>CM002524.2:0-5000000 GCA_000338895.3 Oryza meridionalis
TGGCGGGCGCGGACACTGTGGAATGCAGATGGAGAATTCTGTGCAAATTCTAAAACCTTGTTAACTTTGCCTTCCGGGTCATGGAATCGAGCTAGGTTTTTTTTGACGGTTGCAGAAGATCACGGGCCCTCACCCCTAGAGAGACTGGATTTTGGAGAGTGGACCCCCGAGCAGAGTTTTTCTAGAAAGACATTACTTACCATAGGCCACGAAGCAGCGGTTGTTTCGGCGCGAGAACGTCGAATATCTAAGGGTCACAACCGGGTGTTCAACGAGGGTGGTTAGTATAGGGAAGGCACATAGGACGTTGATGGGATAGCTTAGATGATTGTCGGTGTCAAGGGCGTCGACTAACCGCGTCGTTAAGGTAGGCTGGCGGGCGCGGACACTGTGGAATGCAGATGGAGAATTCTGTGCAAATTAAAACCTTGATAACTTTGCCTTCCGGTGATGGAATCGAGCTAGGTTTTTTTTTACGGCTGTAGAATCACGGGCCTCACCCTAGAGAGACTGGATTTGGAGAGTTGGACCCCCAGAGATTTTTCTAGAAATTACTTACCATAGGCCACGAAGCAATGGTTGTTTCGGCGAAACGTCGAATATCTGAGGGTCCACAACTGGTTTTCAACGAGGTGGTTAGTATAGGGATGGCACATAGGACGTTAGGGTGGAGAGCTTAGACGATGTCGGTGTCAAGCACGTCGACTAACTGCGCCGTTAATGTAGGCTGGCGGGCGCGACACTGTGGAATGCAGATGGAGAATTCTGTGCAAATTAAAACCTTGATAACTTTGCCTTCCGGTCATGGAATCGAGCTAGGTTTTTTTTGACGGCTGCAGAATCTCGGGCCTCACCCTAGAGAGACTGGATTTGGAGAGTTGGACCCCCAGAGATTTTTCTAAAAATTACTTACCATAGGCCACGAAGCAGCGGTTTTTTCGGCGAAACGTCGAATATCTGAGGGTCCACAACTGGTTTTCAACGGGGTGGTTAGTATAGGGATGGCACATAGGACGTTAGGGTGGATAGCTTAGACAACGTCAGTGTTAAGCGCGTCGACTAACCGCGCCGTTAAGGTAGGCTGGCGGGCGCGACACTTTGGAATGCAGAAGGAGAATTCTGTGCAAATTAAAACCTTGATAACATTGCCTTCCGGTGATGGAATCGAGCTAGGTTTTTTTTTACGGCTGTAGAATCACGGGCCTCACCCTAGAGAGACTGGATTTGGAGAGTTGGACCCCCAGAGATTTTTCTAGAAATTACTTACCATAGGCCACGAAGCAATGGTTGTTTCGGCGAAACGTCGAATATCTGAGGGTCCACAACTGGTTTTCAACGAGGTGGTTAGTATAGGGATGGCACATAGGACGTTAGGGTGAATAGCTCAGACGATGTCGGTGTCGAGCGCGTCGACTAACCGCGCCGTTAAGGTAGGCTGGCGGGCGCGACACTGTGGAATGCAGATGGAGAATTCTGTGCAAATTAAAACCTTGTTAACTTTGCCTTCCGGTCATGGAATCGAGCTAGGTTTTTTTTGACGGCTACAGAATCACGGGCCTCACCCCTAGAGAGACTGGATTTGGAGAGTTGGACCCCCAGAGATTTTTCTAGAAATTACTTACCATAGGCCACGAAGCAGCGGTTGTTTCGGCGAAACGTCGAATATCTAAGGGTCCACAACCGGTGTTCAACGAGGTGGTTAGTATAGGGAAGGCACATAGGACGTTAGGATGGATAGCTTAGATGATGTCGGTGTCAAGGGCGTCGACAAACCGCGTCGTTAAGGTAGGCTGGCGGGCGCGACACTGTGGAATGCAGATGGAGAATTCTGTGCAAATTAAAACCTTGATAACTTTGCCTTCCGGTCATGGAATCGAGCTAGGTTTTTTTTGACGCCTGGAGAATCACGGGCCTCACCCTAGAGAGACTAGATTTGGAGAGTTGGACCCCCAGAGATTTTTCTAGAAATTACTTACCATAGGCCACGAAGCAGCGGTTTTTTTCGGCGAAACGTCGAATATCTGAGGGTCCACAACTGGTTTTCAACGGGGTGGTTAGTATAGGGATCGCACATAGGACGTTAGGGTGGATAGCTTAGACAACGTCAGTGTTAAGCGCGTCGACTAACCGCGCCGTTAAGGTAGGCTGGCGGGCGCGACACTTTGGAATGCAGAAGGAGAATTCTGTGCAAATTAAAACCTTGATAACTATGCCTTCCGGTGATGGAATCGAGCTAGGTTTTTTTTTACGGCTGTAGAATCACGGGCCTCACCCTAGAGAGACTGGATTTGGAGAGTTGGACCCCCAGAGATTTTTCTAGAAATTACTTACCATACGCCACGAAGCAGCTGTTGTTTCGGCGAAACGTCGAATATCTGAGGGTCCACAACTGGTTTTCAACGAGGTGGTTAGTATAGGGATGGCACATAGGACGTTAGGGTGGATAGCTTAGACGATGTCGGTGTCAAGCACATCGACTAACTGCGCCGTTAATGTAGGCTGGCGGGCGCGACACTGTGGAATGCAGATGGAGAATTCTGTGCAAATTAAAACCTTGATAACTTTGCCTTCCGGTCATGGAATCGAGCTAGGTTTTTTTTGACGGCTGCAGAATCTCGGGCCTCACCCTAGAGAGACTAGATTTGGAGAGCTGGACCCCCAGAGATTTTTCTAGAAATTACTTACCATAGGCCACGTAAGCAGCGGTTGTTTCGGCGAAACGTCGAATATCTGAGGGTCCACAACTGGTTTTCAACGAGGTGGTTAGTATAGGGATGGCACATAGGACGTTAGGGTGGATAGCTTAGACGATGTCGGTGTCAAGCGCGTCGACTAACCACGCCGTTAAGGTAGGCTGGCGCTCGCGACCCTGTGTAATGCAGATGGAGAATTCTGTGCAAATTAAAACCTTGATAACTTTGCCTTCCGGTCATGGAATCGAGCTAGGTTTTTTTTGACGGCTGCAGAATCACGGGCCTCACCCTAGAGAGACTGGATTTGGAGAGTTGGACCCCAAGAGATTTTTCTAGAAATTACTTACCATAGGCCACGAAGCAGCGGTTTTTTCGGCGAAATGTCGAATATCTGAGGGTCCACAACTGGTTTTCAACGGGGTGGTTAGTATAGGGATGGCACATAGGACGTTAGGGTGGATAGCTTAGACAACATCGGTGTTAAGCGCGTCGACTAACCGCGCCGTTAAGGTAGGCTGGCGGGCGCGACACTTTGGAATGCAGAAGGAGAATTCTGTGCAAATTAAAACCTTGACAACTTTGCCTTCCGGTGATGGAATCGAGCTAGGTTTTTTTTACGGCTGTAGAATCACGGGCCTCACCCTAGAGAGACTGGATTTGGAGAGCTGGACCCCCAGAGATTTTTCAAGAAATTACTTACCATAGGCCACGAAGCAATGGTTGTTTCGGCGAAACGTCGAATATCTGAGGGTCCACAACTGGTTTTCAACGAGGTGGTTAGTATAGGGATGGCACATAGGACGTTAGGGTGGAGAGCTTAGACGATGTCGGTGTCAAGCACGTCGACTAACTGTGCCGTTAATGTAGGCTGGCGGGCGCGACACTGTGGAATGCAGATGGAGAATTCTGTGCAAATTAAAACCTTGATAACTTTGCCTTCCGATCATGGAATCGAGCTAGGTTTTTTTTGACGGCTGCAGAATCTCGGGCCTCACCCTAGAGAGACTGGATTTGGAGAGCTGGACCCCCAGAGATTTTTCTAGAAATTACTTACCATAGGCCACGAAGCAGCGGTTGTTTCGGCGAAACGTCGAATATCTGAGGGTCCACAACTGGTTTTCAACGGGGTGGTTAGTATAGGGATGGCACATAGGACGTTAGGGTGGATAGCTTAGACGACGTCGGTGTCAAGCGCGTCGATTAACCGCGCCGTTAAGGTAGGCTGGCGGGCGCGACACTGTGGAATGCAGGATGGAGAATTCTGTGCAAATTAAAACCTTGATAACTTTGCCTTCCGGTCATGGAATCGAGCTAGGTTTTTTTTACGGCTGCAGAATCACGTGCCTCACCCTAGAGAGACTGGATTTGGAGAGTTGGACCCCCAGAGATTTTTCTAGAAATTACTTACCATAGGCCACGAAGCAGCGGTTGTTTCGGCGAAACGTCAAATATCTAAGGGTCCACAACTGGTTTTCAACGAGGTGGTTAGTATAGGGATGGCACATAGGACGTTAGGGTGGATAGCTTAGACGATGTCGGTGTCAAGCGCATCAACTAACCGCGCCGTTAAGGTAGGCTGGCGGGCGCGACACTGTGGAATGCAGATGGATAATTCTGTGCAAATTAGAACCTTGATAACTTTGCCTTCAGGTCATGGAATCGAGCTAGGTTTTTTTTACGGCTGCAGAATCACGGGCCTCACCCTAGAGAGACTGGATTTGGAGAGTTGGACCCCCAGAGATTTTTCTAGAAATTACTTACCATAGGCCATGAAACTGCGGCTGTTTCGGCGAAACGTCGAATATCTGAGGGTCCACAACTGGTTTTCAACGAGGTGGTTAGTATAGGGATGGCACATAGGACGTTAGGGTGGATAGCTTAGATGATATCGGTGTCAAGCGCGCCAACTAACCGCGCCGTTAAGGTAGGCTGGCGGGCGCGACACTGTGGAATGCAGATGGAGAATTCTGTGAAAATTAGAACCTTGATAACTTTGCCTTCCGGTCATGGAATCGAGCTAGGTTTTATTTACGGCTGCAGAATCACGGGCCTCAACCTAGAGAGACTGGATTTGGAGAGTTGGACCCCCAGAGATTTTTCTAGAAATTACTTACCATAGGCCACGAAGCAGCGGTTGTTTCGGCGAAACGTCAAATATCTGAGGGTCCACAACTGGTTTTCAACGAGGTGGTTAGCATAGGGATAGCACATAGGACGTTAGGGTGGATAGCTTAGACGATGCCGGTGTCAAGCGTGTCAACTAACCGCGCCGTTAAGGTAGGCTGGCGGGCGCGACACTGTGGAATGCAGATGGAGAATTCTGTGAAAATTAGAACCTTGATAACTTTGCCTTCAGGTCATGGAATCTAGCTAGGTTTTTTTACGGCTGCAGAATCACGGGCCTCACCCTAGAGAGACTGGATTTGGAGAGTTGGACCCCCAGAGATTTTTCTAGAAATTACTTACCATAGGCCACGAAGCAGCGGTTGTTTCGGCGAAACGTCGAATATCTGAGGGTCCACAACTGGTTTTCTACGAGGTGGTTAGTATAGGGATGGCACATAGGACGTTAGGGTGGATAGCTTAGATGATATCGGTGTCAAGCGCGTCAACTAACCGCGCCGTTAAGGTAGGCTGGCGGGCGCGACACTGTGGAATGCAGATGGAGAATTCTGTGAAAATTAGAACCTTGATAACTTTGCCTTCAGGTCATGGAATCTAGCTAGGTTTTTTTACGGCTGCAGAATCACGGGCCTCACCCTAGATAGACTGGATTTGGAGAGTTGGACCCCCAGAGATTTTTCTAGAAATTACTTACCATAGGCCACGAAGCAGCGGTTGTTTCGGCGAAACGTCGAATATCTGAGGGTCCACAACTGGTTTTCTACGAGGTGGTTAGTATAGGGATGGCACATAGGACGTTAGGGTGGATAGCTTAGATGATATCGGTGTCAAGCGCGTCAACTAACCGCGCCGTTAAGGTAGGCTGGCGGGCGCGACACTGTGGAATGCAGATGGAGAATTCTGTGAAAATTAGAACCTTGATAACCTTGCTTTCAGGTCATGGAATCGAGCTAGGTTTTTTTTACGGCTGTAGAATCACGGGCCTCACCCTAGAGAGACTGGATTTGGAGAGTTGGACCCCCAGAGATTTTTCTAGAAATTACTTACCATAGGCCACGAAGCAGCGGTTGTTTCGGCGAAACGTCGAATATCTGAGGGTCCACAACTGGTTTTCAACGAGGTGGTTAGCATAGGGATAGCACATAGGACGTTAGGGTGGATAGCTTAGATGATATCGGTGTCAAGCGCGTCAATTAACCGCGCCGTTAAGGTAGGCTGGCGGGCGCGACACTGTGGAATGCAGATGGAGAATTCTGTGAAAATTAGAACCTTGATAACTTTGCCTTCAGGTCATGGAATCGAGCTAGGTTTTTTTTACGGCTGCAGAATCACGGGCCTCACCCTAGAGAGACTGGATTTGGAGAGTTGGACCCCCAGAGATTTTTCTAGAAATTACTTACCATAGGCCACGAAGCAGCGGTTGTTTCGGCGAAACGTCGAATATCTGAGGGTCCACAACTGGTTTTCTACGAGGTGGTTAGTATAGGGATGGCACATAGGACGTTAGGGTGGATAGCTTAGATGATATCGGTGTCAAGCGCGTCAACTAACCGCGCCGTTAAGGTAGGCTGGCGGGCGCGACACTGTGGAATGCAGATGGAGAATTCTGTGAAAATTAGAACCTTGATAACCTTGCCTTCAGGTCATGGAATCGAGCTAGGTTTTTTTTACGGCTGCAGAATCACGGGCCTCACCCTAGAGAGACTGGATTTGGAGAGTTGGACCCCCAGAGATTTTTCTAGAAATTACTTACCATAGGCCACGAAGCAGCGGTTGTTTCGGCGAAACGTCGAATATCTGAGGGTCCACAACTGGTTTTCAACGAGGTGGTTAGTATAGGGATGGCACATAGGACGTTAGGGTGGATAGCTTAGATGATATCGGTGTCAAGCGCGTCAACTAACCGCGCCGTTAAGGTAGGCTGGCGGGCGCGACACTGTGGAATGCAGATGGAGAATTCTGTGCAAATTAGAACCTTGATAACTTTGCCTTCCGGTCATGGAATCGAGCTAGGTTTTATTTACGGCTACCGAATCACGGGCCTCAACCTAGAGAGACTGGATTTGGAGAGTTGGACCCCCAGAGATTTTTCTAGAAATTACTTACCATAGGCCACGAAGCAGCGGTTGTTTCGGCGAAACGTCAAATATCTGAGGGTCCACAACTGGTTTTCAACGAGGTGGTTAGCATAGGGATAGCACATAGGACGTTAGGGTGGATAGCTTAGACGATGCCGGTGTCAAGCGTGTCAACTAACCGCGCCGTTAAGGTAGGCTGGCGGGCGCGACACTGTGGAATGCAGATGGAGAATTCTGTGAAAATTAGAACCTTGATAACTTTGCCTTCAGGTCATGGAATCTAGCTAGGTTTTTTTTACGGCTGCAGAATCACGGGCCTCACCCTAGAGAGACTGGATTTGGAGAGTTGGACCCCCAGAGATTTTTCTAGAAATTACTTACCATAGGCCACGAAGCAGCGGTTGTTTCGGCGAAACGTCGAATATCTGAGGGTCCACAACTGGTTTTCTACGAGGTGGTTAGTATAGGGATGGCACATAGGACGTTAGGGTGGATAGCTTAGATGATATCGGTGTCAAGCGCGTCAACTAACCGCGCCGTTAAGGTAGGCTAGCGGGCGCGACACTGTGGAATGCAGATGGAGAATTCTGTGAAAATTAGAACCTTGATAACTTTGCCTTCAGGTCATGGAATCGAGCTAGGTTTTTTTTACGGCTGCAGAATCACGGGCCTCACCCTAGAGAGACCGGATTTGGAGAGTTGGACCCGCAGAGATTTTTCTTGAAATTACTTACCATAGGCCACGAAGCAGCGGTTGTTTCGGCGAAACGTCGAATATCTGAGGGTCCACAACTGGTTTTCAACGAGGTGGTTAGTATAGGGATGGCACATAGGACGTTAGGGTGGATAGCTTAGATGATATCGGTGTCAAGCGCGTCAACTAACCGCGCCGTTAAGGTAGGCTGGCGGGCGCGACACTGTGGAATGCAGATGGAGAATTCTGTGAAAATTAGAACCTTGATAACTTTGCCTTCAGGTCATGGAATCGAGCTAGGTTTTTTTTACGGCTGCAGAATCACGGGCCTCACCCTAGAGAGACTGGATTTGGAGAGTTGGACCCCCAGAGATTTTTCTAGAAATTACTTACCATAGGCCACGAAGCAGCGGTTGTTTCGGCGAAACGTCGAATATCTGAGGGTCCACAACTGGTTTTCTACGAGGTGGTTAGTATAGGGATGGCACATAGGACGTTAGGGTGGATAGCTTAGATGATATCGGTGTCAAGCGCGTCAACTAACCGCGCCGTTAAGGTAGGCTGGCGGGCGCGACACTGTGGAATGCAGATGGAGAATTCTGTGAAAATTAGAACCTTGATAACCTTGCCTTCAGGTCATGGAATCGAGCTAGGTTTTTTTTACGGCTGCAGAATCACGGGCCTCACCCTAGAGAGACTGGATTTGGAGAGTTGGACCCCCAGAGATTTTTCTAGAAATTACTTACCATAGGCCACGAAGCAGCGGTTGTTTCGGCGAAACGTCGAATATCTGAGGGTCCACAACTGGTTTTCAACGAGGTGGTTAGTATAGGGATGGCACATAGGACGTTAGGGTGGATAGCTTAGATGATATCGGTGTCAAGCGCGTCAACTAACCGCGCCGTTAAGGTAGGCTGGCGGGCGCGACACTGTGGAATGCAGATGGAGAATTCTGTGCAAATTAGAACCTTGATAACTTTGCCTTCCGGTCATGGAATCGAGCTAGGTTTTATTTACGGCTACCGAATCACGGGCCTCAACCTAGAGAGACTGGATTTGGAGAGTTGGACCCCCAGAGATTTTTCTAGAAATTACTTACCATAGGCCACGAAGCAGCGGTTGTTTCGGCGAAACGTCAAATATCTGAGGGTCCACAACTGGTTTTCAACGAGGTGGTTAGCATAGGGATAGCACATAGGACGTTAGGGTGGATAGCTTAGACGATGCCGGTGTCAAGCGTGTCAACTAACCGCGCCGTTAAGGTAGGCTGGCGGGCGCGACACTGTGGAATGCAGATGGAGAATTCTGTGAAAATTAGAACCTTGATAACTTTGCCTTCAGGTCATGGAATCTAGCTAGGTTTTTTTTACGGCTGCAGAATCACGGGCCTCACCCTAGAGAGACTGGATTTGGAGAGTTGGACCCCCAGAGATTTTTCTAGAAATTACTTACCATAGGCCACGAAGCAGCGGTTGTTTCGGCGAAACGTCGAATATCTGAGGGTCCACAACTGGTTTTCTACGAGGTGGTTAGTATAGGGATGGCACATAGGACGTTAGGGTGGATAGCTTAGATGATATCGGTGTCAAGCGCGTCAACTAACCGCGCCGTTAAGGTAGGCTAGCGGGCGCGACACTGTGGAATGCAGATGGAGAATTCTGTGAAAATTAGAACCTTGATAACTTTGCCTTCAGGTCATGGAATCGAGCTAGGTTTTTTTTACGGCTGCAGAATCACGGGCCTCACCCTAGAGAGACCGGATTTGGAGAGTTGGACCCGCAGAGATTTTTCTTGAAATTACTTACCATAGGCCACGAAGCAGCGGTTGTTTCGGCGAAACGTCGAATATCTGAGGGTCCACAACTGGTTTTCAACGAGGTGGTTAGTATAGGGATGGCACATAGGACGTTAGGGTGGATAGCTTAGATGATATCGGTGTCAAGCGCGTCAACTAACCGCGCCGTTAAGGTAGGCTGGCGGGCGCGACACTGTGGAATGCAGATGGAGAATTCTGTGAAAATTAGAACCTTGATAACTTTGCCTTCAGGTCATGGAATCGAGCTAGGTTTTTTTTACGGCTGCAGAATCACGGGCCTCACCCTAGAGAGACTGGATTTGGAGAGTTGGACCCCCAGAGATTTTTCTAGAAATTACTTACCATAGGCCACGAAGCAGCGGTTGTTTCGGCGAAACGTCGAATATCTGAGGGTCCACAACTGGTTTTCAACGAGGTGTTTAGTATAGGGATGGCACATAGGACGTTAGGGTGGATAGCTTAGATGATATCGGTGTCAAGCGCGTCAACTAACCGCGCCGTTAAGGTAGGCTGGCGGGCGCGACACTGTGGAATGCAGATGGAGAATTCTGTGAAAATTAGAACCTTGATAACTTTGCCTTCAGGTCATGGAATCTAGCTAGGTTTTTTTTACGGCTACAGAATCACGGGCCTCACCCTAGAGAGACTGGATTTGGAGAGTTGGACCCCCAGAGATTTTTCTAGAAATTACTTACCATAGGCCACGAAGCAGCGGTTGTTTCGGCGAAACGTCGAATATCTGAGGGTCCACAACTGGTTTTCTACGAGGTGGTTAGTATAGGGATGGCACATAGGACATTAGGGTGGATAGCTTAGATGATATCGGTGTCAAGCGCGTCAACTAACCGCGCCGTTAAGGTAGGCTGGCGGGCGCGACACTGTGGAATGGAGATGGAGAATTCTGTGAAAATTAGAACCTTGATAACTTTGCCTTCAGGTCATGGAATCGAGCTAGGTTTTTTTTACGGCTGCAGAATCACGGGCCTCACCCTAGAGAGACTGGATTTGGAGAGTTGGACCCGCAGAGATTTTTCTTGAAATTACTTACCATAGGCCACGAAGCAGCGGTTGTTTCGGCGAAACGTCGAATATCTGAGGGTCCACAACTGGTTTTCAACGAGGTGGTTAGTATAGGGATGGCACATAGGACGTTAGGGTGGATAGCTTAGATGATATCGGTGTCAAGCGCGTCAACTAACCGCGCCGTTAAGGTAGGCTGGCGGGCGCGACACTGTGGAATGCAGATGGAGAATTCTGTGAAAATTAGAACCTTGATAACTTTGCCTTCAGGTCATGGAATCGAGCTAGCTTTTTTTTACGGCTGCAGAATCACGGGCCTCACCCTAGAGAGACTGGATTTGGAGAGTTGGACCCCCAGAGATTTTTCTAGAAATTACTTACCATAGGCCACGAAGCAGCGGTTGTTTCGGCGAAACGTCGAATATCTGAGGGTCCACAACTGGTTTTCAACAAGGTGTTTAGTATAGGGATGGCACATAGGACGTTAGGGTGGATAGCTTAGATGATATCGGTGTCAAGCGCGTCAACTAACCGCGCCGTTAAGGTAGGCTGGCGGGCGCGACACTGTGGAATGCAGATGGAGAATTCTGTGAAAATTAGAACCTTGATAACTTTGCCTTCAGGTCATGGAATCGAGCTAGGTTTTTTTTACGGCTGCAGAATCACGGGCCTCACCCTAGAGAGACTGGATTTGGAGAGTTGGACCCCCAGAGATTTTTCAAGAAATTACTTACCATAGGCCACGAAGCAGCGGTTGTTTCGGCGAAACGTCGAATATCTGAGGGTCCACAACTGGTTTTCAACGAGGTGGTTAGTATAGGGATGGCACATAGGACGTTAGGGTGGATAGCTTAGATGATATCGGTGTCAAGCGCGTCAACTAACTGCGCCGTTAAGGTAGTCTGGCGGGCGCGACACTGTGGAATGCAGATGGAGAATTCTGTGAAAATTAGAACCTTGATAACTTTGCCTTCAGGTCTTGGAATCGAGCTAGGTTTTTTTTACGGCTGCAGAATCACGGGCCTCACCCTAGAGAGACTGGATTTGGAGAGTTGGACCCCCAGAGATTTTTCAAGAAATTACTTACCATAGGCCACGAAGCAGCGGTTGTTTCGGCGAAACGTCGAATATCTGAGGGTCCACAACTGGTTTTCAACGAGGTGGTTAGTATAGGGATGGCACATAGGACGTTAGGGTGGATAGCTTAGACGACGGCGGTGTCAAGCGCGTTGACTAACCGCGCCGTTAAGGTAGGCTGGCGGGCGCGACACTGTGTAATGCAGATGGAGAATTCTGTGCAAATTAAAACCTTGATAACTTTGCCTTCCGGTCATGGAATCGAGCTAGGTTTTTTTTACGGCTGCAGAATCACGGGCCTCACCCTAGAGAGATTGGATTTGGAGAGTTGGACCCCCAGAGATTTTTCAAGAAATTACTTACCATAGGCCACGAAGCAGCGGTTGTTTCGGCGAAACGTCGAATATCTGAGGGTCCACAACTGGTTTTCAACGAGGTGGTTAGTATAGGGATGGCACATAGGACGTTAGGGTGGATAGCTTAGACGACGGCGGTGTCAAGCGCGTTGACTAACCGCGCCGTTAAGGTAGGCTGGCGGGCGCGACACTGTGGAATGCAGATGGAGAATTCTGTGCAAATTAAAACCTTGATAACTTTGCCTTCCGGTCATGGAATCGAGCTAGGTTTTATTTACGGCTACAGAATCACGGGCCTCAACCTAGAGAGACTGGATTTGGAGAGTTGGACCCCCAGAGATTTTTCTAGAAATTACTTACCATAGGCCACGAAGCAGCGGTTGTTTCGGCGAAACGTCAAATATCTGAGGGTCCACAACTGGTTTTCAACGAGGTGGTTAGCATAGGGATAGCACATAGGACGTTAGGGTGGATAGCTTAGACGATGCCGGTGTCAAGCGTGTCAACTAACCGCGCCGTTAAGGTAGGCTGGCGGGCGCGACACTGTGGAATGCAGATGGAGAATTCTGTGAAAATTAGAACCTTGCTAACTTTGCCTTCAGGTCATGGAATCTAGCTAGGTTTTTTTTACGGCTGCAGAATCACGGGCCTCACCCTAGAGAGACTGGATTTGGAGAGTTGGACCCCCAGAGATTTTTCTAGAAATTACTTACCGTAGGCCACGAAGCAGCGGTTGTTTCGGCGAAACGTCGAATATCTGAGGGTCCACAACTGGTTTTCTACGAGGTGGTTAGTATAGGGATGGCACATAGGACGTTAGGGTGGATAGCTTAGATGATATCGGTGTCAAGCGCGTCAACTAACCGCGCCGTTAAGGTAGGCTGGCGGGCGCGACACTGTGGAATGCAGATGGATAATTCTGTGAAAATTAGAACCCTGATAACTTTGCCTTCAGGTCATGGAATCGAGCTAGGTTTTTTTTACGGCTGCAGAATCACGGGCCTCACCCTAGAGAGACTGGATTTGGAGAGTTGGACCCGCAGAGATTTTTCTTGAAATTACTTACCATAGGCCACGAAGCAGCGGTTGTTTCGGCGAAACGTCGAATATCTGAGGGTCCACAACTGGTTTTCAACGAGGTGGTTAGTATAGGGATGGCACATAGGACGTTAGGGTGGATAGCTTAGATGATATCGGTGTCAAGCGCGTCAACTAACCGCGCCGTTAAGGTAGTCTGGCGGGCGCGACACTGTGGAATGCAGATGGAGAATTCTGTGAAAATTAGAACCTTGATAACTTTGCCTTCAGGTCATGGAATCGAGCTAGGTTTTTTTTACGGCTGCAGAATCACGGGCCTCACCCTAGAGAGACTGGATTTGGAGAGTTGGACCCCCAGAGATTTTTCAAGAAATTACTTACCATAGGCCACGAAGCAGCGGTTGTTTCGGCGAAACGTCGAATATCTGAGGGTCCACAACTGGTTTTCAACGAGGTGGTTAGTATAGGGATGGCACATAGGACGTTAGGGTGGATAGCTTAGACGACGGCGGTGTCAAGCGCGTTGACTAACCGCGCCGTTAAGGTAGGCTGGCGGGCGCGACACTGTGGAATGCAGATGGAGAATTCTGTGCAAATTAAAACCTTGATAACTTTGCCTTCAGGTCATGGAATCGAGCTAGGTTTTTTTTACGGCTGTAGAATCACGGGCCTCACCCTAGAGAGAATGGATTTGGAGAGTTGGACCCCCAGAGATTTTTCAAGAAATTACTTACCATAGGCCACGAAGCAGCGGTTGTTTCGGCGAAACGTCGAATATCTGAGGGTCCACAACTGGTTTTCAACGAGGTGGTTAGTATAGGGATGGCACATAGGACGTTAGGGTGGATAGCTTAGACGACGGCGGTGTCAAGCGCGTTGACTAACCGCGCCGTTAAGGTAGGCTGGCGGGCGCGACACTGTGGAATGCAGATGGAGAATTCTGTGCAAATTAAAACCTTGATAACTTTGCCTTCCGGTCATGGAATCGAGCTAGGTTTTATTTACGGCTACAGAATCACGGGCCTCAACCTAGAGAGACTGGATTTGGAGAGTTGGACCCCCAGAGATTTTTCTAGAAATTACTTACCATAGGCCACGAAGCAGCGGTTGTTTCGGCGAAACGTCAAATATCTGAGGGTCCACAACTGGTTTTCAACGAGGTAGTTAGCATAGGGATAGCACATAGGACGTTAGGGTGGATAGCTTAGACGATGCCGGTGTCAAACGTGTCAACTAACCGCGCCGTTAAGGTAGGCTGGCGGGCGCGACACTGTGGAATGCAGATGGAGAATTCTGTGAAAATTAGAACCTTGATAACTTTGCCTTCAGGTCATGGAATCTAGCTAGGTTTTTTTTACGGCTGCAGAATCACGGGCCTCACCCTAGAGAGACTGGATTTGGAGAGTTGGACCCCCAGAGATTTTTCTAGAAATTACTTACCGTAGGCCACGAAGCAGCGGTTGTTTCGGCGAAACGTCGAATATCTGAGGGTCCACAACTGGTTTTCTACGAGGTGGTTAGTATAGGGATGGCACATAGGACGTTAGGGTGGATAGCTTAGATGATATCGGTGTCAAGCGCGTCAACTAACCGCGCCGTTAAGGTAGGCTGGCGGGCGCGACACTGTGGAATGCAGATGGATAATTCTGTGAAAATTAGAACCCTGATAACTTTGCCTTCAGGTCATGGAATCGAGCTAGGTTTTTTTTACGGCTGCAGAATCACGGGCCTCACCCTAGAGAGACTGGATTTGGAGAGTTGGACCCGCAGAGATTTTTCTTGAAATTACTTACCATAGGCCACGAAGCAGCGGTTGTTTCGGCGAAACGTCGAATATCTGAGGGTCCACAACTGGTTTTCAACGAGGTGGTTAGTATAGGGATGGCACATAGGACGTTAGGGTGGATAGCTTAGATGATATCGGTGTCAAGCGCGTCAACTAACCGCGCCGTTAAGGTAGGCTGGCGGGCGCGACACTGTGGAATGCAGATGGAGAATTCTGTGAAAATTAGAACCTTGATAACTTTGCCTTCAGGTCATGGAATCGAGCTAGGTTTTTTTTACGGCTGCAGAATCACGGGCCTCACCCTAGAGAGACTGGATTTGGAGAGTTGGACCCCCAGAGATTTTTCTAGAAATTACTTACCATAGGCCACGAAGCAGCGGTTGTTTCGGCGAAACGTCGAATATCTGAGGGTCCACAACTGGTTTTCAACGAGGTGTTTAGTATAGGGATGGCACATAGGACGTTAGGGTGGATAGCTTAGATGATATCGGTGTCAAGCGCGTCAACTAACCGCGCCGTTAAGGTAGGCTGGCGGGCGCGACACTGTGGAATGCAGATGGAGAATTCTGTGAAAATTAGAACCTTGATAACTTTGCCTTCAGGTCATGGAATCGAGCTAGGTTTTTTTTACGGCTGCAGAATCACGGGCCTCACCCTAGAGAGACTGGATTTGGAGAGTTGGACCCCCAGAGATTTTTCAAGAAATTACTTACCATAGGCCACGAAGCAGCGGTTGTTTCGGCGAAACGTCGAATATCTGAGGGTCCACAACTGGTTTTCAACGAGGTGGTTAGTATAGGGATGGCACATAGGACGTTAGGGTGGATAGCTTAGACGACGGCGGTGTCAAGCGCGTTGACTAACCGCGCCGTTAAGGTAGGCTGGCGGGCGCGACACTGTGGAATGCAGATGGAGAATTCTGTGCAAATTAAAACCTTGATAACTTTGCCTTCAGGTCATGGAATCGAGCTAGGTTTTTTTTACGGCTGCAGAATCACGGGCCTCACCCTAGAGAGACTGGATTTGGAGAGTTGGACCCCCAGAGATTTTTCAAGAAATTACTTACCATAGGCCACGAAGCAGCGGTTGTTTCGGCGAAACGTCGAATATCTGAGGGTCCACAACTGGTTTTCAACGAGGTGGTTAGTATAGGGATGGCACATAGGACGTTAGGGTGGATAGCTTAGACGACGGCAGTGTCAAGCGCGTTGACTAACCGCGCCGTTAAGGTAGGCTGGCGGGCGCGACACTGTGGAATGCAGATGGAGAATTCTGTGCAAATTAAAACCTTGATAACTTTGCCTTCCGGTCATGGAATCGAGCTAGGTTTTATTTACGGCTACAGAATCACGGGCCTCAACCTAGAGAGACTGGATTTGGAGAGTTGGACCCCCAGAGATTTTTCTAGAAATTACTTACCATAGGCCACGAAGCAGCGGTTGTTTCGGCGAAACGTCAAATATCTGAGGGTCCACAACTGGTTTTCAACGAGGTGGTTAGCATAGGGATAGCACATAGGACGTTAGGGTGGATAGCTTAGACGATGCCGGTGTCAAGCGTGTCAACTAACCGCGCCGTTAAGGTAGGCTGGCGGGCGCGACACTGTGGAATGCAGATGGAGAATTCTGTGAAAATTAGAACCTTGATAACTTTGCCTTCAGGTCATGGAATCTAGCTAGGTTTTTTTTACGGCTGCAGAATCACGGGCCTCACCCTAGAGAGACTGGATTTGGAGAGTTGGACCCCCAGAGATTTTTCTAGAAATTACTTACCGTAGGCCACGAAGCAGCGGTTGTTTCGGCGAAACGTCGAATATCTGAGGGTCCACAACTGGTTTTCTACGAGGTGGTTAGTATAGGGATGGCACATAGGACGTTAGGGTGGATAGCTTAGATGATATCGGTGTCAAGCGCGCCAACTAACCGCGCCGTTAAGGTAGGCTGGCGGGCGCGACACTGTGGAATGCAGATGGATAATTCTGTGAAAATAAGAACCCTGATAACTTTGCCTTCAGGTCATGGAATCGAGCTAGGTTTTTTTTACGGCTGCAGAATCACGGGCCTCACCCTAGAGAGACTGGATTTGGAGAGTTGGACCCGCAGAGATTTTTCTTGAAATTACTTACCATAGGCCACGAAGCAGCGGTTGTTTCGGCGAAACGTCGAATATCTGAGGGTCCACAACTGGCTTTCAACGAGGTGGTTAGTATAGGGATGGCACATAGGACGTTAGGGTGGATAGCTTAGATGATATCGGTGTCAAGCGCGTCAACTAACCGCGCCGTTAAGGTAGTCTGGCGGGCGCGACACTGTGGAATGCAGATGGAGAATTCTGTGAAAATTAGAACCTTGATAACTTTGCCTTCAGGACATGGAATCGAGCTAGGTTTTTTTTACGGCTGCAGAATCACGGGCCTCACCCTAGAGAGACTGGATTTGGAGAGTTGGACCCCCAGAGATTTTTCAAGAAATTACTTACCATAGGCCACGAAGCAGCGGTTGTTTCGGCGAAACGTCGAATATCTGAGGGTCCACAACTGGTTTTCAACGAGGTGGTTAGTATAGGGATGGCACATAGGACGTTAGGGTGGATAGCTTAGACGACGGCGGTGTCAAGCGCGTTGACTAACCGCGCCGTTAAGGTAGGCTGGCGGGCGCGACACTGTGGAATGCAGATGGAGAATTCTGTGCAAATTAAAACCTTGATAACTTTGCCTTCAGGTCATGGAATCGAGCTAGGTTTTTTTTACGGCTGCAGAATCACGGGCCTCACCCTAGAGAGACTGGATTTGGAGAGTTGGACCCCCAGAGATTTTTCAAGAAATTACTTACCATAGGCCACGAAGCAGCGGTTGTTTCGGCGAAACGTCGAATATCTGAGGGTCCACAACTGGTTTTCAACGAGGTGGTTAGTATAGGGATGGCACATAGGACGTTAGGGTGGATAGCTTAGACGACGGCGGTGTCAAGCGCGTTGACTAACCGCGCCGTTAAGGTAGGCTGGCGGGCGCGACACTGTGGAATGCAGATGGAGAATTCTGTGCAAATTAAAACCTTGATAACTTTGCCTTCCGGTCATGGAATCGAGCTAGGTTTTATTTACGGCTACAGAATCACGGGCCTCAACCTAGAGAGACTGGATTTGGAGAGTTGGACCCCCAGAGATTTTTCTAGAAATTACTTACCATAGGGCACGAAGCAGCGGTTGTTTCGGCGAAACGTCAAATATCTGAGGGTCCACAACTGGTTTTCAACGAGGTGGTTAGCATAGGGATAGCACATAGGACGTTAGGGTGGATAGCTTAGACGATGCCGGTGTCAAGCGTGTCAACTAACCGCGCCGTTAAGGTAGGCTGGCGGGCGCGACACTGTGGAATGCAGATGGAGAATTCTGTGAAAATTAGAACCTTGATAACTTTGCCTTCAGGTCATGGAATCTAGCTAGGTTTTTTTTACGGCTGCAGAATCACGGGCCTCACCCTAGAGAGACTGGATTTGGAGAGTTGGACCCCCAGATATTTTTCTAGAAATTACTTACCGTAGGCCACGAAGCAGCGGTTGTTTCGGCGAAACGTCGAATATCTGAGGGTCCACAACTGGTTTTCTACGAGGTGGTTAGTATAGGGATGGCACATAGGACGTTAGGGTGGATAGCTTAGATGATATCGGTGTCAAGCGCGTCAACTAACCGCGCCGTTAAGGTAGGCTGGCGGGCGCGACACTGTGGAATGCAGATGGATAATTCTGTGAAAATTAGAACCCTGATAACTTTGCCTTCAGGTCATGGAATCGAGCTAGGTTTTTTTTACGGCTGCAGAATCACGGGCCTCACCCTAGAGAGACTGGATTTGGAGAGTTGGACCCGCAGAGATTTTTCTTGAAATTACTTACCATAGGCCACGAAGCAGCGGTTGTTTCGGCGAAACGTCGAATATCTGAGGGTCCACAACTGGTTTTCAACGAGGTGGTTAGTATAGGGATGGCACATAGGACGTTAGGGTGGATAGCTTAGATGATATCGGTGTCAAGCGCGTCAACTAACCGCGCCGTTAAGGTAGGCTGGCGGGCGCGACACTGTGGAATGCAGATGGAGAATTCTGTGAAAATTAGAACCTTGATAACTTTGCCTTCAGGTCATGGAATCGAGCTAGGTTTTTTTTATGGCTACAGAATCACGGGCCTCACCCTAGAGAGACTGGATTTGGAGAGTTGGACCCCCAGAGATTTTTCTAGAAATTACTTACCATAGGCCACGAAGCAGCGGTTGTTTCGGCGAAACGTCGAATATCTGAGGGTCCACAACTGGTTTTCAACGAGGTGTTTAGTATAGGGATGGCACATAGGACGTTAGGGTGGATAGCTTAGATGATATCGGTGTCAAGCGCGTCAACAAACCGCGCCGTTAAGGTAGGCTGGCGGGCGCGACACTGTGGAATGCAGATGGAGAATTCTGTGAAAATTAGAACCTTGATAACTTTGCCTTCAGGTCATGGAATCGAGCTAGGTTTTTTTTACGGCTGCAGAATCACGGGCCTCACCCTAGAGAGACTGGATTTGGAGAGTTGGACCCCCAGAGATTTTTCAAGAAATTACTTACCATAGGCCACGAAGCAGCGGTTGTTTCGGCGAAACGTCGAATATCTGAGGGTCCACAACTGGTTTTCAACGAGGTGGTTAGTATAGGGATGGCACATAGGACGTTAGGGTGGATAGCTTAGACGACGGCGGTGTCAAGCGCGTTGACTAACCGCGCCGTTAAGGTAGGCTGGCGGGCGCGACACTGTGGAATGCAGATGGAGAATTCTGTGCAAATTAAAACCTTGATAACTTTGCCTTCAGGTCATGGAATCGAGCTAGGTTTTTTTTACGGCTGCAGAATCACGGGCCTCACCCTAGAGAGACTGGATTTGGAGAGTTGGACCCCCAGAGATTTTTCTAGAAATTACTTACCATAGGCCACGAAGCAGCGGTTGTTTCGGCGAAACGTCGAATATCTGAGGGTCCACAACTGGTTTTCAACGAGGTGGTTAGTATAGGGATGGCACATAGGACGTTAGGGTGGATAGCTTAGACGACGGCGGTGTCAAGCGCGTTGACTAACCGCGCCGTTAAGGTAGGCTGGCGGGCGCGACACTGTGGAATGCAGATGGAGAATTCTGTGCAAATTAAAACCTTGATAACTTTGCCTTCAATTCATGGAATCGAGCTAGGTTTTTTTTACGGCTGCAGAATCACGGGCCTCACCCTAGAGAGACTGGATTTGGAGAGTTGGACCCCCAGAGATTTTTCAAGAAATTACTTACCATAGGCCACGAAGCAGCGGTTGTTTCGGCGAAACGTCGAATATCTGAGGGTCCACAACTGGTTTTCAACGAGGTGGTTAGTATAGGGATGGCACATAGGACGTTAGGGTGGATAGCTTAGACGACGGCAGTGTCAAGCGCGTTGACTAACCGCGCCGTTAAGGTAGGCTGGCGGGCGCGACACTGTGGAATGCAGATAGAGAATTCTGTGCAAATTAAAACCTTGATAACTTTGCCTTCCGGTCATGGAATCGAGCTAGGTTTTATTTACGGCTACAGAATCACGGGCCTCAACCTAGAGAGACTGGATTTGGAGAGTTGGACCCCCAGAGATTTTTCTAGAAATTACTTACCATAGGCCACGAAGCAGCGGTTGTTTCGGCGAAACGTCAAATATCTGAGGGTCCACAACTGGTTTTCAACGAGGTGGTTAGCATAGGGATAGCACATAGGACGTTAGGGTGGATAGCTTAGACGATGCCGGTGTCAAGCGTGTCAACTAACCGCGCCGTTAAGGTAGGCTGGCGGGCGCGACACTGTGGAATGCAGATGGAGAATTTTGTGAAAATTAGAACCTTGATAACTTTGCCTTCAGGTCATGGAATCTAGCTAGGTTTTTTTTACGGCTGCAGAATCACGGGCCTCACCCTAGAGAGACTGGATTTGGAGAGTTGGACCCCCAGAGATTTTTCTAGAAATTACTTACCGTAGGCCACGAAGCAGCGGTTGTTTCGGCGAAACGTCGAATATCTGAGGGTCCACAACTGGTTTTCTACGAGGTGGTTAGTATAGGGATGGCACATAGGACGTTAGGGTGGATAGCTTAGATGATATCGGTGTCAAGCGCGTCAACTAACCGCGCCGTTAAGGTAGGCTGGCGGGCGCGACACTGTGGAATGCAGATGGATAATTCTGTGAAAATTAGAACCCTGATAACTTTGCCTTCAGGTCATGGAATCGAGCTAGGTTTTTTCTACGGCTGCAGAATCACGGGCCTCACCCTAGAGAGACTGGATTTGGAGAGTTGGACCCGCAGAGATTTTTCTTGAAATTACTTACCATAGGCCACGAAGCAGCGGTTGTTTCGGCGAAACGTCGAATATCTGAGGGTCCACAACTGGTTTTCAACGAGGTGGTTAGTATAGGGATGGCACATAGGACGTTAGGGTGGATAGCTTAGATGATATCGGTGTCAAGCGCGTCAACTAGCCGCGCCGTTAAGGTAGGCTGGCGGGCGCGACACTGTGGAATGCAGATGGAGAATTCTGTGAAAATTAGAACCTTGATAACTTTGCCTTCAGGTCATGGAATCGAGCTAGGTTTTTTTTACGGCTGCAGAATCACGGGCCTCACCCTAGAGAGACTGGATTTGGAGAGTTGGACCCCCAGAGATTTTTCAAGAAATTACTTACCATAGGCCACGAAGCAGCGGTTGTTTCGGCGAAACGTCGAATATCTGAGGGTCCACAACTGGTTTTCAACGAGGTGGTCAGTATAGGGATGGCACATAGGACGTTAGGGTGGATAGCTTAGACGACGGCGGTGTCAAGCGCGTTGACTATCCGCGCCGTTAAGGTAGGCTGGCGGGCGCGACACTGTGGAATGCAGAAGGAGAATTCTGTGCAAATTAAAACCTTGATAACTTTGCCTTCCGGTCATGGAATCGAGCTAGGTTTTATTTATGGCTACAGAATCACGGGCCTCGACCTAGAGAGACTGGATTTGGAGAGTTGGACCCCTAGAGATTTTTCTAGAAATTACTTACCAAAGGCCACGAAGCAGCGGTTGTTTCGGCGAAACGTCAAATATCTGAGGGTCCACAACTGGTTTTCAACGAGGTGGTTAGCATAGGGATAGCACATAGGACGTTAGGGTGGATAGCTTAGACGATGCCGGTGTCAAGCGTGTCAACTAACCGCGCCGTTAAGGTAGGCTGGCGGGCGCGACACTGTGGAATGCAGATGGAGAATTCTGTGAAAATTAGAACCTTGATAACTTTGCCTTCAGGTCATGGAATCTAGCCAGGTTTTTTTTACGGCTGCAGAATCACGGGCCTCACCCTAGAGAGACTGGATTTGGAGAGTTGGACCCCCAGAGATTTTTCTAGAAATTACTTACCATAGGCCACGAAGCAGCGGTTGTTTCGGCGAAACGTCGAATATCTGAGGGTCCACAACTGGTTTTCTACGAGGTGGTTAGTATAGGGATGGCACATAGGACGTTAGGGTGGATAGCTTAGATGATATCGGTGTCAAGCGCGTCAACTAACCGCGCCGTTAAGGTAGGCTGGCGGGCGCGACACTGTGGAATGCAGATGGAGAATTCTGTGAAAATTAGAACCTTGATAACTTTGCCTTCAGGTCATGGAATCGAGCTAGGTTTTTTTTACGGCTGCAGAATCACGGGCCTCACCCTAGAGAGACTGGATTTGGAGAGTTGGACCCCCAGAGATTTTTCTAGAAATTACTTACCATAGGCCACGAAGCAGCGGTTGTTTCGGCGAAACGTCGAATATCTGAGGGTCCACAACTGGTTTTCAACGAGGTGGTTAGTATAGGGATGGCACATAGGACGTTAGGGTGGATAGCTTAGACGACGGCGGTGTCAAGCGCGTTGACTAACCGCGCCGTTAAGGTAGGCTGGCGGGCGCGACACTGTGGAATGCAGATGGAGAATTCTGTGCAAATTAAAACCTTGATAACTTTGCCTTCAGGTCATGGAATCGAGCTAGGTTTTTTTTACGGCTGCAGAATCACGGGCCTCACCCTAGAGAGACTGGATTTGGAGAGTTGGACCCCCAGAGATTTTTCAAGAAATTACTTACCATAGGCCACGAAGCAGCGGTTGTTTCGGCGAAACGTCGAATATCTGAGGGTCCACAACTGGTTTTCAACGAGGTGGTTAGTATAGGGATGGCACATAGGACGTTAGGGTGGATAGCTTAGACGACGGCAGTGTCAAGCGCGTTGACTAACCGCGCCGTTAAGGTAGGCTGGCGGGCGCGACACTGTGGAATGCAGATAGAGAATTCTGTGCAAATTAAAACCTTGATAACTTTGCCTTCCGGTCATGGAATCGAGCTAGGTTTTATTTACGGCTACAGAATCACGGGCCTCAACCTAGAGAGACTGGATTTGGAGAGTTGGACCCCCAGAGATTTTTCTAGAAATTACTTACCATAGGCCACGAAGCAGCGGTTGTTTCGGCGAAACGTCAAATATCTGAGGGTCCACAACTGGTTTTCAACGAGGTGGTTAGCATAGGGATAGCACATAGGACGTTAGGGTGGATAGCTTAGACGATGCCGGTGTCAAGCGTGTCAACTAACCGCGCCGTTAAGGTAGGCTGGCGGGCGCGACACTGTGGAATGCAGATGGAGAATTCTGTGAAAATTAGAACCTTGATAACTTTGCCTTCAGGTCATGGAATCTAGCTAGGTTTTTTTTACGGCTGCAGAATCACGGGCCTCACCCTAGAGAGACTGGATTTGGAGAGTTGGACCCCCAGAGATTTTTCTAGAAATTACTTACCGTAGGCCACGAAGCAGCGGTTGTTTCGGCGAAACGTCGAATATCTGAGGGTCCACAACTGGTTTTCTACGAGGTGGTTAGTATAGGGATGGCACATAGGACGTTAGGATGGATAGCTTAGATGATATCGGTGTCAAGCGCGTCAACTAACCGCGCCGTTAAGGTAGGCTGGCGGGCGCGACACTGTGGAATGCAGATGGATAATTCTGTGAAAATTAGAACCCTGATAACTTTGCCTTCAGGTCATGGAATCGAGCTAGGTTTTTTCTACGGCTGCAGAATCACGGGCCTCACCCTAGAGAGACTGGATTTGGAGAGTTGGACCCGCAGAGATTTTTCTTGAAATTACTTACCATAGGCCACGAAGCAGCGGTTGTTTCGGCGAAACGTCGAATATCTGAGGGTCCACAACTGGTTTTCAACGAGGTGGTTAGTATAGGGATGGCACATAGGACGTTAGGGTGGATAGCTTAGATGATATCGGTGTCAAGCGCGTCAACTAGCCGCGCCGTTAAGGTAGGCTGGCGGGCGCGACACTGTGGAATGCAGATGGAGAATTCTATGAAAATTAGAACCTTGATAACTTTGCCTTCAGGTCATGGAATCGAGCTAGGTTTTTTTTACGGCTGCAGAATCACGGGCCTCACCCTAGAGAGACTGGATTTGGAGAGTTGGACCCCCAGAGATTTTTCAAGAAATTACTTACCATAGGCCACGAAGCAGCGGTTGTTTCGGCGAAACGTCGAATATCTGAGGGTCCACAACTGGTTTTCAACGAGGTGGTTAGTATAGGGATGGCACATAGGACGTTAGGGTGGATAGCTTAGACGACGGCGGTGTCAAGCGCGTTGACTATCCGCGCCGTTAAGGTAAGCTGGCGGGCGCGACACTGTGGAATGCAGAAGGAGAATTCTGTGCAAATTAAAACCTTGATAACTTTGCCTTCCGGTCATGGAATCGAGCTAGGTTTTATTTATGGCTACAGAATCACGGGCCTCGACCTAGAGAGACTGGATTTGGAGAGTTGGACCCCTAGAGATTTTTCTAGAAATTACTTACCAAAGGCCACGAAGCAGCGGTTGTTTCGGCGAAACGTCAAATATCTGAGGGTCCACAACTGGTTTTCAACGAGGTGGTTAGCATAGGGATAGCACATAGGACGTTAGGGTGGATAGCTTAGACGATGCTGGTGTCAAGCGTGTCAACTAACCGCGCCGTTAAGGTAGGCTGGCGGGCGCGACACTGTGGAATGCAGATGGAGAATTCTGTGAAAATTAGAACCTTGATAACTTTGCCTTCAGGTCATGGAATCTAGCCAGGTTTTTTTTACGGCTGCAGAATCACGGGCCTCACCCTAGAGAGACTGGATTTGGAGAGTTGGACCCCCAGAGATTTTTCTAGAAATTACTTACCATAGGCCACGAAGCAGCGGTTGTTTCGGCGAAACGTCGAATATCTGAGGGTCCACAACTGGTTTTCTACGAGGTGGTTAGTATAGGGATGGCACATAGGACGTTAGGGTGGATAGCTTAGATGATATCGGTGTCAAGCGCGTCAACTAACCGCGCCGTTAAGGTAGGCTGGCGGGCGCGACACTGTGGAATGCAGATGGAGAATTCTGTGAAAATTAGAACCTTGATAACTTTGCCTTCAGGTCATGGAATCGAGCTAGGTTTTTTTTACGGCTGCAGAATCACGGGCCTCACCCTAGAGAGACTGGATTTGGAGAGTTGGACCCCCAGAGATTTTTCTAGAAATTACTTACCATAGGCCACGAAGCAGCGGTTGTTTCGGCGAAACGTCGAATATCTGAGGGTCCACAACTGGTTTTCAACGAGGTGGTTAGTATAGGGATGGCACATAGGACGTTAGGGTGGATAGCTTAGATGATATCGGTGTCAAGCGCGTCAACTAACCGCGCCGTTAAGGTAGGCTGGCGGGCGCGACACTGTGGAATGCAGATGGAGAATTCTGTGAAAATTAGAACCTTGATAACTTTGCCTTCAGGTCATGGAATCGAGCTAGGTTTTTTTACGGCTGCAGAATCACGGGCCTCACCCTAGAGAGACTGGATTTGGAGAGTTGGACCCCCAGAGATTTTTCTAGAAATTACTTACCATAGGCCACGAAGCAGCGGTTGTTTCGGCGAAACGTCGAATATCTGAGGGTCCAGAACTGGTTTTCAACGAGGTGGTTAGTATAGGGATGGCACATAGGATGTTAGGGTGGATAGCTTAGATGATATCGGTGTCAAGCACGTCAACTAACCGCGCCGTTAAGGTAGGCTGGCGGGCGCGACACTGTGGAATGCAGATGGAGAATTCTGTGAAAATTAGAACCTTGATAACTTTGCCTTCAGGTCATGGAATCGAGCTAGGTTTTTTTTACGGCTGCAGAATCACGGGCCTCACCCTAGAGAGACTGGATTTGGAGAGTTGGACCCCCAGAGATTTTTCAAGAAATTACTTACCATAGGCCACGAAGCAGCGGTTGTTTCGGCGAAACGTCGAATATCTGAGGGTCCACAACTGGTTTTCAACGAGGTGGTTAGTATAGGGATGGCACATAGGATGTTAGGGTGGATAGCTTAGACGACGGCGGTGTCAAGCGCGTTGACTAACCGCGCCGTTAAGGTAGGCTGGCGGGCGCGACACTGTGGAATGCAGATGGAGAATTCTGTGCAAATTAAAACCTTGATAACTTTGCCTTCCGGTCATGGAATCGAGCTAGGTTTTATTTACGGCTAAAGAATCACGGGCCTCAACCTAGAGTGACTGGATTTGGAGAGTTGGACCCCCAGAGATTTTTCTAGAAATTACTTACCATAGGCCACGAAGCAGCGGTTGTTTCGGCGAAACGTCAAATATCTGAGGGTCCACAACTGGTTTTCAACGAGGTGGTTAGCATAGGGATAGCACATAGGACGTTAGGGTGGATAGCTTAGACGATGCCGGTGTCAAGCGTGTCAACTAACCGCGCCGTTAAGGTAGGCTGGCGGGCGCGACACTGTGGAATGCAGATGGAGAATTCTGTGAAAATTAGAACCTTGTTAACTTTGCCTTCCGGTCATGGAATCTAGCTAGGTTTTTTTTACGGCTGCAGAATCACGGGCCTCACCCTAGAGAGACTGGATTTGGAGAGTTGGACCCCCAGAGATTTTTCTAGAAATTACTTACCATAGGCCACGAAGCAGCGGTTGTTTCGGCGAAACGTCGAATATCTGAGGGTCCACAACTGGTTTTCTACGAGGTGGTTAGCATAGGGATGGCACATAGGACGTTAGGGTGGATAGCTTAGATGATATCGATGTCAAGCGCGTCAACTAACCGCGCCGTTAAGGTACGCTGGCGGGCGCGACACTGTGGAATGCAGATGGAGAATTCTGTGAAAATTAGAACCTTGATAACTTTGCCTTCAGGTAATGGAATCGAGCTAGGTTTTTTTTACGGCTGCAGAATCACGGGCCTCACCCTAGAGAGACTGGATTTGGAGAGTTGGACCCCCAGAGATTTCTCAAGAAATTACTTACCATAGGCCACGAAGCAGCGGTTGTTTCGGCGAAACGTCGAATATCTGAGGGTCCACAACTGGTTTTCAACGAGGTGGTTAGTATAGGGATGGCACATAGGACGTTAGGGTGGATAGCTTAGACGACGGCGGTGTCAAGCGCGTTGACTAACCGCGCCGTTAAGGTAGGCTGGCGGGCGCGACACTGTGGAATGCAGATGGAGAATTCTGTGCAAATTAAAACCTTGATAACTTTGCCTTCCGGTCATGGAATCGAGCTAGGTTTTATTTACGGCTACAGAATCACGGGCCTCAACCTAGAGTGACTGGATTTGGAGAGTTGGACCCCCAGAGATTTTTCTAGAAATTACTTACCATAGGCCACGAAGCAGCGGTTGTTTCGGCGAAACGTCAAATATCTGAGGGTCCACAACTGGTTTTCAACGAGGTGGTTAGCATAGGGATAGCACATAGGACGTTAGGGTGGATAGCTTAGACGATGCCGGTGTCAAGCGTGTCAACTAACCGCGCTGTTAAGGTAGGCTGGCGGGCGCGACACTGTGGAATGCAGATGGAGAATTCTGTGAAAATTAGAACCTTGTTAACTTTGCCTTCCGGTCATGGAATCTAGCTAGGTTTTTTTTACGGCTGCAGAATCACGGGCCTCACCCTAGAGAGACTGGATTTGGAGAGTTGGACCCCCAG
Organism: Oryza meridionalis; assembly: GCA_000338895.3. NCBI lineage: Eukaryota > Viridiplantae > Streptophyta > Magnoliopsida > Poales > Poaceae > Oryza > Oryza meridionalis. Next base: position 27,727 of record CM002524.2, read on the forward strand.
AGATTTTTCTAGAAATTACTTACCATAGGCCACGAAGCAGCGGTTGTTTCGGCGAAACGTCGAATATCTGAGGGTCCACAACTGGTTTTCTACGAGGTGGTTAGCATAGGGATGGCACATAGGACGTTAGGGTGGATAGCTTAGATGATATCGATGTCAAGCGCGTCAAGTAACCGCGCCGTTAAGGTACGCTGGCGGGCGCGACACTGTGGAATGCAGATGGAGAATTCTGTGAAAATTAGAACCTTGATAACTTTGCCTTCAGGTCATGGAATCGAGCTAGGTTTTTTTTACGGCTGCAGAATCACGGGCCTCACCCTAGAGAGACTGGATTTGGAGAGTTGGACCCGCAGAGATTTTTCTTGAAATTACTTACCATAGGCCACGAAGCAGCGGTTGTTTCGGCGAAACGTCGAATATCTGAGGGTCCACAACTGGTTTTCAACGAGGTGGTTAGTATAGGGATGGCACATAGGACGTTAGGGTGGATAGCTTAGATGATATCGGTGTCAAGCGCCTCAACTAACCGCGCCGTTAAGGTAGGCTGGCGGGCGCGACACTGTGGAATGCAGATGGAGAATTCTGTGAAAATTAGAACCTTGATAACTTTGCCTTCAGGTCATGGAATCGAGCTAGGTTTTTTTTACGGCTGCAGAATCACGGGCCTCACCCTAGAGAGACTGGATTTGGAGAGTTGGACCCCCAGAGATTTTTCTAGAAATTACTTACCATAGGCCACGAAGCAGCGGTTGTTTCGGCGAAACGTCGAATATCTGAGGGTCCACAACTGGTTTTCAACGAGGTGGTTAGTATAGGGATGGCACATAGGACGTTAGGGTGGATAGCTTAGATGATATCGGTGTCAAGCGCGTCGACTAACCGCGCCGTTAAGGTAGGCTGGCGGGCGCGACACTGTGGAATGCAGATGGAGAATTCTGTGAAAATTAGAACCTTGATAACTTTGCCTTCAGGTCATGGAATCGAGCTAGGTTTTTTTTACGGCTGCAGAATCACGGGCCTCACCCTAGAGAGACTGGATTTGGAGAGTTGGACCCCCAGAGATTTTTCTAGAAATTACTTACCATAGGCCACGAAGCAGCGGTTGTTTCGGCGAAACGTCGAATATCTGAGGGTCCACAACTGGTTTTCAACGAGGTGGTTAGTATAGGGATGGCACATAGGACGTTAGGGTGGATAGCTTAGATGATATCAGTGTCAAGCGCGTCGACTAACCGCGCCGTTAAGGTAGGCTGGCGGGCGCGACACTGTGGAATGCAGATGGAGAATTCTGTGAAAATTAGAACCTTGATAACTTTGCCTTCAGGTCATGGAATCGAGCTAGGTTTTTTTTACGGCTGCAGAATCACGGGCCTCACCCTAGAGAGACTAGATTTGGAGAGTTAGAACCCCAGAGATTTTTCTAGAAATTACTTACCATAGGCCTCGAAGCAGCGGTTGTTTCGGCGAAACGTCGAATATCTGAGGGTCCACAACTGGTTTTCAACGAGGTGGTTAGTATAGGGATGGCACATAGGATGTTAGGGTGGATAGCTTAGACGATGCCGGTGTCAAGCGTGTCGACTAACCGCGCCGTTAAGGTAGGCTGGCGGGCGCGACACTGTGGAATGCAGATGGAGAATTCTGTGCAAATTAGAACCTTGATAGCTTTGCCTTCAGGTCATGGAATCGAGCTAGGTTTTTTTTACGGCTGCAGAATCACGGGCCTCAACCTAGAGAGACTGGATTTGGAGAGCTGGACCCCCAGAGATTTTTCTAGAAATTACTTACCATAGGCCACGAAGCGGCGGTTGTTTCGGCGAAACGTCGAATATCTGAGGGTCCACAACTGGTTTTCAACGAGGTGGTTAGCATAGGGATAGCACATAGGACGTTAGGGTGGATAGCTTAGACGATGCCGGTGTCAAGCGCGTCAACTAACCGCGCCGTTAAGGTAGGCTGGCGGGCGCGACACTGTGGAATGCAGATAGAGAATTCTGTGAAAATTAGAACCTTGATAACTTTGCCTTCAGGTCATGGAATCTAGCTAGGTTTTTTTTACGGCTGCAAAATCACGGGCCTCACCCTAGAGAGACTGGATTTGGAGAGTTGGACCCCCAGAGATTTTTCTAGAAATTACTTACCACAGGCCACGAAGCAACGGTTGTTTCGGCGAAACGTCAAATATCTGAGGGTCCACAACAGGTTTTCAACGAGGTGGTTAGTATAGGGATGGCACATAGGATGTTAGGGTGGATAGCTTAGACGATGCCGGTGTCAAGCGCGTCAACTAACCGCGCCGTTAAGGTAGGCTGGCGGGCGCGACACTATGGAATGCAGATGGAGAATTCTGTGAAAATTAGAACCTTGATAGCTTTGCCTTCAGGTCATGGAATCGAGCTAGGTTTTTTTTACGGCTGCAGAATCACGGGCCTCACCCTAGAGAGACTGGATTTGGAGAGTTGGACCCCCAGAGATTTTTCTAGAAATTACTTACCATAGGCCACGAAGCAGCGGTTGTTTCGGCGAAACGTCGAATATCTGAGGGTCCACAACTGGTTTTCTACGAGGTGGTTAGTATAGGGATGGCACATAGGACGTTAGGGTGGATAGCTTAGATGATATCGGTGTCAAGCGCGTCGACTAACCGCGCCGTTAAGGTAGGCTGGCGGGTGCGACACTGTGGAATGCAGATGGAGAATTCTGTGAAAATTAGAACCTTGATAACTTTGCCTTCAGGTCATGGAATCGAGCTAGGTTTTTTTACGGCTGCAGAATCACGGGCCTCACCATAGAGAGACTGGATTTGGAGAGTTGGACCCCAGAGATTTTTCTAGAAATTACTTACCATAGGCCACGAAGCAGCGGTTGTTTCGGCGAAACGTCGAATATCTGAGGGTCCACAACTGGTTTTCAACGAGGTGGTTAGTATAGGGATGGCACATAGGACGTTAGGGTGGATAGCTTAGACGATGTCGGTGTCAAGCGCGTCGACTAACCGCGCCGTTAAGGTAGGCTGGCGGGCACGACACTGTGGAATGCAGATGGATAATTCTACGCAAATTAAAACCTTGATAACTTTGCCTTCAGGTCATGGAATCGAGCTAGGTTTTTTTTACGGCTGCAGAATCACGGGCCTCACCCTAAAGAGACTGGATTTGGAGAGTTGGACCCCAGAGATTTTTCTAGAAATTACTTACCATAGGCCACGAAGCAGCGGTTGTTTCGGCGAAACGTCGAATATCTGAGGGTCCACAACTGGATTTCAACGAGGTGGTTAGTATAGGGATGGCACATAGGATGTTAGGGTGGATAGCTTAGACGAAGCCGGTGTCAAGCGCGTCAACTAACCGCGCCGTTAAGGTAGGCTGGCGGGCGCGACACTGTGGAATGCAGATGGAGAATTCTGTGCAAATTAGAACCTTGATAGCTTTGCCTTCAGGTCATGGAATCGAGCTAGGTTTTTTTTACGGCTGCAGAATCACGGGCCTCACCCCAGAGAGACTGGATTTGGAGAGCTGGACCCCCAGAGATTTTTCTAGAAATTACATACCATAGGCCACGAAGCAGCGGTTGTTTCGGCGAAACGTTGAATATCTGAGGGTCCACAACTGGTTTTCAACGAGGTGGATAGTATAGGGATGGCACATAGGACGTTAGGGTGGGTAGCTTAGATGATATCGGTGTCAAGCGCGTCAACTAACCGCGCCGTTAAGGTAAGCTGGCGGGCGCGACACTGTGGAATGTAGATGGAGAATTCTGTGAAAATTTGAACCTTGATAACTTTGCCTTCAGGTCATGGAATCGAGCTAGGTTTTTTTTACGACTGCAGAATCACGGGCCTCACCCTAGAGAGACTGGATTTGGAGAGTTGGACCCCCAGAGATTTTTCTAGAAGTTACTTACCATAGGCCACGAAGCAGCGGTTGTTTCGGCGAAACGTCGAATATCTGAGGGTCCACAACTGGTTTTCAACGAGGTGGTTAGTATAGGGATGGCACATAGGACGTTAGGGTGGATAGCTTAGACGATGTCGGTGTCAAGCGCGTCGACTAACCGCGCCGTTAAGGTAGGCTGGCGGGCACGACACTGTGGAATGCAGATGGATAATTCTATGCAAATTAAAACCTTGATAACATTGCCTTCAAGTCATGGAATCGAGCTAGGTTTTTTTTACGGCTGCAGAATCACGGGCCTCACCCTAGAGAGACTAGATTTGGAGAGTTAGACCCCCAGAGATTTTTCTAGAAATTACTTACCATAGGCCTCGAAGCAGCGGTTGTTTCGGCGAAACGTCAAATATCTGAGGGTCCACAACTGGTTTTCAACGAGGTGGTTAGTATAGGGATGGCACATAGGATGTTAGGGTGGATAGCTTAGATGATGCCGGTGTCAAGCGCGTCAACTAACCGCGCCGTTAAGGTAGGCTGGCGGGCGCGACACTGTGGAATGCAGATGGAGAATTCTATGCAAATTAGAACCTTGATAGCTTTGCCTTCAGGTCATGGAATCGAGCTAGGTTTTTTTTACGGCTGCAGAATCACGGGCCTCACCCCAGAGAGACTGGATTTGGAGAGCTGGACCCCCAGAGATTTTTCTAGAAATTACTTACCATAGGCCACGAAGCGGCGGTTGTTTCGGCGAAACGTCGAATATCTGAGGGTCCACAACTGGTTTTCAACGAGGTGGTTAGTATAGGGATGGCACATAGGACGTTTGGGTGGATAGCTTAGACGACGGCAGTGTCAAGCGTGTCGACTAACCGCGCCGTTAAGGTAGGCTGGCGGGCGCGACACTGTGGAATGCAGATGGAGAATTCTGTGCAAATTAAAACCTTGATAACTTTGCCTTCCGGTCATGGAATCGAGCTAGGTTTTATTTACGGCTACAGAATCACGGGCCTCACCCTAGAGAGACTGGATTTGGAGAGTTGGACCCCCAGAGATTTTTCTAGAAATTACTTACCATAGGCCACGAAGCAGCGGTTGTTTCGGCGAAACGTCGAATATCAGAGGGTCCACAACTGGATTTCAACGAGGTGGTTAGTATAGGGATGGCACATAGGACGTTAGGGTGGATAGCTTAGACGACGGCGGTGTCAAGCGCGTCGACTAACCGCGCCGTTAAGGTAGGCTGGCGGGCGCGACACTGTGGAATGCAGATGGAGAATTCTGTGCAAATTAAAACCTTGATAACTTTGCCTTCCGGTCATGGAATCGAGCTAGGTTTTATTTATGGCTACAGAATCACGGGCCTCACCCTAGAGAGACTAGATTTGGAGAGTTGGACCCCCAGAGATTTTTCTAGAAATTACTTACCATAGGCCACGAAGCAGCGGTTGTTTCGGCGAAACGTCGAATATCTGAGGGTCCACAACTGGATTTCAACGAGGTGGTTAGTATAGGGATGGCACATAGGACGTTAGGGTGGATAGCTTAGACGACGGCGGTGTCAAGCGCGTCGACTAACCGCGCCGTTAAGGTAGGCTGGCGGGCGCGACACTGTGGAATGCAGATGGAGAATTCTGTGCAAATTAAAACCTTGATAACTTTGCCTTCCGGTCATGGAATCGAGCTAGGTTTTATTTACGGCTACAGAATCACGGGCCTCACCCTAGAGAGACTAGATTTGGAGAGTTGGACCCCCAGAGATTTTTCTAGAAATTACTTACCATAGGCCACGAAGCAGCGGTTGTTTCGGCGAAACGTCGAATATCTGAGGGTCCACAACTGGATTTCAACGAGGTGGTTAGTATAGGGATGGCACATAGGACGTTAGGGTGGATAGCTTAGACGATGTTGGAGTCAAGCGCGTCGACTAACCGCGCCGTTAAGGTGGGCTGGCGGGCGCGACACTGTGGAATGCAGATGGAGAATTCTGTGCAAATTAGAACCTTGATAGCTTTGCCTTCAGGTCATGGAATCGAGCTAGGTTTTTTTTACGGCTGCAGAATCACAGGCCTCACCCCAGAGAGACTGGATTTGGAGAGCTGGACTCCCAGAGATTTTTCTAGAAATTACTTACCATAGGCCACGAAGCAGCGGTTGTTTCGGCGAAACGTCGAATATCTGAGGGTCCACAACTGGTTTTCAACGAGGTGGTTAGTATAGGGATGGCACATAGGACGTTAGGGTGGATAGCTTAGACGATGTCGGTGTCAAGCGCGTCGACTAACCGCGCCGTTAGGGTAGGCTGGCGGGCGCGACACTGTGGAATGCAGATGGAGAATTCTGTGCAAATTAAAACCTTGATAGCTTTGCCTTCCGGTCATGGAATCGAGCTGGGTTTTTTTCACGACTACAGAATCATGGGCCTCACCCTAGAGAGACTGGATTTGGAGAGTTGGACCCCCAGAGATTTTTCTAGAAATTACTTACCATAGGCCACGAAGCAGCGGTTGTTTCGGCGAAACGTCGAATATCTGAGGGTCCAGAACTGGTTTTCAACGAGGTGGTTAGTATAGGGATGGCACATAGGACGTTAGGGTGGATAGCTTAGACGATGTCGGTGTCAAGCGCGTCGACTAACCGCGCCGTTAAGGTAGGCTGGCGGGCACGACACTGTGGAATGCAGATGGATAATTCTATGCAAATTAAAACCTTGATAACTTTGCCTTCCGGTCATGGAATCGAGCTAGGTTTTTTTTTACGGCTGCAGAATCACGGGCCTCACCCTAGAGAGACCGGATTTGGAGAGTTGGACCCCCAGAGATTTTTCTAGAAATTACTTACCATAGGCCACGAAGCAGCGGTTGTTTCGGCGAAACGTCGAATATCTGAGGGTCCACAACTGGTTTTCAACGAGGTGGTTAGTATAGGGATGGCACATAGGACGTTAGGGTGGATAGCTTAGACGATGTCGGTGTCAAGCGCGTCGACTAACCGCGCCGTTAGGGTAGGCTGGCAGGCGCGACACTGTGGAATGCAGATGGAGAATTCTGTGCAAATTAAAACCTTGATAGCTTTGCCTTCCGGTCATGGAATCGAGCTGGGTTTTTTTCACGACTACAGAATCACGGGCGTCACCCTAGAGAGACTGGATTTGGAGAGTTGGACCCCCAGAGATTTTTCTAGAAATTACTTACCATAGGCCACGAAGCAGCGGTTGTTTCGGCGAAAGGTCGAATATCTGAGGGTCCACAACTGGTTTTCAACGAGGTGGTTAGTATAGGGAAGGCACATAGGACGTTAGGGTGGATAGCTTAGACGATGTCGGTGTCAAGCGCGTCGACTAACCGCGCCGTTAGGGTAGGCTGGCGGGCGCGACACTGTGGAATGCAGATGGAGAATTCAATGCAAATTAAAACCTTGATAACTTTGCCTTCCGGTCATGGAATCGAGCTGGGTTTTTTTTACGACTACAGAATCACGGGACTCACCCCAGAGAGACTAGACTTGGATAGTTGGACCCCCAGAGATTTTTCTAGAAATTACTTACCATAGGCCACGAAGCAGCGGTTGTTTCGGCGAAAGGACGAATATCTGAGGGTCCAAAACTGGTTTTCAATGAGGTGGTTAGTATAGGGATGGCACATAGGACGTTAGGGTGGATAGCTTAGACGATGTCGGTGTCAAGCGCGTTGACTAACCGCGCCATTAACATAGGCTGGCGGGCGCGACACTGTGGAATGCAGATGGAGAATTCTGTGCAAATTAAAACCTTGATAACTTTGCCTTCCGGTCATGGAATCGAGCTAGGTTTTTTTTGACGGCTGCAGATGTCACGCCCGGAATTTCTATCCAAAATTCCAAACGCTTACATGTGTGTAAACCCTCGTCCAGGAATCAGCCGAGGCACACAATAACAAATTGACAATAGAGTACCATTATTACTCTAATTAATATGCGAAAAAAATTGTCATTACAGAGGTGGATAGTTCCTCTCAAACGATAAAGATCTAAGCAGCGGAAAATAAAGAAATAAACAGCGCAGATGACTCCACTCCACAGGCAGCTTGACAAGGTCTAGGCCAAACCTTCACCACCATCAGCCTCTCTGTAGAACTCTTCCTCTGATGAATGATTGCAAGGTGAGTATATGACATACTCAGCAAGCCACGCAGCAAATATGCAAGTGCACAGGATAACCAAGGATGGCATAATATAGGCTTCTTTGCATAATCAGCATTTAAAGAATATTTCAGAATTTAATAAAACAGCAGAGTATTAATTAAACAGTATTAATCCAACACTATACAACATACCCTGTTGTATAGGCCCAACCATTCTGAACAACCAACCCCGGCTGCACAGTTCTAATCTCCAAACCAGGAATATACCATTCCAAACCAGGAGCTAATCAAATATAACCAGTTATAGCATCTTTCATTATGGTGTGAAGGGTGAGACTAATCACGAAAGACATTGTTAGACCCGCCCATAACCGCGGGCACGGCTATTCGAATAGTTTTACTCTGATCAGAGGTGTACCACTGTACCCACAAGACACAGCCCCACATCATGTCACCATGTGCCTCAATACCACCACGATACCTCGGAAAGGAGCTGTGACATTACCCCTCACACAACACAATCCACCACAGTGCACCATTCCCGGATCGTAGTCACCCCCTTATAAACAAGGCATGGACTCCCCAGCGACCCCCGTGGGCTTATCTCCGCCACTTCTCAGTCTGGTGCCCCGCAATGAACTATGCTATGTAAAAGATAAAGCCGTTGCCCACGCTGGCTTGTGGTTGGCACGGTTAATGTTTCACAACCGAAGTTCGTGAACCGGTCCTTAATTGTCATGAGCACGACCATCAAAACCATGTACTCACAACCCACCATTATCAGGTTTTAGTTGTCACATCAATTAATTAACCAATCACGAATAACCATCGTGAACTATCATTAAACCATCAGTAAATAATAGTGAATCATAAGTTATCCCATTAGTGTGCTAGAGTTTCTAAGCATGGCTAAGCAATTGCATCTAATCATCTGGTCGAACCAATATAAAGCTCAACTAGTCAAGTTATATTAACCCAAGGTATCAAGGAATGAGATAATCAAGAACAAAAGGGCTATAACAAACAATAGGCTATTTCCACCCCATGACATTCAAAAATAAATGCAATAGTTGAATAGAAACAATAGCTTTAAACGGGATCAACATGCTCAAAGGATCGATTAGGATCTGTGTGACTTGCCTTGTTGGCCTTGGAACTCTTCTAAATCTTCTCCTGCAAAAGCGGACTCTCCGGAAACGTCGGATTCTAAACAGAAAAGAGCAAAAACACCAAAACAGCACATAAGCAAGCATGAACAGTACATGTGGATATTTTTAACATGTAGATCTCAATTTTAGAAAAATTTAGAGACTTGAACCAACTAAATCCGAGCTAAGATGAATTAGTTATGAATTTTTAAAGATTTAATCGGTTTAAATCATTTATATAAATTTTAATTGAATTATGACGCAATAATGAATTATTTTTGAAAAGAAAAAGGGGCTTTATTGCGTCAGCGGGCTCGGGTCTACGGTGGACCGGGTCCACGGCTGCGGTCTACGGGAACGGACGGGTGAGATCGATCCGATCCGAACGGACGGTCGAGATCCATCGGTCAACAGCGGCTCACGGGCGACGGCTCTGATGACGTCAGCACTGACGTCATCCCCGACCGACGGCGGCGACGATGGCTCGGACTCGCATGCCCGCCGGCGATCTACGGCGCGGCGGCGCGAACGGAAAGCAGCAACGGGATGCGGAGAGCGCGGCGAACTCACCGGCGACCAATCTAGCGGCGGAAGAGCGACGGATGACGCCGGCGACGAGGACGAAGCGGCGGAGAGGTTCGGGTCGACGGCGGCGACGGTGTTCCGGCGGGAAACAGCGGCGGCGAAGGGTCGGACGAGGACGGCGACGCGACGGCGACCATGTCGGCGAGCTCCCGGAGCGACGGCGATGACCGGAGCGACGGCGGCGCACGACTGGAGCGGCGGCGGCGACGGCGGCGCACGGGTGCACGGCGCTAGAGCGATTCGCGTGACGAGAGGCGAAGGCGAGGGCGGCGGAGGGTAGAGGAGAGTGCGGGGAACCTTTTATAGGGGTCGGGAGGCGGCGGCGAAGCCCACAACGGCCCGGCGACGGCGATGGAAGGTTAGGGTTCGCCGACTCCGAATCGAGCTCGAATCCCCACGTTTCCAAAGCGAATCGGCCGAAGCTTCCAAAGAGAAAAAGGTAGAGGAGATCACGGCGAAGGTTTCCCCCCAAACAATTGCACCGGATCGGGAAAGGGGCGGCCGAATTGGAAAGGCGGCGACGGCTAGGGTTTCGGGCGTGGCCGGCGCGACGAACACGACGACTCCGACAGGCGGGCCACACCTGTTAGCGAGCGAGAGAGAGGGAGCGGCGCGCGCGCGCGGCGGCTCGGCTGGGCTGGGCTGGACTGGGCCGAAGAGAGAGAAGAGAGGTTTTGGGCCGACTTTCGGCCCAAAGCCAAAAGAAGACTTTTTAAAACCTTTTTCTATTTAAATAATTCATGAAATGCAATTTCATTTATTAAAAATACTTCCTTAGCTCAGATAATTCCCAGAAAAATCTAGAAATTATAGAATTAAGCAAAGTATTTAATAAAATTTTATCTGGCCCAATTTTATATTGGAATTTATTATTTACAATTAAATCTTTTCTTCAAGGCTTTTAAAAATTATTTCTAAAATTCCATTTACACAACAATTTATATAATTGAGATTTTTAGGGTGTGACAAACCTACCCCCCTTAAACAGAATCTCGTCCTCGAGATTCGGAAGAACTGGCGAAAAGATGCGGATGAATGGACTTTAATTCATCTTCTCGTTCCCCAGTTGCTTCTTCTTCTAAATGATTACTCCACTGAACCTTACAGAAACGGATAACTCGATTCCTGGTCCTTCTCTCGTTTGTCTCCAAAATACGAATTGGTCTCTCGACATATGTCAGATCCTCTTGGATTTCTATCTGTTCAAGATTAGCTTCCTCAGTAGGTACCCTTAAACACTTCTTCAATTGTGACACATGGAACACATCATGGACTCCTGTCAACGATTGAGGTAATTCCAACTGATAAGCAACCTCACCTCTTCGACTGATAATCTTATAAAGTCCCACAAAACGCGGAGCCAATTTTCCTTTGGTCTGAAAACAATGAACCCCTCGGAGAGGCGTGACACGAAGGTACACATAATCTCCTTCTTCAAAACTCAAGTCTCTGCGGCGATTGTCAGCATAACTCTTATGGCGAGACTGAGCTACACGCAACCTTTCTTGAATGACCTTCACCTTTTCTTCTGCTTCCCTTAAGATATCAGTTCCGAACACCTGACGTTCTCCCGTTTGATCCCACAAAAGTGGAGTACGACACTTACGACCATACAATGCTTCGTACGGAGCCATTTGAAGACTAGCTTGATAACTGTTGTTGTATGAGAATTCTGCATAAGGCAAATTCTTATCCCAACTTCCACCGAAGTCTAGAGCACAAGCTCTTAACATATCTTCCAAAATCTGATTCACCCTTTCGGTTTGTCCGTCTGTTTGCGGATGATAAGCAGTACTGAAATTTAGCTTAGAACCCATCTCTTCCTGAAGCTTCTTCCAAAACTTTGAAGTAAACTGACTACCTCGGTCAGATACTATTTTCTTAGGGACACCATGCAAACACACAATCCTGGACATATACAATTCCGCCAAACGACTTCCGGAATATGTTGTCTTGACTGGAATGAAATGAGGCACTTTGGTGAGTCTATCGACTATCACCCAAATAGAGTCGTGGCCTGATGACGTTCTGGGTAAACCCGTGATAAAATCCATACCGATTTCTTCCCACTTCCATTCGGGTATCTTCAAAGGCTGCAACAAACCTGCGGGCTTCTGATGTTCTGCCTTAACTCGCTGACAAACATCACACATAGCTACAAACTCTGCTATCTCACGCTTCATACTTGTCCACCAAAATCTCTCTTTGAGATCTTGATACATCTTGGTACTACCAGGGTGAATTGAATACAGAGTATCATGAGCTTCTTTCAGAATTGTATCTTTCAACTCTTTATTCTCCGGAACACAAATTCTTTCGCCCAACCATACGGTCCCTTGCTCATCTTCCAGGAAACCGATAGCTTTTCCTCTCCTCATATTCTTCTTGATCTCATGAATATCAGGATCATTAATCTGAGCTTCTCTAACCTGATCAATGAGAGTAGGCTTGGCTTCTAAGGTTGCAACAAAACCTCTAGTGACAATTCCCAAATTTAATCTCTCAAATTCCTTGCATAACTCCAATGGCAACTGTCGTCCTTCCGTAGCATTGCAATGGCCTTTCCTGCTAAGAGCATCTGCTACAACATTAGCCTTTCCCGGGTGATAATGAATTCCCAAGTCATAATCCTTGATTAATTCCAACCATCTCCGTTGTCTCATGTTCAGATCTGGTTGAGTAAAGATGTACTTTAAACTCTTGTGATCGGTGTAAACCTCTGTACGAGTTCCGAAAAGATAGTGACGCCAAATCTTCAATGCATGAACTACTGAAGCTAAATCGAGATCATGAGTAGGGTAATTCTTCTCATGTGGACGTAACTGACGAGATGCATAGGCAACCACCTTCCCATCTTGCATCAGAACACATCCTAACCCAAGCTTAGATGCATCGCAATACACTTGAAAACCCTTTTTTGGATCAGGCAAACTCAAGATTGGTGCTGATATTAAGCGACTTTTCAACTCCTGAAAACTCCGCTCACATTCCTCCGACCACTTGTACTTCACATCTTTCTGAAGCAGTCGTGTCATGGGCTTAGCAATCTTGGAGAAATTCTCTATAAATCTCCGGTAATATCCTGCAAGACCCAGGAAACTACGAATCTCTGAAACTGTCTTGGGTTGTTTCCAGCTGGTTACTGATTCCACATTACTAGGATCAACGGCAACTCCTCCGGCTGAGATGACGTGACCAAGGAACTTCACTTCAGACAACCAGAATTCACACTTGCTAAACTTGGCATACAACTGATGTTCTCGTAGTTTCTCTAATGCAAGGCGAAGATGTTCTTCATGCTCTTCTTTAGTTCGAGAGTAGATAAGAATGTCATCAATAAAGACAACCACGAACTTGTCTAAGTATTCCATAAACACCTTATTCATCAAGTTCATGAAGAAAGCGGGGGCATTGGTAAGTCCGAAAGACATAACCGTACACTCAAACAGCCCATACCGAGTAGTGAAAGCCGTCTTAGGTATGTCTTCCTCTTTAATCCTTAACTGGTGATATCCTGATCGAAGATCGATCTTGGAGAAAACAGTGGCACCCTTAAGCTGATCAAACAAATCATCAATTCTGGGTAGCGGATACTTATTCTTGATAGTCACATCATTTAGTGCACGATAGTCCACACACATCCTCTAGGTATGATCTTTCTTTTCCACAAAAATAACTGGAGCACCCCATGGAGACGAACTTGGTCTAATGTATCCTTTCTGAAGCAAATCATCTACTTGCCTCTTGACTTCTGCTAACTCATTGGCTGCCATTCTATAAGGTCTGTTATGGATTGGAGCTGTACCGGGTACCAAATCTATTCTGAACTCTATATCTCTCTTAAGCGGCATACCAGATAAATCATCCGGGAACACATCTGGGTATTCTCGTACTATAGGAATCTCTTCCAAAGTTATTTGGCTCAGACTTGACCTTAAGGGCTCTTAAGGCAATGCGTGAACAGTCACAACTTGGCCATCAGTACTGGTAAGAGTTACTTTTCTATTAGCACAGTCTATCACACCTTTATATCTGGCTAACCAGTCCATCCCTAGGATGACATCAAGGTCTTTGGATTCTAACAGAATAAGATTAGCCAGGAATGGCACTCCTTGAATCTCTATTCTGACAGAGGGACTACGTTGCACCGAGAGTGCTTGATTACTCAGGGTACTAACCATCAAAGGACGTCTAAGGTCTTCTACTTCCATCCCATGATTTCCCGCAAAACTCATAGACAAAAATGAATGCGTAGCACCAGAGTCGAAAAGTACCGTTGCAGGTACTGAGTTAACAGGGAACGTACCCAAAATCACATCTGAAGCATCTTGAGCTTCTGCAGCAGCAACATGGTTGACACGAGCCTTTGTCGCTGGTGCGGTGGAGTTGTTCTGTGCAGGGACAACCTTCACGCGTCGGGGCTTTGGACACTTGTCGGAGTAATGGCCTGGGTCACCACAGTTGAAACATACTCCGGGCTTGTTTCCTTGTTCCCTCCTGACAGGCTGATGCGGTGTTGGAGCTGTCACCGGACGTGGAGCTTGGTTGCGGTTGTTGTTGCCAGCATTGTTGTTGAAGAACTGACGCTGCGGACGAACAACAGACGAAGAACCTCCCTGAGGCACTGACTGAGAACCCAAAACAAGATGTGGCCTCTGATTATTCCCTTGCTGAGCTTTGAAGTGAGCAATCCTGCGCTTCTTCTGCTCCACGCGGTTGTACTTATCCTCTTGGCGAATAGCCTTATCCACCAACTTCTGGAAATCAGGATAATCCCCAGTCATCAATGGGTAAGAAAGCTCATCATTCAGTCCTTCCAGGAACTTCTCTTGACGCTCTTCATTAGTGCGTACTTCCTCCGGAGCATAACGAGCTAAGCGATTAAACTCATGCAAGTATTCCGTAACAGAGCGAGATCCCTGAGTGAGCGCTCTGAACTCTCTCTTCTTAAGAGACATCACTCCCGCTGGTATGTGCGTCTTGCGAAAAGCAGCAGTGAATTCTAGCCAACTGATAGGTTCCGCCGTAGTCCTGTTGAGACGGAAGTGATCCCACCACTCCGAAGCAGGGCCATGCAACTGATGTGAAGCAAAAGAAACCTTCTCCTGATCAGTGCACTGAAGCAAGTCCAACTTCTTTTCTATGGCGTGCAGCCAATCACTAGCCTCTACTGGATTAGTGGTGCTAGAAAATGTAGGTGGCCTCACACGAAGAAATTCTGATAACTTGTTCTGGGGAGGTGCTTGGTTATTCCCTTGGTTCTGCTGGTTCTGGAGTTGTTGCATCATCATCTGCATAAGCTGTGTCTGTTGAGCCAAAACTTGGGCAAGGGTGGGATTCTCTCCATTGTTGCCATTGCTGTTGTTGCTGTTGTTGGGGCCATTTCCAACACTGCGAGTGAGCACCATCTGGCATGGACAGGAGCACAAGAAGAGAAACCGGGGGAAAACTACTTAGGACAGAGAATTAACCTTTCCACTAACTTGACTTTTATTCATCTTAACTGAGTTTCATTATTACAAAGACTTGAAGACTCTCACACCACTAAACTCACCAACTACTAAACACTCGAAAGCAAACAAACGCATGCACTTACATCCCAACACTGATGTAAACCACATGCGAGACCCACACACACAACCAAACTTAAACAAGCAAACTAACACAACGATCTAAGGCAACTGCTTAACAAGGTATTCTAAGTCTTCCTAGCATCGGAGTTGATTGAAGGTTTGTCCGGCTCATCTTTAACATCATCTTGAGTTGCTCCCCACTCGACCTTGGAATGGGTGCTCTTCGATTCTTCTTCTTCATCATCACTTATGTTGACGACCGGGGGCTTTGCTGGGGTGACTTCCTTTTCCACCACACGAACCTTTGGCGCCAACTGATACCAAGGAACAAAAATAGCTCTCTTTCTTGCAGTAAGACGAACTCTGGCTTTCTGTGGTGGTGCTTCTCCCTTCAGTGCGGCTAGCTCCTTCTCCAAACTCTCCACCTTGTACTCCAGCTTGCAAATCTTCATACGGTTCCAGTTTTCACGATCATGAGCTGCTATCACAATTTCAGCACGGGTCTCATCCATAGCCCATAGCATCTCAACCAAATGTCTTGTGGTGGCATCATTCTCGATTCCTGCAGGTTCAAGGTAGATGCCACGGTCACTCCCCTGAGGTTGCCGAGGATGGTAACAATACTCCGTATTGGCCAACTGCTTGCTGTAGCGGTCACGGAGCTCTCCGATGGCGATTCTTGCCCCCTCCTGGCATGCATGCATATAGCTTCTCCCTCCAGCTTCGAACATCACTGACGGGATATCTTCATGATTACTGATCAAGGTGACTTTGACACAGCACTCCTCTTCATCGCGATCATGAGAAATCTGGGCGTACAAAGGAGCAGTCCCAAATCCTATGGCAAAGGACATCGTACGCAACTCCAGGACAAACGCTTCAGTACCAAACAAGTACTCAGGCTTGACACGCGTCATCTAAAGACAAGTGAAAGAAGGGAGTTAAGACATTTATCCAATTAATAGCACAAGTTTTCCGGTTACTCTGAATAAAATTTGAAGTTCAAAATAAAAGGTAAATGAATAAAATAAACCATTATTGCAAGATAAGTTGAAACGGTTAAAAACAGGATCACTGGTTTTGCACTTTTGAATAATAGGTTTCAAAAGAAATAAATTAAAAGAGAGTTATAAAATCAACATGCTAAGTTTATTGTAGCAAGATTAAATAAATCAATGTCAAACTTTTGCTAATAAATGAGTCATTAGTACAGTAATGGATGTACAGTACTAACAACACAGAAAGGCAAAAAGTAAATTTTTAGAAGGAACAATTTAAAAGGCTATAAACTGCATGTGCCATTAGCTTGGTTTAATTAAAAGAGAATGGGAGGAGAACAGTTCTAGTTTTGCAATATTTTTAGAGGGCTCTTATAGGTACTGTTTGGCATATCCTACGGTCAAGGAGGCTCTGATACCAACTTGTCACGCCCGGAATTTCTATCCAAAATTCCAAACGCTTACATGTGTGTAAACCCTCGTCCAGGAATCAGCCGAGGCACACAATAACAAATTGACAGTAGAGTACCATTATTACTCTAATTAATATGCGAATAAATTGTCATTACAGAGGTGGATAGTTCCTCTCAAACGATAAAGATCTAAGCAGCGGAAAATAAAGAAATAAACAGCGCAGATGACTCCACTCCACAGGCAGCTTGACAAGGTCTACGCCAAACCTTCACCACCATCAGCCTCACTGTAGAACTCTTCCTCTGATGAATGATTGCAAGGTGATTATATGACATACTCAGCAAGCCACGCAGCAAATATGCAAGTGCACAGGATAACCAAGGATGGCATAATATAGGCTTCTTTGCATAATCAGCATTTAAAGAATATTTCAGAATTTAATAAAACAGCAGAGTATTAATTAAACTGTATTAATCCAACACTATACAACATACCCTGTTGTATAGGCCCAACCATTCTGAACAACCAACCCCGGCTGCACAGTTCTAATCTCCAAACCAGGAATATACCATTCCAAACCAGGAGCTAATCAAATATAACCAGTTATAGCATCTTTCATTATGGTGTGAAGGGTGAGACTAATCACGAAAGACATTGTTAGACCCGCCCATAACCGCGGGCACGGCTATTCGAATAGTTTTACTCCGATCAGAGGTGTACCACTGTACCCACAAGACACAGCCCCACATCATGTCACCATGTGCCTCAATACCACCACGGTACCTCGGAAAGGAGCTGTGACATTACCCCTCACACAACACAATCCACCACAGTGCACCATTCCCGGATCGTAGTCACCCCCTTATAAACAAGGCATGGACTCCCCAGCGACCCCCGTGGGCTTATCTCCGCCACTTCTCAGTCTGGTGCCCCGCAATGAACTATGCTATGTAAAAGATAAAGCCGTTGCCCACGCTGGCTTGTGGTTGGCACGGTTAATGTTTCACAACCGAAGTTCGTGAACCGGTCCTTAATTGTCATGAGCACGACCATCAAAACCATGTACTCACAACCCACCATTATCAGGTTTTAGTTGTCACATCAATTAATTAACCAATCACAAATAACCATCGTGAACTATCATTAAGCCATCAGTAAATAATAGTGAATCATATGTTATCCCATTAGTGTGCTAGAGTTTCTAAGCATGGCTAAGAAATTGCATCTAATCATCTGGTCGAACCAATATAAAGCTCAACTAGTCAAGTTATATTAACCCAAGGTATCAAGGAATGAGATAATCAAGAACAAAAGGGCTATAACAAACAATAGGCTATTTCCACCCCATGACATTCAAAAATAAATGCAATAGTTGAATAGAAACAATAGCTTTAACATGTACAGCAAAACGAAGCAGCGGTTGTTTCGGCGAAACGTCGAATATCTGAGGGTCCACAACTGGTTTTCAACGAGGTGGTTAGTATAGGGATGGCACATAGGACGTTAGTGTGGATAGCTTAGACGATGTCGGTGTCAAGCGCGTCGACTAACCGCGCCGTTAAGGTAGGCTGGCGGGCGCGACACTGTGGAATGCAGATGGAGAATTCTGTGCAAATTAAAACCTTCATAACTTTGCCTTCCGGTCATGGAATCGAGCTAGGTTTTTTTTGACGGCTGCAAAATCACGGGCCTCACCCTAGAGAGACTGGATTTGGAGAGTTGGACCCCCAGAGATTTTTCTAGAAATTACTTACCATAGGCCACGAAGCAGCGGTTGTTTCGGCGAGACGTCGAATATCTGAGGGTCCACAACTGGTTTTCAACGAGGTGGTTAGTATAGGGATGGCACATAGGACGTTAGGGTGGATAGCTTAGATGATGTCGGTGTCAAGCGCGTCGACTAACCGCGACGTTAAGGTAGGCTGGCGGGCGCGACACTGTGGAATGCAGATGGAGAATTCTGTGCAAATTAAAACCTTGATAACTTTGCCTTCCGGTCATGGAATCGAGCTAGGTTTTTCTTGACGGCTGCAGAATCACGGGCCTCACCTTAGAGAGACTGGATTTGGAGAGTTGTACCCCCAGAGATTTTTCTAGAAATTACTTACCATAGGCCACGAAGCAGCGGTTGTTTCGGTGAAACGTCGAATATCTGAGGGTCCACAACTGGTTTTCAACGAGGTGGTTAGTATAGGGATGGCACATAGGACGTTAGGGTGGATAGCTTAGACGATGTTGGTGTCAAGCGCGTCGACTAACCGCGACGTTAAGGTAGGCTGGCAGGCGCGACACTGTGGAATGCAGATGGAGAATTCTGTGCAAATTAAAACCTTGATAACTTTGCCTTCCGGTCATGGAATCGAGCTAGGTTTTTTTTGACGGCTGCAAAATCACGGGCCTCACCCTAGAGAGACTGGATTTGGAGAGTTGGACCCCCAGAGATTTTTCTAGAAATTACTTACCATAGGCCACGAAGCAGCGGTTGTTTCGGCGAGACGTCGAATATCTGAGGGTCCACAACTGGTTTTCAACGAGGTGGTTAGTATAGGGATGGCACATAGGACGTTAGGGTGGATAGCTTAGATGATGTCGGTGTCAAGCGCGTCGACTAACCGCGACGTTAAGGTAGGCTGGCGGGCGCGACACTGTGGAATGCAGATGGAGAATTCTGTGCAAATTAAAACCTTGATAACTTTGCCTTCCGGTCATGGAATCGAGCTAGGTTTTTCTTGACGGCTGCAGAATCACGGGCCTCACCTTAGAGAGACTGGATTTGGAGAGTTGTACCCCCAGAGATTTTTCTAGAAATTACTTACCATAGGCCACGAAGCAGCGGTTGTTTCGGTGAAACGTCGAATATCTGAGGGTCCACAACTGGTTTTCAACGAGGTGGTTAGTATAGGGATGGCACATAGGACGTTAGGGTGGATAGCTTAGACGATGTTGGTGTCAAGCGCGTCGACTAACCGCGACGTTAAGGTAGGCTGGCAGGCGCGACACTGTGGAATGCAGATGGAGAATTCTGTGCAAATTAAAACCTTGATAACTTTGCCTTCCGGTCATGGAATCGAGCTAGGTTTTTTTTGATAGCTGCAGAATCACGGGCCTCACCCTAGAGAGACTGGATTTGGAGAGTTGGACCCCCAGAGATTTTTCTAGAAATTACTTACCATAGGCCACGAAGCAGCGGTTGTTTCGGCGAAACGTCGAATATCTGAGGGTCCACAACTGGTTTTCAACGAGGTGGTTAGTATAGGAATGGCACATAGGACCTTATGGTGGATAGCTTAGACGATGTCAGTGTCAAGCGCGTCGACTAACCGCGCCGTTAAGGTAGGCTGGTGGGCGCGACACTGTGGAATGCAGATGGAGAATTCTGTGCAAATTAAAACCTTGATAACTTTGCCTTCCGGTCATGGAATCGAGCTAGGTTTTTTTTGACGGCTGCAGAATCATGGGCCTCACCCTAGAGAGACTGGATTTGGAGAGTTGGACCCCCAGAGATTTTTCTAGAAATTACTTACCATAGGCCACGAAGCAGCGGTTGTTTCAGCGAAACGTCGAATATCTGAGGGTCCACAACTGGTTTTCAACGAGGTGGTTAGTATAGGGATGGCACATAGGACGTTAGTGTGGATAGCTTAGACGATGTCGGTGTCAAGCGCGTCGACTAACCGTGCCGTTAAGGTAGGCTGACGGGCGCGACACTGTGGAATGCAGATGGAGAATTCTGTGTAAATTAGAACCTTGATAACTTTGCATTCAGGTCATGGAATCGAGCTAGGTATTTTTTACGGCTGCAGAATCACGGGCCTCACCCTAGAGAGACTGGATTTTGAGAGTTGGACCCCCAGAGATTTTTCTAGAAATTACTTACCATAGGCCACGAAGCAGCGGTTGTTTCGGCGAAACGTCGAATATCTGAGGGTCCACAACTGGTTTTCAACAAGGTGGTTAGTATAGGGATGGCACATAGGACGTTAGTGTGGATAGCTTAGACGATGTCGGTGTCAAGCGCGTCGACTAACCGTGCCGTTAAGGTAGGCTGGCGGGCGTGACACTGTGGAATGCAGATGGAGAATTCTGTGCAAATTAAAACCTTGATAACTTTGCCTTCCCGTCATGGAATCGAGCTAGGTTGTTTTTGACGGCTGCAGAATCATGGGCCTCATCCTAGAGAGACTGGATTTGGAGAATTGGATGTCACGCCCGGAATTTCTATCCAAAATTCCAAACGCTTACATGTGTGTTAAATCCTCATCCAGGAATCAGCCGAGGCACACAATAACAAATTGAATATAGAGTACTAATAAACAGCTAATTAATACTCACGATATAATAAATTATTACAGAGGTAGATAGTTCCTCTCAAAGAATAAAATTCTACGCAGCGGAAAAGATAAAAAAACAAACTACGGAACAGCTATGACGACTCCACTCCACAGGCAACTTAACCTGGACCAAGCCTAGTCCTCCAGATCATCACCTTCACTGAAGTACTCCTCCTCTGATGAATGAATATTGCAAGAATGAGCATATGACATACTCAACAAGCCACACAGCAAATATGCAAGTGCACAGGATAACAAAGGATGGCGTAATATAGCTCATTTGCATAAACAGCATTTAATAAATATTTAAGAGAATAGTAAAACAGTTGATTAATTAATCAGTATTAAATAAACACCATACAACACACCCGTGTTGCATAGGCCCAACCCTATCTGAACAACCAACCCCGGTTGTACAAATCAAACCTCCAAACCAGGAATATACCAATCCAAACCAGGAGTCAATTTAAGTATCACATTTTATCACCAATTATGAGTAGTGTGAGACTAATCACGAAAAACATTGTTAGACCCACCCATAACCGCGGGCACGGCTATTCG
The DNA here is from genome assembly GCA_000338895.3 of Oryza meridionalis. Taxonomy (NCBI): domain Eukaryota; kingdom Viridiplantae; phylum Streptophyta; class Magnoliopsida; order Poales; family Poaceae; genus Oryza; species Oryza meridionalis. The sequence continues at coordinate 49,345 of CM002524.2, forward strand.
AATAGTTTTACTCTGATCAGAGGTGTACCACTGTACCCACAAGACACAATCCCACGACATGTCACCATGTGCCTCAGCACCACCACGGTACCTCGGAAAGGAACTCTGACAATACCCTTCGCACAACACAACTCACCACAGTGCACCGTTCCTGGATCATAATCTCCTCCTCAAAACCAGAGGCAATGGACTCCCCAGCGACCCCCACGGACTTCTTGCCGCTTCATAGTCTGGCACACCATAATGAATCATGCTATACAAAAGATAAAGCCGTTGCCCACGCTGGCTTGTGGTTGGCATGGTAAATGTTTCACAACAGTAGCTCGTGAACCGGTCCTTAATTGCCATGAGCACAACCTTCAAAACCATGTGCTCACAACCCACCTTTAATCAAGTTTTAATTATCAATTAATTATCATAACACGATTAACCATCGTGAGCTACCATTAAATATAACCATAAGTAATAATGTAGTATATATGATTCATCCCATTAATAAGCTTATCTTTCTAAGCATGGCTAAGCAATTATATATATAGCATTTAGCTGAACCAATCCAATATATAAGGTTCAAGCTAATCAAATTATAACCCATAGGAAAATAAGATCATCTTCGGCCATTAATTAATTGGGAAAGGCTCACCACCCGATGGCAACCGAAAATAATGCATAAGTTGAAATAAAACATTAGCTATAAACTGGTTCAACATGCTCAAAGGGTTGTTTGGGATCTGTGTGACTTTCCTTGAGCTTCTGCAAACGCTTCGGAACCTTCTTCAACGAAAACGCTCTCCACGGGAACGTCGGACACTAAAGCAAATAAACAAAATCAACAAAACAGTACAAAAACAAGCATAAACAGTACATGTGGATATTTTTAACATGTAGATCTCAATTTTAGAAAAATTTAGCAACTTGAACCACTCGAATCTGAGTTACGATGATTTAATTATGATTTTCTGAAGTTTAATCGATTTGCATCTAATAAAGAAAAACTAAAAAGAAAAAGATTATGACGTCATGATGATGTCATCACCGCCGGCATGACATGAGCGACGACCTCGCCGGCGATAGAGAGGTCGGCCGGGCGATATAAGGCCACCTACATGAAGAGGGCGACGACGCGAACTCACCGGTGCTATCGAACACGACGGACGACGACGAACGGCGGCCGGCGGCGAGCTCTAGCGGCGGCGCGGCTCGGGTCGGCGGCGGCGACAGCGCTACGGCGACCGGCAACGGCGGCGAAGGGGCGGCCGGGACTCCTCACCTCCGTGCGCACCTAACGGCGGCGACGGGAAGCGGCGGCGCGAGGCGGCTGAACGACGGCCGGTGGCGGCGGCGGCTAGGGCGGCGCGGTGGCGGCGCTACGGAGCACTAGAGAGCTTGGGAAAGGGGGCAAACGAAAGAGGACGACTAGGTAGTCCTATTTATAGCCTTGGATTGGAGAGATCGGACTCCCACCGCGAGAAATCGAGCCGAAAAAAACTAGGGTTCGGTTTGGAGATAAACTCGAAAAAGAGTTTGATTCGGATAAACCACGAAGCAATTAGCTCCGATTTTTGGGGGTAGAGATAGAGGAGGATGAGGGGATCAAAACCCCTCAATCAATCGGACTCGAGGGGCCGGATTTGAGGCGGATTTGAAGGGAGAAGGGGGCGGCTCGGCTAGGGTGGCCGGCCTGCCGGAGGTAGGAGAAGGGCCCGACATGTGGGCCCCACATGTCGGTGACCCGCGAGAGAGGAGGGGCGGCGTCGGCTTGGGCCGACTTGGGCCGGCTTGGCCACGCGGGGAAAAAGGGGAGTTGGGCCGAAATCGGCCCAACGACTTAGGGGAGGATTTATAAAATTTTTTTCAATTAAACTAATTTGTGAAATGGTATTTTGTTTATTAAAAATACTTCCCTTGCTCAAATAATTCCCAGAAAAATCTAGAAAATAGAGGAACAAGCAAAGTATTTAATAAAATTTTATCTAGCTCAATTTTATGTTGAAATTTTTTCCTAGATTATTAGAGTTTAATTGGTAGGCTTTTAAAATAATTTCTAACAATGATTTAAAAAAAAGCATTATTAATTTAGGCGATTTTTAGGGCGTGACAAACCTACCCCCCTTAAACGGAATCTCATCCTCGAGATTCAGAAGAACTAGCAAAAAGATGAGGATGAGCTGACTTCAATTCATCTTCTCGCTCCCAAGTAGCTTCTTCTTCTGAATGATTGCTCCACTGAACCTTACAGAACCGTATGACACGATTCCTGGTGTTCCTTTCACTCACCTCCAAAATTCTCACTGGCTTCTCAACATAGGTTAAATCTTCTTGAAGTTCTATACGCTCAGGATCCGCTTCCTCCGTAGGAACACGCAAACATTTCTTTAACTGCGACACATGGAACACGTCATGTATTCCCGCCATTGACGGAGGCAACTCTAGCTGATAAGCTACTTCACCTCTTCGACTCGCAATCTTAAAAGGTCCCACAAAACGCGGTGCCAATTTCCCTTTGGTCTGAAAACGATGAACTCCTCGTAATGGCGTAACCCGTAGATATACAAAATCCCCTTCTTCGAAAATCAAATCACTACGACGATTGTCTGCATAGCTCTTCTGGCGCGACTGGGCAACTCGCAACCTTTCTTGGATAATTTTCTGTTTTTCTTCTGCCTCTCGCAATATGTCTGTCCCAAAAACTTGACACTCACCGGTTTGATCCCAAAGGAGCGGCGTGCGACACTTCCGGCCATACAATGCTTCATACGGAGCCATTTGAAGACTAGCTTGATAACTGTTGTTATAAGAGAATTCTGCGTACGGCAAATTCTTCCACCAAAATCTAGAACAAAAGCTCTCAACATGTCTTCTAAAATTTGATTCACTCTTTCTGTCTGACCATCAGTTTGAGGGTGATAGGCCGTACTGAAATTCAAACGGGTACCCATCTCTACTTGTAGTTTCTGCCAAAACTTCGAAGTAAACTGACTACCTCTGTCTGACACTATTTTCTTGGGAACACCATGTAAACATACCACTCTTGCCATATATAACTCTGCAAGCTTATTTCCCGTGTAGGTTGTTTTGACGGGTATGAAATGAGCGACTTTAGTAAGCCTGTCAACCACTACCCAAATAGAGTCATGTCCTGCTGGCGTTCTGGGTAGACCGGTGATAAAATCCATTCCTATTTCCTCCCATTTCCACTCGGGAATTTTCAACGGTTGTAACAGACCGGCTGGCTTCTGATGGTCCGCCTTAACTCGCCGACACACATCACATAGAGCCACATATTCTGCTATCTCTCGTCGCATGCTGGCCTACCAGAATTGTTGCTTCAGGTCTTGATACATCTTAGTGCTCCCAGGATGAATGGAATACAAAGTTTCATGAGCTTCTTTCATGATAGTATCCTTCAACTCCTTATTATCGGGCACACAAATTCTTTCCCCTAACCACACAGTTCCTTGCTCATCTTCTATGTAACCAATGGCTTTCCCTCTTCTCATGTTCTTTTTAATTTCTTGGATATCAGGATCATTCACATGACCTTCTCTAACTTGATCAAACAGAGTAGGTTGAGCTTCTAAGCTATCCACCCTAACGTCCTATGTGCCATCCCTATACTAACCACCTCGTTGAAAACCAGTTGTGGACCCTCAGATATTCGACGTTTCGCCGAAACAACCGCTGCTTCGTGGCCTATGGTAAGTAATTTCTAGAAAAATCTTTGGGGGTCCAACTCTCCAAATCCAGTCTCTCTAGGGTGAGGCCCGTGATTCTGCAGCCGTCAAAAAAAACCTAGCTCGATTCCATGACCGGAAGGCAAAGTTATCAAGGTTTTAATTTGCACAGAATTCTCCATCTGCATTCCACAGTGTCGCGCCCGCCAGCCTACCTTAACGGCGCGGCTAGTCGACGCGCTTGACACCGACATCGTCTGAGCTATCCACCCTAACGTCCTATGTGCCATCCCTATACTAACCACCTCGTTGAAAACCAGTTGTGGACCCTCAGATATTCGACGTTTCGCCGAAACAACCGCTGCTTCGTGGCCTATGGTAAGTAATTTCTAGAAAAATCTCTAAGGGTCCAACTCTCCAAATCCAGTCTCTCTAGGGGTGAGGCCCGTGATTCTGCAGCCGTCAAAAAAAACCTAGCTCGATTCCATGACCGCAAGGCAAAGTTATCAAGGTTTTAATTTGCACAGAATTCTCCATCTGCATTCCACAGTGTCGCGCTCGCCAGCCTACCTTAATGGAGCGGTTAGTCGACGCGCTTGACACCGACATCGTCTAAGCTATCCACCCTAACGTCCTATGTGTCATCCCTATACTAATCGCCTCATTGAAAACCAGTTCTGGACCCTCAGATATTCGACGTTTCGCCGAAACAACTGCTGCTTCGTGGCCTATGGTAAGTAATTTGTAGAAAAATCTTTGGGGTCCAACTCTCCAAATCCAGTCTCTCTAGGGTGAGGCCCATGATTCTGCAGCCGTCAAAAAAAACCTAGCTCGATTCCATGACCGGAAGGCAAAGTTATCAAGGTTTTAATTTGCACAGAATTCTCCATCTGCATTCCACAGTGTCGCGCCCGCCAGCCTACCTTAACGGCGCGGTTAGTCGACGCGCTTGACACCGACATCGTCTGAGCTATCCACCCTAACATCCTATGTGCCATACCTATACTAATCACCTCGTTGAAAACCAGTTGTGGACCCTCAGATATTCGACGTTTCGCCGAAACAACCGCTGCTTCGTGGCCTATGGTAAGTAATTTCTAGAAAAATCTCTGGGGGTCCAACTCTCCAAATCCAGTCTCTCTAGGGTGAGGCCCGTGATTCTGCAGCCGTCAACTAGCTCGATTCCATGACCGGAAGGCAAAGTTATCAAGGTTTTAATTTGCACAGAATTCTCCATCTGCATTCCATAGTGTCGCGCCCGCCAGCCTACCTTAACGGTGCGGTTAGTCGTCGCGCTCGACACCGACATCGTCTGAGCTATCCACCCTAACGTCTGAGCTATCCACCCACCGTAGCTATACTAACCACCTCATTGAAAACCAGTTGTGGACCCTCAGATATTCGACGTTTCGCCGAAACAATCGCTGTTTCGTGGCCTATGGTAAGTAATTTCTAGAAAAATCTCTGGGGGTCCAACTCTCCAAATCCAGTCTCTCTAGGGGTGAGGCCCGTGATTCTGCAGCCGTCAAAAAAAACCTAGCTCGATTCCATGACCGGAAGGCAAAGTTATCAAGGTTTTAATTTGCACAGAATTCTCCATCTGCATTCCACAGTGTCGCGCCCGCCAGCCTACCTTAATGGAGCGGTTAGTCGACGCGCTTGACACCGACATCGTCTAAGCTATCCACCCTAACGTCCTATGTGCCATCCCTATACTAATCGCCTCATTGAAAACCAGTTCTGGACCCTCAGATATTCGACGTTTCGCCGAAACAACTGCTGCTTCGTGGCCTATGGTAAGTAATTTCTAGAAAAATCTTTGGGGTCCAACTCTCCAAATCCAGTCTCTCTAGGGTGAGGCCCATGATTCTGCAGCCGTCAAAAAAAACCTAGCTCGATTCCATGACCGGAAGGCAAAGTTATCAAGGTTTTAATTTGCACAGAATTCTCCATCTGCATTCCACAGTGTCGCGCCCGCCAGCCTACCTTAACGGTGCGGTTAGTCGTCGCGCTCGACACCGACATCGTCTGAGCTATCCACCCTAACGTCTGAGCTATCCACCCACCGTAGCTATACTAACCACCTCGTTGAAAACCAGTTGTGGACCCTCAGATATTCGACGTTTCGCCGAAACAACCGCTGTTTCGTGGCCTATGGTAAGTAATTTCTAGAAAAATCTCTGGGGGTCCAACTCTCCAAATCCAGTCTCTCTAGGGTGAGGCCCGTGATTCTGCAGCCGTCAAAAAAAACCTAGCTCGATTCCATGACCGGAAGGCAAAGTTATCAAGGTTTTAATTTGCACAGAATTCTCCATCTGCATTCTACAGTGTCGCGCCCGCCAGCCTACCTTAACGGCGCGGTTAGTCGACGCGCTGGACACCGACATCGTCTGAGCTATCCACCCTAACGTCCTATGTGCCATCCCTATACTAACCACCTCGTTGAAAACCAGTTGTGGACCCTCAGATATTCGACGTTTCGCCGAAACATCCGCTGCTTCGTGGCCTATGGTAAGTAATTTCTAGAAAAATCTCTGGGGGTCCAACTCTCCAAATCCAGTCTCTCTAGGGTGAGGCCCGTGATTCTGCAGCCGTCAAAAAAAACCAAGCTCGATTCCATGACCGGAAGGCAAAGTTATCAAGGTTTTAATTTGCACAGAATTCTCCATCTGCATTCCACAGTGTCGCGCCTGCCAGCCTACCTTAACGGTGCGGTTAGTCGACGCCCTTGACACCGACATCGTCTGAGCTATCCACCCTAGCGTCCTATGTGCCATACCTATACTAACCACCTCGTTGAAAACCAGTTGTGGACCCTCAGATATTCGACGTTTCGCCGAAACAACCGCTGCTGCGTGGCCTATGGTAAGTAATTTCTAGAAAAATCTCTGGGGGTCCAACTCTCCAAATCCAGTCTGTCTAGGGTGAGGCCCGTGATTCTGCAGCCGTCAAAAAACACCTATCTCGATTCCATGACCGGAAGGCAAAGTTATCAAGGTTTTAATTTGCACAGAATTCTCCATCTGCATTCCACAGTGTCGCGCCCGCCAGCCTACCTTAACGGCGCGGTTAGTCGACGCGCTGGACACCGACATCGTCTGAGCTATCCACCCTAACGTCCTATGTGCCATCCCTATGCTAACCACCTCGTTGAAAACCAGTTGTGGACCCTCAGATATTCGACGTTTCGCCGAAACAACCGCTGTTCGTGGCCTATGGTAAGTAATTTCTAGAAAAATATCTGGGGGTCCAACTCTCCAAATCCAGTCTGTCTAGGGTGAGGCCCGTGATTCTGCAGCCGTCAAAAAAAACCTAGCTCGATTCCATGACCGGAAGGCAAAGTTATCAAGGTTTTAATTTGCATAGAATTCTCCATCTGCATTCCACAGTGTCGCGCCCGCCAGCCTACCTTAACGGCGTGGTTAGTCGACGCGCTGGACACCGACATCGTCTGAGCTATCCACCCTAACATCCTATGTGCCATCCCTATGCTAACCACCTCGTTGAAAACCAGTTGTGGACCCTCAGATATTCGACGTTTCGCCGAAACAACCGCTGTTCGTGGCCTATGGTAAGTAATTTCTAGAAAAATATCTGGGGGTCCAACTCTCCAAATCCAGTCTCTCTAGGGTGAGGCCCGTGATTCTGCAGCCGTCAAAAAAAACCTAGCTCGATTCCATGACCGGAAGGCAAAGTTATCAAGGTTTTAATTTGCACAGAATTCTCCATCTGCATTCCACAGTGTCGCGCCCGCCAGACTACCTTAACGGTACGGTTAGTCGTCGCGCTCGACACCGACATCGTCTGAGCTATCCACCCTAATGTCTGAGCTATCCACCCACCATAGCTATACTAACCACCTCGTTGAAAACCAGTTGTGGACCCTCAGAAATTCGACGTTTCGCCGAAACAACCGCTGCTTCGTGGCCTATGGTAAGTAATTTCTAGAAAAATCTCTAGGGGTCCAACTCTCCAAATCCAGTCTCTCTAGGGTGAGGCCTGTGATTCTGCAGCCGTCAAAAAAAACCTAGCTCGATTCCATGACCGGAAGGCAAAGTTATCAAGGTTTTAATTTGCACAGAATTCTCCATCTACATTCCACAGTGTCGCGCCCGCCAGCCTACCTTAACGGCGCGGTTAGTCGACGCGCTTGACACCAACATCGTTTGAGCTATCCACCCTAACGTCCTATGTGCCATACCTATACTAACCACCTCGTTGAAAACCAGTTGTGGACCCTCAGATATTCGACGTTTCGCCGAAACAACCGCTGCTTCGTGGCCTATGGTAAGTAATTTCTAGAAAAATCTCTGAGGGTCCAACTCTCCAAATCCAGTCTCTCTAGGGGTGAGGCCCGTGATTCTGCAGCCGTCAAAAAAAACCTAGCTCGATTCCATGACCGGAAGGCAAAGTTATCAAGGTTTTAATTTGCATAGAATTCTCCATCTGCATTCCACAGTGTCGCGCCCGCCAGCCTACCTTAACGGTGCGGTTAGTCGACGCCCTCGACACCGACATCATCTGAGCTATCCGCCCTAACGTCCTATGTGCCATACCTATACTAACCACCTCGTTGAAAACCAGTTGTGGACCCTCAGATATTCGACGTTTCGCCAAAACAACCGCTGCTTCGTGGCCTATGGTAAGTAATTTCTAGAAAAATCTCTGGGGGTCCAACTCTCCAAATCCAGTCTGTCTAGGGTGAGGCCCGTGATTCTGCAGCCGTCAAAAAAAACCTAGCTCGATTCCATGACCGGAAGGCAAAGTTATCAAGGTTTTAATTTGCATAGAATTCTCCATCTGCATTCCACAGTGTCGCGCCCGCCAGCCTACCTTAACGGCGCGGTTAGTCGACGCGCTGGACACCGACATCGTCTGAGCTATCCACCCTAACGTCCTATGTGCCATCCCTATACTAACCACCTCGTTAAAAACCAGTTGTGGACCCTCAGATATTCGACGTTTCGCCGAAACATCCGCTGCTTCGTGGCCTATGGTAAGTAATTTCTAGAAAAATCTCTGGGGGTCCAACTCTCCAAATCCAGTCTCTCTAGGGTGAGGCCCGTGGTTCTGCAGCCGTCAAAAAAAACCTAGCTCGATTCCATGACCGGAAGGCAAAGTTATCAAGGTTTTAATTTGCATAGAATTCTCCATCTGCATTCCACAGTGTCGCGCCTGCCAGCCTACCTTAACGGTGCGGTTAGTCGACGCCCTCGACACCGACATCGTCTGAGCTATCCACCCTAGCGTCCTATGTGCCATACCTATACTAACCACCTCGTTGAAAACCAGTTGTGGACCCTCAGATATTCGACGTTTCGCCGAAACAACCGCTGCTGCGTGGCCTATGGTAAGTAATTTCTAGAAAAATCTCTGGGGGTCCAACTCTCCAAATCCAGTCTGTCTAGGGTGAGGCCCGTGATTCTGCAGCCGTCAAAAAACACCTATCTCGATTCCATGACCGGAAGGCAAAGTTATCAAGGTTTTAATTTGCACAGAATTCTCCATCTGCATTCCACAGTGTCGCGCCCGCCAGCCTACCTTAACGGCGCGGTTAGTCGACGCGCTGGACACCGACATCGTCTGAGCTATCCACCCTAACGTCCTATGTGCCATCCCTATGCTAACCACCTCGTTGAAAACCAGTTGTGGACCCTCAGATATTCGACGTTTCGCCGAAACAACCGCTGTTCGTGGCCTATGGTAAGTAATTTCTAGAAAAATATCTGGGGGTCCAACTCTCCAAATCCAGTCTGTCTAGGGTGAGGCCCGTGATTCTGCAGCCGTCAAAAAAAACCTAGCTCGATTCCATGACCGGAAGGCAAAGTTATCAAGGTTTTAATTTGCACAGAATTCTCCATCTGCATTCCACAGTGTCGCGCCCGCCAGCCTACCTTAACGGCGCGGTTAGTCGACGCGCTGGACACCGACATCGTCTGAGCTATCCACCCTAACGTCCTATGTGCCATCCCTATGCTAACCACCTCGTTGAAAACCAGTTGTGGACCCTCAGATATTCGACGTTTCGCCGAAACAACCGCTGCTGCGTGGCCTATGGTAAGTAATTTCTAGAAAAATCTCTGGGGGTCCAACTCTCCAAATCCAGTCTGTCTAGGGTGAGGCCCGTGATTCTGCAGCCGTCAAAAAACACCTATCTCGATTCCATGACCGGAAGGCAAAGTTATCAAGGTTTTAATTTGCACAGAATTCTCCATCTGCATTCCACAGTGTCGCGCCCGCCAGCCTACCTTAACGGCGCGGTTAGTCGACGCGCTGGACACCGACATCGTCTGAGCTATCCACCCTAACGTCCTATGTGCCATCCCTATGCTAACCACCTCGTTGAAAACCAGTTGTGGACCCTCAGATATTCGACGTTTCGCCGAAACAACCGCTGTTCGTGGCCTATGGTAAGTAATTTCTAGAAAAATATCTGGGGGTCCAACTCTCCAAATCCAGTCTGTCTAGGGTGAGGCCCGTGATTCTGCAGCCGTCAAAAAAAACCTAGCTCGATTCCATGACCGGAAGGCAAAGTTATCAAGGTTTTAATTTGCACAGAATTCTCCATCTGCATTCCACAGTGTCGCGCCCGCCAGCCTACCTTAACGGCGCGGTTAGTCGACGCGGTGGACACCGACATCGTCTGAGCTATCCACCCTAACGTCCTATGTGCCATCCCTATGCTAACCACCTCGTTGAAAACCAGTTGTGGACCCTCAGATATTCGACGTTTCGCCGAAACAACCGCTGTTCGTGGCCTATGGTAAGTAATTTCTAGAAAAATATCTGGGGGTCCAACTCTCCAAATCCAGTCTCTCTAGGGTGAGGCCCGTGATTCTGCAGCCGTCAAAAAAAACCTAGCTCGATTCCATGACCGGAAGGCAAAGTTATCAAGGTTTTAATTTGCACAGAATTCTCCATCTGCATTCCACAGTGTCGCGCCCGCCAGACTACCTTAACGGTGCGGTTAGTCGTCGCGCTCGACACCGACATCGTCTGAGCTATCCACCCTAACGTCTGAGCTATCCACCCACCGTAGCTATACTAACCACCTCGTTGAAAACCAGTTGTGGACCCTCAGAAATTCGACGTTTCGCCGAAACAACCGCTGCTTCGTGGCCTATGGTAAGTAATTTCTAGAAAAATCTCTAGGGGTCCAACTCTCCAAATCCAGTCTCTCTAGGGTGAGGCCTGTGATTCTGCAGCCGTCAAAAAAAACCTAGCTCGATTCCATGACCGGAAGGCAAAGTTATCAAGGTTTTAATTTGCACAGAATTCTCCATCTACATTCCACAGTGTCGCGCCCGCCAGCCTACCTTAACGGCGCGGTTAGTCAACGCGCTTGACACCAACATCGTTTGAGCTATCCACCCTAACGTCCTATGTGCCATACCTATACTAACCACCTCGTTGAAAACCAGTTGTGGACCCTCAGATATTCGACGTTTCGCCGAAACAACCGCTGCTTCGTGGCCTATGGTAAGTAATTTCTAGAAAAATCTCTGAGTGTCCAACTCTCCAAATCCAGTCTCTCTAGGGTGAGGCCCGTGATTCTGCAGCCGTCAAAAAAAACCTAGCTCGATTCCATGACCGGAAGGCAAAGTTATCAAGGTTTTAATTTGCATAGAATTCTCCATCTGCATTCCACAGTGTCGCGCCCGCCAGCCTACCTTAACGGCGCGGTTAGTCGACGCGTTGGACACCGACATCGTCTGAGCTATCCACCCTAACGTCCTATGTGCCATCCCTATACTAACCACCTCGTTGAAAACCAGTTGTGGACCCTCAGATATTCGACGTTTCGCCGAAACAACCGCTGTTTCGTGGCCTATGGTAAGTAATTTCTAGAAAAATCTCTGGGGGTCCAACTCTCCAAATCCAGTCTGTCTAGGGTGAGGCCCGTGATTCTGCAGCCGTCAAAAAAAACCTAGCTCGATTCCATGACCGGAAGGCAAAGTTATCAAGGTTTTAATTTGCATAGAATTCTCCATCTGCATTCCACAGTGTCGCGCCCGCCAGCCTACCTTAACGGCGCGGTTAGTCGACGCGTTGGACACCGACATCGTCTGAGCTATCCACCCTAACGTCCTATGTGCCATCCCTATACTAACCACCTTTTTGAAAACCAGTTGTGGACCCTCAGATATTCGACGTTTCGCCGAAACAACCGCTGCCTCGTGGCCTATGGTAAGTAATTTCTAGAAAAATCTCTGGGGGTCCAACTCTCCAAATCCAGTCTCTCTAGGGTGAGGCCCGTGATTCTGCAGCCGTCAAAAAAAACCTAGCTCGATTCCATGACCGGAAGGCAAAGTTATCAAGGTTTTAATTTGCATAGAATTCTCCATCTGCATTCCACAGTGTCGCGCCCGCCAGCCTACCTTAACGGTGCGGTCAGTCGACGCCCTCGACACCGACATCGTCTGAGCTATCCACCCTAGCGTCCTATGTGCCATACCTATACTAACCACCTCGTTGAAAACCAGTTGTGGACCCTCAGATATTCGACGTTTCGCCGAAACAACCGCTGCTGCGTGGCCTATGGTAAGTAATTTCTAGAAAAATCTCTGGGGGTCCAACTCTCCAAATCCAGTCTGTCTAGGGTGAGGCCCGTGATTCTGCAGCCGTCAAAAAAAACCTATCTCGATTCCATGACCGGAAGGCAAAGTTATCAAGGTTTTAATTTGCACAGAATTCTCCATCTGCATTCCACAGTGTCGCGCCCGCCAGCCTACCTTAACGGCGCGGTTAGTCGACGCGCTGGACACCGACATCATCTGAGCTATCCACCCTAACGTCCTATGTGCCATCCCTATGCTAACCACCTCGTTGAAAACCAGTTGTGGACCCTCAGATATTCGACGTTTCGCCGAAACAACCGCTGTTCGTGGCCTATGGTAAGTAATTTCTAGAAAAATATCTGGGGGTCCAACTCTCCAAATCCAGTCTCTCTAGGGTGAGGCCCGTGATTCTGCAGCCGTCAAAAAAAACCTAGCTCGATTCCATGACCGGAAGGCAAAGTTATCAAGGTTTTAATTTGCACAGAATTCTCCATCTGCATTCCACAGTGTCGCGCCCGCCAGACTACCTTAACGGTGCGGTTAGTCGTCGCGCTCGACACCGACATCGTCTGAGCTATCCACCCTAACGTCTGAGCTATCCACCCACCGTAGCTATACTAACCACCTCGTTGAAAACCAGTTGTGGACCCTCAGAAATTCGACGTTTCGCCGAAACAACCGCTGCTTCGTGGCCTATGGTAAGTAATTTCTAGAAAAATCTCTGGGGGTCCAACTCTCCAAATCCAGTCTGTCTAGGGTGAGGCCTGTGATTCTGCAGCCGTTAAAAAAAACCTAGCTCGATTCCATGACCGGAAGGCAAAGTTATCAAGGTTTTAATTTGCACAGAATTCTCCATCTACATTCCACAGTGTCGCGCCCGCCAGCCTACCTTAACGGCGCGGTTAGTCGACGCGCTTGACACCAACATCGTTTGAGCTATCCACCCTAACGTCCTATGTGCCATACCTATACTAACCACCTCGTTGAAAACCAGTTGTGGACCCTCAGATATTCGACGTTTCGCCGAAACAACCGCTGCCTCGTGGCCTATGGTAAGTAATTTCTAGAAAAATCTCTGGGGGTCCAACTCTCCAAATCCAGTCTCTCTAGGGTGAGGCCCGTGATTCTGCAGCCGTCAAAAAAAACCTAGCTCGATTCCATGACCCGAAGGCAAAGTTATCAAGGTTTTAATTTGCATAGAATTCTCCATCTGCATTCCACAGTGTCGCGCCCGCCAGCCTACCTTAACGGTGCGGTCAGTCGACGCCCTCGACACCGACATCGTCTGAGCTATCCACCCTAGCGTCCTATGTGCCATACCTATACTAACCACCTCGTTGAAAACCAGTTGTGGACCCTCAGATATTCGACGTTTCGCCGAAACAACCGCTGCTGCGTGGCCTATGGTAAGTAATTTCTAGAAAAATCTCTGGGGGTCCAACTCTCCAAATCCAGTCTGTCTAGGGTGAGGCCCGTGATTCTGCAGCCGTCAAAAAAAACCTATCTCGATTCCATGACCGGAAGGCAAAGTTATCAAGGTTTTAATTTGCACAGAATTCTCCATCTGCATTCCACAGTGTCGCGCCCGCCAGCCTACCTTAACGGCGCGGTTAGTCGACGCGCTGGACACCGACATCATCTGAGCTATCCACCCTAACGTCCTATGTGCCATCCCTATGCTAACCACCTCGTTGAAAACCAGTTGTGGACCCTCAGATATTCGACGTTTCGCCGAAACAACCGCTGTTCGTGGCCTATGGTAAGTAATTTCTAGAAAAATATCTGGGGGTCCAACTCTCCAAATCCAGTCTCTCTATGGTGAGGCCCGTGATTCTGCAGCCGTCAAAAAAAACCTAGCTCGATTCCATGACCGGAAGGCAAAGTTATCAAGGTTTTAATTTGCACAGAATTCTCCATCTGCATTCCACAGTGTCGCGCCCGCCAGACTACCTTAACGGTGCGGTTAGTCGTCGCGCTCGACACCGACATCGTCTGAGCTATCCACCCTAACGTCTGAGCTATCCACCCACCGTAGCTATACTAACCACCTCGTTGAAAACCAGTTGTGGACCCTCAGAAATTCGACGTTTCGCCGAAACAACCGCTGCTTCGTGGCCTATGGTAAGTAATTTCTAGAAAAATCTCTGGGCGTCCAACTCTCCAAATCCAGTCTCTCTAGGGTGAGGCCTGTGATTCTGCAGCCGTCAAAAAAAACCTAGCTCGATTCCATGACCGGAAGGCAAAGTTATCAAGGTTTTAATTTGCACAGAATTCTCCATCTACATTCCACAGTGTCGCGCCCGCCAGCCTACCTTAACGGCGCGGTTAGTCGACGCGCTTGACACCAACATCGTTTGAGCTATCCACCCTAACGTCCTATGTGCCATACCTATACTAACCACCTCGTTGAAAACCAGTTGTGGACCCTCAGATATTCGACGTTTCGCCGAAACAACCGCTGCTTCGTGGCCTATGGTAAGTAATTTCTAGAAAAATCTCTGAGGGTCCAACTCTCCAAATCCAGTCTCTCTAGGGGTGAGGCCCGTGATTCTGCAGCCGTCAAAAAAAACCTAGCTCGATTCCATGACCGGAAGGCAAAGTTATCAAGGTTTTAATTTGCATAGAATTCTCCATCTGCATTCCACAGTGTCGCGCCCGCCAGCCTACCTTAACGGTGCGGTTAGTCGACGCCCTCGACACCGACATCGTCTGAGCTATCCGCCCTAACGTCCTATGTGCCATACCTATACTAACCACCTCGTTGAAAACCAGTTGTGGACCCTCAGATATTCGACGTTTCGCCAAAACAACCGCTGCTTCGTGGCCTATGGTAAGTAATTTCTAGAAAAATCTCTGGGGGTCCAACTCTCCAAATCCAGTCTGTCTAGGGTGAGGCCCGTGATTCTGCAGCCGTCAAAAAAAACCTAGCTCGATTCCATGACCGGAAGGCAAAGTTATCAAGGTTTTAATTTGCATAGAATTCTCCATCTGCATTCCACAGTGTCGCGCCCGCCAGCCTACCTTAACAGCGCGGTTAGTCGACGCGTTGGACACCGACATCGTCTGAGCTAACCACCCTAACGTCCTATGTGCCATCCCTATACTAACCACCTCGTTGAAAACCAGTTGTGGACCCTCAGATATTCGACGTCTCGCCGAAACAACCGCTGCTTCGTGGCCTATGGTAAGTAATTTCTAGAAAAATCTCTGGGGGTCCAACTCTCCAAATCCAGTCTCTCTAGGGTGAGGCCCGTGATTCTGCAGCCGTCAAAAAAAACCTAGCTCGATTCCATGACCGGAAGGCAAAGTTATCAAGGTTTTAATTTGCACAGAATTCTCCATCTGCATTCCACAGTGTCGCGCCCGCCAGCCAACCTTAACGCTGCGGTTAGTCGACGCGCTCGACACTGACATCGTCTGAGCTATCCACCCTAACGTCCTATGTGCCATACCTATACTAACCACCTCGTTGAAAACCAGTTGTGGACCCTCAGATATTCGAGGTTTCGCTGAAACAACAGCTGCTTCGTGGCCTATGGTAAGTAATTTCTAGAAAAATCCCTGGGGGTCCAACTCTCCAAATCCAGTCTCTCTAGGGGTGAGGCCCGTGATTCTGCAGCCGTCAAAAAAAACCTAGCTCGATTCCATGACCGGAAGGCAAAGTTAACAAGGTTTTAATTTGCACAGAATTCTCCATCTGCATTCCACAGTGTCGCGCCCGCCAGCCAACCTTAACGACGCGGTTAGTCGACGCGCTCGACACTGACATCGTCTGAGCTATCCACCGTAACGTCCTATGTGCCATCCCTATACTAACCACCTCGTTGAAAACCAGTTGTGGACCCTCAGATATTCGACGTTTCGCCGAAACAACCGCGGCTTCGTGGCCTATGGTAAGTAATTTCTAGAAAAATCTCTGGGGGTCCAACTCTCCAAATCCGGTCTCTCTAGGGTGAGGCCCGTGATTCTGCAGCCGTCAAAAAAAACCTAGCTGGATTCCATGACCGGAAGGCAAAGTTATCAAGGTTTTAATTTGCACAGAATTCTCCATCTGCATTCCACAGTGTCGCGCCCGCCAGCCTACCTTAACGACGTGGTTAGTCGACGCCCTTGACACTGACATCATCTAAGCTATCCACCCTAACGTCTATGTGCCATCCCTATACTAACCACCTCGTTGAAAGCCAGTTGTGGACCCTCAGATATTCGACGTTTCGCCGAAACAACCGCTGCTTCGTGGCCTATGGTAAGTAATTTCTAGAAAAATCTCTGGGGGTCCAACTCTCCAAATCCAGTCTCTCTAGGGTGAGGCCCGTGATTCTGCAGCCGTCAAAAAAAACCTAGCTCGATTCCATGACCGGAAGGCAAAGTTATCAAGGTTTTAATTTGCACAGAATTCTCCATCTGCATTCCACAGTGTCGCGCCCACCAGCCTACCTTACCGACGCGGTTAGTCGACGCCCTTGACAACGGCATCGTCTAAGCTATCCACCCTAACGTCCTATGTGCCTTCCCTATACTAACCACCTCGTTGAAAACCAGTTGTGGACCCTCAGATATTCGACGTTTCGCCGAAACAACCGCTGCTTCGTGGCCTATGGTAAGTAATTTCTAGAAAAATCTCTGGGGGTCCAGCTCTCCAAATCCAGTCTCTCTAGGGTGAGGCCCGTTATTCTGCAGCCGTAAAAAAAACCTAGCTCGATTCCATGACCGGAAGGTAAAGTTATCAAGGTTTTAATTTGCACAGAATTCTCCATCTGCATTCCACAGTGTCGCGCCCGCCAGCCTACCTTAACGGCGCGGTTAGTCGACACGCTTGACACTGCCGTCGTCTAAGCTATCCACCCTAACGTCCTATGTGCCATTCCTATGTTAACCTCCTCGTTGAAAACCAGTTGTGGACCCTCAGATATTCGACGTTTCGCCGAAACATCCGCTGCTTCGTGGCCAATTGTATGTCAATTCTAGAGACATGTCTGGGGTCCAACTCTCCAAATCCAGTCTCTCTAGGGTGAGGCCCGTGATTCTACAGCTGTCAAAAAAAACCAAGCTCGATTCCATGACCGGAAGGCAAAGTTATCAAGGTTTTAATTTGCACAGAATTCTCCATCTGCATTCCACAGTGTCGCGCCCGCCAGCCTACCTTAACGACGCGGTTAGTCAACGCCCTTGACACTGAAATCGTCTAAGCAATCCATCCTAACATCCTATGTGCCTTCCTTATACTAACCACCTCGTTGAAAACCAGTTGTGGACCCTCAGATATTCGACGTTTCGCCGAAACAATCGCTGCTTCGTGGCCTATGGTAAGTAATTTCTAGAAAAATCTCTGGGGGTTCAACTCTCCAAATCCAGTCTCTCTAGGGTGAAGCCCGTGATCTGCAGCCGTCAAAAAAAACCTAGCTCGATTCCATGACCGGAAGGCAAAGTTATCAAGGTTTTAATTTGCACAGAATTCTCCATCTACATTCCACAGTGTCGCGCCCGCCAGCCTACCTTAATGGCGCGGTTAGTCGACGCGCTTGACACCGACGTCGTCTAACCTATCCACCCTAACGTCCTATGTGCTATCCCTATACTAACCACCTCGTTGAAAACCAGTTGTGGACCCTCAGATATTCGACGTTTCGCCGAAACAACCGCTGCTTCGTGGCCTATGGTAAGTAATTTCTAGAAAAATCTCTTGGGGTCCAACTCTCCAAATCCAGTCTCTCTAGGGTGAGGCCCATGATTCTGCAGCCGTCAAAAAAAACCTAGCTCGATTCCATGACCGGAAGGCAAAGTTATCAAGGTTTTAATTTGCACAGAATTCTCCATCTGCATTCCACTGTGTCGCGCCCGCCAGCCTACCTTAATGGCGCGGTTAGTCGACGCGCTTGACACCTACATCATCTAAGCTATCCACCCTAACGTCCTATGTGCCATCCCTATACTAACCACCTCGTTGAAAACCAGTTGTGGACCCTCAGATATTCGACGTTTCGCCGAAACTACCGCTGCTTCGTGGCCTATGGAAACTAATTTCTAGAAAAATCTCTGGGTTTTGCAACTCTCCAAATCCAGTCTCTCTAGGGTGAGGCCCGTGATTCTGCAGCCATAAAAAAAACCTAGCTCGATTCCATGACCAGAAGGCAAAGTTATCAAGGTTTTAATTTGCATAGAATTCTCCATCTACATTCCACAGTGTCGTGCCCGCCAGCCTACCTTAACGGCGCGGTTAGTTGACGCGCTTGACACCGACATCATCTAAGCTATCCACCCTAATGTCCTATGTGCCATTCCTATACTAACCACCTCGTTGAAAACCAGTTGTGGACCCTCAGATATTCGACGTTTCGGCGAAACAACCGCTGCTTCGTGGCCTATAGTAAGTAATTTCTAGAAAAATCTCTGGGGGTCCAACTCTCCAAATCCAGTCTCTCTAGGGTGAGGCCCGTGATTCTGCAGCCGTAAATAAAACCTAGCTCGATTCCATGACCAGAAGGCAAAGTTATCAAGGTTTTAATTTGCACAGAATTCTCCATCTGCATTGCACAGTGTCGCGCGCGCCAGCCTACCTTAACGGCGCGGTTAGTTGACGCGCTTGACACCGACATCATCTAAGCTATCCACCCTAATGTCCTATGTGCCATTCATATACTAACCACCTCGTTGAAAACCAGTTGTGGACCCTCAGATATTCGACGTTTCGGCGAAACAACCGCTGCTTCGTGGCCTATAGTAAGTAATTTCTAGAAAAATCTCTGGGGGTCCAACTCTCCAAATCCAGTCTCTCTAGGGTGAGGCCCGTGATTCTGCAGCCGTAAATAAAACCTAGCTCGATTCCATGACCGGAAGGCAAAGTTATCAAGGTTTTAATTTGCACAGAATTCTCCATCTGCATTGCACAGTGTCGCGCGCGCCTGCCTAACTTAACGGTGCGGTTAGTCGACGCGCTTGACACCGACGTCATCTAAGCTATTCACCCTAATGTCCTATGTGCCATCCCTATACTAACCACCTCGTTGAAAACCAGTTGTGGACCCTCAGATATTCGACGTTTCGGCGAAACAACCGCTGCTTCGTGGCCTATGGTAAGTAATTTCTAGAAAAATCTCTGGGGGTCCAACTCTCCAAATCCAGTCTCTCTAGGGAGAGGCCCGTGATTCTGCAGCCGTCAAGAAAAACCTAGCTCGATTCCATGGCCGGAAGGCAAAGTTATCAAGGTTTTAATTTGCACAGAATTCTCCATCTGCATTCCACAGTGTCGCGCCCGCCAGCCTACCTTAACGGCGTGGTTAGTCGACGCGCTTGACACCGACGTCGTCTAAGCTATCCACCCTAATGTCCTATGTGCCATCCCTATACTAACCACCTCGTTGAAAACCAGTTGTGGACCCTCAGATATTCGACGTTTCGGCGAAACAACCGCTGCTTCGTGGCCTATGGTCAGTAATTTCTAGAAAAATCTCTAGGGGTCCAACTCTCCAAATCCAGTCTCTCTACGTTGAGGCCCGTGATTCTGCAGCCGTCAAAAAAAACCTAGCTCGATTCCATGGCCGGAAGGCAAAGTTATCAAGGTTTTAATTTGCACAGAATTCTCCATCTGCATTGCACAATGTCGCGCGCGCCAGCCTACCTTAACGGTGCGGTTTGTCGACGCGCTTGACACCGACATCGTCTAAGCTATCCACCCAAATGTCCTATGTCCCATCCCCATACTAACCACCTCGTTGAAAACCAGTTGTGGACCCTCAGATATTCGACGTTTCGGCGAAACAACCGCTGCTTCGTGGCCTATGGTAAGTAATTTCTAGAAAAATCTCTGGGGGTCCAACTCTCCAAATCCAGTCTGTCTAGGGTGAGGCCCGTGATTCTGCAGCCGTCAAGAAAAACCTAGCTCGATTCCATGGCCGGAAGGCAAAGTTATCAAGGTTTTAATTTGCACAGAATTCTCCATCTGCATTCCACAGTTTCGCGCCCGCCAGCCTACCTTAACGGCGTGGTTAGTCGACGCGCTTGACACCGATGTCGTCTAAGCTATCCACCCTAATGTCCTATGTCCCATCCCTATACTAACCACCTCGTTGAAAACCAGTTGTGGACCCTCAGATATTCGACGTTTCGGCGAAACAACCGCTGCTTCGTGGCCTATGGTAAGTAATTTCTAGAAAAATCTCTGGGGTCCAACTCTCCAAATCCAGTCTCTCTAGGGTGAGGCCCGTGATTCTGCAGCCGTCAAAAAAAACCTAGCTCGATTCCTTGGCCGGAAGGCAAAGTTATCAAGGTTTTAATTTGCACAGAATTCTCCATCTGCATTGCACAGTGTCGAGCGCGCCAGCCTACCTTAACGGTGCGGTTAGTCGACGCGCTTGACACCGATGTCGTCTAAGCTATCCACCCTAATGTCCTATGTCCCATCCCTATACTAACCACCTCGTTGAAAACCAGTTGTGGACCCTCAGATATTCGACGTTTCGGCGAAACAACCGCTGCTTCGTGGCCTATGGTAAGTAATTTCTAGAAAAATCTCTGGGGTCCAACTCTCCAAATCCAGTCTCTCTAGGGTGAGGCCCGTGATTCTGCAGCCATCAAAAAAAACCTAGCTCGATTCCATGGCCGGAAGGCAAAGTTATCAAGGTTTTAATTTGCACAGAATTCTCCATTTGCATTCCACTGTGTCGCCCCCGCCAGCCTACCTTAACGGCGCGGTTAGTCGACGCGCTTGACACCCACATCGTCTAAGCTATCCACCCTAACGTCCTATGTGCCATCCCTATACTAACCACCTCGTTGAAAACCAGTTGTGGACCCTCAGATATTCGACGTTTCGCTGAAACAACCGCTGCTTCGTGGCCTATGGTAAGTAATTTCTAGAAAAATCTCTGGGGTCCAACTCTCCAAATCCAGTCTCTCTAGGGTGAGGCCCGTGATTCTGCAGCCATAAAAAAAACCTAGCTCGATTCCATGACCGGAAGGCAAAGTTATCAAGGTTTTAATTTGCACAGAATTCTCCATCTGCATTGCACAGTGTCGCGCGCGCCAGCCTACCTTAACGGCGCGGTTAGTCGACGCGCTTGACACCGACGTCGTCTAAGCTATCCACCCTAACGTCCTATGTGCCATCCCTATACTAACCACCTCGTTGAAAACCAGTTGTGGACCCTTAGATATTCGACGTTTCGCCGAAACAACCGCTGCTTCGCGGCCTATGGTAAGTAATTTCTACAAAAATCTCTGGGGGTCCAACTCTCCAAATCCAGTCTCTCTAGGGTGAGGCCCGTGATTCTGCAGCCGTAAAAAAACATAGCTCGATTCCATGGCAGGAAGGCACAGTTATCAAGGTTTTAATTTGCACAGAATTCTCCATCTGCATTCCACAGTGTCGCGCCCGCCAGCCTACCATAACGGCGCGGTTAGTCGACGCGCTTGACACCGACGTTGTCTAAGCTATCCACCCTAACGTCCTATGTGCCATTCCTATGTTAACCGCCTCGTTGAAAACCAGTTGTGGACCCTCAGATATTCGACGTTTCGCCGAAACATCCGCTGCTTCGTGGCCTATTGTATGTCATTTCTAGAGACATGTCTGGGGTCCAACTCTCCAAATCCAGTCTCTCTAGGGTGAGGCCCGTGATTCTACAGCTGTCAAAAAAAACCAAGCTCGATTCCATGACCGGAAGGCAAAGTTATCAAGGTTTTAATTTGCACAGAATTCTCCATCTGCATTCCACAGTGTCGTGTCCGCCAGCCTACCTTAACGACGCGGTTAGTCAACGCCCTTGACACTGACATCATCTAAGCAACGCCCTTGACACTGACGCGGTGGCCATTGGAGAGCTACGTCATCGTTTTGATGAGGAGTTAGAGTCATCAGCTTTTCAGTATCATCCACACAGGCCTCATGGTCAAGGATATGGAACTTACACCTGTCCTGATGGTGAAGAAAGTGCTACTCTGACGCATGCGGTGCATATGCTTAGTGCCATGGATGCAGTAGGTGTGGAGCGAGAGAAAGCAGCTCATGAGAGGGAAAATTTGAACCGTGGCAAGATTTGCAAGTTGGAGAGCCAGGTGCACCGTCTACAGAAGGAATTAGCTGAGCTTAAGGGAGAAGCACTGCCGCTAGCACCCAAGTTTCGCCTCACTGCAAGGATGAGAACCCGTCCACCTCCTCGTCTCCAGTTAGCCTTGAAGATTAGAGTGGTGGGAGATGTTGTGCCCGACCATGTTGAACCTGTCATCCATGTCTTAAGTGATGAGGAAGAAGAGGAAGACCCCGAAGAAAGAGAGCCAGCTACTCTAGAGGAGGAAGATCCGTCTCTTTGTTCCGACGCAAGGCGAGAGTAGTTGCCTAGTTAGACCGTTGCCATAGTTCGCTGTGTTAGTTTGCTTGCTTAGGTTTGCTTGTGTGTGTGTGGGTTTTAGCATGTTGTTTACATCATTGGTGGGATGTAACTGCATGAGCTAGGTTCTTTTGCTTGTCAGAGAGTAAGTTAGTTGGTGAGATAGTGTTAATGCAATTTAAATGTAATCATACACAGTTAAGAGCAATATAGAATCTAAATTAATTAAAGTTCTCCGTTCTAAGGGTATCTCTCTGTCGCTCTTTCCTTTGGCCCATGTTTTTCCTCAGATGGTGAACACCCGCACCGGAAGTGGAAGTGGAAGTGGAACTGGTCACAATGAAGGAGATCCCACGCTTGCCCAAGTTTTGGCCCAGCAGACTCAATTGATTAATCTGTTAGTGCAGCAAGCGCAGAACCAGCAGGCAAACCACCATAATCAACCACCACCTCCACAGAACAAGTTGGCAGATTTTCTACGTGTGAGACCACCTACCTTCTCAAGCACCACTAACCCAGTAGAGGCAGGTGATTGGCTGCATGCTGTTGAGAAGAAGTTGGATTTGATTCAGTGCACTGAGCAGGAAAAGGTTTCTTTTGCTTCGCATCAGTTGCATGGTCCTACTGCTGAGTGCTGGGATCATTTCCGCCAGAACAGAGCTGAAGGAGAGCCTATCACTTGGCGGGAGTTTACTGCTGCTTTCAAGAAGACACATATACCCTCAGGTGTTGTGGCCCTGAAAAAGAGAGAGTTCAGAGCACTCACCCAGGGATCCCGTTCTGTCACAGAGTATCTCCATGATTTTAATCGCTTAGCTCGCTATTCCCCCAGAAGATGTTCGCTCTGATGAAGAACGTCAGGAGAAGTTTTTAGAGGGACTGAATGATGAGTTGTCTTATGCATTGATGTCTTCGGATTACCGGGATTTCCAGCAGCTGGTGGACAAGGCGATTCGCCAAGAAGACAAGTACAATAGGATGGAGCAGAAGAAGCGTAGGGCTACTCAATTCAAGGCTCAACAGGGTAGTAACCAGAGGCCGCGCATTGCTTTGGGACCTCAAGCTGCACCATACCTTCAGGGAGGATCCTCTTCAGTTGCTCGCCCTCAACGCCAGTTCTACAACAACAACACTGGTAATCGCAGCAATGACAATCGTAATATGGTCGTTCGTCCTGCAGCAGCTCCAACTCAGAATCAGCCGGTCAGGAAGGAACAAGGAAGCAAGCCAGGGGTGTGCTTCAATTGTGGTGATCCAGGTCATTATGCGGATAAATGTCCAAAGCCCCGACGGGTGAAGAATGCTCCAGTCCAGAACAACTCCAATGCTCCAGCACCGAAGGCTCGTGTTAATCATGTTGTAGCTGCAGAAGCCCAGAATGCACCTGATGTGGTTTTGGGTACGTTTCCTGTTAACTCTATACCCGCAACGGTGCTTTTTGATTCCGGTGCTACACATTCCTTTTTGTCTAAAAGTTTCGCAAGCAATCATGGGATGGAAGTTATTAGTCTTGGGAGGCCTTTACTAGTTAATACCCCAGGTAACCAAGTATCTTCAACGCAGTACTGTCCTTCCGTTACTATAGAAATAGAAGGAATTCCTTTCCCATCCTCGCTTATCTTGCTCGAATCCAAGGATCTGGATGTTATCTTAGGGATGGATTGGTTATCCCGTCACAGAGGAGTTATAGATTGTGCTAACCGTAAGGTGACTTTAACCAGTAGCAATGGGGAAACCGTGTCTTTCTTTGTGTCATCCCCTAGATCTCATGGTTTAACGTTAAATCACGTTGCTTTGCAAGAGATCCCGATAGTACAAGATTATCCAGATGTGTTCCCGGAGGATTTGCCAGGAATGCCACCTAAGAGAGACATAGAGTTCCGGATAGACTTAGTACCTGGAACCAACCCTATCCATAAGAGACCATACAGAATGGCAGCTAATGAGTTAGCAGAGGTAAAGAAACAGGTGGATGATTTGCTTCAGAAAGGATATATCAGACCCAGTACTTCACCATGGGGAGCACCAGTCATCTTCGTGGAGAAGAAAGATCATACTCAAAGAATGTGTGTGGATTATCGTGCATTGAATGAGGTCACTATCAAGAATAAGTATCCTCTACCTAGGATTGATGATTTGTTTGATCAACTGGAGGGTGCTACAGTTTTCTCCAAGATAGATCTCCGTTCCGGATATCACCAACTTCGAATCCGTGAGGAGGATATACCAAAGACCGCCTTTACAACTCGATATGGTTTGTTCGAGTGTACCGTTATGTCATTTGGACTCACTAATGCCCCAGCCTTTTTCATGAATCTGATGAACAAGGTGTCTATGGAATATCTGGATAAGTTTGTCGTGGTGTTTATTGATGACATTCTTATTTACTCCAGGACAAAGGAAGAACATGAAGAGCATCTTCGTCTTGCTTTAGAGAAGCTACGTGAGCATCAGCTCTATGCCAAGTTCAGTAAATGTGAATTTTGGTTGTCAGAAGTGAAGTTTCTTAGTCATGTCATCTCAGCCGGAGGAGTGGCAGTAGATCCAAGCAATGTGGAGTCAGTGTTAAATTGGAAGCAACCCAAGACGGTGTCAGAGATTCGTAGTTTTCTTGGTCTTGCAGGGTACTACCGCAGGTTTATTGAGAACTTCTCAAAGATCGCCAGACCAATGACTCGTCTGCTTCAGAAGGATGTGAAGTATAAGTGGACGGAAGAATATGAGCAAACTTTCCAAGAACTGAAGAAAAGGCTAGTGACTGCGCCTGTGTTAGTCTTGCCTGATCCAAAGAAAGGTTTTCAAGTGTACTGTGATGCATCCCGACTTGGTTTGGGTTGTGTTTTGATGCAAGATGGGAAGGTGGTTGCCTATGCATCTAGGCTGTTACGTCCTCATGAGAATAACTACCCAACGCATGATCTAGAGATGGCAGCTGTGGTCCATGCATTGAAGATTTGGCGTCATTATCTTTTTGGTAACCGTACGGAGATGTATACGGATCATAAAAGTTTGAAGTACATTTTCACTCAACCGGATTTGAACATGCGTCAGCGAAGATGGTTAGAGTTGATCAAGGATTATGATATGGAAATTCACTATCATCCAGGTAAAGCAAATGTGGTAGCAGATGCTCTCAGTAGGAAAAGCTACTGTAATATGTCAGAAGGACGACATCTACCTTGGGAGTTATACCAGGAATTTGAAAGGTTGAACTTGGGAATAGTCAACAAAGGTTTCGTGGCCGCTCTAGAAGCTCAACCTACTCTGTTTGATCGAGTTAGAGAAGCTCAAGTGAAGGATCCCGATATCCAAGAAATCAAAAAGAACATGAGAAGAGGAAAAGCCATTGGTTACATAGAAGATGAGCAAGGAACTGTGTGGTTAGGAGAAAGAATTTGCGTGCCCGATAATAAGGAGTTGAAGGATACCATCATGAAAGAAGCTCATGAAACTTTGTATTCCATTCATCCTGGGAGCACTAAGATGTATCAAGACCTAAAGCAACAATTCTGGTGGGCTAGCATGCGACGAGAGATAGCAGAATATGTGGCTCTATGTGATGTGTGTCAGCGAGTTAAGGCGGAACATCAGAAGCCAGCCGGTCTGTTGCAACCGTTGAAAATTCCCGAGTGGAAATGGGAGGAAATAGGAATGGATTTTATCACCGGTTTACCCAAAACGTCAGCAGGACATGACTCTATTTGGGTAGTAGTTGACAGGCTTACTAAAGTCGCTCATTTCATACCTGTCAAAACAACCTACACGGGAAATAAGCTCGCAGAATTATATATGGCAAGAATTGCATGTTTACATGGTGTGCCCAAGAAAATAGTGTCAGACCGAGGTAGTCAGTTTACTTCAAAGTTTTGGCAGAAACTACAAGAAGAGATGGGTACCCGTTTGAATTTCAGTACGGCCTATCACCCTCAAACCAATGGTCAGACAGGAAGAGTGAATCAAATTTTAGAAGACATGTTGAGAGCCTGTGTTCTAGATTTTGGTGGAAGTTGGGATAAGAATTTGCCGTACGCAGAATTCTCATATAACAACAGTTATCAAGCTAGCTTGCAAATGGCTCCGTATGAAGCATTGTATGGCCGGAAGTGTCGCACGCCGCTCCTTTGGGATCAGACCGGTGAGCGTCAAGTTTTTGGGACAGATATATTGCGAGAGGCAGAAGAAAAGGTGAAAATTATCCAAGAGAGGTTGCGAGTTGCCCAGTCGCGTCAGAAGAGCTATGCAGACAATCGCTGTAGGGATTTGATTTTTGAAGAAGGGGATTTTGTATACCTACGGGTTACGCCGCTGCGAGGAGTTTATCGTTTTCAGACCAAAGGGAAATTGGCACCACGTTTTGTGGGACCTTTCAAGATCATGAGACGAAGAGGTGAAGTAGCTTATCAGTTAGAGTTGCCTCCGTCAATGGCGGGAATCCATGACGTGTTCCATGTGTCGCAGTTAAAGAAATGTTTGCGTGTTCCTACGGAGGAAGCGGATCCGGAGCATATAGAACTTCAAGAAGATTTAACCTATGTTGAGAAGCCAGTCAGAATTCTGGAGGTGAGTGAAAGGAACACCAGGAATCGCGTTATACGGTTCTGTAAGGTTTAGTGGAGCAACCATTCAGAAGAAGAAGCCACTTGGGAGCGAGAAAATGAATTGAAGTCAGCTCATCCTCATCTTTTTGCCAGTTCTTCTGAATATCGAGGACGAGATTCCATTTAAGGGGGGTAGGTTTGTCACGCCCTAAAAATCGCCTAAATTAATAATTCATATTTTAAATCATTTTCAGAAATTATTTTAAAAGCCTACAAGTTAAACTCTAATAAACTAGGAAAAATTTCAACATAAAATTGAGCTAGATAAAAATTTTATTAAATACTTTGCTTGTTCCTCTATTTTCTAGATTTTTCTGGGAATTATTTGAGCAAGGGAAGTATTTTTAATAAATGAAACATCATTTCACGAATTATTTTAATTGAAAAAAGTTCTTAAAATCCTCTCCTAGACTGTTGGGCCGAATTCGGCCCAACATCTCTCTCCGTGGCCAACCGGCCCGAGCCGGCCCAGCCCGAGCCGACCGCCCCTCCTCCTCTAGCCACCGACATGTGGGGCCCACATGTCGGATTCATCCCTAACCTCTAGCCGGCCGAGCCGAGCCGCCCGAGCCGCCCCCTTCTCCCTCCAAATCCGCCCCAATCCGACCCCGTTTCTTCCGATTGGTTGAGGGGTTTTTATCCCCTTGTTGTCCTCTATCTTTTCCCCCAAGAATCGGAGCAAATCGTTGAGTATTTTATCCGAATCAAACTCGTTTTCGAGTTTATCTCCAAAACCGAGTTTTGATTTTTCCGGGTTCGATTCCTCTCGTTTGGAGTCCGATCTCTTCAATCCAAGCCTATATATAGCACCCCCTTGTCGTTCTCTCTCGTTTGCCCCCTTTCCTGAGCTCTCCCGTGCACCGTAGCCTTGCCGCCGCGCCGCTCTAGTCGCCGCCGCCGCCGGCCATCTTGCAGCCGCGCCGCGCCGCCGTCCCCGCCGCCGCCTCTAGGTGCGCCAAGGGGTGGGGAAGCCCGGCCGGCCGTCCCCCTTTGCCGCCGGTCGCCGTAGTCCACCGCCGTCGAGCCGCCCGAGCCGCCGCCGCCGCTCCTTCGTCGCCGGCCGTCGTCGTTCGTCGTTTGTCGTTGTGGTGAGTACCGTTGGGTTCGTCTCGGCGCCCTCTTCGTGTAGGTGTCCTCCAAATCCCCGGCCGACCTTCCTAGCGCCGGCGAGGTCGTCGTCCGTACCATGCCGCCGTTGATGACGTCATGCTGACGTCATCATCCCTTCTTTTTCCCTTTTTTTAATAAATGAAATAGATTAAATCTTCGGAAAATCATAACTAAATAACCGTAGATCCGTTTCAGGTGGTTCAAGTTGCTAAATTCTTCTAAAATTGAGATCTACATGTTAAAAATATCCACATGTACTGTTTATGCTTGTTTTTGTACTGTTTTGTTGATTTTGTTTATTTGCTTTAGTTTCCGACGTTCCGGAGGAGAGCGTTTTCGTTGAGGAAGGTTCGGAAGCGTTTGCGGAAGGTCAAGGCAAGTCACACAGATCCCAAACAACCCTTTGAGTATGTTGAACCCGTTTAAAGCTAATGTTTTATTTCAACTTATGCATTATTTTCGAATGTCATCGGGTGGTGAGCCTTTCCCAATTAATTAATGGCCGAAGATAATCTTATTTTCCTATGGGTTATAATTTGATTAGCTTGAACCTTATATATTGGATTGGTTCAGCTAAATGCTATATATATAATTGCTTAGCCATGCTTAGAAAGATAAGCTCATTAATGGGATGAATCATATATACTACATTATTATTTATATATTCAATGGTAGCTCACGATGGTTAATCGTGTTATGATAATTAATTGATAATTAAAACCTGGTTAAGGTGGGTTGTGAGCATGTGGTTTTGAAGGTCGTGCTCATGGCAATTAAGGACCGGTTCACGAGCTACTGTTGTGAAACATTTACCGTGCCAACCACAAGCCAGCGTGGGCAACGGCTTTATCTTTTGTATAGCATGATTCATTATGGTGTGCCAGACTGAGAAGCGGCGAGAAGTCCGTGGGGGTCGTTGGGGAGTCTATTGCCTCTGATTTTGAGGGGGAGATTATGATCCAGGAACGGTGCACTGTGGTGAGTTGTGTTGTGCGAAGGGTATTGTCACAGTTCCTTTCCGAGGTACCGTGGTGGTGCTGAGGCGCATGGTGACATGTTATGGGATTGTGTCTTGTGGGTACAGTGGTACATCTCTGATCAGAGTAAAACTATTCGAATAGCCATACCCGCGGTTATGGGTGAGTCTAACAATGTTTTTCGTGATTAGTCTCACATCACTCATTATTGGTGATAAAATGTGATAATTAAATTGACTCCTGATTTGGAGGTTTGATTTGTACAACCGGGGTTGGTTGTTCAGATGAGGTTGGGCCTATGCAACACGGGTGTGTTGTATGGTGTTTATTTAATACTGATCAATTAATCAACTGTTTTACTATTCTCTTAAATATTTACTAAATGCTGTTTATACAAATGAGCTATATTATGCCATCCTTTGTTATCCTGTGCACTTGCATATTTGCTGTGTGGCTTGTTGAGTATGTCATATGCTCATTCTTGCAATATTCATTCATCAGAGGAAGAGTGCTTCAGTGAAAGTGATGATCTGGAGGACTAGGCTTGATCCGGGTTAAGTTGCCTGTGGAATGGAGTCGCCATAGCTGTTCCGTAGTTTGTTTGTTTTCTTTTTCCGCTGCGTAGAATTTTATTCTCTGAGAGGAACTATCTACCTCTGTAATAATTTATTGTTTCGTGAATATTAACCAGTTGTTTATTAGTACTCTATTATCAATTTGTTATTGTGTGCCTCGGCTGATTCCTGGACGGGGACTTAACACACATGTAAGCGTTTGGAATTTTGGATAGAAATTCTGGGCGTGACAAACGCGAAGGTCGATTCCTTTGTATTAACTTTACTATTCGCGAACTAAGGCGAACCCATTTTCGATGTAAATTATTTATGAGTATAATTATTTTGTTGTCTTAAGTTTTTAATTTAATATTCCCGAGTATTATATCCATGTAATAGGTTAGAAATTTCTACCGCGAGCTAAATATCGGACAAAATCCTAGAGATATTATACGATTTAATTTAGTCTATGACTAACCGATTAAGTATACTATACGTCTAAAATTACTAGTGATTAAATCCGAACTTCTACCGTGAATCGATTACTTATAGAGATTATCCAAAATAA
This sequence comes from Oryza meridionalis, assembly GCA_000338895.3. Classification (NCBI taxonomy): domain Eukaryota; kingdom Viridiplantae; phylum Streptophyta; class Magnoliopsida; order Poales; family Poaceae; genus Oryza; species Oryza meridionalis. Next base: position 79,709 of record CM002524.2, read on the forward strand.
TCTATAATAATCTATAAGAATTCGTTTATTTGTTTTAGTTATTGATTACATTTAAATCACTACCAGGAATTGATTTCTTACAGTAATTACCGAGAATAATCTATAATTTATATTAAATTTTTGCAATCCTACAACGAAAAATTAATCTTATAATTAAATTCTAATTATTTTAAATTTTTCTAAACTTCCCTAATTTTCCTCTAATTCCTTTTTATTATTATTATTATTATTATTATTTATTTTATTTTTTTATTTATTTCCCTTTTTTTTTTCTTTTCTCTCTTCTTCTTTTCTCTCTTTTCTCTCTTTCCTCTCTTTTTCTTTTTCTCTCTTTTTTTTCTCTCTTTTCTCTCTTTTTTTTCTTTCTCTCTTTTTCTCTCTTTCTTCCTTTTTCTCTCTCTCTCTCGGCCGACCTCTCTTTTCCTCTCCCTCTCTCTCTCTCGGCTCTCTCTCTCACCCGAGGCGGCGACGGCGGCCGAGCAAGTGGAGGAGGCGGCGGCTTACTGATGGCGGTGGCGGCGATGGCGGCGACGGCGACGGTGGCGACGTCGGCGCAAGGTGCGGCGCGGCGCGGCGGCTTCGTGGCAGCGGCGCGGTGACTCTTTGCGATGGCGCGGAGGTGTGGAGGCGGCGGCGCGGCGGTGTGGAGGCGGCGGCTTGGTGGCGTGGGTAGAGGAGAGGAGGTGAGGATGAAGGGGAAGAGTGGGAGTAGGGGGCTTATATAAAGGAGGGGGGGAGAGAAATAATGGGGAAGAGGGGAGAGGGGCGGCGGCCTCATGGCGTCGGCGGGGTGGCGCGGCGCGGGGCTCGACGCGGCGATGTGACGACGACGCGGCGCGGCAGGGCACGGGGCACGAGGAGCGGCAGCGGCGCGGCAGCAGCGGCGGCACGGCGCCGGGGGCGCGGCGCGGCAGGTGATGCGACGCGCGAGGGCGATGGCGCGGCAGCGGCGACGCGACGGCCGAACGGCGACGGCGCGCGGCGATGGAACGGGCGGCGCGGCGCAGTAGCAGCGGCGCCACGGGCACGGGGGAGCGGCACGGCACGGGGCGCGAGGCGACGGCGACACGACGGACGCGCCGCGCGGGCGCAGGACGTCGACGTGGCGGGCGAGCGGCGCGCGGCGCGGCAGGGTTAGGGCTAGGGGACCCCGTCGAGCACCTTAGGTGCAATGAACAGTGCATTTCCCAATTTCCCATTTAATTTTTATTTTATTTATTTTTTATTATTATTTTTTTATTATTTATTTATTATATAAATTTGATTCTATAATTCCTAATATTTACATATATGAATTTTACCCAAATTTTATGTTATCCCAACTAATGAATTTACCCTTGATTAATATTGCTCACATTTTATATAATTTATTTGAATTTTTAATTAGCGTTAATTCTTATTCCCTCGCATTTAAATTTAATTGATGCAAATATGTTTGCGATAATATTTCATTTACCTCTATCCACACCTATTATTAATTTTAAATTATATTGATTTTACCAATTTATTTTTAGGGCTTTTTCTTAATTAATTGTTCTTTATTCGCAATCTTAAAACTCCGAAATTGAAATTCAATGAAACGACGAACAAAATCGGCATGATGCAATTTATTTTAAAAAGTTTTTGAAAATCCATATTTTTAGAGTCTTGATTTTGTCGGTCAAACCTACCGCCCTTAAATAAATCTCGTCCCGAGATTTCTTACCAGGTTTCGAATAAATGCAGGTATTCCGACCTCAAGAATTCTTCGTTTTCCCAGGTGGCTTCATCCTCAGTGTGATTACTCCATTGTACCTTGTACATACGCCACTCTTTGCTCCTAGTCCTCTTTTTGGCTTCATCCAATATCCGGACCGGGTGTTCTGGATACGTAAGGTCATGGCTAATGTGAATCTCTTCCAGTCTTTGCTAAAATCCAGAGCACAAGCTCTCAACATGTCTTCCAAGACCTGGTTTGTTCTCTCTGTCTGGCCATCCGTTTGTGGGTGATAAGCTGTGCTAAATGCTAGGTAACTTCCTAGGGCTTCATGTACTTTCTCCCAGCAATGCGAGGTAAACTGTGTGCCTCGATCAGATATAATCTTCTTAGGTACACCATGAAGACAGATATAATCTTCTTAGGTACACCATGAAGACATACTATCCTGGTCATGTATAACTCGGCTAGCTTGGCACTGCTATAATTTGTCTTAACGGGGATGAATCTCGCCGTCTTGGTGAGTCGATCCACAATCACCCAGATGGAATCGTACCCTGTTGCGTTCTTGGGCAATCCAACAATAAAATCCATACCTATCTCATCCCATTTCCATTCGGGAATCCTAAGGGGTTGCAACAAACCTGCCGGTCTCTGGTGCTCAGCCTTCACCTTTTGGCACACGTCACAGAGTGCTACGTATTCTGCCACATCTCTCTTCAGATTGGGCCACCAGTATCCTTCCTTCAGATCCTGGTACATCTTCGTACTTCCGGGGTGCAATTAATATGCCGACTCATGAGCTTCCTTTAGGATTAATCCTCTCAGTCCACCCTGTTCAGGTACATAAATCCTCTTTTTATACCATAGGACATCTTTTTCATCGGTTGAAAATTCCTTTGCAAGTCCTGCGGCTAGGCGTTCCTTCACCTCTCGGATTTCCTCGTTGTCCTTTTGGGCTTCTTCTATTTGGGTTCTCAGAAGAGGTTGAATGTCCAAGGTGTTTATCTGCCCATGAGGTACTATATGTAGGTTTAGTTGGGCTATTTCCTCCTTAAGCTCAGGAGCCATTCCTTCCGTCCTCAGATGATTGCAATGGCTCTTCCGACTCAAAGCGTCAGCCACAACGTTTGCTTTGCCGGGGTGATAGTGAACCTCTAAGTCATAATCCTTGATTAGTTCTAACCATCGCCTTTGCCTCAAGTTGAGGTCTGACTGGGTGAAAATATACTTTAGACTCTTGTGGTCAGTGTAGATATCACAATGGTTTCCAATCAAATAATGTCTCCAAATCTTTAGCGCATGAACCACAGCTGCAAGTTCTAGGTCATGGGTAGGATAGTTTTCCTCATGTGGTCGGAATTGTCGCGATGCGTAGGGTACAACTTTTCCGTCCTGCATCAGTACTCCTCCTAGTCCTTGCCTTGATGCATCACAGTATATAACGAAGTCTTTCCTAATGTCGGGAAGAACTAAAATAGGTGCCGAGGTTAGCTTTTCTTTGAGCTGCTCAAAGCTTTCCTGACACTATTCTGACCACACAAACTTCTTTTCCTTCTTGAGTAGTTGTGTCATCGGTCGGGCTATCTTAGAGAATCCCTCAATGAACCTTCGGTAGTATCCGGCCAAGCCTAGAAAACTCCGAATTTCAGTCACAGACTTGGGTGCTTTCCATTCCATAACAGCCTCTACTTTAGCAGGATCCACTGCTACTCCACCGGCGGAGATTACGTGGCCTAGAAAGGCGACTTCTTTTAGCCAGAACTCACATTTACTAAACTTTGCATATAATTTATGCTTCCGTAATTTCTCGAGTACCAATAGCAAGTGTTCCGCATGTTCTTCCTCATCTTTGGAGTAGATCAGAATATCATCGATAAATACTACCATAAATTTGTCCAAGTAATCCATGAACACTTTGTTCATAAGGTTCATAAAGTATGCCGGGGCGTTGGTTAACCCAAACGACATTACTGTGAATTCGTACAATCCATAGCGTGTTGAAAACGCGGTCTTGGGTATATCCCCGGTCCTAATTTTCAATTGGTGGTATCCTGATCTAAGGTCAATCTAAGAGAATACCTTAGCTCCTTTGAGTTGATCAAAAAGATCATCAATCCGTGGTAGTGGATATTTGTTTTTGATGGTTACCTCGTTCAGTGAACGGTAGTCTACACACATCCTCATGCTACCATCTTTCTTCTTGACGAATAGCACTGGGGCTCCCCAGGGTGACGAACTGGGCCGTACAAATCCCTTTTCTTGCAACTCTCTAATTTGCTTTTTAAGTTCCTCCAACTCATTGACTAGCATCCGATAAGGCCTGTTGGATATGGGAGCAGTTCCGAGTATCAGATCAATAATGAACTCTATGTCACGATCTGGTGGCATCCCAGGTAAGTCTTCTGGAAACACATCGGGAAATCGTTGCACTACAGGCATTCCTTTCAGGGGTAGCATGGTAAATATGCCTTCGGCACGTTCGGTCAGTCTAGGATCTTGATCCATGGTTGCTCTCATATCCGATCCCCAGGGTGTGGTCAGGGTAACTTCTCTACGTCTACAGTCGATTACCCCTCTGTTCTTTCCTAGCCAATCCATACCCAATATGACATCTAGGGTCTGGGGTATCAACACCATAAGATTGGAGGGAAACACCACATCCCTAAGACGAATAGGTACGTCTATGCAAGCATGACTCACAGTTATCTCGCCCCCAGGTGAGTGTACTATCATAGGCTTTCTAAGCCCCACTAGGGTTAAGTTGTGTTTTTGACTAGCCTTCAATGATATGAATGAATGCGATGCTCCTGAATCGAAGAGAACTTTAACTGGAGTGGAGTTGATAGAAAACGTACCCATCAGTACGCCCTGATCCTCCTGGGCCTCTTCAGCTCGCACATGGTTCACTTGTCCGCGGGCAAATCCGGTAACAGTCTTGTTAGTCTGCGGAGTCCTGAATAGTCCTCGTCCGGCAGCAGGGGTAGCAGTCCCACGAACAGCCATTGCATTAGCGCCAGTACGGACAGGAGTTTTGCGTGGATGAGGGCAGTTGTTGGCGTAGTGCCCATACTCTCCGCAGTTGAAGCAGTCCACATTCCTCTTGGCTCCAGGGGCAGCCAGAGTTGGTGTAGGGGTGCGGTTCTGAATCACAACCGGCCTGTTAAAATTGCAAGGCGCGGCGGGACGGTTAGTTGCCACAATACGGGGCTTCCACCCAGACGAAGTGGCTCCCTTAAGTCATTGAGGCACCCCCTGAGGTGGGCGATTCATAGCAAGCCTCCTCTTGCGATTGTGCTCTACAGTCCTTTGATCGTTCTCCAGCCTAACGACTTTGTTGATCAGGCTCTGGAAGCTCTCATGTTCTTGCCCAATCATAGGTCCACACAATTCATCATTTAGCCCTTCTATGAACTTGTATATCTTTTCCTCTTCATCTGCGAGGTCTCCAATTGCATAGCGGGCCAACTGAGTGAACCGGTTCAGATATTCCTGCACCGTTGTATTCCCTTGTCGCAGCCTTCTGAACTCGTTCTTCTTCATACGCATTACCGCAGCAGGCATGAAGTTCTCGCGAAATGCTGCAGTGAATTCTTCCCAAGTGGGTTCTCCAGCCTCCTCTTCCCGAGCTTCCTTGTAAGTATCCCACCAATCACCAGCGGGTCCCTCCAGTTGGTTTACTGCGAAGATCACTTTGTCGGCTTCGCGTACCTGGACAAGGGTCAGTTTCTTCTTTATGATACGTAGCCAATCTTCTGCCTCCATAGGCTCGTATGCCGTAGCGAACGTGGGTGGCTTGGTTCTCATAAACTCTCCAAAGCTTGATCCTCCACGGTTGCCTTGGTTGTTTGCAATGGCTTGCAGGAGTTGGGTTTGGGTGGCCATAACTTAGGCCAGGGTGGTTAGGTTAGGTGTCTGAGTTTCTTCATTGCTGGTTGATGCCCGACGTCAGCTTGCCATCTGTGTAGGTTGATGGAATAAGTATCCTAAGTTTCTAACTAACTTTTATGGTTTCATCCCATTAAGGGAGTTGTTTTAATGTGAATTTTGTTTTGCAAGCATGGTGGAATAAACTCATTTATAACACAATAGCAACAATATCATAAATAACATCACAGAGTTCCACAAATAGTACATAAATCATGATGCAATCGACTGCGCACATATGCAGTCCAAATAAGGTTCATCCAAAAGATACATCGAACTAACCATCAAGCTACTCGTCAAACTAGGTAAGGGGGGTGTGTCTCGCATACTATCCAAAAACCATCTGAAGCGAGATCGAAGCTACAACAATCCTCCAGTCTAGTCATCCAACCATCCGCAGGATCCTGGGGCAGGAAGAGGGTGGTCGCGAGCACGGGCAAACCTGAGTCCCCATGGCTCGGAAGTAGTGGCCTCTGGATCTGGCTTGGGCTTCTTGCCCGGGGGTCGGGTGCTCTTGCGGGCAGTGCTGAGGGTGCGGGGGCCTCCGAGGAAGGTGATGCGGGGAACAGGGGTCTCATCCTCTGAAGGATCAGTGATGTCTGGCTCGGTCTCTGGCTCAGTGTCAGTCCCCTCTGTCTCGGAGTCGACCTGGATCGGAGTCTCTAAACTGGAACCCAGCTGCGGAGAAGGTGTAGAGATCAGTGGAGTGTGCACAATCTCCGGGGCAGGTGGCTGTGTCACTGTCGGGTCTACCAAGTAAGGTGCTGACTCAGTAGCCCGCATACCAACCTCTCCCAGAAGAGTGTGGAACGCTGGTGGGTACGGCGGGGTGAGGAAAAAGTAGCGGTCATGCCCTACTGCTGTGGAAGTAGAAGCCCCTGTGGTGCTGACCGTGGCTGCTCGAAGCTGCTCCTCCAGCTGGCTGACGTGCTCCTGACTCTCTCTCAGCTGCTCCTTAAGTGTATCCATCATCCCGCGGCGGTCGTTGTACTGGTCAGATAACTGCTGGAACTGGTCGCTGTGGACCTGAAGCTGTGCCTTCAGTGAGTCTATCTCACTGCCCCAAGCCTGGTGCTCCTCCTCTAGCTGAAGTTGCTGCGCTGTGAGGTCAGTCACCTCGGTCTCTAACTCTCCCACATGCCTCTGCTGGTCGTCGATCTCTAACAGAGCCTTCTCGTAAAAGTCGTCTGTTGCCTCAGCCCATCGTGACAGTCGGGTCACTATCGGGTTGTAGCAGCAAGGTGTGTCTTGAACTGTGCAGACAGAGTTGCTCTCCTCTCGAAACGGGTGGTGAGCAAACTCAGTACTCGCCAACTCAGCTCGGTGGATAGAGCTAAGTCGGAGGAAGGCTTCCCGTGCTGCATCCTGCATCGCGGTCTCCGGCAAGTCACGGCGGTGGCGTGTCGGGAAGCTGTAGTCTAACTCTGATGGAACTCGCGTGTGAACCTCGACTCGAGCCTCCCAAACAGATCCACACTGTCTCACTCGGTAGATCGGAAATCTGGGGTATCGCAGACACCTCATCAGCCGGTGTAGCTCAATGACGTATCCCTCTGAGCGGGGTACGCCCATCTCCCAGGTGGCGGGTGAATCCTTATCTGCCATCTAATTTTACGAAAAACCCAAGGTCAGCTAAGAGTAAAACTCATTTTGTGAAGAAATAGTTAAGAGTAAGATAAAAATCATACAGAGTTTTGTAAACATAGCATTTTTATTTTTGAAAGTATTACTAAATGGGAATTTCTCCCTTGGCCAACTTAGAGAAGGGGTGGGGCTCCTTTTGGTCTTTTCCTACAGTCGTATGGCTCTGATACCAGTTCTGTGGACCCCCGTTTTTATAACAGGAATCAACCGTCTAAACAGTACCATTTTCCTGGATCAAGTAGTCTGGTACACATGAATTCATAGCTGAAATACCCAGTGCACATACACGAGTGTCTAGTACGAATTATTACATCAATAGCCCGCAGGTATAGTCTTAAATCATCGGACCGAGCGGTCCGGAATACATTCCAAAAACAGAAATAGGTAAGGCAGCGGAGTCAAGGCAGCGGCACGCCATTGCCACAGGCAACGACCGTAACTAAGACCTATTGAGCGCCATCGTCTTCATCACCCTCCTGGTAATAGGCATAGGGATCCTCCGAAGCTTCATCTCCGGCCTCTGATTAAGTTTATATTTGCAAGGGTGAGTACCAACCGTACTCAGCAAGTCACCACAGCAACAATGCACATGATAAAAGGGGTATGCAAGGAATGGCTATGGTTCTTTTGCACAAAGCAAGTTTTGTAATTCTTTTCACAAGCCTAAGACCACAATGATGGTTCTGTCCATCATCCATTGTGATCCCAAGGATAGCTTCCCGCCATTGAGTCATCATGGTTTTCTGAGGACGTCCACCTTCCCTCCTCTCAGGAAGTGGCTCCATCAGCATAGAAATCATCATGCAACATCCCATCCCACATAAGTTAAGAATTTAGAGTCTAGCCAAGTGTAATACACGTCCCGATGCTCAATAACCGCGAGCACGGCTATTCGAATAGATTTGGTTTACTCACACTGCAGTGGATGTACACTTTACCCGCACTCCGCGACTGCCCAACACATGAGCCTCGTCCCAACACATGAGACATGTCACGGCAAAGCTTTTCGATAACCTCGCATTGGCAGTACCCTCTCCATGAATTTTACATCCTCATGCACTCTAGGCGTACACGGTTTCTAGCAGTGAGAGGAGTTCTGGCGCACCCGGGAAGGAAAGACTCACACATGCATTAAGTTATAATTATGTTTAAATTCTCACATGGCAGTCCTACCGATGGTGACACCACTGTAGACACCCGCCTCGCGGTTCTACCAATGGTTGCCCCACTGTAGAGCCCCTGCCTCACACATCAGGAAACCACTATGCATGGGATACTGCCTCCGCTCAGCTATCTATTCCGCTAGGTCTATACCCATGCGAGAAGTGCAGTTGTACGGGGGTCGTTTCATGCTTAACTTCATGGCTCGGTCCTTAATTGACCGGGGACGGTACTTGCCCTTTTCCGGATACCACCCAAATCTTCCGTCCACCCCAGTCGAAAACAGTTATTTAGTTTTATTTCTCCTTTCACAAATCATGTCATCAATATCATGGCAATGTGGCGCTCATGTCTCCACATGCCGCATCTCAATTACCTTCCCAAAGGTAATTGCCCAAGCATAAAGCATTTTGATAAATATGAGTATGCATGATTCTAGAATAGCATTGCTAAGCAATTGTCATAGTTGACTAGGGACTCATACGTGAACATGGTTACGAAGGAATAGGGGGTAAACAATAATCAAGGCATGGCATAATCACAAGTAGGATGTTTATCATTGCATGCAATTTTATTTGTAAACAAAACAATTTTCGCAATTGGGATCAACATGTTCAAAGAATAGTGATGACTCGCCTTGCTCAAAGTCTTGCGGGTCTTGACCTTCGCTTGGATCCGCAGCTTCCTCTGGCTCTATAGTTACGTGCGAAAATTGATTTGAATTCAGTTAGAATTCAAAGAAAAATCCAAGTAAATCCAAATGAAAGTCAAACACGAAGGTCGATTCCTTTATATTAACTTTACTATTCGCGAACTAAGGCGAACCCATTTTCGATGTAAATTATTTGTGAGTATAATTATTTTGTTGTCTTAAGTTTTTAATTTAATATTCCCGAGTATTATATCCATGTAATAGGTTAGAAATTTCTACCGCGAGCTAAATATCGGACAAAATCCTAGAGATATTAGACGATTTAATTTAGTCTATGACTAACCGATTAAGTATACTATACGTCTAAAATTACTACTGATTAAATCCGAACTTCTACCGTGAATCGATTACTTATAGAGATTATCCAAAATAATCTATAATAATATATAAGAATTCATTTATTTGTTTTAGTTATTGATTACATTTAAATCACTACCGCGAATTGATTTCTTACAGTATTTACCGAGAATAATCCATAATTTATATTAAATTTTTGCAATCCTACGACGAAAAATTAATCTTATAATTAAATTCTAATTATTTTAAATTTTTCTAAACTTCCCTAATTTTCCTCTAATTCCATATTATTATTATTATTATTATTATTATTATTATTATTATTATTTATTTTCTTTTATTTTTTTTATTTATTTCCCTTTTTTTTCTTTCTTTTCTCTCTTCTTCTTTTCTCTCTTTTCTCTCTTTCCTCGCTTTTTCTTTTTCTCTCTTTTCTCTCTTTTTTTCTTTTTCTCTCTTTTTCTCTCTCTTTATTTCTTTTTCTCTCTCTCTCTCGGCCAACCTCTCTTTTCCTCTCCCTCTCTCTCTCGGCTCTCTCTCTCACCCGAGGCGGCGACGGCGGCCGAGCAAGTAGAGGAGGCGGCGGCTTACCGACGGCGGTGGCGGCAATGGCGGCGACGGCGACGGTGGCGACGTCGGCGCAAGGTGCGGCGCGGCGCGGTGGCTTCGTGGCGGCGGCGCGGCGACTCTTTGCGACGGCGCGGCGGCGTGGAGGCGGCGGCGCGGCGGTGTGGAGGCGGCGGTGTGGTGGCGTGGGTAAAGGAGAGGAGGTGAGGATGAAGGGGAAGAGTGGGAGTAGGGGGCTTATATAAAGGAGGGGGGGAGAGAGAGATAATGGGGAAGAGGGGAGAGGGGCGGCGGCCTCATGGCGTCGGCGGGGTGGCGCGGCGCGGGGCTCGACTCGGCGATGTGACGACGACGCGGCGCGGCAGGGCGCGGGGCACGAGGAGCGGCAGCGGCGCGGCAGCGGCGCCGGCACGGGGCTCGGGGGCACGGCGCGGCAGGTGATGCGACGCGCGATGGCGATGGCGCGGCAGTGGTGACGCGACGGCCGAACGGCGACGGTGCACGGCGATGGAACGGGTGGCGCGGCGCGGTAGCAGCGGCAGCACGGGCTCGGGGGAGCGGTGCGGCACGGGGCGCGAGGCGACGGCGACACGACGGACGTGACGCGCGGGCGCAGGACGGCGGCGCGCGGCGTGGCAGGGTTAGGGCTAGGGGACCCCGTCGAGCACCTTAGGTGCAATGATCAGTGCATTTCCCAATCTCCCATTTAATTTTTATTTTATTTATTTTATTTATTTTTTTAATTATTTATTTATTATATAAATTTGATTCTATAATTCCTAATATTTACATATATGAATTTTACCCAATTTTTATGTTATCCCAACTAATGAATTTACCCTTGATTAATATTGCTCACATTTTATATAATTTATTTGAATTTTTAATTAGCGTTAATTCTTATTCCCTCGCATTTAAATTTAATTGCTGCAAATATGTTTGCGATAATATTTCATTTACCTCTATCCACACCTATTATTTATTTTAAATTATATTGATTTTACCAATTTATTTTTAGGTCTTTTTCTTAATTAATTATTCTTTATTCGCAATCTTAAAACTCCGAAATCGAAATTCAATGAAACGACGAACAAAATCGGCATGATGCAATTTATTTTAAAAAGTTTTTGAAAATCCATATTTTTAGATTCATGATTTTGTCGGTCGAATTTTCAGGGTGTTACAAAAAATCTCTGGGGGTCCAACTCTCCAAATCCAGTCTCTCTAGGGTGAGGCCCGTGATTCTGCAGCCGTCAAAAAAAACCTAGCTCGATTCCATGACCGGAAGGCAAAGTTATCAAGGTTTTAATTTGCGCAGAATTCTCCATCTGCATTCCACAGTGTCGCGCCCGCCAGCCTACCTTAACGGTGCGGTTCGTCGACGCGCTTGACACCGACATCGTCTAAGCTATCCACCCTAACGTCCTATGTGCCATCCCTATACTAACCACCTCGTTGAGAACCAGTTGTGGATCCTCAGATATTCGACGTTTCACCGAAACAACCGCTGCTTCGTGGCCTATGGTAAGTAATTTCTAGAAAAATCTCTGGGGGTCCAACTCTCCAAATCCAGTCTCTCTAGCGTGAGGCCCATGATTCTGCAGCCATCAAAAAAAACCTAGCTCGATTCCATGACCGGAAGGCAAAGTTATCAAGGTTTTAATTTGCACAGAATTCTCCATCTGCATTACACAGTGTCGCCAGCGCCAGCCTACCTTAACGGCGCGGATAGTCGACGCGCTTGACACCAACATCATCTAAGCTATCCACCCTAACGTCCTATGTGCCATCCCTATACTAACCACCTCGTTGAAAACCAGTTGTGGATCCTCACATATTCGACGTTTCGCCGAAACAACCGCTGCTTCGTGGCCTATGGTAATTAATTTCTAGAAAAATCTTTGGGGGTCCAACTCTCCAAATCCAGTCTCTCTAGGGTGAGGCCCGTGATTCTGCAGCCGTCAAAAAAAACCTAGCTCGATTCCATGACCGGAAGGCAAAGTTATCAAGGTTTTAATTTGCACAGAATTCTCCATCTGCATTACACAGTGTCGCGCGCGTCAGCCTACCTTCACGGCTCGGTTAGTCGATGCGCTTGACACCAACATCGTCTAAGCTATCCACCCTAACATCCTATGTGCCATCCCTATACTAACCACCTCGTTGAGAACCAGTTGTGGATCCTCAGATATTCCACGTTTCACCGAAACAACCGCTGCTTCGTGGCCTATGGTAAGTAATTTCTAGAAAAATCTCTGGGGGTCCAACTCTCCAAATCCAGTCTCTCTAGGGTGAGGCCCGTGATTCTGCAGCCGTCAAAAAAAACCTAGCTCGATTCCATGACCGGAAGGCAAAGTTATCAAGGTTTTAATTTGCACAGAATTCTCCATCTGCATTACACAGTGTCGGGCGCGTCAGCCTACCTTAACGGCGCGGTTAGTCGACGCGCTTGACACCGACATCGTCTAAGCTATCCACCCTAACGTCCTATGTGCCATCCCTATACTAACCACCTCGTTGAGAACCAGTTGTGGATCCTCAGATATTCGATGTTTCGCCGAAACAACCGCTGCTTCGTGGCCTATGGTAATTAATTTCTAGAAAAATCTCTGGGGGTCCAACTCTCCAAATCCAGTCTCTCTAGGGTGAGGCCCATGATTCTGCAGCCATCAAAAAAAACCTAGCTCGATTCCATGACCGGAAGGCAAAGTTATCAAGGTTTTAATTTGCACAGAATTCTCCATCTGCATTACACAGTGTCGCCAGCGCCAGCCTACATTAACGGCGCGGTTAGTCGACGCGCTTGACACCAACATCATCTAAGCTATCCACCCTAACGTCCTATGTGCCATCCCTATACTAACGACCTCGTTGAAAACCAGTTGTGGATCCTCAGATATTCGACGTTTCGCCGAAACAACCGCTGCTTCGTGGCCTATGGTAATTAATTTGTAGAAAAATCTCTGGGGGTCCAACTCTCCAAATCCAGTCTCTCTAGGGTGAGGCCCGTGATTCTGCAGCCGTCAAAAAAAACCTAGCTCGATTCCATGACCGGAAGGCAAAGTTATCAAGGTTTTAATTTGCACAGAATTCTCCATCTGCATTACACAGTGTCGCGCGCGTCAGCCTACCTTCACGGCTCGGTTAGTCGACGCGCTTGACACCAACATCGTCTAAGCTATCCACCCTAACATCCTATGTGCCATCCCTATACTAACCACCTCGTTGAGAACCAGTTGTGGATCCTCAGATATTCCACGTTTCACCGAAACAACCGCTGCTTCGTGGCCTATGGTAAGTAATTTCTAGAAAAATCTCTGGGGGTCCAACTCTCCAAATCCAGTCTCTCTAGGTTGAGGCCCGTGATTCTGCAGCCGTCAAAAAAAACCTAGCTCGATTCCATGACCGGAAGGCAAAGTTATCAAGGTTTTAATTTGCACAGAATTCTCCATCTGCATTACACAGTGTCGCGCGCGCCAGCCAACCTTAACGGTGCGGTTCGTCGATGCGCTTGACACCGACATCGTCTAAGTTATCCACCCTAACGTCCTATGTGCCATCCCTATACTAACCACCTCGTTGAGAACCAGTTGTGGATCCTCAGATATTCGACGTTTCACCGAAACAACCGCTGCTTCGTGGCCTATGGTAAGTAATTTCTAGAAAAATCTCTGGGGGTCCAACTCTCCAAATCCAGTCTCTCTAGGGTGAGGCCCGTGATTCTGCAGCCGTAAAAAAAAACCTAGGTCGATTCCATGACCGGAAGGCAAAGTTATCAAGGTTTTAATTTGCACAGAATTCTCCATCTGCATTACACAGTGTCGCCAGCGCCAGCCTACATTAACGGCGTGGTTAGTCGACGCGCTTGACACCAACATCATCTAAGCTATCCACCCTAACATCCTATGTGCCATCCCTATACTAACGACCTCGTTGAAAACCAGTTGTGGATCCTCAGATATTCGACGTTTCGCCGAAACAACCGCTGCTTCGTGGCCTATGGTAATTATTTTCTAGAAAAATCTCTGGGGGTCCAACTCTCCAAATCCAGTCTCTCTAGGGTGAGGCCCGTGATTCTGCAGCCGTCAAAAAAAACCTAGCTCGATTCCATGACCGGAAGGCAAAGTTATCAAGGTTTTCATTTGCACAGAATTCTCCATCTGCATTACACAGTGTCGCGCGCGTCAGCCTACCTTAACGGCGCGGTTAGTCAACGCGCTTGACACCGACATCGTCTAAGCTATCCACCCTAACGTCCTATGTGCCATCCCTATACTAACCACCTCGTTGAGAACCAGTTGTGGATCCTCAGATATTCCACGTTTCACCGAAACAACCGCTGCTTCGTGGCCTATGGTAAGTAATTTCTAGAAAAATCTCTGGGGGTCCAACTCTCCAAATCCAGTCTCTCTAGGGTGAGGCCCGTGATTCTGCAGCTGTCAAAAAAACCTAGCTCGATTCCATGACCGGAAGGCAAAGTTATCAAGGTTTTAATTTGCACAGAATTCTCCATCTGCATTACACAGTGTCGCGCGCGTCAGCCTACCTTAACGGCGCGGTTAGTCGACGCGCTTGACACCGACATCGTCTAAGCTATCCACCCTAACGTCCTATGTGCCATCCCTATACTAACCACCTCGTTGAAAACCAGTTGTGGATCCTCAGATATTCGACGTTTCGCCGAAGCAACCGCTGCTTCGTGGCCAATGGTAAATAATTTCTAGAAAAATCTCTGGGGGTCCAACTCTCCAAATCTAGTCTCTCTAGGGTGAGGCCCGTGATTCTGCAGCCGTCAAAAAAAACCTAGGTCGATTCCATGACCGGAAGGCAAAGTTATCAAGGTTTTAATTTGCACAGAATTCTCCATCTGCATTACACAGTGTCGCGCGCGCCAGCCAACCTTAACGGTGCGGTTCGTCGATGCGCTTGACACCGACATCGTCTAAGTTATCCACCCTAACGTCCTATGTGCCATCCCTATACTAACCACCTCGTTGAGAACCAGTTGTGGATCCTCAGATATTCGACGTTTCACCGAAACAACCGCTGCTTCGTGGCCTATGGTAAGTAATTTCTAGAAAAATCTCTGGGGGTCCAACTCTCCAAATCCAGTCTCTCCAGGGTGAGGCCCATGATTCTGCAGCCATCAAAAAAAACCTAGCTCGATTCCATGACTGGAAGGCAAAGTTATCAAGGTTTTCATTTGCACAGAATTCTCCATCTGTATTACATAGTGTCGCGCGCGTCAGCCTACCTTAACGGCGCGGTTAGTCGACGCGCTTGACACCGACATCGTCTAAGCTATCCACCCTAACGTCCTATGTGCCATCCCTATACTAACCACCTCGTTGAGAACCAGTTGTGGATCCTCAGATATTCCACGTTTCACCGAAACAACCGCTGCTTCGTGGCCTATGGTAAGTAATTTCTAGAAAAATCTTTGGGGGTCCAACTCTCCAAATCCAGTCTCTCTAGGGTGAGGCCCGTGATTCTGCAGCCGTCAAAAAAAACCTAGCTCGATTCCATGACCGAAAGGCAAAGTTATCAAGGTTTTAATTTGCACAGAATTCTCCATCTGCATTACACAGTGTCGCGCGCGTCAGCCTACCTTAACGGCGCGGTTAGTCGACGCGCTTGACACCGACATCGTCTAAGCTATCCACCCTAACGTCCTATGTGCCATCCCTATACTAACCACCTCGTTGAAAACCAGTTGTGGATCCTCAGATATTCGACGTTTCGCCGAAGCAACCGCTGCTTCGTGGCCAATGGTAAATAATTTCTAGAAAAATCTCTGGGGGTCCAACTCTCCAAATCTAGTCTCTCTAGGGTGAGGCCCGTGATTCTGCAGCCGTAAAAAAAAACCTAGGTCGATTCCATGACCGGAAGGCAAAGTTATCAAGGTTTTAATTTGCACAGAATTCTCCATCTGCATTACACAGTGTCGCCAGCGCCAGCCTACATTAACGGCGTGGTTAGTCGACGCGCTTGACACCAACATCATCTAAGCTATCCACCCTAACGTCCTATGTGCCATCCCTATATTAACGACCTCGTTGAAAACCAGTTGTGGATCCTCAGATATTCGACGTTTCGCCGAAACAACCGCTGCTTCGTGGCCTATGGTAATTATTTTCTAGAAAAATCTCTGGGGGTCCAACTCTCCAAATCCAGTCTCTCTAGGGTGAGGCCCGTGATTCTGCAGCCGTCAAAAAAAACCTAGCTCGATTCCATGACCGGAAGGCAAAGTTATCAAGGTTTTCATTTGCACAGAATTCTCCATCTGCATTACACAGTGTCGCGCGCGTCAGCCTACCTTAACGGCGCGGTTAGTCAACGCGCTTGACACCGACATCGTCTAAGCTATCCACCCTAACGTCCTATGTGCCATCCCTATACTAACCACCTCGTTGAGAACCAGTTGTGGATCCTCAGATATTCCACGTTTCACCGAAACAACCGCTGCTTCGTGGCCTATGGTAAGTAATTTCTAGAAAAATCTCTGGGGGTCCAACTCTCCAAATCCAGTCTCTCTAGGGTGAGGCCCGTGATTCTGCAGCTGTCAAAAAAACCTAACTCGATTCCATGACCGGAAGGCAAAGTTATCAAGGTTTTAATTTGCACAGAATTCTCCATCTGCATTACACAGTGTCGCGCGCGTCAGCCTAACTTAACGGCGCGGTTAGTCGACGCGCTTGACACCGACATCGTCTAAGCTATCCACCCTAACGTCCTATGTGCCATCCCTATACTAACCACCTCGTTGAAAACCAGTTGTGGATCCTCAGATATTCGACGTTTCGCCGAAGCAACCGCTGCTTCGTGGCCAATGGTAAATAATTTCTAGAAAAATCTCTGGGGGTCCAACTCTCCAAATCTAGTCTCTCTAGGGTGAGGCCCGTGATTCTGCAGCCGTCAAAAAAAACCTAGGTCGATTCCATGACCGGAAGGCAAAGTTATCAAGGTTTTAATTTGCACAGAATTCTCCATCTGCATTACACAGTGTCGCGCGCGCCAGCCAACCTTAACGGTGCGGTTCGTCGATGCGCTTGACACCGACATCGTCTAAGTTATCCACCCTAACGTCCTATGTGCCATCCCTATACTAACCACCTCGTTGAGAACCAGTTGTGGATCCTCAGATATTCGACGTTTCACCGAAACAACCGCTGCTTTGTGGCCTATGGTAAGTAATTTCTAGAAAAATCTCTGGGGGTCCAACTCTCCAAATCCAGTCTCTCCAGGGTGAGGCCCATGATTCTGCAGCCATCAAAAAAAACCTAGCTCGATTCCATGACTGGAAGGCAAAGTTATCAAGGTTTTAATTTGCACAGAATTCTCCATCTGCATTACACAGTGTCGCCAGCGCCAGCCTACCTTAACGGCGCGGTTAGTCGACGCGCTTGACACCAACATCATCTAAGCTATCCACCCTAACGTCCTATGTGCCATCCCTATACTAACCTCCTCGTTGAAAACCAGTTCTGGACCCTCAGATATTCGACGTTTCGCCGAAACAGCCGCTGCTTCGTGGCCTATGGTAAGTAATTTCTAGAAAAATCTCTGGGGGTCCAACTCTCCAAATCCAGTCTCTCTTGGGTGAGGCCTGTGATTCTGCAGCCGTCGAAAAAAACCTAGCTCGATTCCATGACCGGAAGGCAAAGTTATCAAGGTTTTAATTTGCACAGAATTCTCCATCTGCATTCCATAGTGTCGAGCCCGCCAGCCTACCTTAACGGCGCAGTTAGTAGACGCGCTTGACACCGACATCGTCTAAGCTATCCACCCTAACGTCCTATGTGCCATTCCTATGCTAACCACCTCGTTGAAAACCAGTTCTGGACCCTCAGAAATTCGACGTTTCGCCGAAACAGCCGCTGCTTCGTGGCCTATGGTAAGTAATTTCTAGAAAAATCTCTGGGGGTCCAACTCTCCAAATCCAGTCTCTCTATGGTGAGGCCTGTGATTCTGCAGCCGTCAAATAAAACCTACCTCGATTCCATGACCGGAAGGCAAAGTTATCAAGGTTTTAATTTCAACAGAATTCTCCATCTGCATTCCACAGTGTCGAGCCCGCCAGCCTTCCTTAACGGCGCGGTTTGTCTACGCGCTTGACACTGACATCGTCTAAGCTATCCACCCTAACGTCCTATATGCCATTCCTATGCTAACTACCTCGTTGAAATCCAGTTGTGGACCCTCACATATTCGATGTGTCGCCGAAACAGCTGCTGCTTCGTGGCCTATGGTAAGTAATTTCTAGAAAAATCTCTGGGGGTCCAACTCTCCAAATCCAGTCTCTCTAGGGTGAGGCCTGTGATTCTTCAGCCGTCAAAAAAAACCTAGCTCGATTCCATGACCGGAATGCATAGTTATCAAAGTTTTAATTTCAACAGAATTCTTCATCTGCATTCCACAGTGTCGCGCACGCCAGCCTACCTTAACGGCGCGGTGAGTCGACACGCTTGACACCGACATCGTCTAAGCTATCCACCCTAACGTCCTATGTGCCATTCCTATGCTAACCACCTCGTTGAAAACCAGTTCTGGACCCTCAGATATTCGACGTTTCGCCGAAACAGCCGCTGCTTCGTGGCCTATAGTAAGTGATTTCTAGAAAAATCTCTAGGGGTCCAACTATCCAAATCCAGTCTCTCTAGGGTGAGGCCTGTGATTCTGCAGCCGTCAAAAAAAACCTAGCTCGATTCCATGACCGGAAGGCAAAGTTATCAAGGTTTTAATTTCAATAGAATTCTCCATCTGCATTCCATAGTGTCGTCCCCGCCAGTCTACCTTAACGGCGCAGTTAGTAGACGCGCTTGTCACCGACATCGTCTAAGCTATCCACCCTAACGTCCTATGTGCCATTCCTATGCTAACCACCTCGTTGAAAACCAGTTTTGGTCCCTCAGATATTCGACGTTTCGCCGAAACAGCCGCTACTTCGTGGCCTATGGTAAGTAATTTCTAGAAAAATCTCTGGGGTCCAACTCTCCAAATCCAGTCTCTCTGGGGTGAGGCCAGTGATTCTGCAGCCGTAAAAAAAATATAGCTCGATTCCATGACCGGAAGGCAAAGTTATCAAGGTTTTAATTTGAACAGAATTCTCCATCTGCATTCCACAGTGTCGCGCCCGGCAGCCTACCTTAACGGTGCGGTTAGTCGATGCGCTTGACACCGACATCGTCTAAGCTATCCACCCTAACGTCATATCTGCCATTCCTATACTAACCACCTCGTTGAAAACCAGTTGTGGACCCTCAGATATTCGACGTTTGGCCAAAACAACCACTGCTTCGTGGCCTATGGTAAGTCGTTTGTAGAATAATCTCTGGGGTTCCATGTCTCCAAATCCAGTTTTTCTAGGGTAAGGCCCATGATACTGCAGCCGTCAAAAAAAACCTAGCTCGATTCCATGCCCGGAAGACAAAGTTATCAAGGTTTTAATTTCGCACAGAATTCTCCATCTGCAGTCCACAGTGTCGCGCCCGCCAGCCTACCTTAACAGCGTGGTTAGTTGACGTGCCTGACACTGACATCGTCTAAGCTATCCACCCTAACGTCCTATGTGCCATTCCTATACTAACCACCTCGTTGAAAACCAGTTGTGGACCCTTAGATATTCGACGTTTCGCCGAAACAACCGCTGCTTCGTGGCCTATGGTAAGTCATTTGTAGAATAATCTCTGGGGGTCCACGTCTCCAAATCCAGTTTCTCTAGGGGAAGGCCCATGATTCTGCAGCCGTCAAAAAAAACCTAGCTCGATTCCATGCCCGGAAGGCAAAGTTATCAAGGTTTTAATTTCGCACAGAATTCTACATCTGCAGTCCACAGTGTCGCGCCCGCCAGCCTACCTTAACAGCGTGGTTAGTTGACGTGCCAGACACTGACATCATCTAAGCCATCCACCCTAACGTCCTATGTGCCATTCCTATACTAACCACCTCGTTGAAAACCAGTTGTGGACCCTTAGATATTCGACGTTTCGCCGAAACAACCGCTGCTTCGTGGCCCATGGTAAGTCATTTCAAGAAAAATCACTGGGGGTCCACATCTCCAGATCCAGTCTCTCTAGGATGAGCCCCGTGATTCTGAAGCCGTCAAAAAAAACCTAGCTCGATTCCATGACCGAAAGGCAAAGTTATCAAGGTTTTAATTTCGCCCAGAATTCTCCATCTCCATTCCACAGTGTAGCACCCGCCAGCCTACCTTAACGGCGCGGTTAGTCAACGCGCTTGACACCGACATCGTCTAAGCTATCCACCCTAACGTCATATCTGCCATTCCTATACTAACCACCTCGTTGAAACCCAGTTGTGGACCCTCAGATATTCGACGTTTCGCCGAAACAACCGCTGCTTCGTGGCCTATGGTAAGTCGTTTGTAGAATTATCTCTGGGGGTCCACGTCTCCAAATCCAGTTTCTCTAGGGTAAGGCCCATGATTCTGCAGCCGTCAAAAAAAACCTAGCTCGATCCCATGCCCGGAAGGCAAAGTTATCAAGGTTTTAATTTCGCACAGAATTCTCCATCTGTAGTCCACTGTGCCGCGCCCGCCAGCCTACCTTAACGGCGTGGTTAGTTGACGTGCCTGACACTGACATCGTCTAAGCTATCCACCCTAATGTCCTATGCGCCATTCCTATACTAACCACCTCGTTGAAAACCAGTTGTGGACCCTTAGATATTCGACGTTTCGCCGAAACAACTGCTGCTTCGTGGCCCATGGTAAGTCATTTCTAGAAAAATCTCTGGGGGTCCACGTCTCCAAATCCAGTCTCCCTAGGGTGAGCCCCGTGATTCTGAAGCCGTCAAAAAAAACCTAGCTCGATTCCATCACCGGAAGGCAAAGTTATCAAGGTTTTAATTTCGCCCAGAATTTTCCATCTGCATTCCACACTGTAGCACCCACCAGCCTACCTTAACGGCGCGGTTAGTCGACGCGTTTGACACCGACATCGTCTAAGCTATCCACCCTGACATCATATCTGCCATTCCTATACTAACCACCTCGTTGAAAACCAGTTGTGGACCCTCAGATATTCGACCTTTCGCTGAAACAACCGCTGCTTCGTGGCCTATGGTAAGTCGTTTGTAGAATAATCTCTGGGGTCCACGTCTCCAAATCCAGTTTCTCTAGGGTAAGGCCCGTGATTCTGCAGCCGCAAAAAAAACATAGCTCGATTCCATGACCGCAAGGCAAAGTTACCAAGGTTTTAATTTCGCACAGAATTCTCCTACTGCAGTCCACAGTGTCGCGCCCGCCAGCCTACCTTAACGGCGCTGTTAGTCGACGCGCCTGACACCGACATCGTCTAAGCTATCCACCCAAACGTCCTATGTGCCATTCCTATACTAACGACCACGTTGAAAACAAGTTGTGGACCCTCAGATATTCGACGTTTCGCCGAAACAACCGCTGCATCGTGGCCAATGGTAAGTCATTTCTAGAAAAATCTCTGGGGGTCTACGTCTCCAAATCCAGTCTCTCTAGGGTGAGCCCCGTGATTCTGAAGCCGTCAAAAAAAACCTAGCTCGATTCCATGACCGGAAGGCAAAGTTATCAAGGTTTTAATTTCGCCCAGAATTCTCCACCTGCATTCCACAGTGTCGCACCCGCCAGCCTACCTTAACGGCGTGGTTAGTCGACGCGCTTGACACCGACATCATCAAAGCTATCCACCCTAATGTCCTATTTGCCATTCCAATACTAACCACCTCGTTGAAAACCAGTTGTGGACCCTCAGATATTCGACATTTCGCCGAAACAACCGCTGCTTCATGGCCTATGGTAAGTCATTTCTAGAAAAATCTCTGGGGATTCACCTCTCCAAATCCAGTCTCTCTAGGGTGAGGCCTGTGATTCTGCAGCCGTCAAAAAAAACCTAGCTCGATTCCATGCCCGGAAGGCAAAGTTATCATGGTTTTAATTTCGCATAGAATTCTTCATCTGCAGTCCACAGTGTCGCGCCCGCCAGCCTACCTTAACAGCGTGGTTAGTTGAAGTGCCTGACACTGACATCGTCTAAGCTATCCACCCTAACGTCCTATGTGCCATTCCTATACTAACCACCTCATTGAAAACCAGTTGTGGACAATCAGATATTCGACGTTTCGCCGAAACAACCGCTGCTTCGTGGCCTACGGTAAGTCATTTCTAGAAAAATCTCTGGGGGTCCACGTCTCCAAATCCAGTCTCTCTAGAGTGAGGCCCATGATTCTGCAGCCGTCACAAAAAACCTAGCTCGATTTCATGACCGGAAGGCAAAGTTACCAAGGTTTTAATTTCGCCCAGAATTCTCCATCTGCAGTCCACAGTGTCGCGCCTACCAGCCTACCTTAACGGCGCGGTTAGCCGACGTGCTTGAGACCGACATTGTATAAGCTATCCACCCTAACGTCATATCTGCCATTCCTATACTAACCACCTCGTTGAAAACCAGTTGTGGACCCTCAGATATTCGACGTTTCGCCGAAACAACCGCTGCTTCGTGGCCTATGGTAAGTCATTTCTAGAAAAATCTCTGGGGGTCCATGTGTAACGGCCCCGCCTTCCCCAGGCCGGGCCCACTTACATCTGATATTCGACGTTTCGCCGAAACAACCGCTGCTTCGTGGCCTATGGTAAGTCATTTCTAGAAAAATCTCTGGGGGTCCATGTGTAACGGCCCCGCCTTCCCCAGGCCAGGCCCACTTACATCTGATAGCTTTCATAGGTCATAGACTGCCCTCACAGACCAACACATGTCTTTTCTGCACACTTTGTCCTCACTCGTGTGCACCCGGGAAGAATTTCCTGGTCGGTCACCCATACCAAATTGCTCCAGGCCAAGCACGCTTAACCCTGGAGTTCTTTGGAGATTGGCTCCCGGAAAAGAAGTTGCAACTTGTTGATATGAGTATTCTATTAATCCTATTAAGCCCTAGGGCGGGATGTTACACCACGCTCTGTGGACCCCCGTTTTTAAAACAGGAATCAATCGTGTAAACAGTACCATCTCCCTGGATCAAGTAGTCTGGTACACACGAATTCATAGCTGAAATACCTAGTGCACATACACGAGTGTCTAGCACGAATTATTACATAAATAGCCCGCAGGCATAGTCTTAAGTAGGCTTGGGCTTCTTGCCCGGGGGTCGGGTGCTCTTGCGGGCAGTGCTGAGGGTGTGAGGGCCTCCGAGGAAGGTGATGCGGGGACCAGGGGTCTCATCCTCTAAAGGATCAGTGTTGTCTGGCTCGGTCTCTGGCTCAGTGTCAGTTCCCTCTGTCTCGGAGTCGACCTGGATCGGAGTCTCTAAACTGGAACCGAGCTGCGGAGAAGGTGTAGAGATCAGTGGAGTGTGCACAATCTCCGGGGCAGGTGGCTGTGTCACTGTCGGGTCCACCAAGTAAGGTGCTGACTCAGTAGCCAGCATACCAACCTCTCCTAAAAGAGCGTGGAACGCTGGTGGGTACGGCAGGGTGAGGAAAAAGTAGTGGTCACGCCCTACTACTGTGGAAGTAGAAGCCCCTGTGGTGCTGATCGCGGCTGCTCGAAGCTGCTCCTCTAGCTGGCTGACGTGCTCCTGACTCTCTCTCAGCTGCTCCTCAAGTGTATCCATCATCCCGCGGCGGTCGTTGTACTGGTCAGATAACTGCTAGAATTGGTCGCCGTGGACCTGAAGCTGTGCCTTCAGTGAGTCTATCTCACTACCCCAAGCCTGGTGCTCCTCCTCCAGCTGGAGCTGCTGCGCTGTGAGGTCAGTCACCTCGGTCTCTAACTCTCCCACACGCCTCTGCTGGTCGTCGATCTCTAACAGGGCCTCCTCATAAAAGCCATCTGCTGCCTCAGCCCATCGTGACAGTCGGGTCACTATTGGGTTGTAGCAGCAAGGTGTGTCCTGAACTGTGCAGACGGAGTTGCTCTCCTCTCGAAACGGGTGATGAGCAAACTCAGTACTCGCCAACTCAGCTCGATGGATAGAGCTAAGCCGAAGGAAGGCCTCCCGTGCTGCATCCTGCATCGCGGTCTCCGGCAAGTCGCGACGGTGGCGTGTCGGGAAGCTGTAGTCTAACTCTGAAGGAACTCGCATGTGAACCTCGACCCGAGCCTCCCAAACAGATCCACACTGTCTCACTCGGTAGATCAGAAATCTGGGGTATCGCAGACGCCTCATCAGCCGGTGTAGCTCAATGACGTATCCCTCCGAGCGGGGTACG
This sequence comes from Oryza meridionalis, assembly GCA_000338895.3. NCBI lineage: Eukaryota > Viridiplantae > Streptophyta > Magnoliopsida > Poales > Poaceae > Oryza > Oryza meridionalis. The sequence continues at coordinate 103,913 of CM002524.2, forward strand.
CCCATCTCCCAGGTGGCGGGTGAATCCTGATGTGCCATCTAATTTTAAGAAAAACCCAAGGTCAGCTAAGCGTAAAACTCATTTTGTGAAGAAATAGTTAAGAGTAAGATAAAATCATACAGAGTTTTGTAAACATAGCATTTTTATTTTTGAAAGTATTACTAAATGGGAATTTCTCCCTTGGCCAACTTAGAAAAGGGGTGGGGCGCCTTTTGGTCTTTTCCTACAGTCGTATGGCTCTGATACCAGCTCTGTGGACCCCCGTTTTTAAAACAGGAATCAATCGTGTAAACAGTACCATTTCCCTGGATCAAGTAGTCTGGTACACACGAATTCATAGCTGAAATACCCAGTGCACATACACGAGTGTCTAGCACGAATTATTACATCAATAGCCCGCAGGCATAGTCTTAAGTCATCGGACCGAGCGGTCCGGAATACATTCCAAAAACAGAAATAGGTAAGGCAGCGGAATCATGGCAGCGGCACGCCATTGCCACAGGCAACGACCGTAACTAAGACCTATTGAGCGCCATCGTCTTCATCACCATCCTGGTAATAGGCATAGGGATCCTCCGAAGCTTCATCTCCGGCCTCTGATTAAGTTTATATTGCAAGGGTGCGTACCAACCGTACTCAGCAAGTCACCACAGCAACAATGCACATGATAAAGGGTATTCAAGGAATGGCTATGGTTCTTTTGCACAAAGCAAGTTTTGTAATTCTTTTCACAAGCCTAAGACCTAGCATAGACTTGCCTTGCCTTGCTCAAAGTCTTGCGGGTCTTGACCTTCGCTTGGATTCGCAGCATTTCAGTAATTACCCACATATTAAATTAATCATTAAATGGTCTAATTATAATTTTTTTAAGTACTTTGAGTGTCCAAGTATTTTCAGGATTTTTCTTGAAATTATTTGAGCATTGGAAGTATTTTTAACAATTCAAAAATCATTTAACTGATTATTTTAATGGGAAAAGTTTTAAAAATCCTCCCCTAAGCCGTTGGGCCAATTTCGGCCCAACATTCTCTCTCTCTGCGCGGCCCAAGCCGGCCCAGCTGACGCCGTCCCGTCCTCCTCCTCAGCCTGGGCCGAATTCAGCCCATTCCCTCCTCTCCTCTCAGCCGGCAGAAAAGTCTACTTTACCTCCCTGGCGCTACAGTACTCCATCTTCCAGCTCAGGCAGAACCGAGCCAGCCGTGCTCGTGCACAGTGCCGCCGCCCCTTCTCCCTTCAAATCCGTCTCCAATTCGGCCCCGTTTCTTCCGATTGTTTGAGGGGTTTTGATCCTCTCATTCTCCTCTATCTTTACCCCCAAAAATCGGAGCAAATCGTTGAGTATTTTATCCGAATCGAACTCGTTTTCGAGTTTATCTCCAAAACCGAGTTTTTGATTTCCCGGACCGATTTCTTGCGGGAGGAGTCCGATCTCTTCAATCCAAGGCTATAAATAGGACCCCCTAGTCCCCCTCTTTTGTTTGCCCCCTCTCCCGTGGTCTCCCGTGCCCCGTAGCCTCGTCGCTGCCGCCGCCAAGTTCGCCGCCGCCGCCACCTCGTCGCCGGCCGTCGTCGGTCATCGGTAGACGTTGTGGTGAGTACCGTTGGGTTCGCCTCGTCGTCCTCTACGTGTGCATGTCTTCCAAATTCGCAGCCGACCATCCAATCTCCGGCGAGGTCGCCAACCCGGGCCGGCCATTGATGATGTCATCATGACGTCATCGTCAGTTTTTCTTTTTCCCGTTTTTCTAATAGATTAAATCTTCAGAAAATCATAACTAAATAACCGTAGCTCCGTTTCAAGTGATTCAAGTTGCTAAATTTTTCTAAAATTGAGATCTACATGTTAAAAATATCCACATGTACTGTTTATGCTTGTTTTTGTACTGTTTATTTGGTTTTTATTAGTCTTTTTCTTCGTTTTGCGTGTTAGCTTGTCGTTTCCGTCGTTGCGAAGGTTCGTGAGTGCGTCGGGAGTGTTCAAGAAGATTAATTGAAGACCGATTATTGCAAGGCAAGTCACACAGATCCTAAACACAATCCTTGAGCATGTTGGTACTATATTTAAATTCTCTATTTATTTCAACTGTGCATTTATTTTCGAATGTCACCGGGTGGTGTGAACTTATTCCTTTGTGATGGCCTGTTTGCATTGATTACTCTATAATTTGGGACCTTATAATTTGACTAGTTGAGCTTTATATATATTGGTTCAACTAGATGTTAGATATAATTGCTTAGCCATGCTTAGAAACATTAGCTCACTAATGGGATGAATCATATATACTACATTATTATTTATGGTTATATTTAATGGTAGCTCACGATGGTTAATCGTGTTATGATAATTAATTGGTAATTAAAATATGATTAATGGTGGGTTGTGAGCACATGGTTTTGAAGATCGTGCTCATGGCAATTAAGGACCGGTTCGCGAGCTACTGTTGTGAAACATTTACCGTGCCAACCACAAGCCAGCGTGGGCAACGGCTTTATCTTTTGTGTAGCATGATTCATTATGGTGTGCCAGACTGAGAAGCGGCGAGAAGTCCGTGGGGGTCGCTGGGGAGTCCATGCCTTGTTTTATAAGGGGGTGATTATGATCCAGGAACGGTGCACTGTGGTGAGTTGTGTTGTGCAGAGGGTATTGTCACAGCCTCTATTCGGGTACTTTCCAGTATCGCGACGCATGGTAGACATGATGTTGAGGCTGTGTCTTGTGGGTACAGTGGTACACCTCTAGCCAGAGTAAAACTATTCGAATAGCCGTGCTCGCGGTTATGGGCGAGTTGAGCAATGTTTTTCGTGATTAGTCTCACACCTCTCACAATAATTATTGATGCTATAATTGGTAATAATTTGCTTAGCTCCTGGTTTAGAGTTAGATCTGTACAGCCGGGGTTGGTTGTTCAGGATGGTTGGGCCTGTGCAACATGGGTGTGTTGTTCAGTGTTGATTAAAATTTTTGATTAACTACTCCACTGTTTTATTTCTCTTAAATGTTTTGCTAAATGCTATTTTTGCAAATGAGCCTATATTATGCCATTCTTTGGTATCCTTGTGCACTTGCATATTTGCTGTGTGGCTTGTTGAGTATGTCATATGCTCATTCTCGCAATAATCAATCAACCTCAGTTGAAGAGAAAGGATCCAGAAGGAGAAGACGTTTGGCTTATACCCCAGTTGAGCTGCCTGTGGGAGTGGAGTTGAAGCCATCGCTAGACCGTTATTCCGCTGCTGTTTTCTTTTCTTTTGTAAGTGTGTCACGTTATTATTATGATGGATTTGTATATTAAATTGTCTGTTTGTGTACCTCGGCTGATTCTTGGACGAGGATTTTATGCACAAACAAGTTCGGAAATTACTAGTGAATTTCCGGGCGTGACAAGTTGGTATCAGAGCCATCTCGACTATAGGATAAGCCAAATGGTCAAACCTTAAGGAAAAATTTTCCGAAAACATGATTTGTGAAAATTTTCCTTTCTTCCTTCTCTAGAATTCTCTATAAATCATTTTATCATCCTCTCCCCTCCTGCTTTCAACTTGAGTAGTTCTGAAACTAGTTGTTCAAACTAGAAGACGTTGATGTGGTCAACTTATGGAGGTCAGTCAAGTGGATCGAGGAAGAACCGAAGTGCCAAGGGGTCAAGATGGAATGAAGTTTGGATCCTACCTTAGAACATATGCCGCCAAACTATCCTTGAAGAATAGTTAGTAGGGTAGAACGTTTGTTGCTTGTTTGTGTGTAGGTATGGTTGCATTCCCGTCATTGGTGGGGTTCAATGATGAGCGTGTAACTATACTAGGTTGCTTGATTAATCAACTTGAACAATATAATGAACTACACACACCAGATCAGTGGTAACATGGTTAAGGTCTTAACTTTAGTGTAACCCCTCTCCTTCTATCTTCTCTAATCTGCAACAGATGGTGAATCCTCGCGCCAGTGGAAGTGGAAACAATAACAATGAAGGGAACCCAACTCTTGCTCAAGTGCTTGCTCAACAGACCCAATTGATCAACCTGTTAGTGCAGCAAGTGCAGAATCAGCAAGGGAACAACAATGTCAATGCTCCACCGCCGCAGAACAAGTTAGCTGATTTTCTTCGTGTGAGGCCACCTACCTTTTCTAGCACTACCAACCCAGTGGAAGCAGGTGATTGGCTGCACGCTGTTGAGAAGAAGTTGAAACTGCTCCAGTGCACGGATCAGGAGAAAGTTGTTTTCGCTTCACATCAGTTGCAAGGATCTGCTTCCGAATGGTGGGATCATTTCCGGATGAACAGAGCAGAAGGACAACCAATCACTTGGGTGGAGTTCACTGAGGCATTCAAGAAGACACACATACCTGCAGGAGTTGTTTCTTTGAAGAAGCATGAGTTCAGGACACTGAAGCAAAAGGATCGCGCTGTGACAGAGTATTTTCGTGAGTTCAACCGTCTGGCATGTTATGCTCCAGAAGATGTGCGCACTGACGAGGAAAGGCAGGAGAAGTTTTTGGAAGGCTTAAAGGATGAGCTGTCAGTTATGTTGATCTCTCATGACTATGAGGATTTTCAGGAGTTGGTTGACAAAGCAATTCGACTGGAAGATAAGAAGAACAAGATGGACAATCGAAAGAGAGGAAGGATTGTTTTCCAGGAGGCACAGGGTAGTAGCCAGAGGCAGTGTATCAAGCCACTCCAAGTTGGTGGATCTTCTTCTGCAGGTCAAGGACAGTCGCAACAGTTGAACATCGGTGGTGAGATCAAATCAGAGACTAATGAAAGCAATGAAGTTAACAACGAGCAAGCTAATCAGCCGGTGCCAGTTCAGCAGGACTAGTCTCAAGAAAATAACGATAATGGAAGCAGCAGGTGTGTTTCAACTGTTATGAACCAGGTCACTTTGCAAGAAAGTGTCCGAAGCCAAAGCCTCAGCAGCCGCAAGGTCAAGTCAACAACATTGTCGTCACAGGAGCCAATGCAGTGCCAGTTGCGTCTTCAAGGGTTGCGTCTTCAAGTGTTACAGTTCAGCCACCAGTCTCAAAGCAGCAGTAGTTTTCCTTAACGCCTTAGAATAATTATTGGAGATATGGAATAAGATAGACTGCAGTTTACCTGTGCCCTTGTTTCTTTCTAGCCGTCCCGAATCTCGGGACGAGATTCTTTGTAAGGGGGGTAGATTTGTCACATCCTGATTTTTGTTTCAGGATTTATAAATTATTTAATAAATTATTATTAGAATTTATATTTAATGTTCATTAATTTACAAGTGAAGTTAGATGTGGGAAATAAAATTTCCTAAATATAAAGCATGGATGGATTTAATTTTTATTAAATTCTCCATGGTTAATTATACACTCTGGAATATTCTCGGATTTTTCGGAGCTCAATTCCTAATTTTTTTTAATCATACAAAGAGCATTTCAGTAATTACCCACATAATAAATTAATCATTAAATGGTCTAATTATAATTTTTTAAGTACTTTGAGTGTCCAAGTATTTTCAGGATTTTTCTTGAAATTATTTGAGCATTGGAAGTATTTTTAACAATTCAAAGATCATTTAAGTGATTATTTTAATTGGAAAAGTTTTAAAAATCCTCCCCTAAGCCGTTGGGCCAATTTCGGCCCAACATTCTCTCTCTCCGCGCGGCCCAAGCCGGCCCAGCCGACGCCGCCCCGTCCTCCTCCTCAGCCTGGGCCGAATTCAGCCCATTCCCTCCTCTCCTCTCAGCCGGCAGAAAAGTCTACTTTACCTCCCTGGCGCTACAGTACTCCATCTTCCAGCTCAGGCAGAACCGAGCCAGCCGTGCTCGTGCACAGTGCCGCCGCCCCTTCTCCCTTCAAATCCGTCTCCAATTCGGCCCCGTTTCTTCCGATTGTTTGAGGGGTTTTGATCCTCTCATTCTCCTCTATCTTTACCCCCAAAAATCGGAGCAAATCGTTGAGTATTTTATCCGAATCGAACTCGTTTTCGAGTTTATCTCCAAAACCGAGTTTTTGATTTCCCGGACCGATTTCTTGCGGGAGGAGTCCGATCTCTTCAATCCAAGGCTATAAATAGGACCCCCTAGTCCCCCTCTTTTGTTTGCCCCCTCTCCCGTGGTCTCCCGTGCCCCGTAGCCTCGTCGCCGCCGCCGCCAAGTTCGCCGCCGCCGCCACCTCGTCGCCGGCCGTCGTCGGTCATCGGTAGACGTTGTGGTGAGTACCGTTGGGTTCGCCTCGTCGTCCTCTACGTGTGCATGTCTTCCAAATTCGCAGCCGACCATCCAATCTCCGGCGAGGTCGCCAACCCGGGCCGGCCATTGATGATGTCATCATGACGTCATCGTCGGTTTTTTCTTTTTCCCGTTTTTCTAATAGATTAAATCTTCGGAAAATCATAACTAAATAACCGTAGCTCCGTTTCAAGTGATTCAAGTTGCTAAATTTTTCTAAAATTGAGATCTACATGTTAAAAATATCCACATGTACTGTTTATACTTGTTTTTGTACTATTTATTTGGTTTTTATTAGTCTTTTTCTTCGTTTTGCGTGTTAGCTTGTCGTTTCCGTCGTTGCGAAGGTTCGTGAGTGCGTCGGGAGTGTTCAAGAAGATTAATTGAAGACCGATTATTGCAAGGCAAGTCACACATATCCTAAACACAATCCTTGAGCATGTTGGTCCTATATTTAAATTCTCTATTTATTTCAACTGTGCATTTATTTTCGAATGTCACCGGGTGGTGTGAACTTATTCCTTTGTTATGGCCTGTTTGCATTGATTACTCTATTCCATGATACCTTGGGACATTATAATTTGACTAGTTGAGCTTTATATATATTGGTTCAACTAGATGTTAGATATAATTGCTTAGCCATGCTTAGAAACATTAGCTCACTAATGGGATGAATCATATATACTACATTATTATTTATGGTTATATTTAATGGTAGCTCACGATGGTTAATCGTGTTATGATAATTAATTGGTAATTAAAATATGATTAATGGTGGGTTGTGAGCACATGGTTTTGAAGGTCGTGCTCATGGCAATTAAGGACCGGTTCGCGAGCTACTGTTGTGAAACATTTACCGTGCCAACCACAAGCCAGCGTGGGCAACGGCTTTATCTTTTGTATAGCATGATTCATTATGGTGTGCCAGACTGAGAAGCGGCGAGAAGTCCGTGGGGGTCACTGGGGAGTCCATGCCTTGTTTTATAAGGGGGTGATTATGATCCAGGAACGGTGCACTGTGGTGAGTTGTGTTGTGCAGAGGGTATTGTCACAGCCTCTATTCGGGTACTTTCCAGTATCGCGACGCATGGTAGACATGATGTTGAGGCTGTGTCTTATGGGTACAGTGGTACACCTCTGGCCAGAGTAAAACTATTCGAATAGCCGTGCCCGCGGTTATGGGCGAGTTGAGCAATGTTTTTCGTGATTAGTCTCACACCTCTCACAATAATTATTGATGCTATAATTGGTAATAATTTGCTTAGCTCCTGGTTTAGAGTTAGATCTGTACAGCCGGGGTTGGTTGTTCAGGATGGTTGGGCCTGTGCAACATGGGTGTGTTGTTCAGTGTTGATTAAAATTTTTGATTAACTACTCCACTGTTTTATTTCTCTTAAATGTTTTGCTAAATGCTATTTTTGCAAATGAGCCTATATTATGCCATTCTTTGGTATCCTTGTGCACTTGCATATTTGCTGTGTGGCTTGTTGAGTATGTCATATGCTCATTCTCGCAATAATCAATCAACCTCAGTTGAAGAGAAAGGATCCAGAAGGAGAAGACGTTTGGCTTATACCCCAGTTGAGCTGCCTGTGGGAGTGGAGTTGAAGCCATCGCTAGACCGTTATTCCGCTGCTGTTTTCTTTTCTTTTGTAAGTGTGTAACGTTATTATTATGATGGATTTGTATATTAAATTGTCTGTTTGTGTACCTCGGCTGATTCCTGGACGAGGATTTTATGCACAAATAAGTTCGGAAATTACTAGTGAATTTCCGGGCGTGACATAAATCTCGTCCCGAGATTTCTTACCAGGTTTCGAATAGATGCGGGTATTCCGTCCTCAAGAATTCTTCGCTTTCCCAGGTGGCTTCATCCTCAGTGTGATTACTCCATTGTACCTTGTACATATGCCACACTTTGCTTCTAGTCCTCTTTTCGGCTTCATCCAATATTCGGACCGGGTGTTCTGGATACGTAAGATCATTACTAATGTGAATCTCTTCCAGCGGAGCTTGTTCTTCCGGCACCCGTAAGCATTTCTTTAATTATGACACATGGAAAACTGGGTGCACATCGGCGATATTCTCTGGTAGCTGTAACTGATATGCGACTTCTCCCCGTCTAGCCGTGATTTGGAAAGGTCCCACATACCTTGGCGCTAGTTTTCCTTTGACCTTAAACCTTTTCGTTCCCCTCATCGGAGAAACCTTCAGATAAACATAATCTCCTTCTTTAAATTCCAGGTTTCTTCTTCGAGTGTCGGCGTAACTCTTTTGTCGTGATTGTGCTACTTTTAGACGGTCACGAATCAGGTGAACCTTTTCCTCGGCTTCTTGGATAATGTCAGGTCCAAATACTGCCCGTTCTCCAGTCTCGGACCACATTAGGGAAGTTCGACATCGTCGACCAAATAATGCTTCATTGGGTGACATTTTTAGGCTTGCTTGAAAGCTGTTGTTGTAGGAGAATTCGGCGTAGGGCAAACATCTTTCCCAGTCTTTGCTAAAATCCAGAGCACAAGCTCTCAATATGTCTTCCAAGACCTAGTTTGTTCTCTCTGTCTGGCCATCCGTTTGTGGGTGATAAGCTGTGCTAAACGCTAGGTAACTTCCTAGGGCTTCATGTACTTTCTCCCAGAAAAGCGAGGTAAACTGTGTGCCTCGATCAGATATAATTTTCTTAGGTACACCATGAAGACATACTATCCTGCTCATGTATAACTCGGCTAGCTTGGCACTGCTATAATTTGTCTTAGCAGGGATGAATCTCGCCGTCTTGGTGAGTCGATCCACAATCACCCAGATGGAATCGTACCCTGTTGCGGTCTTGGGCAATCCAACAATAAAATCCATACCTATCTCATCCCATTTCCATTCGGGGATCCTAAGGGGTTGCAACAAACCTGCCGGTCTCTGATGCTCGGCCTTCACCTTTTGGCACACGTCACAGAGTGCTACGTATTCTGCCACATCTCTTTTTAGGTTGGGCCACCAGTATCATTCCTTCAGATCCTGGTACATCTTCGTACTTCCCGGGTGCAATGAATATGCCAACTCGTGAGCTTCCTTTAGGATTAATCCTCTCAGTCCACCCTGTTCGGGTACATAAATCCTCTTTTTATACCATAGGACATCTTTTTCGTCGGTTGAAAATTCCTTTGCAAGTCCTGCGGCTAGGCGTTCCTTCACCTCTCGGATTTCCTCGTTGTCCTTCTGGGCTTCTTCTATTTGGGTTCTCAGAAGAGGTTGAATGTCCAAGGTGTTTATCTGCCCATGAGGTACTATATGTAGGTTTAGCTGGGCTATTTCCTCCTTAAGCTGTCACGCCCGGAATTTCTATCCAAAATTCCAAACGCTTACATGTGTGTTAAATCCTCGTCCAGGAATCAGCCGAGGCACACAATAACAAATTGATAATAGAGTACTAATAAACAACTAATTAACATTTGCGATATAACAAATTATTACAGAGGTAGATAGTTCCTCTCAGAGAATAAAATTCTACGCAGCGGATAAAGAAAATAAAACAAACTACGGAACAGCTATGGCGACTCCACTCTACAGGCAACTTAACCCGGACCAAGCCTAGTCCTCCAGATCATCACCTTCACTGAAGTATTCCTCTGATGAATGAATATTGCAAGAATGAGCATATGACATACTCAACAAGCCACACAGCAAATATGCAAGTGCACAGGATAACAAAGGATGGCATAATGTAGCTCATTTGCATAAACAGCATTAAGTAAATATTTAAGAGAATAGTAAAACGGTTCATTAATTGATCAGTATTAAATAAACACCATACAACACACCCGTGTTGCATAGGCCCAACCTCATCTGAACAACCAACCCCGGTTGTACAAATCAAACCTCCAAACCAGGAATATACCATTCCAAACTAGGAGTCAATTTAAATAGCACATTTTATCACCAATAATGAGTAGTGTGAGACTAATCACGAAAAACACTGTTAGACTCACCCATAACCGCGGGTACGGCTATTCTAATAGTTTTACTCTGATCAGAGGTGTACCACTGTACCCACAAGACACAATCCCACAACATGTCACCATGCGCCTCAGCACCACCACGGTACCTCGGAAAGGAACTGTGACAATACCCTTCGCACAACACAACTCACCACAGTGCACCGTTCCTGGATCATAATCTCCCCCTCAAAAACCAGAGGCAATAGACTCCCCAACGACCCCAACGGACTTCTCGCCGCTTCTCAGTCTGGCACACCATAATGAATCTTGCTATACAAAAGATAAAGCCGTTGCCCACGCTGGCTTGTGGTTGGCACGGTAAATGTTTCACAACAGTAGCTCGTGAACCGGTCCTTAATTGCCATGAGCACGACCTTCAAAACCACATGCTCACAACCCACCTTAACCAGGTTTTAATTATCAATTAATTATCATAACACGATTAACCATCGTGAGCTACCATTGAATTCATAAATAATAATATAGTATATATGTTTCACCCCATTAATGAGCTTATCTTTCTAAGCATGGCTAAGCAATTATATATAGCATTTAGCTGAACCAATCCAATATATAAGGTTCAAGCTAATCAAATTATAACCCATAGGAAAATAAGATTATCTTCGGCCATTAATTAATTGGGAAAGGCTCACCACCCGATGACATTCGAAAATAATGCATAAGTTGAAATAAAACATTAGCTTTAAACGGGTTCAACATGCTCAAAGGGTTGTTTGGGATCCGTGTGACTTGCCTTGAGCTTCCGCAAACGCTTCCGAACCTTCCTCAACGAAAACGCTCTCCTCCGGAACGTCGGAAACTAAAGCAAATAAACAAAATCAACAAAACAGTACAAAAACAAGCATAAACAGTACATGTGGATATTTTTAACATGTAGATCTCAATTTTAGAAAAATTTAGCAACTTGAACCACCTGAAACGGATCTACGGTTATTTAGTTATGATTTTCCGAAGATTTAATCTATTAGAAAAACGGGAAAAAGAAAAACCGATGATGATGTCATGATGACATCATCAATGGCCGGCCCGGGTTGGCGACCTCGCCGGAGATTGGATGGTCGGCTGCGACTTTGGAGGACATGAACACGTAGAAGATGACGAGACGAACCCAACGGTACTCACCCTCGAACCAAACGACGAACGACGACGGCCGGCGACGAGGTGGCGGCGGCGGCGAACTTGGCGGCGGCGGCGACGAGGCTACGGGGCACGGGAGACCACGGGAGAGGGGGCAAACGAAAGAGGACGACTAGGGGGTCCTATTTATAGCCTTGGATCGAAGAGATCGTACTCCTCCCGCAAGAAATCGGCCCGGGAAATCAAAACTCGGTTTTGGAGATAAACTCGAAAACGAGTTCGATTCGGATAAAATACAAGGAATTAGGTTCCGATTCTTGAGGGAAACGAAAGAGGGAGATAAGGGAAATATTTTCCCTTAACTAATTTTAGGAAAACACAAGGGAAAAGGTCGGATTTGGAGAGGAAAAACCGAGCCCACTCGGTCTCAGTTCGGCTGTCCTGAGGTTGAAGATGAACAGTGCCGAGGGACGCGAAACAGACTTTTAACCTTGGGCTGGCTGAGAAAAAGGAAAAACGGAAAAAAGAAAAGAAAAGGAAAAGGGCGGCTCAGCTGGGCCGACTGGGCTGCACAGCCGCGCGCGAGGGAAAGAGATGTTGGGCCGAATTCGACCCAACGGCCTAGGAGAGGATTTTAAAAACTTTTCCAATTAAAATAATTCGTGAAATGATGTTTCATTTATTAAAAATACTTCCCTTGCTCAAATAATTCCCAGAAAAATCTAGAAAACAGAGGAACAAGCAAAGTATTTAATAAAATTTTATCTAGCTCAATTTTATGTTGAAAATTTTCCTAGGTTATTAGAGTTTAACTTGTAGGCTTTTAAAATAATTTCTAAAAATGATTTAAAATATGAATTATTAATTTAGGCGATTTTTAGGGCGTGACAAACCTACCCCCTTAAACGGAATCTCGTCCTCGAGGTTCAGAAGAACTGGCAAAAAGATAAGGATGAGCTGACTTCAATTCATCTTCTCGCTCCCAAGTGGTTTCTTCTTCTGAACGATTGCTCCACTGAACCTTACAGAACCGTATAACGCGATTCCTGGTGTTCCTTTCACTCACCTCCAAAATTCTGACTGGCTTCTCAACATAGGTTAAATCTTCTTGAAGTTCTATACGCTCACGATCCGCTTCCTCCGTAGGAACGCGCAAACACTTCTTTAACTACGACACATAGAACACGTCATGGATTCCCGCCATTAACGGAGGCAACTCTAGCTGATAAGCTACTTCACCTCTTCGACTCACGATCTTGAAAGGTCCCACAAAACATGGTGCCAATTTCCCTTTGGTCTGAAAACGATGAACTCCTCGCAGCGGCGTAACCCGTAGGTATACAAAATCCCCTTCTTCCAAAATCAAATCCCTACGGCGATTGTCTGCATAGCTCTTCTGACGCAACTGGGCAACTCGCAACCTTTCTTGGATAATTTTCACTTTTCCTTCTGCCTCTCGCAATATATCTGTCCCAAAAACTTGACGCTCACCAGTCAGATCCCAAAGGAGCGGCGTGCGACACTTCCGGCCATACAGTGCTTCATACGGAGCCATTTGCAAGCTAGCTTGATAACTGTTGTTATATGAGAATTCTGCGTACGGCAAATTCTTATCCCAACTTCCACCAAAATCTAGAACACAGGCTCTCAACATGTCTTCTAAAATTTGATTCACTCTTTCTGTCTGACCATCAGTTTGAGGGTGATAGGCCGTACTGAAATTCAAATGGGTACCCATCTCTACTTGTAGTTTCTGCCAAAACTTCGAAGTAAACTGACTACCTCTGTCTGACACTATTTTCTTGGGCACACCATGTAAACATACAACTCTTGCCATATATAATTCTGCGAGCTTATTTCCCGTGTAGGTTGTTTTGACAGGTATGAAATGAGCGACTTTAGTAAGCCTGTCAACTACTACCCAAATAGAGTCATGCCCTGCTGACGTTCTGGGTAAACCGGTGATAAAATCCATTCCTATTTCCTCCCATTTCCACTTGGGAATTTTCAACGGTTGCAACAGACCGGCTGGCTCCTGATGTTCTGCCTTAACTCGCTGACACACATCACATAGAGCCACATATTCTGCTATCTCTCGTCGCATGCTGGCCCACCAGAATTGTTGCTTCAGGTCTTGATTCATCTTAGTGCTCCCAGGATGAATGGAATACAAAGTTTCATGAGCTTCTTTCATGATAGTATCCTTCAACTCCTTATTTTCGGGTACGCAAATTCTTTCTCCTAACCACACAGTTCCTTGCTCATCTTCTATGTAACCAATGGCTTTTCCTCTTCTCATGTTCTTTTTAATTTCTTGGATATTGGGATCCTTCACTTGAGCTTCTCTAACTCGACCAAACAGAGTAGGTTGAGCTTCTAAAGCAGCCACGAAACCTTTGTTGACTATTCCCAAGTTCAATCTTTCAAATTCCTGGCATAACTCCCAAGGTAGATGTCGTCCTTCTGACATATTACAGTAGCTTTTCCTGCTGAGAGCATCTGCTACAACATGTGCTTTACCTGGATGATAGTGAATTTCCATATCATAATCCTTGATCAACTCTAACCATCTTCGCTGACGCATGTTCAAATCCGGTTGAGTGAAAATATACTTCAAACTTTTATGATCCGTATACATCTCCGTACGGTTACCAAAAAGGTAATGACGCCAAATCTTCAATGCATGAACCACAGCTGCCATCTCTAGATCATGCGTTGGGTAATTATTCTCATGAGGGCGTAACTGCCTAGATGCATAGGCAACCACCTTTCCATCTTGCATCAAAACACAAACCAAACCAAGTCGGGATGCATCACAGTACACCTGAAAACCTTTCCTTGGATCAGGCAAGACTAACACAGGTGCAGTCACTAGCCTTTTCTTCAGTTCTTGGAAACTTTGCTCACACTCTTCCGTCCACTTATACTTCACTTCTTTCTGAAGCAGATGAGTCATTGGTCTGGCGATCTTTGAGAAGTTCTCAATAAACCTGCGGTAGTACCCTGCAAGACCAAGAAAACTACGAATCTCTGACACCGTCTTGGGTTGCTTCCAATTTAACACTAACTCCACATTGCTTGGATCTACTGCCACTCCTCCAGCTGAGATGACATGACCAAGAAACTTCACTTCTGACAACCAGAATTCACATTTACTGAACTTGGCATAGAGCTGATGCTCACATAGCTTCTCTAAAGCAAGACGAAGATGCTCTTCATGTTCTTCCTTTGTCTTGGAGTAAATAAGAATGTCATCAATAAACACCATGACAAACTTATCTAGATATTCCATAAACACATTGTTCATCAGATTCATGAAAAAGGCTGGGGCATTAGTGAGTCCAAATGACATAACGGTACACTCGAACAAACCATATCGAGTTGTAAAGGCGGTCTTTGGTATATCCTCCTCACGGATTCGAAGTTCGTGATATCCGGAACGGAGATCTATCTTGGAGAAAACTGTAGCACCCTCCAGTTGATCAAACAAATCATCAATCCTAGGTAGAGGATACTTATTCTTGATAGTGACCTCATTCAATGCACGATAGTCCATACACATTCTTTGAGTATGATCTTTCTTCTCCACGAAGATGACTGGTGCTCCCCATGGTGAAGTACTGGGTCTGATATATCCTTTCTGAAGCAAATCATCCACCTGTCTCTTTACCTCTGCTAACTCATTAGCTGCCATTCTGTATGGTCTCTTATGGATAGGGTTGGTCCCAGGTACTAAGTCTATCCGGAACTCTATGTCTCTCTTAGGTAGCATTCCTGGCAAATCCTCAGGGAACACAACTTGATAGTCTTGTACTATCGGGATCTCTTGTAAAGCAACGTGATTTAATGTCAAACCATGAGATCTAGGGGATGACACAAAGAAAGACACTGTATCCCCATTGCTACTGGTTAAAGTCACCTTACGGTCAGCACAATCTATAACTCCTCTGTGACGGGATAATCAATCCATCCCTAAGATAACATCCAGATCCTTGGATTCGAGCAAGATAAGCGAGGATGGGAAAGGAATTCCTTCTATTTCTATAATAACGGAAGGGCAGTACTGCGTTGAGGATACTTGATTACATGGGGTATTAACTAGTAAAGGCCTCCCAAGACTATTAACTTCCATCCCATGATTGCTTGCAAAACTTTTAGACAAAAATGAGTGTGTAGCACCGGAATCAAAAAGCACAGTTGCGGGTATAGAGTTAACAGGAAACGTACCCAAAACCACATCAGGTGCATTCTGGGCTTCTGCAGCTGCAACATGATTAACACGAGCCTTCAGTGCTGGAGCATTGGGGTTGCTCTGGACAGGAGCATTCTTCACCTGTCGGGGCTTTGGACATTTATCAGCATAATGACCTGGATCACCACAATTGAAACACACCCCTGGCTTGCTTCCCTGTTCCTTCCTGACAGGCTGATTCTGAGTTGGAGCTGCTACAGGACGAACGACCACATTACGATTGTCATTGCTGCGACTACCAGTGTTGTTGTTGTAGAACTGGCGTTGAGGGCGAGCAACTGAAGAGGATCCTCCCTGTAGGTATGGTGCAGCTTGAGGTCCCAAAGCAATGCGCGGCCTCTAGTTACTACCCTGTTGAGCCTTGAATTGAGCAGCCCTACGCTTCTTCTGCTCCATCCCGTTGTACTTGTCTTCTTGGCGAATCGCCTTGTCCACCAGCTGCTGGAAATCCCGGTAATCCGAAGACATCAATGCATAAGACAACTCATCATTCAGTCCCTCTAAAAACTTCTCCTGACGTTCTTCATCAGAGCGAACATCTTCTGGGGCATAGCGAGCTAAGCGATTAAAATCATGGAGATACTCTATGACAGAACGGGATCCCTGGGTGAGTGCTCTGAACTCTCTCTTTTTCAGGGCCACAACACCTGATGGTATATGTATCTTCTTGAAAGCAGCAGTAAACTCCCGCCAAGTGATAGGCTCTCCTTCAGCTCTGTTCTGGCGGAAATGATCCCACCACTCAGCAGCAGGACCATGCAACTGATGCGAAGCAAAAGAAACCTTTTCCTGTTCCGTGCACTGAATCAAATCCAACTTCTTCTCAACAGCATGCAGCCAATCACCTACCTCTATTGGGTTAGTGGTGCTTGAGAAGGTAGGTGGTCTCACACGTAGAAAATCTGCCAACTTGTTCTGTGGAGGTGGTGGTTGATTGTGGTGGTTTGCCTGCTGGTTTTGCGCTTGCTGCACTAACAGATTAATCAATTGAGTCTGCTGGGCCAAAACTTGAGCAAACGTGGGATCTCCTTCATTGTGACCAGTTCCCCTTCCACTTCCACTTCCGGTGCGGGTGTTCACCATCTGAAGAAAAACATGGGCCAAAGGAAAGAGCGACAGAGAGATACCCTTAGAACGGAGAACTTTAATTAATCTAAATGCTATATTGCTCTTAACTGTGCATGATTACATTTAAATTGCAATAACACTATCTCACCAACTAAATTACTCTCTGACCAGCAAAAGAACCTAGCTCATGCAGTTACATCCCACTAATGATGTAAGCAACATGCTAAAACCCACACACACACAAGCAAACCTAAGCAAGCAAACTAACACAGCAAACTACGGCAACGGTCTAACTAGGCAACTACTCACGCCTTGCGTCGGAACAAAGAGACGGATCTTCCTTCTCTGGAGTAGCTGGCTCTCTTTCTTCGGGGTCTTCCTCTTCTTCCTCATCACTTAAGACCTGGATGACAGGTTCAACATGGTCGGGCACAACATCTCCCACCACTCTAATCTTCGAAGCTAACTGGAGACGAGGTGGTGGACAGGCTCTCATCCTTGCAGTGAGGCGAAACTTGGGTGCTGGCGGCAGTGCTTCTCCCTTAAGCTCAGCTAATTCCTTCTGTAGACAGTGCACCTTGCTCTCCAACTTGCAAATCTTGCAACGGTTCCAATTTTCCCTCTCATGAGCTGCTTTCTCTCGCTCCACACCTACTGCATCCATGGCACTAAGCATATGCACCGCATGCGTTAGAGTAGCACTTTCTTCACCATCAGGACAGGTGTAAGTTCCATAGCCTTGACCATGAGGCTTGTGTGGATGATACTGAAAAGCTGATGACTCTAACTCCTCATCAAAACGATGACGTAGCTCTCCAATGGCCACCAAAGCTGCTTCCTGACAAGCATGGCTGTATTTTCTTCCCCCAGCTTCGAACTTTATCGACGGAAGGTCTTCACGATCACTAGCCAATGTAACGCGAACACGACACTTCTCCTCGTTGGGGTCATGTGGAATCTGACGATACTCAGGAACAACCTCATAGCCTACTTCAAATGCCATCAATCTTAGCTCCCTGAGGAATCCTAGCACCTTGATTAAATTTTTCGGTGGATGGGGCGGCATCTAAAGAAACATGGAAGAAGGAATTAATGCATATTTTTAAGTTACTGCACAAACTAGACTTAATTGATTTGACCCAAAAAGGAAGAAAAATAAAAGAAAAGAAAACATACCGAACTTAAACAAATACATTTTTCTTTTCTCGAGTAGAAATTAAATTAACTTTGGACAGAGACAAATAATTTTCGACCAAAGAATAAAATAAAACCAAAGTACTTAAGATCTGCTCTAAGCACGGTACAGTGTCACCATTAAGAGGGATGAGTAGTACTAGTGCTATCTTGATTGAATCGATACCATAATAGATGTACAGTGCCGACTAATTATTGAAATTCTGAAAACTATTTAATACCTTGAATCACTAAAGGAAAAAGAGAGATTTTTTTTTCTAAAAGAAAACAGCTTTTCGTTTTTTAAAAGAAATAGAATTTAACATATTTTTGTGCATGACCTTACATGTGCTGCCAACTTAATTAGTTTGTAAGAGAATACAGAAGAGCAGTCCTATTTTTCCAAAATATTTTGAAGGCTATTTAAGGTTTACCATTTGGCTTGTCCTAAGGTCAAGGTGGCTCTGATACCAACTTGTCACGCCCGGAATTTCTATCCAAAATTCCAAACGCTTACATGTGTGTTAAGTCCTCGTCCAGGAATCAGCCGAGGCACACAATAACAAATTGACAATAGAGTACTAATAAACAGCTATTTAATATTCGCGATATAATAAATTATTACAGAGGTAGATAGTTCCTCTCAGAGAATAAAATTCTACGCAGCGGAAAAAGAAAAAAATAAAACAAACTACGGAACAGCTATGTCGACTCCACTCCGCAGGCAACTTAAACCCGGACCAAGCCTAGTCCTCAGATCATCACCTTCACTGAAGTACTCCTCCTCTGATGAATAACGGGCCTCACCCTAGAGAGACTGGATTTGGAGAGTTGGACCCCCAGAGATTTTTCTAGAAATTACTTACCATAGGCCACGAAGCAGCGGTTGTTTCGGCAAAACGTCGAATATCTGAGGATCCACAACTGGTTTTCAACGAGGTGGTTAGTATAGGGAGGATGTTAGGGTGGATAGCTTAGACGATGTCGGTGTCAAGCGCGTCGACTAACCGCGCCGTTAAGGTAGGCTGGCGGGCGCGACACTGTGGAATGCAGATGGAGAATTCTGTGCAAATTAAAACCTTGTTAACTTTGCCTTCCGGTCATGGAATCGAGCTAGGTTTTTTTTGACGGCTGCAGAATCACGGGCCTCACCCTAGAGAGACTGAATTTGGAGAGTTGGACCCCCAGAGATTTTTCTAGAAATTACTTACCATAGGCCACGAAGCAGCGGTTGTTTCAGCGAAACGTCGAATATCTGAGGGTCCACAACTGGTTTTCAACGAGGTGATTAGAATAGGGATGGCACATAGGACGTTAGGGTAGATAGCTTAGACGATGTCGGTGTCAAGCGCGTCGACTAACCACGCCGTTAACGTAGGCTGGCGGGCGCGACACTGTGGAATGCAGATGGAGAATTCTGTGCAAGTTAAAACCTTGATAACTTTGCCTTCCGGTCATGGAATCGAGCTAGGTTTTTTTTGGTGGCTGCAGAATCACGGGCCCCACCCTAGAGAGACCGGATTTGGAGAGTTGGACCCCCAGAGATTTTTCTAGAAATTACTTACCATAGGCCACGAAGCAGCGGTTGTTTCGGCGAAACGTCGAATATCTGAGGGTCCACAACTGGTTTTCAACGAGGTGGTTAGTATAGGGAGGACGTTAGGGTGGATAGCTTAGACGATGTCGGTGTCAAGCGAGTCGACTAACCGCGCCGTTAATGTAGGCTGGCGGGCGCGACACTGTGGAATGCAGATGGAGAATTCTATGCAAATTAAAACCTTGTTAACTTTGCCTTCCGGTCATGGAATCGAGCTAGGTTTTTTTTGACGGCTGCAGAATCACGGGCCTCACCCTAGAGAGACTGGATTTGGAGAGTTGGACCCCCAGAGATTTTTCTAGAAATTACTTACCATAGGCCACGAAGCAGCGGTTGTTTCCGCGAAACGTCGAATATCTGAGGGTCCATAACTGGTTTTCAACGAGGTGGTTAGTATAGGGATAGCACATAGGACGTTAGGGTGGATAGCTTAGACGATGTCGGTGTCAAGCGCGTCGACTAACCGCACCGTTAACGTAGGCTGGCGGGAGCGACACTGTGGAAAGCAGATGGAGAATTCTGGGCAAATTAAAACCTTGATAACTTTGCCTTCCGGTCATGGAATCGAGCTAGGTTTTTTTTGACGGCTGCAGAATCACGGGCCTCAACCTAGAGAGACTGGATTTGGAGAGTTGGACCCCCAGAGATTTTTCTAGAAATTACTTACAATAGGCCACGATGCAACGGTTGTTTCAGCGAAACGTCGAATATCTGAGGGTCCACAACTGGTTTTCAAGGAGGTCGTTAGTATAGGGATGGCACATAGGACGTTAGGGTGGATAGCTTAGACAATGTCGGTGTCAAGCGCGTTGACTAACCGCGCCGTTAAGGTAGGCTGGCGGGCGCGACACTGTGGAATGCAGATGGAGAATTCTATGCAAATTAAAACCTTGATAACTTTGCCTTCTGGTCATGGAATCGAGCTAGGTTTTTTTTGACGGCTGCAGAATCACGGGCCTCACCCTAGAGAGACTGGATTTGGAGAGTTGGACCCCCAGAGATTTTTCTAGAAATTACTTACCATAGGCCACGAAGCAGCGGTTGTTTCAGCGAAACGTCGAATATCTGAGGGTCCACAACTGGTTTTCAACGAGGTGGTTAGTATAGGGATGGCACATAGGACGTTAGGGTCGATAGCTTAGACGATGTCGATGTCAAGCGCGTTGACTAACCGCGCCGTTAACGTAGGCTGGCGGGCGCGACACTGTGGAATGTAGATGGAGAATTCTGTGCAAATTAAAACCTTGATAACTTTGCCTTCCGGTCATGGAATCGAGCTAGGTTTTTTTTGACGGCTGCAGAATCACGGGGCTCACCCTAGAGAGACTGGATTTGGAGAGTTGGACCCCCAGAGATTTTTCTAGAAATTACTTACCATAGGCCACGAAGCAGCGGTTGTTTCAGCGAAACGTCGAATATCTGAGGGTCCACAACTGGTTTTCAACGAGGAGTTTAGTATATGTAACATCCTGAAAATTCAAGACAATGAAAATGACGAAAATTTCGAACTTTTTAAAACTTTTGCATCATGCTGGTTGTTATGATTGCTATTGCTTGCCAAACCGTAAATGATCACCAAGAAAGTAAAGAAAAAGAACTACATTTAAGAAATAGATATGATTTACGGGAATATATTTAATCCTACAAATAATTATGCACAAGATATTAAAATCAAATAAAAGAAAAGTTATTATTGACCTACTTTATCAAATATTAAATTATTTGAATAATGTTGGTGGGTGCCATAATATGTGTACGCATGAAATGATGATCATTCAAATAAACTGAGCTCTCTGTATATATAATAGAATTACGGGAGTATTTAATTCGATATGTAGATCGATATTGCACCAAGTTCCTAATTGCATTTAGGGATTGAAATTTGATATATTAAACCCCTCCATATAAAATGAACTAACATATAAATAAATTGAGCTAATGTGCTATTGTGTTAATAACGGTCTCATTAGAAATTATAGAATCTCTAATAAACCTTAAACATTGGACAATATTAAATTTTGGGCAGGTTCACATTTGAACACTTAATACGGTCACCTAAATGCTTAGGACTAAATACAAATTTAATTTGCAACTTTTCTCAATTTATAAATCAACCAAAACCCTAAAAGAAGAAAAATAGGAAAACTTTGAAAAATATATAATAATAATAAGAATTAACCCTAATTAAAAATTCAAATAAATTATAAATAAAATGTGAGTAATATTAATCTAGGGCGAATTCATTAAGTTGGGATAACACAAATATTGGGTAAATTTCATATATGCAAATATTAGGAATTATAAAATCAAAATTTACATGATAAATAAAAATATATATAAAATAAAATAAAATAAATAAATAAATAAAATTAAAATTAAATAGAAAAATTAGAAAACGGCACTGTTCATTGCCCGCAAGGTGTTCGACGTGGTTTCCCCTAGCCCTAACCCTACCCGCTGTCGCGCCTCGCGCCCCACACCCCGCCGCGCCGCTGTCCCGTCGCCGCTCGGCCATCGCCCTCACGCCTCGCGCCCCGCACCCCGCCGCGCCGCTCGCCCGCCGCGCCGCCGTCCCGTCGCCGCTCGGCCGTCGCCCTCGCGCCTCGCGCTCCACACCCCACCGTGTCGCTTGCCCGCCGCGCCGCCGTCCCGTCGCCGCTCGGCCGTCGCCCTCGCGCCTCGCGCCCCGCGCCATCGCCCGTCGCATCGCCGCCCGTCCCGTCGCCGCGCACGCGTCCCGTCGCCGCCTCGGGCCCCACGTGCCCCGTCACCACCTGCCGCGCCGCTCGCCCGTCACATCGCCGCCTGCCGCGCTGCGCGCCGCCCGTCGCCATCGCCATGGCCGCCGCCCTCTCTCCCTCTTCTTCCCCCTCCCTCCCCTACAAATTCCCTCCCCTCCATTCTCCCCCACCCCATCTCCCTCCTTCTCCCCTCTTCCCTCCCCACCGAGCCACCGCCTTCGTGCCGCCGCGCCGCCGCCCTCGCGCCGCCGCACCGCCACCTTGAGCCGCTGCGCCGCCCGCCTTGAGCCGCCGCGCCGCCGCCCTCGGTGCCGCCACACCGCGCTGCGACTTGCGCCGCCGTCGCCGTCGTCGTCGCCGCCGCCGCCATCGGTAAGCCCCCTCCCCCTCGATTCACCGCCGTTGTCGCCGGGGAGCACAAGCCGAGAGAGAGAGAGACGAGAGAGAGAGGAAGGGAAGGGCCGGGAGAGGAAAAGAGAGAAAGAGAGGAGAGAAAAAAAAAAGAAAAGAAAGAAAGAGAGAAAAGAGAGAGAGAAAAGAAAGAAAAAGAGAGAAAGAGAGAAAAGAAAGAAAAAGAGAAGAGAGAATAGAGAAAAAGAAAAATAAATAGAAAATTAGGAAGAAAATTAAGGAGGTTAATAGTTTAAGAAAATCTAAAATAATTAGAATTTGAGATTAATCATAGCCTGTGGATAAGGTTGTATTAAAAATAAATGAATTAGGAACAGTACCATTTCGCAATTATTAGAATTAATTCAAATTTGAATCTTTACACTAGCATAATTTATTCATTTTAGCTCCGATTTGAGTGAAACTTGAACCTAAATTCATCTAAATTCACAAGCTTTCTAATGGTATATAATTCACTATTTAATAAAATACATTTATAATTATTAATAATTAATATCAAGATGATGCATAATAGTTAACTTAAAAATGTGCTAATAATAAAATTTATATTGTACTGTAAAGTAGATGTCAAATAATTGTCCTTAACATGCTTTCTCACTATAAAACCTATGTAAACTAACTAGGAGCATTATTTCAAATTGATTAAAGCATAGGAAATATTAGTCCCATTAATTAGTCTATGTCCAAATATAACTAAACCTATGACTTATAAATTATTTACATAAGTTTAGCCTCATACTTTATAACTCAAATATAAACACACTTAGATGAACCTTCAACTTGTCTAAAGGAGAATAATAACTGAGCTAGTTGTAATTGGATCACTTAAAAGTTAGTCGGTATAATGTCATGTGAAGTGGAATAAATATAGTTCGATTGACATCCATTAGTTAACAAAACAGAGCCATCTTAATCACATATATCGTATAGCTTCTAGTAAATAGCAACCATTCAGTAAATGATCCAATGATTAAATATTGTGCACACACGTACATTGTACATCCCAATTAGATGTACGGTATCAAAAACCTACCCTTTTGTGTATAATAAACTAATGAGTCTATGACAAACATGTATATTAGATAAATACTAGTTATAAATCTTGACCTCATATACTTATAATTATAGTTCAACTGTAAATTAGGATTATTCATTGTAAACAGGGATGGCACATAGGACGTTCGGGTGGATAGCTTAGACGATGTCGGTGTAAAGCGCGTCGACTAACCGCGCCGTTAAGGTAGGCTGGCGGGCGCGACACTGTGGAATGCAGATGGAGAATTCTGTGCAAATTAAAACCTTGATAACTTTGCCTTCCGGTCATGGAATCGAACTAGGTTTTTTTTGACGGCTGTAGAATCACGGGCGTCACCCTAGAGAGACTGGATTTGGAGAGTTGGACACCCAGAGATTTTTCTAGAAATTACTTACCATAGGCCACCGAGCAGCGGTAGTTTCGGCGAAACGTCGAATATCTGAGGGTCCACAACTGGTTTTCAACGACGTGGTTAGTATAGGGATGGCACATAGGACATTAGGGTGGATAGCTTAGACGATGTCGGTGTCAAGCGCGTCAACTAACCGCGCCGTTAAGGTAGGCTGGCGGGCGCGACACTGTGGAATGCAGATGGAGAATTCTGTGCAAATTAAAACCTTGATAACTTTGCCTTCCGGTCATGGAATCGACCTAGGTTTTTTTTGACGGCTGCAGAATCACGGGCCTCACCCTAGAGAGACTAGATTTGGAGAGTTGGACCCCCAGAGATTTTTCTAGAAATTACTTACCATTGGCCACGAAGCAGCGGTTGCTTCGGCGAAACGTCGAATATCTGAGGATCCACAACTGGTTTTCAACGAGGTGGTTAGTATAGGGATGGCACATAGGACGTTAGGGTGGATAGCTTAGACGATGTCGGTGTCAAGCGCGTCGACTAACCGCGCCGTTAAGGTAGGCTGACGCGCGCGACACTGTGTAATGCAGATGGAGAATTCTGTGCAAATTAAAACCTTGATAACTTTGCCTTCCGGTCATGGAATCGAGCTAGGTTTTTTTTGACGGCTGCAGAATCACGGGCCTCACCCTAGAGAGACTAGATTTGGAGAGTTGGACCCCCAGAGATTTTTCTAGAAATTACTTACCATAGGCCACGAAGCTGCGGTTGTTTCGGTGAAACGTGGAATATCTGAGGATCCACAACTGGTTCTCAACGAGGTGGTTAGCATAGGAATGGCACATGGGACGTTAGGGTGGATAGCTTAGACGATGTCGGTGTCAAGCGCGTCGACTAACCGCGCCGTTAAGGAAGGCTGGCGGGCTCGACACTATGGAGTGCAGATGGAGAATTCTGTTGAAATTAAAACCTTGATAACTTTGCCTTCCGGTCTTGGAATCGAGCTAGGTTTTTTTTGACGGCTGCAGAATCACAGTCCCCACCCTAGAGAGACTGGATTTGGAGAGTTGGACCCCCAGAGAGTTTTCTAGAAATTACTTACCATAGGCCACGATCCAGCGGCTGTTTCGGCGAAACATCGAATATCTAAGGGTCCACAACTGGATTTCGACGAGGTGGTTAGCATAGGAATGGCACATGGTACGTTAGGGTGGATAGCTTAGACGATGTCGGTG
Organism: Oryza meridionalis; assembly: GCA_000338895.3. Lineage (NCBI taxonomy): Eukaryota > Viridiplantae > Streptophyta > Magnoliopsida > Poales > Poaceae > Oryza > Oryza meridionalis. The sequence goes on from CM002524.2 coordinate 129,070, forward strand.
TCAAGCGCGTCAACTAACCGCGCCGTTAAGGAAGGCTGGCGGGCTCGACACTGTGGAACGCAGATGGAGAATTCTGTTGAAATTAAAACCTTGATAACTTTCCCTTCCGGTCGTGGAATCGAGCTAGGTTTTTTTTTATGGCCGCAAAATCACAGGCCCCACCCTAGAGAGACTGGATTTGGAGAGTTGGACCCCCAGAGAGTTTTCTAGAAATTACTTACCATAGGCCACGAAGCAGCGGCTGTTTCGGCGAAACGTCGAATATCTGAGGGTCCAGAACTGGTTTTCAACGAGGTGGTTAGCATAGGAATGGCACATGGGACGTTAGGGTGGATAGCTTAGACGATGTCGGTGTCAAGCGCGTCGACTAACCGCGCCGTTAAGGAAGGCTGGCGGGCTCGACACTATGGAATGCAGTTGGAGAATTCTGTTGAAATTAAAACCTTGATAACTTTGCCTTCCGGTCGTGGAATCGAGCTAGGTTTTTTTTGACGACTGCAGTATCATAGGCCCCACCCTAGAGAGACTGGATTTGGAGAGTTGGACCACCAGAGAGTTTTCTAGAAATTACTTACCATAGGCCACGAAGCAGCGGCTGTTTCGGCGAAACGTCGAATATCTGAGGGTCCAGAACTGGTTTTCAACGAGGTGGTTAGCATAGGAATGGCACATGGGACGTTAGGGTGGATAGCTTAGACGATGTCGGTGTCAAGCGCGTCGACTAACCGCGCCGTTAAGGAAGGCTGGCGGGCTCGACACTATGGAATGCAGTTGGAGAATTCTGTTGAAATTAAAACCTTGATAACTTTGCCTTCCGGTCGTGGAATCGAGCTAGGTTTTTTTTGACGGCTACAGTATCATAGGCCCCACCCTAGAGAGACTGGATTTGGAGAGTTGGACCCCCAGAGAGTTTTCTAGAAATTACTTACCATAGGCCACGAAGCAGCGGCTGTTTCGGCGAAACGTCGAATATCTGAGGGTCCAGAACTGGTTTTCAACAAGGTGGTTAGCATAGGAATGGCACATGGGACGTTAGGGTGGATAGCTTACACGATGTCGGTGTCAAGCGCGTCGACTAACCGCGCCGTTAAGGAAGGCTGGCGGGCTCGACACTATGGAATGCAGTTGGAGAATTCTGTTGAAATTAAAACCTTGATAACTTTGCCTTCCGGTCGTGGAATCGAGCTAGGTTTTTTTTGACGACTGCAGTATCATAGGCCCCACCCTAGAGAGACTGGATTTGGAGAGTTGGACCACCAGAGAGTTTTCTAGAAATTACTTACCATAGGCCACGAAGCAGCGGCTGTTTCGGCGAAACGTCGAATATCTGAGGGTCCAGAACTGGTTTTCAACGAGGTGGTTAGCATAGGAATGGCACATGGGACGTTAGGGTGGATAGCTTAGACGATGTCGGTGTCAAGCGCGTCGACTAACCGCGCCGTTAAGGAAGGCTGGCGGGCTCGACACTATGGAATGCAGTTGGAGAATTCTGTTGAAATTAAAACCTTGATAACTTTGCCTTCCGGTCGTGGAATCGAGCTAGGTTTTTTTTGACGACTGCAGTATCATAGGCCCCACCCTAGAGAGACTGGATTTGGAGAGTTGGACCCCCAGAGAGTTTTCTAGAAATTACTTACCATAGGCCACGAAGCAGCGGCTGTTTCGGCGAAACGTCGAATATCTGAGGGTCCAGAACTGGTTTTCAACGAGGTGGTTAGCATAGGAATGGCACATGGGACGTTAGGGTGGATAGCTTACACGATGTCGGTGTCAAGCGCGTCGACTAACCGCGCCGTTAAGGAAGGCTGGCGGGCTCGACACTATGGAATGCAGTTGGAGAATTCTGTTGAAATTAAAACCTTGATAACTTTGCCTTCCGGTCGTGGAATCGAGCTAGGTTTTTTTTGACGACTGCAGTATCATAGGCCCCACCCTAGAGAGACTGGATTTGGAGAGTTGGACCCCCAGAGAGTTTTCTAGAAATTACTTACCATAGGCCACGAAGCAGCGGCTGTTTCGGCGAAACGTCGAATATCTGAGGGTCCAGAACTGGTTTTCAACGAGGTGGTTAGCATAGGAATGGCACATGGGACGTTAGGGTGGATAGCTTACACGATGTCGGTGTCAAGCGCGTCGACTAACCGCGCCGTTAAGGAAGGCTGGCGGGCTCGACACTATGGAATGCAGTTGGAGAATTCTGTTGAAATTAAAACCTTGATAACTTTGCCTTCCGGTCGTGGAATCGAGCTAGGTTTTTTTTGACGACTGCAGTATCATAGGCCCCACCCTAGAGAGACTGGATTTGGAGAGTTGGACCACCAGAGAGTTTTCTAGAAATTACTTACCATAGGCCACGAAGCAGCGGCTGTTTCGGCGAAACGTCGAATATCTGAGGGTCCAGAACTGGTTTTCAACGAGGTGGTTAGCATAGGAATGGCACATGGGACGTTAGGGTGGATAGCTTAGACGATGTCGGTGTCAAGCGCGTCGACTAACCGCGCCGTTAAGGAAGGCTGGCGGGCTCGACACTATGGAATGCAGTTGGAGAATTCTGTTGAAATTAAAACCTTGATAACTTTGCCTTCCGGTCGTGGAATCGAGCTAGGTTTTTTTTGACGACTGCAGTATCATAGGCCCCACCCTAGAGAGACTGGATTTGGAGAGTTGGACCCCCAGAGAGTTTTCTAGAAATTACTTACCATAGGCCACGAAGCAGCGGCTGTTTCGGCGAAACGTCGAATATCTGAGGGTCCAGAACTGGTTTTCAACGAGGTGGTTAGCATAGGAATGGCACATGGGACGTTAGGGTGGATAGCTTACACGATGTCGGTGTCAAGCGCGTCGACTAACCGCGCCGTTAAGGAAGGCTGGCGGGCTGGACACTATGGAATGCAGATGGAGAATTCTGTTGAAATTAAAACCTTGATAACTTTGCCTTCCGGTCATGGAATCGAGCTAGGTTTTTTTTGACGGCTGCAGAATCACAGGCGTCACCCTAGAGAGACTGGATTTGGAGACTTGGACCCCCAGAGATTTTTCTAGAAATTACTTACCATAGGCCACGAAGCAGCGGCTGTTTCGGCGAAACGTCGAATATCTGAGGGTCCACAACTGGATTTCAACGAGGTGGTTAGCATAGGAATGGCACATAAGACGTTAGGGTTGATAGCTTAGACGTTGTCGGTGTCAAGCGCGTCGACTAACCGCGCCGTTAAGGAAGGCTGGCGGGCTCGACACTATGGAATGCAGATGGAGAATTCTGTTGAAATTAAAACCTTGATAACTTTGCCTTCCGGTCATGGAATCGAGCTAGGTTTTTTTCGACGGCTGCAGAATCACAGGCCTCACCCTAGAGAGACTGGATTTGGAGAGTTGGACCCCCAAAGATTTTTCTAGAAATTACTTACCATAGGCCACGAAGCAGCGGCTGTTTCGGCGAAACGTCGAATATCTGAGGGTCCAGAACTGGTTTTCAACGAGGAGGTTAGCATAGGAATGGCACATAGGACGTTAGGGTGGATAGCTGAGACGATGTCGGTGTCAAGCGCGTCGGCTAACCGCGCCGTTAAGGTAGGCTGGCGGGCTCGACACTATGGAATGCAGATGGAGAATTCTGTTGAAATTAAAACCTTGATAACTTTGCCTTCCGGTCATGGAGTCGAGCTAGGTTTTTTTTGACGGCTGCAGAATCACAGGCGTCACCCTAAAGAGAGTGGATTTGGAGAGTTGGACCCCCAGAGATTTTTCTAGAAATTACTTACCATAGGCCACGAAGCAGCGGCTGTTTCGGCGAAACGTCGAATATCTGAGGGTCCACAACTAGATTTCAACGAGGTGGTTAGCATAGGAATGGCACATAGGACGTTTGGGTGGATAGCTTAGACGATGCCGGTGTCAAGCGCGTCGACTAACCGCGCCGTTAAGGAAAGCTGGCGGGCTTGACACTATGGAGTGCAGATGGAGAATTCTGTTGAAATTAAAACCTTGATAACTTTGCCTTCCGGTCATGGAATCGAGCTAGGTTTTTTTCGACGGCTGCAGAATCACAGGCCTCACCCTAGAGAGACTGGATTTGGAGAGTTGGACCCCCAAAGATTTTTCTAGAAATTACTTACCATAGGCCACGAAGCAGCGGCTGTTTCGGCGAAACGTCGAATATCTGAGGGTCCAGAACTGGTTTTCAACGAGGAGGTTAGCATAGGAATGGCACATAGGACGTTAGGGTGGATAGCTGAGACGATGTCGGTGTCAAGCGCGTCGGCTAACCGCGCCGTTAAGGTAGGCTGGCGGGCTCGACACTATGGAATGCAGATGGAGAATTCTGTTGAAATTAAAACCTTGATAACTTTGCCTTCCGGTCATGGAGTCGAGCTAGGTTTTTTTTGACGGCTGCAGAATCACAGGCGTCACCCTAAAGAGAGTGGATTTGGAGAGTTGGACCCCCAGAGATTTTTCTAGAAATTACTTACCATAGGCCACGAAGCAGCGGCTGTTTCGGCGAAACGTCGAATATCTGAGGGTCCACAACTAGATTTCAACGAGGTGGTTAGCATAGGAATGGCACATAGGACGTTTGGGTGGATAGCTTAGACGATGCCGGTGTCAAGCGCGTCGACTAACCGCGCCGTTAAGGAAAGCTGGCGGGCTTGACACTATGGAGTGCAGATGGAGAATTCTGTTGAAATTAAAACCTTGATAACTTTGCCTTCCGGTCATGGAATCGAGCTAGGTTTTTTTTGACGGCTGCAGAATCACAGGCCTCACCCTAGAGAGACTGGATTTGGAGAGTTGGACCCCCAGAGATTTTTCTGGAAATTACTTACCATAGGCCACGAAGCAGCGGCTGTTTCGGCGAAACATCGAATATCTGAGGGTCCACAACTGGATTTCAACGAGATGGTTAGCATAGGAGTGGCACATAGGACGTTAGGGTGGATAGCTTAGACGATGTCGGTGTCAAGTGCGTCGACTAACCGCGCTGTTAAGGAAGGCTGGCAGGCTCGACACTGTGGAATGCAGATGGAGAATTCTGTTGAAATTAAAACCTTGATAACTTTGCCTTCCGGTCATGGAATCGAGCTAGGTTTTTTTTGACGGCTGCAGAATTACAGGCCTCACCCTAGAGAGACTAGATTTGGAGAGTTGGTCTCCTAGAGATTTTTCTAGAAATTACTTACCATAGGCCACGAAGCAGCGGCTGTTTCGACGAAACATCGAATATCTGAGGGTCCACAACTAGATTTCAACGAGGTGGTTAGCATAGGAATGGCACATAAGACGTTAGGGTGGATAGCTTAGACGATGTCGGTGTCAAGCGCGTTGACTAACCGCGCCGTTAAGGTAGGCTGGCGGGCTCGACACTATGGAATGCAGATGGAGAATTCTGTTGAAATTAAAACCTTGATAACTTTGCCTTCCGGTCATGGAATCGAGCTAGGTTTTTTTTGACGGCTGCAGAATCACAGGCCTCACCCTAGAGAGACTGGATTTGGAGAGTTGGACCCCCAGAGATTTTTCTAGAAATTACTTACCACAGGCCACGAAGCAGCGGCTGTTTCGGCGAAACGTCGAATATCTGAGGGTCCAGAACTGGTTTTCAACGAGGTGGTTAGCATAGGAATGGCACATAGGACGTTAGGGTGGATAGCTTAGACGATGTCAGTGTCAAGCGCGTCGACTAACCGCGCCGTTAAGGAAGGCTGGCGGGCTCAGCACTATGGAATGCAGATGGAGAATTCTGTTGAAATTAAAACCTTGATAACTTTGCCTTCCGGTCATGGAATCGAGCTAGGTTTTTTTTGACGGCTGCAGAATCACAGGCCTCACCCTAGAGAGACTGGATTTGGAGAGTTGGACCCCCAGAGATTTTTCTAGAAATTACTTACCACAGGCCACGAAGCAGCGGCTGTTTCGGCGAAACGTCGAATATCTGAGGGTCCAGAACTGGTTTTCAACGAGGTGGTTAGCATAGGAATGGCACATAGGACGTTAGGGTGGATAGCTTAGACGATGTCGGTGTCAAGCGCGTCGACTAACCGCGCCGTTAAGGAAGGCTGGCGGGCTCAGCACTATGGAATGCAGATGGAGAATTCTGTTGAAATTAAAACCTTGATAACTTTGCCTTCCGGTCATGGAATCGAGCTAGGTTTTTTTTGACGGCTGCAGAATCACAGGCCTCACCCTAGAGAGACTGGATTTGGAGAGTTCGACCCCCAGAGATTTTTCTAGAAATTACTTACCACAGGCCACGAAGCAGCGGCTGTTTCGGCGAAACGTCGAATATCTGAGGGTCCAGAACTGGTTTTCAACGAGGTGGTTAGCATAGGAATGGCACATAGGACGTTAGGGTGGATAGCTTAGACGATGTCGGTGTCAAGCGCGTCGACTAACCGCGCCGTTAAGGAAGGCTGGCGGGCTCAGCACTATGGAATGCAGATGGAGAATTCTGTTGAAATTAAAACCTTGATAACTTTGCCTTCCGGTCATGGAATCGAGCTAGGTTTTTTTTGACGGCTGCAGAATCACAGGCCTCACCCTAGAGAGACTGGATTTGGAGAGTTGGACCCCCAGAGATTTTTCTAGAAATTACTTACCACAGGCCACGAAGCAGCGGCTGTCTCGGCGAAACGTCGAATATCTGAGGGTCCAGAACTGGTTTTCAACGAGGTGGTTAGCATAGGAATGGCACATAGGACGTTAGGGTGGATAGCTTAGACGATGTCGGTGTCAAGCGCGTCGACTAACCGCGCCGTTAAGGAAGGCTGGCGGGCTCAGCACTATGGAATGCAGATGGAGAATTCTGTTGAAATTAAAACCTTGATAACTTTGCCTTCCGGTCATGGAATCGAGCTAGGTTTTTTTTGACGGCTGCAGAATCACAGGCCTCACCCTAGAGAGACTGGATTTGGAGAGTTGGACCCCCAGAGATTTTTCTAGAAATTACTTACCACAGGCCACGAAGCAGCGGCTGTTTCGGCGAAACGTCGAATATCTGAGGGTCCAGAACTGGTTTTCAACGAGGTGGTTAGCATAGGAATGGCACATAGGACGTTAGGGTGGATAGCTTAGACGATGTCGGTGTCAAGCGCGTCGACTAACCGCGCCGTTAAGGAAGGCTGGCGGGCTCAGCACTATGGAATGCAGATGGAGAATTCTGTTGAAATTAAAACCTTGATAACTTTGCCTTCCGGTCATGGAATCGAGCTAGGTTTTTTTTGACGGCTGCAGAATCACAGGCCTCACCCTAGAGAGACTGGATTTGGAGAGTTGGACCCCCAGAGATTTTTCTAGAAATTACTTACCACAGGCCACGAAGCAGCGGCTGTTTCGGCGAAACGTCGAATATCTGAGGGTCCAGAACTGGTTTCAACGAGGTGGTTAGCATAGGAATGGCACATAAGACGTTAGGGTGGATAGCTTAGACGATGTCGGTGTCAAGCTCGTCGACTAACCGCGCCGTTAAGGAAGGCTGGCGTGCTCAGCACTATGGAATGCAGATGGAGAATTCTGTTGAAATTAAAACCTTGATAACTTTGCCTTCCGGTCATGGAATCGAGCTAGGTTTTTTTTGACGGCTGCAGAATCACAGGCCTCACCCTAGAGAGACTGGATTTGGAGAGTTGGACCCCCAGAGATTTTTCTAGAAATTACTTACCACAGGCCACGAAGCAGCGGCTGTTTCGGCGAAACGTCGAATATCTGAGGGTCCAGAACTGGTTTTCAACGAGGTGGTTAGCATAGGAATGGCACATAAGACGTTAGGGTGGAGAGCTTAGACGATGTCAGTGTCAAGCGCGTCGACTAACCGCGCCGTTAAGGAAGGCTGGCGTGCTCAGCACTATGGAATGCAGATGGAGAATTCTGTTGAAATTAAAACCTTGATAACTTTGCCTTCCGGTCATGGAATCGAGCTAGGTTTTTTTTGACGGCTGCAGAATCACAGGCCTCACCCTAGAGAGACTGGATTTGGAGAGTTGGACCCCCAGAGATTTTTCTAGAAATTACTTACCACAGGCCACGAAGCAGCGGCTGTTTCGGCGAAACGTCGAATATCTGAGGGTCCAGAACTGGTTTTCAACGAGGTGGTTAGCATAGGAATGGCACATAGGACGTTAGGGTGGATAGCTTAGACGATGTCGGTGTCAAGCGCGTCGACTAACCGCGCCGTTAAGGAAGGCTGGCGGGCTCAGCACTATGGAATGCAGATGGAGAATTCTGTTGAAATTAAAACCTTGATAACTTTGCCTTCCGGTCATGGAATCGAGCTAGGTTTTTTTTGACGGCTGCAGAATCACAGGCCTTACCCTAGAGAGACTGGATTTGGAGAGTTGGTCTCCTAGAGATTTTTCTAGAAATTACTTACCATAGGCCACGAAGCTGCGGCTGCTTCGGCGAAACGTCGAATATCTGAGGGTCCAGAACTGGTTTTCAACGAGGTGGTTAGCATAGGAGTGGCACATAGGACGTTAGGGTGGATAGCTTAGACGATGTCGGTGTCAAGCGCGTCGACTAACCGCGCCGTTAAGGAAGGGGCGGGCTCGACACTATGGAATGCAGATGGAGAATTCTGTTGAAATTAAAACCTTGATAACTTTGCCTTCCGGTCATGGAATCGAGATAGGTTTTTTTTGACGGCTGCAGAATCACAGGCCTCACCCTAGAGAGACTGGATTTGGAGAGTTGGACCCCTAGAGATTTTTCTAGAAATTACTTACCGTAGGCCACGACGCAGCGGCTGTTTCGGCGAAACATCGAATATCTGAGGGTCCTCAACTGGATTTCAACGAGGTGGTTAGCACAGGAATGGCACATAGGACATTAGGGTGGATAGCTTAGAAGATGTCGGTGTCAAGCGCGTCGACTAACCGCGCCGTTAAGGTAGGCTGGCGGGCTCGACACTATGGAATGCAGATGGAGAATTCTGTTGAAATTAAAACCTTGACAACTTTGCCTTCCGGTCATGGAATCGAGCTAGGTTTTTTTTGACGGCTGCAGAATGAAATAAATAGAGAATTTAAATATAGGATCAACATGCTCAAGGATTGTGTTTAGGATCTGTGTGACTTGCCTTGCAATAATCGGTCTTCAATTAATCTTCTTGAACACTTCCGACGCACTCACGAACCTTCGCAACGACGGAAACGACAAGCTACCACGCAAAACAAAGAAAAAGACTAATAAAAACCAAATAAACAGTACAAAAACAAGCATAAACAGTACATGTGAATATTTTTAACATGTAGATCTCAATTTTAGAAAAATTTAGCAACTTGAACCACTTGAAACGGAGCTACGGTTATTTAGTTATGATTTTCCGAATATTTAATCTATTAGAAAAAGGGAAAAAGAAAAACCGATGATGACGTCATGATGACATCATCAATGGCCGGCCCGAGATGGCAACCTTGCCGGAGATTGGATGGTCGGCTGCGACTTTGGAGGACATGCACACGTAGAGGACGACGAGGCGAACCCAACGGTACTCACCACAACGTCTACCGATGACCGACGACGGCCGGCGACGAGGTGGCGGCGGCGGCGAACTTGGTGGCGGCGGCGACGAGGCTACGGGGCACGGGAGACCACGGGAGAGGGGGCAAACAAAAGAGGACGACTAGGGGGTCCTATTTATAGCCTTGGATTGAAGAGATCGGACTCCTCCCGCAAGAAATCGGCCCGGGAAATCAAAACTCGGTTTTGGAGATAAACTCGAAAACGAGTTCGATTCGGATAAAATACAAGGAATTAGGTTCCGATTCGTGGGGGAAACGAAAGAGGGAGATAAGGGAAATATTTTCCCTTAACTAATTTTAGGAAAACACAAGGGAAAAGGTCGGATTTGGAGAGGAAAAACCGAGCCCACTCGGTCTCAGTTCGGCTGTCCTGAGGTTGAAGATGAACAGTGCCGAGGGACGCGAAACAGACTTTTAATCTTGGGCTGGCTGAGAAAAAGGAAAAACGGAAAAAAAGAAAAGAAAAGGAAAAGGGCGGCTCAGCTGGGCCGACTGGGCTGCACAGCTGCGCGCGAGGGAAAGAGATGTTGGGCCGAATTCGGCCCAACGGCCTAGGAGAGGATTTTAAAAACTTTTCCAATTAAAATGATCACTTAAATGATCTTTGAATTGTTAAAAATACTTCCAATGCTCAAATAATTTCAAGCAAAATCCTGAAAATACTTAGACACTCAAAGTACTTAACAAAATTATAATCAGACCATTTAATGATTAATTTAATATGTGGGTAATTACTAAAATGTTCTTTGTATGATTAAAATTAGGAATTGAGCTCCGAAAAATCCGAGAAAATTCCAGAGAGTATAATTAATCATGGAGAATTTAATAAAAATTAAATCCATCCATGCTTTATATTTAGGAAATTTTATTTCCCACATTTAACTTCACTTGTAAATTAATAAACATTTAATATAAATTCTAAATATAATTTATTAAATAATTTATAAATCCTGAAACAAAAATCAGGATGTGACAAATCTACCCCCCTTACAAAGAATCTCGTCCCGAGATTCGGAACGGCTAGAAGGAAACAAGGGCACAGGTAAACTGCAGTCTATCTTATTCCATAACTCCAATAATTATTCTAAGGCATTAAGGAAAACTACTGCTGCTTTGAGACTGGTGGCTGAGCTGTAACACTTGAAGATGCAACCCTTGAAGACGCAACTGGCACTGCATTGGCTCCTGTGACGACAATGTTGTTGACTTGACCTTGCGGCTGCTGATGCTTTGGCTTCAGACACTCTCTTGCAAAGTGACCTGGTTCATAACAGTTGAAACATACCTGCTACTTCCTTCCATTACCGTTATTTTCTTGAGACTGGTCCTACTGAACTTGCACCGATTGGGTAGCTTGCTCGATGTTAACTTCATTGCTTTCATTATTCTCTGATTTGATCTCACCACCGATGTTCAACTGTTGCGACTGTCCTTGACCAGCGGAAGAAGATCCACCAATTTGGAGTGGCTTGATACCCTGCCTCTGGCTACTACCCTGTGCCTCCTGGAATACAGTCATTTTCCTTTTATGGTTATCCATCCTGTTCTTGTTGTCTTCAAGTCGAATTGCTTTGTCAACCAGCTACTGAAAATCAACATAGTCATGAGAGATTAACGTAACTGACAGTTCATCATTCAGACCTTCCAAAAACTTCTCCTGCCTTTCCTCGTCAGTGCGCACATCTTCTGGAGCATAACGAGCCAGACGGTTGAACTCATGAAGATACTCTGCCACGGTACAATCCTTTTGCTTCAATGTCCTGAACTCACGCTTCTTCAAAGAAACAACTCCTGCAGGTATGTGTGTCTTCTTGAATGCCTCAGTGAACTCCGCCCAAGTGATTGGTTGTCCTTCTGCTCTGTTCATCCGGAAATGATCCCACCATTTTGAAGCAGATCCTTGCAACTGATGTGAAGCGAAAACAACTTTCTCCTGATCCGTGCACTGGAGCAGTTCCAACTTCTTCTCAACAGCGTGCAGCCAATCACCTGCTTTCACTGGGTTGGTAGTGCTAGAAAAGGTAGGCGGCCTTACACGAAGAAAATCAGCTAACTTGTTCTGAGGCGGTGGGGCATTGTTGTTCCCTTAGTTGAGCTGGTTCTGCATCTGCTGTATCATCATGTTCATTAACTGAGTCTGTTGAGCCAGAACTTGAGCAAGAGTTGGGTTCCCTTCATTGTTATTGTTTCCACTTCCATTGGCACGAGGATTCACCATCTGTTGCAGATTAGAGAAGATAGAAGGAGAGGGGTTACACTAAAGTTAAGACCTTAACCAGGTTAACACTGATCTGATGTGTGTAGACCATTATATTGTTCAAGTTGATTAAGCAAGCAACCTAGTATAGTTACACGCTCATCACTGAACTACATCAATGACAGGAATGCAACCATACCTACACACAAAGCAATCAACAGCGTTCTACCCTACTAACTATTCTTCAAAGTCACTTTGGTGGTATTGGTGCTAAGATAGGTTCCAAACTTCACTCTATCTTGACAGCTGAACACTTTGATTCGACTATCATCTTCTTATTCCTCGATCCACTTGACTTGCAGAAGTTGACAACATTGACGTCTTCGAGTTTCTCCATCAAGTTTAACAACTACTCCAGTTGAAAGAGGGAGGGGAGAGAACAATAAAATGATTTTTAAAGAATTCTAGAGAAGGAAGAAAGGAAATATTTTCACAAATCATGTTTTCAGAAATTTTGTCCTTAAGGTTTGACCATTTGGCTTATCCTACAGTCGAGATGGCTCTGATACCAACTTGCCACGCCCGGAAATTCACTAGTAATTTCCAAACTTATTTGTGCATAAAATCCTCGTCTAGAAATCAGCCGAGGTACACAAACAGACAATTTAATATACAAATCCATCATAATAATAACGTTACACACTTACAAAAGAAAAGAAAACAGCAGCGGAATAACGGTCTAGCGATGGCTTCAACTCCACTCCCACAGGCAGCTCAACTGGGGTATAAGCCAAACGTCTTCTCCTTCTGGATCCTTTCTCTTCAACTGAGGTTGATTGATTATTGCAAGAATCAGCATATGACATACTCAACAAGCCACACAGCAAATATGCAAGTGCACAAGGATACCAAAGAATGGCATAATATAGGCTCATTTGCAAAAGTAGCATTTAGCAAAACATTTAAGAGAAGTAAAACAGTAGAGTAATTACTCAGAAATTTTAATCAACGCTGAACAACACACCCATGCTGCACAGGCCCAACCATCCTGAACAACCATACCCGGCTGTACAGATCTAACTCCAAACCAGGAGCTAAGCAAATTATTACCAATTATAGCATCAATAATTATTGTGAGAGGTGTGAGACTAATCACGAAAAACATTGCTCAACTCGCCCATAACCGCGGGCACGGCTATTCGAATAGTTTTACTCTGGCCAGAGGTGTACCACTGTACCCACAAGACACAGCCTCAACATCATGTCTACCATGCGTCGCGATACTGGAAAGTACCCGAATAGAGGCTGTGACAATACCCTCTGCACAACACAACTCACCACAGTGCACCATTCCTGGATCATAATCACCCCCTTATAAAACAAGGCATGGACTCCCCAGCGACCCCCACGGACTTCTCGCCGCTTCTCAGTCTGGCACACCATAATGAATCATGCTATACAAAAGATAAAGCCGTTGCCCACGCTGGTTTGTGGTTGGCACGGTAAATGTTTCACAACAGTTGCTCGCGAACCGGTCCTTAATTGCCATGAGCACAACCTTCAAAACCATGTGCTCACAACCCACCATTAATCATATTTTAATTACCAATTAATTATCATAACACGATTAACCATCGTGAGCTACCATTAAATATAACCATAAATAATAATGTAGTATATATGATTCATCCCATTAGTGAGCTAATGTTTCTAAGCATGGCTAAGCAATTATATCTAACATCTAGTTGAACCAATATATATAAAGCTCAACTAGTCAAATTATAATATCCCAAGGTATCAAGGAATAGAATAATCAATGCAAAAAGGCCATAACAAAGGAATAGATTCACACCACCCAGTGACATTCGAAAATAAATGCACAGTTGAAATAAATAGAGAATTTAAATATAGGATCAACATGCTCAAGGATTGTGTTTAGGATCTGTGTGACTTGCCTTGCAATAATCGGTCTTCAATTAATCTTCTTGAACACTTCCGACGCACTCACGAACCTTCGCAACGACGGAAACGACAAGCTACCACGCAAAACAAAGAAAAAGACTAATAAAAACCAAATAAACAGTACAAAAACAAGCATAAACAGTACATGTGAATATTTTTAACATGTAGATCTCAATTTTAGAAAAATTTAGCAACTTGAACCACTTGAAACGGAGCTACGGTTATTTAGTTATGATTTTCCGAATATTTAATCTATTAGAAAAACGGGAAAAAGAAAAACCGATGATGACGTCATGATGACATCATCAATGGCCGGCCCGAGATGGCAACCTTGCCGGAGATTGGATGGTCGGCTGCGACTTTGGAGGACATGCACACGTAGAGGACGACGAGGCGAACCCAACGGTACTCACCACAACGTCTACCGATGACCGACGACGGCCGGCGACGAGGTGGCGGCGGCGGCGAACTTGGCGGCGGCGGCGACGAGGCTACGGGGCACGGGAGACCACGGGAGAGGGGGCAAACAAAAGAGGACGACTAGGGGGTCCTATTTATAGCCTTGGATTGAAGAGATCGGACTCCTCCCGCAAGAAATCGGCCCGGGAAATCAAAACTCGGTTTTGGAGATAAACTCGAAAACGAGTTCGATTCGGATAAAATACAAGGAATTAGGTTCCGATTCTTGGGGAAAACGAAAGAGGGAGATAAGGGAAATATTTTCCCTTAACTAATTTTAGGAAAACACAAGGGAAAAGGTCGGATTTGGAGAGGAAAAACCGAGCCCACTCGGTCTCAGTTCGGCTGTCCTGAGGTTGAAGATGAACAGTGCCGAGGGACGCGAAACAGACTTTTAATCTTGGGCTGGCTGAGAAAAAGGAAAAACGGAAAAAAAGAAAAGAAAAGGAAAAGGGCGGCTCAGCTGGGCCGACTGGGCTGCACAGCCGCGCGCGAGGGAAAGAGATGTTGGGCCGAATTCGGCCCAACGGCCTAGGAGAGGATTTTAAAAACTTTTCCAATTAAAATAATCACTTAAATGATCTTTGAATTGTTAAAAATACTTCCAATGCTCAAATAATTTCAAGAAAAATCCTGAAAATACTTAGACACTCGAAGTACTTAACAAAATTATAATCAGACCATTTAATGATTAATTTAATATGTGGGTAATTACTAAAATGTTCTTTGTATGATTAAAATTAGGAATTGAGCTCCGAAAAATCCGAGAAAATTCCAGAGAGTATAATTAATCATGGAGAATTTAATAAAAATTAAATCCATCCATGCTTTATATTTAGGAAATTTTATTTCCCACATTTAACTTCACTTGTAAATTAATAAACATTTAATATAAATTCTAAATATAATTTATTAAATAATTTATAAATCCTGAAACAAAAATCAGGATGTGACAAATCTACCCCCCTTATAAAGAATCTCGTCCCGAGATTCGGAACGGCTAGAAGGAAACAAGGGCACAGGTAAACTGCAGTCTATCTTATTCCATAACTCCAATAATTATTCTAAGGCATTAAGGAAAACTACTGTTGCTTTGAGACTGGTGGCTGAGCTGTAACACTTGAAGATGCAACCCTTGAAGACGCAACTGGCACTGCATTGGCTCCTGTGACGACAATGTTGTTGACTTGACCTTGCGGCTGCTGATGCTTTGGCTTCAGACACTCTCTTGCAAAGTGACCTGGTTCATAACAGTTGAAACATACCTGCTACTTCCTTCCATTACCGTTATTTTCTTGAAACTGGTCCTACTGAACTTGCACCGATTGGGTAGCTTGCTCGATGTTAACTTCATTGCTTTCATTAGTCTCTGATTTGATCTCACCACCGTGGGCTTCGCCGCCGCCTACCAACCCCTATAAAAGGATCCCCGAGCTCCCCTCTACCCGTCGCCGCCCTCGCCTTCGTCTCTCGTCGCCCGTAGCGCCTTAGCCCCGTGTAGCCGTGCGCCGCCGTCGCCGCCGCCGCTCTAGCCGTGCGCCGCCGTCGCTCCAGCCGTCGCCGTCGCTCGGGAAGGCCGTCGCCGTGGTCGCCGTCACGTCGCCGTCCTCGTCCGCCCCTTCGCCGTCGCTGTAGACCACCGGAGCACCATCGCCGTCGTCAAGCCGAAGGTCGCCGCCGCCTTTTCCTCGACGCTGTCGCCGTCCGGTCATCCTCCGCCGTTCCTTTGGTCACCGGTGAGTTCGCCGTGCCGTCCGCATCGTTTTGGTGCCCTCCGTTCACGCCGCTGCGCCGTCGTTCGCCGGCGAGCATGCCCGCCGTCGCCGCCGCCGATGGTGACGTCACCGCCGACGTCATCGTCGCCGTGTCCCGTGAGCCGGCCGTGGGCCGATCGATCTCGGCCGTTCGTTTTGGTCGGATTGATCTCGGCCGTTCGTTTCCGTGAGCCGCCGCGGTGGACCCGGTCCACCGTGAACCCGAGCCCCGCTGACGCAATAATTCCCTTTTTCTTTTCAAAAATAATTCATTATTGCGTCATAATTCAATTAAAATTTATATAAATGATTTAATCCGATTTAATCTTTAAAAATTCATAACTAATTCATCGTAGCTCGGATTTAGTTGGTTCAAGTCTCTAAATTTTTCTAAAATTGAGATCTACATGTTAAAAATATCCACATGTACTGTTCATGCTTGCTTATATGCTGTTTTGGTGTTTTTGCTCTTTTCAATTTAGATTCCGACGTTTCCGGAGAGTCCGTTTTCGCAGGAGAAGATTTAGAAGAGTTCCAAGGCCAGCAAGGCAAGTCACACAGATCCTAATCAATCCTTTGAGCATGTTGATCCTGTTTAAAGCTATTGTTTCTATTCAACTATTGCATTTATTTTCTAATGTCATTGGGTGGAATTAACCTATTGTTTGTTATGGCCCTTTTGTTCTTGATTATCTTATTGCTTGATACCTTGGGTTATTATAACTTGACTAGTTGAGCTTTATATTAGTTCAACTAGATGTTAGATGTAATTGCTTAGCCATGCTTAGAAACTTTAGCACACTAATGGGATAACTTATGATTCACTATTACTTAATGATGGCTTAATGATAGTTCACGATGGTCAATCGTGATTGGTTAATTAATTAATTTCCTAACTAAAACCTGATAATGGTGGGTTGTGAGTACATGGTTTTGATGGTCGTGCTCATGACAATTAAGAACCGGTTCACGAGTTTCGGTTGTGAAACATTAATCGTGCCAACCACAAGCCAGCGTGGGCAACGGCTTTACCTTTTGTATAGCATGGTTTATTGCGGAGCACCAGACTGAGAAGTGGCGGAGATAAGCCCACGGGGGTCGCTGGGGAGTCCATGCCTTGTTTATAAGGGGGTGATTATGATCCAGGAATGGTGCACTGTGGTGGATTGTGTTGTGCGAGGGGTAATGTCACAGCTCCTTTCCGAGGTACCGTGGTGGTATTAAGGCACATGGTGACATGTTGTGGGGCTGTGTCTTTTGGGTACAGTGGTACACCTCTGGCCAGAGTAAAACTATTCGAATAGCCGTGCCCGCGGCTATGGGCGGGTCTAACAATGTCTTTCGTGATTAGTCTCACCCTTCACACCATAATGAAAGATGCTATAACTGGTAATAATTGATTATCTCCTGGTTTGGAATGGTATATTCCTGGTTTGGAGTTAGAACTGCGCAGCCGGGGTTGGTTGTTCAGAATGGTTGGGCCTATACAACAGGGTATGTTGTATAGTGTTGGATTAATACTGTTTAATTAATACTCTACTGTTTTATTAAATTCTAAAATATTCATTAAATGCTATTTATGCAAAGAAGCCTATATTATGCCATCCTTGGTTATCCTGTGCACTTGCATATTTGCTGCGTGGCTTGCTGAGTATGTCATATACTCACCTTGCAATCATTCATCAGAGGAGGAGTTCTACAGTGATGCTGATGGTGTTGAGGATTTGGCGTAGTCCTTGCCAAGCTGCCTGTGGAGTGGAGTCGTCTGCGCTGTTTATCTTTATTTTCCGCTGCTTAGATCTTTATTGATTGAGAGGAACTATCTACCTCTGTAATGACATTTTATTCGCTTATTAATTAGAGTAATAATTGTACTCTATTATCAATTTGTTATTGTGTGCCTCGGCTGATTCCTGGACGAGGGTTTACACACATGTAAGCGTTTGGAATTTTGGATAGAAATTCCGGGCGTGACAGTGAGTATATGACATACTCAGCAAGCCACGCAGCAAATATGCAAGTGCACAGGATAACCAAGGATGGCATAATATAGGCTTCTTTGCATAAATAGTATTTAATGAATATTTCAGAATTTAATAAAACAGTAGAGTATTAATAGAACAAAATTAATCCAACACCATACAGCATACCCTGCTGTATAGGCCCAACCATTCTGAACAACCAACCCTGGCTGCACAGTTCTAACTCCAAACCAGGAATATACCATTCCAAACCAGGAGATAATCAATTATTACCAGTCATAGCATCTTTCATTATGGTGTGAAGGGTGAGACTAATCACGAAAGACATTGTTAGACCCGCCCAAAACCGCGGGCACGGCTATTCGAATAGTTTTACTCTGGCCAGAGGTGTACCACTGTACCCACAAGACACAGCCCCACAACATGTCACCATGTGCCTTAGTACCACCACGGTACCTCGGAAAGGGGCTGTGACAGTACCCCTCGCACAACACAATCCACCACAGTGCACCATTCCTGGATCATAATCACCCCCTTATAAACAAGGCATGGACTCCCCAGCGACCCCCGTGGGCTTATCTGCGCCACTTCTCAGTCTGGTGCCCCGCAATGAACCATGCTATACAAAAGGTAAAGCCGTTGCCCACGCTGGCTTGTGGATGGCACGGTTAATGTTTCACAACCGAAACTCGTGAACCGGTCCTTAATTGTCATGAGCACGACCATCAAAACCATGTACTCACAACCCACCATTATCAGGTTTTAGTTTGTAAATTAATTAATTAACCAATCACGATTGACCAACGTGAACTATCATTAAGCCATCATTTAAGTAATAGTGAATCATAAGTTATCCCATTAGTGTGCTAAAGTTTCTAAGCATGGCTAAGCAATTACATCTAACAGCTAGTTGAACCAATATAAAGCTCAACTAGTCAAGTTATAATAACCCAAGGTATCAAGGAATAAGATAATCAAGAACAAAAGGGCCATAACAAACAATAGGTTAATTCCACCCAATGACATTCGAAAATAAATGCAATAGTTGAATAGAAACAGTAGCTTTAAACGGGATCAACATGCTCAAAGGATTGATTAGGATCCGTGTGACTTGCCTTGTTGGCCTTGGAATTCTTCTAAATCTTCCCCTGCAAAAACGGACTCTCCGGAAAAGTCGGAATCTAAACAGAAAAGAGCAAAAACACCAAAACAGCACATAAGCAAGCATGAACAGTACATGTGGATATTTTTAACATGTAGATCTCAATTTTAGAAAAATTTACAGACTTGAACCAACTAAATCCGAGCTACGATGAATTAGTTATGAATTTTTAAAGATTAAATCGGATTAAATCATTTATATAAATTTTAATTGAATTATGACGCAATAATGAATTATTTTTGAAAAGGAAAAAGGGTTTATTGCGTCAGCGGGTCTCGGGTTCACGGTGGACCGGGTCCACGGCGGCGGCTCACGGAAACGAACGGCCGAGATCAATCCGACCAAAACGAACGGCCGAGATCGATCGGCCCACGGCCGGCTCACGGGACACGGCGACGATGACGTCGGCGGTGACGTCACCACCGGCGGCGGCTCGGGCGCGCATGCTCGCCGGTGAACGACGGCGCGGCGACGCAAACGGAGGGCACCAACGAGATGCGGGCAACACGGCGAACTCACCGGTGACCAAAGGAACGGCGGAGAATGACCGGACGGCGACGGCGTCGAGGAAAAGGCGGCGGCGAACTTCGGCTTGACGACGGCGACGGTGCTCCGGCGGTCTACGGCGACGATGAAGGGGCGGACGAGGACGGCGACGCGATGGCGACCACGACGACGGCCTTCCCAAGCGACGGCGACGGCTGGAGCGACGGCGGCGCACGGCTGGAGCGATGGCGGCGACGGCGGCGCACGGCTGCACGGGGCTAGGGCGCTACGGGCGACGAGAGACGAAGGCGAGGGCGGCGACGGGTAGAGGGGAGCTCGGGGATCCTTTTATAGGGGTTGGGAGGCGGCGGCGAAGCCCACGGCGGCCCGGCGATGGCGATGGAAACCTAAGGTTCGGAGAGAAAGAGAGGAATCCGATTCGAGATCGAATCCGCGAACTTCCAAAGCGAATTAGCGATAGCTTCCAAAGGAGAAAAGGTAGAGGAGATCACGGGGACCATTTCCCCCTTATTAATTTCACCGGAAACGGAAAGGGACGGCCGAATTTGGAAGGAGACGGCGGCGGCGCGGCGCTAGGGTTTCAGCCGGAGGAAGACGACGACTCCGACAGGCGGGACCCACCTGTCAGCGAGCGGGAGAGAGAGAGGAGAGCGGCTGCGCGCGCGGCGGCTCTGCTGTGGGCCGACTGGGCCGACTTGGGCCGGGGAGGAGAGAGAAAGGGTTTTGGGTCGACTTTCGGCCCAAAGCCAAAAGAAGGAATTTTAAAACCTTTTTCAATTTAAATTATCCATGAAATGCAATTTCATTTATTAAAAATACTTCCTTAGCTCAAATAAATCCCAGAAAAATCTAGGAATTATAGAATTAAGCAAAGTATTTGATAAAATTTTATCTGGCCCAATTTTATATTGGAATTTATTATTTAAAATTAGATCTTTTCTTCTAGGCTTTTAAAATCATTTTCTGATAATTCCATTTAAACAATAATTTATAACTTTAAGATTTTTAGGGTGTGACAATTACTTACCATAGGCCATGAAGCAGCGGCTGTTTCGGCGAAACATCGAATATCTGAGGGTCCACAACTGGATTTCAACGAGGAGGTTAGCATAGGAATGGCACATAGGACGTTAGGGTGGATAGCTTAGACGATGTCGGTGTCAAGCGCGTCGACTAACCGCGCCGTTAAGGTAGGCTGGCGGGTTCGAAACTATGGAATGCAGATGGAGAATTCTGTTGAAATGAAAACCTTGATAACTTTGCCTTCCGGTCATGGAATCGAGCTAGGTTTTTTTCGACGGCTGCAGAATCACGGGCCTCACCCTAGAGAGACTGGATTTGGAGAGTTGGACCCCCTGAGATTTTTCTAGAAATTACTTACCATAGGCCACGAAGCAGCCACTGTTTCGGCGAAACATCGAATATCTGAGGGTCCACAACTGGATTTCAACGAGGTGGTTAGCATAGGAATGGCACATAGGACGTTAGGGTGGATAGCTTAGACGATGTCGGTGTCAAGCGCGTCGACTAACCGCGCCGTTAAGGTAGGCTGGCGGGCTCGACGCTATGGAATGCAGATGGAGAATTCTATTGAAATTAAAACCTTGATAACTTTGCCTTCCGGTCATGGAATCGAGCTAGGTTTTTTTTTGACGGCTGCAGAATCACAGGCCTCACCCTAGAGAGACTGGATTTGGAGAGTTGGACCCCCAGAGATTTTTCTAGAAATTACTTACCATAGGCCACGAAGCAGCGGCTGTTTCGGCGAAACGTCGAATTTCTGAGGGTCCAGAACTGGTTTTCAACGAGGTGGTTCGTATAGGAATGGCACATAGGACGTTAGGGTGGATAGCTTAGACGATGTCGGTGTCAAGCGCGTCGACTAACCGCGCCGTTAAGGTAGGCTGGCGGGCCCGACACTATGGAATGCAGATGGAGAATTCTATTGAAATTAAAACCTTGATAACTTTGCCTTCCGGTCATGGAATCGAGCTAGGTTTTTTTTTGATGGCTGCAGAATCACAGGCCTCACCCTAGAGAGACTGGATTTGGAGAGTTGGACCCCCAGAGATTTTTCTAGAAATTACTTACCATAGGCCACGAAGCAGTGGCTGTTTCGGCGAAACATCGAATATCTGAGGGTCCACAACTGGATTTCAACGAGGTGGTTAGCATAGGAATGGCACATAGGACGTTAGGGTGGATAGCTTAGACGATGTCGGTGTCAAGCGCGTCGACCAACCGCGCTGTTAAGGTAGGCTGGCGGGCTCGACACTATGGAATGCAGATGGAGAATTCTGTTGAAATTAAAACCTTGATAACTTTGCCTTCCGGTCATGGAATCGAGCTAGGTTTTTTTTACGGCTGCAGAATCACAAGCCTCACCCTAGAGAGACAGGATTTGGAGAGTTGGACCCCCAGAGATTTTTCTAGAAATTACTTACCATAGGCCACGAAGCAGCGGCTGTTTCGGCGAAACGTCGAATTTCTGAGGGTCCAGAACTGGTTTTCAACGAGGTGGTTCGTATAGGAATGGCACATAGGACGTTAGGGTGGATAGCTTAGACGATGTCGGTGTCAAGCGCGTCGACTAACCGCGCCGTTAAGGTAGGCTGGCGGGCTCGACACTATGGAATGCAGATGGAGAATTCTATTGAAATTAAAACCTTGATAACTTTGCCTTCCGGTCATGGAATCGAGCTAGGTTTTTTTTGACGGCTGCAGAATCACAGGCCTCACCCTAGAGAGACTGGATTTGGAGAGTTGGACCAACAGAGATTTTTCTAGAAATTACTTACCATAGGCCACGAAGCAGTGGCTGTTTCGGCGAAACATCGAATATCTGAGGGTCCACAACTGGATTTCAACGAGGTGGCTAGCGTAGGAATGGCACATAGGACGTTAGGGTGGATAGCTTAGACGATGTCAGTGTCAAGCGCGTCGACTAACCGCGCTGTTAAGGTAGGCTGGCGGGCTCGACACTATGGAATGCAGATGGAGAATTCTGTTGAAATTAAAACCTTGATAACTTTGCCTTCCGGTCATGGAATCGAGCTAGGTTTTTTTTGACGGCTGCAGAATCATAGGCCTCACCCTAGAGAGACTCGATTTGGAGAGTTGGACCCCAAGAGATTTTTCTAGAAATTACTTACCATAGGCTACGAAGCAGCGGCTGTTTCGGCGAAACGTCGAATTTCTGAGGGTCTAGAACTGGATTTCAACGAGGTGGTTCGAATAGGAATGGCACATAGGACGTTAGGGTGGATAGCTTAGACGTTGTCGGTTTCAAGCGCGTCGACTAACCGCGCCGTTAAGGTAGGCTGGCGGGCTCGACACTATGGAATGCAGATGGAGAATTCTGTTGAAATTAAAACCTTGATAACTTTGCCTTCCGGTCATGGAATCGAGCTAGGTTTTTTTTGACGGCTGCAGAATCACAGGCCTCACCCTAGAGAGACTGGATTTGGAGAGTTGGACCCCCAGAGATTTTTCTAGAAATTACTTACCATAGCCCACGAAGCAGTGGCTGTTTCGGCGAAACATCGAATATCTGAGGGTCCACAACTGAATTTCAACGAGGTGGTTAGCATAGGAATGGCACATAGGACGTTAGGGTGGATAGCTTAGACGATGCCGGTGTCAAGCGCATCGACTAACCGCGCCGTTAAGGTAGGCTGGCGGGCTCGACACTATGGAATGCAGATGGAGAATTCTGTTGAAATTAAAACCTTGATAACTTTGCCTTCCGGTCAAGGAATCGAGCTAGGTTTTTTTTACGGCTGAAGAATCACAAGCCTCACCCTAGAGAGACTGGATTTGGAGAGTTGGACCCCCAGAGATTTTTCTAGAAATTACTTACCATAAGCCACGAAGCAGCGGCTGTTTCGGCGAAACGTCGAATTTCTGAGGGTCCAGAACTGGTTTTCAACGAGGTGGTTCGTATAGGAATGGCACATAGGACATTAGGGTGGATAGCTTTGACGATGTCGGTGTCAAGCGCGTCGACTAACCGCGCCGTTAAGGTAGGCTGGCGGGCTCGACACTGTGGAATGCAGATGGAGAATTCTATTGAAATTAAAACCTTGATAACTTTGCCTTCCGGTCATGGAATCGAGCTAGGTTTTTTTTGACGGCTGCAGAATCACAGGCCTCACCCTAGAGAGACAGGATTTGGAGAGTTGGACCCCCAGAGATTTTTCTAGAAATTACTTACCATAGCCCACGAAGCAGTGGCTGTTTCGGCGAAACATCGAATATCTGAGGGTCCACAACTGAATTTCAACGAGGTGGTTAGCATAGGAATGGCACATAGGACGTTAGGGTGGATAGCTTAGACGATGTCGGTGTCAAGCGCATCGACTAACCGCGCCGTTAAGATAGGCTGGCGGGCTCGACACTGTGGAATGCAGATGGAGAATTCTATTGAAATTAAAACCTTGATAACTTTGCCTTCCGGTCAAGGAATCGAGCTAGGTTTTTTTTACGGCTGCAGAATCACAAGCCTCACCCTAGAGAGACTGGATTTGGAGAGTTGGACCCCCAGAGATTTTTCTAGATATTACTTACCATAGGCCACGAAGCAGCGGCTGTTTCGGCGAAACGTCGAATTTCTGAGGGTCCAGAACTGGTTTTCAACGAGGTGGTTCGTATAGGAATGGCACATAGGACGTTAGGGTGGATAGC
Organism: Oryza meridionalis; assembly: GCA_000338895.3. Classification (NCBI taxonomy): domain Eukaryota; kingdom Viridiplantae; phylum Streptophyta; class Magnoliopsida; order Poales; family Poaceae; genus Oryza; species Oryza meridionalis. The sequence continues at coordinate 153,288 of CM002524.2, forward strand.
TTAGACGATGTCGGTGTCAAGCGCGTCGACTAACCGCGCCGTTAAGGTGGGCTGGCGGGCTCAACACTATGGAATGCGGATGGAGAATTCTATTGAAATTAAAACCTTGATAACTTTGCCTTCCGGTCATGGAATCGAGCTAGGTTTTTTTTGACGGCTGCAGAATCACAGGCCTCACCCTAGAGAGACTGGATTTGGAGAGTTGGACCCCCAGAGAGTTTTCTAGAAATTACTTACCATAGGCCACGAAGCAGTGGCTGTTTCGGCGAAACATCGAATATCTGAGGGTCCACAACTGGATTTCAACGAGGTGGTTAGCATAGGAATGGCACATAGGACGTTAGGGTGGATAGCTTAGACGATGTCGGTGTCAAGCGCATCGACTAACCGCGCTGTTAAGGTAGGCTGGCGGGCTCGACACTATGGAATGCAGATGGAGAATTCTGTTGAAATTAAAACCATGATAACTTTGCCTTCCGGTCATGGAATCGAGCCAGGTTTTTTTTGACGGCTGCAGAATCACAGGCCTCACCCTAGAGAGACTCGATTTGGAGAGTTGGACCCCCAGAGATTTTTCTAGAAATTACTTACCAAAGGCCACGAAGCAGCGGCTGTTTCGGCGAAACGTCGAATTTCTGAGGGTCCAGAACTGGTTTTCAACGAGGTGGTTCGTATAGGAATGGCACATAGGACGTTAGGGTGGATAGCTTAGACGATGTCGGTGTCAACCGCGTCGACTAACCGCGCCGTCAAGGTAGGCTGGCGGGCGCGACACTGTGGAATGCAGATGGAGAATTCTGTTCAAATTAAAACCTTGATAACTTTGCCTTCCGGTCATGGAATCGAGCTAGTTTTTTTTTGACGGCTGCAGAATCACAGGCCTCACCCTAGAGAGAATGGATTTGGAGAGTTGGACCCCTAGAGATTTTTCTAGAAATTACTTACCATAAGCCACGAAGCAGCGGCTGTTTCGGCGAAACATCGAATATCTAAGGGTCCACAACTGGATTTCAATGAGGTGGTTAGCATAGGAATGGCACATAGGACATTAGGGTGGATAGCTTAGACGATGTCGGTGTCAAGCGCGTCGACTAACCGCGCCGTTAAGGTAGGCTGGCGGGCTCGACACTATGGAATGCAGATGGAGAATTCTGTTCAAATTAAAACCTTGATAACTTTGCCTTCCGGTCATGGTATCGAGCTAGGTTTTTTTTGACGGCTGCCGAATCACAGGCCTCACCCTAGAGAGACTGGATTTGGAGAGTTGGACCCCTAGAGATTTTTCTAGAACTTACTTACCATAGGCCACGAAGCAGTGGCTGTTTCGGCGAAACATCGAATATCTGAGGGTCCACAACTGGATTTCAACGAGGTGGTTAGCATAGGAATGGCACATAGGACGTTAGGGTGGATAGCTTAGACGATGTTGGTGTCAAGCGCATCGACTAACCGCGCCTATAAGGTAGGCTGGCGGGCTCGACACTATGGAATGCAGATGGAGAATTCTGTTGAAATTAAAACCTTGATAACTTTGCCTTCCGGTCATGGAATCGAGCTAGGTTTTTTTTACAGCTGCAGAATCACAAGCCTCACCCTAGAGAGACTGGATTTGGAGAGTTGGACCCCCAGAGATTTTTCTAGAAATTACTTACCATAGGCCACGAAGCAGCGGCTGTTTCGGCGAAACGTCGAATTTCTGAGGGTCCAGAACTGGTTTTCAACGAGGTGGTTCGTATAGGAATGGCACATAGGACGTTAGGGTGGATAGCTTAGACGATGTCGGTGTCAAGCGCGTCGACTAACCGCGCCGTTGTGGTAGGCTGGTGGGCTCGACACTATGGAATGCAGATGGAGAATTCTATTGAAATTAAAACCTTGATAACTTTGCCTTCCGGTCATGGAATCGAGCTAGGTTTTTTTTGACGGCTGCAGAATCACAGGCCTCACCCTAGAGAGACTCGATTTGGAGAGTTGGACCCCCAGAGATTTTTCTCGAAATTACTTACCACAGGCCACGAAGCAGTGGCTGTTTCGGCGAAACATCGAATATCTGAGGGTCCACAACTGGATTTCAACGAGGTGGTTCGTATAGGAATGGCACATAGGACGTTAGGGTGGATAGCTTAGACGATGTTGGTGTCAAGCGCATCGACTAACCGCTCCTATAAGGTAGGCTGGCGGGCTCGACACTATGGAATGCAGATGGAGAATTCTGTTGAAATTAAAACCTTGATAACTTTGCCTTCCGGTCATGGAATCGAGCTAGGTTTTTTTTACAGCTGCAGAATCACAAGCCTCACCCTAGAGAGACTGGATTTGGAGAGTTGGACCCCCAGAGATTTTTCTAGAAATTACTTACCATAGGCCACGAAGCAACGGCTGTTTCGGCGAAACGTCGAATTTCTGAGGGTCCAGAACTGGTTTTCAACGAGGTGGTTCGTATAGGAATGGCACATAGGACGTTAGGGTGGATAGCTTAGACGATGTCGGTGTCAAGCGCGTCGACTAACCGCGCCGTTATGGTAGGCTGGTGGGCTCGACACTATGGAATGCAGATGGAGAATTCTATTGAAATTAAAACCTTGATAACTTTGCCTTCCGGTCATGGAATCGAGCTAGGTTTTTTTTTACGGCTGCAGAATCACAGGCCTCACCCTAGAGAGACTCGATTTGGAGAGTTGGACCCCCAGAGATTTTTCTCGAAATTACTTACCACAGGCCACGAAGCAGTGGCTGTTTCGGCGAAACATCGAATATCTGAGGGTCCACAACTGGATTTCAACGAGGTGGTTAGCATAGGAATGGCACATAGGACGTTAGGGTGGATAGCTTAGACGGTGTCGGTGTCAAGCGCGTCGACTAACCGCGCTGTTAAGGTAGGCTGGCGGGCTCGACACTATGGAATGCAGATGGAGAATTCTGTTGAAATTAAAACCTTGATAACTTTGCCTTCCGGTCATGGAATCGAGCTAGGTTTTTTTTTACGGCTGTAGAATCACAGGCCTCACCCTAGAGAGACTCGATTTGGAGAGTTGGACCCCCAGAGATTTTTCTAGAAATTACTTACCATAGGCCACGAAGCAGCGGCTGTTTCGGCGAAACGTCGAATTTCTGAGGGTCCAGAACTGGTTTTCAACGAGGTGGTTCGTATAGGAATGGCACATAGGACGTTAGGGTGGATAGCTTAGATGATGTCGGTGTCAACCGCGTCGACAAACCGCGCCGTTAAGGTAGGCTGGCGGGCGCGACACTATGGAATGAAGATGGAGAATTCTGTTCAAATTAAAACCTTGATAACTTTGCCTTCCGGTCATGGAATCGAGCTAGGTTTTTTTTGACGGCTGCAGAATCACAGGCCTCACCCTAGAGAGAATGGATTTGGAGAGTTGGACCCCTAGAGATTTCTCTATAAATTACTTACCATAGGCCACGAAGCAGCGGCTGTTTCGGCGAAACATCGAATATCTAAGGGTCCACAACTGGATTTCAACGAGGTGGTTAGCATTGGAATGGCACATAGGACATTAGGGTGGATAGCTTAGACAATGTCGATGTCAAGCGCGTCAACTAACCGCGCCGTTAAGGTAGGCTGGCGGGCTCGACACTATGGAATGCAGATGGAGAATTCTGTTCAAATTAAAACCTTGATAACTTTGCCTTCCGGTCATGGAATCGAGCTAGGTTTTTTTTGACGGCTGCAGAATCACAGGCCTCAGCCTAGAGAGACTGGATTTGGAGAGTTGGACCCCCAGAGATTTTTCTAGAAATTACTTACCATAGGCCACGAAGCAGCGGCTGTTTCGGCGAAACATCGAATATCTAAGGGTCCACAACTGGATTTCAACGAGGTGGTTCGTATAGGAATGGCACATATGATGTTAGGGTAGAGAGCTTAGACGATGTCAGTGTCAGGCGCGTCGACTAACCGCGCCTTTAAGGTAGGCTGGCGGGCTCGACACTATGGAATGCAGATGGAGAATTCTGTTGAAATTAAAACCTTGATAACTTTGCCTTCCGGTCATGGAATCGAGCTAGGTTTTTTTTTACGGCTGCAGAATCACAGGCCTCACCCTAGAGAGACTGGATTTGGAGAGTTGGACCCCCAGAGATTTTTCCAGAAATTACTTACCATAGGCAACGAAGCAGCGGCTGTTTTGGCGAAACGTCGAATTTCTGAGGGTCCACAACTGGATTTCAACGAGGTGGTTCGTATAGGAATGACACATAGGAAGTTAGGGTGGATAGCTTAGACGATATCGCTGTCAAGCGCGTCGACTAACCGCGCCGTTAAGGTAGGCTGGCGGGCTCTACACTATGGAATGCAGATGGAGAATTCTGTTGAAATTAAAACCTTGATAACTTTGCCTTCCGGTCATGGAATCGAGCTAGGTTTTTTTTACGGCTGCAGAATCACAAGCCTCACCCTAGAGAGAGTGGATTTGGAGAGTTGGACCCCCAGAGATTTTTCTAGAAATTACTTACCATAGGCCACGAAGCAGCGGCTGTTTCGGCGAAACGTCGAATTTCTGAGGGTCCAGAACTGGTTTTCAACGAGGTGGTTCGTATAGGAATGGCACATAAGACGTTAGGGTGGATAGCTTAGACGATGTCGGTGTCAAGCGCGTCGACTAACCGCGCCGTTAAGGTAGGCTGGCGGGCTCGACACTATGGAATGCAGATGGAGAATTCTGTTGAAATTAAAACCTTGATAACTTTGCCTTCCGGTCATGGAATCGAGCTAGGTTTTTTTTACGGCTGCAGAATCACAGGTCTCACCCTAGAGAGATTTGATTTGGAGAGTTGGACCCCCAGAGATTTTTCCAGAAATTACTTACCATAGGCTACGAAGCAGCGGCTGTTTCGGCGAAACATCGAATATCTGAGGGTCCACAACTGGATTTCAACGAGGTGGTTCGTATAGGGATGGCACATAGGACGTTAGGGTGGATAGCTTAGACGATGTCGGTGTCAAGCGCGTCGACTAACCGCGCCGTTAAGGTAGGCTGGCGGGCTCGACACTATGGAATGCAGATGGAGAATTCGGTTGAAATTAAAACCTTCATAACTTTGCCTTCCGGTCATGGAATCGAGCTAGGTTTTTTTTGACAGCTGCAGAATCATAGGCCTCACCCTAGAGAGACTGGATTTGGAGAGTCGGACCCCCAGAGATTTTTCTAGAAATTACTTACCATTGGCCACGAAGCAGCTGCTGTTTCGTCGAAACGTCGAATTTCTGAGGGTCCACAACTGGTTTTCAACGAGGTGGTTCGTATAGGAATGGCACATAGGATGTTAGGGTGGATAGCTTAGACGATGTCGGTGTCAAGCGCGTCGACTAACCGCGCCGTTAAGGTAGGCTGGCGGGCTCGACGCTATGGAATGCAGATGGAGAATTCTATTGAAATTAAAACCTTGATAACTTTGCCTTCCGGTCATGGAATCGAGCTAGATTTTTTTTTACGGCTGTAGAATCACAAGCCTCACCCTAGAGAGACTGGATTTGGAGAGTTCGACCCCTAGAGATTTTTCTAGAAATTACTTACCATAGGCCACGAAGCAGCGGCTGTTTCGTCGAAACGTCGAATTTCTGAGGGTCCAGAACTGGTTTTCAACGAGGTGGTTCGTATAGGAATGGCACATAGGACGTTAGGGTGGATAGCTTAGACGATGTCGGTGTCAAGCGCGTCGACTAACCGCGCCGTTAACGTAGGCTGGCGGGCTCGACACTATGGAATGCAGATGAAGAATTCTGTTGAAATTAAAACCTTGATAACTTTGCCTTCCGGTCATGGAATCGAGCTAGGTTTTTTTTGACGGCTGCAGAATCACAGGCCTCACCCTAGAGAGACTGGATTTGGAGAGTTGGTCCCCAGAGATTTTTCTAGAAATTACTTACCATAGGCCACGAAGCAGCGGCTGTTTCGTCGAAACGTCGAATATCTGAGGGTCCAGAACTGGTTTTCAACGAGGTGGTTAGCATAGGAATGGCACATACAACGTTTGGGTGGATAGCTTAGATGATGTCGGTGTCAAGCGCGTCGACTAACCGCGCCGTTAAGGTAGGCTGGCGGGCTCGACACTATGGAATGCAGATGGAGAATTCTGTTGAAATTAAAACCTTGATAACTTTGCCTTCCGGTCATGGAGTCGAGCTAGGTTTTTTTCGACGGCTGCAGAATCACAGGCCTCACCCTAGATAAACTGGATTTGGAGAGTCGGACCCCCAGAGATTTTTCTAGAAATTACTTACCATAGGCCACGAAGCAGCGGCTGTTTCGGTGAAACGTCGAATATCTGAGGGTCCAGAACTAGTTTTCAACGAGGTGGTTAGTATAGGAATGGCACATAGGACGTTAGGGTGGATAGCTTAGATGATGTCGGTGTCAAGCGCGTCGAATAACCGCGCCGTTAAGGTAGGCTGGCGGGCGCGACACTGGGAAATGCAGATGGAGAATTCTGGGCGAAATTAAAACCTTGATAACCTTGCCTTCCAGTCGTGGAATCGAGCTAGGTTTTTTCTTAGGGCTGCAGAATAACGGGCCTCACCCTAGAGAGACTGGATTTGGAGAGGTGGACCCCCAGAGATTTTTGTAGAAATGACTTACAATAGGCCACGAAGCAGCGGTTGTTTGGCGAAATGTCGAATATCTGAGCGTCCACAACTGCCTTTCAACGAGGTGGTTAGTATAGGAATGGCACATAGGACGTTAGGGTGGATAGCTTAGATGATGTCGGTGTCAAGCGCGTTGACTAACCGCGCCGTTAAGGTAGGCTGGCGGGCGCGACACCGTGGAATGCAGATGGAGAATTCTGGGCGAAATTAAAACCTTGATAAAATTACCTTCCGGTCATGGAATCGAGCTTGGTTTTTTTTGACGGCTGCAGAATCACGGGCCTCACCCTAGAGAGACTGGATTTGGAGAGGTGGACCCCTAGGGATTTTTGTAGAAATGACTTACCATAGGCCACGAAGCAGCGGTTGTTTCGGCGAAGCGTCGAATATCTGAGGGTCCACAACTGGTTTTCAACGAGGTGGTTAGTATAGGAATGGCACGTAGGATGTTAGGGTGGATAGATTAGACGATGTCAGTGTCAAGCGCGTCGACTAACCACGCCGTTAATGTAGGCTGGCGGGCGCGACACTGGGGAATGCAGATGGAGAATTCTGTTCAAATTAAAACCTTGATAACTTTGCCTTCCGGTCATGGAATCGAGCTAGGTTTTTTTTACGGCTGCAGAATCACGGGCCTCACCCTAGAGAGACTGAATTTGGAGAGGTGGACCCCCAGAGATTTCTCTAGAAATGACTTACAATAGGCCACGAAGCAGCGGTTGTTTCGGCGAAACGTCGAATATCTGAGCATCCACAACTGGTTTTCAACGAGGTGGTTAGCATAGGAATGGCACATTGGACGTTAGGGTGGATAGCTTAGATGATGTCGGTGTCAAGCGCGTCGAATAACTGCGCCGTTAAGGTAGGCTGGCGGGCGCGACACTGGGAAATGCAGATGGAGAATTCTGGGCGAAATTAAAACCTTGATAACCTTGCCTTTCAGTCATGGAATCGAGCTAGGTTTTTTTTTAGGGCTGCAGAATCACGGGCCTCACCCTAAACAGACTGGATTTGGAGAGTTGGACCCCAGAGATTTTTCTAGAAATTACTTACCATAGGCCACGAAGCAGCGGCTTTTTCGGCGTAACGTCGAATATCTGAGGGTCCAGAACTGGTTTTCAACGAGGTGGTTAGCATAGGAATGGCACATAGGACATTAGGGTGGATAGCTTAGACGAAGTCGGTGTCAAGCGCGTCGACTAACCGCGCCGTTAAGGTAGGCTGGCGGGCGCGACACTGTGGAATGCAGATGGAGAATTCTGTTGAAATTAAAACCTTGATAACTTTGCCTTCCGGTCATGGAATCGAGCTAGGTTTTTTTTGACGGCTGCAGAATCATAGGCCTCACCCTAGACAGACTGGATTTGGAGAGTTGGACCCCCAAAGATTTTTCTAGAAATTACTTACCATAGGCCACGAAGCAGCGGCTGTTTCGGCGAAACCTCGAATATCTGAGGGTCCACAACCGGATTTCAACGAGGTGGTTAGCATAGGAGTGGCACATAGGACGTTAGGGTGGATAGCTTAGACGATGTCAGTGTCAAGCGCGTCGACTAACCGCGCCGTTAAGGTAGGCCAGCGGGCTCGACACTGTGGAATGCAGATGGAGAATTCTGCTCTAATTAAAACATTGATAACTTTGCATTCCGGTCATGGAATCGAGCTAGGTTTTTTTTGACGGTTGAAGAATCACAGGCCTCACCCTAGAGAGACAGGATTTGGAGAGTTGGACCCCCAGAGATTTTTCTAGAAATTACTAACCATAGGCCACGAAGCAGCGGCTGTTTCGGCGAAACATCGAATATCTGAGCGTCCACAACTGGATTTCAACGAGGTGGTTAGCATAGGAATGGCACATAGTACTTTAGGGTGGATAGCTTAGATGATGTCGGTGTCAAGCGCGTCGACTAACCGCGCCGTTAGGGTAGGCTGGCGGGCGCGACACCGTAGAATGCAGATGAAGAATTCTGGGCGAAATTAAAACCTTGATATCATTGCCTTCCGGCCATGGAATCGAGCTTGGTTTTTTTTTACGGCTGCAAAATCACAGGCCTCACCCTAGATAGACTTGATTTGGAGAGGTGGACCCCCAGAGATTTCTCTAGAAATGACTTACAATAGGCCACGAAGCAGCGGTTGTTTCGGCGAAACGTCGAATATCTGAGTATCCACAACTGGTTTTCAACGAGGTGGTTAGCATAGGAATGACACATAGGACGTTAGGGTGGATAGCTTAGATGATGTCGGTGTCAAGCGCGTCGACTAACCGCGCCGTTAGGGTAGGCTGGCGGGCGCGACACCGTGGAATGCAGATGAAGAATTCTGGGCGAAATTAAAACCTTGATATCATTGCCTTCCGGCCATGGAATCGAGCTTGGTTTTTTTTTACGGCTGCAAAATCACAGGCCTCACCCTAGATAGACTTGATTTGGAGAGGTGGACCCCCAGAGATTTCTCTAGAAATGACTTAGAATAGGCCACGAAGCAGCGATGTGTATGACTTACAATAGGGCCGATGTGTATGAGTTCGTATAATTCAAAGGAGCTTCCTATTTACCCCGAAGTGGTAGTTTAGGTGACTAAGCGTGTCCAATACAACGGTATTGTGCCACGTGGTGGGTTCCCGTTGTGTCCGCCACCACGGCGTTAAGTTTAAGGCGTGGGCTCGCCACTTAACAGTTCTAGGTCATATAACGTGTATGGCTTAGGATGGAGTAACACGTATCGTGCTGGTGTAAGGCTAAATCATGAATTTTGGAAAAGCTTTGTTGCGGGTAAAAAATCGGGTACTTATGTATCGCATGCCATGCTCTTGCATGATTATTATTTTGCATCATGTGGGTAAAGTGTACAAACTCTGCAGAGTAAAAACTAATCGATTAGCCGTGCTCGCGGTCAAGAGCGACGTGTGGATATGTATTGAGTATAGACTTGTGTTTATTCTTCTAAATGCTGAAAATTACCTTCAAATTGTGATGAGATTTGAGAATGATCTCCTTGCTGCCATGGAAGGCAATGAGGTGCATATTTATACATGATTAATGCATACCTTGATGCCCAATATGTCAAGTACTAGCTTGCTGAAATTTATTTGAAAGTAACCCTGATTTAGAAATGTTTTATGCAAATAAAACTTGCTTTATGCTAAAAAGAACCATATTATGCCTTCCTTGATTATATGCCTTGCAAGTAGGGTGTTAGGCTTGTCTTGGTGCTTGCCAGTACATTATTTCTAATAATGTACTGACTCTTGCTATTGAATTAATCTTTTGCTTGCAGGTTTTAGACTTAGTCTTTGAGTGATGCGGGTAATCGACTCCTTCTTCTAGGACTTGAACTTAATGGGGTAAACCCCTAGTCGGTGTGCTTGTGGATTGGGTAGACAAGCTTCCGCTGTTCTATGTATTTATTTGGCCGGTCGGCCAATGTAACTAAAGTAGATGTAGTTTATAATCGCTTTCATCTTATTTGTGTTTGCTATGTATAATCATGCTTGAGATGAAAGTGTGAATCTAGTGCACATCCTGGGCAAATCTTACCTCCATCTCGGTACAACGAGAAAGAGTTTACTATGGTCGGTGCAGTGAGATTTGTGGAACTAATCATGCCTTTACGCCTATCGTCGTAGAAGCGGTGACTTTGAAAGATTATGCGGATTGGGTATCCAATCAATTAATCCTCCTACTAGATTCACATGAGTATGAGTTAAGAATATTTGAGATGTTGTAGATCTTTAGCCATTTTTGTCAAGTCTCCTGAATATGTAACACATCTAGTCGCCGCCTTCGAGTGGTTTGACGGGCACATCTTAGGCTGAAGTTGACTGGCAGGCTAAAGGCCTAGTAATGTCTCCAATATTCTTCTCTCAAGGCGTCGGATGTTTCATTATGTTTGTTTGATGACTTGAATTATTCACTTCATCCTTCAAATATAATGGAAGGTCCGGAAAGCCTACGACAGCATGGTATCAGAGCAAATACCGACTATAGGAGCCCCTTAAGTTGGTCGTTTAGAATGATTCCTTAAAATTATTTTGAGTGCTATGCTCTCAGCTACAAATTATTTGCGAAAATCATATTCAATCTTATAATCTCATCCCTCTTTAGAGATTTTAGAGATTATTTTCCTCTGTCTTTATTTTGATTTTGAAAACTCTTATCTTGCTCTATAGGACCGTAACATTTTGAAAATGCTACTTCTGTAAAAATGTGTTTGAAATCACCTAATAATCAATATAAAATAATATCAAAGTGTTTTGAAAAGTTTTAAAATCCATTTGCAACCTACACCTATGTACTAGTACGGATTTGTAAAATATCGGGTTAGAGATAGCCTCTAGTGAATGGGTTTTGGAAATGGGTTGATAAAATTTAAAACTTGATAGACATGATATAATTTCCATCTCCCTATGTCGTCTCTGCACTAAAAATGGATTGGGTTTATTTTGAACTCCTTTCTCCCGAAATTTCAAAATGTTACCGATATGGTCTAAAACGAGTAGTTTTGAATAGGATAGAATTTGTTGTGCTTAAAACTTTAGATTGTTTGCTTAGATGTACTACCCAAAATTCATATAGTTTCTGGACCACTCTAACATAATGCAATTAAAATATGGTGAATTTAGGTAACTTAAAACTTGCATAAAGTTTCATTTTGTGCCGGTTGCTCTTTTTCTGGAATCTTGAGTCAGTCTATTTGTTATTTTTGTCTAGATTAAACCGTAGGTGATAAACCTGAGAATTTTTACAGGCAACATGTAGACTAACTAAGCAAGCTTCATGAATTTTTTGGACCCCTGCATCATGGTAAAACAATTAAATTAGGTAGCATAACTATGTTCTGAAATCTGTAGACAGCTGCATTCATCTTTCTGTGTAGCCCAAACCATACATGATAAAATATGCACCTTTTCACAGTAGCTTATCAACATACCCAGTAGTCTCCACGAATTTTGGCTAAAGTTTTGAGTCTTTGCATCATGGCATAAAAATTCATATGGCACTGCATAGTCCCAATCTGAAAACAGTAGTCAACCCGGTTGTTGAATTTGTGTAGTCTAAACTATAAATGATAAAATCTTGGTTCCTTCAAGGTAGTTCACAACCTAACTCACCCATCCCTCTGATTTTTGCCTAGTTTTTTTGCACCTTTAGAACTTGACCTAAAAGTTCAACAAAGACAGTAAACTGACAAAATCCAGCACTGCACTACTTGGCATGATCATTTTCTCTAAAATAATCCACTTGTCCAAAAATCACCATTCTTTTCCAGGTTAAAGACCACTTTGTTAGGATGATGAATATAACTTTTTTTTCATAGCTTGTCATCCCACTAGCATAGACTTCTGTTTCAGTTTATACCTCGGAACTGGGTAGGACAGCACCTAGCACATATGTCGATTTAGCCCTTCATTAAAAATTTCTTTGATAAACCTCATAGCAAAAACTTTATTTTTTTTTAAGGGGGATAGTGTACCATGACCTTATACACCCAGAGACAAATATGCAATCTTGATAAGCCCCCTCAATGCCTAAAAGAAACCCACCATACTAGGAACAAGTCATAAGCAAACTATGTGATTTATGTTGAGATGGCTCAATGCGCGAATTTTGTGCCCCTTTATGGTTGGATGCAAGATCTGTACATTGAAGCAACTCACAAACATGGTTTGGAACCTTGACTTATAGATTTTGAAAACTTCTCTAAAATGATCCACTTGTTTTAAAAAATACCACCGCAACCTACTAATCAGTTGAACCGAAGGGGATTGTACTATGGCATGTATGCAATACAAAAATATCTTCATAAGCATTGAATCATTCCATACATTCATCGCATCATCCATTCATCATGATATCATAGCATATATTCATGCCTTCTTAAAAAAAATCTATTGCTATACATGCCATCAAGCAACCCGCTTAACTTTAAATTGGTAACCTTCGTGCTTGCTGTCCAGAATTTTAAAAATTTTGTAAATGTGGGCTCAACCAAGATAGATCAATGGCCATAGATCCAAAAAAATATGTACCATAATGTACCTTGTTAGAACCAACTTCTCTAGTACCACTTTTTGATTATCTACCAAAGCCTTCGTAAACCACAATTGAGTAAAACCTGCCACCCAACTACTAAATAGAAGTTTCTAAATGTTTTATGGTAGCAAGTCTATGATACAACTTAAGAAAGTTACTACCATTTATCAATCCTCAGGAAATAGTCATGACTTAAGCTAACCTCACCCACAGGAAATTAAGTAGAACCTTTTATTAGAGGTATTAAATGTGGTACGTTTGAAAGAGATTTAGAAAAATAATTAAATCAGATACTATCGTGTTATCAGAAAGCATCATACAAGTAAAACTTTTGGTAGGTCTTTCAAACATTAGTCAAGATTAGGATTTATAACCCATTCTTAACTTTGACAAAAAAATTTAACGGAGTTGATAGTAAGAACCACACTAAGAAGAGTAGGATTCTTAGGAAACCAACACATTGAACAATGTAACCACCCACAACCCTACCCAAATCTCGGGGACGAGATTTATTTAAGGGGGATAGATTGTAACATATCCAAATTCTAGACCTTAAAAATTTCCTATCAAAATAGTTGGAAGCTAACTTTTCCATTTTTGAGAGCTAAAAATTTCCATTTTTAACCTAGGTGTGGTCAATCTAACTTGAACCTAAGTAAAATTTGAGAACAAATTAAAACTTTTTCATTTATAACCTAGGACATAAATGCAAACACGAGTAAAAGCATGCATACTTGCATAAAACATGTTTTGACTTGAGTCCTTCATGTGCATTTGAATCTTTGATTTGCATTTCATAATAGGTCTCATGAATATTAACTAAGATCTAGATAAACAACTAAACCATTAGGGCCTAGTGCTAGCTAGAGGAAGTTAAAATAGAAACCATACACCTTAAAATATATCAACATGGCTAATGTCAAGCCTCACAAAACTAATTTCGACATCCATCTAAAGACATGTCATGAACATGAAAGTGAACAAATAAATTATATCATATAGGGTATATTCTATCTTAATCATCTCTATAAGCATTCTCTTAATTTAATACTAAAGTAAACTTATGCATAAATAGGTAAGGAGCTTATGACATGTGTAAGGTAAACTGTAATTCTAACATATCAATATCACCTCAGGTTAATGAGAGTCCAAATATAACTTTTATAAACATTTACATGCATTTAGGAAAGGGAAACACATATAAGACATAAGTCTTGCGAATTATCTAAAATAATTCGTGCAAGATAAAATCATGGGAAAATTCATGTAGGCTCTACTCAACACATACAACTCACTGTAATTTTGGTATAATTTAATAACTAAATTTGGTACCTCAAATAAATCAGTCAAACTAATAAAAACTGATTAACTGTAGTTCTTAATCGGCTAAAACCATACTTTGTCTAAAAGTGCATTTAACTGCATAAAAGTGTATAAGTAAAATAATTTATTCAAATACTAGGTCATTTATCATGAATAAAAATAATTTTTCCAGAATTTATCTTCTCTGTTTAGGTCTCCTAAAAATTCGAACTAGTTTCCAAAGAACCCATATTCCTCTAATTTCTGTGAGTAATCTATCCATAATTTTTGAGTGCAACCAAAGAAAATGGAATCTAGGTATCTTCATCTACCTTCAGAAAAATCCACACTAAATTATTCTACCCACAAATTAAATAATTGAATTATTAAAGTGGGAGAGAGAAATAATCCTGAAAATCATTCAAACCTTTTGTTCACCCACGTTTCTGCCCAACCCTCTCACCCTAGCTTAGTTTGTCACGACCTGGACCCACTTGGCAGCCACTCTGGCTTGTCCTCACCCTGTGCAAATCTTCCAGCCGACCAGAGACAGCCGAGAGAGAGAGATTGGCGCCGGTTGTGTACGACGCATGGCTACAACGTGTCGACGCCATCAAACTCCTATTCTAGCCATCTCCTCCTCCCAGTTGCATCTCCACACATCATTCTCCACCTCTAAGCCGAAGAAACCGAGGGAGGAGGCTCTCAACTTCTCCGTCGCCCTCATCCTTGCCGCTGGCCACAAAGAAGACGACTATCGTACTCGTTAATAAGCCAGGGTAATCCCCATCTCTTTCGCGTTCCATACTCTCCTCACCATGCCGAGGATTTATCCTTTTAATTTTATCCTCTATCGTGCAGTGGATCGACGGGAATGCCGTCGTGCCCACGGCACTCCGGAGCGCGCTCCAAGCGCCGCCGCAGCCGACATCATCGTCGTTCCGACCACTGTAGACCAAACCAAGCCGAGCCGTCGCGCCAACATCTTCTCCTTGAAGTCTTCCTCAAAAACCCTCAAAAATCCTAGGCAATGGCGCAGCAAGTGCGGAGATCGACTACCGTCTTCTTCACCTCCGGTCGCCGTCGCCATTGTCGATTCCGCCTCCTCCGGTGAGCCATTGTCCGATTCTTCGCGTATACACCATCCCTGGGACCTCACTAACCCCATGAAAACACATGCATGTCAATTCGATGAGTGGATCGAGCCGTTGCCGTCTTCCCGGAGCTCTACACCGTCGCCGGACCATCTTCTTCACCGCTGCCGCTGTCCAGACTTTCCCGCGCCTCGTTAAAGGTTCGGTGAGCACCCTTGAGCCATAGGATTGCATTCATGCATTTCATTCACTTAGAATCGAGCACCAACTCAACATGCAGTAGCAGCCTAAGCACAGCCGCCGCTCGGACTCGCCGCCGGCGTTACTCCGATGTTCACTGACCGAGAAAAGTAGAGGAATGGAATCGCAATAGCATGATCTTCATTCTGTCTTTTGGTCGCACCCTCAACCGAGCCACCGTTTGCCGCTGGCAAGCTTGAGATCGAGCTCAGCCATGGCTTGATCTGCTTCAGCTCGAACCAGGGACCTCCTCACAAGAATTTAGGTTAATGTAGGGTCCTTTCTGCAAAAGCTCAAGACACACAGAACAGTCATAGGACTGCGCTTTGATTTCCTGAAACACTAGGGGCCTTTTTGCATATTGGCCTAAGACCGACAGGTGGACCCCATGAGTTTAAAATCTGAAAATGTAAAAGATAATACTAAAAGCCTTTACTTTTTAACAGCAAAACACCTAAACTTGTAAAATCCATATAAAATCAAATATAACTTATTTTGAGATGATTCAAATTTCTATAGGTTCACAAAACTATGAACTTTAATGTGGTAACATTAAGCTTGGCACCCTCAGCACAGACCTTGTCTCTAAAATGGGTCTAAGATAAATCATACATAAAGCATACACAAACTTATAAAATGCATATAAAGTACATCTCAACTCATTTTGGAGCAAACTCAGTTTCTACAGATCCACCAACTTATATTCTCCTATAAAGCAAAATGAAATAGTATACATACTATACATCAAATGCCTCTAAAACTATTACCTTTAAATGACTAGTTTTAGATAAGCTGAATTTTAGAAGTTCATATAAAATTCATCTTAGATCCTTTTTGAGTAAACACAAGTTCTGTAGAATCACCAAAACATATACTTCCAAGTTATAAAATAAAATTATATACTTGCTGTATGATAAAAGCCTCTAAATACTTATATAAGTAATAACCAACATAGAGCAACCTTAAATTGTAAAATTTGTAGAAAATTCATCTTTAGTCTAAATGAAGTGAACCAAATATCTATAGAACCAGCAATCAGTGGGCTTCAACATAATAAAGTAAAATATGGAACCTTCTGTACAGGTTATAGCTCTAAACTTTAAATTTATAGGATAGGTGCTAATCACATAGTATCGATTGAGCAATATGTATATATATAAATGTATATAGAAATACACTCTAGCTATAATGAAACCCAAATAAAACTTGTTAGACCAGTGAATGCATAGTTCCATCCCCATCCACCAAAACTTAAGGCACTTAGCTCATATAATAATTTCTAGGTTGATATAATAAATTGCTAGCATGGACTAGAGCTCCCCTAGTTTATAAAATATGAACCATGATAATAAAGACCATAAGCCTATGAACTAAGGTTAGATTAGTTAACTAAAATACTCATTTTATATATCACTAGCTAGATGAGGCAAGTTCTGGACCTAAACCTCTAAAGCCATGAACCTATAGAACACTATACACCTATAACACGTTATAGCTTGTAAAATACATAAAGAATTCATATTAAGTCCAAAAATTGTGAAACCAAATATGTTAGTCTTAGAAAACACTCCTCTACACCTCTGTGAAGTCAAAACTAATAAACATCACTTTATAAAAATATTTTATAACACTACCTAGGTGATACTACCTTATACCGAGGAAACTTCTAAAATTCATAACTCCCAAATAAAAAGAGTAAAATAGAAATTCTTTCACCTAAATTCATATTATACTAGTACCTATTCACTGTGCACAAATCATCCATTTTAGAGCATTTTGGATTTTTCGCATATTTCGGTGTTTAATTGCATAACGTGTACTTTGTATAGATGATTGCTTAAACGGTGAAGAAGTGATTTAGGTGCTGACATTTTCCTGATTCAAGGCAAGTCCCACCTCCCTCTCTTTGATCACTTTGAACCTATGTTTTGGAGGTTATTGAAAATGTTTGCAAATCTTGCATGTCGATTGTACACTAATAAATTAAAATTTTGTTAAACTTGTTAGATAAACTCCTATTATTTGCATTATCACCTTAACTCCACATATATCCATATTCCTCATTCCTAACCTTAGGAACAATATGACTATACCACTTTATATATGAGTTTTGGTGACACTGGGTTACTATAAAGCTTAGCCATGCTTAGAATGGTCTTCCTTGTCATTATGGGCTCATTACAAACATGAAAATTGATTTTTAATTAATCTGGACAGAACTTTAATACTTGTGATTTTGATAAATAAAATGGTGGAAAACATGCATTTTAGGTTTGAGCCTCAAGTGGTGCACATATGGTGATTAGTTGTGTACCGATAGGGGGAGAGTGTGCCCAAACCGACCTAAGGACTTCACTCAATGTTAGTTCATTTCGTATACAATGCAACAACATGTGCTAGTATGGGATAGCCCAAGCTTAGTAAATTATTTATGGTTTAGCCTTACATTCTGGTGGGCCGGTGTGTATGAGTTCGTATAATTCAGAGGAGCTTCCTATTTACCCCGAAGTGGTAATTTAGGTGACTAAGCGTGTCCAATACAACAGTATTGTGCCACGTGGTGGGTTCCCGTTGTGTCCGCCACCACGGCGTTAAGTTTAAGGCATGGGCCCGCCACTTAACGGTTCTAGGTCATATAACGTGTATGGCTTAGGATGGAGTAACACGTATCGTGCTGGTGTAAGGCTAAATCATGAATTTTGGAAAAGCTTTGTTGCGGGTAAAAAATCGGGTACTTATGTATCGCGTGCCATGCTCTTGCATGATTATTATTTTGCATCATGTGGGTAAAGTGTACAAACTCTGCAGAGTAAAAACTAATCGATTAGCCGTGCTCGCGGTCAAGAGCGACGTGTGGATATGTATTGAGTATAGACTTGTGTTTATTCTTCTAAATGTTGAAAATTACCTTCAAATTGTGATGAGATTTGAGAATGATCTCCTTGCTGCCATGGAAGGCAATGAGGTGCATATTTATACATGATTAATGCCTACCTTGATGCCCAATATGTCAAGTACTAGCTTGCTGAAATTTATTTGAATGTAAACCTGATTTAGAAATGTTTTATGCAAATAAAACTTGCTTTATGCTAAAAAGAACCATATTATGCCTTCCTTGATTATATGCCTTGCAAGTAGGGTGTTAGGCTTGTCTTGGTGCTTGCCAATACATTATTTCTAATAATGTACTAACTCTTGCTATTGAATTAATCTTTTGCTTGCAGGTTTTAAACTTAGTCTTTGAGTGATGCGGGTAATCGACTCCTTCTAGGACTTGAACTTAATGGGGTAAACCCCTAGTCGATGTGCTTATGGATTGGGTAGACAAGCTTCCGCCGTTCTATATATTTATTTGGGCGGTCGGCCAATGTAACTAAAGTAGATGTAGTTTATAATCGCTTTCATCTTATTTGTGTTTGCTATGTATAATCATGCTTGAGATGAAAGTGTGAATCTAGTGCACATCCTGGGAACTAGATTCACATGAGTATGAGTTAAGAATATTTGAGATGTTGTAGATCTTTAACCATTTTTGCCAAGTCTCCTAAATGTGTAACACATCTAGTCGCCACCTTCGAGTGGTTTGACGGGCACATCTCAGGCTGAAGTTGACTGGCAGACTAAAGGCCAAGCAATGTCTTCAATATTCTTCTCTCGAGGCGTCGGATGTTTCATTATGTATGTTTGATAACTTGAATTATTCACTTCATCCCTCAAATATAATGGAAGGTCCGGAAAGCCTACGACATGGAATCGAGCTAGGTTTTTTTTTGACGGCTGCAGAATCTTGGGCTTCACCCTAGAGAGACTGGATTTGGAGAGGTGGACACCCAGAGATTTTTCGAGAAATGACTTACCATAGGCTACGATGCAGCGGTAGTTTCGACGAAACGTCGAATATCTAAGGGTCCACAACTGGTTTTCAACGAGGTGGTTAGTATAGTAATGGCACATAGGACGTTAGGATGGATAGCTTAGACGATGTCGGTGTCAAGCGCGTCGACTAACCGCGCCGTTAAGGTAGGCTGGTGGGAGCGACACCGTGGAATGCAGATGGAGAATTCTGGGCGAAATTAAAACCTTGATAACTTTGCCTTCCGGTCATGGAATTGAGCTAGGTTTTTTTTGACGGCTGCAGAATCACAGGCCTCACCCTAGAGATACTAGATTTGGAGAGGTGGACCCCAGAGATTTTTCTAGAAATGACTAACCATAGGCCACGAAGCAGCGGTTGTTTCGGTGAAACGTCGAATATCTAAGGGTCCACAACTGGTTTTCAACGAGGTGGTTAGTATAGTAATGGCACATAGGACGTTAGGATGGATAGCTTAGACGATGTCGGTGTCAAGCGCGTCGACTAACCGCGCCGTTAAGGTAGGCTGGCGGGAGCGACACCGTGGAATGCAGATGGAGAATTCTGGGCGAAATTAAAACCTTGATAACTTTGCCTTCCGGTCATGGAATCGAGCTAGGTTTTTTTTGACGGCTGCAGAATCACAGGCCTCACCCTAGAGATACTAGATTTGGAGAGGTGGACCCCAGAGATTTTTCTAGAAATGACTAACCATAGGCCACGAAGCAGCGGTTGTTTCGGCGAAACGTCGAATATCTGAGGGTCCACAATTGGTTTTCAACGAGGTAGTTTGTATAGGAATGGCACATAGGACGTTAGGGTAGATAGCTCACACGATGTCGGTGTCAAGCGCGTCGACTAACCGCGCCGTTAAGGTAGGCTGGAGGGCGCGACACTACAGAATGCAGATGTAGAATTCTGTGCGAAATTAAAACCTTGATAACTTTGCCTTCCAGTCATGCAATCGAGCAAGGTTTTTTTTAACGGCTGCAGAATCACGGGCCTCACCCTAGAGAGACTAGATTCGGAGAGGTGGACCCCTAGAGATTTCTCTAGAAATGACTTATCATAGGCCATGAAGCAGCGGTTGTTTCGGCAAAACGTCGAATAGCTCAGATGATGTCGGTGTCAAGCGCGTTGACTAACCGCGCCGTTAAGGTAGGCTGGCGGGCGCGACACTGTGGAATGCAGATGGAGAATTCTGTGCGAAATTACAACCTTGGTAACTTTGACTTCCGGTCATGGAATCGAGCTAGGTTTTTTTTTACGGCTGCAGAATCTTGGG
Source organism: Oryza meridionalis (assembly GCA_000338895.3). NCBI lineage: Eukaryota > Viridiplantae > Streptophyta > Magnoliopsida > Poales > Poaceae > Oryza > Oryza meridionalis. The sequence goes on from CM002524.2 coordinate 173,710, forward strand.
CCTCACCCTAGAGAGACTGGATTTGGAAAGATGGACACCCAGAGATTTTTCTAGAAATAACATACCATAGGCCACGAAGCAGTGGTCGTTTCGGCGAAACGTCGAATATCTGAGGGTCCACAACTGGTTTTCAACGAAGTGGTTAGTATAGGAATGGCACATAGGACGTTAGGGTGGATAGCTTAGACGATGTCGGTGTCAAGCGCGTCGACTAACCGCGCCATTAAGGTAGGCTGGCGGGCGCGACACTATGGAATGCAGATGGAGAATTCTGTGCGAAATTAAAACCTTGATAACTATGCCTTCCGGTCATGGAATCGAGCTAGGGTTTTTTTTACGGCTGCAGAATTACGGGCCTCACCCTAGAGAGACTGGATTTGAAGAGGTGGACCCCAGATATTTTTCTAGAAATGACTTACCATATGCCACGAAGCAGCGGTTGTTTCGGCGAAACGTCGTATAACTGAGGGTCCACAACTGTTTTCAACGAGGTAGTTAGTATAGGAATGGCACATAGGATGTTAGGGTGGATAGCTTAGACGTTGTCGGTGTCAAGCGTGTCGACTAACCGCGCCGTTAAGATTGGCCGGCGGGCACGACACTGTGGACTGCAGATGGAGAATTCTGTGCGAAATTAAAACCTTGATAACTTTGACTACCTGTCATGAAATCGAGCTAGGTTTTTTTTGACGGCTGCAGAATCTTAAGCCTCACCCTAGAGAGACTGGATTTGGAGAGATGGAGGCCTAGAGATTTTTCTAGAAATGACTTACCATAGGCCACGATGCAGCGGTTGTTTCGGCTAAACGTCGAATATCTGAGGGTCCACAACAGGTTTTCAACGAGGTGGTCAGTATAGCAATGGCACATAGGACGTTAGGGTGGATAGCTTAGATGATGTCGGTGCCAAGCGCGTTGACTAACCGCGCCGTTATGTTAGGCTGGCGGACGCGACACTGTGGAATGCAGATGGAGAATTCTGTGCGAAATTAAAACCTTGATAACTTTCACTTCCAGTCATGGAATCGAGCTTGGTTTTTTTTTACGGCTGCAAAATCACGGGCCTCACCCAAGAGATACTAGTTTTGGAGAGGTGGACCCCCAGAGATTTTCCTAAAAATGACTTACCATAGGCCACGAAGCAGCGGTTCTTTCGGCGAAACATCGAATATCTGAGTGTCCACAACTGGTTTTCAACGAGGTGGTTAGTATGGGAATGGCACATAGGACATTAGGGTGGATAGCTTAGACGATGTTGGTGTCAAGCGCCTCGACTAACCGCGCCATTAAGGTAGGCTGGCGGGCGCGATACTAGGAATGCAGATGGAGAATTCTGTGCAAAATTAAAACCTTGATAACTTTGCCTTCCGGTCATAAAATCGAGCTAGGTTTTTTTTTTACGGCTGCAGAATCTTGGGCCTCACCCTAGAGAGACTGGATTTGGAAAGATGGACACCCAGAGATTTTTCTAGAAATAACATACCATAGGCCACGAAGCAGCGGTCGTTTCGGCGAAACGTCGAATATCTGAGGGTCTACAACTGGTTTCAACGAGGTGGTTAGTATAGGAATGGCACAAAGGACGTTACGATAGAGAGCTCAGACGATGTCGGTGTCAAGCGCGTCGACTAACCGCGCCATTAAGGTAGGCTGGCGGCGCGACACTGTGGAATGCAGATGGGGAATTCTGTGCGAAATTAAAACCTTGATAACTTTGCCTTCCGGTCATGTAATCGAGCTAGGTTTTTTTTGACGGCTGCAGAATCACAGGCCTCACCCTAGAGTTACTAGATTTGGAGAGGTGGACCCCCAGATAGTTTTCTAGAAATGACTTACCATAGGCCACGAAGCAGCGGTTGTTTCGGCGAAACGTCGAATATCTGAGGGTCCACAACTGGTTTTCAACGAGGTAGTTAGTATAGGAATGGCACATAGGACAATAGGGAGGATATCTTAAACGACGTCGGTGTCAAGCGCGTCGACTAACCGCGCCGTTAAGGTAGGCTGGCGGGCGCGACACCGTGGAATGCAGATGGAGAATTCTGGGCGAAATTAAAACCTTGATAACATTGCCTTCCGGTCATGGAATCGAGCTAGGTTTTTTTTACGGCTGTAGAATCACGGGCCTCACCCTAGAAAGACTGGATTTGGAGAGGTGGACCCCCAGAGATTTTTCTAGAAATGACTTACCATATGCCACGAAGCAGCGGTTGTTTCGACGAAACGTCGAATATCTAAGGGTCCACAACTGTTTTGAACGAGATAGTTAGTATAGAAATAGCACATAGAACGTTAGGGTGGATAGCTTAGACGATGTCAGTATCAAGCGTGTCGACTAACCGCGCCGTTAAGATAGGCTGGCGGGCGTCACACTGTGGACTACAGATGGAGAATTCTTTGCGAAATTAAAACCTTGATAACTTTGAATCCTGGTCATGGAATCGAGTTAGGTTTTTTTAACGGCTGCAGAATCTTAGGCCTCATCCTAGAGAGACTGGATTTGGAGAGGTGGACACCCAGAGATTTTTCTAGAAATGACTTACCATAGGCCACGATGCAGCGGTTGTTTCGACGAAACGTCGAATATCTGAGGGTCCACAACAGGTTTTCAACGAGGTGGTTAGTATAGTAATGGCAAATAGGACGTTAGGGTGGATAGCTTAGACGATGTCGGTATCAAGCGCGTCGACTAACCGCGCCGTTAAGTTAGGCTGGCGGACGCGACACTATGGAATGCAGATGGAGAATTCTCTACGAAATTAAAACCTTGATAACATTGCCTTCCGGTCATGGAATCGAGTTAGTTTTTTTTACGGCTGCAGAATCACGGGCCTCACCCTAGAGAGACTAGATTTGGAGAGGTGGACCCCAGAGATTTCCTCACCCTAGAGAGACTGGATTTGGAGAGGTGGACCCCCAGAGATTTTTCTAGAAATGATTTACCATAGGCCACGAAGCAGCGGTTGTTTCGGCGAAACGTCAAATATCTGAGGGTCCACAACTGGTTTCAACGAGGTTATTAGTATAGGAATTGCACGTAGGATGTTAGGGTAGATAGCTAAGACGATGTCGGTGTCAAGCGCGTCGACTAACCGCGCTGTTAAGGTAGGCTGGCAGGCGCTACACTCGGGAATGCGATGGAGAATTCTATGTAAAATTAAAACCTTGATAACTTTGCCTTCCGGTCATAGAATCGTGCTAGGTTTTTTTTGACGGCTGCAGAATCACAGGCCTCACCCTAGAGATACTAGATTTGGAGAGGTGAACCCCCAGAGAGAAACTTTTTTGTGAACGGTATATAGACCGTTGATAAATCAGCATTGGCGAGTAGAGGCAAGACTGAAAATCATGTAAATTTTGGCATTGTACTGGAATTTGTGGAACGGACAAAGACACAGTTGAATATTTTGGCACAAAATGTTCATTTTATCTATTTTTCTATTTCACAAAAAAGATAATAGAGAGAGAAAGAGAGAGAGAGACATTCACCACATAAATTGTCCAAATCATCTTTTGATCAGAACTTGGGATAAAGTAGATTATTTGATTAACATACATAGTGGAGAGAGGATTCAGCCATTGAGGTTTGTTAACACAATAACCATAGGAAATAAGTCTAAAAAAACTGCATGGCATTGACATGCATTAACAATCCCTATCTTACACCAAGAAAACTAACATTAAAAAAACCCAATGGGCAAGAACGGTATCAGGAAAGGGTGCATAAGAAAATTCACCTGTTCAACATATGGTAAGAGGAGATGTGGAAGCAAAACAGGCTGTGCCCTTTGCAGGTGAGCGTAACCAGGAACTATTAAATCAATATATTTTGAGGCTAACAGAACAAGAGACACCTAAATAAATGCAAAGTGGTGTTAGGAAAGTGAAAACAACCAATTTAGACTTTTATCAGAAAAAAAAATGAGAAAGCAGTGTTAATATTTACAAAATGGAATTGCAATAATCAACCATATTTCATGTTATACATAATAGTAAGGCATTTCTGCACATTAAGAACTGCTTAACCAAAAAAAAAATTGCATCTGGAAGTGCGCAAGAAGTCGTTCAGTATGGATGCCAGCAGCATGGCTATTAGATAATTTTCTAGTATAGTAAGTCAACCATATTTCCTTGAAGGCTTGAAGCTGTTACTTACGACATGTCAATCTAGTCTCTTGTTCCAGCCTTTAGGTAGTGAAAGAAAGGAAGCGTATGCTCTGGTTCTCTTCAGAAACCATTGCCCCAGACTCAGCACTACAGTATAATCAACACTTAAAGCTTTTGACTTAAATCTGGCTATCCCTACGCAGCCAAGCAGGCTGAACATGTCATCGACATCAGCCACCGCACCACACAGAATCTGGAGGAAGTTGAAGGGCATCTCTTCCGTGTTCCTGGCGGCCATCCCTCCTGCTGCAAGAACTGAAAACAAGAAACACCACACAACGTTAGTCAGGGACAAGAGACGGTTTCGGACTTTCGGAGGCTTTGCTCGAACTGCTCCGGTCGAATCGATTCCGTCGGTCACCACGCGCGGGGAGGCAGAGGGGAGAAAGAGAGAAGTCAGGAGGAGGAGGGTGAGGGGGTCTCAGTTTCACTCGCCTTGGAGGTCGCGGAGGGTCCAGGAGTGGCGGAAGAGGCAGGTGAAGGCATCGGCGTAGGCGATGGAGCGGAGTGTGCGGAGGCCACGCAGGCGAAGGAATGAGAACCCCACGGACGCGTCGCGGGGAGCGCGGGCTAGGGTTTGGCCCCGCTGCTGCATCACCACCGTCTCGCTCCTCCGCCGCCGTCGCCGTCGCCATCGTCGTCCTCTTCGCCGACCGCCACCGCCACCGCCTCTGCCTCTGCCTCCCCTCGACCCCCTCCGAATCCCCGTCGGAACAAGCGGGCGGCGGCGGCTAGGGTTTGGGGGCCCGGCGACGGTGGCGGGGGCGGGTGACGGCGACGACGACGCGAGGCGATGGGGAAGCCGAAGGTAGCCGACGGGGACGCCTCGCAAGGGAGAGGCTGACGCAGTGCTCGGCGGCGGCGGCGCGAGGGATGATGGAGGCGGTGCGAGACGGCAGCGGGAGAAGTAGAGGGAGAGGGTGAGACGTGCGGGGGGACGGGGAAAGGGGCGGTGGCGCGAGGCGGAGACGGAGACGGGGACGGGGGAGGGGGCGGCGGCGCGCTGGCGGTGGTCGAGACGGGAGGGAGGAGGGGAGCGCAGCGGGGATACCGGGATAGGGCTTGGGGTGTGAAGGGTAGTGCGCACCATTTTGCGAATAACCCCCTCGGTTTTCGGTTTTTACAGTGCGATCCTAACTTGCGATTTTCCTCTCCTTTCCATGAAATATACGGCTCTAAGAAGGGCCTCCACGTAAAACATCCTCTCATGGGTATGGTTCGTGAGGGACTTCAACCGAATTACGCACAAATTGGAGGGTTTTTTCGCAAAATCGCCACCCTGCGCACTATTCCTATCCTACGTGGCATAGCCCAGCGCCCGCGCCTTACGCACGGGTGAATCATTCCCCGATGGGCCAATAAGACACATAAGTTTCTGTTAACAGTGAAATTGGGTTAGCCCAAAGCTACCATCGGCTTAGAGTCAGTATCGGCTTCAAAGTTCTAGAATCAGCCGATGGGAGTCAAGTCGTCACGATGACGTGTTCTTGGTGGAATCGGATCAATCAAAGGAAGCTTATCTAGAAGAGTCCGAGTTCAAGAAGGATGCGACATGACAGTTTATCTATTAATTAGGCATAGTTTGTTAGTTTCCTTTTATCTTTAGAAATGTGTGTTTAGTGTCCGATAAGGACTTTATCTTTTCCTTTTAGTTTCTTTCTTGTCCGACTAGGACTAGTATCTCCCTATGGGAATAAATATGTACACTCAGGGTCATTGTAATCTATCAATCTATCGCTACGATCAATACAATTCGGCGCATCGCCACCCTTTTTACTTTTACTTTTGTTTCTACGTTCCGGCGGAACTTGGCACCCGACGCGGGGCTGCATCGGTGTTCGATCTCCGGGTAAGGGGTAAGTCCAATGTTCCATCGGCCCAGGCAATTATATCGTCTACGTCGGCGTCGTTCAAGGCTGCATCAGAACATTCGACCTCTTGGATTGCTCTGGTTTGGATGATATACTTGACTACCTATTTATCATATGTCTCTGTTAATCTAGTCTTAGCATATCAATTTAGCTCTATCGGCTGCTTCTCGTTTTAGGGTTTCTGCCGGTATCGGCTAAATCGCCTTGCTAGATTAGATTAGTTTAGACATCTACCACCCTGAAAACTCAGTCAACGGCTTGATTGTCTAGATATTATGTTTCTTTTCATACTTAGTGCTGCATCAGTTGAGTTTGATCTACTAAGTCGTGCTTAGAACCATAATCTCTAGCCTGCTTGTTGACTGCCAATAAGGGTTTCATCGGGGTTTCAACCGATGAGTTATCTGGACGTTGCGTCGGCTTGTAAGGATTGCATATATATACATATTGGATTTAGCCGATCGCAACAAAGATTTTATCGTTTAATCTAATCTTGTGGATCTTATGATATCGGACCTCCAGCCGATGTGTGCTTTAACCTTCGGATCAATATTTGTTCTACTATTTCATATTGTTAGCCGATTAGTTTCTACTGGATTATATTGCTATATTATATTATCATCAGTTGATTGCCTTTATATCATTATCTACATTGGACATATAGCAGATTGCTTAAACCCTATCGCTATCGGCTGGTACCGGCATCGGCTATTATCGACTATCGGCTGGAACTACTCCATCGGCTTGTTAGCCGATCGGCTGTTTGATCTATTATTTGCAAATCTTGTCAGTTACAGGATCAAACTGACTGGCACGCCCGCATCTCATCAATCTTTGGACCTGCACAGGAGCTAAGCAGATCTCCCAGGCCGGTGTATTCGATTTTTTCGTCAACAGTTTCCAGAAAAAAATGGTGCTATCAAAATTTTCTTATGTTTTGGCATTGCCAATGTTTTCCCCTCCTCTGTTACATTTGCAGGCTCCTCTACCACCCTGCGAGGCCACTCCAAACCTCTAGCATGGCATCCGAACCTAACTGAAACTTGAAATCACATGGCTCGAGGCACCACGTTGTACATGGCCTGAGGAGAACATTGCGGAGGGGCCTCAATGTCGCGAGGAGCATTATCGTTGTGAGGTGAAGCGTGCCACCCTCTCAATCCCCTGTGTGCCGCCACTCACCACCGAATGCAATCGGCCATATTTGGTTCGGGCGCATCTGCAGCCACCCCATGGGACCGCCTTCGTGCCACTCGCTTCGCACTATTCGCTGCCATCTCACTGACGCCGCCAGTTGCTAGCCACGTCGCCTCCGTCCTTGCTACTGCACCCGGCAGCTAGCTCGAGCGGTAGTGAAGAGGATGGTGTGCAGAGAGGGCCAGTGGCGAGATTCGGGGTGCCACCCGAGGCAAGGCGGGGATCTTTAGAGCAAGGATAATAATGGGCTATAAGCAAGCTATATGCTTATGTAGAAGAGAGAGACAAAGAAAAGTGGGCAGTGTTAGCTCTCATGCAAGAGCCAGCTTTACACAAGCTCCAAGGAATATGCATTAAATTTATAGAGTGAGAAAGAGAGAGAATGGAAAAAATAAAGTTAACCTTATAGCTAACCTATTATACAAGTTAGCTCTAATATTGGTTTATAGTAAGCGGTGAGCTCTACTATTAAACTTGCTCTTAATCGAGTCAAAGAATTATTATTAATCAGTTATATCAAAGGCAAACACCACACCATGTTCCTCTTGTGAGGTGATCGGTTCAATTGATTGATTAGTTTGGGGATAATGAAGAAAGTAATTTTATTGGTGCACAAGACATCAAGGAGGAAACAATATCATAATATCGTGAAGACGGGTGCGGTCTAGCTCTACTCCTTCGTTCTGGAGAGAGAAAAAAAGAACTCTTCTCCCTCGGCCCCTCTTCCTCCTCGTTCCCAGCGGCTCGCCGCCGGCGACGGCCGGAAGAGGGGTCCAGCCTCCTCCTAGCCTAGTGTGAGTCGGGTCCCTTCCGTTTTCTGGTCTTTCCCGTAGTTCGGGCTCTGTCCCGTTTAGCCCGAGGTCGCCGGTGTCGTCCCCATGCATGGTAGCCCGAGGTGGTGGTGGGTTCTGTAGACGGTGAATCTAGCTGCTTCAACTTCCAGGCTTGGCAAATCGACGAGGTGAGTGGTTGCCAGTGCTCTCTTCTGATGAATCTGGCATCAGTGATCCCTTCACTTGTCGGCTTCGTTGGTGGGGAGCTGCAACACCTGCACACCCATTCGGTGGTCCCAGGAGCGGCGGCCATTGGGCACGGCAGATCCAACGAGGCAGGAGCTTGATTCAATGCCTAGGTGTTGATCTCCCTGGTGGATTCATGAAGCACCCCAAAGGTCTCCTTCCCAACCACCTCATGTTTGATCCTGATAATATTAGATGCAATGAATCGCCTCCATCCTAGTGCTAGCGTGAAAATGGGATGTTGTTTGTGGAGGTTTCTTCTGTTACTATTGATTGCAGTTGTAACCATGTTGATTTTGCCGTTCGGGTTGAGCGCCAGCCACAAATGCGATCTCTGGTCTGCAGGGATGACACGATGTGTCCGTGTCCGTGGAGGCAACAGAAGGATCGCCGGTTTGTAGGTGCACGTTAGGAGAGCCCTGTGGATGAAATCGTCGCGGTAACACAGCAGCTCCTGTCGATTTCGTCTATTTCTACTGCACGATTGTATCCTGAAGTTTGCTACCTTTACCTTCCAAAAGGATGGTTTTATGTATGTCTCTAAGTTGTAGTTAAGGCGATGTATTGGGAAATTTATATTTCCCTGAACTTTTATTAATATATATAAATTGAGTAGCACCCTAAGGTCCTGAGTTCAAATCTCCATAGAAGCAAATTTCAGATTGGGTTATTTGAGGGCTAGTTCCCTGTTTGATAGGCTAAGTTCCTATTTAAAAAAAGGTTGCATATATCCGATTGGATATAGAGGCCGGGTAAAAAAATACCATTCCCTAAAAAATATATACAAATTGAGTCTTAAAAAAAGGAAGGAAACAATATAATACTCCTATAGGTACAGTAATTATGAGTATCAAGGAAGGAAGCATTTATCGGTGAGACTCTTCTCCGCGTCATTGATGGCCTCCAAGAGGGGAGTGAGGACGAGGCCGAGGTCGAGGAGCCGGCGTGCTGCGTCACGGGCGTCGCGCAGCACGAGCCATGGTTGTGTAGTCCCCTCCTCAAAGCGGTGGATGGCGTGGGTGTACGCGGGACAGATCCTGGCAGCTAGCCGTGCGAAGTCACTGAACTGGTAGATGCCGTTGGTGCAGAGGTACCTCCCGGAGACGGTGGGAGCCTCGAGCAGCAGGAGGTGGGCGGCGGCGACGTCGCGGACGTGGATGGCACCGAGCCAGTAGTCCGCCTGGTCGTTCGTGGAGCCCTGCAAGAGGCGCTGCAGCACGGCAGAGCTGGTGTTCAGGGTGGGCTGCAGGAGCGGGCCGAGGCATGTCGACGGCAAGATGGTGGCCAACTCGAAGCCGGGCCACCGCGCCGCGTACTCCCACGCCGCCCGCATTGAATCGAGTGAGGAAGAAGATGTTGAGGGAGGGGACAATTGGATCTACGGTGGCGGATTTGACAGCGGCATGGGCGGCGGCAAAACTTTTCTGCCCCAGGCTAACATGATGTTGAATTCGTTCCAAGTTTATAAGCAAAAAGTTTATTTCTATGTAAAAATGTATGGAGGGTCATTTAACTTTGTCAGACAGATAGCGCCAGATCCGCTTCTCTCATCTTCTCTAATCAGCAGGGAGGCCATGACCACGGTGGACACCGCCGGATCTAGACCCTCCTATCAACGCCGGCGGTGGATCTGCATGAGCAGGGTGTGGAGAGACAACGGTATCCGAGCGGGAGAAGAAAAGGTCGCCGGATCCAACCCCTCCCGTCGCAGCAGACGGCGGATCCACGCGAGAGGGAACCGGAGAGACAACGGGATCCAGGCGCCGGCGATGGATCCGGGCGAGAGGGGAGCGGAGATCATGGATCCATGCGGGAGGGGAAGAAGTCGCCGAATCCGCCCCTCCCATCGCCATCGACAGTAGGTCCGTGCGAGAGGGGCACCGGCGCCGGTTCTGAGCGAGATGCAACGCCGGCCGGCTTGGAGAGTAACTCAAGAGAGACAGAATGGAAGAGAGAGAAGAGGATAAGGATATCGACCAGACCACACAATTTTCTCTCCTTTTTAATTTTGTATTAAGATCTTTTATGGAACATCTTTTATTGTTGATATCAAAATAACCGAAACTTCTACTTTTAATATTTTTTGAGACAAAAAGTAACAATTGTAAAAAAAAGTTCCACGAGACTTACCCCACCACTCATATCTCGAGCCGACCAGATCTGCCGCCCACGACCCGAGTCATCGTTGGATCCACCACCCACAACCCGCGACCGAGCTACGCCTCCTGTGGATTGATGCCACTGCCCTGAGCTTCACTGCCGGTACTGTCGCTCGCGACCTGAGCTCCGCCGCTGGTACCGTCGCCCACAACTCGAGCTGTGTTGCCACAAGAGAAAAAGGAGGCGAGAGCGAGGGCAAAACGAGGCAAGGCGTGGCGTGACATGGTGTGACTGGTTGGTCAATTAGCCGACAATGGATCCACCACCCATGACCCAAGCCACCGTTGGATCCGCCACCCGCAGATCTAGATGTCCCCTCTCCCTCAACTTCTTCTTCCTCTCTTGATTCAACGGGAGGAGTGGCAACTGACGGCAACAGAGCTCGCCTCATGGGCGATGGAACCAGCGGCGTAGCTCGGGGCGGGGGGGTCGAGCCACATGAGGCAATGGCGACAGTGAGGGAGGCATGGCGTGGCTGGCTGCTCTCCCCAACATTACATTTTGTTTTGATGAAAAGCATAACCATGCGGATGATATTTTTATTATATACTAGAGATGATTATTGAATGGACATGCTCTTAACCATTTTTAACTCTAATTCCACCTACATTATGAATATTAGAAAAAAAATACAATGTATACTCGGGCCCCTTTGAATCGTAGGAATGAAAAAACAGAGGAATAGGAAAAATACAGGATTCTGACAAGAATACAATTGTAAAACAGGGGATTGAAAAACACAGGAAAAACACATGAATGGCCGTTTGATTGGACCACAGGAAAAACGCAGGAATCAGATGAGAGAGATAGACTCAGAGGAAATGTTCCAAGAGATTAACCTCTTGCTAACTTTCCTCCAAAATGTGCGAAGGACTACCCATTCCATAGGAATTTTGAAGGATTGGATAGGATTCAATCATTTGTTTCAAAGGCCTTCATAGGATTTTTTTTTCATAGGATTGAAATCCTCTAAAATTCCTACATTTTCCTACAAATCAAAGGGGGCCTTAAGAAGTTTGCGCTATCATAGCCATCATGCTTAGGGCTTGTTCGGATTGAGGGATTCATGGAGGAAAAACGGAGGATTTCGATTCCTATAGAAATTAGTACTGTTTATGCATTCGGAACGGAGGATTCTTACTTAGGAAAAATAGAGGAAACTTTCCTACGGTGCTAATTTCATAGGAAAACTACAGGAAAAAAAAATCCAGTCAAACCTCTTTGTTTGCATTCCCATTGCGTAGGATCGAGGCAAATGAAGCCATGATGTCACTAATGCAAGGCTTGAGCATTATTAGGCTTCTTCTTTTTATTATTTAGTGCTATTATTTAGGATAAGACTATGGTTAACTCTCTAATCAACTTTGCACATATCATCCTTTTCTGTGTTTTCCCATGGTTCATCTTGACATCCTCCATTCCTATAAAATTTCTGTATTTTCAAATCCTTTTACACATGCATTCCTATAGTATTCCAATGTTTTTCCTATTCCTGTGTTTTTTCAACCCTACATTCCGAATAAGCCCTAAAACAGTTTTCTTCACCCGTTGCAACGCACGAGCATTTTGCTAGTTAGAGAATAAAAATAAATTTGTAGGTAAAACTTTTATATATGTGTTTCCGGTGACTTAAAAGCCAATGCTGAAAAAGAAAATACGTTAAAAATATCTTAAAATCAATATCAAAATTAAGTTTAAAAATTTAAATTTTGGTTTTTTTAGGCCATCCGATGGCTGAATAGGCCACTCGATAGGAGCTGTGACAGTGATGAAAAGGAGAGCAGTAAGAGAACGAGAGAAGCACAGAGCAGATAAACCACACCCACAGCCACAGCCACCACCGTCCTTGTTGGCAATGAAGAAGACGAGACGACGACTTCCCCACTAGGAAACACGACGGAGGCGGAGGGGATCGACGGCGGAGAGAGCTACAGAAACATCGATGCCTCCTGTCCAATCCCCCCCATCCCATTCGGTAGTTGGATTGAAGACTACCGAATAAGAGAAGCAGGCAGGCAGGCAAGCAAACCCTCGAACCCTTGACTACAGGCAAGCAGGCAGGCAAGCAGAGTCCTCGCTGAGGAAGCTTTGGATCCACGACGCAGCCATGGCCTCCCGCCCACCAGGCCGCCAGCCACAACCAGCTGACTAGGTAGGCTTCCTAGGTAGGGATCCCATCCCTTCGATTCCCTACTCCCTCCCCCGATTGATTTGATTTGATTCGATTGCCTGCTTTTCAGGTCGCATGCATCATCAGATTTCAATCTCCCTTCGTTCCCTGTCCCTAATCCAATACCAATAGGGAGCAATCAGCTGCTCCTCGACGGCGAGGGAGATGTCGTCGGCCGCGGGCCAAGACAACAACGGAGATACCGCTGGGGACTACATCAAGTGGATGTGCGGCGCCGGTGGCCGTGCGGGCGGCGCCATGGCCAACCTCCAGCGCGGCGTTGGCTCCCTCGTCCGTGACATTGGCGACCCCTGCCTCAACCCATCCCCCGTTAAGGTTCGCCTACTCCTACTCTAGCTCCATATGGATATGGATTCGATTAGCTGTCTACATTCTATGCCATCAATTTGTTTTCCATCACTTCTCATTATACATCTCCATTGCTCTCTAAATTAAGGCTTCTCTAGCTCTATCCTATATATATACTATATGATTCTGCTTCATCACTTATTTATTCATCATCATACCGTGAAGCTGTATAAGTCCTGCTATTTGTCATTTGGCATATGTTGTATAGATAACACTTTCAGCCCAGGGACTTTCTATTGCCACTTTTATGCAAATACAATCAACATTTAGCATATGTATATCCTGTACCGCTCAGTCGTACTGCTGCTTTGAAGATAATGTTTGCAAAACATATGAGCTCACACACGAGGCTAGATGCTGCATAGGCTGCACAATGGGGTAGCCATTTTGATACTTCTTATCGCTATTTATGCTGGTCCAAATGTTCATCGGTAGCCTCAGGCAGAGAATTTTAGGGAGATATTATGTCAAACTCCCTGGATTCACTATGATTATACAATATTACCCATTCAATCCATTCAAATAAATTTCCAGGTCAACTCACAGATTGTACTGAAAGAAGACTAATTTGCACTAATCATATCCTTTTATCCACCAGAGTATATGAGATTGTCTTCTATATGCAATTTACTTCATATCGACATTTTTCTGCAGAATTGCAAAACTGACGCCTTGTTTTCCATCTGGAATTGTGCAGGGGAGCAAAATGCTCAAACCGGAAAAATGGCACACATGTTTTGATAATGATGGAAAGGTCATAGGTTTCCGTAAAGCCCTAAAATTCATTGTCTTAGGGGTGAGTTAATTGTTTCTTTTGTGCTTCAAAAACTTGTTGTTCATGTATTTTAGCTGTTGAAGGGTGTGGATTTTTTTTCAGTCTTCATACATTACCTTTTAGAGCATGATGCCCCACGCGCCATTTGTGAATGTGTAAAATAGGGAAGATCGAATAGAACGATGACAACTGTTTATTTTATTACCATGATCATTGTTCTCTTCGAGAGTGTCTGCTTTGGAAATTTCAAAGAAATTAATGCATATGATTGCGTAGCTCTAGTTTTTCTTAAAAACATAAGCTGCTAGGCTCTTTATACTATTATGTCACAGAGTGTTTGCCTTTTACCTGTGTATGTAGCTAGGCATAACCATTTGTTTGTGGGTAAATACAAAAAAAATCCAATGTGTAGAAACTGCTTATAAATACATAAAAGTTACATAAATACATAACTGCTTCAAATAAGCAAGATTTGAACATACATTCACATAAGCTTTCCCCTAACTGAAAAGCCATTTGGTATAACCTTATAGAAATTAGATATAGTGGAGATGTGGAATGAACTGCTATCAAGTCTTGTTTCGTGAAAGCAAACTGATACGGTCTCCACAGCAAACACGTCCACAGCTTTGCAATTAGTATCTTTATAGGAAGGTCAATCAGAGTTCATTGGCCATATCTTGAAAAAAAGGCATCAGATTTTAGTTTAATTATGTCTATATTTTAGGCATGGATTATTGATCATTTTTGCAGCAGATATCCTGCCTAACTCATGCTTTGCACAGATATCATTTTTTTTGTGTTCTGGCACTATCTAAAGAATTGTCTATAAACTAGGAACGATAAGATCGCATTGTACTGTTCTTCACATTAAAACATTTCTTACCCCCAAAATTGATGTGCAGGGTGTGGATCCCACTATTCGAGCTGAAGTTTGGGAATTTCTTCTTGGCTGCTATGCCTTGAGTAGTACCTCAGAGTATAGGAGGAAACTAAGAGCTGTTAGAAGGTTTGACACTTTCCTGTTTTCAGTACCAGGATACCTTTTTTGTACAAGCATAAGGCCGTAAGAGCATAAATGAATTGCATTTATTATCTAGAATAAAATCATGAATGTTATAGTTATGTAGTACTCCCTCCATTCCAATATATAAGGATTTCAAGGATTCAAATTTTGTACCACAATATAAGGATTTCTGCACTGATTCCCATAATTCCCATCATTTCAGTGATTCCCAAACCAATCAAATGCATAGAAAGGGAATCTAAGCAATCAAAATTCAAAAATTGACAACTGAAATGACTAAAAAATAATCTTTTGACCTAACCTTGGTACTGGCTAAACAACCTAGAAATCTTTATATTTTGGAAAGGAGGGAGTAGGTATCAATTTGTTTGTTTTTTGTTTATTGTACTAAAACTGAACTTCTAGGTAAATATTCCTATCCTTTACAGTTTCCTTGTGTTATTTATAACCATGTGTGCAGAATGGAAAATGATATTAAAAGTTTAAAACAAATGTGTTGCTATGTTTATCTGGAGTACCAATCTCAAATCTTTTTCAGGCACTCAAAGTAACTTGATTTTGCTGCACAGGTTTACCCCTTTTCATTGTGCTACCTCCTATACACATTGTTGGGGATGAATTGGTGGCATCAGTACTCATAGTTTGTCTATGTAACATCTACTTGTTCTGATGTTGTATGATCCATTTGGTTTAGATGGCTTGATAAATACCCCGTGCCTGCACACAACAATATGACAGATATTATATCAATACATCTAGGGTAGAGGTAAATGAAAGACTGAGATTCTAGATATTGCATGCAATTCCTAGGTATTTGTGGTCATGGCCTGTGGGTGATATCAGGTTGGATATGATCCACCAAACCTGGAGCAGAAAATTTCTAAGACTAGTTGCCAGAATATAATTCTCTTGGAAATTTAACAGTTCCAAACAGCCTGTTCACAAACCCATTATCCATTCACTAGCAGGTGCTGGACAGAAAATATGTTGTTCATAGGGGGTTTGAACCTGGGACATTAAATTCTGTGGTACGTGGTAGCCAACAGTGCCAATGGCTCTTTCTTTGTAATGGAAGGATGCGTATTAAAGAAATTAAGTAGATGGGTTGGCATTGCACACTAATTAGTAATGCAAATATACCTTAGTTTATTGTGATCTCTGTAATTATAATTGCATATTTATATTCCTTTTTATGTCTTAACTATCGAAGCGTACCTGTGCTATTACAGATAAACTTATTATGTCATATGTTCATGTTGAATTGATTGGCGTGCGATTAGTCCTTTCTGTTTGCATCTGCTTGTTTTATTCACTCGTGACCAACAAATTTATAACCAACATCATGTATGCCATCCATACCAAATGTTGTGCGAGAAATTCTACGTTTTGCCTTTGTTACCGATTCTACTAATTGCTGCTGATGAATGCGAATTCCGTGAAATGCCATCGCACAAGTGTTTTTATTCCTTTGTTGCCATCGTTATTCCTTTGTTTCCATTTCTACGGAGCAGGGCAATCAGTACAGTTCTGAAATTCTTGCATAGTGTTCTATCTTTTGAAAGTTTTTACACCTGTGGGACAATTATGGAAGCCTGTAACCTCGTTTATTTCTTCGCTTCTATGCAGGGAAAAATATCAAATTTTAGTTAGACAGTGCCAGAGCATGCACCCAAGCATTGGTACAGGTGAGCTTGCTTACGCTGTTGGATCAAAGCTAATGGATGTCAGGACTATGTCAAAAGAAACCCACATTGCAGAAGAAGTTAGCACAAGTCAACAAACTTCACAAAATACAGCTGGCAGTTTAGTAGAAGATTCGGATTATGGTCCCAGTGGTGCACAGCAGTCACAAAAAAGGGAAAGCTGTAGTAAATCAGCTGAACTAGTTGGTTTCAACGTACATAATGATACCTCTCTTTATGATTCTTCCAATTTTATTGTGTCTTCTACAGAAGTGAATAATTGCTCAAAAGATTCTCAGGATTACAATGACATGGGTGAACCAAGATATGACACTGAGACCTTCGATGATTATCCTTCTCTACCTGTTACAAATTTTTTCTCAACTGATGGTGTGGGCAGCAATGGAGTTGATAAAAATCATTGTAGTTTCGCAGTTCCTGAAGATAGATTAAGGCACCGTGATGAACGTATGCACAGCTTCCAAATCAATAATAACATAGATCTCATTATAGAGTCAAATTCATGCTCCAGTGATGTGTTTAGGGCTAGCAACAGTGATTCAGCCATCTTTCACTCAGATGCATACAAGCAGGATAGATGGTTAGATGATAATGGCTATAACAGGGAAGTTATAGATTCCTTGAGGATATCTGATGCACCAGAAGCAGATTTTGTTGATGGAACCAAATCCAACAGTGTGGTTGCCAGCAAAGATCGAGTCTCTGAATGGCTTTGGACACTGCACCGAATTGGTATGCTCTCTTTTTTCTTCACTTCATCATGCAATTACAGTGGTATCTTGTGATTATGTTCTAATTTGCAAAACCTATTACAGTGGTTGATGTGGTTAGAACGGATAGTCATCTTGATTTCTATGGAGAATCAAGAAATATGGCTAGGATGTCAGATATACTTGCAGTTTATGCATGGGTTGATCCTTCCACTGGGTATTGCCAAGGTATATGCATATTTCAGTGGCATCTTTTTTTACTTCCTTTTTGGTTTCTTGATGTGTCTAAATGGGATAAGTTGCTAACAGGTATGAGTGATCTACTTTCACCTTTTGTTGTTCTCTATGAGGATGATGCAGATGCCTTTTGGTGCTTTGAGATGCTACTGAGAAGGATGGTAATTCACATATATTTCAAATTTTGTTGCCTATTAGTTTGGTTTCTATGTTACTCCATGCATAATGTGCGCCCTGTTCCACTTCAGCGTGAAAATTTCCAGATGGAGGGACCAACAGGAGTTATGAAGCAGTTGCAAGCATTGTGGAAGATCATGGAAATAACCGATGTAGAATTATTTGAACATTTGTCAACAATTGGTGCTGAAAGCCTTCATTTTGCTTTCCGGATGCTGCTAGTGCTTTTTCGTCGAGAGCTGTCCTTTGAGGAGTCACTTAGCATGTGGGAGGTGTGGCATTTGAAGACGCATGTATTATCTTTTTTCAGTTGTTGTTCTTCATAGGAAAGCTCTAGTGGATGTTTGTTTGTCAGCTGGTATAGGTCTAGGGGATGTTGGTTAAGCCGTTTTTATTTCAAAAATGGTATTACTAGTTAAATATTTCAAATAGTAAAATAGGGTACATCCTCGATTTAGGTTCAAAATCATCAGAGGTGTAGGTAGATGGTTCATTACAATTGTAGTTAATGTTTGTGATATCATGTGGCATGTGAACTTTATACTCCCTCGGGTCACAAATATTTGACGTTTAGGACAAGATGTGGTCAAACTTTTAAAATTTTGACCGTCAATAACAGCTCAAATGCGTAGCTTATAAAAACACAAAAAAAAGATATGCGGAGATTTGCCTTGCAAGGTATTAGTGTCATAATAATATGATACACTTGTTAGATTTTATAGACTTATTCTGATATAAAATTGATGGTCAGTTTCAAAAGTTTTGACCAAATCTTGTTCTAAACATCAAATATTTATGATCGGAGGGAACATTACTTATAAAATGCTCTTCACACTGCAGTCTTGATCTGTTAACCAACCGTGCTTCTTGCTTTCAGATGATGTGGGCTGCTGATTTTAACGAAGATGTGATTTTACATTTGGAAGAGAATTGTCTGGAGCCATTGCTGGTAGATATGAGGAATGATTTATTGTGTGAGGTGAAAGAAGAGCACCGGGTGAACAGTTACACAAGAAGAAAGTCCAAAAGCAGGAAGCCCCATCATAGAAATGGTGAAATGCGTGTAGCTTGCAACCTTGGAATGAAACCCAATACAAGAAATCCCCTCTGTGGCTTGTCAGGAGCTACTATTTGGGCAAGACATCAGCAGATGCCACATATAAGCACAAATGTGTTAGCAAAGAATGGAGATGATGATCTGCCTATATTCTGTGTAGCAGCAATCCTTGTAATCAATCGCCACAAGATAATTAGAGAAACTCGCTCAATAGATGATGCAATCAAGGCAAGTTTAAGTCACAACTTAATTTCATATTGTTTACAAACCTCGGAATCCATGAAATTACTACCAAGAGTTACGTATATTTGCATTAGATTTTGTGGAATTCATTTTAGGCAAAATTAAAAATTTGCTCAGACAGTACAATAACATGTTATGGCCGATCATTTCTGCATAAATGACTATTGATTTTGTCCTCTGCTGAATTGATGGGTTTATTTAGAGGATGCTTATTTCATTCTGATAACTATCAATATTTACAAGTTACGGCAACTGCTAATTAAAAATGATGCCCAGCCTTTCTCCCTCTTGGAAAAAAAGATGGGTAAACCTGCATATAGTGGTGATATTGACTCTGTTGAGCAGTCTTCCACTTAAATGGGAAGAGTTAAGGAAAGTATAGTCAGGTTTACTTATAATGCAACTTATTGGCATATTAATGCATGTTTATTGTTTGCACTCCTGAAGTTGAGTTGGTCAATTTTTTCCATAGATGTTCAATGATAATATGCTGAAGATCAATGTAAAAAGATGCGTACGCATGGCTATCAAGCTGAGGAAGAAGTATATTTACAAGGTAAATTGTGATAAGCATACATGAGCACCATCCATGTTTTTCAGGTATATTTACAAGGTAAGTTCTAATTTGGTCTTGGGATACAGTTATTGAAGGGGGGCTCGGAATGATGAAAAAGTGGAAACTGAAGTTGAGAAATCGCCCTGGGGAACTAGATGTTTTTCAACCATGAACTTCTCGTAATTATGGGTGATGGAACTTTATATATTCATTAGAAGTCCAAAAAAAATCCGTATACTCACGGTATGGACTCCCTCTTTCTGTTTATGTTTTGTTAGAGATGGATGACGTACATAATCTGCTTGTCTTGTTTCAGGGAATCTGTACATATGCACAGTATACTTGAAAACAAGAGACGAAGCGGTGGAAGGATAATAGAGAAGACCGCCATGTTGGTGTAGCATCGATCGATGTTGTCATTGTTTTTGTGGTGCCAGCCCATCTGCCTTGGCACTTTCCGTGGTGATTTCTGATAAAAGTGGAGTACTAGTTCTTTTTTCTTTTTGCCAAACAATTTGCGTCAGCTATTGGTGGAGAGAGAAGGAATGAATGAGGAATGTGTATAAAGCACTAGTGGTAATCACGCAGTCGTCTCAATAGAGAACAGTAAAAAATGGAGGAATTCTGCCACTTTGTTCTTTTTTTCCTGGCACCTGTTCTTTTTGCTAGAGGGAAAAACTGCAAAAGCCCTGGCTGGGCACTGGGCAGCATACTTTGCGGCCCAATACGATAGAGCCCAACCAGGGTAGGTTTTCAACTAGGCCGGCGAGCCATCTTCCTTATATGGAATGAAATAGGTTTTAACATGATTTGTATTCCTCAACCACAATATCAAATACCCTAGATTTCCTAATTATTAAAACTGATGCTCCATGATTTTCATTGACGTGGCTTGTTGACTTAGTCTAATTAGGGACCCATATGTCAGTGAGTCCTCGTCTACTCTCCTCTATCCTCTTCCTATTCGTCTCAGTGGCGCTTGCACCAGCGTCGCAGAGGCCGGGCCCCGGAAACAGTAGCAAAGGCCAGGCTGCTCGCTCATCGTAGCTGCTCGCATGCTCCCACAGCAAATAGCGAGGTCTTTCTTAGCGTCCAGAGTGTGATGCCAAGGCCCGAAAACAGTATTGGTCCAACTCATCTAGTTAAATCACACCTACATTATTAATTCTTTTGTATTTACATCCTTGCTATATGCAAAAAAAGTTTCGAACCAAAGTTAATACTACATCCGTTTCAGATTATAAGACTTTCTAGTATTGCCCATATTCATATATATGTTAATGAATGTAGACACACATATATGTCTAGATTCATTAACATATATATGAATGTGGACAATGATATAAAGTCTTATAATATGAAACGGATGGAGTAGTTCTCAAGCTCCAATCCTTATAAGCCTACAGCACCGTAACGCTACAGTACCACGCTTGTACTGTGCGCTGCTGCTCTGTTTGCTGCATTGCTGCTTGGGCCGGCCTGCTACAGCGCTGCTGCTGCTCTTTCTTCTTCTCTTTTTCTCTTTTCTCCTTTTATTTTCTTTTCTCAATTTTTTGCTAGGGTGTTACACAGAGGCACTCCAGCAACTTACGAAAATAGTCTCAAGAACAACACAATACACAGTGCAACCATATATATGCCACCGTGTGTGCAACCCGAAATTAAATCCACCAAAATTAGATGCATAGGTAGATAATTACGATAGCCAAATATTAACTATTTAGCGACTTTATTGTCTGGTGTCCGATGAAGAATATATGTAAATGACATTACCATAATAAATGTTGAATGCTTCATCAAATTTTAACCTTGCAACTTGGACGAATCGACTGGCAGTTCCAACTTTAGAATTATTGACTTGAGGTGAACTTATTCCTCCCTATATTCCGCTCTTTTTCTCCTTTCCTTCTAGGAGTATCTTTGGGTTGGTTTGGTTTGTGGTCTAGATAGGCCTTACCAAATTTTGTCAATGCCAAATTTTGGCATGACTAATTTTGATAAAGCAAAGTTGTGTTTGGATCGAAGCCAAAATAGCCTAAGTTTACTATTGAAATATCATATTTTCTTAGGCATGCCAAAATTTGGTTTCAAACCTGTCGAAGAGTGATCCTCTCTAGCAGGAGATCGTGTGATCCCCCTTTCGTGAGTTCGGCCAAGGGAAAAGGCCCACCTCTGGAAATCACGTATCCGCCCTGTTGACGAAAAATTTGAACACATCGGCTTGGGAGATCTGCTTAACTCCTGTGCAGGTCCAAAGATTAATGAGATGCGAGCGTGCCAGTCAGTTTATCCTGCAACTGACAAGATATGTAAACAGTAGATCAAACAGCCGATCAGCTGACAAGCCGATGGAGTAGTTCCAGCCGATAGTCAATAATAGCCGATGCCGATACCAGCCGATAGCGATAGGGTTTAAGCAATCGGCTATATGTCCAATGTAGATAATGATATAAAGGCAATCGGCTGATGATGATGTAACAAAATAACAATATAATCCGGTATAAACCAATTGGCAAGTAATGATATGATAAATAAGCATCGATCCGAAGGTTAAAGCACACATCGTAAGCCGATGACTACTCCAGGCTTACCAAATTTCACTGTTAACATGCCCCCAAGGCTACTAGCTAGTGTGTACACAACAAGTTTATATAGGTTCGGACCGCTATGAAGTGTAACACTCTACTCCTGTGTATGGGATTTAGACTGAGAATTACAAAGGTCCCTGAGCTCCGGAGAGCACTCTTGCTTCCTTTCTCCTAGAGCTCAGGTTTTCTGAGAGTCGTCCCCTTTTCTCTGTGGGTAAGGTCCTCCTTTTATACCTCAAGGGGATACCACATGCGCCGCCTCTACCTACTCTTCTCTCGGGTGGAGGCCCACCCTACCTTGACCAGATCGAGACCCATGCCTTCGCCTGGAAGCTAAGCCACAGTTTGTCCTTGAGTGGGGCCCAACGCCATCCCTTGTCTGACACGGGGGACAGCCCTGTCATTCCCCTATTAATGGGTGAAGATTTGTGGTGGCCGCCCTCTCGTGGGGAGAACTCCGAATGACCCCTCCGATGGGACGGGTCATACCTACCTCCACTCCGCGCGGAGGCAGATGCGACGTGGGGGCACAGCTGTCCGCCCAGTCAGATGTGACCGGCGACAGGCCGGTCACAGACCGGTCATTCCTGACCGTCGCGCGCCAGTCGGGCATGCCGCACGTCTGCCCCTGCTGCACTAAATGCGGCAGGGGGCAGTTGGGGTGCTGCGCGCATTAACGGTGGTTCAGCTTGGGCCCCCTCCCCGCTTACTCCCCCGCCAGATGGCGGCTAGGCGAGGGCCTCGGGGCGAAGCGGTGCGAGGGCCCGAGGGGCATGACGTGGTACCCCGAGGCCCCCTGGCCGCTCCTGCGATCCACGGGGTGCGGGGATAGGGCCAGGCTGTAGGGTCTTGCGGCAGGATGGGAAGGTAAATTCTCCTCACTTCGCATACCCCGGACCCATATCTCCGACAAAACCAAATAGACACTAAACACTATTAAAATTGTCAAATATTGGTAAGCCTAATTTAGACCTCAAACCAAACCGGCCCTTTATCTTTTTCCTTGTACTATGGAGGAGTAGTATTTTCTTTATTTTTTTTTCTCACTCAACTGCTCCTTTTTTTTCTTTAGAAGAAAAAAGAAAAGAAAAGGAAAAGGAAAAGGAAAAGTTCTGGGACTCACTCCTACTTGTGGGTCGTGCTGTACTCCAGTCCCCGCTTCACTCCACTCCCATTTTCTCCTCGCCGTCACCCCCCACCTTGACCTCCGCTTCGAGTTCGAGTTCGAATTCGAATCCGATGGATTCGATTCGCCGTCGATCTGCCGGAGGCATCCTCGGCATCCTCTTTCTGGTGCTGCTCCGGTGGGCGGGGGCGGGGGATCCCTATGCCTACTACGAGTGGGAGGTGTCGTACGTGTGGGGTGCGCCGCTGGGCGGAGTGAAGAAGCAGGAGGCGATTGGCATCAACGGGCAGCTGCCGGGGCCGGCGCTGAACGTGACGACCAACTGGAACCTGGTGGTGAACGTGAGGAACGGCCTGGACGAACCGCTGCTGCTGACGTGGCACGGGGTGCAGCAGCGCAAGAGCCCCTGGCAGGACGGCGTGGGCGGCACAAACTGCGGCATCCCGCCGGGGTGGAACTGGACGTACCAGTTCCAGGTGAAGGACCAGGTCGGCAGCTTCTTCTACGCTCCCTCCACCGCCCTCCACCGCGCCGCCGGCGGCTACGGCGCCATCACCATCAACAACCGCGACGTCATCCCCTTGCCCTTCCCCCTCCCCGACGGCGGCGACATCACCCTCTTCCTCGCCGACTGGTACGCCAGGGACCACAGGGCCCTGCGCCGCGCCCTCGACGCCGGCGACCCCCTCGGCCCCCCCGACGGGGTGCTCATCAACGCCCTCGGCCCCTACCGCTACAACGACACCCTCGTCCCGCCGGGCGTCACCTACGAGCACATCAATGTCGACCCGGGGAGGACCTACCGCCTGCGCGTCCACAACGTCGGCGTCGCCACCAGCCTCAATTTCAGAATCCAGGGCCACAACCTGCTGCTCGTCGAGGCCGAGGGCTCCTACACTTCACAGCAGAACTACACCAACATGGACATCCATGTCGGCCAGTCCTACTCCTTCCTCCTCACCATGGACCAGAACGCCTCCACCGACTACTACGTCGTCGCCAGCGCCCGCTTCGTCCCCGACGCCCACAAGCTCACCGGCGTCGCCATCCTCCACTACTCCAACTCCCAGGGCCCGCCCTCTGGCCCTCTCCCTGATGCCCCAGATGACCAGTACGACACCGCTTTCTCCATCAACCAAGCAAGATCAATCAGGTCAGTAGCCTGCATTGCCATTACTGCTCATCCATTCGTTCATCGGTCCTACTCACTCTCATTGACTCTCTCTCTCTCTCACACACACACAGATGGAATGTTACAGCCAGTGGTGCCCGCCCCAATCCGCAGGGCTCATTCCATTACGGCGACATTACCGTCACCGATGTGTACCTGCTGCAGAGCATGCCACCGGAGCTCATAGACGGCCAGATGCGTGCTACTCTCAATGGAATTTCTTATATTGCTCCATCGACTCCTTTGATGCTCGCTCAGCTCTTTAATGTCCCGGGAGTCTACAAACTGGATTTTCCTAATCGTCCTATGAACAGGCTACCAAAGCTTGACACCTCCATTATCAATGGCACCTACAAAGGCTTTATGGAGATCATATTCCAAAACAACGCCACATCCGTGCAGAGCTACCACTTGGATGGATATGCATTCTTTGTTGTTGGGTAAAAGCTTGCAGCACTCCCCCTTTCCCCTGCCCTGGACTAGAGCTACCACTTGGATGTACTACTTATTTACTTATATATGGATATGGTGGTTACTTCTCTCAGGATGGACTATGGACTGTGGACAGACAACAGCCGCGGTACATACAACAAATGGGATGGCGTTGCACGCTCCACAATTCAGGTGCTCAAAATTTTCATGTCTCCCATTGCTTTCTATGGATGCCGGTTTTTAACTATGACACCTGGTAGCTAGTCTGCTGCCTGAAACCCAAAGAAACTAGCACTGTGCTATTACATCTGTTACTTGATGGAGATGGAAGTTAGCAGCCGATATGTGGGACTCGTACTATGTAGTAACAGAGCGGCACGGTGCACCTTCTTGTAGAAAAATCATGTATGTCTTTCTATGGGGGTGGTTAGTTTTTTGAGGGGATGTTGTCATATATCCATATCATTCAGATATGGAGTGGCTAATTATGTGGTCAACCAATGATTCCTTTGGGCATGGCAGTTTTGATGGT
This sequence comes from Oryza meridionalis, assembly GCA_000338895.3. Taxonomy (NCBI): domain Eukaryota; kingdom Viridiplantae; phylum Streptophyta; class Magnoliopsida; order Poales; family Poaceae; genus Oryza; species Oryza meridionalis. The sequence goes on from CM002524.2 coordinate 198,997, forward strand.
ATAGAAACCCTCATTGTTTGTTTGGTTAGTGATAAACTTCATGCACTGGTTCAAAGTTTCAGACGACTGCATTTTATCTTGAGAAAACCTTCGAATTCAGGAAATACTGTCTGAAATATAACCTACTCATGAACTCTATACAATATTCTGGTACAGCCTTTAGCTTGACATGTCTTTGTGCAAGACTGCAGGTATTCCCTGGCGCTTGGACGGCTGTCCTTGTCTTTCTTGACAATGCGGGTATATGGAATCTGCGGGTGGAGAACCTGGACGCCTGGTACCTGGGGCAAGAAGTGTACATCAGTGTGGTTAACCCTGAGGATAGCAGCAACAAGACCGTGCTTCCTCTTCCCGACAACGCGATTTTCTGTGGTGTGCTGTCAAGTTTACAAAAGTGAGGCTTCTCATGACAGCGGTTTTCAGTTTGCAGCTCAGGGATTCCTACCTGTTATATAACATGTATAGCGTTTGTTGTTGATTCCGTGCAGGGAGCAATCGCATAGATTCCAATACTCAGAAGCTTCTCAGATAACGCAGCTGTGGAAGATGGTTTTCTTCATGGCATGGTTGGCCCTTTGGTAGAGCTTAATTAGATCTGTCTGCTGGGGTGATCCGGAGACGAGAGAGCTCAGAGCTGGTCCCAAACATGGATGAGCTCTCAGCTCAAGTTAGTAGGGTGGTGAGTTTTGTCAGATTCGAATTGGTTAGATTGGACTTGAGTGATGATCCTGTCTGGGAAGGGCAAAGAGTAGGAGGAAGCATTGGGAAGGCATACACACTCTTGACTTGATTTGGCTTGAAGTCGAGCTAGCAGGTTGCTCATTAGCCGTTGTGTGATATCTGAAGATCAACTTACTACCCAAACCTAGACTCACAGAAACCAATTGATTGATATGGATTAAGACCTGAAGCTTCTTCGGTTTTCCTAAGTAATCCATTTGTTGGTGGTTACGGTATCCTTTTTCTTGTATTGACAGCAAGCAGAAAGTTGTTTTAAAAGAACAGCAGGCAGAAAGAAAACAATTATGGTAGTTGGGCCTAACTGAATTAGTATTCTAAGAATATGTCAGTTTACAATCTTAATTCTTAAGAAAGTCTAAAAGTCGTGCATGTGCGTTCCGAGCACACACTTTTTCGTATGAAAGTTTCAGATAAAAGTTTACGGATGAAAGTTTTTTTTTTAAAAAAAAGATGCGCGCTGGAAATGCATTTCCGATTTCATGCAAGGTTTTATAAGGTACTTTTTTTTTGAAAACCTTTTATATATAAATATAAGGTATTAGGCTTGATCTCACAAGTGTAGGGAAATGGAGTCTGACTTTAGATGACAAGTGGTGGCTTTGTTTGCTCCTTGCCTCCTTGGCCAGGGGAGAAGGCAGTTGACCTGCCTAGGTAAAAATTACACAAGGAAAAAAAGAGAGAGTTTATCTTTCTTTTTCTTTTCTCTCTTTGTTTTTGAGCTGGAGGATTCTTCTCTCTTCTTAAGCTCATCAGGGCCAGCTAAGCCAGCACAAGCAAAAGGGCTCCGTATTTTCTGTGTTGTCTCCTCTAGTCCTCTCCTCCCTTCTGTTCCAGTCAGGACATCCAAAGCAAAGATCCCTCCCTCTGCTGTGCAGGCTGCAGCAGGCGAGGAGAGGCAACCAGAGGGAGGGAGGGTAGGTTGGTTTGGAAAGAAGGAAGGAGAAGAGATAAACAAGTGAGGAGGAGACAAGCATCCGATTCCGAACTTTGATGGATCCCCTCCATATCTATCTTCCCATCCAATCCAATCTCTGCCCTCAATTGAGATTCGAGAGCTAAGCTAAGCCACGCCAAATTAACAGCAAGGGAGCCATGGCGTGCACGGCGGCGCGCATGTTCGCCTCCAACGCCACCCTCTGCGCCTGCGAGCCGGGCTTCTACCTCTCCGCCGCCATCAACGGCACCTGCCTCGGCCTGCCCGACGGCGGCTGGCAGGTCGGCTCCGTCGGCGCCTCCCGCAACCAGAGCTTCTACTTCCTCACCCCCGTCCTCTCCCTCGACGTCGTCCGCCGCCTCACCCAGTCCCAGGCCCTCCTCCTCGAGGCCACCATCGCTGCCCTCCTTTCCTGGCTTGCCTTTTGTGCCTTCGCCAGGTTCACCGGACACGACCCCACCGGCAACAAGAGGCTCTTCCGCGCGCGCTTCTGGGTCAGCCGCCTCGACTGCATCTACGACAGCACCCACTGGGCAGTTAGTTTTCTTTTTTTCCCTTTTCTTTTACTAATAACATATTGTTTCTTACAAATTTCTTTTGCCTTTGCCGAACTTAGATTTTCATCAAGGCCAAATTAATTGCTTTTGAGTCCTTCTACCCATGTCGAAATTGAGGATTGCTTTGCTTCGCTTGTTAGGAATCTCCTCTCCTAAGGAACAAGTTTTTGCTTTGCTACTACTTTAATTTCTTATCCATCACACTCCTTTTGCCGCTCCTTCCTACTTCGGCACATTGCACTTTCTTACTAGTATTAGATATTGGATATGGATATTATACATTATACACTACGAACACTCCTTATATCCAAGGAAATTTATTTTCTGCACTAATTTCTACTTTTCCAAGTTGCATTGAATATTGATGTACCTTGCCGTACTGTAGGATGACCAGCAAGTACTGAGGAAAAGAAAAACAGAGTTGGGTGGTACGTGCTCAGTGGCTAGCTTGATACTCTTCGTTGGATTAGTCACTGTGTAAGTGCTTAACAAAGTCTAGTGTTGGAAGGAATTTGTTACTCACTCACTAACAGGGTGTCTTCTTTCCTTGCTTGTTGCAGGCTGCTGTACCAAGCCATCCAAAGACGCAACATTGAAGTGCATCGGGTCAAACCAGCCAATGCTCCTGATTTGTTGTCTTTTGTCAACGATATCGAGTTCCACATAACCACCATCTCTAGCATGTCTTGCTCTCAGTTGGTTGCCCCTTCTACAATTGCAATGGGAACACCTGGATCTATGGACTTCAGGCTGCTGCCTTTGTCAACATTATTGACATACAATTGCCAGAACACGAGCCAGGGGCCATCTGTTTCACTCAAGTGCAATGGCTGCAGAATCCTGCCAAGAGACCACTACGTATCCTGGCAATTTATTGACCTGCCAAGGCAACCAGCTGCCGCTGTTGGCTTCCAGTTTAATCTCACTGCGAAGCAACATGGAGATGACAAACATGTGAGCTTTGTCAGTGGAACTATAAACTCCGACAATTTTACTGATGACAAGCTGAAGACATTCAGAGGGAGAGATTCCAATGTGCTCAAGATTCAATTGTTTCCTCAAACATACATCAATCATCACAATTTGAAGCTTCTGCAACCTCTGGTTCAGGACTTCACTCAAGGTTCTACCTTTTCAGATGTTAGAAACTTGAATGCTTCCTTGCAAAACCCTATGGATGGAATAATAAATACTACACTCTACATAAGCTATCTTTCCAACTACATTGTGGAGATTAGCAACGAAAATGTGCTAGGCCCAGGTGAGCTTTTCTAGTGATTGTTGATACCTACATAAGTCATCTTTCCAGCCTATTGAAAATGAAGTCTCTTTACTTGTGAATTGTGGTGTTAATGTTACTAAGATTTAAGCTACTAAGTACCAATACAAATATTTGAAATCCCGGTGCAAATATTTTCTCCATGATGGCTTTTTTAAATTTTTGGGCTTCTACTAATCTTAATAGTTTGTATTACTAGTATCTAATATGCTTATTTTCTGCAGTCAGTATACTTGCAAGTATTGGTGGCCTTTATGCCTTCAGTGTGGCAATATTTCTTTGCCTTATGGCTCAAGTAAGTCATCACAAATCTATCCCTGTTGTTTGTTTAAGATAAACTGCCAGTTTTTTTTTCACTTTCGAGTTTTAACTAGCCTAACACTTGTTGACCTCTGAATCTTTGCATCTTTATGGGGTTCTCTGTTCCACTCAGAATTACTAATAGGCCATGAAAATTTTCTGATATTTTTTAAATGAATTGAATTAACATACTTGCAATTTCCGCTCATTATCATGGTTCGAGGCGTGTGTTCTGGTGCACATCCTTCCTCGACAGCCAGCTGTCGATGTAAAACTTTTCTTGTAACCTTTTCTTCCTATCTTAATTACATTGAACGACCTCCTTCGGTCATTCCGGCAAAAAAGATGACTTAGTATGCAGCTGTAATTGATGCTTTGTCTTTCTAGTGTGAAGCTAGGATAAAAAAGCTTCGAGACGAGGATTCCAGAATGCTAAAAATACTGAGGAAAAGACGTGCTCAACAGAATTGGGATAAGGTGAAGAATGTCCTGATCTAATGATGAACATTGTACCTACTAGACTGCATCCCTGATCAAGCATATCATTTTTCTTCCTAATAGGTGAGGAAGTTTGTCATGTATACCTGGGGCCCTAGCAACTTGGATCCAAGTGATAGAAGTGGCAAATGGCCTGAAAGTTCAGTGATGGATTCTCTCCATGGATCCTTCCACAAGAAAAGAAAACCGATTAGACGAGCAACCTCGAATGGTAACAAACCTAAGAGAAATCCTGCTGACGCGGTAAAGTAACTGTCCTTTTCAACTGCTCTTTATGGCACTATTTATACATTTGCCATTCAATACAGTAAAATACGTTTATACCAGAAAAAGGGTACCCTGTGTACATTTTTCGATACTCTTTTTTTTTTACTTCATTCTTTCTCTGACAAGGTTTTACTTCATTCCTTGTTGAATGATTATCTTATTTTTCCTGTTTCAATGATATCACAGGGAGTTATTGACATCGAAAGAGTTGGGGAAATGCAGGAGTCGAGTAGTTCTAGACAGGCTTAATGGATGAAAGCTGTGGATGCTATTGGTCATTGAAATGTGATTGCTCTTAGTCTCTGACTCATGGCTGATTCTACACAAATGTGCTTGTAATTTTTATCCCTTTCAATAGTTCCGCATAAAGAATTTTTTTGTTGCAGCAGCATCATTGGAGCGGCATACCGTGGCTTGGCTATATGGCAGGTCCAACACAACCGTACTACCAGAGAGGTTTTCTTGTATGTATGTTGCAACAAATGGGGAGAAATGTACGGAGTTTTAACTATTAATCAGCATGTTGGCTGCTGCCGAGGTCAGGCCAGAATCCTCTTTGATTTTCATGGGACTTCGTTTCTTGGGTTGTCGAACACTGTATATACCTTCACCAGTTACCACCCTCCTTGTGCAATTACAGTGGGGAAGAAACAGAAAGATGCCTATCATTTCTCTATATGAAGCAGATGGTGACATTTGTATTTTAATTTATTACATCGTGTCATCGTGTAAATCTTCGTGTTGGTGTGATTCGCCGACCGTTTTCTAGCCGGTTGATTATATATGCCAAACTTATACTCCGTAAGTAGGGAAAGGTGACCTTCAGCTTCAGGTTGAGAGATTCTACGTGGTACTGTGATAGCTCTTGCTTTTGATGGACATGTAATGTGTTGTTGACTATGTGGTACTTTGTGATGCTTGGACATGTTTATATGTGGTGCTATGTTAAAAAAATCCTGTTGAAATTGTGTCAAAATTCTATCGTATATGTAAAATTTTGGCAAAAATCAGGTCAGATTTGAAATACTATATATGTCAAAATTATTGCTGGAATTGATTTTTTTTATGGCGATTGAGTTGTGTGTGTGGAAGAAATCAATTATACTAGCCAACAATTGAGAAAAAAGAGAGTTGCATAGGTGGAAGAAGTTCTGGCTGCCTAGGAATATGGGGGCAACTATCTACTGGCTTGACACTCAATGACAGAGTAATTTTTCTCTACCCTTAAACCCTTGGAACAAAGGTTTTTTTTATAAGAATACAACATTTGGGAAGAATTTCCGTGTACCGCACAAGGGTCCATCTGAATGTTGGTATTGAATTCGCCCTATTGAAGGAATTCCTTTAGTCATGATTCAACTTCCATTGGGATTGTAATCGATCTAAAAATTCCTATTTTTCCTTAACCCTGACATTTTTTGGGGGGCTTTTTATCCCGGTTGAAGAAAATGGAGTTGACAATGGGAAAAAAAACCTATGTATTTGTTGAAGAAGTCTTGCGTCCCCAAAAGGTTTGCCATTTTGCGGTAGTTGATAAAGCCTACGAATCATTACAAAATTAGAATAAATAAATGCAAAGTTGTATTCCATTTACTCTCAATAATGATATTGAGATTTTAATAATTGAAAAATCGAAATCAACAATTAGTTAATCATAACCGATAAACTATATTTAGAATGTAGTTAATAAATAAACTACAATTAGTTAATAAATGTAGTGTTGTACTTGGTGTGGAATTTAAACTATATTTTTATGTGACAAAATAATTTCTAAATTCAGACTAATAGATACAAGTTGTACTGGGTTTGAAATCTCATTATCACTTTTTTCCAAATTTAATAGTACTAAGTTTTGGAACCAACTAGTAGGAAGTTACATGTCTCAACTTAGTATCTAACTAACATAGGGTTTTAAATAACATTCATTGATATAAATCAAAATCCTAAACCATATATCACAATTGAAGAAAAATGATTAAGGAAATATAATCATAGCAACAATAATATCAAACTACAACTAACTTTGGCCGATACGATGATTTAATATCATGAAAATTATATAATTAAATCATTTTTTTCATTTAGCTATAAATAATTCAATGCAGAGGAAAATTATAAGTTTCAACAATTTTAATGGATCAAGTAGTACTAAAACTTATAGTGTAAATGAAAAAAAATAACTGAAATTAGCTAGAATTTTTTTTAAAAAAAACTTATTTTAGCCTATAGATGAAATTTTGATCCATTAATTCTGAACGGTATCCGTTTCCATTCATATTCCTATGGTTTCAATATTACGTGAGTGATCCATGAGCATGATTGGGCTAGACCATAAAGGAATAGTACTGAATAAGCACTGCTCATCATCTTCCCTAGTCGAAGGCGAGAAAAAAAAAGAGAAGAGAAGATGGGCGTCAGTGCTCCGATGACTAAACGGCGATGAGGAAGGTGGTAGGACGTGTCGCACAACGTGAATCATCCATAGATGGTGGAGGTTTCATCCATAGATGGTGGAGGTTGACAATGAAGAAAGCCATAATTGTAGGAACACGGCCGGCAACGACGTGGTCCCAATAGAGAGAAATAATAACAACGAACTCTGTTGGTGAACATGATCGGATGGGTGCATGAAAATGTGTTCCTGGATAAGAGGGTTCCAGTTTCCTTGAACGTGTAGGAGGAATGAAAGACGGAGAAAAAATGACTAACACTGTTCATCGTCTTCGCTAGCCGAAACGAGAAATATAATTGGAGGAAAGATTGGCGTCGGTGCTCCGGCGACCAAACGACAGTGAGGGAGGTGGCAGGACATGTCCCACGAGGTGGCTTGTCCATAGAAGGTAGGTGGCAGTTGGCAATGAAAAAACAAAAATAGTGGAAACGCAGTCAACAATGACATGGTCCCGATGGAGATAGAAATAACAACAGCTAGCTCTGGTGGTGAACACGACCAGGTGAGTGTGTCAAAATGCGTTTCCGGACAAGGGGTTATGGTTTCCTTAAACACGCTGGAGGAACGAAAGACGGAAAAAAGAGAATGCATCATACAGGAGGGAAAGAGGGATGGGGAGGAGAGGGTTGCCATGAAAACTTTCTACTCCCTCCATCAATGTGACATATCCTATTACTATAAATCTAGCAGCTAGATTCATTTAGGGTTTACGTGTCAAATCTAACCAAAATCTCTTATATTTTAGGACGGAGGGAGTATATAGAAGTTACTTTAAAATATCAAATATATCTCTTTGTCAAGTTTGTAATAACAAAAACTTCATTAATCATATGTTAATGGTTTTCTCGTTTTACGTGCACCAACTTAATCTTCATCATCATCAATTTTAAATTTTAGTCACCATGTTTAGGGTTTAGGGATAAGATTCAAAATCAATATCCAGCAAGCTATATATAGCAGAGTTGGACTCTTATTTTAATCTGAGGCATGATAATATTTTTATACAGTGTAAATGGATGGCCATATTCATTTATCCGATTGATATCTAATTTTATCCCTCACAAGTCACAGGGAGGAGTCGAAAAGAGTCAATACCAGCCGCGCCACCGCTCCCTCGCTGACCTGCCCGTGTTCGCCCCTCTCGCCGGCCGCCGACCCGCCCCTGCTGCTCACCGCTCCAGCCTCCGCTCATCCCAAGCCTTCCACCACAACCCCCCACCCCTGCTCGCCCGAGCACCCAGCTCACCAGCGCACCCGTCTGCGGTCTGCCTGCCGCTTCTCCCTCCCGTGCAGGTGCAGGGGAAGAGGCAAGGAGGGCAAGACCGGGGCGCAGTGGGGAGTACGGAGGAAGCTGGTGCAGCGTGGGAGAGAGGGAACTGGAAAAGAAGGAAGAAAGGGGGGCAGTACAAGGGGGACTTGGGAGGAGGAAGAAGGGGGAAGATTTTGAGTATATGATCAATTTCGCCGTCCAATCCAGATGTGCGCCGTCCAATTCGCTATGGTATAATTGATAATAATGATACCTTCCTTGTTATATCTATCTATCTATCTATTTATCTATCGATTTCTTATCTTTCTTTGCTCATGCCTGACGATGTCATGTCACAGCTGCTATGCTATAGCAATCTCCTTACTTCAGGATTATCATGTATGTAAATCACTAGTAAATGTATTACGAGAATATATACAATTAAGCATGTATCACATCGATGTAATTGGCTTAGTACAATAAAGCTTTCATTATCTAAAAAAAAAATTACAGTTCTTGTGTTGCTCTGTGTGAACGAAACTCTAAACTGGAACAGGTTGAGGAGCTGGCTTCACTCATCAAGGACAACCTCTACAGCAAGCACCTCGTCCTCTCTACTGAGGAAACCCTCGTCGGGATCCTACAGAACCAGTACCACAACTCTGACGATGACGAGGATGAGGACGATATAGTGGCAGCATACCGCGGGACAAATAGGAATATCATAGAGCTCCAACCTGCCAGCTCCTATCAACGTCTTCTTTTGCATCGCCTTGCCGACATCTACGGGTGCTCTTTCCAATTCCATTCGACCTGCTTCACCTACCCTCTTCTCAAATACTAACTTAACTGGATAGAGTAATATTTGCAACTACTAATGTCTTACTTTTGTGTCGCTGCTAGGTTTGTTCATGAATCTGTTGGTGAAGGTGAAGATCGACACTTAGTTCTCCAGCGCTGCCCTGAAACTGCCATGTATGATACCAAAAGTGACCACACATCTCTTTGTTATTGAGTGTCGTCTTATGTCCCCCTATGCCCTCATTTCGCTGTTTCTTATACTACAAACATGTACAGTTTAATTTCCACCTGCATCATTCTTCAATGCAATAGAAAAAAGGGTTAATAGAAAAACACATTGTTTCCACACAAAAAACTGTCTTCAGGGAAATAAAACAAAAGCTATCCCGTAAACTCATGATCACATCTTGTTTGTTATTCCTTGCCGTCTTGCTCCAATTGCATCCCTAGTTTCACGTGGCGAACCATTTGGCTGCTCACACTTTAAGATAATCACGCCATTTGCCTCCCATAGCTATTGTGTTGACTCAGAGCACGGAAGCTGAAATCACACTTTTCTTGTGACCTACACATGAGACATTATTCTGTAGTTCTATTACCTCTGATTACTTATTATTTCATATTGCGCAGCCCACCTGTCCTCGTAAGCGACGTATTATGGGAGTATGACAACAAAGATACATCGACATCTGTTGTAGTGAAGAGGAAAGATACAGGTGAATTGTTATAATTTCATTTTGTGGATCATTCATGACGAAGCATTTTGATGGGGTTAGACTACTCTGTAGCACCCATGCTGCCAATTCTGTTCGTGCTTTAGTAAATGGTCCATGGAGAAGATTCGTGTGTACTTATGATCCGTTGTTCGGCTTGTCCGGGCTCAAGAAAATTTCTGGATCCTCCTCTGTTTTGTTCCCCTACATAACCACTGTATTACCTGACCAATATATTTTTTTTTTCTGAAAACAATCATAATGCCCTTTACTCATAACCCTAAGATACCTTCCCTAATTAATGAAATGGGTCCATAGCGGATCAAGAAAAACTAAAAAAAAGTATGGGAGGATAAAATGAAGAATCAGGGCACACTAGAAATTCTCTTCGCAAAAAAATTATGAAATGATTCCTCTTGATGGTAGTGACCAAATCTGGAAGTAGGAACTAGGAAGTCATTGTGCAGTGCCTTAGCCTGAATTTATTTCACCCTCTCATAAAAAGGGATTAAAAAATGCACAGTATGGTCGTTGAGCATGATTCGCGTGACAAAGGAGTAAAGCTGGCTGCTGGATGCCAGCTGGAGAAATACTCCCATGTGAGTTTGAAGTGGGTAGTCAATTTGACTTACATTTTCATCGTTCCACAGGCATAGTTTGATGTGTCATAAGACATTCAGTTCCATAGATATCTTCTTGTTATTCCCTTAAAAAAGATATTTCTTATTATTCTCTCAAGAAATTTTAAGTGCACCATCTGCACAAAGAAAAACCTATTCTACATGTATAAATGTGATGCACTGTGCAATCTTATGTGTGTGTAACAGGTTTATAATTAGCATTTTGAATTCTCTTCTAACAGATCTTGAAGAAGCCTGGAAGGAAAATGCCCAAGAAAATATTTCTGCTGAAAACTCGCATTTGAAAAATGATGCAGGTACGTTGCGCTTGCTGTCCACCTCTCAACAAAGCGTTTTTCAAACTGTCTTAGGGTGTGTTTGGAACTCCAAGTTCCCAACTCCATTGCTTTGTTTTCCGCGCGTACGCTTTTCAAACTGTTAAACGTTGCGTTTTTTTGCAAAAAGTTTCTATACGAAAGTTGCTTTAAAAAAATCATATTGATCCATTTTTGAAAAAAAATAGCAAATACTTGATTAATCATGTACTAATGGACCGCTCCGTTTACCGTGCCAACTGTTTGGGATGGGAACCGGCATATGCGAACGCAGCCTTAAGCTTGGTTCTCTGCATAATTTCAGTCGAGGAATTTAGGTCTGAAAAAAAAAACCCAATCAACTCTTTTATTTCAGATTTGAAGGCTTTGCAAAAGTCAGTTGCACCTCCAGCACCGTCACTCAAGGAGAGGGAAGCTGCTTATCGAGCTGCTCGCGAGCGTATCTTCTCAGCGCACGATGCCAAGGGAAATGGGACAGCAGTGGCAAAACCTAGGCATGTTCCTGCTGTTGCTCAACGGATGATCGCGCATGCACTTGGCAAAAAAGTTGAGAGCCCGACAGAGACAGCAGCCGTGAAGAATGGCAAAGGAAAGGAGCCAGCGGAAAGTAGTAGGAACAAGTTAAACCCACGCACAGCAGGTGGCAAGGAAGATAGCAGGTATGTTGAGAATGGCAGAATGAGGTTGCACACCGGGAATCCATGTAAGCAGAGCTGGCGTACAAGTAACAGTAGAGCTGCTAGTAGTGTTAGTCCTGATGAACTGAAGAGGGAGCAGGTTGGAGCGGCAAAGAGGATGTTTGTGCATGCGCTGCGGCTGCCTGGTGTTGAAGGAAGTGATGGTCCGGTGCGGAAAGGCAAGTAAGAGTCGAGTTGAGATGGGAGATGTAGTGTAGGTATTAGGATGGAGTGAAATGGCAACTCTGTGATGATTTTCATCTGGTGATACTATGCTGGTATAAGATGAGATGGAAGGCCTGGTATCCCTTGGTGCAATGCTGGGGATATGCAAGTGGAAGAAGTTGAAGCGCAAAATGCAATGCATGCAATGCTGGGATATGCAAGTGGAAGTGGTGAGAGCTAGCTGCTTGCCGATGGCAGCAGTTGTGGCAATATTGAGTGCAATTGACAGGTCTTTGTTTGTTTTGTTTTTTTTGCCAGAAGCTGCAGTTTAGCAGGTCCTTATTTTCGTCAGAAGTTACAAAGAGAGAATATGCCAATTTTTAGCTTTATATTTTGCTGAAGGCAGACAAGTTGTAGAGGAATATGCTGATCCTTAGAAAGAACTTTGTGTAGCCTATTTGGATGGTTTCAGACTTTCAGTGATAGAGTCGGAGCAATGAATTCTCAAAAAAAAAAAAAAGAGCAATGAATTCTCAAAAAAAAAAAAAAGAGTCGGAGCAATGTTGGTCTCATTTTCGTTTGCTGCTGGTTACTTGTATGAATACATTATAGAAAATGAGTACATAAATATACATGACGATATGATCCTGTAAGATATTCTATTCCATTATCCAAAAAAAAATGAAATCCCTGCCGTCCGATGCGATGGGCGATGGTAAAACCATAGCTCGAAGCCAAGCACGGCCTGGGCCGGGCCCGGCCCAGCCCAACAAGTAGTCCGCTGTTATAAAGGGAAGGTAGGCATCTTCCCCCGCGCGCCGCGACTCATTAGGCTACTCCACCCACTCTTGTTTAGGGTTTCCCTCAGCCGCCGCCGCATCCACGCGCAGCAGCCATGGCGGTGGTCGAGCAGCCGCAGCAGCAGGAGGTGAAGCTCTTCAACTGCTGGTCCTTCGAAGACGTTCAGGTTTGCCTGTCCTCCCATTATACTAGTAAGCAAGTAGGGTACTCGTCTGGTCTGTCGATAACTCTCGTTGGCGCAGGTGAACGACATATCCCTCGCCGACTACCTCGCGGTGTCCTCGACGAAGCACGCCACCTACCTGCCGCACACTGCTGGCCGCTACTCGGCGAAGCGCTTCCGCAAGGCGCAGTGCCCCCTCGTGGAGCGCCTCACCAACTCCCTCATGATGCACGGCCGCAACAACGGCAAGAAGATCATGGCTGTCCGCATCGTCAAGCACGCCATGGAGATCATCCACCTCCTCACCGACGCCAACCCCATCCAGGTCATCGTAGATGCCATCATCAACAGGTACCACCGTCCAATTCCCAATTCCTTTCAGTTGCGCACTTCAATTGTCCAAATCACTTTTTTTTTCAATCACCCTCACCCTCTTATATGCAAATGCTTATCACTGTCCAATCACCCCCACCCTCACCCTTATATGCAAATGCTCATAACTGTAGTATTTTTTTTTCTTTCTACAAATACTTTGTATCCCAAAATACACTCCTCTATTTTGCCCGTGCAATTAATGTTATCTTACTAGCCAAAGAGCAAGAGGGGCATATATATATATTGTTTGGTACGAGTAGTACATACGAAAATGTTTGTGTTACATGTCTAATGTGACAATTTACTACTATCACTGAATGAAATGAACGCAAATAAACAAGCATGATTGTTGTTCACAGCGGCCCGCGTGAGGACGCAACCCGTATCGGCTCTGCTGGCGCTGTGAGGAGGCAGGCTGTGGATATCTCTCCCTTGAGGAGGGTCAACCAGGCAATCTACCTCCTCACCACTGGCGCCAGGGAGAGTGCCTTTAGGAACATCAAGACCATTGCTGAGTGCCTTGCTGATGAGCTCATCAATGCCGCCAAGGGCTCATCCAACAGGTAAATCTTGCTTCTCATTAGATGAAATGAGGCTACTGACACATCCATGCTCTAATTCTGATATGTTACAGCTATGCCATCAAGAAGAAGGATGAGATTGAGCGTGTTGCCAAGGCGAACCGTTGAGTGCTGAACCCATCTCAGTGTGCTCGAGCTATTGCCTTGCACTGTTGGCAGTACTTTTTGCTAGTCTTTTTGGGCTTTGCCAGAGTTACCTGTGATTTTCTGTTTAATGACAAGTGCTGAGAAAATGTAGTGGTCTGTTTGCTATCGACATTGTTTTATTACACCCCCAATCCTTGTTCCCGCATGATCTGAGTTCTTTATGTGTGATGACTGATGATTGGTTCTGTTTCTGATTATGTTACATGAATTTCAAGCTGTATATGATAGCTTAGATTAGGTTCATTATGTTTACTCGACTTAGTTAGCTGCTTGGTATGTCTCTGAAATACTCGCTGCTTGCATGCCATATGCAAAGTTTATCAACTAACTTCGTATCTGCACCACCCTAAATGGAATAAGAAAATTCTTATTTGTGAATGAACTCGGGCAAATGGCCGCCTACCAGTTTGGTATCAGCACAAGTAAATTATGGTGTATGTATGTCACATGAACAGTCGATTCCAATTGTTGAGTTAAGCTGAAAATTTGATATATCATTTGCAACGTGGATAAATGAGATTGCTGAAATCTGGGGTAGTTCTGTGTGAGGTTGCTAAATTGATCTGTACTTGTCGTGGCAGGCTGGTAGTTGTTCGCTGGTAAACATCGATTGATATGTAGTCCTCTGAGAGCAAGGATAAGCACACAAGCATGAGCCTTTCTTTTTCATTGATAGCTTGCTATATTTTTAACAGAGGGAAGAAGGTTTTTCATTGATAGCTTGCTATATTTTTAACAGAGGGAAGGTTTATTTTCGTAATGGACTGAACAATTTCCAAATCATAAAGGAACCCAACAGAGGGAAGAAAGTTTATTTTCGTAATGGACTGAACAATTTCCAAATCATAAAGGGACCCACTCTGGATGATGGAAGCGTTGTCCACAAAAGGTTTAACTATATAACGAATTTTTTATCATGCAAGATATCTCCCAATTGGATGAGGCATTCTTGCTTTGCACACAGCAACAGTTTGTCCACAACAAGGGAGGCCTCCTTGTGCGGTAGTACGTACGCAAATATAATCTTCTTCCTTGACTCCTATCTCGTCTTCCTTACACAGTCTAGCGGGTTTGTTTCTGCTTGGCTCCTCTTCCCCTCTTATCGATGAATCGAATAAGTAGCGTAACCAAACATGTTGGCGCTGTTGGAAATCGCAGAGTAGTGATGCGTAACCAAACATGTTGGCGCTGTTGGAAATCGCAGAGTAGTGATGCCTCTGGGTGAGTACTCTATCACTCACAGTTATATCTACTAGAGCCTGGGGCGCGGGCGCGCCGCCTGAGTGGAATGATGGTGAACGCGAGTGGAATGATGGTGAAGAGGCAGTGGATGATTAGGAAAGACAGCAGATGTTGAGATACAGATGGAGGAAAGAATAAGCAAGTTTTGGTTTAAAAAAATAAGAAAGCAGGCACTCATAGAGAAGCAAACTGCAGCTAATAAGATATAGACATCTTAATACTTAGTGGTCTCTAGTAGTAATAGGCACATATACAGATGGTCTTTAACATCTGCAAGGTAGTGCAGTATGGATGGTAAGCACTTATGGTCCCAATGACGCATATCCAATTTCATCACTTGTTGCACGGCACAATGGGCTCATCTTAAATTAAATTTGAATATATCAATATACTTCTAATATAAAATTTAAACAATTGACCAGAATGGTGTTAGGATCTCAAGTTTTTATTGTCGAGACCGCTCATGTTCAGAATTCAGGTATGCACTACTAATTTCGTACTAACAAATGAATCAACTCTATGTAATTGTTTTTCAGTACTGTATAAATCAACATTTATGCTCACATTCTTCTGAAAAATGTATAGCCACTTCTTCAATATTATGTCCAAACAAAGGGAAAAGAAAAGGACCGGCTTATTCTCAGTCTATCCTGCTGTCAATTCCTTCATCAGATGCATGTTATGTTCTCACTTCCTTCTAATCTTGCCCTTGCCCATTGTGATCTACTAATCTGTAAGGCTGTGAGAACCTTTCAAGAGAGCTATTGCCTGCACAACATACATATGAACCAATTTTTCATTAGTTTCTGGGCCCGTGAAAATTGAGTCCATCTGGTCAGAAAGAGTGCGCATAAGCTTGCTAACTGGATTGCAAACCACTCCACACTGCACCTCTAATCGTTTTCCACCGACCGCATGGTTGCCTGTTTCATAAAGAAAATGTTAGCAGTTGGTTTGGTATTATAGCGATCTTCAGAAATGGTATAGGGTATACAAAGCAACGGAAGAAAACTGATGTGGTGGTGTTCCATTGCGCATATCTGTCATTGATGCTTCAATATTTACACTGCCCAAGTTATAGACCATCTCAATTTCTTAAATGGAGAACAACCCCAAAGCATGTTGCTTGACTGCTAGAAATCTCATCTCTAATTGTCACTGTTAGGCCCATATCACTTACTTCATATATGAAGAAAAGAATATCCTTCCAGCATGCAACGACCATATATTCCTTTCTCATACAGCTAGGCAGCTTGCAATAGAACTTAATAAGATGTATGATCTGTATGGATAATAGGTAAAACAAACAGTTTGTGATAGACAACACAGTCCATTTCAAAAATACCCAACTGAAGAACCAGCTAGTCATGCAAAGTTGCAAACATAATATTTATCCTTTTGTGCTCTCAGTGTATGATTGTAAACCATACCTGCCATTTCCACAAACACATATTTCATGAAAGAGTTAGCCAATGCAAACTTGATATCTATCTTATCTGTACTCTGAAAATGTTTAGTTGCACATCTCAAGCTCAAGAATTGGGTGCACTGAGAGATATAAAGGAACCTATTATTACTGAAGGCATGTATTTTTTAAGGGATATATTTTTTACACGGTGTTCAATAACATACTTTGAACCTATTATTACTGAAGGCATGTATTTTTTAAGGGATATATTTTTTACACGGTGTTCAATAACATACTTTGACCATTAATTTATTCCATGTTATGCTCCCAATGAATATGAAATTAGCATCATATGAAAGGACTTCAAAGTTGAATATCACGAGCTTGCAAATAAGCAGAGTGGTAGCTAAAGCGACAACCCACAAAAAGATCAATGTTGCAGTGCTGATCAATTTATTTTCACTCCTTGCTGCGAATCATCTAAAAACCTGGACTATTGTCATATTACCTGAAGATGAATTATTGCGAGCTGAACAACATGGAAAATTCTGGTATGCAATCCAAAGGTGTCAAACCTGACATGAAAAAGGAAAATGATCAGATCACCAAAGGCTCATAATACCATACCATCCTCAATCTTAGTCAACCAAACTCATATTATTTGCAATTGACTGAAACCTCTGCATGAATTCATTATTTGCGTCTCTCTTTTCCTTATGGCTATCAAGAAACCATCAGTGACCCATTGCAGTCCCATTTAAAGTATTTAACATTTAGGAAAACATTCAGTACAGTAAAATGGAAGATTGAGATTTGCATCTTCTGAATAATAGTGCCAAATATAAACCCATCCTGCTACCAGTTGTACTAAAAAAAATTGATTGCCAATAACCAAAATGCTAACTACTAAAAAAATCATCCAGTATGTGAAGCTCCTAAATTTTTACTTATGCTACTTTGTAAAACTATAGTACAGAGTTTCTGGCAAGAAAATTGGTTCCCAGGTCATCCACTCATGATGGATCAGCAAGCAATATCACTGCAGTCTTATATCTTCAAACTCCCATTTTCCAGAAAAAAAATATAGTGTTAGGAACTCATGGAGTTGATTTTGTAAGATGCGGATGAGCAACATTCAGCCGTCATACAGTAATAAATCGAAAGAAACTAAGATTTACGTTGTTAAAGAAGATAACCTTGGATGAATCCTAATTCAATCATAACAAAGCCAAGAATCATAATCCAGTCTTAATGAAGCCAAGAATCCTAATTCCCAGTGTACCTTGGATATGAGATTGATGTCAATGGAGGTGCGAGCAACAGTCGACATAGTAGTTGACCCTAGTTCCGAGGCACGCACTATATTGCCAAAAATAGAACATAGACAAATTACTGCTTCAAATTGCAGTGAAAATTCATGCATTATTCATTCGGGGGTAAATTACCATTGATTCAGAGATGGCGATCGTTGCCATTTGTTCATTTTAGTCTATGAATCATTGTGTTCATTTTAAACTACAAGAACCGCATGTGGAGGGAGTGAAGGGGCTTGTGCTTCAGAATAATTTTGATGTGTTTCGTGTTGAATTGAATCTTATTTAACCCTAGCAGTGGCAGATTGAGCTTGGACTTTTGGGGGCTACGAACAAACAAAACAAGAGAAGAGCTTCATCCAGATGTAGAAGAGAAGGTAGGGTTAATGCAAGCAAATTTGAGACAAAAGTAGGTGTGAGAGAGAGAGATGAATCACAGAATCAGAAAGAGGATGTGGATGCTCACCGGGATGCAGCAGGACCACGGCGCCCCTCCCCTCCCCTGCTGTGCTCTGCTTACCGCTGACATTGCCACCAGCTTCGGCTTCTTTTTCGGCCTTGGCTCCAGCTGCGGCCACTCTCACGTCGTCCTCCTGTGGATGGACTCCAACCTCGTCCCGTTGATCATTGCGAGATGTTTCCTTAACAATAGATTATATGTGCTTTCTGCCTTATGGAGCAGAAATTATAAGCCAGCAGACAGCAAGCAAATATACCATGTCAAGTAAATAAATGGATCAGTTAATTGATATCATTGACACATTCAAGAGGACCAACTTACAGGGTTGTGCATCTCTTCACTTAAACCAAAATTTTCCAGAATAGAAGCAACCAATGTGGAGAAATAGTGTACAGCATAGGAGCCAACCCCTACCTGAACATCGGAATACTAATGATATGTTATGTAACCAGAACTAATTGCAATTTCCTGAAGAGTGTGCCAACACAATTTATACCAGAAAGTTGTGGGCATATGGAACTTACATAAATTGTGAGGTAAAATAAACTTCTCCTTCCCATTGGTAACAATTTCATCCCCTATAACGAATAATAGGTCACACCAACAATCAATTTGATAGAACACATTTTTCCATAAGCAAAAAAAAATCCTAGTTAAAATTGAGTCACTGAACGTTCCTTATCAAAAAAGAATGGTATTACTTCTTGGTCTTCCCACACAGTTTAGAGTTGCCTCATGGTGTATTTTACAACAAACTAACAGAATTACAACGAAAACTATCTTCGCTAATTAGAGCAAGAGATTTCTATGTTTAGAATGGAAAATTCTATAAATAAACTCAGAGTGAGGTGTTTAATAACAAAATACAGTAAGTTAACTTAACAATTTCATATACTTAATAATAAGTTTGATGGAAGTTCCCAATAACAAAATGCAGTCAGTTAACTTAACAATGCTGTCTGCTGATAAGTAATCAATTAGACCATCATGTTATGTAGAAGACTGTCAAAAAAACACAGAAAAAAATAATAATAGGACATTGGAACCATAAAATTTTAAGATACAAACTTACAAGGGGATTATGAAACAACACAAATATGCGAACCATACGAAAATCCAAGTGTTGCGCTAAAAGGAATATGTAAATAAAAGGACTATACACGAAAAGAAGTTCATACCAAGCACAGAGATGAATCGAAACAAAGTGGGTACGGTCTAGCTATTAAGAGATGTTATTCAGGTAAAAATCATCCATCTGTATACTTCGTAAAACGGGAGTACTTATCCTTCAACCAAAAAGGCCGAAACCACCAAATACAAAACAAATTTTGAGACATTACCGAAATGCATTGGTTTTGAAGTGAAAGGAAAGGCATGTCACTGCAGATTTATTCACGGCAAAAGAGTTGCAACTTTCCAATCACCCCTCCACAAACCCACTCCAAAACCCAATTCTATGACTAAACCCCAAGAATACCTAAAATACCAAGATGCTATCAGACGCATCTTACAGCGAAAACCCCAAACCACCCCAAAGGCCCTAAACCCTAGATAGAACGGCGCTACGATCTCCGTGCAAACGTAGCAGCAGTCCCAAATCCGCCCATGGTGCACCAAACTGTGGGCACGATTATACCTTTGATGGACCGCCCCACGATGGTGGAATCGAAGGCCGCGGTGTCATCCCCGGTGGAGATGATGATGGGCGCGGCGAGCGAGGCTAGGAGCAGGAGCGGATTTGGGAAATCCCATGATACATAAGCGTTACAAGTAAATAATGATTTACACAGTACAGCAAGCAGTGCAATGGTTTCTACAAATATAACCAAATTTTAATATCATAGGCAAATGAAAGACAAACATAAATTCTACAATGTCAGATAATTCAAATTGTATTGTCATGCTCCACTAACTAATGATTTTAATGGAAGATATGTTGAAAAAAAAAGTAATAAGATTTCTGCCAGAAAATATAAGTTTCAGTTCAGTACAAACCACCCATACCAAGAGAATAGCACCAGTTTTGAATGATCCAAGTGATAGCATCTCAATTCCCTGTAAGATAAAGAGAATCAGTAGGTTTATCTCCAAGAAGTTTGGGAGGAAAACAGAACATATTTGTGAAGCTCTTGAACCATAGTCATTTCAATAATGCATATTAACCTTATATCTCAAGATAAGACAAGAGCATACCTGAATGCAGAAAGCAATCCCCAAAACATTGTTTGCTAGCCAATGCTTCTTCGCAGAATACCATATGCAAAAGAAAAATCCTGGGATTGATGTAACAACTTGAGACTTGGTAAACTCCACTGAGAGCGCTGAAATAAGAAATTAATGAACTTAAAAAGGCCACCAAGACATAAGCTTGTAACATGATTCATAATTGCACCAATGTAACAACTTGAGACTTGGTAAACTCCACTGAGAGCGCTGAAATAAGAAATTAATGAACTTAAAAAGGCCACCAAGACATAAGCTTGTAACATGATTCATAATTGCACCAATCTGACAGATACACATGCAACAATCTGACATATGATACACAATTGCACCGATGATTGAGCATTTAAAAAAAAAAGAGGTTTGGGTCCTACAGACATACAGTGGAAAAATGCAGCATGCTGAACGATGAAATTATCATTCCATTCTTTTGGAAGAAACCATTTCATGGAAGGCAGCAATGTTGCACTGCATCAGAAAAAAAAGCACATAAACAATCTTAATTGCACAAATACAATATTACGTAGTTACATGAATGGAAAAGCTACTATATCATCCAACCTGCAAGTTTTTGTGTACATCATTGATTCATTTTCCTAATGATCTGCAACAGCAACGGTGAAAAAAATGATTATAGAGATTTGGTGGGGGCAATTAGATGAGATGAAGGAAGGGGATATTAGATATAAGGATGTACCGTGAATAATGGCACTACTGGAACTCGCCTTCGATTTAGCACAACACTAATGAGGTCAATTAGAACATGGACAACCAGACAACTACCCTACCCCTGCATCAGAAATATGAAGCTGCACAGATGAGCTTTTATCTCAGCTGTCATAAGCAGTGAAGAAAATCAAGCAAAACTTGTAATTGTACCAACGAGTGAGATGGACAGATGGTTGCACCTCATTAAAAATAAAAAGGCCCAAACCTCCTGTCCCCACCTGATGCTGGCCTCCTCCCTTGTTCCCCATCACATCGCTCCAGCCGCTGCTGCCATCTCTCCCGCGCGACATGGTCAGAAATCCGGCCACCCTCACTGCATGCAAAATTGAAGCTCATCAGAAGCGACTCTGTGCAACAAAGAACAACCAAGCAACTCCTCTGAGCACAGCCTTGCCACCTCTTAATTATCAGTGCATAGTGATGTAAACACATTCATGAAACAAAAAAATTTATCCACAGCTAGAGAAACACGCAACCGTTGATCATGCGAACACGATAAAGGATCAGTCATTTTGTGCAGCTCCATTATCCTCATATACTGTGAATAATAGAATCCGTACAAATTGGGATCGTGCTGCATCAGTAAAGAATCGGGGATGAGAGGATATTTCTTCCTGTAACTCACCGAGATGGCCACTGGGAAGAGCCTTGGGGATGGGGCTTGGACGCCACCAGCCACCTGCCTCACGACCGCTACGAGCAGCGGAAGCAGCAGGGCAAGGAACCGCCACCAAGGTTGAGCGGCCATTGCTGTCGCCGATTGAACCGGTAATTTTTTTCTCTGTTGTGAAAGGGATGAACACCGCGGCAAAGACAAGGGGAAGGAGGATCTGAGACCCTTAGCCTCCCTGTTGCGGCCGATTCGTCCCCTTGTCTTCGTTGACAATGGCGGCAAGCTGCCCAAGGAGAGCTCGATTCTGTGTCCGCTAGATCAACCACAAGCAAAAGTCAGTATTGCTTGAGATCACAACACACAATCATCACAGCTGCACAAAAGACAAAGATTGGCATCGATTACCTTGGCCCTTGGGGCGAGGCAGCCCATGAGAGTGGCGGCGGCATTGCCGGCATTGTTCTCCTCAATGAAACTGATTGTGGAGTTCATTATGAGCAGTGTGATGATGCCCACGAAGTCCTGCCAGCCCGGCAGCTTCCCTGAAAACACCAAACAAATCAACCCTCGTCAATTCAATCAAACCTCTCACAATCCCTCACATGCCATGCTCTGGAACATCATGATTCATTAAATTCATTACTACTTACTCCTCCATTGGCGAGAGCGATGGCCATGATCGCCGCGGCCTCCATGACCCAGGACAGCGGGTTCCACATGAACCTCAAGAACTTGCTTTCCTGCACACACACACACAAACAAACATGAAAAAAAACTCTGCACCATCGAATCGATTCCTAAACAGAACAAGAAACTTTTCTCTACTGAATCTTGGGAGAGAAACTACGGATTGGGTGGGTCACCTTCTTCTCCTTGAGATTGTTGGGGCCGAAGAGGTTGAGACACTGCTCGGCATTGGCGGAGGTGAGCCAGCCGGAGACGGCGATCGACAGCGACGACAGCAGTGGCACCGCGAGGCGGAGGCGGCCGGCGAGAGCAGGAGGTGGCACCGCGATGGGGAGGCGGCGGCGCCGTCGGCGTCGGCGTCGGCGGGGGTGGAGAGGAGTGTTCGCCTCCTCCCTTTCTCCATGTTCACCTCGAAGCCCACGCTCGGCGGAAAGGCGTCGGAGCGAGGGGAAGGCAGAGGTGAAGGCACTCGGAGACTGCGACACGACGGCGGCGTCGGTGGAGGTGGAAGCGGCGGCGCGAGGGCGAGGCAGATGTGGACGCGGTGGCGCGAGGCGACGGCAGAAGTGGCGGCGCTCGGCGGCGACGGCGACGACGGTAGCGGAGGAGGGGAGGCGGGCGACAGCGGCTAGGGTTAGGAGTGAGTGGACCGGCGGCGGAGGAGGAGGATGGTTGAGGGAGAGGGAGAGAGAGGAGGGGCGGCGGCGGCGTTCGGCGGCGGTGCGAGGGGGAGGCGGTGGCGGCGCGAGGCAAGGCAGGAGAGGGAGAGGGAGAGGGCGAGACGGGAGCGGGGAGGGGATGCAGGCGGCGGCGGCTAGGCTTTGGGTTAGTGCGGGTAGTTTAGCGAAAAAGCCCCTCGAGTTTTACATTTTACAGCGCGGTCCTAACGCTCGTACTTTCCTTACATATCATGTAATATCCGTATTTTTTAAGGGTCTTTACGGAAAATAACACCTCACAAGTACTATTCTCGGGGGACTGCGGACGAATTACGCGTGAACCGGAGGGCTTTTTCGCAAAAAGACCACCCCGCGCACTGTACATACTGTAGCGAAATCCTAACGTGGCACCCCTCCTCGCCCGCCCCTTGCGCCCCCCTTAATGTACTCCGACTAGATGCTGGGGCACGCAGATTAGTTGATTACTGTATACTAATCATTTGTTTTCAGGCTGAATCAATGATTATGTAAGGAAAAAACCTACGAATACATTTACAGGGAATATCGTTGATGAGTAATTTTGCATATATCGTTGTACATATTCTGCTGAGATCAAAACTCTTACACATTACAATCTAAAGATGAAGCATCAATGCATATAAAAAATAAAATTAAAGTTTTACATAATGATCAGAGTAATGTGTCCATGGTGATGGTACAACTATATTTGATCATACAAATTTACCAGTCAAAAGAAGACATATTGTGGCAATAACATTCTCCGCTGAAAGGTTCACATCTGGAGTACTAATTGCAATGGACCTGTTCAAGCACAATCCATCAGCATTCAATGAGTTTTTTATAAAAATGTTTCGGAGGATATCTTCAAATCAGTATCAATGGAAGCTCATAAGACACTTGTTAATTGGATTTAGGAAGTGTGGCAACATAATATTTCCATTTTACTTCTCAATACATATAGTTATATCAAGTGGTACAACACGATACTACAGATTTGTGTTTATTACATGAAAATGCAATGAGAGCAAAAGAACTCTAGAATAGATTGGTATGGAATTAAGCATGAAGGGCAAGAAATTTACATGATAATGAACTAATAATTATCCTTCACTTTTTCCTACACTAAGGCAAAGAAAATGTGTAAATCAAATTGACTGTCACTGTAAAGATGATATTATGTCAGTCAAAAACGCTAAAAAAAATACAATAGCAATGCAAAAGTAAACACCTTTCATCGCTTGAGTTGCCTGAACCTGAAAGCCATTCAAGATCCAGAAAGTTTGAATTACCAAAATGAATGCAATTTTCAGTTTCAACACCTGGAACATGATGTATCTGAGGTACCATGGGAGTATACCTATAGCGAATTTTGAGAGAGGAATGTTAGTAGTCCACTATTTAAAACACCATGCTTTTTCATGATTTTGTAGTAAAATACTTGTATGAGAAGAATGAAGGTCAAAACCCTGAACGAATAGAAACCAACTTTAAGTTTGATACCTCACTTTCACAGGTCAATGAAATTTCATTGCAATGTATTGAATTAGATTCCAACACTGGAAATTGTGACCCACTTTTAACATCAAGCAGTGCTGCATTCAACAGCTCCTTGTCTCCATTATGGCAACCACTACATCTAGATATGGATGTGTTGCTTTCACAAAGAATATTGCCATCTGATCTCACTCTATTTACTGTATTGTGGAATTAAAGAATACAGTATAAGAACCCCTTACTGTTTTAAAAAGTGCATATTTCAATAAGGATTATTTTTGTTTTCTTTGAACGTAACCAGCAGGGAAGCTACAAAAGGTAATACATGGCTAAAAGCTCTAGTTTAAATAGGAACAAACATCCTGCTACAATTCAAACACGTTTTGGAATAGCAAAACAGCATAATATGCAACTCCTAACTATGTTTTCGCTACTGCGTACCATTGACTCCTATACCATGATTTTTTTTCGATACTTACTGTTTTTTAACAAAGCTTCAGATGACCTCTCTTTGCAGAGAATATCTTCAGAAAAAGATCGTGGTACAGATAAATTAGACAAATGTCCAGCTAAAATGAGAAATATAACACCATATGAAGTCAAGCAAAAGGGCAAATATATTCTCTACTGAAGTTAAGTAATAGAACAGCAGTGCAGAATCCACCAATGTCCTTCAATGAGATGCCTTACTACAGCGTATCATTGTCCAACTGAAGCTAAGCATGTTTGTCAATATAAATGTTGATTTCATAATAAAGAAAATCATGCAAGGAAAGTTCTTTTATGCATGTTAAATAACTCATAGTGGAAGTCTAAAAGATAAGAAAAAGGAAGCACTTTAGTGAGCCCAAACGCTACCTAAGCTATTAAATCTTAAAATCAAATGTTGTAATTCCCTTCCAGACAGCCATGACAACCAACGAATATCACTTCTCCGTGAATAACCCAATTAAACCATTGTTCCTACTTTAATCCATGATCGCCACATGGGAGCACCGACCGTTTATCCTACTACTTGTAGTACTTCAATAAGTTTCAGAAAAAAAAAAGGATTTCATGTTAAATAACTTGTTATGAGCACCCAAACCACTGTATTGCACCGCAAAGGGTGTCACCCATCCTCTCATAAAAGTGCATCAAGTGATGAGCCAAGGGATCATCTAAACTAAGTTCTAGGGATTTTACGGAACCAAGCACATGCAACTGATGTCCAAAAGCAGCTAAACCATAGGCATACTGGGCAACAACCAAGCACATGCAACTGATGTCCAAGAGCAGCTAAACCATAGGCATACTGGGCAACATTTGTTCGATCCAAACAGTCTATACAGTTCGTCTGTAAGACACCCTTTTGGAATTTTGGTGGTTTTAGTGGAGGTGATTCGTTGTTTCCAGCTTTATCCTCTGTAGTTCCATTGCAAGAGGAATCAAAACTGTTAGAGATGTCTTCTTGGGATATGTCACCTACAATCTACATATAGTCTGTGTTGTCGCTATTGCTGTTTTCTTCACATAAAAATGGATCAAGACAACTCCTAAAGAAAATGTAATGGAACGCATAGATAGGAGCATTAAACCATTGTTTGACATATAACGCAACAGAAATTGTAACTGACAAATTAATATTGGGAAGGAAAAAAATTATAATAGGGAAGGCCAATGATGAGCAGTATCAGACCCGGTAGGTGATGCAAGTTGACAATAGAAGAAGTCAGTCAACCTCAGAGCACGGAACACCACTTCCAAAAGAACATCAAGCACATTTGTAGGTTTTCTGAAACAAAGATACTTCAGCAATGCACACTATAGAATACTGGCAGATGGAAAATGGAAAAAAATATAACAATCAATACCCTTGAGAGTTTTCATGATTTTCCTCTGGTATGCTCTTGTTTATTATCCTTAACGCCCTATCAAATTCACGACGAAGTATTGACTCTCACCTCTCCAGTTTCTTCCCATGTGAACAACAAAAATAAATGTGAGAAGGCATACCAAAATATTATTCATGTCCAGGTATATAAATGTTACACAAGATGCTGCTACTCTGGAATAACAAGGTCAAATTAACCTTAATCAAGTTTAAAATAATGATATGATCTCCATATCTTCTCCTAAGATTCTCAAAATGGAGCCTGGTAGCTTCATAATTCTCGCCCTTCTGATGCACTGACCAATTGGTAGTTTATTTGCAGAAGTTAGTACTGCATGGCATAATATGCATCATACATAGGTTTAAGAGCTTACGTATGATACCAGGTTTAATGTTCATCTTTGATGTCTCCTGTGACCAAAATAGCGGGATTGAACCCCTGTTCTGCACAACAGAACTTACTTCTGTAGGCCTAGGTCCAGCTCCATAACAATTTGCTCAGTCTCAACATCATTTGCTACTCTGCCTTTCTCATTCACCCTCTTTAAAAATCTGTCAGCGGCAGATAAACTTTTTCACCCCCAAAATCCCGCTACAATAGTAAGGAAAACAATTGCTTAATGAGCACATGTACAAACCTAGTTCTAGCAAAGTGCCTTGAGCATCTAGCAATGAGCGTGAACATGATGTCCTTCCCAGATATTGAAATTTTATCCTAATGACACAATATCCACATTTTAAATCATCAAGGCAAAAAAATTGTATGTAGCAAACGGATAATATTAGGTAATTATATATAATTAGTGAGAAGAAGGTTGGATCAAAAATTAAATTATATTAACAATGTGAGCAGCATTCAGCAACTTCATTCTATTAGGGGAATGAATGAATAAAAAAAGATAACTGAATTGATTTGTTTTGCATTAGCAAGCAGTTATTTAGAAGGCTCCTACCAAATATTGGTAGGCTGGGAGTTTTTTTTTTAAATCCAGTCTCGAGTTTTTTCTAAAAAAAATGATTCCTCTTGTGGAATAACTTAGTCACTCCTATTAAAAATATTTATAGATGGATATAATAACAACTTTCACAAAACTAATTCCAGTGACACATACGTGGTTACAAAATCCATAGACCAGCGCAATGGTCCACAAAGTACTTCCAAGAAAATTGCGTATCCCTCATGTGAGAAATTCATTCCACACAAAAGCAGACTCATATATGTTCCAACCTTCCTGTGGATCACTCAAGTTCTTCTAAAGAATTCTCATGATATGGTATGAGTAACTGAAAAAGAAGTCCTTTCTAATATCAAGTGTATTCAGTATCTTCTTGTATCTGCAGCATATCATAAACAATCAGCTTGTAATTTAAGAAATGCAATAGTTAACAGGAAATGAAATACTGGGAACAGTTATCCCACAATATATTATTTGGTCCATAAAAACAATATTTAATATCATAATCAGAGTGTTTTTCGTGGGGTTGGGTGTCTAAGCGAAGAAATTCACATTGAAATGTGAACTTTGGAAGTAGTTGATGAAATGGATCTTCATGTATGTAGTGATTATAAAGTTTTCTATGTATACACGCAGAAAAGAAGGAAAAAAACTCAAGACTTGCAGCTGGAACAAACCAGTTGTTACCCTTGGAATTTAGAAATCTGGACCGCGTCTTAGAATTCACTAGCTCGACCATCGAGGTCTTAGTCACCTGGTATACTGGATGATCAAATATTTCCCCAAATTTTCATTGCTTGGTAATAATTAACATGTAAAATGGTCCAACAAACTTTATGAAACCTGGGAAGATATTTCATCATCAAATGCATTGTAATACAATTAAGTTTCGCTACGGTATAAACAAAGGAGGAGGGGTTGGACGACTCACTGATTATGCCATAAAATTTTGTAACAAACTTTACAACACCAGTCAACCTGTGGTCTTCATCAAGATTTTTTAACAGCTCATGATATTCACTTTTGAGTATACACAGTACAACACTGATGTAAGTCAAGGTCTGATGGCGCCGATCTATCAATCTTCAGTAATCTCCAATGTGTTTTGCCAGTGTTAGTTCCAAAATTATAAAACCTTTGCAAAGCAAAATACTTGGTTAAGAATTGTGACCAGAAGCATAAGTTATTGAATAAGGAAATTAATGAAATCCCTGGATCCATGAACTGTTTGAGCACCTAAGCTGCAAGCATACTGACCATCAGAGTGATTTGTGTACACCGGTGAAATACTTAAAAAGAGATACTGACAACATTTTAATTTAACACCCAGAACATGCAAGGCCAAGCTAAAAGATATACTGCTTCGGCGTTAGCTCATTCAACATCATACTTCACAACATACCAGTATCCACTATATGTCTTCGCACCATATGATCTTATCTCCTAATTTTCTCATATAAATCAAGCATCCCAAATCCATCAGGTATTGAATTAGTACAAACAACTAACAATGCATACATAGTATATACTCTAATGTTACTTTTGACCGTTAAAAAGTGCAATCACCATGAGATCCTCTAAATTAAGTTGTCCTAACCATTAAAAAAACAGAGATAATTGAAACAAATAAGGGATTATAAACAACCAAATGAACATATAAAAATATTATTTGTTTAAAACATAAGTACATAATGATGAGTCAAAGCTAAGCACTCACATTTCTGTCAGCCTCCCATTAGAACAGAAAATTCCATCCTAGTTGCTTTTAGTTAAAGAACTATTTCTGTCAGTTTGTTTTTTTCCTCCATAATATCTTGTAGTTGAAAATGCAGTAATAAAATAATTTAAAAAACATGCATCTAATACGAGACAGGCAAACAACATATAGAATGGAAAAAAAATGATATTTGTCTTATCCCACAATCATTGAAGAGCTGCTTACAGTGGGTTGGGATCAATTAAAACATGCCATAGGCAAAATCCTAATTGTGGAAGATACTTATGTTCCAGCAACACCAGATAAACTAATTATCATAAAATTATGGAAGAATTGTTTTTTCTTCACTTCAAACCTGGCGATTGTAAAGATGCATTTCAGCTAAAAGTTTCACTTATATAAAATGTAACTTCTTACAAGGAAACAACTTATATAGAAGGACCAATTTCAGTTAGAAAGCTTTCACTCGGTGGACTAATTAAACTTAGGTATCATAAACATATGGATCACAAATTAAATAACAACAGAAGCTTGTTCTTGAAAGAGGAGAAAGAGTGTCTGCTTGCACAGGCAGTCATCTTGTATAGGCGCATAGAGGCCAGAGATTACATGCTTCTTCCTGGAAGGGCAGATAACTCAATGATAAACCATTTAAACAATCCATTAAGAAAAAAGCTAGATGATTACAATGCCACAAGTATCCTGCCTATTCAACTGTGGGTTGTTCTTAATGATTTTGACAGTTATTGAAGATATCACCTGCACTGCAGAGAAATTGGGAGAAGTTTGGACAAAGAGCCACATATGTTCTAAAGATCTCTTTGGAGTAATTGATCATCTTGATCCTATCACTCACTGGCAGTGGCAAGGTTGCAATTTAAAAGAATTTCAATAATTCTCGCTTTTATTTGAATCGGTCATTCATTAACCTAAGGAAATGCATCAGTAGGTGGTGATTGTTCAATTGATGTAGCAACATAGATGCTAAAAATGGATTCATCTAGTCTTAAGGGCATTGCAAACAATTATTTGCTCGTGGAAAGGTTTAGAAAATCATTTTGGTTTATGAGAAAAGCTTCCAAAATAATTAGGAATCAGAATCATTCAAGACCAACACAGAAAATGAAGCAGCCATACCTCGTCATAGGGAATGATGATAGAGGAACGGAGGAAAACATACATCATATACATCAGAAGGACTAACAGTATAACCGCCAAGCAAATGTGTAATTTTCAATGCATATATGCAAATCAAATATATATCTTTTTGGTAGATTTTTTTTATAAAAAAAACTTTAACTCGAATAAAAACCTCTTAGCTTCAACCTCCTAATTTGATTCGCACTGTAATCCAAACATACCATCTAGCATCCTTATAACTAAATCCAAATAACCACCATCTAGCATCATTTCGACCAAATCCAATTTTGCTTTAAAAGGTTAAATTTCAACATGGCATACAATATATGCCACCAGCTGTAGAGTAAATAACAAAAAAAAACAGGGGGAAGATTTTAGTGCATCCAAGTAATAGTATAGACTAATAGCCAGACAGTTGCAAACTCACAACACAAATAATAGCACTGTTGGGGAAAGTTTTAAGACACAGACCATTCTTCTGATAAGTGCTTGATTGCCCGGACTTGTAGTGAGAGTGGAAGAAGCACGCAACCTGCATCAATCATCACCAGGAAAAATCCATCATTAGCACAACTGCACAAGTCGCAATCGGCAGACTCTTAAGAGAACTTCCCTTGAATAGTCATCGAATAGGGACTCACTGAGAAGTAACAATTGGCTGACGGCACCCAGAGGTTGGAGCTGCCAATGTCGAAGATGGCGGTGAAGTTTTTATATTAGAAAATGCCATCTTAAAAAGGGAAAAAAATAATAGCCAGGTTGAAATTTTAAGTATTTCACAATATTTATGTAGGGTTTATTTTGGTCTTACAGATAAATTACTCTCTTGGTGTGATTGTGACATCTAACATCCTTCCAATTGCAAGGATACACATCTTGTTCACGCCAGTTGAGGAACATCCATCAGAAGTTGTAACTGCCTTCTTGAAGGCAAGAAGTGCTTCATCTATAGGAAACCGTCAAAAGAATCATAGTAAATGAGTACAGATTGTCAAATGTACCACACAAATACCAACCATAACTATGGACTGTCACATACCATCTGAACTTAGTGCTCTTGCTTCAAGAGCACCAAGGTGCAGAATTAACAAAATTAAGAGGAAACTTGGGCTGTTTTCTCAGAAAAGAGCCCATTGGTCACCAGTTGGTGAAGCATATAAAGATCACCACAGCTTATTACAGAGTTCATGTGTGAGGTATACTATGTGCATCCTCTTTTATGGGAGATGAACTCCACATGTAGATGTGACCCTGATGAGGGAAGCAAATTGCTGGCCTGTAAGTAAAAACAGGAACATATCAGCAATCATGCAAAGTTATCAAATAAACAGAGCAGCAATAATCAAATGCAGTACACTGTGACACACTTATAGCTCCACCTTAGCAAAATGAATGACCATAAGAACCAGGAATGACAATTTATTAATAAAAGAATTTCGATGTGCTTCCACAAAATTGTTTCAGGGTAATTGAATCACCTAGAACATGCAATTTGAAATTTCCCCAAAAATTCTAACAAAAACAATTTAGACAACGTTTAATTTTGAAAAAAAATTTAGTCACCACAATTACTGTAAATCAACATCTTTCAGTTACCTCTGAAAAAGAAAAAAAGGGACCAACCTAGTTAGCCGAAGAAACAACAAAGCAGTTACTAATTCCAGCTTGCAACCGCCAAAATGCAAGGACGCATCCAGTCATCCAGAGGACCAGAGCTAAAGCCGCCGCAACTGCCGGCGCCGACGCCACCAAGCAAAAGTAGGGTACAGCCACAACCCAATCCACAAGCCTCCGCGACACTACCGACACTAAACCAAGCACACCAGTTTGAGCCGCCCAAAATTGCAAGCTCGATTGCACGCAACACAACTCATTGCATCCACCACCAGCAGCAATCGGAAATGCAGCAGAGCAGAAACGGCTTAAGGCGAGGAGCGAGTTATAACCTTGACGTAGAGGACGTCGTCGATCTGGTTGGAGACGTTGTCCTTGGTGATGGCGGACTGGTCGGGGATGGGGATGGCCTCCTCCTTGAGCGAGTGGACGTAGGCGATGTGGTCGACGAGGGGGGCGAGCACGTGGATCCCGGAGCCGAGCGTCTTGACGTACTTGTCGAGCCGCTCCACCAAGAACGCCTTCTTCTCCAGCACGATGCTCACCCCCCAGTTCACCGCCGTGCTCAGCACCACGTACCTACACAAGGCACACCACCACCACCACCACCACCACCCACACATCAACCTCCTTTCCACACCCAAACCAAAACCAAAACCAAAACCAAAATGAGGAGGAGGAGTAGTTGGGCGCTAACCTCGAGACGTCGTCGCGGGAGTAGTAGCGGGAGAAGAAGCATCGGGGGAGGAGGTGGGACGAGAGGGAGCGGGCGGCAGCGGCTAGGGTTTCGGGAGCTGGCGACGGTGGCGGGGACGATCGACGGCGACGGCGACGCGAGGCGACGGGGAAGCCGGAGGCGGCGGCGGCAGCGATGTCCGTGGCGGCGCGAGGCGACGGCGACGAGGGCGCGAGGCGGAGGCGGCGGCGGCGGGAGAGGGAGAGAGTGGGGGACGAGGGGGAGCGTGCGGCGGTGGCGGCTAGGGTTTGAGGGGCGATCGACGGCGACGCGAGGCGACGGGGAAGCCGAAGGCGGCGGCGGCGCGAGAGGGAGAGAAAGAGAGGAGGATGAGGGAGAACGGGCGGCGACGGCTAGGGTTCTGGGTAGTAGGGTTAGTGGCGTCTTCTTGCTAAAAAGCCCCTCGGTTTCCACTTTTTAGAGCGCAGTTCTAATTCGCGATTTTTCTCTCCTTCACATAAAATATTCGGATTTTATAAGGGCCTCTTCATAAAAAATCGTCTCATAGGTACTATTTGCTAGGGACCTAGATCGAATTACACAAAATAGAAGGACTTTTTCGAAAAATCGCCACCCCCCGCACTGTTCCTATCCGACGTGGCTACGCCGAACGCTCGCCCCATGCGCCGCTCTTAATGGTTTCTAATTTCACCGTCACATCCACAACTGAAAGTTTGGAATTAATGTCATATTATAATTATGGTTATACTGTGATGCCAATCCTTGTGTAAATATAAAAGAGAATCCATTATATGCCACGTTCTACAATATGCCATCAACTTTTGCTTAACTTCTATGATTTACCATCACCATCTAGTTAGCCTCTGTTAGTACTGTACAAATTTGTCGAAATGACCAAAATACCCCTGGGACAAAAACTTCCAAAATTTGGATAAAATAATCAAAATATCATATTATGAACTTAAGATTGTAAACATTCAAAATTTGGGCAAAAACTTGAAATCTGATATTTCAATTATTTTATCCAAATTTTGGAATTTTTGTCCTAGGGGTATTTTGGTCATTTCGACAAATTTGTACGATACTAACGGAGGCTAACCGGACGGCGATGGTAAATCGTAGAAGTTAAGCAAAAGTCGATGGCATATTGTAGAACGTGACAAAGTTAGTGGCAAATCGTAGACGTGTGACAAAGTCAGTGGCATATAAGAGCAGGTACAATAGCAGGCTATAAGCCAGCTGCAAACATATTTTAAGTAGATAAATCAGGAGAGAGAAGAGCAGCGGGCTACAGATTTGTAGCCAGCTGTAGCATGGATTCCAAGACGCAGTGTGTATATGACAAGTGGGACTAGATATTAATAGTAGTATGTAACTATTGTATGAATGAGCTATTAAATTGGCTATAAATGAATTGGAGCTAGGAGTTGGCTATACTATTGAACTTGCTCTAATGGATTCTCTCTAAATATAAATATAGGTTGTCCCATGTAATAGAATCTTTCCCTGCCTTAAAAAGAAGTTTGAAAGGGCAAAAGAAAGAGAGAGAGAATTATGTCATCTTATGATTATAATTATATGCCAATCCAACATTCGTGTAAATATAAATATCTTTCCATGCCTTAAAAAAGTTTGAAAGGGCAAAAGAAAAAGAGAGAGAGAGAGAGAGAGAGAGAGAGAGAGGGAGGGGGTGTGGAATTGATGATAGGCCAAAGGTGGTGAGGAAGAATCTGGGTCGTCCAGGCAAGATCCCACGGGCGATGCGAACGAGCACCGGATCCGCTGCGGCTGCTCGGCGTCGGGTCGGGGGTGAGGTCTCGAAACCCTAGCTGCTCCGACGACGATCGGGGCAGCCGCGGTCGCCATGGTGCTGGGAAAGATCGTCATCGTCATCGGCTCCGGTAGGGATCCACTCTCGCGATTTCTGTGCGTCTAATTTGTATGTATAGGGTAGCTTGGCCCAATCCCCCCTCTCTCGTTAGCCTCTAGCTCGATTCGCTCCTGCTCCTGTTTGTTGCTTCATTTACTGGAGTAGCTTCGATTAGCTTTACTTGTTTGGAAATTGCAGGAATCGTTGGGACAGTACTCACCAGCGGAGAGGCCAAGATTGCGCTCCCCGATTTCAGGGATGTGCTCTCTGGTGCCTTCAAGGTTGTTCTTTTTTCTTTCAATTTCAATCATTCCTTCCTTTCAGTAGTATTTTGTTTTTATTTAAGACATAAAAGGTTCCTTTGCTCCTTTGCTCTGCTCTCTAGTTTGTGACCAAGCAAGACAAAAAGGATGGCGCATCCACCAGCAGCCCTCACGCTGCTCACTTGCTATCTCAGGTCTCCCACTCGTCATCTCTTACTGTACTTCATCGCTGGATGGCTCCATGATTAACCCAGTGCTCATCTAACTATTAGGTCAATCATCTCAGAGAGGAGCTCCAACTTTTGTCCAGGTCAAATCAAGTTGCTATTGTCACCGTCGATGGTAGACCAGGTCTCTCCCATTCTTCTCTGTTCTGTTGTATCTGCAGTGTGCTTTTTTCCTGGAATTATTAACCATAACCTATTAACCTAGTGATATTTATGTTTTCTTTACCGTCCGTATCGTTTTTCCTGCCAACCATTATCTTGGAGGAATACATTAAGCCCATTTTCTGATCTAACTAATTTATGGAAACTTGCTCGTGAAATCGTTTGATGCCCTTTTGGACACCAAATTTTTGTATGTCATTTTTGCAGCTACTTCATTGTCTTCTATACTAACGCTGACAAATTCTTTCTTTTGCAGGCCCTGGTGCTTATGGTATAACAGCTGTTGTTGCTGGGGCTATCGGCTATTTATACATAAGGTGGAAGGTAAAAGTAATCACTGATTCTCAACTTGGCAGAAGGGTGCTATTGAACAATTATAAACACATCATCTTAGACTATCAGACAAGCAAAGTTTTCTCTTTTTCTCTCTCCTTCCTTTTCATTTTAGGGCAACTGTCATAATCCACAAAATGGGGCAATCAAGCTAGCTCGGTGATTTACAGGGTTGGAAACTTTCTGATTTGATGTTTGTGACGAAGCGTGGCTTATCTGATGCCTGCGATGTGGTTGGCAAACAGTTGGAACATGTTTCAGAGAATGTTAATGTAAGTTTCTCCTTCATTCACTGGAATATGAATATTGCACTATTTGAAGCTTTTACATGCATACTGCAATGATCCTATATTTCTCTCTTTGGGAAGTTGGAACTGTTGTTTGTTAAATGGAGTTCAATCCTTTAACATCCCGTTAAAGTTTGTGGCATACTGTATGTCAATCACTATTGGACTGCCACCACAAATGAGAGAGTACACATCAGGCCGCTCAATTAAAATGGTTAAAGGGGAAATATCTAGTGAAAACCATCAAATAAATGAAAACCTGTGAAAACCGGACCAAATCTAAATTCATAACAGTTTCCTATTACTGTTCACCTGAAATTTGTCTTTTTTGTTCCTTCCAAATGAAGTTGAGTTTTTACTTAAGATTTGGTGGGAATGTTGCCTCTAGTTTTTTTTTCATGAATTTAGAGAACTTTTAGGTCCGGTTTTCACTTATTTGATGGTTTTCACCAGATATGTCCACATGGTTAGAATACCTTGGATTTGCAGGATGACCTTTCTTGGATATGAACATTTACAATTATGTGTTGTTTTTGTATATGGCATCTTTATAATTCTATTAAGCATTCTTGACCTATTTGGACCAAACAAGAAAAGTTAACCTGAGAAAACAAAACAGAATCTATGATTCCCACCTCCCACTAGATATGCCTCTGAACATTTTGAGGCTAGCTTTGTTATACCGTTGCATCTGCGTGTGCTTACTCCCACTGTTTGATTCAAATTCGTGTTTATGTGCAATCTTCTGATATAAGGCTGCAAAGAGGCATCTGGCAGGAAGAATAGATCGTGTAGATTGTACTTTAGATGAATGCCAGGAGATTACAGAATCCACAAGAAAAGAGGTTTGAATGCTCAAGCATTATGTTAATAGGATTTTATATAGTTTATCGGAGGTTGATACAAAATTAATTCAATAGGTTACAGTCATCCATGAAGATATAAGTGCCTTCCAGGAGGAAATGCAATCAGTTCATCTTGTGGTTCGTACTCTGGTAGGTGCCTTGTATTCCGCATACACTTCTTTTTCAAGATAACTCTTTTCCTCACTGGTGCTAGATGGAAACTGACTTCTTCCCTTGTACTACAGGAGACAAAGCTTGGACGTCTTGCATATACCCAAGTAATTAAGAGTTTGCAACAATATAACTTGCTTTACCCCCAGAAATATGCATTTTGCTAACCTCTTTTACTGAAATGTCTTAGGACCGTACAGCACGAGGAATTTATGACTTATGCGAGTTCACTAAAAGGCTGGATAAGAGCCCAAAAACTGATACTCGTCAGGCAAGTTAGCACAATGCCCAAAAGCTATTTTTGGCAGACCTTGCTATGTTGCTAGCCTGAACTTCTATTCCCTTACGATCCCATACTAGAACATTATTGATATAAAAAGGCATACACTTACACATGAGTTTCTGATAGATTGTGTAAAATGACTGCTCAGACATTGATTTGGCATTATAAGTTATGATATGGCTCCTACATGACCAACTTTAATCTATTTCTTTTGATCCATGAGATATCCCTCAGGCAATGTCCCTCGACACAGTTTCTGGCGTGATACCAATTACGATGTATTAAGTGGCACCATGAAGCTTTCTTATATCATCCTTCTATACTGATAGTCTTGATTTTTCTTAATCGATTTCCAGGTCTTATCATCAACTCCTCTTCCAGCTATTGAATCGCCAGAGAGAATTACAAGGGTAAAGTTGTGCACCTTTTTGAATGTTAACATGATTTGGATTATCTGACCTTTTATTTTCTTACCACAGGCTGCTTCTTTGCCTCCAAGTTCAGAACCGGAGTTTTCTGGCCCTCGATCACCTGTAACAGAGGCATCTAAGGTCAGGTCTGGTTTTGTGTCTGAGGACATGTTTGACCTGGGTTATTGCATCTAATTATTTTTCTTTTGCAGGTTGTGCATTCTCCTACAGCTATGTCGGCATCAGGACTGAGTATGCTAGTTGAAACATCAATGCCACCTAAAAGGGTAATATCATCTAACATGCTTTTAAATAGAATAGAGTGACTCATGGCCTGTTAAGTGTTAATGCTTACGCTGGGAAAGATGAAGCACTTCGCCTGATGATTATAGACATTGGAAATACTAGCTGTTTACAAAGACGATGGTGTATTGACTATGCTTGAGTGAACACATTAATAGTGAGTCTGCGTTATACTTTCTGGCAATATGCCCGAGCTTTTATCACTTTTCGTTGCTCGACTAGGTGTGGCATTGTTGTTACCTTCCAAAACTCTATAGCACTAAATGCGAACCAGAACGTAAGGAGTGTGTATGCCCTAAACTGAGCAGCTTAAGTTGTCTTGATCCTGCATGACTCTCCAGGGTGTTTTGAGCCGAGCAAGTTCTATGAAAGAAGGATCCCAGGAGCCATCAAATGGGTCATCAAGTTCAGGGGAACCAACCATTGGGAGGGATGTTCCAAATTCAAGACTGTTTGGAGGGTTTGGTTTTTTGAAGAGTTCTGCCAGTTGAGATACATGGCATTGTCATGGTTTTACCCAAAGGAGTTGGATTGACCTTTACGTGTATATGTACTGCTAGCTACTAGGTGCCAGTAGAACAATATGGCAGTTGCCCCATGGCATCACTTTCACCTATTGGAAGTGCCAAATTTTTGTAGAAATTAATTAATCTATATACCAAATACAAATGCATTGCAGAGATATACTGTTTGTCGGTTGTGGTTGTAAAAAAAATAGGTGCAGAAAGAGACACCTGATTGCGTCTTGTTGCAGCAAGTTTATTTGGGAAGGATGTACTGGAATAAGGGTATAGTAGTAGTACGAATTATTATGGCACATTTGCATGCTTTGGCATATGGCAGTCTGAGTTTTATTGATCTCAGATTTTCGTCACTTGTAATATATATAGGAGTATATATACTCCAGATGTGGTGTGGGTGTAGTACGTATGAAGTATGATGGATTTGTTGTACTTTGGTTTTCACGGCGAGCCATCTTGTTGTAGCTGTCGGAGTAGGAGGGCAGCCATATTGATGGATGAAGGTCAAATAATTTGAGCCTAATCGATGGTGATACTCCTACTAAACGCTCGCTCTTCTGTGAGGCAGGCTCCTTTTGTTGACCTAACTGAGTGAGTGACTTGTGGCCACAAATTAGGTCAATCTTGATAGGCCCAATTACTCCTACTGCTACTACTGTACATGATTTTCAGTAACATATTTTAAACATTAATTTATTTATATTATTTATTAACAACTAAAAGGTTAGTAAGTACTTTAAAATACAAGTCTAGTGTTATAACGCATAATACTTATAATTTTTATTAGTCTAAAGTTAGTGAATTTGATTTTCTTTGAAACAAGGACATCGTATCATTTGGGACGGAAGTACTAGTATATTACTCCATGCGTCCCCTGATATAAGGGATTTTAATATTTTGCTTGTACTGTTTGACTATTTGTTTTATTCCAAAAAAATTTTAGAATTATTATTTATTTTATTTGTGACTTACTTTATTATCTAAAGTACTTTAAGCATAATTTTTTATTTTTTATATTTACATAATTTTTTTAAATAAGACGAGTAGTCAAAATTTGGGGACGGAGGGAGTATTAGGAGGAGATCTTTTTACACCTAATGAAATCAATGTGAAAATAAAAGGAAATATGCAGCGGAGAATGGGACCCCTTCTAGAAAGTGGATTTAATACTAGTGTGTGCTCCTACTTGGGAAGTTGGGAGGGATTGGCGCCGTGTTCGTGTACCTCCTCTTCTCCTCATTGCTGGCTTGGCCTTTGGCTATACCTTCCTCCCTTCATCACCTCTATAAAGCAATTCAATTCCCAATCCCCCCGGCCCGAAGTGAAGGAAGCGGATCATGGAGCTCGCCATGGATTTTGCGCTCCGCCTCCGCGACGCCGCCAACCACCACCTCGCCCGCTACGAGCCTCTCGTGCTCCTCGCCGCGCCCCTCCTCGCCCTCCTCGCTTCCCGCACCCTCCACGCCGCCGCTGCCGCCGTCGCCGACCGCGGTCTCCGCACCGTCCTCCTCGCTCTAGCCATGACAGCCATCAAGTAAGCTTTAATCGACTTCAATCTCCTCCTCTTTTCTTACTTGTTGCTGCTATTACTATTATTATCCGTTCATACATACACACGCAGGTTGCTTCCTGGAGTTAGCGCCTACATCGACGCTGAGAAGAGGAAGGTCAGCAGCACACGCATCTACCTCTTCAATTCTCTCTCTCCTTTTCTTGTAGTAATCGCTCGTTCGTGGCTTTTATTTTTAAAATGAAAAATAAAAATACTTTCTTTTCTACTCTACTCATTTTTTTACATATGCATATGCCTACCCTACATATGTTAAATTTTTTGCTTCATCTTTTTATGAGTAAATTTCACAAAACTACAGATACTATGACCAAATTATCACAAAACTACAGATTTAACTCAGTGTATCACAAAACTACACATTTAACACCAAATTTTTCACAAAACTACACATTTAAGATGAAGTGTCACAAAACTACATGTTTAGTAACTAAATTATCATAAAACTACAGGTTGAGAACCAATTTAATCACAAAGTAATTAGTTTATAGCTCCACCATAACAATAGTGCTAGGGATTTAAACTCCAAAAGTTGTAGTTTTGTGATAAGTTCAATATTAAATATGCATTTTTGTGATACTTAACCTAAAATCTGCAGTTTTGTGATAAATTTGGTGCTAAATGTGTAGTTTTGTGATACAACTCCTTAAATCTGTAGTTTTGTGATAATTTGGTCAAAATATATGTAGTTTTGTGAAATTTACTCTCTTTTTATCTTTCCTGTGGGAATGCTCCGTCAGATACGTTCGTTCAGTTTGACATATGCAGCCGCGCGCATTAACTGGGAATGCTCGCGTGCACGCAACTCAGCCAGGCGTACCGTCTCTCTTATGACTGTGAATGCCATCTTTATTATATTGTGAATGCGATTGATTTAAGACCATGTTCATGTCAAAACAAAAATAAAAAAAAAGTACTTCTACCTACATATCCCCGGATATCTCATTATTGGTGCTATACTTATATTGTAACAGGTTGTTGACCAGCTGCAGTCAGGTGGCACGTCCACAAAAAGTACTCTGCGGACCGAGTTGCCAACTGTTGGGCTTTCCAACCAAGTGATAAACGATCTCGAAACACTGAAAGCTAGAGATGTAAACTGGCAGGGAAAATGCTCTGGCACAGTGTATGTGCATCCCATTAATTCTCACACAAAATAAACCCAGTAAATTAAACGGTTCAATCATTCTATTGTGGTTCTTTTCGTTATGCTGTACACTGTACACATATTACTAGCATTCCGCATGTCAAATAACTTTTTTTTAATATTGCAGTTATATTGCTGGGAGTGAATCCGAAGGTCATTTTGCATTGATAAACAAGGCTTACTCTATGTAAGACCTGGGATTTTGATCCTGTCTCAATCTCTATTTAAATAGAATATATAGACAATAATTGGTCACCATGTTTTCCAATAGGAGGGCGACTTAAGAAAGTATATAATAAAGTGTATTTATTGTTTTATTTATGCTCTGTTGCATTGGTGGAAGAAAAAAAGTAATTTGCATAATTTTATTTTTTCCCTAGGGAATACCGTCATAAAATTCATGTCAGCCTGTCTCAACTATCAAGATAAATAGTCCACTAAATTACTTCAAATGTATAGTAGGGAAACATATGTTCTTCCAGATTCAAACCAAGTGCCTCTGTTAGTATTTTGGGGAATTGACTTATTTATAACTCATTTTTCAAAGTTACCATGTAGTCCCTCCATCCCAATTGATCATCATATATATTTATGCACCAAGACCAAAGATAATTTAAATCGCATCAATCGAGACACCATGCACACATTCTCCCACATACATGCATCGATTAAAACACCATGCCAATTACATCCTTAGCATGTACACATTCTCCCTTGCTACATTAATTGTATTCCGATGAAACCCGTGTCCATGCGGTTATGTAATGATCAATTTGAGAAATTTTGGATTTACTTATATGATGATCAATTTGGGAAGGAGGGAGTAACTTTTTCGTTTTTATAGGCCTCCATCTAATTTTAGGCTTCTAATTTACCATAAATATTCTTAATCCTTTCAGGTTTTCACACACCAACCCACTTCACCAGGACGTATTCAAGAGTGTGGCACAATTAGAGGCTGAAGTAGTTGCAATGACAGCTGCTTTGCTTGGCAGCAAAGAAAAATCATCCGGTGGACAGATTTGTGGTAATATGACATCGGGCGGAACTGAAAGCATATTATTAGCAGTAAAAACATCACGCGACTATATGCGAACAAAGAAGGGAATTACAAAGCCTGAAATGTGAGATAAATGATGGATTATGTTATGCATTGTTATCACCTTATCTCCATGGTAATAAAGGCTTGTGATACAGGATAATTGCCGAATCAGCACATTCTGCATACGATAAAGCTGCTCAATATTTCAATATTAAAGTGCGGCGTGTGCCAGTGAACAAAGAGTTTCTTGCAGATGTGAAAGGATTCAAAAGGTGTATAAACGGAAATACGATAATGGTGAGATTTTATCCATATTCATGTTCCTCTAGTTAGCTTAAAGCTGTTCTGATGCCTCCATTCACCTGAGATGAAAGATATTTGCATTTGTCTTTCCTAAGGAAAGATTAGTCTGTACCTTCTGACCCTGTGACCTTTTATAAGGAAAGATTAAGGAAAGATTAGTCTGTACCTTTACCTTCTTCCTACTCTTGCATTTCTTAGTGTACATGTAAATATGTAAATGTTCCCTAACAATTTTCTGTTGCACAGATGGTGGGGTCTGCACCAGGATTTCCTCATGGTTTAATTGATCCTATTGAGGTATGTTAATCAATCATCGTTATGTTAAAGAAAACCAAAAATACTTTTTCCTACTGAAATTGCGCACTGCAAGTTCAGTGATTTCTTATATCCCGGATCATCTTCAGGAACTTGGGGAGTTGGCTTCACGATATGACATTTGCTTGCATGTTGATCTCTGCCTTGGTGGATTTGTATTGCCTTTCGCTCGTAAGCTTGGGTACCTACTTACTTCATAACATGATATCTTACCATTATTATTAGCACTTGAGCAAATTTTGAAGAACTTGCCAATATACACATTTAATCATTTTCTTACAGCAACATGATGGTTTGCCTATTAATGATTGCTTTAATTTCAATAGAGGAGGTCTCAAACTGTCTAAATAAGCAATTTGTTGATACCTGTATGTATTGCTTTTCGCCTATAATCTTGGGTATTCCTTCATGACCATTCATTTGTTCCCTTTATCTGGATTTACTCGACTGTTCTCAGATGATGTTCTGATTTCTTATCAGTAATTTCAGCATTTGCATGAACTTTGAAGAACTTGCCAGAACATTACGTAATATTCACTTTTTTAATCATGTAACATGATGGTTTGCCTGTTAATGATTGTTTTAATTTTGTCCTGAACTGCCACCAACTGTGAACTAAAAAACCAAAGGTTATGGCCATGTATAACCACATATGGAACAAGTGTGTGCTTACTATCGCAATACCCAAGCTAATGTGAAGTGAACAAATATGCAAATTTTTGCTAATCCCTAGTCATAGATCAGGTCTGATGAATCTGGACTGGTTTAAAGCAATCTTATGATAGTTACTTATCTTAATGTTCATTTATGTCCCATTTATTGGTTTTAGATACTTGAAGTATATGTCTCTTTTGTTAGAAATGATGTGTTATAACTTCAATCATATATGGCATCCATTTTGTCAAGGCCATTGTTACATCTCTGATTGCACTAATGTTATGTGTACAAATTCTGTGACTTCTCTGCAATACAGGTACCCTATTCCTCCATTCGACTTCTGTGTCAAGGGAGTTACATCAATCTCAACTGATGTTCATAAGTATGGATTAGCCCCAAAAGGGACAAGCATTGTCCTATATAAAAATCATGAAATTAGAAAGGTAAAAATAGCCTTGGAGTATTTTTCTCTTTACTTTTCTCAGATATTCTAACAGTATTCCCTCCATCTATTTGGCACTGGCATCTTGAATACTACCACCAAATTCAGCATCAATTTGTTGCTGGTAAGCTTCAATCATTTCCTATGAAACTTCTCTCTTGAGTAAACCTTTTTAAGGGGTTCTCACTTCTCAATAAAATTTTGACCTCTATATTTATTCGGCAGATATCATGGTTGTCGTTACATAATTATTATAGCTTAACAGATATGATCATGTTGCAAAACTGCACGAAAATGTTCAAACAGGGTAGAATATTTCTTACATGATTATGGTAACTTTGGTTGGAAGAACGTAGATTCATGCAATGCAAATGGTAGTTTGCGTCCTAGTAGCCCTTGGCTTACTTTCCACTATCTGACATGAGCAACGAATCTTACACCGAAGTTTGAATAGTGGTTTAATGTGGGGATTTTGCTTCCTTTCTTTTTTCAGTTACTGAGTGGACTGGTGGGCTCTATGTTTCACCTACTATTGCTGGAAGTAGGCCTGGTGGGTTGATAGCGGGAGCTTGGGCTGCTATGACGTCTCTTGGACTG
This sequence comes from Oryza meridionalis, assembly GCA_000338895.3. Classification (NCBI taxonomy): domain Eukaryota; kingdom Viridiplantae; phylum Streptophyta; class Magnoliopsida; order Poales; family Poaceae; genus Oryza; species Oryza meridionalis. Next base: position 243,246 of record CM002524.2, read on the forward strand.
AACGGTAACAGGTTTATTCAGAAGTTGACCAGTCCAGTGGTAGTTTAGTAGTGGAACAGTATTTCTAATGGATACTTGTGCTTGGTTTCCAGGTTATATGGAAAATACAGGTCATATCATGGAAGTGTCGAAGAAAATACAAAGAGGGTAAACTTGTCTGTTTATCATCCTTGGAAGCCTAGAGTATAAACATATATAAAGACTGACTACTGTGGTGTTTTGGTATCAGTTAGTTTGGGAAATTTTTTGAACAGAAGTGCCATTCACATCAATATTATTCCTCATAATTGTAGGGATGCACATTGTGTATAGTCAAATGGCAAACTTTAGATGCCCTTTCATGTAGATGTGCTGCATCTGAATTCTTGAGAGCACGTGTTTAAAGAGAGAAATGTATTGAATGCATTGCGCAGGATTGAAGATATCCCAGGGTTGTTTGTGATTGGAAAGCCAGACATGACTGTCGTGGCATTTGGCTCAGATTCGGTTGATATATTTGAGGTGAACGACATAATGTCATCAAAAGGCTGGCACCTTAATGCTCTGCAGAGACCCAACAGGTAAAACAAAAACATAGTCTGGTTTCAGATTCAGACAAATAACCATAGTGTAACGTATTTATGTACGAGTGTAGCCTGACGATGTTTTTTTCTGTTTCAGTTTACACATTTGTGTGACACTGCAGCACACGGTCATATATGAGGAATTCCTGAAGGATCTGAAAGATTCAGTGGACACTGTGAGTTACCAACATATGCATGTTTTGTCTTGATAGAGTAGTATATGATTGTAGTGAAGCTACTAAGGTAACTAATTTTTCTGTGTAAATTGCGATGCTGTAGGTAAATGCAAATCCAGGGCCTATTAGCGGGGGGCGAGCTCCGATTTACGGAGCTGCTGGCAAGATGCCGGACAGAGGCATGGTCAGGGAGCTGCTGGTGGAGTTCATGGACGCGTCTTGCTGAACATATAATATATCCCCTGTTCTTGTTATTGTGGCATTGCTGATTACTGTTGTACTAGTATTATCATCATGTTCATGTACTCACCACAGAACCAAAACATAGCCATAGAATAAAATTCTTATTTGATCCAATAATAATAAAATACAGCTGCATGCAGTTCAGTTCATTTCACTTCTCTCTGTCAAAGGAAGGTTTAGCCATCTCTCTCTAAAGGACTCTGTTCCTGCTATGATAAAGAAAACGTTAACATGACTAGTGAGTGGATCTCCTCGCGCAGCTAGATTTTAAAGGAATTAAATTTGATATACTACAACTCTTCACTTTTGATTCTATAATTTGTATTCTCTATGCAACACATTTAAAAAATCAGATTGAATTTTATATACAACTCTTAGCTTATATTTTCATAGATATAATCTTTTTTTCTTACATACATAACTCTTAGCTTTTATAGATACAATTGTATTTTCTATATAATATCTATATTGATCAATCTACACCGCCATGTATTGAACATATAATGATCGGGAGGTTAAGATCTTTATTTTTTCCCAACTAATGTCTCTAGAGCAAACATGGTTTCTACCTGTAATATCTAATAGACTTATAATCATGTAGAAATGTTTTAACATGGCCAGCAACAAGGGACCATGTATCCTTGATGTTCAAATCTTTAAATAAGTGAAAAGTGAAACCCTTCCCACAAAAATATCACGCCACGTCATTAAGAAAACATGGATAGACCAATTCCTCCTCTAAACCATACATGCCGCTTGATCTCTCAATTAGTGAAATTTCATTTGCATCCTTGAGGAAACTTCTTTCACAAATGAAGTCCTCCCACATCCCTACTCGTGGAGCCGCTTCGCCCTCCGGTTTCCACCTCCCATTCGACAGGCAACAGCCCGGCACCGCTCGCTACCTCCTTCCACCTCAACGCCACCACCGTCTCCTCTCCCACCACGTTCTCTCACTCTTCCCCTCAACTTACTTTGCCTCTACCCATCCCCATCCCCGACGCGCCTGCGACGCTGCTCCTCAACCATTGGCGTGCCCTCTCCGATTCGTCACCGGATCTATGTGTTTTATTCTGGAATCTAATCCAAGAACTCGGCAGATTGTATCTCGGACTCTACATTCCAGGTTATTGTCATTGCAATTGTTCTGCAGAGGGGAGGAACCGGGGAAGGTGATGCCATATTGCCGTCGCCTATTGCATAATAGTTTCCCGCAGGGACCTCGTCTTTGCTCCAGCTTACGTTGGGGAGGTACGACTCTCTTCTCAACTCTTATTGCAGCTATCACGGGTGTTATACTTGATTTGATCAAAAAGATAATGTTGCACTTTTTGCATGGTTTGGATTTTTCTTGTAGGGAAATGATACATGTAAAAAATTCTTCTTAGAAATTAATTGCCAAATGATTATATCAAACTATTTTTGTTCCTAAGAGTTTCGTAAGAAAGTTTTCAAATTTTGATGACAACCACTTGGCCTGATATGTCAAACCACTCGATAAACTAATCTTTGTTCGGATTTACTAGTTTTCATCCATAATGACGAAACCGGTTTAGATTTTACTGGTTTTCGTCTGTATTAGAATTAGTGTCATGGCGGTTTTGGATAGGAAAGTGGTTTAAAAGGGAGACTAAAGGGAGATACAACCCTGATATTTTTTTCATTTTTGGAAGGAGGATTCAAACCTACTCCATCTGTCTCAAAAAAAACTCAATTCTTGGGTTTCCGTATCCAACGTTTGACCGTCCGTCTTATATGAAGTTTTTTTATGATTAGTATTTTTATTATTGTTAGATGATAAAGCATGAATAATACTTTATGCATGATTTATCTTTTAAAATTTTTTCAAATAAGACGGACGGTCAAACATTAGACACGGAAACCTAGGAATTGAGTTTTTTTTGGACGGAGGGAGTAGGTGTATTAGCACATCATTGGCCATGACTGTCGTGCTCTAGATATGAGATATCACATTGAACCCTATTGAGGGGATGAGGACATCTATTAATAATGCCCCTGTTCGAATCTCCAACAAAAGTTGGATAAAAGTGACATACTTTTCAAACCGCTAAATGGTATGTTTTGTGCGAAAACTTTATATATGAAAGTTGTTCGTCAGATTAATCCATTTTTCAAGTTTGTAATAATTAAAATTTAATTAATCACACGTTATTACCATCTCGCTTTGCGTAAAACACTTAATCTTTATCTTCATCTTCATCTTCAGGAGATTCAAACACCACCGTTGTCTATGACTTGTCACCCATGACTGGGTGAGTGAACAAGCAAGACATGCATGTAGGGATAAAAACGAAGCGGATACGGACAGATAATGCTCGTATCATACTCGTTTTCATATTTTTTTTGCCGGATACGGAAACAAATACAGAAACAAATATGGATTATCTCGAATACGAATAAGAATCGAATATGATTGGACACGAATATAGAAACAATTTTTTCTCAGAACACACAAACCAACTCAACTTGTAATAGAAACAAATATCAACATATATAATTAGCTCATTTTATATAAAATGTAGTATAATTTATAAATATTTTTAAAAATTTAAATAATATTAATAGTGTGGACTAGTGTTAAGAGATGAACGACTATTAAAATCTAAAAAGGTATATTGAAGGTCATAGAGTTATGAAGAAATGGGGTATGTCTCGTAGCTTCTGCGGATATCCGAATTATTATCCGTATCCGACGGAAACTCCAATACCATATTCATATTCATATCTAGGAGAAAATATATGTATCCGAACTATCCGAGAATTATCCGATCCGAAAGATATCCGTCTTTGTTTTTCTTCAAAGCGGACAGAAACTATCCGCTCTGTTTTTATCCCTACATGCATGGGTAGTTCTCACCCATGCCATGCTCATTTACCCATTAGGCATAAGTTGCAAACTGTTAACATATTCATGGGCAAAAAAAAAACAATAAAAAACATGAATACGTGCTCGGCTCAAGTAGTGTATTTATTGAGGGCAAATAAATTATCAGGCACAATTACTATGATCACCGGCGATGGTAGCCACTATCTTAACGGCATGTTTGGGGAGCTTAAAATTCTGAGAAGCAACTGGTTGGTAGCCAGCTTCTAAGAATCTGGAAAAACTGGGTTTCTTAGCTCCTGGCTTCTAGTTCATTTTCTGGACTCTATAACTATAGCTTCTCAGAATTTGGACCAAAAGCTGGACTGTTTGAAGGAGCTTCTGATTCTGGGAGAAACTGCAGCAATTAGAAGCTCCTCTAAACAGACCCTTAACTCCTTAAGAGTCTCGTAGGGAAAAAGATATTGGTTAGTTACATTTGATTTGGACGCAAATTCTATGTAGTTATTGCACACCAGTTACAACAGGTCCTTTCAGGTACTGCACTAGCAGCTTCGATTTCTGGTCATCTGGCCTATTTCGTAGTTGCATGTAGGAACACTCAATATTGCATTTGATCCTTTTTCGAGCAACCTCATCGCTTGTTATAGAGTTCTAACTTCACCGGTTAAATTTCTAGACAGGCACATAGCATTTGATTAGGAAGTTTTTAACGGCAAAGATGCAATTCTAAATGATGCTTGATAAAAATCATAGTAAATGTGATTTGCGTCACACTGGAGTTGAGAAAAATGAGGATATGCCACTCCACCGTCAATAAAATACCACAACATTGTAGGAGTAATTGTTAAAATGCCACTAACAACATTGACTCATTTGTGTGTGTGTGTGTGTTTTGGCATTGTGGGGTTATTAATTCATTTTAATTTTTTCTTCAATATTTCCCACAACCCGGTAAGCTGAAATGACCAAATTACCCCTTTGATTTCCTTTTTTTACTACATCCGAATCGTGGGCTTCGTTAAAATAAACTCTCCCCTTATGAATTTGCTATATATTTGTCGACAAATTTTACACTTAAAATTTGACAGATGTAATTATAGTACAATCGTAGTGTAACTACACTGTGACTTGCATGTAATTATACTGTATCTATAATGTAACATGTATGTAACTTTCAAAAATCTCTCCATAACATTTATTTCGGTAAAATGGAGGTTGTGAGAACAAATTCTTTCACATATGTGTATGATGTAATTTTTTTTCTTCCTCACCAGAAGAAATTTTGTAATAGATCTAATGATTCAAAATTACGTGAAACTTATATATAAGTTACACTGTAGTTATATGCAAGTTACAATATAATTACACTACGATTATACTATTATTACATCTGTCAAATTTTTAAAAGAAAATTTATCGACAAATGTATATGTGGTCCCCTCCCCTTATTATTGCCAAATTGATTACTCCTTGACTTTACTGGGGTTTCTTTTTCTTTTTCTCATTTGATGACCGAAATGCCCCTGGGCCACTCCACCTACAGCTACAGCTACAGCTACATGGTTGGGTTGAAGCAGTAGCAGACGAAGAAGCCTGCCTCTCTCGAGTCTCGACGACCGGCGGCGGCGCCCAACAGCGCTCCGGCAGACGGCAGGGCAACAGGTGGAGGTGAGTAGCCGGCGGGCAGGACAGGAGGCACCTCGCTCGAGGCCCAGGTGGAGGTCGGTCAGTGGCGATTGGCGATTTTCTTTCTGATGCACCCCTCCAAAACCACCGCCACCGTCGTCGCCAATGTCGCCGCCGCGGCCCTCCCCCTCCCCCTCCCCCGTGCCGCCACGCCGCTCGACGCCCGCATGGTCAAGACGGGCTTCGACGTCCTCGCCTACCGGCTCAACCTCGGCCTCCGCTCCCTCCTCTCCTCTGGCCACCTTCACCGCGCCCGCGCCATGTTCGACCAAATGCCCCACAAGAACATCTTCTCCCTCAACCTCATCCTCTCCGCCTACTCCAGCTCCGGCGACCTCCCCGCTGCACAACACCTCTTCCTCTCCTCCCCTCATCGCAACGCCACCACCTGGACAATCATGATGAGGGCGCACGCCGCTGCCGGCCGAACCTCCGATGCCTTGTCGCTCTTCCGCGCCATGCTCGGGGAGGGTGTCATTCCAGATCGCGTCACCGTCACCACCGTGCTTAACCTGCCTGGATGCAGTGTCCCGTCGCTCCATCCCTTCGCCATCAAGTTCGGCCTCGACACCCATGTTTTCGTCTGCAACACGCTGCTAGACGCCTACTGCAAGCACGGCCTCCTTGCTGCTGCCCGGAGAGTCTTTCTGGAGATGCACGATAAGGACGCAGTCACGTACAACGCCATGATGATGGGCTGCTCCAAGGAGGGCCTGCACACCCAGGCGCTCCAACTATTTGCTGCTATGCGCCGCGCTGGTATTCCCGCCACCCACTTCACCTTCTCCAGCATTCTCACAGTCGCAGCAGGTATGGCTCATCTCCTCCTTGGCCATCAGGTTCACGCTCTCGTGCTCAGATCCACCTCAGTGCTCAACGTGTTTGTCAGCAACTCATTGCTCGATTTCTACTCCAAATGCGATTGCCTTGGTGACATGAGGAGACTGTTTGATGAGATGCCAGAGCGGGACAATGTCTCCTATAATGTGATTATTGCAGCCTATGCTTGGAACCAGTGCGCTGCCGCGGTGCTGCGGCTGTTCAGGGAGATGCAGAAGCTGGGTTTCGACAGGCAGGTGTTGCCTTATGCTACTATGCTAAGCGTAGCTGGGTCTCTGCCTGACGAGCACATCGGGAAGCAAATACATGCTCAGCTGGTCCTTCTGGGCCTTGCTTCTGAGGATCTTTTGGGCAATGCGCTGATTGACATGTACTCAAAATGCGGCATGCTCGACGCTGCAAAGAGTAACTTTTCTAACAAAAGTGAAAAATCTGCCATTTCATGGACTGCTTTGATCACTGGGTATGTGCAGAATGGACAGCATGAAGAAGCTCTGCAATTGTTCTCTGACATGAGAAGAGCTGGTCTAAGGCCTGACAGGGCAACGTTTTCAAGCATCATCAAGGCTTCCTCAAGCCTCGCAATGATTGGGCTAGGAAGGCAATTGCACTCGTACCTCATTAGGTCAGGCTATAAGTCCAGTGTATTCTCCGGGAGTGTCCTTGTTGACATGTACGCTAAGTGTGGCTGTTTGGACGAGGCACTTCGGACATTTGATGAGATGCCTGAGAGGAATTCCATCTCGTGGAATGCTGTTATTTCAGCCTACGCTCACTATGGAGAGGCAAAGAATGCCATCAAGATGTTTGAAGGCATGCTTCATTGTGGTTTTAATCCAGATTCAGTCACCTTCTTGAGTGTTCTAGCAGCATGCAGTCACAATGGTCTTGCAGATGAATGCATGAAGTACTTTCACTTGATGAAACACCAATATAGTATATCACCCTGGAAGGAACACTATGCTTGTGTTATAGATACATTGGGTCGGGTAGGCTGTTTTTCTCAAGTTCAGAAAATGTTGGTTGAGATGCCATTCAAGGCTGATCCAATAATATGGACCTCCATTCTTCACTCGTGTCGAATTCATGGAAACCAGGAATTAGCTAGAGTGGCAGCTGATAAACTGTTCGGTATGGAACCCACAGATGCAACACCCTATGTTATATTGTCCAACATATATGCCAGAGCTGGTCAGTGGGAAGATGCTGCATGCGTGAAGAAGATTATGAGAGACAGAGGGGTTAGGAAAGAGTCGGGTTACAGTTGGGTTGAAATCAAGCAAAAGATATACAGCTTTTCTTCAAATGATCTAACCAGCCCAATGATAGATGAGATTAAAGACGAGCTAGACAGATTATACAAAGAGATGGATAAACAAGGCTATAAGCCCGACATAACCTGTGCCTTGCATATGGTGGATCATGAGTTAAAGCTGGAGTCGTTAAAATACCACAGTGAGAGATTGGCCATTGCATTTGCTCTGATGAACACCCCACCTGGGACACCTATCAGGATTATGAAGAATCTGACTGCGTGCCTAGATTGCCATGCTGTCATCAAGATGATATCAAAAATTGTGAACAGAGATATCATCGTAAGAGACTCACGCAGGTTCCACCATTTCAAGGATGGGGTTTGCTCCTGTGGAGACTACTGGTAGGAGCTTGGCTAGCTGTCGCCAGGAACGGAAAAGGGTTGTAGTCAGATGAAGAATGCAGGCTGCAACTGCTGGTGGATGATCTAAGATTGAGGAGACATCTCTCAGGTATAGTCTATGTACTTCTTCCATCCCAAAATATAGTAATCTAGGACCAGATTGGATATCTTAGTAGTATACTACTCCCTCCGTTTCAAAATGTTTGACACCGTTGACTTTTTAGTACGTGTTTGACCATTCGTCTTATTCAAAAAATTTAATTAATTATTTATTCTTTTCATATCATTTGATACATTGTTAAATATACTTTCATGTACACATATAGTTTTATATATTTCACAAATTTTTTTTAGTAAGACGAACGGTCAAACATGTGCTAAAAAGTCAACGGTATTAAACATTTTGAAATGGAGGAAATATATATTTTAGGACGGAGAATGTACTTACTATAAATGAGGATTTGTAGTTAGTGTAGCCCTGGTGTGATTTTGGTACTACTCTATATTTTAGTTTGCAGCTTGTGCTTTCTTTGTTTTCAAAAAGAAGTGTCCAGTATAATTTTTCTTGCATAGATGTTGCTGCCTTACTGGAAGTCTGAGGGCCATTTGGCAGCACTCTCTCCGTTTCAATTTGCTATTGAAGGAATTTCGGCCGTGGCTCCCCGCTCCCCCGTGGCTCGTCTTCTGCGCGCCGGTGTTGATCTGCATCGCAACAACAAGATGATCCATCCATAAGACCTATGTTACCTATATACGGGGATACGGATACGCGATACGGTGATACGTGGATACGTTATTTTTCTAAAAGTAAGGATACAGGGATACGCTTATATATACATAATTAAAAATATATGAATAGTGAAGTTTTGTAAGAAAATATTCAATAGCATAGCATTCTTTGCATCCGATTCCTTATCAATCTTCTCCAATTCTCCTCTCTAGATATAATTCAAGTTGGCAAACTGATTTAACTTGCCAGCTGCCAATAAATCAGAGAAAAAAATCAACACATACATGAAAGATCAATAAATTGATGTATCATGTTTACAATATCAATTGAAGCGTCGACTAACAGGTGGCATGACACTAGCACCAAGCCACCAAGCACCACCAGATCAAGATGTTGCTTGCCCTCGATGTTCTATTTGTCTCATGATAAATTTGTAAGCGTCAATAGCAGCCGCACTACCACTAGCAACTATGATTGCTAGATATACACATGCACTAGCACTTGAGGTTCTAGTTCCAAAATCCATGGTAGCGCTTGATTGACACATGGAACGGAGGAAAATGCGCTGGTCACGGTGCTGTGCCTGGCGACGGAAGCGCTGTGGGGGCAGTGGTGGCCCTGGACCCCCTGGTCCTGGCGGCGGAGGTTCTGAGCGCTAGCTGGTGCACCCATTAGCGACGGCCTTGTAGCTTGCGCGCTCTGCTTCGCTGCGGCCGGTTGCGGCGCGCGCTGTTGTTTCGGCGATACGTACGAGATACGTATCGGGCCGTATCCAATACGTATCCGTATCCGTCCGTGTATCTGATACGGATACGTGGTTTCTTTGCCGTATCCAGGTAAACGTAGCATAAGACCAAAGTATGCTCTCCTTTCATGCCTTTTCCCTCCCTTGTATTTACAGATCGGCCGTCTTTTTAGTAATGTTGACTAATGTAAACGATTCAACATACTAGGATCATGGGATCGGAGCAGGATTTCATTCTAGGATGGACGCCGGAACAAACCTCCTTGGGTGAGAGTCCAAAACCCTGTTTTTATTGTGGAAGTTAGAATTTTTCAGGCATGGGACAAAATGAACAGCCATGAGAATGATGAGGCCGAAGCATTATGCTTTGATTCATTGTGTTGCATTTTGAAGGCATCAATGCGATGTGAAATCGGGGGACTCCAAGGGGAGTGCGTGTGGTTGGTGTGTGAGAGAATGAAATGGATGAAATCTGGGTGCGTTGTGTGGTTGGTTGGTCAGTGTCTGGGTGGTCACAGTCGCGCGCGCATATATGATATATCCAATCCATTATCCATTCCTTTCCTTTCCGGTGTCATGTAGTAGTAGCAGTAGTAATTTCATCTGATATTACTCATCCATTCCATCCGCGACAGGGAGCGTAGCATGCAGGTTGAGATGCAGATGCAGCAGGCTACCACCGTTCTCAGCAGCAGCAGCAGCAGCAACCGGCCTTGGACGCTGTGGCGCCATCCTGTCCCAGTAGTCTCCACCCCATCCCGCGCCAAAAATAAGAAGCATGGCCTCCGACTCCGAGCAGGCATGGCCATGGCCTCCTCCGAGCTTCCTGACCTGAGCGCAATAGTAAGTAAGCTGCTTCGATCTTACTAATTTGTTGAGCATTATTATCTTAATTTGTTGATTGATGGATGGATGGATGGATGGTGGTGCAGCAACGCGTGGTGCTGGACATCGAGGGCACCACGACGCCCATCTCCTTCGTGGCGGACGTGCTCTTCCCCTACGCGCGCGACAATGTCCGCCGCCACCTGGCCGCCACGTACGGCAGCAGCGAGGAGACGCGCGCTGACGTGGCCCTGCTGCGGGCGCAGGTGGAGGAGGACCTCGCGCAGGGCGTGGACGGTGCCGTGGCGGTCCCGCCGGATGCGGAAGGGGAAGGCGCCGTGGCCGTGGTGGAGGCCCTGGCGGCGAACGTGGAGAGCATGATTCGCGCGGACAGGAAGGTGACGGCGCTGAAGCAGCTGCAGGGGCGCATCTGGCGGCGGGGCTTCGACAGCGGCGAGCTGCGGAGCGAGGTGTACGACGACGCGGCGGACGCGCTGCGGCGGTGGCGTGCCAAGGCCTACATCTACTCCAGCGGAAGCAGGGAGGCCCAGCGCCTCATCTTCGCCAACACCGCTGCACACGGCGATCTCCGCGACCACCTCTGCGGATTCTTCGACACCACAATAGGGTACGGTGGGTAACTGGGTACTAGTTGGCTTACCATCAGTCCATCACCACCAACAAACAATTCATTCACCATGCAGGGCCAAGCGCGAGGTTAGCAGCTACTACGAGATCTGGCAGACTCTGGGCACGGACCGCACCTCCCAGATCCTCTTCTTGACAGACGTCTACCAAGAAGCCGCTGCAGCAAAGACTGCAGGTCAGCCTCACTCCACTCTCACTCAGCAAATTTGCCATCCCCTCCGCCGCTGCGCTGCAAATTAACATCACTCCTAGTACTTCAGTAACACCTCTATTAATCACAAGTACTATATTTTTTTTCTTCCGCCGCAGGCCTCGAGGTGATAATATCTGTCAGGCCTGGAAACGCACCCCTCCCTGATAATCATGGTTTTCACACAATCACATCATTCGCTGAAATCTCCATCTGAACCTAGCCAGAAATGTCTTGTACTATACTATACAATCTGATCTGAACAATATTCTACCGTACGCTAGCAGCACAGTTAGCAAATGGTTTGGTTAGGTTTAAGGCAAGACAATCTGGTGTGTAAATAAATGTGTAATAGTCCCAATCAAGCTAATACTATCATGCTCCCATTCCATCCAAACCTGGAACAACAATTTCAGATGCATACACTACTACTTTACATTTGTTCCTTTTCCTGCATAAAGACCGTCCATGTCTTACTGAATCCAGTAAAATTAGCACATGTATCCTCCTTGTCTGATCTGATGACGAATCATTAATTCCCTCCCATCAACCTTGCATTTCAACATCCGTAGATTCAAGCTCCATATTGTTTGACTGAATCGAGGCAACGAGATCCTCAATTCTCAGAGGAGCATGCCTAGCAGCGTACTGGAACAAAGCCTGAACATACAAAAGGCGATCAAACCATTGGCTACAAGGCATGAATGAGATGATATTTTCTCAACAAAAATGCATTCTCAAGTGGCCACTTACTTTCGAGTGGCTGTCAGCAAAAGCGCGAGCACGATTCGGCTTTCCAACAAATTGCAGCTCACTAATCTCCATCTTTCCATCCACAAGTTTCACTCTTTCATCTTTGACAGCAAAGCGAAGAAGATTCCCTGGTCGCAGGTTTGACTGTACAGCCATGTAACAGTAAGTTAATGCTTCAAACAGGTTCAGGTAAGGACTGAAATCACAGTGCAAGAAGGCACCTCTGGTGCCTAATAGGGATAAGCACGTTAGTTTATAAGCATAGCATTGTAACACTTCCAGATAGGGTATACAATCAACATAACCATGCGTTGGTTTCATATCAACAACTAAAAGCTTGGAGCACCATGTGGAAGGTACTCTGATGCAGATTTCCACCCTTAAAAATCGGGGAACCATGAAAGCATATAATCCTATGTAATTATCACTTATTTTTTTTAATGTAGGCTGCATTACACAACAGTACCTTCTGAATGAATTCATTGTCCAAGCTACCAAAGACAACTGGAGGATCATCAGAAGTAGTAAGCTTTCCATCCTCTTGCAGCTCCAGCACAATCTGATTGTACAGGAAGAAACAAGGCACATGAGAAGTATTGTATTGGGGAACAGAAGTAGTAGCAGGGCATCAGAGTTGACAACATCTTCGTCTGAGAGTATTGAAGATGATAATTATTAAATATATGATGCCCTTTTGTAAAGAGAAACAAAATGCCCCAAAATGGAGTTCTATCGGCAAAATAATTATCTTGCTAGCTGCAACATGAAGCAAACATTGAAAGAATGAAACATACATGCTGCTCACTTGGGACTTGTCCCTTGCTATCTGTGTCAATAACATATTGACTACAAGCCTCATCTTTCCAGACCAGTGCAAGGGGTGTGATACCAGCTAGATAATGTGCATGCCTTTTAATATAAGAGAAAAGACAACAAACAGTTAGTCAATGCAGTGATGTAAACTGTAAAGGCAGTTAGCAGATATGAGGGCATGTCTAACAAAGAAGACATCATCAAAGGTAGAAAGAGAAGTTACTTGTTGTAAAACAGCAAGCCATCTTTCACATATGGTGTGCTTCCTGAGTATGCTGCTTGAAGACCCTGAAGCGTGCACTCGTATATAGGGACAGCACTGAATCTGTAGCGATGGTACGTTGATGGAGGATCATCAGCAGTGGTCTCCATGAGCTTAGAATTCACCCAAAAGAACCTAAACTCAGCGGTGCAGTCGTACAATGAGTAGCCTCTCCAACAGATCATATCAATGATGTAATATGTTTCATCAGGCTGCAGCACAAGAGAGACGACAACGTTATGAATGAACAAGCCAAAAACGAAAGAAAGAAAAGGCAGGTCAAGAAGGATGGATCAGGTAGTAGCACCTCATAAAAGATGCAATCAAGGATGGAATAGGAACTTGCTGGTCCGGAGATGTCTCTCTTTGATCCATTTGGAAGAGCGGAAGGGAATCGGTGGAGAATGGATCCGTTTCGGAGCCTGCTAATGGTGATGCCGTTGCAAGAGACGACCAAGCACCGTTTCCCGGCAGGTCTGGCAAAAACATGCCTACACATAGAGAAGAATTGTTGAGGCCGATCCTTTGTTGAAACTTGTAGTAGTAGTAGTACATACTACATACAGTTTAATAAGCAGTAAAAGTGAAATTTGCAGGTTAAGAATCATAACTAACATAACAGGGGTACTCGAATTGAAATGCGTAGTAGTAAAGAGAAGGAGTTGGGAGAGGGAGGGGAAGGTAGCAACCAGTCGGTGGCGAGGTGGGGAGGAGCGTCAGCCATCCACTCCGGGAGCATGATCTGGCTGGCGAACCAGCGGCGCGCATCGGAGCCGCGAAGCTTGGAAGCGGCCTCGGCGACGGTGGGCTCATGATCGCGCTCGCTGTCGCCCTCCACTGCTGTGTCGGCAGCGGCAGAGGACGGGGACAGAAGGGAGTTGGCGAGGCTGCGGGCGCGCGCCTGGGCGTCAGCGCGGCGGGCAGACTGGGCCTGGAGGGCGAGGTCGCGGCGGCGCTGCTGGTCGGAGATGGCGGGGCGCTTGTAGGGTCGATGCGGCGGCGGCGGCGCCATGGCTGAACGGACGCCCCGAGGAGAGAGGCACTGAGGAGAGCCGTGGGCCCGTAACCCGCCGCCCCGACGATGACGACCCGGCAGGAGACGACTACGACGAAGACCGGGACGACGACAACAACGACCGAGACGACGATGACCGGATCTGGAGGAGGCGGTGGGAGAGGAGTCGCGGAGGCGGCCGGCGGGCGGGAGAGGAGGCGGGGCGGCGGGCGGAAGGAGAGGAGTCGCGGAGGCGGCCGGCGGGCGGGAGAGGAGGCGGGGCGGCGGGCGGAAGGAGAGGAGGCGCGGCGGGCGGGCGGCGGGCGGCGGGCGGGAGAGGAGGCGCGGCAGCGGTCGGCGAAGAGGACCAATTTTTTTTTCCTTTTTTCCGTTTTTCTCCTTTCCGCTTTTATTTCTTTCTCATTTTTGAAAGATTTATTACCATATATATATATATATATATATATATATATATATGTGTGTGTGTGTGTGTGAATGTGGATAGTAATAGAAAGTCTTATAACATAAAATGGAGGAAGTATTGTTTTTTTGTTAGGTGAATTTGAAGGGGGGTATACTCACCACCTCTAGTGAAAGAGTGATTGAAACCACTCATCCATCCTACTTTCCCAACCAAAAAAAAAGATCACCAAATCCAACTTCATCCTTAAAACCAAACAAAAAAAAACGGATTGCCATATCCACTCCACTAAACAAAAATTTGGATCACCATATCCAACAAAATATGGACCGTCATATTCCATCCAACCTTGACCAGGAACCAAACACACCTTTAATGGACCGCCGGCTAGTCCCTTGCAACTCCTAATTAACATCGAAGAAATAAGTTTACTTTGGTCCCTCAAATTTATCACCGAGTCTAAAATTCGTCCCTCAACCGCAATAACGGTGCAAATAAGGTCCCAAAACGATATGGACTACGGTTTCGGCTGACATGGCACTTAAAGTTAGAAACAAACTATGGGACCCACATATTTGTTAATGTTCGGTTAAAAATAAAAAATATAGTGGGACCCACGTATCATCCCTCTTTAGCTACCGAGGCTGCGTCGACCGTCATCATGCCGCTCAAGAACTCTGGCCACTTCCTCAACCAACACTCCCACAAGCTATCCTTGCTCCCCACTCCTGAGGAGGAAGCCGCCCTTGCCGCATCTGCCACTGGTTGGCCCTCCTTCGTGCTCCACACATCCATCGCCCCCAACAACCCTTCCTCCCAAATTACTTCTGGCCTCACCATATGCCACGCCGTGACGGAATTGGAGAAGACAGTGGCTTCCTCAGCCGCGATAGAGCCAAAGAAGACGTCGCCTCCTCCTACAGTTGATGCCCCCATCGAAGACGCCCAGGTTGAAGCCGTTGTTGAGCTGTTGTTGCTGTTGCAACCGTCGCTTTGTCATCCCAGTGGCATTGGTGTCCACGTTGGTAGGGAGATGGAGGTGAATGCGGGATCGAGGGATGGGAGCATGTCTATGGCCGGGGAGGCCACGTTGATGCCCTCACCTTGTAGATCCGCGATGTCGTCCCTGTTCGCCCCTACGCCACCATCTCCACCCCTCCACTACCGTCGATGCCCCGCCCACGCTTCTGCATAGAGGAGGACCAGCTGCCCCTATCGTCCTCCGCTCCTGCCCTGTCCCCCACTGCCTCCATCCTCGCTACACCGAGGAAATGCAACAACCAGCCATGCGTCGCTACCCTGGAGGGGATTGGGAAGAAATGAGTAAAAGATCAAGTCCTCTAACCTCGTGTTAGGATGAGTTTTGGTGATTAATGACAAGGTTATTGGAACTAACCTTTGCTATGAGTTTGTGATGATACGCTATGTTTCAGCATCAGAAAAAAAAGGTTGATGGTTTACATGTGAGAATCAAATGGGTTGTGGATTTATGACAAGAAATATGACACCTCATATATTGGGAATCAACCAGTATCAAATGTTGATGATGATAACGCTTGAGGAGATTCTATCATGAGTTGGTGGACATGTTGAAGGAGTAAACCCCATTGTTGAAGTTGATAAAAATGAAGATGGTGTGAGAAGCTAGAGGATAGACATTATCGGTTGATGAGAACCAAAGAGAAGAGATTGAAGATGTGTAGTATGAAGTAGTTACCTATGGCAAGACGGTGAAGCGCAAGTGAAACTCGGCTACGATGGACCATGAGGTGGCGAAGGGAAAGCAAGGGGGCTTGGTACCGACAAACCAATTCCGATGGAGTGGCGCGAGTGAAGACATTGTCGTGATGGACCATGTGAAACCATTCGAAGCTACGGATTATCTGCGTCAATCATTTGAAAAATGGAAAATGTAATGCCAAAGATCATAAGATGTGATTTGTTTTTGATTATTAAGGGCACTGATCAAGGCAAGGGTATAATTGATTTGGGACTAATACGTTTATTGAGTTGCAGGAGAATAGTCCTGAAGTGAAATGACTTTGACGTTGGCAACCCTCGAAGTAAAGAAACAAGATGAAGTGAAGGCATTTGTGTCGGTATAGTTTTTCTATTTGCATTTGAGTATAGGAATGTTGTACTATTAAGAGGAATGCAACGTTGATGTGTTTGTTTATGTTTTAGTGTTCAAAGTGACCTATGGAAGTGCTACCATATAAAGAAATCCAAGTTTTAGTCTATCCTATGAGTGGTTTAAAAGCTTTGTTCTTGGTGGGGTTGGGTAGCCATTTCAATAAGCTTTCCATAGAGTTCAAAATCATTGGAAACTAAGTCCGAAGCAAGAAGTTATGGCTTTTTCTTCAGGTATTGTCAAGTGGCCATGAGACTCCGGGTCGAGACCAAGAGACTCCAAACTTGTGCAAGCCAGAGGCTTACAGGAGACTCTGGAATAGAACCTCCAGGCACCCGAAAAGGCTTCCCAAAGACTCTGGGCCAAATCCAGGAGATTCTGGCCCTTGTATTTACTTGTGCATGATGGCTAGTTTTCAAGGTGTTTAGGAGACTTCGGGCCTCAGACCTAGATACTTTGGGGATTGCACATACTTGTGTGTAATGGCTAACCCCCTCCATCCATGCCTGCTGACTTTGGACAAGCTTGGATTCATCCAAAACCAAAGAGTCATTCTCCAATATCATACCTTTGTGGTAGAACTATTTGTGAGTGATATTTGAAAAGGGGTTTGATAAGAGAAGGGATTTGGTGCTGAGAGAGAGGTTGAGAAGAAAAGTTGAGAGCTAGTGAGCTTCACTCTAACCTTTGAACACTTGAGTTCATAGCAAGCAAGTATTCGATTGAGTTTGTTACTCTTGAGGGTTAAGCCTCCTAGACGTCAAGACTTCGCCCAGTGAGTTCCCTAGCGTTGTAAGTTCAAGTGCCTTAATTTGGTTTTGGTGATTAATAACAAATCTAATTATATGAGACTAAAATTTTTATGAGCTTTTGTTTGACTAGTCTCATTTGGATATGAAAGTAAAAATGATGAGAGGTATGTATTAAATTTCACATATTCTAACTTGGTCTCTCTTGTGGATCCAAAATATAGTGTGAGCTCCCTCATCGATCTTGATTGATTATGTGCATATGTGTTACTTTATATCCATATGTATGCACATTTTGAGGGGGAGGTTATTCTATATTTTGTTTATTATAAGATTTCTATCTTGATTTGAAATCATCTTTCATCTCATCTCTCTATATTGTTTATATCGGATCATTATCTATCACAAAAAAGAGAAAAGATTGAAAGATCTTGGATTAAACAATTTGTGTAATTGTTGCTTTGGTGATAGATGATAAACCGATGTTTATGGGATTAACCTCTCTTTTACATAAGTTTTCAACAAGGTTATTTCCCGATAATGAGATGTGGTAGATATGCATTTTTTGGTGATGGACCTTAATCATGACAATGATGAAATTCATGGAGATAAAGCGATATGTATCACTTCTTATCTCCTACTTTTTGATAGGTTCATATATATATGATTTCCATGTTATTGTTATATAAGTGTGAGACTAATATTTACTTGAGTCTTATCTTATTTAGTCTCCTTTACATTGAGAACATGGAGATCATGAAGGTATGTGTTTTTTGTTTATCTTTATCATTGCTACATGCCTTCTTCATGTGTATAGGATAAACCCCATTGGTTTTTCATAACTTATGCATACACTTGCCTCTCTTGTATATTTATTTGTATGCATATATTTACGGGGGCAAATCCTATATATTTATTGTGCATGTTTTAGATCCACGTTGTTCACCTATTATTTATATTGGATCTTTGCATTTGAGCTTGCATACGAGCATATGACACTTGCGATGTTAATGAATACTCAATAAACATATCCATATCTTTCGTATGCAACCGGTTGGTCACCAAGTAGAGGATGACAACCGATTTGTTGGTACTAATGTTCTTCTTTGAGATGTGCAAAGGAATAGGTCTAATTGTGATGAGGCTAATGGATGACACCATGGGTTGATGGTCACCAAGCCAAGGGCATCGCCATGTCGACAAGAATGAAGTCAAGATTGTGATGAGAAGAAAGCCTTAACAAAGGATGGTCAAGACCTCGGCATAAACATGGTTCCAGCGAATGGTCACGAGTGTTGATCTTGGCTCAAGCATTGACCCCAAGTTGGATGGCACAAGGCAAATGTATAATTGAACTAAGAATGTTTTCATAGTCTTTCCCCGGTCTTGGTGTTTGGTGTAGACCGAATTTGCTAGATAGGCGCCGTACTATCAAGAGGGGTTTATGAAGCGAGCACGTGGATGATCTTGTGCCATATTAGTTCATATGCATGTAGGTGTATTTGGTGGTCTTGTCTAGCCATGTATGATGAGTTTTATCATGTCCCAAACAAAGAGAGAAGTGGGTATGTCCAATAGGAGTGAGTGACATCTTGTGGGATTGTCCGGTGGATATCCTTTGGAGAGTGAGCCCTTTCTCCCTGAATTAAGTTGTGTTTCTTGGATGAATTGTTCATGGGTTGGATAGCCCTTTGAATAAGCTTTCCATAGAGTCCAAGAACGTCAAATTCCGAGACCCGAGTCAAGAGATATCGCCGTTTTACTAACGGCCTGTTGAGCTGAAAAGTGACCTGCGGTCTAACCGCGGCCCTTATGGCGGTCTGACCGAAGTATGCTGTCTAGTCTGACCGCCCATCCCATGGCGGTCTGACCGCTCATCCTAATTTTGAAGGAGGTCTCGTCTTGGCGATCCAGAGCCGCCAGAGCCGCAACCGGTCAGACCGAGCCCCTGGCGGTCTGACCGAGCTGTGGACGGTCTGACCGGCCACTACACTGCGGTCAGACTGGCCAGGTGTTGACAGAAAACATGAGGCCTGGGCGATCTGCTTAACTCCAGTGCAGGTCCAAAACTCGCCTTCGGATGTGTGAGCGTGCCAGTTGATTTGATCCTACAATCAATAAGAAACGAAGACAAAAGAAACCGCGATTAAATCCATAAATGATAGCCGATCGGCTAGGTGCCGATGCCATATCATTTATTTTAGGCCGATGTCATGTGTACATCGATCGGCAGTCATGAATAATTAAGGAAGAACTAAATCTACTCGATCGGCTGTAGACATTAACAATATATAACTCTTATGTCGATATATACTTAAATCAAGTGATTGAGATAGATCGGTCGCCATGCCGAAACAGTATAAATCACTTAGATCGAAATATAAATTAACAACAGAACTATATACGTTCATAGCATAGCCGATCAGATAGATCTAGCATGTATCGGCTAATACTCCGATACCACTCTATATTAAGATATTAAAGCAAGTAGAATATATCAAATAGAAGCATAATATACTTAAATGCAACAAGATCTTAACATAAAGGGCAGATTTAACATGTCAATCAAGCATATAGGATAACTATAGTTAAATCAGGTAAGATCGGTTGAAACCCCGATGCTACCCTAATCGGCAACCAGGAAGCAGGCTAGAGATTGATATTCTAAGCACGACTTAATAGATCAAACTCAACTGATGCAGCATTAAGTATGAAAAAAAGAACAATATCTAGACAATCAAGCCGCTAGATGTTTCATAGAGTGGTAGATATATTATACGATCCAAGCTAACGTTGCTATTTAACCTAATCGGCCGCCTTCTACTAACAAATGTTAACCGATTGTAGGTTAGATAACGATATTACCGAATATTATATAAGATATATGATAACTTGACGAATTACATAGACAAGATTAGAGTGTCATAAAGATGGAAGCACTAATCCCAAGAATACAAGCCGCCATAACAAGTTTTACCTCTTGTTGAAGATCGAAACCGATGCAGCTCGATCCGAAAGAAAGAACTCGTCGAAATAAAACTAAAGCAAAAAAGGATGGCGATGCGCCGAAATTGTATTGAACATGTGTCCGATTAATTACATAGGGCTCGGGGTCTATTTATACCCGAGAATTAC
This sequence comes from Oryza meridionalis, assembly GCA_000338895.3. Taxonomy (NCBI): domain Eukaryota; kingdom Viridiplantae; phylum Streptophyta; class Magnoliopsida; order Poales; family Poaceae; genus Oryza; species Oryza meridionalis. The sequence continues at coordinate 263,655 of CM002524.2, forward strand.
AAAATATGTCCATATTGGACACGACTTCTTATCTCTAACAAACTCTAAGATACCATAAGTCTTTGCGGCAGACTTTTGCCCACATCTATCTCTAAGGAATGTACATAAAATATCCCAATTAATAGATACAATTGCCTTTTCAGGACTCTATCCATGCGCGGCAATCATCTTGAAACTTATCAACTCGAACCCGATATCGTACACAAGTCGTATTGTCAGAATCGGCTGTATCACTTAACCCAATCTGACTCGGACTTAGCCGACCCTAGTCGTAGCCGATCCAGACTCTAGCCGATTCCTGCTCCGTTCCCGAATCGATCTCCGCCTCCGATTCCACTTTGATCTAATCTTTTTTTCTGATGCAAACGTTACCAAATTTGGTTGTCAACACCAGGTTGAGTGGGCTCAATGATTGCCTTAACTAGCCGTTACAAAGTAGTCCGGTCTGACCGGCCACACTATAGCGGTTTGACCGGCAGAGCACAGAGTTGGGGATTTCGACTCCAACGGCTAGTTTTGGTGGTTAGGGGTATATATATACCCACTCCCTAGCAGCAAGGGTAAGGTTTTGGCACTTCATTGCATTATCTTGAACCCTTGCAAGAGCTCTCACACCCTTGTGCACTTAGTTTATCTAGTGAGGTGTTGGAGAGTGAGTTAAGCCAATCCAAGTGCATTGCTTCATTGTTAGAGCTAGTGTGGCACTTGATCATCCTCGGCAAGCATCTTAGACTTGTTACTCTTGGAGGTTGCCGCCTCCTAGACGGCTTGTGGAGGTGTTGCCTGGTGACCTCTCCGAGGAGATTGTGGAGGAGGCCCGGTGCCGGTTGTGAGTGGTTTGGAGTTCACCACCTTCGGAGTGAAGGAAGAAATACCCTAGTGATCGAGGCTTGGATAGTCCTCTCCGTGGGCCCGCTCCCACTTTGCCTACCCCTTGACGAAGGGGGCGTGCGGTGGCTTCGTGGTTGAGCAGTGGAGTTGGGCTCGCCAGGCGTGCAGTGGCTTCGTGGTTGAGCGGTGGAGTTGGGCTCGCCTCAACGGGGATTAGGAAACCGGTGAGTTTCCGAACCTCGGTGAAAAATCCCTTGTCTCTTGTCTCATTTATTTGTTGCATTTACATTTGAGCAAGTTTACATACTAGAGCTTGTTTGTGCTATTATCACCATAGGCTTGCAAATCTTAATATAGCTAGCTTCTTTGTGCACTTACTTGAGACTAGTTGATTCAGGTTTTGAATTGTACAAAACCGTTTTGATTTACACTTCCGCATACAAAACTCGGTTTTAGCCAAAAGTTTTAAAACCGCCTATTCACCCCCCTCTAGTCGGCCTCCTTGATCCTACAAGCGTGCGGTGAGCCGCGAGAAGTTTGTGAAGGTTTTCCTGACCTCCGTAAGGAAAGAGGTAATTTAGTGGAATCCGAGCTATCTTCTAGGAGGTTTCATGGTAGAGGCATAGAGCAAGCTTCATTAGTAGATCAAGGCTCGTCGTCAAAGCTTGTAGCCTTGTACCATGGGGTCGCTTAGAAACTTGCTATTCTTAGGTGGTGACATGTGGGTCCCTGTGAGTCTCACATTAACTCAGCTTTGACATGTCAGTTAAAACTAAGCATAATACTGCTTTGAACCTCGGGTGATCCTGTTTTGTATACCGAGGGACCCCTTATATATGGTATTTCGGTTTAGGGATGAATTTGGTAAATTTAATCCAACAACGAACAGTGGGCGTAGGCTTAGGTCTGGGCCTGGTCCTGGTCCGGCCCAACAACACCAGAAACAAGTCCCTTTCCCTTGCCCTCTTGTTGAGAGATTTGGGATTTGAGAAGCTGCTGCTGCTCACCTCCCCTCTCCTCCCCACAATCGAATCGAATCCTCCTCCAGGCTCCAAGCCGAAACCAAACCCTAGCCCCGTCGATCTCCCTCGCCTCGCATGGCGGCTCCCAAGCCCATCTGGGTGCGCCAGGCCGAGGAGGCCAAGCTCAAGTCCGAGGCCGAGACCGCCGCCGCCGCCAAGGCCGCCTTCGACGCCACCTTCAAGGCCCTCTCCGCATCCGCCGCCGACGACCCCGACCAGGACGACGACCTCCACCGCCCCTCTTCCCCGGCCCAAGCCTCTCGGGACGCCTACTCCGACGCAGACGACGACGACGACGACGACCGCCCCCATGCCCCTCCCGGTCCAGTCGACCCCTCCAAGTCCTCCGCCGCCGGCCCCGGCATCGCTGGTGGTTCCGCAGGTGCCCCCGCCACCTTCACCGTCGTCTCCAAGGACCGGGACTCGCGCAGGGTCCCAACCGGCGGCGCGCGCGTCCGCGTCCGCGTCTCCCCGGCAGCTGGCGTCGGCGGCGACGACCTCGACGGTGCAGTCAAGGACAACGGCGATGGCTCCTACGCCGTCACCTACGTCGTCCCTAAGCGCGGTAACTACATGGTCCACGTCGACCTCGACGGCTCGCCCGTCATGGGGAGCCCCTTCCCCGTCTTCTTCAGCGCATCCAACACTGCCGCCACCGTCGTCACCTCCACCTTCCCGCCCACGCTTCCGGCTGTCTCCTCCGCCTACCCCAACATGGTCAACCAGACCATGCCCAACATGCCAAACTACGCTGGCGCCCTCTCGGCTGCCTTCCCCAGCCTTCTCGGCCTCCTCCCCGCTGCGTCTACTGGTGCCTTTGGTGGGGTTGTGCTGCCTGGTGTTGGTGCCTCGCTTGGGGAGATTTGCCGGGAGCACATCAACGGCAAGTGCACTAAGGCCACAGACTGTAGTAAGCTCAACCACCCGCCACAGCAGCTGCTCATGTCCGTGCTGGCTGCCACTACATCTGTCGGTTCGCTCAGCCAGGCGCCCATGGCACCATCTGCTGCTGCCATGGCTGCTGCTCAGGCCATCATGGCTGCACAGGCACTGCAGGCACATGCTGCGCAGATGCAGGCTGATTCCAAGGCTGCAGGAGGGGAGGCTTCAGGTAATACCTCAACCTTTAAGGGATGCTGTTTTCTTGTCCCTAGATGCTCTAGGGTTATGAGTGTATAGTCTGCCTCGCATACTTGCATTGGTTTCAGTTTCTGTGGCTGCTGATGCTCTTGATTTTTACTATCTTAGTCATCTTTACTACTACAAACTCTATATGGAACTTCAGTTTAATTGCATCAATATTTCTGTTGTTTTGCTGAAGCTAGCTAAATGCCTGTATAATTGCTATGGATGAAAACAAATCATACACTTCCTGAGCAGATTAAACGAATCTGACTTTTTTTTTATCATTAATACACCCTCCATACTTTTGTCATCGAGAGTGCTTCTGAAAATAGCTTTAATACCGCACATATTTGTCGCTATTCAGTCATCTTAGATCTTTCTAGAAAACATTAAATTTGTAGCTGAGGCAAAATGAGAAAACAATGGTATTTGAAGGGACTAATATGTAATACTGAAGAACTTAAACAGTGTTTCTTTTTTGCCAAAGGATACATTGCTTACGTTGCACGCCGTTGTTGTAGGTTCAACAGATAAAACTGATAAAGGTGATGCTCTGAAGAAAATGGTTCAGATTAGCAACCTAAGCCCACTTCTTACGGTGGATCATATTAAGCAGCTATTTGGGTACTGTGGCAAAGTGGTTGATTGCACCATCACAGACTCAAAACATATTGCCTATGTAGAATACTCCAAACAAGAAGAAGCAACTGCAGCGCTGGCACTCAACAACATGGATGTTGGTGGTCGCCCCTTGAATGTTGAGATGGCCAAATCCCTCCCTCCCAAAACTAATTTGGCAAATAGCAATCTGCCCATGATGATGCAGCAAGCTGTTCAGTTGCAACAGATGCAATTCCAGCAGGCTCTGATAATGCAGCAGACGATAGCAGCTCAACAGGCTGCTGCGCGCGCAGCCACCATGAAATCTGCCACTGAAGCAGCAGCTGCAAGGGCTGCTGAGATAAGCAGGAAGTTGAAAGCGGAGGGCTTTGGTGGGGAAACTGTCGAAGATAAGGATGCCAGAGGGAAGTCAAGGTAGTGCTTGATTTTTCTTTAATTTTACCTGAACTGGTACAGTATGCTTTTAGTATTTGTTGATTAGAGTTCTTTTCTCCTCATACAAATTCTGGTCATTTGCTCGTAAAATTTAGGTGACAGAGACTATGTTCTCATCCCTCACGGTTCTTATCAGCTTCAATTGTAGGAAATGAAATTAGATAATATATTTACTTCTGTGCAGAAAATCTTGCTATGTTTTTTTTCGTACTAGAGGTGTGATTGATGGGGCACATGCTATTAGAAAGTTGTGCTTTATTTTGAAGAGGTGGCTTTAGTTTTCAACAATATGGTTCTGTTATTCCATATATATTTCACATTTTTTTTTGTATATATGTATGTGTGGTTATCTTGTATCAATATTCAAAGTGAAGCATTCATAAGAGAATGGGAGATGTCTCGGCATGTCGACTTTCAGCAACATGACTCATTTTTTTTTTGCGATGAGCAACATGACTCATTAACTGCATGGGAGCATGAAATTTTCACCTGTCACATTTTTAACCTTAGACATGCCCCTACTTTGAACAAAAAGAAAAAAGAAAAAATACTTCAATTTTTTACTTTATACATATTGCAAGATGGACACTGACTAGTATGCCTATTTTATAGGTCGCCATCACCTTCTGCCCGTAGATCGAAATCTCGGTCAAGATCACCTATCAAGTACCGCCGGAGCAGGCGGTCTAGATCATACTCTCCGCCGGTTAGACACACACGAGGGCGTAGATCACGATCACCATCAAGATCTTACCATTCAAAGTATGGTAGTGATCGATCTTATCGGGATGATAGAGACAAGTATGGCAGGTCTGGGAGAAGAGAGAGCGACCGATCTCGTGACCACTATTCATCTAGCTCAAGAAGAAACAGAAGTAGAAGTATAAGTCCAAGGCATAAGAAGTCCTCCAGATCTGATTCTCGGTCACCCAAGCGACACAGAGAAGAAAGTTTAAGCCCTTCGAAATCACGGAGGTCAGCTCGAGCTGGTTCAAGGTCACCAGGACAGCACAAAGGAAGCAAATTGTCGCCAACTCGTGACCATCATTCTTCTCGTCGTAGTAGGCGTTCTAGATCCAGATCTCAAGAGAAGAATCGCAACAGTGATAAAAAGGACAGCAAAAAATCTGAGATGGAGGATAAAAAAAGGAGATCTGATAGAGGTAATAGAGGTGACAAAGATGAAAAGTATCTAAAGGATCCAATGGAAGATAAGAAACTAGATGTGTCTTCTGTTGCTCATAAAAGGAGTTCATCCGCATCAGAAGATGAAATGCTGAATAGTAATTCCAAGAGATCTAAACATGATGCTGCTTTGGAGTGTCATGAGAGGAAGGATGAGGATCATATTGAGGAGGACAGAAGGGATTTGGATTCTGTGAGATCAAAATCTGAGAAGAGAAGCCTAGGAAATGGTGATCATGAAAAACAAAATCATGATACAAATAGGAAAACAGACAAGAGTCATGACAGGGATGATTCTTCTCGTAAGGACAGAAAATACAGAGAGGATGAATCAAGACATTCTAGAGATAGACGTTCCCGTCATTCATCTTCAAGATCCCATAGAAGTTCAAGGCATTCAAGGGAAAAGTATCATGGAGATACCACTGATCAGCATAAATCAAAGAAATCAGAAGAGGTTTCCAAGTCTAGGACGGATGATTGTCTCCTTGATGATACCTTGTCTTCAGATAGAAGGAAAGTTCAAAGCGAGGACTCTCCTCGTAGGAAGCATAACCAGTTAGCAGCTAGTTCAGATGTTCATGGCATCAACCATGATACTGGAGTTAAGGTGCCAAATGATTTCTCAGAAGCTGATCAGGGTATCCAGGAAGCCAAGCAGGTCGTTCATGAAACTGATATGTCCTCTGCACCACGCCTTGAGGACCCATTTCTTGCACAAGACAAACAAGATAAACCTATTGTTGCTGGCCTTAATGGGCGACATGAACCTGGAGTTGATGGTGCATTTGTGGGCACTGAAGAGTCTGCTATATGATATTGACCAGAGTGTTTACTTGATGGTTGCTATATCATTGAGTTGGCTGATCACAGGATCTACTTGATCAGTGGATGCAGATAGATGAATTGGTGTTTGTTATCTTCCTTTCTGATTTAGGAGTTTTATTTGCAGGATATGAAGAACATGGAGAACTTGAGTGCTGATCGAAGTGTTCATCTGATCTATAAAAATGTACTCATTAACTCTTCAGATGGAGATTTTTTCTGTGGAGTAAACTTCTAGATGTAACGCTGGAGCTTGTGAGGTGATTTAGTACTGTGAGGTCAAACCAACCATATATTTGTCGTTGCAGGCTTGTGGTTCCATGAAGAGTTGGAGCTCATTCTGGGGTGTCAATTGAAGATACAAGGGAGGTCACACTTTTCCATACTCAAGTAAAGTCCATTATACAAGGCTATATAAACCACTTCTCTTGTAGGCAGTGATACATTTCAATTGGCATGCTTTGGCTAGTGCAATGATCCAAAGATGTTTCTACATGTAAACATCCTTTGATTAAGTTGACATGCTCCCTGTATTTGTTATGCGTATGATTTGCATTATGTCTGCATCAGTAATGGTCGAAAAGATCTATAGCTTAATACGTATCTAAATCTTAGAACACGTAACCAGTCCATTTTACTTTGTATTTTGATTAATGCAGAGACTTGCCCTGTGGTTCTTTTTTACTATCTTCCCTGCTGCTTAATTCTGATCAGTCCATCTAAAATTAATGTGTATTTCTTTTAAACAAAGATAGTATATGTGTGTGTAATTGAGTATATATCCTGGTATTCATTGTTTTTCTTTCCCTTCTGTTTTCTTTTTGTTCCTTTTTTCCTTTTTTTTTTCTGAGAAACAGGGTCCATCCGAGAGGCCAATGTAAGTGACTGGTGAGGAAATTGTTGATAAAGTCCGAGCAACCTTTTACCCTTGATAGTTCCAGAGATAAGAAGCATATCTTTGAAAAGTAGCATTCCTTGTGTCTTTCTTTTGTGACTTTGAATTTATGTTGGTTTAGTTACTAAGCACTGCCTCTGCAAAGAGATATTGGTGCTTTACTTGCTGTGATTGGTGGTGTCATTGGAAAACCTGTGCAGGTTTTTCATAGGCGGTCGCTGTTGGAGTATATCTGAGGGGAGTCAGTTAAGTTTAAGAGCTGCCTGCCTGTAGAAGAGGTAAGGGTTTATGATGTGCTCTTGATAAGATTTAAACACCCACAGATTATTGCCTCTGTTCGGTTTTGATCTTGATTTGGGGTTGTGCTTCTGTGGATGTAATACACTCGTCCACTGTATTGGGTTACTGTTAGAATCTTGATATTAGTTTTTACAGCACAAACTGGTGTATATGCGTGTTGGCGGTATGTCAGCATTTCTTTTCCTTTTTGTGCTTGTGTTTTTTTTTTCTCTCTTTTTTTTTTCTGTGTGTTTGGTTGTCTTGATTTAGGAGCGCTGTTGGGTATTGGTCGGTCACTCGATGGAGATGTCGTGTTGGAGGCTGCTGGATCGGTACCAGGGTGCCGCTGAATCGGCAGATTCAGTAGTAGAACAAGAGTTGGTGTTAAGCTTTTTGTTTGGAGTGTATGTTTGGATTTAACTGAAACCATTGCAAAAGGACCTGCCTTGGGACTTGGAGGAGATGATTGGAGTTGTAGCTGGTTGATCATAGGTTAGTAAAAAACATTAATTATTGGATCTAGTTTTCCTGAACTGCCATTTTGTCTTCTTGATGACTGTAGGTCAGTGTACTAGAATTTGGCCGCGAACGGCAAAAGAGTGTGCGTGCATGATTATATTTGTAAGCAATCCAACAGTTCAGTTGTGTGCGATGCATACCGCATACGTGCTGCTGTTGAATCTTAACAGAAATCCATGAGTGCCAAAAAAGGCGAAAACCAACGCAGGAATGAGGAGAACAAAGTATCCGGTGTTCGGTTTCATTAGCAATAGTAGCTTGCTGTCGCGGGATCATTTCATGTTGCCATTTTGCTGGTATAAATTAGCCATTTTGCTGGTATAAATTATCAAGGCGCAAAGGCGTCGGAGACAGCGATAACAATCACTTGTTTTAATAATTTTATTTTTACTCTGCTCTTGTTTTAATACGTCGAGATCCGTTCGTTCGTTCGTTATATCAGTTTTTGGCTCCATTCAGAACAGCGTGGGTAATAAGTACTCCCCCCGTTCCCTCCCTAATATAAAGGATTTTGATATTTTACTTGCACTGTTTGACCACTCGTCTTATTAAAAAAATTATGCAAATATAAAAAACGAAAGTTGTGCTTAAAATACTTTGGATATTAAAGTAAGTCAATAATAATTCTAATTTTTTTAAATAAGATAAATGGTCAAACAGTGTAAGTAAAATGTTAAAATCTCTTATATTAGGGGACGGATGAAGTATAATAATACTGTCTCCAACTGACTCTGCTTGCATTCATGCAGAGCAACATCACTACAGCAGAGGCGGCTCTTCATTCTTGCTAAAAGGTTTTATGATGAGGATTGAGGACTAGTAATATGATAATAGGCTAAATTAGAAACTTGCTGCAAAGGCATACTCGTTCAAGGGGAGGCTACCTACAAATCCTGACCTAACCCGTACTGATTGTAACTATGATCTATATATTAATAGTAAGTTAATATCAGATCTACACCTTAAAATATAAATTGATATGATGAGTGGAGAGAACAAAGCAGCACCATATACTAAATATCGATGACTTTGCATGTCGACACCTTATTGGGTCCTTTTATATTTGATTGATGATGATGTTTCATCTATTCCATGCCATGCCATAGAAGTAGACTAACTAGAGTACTCAACTATTTAGAGAAGGAACATTGAGTTTCTTTTGCATATCATCATGGCTTGTGTAGCTTCGGCTTAAATCAGCCATGACATGAATAACAAAAATATAATAATACTATTGAGGTAGCTCTCTTCCCTCTCTTGGCGAAAATCTCTTGGGCGGGAGATGGCGGTGTCCTTAGTGTCGTAACCTTTATGGAAATGTTGTTTACGAAGAGTTCGCTATATGGTTTTGGAGGCTCGCCAGCGATCGGCCACACATAGCGGCGACCAATTTAATTTAGTGCTGGGCTTCCTCAAGGTCATACGTTTGTGTTTTTAGCGTGTGTTTTGGGTGCGCTTTTTTTCCTCAATCTTAACGGTATTTGGATGACCTCCTGGGAAAAAGTAAAAAGTAATACTAATACAATATGGTGTTGTAGAAATGTACTACACAATCCATGACACTACAAAAGATCCACGACACTACAAAAGAGTAAATAACACATTAGGAAAAGTTATTATCGGAGTACATGACTCCTACAATGGGGAAGCGTGAAGCCGCCATGAAAGATTCGGTCAAGGGGTGAGTCAAGCCCGAGTCACCCTCAGGAATCAAATGGGCACAAAAAAAATATACAGGTTCGGGCATATACAAATTCGGGTTGCGCGGATGCCTAACATCTTACGCCTGTGTGTATATGGACCATACGTGATCAAAACAAGATTACAATGAGATATGGATCTTATGTGAGCTCTAATCTCTAAGGAGTCAAACCATCTATCCGTTAGCATGGATCCTCCTTTTATAGACTAAGGAAAGTCCATAGCGCCAACACAAATATAGAAGCGGGCTCCGTGCCAAAGAGTTGGGTATGCTTGGACTTGTTGATGTCCCCTACGACAAGCTGGTTGGATGTTACAACTTTGCTCTCCAGTTGACACTTAGCGTAGGAGCCAGGTGATCTCTACCCATTCACCATGGGGCCCACTAGTCGGCCCTTGCGAGGTGGCAAGGTTGAATGTGCTAGAGTGATGTGGGCGCGACACGTCATGCCCCTTCTATTCCTCTGGCAGACGTGGGCATGCGGGAGTCTGCATGCGGCGTTACGTCACTGAGATGTAGGTGGATGAGCTGTTCTCCAAACGGCTCCCTCCTACAACAAAAATCATGATGTTGGATTGGAGTTAAGCCCCCAGGTCCATCTAGAGAGGCGGAGAAAACCCCAAAGTGAGCTTAGGGCAGTGGGGTGTGCTCGGAGCCCTGCTTGGAGCCCCTAAACCCTATACTGCACCCCAGGGCAGCTCTCGCTCCTTGGGGCAGTCGTCTATCCGGAACTTGTTTCCATGCCCAGGGAACTCAGTTTCCTTGGGCCCTCGGTGACCTCTCTCCATGTTTCTTCATAGGTTTCCATGGTACTTTGGATGAGTTTCTTGAATATGTCGTTGATGAATGAGTTTATAGTGATCACCTACGTCAGAGTGGCTCGAAGCAGTTGTCTGCCGCCTCAGCACATTGAAAATGTAGATCTTGACGTTCTTCTTGAGATCTTGGATGTGTAGATCTTATACACCTCTTGAAGATGTTGATCTTGTACTTCTTGAATATGTAGATCTTGTACATCTCCTGTTATAACATATATCTTTGGGTGCCCTGACGACTCCGGAGGACGGGGACCCCTATTCCCATTCCTCCAATGGTTTTAAACTAGACTAAGACTAACTTAATATATTCACTTAACACTACAAAATCTTGAGTGGTGTATGCATACTATCAATCTTCTCCTCTGCACGGGTATATGTGACTTGGCCACCACCACTACTGCCCTTGATGGTATCCATACTAGCCCAAGGGTGCCTTCATCAACACCAGTTTCTAGGGTTAGGGTGAAACCTGCATTTCATGGCACAATATGTGTGTTGCTTCTTGATATTTCTCTCGTCAGAGTGTCGAGATTAGAGGGTGGAATTGTCAAGTTAGAAGTGATATCTTCTTGTTATTGTTTCCCTTGTTGTCTGAGATAGCCACGAGGAGAATCATGAAATAATTGATCAGGTTTTGGGGCAATAGATGGTTCGTATCAATCTCGATTCAATAGCATCAGAGGCGAAGCGCATGGTAAAGAACTAGTCATTGTGGGAAGAGAGCAGCATGTCGACATCCTCCCTACTCCATGTTATCTCAATCTCACATGTGAGCTATCGATCCAGATTGATGAAATTTACAGCAGCAGCAGTAACAGTTTTTGTTTTTTATCCAGGGTATAGTCTATTTATCTATTATATTATTAAGACAGCTTTGAAAGAAGACATCACGTTTGCTGTAGGGGCTAGAAATTCCCATGTTAATTGGAGAAAAAGAAAAAAAAATCTACACCATTAATATAGAAGTTTTGATTTGAAACCCTTTACAATTCAAAATATGATACAAGCACGTGTTCGTGTTGGCAGGAAATAGTCATGGTACATTAGTTTTTCTTTCCTAACTAAAGCATGAAAAGAAACAACAATATTTAGGAAAAAGAACAACAATAGGTAGGCAAAATTTTGAATAGTTCCGATTCCCATGGTGACTTGACTCCCATGGTATTAACAGTGAAATTTGGTAAGTTCGAAGTAATCATCGGCTTAGAGTCAGCATCGGCTTCAGAGTCCTGGAATCGGCCGATGGGAGTCGTCAAGTCACCAGCAACCGTGTTCTCGATGGAGTCGGATCAATTAAAGGGAATTTATCCAGAAGAGTCCGAGTTCAAGAAAGATGCAGCATGGCAAGTTATCTATTAATTAGGAATAGTTTGTTAGTTTTCTTTTATCTTTAAGAAAGTGTGTTTAGTGTCCGATAAGAACTTTATCTTTTCCTTTTATCTTTAGTTTCTTTCTTGTTTATTTTATTTTCGTATTTTTTTTTGCAGCCAGCAATGGGTGCGCCATTAGTGCAAAAGAAAAACAAACCCAACAAGCAAAAAAAAAAAAAAAAGGAGAGAGAGAGAGAGAGAGAGAGAGAGAGGAAGAAGCAAAGCACGGGCACCGGTGGAAGCAAAGCGAAGAAAAAGCAGAGAAGAGAAGAGAAGAGCCATGCCCCATCTCGCCGCCTCCCCCACCTCCGCCGCCCCTGCCTCCGCCCGCGTTGCCTTCCTGCGCCCTGGCCGCGTCCCCCGCCCGCCGCTGCAGACGGCGCGTGGCCTTCGCCCGGACTTGGGCACGGCGGAGCAGCCCACGTTGTACGACCTACTCGGGATCTCGTCGGAGGGCACCCTCGATGAGGTCCGCGCGGCCTACAGGCGGATGGCGCGCAAGTACCATCCGGACGTCTCGCCGCCCGACGCCGCCGCCGAGAACACCCGCCGCTTCATCGAGGTGCAGGAGGCCTACGAGACGCTCTCCGACCCCAGCCGCCGGGCCACCTACGACCGCGCCCTCGCGCGCGGCGTCTGCCGGCTTGCCTTCTCCTCCTCCCGCCGCGTCGCCCCCTACTACCAGGTACGTTTCGTCTCCTCTCCTCTCCACTCTAGTGATTTTGATTTGAATTTGTCCCCAACCTTCAACACAAGCCCATTCAGTTTCTAACACACAAGCCCCAGCCTTACATGATGTTTGATCCAGCAGCCTGACTTAATATGTTTCTCCATCTTCTCCCCCATTCAATTCAATACTTGATTGCAATTCCTTCTCTCTTTCTTGTATCGCCGTCGTCTGCAGCACATAACTCAATATTGTGCCTGCCTGTGCTCGTGAATTTGTACAGATTTTGGCTTCAACTACATACATACATACATACACACATATATATATATATATATATATTATTATTATTATTATTATTATTATTATTATTGCTCAAGTTCGCTGGATCAATTCATCACTCTATGTAGGATGCGAGTGGAGATTTACCTTTTGTTCAGGCACTAGCAGTGCCATACATACAAATAAGGAAATACTACATACATAGGCATTATCTCTTGCGTGATGCACATAGGGATGCAAAATTCACCCTGATGCAAATTATATGCATGTAGGTGATGAATAGTTAAACTTATCCAGGACATAAGTTAGAGAGGTCGTGTCTTCCGTGTAAGGTTGAAACTGGGAGAAGCTTTGCTTGTTTGGCTATTCTGTTAGCTGATTTCTACTTTCACACGGTTCATGATGTTGATCTGCAAGTTGGCAATTTCCATTTGGGTTGTCAAACCATTGTTTCATATGCTGTTTTTTCCATGCTAACTTGCCGCCTGTGTGACTCAAAACCATAGGATCAGGAAGACAAGTCTGGCTGGAGGAGAACTTGGGGAGACCAAATTGAGGAGCTGAAGAGGAGGAGCATGATGAAGGATTCAGAGGAGAACCTCTCCTGGGGAGCTCGGATGCGAAGAAGAACCGAAACAGCATCCTCTGAGTAACTGTGATCGTAATGCTTCCAAAGTGTAACCCTAGTGGTATATCTTTTGCATCAGCTAAATTATCATAAGCTGTTAACAAGTGCAAGGTTAGAAGGGTGTGCTGTGCTGGTATTAAGCTGTGCATTTTGTATTTACTCCTACAAAAGATGATGCGGCAACCCTATGCACAAGGAATGCTAAGCACTCCTCTACTATAGATATTAGTGGCCATTCTAGTGGTGGCATAGTTAGAAGCCCGTATGGGGGTATTTGGGTCAGTATACTGTATACCCAAACCAAGCTATGAATGATGAAGTGACCAAGTATGATGTGTATATCTGCGTAGGAGGCTCTGCGTTTCCTTGTGTGCTCTAGTGTAAATATGGGATATGATATCATATGAGCAACTTGTCAAAATAAGCAAAGCTAAGGTGTATCTTCAATTTTGACCATCTACTATTTGTGTGTTGTGCCTTGAGTATCAGGGATTGGACTAGACTGAACGATGAATTGATGACAAAATCGTAGTAATAACAAAAGATAGTTGATGTCATTTTCATTTAGCAATGAAAGGCTGGGAGGGACTGGGAGCCTGCCTGCCTCTAGTAGTTGTGAATGAATCAAGGGGTGGTCCACTCAATAGTTGGAGGTGAGTAAATAATGTGCACCAGTCTACATCTTCTAGTCTATACTAGAATCCATCCATTCTGGATACTTGTGGCTGGTGGTAACCGGTGAGAATGTGGTTTTCACAGTTGGTATTTTCTTAAAAAATATGAGTGAACATTTTACAAGTGGTCACTGATTAAACTTTTTCATAAATGGGCTCTCTAAACTTGGAGCAGTGATAATCTGGTATCATTTTTATATCAACTAACTGATTAAACTTTTTCATAAATGGGCTCTCTAAACTTGGAGCAGTGATAATCTGGTTTCATTTTTATATCAACTAAATGATACCCTGCTTTTGTGACGGAATATATGGATGAATATATATTGAGTATTATACAAACAATGAATAGATATGTTGAAATATTATGGAAATAATGTGAGGTGTGATGATTAGATATATTTGCATGTTGAATTGTTGAGTTTAATAAATTATAGGTGTTGTTACAAGCTTGGATATATAGAAGGTATAGATGGCACCACGAAATTTGGTAAGTGTTTTTTTTTACTTCTTAAAAAGAAGGGAGATCTGTCACCGCCCCCACTCTCATTGTAAATTTTGCAAGTTAACCCCTAAACTTCTTATAATATTAAAAAAGATTAAATCTAAATGGATAGTCACATAAAAAATTAGAATAATATGAATATTTCCCTAAAAAAAAGAATAATATGAATATTTCCTATAGCAAAAGAATGGGTAACACATTAATACATTTTCTTTTATCTGTAGCAAAGAACGGAAAGCCAAATGTCATAGCTGGTCTGGGCTGGACTAGGCTTTGTGATGGAACGGCCCATATAAAAGCCTCAGTCAGCTCGTGGGCGGCTTTTGGGCGCGACCCTTGCTTGTTTTGGCGCCAAGCGAACCAGATTTGGCGCCAAAATCCCCCCGCCCGCGCCGCTTCTTCTCCCTCCCTCCCGCCCGCGAATCCATTCAGACTGCAAACTTTGTGTGTGTGTGTGTGTGAGAGAGAGAGAGAGAGAGCGGCCATGCCCACACAGCACCTGACCTCTCGCCGCCACGCTGAGCTACTCCGCCATCTCCTCCTAGATGGCGGCACCGCCGTGAAGGACCTCCGTCTCCGCCGTGTCGTCCCGCTCACCTCCGCGCCCCTTGACGTCTCCTCCCCCGACCCCGACGGCGCTGCTGCCAAATCTGGATCTGCAGAGACGACGCCGCCGGAGGCCCAAGACGGCCGGGAGCGAAAGCCGGTAAGTCTTCCCGACTCCCTTCATCTTCATCTTCATCTCAGACGCACAATAAAATTCGTTCTAGCTTAGCTTGGTGTTGGTGGCCATCTCATCTCATATGTGTTTTATCCGGGCGGGGCGGATTAGGTCGTCCAGCGGTCGAAGCTCGTGCACGCCCCGGCCTCCTTCGGCTACCGCCGCTTACTGCCTTTCCTCAACCAACTGACCAACACCAACCAAGGTAGTACTACAACAAACACCATCCTCCTCCTCCCAACTAAATTAAATGGCCCTTGTTTCTTCTTACCCCATTCCCTTCCCTTCCCTTGCGTTCGTGTGGTTCAGAATCAGAATGCCCTAGTGGCAAGGACAACTCCAAGATTGATGCATATGCCGAATCTGAATCTGAAGCTCAACCTGATCCTGTGCATTGCTCTATCAGCACCACCAAGGAAGAAATCAACATTTCCTCTTCTCATCTTTCAAGCACCAAGATGGTGAGTACTGTCTTTGATGCTATATTCAGCAAGATCTATTCCCATCTCCTCTTCTCTTCAAAATAACCCTATATTAAAATGTATGCATGTATGTTTCAGTGCCTTTCCCGGTGTCAGAGGTCAAGGTTTGTTCACCACCCCAGCTCATTTAGCTACAAGAGGATGCTGCCATTTGTTACGGAGAACGGTACGATCAGATGCATTCTCACATGGCGCAACTGTCTACTTAGTTCAGGGTGTCACATCGCCAATTTATCTCATCATGTGCTACTTTCTACTTTCTCAGAGATCACTTCTCAGGAAGGTCACAGGACCAAAATTCCAAGACTCGTACACGAAAAACAATCTTCAATGGATGAGAATCGTATCTTGACCACTGGACAGCGTCATTTTGTTATGTCAGGAGACTCTGCTGAGGAATGCAAAACAGCTCAAGTCGAAAGATTAGTAGAAGAAAACGAATCAAAATCAGACAGGCTTCATCCGCTTGGTGGAAGGCTGCTTCAGCCTGCTGTTTCTGAAGCCGCTCATCTAGAACTACAAGTCAGTACAGTTGAAGGGCAAAATCTCACACAGGAAATAGTGCTAGCTTCAGATGCACACCTTCTATCTTCAGACAAGGGTGAGTGCACATCGAAATGGAATGATGTCCTGCCTGCTGGACAGCATCAGCCTGCTGCCTCAGAAGACTTCTCTGAAGAAAGCAACAAAGGAGGAGTTGAAACAGTATTAGAAGAGAAGAAATCAGTTCCAGATGGAAATTCTGTTCTTGATGGCAGACAGCTTCAGACTTTTGTTTCAAAAGCTTCTCCTCCAGAAGGCACAGCTGAAATGCAGAAGGCCACACAAAAACAAGCAGTTACTTCAGATGGTGATGACGACCCTCTAGCCTCCTGCAAGGGTGGATCTCTTGCTAAAGAGCAGCCTCTACTGCATGCTACAGAGGAGTTGTCAGTAAAAGACAATGCTGAAGGTGATGAGGTACAGCAATGCCAAAGCCCAGAGTTGGGAACTTCTGATGTTTGTTTTGGTGGTCCTACCAAGGTTGTAATACCATCAGTGAATTCCCACAATGCACTAGAGCAATCTGATTCTATGGCTTCTCTAGATGAACCGTTGCTTGATGTGGAGATGACATGCATTCCTTTGGACCCTTGTACTACTGGTGTGCCCTACTCTGTGAAGGAAACGCCTGCTGGTGTTCTGTGCACGTCTGATCATTGTTCCACTGGCACACCCTTAACAGTGGAAGAAACCTCCAGTTCCGTTTCTGTTGTGCACATTGAGCCAATGTCAAGCAAAGTCAGCCCAGTACGGCAAAGAGGTTCCCCTTGTTTGGAAAAACGAGGCCTTTCCCCTAAGAAACTATCTCCAAAGAAAGGAATACTTAAGAGACATACAAGGGGGTGTAAGGGAATCTGCATGTGCTTGGACTGCAGCACATTCCGTTTACGTGCTGACCGAGCTTTTGAGTTCTCTAGGAAGCAGATGCAAGAGGCAGATGATATAATAGATAACTTACTAAAGGAGGTGTCAAGTCTTAGGAATCTCATGGAGAAATCTGCTGGCCAAGTAAGTGTGATCACTGGCACTTCACTTTTATTTTCTTGTCCTTACTATGATCAAATTTTATAGTACCCTTTTCCAAGGGAAAGAAATGCTATCATCTTATTTTTCCTGCTTGTCTTTTACATTAATCGTGCAACTTCATCAAATTTAAGCACTTGAGTCAAGATCAGGCTCTGTACATATCAAAACATGGGGTGGTAGAATGTGATAAACTTTTAGCAATCCTTTTTGAGAGAACACAAACAAAATGGGGATATCTTCTCGTACATACGTGGAATTTCTTGTTTAGATCGATGATGCCTTGTATTATTATCTTGTCCAAATATATAAGTAGAAGAAGTTGGTAGGGATTGCTTTGTGCAGTGAACGTATGTGTATCAGAATACATGCATATGTTCAGTAGACATGAATGGCAGAACGCGTTTGATGCCATAATTTATCATTTCTCACCAGGACCAAAATTTATGCTGTCGTAATTAGGTTGTCTCTGGCTCTGTCAGTTCTTCCTGCATATTACTGATGGACACTTTCACTGCTTGAAGTATGTTGATTGAAATATGAAATTGAGAGAATCCTGAAATTGACAAAAAACACTTTGGTTGAGTTGCAGCAGGAGACAAAGCAAACAGCCTGCCAGCGGGCGTCACAGGTGGAGGTGGTGGCCAGAGAGCGTCGTAGGCAGATGTTGATGGAGCTGAACTCACATTGCAGAATTCCTGTGAGTACTGTAGCTACCTGCTCTACCGATAATCAGCAATATTCGCTTTAACTAAAAGTAGTAGCAGTGGGAATTCATTTGTTTGTCTGTGACTGACTCAGGGACCAAGGGTGAAATTTGCACAATATGTTGAAGAGAGGATGGCGTCGTCTCCATCACCTGATTCACCTAGCAGGAGAAGATAAACAGGGGAGGATGTGTCCTGTCTGATCTATCCAGCTTACCTGGTTAATTTTTGTGTAGTGCAGTGCAATGCAATACTCCTACTTGGGTTAATGTGTTGTAGAGGGTGGGTGATCTGTTTTTGGAGGAACAGCATGTCATGTGCATCCTTTGTTTGACAGATAATGGAAGGACCATGTGCGTGGCGTACTAGATATATTAATATTATGAATTACCACCAGTCCAGTGAAATAGTACAATGAAATAGTACGATATACTCAGTTTTGAGGGAATTCCGCTGTTTTTTTTTTCTTTTTGTAGAAGTAGAATATAAGAGTACAATATAGTAGTAGCAAACATGCAAAGCGTAATATATAGAGGAGTGAATATCTATGTATGAATGGAAGAGAAAGAAGGGAGGGCTAGCCTAGCCGGCGTAGAGGTGGAGGCCGACGGCGACCATGAAGATGGCGCAGAAGGCGAAGAAGAGGAGGGCGTGGACGAAGATGGAGGCGACGCTGGTGCGCATGCTGTGGAACTCGGCGACGCGGCCGTTGCTCCCGGGGATCTGGCACAGCAACCCCGGCGTCAGCAGCACGAACAAGACCAACGCGATCAGCACTGGACCCCAATCACCAGACCCCATCTTCTTCTTCTTGGCTCTTTCTTCTTTTCAGGCTTACTAATTCCTTGTAG
Source organism: Oryza meridionalis (assembly GCA_000338895.3). NCBI lineage: Eukaryota > Viridiplantae > Streptophyta > Magnoliopsida > Poales > Poaceae > Oryza > Oryza meridionalis. The sequence continues at coordinate 282,365 of CM002524.2, forward strand.
GCTAGCTGTTGCTGAGCAGTGTGCACTGCACTTTCACTTCACTTCACTCTGATATATATGCTGTGCTGGCTGCTACAAGTACAGGTGCAAGAAGAACAAATCATCTACAAGTATATGTGTTGGCTGCTTATTGCTGGACCTGGACAATCGATAGATGCATGAATCAAATGGCCGGCCTGCCCTGACAAGTACGCCGGCTAGTACTGAATCGTGGAGTAAGAAATTGTTGAGGCCGGCGTTGGACGGCATATACATGTGCCAAAGTATATTGCTACTACCATCCAATTGCAACTTAGGTATGGTCTAGGGACAACAATCTCAAGGACAGCTTCTGATCCTCCAAGGCACCAGATAGCACATAGCAGGCCCAGACATAAAATATAATAGTACTCGTAATTTTCATTAAGAAACTGTTAAGTAATCTTTCATCAAAAATAAACATGAGCAAATCAGGCCACCCATCCCTCAGTCCTTCTCTGGGCTGAAAATCTGTGTGATATATATATGATCATCGATATACAGTAATTAAACTAGTGGAGATACTCCAGTAGTAAGTATATGGATTAGCTAAGGTAGGTAATTAATTAAATTAATAAAGAGACTAGTTTAGTGTACTACAGTAGGTAATTAAGGGCAGCAGGTGGTTGTTGTTGTTGATGTTGCAGTAGTGAGGGATGGTCTCATGGTTACAATGGCGGAGTCGTTTGCACCTAAGCGTTTGGCCCGCTTGCTGGCCTCCAGGAAACTTTTGACGGCTCGCCTCACATACGCATCCGCCTGCTTCACCGTCATCGTCATTCTCGACTCGTACTCCTGTGCGAAGCTTGACAGCATGTAGTCGCCGTTGAGGAAGGCCGCCAGCTGCACGAGCTCGCGCTGGAAGTCCGACAGCCATCCTCCGTCTTCCTTCTTGGTCGACGACGACGACGACGGCGGCATCTCCGGCAATGTCTCCGGGCAGTCCGTCCTTGGCTCGTCCAGGTCCGTGAAGAGGTGCTCGAAGGTACCCGCCCACGCATCCCTCCTGGTGAGGAAGTCGGAGCTGAGGTTGAATATCTTCTTGATGGTGGCCGGGATGGAGGAGTGCTCGTACTCGGACGTGGGCGTTGGCCCTCCCGGCGGCCTCCCCACCACCGTCCCTTTCCTGATCCACGGCGACACCATGATGGTGGGCACCCTGACGCCGAGGCGGTCGAACCTGAAGAAGAAGGGCAGCGGGCCACGGATGCCGTCGGGGCTGGGGACGCCGACGTTGGGCGGCGGGACGTGGTCGTAGAAGCCGCCGTGCTCGTCGTAGGTGATGATGAGCAGCGTGTGGTTCCACTGCGGGCCCGCCCGCAGCGCCTCGTAGACGTCCTTGACCAGCCTCTGGCCGTTGGCGACGTCGTGCGCCGGGTGGTCGTCGTCGGCGGGCGTGCCGGTGAGGTCGAAGTAGCGGGGCTCGATGACGGAGAGGGCCGGGAGGAGGCCCCTGCGGGCGTGGTCGCGGAAGGCGGCGTCGTAGCGGCGGAAGGTGCCGCGGGCGGCGTTGGCGACGGTGCGGAGGCGGCGGTAGAAGAGGGTGGTGGGGATGGTCTTGAAGTAGACCCGGTAGTCGAGGGCGTCGGCGGCGAGGGAGTCGAAGATGGTGCGCTGCGGGTAGCCGCGGAGGAGGTTCCACTTGTCGTGGGCGACGGCGCCGTGGGAGGTGGCGGAGTAGAGGAACAGCCGGTTGGGCTGCGTGGGCCCCGGGATGGAGGAGAACCAGCGGTCGAACACCGCGAAGGAGGAGGCCAGCGCGGAGAAGGCCGGGAGCCGCGACGGGGTGAACCCCCGCATGACGGCGTCGGTGAGGAGCGTGCTCACGGAGACGGCGCTGCGGACGAAGCCCGACATGTCGGCGCCGGCGCCAGCAGAGTCGGTGGCGTTGGGTCGGAACCCCAGCAGCTGCTCGAGGACGTCCTCGAAGGCGTGGGCGGGGTCGTCGGGGACGACGAGGTCGGCGTCGGGGGAGACGCAGCAGCGGAGGAGGGAGTCGGCTGGACCTGGAACCGAGTTGCACTCTGCACCTGTGAGGCCGTCGATGGGGAGGCCCAGCAGCCGCTGCATCCAACCCAGCATGTGGTCGAACGACCGGTTCTCCAGCGCCAACACCACCACGTTCTTTATCTTGGAATCCCCATTGGAATTGGGTGCCTGTGCCAGCGCCAGCATTAGGAAGAGCAGCAACAGCCGCCGACCCATGGCGCCGGAATGCCCGTGCTGGAGATGCCGTCGGTGAGGATTACTAGTGCTGTGGAGTACCAAGTACAGCAAGCTAGAGAAAAAGAAAAATAAAAGATGGCGGTGGATCGATCACTTCACTAGTACAGCTGCATCTGCATGCGCTGGCTTCATTTGGCGCCACTCACCACCTGCTCGTGTCACCCACTGCAAAGTGCTACCGTGGATCTCTACTTTTCTTTCTACCTTCTCGCTTAATAACAATCACGATTACCGTATTAACTAAATACTCTCTCTATCCCATAGCACAAGATATTTCACGTGGATATTATAGTACAATAGATCTGAAATGATAAACTATTATAGAGTGATGCATTTTATATGCTACTATGCTGTGGTGTTTAGATACAGGCATAAAACTTTAGTAACTGTCACATCGGATGTTTGGGTACTAATGTAGTATTAAACATAGATTACTTACAAAACTAATTGTATAAATGAGAGCTAATTCACGAGACAAATTTTTTAAGCCTAATTAATCTATAATTAGCACATGTTTATATTTAATATTTCTAATTAGCGCCGAAACATCCGATGTAACAGCGACTAAAATTTAATCCCTAGATCCCAACAAGCCATATATCTTATTAATTTTTTATACTCCCTCTGTCCCAAAATATAAGGGATTTTTGGTGGATGGGACGTATTCTACAACTATAAATCTAGATATATTCCCTGTCCAGATCCGTAATACTAGAATACGCCACATTCAATTAAAATCTCAAATATTTATGAAGAGAGGAGTAACTATTTAAATGGTACGTTAGAAACAACACGAGATGAACTCATAAAAATACTTCCCTACTGCCACTTCCTTTAGGGAGCAATGTTGTTCTAGCCTTGCATATGGCTGTGGTGGCGACAGCCGAATCGATTGTGTATGTATTCCGGCGAAGTATGTTGTGTTGTGCCGTTTGAAGATGCAGTGGTCCTGTAGTTATGCTGCATGTGACAGGTACAAACAAACTGGCCGACACACATATGTAAAACAGATTGCCCGCCGTTGGTTCACGGGCTTATTGAGATGGGATTGGGAAGCCGCCCACCTGTTCTCTCGTCAATTGTTGCTCCTATCAGGCTATTATGGCTGTGTTTAGTTCAGCGCAAAGTTTAAATTTTGATTGAAATTAAAGATGATATGACTGAAAAGTTGTATGTGTATGACAGGTTGATGTGATGGAAAAGGACTGAAGTTTGGATCCAAACTTTAGATCTAAACACATCCTGTGTGGAGTATTAGCTCTCTCTATCTCTCACTGAGTTCCTGCTTCTGTTCTTTGTTTTAGAGCTGGTACTTAGAAACCTGAGTTTTATTCTGAGGCCCTGTGTAGATTTCACTCTAAAATTTTTCACCCTATCACATCAAACGTTTGAACACTGTATGAAGTATTAAATATAGGCTAAAAAATAACTAATTGCCAAAATTGCGACTAATTTACGAGACGAATCTTTAAGCCTAATTGCTCAATGATTTAACAATGTGGTGCTATAGTACATATTTGCTAATGATGGATTAATTAGGTTTAATAAATTCGTCTGGTGGTTTACTTATGGATTCTATAATTAGTTTTTTAATTAGTGTCTGGACACCTCATGCGACACCTACATAATATCCGATAAGACACGCCAAAACTTTACACTCCTGAATCTAAACACCCCCTGAATGTCTGAGACAGTGCCCACTCTGTGCTATAAATTTTGTGAGTGAGATTTTACCCAGCGCTCCCCCCGTTTGGGCTTTCAATATAAGCTGGGTCTCTGACCTCTCTCTTAAAAAAAAGGTATGTATTACAACTTAATTGATAAAACAATTACACTACTTATACAAGTAGTTGTAGAAAATACTACATCCATCTAAAAATGACGAACGTCATAAAATAGAAAATACTACATCCATCTAAAAATGACGAACGTCATAAAATAGAAAATACTACATCCGAACGTCATAAAAAAGCAAAGGGAGGATCATGTGTTGCCATTGATAAAAAAATAAGTAGATTAAAAATGTTCAATCCGATTTACCCATCAACTATCGCAAAAAGATGGATATACCCTCCTCAACTATGGTACGTAGGGATGCACGTGGGCCGGGTTAACCCATGTACCCTGCGACCCAGCCCACGATACATGGGGTCAAAACCTCGTGGAATAAGTTCATCCGAGGCGAATCACATTTTCATCCTTCAACCCGAAAACTAGATACAACGGATCCCTCAACTGTCAAAACTAGTGGAAATAAGGTCTCTCGACGGTTTTGACGGTGGTTTTAGCTGACGTGACACCTATGTGACTAATTTGACTTGGTCGTGATGTGGCATTGATGTGGCGCTTGCGCGGCAACGTGACAAAAAAAATAAACCTCGTGAGACCCACAAGTCAGTTTTACACATAAATTAATAAAAAATAGTGGGGCCCACATGGGCCTCACATGTCATTCTCATGCCCCTCCGTCCTCTCCCAATGCTTGATGCCTCGCTGTGGCCGCCGGCATCGTCGCTGCTCCCGCAGGCGCGGCCGGAGCCGCCCATCTACGCCGACTGCCTCGCGTTCTCTTCTCCCTCGAGGTGCTCGACCCCTTCCGCCAGGAGCCCGACCTGTCGGCCGCGTCGTAGTGGGAGGTGGTGGAGAAGGAGGGGGTCGACGGGTAGCGAGGAGAGGACGGTGGCCGGCGGGGACAAGGGGCGGCGCGCGGCGGCCGTCGGGGGAGAAGCTAGCGAGGAGAAGGGAACCAGCTCGACGGTGGCGGCGGCGCAGGCGGAGGCGGCGCTGCTGTGGCCGTGGCCGCGGTCGACGTCGACGTCGACCTCGGCATCCTTGGTGGCGGGATGAACGTGTCGCGCCGACACACGCGCGCATCCTCGGAGGCGGCCAGCCGCGCGGGCGGGAGAGGGGGCCACCTCGCCTTGAGAGGGGAGAGGCGGTCGGCCGCGGAGACGACCCTAGCGACGATGGCGGCCGTGCGGCGCGCGCGCGGCGGTGGCCGACCCCGCGAGCAGGAAGCTCCTCGGCGGGGGGCGCCGGAGCCGACGACCTCCGCTCCGCGTTCTCCCGCTTCGGCTTCTTCGTCTTCCGCTCCCGCCGCTCCTCTCTTCCACTAGCTCTCGCTCGGCAAATCCCGAGCGTCGTCTACTCGTCCTCCTTCTCCTCAGTCCAGCCACGCGCTAGCTCCCGCCGGCCGCACACGCGACAATCGTCGCCGTCCAGTGCAGCAAAGAACTGGACAGCAAATCAATCAAACAAGGAATTCTTTATAATCCGCCGTTTCCAGTGCTAGTATTGTCTTTGTAAGAAGATATAATAATCACCATGCATATGACGAAGAAAAAAAAGAAAGAACTTATCAAAACATCTGACGAACAGAATCGTCATGATGATAATGCGTGAGCGCCGCCTTGCTCTCCTCCTTTCTCACCGCCGTCTCCAGCAGCAGCATGAACGGGTAGGTGTCGAGCACGAGCTGCTCGACGAAGAACATCGGCTCCTTCCCGACGATGACCATCACCGCCGGAGGCGATGAGCTGGCCACCTCGCCGTCGTCGTCGAGGGAGCGGTAGCAGAGGCGGGACGGGGAGGTCGACGGCCACCGGAGGACACGCAGCAGCAAGCCATCTCGCCGCCGGCCGTCGAGCTTCCTCCCTCAGCTCTTCTGGCCGCCGCCATGTCCACCGATGATTTGATTCCGACGCTGCCGACGACACCGCCAATACCGTGGCAACCTTGGTCACCTCCACCGGCCGCGTCGTCAGCGTCTTCTTCCGCCTCGAAGCGCCCCAGGCGACGTCGCGCCTATGCTTCGGCTGCTTCGCAACTGCCTACACGACGCGTCGCCGGCCTCCCCGCCTCGTCCCTCCTTGCGTGCCTGCGTGCACTCGCTGGCGGAGAGAAAGGAGATAAGGTAGAGAGAGAGAGGGGGATAGAGAGAAGAGGGAGGCTGACATGTGGGACCACATGGGCCCCACCTTTTTTTATTATTTTAATGTGTAGCTGACATGTGGGTCCCATGATTTTTATTATTTATTGGGATCCAATTGCCACATAAGCACCACATCAATGCCACGTAGGATGAGGACCTAGTCAAAGGGAGCCACGTAGATGCCACGTCATCCAAAACCGGACACAATACTGCTGAGGGACCTATTCTGTACGGTTTTATAAGTTGAGGGATTGATTGTATCCGGTTTTCTGGACTGAGGATGAAAATCAGACTAGACGACAAGTTGAGAGACCTAAAGTGAACTTATTCCAAACCTCGTGGGCTTACCCATGAAATTTCATGTGTCATCATGGGTCATTATAGGCCGACCCTTCTAGTTAGGTTACACATCACAGTACCAGGCACCAGCTGCGCCGCTGCCGCCTCACAGTCACACTCCGCCCGTCCGCTCCAGTGCTCTACCCCTCCACCGCGTCGTCCAATATTTGTTCAATATTGAGTGATATTTATAGCTGTCATTCTGAAAGAGTGTCAAAATCTACCAAATTATTAACTTGTTTTGTTTGAATAATAAGTACGTTAATGATGCATGTTTTCTAGCTGCTCATTTGATGCATCATGCTTGCTGATGATTTAGATGTGTTGATGGATAGAGTCTTCTGTGCCTGGAGAATCGTTAATGGGTTGACCCATAGTGGCACCGTGGGTCGCGAGTGACCCATGGCCTGTAATTCATTACCCTGGGTAACATGGGTTAGACCGTAGGTCGACCCAGCTCGACCCACGTACATCCCTATTATTATTGATATGAGATGACTTTACACCCTTTATATTTTTAAACATGACAAAATAACCCTTTAGCCGAATGCAAGAAAGTTTCACTCGTATCTGGTGACGATCAGTCCACATGGTAGCGGCGTGGCAGTCAGTTAGCTGTTTCACTCTTCTCTCCCCCTTCCCCTCTTGTCTTCTCTCTTGCTCTTCACATGTCGCATTACTTCCCCACGGTTGGGTGCAAGTTGTTTCGCTGCCAGATCAATCAGTGCCAGCCCCGGGAAGGGCGAGCAGTGCGGCTGCGCCGAGGTGCCCCATCTCAGTATGTATGTGTATTGTTGTTTCCATCACTAACTTAATCGCTATTATTTCCTTAAAAACATATACTACCTCAGTTCCAAAATATAAAAAGTTTTAGAGTCAGACACGATTATTAAGAAAATAGGTAAAAGTGAGTGGTGGATGTATGTGATTGGATGAGTATAGGAGGTAGGTGGGAAAAATAAATGGTGGAAGATTGTGATTGGTTGGGAAGAGAATGTTAGTGGAGAAGTTGTTATATTTTGGGACGGAGAGAATACTTTGCTTAAAAATTTACAGTAGTACTACTTTGGAGCTATGGTAATATCAGGTTGAGTCGATTGGATTATACAAATTATAGCTTTGTTTTTTACAATAGTACTTTAAAAATAATTATACGGACGATGGTACTTTAAAAAATAATTAGTGTGGCTAAGTGTAAAACATGTACTTAGCTAATATTTCTAAACTATATACTCCCTCTGTTTCAAGTTAATTTGTCATTCTAGATTTGTTATAAGCCAAACATTTTAATCTTTCACCATTAGTTTCTATAAACCCATATAGTTTTACATTAATTATAAGAATCAATATTTTTGATTCATCATGAGAAATATTTTTATATTAAAATATAATTCACATGGTGTTAAAGTATATACAATGGTCAAAGATATGTTTAAGTTATGATAAAGCTAAAACGATGGTTAATTTAAAATGGAGAAAGTGCAATTAATTAAATACAGTGTATTCTGGATGGGTAGATAAGAAGAGCAGATGGAGATGTGTGGGGTGTAGGTGTGATCGATCGAGGGACGACAAACCACGCTAGCCCAGAGTGATCGATAGCAGAATCGTACGTTTGTAATGACGTCAGTCTTATCATCATCCACAGCCTCTGCTGCTGCTTGTTGCAAGAGTAGAAGAAGTCGTAATCCTCCTCAGGCGCCGGCGCCGGCGCCGCACACTAGTACTGCACGAGTAGTTCGCAGCAGCAGCAGCAGCAAGCGGAGGCTGCTCTTAGTATTCTTCTCCGCAGAGGCGGCGGCGGCGACGAGCGGTCTCATCCAGACCCCGTGTGGGCAAGCCTACCCTTTCGCTGGCACCAACGTCAAGAAGCCGCAGCCGCCGTCCACCCCTTACTCCCAATCCCAATCGCAGCAGCAGTTTGGCCTGGACGCCAAAGGGTAATTAACTAAACCGGCCGCCACAGATCTGGATGGATCGGTCGATCTTAAAATTAAGAAAGAGATTATGTTATGGATGCAGGAGGATTAGGGCGTGCCCGTCGACGAACCCCGGATGCGTGTCCACAAACCCCACGGTGGGCGCATCTTGCTCCTTGGCCTCCCCGCTCATCGTCCCCGCTAATACACCGACGGACAAGGCCGCCGCTGTACGCACGCACGCATTTCTTTCTTCCTTGTTACCATTATCTCTTCATTTAATTGTTTCTGAATTCGATCTGAACAGTCGCTGCGCGAGGCTATCCTCAAGACGCAGAGGAATGCGGTGATCAAAGCCGACGAGGAGACGGCATACGGGCACTACATCCGGGCGGAGGTCGACGGCGGCGCAGGCCGCGACGTGATGGAGTTCCTCCTCAAGGAATCCCAGTCCCAGTCCCAGGAGGTGGTGGCCGCGTACCGATGCGTCGCCACCAAGGTCATCTTCGTCTACCCTTTCACCACTGCCGTCGGCGATTCAAGAGGGCAGAGCCAGAGGATCGCCGCCGTCGCCCAGGAGCTCGGATGGTACGCCCCGGACCCGGACCTACTCAACGCCGCCACCGCCGACGACCACTCTATCCTCGACTATTAATTAACCACGCCATACATATGCTTTGCTTATCTCTAGTCTGTACAAGTACAACTCGTCCAAATTCATCGATCCATCCACCCACAGGCCACAACACATATACAAATACTAATCTATTATTACTACTAACTAGTACTAGTAGCGACCGCGGATATATATATACAACAAATGTATTAATCAAAATGCTAATTTATTTCTATGCCGGCCAGCGTCCTTGCATTTTTGGATGATATTGGACCTTAATTTTCATATTGTAGGTCACCGAGTTAGCCCATGCACTGTTTACTGTGTTATTGAAACAAGCATGTGGGCCTCACATATATTTTTATTTTTTTTAACTAACACCAACTGACATGTAGGGTGCTATTGATTTTTAGTCCCATGTAAACATCATATGGGACTAATATCAACTAAACAAGCCACATAGGTTAGGACTATGCTTGTATCTATATATCTCTATTTGGTTTATTAGGCCACTTTGTTCCATGTATTTTATACTTTCGAGACCTCACAGATCAAAACATGGACTCATCCATGGCCCATATGATTTCGGCTCCCCATCAAATTAGATGTATAGGGCTAGATGTCCCTCGTCTTTGTAGGGCCCTGCCCCAAATGGGGACATTTCCATCGTTAGCAATCACACAAGTATTGAGATGATTATATATGAAAGTAAATAAATATATAGGAGATAAAATGATTGTGCATCCACACTTCACTACCTCAAAAAACTTAGTAAAACCTATGGATAGGTGATCGGTGAGGAAGACGTTCCTCATTAAATTATAGTAGAGAAGCTATCTGATTTATGCGTGAAAATAGGAAAAGTAGTAAATTTATGTGCATACTTATATTCGCAAACGATTGAAATAAAATATGCTTTGAAAACGAAACAGGCGGGGCACATGACAACTGGCATATCGTGCCAAACCGAACCCTCCAGGAAGATGAAGTCCCAAAGCATAGAAAGCACTATAAAAGCCGACCCACAATGTGCACTAGGAGCAATCGATGGATTGAGTAGCTTCTCTAGCCTTGACCTCACCCTCTATAAGGGCTACTAGGCCTCACTCATCTCTTCGTTTATATTTAGCCTTTTATGCTACCTGTGGATCTCTTTCGTCATTGATGGGTATACTGTTCGTGGTTGATACCAGTTTTATAATTATCTACGGGCAAAGATGATAAATGCCATATATCGAAATGACAAGGTAATTTTATCTTCTCCTTATGAGATTTTCAACTCAAAGTTTTTTTTGCAACCAATAATTAGTCTCTAATATTAATTTGCTAATTCAAGTGATGTTTTTATAAGATTAGGGTGAAGATTAGGCCGGGGACGCAGGAATTTTACAGGAATTTCACATGTAATAGTTCAACCATAGTAGGAACTAGAAACATGAAAATTTGTGGGTTACAAACAAAGTTCCATCTACATCATCGTGCATGTATCGAGCCAAAGGCAGGATCTACCTATACCCATGTAAGTCCCTCTAGTTTTTGTGATCTCCTCCATCCAGAAAGACTTGATTTCTAGCATTTATAATTTGTTAAAAAAAGATTTGGTTTCTTTTGTTTTTGTGGGGAAAAATACTTGATTTATAGCCCCTAGCTTACCTACCATCGGTCTATAAATCATGAAGTTTTATTCCTTCAGTACCCCTTATACTAATGCTATTTTTCTATTAGTGAGCGGCATTTTTGTTTTTCCCCCTTAACTACTAAAATACTTGGGATTACTAGGAATCAAGTTTTTTGGGGAATAAAGGGATTGTTATATATGCCTTGAACTATTTCGTTTATCTTTTATTGTGTTTCACTATTTATTTGTATGTGGTATGGTCTCTTTGTTAAGCTAGCAAGTTCCATGAGTGTATATATCAATGTACAATTTGGAGTGGTATATTTGATTAGCCCGTTTTCCTTAGGCGCCGCTCGTTAGCTAACTGCTAACATACAAAAGTAACTAAGTATGTATAAAATTGAAAAGATGGCGAGTCATGAGAGAGAGCAATGTGGCAAGCAAACTCTATACTAACATTCAAAAGTAAAGTACTAACATACAAAGCTTGTTAGCTTGTAGCTGATGAATAACATACAAAAGTAATAAAGTATTAAGTACATGGAGTATAAGTTATGTAGCTAGGACCACAAACAACACATGATCTATGCATGGTATGCATGCAAACCATGCACTTACTGCAAGCAAGTAGGCCAGGACATCATGGTTTATTATTAACTAGGTCATTAGACAATTGCTTGCGTTACACAATGTATAGAAGAAATGTAGGATATTAAGCTAAAATAGAAAATTCTCCAGTAGGAAAGGCGCCGAAAGTACACTTAGTTTGCTAGCAATGGATCGAGTACTTATCTACTGATCTAGTCATCGATCCATGCATCCATCCATCATTTAACCACGTAGCATGTATTGGCTGGAATCAAGCTATCACATATATGCGTGAATCTAAAGCAAAAAAACTCCTCGATATATCTTGCATACATCTAGAGCTAACCGTCCGTTGATTAGCTAGCTAACTTAGAGATAGATTAGCATGTATGACACATCAAATTGAAATCATGATGCATATGCATGGTATAGGAGAGGACAAACAAATATATGGTTCAATTAACAAGCAAGTCAATTTGTGACATGACTGATATGTTACGCAAATAAACTACACTACTTTATCTTGGTTGTCTTTAGCATAAGAAGTGTGGAATGCATGGTTTAGCCTTGTGAGCCCCACATATATAAAGCTTGCTGTTTCACTGGAAAAGATACACGCAAGGCTAAAAGATTTCACCAAACCAACAAGAAACTAATAAACCTTTTTTTTTCTTTCTTCAACTCTCTTTCGTCTCCCTTCTCAACAACACAGATGTCATAGAAACCAGAATCTTTTGGGCCTATATAAACCACCCCACCTTGCATAGTATGTTCATCCTCGTGTCATATTGTGTTCATCTTCATACTACCAACCAATTAGTGCTAATAGATAGCATTTTCTGTAGTTGCAGCTCAAGTAAGGTAATGCACCTACTAGCTTATTATTCTTGTGCCTAGTATTAATTAGTTTCTATACTGGTAGTTGTGAAAATTTGTGATTTGAGCAATGCTATTTGATTTATAATTAAGCTAGCTATCTCTTTATCTTGGACCGCAATGTAACATCGTGTTGCTAACTTTTGAACTAAAAAAGTAAGATAAAGAAGTAACAAAAGTGTGTGCTTGCTATGTAGGTCTATTATTCGGAGCAACGAAGGGAAGGAATGGAGCAAACTTTGGACGTACCTAGATCGTTGAGGCTACCGACGCCAAAGGCTCAACAACAAATGGATGAATTTTGGAGGGATCGACAAAAAGAGATTGAGACAACAAAGGACTTTAGCGAGCATGCGATCCCTATGGCCCGCTTGAAGAAGATCGCATCTTCTCAAAAGGGTAACATGATGATGACCTTTGACATGCCAGTATTCTTATCGAAGATGTGTGAGCTCTTCGTACAAGAACTTGCTGTGCGTGCATGGGCATATGCTCAATCCCATAACCGTTGCATCATACTAGACACAGATATTGCTGAAGCCATTGCCTCCACAGAGTCTTACGACTTTCTTGTTGATATCCTCCATAATCACCATGTGAAGCACAAATCCACTCCTTGTTCTACACTTACTACAAAGCATTGTAGGTTAGTCGATCAACCTTCCACATCTCGCCTGCCCTACCAACATTAGCTGCCACTGTTTGCTCCTACATATACTCCAGCCATCCCTATTACTCCTAGTTTAATGCCACCAATTTCTCACTATATACCGTTCCAATATCCATCCTTATCACAAGAAGTGTCCACGATGATGGCTTCTGCACCCATAGTGAATAGATCAATGTTACTCATTCACAACATAGCAAGGGGTCTAGGCTTACAAGGAAACAATATCAGCACATTCGCCAACAATAATATGCCAGACAATATTGTTGGTTGTAGTAGCCCCGCGGTTCTTGCAAGTATGATGAGTCCTGCTTTACTAGACGTTGCAGGGGCATCACTAAATCCGCCAAACTCTCACTCCATCTGCACGATGAACATGATCAACTCAAGTGATCCCAGTGGATCTAGCATTGGTGACATTAATGTTGCAAATCAAGCAAGTCTTGCTCCCTCCGGACATTTTAACCCTGCTATCCTTCAAGAGTCCTCATGTCCTTCGTTCTTACATAGTAACAACAATGCCACAATTGTTGCTATACCGAAGGGTGTAGATATTAGTGGCACCATGGATGTTGCTAGTGATGTTGCTGCTATAGTTATCAATGGTCAAGAAGAAGAACATGAGAGGGAAACAAATGTTGAGCATCATGAGCAAAATGAGATATATGAAAGCATTGATATAGGAATAATCAATGCAAGTGTTGCGGATGGTAATAAATGCGGTATTAGGTGGGATGAATTGGGAATAGCCGATGATTCATTGCTAGATAAATTTTTGGAGGAGTTTCAAGCAAGAAACGACGGTGTTTTGCACAGCGGGATTGTGTTGCATGAAGACCCATTCCTCGGTGACGTGATGTTAGCAAACCCAAGTAGTAGCAACGCCAATATAAGTAATTGAGTTGGCAAGTTTTGTTTATATCTCTTTTGTAAGAATGAGGTTGTAATCCTTTTTCTTGTTGAATATAATATTGTTTGTTTGGGGAGAAGAAAGTTAGTCGGAGTAAAAAAAGAAGAAGAAGAAGCATATGACTATATGTAGGGTGATCGGTACTTGCGCATGTGTGGTCCAATCACGAGTTCATTATCTGTAATTGGGAGGAAGTAAACACAGTGGTGATGAGAATGGCACACGCGTGGCCTGAGAGCAGGGAGGGCTGGCCACCAACCACTAGGGTTGGCAACGGGGCGGGTTGGGGGCGGGTTGGGCCAGAACACCCCCGCCCCCGCTCCCCAACTTCTCTCCCCGGCCCCGGCCCCGCAGAGATGGTCGGGTGAAAACCATCCCCCGTCCCTGCCCCCGCAGGGGACCCGCGGGTGAGCGGGGCCCCGCACCACCCGGCTGACGACTGACGATTGACGAGCGAGGAGTCGAGCAGCGGCGAGCCGGCGATGCCGAGAGGGACAACGACAGACAGGTGGCTGGGGACTGGGCGTCGCTGCCGCCGCCGCCGCGGATGTGCCCTCCTTGGCCGCCGCCGCCGTGGATGCGATGCTAGCCCTTGCCGTCGCCGTCGCGGATGCGCCGCTGGTCGTCGATGCTGCGGCTCGCAAGAGGCCGCCGCCGCCGCCGCCCGCAAGAGGCAGCCACCGCCGCCGCTCGCGTGTGGCTGTTGCTTCCGCTGTCCGCGCGTGACCGCCGACGCCGCCCGCGCGTGGTGGCTGCTTCCGCCGCCGTCGCCGGCTCGCCGTCCTCGCGTGGCCGCCGCCGCCGCCCGCGCGTGGCGGCTGCTTCCGCAGCCGTCGCCGGCTCGCCGCCCATGCGTGGCTGCTGCTTCCGCTGTCCGCACGTGGCCGCCGCCGTCGCTGGCTCGCCGCCCGCGCGGGGCCGCCGCCGCTGCCGTCCGTGCGTCTTCAGCTGTCCGCGCGTGGCGGCTGGGTGGGGTGGGAAGGAAAATGAAGATAAGGTTAGGAAAGGGAATAGATGAGAAATTAGGGTTAGACTAGATTGGCCTTTTGGACTCATAATATGCTAGTATTAATAATCTAATATGCATCCTCCGGGGACCCGCGGGTGGATCTCCTCACCCGCCCCCGCCCCCGCCCCCGCTCATGACCAGGGCCCCGGCCCCGACTCCCCGCGGGTTGAAATCCACACCCACCCCCGTCCCCGTAAGGGCGGGTCCCCGGCCCCGGAAATTGCCATGCCTACCAACCACATCCTCCTGTGTGTGAGTCGTCTGGATGGATGTTACCAAAATAACCAAGCAAGATAGGAAGGGGAGAGGAAGTTTCCAGAAAAAGGGAGGGGCAAGAAAGGAAATACACCTACTAGTTCCTGTAGTGGGTGTGGGTGGGTGGCAGGCAGAGAGGAGCCAAGAAGCAACGGTCACATTTCCTTTGCTTACCGTGTTGTGTTGTGTTGTGTTGTGTTGGTCTCATCGTCTCGCTCGGCGCTCGTCTTTCTCCCCTCCAATTCCATATTGGGATTTCCTTCTCCTCTTCAACCAAACGAAACCCTAGCCGCCTCCTATAGCTAAGCTCCCTCCCCTCCCTCTCATCCATCAATGGGCAAGCTCCTCTGCGACTCCTCCTCCGCCGCCGTCGCCGTCGCCGTCGCCGAGGCACCTTCCCCTGCCCCTGCGCCCCCGCTCCTCACCTGGCCCACCCCTGACCCCGACCCCCCCACCAGCTGGACCGCCGTCGCCGCGCTCGAGGACCAGCAGCGCCGCCGCCTCCACCGGATCTGGGAGCGCGGCGTCGCCTGGAAGCCCCCCGCCACGCTCCCGCTCCCGCCCCTCGTCTTCCGCCTTGACCACGCCGGGGAGGTCGACGCCGACGGCAACTGCCTCTTCACCGCCGCCCGCAAGGCCTCCTCCGCCAAGCCCGACGCGCGCGACCTCAGGCACCGCATCGTCCGCCGCTTCTCCCACCTCTACGCCGCCGCCCATGCCCCCGACAGAGACGCCATCGATGCCGCCGTGCGCCACCTCTACGCGCCGGATCTCAAGGCCGGCTGGGGCGTCCACGTCGTGCAGGAGCTCAAGTTGCTCGCGCCCAAGACCCTGCGCCACCACCTCGACGCTGCCATCAACGACCTCGTCGATCTCGGCATCCAAAGGTTGGTTCTTATCGTCAATCCCCACACCCTCCCGGATCGATCACCTCTCTCTTTTCTTCTTTTCTTTTCTTGCACCCTCTCCAATCGCGCGGAATTTCTTTCATGCCACCTCTTGCTGGCGTACCAAAAATCCTGTTTTTTCCCCCATTGATTGATAAATCTCCTCCTTTTGCACATATCCCTACTACTATTAGCTTTACAATTACGATTTCAATTACTACTGCGCCTAGGTCCTGCCTAAATGAAATGGTCTAAGACAACGAATTTCTTTCTCTTAAAAAAAAGTGTCACCAACGCGTACGCACATGTAGTGGGAATCAACTTGGATATCCAAAACTTCCATGCATGTATTAGTTTTAGTATCATCATGTTGACCACCCTGTACAGTTGTACATCTTCATCACACAAGAATCCCAAGTTGCTATGCATGTTAAACAACAATTTATGCTTCCTGCTGCAACTGTACAGTTGTAACAACCCATGGATTGGAGCCTGCTCACCAAATCAACCTGTTTCCTACTATCCACTTCTGTATACCAGTCTTGACGTTCACTGCCTTGCAGGGAAATGGCAGCTGAAACCATATACAGGGAGAGATGCATAGCTGTAAACAATGGAGATAGTTGGGCTAAGTACATGTCTGTCTCTGGTTCCGCAGAGGACGAGCACAACATAATCACTCTGCAGTACACAGAGGAAGGCTTACTGACCATCGATGAGAACCGGGATGGCCATGCTGCAGCTTTTGGTGATGATATTGCTATCGAGTGCCTGGCAACCGAGTTCAAGAGAGAAGTTTATGTGGTAAAGCCCGTGTGAATGTTCTGCATGATAGTTTGCTAGTCACCATAGATCTGGCTGCTATCTTGCATCTCTGTTTCATAGTCTTCTCAGCACTTTTATCTGCAATCTAACAGGCCCTTTTGTTTGTGCACCTATAGGTGCAAGCACATGGAGTGGATGCAATGGTTGACGAGGACAACTGTGTGTTCTTCCTACCACACCGCCCTAGAGGAGAAATTTGTGAGCCGCCGATTTTTCTTTTCATGAAGGGAACAGGTAACTTTGGGAATCATTTGCCCTGCAACCTAGTACGAACTGAAAATTGGTGTCTCAACAAAATTTAGTTGCTGTCTATGCTGTCAGTTGCAATGTGTCTGGACTTAAGGTAGATGTCCAATTCTTTTTCTTGCAGCATGGTGTGGTGCTGGTGCCGACCATTATGAGCCTTTGATAGCCACTGTCCTCCAGAATGTTACTCCAGACAAGGCAGCTGTTGTACTTTGAGGATGACTTCCTTCTTTTTCGCTCCCCCAGTTCTAGTCACTGATGGAGTCGAGCCAATTTTGTAATCTGAGCTAGATTGCTTTATTGAGGAGCAACGTCTATGCCCAAGAGGATCTAACTGTGCGCCGCAGGGTCTTGCCTGCTTCTGAAGTTGTGTACTATGATTCGTTTTGTATGCTGATTTGATTGGTGTACCTGTTTTGATAGGTTCTGACTGTTGAGGAGGAGATTCAGAGTGTGGTAGAATATCGGATCTAGTTTATGCTGTGAATTGTTGTGCGGCACTGTAAACCGGCATTTTGGTATTGCCTCATGCCTATTGTGAGGATTTTTTTTTTTGGGTTGCTTGCGTTCTAGGGACATGATTGGACATTTGAGAATGAGGATCATTCTTTTCAGTTTTGGGCTACCCGTTGTTCCAGTCCTTGCTGTTGCCACAATCTGACTGGAACGGGGATGAATTGATTTGCAAAAGAGATGTAATACTTGTTTTCTCATGCAAATTGTACCAACATTGTAGAGGGATATGGCTGCTGTAAAAGTCTCTTCTTTCCTTTGCAAAAATAGGATCATCCTTCGTTGTATTTATAGCTTGAACTCATTTCATGCATGAGGAAACCATGAACAGGTTTCCCTTACCACGCGGTTACCGGGCTTACCGCGGGGTATGGTAATATAAATACCGCGGTAATCTTCTTAAATTCAAATAAATTTTAAAAATAATTTGAATTTTTGATAAATTTTGCACGGTTTTGAACGGTTTTTCATGATTACCGCACGGTAACTGTGCTTTCCGCCGGGGCGCGATAACCCGGCCCCGATGGTTTGGAAACCTGGCCATGAAAGATCGCTACTTAAGCTGGTGAATCTGTCTCAAAGATCACTGTGATTTCCGAGGGATGACCGGATTTACATTTTTTACTTACCATCAATTTAACGATGACTGATTGATCTATAACATACCAAATCTTACTCAGTAATTGCTCACTCCATTTGTTGTGTAAATGGCTTGGTGTTGGGTAAATTATCTACCCATCCCACCATCATGGAGATGAGTGAATCAGTCATGTTGAGTGGAGATGACTGATGTCATGTTAAGTCGATTACTTATCGTCATCATGAATTACTGGCATCTTGTAACGGATCCCCCCGTCAAAATAAAAAGAGAGAATTAAAACGATGTTGGATGAAGGAAGTTAAGAGCTTGAATGGTCAGAAATCTCATGTGGAATTAGTGTATCATCGCAGCGGTCAGCTGGCTCACAACAGTTAATATTAACGTTTCATCACTCCATTCAAGCATCCAAAGCAGCACTCGGAATAATCAGAGGGAAATAAAACAGGGGGGAAAAAGATGGGGTTTGTGCTTAAGTGCGTGTTCAATGTGGAAAGAATGATCAGAAATCTCGTGTGGAATTTGATGGTCATGCACATGGCATCACGGATGCTGCTGCAACCTAACGAGCTCATCATATCATTTTTCATGCATTGAAACAGCCATTCATCCTCTTCAATCCAATCCAATCCAACGCCATAACCATAAAACAGTATGATAAGCGAGAAACAACAACAAAAAAAAACGAAGAAAATTCAGAAGAAAAGACGGCAAAAGAATGAAATCAAGACAAAACCCATCTAATCCAGTGATCCACTGTCTGTTGTGAGAAAACAAGGGAGCGGCTAAGAATGGCTGCTGCGGCGGCGGTGGAGGAGGAAGATGAACCCTAGAATTGGAGCAAGGAGGGAGTGAGTTTTATAAGGGGAAAAGAGGAGTCTGGTATGTGGGGCCCACATCCCATCGCACACCGTCCATTTACACAGTAGGGGCGGAGATATTATTTTAGGTGGGACCCACATTTTGTGTGTGTGTGGTGTTGGCCTTCGCCCTGGCCGGCTGCGGTGCGGATAACGAACGAACGAAGAGAAAGCATGGCAATGGCAATGGCGGCGATGAGAGGGGCGGCGGCGAGCTTGGGTCCGGGCGCTGTGTCTTGGAACTCGAAGCGCTTCTTCCTCTCCTCCTCCTCCTCCACCAGCCGCCCCCATCGTCGTCGTCTACGCGCCTTCCCGAGTATCTATCTATCTATCTGCCCAACCCTTCCACCTCCACCTCTTCTCTGCGCCTCTTCCGTTGCTTTCTATCTACGGAGTATATTAGTAATTGAACAACTCGATCAGTTCGTTGTTGGGTTGGGATTGCAGGCTCGGAGCAAACTCTGGAGGAGCTTAACCCTTCCGTTGAGCTGCTCGTTCGTACCGTACCCTCTCTCCCTTCCTTCCTCTCCTCTTCATCTCTGCATACCAATAACGCGTTGCGATCCATTTCAGAGGAAAACTGCGGAGGCCGTTGGCGATTTCAGGAAAACACCCATCTACATCGTCGGTCCGTATCCTATTCCCATTCCTCTCTCTCTCTCTCTAATCAATCTGCATTCATTATTAGTTAACGATGCATGGCAGGAACCGACTGTACTGCCAAGCGCAACATTGCAAAGCTCCTTGCCAATTCCATCATATACCGCTACCTCTGCAGCGAAGAGCTGCTCGAGGATGTTCTTGGAGGCAAAGATGCCCTCAATGCTTTCCGGGAATCCGACCTCAACGGCTACCTCCAAGTCGAGGCACCTTTATTTCTTCATCTCCAACTTATTACTTTCCTTCCAAGTTCCAACCAATCTAGATCCCTTGATTTAACACTTGTCTTCTCTTGTAAATGATGGCAGACTGAAGGCCTGAAACAGCTCACCTCCATGGGCAGCCTCGTGCTTTGCTGTGGGGATGGTGCTGTCATGAACTCAACCAATCTGTATGCTGCCTTCACCCTCCATTCTCTCATATCTCACATCCGCCTTCTCATCAACTCTTCTTAATTATGCTAAATCTCTTAGAGGGCTACTGAGGCATGGAGTCTCCATTTGGATTGATATTCCTCTGGAATTGGTGGTGAATGATATGTTGAAGACACAAGCTACTTCAGACCCTGATTCCTTTTCTGAGGTTCATCTGTCCTCCTCTTGCACAATCCTCTTTAAGACTGCAACCTTTATAGTTTCTCGGTTTTTACACACAATACATATAACTCTGGCTACACTATGTCCAGCAACCCTTTATTTGTTAAACAACAATCGACTCCAGCATTTGTTAACAACAGCCTGTGAATATGTATTCAAGTATACTCCCTTAATAATCTTTTCCTATGTAAAACACACTGCCTCCCAAAATCCACATCCTGTTGCTTGATGCGTTGCGAGTCTAGGTTGACTCCATGGCTGGCTATATTTCTGACTTTGTCGTTGCATTAAAATGACTTTATTAAGAGCCAACTTTGTTGTCACTTGACTGCTTAATATCTGCCGATCACATCTGAAATGTCATGTTTGCAGGCAATGAGCAGAGTCCGACAGCGATACGATGAACTAAAAGAGCGCTATGGAGTTTCTGATATAACTGTTTCAGTACAAAGTAAACAGAGAGATGCATAAACATCATTTTCTTCCATAAAGTTGGAAAAAAAAGCAAATGTTGAATTATATATATGGTTGTTGTTATTATTGACTTGGTTTGAATACCTTTCAGATGTGGCATCTCAACTGGGCTACAGTAGCATCGACTCAGTGACCCTAGAGGACATGGTCCTTGAGGTAAATCAGTTAGATAGATAAAAGTAGTGTAGAGCTGGGAAAGAAAGAAAGAAAGAAAGAAAGAAAGAAATGGGTTTTGCGAAATACGAATATACGAGTCGATGTTGACAGCATTATTTGTGTGTGTATTTTGAACAACAGATTGTGAGGCAAATAGAGAGGCTGATCCGAGCGAAGTCGATGATGGAAGCTGCTGGGAAGCCCTTCTAAAAGAAGGAAGGATCCATTGATGTATAGATTGTACCTCCTGATCCCTGAGGAATTGCCTTAGATGTTCCAGGACCAGGAAGCAAAAAAGTGGCGCCACAGCTACTGATTGATTAATTTTGTACCGAACGATCAAATCGATTGATATTTATACATTCCCTTGTGACTTGTGAGGGAGACATATGTAGCAGAATGAAAAAGAAGTCGAATTTATTTTCAAAAAAAGAAGCTGTGAATGTGGCTAGAATCTACACTAGTTCATATCTATGCTTGTTCGTCAGCTGTCGAATGAGCAAGTTTGTAACTGTGGACAGGATGACAAGTGGGAACTCGATGGACAATGCATTTGGCCCATCCAATGCAGCCCAGCTCAGCCCAGCCCAGGGAGGGCCCTATCGAGTAGTAATAAGTGAGTAGTAGAAGAAAAGTCTTATCTCCACCCACGGGCGGAGTTTGACATACTACTAGTCTACTAGTACACGAGGAGAAGAAGCAAGAGGAAGGGCATCCAGATCCACAAGGCAGCAGCATCGACCATGGCGATGGCGCGATCCATCCTCCTCCTCCTCCTCGCCGCCGCCACCCTTCTCTCCGCCGCCTCCGCCTCCGCCTCCGCCGACGCGCCCTTCCTCGTCGCGCACAAGAAGGTTTCGCTCTCCCGCCCCAAGCCTGGCGTCGAGCGCCTCGCCGTCTCCCTCGACCTCTACAACCAGGGATCCGCGTAACTACTCTCCTCTCCTCCTCCTCCTCCGATCTCTCCTCTCCTCGTTGTTGCAAGGGAACTTCACTTGTCTTTTTCTTCTCGGATCTGCATCTGAGGATCCGTACTCTATCTATAGATAGATCCAGACCCCTTCCATGTCGTAATTGCCAACTAATCAACCATTACTCTGCTACTGCTTTCTTTTGTACGCTTAAAACAAACAAGCAATTACGGACTACTACTAGAAAGCCAAAAGACTCACTGCATATGCTAGTATCTTTAAATTGTATGGGCTTGTGCTCCATCTCATCATCTACTGTTATGTCTTTCTTGCCAGATTATGTTATGCTAATAGGATTCTACTTGTAATAAACCACACATGGTTTAGCCTATTTATTCTCCACTCACAATGGTTTCACTCTCTGTTATATTCACCTTATTTCGCTGAAATTACATACTAGGTGACTTGCCAGCTTATTCACCCTATGCCTTTTTTGTTCCCTCTATATGTTCTTACAATGCCTGCTATCAACATTTCTCTCTCTCAAGTCCAAACTTTTCCATGCTGCCCAAAGCACCAGCTTGCCATCACCAAAACTAACAACTTAACTTTCTTCCCCGAGAAGTAATAACAATTTCAAACTAAAGTTGGTAGTTCGGACACAACAACATAACTGACTCTTTTTATGTACAGAAATATGGATTATTGCTAAATTTTAGCTTGGAATTATTTACTGGATCTTGATGGAAATTCTGTTAAAGATTAGCTTAGCAGCCCATGGAGAGCTTGGTAAAATGAGAATGTTTTAAATATTATTTTTGCCAGTGTTTACCTGGACACCGACACAGGTCTCAAACTGTCATGACCTGAGGCCATGACGGGATAACTACCGCCGGGAGGATAGCCGGGCAGCATCGGCTCTTGGAGAAGGATGTAGATTTAGGCTAGAGAGAAGAACATTACTAGGAGGGAGAGATTAGACTAATTGATATTCATTGCTTAATGATAATAGACACAATCCTGTCCTTATATAGATGGTATATCTTGACCCCTAAGTAAGGAGTCAATCTAATCTTATCTCTAACTGATTCAATCTAGCCTTATCTCTAACTGAACTAATAATCTTATCTCTAACTTAATTGATATGGGCTGCCTATGGACCTCTGTCTTCCGGCCCAATGCCCATTACACAAACTCTGCCTTGGATTCGCGTGTCTGATTCGGCATAAAAGAATTGTACACGCGACGGGTGCCCGAATCCTACTCAGACTCAGGATGTCAGACTCGACAAAAAACATCTGCCATTCTGATATGATGTCAAAGGGTGTTCTGGTTTATCTATTATTTTCCCTGAAAGTGCATTACCTATAGACTACAGTTGCATTCAATTGCCAAAATCTGCCATTGTTTTTCTTTTCCTATTTTGGATTAGTTTACTTTCTCTATGTGATATGATGGCAAGCAACTATGTATATCACATAGTAATAAACTGACCGTAAAATTTATTGCAGAACTGCCTATGATGTGAGCATTAATGATGATACTTGGCCAAAGGAGGCATTTGAGCTTGTCTCTGGAGAGATGTCAAAGACATTGGAAAGGCTTGACCCGTGAGTGCATTTCATGCTGCATCTCTCTGCTATGTGATTCCTTATAAGGTGTTACAGGAAATGACTTTATCTTTGTTGCTTCTAGTGGTGTCACTGCTTCGCACGCATTTGTCTTGGAGACCAAAGTACAGGGCAGGTTTCAAGGTTCACCTGCGGTTATTACCTATCGTGTTCCCACAAAGGCTGCGCTTCAGGTTTAATCTGTTACACTTAAGCACTTTTTTTAAACTTCAGCTCTTTTTTTTTAAAAAAAAATGCTATTCTGCTATGCTTGCAATGGCTCAAATAATTTTTTTGTATGGTGAAGGAGGCCTATTCAACCCCCATCCTTGCACTTGATGTTCTTGCTGAGAGGCCTCCAGAAAAGAAGTTTGAATGGGTAAGTAATTGTGCCATTGCATGTACATTCTAGTCTGTTTCGCTCTATGATCCTAATGTGCTGATGCTGTTTATGTTGCTGGCATGCGCCGTGTGGGAATTCTTGATGTTCTCTCCTTGTTGGTTCAGGCTAAGGTAAATTTACTCCTTTTTTTATTCTACAAGGAACACCTTTTCTAGTGCATATATGGTAGAAGAAATTACTGAGAAATTATCCATTTGCAGAGGCTTGTGGCGAAGTACGGGTCGCTGGTGTCCGTTGTTGGCTTGGTTGGAGTGTTTATCTACCTGGTTGCAAGCCCGTCAAAATCTAGCGGTGCAAAAGCAAGCAAGAAGAGGCGTTGATATAGTTGCCTACCATATATAAGGCAGTGTTTGTTCTTTTCTATTAAAAAGAGGAAGAGATGGTGGCAGGTTGTTTAGATTGATAGCGCGAGAGCTTTGAGGCTGCCGCATCCTTGAACTGTATGAATTTTCTCTGTTTGTGTTTTTGGAAGTTGAAAACCTAACCCAGGGAATTGGAGAGTAGATTTGGATACCAATGAAATCTCAATGCATCATTTTGAAGTTGCCTGATACAGATACCTATTCATTGCATTGTATGTTGTTGAGAATGGCGAGTGAGGCTACACATTTATGTTGTATGTGCCAATGGGATTGATGTTGGTAGATCTCGCTTAGTAAATCGAGAAGCTAAGCTTATGGATGCGTGAGCTTGTTTCTGACCTGACATGTGAGACGAAATATGATGCGTTCGATACATCAATCTATTATGTTTTCAAGTGGCGAAAATTGGAGAAGAAATATTTGAGCTATTAGATCATCTATAAATTACAATGTTTTATATTGACAACATAGTTTGTGTTCAACAGAGAGGTTTTTCTTAAAACCGTTGGTAAACCGGTAAAAACTGGTAAGATTTGGATAAATTGTGTAAAAAGCAATAAAATTTAGTTTGATTTTTTTTTAAAAAAAGGGTAATTGTGGGGTTTGTTTTTTTTTAGCCGCCCCGTTGGGAGTGTGAACTATGTATGTTTATTCATTTTAATTGTACTTTTGAAATCTATTTAAGATAGATACAATTGTATACTACTCTATATGGAAGCAGAATGTAAGAGTACAAATGTTATGAAAATCTATGCTCGCACAAAATTATGTGATTGGGGTGTAACACAGGGAATCAATATATACTTCATCTACGTAGGGAAGTTTTCCACACGTAATAAATGAAAAAAGAAAGCGCGGGAAATTCTTAGTCTAACAGTTGAAAGGCGCTCAATAAGTATTTATTTAGTGAGGCATTTTCATAACAAGAGGTAATCAAATAAATATAGAATAGTAGCAGATATATGAATTGATCAGAAATACTTTGAAGTAAGTTATCGTGTCATGGAAGAAAAAGAGAAATACCGAAAGTCGTCAGATATTAAAAATGAAAGGAAAAACTCCAATGGGGTAAGGGTCGGGAAGGGGAGAGGCGGTGGCTTTTTGTTCCTCCTCCTGTCCGTTCTCCTGTTCCCGTGAGAAGAGAGGAAGAGGCGGATCGGATTGGATTTGGGGATCCATCCATCGATCGATTTTACCTTTATCCGCCTCTCGATCGCCTCTCATCTTCCTTCCCTCCCTTGATTCCTCTCCTCTCCTCTCAGTCGGGTCGGGTGGGGGCGAGTAGGGTTTCTCTTTCGACTTGGCGGCGCGGCGTGGGCGAATCAGAGTGGGTGAGCCCCTTGCCCCGCGGACGAACCCTCCTACTCTTCTTCTTCTTCTTCTTCTTGTGTTGCTGCTAACCCATGGATCGATGGAGTTTCTTTCTCTCTCTTTTCAGGTGACTAGCTCCATGGAGATGGAGGACGATGACGATGACCAACGCTTGCTTCACAGCCTTGGTGTCACGTCTGCAGACATCCACGATATTGAAAGGAGAATCATATCACAGGTACGCTACGCAATGCAATGCACTCTTCTCTCTCTCTCTCTCTCTCTCTCTCTCTCTCTCTCTCACGCCCACAACCCCAACCCATCCATTCCATATATCACATCACAGATAGGAGTATAGTATAACTCATGCTGCACAATCTGATGGTATCGATACCTCCATTCCAGGCAACAACTGATCCTGCCGACTCATCTGGACCAACCATCAATGGAGGTCATCAGCCTGATGATTCTCTCGCCAAACTGCATCACAAACTGCGCTCTGTGCAAATTGAAATTGATGCTGTAGCCTCCACCATCAAAGGAGCTAAGCTTAAGCAAGCATCCGGAAATAAACCACAGGAGCATAAAGGCAAGGACCAGCCAGATCATCATGGAGGAGGACACCTCCAGCAAGCCCTTGCCGCCGACCGTCTTACAAGCCTCAAGAAAGCTAAAGCACAGATACAGAAAGAGATACTACAGTCACATCCTTCTCCATCTGCCTCCAATCGAAAAGATATAATGCTGGCCATGCTGGTCCAAGACGAGCCGAGGCGCAAAAAGCCACCCGTAGGGCCTAAAAACATCGTGAAACGCCCGATGAAAACTGTCACCTATGATGATGACAACGACTTCGATGCAGTGCTTGATGGAGCCTCTGCGGGATTTATGGAAACTGTGAGCCTCTCTGGGTCTTGTTTCCTCTCATATCCGTTATGCCTCACTCTCTTCTAACAATATACGATATATTTTCTCTTCTTCTGTAGGAAAGGGAAGAACTGATCAGGAAGGGTTTGTTGACACCATTCCATAAGTTGAAGGGCTTCGAGAAACGTGTGGAACTACCCGAACCTTCTCATAGACAAGATGATTCTGCAGGACAAACTGAAGAAGCAATGGAAGCTTCCAGGATTGCTAGAGTTGCTCAGTCGCTAAAGCAGATTGCACAGAACCGCCCAGCAACCAAATTGCTTGATTCAGAGTCTTTACCTAAGCTAGATGCACCTGCTGCTCCATTTCAGAGACTTGGAAAACCCCTAAAACGTCCTGTCTCTCCTAGTTCAGATGAGCAGGAAAAGAAGAGACCAAGAAATAAGACCAAAAGACCACTGCCTGGCAAGAAATGGAGGAAAGCAAACTCAATTAAGGAATCATCATTGGATGGTAAGTCAAGGATTCTTCACAGCTTGTAGGCTTTCCTGTTATTGTACATACAGTTGCACTTTCAAAAGGAATACTCTATCTGCTTCTCTGTATAACACTCTTTGGGTGAGATCACTGCTCTGAACATATTGTTCTACTTTCTGAACTTACAGACAACGATGTTGGAGAGGCAGCTGTGTCAGTTTCAGATGATGATGAAGATCAAGTTACAGAAGGCTCTGATGAGTTAACTGATGTTACCCTTGAAGGAGGTTTGAGAATTCCTGGCACACTTTACACGCAACTATTTGACTACCAGAAAGTGGGAGTGCAGTGGCTATGGGAGTTGCATTGTCAAAGGGCTGGTGGAATAATTGGAGATGAAATGGGCCTGGGAAAGACTGTGCAGGTCTTGTCATTTCTTGGTTCCTTGCATAACAGTGGGCTCTACAAGCCTAGCATTGTTGTTTGTCCTGTAACCCTTTTGCAACAGTGGCGAAGGGAGGCCAGTAGATGGTATCCAAAGTTCAAGGTTGAGATCTTACATGACTCTGCAAACAGTTCATCTAAAAAGAGCAAGAGGTCTAGTGATTCTGACAGTGAAGCTTCCTGGGATAGTGATCAGGAAGAAGCGGTTACACGTTCAAAACCTGCAAAGAAGTGGGATGACTTGATTTCACGTGTTGTGAGTTCAGGATCAGGTTTGCTTCTGACCACATATGAGCAGTTAAGGATCCTAGGGGAGAAGTTGCTTGATATAGAATGGGGATATGCTGTATTGGATGAGGGTCACCGCATTAGGAATCCTAATGCTGAGATTACTCTTGTGTGCAAGCAATTGCAGACTGTGCACAGGATAATTATGACAGGTGCACCTATTCAAAACAAACTTTCAGAGCTTTGGTCTCTCTTTGATTTTGTGTTCCCTGGAAAACTAGGTGTCCTGCCTGTGTTTGAGGCTGAGTTTTCTGTTCCAATTACTGTTGGTGGGTACGCTAATGCAACACCATTGCAAGTGTCCACGGCATATCGATGTGCTGTTGTCCTACGTGACCTGGTCATGCCGTACCTTCTTAGAAGAATGAAAGCTGATGTCAATGCACAGCTTCCCAAGAAAACAGAGCATGTTCTTTTCTGTAGTCTAACTACTGAGCAACGTGCTACTTATCGTGCATTTCTTGCTAGTTCGGAGGTGGAACAAATCTTTGATGGTAACAGAAATTCCCTTTATGGGATAGATGTTCTAAGGAAGATATGCAATCATCCTGATCTACTTGAGAGAGAACATGCTGCTCATAATCCTGACTATGGGAATCCTGAAAGAGGTGGAAAGATGAAAGTGGTTGAGCAAGTTCTTAAAGTATGGAAAGAACAAGGTCATCGTGTTCTTCTTTTCACTCAGACACAACAAATGCTTGACATTATGGAGAACTTCTTGACAGCTTGCGAATACCAATACCGAAGAATGGATGGACTTACACCTGCAAAGCAAAGAATGGCACTTATTGATGAATTCAATAACACAGATGAAATTTTTATTTTCATTCTGACCACGAAAGTCGGTGGACTGGGTACGAATTTGACTGGTGCAAACCGGATTATTATATATGATCCTGACTGGAATCCTTCAACTGACATGCAGGTACTGTTTATGTAAGAGTATTGTACTGCCAGTCTCTATATTTTTCTTTAATTCTGCAAATTGTTTCAATATTTCTTCCAAAGCATTTTCAAAACTCTAAGAAGGTTCTAAATAACTGTCTTAATTTACTTAAAGAAAATGTCGACTTCGAAAAACTGCATGCCAGTGATAGATTACCTGGCAGATGAATAATTTGTACCATAGTCTACTGATACTGTTGCTGGCTTAGTAATGCCTTGTGATTTATTCATTAAATTTTGGATTATATATTTATATCTTGTTTTATCTTTAAAAGAAAATATCTCTGCAAAGTTGCATTTATCTAAATTACCATGCTAACAAGATTAAATTCTCTATGGTTAGGCTAGGGAACGTGCATGGCGAATTGGGCAAACTAGAGATGTGACAGTTTATAGACTGATCACGCGTGGGACAATAGAGGAGAAAGTCTACCATCGTCAGATATACAAGCATTTCCTCACAAACAAAGTACTGAAAGACCCTCAGCAGAGGCGGTTTTTTAAAGCCAGAGACATGAAGGATTTGTTTACGCTGCAAGATGATGACAATAATGGCTCAACTGAAACATCAAATATTTTCAGCCAATTGTCTGAGGATGTGAATATCGGAGTTCCGAGTGACAAGCAACAAGACCAGCTATATGCAACCTCTGCTACACCGACAACCTCTGGGACTGAACCGAGCTCATCCAGGCATGGACAGGGTAAAGAAGACCATTGCCCTGACCAAGCAGATGAAGAATGCAACATTTTGAAGAGCCTTTTTGATGCTCAAGGCATTCATGTAAGCAATATTTTTTTTATCTCTTAAAGCAAATTAGCTGCCTCAATTTTTGTTTCTAAAAAATGAGACACTCTTTTTTGGACTTCCTCAGAGTGCGATCAATCATGATGCCATAATGAACGCTAATGATGACCAGAAGCTGCGCCTAGAAGCAGAAGCTACACAGGTGGCACAAAGGGCAGCTGAAGCTTTACGCCAATCACGGATGCTCAGAAGTCATGAAAGTTTTTCTGTTCCTACATGGACTGGAAGAGCTGGTGCTGCGGGGGCACCATCCTCTGTCCGCAGGAAGTTTGGGTCAACACTCAATACCCAGTTGGTTAATTCTTCTCAGCCATCAGAAACTTCAAATGGCAGGGGCCAAAGTCTTCAGGTGGGTGCTCTAAATGGCAAAGCACTGTCCTCCGCTGAGCTTCTGGCCAGGATACGTGGAACCCGAGAGGGAGCAGCATCAGATGCACTAGAACATCAACTCAACCTGGGATCAGCTTCCAATCACAGTGCATCGAGTTCATCAGGGAATGGCCGTGCATCAAGCTCTTCTACTAGGAACATGATCGTACAGCCTGAAGTCCTAATCCGCCAATTGTGCACCTTCATACAGCAGCATGGTGGTTCCGCCAGCTCAACAAGTATAACTGAACACTTCAAGAACCGGATACTGTCCAAGGATATGCTGCTGTTTAAGAATCTGCTGAAGGAAATAGCTACGTTGCAAAGAGGTGCAAATGGTGCAACGTGGGTGCTGAAACCTGACTACCAGTAATATTAGCTATAGCTGCAAAGTTTTGGCTAGGTGTAGTGAACAGCATAAATTAATTTCATTCAGATTGGGGATGCAAAAATCGATGAGGGAAATGCCTCTAATGCCTTTTTGATGAAGACTGAATTCTTTTTGTAGGCAATATACTACTTTTGTAGGGTAGATATACAAATCTGAAACAAAAACATGTAGGTGACAGGTTGTAAATGCATGAATACAGACATTTGTCGCTGGAAGCATTTCTTGTGGATTTTTTGTAGCTGTATTGAATGATCAGTGGTATGTTGTCCGTTATTTGTAGCTTCTTCCATCAAATCCGGACGAGCTGTTGTTGGAATCCACACCTTGTAATGCGGGAGCGGGAGATGTTCAGCTTCCTACAGTATACTCATGGACTAGCCCGGGAGATGTTACTTACACTAGTACTAACATTATATTAGCTTGATCTGATCAATGGATCTGACAGGAACCGAAAAGGAGAGGATGGTCATCTGGTCAAGCGATGCAACAAAATTTATAACTCCGTATTTTTGTTACTGTGCTGGTATGGTTCACAGTTGGCAGCGTTACCGGAAGCTTTTGTTGGTGGCTATCCTCGTGGATCCACATTTGGCTTCAGGATCAGCGTCCAAAGTTTAATAAATATTAGTATTAGGATCGTTACATATTAAATTTGTGAATATGAACCTTAAGGTTAACCAATTTTGTGGTTTTTATCTTCGGTGTAATTTCGTGAGCTATTATAGCCTTCGACGAAAATTGACAAGTATTTCATGAATTATATAGCTCATGAATTATAAAAATCATCAGTCATATTTTTAATGCTCGTGAAATTTTTGATATTAACCTTTTAAAAAACACAGTATTATTTTAGGCCTATGGAAAATAATATTAACGCTACAACATCAAATTTTATGATTTTTTTATCCTTCACCTTATAATTTCATGAGTTATATCCCTCAAGCAAAATTTATTAGTATAAACCTTTGAAAAAATACATGAATATTTATTTATGACCCAAAATTTTTTGATATTTGTCTCAGGCCCATTTCTTGAATATTAACCTTATTATAAAAAAAATTCCATGAATTTTAGTCAGCCTATAATTTCGTGAATTATAGAATTTAGCAAAAATTGACGAGTATTAACCTTTTGGAAAAAAAGAAACGCATGAATATTGCTCTCTGGCCCAAAATTTCACAAGTATTAGCATTAGGGTCGTCGCACTAAGGAGTAAAATTTTCATGATTTCTAGCCTTTGCACTATAACTTTGTGAGTTATAGCCTTCTACTCAAATTAAAGAGTATTAACCTTTGGGAGAAAACCATATGCATATTTATCTCCAGCGCAAAATTTCATGAGTATTTGCCTTGGGTCAGTTCAAAAAAGTTTCATTAATATGAACATCATGACAAAAAAAATTCAAGATTTTTATCCATCGGCGTATAGTTTTATGAGTTATAGCCTTGGGAGAATATATGGCACGGATATTTATTCCCGGCCAAAAATTTCTTGAGTATTTGCCTTGGGCCCAATCGAAACAAAAAAATCATGAATACTAACATTTATCCCAAACTGACCCAAGGCAAATACTCATGAAATTTTGGGCTGGAGATAAATACCGGAGGTTATAGCCTCCAGTATATAATTTCGGTAGTTGTAGCCTTTAGCTTAGACTGATGGGTATTATCCTTGGGGGGAGGGGGGGATGAATCAATTTTTTTTCCAACAAAAAATTTCATGGTATTAGCATTGTAGTTACTGCACACAAAATTCGTGAACATTAACCTTATGATCAAAAGGTTTGTGATCTTTAGCGGTCATCCAATAATTTTGTGAGTTATAGCCTTCGAAGAAAAATATGTGAGTATTATTAACCTTTTGGAAAATAAATGCATGAATATTTTTCTCAATCCAAAATTTTATCAGTACAACTATTGGGATCGTTCTACACAAAATTCATGAATATTATTGTTAGGACCAAACATTTCATGATTTTCATCGTTCGATCTATAATTTCATGACTATAGCCTTCGAGCAAAATCCATGAGTATTAACCTTTGGAAAAAAAACATGAATATTTATCCCATCCCAAAATTTCACGCATATTTTCATTGGCCCATCTGGAGAGAGAAAAATGTGAATGTTAAAGTTAGGATCAAAATTTTCATGGTTTTTAGCCTCTGACATATTATTTCGGGAGTTATAGCCTTCGGCAAAAATTGATGAGCATTAACCTTTCTCTCTGACATATTATCAGTATTTCTCTTTGGCCCAAAAATACATTAGTATTATCATTGTGGTTGCTGCACACAATAAAAATTAGGGGAAATTTTGTGATTTATAACCTTCAACAAATATGTGAGTAATAACCTTTGGGAAAAAAATGCATGAATACTTTTCGTCGATCGTTGAGCATAAAATCCATGAGTAATATACTTAGGACCAAATGTTTTATGATTTTTTATCGTTCATCCTATGATTTCGTGAGCTATATCCTTCAACTAAAACTCCTAAGTATTAACCATTGGAAAATATGCATGAACTATGGTCCAAAATTTCAAGAGTATCTGAGTTGGGCTTATTTGGAACAAAATTCATGAACATTAACCTCTGGATTTAAAAGTCAATTTTTTAGCTTCCGGCTTGGTATTAATGATCTGGGAGAAAATGCATGAATATTTTTCTCTAGCAACAAAATCCGTGAAAATTAAAGATTTTTTTTGGGGGGGGGGGGATAAATAGTTTTTACCGACCCAAAAAATCAGATAACATGATTTTTTAGGCTTTGGCCGAAATTCATGAGTATTAAGTTTTAGAAAAACAAATGAATATTTATCTCTATCCCAAAAATTCACGAATATTTGCCTTGGGCCCATTCAGAACAAAATAATTCAATATTAATATTACAATAAAAAAAATATATTGCCCTTCAACCTATAATTTCATGATATATATCCTTCGGGCTTCAGCCAAACTTTCCTTGCTATGAACCTTTGAGAAAAAACCCTTGAATATTGTTCTCCATGCCATATTTCACAACAACCAGCATTGGCATCATTGCGGATAAAATTCACGAATGTACACATTAGGACAAAAAATTCATGATTTTTAAACATTTCTCCGACCCAAAATTTCAATAGTATTAGCCTTGAAACATTTCTACATAAAATTCGTGAATGCTAACCTTAGGACGAAGAAAATTCAATATTTTTTTAGCCTTTGGCCTATTATTTCATGATCTTTTGGGGAAAATGCATAAATATTTTTTTCACTCCAATATTTCATGAGTATTTGCACTGGGATCGACGCACATAAAATTCATGAATATTAACCTTAGAGTAAATTTCACAAAACTACAGGTACTTTGGTCAAATTATCACAAAACTACAGATTTAAGGTGATGTATCACAGAACTACAGATTTAACAATAAATTTATCACAAAACTACAGGTTTAAGGCTAAGTATCACAAAACTACAGATTTAATAATAAAATTATCACAAAACTACAGATTTTGAGGCTGAAATCCTTAGCACTAATGTTATGTTGGACTTATAATTGATCAAGTAATGTGATTAAATTGTCATTAAACATGTAGTTTTGTGATAACTTTGTTACTAAATCTATAGTTTTGTGATATTACATCTTAAATCTGTAGTTTTATGATAAATTTAGCGTTAAATCTGTAGTTTTGTGATACATCATGTTAAATCTGTAGTTTTGCAATAAATTGATCAAATTACTTGTAGTTTTGTGAAATTTACTCTTAACCTTATATCTTATAATTTTGTGATTTTTAGCCTTTGGCCTATAATTTTATGAGTTATAGTCTTCGAAAAAAATTGATGAATATCAAACTTTTGAAAAAAAAATCATGAATAATTTTCTCCGACCCAAATTTCAAGAGTATTAGCCTTGAAACCATTCTTCATAGAATTCATGAATGCTAACCTTAGGACTAAACATTTCGTGATTTTTAGCCTTCACCCTATAATTTTGTGAGTTATAACCTTTGGCCAACATTTATGAATATTAACCTTTTGAAAACAAAATGCATGAATAATGTTCTACAGCCTAAAATTTCAGCACTATTAGCATTCACAAAAATCGTGAATATTAGACGTAGGAGTTTTTTTTTTTATTTTCGCCTTCGGTCTATAACTTTCGTGAGTTCTTGCCTTGGGGGAAATTGATGAGTATCCAAATTTTGGAAAATAAAATGCATGAATATTGTTCTCTTGCCCAAAATTTCATGGATATTAGCTTTGGGATTGTTACACACAAAATTCGTGAATATAGTTATTGCGTTCGGAAAGACGTGCATAAATATTTATCTCCAGCCTATATGATGTCACGAGTTATAGTGTTGGCGTCACACTTCAATTTCTTTGTCATATAGTACTCACTAGTGTATGCACTATGCAGCAGGTATCGACATATATTGTGCTCCGGCCCGTTGCTGATTGATTCCAGGTAAGTTTGGCAAAGCGTCCATGACTCATATTGTCATATTGCCTCCATGACAACAAGCGAGGGGAAATGCGCGCTTTAGGTGAATAGCCGGAGGAAGTATCCGGATGATGTATTTGCTCCTGGTTTAGGTGATGGACACTGTTGTCTGCCCTGGAGGTAGTTTTGATAATATTGACAGGTATCTGGATTGGCAGGTCCCAACTACGACGGAGAGGCCGGCGCAGATTAGAGCTGATCTATAGGTAAGAAAGTAATCACATATGTCCATAATTTATGTTTTTTTTAATACAAATGTTTCCGCACAACAAATTTGTTTCAGTGCTCCCTCAGTTTTCTGGCGCCAATTTTCCAATAGTTGTGAGATAATTAATTCATATACTGTACCTGTTGCTATATAACGCAGCAAACTGTGATGAATGTTGGTGTTGATGATGGGATCATAGGAAGTAACCATGAGATAACAAAGGTATTGTTCGATGGAGTAAGTGTATATGTATGTAAATATTATATTATTGTATATCATTTTGAGGAGCTAGACTAGCGTGCCTTATTAACAAGGAGATATGTACCGTTACATGATGATTAACATATAAATCTGTAGCTACATGGAATTAAGGTAGTGGAGCAGAGGAGGAAGGATGATAGAAGACTCCAATTCTCCATGGATGGGAATGGGATCAGGTGGCCTTGCAGAACTCTCCGCCCAGATCGTCGCACGCCTCCTCGGGGAACACCCTGCGTGCAATTTTGTGTTTTCCGATTTCAGTTCCAGTTAGTTACACTAGATTTCATCAGTTGGGTATCTAGTAGAGCTTAATTAATTAATTACGTGGTGGGCTCGTCGTAGGATAGGTAGTCCCTGTCGACTTCCTCCGCCGCCGCACGAGAAGCAGCAACAGCAGCCGATGATGAGAGCTTGGCTTCTGGGTACATCTGCACGTCGCACGCCTCGCCGCCGATGAGGTCGCACGCCTCCATCGGAAACACCCTGCGCGCAGTCAATTTCACTTCATGGCATATACTATATACTACTAGTAATGGTACGATGAGTTGCATTGCCGTGCACAATGCAATGGTGGGTTGGGTACAAACAGACAATTGTAGTACGGATCTGAGTACTTACGAGATGTTAGAGCTGTAGTCCACCTCCGCAGCCTCCACTGCCACCGCCGCCGCCGCCGCACGAACGCGCAACGCAACACGGCGAGGAGCCTGAATCTGCAGGCTGCGCCCCTTCACAGCAGCGGGCAACACGGTCGAGAATCCAACGACACTGCTAGCAGCGGTCTGCATCTTCTTCTTCTTCTTCTTTTGCTTAATTAGCTTGGTGGTAGATGTCTTCTTTCTTCACATCCTCCTCTCTTTATATATCTCCAGTCAAGTGTGCCACAAGGCCGGGATATCCTTCCTGCCCCTTCAATTCCCTCTATGGATAAGATTCAGCTGATATGTGGTGTTCTCCCATTTGGCTTGCTCGCTACAGGGCCCCACCCCCAATGCCCCGCATCTTTGTACTCTTGTAAAGATATTTCTACCCTATCTCTTCATACTTATCTTACCTCAATTCTTACAAAATTGCAAAACATGCACAACCAAAAAATGACAGCATATGCAGTTGATGTTGCAGTAAGAAAACAACCTACCCCCGAGATATTTTCTTCTTCCCTCCCTGTTCACCTTCTCTTTTCTTTGCACAATCCACTAGAAAAAATACTTTGTACTTCCTCCGTCCCAGAATATAGTAATCTAGGACCGAATGGGATACGACTACGAATCTGGACATGTGTCCAGGGTTGCTATATTCTGGGACGGAGGGAGTACAATTTTTAGGTGGCAAGCAAGCAGAAGCAGGCAACCTATTGATGTTGTACTTGCAACCAAGCACGCTTCCAATGACACTAGGACAGTATTCCAAATTGAAAGAACCACCACCACCGACAAACCATCATATGATGCATCTAATCAACCTCAACCCATCACAACTCGAAATCCCCTTTTCTAAAAGGCAGAGTGGAAGATATAAGACTGCAAGCTCGGTTTAACAAATCAAGGCGACTCATGAAGAGAAACACATACACAGATTAATTGTTCAACTGCAATTGCATAGCAATGGGTTCTCACGTCAATGTCAATCACAAGCAAAGGTACATGAATTACTGTTCTAACTGCGGATTGATGCTCGAGGGACTGCTGGCAATCCTAGCTCATCCACCTGCACCAGATAGCACCAGGCAACATTCAGTACAAGCTTAAAACAGGTAAACTATGGACCAATCTAATTGGTTCATACAAAACATGGTTGTTTTAGCTGTTGATCAACAATGCACCTAGTCTATGCAAGAATATTTGAACTTGGGATAGTGAACAACAGACACTGCTAACTCATGAATAACAACTTCTTAAGAAAGAAGGAAAGGAAAATTCATCACTCATTCCTCTAGTACATACATGGGACTAGATAGTTCTCGAATCATCATGACAAAGCAAACATCTGAATAACAATATAAACTAACCTGCTGCCTGCTTACTGGGACTGCTGCAGGAGCGGTAGGTGCAGCTGGCAAATTAAGCTCTGCATCGAAATCGGATTCCTTGTCTGGTTGAAGATACGATGGGACTGCACTTGACTCAAACTCCATATCAGCCTCCAAAGCATCCAGTTCTGCAATGTTCAAGAAACAATGACAGTAGATAGATTATTATCTCCAGCCCTGCAATGGTCCCAGGAAGAATGAAGGCATGGCAACAAGCTAGGCAATTTATGGCATGAATCTATGTTATTACTTCCAGCTGCCTATGAATGACAATAATGCCAAGTAAATTGCCAACCATCATTTTCCAATTGGCCAACTGATGGTACAGCATCCATACCTCCCATTAGTTCTTCCTCATCAACGTCGTCAGGGATGTTGTAGCTTCTACCAAGGGATTCTTGTATTTCGTTGCTCACATCCATCAGGTCAGTCATTTCATCTTGCATATTCTACAGGTGGATCAGGGCATTCGTTTTAAGCGAAAAAAGATGATAATACTCAAGATAGTCCAACAAGCAATTTCAAGGGCGGTCGATAACCACACTTAGAAAAGATTGACAATTGTGGTTTTTGTATGGTTTTCTTGTAAATCAATGGATATACTAGTGTAAAATGTGTTGATGATCTAAACAATAGGCAAATCCTGCAGATTAGCTTGAAATGTAATGGAAAGATAGCGTCTGAAACTAGGAATGCAATGCCCAATAAAATATCTGCACTGGAGCAATTGTCCTTGAGAGAACAATTGGTCTGTTGGCATGGTTATGAAAAATCTGTAAGCAGGTTTTTCCCTTTCAATATATAAAAAAAGAAAAGATTTGACAGCAAGTTTTTTCAAGGAATGGGCATGACACAAAACACAGGATGGGGACAGCTCAAATGGTAGCACCTGATAAAGAAATACACATGAGGAAGGAATATCTTGGTAAGGTAGCTGTAGTAAGTAGCAACTAAAGAGAAAGAGAAGCATACGTCGATGTCCTCAATCTTGACTGTCTTCATCATTCCCTTGAGCTCTTTATTGGCGGCCTTCATGGCATTCATCTGAGGAATCGATAAATTAACAAACAAAAGAATGATTTGGCAGTAATCCATAGACATGGAGACAGTAGGAACAAACGTACGGTCTGCTGAGCGTCTTTGAGGCCATCGGCAGCGAAAGCGACTTGGTCGAGATTATAGGTCTGGTTGTAGAGCATGTTGCGCTGTTCTTCGTACCTTGAAGCAGGCAACTCACGTACATTCATCAGAGTTGCATAGTGGAGTAGTAGTAGTACACCATACTTTATGAGTAGTAGCAAATACTCTACTAGTAGTAGAATAGTGAGTGAGTGAGAGTAGAGTAGAGTACATGCGCTTGTGCTTGAGAAGCCTGATGGCGCGGGCCTTGATGGCGTCCTGGGAGGGTCCAGGGCGTGTCTTCCTGATCTGCTCCTTGTAACGGCCGAGCTCTTCGTCCAGCTTCTTGATCTTGTCGTCCACGCTCTCCCCCCTCTTGTTGATCTTCAATCACATGCACATACACATACACATAGAGAGGAAATGTTCAAACTAAGAGAGATGGCGTGCGAGCAAATGGCCTAGAAGAGGAGGAGAATACTCGTTCGGTGGCGTCCTGGATGGATGGGGGCGGGTCCTTGTTCTTCTTGGCTCCAAAGATCTTCTTCATCTCCGGCGTGTGTGTGCGGCGGCGGCGGCAGCGGCAGCGAGGAGAGAGAGTGTGTGTGTTGGGAGTGAGATGAGATGGAGAAGGGGAATGGGGGACGGGAGGTTGGGCTCCATGCTGAATTCTGCTGTGGATTGGGCCAGGGAAGGCCCTGTCCGGCATACCATTAGTCGGATTGGATTTCATTCCCTTTCTCCTCCTTAGTCACACTCCCTCCCTTCCATATTTGACTTTTTTTTTCTTAGTTAATTTTTTAGTTTAATCATGTTTATAGAAAAACTAAACACTATCTATGACATCAAATTATTTTTATTAAATGTAACATAAAATACATTTAGATAGTATGTTTGTTTTGTGTTAAAAATATTGCTATTGTCGAAACAAGAAGCTCCTCTAGTGGGAAGGCAAAGTACCCTCCCTTGAAAATTCAGCTAGTGTGCAGGTTCCGAGCTCGTACTCGGGTTACGTGTGGGGTTGGAGACAAGTGGTTTATACAGATCCGCTCGAAAACATAATACACCTACCCATGTGATATTGCTATGGATAATGAACATTACAAGGAGATGAGTGGGTTGTTCTAAGTGGGAGAGGATGAACTCTTCTTCATTGTCTAAGTGAGAGAGGATGAACCCTTGTTCATTGTAATGTGGCTAGAAACTAACTTTGCTAGAGTCCGATCCCTTTCTCTGTGGCACGGATGCTCCTTTTATACGTCAAGGGGAGTCCGTAGTCCCATGCATGCATAAAAAAAAAGGGCCCCAACCCATAGGGGTTGATATACTTGGGCTTATCGCTGTCCCTCCAAGCAGGGTGACCGGATGTGACGAGGTCCACCTGTCAGCCCACAACGTTAGTAAAAAGAAGGGTCCATCGGGTGAATACGGAGCAGATGCGCGTCACACATCTTTTACTCCGGGGCGACGTGGGCAAGCAAGGCGAAGCATGCACGGCCTTGTCGCCCACATCGCCAGTGATATGTTCATACCGTATTACCCGACAATTAATGCAGAATAACAGGCTAAGGGAGTACTCCCTCCGTCCTAAAATAACTCAACTCCTGGGTTTTCGCGTCCAACATTTGACCGTCCGTCTTATTTGAAAAGAATATGAAAAAATTTAAAAGGATAAGTTACGCATAAAGTATTATTTATGTTTTATCATCTAACAACAATGAAAATACTAATCATAAAAATATTTCATATAAGACAGACAGTTAAACGTTGTACACGAAAAATCAGGAATTGAGTTTTTTTTTGGAACGGAGGGAGTACGTAGGACCGGATCAAATCTCCTTAACAAAGCAAATTCGTTCAGAGAGACCTCTTGGCGCTATCCTTGGGGCCATGGCCCATATGCAGCGGCCGTAGGGGTTCCGAGGTAATGAAAGCTTGTCTTAGGGCTACTGTTTGTCCTCGGGTCACCTTTGTCTGTCAACTCTCACTTTGTTTAAGATGGGCCCGTGGTGCCCCGAGCCATCGATGGAGTGTGAGGATTCTCGCTCCGACAACGTTGCTTTTCTATAAATTTAATTATTACTTTTTAAAATGTTTAACTTATAAATAGGTCAAAGCCTAAAAAATATTAATTATTCCCTCCCTCACAAGAGGAATGTAGGGACTAGGAGAGAGCAGCAGCATCAGCAATTAAGTAGACCGGTAGCAGTATCAGTCGTGAATTACTCCCTCCATATTTCATCTTGACACATAGACCAACAATAAGTGATTCTACTTATCATCCATCTAAATATGCTACTAGTCATTCATCATAAATAAGCGATTCATTAATATTTATATTTCTTGATGTCCATGTAGCCAATCTTATGTGGAAGAATGAAGAGTCACGTATTAAATCTAAGAAAGCCATTAAGATGATAAGTTGTTGGATTGAAATATGCCTATCAAAAATAAATTTTTTAGATTTAGAAATATGACTATCAAAAATAGATGGAGAGAATATTATTTTTTTTACTAGTAGACCGGTAGCAGTATCAAAGAACAGTCGTGAATGTATTAACCATGTGATGGATTGATTAGCGATAGGGTAGTAGTAGTGTATATATAGTAATATCTCCGTTACGAAATGATGATCATATAAATTTTTTAAGGTTATTTTTAAATGATCATTATATTTATATTTATTCATTAAACTAGAAAAATACCAGTGCATTGCAACAGGTAAAGTCTATTTTAATCTTATTATTGTTATATGGTTTAGTCAAGATGAAATTCACTGTGGGAGTTCGTTTGCATATATATTTTTTTAGAAAATCAGGAGTTCGATCGTCTCAAGTTAGCATGCGAGTTTTTTTAAACAGATTTCTTATATAATTCCTTCTATATTACCAAAAGTGAACGATCTTAAAAACTGACTCAAATACGGATATGTATTTCCAAAAGCAAAGAAACTTAAAAACCGACTCATACACGGATGACGTACCAAAATACCGGCAAAAACACGGATGACCGACCGCGAAAACATCTTCAAAAACAAGATAGAGTGAGATACAGAAGTCTAAAAGAAAATGGATTCATCAGATGGGGCATGAGTCCCTAATTCCGAATCAAGAGATTTGCTGTATAATCTTCAATTTTTATAACCGACTCAAACACGGATGACCGACCACAAAAACATCTACAATTTTTATAATAGTAGAGAAGAGATATAGATTAAAACCAAAACATAAAATTAAAACCGACTCAAATACGGATGATGGACCGTGGAAACGTCTTCAATAATAGTAGAGATATATTCGTTATTTGTGTATTGAAGTAAGTTGATATTGATCAAACATGTAAATTGTCATACACACGAGTATTTATGATCAAAATGTAATATTTTGATTTGTTATTGGTTAGAAAATAGTGGGATTGTTTGTTGTCGAAGTAAATAAGGTAGGAGAGGGTTATCACAGTTTTTAGCAGCCAAGAAGCGAAAGCAAACAGCAAGAATTCTTAATTGAGGTCAGAGAAAGAGAGACAGGTGTATTGGTCAACTCATTCATATCGAGTCCATTTGGTGGCATTTTGAGTGGTGGTGCAGGCACTAGCACTACGGGTGGCAGTGGCTCCTCCACTACACCAACCAACTTGTACAAGTACGTACGTGTTGGTTGCAGGAGTATACCACCACAACAGCAGCTCCTAGCTAGTTGCATGCATGGAGCCATGGAGTGATGGATGATTCATCGGTTCCAATTAAGGTACTGTTCGGTTACACAAAGAATTCGTTCCGGACCGAAAATGATACGTATAACAAGAAATTTATAATAAGTATAACTAGAGATCGGGATTTATTCTGGGTAGAACCAATTTACTCATATTAGATACAACGAAACATCCAGATTAGTTCCACACCTTTTGACTAGTGGATTGATTCACGGTCTCTTATTGTCCCTATCATAAGTAAATTGATTTTCAGTCCAAAATAAATTCCAGTCTCTCATTGTATCTATCATAAATTTCTTACTACACTTATCATATTTCTGGTCCGGATTGAATCCTTTACTAACCGAATAAGGCCTAAATATTAAATCGATCGACGGCGATCAATTGATCAGTCAACCCGGCCGGATGAAACGAAACGAAACAAAGGCATTATACAATACTCCTACTGTACAAGTTAGTAGTACTAGCTACATATCCATCCTAAAATGGAGTATACTGCTAGCAAGTTAGCAGTAGTAATTCGTACTGGATTATTTCAAGACGGAAGGTTCGGTTGAAGCACGCATATCGCACTGGATTATTCGTACTGGATTATCTCAGATCCTTCCTTCAATATAATCGCCCGTACTTACTACTACAGGTACTATATATAATATACGTGTGTGTAGTACGTGCATCGTATCAATCGCCACTACTCCCTCCGTTCCAAAAAAAAAAACAAATCCTAAATTTCCGTGTCCAACGTTTGACCGTCCATCTTATATGAAATTTTTTTATAATTAGCATTTTCCTTGTTGTTAGATAATAAAACATGATTTATACTTTATACGTTACCCGTCTTTTTATTTTTTTTATAATTTTTTTTAAATAAGACGGATGGTCACGTATAAAGTATAAATCATGTTTTATTATCTAACAACAAGGAAAATACTAATTATAAAAAATTTTTATATAAGATGGACAGTCAAACGTTGGAAACAGAAACTTAGGGTTTGTCTTTTCTTTGAGACGGAGGGAGTAGCTTGCAAAACTAGAGGTGAAGGCTAGTAATTTCTTGTTGAACATCACAACATGCATGCATGTATTGCCTTCATCTTGTTGTGCATCATCGCATGCCTTTCTTCCGTGCGTACCTACCACTATGATGCATAAACATCGATCGGCAGATGTTCCCTCTATTAATACTACTATTAATCGATTCATCCATCGGCGGCTGGCTACCGACAAATCAATAACTGATGTACTCGATCCGTGATCTCATGATCTATATATATGCATCCTCCGTATGCAGTACTAGTACGTAGGACCAAATTAAATTGCTTTGCTGCCCTTGCCCTGCCCGGACTGTCCTATCAACGGAACCAACCTTAATCTCCCGAGTACAGTACAAATGGAGTATCCCAATGTATTACTCCCTCCATAGACATATTTCATTTTAGCACATGGACCAAGAATAAGTAATTTTATTTATCATCCATTTAAACATTCTACTAGTTATTTCTCGTTGTCAGGGTTATAGATACCACATTCCTAATAATAGTCGACTAAATCTCGGCAGGACTCACCACATACCATGTCTTATACGGAAACTGACTTCGGGTATGGAGGGAGTTCCGGATAAGGAAAGACAACCAGAGTTCTACATGGAAACGACAAGGACTACTCGGATTGTATCCATATTGTTTTTCCTAGTTCTACTTGGACAAGTGTCCACCTATGGGTATAAATATAAGACCCCCTAGGAGGAGAGGGGGGACACCCACTATAGAGGACACAATCAACATACACGGAACAACAGAAGCCAACATACACCAAGACAAGACGCCGGATATCGACTTTAGGGATAAGCACGGCTAGTCCCCTATGGTGTCTCCGGATACTGTCAGGAGAGACGAAAGCGCTATCTCTGATCTCGCCGGGCACGGATTCGAGGAGGAAGACTACCCTGTTGTCGACTACGAGTCAGACATTCAGACCGCCATGTCGACAACAGTTAGATAGGCTACCCCAAATATTGTACTGGTGTGATTATGGTGAATAAGAGCAATACCGGCTTCGGCCAACGGGATGTAGGGTTATTATCTGACAATTCAGGGGCCCGAACCTGTATAAAAATCCCTGTCTCTGTCTCTTTTACCTCAGTCTCGCGTATATCCTAGTACCAACGATCCCCATACTATACAAATACCGGAATCGCGACATCAAACGTCGACACTCGTAAACAAGCAATTCATTAATATTTACATTTATCAATATCCATATAGCCAATCTTGTGCGGAAGAATAGAGAGTTACGCATTAAATTCGAGAAAGTCATTAAGAAGATATGTTATTGGATTGAAATATACTTATCAAAAATAATTTTTTTCAGATTTAGAAATATGCTTATCAAAAATAGATGGAGGGAGTATTAATGTCCTTTCCCGTGTTGTAAACCCCATTCCATTTCATTCATCGACTAATTTATGGAACTTATATACTCTGTCCGTCTTATATTATAACAACCTATAATTGGATGGAATATTACATGGTACAAAAATTCTAATCAGAAAATTTATTCAGATTCATTGTACCATATAATATCACATTTAATCATAGATTGCTATATTGTACCATCTAATATCATATTTAATCATAGATTGCTATAATGATAGCGAGAGTAGTAGTTATTTTTGTTTTGCAGCTGGAGTAGCTGTTGTTTTAGTAGAGCATTTGTTCGTTGGTCGTTTGCAGCATTTGTGCATTGCTGGTAGGACAAGTAGTAGAGTGCAGGGCAGGGCAGGGCGTGGCGTTGGTGGTTCATCTCCTCTCCTTGTGGCGCTCTCATTGAATATTGATGCTGCTGCTGCATGCTACCTGTATTTCTGTACTATCTACGACTACCCCTCCCCATTAACAAACTAAAATGACAGCTCCGCACTACGGGAAACTGTTTTAAACAGTCGGGTG
This sequence comes from Oryza meridionalis, assembly GCA_000338895.3. Lineage (NCBI taxonomy): Eukaryota > Viridiplantae > Streptophyta > Magnoliopsida > Poales > Poaceae > Oryza > Oryza meridionalis. The sequence goes on from CM002524.2 coordinate 327,108, forward strand.
AACTACCCGTTTTTTGCATGTCATCTAAATGGTTATGAAAAATTTTAAAAAAAATTAACATGATAGTTTAATATGTAATATATCATCTCACAAACATGCAAGATCAAATTCGACTTCTACAAGTTGTAATAAAAATAACAAATTTGACTGTGAATATACGTATACTAGTTAGAGTTTAATTTGTTATTTTTTTTACAACTTGTAGAAGTCGAATTTGAACTTACATGTTTGTGAGATTATATATTACATATTAACCTATCTTATAAATTTTTTTGGATTTTTTTCATAATCATTTAGATGGCATGTAAAAAACGGGTGGACGTCCACCCGAGAGATTAGAATCCATGTCCCGCACTGCCCCTACTACATCATTTTCCTTTTCTTGTATTCAATTCCTCAGATCAGTTGATTTGAGGCGCCGTCGACGATCCGGCCGGCCGCTTGCTTCTTCCATATTTCCGGTACCATATTGATCGAGGAGACATCACATGGATCATCATCCAGCTGCAGCAGATGAGAATGAGATGACTAGTAGTCCCCAGATGCAGATGAGGAGAAACAAGCTCTCCTCCCACTTCCAACGAGATATCGATGATGATGGTGGTGTTGGTGTTGGTGCTGTGGACATCCGGGGGTCGCCGATGGGGTCGGCGGAGCTGGCGCGCACCGGCGGTTGGGTGGCGGCGCTCTTCATCTTCGGGAACGAGATGGCGGAGAGGATGGCCTACTACGGCCTCTCCCTCAACATGGTGATCTTCATGTTCAACGTCATGCACCGCCCCTTCGCCGCCTCCGCCAACGCCGTCAACAACTTCCTCGGCATCTCCCAGGCCTCCTCCCTCCTCGGCGGCTTCCTCGCCGACGCCTACCTCGGGCGCTACTGGACCATCGCCGCCTTCACCACCCTCTACCTCCTCGGCCTCGTGGCCCTCACCCTCTGCGCCACCATGCCCGCCCTCCAGGCCCCGGGCCAGGACGACTGCGACGGCTTCGCCAAGCTGCTCGGCAACTGCCAGCAGCCGCACCCCTGGCAGATGGCCTACCTCTACGCCGCGCTCTACACCACCGCCTTGGGCGCCGCCGGGATCCGCCCCTGCGTCTCCTCCTTCGGGGCCGACCAGTTCGAGGAGCGGAGCCCGGTGCTGGACCGCTTCTTCAACCTCTTCTACCTGGCCGTCACCGTGGGCGCCATCGCGGCCTTCACGCTGCTGGTGTACGTGCAGAGGAACCACGGGTGGGCGGCGGCGTTCGGGGCGCTGGCGCTGGCCATGGGCGCATCCAACGCGCTCTTCTTCCTGGGGACGCCGCTGTACCGCCACCGCGTGCCGGGGGGAAGCCCGCTGACGAGGGTGGCGCAGGTGCTAGTGGCCGCCTACAGGAAGCGTCACATGAAGCACAGTTTACTGTACGAGGTGGGCGGGGCCAAGTCGGCGGTGCGCGGGAGCGCCAAGATCGAGCACACGGAGGAGCTGAGGTGGCTGGACAAGGCGGCGGTGAGGGTGGAAGGCCAAGAAGAAGATCAAGACCCATGGCGTCTTTGCACTGTGACCCAGGTGGAGGAGGTGAAGATCCTGGTGCGGCTGGCGCCGGTGTCGGCGTGCACGGTGATGCTGAGCGTGGTGCTGACGGAGTTCCTGACGCTGTCGGTGCAGCAGGCGTACACCCTCAACACCAGGGGCCTCCCCGTGGCGTGCATGCCCGTCTTCCCCTGCCTCGCCATCCTCCTCCTCCTCGCCCTCTACTACAGGGCCTTCGCCCCGCTCGCCCGCCGCCTCACCGGCCACCCGCACGGCGCCTCCCAGCTGCAGCGCCTCGGCCTCGGCCTCCTCCTCTCCACCCTCTCCGTCGCTTGGGCGGGCCTCTTCGAGCGCTACCGCCGCGCCTACGCCATCCGCCATGGCTTCCTCCCGCTCTTCCTCACTCCCATGCCGGGCCTCAGCGCCTACTGGCTCCTCATCCAGTACTGCCTCATCGGTCTCGCCGAGGTCTTCTGCCTCGTCGCCCTCCTCGAGTTCCTCTACCAGGAGGCCCCCGACGCCATGCGCAGCCTCGCCTCTGCCTACGCCGCCCTCGCCGGCGGCCTTGGCTGCTTCTTCGCCACCGCCATCAACACCGCCGTCGACTCCATCACCGCCGACATCGACGCCGGACGCCCCTCCTGGCTCGCGCAGAACATCAACGTCGGCAAGTTCGACTACTTCTACTGGCTCCTCGCCGTGCTCAGCACCATCAACCTCATCGTCTTCATCTACTTCGCCAAAGCCTACAAGTACAGGATCAAGCCCCCCACCCCGGCCACATAACTAGTTCATAGTATTTCTACACTACTACTACAGTCTAGTACTAGTAGTATCTGCTAGCAAGTGACATTATATTGATCAATCAAACATGTTAAATTAAGGGCATCCAATATCTTCTTCTTCTTTTTTATTGATCTACTCCTATATAGTGCTACCTAAACTATTACGCCGATGAGTTTTGCACCATATGGCACACGCTAGCTTCAAGCGTGGTAATGATATATTTATGCTATCACCAGGGCCCTGCCGTCAAATTTGTAGGCCCTGTACAAGCCTCCAAGTGGGGCTTAAATCAAGTACCAAATATAGCTAAAATAATGTATATACACAGATCAAATGCGATATATCAAGAATAGTATATTTTTTAGAAACCGTCAAACTGAAAACTGAGAATGTTCGTTGCTGTTGCTGGCTTGGTGCCTAGTACCTTACTTGTTGGTTGTTTGTTAAGTTACTATTTGCTGGTTGAATGAAAATATGAAATTGGATGAGCCGGCTGGCTGTGCTCGGAGGAGACGAGACGTCGAGACTCGAGACGAACCGAATAAGTCATAGATACGAAAACGAAAGAGAATACAAAACGCCGTGGGGCCTCGGGGCTTGGAGTCGAGAATACGAAGCGCCACACACGCGAAGTCACCGCGCGAAGACATGCGCTGACTCGAACGGGCTTCCGACGCTGTGGCCTCACACGAATACATGGGCCCTCTTCGGTTGGGTTGATTTTTGGAGGCCCTGCACGGTCGCACGGGCCACACGCCCTTGTGCACGGCCCTGGCTATCACCGTGTTAAGATCCTAATTTTTTCTTCAAACTTTAAATTTTTTTCATCACATCAAATTTTTCTACTCACTTAAAAATAGTATGGTTGAAAATGGCATCAAATTGAGGGAATATGCCTGAAATTAGGTCGCTGCAGGCCTGGCTGAGGTGGTGCTCAAGGCCGAGGCTCAGCTCGCACGTACCAATCTCAATCCAAAGCTTCCGACTGGAGCCTGCATATATACGCTCCATGACTCGCCACATGCAGCGTTGGATTTGGGAACATCCCCGCCTCTATGGCCGGCCATCTCACTTTAATTTGTTTAGGCGCAAGAGATCAACAAGTTAAACCCCTGTGTTCGTCCACCATATATAATAATTTCTATACTTAATTTCAAGATGAAAAATAAACCATGGCATAAAAGTCTTGACCACAAAAAACACTAGAGATCGAGATGGTCGACTAGCACCATGAATATGCACCGAACAGCGTCGCGTCCTAAACCGCCCCTTTTTCACCTATTAATTAGTACTAAATATAATCGTAGCCAGGAAAGTTGAGATGGCCGAGTTGGTCTAAGGCGCCAGATTAAGGTTCTGGTCCGAAAGGGCGTGGGTTCAAATCCCACTCTCAACATCCTTTCTTTTGGGTTTTCTAGTCTACTTACTACTTTACTTAAGAAGAAAAAGAGTTCATCGAATTTCACCAAGTGGTCGTGCCGGAGTGGTTATCGGGCATGACTAGAAATCATGTGGGCTTTGCCCGCGCAGGTTCGAATCCTGCCGACCACGTTTTTCCTTTTTCGGTTCCTCCAATCTCATCTCCTGTCGACAGACAGTAGACTGAACTGGGGACTCCTGCTGATTAGTTGCATTGTGCACTTTTATTTGAAACTGGCATACTTCATTAATCACTAAAAACTTCAACTCAAATACCTGTTGAAATGGGAAGCGGAAAACTTAAGCTCATCATTGAATTACTATGCAAGACCATCAGGGCAAAACCAGCTAATTCGCACATAGAAAACACAAGGAAACAGACACATATCCGCACGGCAATGCAATTAACAGTATTTCTTCACTTGTCTGCACAAAGAGAAATTGCTTTTGTCTTCAAAAGGGAAAAACTGAATTAACCTGCAGGCTTTTCAAAATGGCAACTCCCTGCCCTTTTATTTCTTCAAGGGTAAAGAAGAGCGAGCTTGATAGAGGATAAACAAAACCCAATTTCTTTTGCAGCAATACATAATAGCTGTATAAAGTCACATCCAATTAACACTGATGTTCCCTCCAAGGGTACAATGCAATTTTTCAGTAACACAAGGGTTTCAATTGCAGGAACAATGATGTTGTTCATAGCACAAATGTCTATTAATTTCCAACCAAACTGTGACTAAGGTGCACCCTATGCCTATTTAGTCTTCACCTTTTCAACTTGAAATGCTGCACAAATCTTCTTCCAGCTCCTTACGGCGATCATAGTTGGTATAACAACCCACGAGCTGTTTGCACCAATGAAATAAGCCCAGAAGTAGAACGGGCTAGTCCAGAAGTTGAAGCCATCCAAGTAGGCTGTAATGAAGTACACCAGGCATCCATAGAGCTGACCAAGACAGACAGTGAACTGGAGGATATGGCTGTAGGACTTGCCCGATGCGATGGCATAGCTGCAAGCAGCAAACCTTTTGTCAGGCCAGGTGGAAACTATAAACCACAAAAGGCTATATTATACTCATATCAACTGTCTAGGGGGCAAAAGAAAAAGAAACTCCTATCAACTAGTACATGGAATGCAGGATGTACAATAGTGCATAGTCTGGCTTAATAACCAGTACATCACTAGTGTTATGCCACTTTCAAATGAAATTCAAGGTAGCAAGAATGTACCGTTACATATTGATATTGATGCTTGCAGACAGGTCAATCCAATGTGTAAACTAACAAAAAGGAGAACACAAATATTCTGTGGATAGATTTTATAGGCATCAAACACATACAATTCCTATAGCACCGCTACTTCCCTTATGAGGATCCAGTCCAATCATCAATCAATCAGGATTGTTTAGTTGAAGACAAGAAAAGCTACTCCATAAAGCCCATGAACATTGGATTCTGCTGTCCATTTATGTCTTGTGGCAAATGCAACATGCGATTGGCATGATGTAAAAAAAAAAGCATTCACTTGAAGCATGTATGATGGATGCAGATACATCTAAATAAATGAAAGATGAATCCTTTCTTGCAAAGTTAATGCATCCACGTCATCAACAAAACTTCAACCATTCGATATTTTCATGAGCCAATAAGAACCATCAGATTCCCCAAATGGATAAAGAACATAAACATCCTTCATGAAACTTATACCAAAACTAGATCCTTCCATACCCTTAGAATCGATTCTTTTATATTTACCCCCTCCTCCCTCCCCATCTACCGAAGCACGACCCCTCCTCTCCTTTGCGCGCTGCGCCACACCACCGCCTCCACTCCAAACCCCCTCGTCATCCCAGCTGCCGCATCTTCCTCCTATCCCCCACCGCCTCCGAAGTCGGCTCCTCGTCCCCGCCGTGGCCAAATCGAAGCCGCCGCTCCATCCAGGCCGCACCACGTTCCTCGTCAGATTCAAGCACCCCGCACTGAGCTCGGGGGCAAGCCACCGCAAGCTCAGGAATCGCTGGATCCAAACCATACCGATGATGAAGATGGGTGGCGGCGAGGCTGAGGTACCACACGCATCCTCTTTCACTGGGCTGAGCAGCTCAACAATTTTCCTCTGGGAGCAACAGAGTGGGATGATGCGACGCCGCCATCTTCCACTTCTTCCTCCCTATCCCTGCACTTTTGCCTGCTCCCACGCATCAGGTATGGGAGTGGAGAAGGTGGCAGCGGCAGGGAGACACCCCTGGAATCGTGGATGCCAATAAAAAAGTGCTTCTTTCCAGTTTAGATTGAAATGAGCAAGTAGCAAAATGGCATGCCCGTTACGGTAGCATCAGCTCATGAGATAGAGACCCTGTGAGGTCATAAGCACATGATTTCATTGCAAGGTTAGTGCTGCCTCCTTCAATGTGTTACAGTAAAAAGTTGCTCAAGTGACTCACGGTGACTGAACAATTTGGAATGAATATGCAACTGTCCAAGTAAGATGTTGACCTATAGGGATATGGTGACTCACTGTGACTGAACAATTTGGAATGAATATGCAACTGTCAATTGAGATGTTGACCTATAGGGATGAATTGGAAAGAAGTACAGCAAGATGACTGAATTTACTGCAAAACTATGACTGAATTATAGAAGTTTATAAATTAAGGTTGAGTCCATGGGGGCTTAGATAGGAAGCATGATTCGTTTTGGCTTGACTATATTTTTTATGCTCTGTTAATGATTCTAACTTTCCTTTCGATTTACCATCTCTTTCTGTTTCCAGCAAACAAAGTTCCTATTTAAGCCTTAATGTTTTGTTTGCATATATGCAGATCCAGCAAATGCTTCAGTTAATACTTGGTTTGGTGGAATTCAATTTTGCATATATTTGCTGAAAGGAGTTTTAGTTCTTTATTATCGATTCCCCAGTTTTTTTTCCTATGAAAGTAACTCATTTTCAATTAGTACACGACAGGAGAACTATATGCACATGTGGCTTTGTATGATTTCTGGAAACCTTCAACAAAGAAAGACACTGAAACAAGATGTACTTAGGGCAGTAAAACGGTATGCTGCGGTTGGATATGCTAATAGCAGCTTTAGTAATCTTGAAAACACTTTCCTGGACAAGCACGTCAGCTCATGAAGTTCTAATATGAGCCTAGCTTGCCAACATATTTTTTTTCTAATTCCAGATTGAGTTGCATTTAGATAGGAGTATTTGGCCTGTAAATACTATTTCCACAATTCCCTTCTAATCATGGCTGTTGCCTTCCTTTACTAATTACAAGTCCAAAACACAGAATTTAATCTGTTTGGCACCAAAATACTTTTCCATTGCCTATTATTCCATTTCCGCTTATGATATGAATTTAAAGTCAGCTCTGTATGCGAACAAATTTTCAGTCGTTTTCACTTATATCCATTTGGAAGCCGGAGAGTATAATTTTCAGTTCCATTTTCGGTAACTTGGAAGCCAGAGAGTACAATTTTGGGCAAGCTAGATTCAGTGTTATAATCAAAGGGCTACGGTTTGTTGTACAAAAAAGATAATAATATTACAATATGAGATAGGGAAAATGTGATCATAGGTGAATTACTCATGGTCGCACAAACGGGCGACTTAATTGGCTAGTACATGTTAATTCAGAAGGTGATGCTCCGGAATAAGTAGCAAAAGGTTAACTCGAGAGAGGAAAGAAAAACAATAGTATAACGAAAGGTAGAAAAACATGTGAAAAATGCATTTGTAATGAGAAGATCGTTAAATATGTAAGAAATGAAGAGAGAGAGAGAGAGAGAGAGAGAGAGAGAAGAAGTAAGGTGCGCATGGTGAGGTGAAATGGAAGAAAAGATGAGTACACAGCAAGGAGTGAAGCAGGGCCTTCCAAGACAGCTGTAATTCCTTCAACTGTAACAGTAGCAGGGTCTCTGGCGACATATCTGGAGTCACCTTTGCTGTACTCTTTCCCTGGAAAGGAAAGGAAAGGAAAGGAAAGGAGGAGGGTGATTATTGTTACTAGTAGCTAGTGCGTAATAATAAGATAAGAGGTAAAATAGTAAATAGAAGGGAGATGAATGATAGTGGAGTTAGAAAAGAAAAGGAGGCTTACAAACTTCATCGAAGTAAGAAGGGTTTTGGTTGGAGAAGAAATTAGGGGCAAAGACAAAGGTTCCCTCGATGATAATGTGGGTGAGGCCGGTGAAGGCCCACCAGCACATGAGCCAGCGGTCGGTGTTGGAAAGCCTACGACTGCATCTCCCTGAAGCAAAGCAAAGATTGAGCAAAGAGGAGATGTTGGAATTTAGCGAGCCGAGAGGAGAAGGAAGGAAGAAAGGAATACCGGAGATGAGCCAGATGGCGAGGAGGAGGAAGAGGGAGGTGGCGAGGTAGGGCACGAGGATTTGGGCCTGGGACAGTTGGAGAGGCACGAAGCCCGGGAGGTGAAGCTCCGCCGGCGAGTAAGGGTGGGGGTGCCCCATTCCTTCCGATCTGGACTGGAGCGGATCGAGCAGGTCGTCGGAGAAGAATAAGGAGTCTCTCTCTCTCTCGGCCAAGCTAGCTAGGTCAATCAGCCAGATCCCATCGCGATCAGATGAGATAAACCCTCATGTTTGTTTTACTACTACAATTTGGATTTGGAGGAGAGTGGCTGGTGGGGGTGGGGGCCCGGCCCACCACCTTCATTCCATTACACGATCGAATCGAGGCCCCACCTGTAAGTAGAAAGAAAGAAAGAAAGAAAGAAACATCCCCAAGAAGAAGAAGAAAGGGTTACCGGCGGGCGGCGGGGGCATCCTGCAATGGAGCATCGACCTAGCTCGACAGGGCTCTCCGCTCCCGCCACCCCACCCCGGTCAGTACAGCTACCCCTCACTCTCTCTGCAATCTAATCTCCCTTCCCTTCATGCATGCATGCAGCCACGCCATCGACGCTGCATCTCCGGGAGCTTCTTCGCCCCCCGCCTTGGGCCTCTTCGCCCACACCATCCTCCTCCACCCACTTCACCACCGCCCACAACGCCCGCATCCTCCGCGCCCTCCTCTTCCTCCTACTCCTCCTCCACGGCGCGTAGGTGAGGTGCTCACAAGGGTCGAGGCCGCCTACCACGCTGCCTGCCCCCGCGCTGCGGATGCCTCGCCCACCAAAGCCTGCAAATCCGCTCTCTCATTCTCTCCACCTTCTCTTCCTCCAATGCGCCACAGCTCTATTTCTATTTCTCTCTCTTTACCATTTACCACTGCAGCAGCGCAAAGTTTAGACACTAGTAATTATTATGCTTATCATTTCGCAGGTCAAAGCGGCATTGTTTGTGGCTCGCTGTTTTTCTAGGCTATCAGTGGATTTCTCTTACATTACACTTCAAGCACTTCCAAGGTTAATAATTGCTTCACCAACAACACAAGCTCAAATTATCATGGCAGCAATTAAGATTTTCCCCAAGCTTGACTGTACGTTGCCTGTTATCCATAGAGTTCATGAGGTGTTAATGGATATATGTGTGCTTCTTGGTTAAATTCGATTTTTTTACTTTATTTTTACTAGAAAAATTGCCCGTGCATTGCAACGGATAAATACATTTTTTCACTTATATATTAAGAGCTGAGCAATAAATTGAAATGTTGGGATCGCTATATACGTTATAATCGAAAAGGTTAATGAAAATCTTTCCTGGGTCTAGGGTCAATAGCCTTCCTTCCATTTTAGCCCTAGGCCAGTCTTCTACGTCTCTCTGTTTGGCCTGCTTCCCTTTGACCCAGCCACAAGTAGCCGTAAGCGCAGCTCGCACAATCTACTACCATCTTCAACCCCTCAAAGATAGTCCCGTGACCGGATGGTTGCCGGAGCAAATCTCCCCATCAAATCTGGTCGAATCTTTCTCAATCACCCAAAATTGGTTGAGGGTTTTTGATCCACTCAATCTTCTCTTTCCGTTTTTTTCCAAAATCAGAGTGTAAAACTCTTTGTTCCTCATCAAATCCGGTCGAATCTTTCTCGGTCACCCAAAATTAGTTGAGGGTGTTTGATCCACTCGATCTCCTCTTTCTGTTTTTTCCAAAATCAAACTGTAAAACTCGGGATAAAAACAACCGGGGAAGATTGCCTCCCGTTTTTTCCAGAATCAGAGGGTAAAACTCGAGATAAAAACGGGAAAGATCGCCGTTATCATCGGCAATTGTTAAACAGATATTAAATCTGATAAATTAAAGCCAAATCGAAAGGGAAAATAATGGAGGAAATGATGAGGGAGGAGTGGGGAATTGATTTTTCAATTAAATTGGAGGAGAAAACGCACAATCGATATGGCGGCGGCGCGACGACAGGGTTCAACTCGGGAGGCATGCGGCAAAAAGATCGGATTAAAAAACCAGATGAAAAAAACCAAAAGCGCACAGGAGAAAAAAACCGGTGACAAGAAGAAAATTGACAAAAAAAACCAAAAGCAGCCGGGAGGCGCGATGGGATTAAAAAAACGGACGAAAAAACCAAGAGCCTAAGCGCGTGCGGAAAAAAAAACTCTTTCGCGTGCAAAAAAAAGTCGGAAAAAATACCCGTGCCAAAGAAACCAAACGGACTTCCTTTTTGTTCTTTTTACTGGCGAGACTTTTTTTTCTTTTTTTTTGGAAGTCGGACTCGAGACGTTTTTTTTTTCTATTTTACTGTCGACATAAGCTTTTTTTTTATTGCTTTTGAGTCAGACTTTGTTTTTTCGTTTTTTACCTCTTTGTGTCGGACTTTTTTTTTCTTTTTTAACAGACAACGGAAATTTTGGTAGAGATAACATAAAATTAAAAATCGACTCAAACAGGGATGACGTACCAAAGTTCCGGCAAAAATATCTTCAATTTTTATAATAGTAGAGATTTACTCTTAAGTTGGCCAACATTTGCATTGCTTGTTCACTTCTTACATACAAGGCATCATTCATTGGTTTAACAATAGATACCTACCAATCATGTGCACATACTCCAGTCCGAGGAATCATAAAGTCAAAGAAAGAAATTTAAAATTACACACTGCTCTGATTTACAGTGATAGTAGTATAATCTAGTCCTTGAACACCTAAGCTGTTAGTTATTACAAGTGTGAAGTTAGTTTTTGCATTACGGGTTAATGTGAAGACCAAAGCTCTGAAAACATCCTATGAAAAAAATAAGGCATCTATGAAATAGGTAAAAATGTGATGATACTCTCGATGCTATCTGTCGACTTTATGTTGTGAAATTGGACTTACCAATAAAACTGGCTCGTGTTCTGAAATGGAGTAGTAGAACATAAGGGACTAATGATGTATTTTTCTTTATACGACCTTAGGTGGATGCTCTGCATTGTTATTTTTTTCTTGCAGTTGTTTTCACCACATTTTAAGGAAGCATTTTTCACTCTTGATGTCACAGGTTGGAAAGCAGATCGTTCTGGGCACGTTGGAAGATAATTTCAAAGCTGACATGCTCTTGTCACTCTCAAGATTGGCATCCAAGTCAGTTCTTCTGTTTGGCGATCAGGTAGTGTAATCCACTAGTTGGTAGCATATGTATTTGACTTAATTTGTTCTAAACCATCACTGCAATTATGTTCTGTGTTACATAATTTAGTTTACTTTGCAATAATCATGTGTCTGTGTTTACTGTTTATATTATACTCTCTTTGTTTGTGAATGCTTGGCACTTTAACCTGATTCATGTTTTCTCAAACCTCTGAAGAAATAATTAATGGCATCCCATTTCCTCATGTCATTTCCTGTAATTGACATGCTACTGAAAGATACCTTAGTGACATTATAAAAATTAGATATGACAATCAAGAATCAGGTGATTCAAATTTCTTTTTGAATTACTAGCTATCTGTATTTGTTTACCCTCTTGCTGACAAGCTGGGGTCATTAATACCAATGTTCTCTGTTCCCTTTGTGAATTGATTTCGAAGTAAACTTTATTTCGATTTACTATTTCAGGTGGAATTGCTGTTATTGTTCCTGGAGCATGAATCTTCTCATTGCATGAAGACCGTGTCATTGAAATGTTTATGTTTTATGTTTCACGGAAGCATCTGCCATTTTCCTGTTTTAAGGACTGTTTTTGGAACGTTATTACAGCTAATTGATGATGATGATTTTCCACTTGATTGTAAGAGAGATGCATTTACGGTTCTTCAAAAGGTGAACACTAAGGTCTTCTGTTCGTGCTGTCTAGATATCTCTTTTTCCTCATTATGATAGCTGATTGATTTATAAAAACTTTTCAGATAGCCTGTGGCAAAGCTCCAATTGTTCATTTTGTCGATACTTCTGAGCTATCTAAGCTTGTTCTGGCTGCTGAGAGTTCTTTGCATTCTTCTTCCTGGGAGATGCAAGGTACTGCTCTTAAAGTTATTGTTGGCACCTTATGCTGTCTTCAGCAAACAAGATCACATCAGAACATGATTACTCAGGAAGGTTCATCATTGACTTACAATGGGTGTCAAGGGATTACCAGCAACTTCCTGTCAACTCATGTAGAAAATGATGAGGACAAATTCGTGCATAAGATTGTAACATCAATGGTGAATCATAATATATCTCTGGTCAATCAAATAATAAGCACTGGAAACAAGGAAGCAACAAGGAGACATACTTATATGTCCTCTGAATTCAAGATGTACAGATCTATGTTAAGCAGTATGCTAAAACTTCTTGTGTGCTACCCCTTCTGCTGCTGCTGTTGCTCTTGATAAACTAAGAGGCCTGATAAAAGAACTAGCCCGACTAGATGACAGTGATTGCTCCAAAGTTTCTGTTGCCAATGTTGAATCATTTCAAACATATTCTGCCCGTGAAGTACTTGGCACTTCAAATGATATTAAGCCAGAGACTGCTAGTGTGAAGGCTTCTCACATGGGAGCAGATTTTGATAAGTTAAAATTCGACCCAACTGAATTTAGTAGCAAGAAGGAAGTATTTATAGTGCGTAATATAATTCTTTCGACACTCAAGTTTGCAAATGCTTGTCATAATATGCTTTCTAAAACTCCTGGTGCTAGTTGCAATCTTTATGATAGAATCAAGGAGCTGATTGAGTGTGTGCAGCAGAATGCTTCTCAGTATTGTAGCACATACGAATTTTTCCATCTGATAATGTGTGCTTGTATTTCATGGTATGCTTGTAAAACTAGAGATGGCAATCAAGAATCAGGTGATCCAACAGAACAACCTGACATATTCTTTAGCCCTTCTATTTGGTTAACTCAGGAGCTCTGTGCGATTCGGATAACAAAAATGCTTTTCAGAAAGCAGAGGTACTGGGATGCCTATATGTCTGCTATGTACTGTTGTCGTGAAGGCCTCTGGTTTGTGGTGTCATTTGTCTTTAGAAAACTTGCAGATGATTTTGGATCAGGCTCTTTCAGTTTTTGGTTCAAATCATTGCTGCTTATTTCAGCTGGAGAAATTGAGATGAAGCTACTGCTTTTCCCTTCAGCAATCATTAAGTTGGTCAGTGAGCTTAAAACAGATTGCGATCTTCATGAGAGTTTTTACTGTGTTGAAACAAATGTTGACAGTAGTCTTGCTGGCTCTTCAGAGTTGCATGGTTCCCAAGCAAAGATTACTGATATTTGCAGCAGAACATTCTTAGCTACTGATCACCTCTTATCGAATACCTCTTCAAGTCATGAGCTGTTTTTCCACAGGTGGTTTATTAGTCATCGTTTCTTGAGATCCTAGCAGATTTTCTTGGTATCCTTACTGCACATTTAACTGATCAGAGAGACGAATCTCATCATGATGCTATTGGAGACCATTCCAGTGTACCTAGAGAGCATAATAACAGCCAATTACTTGCTTTGGTGAATTGTTCGTTACGATTAAGTGAACTGGCACATAGTTATGATGTACTTGCTGTATCCCATGGGGACATGGATCGCCAAAGTTTTTCTAGCATAACCAGGCTTGCTTTCATGTGCTCACTTCTGGCATTTTGTATTGCATTTTCTGTGGATTTCTCAAAGGTACATAGTAGTGTGGAGTCTTGCAGGCTTCCAGAGAGGTTTTCTCACGCTTCAGTTGTACAAGATTTACATGAAAGAGTGGATAGGACTGATAGCCAAATTGTTTCACAACTGCAACAATTAATGCCCATTTGTTGTGATGAAGTGCACTCCATACAGATTGTCACAAGAATGAGTTGTTCAGGTATCCTGGAAAAGGATTCTTATCGTCTTTGCAAATTTGCTGTGGCATATTTCCTCTGCTTACGTGGGGACACCAAAGGAATAGCGACTGGAGAGGACAGTGTATCTCCTTTGCATGGAGGGATGCAATTTCTGTCCAGCATTTTACAGAGGGTTATGGAATTGCCATTTGTTCTACCCAAATACGTCTTCAGAGTTTATGGAATTGCCATTTGTTCTACCCAAATACTTCTTCAGAGTAAGGTAACGTATGCGTGTTGTTCTCTTAAAATTAGTTGTTGTGGATGAGAAGTTCACCATGCTGGATCACTTATTTTTTTTTTTCACAAGCCACATGTGCCTATTTAATACATAGATGATCGCAGAGTTTTATTTTATGTATATCTCACTATTCCTCTCTGAAATTTGTGTTTCAGTAATGCATCGCTCGAATAGAGATCTGTAATAATGGTTAGCTTGTTTACTATATATCTTGCAGGCCTTGCTTTGGTGCTGAACTTCATATATATGATTCAAATCCAGAAAACAGAGACGGGATATCAGTACCAAGTGGCCTCCAGCTTTCCCTAACCCTTTGCTTGCAGTGGAAATGTGTGTTAGAGAGGAGCAACATTGATATCTCGAAGCTACTCGAAGCTATACTGCGGTTTAGCTGCAAGCTCAGCATCCTGCTGCTTAGATGCAACAGGAACAAGAAGCAAAGAGTTTGAGATACACAAGAAAACTGCTGGAATGGTTGGTCTTAATACCAAGCTGATGCAGTACATAGAGGATTATTTGAGAAAGAAGAGGGAGAAGAAGAGGAAAAAAGTCCGTGTTGAGGAGAAGGATATGGTGACAGCATTTGCGCGTTTCGAAGCGAGTGACAGTGGGATGGGATTCTCTAGCTGCCTGCTGGATGTGTCTGAATTTCCTCAAGGTTCATACAAGATGAAGTGGCATGCGTGCTGCATCGACAAAGATGGCGCCTATTATAGCTTGCTTCCTCTCAACGACGGCGCAGCCTTCTCCGTTCGCAAGTCTTGACAGCCTTAGACATCTCTTGTTAAATTATAATCGTCGCAACTAGATTACTAGACTAGTGTTTTTTGTATTTAGAGACAAACAAATTGCATTACAACAAGACTTGTTAGTAGCATATGTTTCATGCTGAGTTGCTGACGTTAAGACCAAGCTTGTCAGTTAGCTCTTCATGCCAAAATTTGACAAACTTTGAGGGGAAATGGCCCTCCAAAACTTGATTAAATTTAGAAAGGTTTGACTTAGGACGTTCATCTATTGCCTTTTATCAATAACTCTCAACACATGATTCCTATATCTTGAGACTCGTGTGACTTGATCTCATTTGAACATCAACACCATTTTCATTTCTGGAGATCTACTTCTTTCATTCTCAATAACATTGCTAGTCCCCATGATCTAATTATCAGTCTTCACTTGTTGACCAACCGATCGTATATAAAATGATACGAATAAATTGATGAATATTAACCGACAACACAAATATTATATATTCACATCAAAATAATATATAGAACCACATTATTATGTATATATAAAGATAGAGTGGTACTTATAGTTTGATCTCTGTACATTTTATCCTTGTTTAAGATTAAATATCACAATCATTGAATATATTTCTATCTCAGCTCATATGAATCAGGAATAACCTATTTGCCAACTCATGGAAATAGGTAAGTCCCACTAACTCGATTGTCATAAATCACCAAATAACAATACAAATTGTTGATCATAGATCTTTTGATCTTTTCTTTTTTGATGATGGTTGACAATCCAATATAAACCATATATAGTTCACATATACATGGAAGGAGAAATGCATTAATACAAGGAGACAAGCGAATATAGAGCATGCTTCCCCCCAAAAAATATGTGCACATATATAAATATGAAGATGGAATTATGTACATGAACGACAAAAAGGACTAAGAAAAAATTCACCCTACATTTTGGACATGCGAAAAAGATAATGTAGAACATGAGGACTTTATCACACATCTCTCAACATTTTTATCTTTATATCCAACCAAAACTAGGCAAGAAAAATGTTCATAAAAGATATGAGTCTAATACAATTGGATTTATCATTAATTACCAAAACAAACTTAATGGTTCTTGATCTTATAATATCATCCAGATACGATGGAACGGTAGTGGATGTCTATTGGCTAATAGATATCCTAACTTTAGTTGTGCGAAATAATAGCCAAATAGGTTGATCCAATTACATCGCTGAGAGGGAAAGGGATCCTTTGACTTAACTGCATTGCATTTGTGTCATTGACATGTGGGCCATAGTAAAGTGAAATCCACGTATCACTGACTCAATTGCAAGAGGATTTGCTTTCGATTGAGAGGCAATGAACTACTCCCTCCGTTCCAAAATATAAGGCACAACCACCCTCAACCCAAAGACCAAGAAACCATTATTATCATCTCGATCACCTTAATAAAATATAATGCATGCATCCAATAGAATTAGAGATATTGAGAGTGGATGATTTAAAAAATTAATAATTTAATGGAGAAGAGGTCCTAGTTAATTGTATGTATACATACATGCTTTAATATTATAGAACATTCAAAAAAGAAAGTATATTATGTAACGGAGTAAGTACAATAAGTTGACAATAGCATGGATCTAATCTAACATCATCTAGTAGTAGGCTATCTAAGCTATAATTGCTTTGTTTGTGTGTCCATGAAAAAGAGGTAATCTCTTGTGCGTGCGTCCCCTCTGCTGTTGCTGTGCGTCGGAAAGAAAAGAGAAAAGAAAAGAAAAAAAAACACTCGAGTGTGCAGTGTGGGTTGTGTCTCCGCTCCTTGCGCCTGCGCTGCGGCGATCTCCATCTCTCTCTCTCGAGCAGAGCCAGAGCACGCCGTCGTCCTCGTCCTGCTGCTGCTGCTGCTTCCGGCAGGTGAGTGAGCATCCACATCCACATCCTCTTTCTCTCTCCCTCGAATTTGCTTGCGTTAACCCTAGCTTCTCATCTCTTCTAGATCTGGGAAGCTTTGAGAGCCTTAATACAACTAGTAACAGTTTGTGGAGATCTCCTCCTCCGTCCATTACTGCTTCTATGATTGCTGCTTCTAATTTCTCCTCCTCTACCTCTACTAGGAGCTCAGCTCGGATCCGTAGGACAAACCCAAGCTTGGTCGTCGGTGTGTTTCCGGAGAATGTGACCGCGCCGCGCCTTCTCTTATCACAAATGGCGGCTACACCAGGGAGCAGCAGGCCAGCGAATGTTGCTGCTGCTGCTGCTGCGACGGAGGCCAGATTCCACTCCCACCCACCACAGCAGGATAGGGTATTACTATATCTTCTTGCTGCTCATGCAATTGCTTCATCTTTTCTTTTCTGTTGCTTTTTTTCGTACTACTTGTTACCTGCAATTGCTACCTCTTGTCGACCTTACAACCTTTTCCTACTCACTCAGTACCAACTGTTCGTACTGTCTCCGTGCTGGTTGCTACTTGCAATTGGGCCATCTTAAACTCGTTGTAGCATGCAAGGATGTTTTATGTCATTTCAAGACAATCGACATTCCTGTCAATTGCATGATATGACGACAACATTGTCTTACTTTTGTTAACCGCACACTTCTCTTTATGCTTATTTGTTGTTATATTCAGCTCACTCTAATTGTAGTTTCCATGCTTAATAATTAGCCAATAATGCTGTTTGTCTATACAGATCATAAAAATGACGGGGAAGAGCTAAATAGCCCTATAAAAATTATTATAGCCTTGAACGGATTAGTATGTTGCTTTTGAACTGTAAATTAGTTCATTATTCATTCCTGGAGTTAACTTTTGTATCTTCATAAAATCAATCTGGAATGCTGGATGATTCCCCCCCCCCCCCTATTTCTTGCAACAACTAATAACTTTCTACATTTTATCAGCGGAGTGGATGGGCTGGCTGTTTGTCTGGCTTGTCATGTTTCGGATCACAGAAGGGTGGGAAGCGTATAGTTCCTGCAGCACGTGTACCTGATGGGAATGCGTCAACTAGTCGTGGAAATGCACACCAATCTGGTGCCAATTCCAACCAAAGTGCGGCTCTGAATTTATCTCTTCTTGCTCCACCGTCTTCTCCGGTGTCCTTCTCTAATTCTGCAATTCCTTCGACTGCCCAATCACCTAATTGCTTCCTGTCAATATCTGCAAACTCTCCGGGTGGGCCAACATCTAATATGTTTGCTGTTGGGCCATATGCTAACGAGCCTCAGCTTGTCTCACCACCTGTCTTCTCAACTTACACGACCGAGCCTTCCACTGCACCACTGACCCCTCCACCTGAACTAGCTCATGCAACTACTCCCTCCTCTCCAGATGTTCCATATGCGCGGTTTCTTTTGTCATCTATGGATCTGAAAACTGCTGGCAAAGATCACAACATGCCGTACTTATCTACAGCATATTCTGGAGGTTCAGGGCTCCAGGCATCTTATCCGCTTTACCCAGAAAGCCCTTCAAGCAGCCTCATATCACCTGCTTCAGCAACTCCAAGGACTGGTCTTTCATCACCTATACCTGAGCAAGAGGTGCCTACTGCACATTGGAAGACATCTAGGTCCGCCTGCGACACACCATATTCCAGGGCTTCGCCCATCCCTGAGCAAGAGGTCCGCACTGCACATTGGAAGACTTCTAGGTCTGCCTGTGACACACCATATTCCAGGAATTCACCGTCCAATATTTTTGGGCTTGATTCAGCCGCCTCTAGAAACTACATGTTAGATAATAACTTCTTTCGGCCTGCTGCATCTGCCCAGTTCTACCTGGATCAGGCTCAGCAGTCATTTCCATATAATAATGGTGGGAGGATTAGTGTCTCAAAGGACAAGCAAGATGTTGAGGAGGTTGAAGCATACAGGGCATCTTTTGGGTTCAGCGCAGATGAAATCGTTACAACTCAAACCTACGTGGAGATACCAGATGCGCTTGATGAGGGGTTCAGTATATCTCCATTTGGGAACAATGCTCCTGCTACTGAGGTGGATAAATCACTCTTCAATGTAAAAGTGATCACAGGCCCAAAGAAATCTACAGAGCAACAGCTTTCAAATGGGTCTCCACAAAACGTAGTGCACTTGGACATATTCAAAGGTAATTCCCCTGAGCTTTTGACTTGGATCATTCAGTTGTAGCTGAACATATAATAGAATGAGGCGTTTTGGTTTGTCTTGTGAATTGGTGGGATAAACAGTTGGTTTTTAACGCAAGATGTAATCTTGAAGTCTAGTATTGTTTGTTTTGCAATTTGCAACGCTCATTTTTTATGCTATCTTATCTTCTGTCTCTGCGCTCTTTATTTTGTTATAGGAACAAAAGGAGGGGATGTGTGTGAGGATGAAGGGATGGTGAAAGATTGCCATCCATTCAGAAAGGGGAGGGATGAAATATCTCTAAAACCCATAGAAGTGAGGAAGAAAGTTGGGGGTGGACAGTCATGCTCGGATGCAGAGATCGAGTACAGAAGAGCTAGGAGTTTGAGAGAAGCCAATGGAGTTGTGTCATGGCGCAGCACCCTGGCAAGGCAACTACAGTAACGATGATACACTAGGCAGGATAATAAAGTAGGACTAGAATCCAGAGTACCCCTGGCCAGGCCTAGCGTGTGTGCATCGTTGTTAGTACAAGTGAGAGTCTTTAGGCGAAGAGTAGGCCATGCTGGCGATTTGTTCTGGGGATTTCTACTGCCAGATAGATGATGCTCCTCCTGTATTTCTACTATTTAAATTCCAAGTTCCTCTTTTGTATACTATACTACTGTAGTAGACACTCTAGTACTGTATTGGTTAGCAGCAGCTTGGATCAGTGAAAATGGAGGTGGATTCGCAGGAAATGCTCCCGATCCACTTGGTCTATAGGAGCACTCTATGCTACTACTACAAGTGAGGCAACAAGTGCTCATGGCTTGTGCTGCCTGAGTGATGGCTAATTTATGATCGGCCCTTGTGTTATGGTGGTACTATGACATGCAGCAAGCCACTGATGGTGATGATGATGATGATGATGATGATGGTGGCACTGGGAGCAGCTAGCTGAGCTGACTTCACCAGCGTCGTCACTTCTTCTAGGTGTGCTCTCCTCTCCTCAGGGCGCACCGGCGTCCAGCCCTGGAAACAGATCAGTTTCCTTATAACAATAATTAAATACTACTCCATCCGTTTTCTATAATATAAGGGATTTTGAGTTTTTACTTGCAACGTTTGACCACTCGTCTTATTCAAAAAATTTTAAAATTATTATTTATTTTATTTGTAACTTACTTTATTATCTACAATACTATAAGCACAACTTTTTGTTTTTTATATTTGCAAAAAAAATTTGAATAAGACAAGTGGTCAAACGTTGCAATCAAAAACTCAAAATCGCTTATATTGTGGGACGGAGGGAGTACTACCTCCGCCTCAAAATACTTATCTTTTTTTTAACGTTTGATTGTTCGTCTTATTAAAAAAATATGAAATTATTATTTATTTTGTTTGTGATTTTATTTATTATCAAAAAGTACTTTAAGTATGACTTATCTTTTTTCTATTTATACTATTTCTTTAAATAAGATGAAGGGTCAAACATTACAAATAAAAAGTCAAAGCGACGAGTATTTTGAGGCGGAGGTAATAAATATTTTTAAAAATAAACTTAACAGATCTCTAATATTTTTTTACTTGAAGTTGTCATTCTCCTGCCGTGTGTTTGGATGGAAGTTGTAATTTTATCTCGCATCTTGTGTGCGAGGACTTATTAGCTAAAGCGATGTAAGTTCCTTTTCCTTTTAAAAGGTTGTCCTTATAAGACATTTCTAATTATATAATCGTTAGAACATACGAGTATGTTACTAGTACCTTAAAATAATGCGATGTGTTGTTAGAAAACGTATTTCCCAAAACGTGGGATAAATAATCTCATTTTAATAATTTGGAAAAAAACATATCCAATTGCTACCATTATTGGTAATATGGCCTTACGCATGTGTATATTAGCATTATGATTTATGTCCTTAATACTCCTCCTCCCTCCTGTCCTGTATTCAGAAAAAAAAAAGAAAAAGAAAGGATAGGTCAGTGAGGTTGAGTCGGTCGCATATTGAAAAAGAAAGAGTGGCTTGGCTTGGCTCGCGCGGCGTCTCCGAAATTCAAACGGATCGATTTGGTTTGGTTGATTTGATCTGGACAAGGAGAAGCAGAGGAGGAGGAGAGTTCGAGATCGAGATCCATGGCGCTGCTCTGCTTCCTGCTCGACATGCGGAACATCCCCCCTCCGCTCCTCCACCTCCTCAAGCAGGTGACGTGACGTCACCTCCTCCTCCTCCTTCTACCTCGTGTTGGTGGTGGTGGCGGCTATGGCGGCCATGGCGGCTACTTCTGATCGAGCAAGCAAACCTCAAATTAATTAACTAAGCTCTATATATCTACGCTACGCATGCAGTGCCTACTCCACCTCGCCAACCTCTACGCCGCCATCCCCTCCGCCGACCTCCCCGACCGCCTCGCCCTCTGCTACGTCCACCCCGCCGCCGCCTCGCCTCCTCAGGTTTAATTCGTTTTTCTCTTGCCTGCACTTTCACTTTTCCGAATTTTAGTCTCTCTCTCTCTATTAACTGCCCCGATTGCCATACTTCTTCACTCCCTAGTGGACTAGCAGTAAATGATTGATTGAACCAACCGGCACCATCACTAGTAAATCACACACCACAATCTCTATTATCTGTAACTGCCCTTGTTTCTGACTATTCTTCTTTTTTAATTTTTAGATAATGGGCTTGTTCCTCACTGCGATGCTGGATGTTTGGACTCTGGATTCATCTCTGTTTTTCTTTAAGTTTCACTCTACATGCTTTGCAAATCTGAGCTGTTTGTTTTACTTGTAAAAGATGGCCAATATACACTGACTAAGTCTGTGGCTCATTGTGGAATTACTACTGTTTTTTATTGCATCATTCATATCTCGATTGATTGCCAATCATATCCCTCACTGAAACTACTAAGCTGCCTTCATGAACAACTTAACCAATACCGACTCACCATATAAAATGTGTTACTGCATGCTCATGTAACTAGATTTCTATTTACGGTGCTCACTAATCTCAAACCAGCCAAATACATATTCCTCCCCTCACTTTTGTGAATTTCTAAACTCACTAACATAACATGTCAACTTCCACCAGCTCAAGGTGGTGTATAGGCCTGGAGAGAAATTTAACCTTCGAGACTTCCATCATGCTGTCAACAATTTGCCTCTCGATGCCTTTCGTCCTAACCAACATGGATCTCTACATACTACTGGAGGTAATAATTATATTCATGCTAACTAGGGATGATCTCCGTGTTCAATGTTTGATCATTTCCATAACCAAACTTACTAGGCAACATAAACGACTGAATCTCTGCTCTCTAACTGAGTACAATGCACGCTCTTCAAATACAAAAAATATTATCTTAATCAATTTTTCTCCTCTGCAGATGTGTCATTAACAAATCTTTTTAGCAATCGAGCTATCTATTCTTGGGCCACTGATGACACCTCCAAAAAAGTGATTGCTTTATGTATGTCTGCACAAAACACACAAGCTCTCCGAAGATCTCTCATGGTGTGGACGATTGTCTTTGCAACTTTCTTTCCAAGGGATCAAGTAACCCGCTTAATATTCCTTTTCTTTTGACATCATCAGGACGCAGCAGAACAGTGTATTACAGTGGAGTTTGTATTGCTGGAAACAGGAGCTGCATTCTTATGTGATGGTGTTTCTGAAAATTCCAATGGTTTCATAGACAAAATTTGTGACCTTGAAAACTGTGTGTTACGAAGATACAGTCCTGGTGAGGTTCTTGTTTATCTCCTTATATACAAGTAAAACAACCCTCTTGATTTACGCAAACTATAATAGTGTCATCCTGTAACTACAAACTTGGAAATGCAGAGACTCAAGTTTTGCATGGATTAGTCAAGAGGTGGTTAGAAGAGCTAAAGGATGACAAGGAGGAGGCATTGCAGGCTGTATTTGTATTCAGAGTTCCCATTATCAGCACTGTTAATCAAATATCTTGCAGCATGTATGCTTCAGCAAATCACATCATTGATGGTTTTCCATCATGTCAGGTGAAGCAATTTATACATGTCACATATTACTAATTAACTGTACTGATTATGGTGGTTAATTTCTTTTGACGTTCACTTTCATCTTGTCCTTGCAAGTTTCTGAAGGAATTTTGCCATAAGGATTTGGTGATTTCATCATGCCCTTTTTTTAGCTTTTCATTTACTTCGGACAATAACTATCATGTCTCCACACTTTACTTTAAGCAATCCTGTAGCTTCTTGCAGGTTTATGTTACCTATGTTAATCCAGACCATATTGAACAGATATGCAGGTGCCATGGTCGCCCTATTGACCTTGCTAACACAAATAAGGCAAAATGGATGTGCCCAATAACTAGCCGACAGCTCACAGCTTCTGATGTTACTGATACTGCTGTGAAAATTGGGGGACAGACAGTACTGTTTCTTCCTGACTCAGAAGGCGTTTCAAGCTTGCGACGAGCCTCATCCTCCATTTCTTTTGACGTGATTGAGCGCACCAATTTAGCCTCACTAAATGAAGGTAACCAACACTGTTAGCTATTGCGATAGGCATTACATTAGTTAGTCTTTAGAGGCTCTGTATCTTCTCCGTACAAAATTTAATGGCAAACTCTGTTAATAGGACTCATAATTGGGACGCCTCATATTGTGATTCCCAGCTCTAATGATGTTGAGGTTGCTCTTGATGATGAGTGCTCAGATCAGAACACCCAACGTAGGTCTAACGGTATATCTGCAATATGTCTTTGGCTTCTTAAATGGTCGTGACATTTCAACATCTATAGTGTGTATTCTGTGCAGTTTTCTATGGTCTATGTGAGACACTTTTCAAGCTTGATCAGGGACTTGTGTGCTCCTCAAAATGCAATACTGAAACGATGAAGATAGGATCCCTTGAGTGTTATTATCTTCTCCAACCATCTGAGAAGGGACCAATGCTTCTGAGGGTATAGGCGACGCCCCCCGCCCTGCTCTATTGCAATAATAATTCAAGGCACACCGCACTGCACTTATATGCTGTTTGTTTAGTCCATGAGCATCCATTACCGTAATTGCAAGTGTATGTGGTTTGGTTTTGCTTGGTTATAACAGTAAGAGCATATCATGCTGTAGAGGCTTGCTGGATCTGAAGAGATACTGCCTCTCCCAGTTGTGAATCGACCTTGCAACTCTACTGGTACCAAGGAAGTCAAGAGTTTGATCGAAACCTCATTATCTAAGGTTTGCTAATGGAAATATTGTTGTTTCATGATTCCATGGTATATATGGGTTTCATTGGTTTTGCAACCTCCACCAAAGGTTTTTGTTTTGCCATATAACTTATATGGAACTGAACGTGAGCTAACAAATTTAATATTTCAGATTGTGCTGAAGGATTACAACCCTCTACAACATGAGAGAGGTTTTCACTCGAGACTGAATTGTCTGGTGAAGGATAGCCTTCAATTTGGGTTAGCACTTGCTCATTTTTACACACAACTTTTAAAATTTCCGATGCTTAATTTGGTGTATGTATGGTTTCATCTCCTTGGCGTCTGTCATGTCATGTTTGGGTGCCAAGCCCAAGACTATGACCAACTAATAAGACTGGGGTTGTGAAGTTGTGATCGATTCGACATGCATGATTCTGCAGATCAATTGCTCCGGCTTGTGGCGCGAAGGATCCTCGTCATCTTGATTCGTTGAGTGAACCACAAATATCGACATTCCGGGGTCCGGAGGAAAACAAGGTGCTGAGGCCGTGTAGGGAGGAGGGTGGAGATATCCAATCGTTCAGCTTCAGCGAGCCACAGGCAGCGTCAAAGGAGAAGGCGTCGCCCAGGCCCAGCATCACCGAGGAGTGGGAGCAGCTTATCATCATCGACGACGACTTCACCAGTGCCGTCACATGTTCTACTTCTAGGGCCAACCCCAAGCTGCCGTCCCCAGTGAAACCGCTGGACCTGGACGACAAGACAAGCAGGATTCTGGAGAGGCTGGAAGCTCCCAGGGCAAAGAAGCAGAGGGCTACCACCAGCACACGCACACGCACCGGCAACAGCAACACAACCCCACCACCACCAGCGTCCAGCATTGGAGCCGGAACACAGATCAAGAAGCCATTGCTGCCATTTGAACCCAGCGCAAGCCAACCTCTGAGACCCACCTTCAACAAGCTCAGGCGGAAGCCCACTGCAGCCGCCTAGCTTGCTGCCATTTTTACTACAGTCCCATGTATAGAGACAGGAAGATATTATCACATCTTCTATCAAATGTAGATATATAGATAAGGTCACTATTACAACCATTCAGAAATTGTGCTCACTAAACTGATATCTTCTACATAGAGGCCAACTCAAGTACACATGAGCAATGACCATTTTAACAACAAACAGCCCATTGCTACACAAAGGTTAATTTGGTTTGGCCTATGGGGGTCCTAACTTCTCCCCTCAAGTACTTCTCCTAGTACTAGTTAAGCAGACACTTCAATAGATGTGCTGCCAGCTGACTGACAATGAAAACTACTGAATTGGTTTTCCTCTAGCAGTGGATTTCATCGAGGAGTCCGAACCTCCAATGGTAACATTGGAGATGTAGCGCTAGTGCTTGTGCCGCTCCTCAGTTGTTCTGATGCTGCTGACTTTAGCTCAAGTTGCTGGAGCTGATGGACCACATGAGACATCCTTGGTCGCACCGAAGGGACATGCTGGGTGCAGGCATAGACCAAGTCAACAACTTTCTGGATGACACCTACATCTGGCAACTCCTGAATCAGTGGGTCTAACAGCTCTAGGTACCGGTGTGACTGGACTAGAGGTGTTGCCCACTCAAATATAGTCTGCCATCCAACAGACTCAACAGACTGAGTAGGCCGACGGCCACTGATGATCTCTAGAAGGAGCACACCAAAGCTGTAGACGTCGCTCTTTGTTGTCAGTTCATTCCTGTATATGAATTCAGGAGCAAGGTACCCGTAGGTTGCAGCCTTCACAGTCCTCTCGTGCATTACTTCCCATGGTACAAACTTGGACAGCCCAACCCCCATCAGATGGGAACCAAATTCCTCGTCAAGTAGCACGTTGCTTGCACGGATATCACGGTGCACGACCTGCGGCTTCACCTTGTCATGCAAAAATCTGGATCAAAATGAGCACTGGTAAGTAAATAGCAACTAATAGTAGCAAAACAAAACACAATGCCATAAGGGCTCGCATTGACGTATACGCATTTGGCCTAATTTTAGTTCCACGGGAACCCAAACAACACTCTTGAGTAATATAGCTTTAAAATATTATATGGATGTAGAAGCCATCAATATAATTCGAGAACTCTAGAATCATGCACCTGCAGCGATAGAACCGTAAGACAACAGGTGGCTTCTCTAATTGTCTTTATTATGACATAATTAAAGTGTAAGTATACTGAGTGGTTTCCCATGCATGCTACCACGTACATTTATGCAGCCCACCGGTGTCAATTAATAAGCAACCAAAAACATATAATGATCAACCATGGGAGCTGAATGACAGGAAACAACAAAACTCTGAATCAAACCTTGAAATTTAATGCAAAGACAAACCATCCTAAAATGGTAACCCAAATGAGTTCCAAATAGGTCTGGATATAAATTAGTGCAGGCAGGCGC
Source organism: Oryza meridionalis (assembly GCA_000338895.3). NCBI lineage: Eukaryota > Viridiplantae > Streptophyta > Magnoliopsida > Poales > Poaceae > Oryza > Oryza meridionalis. The sequence goes on from CM002524.2 coordinate 353,729, forward strand.
ATGCAAGTGTTACGAAAAATCTGCATGCACACGAGTGCACGCAAGCTAGGTTTATGCATGGATCTATGTTAGAGGGACCTAAACATCTCAGTAAGAAGTAGAGTAACATGTTTGTGAAAAATAGGCAAGTAATCAAAGATTCTGTACAGATGGCTAGGATGACTTACGCGATCCCTTGTGCAAGAGTTGTAGCAACTCTCATCCTCATTGGCCAATCAAGGCACCGCCCTCCTCTGGGGACATGATGTAGCCAAACATCCAACGGCCCATTGGCAACAAACTCATAAACAATAAAGCGGTCACCATGATCGTAACAACATCCTTTTACTGCAACTAAATTAGGATGATACAGCTTTGCAACTCTCCCAATCTCAGAGTAGAAATCTTTTTTCCTTTGTAGGCTTGATCTCTTCAGCCTCTTGATTGCTACTCTGGATCCATCTGGCAAAATTCCGCTATAGGTTCCACCAGTCTTTGCATTCCCAGGAAGCCGGTTGCCCTCACTGAAGTTCTTTGTGATTGATCTAAGTTCTTCACTGGTGAACACTTTCCATAGCGGCGGAACTAACGCGGTAGCTGAAGTACTGGAACCTTCACGCGATCTTCTCCTCCTCTTGCTGCGCCTATAGACAAGTAGCCAAACTACTACTGCTAGAGTGGTCAAGAGAATGAATCCGCTTACAACGACGAGCACTATGAAATACTCCTTGTGGCAGTGATCATGGTAGCATCGGTCTTCTGACATAAAGTAGAGTTGGTCAGCAGTACAGAACAATCATATTTGCATATGGTGAGAGGAAATTATGATTTGTGATAAAGAGATAATAGATTATACAGATGGCACCAGTATTACCAAAAGGGATACTCACCATGATTGATCATACAGATGAGTCCATGTGAGTCGCTGCATCTTTTTGCGGTAAGTGCGGCATGGGTATTGGTAACCAAAGTGCATGCATCATTGGTGGTAGCAAGAGCACACCCAGTAGTGCTGCAGTTGGCGCGCAATGGGTCAGCAGGGAAGGCAGTATCATTCCAAGAAGATGAATCATCGGACCATTTCCAAGCAAAAGCAGAGGCAGTGTTGTCGCGATGACCTCCGACCCAGCATCCAGAGGGGGAAGGTCCACAGAGAGACTTTGCAAGATTGAGGTCTTGAAGTGATGATAGGGCAGCCAAATGAGCGGTGAAGTTGTTGCGGCAGAGAGCCTCGGATCTGTCCCAAGAAAGGGGTGTAGGTATGTAGATGAAACACTTATCGAGAGCAGGAGTGATTTGCCAACCATCAGGGCATGATGCTGCAGAGAAATGGGTGGCAGTTAATAATAATAACAATAATAATAATAATAATAATAATAATAATAATAATAATAATAATAATAATAAGGTATGTATAATGATAATGAGAACTCTGGCATCTGATACAAGGACGACAGTAGAGTATACTAGAAGGTGTGACATACACGAGGATGAACACAACACAGGTCGTAAATTAATTATTAGTAATATACCACTAGTATCCCCATTACATTTACATGGTCGTGCGGAGAAAGTGTAGCCGAAGAAAGGGTGTTGGTGGCGGGGAAAAAATGAAATCTTGTTTTATATATAAATTTGTGTGCGAGTGTAGAAGAAGAAGAAGATGTAAGAGAGGAATTCGTTGCTTGTTTGTGACAGACAGATTGATGTGGAAGAGTAGTTATTAGGAGGGAGGAAGCAAGGGCAAAAGGAGAGTAGAAAGAAGAAATAGAAGAGAGATGCATGCAGGTTGAGGTTGGCGAAGGAAGGCGAGAGAGATAGGGAAAGAAGTGATGGCCGGATGCAGCGGCCTAGGAGTAGTAACTAATAGGGATCTAGTCAAGTGTAGTAGAAGTAGTAGAGAAAGAAAGTAGGCAGGCGAGGCGAGGAGGGAATACATACGGGTGGAGGTGGAGGCGGTGAGGGTGGCGGGCAGGATGATGAAGAGGAAGAAGAAGACGCGGAGGATGGCCGCCGCCATGGCCGCCGATCCGTGTTCTCTTGCCCTTCCTTCCTTGATGATGAACAAAGAAAGAGGAATGGAGTAAAGGCAGGAAGACGAGACGAGTCATAAAAGCGGGTGGTGTGGTGGACAGTCCCGTCCCAGACTGACTTGTGGTGGGGTGGGGACTACCACCATTAATGCAAATGGGCTATCGGCCCAACATACTCCATTTTGGGCTTCTGGTCTGGTGGGCCTACTCCTCGATTCGTTTGTGTTGCGGTGCGTCGCGTCTTCCTTCTCCCGTCTTGTTGGCTTGGCTCTTGTGGTTGGCAAATCAATCGAATCGATCCCCTCTCATCCGCGGACACAAAATCTCTCCTCTCCCTCTCGGCGCCCAGATTCTCGCCGCCGGCCGCCCCTTCCTTCTCTCCTCCTCCTACGTACGTAAGTATCGATTCCATGCCCCCATCCCCCATCATACGTTTTCTAGGGTTTCATGCATCGGGGATGAATCGTTCATGCGATTTAATTCTATTCCCTATTATATTTATTATTATAATCGTATATAGAGATTGATAGATTCTTCTAACAACAAGAAGAATAAACCAACCCCAATTTTTTCCCAACCTCTATCTAATAATCAAGCTGCTCCCTACTTTAACAATCTCTCTCATTCTTCTCAATTCAATTCAATTCTACTACTGTACTGCATTTAGTCTCATGCTTAATTCAATTTTCACTCAACTGCTTGCCACCAATCTTTCTTTCATGCAGGTAAATAATCCACCTACGCTACGATACGACCAACCCCATTATGAGCTCTCTATGCCCCTTTGCCAAACTCGCCTCCGCTGGCGCCACATGCCCCGTAAAATCATCATCAGACAACAAAACCACCTCATGTCCTGTCAATCACACCGACGACGACGACGACAATGAAAAAACTGGCAATGCTAACACCGATCCTCGTGTGGTGCCACCAAAGTGCCCCTTTGGCTATGACTCCAACACCTTCAAGCTTGGCCCACTCAGCTGCATGGTCTGCCACGCTCTGCTACATCAAAGCAGCAAATGCACCCCGTGCTCCCACAAGTTCTGCAAGTGTGTATCATACTATTTCAATAGCTTTCTACTAGTAATTCCTTCCGTCAATAGTATATACCTTCTGACTTGATCTCCTTGGATTTCCTTCTCAGGGCATGCATATTGCGCTTTAAGGACTGCCCATTGTGTGGTGCTGACATCCAAGGGATCGAGCCCGATGATGAGCTTCAAGGCCTTGTCGACCGCTTCATTGATGGCCATGCCCGAATCAAGAGATCACATGCTGCAGGCGATGGGGAAGCCGCAAGTGACAAGACCAAGGTCATTTACGAGGATGTCTCCATGGAGAGAGGAGCTTTTCTGGTCCAGCAAGCGATGAGGGTCAGTTACCTAATCAACTCCCATAAGCTTCTTACGCTCAGCTTCTTTTACCTTTCAAATTTGCATATATCCTTCATCCTCTGGTCTGTATTAATTTATTAATGCTCTACATATTTTGATAGTACCTCTGACTTTTACATATCCAGGCCTTTCGCGCACAGAACATTGAAAGTGCAAAGTCAAGGCTCAGTATGTGTGCAGAAGACATCAGGGAAGAGTTGAAATCTAAAGAAGACAACCAAGAACTGTGTTCTCAACTTGGAGCTGTGTTAGGAATGCTTGGGGACTGCTGGTACGACAATTTTCTCTTGGGGACTGGAGGATATGTGAACCTGCTATTGATACGTTTATAGCCTACTCCCTCCATGTCTAAATAATTGACATGTTTGACTTTCCCATTTAAACTTTGACCATTATTTGCTCTTAAGTTGTTAGACCTAATTGAACAAAAGTTTGATTCTTATATTTAGGACATAACACACTTTAATAACATGGCATCATTTCTTGTGTTTGTAAATATATAACAAAAAGACTAGTGGTCAAAGTTCAAAAGTGAATCGTACCTTCTATCAGTCATTTAAAAACGAAGGGAGTATTGAGCTAAATTCTTGCATGGTTTTTGTTTTCTTCTAATTGAGAGAACAGTTCTTAACTTTGAAATGTCTGTAGCTTTCCTCAAAAGAAGAGAGATGCTCAATGCTCAATGCTCAATGCTTTGTATCTGTTGTGCACAAGGGCCCATTCTAGCCTTGGCCCGTTCATCTTTCTGCTCATTCAGAACCTAGTTATCTTTCATGTGTTCTAATACCTGAATTTTCTATGTTTTGACTAGGCATAGAACTTGCCTTCCAAACAAGGGAAAGGAGAATCTTGTTGTAATAACATTTGTTCTCCATTAAAATATTAAACTGTTATCTGCCTCAGTGTGTTCTACAATACTGATGCACAGACCACAGAGGTTGTCTAGCAGGTGGTAGGCTGATAGTGATGCCAATTATGACTGGTCGCAATTTGTCTGAATAGTATATTCATAGCTCGGGAAACGTGGGAAACCTTTAACCATGCCCTACACCAGCCAGCATACTGATGCCAATAGCATCGCTTGTGTAATAGCCAGCTACCAGCTACCAAGAGCCTAGTTCTAGTCAGGGTGTCTGGTACCTGCTCATATAAAAGGCTCAGGGTCCATAAGTTGTTGCTGAACTCATTGTGTTTCCATGTCACTGGAGGGTGTTTTGTTTTTATACCTCTGTTATAATATCTGGCTGAACTTTTTCCATGAATTTCATTGTGCTCTATTATTTTTCATTATATTTGTGACACATAACCATGGCAGTATTTAGCTTATTTTTTCTTTGTTTGTTCACAATTGACCTCATTCCATGCCACAGTCGGACCTTGGGAGATGCTCCTTCAGCAATCACTTACTATGAAGAAAGTGCTGAATTCCTCTCGAAATTGCCCAAAAAAGATCTGGAGGTTGTATTTTGTTGTTAATATGATCATAATAGCATGATAGTAAGTTCTCATGTTGATTTAACTTTTGCATTCATCTACAGTTGGCCCATACTCTCTCAGTTTCACTAAATAAAATTGGAGATGTTCGCTATTATGATGGGGACCTCCACTCAGCAAGAAGCTATTATGCGCGTTCGTTGGATGTTCGCAGAAGTGCAGCAAAAGAACACTCAGCTGTGGCTTCCCAGGTAATTACTGTGTTACTGGTTAAGATTAGCTATAAATACAAAATGGGCTGCTGTTATCATCTTAGAAACAGAAGGAACCTTATTAATCACTCTGTTTTGTCCCTGTTCTTTTGTGCTAGCTCTTCCATATCATTACGCTAGTAGATGTATCATATATGTTCCATGAAAATGATATCAACAGATATTGATCAAAAGTTCTTCCTTATCTTAGATTTATTATACAGGCATAATTAGAAATGTTAAGTGTTTAAATGTGTATTAGATACCATATCAATGAGCGCTCCAATTGCACATGGACCAGTAGCTATTTTATCCCATAATTCATGGTCCTGGTACTGATGGACACTGCACATAATACATAGTAGGCAGAGAAAAATGGATGTAAAAAAGGGGTTCCTACACAGAATTGTTCTCTGAAGCAAATTGTTGTCTGAAGTCTGTGGTAGCAAGTGCCAGACCATACTAGGAAGTTTGGCAATTTGCCATAAATGATGGCTAACAGATCTTTTAACCTATATTTGTGCTTGTTCCCAATTCAACCATGCCAATAAAATTGTCAATACCATTGAGATGATGGCTTTATTTCATTACTTGGTCTGTGGCCAAAAAATTGGCACTGCCAAAATTTTGGTAATGAAAACCAATTAAAGTGCATACACATAAAAAATATTGGCAACAAACCAAATGAGCAACATTACAGAAATTTGTACAGCACAAATTGGTTGCAAACCAAACAAGCCCTTTATCTTCTCTAAAGTTTAAAGTCAGGAGACGAACCAACAGAAAATAACAAATCATTTTGTAAGATTGTGGTAGGCTTTAGCTGCTACATGGAACAGACATATTCTTGAGTGTTTTTTCTTTAGCTGCCGCTATTTCATGATCTGTCTACTTTTGGATATAGGCCATTGATGTAGCAACTTCTCTTGCCAAAGTTGCGGATGTCGATAGAAATCTTGGGAACGAAAGCATGGCAGTTGAGGGTTTTGAGGAAGCAATTAAATGCCTTGAGAATTTGAGGCTGGAATCTGGAGAGGCCAGTCTTGAGCAGCGGGTAGCTACTACTCCACTTATCCTTGTGTACTGCCTTTCATCCATGCGCTCCTATTTGTGGTGCTCTCGACTGACTTTTATCGTGTACTGTAATACTTTTGCAGCGTCTCTCGGTCCTCGACTTTCTACAAAAACAACTGGATGACAAGTGATATGCACGGTTCTTTGAAGAGCACACTCACAGGATATATGTACTATCCATAATGAGGATCAGCTCCAGTAGTCTCTGTGATGCATATGGAAGGGAGTTGCTCCAGAATGAATGGTAACTGGTGTGTATTTGAGGTTTGCTGCGACACAGAATAAATACTTTCGAGTTGTATATGTTTCTTGTGTCTGCCACGGGTGCAGACCTCTTTGAGTCAAGATGGCCACCTCTTACCCTGAGGCACCACGGAGACGAAACTTCTCGGAAGTACTACTGGTTCCTTGTTGCCTCTGCCGTGTTATGTGAATGTTATCCCACTGTATATTTATTGATGATATAATATTATAAGAAAAGAACAGCACAGATGTTTTGTATCGCCCTATCAAATTAAGTTGTTTGGCATATTCAAGCGGCAATTGAGATAATCTGGATGAGGAATCTCAAAAGTCAAAAGAAATCAGGTTTCTTTGCTCTTACCTTGTGAGAGACGGATCTTTGACAAGAAGGCAAGCAAGTCTTGCTTGGCAAAGTCCGCAACTGATGCAAATTTGACTTGTGCAGAATACAGCTAGCTAGTTTATTAGTCTAGTCTAATTGATGTTTCTGCAGGAATTTAGCCACATAATTTTGGAAATGTTGCATGGTCTGCAGGTTTTGCATAGCCGATTAGCCGATGGTGGTGTAGCTCAATTTATTTTATTTTATTTTATTGAATTTTGTGATATGATAGATCAAACTGATGAGCCAATTAAGAGAGGCCTGATTTGCTGGCCCAGGTAGATAGAGTAGGAATAATTCGATTTACGCGCCGCGATGGTGATTGAACCGAACCGAACCGAACAGTATAAATTAAGAGATTGCGTGTCATTCCATGCATCTTAATTTAGTCACGTTTGGAGGTCGAATCCGGTTGAGTGACCGATCAAATCAGTCACGTTACATGTAGTATATCGTACGTGAAAATGCCTCTGCCGGTATATATACGTATGTATATCCGGCGCGGCTATATATATAGGAGCACCAATTAAGGTGGGTGCGCGTCGGAAGAAATACTCCTACTTATGTTCCTGCGAATTTGGGCTACCATGCAACATAATAATTATTTAGCTTGTAGAATATACACTGGGTGCTGGCCGGAACTGTCTAAAAATCTAATTAAGTGTGTACTGTATATACCAATCTAGTACGAGAGGCTGGGCGTGCGGATCGAAGGCTTCTCTATACTATACACAGCTGCTGCTGCTGCTGCTGCTGCTTAACAGGAGTCTCAATCTCTTACCATTGAATTTTACGGCCGGGTCGGAAGAAATATATATAAAACTTTACTAGTAAGTAATTAATTTCGGACAATAGATATATACTCCCTCCGATCCGTTTCAAAATATTTAACACCATTGACTTTTTAGCAAATGTTTGACCGTTCGTCTTATTAAAAAAATCTATGAAATATGTAAAACATGAAAGTATATTTAACAATGAATCAAATGATATGAAAAGAATAAATAATTACTTAAATTTTTTTGAATAAGACGAATGGTCAAACACGTACTTAAAAAAGTCAACGGTGTCAAACATTTTAAAACGGAGGGAATACAACTGTTGACAAAATTAACCCTATGGTATTGACATTTGTATCACTGTACTAGATCATACTTTATGTATTCACTTGGGAAGAACAATTAATTAATTAATTAACGTATGTACTCAGGAATTATATATAATAAAATGATCTCTGGATCGATCGATCGAGCTAGGTGGCTGTATATATCGTGTATATATATATATATATAGGTGGCCTGCCCCTGCCCCCATCCACAACTCTCAAATTTCCATCCTTTTCTTCTTCTTCCATCGATTGCATTCAAATATTGATCAATCACAAGATCGATCGATACCCACATATATATGATGACCATCGAGCTGCAGCTTCCGGCGGCGGCGTGCGGTCATCACACAGCAGCAGGGGCAGGGCTGCCGCCGGGATTCCGGTTCCACCCGACGGACGAGGAGCTCCTCCTCCACTACCTCGGCAAGCGCGCCGCCGCAGCGCCGTGCCCGGCACCGGTGATCGCGGAGGTGGACATCTACAAGTACAACCCATGGGAGCTGCCGGCCATGGCGGTGTTCGGGGATGAGTCGGATGGCGAGTGGTACTTCTTCAGCCCACGCGACCGCAAGTACCCCAACGGCGTCCGACCCAACCGCGCCGCCGGCTCCGGCTACTGGAAGGCCACCGGCACCGACAAGCCCATCTCCATCTCCGACGGCGCCGGCGGGACGCAGACGGTGCTGGGCGTGAAGAAGGCGCTTGTGTTCTACCGCGGGCGGCCGCCCAAGGGCACCAAGACCAGCTGGGTCATGCACGAGTACCGCCTCGCCAACGCCGCCGCCTCCTCCTCCTCCTCCTCCTCCTATACTACTAACATGAAGCAGCAGCTGGCCTCATCATCATCGTCCAGCTCCAGCAGCGGCAGCATGAGGGTACGTACGTGCTAGTGCTAACTACATACAGTATATCCTCTTCCATATATATATATATATCATCATATATATCCATCCACTGATCGATATATATATATATGCGCAATTATATTCATGCACGCAGCTGGACGAGTGGGTGCTGTGCAGAATCTACAAGAAGGAGGCCAACCAGCAGCTGCAGCACTACATGAACATGATGATGGACGACGACAACGATGACGAACACAACCTGCAGGTGCAGGTGCAGCAGCAGCAGGCTCAAAGCCACCGGATGCCAAGGCCTCCATCCATCTCGGACTACCTCTCCGACGACCTCCCGCCGTCCACCCATCACACGCCATCTCTGCACCTTGGATTCACGGCGGTGAACGAGCAGGGCAGCAACAACAAGAGGCACAAAACTATGGAGGAATATTATTCTATTTCCACGGCAGAAATGCTGCATGCGTCGTCCACGACGTCCAACAACAAGTCGACGCAAATCAACTTCTCCTCCATATCTGAGCCGCAGCCGCCTGCAGCTGCGGGCCATGATCAGCTGATGCCTTCTCACAACGACCACACATCAATATGACCAACCTCCCCCATCAACTATCTAAAGCTAGGTTAGCAGATTCAATTCGTTCAGTCATCATTTCACTACCTACGTACGTTACGTCCAAGCTTGTTCACAATTATTGGAGGGGTTGGATTTAATTGAATTGAATTCTTGTTCATCACAAACTGATAGATAATTGATTAATATAATAGATTGTCAGGATTTGATGTACATGTGTACTACATAGCTAGCAATTAGTGTTAATTATATACGTTCTTGTAAGTCCTTGTAATTAATTAACAGTTAATCATATGCCAAATATATAGCAGTGTTTTACTACAAATTGTCTCTGGGAATTAACACAAATATATATGTATTCGGATGGCTTAATATATTACACTAGTTTGATCCTCATATACATGCATGCTAGCATGGATCATATTGCTATTCAGAATCCGTACTAAAGGTTTGGCTTTCTTCAATTCCATGAAAGTTAGACGGTTGGCTCAATACTGCATACTCGATCAGGTTGTCTGAGTATCCAGCAGCAATTAGGCCGAGTTTAGTTCCAAACTTTTTCTTCAAACTTCCAACTTTTTTATCATATCAAAATTTTCCTACACACATAAACTTCCAACTTTTCTGTCACATCGTTTCAATTTCAACCATACTTTCAATTTTGGCGTGAACTAAACGTACACAACCTTAATGAAGGGTGGAATTATTATATATTATTATGTATAAATTTCATAATATATATAGCTAAGGGTGAATTATTTAAAGAAAAAACTAGCTAGGGTGAGAGTTGTGGAATTCTGAACTCTAGTTTTTGATTACTCTTGGTTTTTAATGCCCGATGCTATTGATTCTTAATGTGACATTGACCATTTGTCTTATTAAAAAAATATATAAATACTATTTATTTTGTTGTGACTTGTTTTATCATCAGAAAAATTATAACCTTAATTTATATTTTTACATATTTATACCAAATTTTTAAATAAGATAAATGATCAAATATTATGCATGCGCAAAATCGATGGGTTCCTACGCTAAAACCAGGGGAGTATAACACAAGAACCGCGATGGGGCAGAAGCTTTTGTAAGTTATTGTCCTAGCTAGGGTAACTAATTAATTTTTCTATTGATTAGCCTTTACCGATCGAGCTTAATTAAGTAATTAGGAGTAAATAACTTGCGCGTGACAGATATTAACTATGTGCCAATTGGTCCCGTTACATATATGTATATGCATCATATATATAGAGAATTCTCACACGTAACAATAATGGATGATCGATATATATATATATATAAAGAGAATGACTGAGTTTATACGTAAACCATGCATGTACAGTTACCTAACCGTTTGCTTGTGAAAGTTACCTAGCTAGGAGTAGAATCAAGCTAAGCTAGTTGTTAATTAAACCATGCATCGATCCGATTGATATACTTATATGAGGAGAATATTCTCAACCAAATGCATGTTTGACCAACCGGCCAGTTGCAAGGTTAATTTAGTAATCAAAGCCATTTCTTCCTATAGGCCGAGAACGAAATAATTAAGGTAGCAAATTAAAAAGGGTGTGGATTAATTTGAGATATACGTACATACATACTTGTGTTGGTACGTTAGTTGTCGATTGTTATTTTGCCTCACGCATCCGCTATATATATATATATATATAGCTCATAGCTGATGTCGAACCTTAATATGACAAACCATTAATTTATACAGTACGTATGTATGATGATGTATATTGATCTATATATGAATGGAAAGACACAATCAAGCTAATAATTAGCAAGTGTATATGTAATGTATATATAGGTATCAATTGCTTGCTGACAGCTGATCAGTACAAGCGCTTGTATACGTACGTACAGAGGAATTAAGCAAAAAGCAGATCAGGTGCACGCATGAATCTCTCTATAATTAAATCGACTATGAAGACATGCAGTACTACAAAAGTACATCTGAGGTCCCTCATTTGTCACCGAGATACAAAATCGTCCCTCAACCTAGAAACGCGAGGCGCGGCGAGGCAACGGTTCACTTTGGGTGCTTAGATGGTATTGAATCTGGTTTTGTCTAACGTGTAGATGAGTCAGCGTGGGACCCACATGGACCCACATGCCAGTATGACACGTCATTATCCTCTCCTTTGTTCTGTCTCTTTCGTGCTCCTCTTCTCACTCGCGCCTAGCAACGCGAGGCGCGGCGAGGCAACGGTGGTCGCGGCTCCGGCGGTGAAGGGCGGTGGCCGGGTAGGACTCGGAGAAGTGGCCCTCAAGTGCAAACGAGCGGCGGCCGGAAGAGCAGCGGTTGGGCTCTCAGCGTGGAGGCGGTGGGACTTTGGATTTGGGGATTTGGGGCGGCGGCGGTGGCCAGATTTGGGGAAAACGACGGTGGTGGTCATTGGGCGCCGGCGAGGAGTGAAATGGGGTCACGGAGGGACGAGGAGCTTGGTGGTGGTGGCAGCTTGGTCGATTGAGCACTGGAGATGGTGGATTGGAAGCGGTCAGTGCGACGGCGGTTGATGCAGAGCATGGTGGCAGCGACATAGAGTGCGCGCGCGTGCTGGCTTTATAGCCGTGGTGGAAGGGAGGACGAGCGTATCATCGGACCACGGGCTATCGGGGGCGCCATGGCTACGCGTGGGCAAGGCGGGCCGACGGGGGAGTTCAGCCCTAGGAGTAGCGGCAACTTCTCGCGACTGCACAATGGAGAGCTAGGTCCGCACGGTGGTGGAGGCCATCCACTCATCTCGTGCGTAGGCTGTCATCTACTCGCCGGCGGCGCCTCCAAGGTAACCCCATTCGTCGCTGGCCCCACTTCTGTGTCGCCGAGCGGTGATTCGCCGGCAGATTCAATGACGGCGCACGGGGAGAAAGGCCAGCAAGTCGGTGCGGCAGCCGCGCCTTCTCCTCCATCAGCACACCGAACCTCTTCCCGCCACCCTGCTGCTCCACCGCCGGATTCCCCATCGACGGCCGCACCTCCTTCCTCGACGTCGGCTGCGCGTTGATGTAGTCCGCCTGTCCCGACCACCCCAGCAGCGACGCCCACCACTTCTCGCCTCCGCCACAGCTCCCATCGGCGCGGAACCTCGCCGTGTGGCAGCCGACGTGGACGCCGCGGCGCACGGCCAAGCCACCGGCGGCGGCCTCACTGATAAAGCCGTCCCCGATGCTAGAGGAGGTGGGATTTATGGTGGGGGCGCCCCGTCGGCCTGCTCCGCCGCTGCTGCCGCCCGCCTGCTCTGCCGCTGCCGCTCTGCCTGCCGTTGCCACTCCGTCATGTCGTCCATTTGCAGGGGAGAGAGAGGATAGAGAGAAGAGGGGGAAGAAGAGGATGAGGGTTCACTGACATGTGGGGCTTGAGCTGACTCAGCTGCCACGTCAGACTAAACCGGGGTCAAAACTACCTGAGGAGCAAAAGTGAACCGATTTTGTAAGTTAAGGAATGATGTATATCTGGTTTTATGGTTGGGGGACGATTTTGTAATCCAATGACAAGACGAGGGACCTTCTTTGTACTTTTTCCTAGTAGTAACACCATATACTCCATTTACTTATATGGGCCAAGTGAATGCCGCGACGCGAGAGACGACAATGAAGAATACTCCATGTATTACGTCCTGGGCCAATATGAACGAATAGTGGGCCGGCCTGGCCTTTACACGCTACATAGATCATGTATCAGAGGATTAAGTTCAATGTAGGTCCCTCATCTTAACATCGAGGTTGGTTTACATCCTCGAACCATAATATGAGATGTAACGCATCCTCTAATTTACAAAACTAAATTAACAGAGATCTCAAGACAGTATTATGTATGATTTTGACTGAGTCAACGGGGACCACACGGGCCTCACATATCAGCGACCAATTTTTTCCTCCTCCTCCCTCCACCTCTCTTCCTCTCTCTTTCCCATCTTCGGAGTGATGGCTCACAAGGAGAAGGGCAACGCACAAGCAATCGGTGGGAGAGGAGCTAGGTGGTGGCGATGGTGTCGAGCTGAGCCTCCCGCAGCACGACTTGTACAACGCACTTGCCGAGCAACTGTGCGTCCTTTCGCTCTAGCCCACTGTCGGTGGAGGCGTCATCCTGGTTCTCCTCCTCTAGATAGGGGAGAGAGAGTAATAAGGAAGAATATATTGTTTTCACTGACATGTGGGTTCCATATGGGTTTAATTTTGTATTTTTGTTTCTAGTGCCACGTGAGTCATAACCACCCTTGATACTCTCTTGGGACTTCGTTTAACCTGGTTTTACAAGATTAGGAATTTGTTATATCTGGTACTATGGTTCGAGGATGTAATCCAAACTCGACGTCAAGATGAGAGGTCTAAAGTGAACTTATTCCTTTCTTAAATGACTGACTTTAGGCTGGAGAAGACATGAGCAAGAATGGAAATTAATTAAAGTCGAAATAAGAACAAGAATCAAAATCAAAATCAAATGCACTAATGGTGTGGCAGAGTCATGAGTGGGTGGTATCATCAGCCATAGTTTAAATTCTGGTGGCCACTAATATTAAACACATACATAGTCTTTCGGTGGGTTTATAGTGTTATCAGAGATATACTGCTGCTTTTTTTTGTCTCGTGTTAGGAGACATATTTGTTGGTGTGTGTAATGGTGTGTGGGCGTGGGTACCTACCGTGTAATTAGAAAAGGGGAAAAAAGATTCAAAATCGAATGCAATCAGGTGGGAAAAAAAAATCCTCACCCGTGCGACACCGAGCAGACTAGTGACGCGTGTCCAATATTCCTACTGCAGCCGAGTCTAGCTTTGGAGCCGAGCCGATGTCCGATCTCCTACCCCACACCCCTGTCCACTTGATCGTTGAGAAAGCCACCGAGCAGCATCTACCAGCTGCACATAAAGTCTGAATAATTTCACTTTTTAATAGGGCATTTTTTATGCAAGCATTGGTGATAATATTTCTGGGGATTTTTCTAGGGTCAAGTGGACAGAGGTGTCTTGCCATCACGAGATTTAAATTATCAACCATTTCCACCGTTTTGGAGATTTAAATTCAGATATTAGTGTTAACATCTAAATTTGACAAATAGAACGGGAATAGAAAAGTATGATCGAATTTGAAAAGACCCGGCTGGTCTAACCTCTTTTTAAATATCGCATCTTACTTTTTACCAAGTTTTGGTCTAGTTTTATCCATCTTCGTCGGTTTGCCTTGTAAGTCGTCCGGTCTGTCCTGAAAACCTTTCGTTCTATTCACGAGACGGATGTTTATCCCTATTTCGTATTAGGGCTTGTTTAGTTTACGAAAAGAAAATTTTTGGGTGTCACATCGGACGTTTGACCGGATGTCGGAAGGGGTTTTCGGACTCGAATGAAAAAACTAATTTCATAACTCACCTGGAAACCGCGAGATGAATTTATTAAGCCTAATTAATCCATCATTAGCACATATGGGTTACTGTAGCACTTATGGCTAATCATGGACTAATTTGGCTCAAAAAATTCGTCTCGCGATTTCCATGCAAACTATGGAATTAGTTTTTTATTTTATCTATATTTAATGCTCTATGAATGTAACCAAATATTTGATGTGACATTTTTGGGAACTAAACAAGGCCTAAATCGGCTCCCACTACTAAAATTTTTTTTTCCAAACGAGCAAAACCTATTCTTGCGTGCTGTTGAGGCGTCCGTCTGCCCGAAAGTTTTTGCGAAAATCGTTATTTTTTCATGCGGGTGGTGCACTCGCACGCAAAAATTCAATTTTCACTTGCGAGTGCTTATGCGTACGCAAAAATCAAAATCCAAAAAAAATAAAAATAAAAATCCCCAAAATTAAAACCCTAGCTAGGTGGAGGGACTTTCCCACCATTGTCGTCGTCGACCCTCCTCTCCTTCTCCGGGCTCCTGCCGCCGCCGCTGGCGGAACCGCGCGGGCCGGGCGAGGGAGGGCTGCCGCCGTCAGAACTAGGTGGGGGATGGCTGGCACCGCTGTTGGCGGCTATTAAATACCAATTTTATGCCACCAATACTTGTATAAATCAAAAGAAATAAAACATCCAACAACCACTGGATTCACGAGCGACGTGGGGGAGGCCCGCCGCCACTCCAGCTACCGCCGCTCACCTGTCTGCCTGCAAACTATAGGAGTTTTTTATAGAAAAATTGTTTCTGTATGGTGTCCTCTAGCCGGTTTTGATTTTTAATAGGGCATTTTTTATGCAAGCATTGGTCATGATTGGCAGCATGAAAAAAAAAGTTACCAACAGTTGATCCGTTTTGGAGATTTTTTGTTGTTTCGGAGATTTAAAATCAGATGGCGAGAGGTTCACAACACCATATATATTTGTACAGCATGTAAATTCATTTGGTCCGAATTGCAGAAGCAAAAAGACAGCCAAAACGGCGCGGCTCGATGTACTTCTGGTCCTGGACAGCTTGGCTCTAATCAGCGCCAGCAGGATGGGCTCGGCTCCAAAGAGGGTCCGATCGATGCAGCAGATATCGGACACGCGTCACTAGTCTGTGGGGTGTTTTTTTTCATCAGGTGGAGCAATGAGCTGTCCTTTGGTGTGTGTATGTTTTTGTTGTGATAGTACTAGTCTGGGAGAGCAGTGGTAGAAGAGAGGAGAAGATCGATGATATATGAGGACGTGTAATTTGGTGGGGGTGGTCACGTTCGAGGAGGGTGGCGTCTTCATCCACCAAATTAATGCCACCTCACACTCACGCTGTCCTACATGAATATTCAGTCACGGAGGTTGCTATCGGTAGAACGTACGTGTTGCCTTTTATTGATTTTCTTTTTCTATCTAAGACTTTCGTTAGTTTCTACTAGTATTACTCACGCACTAATTGTCTATAATGGGATAAAATTACATACAGAAATTCTTGTATATTTTATTTTAGTTACATATAAGACATATACGCGCATACTCACAGCAAATACATCTCTCTGATAACACATGCTTAAAAGATACGAAAACCAGCAACTCACTAAATTTCTATAGGAATGTCTAGATTTTAAACGTCTGAATCACTTTTCTAGCTATTTCATTGCGTGATAATGTAATATTTCTCACAACCATTTACTATTAAACAAAGTTCCTTCTTTTCAAAATGGCTCAACAATAAATTATTCTAGCTAACAACAAAAATCATAATATATATATCATAAAAAATATTTTTAATCAAATATCTTAGTATCACTTATTTGCTTATTTGTTATTCACTCGTTTGAATCAAATGTTAGAGTACTCTATGATATTAAAAGATATTGTGGGACAATTTGTACAAGCGGCAAAAGCAATAGTGGGACGGTAGATTGACTGTCATCATCACTAGATAATTTTAAAGGAGTACAGAAAGGGTAGCACAGATATTTACGAATGGCTGATTATTTTAGATGTGTTTAGGGGTGAATTTGGATTGATTTAGACGTTGATGGTGTGAATAACCCCAAGTTGCAGGGATGGCAATGGGGCCCGTTTCCCGTCACCCGGTGGGGAGTTTCCTCTATTAGGGTGCCAAAACAGGAGAGAAACCATCCCCATGGGGATGTTAACGGGCGAAATTCATACCCATCGGGTGAGCGGGGATGGGGACCCGGTAACTGCCTGCCTGTCATGTGGGTCCTTTCTTTCACACACACACACATATATATATATATATATATATATATATATATATATATAGTCAAAGTGTAAACCCTATTCTTACTCCTCCTTTCCCGTCCCTATTCCCCTGCCGCCGCCGCCACTCTATTCCCCTCCTTCTTTTGCATGCGAGCCGTCGCTCTCGCTCGGACGGATGCAGCCAAATGAGCATGCGCGGCGGAGGCATCGATTGTTGGCCATGATGTCATGCCGCAATAGCCAGCACGCAGCCTGTGTGTACGTCTTCTTCAAGCTACATCTGTATGCATGCAAACTAGTATTATTTGTAAATCTAGGACCTGTGAGTTGTGTGTCTCGTTCTCTTCTCCATCCTATCACTAGCTCAAGGGCTTGGATTGAGCCCACTGTAGCGATTACCGGGGTGTATTTTGCCCCGTGGGTACCCGCGCGGGGCCGGGGGTGGGGATGGGGAAGCATAAATTGGAGGCGCCGGCCATCTCTCCTCTAGTAGCGTGTAAATCTCCATTCCCCCAAATCCATCGATCATGGAGTTCCCTCATCGCCACCACCACCACGCCCACCGCGACGACGACGACGACGACCGCCGCCGCCATCCCGCTCCCGCTCCCGCCTACGGCCACGACTCAGCCCCTCCG
The DNA here is from genome assembly GCA_000338895.3 of Oryza meridionalis. NCBI lineage: Eukaryota > Viridiplantae > Streptophyta > Magnoliopsida > Poales > Poaceae > Oryza > Oryza meridionalis. The sequence goes on from CM002524.2 coordinate 371,308, forward strand.
CCGGGTCCCTACGGCCAAGCGCCCCCTCAGGCTGATCCCTACGCTCGCCACCCGCCTTCCCACGACTACGCTCCTCCTCCTCCGGCGTACGGGGGAGGGGGCTACGGCAACGTCGTCCACGTTTCCCACGAGGTCTCCGAGTACATCAGCCCCGTCCAAGAGACCCGCCCGCACCACGGTGGCGGAGGAGCCCCACCGGTGAGGCAGCCGACCCACAGGATCTACTGCAAGGCCGGGGAGGACAACTACAGCCTCGCCGTCAGAGATGGCAAGGTCTGCCTCGTCCGCTCCCATCGCGACGACCACACGCAGGTACGTACCTCCCTACTTCTTCAATTTCGCGATTCATCCCCTCCCTCATCTTCAGTCAAAACAATTGCTAGTAATTAATTAAGTGATGAATAATCAAGAGTGAGTGTGAAATTGTGATGCAGCACTGGGTGAAGGACATGAAGTACAGCACGAGAGTGAAAGACGAGGAAGGGTACCCTGCCATGGCGCTCGTCAACAAGGCCACCGGCGATGCCCTCAAGCACTCCATCGGCCAATCCCACCCTGTACGTATTTCCTCTTTTCCTCTGCCTCTCTCTAATTTATTACTATTACCAACCTAGAGCCTTACTACAATCTTTTGCCAACCAACACCAAGTTCAGTTTGCTGCGGCTTGCGACATCCAGAGACGTGCGTGTCACCCCGTCCGTGCAAGTCCAAATTAGCTTGCCTACATTAAACCAGTTTGGAATTGAATTATTAATTTAAGGATTTGCTACTCTACAGGACTAAAATATCACATTTCTATTCACAAAGATCACAACTTGTCCAAACTGTATCACTAGGATTAAAATATCCTTTTTAGCCTGAGGTCTTCTACTCGCTCGCACGATTGATACTATTTTATCTTCCTTTTGGTTGGGACAATTAATAGTATATGCTTGCATGTTCATTGTCATGTCTAGAAAATATTGCGAGACTCTGTTACTGCATCCTTACAATCGCAACCAACAACTTAAGATCTGTGATAATTCGGGATTGGCATCCACACATCCATGATCCATGTGCCGCATTCATGTTGGTGGGGTGGGGTGTCCATGTGCTTGTCTGTCATGTGAAAAAGAATTATTAGTATGCAATTGCCATGAACACAATTTTGGGATCTCAAGCTGTATCATTCCTGCTGATCGAAAGTTAAGTAAAATCACTCACTAACTCCCATTCAATAAGTTAAGTGTAGTAAGATCTCTGGTTAGTATGTACTGCAGTGAAGAATTGCTAGGAGGAATATATAATTTGTCATGGATGGATGGATGGATGGATGGACAGGTCCGTTTGGTGCGCTACAATCCAGAGTACATGGACGAGTCTGTGCTGTGGACGGAGAGCAGGGACGTTGGGAGTGGGTTTCGGTGCATCAGGATGGTGAACAACATCTACCTCAACTTCGACGCGCTCCATGGAGACAAGGACCACGGCGGCGTGCGCGACGGAACCACCCTGGTGCTCTGGGAGTGGTGCGAGGGTGACAACCAGCGCTGGAAGATTGTTCCCTGGTGTAAGTTATACTTCTCAGACACTATCTCTGCTCTGTTTTTTTTCTTCTTTCTCAAACAGACAATCTCACTAGCTACATAAACATTGTTGGTAATTTCAAACTGCAAGTATACGTTTCACTCATAACATGCAATGCATACATGCAGGATCAAATCAAGTCTATCTGTCTATCTCTACATATGAGTGAGGGAGGTTTATGGAATAATAAGAGGCGCCTCTGATCGATGGAGGGGCCGGCAGGTGTGGTCGCTCGACTGGCCCTAGCTAAGTATTTTGTTTTGTTTGGTCCAGCTCTGTAATAATCCAGCCATCTCATTTGTTTGGAATGTTTGTTGTTGATCCATAAAATTTGGTCCCGGCCGGTACGAATATGAACATGTCACGTCTGTGTGTGTGTGTGTGATACTGTTACTTGTGATGCATCTACGTACGTTGCATACAAGCTGCTGTTGGCTAATTGTGTTGCGGACGTACTACGTACTGTATTTGTGTGCAAAGATATATTTGCATCGCAAGACTTTTCTGCCTGTCGGATTACAACATCACACAAAACTCAACTACTCCATACTAGCTGCGGCAGTATACTGTGGAGCGGGGTAACCACCTTACCGTAGGGGTGTGATAACCCCGCCAAAAACGGTAAGGAGAACCCTGCTGTGGAGTACTATTTGATTGCTCACTGCTTCGCTAGTGGTAGCATCAGATTCATCAATATCTCCGGCCCTACTGCTATTTTACTTGCTTCTAGATCAAATCGGATCGGATCAGATTCATATCAGCTCACCTGTCCCCTCCATTCTCCACATCCTTTTCTTCTTTTCTTTCCCCTTTGCTCTAAGATGCTCTCTTCCATTATTATTATCTGAATGCAGATGTGCAGATGCACTGCAGGAGAAAGCAGACCACAAGACAGCGATCCGTTAAAAGCTAGAATATGCCTACTTTAACTCCTAAATAGTAACACTGTTTGTATGTATCTGACGTTGATTTGCTGCCAAAGTACGTCCTCCAATTCTCTATTTAATAAATTCTGTCATCATCGATCTCAAATTGATTGATCTTTTTAGATGCGTCATCTGAAGTAGGCCATCCAGTAGGATTTGTTTGCAGAGCCCGACAGCAAAGAACATATAAATAGGCCTATTTCTCATCATTCGGCCCACTAGTGTTCCAACATATGTTCACCTCACTAAGTTGGGTTGGGCTGGGCTGGGCTGGGGGTTTTTTTGTCAGTCTACAGTATTTTTTTCTTTAACGTACTCCCTTCATTACATATTTCAAGTAATTTTGTTTTGTCCTAAGCTATATTTCTTTAACTTTGATCGAGTTTATAGAAAAATATATCAATATCTACAATAATAATTGAATGCACTATGAAGACACCTTTTATGATGGATTTAATAAAACTAATTTAATGTTATAGATGACAATGTGTTTATTTTTTCCGTAAATTCGGGTGAAAAATGAGAAGTTTAACTTAGGAAAACCTAAAATGACTTGTAAAATGAAACAAAGTGATGACTTACAAAATGACTCATGGACTAGATATTGTCGTTAGATGCAGGGTATACACACAGTGCATAGTGCGTAGGAAAGTCTATTCGTACCTCAAGGAGACATTTCCTCGTTTGCCATATTGCCTAAAATGTTATAAAAAAATTGAAATAATATAACAAAATAGATCACTATGTGATATATTAATACTTCACTAATATACAAGATCAAATTCAACTTGTATAGAAACAATAACAATAAAATTAACTCCAAATTGAGCGCGTGATATTTAACAATCAAATTTGTTACTTTTTACTAATTGTATATGTCAAATTTGAACTTGCATAATATGAGGCCGGGGACGTCGTTCCCTGAAGGTAAAAAAGAACCTATCTCCCAAATATAGTTCCTTCATTAAAAAATATTTTTTTATATAAACTAGCTGGGTGGCTCACGCAATTGCACAGCTAGCACCTAAACAAAATCATATATTTTTCAGTATGATTTTACTTACAATTTATTAAATAGCTATCTTGTTGTATTAAGACTTTGGAAGACTAAACCTTATTATCTCTGTATTTCTAATTATATGGTTTTTAAAAGTCACACCAGCTGCTACCCCTTGCTTCTATCATATGATTGCTCGATCTACCACTGATTCTATTCATTCTCCTTAAAACCTTTAAAAAATGGAACTTCTAGTTTTTTAGACTTTATTGTCTCGTTGGATTTCGTTTTTATAATTTTTTAGAAGTCCCGTCAAACGCTGCCATTATACTCCTCTACGGCACGTCCACTGTATTTTCTCTTTATTGTCATTGGGATTTTAAAAATTGAACATAATTATCGTTCGGGTTCATTTTTTACTTTTTAGAAGTCCCGCCAAACTGTCAGCGGCTCTTTGCAATTGTACTCCTTTATGGCTCGCCCGCTGCCTTCTTTCTTTATTGTCATTGAGATTTTAAAATCTAACATGATTAATTGAGATTTTAAAATCGAACATGATTATCAGTGAGTTTTTTTTTTACTTTTTAGAAGTTCCGAACCTTTAAAAATTGGACTTTAGAAATCCTATTAAACGATGCCACTGTACTCCTATACGGCCCATCCACTGCCTACTTTTTATTGTCATTAGGATTCTAAAAATCGAACATAGCTATCGTTGGAATTCGTTTTTATTTTCTATAAGTCCCACCAACCGTCGGCGGCTCTGCAACTATACTCCTATACACCCCGCCCATTGTTTTTTCTTTTTATTGTCATTGAGATTTTAAAAGTCGAATATGATTATCAATGGGGTTTATTTTTTTACTTTCTAGAAGTCCCGGCAACCGCCTTACCCGTTTGCTTCACGGCCTGCCTGTCATCCCTCCTTTTAATCGTTATTAAAATTCTATTTGGTGTTTAATTGACAACTTTTATATGTCGTATAAACCACCGCCACTCTACTCCTTTATAGTCATGTTAATTTATTTCGTCATTTGTTTTAGATGGCCTTTTCTTTCAACAGTATTTATTTTTTATCACCAATTTTAGTTCTTTATAAATTGTATTCCTAATTGAAATATTTTTTCTTTTTCTAATTTCAGAATTTTTTTTCAAATTTTAATTAATACCAGTGTTCTTTTAATATTTTTATTTTTTTTATTTTTGAATTTTAGTTGTTTCAAAATTGTATTCCTACTCGAACTCTCTTTTAATTTTTCTAATTTTGGATATTATTTTATTTTTTATTCAGAATTTTAATTAATCTCGTATTGGGTTCTTAGTTCTTATATGGACTCTTCTCTCAATATTTCTTATTTTTAATTTCGAATTTCAGTTATTTTTAAATTGTATTCCTACTTGGATTCTCCTTTTCTTTTCTAATTTCGGATTTTATTTTATTTTTATTCCTAATTTCGATTAATCTCGTATTGGGTTATTATATGGACTCTTCTCTCAATATTGCTTATTTTTAATTCCGAATTTCAGCTATTTTTAAATTGTATTTCTACTTGGACTCTTCTTTTCTTTTTCTCCGATTAATGTGAGAATTTCTAGGCCCCACAGCGAACGTGGTGCTTCCTTTCAAAGTTGTTTTAATAATATAATAGATAGATATAAACAAATAACTGTTCAGGTTTATGATCAGGAAATTATTTATGGGACAAATGATGTATATAATATCCTACAATATACATAGGTACATACTGCTGCTGCTTTTTTTTTTCTCAAACTTAGCATGCATTTGGTTCCAGGGATGTGATGGGTTAGGTTGGGTCGAACGTATTTTTCAGAGTGTTTGTTTTAGGGATATGTGTCATGCCCAGAAATTCCCGAATAGAATTCCAAGCAGAATGTGCATTTAAACCCCTCTCCAGGACCGACCAGGGTACACAAACGACAAAGTTGACATACAGATCCACGTCTTACAAACATTATAAAAGTCTTACATAAATGTAGCGGAAAATAAAAGATAACTGGTGCTAAGCCTTGACTTGGATTGCAGCGGGAACACCACTCCACAGGCATCCTCGACGCATCGGATGAAGCCTACTCCTCGAAATAGCCACCATCTGACGCATACTCAAACTCTGTGGTTGGGGAAAAGTAGAGTAAGACTGAGTACAACCACCGTACTCAGCAAGTCATACCGGAATAGGGGGTATGGTGCAGGATATAACCAAAGGATAGCTAGAGCGGTTCATTTGCATAAAGCGAGCATTTATAAACAGTATTTGAAAGCAGTAAAACAGTTGTAAGTAATTAATTAATAGTAACCATCCACTGTCCAACGCTACACCACGATGCAACAGGCCCAACCCACCACCTGAACTAATCAATTCCATTAGACTAAGCTAGGGTGAGACTAATCACGGTGAATCTGGTTGACCGCCCATAACCGCGGGCATGGCTATTCGAATAGTTTTACTTTGATCAGAGGTGTACAACTGTACCCACAAGACACAGCCTCACGCCACGTTACCGTGCGCCGACATGCCACCACAACATACCGGAAAGAGGCCGTGACAGGACCCTTCATATAACCCTCTCTAGCCAAGCACACCACACCTCAGGTTTCACCCCCGTCCCCAACGGGCAACGGGCAGTCCCCTCTCGTGCCTAGGTGAATCCGAAAGCGACAGAGGCCGTCGCAGGGCCCGCCCCGTTCCATCACACCCACCCTTGCCTGGGAGCGTCGGCTAGAGAAAAGCTACACTACAAGCCCAGCCGTTGCCCACGCTGGCTTGTGGTAAGTACGATAAGTTCTTCTAGGGCATCCCGCGAACCGGTCCTTAATTGCCATGGGTGCGACCAGCAAAACCATGCACCCACAACCCACTATTTAGTATATTTTAATTAACCAACACCGGAACGGTGGCACTAAACCAACATCAATACTAGAATCTGATATCTATGCATTAATGTAGATCCCCCATTGTGTACTAGTTGAACTAAGCATGGCTAAGCAATCCCTAATCTGATATCTAGTCATGTTATATCCCCAAGCTAACAAAGGAACAAGGTAACAAATAGCATGGCTAAAACAATGTAGTATTTAAAGAAAAACAATAGAGCATTTGCAATATGGGACCAATATGTTCAAGTGACAAGCATGACTTGCCTTGCTCTGCTGCTGGAGGGACCTCGGCGACTATCTCAAAGTACACCGGAGCGTCGGGAGAGCCGGAATCTAAGCGACATACAAAGTAAACAATACAAACAGGCTATAAGACTACTGAAACAGAGAACAAAACCATTTTTAATGGATTCTTTGCATTTTTCTTGATTTATTGAGACTTGAATGGGCTTAAACGGAGCTCGGATGAATTTTCTATGAATTTTAGAAGATTCATTGTGTTTTTTCTATAAACAGAAAAGTCCTTAATGTATTTATTGCGCAATAATTAACCCTGGTGACGTCATTGGAGAGAGAGAGGGCGGCGCCGGCAGGCGGGCCCCACATGTCATAAGCTCGGGGCACCGGTTCATGGTGGACTAGGTCCAAGGACCAGGAAGGAGGCGGCGCACCATGTGGCGCCGACGTGGCGGCCACGCGGGCAGCAAGGTGGACGGCGGGGGCGGCTCAAGCCGGCCCGGCGGCCATGGCGCGGCACCGGCGGCGATGTGGCGGACGGCGGTGGCGCGGCGGCGGCTATGCGGCGGCGCACGGCGGCACGGCCCCGAAGCAAGACGGCGCAGCAAAAGCGGCAGCGGCGGTACAGGAGAGAGAGAGGGATAGGAGGGGAGTTCCTCACTGACGGCAAACGGCGCGACGAGCGGTGGATGGCGGACGGGCTTCGAGAGGACCTAAGGAACAAAATGGGAGAAATTAGAGATGGAGAGAGAGAGCACAGAGGGCGGGAACGCCGGCCAAAGGCGGCGGCCATGGCCGAACTCATCGGCGCACGGTGCGGAGTGGGTTCCGGGGGCGGAATCCGACGGCGAAGGGGTGGATGGGGTAGCCCTCGGGCTCGCGAACCCGAAGGTGGCTATGGCGTGGCTCGGTGGCGGTTCTAGCGGCGGCCGAAGGTGGCTAAGGCGGCGGCGGTGGCGGGTGCACAGCGCTAGGGCGGTAGAGGGCACGGGAGAGCTCGGCGAAATGGGGAAAAAGGGAGAGGGAGGGGCGGTGATGCTTAAATAGGGGAGGAGGAGTCCGGACGTGGCCGGGAGAGGCGGGAATCGTCGGCCGACGTGGGGGGGGGGGGGTGGGAGAGGAGAGAGAGGCGAGATTCAAAATTCGAATCCCGGCCATCTCGTGGGCGCGAGCGAGCGGGAGATGGGTAGTGGAGGAGCGGGAGGCGCGGCGGAGACGGCGACGTGGGCGGCGTGGCCCGGGAGGCGCGGGAGCGGGCGGTTGCGGGGCGGCGGTTGCGGACGCGGCGGCGTCCGAAGGTTGGGGGAGGACCCGATAGGTGGGCCCCACCTGTCGGCGACCCCGGGTGAGAGAGGAGGCGCGGCCGGCTGCTGGGCCGTGGCCTTCGGCCGGCCCAGCAAGGGCGCGGGAGGGAGGAGGAAATGGGCTAGCGGCCCATTAGGGAAAAAGGAAGGGGAAAAAGGAAAGAAAAAAAAAGGATTTCCCAGGGATTAAAATAATGCTTGTGCTCGATTTTAATTGGTTAGAATTATTTTTAGAGCTCTGAAAATTTTACTAAAAATCCTGTTAGCATATTTTGACATGTAGAACTTAAGAAAAATCCCACATGCCATTTTCGATTATTATTTGCATTACTTCAATTAGGGTTCCTCTCTTGATTTTACATAGGTAATTTCTCGAGACCATTTATTAATTAATTTAGGCTTGAAAGAAGAACTTCAGGGTGTGACAATATATATATGAGATAAGGATGATCTCTAGAAAGGAATATTGCCCTAAGATCCGCATTGGCTTTGCCCGGTTGCCCCTCAAAAACTGGCATACTAATCTAACCACTTTTTTTCTTCTCTGGCTAATATGTTGGCCATCCCTGAAGAAGTAGGATCATCACATCCCTCGTACCAAACGGATAGATGTGACTATCCCATCCTAAAAACATGGATGGGTCCAATCTATCCCACCTCATTCTCAACCCAAACACATGCCTAGAATCGAGTGAATACTATAGTCAAAGACATAATATATACTCCCTTTGCCTCATAATATACAAATTTAGAATTGGATGTGATATTTTATAGTATAACAAATTTGAACATGAAGTATGCACGAATTCTTTGTAATATAAATTGTTTCATCTGGTATTAGGTTGTTATATCATGTGAGGGAGGGAGTATTCAATTCATCAGCACGGGAGTAAAGTCATTGGTGAGCATGCATATATATATATGGGCGTGTGCACATCAACTAATCGTCGGTTGTGTTTAGATTTAGAGGTGTAAAGTTTTGGTGTGTCACATCGGATATATGGATACACATTTGAAGTATTAAACATAGACTAATAACAAAACAAATTGTAGAATCCGTCTGTAAACTACGAGACGAATTTATTAAGCCTAATTAATCCACCATTAGCAAATGTTTACTGTAGCACCGTATTGTCAGATTATGGAGCAATTAGGTTTAAAAGATTTGTCTCGCAATTTATACGCAATCTGTATAATTAGTTATTTTTTTCGTTTATATTTAATATTTTTTATGCAAATGTCCAAACATTCAATGTGACGGTAAAATTTTTTGATAGGATCTAAACAGGGCCGAATTGAATGAAGAGAGAAGAGATCGAAAAGCTGCATGCATATATATGCATGCGACTTGAGTAGCTAGCTTTAGTGGCTACTCCTATTTAGCCCCACCTTCATTGACTATATATATATAGATCGTCATGCATTTCATCGATCCATCCGATTCCGTCGTCGATGAATTGATTGCATACATATATCAATCCATCCATCCATCGATGTCATTCGTTCCATTAACAGTTCAAGTACAATTAATAGTACGGCAATCTACTGTAGTACAATAACTAAAAGCTAGCAGCAAGCAAGTGATCATGGAGCATGCAGTTTTCCTCGCAGGAATTAATTAAAAAGCAACCGAGCTACATATCAAATGAAAGCTCTAGCTAGCTACGTACAACTTCCTTTTTTTCTCTACCTTTACATAGCTACAAATGCTAATTCAGTTCGTCCATAAATCGCACTGAATACACACACACATATTAACTAGTTGCAAGTTAAGCGTATATCAACCGGTCATGTTAATTTTTTATTTAAGATAATGGAAGCTTTATTTAACTCAAAAGTCTTTGAGTTCCCTTATGGTATGTGGAACCTATTTTTCTGAATTTAAGTTATAAATTAAGATAGTAGACTCTTGATATGAAGGCTGGTATTTATGATTAATTGTTTTTTCAATGACGAGGGACATACGTAACCATCTGTAAGAAGGTGTATGTATGGTGACTTCGATAATCTTAAGATATATCGCTCTAGTTTCTCGAAAACACCGATAGCGATAAGTAGATATGTATGTTCATAACAGTGAGTGGTGTGTGTATATGAGCGTATGCATTTTCGGATATGATTAGGGATCGAGCAATATATCACTAGCTCTATCCATTAATTCAAATGCTATACACCAGGGGACCGGCCGGATATCCATGGCTAGCTGCATGTATGCATGTATCATGTGCGCGTATAGTATATATATGTGCATATGCGTTTTCTTTTGTAGAAAAGTAATTATAAAATATAAGCACGATGCATGTACTGGTGTCCGCACATCTGGAAAAGGTAGCTAGATGAAACAAAATAACTGACGAGGATATAGATATATAGATAGAGATAGAGATAGATAGATAGTCATGACGTGTACAAGCATATGTATATATATTTTTTTAATAATGAAGCATATATATATGTATAAGTATATATACATGCACGTATGGCGCATGCAATGGCAACGTGATGGGTTCGATCAAATTAAAATGAAGACAAATTAGTTAATTAGAAATGCTAGTTAATTAATTAACTATATGCCATGCATGGCTGCAGAAATCAAGTGATACGAGAGATGGCTGCACATACAGATCGATGCATGTGTCCCCTAGCTTGCGATCGCTAGCAAAATGGTAACCAGCCGCGTTATGGTTAATTTCAAGCTAGGATCATCGATCACCCTGCAGCAGCTTGATTATTCTACCAGTGATAATATTTCTTCATCGTTTGCATGCATATGGATGAGCAGCGTGATCAATCTACATCCACTTAATTGACATCTGTCATCTATATTAGACGACGTACGACGACATTACACACATATATATTAATATTAATGCAGAGCTTTAATTAATTTGTTTTGCATATATATATATATATATATATAGATATATATAGATATATAGATATATAGATATATATATATATATATATAGATATATATATATATATATATATATATATATATATATATATATATATATATATATATATATATATATATATATATATATATATATATATATATATATATATATATATATATATATATATATAGAGAGAGAGAGAGAGAGAGAGAGAGAATCCATGAAATGCCATTGACAAGCACTCTAATCCCACAAATACCATTGACAAGCGCAACTTCCTCAAAATGCCATCGTACAAGCGTTTTTCTCTCAGAAATGCCATCACAGCCATACTGCTGTTAACTCCTCCCGTTAAGTGGTATGAAAAGATAATCTTACCCCTAGGCAACCTTTTTGCTCAAACAACATCATTTTGTATTGTTTACTCACACAATATTATTTTGAATTGATGCATATTTAAATTCACAGACGTGTATTATTTAGCTATCAATCAAAATATTTCAAAATTAAATATCTTGAATTCACAGACGTGAATATTTTGAATTGATGCATATTCAAAATTCACAGACGCACCGCCGCCTGGAGCCGCCGCTGGGAGCGCCACATAACCGTCGAGGGCCGCCGCACCGCCGCCAAGGAGCCCCGCGCGGCCGCCGGGGGCCGCCGCGCTGCCACCTGAGTGCCGCGGGCCGCCGCCGCCGGGGGCCCCCGCGCCGCCGCCTGGGAGCGTCGCCTCGCCGCCACCCGGGAGCATCACCTCGCCGCCTGCGAGAGCCGCCGCGCCGCTGCCCGGGAGCGCCGCCTCGCTGCCGCCTGCAAGCTTCGCCGCCTAGGGGCGCCGCATCGCCGCCGCCGTCGCCCATCGGTTAGGTTTAGGGTTCTTTTTTTCCCCAATTTCTTTTCTTTTACCGCCTCTGGATAGTAAAAATTGGAGCGAGGGTAATCTGGTCATTTTGGTAAAAAAATTCTAACGGTGTGGACTAAACGGTAAGTTGGCTGTGATGGCATTTCTGAGAGAAAAGCGCTTGGACGATGGCATTTTTGGGATTAAAGTGCTTGTAAATGGCATTTCATGGATTTTCTCATATATATATATATATATATATATATATATATATTTCATATTATCATCATGTCTAGCTCGAAGTTTGATAGAGATAGAATTACATGGATGTATCTGCAGAAGCTAGCAAGTCAGACAAAATTAATATATATGATATACATGTCTGCTGTTTGTAGACATGCATGGCAAAATGTGTAAATTAATTAATATGGCACCCATGTTCTGTTTTAGTGAAGGATACGAAACAATTTTTATACATCTATCTATCTATAAGAATAAATCCCGTTGGGATTGCTGGAATATGAGGGGATCCACGTCACACAAGTATATATTATTCGAGCCATTTTATTAAAATAGTGTGGTACACGTGAATGTTTGAATCTACTACATATATAAAATTTGTACTGGGGTAGAATAGAATCATCTCGATTTCTCATGTTCTTTTTCCTCTTCTTTACTCCAGCTGTGTTTCTATGCGGATCACAAGATTATGACTATGCCAGCGCTAGCTTTGCACACGAGTTTAATTATATTGTCTGGATTGATATATCTTTTTATCCTACAAGATTTAGCAACAACCTGACTGTATATGCGTGATCAGCATGAGGATCGATGTTTGCTTGTGAGCATTAAGCCAGTAATAAAGCGATGCACTTTGTATGTAGCGAGACAATTAGGGAAGCATGCAAAAACGATCAAGACAAATGGTAAAGCAATGCAGCTATAGCTAAAGGAATTAAAGTAGCCAAACACACGATACATCATAATGATAGATCTATCTCGATGCAAGAATACGACGAGCCAGGACAGTAAAGCCTCGGTATATCGATCGATTCCAGCTGTGGCACCCACAGAGAAATGAGCCCGTGAGAAGATGTATCCATAGATGGCACGCGGGGCATAAGCACTCACAATTGGAAAGATGAAACAGACCATCGGAAACAAACAACGGTAGGAGTTAAAGTAGAGATGGAGTCTTCCCTGACAAGTGGCTTGTGTGCACACACGTCCCCCCTATTTAACCCAACCCTTCGGCCTATATCTTCCTGCATTCATCACAACGCCATCCATCCATCTTAATTCGCTTCTACATTGGGGCGCTTGTTAATTTACATGCGAGCTTGTTGAGGTATATATGTTCAATATATGAAGAGTACTATAGCTTAATTATGTTTGCACTATCTAGAAGTTGAGATTTTGGCATTAACATACTACATCGATTTGCTAAATTAATTTGGTTAATGATTTGCTTATATAGATAGATATATGTATTATTGGTTATATATGTCAGGTTGAAGCTAGCGATCGTTGAGAGCAGTAGTAGGTGGTGAGCATGGGAGAGCAGCAACAGCAGGTGGAGCGGCAGCCGGACCTGCCTCCAGGCTTTAGGTTTCACCCAACGGACGAGGAGATCATCACCTTTTACCTTGCACCCAAGATTGTGGACAGTAGGGGCTTTTGCGTTGCTGCCATTGGAGAGGTGGATCTCAACAAGTGCGAGCCATGGGATTTGCCAGGTAAGCATTGATTGTAGTATTAGTTTGAATTGAAAGAAATTATATATATAATTAGGGAAATTTATATGATAGGATATGATGCATGTGAAAAGTAAAAATAAATAAAAATAAATAAATATAGGGAAGGCGAAGATGAATGGGGAGAAGGAGTGGTATTTCTACTGCCAGAAGGATCGGAAGTACCCGACGGGGATGAGGACGAACAGGGCGACGGAGGCTGGATACTGGAAGGCGACGGGGAAGGACAAGGAGATCTTCCGCAACCACCACATGCTTATCGGCATGAAGAAGACGCTCGTCTTCTACAAGGGGAGGGCTCCCAAGGGCGACAAGACCAACTGGGTCATGCACGAGTACAGGCTCGCCGACGCCTCTCCGCCGCCGCCGCCATCTTCATCCTCCTCCTCCGCAGAGCCCCCGAGGCAGGACGACTGGGCAGTCTGCAGGATCTTCCACAAGAGCTCCGGCATCAAGAAGCCGGTGCCGGTGCCCATGCAGATGCCGATGCCGGTTGCTCCTTATCAGGTGCCCGCCGCCGCCAACTACCAGCAGCAGCAGCTGATGGCCATGGCCTCCGCCGGCATCATCCAAGTCCCCATGCAGATGCAGATGCAGATGCCCTCCATGTCTGACCAGCTGCAGATGTTGGACGACTTCTCCACCACCGCTTCACTCTCACTCATGGCGCCGCCTCCGCCTCCGCCTTCCTTCTCCACTCTGCCTGCAGGCTTCCCGCTTCAGATCAACAGCGGCGCCCATCCCCAGCAGTTTGTTGGGAACCCGTCCATGTACTACCAGCAGCAGCAGCAGCAGATGGACATGGCCGGCGGAGGCTTCGTGGTGGGCGAGCAGGTGAGCGAGCCGTCGTCGCTGGTGGTGTCGCCGCAGGATGCTGCCGACCAGATCAACAGCAACGCCGGCGACATCTCGTCGATGGCATGCAACGTGGACGCTGCCATCTGGAAGTACTGAAATACATACCATACATACATATATACATGCATGCGCGAGCTTAGTGTGATGACAGAGGGTGGTGCGTTAATTAGCTAGCTAGTATACTCCATTTTATGCATCCATCATATGGCTTTTGCATTGCCTTTAATTGGCTTCTTGTGTGATCGATATGATGTGAGTGAGATTTGCTGAGAGATTATTATTAGTTATTATAGATTGCATGGCTAGCTATATTGTACTAATTAATAATATGTGTGTACCAGCAATATGTATGTGTGTGAGCGTGCACCGTATAGCAATGTATAGTTACAGGTATATACATACAAGATATATATAGGTATACATGCATGCGTGATAGATATATATGCGTGTACTGCATGTATTTGTGCGTGAGCCCAGCTTGATTGTGTTGTACATAGCTAGCAGTGCATGCCTGCTATCCCTCTGTATGGATTGAATTATGTGAATTAATTATTTTGTTTAATTACAACATGCATGGTGTATGGTGTACTTATTATATACTATGAACTTAATTTTCAAGTGATATATACGACTAGCTAGTTTTCATATATACTACTCTAATTAGGTGTTCTTGCATTAATTCATCATTCATTTATGTAGCTAATATCCATTTTTGGTGTGGATATATAGGCACAAAATTAAAACATGCATGGGACCGCATGTCTACCTAACATTCTGCATGATTTGCGTTGCCATATCAGTTTAAAAAAAATGAACGGTCTGATTCAGTGACACATTATAACAAACATTCACGTGTTTGTTCTTCCTCCCTAAAGGGTTTGAATTCTTATCTTCCTCTCTAAAGGGTTTGAATTCTTATTACGAAGGTCCAACTTTTTTTTTTTAAAAAAAGAAACAGACAAATCAGATACATACTTGATAGGCACCGTGAGAGACCCCCCACGTTGCCTCCCGTGTGTGGGACTCAGAGGGGCCGGGAAGGCGAAACACAAAACCCTAAGGCCAAACTATCCAAGCGTGATGAACCCGCGATATGACAGCGTCATGCCAAGCTAGATTGGGAGCTTGAGAGAAAAAAATATCAAGAGTTTAGCGAAAATGCTTATTGTTAGACGTCTGCTGTAACATGAAAAATCGGACAAGAAAACTACCACTTACATCCCTATCTACCACACATCCATACACACTATATGATTTTCAAAATATTTTTTCTTCTGAACTACTTATCTAATCTATGATATGATCACACCATTATATTTGTTATAATTAAATCTTTACAACAAGATATCACATCATTACATTCCGATCAAAGAAAAACATATGTTTAAATCCGTTAAATTTAATGTTTCAGACGTGATAGCATTATGTTTCAACATGTGTCTTCATTGTGTTTCATAAAAAAATTTAAATGTTTCAATAACTGAATTTTGTGTTTCACCACATATAACTCAATGTTTTGCTAATGATCGAAAAGGTGTGGGACGCTCATGTCCCTGCGCTCTCTCTCTCTCTCTCCTGCTATTCTATTGGCTCTCTCGCTATGTATGCATGTGTTAGTGACCTTAAAAATATTTTTTCTTGTGAACTACTTATCCAATGAATGATTCAATCACGCCGTTGAATTCCTTATAATTAAATCTTTACAACAAGATATCGCATGGTTATATTCTAATGAAAGAAAAACATATGTTTCAAACAATACAAACTTATTGTTTCATACGTGATAGCAATATGTTTCACCATGTGTTCTCGTTGTGTTTCACAAAATTTCTAAATGTTAAGGCTAATTTTTCTGTTTCACCATATATAACTTAATGTTGCAATAACGGTCAACTGAAACATTTGACCGTCTGATATTTTTTACACCATCAGACGTTCGATCGGTAGCTCTCCCCAGAGTTTAGGGGTGGAAGAAGAGGAAGAACTCGGGAGGAAGAAGCAGTAGAGAGACAAGTTTGAGGATAGTTTGATACTCCCTCCGTCCCAATATATAAACTTTTTTAGACTCTCTGACACAATCTCGATATGCTACTTTGACCAACAATACCTATAAAAGTAAGATATTAGAAAGAGCAGCGACTAACTAAAACCAAGGAATCCATCATCTGGTGTATTGGCAATGGGTGAATTGTCTGGGTGTGGCGTGATCCGAATAAGGCTACTTTTGTACTTAATTAGGAGTTAATTGAGTATGGGTGCCGAATGCTTTCAAATAAAAAGAGCTGCATAATAGGTTGTTTAATAATAAGTCTAATAACATTAATTTTAAATGATTGATCTTTTCTATTTTTTTAGTTATTAATAATGAAAGTTAAAAATATTTGACTTATCACTATGCTAAAAATGTTTATATTTTGAGACGGAGGGTTCATAATGTTCATTCGATGTCCTTTATCACATCGCTGGAAGTCTTATATAATTACTCTCCTTTGAACCCACCTAACAAAAGTACTCACTCAACACAGACGGATTCTATCATCAAGGCCTGGGGTTTCCTGGGCTAAATAAATGGTTAACTACAGAAGCCCATAAATCCAGAGATCACAGCCCTTAGATAAACAACTATTGATGTTTATCTCGGGGTCAATCATCATAGGCAAGAATTGCACTGATCGCATCGAACCGATCAAAAAAAAACTAACTAATTTAATAGTAACACTTTCAAGCCTTGTTGCAAGATGGACGATCTATATATACAGTGACAAATTGAGCTAAGCCCCTGGGAAAGGCTTCGGGATCAGGAGGGGAAGACAGCGAAATGAATTCAAAATAAAAGCTCATTTTGTTAACTCTATTTTACCTTCCTTTTTTAGATGAATTACATTTACCTTCAGACAGCCATATTCCTACAAAATGTACGTTCCAGCATAATCGAAGCAAGGAGAACCTAAACCCACATTTTTCCTTTGCCTATAATAAGATCTTTGCCGATAAAACATCCTACTACAGGCGGCCAAAATTTTTACTGAGCTGTGCACCGCTCACAACTGTTACAAATACAATTGAGGGAACGGCAATATCTTTCTATCTCCTGAAATGTAAATTGACAACAGTTGGCTGCATATATGTCTGCTGAATAGAAAGTGCGAGAGGGAAAAATGGGTGAAACAAGAAGGAAGATATTCTTTTTGCCCTGCTGTCAGAAGCACCAGAATCTGAACCTGCAAAGTTTAAACCAAGGATATTTTGATTTACATGACCAACAAAAAATAGATCAAACTCGAAAGTAACTTATTCTACACTCAGCCATATAGTACGCCTATATGTTCACAACATGTAAACCATTATTTTGGTTTATTCATATGATGCGGCCTTCGTAATTGTAATATTACACAATGTCCTTGATAATTATATGAAGATACAAGCACGAACTTCAGAATCTAGATAATAATTGCTAACGACGATGATCTAGTAAGAAATACCTGGTTTTATCTTGAATTTGACAACATTTGGCTGTTTCACTGATATAAATTTTATTGGATGCTCTGTACAGTGTCTGTGCCGATCAATCGCTGAAATCAACTGAAAACGAGGGACAAGGAAATGTCAAGAACTAAATAACAATAAGAAAAAAAAACTAACATTTATTCATAGGAGTGGATCAAAGGGACCTATGAAAGTGGGTAGATGATTTTCTTACCCTTCAGTTATGCCCACATGGAAAAGAACAACCATAATTCATGCCAGTGGTAGTTTTTATTTAGCAAGGTCAAAAGGGGGATAAAATAGACAAAAGTGCCTCGCATGGCTTATATTTAGAGAAGATTGTGTCACATATTTGTTAGTGAAGGTAGCATCTTCTATGTGTTTGAACTTGACTGTAAACTGTAAACTCTAAAAGTAGCCAAAATAAATTTCGAA
Organism: Oryza meridionalis; assembly: GCA_000338895.3. Classification (NCBI taxonomy): domain Eukaryota; kingdom Viridiplantae; phylum Streptophyta; class Magnoliopsida; order Poales; family Poaceae; genus Oryza; species Oryza meridionalis. Next base: position 389,512 of record CM002524.2, read on the forward strand.
AATATCAACTGCTTTCTGATGTATAATTATTTCAAACAAGTTGAAGAGCGAACCTTCTCATCATACCGAAACAATGATAGGTCAAAGTATGGCGAAGGACTTTGTGATTGACAAGTGTAAGGTAGTGACGCCATCATCTTTTTCACAAACTGCTAAATATAGAGCAGGCATTTACCAAAAGTCAGCATCACAAATTAGTTAGCATATGCCTTATGCCATATATAAATAGTAAGAGTAACATAAAATAAATGTGGATTTCAAGAAATATCAAAGATCATCAACTAGTAATTTCACACCTCTAGCTTTTCATCACAAAGATCTGGCTCATTCTAAAATTTTCACAAGCAAACCACTTGTCCTGGTGTTAATAGAAGCAGACATAAAAAAAGGCCCTTACTGGAAGACTGCTCAAGCTCACAAGGTTCAAGGCTTAACGGTAATACAGGGATACCTTTTAAATTCCTCACATCATAGACAGTTCAATGCCAAGACGATTCAGAAAATTTTCAGTTCAATGTTTAAGAAAACTTTCATTATGCATTTGGGATTTAGTGTTGCTCTACATTATTCAGTTCAATGTTGGTGATTTAGTGTTGCTGTACATTATATCCAAGCATGTAGAACTGAGCAGTATTGACTTAATAATTGAAACTCGTACGGTTTCTAATCAGAACATTGCAAAAGATGTAGGCATTAGCACAATAACTTTCAAACAATCTCACATCTTGTGGAAACAATATAAACAGACTAACAGAGCCAAGAACTGTAGTGAGTCAAAAAATAAATATCATACCCCTGATGCTATCAATATTACCTGTGAGGTGCTGTTTGCTTTATTTTTAATTGTCCGAAGTTGATCGAGAGCATGAACATTATTGGAATGTGACGAGATAAAATTTCCATGCGATGAATTTTGTGGATTTGTGTGAAAATGGTCATAAAAATATTCAAACAATGAATAGAGCTCCTCCGAAGAATTCTGTTGATAAATTGCATAATAAGCTCAACGTAACAAACAGAAACAACTCCAACAACATGTTTCAATGAGAATAGGTACCTGATAGAGTGAAACAATATCTGTCGTCTCCATGTTGTACACAGCAAAGAATGCTAAATTCTGTTCAGTGCTGCGAGAAACCTAAAGAAACATAAATGTACTTACAGTTAAATGACATCAGGTTATGCACAACTGACTGGTAAGATGTCTGGAAAAATGGATTTACCCCTCCATCCACACTACCAAACTTGATAAATAGGTGATGACGATCCAAAAACTGCACCTGTTCAACTATCATGTTATAAGCACCTTTACGAAATATATATACATGTATATTTGATAGAATATGGAATGTTTGGTTATCAGCACATGCTCTATCATAAAGGTTGTGTTATTACTGAGAGTTAGCTAAAATTAACTATATTGGTTCCAGGTAAAGGGTTAAGAAACTTTTCAAGAAATAAAAGTAGGGAAAGAGAGTAAGAGACAAAGTGAGCAGTGGATGTATGTAGGTACCTTCCATATGATAAGATCAACATAGTCTTGAAAGTGAAAATAGAACTTCTTCTTCAGATGCTGGACTCTCTGTAAACAAATCCATTGGTTCAACAAACAATTAAAACAAAATATTTTGCTCCACAACAAATTAAGTTACAAAGACAGAACACAGCAGTACCAATGAAAGAGGAAATATACAAGAGAAGGATGGGAAAAAGGTATAAATATTACTTTTAGCAGTGGACATGTCAGTTGGGACAACTTAAATATAATATCTACTTTACATCAATATTCAAAAGTATGTGATCAACCTTGGAACAGGACCATGGCACAGAAGACAACGCACACCTCAATTCAAAACTAATACCAAATGAATGAACTAGAAAAGGTGGCTAACCAAGGTCTGATCAGATTCATCATTCCATGTCTTGCGAAAAATAAATGACAACAACCGTTGCTTGATGCCAGGAAGAAAAGAAACACCTCGTGCAGCCTGCAGGCATCAAGTACATTGACAGTTTGTGATTCATACGTAGATTTGATTTAGATTTACCGTGCATAAGTTCACAACTAGAATAATATCAACTATTGTTGATCAAGAATAACAGATCATGGACATGAATATTTTCCTAGACTGAGAAGGCTCTTTTGTGCAATAAAAATAGTGGGGGAAACAAGGAGCCAAAGTAAAAAAAAAATCCAAAGAACTAGTAGTAATGAATGAATGAATGAACATGGTGGAAATAAAATTACGAGAAATATATTTCAAGCAACAAATGGGGAAGTGCATATCTGCTTCTCTATCACTAGTCTCCTGTAAGTTATACCGTTTACATAACAGAAACAACATGAAAACAATAGAAGAATGTCATTAGCAAATAGATAATCAAATATGTCAGAACAAAAGCACTCCTGGACAGATGCAGGCATACAATTTTCTTTTCTTTCTCTCTCTATTTTTAACATAGCACCAAAAAATATTGCTTGCTACAGTCTAGAAGATCAATTCAGTCCAATAAATATTCTTGGTTATAGCCTAATTTATTTTTCAGCAAAGAATGGGTATTGAAATCAGTGGCTATTGACCTATTTGTTGTTTTATCTGGCAACCCATTAAAACTGGAATGATTACTCCTCTTTATATAATCTCCTGGTGATGCTCCAGTAGCTCTCATATATTAGTTTACTTAAACGCCGTGGGAATGCTTGAGAATTAGAGCGCCACGTCAGCGTATTTTTGCACAAAGGTCCCTGAACTTCCAGTTAATTATGTGCCAGTCCCAGCTACCCCACCGTCCGATCTTGTGCTACGATCGATCTGGGTCGTACATCTATCCTACCGTGCCAGCGCTTCCACATCCGTGATATCGTCGGATCGCAAACGGACGGCAGAGATTGCACCGGCCTGCACCAAACCCTAGCCTCATTGTCCGCTTCGCCTGCAGCCGCGCAAGCGCGCCGCCTCGCCTCCTCCTCCCTCATGCGCGCCGGCCCGTTCCCTCCCTCTTCTCCTCCCCTCGCATACGCCGTCATCGCCGTTGTCGCCGCCGCCGTCGCTGCCGCTGACGTCGCCGCCGCCACCGCCGACGTCGCCGCAGCCGCCGCCACCGCGCTCTTCTAGCCGTCGTTGCCACATCGGAAGATCCAGCCACCCGAACGAGAGGTATGCTAGCGGCTGCCCTCTTTTCTTTTTTTTTTTCCTTACAGCGATATTCCTACTGAAGAAAGCAGAGGAGGGTGATCCCATTGTGCTACTGCTAGACCCAATGGAATTGAAGTGAGAAGGGAGCAATAGAGGAACTAGGGGAAAAGATGGGCAAAAGATTGTGCTACTCTGATGCAGTTTTCAGAGACTACATTATTTATTTATATTCAGACCACATTCCAATTTATGAGGTAATTGGTTCATGCTTCATCCTAATTTCAATTATATGATTTTCTTTTCTTAGTATGCAATTTACATCTAGCTGATATTTGCAATCTTTGAAGTCCAAATCAGAGAATGTGAAAAACTGCGAAGTTGCAGGTATCAAGTTTAAGGACAGAGGTAACTTCTGATAAGAAGTTTGTGTATTGCAGTTCAACTATAACTTGATCTGTCAACTTGCAGAGGGTTTTCACCCCATTTACATGGCAGATAATGCCATTCTTTGTATATGGAAGTTGTAGAATTCAGCTCCTTAATCCAGTACTTTCATATTTGCTTTAGTTGCCATATTAAATTTTCAAATCAACTAAGTTTTGGTTCATCATGTTTTTAATTTGCAGAATATTACAATCATGCAATGTTTATCTCATCGACAAACTGTTGAATGACCATCATTTTGGAAAATGAACAAGACATCTCACTTTCAGCAACTGCAGATGCTTGCATTTGAATTATATTGAGGAATCCAAACTTCCAGAGCAATGTTCTATTCTATTTCAGCAAAATGATTTAGGCTTAATTCATCATGATGTCAAATGTCAAGTATATGCTCTGTCCCACCTATGAGAAAGCAACAACCTATCTGACAAAGTGACAGTTATAGTTTGTAGGTCTTCCAATTTATATGTACAAGATACAACTGAAGAATATTCATAAATGATTGTGGGATAAGTTCAGACCCACATGAAAGGTTCTGCAACATGTTTTCAGTTTTGATTTTTTTTTAAAGAGATCCTATGAGAAATTCTAGATGCGCTTCTTCATTCTATGATGGGTTGTCTATATACATTAGTTTTCCTTGATTACACATGAGCGCATGTACCACTAATATAGTTGCCATCGGCTCCATGTTCTTCCTATTTCTTTACAAAATATCCTGTTGTTATAGCAAGTGTTCTTACTTTTTGGATAGGAGTTCATGAAAATTGTTCTTTTGTATACAGCATCCATGATTTATATTTATGTCTTAGTTGTTCTTTATCTTGAGACAAGTGAGGTGACAGATCCTTCTTGCAAAACAAAACTCCTACTTTTGTTGAGAGGGGCAACCCATTGTCCTCAGCTCATGAAAAAAAATAATGAACGAAGCTATCAGTTGAAGAACCAAGCACACTAAGATGATAGAGGCTTATATGGTATATCTTGGATTGCATGACCACTTACCTGAGCAATAATTTCCTTCTCAATATGGAACGATAGACATATTTCACTAACTACATGATCTGTTATTTTTCTACCACATATTAAGTTTTCACTAGGTTAATTATTACAATGCAGGTTAGTTCTTTGTGATACAAATGAGGCATTTTAGTTAAGTCGTATGGAAACACCATTTCTCCCTACTTCACAGCCATACATATTTTAGTTTTTTGAGTTAGTCATGCTTCCCTAACCAACTTCTCTATATATTTTGTGGGCATATTTACCTTCTATTGTAAAAACTGTCTAGACCAATTCTCATGGATTGCTCTTATTATTATCATTGTAGATGGTGATAGGGATCAGCAAGCGTGCAGTACATCTCAAGCACCTGCAAGCTGGTGGTTGGATCTTTACTGGCCATAGCTACTAATTCTTTTTTATGAAAAAAATTCCTCAATCAAATAAATCTCAAATATCAGATTATATCTGGTCAGTGTAACTAATGTGTTATCCTGACTCTGAAGTCAATTTTGAATAATCTTGAATTGGATCAATGCAAAGATATCTTCTATTCTTTACCCTTTGCATTATCGAGGATTGCTGAACATGTTAAGTTCAGATGTTACGGTGATATCTATCTTTTGGGGGAAGCAAGATAAATTTATACCATATTTTTCCTTAATGATGCAATTTAGTTTTTTTATTTACAAATTGGTCATATTACAGAGCATGCTTGGATGGCAGAGCAAAGAAAAGTACGAAGTATGGTGAAAGATGATTTTTGTTTTAAGTGCAAACAGTAATTGTTAGATCACACGCGGCGTAGCGCGTGCTTCTTTCTAGTTACTATTATTTGAACTATGCATGCCCATGGTTCCAGTGCAATCAACACCAATTTGATTAGACAGGTAATACATGACCAGTACCAACTATGATGTAAACTAAATATAGATCCAGCAATCTTGCCGTAGGGATCAGTAGGTACCTGACCATGTGAATGGAGAAATAGCTCATCATCTTCCTGGCAAAATGCACCAATTTTGCGTACTTCAACAAGGTTGCCTGAATCTCGTATCTGTAGGACATGAATTGTTTGATATCGAAGAGAGACAATGCATAGCAGGTCTTCATACAAGTAAGCTCCAATACTATGAGCCAGATTGATAAAATCATTGCGGAAAGCTTTCTCATCTAGTATTGCGCCATCGTCTAGCCTGAACAAGAGAAATATAGAAGTCGAGAACCATTCAGACGAAAGGAAAGGATGGTTATAATACATAGACATCATAACGGACAACTAAAAGTGTGTTCCTAGCGAAACAAGATAATTGTACCTGACAAGATAGAAAGTAATTTTCTCAATTGATGGTACCCCATGAATAGCACCCTCAGTGGCACTTGAATCGTTGCTTTGTGCAGTTGATGTGGCAAATAAGCCAAACTGATGGCACTCCATGTAAAGGAAAAAGTCCTTGCAGATGTATTCATTGCTAGATGCAAGTGAAATTGAGTAGAGCTGCTTAAAGAAGCTGTCGAATTTCTTTGCTTTGGGTGGAAGATCATGAGAGTCGCATGGCTCATTGCATGAAAATGTTGGCCAGATGGGACGGTACACGATTAAATCTTGGTGGTTCCGGCTAAAAGCCACAAGATACTTGCCATCATCGGTGAATTTACGAAATGAATAATCTGGGCAATCTATGTCACATATAGTGTAACTCGGAACCAAGTTTTCATAGAACTGTCTAACAGTGTTAACCTGTCAACAAGAGGGGGAAAAAAGAAGATGATGAAATCTGCTATAATTGAATAGACAGTGCGCGATGCTGCGAACTAGTAGTCGAGACGTGTGACGATGATAATAGTGAATTGACAATTGTTGAACCGAGAAAAGGGAAATTCTATGTGGGTAGGTAGGTCAGGCATATACTCAATAAGAAAGGAAGGCAGCAAATAAGAAAGGAATACTAGGAGTCTACTAGTCAGTATATAGTCCGTAGAAAGAGAAAGAGGAACATAGAGGGAGGGGAGTGGGGGGGGGGGGGGGGGGGCGGTGTGCGTACAGTAGCGCCGGGGCGTGGGGAGAGGAACTGGCGGTCGAAGACCCTGGAGGCGAGGTTGGCGCTGCGGAAGAAGGTCGCCATCACCGGGCCGCCCGTAGCCTAGCCGCCGCCGGCATCGCACGGCGGAGGCCCTCCTGCTGCGCTCGACTCGATCCCCCCTCCTGCTTCTGCTTTTGCTTCTGCTTGCGGCGCGGGCGCGGCGGAGGAGAGAGAAATTTGGTTGGTTGGATGGTGTGGTGGTGTCTCTGCTCTGCTCTTGTTGTTTGTGGTCCACTAGGGGTGGATATCTTGGCTCGGCTCGGCTCGCTCCAGCTCGTTAGTGTACCGAGCTGGCTCGGCTCGTCGGCTCGTTATACTAACGAGCTAGGAGGCTGGCTCCTGGCTCGGCTCGACTCGACAGCCAGCTCGTTTAGCTCGCGAACCGGCGAAGGGATGGCGAGGAACGGGGGAAGAGATGGGCGGCCGGCCGGTGGCCGGGCTGGCGCAGCGAACGGGGCGAGGCGGGGAGGCCGCGACCGACGAGGGATGGGCGGATGGCGAGGAGGAGGAGGAGCCGAGGACGCGAGGTGCCACCGTGCGGACGGCCGGCGCGGGCTTGGTCGCCGGTGGTGGCAGGATGCGAGCCTGCGTCTCGCTCTCGCACTCTCGCATGTGTTCGCGTGTGTGTTGTGGCGGCGGCGCTGCATGCGGTGCCTGAGTTCCTTACTGTCCGCGTGCCTCTTCTCTGTGAATTGGGGATTCTAGGGTTTACCTCAAGGAAATAGGCTATTGGGCCACTAATGGGCTTTTCTGGTTAGGTAGCCCGGCTCGGAGTGGACTCCTGGTCCTGGTGTTTCTCTGGCTCGTTGGCCTCGTGAGCAGCTTGCGAGCCAGCTCGAGCTAAACCCTTGGCTCAGCTCGTTAGCTTTTCTCAACGAGCCGACCACGAGCCGAGCGAACTAGCGAGCCGCGAGTATTTTGTCCACCCCTATTTGTGGTGCAACTGTAACTGCGAGCACCACCGGGACATGCCTTGTGGCATTCAAAGCACACCAACAGAAAAAAAAGGATTCAGCCCAAAATATAATATTTTATTACTATATATACTATCTTCGTCCTAAAATATAACCATTTTTAGATCCTGGCATGGTCTCCGAGATACTACTTTGATCAATAATATTTATAAAAAATAAGATATTTTAAATAAAAAGAGTTGTATATTATGATAATTTGTTTAATGATAAATCTAGTAACATAATTTTACATGATTGATCTTTTTATTTTGCTATTAATGGTCAAAGTTAAAAATATTTGACATGTTACTATGCTAAAAATATTTATATTTTGGGATGGAGGGAGTAGTATTTTGCTGTTTGCCGTTTGAAAGCCATTTTAGTAAAATAAATTACGATAAACAAAACTTCTAAAATTAATTTTCATTTTTTTTTATTTTTTGCGAGTGTGGCTAACACAACAATAAGGCTGCAACGGTTCCCAACTCTCCCCTCTCGTTTTCTATATGTACGCTTTCAAACTGCTAAATGGTGTGTGTTTTACAAAAAAAAAAGATTAAATATGAAAGTTGCTTAAAAAATCATATTTGATCAATTTTGGAAAAAAAATAGCTAATACTTAATTAATCACGTGCCAATTGACCGTTCCATTTCCATGTGCACTCTTCGCGTTGGGAAGCAACCCAGCCTAAGCGACGTGAACAACGCCCACAAACAAATTTTCTTAAGCAAATAGTAGGATTTTTGTCGAAATCGTATAAAACTATATATATTTTAAGTTGTGCCATATAATATTTAGTTTTCAAATTTCGCAGTACACACCACCCTTATTCAAGTTTTTATGCAGTTGGATATTGTTAGCTTCATAAATCATTTGGATGACCATTTTCTTCTTATTTTAGATGAAATATGAATTTTAAAACCATTAATTGTTGCTAACTTTAAAACAGTTATATTTCATTTTTTAAAGAAAACTTGTATAAAAAAAGTTCTTGAAAAAACACACCTTTTGCGGTTCCTGAAACATGGTAACTGAAAACGAGCAAATTGACACTCCTAAACTCAATACCAAACGGATCCTTAGCATAATGTTTTTTCCCATTTCTAAAATTTGAAATATGATATGTTATTTTTTTTGTTTTGTTTTGTCCTATTCTATTCTCAGCATTAGCCATTAGACCCTTAATAATACGGATAAACAAGTTGTACCTATAAATGACTTTTTAAGGGATTATCTATGTAGCTTTTGACAGAAAAATAACTCCTAAATTTTGGACCATTAGATCACTTTGAGATTTGTGCAACATACTTAAACCCTAGTTTTTCTCCTTCCCTCATAAGTCCACCTAACCACACACTGCTTTCACGTGCTTGCACACGCGACTCCTCCATGCTTGGCCTCGTCGGTTACCCGTAAGTGGTAAAACAATGCCGACAAGGCCCCCTCCCTTTTTCCTTTCCCATTCTCTTCCCCAAGGTGGTGGTTACGAGTGCCTTTGCCTCGTCGTCCTCCCAGTCTCTGGCGGCTCCCCGTTGCTGGGATCCACCACCACCTCTTAACCCAACGATGCCAACGTTGGGCCACCATCGTTGCCAACCTCGTGGCTCCAGCGCATCGCTGCCTGCCTATGTCCACCGACCATCTCTCTAAGTGTTGGGGAAACACCCTCTGTCGGAGATATAGGCCCGGGGGTATGCAAAGTGAGGGGGAGTTCCATTTCCATCCTCCCTCGTGGCTCTACAGCCTGGCCCTACCCCCGCACCTCGCGAGTCACAGACGCGGCCGGGGGACCTCGGGGTGCCACGTCATGCCCCTCGGGGCGCCACGTCAGGCCCCTCGGGCCCTCGCACTGCCATGGCCCGAGACCCTCGCCCAGCTGCCATGTGGCAGGGGGAGCGTGAGGGGAGGGAGGCCAGGTCAAGCAGCCATCAATGCGCGGCGCCCCAACCGTCCCTCACCGCGTTTAATGCGGTAAGGGAGGACGTGCGGTGCCGCACCACTGGCCCGCGTCAAATCGGGTGTGACCAGTCTGCGACCGGCCTGTCGCCAGTCACGTCCGATTAACGCGCGGCCGTGCCCCCACGTCGCCTCTGTCTCCGGCGAAGTGGAGGTAGGTATGACCTGTCACATCGGGGTGTCATCCGGAGTCCTCACCACGTGAGGAGGACAGCCACCAGTCTTCGCCCATTTAAGAGCGAATGACAAGGCTGTCCCCCATGTCAGGAGAGGGGCGGCGCTAGGTCCCACTGAAGGGCCAACTGCGGCTTAGCTTCCGGGCGAAGGCACAGACCGCGGTCTGGTCAAGGTAGAGTGCCCCCCTACCATAGAAAAGTAGGTAGAGGCGGTGCATGTGGTATCCCCTTGAACTATAAAAGGAGGACCTTACCCGCCGGGAAAAGGGACGACACTCAATAGACCTAAACTCTAGGAAGAGAAGGCGGGTGAGCTCTCCGGAGTTTAGGAACCCTTGTAACACTCATCCATAATTCCACACACAGGAGTAGGGTATTACGCTCCATAGCGGCCCGAACCTGTATAATCTTGGTGCCCGTGTGCAATTCAGGAGGATTCAGGGCGGATACACTATCTCCCTAAGCGAGCCTCTTCCCCTGGCCGAACTCACAAAAGGGGGATTTCACGATCTCCCACTAGAGAGGATCACTCCTCGACAGCTAGCGCGCCAGGTAGGGGGAGGTCGCGCGCTTCAAAGAGAAGTCGTTTCCTTCCGCCCCAAGTTTCCCTCCGCCCTCGACGATCATGGCCGAGGTCCTGGAGTAAGAGGCGGTGGTGCACACCCCCACTCCGTCCAGGAGTGAGGGTGCTAGCGAGAGTCGCGGCCCACGTCACCGCCGCCGCAATTCTCTGACTCCACCCCGCCGCGACCCCTTGCGGAGGGAGGATCCCACCCGGGTGGGTGGTTCGGCCCTCTCCCCGTCCCCGAGCGGGGGGAAGCCGCGTCGCGTCAGGGCACGACGCCGCCTCACTTACGGCGACGGCGGCTTGCCCCGAGGCGCGCTTCAGGCAGCAGGTGCCCTTCTACGGCATCCCCCTGTGAACTCGGTGCTGGAGACCCCTGTCCGGCGCTGGTTGGACGACGTGGCCAACCTGGTCACCATTGCCCAGCGGCAGCTGGCCGCGAGCGGCCAACCCACCGTCACTGGTACGTCGCGTACCCCCACCACCCTCTCCTCGTCGGCAAGGAGGAGGGCCCGTCGGTCGGCCACCGCCTCGAGGCGGTCCATGGCTCCAGCGTCGTCGGGGGCCTCGGGAATTCGGAGGCGTCATGATGGCCTCTATGGGGAGCAGGACGCTCGAATCAACATCGAGTGACGCCGGGACGAGCGCCGTGCTGCCCGCATGGGGGAAGGCGCCTCCTTGTTTGGAGTGCCACGTGCCTCCTCGCGAGGCGGCCCGCCCCCCATGTTCACCCCTGGAGGGACTGGTTGTAGGGCCTTCGTTGCGAGTCTCCGGAACGTCCGGTGGCCCCCGAAGTTTTGCCCCAACCTCACGGAGAAGTATGATGGCAGCATCAATCCCTCCGAGTTCCTCCAGATGTACACCACGATCATCGTGGCAGCAGGGGGCGACGACCGGGTCATGGTGAATTACTTCCCCATGGCCCTCAAGGGTCAGGCGCGCGGCTGCTTGATGACCCAGCCCCCCGACTCCATCCACTCCTGGGAGGACCTGTATCGGCAGTTCATCACGAACTTCCAAGGCACATACCCCCGCCCAGGAGAAGAGGCGGACCTACATGCTGTGCAGCGGAAGGACGACGAGTCCCTCCGCTCGTACATACAACGCTTCTGCTAGGTCCGCAACACTATTCCGTGCATTCCGGCCCACGCAATCGTTTATGCGTTCTGGAATGGCATGCGGCACAACCACATGCTGAAGAAGATCGCCTCCAAGGAGCCCAAGACCACTGCCGAGCTCTTCGAGCTGGCGAACAAGGTGGCTCGGAAGGAGGAGGTGTGGGCCTGGGACTCCCCCAGCACCGGCGCGGCGGCTGCGGCTACCCCCGAGTCCGTTTCCCGCTCTAAGCGGCGAGATAGAGGGGCAAAAGGAAGCCGGCCCGCTCCGATGACGAGGGCCACGTCCTTGCGGCTGATGGGCCCTCACGGGCCCCGCGCAAGGGAAAAGCCACCGGCGACAAGCCGAGCTCCACTGCTCCCTCCGGCGAGGGCCGGTCGGCAGACAAGTGGTGCTCGGTGCACAACACTTATCGGCACAGCCTCGCCGACTGCCTGTCGGTCAAAAACTTGGCCGAGCGGTTTCGGAAAGCCGATGAGGAAAAGCTGCAGGGTCGACGAGAGGGCAAAGCCCCCGTGACCCCAGTCGATGACCGGCGAGGGGAGGTCAAGAAGAAGGCCCCCGCCGATAACGGCGATGACAGCGAGGATCTGGAATTCCAGATACCTCAGGGAACCGTCGCCACACTCGACCGGGGGGGGGGGGGGGCTTGCGCTCACACATCCCGCCGAGGCTTCAAGGCCATGAGGCGAGAGCTTCTGGCCGCCGTCCCAACCCACGAGGCGGCTCAGAAGGCGCGCTGGTCGGAGGTGAAGCTCACTTTCGACCAGAGCGACCATCCGACGGTGCTCGCTCATGGAGGGAAGTTGGCCCTCGTGGTCTCCCCGACCATCCACAACGTCAGGATGAAGCGTGTCCTGGTTGACGGGGGGGCCAGCCTAAGCATCATCTCCCCGGCTACCTTTGACGCGCTCAAGGCCCCGGGGATGAAGCTCTAGCCGTCACTGCCAATCATCGGCGTGACCCCGGGACACACGTGGCCTCTGGGTCACGTTGAGCTCCCGGTAACCTTCGGTGACTCCACCAACTTCCGCACCGAGCGGATCGACTTTGACGTGGCGGACCTCAATCTGCCCTACAACGCGGTCCTGGGCAGGCCTGCGTTGGTGAAGTTCATGGCCGCCACCCACTACGCCTACCTCCAGATGAAGATGCCGGGCCCCAGCGGCCCCATCACCGTCTTTGGCGATGTCAAGGTCGCCCTCGCCTGCACGGAGCAGCGCGCCGACAACCTGGCGGCAGCCACGGAGCCGCAGGCCCAGGAGGCCTCCGCGTCCCGCGCCTCCAAGAAGCGCCTCACCTCGGCCGAGGAGGTGCCCGTCAAGGAGATCCCCCTTGGCGATGATCCGTCCAAGACCGCCAAGATTGGCGATACCTTGGACGCCAAATAGGAAAGCGCGCTCGTCTCCTTCCTGCGGGCAAACTCTGACGTCTTCGCGTGGAAGCCTTCGAACATGCCCGGGGTCCCCAGGGAGGTGATCGAGCACCGCCTCGTCGTGCGGCTGGATGCGCGACCCGTCTGGCAGAAAGTGCGGCGCCAAGCCCCGGAGCGGCAAGCCTTCATCCGAGAGGAGGTGACATGGCTCCTGGAGGCTGGCTTCATCCACGAGGTCATCCATCCAGAGTGGCTGGCAAACCCGGTGGTCGTTCCGAAGGCCAACGGCAAGCTCCGGATGTGCATCGACTACATAGACCTCAACAAGGCATACCCTAAGGATCCCTTCCCTTTACCACGCATAGATCAGATAGTCAACTCCACTGCGGGGTGCGACATTTTGTGTTTTCTAGATGCCTACTCTGGATATCACCAGATCCACATGGCTAGGGAAGATGAGGAAAAAACTGCTTTCATTACTCCTGTGGGCACCTTTTGTTATACAACTATGCCTTTTGGTTTAAAGAATGCAGGCCCTACTTTTCAGCGCATGACTCGTATTACTTTGAGTAATCAGATAGGGCGCAATGTAGAGGCATATGTCGATGACCTGGTGGTAAAGACGCGCCACCAGGACACGTTGTTGCAGGACTTGGCCGAGACTTTCGACAGTCTTAGGTCCACGCGCATGAAACTGAACCCCAAAAAGTGTGTGTTCGGTGTGCCGACGGGCAAACTCCTCGGTTTTCTAGTCTCCTCTTAAGGCATAGAAGCTAATCCTGAGAAAATACGCGCGATAGAGAGGATGCGCCCCCCAGCAAACTTAGGGATGTGCAGTGCGCCACTGGATGCATGGCCGCCCTAAGTCGATTCATATCGAGGCTAGGAGAGAGGGCGCTGCCCCTATTCAAGCTCCTCAAGTGCCCCGGGCCGTTTGTGTGGACGGAGGAAGCGGAGCAAGCTCTCAATCAGCTGAAAGCTTACCTCACCTCCCCCCCCATCTTGGTAGCCCCGAGGCCAGAGGAACCGTTGCTGCTTTACTTGGCCGCGACCCACCACGCGGTGAGTGCCACCCTAGTAGTTGAGCGTGACGAGAGTGGACCAGGGGCCCCCTCAACTGGTGATGGCCCCTCGTTCCCCGAAGGCCCGATGCACGAAGCCCCCAACCCCCGGGAGGACCTTGAGGCCCCCGTGGGAGGAAGAGAGGCTCTGGCGGGTGGTCCCGAGGCCTATAATCCCGACATGGCCCGAGACCTCCACGGGGCTCCTGAGCACGGCGCCCCGGGCCACCTGCCCCTAACAACAAGGACCAGCCCCACCGAAAGGTGCAGCGGCTCGTCTACTTTGTCAGCGAGGCACTCCGAGATGCGAAAACCCGATACCCACAGGCCCAGAAGATGCTTTACGCAGTCTTAATAGCCTCAAGGAAATTGCGCCACTACTTCCAAGCGCATCGGGTTTCCGTAGTGACGTCCTACCCTCTCGGCCAAATCTTGCACAGCCGAGAGGGTACTGGTCGGGTCGTAAAGTGGGCCATCGAGCTTGCTGAGTTCGACCTGTGCTTCGAACCACGACACACGATCAAAAGCCAGATCCTGGCTGACTTCATCGCGGAGTGGACCCCGGTGGACGACCCTGTTCCGTCCAACGTTCCCTCCCTCCCCGGAGATGGAGAGGACCCAAACGCCGACATTCGCGCCGGGCACTAGAATATGCATTTCGACGGCTCCCTCAACCTTCAAGGTGCAGGGGCCGGAGTCACGCTGACTTCGCCAAGCAGGGACATCCTCAAGTACGTCGTTCGGCTCGATTTCCGAGCTACGAACAATATGGCAGAATACGAAGGACTCCTAGCGGGATTAAGGGTGGCGGCCGGAATGGGCATCCGCCGTCTCCTGGTCCTAGGCGACTCCCAGCTGGTCGTGAATCAAGTCTGCGAGGAGTACCAGTGCACTGACCCGCAAATGGACGCATACGTCCGCGAAGTGCGACGCATGGAACGCCACTTCGACGGACTCGAGCTCCGGCACGTGCCCCGACGCGACAACGCAATCGCTGATGAGTTGTCGCGCATCGTGTCGGCATGAGCTCCACTCCCCCCGGGGACCTTCGAGGAAAGGCTCGCGCAACCGTCGGCGCGGCTGAACCCCCCGAGGGACCCCGGCGCCGCGGCCTCCGCCCCGACCCTTGACGACTCGCGGGCCTTGGGGCCCGAGGGGGTCGACCCCGACCCCCCGCGTCAGGTCGTTTGGATGACTAACATCCGGGAGTACCTCGACAAAAATACTCTTCCTGACGATCGCGTAGAAGCTGAGAAGCTCGCGCGCATCTCCAAGCGGTACGTGCTCGTAGAAGGGACCCTCTACCGGTGTGCCGCCAACGGGATACTCTTGAAGTGTATTTCTCGGGAGCAAGGCGTCGAGCTCATAGCCGACGCTCATCAGGGTGAGTGCGGCGCCCATTCGGCCTCACGCACATTGGTCGGTAAAGCCTTCCGACAGGGTTTTTACTGGCCGACTGCGTTGCAAGATGCCCAAAAATGGGTCCAGCGATGCAAGGCGTGCCAGTTCCATGCCAAGCAAACCCACCAGCCGGCCCAAGCCTTGCAGGTCATCCCGCTCCCGTGGCCTTTCGCGGTCTGGGGGCTAGACATCCTAGGACCATTCAAAGCGGCCCGAGGCGGGTATCAGCACCTGTACGTCGCCATCGACAAGTTCACCAAGTGGCCCGAAGCTTACCCGGTCGTCAAGATAGACAAGCATTCCGCCCTCAAGTTCATCAGGGGCATCACGTCCCGGTTCGGGGTGCCCAACCGTATCAATACGGATAACGGCACCCAGTTCACCAGTGAGTTGTTCAGTGACTATTGCGACGACATGGGCATCAAATTGTGCTTCGCCTCGCCCGCCCACCCCAAGAGCAACGGCCAAGTCGAGTGAGCCAACGCCGAAATCCTCAAAGGCCTCAAGACCAAGACGTACAACGTCCTAAAGAAACACGGGGATTCGTGGCTCGAGGAACTGCCCGCCGTGTTGTGGGCGAATCGGACCACTCCAAGTCGCGCCACGGGGGAAACGCCCTTTTTCCTGGTGTATGGCACCGAGGTGGTCCTACCTTCAGAGCTTTCCCTGGGCTCGCCTCGCGTCACGTTGTACAATGAGGCTAACCAGGATGATCTTCGCCGCGATGACCTCGACTATCTCGAAGAACGGAGAAGGCGTGCGGCCCTACACGCGGCACACTACCAGCAAAGCCTGCGGCGCTACCATCAGCTCCATGTATGGGCCCGATCACTACAAGTCGGCGACCTCGTCCTCCGCCGTGTGCAGTCACGCTTGGGGCTGAGCAAGCTCTCACCAATGTGGGAAGGACCATACAAAGTGATCGGCGTGCCCCGGCCGGGCTCCGTTTGGCTAACCACGGAGGACGGCACGGAGTTGCCTAACCCCTGGAATATCGAACACCTCCGTCGTTTCTATCCATAGGATCGTGTGTTTTTGCTTTCCTGGGGCTCGGGCCAACCCACGCACATCCCTTGGCTTTGCAGGCTTGGCCGGGGGCTACCACTGTTAAATATGTTGTATCTTTTCCCTTCTTCAGCAATAAATTTTTCCGCTTAAGCAGAGGCCGTTGCGCGCCCTTTCTTACTCTTTCCTATGGCTCATCCTGGTTCAAAGGACGATTCGTGTTTCCTCCGGACCCTAAGTGGCGTTGGGAGACCTAAAAACCGCCAAAAGGGAGCCTAAACGCGGGCCGTGCCCCGGGCTGCGGCGAACCCTGGGGCCTCGGAAGGGCCTACACACGGCCATCCCCGACCCCCGGTCGTTGTAGCCTCGGTCTGGCCAGACCCGCTGAGCAGCTGTTAACAGTGAAATTTGGTGAGCCCTAAAGTTATCATCGGCTGAAAATCATTATCGGCTGCAGCATCTCGGAATCAGCCGATGGGAGTTATCAAGTTGCCAATAGTCGGATTCCTACTATATTCGGTTAAGGAAATCAATCTACTAAAATAAGTTTATCCTTAAGCAATCGAGTTTAAAGAGAATGCGGCATGGCAGTTTATCTATTAATTAGGAATAGTTTGTTAGTTTCCTTTTATCTTTAGGAAAGTGTGTTTAGTGTCCGATAAGGACTTTATGTTTTCTTTTTATCTTTAGGATAGTTTCTTTCTTGTCCGACAAGGACTTGTATCAACCCATGGGTATAAATATGTACACCCGGGGTCTATGTAATATATCTCTCGATCAATACAACTACTCTCGGCGCATCGCCACCCTCTTTACCGAGGTTTTTACTTATCTTCCGGCGGGATTTGGGCACCTGACGTGGAGCTGCATCGGCTTTCGATCTCCGGCGAAGGGGTAAGTCCTACGTTCCGTCGGGCCCTGGTGAATTTATCGGCTACGCTGGTGTTGTTCAAGGCTGCATCGATTCGATCTCTTGGATCGCTCTGGTTTGGTTGATATATTTGCCTACCTGATATCTCAATTCTATCTCTAATTGCATTGTGTTTAGAGACGCATCGGTTTAGTTGGAACTGTCTCGGTTAGGTCCGATCTTCTGTCTTAGCCGATATATCTCTACAATCACAATGTTGTTCTAAATAGATTTGTTATATCCATCACATTAGATAGATCTATTGGCTCATCGAGTATTAGATTATCATATACAATCTCGTGCTGCATCGGTTAGGTTCGACCTACTAGATTGTTGTTGATAATATAAGTCTTGCTAAGCCGATAGGTTCATACTAATGTTTTATCGGGGTGCTAGCCGATAAGTTATCTGGACGTTGCATCGGCTTATAAGGATTGCATATAGATATACGTTGGATTTAGCCGATGACAACAAAGGTTTCATCATTTAATCTAATATGTGGATTTATTGACATCGATCCTCAAGCCGATGTATGCTTTAACCTTCGGATCGGTGTATATTCTATCATATCATTATTTGCCAATTGGTTTATACTGGATATTATTGTTATTACATCATTAACAGCCGATTGCCTTTATATCATTATCTACATTGGACATATAGCCGATTGCTTAAACCCTATCGCTATCGGCTGGTATAGGCATCGGCTATTATCGGCTATTGGCTGGAACTACTCCATCGGTTGTTTAGCCGATCGGCTGTTTTATCTGCTGTGTACATATCTTGTCAGTTGCAGGATCAAACTGACTGGCACGCCCGCATCTCATTAATCTTTGGACCTGCACAGGAGTTAAGCAGATCTCCCAGGCCGGTGTGTTCGATTTTTTCGTCAACAGCAGCTTCCTCGGGGCGACGGCCTTACCCCTCGCCACCTAGGTCCCGTAGTCCGAGCGCGAATTTCCTTTTTCACCTGTCGGTGATATGGGCCTGGGGATATCACGTCTAGAGGGAGGAGGCCGCCCTCAAACCCACGTGGCACTCCCCGAGGGAGATCGAGCCCGAGATGGAGCGGCGGCTGCCCCCTCCCAGCTAGAGGGAGGAGGCCGCCCTCAAACCCACGTGGCTCCCCCCGAGGGGGGATCGAGCCTAGGGTGGAGCGGCGGCTGCCCCCTCCCAGCTAGAGGGAGGAGGCCGACCACAAACCCACGTGGCTCCCCCCCGGGGGGGGGGGGGGGATCGAGCCCGGGGTGGAGCGGCGGCTGCCCCCTCCCAGCTAGAGGGAGGAGGCCGCCCACAAACCCACGTGGCTCCCCCCGGGGGGGGGGGGGATCGAGCCCGGGGTGGAGCGGCGGCTGCCCCCTCCCAGCTAGAGGGAGGAGGCCACCCACAAACCCACGTGGCTCCCCCCGAGGGGGGTAGAGCCCAGGGTGAAGCGGCGGCTGCCCCCTCCCAGCTTGGGGTTGAGCTACCCCGACCCCCTTCACGTATCAGCCCACGTGTACAGGGTTAGGTGGGCACGCCTAATGCCCACCTAACCACATTTAAAGCGGTCTATGCAGCCGCGCCATGCCGCATTTAATGCGGCGTGCTGCGTATCTGACCAGTCGAATGACCGATGGGACGGCGACTGTGTACCCTCGCCTTGTCAGTGTGTCAGGCGGCGTGCAGCGTGCGGCGTGCTCCATCCCGTCCCATCATAATGATGAGGGGCTTCACAGCCTCTTATCCCAGTCAGAGCTGGTCCAACCACTCTGAACTGACCCGGGTATTTGTTTCCTGGTGTGAACGGGAACCCGGAAGTCCTGAACCATTAAACGGCGAATGATAAGGGTGCCCCGCATGATCTGATGGGCCCCACGCAGCAGCCGACGCGCAGATAGCTTCTGGGCTAAGGCACAAGACATGTAATTAAGATAGAGAATATTTTTCCTTTCTCCCTAGGTAGCACTCGTAGCATATGTGGGATCCCTTAGAGTATAAAAGGAGGACCATGCCTAGTGAGAGAGGGGATCGGACTCTGGATCCCCAAACTAAAGCTTCTCTAACCCTAGCTTGTACATGGAGATTCAGAAGCTTTACAAGCATAGAAGAATCATCATACACATAGGAGTAGAGTATTACGCTTCATAGCGGCCCGAACCTGTATAAATCCCTTATGTCTCTTTTGTCTCGAGAAACCTCGGATCTTACTTGCTCCCCCGGCCGAACCCAGAAAGGGGGGTCTCACGATCACCCGCTAGAGAGGATCACTCCTCGACATCACCAGAACGAGCCCGAGGGGCAGGGTATAAAGGGGGTAAAAACGGCAGCTTAATCACAAGGAAGTCAACTGAGTGCGTTCGCTTTGATTTTTTCCTCTTTCATTGCTGCAGACATTCAAAGAAGAAAGCAAGAACGTAACGGTGCAAAGGGAAAGCTTTATTTACAAGCAGGATGGCACGATGGCCTAAAGTTTGAAGCGTTCACCGCGAGCACATAACAAAATAATAGAAGAAAAACGGGGATGGTCATGGAGTGCCAGGCCCCCGAGTCCGGCGTCGCTGACCACCTCGTCCCAATCCTCGCCGCCGTCGTCGCCACCACTGTCCTCGCTCCCGCTCCACTCGTCCGAGGCAAGCGCGAGGTTGAACAGAGGGGCCGACCCCTCGAAGCTGGAGACGATCACGTCGGCCGCCTCCCGGACTTGTTCCCGAGCCCTTGCCTCGGTCCCCGAGGGGAAGTCCTCGAGCGCGCACCACGGGAGGAAGTCAGGGTCGCGAGCTTGATGACTCGCGAGGACCAGCTCCACCGCAGCCCGCGCCAAAGAAGCCGACGACGACTTCACGGTCTCGCCGACCTCCTCCTCCAGCCTCTCCAAATCCGCCGCCATCCCGTCCAGCCGAAGCGCAAGTGCCGGTTGTGTGGGCGGGAGCTTCCTGTCCCGGCGCACGGAGATGCCCACCCAGCGCCCCGCACGCTCCAGCCGTTCGACGGCGTCGGAAAGTTGGCCCGATCCAATCTCATTGGTGAGGCGGAGGGCCGCGATCTCCCCAGCTTGGTCCTGCACTAGGCGCTCCAGATCAGCGAGAGTGCTCTGAGCAGTGGTGAGCTGGCTGACCAGCTCCGCGCCGCCGGGCTGTCCGCCTGCCGCCAACTCCTTCTCCCGGGCCTCCAGCTCAGAAGCCCTCGCCGCCATCGCCGCACGCTCAGCACTGGCGCTTTCCAGATGCCGAGCCTCGCGCCCGGCGACAGCCTCCTCACGCTTCGCGGGTTGCTCGCCTAGCCGGCGCGCCGCCACTTCGCTGCGGTTCACCTCGGCCTCGCGCTCGGCGAGCGCGGCGTTCCGTTCCCGGCACGCTTCCTCCTAGAGCCGTAGCTCCTCCGCGCGACGAGCCACCAAAACTTTCGCGGCGAGGGTGGTCCGGTCGCGCTCGACTGCGGCCTCCTCGCGGAGACGAAGGGAGGACTCTGCCTCCACCGTCGTTCTCTCGTGGGCGGCCAAGGTGGACTCGCGCTGGTCTAGCGAACGCGCCCGCTCCTCCAGCGCCTGAGCCCGTCCCTCCAGCTCCCAGGCTCGCTACGTCTGTTCCCGGCCGCGCATGTCCTGTTCGCGCTGGTTCCGGACGAGGACCTCGATTCGCTGACGAATCATGGCCTCGAACTCCTGCGCGGAGCGGGCGCGCTCGTCTAAGGCCTTGCGCTCGGCCTCGAGCGCCGCCGTCTGAGCCCGCAGCGAGGCGTCGGCCTCCGATGCTCGCCGCTCTTGGGCGGCAGCCGCGTCGAGAACCCCGCGGGCGTCTTCGACCCTCTTCGCCAGGTCCTCGGCGTGGGCCTCGTACTACAAGCGGATGTCGCCCAGCGCCTCATCCAGGACGATTGAGGCGATGAGCGCCGCCTGCCGCTCTTCCTCCGTCTCCCGCATGACCGAGTCCAACGTCTCCTCGCGCGCTTGGATCTCTGCCAGTTGGGCTTGGCGCATTTTGCGCCCCACCTCCACCATGTCGTCCACGATGCAGCGCCCCTCGTCAACCCGCGCGCGGTCTACCGCGAGCTGCGCCCACTCTGCCTCCAGGGCCGCCCGCTCCTCTGCCAGGGCCTAAACTTGGGCGTTGAGCCCCTCCCGAACGGTGGAATCGGCGGCGGCGAGCACCTGCAGGAGCGGCTCCATGCTCGCGGGAGTCGGAGAAGAGAAAGTTGCGGTCCGTCCCCGGGACGACGGAGTGCTGCTGGACCCCCCGCGAGACTGGGGGCTGCTCTCAGCCCCCTCCCGCGTGGCCAGCCCCGAGGGCGCCCCAGATGCAGGGGGGAGCGGCTGTCCCTATCGCCCCCTGTCTCGGGCCCTCGGGCAGACTCGGCCTCGGCCTCAGGCTCGGGCTCATCCCCAGCCTCGGCTTCGGCCTCGGGCTTAGGCCCACCCCCAGCCTCGGCTTCTGGGCCGCGACCCGCCTCGGCCTCCGCTCCCGGGTGGCGCTCCTCATGGGTTGCGCCCTCAGAATCATCCCCAGGGGGGACGCCTCCGCCGCTGTTGCCCGCGGCAGGTCGCGTCTTGGCTGTGGTGGACTCGGGGCCAGACCTGGGGTGCGGCCCGCGGGCCCCGCCGGAAGGCTGTGAAGGCCCCGCGACGCTGGATCGGCCGAGCCCAGGCCGTTCCGGTCGCTCGGACTTTGACCCCTGCAAGGGGTCGGACGCCGAGACCCCCTGGGAAGGAATCTCGCTACAGAAGAACCCTGATCGCGTTAAAAAGGAAAAAGAAGAGGAAGGAACAAGAGGCCGAGATGAGTAGGTAGCACCGAAGCGGATGCTGGCGATCGTACCTGTGGGGAGGGCGTTTGAAGGTCCACTTCGGGGGCTCGATGAAGCTCCCCCGGCACGGCTCCGTCTGACCTATCTTCCGAAGCCGCTTCTTCTTCCGTCCAGCTTCGGACGCGGCAGGGCGCTTGTGGCCCGCCGGCGGTCGGTCCGCCACTGTGGACCCCCGTTTTTATAACAGGAATCAATCGTGTAAACAGTACCATTTCCCTGGAGCAAGTAGTCTGGTACACACGAATTCATAGCTGAAATAACCAGTGCGCATACACGAGTGTCTAGCACGAATTATTACATCAATAGCCCGCAGGCATAGTCTTAAGTCATCGGACCGAGAGGTCCGGAATACATCCAAAAACAGAAATAGATAAGGCAGCGGAATCAAGGCAGCGGTACGCCATTGCCACAGGCAACGACCGTAACTAAGACCTATTGAGCGCCTTCATCTTCATCACCCTCCTGGTAATAGGCGTAGGGATCCTCCGAAGCTTCATCTCCGGCCTCTGATTAAGTTTATATTTGCAAGGGTGAGTACCAACCGTACTCAACAAGTCACCACAGCAACAGTGCACATGATAAAGGGGTATTCAAGGAATGGCTATGGTTCTTTTGCACAAAGCAAGTTTTGTAATTCTTTTCACAACCTAAGACCTAGCATAGACTGATCAAATTTTAGTACCAGTGTTCATATTAAACAATGACGGTTCTGTCCACCATCCATTGTGATCCCAAGGATAGCTTCCCGCCATCGAGTCGTCATGGTTTTCTGAGGACGTCCACCTTCCCTCTTCTCAGGAAGTGGCTCCATCAGCATAGAAATCATCATGCACATCCCATCCCACACAAGTTAAGAATTTAGAGTCTAGCCAAGTGTAATACACGTCCCGATGCTCAATAACCGCGAGCACGGCTATTCGAATAGATTGGGTTTACTCACACTGCAGTGGATGTACACTTTACCCGCACTCCGCGACTGCCCAACACATGAGCCTCGTCCCAACACATGAAACACGTCACGGCAAAGCTTTTCGATAACCTCGCATTGGCAGTACCCGCTCCATGAACTTTACATCCTCATGCACTCTAGGCGTACACAGTTTCTAGCAGTGAGAGGAGTTCTGGCGCACCCGGGAAGGAAAGACTCACACAAGCATTAGGTTATAATTATGTTTAAATTCTCACATGGCAGTCCTACCGATGGCGACACCACTGTAGACACCCGCCTCGCGGTTCTACCAATGACTGCCCCACCGTAGAGCCCCTGCCTCACACATCGAGAAACCACTATGCATGGATACTGCCTCTGCTCAGCTATCTATTCCGCTAGGTCTATACCCATACGAGAAGTGCGGTTGTACGGGGGTCGTTTCATGCTTAACTTCATGGCTCGGTCCTTAATTGACCGGGGACGGTACTTGCCTTTACCCGGATACCACCCAAATCCTCCGTCCGCCCCAGTCAAAAACAGTTGTTTACTTTTATTTCTCTTTTCATAAATCATGTCATCAACATCATGGCAATGTGGCGCTCATGTCTCCACATGCCGCATCTCAATTACCTTCCCAAAGGTAATTGCCCAAGCATAGAGCATTTTGATAATTATGAGTATGCATGATTCTAGAATAGCGTTGCTAAGCAATTGTCATAGTTGACTAGGGACTCATACGTAAACATGGTTACGAAGGAATATGGGGTAAACAATAATCAAGGCATGGCATAATCACAAGTAGGATGTTTATCATTGCATGCAATTTTATTTGAAAACAAAACAATTTCGCAATTGGGATCAAC
Organism: Oryza meridionalis; assembly: GCA_000338895.3. Classification (NCBI taxonomy): domain Eukaryota; kingdom Viridiplantae; phylum Streptophyta; class Magnoliopsida; order Poales; family Poaceae; genus Oryza; species Oryza meridionalis. Next base: position 413,274 of record CM002524.2, read on the forward strand.
ATGTTCAAAGAATAGTGATGACTTGCCTTGCTCAAAGTCCTGTGGGTCTTGACCTTCGCTTGGACCAGCAGCTTCCTCGGGCTCTATAGTTACGTGCGAAATTGGATTTGAATTTGGTTAGAAAAAAAAATCCAAGTAAATCCAAATGAGAAATCGAGTGCGAAAGTCGGTATTAATTTTACTATTCGCGAACTATGGCAAACCTATTTTTGGTGTGAATTATTTATGAGTATTATTATCTTGTTGTCCTAAGTTTTTAATTTAATATTCCCGAGTATTATATCCATGTAATAGGTTAGCAATTTTTATTGCGAGCTAAATATCGGACGAAATCCTAAAAACTATTATACGATTTAATTTAGTCTATGACCACCCGATTAAGTATAATACGCATCTAAAATTCCTAGTGAACAAATCCGAACTTCTACCGTGAATCGATTACTTCTAGAGATTACCCGAACTACTCTATAATATTCTATAAGAATTCGTTCATTTGTTTTAATTATTGATTATATTTAAATCACTACCGCGAATTGATTATTTATAGTGACTATAAAAAGGTTAACCCATAATTTACATTAAATTTTGCAATCCTACGACGGGAAATTAATCTATAATTTAAATTCTATTTTTTCTTTAAGTCTTCTAAACTTTTCCTAATTTTTCCTCTAATTATTACTTCTTTTTATCATTTATATATTTTTTTAATATTATTTTATATTATTATTATTTATTGAGGAGAGGATAATTTTTTTATATTAAATCTCCCCCTAAGGGCGGCTATTTAGAGTATATTTGATTTTTTTTTCTGTACTCCCTCTAATTTTTCTTTCAATTATCCTTGTTTCTTTTCTTGTTCTTTTCTTCCTTTCTCTCTCTTTCTTCTTTGTTCTCTCTCTCTCCCTCCTTGTTTTTTTTCTTTTCCTCTCTTTTCCCCTCCCGGCCTTCTTCTTCTCTCTCGGCCGGCGCTCTCCCCTCTCCTCTCTCTCTTTATTACCCGAGGTGGGGGCGAGCAGTGGTGGATGCGAGGGGAGGAGGGGTGGCTCACCGGCGACGGCAACGGCGAGACGGCGGCGGTGGCGGCGGCGCACGCGCGGTGGAGCGCGGGCACAGCGGCACGGGAACGGCGGCGCGGCGGCACGGGAACGGCGGTGCGGCGCACGGGAGGGGGACGGCGGCGCGGTGGCACAAGAGCGGCGGTGCGGTGGAGGGGGTGGAGGAGATGAGGTGGGGAAGAACGAGGAGGAGGGGAGATTTATAGGAGGGGGAGGAGAAGAAGAGGAAGAGGGGAAAGGGGGCGGCGGCGGCGCGGCAGCGGGGTGACGCGCGAGCGGCGACGCGATGGCGGCGTGGGGCTCGGAGGCGCGGCGACGGGACGGGTCGGCGGCGCGGGGCTCGGGGTGGACGACGTGACGGGTCGCGGTGATGGGACGCGCGAGCGGCGACGGGACGTCGATGGCGACGGCGACAGCGGCGATGTGACGCGGCGATGGAACGGCGCGGCGATGGGACGGCGGCTGCGTGGCGACAGACGCGAGGGCGACGGCGCGCGCGGGGCGCGAGGCGGCGAGGGCGACGGCCGAGCGGCGACGGGACGGCGGCGCGGCGGCGAGCGGCGCGGCGGGGATGGCGACGGTGCGCGGCGGCTCGGAGCGCGAGGCGGTGCGGGGCGCGAGGGCGCGGGGGCGACGGCGACGGCTCGGCAGCGGCGACGCGACGGCGACGGGACGGCGGTGGCGGCGAGCGGTGCGGCGGGGATGGCACGCGCGCGGCGCACGGGGCTCGGGGCGCGGCGCGGCGCGGCAGCGGGTAGGGTTAGGGTTAGGGGACCGCGTCGAGCACTTGGCGGGCAATGAACAGTGCCGTTTTCCAATTTTTCCTTTTTCTTTTTTTTTTATTAATATATTTTTTTTATTATTATTTTATTATTATGATTTTTATTTATTTATTATATAAATTTGATTCTAAAATTCCTAATATTTGCATATATAATTCTTACCCAATATTTGTGTTATTCCCGCTAATAAATTCATCCTAAATTAATATTGCTCACATTTTTATATAATTTATTTAACTCTTAATTTAGTGTTAGTCCCATTCCATCGTATTTAAATTTAATTGATACGAGTAGGTTTGCGATAATATCGGTCTAAATTGATTGATTTAGTTCTTTTATTCGAAATCTCCAAACTCCTAAATCGAAATTCAATGGGACGGCGAATAAAATCGGCATGATGCAATTTAAAAAAAAAAATTTTGAAAACCCGAACTTTTAGAGTTTTGATTTGTAGGTCGAATTTTCAGGGTGTTACAAACCTACCCCCCTTAAATAAATCTCGTCCCGAGATTTCTTACCGGGTTCCGAATAGATGCGGGTATTCCGTCCTCAAGAATTCTTCGCTTTCCCAGGTAGCTTCATCCTCAGTGTGATTACTCCATTGTACCTTGTACATACGCCACTCTTTGCTCCTAGTCCTCTTCTTGGCCTCATCCAATATCCGGACCGGATGTTCTGGATACGTAAGGTCATGGCTAATGTGAATCTCTTCCAGCGGAGCTTGTTCTTCCGGCACTCGTAAGCACTTCTTTAATTGAGACACATGGAAGACTGGGTGCACATCGGCGATATTCTCTGGTAGCTGTAACTGATATGCGACCTCTCCTCGTCTAGCCGTGATTTGAAAGGGTCCCACATACCTTGGCGCTAGTTTTCCTTTGACCTTAAACCTTTTCGTTCCCCTCATCGGAGAAACCTTCAGATAAACATAATCTCCTTCCTTAAATTCCAAGTTTCTTCTTCGGGTGTCGGCGTAACTCTTTTGTCGTGATTGTGCTACTTTTAGACGGTCTCGAATCAGGCGAACCTTTTCCTCGGCTTCTTGGATAATGTCAGGTCCAAATACTGCCCGTTCTCCTGTCTCAGACCACATTAGTGGAGTTCGACATCGTCGACCAAACAATGCCTCATTGGGTGACATCTTTAGGCTTGCTTGAAAGCTGTTGTTGTAGGAGAATTCGGCGTAGGGCAAACATCTCTCCCAGTCTTTGCTAAAATCCAGAGCACAAGCTCTCAACATGTCTTCCAAGACCTGGTTTGTCCTCTCGGTCTGGCCATCCGTTTGTGGGTGATAAGCTGTGCTAAATGCTAGATAACTGCCCAGGGCTTCATGTACTTTCTCCCAGAAATGCGAGGTAAACTGTGTGCCTCGATCAGATATAATTTTCTTAGGTACACCATGAAGACATATTATCCTGGTCATGTATAACTCGGCCAGCTTGGCACTGCTATAATTTGTCTTAACGGGGATGAATCTCGCCGTCTTGGTGAGTCGATCCACAATCACCCAGATGGAATCGTACCCTGTTGCGGTCTTGGGCAATCCAACAATAAAATCCATGCCTATCTCATCCCATTTCCATTCGGGAATCCTAAGGGGTTGCAACAAACCTGCCGGTCTCTGGTGCTCAGCCTTCACCTTTTGGCACACGTCGCAGAGTGCTACGTATTCTGCCACATCTCTCTTCAGATTGGGCCACCAGTATCCTTCCTTTAGATCCTGGTACATCTTCGTACTTCCGGGGTGCAATGAATATGCCGACTCGTGAGCTTCTTTTAGGATTAATCCTCTCAGTCCACCCTGTTCGGGTACATAAATCCTCTTTTTATACCACAGGACATCTTTTTCATCGATCGAAAATTCCTTTGCAAGTCCTGCGGCTAGGCGTTCCTTCACCTCTCGGACTTCCTCGTTGTCCTTCTGGGCATCTTCTATTTGGGTTCTCAGAAGAGGTCGAATGTCCAAGGTGTTTATCTGCCCATGAGGAATTATATGTACGTTTAGTTGGGCCATTTCCTCCCTAAGCTCAGGAGCCATTCCTTCCGTCCTCAGATGATTGCAACGGCTCTTCCGACTCAAAGCGTCAGCCACAACGTTTGCTTTGCCGGGGTGATAGTGAACCTCTAAGTCGTAATCCTTGATTAGTTCTAACCATCGCCTTTGCCTTAGGTTGAGGTCTGACTGGGTGAAAATATACTTCAGACTCTTGTGGTCAGTGTAGACATCACAATGGTTTCCAATCAAATAATGTCTCCAAATCTTTAGCGCATGAACCACGGCTGCAAGTTCTAAGTCATGGGTAGGATAGTTTTCCTCATGTGGTCGCAATTGTCGCGACGCGTAGGCCACAACTTTTCCGTCCTGCATCAATACTCCTCCTAGTCCTTGCCTTGATGCATCACAGTATATAACGAAGTCTTTCCTGATGTCGGGAAGAACTAAAATGGGTGCCGAGGTCAGCTTTTCTTTAAGCTGCTCAAAGCTTTCCTGACACTGTTCTGACCACACAAACTTCTTTTCCTTCTTGAGTAGTTGTGTCATCGGTCGGGCTATCTTAGAGAATCCCTCAATGAACCTTCGGTAGTATCCGGCCAAGCCTAGAAAACTCCGAATTTCAGTCACAGACTTGGGTGCTTTCCATTCCGTAACAGCCTCTACTTTAGCAGGATCCGCTGCTACTCCACCGGCTGAGATTACGTGGCCTAGAAAGGCGACTTCTTTTAGCCAGAACTCACATTTACTAAACTTTGCATACAATTTATGCCTCCGTAATTTCTCGAGTACCAATCGCAAGTGTTCCGCATGTTCCTCCTCATCCTTGGAGTAGATCAGAATATCATCGATAAATACTACCACAAATTTGTCCAAGTAATCCATGAACACTTTGTTCATAAGATTCATAAAGTATGCCGGGGCGTTGGTTAACCCAAACGACATTACTGTGAACTCATACAATCCGTAGCGTGTTGAAAACGCGGTCTTGGGTATATCTCCGGTCCTAATTTTCAATTGGTGGTACCCTGATCTAAGGTCAATTTTAGAGAACACCTTAGCTCCTTTGAGTTGATCAAAAAGATCATCAATCCGTGGTAGTGGATATTTGTTTTTGATGGTTACTTCGTTCAGTGAACGGTAGTCTACACACATCCTCATGCTACCATCTTTCTTCTTAACGAATAATACTGGGGCTCCCCATGGTGACGAACTGGGTCGTACAAATCCCTTTTCTTGCAACTCTCTAATTTGCTTTTTAAGTTCCTCCAACTCATTAACTGGCATCCGATAAGGTCTCTTGGATATGGGGGCAGTTCCGGGTATCAGATCAATAATGAACTCTATGTCACGGTCTGGTGGCATCCCAGGTAAGTCTTCCGGAAACACATCGGGAAATCGTTGCACTACAGGCATTCCTTTTAGGGGTAGCATGGTAAATATGCCTCCGGCACGTTCGGTCAGTCTAGGATCTTGATCCATGGTTGCTCTCATATCTGATCCCCAGGGTGTGGTCAGGGTAATTTCTCTACGTCTACAGTCGATTACCCCTCTGTTCTTTGCTAACCAATCCATTCCCAATATGACATCCAGAGTCTGGGGTATCAACACCATAAGATTGGAGGGAAACACCACATCCCTAAGACGAATAGGTACGTCTATGCAAGCATGACTCACAGTTATCTCGCCCCCAGGTGAGTGTACTATCATAGGCTTTCTAAGCCCCACTAGGGTTAAGTTGTGTTTTTGACTAGCCTTCAATGATATGAATGAATGCGATGCTCCCGAATCGAAGAGAACTTTAACTGGAGTGGAGTTGATAGAAAACGTACCCATCAGTACGCCCTGATCCTCCTGGGCCTCTTCAGCTCGCACATGGTTCACTTGTCCGCGGCCAAACCCGGTAGCAGTCTTGTTAGTCTGTGGAGTCCTGAATAGTCCTCGTCCGGCAGCGGGGGTAGTAGTCCCACGAACAGCCATTGTATTAGCGCCAGTACGGGCAGGAGTTTTGCGTGGATGAGGGCAGTTGTTGGCGTAGTGCCCATACTCTCCGCAGTTGAAGCAGTCCACATTCCTCTTGATTCCAGGGGCAGCCAGAGTTGGTGTAGGGGTGCGGTTCTGAATCACAACCGGCCTATTAAAGTTGCTAGGCGCGGCGGGTCGGTTAGTTGCCACAATAGGGGGCTTCCACCCAGACGAAGTGGCTCCCTTGAGTCGCTGAGGCACCCCCTGAGGTGGGCGGTTCATAGCGATCCTCCTCTTGCGGTTATGCTCTACAGTCCTTTGATCATTTTCCAGCCTAACGACTTTGTTGATCAGGCTCTGGAAGCTCTCATGGTCTTGCCCAATCATAGGTCCACGTAATTCATCATTCAGCCCTTCTATGAACTTGTCGATCTTCTCCTCTTCATCTGCGAGGTCTCCAATTGCATAACGGGCCAACTGGGTGAACCGGTTCAGATATTCCTGCACCGTTGTGTTCCCTTGTCGCAACCTTCTGAACTCGTTCTTCTTCATACGCATTACTGCGGCAGGCACGAAGTTCTCGCGAAATGCCGCAGTGAATTCTTCCCAAGTGGGTTCTCCAGCATCCTCTTCTCGAGCTTCCTTGTAGGTATCCCACCAATCACCAGCGGGTCCCTCCAGTTGGTTTACTGCGAAAATCACTTTATCTGCCTCACGTACCCGAACAAGGGTCAGTTTCTTCTCTATGATGCGTAGCCAATCTTCTGCCTCCATAGGCTCGTCTGCCGTAGCGAACGTGGGTGGCTTGGTTCTCATAAACTCTCCAAAGCTCGATCCTTCGCGGTTGCCTTGGTTGTTTGCAATGGCTTGCAAGAGTTGGGTTTGAGTGGCCAAGACTCCGGCCAGGGTGGCTAGGTCAGGTGTCTGAGTTTCTTCGTTACTGGTTGATGCCCGACGTCGGCTTGTCATCTGTGTAGGATGATGGAATAAGTATCCTAATTTTCTGACTAGCTTCTATGGTTTCATCCCAGTAAGGGAGTTGTTTTGATGTGAACATTGTTTTGCAAGCATGGTGGAATAAACACATTTATAACACAACAGTAACAACATTGTGAATAACATCACAGGGTTTCCACAAATAGTACATAAATCATGATGCAATCGACTGCGCACACATGCAGTCTAAATAAGGTTCATCAAAAGATACATCGAACTAACCATCAAGCTACTCGTCAAACTAGGTAAGGGAGGGGGTGTGTCTTGCATACTATCCAAAAACTATCTGACGCGAGATCGAAGCTGCAACAATCCTCCAGTCTAGTCATCCAACCATCCGCAGGATCCTGGGGCCAGTAGAGTGTGGTCGCTGGCACGGGCAAACCTGAGTCCCCATGGCTCGGAAGTAGTGGCCTCAGAATCTGGCTTGGGCTTCTTGCCCGGAGGTCGGGTGCTCTTGCGGGCAGTGCTGAGGGTGCGGGGGCCTCCGAGGAAGGTGAGGCGGGGAACAGGGGTCTCATCCTCTGATGGGTCGGTAAGGTCTGGCTCGCTCTCTGGCTCAGTGTCAGTCCCCTCTGTCTCGGAGTCGACCTGGATCGGAGTCTCTAAGCTGGAACCCAGCTGCGGAGAAGGTGTAGAGATCAGCGGAGTGTGCACAATCTCCGGGGCAGGTGGCTGTGTCACCATCGGGTCCACCAAGTAAGGTGCTGACTCAGTGGCCAGCATACCAACCTCTCCCAGAAGAGCGTGGAACGCTGGTGGGTACGGCGGGGTGAGGAAAAAGTAGTGGTCACGCCCTACTGCTGTGGAAGTAGAAGCCCCTGTGGTGCTGATCGTGGCTGCTCGAAGCTGCTCCTCCAGCTGACTGACGTGCTCCTGACTCTCTCTCAGCTGCTCCTCAAGTGTATCCATCATCCCGCGGCGGTCGTTGTATTGGTCAGATAACTGCTGGAACTGGTCACCGCGGACCTGAAGCTGTGCCTTCAGTGAGTCGATCTCACTGCCCCAAGCCTGGTGCTCCTCCTCCAGCTGAAGCTGCTGCGCTGTGAGGTCAGTCACCTCGGTCTCTAGCTCTCCCACACGTCTCTGCTGGTCGTCGATCTCTAACAGAGCCTCCTCGTAAAAGTCATCTGCTGCCTCAGCCCATCGTGACAGTCGGGTCACTATCGGGTTGTAGCAGCAAGGTGTGTCCTGAACAGTGCAGACGGAGTTGCTCTCCTCTCGAAACGGGTGGTGAGCAAACTCAGTACTTGCCAACTCAGCTCGGTGAATAGAGCTGAGTCGGAGGAAGGCCTCTCGTGCTGCATCCTGCATTGCGGTCTCTGGCAAGTCGCGACGGTGGCGTGTCGGGAAGCTGTAGTCTAGCTCTGATGGGACTCGTGTGTGAACCTCGACTCGAGCCTCCCAGACAGACTCGCACTGTCTCACTCGATAGATCGGAGATATGGGGTATCGCAAACGCCTCATCAGTCGGTGCAGCTCGATAACGTATCCCTCAGAGCGGGGTACGCCCATCTCCCAAAAAGCGGGTGAATCCTGATCTGCCATCTAATTTTAAGAAAAGCCCAATGTCAGCTAAGAGTAAAACTTATTTTGTAAAGAAATAGTTAAGAGTAAGATAAAAATCATACAGGTTTTGTAAACATAGCATTTTTACTTTTGAAATTATTACTAAGTGGGAACTTTCTCCCTTGGCCAACTTAAAGGAAAAGGGTGGGGCGCCTTTTGGGTCTTTTCCTACAGTCGTATGGCTCTGATACCAGCTCTGTGGACCCCCGTTTTTATAACAGGAATCAATCGTGTAAACAGTACCATTTCCCTGGATCAAGTAGTCTGGTACACACGAATTCATAGCTGAAATAACCAGTGCGCATACACGAGTGTCTAGCACGAATTATTACATCAATAGCCCGCAGGCATAGTCTTAAGTCATCGGACCGAGAGGTCCGAAATACATCCAAAAACAGAAATAGATAAGGCAGCGGAATCAAGGCAGCGGCACGCCATTGCCACAGGCAACGACCGTAACTAAGACCTATTGAGCGCCTTCATCTTCATCACCCTCCTGGTAATAGGCGTAGGGATCCTCCGAAGCTTCATCTCCGGCCTCTGATTAAGTTTATATTTGCAAGGGTGAGTACCAACCGTACTCAACAAGTCACCACAGCAACAGTGCACATGATAAAGGGGTATTCAAGGAATGGCTATGGTTCTTTTGCACAAAGCAAGTTTTGTAATTCTTTTCACAACCTAAGACCTAGCATAGACTGATCAAATTTTAGTACCAGTGTTCATATTAAACAATGACGGTTCTGTCCACCATCCATTGTGATCCCAAGGATAGCTTCCCGCCATCGAGTCGTCATGGTTTTCTGAGGACATCCACCTTCCCTCTTCTCAGGAAGTGGCTCCATCAGCATAGAAATCATCATGCACATCCCATCCCACACAAGTTAAGAATTTAGAGTCTAGCCAAGTGTAATACACGTCCCGATGCTCAATAACCGCGAGCACGGCTATTCGAATAGATTGGGTTTACTCACACTGCAGTGGATGTACACTTTACCCGCACTCCGCGACTGCCCAACACATGAGCCTCGTCCCAACACATGAAACACGTCACGGCAAAGCTTTTCGATAACCTCGCATTGGCAGTACCCGCTCCATGAACTTTACATCCTCATGCACTCTAGGCGTACACAGTTTCTAGCAGTGAGAGGAGTTCTGGCGCACCCGGGAAGGAAAGACTCACACAAGCATTAGGTTATAATTATGTTTAAATTCTCACATGGCAGTCCTACCGATGGCGACACCACTGTAGACACCCGCCTCGCGGTTCTACCAATGACTGCCCCACCGTAGAGCCCCTGCCTCACACATCGAGAAACCACTATGCATGGATACTGCCTCTACTCAGCTATCTATTCCGCTAGGTCTATACCCATACGAGAAGTGCGGTTGTACGGGGGTCGTTTCATGCTTAACTTCATGGCTCGGTCCTTAATTGACCGGGGACGGTACTTGCCTTTACCCGGATACCACCCAAATCCTCCGTCCGCCCCAGTCAAAAACAGTTGTTTACTTTTATTTCTCTTTTCATAAATCATGTCATCAACATCATGGCAATGTGGCGCTCATGTCTCCACATGCCGCATCTCAATTACCTTCCCAAAGGTAATTGCCCAAGCATAGAGCATTTTGATAATTATGAGTATGCATGATTCTAGAATAGCGTTGCTAAGCAATTGTCATAGTTGACTAGGGACTCATACGTAAACATGGTTATGAAGGAATATGGGGTAAACAATAATCAAGGCATGGCATAATCACAAGTAGGATGTTTATCATTGCATGCAATTTTATTTGAAAACAAAACAATTTCGCAATTGGGATCAACATGTTCAAAGAATAGTGATGACTTGCCTTGCTCAAAGTCCTGTGGGTCTTGACCTTCGCTTGGACCAGCAGCTTCCTCGGGCTCTATAGTTACGTGCGAAATTGGATTTGAATTTGGTTAGAAAAAAAAAATCCAAGTAAATCCAAATGAGAAATCGAGTGCGAAAGTCGGTATTAATTTTACTATTCGCGAACTATGGCAAACCTATTTTTGGTGTGAATTATTTATGAGTATTATTATCTTGTTGTCCTAAGTTTTTAATTTAATATTCCCGAGTATTATATCCATGTAATAGGTTAGCAATTTTTATTGCGAGCTAAATATCGGACGAAATCCTAAAAACTATTATACGATTTAATTTAGTCTATGACCACCCGATTAAGTATAATACGCATCTAAAATTCCTAGTGAACAAATCCGAACTTCTACCGTGAATCGATTACTTCTAGAGATTACCCGAACTACTCTATAATATTCTATAAGAATTCGTTCATTTGTTTTAATTATTGATTATATTTAAATCACTACCGCGAATTGATTATTATAGTGACTATAAAAAGGTGAACCCCTAATTACATTAAATTTTGCAATCCTACGACGGGAAATTAATCTATAATGAAATCTATGGTTTTTCTTAAGTCTTCTAAACTTTCCTAATTTTCCTCTAATTAGACGTCTTGGAGCATGATAAGTGTTGTAAGAGATTATATGATTAGTATGGAGGGATGAGAGGAGGTGGTTAAGAGTGGGAAAATCCCCCCGAAGTGGCTTTTCGATTATATTTAAGAAGGGTAGGGGGGTCTTTTCGCCGCTCCAGGTTCTTTCCTTTTCTCCCTCTCTATATTTTTTTTTCTTTTCTTTTTCTTTTTCCTTTTCTATCTCTTATTTTCTTTTCTCTCTCTCTCCTCTTTTTTTTTTCTTTCCTCTCTTCTCCCTCCCCGCTCTCTTCTTCTATCCTCGGCCGGCTCTCTCCCCTCTCTCTCTCTCTTTACCCGAGCGGCGGCAGCGGTGGATGCGAGGGGAGGAGGGGTGGCTCACCGGCGACGGCAACGGCGACGACGGCGGCGGTGGCGGCGGCGCACGGCGGCGGTGGAGCGGCGGCACAGCGGCACGGGAACGGCGGCGCGGCGGCACGGGAACGGCGGTGCGGCGGCACGGGAGGGGGACGGCGGCGCGGTGGCACAAGAGCGGCGGTGCGGTGGAGGGGGTGGAGGAGATGAGGTGGGGAAGAACGAGGAGGAGGGGAGATTTATAGGAGGGGGAGGAGAAGAAGAGGAAGAGGGGAAAGGGGGCGGCGGCGGCGCGGCAGCGGGGTGACGCGCGAGCGGCGACGCGATGGCGGCGTGGGGCTCGGAGGCGCGGCGACGGGACGGGTCGGCGGCGCGGGGCTCGGGGTGGACGACGTGACGGGTCGCGGTGATGGGACGCGCGAGCGGCGACGGGACGTCGATGGCGACGGCGACAGCGGCGATGTGACGCGGCGATGGAACGGCGCGGCGATGGGACGGCGGCTGCGTGGCGACAGACGGCGAGGGCGACGGCGCGCGCGGGGCGCGAGGCGGCGAGGGCGACGGCCGAGCGGCGACGGGACGGCGGCGCGGCGGTGAGCGGCGCGGCGGGGATGGCGACGGTGCGCGGCGGCTCGGAGCGCGAGGCGGTGCGGGGCGCGAGGGCGCGGGGGCGACGGCGACGGCTCGGCAGCGGCGACGCGACGGCGACGGGACGGCGGTGGCGGCGAGCGGTGCGGCGGGGATGGCACGCGCGCGGCGCACGGGGCTCGGGGCGCGGCGCGGCGCGGCAGCGGGTAGGGTTAGGGTTAGGGGACCGCGTCGAGCACTTGGCGGGCAATGAACAGTGCCGTTTTCCAATTTTTCCTTTTTCTTTCTTTTTTATTAATATATTTTTTTATTATTATTATTTTATTATTATGATTTTTATTTATTTATTATATAAATTTGATTCTAAAATTCCTAATATTTGCATATGTAATTCTTACCCAATATTTGTGTTATTCCCGCTAATAAATTCATCCTAAATTAATATTGCTCACATTTTTATATAATTTATTTAACTCTTAATTTAGTGTTAGTCCCATTCCATCGTATTTAAATTTAATTGATACGAGTAGGTTTGCGATAATATCGGTCTAAATTGATTGATTTAGTTCCTTTATTCGAAATCTCCAAACTCCTAAATCGAAATTCAATGGGACGGCGAATAAAATCGGCATGATGCAATTTTAAAAAAAAAATTTTGAAAACCCGAACTTTTAGAGTTTTGATTTGTAGGTCGAATTTTCAGGGTGTTACAGCCACTCACTCGATGCCCCCTCCGTGCGGAAGAGAGGGCGGCCGAGATTCGGACATCTTCCGCTTCCCTTTCGGGTCACCGGCCGAATCTCCTCCGGGCCCACGGCTCGGACCGGGCGCCCTGGAACTGCCGCCCCTACTAGAGCCGCTGGTCTGGTCGCCGCCTGCGGTTGCACCGCTGCTACCCACGCCGACGGCGCCGCCACCGGCGCCGCCCCGACAGGACCAACCCCTGCCAGCGCCGACGACCGACATCACAGCCAGGATACTCTCCCGGTCGCGGTCACTGCAAAGGGGGAGGATCCCGTCCGGAATCAGCGTTTGCTCGACGGTGTCCAGGCCCAGCACCCGCCGGATCACCGTCTTCGCGTCCTCCTCACCCCAGCCCCAGCGCTCACCTACGTGGGTACGCATGGGATCGTTGTGTCCAGTGTACTCCCACGCGCCGTGGGACCGCTCCTGGAGAGGCGCGATGCGACGGCGGAAGTAGTCACCGAACACCATCGCCCCCGTCAAGCCCCGACTTCGTAGGCCCCTGAGGCAATCCCGCACTGCGTCGTACTCCTCGCCCAGTTCCGAAACCGCTAGCCACGCGGTGGATCGTTCGGGAGGGCCGGCGGGGAGCCGAAGTCGCGGGTGGTCCGGCAGCGCTGTGTAGAACCAGTCCTTCGTCCAATCCTCCCACTTCTTGCGGAGGTGACTCTCGATGTATTGCCCCGCCGTACTGGCCGGGGCTGGAAGTAGCATCCCCCCACCACTGCGCCTTGCAGCAGCTGTGGGGTGAAGAAGGACTGGAACAGCCGCATCGTCGGCCGCACCCCGACGAACATCTCGCATAGGTGCGCGAAGATGGCCAACGTCATCACGACATTGGGCGCGAGATGCAAGGCATGAATTTCATAGAAATCCAAAACCTCGTGGAAGAATCTGGAAAACGGCGGGATCAACCCCACCATGGCGAAGGACGGGAGGTGCACGGACCGCTCGGGGTACCGCGGCCGCGGCCGCGACTCCCCCACCCTCATGGCGGCATCCTCCGACATGATCTTGCGGATGAGGCTGAGGTGCCGCTCTGCCGTGATGCGCGACGCAGGGAGGACTGCATCACCAGCGTCTTGGGCCATGGTCGCCGGCGAGAGAGCGGCGAGGAGTTTGGCGTACGGAGCAAGGTGGAGCAAGAGAAGTGCTAGGGCTTGAGGAGCGGGTATGCGGGTGTGCAGTTGGCGAGAGAAAGGAAACGAACTCTCCACCTCTCTCCCCTTTTATCTCCTCCTCGCCCGCGCTCGCCTCCTCGTTTCATGCCTTTGCGGTTGCCCCCTCGATTCCTGCACCTGCAGTTGCCTCCTCGGTTCTCGTGCCCACTCATCACGTCGCCCCGCTGAACCCGCGCCCGCGGTTAGTGCGCCTGACAGTGGCGCGCTTGGCGCGGGGAGTGCGACGTTCCTGGGTGTGGTTAGGCGGGCCCGCTATCGGTCCCACCGCGTGCCTGGCAGGCGGGGGAATCGAGGCGACTCTGGGTGACAATTCTGAGTGTGGTCTAGCAGACCCACTGATTTTCGCGCCCAAGACACCCCTGTAATCGACGCAGTTAGTGGCGATCAAATCGCCATTATGGCTGATGCGCCAGCCTGGCTGCCCGGCGACAACTGTTTAGATTCCCCGCCGGGCCCACAGCACCGGCACTGGAAATCGTGAGGCACCGCGTCGGACTGCCCTCAGGGGGCCAATGTCCGATGCAGTGCCGGGGGCTACTGTCGGAGATATGGGCCCGGGGGTATGCAAAGTGAGGGGGAGTTCCCTTTCCATCCTCACTCGTGGCTCTACAGCCTGGCCCTACCCACGCACCTCGCGAGTCGCAGACGCGGCCGGGGGACCTCGGGGTGCCACATCATGCCCCTCGGGGCACCATGTCGGGCCCCTCGGGCCCTCGTGCTGCCATGGCCCGAGGCCCTCGCCCAGCTGCCATGTGGCAGGGGGAGCGTGAGGGGAGGGAGGCCAGGCTGAGCAACCATCAATGCGCGGCGCCCCAACTGTCCCTTACCGCGTTTAATGCGGTAAGGGCGGATGTGCGGTGCCGCACCACTGGCCCGCGTCAAATCGGGTGTGACCAGTCTGTGACCGGCCTGTCGCCGGTCACGTCCGATTGACGCGCGGCCGTGCCCCCACGTCGCCTCTGTCTCCGGCAGAGTGGAGGTACGTATGACCTGTCACATCGGGGCGTCATCCGGAGTCCTCACCATGTGAGGAGGACAGCCACCAGTCTTCGCCTATTTAAGAGCGAATGACAAGGCTATCCCCTGTGTCAGGAGGGGGGCGGCGCTGGGTCCCACTGAAGGGCCAACTGCGGCTTAGCTTCCGGGCGAAGGCACAGACCGCGGTCTGGTCAAGGTAGAGTGGGCTCCCCTACCATAAAAAAGTAGGTAGAGGCAGTGCATGTGGTATCCCCTTGAACTATAAGAGGAGGACCTTGCCCGCCGGGAAAAGGGACGACACTCAATAGACCTAAACTCTAGGAAGAGAAGACGGGTGAGCTCTCCGGAGTTTAGGAACCCTTGTAACACTCATCCATAATTCCACACACAGGAGTAGGGTATTATGCTCCATAGCGGCCCGAACCTTTACAATCTTGGTGCCCGTGTGCAATTCAGGAGGATTCAGGGCGGATACACTATCTCCCTAAGCGAGCCTCTTCCCCTGACCGAACTCACAAAAGGGGGACCTCACGATCTCCCACTAGAGAGGATCACTCCTCGACACCCTCTTCCCCCTCCTATAACCACTCGGAATAAGTTCATATGAGGTCCCTTAACTTGTCAACGAATCCGATTTTCATCCCTCAACCGGAAAACCAGACACCATGGGTCCCTCAACTATCAAAACCGGTACAAATTAGGTCCCTCGGCGGCTTTGAGGGCGGTTTTGGCTGATGTGGCGCCTACGTGGCTACTTTGACTCGGTCTTCATCTGACGTGGCATTGACGTGGTGCTTACGTGGCAATTCGATCCGGAAAAATAATAAAACCCGTGGGACCCACATGTCAGTCTTACACAGAAAATAGTAAAAATAAATAGTGGGACCCACGTGAGCCCCACATATCAGTCCAACTCACCCCTCTTCTCCCTCCTCCTCTCTCTCTCCATCTCCCCTCTCTTCTCTTCCTCTCTTCTTTCCTCTCCCCTCTCTTCATCTTCTCTTCCCGCAGGCGAGCGAGGCTGGCAGCGGGCGGCCACCTCGGTGAGGCGCTGATCTCGCGCGCCACCGCCGCACTCCACCTCCGAGCCACCGCCGGTCCTGGGGGTTCGAGGCTTCGAGCGACTCGTTCCGCTGCTTCGAACTCCGCCTCCTCCCCGGCGTCATGGGCACGCCGCTTGCCCCCATCCCTTTGAAGCTAGCAGATCCCCTGCCTCTCCTCTCTATCAAGGGGACCCTCATTGTACGGCACAGTTCTTGCTTCACCTGCTTGTTTGGTGCTTCGCTTCTAGGAGATCGATGTGGTTGATTCATGGCTGTGCATCTGGTACTCACTCACTGTGAAAAATACAAGAGT
Organism: Oryza meridionalis; assembly: GCA_000338895.3. Lineage (NCBI taxonomy): Eukaryota > Viridiplantae > Streptophyta > Magnoliopsida > Poales > Poaceae > Oryza > Oryza meridionalis. The sequence continues at coordinate 429,319 of CM002524.2, forward strand.
CGGCGTCGGCACAGTATATTCTGCAGCAGTACATGGCGGCGTCGGGCGGCTACCGGCTGCTGCAACCGTGGGACCAGCGGCCGCGGCGCCGCCTCCGTCGAGCAGGGAGGCTTCGTTTCGTCCTCTGGCAGATGGCGCTCAACATGTGGTACGTCGAGCTCGCCGTCGGCGGCAGCAAGGTGCACGCGGGATCCAACGGTCATCTCGTCTGGCGCCACACGCCAGCGGCGGTGAGGGCGGGGGAGGGGAGAGGAAGGCGGCGGTGAGGGCGGGGGAGGGGAGAGGAAGGCGGCGGCTCAGAGGTGGAGTGAGGCGGCGCGTCGCTGAGGTCACCGCCCGCCTCGCTCGCATGCGGAAGAGAAGATGAAGACATGTGGGGCTCCACTATTTTTTATTAATTTGTAGGTGAAACTGACATGTGGGTCCCATAGGTTTTATTATTTTTCCAGATTGAATTGTCACGTAAGCGCCACGTCAAAGCCACGTCAGATGAAGACCGAGTCAAATTAGCCACGTAGGCGCCACATCAGCTACCACCTTCAAAACCGCCGAGGGATATAATCTGCACTGGTTTTAATAGTTAAGGACCCGTTGTGTCTGGTTTTCCGGTTGAGGGACGAAAATCGGATTCGTTGACAAAGTTAAGAGACCCCAGATGAACTTATTCCTAACCACTCTCGTACCCTAACCCCAAACCCAAATCCTAATTTGTATGTCCCTTGTCGGAATTAGGGGTGTTGCCAGTGCTGGAGAAGAGGGGAAGCTCACAGAAGTCAAAGGAGATAATGGTCCAAAATCTATAGCTATCATCCTTAGATTTACGTCGAATGACATTTAACAAATTGTTTATTTAATTGGTTTTAGTCTTTTACTTCGCTGATAGAGAAAAAAAACATATACTCTCTTCGTTCCAAAATTTAGTAAACTAAGATGGGATTAGACCCAAACCCATCCTACATATTGGAACGGAGATATATCTTTATCTTTACTATTATAAAAATTGAAAATGTTTTTGCCAATATTTTGGTACGTCATCCGTGTTTGAGTCGGTTTTTAAAGTCTGTTCGCTTTTAGAAATACAGATCTATGTTTAAGTCGGATTTTAAGTTTGTTTGCTTTTAGAAATACATAAGGAGTCGTATAAGAAATCTCTTTGAAAAAACTCGCATGCAAACTCCTAATTACATCTCATGATTTTCTAAAAGAAAATATCCAATCAAATTCCTAGAGTTCATTTCAACTTAGCTAAACCGTATAATAATAATAATAAGATTAAAATAGCTTTCACCCGTTGCAATGAACGGTATTTTTTTTATAATTAAAAAAATATAGAAGGAAAAGGAAAGGAAATCGGGGGAGGAGGGGAGGAGAAGCGAAGCGAGGAAGGTCAAGCCGGGGAGGACACGCACGCACAGACCCATCTCTCTCTCTCTCTTCCCCTCGACGCGGTGAGATCAGGGAGGAGGGGGGAGGGCACCGGAGACGGCGAATCCTGGTCCGGCGCCTGGTTTGCCCCTGGATTCGGGAGGAGTTTCCGTTCGGGGTCGAGGGATTTCGGGGGGCGCGCAGCCATGAACGAGAAGGCCTCCGTCTCCAAGGAGCTCAACGCCAAGCACAAGAAGGTTCGTATATCCTCCCGTTCCGTTATACTCCCTCCGTTTCAAAATGTTTGACACCGTTGACCTTTTATTACGTGATTGACCATTCGTCTTATTAAAAAAATTTAAGTAATTATTTATTCTTTTCATATTATTGGATTCATTATTAAATATACTTTCATATACACATATAGTTTTACATATTTATTTTTAAATAAAACGAACAGTCAAACATGTGCTTAAAAAGTATCAGTGTTGAAACGGAGGGAGTATGTCGATTTGTTCGGATCGGAGGCTGGCCCTTTGGATTTGGGTTGGAAAGGGAAAGCTACGGCAGAGTCGATGCTCCGGAATTGCGCGCGGTTGCTTTGCAACCTTTAGGAAGAGCGTGGCGCAGATCGGAATTCGCTTCCATTGTTTTGCCGTTATTATGAATCGAGGAACGGGCGCTTTTTTTGCTGGTAGTAATAAAAAAATGGAAAGAGAGAGAAATAATCACGTACTGGGCCAGGCCAGTGGTCTCCTGTGAAGCCCAATAGGAGGAGGCAGAAAAGCCCATGTGGGTGTTGCCCCGCCTCCTCTCCTGCACCGCCGCAACATCTCCAAAACCCTAAACCCCACAAATCAACAACAACGCCGCCGCCTCATCCGCTCTGCTTCTGCTCTGCTCTGCTCGCATGGGGAAGGGGAAGGAGAAGGGGAAGAGGAAGTGGAAGAGGCCCCCGACCGTGAAGCCGCCGGTGATGGCCGCCTCCGCCTCCGACGACGATGAGATCGACGCCTGTAAGACAACGTTGACCTGACCCCCTCTCTCTCCTCTTTCCTCTTTCACCTCCAGCATCTCACGCCTTATCCATCTGTGTTGGGTGGGTGGGTGGGTATTTCCAGTCCACAAGCACCGCGACATGATCCCCCTCCACGACCACGGTCCGCCCCTCTTCCTTTTCATGGATCAGCCGTCATTTTTTCTTCCTTTTTACTTGAATCTTTTTACTGAATGGATGGATGGATGGATTTCAGATATGGAGTCTGAGGATGACCTGGAACACCCCGTCTTCGATCTCGAGGTAATTTCTATTCTATGCTCCCTTCCTTTCTCTTTCGGGTAATCGCCTCGTATATATCCTAATAAACACATGACGATCAGTTATTTCTCTGCTACTGCCTTTTCACTCTAGTTCATTATGCCTGTACCGGGGTCCGGGGTGCGGGTACATTTCCCAATCTTGATATTACTGAATACCACTATAGCAATAGCAGGCATTATGAACTTGGTCCAAAATCAACCCTCAAGCACAACCAACATAACCGGTTATAACCCAAGGGCAATCCAGCCCCATTTAACCTTTTCTTTAAAAAAAAATCATATAAGTTCTCTATAATATTGCACCCAATTAATAGAAGATGTAAAAAATAGTTGCCATATTAGTCAAAAAGTTTATTTACGGGATGTCAAAACCATGAAACCACCACTTAATCCAGTTTTGTTTTATCTTACATGGGATATGTTAACTGGTTTAGATAGTTGAGGGTTGTTCACTACACTTGAGCTGTTACTGTAGTATAAAATATACTTCACTCTAAGGACCATGATCACCAGAGATTTATTTGTGGTCTTCTCTTTAGTTAGCAGCCTCTTTTGATTATGTAGTTAACTAACTATAATCAGTTTGTTTTCTATCTGTTGGCACTGTTTAACATTTTTTTTTATTTAAAAAAGGGTATTTCTGAGAATGAAACTGATGACAGCGTGGGAGACGAGGATGGCAACATGGACAAAGCTGCTTATGATGAATGGGATGACAAATTTATCGCAAAATGTAAGTCCAACAACTATGTTAGCATGTATATATTTTTTGTAGGCATACAGCATATACTGCTATTCGGTTAGCAATCTTTGTTTGGCATCAATACTAAAGTTAATAAATTGGCTGAAGTGAACTAACCTTTGCAGTTTGCACTAAATTTTCCTTATTTTTAATGAGGAAACTGTTGCACCATTTATTGGATGTATTTGTTTCTTTAATTTGAAGAGTATTTATAACCTATTGTGCCTCTAGTAAAAAGAGCAGAGAGGGCAGTGAAACAAATTGCTGGAGGTGATGACAGCATGGATGAACATGAGGATGATCATAAGGATAAAAATTCCTGGGGTAGAGGAAAAAATGCATATTATGATGCTGGTGAACAGTCTGGTGATGATGAGGATGACTATGAAGAGACACGGAGGATCCAGAAAGAGGAGGAGAGCAAGCTATCAATGCAAGATTTTGGATTAGAAGATGGTGAAAGTGATGAAGAGGATAGAGCCATTAAGGTGATTGTCTGAATCTTTTTCTTCTTTGCTTCAGCATGGAATATGGCATTTAACGTCATTCAAACCTCTCTGGTTATCTTTCTTTACTTATCAGATAACTAGTTAAATGCATAATTTGGGTGTACGCATAACTAATTTCATGTTAATGTCCACCTTTATCAAAGAATGGCACTTTTGCTTTTGTTGTTACGTTTTACTTGACAATTACTAACTGACGTCATCTCTGTATATAAAGTAAGTTATCGTTTTCACAAATATTATGGTAGCACGTCTTTTGATGATCATTGCATATGAAGTTAACAGAGAATACTTTATTATATTTTTTGTTTCATTCATGTTGACTGTCAGGCATCCAACCATCAAGTCAAAGTTCCTGATGGTGAACACTCTTTTGAAACCTATGTGAAAATGAAAGAGGAGTTTGCTGTCTTGTCAAGAGATGAGAAGATGGGTGTGCTAGGCAGGTCTGCTTTTATTTTACATATACAATGTCCTTTTTTTTTCTATTTTCCTCGCAAAGCCCATGCTTGTTCTGTATGTTCATAACAATCAGTGGTTGAAGAAACTTTTTATCATTGGCATGTGGGTGCTGGTCTCCTGGACCACATGTCACTGACATTGGATAGTATTTCTAATGCAGATGCTTGTGTTGGCATCACCCCAATATTTGGTTTATCATGTCGAATCAACCTTGTGGCATTAGCCTTGATGAAGGACTAAATATTTAGATCTGCAATACTTTAAATATCTAAATTCAGTACCATTAAGAGCGACATTGTCTTTATGTGTCTCAGTTTCGATCCGTGATGATATCCATATATTTGAATTTAATGCAGTTCTGCTCCTGAACTGGTTGGATTGTTGTCCGAGCTAAAAGATGCCCATGAAGAACTAATGGCGATAGGACCAGTCACCAATGAGGTAGTTTGTTGCTGTGCTACTGAATCCACATGCTTGTTTATGATTCTTGTAGTGATCATTGTATTGCTGTTAGTTGTTGTTTACAATTCAAGACGAGTAACCTTTTTCTCCCTGATGAGACATTGGGACCAAACTGTACAATTTGCCACGTTTTGTCTTTGTGCCATTTTTACCCTCCAACTCCTGTGGCAGGTTCACCTGTTGCAGTTACCTTTTTATTACTATTACATATTGTCTTTTCTATTATAATTTGGAAGTAGCATAGCAATGGTGGACATGTATCTTGTGCTATATGTCATACCCTTTATATAAATTTGCTTGTCACGTGTCACTGTCACTGTCATTGCTCATCACACTCGCATTTGATACCTCATGCTATGTCCCATGGCATGAACATCTTCTGTTGATCAAGGGACGTGGTCATATTCTTTTTAGCTTTAGCAGAAATGCACGTATAGTGCAGTGTTACAGCAAACGATATTCTAAAATGTTATATGCCACTCTGTAGCAGCATTGCACGTCGCATTGAACTCATGTGCTCAGATATATTCCTATATATAACATGTTTCATGTTTACCGTCTGTAAATCCCTACAGTCCTATAGGGTTTAATGATGTTACTCTGCAGTATTTGGACACATACAGTGGCATATTCAATAATGATACAAACAATGTGGTCAGTTATTCAGTGAAATAATTCTGCGCTTATAAAGACATTCCTATTTTGAGATGCGCCAAAATCTTCTTCATTGCAACCCAGAAAAGAAGACCTTGATTTATCTTGCAAAACAAGCAAGATATAAATGACTTTAATCATTTGATGAAGCGTCATTTAATTCTGATTTGAATTGTTTTAAAGAACCATTTGTAGCCACCTCTTGTTCCTATCCCTTGCTCTCCACATGGGTGCATGAGGACATTAAGTGTTATGCACCCTGTCTATAATTGCTGTGAGCATTGTTGCAACACTTCTTTTTTCTAATCTTTAATATGATCGTCTGAAGATTACAGCAAAACTTACTAAAGGAATAAGGAAAAATATTTTAACTCAATATTTTATTCTTATATGACTGTTTTATATGATTGTTCTTCTTAGGTTTAGCTCTGGTTGGCCTTTTTATAATAAACACTGTACTGCAGGTGACAGCTGGGCAAAGCAAGGATAAGGGTAAAATGCAGCCTTTGGAAGTGAAACGAGCTTGCCTAGCGGCTTATTGTCAGGCTATAACCTTCTACCTCCTTATGAAAGCTGAGGGATTGTCTGTGCAGGATCATCCTGTAATTGCTCGTCTTGTAGAGATAAAGAGTATAGTAGAAAAGGTTCGTTTCTTTTCTAAAATGAGTCAAAAACATTATTTTTTTATTTATCTATTTGCTGTGAGGAGTTAATGTGTCCCATCATTCCACAGATGAAACATGCCAATGTAAACTTTCCAAGACAAAAAGAGGACATTGATGACTATTGTATGCCTGATAGCAGTATCATGGATGTGGCAGACATGATTTCTTTGGACAAGAAGAATATATCTAGCAATTTACTACTACGAGACAAAGTAAAAATAGAAGTGGTGCTTCATCCTACTTCATTTACTAATAACATGACAATTGAAAAACTCCACTAACTCATCATGACAATAATTCAGGGTGTGGAAGTTGCAGAGTTGACAAAGAATGACCATTCTAACAAGGATCACCATGAAATTGCCAAAAGAAAGGGCAAGGTTGAATGCGAACAATATTTAGAATATATTTTAGCATTTATTTTGAAAATATTGCAGATACATAAATGCTGAACAAGTATTTAAATTGTAGGATGAGCATATTGGTTCGCAAAGCCTTGAAATGTTGAAGGTGAGAGCAACCCTTGAAGAGAGGTTAAAAGAAAAAGGGCTCTATAATTTGACGCGATTGAAACCTAAGAAGGTTTCAAACACCAGGACAACTAATAGGTGATCTATAGTTGTGCCATCACTTAATTATTTCACATGATAACTTTTACATATTTGGATGATTTTTACAATATGTTTTTATCGATATTTAGAAGTGACCTGCAAACGTTGGATGATTTTGATGATGAAGTGCTGAAAAATACTCAAGTCATCAAACCTAGTAAGGTCCTGGTAGCTGCGGCAAAATCCAATAAAAACAAGGTATGCATATATAACCTTTGTTATAATTTTCCCCCATCTCTTTAACAGTTTTATATTTGGCTGGCTTCTTTTTAATTACTACAAAATTCTGTAATCTTGTTATAATATGTAAGCTTGAAATGATTTAAAGTGTGCTCAGTTAACCAAAGTCTTTTCTTGAGATGATTGAAATTCAGTACTATAGGAACAGAAGTGGTAAAGCCTTTTTATATACTCTAGAATATTGATGTGTAAGTAGCTCACTGCATTAGAGACTGAAATATCAATGTTGATGTGTAAGTAGCTCACTGCATTTGAGACTCAAATATATTGCTTCAAATAAGTTTACAAAAAGCAACACGCATTTTGTAAATGTGACGGTAGTTTTTGTCCCTGGCTTGTGGTTTAAGATGAGAAAACTGCTGCAACATACTTGCTAATAAATAGTCCCATAGTTCACACAAACTGACATGAACTTGCTGGAGGTACTGTACTTGGTAATACAATCTGAAATCCTTTTCTTTTTGAGATATCATCAGAATTATGTAATGGGGACAGTTTTTTTTAAGGTTATTGGTGATATTTCTTTATCAGCCCTAGTGCCTGGTTCCCATTAACATGCTCTTGCAGAGTTGCATACATGACTTTTGAATTATTTTTAGCATGTGCCTCTTCTTTGGTGTGCCAGTTGTCAAATGCTCTTGTATGTTATTTGTGGTTATGACAGTTGCAAGAGGTGCTTACTCTTTTTTTTTTTGGTTATCTTTTGGAGTTTGTCTCTGGTGATGACGAGCTTCCAAAGCGAGATGATATTGGTGAAAGACGACGAAAGCACGAATTACGTGTTCTTGCAAGAGTAGGAGCTAGTACACTTGAAGATGATGAATTGCCAGAGGAAGATGATCATACTGAAGAGAGACCTAATCAATTAAGTGAAGAAAATGGCAGTGATGATGACATTGGACCATCAGGGTCTGAAGATGAGTTTTACAAGGATGTTAAAAGGCGGAGGACTGAAAAGCTCTCGAGTAAAGAACAGAAATACTCGCCGTAAGTTCCATTGATAAAGCTTGATAGGTGTTTTTTTTTAAGAAATGTCACGCAAATACTAATTTGTTGTATTACAGGAACCCTGTTATTGAATCACTGGAGGAAGAAACTGAAGGAGATGGCAAGAGGAAGATCTCATACCAGGTTAAGTGTTTGGTACCACCTGTTATAATTTTAAATTTTCTGATATGTATGGCTGAAGAAATCTAAACTGTTGTAGATGGAGAAGAACCGGGGGTTGACTCGCTCGAGAAATAAGAAGCTTAAGAATCCACGGAAGAAATACAGGGTAAGTAGCATAGTATAGCATAAGACAGTGGAGCTAATAATTGAGAATGCACTGACTTGTTGCTTGTGAGTGTTCAGGTTAAGCATCAAACAAAACTTGTTAAGCGGGGAGGTCAAGTGCGTGGCGTGAAGAAGCCCTCAGGACCATATGGAGGTGAAATGTCTGGTATTAATCCAAATGTGAGCCGTAGTGTTAGGTTCAAGGGCTGATGGATCGAATTGATTACGCCCAACATGGAAATTTTTGTTTGATGGTAGGAAGTTTCATGGTTGTAATTTGCCAGTAACAGTTTTGCCTAAGAGAGAGAGAGCATGCATGGATTGTCTTTCGATTTTGTACCAACTAGAGTGTAGAGCCCTCCCAGTCCCAGGGTGAGTTGCCGGAAGCATGTAGAGGCGCCTGGAGCACGTCGTGCAGGGAATCGGATCGGAGGATTCGGTTGCAGAGAATGAGATGGACCATTTGGATACTATCATGGTCATGGCGCTGTCTGCAGTGGCCAGTGGGATTATGGGAGTGCTCAGTGCTCACCACGATCACGATGGATGCGCCTGGTTGTCGTCCGTGCATCCTTATGCTTGTCATTCATGCGGGACAACATGCTTGATGGAATCGTGGTTGAGGATTTCTCAGAATGATTGTCCAGATAATGAAATGCCTTTTGATCAATCCTGGTCTTTTCCAAGGTGAGAGAATCCTTCTGCACTTACCTGTGTTCTTAACGGTGAGTTTGCTTCTCATCACTTGTGTCATCCATGATTAACACACTGATCCTCCTGTTGGTGGTGCAGTTTAGTACTCTTTCTGTCAAATATAAGAGATTTTAGGTGGCTGTGATATATCCTCTCAATCCATATTCAGTCCTAGAATATGTTAAATCTACCTAAAATTCAGTCCTAGAATTTGTTTACTTTGTAAAAGTTGATCAGGTTGCTTATATAGTACTACCTCCGTTTTAAAATGTTTGACACCGTTGACTTTTTAGCATTTGTTTGACCGTTCGTCTTATTCAAAAACTTTTGTGAAATATGTAAAATTATATGCCTACATAAAAATATATTTAACAATGAATCAAATGATAGGAAAAGAATTAATAATTACTTAAATTTTTTGAATAAGACGAAAATATGTTTAAAAAAGTCAACGGCGTCAACCATTTTGAAACGGAGGGAGTAGTTATTATATAGCAAGACATTTGTACACGCATATGGGCAATTAATTATCTATTGAGGCATATCATGCATGGATTTGCCTTCATTATCGAAAGGAAGATTCCTCGGTTGATGAAAATAACAGGTTTAATTATTAGTAGTTCCGTAAGATCCCTACGCGAGCTTGATTAGCATATATTCACCCTTCTCTAACAAAACCAAAAAGCAATGCAATGCCGATTGACGATATTTTTGTTTTTAAAACGAAAAAAAATATTGCGGTTTTATTTCTAGTGCTGTTTTGGTTGTATGTACTGTATGCATTAAGGTTTCGTCAGGCTGCATGAAGGCGATATTTCTGAGTTTATCGACGCGATATTTCTGAGTTTATCGACGGCGTAAGGTTACCCTATTTCCTCCTGCTTCGACGCGATCGATCTCTCTGTAATGTTGTAGCTTTCGCTTCATCTGTAGTTCAATTCAAACTATTGGGATGGTTGCGCTCTTCAAAAAAGAAGAATTCCAATGATAGATGTATATATGGAGTGAAACAACATACACTCTTCTATTCTTGTTTATCTATGCATGCAAGGCTGTTACTCCCTCCGTTTTTAAATACTTGACACCATTGACTTTTTAGCACACGTTTGACCGTTCGTCTTATTAAAAATCTTTTGTGAAATATGTAAAACTATATGTATACATATAAGTATATTTAACAATGAATCAAATGATAGGAAAAAAATTAATAATTACTTAAATTTTTTGAATAAGACGAACGGTCAAACATATTTTAAAAAGTTAACGGCATCAAATATTTAGAAATGGAAAGAGTATTAACCTTTAAGACGAATTTTCTCTTAAACTACTTATCTGATTTATGATTTGATTATATACCATTGTATTTATATCAATTAAATCTTTAAATCAAGATTTCGTATGATTATATTCCGCTAAATTTTTTAAATAGATATCTTTTAGTTATTGCACGTGTTATTATTTCAGTATTTCAATAAATGTTTTCCGATATGCAAATGTTGCACACGGTGGTTTTAGATGTTTCAGGAAATACTTTATGATGTTTCAACCTTTACAACTTGATGCTTCGTACGTGATATAATTTTTTAGAACAAAATCAAGTATTTTGCAAATTCATTTTATGTTTAATGTGATCTTTTTTTTTCATTTCTTGGAACTCAATGTTTATTGTATCTGTCATCGATGTTGCAACCAATATTTTTTGAATGTCACATATGTCTTAAACATTATCTTATAAGTGGTGAAACAATGTCCTATTTTGGGATATATATTTTACCATCAAAATATAATCGTGTAACATTTTTTATAAAGCTTTAATTGCAAGAAATATAATGATGCAATCTAATCTTAAATTTGATAATAGTTTAGAAGATAAAAATATTTGAATCTTCACTCAAGTTTGATGCGCATTCATGCTTATGGGCACAGGCCTATGTGTCTACACCCCTACGGGAGCATGGCTGATGTGCATCCATGCATGCGAAGAGGTAGCAAAGGACAGCATGCATCTGACCAGGATAAAGTCGGAGAGAAGCATGGCCGCGAGGAGGATGGGCACCCGATTTTGTGACGAAAAATCGAACACGCGATTCGTAGTTAGTTCTTATTTATGTTTTAAAAATTACGGGAGGCTAATTGATGGGTATTCCTTTCTTGATATGTTTGACTGGCCGCGGTTTGAATATATATCGATCGTGAATTCGAGATCTCTTGCCTCTCATACTGGTATATATGCTCGATTGGATCTGCATCAACGCGTCGTGGCGCGCATGCATCATCTACGCATTAATTCATAAATTTGTGGTTGCTCTATACTCTCTTTATCTCAAATATAACACCCAACCATCACTACCTCTGTTCATAATTTTTTTTTACTATAATTATAAAAGGACACTCTTTTAGAGATAAAGGTAGTAATTAAGGACGCGCGCTTTTACATATGGCCTTTTGTTTATTTATCCTCTTGTTTTTTTTTTCTGTGGAATAAGCTAAGTATATATGACCTTAATTATTTTTAATATATTTAGAAGGTACTAGAAAGCTAGTGGCAGATGGAATTGAAGCTTGTGTAAATTAATTATTAGCCCAGCTAGGTCCGTCACCTTTGCATCAATATAGTTAATATATAGTAGAATATTATATGCATGATGATATTCTGTTTCAGATTTGCCTGAGATACTACGACTACACTTTGTAAAAGTGTCGGTGCTAATTTCAATTCCGCCGGTGACATGACACAAAAGGTACTAATTAATTATTAAGGCGATGTTGGAGCTAGCTATCAGACAGACTAGTTTAACTGTTAGTGACTTAATTAAATTTTGAGTGGAAAATAGTTAAGCTTTAGATAATTAATTAATTTGATAAATGTTGCATCATATCATATCATTTTGCGTATCAAAGATGGCTGCTAGCGATGGACAAGCTAGCCGGATGGGCACTATAAATTATAATTAAGGAAAGAAAAGGAAATGATCGAAAAGAGGCATACTTTTTCTGATCGATCGATTAATTATAATATCGGTCTTACAGAGATGCATTAATTAATCTACTTACGGAGATGGATTCTAATATCTCGAGTGGACGTCCACCCGTTTATTGCATGTCAACTGGATGGTTATGAAAAATTTTTTAAAAAAAGATAAGATAGATCAATATGTACATATATCACTCCACAAACATACAATTTCAAATTCAATTTCTACAAGTTATAACAAAAATAACAAATTTAATTGTAAATATATATATATAGTAATTTGAGTTTTGTTTGTTATTTTTGTTATAATTTGTAGAAGTTAAATTTTAACTTGCATGTTTGTGGATTGTATATTGATCTATCATGTTCATATTTTTTTCAAATTTTTTCATAATCATTTAGATGACATGCAATAAACGGATGGACGTCCACTCGAGCTGTTAAAAACATTTTCCCAATAGAAATAGAAAGTGATTATATGATCATTAGCATTCCATAGTGATAATAAGTATTTTGGACAAAATTTGAGTTGTAAAGCAGAGATAATTTAATTGTATTTTGGAAGGGAGGTAGTAAAAATTATTATATTTTGGGATGGAAATAGTAGTTAATTAGTAGTGCATTAATTATGAAGCTACTAGGCGAGGATGTCATGTTGATGATGGGCACGGACGAGCTGGTTGTCGTGGTCCTGCTTGTCCACTAGTACGGGTACGGCGGGTTGTTGTTGTTGGTCGTCGTCGAGGAGGAAGCAGCTGCAGCAATGGTGCTCGAAGGTGTCGGCGGCGGGTTGCGGCAACGAGAGCAGGACGGTGACGGCGTTGGGGTCGGCGAGGACGGGGAGGAAGACGCAGTAAATCTCGCTGGTGAGGGGGCCCATGTGCGCCGCCCTCCCCTTGCCGAAGTCGACGTCCTCCAGCCCCAGCCGCGTCCACGCCGAGATGACCAGCGTCGCCGCCAGGTCCGGCTTGGCGCCGCGCCGCTCGTCGAGGAGGTCCACGGTGGACCGCACGTAGTCGTCGTCGATGCACTCCTTGGCCTCCTGCACCAGCCGCACCCCGGCCCCCGCCGCCAGCTCGGTCGGCGTGGCCTCGGCGCAGGCCAGCACGAAGGCGTTGCCGCAGTAGGTCCAGGGGAGCTCCGGCTTGAGGCGGCGGCGCACGTTGACGGAGAAGAGGAGCTTGACGCGCATGTCGGGCGGCGGGGCGAGGGAGAGGACCCAGGCGCGCCACACGTGCGCCGCCAGCGCCTCGAAGGAGGTGCAGCTGCGGAGCGACCGGGCCTTGAGGCGCCGGAGGTGGGCCGCCGTGAAGGTCAGGGAGACGGGGGCCAGCAGCTGGGGCGGCTGGATGCTGCTGCTGCTGCTGCTGCTGCTGTACTCCGGGTGCGTGAAGGCGACGCGCGGAGGGCAGCGCGGGCGCAAGGCGCGGCGGTCATGGAGGACGGAGAGGTCGTCACAATCGGCGGCGAGGTCCAGGTCGGCGGCGGCGAAGGCGGCCCAGGCGTGGAGGAAGTTGGCGGTGGCGATGCCGTCGCAGACGCAGTGGCTGATGGCCGTACACAGTACCATGCCTCCGCACCCCAGCTGTGTCACCTGCATTATATTGCAAACATATTTAATTATAATTAATTACTCCATCTTCTATCTAGGAGTATAGTATCTCCTTGAATGAATGAAAATTGAATTGAATTGGTGCAGACAAGTGATGAACATACGACACCATCTGATCGATCGATCAATCTGAGGGAGTACTACACTGCACTGCACTCCACTGTAGACTGTAGTGTACTCCTACTTGAGTGCTGGACAGGATGAGTTAAAAGCAGAGCTCGCAGGACACTGACTGACGACTGAGTGTACTCCTACTAGTGATAATCAAGATTATTGGCAGTGGAGGGTAGTAAGCGATCGACCGACTCAAAATTGAATGTTAACATGTTCCGCATCTCCTACCATATACTCCTTCCGTCCCATAAAAAATAAATATAGAATCGGATATGACACATTCTTCTAGTATTAAAATGTGTCACATTCGGTACTATGTTGGTTTTCTATGAGACGGAGGGAGTATCAGTCAATTCATTGATGCATACTGTATTGTCCATCTCCTGCCTCTCAAATCGTACGTTGCACAATATTACATTTATTATTAATATATTAATTGTTGGAGGCTTTGGCAAAGCTAGTCTGAATGAATCAATCAATTCTCAAAATGAATGCACACATCCACAGAGATCTAGTAGCTACGGTGATCTTTGGAAGGGAGGAAAAGTGAGAGTATCCTCAAAATGAGGTTAATTTTAAACTGATGAAAACTACTTACCTATATAGCTACTACTCCTTTTGTTACATAAGAAGAACATCTTTTAGTTTTTTATATAGCGTTTGAATCTTCGTCTTATTTTAAAAAAAATAATTAGTACTTTATTTTTATTAGATAATAAAACATAAATAAGACTTTATATGTGAGTATTTCTTTAAAAAAACATATTTTTTTTAAATAAGACAGATTGTTAAACGTTAGATACAGAAATTCAAAAATGTGTTCTTTGTGACAAAAGATACAAATATTAGGGAAGGATGGGATAAGTCTTCGAACCCAGAGAATATTAGGGGAGGAAGAGATGAGGCTTCTAACTCAGGTCGTCTAGCCCACTATCTTATGGAGCTAACTTCTCAAGTTCTTTGTGGGGGCGGAGTGAGTATATAATTTTGAGCTTTACTTTTGAGGTAGCCGGCCGGTTTAACCTACTCTTAGTTTTTGCAGAAATCAATATCCCATTCTCATCTCATCTAGCTAGCTATATATTGTCAAGCATTACTCTCACTCACTGAGAAGCAAGGAGCAAAGGAGCATATACTCCTGGATAGGAGTATGTACATTAAGAGGGTCATGTTGGGGTATCGAACAAATTGACAAATCGTTGGTGCTCATGCATGCATGTACTATATATGATGATACTCCTAGCTAGATTGATAGATAGACAGACTTGACCTCAATCTAAATCTATTATCTAGTCCTAGTGATCTACTAGTAAAGCTTAGTGGATTGGTGACAAAGAAATATGGATGGACAAGAGGTGGAGGCTACCCATGATGGAATATGGATGCATCCCATATGCCTAAAAGGCTCCTCGATCTGCTAGCTGGTATAAAGAACATGGCCTCCATGCCTGCCTTTCTTTTCACAAAGAAATTAAAGTCGATCTCTCCTAACACTATCCTCTCAGCTAGCCTTTTTCTTTTCTGCTAACTTTACCAATGGCTCAATGGCCACCCCAGCCACCACTTCGCATTATTGTTCATCCTTTTACTTGTATATACTACACCTCAACTTCACTCCAGCTAGCTACTAGTAGCACTAATTAAACAATATATATCTACCAGCCAGCTGCTAATTAATAAATTTAATCTCCAGCTGCTGCTGCTGCTGCTTAATTTGGGTGGTGGTCACAAGCAAACTAAAGGAAATGTTAATACTAACATATACTAATAGATTAAGATCAGCAGCAAGCCTGCAGTTCCATGTCCATTAGTCCTCTCAGGAGTCAAGAGGAAGCTCCACTTTAATCACCAACTAGTGTAGTAGGATAGGAACAGCAGAAAAAGGCAGACAAGCTCATCATCATCAAACACAGGTCTATCAGGGGGGAAGAAGTAGTGCTTCTTCCTTTATTTTTATTATTATTATGGACCAATTGGGTGGGGGTGCTTAATTAATACTGCTATATATGATCATACCATCAATAATTATCCTTAATTACTCCCTTATCTCCACATAGTAGAGTATCGATCGTACTACGTACAATAGGCCGGGCCGGCGATGATGAATATCAATGCTAGCTAGCTCAACCAGCACGCACTAGTTCGATCGATGTACTGTACTGTCTGCAGCCATATAGATATATATAGCTATAGCTAGGGGAAGATCAATCAATTAATCAGCACTAATAATCTTAAGGGAAAGCAAAAACTCAACTAATTAATATATAGCATCGATCATGTATCTAGATAGTGCAGTGAGTTCGTCGTTAATGAATGAATGATAATTAAGTAGAGCTAGCGACGTCGTCCAGAGAGATAATAAATACGAAATGAATGAAATACGTACCTGGACGACGAGCGGCGGGACAGCGACGAAGGTGGCGGCGTCGACTCTGTAGAGCAGCTTCCTCCAGGACTTGTGCGGCTTGGCGGTGGCACCGGCACGGAGGAAGTCGGCGGCGGTGAGGGTGGGCAGGAAGGCCTCGGCGAAGAGCGCGCCCTCGGCATTGCAGTCGAGCACAAGCTTATCGTCGGCGTGGTGCCTGAGCCTTCCGGCGAGTGGGTAGTAGTGGACGAGGGCCCTGGCGAGCGCGGCCCTGAGGGCGTCGGCGGCGACGGCGGCGGAGGGCGGGAAGACGTAGAGGTACTTGATGGAGAAACGGAGGAATCGCTGGTCGTCCAGGTTGGAGAGGTAGAGGGAGCGCCGCGGTGTGGCCGAGCTCGGTCTCACCAACACCGCCTCGCCCCTGTACTCGCACTCGCCGACGATCTCCATATACTATATGCTTGCGCTCTGCTTCAATCCACCTCTCTCTCTCTCTCTCTCTCTCTGATCCTCTCTCGCTCCCTCTCTATGCTTATTGCTGCCCCGCGCCCGCCCTCTACTCTATCTACCTACCTTAATTATATAGGACGGACCACATGATCTATATAGGGGTGGCAATCTCCCTGTTGGGCCCGCTGGCCCGGGGACGGGTCACCCGCCGGGGCCTCAACATACCACACGACAAATTTTGGAATCCACACTAAAGAACAATCATACATTGAAGGCCCATTTGAAAGCCCACCTCACCCATTTGGTGACACCATATATATATATATAAACTCATTGGTCCTTTTTATAACTTATTTTACAAATAAACCCCCCGAAAAAACATAGTAAGGCTTCGGGGTGGCCAGGGGGCGACGGAGGTAGCAAGCACCCTCACCGGCCAGCGGAAAACGAGGAACATATATAGCAGTAGCAGCAGGAGATGAGGGAGGGCCAGCGCCGAAGAGGATCATGAAGCCGACGAGCTGCGTGAGATGTCATCAACACATGCTTGGAGCCGATCCAAGCAAATTGCTCGATTCGTGGCATGTTAAGCATGACGTACTTATCAAGATGGGTGTGTGCAATGCAAGGCAATGACAAAAAATGCTCAAAATCCATCCTCGATTCTTAAGTTAAAGTGTTCGAAGTCCCATGCTCCTTGATATATTCTACACATGCTTCAACTAGGCAGCCCGAAGACTCGGGGAAGCTCTCACGGGTGCCCAAAGGACCATTTCTGGGGGCCCCAAGGCCAAGCTTTGCGCCTTCCACTTGCAAGCCCAAAAACTCAGGGTGGAGACCGCGGAGACTCCGTCAAACCTCCTTGGGTGCTCGGAGGGCCATTGCTCCGGGCCGGCTTGGGGTTGTGGCCTTTTTGTTTGGCTGGGAGACTCCGAAAAGTCTCCTCGAGTGTTGATGCCCATTTCCAGGGCCTCCGAGATCAGTTTCTGCCACAACGATGTGGCAGCCCAAAGGCTCTAGGGCTATGCTCAAAGACTCCATGATCGTGTTGGCGATGCCATAACGACTAGTTGGGAGTTGGGGGTATTTATACCCACTAACCCACACTTTCTCTTCCTCTAGCTCCTCTTTGATTTTTCACCCCATCTCTCTCTCTCATTAAACTCTCCACTCTCTCCTACCTTTGAGGCAAATCTTTATGGGATTTGAGTTGGAATTTTAGGGGATTAAGTGCTTGTGAACTAGGATTTATGCTTGAACACTTGAGATCGACGCTGGACCTTTCACATGCTTGTTTACTCTTGAAGGGCAGCCTGCTAGCTGTTTAGGTATCTCCTTCGAGTTTCTAAGTCAGTGTGGCAAGCCCAAGAAAATTTGTGAAGGCTCTTCTCCACCTTCGCAAGGAAAACGGGGTTGAATAATCCCCACCGATGGACTAGGGTTTCCCTTTAAGACTTGATATTAGGATTCTATTGTTCTCTTTTACAGTATGTGGTTTTATTTATAATCCCATATAAACTGGATTAGAGTTGTTACTTTACGAGGGACCTAAACCAGTATAATACTTGTCTTCTGTGTGCTTGATGTCGTATCGTGTAGATCCCCGTATCAACGTACCCCAAAATCCTCAAAATACGGTCTGCGGGTATCCCCGTCGACATGTTTCCCTTTAATATATACTTGATCTTAGGGACGCTGGGGATTTGCATGTATTAGGTGTTGGTTTGAAAATCTGGATGACCTTGTGTTTGCAAACTTGATGAAGAGCAAAGCTAATTAAGACCCGACTCTTTGGAAACCCTTAATAGAGGATCAAATTCTCGAATCCAAACCTCGGTGAAGAATCTCTTCCCTATCTTATTTACCGCACTTATGACCTTGCATTTATTTTTGAGCATTTGTAGCATGTGCTAGTTCCGTAGCTTGTGGTAGTAGCTTTAATTTGTCTCCTAGCTTGAAACCTCTGTAGAACTTAGTGGAACTACCAAACTAGACTGAGGGTTCCGAAGAATTGATCGGAGTGTTCGAGGAAGTATTTAATCAAAATTCGTTTAAAATTATAGGTTTAATCTATTTACCCTCCCTTTTGGGCCCAACAAGTAACTTTCAGACTTAACATCTATAGTCCCCATCGTTTGGCTTACGGCTTATTAGAAAATAAAAATGAATTTGTAGGTAAAACTTTTATAAATGTGTTCTTGGTGACTTAAAAGCTAATATTGAAAAAGAAACTACATTGAAAATATCTCAAAATCAATCTCAAAATTAAGCTTGAAAATTCAAAATTTGGCTTTTTCTTTGGCTTATTAGACCATCCGATGGGAGCCTATGTATTTCACATGGGCATAGACACACGTAAATTCTCTAAAGAGATAAGAAAAGGAAAATAAAAATATGGTGTTCAATTAAATGGGCAAAGCTAGGCAGGAGGTAATTAGGGGACAGTGGGCCACTCAATGACTGTATTGTCGTACTGGTGAGGTTAGTACTAGTACTGGTTTGGAATTGGATGCATTAAATGGAAAATGGACGAAGAAAAAAATTAATGCAATAAGTATGGCATTGCTAAGTACTCCCTCCGTTTAAAAATATAGCAACCTTATACTGGATAGGACACATCCTAGTACAACGAATCTGAACAGGGGTATGTCAAGATTCGTTGTACTAAGATGTGTCCCATCCAATAAAAAATTACTATATTTTAGGATGGAGGGAGTACTCCTTTCGTAAAAAAAAGTACTCAACTTAGAAATGAAAAATATGGAGAGAGTATCCTATTAACTAAGGGCATCAGGCAATCAGGGTTCATGCAGGCCGTAAACCAGGGAGCAGGGGAGAAGCCCATGAGGCTGTTAGCTGATGGGCCTGTACGGTCTCGTGTGTACACAAATCATGAGCCCATGATTTGCGATTAGTTCTGGGCCTGGATATGGCCGGCGGTTTTCACTGCATATATCTACTTCATACTTCATTCATCAAATCCAACGGCTGAAAATCATCCAACGCTTCAGATCCAGCGTGCGCTAGGTCACGGTGGGAGGGAGATCGCCGCCTCGATCTTTTCCTCCTCACATCGCCGTGCCACCATATATCCCTTCAGCCGCCAACCGCCGGCCCCCTCCGCTCCCCGGCCCAACACCGCCCTCCCCTCCATGCATCCTGCCGCCTGTTCGCCCTCACACGCCGCATCACCAGGATCTGCGGCATCGCCGTCGCACGCCTTCCTCCACGACAATCTGTGCTTGCGTCATTCATCAACCACATGTTGATTTGTTTGTCTGTCTGCTCAATGATGTACAGTTGACACTATTTTTCTCCTCGTTGCAGGATATAACTTTCTCCAAACAAGTGAGGTAATAACTCCAGTTTTTAGTTCTGTGTTTAGAATGTATGTTACTCTAGGAATTATTTGAGGGACAATATTTTGTCAAGCTTAAAGATTGCAAGGGCTATGTTGCAGTAGCTTAACTTGCAGTCTATATATATACAAACCGCATGTGATCCCAATTCAAGGGATCACATGCAGTTTGTATATATATAGACTGTAAGTTAAGCTACTGCAAGTAATAGGAGCTATATATTTTGTTGATGAACGGACCAGATCATTCGCTACAGTGACAGATGTAAAAGTACTAAACAATTTTGCTACAGTGATCTACGGTACCCGGATGCATTGTGGCCCTTGGATACGGATCTAACGGCCGATAGTGGACTGCATAAGTTGCCGTCACACTACCAACTGCACCGGATCCAAATCCATGTTGGCGCTAGCTTGGTATTGTTTTCTTTTCTGCAAACCATTTGAGAATAAATTGTTTGAAATGATCTATTCCAAAGGATCCAAGGTGGCAGAAGAGAAGCACCCTTTTCAATTTTCCATGCTGAGAGCATTTTTCTTTTCATCACAATTGATACATATTACCTTACAAAATAACATTTTATCTTGCTCTTTCAGGTTGGTGAGAATATGGCAAATCTTTTCACTCAATTGCCAGCTACCAGCTACCGGAGCATCACCAACCTCCAAGTGAAGAATAAACAAAATTTACATGGCAATTGTTCCACTTTGTTAAATATTAGTGACACATGTTGCAAGATCTTAAGTTATTTTATTTATTGAACCTACTAGGTGTTACCACTATATATATTGATGTATTTTCATTAAGAACAATGTAAAGATATTGTTCATCTAATGTAAAGATATTGATGTGTGGTTCTACTAAGTGAATTTCTGATTTTTACATTAATTTTTATTTTGCGTGGAAATAAAAATGAGGCTTCACTGCAAACATTTGTTTCTTTTCATATTGTCCTCTGGTTGCATGCTCAGAAGTTGTGTTTATTTTCCATTTTTTAACTTCAATGGAAATTACAGTGAAGCTTGATTTCTGTCTAAAATAGGAATGGCTTGTCTTGTGTGCGTATTTAGTACCCACTGCAAAATGTTACATACAACTAATATGTAATGCATAATATTTTGTGGAAAAAAAATTCAGTGGTAATGTAAACTTTATAACTATCTGTTCGATTGCTGAAAGTACCAATGTTTTTTGGGTATTTTATTTGCAATATTAATTTTTATCGTAGCGTTAGCACGGGGCATATTACTAGTGTACACAAATTAACCATTAATAGCAAGCTAATACTCCCTCCATCTACTTTTGATAGTTATATTTCATCTCAGCACACAAACCAGGATAAGTGATTCTACTTATTATCCATTTAAACATGCTACTAGTAATTCCTCGTAAACAAACGATTCATTAATATTTACATTTATCGATGCTCATGTAGCCAATCTTGTGTGGAAAAATGAAGAGTCACGCATTAAATCTAAGAAAGCTATTAAGATGATAAGTTATTGGATTAAAATATGTATATGGAAATATGACTATATGGAGGGAGTAGTAATTAAGAACATGAAAGATCATCTTGCAAACGCGTGGGCCATGCACCATCCTGGTACGTACGTTGATTAATTGAGCTCGTCTGCATGCCTTGATGGAGTGCCGTGCCTCTGTTGTTGGTCGGTGCCTCCAGTCCAGCTGCTAGCTGCATATATATGATGATCGATGCATCTGCTCATCGATCGGTACGTAGATTTTAAGATGGAGAAAATATTTTTATCGGTCACCCGATATATTTGGTACCTTCGACGTAATCTTGATCCAATTTTCATTTATAAATTAACCACTAAGAATCTGTTTATAATTAATTTTTTAACTCTCAAAATCATTTAGTATATATTTCCTCGCAAAGATAACTTAGTATATGATAATGTTAACTTTAAACGGTACGAAACTAGTTAATTATATATTAGGTGGTTTCGATGACGTGATATTTATATATCTCAAGTGTGTACATAGACAAAATGTTATGACACCGTACGTGATTCACATATAATTAATACGAAGAAGTAATATCAATAGTGACAATTATATCAACTTAATTAAACAACGATCGAGAGGGCCGGGGTTAGATTTCGATGTAGAGTAGTATCGAATTGCAATGTTAAGTGAGCATATATTCCCTCCGGACCCGCTTTTGTCTTCTTCTCAATCAACTTTAGAGGACACACTGGACCAAAGGCCCCTCCGGTCGGCTAGCTCTTACTTTTTTTTTAATTTTTATTTTCCCACCGCCTCGCCATGCATGTAACCATATCTTCATATGCATCCATATATATTATATTATAATTGACTGTACATATGCAGTGTTTTTCTCAGTTTTCTATGGAGAAGATTCCTTCCTCCATCGATCTCTTACATGCATTAATCTATTAATTAGATAAGTGAGAAAGTGACAGGAGAAGAAAATTTATTGGCAACCTTATAACTAATCTATATATTAGTCCTATATATATTAGCTATAATATATGCTAGTATTGGCTCTGCTATTAAACTTGAACTAATTAATTAACCGTAGTTACATGCACCGTATACTACTCCCTCCGTCTTATAATATAAGGGATTTTGAGTTTTTGTTTGTATTGTTTGACCACTCATCTTATTAAAAAATTTGTGTAAATATAAAAAAAGAAAAGTTGTGCTTAAAGTTCTTTAGATAATAAAGTAAGTCACAAAAATAATAAATAATAATTCCAACTTTTTTGAATAAGACGAGGGGTCAAACAGTGTAAGCAAAAACTCAAAATCCCTTATATTATGGGACGGAGGGAGTATATTATAAGTGTACTATCTGCACTTTATTATTTACAAGGATAGTATAATATGCAAATTAATGTTAATTTTGTGAAATCACTTTAAACTAGTTACCGGGGAAAAACATTAATTCCAATGGCGTGTCCTACGTACTCCAATGGTTCTACATTAAATATAAGCATTTTGTCTATAATGTATTAAAAAATGTTTTTATTTTTGTTCAGTTACATAGCAAGAAATGATTATATATTTTGAAACGGATCAAGGGAGAACATATAGTTATGTTGAAATAATGTTTTCTAGATTAAGCCCGCCTAACATTATTTTTTTAAAAAAACACGGGATAAATACAGGCGCTCATAACACGCGTACACTAACTCTATGAACGCACACACGCATATCTCATTTCTGTGAGGACCTTCGAAATATTGATAGTATATTTTGAGGCTGATAAAGTCACCCACGGACGCCCACCTAATATTAATTGATTTTGTTTGATGAGAGAACTAATTAAGTCGCTAAGATGATTGAGTAATATGTGCGTGCACGCATACTCTTCTCGAAGAAGAGACGACATCTGAAAGAAAGCAAAACACTATGATTAGGCCATGATGGGGTGGAAGCTAAGGGTACTGCATGCAATGCAAAAGTTTGTAATCATGCATGGCAGCAAGCAAAGTGTATGTATAGACACATGTTTGTAGTGTTTAAGCTGTCCATCTAATGCATATAAGCAGCAAATAATTAAAGCAGAACTCTCTGTAATAATAACTAATCAAAAGATAGATATACTATTTGATAGATGTAGCGAGAGAGCTAGCTAGCTAGTAGGCCTTTAGAGAAGAAGTGATGGATGGATTAGATGCGCTTAAAGCTACGTACGACATATTTGATGGAACTTTTGGAGGTGATCGAGTACATTTTTCCTTTCCCTTTTTATTGTTTGCCTTTTTCTCTTTATTTTCCCTTTCCTTTCTCCCGATACCTTTCTGTGTGTTACCTTTCATTTCTTTAATTAATTAAGATCGATGCATGCATGGCTCTGGCTCTGGGGGGCTCTCCATATGATCTCTAGCTAGCTCATCTTTATATACAGTACATATGTCTCTCCTTTTTATACTGATGTGATCGATGTATGTTAAGCTTGACCCCCATGCATCGAGAGTACTTAATCTAGCTCATCGGTCGACACGTCTTGATATTATTCTGAAATGCAAGTAGGAGCTAAGTAAGATCGATCATTTATGCGTGTGTGTGTGTGTGTATATAAATAATATGGCCAATCAAGTAACTTAAGGAGATTTATAGTATGATATAGCATCTGCCCATACATACACACTGAAAGATGCAGCTGCAGCAGATCAGTGTCGATCTCTAGCTTTAATTTGCTCATATATGGCTGCCCAACCGGCCTTTCTCGAGTGACATGACATGCATCTATCAATGGATCGATATATATATATATATATATATTCTGGGGCTTCATCTGATCATCCATCAGTCATCCTGTTTATTGCAGAGTAGATATACTCCATATATATTAGCTTGTCTATATACATGCATTTTTTCTCGAGGTGTAGCTAGGACAGGCAATGCTGTGTGAAGCAATTCAAGTTCGTGCGTGCATACTATAATATTAGTCGATCCATTCCAAAATGTAAAAATCTACGAGTGAACGGAACATATTTAAGTCATATGTATCTGGATATAGTCTTATTCAGATTTACATGACTATAATATGTTCCATCTAATTATATATTATTATATTTTAGGATTGAGAGAGTATATATATATATATATATATATATATATATATATATATATATATATATATATATATATTATCCGGTTTAATTTACGGTGTGTTTGGTTGGGTGGATGAGCCTGGATAGGAGATGGCCGCCTAATTTTTTTTAGTGTTTGGTAGGAGGACAGGATGGATGGGGCGGCCGGAATAGGGAATATTCCCTCAATATGCTGGATTAGTGCATCCGGCCGATTTGGCTGGATGAAGCCATCCGGTTTTGGTCTGGGTGATGTGTCTTATTCTGATTGGCTGTGGTTGGTTTGATTTTCTGTTAAGCAAGCTCTAAATGATTTTTTCTCCTAAACCGTTTATCTAATTTATGATTTGATTACACCATTATATTTGTTACAATTAAACCTTTAAAACAAGATCTCGGATGATTATATTTTGATATATATATATATATGATAAATGGGTCCCACTAACTTATGGCTTTTCTCATCAATACTATATCTCTACAACCAAATAAAAAATTGAATTATCATATCTAACAAAATATGGGTGATATATCTTATCCATGTATATCCATGTATGACCGTAAACCAAACAGACCCTTAATTTTTAGGGCTTATTCGGATCACGGGATTGTAAAAACGTGGGAATAGGAAAATCATAGGAATATGATAGGAATGCGTAGGTAAAATAGAGGATTGAAAAACACAGGAATTCTGTAGATAGGATTGGTAAACATGTGTTCGGATAGACAGAGGAAAAACGTAGGAAATGGAAAAAATGAGGTAGGAGTGGATGTAAATTTTCCTTTGTTTCTCTATTGATTCCACAGGAAAGGAATGTCTCCTTTGATTTTCCTTTGGGTTGATTCATGTGAACCGAACGACAGGAAAGGAAATATTTCCTATCTACAATATTCCTCTGGAAATCCTCTAAAAATCCCTCAATCCGAAGAGACCCTTATGGTTGGAGGCCGAAGGACCAGAGAACTGAAGAAGGAAGAAGGGCCAGCTAGCTAGCGTGCTGCTGCTGCTGAGACCAACTTTAACTTTATGCACCCTAAGCCATATGTATGCATGGAATCATATACTACATCACAATTACCGAGATCGCAAAGTGTCCCTTTTCTGAGGAAAAGGACCGGAACTACTGCTATCTCTCGTCCCTTTATTTCAAAAGCTACATAAAGAGATATACTACTAGTTGGAGGCCCAAAAGAGAGAGATAATACTCTCTCTCTCTCTCTCTCTCGCTAATTATTTAGGCCATCTTGATCATCTCCTACAATGTCACACACCCTACTCTCTAATTAATTAATTTGCGTACCCTAGCTAGTATTTCACTTACCAGGCATGTAATGAACGTCGACGTCATCCAAAATTAAACGAGAGTACATTTTTCACGCCCAAGCTAGGATAATGATCTATACAAGAGGATGTTCTTCGACACCGAGGGAGTCCCGAAGCTCGCCATGCATCCGGTTGCATGCTGCTCAAGTTGAGCAAATTGAATTCTCCAGGAGCTAGCTCCTGCTTCATCGACGCATGTATATATATATATATATATATGAGCCAGCTATTCAGATCAATTACCGGCCGGGCATTGACAAAACGGTGAGGTCGTCGATCGATCGGTGTGATATATTGCTCATGTCGGCCGGAAGCTTGCCGGCGGGCTCGTTGCATGCATTGTTCTCCGCCCTAAACACGTACGGTTAGCTAGCTTGATCACTGATGATCGATGGGATAGAGTCAGAGAACATCTTGTTCCTTATCTCAATTCGTGAGATGTTGGACGACGATATCTCGATAGGGAGAGAAGGTGTTGTTCTGGATCATCACCGTGGTCAGGGGTCAATTTTACACTGAGCAGGGGCAAAGACGTAAATTTTTACTTCCTTACTTGAGTAAGAGCAAGTTTAATAGTACAACCAACTACTAACTCCAATTCATTTATAGCCAATCTAATAATTTATTCATACCATAGTTACGTATAAGTATATACTACACTATTAATATATGGTCCCACCTCTTATACACACACAACGTATTGGAGTCCATGCTAGCTGCTGCTGGCTACAGATCTGTAGCCCGCTTTCCTTCTCCCTCTTCACTTCTCTCCTCCACATATGCATACAGCTGACTTATAGTCTGCTATTGTACTCGCCCTAATAGACTCTTGGCCCTCACTAACCTTTACCACACAATACCATCCATGGACCAAATTATTCTGTGAATTGTATTTCACTTCCATTCCTGCTTCCACCCTTGTATATGTATCGACTTGCCATGGATGTCGATCAGTTTATACTACAGGCTTGTTTGGTACAGTTCCAACTTCAGCTCCACCTTTTTTAAAGCTCAGCCAAACAGTTTTAGCTTCACTTAAAATAGAAGTAGAGTTGGATGGAACTCTCTCACAGAAGCTAAATTTAAGAGTTGAGGCTCTACCAATTGGTCAATCATGCATGCAAGCATCTGCTTATGGATCTAAAGACAGAAATCCCAACTATGACGATAGTCCACAGAGAGAGAGAGAGAGAGAGAGAGAGAGTGTGTTGCAGATGTCTCTGATACTGAGTTGCCTTTGTAACTTAACTACTGTAAGGAGGCATGGCATGGGAACAAAGTTACCAACCAATATAAAAAGAGAGAAAGCGGCGAGGAAGCTTTAGCTTATGGGCACCTGGATCCATTATTTCCCAATCTCAATAGTCAATAGTATACTTCTTCTCTCCTTTTACACACATGCATGTTGTTGAGAGATTCTAAAAGCTCATTCAGTAGCTAGTAGTAGTACGTGCATCGATCATGTGTCAATGTGTGCGTGTGTGGCCTATCTTTTCTTACTCTCTTGGAAGGAACATCAAATAAAAAGATCATCATCATTATAAACCTTTTAGTATCATCATCATGATGGCCTCCTCCTCTTCCTCCTCCAGCCTCTGTGATAATCATCTCTTGCAAGATGACCTGATCCCATGGCCTTCCATGCCCTTTGCTCCTGCTCCCAACACCTTTGGATTGAACCACCAATGGAGCCAGCCTCCAATGCTGTAAGATATATAGCTTTACACACACATACATATTTATATATAGATATAGTTTATTCATGCATCTTTTCTTTGAGTTGTTCATGCATATATGTTGTTCCCTCTGAAAAGGATCGAAAAATGAAGTTATATGTATGTCTTTTGAGTTTGTATTGTAGATCATGCACCTGGGATTCCTAGGATTTGGATTTTCTTCTCTGGCTTCTTGTTTGCTACCTCCTTGTTCCTTCTGAGATTCTGGGGAATTGTAGCAAGCACAACAAAATGACAACTTCAGAGGAAACAATGTGTGCATTAATTATATTGGCAGCATGGATCTAGCTAGACTTATTGATTTGTTGGTTTCCTTGATGTAAAAAGCTTCCATCCGCTCGCATTACCTTTGTTCCTTTTGTCATGCATGATCAAGGTCTGTATATCTCATAATAATCTGGTAGATAGATGATACCAGTGATAATAACAAATTAAGTAATTAATATCTGACTTGATTTTCTTAATTTCTCTCTTGATCAGAAGCAGCAGTACTGATCAGTTAAGCTCATATGAGCTTGAATCACTCCAATCAGTTGAAAGTCAGCTGGCAGCTGCTGCTCCTCCGACATTAAGCCCCCATCTGCAGGCTCATCAACTCAGCACGGTGCTAATGATGCAGGAGCTAGGGTTCCAATGGAGCAGCTGCGCTGCGCCAGCAGATCAACATAGTATTGCAAGCTCCATGAATAATAATAGTAATGTGATGATGAACGAGGAGGAGCTACGGCCACGTCCTGATCAATCCCTAATCAGCAATCCAAGGTCATGCAGCGCCACCACGCTTCTTCCTCCGCCGCATCTACATCTGGACGGCGCTGTGCTCCCGAGCATCAAAGTCTCGCGGCTGCAGAAGCCGACCGCCGGCGATGAGCCGCCGCAGATATGTTGCAAGAGGCAGGCTGCTGCTGCAGTGGTCGGCCATAGCGGCATAAGAGATGAGCATGTGCCCTGCCCCTATGCTGGCCCTCCTGCTCATCTAATTCAAGGACCATCCCACACTCTGCAGGTCAGTAATCACACCATTTATGCACTAGCTAGTTATACATTAATTGATCCAGCTGGCTAGCTTAATTAATTGCCTTCTCTTCTCATATATATGGTCCTTGGAGGAGTACGTGCTAAACTGTCTTGACTAACACTTAATTGTTACTGTAGACATATTGGAACTGATTATAAGCTAATAATGGTGATAAGTGATAACCAAACTAGTAATTAGGAACATGCATGCATTTTCAGCCTATACTTATCCATGCTAGAGATGATCTCGTTAAGCATGCAAATACTTACACATCAAGCATGATGATATTGATCATAATTAACTTTTGTCTCTGTCATGATTGTGACACATCAGGTTTTGACGGATCTCGATATATATTTGGGCTTGTTTGGTTTGATACCAACTTATTGCCCTACCAAAATTTTGGTAACTTCAATAGTAGCAAGTGCATGTTTGGTTTGCTATCAAATTTTGCCCACAATAATTCAAATTCGATACTACCCAAATTGGGTCCAAACCAAACAAGCCCTATATTATCTTCCAATGGTCAAATATATGACGAAATTAATTAGCATTGACGGGCTAAAATGCATGAATTAGTATATCGGGGTGCCAATTTGAAGTATATTCAGTAGTGCACTTGTAAGACAGATACATATTTATGTGCATTTGCCCTGGTTCAGATGTCTCCTAGATATACTGTCAGCAAGCTAGCTAGCTTAATTAGCTCAACTGGTACGTAAGGGAACGATCTGCATGTCTTGGGCAGAGTAGAAGACAAGTGAACATGTTTGCGTTTGGCAAAAGCCTGTGAGTTGTTAATTGTAGGACCATTTGTCTGTAATGAACTGGGGACAGCATAAGCATATATGTGCAGCAAGCTTAGGTGACACAGCTGAAACAGTAGCAGCAAGCTAGCTAGTTAGGTAATTTTGCTTTCCCGGCCTGCCTGAACCAATTAGCTAGCTAGGCCCGGTCCATTCACAAAAAGTACAGCCTTTTGTTCTGCACATATGCAGCTTTTAAGGGTGACATGCGTCATCTTTTTGCCCCAAAAAGTACTGGTACTACATTGAACATGCATCAGTTGCAGCAACATGCATCCTGGTCTGGAGTTGATCAGTGGTACTTCAGTTTGCAACACATAATTATATTTACTTGCAGTGATGAAACTAGCTTAATTACTTGGAAGCTCAATACGTAAGCAATTTAACAAGCAGGTCAATTTGTGTACCTACACATGCAGATGAAGAGGAATACGAATGCAGCAGCTCAAGGGAGAGGTGGCCGCCATGGGAGTTCAACGGAGCACAGATCATCAACAGCGCTGCCGCCATCGTCAAAGAAGCCCCGGCTCGAGTCACACTCCTCCTCAATGCTTCCTTCATTCAAGGTCCGTATATACACATATACTGCTCTCAGAGTCAAAGATCGATCTGACAGATCGATGTTTGATCATTTATCTGCTCTGCATGGACAATGGTAATACATGTCCTAATTCAACTAATTATTATAGGTAAGGAAAGAGAAACTAGGGGATAGAATTGCCGCCCTTCAGCAACTGGTCTCACCCTTTGGTAAGGTATGTAACAAACAATCAATGAATGCATTACCAGTTTCTGTAATTATATAATATCACCCTTTGATAGAATTTGACTTTAAAATGATGAAATGCAGACTGATACCGCATCGGTACTCATGGAGGCCATCGGTTACATCAAATTTCTTCAGGACCAAGTTGAGGTATGTAACAATGCACATCTACCTGTGAATTAGTCTTCGGCCTGAGCTGAGAAGTAATTGTTCCTGTTTTGTTTTGCACAAAAAAAAATGCAATGTAAGCAGACTTTGAGCGGTCCATACCTGAGATCATCCAAGAACAGCAAGAAATTAGCCTGCAGGGCAGCACAACAACAACGGGTAAAAAGAAAAACTTTTCTGTTCATTTAGTTTCAGAAGAGAAATTAAAACTATGTTAACTGACCTGTCATGTGTGCTTGGTGTCAATTGATTAATTAATCAATTAGAAGGGGACGTCAAATGGAGGGGACGCAGCAGCAAAGCTTGACCTCCGAAGTAGAGGACTCTGCCTGGTGCCCCTGTCGTGCACCTCCTACGTCACCAACGAGAATGGGGTTTGGCCTCCACCCAATTTCAGAGGAAACTGAACTAATCTATCACAGATTCATACTACTAGCTAGGAGTACTATACAACAATGTCAGCTCATCTAGCAAGCTAGCTAGCTACAGCAGATCCAACACACAAAGTTGTACCACTCATCAAACTGATCAACATTACTGGACTCGGCTGGAGGATCTCAGTATCCGATTCCTCTGCTTTTGTCTGGTGTGTATGTCTCCTCTTTGTTAAGAATTTGGTCTTTGCTCAGGCACACATCATATACTACAGCAGTCAAGTAGCCAGAGCAGAGACCTGTCTGATATGAGACATCCAGACCATACTTTTTTTTCTTGCAGCAAAACACAACTCTAGCTAGCTACTTGAATTAGCTAGTCTCCGCTTCACAATGAGTATCTCAGATGCGTCTGAACCAAACGTGATTCGTTTTTTTTCATTAATCACGTGTAAACAAACAATAGAAACCAAGAACGTGTAACCCCCCATGTAAAGAACACAGTTGAGGTGGGTTCATACAATTGCATCTATTACAACCACTGTTGAGCTATGTACTTCCAATGTAATAATAAGCTATAAAGCAGAAAAGTGGTAGCTGAAGCCTCGATATATTTAGCTCTGTTTACCTCACGTACTATCCCATCACTATCCGTTATTCAAGAAGTAGATCCCTTGCTGCTTGTAGTCATGAAAGATTCACCACAACCGCACTCCCCTTTGGAATTTGGATTGATGAACACAAATTCAGACCTACAGGAGAAGCCTCTGTAAGGTAGTGAAAGGAGGTAACAAGTAGAGGGGAGGAAATGTTGTGCACAAATCATAAACCTTAGTGGGTCGTCAACATAATCCATCTTGGTGCCAATGACATGCATCAGAGCCTTGGGATCGATTAGTACTTTAACTCCTTTATCTTCAACAACCTCATCAAACTTGCCTTTTTCATCTGAATAAACAGATATTTCGCTCTTTAGCATGAATAGAAATAAAAACATAATAGCAGTAGAGAAAGAGGAACATGTAGCCGTTGGACAATGGAGGTGATGATTCAGTTCACAAAAAGGAAGATATCCACTAATGAATGGGGAAATTACTGACATCTATATAGAGAAAATATTACAAAGAAACAGAGCCAACGTCAGCTTCTACAAACATTTTGCAAATAGTAATGGTATTCTTGATGATTGAAAGACAGGACAGGACCTAAGTTTATCATTACACGGGCAATGTTTGACAGAGTAGCGCAATAAGATATGACATTAGATTCCTCGCAAAAAGAAGCAATGAGATATAAACGGTAGATTCCACGCAAAAAGAAGAAAACATAAGATGTGAAAGTATCCTAACAAGGCATGGTAAGGATATCAAACATGGATATGAGCTGAAGATAAAAATCAATCAGTTGATAAGAATCATAAACTCAATATGTAAAGGCCTGTAAATAGGGATTGATATTCCTACACTGGTTTGACCAAAAATAATTACTAATGTAATAATTGTTATGTTATGCAGGAAAGGCCGATCGGAGTTGTAGAAACATTAGCAGGGTTTTTAGGATGTTTGATCAAATGAGCAATGCATAGCATAGATGGGCCACTAACCCCAAATGGATATAACGTCTAAATTCGACAAGAGAGAAAGAATATTGAGGCCTAAATGTCAACCTGGTGTTAAATTGTCCATATTGATTGGCCCATTTTTTATTTGATAAGAAATGGCCTGATTGAACAAAAAGAAGAAGGCAGGCAGGCGCGTGCTAGTAGTAGATTGGGTGGAGGAAAGAGAGAAGAAGAAGAAGTGAAGAGTTACTAGCGTAGTTGAGGGTGTAAGAGAGGCCATTGCAGCCGCGTGCTTTGACGCCAAGGCGCAGGTAGGGTCTGTGGCGGAGGCTGAGGAGTTGGCGTATTCGAGAGGCGGCGGCATCCGTGAGGGCGAGAGCCTGCTTCTGCTTCTGCTTCTGCTTGTGCGCGGCGGCGGTGGCCCTCCTCAAGGCCAAGGCGGCGGAGGCGGAGGAAGACATTGAATTGATTCCTCCGCTCCGCTTCGCAGCCTAGCCTGCATGGGGATATGGAGAATTACAAATTCGAATTCACAACTCACAAGACAAGAGGCGAGCGAGGGTGAGGGTCACCTGAGGATTGGATTGGACTGGAAGGATAATCGGGAATTAATTGGCTGGATCTTCTTCCGCTGCCGGCGGCCGTTCCACCCCCGGTGTTAAACACACCCTTCTTCTTCTTGGCCTTGGGAAGGAGGAGGAACAAGAAGAAGAAGAAGAGGACTCGAGAAGGAAGAAGATTCTCGATGGATGGATGGATGGATGTATGGGCCGAGGCCCACAAGCCTATTACTTTCGGCCTATCAACTGTACTGGGCCCAAGCCGCCTCAAATCCCATCATAGCACAAAATCCAGCCCAATAAGGCCTTGACGGAGTCGCACGCGCGGGTGCTGACTTGGGAGATCACGACGTGTGGCTGATTGTAAGGCTACAAATTCGGCTGAAATTTTCAGCCGGATTTCCCATAGACAATCCTTTT
The DNA here is from genome assembly GCA_000338895.3 of Oryza meridionalis. Taxonomy (NCBI): domain Eukaryota; kingdom Viridiplantae; phylum Streptophyta; class Magnoliopsida; order Poales; family Poaceae; genus Oryza; species Oryza meridionalis. The sequence goes on from CM002524.2 coordinate 462,507, forward strand.
TTTTTTCAACACGCACAAGAACAATAAAAAGAAAAAGATAAGTAAGCGCCAGTAGAAAAAAAAAAACAACTAAACAGTTGATCACTGTTCTCCGTCTGGGTCTGGCACAAGGGCAAGAAGGAAGAAAATGTCTTTAGCCCCGGCCAGACCCCACCTCCTCCCTAGCAAGCAACAAGGCTCCAGCTCCTAGCATAGCATGATAAAGGAATTGACACCTTTTCTAACCTCACAATCCACTCTTGCTTCTCTACGTATCCACCAATCATAAAAACTAAACATCATCTTGCTGCCTGCTGCGGAGAAGAGAAAGAACCTTTTGCAAAACATTGAACCAGACTGAATTCACGAGCCAAGGAAGACGTATGAGCTCAGCAAATGATTGATCGTAATTTGGTACTAGTAGTATCTAGTTTACTTTTAAGACTCTGCACACAGGTGACAGCTGACAAACACGTTCAGATTTTCATACATCCAAACTTTTATGTTACTTTATTATACTATATATATGAGTTTTCTCGAGCAAATTGAATAATCAGCGAGACTACACTGCACTTGTAGTGCAGTGCAGGTTACCACCATCCATTCCATTCATCTCATCTCACAAATTAAGAAACAAAGAAAGAAACCGAGCATAGGAGGTCTAACTAACAAACAATCAAGCCATCAATGGCCATGGTCTGAATCTTTGTTTCTTTCTTGGAAGCTTGACAAGTAAAAGGCAAGCCTTTTTTTTTTCTTTTTCTTTTTCTTCAGTTCTTGAGGTCAGGGAGCAGCAGGCCACTGGCGTTCATCTGCTTGTACATCCACTGCCAGTTCTCCGGCCTCACCTCCCCGCCCAGAGCCCTCACCACTGACCCACCGCTGCACGCCCCTACCTTGCAGCACTCCTCCAATGGCAGCCCTTTCACCAACCCGTACAGGAACCCGCTCGCAAACAGATCGCCCGCCCCCGTCGCGTCCACCGCATTACTCTCCCCGGTTGCCGCCACTTGAACCACCTGCATTTTATTTTTCACTTTACATGTTAATAAAGCCGCCTTCTTGTTGCTCAAACAAAATGGAAAGGAAACCATTCTCAACTCTGAACCATGCATGTGTATGAAATACTAGTATGCATCACAACAGCATCCCAAATAACATTGCTAGTGCAGTACATCACAATAACCTTGATCTCACCTGCTTCCCATGCTTCGCTATGCATCCCTTAGAAGCTAGGGTCACCACGGCCCATTTACAGTACTTGGCCAAGAAAGCAAGTGCCTCCTCTGGATCAAATGTCAGCTCTCCCCTGAAAAACACGCACACATCAGATATACTATAATAGGTATCACTCACTGAAGAACATCTGAAACAATAAGGCGATGAGTGTATCACCCTAGAAGCTCTCTAGCTTCATCCTCATTGGCAAAGCAAAGGTCAATGTTGCCAGTTTCCAAAAGGTCAATGAGTTGTGTCCTATAGTCACGAACCATCTGCGTAATAAATAAACAAAATCAGACTAGTGCCTATACCAAAAAAAGACCTTACAGTACCAATGAGCTGCGGTCCGACCTCAAAACTAGCCAAATCCAATGATACTGAGAGACCTTCTTGTTTAGCAATCCTAATAGCTTCAAGGATCTGTTCCATGTTCTGTCTTGCATATCGTACAACCAACCACTGCATTACATCATGATGACAAAAACATTCCATGTCAAAAAATAAACATATTTATTATGACATAGTAAGATTTTTTGTGTGATGGTAACATATGCTGGAATTTGTGTGCACAGAATGTGGCGTAAGAAGAAAAGGACCACCTTGGAGCCTTTGAAGTCCTCCTTTTTGAACTCGTTGGCCTGTTAATGAGTAAATGATCGTATCAAGCCTACGACTGTTAAGAGAAAAGTAACAGTGTAAGACTGCATCAAGCAAGGGTTACCTGGAGCTTGACTGCACTAGATAGGCAAGGACGCATGGTGCGATTGCCACTTGCATCGACCAAGCATGCACACTATAATAGGTATTATTTTCAGCCTTATCCACTAAGCAGCAAAATAAGGGCAAAAAATAGATAGATATTGGCTTCAGATTTTAGACTACCTGAGCAGTGTGCCCCTTTTTTGTCCTTAATCTTGTGAGGTCTACTCCACTAAAGCTCATGTTGCTGACAAACAAAACGCCCTGGCTGTCATCTCCACAAGCTCCAATTATTCCAGTTGATATCCCAAAACCTGCTGAGAGACCTCGAATTGTGTTGGCGACACTACCACCGGCTATAGTCCTTATTGGAGAAAGGTCATCACGGCAAGGGAGGATTTGGGCATTCACTTCAGCCAGAATATGATTCAACTCCTCAATACAGACCTGTACATCAAAAAATAAAATGACAAGTGGAATTCAGAACGAAAAACATAATGTAACAGCACTCTTCCCTGGCTCCTTTAGCAATGTTTGGTAACCTTCTCTCTACATGTTTATTTTTTCACTATGTAGCGAGGCCAGGCCTCCAAACAAAGCAATACATGATATAGGCAAATGAAACAAAACATAAATCAAAGGGCAGGGTCATCATTCTTCAACCTCCCAACAACTGCTCAGCTACGACCCTAAGAATAAGTGAAATGATGCCAACTATCAACACGGGATCTTCATTAATTTCCTTCTAATAAATTTTCTCAGAGACATGTTTTTAATAACAAGGAAATATTCCCCTGCACATGGTGCCCATGTGCGTTTGTGGAAAGGAAACTGAATATATACAACCTGCTGTTGTGCTTATGCTAAAGCAACATGGGCATTCACAAGGATTAAGTATGATGACTTGTAGAATCTCCTGCTGCAGCCCCACGATAAGAGAGAATAGATAACTTGATAGACATAATGATAGGTAGAGTTAAGGTATTGAAAAGAGAAGTATAGTGAAGTGTGTCACAACCGATTCCAAGTGTCGAATTCTAATTGGTTATGCATAATTTAGATAACATGAAAATGCCAGATTGAGATTTTTAAAGTCAAAGTTGGAATCGAACGGTACCAAATTTACAGCATATTTTTAACTTAAGTAGCATGTTGTATGGAGGATAGGAGGAGTCAGCAAGACCCACCATAAAAGGTGCTGAATGTTTGGGGCAAGATCATCCAAAGTAGTAGCTTTTGTGTCTACTTTTTCTTTTGTGGAGCACATAGGTGACAAGGGCACAACAACTGCTGAAATAAGATTAGTAATGTTTTTGAGCCGGCTACTTGATCTAGGAGTATCTTTGCAACGAAAAGTCAATGATTCAGTGGTTCGTCAGCATAAGCTTTTTGCCTTAGTACTAGTCTGCAACATGAGATAATGTTAAATGACATGGCTGATTGATAGACCAATCAGTGTGAGCGAGCAACATGAAAGATGTTTTGAAACCGCGTTTGACATGAAAGACTGATTCGTTACCCAAGTTTTGAGAGTGAAAGTAACACTAAATTCAATGTAGCTGCAGCATGTAACCAACCAAAATACAGTAAGGACCATGTCAAATCTAGGAATATTATGTTTGTGTACGTCCTGACTCCTGAAAGGTACATGGTTTGAACTTTTTGTTGTCTACTCCTCTCCTAGATAGATTCAATCAAAGGGAATACTAGTTTATAGTACTCCTACTATGGGATGTAACTAAGATTAAAAGGACTTGTGTGTATAGTATAATATATATTGTGGTGAGAATAGTAACCAGTTATACATATTCAGAAGGAACAATTAACATAGAGTAGCAAACAACATTACAGACAGTTACAGAGCAAAGAAATAAGAAACAAATATGGGCAGCAATTGAGTGAGAAACAGGTGCGTAGCGTAGGAGGTGAATTATGCGTGTTGGTTGTATGGTAGGGAGGAGGAGGTACCTGCTGTGAACCGCCGCGGTCGCCGGGGATGCGGTCGAGGAGGGACCAGTCGACGCGCGCGACGTGGTCGATGAGCGCCGACAGCTGCAGGCCCAGCACCATGGGAGGGGCGTCGGCGTCGGTCCCAACGAGGGTAGGGGGAGCGGGAGCGGGAGCGGGGGAGGGAGACATGCGGTGCTCTGCCTCCGCGCCCATGATTTTCCGTTCCGGCGACAGCGAGAGGCGGGCGAGGGTGGGGGTGGGGGTGCGGCGGCTAGGGGCCGGGGAGGGAGAAGGAGAACGCACCGCTCCTCCAGGTCCAGGCTCCAGCTCTCAAGGAACCAATGCCCCCATTTTATAGCATCTTCCTTCCTCACCACTGCTCCTTCCTTCATTGCATCAATCTTGATGCACCACCCATCCCAAGTCCCAAGTCCCAACCCCACCCCTACTCCTCTCTTTTTCTCAAACACAATCATATACTACCAATATACACATCTATAAACGTATGCTAGGTGAAACCCGCTCATTTGCTACGGGAGTTTTGTTTGACAATAATATAAATAACACTTAATAAAACTTGTAAAAATACACATCAAACACAATGTTGCTCTCAACTCCTATAATACGGGATTTATGTATAATTTTTTGGGGAAACTCCTAAAATATTTGGCTCAAGATTTCTCTTCACTTATTCTCCTTATTTTACTCAATTTGCAGTCATACAACGTACTTGCTTATGCACTTTATACATGAGATAATCATGACTGAGATCAGTATTGTCGGAGGGTGAACTCCTCGAGCGGGGGACCGTGAGGCCCCTCCTTCGTTAGTTCGGTCGGGGGCAGCGAGTGTAGATCGAGGAACTGAGAAGATTGGAAGGGATCGAGGGGGTTGGGCCCTCGATGAAGAGGATGAGACCAAAGGGATTTATACAGGTTCGGGCCGCTAAGAAGCGTAATACCCTACTCCCGTGTATGATGATTTTTCTGAGCTTTGAAAGTCTCTGAATCTCTGGTGTACAAGCTAGGACAAAGCGTTCTCACTCTAGCTCCCTCTCCCCCCTGCCTGGACTCGAACCTCCTTTTATACTTCAAGGGGTTCTCACATGCACCAGGTGTGCCGCCCGGTGAAAGGGGAGGGTAACAATTCCCTATATTAAATGTGTGTCTTGCGCTACAGCTTGGAAGCTGTCTGGGCATCGCCTGTCGTGCGGTGTCCATCAAATCATACCGGCTGACACGGGGAGGATCCCCGTCATTCACCATTTAATAGATGTGGATTTGGGGTGTGGAAGCGCCGGGAACGCTGTCCCGTGTATGTTCAAGGCAGTCAAGCCAGCCCTGAACGGTTGAGAGGCATTGTGCCTCTCATCATCTTGACGTGTCATACCCACCGCATACCGCCTGACACCCGGGCAGAGCACGCGTGGCTTGCCGTTGTCTCGTCTGTCACTTCAACCGGCCACGCACCGGTCACGATTCGGTCAGGTGAGCGGCACGTCGCATTAAATACGGTGTGGCACGCCCGCTCCACTCACACTAAATGCGGTTAGGTGAGTGTCAAGTGGCGTCCACCTAGCCACCCCTGCATGACGCCCACGTGGTGACCGTCCCGAGGAAGCCACATGGATGTCGAGAGCGACCTTTCCCCTTTAAGCACGGTACCTCCGGACCCATATCACCGACAAATATTTAACCCCGTATCATATGTTAAACCTATCTACTGGGAGGAGGGAGGAGAGGGTTGGATTCTAATCCCTTGAGGAAATGTCTCCTTAGTACATATGGTATTTATAGAGTTGTATGTTTAATTGCACGAATGGTGTCGTATTTTTTTTAACTTTTCATTGCTATTTAGATAGTATTTGAGCAAACGAGAAAACGTTCCCTCAACTCAAGGAATTAAAAAGTTTACCATTCCATTGGTCAATCATGCTGGACATTTGGTCCTTTTTATATAGAAAAAGGTCCGAGGTATGTTTTTTTTGTTACAATTCATATTTGAATGAGTTTATTAAATAGAGCAACCTCGCTAGTAGAGTGAGGTTGCATCCAAGATTCCTCTTTCTAAATGACTAAACAACCCTTTTTAAATTTTTAACAAATAATAAATCTACCCTATCATATACTGATAGTATATACTTACAGTGCAATGTACCGTAAAAGTTCTCTTCATTCAAATGGTTAAGGCTGCTCTTCTCTCCCTCTCTCTCTCTCACGAATGGAGCATTGTTTGGCGTCTGAATGATGGCACGATTGCTAGTTCGATAGTCATGTGTTTTGTTTACTGAATTTCAGCGGCAGTGGTGGATTGAAATTATTGCTGTTTTTCTTTAGATTAGTGGCAGATAATGAGTCTGACGAAAGAAAGAAAGGGCTTTTTGTCTGCAGCCGAACTGAGGACATTTTTGCTAGGAAAGTGCAGAGAAAGCAGGCGGCGGAAATGGCAAGAAAAGCCGGATCTTTATATAAAAGATATAGGCACTAGTGAACTTTGTGCATGATGATGATTATCTGCTGGAAATTCAGTGCAAGTAGCAACATTGTCCATTCTACAGTGAGTGACAGTGAAACTGCAGAGCAGAAGAGGACATGTGATCTGTTGGTTGGCCATTGGCCATATGGCCAGCATCAGGCATACATATACTACATTGACCATCCGCAACTATAAATTAGAGGACCATCTGCAACTAGCATGGGATGTGAATTTCTGGGTACCTTCGGTTTAAGTTACTAGTAGTTCGATTATAGGTGACCAGCCACATCGGTAGTTGCTTCCTTGAGCTGTTCTTTTACTGATGTTGGCTAGGATATACTCCGGCTGAGTTTAGTTGCAAACTTTTTATTCAAACTTTTAATTTTTCTATTACATTAAACTTTTCTACACACACAAACTTTCAACTTTTTCGTCACATTGTTATAATTTCAACCAAACTTCCAATTTTAACATGAACTAAACACACCTTCCGTATAACAATTACATGGATGGAAAGAACCTCCATAGAGTAAGGTTTGCGTGGCCTTACTTAGGGATGGTCGTACATATAAATGTGTTGCATTGACAAGCAAAATCAATACTGATAATGTTTCTGTACAGTGTCAATGCCCAAAGAAAGAAAGAAAGAAAGAAAGAAAGCATGAAGAGATAGTAACAAGTGCAGAGAAAGACAGAGGAGGAGGAACAGTGAGAAAGAGGAAGAAAGAATCTAAGGAGGATCCAAGCGAGCCAATCCAACAACACATCCAATTCCAATCGGTGTGCGACACCACCACATACGTACGAAACCATACATGATCGCACAACCACATGGCTGATTCAGTTTGCAGATAATTGACAACCTACCGGCCTAGCCTAGCCTTTTTTTATTATTATTTATTTTTTAGAGAAGGTATTTTTTTACCCAGCCTCTATATCCAATGAAATATATGCAGCCATTATAATTTAGTAACTTAGCCTATCAAATAGGGAACTTAGCCCTCAAATAACCAAATCTGAAATTCGCTCTTATGGAGATTTGAACTCAAAACCATAGGGACCTACTCAAATCACTGCAACCACTAGGCCTAGCCTAGCTAACTACTATATAATTATGTCTAGATCCATTTCTATACGAAACGTCTCATTCAATATTATAATGGTTTTTGGTGGTACGGATGGAGTAGCTACATGAAACAAGCATATAAGCGTGCGTGTAATGGTCAAAGGGTGTATATATACTCTGTATAAATTGAGTGAGCTCTCATATCCAGATATAGCTAGTAGTACATTTTAATTCTCTAGAGAGGTAGAGAGAAATAACAGAGGCAACTTTTTGCGTGTTGTTAAAAGTTAAAATAACAGATACATCAAAGACAGATGTTGGTATATGCTCGATTATATTGACTCTGACAGGCAGGCATTGTAATATAGTACTCCATTCGTAATCTAGATGAGAATTTAATATCATTTAAAATAATAAATCTGGATAACCCATGTCAAAATTTATTATCTTAGAATTCAAAACTAGAAGACACAAGAGAAAAACACTGCCATTACAGAAAAAACAAAAGAAGAAAGGGAGTGAGAGAGTACAGGTATTAACACGTGTACAGTAGAGTATAGTGTATTAATGGATGGATTCAGATTTTTACCTAAAAAAAATGGATGGATTCAGACGCAGCCTGCAGAAACAACAAAGAGCCAAGACAAGGAAGAGGGCTGAGGGGAGTGGCAGCACATCGCTCAGCATCCAATCATGGAGACCGCCCGCCGCCCGCCTGCCTGCAATCTGCTGCTGCGTGTGTTGTATGTCGACTACTCCCTCCGTCCCAAATGATAATTTTATAATCTTTTAAATAAAATAAATAATTAAATATTATAACAAAATCTTAAAAGTCAAAACGACAATGGAGATAGTATCATTATCTATTTCATATTCATACTGTAATACTAACACTTCTAACCTATAGTACTTCCTTAAAAAAAAACTAAAATCGTAGTAGATAAGCTTTTTCTTACGGAAGAAGCGCTCCACTGCTACTTCATTTAAACAATGCAGTACTCCTTTTAGCATCAATAAATTTGTAAACACGTATTCTAAATCAACCTTTCAAACAAAAAAAAGGGTTTTGCTATTATTTTTTATAAATTATCTCCCCAAAATGTATCGAATATAAATACGATATAGTAATAGTAATAGTGTAATTATATTGTAACTTATATATAATTACGATATAACTTGTACGTAACATTTATATAATATTCAACCGTTAGATATACTTCAATATTTGTGCAAGCGGGAAGAAAAAGGTCACAGTTCATGCATGCACAGGTGAGTAGATTTGGTTCCCCAACCTCCGCTTCACAAAAATAGCGTGTTACGTCAGGATTTTTGAAAGTTAATTATACTACAATTTTAATATATTTACATTTGATATATTTTTTTGAAGAAATTTACCGACAAACGTATTGATAGTAAAAAAAATTAGAAGTATTATGAATCTCATGTATACTAAGGGTCCGTTTGGTACAGCTTCAACCCTAGCTCTATCTCTTCTGTAGCACTGTTTCAGCTCTATAAAAAATGAGTGTTGTCAAGAAAATAGATTAGAGACGCGAAGCTGGATGTAGACAACTCCATATCAGATCCAACCCTTAACAGTTAGAGAAAAGGGATTCCTATGTGTAACTGCAACGGCCCATGTATGATAAATATGAGGCAGCCCAAACCAACCTCTCTCTCTCTATATATATAATGTATAGAAGCCCAAAAGAAGAGCGAGGCCCAATAATAAGTCCAGCAGTAGTAGGCTCCGGCTGGACCGGCTCCGCTAGTAGTGTGTTGTCCAAAGAGACAAGTAGTCGTAGTAGGAGGAGATTAGAGAGAGAAAGAAGGGAAGGGAAGGGAACACCGACCCGCATCGCATCTGATCGGCATCGGCATCGTCCTCGGCATCAGCAGCAGCAAGGGAAGGGAAGGGAAGGATTCGCCGCCTCCGCCTCCCCTTCCGGCTTCCGTCCAGAATTTTCCATGGACGGCGCGGCCGACTCCGGCACGGCGGGCGCCGCGGCGGCGGCGGCCAAGTGGCGGACCGATGCCTCGCGGGCGTTCCAGTACTACCTGGACCGCTCCACCCCGCACGCCACGGGGCGGTGGATCGGCACCCTCGCCGTCGCCGCCATCTACGCCCTCCGCGTCTACCTCGTCCAGGGCTTCTACATCGTCACCTACGGCCTCGGGATCTACCTCCTCAACCTCCTCATCGGCTTCCTTTCCCCCATGGTCGACCCCGAGGCCCACGCCGCTGCCTCCTCCGACGGCCCCGCCCTCCCCACCCGCGGCTCCGACGAGTTCAAGCCCTTCATCAGGCGCCTCCCCGAGTTCAAGTTCTGGTTCGTTACCTTTCCCCCAGATCCAGATTCAGATCACTCCTCACTTTTTTTTTTCCATCTCCTTCTAATTCGCAAATCTACCTCTCCATTCTATTATTATTATTGTTATTATGTTTTATTCATCGCGGTTGACATAGGCCAAACCAAACCATATGGCCTCAAATTTCACATGCTTCCACTATTCTTCTTTAACCTAATAATAATTATTATTACATCATCAATGCTTTGGTCTGCTACTACTACCCCTATCATCAACCCCATTTAATTCCATCTCATGCTGCCATGATGTGTTAGCTATGCTGTCCATGTCACCTCTAATCCAACTACCCTCAGGCCTCCTCGCCCTTTGATCCTGTCTGCTCAACTCGTCCTCCCTATCTTATGGAGTATCTTGTTATATTATTGTGTGTGCTATGTGCCATAACACTTATCTGTGCACAAACTTCAATTGTAGTGCCACACTTCCGGACCGCGTGAATTGTAATTGGTGTCCTATGGTTACACATCTTTAAGTTTAAAACTATTCATGCCCTCTTTTTTTGTTAGTGCAGCAAATGTGCGCACACTGAAAATATTGACACTATATGGAAGAAGGAAACTGTGGTCATATATATCATCCTTTGCTTACCTCCTAATGCATTCTATGCCTTTAGTCAGTGGCATAACACCAGCTAAGGATAAGTCCTAACGGTACCTAACAGATTAGAATGAATTTGTATTCCACTGGACATGTGCCCACTGCCAACCATACAAAGTCTTGGGGTCCCATAACGACCTCCTCAACTAAGTCTTGGGATCTCTTCTCAATTTGCCCCTATCTCTCCCTTTGGAATTTAATAAATGGTACTGGTTAATGACACAATAATATTCATACATGCCTGTATGCAATTATATAACCTATGGTTCAGACATGTGCTATGTTTCATCATGAGTGAATTTAGATGCAGAACTGCATACTGCATACTTTCGTGAAAATATATGTTTCAGCCTGACATGTCCATGGCATTCATTGATCTGTGTTAAATTCAGTGCAGCATACAACTCATGTTTAAGCCTTAGCATTCCATACTGTGACTTTGTATGCAGGAAAGCATACCTCTTATCTTTGCATGCAGTCGCTAATACATATTTCACTATTTTCTGAGCTGATTCCTTTGTTTCATCAAATCTGAACATTTGTTTTGTGTTTTCAACCTCAGTATCCACAACATATTAACATTCATTTGCTTGGCTTTCAGGTATGCAATCACAAAAGCTTTTCTTATAGCTTTTGTGATGACTTTCTTCTCTGTATTTGATGTTCCTGTCTTCTGGCCGATACTTCTATGCTACTGGGTTGTTCTTTTCGTCCTCACGATGAAGCGCCAGATTGTGCACATGATAAAATACAAATATGTTCCCTTCAGCGTCGGGAAGCAGGTTAGTTTACTGCTCACTACATGGTTATGTTATCTGATGAGTGTTGCTACTTGTACCATGAGAGTTACATGTTTTATCACATACTGAATCTTGAAAGAAGTGCCATTTATATATCCATGCTTGGGGTCGTTATTAAATACTCCCTCCGTTCCAGGTTATAAGACGTTTTGACTTTGGTCAAAGTCAAACTACTCTAAGTTTGACTAACTCTATAGAAAAAAGTAGTAATATTTACAACACCACCATAGTTTCATTAAATCTATGATTGAATAAATTTTCATAATGTACTACTCTACAAAATTAGTCAAACTTAGAGTAGTTTGACTTTGACCAAAGTCAAAACGTCTTATAACCTGAAACGGAGGGAGTACCATCCATTGTGCCTTTTTATTTGTGATATTGAACAAATGCTTGCACAGTATGCATCATCATGTACTAGTGTAAAATAAATACCTGAAGTTTAAGCTATTGTTTTGTTCCTCACCATTTATCCCAAATTGTTCTGCTAGAAATATGGCGGGAAGAAGAGCGCAGGCAGCAGTTCTTCGAAAGACTGATTGGCAACCTACCTGCTCTGGTAGGAAAAATGGAAGGAGCAAGAAGATACAGCCGATGATATTTGATGTGCTACATACCAATTGTAATATTTCATTCATATCTAGAGCTAGAAGGATATTCACTTGTATTTCAGACTCTGGTTCACGGTTTAAATTGATATTGTGGTAGAATGCTTTCTTGGATGGGTATATAGTGTGACTCGTTAAAAATATGACAAAACGGTTCAGCTACTCTTTACAAGTGGTACGGCAAATTGTAGACCCAATAGCACTTGGCAGTGAGCTGCTTTGTTGGAGCAACAGGGCCCTGTCTGCTTGCGTGGATGAAAAGCTGAGAGTCATCTGAAGCTAGCGAACATTTTCGCTGGCTCGCTGCGTGTGTTTTTTCTCTGATTGTGGCCCGGTTGATTATGAAAATGACCAGTAAGTAAAGTCATCCGACCCTGCTGATTTGTTTGTTTTGCCTAACCTAAGCTCATGCTCGGGGTCGTCAATCGTGCTACACTTGTTGCAGCTTTCGTTTTCTGGAAGAGTTGGAAGGTGTCAGCTTAGCTTCCTGTGCGTACTAGTATTGCAGAAGAAAACGTAAAACTGTACCAGAGCAAGAAGGCTTGCCGCGCATGACTTGACATAAATTTGTAACAAGGCAGATAGGTGGTACAAATCAAGGCACTCAGCTGAACAGCTCAACTGAAATGCAGAACTGAATTGAAGAGTACAAATGATCCATGCATGACAGACAAACCAGCGGACACTGACTGAAGATGGAGCAATGAAAATAAAATCAAGACTTGTTTTTATTGGCGCATATGCATTCATATTTAGGGTGATATGATGCATGACGAAATGAATTTTAGAGGAGGCTGTTGAGATATTCGTCAACGGTTGTATATTGGATTTCCGGGTAGAGCTGAGTGGCCTCCACGTCCTGGGGATCATCCAGCGGCGAGCTCATCTCCCCTCTACAGTAGGCCGCGTGCGCGATCGACACCAAAACGTTCTTCGGGTACTCTAACTCTGCAATTGCGATTAATTAATTAATTAATTGATTACTGATTTAGCAATATAATGGCGTATGGTTTATTGAAGTGGAGTATATACATGTAACGTAGTACCTTTGATTTTGGTGAGCACGGCGTCCTCGGGCACGTACTCTCTCTCCAGCTTCTTCCCCGTCTTCTTCTCCCACATGCTCACCAGCTCCTCGTGCGACATGGTGTTCGCCGGCGGCCGTATGTGCAGCGTCTTGTTCTCCGCCCGGGGATCCACCGCCGCTAGCACAGTGTACGTCCCGATGTCCCCTTCCTCCACGAACACCACCTTGGTGTGCCCCTCCCCCAGGATCACCACGCTCTCCACGGGTGCCGCCTTTGGCATGAACTGCCCGATCGACGGCAGCGCGAATCCGGCGAAGTAGTTGCACGCCACGTACGTGTGCGGGATGCCCGCCGCCTCCACGGCGCGCCGGATGCCCACCTTGCTGCCGTACATGGACCTGACCGGCTCCACCGCCGCGCTGGCGCCGCGCCCCGGGTCCATGCCGAACTCGGAGGGGATGAACCTCCGGACGACGCGGCCGCCGCCGGCCTCCTTGATGGCGTCGATGAGCCTGGTCTGGTCGGGGACCTGGGTCGCGCGCACCGCGGAGATGACGACGTCGGCGTCGCGGACGGCGCGCAGCAGGCTGGCGTGGTCGTGGAGGTCGCCGTGGAGGAGGGTGACGCCGGCGTCGCGGAAGGTGTGGAGAAGCTGCGCCTTGGCGGGGTCGGAGGGGGCGAGGTCTCTGATGAGGGCGGTGGTGGGATGACCCAGCCGAGCGCTCGCGGCGACGACGTGCCTGCCGATGTACCCCGTGCCGCCCACCACCAGGATCCTGCTCTTCGTCGTCGTCGTCTGGTCGCCACCGGATGCCATTGATGAATTCGATCGATCGGTAGCTCGACAACTAGAGCTAGATGCAATGCAAATATGCAATCGAGCGTGTGTGAGAGACCATTGCGCGCGTTGATGGCCTTTTAATTTGGTTAGTAACGTAACGCTATCACCACCAATTAAGCCTCGCCTCCCTCGTTTCAGTTCGCACGTCACTAGCTAGCTATATACTCCCTCCCACGACGCCGTTGACTTTTTAATAAACGTTTGACTATTTTTCTTATTCAAAAAATTTATATAATTATCATTTATTTTATTGTGACCTGATTTATCATCTAATGTTTTTTAAGCATAACATAAGTATTTTTTTATTTGTATAAAAAAATTGAATAAAACGAGTAGTCAAACATTGGTTAAAAAAAATCAACAACGTTATACATTAAAATACGGAGGGAGTATCATGCACACTATTCAGTGCTTGCTACTCTTGGTGATGGTGGCCACCTTATCTTCTCTTTCACGTACAGTAAATCATTAATTGCTGTAACTTTGAACGGGATTCGATTTACCTGGAGACGACTAATTGCCTCCTGTTCCTGTGGACAAGAATTAAAGAATCAGCTACCACCAATTTCCGCTTACCAGACACCACCCAAGGATCATATATCTTCATCACTAGCTGCTTCCGTAGAAGTGGACCGTTCCACTACATCTCATTCGACACGGCATATCTAGAAATTTGATGCCCCGTACCAAATATAAAACGAAGCCCTATTTTTTTTAAAAAAGAAAAAAACATATAACCAAAGCATAATACTTCTTAATTATATAACATTCAATACATCATGTACATGCTATTTCTCACAAGAAAAAAATTGATTACACGGATGACATATATGAACACGCAACCCACTCATGAGCGCACACCTAACAGACAGAGACTAATAGAGTACTCAAGTAATAAACTAACCTCATGTATTCTTTCATAATTTCACTTCAAGTTGATGTACATTAGGCCAGAGCTTCTTTACTGAAAGTATAAAACAATCTGAGCCTATATTAATACTTCCTAAATCGACGATGAGGGGGCAATTTTGTTTCCTTAGTCTTTGTATATCGCTCGATTAGTCGTAGTCTTGGCTCTCGACTCTTGCCACTTCCTTCCATCGACCATCATCACATAGCAGTGACCTACTTTTTGGTGGAGGTTTGCATGGTCGCCGCCCCGATCTAATGGTTTTCTTGCAAACCACTGAAGTATCTTTAGTTTAGTGCATAATTTTCAATTTTTTTGGAAGTCCCAATCTAATGTTTCTTTAATTTTGCGCATCATTTTCGCTGATTAGGAAGGACTGATATAACAACTGCCATCGTTTTACCTACAGCTTATTATAAATGATCATGCTTATTAACCAAAAAAAATAAATTCATAGGTACAACATTTATGCAAGTATACTGAACAACTTAAAAGTTAATATTGAAAAATAAACTACAATAAATGGTATCAAAATAAACTCTAGAATTAGGTTTTAAATTTTGGTACGTACCATAACAGTATAAGCAGATCTGGTAGATATAGCGCATGATTTAGTATTGGTTGAGACATGGTAGATAGGCAGTACTTAGGTTTTGATCTCTGGCTAACAGGCCAGAGAAAACGTAGTGGGTTCGGTCCACCCCCGAGCCACACGTGTTCCTATGACGGCACCAAGATATTAAGACTCGCGCGCACGTCCCCTATGAACTACACGGCGATTGGATTGTGCAACTAATCCCATTGACTCGCACCGGCTCCCGTAGCGCTATAAGAGAGAGAAAACTCCCTCTACACGGTTCTTTTCCTCAAAACCTTTAAAACTCAACAAATTATAATCGTGAGCTTTAAAGAGAGATCGAAGGTTGAACTCTACACCGATTATCCCATTCACTGGCATGTCAAGGTTGCTGGTGACAGCCATCACTAACATTTGCTACCTCACTGTTAACGTCAAAATTTGGTAAGCTCTGAAATCGTCATCGGCCTCAGAGTTCTAGAACTAGCTGATGGAAATTGTTAGTTGCCAGTCGTCGACATCGACTAGTATCGCTACAACGGTATATTGGCCGGTCAGATCTTTGACCATTGAATTATCTATCTTGTCAGTTGCAGTATCAAACTGACTGGCACGCCCGCACTTCATTAAAATTTAGGACCTGCACTTAAGTAGATATCTTATACCTTCGTGTTTCACGACGAAATTTCACGTCAACAGTCAACACCCACTGACCCAGGGGCACACGTATATCGATGCCTACATGTACAACAAACCAAGCGGCGTGGTAGATCAACGCCTACATGTACAACAAACAACGCGATTGACCGCAGCGGCACATGGCTTCTTCACTATCTCAATTCGTCATAAAATTATCTAGGTGATCATGTATAACCAAGATCATACCATACTAATAAAAAGAGACGAATATTAGAAAAGGACTTAATATCAAATAATTAGAATAGGTGGGGCTTCGAACCCAGGTCATCTAGCCCACCACCTTGTGAAGCTACCCGGAAGATCACTGGTCGTTTCTCCATATCATACTAATAATGTTTAAGCAAATAAATTCATTAACATGCAAATCAAGCCCTGAAGAAGAACTGAACTGAGCACAATGATCCATAACAGATTAAACCAGCAGACACTCTCTCACCGACTGTGTGAAATTTGGCAGGAACATGTAAACTACTAGGGAAGAGACTTAATTATTTTATTGGCACATATACATATACTCCGTGCGCGCTAAAAGATGATGGATGGATGGATGGATGGATGGATGAAGAGATATGATGGATGTATTTCAGAGGAGCCTGTTGAGGTAGTCATCGACGGTGGTGTATTGGACGTCCGGGAACAGTTGGGTGGCCTCGACGGCGGTGGCTGGATCCAACGGCGTCGTCGTCTCCCCCCTTATGTACCCTGCGTGCGCGATCGATAGCACGATGTTCAACGGGATCTCCGACTCTGCAACCAATGGCACCATGCGATTAGCCATGGACGGATAAAAAATCAAATTGTATTAGGATTCAGGATGCGTCATATCTAGTCTTAAAATCGTTTTTTTTTTATGGAGAGAGTTACATACGGAACATAGTACGTTACCCTGGATTTGCTTGAGGACGGCGTCCTCGGGCACGTACACCCTCTCCAGCTTCTTCCCGGTCTTCTTCTCCCACAGCGCCACCAACTCCTCGTGCGACACCGCGTTCTTCGCCGGCCGTATGTTCACCGTCTTGTTCTCCGCCCGGGGATCCACCGCCGCCAGCACAGTGTACGTCCCGATGTCCCCTTCCTCCACGAACACCACCTTAGTGGCTCCGTCCCCGAGGATCACCACGCTATCCACCGGCCTCGCCGGCGGCAGGTTCTGCCCGATCGTGGGCAGCGCGTAGCCGGCGAAGTAGTTGGACACCACGTACGTGTACGGCACTCCCGCCGCCTCCACGGCGCGCCGTACGGCGGCCTTCCCCGTGAAGATGGACCTGGCCGGCTCCACCGCGCCCGTGTTGTCCGGGTCAAGCCCGAACTCCGACGGGAGGAACCTCCGCACTTTGCCACCGCCGCCCTCCTTGATGGCGGCGATGAGCTTGGTCTGGTCGGCGATCTGCAGCGCGCCCAGCGTGGAGATGACGACGTCGGCGTCGCGGACGGCGCGGAGCAGGCTGGCGTGGTCGTAGAGGTCTCCGTGGAGGAGGGTGACGCCGGCGTCGCGGAAGGTGTGGAGAAGCTGCGCCTTGGCGGGGTCGGAGGGGGCGAGGTCCCTGACGAGGGCGGTGGTGGGATGACCCAGCCGCGCGCTGGCCAAGACGACGTGCCGGCCGATGTACCCCGTGCCGCCCACCACCAGGATCCTGCTGTTCTTCTCCTCGCCACCGGACGCCATTGTTCTAGCGATCTAGCTACTACAAGACTAGTAGTAGGTGTTAGTGTGTCACTGCTTGCATTGCCTTCGTCCATTCCGGCCCCTTTTATACCTATTTCCAAGACGGAGAAACTACTTATATATATTTGATATATATATCTACTCCTTCTGTCTCTATATATTAAATCTGTGCATTTCTAATATAGTACTACTAGTATTACTTTAAAATAAGTTAACTAGCGAAGTGCTATTAATAACTTCTTATTCAAATTTATCTTCATTTTTGTCCCAATCAGAATGTTGTTTCTAGGACGTCTGGGGCAACCACCACGCCCGTGTATTAGTAAGAGCAGGTACAATAGCAGGCTATAAGCCAGCTGTAAACATATTTTAAGAAGATAAATAAAGAGAGAAGAGCAGCTACAGCACAGACTCCAAGACACATTGTGTTTATGATAGATGGGACCATATATATTAATAGTATAGTAGACAATTATTATATGAATTAGCTATTAGATCAGCTATAGATTAATTGGAGTTAACAGTGGACTATACTATTAAAACTTGCTCTAATTCGTACCGTTTCTTTTATTTAATCTTACTATTAATCGACGTCCTCCCAATCATGATCTTGACGGCATTACACTTGGTTCAGTGCACCTGGACGCGATTGCCTCCTGCGGTGCGGGCGGCTCTTGGTTCAGTGCACCTGGACGCGAGCGGACAACGAACTTCGCCTAGGTTTCCAGCCCAGTTTTGGATCCACCAACCAAATATCCACCAGTCAGGAATCAGAGCACCATTTTCCGCTCACACATCTTCATCACTGGATTACAACTTTACCCAATGAACTCTTTCATCATTTCATTTTTAAGGAGACATAAATTTATTTTAACTGATTAGGTACCGTCTTTTCTAAGCTGTTTCCGGTATGGTGGACCAACCAAATTAGGGTGCATGCCATGACGCACCCATCAGCAAGCGGCCATTATATTCAGCTTACCAACACCGAAATGTCACAAATCTCCATCACTGCACTCTACAGGTGGACTGTTACACCGCACCTAAGAGAATCTTCAATAGCCTTGCTATTTCAATCTTTGTTTTAAAATGTACTCCCTCCGTTTCTAAATATTTGACACCGTTGACTTTTTAGCACATGTTTAACTGTTCGTCTTATTCAAAAACCTTTATGAAATATATAAAACTATATATATACATATAAGCATATTTAACAATGAATCAAATGAAAGGAAAATAATTAATAATTACTTAAATTTTTTGAATAAGACGAATAGTCAAACATATTTAAAAAAGTCAACGGCGTCAAATATTCAGAAACAGAGGGAGTAGCAAACTTTCTCAAAAAACCTCTATGTATAGATGATGGCTATGCCATCACACCGCCCATATCTACCAACAGATTGGCCAAATTTGGAAACCAAGTGTTGACGACCAACGTCGACACTAGATTAAATTTGGCCCAAATTTGAAAGATGATCAAAGCATTCACGCAAAGGCCAGTGATATGTACCAATGTTTACCGAGCTATGCTGACCGATTCAAACAGGGGTACACCTGTCTAACCGATGGTGTGCGGGTGGTCTAACTGGCAAGCGCCGAATCAAAGTTTAACTTGATTATTGTTTCGTCTTTGCTTGCTTGAGACCAATATTTCTGGAGTTCTAATTGATCTTTGAGTCAGTGAGTGTGTGTGCCAATTAAAAAAAAACTCGCAAGACAGTCCCTTGGCATTCATTCAAACAAGGTAGATAGGCAGTACAGATCAAGGTCTGAACAGCTGAACGGAACTGATCATGAACTGAGCACAATGATCTATGACAAATTACCAGCAGACGCACACTCACTGACTCAGTGAAGATGGAAGAACACATTAATAAAGATTTGAGGTTTTTTTAGCACACAAACATGCTCCCTCCGTCCCAAAAAACTCAACCTAGACAAGGATGTGACATCTCTTAGTAGAATAAATATGAACAGCCATTTGTCCAGATTCGTTGTGCTAGAAAATGTCACGTCCTCTCCTAGGTTTAGTTTTTTTTTTTGGACGGAGGGAGTATCTCGTTTCAATAGAAAGCATACTACTGCTATCTCTAGAATGTTGTTTCTATAACGTCAGGTGAAAGTGAAACAACCAGCATACTAGTAGTAATTCGTACGGTTAGGGCCACTTTGATTTAGAGGAAAAACATGGGAATTTTATAGGATTCCAATCCTATAGGAAAATTTCCTACGAAGCAATTTAAAACAAAGGATTAAATCCTATTCTATCATTTGAAATTCCTATGAAATGAACAATCCTATAGAGATTTTGAAGGAAATTTAGCAAAAGCTTCAACCTCTTGGAAACTTTCCTTCGAATCTATCTCTATTATCTTATTCCTGTGTTTTTCATGCGGTTCAATCAAACGGTCATTCCTATATTTTTTCTGTATTTTACAATTCTCTATTTTACACTTGTATTACTATCCCTACGCTTTTTCTATTCCTCTATTTTTTTTCATTCCTATAAATCAAATGGGCCCTTAACTCCATCTTATAATCGACGGCCACCGGATCATGACGGTAGGATTGCCGTTGTTTCACTTGTTTGCACGCAGTTCAGTACACCTTGACGCGATTGCCTCCTGCAGACGACCAACTTACCTTTGGTTTCGAGCACAGTTGGGCGGTCAGGAATCAGCGCACCATTTTCTGCTTACCAAACACCAAAGAGATGAACACAGGTCTTCATCACTGGACTGTGGAAGTGGAGTACTTCCACTGCACTTCACCAAACATACTCTTTCTTCAATTCATTTCTGAAAAAACAAAACGACATGAAAAATTAACACCGTGAAATACCCACCTTATTAATCTCAACACATCTGCAAAGATCGAAGTTAGTGGGAACAACATAATTGCTGCTAATTTCTTGGATTGAAACAAAAGCAACATGGAGCAAGCTGTTAAGCTATATGATCTATCTGAAACTGCGAAGAAAATGAAAAAAAAAAAGGAATTGTCGGTTCACACATCAAGCTAATCTGATGGCGAGGAACAGCCCTCTGTTGTAACAAAGTTCCCTATAACCCTGGACTCCGAGACTATATAGCAGGCGCTGTACATGATGTATTCGATATTGCTACTTTGTCAGAATGAAAAATCTTGCCCCAATTTCGTACAACACATTGGATAAAGCTTGGGCAATAGTCAACTGACAGATAGTGAATTTCCTTATAGTTTTCCCAGTTGCAGATAAGCCACAAAAGAAGGGGGCTGGGGCTCTCCCAGATTCAGAAAAAGATGACATAGATAGAGCCACCTTTGATCCGTTCATTGATAAATTCTTTGGAATGAAAGAGGGGGTCGTGCAGTTTTACCTTTTGAAGGGCTGATCTACTCCATCGCATCCTATCTTTATATGGGTGAATCAAGCAACTTGGCAGCTGTCATGGTTGTACCCGATGGTGGTTAGGGTAGGACAGAGCTTAGGTATGGACACAGGTGTATAGGATTTGTTGATTCCATCTTTGTGCCTAACCATTTTCATATCTGATCATCTGTTCAGCAAAATACGAGTCAGTAACACCAAAGGAATTAATTCACAAGTCACCGATTCTTCTCCGTTTTTCGTCTGCAAAGTGATTTTCTCCTCGACTTCCATGGCTGCAAATTGTAACATCTGAAAACAACAGCCTGGCGTAAAACAGACCTAGTCCGTAGTAAGTGGCTTTCTCCTCGACTTCCATGGCTGCAAATTGTAACATCCGAAAACAAAAGCCTGGCGTAAAACAGACCTAGTCCGTAGTAAGAGCCATGTATTTGAAGGACTCCCTGCTGCAATTTCTGTCCATTGATATTCCACGATTTCTGTCCATTGTTATTCCCTCTTAAACCAATCACAGTGTACCTGTGCTGAATAAGAATATCATCAAAAGTGTCATTTTTACTCAATCAAGCAATTCATACAAATACCACCACAATAGCCTCTACAAAAGAGGTGAATGAGAGCCAAGAGAAAGCCAAAAATCTTCTAGTATGGCATAATGATATGGAATGGCAAGATACAGTTATTGCATACAGCATCAAATTGTCATGAATGAATGGATGCAGGTTTTACTAAAGCCAAAAGTACATCAGCAGAAAACAGAAGCCATGACATACATTGTTTCTAACAGAATAAGCAAGCTCTATTGCGAGGGATAGACAGAGGTTAAAGGTTCATTAAGTCACCAGTGTAAATGGCATATAAATACATGGACAATGAGCACATATCAGTTAATCCCAGAGGAGAAGAACACATGAGCTGCACCCATGATCATCAACACGTATAGACTGCAATTGTTCAGAGTTAGCTCATGCTCCAAACTAGAATCTACAGAAATTCTCAACACCTGTGATACATGATACAAAATTTCTCATACTACAAGAGGGCAGATAGACATGGTTGACTTGAGATCAAGTTTATGTTTTACAAGATACAGGCAAGTAACCACATCAGTTCATACATGCAAGTTTTAAACATTACATATCTTAACAATACCCTGCAGAAGTGTTGTTCAAATGGATTCAGTCGTTAGAAATGAAAGGCCAACAAAACATTATATAATTGAATGGTAGTGAATATTCTAAAATTGAATGCACTGTTTTGTAACAAATTCTCTGAACACTGATATAAACAGCAAATTAGCAACCGACGGCACCAGAGTAAACAGCATGTCAAAGGGACAACAACAATATAAATTTCACTGTTACAAAAGCAGGGCATATGGATTGATACCACAAGATAAAACCATAAAGTCCACAACCCAACCCCAGTGACAAAATGAAGCTAGAATGCAGCAGTTGGAACACCACCTTCAAAAATTCTGGAACAACTTCAATCAGAATGTGCTGCACTAAACCTAAAATCAGGACCTATTCCGCGGCTTCTTCCTTGTATGCTCTACTTGCTCTTTGTCGTTGTCGGTATCATCACCTCTCTCCCTCTTCTTTTTTCTCTTTTTCTCAGTGGCCACAGAATCACCAGCACTAACTATTATCCCCTTCACAACTGTCTTCACCTCTTCCTCTTCCGGATGATTCTTTTTGTTCCTTTTCTTCTCCGGGCTGGCAAATCTTTGCTCCGGAGCACCAACAATTTGTTTCACATCCCTTGCATTCTCTTGCTGACTCTCATGCTTCTTCTTCTTCCTGTTCTTCTTGCTCGTCTTCTTGTCCGTTTCATCTTGCGCGACGAGATCAGCAGCGTAGGCCACTTGTTGTACCTCCTGCTCCTGCTTCACATGAGTGGCTGCTTGGTGATGGTCCTCTGAACGCTTCCTCTTCTTCTTGTCGGAGGCGGAGGCGGAGGCGGAGGCGGAGGCGGCAGTATCTCCACGGTGGTAGTAGTTGAGTAGGTCGAGGCGGAAGCGGTGGTGGTTTTTGGTGGCGTCGGCGGCGGTGTGGAGGTAGGTGGCGGCGTCGGAGGAGGGGAGGTTGGAGGCGGCGGAGTCGGCGAAGAGGTCGAGGATGCGGGCGGCCTTGGCGAGCGAGCAGGGCTTGGAGGAGAGGATGACGCCGGTGATCGCCCTCATCGCCTCGCCGCCGGCCAACCACCGTCTCTCTCTCTCTCTCTCTCTCTCTCTCTCTCTCTCTTGTTTGGGTTGGAGGCGAGTTGGATTGCTCTGCTCTCGATTATTAGGGTTTTAGGAGGAGGGGCGCGCCGCTCTCATGGGCCTAGTGGGCTACGGCCCATCATCATTCTTTCCGAATAGTAAGGTCCATCTCGTGTGAAGAAGCAGGGAGATTGGGTGGGAAATACAACGGAAAATGCTGGTAATCGGCCGTCCGACCGAGACAGAAAAATCGGACACCACGTCGACACCTTTCACGCTGTCTACATGCTAACTCTAGAAAGATTCAAATCCATCAACTGATACGGCAAGTTTCTCGGGTGCTTCTATCTGCAATCAACTAATTACTAACTCAATTGTTTTAGCTATTCATTCCAACCATGCATATGCATGTGTCAATCTTCAAAATATTTTTTATCCTAAACTACTTATCCGATCTAAAATCCGATTACACGATTGTATTTGTTGGAATTAAATCGTTATAACAAGATATTCCATGATTATATTCCGATTAAAGAAAAATATAATTTTCAAACTATTAATACTTCTTGTTTCATATGTTATATCGATATGTTTCACAAAATTCTTGAAAATAATTGCCACTACCCTCCATCAATGCTTGCATGCATGCATTTTAGCGGTCTTTAAAATGATTTTTCTTCTAAACTAAATATCCAATTTATGATTCGATCGTATTCTTTGTAATTAAATCTTTACA
Organism: Oryza meridionalis; assembly: GCA_000338895.3. NCBI lineage: Eukaryota > Viridiplantae > Streptophyta > Magnoliopsida > Poales > Poaceae > Oryza > Oryza meridionalis. The sequence goes on from CM002524.2 coordinate 486,308, forward strand.
TCAAGATATCACACGATTATATTTTGATGAAAGAAAAATATATGTTTCAATCTATTAACTTTTGTTATTTCATAAGTGATAGCAACATGTTTCAACGTATATCTTCACTGTGTTTTATAAAATCTTTAAATATTTCATAACTTGTTGATCAGCTGCAACATTTTGACCATCAATCCGATGTGTTTTATGAGATATCGGATGTCTGATTGCTAGTATTCTCCAAATACAACGCCAGGATTCATCGGATTGAGGGGAGCAGAACAGTGCAGAGCATTGCATACCTACATGTGAAATGAATCTGATTAAAGTTTCAGTTCTTCACAGTTACTACGAGTGATTCCAAACTTACCTTGTAAGTTACGTTTGTCGCAATTGCCTAAGCTTGTCATTTCACTTCCACAGCATCACATTTTGGATCGTCTCAGGTTTTGGGACTAAGATACATGTATATACACCACAAATTTAATTCGATTATTATTATGATGAGGCGAAGGCAAATCAGTTCAGTACAAAGCACATACATACATTACTAGTACATTATTACATATCAGCAGCATGCATCACCGTATGTAGGTTGGTTGTCTGCTGAATCACTTGTTAGCTGCACCGGCGCCGGCGGGCTTGTTGCCTTTGGCAGCGGCGGATGGCTTGTTGGGTTTGGCGGCGCTGGTACCAGCAGCCTCCTTCTTCTCCTGGCTGCTATCGGGCTTCTTCTCCTTATTGCTGGTATCGGCGACGACATTATGCTGCTGCTTCTCCTTGCTCTTGGACTTGGAGTTGGAGTTGGAGGAGAGCTTGAGCTTGAGGTGCACCCCGAGGTCGCCGCCGCTGCAGGAGCTGTGGAGAAGCAGAGAGTTGTTGATGGACTGCACGTTGCTGTTGATCATCGCCTTCACGCCTCCCTTGCCGTTGGCACTACTGCTTCTCTTGTCGTCTCCGCCGCCCTTGCTGCCAGCTGGGGCGGGGGCGGCGGCGGGGGAGGATATCTTCATGGATGCGCCCTTGTTGTCGCCGGCCAGCGTGATGATGCTTGTCCCTTGCTGGCCGTGGGAGGCGGCGCTGAGCATGCCGGCGAGCCCCGCCTTGAGGTCCTTGCGCAGGTCGCCCTTCTTCTCCTCCTCTTTCACCTTGTGCTGCTGCTGCTGCTGATGCTGATGATGCATGGGTGGTGGCTGTTTGTGATGCTGCGGCTGCACAGTGTCGGTGGGGATGACGACGACGTCCTTGGGCTTGCAATTGGGAGGAGGCTCACGACGACCATCTCTGCTGCTTGCTGGTGGCGGCGGCTGCTGATGCTGATGCAGGCGGCGGTTGGGTGGTGCGGCGCGGGAGGCGGCAGCTGGGATGGTTGGGTGGGGATGGCGCGATGAGGGAGGTGACGGCGGCCTGTACCTGGAGGTGGAGGGCGGTGGCGGCGGCGGCGGTGGAGGGCTGGTCCAGTACGGGAACCAGTAGCGCTGGGGAGGCTGTTCCTCCTCCTCATCCATGGCGTTCATCGATGATCTAGCCTACCACTAGCAGTAGCTGACGGACGGAATATGGATTGCTTTAAATGGCGGGAATAACCCACAGAAATCTATATATGGAGTATATATATAGTACAAGAGGGAAATAACAGAGGAGGATCGTATTCGTATCTTTGGATTGCTTTCAGCTTGCGGAAAATGATTCTCTGCGGCATTTGCAATCCAAGTACGTAGTACAGTACAGTGCAGGAGCAGGAGAATGGGTGGGTTGGTTAGGCATCTGATTCTTCTTCCTCATTGCCGTGGCGTACGTGCACCATGGCTTTGCCAATCACAACATGATACGTACACCCACACTTCCATACTGGAATATCATCTTTCATCTATTTTTTCAGAGCTCTACTGTATGTAGTCTATATATACACTACTGCAGTCTTAGTATTTTCTATACTATTGTAACGGGCGGAGTCGCCATCCTTCCATCTCCTCCTATTGCGTGTCCACTCCACTTGCATAACCACCGGTATATAAATTTAAATTTTAGTGAAAATATTTAACATAGCTTATGGTGTCGTTGACAGCTGTATAAAAAAAAGTTAAGAATAAATTTCACAAAACTACATATATTTTGTTCAAACTATCATAAAACTATATATTTAATAACGTGTATCACAATATATAGATTTAACATCATTTTTTTTACAAAAATATAGATTTAAAGAATCGTATCAGAAAACTACAGATATAACATTGGTTTTATTACAAAACTACAACGTTTCTGACCTCAATATATTATGGATATAAACTATATAATGTATAGTTCTTTGATAACTTCATCGTAAAATCTGTAGTTTTGTTATATAATATTTTAAATATGTAGTTTTATAATAAATTCGGCGTTAAATCTATCAATTTTTTGATACATAATTTTGTGATAGTTTAGTTAAAGTATACTGTACGAAGCTTTGTGAAAATTACTCAACAGTTAATTTAAAATACAAACGTATGCAAATAGGAAACGTAAGATATAATCAAAGAGTAAAACAAGTCTTCTTATATGTGGTGTTGTAAAACAAAGTAATATAAAACATACATGCCACTGCTCATTATATAATGAGTGATGTTAATTATATTATATAATTTTGCATTGTTGTAACCCCTCTGTCCCAAAATACTGGTTATATATTATCGCTATATTTTTAATAACTTACGTGCCGCTGAGAAAAAATGGTTATATTGATTATCGTTAATCATACATAGAAGTTTAGTAATAGGTGTTATCTCTTTCTTTAGTTTGTTATTCTAAGTAGTTATATTGCTTTTAATCAAGCTATGAATTTGTAATCGTGACCGTTCGATTTGCAATATCGGTAGTAATTGGATGTAATTTATTTAAACAAAAACAACAATAAATTCCATTATAAAAATATCATTATATGTTTATAAAAAAAATTGGAAGTTGTACAAGAAAACAGAATAGAGGCAATTGTATATATCCCTACTATAGAGGTAGTAGCGGTATTTTATACTGATTAATGAGCAGGGCTCACGAGTCGGTCAAGTACCCGTGGTGCGGAAAAAGCGGTCAGTCTCGATCTTAGTCTCGGTTAGAGATGGCAACGGGGAATTCACTGTTGGGGTCACACATCTACGTCCTTGTCCATGCGGTGTTAAAATTTCACTGTCCCCACCCCTACCATCCACGATAGGGCTACATTTCATCCATCCCCGTCCTCTTCGCGCATGAATATTGCGTCGTTGGAGCTTAGAGGAGAGGGCAAAGCCATGGTTGGTAGTCGGCATGGGACGACGACGCTAGGGAGGGCTGGAGGCCACACTTGTGGATTGATCTTTGCTGGTGGCTCGGGATGGCGACGCTAGCGAGGGCTAGAGGCCGCACTTGTGGATTGATCTTTGATCCCATTTGCAGTATACTCTGGGTTCGCCATTTTCGATCATCCTACTACGGCCCCGTTTGATAGGGCTCCAAACTCCAACTTCTAGTTTCAAACTCCTACTCCAGTGGGCTGGATTTTTCACATTTTGGTCATTTTGAAAAACTTATTTCGTAAATAGACCCCTGAAAAAACTTATCCCAAAAATGGTCCTTTTTGGGGCGCGCAGAGTGGCTGGCGCCGTCGCCGTCCTCCTGTCACCGTGGCACACGCGAACCGACGTGACAAGAGGAGGGCGCCAACATGGATGGCGCCGCCATAGGGAGGAGGGCGCCAGCCATGCTGGCGCCGCCTCCCCCCATCTCTCGCTTCCATTCCTATTTCTCTGTATCGAGTTGCAACCTTTTTATTTTTGTTTTATTCTTTCGATGTTTTTTTCGCACTTAGAGTCACGATACAACCAACCACAACAAAATTAAACTCGAACGGAATATACCACTTAATAGCTAGAAGTCTGAAAATAGCATATCACTTAGCCTACTTTGCACCTTCATCAAAATTAGACCATAACTCCTCTAGTAAAACCCTTCGATCAGAATGTTAAACATAATGCACTCTACCACTATATGAAATTACTTAATCTAATTCAAAATATAACCACATGAAATGATAGCCATAAGTTAAACAGTACAGAGAGATGTAGTTTTTTTTTATTTTTATTTTATTTTTTTGATATTTTTTTCACACTTAGGAGAATACAAGAACCAGCCATAGAAAAAATAAACTCAAACGGATAAAATATGTGACTTGTAGAATTTTTCAAAGCTCTACCGAAAAGTCATTCGGGTGTCATTTATTAAAATAGGCGTAGCTTTCTAATACGGACTCGGAATCAGGCAAATAATATATCCACGGACATCTACAGAAAATGTTACATCCAATTCTCCCCGCTATGTCGGGTTCGGTGATATTAAAACCTCCAAATTCCGCTTGCAAGATTGTCTTTTCGAGGAGAGAAGTTTTTCGGTAGAGCTTTGGAAAATTTCACAGGCCACATATTTCGTCCGTTTGAGTTTATTTTTTATATGGTTGGTTCTTGTGAGTTCCTAAGTGTGAAAAAAATATCAAAAAAATAAAATAAAAATAAAAAAGTTGCACATCTCTCTCCTCTACACTAGTTCGGAGAGAGAGGAGAGTAGAGGAAAAATTCTACAGGTCACATATTACGTCCATTTGAGTTTAATTTTTCTATGCTTGGTTCTTGTGTGTCCCTAAGCGTGAAAAAAATATCAAACAAATAAAAGAAAAATAAAAAAAAATTCAGGGGGGGGGCGCCAGCCACTCTGGCGCGCTCCCCCTAGCTACCTCAGCATCGCCCGCCACGTCGGCAGGGGGACGACGCCAGAGAGGCTGGCGCCATCCAGTTGGACGACGACGCCAGCTACTCTGGCGCCCCAAAAAGATCATTTTTGGGATAAATTTTTTCAGAGGTCTATTTGCGAAATAAGTTTTTTAAAAAGACCAAAATGTGAAAAATCCAACTCCAGTGAGAGCTGACTTCGTTTTCAGCTCCAGATCTGAAATTGAAAAAACAAAAAAGAAAAAAATCCAACCCGGAGTCGCCGAAAACCCCGGGCAAAACTAAAACCTCTCCTCCTCCTCCTCCTTTCTCCTTTCCCCTCTCCTTGGTCGCCGCCGGCCAGGCCGCGCCGCCGCTTCGCAACCCTCACCCTCACCCCCATGGCGACCTCCCGCGACGCCGATGAGATCATCGAGAAGCTCTCCTCCGACCGGGCCAGAACCCGCGATGTGAGTACACTCCCACTCCCTGCCTCCCTTCCTAGATTGAATTTGGATGTTGCCTGATTGGTTGATTCGCCCCATGGACTCGCCCGCAGGAGGGGGTGAAGCTGCTGGGCACCTGGCTGCAGGGCGACCGCGTTTTCTCCTTCTGTCGCCTCCTCGCCCGCAACACCGCCAACCTCAAGCCCGCCCATCTCCCCGCCTGTCTGTCTGTCTCTCCCTTCTACTACTGCTACTCCTACACTACTAGTATGTAGTATCTCTGATGATTCTTTCGTGTTTGTTTGCAGCCGCCACATGGCCCTTCCTCATCATGGCGCTCACCAAATGCGTCATCGCCGACATCTCCGGCAAGAAGCGCTCTCCCAAGAGCGCCGCTGCCAGGATGCTCCGCCTCGCCGTCCAGTGCGCTCAAGACTTCCGCCTCTCTGGTTGGTTACCTTTCTTTCCAAACCAACATTTTCCTGCTCTCTGCCCTCCTTTTCATCCACTTTGTATTTCTATGTATGTCACGGTCACGGAGGTTGCTCTCTAACTTTGGTACAAATGACAACCTGCCCTGCACTGCTGATTTTAATCAATCTTTTGTTTATCTATCTATCTTCACAACTAGTTTTGATGATTCTGCATTCTCACTAGTTTTCTCATACAATGCGCTACCACCATTTTATACACTGCTTGAGTTCACATCGTTTCATGCATGGATCCCCACAACTGACAATGCCATCAAACTTGGGCAGCCTGCTGCCTACTCCCTCCGTTTCATATTATAAGTTTCCTAGTCAAGTTTAACCAAGTTTATAGAAAAATATATTAATATTTTCAACACAAAACAAACATATTATCAAAATATATTCAATGTTAGATTTTATGAAACTAGTATGGTATTTTAGATGTTGCTAAATTTTTCTATAAGCTTAGTCAAACTTGATTAGGAAAAAAGTCAAACGACTTATAATATGAAACGAAGGGAGTACTCAATAATGATGCACAAACACACAACATAATCTTCTATCGCGCTCACCAGCTACACATTTTGCAGCTACTTGCACATCCATGACTTATGCTATGTATACAATAACCCCAACTCATCTTGCCTACCCATTCCTAACCCAATTTAACGTTTATTTTATCCGCATCCGTTCCTTTTTGTCAAATGTCTACTCCAACATGACAGCATTAATGTTCACTCGTAAATTTCTACGTGGAACTTCCAATAAAGAATACTGCTGAGGGCTGAAAGGAGGTGCTCAGGCATTCTCTTTCATGCATGCCTGCGAGTAATGTTCATACCTTTGGTGTTGGGATGTTCCTGATTTTCATGTACTCTTATTTATTTATGCATCTTCTCACTTGCCAGACACCCAGCAGTATGCTTCGCGTTTAACCAGATATGCAAACAGCCTTTTCAATTGCTTTGAAGTGGAATATTTTACATGCTGCATGATGATAAACAAGAGGTTCATTGTCTCTGCAGGGCGGTCGTTACTTTTGATTTCCGTCGCTAAGAAACTTTTCAGTCATATATGGGAGGTTGTAAAAGATGCTCCCAGCTTTCTGATAGAGTACAGCATAATTCTTAGGCAGCTTTTAACTGTTAAGGAGTACCGGTATCAGATGAAACCTCGAACATATAGCAGTGAGTTCCTTTGCCAGATCTCCTATCTTTTCATCCCATTAACACTTTTGTTCCTTTATTATTCTTATATTTTTTCAGGTTTTGTTGTGCTCTACATGAAGAAAGTTGCGCCTGGTTTTGATGAAAAAATCAGTAATCAGGCCAGCTCCAAGGAGGAATCCTTCCGTTGTGCACAGACCCTTCATGTTCTACTTGAAAACCCACCGGGTGATTACCCTGATATCATGAGGGAGGAGGTCCTTTGTGGGTTTTGTGCAATATGCTCAAATATTAGGCATGTATTGTTTGCTCATGTCCTTTTGACGCTCCTCTTGAACCCACTTCCTCCTAAGAAGAATGGTTTGCATTTTTATATTTTTTGTCTCCCGCTGCTTTTCTGAGTTGCAACTGAAATAAACTTAATTTGTGGAATCAGGGAAGAGGGAAAACTGACCCGCAAACTTATAGAATGCGTTAACACCTTTCTACTGAAGGATGGGCCAAACCTGGGATGCAAATCTGTTGATATCCATAATGCTGTTCAAGATTTTATGTTCCATTCTTGGCCTGTGACCCACGATAGGGCTTTGAAGGTTCTGATAGCCTGACTTGCACTACTGCATCTTTATTACATAATTTTGATTGTACCTTCACTACATCTTTTGTGTTGTATTCAAGCAACAATTTTTACCCTTTTTCCAGAGCTTGTTCATCACCTATGCAAAGGTTCAGCTGGAACTTGCTAGGGCTATTCCTGAGATTTTGGAAAAACTTCTTGATGTCATCATTAAGGAATTAGACCAAAATTTTGATACTGGAGCCGGTTTAGTATGGTAGGGATACTGTTATTCTTTTGAAAACGCTTTATGATTTTGATTTCTTTTCTGATGAAATACAATAAATGTAGGTGCGAGGCACCTCGAGACGAGAAAGCTGGCTCCTTGAGGTGCTTCCAGGAAGAATTGATGGATCTATCTGCTACTGCCTTATATCTGGTATTGGATCTGCATCTATACACAGTTGCACACACATGTGCTCAGACTTGCACGCACAACATTTCATTATTCTGTTTTCGCTCGAAAACAGCTTAAATTGTTCGGAATATTTAGGCCTACAAATGCATACCGAGGACATCACAGAACAAGAAAAAGTTAAAGACGGAGCATGTTATGACCATCATCATGGATAGCCTGCTGAGAGGATCCCTTGTTTGGTATGCACCATCTATCCACTTCAAAAGAAGGCATTGTTTATCTCTGAAATCTCATATGCGTATCCTGACAACCTTGGGTTTGTTAAAACCTGAGGTAAACAGTCGAATTCAAGAATCTCTTTTATTAAACATGCCTCATCTTGTGTATTTTCCATGCCTTTTACTTGCTGCTTCCAATTCAGTTCTATTTTGATATTATGAAATATGTATAAAATCACTCGCATTTTTCTAAGTTAGTACCAACGCAGTGCTTATCAGTGACACCACCTTTTCGAGCAATTAGCTTTCATGCTCTGTGAAGTTTCAATTTTGACATGTTACTTCTTAAACCCTTAAACTAAATGTTCTTGTAGGCGTATGGCCTAACCATGTGCTAGAAATTGATTATTTGGAGGTGTCTCCCATTGTTGAATCCCAAGGCTAGCATGTACTGTTCTGTTCCTTAGTTGCCTCATGCTATGTTATTTCTCACTGGCCCCTTACAAGTTACAACTGAAACTTGTTGCACGTCGGTGTGATATATAGTAGCACTTGCCACAGATGTTCCCTGTGGTGAGATGTAATCCCTTATTCCTTGTTAAGCACGAGGACCACTAAATCTGTTGAACGTGTTTGATTTTGTATACCTATTATTATCTTTGTCTTTTTGCAGGAGTGGTTCTATTTGTTGTCTTATTCACAAGTATGGGTACCGAGTGGATAAATCTTTGTTGATCAATTGGTTCAAGGCGACCTGTAAGGGTTTGAAAAGGTTATGCAACTGCCTTATTTTTTGTTGATGTAATATTTTCTGTGGCAATCGGCAACTGCAATATTAAAGAAAATAGCAACCTGCTTTACTTTCTGTTATTTAATGCTTGTTGGTAAGTAGATCTGTGATTATGTTCTTTGAGTTTTTCAGTATATGACACTCACTCTAGATATGCATAGCATGTCTGAAATGCACATGCATGCAAGATAGTGCAAAATCACTATTGTGGATAACTTTTACTGCACAACTTTGGAATCGACAATCAATCATTGATCTGAAATATAGCAAGTATAGCAACTTCTAGTGTTCAAAATTTGTCCCAGAATATAGCAACTTCTACACCTACTTCCTAATCTCAACCAATCACAACCCCCCCCATTTAGTTCCACGTACTTCCTTAATCACCGTGTGCAAAACTTCAGAAACCCTTATATTTTGAGACAGAGGGAGTACATGCTATTATTAGTCACTAGTATAGTAGTATGTCATTAGTAGTTATTCATGTGCTCTAGGGATTTCTTGGTACCAAATTTTATTATAGGTATTCACCTACCATGAGCATGCATTGTATAGTTCATTGAATGTTCTATTTTTTCTATGGTTGCCCAGTGTTTTGAGCAATGCAAATGCCCTACGGTTTCAAGATTCACTGCTTTGGCTTATCAGGTTTGTTTTGATGGTACCTTTTGTTTTTGTTGGTGGCTTAAATGTCTTGTGCTGTGCTGCTTTATGTAACCTGATGATTACTGAAATTGTTCTGTACATTCTAGCTAGCAAGTGGAATATGTCAAACTTTCACTTACCTTAACAGGGTTCTCAAGGAGTTCTCTGCGCTTCTCATGTCTAGTGCTAGGGATGCACCACCATTTTGGTTAACAAATGATGAGGTAAATTTATTTCTGTTTTGCTGTGCCATTTACATTTCAGTTAATTAGCCTGAGGCTAAAGAGCTTATACGAATCTACCACTATCTCTTGTGGTCCCCCTATCGCTACTAAGTATTTTCTAGACTTGTGATGTTCATAGTTATACCCACATATGACAACCAATCACCTTTTTTCCGCAGATGCCAATTTTGGAAGGTTATTGGCAAGATACCTGGAATTCTCTTATTCACGCACTTCCTTTGTTTAGCACCACAGCTCTAGTCGTGAGTATCAGAAATTGACCCTTCTCTTATGATATTTCAAAACTTATAATTGTTATAAGTTCATAACATTCTTGTTTGAAAAAAGGTGCCTAATCAGTTTTTTGTGCTGTGCTTCTGAAACAACTGTTTACTACTACTAAAATTGAATTATCAAGTAAAGAGTGTATATGACTCTGATGTTATCAGTGTTTGCGCTCTTTACCATATCTCCATTTATTTTTTAGTCCTTCAGGGACTGAACACTAAAAATGGAATGATAATTGTCAATATAACCTGCATTTAGAGTACCCAAGTAGTTGTGAAATATCACTGTATGATTCTATTTTCTAGAACATCTAAAAATTTGATTGGTATTTTATTGCACATTTGTAGGTTGATTCAGTTCTGAGGTTGTTGGGTGAAATGATCATGCGGGTGAGCTTCTCATTCCCAATTATCTTAACAGAAGCTCTAACATATTCTGTGCATAATTTCAGGCCAGTTATAGTTATTTCGAGATATCATTGATATTTTGTGCTTTCCTTCTTCAAGGACCAAGTTCATGCATCATTTGTGTCAGAAGATACATGGGACCTACAAATATTTAAACAATTACCATCATCGTACGTATGCCCTCTTTCTGTGAGACTGACCATTTATCAGTTGTAATCTTGCCTCGTTTTTTCAGTACAACCTCCGTTCAAAAATATAAGAATATTTGAGGCTGAACATGGGTATTAAGAAAGTAGGTGGAATTAACTGGGGAAATGTTGTGATAGGTTAAGATGAGGAAGTAGGTGGATAAGCTCCAGAAATCCTTATATTTTTGGATGGAGGAGTACCTGCATGTAGTGAGATATGCATGTGTCAGTAAAAAGCTCCTAAACTACCTTCAGCACAGTGCTATCTATGTACCTGAATACATTTAACTTGTTTTTGCATTCTATTTTCATGTCAGTTATTTTCTATTGTCATGTGACCCTACCTACTAGTCTTTCTTCTCACGGTAAATATCCATCTCCTATTCTAGAATATATTGCATACAGTTAAACTGCATCTTGATTTCTAGAGATGATGGACAAATAAAAAAAATAAACTGTGTATTCTTCTCAAATAGCAGCAGCTTTGTTGCCTGAACTTCCAACAATGACTAGTTTCAGTGCTTCCTGTTTAATCACCATTCTGCTTGGATCATAAATAATCAGTTGCCACTATCCTAATTATCTGTGGAATGTCCCAGAAAATTGGTTGAAATTTCTGTTGCCAAATAAGTCCAAAATCCACTTTTCTGATGGTCTGGTGAATAATGTAAAATAATATCCTTCCTTTCGTGGGAAATCGTTAAGAGAAATGAGTGAGTAGTGAGCACTGTTGCTTACATAGCACATCAGTAAACAGAGGTCCATGAAATCTGAATATGTTGGTGCTGTTATGATGTATTGATCCCATCTTATTGGTTTAGCTGTGAACTATATAAATCAGTAGATGTATGTGTGCTCAGTTAGCGTTATCCTTGGACTAAGAATTAAGAGAAAGTTAAATCCTATCAAATAGAAGAGCTATGAGCCTCTTAGGCTCTTAGTGCACTAGGGTAGTACCAACCTGATTGTGATTTATATTTTTCTTGCATATGAAGAAACCACAGGTTGTTATCCTGCCGCTATGAAAAGAAATAACTAATGCAGCACACATTCCTTAGTCCTTACAATTGCTGTTAGCTGAACTGTGGAAGACATTGCATGGTGTAATAAACTCATAGTTATGCTGTTTTGTCATTCTGTTATGTCCTTGCCATTGTTGCCTAACCTTTCCTTCAATATCCTTTAACTGATGTGAACATTTTGGCCTATACTTACTTACATTTCATTGTGAGCTAATTCTTAGAATTGTTTTTTGACATTGGGATTATACTTACAATTCGTTTTGGCCCCCCCCAATTCTTACTGTAGGTCTACTCTGTACTTCATTGCTTGTTACTTTTCAAAGATAGGTTTTCAGGTATGCTTGCTGTCTTGCACTATTTTAGTTGTTTACTGCTTATGGTCACAATGGAGTAGTGGAGTTGATCAATCCCATACATTTAGGAAACAAATAGACTGTCCAAAACTCTTATGCAACTCTTTCGTTTAAAGTATGACAAGGATTCATGTTCTCAACTCACTAATTAGGGTAAATTCACCAGATCAAGCCAAAAAGAGGGCATTCATCATTGTAGTCTTTCCCAATTTTAAAAGTTTGGTTGGTGCCAAAATGTTTGTTTAATTGTTTTGGATCTATCCTTCTCAAATATAATTCTAATTGTTCATATTCTTGCTAATTTATTGTTCAGCAATCTCACAAAATACACTGCTTGTTATTTCCTGAACTGTCATGTAACTCTTTTTGGATGATTAAGTATGAAACACACAAAGTAACTACAGAGTTGGCAAATGCTCACGTTTGCCTGTACTTTCTATGGCCGAAGTTGAAAAAGAGCAAAACCACCCCACAGTTTCGTGTGCTTTCTGTGCTTGCTACCTTTCTTCTTGATGTTTCAGTAAACAGCCTGTCTAGAAATAACTGCTACAAATTTGTGAATGATAGGCTAGTATGATGATGTAGAAAAAGGAACATCTGCACAAAATCTAATCACCTTAGTTATTCAATATACTGGAGCTAATCATTTTACCTTCCCAACTATTGTGCTTTGAGCCTTTGACTATTATTACTAGTTACTCCTACTTTCTGTATTTCAGATTTTTTTTTTCTTTTTATATCAAACATGCTCAAAGCATACTTTTGTTCTTCAATATCATTATATGCAGGGCGATGTATCCAATTCCATATTTATTAGAAAGAATCTGTTAAGATCAACTTTTGAGTTAGTGCACTCCAAGGTAATTATTTATATTTTACCAGACAACTGTATTTTGTTTATTCCATTTATGCTTTTGTTTAATTTTGTGTATCCTCTCCTTCACAAAGATACTATCAACATTTGTATCGACCACTTTTTGCTAACTGAGACAATTTTTCCCTTGACAAATTATAAATTTATGTTTAGCTGCATTAGTGTTTTGAATGTGGATGCATAGTTTTCTATGGTGATAGATCAGTAAACTTTATACAAGTATCACACATTTAGGCAACAGTAGAACATAATTATTTATCACTGTAATCATCACAAGGACTTATTTGACATTTGTATGCTTTATATTCCTTCTGATTAATCCTAGATATATACAGATGCCCTTCATATTTGTGATATATATAGAGCTCATCTAAGTAATTTATTGTAACTTAAATTCTGCAATGGAAGTGTGATGCTTTCACTAGTTGAATCACATAACTAATTTTAATGGTTCTTGTATAGTTCAACGTACAAATGTGAGCTACAAAAGGGAAAAAAATCCAGATAGATGGTCCCATTATTTGGACCTTTAATTATCATTTCATCATGCATTTATTTGTGTTTGTGGTTAGTGATTATCCATTTTTCAATTTACATTATGATCCATTTCCAAACTACATTCTGGAGTGGGCTGTCAATATTTTCTCTATTTTTTCCGAGATATGTAAGTTCAATTGCTGATATTTTTGGCAGGGTTTCTCTCTTTTGAATGAACAAAGTGTTCTGATGATTCCTGAAACCATTTTTTCTCTCTGTGCTGGTTTTTCCTCGCCAGTGATTAACTCAGCAGATACATCGCAACTGTTTGGTGAATGTAAAAACTTATCTAAGGTATGTTTCTGTTTAGCTGTCAGTTAGGATGTTGCAGTTGAATCCTGAAGAATGTTTCTATCTGGTGAACTTTTTCTAATTTGGTTTGCTATATTTGTTTCCGAAGGACAAGTGCTGGTCTCACGAGGAAGAACTAGGTTATTCTGTGGAAACTCTATCGGAGATCAATCTGGAAAGTCCTACCAAGGTGCTTTAATCCTGGTAGCTGAATGTTTTCTATGTTGCTCTCCTTATTGATCTTGGCCAGTGAGGTGCATCTATTTATGCGTGTAAAACTTGTGGCACTTCTTTTCATTTTTTAAGTCATTAATAAATTTTCTTATCCAACAGATTGTGTGGCAAATCTTGTAAACTTTGAGACTTCATAATGGAAGTCTTCAACTCATCTGACTTCACTTGCAACTGAATGCCATTTTGACTGAAATATGTGGATAACTATTCATTATGATGCTTATGATTAACTTCAAATTTCAATTCTGAACACCAATCATTAAGAGAATTGGAATCTTCCTGCTAGATCATTTGGAACTTCATGAAAGCCAATATCATGTCTTTTTTGTATGCATAATTCAATATGGCATGTTTTAATTTGTACTTTGACCATGTGGAGTAAAAAAATCTGTGTGTTCATGTGCAACATATGGGCCTTTAGTAAAAAAATCTGGAGCTTAGATGCTAAATGAAGTTAGGAAATCTTATGATGTATCTGCTACTACAAGCTTAGTAATGTAGCATGGAAATCTGGTATGCTCTGTTGGACAAAATTTGGATTTGGGGGCAGAAGCAAACTTATGAAAATATAGTGTTTATTCATATGATTTCCCTTTGGGTGTTCTAATTGGTGGTAACTACAGAAGTTAACCTTATTTGTTTAACAGGCCATGTCTGAGAAATGCAGCCGAGCGCACCTTCCTCGGCATATTCAGCAACCCTTGCTCCTGGAGCTTCTAGAGTTCACCAAAGGATTCATGTCCTCAAATAAACAGTTTGACAAAGTGGACTTACCTAATCTTGTTTATGCCTGCTCTCTAGTCTGCAATCTAATTCATTGTTTGCTGTTGTCAAGGTATTTGTTTTATAATCATATGTGTTTGTTTCCGTCCTATTTTTACAGTCAGTGGCCAGTACACATAATCAAAATCTGTTATAATTTGCACTAAAACGAGATTAAGTTCAGACTTCCAGATCTTTCTGAACTAGTTTTTGTTTATGAAAATGTAATTATGCCCCTCCTTTCCTTGCTCTCTCCCATCTGTTGAGTATTTGATCCCACAAATTTCTTTATTCCAATGTTGCTTTTCAGGGTCTTTGAAGAAAAATCTTCTTTTCTGCAAGTTATGCTGGATTATGTCACCAATGCCATAAAACATATTGTGTCAGTGGTTATGAAGGAACATGCTGAACTTTCTCATGGTCTTACCAATCTAGGATCAGCATTTGACACAACTGGCTCAGCCTTATCCTCATTTAAGAGCTTCATGCATTCTCCATTATTTAGTCTGTGGAGAGTTAATAACAAAACTAGTTCTGTGCTTGGTGTCACCGAATTACTTGATGAACTCTTAGAGGCAATATCTGAGCTATTTGCTCAGTTCTCTAGTTTGATGAACAATTTTGATGGAGACAATCCTAGTAAAATGTTGCCAGTGCCTTTTGTCAGTTTGTCAGAGGACCTACATCCTGACAACAGAAGTAGTTTTGTTGATATGGATCTTGATATGACTGGCTCTGGTAAAGTAGATCCTGTCACAGCAGGTGGAAGTGGAAGTATGGGTATCTCACCACGGCCTTTGGAGTGCAAGCTAGAACTAGTCTGTATTATTTCAACTTTTTTCTCTGTTGTGCCGCTTCATGCCTGGGAAGTCTTGTACAACTTAGCTGACAAAGAGGTCAATATCGAGGTACGAAGTTGCAGTAGTATCCACTAAAATATCCCTCTTGTCCTTTGCTTCAATTGTATTCTTGGTTTATTATTTCCATTTGCAGGTTGGCCAGGCTATCTTGCTTGAACTTTGCACAAATATCTCTGCCTCATCAAGGAGTTTATCTTCTGTGGTACTGTCTTGACTTCCATTAAATTGTACTTCAATCTGTGGTTGTGCTGGTGGTCTTGTGAGTTTTATCCACTCAGGCATTTATCTGATTTTATCCTTTTGCTTCGGTCATGCAGCTCAATCTTGTAGTTGATATGTGGGAAAGAAGTGCTTGTACACTACTTAGCTCTGCAGATTGTTTAGCACATGTCCATGCCTTGCTAAGGAATTTGACAGCTAATTGTGATGTTGGGCATAATACTGATGGAAGGTCACAAGGATGTAAAGTGGCATCCAATGAGGTTGCTATTTGACATATGATACAATTTAGCATGTTTCTGTTAGCCTTCGCTAAATATTTCTCTTAACTTTATAACTTTTGTTCTGTGACAACATACCTTCAGTTATAGGTTTTCATGAGTGAACACCAGTTTTACTAGTTTTATACAGCTGGTATCTTTTTTTTAATAACTAGCTAAATACATGTGCTTTGCTATGGATGCATGCACTCGTCCCTGTAGATTTTAGAGATTAACTAGATAACCACAATATATAGAAATACTATCTTGTAATATGGAAGTACATAAGGAGTAGTTGGTAAGAAAATATAAAATAGAGTTGGTGGGGTGGCAAATTCACTGCCTCTACCAATCTACCATTGCCTTCTTTTAGAAGAGTATAGAGTATAGCTATAGATATAATTAAATTACTCAAAAGTAAGTACTATTTGCAGACCTGGCAATCACAGTCAATCATGTTATTGGATGGACTGCTAGTTCTTTTGCACTTAAATACATGCTGAACAAGAAATACAGTTAGAAGAAATATCTAAGGTATAATTTAAACAAAATCATTTTCTGCTGATGTTCACTTGGTCAGTATACTCCATATATTATGATTTTTCATCATGTAGTGATGTATTAAAGCGCCATTTCAGAGCATATACACCTTTCTTGAACAACAGCATATTTATCAATATATTTTTTTTGTGTAACTGGATCCTTTCTCCAATATCTAGTAGTAGCACACTACCACTTCTTCAGACAGTCGGTGGCCTTGATTGACTAAATTTGGTGGTTGAAAATCCTTAGTCCTGGCTATCATTGATAAATGTTATATGTGTCATTCAGTATTTAGAGATATGTTCTCATTAACAAATTCATCCTCTGCAGTTCCCTAGAAAACCCATAAATCGGCTAGAATCATCATAAATAAAAAAATGAAACTTTTAGTACAGTCCATTGTACAGTAGGTTTACTATGGGCAACTGGTTCCCAAATGTTTTCTTTTGGTGAACCTGGTTGGACTAGTTCATAATCTATAGTCATGCTAAAATGATGTCTTACATGTTTTATCTTCTATTTTAAAGTTGTGATAACTGCTAGTTCTTTCGCCCTTATTCCAGAACCAGGATGTCTTCTTAGACTTACTAAACAAGGCTACAGAGATCAGTTTCACAGATTGGTTTTTCCGCATCAGGCTGATTAATTGCATCTCCAACTTTATTTATCTGTTCCCTGATGTCGCACAGGTTATTTCCTTTATCTGTTATCAAGCACAACCATCTCAAATACTCCCTCCGTCCCAAAAAAAAGGCAATCTAGGAGGGGTCACATCCCCTCCTAGTACAACGAATCTGGACAGAGTGTTGTCCAGATTCATTGTACTAGGAGGGGTCACATCCACTAGATTCATTGTGTGTGTAATCCATTATTCTGATTGCAGGACATGATTGGTCATTTGCTTAGCATGCTGCATGATACTGATTACCGTGTTAGGTTGTATTTG
This sequence comes from Oryza meridionalis, assembly GCA_000338895.3. Taxonomy (NCBI): domain Eukaryota; kingdom Viridiplantae; phylum Streptophyta; class Magnoliopsida; order Poales; family Poaceae; genus Oryza; species Oryza meridionalis. The sequence continues at coordinate 503,725 of CM002524.2, forward strand.
GCTCGGAAAATTGTTGTGCTATTCCAAATATGGGAAGGACACAGCGAGTTGTTCCATGATGTTTGGTAAGTGAAACAATTATGATAAAATAACGCTGAGCTACATTTCTGAAGTATTAGATACCGATATTATTTCTCATGCTTTGTATTGGCCAATTTCAGATCAAAATTTTATTGTGGTACTGTCACTCTTTTAAGTACTTGTAGTAGATAGGTATAATAGACCTTTTAGACTATGAAAGCAATGCAAAGCAAGAGGATGTGTTAACAGAGCCAATATTTCTACATGGGTTGCTATTGATGCTGTAAGAGTGGACGTATATGTTAAAAAATAAGTTGTTTGCGATGTTCTTTCTGTTACTGCAGTGCAGATCATAATTGCTACTTAATTATTCTATTTTTGATCAAACTAAAAAATGTTTCTCTTTATTCAGGAGGGGCTAGTTGATTTATGCTTAAAATTTTTAAAATGCTGGGAAAATATTTTACTCACCCGTAGAAGTTTAGAATTAGGGACTGTTTGGATCCAGGGGACTTTTCATTTACGTTTGTTATGAATAAGTGTGAGAGCTGGAACCACCTCTTGGTGGGGTGGTGGAATTGTGGATGCATGACTCCACCCACTTGGTTCAAATCCTAGTATCCAAACTTGTTCATAGGTGAGTGTGCTTTATTAGGATTTTGTGAGGTTCTTGGATTTATCCTTGACCTTTGTTAGTTCAAGCATGTGCTAAGCGGCTGCACTTCCAGGTGCACACATGGTGGTGTGTGCACGCGCACACACGTGTGTCTTGTAGTTAAAAAGGAAAAAGAAAGTGTGATAGTTAGCCTATCAAGTTTTCTGTTAATAAATACTCTCTCTTTTTTAATGGAAAACAGCTCCAGTATTGGTGTCAAGATGGTGCAGTTTTCAAATGAAAATCCAGTTAGAGCTAGAGAAGTGTTGGCTATTGGTCCACAGCCTGTTCCTATTATTGAAACTGCTCTGATTACACTAGCTCATTTGTCTTTGCAAAGTGAGGATATTGAGGTTGAGGTATGCTTTGATCTCACCAGCTTTTATTTTGAAATAAGAGTATATGTGTCATATTGATTTGCGTACCCTACTGAGTTCTCTTAGATTGGGTTGTGTGAGAAAAGTATTGGTCTGATCTTTGATGTATATAGTATGTACTGTATTCAGTTTGCACTTAATTTATACAACAGAGTTGTGCCTTTTATTTCTGATGTTGCAGTGTGTATTCATGATTTCCGCTGTTGCTGCTATAGAGCCTTCTCAGCGGTATTTCTCACTACGAATAAACTATTTACATTGGTACATGCACATGTTCTTTGCTTCTTATTTTCATGCTACTTCCATTTCAGAGAATTAGCTTATGCTCTATTTGATTCTGTCTCAAAGAGGCTCAATTATGCTTCACGAAGTAAGGTGAGTAGCATGTCTCTTTTGTTACTTTGCTGAGTATTGTGAGCATGTTAATTGGATCTTGAGATAACTTGTTTGGTTTATTGTAAAGGATAATTGTTCGGTTCATGCAAAATAAAATTTATACCATGATTTCCTCTTTTTTTTTTGCAGTATTTGGACCAACTGATAGGTCCAATTCTTTTCCGGTGGGTTGCTTGTGAAGTGAGCCTAGTTTCGCTTGTTGAGGTAATCTTCTGCTCCAGTGCTTTTCGTATGTCAATTATTGAATTTTGTTAAAAAAATAATTCACTTTACTGGTCAGCCTGATACTGGTTCTCTGCGAGTCCTGGAACTGTTGGTGCTTTTATGTGAAGGTATTGGTGTGTAGTTGGTGCCTTTTCGGTGTTCTTCTCCTTGGTGAAACCACCTGGGTTTGTCATTGAAGTAATGAACATCGTAGACTTGAACTTTTATTAACTGCTTCGAAAGATTGATATACAAACATCATTATTTAATGGTTAAACCACATGCCTCCACAAGGATAATAAGTTACTGACCTACGGAAGGTTTCTCTACACTAAATTTTTCGTGGCTGTTCTGCTTTTATTTTTCTATTTGTGTTGTTTTGCTTTCGTTCTTTTCTTGATGAAGAGTCGTTAGAGAAGCAGGTTATTTATAGTAATTCGATCCATGCTGTTGCCTGTAAATCTTTCAGTTTCATCATATTTTTGAATCATTCATATGTTTTGCTGTATTTTATTTATCATATACAGGTGAAAGAAATGTTTGGCTTTAAATCGGATGAGCCAAAGAACTTCATCGAACATTGCTGCTCATGGTTACTTTCTTTCCTTATTCTGAGGGGTGAGACTGCCGATCTTAATTGGCTATCCAAGGTGAATGGATATTTGTTTTAATATTGGCAGTCATGTAGTTCAATATTTGTTGTGTTTATTGTTATTCTAAAATTCTGGAAGCTTGCCAGTTTTTTATTTAACTGTCACCGTGTTAAGGACTAGGATCTCCATGTGGAACTCCTAAATATGGTCCTAACTTGTTGGTTTAATGAACTTTTATACCCCTGATTTTTTTAACTTAACTGTAGAAAGTGGTCATACTGTGTAACATGTCAAACACCAATTTCCCTTAAAATTATCAAACTGTGAAGTATTTTCCCTTTTCAAAATTTCTTTGAGTGTTTCGATGGTACTTCGTTCTATGTGTTTGTGTAACCTGATCTGGTCCTAATCTCTCTTTTTATGTGTATTTCTTACTCAGATTTTGTCTCAATCTTTGTCTGCTGTTATAAAGGGATACTTTGTCCCGATCTTTGGATTGTGCATTGCTGCCAGATGTGGCTCAGGGCCAGAAAAGGACTTAGCAGAGACTGTCTTATGTGAATCCCTTTTGCAGCTTGGTGAAATTTCTGAGCCTGAGCGCGATGATCTCATTAAAAAACATATGGTATGCTCCCTGAATAACCTTTTCCCTTCAATCTGCATGCATTGCATTCTGTTTCATTCTTTCTATGTAATTTGCTGCAACTTTGTCATCTGGCACATTTACATTTTCTCTTGTTCAGTGAATTTTCCAAACTAGCTAAATATTAAATTCAGATGTATGTCTTGCATTACAGTACATATGTAAGTGATATTGTTTAGGCTTCTTTTATGACTGGGTGTTGTGTTGTGTTGTGCTAAAATAATTATATATTACTTTAGTCCTCATCACTTTCACTTTTTTATTTCTAAGTTTCCATTGCCCCTTTGCTCACATTTTGGCATCTCTATTCCACTGCGGTTGACTAGTTTCAGTGGTGGATCTAGAAATATTTATGAGCCTGGGCAAGTCTAATTAACAACGCCAACGGATATATAAAAATCCCATATAACTCCATAGACTATGTACCATATAACATTTTTTTATCGTATTCTAATTTAGAGGAAACCGATGGTTGTGTTTTTGCAAACTATGGGACTTAGTAATTTATTATCTTAGAAAAAAAATATAATGGGTGCTAGAAAAATTACTTTGCCTTCAGGCTGCAGATGTCTAATAGCTTGCACTCCAGTAGTAGATAAAATGATCTAGTAAACAATCATGGTGCTTCAGGTTACTCTAGATGATTGTGTATGTAACATCTATTAACAGATTATTAAAACGTACTTATGTTGCTTCATGCTGGCTGCTGCATGCTGTGGCTAAGCACTGTGATTTAGAACTAATCTAATGATGCATGCGGCGCCGGAGCCCGGGCAGCTGCCCCGGGTTGCCGGGCCCTAGCTCCGCCGCTGACTAGTTTAGTCTATTTGATAATCTACAAAGCTCTAAACCGATCCACATTTTTGTACTTTTTTTTTTTGCTCACTCTTCTCCTGTTTTCTAGGTTTCCATAGTTGGCTTTTTGCTATCAGTTTCATCTTCTTCACGTCAGCCAGAAATCCCACACTTCTCCAAGGAGGCTGTGGCACACTCGGTGAAAACAGTTGTTGACGGATTTATGGATGCAATGTATACTCTTCTTTTTTTCATTTTCAATACATACATAATGCTTACATGCCAATTCAGTAGCATTGTTGTGATTTTCCACATTTCAGGGATGGTAATTTGGCTGAAACAGTTGTTATTGATAAAATCAACATATTCCGTTCAGACAGGGTTTTTAAGGTACCCGATCTACATCTTGTTGCATGCTTGTCTAATCTCTGAACTAAAACAGAATTGGAATGTCTTTTTCTATTATATCATTTTCTTTTTTAGATAAAGTTTATCATTTTCTAAGACATCAAGAACTGTAATGGAGAGCCCAAGGTTTAGGTTTCTCTATTTAAGTGTATTCTTGGTTGTCACGGTTAAGATTAACTGGTATAGATCTAAAAATTTTGTTTATCTCGTAAACAACCCATCTTCAATCTCAGTGGCCGATGAGAATAGAGATTGAATATGTTAAACATACCAGTTGTTAACATATTTTATTTTTTAGGGGGAATTATACTTGTTTTCTTGTACATTTAATAGTACAAGTTGCTACCGGTTTTGCTATGACTTTTTACTATCATCCAGTTGTTATTTTAACGGAGTTGCAAGACATTCATCATTTCGTTCTAATCTACATATTATATTGTTTTTATGATCATAATTGGATTTGACCAAGTTCCATCTAATTTGCTTCCCATTGCAGTTTCTGTTGGCAATACATCAGCAAATTGCAGATGCTAGCCATCCTAGGCATATTCGTCATCGGCTTTGTGCCATTGAGGTTTTGATAGATGTACTTGGGCATAGAGTGGCTCTTTACAGCACTTGGTTGTGAGTGTTTTTATCTATTCTCTTTCCTAATTTGTAGTTGAACCCCTCCACACACGCGCGCTACAAACACACACACACACACACACAAAAAAAAAAAGGCCTCAGGAATTGTACAATGATTCACTTTTGGACATGTTCTTGTCCAAAAAGAATATGTTGCTTATGTGAACACAATTGTTTAGTAACCTCCAAGGAGTACTAGCTGTACATACTGGCACTAATTAAGAGTTCAAGTCCCACTTTAAGTTGAGTATTACTTCCTTTGTGTCAATTCATCGTTTCTTTCAAGTCCCATTTTTTTCTGGATAGACTAACACACTGATAGCATGTGTTGGCTTGCGTATAAGCTTGCGATTATGACCTATTGACTTGATTTTCATGTTGCGGATTATTTATTTTGTTTTTACTATGTGTTGGAGATCGTTTGTGGATTTATCTGCTTGTGTATTTATATTAACGTTTGAGCAATCATCTTTTTCAACTGCAGCTATATTATTTGTATAGTGGGGAGTTACATCCGGAGACAACCATTGCAAGACCAATGCTGCAATATCTTGTCCAAGTTGTTGGCTGCTTTCAATTCAAACTCTTCTACTGAAACTGATGCTGCGCTTGGCAAGCAGCTTCAGGTGGTCCTCATAAATAGTTTTTCATAATTTATCGATAATATGTCTGCTCGCTTACTCCTTATAAATGGACTTTGTACAGCTCTTAGTTCCAAAATTGGTCACTTGTTGCCTTCGCAATGAGAAGGGAGGGAAAGGTGCTATTGCAGACTCATCAAGAGTTTTATCTTTGCTTCGTCAATTGACAGTTGATGCTGATCCATTGCTTTATGATTACATAAGAGTATGACTCATCTCCACTCTCCATCTATTCTGATTGGTTCTTTGCTTATTCTTTACGATCCATTGCTTCATATTTTTTAATCTGCCATTGATTTGCTTAGTTCTTAATGATCGTACAGGATTTGGAGCCACTTCCTAGCTTTGATTGCTTAAAAGATATACAAGTGTTCCATGCTTCACTTTCTGGTTCCTATGATTCAAGAGATCAGTTTCTAAAGGTTGCTATTTTAAATTCTCATTTTTTTTGAGTTTACATTCACTATGAGCTAATGCACTGTTTTTACTTCCTGTAGTTTGTTAGCAGGGCTCCTCACTTGCCACCAGAGCTGTTTCTGCTGAGGTATAATTTCCTTAATTCTCTCTCAAGTCTAAGAGCCTTTTCTAATGGGGTTTCTCTGTTAATTGCGTGTAAATGTGTTAAAATGCATCTTGTGTTTCTTTTCAAGGAGGTATGGTGTTTTTCATTGTTCTAACATAATTTATTTCCTTCTATTCTTGTACTTTTAAGTCTTCGTATGCATCACAAGAAGTTATTATTGGGAGAGATCATATATAGAGGCGATGTATCTGTGGATAATGCAGACACAGTTAGCTGTTGGCACAGTGACCCGGATGTTGTTTCTGCTGTATGGACTCTTGTTGACCTCTGTAGCTCATCGTCTGTGGCAAATGAAGCTTCATCGGTGCTTGCTGATTTTATTTCTAGGGTATGCTTTCAGTCTTTATTCTTAATCCATTGGCATGCTCCATTATGTTGTTGATTTGCATTTTTCTCGTCGCAATAACTCGATCTCTTTAAAACTATGCAGGCTGGCATATCTGATGTGCATCAAGTGATATTTCATGTGCCGAATCTTACTGAAAAGTATCCCATACAACCACATATTTCCAAGGAGGATAAATTGCCCTCGGACTATGGCATTTCTGATGATATTTTGGTTGGTCTTCTGAAACTTTTGAAAGCTTGTTTGTCTGATGAGTCAGCTGAAATAATAGATGTTACTTCACGGACACTGAGGGTAAGTCGTTTATAGTGTTATTTTTGCTCTTAACTCCCTCCGATTCTCGAAAGAACGTTGTAGAGCATGACAGGTGTGTCCTGTAATTTTTTTATCTGACTGGACTTATCCCCTTGAAATTTGTAAGCACTGTTCTCTTTTTTCTTGTTGCTATCATGAATTTTCTGTACCAAAACCACACTGGATAGTGGCATACCCACAAATAGAATGCACTGATTAAACTTTCTACAGGGTCAGCCAAGCCCATACTGTAAAAAATTTGGAACCTCAAGTATTACTTCCAAGATGCATTTCATTTACTGAATTTCTTGGTATGTGGTTGTGCACAGGTTATCCTATTATTTTAGTTGCAAAGAGGCTGAGTTGTAAAAAAAGAAGAGAAATGAAGTGGACCAATTTCTGTATATGCCATTTTCCATCTGCTGATCCTAGACTTAGACCCTCTTGTTTTGATCAAATCAAATTTGATTTCTTTAGACATCTCGATTAAAATACTTAATAGTACCCAATTTGTTAAATATTCACAAAATGTTCCCACTATATTTGTTTTGACTCCTTATGCAGATGCAATACAATACAGTATTTGTGTAATTGTGTTGTTGAAACAACAATTGTGATTTTGAGATCGAAATCGCAGATGAATGATTTTGAATGCGGTAGCTGGAAGCTATTTTATTACGGGTGCTGCAAAACTTTTTCTTGTTTTTTCATGAACAGGGAGTTCTGTCAACGGCAAGGGGTCTGAATGCTCTGCATTGCCTTGATTCTCTTGATAGGTCTTTGCTGATGGTATGTGGTACTATGTTGTCTTGTCATTTTGTTTTGCTTATTACTGAGTTCAATTTCCTAACTACCTTTACTGCATAGGTTCATTCACGAGGCATAAATGCTCAGGTAGTTGAACAAACACTTTTGGGCATGGGAAAGGTTTCTGGTGGTGAGTCATAGTTTATGATCTCAAGCACGTCTATGCCAATAGTTGCCAGCACACTGCTCTAAATCAATGTTGTAAAGATCTATACCACATTGCACATTCATAAAAAACAATCACTCATTCATAAATCTGTGGGTCAATCTCATGATCCCCGTCCTGTCCACATGCACATAATTTGTGAATTATTTCTTCTGGTAAAACAAGAGAATAAAAGGATGTTGCACTGCATCCGTTTTTTTTTTATAAAAAAACATTGATGTAATGTCTTGTTTAATTAGGAAAGCATCCATAATGTAGAACACTACTGAACAAGCTTCTCCACGGTGCAGTGCTTGTTTATTATGCTCCCTATGGTATGACATTTATTATTCTCTCTTTTTTCCTGCCAAACTTTGGCTCGATAGTTTCACTTGAAGATTCAGATTTATGGAGAACTGATGGTCGGACTTACAAGCAATGGCTATGCACCTTGGTGGGCTCACTAATTTGTCATTGTGATGACATCATCTTGAGGTACCAGTTTCAACTGAGAAATACACCTGTAACAGTAACTAAAGCTTAACACATCTTCTTCAATGTGACTGTATTGTTGCTGTTTGAAATGATGTTCTTCTTATAGACTTTGTAGGAGTATTGCTTTTCTCAAAGTTGAGGCTGCTGAACTTTTGCTTGCAAGTGCTCTTGTGAACATTGCGGGCAATTTGGATTCAAATGTTGGCATCTGCAGATTAATTTCATCTATGGTTTGTTGCATCCCAAGTTATTTGATTACTTGAAGGTTGCACTGTTGGATTATTGTCAATCTGTTGATGACTTATGTTTTACTTTAGGTGGAGGAAAAAATATTTTGTGACTCCAATCATTTGATGAAGTCAGTTCATCTGTTTTTGGATGCGCTGAATGTTGTCAGGTCTTATTATGTTGCAGAAAAAGCCAGAGGTTGCCCTTCAAATACTCTCAAGGTATTCTGTTACTGTTAATTTATAATTGTGTCAGGAAAGAAATATATGTTATCATATCATAATCACTACACAGATGTTATTTGTAATGTCATTGTTACTCTATTACTACCTCTGTCCCAAAATAAGGAGTTTTAGGCTTAGACACGGGTATTAAGAAAGTATGATTGGTTGAGAAGAAAAGTAGGTGGAGAATTTGAATTGTGGAAGGTTGTGATTGGTTGAGAAAAGAATGTAGGTGAGAAGTTGTTATATTTTGCGACAAATTTTGAATGCTAGAAGTTGTTATATTTTGGGACAGGGGGAGTAATATTTTTCATCATTAATATTGAGCACTTGATATACTTGTTTCTGTTTATTTGTCTTTTGAACTATGTATTGAACCTTGTAGGATGGTAGATCTGTTAGATCCAAAAGTCGATCACCAACCACCACCCCATCATCCTCCTGGAAGAAGGTATTTTATTCTACTCTCTCTCTCTCTCTCACACACACACACACATCCTGGAGTAACATTTGCTAGTACGTTTCTTCTGTTTTTATTGTCATAGTATAGCAGTGCATAAGAGTGTGACATTGTCAGTCTAATTTCTTTCGGAAAAAAATTGTGATTACCAAGTACAAATGACTATAGTCCTGTACACTCCTTGGAAAACTTGAATTCAATTGATGTTACTGTTAGCAAATGATTCCAGCATTTAGCTTTTTTGCTGTTATGTCAGGCTTTCTAGATGGATTATTGTATGCATAAGGTAGATTCTTGTGCTATTGTAAGGTTGATTGGCTATTTGCAAATGAAAGAGCTTTTGCTTTTACCTATGCTTCCATGAACCTGCTATTTTTCTGTGGTTCAGCTGGCACATGTGATTGGAGGCTGTAAGCTAGGGAAAATTTTGCAGCTGATGTCCAGAATCTTAACACATCGTTTATTCGACAGGTGTACTGGCTTTCAGTTGATTATCTTGTGGCTGCCAGAGCTGCTAATGTAAGTGTGCTACCCTGCCCACAGCTACATCATTATGCTGTTTAGTTCCTTTGTACTGTATTATACCAGACTCGACTTTACATTCAAAATATTTTCTGGAACTTGATATTAAGTTTAGAGGCCATTCAAAACTGGACATGTTGTTCATGGGTAAATTATATGATACACAAGACATCATAGGCCAACCTTAGGCTAGATTTTCCACTTGGCCTTGTCAACACTCAACAGAGATACATGTATTGCATTTGACACTATAATCCTAATGGCCTTCTTAGCCCAGACAAAGATACATCTACCACATCTTAGGGTTGTAATCTGATTCTAGTTCCAGTTCATGGTTTGGTTCCTGTTAAAAAAATCAATGGCTGGATTGATACAACACTTGTGCTGTTTTGCATGGGTTCTGCAAGCTCCTTAAAGCTAGCAAGGGGTCGTCTCTTTCACCTGAAACCCCATTGTACCCAATCCTATTCCTACCCTACTACTCTTCATTGTACGTAGCAAAATAATTATTTGGACTGGTTTTTTTTTTCTCGAGAATTTATTTGGACTAGCAATGGGCCATGAAGACATCTATAGGCCATGCAAATGCTTGTTGTGCTTCATGCTTGAGCTTGCACTTTTTACACATGTGCCACTGGTGATTGAAATGCCTTGTACCTCAATTCTCCTGTTTCCTTTGTTTGTATTAATTTTGAACTTTCTTCTGGATCATTGCAGAGGTGCTCATGTGACTTTGCAACACTAATGTATGTTGAGCTTTGGTGTGAGGAAAAATTCAATATGCTAGCATTAGGACCTCGAGATTTTTCGCACGAAGAGTCGGTCTGTCTGATATCCTTTCTTCAACTATTACTTTCTTGTGTGTGATTTTAGCTCTACCGTAGTTTTTCCACATGCCCATTTATGTTTCTTGCCTTTTTACAGTTGCCCCCACATATTGATCTACTGGTTGCTTCATTTACTCGCATAAATGAGCTGGACAGCATTTATGGGATCACACTGGCGAATGAGGTTTCTCATAAAAAATTTCTCACTATTTTTTATTGAGTTTTGGTAGGCTTAGGTTCATACTTTCTATATGAACTCCAAGTTATTCTTAAAGTGGTAATTGGTCATGGTACATTTCTGTATGAACTTATAAGTTAAGGCTATCAGATATACATGTGTAGACCCATTATTTAAGTGTTAAGATCTTAAAGTTATGTTTTCCTCTTGTTTGTCGTTATTATTTTCTTTGAGCAGATAACTTCACAAATCATTAGATATGAGCATGAGGGTGATTGGAGTAGTGCTCTTGAATATCACGATTTACTTGTAAGATCAACTCGAAAGGAGAACCATGGCAGTTTGGCTGGGACAGCATTGACTGGACCATCTGATGTGCCTTCTAAAGCTGAAGAGAAGATGCTGAACTGGCAAATGCACAAAGGTCTGATGAGATCTTTGCAGAAGACTGGATGTAGTCATGTCCTTGATGTCTACTGCCAAGGTTTAAGCAACCAAAAAAGTTGTCTTCAACAAGATTCAGAATTTATTGATATGCAAGTTAGTACATATTTCATATAACCTTACATCCTGCGACATTTTTTTCAGTAGTATGGCCTAATTTTTATTGTCTGTCATGCAGTATGAAGCTGCTTGGAGAGCTGGAAATTGGGATTTCTCCTTTTTTATTCCATACTCTTCTCAGCCTTCTACCCATTCCCAAAGTTACTGCCTTTACAATGGAAATTTGCACAGGTCCCTAATTTTCCTTACTCTTAAGTTACACATCTCAATGCTTTTGCATATTTATAGCTGAAAGAATAGCTTATTATCTTTAGTATTGTGTTGACTGTTGAGAAACAAAAGGCATGGTTAATAATTTATAGTATTGTAGAACCTGTTACCTTCGATTGAATTTTAAGGACTCAGTGGCATGAACTGACTAAGCAAGACAGGTACGACCTGGACCTAGGTATTTTTTACCATATTAGATGCATATTATCAGATCCTTACATAATATAATTGTGCTATTTATGCCATTCTATCTAGAATATTTTAGAAGGTGTGCATTGCACTTTGTTGATTGTTGGATTACAAAGTTAATACGTGTACTTTCTTAATTCGGCTTACTGGATCCTTGAAATAAATGAAACAAGGGTTTGTTGAAAAATAGTTCTAACTTCGGACCAATAGAAACCTGTTACCTAACTTCTCATATACAACTTATTTCTCCATGCTTTAGTTGCTTAAGAGCTCTGCAGAATGGTGATTCCGAGGAGTTCCATGTGAAGCTTTCTAACTCCAAGATGGTATTTAATTTCATCCGTGGTTCACTTCCCTCTGTTGGATTTATTGTGAATCTAGCTTCTAATACTTATTATTTTATTCCCTTCTAGGATCTTGTGCTGGCTCTTTCAAATGCTAGCAAGGAGAGCACAAAATACATCCATTCTACTGTTATCAAACTACAGGTACTGGCTTGTTATCTTACAATGATATACTTGTTGTGATACTTGGTATGAGGTACACTGTTACTCTCTTTTGTTATTTTATAGATGTTAGATCATCTTACTATGGCTTGGGACCTACGATGGAAATTCTGTCCCAATCAAACATCAAAGTCTTATGTCGGAAACGAGGATTTTTCTCCAGTTCCAACTGTTCCTACAAGGATGCAGGTTTGGTTCACATCTGTTGTAGTCATATATAATATTTCGGCTAGTTCTCTCATTATTTTGTTTGAAATAAATGCGACTCAATTCACATTCAGATTTCAGATGTAAGTTTGGGAACTGTTGTTGTGTCTATATCTATTTATGTAACCTTTTTAGGTTGCCATGTGCAAGCGTTCGTGAAAAAGGTTGCCATGTGCAAGAAATACCCCCATGTTTCACAGCATTATACATGTAACACTTTAGCATGCATTGTCTGTTCTTATGGAGATAGTTCTGACATGATCTTCTGTTCAAAATAGACAATTGGTTTCCTTCACATACATGTAACACTGTCAAACGTGCATCGAGGTTGATACAGACCAGTCACTGTCTTATATTGACTTTTGTATCCTTCCACTGATTGTAAATCACTTTGGATGCCTAAGATAGTAGAGATAGCTACATGTACATGTTCTTTTTCATTCTCCATACTAAGATGCTTGAGTTTGTTTGGCCGAGAAAACAACTTTAAGTCTTTTATCTCTGAAGAGAATGCACATATGTGTATGTGGTTTACCACTGTCTTTACTCTTTAACATTCCTTGTTTAACTATTTGAATTTTCCTTGTGGACTAATCGTTTCCTACATATTTTGGTTGTAGTTGGAGCTGCTGAATAAAGAGTGGACTTTCATCCTGTGTCAAACAGAACGTAACCTTGACCTTTTGGAACCTTTTCTAGCATTCCGCAGTGCCGTCCTTAAGATCTTAGGTTCTGAAGAGCATCTCAGAGAACATTTATTTCAATCTGCTTCAGCACTCCGGAAGGTTGTCTTGCTGCTTTTAACTACAGTCACAGTTTCATGCTCTTTCTCATAATAATTCTGTGGTTCCTTTTCTGGATTCAGGGAGCAAGATTTTCTTTGGCTGCAGCTGCTTTATATGAACTCAAAGAACTTCGTTACCACATGGATCATCAAGCTATGCCAAATTCTTATTTCCTATTTAAGGTAAAAAAAATCACCTTATGTACTCCCTACTGAAACATATGTTTCTATTCTTTTCAACATAATCCCAAAGGTAAGTAGAAAGGTATAGCTACTTGAATTTGTTATTTCAATCCATGAGCACTTTGAGAAATTTCATTGTAAAAAGTGGTGAAGAGCATTTCTGAGAGCTGCCATTTAACCTCCTACTTTTCTCCTTTGTTGCTGGCTTTGGGCGTGTGAGCATCAGCCACATAGCAAAGCTCTACACACACCATCAGCTGGCAGAGCAGCACTTGCCTTTCTGCTTTTAGCAAGGCAGGATAAACTTGTTGCATATGTTGGCTACCATATCAGTTAATTGCATTAAGTCAGCATAGTTAGTCTAATTTGTCTGTTAGCTGTGTTATTCAAATATTAATAAACAGATAGATTGGTTCAGGTGTTTGGCTATTATATATTAGTACTTCAGTACTTCATTATCATCATTTGTACTTAAAGTTCCTAGACTCTCCTCTTCTTTGATCTAGCCTCAGAGCCTCTAACCATGTAATAGTGACGCAGATGGTTACATGAGGTTCCTACCCTCTGTTCTCATATCATACATTCGTACCCAACAAATTAAGTACTAGTAGTACTAGTTTTAAATGATCAGTCCATGTAGCCTTTCCAGTACACATTTAGTTCTTAATCGGCCTTGTCTTTTTAATATTTGTTGATAAGTCATCTTTTAATATTAGTGTCCCGTTGGGGACAAAAGAGCTCTATAGTTCTAGAGAATTTGCCCTGTTTCCTATAAAATCCATGTAAAACAAATAGGACTAAAGTTGCCCATAGAATTGTTATCATAGCTTTGAAACTGGGAATTGCTCGAACCAGCAAGCCCACTGGTTCACTGGTTTCGATTGGTGGTTCCTATATAATAATATTATAGTGGTTTGGAAAAATAAAACCTAAAGTAAGCTGCCTTTGTTGATAATATTACACATATTGGTTTGTATATATTGCTTATATGTTGTGAATTATCTGTGATCAATGAAGTTCATGTCCTGCCCTTACACTCCAGCTTGAAGAAGCTAAACTGCTGAGAGCTCAAGGGCAGCATGATATGGCTATAAATCTTGGGAAATACATTCTAAAGAACCATCCTGATAAGAAGAATGTATCAGATGTCTATCGATTAGTCGGCAAGTGGTTGGCTGAAACAAGATCGAGCAAGTAACCATTTATTTCTACTTTATGCTTTGCACTTGTTTCATGTATTGAGAACCGTTCTCTATTTTCTGTTTGTGATATATGTATATATATATTGTAGTTCAAGAACTATCATTGATGAGTACCTAAGGCATTCCGTAGATCTTACTGAATTGCACAAGAGCCCAGACAAAAAGTACAAGTCTAGGCAGTGCCGAACATATTTCCATCTAGCGCATTACACAGATGGCTTATTCAAAAGCTATGAGGAAAGACTTTCATCCAACGAATGGCAAGCAGCTCTGCGATTAAGAAAATACAAGGTAAGGAACTAAGTTTGACAGTGGCATCATATCGATATCGAACTTGAAACTGTATATCTCAATACATTTTCTATTTAATGCAGTCTAAGGAGCTGGATACACTGATGAAAAGACTTAAAAGTTCATCAAAGGTAAGCACTGCATTTTTTCATGGTATCTGAAAATGTCAAGGAGCATGGGCACTGTTGGCTACTGCATACTAATCCTTAAAATTTTCAGAGTGAAAAGACTGATTACTCAGTGAAAATCCAAGAGTTACAGAAACAACTTGCACTTGACGAAGAAGAGGCAGGGAAGATTCAGGTGTGCATGTGTAGTTTAAAGTATATAAAATATGCCTCTCATGATGCATTCAGTCAAATTTTCAATACGCCTATCTGGTCACAGACCTATCCAACATCGAGGTCCTGACTCCAACTTAAATATAGCATTTGCAGCTATCACTCATTCATCACGCACTATTTCAATAGTACTAACCAGATCAATAACCATATATCCACAAATATTGTGCTTCTGGCCACAGCAACCACACTGTTCATTTTTCTATGTGTGCATGATGCGGTGTTCTAAAAAAATTTCTAACAAAAACACCTGGATGATATTTTATGCCTTCACAGTGCACACATGCCAAATTTAGCGCTAAAATTCAAAAAAGCAGCAAGGTAACAAACATTATTGTCACTATCATGCATCATTCTCCTGTACTACTCTTTTCAGTTATCCAGAACCTGCATCATGTGCTATTGTCTTGTACTACTCCCTTTTTTTTGTCATCTACAGTATTTAATATCGACAAGTTGGACCTTGAAATTATGCATGTGCATTGAATTACAAGAGGCACATCCTTGGACAAGCGTGAATAATTTGATTTAGAAAAATGGGAGTGTAATGCTTGCATTCCAGTACAAAACCGGACAGGTTAAGGAGTAAAGTTGACACTCAAAACTTTATGTATTGAAAATTTTGCCTCTCTTCCGCATTTATACATCTACATTTCATTAATTTCTATATTTATTCAAAAAATTGAAAAAAAATGAATAAGTGATTTTAAATTTTTGGTAAAATGGTGTAATATTTATACCTGGAATTGCCAATAGGAGCAGCAAATCCAAACTCATGTATATATTAGGATGTTGAATAACTTGAAATTTGAACTCTCAATATCAAATGGAGTGACACCACATAATATTTTTTAGGAGAACAGGCCACCACAATATTCTAGCTTTGAAATACGATGGTGCATGTTTACTGCTCTGCATTGTATACCTACTATTTTAAACATTCACTGAACTCTCTTATTAGGATGATCGGGACAAATTCTTGAATCTAGCGCTTCGGGGGTACCAACGCTCACTCGTTGTCGGTGGGAAATATGATCTACAAGTGGTATGCCATTTCCATTTCAAGATCTTATAATCTTTGAATCGGCAGGTGCCAGTTAATGTCGTGTTATATGTAATCCTGTTCATATATGAAATCTCCTGCTTGTTATTGTTTCATATTATTTCAGTCACAATATGCTTGTGTTGTCACTATAAAAATGTTTTCATATGGTGTGAAGTATTCACCTCCTTCTTATCATTGCAAGTTGCAATCATCCATTTTCGGATATAGTATTGTTTCTTGTGTTAGTCACAATATGCTTCATAGTTGCTCTGGTATTCTTTTAACATTTAATGCGAAGCATTCATCTCCTGCAAATAATTGTAAAGCACCCATTGTCCTTTATATGTCATTGCTGTTATCATCTCTTGTTAAGAGTTCTTCCTGTTTCAGTCACAATGTGCTTGCAGCAATAAAATTGTTCAGTTTCTTTTGTACGCTGTGCTCTTTGTATCTCGGGGTATAGGGACACTGTTATTTATAGCAGTGCTAAACATACGTTCAGGTTTTCCGGTTGGTCTCACTATGGTTTAGTCTTTTCTCAAGAGAGCAAGTTGTGAAAGCAATGATGAAAACAACAAAAGAGGTAAATCTTCAAATTTCACTTATTACTCTCTTGGTGCTTTTATCAGCTTCATGGAAATGTTCTTATTGTATAGGTCCAGTCCTACAAATTCATACCATTGGTCTATCAAATTGCTTCTAGACTTGGTAGCTCAAAAGATGCGCAGCGCTCAACAAACTTCCAGGTATACATGTCTTACTCTTTCAGAGATTTGTTTGCATTGGGTAAACATGAATCTTATAACGCCATCTTTTTTTTTCTTGCAGAATGCGCTAGCTTCTCTTCTGAAGAAAATGGCCATTGATCATCCCTATCATACAATATTTCAGGTATTGTAGTTGCTGATCTTTATATATGTCGAAAGGAACTAAATGATATGTCAGATAGGATTAGCTAGCCTGCTGAATGCCTAAAACAATATGACATTTCAGTAATGTAACCGCTAACACTAAGGCAAAATATACTAATATAGTCTGCCAAACATGAGCTCTGGGATGGGACCTTTGAATCATTTCAAATCACCTGTAGCCAGGTCATCATTTTTGAGGGGTGAGAGTAAGAAATCATTCTAGACACCTAGAGGCTCATTACAGAGGTTCCAGTGTCTAACTACGACTGCGGGTAAGTTCTACTGAGGAAAGGATCCAATACACTTAAAACATTGTCAAATTTCTACTATATATAAGAACCACATGGTGGTGATGGTGAATCTGCCATCCCACCACCTTCAGAGTTGCGGATCTTCTAAAGCTGGATATATATATCTTTTATGCATTTGGTTTGGCTTTTTGTGGATTGATTGTGAATTATATATGTTTTTCCTCAAAAAATATATTTTGTTTTCAAGTTTATTACTTATGATTTATGTTTCTAGATCTGCTATAATGCACAGGTATTTTTATTGTTATTAAAAAATACTTGGAATAAGAATAGAGTCAAACGTGTCAAACTTGAAAATAAAATACATTTTTAGTGTAATTACATCTATACTTGACTACCCTTATTCCTTCTAAGTTTTTTCAATGGCAATAAAAATACCTTTGCATTAAAACTGATCTAAAAATATAATTCATAAGTTCTAAACTTGAAAACGAAATATATTTTAGTGCACTTACATATGTGCTTAAAATGGCACACATTCTCAGTTTGTTCACTTACATGACTCTGCAATTAGCTCATTTACGTGTACTTTATGTATTTGAAGGCAGCTGCAGTGCATTTTAATCATTCTCTAGAATTAAGAGTCATCTCTTTTGCCATTTTAAGCATGTTGTTTGGTCCTCAGCTTTTGGCTCTAGCAAATGGTGACCGTGTCAAAGACAAGCAAAGGAGTAGAAGTTCTTTTATTGTAGACATGGACAAGAAACTTGCTGCTGAAAATCTGTTAAAGGATTTATCTTCTTCTCACGGAGCTTTGATTCGTCAGGTTTGCTACTCTTTTCAAATATCTATATATTCTTATTCAGTCATCTCAGAGGGAAGTCAAAATGCATTTGTTGTTAAAGTGTACTCTTTATTATGTTCATTTGCACATCTTGTAGATGAAGCAAATGGTTGAGATCTACATTAAGTTGGCTGAACTAGAGACCAAGAAGGAGGTAGTTATCTTTTCAAAAGCAACTTGTGCTAGATTTTTGTCCATATTATCCATGTTAAAATATTGATGTCGTCCATCTTATTATCAGGACACGAACAAAAGAATTCCACTACCTAGGGAGATCCGCAGCATTTGTCAGCTTGAACTTGTAAGGGAAATTTTACTTCTATGAACTTCTTCTTGTACTTCTATGGGGGATAACTGGTTTGTGCTATCACATGCTAGTAGTGCTTGGTAGAACCTCTCAAATCTCTGAATTAAAAACTTATAGGTGGAACAAAATTGCTTCGTTCTGTTCGTTTATAAACTTTTTTATTCTTTGGTTGAAGAAACTAAGAAGATAGTTTTATGTACTTAAAAAACCTAACATTCTAGCGGATGCGTTGTATCACAGCAATTTTGATAGCTTTTGTTTCCTATTATTGCCTTCATTCCATATTCTTTTAGTTTATTGATAGCACTGGTGGTCCATTTCAAATTATCCATAGAAATTTCACTTCTCTGCATTTTTTTTGAACCATTTCTATTTGGTTTTGGTAGGTTCCTGTTGTAACTGCTAGTATTCCAGTCGATCCTAATTGTCAGTATGAAGAAGGTTCCTTTCCACATTTTAATGGGCTAGCAGATTCTATTATGTAAGTTGGTCTGCAATTTACCCATTACTTGTGACTGAAGATTTACCTTTTGATCTTTATTAACTGTTGGGACTCTTCCATTGTGGTAGGGTAATGAATGGAATTAATGCTCCGAAGGTTATTGAATGTATTGGCTCTGATGGTAACAAATATCGCCAACTCGCAAAATCTGGAAATGATGACCTGCGACAAGATGCTGTATGTTCTTATTCCTACATTTTAAGCATGAGAAAGTTTTACAAGAATGCATTTACCATGTATTGTTTGAGAGCTTTCAAGTACCAACAAAGTTCTAGCTTTCTTATTTTATCTTTTTCTCCTAGCCTATGTACTATGAATCTGCTCATTTAACCTTGCATCATAGGATGTCTATCTGTGTGTTAATTTGTGATCCACATAAGTGCCCTAGATGTTTGTCTTCATTAGCAAGACTACATATGTATTCAGGGAAATTATTAGTACATGTATTTGCATAGCAACTAGTGTGTACCCAATTGCTAGTAACAGCTAGTGCAAAGTATGACTAAAACAGTTGGGCTACTGGCATTTGACCATATCGTAGAACACTATCTGTTACCTACCGTAAGCAATGCTGTTTAGTGGGACAAAGGAGACATGGTTTGGAATAATGCCTGCAGTATACTTTTATCTCTTGTCATAGTGCTTTACAGTGTTATTATCTCACATTATTAGACTCTCACCAAACTGATGAGTTAGCAACAGGAAGTAAACATAGCAACCAGCTACCATTTTAGTTCTGTCAGTATTTTTCTGTCACTGTCTGATAAGGTCAATTGAAATGAATTGCGTGGAGAAATTTTTTTCAGCAATGGCATATCTTGTGGATGAATGAGTTGTGCTATATTGTGTACATTTACAGGTGATGGAGCAATTTTTCAGTCTAGTAAATATGTTCTTGCAAAATCACAGAGATACATCTGAGAGGAGATTGAGAATTCGCACATATAAGGTAGAAAAAAATTCATGAATTTGAATTTAATCAAGAGATTCACTCCTTTTCTTTTCATTATTGTTCTTAGATATCTTCATGTCCATCTTAGTTTTTCATTATACCTTCTTTGTAGTTTACACAAAATTTTAACTAGTTTATGTAACTTAGGTTGTTCCCTTCACCCCAAGTGCCGGTGTTGTTGAATGGGTAAACGGGACTGTTCCTCTTGCTGAATATCTCGTGGGAAGGTATTCTGCGTGCACGGTTCCTGCTATTTTATGCAATATACATTACAAATGCTTTATATTTATGTGGTTTTTTCCCCTTTGGTCCATACAGTACAAGAAGTGGTGGAGCACATGGAAGATATGGAACTGGAGACTGGACATATCATCAATGCAGGGAGACCATGACAAATGTATGTTTACTTGTGGAACTTTTTTAAAAAAATATTTGCTATTTATACCATGACAACATATGTCCAATACTCCAACCTAAAAGCATTTCTTTTTTTAATAGGAAAAAGACAAGAGGAGGGCGTTTGTCAAAGTCTGCAACAACTTCAGGTCTTCTGTTATCTCTTATATTCATTTGCTACTAGGACAATATGGGGACACATGAAAACATGGCATTCACATACATTTCTTTGTCCTGTAATACCAGGCCTGTGATGCACCACTTCTTCCTTGAGAGATTCTTGCAGCCTGCAGATTGGTTCCAAAGTAGACTTGCTTACACAAGAAGTGTGGCAGCAAGCTCAATGGTAATCTTTGTAGTTAATGAGCAGTATATGAAATCATTTGTCTGGATCTGTACTGGTTACTGGAGAATGATAAGCATTGGCTGTCAATTTTGTCGGTTCAGGTAGGATATATTGTGGGACTTGGAGATCGTCATTCCCAGAATATTCTCATTGATCAAGAGACAGCTGAGGTTGTACACATAGATCTTGGTGTTGCATTTGAACAGGGTCTCATGCTTAAAACTCCTGAACGGGTATGTGATGAAGCATCATATTTGTATTCCTAAAATTGTCATCTTGCTGTTTACGTTTGTGAGACTCTGGTGTGTGAGTTTTTTTTTTTGACGTAAAATGGATGTTTTATATTGTCATTTTCTTTATATATACGTACGTATTTTCCATTTTTTTTCTTTTGTAATAGCCTGAATTAAGTTTTATACCTCTACTTGTAGGTTCCATTTCGCCTGACGAGGGACATGATAGATGGCATGGGAGTTACTGGCGTTGAAGGTGTATTTAGAAGATGTTGTGAGAAAACTCTTTCAGTCATGAGGGCAAATAAAGAAGCGTTGGTCACTATTATTGAAGTATGTTTGTTATCAAAAGGCTTTTTATGTATCTGGAAAAATCAATATTTCAATTTCCCCTGGTAACATATGTAATATGCCAGGTCTTCGTCCATGATCCGTTGTATAAATGGGCTCTTTCACCACTGAAGGCTTTACAGCGTCAAAAGGTAATTGAAAATATATTAATTTTCCTCATGGTGTGCACTACTGTGTTCTAAGATTCATCTTGTTTCTCTTTTCAATGTACATTGAAAGTTGTTGGAATTACTCATTAGTGCTGAATGTTGTTCACTGCACTCCAGTGCAGGGTTCATACAACCAGCATCTACTGGGCATACATTCTGTTTGGACTGTCAGCATTATGACTAGTACCAGCCAATATTTAGTATTCAGACAAACTTTCTGGAATGTTATTCCCAAAACTAAGGCCCTGTTTCTTTCAACTTGGGATTATTATAATCTAGATTGTTATAATCTGTAGTAGAATAAGCGGTTAGTTATTTCTTTCCTAGATTATTAGAGCTTAGATTATTGGGTTTGCAAGTCTAAAAAGGGAGTGGGGTGGCATGGTGGGTAATTTTTCACCCAATAATCTAGAAAAAGCTCACCTAAATGAGCTTATCAGATTATAATAAGCCGGGCTCCAGATTATAATAAGCTACTTCAATAAGTTGTCTGTTTCTTTCAGCTTACTCCCAATAATCTGGATTATAATAATCTCAAGCTTAAAGAAACATGGCCTAAGCCCTTTGGCAATGCCATAGGAGCGAGCCCCTATTTATGTGTCATGATGCTATGGCAAGGTTGCTTTGTCTTACTGCATCAGCTACAGTGCCATGGTGAAAAGGGTTTAAAATAAAAAATGGCAAAGGCAAAGGTAGTGTTAAAGAAACACACACCTATGCCCATAAAGGTTCTATGCAGCAGGTTGACAGCCTGCAGTTAATGATGGAATGTAGATAATATGTTGGATTATATATAATTGTATCAAAATATGTAAAAGTTTATTATAAATGTATATTAAAGCCTTTTTAGTACGTATAAAACACTAGGGAGTAAATGGTCTGTCAATTTTACAAGCATAACAAGTAAATTCACAAGTAAACTTTTAGCACCGCTATGTGGAAGACAAGTATGTAGTCGTAAGTTATGTAGCAAATGAATATGCTAACCTATATTTTTGCAGGAAAGTGAAGACATTGACTCGTGCTTGGATGACTCGCAAGAGGCTTGCGAGGGCAACAAGGATGCAGCCCGAGCTATCCTCCGTGTTAAGCAGAAATTAGATGGATATGAAGATGGTGAAATGAGAAGTGTACAGGGCCAGGTAACCAAGCACTCTTTGACCCTTGGTGATGCGTATGCTTGCGAAGAGGAAATATATGTTTATGATGTTTGTATTTGTTGATGCAAAACTACACATTCCTTTATGTTTGGGTTTCAGGTGCAACAACTGATACAGGATGCAGTAGATGCGGACCGGTTGTGCCAAATGTTTCCAGGGTGGGGAGCATGGTTGTAAGCAGTAAGCACTATGCCACTATGAACAAAAAGATGGAATCTGAGCCAAGGCAAAAATGTGCCCATGAAGCTTTTAGTTGATGCCCTCAGGGTGCTCTCCCACACATACATTCATACTGTATGGGATGGGATGGGTTGCTTCTTTAATTGATGCCCTCACTCAAGCAGCGGCAGAGGCAATGACAAGACAGTGGCATTTGGTTGTTGGACGATTCAAAGGGCAAGTCTACATACATCAAACAGCTGATGCCTTTCGCAGTTGAACAAGATGAGATGGAGGAAGATTTTCTTGGCGTTTGCCCAGGCACAAACAAGGTGCGGTGTACAGTGTTGAGTGTTACGATACAATGTAGAGCTGACACAGAAACGGAAAACATAGAAAAGTTTTTTTTTCTTTGCGGCCATCTGTTGGTGCGTGAGCGTGTACATTAGCGTAGAAAGGGTTTTCCTGTATCATTATTTGAGCAGTACAGCGCCATATTTATGGATCGATTTTTGTCCAACAGGCAGGGTTTTGCGTTAATGAGTCGTTATCTGCATTGATGCGTCTCCTGAGAGCAGATTGCATGGTGGTGCTTTGGTTTTTTTTTTTTTTTTGGGGGGGGGGGGGGGGGGTCGATTTTCATGGTGCCAACTGCTATCGTCTAAAATATGCATGTATGTATTGGAGTGATGTCCTAGTAACTCGTAGCCATGAACAAACTTTAAAGAAAAAACTTTGTTGGTAAAACCGGTTATAATAATCGATCGCATGTTGTTGATAATTACTTAGACTTAGGAGTATATAATAGAGTGCGACGACGTTAGCAGGGATGACCAAGAGCGAGGTTGATTGACTCGCGAACGGAAATAAAATACTTCAGGGCGTATGTTATTGTTTCCGAAAGAAAGAAGTGGAAAAGAAAAGGAGAAAGAGAAGGCACGGCCCAGTGGATGCATGATGATGGGCCATGGCCTGCTTTGTTGAGTCCATATCTGATCTGAGGGATAAAAAAAAAAAATCTCATCTTCCAATCCCAATCTGGTCTGGTGGAATCCGGATCGATCGATCGATCGAGAGCTCAGCATGTCGGCCATGGAGACCGACATCAACGCGCCGCCGCCCCCCGCCCCCGCCCCCGCCGGCGCCGGCGAGGGATCCTCCTCCGCCGCCGGCCCCTCCTCCTCCCGCAAGCCCAACAAGCGCTTCGAGATCAAGAAGTGGAACGCCGTCGCGCTCTGGGCATGGGGTACGCGCTTCCATCCATCCTTCCTTCCTTCTCTACTCCCCACTAACCCTAATAATCTTAACAATCTTTTGAGTTCTGATTTGATCCTTGTTCGTCGTACTCAGATATCGTCGTCGACAACTGCGCCATCTGCCGCAACCACATCATGGATCTATGTCAGTCCGCCCTCCCTTCTCTTCTCTTGTTCTTTTTTCCCCTTCTTTCTGTTACTTGTTATTAAGGGCGATTTGAATACTAATCTGCTTCCTTGGCTGCAGGCATCGAGTGCCAGGCGAACCAGGCCAGCGCCACCAGTGAGGAGTGCACTGTCGCTTGGGGTACCCACTTTACCAATCAATCACACCTTGTTTCAATTGCCGCATGCTAAACTTTTCTCTAGACTGATTCATTATTCACGAAGGAAATCTTCATGTATATATCACTCCACCATTTGCAATGCCCCATTGTCTTAATTATCCCATTCATATATATAGCTATTGACTGATGCCTGTTAATGTGTTATTCTGGTTGATCAACTGTCAGTCCACTAGGCCAGTAGTCTCTAACCAATTTGAACTACACATGTTCTGTGCCTCTGTTCTTGATGGATATGGCTCAGTGTAATGATGTAATCGTTGTGTTTTCAACTTTAGGATACCAGGTAGCGTTTTTTTTTTTTTTCAAATTGGAGAGAGTGATTGACTTATAATGTAGTGTAAGGATCCATGTGTATGTGCTAAAAAAAATGAAACTAAATCTAACTACATGCGATGTAGTGGTTTTTGTTAACAAGTGTGTAGTTGAGATTTTGAAAACAAGTCGTGTGTTCTTTTACATTGATACGCGCATGTGGTTCCAAAACATATTTGAACACATCATCAGGTAAGATTGGAGGACACCCAAGTGTTCTTCACCCAATGCATATTCCTGAGCTTTCTTGCATTAACTCCACTACCATGCTCACATCTTTATTCTTATTACTCATAGAGTCAAGTCATGTTTCTGAAATTATATTTATATGTCTTTTCCATGTTCCTCGTCAAATGACCATCCTCAGCTCATATCTAATCATACTACAGTATTCGTAATAGAAGTTCACCCAGTTTTATAGTTCGCAGTGCTGATGGTTCCTTATTGAACTGAAAAAGCAAGTGTGGTTGTAGACTTGAACTAATGTCTAATGGTGGGATGGAGCAGCCATGAGTCCATGCAATTCTAGCTTCTCAAGCCTTCATATATTTTTTCTATAACAAAGGAATTAACAATTAACATTGAGACATATTTGGATGTGTATTTGGATTTAGCTCTTTATTAGACATAAGAATTTTGAGATTAGCTATTGTTGAAGCTACACCTGGTCGTGTGGTTGATGTCGTCGTAGACTTGTAGTTCTATGGTACTTAAGGGGAGTCAGTTTGATGTATGTTCTGGTACTGGCAGGTCAATCTAGATATGACCTTGTGACAGGCTAAATTCTAATGTTCAATGTTTGATAACAATACCAGTTTCTAGGTTTCGTTAATCATTGATATTTGTTTGGAGTAAATTCCCCAGGCATATACTACAAGTAACAAGTATGTAATGACTCTCTAGACCTAGGCCCTTGATATTATAATCTGCCTTCATAATTGAATAATAAAACTCTGTAAATTATCCAAACATACTCTGTTAGCCATGAACCAGATATCACTGCAAGAAATGTATATGTGGATTAATTTTTTAAAAAAAAAATCAAAGATTTTATGCATAGCTGATGTATTCTTTACTTTTTCTGATGGTGCTTGATTTCATCCCTGATTTATTCTTGGTTTTCCTGTATATGATATTTGCTTGGTGAATTGTTGAGTCTTAAGCTTTACTGGATCTAACATGATTTGCTTTCGTGTACACCAGGTGTCTGTAATCATGCTTTTCACTTCCATTGCATCAGCAGGTGGCTCAAGACTCGCCAAGTGTGCCCGTTAGGTAGTTGCAGTTCCTGTGTATGATTTCCTCTTGGAGTTAAGTATGTTGGTGTGTGCTGATCAATAGCTCTTGTTCCCATCTTGCAGATAACAGTGAATGGGAATTTCAGAAATATGGGCACTAGACACCACCTGCTGTCCGCGCTTGTTTGTTGCCACGGCTGCGCTACAAACACAAGCCGTATCATCTGCCGAACAGCTCCATCGTTAGCTTCTTTTGATGCCTTACATCTATCGCTGGACGTTTATCGTGCGTACTTGTCCCATACAGGGATTGTGTTTGGATGATTTGTAGAGAGGGTACTGTATGGCATAAGATCCTTCATATTAATGTTCTGTGGGTCACATATCAACTTGCTATTATTGTATTCAGCGGTTCTCTCTCTATTTTGCCTTAAGCTGTGGTACCATTTTAAGTCCAGTGCTTGCTTTTGATTGCTTTTCTGAGCTTTCCAGGACATGGAATCGAGCCTGTGAATGTCGTCGGCCGGTTTATCCTTTCGACTAGATAATTTAAATTGTCCAGTGTTGGTTAGGAATGGAATATCAGATTCTGGCGGTTTGCATGCTGTTTGGTCGGCGATGTGCCTTATCCTGAAGATTTATATATACTTTGATTGATGTCAAGAATGAAATTTCTTTAAGAAACTTTTTACAAATAGCGATTGGTAGAACTGATTAACATCCACGGCTCAGAAAAGGAACGCAAACATATTTGATTCTTCCCTAAATTAACTTGCCAATGTTATTTTTACTTGACCATCCGTCAAAATTTACATGAATACACACAACGCACGGACGAACGATTTATTCATGTGAAGGCATGATTTACATCCTTAAAATTCTCTCGCATCTAGCTATAGCTAGAGAGTGGCCAGCTGCTGACTATGCATGGAGCTGGCACGGCACAATGCTACTGTAATTTTGTATTGCTACAAGTACTAGACAGGTACAGGGCTGAGGCCAGAGGATGGTTGTAGGCTGGCAGCATACTCCCTCGCCCACAGATCATAATGTATGATCTCCTCCAGTGATGGCCTTGTTACCAGCTCATTCCGATGAGCGTCGCATGTCAGCTCCACCACCTTGAAGATGTCCAGGTACCCGATCCTGCAAAAACATAACCACAATCATCTATTCATTTGCTTATATATATATGTGTGTAAAGTTTATCTGACAAGAAAATGTCTGCTTGCGAAGAAATAGCCGCGGAAACATTAATTCACCGGTTTAAATAACTTGCAATGAAGTTTTGTCAGCCATTCACCATTTAGAAAACAATTCGCCCTTCGACAAAAACAAACCTTTTATTTTGCACCAATGGATACCATTTTGGTACTTACCTTCTGATGGCTACAGTGGAAGAACAGGTACCCCAGCTAAGCTCCAAGGTTTAATCAGGCCTTTTACTACTAGCATAAATTGAGACGTTGCTGGATTTTTACGATCCATGATATATCTTAAGGCTCAGAAAGTGTCTGAGAATATTTAAGCTTTAAGGACATGTGTTCTCTTTTCAACTTCTCATGGCTACAGCATAGCATTCACAACAATAGGTAGCCCCCAGCTAAGCTAGCAAGCTACAATATATAAACAGGCCTACTAGCATCAATCAAGATGTTGTCGGTTTATTATAATCCATGATATATCTTAAGGCTCAGAAAGTGCCGGAGAATATTAGCTTTGACGACATGTATGCTCTCTCCTTTCAGCTCGCACTTTCCAAAGGGCAAGAGATATCTATGGACTTTGGTAGATACCAGTTATTCTTTTTGCTGCATTGCTGCAATCAGCAGGACATAATTCTCCTTTAAAATTGCAGAGAATAGGTGCGTAAACAAAATCAGACGATGGAATCCACTATGCAATGGAAAGAGGAAAGGGGATGATGATGAGTGTCATACTTTTCATCGATGAACAACTCCACCGCCTTCTCATTAGCAGCACTCAGAACTCCTGTCATGGTGCCCCCAGCTCTTCCAGCTGCATAGGCGAGATCCATCGACGGGTATTTCACATTGTCAGGAGCTTTGAATGTCAGTGAACCCAGCCTGCATTATCAAATTAAAAATTAACCCTTCGTGCAATGAAAAAAGGTCTTCACGGTTAAGTACTATAACTTAACAATTTTTTGTTGCATCTAGTTCCTTTACTTTAATAACCTTTTATTCTTTAAATTTATTACTACTCCCTTCGTCCCAAAATATAGCTAGTAACATGAAGCAGCATTCATGCCTAACAACCAAAGCATAATTCATTACAAGCGTTAACTACTTGCGTAATTATCAGTGGTAAAATTATTTGAGGTCATTCTCGAACAAAATTATCAGTGGTAATGCAAAAGTAGCACAGCATTTAAGGGAAGAGCCTGTACTTGCAAAGATCTAGTCGGGGCCAGGTGACCTCTGAGCAATAGATTCTGTCTGGCCAAGACATGGTGTATAAGATTGGTATCCGCATATCTGGCCATCCCAGTTGAGCCAACACAGATGAATCCTGGAGAAACAGAACTTCATGAATACTGAAAAAAAAATATTAAGCCATTCGTAAACATGAAAATACGGTTGTCATATCAGGATTAAGTGTGCATGCATTAACAGTTTAAAATCCACTGCAGTTGAGCATAACCCCTAAACATTTTCCATAGCTGTGCTGAGGACTCACCTGGGTTTCAATCATAGAGTGTATGATAGATTGTGGGTGGATCACAATTTCAATGTCATCGTATTCAGCACCAAATAAATAATGTGCTTCAATAACTTCTAAACCCTGTATGAATCAAGTGATCATTTTAGTGCAAATACTGCCAACATGACCTCAGTAAAATTCTGAAAGTTTACTGCAAACACCTTGTTGAATAATGTAGCAGAATCTACAGTAATCTTCTTCCCCATATTCCAGTTCGGGTGCTTTAAAGCATCAGCAACTTTTACTTCTTTCAACTTGTCAACTGGCCAGTCCCTGACATCATCAATGGATATAAGATGGAGTCCAATATCCAGTAGAAAAACATATATAACACGTATGTCAGTAGATTTACCTGAAAGCACCACCTGATGCAGTCAAAATAATGCGGCGAAGTGCTCCTTCGGGCAAGCCTTGTATACACTATGATAGCAGAGGGAAACTGCAAATCAGCATATAATAGAACAACAGTAAACTATAACAAGCAACATACATCTTACTGCTACTTTGTTTAAGTGTTAAAGATAAAGCCACTAGTGTATAAGAGGTTTTTGAACAGGCAACGTTGAGTACGTACCAGACTATCACAACCTTACACCAAACTTTTATCAGATGAACCAAGTAAAATTAGTTACAGGTAATTTATTTCTGTGGTACCTGAAATATAGCAGAGTGCTCAGAATCAGCAGGAAGTATTTTCACTTTGTGCTTTTGTGCAAGGGGAAGCACAAAAGGACCACCTGCAATAAGTGTCTCTTTGTTCGCCAATGCTATATCTTTCCCAGCTTCAATTGCAGCAACTGTAGGCTGGCAGAGCAAAGAAATTTAAGTAGGCAAATCAGCAAGTGGTGCCAGATTCTGGTAATGTAGTTTGCATGCATACAGAACTTCAGCAAGCATTCAATTCTTTCGTTTGGCTACAACTCATTCGTCTAGATAAATCAAACTTTTAAGAAATAAGTACCAAAAAGAAGATCAAGATATTGAGTAGTCTAAAAGTAGCATCATCAAGGTATGATGGGTGACCTGATATACAAAACGGTCCATGCACGAATGTTCTACAAGATAAGAATAGGATATATGTACCACTACCGCTTTAGTTGTTGTGTATCAAACTTTATTTTTTGGTGCATCAGAACTCTATTAAAAAAAATCTCAAATTGCTAGACACTTTTGAGTAGATAATCAGCAACTCTACAAAAGGACTGTTTTGGCATGAGCTCTTCCAATTCAAACATACTCGCCTTGAAAAATTGCAAGTACACTCATGTAACCATAATAACGTATGTATTCCAAGTGTTTCAGTACTATAGGTTTAAAATGGCCTATTGTTATGGTAATATAACACTGGGAATATAATTTTCAAGCACATATATTTTCATTTCTTTCTCAATAAATTCTTGAATATACTTGTTGAAACATCAAAGAAATAATTGAGTTTTTGTAATATTAACACCTAATATTAAAGGAAGCAGAGCAAAGAATATGCAATATAAAAAGAAAGATTACCTTCAGTCCTGCACACCCTACTATCCCAGTAACAACTGTAACTGCATCTGGGTGGCGAGCAACCTATTATATGAGAGTTGAATCTTTATAAAATTCACAGCAAAGCATCAGCTATTTAAACATAAATATGACATGAAAAACTCACCTCTATGACACCTTGCTCACCAGGAATAATTTCTGGCTTCCAATCACAATCAGCTAAGGCTTCCTTTAGCTCATCAAATAATGATTCATTTCTTACAGCAACAAGCTTTGGTTTGAATGTTTTCACCTGTTTAGTTAAACAACCTATATTCAGTTAACTTTCATGTCCATAATCCTACCATGAAAGGTCGAAAGAAGGGATATTTTCCTCACAAAATCATTATACCTGATCAGCTAGAAGAGTCACATTGGAGCCAGCAGCAAGAGCAACAACCCGGAATTTATCTGGATTCTCCGCAACTATGTCCAATGTCTT
The DNA here is from genome assembly GCA_000338895.3 of Oryza meridionalis. NCBI lineage: Eukaryota > Viridiplantae > Streptophyta > Magnoliopsida > Poales > Poaceae > Oryza > Oryza meridionalis. The sequence goes on from CM002524.2 coordinate 534,120, forward strand.
TTTAGTTATGCAAAGAAAAGAAAAGATAAAACACTATTAGTACCACAGAATATAAACGTCGCATTTTCATGTCCAACTAATTTCAATGAATAGCTCAAGACATGTTGATTGATCTTGAAAGGGTCAACTCGTATCATCAGATAAAATAGGTCAAACATTTACTCTTAGATGAACTAATTGATCAAACATTGATGTACTAGCACAACTGGCTGACACAAAAAAGGTATGGAATATTAATTTCCATCCGTTAATCTTAGATCTTGATGTTCCATTTACCTGTGTGCCAATAGAACCGGTTGAGCCAACAATTGAGATAGGCTTGGGGCCATCCCATGACCTCCTCCCAGGTTCAACAACGGCTCGACCAGGCCATGCTGGTGGTGGAGCCTGTTGCATTGAACAGCAAGTCCTTCTCAGGGAAACTGCTCTTCTGTCCCTCCTTTGAAATGGGAAGTCCACTGCAATAAAGACAGCCAAATTAAGATATATGAATGAAAATAGTACTAGTAATCAATGTTCAGGCATATATACGTGCCTACAACTCTCTGCTAACTCGTTTGCTGCAATATGCTCAAGAAACATGGCAGAAAAAAAAATAGTCCTGAGGCCTGAGCTAATTGAGGCCGATCTTGACAATTTGACAGACTGCGTGTTTCATGTGCACCAAGCAATTAGAGTAAAAGCACGTTACAGTAGTGCAACTCATCTGAATAGGACCATATCACTAGAAAGTAGAAACTGAATTGGAATCTATGCAGAATATATTCTGAGAACACTAGATATTCCAAAGATAGAAGTTGCAAGCATGAAGATAATGCTCAGATATTTCAGAATTTAATCCACCCAGTTGATTACAAAAAGGGGGTCGATTCTAGACACGCAATACTGACAACAGCATAATTCTCGACCAAGAGGAAGTTGCATAAATTCTGGAAGAACTGTGTCTTATACCCGTATAAGAGAAAAATCTGACCCCGTTTTTAATCTCAAAGAAATGAATTCAGACCCCTTTTTTTTCTGCGAACCGGGGAAATTCCACCTTTTGAGATGTCAAAATCAAAACAGTTAAGGCACAGAGTTTGCAACTTTACAATGACTGTGTGTCTATGTTCTCCAGAACTCAGAAGCTCCCATTCCCATGCACTGTGAGAACGAAGACCAATTTTATTTTAGCCCAAGCAATCCAAACCAAAATTGTGGCATAAATCATTGCAAAAGCAGCAGCTTTCCTAATCCCAAGCGCAGCATGGGTGCCGGCTGTGTCGAGTGAGTAGAAGTGCCTAATTTAATCGGCACCAGGAATGAGTGATCTTTGAACACACTGCGGATTATCTTGAAACAGATGGTTCCTAATGGCTAAACAGATGAAATGAAGTCTAAACAAGATGCGATGATGAGGGAAAACAGTAGCAAGTCGAGGGCCAAGAAATAAGAAAGAGCAGTAAAGTTGACCCGGAAGGGGATAAGAAGAAAAAGAAAAGGAACGGGCGCCGAAAGAGGAAAAGATCCAACCTTTGAGCTGGTTGAAAGCTCCTCCTCTGTTGGAGTCGAGGAATGAGACGGCGGCCAACTCCCCGGGGAAAGAGACGACCTTGAGCGCCATGGCCACCCTGGCTGAGTTAATGCTCGACTCGACGTCTGGTCGGGATGCAGAAGCGGGCGAATGGGGGAGGGAAGGAGTTGTATATAAACACAGGAGAGGAGGAAGAAGAAGAGAGGATTGTGTGGAGTGGAGTGGAGAGATAAGACTTACTCCTAAGAGTAAGACGACGAGATGGGAATCTGAGACTCCTATGGACTGCAGCGCCGGCAGCTGATGCTCCTTGAGGCTTCAGCTGCCGCTGCCTGATCCCTGATGGAGATGGACTTCTCTCTTCTTCTTCCGAATGCCACTCCCAACAGAAAAACAGGAAAAAAAAAAACGTGAGGACGAAATGCCCTCTCTATCAACTGCTAGTACATCACTGTACAGTACTTTATTTATTTCATATTCATCACTTGCCTAAGGCCGAGTTTAGTTCCAAAGTTTTTCTTTAAACTTCCGACTTTTCTATCACATTGAAACTTTCCAAAACACACAAACTTTCAACTTTTCCGTCATATCATTTCAATTTCAACCAAACTTCTAATTTTAACGTGAACTAAACACACGCTAAATTTTATTCAAACTCGGTCAAATTTATAATATTCTTCATACATTCGTATGTGTGTGGCTTTCCTTATTTAACATTATGGGTTAAATACTTCTCTTCATCGTTTGTTCTTTGGCTTATCAGCCACAACCGAATTTAAGTTTTAAATCTTAATTTTAGAGTTGTTTTGGTTTTTGTTCTCATTGTAGTTTATTTTCCACCATTGACTTTTAATTTGTTTATAAAATCTATAAAAAAAGTTTTATCTATAAATCTTTTAAGACACTAAAAAAGTGTTATATACTTACTCTGTTTCATAATGTAAGTTATTCTAACATTTTTCACATTCATATTGATGCTAATATATGTCTAGATTCATTAACATCAATATGAATGTAGAAAATGTTAAAATGACTTACATTATGAAATGGATGGAGTAGCTTATAATCAATTATAGGTAAAATGATAGAAGTAGATATATAGTGTTTGCTTTGAGATATTACGGCCTTACGACCAGTAGCGGAACCACTACCCGACGAGCCACCCAATAGAAATTTAATGCTAATGTATGATAAATAATTAAAATTTTCTAGCAAATACTCAATGTAATTGTTAGATCCATCTGTGTTCTGAAACATTGTATTAGGAAGAATCTCATCCAATACAATGTTTTGATACAACATTTTTCTTGGGTGAGTAATTAAATTGCAGTATAGTACAGTACTTGGAAACTTGGAAGGAGAGGAAGAATAAATGGGAGATTTAGTGGGCCGCCGATGGATGTGTCGCACAAACTAAAACGAGTTATTGCTAATAAAATTGTGGGCAGCACTTGTGGCGTGGTTGAATATTAGGCAATTTCTTTCTTCGCAGGCGAATGGCGTGGTCGGCCGGTCGGCCTCGTGGGATGACCTACCCTACTTAACATGACGATTACCCATACACATGGGACATATCTTGACACGACATGTGTGTATCTAATCAACCCATACATACACATCTCAGTATATCTGATAGAAATATTACACGTGTACAGCTGCTTGCGAAGAGATACTAGTGCATCCACTCAGCTGGATCACTGACTCTAAATTTTGGTAGTGGAAATGCACAGCAAATTAAGATGAGGTCTGGCCCTTTCATTTCTTTTGACCTGCTTCAATCAGTCCATAGTGCCACCACTATGGAAAAGAGGAGCGAGCTATCTATAGCTAGTTACGCACTGCGTTTCGCCGATATTTTACTACAGATTTTTTTTTTGGTGCTTTCATCTTCTTAAAACTGTATCTTCTAATAGTACTAGTATCTGGTAAATTGTTTGTCTTCCTCTATCAGGTTAAGCTTTTTAGTTGAACCAATCGTTACGTGTGCAACTCAATAAGTACAAACCTAAAATTTTTCACTTACCAATTGGAGAGGAGGTCAAGCTGCTTCTGCAATTCTGAACATCTGCGTGCCTGATCTTCAGTCGTGGTTCATCAACTCTGTGTTAAGAGGGAGACTGAAAACAACAGTGTGCTCGAAATCTGAGAGTTTCCAATGCATGCATAATGGTGCGTCAAAGCGTCAGAGGCATGCAGTGGAATTTCCCAGCCACGAGTTTGAATAACTGAATAGCTAAGGCACCAGCCAAATGTTGTTATTATGTTAATTGCAGGTTTGACCTGTGAATTAGTAGGACTGTGAAATGGACGAGACCAAAATCAGGCATGCTTTGAACATGCATGGATTTCTAGTTCACGTGTTGCCCTACTTGCGACATCCCGCAAGACCAACCACAAGTCAAACCAAGTCTGAATTTTTCTTGTTTTTGTACTACAAGGAGCAACGAAATTAACAACCACGAGTTTGAAAAATATCATAATATATACTTCTGTCTCTGCTTCTCGGCATGTTTTTTTTCCATACAATTTTTTTTTTTTGGAGTACCAAGAGAAGAAGAGAGGAGGAGATGCCATGTCACCATCACAAAGGCCTGGTTTTTTCCAAGGAGAAAATGGAAGGAAACAAAGAAATGCAACAGACTGCGAAACTTGGAGCCACTCTCTGTCTGTGTCCCATGTGCATTGTCTGCACTTGTCGATAACTAACGCCCAGATATAATAGATCCACATGTAAAACAAGGCATGAAAATAATGTTGTTTTTCTTGTAAAAAAATACAAGGTACGCAAGAAAGCAAGCAGCGCGAGCATCTTGTTTTTGTTGGCCATTTTTAGACAGACGATTCAACTCCCTCCATATTTTAATGTATGACGCTGTTGACTTTTTATTCAAAATTTTTTGTGCAAATATGAAAATATTTATGTCATGCTTAAAGAACATTTGATGATGAATAAAGTCACAATAAAATACTCCCTCCGTCCCAAAATATATGTATTTTTAGCTATTCATAGTGAAAAGTTGTTATATTTTAGAACGGAGATAGTAAATGATAACTACATAAATTTTTTAAATAAGACGAATGGTCAAATGTTAGATAAAATGTCAACGGCACCATCCATTAAAATATAAAGGAAGTATCAGTATTCAGTATTCACACCCACAGTGAATGAACACACAACATTTGCTCCTCTTTTTCTCATACGTAATCGTCATTAGTCTGTATTTGTACACGAGAGACGCGTGCATCGCGTGGTAAACAAAAAAAAAAAGGAGTAATTAAGCAGCAGCTTCCCGCTCTTGCTCGGCCTCGCCATTGCCCGCATTGGCCATGGCGGCGTCACCGGACTGTGGCTGCTCTGTCGCCGCGGCGGATTCCGACGGTCTCGGTGCCGCTGCAACTTGCTGCCTCGGCTGCCGTATGGCGGCCACGGCCTCCGGCATGACGACGCCCGGTGGCTGTGGGGGAACCCAGCGACGCTGGAACGGGCTTTCAGCTGGAGGAGCTGGAACTGGAGCTGGAGCTGGAGCTTCATCGACGGCGTTGGTGGATCCATGGTGATACTGCTGCTGATACGGAGGAGGAGCACCGTGGTAGTTCGTCAATGGCGAGCCAGGGTTCCACCTGTCATTGCTCATCTGAGGCTGAAATCCGTACCCAGGCCTCTGCATCCGCTGCTGCTGAAATAAGTACTCACACACCATCAAGATTTGGAATACCATCATGTCTACTGCACCGAGAATCCATGATCACACGATGGCCTACCTCAACATAGGATCTCGCCGGAAATGCTCCAGGTGAAGGTTCTCCCGGTACTGGCATGAACGGATGCCTCCCTGATAAAGATAACACGAAAGAGGGCACACAAAATAAGTGCAAGGCAGAAAAAATATTCTCAGGTAAAAGCTGTGAGCTACTTACCGGAGTCAAAATCACTGCGTGGTGATGTGTTGTATGCGTTTGTTTGCTGTAAATAGAGAAACTGAATGAGAACTATAACGGAATGATGCAAAGATTAAAAAAAAAAGGTGTTGACAGAAAGGATAAATAAGAATAATGAGTTCACAAAGGGGTAAATAACAATAAGCTATACCTGAGAAGTTCTCCACGAATTTGTAGTTGGCCCTATTCAGACAGATAACGTCAACATCCTAGGCAACAGATTTAAAGAAACCAATACAACTAAAAAGAATTGATTCTAACCATTCCATGGGGCAGATTGAAAATGATCCCCCATTAGATTGTACTGGGAAAACCGATTCTCACTCATACGATTCAAGGAATCACTCAAGGATCTAAACGCCTCTGCTTGCGAATCAAATGCTTGTGCCAACTTTGTAAGTATCTTCTTATCTATAAACAAAGAGATTCATTAAGACGATCAAATCCAAAACAGTGATAGCTATTGTACATTTCTTCTGCTAAAACAAGCTAATGTATCAACAGAAAAATATGAAACCTTCATCCTTTGAAGCAAGTAACTCTTGGTTTGTTTTAGCAATATCAGAAAACGCTGATGCAGAATCTTGTATGGCTGCTTTGATTTCTTCATAAAACTTGGATCTAAGTTCATTCCCAGAAATTCCATCCCCTTCAACATGGGCTCCTTGGATCCAAGATTTTAGCTTAGGAACGAACAATTTCTGTACAAAACATGCACGCATATAGAGTTAATTTCTCAAGAACTTGCTAAAATTAAGACAGTCTGCAAAATTCACGAGATATACCTTGAGGACGACAGCAGCACTAGCCCCAACTCCGAGGAAAACACCTACACCAATGAGAGTACGGGACCAGCTAAGTTGCGGCTGCGCATGTGGAACGATAGGACCAGTGTTAATGGCTTGTGGTGCTTGAACTGTCTTGTAAGGTTGTACTCCAGCAGATTGATTTGCGATGCCGGCTGGAAGCAAAGAAAATAACACGGCCTTTAAGTGATCAAGCTAACAAAAAGAGTTTATTTTTCAGTGTATTGTAAGATTTTTGGGTACAGACTTGCAATCACAGATATGAACTACTATCAAAGCACAATAATTTATAGAATCGATCTAAAGATCTAAAATCTTGATGTAATTTGAATTAAGTTAGTGAAAAAGAGCTGAAAATAAGACATTCCAATCAAGTAAACAAAAGAAAAGAAGCTGCCAATAGATCATCACTTGAGCAAACTCAGTGAAACCAATAAACCTACTGCTTGTTGTGTGCGTCCAAGTTAACCAACAACAATATAGCAAATCCTGGTGGCTATTATGTCATAATACTATATTAGGACAATCCACTCAACCAAAATAAGACAAACGCAGTGATATAATATCACTGCAACCCATTGCTGTGCTAGTGCTGAATGTTTATCATGTAGAGAAATAGGGTACCTTGTTGTGAAGCAACAGCTGCAACATCTGTACTGTTTGGCTGTGGATCCTACAAGACATTAAGCTGTTTCAGGAACGTTTCATCTTATTTTCATTTGGAGGTATACAAACAGCCATGTAGGGGCGGTAGAAAGTAAATCTTACAGGAACCCGACGGAAGGCCTCGTCGATTTCTTCCTTTGTAAGGCCTTTCTTTTCCAGAAAAGACCGCCTGTAAAATACTGGAGAACCCTTCACTTTTGGATGTCCAAGAAAGTTAACAGCATTCTGTATGTAATCCTCCCGCATCGGCTGTGGGGCTTGAAGTACCAAATTGTTTGAGAATTCACCTCCACCGGAACCATCTGCAGCATGAGCAAATGGGAATGCAGTTCGATTTTCAGGATAGTGGGAATCTGAGTGACTATAACTAACAAAATAACAAGATAATAACTCAAGGTTTCAGAATAGCCAATTTCTCCCCGGTGGTTCCAAATTCATTTGGTGCTATGGACCTCTAAATTGTCGATATTTGCAGCAAAAACTGCAGCCAGCCACTGGACTTGTGCCCACAACCACAAGAGGGCATGAACTTGTCTTGGCTGAATCGCCTCAAAAGCTAGTTGCCCTTGCTAACGAGGCTAGAACTAGTGATGATATGAGCAGCCAGGACTCTTACGCTTATTCCAGTAGGCAATCGCGGTACAAGATTGGGCGGTTCTCTTGTTCTAACCCTCAAAATTACCAAACCCTCGTCTCTCAACAGAAAGAGAAGAGTTGCTCATAAACTCAGTGCCAAATTATATGGCTAACAATCGGCGGGATAGATACATCGAGCAAGAAGCGCCAAGATTCCAAGTCTGAAGAAAAGCGTCATCTTGATCCAAGGACTGGACGGGGAGCGCCACGATTTTCGGGAGGATATGAGACAGTAAGAGAGGGGGAAGAAAAACCTGACCTTGCGGAGAGGGAGTGGAAGATTGGGCGGCCATCGGGGAAGCGCAGGAGCGCACGAATCAAGAGATTTCAGGCGGCGGCGGCGACGACGGCCGCAGGTCGTCGGAGGAAAGAAGCAGCGATGAGCATGTGCGATATTCACATGTACTTTATCTGCACGCGGACGGTGTTTATTTTGTTTCCTCCAAGAAAACTAAACGAAACGTGTCGCTTCGCTCACACACAATTTCATCGAGCAATGGATACCTGTGCTGAGGACTGATGGTCACTTGCAGTTCGGCATTTATGCTTTTTTTTTTTCTATGTACTAACAGAAGGCCATTGGTAAAAAAAAAATGTCCGTGTTTTATTTTGCAAATGCTTATTTTAAAAAATATATATGTTATTCACTTGATTTAAATAAATATTAGAAAATTTCATGGACTAATCTGTAAAACATGTAAAAGTAGTTGTGACATGCCGATGGTAGATCCACCACCACTTAGGCTGTGCTTGGAAAGGTGGTTTATTAATGCATAATTAGTTAAGTATTAGGTTAAAATGAATTAATATGTTTTTTTAAAACAACTTTCGTATAATTTTTTTTTGCAAAAAACGTACACGCAAAAAACGAAAAAGAGAAGTTGGAAAATTGAATAAAAGAACTTAGCCTTATTCTTGTACTGTGATATATAGAATATCAAAGAAAGATGATTCTGATCCCATAGGTGGATGTCCACCCAAGCGTTGCACCGTCGATGCATCCCCCGAGATTTGCGCACGGGCAGACTCATATTCGGTGATGGGCGTGGGATATGGATGGCACAAATCTTAAAGAACATTGGTTGGAGATGGACGTAGGTGGACATCCACCTAGGTGTATAAAATTGGTTCTCGAATATAAAATAGTAGTAACAAGATCCTAAGTGTGGTTATTTTCCAAAAAAAAAATATTATGATTTTTAGTAAATAAAATACTAGGAGGTAGTGCATGATACCATAATAATTTTTTTAAAGTAAAAACACTATATACGATCGTTTGTTGCTGGACAATCTATAAATTTTTTTTTGACATTATTATCTATAAATTTATTAATACGGAGTAGTATTTGGTAAGATATTTTGGGAAGGGAAATCATCAAATCAATTAGACCTTTTGAAGTGGGTGAAGTGGGCTGAAAATAAAGGCCGAAAGCCCATATGAGATAAGCTTTAGTTTGGATGGCGTCCGGGTCCGGCCATGTCGGCGACGATACCAAACAGAAACACCGCCGCCGTATCCGTATCCGTAGCCAACACCAACACCGCGAATTAAGCGCGCATAAATCTCCATATATATATTAATTATTATATATATATAATATTCTTCCTCTACATCTACACGACGTACACTTGGCCGATACTGCAGGTAGATTAGATTAGATTGATCGTCCGGCTGCGCCATGGCCACCTTCCGGGACCACCTCGCCGTCATCGCCGAGGCGCTCTGCGGGATCGCCGCCGACATGAATGCGGCCGCCCGGGCCGTCGACCCCTCCACCGTCATCAGCCTCTCATGCGCCGCCTTCACCGTCGCCATCGTGCTCGTCTGCTACGCCGACATCTGCGGCCGCCTCGCCACGCTCCACTCGCACTCGCAGACGCAGATGCAGACGCCGCCGGCGCCGGCAGGGGAGGACGACAATAATGCCACGCCGCCGGAGGCTCCTGCTGCTTCTTCCCTTAAGGACCACCAGCGCTCCAGCCATGGCACCGACACCTCCTCCTCCTCCGAGTCTTCGTCGTCGTCATCGTCGTCCGAGTCGTCGTCTTCGTCTTCGTCTTCATCATCCGAGTCCTCGTCGTCGTCGTCGTCGTCGTCGTCGTTGGATGATGACCTAGCGCGGCGACGTCAGCAGAGAAACCCTTCTCCTCCGCCGCCGTACAAGAAGGAGGCAAGGAGGAGCCCTTCTCCATCGCTGCCGTCGTCATCGTCAACCTCAAGCTCTAGCTCAAGTTCGACCTCGAGCTCAGGCTCAAGTTGGTGGACTCGCTCTGCCAGGAGTTTCTACTGATCCAACAATTATTATTACTAGTGCTTGAATACTCATATAACATAGGTTTCTATTGGAATATTATATTAGGGTAATTTCAGAGTTTTTTCATCATTTATACATTCATCACCCATAAATGTTTAATCTAGTGGTTGTTTAGAATCCATTAATATTCTGTTGATTCTCTTTTTTATTCATAATTGCAAGTTTTATAATAGAGTTGACTATTACCTCCAATTTCATATATATCATCTTTATATAGATTAAGAGGTAACCGGCTACCTTCATCCCATAATAAGTTGACCTACATAATATGAGATATTTTAGTAGTACTAAAAATTTAGTACTAAAATATATCGCATCCCATACTAGGTAACCTTATTCTTAGACGAATGGAGTATACAATAACAGTTACTCTAACACACAAACTCCCAATAACTCTAATGCTCTCATATTTTTACTGAAATTTGTATAGCGGTTGCTCTTTACATGAGGGAGAGCTCATTCACTCTCTAATATAATCCTTTCTCTCTTCCACATCTGCAAATGAGCCTACACGGCATATAGGGGCAAGTACTTAAGGGGTTTAGGACAATAACATAAGCCTTTAAAGTGGATCTTATACATTGTGGGATTAATTCTTATAGGATGCATTTGGTTGAGGTGGTCATATGCATAAAGACCACCCACGAGTAACTAAAAAGTCTCACTCTTCACTCTCACATGGTAGTACTAAGGGAGAAAACGGTCGGAATAGATAGCATCTCTTTCAAAAAGACGCTCGATCGGTCGGTATTGACTATATTTATCATTTAAACTACTCAGTGTCGACATCAATACGATGCAGAAAGAAATCGAGAAAAAAAACAAAATTTACATATAGCCAAAAACGAAAACAGTAACGGTAAAAAACGATAGGGTATTCTTGTGTTTGTATTTTGCTAAAGGCATATGCTTTTTTAGCAAAATCTCTAACCCAGCAACCACTATGAGAGAGGGATGAAAGAAATTATTTATTTATTTCTTATGGCTAAGTAATTAAGTAAATTACATTGTATTTGTTACTTATTAGTCTTATAATGTATATAAACTGGTAGTAGTATTGTTTATTCCTTCTCAATTTTAAAGATACACTGGTGATGCTCTTAATGATACGCAGATAGATGAATGTGAAAAAAACGCAATGCCTAACTAATCTCACTTTTTGAACTTGATATTTATAAAATCTCACTTGCCATGCATCGATAAACATTGCACATGTTAAAGGCATAACATCGCAGTGATCACAACAAAAACAGCGGATTGAAGGAAGAGCTCGATTATATTACAATTACAGATGCTCGTCCATTGTTCCACCACCCAAATAAAACGACATTCAGAGAAAGATAATCACCAGAAAAACTGCTGCTTGTCGTCTCTCAAGTAAGTCGAGGCAGGCATCAATGATGGAAAATCGTCAATAATAAACAGATAGAAAATGAAAGAAGGGGAATACTAAATCATAGCAAGCCTTACTGCCGCATAATAGGGGGCCGGCGCATTGAAAAAGGAAAAAAGAAACTGAAAAAACAAAGTGCATATATCATACACGGCGAAGACGAAGCCGTCATCCAGATTATACTCTCAGAGATGCAGATCGTCGGGTGGTTCTGTAGCGAGGGAAGCACCGGAGAAGGCTCTGTTGATGATGATTATGATGCTGGTGATGGTGATGGTGCAGCGGATGCGGAGGCGGTATATATGACTGCAAGAAGGATGGATCCTCTTCAAGAGCTTCTATGTAGCTCTCAAGTATGGCGACGATATCATCGAACTGAGGCCTTTTGTCTGGGTTGGTCGCCCAGCACTGAGTTATCAGATGGCTTATTGCCACAGGGCATGAAGGAGGCAGTGGTGGCCTAGCATTCTGCACAAAAGCTATTAGTTGCAAAAGTCCAATAGATGAAGGTCGTCATTAACAGATAGGACAAGCTAACCGACTGTTATTTTCCAAACTTATGGGATCATATAAATATTTGCTGCGCAACACAATGTGTGGAAAAACACCCATATTTTCAGCCTATTCAAATTTCATCGCTAGTTGAGCAGTAATTACCTAAATGGGTCGAGCATGTTTAATATGTTTTTTTTTTCAAGCCAGAAACCATGTCAACAGAATTACAAGCAATTTTTGGGGTGATACAGAGGATTTAAGCAAAAAAAAAGTTCAGGCTTAATTAAATCCTCTAATTACCCGCAATTTTGATACCAATAAAGTTCAGGCTAATTAAATGTCCACCATAGTTTCCATAAGGGAAAAAAAAAACATTTTTTACTCTCTTATAGAAAGAAACCAAAATTTTCTCCAGGTACTGCGACTGAAAAGGCAGCAGCATCTCATGATTTTAACAGCCTACATTATAGCCAAGGAAACAAAGATGGACATGAAGATTGGAGAGGTGGCATGTCAAAAATTCATACCTTCAAGGCAACAGCAACAGCAGCTTGCTCGGGTGTCATCTCACTGAATGGTACCAAAGCAGTCAAAATCTCCCACAAGACAATTCCAAAGCTGTATACATCAACCTTCCTCGTATGGTGTTTCTCTTTGATCATTTCTGGAGCCATCCACCTATACGTTCCAGTAAAACCCTTACCACTTCCGCACTGAGATTCTAAGCACGAAATTCCAAAATCTGCCACCTTTACTGACATATCTCCATCGAGAAGTATATTCTCTGACTTCAAGTCTCTGTGAAGTATGCCTTGCGAGTGTAGGTAGCTCATTCCACGAGCAATCTCTAAGGCTAACTTCAGCACTAATTCAATTGGAACAGAATGAGGCTCTTGCTGATGTAGATATTTCCTAAGGGAGCCACCTGCCATGTACTCAGTAATGATACAGAAGACTGGTGGTTTCTTGCATGCTGCAACAAACTGAAAAACAAGAGTTCAGATATATTTCTTATCAGTTTGAGACTCAACAAAATGAGCAAACGAGATTAATTGGTTACAAGAGTTCCTTCACAAGTTAAAAGTAGTGGGCATCTTTCATTTCAAATCCAGCATGCTTTATATGTAGAGAAATTCTTTATTTGCCTCTGTAAGTTGGCCACTTCCCTTAATTACCTCTCTGAAACTGCTCATCCATTCAATGACCCTTGTTCTTAACTTTTACCCTCTATTTGCCCCTCCCATCACTCTGCGCACTGTGCAAATTTCGAAGGGGCAAATAGAGGATAACAGGTTAGAAAAGGGGTGACGAAGGGATGAACAGTTTATCTATCAAACTATCAGAACCAAGACCTATTTTAGCAATATATTTAACATGGACAGCTAAAATATTATAACGGCAAATAATGCAACAGAGGAAAACGATTTGAGATCAAATGCGGCCTAACACTCATATAAACCAATTTCACAAATAATTAAGGTTCTTGCAGAAATTTGCCAGTATTACTGAAGAACATTTGGAGTGCAACTTGCATAGATGTCACATGATTTTTGTGCTCACTCAACTTCGGTTGGTTTGACAAAGTGATATTTTCCATGTGATCTGTGGGACCAGTAATCCAGGTTGGCACTTGATAAAGTGAAAAGTAACATAGATTTTTATCTGTAGGCAAAGTCACGAACTATCACTCTCTGAGTCAATTCTCCGTATTAAATTCTTACGAGACACTTTTCTTGGCATATGAAAGCAGTTAAGTTTGGATGTCATATATGGTCCACCACGCACTTTAATTAGGAAAATAACATCTTTTAACTTCTCATACAAGTATCTAATATTATCACCTATAATGCTGTATATGGCATGAACTCATCAAGCATAGGATAACAACCTGAATACAACCATTGGCTGGTGGCTCTCTTTACCCAACTTCTTCATAATGAAGCCAATTCACATAAGTTATAAAAGTGGTGCGGACAGTGATTGGACTAATCAATTAACCTAAAGACTGGCTAGCTTTTGCAGCACTCGTGTAAAAATATCCTGATATACAGCCAATCAAAGAAACAGAGGGGTTAAACTTTCCTATAAACCACCTCCAATGGATGGCTAAAAATAGTTGGGCGGCTTAGAGAAGTTTATTAGATGTGCTTCTCCATTCACTGTACAAATACGAAGCTCTGTTGAGTTTTCTCCAAAGAAAGGAAGCTCTATTAAGTAATATATGATGGAAAGTGCACAAAAAACATTCAGGATCTCAAAAAAAAATCACTAACAATCACTACCAGCTCTCTGCTCGATGGATAGAAAGGGTGAGATATGAACGTAGAGAAAGAGTAGGGAGGAGAAAAGTATTGCTGTAACATTTGTACGTGACTCAGATTTCGCTATCTTAACTATCAATATCGTACTACTGGAAGAGAAGTTATTTTTCTGCCATGTTCACTCCCTCCTCATTGGGTTAGTATAAACAAGCATGAATCATGTCGCACCCAGACTTATCTTCTCGACCCCATCCTTCCCCCCAATCGAAACAAGGCATAAAGTAAGAACCTTTAATGTGAAGATCGGTTAGCACAACAAATCCTACAGCCTAGTGCACGCATGGGGCACACCAATAAAGCGTAAAGGAACTAAGATGTGAAACTAACAGGCTGTTCAAGTGAGATAATCTAGTATTCAATATCTCGTACAGACAAAACCAACCAAACCAAAACGCAACAACTTGTGTTAGTAGTAACATCTACGAGCGCACAAGCATTTGTAGTGGTTTACTCGAGAAATAAACAGGATGGATGGGAGGCAATAAATTAAATTCGACTTGATGGATGGAACTGGAAGTGCACAAAAATGATGGAGAAGTCCCCACAAGATGCACAGGACAGAATCCATTATAATTCAAATAATAATAATAACAAGTTATTAAAGGTACTAGAAAAGAAGAAGAAGAAATAGAAATTGAAATTGAAGAAGAAGAGGAAGAAAGGTTGTTGGTACCGAGATGATGTTGGGGTGGCGGAGGCGGAGGAGGAGGGCGACCTCGGAGGCGAACTGGCGCTCGAGCTCGGCGGCGAGGGCGGCATCCTCCTCAGGCTGGCTAACCATCTTGATGGCAACGTCGCGGGCGGCGTAGCGGCCGGAGTAGACGCGGCTGTGCCTGCCGGTGGCGAACTTGGTCCGGATCTCCAGCTTGGACAGGTCGGCGCTCCACAGCTCCTCGCCGCCGCCCCGGATCTTGGCCCCCGGCGGAGCCACCAGGTACTTGGACCACGACACCGCCTTCTTGTACTCCCCCAGCGACAGCCGCCTCTCCAGCCTCTTCCCCTGCCCACCGCCATTGCCGCCGCCCTGGTGCTGCTTGAAGCATTTCATCTCCTCTTCCTTTCTTTCTTTCTTTCTTTCTTTCTTTTCCGCGATAAGCTTGGATCTTCTTTGAATCAATGCACGAAACGCTCGCGGAAGTGGAAGCGAATCGGCGGAGGACCTGCCTGGAATCTCGCTCTCGCTCGCGGGGATTCAAAGCTTTATGGGAGGAAGGATAAAAGGCGGATTCAAAGCGAAAAAATCGGGATTTTCGGTAGAGGATAAAAAAAAAAAGCAGGACACGGATATCGGAGGGGATTTGCGGAAAGACAAGAGTTTGGTTTGGCGCTACATTATTTGTGGGTGTGGCTGGGAAGATCAGATGGGCGATTCAATCGCAATCCCATCCTAATTGATCCAAACAAGGCAAGAAAGAGAGGAGAGAGAGATGATTCTTTTGATGAGAGTGGAAAAAGCGAACAAGAAAGAAGACGACGACGATGAAGTGGCAAGTGCAGCCAGCAGAGGTCGTCAGACAGGTTATTAGTGAAGAGAAGAGAGTGATGAGCTTTTTCGGTGGTTCAGGTCAGGGGTGCCGAGATTAGAACCGATCGAGAGGGATTTGTTTGTTTTGGCGGAAACAGCTGTTGATTGCAAGTGTCGAGTGACTGACACCACGACGATGACCTCACCTCAAGAGACTCTTTCTTTTCTTTCTTTTTAGTTAGCTCAAGAGAAGACGCGTCGTTATATGTTTCCTTCCTTCCTCCCTCCCTTTTAAGTACAGTACAGTAATCACAGGACAGCGAGCGAGCTGCCAAAGAGATCTGCTTTTTCTGTAGGAAAGGAAGAAATCACAGGACATACATCCATTCGGGATAAGCTCTGAAGAAATGGCCAACAATTCGTAGTGCAAAACTTGATATATCATGTCCCAGGGAGGGAGCAGTACACGTCTACACGATCCATCCATCAACGGATCAACCGACTAGACATGAACAAATCACCGTATGCATGTGTGTCAGAACGGTCGATTCCTCCTCATTAGCTAGCTAAATCTAACTCTGAGTACAGATCCCAAGGTCGCAAAATTAGTTTCGTGTTGTATTCTGTTCATTCAAAGAAAGGCCGTTGTATATTCTGTTGCACTTTTCTCTCGTAAATACGCAAGCGTATTCCAAATAATAAAAATTTATATTCTGTTGTATTCTTGTAGCAGCGGGTTAACCTCCTCACAAGTGGAGTACACCATCTATTCTAGGAAAGCCGACGTCTAGCTTTTAATCTGGATATAAGCTATACTTTCTCCGTTTCATAATGTAAGTCATTTTAGCATTGCACACATTCATATAGATGTTAATGAAATATGTCTAGATTCATTAACATTTATATGAATGTGGGCATTGCTAGAATGACTTCCATTATGAAACGGATGGAGTATCCAAATTCAAAGCAGAAATTGATTTTTATTTTTACAGAGAAAGTATTCTATCCGTTCTAAAATATATTAACCTAATTATAAAATATGAATTAGAAAATATCATATTTTACAAGTAGACAGCGTGGCCAGGCCGGTGTGCTTGTACAAGCAGAGTTTGAAATAAAGCGGGAATTGTACGTGAGGGGCGGCAGTGGTACAACGACCTGGGAATACTGCAGCAAGAGTAAAAAGAATTGCCTGCCATTTGGATCATGGTACTATACAGGATAAATTAAAAATCTAGATTAGTACGTTAGTTAGAGATCAGCACATATATGATGGATCATATATTTTTGTCGATCGATCGAGTATGTACCGTGGGCCACTCATCAAGGCATTGCATATTTGCATGCATGATGATGAGTTATTTAATTAGCAAGTGGCCATTAGATTAGATTAGAGAGAGCTAAGCTAAGCTAGCTAATCAATCAAGCGGATCGGATATACTCCAGAATTGTACAATATGGGAGGAGGACCACTGCATATATGTACTCCTACAGTATTTATGCAACTTGGTTGTGGGGGATGGTTGAAGGACGGCCGTATCACCCATCCGTATACGGAACGGAACGGAAGCAACTCAACTACTTGTCTTGTCCGCCACGCCCACTATCAGGATTGCATTGCATATGCTGTCCTTAATTAAAACCAGCATCGACCAAAGTTATTCATTCAGACTAAACTCTTCCTTAAAATACACTTAATTTGCACTGGTTTTTAGATAATGGAAAAATAATACTAGCTACCCGGCCTGCTGCTTAATATACTTTCTCAATTCTCTCCATTTATCGCACAGTTGCAAATTAAACACTCTCTCACTTCCATTTTGCTTACCGTTCTACTAATTCTCACGCTGAAGCTGAACTAGGAGGTACGATAAATTGCATTGCTATCTTTATTGATTGCATTCTAATCATCTTCCAAAAGGTAGTTATTTATTTTTTTAGAAGTATTAATATAAGTATGGCTGTATTGATGAAGGGTCGTAGGGGAAAAAATATCACCAAAATTATTTTGAAATGTAAGAACAACAAGTACTATCTTAATAAAAAATTTAAATGCTAGAACAATAATTAATTGAAATGTAAGTGAACATAATGCATGTACGAATCGATCGATATCGCTATCCGATCCCTACCAGCTGCACAACGATGGATCGATCTCCATCATCATGTGCCCTTCAATCCTCCAACCAATCACATGCCAAAGATGCTTACATACATACAGCTAACGCATTATTGTCTTCTTTCCAGAGTACTATAGCTGCTTTGCCAAAGTGTTTTCGGCAGCTAGCTACCTGCTTTTAACTCTGTCACACTTGGATAGAGATGGTAATTAACTGTCCATTCACCCTTCTAATTATTCGCCTAAAGTGTGTTTAGTTCCGTTGGATCGGCTCACTTTCCATCCCTGTTTTTGTCCCCTATATGTAGAGACAGCCAAACATATATGCAATTGATTACATCATATATGCTTGGCCATGAGTAGAGAAGAGAGCTGATCGAGTTATAGGCTTATTATAGCTCACCACCACCACGACGTACTGCTACAAATATGGACATATACGCTAGGCTAGCTAGTATTTGCTGCATCCTTTTTCTTCTTACAAGTTGCCAAGGTGTGTAAAAACATCTGGTTGTCATGTGAGCTTGGTCTTTGGAGAGCAGATATTGTACAATATACCTATCTCTTGTAAGTAAAACATATAGGGATATAAATTATAATTGTTCACTACTACTACAGAACATCTAAAAATTCCCGGTTGTAAACATGGATAGGTGCCAGTTTTATAGTCGGCAACAATTATATATTCGTCACCAATGACTTGATAGAATTGATATTTTTGGGCTCCCCACAATTTAAAGAAAATACATAGACGCCGGCTAGAACTCCATATTGATTCAACAACAACAATCCCCATTCACACTAATCAAGAAATTCAATTATTATTCCCCATCCATCATATATCAACACTAGCAAGATGAAGGACTACACGAGATCAAGAACCCACTACCCCCCTCCCTCCAGTCCTAGCGGAGCCGCTAACGTCATCGTTGCCGATCTTCACCACCATGTTCTGCTAGCGGTTTATGGCAAGGAGGAGCGGCATGGGAGACGAAGACTACCGGCGGTGTCGTCGTCGTAGGCTAGCCCTCTCCACGTCGAGGTCGACGCCGCCAGATCAGTGGCACGCGAGCTACATGCAGCTTGGTCTAGTGGTTCACAAGCTGTGAGGATAGGCGACAACAACGAGGAGGCACGGATGCAGTGAGGAGGAGAAAGAGGGAGGAGAGGACGATTGGCCACGGCAGCGAGGAGGTGCGGTCGTGCGAATGCAGTGAGAAGGAGGAAGAGGGAGGAGAGGACAATGCAACGGCGACGAGGTTGTGAAGTTGAGGGGTGGCGGGATAAGAGTGTGTGTGTGTGAGAGAGAGAGAGAGAGAGAGAGGGGATGGATAAGGAGGGGCTGGTTGACTCGGTGGGGTTAAAAGAAATCACCATCCCATGATTTATTGGCTCGGGCCAGCTTTTTATAGAACCAACACCTATAATATAGGTATAGGTGCCGGTCCTTTTAAGAAAAATCTGTACTAGTTGTATTGGTGCTGATCTTTATATTAGAACCGGTGTCTATAGTTGCTCAAAGGTGTCAGTTTTATTTTTTTTTCATCCCGTAGAAACGAAAAAGGTTAATAGATTTCGGTTTTAAATGAACCGACAACTATGAGTCGGTACCTACGGAGGATTTTATTGTAATGGTCCGTGCCTTTATTTCAGATTAACGGCTAATAATATACCGTTCTCCAATGCTAGCAGCATAACTGTGCCCTCATAACCTCATTTATGTTTGAGTAATTTTACAGCTCTTGAAAAATTACTAAAAGTCATCATGTAAAATTTAGTAGCACCTGTTAATACCGAATACCAAGACATGTACATAAGCTCTAGATCTTACGCTAAAAGTTTTTCTCTTAATTAAAGACCGTGAAATTTCTCTTTACCTCAGCGTGGACCCAAAGTAGTGAGCCTGTGAGTACTATCTTCACGTGCTGGTTTCAATTTCTTTTTTTAAAAAACTTATTTTACAATTAAGCCATTCTAAAACTTAGTAAAAAAAATAGATACATAGCTCGGTGCCAAGGGTATTTGGAGCTGAAGTTGAATGGTCTCAGCGTCAAATAAACTGGTGTCGAAACCTAATCCTCAGCACCATTCGGTTAATTTGGCGCCTACCTCCGTCTGCCACCTATATGAACAACTTCCCTCGATCTCTCCCCTATTACACCTTTTTGAATCATATTGATTAGCTATCAATAGGATATAAAAAATGCTTATTGCATGCTTCTTAAGGGCAGTCCCAACCCTCCACCTAGGATGGTGTCTATGTCATTAACTATATTGTTATGTAGGACTTTTAGCTTATGTGGCACTATATTAATTAAGATTAATTAAGAGAGAGAGTGAAAATAGGAAGAAACTGGGTCTCATGCAAGACACAGCTTCATCACGAGAAGCTATGCACTAGACACTATCAAGTTTTATATTGGAAGAGAATAATGTCTTCATAATAGATGAAGAATAAATATGATTGGTAAAGAAGATAAATGATGTATTTATTAATGGCACACTTTAAAAAATTATAGGTTGTAGAGTATAGTTTCTATTATGATGTCTTATTGACATGGCATCATAGACACTACTTATAGACACCATGGGTTAGAACTGCCATAAGCCCGAAGTAATTAATTTAACATCTTTATCTTCAACGAAGAAAAAGCTTACCATAGTACTCGATTCCTTAATTAACTTGCAATGAATTTTTCTTTTTTTTTTAGGAATTGACAATGAGTTGGATCCTTATTAGGTTCGGCGGTGGTGGACGGCAGGGAGAGACGGCAAGAAAGCTACCCAAAGTGTGGTGTGTGCATGCATTTAATTGAGATATATGTGTACAACATATATAATCGAATGAAATCTTCGTTTATCTTGATTTGTAGAGACAAAAATCTTGCATCAACAGTGGAGGCTCGAGACCCTTATCAACCGCATGCTGGATCCGTTCTCACGCTAGCCTGACTGATGTGTCAAAAGATTCAGAAATTAAAAATTAAGTCTTAGAGGGGGTTTGTTTTTAAAATAAAAAATTTAAAAAGTTCAAAATAAAAGTATAAAACGGGGGAGCCTTAATACAGGATAATTCGTATGTATGGGTGGATTTTTTTCCCTCAATACAGGAATTTGTTTAATCCAAATGTACGTATACGTATAATACCGCGCCTGGGCATCCACCTAGGCTAAAGAACCTTTATAAGCTACATACTTCACAATACATGTTGCTTGGAGTGGGTCCCACCTATCTCACTTTTACCTCTCCCTCCCTCTCTCCTCTCCCACTTTCCCCATCCCTCTTCTCGCACCTCGCGCTCCACGCCTCCCCAGCGACACCGAGCTCCACGCCAAGCTGGCCGGACGCCGGAGATGGCGACGTCGTCGTCCGAGCCCAAGCCGCCGCGCGGCCGGTGAGCTCGCGGCGGGCGCGGATCGACGGCAGACGGGCGCGCGGAGCGGCGGCCGAAGAGGCGACGGTGGCCGCGCGGAGCGACGGCGGCCGGGCGCACGGAGCGGCGGCCGAAGAGGCGACGGTGGCCGCGCGGAGCGACGGCGGCCGGGCGCACGGAGCGGCGGCCGAAGAGGCGACGGCGGCCGCGCGGAGCGACGGCGGTCGGGCGCACGGAGCGGCGGCCGAAGAGGCGACGGCGGCCGCGCGGAGCGACGGCGGTCGGGCGCATGGAGCGGCGGCCGCGCGGAGGTGCCCAACGAGCTCATCCCCTCGCTCGCCGCCTCCCAGCGCGCTGCCACCATCGACACCGAGCCGGCGGCCCCCTCCTCTCCCTCTCCCCTCTGGCGGCTGTCGAGCTCGCGGCGGCGGCGCGGATTGACCTCAGCTTCCTCGTCCATGGTCGCGGCCGGCGTCGTGCCTCCTTCCCTCCGCAGCTTCTCCCCAGCAGGAGCAGATCGAAACCATCCATCTCGGGCCGACGAGGAAGTGGAGAGGACGGCGGGGAGGAAGAAGAGACGCTGACTTCGCCGCCGGCAGCTGCAGCAGGGGCGGCCGACTTCTCCAGCGACTTCTCGGCGGCGGGACGAACGGCACGGCGAAGCCACAGGTCTTCCCAGTGCGCCCTCGACCTCCTAACCCCACGCGACCCATTCTCGATCCAAGCGAAGCACGGGTGGCCAACTTTGGTCACACGTGCCTGAGTTTTATGGGCCCAACGAGAAACGTGGCAGCGATTTCCTACGTGGACCTCCCAGGCAGAGCGACAGCGCACCACAGCATTCATCTAGAACGTACGTACCTCCGTATACGTAGCAGCTAGTAGTAGGCACACATCGATTGCAAATTCAATTCGCTCGTGACTACTTCACGGGCGACCCTGCCTAACAACAACGTACCATGCTCATCTGATCTGATCGATCAATCCCCATAATTAATGTGACTAGTACTCCCTCTATCGTAATAATTTTATTTTTAGCTCATCTTATTTATCTCAAATTATTTTTTTTAAAAGCAATTATTCCTGAAAGTATAAAATAATTGTATTAGGAATAGATAAAATATAAAATAATTGTTTGTATTGATATGTGAGAAATAAACTTATTTTAAGACCAAAGATGTACTACTTTCTACTTAATAACTAATTTTTTAAGATGAATTTGAATAAACAACTATCATTAATCTTTAGAATTAATTAATTTATTTGTTTTTACAGATGGAGTAACTCGTAGAAGCAGCCAGCAGTTGTCGTGGTCGTGAGTGTCGTGCTGCCTGCAGTGCTGCACTGCATCTGGATCTCCATGTTACCATCCATGTCCTCCTCTCATCCTGCTGCTGCTTTGCTGTTTTTTCCTGCGCCATGTATCTGTCTCTGTCCCTTTCTTCATCTTGCCATCCATTTCATGCCCTCGGTTTTGATCTCATCCTAAGTAAATGGTAGCCCATCGCTAGAGACCCACTTGTTTCAACTTAAATATCAGTAAGCTCCAATACAAATCACGAGTATATAGGTGGGCTGGAAGAAACAACAACTAACAGGAGCAAGATTTAGAAGGTTCTGAATGAATCAGTGAGTAAGAGGATACATTGGTTGGTAGGAAGAAGAAGAGAGGGAAGGTCGAAGGAGAGATCGACAAGGAGGCAAGCCCGCCTCCAGGTCGCCGTGCCGCCCTTTGGACAATGATCTGGTCTCTTGGGCTTGTTTATACTTCTTGGAAAGTAGCTGATCCAGCCCATATTGCAGCCCACATGGCTCCTAACACCCATGCCATGCATGATCAAGAGTAAGAGTAACGGTAGTAGTAGCAAATTAAGGGTGTATTTGGTTGAGCTGTGGGTCGTGGCTTTTTGAAAAGTAGCTGTGGAATATGGGTTGTGGCTTTTGAAAAGGCTTGTTTGGTTCAACAGCTGTGGCTTTTGGAATAACAGTCCCGCTGACAAGCGGGACCCACATGTCATTCCCACATTGAGAAAAAAAAGAAGAGGGAGAGATAGAGATGGCTATGGCCATCATCGTCGGCCTCGAGCGGGGGCAGCGGGGAGGTGGCTCGGCGAGGAGAAGCGAGGCAGCGGTTCGGCGGGGACGAGCGGCGGCGACGACGAGCGTTGGCGGCGGGGAGGCAGCTCGGCGAGGAGGAGGACGCGCGGCGGGGACGAGCGGCGGCGGCAGGGAGGCAGCTCGGCGAGGAGGAGGACGCGCAACGGGGATGAGCAACGGCGAGGACGAGCGGCGGCGGCGGGGAGGAGGACGCGCGACGGCGCCGGGAGGAGGAGGTAACGGTGACGCCGCCGCCGTCGGGTCGCACGACGCGAGCAGCGTGGGTGAGATCTCATCGATGAGGTGGTCGTCGTCGTCGACGACGGCGACCTCGGTCTCCGTGGCGATGGCGCGGCGGAGGAGGGGCACGGCGGTGCACACGAGGCCGAGGGAGGAGACGGAGCGGCCTCCAGCGAGTCCTCCAGCGACAGCGGTGGCAGATTGGAGGGGGAAATGCGGCGGAGGAGGGGCACGGCGGCGCGCATGAGGCCGAGTGAGGAGACGGAGCGGCCTCCGACGAGTCCTCCGGCGACGGCGGTGGCGGATTGGAGGGGGAAATGCGGCGGTGGCAGCAGGTCCTCTCCCCGTGGGTGGCGGCGGTGGGGGAGGAGCTCGCCGCCTTGTCGGAGGTCGCCACGTCGGACAAGGAGGAGAAGGGGCGGGGAGGAGGCAGGGGCGGCGGCGGCACCGGCGTCGGGCGGGAGGGCTGCGCTAGCATGAAGACACGAGAAGAGATGGGGAAAAGATCGAACCGTTTTCTTCATAATGGCAGAGGTGGGTAATTTTTCCTCCAAAAGCAGGTGAAAGCAGGGGGTAGAGGTGCTTTTGATTTGTACTACACCAAAAGCTGGCTTTGGGCAAAAGCAGCTGTGGCTTTTAGGCTCTTTGGTTGGCTTTTGGCTTTTACAAAAGCAAAAACAAGTTGAAAAACCCAACCAAACACACCCTAACTGTACATATCTCTGTCTGAGCAGATCTATCGAGCTGCCTTGCCTGCAACCATCCATGAGACCATGACCATCGTCCATCCCTCCATCATCTGAATGCCAGACTGAACTGAACAATACTTAGTAGTAAGAGAACTGAATCATATCTTACTATAAAGTTATCCCCCACTAACCTCTTAAGCTTAACATGTAAAGATGCCAAATCATCATCCACTAACAAGATGTCACATCATCATCCACTAATTAACAAGATGCCACATCATCATCCACTAACAATCATCACATTTAAACATCATGCAAACATGCTATATCTTTATAGTTTTTATAATTTAAGAGATTTTCAAATACAAACATGTTAAATTATCATCCAACATAATTCATATAATGTTTCAATGCATATCTTTATTATATTTCATGATATTCTATGGTTCAAATTATTTTTCTCCTTTTTTTCTCTAATTAAGTCATATCACATCAATTGTCTTTAGCCTTTAGATGATTAATCTACGGTTCAAACTATATCCCTGCTTTTCTTCTTCCATAAAATCATTCCACCTTACTTTTTACGTTTGAATCATCATTCTACATACTATTTAAATTTATATTATCATAAACCATATTAATTTACTTAATCTGATGTTATCTAGCTATCTTACACGTTATTTTTTTTATTGTTATCATACTAAATTTCTGCAGCAATGCGCGGGGTTTCACCTAGTTTAACAAGGAGAAATGGCAAATGCAGAAACGATATTTGATCAGGGATGCTTCCAATCGACGAGATGAGAATATAGGCCAGAGTACATGCCATGCCATGTTGCCGTCATATCGATCATATCAGAATTTTATTAGTTTTGCTCTTCTGAATCTATTCCATTCCACTACACACCACATATACACATCTGCCCTCCATCGACATGAACGGTCTGCCACTAGCTATAGCCAAATATATGCGGAGAACCGGCTGGCCTGCCTTTGCATCGTGATCGAGATCGAGATTGAGATCGAACAGTGATGCTTCTTTTTTTCTTTTTGGCCATGATGAGGCCATCAGCACAATATCCCAATGAGAAGAAAAGCACAAGATTAAACGGTATGTTCACAGCATATCCGGTGCTTCTTCTTCAGCTGCTGCCTCCGAACCAAAAAAAGATCCATCCAATGATTTGTCACAGGCTCTCACAGCTATAGGCACATGTTACATCTGTGGTTTTATTTTCTTCTTTTCGGAAGACACATCGGTTTCGGATGGGACTTGCATCTGAATCCTCCAATCTTTACATCAGCATCACCTTGCTTTTTCAAACAATTCCTTTTGACTGGGTAATCCAAACAATTATCTCTTATTCTACATAAAGAGATTGTTGTATACATATGGTGCTTTCCTCTGGAAAATATACAGAAACATATGATTGATGTATTGCATTTCATCGCAATGTATCTTGAGGAAATCTGAACCCTGAGCAATAAGCTAGCAAATTTTCAGTTACTACCCTGATTGTTACTACTATCTTGTACTACTATATGTTTTCTCTGAGATCTCGATCGCTAGTTATTACTGAGGACAAGAGCTTTGTTCAGAGAAAGAACTTGCAGTTTCAGATAGCGGGTGGCTGTCACAACTTTTCAAACAGTAACAAAAAGAAGAAAGGGGTGAAATGGAAATGAACTTTGCAGTTAGGTAGCCATAGCTTTAATATTGCCAGTATATATGTATTTGGCAGTTGAGAGTTGAGACACAGCAGGCACTTCTCCTTTGGAACATCTACCCGTTCTTCTGTTGCATTTGCACCTGATCCAAATTAGGGGTGAAAAAAAGCTTATGGCTAAGATTGGCTCAAACTCGTAATCATAATGAACCGTGTCGCGACCATTTTTTAGTAAGTTAACTTAACGAGCCAGCTCATGATCGAGTTACTCATTAGTACAAAAGTCACTATATATTTTCATATTTAGTGCTTCTTAAGTTGTGAGTACTTACACTACACAATGACCCACTTTCACCGTCCCTCCATTGTGTAGACAAAAGTCATGTTTGGCAACTAAGAAAGTATCGGCAAAGCCTGTGCCAACAGAATTTTCAGCAGTCGGTGTTGCAGCCCTTTTATATACGTTTGCCTACACATAATTTGTTCCAAAATTTAGTCTTTTTCCAACTGACTTTTGTTAGCAAAAGTGGACCATGGTGTAGTGTTAGTCCTTTAATTTACTAGCAAACTAACTATTTGTATTTAGTGAATATTTTACTAGTTATTATTTATATTATACTAACATATGATAAATTGGTATATATTGAAATTTTAAAGTTGATATAAATAAGATTGAACTTACTAACGAGCTTAACAAGCCAACTCGTAAACTAAGCCGAGCCATGCTTTTATAGCTCGTTAGGGTTAATAAGTTAATGAGTTAAACTAGTTATAATAGTAACGAGCCGAGCCAGGTTATTATCCCATAACTTTTATTACGGAGTACTATTTTATCCTTGTTGTAAGGAATTTGGGTCTAAGTACTCTTGTATAACGTTGGGTTGTGTACATCCATTATAGATGTAGAGGCCGGATTTTAATCTATTTTCTAAAAAAAAAACCCTAGTCTAAATTCTCACAATGAAAAGCTAGCACAATGAGCTTGGAACGATAGCGTAAGCTTGAACTGGATCTCTTCTCCTACCTTTCACCGCGCTAAATTTTTACTCATTTCACTGTGCTCAATCAACTTCGACAATTATCAAGCTAGCCGGGGAAGCTTCAAATTAATCTTAGTTTTTTTAGACAATGTAAGATCTTTAATCTTCATGAACTGAATGAGATTGAGTAAGGCACGATCAATGTCCTCGATCAAGTCACATAAACAACAGAAGATGCTTACAGTACAGACACCACGGCACGACTAGCTTGATCGTCACCGAAGAAAAGATCCACCCAATGAATTGTCACAGCATAAGAATCCTTCAATCTTTCCATCAGCATCGTCGTAATAATTAGCTTTTTCAAACCATTCCTTTTGACTTGGGTATCTACCCGTATTCTCTCTTTTTCTACATAAATGATTAATGATGTATGCATCTGTAAGCACCGTACGTGATTTTTCCTGAAACAATCAAGGGATAGAAAAGAAAAACATGTGATACAAATCTCCTCATTTCATTGCATTTCATGGCATTCTATCTTCAGATAAATCTGAACACTGAGCAACAAGGTGACTTTCAGTTACTTGATTCTTACTCTCTTGCAGATTATATATGTCATACTGAGATTACTCGTCAATGGATTGCTGCTTTGATTTTGTTTATGGACGAGGGATTTTGAAGAGAGGAAAAATTCAGTTGTAAGTGAGGACTGAGGATCAATATGCCATCAGTGAGAGCCTCTCACTCGTTGAGAGAAAGCAATTGCAGTTTCAGTAAAAGAGCTAGTACTGCTTTTGCACAATGCAAATGAACTATATATGGGGTACAAAGCATCCTATTTATCTTTGCAAGGCGAATGGCTGTCACAAAGATACGCTCCTAGCGTATTCTCTAAAAAAACAACGTTGCAGACAGACAGCATATAAAGAAAAGGGGGTCGAAATGGAAATGGAGTTTGCAGTTAGCTATCTAGAGCTTTATTAATATTGGCAGTATATCCTTGAGAAGTGGAGTGTTCTGCAGGGTTGGTTAGCATTTTGCAGGCAAATTATGATATTCATCAGAGATATTTTTCATATTTTTGCATGCTAACAGACAGAAAGGAAATGTAGCATAGTGATGTGGATGCATTCAGAACATTCTTTAACAGTGTTGGTTCTAATGCTGTTTTGTGCATGAGCATGTCCTGAATAATATCCTCAAAACCAGAAAATGATGATGTGTAAAGCATGCAGCAGAATACTGGTGAAGCTTTCTATTCCCTCCATTTCAAAATATAAGTGATTTTTAAGGAATGTGACGCATCTATACTATGAATTTGGACAAAGAACCCGTCCAGATTCGTAGTAGAGGATATATCAAAAACGGAGGGAGTATCTAGCAGGCACATCACATTCGATCGACAACACTGTCAAGAATCAAATTCCGTCCGTTGGATTTGCGTATAAATAGGCATCGGATACAAGTGCAGATAGCAATCACCAATCAGCGCAACAAGTAACTACACCAGTCGCCACTCACCTGCAGTAGTCTTCAGATCGAGAATGGATAGTTCTTCAGATTCTCAGAGGTATTAGCCAATGCTGTTAGTAGCTACATTCTGATTATATATATATATATATATATATATATATATATATATATGAAGAAAAGAAAGAAAGAAATTGATTAAGTTAAATAAAAAATGAATAGGAGGAAGAGGTGCGCGGCGTGCTACAGGGAGTTCAACAAGAAGGAGCACCTGGTGGAGCACATGCGGACGTCGCTGCATTCGGCGCACGACCCTCGCTGCGGCGTGTGCGGCAAGCACTGCCGCTCCCTCGACGCCCTCCGCGACCACCTCACCGGCGCCCTCCCCAAGCCGGAGTGCGCCGCCGCCTTCGCCTCCCGCGGCTGCCCCCTCTGCCTCCACGTCCTCCTCCCGCCCACCGCCGCCGCCCACTCCTGCCCCGCGGCGGCGCCACCGCTCGGCGGCGTCCTCGCCCTGGGGTGCAAGATGGTGGGCGCCGGCAGCGACGGGTCCCTGGACGTGTGCGCCCGCGTGTGCGTGGTGGACGAGCAGGAGCGCGTGGTGTTCGACAGCTTCGTCAAGCCGCACATCCCCGTCACGCACTACCGCTACGACACCACCGGCATCCGCCCCGAGCACCTGCGCGACGCCATGACGCCCAAGCAGGCGGCGCGGCGGGTGCAGGAGCTGCTGCTCAACGGCGAGGCGGCGTGGAAGGCGCGGAGCAGCCGCGGCAGGGCACGGATCCTGGTGGGGCACGGCCTGGACCACGACCTCGAGTCGCTGGGCATGGACTACCCGGCGTACCTGATGCGGGACACGGCGAGGTACCCGGCGCTGATGAAGACGAGCAACAGCCGCCTCAGCAACTCGCTCAAGTACCTCACCCTCGCCTACCTCGGCTACCACATCCAGATCGCCGGCCGCCACCACCACCCCTACGACGACTGCGTCGCCGCGCTGCGACTCTACCGCCGGATGCGTGGCGCGCGGCCGCACACCTGCAGGGACGCCGGCGTGGGGCCGCACGCGCCGCCGCCGACGCCGGCGGAGGCGTTCCCGGCGTGGAGGCAGCGGGAGCTGGAGCGCATGTCGCCGGAGGAGCTCCTCCAGCTGTCCACCACGGACTACTACTGCTGGTGCCTCGACGCCACCGACTAATAACGAATTATTACTCCCACGTACCTAAACTACTTAGTATAATTATGATTATGCTGCTGCGTGTCTTTATTAGTACTCCACTCCGTATGTGAGTACGAATCAGGATGTACCACCATCGATCTGATAGAGACAGTACCGTCACAGTACACAGGTTGCAAAATTTTTAAAAAAAAGTTTCAAAAAACCGCTTATATAGTACTAGTATTGAGTAAATATACCATTGCTATATTCTCAAACAAATGGAGTATTAAATTACTTTCAGCGTCAAATATACTTATATACTCCACTGGAGGAAGGACATTATATCAGTGTTAAAAAAAAGAAATACTTTTTACATCCTTCTCTGATGGTAGGCAAAAATTAAAGTTTCTCTGGGAAAGCACCCACAATGTGATGGTAAAATCGTTGGTGTATGATTTAACTCGTTTAAATTTAAATGCCCACGAATATTACATGCACCATATGAGTGATCTTTCAATAGAAATTTAATGTGTTCAGGGATGTGATGGTTTCCATCTCTTCAAGCATGCCTTAGAGGGTGCATTCATAGTTGTATGTATGGATGCGGTGTTTATGTGTAGTTGTTTGTGTGCGTGTATATCTATTATATAAGCGTAAAAAAGTAAGCATTCTGTGACTTTGACGAACTCTTAAGCTGTGTTGTAAAGTGAGGATTGGGAATAGGACAGAAAACAGAGTGACAAATTAGTACATGATTAATTACGTATTAGTGAAAAAAAGTAAAAGATGCTTAATATGATTTTTCAAGCATTTTTTCTATATATATTTTTTAAAAAAATGCATACTATTTAGTAATTTAAAAAGAGCGTGGTTTGAAAACGAGAGATAAGTTTGAAACATGTACAAACAAACTCAGTCTAATAGAGGATTTAACTTAAAAACGATATCTAGTTGAATCACTCATCTGATTATTTTAAATGGAACTTTAATCAGAATGGTATGTTCACGATAAGGTCAATGTATCTTGCTTTAATTAATAATGGCTATATTGAGAGAAACAACATAATTTGGAAGCTCAAGAAGCCGCTTAAGATTAAGATATTTATGTGGTATTTGCTTAAAGGTGTCGTGTTAACTAAAGACAATTTGGCACGACGGAATTAGAATGGTAGTTTGAGATGTTGTTTCTGCATGAAAAATGAATCTATCCAACATCTTTTTATTGATTGTCATTATGCAAAATTTTTATGGAAAGCAGTCCAATTCTCTTTTGGTTTATACCTTCCTAGTAGCATAACCCACATTTTTTTATGGTTGGCTTTTGGGGGTGGACAAGAAAAGGAGCAAGCTTGTACTTGTAGAAGCTTCTGCAATATGTTGGGCTCTGTGGTTGAGCAGGAATGATTTGGTTTTTGATAAATCACCATCCATCTCTTATATGCAGGTAATTTTCAGGGTAACATATTAGCTCCGATACTGGGCACAACTACAAAAGTTTGAAGAAGACGAAGAGTTTATAAAAGTTGTCAATTATGCAACTTTTTATCAATTATGCAAGCTTGAGACGACAATTATATAACTTTTTGTCAATTATAGTTGGAGATTCACAAATAGACTTCAGTAATGTGTTCTCCTTATTTTAGTTTCGTTACTTATTTTGTTCATTGGGTGTTTTCAATGATTTATTGAACTACACTCTTATTTGAGTGCTACTATGTAATAATTGGTTGTAGCTCTCTTGAGTAAAGACCGGGATGTTATATTCCATTATCCAAAAAAAACTAAAAACGATGAAATTCTTATAAATTCTTGCGTTTCAAAAGAAGCTATTGTATGAGATGTGTGAAACTTATAGTACTCCTCTTTGGTTACTCGTTTTGGTGACAAGATCAGCACAATTTTTTAGTAGTCTGAATAGTAAATATAATGGTTTGGTTTGGAACCAAGAGTTGGTTTGGTTTGTGGCCTAAATATGTCTTACCAAATTTTGTCAGTGCTAAATTTTGGTAAGTTTTGGCATGACTAATTTTGGTAAGGCAAAGTTGTGTTTGGATTGAAGCCAAAGTAGCCTAAGTTCACTATTGAAATGGCATATTTTCTTATACATGTCAAAATTTGGCTTCAAACTAAATAGAGAATAAATACTATTAAAATTACTAAATACTGGTAAGCTAATTTAGGCCTCAAACCGAACCGGGCCGAAAAAAGTTTGACGCAAATGGGAAATTGGCGTGTGGGCTCGGAGGGCAAAGGCGTAAATTCGACTCCCCACCGCTGCCTCCTCGATCTTCTCTCTGTCTGTCTGTACTGGTCCGGGCTCCGGCGCGGCGGCCGGCCGTCGCCCTCCGAAATGCCTTCGCCTCTCCCGTGCAACCTCCTCGCTCGCCGCCGCGCGGTCACCGCCTGCGCTGCCGTCGCCGCGGTCACGGCCGCGGCGGCGCTCTTTTTGCTGGCCACCCCTCCCACCGAGGACCCCACCCACCCGTATCTCCTCGCCTCCCTCCTCCACAACAAAACAAGCAACCAGCTCCACCAGCCCGACTCCGCGGCCGCCTTCTCGCTCTCTCCCGCCCAACCGCCGCTTCCTTCCACTTCCATCCTCCAGCTCCAGGTCTCCTCTCCTTTTCTGTCCTAAAGATTTCTGCTTTCCAAGGCTATCCTTCTTCATGAATCATCATTTCTTTGTTTGTAAATAGTAAACGTGCGTAATTTTGCGAATACATTGGGTTATTGTAGCATGTCAAGATTATTGGATATCAGAGTGCATCAAATGGCGGAATTTGCTTTGTTTTGCAGACTAATTTGCCATCTGGGTTTACAACAGTCCCCTCCATGTTTTTGGTCCCTTCACCTTCTCCAGCAGAAAACTTAGATGATGGTTCTATGGAGGAAACTGAGCCTCCAGATTTAAAGGTACTCACCTCACCTGCCCCACCAATCCCTCTCTTTCATACATACAATTCCATTCTATATTTCTCTTAGGTACAGTAGCATATTAGAAATGTTTTCATCCTGTCCTACATCACTATATCATGCAAGATCGATGGATTTCCATATATCTAATCTAATAGCATCTAATCAAAGTTTTACTTAACTTCAGGAAAATCCACCGGCGGAATCAGCTCCTTTTCTCCAAGAGGTACATATCTGCGCCGGATACATAGACTTGTAACTAATATAATTTCTGGTTTTTAACCTTCTTACTTGTGAAGCCCATTTCCAGTGGTTCTCCTATAAGGAGGTATAATAGCAATAATAAGGTACATGACATGAAGGACCATGCAATGCTTCCTCCAAGGCCAGAGGTTGATGCTTTACGCACCTTTACGATGTAATGTGAGCTCTTAGTATTTGGAGTAAAAAATGTTAAATATCTTTTTGTTGGCCTGTAAACTTAGCAGGTGCCTGTACCTCTTTGGTCAACAGCAGCTGATGAAGAGCTAATCTATGCAAAAAAAGAGATCACTATTGCACCGCTGGTGTCCAATGACCCTGATCTGCATGCACCTCTGTTCCGCAATGTGTCTGTCTTTAGGAGGTATGACTATGTTTTAACTTCATATATATTCTTTAGGAGTAACAATTTGTGAGTAGCATAATTCTTATCAGGGGATTATTGACTTGCATACCCAACTATATGTTGAACAAACTTTTTAGGGAGGAAAACAACTTTTTTGTTGCTTTTTTTTATCATGAAGATAAGCAATGTTTTAGTGTTGCATACATTGGCTTTCTGACAAATTTCCATGGTTGGCATGTTACTTTTCCCACACCTAGTTAGTCATAGTAGCTTTAGTTATTGGCTTTGCGGTTTGCACCCCTTAGTTTCAGTACATGTGGCGCTCACTAGTTTGCCTTTTATAAGTGAAATTTTTTCCTCACACATCCTATTTTGGTAGCGTGTGACTGAAAATGTTAATTGAGGAAACTGTAATGATAGCTTAAATTTCCTTCATGTTTATCAATTATCATGCCATTGCTTGTTTGTTCCATTGTTCAATGGCTTCCGCATTTCAGAAGATGACTATTTAACATATTTTTTTCTCATGCTTCCAGGAGCTATGAACTGATGGAAAGACTTCTTAAAGTTTTTGTATACCATGATGGAGCAAAACCTATTTTCCATTCACCAGAGTTGAAAGGCATTTATGCATCTGAGGGGTGGTTTATGAAACTGATGGAAGGGAACCAACATTTTGTTGTGAGAGATCCAAACAGAGCTCACCTATTCTATCTACCATATAGCTCTCGTCAGCTAGAGCACAATCTTTATGTGCCTGGGTCAAATACAATTGAGCCATTGTCTATCTTTGTAAAGAAATACATAGATTTTATCTCTGCCAAGTTCCCCTATTGGAATAGGACAAAAGGAGCTGATCATTTTTTTGTTGCTTGTCATGACTGGGTACGTATTCTTCCTTTGAGTACTTCTCGTTGTTGAATGGTTATATTGAACAAGAATATTAGTGCATACAAATTTGAATGGAGGCTGAAACTTAACCAAGAAAGAAGCTAACATGCTGTTTCTGATTCTGGCCCTTCCTTGCAGGGACCATACACTACCAAATTGCATGATGAATTGAGAAAAAACACCATTAAAGCTCTATGTAATGCAGATCTCTCAGAAGGAGTTTTCATCCATGGACGAGATGTATCCCTTCCAGAAACATTTCTTAGATCACCAAGAAGACCCTTAAGAGGCATTGGTGGAAAACCTGCTGCAGAGAGATCTATCCTAGCCTTCTTTGCAGGACAGATGCATGGACGAGTTCGACCTGTCCTCCTGCAGTATTGGGGAGGAAAGGATGCAGACATGATAATATATGACCGTTTGCCACACAGAATCACTAGGAGGATGAATTATGTTCAGCATATGAAATCAAGTAAATACTGTATTTGTCCCATGGGATACGAGGTAAACAGCCCAAGAATAGTTGAGGCAATCTATTATGAGTGTGTTCCGGTGATAATTGCAGACAATTTTGTGCTTCCATTTGATGATGCACTTAATTGGAGCGCGTTCTCTGTGGTCATACCGGAAAAGGATGTACCCAAGCTGAAGCAGATCTTATTGGAAATTCCTGATGATCAATACATGGCTATGCAGTCAAATGTTCAACGGGTGCAGAAGCATTTTATATGGCATCCAAATCCCATCAAGTATGATATCTTCCACATGATATTACATTCAATTTGGTATAGCAGGGTAAATCAGATCCAAATAGAGTAGCACTTGCATCTGATCAGCAGCAAGGAGCAATTGTGGTCTGATTTGAATTCTAGTATGATCCTGCAGCTTCTTCATCCGAGAGGGCGCTGAATTGTGTTCCTGACATTATTGGTCTAACAGAAGAACCCTGACATAGTGGAGATTAGTTGTGCTTTTGGAGCTGTCATTTTCACATTTGTTGAATTCTAATCTAACGGGTTGTATCAGTTAAACGGAGTGTTTTGGGACCACAGCTGAAGATAAGGTGTCCCGTGAATTTTTATCTTTCTTTGTATTTTGTTGAACAATTTTTCGTTGTATTTTGGAGTAGTATTGATCGCAAATACTAAATTTCATCTTTTTGTCGCGTGCCTGAGATGTTGAGAACTGGAAACACTGTAAGGGGGGATGAATCGGTGATGAAAGAGAAGACGAAAGATATGAATACCGTGACAACTATGCTTTGTTCCGTGATCTCTGTCGCTGTTTGGTTCACGTAACGGAATCGCTGTTGGCCTTTGCGTCTCATAGGTTTGAAGATGTGTTAGCTGTTGAAAATATTCTTACTTAAACGTTCCGTTGTAGTCTAGCTGGTTTGGATACTCGGCTCTCACCCGAGAGACCCGGGTTTCGAGTCCCAGCAACGGAATTTTTCCCCCCTCTTTTTGCTACTGCTCCTATCAAAATTTAGGACAAACCGATCCAGTCAAAATTTGGGTTGGCGCATTGCTACTGCTCCTATCAAAATTTAGGACAAACTAATCCTGTCAAAAAAATTTAGGACAAACTGATCCTGTCAAAATTTGGATTGGGTAAAGATGCGCCAGTTTGGAATCAGGAACCAAAGTAACCATTAACTAAGCCATGCATGCTGTATTGAAAGATAAGACTTTATTTATCTGTAGCATCCAGACAATACAAAACTTTCCCATCCTTCATTATTAAGGCAAAACCGAATGCAAAACTGTCACACAAATTATATCTATACCGCGTCATCTAAGAGCCTAGCATGATCTCATCTGAAGCTCCAGTTTTCCATTGGACAAGAATAGCAGTATTCAGTTAGACCAGAATAGTCAGCTCTCTTATACCCTGAAAAAGCTCAAACAGGTCAGCTCCTGTCAAGTAGGAGCTGACTAATAAAGGAGCAGAGGCATCTCAGGATTTCAGGAAGATGACGGGACATCTATACGTTTCTCTTGAAACTGTGTCAGCTTCTCTCTGCACTCATGCAATTTGCATGTGAGAACAGCTCGATTCAGCATAATCTCATCACTCTGGAAGTTTAAGCCGGTCAAAGAGTACCAAGAAACTCTGCTCAGGCACGCTGTACAGGAAACCAAGCTCCGCACCTCCAAGGTGTGGGATCGTGCTCTGCAAATGAATTTAACACCAATTATCAAGGATGATCTTGTAAAAAGAACTTCAGCGAAATCATTGTTCTGGGCAGGATTGGGTAGGTGAGTAAAATAATGTAAATTGCATTGATAAGTTCTAGAGATTTTGTTATGCAAATACCTTCTGCCCAGTTTATAATTTGCAAATGAAAATGACCTATAATGTTGGACTTCTCAGGTACCGTATACAAACCTCGGTACCTGGACCACTAACTTTTTTCAACTGTGGAAGTCACTCATAGAAGTGTCACCCTAAGCTTCGATCTGGTGACAAGAGCCATTTTCTCCACTAATGACCTGATAAGACAATCGATGCTAGGCTAACAACAGACGCTCTAATGTTTTTAAAAGGAACACTTCTCTTGTAACTTCGTGTTAAATTTCCTCCAGTGTCAGTCATTCCAGAACTCCAGATCAAGACCCAAAACAAAATTGAAGAAAGTTCATAGCACAAAAGATGCAGCAGAAATCAAAACTTTCTTTCACTCCACAAGCATCAAATTTGCCATGGTGGTATAATTTCATATCCTAAAACTTCCTAAGTTTTTTTTAAAAAAAAGGTATTTCAGTGTTGACAACAATAAACGACATGTTCAGCTGTGAGCCATTCTTTCACTCAAGACATTAAATAGGGTTAAAGAATACCTTGTTAAGCAATGTTATGGTCATAATTTTTTAATATATTTCAGGGCCATTGCAACTGCAGAAAATTATTTTACCTTGCCATTGAGCACCAATAGCTCACCATCCACCCACCGGGGATTTTTGAAGCCAGGCTGTGCAATTCTCCCTTG
Source organism: Oryza meridionalis (assembly GCA_000338895.3). Taxonomy (NCBI): domain Eukaryota; kingdom Viridiplantae; phylum Streptophyta; class Magnoliopsida; order Poales; family Poaceae; genus Oryza; species Oryza meridionalis. The sequence continues at coordinate 570,870 of CM002524.2, forward strand.
ACCTTTATAGCTAGCAATCTGCAAAATCGAAAAGTTTATTGGAAAATGATATATGTTACACACGGCCCAGAAGAAGCTGTTAATTTGCTTACACAAATACACTTTGAATCATCGCAGACTGCATGCCATTACAGTCTAGTCTAACAATTCGAAACAACAATTAAATAAACAGAAGTATACATAGAAATTACCACACCAAATTCTTCAGGGTATGCACCACGGTTCTCAAGACGTTTGCCCTTCCCAATCTTAGCACGGAATGTTATCTGTATTGAACATTATTCATTAGAAAGATGACCAGCTTGTTCGTTGAAATATACAAAATGCCTGCAAACCTGTCCAGCAGGGACACTCAGATCACCAGTCAACTTTACTGCTTCAACATACTCGAAAAACTCCACTTCATCTGTGCTGTTCCAATGGCCGAACTTTCGACGGAGCTGCACAACTTCTGGTCCATATGGACTAAATGCTCCCACATAGAGACCTACATGTACACCAAGAATCCATCAGTCAAAGCAGAGAAAATAGCAAGGCGTCCGTTTAACTGACAAGACATTACCACTAAATGGATCTGAGCCATTACTGTCAGTAATGATCCTATTGAAAATTGTATTCTCAGTCAGCTTGACTCGAGCCTTGCTGAGGGTAAGCTTTAAGAGCTCTTGTACTTCTTTATTTATCTGCAGTGAATCCATCATTTCACAGTTAATTTGATTGCATGAAAGAAATACAGCCTAGAATACTAGGGAGTAGGGACAATGGAGAGTTGACAGTTACCACTACAAGTGGATGAAACAAGAATAGACTTGATAGATAGAATGGGTCAAACTATTTCTCAATGCTCATATACTATTATACTAATATGTTACTTTGTAAAAGACTTGATACTATTCAACTAATTGTGAAGACTTCAATATACCAAAGCATACCTCACTAAATGCTCTAAACTCCAGACTTATATATAGCTAAACCAAGTGTTATGCTCACCTTCGAAGAACTCTTGGTCGTTCCCCATAATGCCTTCGCAACATCAGAAGGCATAAGTTCTGATGCCAATTTGGCAGCCATATCAGCAACTTTCTGTTTTGCAGCCTTTGTATCAGCCAGATCTCGATCAGAACCTTTTCCAGGAATGTAAAGTTCGAAGGAATCCTTTTCCAAATTATTGATTTCAGCTGGAACTCGAACATATGATTTTGCTCCAGCATCCTCCTTGTTATGAACCACTCCACTAATGAAGAGCTTCATTTCTGGACTTTTACTATCTTCAGCCGAGTCTGAATCTCCATCTGGAACATCATCCTGCTGAAGCTCCTCAGTGGTAGAATCTTCTAATGAGTTCTCTGACGTGCTCTTCACATCATCTTGCACTAATTCTTCTGACGAATCTGAAGCTAATTCAGCTTCCTCGGACACATCTACATTTATTACTTGAACTTTGAATTCAGGAATCCGAGACTTGAAGAAATTCAGAACGCTTTTCAACCCTTCAACACTACTATCCTTGGCGTTACCAACATCTTGTTCTTTATCCTCAACATCTTCATCTCCCTTTAATGTAGTATCTGTATTCGCTTCATCGGTAATGCCCTCAGATATAGCACTACTTTCCAATGAGCTTTCATTCTCTTCCTTAGCTGGACTTTCTGCAGTTGCTGATGATATGGATGATGCACTTGAAGTGCCTTTTGTTGGTCGCATGTGTACAACCTGTCTAAAAATTTCGTAAATACAAATATCACAACTAGACATAACAGAGTTCTTGTTTTTTTTTTGTTAATTGCAATAAGGCTATAATACAAACTACTAATATCAGTTTCATCAGTGCACCTTCATTGTATATGTCTCACCGTCATCTCTGACAAGGAAAATTTCAAATAATGGAGTCCCTGACGATGCAGTAACCAATTGCCTACAGGAAAGATGCACTTAATTATGGATCACCTAGACAAAAGTTACTTGGTTTTAGCATAGGTTGCAAAGAGACATAAACGCACCTTGGGCTGAAGCTCTTAGCCACATATCTCCCAACGCCGGGGCTTATCCGTACGATTCTCCCAATCGAATCATCGGTATCCTTAGCGTACCCCACCCACCAACCTACCTGCAAAGCAAGTCGTTAGAATACATCGCTTATGTGTGATGTGTTTGTTAAAGATAATCTTATTCAATCAATTACCAAGTTGGTTCTGGCAAGCTTTGTCAACCTTGAGGCGTCCTGATACCTCTGTTCCTCTATAGCAGTCTACATGGGTGGAGAAACAATAGTGAAAAAAGAATCTCTAGCTACAACAACAACATCTGGGGTTGAGATCCTCAATCCTGGATCGGTGACAGGGACGACGAACAGGAAGCAGAGTACCTTGAGTTCAGACATGACTTGGGCGACGGCGTCGTTGCCCGTGGCCTCGAGTATGGCTTTCTTGAGCTTGGAGGCCTCCGCGAAGTCCTCGTTGTCGACGGCCTCCTCGAGCTGGAACTGCGCAGAGTGGATGCACAAGATAGGTAGGGATTAGGGTGGATTGAAATGGATAGAGAGAAAGTAGATTAGAAGGGGGGGGGGGGGGTGGCGGCGGCGAGGGTAGGGTAGGGTACCTTGAGGAGGGAGGCGTAGCTCTCAGCTTGGTCGACGTCGGCGAAGTGGCGGGTCCAGCGGGTCCAGTCCCAGGTGGAGGGCGAGGCGGAGGCGGAGGCGGTGCAGCGGCAGGCGGCGGAGGAGGCCCGGCGGGAGGCGGAGGCGGAGGGAAGGTGCGCGGCGGAAGGCGGCGAGCGGAGGGGGATGTGGAGGGGCGGGCGCGCCGCCGCCGGCGAGGCGCACGCGGTGGCTGCGGACATGGCCGATCGGTGACGTCCTCTCTCTCCCCGCCGCGCGTGAGAGACAAGATAAGGGCTACGACGCGATAAGTGGCTGCCAACTGGGCCCCCCCGCCTGCTGCTACCCCCCTCCTTCACTTGGATCACAAATACAAACCGTGCAAGTCAATGTCCAAGTGAAATTTCACGTCCAAACGTTTGGACCTTTTGAGAATTTTTGTCTCTAGTATTTCCTTTTCAACAACAGGATTTTGCACTATAATTCGTGGTCATACTTATCTATACATTTTGCGCCGTTATGTGTTTGTATCCAAGTGGTAGCTAGTATCATCTTATTTGATGTATATAGGTATCTTTGTGATTTGTTATTTGTTGTCATTTAAAAATATTAATATAGTTATTATTAAACATTACTTCCTTCGTTTTATGTTATATGATTTTGTAGCATTGCCCACAAATAAAAAGTCTCAAAATGGTTGAGGGACATAATGGGTTATATTCATTACTTTTACTCATGTTCTATGACTTTTGTTGCGAAATATGCACATATCGGGGCAAGTAGGCTATACATAAATGCGTTTTTTTATGTTTTTGAAAACAATGACAGGTTTACTCTATGTATTTGGACAAACCAATGTTACTTCAATATAAATCCTGATGGAGTTTTAAAGCAACTGGGGTGTGAGATATAGTACCTTGTTTTTATAGCAGTCGCACAGTAATATAAATTCCTAGAATTATGTTAAGGCTGCACATTTTTCTAGTCCATTATCTAAGAAATGTGAAGGCTGCACAGCACCGAAAGATCCCTTTTGGAGAAGGTATATCCAATACCAAAAAAAAAAAAAAGTAAAGGAAAAGGGGGAAAAAGGAGGTGTAACATGAAATGGGCCTAGCTGTGAATGACGCTGAAGAAAATTACGCTAGCCTCGGCCCATTGACATATATGCGCCAGGATTTGGGCCACGGCAGGCAAACAATGGCCGAGTAATTTGACTCTCTTTTTCCCTTTCTCATCAACTCTCAAGTGATAATAATGAATCCAAAACAAAAGGTGATATAAGCCATGGAGTATGCATGGCTTAGATTTCACGTTTCCATCGAAGTTAGTTTGTTGTACAATCTACATATGCTCTAGAAAAGTAGTAGTATTCCACGTTGCAAACGAAATTCACTTGCAATTGTAGTATGCTTGGATGGGACGACACGGCGTTTAACTATGTATATATCTTCAAAGATGAAAAAAAAATCCTTCAAGTAGTAATAAAACGGAATCAAAGTATACACATATATTCTCTTATATTTTTTGGTCAAAAGGAAAAGAGAAAACCCTGTGTTTTAATGAATATGTGCGATGCTTATGGAGAAATCCACTTATTTTTATTCAGGCTTAGAACACAAGCATAGACTTCACTACTCATTTTGTTCGTCGTTTTAGTTGGTGCTAAGCTTCTATATGACAGTATTTCTAACGTAAAATAAAGAGTATAGTACAGCACTATATTTTTTAATAATAAATTTAATAAAAAAACCCTGATTTAGGATAATAACAAATCTAAAATAGAAAAATGATGAGGAAGTAGTTATTCCGATCCAAATGGAGAAAAGGCGAGGGGGAGGAGGCTGGTCATCGTCTTCCTCGTGAGCGTCCGCGCCCACCCACCTAACCCAAAGCCACCTCTCCTCCGCCTCCGCCTTCAATTTCCACTCTCTCCTCTCTTTGAGTCCACTCGCCCTCGCGACTCCGTCCCCGCCATGGACGCCCTCGCGGGGCGCCTAGCCGCGGCCTCCGTCTCCGACCACCCCTCCTCCTCCGCCGCCACCACCGCCGATGGGGCCAACGCCGACCACCTCCTCCACGTCATGCGCGCCGTCGAGGGCGCCGAGGCCACCATCCGCAACCAGGTCTACCTCTTATCCTTTCCTACCCACTAACCTACCCTTGCAATTCCTTCCTCATCGCCTCTTCCACCCCCCACAATTCCCCTCCCAACTCGCCCTATTTATTTCCGCGCACCACTGGAGTAGCTGATTTTGGATTTCCATGTTTTTCTTCTAGTTGGAAGAGAATAATCGCCTCAAAGAGGAACTGATGCAGAAAACGCGACAACTGCAGAGGATTGTAAGCCTGCTTTTTTTTTTTCTTTTCCTTTTAGCTATGTATATGCACAAAATGTAGCCATGTAGTAACACCCAGCGTCTTTCATTTTTTTGGGATCAGCGGGAAGGTGCTGCATCCCAAGCTTCTTCCAGTGGAGTAGCCCAAGACCGCCGCTCATTCGTTGCTACTAAGATGGATGCATCAAGGTCACCTGCCAGCGCTGCGTCCTCAGATAATTCCCGCACCCCCTCTGCCCTTCACCACAATGGCGCATTCGAAAGTGGAGAGCCTTCAATGCAGCAGACCATCAGGCAAAACAATGCCCTGTCCAATGGAGCATCTAAAAGGTCATCAGGGGAGCAGCCTGCCCTCGACAGTGCTGCCGTCTCACAGTTCTCTACTCCATCCTCCCATTCCCTTTCTCCTACTAGGTAACTCACCTGACCACACTCCATGTTTTCCCTACCATTTTTGTCGCCGGGGAAAAAGAACAACGGTAGGCCGCAGGCCTTCCTTTTGTGGGATGGTCTTGTTTGCTTGCGATATCCTGACAAAAATAGAAGCCCTTCCATACAGGCATAGAAAAGAAGGCGAGCATGATCCTAGGTTGAACCTAGCTGGACAGGGGTTATTGCCTGCTTCAGAGATGGCCTCGAACATGTCATGGAAGCAGGTCAGTATAAGTTGCTTGCAAATGTCATTTGTACCTGTATCATCCATCATCCCTAATGAAGATAATTCCTACGCAGGATCTTACTGCTAAGATCAAAGAAAATGAGGAAGAGATTGCGCAATTAAGAAAACATCTTGCTGACTACTCATTGAAGGTGGCCTTTTTTTATTTTTTTTATTTTTACAAATGGAAAGTACTTCACTTTTGTTGCCTTTCCCCTTATTATCTTGTACCTGACTACATAATATCCCTGACAGCAAGCACGGATACTCGATGATAAATATATGTTGGAAAGGCGCATTGCTCAAATGCGGATGGTAGGCCATTTCTTTTTATCATAAACTATTAGTCACTTGGAGTAACTAGTGAGTATATCATATTATCTCAAAAAAAAAAATTCTTTCAGGCATTTGATCAGCAGCAACAAGATTTAATTGATGCAGCATCAAAAGCTTTATCATATAGACAAGATATTATTGAGGAAAACATCCGTCTGGCATATGCAGTGCAGGTAGTTCTCTGTCTCTGGAAATTTCTTTGAAATTCGATTAGTATGTTTGTGTTATATTAGTCAGGCTTATTATGCTTCCAGTCATACTTCAATACCTTTCTGCAAAATTTAAAAAACGTGCACAGAAATGATCATAACACGTGTAGTGCTTTAATGAATGTTGTTTTCTGTGCTTACTTGACCTTGTCCCTTGGTGTTATAGCTCAAAATTGTTAGGAACGCGATGCAGAATGAAATAACTGTTTTTTAATCCATATATTTACAACAGTTTTTAGAACTAGCTGTTTGATGCAAGGTCTTGACTAATGGATTTTCCTGTGGTCTATACCAAGGTAGTATTTGTTGAAAATTTCTGTTTATACCTCTATCATATGGATACATCTTAACATTAGGTAGGATCATTCATTGCCATGGCCCATGGTGATGTTCATTTTGGATATATGCAGCTCTTACTATTCTATGGGTACATCTTAACATTAGATAGGATCATAAATTGCCATGGTGATGTTCATTTTGGATCTATGCAGCTGTTACTATAAGATAAATCAGGGCTTGTAGTTAAGATTGTAGTTGTTCTTCTATACTATACTGAGTTTTGCTTATGTCACTATATGCTATAGGCTGCACAACAAGAAAGGACAACTTTCATATCTTCGTTGCTGCCTCTTCTGTCTGAATATGAAAACCTGCAGCCTTCTGTTCTTGATGCTCAATCCATCGTCAGCAATTTGAAGGTTTGCTCTTTTTTCTAATATTTTTTCTGCCGTTTATTGGGGGTAACGTCATATACGTTAGCAACTAGAAATAAATTTCACTACTGAATGCAAATGGCAAAAAAGGGAAAAGAGATCAATGACATTAATTTCATCTGAGAAATATGCCATACTTTCATTATTGAAAAAGCAACCTAAGCATTTTTCTTTTTTTAAAAAAGGTTCATAACACACGATCAACACATCAAGTTGCTTCTGTTCTTGTACCTTATTGAGTTGAATTTTCACTAAATGTGTCCCTTTCTGCAGGTTTTGTTTAAGCATCTGCAGGAGCAACTTATTATTACTGAGGTGAGTCTCAATAAGCTAAAGCAAATATGCATTTACTTTTCCCATAAAGAAAGAAGCGATTTATTTTCAGACCACTAGGGGCGGGCAGTGCGAGTTTACCCAATAGTGTCCCCCTCGTGCATGCAAACTTACTACCGAAAATTTTCTGACTGAATTTTGAAGTTTCCTTTTGTGCAAATTTAAATGGTGCAGGAGAAATTAAAGGAGTCACGTTATCAGATTACTCCATGGCAAACTGAATTGGCGAATGATACCACTCTTCCTGTACACTCACCTACGGATCCTCTTGGAAAAGCATTGGTGACTTCAGTATGGCACTATACTCCTTGAGTTCTTGTCATAACTATTGCAGAAATGCTCTAACCTATTTACTTTTTCAGAACAAAAGCAACCTCGATATTGTGACCCAGACACCGTACCCTCATATACAATCTCCAATGTCTTCCCCTGTTCAAGTTAGAGGTGATTGGGGTGTAGCAGGGAACAAAAACCGTCAAGTTATTCCAACTGATGTTCCTCCAAGAAATGTTGATCATGGTGACATGGGAAGAAGCTCTCTTTCAAGCAGGTAGTATCTTCTTTAAGTGCTTAATACTGTACCTTCCTGACTGACTTTATTCTATCTACCAGCATTGCCGTTGCGCATGATGAAATAATTCCATTCTTAAGGTAGCAGCTATGATTGCCAGTTCTTGACCTATGTAAATTGGCTAGCAGCTTCTAGTAGTCATTACTCATTACTTGAATTGCTTTTACTAATTTCTGATATGTTACACTCTACTTTCTTTAGTATGCTACAATCATGAAAAATTCAGGGATGTGGGAATTTGCTACAAGAACATTTCATTTCTTTTTGAGAAAATCCAAGAAATATCATTGAAAAGCTCTCAATTCCAAGAAATGCCATCGACAAGTGCGAGTTCCATGAAATGCCATCGTGCAAGCGACTTTGTCCTAGAAATGCCATTGCCATTAGGGTTTCATCCATCCCACACCGTTAAATGCATTGTTTATCCTATAGCACTTAACAGAGGACTGCTAACGGAACCCTAACGGCTATGGCATTTCTGGGACAATGTCGCTTGTACGATGGCATTTCATAGAACTCGCACTTGTCAATGACATTTCTTGGAATTGAGCGTTTGTCAATGGCATTTCTTGAATTCTCTTTGTTTTTTGTCGCTGCCGCACTATTTTCAAATAGCTAAACTGTTTTTGAGGAAGATTTAATAATCATTTTTCTAGTCAATAATTTTTTTTATTATATAGAGGCATCACAAGAACATTAAACGTGGTATAATTTATATTTAATAGCTTAAAATTCAGGAGGGATGTTTCTGCTCAAGTATCTCAGCATGATCCACTTTCTGTCCCATTGGACTTTGAGCCCGAGAATCAAAACCCACCATTCAAGCGCCTTAGTAGAAGTGACGTATCGGATGCTTCGGAGGGTGCTGAAGTCCAACATGCACGAGAACATTCTGCTCATTGGGGTCATGGAGACTCAGCTAATTTGGTATCCGGCATTGAGGATACAAACTCTTCATATCCGTATCTTCCTACTGTTCTTGAGGAGCCTGGATCTTCTTTCTCTGAAGGTAATTACTATTAGAAATAAATTTATATATTTGTTTAACACTGATGCAATCTGATGATATATTCCTCTTTTATGAATATGTAGCTGCTGAGGATGATCCACTGCCAGGCATAGAGGGGCTTCGAATCACAGGTGAAGCTTTTCCTGGAAGAGAACTCCAAGCAAGCGGGTTCTCCACCAATGGAACCACCAGTTGTAATTTTGAGGTGCTCTTCGTAATTCATGTCATTCCACATTCTGGATAAAAGAACTTCTCTTCCTTATATTGTTCATATGAGTTTCAAACTTTCATGGCAATCTCACTGTCCAAAAAATATATTTTCCTATGTGCAGTGGGTGCGCCATTTAGAAGATGGCTCCGTAAATTTCATAGAAGGTACTTTTTTTTTTGTGACTTTAGCTCTGTGAGCTTGTCACTTGTATTAAATAGGATTCTATGATTTTCGAGAAAGTTGGGAAATAAATGTTTTCTGTTGGCATAGGAGCAAGACAACCTAACTATTTGGTTACTGCCGATGACGTGGACACATTACTAGCTATTGAAGTACAGCCCCTTGATGATAGAAAAAGAAAGGTAATTATTTTGCGATGTGGCTGATTTTTTTTATGTGTGATACAATGTTGCATTCCCCAAAACTTCTGGTAATTATGAGGCTATATGCCTATATATCTTTTCTATGCCTTCTGAAATGGCACTAAAGACAATACTAGCTGTTTAGCATCCTTAACTCCATGGAGTCATGGAGACTGAAAAAGCGCATCTAACGTACAGGATTAAACTTGAAATACAAGAACTGAGGTATTTATATAATTGTATTTCTCGAATGCTACTGAACCCAGCAGTTAAACCTTTACTTCTTTTATGTTAATCACCAAAGTAGCTCTATATTTCTCTTTTTGCTCATTTACCAGTTAGGTCTTAATATCAGATTAGCCCAGGGCACTATGATCAGTAGTTCATGTTTCTGGCCACTGTCAATACTGACATTGATTTTGCTATTCCATTTATATGTGGAAAAGATCTGTATTAAACCCTTATTCACGTTCGTCTAATCACCCTGAACTATGAAACTATTGACCTGAAACTACCTCCTTAGCCCTGAAACCATCCTGGTTTTCACTGTTATGGATCCCCTTACTTTATTTCTAGTTTAACCTCCAATCCTCCATCAAAATACTCTTATATATAAAAATCACCACCGTATCAGCACAAACCAGGTGGTTGGGGGCTAGGGGGTATTTTGTACTGTTTTTAGTTCAGGGTTGCAAAGTAAATGGTTTCATATTTCATGGTGAATTAGGCAATCGGAAACTTCACGGTTGTGATTTGGACCTTTCCCTTTATGTTTGTGGAGATCCATAGTTCTAGTTAATGATACATAATCCAACCTTTGATGTTTATGGAGTTTCTTTGTTTGGTTTCACTGGGACACCATGTAAAATGAGTTAAGTCTGTTGTACAGTTAAATTTCTTATGATTAACTGATTTTCTGTTATTACTTCCAATGTTAAGATTCGTCCTTTTGTTTGAGTTTCCTATTGCAGGGGGAAATTGTAAGGTTTTACGCTAATGATCAAAGAAAAATTACTTGCGGTGAGTATATGGAACCTTTAATTCCCAAAAGAGTGATTATTTCTGGTGATGGAGTGTTTGACATAATTCCACTCCTAGAGGGAATGTTGAATCCCCTATATATCTAATTACCAAAAGAGTGGTACTTCTGATATTCTGTTTAACTAATAAAAGTTTTCCAATTATGTGATGATTATTTAAACTAAATAGCAGCAGCACATGTTTTGCACCCAACCGACTTTGAATAAACCATCTTCAATACAGATCCTGAAACGAAGGAGCTTATTAAGAGAACTCTTGAAACTGGTCATGTATCTTATGAAGTCCAACTACCTGTATGTTCTCTATTACTTGGAATTATCTATCAAAAGCATTCTCACTAATTTCTTATGATTTCATGCAATTATTTCAAATGTTAAATCTTCTTATAGCAGGTGAAATTTTTAGATATGTGGGAACCAGCTATTTTGGCAATAAAGAGGGAAGGCTACAGTATCAAATGTACTGGTCAGCGTGGTGTTGTTCTCACAGAGAAATTTCAGCAAGCAACTTCTGTACGTCCTTATTCCGTATTCTTTAGCAGTACATCATTTGAATTTCAGGAAGTAGATCTCATTCTAAAATTGTGAGCAAACTCTGTTGGTTCCTTCAGTACCTGGGTAGCATATTGGTTCCCCCAAAATGATGGAAATAAACCCGTTGTAGATGGATGTAAATTGATGGTTACCTTGAATTCTGGCCAGAGACAGGTTTTGTTATCTCATATGGGTTCAAGATCTCAGATTTATTAGTCTGAGATATGGTTAACCGCTAGATTACACTGCATCTAGACAAACGTCATGTCTTTCTTTGATGCATTGTCTCTCATGCTATACATGAAAAGAAAAATGTAAAGAATAGGCCATGATCTGGCCTATTTCTGTTGTCCTAAGGAAATGGGAACAGTTGAGCTTCTTTCCTGATGAATTGTCTTCACAAGCTTGATGGACCCACACAGAAAAATCTGGACAGGACGATTAAATGGTGTGCACATAAGTCATAAGTGTGATACTGCAAGTACTATACTGAGACAAATTGTTTCCGATAATAATTTTTTTCTGCTGCTCTTGCTAATTAACCATATTATAATTTTTGTTCTGCAATCATGTTTTGTGTTTTTTTGTAAATCATTGCTGTAGACATACAAAAATGTGGTATGATTGACAACAACTTTTGTTCTGTCTTTTCCAGATTAATATTCCTTACGGGCGTCCAACAGAGTTCTTGATTACATCTGCTGATGGTGTTGAATATAATTTAAAGCCTGCAGAAAATGCACTGTGAGTACCCAATCGAGCTAGTGTTTGCATCATTATCAGCAGCCCAAGATCTACGAATAAATTAACATTAGTATTCATTATTCCTTACACTATATGTGTCTTGATGTGCAACTGTACTTCTGATTTAGCAGCATGGCTCCCCCGTACTGCTTTCCCTACAAACAACTCTATGGGTCATCACTTCTTGAAACATCAGAGTTAAAAATATGCTGCATATGTCTAATAGTTACTTCTTAAAACTTGAAAGGAATGCCTCAAGGTCAGCAGTGCCAGACTGCCAGCTCATCGATCTTGTCACAAGGCCCTTGTTGTTTTCAGTAATGTGGTCTTCTATAGCTGTCTGATCAGCGTGTGCAAGCCAACCTGACCGTGCCCTAGTGTGTTTATTCTTATATCTTTGAAAGCATAGCAATTTAGGATATACTTACCTTCTAAGTGTAATCAGTGGAGGTTTATACCAAACTTGAATTGAACACCCTGTCCTTGGTCTTTTACTTTATTACTGCTGTGTTTATTTTAGATTAATGCCAATCATAATTCATAACGAACATACATAAAATACTGCTTATCTTGTGTTCTCCAATTTTGCAGGCCGCGGGATACCATTGTTCTGGTTTTAAGATTGTTCAGAATTATGGTATGAGCTTGTTATCTCTTGTGCAAGACATATATTAGCACCTCCCTTCATTATCTTATCTTCATTCAACATCATCGAGTGGGTCATCATGGGATGATGGCCCTCCACTCTATTCAAGTTCATAACTGAGTATTATTTGACGATTAGCATGTTTGAAGAACCCACAGTAGCATTTTTCTCAAGAGAAAAAAAGATGGAAAAAAAAAGATAGAGAAGTGTACACTATCAGCATTCACTAGTAGGCTACTAGTTGTGTGGCTGGCTGTGCTGTTCGGCTTATGTTGTTACAAAGGCTAATATTATCTTTGGTTAATTAAGTAGGCGGAGGTTAATTTTACAGCCCTCTGTTTATTCTTCAAAAGAAACGGCATTCCCAGCCATCATGGGGATCTCTTATATAGTAGCACTTTATCTAAAGATAGGGCATTATGAATCATCACGAATTGTTTGTAAAGAGCTGTGTTGTCGAAGTTTATTTCTTGTGTTTTCCCCCAAGGTAGCATATCTGAATGGTGACTAACAGGTTAACCGTAGAGCCAGGATTAGCTGCCTGACTTGATGAGAATATGTCGTCTCACGTTCCTTAAATACTGATGTGAAACATCATGCATTTGCAGGCTGTTGAGAAGAGGAGAGGAAGAAAGAAGAGCCTTTTCTTCAAGTAGGTTTGGCTCCTATAACGTGGTGTATAATTTGTATTCGTGATTCGCTGGATGTATGTAAGCGGGTGATAGGTTTAACATATTCTTTCGGCTGTATCTTCTGCTGTAAAGGTCCATAGGCGATTTAAACACAAGGGCCCCAGGTGATGGGAGTTTTCTTCTTTTTTTTCCTTCTTCCTTTTAGAAACATGAGTTTTGTCGTTGCAAGGGATGGAAGCGTGCCGCTAATTAGAATTGAAGCTAATTTATGCTAATAGAATGGAAAAGATAAATAGGCAAGTCCTAGGATGCTCTGGAAATATTCCCTGCATCGTAGGGTAGTGACCATCATCAGTTCACGGGTGACCTCCCTGCCTGCTGGTTACTTCCAACGAGCTTGCAATTTTGGAGATGACGCATAGCAGTACCTGAACATGTATACAAGTATAACTGATGTATCATCTGCTGTGTAATTATTTGAGACGAAGTAGACTTGCAGTAGTTTAAGATAACAAGGGCATCTTAGTTATTCCAGCGTGTACTGTTACTGCTGGAAGAAAACACTTGCATTATTAGGCAGTTGTGCGTAGAAATAGTCGTGGGTTGCAGTTGTGTCTACATCATGTGAACATTCTGTGGATGGTAACATTGAGGCGGGCTATGTCCATACCACACTACACTTGCCAAACAGAATGTGAATGCATTTAGGGCCAGTTTAGTTGGTGAAATAAAGTTTTCTGGGTATCACATCGGACGTTTGACCGGATGTCGGAAGGGGTTTTCGGACACGAATGAAAAAACTAATTTTATAACTTGCCTGGAAACCACGAGACGAATCTTTTGAGTCTAATTAATCCGTCATTGGCATATGTGGGTTAATGTAGCACTTATGGCTAATCATGGACTAATTAGGCTTAAAAGATTCGTCTCGCGATTTACATGTAAACTATGCAATTAGTTTTTTTTTATGTTTAATGCTCTATACATGTGTTCAAAAATTCGATGGGATGTTTTTGTAAAAAAATTTTGGAAACTAAACAGCCGATCAAACATCCAAAAATTTTCATTTCACGAACTAAACAGGGCCTAATCAAGGCCTTATTTAGATTTTTACTCCTGTCTTGCTCTCGGTTGCTCTTATGGCTCTGTTCGGAAGTCGGTGTTCTCAACCGGAATAGTGCGCACGGAAAATAGAGCGGTCCATTAGCGTGGGATAATTAAGTATTAGTTATTTTTTTTTAAATAGATCGATATGATTTTTTTAAGCAACTTTTGTATAGAAACTTTTTGTAAAAAACGCAACAATTAGCAGTTTGGGAAACGTGCGCGTAAAAAACGAGGCGGAGAGAGTTGGTAACAACCCTTCCGAACAGAGCCGGGCAAGTTTTGCGTCGGATCTGTATTTCAAAGCGATGGTCCATTGAAAAGGTATCACCGCTGATTACGTTTGTTCTGTTGTTCACCTCTTGCAGAGTTCTACTCTGCAGTTATTTGGCATGTTCTTCTTTGCTACAGTACTTAGCTGCTGAGATGTCTTTTGATCAATACACATACTCAGGTTGTGCTCCTTAGGATGTATTTCCAGTGTTCAGTATGTTGGCACCGGAGTATGCTTCTTTGTGTTCTTATTCTGATTATAAAATAATGAGTTAATTTCACTTTGGGACATGTTTTATTGCCAAAGTTTTATTTTGGACTACCCTTTGTCCAATCTTTTCACTTTGGACTAGGTAACTTTACTTTTGTTGCACAATGAACCACCCCAAACCACATCTTCTGTTTTTGAATGACTTCGAGCAAATTGTTAACAACATGCCAGCAAATTTTCATACCTAAATGCTTGCCATACCTTTGTCAAAAGAGACACTAGACGTCACTAGCGAAGAGAGTTAGGGTGGTCTATTATACAACAAAGGTAAAGTTATCTAGTCTAAAGTAAAAAGATCGTGTACAGGGTGGTCCAAAGTGAAACTTTGGCAATAAAACATGGCCCGAAATGCAATTCACTCTAAAATTATTTCCGGATGTACAATGCAAAGTAGTTACTTTGGGCTTTTGACTGTTGAGACATAAGGATTAGGTTTATGAATTTTGTGTTTATGTTTCTTGGTTCAATTATCTTTTATATGAATTACAGAGGTTTAGTACAAGGTCCATGGATTGACTAAGTGTCATGATCCGAGGCCATGACGGGATAAACACGCCGGGAAGATAGCCGGGCGACGTCGGCTCCTGGAGAAGGGATGTAGATTTAGGTTAGGGAGAAGAACATTGTTGGGAGGGAGAGATTAGACTAATTGATATTCATTGCTTGCCTGATAATAGACACAATCCCATCCTTATATAAATTGTACAACTTGACCCCTAAGTAAGAACCTAATCCTAATAATCTTCTTATCTTATCTCTAACTAACTAATAATCTTCTTATCTTATCTCTAACTAGCTAATATTCTTATCTCTAACTTAATTGGTATTGGGCTACCTATAGGCCTTGGCTTACGGCCCAATGCCCATGACACTATGCTGTTAAGCACCTACTTCTAAATCTCTGCATAAGTTACTTTTCAGTATTTGTGATATAATCAGATGGTGACATTCACTACTACTTTAGTCAAGCTTGGAAGAACAAAGGTAAATACATTGAACTGAAAATGGCCACTTGGAGATGACAGCTCCATGGTCAGCTGTTGTGGCTGCCATTTGATTTCCCAGTTCTCTCTGGAAGAAACACCCAGCAAAAAGGAGGCTAGCAGGAAGCAGCAGAAAATACTAAGCATGATCTATTTTCCGATCATAGCATCGCTGTTTAGAGCATGCATTCTTTTTTGGTCTGTAGGAGAAATTTCAGAAAGCAGAGCATTGCAGTATCAGAAATTAGGCTTATTCCTTTTGTTTGACCTCCTGTGCTGTTTGATATTTAATTTTCTAGGTTGATCACTAGCTGATGTCTTTTCATTTTTTAATATGTATTTCTGACTGGGTTGAAACCTCCCTTTCTTAAAAAAAGGAAATAATTGGTTACAAACCATTAAACTAGATGTTAAGGTCGTATGGCTTGCTCAAGTTGTTTGTACAAATAACCATTCTCTCAAGCTGATGAAGTGACTTGAGTTCTTTTGTTGCCCTAAATATTTCTCTTTTTGAAGAAATTAACTTGCAAGTGAATGCATTTTGTATGAACATGTGAAGGAATCTGAGACTAGGAAGAATACAAGGTAATAGATGCCTACCTCAGTACCTCACAGTCTTTGTCCGCAGAATTCTGAAAATATAGGATGCATTCTTCAGATTTCTTTATGTCAAATGGAACATTGTAATTGTGACAATGTGGCCTTGATAGGCTGTTGTAAGTCATTGACTCATCAGCAATTATTCATGTGGATTTTATTGACTTGTATGGCTTTATCATCTCAAATGCGTCTTTCCATGGACTGATGCTTTATAGAAATCTATAGACCAATACTATTTTCTGAACTCGGATTTGATTACAGGATAGAAGGACTGTTTTGGATATAAATTTATGTTTTGGAAGAGATTTCAAGTCTTATGATTTGGCAAAGCTTGTTTAGTTACTTTCGACTAACACTATGTACACATTGATGGGCGCGGCTTGAAGCCGCGCTTATTCATCTAGTTCCACAACAGGCGCAAAACAATATGCATTTCTGAAAACTAGAAAATCTAAATGCTGAATTGACATCACAAAATCAGCAAACTACACACAATTGTTCATGCCAAATCACCCTTGCTTAGATCTGAAACACACAGCGAAATATCACTTTGTTCATTCCACAAAATCACCCTTGCTCAGATCTGAAAGCACGGTGTCTAAGACATATAACTTTGTTCATTCCACAATCACCCTTGCTCAGATCTGAAAGCACATTGTCTGAGGAAAAAAAAATCTGAGATAGCACACCATCACTCCCCATTCGAATCAACACACAAAAATCAGAAACCATGCGGCTTCCTTGTTGCAGAAAATAAACTAACTCATCTTGTGAACTCTTTGTTGCTTGCCACCAGTTCAGAAATCCTGGGATTCATGATGAGAATCGGTTGAGAAGACTTGGTCATCTCAACCACCGGCGCAGGGATCGCCACTGTGCGCGAATGGCTCCATGGAAGCCTCGCCGACGATCGCCGGAATCGCCACGAGTACCTCCCGACCGCCGTGGGGACAACAAAACGTGTCTCGTGGACAAAATACAACGACCCTCCTCCCCCACGCTCTTCACCAAGCCCAAGGGTTGCCCCACCGGAGAAGACGGCAACGGTAGCGCGAGGTCTCCTCCCGCCAGAGAAGACGACGACGGCATAGCACCCCTGCTGATGCGTCGCCGCCACCTTCTCTCCTTCTCTCTCACTGAGATGTTTGCTCCACTCTCTCCTCACCGACAGGGGAAAGCTCCTTCTTTCTCACTTTCTCCCGTGCGTGGCGGAGAAAGAAAATGGAAAGGGGGGAGATTACTGTTTTTCGAAGTGTAGCAGAAAGAATGGGCTGAAAATATGTGACGCGAGGCGAGGGTCCCAACGCTGCTTGGCTGCTGGGCTTTTAGGGCATGCAATTGCTTAGGCTGGAGCACAATTCCTTGGGCTAGATCACGTTGGGAGCATATGAATCTTCAAGGGGGATCCAATGGCTAAAAAAACGGCTGACAAAGACAAAAAGAAAAAAAAACAGCAGGCTGCTAGTTAGCAATTCCCTTCTTTTTACTGGCACGTACGATAGAAACGTTTTAAATTTTTTAAGTACTAGAGAGAAGTATTCTCTTCTCGTTTCTGTACAATGCTTGTTTATTTTGATAGTTGATTCATGACGATATAATAAATAAGAATCCAACTCGGCGTCTTCCCACACGGGAGTTCGGGACACGTTTTGATAGGATGCCGCTTCTCCTTAAATCCATCTCCTTTGGCTTCCCCCTCTTATGCCATCTCCCTAATCCGGGAGTCTACCTACCCTACCCCTCTTGCCGCTGCCGCCTCTCCATCCTCTCACGGGCCATGGGTTCTATCACCGGCGACGCCGCCCGCCGCGACGATTCCATTGATGACATGTACCATGGTGTCTTTGTCGCCGACCCTTACCCTTACTATTGGTAAGTACTCCAACCTTGCTTCTTGGAGGAGGTCTTATATTTTTGGCTACTTATGTTGTGCACGGCGCGCATGCAGGCTGGAGGACCCAGAGTCGGAAGATAACAAAGAATTCGTGGTAAGTCAGGCAGAGCTAGCAGAGTCTGTGCTGTTGTGCCGACAGGGAGATATATGGGTGTTTGGAGAGTGTGATTTGGAGAAGCCGTTGGAGGAGATGCTCTAATCGGCGATGTAACCGCGCCGCATCGGCTGCCTCCGTCCTCTCCGCATCTCCGACCCTAACCCTAATCGCTGCCCGCCGCCGCCGCTCATTCTCGCCCGCCACGTCGCCAGCGACGTCTGCCTCGCCGGTCACCCACGCCCGCGCCGCCGCCGCCGATCTCGCCCGAATCCCCGCCTGGTCGTCTCTCCCCTCTCCCTCGCGTCGCCCGCCTCCCCTCGCCGCACTACCCTATCCCCTCTCCCTCGCGTCCCCCGCCTCCCCTCACCGCTGCCTCCGTCAGATCTGCCCCGCACGAGCCGCCAGCGACGCCCGCCTCATCGCGGCCTGGGAGCAGTACCAACGGCGGGTTCGGGGGTCAGCGCCGGCTTGATCGAGGCGTGGCCCGTGCTGACCAACGGCGTCGCCGCCGCCGCTATCATCACCGGCACCGACCTCACCGAGAGGTGGGGTTCTCAGTATGTCTCTTTTCGTCTCTGTTTTCTATGTAAATATAACATGTATTTTCCTCCTATACTAAATTTCTAATGATTTGTTCTCTAGAGTACAAATATTTGCAGAGATGTTCAGTGCGTTTAGCAAAAACTTAGGCCGTCATACAATAAGTGTTTATGCTGAACGATGCATTTCAGAAAGATACGGTCAATTTGTTTCTGTCAATTCTGCACTAATATGATTTTTTTTACATCACTAGAATATGAAATCTTATTGATCTTGGACTTGATATTTGGATTACTCCATATATGCTCCTATTATCTTCGGTTTATGGTAAAATGGGACAGAGCGAGAGGAGATCAGTTCCACTCTCAGCTACTAGCTTACCTTAGCTATCAGTTGATCATATTAGCTATGGCTGTTCTATTCTTTGGTTCAACTGCTCCAAAAATTTCTTTCACCGTTATCCACAATTAGTCTACTTGTTTCAAGCAATGGAGAGGATGGCTGTTACGCAATGTACCGAACTCGTGATGAACTTTACTATGTAATGTTAAGTGTTCAACTTTTCTAATTGTCATCTATCATGATTCAGTCCCCTTCGCCGCGAGCAGCCGTCGCGTCGTCAGATCCTCCTCCACCGCTGTCCATCCGCCAACCCCTACGCACCCACCGCCGCCATCTCCGAAAGGTACAGATCCCCCCCCCCCCTATCTATACCCTGCCATCTTTCTGTGACCTATTTGATTTTGGCTGTGATGTACGAGCAGACCATGGACATTCGGCATTCTATTGAATGCCGCAGAAACTTTCTGCCACCCTGTTAATCAAACAAATTTGTAGTCAATAGTAGGAAAGTATTACACCAATATGTTATGCTGCTGGATTTGTTTATAAAACAATTACCAATCTGTTTCTCTACATTGCCATGCCTATAGGGTTTTAAATAAATTTGTGCTAACAATATTTTTACTAGATTTAGACCAAAGCGATGATCCCCTTCATTTATGTTGCCTCTTTTCCAATTAAAGGAATTAACTAAGTTCTGAATTTTCAAGAGACTAATTTACATTTATGGATGATAATATAATTTTGATAGTTTATTTCTCATGTTTAACCTTGAATCATTTGTACTAAAAAAATTCTCTGCCCATTAATAGTCCCGGCGCTGATCTTCCGTCAACGTCGTGACTTTCAACCCCGCAGCCGATCGCAGGAAGAGGCCTCACCACTTGGCAGTGCCCCGATCTGTTCCGCGTCCGCTGACGGCGTGAACGCGGGCGAGTTTGGTCTACGGCTAGGCTGCAGAACTAAGGTCTGAGCCCAATCCCTGGCCTGCTCCACTCATTTCATTGGTGTATTTGTTTGATAAATTATTAGAAATGTCTATATAAAAATGATGGACTGAAGTTGAATGGGACATGTGTGTATATACATTATATAGCAGTGCATGAAATTTGATTATGTCGAGATACTTGCTGCCGGCGGATGAAGTTCGATGGTTATTATACTTCATATTTGGTTCCTTACAGTTATTTTGAAATTAGAACATTTGTCTCATTTATTTGCTTGATCCCATCTTCTTGCAGGCTACAGCCATCCTGGGTTTTTTTAAGTGCTGCACTTCTATATATATATTCTTTCTAGGTAAATTTCAGCCCCTAATGTTCACTTTCTCCTAGAGAATCCATTTTCTTTGCTTTAATTTCAGGTAGTATAACCTGTTCTGATGCTTCTTGTGGGATTTCATGTCTGATTGATTTTTTTTTGAACATATCAGCAAAATATACGCGTGTCACTGCGTGTTTTGATATTTGATTCAATAAATATCTCCTATAATTTTTCACTGCCATCACTCCAGGAATATTCAACTTTTGCTTGTCATATTAAAAAATATGAGGAAAAACAGTATATTAGTATATTAGGATCTTGTAAAATAGCATGTTGGACCCCAGTAGAACCTGGGCGCCGTGAAGGCCATGGTCGCAAAACTGATGATACGCAGGAGATGTAAAAGTTAGCCTATTAAGTTGAACAAATCATATTGTTTTACATTGTTTCAGACAAACTTGATCTGAAGTTAGCCTATTAATATTTTATCTGAATTTAACTTTAACATTGGTTATCCAGCGACTATCAAGCATCACCCTTAAAAGTATCATTGATAAGAATGCTGAATTATACCTAAATCTGACCAATTTGTCACATAGCTGATAATACACATGTGAAGCGTACTGCACCAATAATAGTTACATGGAATATGTAGATTCTCATTGCCCCTAGCTGCTGACAGTCTAACTCCTTAACATTCAAATTCATTCTCATCTTGAGGTTGGTCATTTTGTTTGCTCTGTACCTATGAGATTTCCCCTTGCGCTGTGAAACATATGGCATGTCACTTCACGGCAGCAAGCTGAGGCTTTGTTCTGATTGTAGGTTGAGATTTCCCCTTGCGCTGTGAAACATATGCCATGTCACTTCACGGCAGCAAGCTGAGGCTTTGTTCTGATTGTAGGTTCAATATATCAAGAGGGTGGAACCTAATTGATAAGTGTGCACCAGATCGTGGTCAGACTAATTCACGGTAAGGCTGTGTCTGTTTCTCAACCCTTGATATATAGTGTATGATTGTGTTGTGTTGGGTGTATCCTGGAAGAAAAACAAATGCATGTCTGAGATTGTTTCTTCGAGATTATTAAAATTTAGTTGTCAATTGAGATTGTAACTATAGTCTATATTACATTAACGCATATATATGCTTATGAATTTCTTCCTTTTTAATTTTTTTAGATGGTTCGTCCATACAACTTAAATGAATATATTTAATTCATTCATTGTATAATAGAAATATAGGGTGCATAGACCGTATAAAATACCAACCACATGCAGGAATTATAATGCCGATATGTATACGCATACGCACGCCACTCAAAAGTTTTATTGTGCCTACGCAATATCATAGTCTCGTAAAGTTTTATTGTGCCTATGCAATATCATAATGTTGTACTTTACGTTACATATATTTGATGTGCGACATGAATTGAATAAAAGTTCAAATACACAGATCATATAAAAATATTTTTTGCTAACATGAAATTTAATAAATTATTTAAGACAAAAATAAAATTGCAGCGTAGCGTTTAGCACGGGCATATTACTAGTCTCCTTAAATCCATCTCCTTTGGCTTCCCCCTCTAACACCATCTCCATAATCCCAGAGTCTACCTACCCCACCCCTCTTGCCGCTGCCGCCTCTCCATCCTCTCACGGGCCATGGGTTCTGTTGCCGGCGACGCCGCCCGCCTTTCTTATCCACCCACTCGCCGCGACGATTCCGTCGTCGACATGTACCATGGTGTCCCTATCGCCGACCCTTACCGTTGGTAAGTACTCCAACCTTGCTTCTCGGGGGAGGTCTTATATTTTTGGCTACTTATGTTGTGTGCGGCGTGCACGCAGGCTGGAGGACCCAGAGTCGGAAGATACCAAAGAATTTGTGGCAAGTCAGGCGGAGCTAGCAGAGTCTGTGCTTGCGGGCTGCTTCGACAGGGAGAACCTTCGCCGTGAGGTCACTCGCCTCTTCGACCACCCGCGCCACGGGGCGCCGTTCCGTCGCGGCGACAAGTACTTCTACTTTCACAACTCCGGACTCCAAGCCCAGAGCGTGCTCTACGTGCAGGTATGCCATGCAGTGGATCTGAGGTTTGGAGCTTTGCGGGACATGTTGTTGTCCCGATGATGTGAAAGTAGTTGGAGACGGGTTTCAATAGATTTCGTCAATATACATCTTGACTTTAGAAACTACTGTGCTGTAGGAGCTGAGGCTAGTTCAGTTGGTGAATGTTGCAATGTATACATCTCTATTGCCTAAGCCGGAGACCTCTTTGGCTTGGCTGCTTGCATACCTAATTCTTCTTGATTAAATTGAATCTAGTTTATTAAAGTATCATTAGTTCTCTGATAAAATTAAAGGCAAAATCTATAGTCATGTGATTGTTTGTTGGTATGCAAGCTTTGCGATACTCATTCTTTTCCAACCTAGACAATGTGCAATTGGACAGGACTTATTATATACCAACTGTGCTTGTGTAATATTTGCTATGCACATGTTTTGGTTCCTTTGCCCACCCTTCCTTAGCCTCGATGAGTAACATTAGTGGGCATTTGTTCCAGTTTGATTTTAGGCAAGGAAGTCCACCCTACCAAGTCTAGGCTAGCAAATGAACCAAACATGCTTTACATAAAAATGAACCCTGTGAGAATGTTCAAATCTCATAGTCAAGTTCCACAGCACGGAGCAATGCTGATTGTTTTGCATTCTCTGTCATATTCATGCTTTCAGTTTCTCATAAGATTATTTGGTGTTCTTAAAATAAAGAAACAAGTCCAGATATTCTGTTTAGTATTTCTTTTACCCTTTTTCGAGTGCTAGTTTTGTTTATGTTTGAATTCTGTCAATAAAAGAATGTGGCTGCATAATTGTCTTGATTCGATGAAAGGGTTAGAATGAATATAGCATGTACTTATCAATTCAGGATAGTTTGGATGGAGAGGCGGAGGTTCTTCTGGATCCAAATGCACTAAGCAAGGATGGGACAGTTGCTCTTTCGACGTATTCTGTTAGCAAGGATGGCAAATACATAGCTTATGGCCTAAGTGAAAGAGGCAGTGATTGGGTCACTATTCGTGTGATGAACATTGCTGATAAGCAGACTTTGTCTGACAAATTGTCTTGGGTGAGCAGATGCAGCTTGTAACTATTATTTGAAATTGTAGTGCTTATGTGTTACCTATTGGTTCTTATAACCAAATCCAACATATATGTTCCATCAATTATTGGTGCAGGTGAAATTCTCATCTATCAGTTGGACCCATGATGGAAAAGGTTTTTTCTATGGTCGATATCCTGCACCCCGGTAGGTTTACAAACTTCTGTATTTCTAATGTACTGTAATAGATTGCTTAGTTTCTCTTACTCCTTTTGTTAGAGAAGTGGAATTGGATGCTGGAACTGAAACAAACATTAATCTTAATCATGAGATATATTACCATGTCGTGGGATCTGATCAGTCCGAAGATATATTATGCTGGAAAGATCCTGAACACCCTAAGTATTCCTTTGGTGCATCGGTCACAGAGGATGGAAAGGTAACAACACTTCCTCTCCTTCCCATTTGTGTACCAGTCATATCTATATGCTTATTTACTTCTTTCATCTTTTGGATGAGACTACAAACTTGATTCCTCTTCTTCTATGGTTGATGCTTCATCTTCTAGTTTAAATGACAGTACAGACAATTTTACTACCTGAACTTCTCTCGAAAATATTTTATTCAGTCCCTTGCTTCTGATGGAGCTTCCTGCATTATCTAGGATTATCTTAATTTCTCAAGTGCTCACTAGAATTTTTGGTGCTTCTTGGCTTTCTACATGGCAATAAATATTACATGATCGTATAATGGAATTTCTCAATCAACATGCATGCACTCATAGCACTACTTGCAGAGACAACATAATTCAAGTAGTAATAGAGTAAGATAAACATGTTGAAGAAGATTCATGCCTTGCTCACAGAGGCCAGCTCCTGTCATGAACCTACAACTCCTTGGAACCTTACATATACCTGCTTGTCTAAGTGAACTAAACAACTAATACGAATAAATACTAACAAAACTCAATCTATCTATCTAAATCTTACTAATCGTGCACTTTTTAGGAGCTCTCAAGTCAACCAAAAAGATCTAGCCGTTGATATAATAAATCATAACATCACAACCATAGATCGTAATATTTTTAACAGCCACATAAATCGGATCGTAGAATCCTATATGGTTTATAAGTAGGAAATATCTCCCATAGATGTATGGTCTTGATGTCCGATCCGACAAATTAGGTCCATAGCAAACCAATAAACCGATGGAAGTTACTCCTATCTCCTAATGAATAATCATGCATGAATACGTATTGTTGTACAACCCCTGATGCTTGAATACGTATTGATGTCCAGCAAAATAGTAGATCCATAGTCATAACAATTAATTTCGGTAATCTCTATCTTTGTGTAGAGAACAAACTATTTCCTAATTAATCTTCCTCCAAACTGAATAAACATACCATTAAAAATAATATGCACTTCATTTTATTAAAATTTAGTAACTCCAAAATTCTAGATTAAATAAATATGATGTTTTTTATTTTAATTACGAAATTTTGATTTTTTTTAAATAATGTTGAAACTGTTAGTAAGCTAAAGTTGACGTGCACTTTTAATCTAAATTGCTATAATTTAGAAAATAGCCTATGTATGTTAAATTCTATATATGTACAATATGAATAATAATAATAATAACCCACACAACACGCAAGTTGATGACTATTATAACTTAAAATTTCTACAGTTGCTAGCTCATGGTTATATATGACATGCAAAAAGAATGAATCTTACCTGTCGTCTAAGGGAAATAAATAGCCAATACGAATAAATACCAAATAGAGCTCAAAATTGCTTGCAATTTCTATAGTAGCTAGCTCATGGCTTTGTGTGAATGAATTGCAGAAAGAACAACTCAAACCCAAGGTCCTGAGCAAACATTATGGCTATTCAAAGATTTATTTGGCTAAACATGTAAAAATGATTGCATATTAGTTTCGGAATCCTTATTTCATCCGAATTTCAAAATCTCTGTGCAAAGGCTTTATATGACGAGGAGTATAAAATGCAATGGGCGAACCCGTTTTGAACCACCTGAAATGGAGCTAGCATAAATTAGTTTTGAAGCTTGAAATTAATTGAATTTCCAATGTGAACATTATTGATTTTCTGATTTTTGCGAGGGTTGAATATTCCATTGAGTTCATTGCATTAGCATTTCATGATGGATGTTGCAGTAGAGTGTGATCTTTATGGTCTACATGTTTGTTGCACCAACCTTAAAAAGCAGAGTATCTCTTCACATCTTTAATTAATGACTTTTGTCTAAATCTTTTAATAGCCCACAAAAACAGTTCTCTCATAACCTCATCTTTTGTTGACAGTACATCATACTAGGTACTTATGAAGGTTGCGATCCTGTCAATAAGCTATACTACTGTGAAATTTGTACTCTTCCTCAAGGGATAGAGGGGTTCAAAGAGACAAAGGGGATGCTTCCATTTGTCAAGCTTATAGATAACTTTGATGCCCAATATCATGTTGTGGCAAATGATGGTGATGAATTTACATTTTTGACCAATAGAAATGCTCCTAAGAACAAGCTTGTAAGAGTAGATATCAAGAAGCCAGAATTGTGGACTGATATTCTTCCTGAACATGAAAGAGATGTGCTCGAATCAGCTGACGCGGTTAATGGTAACCAGTTATTGGTATGTTATATGTCAGATGTTAAGCATATTCTGCAGATAAGAGACCTTGTAACTGGGAACTTGCTTCATAAGTTGCCTCTAGAAATTGGTTCTGTTTCAGAGATCTCCTGTAGACGGGAAGACATGGACGTCTTTATTGGCTTCACAAGCTTTCTTTCCCCTGGTATTATTTACAGGTGTAACCTCACATCTGCAATCCCAGAAATGAAGATATTTCGTGAAATTTCAGTTCCTGGATTTGATCGAACAAATTTTGAGGTTAAGCAGGTACATGCCATCACTGTCTTAGGTTGCCATATCATTTTCTATACAAAGAATACCAATGAAACTAAATACTTCGTTAAAATGTGGTTTCTAACTGTTTTTGGTTTTTCAGATTTTCGTCAATAGTAAGGATGGAACCAAAATTCCTATGTTCATAATGTCAAAGAGAGATATTGAACTTGATGGATCACATCCAACTTTGCTATATGGTTATGGTGGATTCAACATAAGTCTTACTCCTTCTTTCAGTGTTAGTCGTGTTGTTTTATGCAAGAACATGGGTTTTGTTGTCTGTGTTGCAAATATTCGGGGTGGTGGGGAATATGGGGAACAGTGGCACAAAGCTGGAGCACGTGCAATGAAACAAAATTGTTTTGACGACTTCATTGCTTGTGCTGAACTCCTCATTTCTGCTGGTTATACAAGTTACAGGCAGTTATGTATTGAAGGTGGAAGCAATGGTGGTCTTCTGATTGCTGCTTGCGTTAATCAGGTCATACAGTAAACTCCTGTTTTCTACAATGCTTCTTCAGTCTGTATAAGTTATGTTGTACTCCCTCAGTAGAAAAAAATATGGGTGATTTTGAAAGTCCTAAAAGACAAGCTTTGATTGTTGATTTCTTAATACATATAGAACAAAATTTTATGTAAGCTCTTTGAATATCTATTGATATAGTTCTTTTGCTCGAAATGCACTTGTTTGACTAGAGTTGTTCAAAATATGAATGTAGTAGTTATGATAGCATACTATTGTGATGTGGTTATAATATCATCCTATTATGATATCATGCATAAATTTGATTTCCTGTCTTTCAGCGGCCTGATCTCTTTGGGTGTGCTCTTGCTCATGTTGGTGTTATGGACATGCTCCGTTTTCACAAGTTCACCATTGGTATTTCTTTTGTTCTGTTGTGTATCATCTTTGTTTTACCTGTATATTGATGCATATTATCAGTGGATGCTTCATGTTTTTTTGTAGGTCATGCCTGGACTACCGACTATGGTTGTTCAGACAATGAAGAGGAATTCCACTGGCTTATCAAGTATGGAATTTCTGTTATTTCCAACTCCACTTTTACTAGAATTTGTGTTTCAGTCATTAGTTCATTACTCCAGTGATTGCTGGTCTAGTGGGCTATGTAGAATACTGCTACACCACTTTATTCTTGAGGTTTGAAAATTACAATTTCGTAGCTGACAGTTTCGGAGTTATATGTGCTGTTCAGGTCTTTTAATTGAGAGTCCAGTAGTGCTTAATTATCATGTTAATTTCTTCATTTTTCCTGCTTAGTCTGAATATTCCTAGACTAAAATCTTGCATATACGTTAATCCACTGAGTCCATCATATTTAATTATTTGTGGTGATAATATTTTTCTATCCAATTTTCCGTCTCGGCAGAAAAAAGGCATCCAGTGTTCCAAAAGAGTCTTTTTAGTCATTCAGTAAAAGAGTTCATTGTGAACTCTGACCAAGTTGAACCTTCCATTTTCCAAAGTCACACCATATCTTTTTTCAGTGTTTTATTAGATGTATTACACATCTATGCTGTACTGATGAGTGGTGAACATGTACTAGATATTCCCCCCTTCATAATGTGAGGAGACCTTGGGAGCAAAGTTTTGTTAACTGTTGTCAGTACCCAGCAATCATGCTGTTGACTGCTGATCATGATGATCGTGTTGTGCCATTGCACTCATTGAAGTTGTTAGCAGTAAGTTACATTTCTTTATTCCATTTCTCTGCATTTTCATTTGAATACAAAGCATCCAGTCCACAATATAAAAATCATTGGTTCTGTTAGGCATAAGCATATTCAAAACTGAAAATTATCAACAATATTTGAATGTAGTGCAAAACGTAGTGAGCATGGTTGGGATAAAGGCCCTTAGACCTAGTCGAGGTGTTCCTGGACCCAAATGGTGTGATGGTGCCATGGAGATGAGGATGTGACTAAAGACTATTTATTTATTTCTTGCTTAAGGAGTAGATATGCGTTTCCATCCATATATAAATGTGATGACAAGACACTTTAAGGAACTTCTAAGATTATGGAAACAATACAAAATAAATAAAATCTGAACAGCCCATGCGAACAGTACAACGCTTGAATAGTAATCATGCACGTGACAAACAAATATTTTGTAAATGTTGACAATTTTATAGTGAAGAATCTATAACATAACTGGCCTGTTGGTAGGATCTCTTTATAGATTGTGTAAATGCAAGCCTGTAATTCTTGTAATTGTTGAGCCTCAAAACCTTTGCTTTAAGCCTTCCAGTTATGACATCGTCTTCCACATAGAGCTTGGTTTGAAGCCCACTTGACAAAGCCAATCCAATTACTTAACCCGCCTTCCACTTTGAACGGAAGCTGAAACCAAATCTGTGGGTTTGACTCATTTACCATCCTGGGTCCACCAAGATACTTGGCATCATGCTAGTAATGATTACCATGCCATGCTACTCCTACTTAGTTAAAGTGCGAAGACATTGTGTGTAGGCCTTTAGGGAAGTATTGGGAAAGAATGGTTATTTCATGCCAGTTTTGGACAGAAATTGTCAGGAATGACACGTTGATGGATAAATGGCACAAACAAAAAGAGGAAAATTTTGATTGAGAAGTAAACAGATAGGGTCTTTGTTGTAAAAACCAAATTTCATGTGTGGCGTGTGACAATGATAAGTTTGGTGTGTTTCTATTAACTGGAATGTCAAGCAACATTGAGGTGCTCTGAAAGGATTAATCGGATTCTGATTATGTATTTTTATTTTGATACATTAAACAGTTTGATTTTCTAAGCACCGTGATTATGAAAGTATTGGATGATGGATTAGTCATTCGATTTCCTAATGTGGTTTTTCACCTCTTTAGTTTTATGTTCTCACCCCTTTGCTTCTCTTGTTATTCAGACACTGCAGTATGTCTTGTGCACTAGCATTGAGGATACACCACAGGTCAATCCAATAATTGGTCGCATTGACATCAAGTCAGGGCATGGAGCTGGCAGACCAACTAAAAAAATGGTTTGTCCAATTCTACATGTACCGCCATAGTTTCATATCAATATATTTATGATGTTTGCAATCTATTGCAGATTGATGAGGTTGCTGATCGGTATAGCTTCATGGCGAACATATTAGATGCGTCATGGACGGAGTGATTCATTTTGTCCTGCATAAGTTGGGAGATGGTGAGCATTGGGCACGTGCAACGGCGCAAGACAGGCCCTTTCAAACAAATGATCTGTGCAAGAACTTTGTAGGATTTTTGTTTGACCATTTGGAACGAAGGACTGGAGCACTCAAAATCTTTTGGGATTTCTTTGGAATGGCCCAATGTATGAAGATTTGAGACGAAAGTTAGCATGTGTAACCTGTTAGAAAATCTCTCTTGAATTTCTAAGTTTTTTCTGTGGTCTGTTTTACAATCCTCCAATTTACACTTCCATTTTATATCAAAATCATACGTTTACGTTTCCTCTATGCTTGTGTTTTCTCTGTTACAAAGGAGTCCACAACAACCCTCCAGACAAACGTGCGCACTAAAGTTTTGCTGTAAGCTTGGAAAGTAAACTTTGTACTCCATCCAGCCTATTAATACTTGTCGTAGTGCACTTTGTCCAGCTGTGTTGTCAAAGTTCATTTCTTGTGTTTTCCCCCAAGGTAGCATATCTGAATGGTGACTAACAGGTTAACCGTAGAGCCAG
Source organism: Oryza meridionalis (assembly GCA_000338895.3). Classification (NCBI taxonomy): domain Eukaryota; kingdom Viridiplantae; phylum Streptophyta; class Magnoliopsida; order Poales; family Poaceae; genus Oryza; species Oryza meridionalis. The sequence goes on from CM002524.2 coordinate 600,894, forward strand.
GATTAGCTGCCTGACTTGATGAGAATATGTCGTCTCACGTTCCTTAAATACTGATGTGAAACATCATGCATTTTGCAGGCTGTTGAGAAGACGAGAGGAAGAAAGAAGAGCCTTTTCTTCAAGTAGGTTTGGCTCCTATAACGTGGTGTATAATTTGTATTCATGATTGGCTGGATGTATGTAAGCGGGTGATAGGTTTGGCATATTATTTCGGCTGTATCTTCTGCTGTAAAGGTCCATAGGCGATTTAAACACAAGGGCCCCAGGTGATGGGAGTTTTCTTCTTCTTTTTTCCCCTTCTTCCTTTTAGAAACATGAGTTTTGTCGTTGCAAGGGATGGAAGCGTGCCGCTGATTAGAATTGAAGCTAATTTATGCTAATAGAATGGAAAAGATAAATAGGCAAGTCCTAGGATGCTCTGGAAATATTCCCTGCATCGTAGGGTAGTGACCATCATCAGTTCACGGGTGACCTCCCTGCCTGCTGGTTACTTCCAACGAGCTTGCAATTTTGGAGATGGCGCATAGCAGTACTGAACATGTATACAAGTATAACTGATGTATCATGTGCTGTGTAATTAATTGAAACGATGTAGACTTGTTTGAATTTGGAGATAGCAGGAGTAGATAAGATAACAAGAGCATCTTAGTTATTCCGACGTGTACTGTACTACTGCTGGAAGAAAACACTTGCATTATTAGGCAGTTGTACGTAGAAGAAAGAATCTGGTTTGCAGTTGTGTCTACATCCTATGAACGTTCTGTGGATGGTAACATTGAGGCGGGCTATGTCCACACCACACTTGCCAAACAGAATGTGAAGTCATTTGGCATAAAGGTCAACTGGAACTTTCAATTACCCGTAGTAATTGAAGGAGATAACGTGGCATCTACACGCATGTGGCATGACGTATGGCTGCTAACATCAGCAGCAGTGTTCATGCTGCTTGCTATTCATGAATTAATTAGCTGTCCATCCCTCCTATAATTGCATTCTTTTTTAGCTACCCCTCCTTCGTTACCTATAGATGGAATTAAAATAGACAAAATTATGATTAATTAGTTAAGAAAAAAGAAGTACGTGAAGAAATTAATTGGGATGGTTGTGATTGATTTCGATTGGACTATACGGAAAAGTTGTTCTATTGTTTGGGACGGGGAGAGTGGTCAATAAATTTCTCTCCATGGTACAGGTCAGGCAAAGGGTATGAACTTGGAGACAGTATGCATCGGGACTGCTTATCAAGGAATTCTTCAGTAGGGCCGTGTTTAGTTTCTCTCCTATTCTCAACTTTTCATCACATTATACCACACATAAATTTTTAATTTTTTTTTTCAAACTCCCAACTTTCTTCAAACTTCAAACTACTAACTTTTTTCAGAAACTAAACACACCCTAAGTCCTCCCTGAGACAAATCAATAAAGGCGAGTGATTAAAGGCGTGACAACTGACACAACTTTTAGACTTTCTAATTTGACTCTTATTTTCAGAGCTAAACCACCTACTTCCATCCATTTTAAAATATAAAGAGTTATAGATTTCTATCCATCCTACTTCATCCGTCCCATAATATGAGATTTTGAGTTTTTACTTGTATTGTTTGACCACTCGTCTTATTCAAAAAATTTGTGCATATATAAAAAACGAAAAGTTGTGTTTAAAATACTTTAAATAATAAAGTAAGTCAAAAAAATAAATAATAATTTTAAATTTTTTTTAAATAAGACGAGTGGTCAAACAGTACAAGTAAAAATTAAAATTTCTTATATTATGAAATAGAGGGAGTAAAATATAAGGTGTTATGGATATTTTGGATTTTTGGGATGGAGGGAGAAGTATCATCGTCGATCGATCGATCACCGGCTGCTGCTACCCATTCACATGCTTTTCCCCCCCTTCACTGCCATATTGTGCAACAGGATCGATATTTCAACCCTCATTTTAATTTGTACGATCTTCAAATTAATTTCGCTGGAGACTATGGTGGAGAGCTACTACTCATACAGTCATACTACTAGAATGCAACAGTAAATGTATTAATAGTGGCAAGATAAAGAGAAGAATGGGCTACAGTGAAACAAATAGTAATCCACAACAATAATCAGTAATCGTGTGAATAATAGTACTCCCCACGTCTTCAAAAGACTGTAGTTTTAACTTAAGAATTTGTCCAACAAAAAGAATGTATTTTTAGAGTGAGGTCTATTAGACATCTTAAAGGTCCCTTTGATTTATAGAAAACATAAAAAAAAATTGGAGAATTTCAATTTTATAGAAAAGTTTTCTATAAAGGTATTTGAAAAAAAGAATTGAATCAAGAGATTTTGAAAAAAACTTATCAAGAGCTCTAATCTCTTGGAAAATTTTCTTTGAATCCTTATTCGATTTCTATATTTTTTCCTATGCTTCAATCAAACGAGTATTCATATGTTTTTCCTGCGTTTTACAAATATCTATTTTGCAATTGCATTGCTGTCAGAATCATGCGTTTTTCTTGTACCTCTGTTTTGTTCTTGTTTTCTCTCCGTATTAATAAATTGCACGGTAGTCTTTAAAACTAACTTTTTTTTAAGGGACGTAGGTACGGATGGAGAGCATTACGATGGATACATGCATGGACCGCGAGAGTGATATATACAAACTGGATAGTACAGTACAAACAGTAGCTAGTCGTTGTGGATACATATGCATGCATGCATATACATGTACATGTATGTATGTATGTACGAACGATCAGGACAGGCATATATATCTGGATCTGCTTAATTGGATATATTATTCGTAGCCTTTTGTTTTGTTCTTCCTAGCTACAGTATATAGTAGTAGTACTGTAGTAGTACTTGGATTGATTTCACCGCTCGTAATTATATTCAGGTCCATGTCGATGGATCCTCTCTCAGATCGTCTGCGCCACACAGGACAAACCAGTAGTATATATGTATCCTGACCATACAATGTATGCACATGTACATACATGTACTGGTAATTAATTAAGTCTAATTAACTATGCTTCCATGAAAAAATATTACTTCCTATATCCCAAAATAAATACAGTCGTATAGTGTAAATTTGAACAATACGGCTGCATATTGTTCAAATTTTGGGATGTAGGGAGTACTAGCTTAACTTTACTACATACTCCTGTTCTACCAACAATCAATTGTCTCTTTTTGTTTGAGCTATAACTTATTTTGAATTATAGAATTGACTTAATTTTAGAAATTACTTTAACAATTTTTCAGTGCTCAAATCTCCTCAAAGTATGTTTTGTTCTGGTTCCCGCCCGGCCTGTATATATGGTGGACCAAAACGACGTGTATACTATATATCGTCCTGTACTATACATATCTGCCAATCTATAGCTAAGCTGTGACTACTGACTAGTGTGACTGGACAGCTAGAACCTACAATATTCCAGTCTCTTGGGTATGTATGTTTGTCGTATATGCAGAAGTACTATTGCAGTACGGAGTATATTCTTTCCGTCATGCAATTTTTGAGTACTATGACTGTATTTAGTTTATACTGAAATTTGGTTGAAATTGATACGATGTGACAGAAAAATTATGTGTATGAAAGGTTCGATGTGATAGAAAGTTAGAAGTTTAGAAAAAAAACTTTAGAACTAAACAGGGCCTAGATTATTTACCATATATTAAGGTTTGAAAAAGAAAACTATAGTGATCTTATTAAATGATATATGATTGAAACTTAAAAATAAAAGGGTGATTGAGAAGAGTAAGTAGAAATTTGGACCAAAAGTGATTAATGCATGGGACAAATATTAGTAACACTTTATTGTCTTAATTTTTTATGATAAATTTTAAATTTTAGAGAGAGATAGTAACTATTTTGGGACGGGACGTGGGTATATGTTAAACTGAATAAAGTTTGGGCTGTGGCTAACGTACCTGTGGATGTAGCAAGTGTATTGTACATATATGTTTGTTGGTTTGTGCAACTGTGCTAGATACTGCTTCAGCCTCTTGTGCCTACATTTGTCTCCTATCTACAGTATCTGTCTCATATCCATAGATGTACGAGTATCCATCGATCCATCTTGTACTCCCTCCGTCTCACAATATAAGTGATTTTGAGTTTTTGCTTGTAACGTTTGACCACTCGTCTTATTTAATTTTTTTTACAAATATGAAAAACGGAAAGTTATGTTTAAAGTACTGTAAATAATAAAGTAAATCACAAATAAAATAAATAATAATTTTAAAATTTTTTGAATAAGACGAGTGGTCAAACGTTACATGTAAAAACTTGGGAGTAGCTGCTAGGCAGTCAGGAGTTACAACCACAACATCAATAGATGCATGTGCAACACATACACACACCTACGTCACCCTTGCTGCCGTCACCAGCAATTAACGTTAGTTAATGCTCAATGCCAGCACACGCGCTTTAGTTGACACACTATCACAACCACTCCTACGCGCGCGCAGAGAAACACGTAGGAATCTTCCGGCTAGCTTTATAAGGTGGTGGGCTAGATGATTTGGGTTTAAAGTCTCATCCTTTTTAATTATTTAATATTAGATCTTTCTCTAATATTTATGTTTTCTTTTACGCGCGCGTACGAGTAACATTTAGCTGGATTGTTCAACATTCAAGGCGATCTATATATCATCAACTGTTTATGTAGCGCTAGCAAGTTTAATAATACTGTATATATAGCGCTACAAGAACGTACTACTCTTCCTTTGTTCCAAAATTTGATAACCTATAATGGAATTAGACCTATTTTAGAACTACGAATTTAAATAGATATGAACAATTTTTCAATTCGTAGTTATAGAATGTATCTATTTTCTCATGTTAGTTCGCTGTATATTGAAACGTAATTATAGAGATTATATAAAAGGTTAGTATTAGAAATAGAAAAAAGTACGAATTACCCCCAACTATCGCGGTCGTCCGAATTACCCCCCTAACCACAAAACTGGACATTCTTCACCCCTAACTATACAAACCGGATGAATTACCCCCCTCGACCCAATCCGCGGTGGTTTTGGTCTACATAGCGTACGCGTGGCAGCCCAATCAACATTCTATATTTAAAAAAATGTGGGACCCACCTGTCATACACACACACTCTCTCTCTTCTCTCTCTCACTCTCCTCACTCTTCCTCTCTCTCACGGTCAGTGGTAGGCGGGGGCAGCGGCTGAGGGCGGCGGCCTAGGCGCAGAGGCGGCGGCGACGGGGGCGGCGGCTGAGGGCGGCGGAGGCGCCGCCGGCGGTGGTGCTGCCGCCACGTCGCCGCTCGGCCTAGATGGTCACCGGTGACGCATGCGCGGCGGCGGAAGAAGGCGGCGCAGCGAAAGGGTAGAGGAGGCGCGAGCGGCCAGGGCGGCGACTCGGGACGGTTGCTTGGGACACGGGAAGGGCGACGGCGACGGGAATCGAGGAGGAGAAGGGCCGACGGCGGAGTGTGACTGCGCTCGGCGGTGGCGGGAGGGGAGGCACGGCACGGGAGCTAGTGGGGAGGCCGGCGGCCAAGGTGGTGGGTTGGGGTGGTTCAAGGGAGCTCCAGGAGGGTGGTGGCGTGAGGAATCGGCGAGGGAGACCACGGCGGCGCACAATCGAGCGCGGCGGCGGTGAAGCAGAGCAAAAGGGTAAACATCAGAGGGGCGACGTCGGACGGTGACGCGGAGGCGGCGGCTGAGGACGGGGAGGTGCCGCCGGTGGTGGTGCTGCCTCCGTGTCACCGCTCGGCCTAGACGGCAGCCTCGGCGCGGAGCTGCGGTGGCGTCGGACGGTGACGCGGAGGCGGCGGCTGAGGGCGGTGCGCGGGGGGGGGGGGGGAGGGGGGCGGCCTCGGCGTCGTCCATCCTTCCTGGTCGCGGGGGCGCCGCCGTCCTCCCCATCCCCTCCTCCTCGCTTCCGCTTCCGGCCACCGTTGGTCATAGCGGCGGCAACGGCGTCGTCTAGGCCAAGCGGCGACACGGCGGCAGCACCACCACCGGCGGCGCCTTCGCCACCCCCGCCGCCACGCCGAGGCCCCCGCCCTCAGCCGCTGCCCCCGCCTGCTGTTGACCGTGAGAGAGAGAGGAAGACCGTGAGAGAGAGAGGAAGAGTGAGGAGAGTGAGAGAGAGAAGAGAGAGAGGAAGAGTGAGAGAGAGCGCGTATGACAGGTGGGTCCCATATTTTTTTAAAAATATAGAATGTTGACTGGACTGCCACGCGTACGTCACGTAGACCAAAACCACTGCGGATTGGGTGAGGAGGGTAATTTGTCCGGTTTGTATAGTTAGGGGTGAAGAATTAATGTTCGGTTTTATGGTTCCGAGGGATAATTTGGACGACCGCGATAGCTGGAGGGGTAATTCGTACTTTTTCCTTAGAAATAACGGGCACGTTCGGATGTGCTGGCGCCTGGCTGTCGTAGTAGAGCAGCAATGCAAGCTCGGGTCATGCAGCTAGCTGTGGCTACTACTACGATCTAGCGGCATCGAATTAACACCCCCCTAACATTTACGGCTTGTTTGGTAACTTGAGGGAAGGGGATTAGGAGTTTACATGAGGGAATTGATGATGAGATTAAGATGGGAATTTAATTTTTAATCCTAATATCTTGTTTGGTAGAGGTGGTGGAAATTGACAGGGAGTTTAATTGGAGATTAGGTCATTAATAAAAACGGATGGCTGAGATTTGCTTAGACAATGTAAAGGAGTAATTCCCTCCCAATTACCTTCCCCTACTCAGGTATTGAAAAGGAGAGAGTTCCTTCCTCAATTCCCCATCCCCATCCCACCAAAATTCCTATGTCTCCCAACCAAACAAAACACTTAATAGCCTCATTCCTCTAAACTTCTAATCCCTACTAAAAACTCTATCCAACCAAACGGGCCTTAGTAAGTACGACGTTAGTTATAACACTGTTTTCAATTTTACCCTTCCCTTTTAATTTCTCTACTTAACGCATCTCTTTTGGAGTATATATAGTACGTGCAAAGTACTGGTTCTTGTATGAAAACCGTCACTCATTAGTGTCTTTTCTTTAGTTGATGGAATAAAATTTTAGCATTTGCTCAGTGAGCTGTAACCAATTAGTATAAATTTGCGCTAGACAAAAGCATATAAACAAGACAAAATAAACACACCGAAAATATAAACGGGGTAGTATGTCATCAGTACAGAAAATAGTCGAGAGATTAGCATGAGAGTCAGTGTAATACTAAATGAAATAGGGCGAAATGATGAGATCAGAAAGAACACTTTACTCCCTCCATAAAAAAATAATATATTCTAATATAATGAATCTGGATTATAGGTTATTTTTTTTATGGAGGGAGAGTAGCTCCTGCAAGCACCGTAAGAGTACGTCTTGTGGACCTTGGCTATCGCAAGTGCATTTAATGCAGGGTCCCAGCAGCACCACATGAATATGCTGCCGTCCTGGTGGTATAGTGGGGCTATAGCTAGCTGTAGGTACGTGTACGTGTAAATACTACAGTATACGGGGATCATATATTAGTTACGTGCTCCAAAATATGTTTAGGCTACCTTGCTATCACTAATGTTTTAGAACACAAATACATTGTGGTGCTGTGTTTGGTCACGTATAATATATTACCTCTATCCTAGAATATAAGGACATTACATAGTACAACGAATCTATATATAATGTCCAAATTCGTTGTACTATGTAATGTCCTATCCGTACCGTATAGGTTGGATTATAAGAAAGTGGTAAAATTAAATGGAAAACTGTTGTAACTCGATACGAAGCGTAGGTAGGTGAGAAAATTTAATGATAGATATTTATAATTGGTTGGAATGAGAATGTTGGTGAAAAAAAATATTATATTTTAGAACAAATTTTGATAGCTAAAAATTATTATACTTTAGGATAGAGGAAACATTGATTGTATGCATGCTATATATAAATATATATATATATATATATATATATATATATATATATATATATATATATATATATATATATATATATATATATATATATATATGTATATATAGAATTATACGGAATAAATACAAACGGAAGGGCCTAGCTAGAGCTACCAGCTGCATGCACATACATTTTGCTATTAGCTTGCTTTGGCTATCTTAATATTTCAAGAAACGACGGGTGCTGATTTGCTCTCTCATCTTTATAAATATGAGCAGTAGTGCATATAATATATACGCACTCGTCTATATACAGAGAGAGAGAGAGAGAGAGTGAGAGAGATAACGCGCGCTAGCTAGCTCTTAATGTGATATATATACACAATTTCCTTTATTTGTCAAGGAATGGCCGGGTAAATGGTTGAGAGAATTAATCGAGTTTCAGTTATAGATAGCTAGCTGAGACGACCAGCTATCCATCGTCGGTCGACGACCAATCAGATCAATCAGTTAACTAATTATGGAGGAGAAGGCGGGCGGCGGCGGCGGGGGGAGGAGGAGGAGCAGAGCGACGAGCAGCAGCGGCAGCGGCGCGAGCAGCACGGCGGCGGCGGCGGAGAGGAAGGAGATGGAGCGCAGGAGGCGGCAGGACATGAAGGGCCTCTGCATCAAGCTCGCCTCTCTCATCCCCAAAGAACACTACTCCAAGTCCAAGGTAGGATCGACTACTCACTAATTAATTACAAGTTTTATTGAGTTTTAATTTGCTACCACAAGATTATTGAGCTTATGTTTGCTATTAGAGGACTAATTAATGTTCAATGCTGGTTAAAATAATGTTCCTATATGTAGTACTAATTTATTTTGGTTTGCTCTACGGTTAATTAGATCTAGTTTTTTTTTTGTCTCGTCGGTCCTTACATGAAATGTTAATTAATGTAAATCCACATGAAATTAGGCTACTATATATACTAGCTAGACATTGTTAAGTTTCTTGGAGAGTTCGATCTTGCGCGCGGACTTCATTGAACCGGCCGGGCGGCTTAAAATTGTGAGTCTCGATCGGATCCTCTTCCAAATTGCGCAACATATCCAAATAAATTAAAACCTGTTTATAATTTGAATATTTCCGGTCGAGATTTTGCCTGAGATAGCTATCGATCCTCCTGAGATTTTTAAAGTGAAAAAAGAAGAAGGAAAAATGCCATGCATGTACTTTCCAGCTGGTGTCCATCTGTGTGTGTGTGTGTGTGTGTGTGTGTGTGTATATTTGTTGCCATGATTTTTCTTGGAGTATATGTTGCTTCCTGATTTGTGGTGTTTTTTTGGATTAGGACTTCAATCAATTAACCAGATAATAATTATTTTTTGTTGAAATCAGCTAGTTTTAGTTTGTGTTTGAGCAGTTAATATTCCACTTTTGTTTTGTTTTTTTGTTTTGGCAAGGGACGAACCCGGCCTGATTTCCATAAAAACCGACTAATTTAGAATGCAAAGGCTAGCTTGAAATTAAAGGAAAAATATCCTAGAATGCCTGTAAAGCAAGACACCGTTCAATTTTACATACTGTCACGTTCGAGAAAATTTTACATACTGTCGATAGATCCGTTCTCAAAAGAATTAATTAGTGGCATCGTCTTGAAATACATGCATGTAGTAAAACCTTAAACTCTTAAATCACTAATAGATTAAAAACATTTACTCTAATACGCAAAAATGGCATTACTTAATAGATTTTTTTAATGAAAAACACTTATCTTTTATAAATTATACATACATACATATACATATATACATATATATATATACATATACATACATATATATATACAGATACACATATACACACACACACACACACACACACACACACACACACACACACACACACACACACACACACACACACACACACACACACACACACACACACACACACACACACACACATATATATATATATATATATATATATATATATATATATATATATATATATATATATATATATATATATATATATATATATATATATATATATATAGAAAAGGGTAATGATAAGACATATACATATGAATAGATGTAAAAAAAATGACAAGTAAACTTATTATTAGAAGCACAGAGCTTAGCTAGGGTACAATATTTTTGGTAGGATAAGATCTCTATATATATTCAATTAATTGTTGGGCAGTAAATTAATTAGGCTAGTTAATTGGAGCGAGGAAATAAATAAAATGAATGGGCAAGCAGGCGGCGACGAGGACCCAGCTGGGCAGCCTGGACGAAGCGGCGGCCTACATCAAGAAGCTCAAGGAAAGGGTGGACGAGCTGCACCACAAGAGGAGCATGCATATCACATCATCAGGAGGAGTAGTTGCTGCTGCTGCTGGCCAGTCGACGAGCGGCGGCGGGTCAGAAGAAGATATGACGACGGCGGCGGCGGCGGCGGTGGAGGTGAAGGTGCGGCAGCACGTGCAGGAGGGGTCGCTGATCAGCTTGGACGTGGTGCTGATATGCAGCGCGGCGAGGCCGGTCAAGTTCCACGACGTCATCACCGTCCTCGAGGAAGAAGGCGCCGACATCATCTCCGCCAACTTCTCCCTCGCCGCCCACAATTTCTACTACACCATCTACTCCCGGGTATGTACTCCACCTATACATACGCCAACTAATTAATTTATTATATATATTCGTCAACTAATTAATAATTCGCATCATCTATCTCTGCTGCTTTCAGATCGATATATACTCAATTAATTAGACTTCCCCTTGAACTGCATGCAGGCCTTTAGCTCAAGAATTGGCATAGAGGCTTCGAGGATTTCTGAGAGACTACGGGCTTTGGCATGACACCTGATGAGGTACCAGATCATAACTGTATATATATGTCTTCAATTCTACATATATATCATTCCAAACATATATATATGTGAATGTATTTATATAATGCCATGCATAGAGAGCTGGATTTTCTTTTTTCTAAGAGAACATTTCTTTGTAACTACTTGCTGCAAAAGTATATCTCTACTACTCTACTACTTAAAAAATAAGAGGTGCTTCTATCGTCCGTCAAAAAGTATTTGGTTCGGACAAAAAAGTCCCGTCCGATTCCAGAAAAAAAAATTACGTGAAAACCAAATCCGTTACATGAAAACAAAATCCCGTCGGTTTCCAAGGAAAAAAAAACGAAATTGCTGTTGGGCCATACCTCCAGAATGCCTATTGGGCCATACAATCAGTTTGAGATTTCTTGTAGCCCAAACTAATATGTTTCAGCCCAAAGCCATATTTTAGCTTAATAGGACTTGCTTTGAATTATATCTTTCTATCCACTATTACAAAAAAATGAAGATGTTTTCGTCGGAATTTTGGTACGTCATTCGTATTTGAGTTGGTTTTCTAATTTTTATGTTATTCGTATGTGAGTTAGTTTTCTAATCCATCAAATCCTTGGTACGTCTGGCATCATCATCATGTGAGTTGCATGTTAGCTACAGTCTGTTTCACACATGCAAGTCCTTTTTTCATACGACAATTGCGTGCGACATGTGTATGCCTTTTTTTTATCCGAGATGCACGTGCTCGAGTTCCTTTTTCATGTGCCCCTTGCCACGCGCCGTGATTGGACCCGTGACGCCTCGCGCGATTTGTTTCCTCTGCCGTGCAGCCATTGGGCCCACAGCTGCATAAAATTGAACCTGATTCTCTATACTGCACATTTTTACGCATCGCCATGATCTCTGTTTCCCATTTTATATATACGTACTAAGCAGCCAATGTAACCAGTTTGTCTCACTTGGGAAACCGAAAACTCTTGAAGTAACTCTTCAAGTGCACTAGAAATTGATGTATGTACCTAAAAAAACATAAAAGGATTGAAAGTTTTGTTTATCATGTGCATAATCGGCTTATTAGGCTAGAAAATCAATTTTTTTAATCTCTAACAAAATCCCATTCCCTCTCGCTCTAGCATATGTCACCTCCCTTGCTAAGTTGTTGTAGAATAACCACACTATCTCTCCTTCCACATTGCCATCTTACTTGGTTGTTTGTTGATCATGCCTCTCTATCTATATACTTAACTTTTTCGTATTTTCTTCCTGTTGCAACGCACGGGCACTTTAGCTAGTTTATTCTTATGTGTGTATGTACTTGTAGCAGGTGATCCGGTCTTGAAGGATTTTGTGATGGGCTTGGCCCAATTATAACCTGGGCTAGCTAAGAATTTCCAAATAGGCCTGATCCAATCACCTCATGAGTAGTCCAGTAGATATCTCGATATATCTCCTATTATAAAAATTGAAGATGTTTTTGCCGATAATTTGGTACATCATTCGTGTATGAGTCGGTTTTTAAGTTCGTTTGCTTTTGGAAATACATATTCGTATTTGAGTCAATTTTTAATTTTTGAGTTCGTTTACTTCTGGAAATATAGGAGTCGTATAAGAATTTTTTAAAAAAAACTCGCATGCTAACTTGAAACGATCGGATTTCATAATTGCAGCTTATAATTTTCTAAAAATAAAATATATATCCAAGCAAATTCTCACATAACTAAACCATATAACAATATTATATTAAAATAATGTTCACCCGTTGCAACGCACGGGCATTTATTCTATATATTATAGAAAAGAAAAGTGAAAATTGATGGCGACAAAAAGTAACCTATATAAATATTAAATAAGTTCAATGGAACGCTACTGCATGCGTGTTTGCATGTAAACGTGACGAATATAGTTTATAGCATTATAGTCTAACTTGGTTAGTTTCTAGAATAATTAATTAATCATGTATACTTTGTTTCATATCTGGCAATTGATATCTCGATATAGCGTGCCGAAGAATCGCGAGAGGAATCCCCTTTTTCTTCTGCTGAGAAATATGAATGGTTGATTGCTCTACTACTTATTAATAAAATCACAATCACTCTCTACTTTGCATCTTTACCTAACACTCCCCCCCCCCCCCCCCCCCCCCCACACACACACATATATATATGTACTAGTACACACGCCATGATAAATTAGTGCCAGTTTCCTTCAATAAATAAATAAATTAGTGTCAGGTAGGGTCCATTGAGTTGATCATCTTTTTTTTTTTTGAGAACTGAGTTGATCATCTTATTTATACTTGGGTTTCTTTCGACAGGCCAGCAATGAGTAATATAATCTCATTACATCACATGCATGGCTATAGTACTTTAATTACATGATACCATTGTGTACTATTGCTGCACACATATGGTGGATAATATTGCATATTTTAACTAGCAAATAGTAATTAATTAGCATAGGCTGACCAGGTGTCCACTTGCAATTTTTTTTAGGGGGAGAAAGTTGCAGCTTAATTAAGTTCAGATCATGCATGATATAGCTAGCTATTGCGAAGGACGTGCATGCATGTTCCAATCGTTAGCTAAGCACGTACCCCCCAACTGTCATTAACCGTTAATTACAACCGCCACACTACTCTTGAACTTAAAATTCTGTAATGTTAAATTGTTTATTTATTAAATTAAGATAATCACTTCGATCCACTCGATATTATATTGTTGCATGTTTTTGGATAGCATAAGTATCATGGGCTTAATTTGCAAAATCTTAATTAATTTAGACCGTAAATTTGTATTTACGCGTCGGCGCCCTATAGTGTGTATATATATAGATACTCGGTTAGTACGCAACTTCGACTGGAGTATAATTTATCATCAGATATTCAGATTTCTGGAAGCTTAATATTTTAATTTAGTTAGTCGTAGGTATATATTTCACGTGGCATCACACTGACCGAGGGGGGGGGGGGGGGGGAACTTGGATGAATTCGATTATATAAATATATATATACAGTATACTGCTATTGCAACGTGGAGTAAGGACACGTATATACCTCCAACTCCTAAATTTGGTGTTGGGTCTGGTGTCAAGTTGAGTTGTGAATCTGTCTAAACTCAGCTATATTTCTTTAGTTTTTTTTATAGGGCTCCACCTAGCTTTGCTAGTATTTTAGGTGAAGCTGAAACTGTTTGGCTGAGAGGTGAAGCTCGAGCTCGAGCTGGAGCTGGAGCTGGAGCTGTGCCAAACATGCCATATATACTTATTATGTTATGAAGAATTACTACCTCCACTTTAAAATAGTTATCTTTCTAAAATTTAAAATTTATCCTGATTATCACTTTAGTTACTACTTACATTCATCTCTTTTCATTCAAATTTCTTTCTATTATTGTATTTTTCAAGTACTACTCAACTTTCAACCATGCATTATTTAGGCCCTGTCTAGATCCCACCCTAAAATTTTTCACCCTGCCACATCGAGCGTTTGAACACCTATATTAAGTATTAAATATAGGCTAAAAATAACTAATTTGCAAGACGAATCTTTTAAGCCTAATTGCTTCATGATTTGACAATGTGGTGCTACAGTAAACATTTGCTAATGACGGATTAATTAGGCTTAATAAATTTTCTCGCGGTTTACTGACGGATTCTATAATTAGTTCTTTTATTAGTGCCCGAATACCCCATATGACACCCTATATAATACCTGATGTGTCACGATAAAACTTTACACCCCTAAATCTAAACACCCCTAAATCTAAACACCCCTTAGGAGCACTATAATCTCTTTTTTAACCATTATGCTAGATGATGTGTATTTTGGACGGAGAAAGTACTTCATTCGCCATAAAATATAATAACCGAGAATCAAATAAAAAGTATCTAGTCCACTCGTAGTATTTTCTATATTGTTATATTCTGTGAACAGAGGGAGAGGGAGTAAGTGTGAATTACTACCGTGTACTCCGATCTCTCTCTGGATATGCATACCTCCCCAGGGACGGAGGGAGTATCTCTGTTTATGTGAACGTTCGTACGGTCTGATCGAGACGCGTACGAGTGATGATCAGACGCGGTTGCTATATGCACGTTAGTCATCCTCTCTTGATTAATTAATTAGTGCCACATTTTCAGCATGCCAAAGGACCCTCCCGTTAAGATAAAACCTTAAAAACTACTCCATGTTTATATAATTAAATACTCGTATATAGGAGTAGTCGTCAACTGTGCTTCTCCAACGTCCAATAATTTTTACTAGAGGTAGCATGATATCAATTTAAGAGCAAAAATAATAACAGAGTACACTTTCTAAGCGCATGTTAAAGTCAACGTATATATAGATAGTTTAACTATAAGGTTGGCTACAATATTTTTTTCTCTCTATCTCTCACTTATACATTTAATGTATTTGTCTTGGAGCTTATGATAAGCTAGCTTTTGCATAGGAGTCAACATCCTTAATTTTTCACTACCTCTCTCCTCCACCTAAACTTATAATAGGCTAATAGCTCACTATTATACTTGCTCTAATTATGCCACTTTTGGTACTCAAAAAATTACTTCAGCCTTTATTATACTCCCTCCATTAGCTTAATCATCCTTAAAAAGAGACCAAGATCAACTACACCAAAATATTCATTATTCTTAAATTAATCACATCAATTAAGGTGCTCCATCATTTCGTAGAATTATCAATAGAAGTTAATTTTGATTGTATCCATACAACACATTCAAAGAAAGACGCAGCATATTTTGCACGGCACACGTACTGTAGCGCGGTTGGGTGGAGGAATAATGCGCCATTTGAGTTTGACCCGCATTTATCTGTCAGAATTAATAAAACCATCCACAAGCCACGCGCATGTGGGACCTGCATGTTTAAGGCGAGCTCAATTGAATTAATATCCTTTTATTGGAAGTTGGAACAGAGGCTTTAATCAATTAAAAACTTGTGCCAGCTCGGGCGCGATCCCGTTTGAACACGCAGGTGTCTAATTTAATTGTTGTTAAATCTATGCTTAGTTTATACGATTTGATGGCTTTTTTTAACTTATTTTACGGTTTCACAATTAATTCAACTCTAGTTACATAATTTTGTGAATTCAATAGTTTTAGAGGGCTATCTATAATCGTTAGCTGGCATTGCTAATTTGGAGGTTTTATTTAGAGGGTAGTGCCTAGTGGACTCTGTCCCCTTCCCGTTGTTGTTTGGAGTCGCATTAACCTAGGAAAACTTTTTTCCTTGGTCTTTTATTTTTGTCTCCTCCTTCTTGATATAAGTCGGTCTGACTGATTGCGTTGTATAACAAATATTCTCTTTTTCTATTATATTGACGTGCAATCTTTTTGCGTGTTTAAGAAAAATTTAATAATTTCAAAAAAAAAGTAAATTAAGAGTAGTTATAATTTGCAAATTGTAATATGTAGTTATTAGTTAAGTTCTCGGAAGTCGAAACTTAGTTTTAATTAGTACCTTTCAGAAATTAGTCTCACCGAGGAAAAAAAAAGAGTGTCTATAATATGGAGAGGATATATATAACCACATGTCAATATATTATCACTACGCCAGATCGACACATATGTAATGGATCAAAATGCCTCGTTACGCAAATGACCTTATCTTTGATGGACTAGACTGGAGCTTGTCGTTCTAGGTAAGGCTTAATTTGGGTATACAGTGATGTACCTATGAATTTAATTTGCACAATCACAAAGAAGCTAAATATATACTACTATATGGGAGTATAGTATATATGCCTAATAAAGAGCGATCGATCGAATCATGCAAGTATGCATGCATCTCTTCGCCAAAAAGAAAAAGAAAATAAAATACATCATAAATGGACGGAGCTAACTACAGAGGTGAGAACAGAACAAAACTATATAGTATAGCTCTAGGTCAACGCCCTGGAATTTATCACGGGAATGTACTAAGTTAACACTTTGATGGGTTGAGATTACGACATAAGCTAGACAAGTTGCTCGCAGCCACTGGTTGATTGATTGCTTTCAAACATTTTGTGTTTCTTTAAAAACATACTCCAAGCTAGCAAGAGCACAGACGTGTGCAAATCATCACGTGTACGTGTTCATTTGCATCTGTTCCAAGAAATTAAAATTAAGTACTCTTGTAGTAATTAACTACATACATGCACGGTTGAATTGTTTACAAACCGATAGTAGTTCCAACTGGTACGTAGTTAATTTCTTGCAACAAAGACTGTTGAGAATGATAAAAATACGAATCAACTAGCATGACCATCAAAATAATTTATTCATGATATATGGAGCAGAAAATGCATGCAGTTGGAAGATGTGATGTGTGACTGTAACAATATAGTACTACTAATTAAAAAGCATCAACTGGTGATGGTGAAGCAGCAATTTTTTATTTCTTGTTTTTATAGGCATGTTGACCATGCAAGTAGCTGGCCAGGTTTACAACTGTAATACCCTAATTGTAAACATGGACCTTCTTCGTTTATTTAATTTCGAGAAAGCAATTAACAAAATTGTTATATGTGTCTTGTGGCACATGTTTGATTGTGTGCGTAGTTGATTGAAAATTGATGTTGTCCGGGATGGTCGTTTGCCCTTGTACAGTGCTTGAATTGTTGCCAGACTAGTCCGGGATAAAATTTAGGAGAAAAATGTGAAGAAATAGTGGTGGCACAGAGAGGTTAATCCAGTTCACAATTCACAAAGAAGAGTAGTCCTGCAGGGGGTCATATACTTTAAGGATATAGTGAGGAGAGATTAATTAGGAAGGTAAAAAAAGAATCATGATGTTTGCTTATGCTGTGTTCTTTCCCCATTTTCCCAACCAACATCTCTCGTTTTCCACGCGTACGCTTTTCAAACTGTTAAATGGTGTGATTTATAAAAAAACTTTCTATATGAAAGTTGTTTAAAAAAATCATATTAATCTATTATTTTTTTAAAAAAGTTAATACTTCATGCAATAATACGAGCTTCATTTTGCGTGCCGCCTTCCGAACCTAGCCTTAGTAAATGCAGGGATAAATAATTAGGCTGCGCTCGGTATATCACTTTCTTACCTTTTTGCTTCATCGATTTTCACGCGCATACTTCATAAACGTTCATTGAATGGTGTATTTAAAAAAAATAAAAAAATTGCTTTAAAAATCATATCAATCCGTCTCTCAAATTTAGTGAGCTACCTCGTTTTCTGTGCAAAGAGAAGTTCCCAACTCCTTCTTCCGAAACAGGGCGGATCCAGCATGAGGGCGTTGGGGCTCAAACCTCCATTACTGAGGATTATGGGAGCCCCCACGAAACCCTAACAATTTTTTTTTTGCCTTATGTAGATTGGAGGAGGGTTGTAGCTCTGTTTTATTTTATTGAGACCCACCTATTTTTTCTTTCTCGATCTGGCTCAAACACAATACTTCTTAGAGCTTACTAGTTAAGAAATATTAAAGTTCCCTACGAAGATTACCCCTACAAAAATGTTAGAATCGGATGCCCACTCTCGGCGGGGCTTCAAGGGGTTGTTTGGTTCTTAACTAACATTGCCATAACTCACTTTAGACAATGTTAGGCAAGTGTGGCTTGCCACACTTTTTGTGGCCTACAAATTGTAAGCCACACTTGTGGCAAAGTTAGGCAAATAATTAAGTCTATGACATGTGGGGTAAGATGGTAAGAAAGTGTGGTTTGCCATAACTATGGCAATGAACCAAACACAAATAAGGAGGTGTGACAACCTAAAGTGTGGTGTGGCAAATTGAAGTAGTGAACCAAATAGCCCCCAAAACTCCCGGATGATTTCCACCAGGGCAACATGGTCATCATATCGATCCCTCGCCTTCAGGTTGTTGATATACTTTATGCTGGCTAATTTATCACCTTCAGGAATTAGTAGTTATTTAATTTATGGCTTACTAATTATTATCCCGTCCTAAAATATAAGACCGGATGAAACGTTTCTTAGGACAACATTCATCCGATCATATGTTCTTATATTTTGTTACGGAAGGAGTACTATATTAAAAAAAAATCACGGGAGTGCATATATTAAATAAAATAAAATAAAAGGAAAAAGGAAAGGGAAGAAAAAAATGGTGAAGGTCAGTGACGCGTCAGGCAGCAGACAACGTGGGTGTGGTGCGTTAATAAAGAAGCGCGGGAGGGTGGGCCACCGCCATCACCCCCACCTCACCAGGATGGATCTACTCTTACTGTAAGCACCAGTTGACCGCATTTCTCTCCACTCCAGCCCTCCTCAACCTCAATTGTGTTGTTGTTACTTGTATTCAACAATGAATGAGACGAGCAGCTAGCTATACACACACCTGAGTGTGCCACCCGCTATAAAATGAACCAGAGCAGATCGACCACCCAACCCAACCACTCATCATCCATCCGCTACTGCTACTGCTACTGCTACTGCTACTTCTAGCTTCATCCCTCCCCTTTCGATCTCCTGTAGCCGCGCGTAAACCAGCTACATCCATTTTAGTATTCTACCTCCATCCATCCCCCCCTCCCCCTTCAAGAGAAGCTAGCTGAGATCAAGAAACGTACTCACTCTTGCCTGCATCGATCCTTGAAACTAACTCAAGGAAGAAGCAATCTCGGTGAGATGAAGAGCAGGAAGAACAGCGGAAGCACAAAAGCAGCAGGCAGCTGCCACACCAGCAGCAGCGGAGGAGGAGGCAACTGCTATAGCAGCAGCAGTAGCAAGATGGAGCGCAAGGATGTGGAGAAGAATCGGCGCCTCCACATGAAGGGTCTCTGCCTCAAGCTCTCCTCCCTCATCCCCGCCGCCGCCGCCGCCGCCGCTGCCGCTCCCCGCCGCCATCACCACCACTACTCCACCTCCTCCTCCTCATCGCCGCCCTCCTCCACCAAGGTACTACTCCCTTTTAATCCACAACATGCATCAATCATCCTCTTGTTTCAGATACTCTTCCATATGTTTGTTAGTAATTGCTGCTGCAACTGAAATATTTTTTACATGGATCGACCGGACCATACATAATAATAGATCCACACATATATAGTGGAGTACAGTACTATATCACTTGCAACCTCCTGCTTACTGAAATAGTGGAGTATTCTGCAGCCATTTTCCTTCTCTAACTACAGCCTAGCTAGCCTCTTCATTCATTCAGCTCAACCCCCTCCATCGATCTGGACTGGACTGTAATTAATTTCTTATCTACTAGGAGTATATATGCACTCTTAACTCCTGGAGTACCATAGATTCTTGCTTATTTGTAACAGCGCCTCTTCTTTAATTAAAATCACAAATACTACTAAATTGATGTTCAAAATCAGGTTATGTCTTTTCTAAAAGAAAAATCAGGTTATGTACTGCGTGCATACACCATTTACTGGCTTTCTAAACTGCATATATAAACAGAGGCGTTTACAGATGGCCGCGAATGCGTGCGTGCGTGTAAAAGCCAAGCAAAAAAAAAGTTAAAAGAGAAAAGATTTCAAAAGGGCTGGCTGGGTGGCTAAACCTTTTTGAATTTTGAGAGTCACCAATGTTTTGATACTGACGGAGTGGAAATGATATGAGTTGACATGGTAATTGGTTTTTGTAGGATTAATACTAGTATTTCTGATAGCGGAGTATAACAATTAGTGGAGCAGTATCTTCTTTTTCTACTACTAGTAGGATTGAGGAATATCTATCTGTGTTTGTGGTGAGTCGTCGTGCACTCGAACGACTTGAGCTATGGCTGCAGTTTCAGTCACGTTTCTCTAAAAAAGGGCATCTACATGGCACGTGCTGGAATAGAATATATATTTTGATATGACTAGTTTTGTTTCTTGTTCATTTTTTTCTAAAAAAAAAAAGAAGGCCCTCGCTCACTTAGACAGCGACTCGCGCTTCCAATGGGCGGATCTCGCATCGCATCGTGGCAACCCATCCTTTTTACTATTTTCTTTCCTTTCTTTCTTTCTTTCTTTGTAAGAAAATATTTTGTCAATGGAAGAGTAGTCCAGTTGTTTTGGCTGTAGCCACGTGACGGATTGGTAGAGCACAACACTAACCGACGAACAACACAAGCTCAATATAGTAATCCCCTCACAATTCACAAACAGTGCAGATCATTGTTCTGCTCAAACTGAACCCACCAATAATTCATTCATTCATTCATTCATCCAGTGACCCACCTACCACTACCTCAAATCCATCCAATCCAGTGCGTTCAGGTCACAGCAGCAATCACTTTCAAGAAAGGAATTCCTTCCTCACCATCCCTTGCAGAAAAACAAACAAAAGCAATGCTACTAATCATGCCAAAGTTCCTGTTTCCAATAGTTGAATACTGGTACAACGATGAGCTTGACACCTCACCTTACAGTGTTGGATCAACCAAAAAAAACGTGGAAAAAGTATGGAGTAGTAGTGACTGAATTGAACTGTGGTGGTGTATGTTGCAGGAGGCTGTGACGCAGCTGGATCACCTGGAGCAGGCGGCGGCGTACATCAAGCAGCTCAAGGGGAGGATCGACGAGCTGAAGAAGAGGAAGCAGCAGGCGGCGGCGCTCACCAGCACCACCAGCAATGGCAGCGGCAATGGCGGCGGCGGGATGCCGGTGGTGGAGGTGCGGTGCCAGGATGGGACGCTGGACGTGGTGGTGGTGAGCGAGGCGATCGGGGAGGAGAGGGAGAGGGCGGTGCGGCTGCACGAGGTGATCGGCGTGCTGGAGGAAGAAGGCGCGGAGGTGGTGAACGCCAGCTTCTCCGTGGTCGGCGACAAGATCTTCTACACTCTCCACTCCCAGGCGCTCTGCTCCAGGATCGGCCTTGACGCCTCCAGGGTCTCCCACAGGCTGCGCAACCTCCTCCTCCAATATTAATCAATTAGGACTATTTCACTCTGCTCAGAATGAGATAATACTCTCTACTCTACTCTACTCTAGTATGTACTATGATAATAAGTACTATAAAGAGTAGCAGACCAGAGAGGCTCTAGGTAGGTAGCTAGGTTAATTAGTGAGAAACAAGAGTTTACACTAAGCTAATGGATGGCATGAGCGGGAGCAAGCTGTTATTACTACGTACTCTTGGCTAACGTTTTTGTATCCCCTAGCTAGCTGCTTGCCCTACCTATGTCTCCATTCTATCATGTGCTCCAGTAGTGGAATATATGTGTGTCAGTGTGTTCTCTTTTGTGCCTGAAATTAATCCAGTCCGATGTAAGTGTACGTACTATTTGGTTTACTGCATGCGAGCCTATGATGGGATAATCCTTAAATGGGGGCAGTCTCTTCTTAATTCTATAACACCAGCAAATTCGCCTTGCTCTTTCAAAAAGTATAATGGGGTCGATCATGTGATACCAGGGAGAAGGAATCATGGCTTTGAGAAATAGTATGGCCCAGATATTGTTGTTCATGTGGACTTGAAGTATTGATCCGGATCCTCTGCATTTAGCTACAGGAATCTCAAGAAGGATGTGGATTACAATTGACACAAGTACAATAGCAGTACTTACTACTGCGTAGGAGTATTTGCTACTTGTATGAAAAGGTGGAAGCAGAATTTCAGTAGTACTCGTGTTGGAGTGTTGCTATCAGAGAAACGAAGGTAGTGTAGTGGCTGTTGTGCATGTGCCTAACTATTGTCCGTACTACTACGAGTAGAGTATAGTACTTAGATACTACTTAGTAAGAGGAAACTATTCTAATCCTTCGAGGGGATATTCCCTCGTTTGTTTAAAACCTATCTAAACGGTTATGAAAAAATCTGGAAAAAAATTGACAACATTCATACAACACATATATACAACTCCACTAAATCTTAAGTCCAAACTCAACTCACACGTCGAGATATAAAAAAGATAAATTCAGCGTATGAATAGTAGCGTACTGTTTATATCTAAATTTGCCTATTTTTGTTTCTCGATGTGTAGATCAAATTTGAACTTGAATTTTGGTGAACTAGTAGGTATCAATTTTTTTCAGAATTTTTTACAACTATTTGCATCGAATTTGAAAGAAAAAGATATACGAGGGGATATCCCCTCGAGGGATTAGAATCCACTCCCCTTAGTAAGTATTAAGTTGGTTAACTGAGAGTGATGTTTGGAAGAAATGGAGAAAGAAAAGAAGATGATGCAGCAATTCATGCACGTGGCTCAATGCATACAAACGTTTGTGACGGACTGAATATATGAAATTAACCTGAAAATGACAAGGTCACATTTTGGCCAAATCAGCTTCATATTTACTCTAGTACAGTAGAGAGCAACTCACTCCAGTCCAATCATCCAGTGGGTCGATCGGGCAGAGGAAGTAGAAAGCAGAAGAGAGGAAAGGAGGAATTTGGTCGAGCTGAGCCTCAAATTCCTGAGAAGGTGAGAGAGATGGAGCCTCAGCTTTCGCGGTGCCCCGAGACGGCAACAGCACAGCCGGAGAAAGGATCGGAGCCGATCGAACGGCGAAGGGCACGTTCCCCCCCTCCCTGGCTGGCCTCAACTAGAACTAGTAGTCCTAAAACTTTGGATTTGCCTGGCCGTAGAAAGAAATGTTCTTGTTTATATGTGGACTCTGTGCACTGCTGTGTTAGCTACAGGGATATGATATCCTGGATTACAAGCAAAAAGGGCATACTCCAGCGGTAGCCAGAATTTCAGTTTCAGTGTTATCGTCAGAGAGATGAAATGAAGGCAGTACAGTGAAGTGAGTGCTTGGCCCGCGAAATGTACCATTAGGATGACATAAAACCATACTAGTAGTAACATGATTCAAACCTACTTGAGAGTGATGTTTGGAAGAAAAAATAAAATAAAATGTACAAAAAACTAGTCGAGGATGCAATAATTGATGATGCATGTGGGTGAATGCGATTTGTGGATTGAAGAATGGATGTAAACGTTTGTGAGCGATATATATTGGATGCAGGAAATGAACCTGACAATGACTTGTAACATTTGGCTGGCAGCCGGCGGCTTCATCTTTACTGAGGACGGAGGAATTACGTTAGCTTGAGAGATAGAGAGACTACTCCTGCAGGGAAGTGAGGCGAGGATGAAGAACGAAGCAATTAAGCAGGAGAGAGCAACAGCGCATGTATGCAGCCGGATGCGGCGGCGGCATTGGGCAGGAGGAGGAGAAGGAAGAGGTCGTCCAACGGCGGAGACGATTGGTTGGGTTCCCGATGGGCCGTTTCTGACATTCAACCCCGGCCCAAAAATCACCCTCCATCGAGCCGCTCTTCTTCCTGGGCCGAACGCTCTCCCATCTCTTCTCTTAAAAGAAAGCCCACTGTTATTTGTCTGTCCATCGAGAGGATTTTAAGTTTTTTTTTGTTTGTTTTCTCGGAGAAAAATCGCAGAATTTTTTGTTTCAGAACAAAATGCTTGCGAAAGAACGAAAATTGAAGGAGACAACGAAGGAATTCGTTTTCTCCTATTTTCTGTACTAAGACAATTGAAGGAGACGTCCGATTTGTAGTTTGTCTGTACTAGTACGTGAGGTCTTTTACGATGCTTGGAAGGTACCTGAAGTACCTCCTTAACTAATTGATATTCACCGTTAATTCACAGAGGACAATTTAGGAACAAAAAATATTTAACAAGTGTAGCTTAAATTCTCAATCCCCATTTTTTCCATCCAACGCCTTACGTTCATGATTTTCTTTTCACGATTAACCCTAATCAATCCCGATCAAACGACCTCTGAGGCTAGGAGCACGGGCAACGCATGCGACGGCAGCGATCAGCTGGCGTGTTCTGTAGCTGTGACCAACAGATACGATGGCGCGTGCGGCACCGGTGACGGTGACGACGACTGGCTAGTGGCTACATCGTACGTTGGCTGCGATCGGCAGGTGCTACAGGCGCAACGGCGCGTGCGGCGGCTACGGGCGACCAGCTGCCGTATTCATCCGCTGCAACCGGTGGGCGTGTACGACGGTGGTGACGGCGACCGCCTGCCGCATATGTCAGCTGCGGGCCTGCGGCCGCCAGACGCTACGCGCGCGTGCAGCGGCAGCGACGGTGACCGGTTGCTGCTTTCGTCCACTGTGACCAGAAGTACGGCGCCGGCAACTTCAGGGTGTGTGCGGCCTCTACGAGCGGCGGGCTTGTACGGCAGCAGCGACCAGCAAGTGTGCCAATTGGTTGTGGATTTATATGCACAATGCACATATCAGTAGAAAATTGGTTGTGGGTGTATATGCACAACGTTATTCCTCCCTTGCTGCATGAAGCTTCTCATGAAACGTTTGTAAATTCTCTAAAAAGCTATGGATTTTTTTAGAGTATAGAACACAATTTCTCGCCGCGAGCTCGCAGTCCTGGGCACCGAGCCCACGGTCATCTACGCCACACTCCAAAGGATGGGAGCCATGAACCTCCGGTTCTCCCACTCCGCCTCACTACCTCAGCCGCCTCCACCAACGCCTGGAGGAACACTGCCTCAGCCGCCTCCACCGACGCCTGGAGGAAGGAACGGATGGAGGATACAAAACAAATCCTACATAGGAGTAGGATACAGATATTGAAAATAAGACGATTCTGCCCTTAACCGTACATATTAATTATAAAACTCAATTACTATTTTAACCTTCCACCTTTCATACCTGGCCTACCCTTTTAATACCTTTTTCTTGCTGCCTTCTATCTTAGAGCGTTAGATCATTAGAGATCAACGTTCCCAATTAATTCCAAGCACAGAAGAATATCTCCTAGTATGGTATGAGTCCAGGCAGTTTGTTTTTCCATTTTAATTTCCGATGAGACGCTGATAACGAAATGACAAGCAGAACTGAACTGTTGTTCAGTTCTATACACCTAAAGTTTAGAGACTTAAAGTTTATATATCCGATCCAAATTTAAATTTAAATTCAAATATTTTTTATATATAGTATTTTCTATACATCTAAAATTTATAGACCCAAAGTTTATAAGTCAAAAGTTTATATACCGATTCAAATTTAAATTTGAATTCAAATATTTTATATATATATATATATTATTTCTATACATAAATTTTTCTAACTGTTTTTTTATTTTTTAAAAAAATTAATGTGTCGTAGGAAGGGAAGAAGGGGAGAAAAAAAAGGAGGAGAGGAGCCTTATAGGGAGGCGATGAGGGTCGATTGATCGGCCATTAGCTTTACCCGCTTCGCAAATCCAGCTGGAGTAGCTCCCTGGAACGTGACGTGGCTTGGGTTGATTTACTCGAGTAGTATATTTTTTTTCTTAAAACGAAATGCACTAGAAAGGCAGGGGAAAATAAAGAAAAGGAAGAAAAAGAGAGAGAGAGAGAGGGGGGAAGCGGCGCGGGGGTGGGGGCGAGTCGACCGTTGGGGTGCGTAACGTTCCAAAGCCCATCACAACGTACACAAGAAAAGAAAGCAAACGGACCGTTGGGTTTACTCTCTCCTGTGGATTCCATCTTCCTCCTCAGCTCCTCCTCCTCGCAACCAGCTTCTTCCTCCTCCACCTCGCCCGATTCTCTGCTCGATCGTATCAAGATCAGAATCAGAATCAGGTACCTCCTCTTGTTCATCATCAAGATTCTATCCATCCAATAATTCGCCTCTATTTCATCATCCCCATCACTCCAATCGCAGATCGATCCGCCTCCGCCGCCCGCCATGACCACGCTCTCCGCCGGCGTCCTCCTCAAGCTGCTCGACGGCATGAAGGCCGGCGCCGCCAAGCCCGTCGGGGAGCACCGCACCGCGCTGCTCCAGGTCACCGACATCGTCCCCGCCGACCTCGACGACAAGGACCTCCTCCCCCGCCATGGCAAGTTCTACGTCAAGGTCTCCGACTCCTCCCACTCCATCTATGCCACCCTCCCGCTCCCCCAGGCCGACCTCGTCCTTAGCAACAAGCTCCAGCTCGGCCAGTTCGTCCACCTCGACCGCCTCGACCCGGGCTCCCCCGTCCCCGTCATCGTCGGCGCCAGGCCCCTCCCCGGCCGCCACCCGCTCGCCGTCGGCACCCCCGACCCGGCCTCCCGCGCCAAGCCCGCCGCCCCCAGGAGGGGCTCCTGGGGCCCCGAGAACCACGCCGGCATCCTCGCCTCCCCCAGGGTCAT
This sequence comes from Oryza meridionalis, assembly GCA_000338895.3. NCBI lineage: Eukaryota > Viridiplantae > Streptophyta > Magnoliopsida > Poales > Poaceae > Oryza > Oryza meridionalis. The sequence continues at coordinate 627,637 of CM002524.2, forward strand.
CAAGCCCACCACGCTCAACTTCGAAGACAGGACGCCCGTCAAGGAGAGACCGCCCGCGCCCTCGCCGGCGCGGAGCACCGCCTCCTCCCTCAGGAAGAGCAGCAGCGTCCTCCCCAGGATCAGCAGGAGCAAGAGCTTCGTCGCCGACAGGGCTCCTCCTGACCACCCCAAGATCCCCAAGAGCCCATTCCCCACCGTCCGTAACCTACCACTATATACTCCTTCTTCAATTCGATTCGATTCTTCTCTGAATAATTGAGCAATTGGAGTTTCATCCAGAAGTTCTGATAAGAGACGATTGGTTATCTGTGCGGTGCAGGAGAAGAGCTCAATGAGCTGCTACACAGCTTCGCGGGCGATGAGCAGAAGAGCGCCGCCCAAGGAGGAAGAACCCTCCTCACCGTCTTCGGATGATGAGCTCTGCAGCTCCGCGACGTCGTCCAAGAAGAGGCCGTCCACGAGCACCCGCGTTCCGGTGCCTGGGAAGCTCAATCTTCTGGGGAAGGCAAGTCCCTCAACTCAATTTCCATCCTGAATTCGCAGCGTCCTGATGCGGTCGTCTGATTGGGTTGTTGATTTCCACTTCCTTCCTTGATTCAGGAAGCCATGGAGCAGAGGGAGCAAGCTCAGAAGGCAGCCCTCGAGGCGCTGCGCAACGCCTCCGCCACGGACAACGTAGTCAGGATCTACAAGTACGACCCTTTCTTTCTCCTTTCCTTCTCTATCTAATGGCAATGGTGAATGTGGCGATTCTTGCTTGAAACCAAATTCGATTGAGGTGCTACTTGCTGTATTACTTATCATTGAGTGATCGATTCTATGTTGGTCAACCGGAACAGGATGTTCGCTGAATTGAGCAAGACGGCGAGGCCCGACGCACCGGCCACCTGCTTCGAGAGCTTCCTCAGCTTCCACCAGGAGGCCGTGCAGGCCGTGACCGACATCGAGTCGATCCAGGCGGCCACCTCGATGGCCGGCGCCGTGGCAGCCGATGAGCCGCCGGTCTTGCAGGAGATTGCGCAGAATAGGTCATCGTTGTCCAAGAGGAGAGGCGCCCTGGGCGTGTCCAAGTCGGTGTCGTTCGCGCCAGGCACGCTGGATGACGGCGGCGGCAAGAACCGGAGCTCCAACGCCAGCAGAAAGTGCCTTGTACTAGACAAGATCGGAGAAGACGGCGACGAGAAGCGATCTTCTTCTGGTAGTAGTGCCACTGGTGCTCTCGGGTTGTCGTTGAGGCTGGCGAAGCAGATGCAATGTGAGGCATCGAGCTGGTTCATGGACTTCGTGGAGGCTGCGCTGGAGACTGGCCTGAAGAAGAAGAGCAAGGCGTCGGCGACGGCGGATGGGCGGAAGCAGAGTAGCTGCTGCTGCCCGCAGTTGCTGATACTGAGGGTGATCAACTGGGTAGAGATGGAGCAGAGTGGCGATGGCAGCATCAGGAAGCCCAGTCACCCGAGAGCGGCTGCCATTGCCAGGAAGCTCAGGATAAAGGCCAAGAACCCTTAATTCCTGCTAGTTTGTTCTTTTGCTTGTTGTAGGCATTGAGAAGGTTATCTGTAGAATCTGTAGATCAAGGAAAGGAAGTTCCAGGATAGAGATGAGGATTCTTTTGCCTCATGGTATATGAAGCTGTTCTGCCCTCCTACCCGTGACATAAATTGGCATCCATACTATACAGTAGTCAATCAGCCACAGAAGGAAGAAACACCTCTGCTTGAGCAAGTGCTATGCTCAAGTTTGAGTACAGTAGTACCATTCGTTATTATTCATTTTAACTTTTTTTTTTATCATTGTCTTATCTTGTGTTTTGCATGATGGGGGGTAAGACAACCATTTGCTTGACTAATTCAACCTGCTTTCTCCGTGACAGAAATTGTTCTGATCACGTGGCATGAATGCTTTGCTATACATACCGAAGTTTGAAATTTCTGTTTTATCTGATGAATGGACTGTTGTGTTGATGTGGTCCTGTGCAAGCTTGTACTATTATATCTGATGAATAAGGAGATTCAGAAGTATAGTAGGAGTACCATGTAAGGAGGGGGAGACATGAAAGGACAGGAGGATTGCTGCTGTATTTGCAATCGAGCCATTCAGCTACTTTAGCTGGTTTGGAACTTGAAATCCAGCCACTTCACGGCAGACATTGTAAATGTAATGCACTAAAGCTTCAGCAATCCAGATGAAATAGACTTGTTGATAGTAGAATTTTAAGGCCTGGCCTGCAAAACATAATGTGCAATATGAATGAAGGAACCCAGAAGCATATGATGAGTTGATGACTAGGTCTAAAGGTATCCATCCAGCTTTATATGTTAAGCGTACAGGGGACCTATAATAAACTATGAAACTATGCATAAAAAGTTTCAAGCAATTACCTTCGGTAAGCAATATTTTATAGGATATGAGTTCAGCTTAAATACTGAGCTAATCAAAGGTTTCAAGCAATTACCAGTCCCAGGTCCTTCTTTTGGCTCCAATTTTATACTCCTTCGATATGAGTAGCTGCAGCATTACCTTTCTGGAACTCCTTAACCTGTGTTTAGAGTGCTAACTACTCCCTCCGTTTCGAAATATTTGACACCATTGACTTTTTAGCACATATTTAATCATTCGTATTATTCAAAATTTTTTGTGAAATATGTAAAACTATATGTATATATAAAAGTATATTTAACAATGAATCAAATGATATGAAAAAAATAAATAAATATTTAAATTTTTTAAATAAGACGAGCGGTTAAACATGTGCTAAAAAGATAACGGTGTCAAATAAAACGAAACGGAGGACGGAGTACTTATCAGAAATTCTCCACGCAAGCAATACTGAGAAATCTTCCCAGCTGCATCCTGCAGGGGATAGCGAAGAAAAGATTCAGCAGTGAAACACATTTGTGACTATTCATTTACCAGAGTAATTTTGATTGCTTGTATTCAGATTTATTTTTTTTACACTGACAAGTGATTTTGTAGCTTAGTAGTAAGTAGTACTGACTTGCAAATATACACTTTACGAACCCAGTACTCGCATTAAGAACAGGGGATATAGGACGTGGGTGCTTTGATTGTTTTGTTTAAGAAAGAGAAGTACAACACGGAAGCTAGCAGACAGTTGCAGAACATGTTACTAATAGGTTTTCGACACTATTGACATGAATACATGATACAGTTGATATGAACAAAACTATAGTTCCTATAAATGAGATGCAATACTCATCTGTCGACTATTGTAATCCTTGCCCTCCCAAGGTTGAAGGTTCTAATTTGGAAGATACAGAATTCAGTAACAACTGGAGTACTCCTATATATATTGCATAGAGAAATTAAAATCAGTGACAGATGTGAAGCAGGACAGCTGGACGGTTTTGTGCAGTTGGTTCGCCGCCGGCCGCCGAGCACCAACAGAGAAAAGATCATCGCGGAGATTGCTTTACCTCTTGTTCATCGTGGTTTCATTTTGCTGTGTAGTGATTAGTGAATCGAGGATTGCGGCGATCTAGGGCACCGCCGGCCGGCCACGGGAGGAGGGAACCACGCGGGGTAGGGTTGGAGAGGTGTGAAGTGGGGACGCGGAGGAGGCGCGCCGGCGAAAGAAGCGGCGGCCGTGGCCGGCGACGGCGAGGCGGCGTTTACGGGACGGGAGGGAGGGGCGTGACGTGAGGCAGCAAAATAGACGCACATCTTTCATCTAACGGCTGAGATCTCCCTCACCTGACATCACTAGTTTTGCAAAATGCCCCCTCGTTGGGATTTTGCTGGTGCATTTGCAATCCTAGCAGTGTCTGATGTTTTTGGGCCGAGGCCCAGATTGGTTTAGGAAACCGGAAAAGGAGGAGCAGGCCGTCAATTAGTTAGATGATGGATCATAGTGGGCTGAACGAAAATATGTATAGCCCGTTTCGGCCCAAAGCGAAATGCAAGCCATCTCAGACTGAGCGAGCTCTCACCACCACTACACCACAACTTCTGGCCATACACGTCGACGTGGAATAGGAGAAGAAGAGAATATTCCCTGGGCATTGGGCGATGACCGACAAGTGGGCCCGCCACCGCCTGACACATGTAAGCAAGGCTGAGAAGCCAAGCAAACAAAACGAAAAGCAACCGTCAAGTGGAATGAACCAGAGGATTAATTACTACCACCACTACTAATAATTCATTCATTCATCAACATCAATTTATTCGTTTAAAACAACAAGCACTAAGAAGCAGAAGAAGGAAGAATCCATGTTACATTTTATCCTACTGGTACCGTTTTTTTTCTATGGATGGAACATTTTATTCTAGCGTTGCTTGCTTTGCCTAACGTACTCTCCTCCTTAATTATCCATTCAATCAAAACAAGCAGTACAACTAGAAAGAAAGAGGAGAACAAGAAGAAGGAAGAATCCATGTTGCATTTTATTATACTGTTTCTTTTCTATGGATAGAACAATTTATTCGCTAGTGTTGCTTGGCTAAATTAAATCGCTAGTATGGAAACGTAAACTCCTCCATACCTTAATTAATTACTGTATTATCCAAGCGCAAACATGAAACATCCCTCCCGCATTAAATTGGCATCTCCTAATAAATCTCACGGACTTCCATATCTACTCCCGGTTTCTGTTGGATTCCTTCCTTTTTCTCATCGCCTCGCCTGCCTCTTGGCCTTCCCCATCCCCATCTCTCATCAGCCGCAAACTGCTGCAAACCCCCACTAGCGCTCGCCCCCACCGTAATCTCGCGCGATTCTCGGAGGAGGAGGAGATGGGCGAGTACTGCGGCGCTGCTCCGGAGGAGGACCCTGCCATGGCCCTCGTCACGCCGCTCCCCACCACCACCACCACGGCGGCGGCGGCGGCGGCCAACAAGCAACCCCACTACTACGGCTGCTTCGACCGCTGCTCCACCAAGCAGGTCTTCGACAACCTCCACGGCAACATCTCGCTCGACCCGGTTCGTTCGTTACTCCTACCCCTACCATCCCATTCTGCAGGATTCGTTCCTCTTCCCCAACCCACCGTCTCGCCCTATCTCATCACGCTGGATATTGCTTCTACTGTTCATTTGCTTCAGATTGTTTGGTTACTAGTAGTAACTTGGGGCTAGTTTTTGTCTCCCTTCTCGATCGGTTACTGCTTCCATACTCGGATGATGATGTTTTTGTCCCTTCGTGATGATTCATTCTGCCATGCTTGGATGGATGGATGCTGCTGCGATTTCTTCCGATTGTCCTCGCTGTCTCTATGTGCTCCATTCCTCCATTGATGGATTGAACGGATTGCATCCTCACCACGTGTATTTCCACTTAATTCATGTGCTTCTAGTAGCCTTGCATGTGCATGCACTTTCTCCTTTCCCCTTTGCTTCATGTTTGTTCCTTCCCACTTCATCTATGTGTTGCTGTTGGTGTAGCGCGTCAACATTAGTTTACTAGGAGACGCATGTGCATTTTTTTCATCATATTTTAAATGGAGGGGCAATAGCTGTTTATGCTCCTTCCTCTCTTCCTTCCTTCTTAGACCTTTGCTGACTAGAATATTTTACGTCCACCTTCACAGTGACATGAGGTATTATGGAGGTAGTAATAAATTATCTGCTTGTTTATTACTCCTTCGTTGACGCTTGGGTCCTTTTAGATATGACTGCTTTCAATTAACGGGGTCTTATTGTTAATTCTTGACATTCTATTGGGTTTTTGGTCTTCACTCTTCAGATTAAACAGGCTAGTCTACCCGAACAAAATTGTTCAGTTTTTTTTTCAGATATATTTTGGGTGGGTTGGCAGTTTTACCTTGTGTACGCCACTACTGATGTGTCTGAAACACGTGCTCTCCTTGTCATGTGGTGGTAGAACAACCAATGGTGCGAATGGCAAGTTTATTATGTATAGCACTTGTTCTCACGTGTTGGATGATCATCATGTTTACATTCAGTTCCCATTTAGTTTCCGCCATGTAGTGTCACATGTTGTATCAGTGTATATGATGACATTAGCACTGAAACCTTTTGATGATTCTAAACATTAGCACTAAAACCTTGTGATGATTCTAACTCAATGTATTGTTGATTCCCCCTTTTACCTTTTCCTGCCTGCATCCGTTGCAACTTGCAAGTACAAATGTTTCAGTTCTACTGTGTATTTTCTTCAGGTTGTTACCCTGTATTTAAGTCTAAATCATACATACATTCAGGATTTGGAGTAATGGCATGCTGAATCATTTACATGTGAATAATCATTTACTTGTTCAGTGGGGAACAAATAGTCCGCTCTCATTTTCCGTTTTGGATGCTTATGCTACGATGACATTTTATCATGCTGATTGCTGTTTTCACACTGACATATCGTTTCTCTTATTAGTGTTATTTATCTCTTTAATCTGGCCATTGAGCCATTAAAGTTTTAAGCAACTTCTATTCCTCCCACTTTTCCTTCCCAGTAACACCGATCACTCTCTCTGATGTGCAGTTGGCTCGTGAGTTTGTGGATACGGAGGAATTTCAGAGGTGACTTTTATTATCCCAAATTATCGTTGATCATTTGTTTATTCAACTTCCTCATCCTCATTATGGCTTCATTTGATTGCATTGTGTTATTCAGGCTGCGGGATCTAAAACAACTTGGTGAGTTATTTTATCATCATTACAGAAATCATTTTTAGCCTAATGTATTCAATATAGATGAAAGTGTCAAAATCTAAATTGAATTTCAAACCTTATAATTGTAATTTGTTGCTTTTTGGATTTAGAAAAATTAAGGCTACACAATGGGGTCTTGTCCTGGAAACATTTTATCCCCTTTACTCTCTTTTTCGATAATGGAAGCTTTATTAAAACTCAGTCAAATACACCAAGATGATACATTTCAACTGAGCCCACTCCCGGCCTCTGCATAAGATGCACACATCCACACACAAAGAAAGACCTATCTAGACCCCCTTCACGAAACGGAGATATTAGTGGCTATCAATCAGTACACTAGATCGCCAACCATGCTCCTGGGTAAAAAACTCCTGTGCCACCTAGTCCAAACGTCGCGATACCACCACAATAGTATCCCGAAGGCCCGGTTCTTTTTATCCCCTTTACTCTATCTGCACAGAGTTATTTTTAATCAAATTTACTGTTAACCACATATCCTTTCACTGTTGTGGATAATTTTATTTGTCTAAAAGGGCTCATGCTTATAATTAGTGCTAACCTGTCCCATGGCTACTGAAATTTGGTTAGTTTGCTGTTATCATTTGTGCAATAGCGCTTACTATTATGGCTAACTGAATGTTCTAATGTTTAGTTCTCAAAGTAACATAATGTGAGCCCTTCTCTATGTTTATATCTACTTTTTTTTTTAATTTATCATAGTTTATAATCGATATTTGTGGTAACATGCTCTGTGTACCTTTCAGGCCTTACATATCTGGTCTACCCAGGAGCCGTTCACACACGTTTTGAGCATTCATTAGGTGTCTATTGGCTAGCTGGGGAGGCTATGAACAATCTTCGACTGTACCAGGTTCTTACCTTTGATAAAAAAGTCCACCGATATATTTGCATGTAGCAGTTTAATTATTTTGTATGAAACTAAGTTTTGTTTTTCTTTTGACAGGGAGAAGAGCTTGGCATTGACCGTGTTGATATGCAAACTGTAAAACTTGCAGGTCTGTTTACTGAACCATAACTCTGCCAAGGTTTCCATATTGACAATCCTTGTGTTATTCTGTTTAGGCCTTTTGCATGACATTGGACATGGCCCCTTCAGTCATTTGTTTGAACATGAGTTTCTTCCTCGTGTTGTTCCTGGATCAACCTGGTGATTTTCCTTTCATATATGTGGTTATGTTGTTTCTAATTTGTTAGTTGTTTTACATATATTTTCCATGTCCTTAGTATGAGAAGGTTCAAAGTTCAAAGCAATACATATTTATGTCATGGCGGATTACACCACTTAAAAGACTCTGGTCCTATGATTATTATACTAGCATTACAACTTCTATTTTCTTCCTATCCAAACTATGAATTTTAGTGTGTATCTATGTGGATATGATGACATAGGGTGATAATTTCCCATATTTCTTCACTTCCACATGCACGTTAGCCTGTTGAAACATTGTGAAACTGCAGTTGGTTTCTTAATTAAACTGGTCCATTTTGTCTATTCAGGACCCATGAAAATATGTCTGCACTGTTGCTGGACAGCATTGTCGACAAACACCAAATAGACATTGAAGCTGATCATCTCAAAATTGTTAAGGTAATCCACGTTTTTATTCAGTTCTTGTGGCATTTATCAATTGCCATCAGATTAACCCATCTCCTTCTGTCACTAAGAAGAATGGCTCTTAGAACCTCTTTTGTAATGATTTAAAACCTATGAATTTGACCTTTCCACTCTTTTTTCTTGTCAGCCTTGAGTATTCACTTCAAAATGTGTGCTGTTCTAAGTTGACAAAGTGTAACCCTACATCTTGACAAGCCTCTCTCTCTCTCTTTTTTTTTTTTTTGGCAGGAAATGATTGTTGCCAGCTCTAAGTTCACTGCAACAGAAGTATGTACCTTAGTCTGTATTACTGCCTTAGTTATCTGTCAGTTGAAAATAGATGTACTAAAATTCGATGCAATGAAACTTGTTTCTTCACAGAGCACAAAGGAGAAGCACTTTCTTTATGACATTGTTGCTAATGGTCGGAATGGTATCGATGTTGACAAGTATGGTCCTTCTATACTTCTAACTTCTGATATTTTCTGCATCGACATTTGTTTTTCAATCATTTGGATATGCCATAAGATAGAGTAACCATGCAGGTTTGACTACATTGGCCGTGATTGCAGAGCATGTGGTCTGGGTTGTAATTTCCAGTACTGGAGGTACCTTTTGTTATCATGTTTTAAGTTATTTTTGACCAAACCAATCTGTTAAATTTGAGAGTAGGAATACAAGAATTAACCAAGTGTTTTACAGCATATTATAGGAAAATAAGACATGACTGAGGAAATAATAAATCAGACAAACTGCCTGTAAAGTTTTATTTACAATAAATGCTAATGTGATAGTCGTCAATTCAACGGTACTTGCCAATTGGCGCACCTTGGCCGATATTAAACTCTAGTGAGATCAACCCTGCTTGTATTAAAACAGACAAGAAAGATTCTATACTATTACAGTTATATTTTTCTCTCTGATATCTGATTGAAGAACACAGAAAGTTTGTCTGTCATTTAATCAAAGTGAAATATAGGTACTCTGATAATTTTTTCCACAGGTAAATGAGAGTTTTAAGCACATGTTAGCTGGCTCAGACAAGGCTTTGTACTTTGTCTTTTCATACTCTTTATCAACTTGGTCTAATCGGCGTATTTTAACCTTTTGGAATGGTTGCATAATTTCCTTTGCAAAAATATGCATGTTTGTGATTTGTTGCTGACTGCAGCAAATTACTGCATATTTTGTCTTGATAACCCATTTGATATATTTTGGCATGTACTGGCACAGTTACAAACTTACTATCATGCTGTTGTGGTTCTTACCTTTTTGCACTGCAGGCTCTTACAAGGCATGCGAGTGATGGGTGATGAAATATGCTACCCTGCCAAAGATTGTAGGTCTATTTTATCTTCTTTTTTTGTGCTATTTGTTCTTTTTCTTTTTGATATCATGTGACACTTGACTTGTTAACTTTTCATTTTGAACTACAGACTTGAGCATCCATAAATTGTTTACGACACGTGCTGATCTTCACCGCACTGTCTATACACATGCGAAAGTCAAGGTAAGGATAATTATATTATGCTGGCCACTTTTGTGCAGCAAAGAACCACACTGTCCTGTCCATTGCCTTCTAATATATTGTTATGTACCTTAGGCTGTTGAACTGATGCTTGTGGATGCACTTGTTGAGGCTAACGAATACTTGGGAATAGCTTTGCATGCACAAGATCCAGCGGACTTCTGGAAGGTTTGGTATCATTGCAATTTTTATTATGCATGTAGTTGTTTTATTAGTTGCCTTCTTACTTTAAACATCTGGAAATTTCAGTTAGATGACACGATCATTAAAAGCATTGAAACTGCTCCCAACGATGAACTGAACAAAGCAAAAGGGATCATTCAACGTATTCGCCGAAGAGAGCTCTATAAGGTAGTACTACTTTCGGTCATGAATTTACTATGTTCTTTTATCATATCATTTTACATGTTTATCAGAGCTATTGCGGCTTAAAATATGTCTGACATCTTGTACTTGGATAGCTAAATCTTCCTTTTGTGGTAGTATTAAACAACTTTGTTTTCTTTCGACTTGCAGTTCTGCAATGAATATTCTGTTCCAAAGGACAAGCTGGAGCACTTTAAGAATATAACTGCACAAGACATAGTTTGTTCACAGGTTCATGCCTACTTTGATCCTCTGAAGATCTGATTTTTTTGTCCTGAAGAATATTAGTTGTATGTTTATGATTTCACCCATCTTCAGAAATCTTCCAAGGTGCTGCTGAAGGAAGAAGATGTTGCTGTTAGCAATGTTAAGATTGATTTGACCCGTGGAAAAGATAATCCCCTTGAAAGGTTTTTGATTTATAAACCCACTTTTCAGACTCTTATATTTACTTAGGGCGACGTATCAGATTCTGACCTGTTACTTTTGTTGGTCTGCATATCTACTATCCCCAGCATCAAGTTCTTTAAGGTAACTATACCTGCCTTGACAGTTGAATGCCCTCATAATTCTCATGTGGTCTAAAGTAAGAATTCTTGTTGAGCCAGGATTTTGGTTGCGATGAGAAGTTCCCCATCACAGATGAGCGGGTCAGCCACTTGCTACCTGCGTACAACCAGGACAGAATTGTCCGGGTCTACGCCAAGAAGCCCGAGCTGGTGAGTGACAAAACATTCTGGCAGAGCCGCTTTACCATGGATGTACTATTATCTTGCAGTTGCATAATGTGTTGAGTGAAATATTGGGTGCAGGTTGAAGCGGTGTCAGAAGCCTTCGAGAACCTACAACTGAGGATGTATGGTGAGAAGACACAAGTTCATGACACGCCCAGGAAGAAGCGCATTAGATTCCACTAGCCTTCAGCAACTCCATGTTGCGAAATACTGTCATCAGTGTTAGATAGTAGTAGCTAATAGCATACTAGTACGGCAAAGGAGAAAGGATCATAGGTAGACATACGGAAGGAAGGAACCTTTTATTACTTAGCGGGAGCATCCAATACTAATTACGGGTTTTGTTTTTGCTGGTAATCTGCACGCACAAGTAACGCGCAGATTAGTTGTACAGGTGATAGACCACAGAAAATGTCTTGGGCAGTGGTGGTTATCACATGACGGCTGGCTACCATAGCAGATAATAGTAGCTGATACGCCAGTATCCTGTTCTTGTGATTATTTTGACTCTGAACCTGGCTGTATGGGATTGATGGCGTTGCTCCAGTGCTCCTGCTTTGCTAGTGAATGGATATATAGTTACATATATATTGGTAAACAACGTTTGTTATGTTTACACTATTCTCTCATTTTGTAATCTGTATTACTCGTCTCACTAGCCGCGAGTAAAATGGCATGGGAATGCTTTTTTTTTTTTGGTTCTGAATGTTATACAAATATTCGTCCGCGTACGGCGTACATTTTGATGCAGTAGAACGAAATGCTGCTGTGAAAAAATGCGGGTAGTAATAGGGTCTCATCTTTTCGCCAAATTTAGAATTTCCAACTTTAAATTTAAAACTGATTTTGAGTTTTTTTTTATCAAAGTTTATTTTTCAGCCTTTACTTTTAGATCACTAATTTATATAAAAGTTTTATTCACTAATTTCTTTTCGCTCGCAAATACCGTTTGAGCAAAATGATGTTGGAATTGTTAAGCGTAATATGGGAGGTCAAAATGCGGTGAAATTTCAGCGCAGTAGCAAGTTTGAGAAAAATAGCAATATAATTTGAGGTGTGTTGTCCACATCAAAATTAGAAGTTTGACTAAAATTAAAAATTTGAAGAAAAAAGTTGGAAGTTTACGTGTATAGGAAAGTTTTGATGTAATAAAAAAGTTGGAGGCTTGAAGAAAAAGTTGGGAACTAAACCCGATCTAAAGTTGAATATCAGAGCAGTTGTAAAGTTTGAAAAAAAAAAAGAAGACAACTATTAGTATCTGACACATGATAAAGCAACCAACCAGAGGGGATGTAGATGAACACGAGCAAAGCACGCGGAGAGCGGAGAGAGATACACAAGACACGAGAGTACGAGACGAGACTCGAGAGCGGAGAGCAGGTGGGCGATGGCGGGTGCTGTGAAGAGAATGGTGGATAATTCGTACCACGACATGATGGAATCCATTCAGGCGGAGGAGTCGGCGGCGAAGTCGGCGTGCAACCGTCTGCTCGCCGTCTCGACCCTGCTGGAGCAGCAGCGCGGAGCCCTGGAGGTGGTGCGCGGCAGGATGGCGAGCTGGGCGATTCGGGAGGTGGAGATGAGCGCCATCACCGCCGAGCTCCTGCTCCTCGACGACGTGGCGGCCGGGGCGGGCGACGCGGCGGCGAGGCTGCGCGGCATCAAGACCATGCTCGAGCTCGTCAAGCTCATCAAGGCTGACGACGTCACCCTCACCCTCGCCACCGACGACTTGGAACACTATGCCCTGAAGCAGCCCGGCGACGCCACCTTCGCCCCCGCCCCCTCCCCCGAGGAGCTGGAGGAGGCCATGAAGCACGCGGAAGGCGCGCAGGAGCATGTCCTCCGGTGCTGCGCCCGCGTGCGCGCCGTGGTCCGCTGCTTCCAGGGGGTGGAGAGGGTGGGCGTGGGCGGAGCGGAACAAGGGGGCGTGATCGCGGAGGGCGAGCTCGGGGTGGCCCACAAGTCGCTCGACGCCGCAGTGGGCGAGCTCCTCAAGGCGGATGCGGCGGCGGCGGCGTCGATGGCCAACGCCCGGAACGTCAGCGAGCGGAAGCAGAATGCCACCGTACCTGATCCCCCCATCCCAGTGATTGATATCGATTCTGATTAATTGATGCCTTGCCTGGTACTTTTTCTTGTGCTCGATCCATCCATGCCATGCCATTCATCACTTTGATCCAATATTACCACTACTTGATTGCCACTGCATGTAATCCCTTGCGATTTATTATTGAATTAATTGTTCTTGTTCTTGCTTGCTTGGGTAATCCTAATGATTTTCATTTGGAGTGTTTCAAATTTTTTTGATACTCTACTAGTAGTAGTTTTTTTTTTAAAAAAAAAAGTGAAGGAAAGGAAAACGTTGAAACAAACAAACATTTGATTCTCATGAGTCATGATCCCACTGGAGCTGGAGTTGCATGCATTGCTTTACCCTGGCCGTATCGGCCCCACCCCACCCTGGAGATTAGTGTAGTAGTAGTACAAAATGGAGTTTATTAATTTTGTCTCCATCCAAGCGCTAGTTGAGTTGCGTTGCATTGCATTGCAGCACAGCCAGATTTTACTCCTTGTTTGTGCCTTTCTTTTCTTCTTTCCTTCTGCCCACGAAGGTGTACGTACTGAGTGACTGGTTGGTGGGCCCCACCCAGCGTCTCTTCTCTTCTTTTTTATTGCTGCCAGGCTGGCCTGGCACTTGCTGTAATTACTTTTCTGCAATTTGGATTAATCCTTCGGGTCACATTTTGTACATCTATCTCCTTCCATTCCACTCCCTTCATCTTCTTCCTCTGATAGATAGATAGAGAGAGCAACAGAGAGAGAGAGATATCAGGGCGGGGCGGGGCGGCAATGGCGTTGAAGAGCAGTAGTACGATGGAGCTGGTGTCCCGCATGTCGAAGAGCATGAGCGTGGCCAACAACATCCTCGCCGTGCACGTCCCCCGCCTGCACGCCCTACGCGCCGCCCTCGACGGGATCCACGACGAGCCCTCCCGCGCCGACCTCGCCTCCTCCTCCGCCGCCACCGCCGCCTGCAGGCTCATCCGGGACACCGCCGCGGGCCTCACCCACGCCACGATCCACCTCCACAACGCCGCCTACTACCTCTCCTCCGTGCTCCGCATCGCGCTGCGCCACGCCGACCTCCACCGACTTCTCCTCCAAGCTGCCCTCGCTCGCCGCCAACCCCTTCCCCCGCCTCGCCAGCCACCTGCTCGCCTCCATCTCCACGCCGCCGCCCACCGTCTCCACCCTCGACGACGCCTTGCTCGTGGTGTCCGTCGTCCACAACGCCCTCGCGCTCCTCCTCGACTACAACCTGGAGAGGTGCATCCTCTACCTCCGCCTCCTCGGCCGCCGCAACGACCCCAATCTCCATCGCCACAACCGCCTGCCGCTGGCCCGCGACCGCCTCCGTGCCGCCTGCGTCATGTTAGACTTCGCCGCCGCCTACTGCAACGTCGCCGCCAACGCCATCAACGCCCACTACATCAAGCTTCAAAACGAGGCCAGCTTGATTTTCGACTACCCCTGGAACCTAACCTGATCAATCTCTTCTCTTCTCCGTCGATCTACGTACGTACGCACGCATGCCAAGTTACCATTCCATTATACTATTGCCTAGCTAGTTGCTTCAATTCAAACCTTCAATTTCACAAATGAATTAATTGTTTGCTCCTACCTAGCTAATTAATTTCCTCTTCTTCTGTGACTTGATATAGGTACAGCTGGATCGAGGAGAGGGAGGCGAATTGATCAACGGAACATCAATTGAACAGCTTAAGGATCCCCAGCTTCTTATAAATTGGTCCAATTCAAGCTCAAGCCCGGCCGCTTTTCTCTCTTTCTTTCTCAACCTGTCTTTGGAGTACGTAGTAGAAAAAGAAAAAGTTGTAGGTAGACGGGCAGATCAATTACATTCTACGCCTGGTATGTTGACTCTATCAATCGACGGCATTTTGTTATTTGATCATTGTGAGTAAACGACCTACTTTGTTATTTGATAACACCACCATTTTGTTATTCTACGCCTGTTGTTTTTAATGATCATCGTGAGTACCTAGTTAACCGCCAACCACGATATTACTTACTACTTGTGGATTAAAATGAAAAGGAACAACATGATTTTTATGAGTTTAGGATTAGCAGCTGTCATCTATCTCTCTTTTAACATGTGTCAAGTGATACATATGCTCGTGGAAATGTGAGTGGTGTAACGGTGTAGGTGCATGGTGGTGTGCATTTTCGGTGGAATTGAAAACAAAATGAAGGAAATAATAACGTGAAAGAAAACAAAAGATAGCAACTGGAGTAATAACAGTAGCTAGTAATTACTGGAGTACTAGTAGTAAATTAGTATGCTACTGCCTTGTTTTCCTTCTCTCTGTTTTTTTTGGATCCGTTTTTCGTCGGCATCAGCGGGTGATGTTGTTGGGCGGTGGGGCACGAGAATAAACCGTGTGCGTTCATCGCGACACAAAAGTAACCGTGCGTGCGTGCGCCCCTATATAGATGGAGGCGATCCATGGATGGAACCAAAGAAAGAATCCACCACCACGCGCACGGAGAGAGTGGAGGCGATCGATCGGAGCGAGGCATGGAGATGGATCCGGCTGCGGCTGCGGGAAATGGCGGCGAGGGCGTGAAGAAGCATCTGGCGACCACCGCGCTGGGGGCGCTGCGCCTCGTCACCATCTCCGCCTCCGACGCCTACTCCCACACCTTGGACGCGCTCAACGCCCTCCGCTCCGCCTACACCAACATCGTCGACGTCGCACCACCCGATCTCGCCGCCGCGGAGGCTCTCCTCGCCCACGACTGCAACCACTCCATCGCCCTGGCCTCGCGCCTCGTCACCCACATGGAGCTCATGGCCATGGAGGCCACCCTCCACGTCGACCGCTGGCTCACCTCCACCGACGCCGCCGTGCGCCTGCAGGGGATTCCGGCGGTGGTGTGGCGCTACAAGATGGACGCGGTGGTGGCGTGGCTAGGCAACGCGCGGAAGAAGCTCCTCGACGCCAGCGCCGACTGCCACGCCGTCATCCCCCTCCTCGCCGTCGCCGCCGCCGTCGACGAGTACGCACCCGACGTCCGCAGGCAGTGGACGGCCGCAGCCAACACGGGGCTCTTCGGAGCACTCGGTCACCTCCGCGGAGCGTGCAACATCATCGCCAATGCCCCCGCCGTGGCCGCCCTTGCTCGCGACGCCACCACCACCCTCTTCGACCTCCTCCTCCTGCTCTGATTAGATACTGGAGTAGTACGTCTTGGCTTCGATTGGTCCGACTCCATTGATTGATACCCTCTGCTCTTGTGTTGACTGTTTGATCATCTACTCTTTACTCTTGTCGCTTTTCATCGATGTAATCATGATGATGAGATCAAATGCAAAAATTCACCAGCCGGTTTACTGTGCCATCCTCATGTCTGCTTTTGTTTACATTATTGCACGCCAAATTTTTCTAAAACGAATTTACACATGTAATCTCACATCCCTTCTGCAAATTCTTCTATAGTAATAACATTATACTGTCACATAATGCCTGTCAGTTCGTTGATAAAAGTTGATTTTAAGAAGGTTACTTTTTGCTAAAATCACACCTTTTAGAAATATGCCCGCCATAATCTAAATCGGTACTCTAAATCAGTAAACACGTGTAACAGAGCAGCTATTAGAAATTATTACTGTATGTATTACAAGTCTGTCTAAATTACCAAAGGGATAGATCGATCGATTACAATAGCTGTGTTTGACAACGTTAGATTCAATCAAAAACATGGGTGGGTCAAAAAACAGAGGGGACTATACCAACAGCAACAAATGATTTGATGATGAGTTAATAGAATAATATCCATCCTTCTACGACCGCGAGAGAGAGAGCAGTAAGTAAACAATTAATATTGGTAAACCTGGACCTTACTGAACAAACAACATTAATTCTGCTAATACATATGTACAACAAACACTTCTTTCGGCACATCGGAGCTGACTGCGGTGCTCACTCATGCTTTGCTTTGATTGCTTTCCTCTCCTCCTGTATTTACCCTGTTATATAGTATTCTGTAACATCGTCCTCTTCCCAGCAGCAAGCACTTGTTATTCCAAGGGGGTCAATCAATCAATCTCCCACAGCTTCTTCTCTCAATATCGAAGCAAAACAGTCGCGATCTCGGCAGCAGCATCTCCTGATTTAGTTACAACAAGGACTGCAATGCAGCAAAAATGATATTCAGTGCCCTGCCACTAACACAACATCATGCAACTTTGCCTTTGCCTAGGGCTTAACACTTTCTGAAACCTAGTGGAATTACCAGTATTTTGCCGATGACCCCTAAGGCTTGGATAGAAATCTATGGAAGCGCTGCACTTTCGCAGCATATGTTTTTGAAGCCTGCAGCTTCTCAGGCACATTTCCAACAGGTGAAAGTCTCCTCCTCTTTCTCAATCGAAATAAGAAATCTTCAGTGTCAAGGACATACGAGACCTGCATATCATCACATACGATTAATTTCCAGTAAAACTGGATGCACTCGAACTACCTGCCAAAGAAAAAGATTAGTAACCTTAGAGGTCTTGCAGGATATCTTGCATTCAAGGCCATTAGCGACTTTGACACCATCCATGGCCTTCAACGAATCTGAAGGCTCATCGTTATTTGAATGCTTTCGCTTATTCCTGGGATAACAGTATGAGACCATGAATACCGGAGACATGGCATTAGAAACATTTCAGTTTTATTAAGGAGATAAAATACCTTTCCAGGAAGACACCCTCAGACAATTTTCTGTCTGACATACTCGACAAATACTCGTTAAAAAGATACGAGGAAAAATTGGGATCAATTGATACTGCAGTCACTTCAGGCTTTTCATGGCCATATTCCATCAGCTGAATAGACAATTTTGTAGGATTTGAGCACTGCAATATGAAAAACAAAACAGCCTTTAGTCATCTATATTTCTATAGCACAAGAAAGCACTAACACTACTGTAGTACAAGGTGAACCTGTTCTTTTGAACACATAAGAAACACTATCATCATTTTATTAACATACAAGAGGGAACACACAACTACAAGTACATGAAGGAACTCATAGTAGTCTGCAGAGCAGAATGAAGCTTACACATTCAAACCGGTATATGCTCTCTTCATGGAGGAGCACACGTGCATTTTCATGATAGACTAGATCAAAGAACCTCCCAGGGGATCTTGACTTTTCATATAAATAAAGCTGGAGAAGCTTGTTGTCCATTTCATCTGTTGCTATAGCTTGAAGCTGGTACCAGGTAAATCAAACAGTGAATCTTGCATCCAACCCAAAATGACATAATAGAACAATGGACGGCAACATACCTGCTTCACAACTTTATATATCAGTTTATCCAAAGTAAACAGAACATAGGACTGAGTCCCAATGATAGAACGGCAGTCATCCTCAAACTTGGTATTATCCGAAGAACCATCGAGCAAGTTGTAAAGTGCACTTATAAACCTTCATCAAAATTGACAGATTGATTAATCATCATATTTATGGGTAAGGTGGTATAAGTAATTAGACAATATAGGAAAGCAGCACTACTTTGCATATAGGTCAGGTGGGTTTGTATCCTTGGAAGTTCTCCATTTCTTTTCAGCACTGGATGAGTTTGTCTTAGCCGAAAGTAATCTTTCGTACAAGATCTGCAATAAAACAACTTTAGCAGACGAGAGCACAAGCAAAGACACAAGATCAAGATTTCTGGAAGCTCACCTGATGCAGCCTGAACAGTACATAAAATGAATCATTCCCATAAAATATACGCGAGGATTTTTCATCTCGGTCATGTAAAGCTGTGGGTACATGCTTGGCAAGTGGTTTTACGGAGTGTAGAAAGCGTTCCGATAGCGGGAGTGAGATTCCCCCTTCCACATCATGTGTCTCAGTTGTTCCTTCTGCCTCACCCTCACTTTCAGCCTTGGCATCCTGATCATCATGATCCATATCTTCCTCTTCCTCATCATGATCTTCACGAGAGCACTCCTCACCATCACCAGATTCACTTCCTGATGCATCTTCACCACCCTCGGAGGCATTCTCACTGTCCTCGGTAGACCTTTGTGCGCTTTCCTCACCCTCATCATCAGCATCAGCATCATTCTCACCAGCTGCTTCAGCACAAGATGGTTGTGCTTCTCCAGGCCTACCCTGGAATGGTCTACCTGTGGAACCTTCCTTCGCTTTAGATACTCCATCTACAGCTCCATCTTCAAAAGGCGCAAAATTGTCCTCTTCAAAATCCCCATTAGGAGATAATTCACCCTCTTCTCTTTCAACTTTTGGGGTATTGTGGGATGCAGAAGCTTCATTGAATAGGCGCCCTTTGTTACCCTCACTTGCACCTCCACCATTTAAAGTTGATCCTGACCTCCCTGTTTCTCCACCCTGCAAAGAGAACAGAAACATAGATTATGAGTTCTCATTGATTTGTTGCATCCATCTTGCCATCTCGGTAGGCAAAACAAATGACTGTTCCATTTTATATGGAAAAGATTCAACACAAGCTCATCAATTCCATATGACACCATCATTGTGGCAACAAACAAAAAGATAATAAAGTAAGCAACCAACAAAAGGGGAAAAAACATCTTCGATGGGGGGGGGGGGGGGGGGGGGAGAAGGACCATAAGATAATGGTAAGAGATATCGAAAGTAAAACTAGCCAAAGAAGAATGTGTTCATACCTCTACTGATGGTAACGTTTCATTTCCAGCCCGGGCTTCAGCAGCAGTGTCATTTCCAGCATGAGAACTTCTAGAAGCATTCACACCTAGAAGGCAAGACAAAACATAAGAACCAGCAAAAACAAACCAAAAGAGGTTCCAAGGAACAGAAATGGACACCTGATGTTGGTTCCAAATTTGCTTTAGCATTGCCATGCTGTTCAGTCCTAGCAACAGGAATGTTCTCTGCAGACCTCTCGGTAGGCATGTTTTGGGTACTAACAGCAGGAATTTCATTAGTTCCAGGGGAAGCACCTTGCACTCTTCCATTTACGGCAGTATTCGATGGTTCCTCAGCCCTACGAGCAGTTCGATCAACATCATGGAAACCATTTTGAGTATCTGTTGCTACTCCATTCACCATTCTAGCCAGAGATGGCGGTGTTTGCTCCTGTGGAATATTTTCATCATGGCCATGCTTGGCAACAGCCCCTGCTGCAGTAGTGTTGATATCCCCAACAGTTGCAAGACCAGACTTTGTGGTTCGACTCTTGGGTTTGACTGCATCTGCATCCTCAGCACCATGTGTCCGAGGCTGAACACCCAAAATTGGCTCCAGAAAAGTTGCCCAAATTCTCACAACTTTGTCCAGTTGGTCTGAGGAACTGCAGACTTCACCACAGGAGTACTTAATGATCTTATACATATCTTCATGGATGTTTGAATCTACATAGTCAAATGACATATTGGGAACTATTGGACGCCTATTTCCAGCAGCAATAGCAAGGAGCACATCATCTTCCTTTCTTTTCTTCTCATTAATTTCTTTGATCTCAGTTAATAGAGCTATAGAAGGAAGAGTATAATTAGAAATATTCTACGACCAGGCAAGGCTGGAACTAACATTAGAAAAAAATTACAGGCAACAAAAACCGCACGTACATTTTGTGCTCAGGTTCTTTGTATCTTGCTGTTTGAAATAGAAACTGCGGTGGTCAAGAGACTTGTGATAATTTTTGGCATATATCTCTGCCCAAACCTTGTTGAAATCTGATCGGCACCTTGACCATTCTTCCTGCTTCTGTTTAAGCCTAGTTAAGATGACTGGTAGAGCAACACTAGCGTTCTTTCGAAGGACATCCATCACATCCAGACCATGGTCACCATATAACCGTTCAATGCACCTCAGATTCAAAGCTGTAAAACAATTACAAATAACCCATAAGGGCAGTCAAGCAACCTCCGTATCATGCATTACCAAACGTAACAATACAAATTAAACAAATAAAAGATGCATACGAGTTAAATGCTCATCGATGCGTATTGGGCTATCTGGTTTTAGGGAGTTGTCTTGCATCTTTTCTATCAACTCTTCGACACGCTTAGTTGCTGCATTAACTGATTCCAACAGCATGTCCAACTCAAATCTGAAAAGAAAAAAAACAGACCAGTTTGCAATCAGCATCAAAAGATGACCCGATATAAACAGTAATCGCAGGGGATAGTTATGATTTATTAGACATGCCGGTTACACAACATTGTTACTATAGTCTAAAGAGCCTGTCATCCTCAACGAATGGCATCGTTGTAGAAACATATTTAAAGAGATGTAATGTCTCTTCCACATGCTTCATGCCCACAACTCAAGATGCTCAATGCAAGAACTAAGCATTAGTTATTTAGTTTCCCAGTCAGGAGGATATGGAAATGGAAAAACATCTATTCAAGCTGGCATGCATGCATGCATTGGCAGAGCACAGCTTTAGTGCAGGTGCCAATTAAACTTGAGCACAATGCAGGAAGCCAGGAAAACTAGGTTTCTGGTTACATTGTAAGCATCAAATAGGAAAACCACCTCAATATCTCCAGAAACCAATTACCGACAAACAGTAAAGAAGTTCTTGTATGACTTAGTTCATGTTTAATTAATTTCACTACTTAATAATTCCTAACAATCGCTTAGCAAAAATCTCCTCGATGAGCTTCTCTCAAGAAAATCTAAAGGGAAAATACAAGGAACACACATCAGAGAAGCATGCAATGAAGATCTACAGTTGTTCAAAAACACAAGCGGTACATGAGATGTAATCTAATACGGGCCACACATGTTTTGACCAATCAGGGAAGTTACAGTATACTCATAAGTTCCTTTTAGTTAATGTTCATTTCCTTTTAGATAGTGGAGAAATGCCTTCTCTTTAAGCATAGAGACCAAGACCCCTATTCCATCTAGGATGGATTCCAACCACAATTCATGAAACCAGAAAGGCATGGTATTGTACAATACAGATAGTGACATATGTGACTGGACAACTAAATCAACAACACCATTAGTTACTACTGCGTATGTCACATCTAACTCAAGAAGCAACGCAAAATACCATATCAACATATTGACTAACTTGTAACATGTGCACAAGCAGGATAGCAAAATTTTACAACCACAAGTCCGCGACACTCTTGAAGACTCAAGGATCCCAGTTATCATCATGAAACCTTCGATTGCACACAATTATGAGTCTACTTCCACAATACTCAAGTGAGGATATCAATATTAGCCCACAGCATAGAACCGAACATTGATAGTAGGTTTGAAGAGTTGAGCCGTTGATTAAAGTGCTCTCACCAAAGGGACTATGGCAATAAATATGTAAAAGCATGTTCATGCTATGTTTACTAGAAACATAAATCAGCACCTGTCATCTTCACATCTAAATAAACTCTCTTCGTACTGATTCTTTCTCATGTGCTTAAATGAATAGTCTTCACTTCCTGATGTCACTGATACCCAGTGATCGTTAAGCACTGAAGCTCCGAGCTCAGTCTTGTTGCCTGCGGGAGGCATTGGGTACTGGAAACAGGATTAAACCACATGTTAAACAAAACATATCAGTCATCAACAAAAAAAAAACATGATCTAAATTAGCTTACATGTTTAGGTAGAAGCCGGTAACTTGGAGTGCACCGCTGACAATTTGAAAGATCGAGCTCTGATACAGGTTTGTATATATACTTTTCTTTGCTAGAGAACACAGGTTTTTGGCTAGGAGCTTCCTTATATGCTGGTACTTTCTCGATTCTGTCCGGTTCTTTTTCTGTTCCCTTTCCTCCCTCTTTCCTTTCCTCAGTTTTAACAATTCGTCCAGTTTGCCCTTCATTAATATAATTAGTGTTAACATGAGATTCTAAAAGGAGAAAGAATAAGGGGATACTAAGTTGAAAGCATTGATTGCATACTTTTACTGAAGACACCAGCCAGAAAACCATCTGCAGGGAGAGAGAGAGAGAATGATTCGGAGATGAAACCATGAAATCTAAAACCAATGAAAGAAATCTTGCAAGAATGATCATGGATACATTTTAAATATGCGACCTACCTATATTCTCACAGTGCTCCAAGAATTCATTAAACCCATCCATAAGATCTGGATGCTGCTGAAGTATATCATTCACCTGTAACACAGTGACGATGTTCATGATCACATATCAAGTAACACCACTCAGATAATAAAGGCAGAGGTCATTTAAAAATTTCAGAATAGCATGAATATATAGGAACCCCACCAAGTTCTTCAATTCACTCCTAGTAATAATTTCCTGGCTGTATATGTGAAGACATTTCAAAAACTCCTGGTAAGCATCATGCTCCAGCTTCTCCTTCACTTTTTCGCAGAAATGGAACTCCTGCGTGTATACACCTGATGTTGCGAGGAAACATGTAAATATAAGTAATTCAAAAGTGGAAAGGCAGCAGAATTCTCCAGGCATATGCTGCAACAGGGATAAGCAACAGACATGCATATGTTCTTACATAATGCAGCACCTAACTTGCATTTGAAGGACAAAATAAAATAGTAATGTAGAGAAGAAAATGTACTGTGATGACCAGACAAAAACATCAATCCTGTATTTTAAGAGACTTACTCTTAAGTGCATCTTTATTATCGTATAATGAAGCAGATGCACCAAGTATTCCGTGATTTTCCAGGGGCCCTCCATGGTGTGCATCAGCACTGGTAGGGTCCTCCATCTTCCTTGGAAAAGGTTTGCGCTTAAGTCCTATATCAAGATCTTTGCTGTCAAGCTCACCATCCTTATCGCCTCTATCATAATCATGCCTATCCTTAGGGCGTCTTCGCTGGATAACATGGTCTAGATCAGGACGATCAACACTCTCACGGTCAGCATGCGGATGAGCCTTATCCCTCTGAACACAGAAGTGAGACAACCGGTCAGCTAACTTTATGTTATATTAGCTTAAGCATATTAGCAGAACAAGGGACTTGCCTACATAATGAAATGCCTCATGTTGGCCTCATTCTAACCCCAGATAGTAAAACAATTAAAAACGCTTTGGAGTAAAATGTTTAGTTCATAAAAGGGAGTAACATGCCAAAATTAATAAATGGCGTCGTTTAACTTATATGGCACATCCTGTTCATGAGAATCGACAGCCAGGTACTCCATGAATTCCCTATTACATGTTTGGTAGCAAAGAGAGTTCATATGTTTTCCTTTTGTTTCTCCTTGCATTTGCAACACTTGATTCTTGCACCATATTTTGCCAACAGCTTCCTCAAAAGTCAAGCAAATGTGGCTTCTTCCCTATAATTAACGTGATATAGTATTTTCTGCCAACTAGAGAACTACCTCCTAGGCACTAGATTGAAACTGAAAGTAAATTAAGGTTACAAGATAAGGTCATTGATAGCACTTCGCTCTACAAAATAGTAGGACACTTATACCTTTTCATTCCTACTAGCAGGAGGCACCAGAGAGGTCCTGTCATCCCGCCTAATACCAGGCCTTGAAGGGGCCACAGCTTGTGGAGGCACGGAGGTATCAGGCAAGAAGTGCTGGAACTCTTCGAGTAAATCTTTGTGGTCTGCAAACAACACAGCAACCTGCCAAAAAGACAAAGCTAATTAACTTCTCCTATCGGAAGCGTCGCATAGTATGCAGGGCCAAAGAAAAAAAAGGAGGGAATAGGAACCTCATGGTAAACATCTTGGATGGATTTATTGTCCTTGCGGTACATGTTGAGGATGTCTAAGAATGCCTTATAGACATGCTCATCATGCTGGAACCGATTCTGTAGAAAAGAAGCAATAATAAATGACATAAATTGCTACGTATCATGGCGGTTATTACCTAGGGAAAATAGTTGCACATAACGTATGCACGTGTATTTATACCTTAATCTTGTTTACGAAATTGATGGCTTCCACGAAATCAACAGGCTTCTTCTCCTCCTGCAGCTTGATTGCATAACCCTTGGGCAAGAAGGTATTGAAGCCAAGGATGAGCTCAGGGTACCCGTTGAAGAGTGTCTTGACACGAATGATGACTCCGTTGGTATCAATCCTGCATCGAAATTGCAACATGGAAGGTAGACAAGTCAATATAATATCCCGGTGAAGTGAAATATGTAAAGCGGTAGATAGGGAGAGAGTAGAGAGACCTCTCGCTCTTGAAATCGCGCATGACCTCGAGGAACTCCTCGTATTTCTCCCTCTTGTCCTGGAACTTATCCTTGACGGCCTTGAGGTAGACGAGCGCATCGTTCGTGGTGAGCTTCTGGCCGGCCGTTGCGCCGCCGGTGGGCGGCTGAGCAGGCGGAGCAGCGGCGGCCTGAGGCGGCGGCGCTGCAGCGGAGGCAGGCCCCAGAGGCATGTGCTGCGGCTGCGCCGTCCTACACCACGAGAGGAGGGGCAAACAGTTAGATCAAAACGCAAAACAAAATCGCACCCTAAAAAACACCTTTTTTTTTTGCGACGTAGAGTTAGAAATTGGAACACAAAATTTGATGGTGAAGAAGAGAGATTCCCCAAAGGAAACCCGAATTCCAACCGCAGATGGAAATAATATATATATAATTAATTATTCACTCCCTCGCAGGCTGAGGGAAACGAAACCGAAGTGAAGTTTATTTTGAAAAATAAAACAAACGAAATAGGCAGGAACGCCTGGAAGGGCGAAGGCGATGGGCAGCGAGGAAGCCAAGGATGGAGGAGGAGAAAAGCACTCACGGATCGGATCGACCGACGTTGGGGCGCTTGAGTTGGGAGCCCATGAGCGCGTCGTCCCTGGCGCGCTTCATCCCCCCATACACTGACTCCCTTCCTCCTCCTCCCCCTCCTCCCCTTCACCCAACCAAACCACCGCCGCTTCCTACAGAACAACCTCCCGGTCGCCGCCGCCGCCGATCCTCTCAAACCTCGGAAGACGTACACCGCCGCCGGATCTGCCCGCCGCTGGCTCCTGCGAGACCCCCGAGCGCGGCGCGAAGAGGGAGCAGCGCGAGGCGAAGGCGACGCGCGGGGAGGAGAGGAGAGGCGGCTAATCGCCTCGGCGAGACGCGAGACGCGAGAGGGAAGGATGGGTGAGGAACGAGGCGAGGGCGAGGCGAAGAAGAAGAAGAGAAGCGAGGAGGCCGCCTCCTCTTTAACACAAGAAGAGAAGAGAGCGCATCACAACCCATGTACACCCCACCGGTGCCACCACGCTGCCCCGCGCCCGTCGCGAACCACATCTCGCCCGCACATCCCCAGATAAGGGACACGTGGACGGACCGGATCGACCGCCCTAGGGTGCGAAATGGTTACTGGCGGTGATCGCACCGGTGGGAGGGTTAGCTTGTTTCGTGGGTAAACACAACCTACCCATTGGATTTGGGGATTCCAGTGAGCGGTCTGGATTAGCGCGGGGTTACGTCGAGATTAGTGCCCCCGGGCCCACCTGTCAGTCGGATGAGTGCCTCCGCTCTCAGGTTTAACCTAGCTCCGCTAGGGCGGCGTTGGTTCGTATATCCGCCTCATGCGTGTCTTCTGGCTCAGGAGACGTATTTCCGTAGGATCCGTATATACACGGCCTTCATTTGGCCATTTGTCTGTCACTCGCTGCCTCCTAGAGGGATCCCTAGCTTCCAGAGAGGGCTACCGCTGGATCTTCAGTTTCATCTGCAGTATCAAACTATTAATAAAAAAGACAGATTACTAACAGGAGTAGTTTATCAATAGTTGTATTTCGTGTCAAAATAAATTAAAAACAGCTGTATTTATCCTCACATTTTTTTGCTCCATGATAGATGCATATAAATGAAGGATAATAAAGTCGTTTCAGCTTTTTTTTTCTTGCTTATCGTACACAGGTTTAAAAACAACTTTATGTCTGGAATCAGAGAGAGTAGAGTCCACAGGGACCAAAGACTAGCAAAGTATTTGTGTATAGTTCAGTAAAGCTGCAGTAGTAAAACCATTAGCAAAGTTTCTTTCCGACTGCTCCCGCTCCCAGTGTCTTACTACTACAGGATACAGATAGCCAACGTTTCCAACTTTGACTCTGCCAAATTGCAGTCTAATGAGAGAAGTAAGTATCCATTCAAGTATTTATAATAGCTTAACGAACCAGCACAAATGTGTTCCTAGAGTTTGCTTCACAACATTAGTGCTCCTGGAGAAAAAGAAAAGGGCCAATTTGTAAATCCTGTGACTCATTAAATCAGGAGAGTTCTGATTTTAGTTTTTCAGCTGTTTTGTCGCATCAAATCAGGAGACATTAGCCCCTTGCAGCAGAAACCCAATGGCTAATGACTTTGACATATTCCGGTCTCACTGCATGCAACTGCTGTAATATCACACTGCCCATCCATAATAACAACTACTGGAAGTTGATTGTCTCTAAAAGACTTAGCAGTTCAAACTCTTTTACTCTGAAATGCGGTATCGTTATAGCAGGCAGCTGAAAACCTGAAATCATCTTGGACTAATACTCCAAACAAATTCAGGAGCATAATGTTTGCTGCTTCCTGCAAGTGATGACTAAATTTCCTTTTCTCCCTACTTGATGCCCAATAACAACGAAATTTCCTGGGATGTTTCTCTAAATATATACACATGCGAGCACATTAATAATTACATAGTCATCGATGGGATAAATGACATGAAGCGGAGCACATATCCATGCTGCAGGAATAGTTGGAGTCACGCCTTCATTTTTTCACCTAGTGTTTGTTGGACAAACCACAGTACTGGATTTCCGAGAGCAGGAATTAGGCTTACTGCCACCAGCGGAACAGCACAAGCAAAAAGCCAGGGCCAAATGTTGTTTGCTGGATGTTTTATAGGCACTGGAGGTCTATACTTTTCAAGCTCTTCATGCAAATCCGGGTAATTTTGAAACAGCAGCTGTAACTGGAGAACAAACAGACCAAAGGTTAAGTCATTATTTATCCCAAAATTGTCGACAAAGGGAGGCAATGATGTCCATACCTCCCGGTAGGCCTCATGCCGGGATAGCTCCATTCTTCCAAGAATGTCAAACAATGACAAATACAACATGTAGTTACGAGCCTGACAAACACGGAGATTAATAATTATTACTACAAGCATGAATAAATGAGACAATAGTGTTATGACCCAAGCTCGTGGGAGATCGAATCACACAAACTAGCAGCAGAATACACTGATAACTCGAGATAATTTGGGAAGAAATTGGGGGATCAGGTGGAGAAGAAAAAGGGGACAAAGGAAGAAGAAGAACAACAGGAGGGGAATCAAATTCAATTCATTTCATTCACTGTACTTACAGGAAACCACACCACAAGCTTTATAGCTCAACACGCACACTGACCACGGGACCCATAGTCCATGGACAGAGTATACACAAGGCTCACTTCTAATCTTCTTGACCCCACTAGTCAATAGTCTCTCATGTGTGACCAATAGTTAGAAGGAAATAACACCACTAGTAGTAATATCTAACTAAATAGCTAAAAGCAGCTATCTGTATGCTAAATAATAACAGAACTACATTTCCTGATGAAATGAGGCAAAGTTGATAATTAAGCAGTAGTAGTTCTACATGGAGACAGGCAAGGTGTCACATTGTGTTGCTGGCACATGGTGCACTTAAGCAAGGCCCGCAAAATATGACAGGAACCAGACTAATAAAGCTTTTTCTTCGAAACAGCTCAAAATCACTAGAGTTTGTTTAATATTTTTATTTATGATAGTAGCAGGCGTTTTTAACTGATCTATATCATGCTTCTGTTCCCTTACCTATATTTTTCCACAAAACTATTGCAGGCTGCTTCTATATATGTAGAACATGCAACAAGAGCTTCTGAAATATAATTTAGCATTACACATGGCCACATGGGTCAATATTCCTCAGGACAGTGTCGAGTGGCAGGCTGCTGTTTAACCACGATTGAAATTATCCATCAAAAAAAATTCAGAACATGACTTGCTTGTACAACCCAATGTATTTATAAAGTTCTCACAAGAATTTATAAAGATCTGAGTTCTAAAAAAAATAAAGATATCAAGAGATGGGATTCTTGCATTCATCAAAATTTTGATGGTTGATACACATCAGATTATGAAACAAAAAAAATGGACATGACCAAACAAATTATGATTTAGTAGACATGCGAGTGCCTAGCAATATAAGACCTGCATCGCGATCACAAGAATGTAGATCATGTAACAAGCAAAAAATAACTATAAGAACACTGAAGTCACCTTCACTTTCTTGACAAATCTGAGCGAGTCTTCAAATGTCAGTGGCCCTGATTTAGATGCCAGGGCACTAAAAACAACCATCATCCTTGAGTCAGCCCTGACCATCTCATTTGCTCTAGCCATAGTAACACTCTTGTCCCTGGGCTGCATAACAACAACCAATTATGGCACAACCATTTAGCAGTACATTTACAAAAAGACATAATTAGTAGTAGATGATGAGCAGACACAAGACTTCAACTAAGAACACAGCTTAGCCCTGAACTGCAGCCAATAGGAAACCAGAACAGCACCAAGTGGCACAAGAAACGAAATGAACCTGTGCGTGTGGTTTTCCAAACCCACCAGATTAGAGCATAATTTCTACACGACCAAACACAATAAGGTAAGCACCAACCACATATACTTTATATTAATGAAATAAGGGGCACCCTGATCATACTCTGAAATCAAAGAATTAGTGTTAGGGCTGCAAAGGTACAGCTCATCTAAAACGTAGCAACCAAGCCACAATGTAGGGAAGAAGCAACCAACTGGAAACAGGACCAGCGCCGAAAAAGAATAATAGCAACTAAGGGCCTAAGGATAAACTTACGAAATTCATTGGGTTTGCCGGACTCCTTGTCTAAAAGAAAATTGTTTCATTGATGAAGAAGAAGAGCGATCGTACTGAAATCCTAGATGAATCGAGGGAATGTAGCGTTGTCCAAAATGGAGACAGCAAAGCATACACCTGACCTGATATCCTAGATGCCAGAACGCAACAAACTGAGGAAAAACAAGGCCGAATTGCCGACACCATTTTTGCTCTAACAACTAGTAGTACCTTGGTAAGTTCATATGAGAAATGGCGCCGAAATGGAAAGAGATTCAGGTTGTACAGCCCCAACAGAAGCACACAATGACTTGATTAATAGTAGAGCACGGGCAGCTAAGAACAGGCAAAGGTATCGACATCGCCCACTATGATACAGCAAACCAAATGGAACAGGAACAGGCTGGCATTTAGATCAACCAAGGTGCACAACACAATTGGTGGAAAAGCAGTTGAAACAAGCTCATAGCAAAACCAAATCACACCTGGGGACTTGAGAATGGCCAGAAAAAGTGCTGAAAATGTTGCAGTTATCTCAGAGAAGGAACAGGTAGAAGGGGGAAGAGGAACAAGAAGAAGAATAAGGCATCGGAGCTCTCACCGATCGGCGGAAGCAATTTAGGGTTGAGGAGGGGGTTGGGCTTGCAGCTCCTCCCCTTCCCCTGGCTGGGCTGGCTAGTGGCTAGTCCCGCAAGCTTGGAATATTCCAAGGCGAGGCGACCGAATGGAGGGGAAAGGAAAGGAAAGGGAAGAGGAAGACGAAGCACCTATCCCATCGGCACCGCACGCGCATACCTACTGACAGGTGGGTCACTACAATGTGGGCCATACATGTCAGGAGGCATCGAGGGAGGTGGGCGGTGGAACCGCCGTGTGATTCTTATCTCATCGTGGGGCTCGTCTGGTCAACGAGGACCACGACCCGATCCGCTACGCCCTGGTTTGTTGTTGGGTTCGTTAAAACCTATGGGCCGTTGATTACACGACAAATTGGTCCACTCCAACACAAGGGCCTAAAACCAAAAGAATTATTGTTTCTCTTTTTGGTTTTTGTGAGAAATCACTAGAGAGGAGAGATTATTGTTTCTCTTGATAAGTTTACAACAGGTCTCTCATCTTTATATCAAGTTTGAATCGTATCCTTGATTCATAGAAATCATGACCGCCAACTTAGAAACTAGGTTTAGATCCTCCAACAATATAGATTTTTTGAATGTGTAAAAGGATTGCACATCAATATATTAAAAAAAGAGTTTTTGTTACTCAACTTTTCGTATTCAACTTTTAATTTTTTTATAAATAAATAGTTCATTATAAATTAAATTTTATTTAATGAAAATAATATCACTAGATTGTCATTTACTCCCTCCATCCCATAATATAAAACGCGCACGCATTTCAAGATTCAATTTTTAAAACATTAGACCAACACTTAGTATAATATGAAATTAATTTTATTTATTAAAAATCATATCATTAGATTGAGATTTAAATTTACTTTCATATGGTTATAATTTTGTTGCTATAAAACTTAGTAGATGAGAAATTATAAGCTAAAAATTAATTTTGGAGACCGTGCCAACTTTAACTGCGTCATAATATATTATGGGATAGAGGGAGTAAATTGCTGTCATATAATTATGATTAACATTATAGTATATGAGAATTTTAAAGTTAAACGGTAGTTTTGAAGACGTGTCAAGTTTGGTGCGCCTTATGAGTGCATGGCAGAATACCCTCATCCATTAAACGTTCAATCTCATCCATTATTCAGAAATGTAAACTATTTGTTAGAGAAATCAAAAGCATAAGCATATATATGGGAGGGCGCTAGGGATCGGGCGCCCGATCCGGGAGAAAAAAAAATGGGCGCCCGTCCGGTTGTCCCTGTCATCCGATCTGGAGAAAAATCACAGTCCCCAAAATTACTGTACGCATGCACAAAAATATTATTTGTAGTCACTGCATGCACAGAACATGCAGCCATGCATGTGTCAAGTTTTTTAAATAAACTTTAAACTACTTTTTCTCTCAAATTACTTATCCAATTCATGATCCGATTGCACCACTAAATTCGTTGCAATTAAATCTTTAAAACAAGACCACATATGAATATAATCTGATAAAAAAAAATTAGCTTATTGTTGAATTATTTTTAAATGTTGCACGCTCTTCCACCAAGTATATAGTAATTGTTTCACTAGGTAGATCAAAAATGTTTCAATCATTTAAAAAGCTGAAACACAACCAAATCACCCAGTGAAACATTTTGCTACAACGTATAAAACAACAGTTTCTCAAAAAATTGGGCGTTGTTTCACCTTATATAAAAACAATGTTTCAGCAAATAGCGAAAGAATGTTTCAGTTCACTGCAACATTTGATCTATATATAGTGAAACATTATAAGTACGCTAGGTAAAACATTTTTGGTGGAACAAAAAATGAAACGAATTCTCTTAATAGAGGGTTTCCAAAATATGTGGGTGATTTATTGCAAAAGAATATTTCAATTCACTGTAACATTAGATCTATACATAATAAAACATTGTGGGTACACTAGGTGAAACATTTTTTGTGGAACAAAAAATGAAACGAATTCCCTTAATCGAGGATTTCGAAAATATATGGGTAATTTGTTGCAACGGAGTATATGTAGGGACACGTGACGAGAGCGGCACGGGACAGGTGGCGGGGTGGGGCACCAGGGCGGGCGCCCGGCGCCCGATTTTTTTCAGCCACGCCGAGCGCCCGACGTAGAGGATTTTCGATATATATGTGTTGTAGAAGTGGCCTTAGATTTGTTCGTCCTGGGTAGAGATTAAGGGTCTACTTGAAGAACTTAAAATTATGATAAACAATTTGTTA
Organism: Oryza meridionalis; assembly: GCA_000338895.3. NCBI lineage: Eukaryota > Viridiplantae > Streptophyta > Magnoliopsida > Poales > Poaceae > Oryza > Oryza meridionalis. The sequence continues at coordinate 660,197 of CM002524.2, forward strand.
GTGAGAATATGGAAAAGCTGAGTCTCCCAGCTTTTGGCTTTAGTTCATTTTATGAAATCTACAACTACAACTTTTCAAAACATGCTTCTTAAAATATGATGAATGAAAAGCTGTAGATGAGCTTCTTATTTTGAAAGAAACTACCGCTGCCAAAAGCTTCGAAAACAAGTCTTAAGCAGACTTATCCTGTTGGTTGGCATCAATAGCATGGGCAATATTATTGGCAGGAGTAGGACTAGTAGTAAGTGGTGGTGCGATCCTGGTGAGGGCGATAGTGGCCTGTGCATGGGCGTAGGTGGCGCAGCGGAGCTCTAGAGCGATGCTGCTGCGAGCTTTCCTCTTGGTGGCGTGGGCCAGCGGTGGGATCGGCTTGGTGAAGATGAGAGAAATCACCTCATTGAAGGTGTCGAAGGAGCTTTACAGAGCTTGCTCGGCGAAGCGGAGCGCGGTTACTGCGTGCTGGACGCGCATGGCGAAGCCTTCGAGGCCGACGTCGTCGCAGTCGGGGTAGGAGGTTTGTTCAGGCGGCGGGAGGAGGGCGAGGAGCTCGGCGAGGTCGGTGGTGAGAGGGCAGGACAGCGGCGGCAAGATGGCGCCCATGGTTTTGGCATCGTATGTCACGAACCAACATATTCTCCCTCGGATCAACACAAATCACAGCGAAGCAACCACAGATCCAGAGCCAAATCACAGCAGTAATCACTCAAGTACTTAGGATACAGAGTAGCAGAATGGAGTCCGAGAATACACCGACGTCACGCCAAGCAAGATCTGGACTCAAGAGAAGAAATCAGAGTTGGGGGTGGAAGAACTCTAGAGAGGAGGAAGAAGACTCAGAGGAGGAGGAGGCCGCAGCCATCAATTTCTAATTCCAATGCCTATTGTTGCTTCCTTTTATATAGTATCTCCTTTGCCTCCACTAGGCCTCAAGCCGTACTTGCTCGTGGGCCGCCGACCTCGCATGGATCACCTGGGCCGGCTTCGTCTTGTCTCGCAGCCGATGCTGGTGGTATTGCAGCCGATGCTGATGGTGTTGGCGTGACATTCCTCCCTCCATAAATTTCATCTTGTCGCCAAGCCGATTCAACATAGCCACCCGGATCCCAAGTCACCCGCACCAGGGGTGTTGTACACCATGCCAATTGCACTTGCTCCTGAAGAATCTTGTTTCCTCCACCTTGATCCCATGACCTTCGCATTGCCTTTTCTTGCACTTGGACGTCTTCAAGAATAGTATATGGTCTGGACACAATGTGAAGTAGTGCTAACAGCATTCTATCAAATGTAGATGCAACTGATAACCAGACGACATGGAGGATACCAGGGTCCCAGGGCAGGTGTAAGTGATTATTATAGACTAATTCCTGAGCACCAGCAGAATTGTAGTGAGGGAAATGCCCAAGCCTTGTCAAAAATGTTTGTGCAGCAAGAAAGTAATTGCTCCAGCAGAATTTAATCTTCATTGGCCAGTGGCTTCTTTTTCCCCAATACCGAGCATCACTAATAGCAGTTGGGTAGATCTGAAAGCATACTGTTGGGTGCTCAGAGTTGAGAACATGTTCAGTACTCCATTGGTTATTTCCTCTGGAAACTGATCCAAGCCAATAATTCAACCCAAGCGTGGGTGAGGTAACCTTGTCATCACACAGGTTCCGAAATCCTTGCACTTTCCACACAGTAAAATGTTTTATAGCACTACAGCCCTCCCAATTCAACCAATGATGATTGTATCGTTTTCTATCATGTGTTTCCATCAATAAGGCCTCTTGGATGCAATCAAACTCTGGTCCTAGCACAAATAGCAGTGAAATCTGGCAACTCACATCTTCTAGCTCGATAAGGAACCACACTTCTTGCCTATTTGCACCAATTTCCTGAACCTTTTGAAACATATGATCTGCCATGCCACCGCTAGACAAGCCTCTTCTCCATTTGTTAGAAGTTGGGCATGATGTGGGCAGAATGAACAGGACCATACCAGCATCATCAATTGACACACAAATGCCAAACTGTTGCGGTTCTGCCCACAGTGCATCCCAAGAACTGACACATGACAGTAGCATTATTTTTGATTCCCTCGGTGCTTCCAACCCATTAGCCGGATTACCCCAGTAATGCCCATATTGTGAGGTCTTCACCACCACTCTTCCACTGCCTTGTGTATACCATGGATCAGGCCATGGCAAGGGCCGAGAACCTGAGAAGACCTGATCTTTGTATCTTGGGACTGCCTCTCTCCAAGGTGGTTCCGGTGGAGAGCTAGCGATGCACACTGAGCCCAATACCAAGCAATGGTATAGTACTTCCAACTTAGATGGAACGAAGGAGAGGCCGGCCACTCCAAGGTCACGGCTCAAGTACCAAATCAAGTTCCTGAGAGAAATTGCATTGAGAGCTAACCATGGATCTCCTAAACATAAATACATAGGGGTGAACTTAGTTTCCATTTCAATGAGCTCGATCCACTCATTGTTGGCCATGTCTTGGCCCTCATCATCATCATTGATCATTTGTTCATTGCCTTTCATCAAACACTTGGTGGTTGTCCCCATGCACAACTCATTAGTATCAACCAAACTGATTGAATTGGCCTCATTACCGCTGATTGAATTGGTCTCATTACTGACCTCCAATGTGTTGGGGACTGATTTGGTGGTGGTGCTTGTGGCTGCCACATCTCTAGTGGAATCCTTTCTCACGGGTAAATCCTCCTTGGTATCAAGAAATGCCTCCAACATCCGGTCGATCTTGGTGCACAGGTCTTTTATGGTCTTGCCTGAGTTCTCCACCACCTTGTTCATGCTAGCCTCAGCCTCCATGGCCTCGGCGAGTGAAGCCGACATTGTTGTGACTGCTGATGTGGTTGAGGCCGCAGATGGACTCATGGTGGACGGGAACACATGTTCCAGAGTAGTAGGAGTGCTCTCGGCATCAGGCTTGGTGATGGCATAGCTTGGCACCGACGTCGAACACTTGGTGAGCGTCATGTCGACACCATTCCTATTGGAAGGCTGCACTTGTTCGACATCAAGCAGGCAACACCCATCATAGATATTGCGTCCGTTGGTGTCAGAACAAGCCCTCTCCGCATCACAGCTCGACCGGAACCACACGAAAGCCTCAACACCCCAAGGTCTCGTGGTGAGGACCTGCACCGCGACGACTCCATAGGTTTTGTAAACTTGATGCAGTACTTCACCGGTCACGGGTAAAGAACTTGGCTCACTTGGACATGAAGAGCAGCGCCTGCGCCATCTCTCAGCTAGATCGGCATTTCACCAAACACTTGGCGGGCGCCACCAGCACCAACTCCTCTATGGTGCAATCTCTGCCATATGAAGTCACCACTGTCACCGTGCGTCGCCCCCTGCATCTCCCACTGCATCTCCCTGATTGGAATCCCACTGATCGACTGCTCTGATACCAAATTGTCACGAACCAACATATTCTCCCTCAGATCAACACAAATCATAGCGAAGCAACCATAGATCCAGAGCCAAATCACAGCAGTAATCACTCAAGTACTTAGGATACAGAGTAGCAGAATGGAGTCCGAGAATACACCGGCGTCACGCCAAGCAAGATCTGGACTCAGGAGAAGAAATCAGAGTTGGGGGTGGAAGAACTCTAGAGAGGAGGAGGCCGCAACCATCAAGTTCTAATTCCAATCATTACCCCCCTGCCTATTGCTGCTTCCCTTTATATAGTATCTCCTTTGCGTCCACTAGGCCTCAAGCCGTACTTGCTCGTGGGCCGCCGACCTTGCATGGATCACCTAGGCCGGCTTCGTCTTGTCTCGCAGCCGATGCCGATGGTGTTGGCGTGACATCGTAGAGCGGCACGGAGCCCATCACGATGGTTTTGTGGACGCGGCAGATCTGCATGTCGCTGATGCCGTGTGAGATGATCTCTTCCACCATATAGTAGTCTTCCCTCGTCGGCGATGCGCCGCCGGCCGGGAAGGCGTCGACGTGGTCCAGGAGGCCCTGCATCTTCGCCTGCTCCACCTTCAGCTCCTCCACGAAGCACGCCATGCCCCTACGGATCCTCGCCAACACTACTGAATTTGCCTCCATAGCGTACCTTATGACGACTACTTCTTCCTTCAATTCGATCGATCCGATATATGCTGCCCCTCCTAGCTGGTATGCATGTATGTATGTATATTCATAGGAACAACACAAGACTATCCTGCTGCATGAATCCTGATCGATCTTGGCTCGCATCACCCAAGGACTCTCGATCCCACTCGGATGCCCCCCGCACACATGGCCCTCACCTACCCACATCGATAGATGCCCGCGACACCACGAGATTGCTAAGTATATTTCTCAAAGCTATCGAGATTTTTTTTTCGCGGGGCAAAGCTATCGAGATTTATGGCATCATCATATCATTATTTACATATAACTCAAATAGTTATAGAAAAAAATTAAAAATATTAATAAAATCAATTGACATAAGTCTATAAATAAACGTGTAAGTCAATAATACCTATACAATGCAGATAAATTTTATCCTTTTGTTTCTTCATGTGTAAATCAAATTTAGACTTGCATGTTTGTATAGTGTCTCATATTAACGTAATCTATCTTATTATATTAGCAACATCTATCTTGTCAAATGTTATGAATTCTTTATTTAACAATAACTATTTAAAGCACATGCATACACCTAGGTTCTATGGTTATGGTTTATTAAAAAAACAGTACATATAAAAGTAACATTGGTGCCGTTGTTTTTAAAACCAGAACATATTGAGAAAATCGTCGAGCCGAGTGGACCGGGTGGGGGAAAATCGTCAAGCCGAGTGGGGATGCTGAATCCCCTCATCCTTATCCTCTCTTACGCCACTCCTCTCTCCATCCTTCCGTCTCCCCTCCTCCTCATCATCTTATTCGCTCTTCCTCTCCCGGGCATGGCGTGGCATGGCGATGGCCACCCCTTCCTCTCCCTGGCATGGCGGCAGCGGCCTCTTCCTTTCCTATGTGTGGCGCCGTGATGGCGGGTACCTCTTCCTCTCCCCTAGACCGGCACGTTAGCTACTGAATCCGGTTGCCACAAGTTCGTGGCGGCCAAATCCTGGTTCGACTGTGGCCTCTTCCTCTCCTCTACTCGATGGCAGCGGCAGCGGCAGCGGGTGCCTCTCTTCCACTCCCCGCCCTGGTGCGATGGCTATTGGATCTGGCCACCGTGAGCTTAGGGCGATCCACACGCAGTCGCCTCTTCCTCTCCTCTATGCGGCAGTGACAGTGGCCTCTTCCTCTCCTCTGTGCGGCAGTGACAGTGGCCTCTTCCTCTCCTCGATGCGGCGGCGGCAGTGGCGGCTGCCTATGCGACTCCCTAGCCCGATGCAGCGGTCACCGGATCCGGCCAACAACGTATCTAATTCGAGTGATTTGTGAATAAATTTTTGTGATTTGTGGAGGGGATGTTTGTTGGTTGATGAATCGACAGTGGTATGTGCATGTTGATGAATGAGGAAGGTGTTCTTGGATGTGGATGCTCCGAGGGTGATAGGGAGTTGTTCGAATCGAGCAGATGCATCGAGTCAAGTTTTTATTTTTATTCCTCGATCCAACACCTTTGAATTCTCATCATCAGTACCGCCTGCATGGAATGTCGGTTGTGAAATTCGGCACCTTTCAACCATCACTAATCCCTTTTTTGTGTATGTATATCGACACTAGACATATCTAGAACAATTAAGTAAAGCAATAAAAATAAGGAAGTCCCTCATAATTCACAGAGAAAAGGTTAGAAAAGATAGAGCAGAAGACAAGGTGGAAATATGACCAATATCACACATTCACACTTAGTAGGTACTAGCTGCTAGCTGGCTAGCTCCCCTTCCTATAGCTTTATACCCTCTGTCAGCTATATAGGCGAAGATGGAATCGTAGTTTGATATTCCCTTTTAATGTACGCCGTTGACTTTTTAACTAATATTTAACTATTCGTTTTATTTAATTTTTTTTGTAAATATAAAAATATTTACGTTATGCTTAAAGAATCAAGTCACAATAAAATAAATGATAATTACATATTTTTTTAATAAGATGAATGGTTAAATATTATAAAAAATTAACGGCGTCATACATTAAAATATATGGAAGTGAGTACTAATTAAGTGGGATGTGATCTCAAAAGGTTAATTTGAAGCGAGAGATTGCATATGCGCATGCATGGTACTGACAGGGAAGAGACGGATCGAAGTGAAAGAAGAAACTAAAGGCAACTGCTAGTAGTACTACACTCGCAGCGTAAGAGAGCAACATGTCACGCGACAGGCAGACATACTATTGTATTACTCCTACTAGAGATGAAAATTCACTTCAAAGATCGATCTCAATGAAGAATCGATCCAAAGTCGTACACATCCCCAACTTGAAGTTTTGAACAATACTAATATACTCCCTCTGTTTCGAAATGTTTGACACCGTTAATTTTTTAGCATATATTTGACCGTTCGTCTTATTCAAAAACTTTTGTGAAATATGTAAAATTGTATGTCTACATAAAAATATATTTAACAATGAATCAAATGATAGGAAAAAAATTAATAATTACTTAAACTTTTTAAATAAGATGAACGGTCAAACATGTGCTAAAAAATCAACAGCGTCGAATATTTCGAAACGGATGGAGTATATCAGTAATATATCGATCATATATGTATATCGAATTAACAAGCAGGTCTCACATATATCGAATTAATATTGAAAATTCACTTCAAATATCGGAGTGATTAATTAATCTCGTCTCAAATCATTCCATATTAATTAATCTCGACGTTATTGGAACAGTCAGGAACAAAACGGTGTTGCAATATTCGGCCGATCGATGTGCTAGTTGGCTAGCATGTTAATTAATTATTTGCTCTCACGATCTTATTGGTCTGTTTTAGTTTTTCCCTTCTCTTTCAATGCATGCAAGATAACCTTTTCTTCTAAAAGGCTCAAATCAAAGGCCATGAGCCTTTTCCTTTTCAATTAGTGCGACTTTCTTTCTTTGATCTCTCTGTCTCTCTAGATATTATACTTTTTCAATCAACTACTTCTTGAGGTAGAAATAATAATGGAGTACGGTTTCACCACCTTTAATGTTTATCCTGATCGATCATGTCTGTGTGTTGTGTTTGGCCTGCCGCGTATGCAATTCCAGGCCCCGTACGTTACAAACTCCTAAAAAAAAGACCATCGTTTCAAGATGAGCTGATAGCCGGACGTGTAAAACATAATAATTTATTATCGATCTGTAAACTATTTTGGAAAAAAATATTTTTTAAAAAATATATACTACTTAACATTTTAAGAAATATGCTAACGAAAAAGGCGGAAGTGGCTCATCCAACAGTCAAAACGTATGAACGTCCCCGCAAAAAAGAAAAAAAAAACGTATGAACGCCAGCTGGGCTAGGGCAAGATAGCTATATCGATATGTTGTGTCCAAGTGCCACACATGCATGCGTGTTCCAGAAAACCTTTATCAATGTCAGTTATGGGATTGGCTCTGGATTTATTTATTTATTTGCACTGATAAAGGAGGATCATCGATCAGTATTAATGTTTCCAGAACCTAATTAATCAGTCTTTTTCTAGTTAATTAAGATTTCTCCACAATTAAATGGTGCAAGTATCGTCTCTACCTGTCATAACAATAGGTCTATTTAGACATGACTCAATCTAAAATAATTTTTTTTATCTTTAAAATACATTCTGTTTAGTTAATGGTTAATCTGGAGGGATTGATCGATCATATATATAACTGTTATTATGACTAGCTATCGTACATATATGCTCGAATAGGGCATGAATATCAAATCCTCAGGGAATCTGGGCAGTATTCTCTATCTTTGTCGGGCAGAACTAAAAATATATATATTGGACTTCCAATTATTATATTTCAAAATGCTCTCGTCCATCGAGAACGAACCATGCACATTAACAAAGTAACTATTCCATCGATCAATAGCCTAGCTTGCGTGTTAATTCTCGAATATATGCTCTGCATGAGTAGTGAAGATATATACCCATATGGAATCTTGTTGATTTTCTCTCTTTACTACCTGATGATCTTGTTTCCCGGTACTATATATATATATACCGACCCTTACTTTTATGTTTTTGTATCATATCGGTACTAGGATAGTCATGTACACACATTATAATTAATGAGATAAAATGTGTGATAGTAACTGAGCTTGCATTTATTTACAGAACTGTTGCATGGCTGCTGAGATTAGTAACAGAATCTATAACCGTTACGCCCAGTTTAAGAAAGATGACAATATATACTTGGATGGTAACAGGTGCATGGAGAGGCATAATCTGAAATCGCTGATGCATGATCCTAGCTACTAGCTATTTATATCTGAATTTTTGAAGCAAGACTAGACAACTTAATCTGTACTGCCGTCAATATTTCAGAATTGATATAGATAGTTTTTTTTCCGTTGATATATAGTATATTCCCTTGTTTCTTACATGTTATTTATATTGTTATATTTATTTAAAAAAATAAAATATAGATCAATATATGATATATCACTTTACAAGCATGTCTAAATCAACCCCTCAAAGTTGTAAAAGAAATAAATTAAATTATAACTACATGTACTATATTCACAACCTTTTTTTTCAATTCGTGTTGGTCAAATTTATAATTGTATGTTTGTGGAATATGCATGATATATCACATACTAAGTTATATATTTTATCAATTTTTCTTTTTAAAAAAATCATATATATATATATATAGTATATATATATAGATATATATATATATATATATATATATTTGAATTGGCGCGAGCGTTCCTATATTTACAGTGAGACATATTGGAAAAAATGGAAAAGTAGAAACCCGACCATATCATTTGCACGATCTAGATTATACGCACACTTTTTCATGCATGCATGTCATCGTGCTTGTTGACATACGGAGAACAGTGGATGCATGCTCTACACCTATGCATTCCCAAATAATGGCGTCGATCTGGACCAACTGATAGGGTTACTGAGCACCATGCTTAATTATATGGAGGGGACCCACCCACTAGCTGCTAATCTCATCCGTCTCCACTTGCATGATCACCTCCCTCACATTCACATGCATATGCTTCTCATCTTGCATATATGTATATATGTACTAGTTTCTCTTCTTCCTCTCCATGCACGCATCCTCTAGCTAAGCTAGCTTCTCTCTAGATATCTCTCTGTCCTCTCTGGAGCACTCTTCTCTTCACCTTGATCTATGTGGAGTACTATTTTCTCTTGATTCTGTCTCTCTTCTCTCCTGGAATCCAATCCAGCACAACCATCACCAACAAGCTTTAAGCTAAGCTAGATATATAGCCTAGCTAGGCAAGATAGAACACGTACGCGTAGTGTAGTATATCTGAGAATATAATGCGTTGTCTCGCAACACATGCAAAGATAGAGAGAGAGAGAGAGATTATTATTCCATCCCATCAGATCAGCTAGCTGCTATATAACAACCTCCATGGCTCCCCCTTGCACAGCACACACCACAACAATATAATTAGCAGCTGCATGCGCATAGCTATCTAGCTTGCTCATTAATTAAGCTCATATAGAATTAACCATGGTGAAGTTCTCGAAGCAATTTGAAGGGCAGCTTGTCCCTGAGTGGAAGCATGCCTTTGTGGACTATAGCTTGCTCAAGAAAGATCTTAAGAGGATGCAGCATGATCATTCTCCCCAAGGGACCATAATTACCACCTCAACACCTCATGATCATCATCAGCAGCAGCAGCAATCAGTTGCGGCGCCATCAAGTTATAATTTGTCTCACTGCAGGCTCCTGTTGCACAAGCTCCCGGCCTTCTTTGGCTCCAATAATGCTGATCATGCTGGAACCATACAAGTAATTGACAGTAAATCCTTGTGCTACCATTTTTATCAGTTTTGCAATTAAGCCAATAGCCATGCATATGTATACTGAATCCTTTGCATGTACTCTGTGCATATAAATAGGTGCACCAGAGAGTTGGCAGGGGGGAGGTTTACGAGACGGAGGTGACGCCGGAGATGGAGACGACGGCGGCGGCGGCGGCGGCGAGGGAGTTCTTCGCGAGGCTGGACGCGCAGCTGAACAAGGTGAACCACTTCTACATGGCCAAGGAGGAGGAGTTCCTCCACAGAGGTGGCTCCCTCCGGAAGCAGATGGACATACTCCTCGACCTCAAGTCGCGGTCGCCGTCGTCTCTCTCCGGCCACCACAGCGCCGCCGCCGGCGACGACCCCTCCATTTCTTCTTCTTCCGCCACCTACGGCGCCGGTGAGCTACCTAGCTAAGCTACCTCTCTCTTTCTCTCTCTCCTGTAGTGACCATGCATGGTTAGTGGGAAGCTGGTGGTGAGAGGATGGAGATGAGCTAGCAGGTATTGTCATGCACGTAGGATCGCATTCGCAGCAACTAAGGTTAGCTTAGCTTAATTACCCAACCCCATTTCATTTCATTTCACGGTACGTATGGTATTGGTACGTGCGTGAGCAGCTTGCCCGGGAATAATGGAATATCCTCCCCTGATCAATTGTGTGGATGTCTTTAATTACTTGCGTTTTTGTCTGCATTTGGCACGACCATCATATCAACCTCAACATCCTACTTTACTTAGTGTCGCATCCTGTCCCTCCTGATAATACCTGGTATAGTAGTATTTATATATTCTTCTTTTTCTAAAGAGTACTTTTGCATAGGTATATATGCCGCGTATATATAGTTGACACTTTGACAATTACAAGCATATATAATTGTGTAGGTCTAGTTTAAAAAACTATATATACTTTGACCAAACTATCATAAAACTATATTTGAATACCAAATTAATATATCACAAAACCATGCATGGATTTAATATGAAGTATTATAAAACTACAGATCGACTTAGAAATGAAGTTATCATAAAACTATAGATTTTAGAGTTTATATTTCTAGCAATATTATTCTGATGGAGTTATAAACATAGTCTAATTTTGGTGATAAGCTTAATGCTAACACTAGTGGAAAAACCATCTTTCGTCGGTCCGGCAAAATCCACAATAGTCCCGGATCCAAAAAGAACCGGGACTAAAGATTGTTTTTAGTCCCGGTTATAAAAATTTTGAACCAACCAGGACTAAAGATGTCCCGGTTCATCCCTTATCAGATGTATGTCAGGGGGCCGAGGATCTTTAGTCCCGGTTGGTGTCAATAACCGGGACTAAAGATCACCACTTTAGTCACGGTTGGTACTACCAACCGGGACTAAAATTAAACACGTAGTATATAATCCCTATCCCTTATCCTCTCCTCCACACTTATCCCCTCTCCTCAGATTTAACTCTCTTCCTCATCCCCTCTCCTCCAACTCCTCCCCTTCCTCCTCCCCCCTCCTCCCCTTCCTATCCGGCCGGCCGGCGGGCGGTGGGGCCGCGCGTGGCGGGCGGCGGGGCGGCGCCCGGCGGAGGCCGGCAGGGCCGCGGCCGGCGGCGAGCGGCGAGGCCGCGGCGTCGCGCGCGGCGGCGGGCGGCGAGGCCGCGGCGTCGCGCGCGGCGGCGGGCGGCGGCGGCCGGGGCGGGCGGAGGGGCCGCGGCCGGCGGGTCCGCGCCCGGCGGCCGGCGGCCGGCGGGGCCACGCTCGGCGGTCGTGGCGAGCGGCGGCAGCAGCGGCATTGGTTTTTTTTAAAAAAATTTGTGATGATTCACTGAGATGTATTTGACTGAGAAGTTACAAATTTGTGATTCATTGTTTGGATCTGTGATGTATTTGAGTAATTTCTTAGGATATTGTGATGTATTTGATTTGTGTGTATAAGTAACTTTATGATTTGTGATGTGGATTTGGTGATGTGAATTTGGGATGTATTTTGATTTGGGGATTTGCCTACTTGATTCGGGAGAAAATAAAAAGGGAAAAAGAAAAAGAAAAGGGGAACATCTGGTACTGCCACTATTGTCTCTTTAGTTCCGGTTGGTAACATCATCCGGGACTAAAGATCCTCTCTCTTTAGTCCCGGTTGGTGGTACCAACCGGGACTAAAGATAAGATGTATCTTTAGTCCCGGTTATTTCAACCGGGACTAAAGATGTACATCTTTAGTCCCGGATCCTTACTCCCGGTTGGAAAACCGGGACTAAAGGGGGTTCCCAACCGGGAGTAAAGATGGTTTCTCCACCAGTGTAAACCCTTGTGGCCTTTCCATGGTGTGGTTTAGATATGTACTTCCTCTTTGTTACATACCATAATGTTACATATTATAAGTCATTTTGATTTTTTTTAAGTCAAATTTCTTTATGTTTGATCAAATTCATAGAAAAATATAACAATATTTTCAACTCAAAACAAAGAAACTATCTAAATATGTTCAATGTTATATGTGATGAAACTAATATGATGCTATAAGTGTTGCTCTATTTTTTTAAACTTGGTCAAATTTAAAAAGCCAAAACAAATTATAATATGAAACAGAATGAGTACTAACTAGTATGCGATTAGACATTTTCTAGTATTTAGATTTATTGTATTAGGAAATATCTAATCTCATACTAGGTAGTAACATTTTGAGAATGTGAAGTAGTTTTTCTATACTAAGGTCAAAGTATTTGTATTTTTGCAAAAGTTACTTTATATATGGAGATTCTTTTTTATGTCAATGTTATCCCTTCATTAATTCGAGAAGAATAACATGCAGATGTCATCCATACATGAATATATGCCAAATTATGACAGCTATCTAAAATAATGGCATTTATTCCCTCATGCAAAAAAAATCTACAGTTCTATCTAGTTCACTCAATATTAATTACTGATTGTTTTTTTAAAAAAAAACTCAAAACAGAGGATGAGTCCACGAGGTACGTGACGTCAGCAACAGACACGGACGAGAGCCAACACGAAACCGCGGTGATGAGAGACCCTGAAGAGCTTTCGGCCGAGCAGGGTCTAGAAGGTTCTGGAAGCTTCTCAAGGCAGAGCCTAGGGAGGACAGTGAGCAGCTGCCAGAGGAAGAATCTGAAGATAAACATCCCCCTGACGACGCCATGCAGGACAATCTCTGCACTCACCGACCTCCTCCGGGACGATCTCGTCAGCCAGCCCAAGAACAAATGCGATTCTGACGCCGGCATCACGTTCACGACCATCAACAAGACGAAGCTCCGGCACGCCGAGAAGATGATCAAGGGCGCCTTCATCGAGCTCTACAAAGGTCTTGGATACCTCACAACCTACCGGTAATTTAATCAACTGCAAATCTGTCATCCTCTAGGAAATTCATTGTGTGTTCAGTTAAGATTCAGAAGTTCAGAAATGCTCAAACTCTTGCAAACTGTTTGTGTGATGTGAAATGCATGCAGGAACCTGAACATGATGGCGTTCGTGAAGATCCTGAAGAAGTTCGAGAAGGTTAGCGGGAAGCAGGTGCTGTCCGTATACCTCAGGGCGGTGGAGAGCTCCTACTTCAACAGCTCCGGCGAGGCTCTGAAGCTGATGGACGAGGTGGAGGACGTGTTCGTCAGGCACTTCGCCGCCAGCAACAGGCGCAAGGCCATGAAGTACCTCAAGCCCACGCAACGGAAGGAGTCGCACACTGTCACATTCTTCATCGGTAAACCCAAACACAATCTGCATGCAGTTTCCACTTTGCAATGACAGTCTCTGTACAACTCTGAATGTATGTATATGCAGGGCTCCTGACGGGATGCTTCGTGGCGCTGTTCTTGGGCTACTGCATCATGGCGCACATCGCCGGAATGTACACGCAGCGGCGCGACTCCATCTACATGGAGACCGTCTACCCTGTTTTCAGGTACACGCATGTAGAGACTGCATTTTCTGAAATTCTGCGTTGATCGAATACTGTATCTGAATTCTGACATGAATGGCAATGGATAATTTTGCAGCATGTTCAGCCTAATGTTCCTGCACCTGTTCATGTACGGGTGCAACGTGGTGGCGTGGAGGAAGGCCCGGATCAACTACAGCTTCATCTTCGAGTTCGCGCCCGGAAGGGAGCTCAAGTACCGGGACGTCTTCCTCGTCTGCACCGCATCCATGGCCGTCATCGTCGGCGTCATGTTCGCGCACCTCTCCCTAGCCGTCAGGGGATTCCACGCCCAGGCCATCCCCGGATTCTTGCTCCTGGTGAGCTCTTCTTTCTTGCTCCCTCCTGTCAGAGTGTCGTCAGAGTCACGCTGTCACTGTCAACAACCAAATTAAGAACATGCTTTTCTTGCTCATTGGATGGACACGTTGATCTTGAGCTGTTCTCCTGCAACTGGATCGTTTCAGAATGAGAATAATCATAGTAGTAATGGAATCTGTTGTTGCTGTATGTCTGAATGTAGGGGTTCCTGCTGCTGCTGTTCTGCCCATTCAACATGGTGTATCGCTCCACTCGGTTTCAGTTCCTCAGGATACTCAGGAACATCGTTTTCTCACCACTCTACAAGGTACTACATCATATCTTTTTTTTTTTTTGCTAATCTTCATGGAGAATAATGTTGCCAAATTAGTCCAAATTACTACATATGTTCTTATATATCATGATGGTTTATGAATATCTGCAGGTTGTAATGGTAGACTTCTTCATGGCAGATCAGCTCTGCAGCCAGGTACTACTGAATATGTTCTACTTAAACCACTCAATCCATCTCCTGCATTGAACTGAAACCTGAAAAAAAATATAATGGGGATAAACAGATAATTAACTTTCTGAAAGAACAAAAAATAAATGCAGGTGCCTATGCTTAGAAGCCTCGAGTACGTCGCTTGCTACTACATCAGTGGAAGCTACAGAACACAGGAGTACGGATACTGCATCAACACCAAGCATATCAGAGATTTGGCCTATGCAGTTTCCTTCCTGCCCTACTACTGGAGAGCCATGCAGGTCAAGCCCCCTATGTCCTTCACAATTCTCAATTTTCAACCATGCTCTTTCAGTAAAAAAGAAAATGAACCATGCAAATTTTATGTTCCATATATCAGCAGTTTGGAATACACATTTATTGATAAAATGGAATAAACACACACACAAAACAAAATGCACTCTGTTCAGCTGGGAAAAAAACTCTCTGAACTTACTGACAATTTCTGAACTTTCTGAAAATGTTTGTGTATGTTAATCAGTGTGCAAGACGGTGGTTCGATGAGAGCGACGCGGGCCACCTGGTAAACCTGGGCAAGTACGTCTCGGCGATGCTCGCCGCCGGCGCCAAAGTGGCCTACGAGAAGGACAGGAGCCTTGGATCACTCTCACTCCTCGTCATCGTCTCCAGCTCTGCAACAATGTATCAGCTCTACTGGGACTTTGTCAAGGACTGGGGCTTGCTCCAGCCCAACTCCAAGAATCCATGGCTGAGGAATGACCTCATCCTTAAGAGCAAGTTCATATACTACTTGTCAATGGTATGCATGTTCGTCAGTCTATCCCCATTCAGACAGGTGTATAAACACCGCCAAAACGAGTTCATTTGCAGTAGTTCAGTACAAGCTGCACGCTCAAACACAAACTGTCCAATCGACAAACCCACTCTCAATCTCTCAATCACAGATCATCGATAATGCGCAAGCGATATCCAACCTACTATTTAAACCATAGTATAGTATTGATATGGAAACGCAATTTGATCTGAATTTGCAATGAATCTGTTCCGAGGAGAAGTGAACCAAGCACTCAAGTGTTGTCTGAACTTTTGCAGGGTCTGAACCTTGTGCTAAGGCTTGCATGGCTACAAACCGTGATCCATCCAAACTTTGGGAGTTTGGACTCCAGGGTCACTTCATTCTTTCTAGCTGCTCTCGAGGTGATCCGGAGAGGGCATTGGAATTTCTATAGGTAACTGAAGTTTCAGAGTTCTGAACAACCACTTGTCCTAAAAAATGAAACTGAAAAAGCAGTAGCAGGATTTAGGCAATAAAATTTGAGATCCTGAGACATGTGACATGTGCTTCTTTTTTTTATATCAGGCTGGAGAACGAGCATCTGAACAATGCAGGCAAATTCAGGGCGGTAAAAACAGTTCCGCTGCCTTTTCACGAAGCTGACGAGGACTGATACGTGCTACACAACTGCTGAATGATCATCTGACCAAGTGACCATGACTAGATCTAATACTTGTTCCCTCACCACTCTATTTTTTTTTTCAAGAGAGAGTCTCAAGAATGGTGGAGAGTTCAGTTCAGTGACTGAAATACTTTCACTCTAATTAAGCTTAGGCGTAGTTGCTTATGCAAGCCGCTCCTTCAGGGTTCAGGCTTCAGGGAATGGCAATTGTATGCAACTGAAGACAGTGATCCGTTCCGAGATGCATTAACATGTATAAAATACGCATCGCAGTATCGCAAATGGCACGAGGTTAACCCAGGTAGTTAGTAAACCTGCAATTGTGCATGCCATTGTTTTACTTTTGTCTGGCACCATTTCACTGTCTTTGGTTTCGTGCGATGAACAAATACTACAATAGTATATAGCGCACCAGTCTTTATTTCAAGTCAAGAAAAATATATATATATAAATGCATGCCAAAAAATTATTACAAGCCAGAAAGAAATGATTCCTATGACAAATCTAGTGCTCATACACAACAAGATCAAGGGCAGAAATAATCAAATTAATGGCGAGGCAGACACATGGATGGATCTCTCTGGTCTGGGCTTTAATCACCATGCTAATGATAGCAGCAGTGCAGCCATGAGAGTCTGAAGGACAACCCCCCATTGTCCGTACTGCCTGTTGCTTCCATTCTGCATCAAACAGCCAAGTTAATTAGCATTTTGACAGTAATTAGCTACAATTATATATTCAATGGTTTATAATTAATTTGTGTGAAAAAAAGGTTGGTAAATTGAGTGCTGTTTAGCACAGTGTGTAATGTGCGTTGCTTACGAGATCGGATGCTGATGGTGCTGGGCCGGAGACGTCGGCCTGGTTGTCGGCGGGCGACAGCGCGGCCGGCGCCGGCGGGCTCAACGGCTCCGGCGCGGGCGCGGAGGCCTTCTTGCCGCGCTTGTTCTTCTTCCTGTGCTTGTTCTTGCTCTTGGTCGGAGCCTCCGCCGGAGGCAGCTCCGCGGGCGCTTCGGCCACTGGCGGTGGCGTCGTCGCCGGGGGCAACGCCGCGGGCGCCTCGGCCGGTACAGCCACCGGCGGGGGCGTCGATGGCGGGAGAGCCGGCGGAGGGGTGGCGGGCGGGGGCGACACCGGCGGGGGTGTCACCGGGGGAGGTGTCACCGGCGGGGGCGTCACCGGCGGTGGTGGTGCTTTCTTCGGTGTCGGTGGCGGCGGCGTGACAGGCGCGACGGCGGGCGCGACCGGTGGCGCCTTGGCGGGTGCAACGGGAGGAGTGGGAGTGGCGGTGGGAGCAGGCGTGGCCGGCGCGGGCGGTGACTTGGCCGGCGCCGTGGGCACTGGGGTGGGGGTGGGCTGCGCCGGCGCGGCTGCAGGCGACTGTGCCGCGGCGACGGCGAGGTGGAGCGCGAGCAGAGCGGCGAGGGCGAGGCCGCGGCGCCATTGCCGGAGCAGCGCCATTGTCGATGATCTCGCGGTCTCCCTCTCCTCTTTCGTCGTCTAGCTCGGTTCGGCTCTGCTTCTGCTTCTGCTCTGCTCTCCCACACGAGTTGCTAGTATATAGAGCTCGCTCTCTGCGTCTGCTGGTGCCGCCATCGCCATGGCAATGGAAGCTTGCTAGGTAAGGAAGTCGGGTGAGAATGGAGGTGACACGACAACCAACCCGTTTGATCCATCTCCTCCAAGAGAAGACGATCCACTGCCTTTTCTACCGCATCCCCATTCTCATTCTCCTTAATTTTCTCCGAGCCAAATCAAATTAACCGGCAAAAAAAAATATGGACATACTACCAGCAGCTTCGTCCTCCACGCGTTCACTGAACAAACAGGACTTAAGGTCCAAATTATCACATCGGGTATTAAATAAAACCAAGTACTCCCTCCATTTTTAAATGGCAAATTTTGCTACATGACACTTGTTATGTGTGGTTTTAGCCCTAGGACACTGTCCAAACTCACTTTTGGGGGAAAACACTCCATAAACGTGGTAATTTGCCAGTGGACACCGCGCCGATCAAAATAATACTTTCCGGTTGGGAAGGAGAGGGAAATCGCGTGAAATGTCAAAAATGCCCTTGGTCCCACATGTCAGCTCTATCTTCTATCTCTCTCCTCATCTCTCTCTTTTCTCTCTCTCTCAGATTGCGAGGCTAGCGGCCGGCAGAGTGGAGCGGGGCGGCGGCGGCGGCGGCGGCGGCGGTGGACGAGCGCACGGCCGGCGGAGCCACCCTTCGCCGCCGGCGCTGTGCCCGTGCCCGCTCCGCCAGGCGTGGGGCAGCCTCGACGCGCTCGTCGGCCGCCTTCGAGGAGCACGGCGGCCACCCCGAGGCCAACCCATTCGGCGCTCGTGCCGTCCGCCTCTACCTCCGCGAGGTCCGCGACAGCCAGGCCAAGGCATGCGACATCGCCTACGAGAAGAAGTGCCGGAAGCGCCCGCCCACCTCGTCTTCTCACTCTTAGGCAGCCGCCGCCGCCACCTCCCCGGCGAGCCCAGCTGCTAGCCCGACGCCGCCACCGCCGCCGCCGGAGAGATCAACCGATGTGTGAGCTTGCGTCGCCATCGCCGTCGCCATGGGGTGCACGCCACTCTCGCCAGCCGCCCGCCGCTGCGGCTCCTATCGCGCGCTCGCTCGCTGCCACTGCCACTTTGCTCGGCCAACGCTTCCGCTCCGCCGGCCGCGCGCTCGTCCACCGCCGCCGCCGCCTCACTCCACTCCGTCGGCCGCCATCCTCGCCATCTCCGCCACGACCGACGCCACCCCGTGCGAGTGCGCTCTGAGAGAGAAAAGAGATAGAGATGAGGAGAGAGATATGAGATTGAGCTGACATGTGGGCCCAAGGGCATTTTTGACATTTCACGCGATTTCTCTCTCCTCTCCAACCGGAAAGTACTATTTTAATCGGCGTGATGTCCAGTGGCAAATTACCATATTTATGGAGTGTTTTTCCCCAAAAGTGAGTTTGGGCAATGTCCTAGAGCTAAAACCACACATAACAAGTGTCCTGTAGCAAAATTGGCCTTTCTAAACAGATGACGCCGTTGACTTTACACACATATTTGATCATTTATCTTATTCAAAAATTTATCTTGTAAACTTATCTTGCTGCTTTCTTGAGACTGCAGTGAATTTAAATTGGCAAGATGGCTATTAAAAAAATGTTAATTCTCTATTATGTGAAACGTGTTGATTTCTTCGTATACCAACATTCATGCATTGGACGATGGATGTACCAACATGAGTTGGAACTATAGAGACTTCAACTTCAATTAGGTGTGAGACTCGGATACTGTACCAACACAATCTGATCTCATGGTTTTGCAGGTACGTCGATCACTCAGATCGAGCTACTGCTCCAGCTGGCTAGCTCTATCAGCTAATCATGCACAGATCTTGTGATGGAGACCAAACCAAATTTCAACTAGCTTCGTGGTGAAATGAAATCGAATTAAGCTGTCAATTTCATGCGCATAATTGGTGAATTTGACGTGATCGAGGATGATCAACAGTCGATCGGTGGTTGCTGCGGCACAAAGCGGAATATCGATCGATCTGCAGTCCCAGTCGCCCAGCCAATTAAGAAGATCCGAAAGTGACGAGCAGCTTTATTAATTACTTGCGTTTCACGATTAGGCAAACACTAAAACTAACATAAACCAAAAGTAGAAAATGTTTTTTCTTTTGTTATACGCGTCGGTTGAATGATAGAGTAATCTGCTGTTAGGTTAGTCTGGTGGTTTGGTGAAACGTAAGGTGACATGTCACTCACCCTGCAACTAAGCTCATGACAATATACACACGCTTCTCTCGTCGCTTGGTCTGCACGAAAACAACACATAGAAACTTAGTAACACGTTGCATTTTCCTCAGAGTTTCTCCTTTCAAAAAACTTATGCATGCACGTTTAATTTTTATTTGTGGTTTTTTTTATGAAACAAATGTAAATAGTGTCAAAATTTTGTGTCGTTTACGATATGTGACTATGATCTGCTACTACTCAAAATAAAAAAAAAATTGATCGATCGATTGTGAAATCATTAAGTAATGATGATTGGGATAGTGACAATCACATTTTAATCGCTAACTCAGTCAAGCAACACATGCATAGAGTTCCTTGCTATCCACTCGACATGGTTCTGGAATTTGTAAGCTTTTTTTTTAAGACTAGTCGGAATTTGTAAAATTTAACTGGGTAATTAAGGTGAGGTACCCCCTCATTCAGTCACTCTCATGTTGAACATTCAATTAAGTTCGAAGCTGAAAGTTTGGATTTCCCAATTGAAATGGTCTGAATTTATGTCGTGAATAATTTGAGTTTTTTTTGTCTTTTTAAAAGAGTTCCCTGTTATTATTTTGGATGGATTCCTAATCAAATTATGATTCTGCATTTTGTTGATTATAGGGTCTTGTTTGCATGAATATTTCGGGGGGCTTGGGGAGCCACCGATCGCTGAGGAGGAGGTGCACAGAATAATCTGTGGATCTTTTTTATCTTTTTAAAAGAGTTCACAATTATTATTTTGGATGGAGTCCTAATGGAATTATGATTTTGTTTTTTTGTTGATTTATATGGTCATGTTTTTAGAAATATTTCGGATCAGAGAAAATGGCCGCAATTAAGAAGAGGAAAAAAATGGTCACTCGTTTGGTCATGTCCAAATATCAGGCTACTCCAGGTCCAGGGACTATGGACAGCGAAATGCGAAGGAAAAAGTCCAATTTGACTCCCTTAATTGTACGCCGAATCTAATTCATACTCCTTAACCGGAAAACCGGATAGAACAACTCCCCGAACTAATGAAACCAGTGCAATTTGACTCCCTCGGCGGTTTTGGAGGGCGGTTTTGCTGACGTGGCGCTGACGTGGCAGTGTTGAACCGGACTTCGTCCCACGTGGCGCTAACATGGTTTTAGAATTGAAAAAAAAAATCAGTGGGACCCACTAGCATGTGGGCCCACATGTCATCCTTCTCCTTCCCTTCTTCCTCCTCCCCCTCTCTCTCTCCCTTCTCTCTTTTCTCCCCCCCCAGACGCACGCGGGGATCGATGGCGGCGGCAAGCGGGGGCCGGAGTGGCGACAGCAGCGTACGTGCGGGGCTAGAGACAGATCGGCGGCATACAGGAGGCGAGCGCTAGAGCGTCCACCACCCCCTCCAGCTCCACCTCGCCATATCCATGTCGTCATCGTTGTCCGCGTCCCCTTCCCCCCTTCCGCTGCGCTGCCTCTCCCTTCTCCCTTCTCGGACAGCGGCGGTGCTTCGGCAGGCGATGGCGGAGGTAGAGGAGTAGCTCGAAGGCGTGGAGGATGCTCCTGAGCTCGGCGGCGGAGGGTGGGCGAGATCTCGGCGGGCACCGCCTCTCCCCTTTCCCGTCTCCACCACCGGCTATAGCCTCGGAAGGCGGCGGCGCTTCAGTTAGCGGCGATGGAGGTAGAGGAGTATCACAACGGCGCGGAGGGCGCACACGAGCTCGGTGGCGTTGCGCTCCATCGACGCCGCCTCCCATGACCGCGCCATCTCCCCCAACGTCTCTACGCTCCTCCGCCTCGACTACTCTGCCGCCACTGCCAAGGCCAAGCTTCCTGTGCTCGTCTGGCGACGCTGTCGTGGGCGTAGTTCCAGCAACAACGCCGCCTAGATCCCTCGCCTCCTGCCCGCCGCCGCCGCCGCTTTGGTCCTTGCCCGCATGCCGTCGTCGCCGCCGCTGTGGGCCTCGCCCACATGCCGCTGTCACCGCCGCTCTGGTCCTTGCCCGCATGCCACCGTCGCCACCGCTGTGGCCCTCCCCGCATGCCGTCATCGCCGTCGCCACTCCGACCAAGAGAGGGGGAGAGAAAGAGAGAGGGGAGAGAGGGAGGAGGAAGGAGGGAAAGAGAGAGGATGATATGTGGACCCCACATGTCAGTTGGTCCCACAGTATTTTTTTTGTGTGAATGACAGATGGGTCCCACTGATTTTTTTTCAATTCTAATGCCACGTCAGCGTCACGTGGGACGAAGACCGGGTCAACACTGCCACGTCAGCAAAACCGCTGAGGGAGTCAAATTGCACTAGTTTCATTAGTTCGGGGAGTTGTCCTATCCGGTTTTCTGGTTAAGGGGTACGAATTAGATTCGGCGTACAATTAAGGGTGTCAAATTGGACTTTTTCCAAATGCGAATCGAACTAAAATTACTGGCCCATGATCGGATACGGGCCTCCCATTGAGGCCATGGATTTGAGGCCTGTGGGCTAATGAAAAGGATATTAGAAGGGCCCATGTTATGACGGGCCGGTCTCTAATAGGAGAACAGAAGGCCCCACATATGGTAGTAGAATCGAAGCCCAATACGGCATCTTGTTTGTTGCTTTAATTAAGAAGGCTGACACGCCACTCCACCTCCGTCATCGTCGACCTCATCGCCGGCTGCTTCCCCACCCCCACCTACTCGGCTACTCCGGCGGCGGCGCGGCGGAGAAGCACATCACATCATGGCTCCTCCTCCGCACTCGGGCTCTGACCTGCTCAAGCCGAGAGACGTCTGCATCGTGGGCGTCGCCCGCACGCCCATCGGCGCCCTGCTCGGCGCCCTCTCCTCCCTCCCCGCCACCAAGCTCGGCTCCGTCGCCATCCAGGGTAAACTCCACTGCTCCTCTCAGTTTTCTTCTCCTCTTCCTCTCTGAATCCGATTTGCCCATGCTTTCCCCCAACCAGCCGCTCTCAGGAGAGCAAATGTGAAGCCGGCGCTCGTGCAGGAGGTCTTCATGGGGAACGTTCTCAGCGCCAACCTTGGCCAGGCCCCGGCGAGGCAAGCCGCCCTCGGCGCCGGCTTGCCCGACACCGTGCCCTGCACCACCGTCAACAAAGTTTGCTCCTCGGGGATGAAGGGTAATTTCGCTATTTAACCTCTCTTTTTATTTTTCAGTTGTTACTTGTTTCTGCTGCTCGAGGATCGGCTTTTGCTTTGTTATGCTAGTGCTACTTAAAAATCGCTCTTGCAGCTGTCATGCTTGCGGCGCAGACTATTCAGCTTGGGATCCACGATGTTGTTGTCGCTGGTGGAATGGAGAGCATGTCCAATGCCCCCAAATATGTCGCGGCAGCAAGGTTCGTTACCATCCTCGAGTGATGCTGTAAATTTCGGCGAACTAAGCCATCATCCATTGTTCTTGCTTGCTTATGGTATAATGTCAACATGTTATGCAGACGGGGGTCACGGTTTGGGCACGACGTCCTCATCGATGGGATGCTCAAGGATGGGCTGTGGGATGTGTATAATGATTTCCCAATGGGGATGTGTGCCGAGTTGTGTGCGGATCAACACTCCATTTCAAGGGAGGAGCAGGTTGCCAATATTCCTACATCTGCGCTTGCATATTTATTTATATCTTGGAGCTAACATTGGACTAAAGAACAGCTCTTTCTTCTAGGATCTTTATGCTATCCAGAGCAATGAACGTGCAATAGCAGCTCGTGATAGCGGTGCATTTTCTTGGGAAATTGCTCCGGTGGGTATATAATTTAGACCGACCTAAAATTGTTTTTCTACATGACATATCAACACTTCAGTCACTGCCACAGATTTCATAAAACATTCTGGGTTTTTCAGGTTGAAATTTCTTCCGATAGAGGGAAACCACCACATATTGTTGACAAGGATGAGAGTCTTGCAAAGGTAGTCTACTAATGATTTCTCCTAATGGAAGTAGTTCATTTATGCTGCCGATGTGTAGAATGACATTTTCACCATTTACATATTCTCAAGAAATTATTCTATATAGTATAAAAAAGGAAGGCAACAGCACAAACCAAAAAAATAAAAATAAAAATTGAATTAGTGCAAACAACAACAATTAAACTTTTTTTTCCCAGACCTGACATGTTTCTTTGGGTGTGTCTATTTGCATAGTTCAATTCAGCGAAGCTGAGGAAACTTGGGCCGACTTTCAAGAAGAATGGTTCTGTAACTGCCGGCAATTCTTCTAGTATAAGGTTTACTTATTTGATAACAATTCTCTAAGTGACTTATTAACAGAAAACTTTGCAGAGTAGTAATTAACATGCAACCAAATGTCAGTGCATTACCATATTCTGAAGTAACGCATTTGCAGTTAATCCTTTGTTTATTGAATTCTATCATTCGATTTTTTTATTTAGTAGAACAGCACTTCCATCTTAAATGATTTAATAAATCTAGACTACTTTCAAAGTTAAACTTTATTTTCTCTAGTTTAAAGTCAAATTATGCTATATGCATGTTTACTTGATGTGTGACTGTAGTGCACCTCTCTTCCTTCTCGTTTACCTTCCAAAATTCGCAGTGATGGTGCTGCTGCAATCGTGCTAGTCAGTGGACAGAAAGCCAAGAGTCTTGGCCTTCAAGTTATTGCAAGGATCAGAGGGTATGCGGATGCTGCTCAGGTAACTCTTACATGACTTGTTATCTGTTGAACAATTATTTTACTGGGATTATCAAACAAATCCATGCTGAAAGGAACTTAACCCATTATTTATTCATGTTAACAAATAGTGGCATTCATGTATCAAATCTCTCAACCTTATCTTCTAACCTTGCCTCTTGTTATACAGTGCTCTTTATCTGTTATACTCATTATACTAACTCCTTTCAAGCACAGGCACCTGAATTATTTACAACTACTCCAGCTCTTGCTATTCCAAAGGCTGTATCAAATGCGGGTCTCCAAACTTCGCAAATAGATTATTATGAGATAAACGAAGCTTTCTCCGTATGTTCTTGTCTTCTTCAATTTAGACAGTACTTACACCTGAAGCGTGAATCTAGACTGAACTGCATACTTCTGGACTTTGACAGGTCGTTGCTTTAGCCAACCAGAAGCTTCTTGGTATTCCTTCGGTAAGTTGTTAGATTCTATGTAACTATACATTCAGCAAATAGGTATCCCCAGAAGATCTCATTAACATTCATGTAAATTTCAGGGAAAACTTAACCTAAGTGGTGGTGGTGTTTCTCTGGGCCATCCTATTGGTTGCAGTGGTGCGAGAATCATAGTCACTTTGCTCGGGGTATGCTACCAGGCCATTCAAAATCAGATCAAAATATTATGTGTTGTTCTCAAATGCAAAATACTCCATGGCTGTACTGAAGTTTGGATTTCGTTACTTCATGTTAATTATCTGTTAGCGTCATTTTCTCTCTTTAAACTGCGCCTTTGGCATGCAAAATGTTGCAATCTTCCTCTTTGTTAAACATCAACACGTTTTGCTCCACAGATTCTTAGACATAAAAATGGAAAGATTGGGGTTGCTGGAGTTTGCAATGGAGGTGGTGGTGCTTCTGCCCTTGTTGTGGAACTCATGTAAGTCCCTCCCATGTTTGTTCTTCTCTGGAAATGTCTGAGAACAAAAAAAAAATGCAGTTATTTGTTGTACTGATTATTCATGTATAGTTTTGTGTAAGTTGCACTGTATCATCAGAGACTTCTGCATTTTCAATCTGCGGTCATTGTGTTCATTGAAAGGAAATACAAAAGCCACCTGGACTAATTTGTTAAAGTATCTGACTTGATGCAGGCAACCATCACTATTTACACGTTCCTCGTTGTGAAGTTGGAGCGAGCAAAAATAGCACAAAGCTGAACTGTAAAGTACAGTATTTTTGCTGCTCTATGTTTTCATCTTATATTACTTAATTTTACTGGGCGTTCATCCATGATGTACAATGATAGAAGGAACGTTGTATAAATAAGATGGCTGTGCACTACCGCACGAGTCTTGTATAACTTGTATAGCGACCATAGCAATAATAAGGGAAAAGAAGGCCAGAGGAATACTTTGCATTCTCTTGATGCTTGATAATTCTTCAACAGTAATCATCATACCACTAAAATCTGCAATGAACAATTGGAATAATGACCCGATCTGGACTTCTGGAGCAATAACATTATCTTCTTGTCATCTTTTCGATTTGATAAATTTAGTCATCCGATGGGGAAAATTGTGAAGGGTGTGATTCTGATGCCCAATTATGACACTCCTATCTAGCTCAGATAAGATTAGAGGGAGGCATGAGCCATCCCAATGTGAAGTGTCGAAGTGTGCAACTCTTTACAATGATTAATAGCCCTGGACACAAATTGGCACATACGTGCAACCGAAGCATCGCAGAATCACTGGATGGTTCAGAACCTGGCCCTACTCCAATCTGGCAATTTATGAATGGGGAAATAACTTGAGATCTTAATCGTACTAAGTCAGCAGTGCTGTGAGCGAGCATGTTAGGTTCAGAGTTCAGACATCACATGCCCTCTACTGTACTGCGTGGCGAAATTTTGCTCCTTTTCCCTTTGTTTACAGGAACCATCTATCTGCTGTAAATTATCTACCTTATCTTGGACAGAAAATTTGCATGATCTACAGTGAATTTTGCCGTGCCAGTCATGGCACACATCGCATCACACAAAAGTCAGGTGGTAGTATTGCTTTTGCCGCGTTGCTCTCAACATTTTTCTTGAGCTCAATTAATGGTGGAGTCAGTTATATCCACGGGTCAAATTTGGCTCCTTGCCCTTCTGTCTGTAAAGGACACCAAACCAGACCTCAAATTTCTCTCCTCTTCTCTACTGATCAATCCAATTCAAATCAATTCAGGGTTGATTGCCCATGTCGTGTTCAGGGCTTCAGGCTTAGGAGCCCACTTGCGTCGACATCAGAAATATATTCCATTTCGCATGTTCTCTCATGTGCAAAGCGCACTGGTTCCACTCAAAGCTCAGTGCTGATGCAGCTATCACGCATAATTCCATTTATTTGTCAGCTCAGCTCAGCTCTAGAGATGCATTTTGCTCAGGATTCCAAAGAGATTAGATGGGCACCAAATCAATTCCTAGGCAATGGCCGCTTCGGGAAGCACATATTTGAAGACCAACTGGTTCAGAAGTGGAATATGCAGGTTCAGTCACCACCAACAGAGGCAATTCATTGGTTCCTTCAAGGGCTAGTACTAGTAAATCTTCTGTCGGTCAGATTTTGTAGAATCAGGCACGCTCAGTGCAATCAATATACACTTTTCTTATGGGGACGCATGATATACATTACTCCTAGTTGACAGAGATGGCCACAAAAAAGAAGAAAACAAAATCAGATGAAACAAATCCAATGCAACAATACCCTAGCTAATTAGAGGAGTATTAGACTACGATTACAAGGGCCTCGAACCAGAGGCATCAATATCTCTACTACGACTATCCCAGCTAGATTGGGTGAAATCAGTTGTGAAATCTTGGCTACCAAAAGCCATCCGCTGAAACAGCCTGATCTCTGCCGTGTTTGCCACATTGAACATTTCGCTCTTACCAGGCTGAATACCATTGCTTAGATCGACGTCAGCTAAGCTATCAAGAACACGCACCACCTGAAAGGAGAGATGTGATTAAAATGAACAGGTTCAGGTTCAATCAGATGTGATGATATTATGTTCAGTCCAATACCTGGCTCATCCGGGGTCTCCTAGATGCTGAATGCCGAATGCAAGCTGCCGCAGCTTCGATCATTCGGAACATTTCAGCTTCATTGAAGTTCTTGTCCAGCCTGGAGTCAATCAGCTCCCCAACGTTGCCAGTCTCAATTGCTTCTGTGAGCAATGGCCTAGCCTGCAAGTGATTGTGTAGTTACACAAGGATCCCCTCTTTAGACTGATTTACAACACGAATTCAGCAGATGTTCACAGTTGACCAGTCCACATTTTATATTAGAACGCTTTTCAACCATTGGCCAACTATACGGATTGACTCCTAATAAAAACACAGTTAAAAAATGTGAACTGCAGAGATCAACAGCTCAATGTGAATTCCTACGTTATTAGATTATTTGAAATGAGTCAAGTTGGCTATTCAAATACAGTTGATAAATATATTTCTCCATTTGCTTTCATTTGATCATACAGGGGCAAAAATCTTATTGAACATACTTATTTCAATATTCTCATCTTCCATTATCTAAAAAAAAAATATTTCTAGTTACTGATATAGCTTACCCACTCAACAAGGCTCTCATCACCCAATGGTTTTGATGCGTCAACAGGCTTTCTACCGGTAATAAGCTCTAAGAGAACAACGCCAAAAGAGAATACATCAGATCTCTCAGTCAACTTGCCACTCGAAGCATACTCCGGAGCCAGATAACTGCGTAACAAATAATCATTAGATCATATGAAAATGTGCGATGTTCTCTTGTGCCCTCAGTAAGGCAGGCAGTAATTTACTTACCCAAAAGTTCCCATCACCCGTGTAGTTACATGCGTGACCGCATCCATAGCTAGTCTTGCAAGGCCAAAATCAGCAACCTAACACACGAATAGCAGCCAATTAGTAACAGTGGTCACATTATAACGCCACTCCCAATTTATCTGAATAGCGTTGTTACCTGGGCTTCAAAGTTATTATCCAGTAAAATGTTGGAGGATTTAATATCTCGGTGGATAATTCGGGGATGGCCTGCCAAAGGGAAATAAATGTAATGAAAATGAGGTGCAAATGATCGCATTAATAAGGTACAGAACCAGAAAGAATATTACAATCTTCATGAAGATATGCTATCCCTCGAGCTGAGCCAGCTGCAATTTTAACCCTAGCTGACCACTCCAAAACCGGCATTCCACGTCCTACAAGGGCAGATCAATTAAACAGTTTTCAGACAGAACTAGAACTATGCAGAGCTCTCATGCGGCAATATGCTGAAGTTTACCACCATACCATGAAGATGATGGTGCAGTGTGTCATTGGGCACAAAATCGTAGACAAGCAACCTCTGGTCCTCCGAAATGCAATACCCAACAAGAGAAACTAGATGGCGATGGTGCACACGACTGATTATCTCCACCTCAGCCTGGAACTCACGTTCCCCCTGCCCACCACCACCTTTCAGTTTCTTAACGGCAACCTCTCTTCCATCAGCCAAGCAACCCTTGTAAACAGACCCAAACCCACCTTCCCCTAGCAGGTTCTTCGCTGCAAAACCATTTGTGATCTGGTGCAATTCCTCGTAAGTGAAGAATCGACAATTGCCCATGCTGAACTCTGACATTGTTTCTTTGTAATCAGGACTGCCAGCACTGTAGTTAGTTTTACCTGAATACCCTGGGCAAAAAATGAGTTGTACTTGCTCAGTTTATCACCTAGTAATAATACACTTAAAACTGATTTTAATTTTTCAGGCGCGCGATTTCTGAAAATGCATTTCATCAGATTACCTAACACTTGTGGAGACGAGGCAGGCGACGGCATCACAAATCCTGCATGGTAACCAGTTGCTCTCCTCCGTTTCTTCTTGTACCAAAATGCAGCTCCTACCAAGCTAAGCACAAGAATCGCGACGACTACACCGATGCCCGCCTTTGCACTTGAGCTCATTCCACCATTGCTCGACGAGACGCTGCCGTCCTGCGTGTTGGGACTTAATGACTTGTTGGATCGATCAGCTGCCGTGGCTGCAGCCGTGCCGGGCGATGGAGGACCAGAGACTGGTGCAGATGGCGTCACCACAGGAGTACCAGAACCTGGTGCTGATGGCGTCGCCAGAGGCGACGAAGGGTTAGTGGGTGTAGGGATGATTGGATCTCCAGAAATTGGTGATGGACTAGCTGGAGAAGGCTTGGTAGGACTTCCAGAAGGCGATGGCGCCACCGGTGGAGCCCATGGCGTTCTCGGCGATCTCCGATGTGGCGGTGGAGGTGACTGCACTACCGGCGGCGTGTCTGAGCGAGCAGGCGGGTTAGGCGGCGGCAAATCAGTCGGAGACGATGGAGGTGGTGATGCAGGCACTGGGGGTTGCTGCACAGGCGACGGCTTTGGAGGGGTAGTAGCAGGTGTAGGTGGCACCGGCACTGAAGTCGGTGGCGATGGCGGCGGCAATGTGGCTGACGGGGCTGGTGGTGGAGACGCAACGGGTACAGGCGGCGGTGGCACGGTGGCCGGCGGTGGCACTGCGACCGGAGGAGCTGGTGGTGGAGAGGGCGGCGGGGAATCGGGCTGTGGGGGTGGCGTGGCGGCGGAGGGAAGGGGAGGGGACGCGGCCGGGGGAGTGGAGGGGTCGGCCGGAGTGGCATTGGGCTGCGTCGCGGGTGTTGGGGTCGCGGTGGAAGGCGGCGTGGTGGTCGGCGCGGTGGCTGGAGTGGCGGTGCCCGGGGAGGGAGACGGTGAGGACGCCATTGGAGGCTAGCTAGTAGCCACTACTACTAGAGTGTAGCTGCAGCTGCTACTAGTATCTTCTTCTTGAAAATGGAGGGGACGATCTTTCCATGCACCGGAATTCAGAGGGAATTCATGCTTTCTGTGAGAAGATTCCTCAGATTTGCACAGTAACCAAGCAAAATTGTTGCTTCTTTCTCTCCCCAGAGCGCAACGAAGTGAAGGTGAAGTAGCAACAAACCTCACCTCGACCACCGGAAGAAGAAGACTGAAATCAGCAAGAACAGCACCGCCTTCACCATGAGAGCATGTTCTCTCCTCCTGCCTGAGCAAGCAGCAAACGGCGAAACAAAAAAAAAAACGAGCCTTTTTTCTTGCAGGAAGAGAAGCAAGATCCCACCACCTTTGTCACCGATTAGGCAGATGGAAAGCAAAATTCTCAACAAAAAGAAGAAGAATTGTGGAAGAAGCAGCACAGGAAGGAAGGAAGGGAGCTTTCCTCAGATCCGGCAGTAAAGCGGTGGCATTGAAGGCAAGACAAAGGTAACTGCAGAAACAACAAGAAGAAAAAAGAGAGATTTTTTTTTTGCTCTTTGCTATCTCTATCTGTCTTTCTCCTCCGCTGCGGAACCCGTGACCGCGTAGAGAAGTCTCTCTCCCACTACACAATGGATCAATGGATTCCACTCGAGAAAGAGAGAAAGAAGAGAGAGATTACAAGAAGAAGTAGTACAGTGCTACTACTATTGCGCAGTGTCTGCCACTGCCATGCTGGGGGGTTTGAAAAAGTCAGTACACTAGCGTTGTGTAGAATGCTTGACGTGTGAAATTCTCTACTTTTCCAGTTTCACCCCTTCATATTTGTGTTTTATTACGAGTAGCACCTCCATATCATATCTAATAAACTTTCTGTATTACTACCTTCATTCCCACCGTATTGCTGGTTACAACTTACAACAGCACCGTCTCCGTTCTTTTCTTCAACAAAAGTTGAATGAAGATAAAAATTTTCGTGCCACACTTCTCAAACTGCTAAACGGTGTATTTTGTATGAAAATTTTCTATATGAAAGTTGCTCTAAAATATCATATTAATCTATTTTTTCAAGTTTGTAATAATTAAAATTTAATCAATCATACGTTAATAACATATCATTTTGCGTAAAAAACTTAATCTTCATCTTCATCTTCAGAAAAAAAGAACACCACCTAATTCAGACTTTAAAGTAGTGTCACAGGTTCAGTTTTCATCTGGGACAGTCTCATTTGTCTTTAAAAAAGTCGGCCGCTAAAATTTGAATTTTTTTTAATTTTGGAATTAATTTTACAATATTTTCATCGTGTTTTTTCCATCGTTATCTTTTTAGTCTATATGAACATAGATATAAATTTTCTTATCTATAAATTATTTTTTTATCGTTATTAAGCTGTTTTGGCTTATAATTAGATCTTGTACAACTGATGAGACTATGAATCAAAAGAAATATCTTAAGGACTGACTGATTCTCTGACGAAGAAGGAAGCAGAAGCTTTCTGGTGCAACCATAGTGAGAAAGGTTGTTCTAGTAGCAACTAGCAAGTGCTTAATCTGGCACAGCACCTAAGCTCTGTATTTAAAGCAATTCATGGATTAACTTACACCAACATAAGACGAAGTACTATTCAGCATGGTCCCTCCCTTCTTCCTGTACAGTACAGGTGTGATTTTGCTCTCTGATAAACAATTCTATCATCCAGAGTAGAAACTTTTGGTTTACCTTGGAGCAGTTCAAAAGCACAAGTTTAAAAGTTTTCATATGCTTCCCTACACGAAAGATAGCAAATAAACAAACAAAGTCTCATTTGCCTGAAGCAATTATACTAGTATTTGCGTAATAGAGAAGGGAAAAAACTTTGGAATTTAGCTGTGTAGAACACATCTGTGCACATGGTTTTGTTATGAATCTGGATTGCCCATCTGACTTGACAAAATGTTTGACCCAAAGGAAAAAAAATTAAGTTGGATTCGGCAGCTTCGGCTTTGCAACAAAAATTTGATGATCTGGCTCTAAAATAAATATTTGCATTTTTTTTTTTTGCACCGACTAAGTGCAAGAACGTATAACTGAGGAGATTGCTTAAACATCTTTGTAGCGTGGACTAGCTGGTTTCTGGTACACTCCTAAACAAACTCTTCTTACTTCATAAAAAAAAGGTTATGATTAAGGATGGGCCTTGTTGCTATGGTCAATGTTTTCAATGCTACGGTCAATGTTGTAGGTACGCATCAAATACTAAACAGATTCTAATTTCATTTTCCCAAGCCAGAGTAGTACTAGAATGGACCTGGGGATCGCCTCATGCAAATTGC
Organism: Oryza meridionalis; assembly: GCA_000338895.3. Lineage (NCBI taxonomy): Eukaryota > Viridiplantae > Streptophyta > Magnoliopsida > Poales > Poaceae > Oryza > Oryza meridionalis. Next base: position 692,761 of record CM002524.2, read on the forward strand.
AGCACGTTGCTTCAAAATAATAGTGTGTTCTTCGTTCAATAGTAGTAGTAGCATTTGATTTAAATGTTTCGATGGTTGAATTTGAAGAGCTCAGAGTTGAACATGACTAGCTATATTAATGTTGAGGTTTTTTAGAGTTGACTGAAAAAGTCAATCTACTACAGTAGTAGACTGTCATCAATTGACATCGTTCATCGCCACAGTTACCTGTACTAACACTTCTCAGTTGAACTTTATCAGAAGTAAATACAGTATACTCCGTACCTTTTTTTTTTCCTGAAGATTGTAAATATAGCATTAGTACTATGTTCTTTGCCAGGACTCAAAAGTATAAACCTCGAGTACAATGAAGTACCAAACTGTGAGTGACCTGATTATTCTGCAAGATACTTGCAGTACTCCTGAAGAAAAACTGTTCCCAAGGCCTAATCCTGAGTAGTAAACACTAAACAGCAGCAAAATGCAGTGCTCAATGTCTGAAACTATTCCTATTTGAGGTCTCCATCATGAATTAGTGACTAGCGCGTGAGATTAATGAGTTTGAACAGTGGCATGTGTAGCTTTTAACAAGCAGCGAGAACGAGAAGCAAATTAAACCATTCCAGCTCAGCTTAACTCAGTTCATGGTATGACAGTGACACAACACCGCACTGTCGCATGCAGGAGTACGTTAATTGCAGCTGTATTTTCGGTTGATATTGACGAGCTTTTTAACTAAACAGGCAGTTGCTGCCGCTCACCTAAACAAGCATTTGTTTCTGTCGTGATATTCCTGCATCTTTCGCTTTCCATGCAATGCAAACTTTGCATGTAGGAGTAGTAAACAGCTAGATATGATCAAGGTTGACGTTGATCCAACGAGGAGACAATGGATGGAGCAAACAAACATGTAAGCGCATTGTCCTTAAAAATCCCGTGTAACCAATCCCGTTATGCATTTGCTTTAGATACCCAATTGTGTTTGATTAGAGAATGGAATGCATGATAAACAATAATTGAGGTACTACAATGTTTTCTTTCACTAATTAAGGACACAGGAAAGAACAGTTTCAGCGGAGAAAAGGTAGTCTTCCAACCAATTGTGTGGGCAAGATTTGAGGCAAGAAACTTCCTTGGACGTAGCAGACGAATAATTTTATATGAAGTGTTGCTGCAATTGGCAGCTACGACATGAGATTAGCTCACATCAATTTTATTAATTTTATATGAAATGGGCGGGGCGCGAGGGAGGAAGACAGACGCAGTCAATCGAGAAATGCGCGTAAGCAATGCAAATATGCAATGCAAGGCTCGATTGGCGGACGGACGGGCACCGACACCGACATACTTGCAGATGCAGCTCTTCATCATTCAATCTCTTCTATTACTCCTACTCCTACCTGAGATTCTTTCAGAGCAGAGGAACATCGCGTATGTATGGAATACACGGCTGTGTTTAATTCCACACCAAAATTGAAAGTTTGAAGAAATTAGAACGATGTGATAGAAAAGTTGAAAGTTTGAAGAAAAAAAGTTGGAATCTAAATAGAGTCTACAGTTCGTAGCAGATTTTTAAGATAATGTAATGTAATGGAGTAGATCGAAAGGGAGATTTATCTTTTCCTGGCTTGTGATCTGTTCATCTGCTGATGAGCACGAGTTTCGATTTTCTGCCTTTCTGGTGCCATATGCCGAGAGAAAATATGATGGTCCAACCAACATATTCCATTCCTCGAGTCTAAGAGAGCTGGGCTTTTTCGGAGCTTACACGCAGCCGGCTTAGCCCACACACAACGTCACATTTAGGCCCAACCAATATGGGCCCATACACTACCGTTACGGCCGAACTAATATGGGCCTCACGTACCCAACAATCCCGTTCGGCCCCATTCAATATGGGCCGAACGTTGCTCGCGATACAGTTGCGGCCCATGAAGAAGGGAGGGAATACTCTACTACTAATGCTACTATTTCATTCTCCATGCAATGTACACATCCAATGTGAAATAATGCTGCATGCAAAGGTTTCTTTCTTATTTTGAGGGTATAAATTGAACAAGAAAAAACTCCGGTAATTAGTTCAGACGGAAATTTATATAGTTGCAAGAAATATAAGTTTGCAGAGGAGAGGAGGGAAGAGGAGTCAGCCGGTGTTGCGCATGCCGGCGGCGATGCCATTGATGGTGATGAGCAGCGCGTCGCGGAGCTTGCGGTTGTCGTCGTCCTGGCGGAGGCGGCGGAGGACCTCGACCTGCAGCATGTTCATGGGGTTGAGGTACGTGAGCCTGCTGTCGATCAGCTTCCGCAGGCTGCGGTTGTTGGCGGACAGCTTCTTGTGGCCGCTCACCGCCAGCACGCAGTTCTCCGTCCGCGCCAGCTCCTGCCGGAGCTCCGCCCCGAGCGCCCGCCGCCCGGCGTCGTGCACCAGCACGTCGTCGTAGTGCTTGGCCATGGGCGCGTCCGCCTTGGCCACCACCATCTCGATGAGGTCCACGGTGGACTGGAAGAAGGGCCACTCCTCGTACATGGCGCGGAGCTCGTGGGTGTGGCCCTTGTCGCAGGCGTCCTGCAGGCCGCGCCCCACGCCGAGCCACGCCGGGAGCACCAGCCGCGTCTGCGTCCACGCGAACACCCACGGGATGGCGCGAAGGTTGGAGATCCCAGGCGTGGTCCTGCGCTTCGCGGGGCGGCTGCCGATGTTGAGGTAGCCCAGCTCCGCCTGCGGCGTCGCCTCCTGGAAGTACTTGATGAACTCCGGGTTCTCGTACACCGTGCTCCGGTACTGCGCGCAGCTCACCCGCGATATCTCCTCCATCACCCCCCGCCACTTGTCGTCCCGCGGCGGCTGCGGCGGCCTCAGCGTCGCCAGCAGCACCGCCGTCGTGTATATCTCCAGCTGCCGGACCGACGTCTGCGGCAGCCCGAACTTCGCCTGCACCATCTCCCCTTGCTCCGTCGACCGAAGTGTCCCCTGCACCATGCACCATTCATTACTACCTTCGTTTCAGGATATAAGACTTTCTAGCATTGCCCACATTCATATAGAATCTACACATAGATTCTATATGAATGTGGGCAATGCTAGAAAGTCTTATAATATGAAATGGATGGAGTTGCTCGCAAACACATGGAAGGAATGGACTAATTAATCAGTGCCAGTTGCTCACCATCACTGAGCCGGGAGGCTGCGACTGAATGGCGAGATAGGTCGGCCCGCCGCCGCGGCCGATGCTCCCGCCGCGGCCATGGAAGAGCGTAACCTTGATGCCGAACGCGTTGCACGCGGCCACCACATCTTCCTGAGCCTTGTATAGCTCCCATGCCGCGGTGAAACGGCCGGCGTCCTTGCCGGAATCAGAGTATCCCACCATCACCTGCAAACTCCTCCCGATCAAGTTTGAGATATCCGAAACTAATGCAAAATGAGTTTGAGATATTCGAAACTAAACCCATCGATCATTCTACCTCTTGGTGCCCGTTATGGTTCTTGATGATGTGGTCTCTGTACCAGTCGATGGACAGTAACTTTCTGATTGCTGGGCCGGCTTCTCGCAGATCATTCACCGTCTCAAACAGTGGAACAACTCTCAACCTATTCACAAACAATAACACAATATTCAATCAAACACTGGCCATGGTACAAAACATAATATACGATCTATATGGTGCAAAAACAAGTTCAGTTGGCTTAGCCACTGGCAAAGTAAAAGATCACAGTCGAATTTTCCTTGCTAGCTCAGAGACAGTGCACAATTCCTTCTTTTCCATTTCTACTCAGTTTGCACAATCAACTTTGTTCTTAGTTTTGTGTAACTACTAAACCAACCAATTGGGAGTTCATAAGTTCAATTGATCGAGTAGCACACTGAACATGAGGTATATAATCATACTTACGTTCCACCAGGACATGGCCTTCCTAGGTCCCCGCTGACTGTAAGTCTTGCGTCCTTCTGCAACAGTTCAACCGCTAGGACATCGCTTGCCTGCAACCAGAGGAACACATCATATTTAATGTACAGAGTGATAAATATAATGTGCCACGATTGTCATGGTATAAGGCATGACATGGCAAAATGCTTGGAACAACCACCGGGTTACAGGTGAGGGTTAGCAAGAACGCTAAAGTGCAGGATGAATATTCAGATTTTTCTTATTATTTAGTGCTACATAAGAGTTGCGCATCTACATACATTTGAGGCCATTGAAATCACATATGCTCCAAGTGCATCGCTTCCTAACTCTGCAGCAACACGGAATGTATCAAGAACTTCTTGCACATCAGCAGTAACCTGAAAGGAATACAAAGGAAATGCAAATGTAAGTCTTTCCACTTCAAGGTGAATCTCCATTCCCTTTTTCTCTTCTACAATGAAGTATGCAATCATAAAGTTGCCATTCAAATATTCTTATGTACCAACACTGCAATCCCTGGACTGCTGGCTGTTCCTATATCTTTCTTGTAAAAGAAAATACTCCATCCAAAATATAAGGGATTTTGGTTGGATGTCCAAAAGAGGCGCGGCTTCGACACCATCATTATTCTGGCCGCTTGGTCAATTTGGAAGGAACGGAATAGCCAGGTTTTCAACAGCCAATGCGGATCCTGGGGAGAAGTGGCAAACTTGGCTGCTGAAGAAGCAAGCCTATGGCGCGCGGGGGTGCTGATCTAAGCCTCCTCATCTAGGTTTCGGTCATACAATTGGTTAATTGCGAAATAACACCCTCTACTGTGCTTTCTTTCTTTCTTTTCTTTTCCTGGTGTTCTTGTTTTTGTTTCCTTTATCGGTTGTGTTTGTAAGTCCCACCCCTCAATCTTAATAAAAAGATATGTAAGTCTTATGCGTATTCCCGAAAAAACTAAAATCCATGTTGAATGAACAGTGATGCTATATCTGATGCCTCATCAAATTCTGTACAATCAGAAGTTAGCATAGTATTAACCATTTTGGCGTTGGCGGAGGTGATACCAATCTTATCACAAAATGACTATATAGAAAGGAACTATATCTGTTTCTGAAGGTTTCTATCATACTGTTCCACACATTGAAACTCAATTGGCACTTCCTGTTTCCATGTAAACAAACATTCATCACAAACTAAAAAACGCTACCAATCTTACCACAAAATGGTTGTGTAGTATAAGTTTCATTTTGTGGTAAGATTGGTAGCATTTTTTAGTTTATGATAAATGTTTGTTTGCATGGAAGGATTTATATTGTACTGTTCCACACGATGAAACTCAATTGACACTTCTGGTTTCCATGTAAACGAACATCTATCACAACTAAAATATAAGTTATCATTAGCCACTAGGATAGGAAATTTAATGTCCACATTCAACAACTGACCTGTATGTATGGGGGGACAAGAGGGCGCTTCCCTTTCAGCTCTCTAGTCAAGAAATCCAGTTTCTTTTGTTCATCCCACTCACTATAAACACCAAGATCCAGGTAAGATGTGATGGCATCAAGTGTTTCCGTATGCCGGCCTGATTCCTACAGTAATATAACGCCATTCTATTCATTAATGGACTACTGGACTTCGCTTGAAGCTATTCTGAAGTTACATCAGGAAAATTTAAATGTGAGTAAGCATAAAAACAGTAGTGATCAATGTGCCCACCTGCCGTACATCAAGCTTCATTAACACCATACCAAAGGTTGCAACCCGTCGAATCAAATCTGCTAGCCGGCCATCCGCAAGCACACTAGATCCACATGATTGCTTCATAAAATAGTTGAAGATGTGAACACAGTCAGTACAAAAAGGAAATTATGTGATGAACAGAAACCTCCACCCACTCCATCATCGATGATTGTTCTCACAACTAATCAAAGCCTAGCCAGTAAGAATGTGGAGATGGTAAAGGGCAATTTTGAAGAATGCTGAGAATGTTTGTGCCAAATGTTTTTTTTTCTAGCACACACACAGACACACTTGCATGGATAGAGGATAGTTGATCATGGTAGTACAGCACTAAAGTTAAAGGGATGAGCGATCGACCCTACATCAGCCAATTAGACTAACCAGTGATTGATAACACAAAAGCAAGGGCTCCAAAAGTTTATCCGATGTATCATAATATTCTGAAGTATCACGATCACATGGTAGATCCTCAAGAAGAAGCTCGAGTCGTCTCCGTGTGTTCATCAGCTGAAAAAAAAAGAGTGGTAAGCACAATCAAAAGGAAAAATTTTTGCCACGTTAAAAAAATATAACAGGTCAAGAAAAATATAATAGATGGGTACTGTTTATACATAGCATAATCTCTTCTTGTTCTCATTGAGGTTTTTCTTCCAACCAAAGATTGAGAGTACCTATGTCCAACTATTTGGGTATCTTTGGCATATATGTTTTTAATAGTAAAATGCCACATAAAGTTTATCCCAAACTTTATTGCCAAAGAACAGGAGTAGAGTCTCTGGGAATTTATTAGTGAGATTAATTTAATCCTAAAGAATATTGTACAATTTTGGTAATCAAGCATCCCTTAATCCAACCTCTATTAGTAGACTAGGCAATCTTTTGCCTACTTCCGGAGAAGAAAAAATGAGACGTATAATAAATGATAAAGTATGGTTCTAACCTTTTCTTTCACATCACCAAGGACAACTCTATAAGGAGTACTCCCTGGTCTCTCTGATATGCTTGGTTCTAGAAGTTTCCGGAAGCTCGATCGACCAATCTGGGATTCTGTGAACATCTTCCTTAGTTGACCTCCACTTGGAGTTCGACCCATCGGGCGATGACTAGGAGACGGCAATGGACTGTCTTCACGTTTTTCTGTTATGTTTAGAGCCAACTAGGAGACACAGCATGCATTAATTCTCATGAAATGTTAAGAAATATATATTGAAATTTATCTACACTATCCAGTTAGTGTCAGCTAGTTCTTTATTTGTTTGTTTGTTTATTCTTTGCTATTTCTACCGGTGATGCCATAGCTTCTCCATAGCATTTTTCACTCCATGTCATTTCAATGTTAGTTGAAAAAAAAAATGTAGCGCATATTGGAATAGATGCGCCAATGCATTTTTATGGACAGTTTGTGCTTCCAATGATCTCTGTACAACAAAGAAGTAGAATGTGTGAGACATCACAAATTCTATCTGTCCTAACCTTATGCTTTGGATTCCCTGGAAGTTTTGACATTCTGATTTGAGATTCCCCATCGTTGCATTCTGCATCAAATACAAGCTCTACTCTTAGTATTAGAAAATCATGGGAAGACATAGACATCGCATTAATAGTAGCAATGCATTAATAGGTGAGACAATAAATTTGCATACATATGTACAAACACACACCAGTGCTATTTCAGATGAACCTGATGATACATGATGTTAAATCCATGTTACAAAAGATGCTCTTTAATTAATGTTGATGGAACTATTTTACATGGTGATTGGCATTCTGAAATATTTTTCAAAATAGCATGTCCAATATTGTTTGTCCTATGCAGTATGCACAAATTTTCCTCAGATCCGGTTTGGGGAACAGAGGAAGCTGTTGCAATGTAAATTTCATGGTTCAATCCAGCAGTTGATGACACAAGTCTTACATTGATTACAAGGATGACAGCATGGGGTATTTGTGTCAGACATAATACAGAAATAATGATCCAGCACTCCCCCCCCCCAAAAAAATATATATATATATATATATATATATATATATATATATATATATATCGATGTGGTGTCATGAATGCGCTTATGTGAAGAAGCAAATAAGTTTGTTACTGTAAGACTTGAACACCTCTATATTCATTTTCAGTTTCATTAATGAAGCCTACTGGTTCTAAATATAAAATAAGTTTTTATTATTTCCAGATTATAACTTAGGTATTGCTTATTTAACACATAATTTGTGATAGAAAATCAAGAAGCCGAAAGTAACCAAACAAATTGGTGTAAAATATTTTATGCAACTACAAAGTACAAACTACTTCCTTGGGCTATTAGGATTTTGGATTTTGTTACAAAAAAACTAGACCTAACAACATAATGCTGACTGCTCCCCTTGGACTATTATGCATTTGGTACAAAAACATTAGACCTTTTTATATTAACATAATGCTACAGCATGTCAGTGCAACACCCAAAGAGAAGCAAAACATCTTTCATTTTAAAACAAAAGCAATACCGCCTCACCAAGTAATAGAATTGCTGGTGCAAACTAGTACTCCCTTCATTTCATATTATGATATGTTTTGACTTTTTTCTTAATCAAACTTCTTTAAATTTGACCAAGTTTATAGAAAAGCATATCAACATTTTTAACACCGAACAAACATACTATGAAAACATATTCAATATTAGGTTTAATGGAACTAATTTGGTGTTATAAGAGTTACTACATTTCTATATAAACTTGGTCAAGCTTAAAGAAGTTTGATTAGAAAAAAAGTCAAAGCGTCTTATAATATGAAACGGAGAGAGTATAAGTCAATGACCCAAAGATGTGAACTTAAGTGAAATACATCTTAGATGATGCATCATATAAAGTTTCCAACAAGGAGTCCACCTGTACATGATGGAAGATCAGCACCAGAAGGAAGCTGTGCAGGAAGTGCCAAGCTGTGCTGAAGCTTTAGATTGTTCTGGGGTCCAGTTTGATTCCAGGTATTGGTCTTCTGGTCCTCTGATGCTGACTCTGCAGAGTTCATTTGAAAATATCAACATAGAATGAGCCAGCTTTTTTTTTCTGAAATATGTAATGTACAATAGGTGAGGCTATTCTAAACAAATTCAAGATTATTTCTACATGACAGAGATGTGCTGCAATGATCGTTAGATCATAGGGGAAATACCATCCAGACAATGGTTAATTGGTTAGGCAGTACAGGGATGTAAAAGATGAGGTGTAGACTGTAGATGAGAATAAATCAATAAAGACAAGAGGTGGGGAAAAACTTATTATTTCTTTATTGCTTCCCGATAATTAGAGCAATGTCCCTTCATATAAAGGTGCTAGTACCCCACCCACCATAAACAAAATGGTTATAGGGTAGAGTCTCTACCTTTCAGCGTCAAAAAATAAATAAATGAAGGTGCTAGAGCCCAAAGGGTAGGAACTAATAAAAGGGGACCTATAAGATAGTTATAAACTGAAAGGAAATATCTAATATAGAAACTAAAATTACAATCCCTATGATAAGGGTTCTGTTACAGTGCACCTAACTGTTTAAGGAACAGTAGCACAACCAATAATATGCATTATACTAACTAATGAACTAACTAACTAACTAGGCATTTGAAAAGCGCCACAATTCAGGTGGCAAGCGAGCTTCTGGTGAGACTGAAATGGATTAAGCTTGGATATATCATGAAACGACCTTTGAGCAGGATGTCATTAGCTAAGTTTGCAAGCTTCTCGCTGCATCTGTTAATTGATAGCTCAAAGCTTAGAGTGTCTAGTTCCCGGATGTACAGATCAATTGCCATCCATTGGGACAAAATGGAAACATCCCTAGTAACCTGCAGCTCAGAAATGAAACATTGTAGTCTTTCAGAATGGTGATCATGTCGAAATTAACATAAGCAAAAGGTAGAAAAACGCAACACACCATTAGAATGTACAGGAAATACTAGTGAATACTGGGAAGGCATAATAAAACGACCAAATTCAAATGTGTGGATCTTACTTTTGCTGTGACATTAGGATTCCCATCACGGTCACCACCCATCCATGAACCGAATTTGATTGGTGTGCAGGTGAGCGGAAGTGGCTTGCCAGTGTTCTATAAGAAAAGCATTGTAGGAGGGTTTATATCCGCTCGTGAATGAGTCAAACGGAAGTGGAATTCAACAAATGCAATCAATGTATTTATACCTTCTTTAGAGCATTGCTAACACGGCGAAGATAGTGTGGTATTGCTTTCCAGAGCGATTGTTCAACAATATGAAGGCCTACAAAAAAAAGATGGGATCATGGGAATACTAGCAGTAACAAAAACAGAACATAGATGGTTACTAACCAGCTCTAGCTTCGTCAACAGGTGTAGGTTTATGGCGCCTCAACTCATCAGTCTGCCATATTGCCGTGATTTCTCTTACCTACATAATTCAAAGTTAGAAAGATTGGAACACATTAGGAAAAGGAAAAAAGAAAACTATGAAGATCCTCTGAAGTTATACCAGATCTTCAATTAGAATTTCTTTATCCTCGAGGCTAAGATCAGCACGTTCGTTGAATTCCAAAAGGTGCTGCAGCACAGTTTCATCGGTAATTGAAACAACAAAATAGCAATATCAAGGTTGAAATATGAAACTATTGAAATTAACTCACAGCTATTCTGAGGTGTTTGTATTGCAAAGTCCGCCGATTGATTTGAGTTGGATGAGCTGTCAGAACAATTTCAACCTCCTGTAAAGGTCGAATATCTGATAAATTTGATCATGCGTGACTTTCTTACAAGATACACAGATAAATTTGATGATGTGCAACTTTCATAATATACAATGTATTAAAAATGTGTGCTTAATGTGAGAAATTACCTGCTTGCATACAGTGTCATAGAGTTCTTCCGGGCTAACACCACTTTGAATCAACTTGGCAAATGTATCATCACATGATTTCGACAGGTCAGCGAAATTGCGTGCTTTACGAACCCTACATAAAAGACATAAAAATGCCAAGCTCTAGATTTTGGGTGATTTTCAAAATTGGTAAACATTCTAGTTCAGGTGATAAAAAACATAGCAACATTAACATTTTCCTGAAATGAATAAGATGTACTGCAAGTCTGCAACATGCTGATGGTAATTATTTCTTAAGCATATGCATGAAGTCTCAGCTGTTCTAAAACTTGACATACTACCATAATAAGAGGTAATTGCAACAATAAGTGCGATGCTCAATGGCCTTGCTAGGTTCCAAAAACAGTCGGACAACTGACGACAAAACATCTGAGGAAACCACAATGAAGCTGCCATGTGCGAGCGTAAGGTTCCTTCAATCAATTCTGTCTGAGGAGGGTCACATGGAAACAACTAACGGGTGGACCGACATTGTAATGCCGTACACATATATACCGGAATTCTTGGATTCCATATTGCCATCAAAGATTCATCTGTGCTACTGTAATGTGGCATCCCTATCACGAACAGGTATACTTATATTTCCCAAATATGACAAATAGGTACCCCAAACAGAAGACAACTCTTGAGCACAACAAACTCCCGTGTTGTTATCAGTATTCTTTAATTAAAGTGTGACAAATAAACTGTAAATTCAGTGTTTGGCTTTCAAATTGTTCGCGCCAAATATGATAATGCACTCGTCACTATCACTAGCAGTAAGTTGTAGTAACACAAATTCAGACAAAAGAAAAGGTGTTTAATATGTTACTAATGGCATGTAGTACATTCTGAAAATGGAGTGGTACAACAAATGTGTTGAGGGCCGTACATGCATGATAAATTCAGGTTAATAGGGAGTAATTGAGGTAAACACATTATGATGATTTATGAGGTGAGTTTGCAGATTATAATGGCGGCGGAAGAGGTGATCCTCCAATTAATTAACAAAATAATTTGAGAATGTGAATAAATGTGTGTAGGGCGTGCGGTATGGCACCTGTGGTAAGTGTCGGCGATGGTCATGAGGTTGAGGTGGTGGGAGAAGGCGCGGGCGAGGCAGAGCGAGTCCTCGAGCGACATGGCGGCCAGCTCGGCGCCGAGCTGCTTCTCGACGATGATGGCGGTGTCCTCCACCCCGGCGGAGCGCATGTTGACGGCGCTCTGCACGCACCGTGTTAATTGGATCGAATCATCATCATATATAATCATCATCGACCGGATGGATGGATGAAATAATTAAGGAAGGATGGATACGATACCTGCGCGAGGATGGTGATGCGCTCGAGGAGGTGGATGAAGCGGGGGCCGAGCTCGCGGAGGAGGACGTCGTGGAGGAGGCTGCCCAGCAGCCGGCAGTCGTCCTCGAACGCCTGGAATGATATCCCCTCCGCGATGTCATCCGTCGTGTCCGTCATCGCCGATCACCGCCTCGCCTCCCCTGACCGGATTCGGATTCCTCAGAGAGCACCAGATGGAGAGAGGGATTGGGATTGAGATTGAGATGGTTGAATGGAATGGAAAGCGAGGAGAGGAGAGGAGACCAAGGCGGAGAGCGCGGACAGCCTCAAGCACGCCACGCGAAGGAGCTGGAGGAGTTACAATACCAACCCCCCCCCCCCCCCCCCCCCGCATTTTGTTTTTTTTCCATCTCTCACAACGTTTTCTCCTGGAGATATAAGTAATTTGTGAATAAAATTTTCATGCACGTATTTTTAGCAGTCTAAAAACGAAAACTGAAAAATAAACTTCGATTAAAAACCTCAAAATTAGCTTCAGGTTTTAGGTTAAAATTTAAAATTTTAGCTAATAAATATAAGCCTAAGTAAAAAGATGGGCCTTTCATTCGGAAATTATAGTCCGTTCATTATCATCGCTCACGTGGAGGAGCATTTGCTTGGCACACAGATTTTGCATTTCCACTTTATAAGCCAGCTAAAATTTTGTTGCTTTGCTTTTCTCTTCTAAAACAAATTTCGTTCCTTTGCAACAAAAGTGGCAGTAAAGTGTGTTGGAATTTTGGCATCAGAAACTGCAGTGTCCGTTCATCAACCAGTCCAGCAAGGATTGCTTTGGACTGGCGTCTGGCGCTACAAAGCCACGGCATCAGCACTAATCCGCAGCTCCGTTTTATGTGTGTGTGAAGGATTAGTTCTCAACAACCTTAATATGTACTACCAGAGAATATCATTGTAACAAAATATTAAAATAAATTTTGTAACAAGTAAAAAATTTATAAATTGAAATTTTTTTCTTAAATATTTAGTTATTTAAGTTGACATGTAATAAACGGGTAGCCGTTCACTCGAATGATAAAAAAATATATTTCTCATACTAGAGGCAGTTCAAGAACCATAGCATAATTACGCGTTTAGGGGTTGTTAAGTTCACATGCTATCATACTTTGCTATACGTCGAACAACTTAGGCAGCTTTGATTGAGTTAGTAACGTGTTTGGTTTATGTCACATTTGTGACAAGTTTCTTTTTCTAACACCTTGATCTTACATGCCATTGTCTCAAAAATTGTGCAAGGCACTAGTAGTGGCTTTGCTTACTAAAGTGTGGTGTCAATTTTGTTAACTTAACCTTAACCTTTGGTAAGCTTGGCAAGAAAACTATGATAACCATAGACAATGTCAGTATACAAGCCAAACACCCTTTTAGTTTGGTTTGGAGTTTTTTATTTCTCATATCAAAAAGGAAAACTGGTTGTGCTAAAACCACATGAAAGTTTTGGCACTAAAATTTAGCAGCATAGAATTTGAACTAATCGTATGTAAAAAAATAATAACAAATCAAACACCTAGGAGTATATAATACTGTTAAAAGTTAACAAAATTTTGATAAAACAAAAAATGGCGGCTTCAATGGAATCAATTCGTTACTCTCACTTCGCTTGAGGAAACAGGATTCAGGCAGCCGAGCAGCAAGCATATGATATGGACAGACATTTTGGGGCTGTTAGTTCCCCGAAAACTTTTTCAAAAACATCACATCGAATCTTTAGATATATATATGGAGTATTAAATATAGATAAAAAGAAAAACTAATTGCACAGTTTGCATGTAAATCGCGAGATGAATCTTTTGAGTCTAATTAGTTCATGATTAGCCATAAATACTACGGTAACTCATATGTCCGAAAATCCCTTCTGACATCCAATTAAACGTTCGAAGTGACAATAAAAATTTTTATTTCACCGACTAATCCGGGCCTGTTGGGGGCGTCCCTGCTGCCGGCTCTCATCAGATGGATGGATGGATGTGAATAAAGATAGGATTGAAATGAAATGAAAATACTCCCCCTACAGTAGTGTACGCTTGTGCTCAGTGCCAGCAGAGAGCAGGGTGTAGTACAAGCAAGCCATAAGTACACATCATCGGTCAGACGAGTGAGTGACAGTGAGTCGACGTCTGGCATGACTTGCGCCTTGAACGTTTTCATTCTTCACACTCTCCCGTCCGTAACATTGCACGCATGTTGCATTGCAAACTGCAGATTTTAGGCCGAGTTTAGGCTGTGTTCAGTACACGTCAAAATTAAAAGTTTGGTTGAAATTAGAACGATGTGACAGAAAAGTTGAAAGTTTGTGTATGTAGGAAAATTTTGATGTGATGAAAAAGTTGGAAGTTTGAAGATAAACTTTGGATCTAAACACGGCCTTAGTTCCAAACTTTTTTTTTCAAACTTCCAACTTTTCCATCACATCAAAACTTTCCTATTTCAAATTTTCCGTCACATCGTTCTAATTTCAACCAAGCTTCTAATTTTACTGTGAACTAAACACACCCTTAAATGTAGACGAAAAAAAAACTTCCAACTTTCCATCATATCAAATATTTGGACATATGTATGGAGCACTAAGCTCTGTTCGGGAGTGAGGGTTGGGAACCTCACTCCCTGGCACGGAAAACGGAGCAGCGATTAGCGCGTGATTAATTTAGTATTTCCTAATTCTTTTTCACAAATGGATTAATATGATTTTTTTAGCAACTTTTGTATAGAATTTTTTTTTACAAAAAAACGCACCGTTTAGCGGTTTGAAAAGCGTGCGCGCGGAAAACGAGGGAAGGAAGTTGGGAACCATGGGTATAGAACGCAGTCTGAATGTAGATAAAAAACTAATTCCATAGTTTACATGTAAATTGTGAGACGAATCTTTTGAGCCTAATTACGCCACGATTTGATAATGTGGCGCTACAGTAAACATTTGCTAATGACGGATTAATTAGGCTTAATAGATTCGTCTCACAGCTTATAGACGGAACCTATAATTTATTTGTTATTAGTTTATATTTAATAATTTAAATATGTGTTCGTATATGTTTTTTTTTTCCAAAACAACTAAACACAGCCTAAACAGATTTACTGGTTGCTGTCGATAATTGATCAGTCACGCCCAAAAAGCCTGTAGCCTATGGTTAGCACTGTAGCATAGTGTATAGTGACAACATGCCGGGAGGCACGTAGGGATGACAATTTTGCCCATGGGTTCGGGTATCCACGGATACCCGACCCAATGGGCACGGGTGTGGGTGTGATTTTTTATTAGTAGGCATGCCCGCCCGAAACCCGTAGACATCATGGGCAACAGCCGGGTTTCATTTTTTGCCTGTGGGTAACCCATGCCCAACCCGATACATATGTATTAGCTAATTTCGAGTTATATCTTAATTCTTATACCTTTTTTTTTGTTTATTTGTGATACTAACTAATAATAAGTTGTGATGTAATTCAAATTATTGTTGATAACTGATAATATGGTAAATTGTTGACTTTATTTCTCTTTGTTAAATTATATATCTTTTGAGTTATTATTCATGTGAGATCCATTGGGTACCCGCCGGGTATACCCGTGTCCGTCGGGTATGGGTACGGACACAGAGTTTTGCCCGCTAACCCTAATGGATAGGGTTTGGGCGGGCGACGACGGACATAGGTTCGGGCATGGTTTTGCTCTACCCGTGTCCGACCCGATCAATTACCATCCCTAGAGGCACGGACGAGCCCGCGAGAGAAGAGAGGAAGAGGAGATCGAGCTGATCCATCCTAGCTATTCTAGGCTTTGCATTGCATCCTAGCTACTCGTAGTTGCTTCATCAGATCAACCATATCCATTCATTGCTCCTCCCGTCCCTGCATTACCAAGGCCTTGTTTAGTTACAAAGTTTTTTTTTAAACTTTTAACTTTTCATCACATCAAATCTTTCATACACACATAACTTTTCTATCATATCGTATCAATTTCAGCCAAACTTACAAACTTCAGTGTGAACTAAACACAGCCGAATACCAATAGCAATGTCGATACACTATACGGACGTTGCCATTGCTGCCATTGCAATACCAAAATTTCTTTCCTGCCATTGCTACCGCTTATTATACTAGTACAGTTATTGATCGAAAACTACTCCTGACACTCCATACGATGACAATGAGGGTAGCTACCTCATCCAAGACTACTGGCAAGCAGAGTAGCAGGAGTAGTACTGGAGTACTGTATCTACTCTACCACTAGTACCAGTAGATGGCGGCAGGGGCAGGGTGTGCAGGCTACTACCGGCTGCTCCAGTCTTGAGCCTTTCAATGGTGCCTGTCAGATTTTGAACGCAGTGAAGAAAAACACTGTCCATCAATCGGTGCTGTGGATCGGATCCGACCACCATACAGTACCATGGATCATCATCGTTCATCGTTCATCCCCTCCGTGCTCTGCTCATCAGCCAACAGCTTCTTCGATCGCTTAAACTTGTCTGTTTGCCATCCGTGTAGCAACAGCAGCATCGTCATCATCACCCCTCTATTCTCCCTTCATGTGTTGTTTCTAGGAGCACTTCTCTTTTTTTTCTCTCTTTCCTTCTTCCTATTGCTCTACTTCAGTTAATTGCTCTCTTGAGCTACTTCAATCCGAACCACTACTACCACATTACTGTTCTAGGACGGAGGTAATACATTCAGGCATATTATGTGCAGCATCAGCATCAAACTCAAGCTATTCCTTGATGCTACCAAGGCAACTTTACTTGCTCAAATTTTCATATACAGATTTCTTTTAAGTCTAGTTATCTAGCATTTGGGTCAAGCTAAAATGCTAGTATTGCAAAACAAAAATACAATGATATACATATGCATATAAGAGCCCAATCTCAGACCTCAGCTAATCTAACTCACATATACGGTTGTCAAGATCGATCTAGCTACTGACTCATGCATGATTACCAAGCTAGTAAATATATACTCTCACATCGGAGCAAAATATTTTCAGACAAGGAGAGCAGTTTACCTTATATCCATTATCCACTTCCCGTAATTAAACATCACAGGAGAAACATGCTAATTACACCCAAAAAAAACAACCAAGCTAGTACTCGTCACTACACAGTTTCTGACTAGTGTTTACTGTGACCACCAGGATTTCCTCCTGCTTTTCCATCATCAGAAAAACACCCAAAAAGAGAGAGCCAAAAGTAAGAACAGCACTACTAGTCACTAGCCGAGCTAAACTAGAGAGAATCAGTTTCTTCATTTCATGTTTGTTCCATCTATCTGAAGATTCTGAAAGTTGGTGTCGTCTTTGGCTACAAGAGAGACGTGGCCACCATCCACAAGAAGAAGAAGCAGAAGCCATTGATGAGGTTGGAAGCAGACGAGGTGGCCATGAGGCTGGAGCTCGCCTCCGGCTTCCTCCCGTCCCCCACGCCGCCGGCCACCTTGCACACCGTCACCCCCGGCGGCGCGTGCGCCGCGTCCACCGCGACATTGTCGTAGCACAAGCCCGGGTTGTCCCACGACGCGAACCTCCTCCCCATCCTCTGGTAGAAAGCCGTCGAGAACTGCAGCGTCCCCGTCAGGTTGTTCCCGTTCAGGTACAGCGCGCCGATGTTGGGCAGCTCGGCGAGCCTGGCCGGCACGTCGCCGGTGAGCCGGTTGTGGTCGAGCGCCAAGAACCTCAGCCTGGTCAGTGCCGCCATGGATTCCGGTATGGCTCCGACGAGGCCGAGGCTGGACAGGTCCAGCGTCGCGATTCCGCGCAGCTTCTCCCACCCGAGCTGCCCCAGGCTGCCTCCCATCGGGTTGTTCGACAGGAGCAGGTCCTGCAGCGACCCCATGCCTTGCAAGAAGGACGGCAAGCCGCCGGTGAGGCTGTTGTTCCTGAGGTCAAGCAATGTCAGGCTCCCGAGCCCGGCGAGCTCCGGCGGCAAGCTACCCTGCAGCAGGTTGTTGCTGAGGTCCATCTTGAGGAGTCCCTTGAGGCCACCTAGCGACGAAGGCAGAGAGCCGGTTAGAGAGTTGTTGCTGACGTCCATGATCAGCAGCTGCTCGGCGAAATGCCCATTACCAAGTGACGCCGGGATCTGCCCGGACAGCCCGTTCCCGGACAAGACGAGACGACGCAGCCGCACCAGAGACCCGAGCTCGGCGGGCACGGCGCCGGTGAGGTTGTTCTCGACGAGCACGAGCGACTGGAGGCTCGACAGACGGCCGAGCGACGCCGGTATGGGCCCCGTCAGGCCCGGGTTGGTGCGGAACTCGAGCGTCTCCAGGCTGCCGGCGAGCTTGTCCCAGCTGGTGGCCGGAATTGGGGTCGGGTTGGTCGCCGGGAAGCAGCTGTAGAAGGAGAGGGTCTTGAGGCGCTTGAGGTCGAACAGCTGGGGACTGAACTTGGCATCCGCAGAGCACTGCAGTGAGTTGTCAAGAACTGGGCCAATGCTCATCACTGTTGGGTACCACAGCCCATTGAACAGATCACATGACACTCCCTGCAACAAATTCAGAGGCATCCTGTTAATTGCTTTTCTCCATTCAATTTGAATTCACAAACACACTTTTTAATAAAAGGAGCTAAAGCTTTTCTTTTCCTGAATTTTGGAATTTACAGTACAAATGTTAGCTGTCACCACTTTCACACACATGGAAAGGTACCAAATGACGGGCCAGTAAACAGAATTTCTGGGTAGTACACTACTGGTAGTAACAGACATGGAAGGATCACATGGTTGACAGAATTTGATTAATGTTGTTATATAGTATGAATGTTCAGATTTGCTCCTTTTATAGCAGCTCCAATTTCCTTGTCAGTTTTATATATCAGCATCAAAATGTAAGTAATTATGGTATTCTGGGAGGGCAAATACTAATGTGTTAATTAGATCCATGCCATAAAAGGAGCGAGTCGTGAGCAACTGTTGCTTATGAGTGAGTAACAG
The DNA here is from genome assembly GCA_000338895.3 of Oryza meridionalis. Taxonomy (NCBI): domain Eukaryota; kingdom Viridiplantae; phylum Streptophyta; class Magnoliopsida; order Poales; family Poaceae; genus Oryza; species Oryza meridionalis. The sequence goes on from CM002524.2 coordinate 711,529, forward strand.
CAGCTCAAAGTGCAGGGATGGGAAAAAGGACAGAGCGGCGAAATGTAGTGGAAAAAAGAGGGAGCATCTCCACAGCAAAAGAACCAAGGGATGAGAATATCATGAGATGAAAAGAGAAGACATGAGAATACTCCTGTAGTATCTGTATCTCTTAAGAAAACATGGAGATTTCAAATCAGAGAGATTCTTTTCATGTGAGTGGAAAGTTCTTGTCCAAGAGAATCTCCTATATCGAGTAACATCGGAGACCCAATGTTTTCAGAGGTCTCACTCAGCCACAGTTGAGAAACAGGGCAGCCGCAAAATGCAGAGACACTTCACCAACACAGAGGCTACACAGACGAACAGGAAATTGAAACAAAGAAGGAACATACTTCAAGGATACTGCTAAAGTTTGGATCTTTAAAACAAAAATAATTGCACAAAAATCTCAAGCTGTATTCTTGGTGCATAACTTAATGAAGAAATCTCTAATGCATAGTATTACCCTGCACTCCCAAGATCCTTTGAACCATGAATTTGACTCACAAAAAGAACAGAAATTTGCTCGAGCGACTAGTATCAAGAACTGTGTAGTAGTGGTGTTTGCAGAGAGAAAGGTAAACCTGAATGGGAGACCAGCCGCAGGGGTCAGGATAGAGGGCGGAGCCATTCCAGCCCTTGCCGACGAAGCCCTCGATGGCCGCGTAGAGAGCCCTCTTCTCCTTCTCCTCCATTGGAGCCGCCGCCGTCGACGCCGAGCCGTCCGCCGCCTCACCTTGGCCCGAGCAGCCATGGAGGCGGCTGTGCAGGGCGACGATGAAGAGCAGCAGAGAAAGAGCCTGCAGCTGCAGGAGCTTTCTGCTTTGTGGTTGCCTCATTGTTTGGCGCAACAAGCAGACCTGGACTGGACGCTGCAATATACTCCTCGCTCAGCTCAGGCAGCAGCAGCCATGGCGGTCACTGAGCTGACTTGTGTGGAGTGTTGGGTGTGTGGCAAGCAAGATGGATGGATGTGGTGGGCTTTTAGGTGGCGAATAAATGTGGCTTTCGATGAGCTGCAACAAGAAGAGAAGGAGGAGGAGGAAGGCGAGACATTCCTATGCAAAGCGCTGCAACCCTGCACTGGGTCTGGGGATCCCAAGGAAGGAAGGAAGGAAGGAGTGTGCCTTTGGTTTTGTAGGCGAGAGGAGAGATTGGATCATGTGACTACTCCTAGTAGAAGTTGACAGCTAGATTGGCCCCCGCCCAAATCGTATGGGATATGAATCAGAAATGTATGGAGCGTTTTTGTAATACATCGACGTTCTCATTGTTTTGGTCTTCGGCTTATCAGCAGCAACTCAGTTTTAAAATTTTAAAACATAATTTTAAAGTTAATTTTGATATTCTTATCATCGTTGTTTATTTTTCAGCATTGTCTTTAAGTTGCTAAGCACTCCTATATATAGAAGTAAAAGTTTTATATATAAATTATTTTTGTCGCTAATAAACGGTATACTTATAATCATGAGTTGATTTTAATCTCTAGAAAAGATATCCCCTCGTTGTTTACATATTATTCAAATAGTAATAAAAAAAAGAAGATAGATTTACTATACAAACATAGAGGTTTAACTTCTACAAGTTACGAAAAATAAATTAAACTATAGTTAGATAACGTATATTTACAGTTACAGTTAATTTTCTTTTTGCAGCTCGTAGAAGTTAATTTTGACCTGATGTAGAGTGATTTATTGGATTTTATTATTAATTTGTTTTATTGTTTTTAAATAATTTTTTAACTGTTTAAATAATATGTAAATAATGAGGATGCCTTAAGAGTTTAGAATCGATCTGTGGAGGCGAAACAATGGCAGCCTATAAACCGGCCATGATGTGGGTTCAATTGTACTCCTAACATTGTGGCACAGGAACACCATGTGTGTTTAACTGTTTATGCTTGTGTTCATTTTGTCAAAAAAATTGTTTGTATGCTTACGTTAAGCTTCAGCCGCCCATGATGAAAAAAAAGCAGAGAGTAAAAGAGGAGAAGAAGAGCGGAGAGCTACTCGGCTTTACTCCGCTTTGCAGAGAAAAGTATTGTAGGGGTAGGGGGCATATGAATCGTTGGTTTTTAGGGCGGCTGCTGTGGGCTGTGCCTGCGGTGTGGGCGCGCATCACACATCAATCACAGTGCCCAATGCAATATGCAACGCTGGCTGCTGCTATCCTATCGATCCTACACATACTCCTATCACTAGATGGTGATGAGTAGTGGAGGAGTAAATGGAGATCTGATGCCCACAGCTACGCGTAACGACACTGCAGGCTGACTACTCGAGCTACCACTCCTTGTTGTGCTAGCGTGCTATACCGGCGAGAGATCGGAGACGACGGCAAAAATCCATTCTCGTTGAGAAATTAAGGCTGTGTTTAGTTCAGCACAAAGTTTAGATTTTAGTTGAAATTAAAGATGATGTGACTAAAAAGTTATATGTGTATAACAGGTTGATGTGATGAAAAATGACTGAAGTTTAGATGCAAACTTTGGATCTAAACACAGCCTATCACAGGTCGAGATGGCGACCAAATGCAAATCACAGAATCACAGTTGACAGAGGATGGATGAGCAAGCAAACTGGTCGAGGAGCTAGGACAGCACCGGAACATGCATGCATGCATATGACCCAGAGATAGAGAGCATAGGCAGCCATCCATCCAGCCAGGCACTGATCGAGGTGAGGCAGACAGAGATCTTGCTTTGCTTCCTCCAGTCCATTGCACGGAGCATTGCAGAAATTGCAGATGTTGCACGAACATTTGGTGGTGGGGGCATCGGCATCGGCAGCGGCAGACGGCATGGTACGGTCGACGCGATGCCTGCCGCCTTCTTTCATCTTCTTCTACTCCTCCTTTCGCTCAGCATCGCTCAGCATCCAGTCCACCAAAAGCCATTTCGGACACTCGAGTCAACCTCATATTTGCCTCAAGTATAGTACATGGATATCCCAGCAACACATGCCCATCAGTAAAGTTAGGCAACCAACCAAATAACCCAGAAATCTATGAAGATCCTCCTTGCCAACGAGCGCCAGACATGTCTGGATTATGCACAGCCAGAACAGTATCATATTGTTGTGCATCCAGCAGCTGAAAGCCTTGCAAACGAAACGCTACTGGAGCTCAACAGTAGTAGTAACCGGCACGGCAGCAGCCACTGCATCTGAAGAATGAAAGGAAGGAAAAAAAGAGACCGTGCAATTAGGGCTTTTCAATTAGCAGCAGCTATCATTAAGCAGACCAATCAGTGTCAGCTTGATCGAGCCATGATTCCTGTACGACTCCTTTTAAGTGTATGATTGACTGATGATGGATCAATTAATCAGCTCGTCATTACTACTAGTACCCCTATCTATATGTATGGATCTGTCTGAATTTTGGTGCACTGCTCTTTCTGCAAAAGACGATGGAGGATGATGGGCCACTCACCCCCACACATCGGCTGGTCTTTTATTATTACTCCTGCAATTGTACTAGTGCCATCGATACCTCTGCAACTGCAAACAAAACCACCCCCAAAAGGCTGAGAAAGAAAGAGAGGAACAAAACCAAAGACGATCTAGGAGGAGAGTACTCATCATGAGTAGAGAGTGCTTTAACCGTCTCTCTTTTCTGAATTCTGATCAGTGTGCAAATGCAGGTTACTGTTAGTTCTGGCTCCCTGAATTAGCGCTAGCACCAGTAGTTCTCACTGGTTTTCGGTAACTAACCACATGCCATGCCTGCGCTGCAATGGTGTAGGAGGAGTAATTTCTTTACTGACTTGTCAGTTGACTGTTAGACAGTTAACTGGCCTAGGGAAGACATTAGTGGTGGTGGATGCTTCTGAATTTAAGTGATGCAGTCCTTTGTGTACTACTATTGTTCCATATCCAGACCATTCCTAGTTGTTCTCTCTTTTGAAATGCCAAAAGAACATCAGGATCAGATGAGTAGAAGTCTGCTTTGCCTCAACAGCCAAAAAGGATGATGCTACTAGCATAACATCCATCCACATTGATGAAGCCAACGATAAGCAGCAGAATTTGCCGAAGACTCAAGAATCATTAAGGAGGAGTACTCCAGATAAAGAGGACAGTAAGATGTGGTGGTGTTTAGCAGGAGTAATAACAGAGCAGTAGGACGGTAGATGGTGAGAGGAAATGCAGACGAGGAGAGGAGAGGAGAGCAGATGGGATCGGATGAGGTGCTTTTGGTTGAGCAGTAAGCTAGGGGACCATATGCATGCGAAAATATGAGCGGTGCTTGCGATTGGGCGATCGATATGAGATGCACCCATGTCATGTCATGTGTGGGGATCCCAGATTTACAATGATTTTCTTTGGGTTGGGTTGGGGACCGGACCTCTCTTTCCGAGTTGCATTGGCCCATACATGCATCATTCCATTCAGTACAGCTATGTAACTTGGTAATACTAGTATATCATCAGTATACACTGCTCACTGATCATGGTGTATACTGCGCTGAAGTGAGCAACCTGCTAGCAGAGTTACAGAGTGAGTCCTATATATGATGATGCATTGCAATTGCATTGATGGATGGAGCTTTGGAACGTTCCATTGTTGCCATTATGCTGCTTTGCTTTGCTGATAGTCTGGTAGAGCTTGATTTCTCCATGGCTGGATCATGGATGTGCTACGTACGTAGGGTACGGGTAGTGAGATTAAGACGATGATGAAGTACTGGTGATGAGAACTTGACTGCCTTTTGGTGATGTTAGACCCAAGCTAAGGTGATTATTGGTGGTACTAGGTCCCAGTGGTGTTAGTACATTCATTCAGCGTAATTAAGTGAACTGCTGCTGCTACTACTACTACTACAGATCATCTAGGATAACAAGGAAGGATTGACCCGATCGATGGCAATAGGTAGGTATTGTTGGGTCCATCTTCATCATCTGGGCGTACCGTGTATGTACTACGTGGATGATGGCGTTTTGGATTGGGAAAGGAAGGACAAATTAATTATTAATCAATTAGTGCAAATAGCTGGCGATTTATCAGATGTCAATGCAAAAAAGATAGTATATACAGGGAGTATGTATGGCGTCTAGCGATTTGTAGATGCAGCTGGGCTGGCGATGGATGAGAGGAGATGCAATGGTCGTGTGGTCCAATATATCTAGAATAGTAAGTATAGATCATAGCCATGGCCATCGATCGATCCCCACATGAGTACAATTGATGATCACAATACCAAGCATAATTACCTTTTTAATCATCTGCTAGCGAGCCGCTGATGCCGCCGGCGTCGTTGACAACCAACGGCGGCCATCTGCGGCGCCGCCGCCCCGGAGATCTACCATCAGAAGGGACCTAATGTGGACTCTGGTCCCAATCCCTAATTCCTCCGCCTTTTCTTCGCTGGGTGGCCCATATAAGTCGGCCTGCGAGAGCTAGGGCCCGGACTGCTAACTCATTTGGGCCGCACGTAAGCCACAATCCACTTCCGGCCCAAACAAATGGAATTCCCCAATTTCCATCATCAACGGAAAGGTTGATCGCGTTCTACAAAATCAACGGGATCAGTTACCGCGCTCCATCATCATTCTCGACCTTACTTACTACACTATATATGCACTGCACCATGGCGGTGACACTGATGCCGCAGCAATGGCAATGGCGACCTACGCAGCAACGACGACGACTATGGTGCTCGTCGTCGTGCTGTCCATTTCGACCATCGTCCCCGTGGCCATGGCCGACGCCGGCTTCATCGCCACCACCTGCAACAAGACCCACAACGCCAAGTGCGTCGCCGTGCTCACCGCCAACCCGGACAGCGCCGACGCCTCCACCGTCTCCGACCTCGCCGGCGTCGCGCTAGACCTCGCCGTCGCCGCCGCCAGCGACGCCGGGGCCGTCATCAACGACAGGTCCAGCAGGTACGGCGGCGGCACGCCGGAGGGGGACGCGCTGCGCGCCTGCAGCGGCGCCTACTTCGACGCCGCCAACGACCTCGACATCGACGCGCACGACAGCCTCGGCTCCGGCGACTACGCCGCCGCGTCGCGGCTGGTGTCCGGGGCGGGTGGCGCCGCCGACACATGCGACGCGGCGTTCGCCGCCGCCAAGGTGAGCTCGGTGATGGCCGACGTCGACCAGAAGATGAAAGACAGATGCAGCGTCGCCCGTGATCTCATCAACCTTCTCATTAAATTTCCCCCAACTGATAATTAGTCAATATATCCTCCATCTCTTTTTAACATAAGTTGGTGCTCTGTAAGCACAGTGTGACATGTGTTTTACAAAGACTCTGATCTCTCACAATCCTTTTAAATCCTCTCCCTCCCTATATCAGTCCATGAGTAATCAAAATCCTCTTGCAAACAGAGCTCCAATAATAATTACCCTTTGCACAAACTAGAGACATGAAAGGCAAGGCAGAAACAAAGCAATGAGCTTAGCACTCTACTGCTGTTGCTGTTCAATGACTCCACAATTGGTGATTAGGATCTTGGTATATGGGCGGTTGAACCCTCGCTCTGCAACCACTGCTCTCTTGTCCCCGATCAACTTGGCTACTCTGCACAATCACAGTGATATTAATACATGTTCAGTCTGCAAATATTCAGTTTGATTGATGCAACAAAATGCAGGTCAAGCAGCTAGCTGGAGGGAGAGTGATCGACCTGAAGTATGGAGAGGCAGTGTTATCCTTGACGGTGGGCACGGCGGCGATCTTGCCGAGGACGTCCATGCCGTCCACGACCCTCCCGACCACCAGCGCCGACGAGTCCAGCTCCGGCGCGTCGCCGGTGGTGATCACGAACTCGGTGCCGTTGGGTACCACGCCAACCTGCTCCTGGTCGACCTCCAGCTTCCCGCCGCGCGCCACCAGCTTGGGCTTGGGCGGCGGCAGGCTCGGGTCCCTCACCACGATCGACACCGCCCCCGCCGCCGCGTGCGGGCTCCTCTCCCCGCCGCATTGCGCGCGCACGACGCCCATCTCCGCCGCCAGCCGGTCGGTCACCGCCGGAATGGCCGGGTACGACACCACGCCGCCGTGCTGCACGTACCCCGGCACGATCTTGACGAACTCCTTGCGCCGGTAGCCGACGCCCGTGACGAGCGACAGGAAGCGCGACGCGCCGGCGGGGGCCGCGTCGCCGAAGAGGCCGATGGTGATGCGGCCCGCCGGCTCGCCGCCGATGGACACGTCCAGGAAGGCCTTGGCGGTGACGGGCAGGGCGGCGATGCAGGGCGCGGCGGCGGCTGCTGCTGCTTCCTGCGCTTTGGATGGCGCGGGTGTGACGCTGAGGATGGCCGGCGCGGCCGCGATGGCGAGCGCGGCGCGGCGACCGAGCTTGGGCGGCGGTGGCACCGGCGGGTGGTGGTTGTGCGGCTGAGGCGGCGTTGGCAGCGTGGGGTTGGAGGTGTGGAGAATCTGGTGCGACATTGCTGGCGAGACAAGAGGTGAGAGCTGCATCGCATCGCGTCGCAACTCGCAAGGACGGCGATTTGGCATATGCGTTGCGCAGTGTGGGTGGCGAGTGACGAGGCGTGGCTGAATTGGATAAGATAATCCATCTGCTTGCTACGTAGGACGACGTGCCTCGGATTTTCTACAACTTGACAAGATAATCCATCTACTGCTAAACAGAATGGCTGAATTAACCAAACTATTAAATGGTATGTTTTATGCGAAAAATTTTTATATAGAAGTTGCTATGAGAAATAAAACAAATCCATTTTTTAAGTTTTTAATAATAAAATTGTAATTAATCATATGCTAATGACTTATCTCGTTTTACGTGCACACATAATTTTTATCATTGTTAGAGAATCGAAGGGGATAAAACTGCGTAGGAAGTTTGGACACACGACGGTTGATCCTCCGAAATTTTAATATGCATAGATAACAGTAGAAAAGATAGGACGTAGAATGAGCTTTCAATAAGACATTAGTAAAATCAACTATGTAGTACTGGTTTCCGTCTCTTCTATGTGTCAGAGGACACATTAGCGGGTATGTAAGGGTGATGTTACATGTGTATCTACCATGTAATCGGGAAAAACAGATAGTCCATTGAATAAGACATGATATTCATAATGGCTTACATGTTTCAAAGTAATATTTCAATTTAAAAACACGAGTAATTGCACGCTTAAAAATGTAAACCAATGTCGAATGAAGAATTAAGAAAAAGAATGCCACAAATAGTAATTATTATTTATATCGCTACCATATATTTTAAAAGTTGACCACATAACAAACAACAACAATAATGATAATAAGAAATGAGTGAGCACAAAAATATGTATTGGCTACCGGGGAAGCTGTCCGATAGAGTCTTACAGAGGTTATCATACAGGGGTATTATTTTTCATTGTGGTCTACCATTAAATCATGAAAAAGTAAACTATTCATTCGTTGTTTTGTAATTTGGGCTCTCTAAAGTCTAAGCCATTTAAAAGGGACTAAACTAAATCAAAGTAGAGGTAAATTTGATCAGGCATCTTCTTGCATTGGTAGCAAGAAAACGGCAACATATGGGCCTCCGATGGAGGCCACGTCCTGTCCAATTCCCAAACTAACCCAAACGACCCGTTTATAATAGGCTAAAACACCATCCAAACCAAAGCGCACATCCCAAACGGATCAGCCGCTTAGGGTTTCGTTTCCCCCTCTCTCGCATCGCATCGCATCCCTAACCCTAGCTCCCGGCCCTCGCCCACACCCGCGCCCGCGGCGGCCATGGCGGCGGAAGCCCCACCGTCGTCGTCGACCTCCTCCTCCGCGGGGCCCACCGCCGCGGCCGGCTCCAGCGGCGGCGGGGCGGCGGCCTCGCCGGACTCGTACATCGGGAGCCTCATCAGTTTGACATCCAAGAGCGAGATCAGGTACGAGGGCATCCTCTACAACATCAACACCGAGGAGTCCAGCATCGGCTTGCGCAATGGTAATAATTCCATCCTGCCCCCCGCGCCCGCTCCCCCTCTCATTTCCTCAGATTCGCTTGATTCAGCGCTAGATTTGGTTCCCCCGTGAGGCGAATCTCAGCCCGCAACCTAGCTACCTGTTGTTCAATTTGAAATTTCTGGGATGCAACAATGTTGACCTTCGCGACTAGTTTTTCTTAAAAAGATTTTTTAAGCCACCTGATGCTTATTCTCGTACCCGTACAACTCAAGTGTTGACTACGCTTTGCTTTACTTCCAGCACTGTTAGACGCTTTCTTCGTCCCAATGTTTGATTTACACCTGTCTGTCCATTTGTTGTTCTCTAGTTCGATCATTTGGAACCGAAGGGCGCAAGAAAGATGGAGTGCAAATTCCTGCTAGCACCAAAGTTTATGAGTACATACTTTTCCGGGGAAGTGATATCAAGGTATATTGCTTTATGAACAGGATCACTGGTGCAATTTTGATTTGTGAAACCATTCATGCTTGTATAAATGCACGCGTGAAATATTTCTGTTGTGTTACTATTTGCCTTGTTTTCATTGGGTGGGCCCAGATTCAGACTGGCAGGGGCAAGGAAGCATGAAAAGGATGCCTACGTAATGCCAAACATTCATGAGTGATTGCTCATGTTGTGCACTGATTGGTGAATTTATGCCATCTGTTTACTGCGTCAAAATGTTAAGTTAGCTGACAGTAACATCATATTAGGCTATGGTAGCATTAACCAGTCCGTGAAGTGTTTTTGTTTGGTCAGTTTTGCGGCTGCATATATCCAATTTGTATCTAGATTCAAGGACATGTTTCCTGTAAAATGTTTTTCACTATATTATATCTATTTGATTTAACATGCTTTTGCACCATATCTCTACCTAAGGCCAGTTTATTTATTTCTCCAGGATTTGCAAGTTAAGTCATCACCACCTCCACAGCCACCACCACAACCAGCTGCCCCGCACAATGATCCTGCCATAATACAGGTACCGCAATGAAACAAAAGCATTGAAAAATACTTCTTAGAGCCACACAACTCATGCAATTCTGTTCTGCAGTCGCACTACTCTCAGCCAGCATCGGCTTCTTCAAGTTTGCCTTCTGCTGGAAGTGCAGTATTACCAGATCTCAGCTCCCAGGCAGCTCAATATGGGCTTCAGAGGCCAAGTTTTCAGAGCAATATTCCTCTATATCAACCTGGGAGTGCTCCATGGGGATCTTCTGCTCCACCTTCTGCTGGAAATGCGTCAGGCCTTTCAGTTCCCCCAATGTATTGGCAGGGATATTATCCACCTGGTGGGCTTCCACCTCATTTGCAGCAACCTCCTTTGCTCCAGCCAGGATTATCAGTTCCCCAGGGTCTCCAATATGCAGGATTGAATCCCACTCTATCATCAGGGCCACAAAAACTGTCAGAACTGCAGCCTCCCTTGTTGCAACCACCTGGTACTACCCAAGGCCCTTCCTCAGGTATCCTGCCCACTACAACAGCACCTTCTTCTGCTAACGTACTAGCTCCAGAAACTTCAAAGCCTCTTCTGCCGAACATGGGCCCTTTGTTTACTCCTCCAGTTTCATCTGTGGGCGCCACCCTTCCTTTAGCTAGCCTGCCAACATCCATTGCTGAAAGTAGTGCAATGGCCCCACATAATTTTAGTTCGCTTGTTAGCAATAAGACTGCGGATATTCCAGGTTCAACAATGGCATACCAATCAGTGTCACAGGCAATTTCTTTGACTGTTGCTTCATCTAGCTCAGCCCATATGGATATGCCCGTACCTTTGTTGGCATCATCAGGTCAACTGCTGCAGAATGCTCCATCGATGCTTTCATCATCTCAGTCCATGCAGACACCTTTACAGATGAGCAGCAAAGATTTCAAGGCAGTTGAATCAAAAACTAGGGTTGTAGAACCATTGCTACCTGATCCACCATCACGTGCTCTTCCTGAAAATAATGAGCCTATATTGCCATTGCCGAAACAAACACCTCAAAAGGTACATCAGCATTTCTACACCCGTGTTGTGCTTTACAAGAAAATATTTTCCTTTTTTTTTTCTAATCCTGCTCATTATGTGTATACCATCTTTACATATTTGGACATGTGATTTCCTTCACATTTGTAGCAGGAAATTAGTGCCCTTTTGAGTTAGTGAGCATGAGCTTCCCTATTTTGGCTTGATAAAATTAACATGCTGGTCTTAGTTCTTTTCTTCTACTTCTAAGACAAGGAACCAGTCATTACTCGTCTGCAAACATATGCTCAAACATAAATTAGTGATACATAGTATTTTAGTGCATATATCCTCGTCGAGTTTATAATAGCACGAATCAATTTTGAAATTATGATCTATGGGTCAAGGTGAGAAAATTTTCCTTCTGAAAGAAAAGTAGGTAATATGTACCCTGATCTTGGAAACTTGGATACGCCTTCCTAATCGTATAATTTCTGTATCGGTACTGAAAGTTCACTTGCTATCCTTTACATCTTTTCTTGTGTCAAGCTTGATTTTGGAACACCATTTTGTCATATTAACATCACAAATGTGCTAGTAGTAAATGTCTTGATTATCTCTTCTATCCTTCAGTGTTTCTTTGTTTGTTGTTAGTACGCATGCCCTTCAGTATGTTATTTCTCTGTTTTCTTTTTCAGTACAATGGAGCTGGTTCACACAGCAATCACCACTACAGGGGCCGTGGAAGAGGTAGAGGCAGCGCGGTACGAGTGACACTTTATACCTTTTGAGTATCCCTTTAACTTTTGTGCTCTTATTTGTAGGTCTTTAACTATTGTCTTACAATTTATTGTTATCCCTGGTGTTTGCAGCTCCCCTTGCTAATGTATGCTACGCATTTAATTAGAATAGGAATTCTATCTTTAAAAGATTCTATTCCTCCCCCACAGACAACACTTAAATAACTAAAACTATTTGAATGTGAAATCAAACTATTTTCTTTTTTAAAGATGACCTGGTAAAACTTGTAAAAAGAACTCCAAGCACACTCCTTTTTATGCAATACCTTCAAAAAACTGTTGGCTGTAACAATGTGGGTCATGCTAGCATCTACAAACTTGTGAAGGAACTGAAAACATGATGCATCTAAATCTATGGTTCCTATTTTTCCAAAGGCTTGGACTTAAGGCCTCCGTTGGAATGGAGGAATATTGAATATTTTTTGCTGAACTCAAGGCAATGCCATAATGCCTTTCACTTTGGTTTAGTGATTTGAGTAAAAGTCTAAGGCACATGTTTGAGGCTCTGCAGTTTATAGAGCAACCAGATTAATTTTAAACTTAGCTTAAGATGCCCTTAAGAAAATGACACTCTACAAACCTTGGAATGATTCATGTTGTTTCCTTGTAAGGGAATATCTTGATCATGTTTCATGTTTTTATATGATTATGATGCTGCTTATTAAAGAGCATCTGGTATTGATTGAAGTATTAATACTTTTGAGTCTGTTGTTTTGCAGTTTTCGCAGTCAGTAACAAATTTTACTGAAGAATTTGATTTCATGGCCATGAATGAGAAGTTTAACAAAGATGAAGTCTGGGGTCATCTTGGTAAGAAATCCCATTCAAGGGACAAAGATGGTGAGCTGGGCGATGATGTGTTTGATGAAGACCTGGAGGATGAGGAAACAGAAAATCCTGAGCTAGCTGCTAAGGTTGAATGATAACATTTTGTTGGACATATAGATTGGTTTTGTTTGTTTCAGCAATAACTAAAACATGTCTTTCAACCTCCATGCAGCCTGTTTATGTCAAGGATGACTTTTTTGATTCCCTCACCAGTGGAACATTTGGACGTGGAGGGCAAAATGGGAGGTCAAGATTTTCCGAACAGCGCAAACTAGATACAGAGGTACAAGGTCCACCTGCTTTCTTGATGTTGTACCATCACTGTTTTGCTGATGGTTGTTTTCTGCAGACTTTTGGTGATTTTCCAAGGCATCGCCAGCCGTATCGTGGTGGGGGCCGTGGTTACCGTGGTGGCGGTCGTGCCCGTGGGTCATACTACGGTGGCAGAGGGTATGGAAACATGGGAGGAAGGGGTGGGCAGGGTAACTCTTACCCTCACCGTGGTTCCTACTGAAGGGGCTGATGATGATAGCAGATATGTACTGTCAGTCATACCGGCTGGTGCTGTATCCTTCACCATGATGCACCGGCTCTTACTGTTGTCCAAATAAACGGAACTTAGCGTGCCCCTAGTGTTGGCGGGGGCCGTATAGGTTTGATGTCCGGTGGTTTATACCCCTAGAGTTGTCAGTAGATGGGGGCAGCTGATGCTCTATCATCATATAGTAGGGGCAAAGTGTGCCTCTTACTCTTTAGGGTGTTACCATGTGAGTGGGATTTAGTTTGTATAGGCGGATCTCATTCCTGGTACACCATGCTGGGCTTAACTCACTCGGTGACTCTTTTGTCTCTTTTCTAGACTTAGCTGTGTTGTTTGTTTTTGTACCTTTATATGCTAAAGAGATTGCTTTAACTTTGAATTTGAAGTGCTTAATCATCAAGTTTATCATGTTAATATGGACTGTTGCAACTGAGATGCGATCCGCTCTTGTTTGATTTTGCTGAACAGAGACAGAATGCAGAGTTGTGCAAAACTGCAAACTGGTGGGTGGTATAGGTACCAGTGTGGCGGTTTCTTTTGTGTCGAGACTTGAGAGCACAGTGAAGTACAAACAGTGAGCCTGGTCGGCCGCCGGTGTGGCTGTGGGGTTGCACTCCCTCCGTCGGTGGCTTATCCGTTTTTCAAGTGTATCCTTTTTTTTTTTTCTTTTCCTTTTCCTTGTCTTGGCATACCGGCCAATACCATGGCAACGAAGGGAAAGATGGCAACAGGCACACGTGTATCAACACATTAGGCACGAGAAGGCACGCAGTTCACAATGGCGATTCTCCCTTTTCTCTGCTGCTTTCAGAAAGTAGACCAAACTTCACATGATGTTATACTAGTGCACCAAGCGAGAACATACAGCAGCAGCATTATTTTCCTCCTGTATAAGGCTTATACACAAGGATCCCAGTGAATGGAGATGGATGCAGACGGTGCCCCAAGAAGAAAAATACTACTCCAGTTCAGTCGCGTAGTCGCGTGCCAAGCCAAGGAGAGAAGACAACACTTGCAACCAAAACTATGAACAAGCTTAGGCAAAAGCTGCATTATATTGCATATGGCCCTTTTGTTCCTACCTCCGACATATCTAGTGTTGTAGCCTTGTATACGTCGTGCGTTTGCTGCTTCGTGTTTCGTGAGGAAGCACTGTTTTGCTTCTGAATACAGCTTAATACTGTAATAATTATTTCTTTCAAACAACAGCAGCTGCTTAATTAGCTTCTCAATCAGTGTTAATAGGTATACATCACAACAGTATATTTAGATGTAAAGCATAGGGTAGCTAACAAACAAAAAAAAAGATGCCACTAATAATTACTGATCCGTATGCACTAGCATGACATATATATAATCCGCTGCCATCACCGGACGTTTTTTAAGCGGTTACACCTAATTAATCGATCAACTGCTACACTAGCTAAGACGACGACGACATAAGTTCTTCCAGTTGTAAACCCATCCAATCCAGCAATAAAAAAGAGATAAAAAATAGAACCAGACACGAAATTAGAGGGGTCTGCACCCGGTCTCGTTTGATCGTCTCACAATCACAATCTCTAAACATTGTCCTCTCTAAACTAAACTAATGCGCATATATAGGCAGCAGGTAGGACACGTCGCAATCCATCGATTTGTATTGATAGGAAATTTGTTAAGACGGGTTAACAAGATTCCCTAAACCAATGAACTAATCCACTCCTAACCTCCAAATTGCGTGACAAAACCATACAAAAACAAGAGCCATGTTGTATGCACGCATGGAGCTAGATGATGCTGCTAATGGCAAGCAAAAACCAGCAGCCAAGCCATATATGCATGTATGGTTCGAGTCATGACATAGACAGAAGTTAACTAGTATTATCTAGGGATCCAATCAATTTCAATTGAATTGTAGTGGTTAGGATGAGAGAGGAGGAGTATCATGTTGAGAGAAACAGTAGGGGACCCTTAAATTTCCTCTTCTTCCTCCTCATGTATATGGTCCCATGTCAAATGTGTCTGTGTCATGGCATGGCCACCTCATCATTTGTTTTAGTCCTCCATCTACAGCTGATGATTCTCTACTACTCTAATCCTCCATCAGTCACCATTGTATCTAGCTCAGCTACTCACCACACACGCACAGTAGCTTAGCACATCACACTCTTAGTTAACTACGTACCAGTACTAATTAGCACTGTACCACTGCTAGTATTAGTCCGTTCTGTTGTCATCTACTAGTCTTGTTTGTGTTTCCACACACTTCACCGGGTCTCTTTCAAGAAGAGAGGCTTCTTGAGGAGCTAGCTTTCATGGCGAGTTCTTGATGATGATGCTTACATGGATGGATGGATAATCTCCTAGAGGATAGAGGTAGGTAGCGTGTGTGTGAAAGAGAAAAGTAATGGAGAGCCAGAGGGTGGTGGTGGTGGTGGAGGACGTGGGCGCCGCCCGCGCGGCGCTGCAGTGGGCCGTGCGCAACTTCATCCGCGCCGGCGACTGCATCACGCTGCTGCACGTCTGCCCGCCGGTGAGGTCGCGGCGGAGGCGGCGGAGGCTACGCCTCGGCGGCTTCCAGCTCGCCCTCGCTTTCAGGGAGCTCTGCAACGGCATCGCGGAGGTAAACCAACCAATCAATCAATGGTGGTAGTTGGCTCAACTCAAAACAAACAAAGAAAGAAGCAATTAATCATCTTGTTAATCGTGAAATGGTATGGCAGGCGAAGGTGGAGATAGTGGTTCGGGAGGGAGAGGTCGGGGAGACGGTGGTGGCGACGGTGAACCAGCTCGCCGCCACCACGCTCGTCGTCGGCCTCCACGACAAGAGCTTCCTCTACAGGTACCTCTACTGTAACTCTAACTGTAACCCCATCCATCAAAATGATTCCTCAACTCAACTCAACTCAACTGAATTCTCTTGAGATATACTGTACTGAGCTTGAACTGAATTGAAATTTTGCTTTTGCGTCAGGTCGGCGAGCCCGTACGAGCGAATGAAGAGGGTAGGGTGCAGGGTTCTTGGCATCAGGCAGCACGCCACGGCACGGGACGGTTCCTTCAACGCCGAGCTCACCCAAATCGAGACCATCAATTTACAGTAAGTACTGTCCTGTACTACCGCCTGTTAATTCTCTTCTCAATCGATCAGCAATCACCTAATCAACCCCCAATTAGAGAGACAACTAGAATAGTTAGATAGAAGAAACAAATCCTCCTCACCATTTTCAGCTCAGGGAGGAACGGTTTTCAGAAGGCGAAAACCTGCAGCTAAAGCTTCACCCTTTCAGAAAAAAATGAATTCAGACTCTAGTTTACCCAAAAGGATGGAGTAGTTAATACTAGGGGGATGCGAGCAACACAACACGCCCAAAGTGGTTCAGTTGAACTCTGCCATTACCTGCATAGTATGTACTCTTAACAGTTGTTACATCTTGCAGCGTACCACCGCCTAAAATCCCCTTCCCAATGTTCACCCTTCCGCTGGGCGTGCTATGGAGAAAAAGATCAAAGGCAAAGAAGAGAAAATGAAGTCACCATGCATCACAAAATAATTTGTGATGATGCAGGCTGCAGTGCGAATTAGGAGCTCAGTGATTGGAACAATCGGATGAATTTGTTTTACCAAAGGAGCAACTGACAGATTGAGCTGGCTGGGTACATATACACACGACACGACACAACACACTCACAAGAAGACATGAACATCAAGTGAAGCAGGGAGGGGCACGGTTTCTCACCTGGATTTGTGCCATTTGGTTGTACTTGTACAGAGATGATCTATGGTGTTGGAATTGACAGCCACCAAGAAACACATGTAGTAGTAAATGATTTTTGTTTTACTGTCAAAGTTTTACACTTGTGTGTTCCTGGCCTGTTTCTTGTCTAGCACAGTAGTGTTAAGAATTCAGTAACCTCAGTTGATGAGATTAAAATGGATATTGGCCAATTAAGCTTATAGCCTCATCTTTTGGCTTATGGTTTGTTGTCGAAACGACAACTGCATACGTCGAAAAACGTGGTTACTCAACTGTGTTGGAAAGCAGTAAACTATATTAACTCTGAGAATTTTTCTTGGATCCCCCTTTACATAGCCCTAGGGGTCTATTTATAACCCTATTACAGGCCCCCCTATTAGGGTTTAGGTTTTTACATGGAAATTTACATGGTTGTTCTTATAAAAGGGACATTTACAATTACATGGGTACACAGTGTTATTTGCATGTATGGGCTCCTAATGGGCCAACAGATTAGGCCCGGCCTATGGCGAATGGGCCCGTCAGGCCGAAGCAGCCCGTGAGACCGCTTGCATGCCGAACCTGTCCTGATGAAGGCCTTGCGGCTTCGCCATGCGCCCTTCGCCATATGCCGTTCGCCCAAGATGCTTTTGCTTTGCACAGACCCGACGCGGTTTGTCAGCCAGCGGCATCTTCGCCCATAGCCTTCGCCACAGGGCTTCGCCCAATCGGCTCTGATGTCTTTGGCTTGAATTCTTGCTGGTCCTTGGGTTTCGGCAGGCCCGGCCGAAGGGCCTCGTGGCATACCGCCAACATGGTTATACTTATAAGTTAAAATTTGAATTTTCAATCTTAAATTTAGAGTTGATTTTGAGGTTTTTCCATTGTAGTTTATTTTTCAGCCTTTACCTTTAGATCGCTAGAACGAATATATATATATATATATTAGTTTTATTTACAAATTATTTTCTATTTACAAATATGTCGTTTCGCTTATTTCGTCCATAATCGAAACGGAGGAGTCCTTAGTGTTTTTTTTTGTTTGCAAAAAATTCATCAGAAAACATGTACAGTATTACTCTTCCTACGCGCGAACAGTATTTTGGCATCTTTAATCACAAAAAGGATACTAGTCTTTATTATTACGAGAAATCCAGAAAAAAGGAAAATGGTCTTGAATTAGCCGAGCCGTCCAAAGGTAAAAGCGAGTCGACTCGGCCCAACCCAACCAAAACCACTACTGGAAGGCAGAGACGAGCCGGCTGGGTGAGCCGCTCCGATTCAGAGAGAAAACCAAACCCTAGCTCGCTCGTTGGCTGGATCCCATCTCCCATCGGCGCCGGCGCCGCGGCTCGCCACGACACGCCATCTCCCCTCGGTGCTCTCTCTGCAGTCTGCGCTGCGCCAGCTCTCGCCGCGGCTCGGCTCTCCGGCGACTCCTTCGGCTCGCTCCCCAAGGTACACCCCACACCCGCTGCTGCTTTCTCCGATGATCTGCTTGGCTGCACCGCAATTAGGAGTAGTAGAAAGAACCGAACAATCAATCAATACGCGAATCACACGCTCACACTGATCTCTCTGCTAAATCAACACACCACCTTGTCAAAGATTTGCACCATCGTCGGTTATCAGATTGGAATTTGCATAAGCATGTTTGTTTCAATTCTTGCTGACACTCTCTACTGTAACTTGCAACGCCACAGAGAGGATCGATATGGGGAACGCAACTCTCACTGATATGACTCTCTTGCCCAGCGTAGACCCTGACGACGCGCTGTCCGGGATGGCGGCCACCTCCTCTGCCCCTGCCCAGGGAGCCAAGCCCAAGAAGAAGACCATGAAGTCCCTCTACCTCCAGTTCTTCGATACTGCCCCCGATGGCAAGTCCCGCGTCTGCAAGCTCTGCAAGAAGAGCTACTGCATGACCACTGCCACCGGTATACATATACATCTCTTACTCTTAACGCCCATCTAATCCAATTGAAACGATTTTACTACTTTATTATACTCTGCAATACAATACCAGTACTTTACTGTAACAATGAAGGGCGTTTTGCAAATTCTGTCTCCAAGAAGATTCAATCTTTCTTGCTGACATATGCCCACACCTCTAGTTCAGTTTCAGTTAATGTCAGTATTAGTTGCCTTATTTTCACCCTTTCCAACTGTCAAGTCTGAACACCACATTCAGTAATATGCTACATTGTTGTGTGCAGGAAATCTTGGGAAGCATCTTAATAACCGCCACCCTGGTTACTGCCAACTTTCTGAGGGTGAAGCAACTCAAAGTACAACGCCTACCAGCATGGTTTCTCGAGCCAAAAGATCTCAACCCCTAGCGCGAACTCGATCACAAGCTCAATCTCAGTCCCAAGTTCAACCTCACTCCCAAGTTCAACATCAACCTCAACCTCAAACTGTAGCTAAAGTTCGTCATCAACCTAAAGCGAAACCAGCAATTGATATTGACCATGTCAACTGGTTACTTCTGAGGTGGCTTATCAGCTCCTCCCTTCCAACTTCCACCCTTGAAGATAGTATGCTTATCGACAGCTGCAGATATTTGAACCCACCTGTCCAGCTATGGCCAAAAGAAAAGGCTCATGAAATTGTCCTTCAAGTGTTCAGAAGCATGAAGGAGGATGTTAAGGCATCTCTTCAGTGCGTCAGCTCTCGGTTCTCCATTACTCTTGACTTTTGGACTTCTTATGAACAGATTGTGTACTTGTCCGTCAAGTGCTACTGGATTGATGAAGGCTGGGCCTTGCGGAAAGTTTTGCTTGATGTCCGCCGTATCCCATACCCATGCACTGGCCCTGAGATTCTGCAAGTTCTAATGAATGTGCTGCACGAGTTTAACATTGATTCAAAGATCCTTGCTTGCACACATAACAACAGCCAACATGCAATCCATGCTTGTCATGAGCTCAGGCAGGAGCTTGAGTCCCGTAAACTTCCTTTCTGTTACATCCCCTGTGCTGCTCGGATGCTCAAGATTATCATAAAAGATGGCCTGGAAAATGTGAGGCCAGTGTTGTCCAAGATCCGTGAATTTGTTCTTGAGACCAATTCAAACCAGGACATGATGGAAGATTTTATGCACTGGACTGAAGTTTATCAAGAAGGCTCATGGAAACTTCCATTTGACCATTCATCAAACTGGAGTGGTGATTACAACATGCTTGATGTGGTAAAGAAGGTACCATACAGCTCATACTTCGCATAATTCATTTTCCATCATGCTCTATATCTTTAATGCCCATTTAAATGAAAACAAAACCTTTTTCATCCAGGCCCCTAATGCAATGGATAACACCATCAAGAAGTTTGAAGGGGTATTTGGACCAAGGGACTGGGTTCTGAGTTCCACAGAGAAGTCAGCCGTCAACTCATTGCACTCGTACCTGGAGCCCTTCTACAAAACTACCACCAACCTTTGTACTTGCAAAATACCAACAGTTGGGCTGGTGTTCTTCTTTATGGACCATGTTATTGAATTGATCAATGTCTGCCATGATAGCACCCGTCAGGATTGGCTCAAGAAAATCGCCAGTGACATGTCTGAGACAGCTCATAACTTCTCATCTCAAGCTTACAACATCTACACGTTCACGGCAGCAATTCTTGATCCAAGAATCAAAGGAGAGCTTATCCCTGAAACCCTTAACTCAACTAGCAACTTGGAGGATGCAAGGAACCAATTTGTCAGGGACTACAGTAGCACCTTTGAAGCTGTTGGGAATGGCTACAACACCCAAGACACCACTGACGGCGGTGATGCATTTTCCTTTGCTGAAGAGATTGTCCGTAAACGCCGTCGTGTGAGTATGATCACTGCTGCTGATGAGCTTTCTCAGTATCTTGCTGAGCCCCCTGCACCAATTTCCACTGATGCCCTTGAATGGTGGAAGGGTCACTCCTCCCGTTACCCACGACTCTCTTTGATGGCTCGTGATTTTTTGGCGATCCAAGGGACCTCATTAGACCCTGAAGAATTGTTCACGAGCAAAGGTGACAGCATGCGCAAGCAGCACTACTGCCTTCCTCTCAGTAGCATTCAAGCTACAATGTGCGTAAAATCGTGGATGCAGAGTGGGTACCAGTTCAATTTTCAATCAACCATTATTGATTTCGAGAGATTGGTCGAATCTGCTGTTGCTCCTGATGCTGTAGACGCTCCTGAGTTTTCATGAATGAATGACCATAAATTCAGAATCTAGATCAGTTTTCACTGTCTTTGATGTTTATGTTTGTAGTGGTCTCTAACAAAATCCCAGAGTGAGAACCATGGAGAATAGCTTGTGTTAGAATCATGACATCAATGAATTTAACTCAATGTCTCCGGGCAGTTGTTTTAATATTGTAGCGTTATTGTGTTGGTACTTCCGTGGGTGACCAAATATCAGGTAATATTGATGGTAGTTTGTCCAGAAATTATTTGTCAGATCGTTTGCTTTGCTACCCTGTTGGCTTCTGCCACTGAAAAGGATGGGTGTCTGAATTCAAGAGAACAAGAGAAGGGAAGAAAAGAACAGATGGGCATCTTCACACGTATGTGCATTAAATTCTTGTGATTTTCTTGTCCATTTTCTGTTTCAGATGGAAGAGAAAGCAACTTGAAGTTTGCGACGCAGGTAATGCCTCCCACGTCCTTGGTTTAGTTGAATCCAATTTTTAATGACATGTGATGCCATGAATCCATAGTCTTATGCAGTTTTAGTTTAAGATGTGCACTCAAAAGTCACATGGGAATGAAACTGAGAATTGAGAATACAATACATTACTAGATGGTTCTGAAGAATCTGTAGATTTTATTCTGCTGGAATGTGACCTCAAAAGGACAGGATGATGTGCTCACAGAATAGCACCCCATGTTTCCCTTTTCCATCTGGATTCACCAATAACACAATAGGAAGGTTTAAAGCCATAATAAACACAAAATTTCAAATATTTGAAACCTTTTGAAAGGTTTTCAAAAGGTTTACCAATATGAATTCTAGAGGGGTAAAAGCTTCATGGCCATAAGTTATAAATGCTTGAAGCATCATATGTTTTATAATTTTCCCATGGGAAACATCTACGGATCTAAAGCCACAAATTAAAATGGCAATGGTATCATTTCCTGTATGTTGATGTGGAAACAAGCACACATACGTATCCTCATTGAGTGATTTGTTTGACTTCTACAATATATTGCATTGCATCCCATTGTCAAACCAGTAAACTAATGGAGTTGTCACACAATCACATGACGCAAACTTCTGCTGGGACTCCAAGCATTGCACGATTGATACCACCTAGAAACCTGTAGATCTTAGGACCACACACTATTTTTTCACTCCCTTTTTATGACAAACAGAACTGTTTATGTGCTCTAGCCACCGACTATTAGCATAACACGGCATCTCTCTCATTTCTTTGCCATTATCTCATTTATTATTTAGGGATTAGTAGCATTTCAACTTCGTGGTTTATTGCATTCTACCAATTATCTCTTGATAATGATTCAATGAAGATGTAAATGACAGTCAGTACCACATGTCAGGCATCTGATCATGATTCATGTATCATCATGCCGTGTGTTGGACAGCTAAAATTTAAGTGCTATCATTAGAATTGATCTCATTGATGATGACCCAAGGTTTCAGAGGACAGCTTCTCTTGCCAGTTTTTCTATAGCATGTTCGTCATTGTTTTTTTTTTCTGTTCTCCAGAAAAGCAGTTCTTCATCTAGCAATTTAATCATTTTTTGGACTGGTTTCTGTATTATTTGCAAGAAAATTAGAGAAAATGACGCCTTCTTTGCCTCTACCTCACATAATAACAATTGAATTGTCCACTGGAGTTAGATAAAATTTTAGAAGTTAAACTTGTTTAGTTCTTCATTTGATTGGGCAAAGTTGATCATGCATACACACCAGAAATATATATTATGCTCTGTTAAAGAACATCCTAGAATTAGCCAAGTCTGGTCAGATTCCTCCTAGAGCTCCTCTAATCACGCTCCAATTGCCAAATTAGTCCTAGTTGCATTACACAATTATTTGACTTGGAGAAAAACACAAGTAGCTGATGATGCCATGCTATCAATGTTGTAGCAGAAAATTGTCAGTGGGCAGAATACATGCTCTGTAGGAGCCAATACTAATTTTATCACATTCTCCAATTAAGGCCTCTGACAAAATTATTGTAGAGTCACTACTAATAATTTACATGGTTCATCAGTTCGTGTAGATCAGGTAGAGGTCAATGCTGATCTCCGAGTGAGAAAATTATAACATTTCCACGATCATGCATGCATTCATTCAGGCTTCTCCGACCGCCCAAATGATAAAAAATATTAAGCACTCTGATCTGTCTCAGGAAGGTTCCCTGATCAATTCACGATTTAGGATGATACGGAGTATTATTCTCATGCTCTAATAATAAAATCCAGTTTACTTGCACACGACCGTGAGAAAGTTAAAAAAAAAAACAGTTTACTTGCATACTTTGATCTGTCTAGAGCTTTCTCTCTGTTTTTCCCCTGTCTTGCTTGGTTGCTTCAATGAACGAGATGAAGATGCTGACAAGAGAAAATGAATAGCAGAGGCACATATTTAACTGCATCTATTTAGGATTCATTTATTGGAATTTGCAGTGTAATTTACAGTAGCAAGCGAATTTGCAGTGCTCAGATTCTTGTTTTCTAGCTGATACCTACACTACATCCTTGCTATAAAGTGAAAGAACTCTGATGACTGAAGTACATTACTCTGGCAACAAAACAAGAAAGAATTGATCTAGGAAAAAAGAGTGAAAAAAAAACATCTAAGATGCATGACTGATTTCCAACTCTGAAAGTCCAATAGAACAACTCTCTCATCTTTTCAGAGCAGAAGCTCTGTTACATTGCCTCTGTTCTAGAGATCTTACACGCATCAGATTTAATATTAGCTTTGTGAAATTTGATGCATTTTGTGTCAGCAGCACAACATCATTTGCTTGGATGCTGAGAAGATAGGATGGCGTCCAAGGCGTCCTTCACTTGAGAGAGCTCTGGTGCTTTCCCTCCTTGTGCCGGCCAGAACTCATCAGTAGCCAAAACCTGCATCATCAGAATCAGATTATTATGGCCAGCTAACTAATCATAGACACTAAACTTGCTTGAAACATAAGAGCTGAAGTGAAGAACTATCAATTACGGTGAACTGAACTGAAAGAGCTACTACTATATATTCTATGGATGGTCTCTATCCATGCATAGTATTGCAATATACCTTCACTTGCAGCTGGAGGAATTTGACGTAGTTGATCGCCTTTTCTAGCATGGTGACCAAGTCTACCTGCGGGCACGAACATGAATATATAGTTATTCTCATGAAGAAAAAAAAAATCAAGAGATAGTAATAAACTAGGAACCATGCAATTAACTTAAACAGAGGAATTATACTGAGAATTAATCGCACCTTTGTGCCATTGGGCACGAGATCCTGAAGAACTTTGAGCCTCTCACTGATCCGCTCTCTTCTTACCTATACATACATATACATATAACAAGATTAAATACTACTCACTTGAATAATAATCCAGTTTAATTAATTTGATCAAAACACAACCCAACCGTGTTAATTACAAATTAAACATAGAGAGACAAAGTAATTCTTTTACCTTCGCAGCGGCGCTTTGAGGTTGTTCCTTGTCAGGAGAAGGAGAAGGAGAAGGAGAAGAAGCAGAAGCAGCCTTGTTTGGTTTGCTCCCTTTCCTGCACTGCTTCTTCCCCGCTGCTCTCCCCTCGCCGCTCTGCAGTACACACAATTATACTGCTGGTAAATTCACTCGAAATTCACAACTGGTTTTAATTTGTGAAATTAATCTTTGACACAGTAATCTGATTATTTTTTTTTTTGCGGGGAAGTAATCTGATTAATTGTCAGTGACATACCGGGCATGCGCGCTTCTTGGCTGCCGGCGGTGGCGGCTTGCTGATGTTGCTCTCGTGGATTTCGAGGCCGTTGTCAACGACCGACGAGCCTGGGCTCGCGAGTCCGAAACCGGCGGCGCCGCCGTGGAACTGCAGGCGATGGCAGTAGTTGTTGCCGCCGCCGGCGACGACAGACGTGTTCTCGACCATGGCGCCGGCGCCGGCGTCCATCCACATGGCGCAGTCATCGTCGTCGCCGCCGGGATGGAAAGCCAGCTGCCGGGCGCAGCCGCCGCCGCCGACCGCCGCCTGGTCAAAGCTGAGCACCGACGAGCTGGAGCTGGAGCTGGACCCCGACCAGCTGTAGTAGTGATCGGCGTCGACGCAGCCACCGCCGCCGACGCCATTGCCGTGGTAGCCCAAGATCTCCAGCGGCGCCATGGAGGGCTCGTTGTCGTAGAGCACCGCCTCCCGTGGCAGCAGCATGCCGCGCTTGCTGCTTGCCTGAGCTGCCATCATCTACCTTAATTAATCAGCTAATTAAGCTTCTGTGTTTAGCTAGCTAGCTACTATACGATGCAGCACAGCAGTGTGATCACTACGTTGCGTATGTACGTAAGATCGAGCAAGCTAGCTAGCTTAGCTAGATTTGTCTAATGGTGATCGATGATGTTTAGCTAGCTAGCTAGGGTTTCTGTTCTTGGTAGTAGCAACCTGATGGATCGATCGATCTCAGTATGCATGAAACATATGTAGGTATACCTAGCTTCTAGCTACTTATATAGAGAGAGGTGAGAAGAGGATTCTTGTTAAGACGGTGTGGTATTTTAGAGAGGTTTTGAGCTGGCAATGAATGGAATATACTTGCAATTATGCATGGTGAGATAAACACTTGTTAGCTAGCTAGGAGCATATGTAGGAGGAGGTAATTAACTAGAGATCAAGCCACTCGATCTCACATGCATGTTCCATCTAGCTAGCTCAAGATCGAGAGACACTCCTTGGCATCATATCCTCTCTTCACATGGCATTGAAATCAAGTTGATGCTAGTTTAAGATATTTGACATGCATGATAGGCTAGCTAGTTAGCTAGGACTATGCTAATGACACAAGCTTCATAACCTAGCCCCATTCTTTCTTAAGCACCCTTTTTTAAGCATCATACGCATCATGTCGCGAGTGCACGTAGTGACAAAATTGAAAGTAACTGCTGGAGATGTAATGGCTATTGTACTGTATACAACCATGCATTAATTCTGGATTTTTATATTTTAGCCTTTTTAAAACTTATTTTATAAATAAAAATTTAGAAAAACTTATTCCATAAACGAACCCTTTTTCTTGACGCCGAGGTTCAATGTTTCAATGCGATCTCACCTCTCGTAGCAGTTAAGTCTCGCGGATGTGAAGAGGATCACTGTCAAAGAGATTGACGCCGATGATCTATTTATTACATACTCCCTCATTTCCAAATTGATCATCATATATGTTTATGCACCAAGACCAATGGTAATTTAAATCACATCAATTAAGACACCATGCACACATTCTCCTATAATGGATGCATCGATTAAAACATCATGTCAATTACACCTTAGCATGCACACATTCTCCCACGCTGCATTAATTGTATTCTGATAAAATCTATGTTCATGTGGTTATATGATGATTAATTTGAGAAATTTTGAATTTCATTATATTATGATCAATTTGGGAAGGAGGGAGTAAAATTTATAAAAGGGTTAGAATGTAATTTTTTTTCTTACAACTAGACCCTCAACAGCAAGGTCCTATTTGTAAGAAAAATATTTACATTTTAAACTTTTTCATAAAATTTATTTTACAAATAGGATGTACATCTTGGTTGATAGTGGCAAGGGTGTCGGCGTCATTGTCGTTGGCGTCAAGACGTTGGACCTTGACATTAGGGTTACTATTTTAGAGAAAAGAGCCTATTTTTGGAACAAGTTTGTCTAAGGGTATATTTATATAATAAATTCTTAGAAAGTGTCAAATGTAAAAAAAAAAATCTAGGCCGTTAATTAATTACCAGTCACACATGTGTAACATACATTTTGTGGAAAATGAAAATTGCTCCTGTCAGAATATCATGCAGATATTGAATGTCAATGCCTAATTTCCAAAATGGCAACTTATACTTGTTCCAAGAAGCATGGGAACAAGCCCAGTCCTGGTATGGGTTCTATGAAACAACATGACCATACACATTGGACCATCGATGGCTTGCAAGAATGGGGAGATCAATATATGGCTTAACAAATTCACGGTCTCATCGTTGGAATAAGCCAAACGACATATTTACAAATGAAAAATAATTTATAAATAAAACTTTTATATACGTGTTCTTAGCTATCAAAAACAAATGCTGAAAAGTAGACTTCAATGAAAAAAAAACCTAAAATCACCTCCAATTTTAAGGTTGAAAATTTAAATTTTGGCAGATAACTATAAGCATAAATAAAAAGATAAGACTGTCAGAGTAAGATATCCCCGCGAAAAAAAATCAGTGTAAGAAACCCAAACATTAGGCAATATTAATTAGCAACGGAACATGTATGTGAGGTGAGGAAGAACAAGAGAATTATCAGATGAGCAAGCACTCAACATGTTGTTAGGATTAATTATAGCATCTACAGAGTACAGACAGAGACAGAGCATGCATGTAGGGTGAAACATTGTTCAGTTTTGCTATAGTAGTCTCTCCCTTTTGTCATACGATCTTACATGGTTGTTTCAGACTTTCAGCTGCCGCTTTTGCCCTTGGCTAAGAATTTCTAAGTACTTTTTCCCCTTGAACCGCACCCTTAAAACCTGGTTAATTTCTCGTCCTTCCATAACACTAAGACAGAGCTCGTTCCATTCAGTTAACAGAAACAAGCTTCATATAAAGAGCAGAGCTTATATATATTAGGCGATTAAGGCAAAAATTATGGAACTCTTTTTCTCCTTAATATATTGACGCACAATCCTTTTACGTGTTCGCGAAATAATCAACAAAACGAAGATAGTATAAAGCACACAAAACTGATGGCTGAGATGAATTGTGTCAAATCTTGGTGTGCTGAACGAGTGCTTTCTCCCCATCTCAGTAGTTCAGAATTCCTCGGTTATTCCCTGCAGCCTGCAGGGGGCAACACTCGTTAAAAAAAACACCTGTAGATTTAACAGCGAGACCATTTCAATTCGACCCAATTTTCTTTTTCTACACATCTACTGGTTATTTTAATCCTAGAAAGGCCATGCGTGTGTTCAGGTACATATGTATTGGAGAGTGTACTGGACTGGGAAGGCTAGCTAGAGTGCACATGCAGCATATTATTTTATTTGTTTGGTTTAGTAGGCGTACGGTATACAATTAAAACAGAGTAATACTCAACTAATCTGTACTCGTAGATGCATGATGATTGATGATCCGTCGACAAACTCGACGGACATGCACGTCTTGCATTAATTACATGTAAGTATATATACATATGTACAAATTAATTAATTAAACCCGTGTGCTTACCGTGTGTGTGCGATCTGCAACTTCGACGTGCTTCCACGACAGTTACTACATTTTTGCGACCCATGCATTGATCCACTATAGCTATCTAGCCAGTGCTAATGAGTAATGAAGCTTTTCAGTTCAGAGCTTCACATGGCCAAGTAGCTCAGCTAGCTCACAGCACACTTGCTATCATCTGCAACCGCCTTTAATTAATTAATTAGTTATATGTTCATTAGTTTAATTCAGTCTTGATGGACGTGCGACGCAGTCGTTCAGCCCGCGTAGTATAGCTAAGCTAAGTTTCACTCGACCGATGGCCTCCGTGCATCTCGCTGTTATTAATACAGCTTAATTAATTATATATTATATGCACAAATTCTGTATCAAAGACATACTAACTACCAGTCCACCACACTAATTGTATAGTTATATGTTAATAATACTGGGTTAGAGTAAACAACAACTAGTGCATCCCTGTACTATTCCTTGCTGATCAGTGGATAATCCTTTCTTGGCTTCATGCAGCTACGCATCTGCAGATCGGATTTCATTTATTATAGCATGCATGCACTCCGAGTCTTGCAAGCTTATATTAGTTCTCTAATTAATTGCAGTGCAACGGCAGATTACTAGCGGTATGATACTAGCTAGCTATCTCTTTTTGCTGACTAACACGCGTATCCACCCACCATGCATCTCTTTAATTTGTTGTGATAAATTCAGAGTTCAGAAGGTGTACATATATATAGACAGATGTTCAGAATTTCAGTTGGCAAGAGCTACATCACTACTATGGCTAACAGTATGGATGAGCTAGTAGCAGCTGGGCAGGGCAACACTAGCTGAAGGCTGTGTTTATTTCTGAAATTGGGGGGGGGGGGTGGGGGGGGGGGAGTTGGTAGTTTGAAAAAAAAATATGTGAGTAGGAAAGTTTGGAATGTGATGTGATGTGATAGAAAGTTAGGAGTTTGGGGGAAGTTTGGTGTAAACTAATACGGGGCGAAATATCAGTACTGTACTGGCAAGAGCTACATCACTACTAAGGCTAACACAGTACGTACGATCGACCAGCTGGGCAGCTGGTGTATGCGCAATCTTTAGCTTTCAATTAATCGACGATACTTACTGACGATATACAGTACATTTTCATAAAAAAAAAACGATATACAGTACATATCAAAAGCAGATTAGATATACAGTAGTAGTTAGTACCATTTTACCAACATCCATCCGCACTCTGGTTCAAGAAAATTCATTTGGGTGTGTGACCCTGATGATGCAGAGCATTCAACCAAAACAGAGACCACTAATCCGACTGGGCCTATGGGCCGTACGCAAGGTTGGCTAAATGGCCTATGGGCCAAATTTGGGGATTTCTTCTCCGAAGGGTTCGGAGTTTTGTTCTTCTAACCGGGCGATTCACCGGCAGAAAGAAGGCATAATTAACGTCGGCGGCCGGCTCACAGACGTCGAGACTCTGCATGTAAACCACGATTTCCGGCCGGCCAAGTTACTCTACGTAGATCATCTCTGTCGACCGGCTGCATCTCGATCCGTTTGCAGAATTATTTATTAAATTGCAGCTTCTTTGATCGATCTCTCATGCAGCTCTTTAATTATTTCTCTATTCAGCTGCTCCCTCGTCGCCGACGAAACAAGAGGCTTAATTGATTCATAAGCCAAGGGCAATTTGAGCCCAATAAAAGATATATCACCGCGGATTAGCATTTGCGCACTTTCTTCCCTACGACCATATATCTATCTATCTTGCTGAGAGCCTGATCAAGTATGAAATACGCATATGAACCCAACATGTACACGTACTCATAGTTTCATAGTTTGAACTTTGAGTTGAGAGACTATCTATGGAGCTCTCTTCTATTTCAAAATAACTTTATTTGTTGATTCTAGAAATAGATAGAGGGAAAAGCGGTTTTTGCTAATTCGAGTGTACGCGCGACTTTGAGAAATCGCGCGCATGCACATGGCGGGCCCTTGTCACACGTGAGCTTTCCTTTTGTTTTTCCGGGATTTTTTCACGCATACACGCTAACTAATACGATTAGTTTTATACAATGACGATAATTAAGGTAAGATTTGTCTTTTTGCCGAAGGTTTTTTTAAGTACCAGATTGAAAAAAAATTTATATGTAAAGTCAAATTTTAAAAACTTTCAACTTGAAATTTGAATTTTTTAAGTCAAATTTTGAAAACTTTCAACTTATCATCTCAAATTTAAAAAATTTTCAACCCAGATTTGAAAACTTTCAAGTCAAATTTGAAAACTTTCAACTCAAAATTTGAAAACTTTTAAGTCAAATTTAAAAACTTTCAACTCAAATTTCAAAAACTTTTAAGTCAAAATTTGAAATATTCAACTCAATTTTGAAAACTTCCAATTCAAATTTCAAAAACTTTCAACTCAATTAAAAATTTTCATCTCAAAATTGGAAACTTTCATATTAAAATTCAAAACTTTCAACTCAAAATTTAAAAATTTTCATATCTATTTGAAAACTTCCATATCAAAATTCAAAAGTTTTAACCCAAATTTTTAAAACTGACAACTCAAATTTTAAATTATACATGTATTTTTTAATTACGGTATTAAACACTAATGATCATAATTAGCTTGCGCTAATCGCGCGTAGGGGCGTGGGGGAGTGGGTGGGGCGCGGCTGCGTGAGTTAAGCAGCCGGCGCGCGCGCCCATTAGGAAGCCCCAGAAAAAAAAAGACCAAAGCGTCTTTGAGAGAAACACTTAGAATTCTTCGACCAAAGCGTCTTGAGAGAAACACTTAGAATTCTTCCGGCTAGCTAGCTTCACAAGGTGATGGGCTAACCGGCCTGGGTTCGAAGCCTTACCCCTTCTATTTATTTGATATTAGGTCATTCCATAATATTCACGTTTTAAAACTCATGGATTTTCCGATTATGGGTAGGAAGGAGATAAATGTGAACTTATTTTTGAACAAAGGGTATAAATATAATACATATGAAGTTATTTTAGGACGGTGGGAGTAATACTAGTACTACTATGCTATTCGGCTAGGTTTGAGAGGGTGCTGGCCCATCGGAGTCTGCAAGCACGCATGTAGGCTCACCATGTCATTATGCATCGACGGCGGCCTCTTGGGTCATTCAAAGAACGCTAGCTTCATAAGTACATAGTTGTAATACTTCCTCCATTCTATAATATAATAAATTGTCCTTATATTTTGTACTAAAATGTAAGGGGTTTGTGATCCGAGACAATAATTTATTTCGTACCTTACCAATTTATTCCTTATATACATATGAACAAATTATTTTGTTTCAACTACCACCTTTTGTATATGATTTGTTCTTTTATTGATTATTTTTTAAGAAAATGTATAATACTTTATATTATGTGACATGGGAGTATATGAGTAATAACATTTTTAATTTCTCTTTCGATCTCGTTGTTATAGGGCCTAGCTAGTCTAGTGTAATTTCCAGTAGATAAATTTGATATAGTTTGGAGTACATGCCGACATGCAGTATGTGAAGGAAGGTGATGGATGGAATTATCCAGCAGGCCAGGCTACCTGCAGCTTCCAGCGATTATAGATAGATCGAAAGATAGGGCCTATACAGCATATTTCTCTCTGTACCCTACAATGAGAGAATTTCTTATATGGTCCCGAAATTTCAGCCCATTCCTCCTATACTTCCGAGTTTTGCTCAATTAATTCTTTGTATAACACTTAATTTTGGTTTTGATTTTTTTTACCTGTTGACAGTTAATTTGTGGAGTATATTGTTGGAATTGTAGAAGTACGTTTCTAGACTATTACATTCACTCACGAGTTTGATATGTGAGGTATTATTCATGACATATTTTGTTTTTTTAATAATGATACAAAATGTTTCATTTTGATTTTTAATTTATTAAAAACACAATATTTTTTTTGATGCTACATACAGTAGATTTGGTACCTGTTATATGTATTATCTAAAACAAATGCGATATATAGGAGACTAATTTAATTTATGTTTACCATATTGAAAAAGGTACATATAGTTTTTTGACATAGATATTACATTTTCTATAATACCTTCTCATATATATAAAAAATCTAATATTAACATAACAAATTCATTACTATATATACTTTCAACTGTAGTTCCACAAATTTCTCCATGCCGATCTGAAGGTAAAAAAGTAACACTTTTTTTAGGGTCGATCGACATATAAAGGATATAAAGCAGATAAATGAAAATTCAGGGTATAAGAGGAGTAAACAAACTCAATGGCATAAAAAAGATCTCTAAATTTCATATGAAAAAACATAGTCCTATATATGCATGCAGGGCAGGGCGGGGGAGGGTCCCTATATACCGTACCCCAGATCATATCATGCATGAGGATGATACACACAGGGCACAGACGCCGCTTGTAGACAGCCCCATCCTGTCGCCACGTGTCGCGTCTCCCAACGCATGGTGCCAACGATCCAAGTCCCATGCATGACGAGGCTAAGCTAAAGAAACCCATAGCCGCAAACGATATTTGTAGCTATATACTCCTAGTCCTAGATAGAGCTTAGCTATAGCATGATCGAGTGAGCGGGTGCGTGCGTGCTGCCGCTAGAATTAAGTAGCCACCAGCAGCTGAGAAGGCGCCGGCGCCGCGAAATCGTACTCCACCACCAACTATAGCAGTGCCCGCAGACAGTTGCCGGCCGCGGCTAGCTGAGCTGAAGTCGAGACAGTTGCAAGAGATCGATGGCCCGTTTCGTGGATCCGCTGGTGGTGGGACGGGTGATCGGGGAGGTGGTGGATCTGTTCGTGCCATCCATCTCCATGACCGCCGCCTACGTCGAAAGGGACATCAGCAACGGCTGCCTCGTCCGCCCATCCGCCGCCGACTACCCTCCCCTCGTCCGCATCTCCGGCCGCCGCAACGACCTCTACACCCTGGTATCTGTATATATAGTATCTATATGCATCATCACCTATCTATCTAGCAATTTACTGACCATCGATCAATTTGCTCGCTCGCCAACGCATGCAGATCATGACGGACCCGGACGCACCTAGCCCTAGCGACCCATCCATGAGGGAGTTTCTCCACTGGTATGTATGTACACTGATCGATCCATCCATCCATCCCATGGGAGGATGTGGCACACCAACAAGTGTCAATTCTCCACAAGTACACTAGCTTGACACTTGCATGCATATATATGATATGATATGATATGATTCATCGTATGCCTACCTAGGGATCGGATCTCAGGTCTCCATCACTCCTCCATATACATGATTGCATAGGATATATATGCGCATGATCTATATATTGATCATATAGTTAGTTTCCTTAATTTGATATATGCATGCATATAACTGCATCTTTTTTCTTGCACAGGATCGTGGTTAACATACCGGGTGGAACAGATGCATCTAAAGGTGCGTTCTCTCGCGTACCAATTACCTACTTCATCGATATCTCATCAGTATATTAATTAATTTGTATATGTTCCTAGCTAGCTACCTTATGTTTTGTTGCCTGTCTATGCATTACCTGCAAACTATATACAGTATCATGTTAATTTAATCTTCAGTTTTAATACTCTGCTGGTTAATTAATCCATTCTAAGGAGTTATAACTAATAATATTTGTTCTGTTAGCATGCATGGCCAAATTAAGCCAATTAACTAGTTACCCTTATTATGACAGAAATAATACATTTGCCGTCATTAATTACATTATTGCTTTATTTGCTAATTAAGATGTATATATACCAGAGAGTAGCTAATATAACTAGATTGGTAGTTAATTACATATATTGTTTTTGTTGATCATCTTAGGAAGAAGTAGCTAGCAGGATACATGTACACATCACACCTTTCTAGATCTATGGTGCAAAGTACAACTAGTGCACAATCGATCATATATACTCAGCACGCTTACGTATGAATATTTGGCTGTGTGTACATACATATAATTAAAATATTAGGCTAGATGGTGTAATATATATGTCATGACTGGGTGCAATGCATCTGTAGATATTACGTAACCCATTACGTACGATGGCATCGAATGGTAGCGTATATATGCAGTATAATGGCAGTGCATATCATATGCATGACGCGATCGACGATGGATTGTAACGACCGGCCGGATAGCTAGCTGTGCCCATATAGGAAATATCCCATATTTATACACACACACACACAACCAGCTAGAATTAGATCGAAATGCACTTATTTTGGTGTGAAATTACCGCTTCATTGTTGTTGCGAAGCATGCATATCGATCCAGGCCACAAGCATATCGACACAGTTTTGTGAATGGCACAAACTGTGAGGCCGCATGCATATGCGTATGGATGGATGGCCACCCAGCTGGGTGCATGCATGTACACATGTGGAGCAGGGAGGCAGCCACACGTGTCACGGCAGCAGCTAGCGCTAGCTGTGCCAGCCATGCACAACCAAGCGTTCGCTTAGGTGGCGCGACACGTGTATGCGTGCATGCATGCATTCGTAGTTCAAATAAAGTTCCTTATGCATACATGCATGCATGCATGCATATCTCCATCGAGTCGAGACTTGAGATGAGTTGTACTACTGAAATACGAGTAGCTACCAAGATATGTACTCTCTCCATTTCTTAGTTAATCTTTTATTTAAATGTTTGATCAAGTTAATTTACAGAAAAATATACTAATTAACATTTTCAATATAAAACAATTAAATTATATTTAATGTTAAATTTTAATAAAACTAATCTGATGTCAAAGATATTACGTACTAAGTATTAGTTAAATCTAAAGAACTTTAAGTAAGATAAAAGTTAAATGACTTATAATTTATATGAAACGGAGGGATGAGTACAAGATTGCATGCATACATGAATATGAAAAAGTAGTATATGTGAATAAAAGGATGGTTATGAGAAATGGGACGTGGATATATACAGGTGAGGAGATGGTGGAGTACATGGGGCCACGGCCGACGGTGGGGATACACAGGTACGTGCTGGTGCTGTTCGAGCAGAAGGCGCGCTTCGTGGACGGCGCGCTGATGCCGCCGGCGGACAGGCCCAACTTCAACACCAGAGCATTCGCGGCGTACCATCAGCTCGGCCTCCCCACCGCCGTCGTCTACTTCAACTCCCAGAGGGAGCCCGCCAACCGCCGCCGCTAATAGTAATAGCCTACGTACCTACCTACTATCTCTATCTATCTATCCATAATGAAGAACGCATGCGGCCGGCCCTACTACTATTACATAATCTAGTTTTTGAATAATTAAGCTAGCTAGCTCTCAACTCAAGTACTTACTGGAACTCGACTGCGTTGCGTACGCATGTCCTCATCATACGTACGTACTGTGCTAGCTAGCGATCGAGTACTCTCTCCATATATATCAATCTATCTTCCTCCACCGCGCGTGGTACGTTTTAACAACGTACATGCATGCATGGATAATGCAGACTCTATATATAATACTACTGTACTGTACTGTATGCTTTAATTAATTTTGTGGTCGTTTGCTCTCAGATACAGTATATATATATATATATATATATACTTGCGTGGTTGCTCGATCGATGGTAGTGATATGTTCATATTATGTATATACAGCTAGCTACGCATATGTAACTAACTATATAGAGAGACTCGTCGATCTCTTATCGGAACTTGCACTCGATCGATCTGTTCGACCCAGCCCTACAGCCCACGTTAAAACGTACATGCTGTTTACAGCAGCTAGCAAGAGCCAAGAAAAGCTCCTGTTTCCAAAAAGAAGAGAATAAAAAAGCAAGCAGCTAATGGGCCGTGTTGGGATTCCTTCATCGATCCAACAAGTGGGCCAACCCTGACGGCCTCACTAGACAATTAAGACAGCAGAACCGATCGAATTTGGCTTCCGTCTCCGTCTCGTCTCGAGAGAGACATGTACAGCTCGATCTCGCCTATCCTCCTCCCATGGCGGCCGCCGCATTATATTAATCACATTCACACCGCCCTTGTCCCCACCGCCTAGCTCGATCCATCCATCGTTTTTCCGCTCTTTCCACTGGCCTCCACCAAATATATATACTCCTAACTGTTTCTGTGTGTGTGATAATGTATCACGGAGATCATGAAAATTAAACTCGCCACCGCGTTGCTTCTCCGGTGATCGTCGGGGTTGCGTACTTGCGTCCGCGACCGGGGGGTCTACAGTACTACAGAATACTGTATACTTACATAGTGGTGGGCCTATTCAAACCGTACGATGGCCACACTTAGTGGGCCACTGGCGACCGCAAGTCAATACATATGGCCGGCCTCATTATCCCAAAATTAACTATATCTATAGCTATAACGTGGCGTACGTACAATATTTCTCCAGTGAAATGGGAGAGCTCAGCTCAGCGTGGGGATTCCGGATCGAGGCAAAAAGATATCAAATTCGTCCAAAAGGATGAAGTACTGTCATCTAATTCAATTCGATGCCAAACATTTACAAGTTCCGCAAGGGAATGGATGAATATATATATTGACGAACCAATAATGCATCCAGGGGTTTCCTGTAATATGTTGAGCCCCACTGGAATTTCGCACAGATCCGATCCGTCCGGACAAAATCGGACGGTTTATTTATGAGCCGCGTAGTTAGTGATTTCTTTTTTTTCCCTTTTCTTTCTTTACAGAAATACATACCACATGTCCCGCTTACACTTCTTCCTCCCTCCATAGCTAGCACGTTGTCAATTTTTTTTTAAATTATACAGTACTATAGACACTCACAATACACACACACTCACTCCTATAAAAATAGGCACGTAAATCTTACCCCCATGAGCATTTTCGATGACTGGACCAGCAAATACTGTAAATTGACAAAGTCACCATAGGCGTCTCGCTGTTGATGAGTACATCGTCTACCACTGAAAGTATAAAGCCGTTAAATCCTAAAAAATTCGAGTCGAACCCAAGATCTAAGATACTGCTATGACTCTTGTAACTACTAGGCTACGGACTTTTTCGGTGTTTTCGCAGCACGTTGTCATTCTGTACATCACTGCATCTCATGTACACAATTACTATTATTTATTTTTCCCCTCGATGCATATGATTGTTAAACATAAATATTGTTGACCGCATCCGCATCGGCTGCTTCCTTGCTGATGGTCGTCGCCGGCAGCTGGTTACCGTCGGAGTCATAGGCGATGTGGCCGGAGAACTGCAGCGGCCGGCACTTGTCTCCCATCATGATGGTCTTCCTCCACAACGCCTCCTCCTCCACCGCCAAGCCGCCGCCGGCCTCGTCGTCGTCGTCGTCGCTGCTGCATCCCTGCCGCGACGACCGCCTGTTCCACGACACCATCTTCGCCATGGCCGCCGCCTTTCCGCCGATGCCGCTGAGGGTGGCGAGCAGCTGCTTCCGGCTGGCGCCGCCGCCGCCGCCTGCTGATTCCTCCGCCTTCAGATGCGGCAACGACGACCCACTTCTCTGCTGCTGCTGCTTCCACAACTTGCCGTGCTTGCTGCTCGTGCAGAGCGACACGACGACCAGCGCGACGGCGGCCACCGCGGCGACGACGACGACGAGGAGGAGAGGCGCGGTTTCGTCGGAGTGGAGATGGAGGAGGATTGCCCTCGCCATGGCTCGCGGCTGGCCGGAATCAATGCTTGTCAGATAGTATGAGTCCACTATATGAGCTTGCCATTGCGACAGTAGTAGTGAGCATGTGTGCACCGGAAATCGTCGCCGTGCTACACACTTCACGTTGACCAGCTGACAAGTCGTCGCCGGTGACCAGCGGTCAAGTCAGTCTCCGCTGCAGTACAGCCAACGGGGGCACGCCACGTGGCCGGCTGCTTTGACCGTATGGATGGCTATATACTCTGTTCTGTTCATGGCCAGAACAGAGCACAGAGGAGATTAGGCTGGGCTGGGCTCTCTTCAAATTCATTCTTGGGCTAAAACAATTTGGGCCTGTAAGCAACATGCGTGGGCTAAATATACTGGGCTGGATCAGGTTGACTAGTTGGGTATTGCTCGTCATTTGTCGGTTTTATTACACTGCAACTTCTGAAGAAAACGAAGAACAGCAAGTCTCCATCGCCATGCCCATGCATGTACACCAAAAGTAGACTTGTATTTTACCTAATAAAGAGTTAAAGACGACTATCAACATCCGTAACCAGCGGACAGCGATGCTTTGAGACCTTTTTGGATCGTCAAAGTTATTTATGGGTTAATCCATGTCATTTCTCTGAACATCCCCATGCATGAAACGACTCTGAAGTCTGAACTTCTGTAAAAAAGAACACTACTATTATCTTTTCCTCATCTTTTATCGATGGAATTTTAGAATCCAGAGTATTGGATCCTCCTTTTCGCTCGTGTATGATGTCACGACCGACAAGTCATCAACCACCGTCCGAACAGCAACCACTTGTAATCTTTTCCATTCTGTGGAAAGAAAGATACTACTCTTCTGAAACTAGAGACGGGATGCTCATGGCAGAGTTGGTGGATGGGGAATGTGCTGTGAAGTTGATTTGCAGACTGAAGTATCTTCACTAAGATGCATCAGTGGCGCTGATTCAGTGCAAAATTAGGAACTGTTTCACAGAAAGAGAGAGTGATAGATACCAGATGCTCCGATCTTTTCAACTGATCATGACAAGAACAAAGCTATGGGCATCGCCTGGAGCTGGAAGTTTAACTGTTTCTTTCATATGTCAGTCAGTCAGTTAAAAAAAAACACAGGGATACAACAAAATTGGCAGATATAGCTTATCTTTCATGGTTTATATATCAATCGCTCTTGTCACAGTCAACAAGACCTGCCTCTCCTCATTTCTGCAGTGCTACCATTTCATTCATCAAAAATTTCATGAGTCTATATT
Organism: Oryza meridionalis; assembly: GCA_000338895.3. Classification (NCBI taxonomy): domain Eukaryota; kingdom Viridiplantae; phylum Streptophyta; class Magnoliopsida; order Poales; family Poaceae; genus Oryza; species Oryza meridionalis. Next base: position 750,584 of record CM002524.2, read on the forward strand.
AGTATTTACCATACATTTCTGATTCCATGTATGATTGAAAAGTAGTTGGGATACATGGCCGAAAAGAAGTAGAAAGAATATGCATTTCTGTGAGTGAAGATAATGGACACTAGGAAGGATAGGGTAGGAGAGGATGAGTATTCAGTAGCAAAGATATGCTGCTGCTGCTGCACTGCAGGCCTTGCCTTTCCAGTGGAACAAGAGGTGGTTGTTTGCTACCCACTTGGCTATGGCTTTCCATTTTCCAAGCCTGCATTATCATCAGTGCCCTCCTGTTACTTGGACTCTTGGAGTCCTCCCCTTCCAGACCTATCTTTCTCAGCCATATGTCTCAATGTGTGTGTGTGTGTGCTCCCAAACAGATCATCGTTGCTGGTGGCCGGTCACCATCCTAGGCCTGCCCTCCTTTGTACCATCTCTTGCAAATGCTCCAAACTTTCTAACAAATCTTCTTTTTTGTGTATTAGGTTCAAATCAGCATGCTTGACATCACAACCAACACAATGTCCTCAGCTGAAGGTGCACTGATGCTGCACGCTCTGCACAATGCATTGACGGGCTCTTACAGTGACCTGATTCATCGACCTGTCACTTGTCTGTAAAAACTTGGGTTTAAGGCTCATGAAAGCCATGATTAGAAAAGGGACTTTAGTTAATCTTTTTAGATAAATGGAGCCGAGGAGTGAAGCAAAAGGCAATAGCAACACCTCCTTAAAAGTGCCATTTCAGTGACCATACACACTAGTACTCCACTACACATGATTGAGAGTTTTCTGAACAATGTTCAGTTGTGAGTTACTTAGTTTTCAAGCGAGCTACGTATATATGTGGGTTCTACACAGATGTACATGTAACATGCTCATGTAAACATTTAACTCATTAATAAATGAAGACTAGGTAAGATAGCTGCTTTTGTTAGCAGATCATAACTAAAGCTAAACTGATGTTTGGTAGACCGTACCTGCAATCAACGTCTCTGAGCTTGTTTTAACACTTGATCCATTGACTTGCAGCTTGACCTGAAAAAAACTCTCCATTATGAATGACATTGTCGTTGTCACGTAACATTGGCAAAATGTCCAATCTTTTCACCTGCTGCATGCAGTGAGACGCGCCACCGACACCCAGTTTGATCACAACCTAATCCAGAGCTTAATTAGAAACTTATCACAAACCTCACACTTACGCGGTAGTAAGATTGCAATAAGAACATAGTGGATCATGTTCAGAAGAGAAGGAAGAAGACGAAATGAAGCCTATCATTCTGGCGCCGCTCAACTGCGAGGACGGGCAGCCCTCCGATCGGCATCGGACGGTCACCGACGTCTCTCGAGCCGGCGAACATCTCCATCTTTCTCACTACTTTTAGCCATTAGCTTGGTGGATTAGTGAGCTCGCTCCTCCTTTTGGCACAAATTCTCTCGAGAAGGAGAGCGAATATGCCGTCTCTGCGGCCGATCTTGCTCACCGCCGCCGCCGCCGCCGTCGCCGTCGTGTCACTGTGGTCAGCTGCCTGCGTGGTGGCCGACATCGACCCGTCGTCTGGGATGCCGTCGCCACCTGCGACCACCTCGCCGTTCCCGTTCTGCCCGACGACGCCGGCGGGGATCTCGACGCAGCCGTTTCCCTGGGCGGAGCCGTCTCCGACGACGACGACCACCATGTTCCCGCAGGATCCAGGGTTTCTTGCATCGGCGGCATGCCACGCGAGGACGGCGGCGCTGGCATGGATTCCGGTGGTGTTTGTGTTTTCTGCTTTCTTGGTGTTTTTGCAGTGAATCGTACTCACTGCCATTGATGTTGTATGTATGAGTTGAATTCAGATTCCATGATGTTTCTGAATATTGCAGCTGGTGTGATGCCATGTAACATGGTAATTTGATAGCCTTTGTATTGTATCAGATATATAGTTGCAAACACTATGTCAAAAGGAGTTCCTCTTTTTCTCTCTCGCTGTGCTAGTCACTCTGTTTCTTGTTCATGAGGAAAGGAAAGGAAAGATACATATGTACTTGATCTTTGCACTATTTCAGCTTAATCCAATCAGGAACTTAGTTTCAAAGTGTAGAAAAATTCTTTGTACATGAAATTGTTACTCAAATTTGATTTTTGTTTGTATGGTAAACAGTAGCTTTGTGGCTTAATGTTTCAAGCGGCATTAACTGGAAGTCTGAAATCATGAGGAAGATGAAGTTCAGGAGGCAATAAGCCAAGCTCATTCAGTCAGTAGTTTGATGTTGCCTAACAGAATTGCATGACCTTAGATACTCATTATTTTCTGATGTCAATATTACTGACTTGTCTGTGTTTATCTTTTATAACAAAATTCTCATCATATTTCAGTTCTCTGCACCCTTGTATAATATGGGATTAAAGCACTAAAATTTTCGTGAGCAAGATAGGGTGCCTCATGAGTCATGCCTATTAGCATGTTTTAGTTGAGTGCTATAACAAGACTGGTGTGATGTGCACATCTGCATACATTTCTGATCTGATCTGCTAGTACAGTAGCAATTACCACTAAACTTGACACAATAAGTTGGTTTATTTGCAAAGGCCTTGTCTTTGAAAGTGCATTTGTTGATGGTGAAAAGGTACTAGAGGTAATCTGCCACTTGTCAATCTACAGAGCGTCCACGAGTTAGTAGTATGTGCATTTCACAAATGACATCACTGGAGCGCCAAGGTCTAATCCAATTCCATCACTGTCACCAAGGAAAAAGATGATCAAAAGGTTAGGTCCCAACGTTCTGATGAAAAACAAATTATAAGCATATCTGTAACTTATTCTACACAACATGGTTAGCTAGTAGCATCTCCCCATTTCTTAACCCTGATTCCTAAAAACAAAACAAAAGTTAAAATGCCACTACTTGCAAATTTGTGACAACACCTTGATCTGTGGGGACCCATATCATGATATTGAGAATAGATACAGAAAGAAAGAAGAAAAATATTCCAATCACTCTCACAAAAATGGACAACAGAGTGAGGAAATAACACAGCCATAATAATGGAGACGTTTAAATTACGTCAGGCTGCCACAGTATATAGTACACTTAGCCACAGGATCAAATTAAAATTCAGGTTTTTTTTTTGAAGAATAAAATTAAAAGTGAGGTTTTAAATCTCGGTTATAGCTATTTACTCTCATACAGTATAATTTAGCCGTTATAGCTGTTACAGAAGACCAACTATTAAATGTTTATCTGCTTAGTAGGCACTACCAAAAAACAGAGACATAAACGCAGAGATAAAAAGGAGCAGAGAAGAAGACCTCCACTGGCATTGGCCAATTCCAAAAGCGAAAGCAGAAGCCAACCATTATAACCACCCAAAATCGAATCCCCCAACCAAAAAAGAAGCACACAGAAGCAACAACAAGAGAGGAGAAAGTGAGAGTGCACACACACTATAGCATAGCACTCTTCTCTTCTTCTTTAGGAGAGAGCACACAGTTCCAAGAAAAGCTCTGAGCTTCTTCCATCGATCTCTCGGCCATGGCACGGTGGCTACAGCTGCCGTGCAGCCTCCTGCTCGTCATCATGCTCGTCGCCGCCACGGCCGCCGCCGCCGACGTCGTCGTCCACGACGACGAGAAGTGCGCCGCGTGCGGCCTGCCCAGCCCCTGCGGCACGACGTGCACGTACGCCAGCCCGCCGCCGCCCGACGTGCTGCCGACTCCGGTCTACTACCCGCCGCCGCCGCCCGTCTACTACCCTCCGCCGTCCCCGCCGCCGGTGGCCTACCCTCCGCCGACCACGCCGTCGACCAACTGCCCGCCGCCGCCGTACGGAGGCGGAGGCGGAGGCTACAACCCGATGCCGAGCTACAACCCGACGCCCGGCTACAACCCGACGCCGTCGGGGTGGTTCACGCCGCCGAACATGCCGTCCTACCTCACGCCGCCGGGGACGCTCTACCCGCAGGACCCCGGCTTCCGGCCCAACGCGGCGGCGGGCAGCGCCGCGTCGTGGCGCGCGCTGGTGCTCGCGGCGGCGGCGGCGGCGGTGGCCGGAGCCTTGGCCTTGTGATCGGCGACGTATGGTAATTAATTACACGGCGTTTTTAATTCCCTTTATTATGTGTTCATAATAAGATTATAGGAGATATAATCCGGTAAGATAATCTCTTTTTTTTTCGTTGTTACTGTTCATGTTCACGTTGTTGTTGTCGTCATCGTCGTCGTCGGCAATTTAATTGTTCTTGTCATGTAACGTTTGTTGATCGATCCCTTTTGGTGATAGGAAAGATGTACATCAGACTCTGTAATAATCCATATATATGTCTAATCAAATTTCATTTACATGTGGCAATTAGCTCATATATATCTTGATCAACTCTCAACATGGTACAGTGGTCGTATTGTTTTCTTTCTACATGGAAAATTATGAAAGCTTCTGCAAGGTTTCTCTTATATAAGAGAGAAAATGCAAAAAAATTCTCTGCTTTTTAAGAAGTGAGAATTAATATTACACCTATCCTCTGCATCTTAACATAGCCTTAGGTTTTTATTACAAGATGGGGAAAAAAATAAATGTGGGACCCAGTCCCACTTCAAAGCAACAACACTAATAGAGACCAAACAACTCATCAAAAAATTATGTTTCTATAAACCATCAACAATCAACTCCAAGCAGATAGGTCCAATGACTATACCATTCTGATTCTTCCGTCGCTATTATATTACATTAGTACAAATACAACCGGCTAATACACGTAAATATAACCTATATAGAATTAATATTCTTTTTTTCTTAAGAAAACAATGTCATCATGATTTGTGAGTTTGTGACAGATCGAACCAAATTGACCAGCACAATTAGTGGTCCACGGTTAACATGGGTGCAAAACCAGTCTACGAAGCGATGTTTTATTGCCACACCTATAATCAGATAACCCTTAATTAGAAATAAATGAATGTACATCCATTTGTGGGGCTATAAACTAAAAAGAAGAGAGGAATCATAACCTTCCATTCAAAGTTCAAAAAGGGTCATTTATGCGAATATTTGTCGGAAGAATTTTATCTTATTTTATCCTCTGTTCCAAAAACTTCAGTTTTTATAATTGGTGCACTGCACTGCCATGGTATATAAGCATAAATTCAGTGTGTACTACACAGTTCCAGTGTTAGCTGGAGTGAAGTAGCCTATTGAAGATATCATCAATTAGCAGAGGCATGAACACATATGTGTCCATGTCCAAGAGGACATCCAAAATGACGATGGAGTCGCACTCGATCGACCGGTCGGTGGTTGCCGCGTTGCTATCAACGATTGAACCGTGTTTTAATTCCATGCCTGCTTGTATTAATTATTTTATTAGCTTTTAAAGAAAATTATCAGGAGAGCTGCTAAGATTGGTAGAGTTCAGAAAGAACAGTTGCTGATGCATCCATGATACCTAAACCAGTCCAGTCTAGTCGTTCTACTTACTGGCAGCTAGTACCAATTTGACTTGTTCTTGTACTAGTACTACTGCTCCTTTGGACTTGGAAGAGACATCCTACTAAACTGCATCCAATTTGCTCACAAAGTCCAAATAATCTACTAGTAGTGTTTACTCACAGTGCTAGGACATCCAGATACGCAGGTATGCACGTACTTACAACATTTTTTAAGATAATGAGAAAATCCCGCGCCTCTGCTTTCAGGGTGTGCTTTCAGGGTGTGTTTAGTTCACGCTGAAATTAAAAGTTTGATTAAAATTGGAACAATGTGACCGAAAAGTTGAAAGTTTGTGTGTAGAAAAGTTTTGATGTGATAAAAAATTTGAAAGTTTAAAGTAAAAGTTGGGAACTAAACCACCAGGCCTCACTGAAGCTAGAACCAAATTATTACAAAAATCTGTCAAAATCACAAAACAAATAGAAAATGCAGCCTACATCGATTAGATCTTACACATGGCAATCCAGAGATATGGTTAAAAAGCTGGATTAGATTTAGACCTGATAAACTCAGAGCAGAGCAAGTCAAGAGTTCATGATCCCTGTTGAATAATGAATGTTCCTACTTTCTTACTTCTCTTTAAACAGTAGCATAGATGGAATCACTTGCAAATCTTGGACTATACTGTGTTCACTTTTTGCACACATTTAATTTTGATGTGTAGCAGTAGCAGTAGCAGTGGTGCCCTTAATTTGCTGCCTTCGTAACAGAAAGCAAAGGCACACATGCATGTCTTCCTTTGTGCCACCAAACGAGTGAGGGCGAAGAGAGAAGAATGTTAGGTGGTTTGGCAAGATGATTAGGTTTCATTGCCCTGATTACACATATCTGTTCTGTCATCATTGCTGTACGTGCTGAATAGTTACTTGGCAGTTGGCACGCCCAAGGGAATTGACAATTTATTTGCTCTTCTCCTTTAGATGGCAGTACTAGTAATTAAGCTAAGCCAGATATGTAAATATGTAATCAAGAGTTGCATTATCAGAAGAGCTAGCTAGTGTACTTACAGTGAGAGTTTCAACATGCCATACTGTTCTATTCTGTTGAATGGTAACGGATGATTGATTTTTGATGATTATTATTCCAGTGCACAAAAGAATAAAATAACTATTACAATGTTGAAAATAGACTTAAAAACAATATTCTCATAATTATACCATTTAGAAGCTCGAAAAACGTGCACATTTTAATGCATTCATCCCTTCCTCAAAAAAAAAAAGTATTGGTCAGTTGCAAGTGGAGATGCTGAACAGAAGCAAATAAAAACAACCCATTCGAATTCGATCGTTCGTTTGTCCAGAAACCAAGAGTTACTATATGATGTGAATGGGCCAATCTAACTGCACAGCCTTCCTAGTTTTATTTCTAGGCCTTTATCAATTAGGTTGCCTTGGCCCAACCTAACATTCTAGGCCACACTACAGATCTGAGGATACGCAATCTCTCAGAGAAGTCTGAAGTCCGAAGATAAGCATCTGCAGTCGCTATTGGACAAATGGGTAGAGACAAATGACGTGATGAAATGAAAGATTCTTGTATATATCCTCTCTTTGATGCCTGTTCTTTCTGCCCATTCAGATGAACAGCTATCAATGCTAGATTTGTTGGATACTAGTATATTGCCTGAATAATGCCACCAATTACCATAGTGGCGTTTACAGTGAAGAGATAAACTAGTTTCATTGTAATGATAATCAACTGATGCAGGGTCTGGTATGCAAATGAATGATAGTGGCTACAGTAGAAATGGAACAATCGGTGTTAGTACTTTATTGGGCAGCGAAGTATGTGGTCAAATTGTCAAAATCCTTAACAGTAGCAGCCACTGATCAGTTTGGAATATTGGACTGGAACACTGGAGTGGTTCAGAGAAGCTTCTCATCCTGCAGATTTTCTGACAGGCAAGATCCATCCACATACTCAAATCAGATTAGTTCCTTCCTTCCCTTGATTATTGATTTATTGTCAGTTTCCTTTGCCACTCTTGTGATGAGATGAGTCAATCAATCATCAACAAGCTAGCATGCCAAAACTCAAGAGGTGGTGCATTCAGATAGCAGACATGAACGGCGTGGGGAATCTTGATCCTGTTTTGCCCATGACTCTGCTTGTGATCACACGCAAAAAATGCACCCATTTTTTTTCAGACAAGAGGAGAATATTAGTACAACCCAGAATGATAATGAGCATTATTATACTCTTAATCGTTGTCCTTTGCATCTAATTAGATTATTTTAGCCCGTGCATTTGAGTAGCCAAGTCAGTGTACTTTCATGAACTACTAATTTTAATCACTTGTATGCATGTGAGAGAGAAGAAAAGGGGAAGTTATACACGTTAGAAGAACAGATACTACATGCATCCATCTTCTGATGATCCATGCGGCCGGCCAGCGAGTATAGAGCCGTAGGGCACAGCTCAATTCCCTTTTCTCCTAGTAGCTTAGCTAGAAAAGTCTATCAGAAAGAAAGCACATTTTCTTGTCCAAAAAGATGAAAAGAATCAACCATTGAGGGCGGTGCCCCATCAGTTTGAGCCTTTGACTTCAACAAGTTAAACTAAGCATCCAAAGTGAGATGAAGCAAGAAAAAAAGGGGGCAGATTTAGTTATTTTGCGTTTCATGATTAAGCGTGTAAGATTAATCACTGAACATAAGATATATGGAAACTATATCTCTAACAGAAATAACCAATCCCCTGATCTGCTTCGATGTGATGTGTAGGGAAGCTAAGCTGAAGTGCTTAATCAGTTTCAGTACATATGCTGAGTGCTGAATCACATCCGAATAAACATATATATATACAAGGAGATATCGGGAATGAAAGGCAATTTTTTGGTGCCTGAAAGCACGGCATGTCATGTGGTGGTGTAGGACGTGCAGTTCGAAACCGATTGGATCTACTGATGATATCTCTGATGCCGATGGAACTGAAAGAGACCCACGTAGAGTACGTATGGGATCATCAAGCTGCATACTAATGCTACTACAGCTGTACCCTGTATAGTTCGTCAGAATTAAGTCTGGATGTTGTGAAGGCAATTAAAGAAATTTATCACTTGTGTTGACGATCGATCAGGCAATGAACCCATTATTGTTTGCCTCCAAACACATCCATCAAGTCTGAAATTCTTTCTTCCTTTTACGACTCAAGAATTAAGAGAAAAAAGAGAGAGAATGCGACAGCTGAGGGCATATGCATGGTGACATAGATCCGATGAACGCGCGAGTGATACGACAAATCATATATGCAAATCATAAATTGTTTTGCACTTACAGCTGGACTCTATCATGCATACCAACAAAAGAAACAATCTGGAACAGGGCAGGGCATCCATCCATGCAACACGCCATTTCTGCTAATCATGTCAATCAACGTAAGCTCAAGGCAGTTTCTTCTCCGGTGTTTCACTAAATCGATTAGGTCTTGCATGAATGAACCATATCGATCAGGGACTCAGAACACGCTTTCCGAATCAAGTTCAGATCTTGATCGATCCCCCCCCCCCTCCCCACAATCTAAAATTCTCTCTTGTTTTGTAAGATTTGAATAAGATTTATGATATTCGAATAAACCTTGGTCAAATGATGATAAACTTGTTTATTCAGTAAAGTAAAAAAAAAGTGTAGTTAACGAGACGCTCCCGGCCATGTCAACAGCTGAGCTGACGACAGAAGGCGCGCCAGCTATAACCCCTTCCTCCTCTTCTTCTACCTCGCGACCACTTCACTACACTAGACTACACTACCACCTCTCTCTCGCTCTCTCTCTCGCGGCCATGGCGTCGTACAGGTTGCTCGTCATCCTCGTCTTCTCCGCGCTCCTCGTCTTGGCCGCCGGCGACACCTACCCGGCGGACTGCCCCTACCCCTGCCTGCTGCCGCCGCCCACGCCGGTCACCACCGACTGTCCGCCGCCGCCCTCCACGCCGTCTTCCGGCTACTCGTACCCGCCGCCGTCGTCCTCGTCTTCCAACACGCCGCCGTCGTCGTCGTCGTACTGGAACTACCCGCCGCCGCAGGGCGGAGGAGGAGGAGGAGGCTACATTCCCTACTACCAGCCTCCCGCCGGCGGAGGCGGCGGCGGCGGCGGTTTCAACTATCCGGCGCCGCCTCCGCCCAACCCCATCGTGCCGTGGTACCCTTGGTACTACAGGTCGCCGCCGTCGTCGCCGGCGACGGCGGTGACGGCGCGGGGGCGTTCGTTGCTTGCCTCGGTGGCCGTGGTAACAGCTGCTGCTGCTGCTTTAATTACCGTGTTTTAATGTAGCTCTCCTTTTTCTTTTCTCTAGTTTTAATTTCTTTATTTTGGAGAAATATATTATGAGGCAGCATTGTTATTCTATACTATATACAAATATGATCTATTATATTGCTCTAGTTTCTCCTCTAAATTTTTGGCTTAAATAATTTAGTTTGATGTGTAGTGGAGCAACTATTGAAAGTTCTTCAAATCGTAATGCTACTGATCACAAGAATCTGCCTTTTCCCGGTGCCTCTCTCCTTTTACTCCATTTTATTTTGCACTGAATTCCCAGCTTCTGTGAGTACATATATTGTTAATGGGGGCATTTGGACCTTGGAGTCGCATTATATTCTCTACACACTCTATAGTGTTATACTATCCATGAAGAAACGAATTGGAGAACAAGTATTGATAAACCTGGAGTGAACAGATCAACACCTTGGATTAATTAAAGAGTAAATTTTATAAAACTATAGATACTTTGCATGATCTATCACAAAACTACAGATTTTAGAACTAGTTTTACAAAACTACAGATTTAATGTTTTCGTTTATCATAAAACTACAAGTACTTTGAATACTATATCACAAAACTACAGATTTAAGAACTTGTTTCACAAAACTACAGATTTAATATCTTCATTTATCACAAAACTACAGATTTAGTGTCTCTATTCTTACAAAACTACACATTTTAACAATGCTAAAACCTGTAGTTTTGTGAGAATGGAGATATTAAATCTGTAGTTTTGTGATAAATGAAGACACTAAATGTGTAGTACTGTGATAAACGAATATACTAAATCTATATTTTTGTGAAACAAGTTCTTAAATCTATAGTTTTGTGATAGATTGTACAAAGTACCAGTAGTTTTGTGATAAACGAAGACACTAAATCTGTAGTTTTGTGAAACGAGCTCTTAAATCTGTAGTTTTGTGATAAATTATGTAAAATACCTGTAGTTTTGTGAAATTTACTCTTAATTAAAAGAATCGTGTCATTTCCGGTAAAAATAAATCTATCGTGTAGTCATAGTTTTAAAATTGGCATTCATATTTAATTTAAGCTTATTAAATTCGGCAGTAAATTGATTTGATGGACGCATACACCAGACGTACATTCATAATCCGCATTTAGTTGCATCAACTTGAATGCAATTTTTATTAATTCGCGGCTAGTACGAATAACCAGTCCCTACAACTACAAGACTACTCCAAGCATATATACATCCTTGATGAAATTTCCAAGCTTCAAAGGTAGATCCTCCGTGTCCATTGTAAATAAGAATTTAATTCATGTGCTCATTATTTCCCCTCGAGTTTTGTTTCTTTAAAGTATGCGTATCCTTTATGCATGTGTCTAGTGGAGCTAGTTCAGCCACAAATCAACTACACGTGGAAGGGGAATATATGTACAAAATTCTCCCCATCTTAATTAACTACCCCCCAAAAGGTTTGCTTTGAGTATTGTCTATAATTAAATTGTTGGCGAAAAGCTAAATATGAATGATTGACGAAAATATAAAGGATGGATGGGAGGTGGAGGGAAAAAGGTTGGAGATCAATAATGGGTCCAAGAGGTTGGGAGCACACTTGATTTCTCCTCTGATGAAAATCAGCTAGCTCACTCATTTAGCCTTCTTCGGCCCGTCTGTTTTTTCGCGAACACGCAAAAAAATTGCACACTATTCTTCGGTCCGTCTAAGATAGCTGAAATTGACGAATTATCTGATATTTTAAGTTATTTAAGTGTATAAATGAATGAATTGACAACTACAAAGTTAAAAAGTTACTTTAGAAAACTATTAAAAAATTTATATAGAAATTTTTATATAAAACACACCGTTTAAAAGCGTAGGAAGCATGCAAGCGAAAATCCAAAATCAGAGAAAAAAAATGGTGTTCATGTTCAGGAGTCAGGACAAGGTTACGTTGGCAGCCAGGCAGCTAGATAGGCTAGAAGCCAATTGAGTGAGTAGGAAAGATGAGCAAAAGCACATTGATCGTTTGTTACATACTTCCTCCGTAAACAAAAAAAAAAAAGGCAAACCCGGAGACAGTAATTACATGCATGCCAACGACTAGGACCGAAATTGCGTTGGCCTTGGTTCACACTTCACCACCTACAAATCTTGGAAATTCAACGAACAACTTTCTACCGGCACAAACAAGAATCATCATGCGATCTCCCTTTTATTTAACCTGAGGATAGGATGTTACAATACTTCCTCCATCCTATAATATAAGGGATTTCGAGTTTTTATTTACACTGGTTGACCACTTGTCTTATTAAAAAAAATTTAGAATTATTTTTTTGGCAAAATTTGCTGTGGGACATATAAAAACGTGTAATTAGCTGAGAGACACCGCAAAAACGCTTATTTGCTATAGGACGCTACAAAAAAATTGGTATTTAGCTGTTGAACACCCGTGGGATTATTTTATTATATCCAGAGAAATTGAGGAGAGAAACAGCTGTCTAAGTACAATTCTACCCTTTGAATTTTTTTCTTTTTATTTTTTCAATCCTTCTCTACTCCTCCTTCCTTTCTTTCTCTCTTTAGCACGAGGGAGCGCCCGTGACCGATGAGCAGCCCATCGGCGCCGAACTGCGGCCCGTCCCGTGCGTAGTCGAACAGCGCCGCCCCGCTCCCGCCCACCTTTGGCAGCACCACCGCCGCCGCCGTGGCGTCCGTGTCCGTGTCCGGCCAGTAGAAGAGGAAGGCGTCGAGCGTGTCATAGTAGTTGTCAGTGCTTCGGTACCCCTCTGGGCTGAACCCGCCGAACATGACCCCGCCAGCGACAGCGGCGGTGGCCGTGCGGCCGATGACGGTGGAAGTCCGTCGCGCTGAAGCCGTCCACGGTGGCCTTGTAGCAGCACCTCAGCTCGCGACCTGCACACGGAAATTAATAATTAACCAAGAATTACTTACTGATCAGTAATTGAGCAAGAATTAAATCATCATCAAGAACAAGATGATTTTGGTTTTGCCTCTGAGGTGGGTGTTGGCTACGAGGGACATGGGGAACGGCGGCGCGACGTCGTGGTACTGGAACTCCGGCGGCGGCGGCACGGCGGCGGCGGCGGTGCACTTCTGCCGCAGTTGAAGAGGCTGTTCGGGGTGACGAATCTTGCCGCCGGCCAGCAGCTGCAGGTCGGACTCGAACTCGGAGAAGCCACCAGCGATGGGGGGCTCACATTTGGATTCATTTGAGCCAAGGCCAAACTTGTCTTTAATGATTTTCTCCCTCTCCAATTTCTTCGAATATAATAAAATAATCTCGCGGATGTCTAACAGCTAATTACCAGTTTTTTATGGTATCTTATAGCAAATAAGCATTTTTACGGTGTCTTCCAGCTAATTACACGTTTTTTTGGATGTCCCGTAGCAAATTTTGCCTATTTTTTATGACTTATTTTATTATCCAAAGTATTTTAAGCACAACTTTTCGTTTTTTATATTTGCATAAATTTTTTGAATAAGACGAGTGGTCAAACAGTATAAGAAAAACTCAGAGTAAATCATAAAGCACTTCTGCTCAGATTCGTTGAGACGATAAAAGGTGAGCAAGCAAGATCACCAAACTACTAGGCAGCTCACTGGCACTGTTCAGTGATCAGATTCGGTGGCCGTGCAGTGCCGTTGCCGCGAAGTTTCACGCCACTGCTGCAGCAGCAGCAGGAGGTCTAAAAGAACAGAAGGGAAGCATTCATCAAGAGGGGAAGAAGGAATAAAGGCTACTTACAAAAAAAAGAACCTCATTTTGGGTGGTGGTAATTGGTAAAGGTGTCCTTCTAGCTCACCAGCAATGTCCAATACTCCAATTGCTTTCAAATATTCTTTTAATCAAAAGGGGAAAAAAAGTATGCAATGCCTTTTCCATGCCACTACAAAAACATTTCTACAATGTACTTATCTGCCGCAACCTCTTGCAAACATCATGATTAATGGGCCATTAGTGACTTTGAAGAGGCTTTTATCTCATACTATGAGACCATGTCATGAGTACTCATGAGCAACTAGTCAGCCACATTCAGCGAATGAAGCTGCACAGAGAATAATGGAAGAACCAGGCACACGTGTCGATGCATTCTCATCAGATCCAAGGCATACTTGAATCACAGCTTCACTTTGCGCACTTCAAGATACCCTTGGATGATGCGACAAACTTGCCATCCAAGAATGCAAGAAATGGTCAAAACTACTCCACACACAAGAGTTGGCACACGGCAGAGCTACCTAACAAGTATTCCATCAGGCAAATTTTTTTTCCAGAGGATGGCATATATCTCTCTTTTTGTTAATGTTGATACACTGAGTTCTTGCTAAGATAAGTGGCATTAAATTTCAGCACCATAGCACTACTATGACACAATAACAATACTAGAATGTGGAATACTAGTATTCAGTATGTCAGTCATGGCATAAGTGTGGACGCAGGACAGTGCATTAGACTACAGTGGCTTGGGCACGACTGCTGATGCTATGTTCATGTTGTGTCAAACATTACTTTGCCTAAGATGCAAGCATCACTTCAAAATTCGTCAACGAGGAGATCTTCAGGATTCAGAGCACATCATCTAACAAATATGAGGTTTTCTTTCATCCTGGGAGAGGTATATACCTCACAATTTGAGAGGTAAAAAATTATACCGGTTTAACTGATTAGAAAACAAGTTTATGATTAGCACTGGCAAGACTTTTCTAGTCGTTCAGAGGTATAGAGAGGTACATATACCTCATAGTGTTATAGTGTTAGTCCTGAGGTATATACCTCTTAATCAAATATCTATACCGCTAGAAAATGTAAAAAAAAAAGTCTGAAATATTTATAAAGATAAGTTTTCAATCCTATTCCAACCTGTTAGATTAATTTTGGTACCTCTTTTTATGGAGAGGTATATCTCAAGTATGAGGTACATATATCTCAAAGGTTGAGAGAAAATCTCACAAAGTATACCCCATATATCTAAACTGGGGAGGGGGACGATTGCAAACCCAGCTAGCCAACAACCAAAAACAATTTAATAATCCTTGAGACCTAGATAATATGAGCGAGCTTAGTTGCTAACTGAAGCAAAAGAAGTGACGCAACAAACTAAAATGTACTCGAGGTACTAACTAATTGTATAGAATTTTCTCAGATGAACATAAATGGAAAGTTTACTTCTTTAATAAAAAGAAACTTTTAGGAAGCTTGAGCTCGTTTTGGGAAGATTGAAGATTGAACTGCCTTACCTACTACCACTTTCAATATGCAAAAGATGACATTTTTCCTTTTCCTAAGATGGGGTAAGCAGGAGAGCTGGAGAATCATACCTTGGGACCAGAAAACACAAAGATAGCCGCTTGCTTTGACAACGTCTTCAACTTTGGCAGCTATTCTACTATCCCAAGATAGCCCGCTTGGTTGAGAACGTCTTCAACTTTGGCTGGTATGCTCCATTTCTCTTCCTTTTTCAACTGCCTATGGCACCAGCAATCTGTTGCACTCTCGTCTTCACCGTTGTTTAAATTGGTCAATAGGCATGAGGCAGGCTCCCAGTGCATGCACCTTTTTCTTTTGTACTTCAAAAAATGTGAATCCAGCATTTCACATCTTACACATGGGTGTGTCCAATTCAAAGTAACTTTACAAGAAGGTCAGAATATTTGAGTATTACTTAAGACATGTATAACCTCATAATTAAAAAAAGGGCACCATTTTACACTAAAAAGAAACCAAAGGTAATACTGTCAAGCTTAAACCTGTCAAAAGATCACAGTAGTAATGAAAAATCTTAGATCATAAAACTGGATCGAACACGGGATACCAGAATCTAAAATTCAGCAATTTGGAAACAAATTAGTGACTTAGCGAGGATCATACAAGTCACTACCTGGTAGGTAGCTCTATCATTTTGCCTGATGGAATACTTGGTCAGCATTTGAAATGATGAGGTATGATCAACATTCTCAAATATATTTAGGAAAAAAGATTAGTTCTTTCAAGCAGTAAGGTAAAGCACATCAAGGATTTCCTTATTTGAACACTGATCTAAGAAACAAGAATTCAGATTATAAGATCAGATCAGTGAGAATCAATTTCCTCGGACACTACTAAGACTACAGGTAGATCCCTCTTACGGAAAAAAAAAAGCATATTGGAAAACATCAGGACTAATTATTGCATAAAGTCATATAGAATTGATTATGTTCTGAATTCCCAGAAACAGCATAGACTTGGAAAAACTTTATATAGTTAGGCTATCGTCTTTTCATTTTCAACTGAACTATTTGTACTGACAAACAGAGTCATTTTCACAAAACATATGTAGAGGAGCCAATTAATTTCACCCTCATTCAACCCTTTGAAGTCCCAGAAACAATTGATTGTGAGGATTGTTCAGCTTTACACACAAGAATAAAGATTGTCAACAAGTTCAGCCTTATTCGATTTTCACAAAGAATATGCAGAACAGCCAATCAATTTCACTCTCATTCGACCATTGAAGTCACAGATACAATTGGTTCTAAGGACTATTCAGTTTTATGTACAAGAAGTAAAACTGTCAACGAATTAAGCTTTATCACCTCAGTCAGACCCAACAATGGAAATGAGTTAAATGAAAGAAGCAAATATATGAGTTTTCAGTAATGTTGAAGTAGTTATGTATGAAAATGTTTGTTGTCGGAACTCGGAAGTTCTAAACTATTTGAACAATTTTGTATTTCAATTGGCTTGGGTTATGAATGACGAATTTAGTTACTCATATGAGAAATGGCAGCATTTTGAAGCTTCTCGTCCCACATAATATCAGAAAGCTAACTACCATGACACATTTGAATTTGCATTTGTAAATGGTGCTTTTACACATCAATTTAACTAGCAGTGGCCACTGGGCATTAGCACATCGCACAACATACCAACTAAGGGAGTGACAATCTAGCTAGCAGTGTAGTAATACCACTTAAAGACATGTCGGGTTCCAAACAGAACATGTACCATTATCATACTATGATATTCGATACTAGAGCACATAACTCATCACTGCAATGCAGTAAAACAATCAAAATTCTCAGACATGAGCATAATAGCTAAGATCAGTAAAAAAATTTATGAGGGGCACATTTTAGTGTCTCACACATCTTGCTGCATACGGCGAAGCAAGTCCAGGATAGGCCCTGCAGATTCAGCTTCTGTGGCCAGCTGTTTCACCATCATCTCCATGGCCTTCAAATCCTCCTTCAACTCTGCATTCAGCGCTAGGTGCGAGAAGTGCTGGTCGAACACCAATCCTAGCGCCCCGGCCACCACCCGAAACGAGGGCACAATGTCACACAGCTCTAGCCCTGGCATTCCCACAGCCTGTGGGCATGCCTGTGCCTCCGGGAACCTCTGGTACTTTCCTATCCACTTGGTGAGGTACTTCATCAGCCTGACCACCTCCCCACCATCCAGCTCCGATACGGCTGCGCCGAAGACCACAGAGTCCACATTCTCAGACGCAAACAGGTAATGCAGGCACACCTCCGGTGAGGTGAACCCGTCGTATCCCATCATGAGCAGCAGCGCCGCCTGCCTCGCCATGGCATCGACCTTCTTCCCGGAGCCCTTCTCCTTGCACCTGTTGACCGCTAGCACCGCGGCTTCCTTCCACCGGTTCTTGACACTCATCATGGCGTCGTAGGCGGCATCGGAGGCCGGGGAGAGGAAGCAGCGGAGCGTCGCGAGCAGCTCGGAGGAGCGGAGGTCGGCGGCGTGTCGGACCACGGGGCAGACGAGGTCGGGGCGGTCGGCCTCGGAGAGCGAGGACAGGAGGCTCGGCGGGTGGTGGCGGAGGAGGCCGCACTCGGCGAGGGCGAGGAGGACGTCGTACTCGGCGAGGCTCGCCGCTCGGGAGGCGACGGGGGAGGCGAGGGCGGCGGGGAAGTAGGGGGAGATGGAGCGGATGGCTTGCGGGAGGTCGGGGGAGGGGGCGGGGAGGGAGAGGGAGTTGGAGAGGGTGGTGAGGAAGGAGGCGAGGAGGGAGCGGAAGCGCGGGAGGGAGACGGAGGCGGAGGAGAGGGAGGTGGAGAGGAAGGAGGCGGCGGTGGCGAGGGCGGGGTCGGCGGGGTAGAGGGACCAGTCGGAGGGCGGGATCTGGGTGGGGAGCGCGGAGGAGGTCGGCGGTGGCGGAGCGGCTCCGGGAGTGAGGACGATGGGGTTCGCTGCGGCGGCTGCGGCGGCGGCGGAGGGATTGGTGATGGCGGCGAGGAGCGTCATGGCGCCGGCGCGAGAAGAGAAAGTGGAGGGGTTAGGGCTTAGGGTTTTGGAGGAGATGACTATTCAAATGGAATAGACTTATTACTACTAGTATGTTCGATGCAATCTGGACCGTTGAAATATCATGGGCCGCGGTTCGTTTAGTGTGTTTACTGGCCCGAGGCGAACAATTGGGCCTATACGAAGCCCGTATTATTTGCGGATGGTAAATTTTGGGAAAAAGTACACTGAAGGTCCCTCAACTTGTCATTGAGTTACAAAGTCGTCCCCCAACCGGAAAACCAGATATCCGGTGTCCCTTAACTAGTTAAAATCGGTCCTTGGGTGGTTTTGACTCGGGTTTTATCCAACGTGACGGCTGAGTCAGCGTTGGACTCACATGTCAGCGTGTCCACGTCAGCCCCCTCTCTCTTTCCCCTCATCTCTCTCTTCCTTCTCTCTCACATTCTTCTCGTTTCGGTAGGCCGGCCGACGAGTGGAGAGGAGGTCGGAAGCAGGGGCTGATCTATAGGGTGGTGCTTCAACCACCTGCAATCACACCAGTCCAGTCCGCCCTAGCGCCACGCCTCGCCAATCCGCCGTTGCGCACGCCGTTGTAAGGAGCCGAGGAACCCTGCGCCACGCAGCCACTACGCGACGATCGCCTCACCCGATGGCTTGTCTCTACCCGCGAGGCAGCGAGACCGGCAGACCGCGAACAGCGAACTACTGGAGCGCTGAGCCGCCGACGGCAGCCGCCTGCTGCCCGACAGCGATCGGCGACTCCTGATCTTGTTTCTGTCTCCTCATCAATCATCCTGCGTCCTACGAGGCTGCGACCGACGCCAAGTTCCAAATCGATAACCAATAAGGCAGTAACCACTGGAGAAGGCAGAGATCAGCAATCGACGGTGGATCATCGACCGGCTTCAGTTTTAGGTCTTCTAATTGTGTAGCTTTTTCAGTTTTCATTTTTAAAATTTAACTGCATTGTTATATTAAATTTAGTACTATATTGTATATTACTGATTGTTGAAACGTGAAGAAAGATGAAGACATTGCAGCTCTTGTATGAAAACATGCAGCAAAGAAGAATGCTTCTAAATTGCATTCTTCCCCGGTTGTGGTTGAGAAGCACGCTCAAGAACAAGACGTTGAGAAAAAGTAGTATGGTAACCTTTATATCTATATAGAGCATCTTTTCCATCCTTGAGGAGGTATTATGAGGTACCAATCTAATCTAACCGTTAGTTTAGTAGGGGTATGATCGGGCTAACAAAAATGAGGTACCGCTCCTAATCACCGCCCACTGCCGCATCAGGTCGTCCGTGCCAGCGGTCTGTCGCTGTCGCATCGAGGCCGCCGCGGTGCCGTTGCATAGAGGCTGGTCTTCCACTGTTGCAGGAGACGGGCGGCATGGACAAGTCATGGCCTTTGATGTTCGAGGGCATGGCTGCCTTCAGGACAACGACGAGCAGAGCTCCTCCTCTGGTGGCGCCTATCTCAGCGAGGACGACGACCACCGGCGAGCTGACCAGGTTGGCCGATGTTGGTCCTGACCTGAGGCCGGTCTTCCGCTGTCGCATCGAGGCCGGCGCGGCGCTAGATTCAAAGACTGGTTGTCTTCCTGAGCAGGATAAGGGCACTATATGTGCCTATCATCAAGATTAGTTATTTATTGCGTAAGCGTGACATACTACGCACGAACTGGGGCAGAGAGGCAGAGATGCATATCGAATCGAGGCCGTCATTGAACCGTCGTGCTGGCTGGTCATACGCCTCGAACCCTCGCATCGAGCCCGCCGCGGCCGCTGTCGCATCGAGCCCGCCGCAATGCAGCCGTCATCGCATCGATCCCGCCAATGGCCACCACCTATCGCCGGCCTCCTGCCGTCCGTTGACCACCACGAATTGCCGATCTGGCGGAAGAGAAAACGCGAAAGAAAGAGATGCCACACGTGAAATTACATAATGAGGAGGTACAGTACCATGAGGTTCGATGAAAGCTATATTGACTGTTAGGATTTGGTATTGCATAACCTCAACGACAGTAAAAAACCTCTTTATTAAGGAATGCGCAGCTAATCACTTATTACCCTCTTGTACATCCTTTTTTTTTTTGTTCCTTCTTCTCCTTTGAAATATCATTGTTCTTCTTCATCTTACAATGTGAAATGCTTTCTTTAATAGAGATGGGTACATCTCGAGTATTATTTCTGAACAAGTATAATGGTTTGACGATGATATGTGTGAGAAGGTGGTCAATTAGCTAATAGATGGAGACCAGTAGATAATGTGACTTGACTAAGCTCATTTCGGAGAGCTCCTTCAAACAAACGAAATTACCATTACCAGAGCATAAAGTATCACAACGCAAAAGAATTAAATCCGACTACCAAACTATATGAACCATATGCAGAACACTTCCTTCACAACTTCGACTGAATAAATCATTTAAATTTATTTATGGCCTTTTGGAAGAAAAAGAAAGCATTTTACAAGGGATGCACACATGTAAAATTAAAATTATCTCGCCCGTTATAACGCATGGGCATTTTTTGCTAGTCTTAACAGAAACCCCAAACAAATCATATATATCATACGAGATACAGTAGCGGGATCTTAACAGAAATCCCAAACAAAATCAAGAAATCCGAAACAAATCATGGTCCTAAGGTGGATGAAATATCAACTTGTCATACAAGATACTAGTAACAAAGGCAACCAACCAGTTGACTCCTCGTCATAAATTTAATTAACCAAGCACTAGCAATCTTGGCATTTTAAGTTAAAAATCTCGACATCAAAGACCAAGGTGTTGCCCTGGATGATGCATTCATAGCTATAGATAGATATATAGATAGCTGCACATGTTTTCCTCTCTTCTTTTTCTACAAAAATTTGGCCTCCCCAAGAACAAAGGAGCCCAGCCCCGCACGTATATGTGTTGTTCCATCACATCACTGCTAGTGTTATCTCTTCTCTCCTACTAGTACAACCTAAAACTACAAGCAAAGCAATGGAGAGCTCCTGGCAGCACCATCTTTTAACTTAAATAAAAACACCTCATCAACTAACTCGTCGAACTTGCAAGAAACCCAAGTCCAGGCAGCCTCAGCCCACCAAATCTGCTCGTGCTTGTGTTCGTTCCTGTGCTTGCTCCAGTTGAGGATGACGCTCCATTTGAAGATTCAGGAGATCCTTCCCTAATAGATGACGTTCTCGTCACAACACTCCGCTGCTCCTGAAAACGACCTGATCCCTCCCTACAAGATGATGTTCTGCTCACAAAACCCCACTGTTCCTCCTGCAAAAGTCCAGCAACAGCTCGTTTCAATCATGGAAAGCGCAAGAGGAAACTGAAATTGCAAACAACAAAGTGCAACATCAAACTGAAACCACACCTGTGGTGCCTCTGCCCTAGGTGATGGTTCAGCTGCAGGTGTGGTTGTCGGCAGAGCTGGAAGAGCAGTAGATTGAGGCAACGAAGAAACCTGCAACCAGAAACACAGGAACCAAAGTCAACAAACTCGGGCATGTCCTGACCATGACAAAGCTGGGAAAGGTGCAAGCCTTTACCCTCCTAACAACTCGCTCTGAAGATCCAATAGCTGGAGGAACGGATGCTGCTGGGACCTGAAAATCAAAACATCTCTTCAGAATAAGCATACAGGAAGAGAATATGCAAATAGTTGAGGTGCAACTGGTTTTGTTAAATAAAGTATTGAAGAAGCATGGCATTAATGAATCACTAGATCATTCAAACTTGCCTGACGAATAGTGGCTTTCTGGGTGAACTCAACCAAGTCAGATATTCCATTAGCCGTACGATCCTAACAGGATTTCAAGAAGATAACATTAGGAGCATGTCGACGAGTTTGTTGGTGTAGTGGTAATATGAGCTTCTACTTTTCCTTTAAAAAAAAGAGCTTTCTACTCACCTGGGTGTATTCCAGACTCACGAGCTTTGATTCCTGCATGATACAAGATACAATAAAAGTACATGAGTAATATTCATCAGTTAATAAGGTAGAAATCTGGATATTCAGTAAATAAGGTAGAATCTGTTCCAGTATGAGGTACATACCAGACTCCGAACTACAAGGTTAACTGATTGTAAATCCTCTTGGAAAGCACTCAGATCCCCATGGATGACTGTGACCTACAAGTCAGTCATGAAATGCCATTAGGTCGCTGAAAATGCATCAAAAACTATAAAAGTAAACCCAAAAAATAAAAGGAAAAACAGTTCCAACCTCATCCCTTGTCCCTTCAATAATTTCTTGTGTTTCATCTAAACTGATATCCACACGATCAATCCTTCCAGCGAGATGTTTCCTTGCAGACTGAATAGTGAAAATCAAAGGCCAGTAAGATGTTTTGGTTGGAACAATGAAAACATGGAATTACAAGTAACACGTTTGAGTGCAGCGTTGCTGAAAGAAGTTAAAAACTTACAGTGACATCATCTGAAACCTTGTCCAATTGGCTGCCAACTACATTGCAAGCATCGGATAAGCCACGCTTCGTGACAAACATCAAATCAGAAAGTTTCCAGCCCTGCAAATCAATGTAACTTTAGAAACTAGCTAGAACGGCGAAACAAGAAATGGCAAGCAGATGGGATTGTAATAATATGCACTTGCGTCCATGATCTAGAATGACAGAACAATAAACATCAAAATAGCAACTAGAATAATCAAAGATTATGTCCTCCTCATTCTGTACTCCCATTGAGGTGAAAGAATCAAATATTACCTTCCACTTAATGTAGGCGTAGCCAACAGCCCCAGCAACAGCCACCACTGTTATAGTAAATGTACCAGGTCCTACAGAAGAAGGATTTACATGAATGTCGTTTAAGGAAATTTGAGAAAGAATGTGTGTAACCATATGTAATTGTGTATGTTTAAAGGCAAAAGAGCATGATGAAAGTTTATTAGCAATAACTATAAAAACTTTCACATGTCCAAGAACCTTTATAATGCAGTGAACAACATAATGATAATCAGCAGTGCATAGTATCTCAGCCAAGAGCCCAAGACCATGACAAATAATAAGGAAAGAAAAACAAAAGAGCATGTGAACATCTGAATCGCAAAATGGTATACTCTATATATGAACAGACAACGCAATTCTAGCTATGTCGAACATGTAGATATAAAAACAACAGACCAAGTCTGAAAAAAATCAAAAGGTAATAGAAATATCTAACACTCTAAAATCGCATTAATTCTTAGCAAGAGATGTCGACATTGGGGCGTATACAAAGTCTAGTGTCATGTGAAATTAATGTTTGTATGATCTGTGTCTCACGCATAAGTCAGTAACTAAAACATAGTAACTAGTCAGCAGGAACTTACCTGATCTAGCAGCATTGGTGACAACTGTAACAGGCCTTGAGCCTAGAGATTGTATCTCCTGTCTGAGATGGTTGACCTGAGATAATAGCTGAGCGGTGTGCGCATCGGTGTTAGACAATGTATCTTTCCCTTCGTTTCCATGCTTCTTGACAAACTAAGAGGGGGAAAAGAATCATGTGAGTGACGGTGAGTTATAACATATATAATCAATATAGCAGTAGTATTTTGGGTTGATAGTTAGGGCATGGAGGCAATAAGGTAGGTACCATACCTTGGCAGCACCAGAAAGTACCTCCCCAGCACTAGGGAGTTTGGCATCACCACCTACAAGAACTGATCCAAGAATTCCTGCAGGCAAGCAAACAGCATAAACATTGGTACCGAGTAAAACTAGTAGTTCTTTAGTGGAAGGGCCTATGTACTGGGGAAGCCGGTAAGTATATACACCCTATAATATTAGATGGCCAATAAGTTGGGGAGATTTGACAGATGTAGCAGTGGGATATACCTAATAAGTTCCTCTGAAACCACCTGGTTTGAAGCGAAAGCTTAGTTGAACTAAACAAACCCCGGCCCTAAAAGGCTAGATCAATCTATGTATTGGAATCTGCTAAGCAAATAATACAAGAAGATGGGATTTGGTAGTGGTATCCCCTAGAAGTGGGATTGGTTTGAAGTGGCATCTATCTATCTATATCAATCTCGAACTCGAAAGTCAACCGGCTGGGCGACGAGAAGCTAGGGCTGCGCGTGCGCGGGTGGACCTCAGGAGGAGGGAGCAGACGGCGGAAGGGGGGGGAGGGGGACTCACCGGAGCCGACGAGGATGGCGACGTTGCCAAGCCCCATGGCGGCGCGCGCCCCTCCTGGCTATAGCTCTGCTTCAATCTAGAGGCGGCGGCGGTGGCGGCGGGGGAAGTGGAGACGAGGCCGGCGAGAGGGAGGACAGATTAAACCTCTCGATCGATCGAGTTTATTTTCGTACTACTACTTTCCTAGAATAATTGTTGCGCTAGCTACTTATTAACGGGGGAGTAGGATGAATAGGGTACGGAAACCACCTATATTATTTTCGTTTCCATATTTTTTTTTCAGAATCGAAATCGTAATTGAAAACCCCGTATATGAAAACGAAATCGAATATTATCGAATACGAAAATAGAGTGAATACGAATCGGAGCAAATATGGTAACGGATATCTACCAAAATATAAAACTGGATATCTCGACCCCCTAACTCTCAAAACCAGTGTGGTTTGACTCCCTCGGCGTTTTTACTGACGTGGCACCTACGTGGCAATATTGACTCGGTCTTCTTTCCACGTGGCGTTGACATGGCACTTAGGTGGCATTAGAAATAAGAAAATATGTGTGGGACCCACTGACATGTGGGGCCCACATAAATCATCCTATCTTCATCCTCCCCTCCCTCTCTCTCTCTTCCGTTCGGCGAGCGGCGGTCGTGGGACGGGGGCCAGCGGCGGGCGGGGCCGCCGGCGGTGGCTGCGGCGGCGGGAGGGCGGGTGGGCGAGGGCCGGATCCCCTAGTGGGAGGACGAGGGGAACGGCGGCGGGCGGGAGCCGGTGGCGGACCTCACTCCCGGGGAAGACGCTGCTCCGGTGACGCCACCATGAGCCGATGGTGGGGAGCAAGCAGGCATCGGAGGAGGAAGATGGAGGGCGGGATGGCGAGCTTGAGCTCACCGATTCAAATCCCCTCTCTTTCGCCTTCATCTTCTCACCGGCTTTCTCCTCCCCTTACTCCCCGTCTCCTTGCTCACGCTTGCAGGAGGAAGGTGATGAAAGCCATAAGCTTGAAAGGTATCGAGATCATTCACTTCTCTTGTATTCTTGTTGTTCGTAAGAGACGCTGAAAATTTGTTGTTTCGTCAGAGATGCTGAATTTGTGTTTGTATGCATGGATTTTGTGTTTCGTGCTGAGGATTGAGATCAACCCATCGCTCGACAAGGTGACCATCGTCGGCGACGTGGATAACAGGGTGCTCGTCAAGAAGCGCGCGAAGGTCGGCAAGATCGCCGAGGTGATGGCGTCGCCGTCACCACCGTCACCGGCTGCGCCTTCGGAGGAAGGCAAGAAGAGCGACGGCAATGGCAGCAAGAAGCCGACCTCGCCGGCGGACAAGAAGAGCGCGCGCAAGGATGGCAAAGGCGACAAGTCACCAGCGGCGGTGGCGGCGTGCAAGCAGGAATGCAGCAAGTGCACGGCCGGGAAGGATGCCACCGCACACGCCGGTGGGAAGACGACGTCGTCCAAGGACGCCACCGCCAAGAGCAGCGGCGACGGCGACAAATCCGAACCAGCGGCGGTGGCGGTGGAGTATCAGTACCACCACCACTACAACCGGCGGGAGCCGGCCATTTTGGTGCCGGTTCACCTCCTGTACTACGCCGGAGGCTACTACCCGATGCCGCTGTTGATGGCGATGCTCCGTCACCCTCCTCAGCTCCGGCCACAGCCGTCACGCTTCGACGAGGACAACACCGTCGCCGCCGGCTCCCGTCCGCCGCTGGCCCCCGTTCCACGGCTGCCGCTCACCGAATGCTGAAGAGAGGATGATTTATGTGGGCCCGACATGCCAGTGGGTCCCACCCATACTTTTTGTTGAATGACAAATGGGTTCCACACATATTTTCTTATTTCTAATGCCACCTAAGTGCCACGTCAACGCCACGTGGAAAGAAGACCGAGTCAATATTGCCACGTAGGCGCCACATCAGCAAAACCGTCCTCCAAAACTGCAGAGGGAGTTAAATTGCACCGGTTTTGAGAGTTAGGGTGTCGAGATATCCGTTTTTTGGTTTAGGGTCATGGATTAGATCGATTTCGATCATTTTTTAGGGTCACAAAGTGAACTTATCCATTATTTGCGGACGGTAGTTTTGGGCCATGTTAACACAATTCCGAGGATCGTCTCCGGGCCCACTCGCAATGAAACGTAAAGATAAGGGACAGGAAGTGGACTTAATTCTGTGAACAAACGTGCGATGCAAAATTGGGCCAAATTGGTATCATGGAAAATATATGTGGGCCTTCTCTATTCCTTGGTCCAAAACAATTTCAGCGTAGTGATGCTCGTGGTGTTCATATGCTGCTAGCTAGCACGGTAGTGTGCATAATTCCATTTCCTGCGTGAACTAATGGAGGCCAATTATTCTGTCGATATATGTATGGAGGGCTAAGATCTAGTGTGGTAGCTACGGCGAGCCGGCGATCCCAACGGAGCCACGGGCAGGCGGCGCGGTGCCGCAGAGGAAGGCGACGGTACGGTGGGAGAGCCTGACGGCGCGGTTGCAGAGCGCGCCGACCAGCATCCCGGCGACGGGCGCCACCACGTAGATCCACACGCCGTCGTACCTGCCCAGCACGATCGCCGGCCCCAGCGTCCTCGCCGGGTTCATCGACCCTCCCGACACCGGCCCGATCACCAGCCCCAGCCCTCCCACCGCCGCTCCAATGGCGATCCCCCCCACCGTCTTCCCCGCTGTGCCGGTGGCGACGGTGGCGATGACGATCATGAGGACGGCGGAGGCGAGGAACTCCATGAGGAAGGGGAGGCGGGTGCCGCCGTGGACGACGACGACGGGCGCGGTGCCGTAGAAGTGGTCGTGGCGCGGCCTCATGACGGCGTTCACGGAGAGGCAGGCGAGGAGCGAGCCGGCGAGCTGGGCGGCGACGTAGAGCGGCAGCTTGGGCCAGACGGGGAAGCGGCGGTAGGCGGCGAAGGTGATGGTGACGGCGGGGTTGAAGTGCGCGGGGCCGAGCCAGCTGAGAACGAACGCCACCGTCATCGCCACCACCAGGCACACCATCGGGAACGTCAGCGTCCCGTACATCTCCTGCATCAGCGCCGCCACGCACGACCAGAACACCACCAAGAACGACGCCAACCCCTCCACCATCACCTGCTCCATCGCCATCGCCATCGCCATCGTCGTCGTCGATCCATTCATCGGTTCAATTCAATTCATTTCATGCAATAAGGGTTTTATATATGTATCAATTAATCATAAATTTTCAGACATTATATGTACCTCTCGTATGAGAAAGCCAATGGCTAGGCCTCTGGTGGCATGATGATGGTCAGCCGCCGCCGCCGCCTCCTCGTGCAGATCATGGCGAGCTTGCTCTACTCCGACGTGCTCGCCGTCGACGTTGCCAACCACGACGACGTCGACTTTCTTCCCGGCATGATCCGTTGTCATTTCAGTATTAATTATCTCACTCTAACCGGCCGGTTGATCTTCTTGGACCATATGTAATGCGCTCGACTGATAGTGTTAACTGCAATCACCTGCACACTCTTGGCGTGTCAAAACTGAATGGGAAACTGCTGTTGCTACTGAATCAACTGAATTATTCGAATTGACTCGCTTTGTGTGCTCCCCCAGTTCTTGTTTCATCAAACCAGAAAGCGGTTGATCATTCAGTTAGTTCAATCTCCGTTTTCTGTGTAGTACAAAATTCAGACTTGTAACAGTTTTAATCCTAATTAGGGACAATTGCTTATTTGACCATGTTTTGAAGTGTAACTGCAGATTTGGCCCTACTTTTTGAAGTTTGCTTATTTGACCCTCCTTTTCGAGTACGAAGCTTCCGTCTGACCCCCTTTCGATGACTCCGTTAGGGTTCAACTAAAAAAAAAAGAAGAAATGTTTCAAAAGTTCCTAATGGCGAAAATACCCTCCAAACCCTATTATGACTCTCTCTCTAACTCGTGTGACTCTCTCTCTCACTCGTGCGTGCGGCGGCGGCAGCGAGCTACGCGTGCGGCGGCGGCTAGCTGAGGGGGCGGCGGCGGTGGCGGCGTCAAGCACAGCCCCGCCGGTGCCCCGTCGTTGAGGTGGAGGGCGGCTGCGGCGGCGTTCTGAGGGGGGGCGGCGGCGGCGAGCTGAGGAGGCGGCGGCGGCGTGATGCATAGCCCCACCGGCGCCCGCTCGTGGAGGTGGAGGGCGGCGGCGGCGGCACTCTGATGGGGCGCGGGGCAGCGCCGATCTGAGGGGGCGGCGGTGCCGATTTGTCACAATGGCGGTGGCGAGGTGTGGGGGCGGCGGCGGCGAGCTGTGGAGGCAGTGGCGAGCTCACAGTGGGGGCGGCGGGGCGAGGTGTCGGGGCGGCGGCGAGCTCACAGTGGGGGCGAGGTGTCGGGGCGGCGGCGGCAAGCTCACAGTGAGGGCGAGGTGCGGGGGCGGCGGCAGCGAGCTGTAGGGCAATGACGATGGCCTCGCCGCCGGCCCCGCCGATGTCCCTGGCCTCGTCACCCGTTGACTCGTCGGCTGCGGCGCTGAGCCCCGCCGATGCAGGCGCCGGGATGGCCCTGTCCAGCCGCGAGCTCACGCCCGCACTCGCGCTCACCGCGGCCGGGAAGAGCACCGCCGGTGCCGTCTCCGCCTCCGTCAGCTTCGTCGCCATCGCCGGTGTGTTGGCCACCGCCGCCGTCGTGTTCTTGATTTAGATAGCTGCAGTTTTGCAGCCGCTGATGTTGATACTTTGTACTCTACTACCACTTTGTCAAAATTCAGTCAAATTGAAGTCAATTTTGTCAGATTGATTCAAATTTATCAAATTTATGGCAAATATGGCAAACTTGTCTTTAATAATGTGAAAGAAATATAAAAATTAGTATAAATATGTCAAAATATTCGAACATATACACGATATGACGTAATAGGGTCAAATAAGCAAGGGCAAAATAAACTATTTACCCCTAACTTAACACTGTCAACTCACATTAACGGAACAGGGTCAGATCGATCGTTCGTTTTCGAAAAGCAAGGTCAAATAAGCAAACTTAAAAAAAGAGGGTTAAATTGGCAGTTAGCCTTCAAAACGGGGTCAAATAAGCAAATGTCCCTTTCAATTATCTCTTGTCCGAATTTTGTCATTTCTACCGCAGAACATAATTAAAGATCATCTAATTTATCCTGCTGTGATAATGTCTGAAAGAAACTCTGCTTCTCCAGTTGAGAACATCAGGTGGCAGCCTAGCATTCGTCTTGTTCAAGCTGCGTGAGTGTCTGATTACTGTCGGACACTGGCATATTCTCTCTCCGATAAAAACGTCGTCGGTGCAAGTACCGCTTTACAGTACAACATCTACAGGGCAATCAGATGCGATGCCAAATGAGGCGTGCAGAAGAATCGAACGCAAAAAGAAATATTTCCAGTGTACGATTTTGCAATGGATAACGTAACAAACAAAGGTTGTACATGATCAAGCTATGATGGGAGACATCTCCCTTTGAGACGCAAAGGAAGCAGCCATAATTGGGCAGTCTTTATTATGGTCAGATTAGTCATCATCAACTCCTAATCAGGCCGGCCAATGAGAGTCAAAAGGCTTTTTACACACAACGAAAAGGATCTATCATCATTAGCACGGATGCTTCCAAAGCTGTACTGTCTGAAACAATCTTCCAGATAAATGGTCAAAGTGATTTATAGTAGTAGATGATGAATTTTCTGAATGTCCAGCGAGGTTAAGTCAAGGTAAAATCTTGATTGCAGCCTGACAAGACCAAGAAATGGCACACCAATATCAAGTACAAACGACGTACGTGTAATTGTTCAATGTTCAGTCTAATATCTGGTCCAAAAACACCAAACAGTTAGGCCAACGCATGCCTACTTATTAGCCTGAACTTTGGTAATCACAGTCAGAAGATTATTACCCTGACAAGAAAAAAGTCACTGATTACTCCGTACCTTATTAGGCCAAAGAGAAGACATTTGGTCAGTAAACACCATAATATGAACAGAAATGAAGTTCTCCTATTCAGCACAGAGACTAAAAGAGCACAGCTTATCCAGACATGAAGAATGGGATCTTTACTTTATATCATGTACAGTCCATTCCTCAAAGGAAATGTCTTTCTTTTTTGTTTTCTTTCTTTTGCTTTTTTTTTTGGGTCTTTCATGCACAAAGTGCAGGAAGGGCACATGAGAAACAGAAGAAAAAAATGTTCTTGTTCAGAACACACAAGATTGAACTGGAAAATGAACTACTACTTCAACAGCTTAAGTATATGAGCGCTCAAACCAGTCACTCGGTCCTGTCAAGGCCTGGACCGGCATCACCAGCAAACTCATTATTTCCACTATGTCTACTTCCATTGCAAAATGTGCCAATCACCTGATCATGCAAAAGAAGCTCGACGCTGCAAATGCCTCAAGCTTTGCTCCATGCTAACCTTCACCATCTCAGCAAGCATCTTCTTAGCTTTCCCACCGCGATCCTCACCATCTATCTGTGAAGCAATGTTGCTTACAATGTTCTCGAGTGTGTCTGCCGGCAGCTTTGATCTTGAATATGGCGAGTTGCGCAGCAAGTCAAGAAGAACATGAGCCTTCACTCTGGACTTGGGTGTACCATGGACTGTGAGTTCAAGAAGACCAGGAATTGCCCCCTCGTTTAGAATGATATCTCTATATTTATTGCGATCACTCTCGCACATAGTTAGTAGAGCTCCCACCGCATGCTCCCTACCTTGAAGGGACCCTTCCTCAAGTACCTCCACAATGGTGAGCACTCCACCTTCCTCAGAAATCAAAGCTGCTCGTCCTTGATCGAAGGAAAGCAATGACTCCAAGAGGGCACAACACTTGTCAGTTGTTTTGGATGATCTCTTTCCACCCTTCAGTAACTCTATCAAAGAGGGGATAGGCTGAACAGAAAGGATCGTCTGGAGGTTATCTGTAACCGTGGAGAGGTTGTAAAGGGCCATCACTGAGTCATTCTTGGCTTGTGAATTTCCTTCTTTTAGGACCTTTACCAGCAGTGGGATTGCTCCAGAAGCACTTATAATTGGTTTAGTTGTAGATGAGGCTGAGAGTGTAAGAAGGGCAGCAGTTGCATACTCCTGTAAGTTCAGATCACTTGATTGCAAATAACCCAGCAGTGGCTCCAGTGCTCCAGCATCCACTATCTTGGTCTTGTTCCTGCATAAGATAAAATAATCGCAATTTAGAAACAGGAGATTACAGACAGTTCCCACTTCTCAGCAAACTAAGTGTTACAGGTACACATTTTTTTAGAACACACAGGAGATCTGCGTATCATTTCATTAAGATAGAGAAGAAAAGGTGTATACAGGTACACATAACTAAACCTCTGACCAAAATGGATAGTAAATCATCTCCACTGTAAACATTCAGCACATAAAGACATTCTGAGGTTTCCTCTCCAGAAAGACCACATTACCCATGTAGTGTCAATGTCATAGATAGATAAAAAACCGAGAGCAGAGTACAAGGTCCACATTGAGTGTTGCCAGTTCACCACTAGACTAACAAAACAATGTCAAGCCAATCCACATTCAGAGCAGTTATGCTAGATAAATTAAAAGGTTCCGCATATACTAGGATAGCTCCCCAAAGGGCATTAAAAGTTTTAAATGTGAATCTTGAACCCATATGGATGCCATGACGAGATATTATAAATGTTGCCGGTTTGAACATTACTACTTAACGTCTAATTTATGTTCTGGAAATATGCCATAATTGTGAGACATGGGCAGATACACCAACAAAGTGATACACAGCCCATACATGTCCAGACTCCAGAGGCAAGGTACATGAGGTATTGATAAAATTCAGTCTTAAAAATCCTTATCCCTTCTCCGCTGGTGCTCAGAAAGTGCGACATCTTGGGATGTACTAGTACTAGATACGATCTGAAGACAGGAACTTGATTCTCTAACTGTTGGAACAGTTGGTCCCACTAGAACCAGTGGCAGGCTGGCAGTTGATACAAGCAATCAGATTCTTGACAAAGAGTTATCAGAACACCATACTGTGTGCAGCTGAATTTACCACTTATCCGTCCTTGTTTTACCATTAGAAATTGAGAAAAAAAAGGAAAGGGACATAAGAAGGAGACAGTTCTGGTATACGGCACCAAATTTGTCTGGCCTCACTTTCAGCCACAGGTTGGTATGAGGCCTACCAAGTACCAAGTTGATGAACCATGAGGTCAACATGCTCGGATATGTCTCAAAACAATTAGGTCATTGAATTGGTATGGGTGCAAAATTCCGAAAGCAAGTATGAGATAATTGGATTATCTTGACCAACAGCAGTTGAAAAGAGGGGAGAAATATTAGGCTGCTTTACAAAGAAAAACTGGTTTTCCAGCTTCCTGATGTTAGATTTTTTTTCCTAGAAGCAGCCAACCAGGGCAAAGGTGGTTGGCAGCCTTAGGTCAGCTTCCAAATCAGACCAACTGTTTCCCCCAACATCTTAACCGACCGTTTTCTTTGCTTTCCTCGTGTTGCCATTTCCAAAGAAATCTACACCACATTCTAGGGATCGAAAAGATTAGTTGAAGGGTCACCGGAACAAAAATCTCTTTGGCAACAGCACATAATTTGCGATTCCACGGGCGTCTAGAAAAGCAATAGGATACCTTACTTTTGGATGACCTAATTGATGATGCTGATGAGTAGCTAGAAATCGGGTGCGAAGTTATCCTGCTCAAGTTTCTTAGAATATGCTTGGGAATATATTCAATACCACTAAGTAGCAAAAATTTAAAGGACTGGGTTATGGTAAAACTAATCCCAAATCACAGAATTACTACAGATTTAGCAACGATGGGTAGGGTGCAGAATTAAAGGTTAGCCCAACGACACAACTCTGCAATCTTGCAGTACAGTGGAGGACCACAGAAGAGCGAATTTAATTTATCCTCATCTATTGATCGATCCGAAGTCCAAACAGAAAGAATCAGCCTGGTTAGCCGCCATGATTAACCAATCGAAACGAAGCATCCTAATAAGAAACCCAGTTCAATAGCTGGGGACTAAGCTAAGCAGTGGTCTGATAGATTGGATTTTAGCGATAAAAATCTGAAACTTTTCGTATGATTCTATAGGCGTGCATCGAAATAGCCAAGCAATCTGAGAGGAGACTATCGAATTAAGCGAGAAAAGGATCAAACTTTCGAAATTTTACCAAAGCGATTGCACCGAAAGCGGCAAAGATTACCAAATTTAGAGCAAAAGGGAAATCAGTCAAAAACTGTTGTTTTTCTTTCTTTCTTTCAATCAGAGAAAGATTAGGCAGGGAAGAGATGGTTGGTTCACCTCTCGTCCCTGACGGCGAGGTTGAGGAGGGCGAGGAGCGCGGCCTCGCCGGCGTCGGGTGCGGGGGAGCGGAGCATGGCGACGAGGGGCTCGACGGCGGCGGCGAGCTTGCGGCGGTGCCTGGAGGAGGAGCGGGTGAGGCGGCGCACCTCGCGCGCGGCCTCCACCTCCCCGGCGCGCACGCGGTCGACGAGCGCACGCAGCGCGGCTGCCTCGGACGGTCGCTCGGCTGCGGCGGCGGCGGTCGGCGGCGGCGACTCCATCTCCTCCTCTCCTGTGCAGTAGAGCGTAGAGGAGGGAGGGGGGCTTAGCTAGGGTTGGTCTCCTCCTTCTTCCTTGCCCTGTCTCTCTCTCTCTCTTGCTCGCTCGCTAGAGAGAGAAGCAGGGAGGAGAGGAGAGGAGAGGGTGGGGGCTCAAATCCATCGCCTTCTTATTGAGGAGGAAGACGACCACCACACCATGGTTAACGGCGACGGCGGGGTCACCCCCCCTCCGTTCCGTTATTTTTTCTTCGCATTTATTTTCTTACACTAGTATCTTTTTGCAGTATCGAATTATTGTCAAATCTTTTTTCACTTTCTTATCATCTATGTCGATTATAAATATTTAACGTTTTAATATGAGGTTCAACTAAATTTTAAAATTTGGGATATCTATTTTTTATCTCAAAAGGTGAGTTTGAAAATAAAGCACATGGTATAGGAGTACAAAGATATGTCTCGACAAATGTTATTGTAATATCGTAAACATATTATAAATATATGAATGCAATCGCGTACAATTTACAGCACTATTTTTAAAAACAACGACAGCACTATTTTTAAAAACAAAGTGTTATGTATCAAACTTATCTTTACTTTTAAAACTTATTCCCGCGTAATTTTACGCGCGAAAATCCGTTACTTATTTATTGTTGCACCCTAGCAGTACAAGGTTTAAAATGTGAATTACGCCACAGCCTCATCTTTAGAGGTTTTAAAAGGTAAGAATTAAAGCCACATAGAGGTGAAGATGACATAACAGAGGATACCCAGAACCAGAACTAGTCAAAGGTAGCTGTACATGTATCTAGATCAGGTGCATAATCAATTACCTCAATTATCAGTTAAATGTTATAAAGAGCATCCACAAATTAACACTCTATCTCCTCTCTCTCTTCCAAAGAAGAAATTAAATTGAAGCTTCCTATGATATGATTTGGTAAACCCTGGACTAGCTAAGACGGCAAGTTGACAAGGAGATCAAGGAAAAAAATTAACGGGTAGTACAATAAAACTAGTAGACTAAGTACTTGGTGAATGATTCATGGATGGATGCATGATGGCATGATATGCGAGAGCACTGTCAAGCAACCTCCTCCTCATACTGTCGCCGACCGACGATTATATTCCACCATTTAATGACGTTAACCCAAGCTATAAGCTAAGCTTGCTAAATGCTGCTAACCCATCACAAAACTCACGACACGTTTGCTAGCTCGACAGTGACCTCGTCGCACACAAGAGAGAGACACGTATATGTGTGTCATCGTTATACTACTAGTAGTAATATGCATGCGTGTTACTACTTAATTGTTAAATGTCATGAACAAGTCGTGAAACTATTTGCAGATGGATGTGTGGCTGTGTATATGTGTGTGATCGTCGGTGATGCTAGCTGATTATGATGTTGTTGTCATCGTCAAACTCAACTAATAAACCTACTGAAAGCGATTGTAATAAGCTGCAGGATTGATCTGTACTGTACTACATTAATTGTGTGTGTGCTGATGCAGTTGTGAGTTGTGACAGAATGAGGTAGGAAATTAAAACCTGCAAGTTATTGTAAAGTGAAAAAAAAGATCTTGTAATCGTTTATTAGTGGATCATATCCTGCCAGTTATGAAGGATTTCATTTTTCTCTATTTATAGGCTTCAGTATGTATGTTATCTGTGATTCTGTGAATTGATTATATGTGATCAAACCAGCTAATTAAGCTGACGGATTCCAGTTTCCACCACTGATAACTCCTGCATTCTTCAGGTGCGGCCACTTAAACTTCAGGCTAATTCATATATCATGGTCTCTGATCGACTTGAGTAAACGAGAATCAATTAGTTTATGGTTATATGATATCGAGGAATGAAACTGATTAAGGAATCAGGATAGAAACGAATTAATTAATGGATTGCACGTGCAGTAGTAGTCTGATCAGCTGCAGATCCAATCTCTCGTTCGTCTAGCTGTCTTTTTTCCTTCAAACAAAAAAAAATATTTCAGTCGCTTACTCATGATTCATGAATCACGATCGATCGAGAACACTACACCGTTTAATTCGTACTGTACATCATTTCCAGCTGTTGAACTCATGGACACCTATGCACTCTCAACCCTGAATAAATACTTTATATATTCTAATTTTCAGACAGCATATTGTCAAGTTGCCAACGATAGAGGGATCTCCAAAATGTTGTCAAGTTGTATCAAATTAATACCAGTACCATTTTTCAGTACAATTAGTTTGGTTTAGCTCTGACCTCACTAGCTATTTGCTAGGACCCAACAGATCGGAAGAAGGCCGCCAACTGAAAGCAAGTAAAAGATAATCTGGACATGGCAATAATGCAGGTAGTAGCATAGCTAGTGCATGTTGTTCGTTGCTTTAATTAATTACTCGCTTAATCAATCTGTTTATCTTTTGTCCTCATCGATCGACCAAAGTACTTGTACTGCTACGGCGCATATCAGCAGATTTTCAGGAGATTGTAGACGCACGCACGCACCTACGCAAGCACACTGATTTGTTAGGTTGTGAGAAGAAATTAAAACAGAGGACAAATCAAGGGTGATGTTGATTAATCAATCGCATGCAAATGATTACTTGTGCTATACTTCTGATTAGTTTTACTAATGTAATAGCCACTCCTTGTTGCTTCAGTTTTTACAGGCCTGACTTTTCTTTTTCTGAAACAGCGTGAACATTGAATAGGTTATCTAATGTAATAGTCCCTCTCTCCCAAAATAATCCATTCCTACTAGTATTCTACTATGAGAAAGTTAGTATCAAGGAAAAACAAGTTCCCATAATTAATAGAAAATAGCTGATGGTTAAGTACGGATATTGAAGGGATAAAGTTCTTGACAATAGTAAGGGGTTATAGATTAACTTATTCCGTGACAAATTTTAAACGGTGGAAATCAACATATTTTGAAACGGAAAAGGTAGAAATATTCATTATGATACAAAGATGATACCAGGAGTAACCGATGTATTGCTGCCATTATTATTGCCAGCTAAGTTGAGATAATAAACACATAAAGCAAGTTTAATAATAAAGCCAACTATTTTTTAATAATGGAATGAGTAACATCCGGCCTTTGCTCAAAGAGCTACAGCCATTAT
Source organism: Oryza meridionalis (assembly GCA_000338895.3). Taxonomy (NCBI): domain Eukaryota; kingdom Viridiplantae; phylum Streptophyta; class Magnoliopsida; order Poales; family Poaceae; genus Oryza; species Oryza meridionalis. The sequence goes on from CM002524.2 coordinate 787,348, forward strand.
TACAATCTAGCACTCTAGAAAAGTGTAATCCAAAATAAAGCGAATCACACCAAACCAAATTAAAGGAAAACCAAACAGAATAAGGAGAACATTATTCCAGTCTATTGGTGAATCTTTATCCGTAGTTGGCAAAAAGTTTGCATAACCGTCGTCTCAAGTTTACAGCATGCGACAGACAAAAACTCTCCATCTGTTAGATACAAGCTTATATTAGAATTAACATATACAGCAGATGAGCTATAATATTGTTCTTTTTTTCTTCTCTCTTTCCCTCACATGTGTATTCAATGAACGAGCTCTTGCATGAGAGCCGACATTTATTATTATTATTTTATTTCTCTTGTTAAGCATATAACCAGTTTATAGCTTGCTATTGTAAAAGCTGTGAAATGGCTATGGGTGGCATACATACATAAATTAAAAGCTACTAATAGCATTTGCTGGTAATCCCCGAGATAACGATGCGATAGAATCATGGAAAAAGCAGTGCATGCGTGCGTGTGTCCGTACCAGCACCGGGCAACATGCACACAGAATTTGTTCCCAGCTCATAATCCCAATTTCAAATGCTGCGTGATACGCTTTATATATACATATTATATAAGATAATGTGAAATGCTCCAACTTTATGTATGATCTTCTGGTTGCGTAAGCATGATCGATGCATCAACATTGTGGATCGACTGATATATATATATATATATATATATATATATATATATATATACATATATACATATATACATATATATATATATATATTATGCTTTGGTACTTCTAATTAATTAATCCTCTTAGAAATAATACAATACAGGTTGCGTTGCTGATCATACATAATAATAATACTATATACTACAAGTCCATGCAAGTAGATCATCTTACTAATTAGTATTCTACTACATAGGTTTAATATTTAAGAATCTGCTGCTCTATTATACATGTATATATGATCTCGATCGATGGGATTAATTAGTGATGCCAGAATCTTAGTATCTAGCATGCCTGATGCCTCAGGGTATGCATACACAAGGCTAATTAACAAATTGGACCTCAGGTAGACCCATGTATATAAAGCTGAGTTGTGACTAGTACAAATTGGAGTTGTATATATTAGATGGCCTCGGCCAGCTCTAACTGACAAATTAAGAATTCAATTTCAAGTAAATTGTTTCAGTCCAGGCCGGGCTTTGATATTAGCACACCTTGTTGCTCTGCATTGGTCATTGTTCATAAATCATAATAGCTGTATATGTGTGTCAGTCTTAACAACCAAATTCATTTGGAACCACATGTATATAAACACAACTTTAATCATGAGCTGCATGCTTCAAACTGAGCAAGCGACTAGCTAGAGAAGAAGTTAAAGATAGTCGTCGTCATTCTTTTAATTCTGTTTTGCTTGACTAAAAAACAACTTGGTTTTAATTAAGTAGGGCAAAGTTGACTAACAAGGAGGAAACTGCCTGCTGCTACTCCAGCAGTACCAGCCACTGAGCTACTAGCTTAGTTGCTGATCTGCATTTTGCGACACAGATTAAATTATATTAATATTAATAATTAAATTTAATTAGTTTATAATAATATGTAACTGTTCCATATTCCGCTAGATGTTACCCCTCTGCAAATAAGAACGTTGTGGTCGGCCTAGTTGGAGCTGACATGTAAAATATTCTACCGTCGTCGCATCAGGACGCAAAAAACGTTTCATTCTTCAGCTCCAATAAACAAAAAGAAAAAAAAAGAAAAGTCTCATTCTCCATTGAATTTCGCTTACAAATTAACCGAGACTCCTAATTTGACTTCGATCGATTATCAAATTAATTACGCGCCGTGGAGTGGAGTATGTACGAAACGCAAGATGAAATAGAGAGAGAAAATTGGTAACGCCGTGGCGGTGGAACGGAAACCGTCGGCGGGCGTCCGTTGACGGCGGCGGCGAGGGGGAAACGGAACGGCGTTAGGAGAGGGAGTAGCTCGCGTGGTCGTTAAGCCAAAGCAATAGAAGGAAAAAAGGTTAGTAGCAGCAGCAAATTAGCAATGGATGGATGAGATGAGATGAGATGCTTGGTCCCTTGGCTTGAGAGTTATCCATCACATGATGCCCCATCAGACTCCAAACACACTCACACACAAAGTTTAATTCATTAATTAATTAATTAATTCATAAACTAATCTGATCTGTGGGCTCTGATTGGTTAATCAAAGCAGCCTTGCTTTCTTCCTACTTTCTCTTCCCTCCTTTACTTTCTTTCTTGGCATGCATATATGCCTAACACAGCAAGTTTCATCCTAATCACCAACTTTACTTTTCATCCTAATCGGCCGACATTTACACAGGCGTTTGCATATTGGAATATTGCAAATGAAAGAACTAATTCTTTCGAATATAAGTTCAATCCCCATGGAAACGGGGAATAATAATCCCGCAGAATTAAATGAAGCAAAAGCTGATTGCACTATATATTTGCCGGCCGATTTCCTGTACATGGGCAAGTAAAATTAAAATCAGGCCACTGATCTGGTCCTGTTATTTTCTGATTCCAGATTTTATATTTTTGTTTCCACGCTTCTCAAGTTCATAAGTGATACATTTTGCGCAAAAATAATTTTATTAGAATACTTTTCTAAAGCAACTTTTAAATATAGTAGTTAATTCACTCTTTATTTATACCCTTAAATAGCTATAAAAAATCAAATTCATCTATCAATTCTAGCTACCTCGGACGGGCCAGAGTTTTAGAAAATGAAATTGATAAGAAAGAATGAATTAACAAAATTACCTAATCTTCCAAAATACTTGTTTCTTTGTGATTCAAATTTTATTTCAAAATACTTGTCACTATGAAGTACTAGTTGTTTAATTAATCACTTTCTATTTAAACTTTTTCTCATTTTACCCTAAATAACCATTACACTACCCATCATGTATTATTCAATAAGAGGTATTATAGACTTTTGTATTAAATCTTGATCTATCCTAAACAACCTAAAATGATAATTATTATGGGACGGAGCTACGGAGGGAGTAATAATGATGCGCTAGTGTGGCATGTCATCAGCTTACACTGTATGTGCACTCCTGAAGATATAGATAGGTGTGACAAGAGGATTGCATCGCATTGCAGCCATATTCAGCTGTCCAAACGATAAGGGCAAAAGTGAAACAGAGAGTGCCCCAGTGTCATGTATTACGAGTACATTTACAATGTACTTTGCAAACAAAAAAATCATCATGCCATATACTGTGCAAACAATGAATAATAACGTTATTAGGGCTACACATGTAGATGCAGTGCAGCGCGTACTTGTCCACTAAATTAGTACTCATCATGTTTGCATATAGCTATAGTACCCATGAGTGTATTGAGTGTTGTGCACAATACACTGTAAAGATGTGAATGGCTTGTTTGGTTTGTTACCATACCAAAATATTGGCAATGCCAAATCATAGGTAAATTTTGGTAGTGCCAAATACTTTGGCAACTTATGTGTCTTATTGGCATATTTTGGTAGCAAATCAAACACTAGCCAAACTACTATTCAAAATGCCAATGATTTGGTAGGGCACGTTTTGACATCAAACCAAAATGGCTCGAAATCAACTGAATCCTGAATTTCTGATCATCTCTGATGGCATATGCAAAACTTATAGCTAGCTGCCATTAATTAATTAGACATATTGTTATGTGTATCGATCTGTCGGTGTATTGATGAAACGAATAAATCAGTGCTAGCTGTATATAAGCTAGTAATTATATATAATCAGAGTGCATCCTTAATTAGGTCATCGGTGGGAGTAAAGATAGAAGAGATCAATCTGGCCTGAACATTGTTAATTGCAGAGTACGTGGACAGGTTTATGTGCAGAGACAAATTCAGAAGATACGTCGTACCGCAATTAATTAGGAAGTGTTTAACACGTGGAGTGGTCATGAAACATGAAGGGGGTAAATTAATCAATTAATACTATGATGAATAAAACAAATAATGGAAGTAAAAAAAGGTAAGGAGAGAAAGACAGAAAGAAAGAAATAAAGAAGATATAGGGAAAAGAAAAAGGAGAGGGAATAAAGCAGGAAGAGGAGTGAGAGGCGGTGGTTACGTTTGCAGACCGGAACCAAGCAACCGTCGATCGATCGATGATGATGATGATGAGTCGGCCTGACCAGAGACACTTTGCTTACGTCAGACACTTGGTCGGGCTCACTTTCCGTCGACGAACGGAAACGTGTCCAACGGCCTGAACGAACCAACCAAACGAACCGAGCATAGCATGCACAAGAGTTTGGATTGTTGCCATCTGCTGGCGTGGACACGGATGGCGACACTGCCATGCCATGCCATGCCAATTGCCAAACGCATAACAACATGCCTATTCTGTTCACACACACCACCCTCACTCTCTTGCTAATTGCCACCCAGCCAAACAAGCCACGAATCACTTTAGTTAGAGCATCTCTAACAGTCTCTCTAATTGACTCTCCAAGTTAAATTTTGGCTATCTATTATATTATTAAAGGAATAGAAAAAAGAGCCTCCACGCTCGCTCTCATGGCCTAGAAATTCTCACATTAATCGGAGAAAAAGAAAAAACAGACTCCATATAGAAATACAATTTACAAATAACTGAAATTCGGAATTAAAAAATAAGGAATATTAGAAGAGGAGACTAGAGTCCATATAGAAATACAATTTAGAAATAGCTGAAATTCGGAATTAAAAAAAATAAGGAATATTAGAAGAGAAGACTAGAGTCCATATAGAAATACAATTAGGAAATAACTGAAATTCGGAATTAAAAATAAGGAATATTAGAAGTAGAGTATAGAGTCCATATAAAAATACAATTAGGAAATAATAGAGATTCAGAATTAAATATAAGGAATATTAGAAGTAGAGTATAGAGTCCATATAGAAATACAATTAAGAAAAAAATAGAAATTCGGAATTAAAAAGTAAGGAATATTAGAAGTAGAGTATAGAGTCCATGTAGGAATTTAAAACTAACTAAAATTCAGAATAAATATAATAAAATTAAAAGTAAAGTTTAGAGTCCGTATAAAAATACAATTTACAAATAACTAAAATTCGAAATTAAGAAAAACATGGGAAGAAGAGTTTAAAGTCAATATAGGAATACAATTTAGAAGTAACTGAAATTTAAAAATTAAAGATTAAAGAATATTGAAAGATGAGTTTATATAGAAATACAATTTAGAAATAGCTGAAATTCGGAATTAAAAAATAAGGAATATTAGAAGAGTAGACTAGAGTCCATATAGAAATACAATTAGGAAATAACTGAAATTTAGAATTAAAAATAAGGAATATTGGAAGTAGAGTATAGAGTCCATATAGAAATACAATTAGGAAATAATAGAAATTCGAAATTAAAAATAAAAAATATTAGAAGTAGTGTAAAGAGTCCATACTAAAATTCGGAATAAACATAATAAAATTAAAGGTAGTGTTTAGAGTCCGTATAAAAATACAATTCACAAATAACTAAAATTCAAAATTAAGAAAAACATGGGAAGAAGAGTTTAAAGTCAATATAGGAATACAATTTAGAAGTAACTGAAATTTGAAATTAAAAATTAAAAATTATTGAAAGATGAGTTTAGAGTCCACATAGAAATACAATTAGAAATAATAAAAATTCAGAATTAAAAAAGAGAAATATTAAAAGACGGGTCTAGAGTCCATATAGGAATATATATAATTTACAAATAACTAAAATTTGATATTAAAAATAATTAATAACTAACACGTATATAAAATACAATATAAATATTACACATTAGTAGTTTCGTAAAGTTATTGCAAAAAATAAAATTATGCTGTTATTTTAATATATTTGAATAATACAATGAGAAAAACATATATGCTATTATATGATTGAAAATATAATGATGCTAGCCGCGCAATCTGCGTGGGCCACCATACTAGTTCTACCTAAAAAACATGCTTCAATAGCCTCTCTAACTCACTGGCCAATCTATTTGGCTGGCCAAACTCTCCTCACTAGCTAAATTTGGCTGGCCAATGGTGGGCCCCACACTGACAATCTCCTCCATCCCGCCTCTCTCGTATCCATCTCTTTCCCACCCCTCGAGCACACGGCAATCAGGTGAGAAGCACTGCGCCACTGCTACGGGATGCGAAGACAGTGCCCGCCCCGCTGCTTGCCGCAACCGTCGGCTTCTGCCCACCTCGCCGCCGCCGTCACGGGCCTCCGCTCGCCGCAGCCGTTGCCCCGCCTCCGCCCGTCCCGCCGCTCACAGAGCCGCCGCCCGTCGCCACACCGCCTTGCCTCCGCCCGTCGCATTGCCGCCTCGCCTCCGCCCGTCGCCATGCCACCTTGCCTCCGCCCATCGCCATGCCGCCTCGTCTCCGCCCGTTGCCCCACTGCCCGTCACCACGCCGCCTCGCACGCACGGATTTCTCCCCTCTCGCCGCCGCTGTTGCCTTTGGAGAGGCTGTGAGAGAAAGAAGGAGGGGAGAGGAGGAGGAAGAACCAGCCACTGACATGTGGGGACCTAGTGTCATGGACTTAAAATAGAGTGGGTAGATGGAGAGGCTATTGGAGTGAGTAGCTAGTTTGATTAGCCAAATCAGTTGGAGAGTTAGCTCTATGGGTGTTTGGAGAGTCAGCTATATGGGTGTTTGGAGAGTCCGATTTGAAGAGACTGTTGGAGATACTCTTAGGCTCTGTTCGCAGGAGCTGGTTCCCAACTCCCTACTCTCGTCTTTCGCGCGTACACTTTTTAAACTGCTAAACGGTGTATTTTTAAAAAAGTTTCTATACGAAAGTTGCTTACAAAAAATCATATTTATCCATTTTTTTTAAAAAATAGCAAATACTTAATTAATCACGTGCTAATGGATCGCTCCGTTTTTCGTGCGTACTGTTTGCATCGGCAACCAGCTGGAGCGAACACAACCTTAGCACGCGTGTACTCCCTCCATTCTGAAATACTAGATCAATCTAACAGAGAATTTGACACAATTTAAGACAATGAATTTATATAACCTTCTATATAAATTTATTATACTATGTTGTATTAAATACCCCTAGATTTATTTTAGAAGAAAGAGAGTCGGCCCTATTTGAAGTTGATGCAAATGAAGATTAAGTTGGCATAAGTAAAACGTGAAAGTCATTAACATATGATTAGTTAAGTTTTAGTTATTATAAATTTTAAAAATAGATTCATTTGATATTTTAAAAGCAACTTCTACGCGAAATACACACCATTTAATAGTTTAAAAAACATGCTAACGAAAATAGAGAAAAAAACCTGCATCTTAGTCATAAAAGAACGGGACATATAATCACAAAGGTGTGGCCTATAATCACTCTCAACTTGCACAAAACACATTCTCCTTCTATCATAATCAACCTATTTTTTTTCTACGAATCTATGTAGACCAGAAATAGCTACGTTGAAAATGACACTGTCTAAATTCGTAAGAGTAGCTATATTTTTAAATGGGGAGAGTACAGTATTTCAAACTAAATACTACTACCCGTTGCTTATATACAGCCGCGTGTAGATGAGCGTGGCTCATGTAGGTCATGTCTGCATAATCTGAACGTTATCCACTTACGCCTTTTATTAGCTAAACCGCTTTACTTATCTTACTTAAGCAGTAGTATTCGATTCAGCTTTTGCCTGACCGGTCCGTTTGATTAATTAATCAAGCGTAGTGGGGGCTCCGCTCAAGTTAATTTGCACTTTCTCTGGCCAACACAAAGAGGTTTATTTGGTCCTCAACCTCACATTCTCCTGCTTCTGCTGCTGGCTTATAGATGAGCTACACAAGCCACACCAAATGCAGTACTCCCTCCGTCCCATAATATATATTATTTTAACGTTTTACTTACAATGTTTGACTACACGTTTTATTCAAAAAATTTATGCAAATATAAAAAAAATTAAAATTGTGCTTAAAGTACTTTGATAATAAAGGAAGTCACAGATAAAATAAATAATAAATCTAAAATTTATTTGAATAAGATGAATGGTTAAACAGTGAAAGAAAAAAAATCAAAATCCGAGAGTATATTATAAACAACATCCATCCTTTTTTTTTAAATTTTAATACTACTAGTATGTTCTTCAGCTTAGCTTTTGTTGATCTTCACCTTGCTTATCATGCAAGTTTTTATACTGCAGCTAGCTTAGCTGGCACTAGTAGTGCCGTTGCAGAGAGCATCCATTACACGCATGTCCTTTTCTGTGAAAAGATAGCAAGCGAAACAAACAGACAGATTTACAGTATATATCAAGGTGCATGCGCAGATTAGCTAGCCAGCAAACTCTCATAGAAAACAGTATATTTCATCCGTTCCATAATGTAAGACTTTCTAACATTACACATATTTAATTAGATGTTAATAAATCTAGACATATATATGTATGTATTTAGATTCATTAACATCTATATATGTATATGAGTAATGCTAGAAAGTTTTACATTGTGAAACGGAGAGAGTATATTTTTTAAATCTCTAAGAAAACAAACTAACCACTTGCTTAGGTCAGTAATATATGACATTATTAACACTAATTTTAGAGTAAAAATCGTAACATATTATCCCAGGTTTCTCAACTCATCTCCCTTATTTTCCGCGCGCATTTTTTTCGAACTGCTAAACGATGTACTTTTTTAAAAAAATTTATATACGAAAGTTGCTTAAAAATTGTACTTATCCATTTTTGAAAACTGAATAGCATTAACTACTTGATCTTGATAAGTTGATAGGTGATCCATCTGAGTTGATAGTACTTACTCCCCCGTCCCAAACTATAAGTATTTTTAAACTTCGGCACATTCTTTGAGATGCTACTTTGACCAACAATATCTATAAAAAAATAAGATGTTTTAAATAAAAACAATTGCATATTACGATAGTTTGTTTAATGATAAATCTAGTAACATCAATTTTACATTATTGATCTCTTTTATTTTTTTCTATTAATAGTCAAAGTTAAAAATGTTTGACTTGACACTATGCTAAAAATGCTTAATGCTTATATTTTAGAACAGATGGAGTATTGTTTAGTGACATAATTTTCAAAAATAACTTTAACCACTATTTTTTATTACAGTATATTAGAAATATCAACAAATATATTATTTTATTAAAGTACTTTTAAAGATTAATCTATAAATCTATAGATATGATCTCTATATCTCTAAGACAAATATTAGACAGATATTTTAGAAATGTTCCATAGTTCAAAGATTTTAAAGGAGACTACTTGTCCAAAACGTAACTTTGAGGGAGTACTCTATTTCGCTAAACTTATTTGGCATCCGCGAGTTGTTTCAGGTGCATCTAGGTGAAGGCGAGTACTTCCCTTCAGCTGTTCGTTTAGTGTTATCACAATGTAATAAACATTATTCAGTAACCTTGGTTAAGCCAAGTGTTTATATATTTCTTTTTCCTTTTAAAAATGGCTGCAGCAGCAATCTGCCGATCAAGCCCATTGTACGGGGGACATTGGCATCATGAAGGAAGTGTACGAATCCTTTACCACGGCCCAATGGGCCAATACGTTCAGATCTGATGGTATATAGGCCCAACTCGGCCTGGACGTCGAATGAAGAAACGGGCCACATCTAAAAAGTTTCCGCCATATTTCAGATAGACTTTATTTTTTTTTCTTGGTCACATATTACATCAAATTAAACCTAACACTTACTCCCTCCGTCCCCCCCCCCCCCCCCCCAAAAAAAAAAGACAAACTTCCAACTTTTGACCGTCCGTCTTATTGAAAAAATTAAAAAGACAAATCACGCATAAAATAATAATCATGTTTTATCATCTAAAAACAATAAAAATACTAATTAAAAATTTCATATAAGACCGACAGTCAAACGTTGGACACGGAAACTCACGGTTTATCTTTTTTTTTTAACGGAGGGAGTAGATATATTTTGATAGTATGATTATATTGTGTTAAAAATGTTATTATTATTTTTATAAAATAGCCAAACTTAAAAAGTTTAACTAAGAAAAAAACAAATCGTCTTATAATATGATACAGGGTGTGTGCTAGACTACCAACAAAGCTGACCAAACTCATTACTCAGTGTGCGAAAAATCAGTTACTAGCTCAGACAGAAAACATCAAAATCAGCTGGTTGCAAACGCAGCAGCAGCAGCAATACAAAACGAGATACATCAATACAATTCTTGATGCCAATTTTTTTTTTGTCCTACCAAAATTTTGGTAGCTACAATAATGACAAATAATTGTTTGGTTTGCTACCAAATTTTAGCTAGAATAGTTCAAATTTAAGGTGCCAAAACTTACCAAGATTTATGGCAAAAATTAGGCACAAAGAAGCCAAACAAGCCGTGAATGAAACACAAAAAGGAAAGTGTGGAAAGCATTCGTATCCGGTGAATGGATATGTCAAAGAAGGCAGAGAAAGAAAAAAGGGCGAATCAGTCACAGTAGGGACGGCGAGGAGGGGAGAAAGATGACGACCCTCGAGCGTTGGCCCTCCTGGCTCCTGCTATCTGTCGGATGTGGCGGCGGCGGCCGATCGAGGAGCTCCACCGTAGCCGGCCGAGGATGGAGACGACGACGACGAAGAATCCGGTGGCCGACCTGGAGGAGCAAATTAGGAGTAATTTGGCTGCATCCTTGGGGAATGGGGAGAGAAGAAGCAGTTTGGGCCAAGGAAGGAGCGACTGGAAATCATTGGAATGGACGTCATAGGAAAGAATCAATCACAAATCTGGTTCAGATTTCATTTCTTTCTCTACGCATCCATTCCTACAACTCCCACAAGCTCATGCTTCCTTTGCCCCTGCCTCTATATTCTTATCTATGCCAACCATGCATCATGCATCTGCTGTGGTGTGTACATCTACATGCATGAATCAACAAATTTACTAGCCCCCTATATATGTACGAGTCCATCCTACAACTATATGCTCTCTTTCCTTACCCTTGCAAATCCTACTTTAATTCCTAGAGTAGTAGAGAACCGACTGGCACGGTCTTCTGTATATATAGAGAGATGAGTGGCTCTTCCGAGTGGCTGGCCTCTCGTTGGTTTCTCCATTGACGCCATTCAACAGCACTGGGATGGGATAAGGCAACAGCATCAGCATGCACACGTCGTTTCAGTGCCACTACACTCGTGACTACTGTACGCGGCAGCAGGCTTCATGGAATAATCCAAAGACCACTAGAGCATGCTGCATAGTGCATTCTGAGGCCTTTTTAGTTCGAGAAAACAAAATTTCTACCTGTCACATTGGTTGTTTGACTGGATATCGATATGGGTTTTTAGACACGAATAAAAAAACTAATTTCATAACTCGCATAGAAACCGGAAGACGAATTTCTTGAGCCTAATTAATCCATCATTAGTATATATGGGTTACTATAGCACTTATAGCTAATCATTAACTAATTAGGCTCAAAAGATTCGTCTCGCGATTTTTCTCTAACTGTGCAATTAGTTTTTTAATCTATATTTAATGCTCCGTGTATGTGTCCAAAGATTTAGTGTGATGTTTTTGGGAAAAAAAATTTGGGAACTAAACCAGGCATGATACTACCCCTTCATCCATAGCCTTAGTAATTATTAGCAACAAAAAAGAATTTATAAACACTTTAATATATGTATATTCTCTTTTAAGTCTGTTCTAATGTTAGATTTGAGTTATTTTTTCTTTTGACATAAGGAATAAAGGTATATGCATGTTATGCATGATAAGCATATAAACTATCCATATGAAATAAATAATACTATCTATCTCTATTTCTCTCTCATCTTCTAATGCTACCTTATATCTATATACATTGTGTATATTGCTATAGTTAAAGTCTTTTTATGTGGGTCCTATTTATATGGATCATTTTTCTATATATATTTGTGATGCCCTTATACATGACATAAGCTTGAACTGCAAACCATATACTTTGTTTGACTAGTCTTCAGTAGTACTACAGATAGTGCAGGATGCATTTGTTTGACTAGTAGGCATAGGCTCGGTTTAGATTCAAACTTTGAACCCCTAAAACCGTCACATCGAAATTTTCTACGCACATAAACTTCTAACTTTTTCTTTACATTATTCTAATTTCAATCAAACTTTCAATTTTAACGTGGAACATAATAAAAATGTGCCACATCATCCAATGAATAGATCTTAGCCATTGGATAGAAAAGGGTGTTCTAGAGGTTTCCGGTGTCTCCTTGATACGTGGGAGAGATATAGAGCAAAGAGAAATGATAAATCCATTTCTTCTTGAAACAAACATATATTTTATATATTTTTCACTACAAATTCTTTAGTGACATAATTTTAGTAATAGATATTATGCCACTAATAAAAAAGATAGTGATAGTCACGCGAATGCACGACTTCATGTGCTAGTTAGTACTAAAACTCAATCAAATCTAAATTAATATCTATATATAAAGTAAAATTATGGCGAATATTTCCTAGAGTAAATGGTAAGTAATAAATTTCACTAAAATATTTTATTTAATTATATTATACTAATATATATTTTTTTTATCCTTGTGGTCATTCAACTAATACTTACTACTACTCTCTCCGTCCGAAAAAAACTTAACATAGAAAGGGTCTCCTTCTAGTACAACGAATCTGGACTATTCTTTATTCAGACCTATTATTCTGACGGATTACATCTCTTAGCTCTCTTAGGTTAAGATATTTTTTGAACGGATGGAGTCCGTAGTAAAAGAAAATCTAACATGACGCATTTGTTTACACTCTCGGTGACCTGACTAATCAAGTCAGGACTTCCCAGCTTCTGCTGCTACGATGACTGACACATATTGTTGGTTCTTCGAGAAAAATCTGACAACTTTTATTTATAAATTATTCCCTCCTTACTATAAAAAAATAATCTAAAACCGGATCTATGAATCTGCCCTATATATATATATATATATATATATATATATATATATATATATATATATAGACACCCACACGTAGAGCGACACACAGGCATTGCGCGCTATCTATTTTGTAGCGCTCCTCTGCCCACTCCCGTTTCCTTGATTTCCGTTTTTCTGTTGCCAGCTATCCCATCCGGAGTCCTCATCCCGTTCCGGGTCTCTCGTATGAGTAAAAAAATTAAGATTACCTGATCTCGCTACTATCCCTCTCCTTTATTACCCAGTAAAAAAATTACTTACCATATAAAATTTTCGAATTGTGATCTCCATCCCGAGTAAAAAAATAACTTGCCATAAAAAAAACCACATCTTGTGACCTTTCACCTCTGTTACCCAGTAAAAAAAATTACGTACCATAAAAATCTTTCGAATTGTGATCTCCATGCTGAGTAAAAAAATTACTTACCAGTAAAAACATATCTTGTTACCTCCATCCTCATCGAGTTAAAAATTCAACCACCATCCTCGTTGGATAAAAAAAATTCACTGTTTCCAATAAATATATGATCTCTCATATATTTTCACTACCTCTTATTAGTAGTAAATTTACTTTGTTTTACCAGGAATTTTCTTCCACAATAGAATATCAACGAGAAACTGTTTTTACACCTGTGATTGCTACATTGGATAACTATACGTATACCAAAATTACAAGTTAATCATCACATGCAAATAATACTATTTACCCATCGATGAGATTAGAACAACGAATTGGACCACCAAAAAATCAGAAAAAAAAATCAATGTGCAGTGCTGTCGATCCTGAGTTCTGACGGCTTTCTGGATCTGTCGAAGGGGTCATAGTTGAGGTGGAGACGACACCTTCCCTTCTCCAGATCAGTCGACACACGGCGAGCAGTCAAGCATATATAGAGTCTAGCACACGCCGTGGGCAGCCGCTTCAAAGGTCTGGCACGCTGCGCCGTTCAGCTTTCGGATGACGACCACCACACGAGATGGAATCGGCGATGCGCCGGCAGTGGGATGGTCGTCGGTGCCGGTGTTGCTGTAGAGCGCCGTCCCCGATCTCCGGGACAACACATAGGAGGCTACATCGTCGTCCTTCTGCAGGTGCATTACCACCCGCTGGGAAACGGCGATGCCGTCCGCCTCCTGGTGCGTCGCCGGTGAGGAAGTGAATGACCACTGTGTTGCATGGAAGAAGCTACATCCGGCAGAGCGCCGCCTCCCTGGTGCCGCCTCCGACCACGTGCCGCCGCCACCATCATCATTCTCCACACAGAGGCATCGTCCCCAGATCCGGAAAAAAAGGATGAATTGGGGAATTGAGTGTGATAACCGTGTAGATTAGAACCTGGTGGCTATATAAATTAAGTTGTCACAGTTAAAAAATTACTGATGCGAGGTGAATTTGGGATGGCTACAGGGATGTGGGTGAGTTTGATAGTAAAACAATTACTACAAGTAAAAAAAATTACTAAACAAGTCTATGTGCTGAGGATGGTGGTGGGGGGTAGGGGTGGAGCTGTGTGTCGCTCCACCTAACTAGGTAGAGCCCATAGCTATATATATATATATATATATATATATATATATATATATATCCGATATTAGGTTGGTTTTTTAGAGATGGAGGGAGTAATTTTTTCAACTTCTATCGTCCTTTCTAACTATACATAATTTAATAAAAAATAATATTCGCTCCATCTCAAAATAAATATTCCTTCTATCCCATAATATAAGAGATTTTGTGTGGGTTTGACACATCCTTCTGTCAATATTTATTGTACTAGGAGGTGTCATATCCATCTAAAATCTCTTATATTATAGGACGGATGGAGTGCAATTTTACACCGCTCTTGAGTCCTGTTTTATATTATGGGACGTTTGATTGTTCGTCTTATTTGAAATTTTTATGATTAGTATTTTTATTGTTATTAGATGATAAAACATGAATAACATTTTATGTGTGACTAATTTTTTTATATTTTTTTTAAATAAAATGGACGGTCAAATGTTAGACACGGATACTACGATTACACTTATTTAGGACGGAGGTAATACTAAAGTTTTTGTAAACCTTACTAAAATAATACTCATTTCGCCTCATAAAAAACCAATATAATACTGAGCATATCCTACTATTATAAATCTGGACATATTTTTTAAATTCATCGTAATAAAATATGTTATATCTAATTGTAGATTCGTAATAAAATATGTTATATCTAATTGTAGATTCGTATTTTTTTGAACTGAGAGAGTACCATAGATATCCAGATTCCAGTGATGGAAGGCACAGTGAGATGAGAATATGAAAGCACTTCACAGCACAGTACAGTAGCTTGTTGGAACTTGCTTCCTGGGGGTACTTGTACCCCACTCTCTCTCTCTCTCTCACACACACACAAGCAGACAAGCTAGTTAACTACACCATGTTTAGGGTTTAGTAAAGCATGGTGTAAAAATAAAATGGATGAATCAGTGGTATGAATATGAACTAGTAATAGTTTCATTCCTTGGTTGCTGCCTCTCAGCCTCTGCCCGAGAGAGGAGAGCGCACTAGCGCAGTGACTCCTACCGTGGGCTCGTGGGCCCATAAATATAAATGGGCCTCATGTGACCGGGCCAAATTAATACGGGCCTCAGATGACATGAGTCAAAGAGAGAGAGAGAGAGAGAGTCAACGCCGTACGTTCATCTTGGAATCTCTAATGGGAAAGAAGTTTCCAACGTCGTTCAAATCCAAAAACAAGTTGCGACGGATGCACCGCTGGTTGGTTCATGCACCACAATCATATCTTAGTCAAACTCAAACGCGCTGAGAACCGACAACGCGCACGTTTTTTTTAGCTGCCATTTCACATCTCAACCCAAGCCAAGCTGGAAATAACAATACATATTATATACTCCATTTCTATCCTGTCAAACTTTAGCCAGCTGCAAACGAATTAATTAGAGGAGCGCGAGCCCTTATAAATAACAAGGCATTGCACATTGCTTCATACTCAGTCTCTAGGGAGCTAAGCTCGACTGGAGTTGGAGATACAAGCTAGTAGCAAAAGATGATGATGAAGAAGAAGCCGCCGGCGGCGGCGGTGGCGGCGTTGATCCTGATATTGTGCGCGGTGATGCAGGCGCAGGTGGAGGCGAGGTCGATGAAGCGGGCGCCTCCTCCTCCGGCAGCGCACGGGGCCGTCAACGAGGACGGCACCCTGCCTCCATCTGCCTCACCGTCTTCTCCTCCGGCGCCGGCAGCGGCAGACGCGCCGCCGGCCGGGGTGTATATACTGTCCTAGCTTGCTCAAACAGCTAGCTGCCGCCGCCGCCTCCATCGCTTGTCATTCTTGCACTACTTACTACTCCACTAGTGATCACTGACTTGTTAGCCATTCGTGAGTGTGTGTAATTCATTGTAGTCGTGGTTGTTCTTTAATTATTTCCTAAGTAACACTGTAATTTTTCATTCCAATGAATTTCTTTTACTGTTCTATTGGGTGTTCGATTTCAATTAGCGATGGAATACATCTGCAGAAATATTACATGTTCAATGAAGTCATTTGCATTATGCATCTGTCCTTGTTGCCTTGAAACAAGTAACGAAATTGATAAATTGATAAACAAGTGAGAGGGGATCTTGTTCATTCGCCCAGGCTAGCTCCCTGTCATCAACTGTTGACTGCTGCTGCTTAATTATCAGCGAGTCTGCAGCTAATCAAGTTGTCTGAACATCACAGAGAAGCTAGAAGAAAGCAATATAATGTATCACGACGACAGATCATAGACACAGCAACATCACTGGGGATTGAACTGCAATGCCAATGCGTTCATTTGAATGGCCGATGGCAGCTGCAGTTCAGACCTGCAGTACCACGCCTACATATTTCAGATGTTTTCAGCAAAGAAACTTCTATATCAGCTTGAATTCACTCTCGAGAAAGTTTGATGGTACCAAAAACATTTTGTAGATTGGCGTAAAAAAAATACTTTTGTAGAAGAAACCTTACGTGCTAAGTTGCAACTTGCAACCATTTGTATCGTGGCGCTCTTCTCATGGGGCAAGGGGGTTCGGAGAATAAAATTCCGAACCCCCTGGACTCGCGGATCGCGGTTGGGTTTCTTGTGCTCGGGCCCGCAACAAGTTTTGGTGGGCCTCACGAGAAGATACGGCCCAACAACTCAATACCTCCGTAAAGTTCTTTTCTTTTTTGTTTTGACAATAACACTCTAGGAGATTTGGGTTACTATTAGCATTTGACATTAATGCTACACTTCTAACTGCCGAACTGCCGACAGCGGTGGATCCATGAAGAAATAATATAGGGTCTAAATAAACTAGATTAGTTATAACCCCTTCACATCTACGATGATCCTTGCACAGTAGTAGAGGCTCGAGCCCTCAGTCGCGGATCCTTGTGATTGCGTTTTCTGTGCTCGGCCTGCAACGAGTATGTGAGCCACATTAGCAGATACGGCCCAATAAGAGCTCCCTAAAGTTACCATGCTTTTCTACCGCATTTCCTTGTTCAAGTTGACTTTATGAATAATGTAAACGATCTGAGCTGGGTTACTATTAACCTGGACTGCTAACATTGACCACAAGGATTCGCTACGATACGATCTTTGTTTTGACAGAACAATGCAACGTCTCTTTTGCCAGTGCCCGTGCCAGCATGTGCAGGTCATGCCTTTGGTCTGTAAATTAACCCATCGAACAATTTCATAATGTCAAAAACTAATTAAAAGGCAGAGATAGATCATAGATGCATGGAGCAAATGAGAAAGGAGGAAGAGTTGAAGCGGCGGCGACATTGCTGGTCGATCTCGTTGTTACTGCTTCTGTCCTTGTTCGTCCTCCTCACACTGCTGCACATCGCCCTGCTCACCGGAGGTACGTACAGTACATATATATGTAATTAAGTCGCATCCTTGTTCATCATATATACCAATAGTGCATAGACATTAATTTCATCTGAACTTATATATGTAAAAAGAGCATTTCTGAACTTGGTAAGCTTTGCCTTGGAGCAATGAAGGGCAGTCCATGGCCGGGCGAGGCGGCGGCGACCCACCGCCGGCGCCGACCTCCAGCGGCGGCTCCCATGAAGCTTTCACTTGGCCCGGCTACGGCGACGTGCTGCCGGTGCCACCTCTGTCTCCTGACAAGCAGCACTAGTGCCCCATCAATTGACATGTGCACACCAAATCGGATCGATGGCCGGCCGGGAACTCCATGGATCGATATCGCTGCAAGTTTTACTGCTCTGCACTATCAGTTTGTAATTGGTTGGTGTAGGCAATGCTCGCGTTTTAGATAAACTCTTTTCTATCCCAACGAATCTAGACAGCCTTGTTTCCAGATTCGTTGAATTAACATGAGTCACATTCATGTCTAGGTTAAGTTTTTTTTTTTTGGTAGCGAGTAGCGACCAACCTGTACTATTGTACTACCTGTATCCACCAACCAATTGCTCTAGTATGCTTGAACATTGCAGATATGATTGACGATTTCACCTTCTGTTTCAACACCGTCAGTTTAATAATGTTTGCAATTCCTCTGCACATATTTGACAGTATCGTTATTACTTCTGAATTATTGTTTCTTCCTTATCCTCCAGATTCATAACTTATTATGACGAGTACATTAATTCAACTTCTGAATTAATGTTTCTTGCCTTGCTAGTAATATATAATACAAATATATATATAGATAATAGAATTAACCAAAGTGCATCGTAATATATTAATAAGGAATCTTTGAAATAAACAATCAAGTGCAGATATTGATTTAAACAAGTTTTACTCGTTTCAGTATTCCTCTAACCAGAGTTTGAAGAAAATTACAGAACTACGTACGTGTGTACTTCTTCATGTCGGTTTACGCTTTATGTTGGCTAGGAAAGTGTCTATTATGTGTTAATTCAATACAACTAGCTTGGTGGCGTGCGGCAGGATTTCTCTTACCGCCAGTAACTATGCGGTTACCGTGGTTACCGGGCTTACCGCGGGGTACGGTGATATAAATACCGCGGTAACCTCCTTAAATTAAAATATATTTAAAAAATAATTTAAATATTTGATAAATTTTACACGGTTTTGTACGGTTACCGTGGTTACCGCGCTTACCGCCGGGACGCGGTAACCCCGGTCCCGGCGGTTTGGGAAACCCTGGCATGCGGCTAGCACCTACAAAATTATCAATTTTACACATGATTCTACTTAAATTTTATTAAATAGTCGTTTCGGTGTCTTAGAACTTTAAGATCGAACCTTATAATCCTTGGATTTCTAATTTTATAGTTTTCAAAAGTCACATATATTGCTACCCTTTATTTGTTTATCCGACCTACACGGATTTTATTCATTCTTCTTATAACCTTTTAAATTTTGTTTTTTTAATATTTATTGTCTCATCGGCTTTCATTTTTATAATTTTTAGAATTTCTAGTCTCCAGAATCTAGAGCGAACGTGTGACGATAGTCTTCTTTCAACTATAGAAGAGAATTAATGTATGCTTAACAAAATATTAGTCATTATAAGATTGATACTCACTCGCGCATGGCTGCCAAATTTTTGGCTGCTGCTTATTTCCCTCCCCTATGCGGCACTGTAGGAGTAGCACCGGGCAGAGCGTCAACTGCCAAGCAAAGCATGTTGAGACCGATAGCTGCTCAAGAGTTTTACATGATGAGACCGATTGCTTCTTACTAGTAGCTTGTTAATCCTATCACATAATCGATGCCAATTAGTCAATGTTGAGATTACCAGTTTACTAATTTTGGTTGATTTTTCATTGTAATGTTAAAAAACTCTAAGGGATACTAAAGTAATAGATAATTTGTGAATTTGGTTATACGGTTCAACTTTTGACATGGCCATGGGCCGCACCAATAGTTTTAAATCATAATTTGGTTAGACAATACATATTTCCTTTGTTTTATTTATGTATCAATTAATTGAGTTAGAAAAATGACAAGCATATGTATATTTACTTTGGCCGCTAGCTAAGATAATTTCCATTATACGAGCACACCCTCAATGTTTTTATTCTAGATTTGTCACTGGATGTATCCTATCCAATCATAACTTATTATATTTTGGGATAAAGGGGGTAAGTTTTACTCCTTCGGTTCGACTCAGATCCCAAACAGAGTTGGATTTGTTCTCCGACAAGTATGATTCGATAGCTACAACGTACATGGTTTGATTCTTATGTAGAAAAATCCATTTTGGCCGTGTTTAGTTCCCTTCAAACTTCCAAAAATTCTATCACATTAAATGTTTGGACACATATTAATTGATTGATGAGAGAAACTAACCGGGCTACTCATATAAATTAACCGATGCATAGTCCTTAGTCGTCCTGACTATAAGCAAGCAAGCAAAGCTCACAAAACAGCTTCCATATATCAATCCTTACGTACAGTAGTACTCCAGCTAACTGCAAACACAAACCAAGCCGGAGATGGAGGCAGCAGTGGGTGCGGCGAACTGGGTGGTCGGCATGGTGCTGAACAAGCTGTCCGATGAGCTGATGGCCGGGTACATGGCCAGCCGTGAGCTGGGGCGCAACATGGACCAAATCAAGAGGGATCTGAACTACATGCTCGGCTTGCTGCAAGCCGCCGAGGGGAGGGAAATCGCCGACAACCTTGGCCTCCAGCGGCTTCTTGGTGACCTCTGCAACAAGGCAGATGAAGCCGAGGACGTGCTGGATGAGCTCCACTACTTCATCATCCGGGATGAGTTCGACGGTACTCGAGAGGCCACTCCGGACCTCGGCGCTCAGCTTCAACATGCCCGTCATGCTGCTCGCAACACTGCAGCAGGTAACTACTGGCTCTCATGCTTCGGATCCTCCCCTTGCTGTTGCCGTTCCCAATCCCTACAAGATGATAAAGTTACTGTTACTGGTAATAACTTGGCAATTAGGAGAAAGGCCTGGGGTCTTCCCGGCTAGCATCACAAGCTGTGAACTAGCCGGTCCGGGTTCGAGCCTCACCCCCTCCTTAATTCAAAATCAATCTAGCCCTTCCTAGATTGGTCCCATTTTTTTTTTAACTTGGCAATTAGCAAGACTGAGGAGCATGATCATAGTGGTGCCAGTGGGCATATCCAAGAGTTGTCATTTGACAGGGTGGCCTTGTCTCAAAAAATTAAGTCACTGATACAGGACATACATTCCATATGTCCTCCTATCTCTGACTTGCTCCAGAAATGCTCTGTAAGTGTTCCAACCTCCATGGAACGGCCAAACACTAGCTCAGTAATCACACAAAAGAAGTTATATGGGAGGGATGCCATTTTTGACCAAGCAATGGAAGAGTTGCTTAAAGGCGGCATACATCACACACAAGACTACATTTCTGTCCTTCCCATAGTTGGCCCGGGCGGTGTTGGAAAGACAACTTTCGCCCAGCACCTATACAATGACAATAGGACCAAACAACACTTCACCGTGATGGTCTGGGTTTGTGTATCCACTAACTTTGATGTGACCGAGCTCACCAGAAAAATCCTTAGGTCCCTAGATGCAACTGAAAGCCAAGGGACCAACAGAGGATATGAAACATCTGATTTAGACCAGCTTCATAAATCCATTCAAGAGAAGTTGAAATCCAAAAGGTTTTTAATTGTCCTTGATGATATATGGGAACATGATTCAAGTAAGGCTGCTTCCACAAAAAGCTTTACTAAGGCCGAGTGGGAAAAATTGTTAGCTCCATTTGGAACAGGAGAGACCAATGGCAACATGGTTCTTGTCACAACTCGGTTCCAAAAGGTAGCAGAAACGGTGAAGAAAAGGAACTAATCAAGTTGATCTACATGGGCTGGAGCCTGATGAGTTTTGGGAATTCTTTCAACTGTGTGCATTTAGTGAAACCCAAGATGAGAATGATAAAGAAAAATTAATTGACATTGGAAAACAAATAGCAAAAAAGTTGAAGTGCAACCCACTGGCTGCCAAAACAGTTGGCCCATTATTGCGTAAGAAATCCACCAGGAAACATTGGATGGAAATTCTTGAAAAGCAAGAGTGGCTAAAACAAAAGGATGGCGATGCTAGTATTATCCCTGCCCTGAAAATTAGCTATGACTACCTCCCCTTTTATTTGAAAAAATGTTTTTCATATTGTGCCCTTTTCCCTGAGGATTATAAGTTTGATAGTTTAGAGATGAGTTGCTTTTGGGATTCAATAGGTATCATATATTCTAGTGGTAAGAATGATAAAATTGAGGACATAGGATCACAATATTTGAATGAACTATATGATAACGGTTTTCTGATGAAAGTAGATGATAAGCACTATGTAATGCATGACTTACTACATGAACTTTCACATACTGTTACATCATCAGGAGAATGTGCAAGTATAAATTATTCTAGTTTTAAAGCTGATGACATCCTACCATCTATTCGCCACCTGTCCATTACCATAGAAGGTAAATACGTTGAAAGTTTTAAAGGAGAAATGGAAAAATTGAAGGAAAGGGTTGACATTAGAAATTTGCGTAGTGTGATGATCTTTGGAAGTTACAAAAGTAAAAGAATTGCTAACGTCTTAAAAGACACATTAGATGAAATGATGGCTCTCCGTGTTCTCTTCATATTTATAAATTCGCCAAATTCCTTGCCCAATAACTTTTCAAAACTTGTCCACCTCCGTTACCTAAAAATTGGATCATGGTCTAGAGGCCAAATGTGTATTCCAAGCACAGTGTCCAAGCTGTCCAAGCTTTATCACTTGAAATTCTTAGATCTCAAATCCTGGGATGGTAGTCACAATTTGCCTAAGGACTTTAGCCGCCTTATAAATCTACGCCATTTTCTTGCTAAAAATGAATTCCATTCCAATATTTCTGAGGTTGGGAAAATGAAAAAGTGTTTACAAGAGCTCAAAGAATTCCATGTCAAGAAAGACACCTCTGGATTTGAACTGGCACAGTTGGGACAGTTGGAAGAGCTCCGTATACGTGGCCTTGAAAACGTAAGTAGGGAAGAAGCTATTGAAGCTAAATTGAAGGATAAAAGTAAACTAACCAAGTTGGAATTAGTTTGTGGTACATCCAGGACAGAAGTTGTTAGCAATATTGAAAATCACGACGATGATATTCTTGATAGCCTTCGGCCGCACTCTAATCTGACAGAACTAAGCATTGTAAATCTTGGTGGTGGCGTGGCCCCAAGTTGGTTGGGCAGCAACATCCATGTTACAAACTTGCATACCCTCCATCTACATGGTGTGTCTTGGGCCACTCTTGTACCGGTTGGGAAAATACGATTTCTTAGAGAACTCCAGTTAAGAAATATCATTGGGATGTGCCAGTTTGGACCTGACTTCCCTGGTGGCACTACAAATACAAGTTTCAGATACTTGAAGAATATCATGTTTGAGGCTATGCCGGACTTTGCAAAGTGGTTTGGGGGAGCTAATTCTCATTTGTTCTCAGGACTTGAAAGCCTCCACTGCATTGACTGTCCCAAGCTTAACGACTTGCCGTTATCGAACTGCTCTAGCTCTTCTCCTGAAGAAACAAACACCATTTGGTTTCCTAACCTGTGTTGTTTGAATATTAAGAGATGCCCAGAGCTGTCTCTCACTCCTGTGACTCACACTTCCACACTAACAGATTTTTGTCTAGATAAATGCGTCAGTAGTATCTATGAAACCAAGCGCTATAAAACCAAGCTGATTGTTACAATGGTGCTTTGGCCTTCCAAAATCTGGGTAATCTTGAAGAGATCCGCATTAATCATGTACGGCACATGTCATTAATAGATCTCCAGCCGCTACGCTCCCTACGAAAGCTAAAGGTTGAGTATTGCGGGGACACATTCTTCAAAGGATTGGATGAGGATATTATTGTATTCGATTCAGTTAAAATCCTCTATCTCTATGCATTTTCACTTACCGGAGAGATGATGTCAAATTTGTTGAAATGCTTCCCAGCTCTCCATGAGCTGACTATGAGTGGGATACTTCCCAAGGAGAGCCATGAGGAGTTAACACTGCAGATCCCATCCTCCTACAGCTCACTGCAGAAGATCCGACTTGATCAGTGTAAGAACCTGATTCTGCCTGTGGATGATGGAGTAGGACTTGGGAATCTCATGTCGCTCCAAGAAGTAGACATAAAAGATTGCGGCAAGATATTCTGTCGGTGGTACTACATGGGAAATGCGACTCAAACAGCTAGTAACCCTTTCCCTTCTTCCCTCAGCGAACTTGTCATTTGGGACGAGTCAAGCATATGTTCAATGGCTCTGCTATCAAACCTCACAGCTCTCACCAGTCTAGATATAAGAGGTTGTGATAATCTAACAATGGACGGATTTAATCCTCTCATCACGTCCAATCTCAAAAAGTTGTTCATTCGTGCCTGTGGACCTACTCGCCAAGATGGCAAGGACCAAAACAACAATGCCTCAAGTTGCCTTCCAATTGGAACATCTTAGGGTGGACAGTATATCGGCAGTACTTGTCACTCCCGTCTGCAGCTTCCTCTTCCCTACTCTCCGCGAATTAAGCATCTATAACGATGACAGGGTCAAAAGCTTCAGCGACAAACATGAGGGGGCGCTTCAGCTACTTACCTCCCTCAAAACTTTAGCATTTTGGGATTTAAAGGTTCTACAGTCCCTCCCTCAAGGGTTACATCGGCTTCCTTCTCTCACTTGGCTAATTATCTCCGGCTGTCCTGAAATCAATCGCTTCCGAAGAACGGCCTCCCCGGTTCGCTAGAATACTTTCAGACACGGGGACAGTGCAGCAGCGCACTTAAAGAGGAAAGAAAAAGATTCGACAAAGAAAAAGGACGAGACTCAGATTCAGACTAGGTAGGTAAATTCTCCAGTACAGTACCTACCAGGGTAAATCTGTTGTGCTCTCTCCCAATCTGCATTACCAAAGCTTCTGTCAACACTGCCTTTTGTCAACCACAATACTAAGGTGGTGTCGGGTGAGAATCAGACGCCTTCCATTTCCATGGGCACAATTCTCAAGGTTAGTAAACAAAATTCTACTCTACTTAGTACTTTTCAATTCAGAGCGACTACTCTGTCTGTTTTGCAACTTTTCATATGGTATCAACATTCTTAATTTCTTATACTGTTTGGAAATATTTTGTTCTGTCTTCAGTATATGTGGCGCTTCGTTCTTGTTTTGAATGGCGAAACACAGTTTGCACATATGTTGCAGCTGTGTGCTATACCAAAAACCATCGCGAGGCCCTGTACATGGACTAATTGGAGGTAAATGGCTACTATTTCCCTTTAACTCATTATAATGATTGGTAAGGAAATATGTCAACAAAACGGGGCGTCTTATATAAGTTCCCTTTTAGAATTGGAATCAAACTGGATAAGGGGAACACGCCACAACAGTCGCATATACTCCATTCTGGAAATTGTGCTTTATCATCCTTTATCGGGGAATATCTGGAGGCCTATGCCTACTGCAAATTATGGTTCGTTGTGAGAAAGGTAAGCCAAAATGAGTCTCTGCCTGATGTTTATATTGTTTTAACCAACATAGATTTTTTTAATTCATCCATCTGTAAGTTCATGTGAAGGTTGTAATAATCCCGGTGCACAATTTTCAGTTATTGCCGATGACGGGTGGTAGAAATCTTCAGGCCACAGCAGTTTCTTGTCTATACTAACACCCTGGTATGCTTGGTACTAGTTGCCTAGATAGGCTGCTCCCAATGAAATTTGCATTGCTATTTTCTTTCTGAGACTTTCTACCGTGCTTGGGTTTTACTATTACAGAGCAGGCACGCAGGATAGCTCGCCATCAGCTCTCCCGGGGCTGAATTTGGCTGATGATTCTTCCTGTGCGCTCTAATATATTCAAGACGCTCGCAAAGGGATCATCTGGTGTTGTTTGCGAATACACCAATGATCCAAGAGGTGGCCGTGCATGATTGCAATTCCAGTGACTGTTTTCTTGTTGCTTGCTGCAATAGCATGGATGATCTTGCCAAGCCACAAAAAGATCATTTGCGACCATAGGCCCTTGGAGGACTGGACTCAGTGGTCAGCTGCACAAGGCATTTGTGTCAGGTACTGAAATATTTGCCATTTTGATTTGTATGCTCAGATTTGTTCTGTTACATACCCGGCAAAAATTTGTTCTGTTACATCCTAGTCCGTCTAATCTTCAATGTGTTCAAGTCTGGTTTTCCAGATCCATTATAAGTCTGGTTTTCACTATGTTGTGATCTAAAATGATTAAATTCAGCAAATTTTTTTTTCTGGGAATACCTGAAGGAATTGGCCGCCCAAATTAAGATTGGAAGAAAGTAGTTAAATCCAGCAAAGATTGGTCAAAGCACTCTGAGGATTGTTTCAGGAAAAAGATTAGATGGCCAACTAACCCTTTGCAGAATTGCATTAGCATGAAAATTTCCGACGGAGAGGAGGTTGCCGCTCCAGCGTCTTCCTGATCTGGTGATGTTCATCCAAATCTCTTCCGTCCTTTCCATTTCCCTTTCACATGATGCCCATATAGATGTGCAGTACATTTGTTGATCAATGACTGTTTGTTTTCAGACAGGTCTAATTAAGAAGATCCGTTCCATGTGACGCTTGTTTGCTTCATTTCATTTCATGGATCTAGCTTTTAGTACATTTTAGGGATGGAAGACAAATTGTGAGTGCTGCTGCTTTTTATGTTCTGTAAGAAATTGAGTTATTTGGATATTCCTGAATGGATCGAACTAATTATGTGCATCACATTACTTCCGCATTGCACAAAAAATCAGTGGATTCTGAGGAGGGTTTGCACTCGTCGGATTGGATAACAAAGCTGAAGAACAGATCACCATTGGTGTTGCCAAGGCATTGTGCTTCCAGCACCTGCACGACGAGTGTAGTCCACTATTTGGTTCACAGGTATGCCTAGTGATATTATTGGCATCTTAATTCTTAGTTATAGTTTGCTAAGATGAAGTGCAACTTGGTTGGTTTAGAGCATAAAGTGCAAATGATTGTTATTCATAAAATATGGTTAATTTGTTCACAACTTATCATGCGCGATATGTTGTACTAGGAAATAAGGAAAGTAGTGTGCAGGGACAGTAAAGTATATAATTCATCCCTTGGGAATGGTTTCACTCCGTGTGTTACTTCACATAGGTCAAATTTCAGTAGTTTATAGTGTTTAATTACAAAACATGGAGGCATTAAGGTTTACAATTTTATTCTCATATGGTACCTACAACTCTATGAGAGCTCACCAAGCTCAAGAAGAATTTATTCTTACTAATTTCATGGCTTCATATAAATCTCTCAGTTGCATGTAATAGTCTACATCTAGCAAAACAAGAATTTCAGCATTACAAATAATAAAGCACTGGTTAAGAATTCCGACAGGCTTTATGAGTTTCAGAATATATGTACCTGAAGAAGGCAGAGATGGAGAGTGATCCTGTCGTGGCACAGGAAACGGGCTGGCCTGCTGGAACAGGGGATTGTGCTAATTTCAAGTGGTGGCTAATTTCATCACCGGATGGATGACTATGACGGCGCCAGCGAAAAACGACAGCATCGAAGAAGGGGACTGAGGAGACGATGGGGAACAACCAGATGATTATGCACCCAAGCCGGGTGGCTTCTCCTTGCTGCGTGCTGGTCCGGGAATCAAAATGAGGTTTATATTCCGCAGTGGATATTTGAGAAAATAATCACTGGGCAAGAACTGGAAGCAACCAGGGAAAAGACGCAATAAAACTGGCCATTGTGGCGTTATGGTGCATACAGTGGAACCCCAAGAATCAGCCATCCATGAAAAAGGTGGTCAACATGTTAACAGGAAGCTTGCAGAGTTTAGCCATGCCCCCCTAAGCCTTTTGTTTCATCTCTGGGCCACCATAGGCCACAAATCTAGGGAAACATTTACTACGACTCAAAGATGTTTGAGATTTGTGCGTCATAGAAATAGCTACTGTGATGCCACATTTGGTTTCATGCAAGTTAGGTTTGACTATACTTGAGTATGCCATAAGATGTTCAAATAACTTGCAACCTAGCAGTTGGCACTTGACAGGTTTAATCTGAGGTCGCTGCTCACTTCATTGTGTGATTTATAACTCATTGGCTGGATAAATGATGCCTAGTGTAACAGTGTGCTCGCATCTGTTTGTCGACTAAATTATCTTTATGACTGCTATCATGCAATGTACAAGGCAAGGCCTTGGATGCATACAATGAACAATTCAGCAGGCTTAATGTGCACAAAAGAGGTTAGTTTCTTACAGCGATTTGTCGTTCCTGTAGCATTTCTCCACACATCATGGTGTGCAGTACAGACAACCGAATTAGAGATCCGTAATGCCACCGTTCATGGATGAGTCACTGGTGATGCTACAAATCTGTACGTAGTTAGGCACATGTATGTTTGTATGTGTGATGAACTGAAGATATGAAGAGAGAAGAAAACGAACAAGGCTCACCTTTGTCGATGAGGAGGAGGGCGAACGACGAGCATTTCCTGGAGGACGCGGCGGCGCTCCGGCGAACTAGATCCATAGAGGGCGCCGGCCGCCAGTCCAGATCGATCGCCGGCGGCGGGATCAGTGGCGGGGGCCGGCGCCGCACGGAGGAAGGAAGAGGATGGGGTTCTCCTTTTTTTTGTGAGGTTGTATTTTGTCGATTTGGGCCCTCAGCAATCAACGAGCCCAACCAAAATGGGCCTTACGTAAGTCTCAGTCACGTTATTGGGCCGGATGTAACCGAGATCCCGTTCCGGCCCAATAAATCTTATTCTTGGGCCAGAATTCCAGCCGCGGGCCGCTTAAGCCAGGCCGTGGCGGCGTCGTTCTCGACTCCGGCGCCGCCGGAGGCTGAGCACCGTGGCGTCGCCGCTGCCGCCGCCGCCGCGGCTCTCCAGATAAAAGGGGGGAGGGATAGGCGGATCATATCGGAGATGGAGCGCACGGTGGTGGCCAGCGTCGATCGGCTCAATGCGGGCCACGGGGCACTCTCCCGACTTCTCGTGGTCCCCGATCCCCTCGCCCTCGCCGACCTGGTGCGCTTCCGGCGAGGCTGGCGTTCATGTGCAGCAGCTTGCAGTTTCTCTTCAGTTGATCCGCTTTCTTCTTCTTCTTCCTTCTTCTCCTTAGGGCGGCGCGTGTAGCAGTGGTGGCGCGGATGGTCCATGGCAACGGCGGCGGCAGTCGGACTACCATTACAACCAAACGAAACCAATGCTGCTGCTGCTACTGCGGCAGGCAGCCTCCGAGCAGGTCGAGGTCCTCCCGGCTCCCGGTACCCTACTACTCTCCTCATAGTGGGTTCGCAAGCGTTCTTTGCATTGTTGCACTATATGCAAGTGACGATGATGAAATTACGCATCACTCGTTGCGGAATTAGCCAGACCATCTTGTTTTTGGTGATTTTCTTGCACAATCACTGGGCCGCGGACCACAGGCTGCGTCGATTTGGTGGCATTTATGGCTGTCAATGTTACCGGTGTATCCATGAGTTTAATAATCTGGACATGGCAAAAGGTTACTACTTACTACTACCATCTTTCAATTAAACTGCTAATTAATCTACAAGTTGTCTTCTCGTGCAATGGGATTGCTTACTAACAGTTTTGCGCGCTTGCAATTCACAAATCCACTAGGAAATCAAAGTATTGTTCTAGCTACATGTTACATTCAGAGTGCAATTTTCAGAACCAAGCCTCTCAAGGCCTGAAGCCCTGAACTGAACTGGACATCATGACATGCTCAACTTGTATGTAACATGCTGATACATTTAGCTCGCCAGATTTTCTGGTGTAGGTTAGCTTAGAGATGAGACGAATGGCCTAGGGGGATTCTTCAGATTTTGCAAGCTTCCTGTTAACATATTCACCACTTTTCTCATGGAGGGCCGGTTTGCTGGGTTCCACTGAACACACCATAGTGCCACAATGGCCAGCTTTCTCAACTTTTCTTTCTCTTCCTGTGTCATATTCTTGGCAAATTCTGACTCTTGCGTGCTGACTATTGTCTCATATATCCACTCTGGAACAAAAACCTCATTTTGGCTGTTGATACTTGGATCTGAGTTCCTCTTTCCACTCAACATTTCCAACACTAGCATGCCAAAACTGAAAACATCTGACTTGTAAGATACCGCGCCAAAGTTCCTAGAATATAGTTCCGGTGCAATGTAACCCATTGTGCCTCTTGCTGCAGTCAATGTGACAATGCTTTGATCCCTTGCGCAGAGCTTTGCAAGGCCAAAGTCCGAAATCTTTTGGCTGAAGCTGTGGTCTAGCAAAATGTTGTGAGGCTTGATATCAAAGTGGAGGATGCGCTGGCTGCACCCTTGATGTAAGTACTCAATTCCTTGGGCTATTCCTAATGCTATTTTGAGCATCTTGTCAGGAACTAGGACTTCTTGAGAACTAATATAATCACGTGAGAATATATATTTCTCCAGTGAATTATTAGGCATGAATTCATAAATAAGAGCATGCCTTGTTCCTTCGGAGCAAAATCCCAAGAGGCGGACAACATTGACATGATGGATTCTCCCTATGGTTGCTACTTCATTGATGAACTCTTCCCCCTCTCCTTTTGAGTTCTCAAGCATCTTTACAGCAACAGGTACTCCTTTTGACAGCTCACCTTTATATACACTTCCAAATCCACCTGTGCCTAGTTTATGTTTAAACCGTCTTGTAATCCTCTTCACTTCAGAGAATGTGTATCTTGTCGGTTTAGATGTGCCATATGTCTTGAGAAACATTTCAACCTTCAGTTGTATCTCATCGTCATTCTTGGTTTTAAGAGACAGATAGAGTGCAGAGGCCACCACCAGTGTAAGTACTACAATTGTGGGTACAGATACTGCCACTGGTAAATCATAATGAAGGAAGTTAGCAACTTGTATAGTTGTTTTGAACATTTATAAAAAGTGCCAACTATCCTTATTTATCCTTGGAGAAACAAGGAATTAAAATTACAAAAGAATGAGCTTAAGATGAACTGTTACCTATGATAACTTTGGCAGGTGATTTTGAACCTGCAGATAGAAAAGTAAAGAATTAGATCCACCCTATACTCAGATACACAAACATATGGAATATGTTGCTCCATATTAGTCAGAACAGTAAAAAAAGGCCAGGGTACAGTAAAACATATTAAGCTTGCACTTGTAGCTGCACATAACTCATAAGAGGCATACAGTTGTCAAGACAATTTGCAGGATTATGGCTTTCTAGGCCCACAAATGTGTTGATCAAGTGTTCGGCTAGAACTACATGACAGAGAATATCCCATGACAAGAATTAAAAAGTATGTGAGATCAAATTCTAAAGTACTACTTCCTCCGTGTCATATTATAAGACTTTCTAGCATTGCCCACATTCACATAAATGTTAATGAATCTAGACATATATGTGTATAAATTCATTACCATCTATATAAATGTGGGCAATGCTAGAAAGTCTTATAATATGAAACGGAGGGAGTAGGAAACAAGAAGAAAATAAGTAATAAATGGAAGTAAAGGTTGTGCTTTTATTTCAAATCATTTAGATTTTTCATACCAAAATAGTGAAAATCTGCAGATCATAGAAATCAATAACGAGTATATCATGTTTTTCCTCAGAAAATTAATACCATGAGGCTTGCAGAATGCTGTTCTCCTTTGTGAACTGAATCCACAGAGTCGCTGTTGTCGTTCACAATCGATGCAAACATCAGTGATATTAGGAGCTGACCAAGTGAATGTTATCTCAGAGAATGTGGTAATTCTTTTTGCACTTTCGTTAAACTCTGTGCTTGCGCTTGCATTATAATCCTTTATGCCTTGATTGGAAGTGTAGGGTATCATGATCTCTGTCGAAACCACTTTGCAGTATAACGGAAGAATTGACACAAATGCATAAGGGGCTACCAAGTACAGGGACTGGCTTGCGTTGCTGAGGCAAGAAATCGGGCCAAAAATGCTGTCTGTACTGTCCCATATGAACTCTTCTGAACAACTTACAAGACTTGCATATTGGAACCCATATTGTTTGTACACACTGGTTGAATAATTTGCAGAAATTATCTTCTGAAGTGCGCACTGTGACCATGACTCTGCAAGAGGGACGATGTTGATGACACCATATATATAGTCTATTCCAGTTACCTTCGATAGGCCAAGAACATGGTGCAGTAGGAGAGTATCTTGCCCAGAACATGATAACTGCATTCCTGGAGCACCGCAAGATGAAGAGCTGGATTCAAGCCGGAAGGGGAACTTGATGTCTGGTCCATCACTGCTGCATCGGGATGGCGGACAGTTTCGGAAGAAATCTGCCTCGTCCGATTCTGTGGCCATGACGGCTCCATAGTTGAGAAGAGAGAAGAGTAGAGCAGTCACTAGAAATCTGTGCATCTTCTGTGTCGATTGAAGGTGAGACTGGAAGTACAGAACAGATGGTGAGAACTATCAACTATCTATTGTTGGGTCCAAATGCCTTGTTGTGATAACCACATTGTGATTCTGTGAGTGCAGTCCTCGTCAGCAATATTATCTAATTCTTTCTTTAAAAAGGGGATGGGATCGTGGACTAATGGACCGCTGCTTTGGAAGTTAGTGTCCAAACCTGTGTGCACCCATGTGCTTCATTCCATCTGGTCAACAATGTATTACACACTGCTTTGACTACTTCCCCCCAAAAAGTACACACTGCTTTGACTCAGGACAAACTTGGACTTTATCCATCCTCTCTCCCAGTCCCATCCTCAACCTCATAACACTTTCCTAATTGCCTCATATGCGGCCTTCTCATCCGTATTGTTTTCAGTTTATCACACTTGTTGGATCATGAATTTCTGAAGCTGACCATGGCCATTTCTGGTGCACTCTTTCTCCCTGGTATCTTTCAAACCTTGAGTATACTAGCTGTTCTTGGGGTTCTTGTGACAAAGAGTGGAGCTGCAGATTCTCAAGAACATCCAGCCTGCGTTCCTTTCTCCTGTGGACATCTTGAAGATATCAGGTACCCTTTCCGTTTACAAGGTGATCCACTTGGCTGTGGTGATGAAGCTTATGAGCTAGTCTGTAGAGATGGCAGAGCTATAATTCACATCAACACAGGAAAATATTTTGTGACTGACATCTCCTATAACGAGTCTAGATTTTGGGTTGTTGATGCTAATTTAGACAACAGCAGCTGCCCTCTTCCACTGTGGAATAGTCTTCCCTACTTCAATGACATGGGCACTAAGCTGTACACTTCTGCAGTTCGGTGGGCTACATTTCTAAATTGCTCACGGGCGATAAACAATGGCATGTACATGCCTGTTGCTTGCTTGAGTGGGAATACTTCTTTCGTTTATGTCTTGACTGCATCGAGCTCTTACTATGTTCAAAACATCGAGCCTTCTTGTGGATACTTGGCTGTGATTCCTGTGGATGATCGTACAAAGAATGTACCAGACTATGCAAGCTATGCAGATGTTGTGAAATTCATGAGGAATGGTTTTCCTGTTTTGTTTCCTCAAGTTGAATCCCCGAGTCACTCTCCAGTCATCAAAGCCTGTGCGAGAGATACATTCCAGTGAGTTTTAGCTCTGCATCTTTCTCTTGCTTGCTTGATCATCTTATAAAAAATATATATCCTCTTTTGTAATTCTGCAGAAACTTTAAGGAGCAAATGTCTAGTAGGAACATTCAAAACTGGACTTCTGCCATTATTGGGACTGAGCTACAATTTTTAGGATGTGTAATTAATTATTACTCTAGCGCCACGCAAGTTTGGGTTACTCTCGTTCTGGTACTTGCCGTAGAGATTGTTAAGTGCATTATAGGTACTCCAGATATGCCTTAATCTAAACTATTATAATTACACCCAATTTATCCATAGATTCTTATTCACTTCATGTTGCAGTACTATGCAGGTTCATCTTGGCGCCGTTGACTGTTTTGACCTTCCTCGGTTACAAATACCGGAAAACAAGGATATCTATCGACGCAGTAGAGAAGTTTCTCCGAATGCAGCAAGCTCATGGTCCAAAAAGGTATGCGTACACAGAAATCACTGCAATCACAGGCCATTTCAGGGAGAAGCTAGGCCAGGGGGGCTATGGTTCTGTGTACAAAGGTTTCCTTCCTGGCGATGGTCATGTTGCTATCAAGATGCTGAGC
Source organism: Oryza meridionalis (assembly GCA_000338895.3). Lineage (NCBI taxonomy): Eukaryota > Viridiplantae > Streptophyta > Magnoliopsida > Poales > Poaceae > Oryza > Oryza meridionalis. Next base: position 821,415 of record CM002524.2, read on the forward strand.
AACTCCATGTGCAATGGAGAAGAATTCATCAGCGAGGTTTCCACCATTAGCAGGATACACCATGTGAATGTGGTGCGCCTTGTTGGATTTTGCTCAGAGGAACTTAGGAGGGCTCTTGTATACGAGTACATGCCCTGTGGATCTCTAGACAAGTACATTTTCTCACCCGAGAAGAGTCTATCTTGGGACAAGCTCAATGAGATTGCTCTAGGAATTGCTAGAGGGATCGACTACTTGCATCATGGTTGTGATATGCAGATCATGCACTTTGACATCAAGCCACACAACATCCTTCTGGATAGCAACTTCACTCCAAAAGTCGCCGACTTTGGGCTGGCCAAGCTATACCCAAGGGACGACAGCTTGGTGCCGGTGAGTGCTGCACGGGGAACGATAGGGTACATCGCTCCTGAGATGATATCTCGAAGCTTTGGCACCATTTCATGCAAGGCTGATGTTTACAGCTTTGGGATGTTATTGCTGGACATTGCTGGTGGTAGGAGGAACAGGGAGCAGCATACATCCAACTCAGCCCATCTTTATTACCCAGCTTTGGTGTATGATTGCCTAACTCAACAAGAAGTGAGCGAGATTTCAGAGGATGTTGGTATCCACTGGGTAGAAAGGAAGTTGTGCATTGTTGGGTTCTGGTGCATTCAGATGAAACCAGCTGAACGGCCTTCGATGAGCGAGGTTGTGGAGATGCTCGAATCTGATGATCCTGATAACCTGCAGGTACCTCCGAGACCTTTCTTTGGTGTGGATGATCACATCTCTGAGATGGATGATTGCTGCAATTCTTCATCAAAGTCAAGTGCAATCTCAGAGGATGACTGAAGCAAACTAGGATAGCGACTTGACATTCCTGCCCACGTATATATTCAGTTCGTGCCCTGCTTTTTGCCTCTCCTTTTTGCGGGTTATTTGTTTCTCTTTTTTATCATCCTGTATATATCTCGCTATAATTTTCTCCTGCTCTATTAATATATACAAGGCAAAGCTTTTGCCTTCAAAAAAAAAAAAAATTCAGTTCGTGCTTATACAACAGGGGATGTTTCTTGACTCTTGTAGAGGTAAGAGGTTAATATGAAGATTAGTAGGACTAAGAAGAATTCCTCGTTGATATTTTCAGGTTGCTAGATTTTTCATCAGTACACGACCCTGATTGTACTGCATAAAAAGGAAGTAATAATATAGGAGTTTTGATTGATGGACTTTGACCTGACCAGAAATTTGGTCTAGTTTGAGGACATCTTTGTTACAACACGTGCTTCCATGGAATTTGAGTTCTGGAGACTGGTGGCATGTTTTGTGTAGATTTAGATGCTTTTTTTTTAGCGGGTGTAGATTTAGATGCTACTTTTTAGGGTGACCAGTGAAAACCTCGGGACGTTTAACTCCTTGCCACTTTTAAGATGTGGCAAATAGTTAATTATTCCAAAAACGTCTGCCATAATTTTCTACAGCCACGTAATCCCATTCTGGGCCACAAGCGAGTGAGAACCCCTTCCGGTCCAACCAAAGCCCGTAAAGCACAATTCATCAGGCCCATAATTAAACCTGCACTATCTGGGGAATGCTGGGCCGTTGTGCAGTTTTCATGGGCCTCAACAATCTCCCTTTGCAATTCTTTTCGGCCCAAAGTAATGTGCAGGCACCACACCCAGCCCACCAAAAGTTCGCCATGGTACTGTGGCAGGTAAAAACTGGGCCTAAGGGTTTGGGCCTTCATCAGGACCGTGCAAACGTTGGCCGAGTGGCACAGTGAGCGAGTCGCTGTCAAACTGAACCGCCGGCCATCTTCTCGCGTGCCGGCCTCCGCCGCTCGCCGGAGTATAACCACAGCATCTACAACCATAATCCTCCACATGAATAGAAAAGCAGTTTGTAAGGCACGTTTTTAATTCTGCGTGCCCTTATTGTAGCCTTGAATACCATTCTTTGGTTCGTAGCAATCTCGCTCATCAAACTTAAGTACGAGTACTTTGTTGTCGTGATACAGAGCGCTTGACGATAAGTGAGGTGCTCTGCAGTACTGCTGGTACAGTACTGCTCACTGACATATGGGCCCCACAGACTCTTGGGTGCGGTACTGCAGAGGATCTGGATTGCTCGACGATACTAGAAAACATCCATGTTGCTCCAAGACCTTGAGAAATGATCGACATCACAAAATTTCGACGTCCCAATCACAACGTCGCGGTGAAGAAGACATTTTGGCTCCCATTGTTGGCGACATGTCAAGCGTCCGTGCCTCGACTACGAAATTAATTAAGAAATTCTTGATGACCAAAATTACTGGCACATGAAAACGAGAGTAAATTAAGAAGCAAAACAGTCACTACTCGTAACATGGTATAGGTGGTTGACCGTAGGCCGTCGAGCTTGTTCAACATGTAGACCATGGATACAGTCATGGCCTCTTCTTATCCATCGTTCAACTCAAGCAGCAGGTAGCTTTGGCACTATATATACGATGTGAGGCTTGGTTTTAATTATTATTAAGTGAAAACAGCATGCGGTCAGTGGTTTTGGCACCATATATAGAACATATTGACCACTGTACATCGGGAAAACAAAACAATGTTTGGTGAATGGAGAGCAGCATACTACTAGAACATATTGACCATTATATATACTATGCTCAAATTTGTACTAATTGGTTTGACATGGTTTTTTCAATTATAGGTGGTGAGCTTTGTAATTTAAAGGTTCTTTCCATGTGTCTAAACATGGTATGCTTTCATTATTTCAACTTGAAGTGTAGCATCTACTATTTTGTTACCAAAATAAATACTAAACAAAAATACTACGTAGAAGACCGAGGGCCTGGTTGGGAGAGCTTTAGATTATGAGAAGCAGCTATTTGTTAGCCAGTTTCTGAGAATCTAGAAAAGCTCTCAAACCCAGCTTCTCCAGCTTTTGACTTCTTAGTTTATTTTTCAGAATATGTAACTATAAATTCTCAGAAGCTGTGTACTGTTTGGAGCAGCTTCTAGCAGAAGCAGCTTTTGGGAACCCAAAAGCTACAGCTGGGACAAGCTCCTCCAAACAGGACATGAGACAGAGACAGTGCATTCAGAGAGATGCTGATGAGCTGAGAAACCTGATCAGTTGGACGAGGTAAACAAATGGTGGATATGAGGTGAGGCTGAAATCACATTATGACTTTAGTGTCCAGAGTCAGCCGGATCAAATTGTCAATTCTGTCGAAAGAATAGACATGTTAATTACAGCTAAAAACTTTCTAACCCAAAGCGCACTCGAACCATGAATCCATGACACAAATGGCGGCAGTGTCTACTTGTTGCACTCATCATCTCCTACCTCTGGTCCTCCTCGCTGCCATAGTCGGCGCCGCCGCCACCAACCACGCCGCCGCCGCCGCCACGTTGAACATCACCAACCTATGCCCCTTCACCGTGTGGCCGGCCGCCGTGCCGGTGGGCGGCGGCAGGCGGCTCGACCCGGGCACGTCGTGGGCGCTCGACGTGCCCGCCGGCGCCGCCCCGGGCCGCGTGTGGGCGCGCACGGGCTGCTCCTTCGACGCCACCGGCGCCAACGGGACGTGCCTGACGGGCGATTGTGGCGGCGCGCTGTCGTGCACGGGCTACGGCGAGCCGCCGCAGACGCTCGCCGAGTTCTCGCTCGGCCAGGCCAACGGCCAGGACCTCTTCGACATCTCCCTCGTCGACGGCTTCAACGTGCCCATGGACTTCCTCCCGGCGCCGCCGCCGGATCAGTCACCGCCGTGCAGCAAGGGGCCACGGTGTCCGGCCAACGTCACGGCGCAGTGCCCCGGCGAGCTCAGAGCTCATGGAGGCTGCAACAGCGCGTGCAGAGTGTTCAAGCAGGACAAATACTGCTGCACTGGGAACGGGACGAACACCTGCGAACCCACCACCTACTCGCTGCCATTTGTGCGGATGTGCCCGGACGCCTATAGCTACTCCAGGAACGATGCATCCAGCCCAGGATTCACTTGCCCGTCAGGTACAAATTACCAGATCATCTTCTGTCCCCCAATTGATCTGACATCTTCATCTCCTGCATCGATTGCTGTTGCTGCTAATAACAGACAAGGAAAAAAGGTTATTGCCGGGATCATCGTAGCTTCTGTAACCGGCTCCACTTCAGTACTCACCATGGTCATTGCTTACAGCATCATTAAGCGAAGAACACGACGGCGCCGGGAGATAAATGAAGAGGAGCAGGAGTTTGAGGAGATAACCCTTCAGGGAATGCCAAGGAGGTTCACATTTCAGCAGCTACAGGAAGCAACCGATCAGTTCAGAGATAAGCTCGGTGAAGGAGGATTTGGGTCGGTTTTCTTGGGACAGATTGGAGGCGAAAGAGTTGCGGTGAAACGCCTGGATCGAAGTGGTCAGGGGATGAGAGAATTCTTGGCAGAGGTTCAGACGATCGGCAGCATCCACCATATCAATCTGGTGAGGCTGATTGGATTCTGTGCAGAGAAATCACAGAGGCTCTTGGTTTATGAGCATATGCCCAAAGGTTCCTTGGACAGGTGGATCTATCACCAGCAAGGTGCTGCTATTTTTCCTAGTGTTCCTCCTCTAGATTGGCAAACACGATACAAAATTATTACCCAAGTAGCCAAAGGTCTCTCATACCTTCATGAGGAGTGCACAAAGAGAATTGCTCACTTGGATGTAAAACCACAAAATATCCTCCTGGATGACAAATTCAATGCTAAACTCTCTGATTTTGGACTATGCAAGCTCATTGATCGAGATAAGAGCCAAGTAATTACAAGAATGAGAGGCACACCTGGATATTTAGCTCCTGAATGGCTGACATCGCAGATCACAGAAAAGGCAGATGTCTATAGCTTTGGCATAGTAGTCATGGAAATCATCAGCGGAAGAAAGAATGTTGACACTTCCCGGTCTGAACAGAGCATCCATCTAATTACCTTATTGCAAGAAAAGGTGAAGAGTGATCAGTTGGTAGATTTGATTGACAAAGATAATAATGACATGCAAGTACACGAGCAAGAAGTAATAGAGATGATGAAATTTGCAATGTGGTGTTTGCAGATCGATTGCAAAAGGAGGCCTCAAATGTCTGAGGTAGTAAAAGCATTGGAAGGCACCATAAGTATCGAAACTAACATAGTTCATGATTTTGTCGCAGTAAATCCAGTAAGCTTTGGTTTTACTGCAGTTGTGGGCTCAGCTCCACCTCTTGCCTCAGATCTATCCGGACCCAGGTGACTGACGCAATTTTGATGGTATACTAGAACATGTGCGCTTTTGGGTCAGAAAAAGGCATAGCATATACGCTGTTGCATTCTCAGAAAACTATAATGTGATAGCATCATACCTTCAAATCATTTACATTTTTTAATATTGCAATTTTCGTTCAAGAAGAACATCTCAATATTGTTTGATTGTTTCTGTTGAACTTGCCCTATTAGCAAATCTGATCCTGGTTCATACATGTGAAACCAATAGCTCTTCTTACATATCAAAATGGTCATAGCTCTCATGGCACTTTCAACCATAATTCAGTAGTACTTTCTCATGGCACAAATACAACTTTTATCGTATGCAAATGAATAGCGTACCACAAGATCACATTTTTCTCGTTCCAGCTTTATACTCTGTTATTCCCTAAAAAAGATCACTTTCAAATTACAACAATGCAATGAAACATCTGTTTACAAACAATATGTAGCCTCAGTTTTACAACCTACCTACCACCTTATCTGAGAAAAAACAACAACCAACTTAGTACCTTGACTTTTTGGCATCAAAGCACATGCATAAGCTTCAGCCATCCTCCTCTGAGATTTCAGTTAGCTCAGAGGAGAAACGGTAAGAATCCACCAACAGGGGCAGGGGTTCATCATCGCAGAAGAATGGCCTGGAAGGCAGCTGCAGACCATCAACATCACCTTCAAGCATTTCTATGACCTCACTCATCGTTGGACGATCAGGAGGCTTCACCTGAATGCAATGTAGACCAACAACACACAACTTCCTTTCCAGCTCATGCATATTCAAGGTATTGGTGATCTCACCCATCTCTTGTTGAATGAGTTGATTATACACCAATGATGGATAATACACCTGGGTTGAGCTTGACATGTTCTGCTTAGAGTTCCTTCGCCCTCCAGCCATCTCTAACAAAAGCATTCCAAAGCTGTAAACATCAGATTTGCTAGATATGACACCGAAGCTTCGAGATATCATCTCAGGAGCAATATAACCTACTGTTCCTCGTGCAGCGCTAACTGGCACATAATTGTTGTCCCGTGGGCATAGTTTGGCGAGGCCAAAATCGGCAACTTTTGGGACGAAATTGCTATCAAGAAGGATGTTGTGTGGCTTGATATCAAAATGTAGAATCTGCATATCACACCCTTGATGCAAGTAGTTTATTCCTCTAGCAATGCCCAGTGCAATCTCATTGAGCTTGTCCCAGGAGAAGCTCTTTTCAGGTGCGAAGATGAACTTGTCGAGAGATCCATGGGGCATGTACTCGTACACTAGTGCCCTCCTCATTTCCTCTGCACAAAACCCCACCAGACGCACAACATTGACATGATGGATACTACCGATGGTGGAGACCTCACTGATGAACTCTTCTCCGTTGCAATTGTAGTTGTCTAGCATCTTGATGGCAACGTAAACATCACCCGGGAGTATGACACCCTTGAATACAGAACCATAACCACCCTGACCTAGCTTGTCTCTGAAATGGCTTGTCATTGCAATGATATCTGTGTAGGTGTACCTCGTCGGGCCAAGCATCAACTGCATTCGCAGAAACTTCTCAACTGCATCGATTGTGATCCTTGTTTTCCAGTATCTTTGTGCAAGAAAAGTCAATACTGCCAGTGGCGCCAACACAAACCTGCATATGACTGCATAAAAACATGTTAGATACATGGGAATGATGTGCTTAGAGTGATGCAGCGGCATCAATCACATGTAGCATAACAACAAGTTTATAAAAAGCATGTGTATTGTAGAGTACCATATATCCACTTTACTGTCCACATGACAAATTGTAGGACAAATCCTGAATAAAATATTCTTTTCCCATGAAGCATCTCCACCATATAGAGTGGTGTCTCAAAATAATCTGATGTTTGGCTCGTTTTGCCAATTATGCATGCCCAAAAGATCAAGTCCATAAAAACAATGTCCGCAATCCGATTTTTGACATGTGCAGTAGTGGAGAATGGTTCTTCACGAAAACCACTGCAAGGCCAATGACATGGTAGAAAAAAAGTCTTAACAACGGTACCAAGTATTTACTTAAAAAACTATTATTTATGGGCAAAATTAAACTAAGATACCGAAACTCACCGAATCGACCGGTTTAGGCACTGCTTGATTAGCCCAAATGCAGTCGGATGATCTAAGACAAAAGGAAAGCGAACAGAGAATCCCTTCCTCATCAACTCAGCAAAATATTGGTATTTTTTACCACTGGCAGGAGTCCAACTAACTGGAATCATGGCCAAGTATCCGCAAGAAGGCTCAAGATTTTCCATAAGAGCGTAATATGGTGCGACATTCAGCACATAGACAAATGAAGAGCTCGTGTTCAGGCAATCCACATGTATGTACTTGTTATTGTTCTTCACTGCCTGCGAACAATTGACAAAGGTCGCCCACCATATTCCCTGAAGAGTCAATTCCCTGGTGTAGCTTGGCCCTGGAATCCCCCAAATGAAAGGACGATGATTGGAGCGAGGAAGAGGGCAGTTGCTGTTTGCATCCTGCAGGTTGGCATCCACGACCCAGAAGGACGAATCGTTGTAGTTGATGCTAGTGACATAGTACGTTCCTGTATTGATCTGGATGGTGGCCTTGCCACTGCTACACTCTAGCTCATATGATGAAACACCGCACCTGTGAGGGTCGCCTCTCCGCCAGAAAGGATGACTTATGTTTGAGAGATGGCCGCAGGAGAAAGGCTGGCACCACTGCTGTCCCTGGACAACTCCTGCGAGAACTGCAAGTATAGCAAAGATGAGTAAGGCTTGCATTGTAATGGTAGTAGAGGGGGAAGCTGGCAGAGTTGCTCAGTCCACAGGCTGGTTATAGTAGACTAGCAGCTTGCTGCACCTACATATATAAGAATAGTTTTTTTTTGGCTGATACAGTTTGGTCCTATGCATAAGATTCATAGTAAGGGACCGAAGTCAGTTCGTCAAAGAAAACCTTAAATTGTTATGTTGACATGGACTGCATATCAGCATAAGATTCATATAAAGGGACAGGGTAACAACACAGAATACCTAGTTAGACTAAGCCTAGTCAAATTTGGACTTTTACGTGGTGGCCTGCTATATATATCACCCTGGACCCCCTTCATTAACGATGAGATACTTTAACCAGCCCCCTTGTAAATAAGCTTTTTTTTTTGGAACGAAGCTTATAAATAAGCTAGGGTTGATTATTAGATACACACACTTGCAGTATATTGATTGATTAATTGCATATGTTTCCACCTTAATTCCCTGTCCATCTCTGGCCGTTTCAGTGCACAAAGATGAGTAAAGTCATTGCAACAACACTCCTCCTCTCCGTCATCAGCCATGGCGCCTACCCGGCCATGGGTTCAGCTTGGGAGGAGGAAGACTTCGCCAGAAATTGTCCACCGTCCTGGTGCAGTGACAGTGGACCAGAGATCCGGTTCCCTCACCAGCTTGAATCCAGCAACTCATCTTCATCATCATCATGCAGTGCTTCATGCGCGAGGCTAGCATGCTCTGGTCCAGACACCATCCTGCATCACCCATTTCTGGGGCCATGCAAGGTAACTGCCATAGATTACAAGAAAGCTGTTTTCCAGATCATCCCGCTCGTAGACTCCTTGTCTTCATGCCCGCTTCAGAAGCTCATCATCGACAATCTACCGGAACCAGATTATCGTTCCAGTCGCTGTTCATTATACAATGCCCAGCCTGGGAAAATAGTATGCTGTTCAAAAGTGCTCACACCAAGTATGTCTCCGACCAACGACTATGATGGGAATATTGCTGATCATGCTGTCGTGGGCCCAATCTCCTGCCTCAGTGACCCAAGCCACTTCTCATATTTGGTGGATGCTTATGAAGACATTTATTCACTTCCATTGGACTGCAAGGCTGTCTCTAAAGGCATTGTTCCGATATCCGGTGCAGTCACCGCTGATGGTCCAACGTTCAAACAACTGGCAGAAAGAATCCTCAACTTTGCTGAGACAACTGTAAGTTGGTCCGAGGGAGGCATTCCTGACAATTGTGTGCAGTGTGAACAGCAAGGACAACGCTGCGCATTCAGCTCACAGAGGAATCAAACATTCTGCATGGGCCACAAACCTCATGGTACCATCCTAATCAGATACCAAAACATTATATGACAGCATAAGTGCATAACTCATGTTTTATTTCCTCATCATACTTTCCTTTTAAGTTCGTGCACTTAATTTACTAATGATAATATGATATACTACTCCTTTAGTTCACAGACACTTCCATGAGATAGCTATAAATAGGTATTTTGCAACTCGCACTACAAACCATTTGGCTAGGTAGCTTCACCTTACAAAGAGTCATCCCTAGAACTTCAGAACAAGAAGTGCATTGATGAAGCACCTTTGCTGTTGTTATAAGTGCATGATTACACCCACCAATAATTAAATCTTAGTGCCCACATCCTAGTTAGTATATGATAAAACGGGAACTGCAGTTAGATGTTTGGTTGCTTTGATGAATAATCAGTTCACACTGCGAGTGATTTGTGAAAAAAAATCATGAGCCATAACCCTTGATCCACTTAATTCACCTTAACCAACCTCAATCTGGCATAACACTCAATCCCCAGAGATGCTTTGGAGAAACATCTTCTAATGCATTGATGAAAGGAACAACTGTCTGTTACATATATGTTCACATAATCACATTAACATTACATTTATTCCCCTAAAACGAAAACTTCTATCATATCTATTGCTATATTGAATCTTACTATGTTTTCATAAGTATATTTCTGTTTCATCTGTTAAACTATTAACAATCTTACTATATTGTTTGGTATTTGCAGGTTCACGTGTCAAAGTCATTGCAGGTACTGCAGTAATTCAAAGTTCAAACCTCCGTTTTTTTATCAAAAGAGAAGAAAAGAAACAGAGTTATCTGCCACACGTATTTTTTTCTTGTTGGCTGCTCTAACTCTACATTCTTCTGTCAAAAAGACACTACATTCTCTTATACCCATCACAATCATTTGCTCAATAGGGGATAGCTTTCTGTCCTGATGCAATGTGCTAATTTTCTATTCTGTATCTATTCAGCAACATCATCAGTAGCTGCATTTGTTGTTATTTCATTGGTGGTGGCCACTGCAATCTATCTCTCCCTGAAGTTAAGTTATAATGAAGAGGTGCACTTGAAGGTTGAAATGTTTCTAAGGACATATGGCACATCTAAACCTACAAGGTATACTTTCTCTGAAGTAAAGAAGATAGCAAGACGCTTCAAGGAAAAAGTAGGCCAAGGTGGATTTGGAACTGTATACAAAGGAAAGCTACCAAATGGAGTGCCTGTGGCAGTCAAGATGCTAGAGAACCCTACAGGGGATGGAGAAGAGTTCATTAATGAAGTTGCAACCATTGGAACGATCCACCATACAAACATTGTCCGTCTCCTAGGTTTCTGCTCTGAAGGAACAAGACGTGCTCTTGTTTATGAATTGATGCCTAACGAGTCATTGGAGAAATATATATTCTTGCGTGATCCTAATACTCAAGAGCTCCTGTCACCAGACAAGATGCTAGATATTGCTTTAGGCATTGCCCGAGGAATGGAGTACCTGCATCAAGGATGCAACCAGCGCATCCTCCACTTTGATATCAAGCCTCATAATATCTTGCTGGACTATAACTTCAGTCCAAAGATTTCGGACTTTGGTCTTGCAAAGCTGTGCCCAAGGGACCAAAGCATTATTACCTTGACCAAAGCAAGAGGCACAATGGGATACATTGCACCGGAGCTATATTCTAGGAACTTTGGGGAGATATCTTACAAGTCAGATGTTTACAGTTTTGGCATGGTTGTTTTAGAAATGGTGAGTGGAAGGAGGAGCTGGGACCCAAGTATTGAGAACCAAAATGAGGTATACTTTCCAGAGTGGATCTATGAGAAAGTAATTACAGAGCAGGACTTCATACTTAGTAGGGAAATGACAGAAGAAGAGAAACAAATGGTGAGACAGCTGGCCCTTGTGGCACTGTGGTGTATTCAATGGAACCCAAGAAATCGGCCCTCAATGACAAAGGCTGTAAACATGATAACTGGAAGGTTGCAGAACATACAGGTGCCTCCTAAGCCATTTGTTTCGTATGAAAGCCATCCTATGCCATAAACCATGGAAACTACACCACAATGGCTTAGTAAATTTTTGGGACTTATACTTTATCCACATGATGCATAGTAATGTAACGCCTAGATATTGCATAATACGTACTTTGATCATTCCACTGTATTAGCCATCTGAGGTGAGTTCACCATGTAACACAGTTAAGCAGAAAAGCATCGCATTGAACTCAACCTGCAACATAGTGGTTCAGTCGTGGTGATTACCTTGTTCAGTCGTTGCTGTGGTGTATCTCCTACTGTACTGTACTCCTAGCTGCACTAGTCAGTCAGATACTCCCATTGGCCTTTTCATGGGTCAGTATTCTGATGGATATTTTGCAAGACAATGCTGCAAGGAAATTGTAAATCTAGTGTTATCAAATGGATGCATTAAAATGGGTTTGAGCACGCTTTATGTTTAAAACAAATGAATAGCAAAGCAAAGGGATCACCATTACCATTGTCTATTTGTCAATGACAAATGCCAGTAAGAAGTTTCCTTTTGTTGCATATTCCTCCTATCCATGCGCCATTGAAAGAGCCAGGGCCTGAATATGTGAGGGAAACGTGAGAAGACAACGCTGTAGGGCAGAAAATCAACCATGCCATGATACTAAAGCATGTCGCAAAATAAATACCTCCATCATCAAATGTCAGGGAGGGGGAAGCAATCTGCCGTGGAAACCATCGCCGGGCGTCGTGGTGGCGTTTCTAGAGATCCGCGGCGGAGCGCGGGGTCGGGGCAGGGCGAGCTCAACCGCTGGATGCGCTCAGAGCCAGGGCAGCCACGCGCAGTGGCGCTGGGAGCCTGGAAGTCGGGTTGATTTTGGCGCCGGCACCGGCGGCGCCGCCGCCGTCTGCTGGAGCGCCGCCGCAGCCCGCAGGTCGATGGGGGGGGGGGGGGGGGGGGGGGGGAACTGTGGGGACTGGGTTCAAGCCCAACACACTATCCCGTTCGGGCCCAAGCTCATTCAATGTTATTCCGTCCTGGCCCATCACAGAGGCAACCTTGCTGAATCCGGCCCACAGCTAGACGTAGGCCGGGCTTAAGTTGACGCAGATGAGCAGTAGATTATTTTGATTTTTACAAATGCATACAAAGATCGAAAGTGAGATGAACTCAAGGCATTACGCAAATGGGCGCGCTGAGTTCCTGTTTCAAACCCTTCAAACATAATCAGCATGTTTTCTGGAAGTGGCCCCGACAAAAAGAAATTGCTGAGAGCGACACATCTATCAGATATATTGGAGAGCAAATTGTTGCAAGATATCCAAATCACCACAGAATTACTACAAAAAAGTTTTAACACATCATGCCGGATAGTCCACAGGTCGCCGCCGGTCAGGGATCAACAACATCAACTAGGAGATCGTCACCGACCTGCACTGCACCAGGATTGCACCATCGTCACCTGCAACTTTTGGGCAGACAGGTATGAAAATCATCCATAGGTAGTAGAACAAGTACGGTATCTCGTCAAACTCTCGTATATAATTTGTTGTGACATAATTGGATGATAGAAATATACACGACCTTAAGAGAGAGATTCCAACACCACACGGTAACAGTTAAGGTGAAAGAAAGAGACATTTTGGGCGCCACACTGTTGACGGCAGGCATGGTTGGCAAGTCAAAAAGGGCGTCATAGAACGCTGAAAAAGATGAGGAAAGCACGCAACCACGTAGTAATCACAGGAACTATGATATGCTTGCAGGCAAATCAAAACAATTGCTAGGTCGTTGACCGAAGACCGTTGAACAATTCAACACGCAGACCATGTGAACTTACACAACATACTGATCGATCTGCTGTCTCCTTCTTCCGCTCTACAAACGGAGTCAGGCAATCGAATCACAACACAAATGGCAGCGGGGAGTACCATCAGTACTAGTCGCCGCACTCACCACCTTGTGACTCTGCTGCTCCTCGTTGCCGCCAGCACCAACTACGCCGCCGGAGCCACGCTGAACATCACCAACCGATGCTCCTTCACCGTGTGGCCGGCCGCCGTGCCGGTGGGTGGCGGCATGCGGCTCGACCCAGGCGAGTCGTGGGCGCTCGACAACAGCGGCACAGGGCGTGTGTGGGCGCGCACAGGCTGCTCATTCGATGCCAATGGCAACGGATCGTGCCAGACGGGAGACTGCGGCGGCGTGCTCAAGTGCAAGAACAGCGGCAAGCCACCTCAGACGCTCGCTGAGTTCACGGTGGACCAGACCAGCGTACAGGATTTCTTCGACATCTCCCTCACCGACGGCTTCAACGTGCCCATGGACTTCCTCCCCGTGCCGGCTCCGGAGCAGAGGCACGGAGCACCACCGTGCAGCAAGGGGCCACGCTGCCCGGCTAACATCACGTCGCAGTGCCCCAGCGAGCTCAAGGCGCCTGGAGGCTGCAACAGCGCCTGCAATGTGTTCAAGCAAGACAAATACTGCTGCACTGGCACCACTGGCACCAAAACCTGCGAACCCACCACCTTCTCACTGCCATTCGTCAGGATGTGCCCTGACGCATATAGCTACAGTTTGGATGACAGCTCCAGCACTACATTCACTTGCCCGTCAGGGACAAACTACCAGATCATCTTCTGCCCTCCAACTGATCTCACGTCTTCATCTCCGGTTCCTCCTACTGCACCTATTGCTATTGGGCCTTCAGGCTTGCATTCCTCATCCAGAATTGTTGTCACTATCGTGGTCTCTGTGATCGGCTCTACTTCAGTACTCACCATTATCATCGCTTCCATCATTATCATCAAACGAAGAATACGAAGACACCAGGAGATGCAAGAAGAGGAACAAGAGTTTGAGGAGCTACCCCTTCAAGGAATGCCGAGGAGGTTCACATTTCAGCAGCTACAAGAAGCAACTGATCAATTCAGAGACAAGCTCGGTCAAGGGGGGTTTGGGTCTGTTTTCCTGGGACAGATTGGAGGTGAAAGAGTAGCAGTGAAACGCTTGGATCAAAGTGGTCAGGGAATGAGAGAATTTATGGCAGAGGTTCAGACAATCGGCAGCATTCACCATATCAATCTAGTGAGGCTGATTGGCTTCTGTGCAGAGAAATCACAAAGGCTTTTGGTTTATGAGCATATGCCCAAAGGATCCTTGGACAGGTGGCTCTATCACCAGCAAGGTTCTCCTGCTCCTGCTCTAGATTGGTGGACACGATACAAGATTATTACTCAAGTAGCCAAGGGTCTCTCTTATCTTCATGAGGAGTGCATGATGAGAATTGCTCACTTAGATGTAAAACCACAAAATATCCTCCTAGACGACAACTTCAATGCTAAACTTTCTGATTTTGGTCTATGCAAGCTTATTGATCGAGATAAGAGTCAAGTGATTACCAGAATGAGAGGCACACCTGGATATTTAGCTCCAGAATGGCTGACATCGCAGATCACAGAAAAGGCAGATGTCTATAGCTTTGGCATAGTAGTCATGGAAATGATCAGTGGGAGAAAGAACCTTGACACTTCCAGGTCTGAACAGAGTATCCATCTAATTACCTTACTGCAAGAAAAGTTGAAGGGTGATCAGTTGGCAGATTTGATTGACAAGCACAGCAATGATATGCAAGTACACCGGCAAGAAATAATTGAGATGATGAAACTCGCAATGTGGTGTTTGCAGATTGATTGCAAAAGAAGGCCTCAAATGTCTGAGGTTGTCAAAGTTTTGGAAGGCACCACAAGTATTGAGACTGACATAGACCATGACTTCGTCGCAACAAATCCAGTAAGCTTTGGTGTTGCTGGAATTGTGGACTCCGACCCCCCTGTAGCATCTAATTTATCAGGCCCCAGGTGAATGAGGTGATTGCAGTGGCATGATATCTTGCAATGATTTAAATTGTTGGATACTGCAGAACATATTCGATCGACAATAGATGAGAACTCCAAAGTTCATTTTGTTATGCTTTCCTTTTTAGCACGAAACTGATCCTGGTTGTTATAGATGAACCCCATAGCATGCTTTAATTTGGTCGTAGCTCTTCTAGAGAAGGACAACACGCATTGGAAACAAATTGGGAATTTGGGAGACTGATTCATGCAAATTGCATATTTCTATGCAGATTTTCCCACTATGACTTATCAGTAACCAGGTGGCTTTTAGTTCCTCTACAAAGGTGATTTTCAGATGCATTAAATTTTCCGTATTTTCCTCTGGCATATAGATAATAGTGATGTAAATATGGTTCCTAAGTTGAGAGGTAACAAAATTACAGCCTTCAAGAAAACCCCTGAACCAAACGGACCCTAAAACTCCACAAAATCAGGTCAATGCCGCGATGGATTGAATAGTGATGGTAGCGTGAAAAACAAAATCAAGCAGGTAATATTCAGATTCAAGCAGAACTAGTATGCAGTTGTGGTAATATAGAGAGGCAC
This sequence comes from Oryza meridionalis, assembly GCA_000338895.3. Classification (NCBI taxonomy): domain Eukaryota; kingdom Viridiplantae; phylum Streptophyta; class Magnoliopsida; order Poales; family Poaceae; genus Oryza; species Oryza meridionalis. The sequence goes on from CM002524.2 coordinate 837,190, forward strand.
AGTATTATTTAGATGAAGAAATCTTACTCTACACTAGCGGTCAGAATACACTTCGCTTTGAACAAGCCAACTCCACGGCAGCAGATCTCGAATAGGGATAGCTCCCGGAGGTGACCCTCATCGGAGCAATCCGATTTGAGATGTGGCGTAGCTGCACTCACGCAGTGGCGCATGGGAACAGTTTCACCGCCACTCTATAAGATCTTCTTCGGCGGGTCGATTCAGACCATTTTTCCGCCGCCGCCGCCACCTGCGGCCGGATCAACGGCGGAGGTTGCCATGGTGGACGACGGAGTGGAGAGCGAAGAAGAGGAAGAGGACGCTCCCGTACGCGTCTCGGCCTACACGTAATCCGGCGCGGCTGCGTCCATACCGGCCCAGAAGTAGACCTCTCAGTTGGGCTTTACTGATTCGGCCCACAAGCTTAGGCACACTGCATTTGAGGTGGGCTATTACTGTGGGCCTTCATTAAGCGACGCTACTCCACTATCACAACGTACTTATAACTGTCAAAAACACGGCGATGAGTCAGACGACGAAACCTCCAAAAAAATAGTCAGACGACGAAACTGTTCATCATGTCATAGTACGAGAAAAGTTGCCTGCTTTGGATGCGAAAAACGATACCATTTCTACAAATTTCTGCACGCATGCATAAAAACATCAAAAGGCGACATCGCAAGTCATCAACATACTGACCACGCTGTTTGTCTGGCTGATCGATTAGTCAAAACCTAACCAGCGCTTGTACTCATAGCAAGAATTTTTGTTTGTTCGACACTGGAACTAACTGATAGTCAGATTTTCACCATTGACAAATTGGGTTACAGCCCCCAGCGATAATCGGCTGTCCTAATCGTCACATTTTCAGCAAAAACAGCTCCATATCTTGTACCATCGCCCAATTTTCATACACAGTAACTATGAAACGGTGACATCCCCATCACATATTTATGACAAATCAAAGATTTTTCAGTCAAAAGATGACCCAGTTAGTCAAGGAAGGCAGCTGCCTCCTGCCCCCATGCACACTTACAACCTCCAGACAAACTCCAGAATGCAGACTCTCAGGTTGCAGTGATCCGAATGCCACGACAAAGCAGAGAGCAAAAAAATTAAGTACTAGCACTTTCAGCCATAATTCAGTACTACTTTCTCATGGTAGAAAATACAACTTTATCATATGCAAAAATAAATAGCATACCACAAGATCACATTTTCTTGCTCCTGCTTTATACTCTGTTATTCCCTAAAACAAGATAACTTCCAAATTTCAACAATGCCAAGGGAACATATCTGTTTACAACAATATGTAGCCTCAGCGTTTTTACAACTTACTTACCACCTTTCCTATTTGGCATCAAAGCACATGCACAAGCTTCACTCATCCTCCTCTGAGATTTCAGTTAGTTCAGAGGAGAAACGGCAAGAATCCACTAGCAGTGGCAGGGGTTCATCATCGCAGAAGAATGGCCTTGAAGGCAGCTGCAGACCACCAACATCACCTTCAAGCATTTCTATGACCTCACTCATCGTTGGACGATCATGAGACTTCATTTGAATGCAATGTAGACCAACAACACACAACTTCTTTTCCAGCTCATGCATATTGAAGGCATTGGCAATCTCACCCATCTTTTGTTGAACCAGCTGATTATACACCCAAGATGGATAATATGACTGGCTTGAGCTCGACATATCCTGCTTAGAGTTCCTTCGCCCTCCAGCCATCTCCAACAGAAGCATCCCAAAGCTATAAACATCAGATTTGCTAGATATGACACCAAAGCTCCGAGATATCATCTCAGGAGCAATATAACCTACTGTTCCTCGTGCAGCGCTAACTGGCACAAAACTGTTATCCTGTGGGTACAGTTTGGCGAGGCCAAAATCGGCAACTTTTGGGACGAAATTGCTATCAAGAAGGATGTTGTGCGGCTTGATATCAAAATGTAGAATCTGCATATCACACCCCTGATGTAAGTAGTTTATTCCTCTAGCAATGCCCAATGCGATCTCATTGAGCTTGTCCCAAGAGAGACTCTTGTCAGGAGAGAAGATGAACCTGTCAAGAGATCCATGGGGCATGTACTCATACACAAGTGCTCTCCTCATTTCCTCTGCACAATACCCCACTAGACGTACTACATTGACATGATGGATACTGCCAATGGTGGATACCTCGCTGATGAATTCTTCTCCATTACAATTGTAGTTGGCCAGCATTTTGATGGCAACATGGACATCACCAGGCAGTATCACTCCCTTGAACACGGATCCATAGCCACCCTGGCCCAACTTGTCTCTAAAATGGCTTGTCATTGCAATGATGTCTGTATAGGCGTACCTTGTTGGACCAAGCATTAGCTGCATTCGTAAAAACTTCTCAACTGCGTCGATTTTTATTCTCGTTTTCCAATACTTGAAGGCAAGGAAGGTCAATAGTGTCAACGGAGCTATCACGAACCTGCATAAAACTGCATAAAAAAACAAGTTTACATAAACAGTGATAACCTTTAGTAAATGTGTCTTTAGACATTGGAACGGTGCAGTGGTGATTATGTACTGTATAATTAAGAAGACAGAATCGTAGAAGTACCAGCAACCCACTTGAAAACAAACAAAGCAAACTGTACAATGAATCCGCCATAAAATTCTATTTTTCCACGAAGCATCCCCATCATGTATTGTGGCATATCGAAATAATCTTTCATGCCCACTCCTCTAATTATGCAGGACCAGAAACTAAAGTCAATAAAAAGCATGTCCACGATCTGATCCTTGATGGTTTGATTGGACAATGGTTCTTCATGAAAGCCCCTGCAAGGCCGTGACATGGTAGAGAAGATAGCGTATCAATGCTTTTAAGACAAATATGTACTCAAGTTTATGTATGGATGCATTCTCGAAAAAGTGTATGTATGAATGTAATAGAACAACACCAGAAACTCACCGAATCGACCCCATCAGACAATCCTTGATGTGCCCAACCCTACTCCACCTATGTATGAGGGGAAATTGAACAGCAAATCCATTCCTCATGGATCTGACGATGTCTGAAAAGCTTGCATTATGTGGCAATGGCGAGTCCCTACCACCCAAGGGAATCATGGCAAGGTAGCGACATGAAGTCTCAAGGTTTTCGATGATTGGAAAACCCTCAAATGGAGGCATCATCCAGGAAACAAACATATAAACAAACGAAGAGCTTGTACTCAGGCAATCAACAGGAACGTACACACTATTACTCCTTACTGCCTGTGAACAATTCACAAAGCTAACACATGTAGCTACAGGGTCAAGGGTCAGGTCCCAGCCGCCATGTGATCCCTGGATACCCCTCCAAACGTAAGGAAGCTGATCCGAGCGAGGAAGAGGGCAGCTGCTGTTTGTATCTTTCAGGCTGGCATCCACAACCCAGAAGACAGAAGTAGTGTAGTTGATGCTGGTTACATAGTATGTCCCTGTGTTGATCCTAATGGTAGCCTTGCTATCTCTGCAGTCTAACTCATATGACGGAACACCGCATCTTTGTGGATCACCTCGCCGGCGGAAAGGATGAGAAATGTTCTGGAGATGTCCACAGGAGAAAGGATAGCACCCTTGCCGCCCCTCGACATCTCCTGCAAGAAGAGCAAGAACAGCAAAGATGAAAACAAAGGCTTGCATTGTGGTAGAGAGGGGATGCATGCTACTCACTCAGCCCACAAGGACAAGGTTGGCTAACGAAGACAGGTGCTCATGTTGGCTGCTGTATATGATCCGTGCTCCCTGATTTTGTTGACTAATCCAGACATATTGCAATCAGTCAATATTATCCATACTCTGATAGAGATGGGGCAGGGATGGACCAACCGAAGTATCTGATAGAGTAAAGCCAAATTAGTACCAAACTTTGACCAACTTTCGCTACGAAATAGGAGTATATGATTGATTGTCCCCTATTATAGCAAGCAGTGATCATACAGCCTTCCTGCTCTCTCTATTCTGTTTGCAATCCTCTTCACCCTAATTTTCAATGTACCTCTGGCCGTTGCAGTACACACACACACACACACACACACACAGAGAGAGAGAGAGAGAGAGAGATGGGTACCATTCTCGCAACAGCCTTCCTGCTCTCTGTTCTCAGCCATGGCACCTACTACATAGCCATGGCTTCTTCATCTTGGGATGACCAAGACTTCTTCAGGCATTGTCCACCGTCCCGGTGCAGCAAACATGGACCAGAGATTCGGTTCCCTCACCGGCTGCAATCCGGCAACACACCTTCATCATGTGGCAGTTCACACGCCAAGCTAATATGCTCTGGCCAGGACACCATCCTACATCACCCATTTCTGGGCCCTTGCAAGGTAACTGTCATAGATTACAAGAAGGCTGTCATGAAGATCATCCCGTTTGGGGGCTCATCTTCTCCATGCCTGCTTCACAAGTTCAATTCCACAAATCTATCAGATGATGTCAACGACCAGAATCAATTATACTTCACTGAACCTGGAAGAATAGTGCGTTGTTCAAAAGAGTTCACAACAAGTAGAGCTTCTATGATTGATGGCTACAACACTGTTATTGCCGATAAAGTTGTCCGCTTGATCCCCTGCCTAAGGGACACCAGAAGCCACTTCTCATATTTGGTGTCTACTTGGCTCTACCTGTATGCGCTTCCATTGGACTGCATGGTCGTCTCGAAAGGCAGCATTCCAATCCCCGACCCATATGTCGCTGGTTTAACGTTCAAGCAAATGGTAGAAAGGATAATCAACTCTGCTGAGATCACTGTGGATTTGGGTCTTGGAAGCATTGCCGACGATTGTGTGCAGTGTGAACAGCAAGGGCAACGCTGTGCATTCAGCTCACAAAGGAATCAAACATTCTGCATGCATCACGGTACCATTCTAGCAATACCCACCCACACACATATAACTTTATTTCCTACAATAGTTTTCTACTCCCTCCATCCCTAAATATTTGACACCGTTGACTTTTTTTTATCATCTTTGACCATTTGTCTTATTTAAATAAATATCTTTTTCTTTGTTGTGGTTTGATTTATCACTAAATAAAATTTAAGTACTATTTATATTTTTAAGATTTACACAAAATTTTTGAATAAGACGAATGGTCAAAGATGATAAAAAAAATCAACGGCGTCAAATATTTAAGGAAGGAGGGAGTACATGTTAAGCTCTTGCATTTGATCCACCCATATAGTACTACATTTTGAAACTTCTAGGAGATAAATTGCAAACTTATTTTGCAAACTAGTAGTACAAACCATTTGAATAGGTGACTTTAGCTATTTAATCATTCTTTACAATTCTCATAGATATCTCAAAAAAAAAGTGACCAATGGGGAATTATATTTGCTCAACTAGCAGCAATTAGACACAATGATTATAAATTTACAACTTCTCATAGATATGCAGCTACAAACAACACCATTGTACTGCTAACGAAAAGGACCCGAAAGCAAAAGTTACTTAACTTGAGTAACAAAAGACTCCTACAATTAGAAAATCTAAAAGTTAAGTAAGAATACAACACACTAATCTTACATTTTTTGATGATAATCATGAGTCTGCTCTCTTGCGTACAGAAGACTACAGTTGATGATATTGTGCTGAGCTTTTGCACAATCAGATATACACACACTAGGAGAAGTTATCTACTCCCTCCGTTTTATATTATAAGACTTTCTAACATTGTCCACATTCATATAGATGTTAATGAATCTAGACACACTAAAACTCTATGATATCCCACAGGGTCCATATTTTTCTGCAATGTCGTAGGGCCATGCCGGGTTTACATATTTTCAAGAGTAAACTTCCATTTTATCTGTAAACCATCAAATAGATCTTATTGTCTGCTTTGGTATTTGCAGGTTCACGCGTCAAAGTCATTGCAGGTACTATTGCAATCCAAACCTCTCTCTCTCTCTGACAGAAGGAGTTCTGCCGGATATATTAAGAAGGAGAAGCAAAGCGTTCGAACAATAGTCGTTATTATGTGGCTAAATAGGCCAACTGAAGGAAGGCGGGATTAAGCAAACCTATCTTTTTTATTCACAAGAAAAAATAAAATAAACAAAGTTATCTGTAGCAGATAAAATAGTTATTGTTGGCTGCTCTAACTACATTCTTCTGCTAAAAAGACACTGCGTTCTTTTATACCCATCAAGATAAGCCACTCACTATGGGATAATTTTCTGTCCTGATGCATTATATGCTGATTTCTTATTCTATTTACTCAGCAACATCAGTAGCTACATTTGTTGCTGTTTCATTGGTGGCGGCTACTGTGCTCTATCTCTCCCTGAAGCAAAGGTATAATGAAGAGGTACACTTGAAGGTTGAAATGTTTCTCAGGACATATGGCACATCAAAACCTACAAGGTATACTTTCTCTCAAGTAAAGAAGATAACAAGATGCTTCAAGGAAAAAGTAGGCCAAGGTGGATTTGGAACTGTATACAAAGGAAAGCTACCAAATGGAGTGCCTGTGGCAGTCAAGATGCTAGAGAACCCTGTAGGGGACGGAGAAGAGTTCATTAATGAAGTTGCAACCATTGGAAGAATCCACCACGCAAACATTATCCATCTCCTGGGCTTCTGCTCCGAAGGAACAAGGCGTGTTCTTATTTATGAATTTATGCCTAACGATTCACTGGAGAAATATATATTCTTGCCTGATCATAATAATCCTCAAGAGCTCCTGTCACCAAACAAGATGCTAGATATTGCTTTAGGCATTGCCCGAGGAATGGAGTACCTGCATCAAGGATGCAACCAGCGCATCCTCCACTTTGATATCAAGCCTCATAATATCTTGCTGGACTATAACTTCAGTCCAAAGATTTCGGACTTTGGTCTTGCAAAGCTGTGCCCGAGAGACCAAAGCATTGTTACCATGACCAAAGCAAGAGGCACGATGGGATACATTGCACCAGAGCTATATTCTAGGAACTTTGGGGAGATATCATACAAGTCAGATGTTTACAGTTTTGGCATGCTTGTGTTAGAAATGGTGAGTGGAAGGAGGAGCTGGGACCCAAGTATTAAGAACCAAAATGAGGTATACTTCCCAGAATGGATCTATGAGAAAGTAATTACTGGGCAGGAGTTCGTACATAGTAGGGAAATGACAGAAGAAGATAAACAAATGGTGAGACAGCTGGCCCTTGTGGCACTGTGGTGTATTCAGTGGAACCCCAGAAATCGGCCCTCGATGACAAAGGTCGTAAACATGATAACTGGAAGGTTGCAGAACATACAGGTGCCCCCTAAGCCATTTGTTTCGTATGAAAGCCATCCTATGCCATAAATCATGGAGAGCACAACACCATGACTTAATAAATTTTTGGGAGTTAATCCACATGTTTTCATATAGTAAGGCCTAGAAATTGCATTGTGTTTATTTTGATGATTCCGCTGGATTAGCCATCTGAGGGGATCATCACTCTTCAACATGTAATGCAGTTAAGTAGAAATACAACATTGTGGTTCAGTTGTGGTGGTTACCTCTGTTCATCCGTTGCTGTCATGTATCTCCTGATGTATTGTACTCCTAGCTCCACTAGATAGTCAGATACTCTTATTATTGTCCTTTTCATGGGTCAGTACCTGGTGGAAATTTCGTAAGAGAATCCTGCAAGGTAATTGTAAACTTTGTGTTATTGAGTGAATGCATTGAAATGGGTTTGAGCACACTTTATCTTTAGAAAAAACTGAATAGAAAAGCAAAGTTACCATCGTCTGTTTGCCACTGAAACGTTAATTAGATCTCACTAGTTAGTAAGAAGAAGTCGTTTATTGCTTGCATATTCCAATCCATGCCATTGAAAGAGCCAGGACCTGAATATTAGAAGGAAATGTGAGAAGAGAAATCTGTAGGGCAGGCCATGCTACTGCTGAAAATCTACATGGATCGATATAGTACTGAGTTCAGCTCGTAAAGTATAGTTACAAAATTTAGTAAAGCGCCAAAATAAAATGAAAACAAATACCTCCACCAATGTCAGGGAGGGGGTAGAGATCCGCCGCCGCTTCCATCGCCGGACGGCGTGGTCCAACAAGAGCGAGGAGGTGGAGGCCTTGGTAGACACAGATCCCCTGCGGCGAAGCGTGGGGTCGAGGCGAGGTGAACTCGACCGGTGGATGCGCTCAGCGGGAAGCGACACGCGGTGGCGCAAGGCCATGGGAATGCTGCACTGCAAGTCGGGTCGATTCAGGCCATTTTTGGCGCCGCCGCCGCCGCCGCCGCAGCAGCAGCAGATTGCCGGAGCACCGCCGGAGTCCATGGTGGGGAGAACGATGGGGAGTGGGGACAAGCCCAACACGTTCCTGTTCTGGCCCAACAATACCTTTGATCTCAATTCCATTTCGGCCCATCTAAGGGAGTGGCCGAGAAAGAGACGAGTAGTGGGCCGGGCTGCAGCTGATCTTAGGCATGCAAATGGCCCACCAAATCATTGATCGGACGGCGTGTGTTTGCGGATTATCCATCGATTCGAATAATCCAACTCCACATGGAGGCGGATCTCGAATACGGATGGCCACCGCTGCGCAGATGAGATGACCGTCACCGGTTTGAGATGTGGTGCGGTGGCCGGTGGGGCATCGCCGTCGGGCAGCGGGCAGCGGCACGCCATAAGGTCAAGGACGGAGAGTCGATTCAGAGCGATCCTGCCGCCGCCGGCCGCTACCGGAGCACCGGCGGAAGTTGCCATGGCAGATGGGAAGTGCGGGGGAGCTCTCCCGTAGTGGGCTGCGATGCAGTTTAGGTGGGCCTTATTCGGCCCAAAATATTAGGCTTAGGCCCGGAGATGACCACCAGAAATGGCTGTAGAGACAAAAACTCCTATCAGAACGCAGTGCGGCAGTGGTGCTCCTAATCTGACGACTCTGTTCTCTGTTCATCAGGTGATATGCTGTTTGGTTGTTGGTTAACTTTACCTCACTCCAATTTGTTGAAGATGTGGCAGGTTATATAAAGTAGGACCAACAATTTGTTACCCGTAAGCATGGTGAAGTTAAGCTTAAAAATTAAGTGTATGACAATGTGGGCTAGTGAGCCAGGAACAAAATGTTTCACGTCTAACTTTCGGTGCAGCAAACTGTGACACAAAACAAGAGCCCCGCACAGGGGCGGATCTAGAAACAAAAAGTTATGGGGACTCAACATACTGAGTACACCGATATAAACATATAATATCAGTATTAAACTATGCAAAAATGCTACTATGAGACTTTTAGCACCTCCTATCTTATTAAGTATGATAAAAAAATTGAATGGGGGGCTTAGGGGGTATCTATGGGTTTTATGCGTGTACGCCCACGTTGGATCCGCCCTGGCCCCGCGTGAGGGAGAAAAGCTGTCGCAAGTTTATTTTTAGCAAATGCATTGATGTATGAGATGTTAAGTTGATATATCGGATTACCATGCCCAGCGGTAAACACAGGCACTAGGCTGTCCAAATCTTTGCATTTCCTTTCAGCAAAAGCATATGTCCGTGTCTCGGAGACTTGACCATCACTATCGGAATGAACTCTAAGTGCTCATGCAGCACACACACCACAGAAATCCACCGGCCAACAATACATTTGGCCAATGGCCACACATATATACATACTAGTCATAATTTACCATGGCATCCTAGTCACAACATATATCTATTATATTATTAAAGGAATAAAAAAAGGAGCCTCCACGTTCGCTCTCATGGCCTAGAAATTCTCACATTAATCGGAGAAAAAGAAAAAGCAGAGTCCATATAGAAATACAATTTAGAAATAGCTGAAATTCGGAATTAAAAAAATAAGGAATATTAGAAGAGGAGACTAGAGTCTATATAGAAATACAATTTAGAAACAACTGAAATTCGGAATTAAAAAATAAGGAATATTAGAAGAGGAGACCAGAGTCCATATAGAAATACAATTTAAAAATAGTTAAAATTCGGAATTAAAAAATAAGGAATATTAGAAGAGAAGACTAGAGTCCATATAGAAATACAATTAGGAAATAACTGAAATTCGGAATTAAAAATAAGGAATATTAGAAATAAAGTATAGAGTCCATATAGAAATTCAATTAGAAAATAATAGAAATTCGGAATTAAAAATAAGGAATATTAGAAGTAGAGTATAGAGTCCATATAGAAATACAATTAAGAAAAAAAGAAATTCGAAATTAAAAAATAAGGAATATTAGGAGTAGAGTATAGAGTCCATATAGGAATTTAAAACTAACTAAAATTCGGAATAAACATAATAAAATTAAAAATAGAGTTTAGAGTCCGTATAAAAATAAAATTTACAAAAAAACTAAAATTCTAAAGTAAGAAAAACATGGGAAGAAGAGTTTAAAGTCAATATCAGAATACAATTTAGAAGTAACTGAAATTTGAAATTAAAAAATAAAGAATATTGAAAAATGAGTTTATATAGAAATACAATTTAGAAATAGCTAAAATTTGGAATCAAAAAATAAGGAATATTAGAAGAGGAGACTAGAGTCCATATAGAAATAGAATTTAGAAATAACTGAAATTTGCAATTAAAAATAAGGAATATTAGAAGTAGAGTATAAAGTCCATATAGAAATACAATTAGGAAATAACAGAAATTTGGAATTAAAAATAAGGAATATTAGAAGTAGAGTATAGAGTCCATATAGAAATACAATTAAGAAAAAAAAAGAAATTCGGAATTAAAAAATAAGAAATATTAGAAGTAGAGTATAGAGTCCATATAGGAATTTAAAACTAACTAAAATTCAGAATAAACATAATAGAATAAAAAGTAGTGTTTAGAGTCCGTATAAAAATGCAATTTACAAATAATTAAAATTCGAAATTAAGAAAAACATGGGAAAAAGAGTTTAAAGTCAATATAGGAATACAATTTAGAAGTAACTGTAATTTATAAAATTAAAAATTAAAGAATATTGAAAGATGAGTTTAGAGTCCACATAGAAATACAATTAGAAATAATAAAAATTCAGAATTAAAAAATAAATATTAAAAGACAAGTCTAGAGTCCATATAGAAATATATATAATTTACATATAACTAAAATTTGATATTAAAAATAATTAATAACTAACACGTATATAAAATACAATATCAATATTATACATTAGTAGTTTCGTAAAGTTATTGCAAAATTTAAAATTATGTTGTCATTGTAATATATTTTAGTAATATAATGAGAAAACATATATGCTATTATATGAGAGAAAATATAATGATGCTAGCTGCGCAATCTGCGCGGGCCACCATGATAGTTATATAATTAAAGGAATAGAAAAAGAAGCCTCCACGTTCACTCTCATGGCCTAGAAATTCTCATATTAATCAGAGAAAAAGAAAAAACAGAGTCTATATAGAAGTACAATTTAGAAATAGCTGAAATTCGGAATTAAAAAATAAGGAATATTAGAAGAGGTGACTAGAGTCCATATAGAAATACACTTTAGAAATAGCTGAAATTCGGAATAAAAAATAAGGAATAGTAGAAGAGTAGACTAGAGTCCATATAGAAATACAATTAGGAAATAATAGAAATTCAGAATTAAAAATAAGGAATATTAGAAGTAGAGTATAGAGTTCATATAGAAATACAATTAGGAAATAATAGAAATTCTGAATTAAAAATAAGGAATATTAGAATTAGAGTATATAGTCTATATAGAAATACGAAAAAATAGAAATTCGGAATTAAAAAATAAGAAATATTAGAAGTAGAGTATAGAGTCCAGATAGGAATTTAAAACTAACTAAAATTCAGAAAAAAAGAGCCTCCACGTTCGCTCTCATGACCTAGAAATTCTCACATTAATCGGAGAAAAAGAAAAAGCAGAGTCCATATAGAAATACAATTTAGAAATAGCTGAAATTCGGAATTAAAAAATAAGGAATATTAGAAGACGAGACTAGAGTCCATATAGAAATACAATTTAGAAATAGTTGAAATTCGGAATTAAAAAATAAGGAATATTAGAAGAGGAAACTAGAGTCCATATAGAAATAAAATTAGGAAATAACTGAAATTCGGAATTAAAAATAAGGAATATTAGAAGTAGAGTATAGAGTCCATATAGAAATACAATTAGGAAATAACCGAAATTCGGAATTAAAAATAAGAAATATTAGAAGTAGAGTATAGAGTCCATACAGAAATACAATTAAGAAAAAAATAGAAATTTGGAATTAAAAAATAAGGAATATTAGAAGTAGAGTATAGAGTTCATATTGGAATTTAAAACCAACTAACATTCGGAATAAAAAGGAGCCTCCACGTTCGCTCTCATGGCCTAGAAATTCTCACATTAATCAGAGAAAAGAAAAAAACAGAGTCCATATAGAAATACAATTTAGAAATAGCTGAAATTCAGAATTAAAAAATAAGGAATATTAGAAGAGGAGACTAGAGTAGTTATTACACAATAGTAGTTTTGAAAAGTTATCGTAAAATTTAAAATTATGTTGTCATTGTAATATATTTTAATAATATAATGAGAAAACATATATGCTATTATATAAGAGAAAATATAATGATGCTAGCCGCGCAATCTGCGCGGGCCACCATGCTAGTTATAATAAAACGAAATCTTCCCTCTAGTTCACGGCAAAGAATTTATCCGGTCAGTCAAAGGCAATCCGCTGCCTCCTGCCGCTATCCACACTGACCTCCAGAGTCTACACTCCAAGCTTGCAGTGATCCGGATGCGGGATGCCCCAGCAAATGACAGAGAAAATTAGGAATGGATTAAGTAGCATTTTCTTCAGAAATGATTCAGTAGCACTTTCTAAAATACAACTTCTATCGTCTGTAAATAAATAGTGTAAAAGAACCATTTCACTGTTTACAATCATTTCTAGCTTCAACGTTTTACAACCTATACTTCCAAGCAGACACAAGATTTAGTACTCATCCTCCTCCGAGATTTCAGTTAGCCCAGAGGATAAATAGTAAGAACCCACCACATGTGGCATAGGCTCGTCATCACAGAAGAATGGCCTAGAAGGCAATCGCAGACCATCAGCACCACCGTCAAGCATCTCAATGACCTCACTCATTGTTGGCCGATCATGAGACTTCATCTGAATGCAATGTAGCCCAACAATGCACAACTTCTTTTCCAACTCATGCATATTAAAGGCAGTGACCATCTCACCCAACTCTTGTTGAACCAGCTGATTATACACCCATGATGGATAATATGACTGGCTTGAGCTCGACATATCCGGCTTAGAGTTCCTTCGCCCTCCAACCATCTCCAACAGAAGCATTCCAAAGCTATACACATCAGATTTGCTAGATATGACACCAAAGCTCCGAGATATCATTTCAGGAGCAATATAACCTATTGTTCCCCTTGCAGCGCTAACAGGCACAAAACTATTATCCCGTGGGTACAGTTTGGCGAGGCCAAAATCAGCAACTTTCGGAATGAAATTGCTGTCAAGAAGGATGTTGTGCGGCTTGATATCAAAATGTAGAATCTGCATCTCACACCCTCGATGCAAATAGTTTATTCCTCTAGCAATTCCCAGTGCAATCTCATTGAGCTTGTCCCAAGAGAAACTCTTCTCAGGCGAGAAGATGTACTTCTCCAGAGATCCATGGAGCATGTACTCGTACACAAGTGCTCTCCTTGTTTCCTCGGAACAAAAGCCCACCAACGACACAACATTAACATGATGGATACTACCAATGGTGGAGACCTCGTTGATGAATTCTTCTCCGTCACAACTGTAGTTGGCCAGTATCTTGACAGCAACATGGATATTGCCTGGGAGTAGAACACCCTTGTACACAGAACCATAGCCTCCTTGGCCGAGCTTCTCCCTGAAGTGACCTGTGATTGCAGTGATATCGGTGTAGGCATACCTCGTTGGTCCAAGCATTAGTTGCATACGAAGAAACTTGTCGACTGCGTCAATAGTTATCCTCTTCTTCCAGTACTTGTGTGCCAGGAATGTCATTATTACCAGCGGCGCCCCCACGAACCTGAATATTACTGCATAAAAGGGAAGTTTTATACTTTACAATTACAGAATTGATGTAGGGAGAATGTGCTTAAACATTGAAAGGCGCCATGATGAAGCAGCTAGCTGGGGTAATATATCTTACTGTTACATGCTAGGCATAATGTGTAACTATATAATTGCTCACAAATTAATTGTTGTGGTGGACACTAACTTGATTAGAGATATATCTTACTGTTACATGCTAGGCATAATGTGTATTATTGGTAATGGTAGCTAGTATAATTTTAGCAACACACTCTCTCCGTTCTAAAATGTTTGACATTAGTTAGTTCATTTTAAACTAACCAAAATCATAAAAAAAAAACAAAGAGAATATATGTTATATCCAAGTATTTGTGATTTGTGAATGCCGCTAGCTGTAACAGTTTTAAAGAAGAGAATAATGACTTTAAACCATGTAAAGCTGAGTTTCAAAATTCATTTATCTAAAAAAATGTTAAGCTGAGTAACGAAATTATTATGGCAATGACAAACAAAAAGATGACATTTTAATAGGAATTGCCAACTAGGCGTTGGAGTCAACTAATATACACAAAAAAAAAATGTAAAGTTGGCAGAGCGTGCAGAGAAGAGCATCTTCCAAACTCCAAGGAAATGCCAATAAGACAATTCTCACAGTGCAGGAAACTTGAGGATAAAAAGCTAGGCAATCTAAAACTAGAATGTAGCAATAAGGATCATCTGCTTAAGTACATATATACACGATTTCTTTTACCAGCAATCCACTTGAGAAGCCACATGGCGATTATTGTTAGTAGAACGAACAATTGGACAGCTGCAGGTAATCTAGCTACCCGGATTACGCATGCCCTGTAACGAATGTCGAACGTCGCAGTGTCTGCCATAGTGTACTTGATGCCTGCACTAGACGCTGGTTCTTCGCGGAAATGTCTACGAAGACCATGCAAAACGAATTTAAGACGATCGAGGTCACTAGTGGGATCAATGCAAGAAAATCAATGAAACCACAGGATATATCGCAAGCTCACCGAAATGTCTCTGCCCTGCACTTCTTGAAAGAGTACGCAGCTTCAATCGTGTAAGGAAACCGAACAGCGAATCCACCTCTCATTATTTTGACGACATCCTCGCAGCTTGGATTCTCTTCTAGCACTGTTGTGTCGTTGCCGTGCAAAGGAGTAATGGCCAGGTGCCCACACGAAGGCTCAAGATTATCAATATAACAAGAATATATGCTGCCAATTAGCACGTAAACGAAGGAACGGCTGGTATTATTCAGGCAAGCGACAAGCCTGTACTTCTCATTGCTGTTTATTTCCTGCGAACAATTCACAAAGGCTGACCACCTACTTGAAGCAGGCTCCAGCTCGATATGGATGGTTGTAGTTGGATAAGGTGGAACAATCCTCTGAGGAAGTGTGTTAGGTGAATCCGAGATGTTGGCATCGACAACCCAGAAGGTAGAATCACTGTAGTTGATGCCCGTCACAGAGTACGTTCCCTCGTAGATCTGAATCGTAGCCTTGTCATCGGTGCAAGTCAGCTCGTAGGATGTAAAACCGCATCCAGATGGGTCACCTCGCCGGCGGAAAGGAGACGACACGTTGCTAAGACGGCCGCAGGTGAACGGAAGGCAGTCATGCCGATGATGCTGATGCCGCCCACCTGCATCTGGGACGACAACTGCAAGCACAAACAATACAGAGATGACTCGCAGGGCGGTTGAGCGATGGAACGAACCAGGAATAATGATCGCCATGCTGGAGGCAGAAGGAGATGAATGAGAGTGGCTAGAGATGAACTTATTTTAAGACGACATGAGTGAGGTAGGAGTAATACTAAAGCAATATATTCACTGTGGGCTCCTCGATAGTTAACTGTCGATGAACAACTTTCTTGTAAACCTTTTTTTCCTCCATCTTAATTATATTGGATGACCTCCTTCAGTCATCCCGACAAAATATTCACCGTGGGCCTCCACGACTGTGATGCTGTTGACTTGGAGGCACTTATTAACGTAGACAGGTTACATCCAGACCATCACCAGTCACTCAGCTACCCCAGGCAAGCCTTATCGACTATCGTATAACAGAGCAATTTGTATGGATACATCATACATATGGTACTCTACCAAGTTAGCTTCACGAGTTGATTCCAGTTACAACAAAAGAGTTCCAATGACAAGAAAAGATAAATGAGTTTCATGTAGTTACACGTCTACTGGTTTATTGGATATGCAGTACACGTCTACTGGTTTACATGTAGTTACACGTCTAGCAGAAATATATACACGGTGTAGAATCTACGAACGGTCTCCGAAGGTCACATACTCACATACCTTTCTAAGCAATACAACACGGCAGAAGTTTCAGTGGCAGTAGGCATTCCTGCTCACAGACGCAGCAATCGTGACAAACACAGGATAAATCCTCACTAGAGATCATAGCAATAGGTGATCCTTTTTCTATAGCCACGGCCTTCTCTTCATCTGCCTTCCTCGCCATTACACTCCATGGACTTGCCAAAACTTCTCTTCACAGTACTCATACTATCTCTTCTCAACTACGAATCCTATTCCGCCACAGCATGGGATGATGAAGATTTCTTCAAGACTTGCTCATCACACAGGTGCAGCAAGCATGGACCAGAGATCAGGTTCCCTTTCCGGCTCTCGACACAACCTCCATCACGCGGCGCACCCGGCATGCACTTGTCATGCTCTGGACAGGACACCATCCTCAATCACCCAGTTCTTGGTCCCTGCAAAGTAACCGAGATAAGTTACAGTTATGCTACCATGAACGTCATCCCACCTGTAGATTCCTCACCTCACTGCCCACTTCAGAAGCTCATGTCGAAAAACCAATCAACTTCTGTGTACAAACCTCAAGGTCCTCAATCGCAGGGAGCTACCCTTGTAGTTTGTTCAAGAGATCCCATACCTGCAAATCAATACGACATAGTTGGCCCAATATCTTGCCTCGGCCATAATAACCAGTTCTGGTATTTGGCAGATCCCTATACATACATGTCTGTTCTTCCCTTGGACTGCACAGTTATTTCTAAAGGCATCCCAATGCCCTATAGTTATGATAAAAAAGGGAGAATAAACTGGGACACCTCAAACTTCAAGGAAACAGCAAATAGAGTCATCAACGATGGCGAGACAGTATTCATGTGGTACTCTAGTAACATTACTAGTATTTGCCAACGATGTGAATATGAAGGCCGACCCTGTGGTTTCAGTTCACAAAGTGGTCAAGCATTCTGTCGGCGTCATGGTATTTTTCTCTCTCTTTTTGAAGCACAAACCCCATATCATTATGGTGACTTGTTTCATTTTCGAATAGCATTCAATATTTTTTTTCCAATTCTCAGTACGTTAGTTATCCAATCTTCTATATTCTAATACAGTGATTTCAAGCTCGATGCAATATTTTCACCTTGCAATCAAACAGTTTACCAAAAGTGAAGGTGTACTGTGAATCACTTGATTGCTAGCTTGGATGAACATTTTAGCTCTAGGTTCACATCCGTAATGTTCTAACAGAAGCCCCTGCAAAGAGATGACAGTGTCTAGAATAATTAAATAATAATTTTCCCTTTTTCTTTCGCTTCAAACCAAAGTAACTGTTCAAAATAGTGTTTTGTTGTACACAGATTACGGTGCACTAATGAAAATTCACAAACTGTACAACGTTACATAGAAGTATTAACATTCATAAATGTTTATCTATACTAATATAAAAGATGGTAGTGGTGGTGGTGAGTCTGCCACCACCACCAGCCAACTACCATGCGGGACCCACGAAATGTGAGATAAAACTTTGATTGTTTCGTAACCCCCACATGCCATGGACCCCGTCGAAAGGAAAATATGACAATAGAATATTATGGAATTTTTCATCTTTGCGAAATGGCAGCAAAATTAGCACAATAATAATATACTAGACAATTAGAAAAAACCCGTTGCAATGCACGGACATTATGCTAGTATGATATAACACTGTTCTCTGTATTTCAGCAAAAACAAAAAAAAGAAAAGAAAAACATATGTGCAATCCATTTGATGGACCTGAATTTATGTGACAACTCCAATAACTTATAAGACAAGTTGAAAGTTAATATTACTACAGTAGGAAACAATAATGTACCAGTATCATATAGACTATGACTCTATGAGCAGAGAGATTATATGGTGCCAACAGAGTAGAGATCTCACTTGATAATGCAGTGATAAGGGGTATGTGGTTTCAACCCCGAGGTCCCGTGTTCAATCCCCAGTATGCTCACAATTTCTTCTTAAAAATTTTTTGGAGGGACGTCTCTCCCTCCAAATCTACTTTTTTTTTTGGGTGCTAACAGAGTAGAATCCAGAACATGCTTTGCAGACTGCAGTGATCTGTGAGATCATTATATTAGATATTCCATCCTTCTAAATAATTTAAACTAAAGCATTTCTCTTTTTATGGTTGGTTAAGATAAGAATCCTCCCTCCCATCCTATTCCCTTTTATGACTACTAGCTAAATGCCCGTGCTTTGCTGCGGATAAAAGGAAAAATATAACAATATTTTATAACATAAATAAATCATATTTTCCATGAAATATGTTATCCACATTTCCCCTATAGGAAAATGTGGGCTATCCACATTAATTTTATATGTGGCTATCCATTTAGATTTAGTTGTTATGTAATATTAAAAAGTTCAAAGGGTAATATGCAAAACTTGTAATAGGAGTAGGTGGGTGGAAAATTCACTGACACCACCATTGGAATCTTTTTAAAGGAGTATAGATACCCATGCAAGTTTTAAAATTCTATACAGCAAGCCATATAAAAATCTGGAATCAGTTTTATTTTTATTTAAAAAAAACATCCTTTTTATATACAAATCAAGGGAATACTAATTCTCTTTCTTTCTACATGCAGGACCGCGGGTCACTCTTGTTGCAGGTAAGGAAATAACTCAATCTTTTGTCCATTCTGCATGAAATTTCAATTAAATGCCACCCAATTTATGAACTTTCAACAAAGAGAGTGTATATATTTTCTAATCCAAATAAGAAATGCCATGATTATCTTGACAATAAAGGCACATCTGGAAAATAAATTACAGAATTATGTCATCTCCAAATGCAGCTAACTAACTTTCTTATTTTTCAATCAGCTACATCATCTGTAGCCACATTTGTAATTCTTTCATTAGTTGTGGCCACTGCATTCTACATCTCCTTAAAGTCAAGGTACAACAAAGAGATACATTTGAAAGTTGAAATGTTTCTCAAGACATATGGCACATCCAAGCCCATGAGGTACACTTTCTCCGATGTTAAGAAAATAACGAGACGGTTCAAGAATAAATTAGGCCATGGTGGATTTGGAAGTGTCTACAAAGGTGAGCTACCAAATGGAGTTCCTGTGGCAGTCAAGATGCTAGAGAACTCCTTAGGAGAGGGAGAAGAGTTCATCAATGAAGTTGCGACCATTGGGAGAATTCACCATGCAAACATCGTCCGTCTCCTAGGATTTTGCTCTGAAGGAACACGACGGGCTTTAATATATGAATTCATGCCCAATGAATCGTTGGAGAAACATATATTCTCAAATGGTTCTAATATTTCAAGAGAATTCCTAGTACCAAAGAAAATGCTAGATATTGCTTTAGGCATCGCCCGAGGAATGGAGTACTTGCACCAAGGGTGCAATCAGCGCATTCTCCATTTTGACATCAAGCCTCACAACATATTGTTGGACTACAGCTTCAGTCCAAAGATCTCAGACTTTGGGCTTGCAAAGTTGTGCGCAAGAGATCAAAGCATTGTCACATTAACTGCAGCAAGGGGCACGATGGGTTATATTGCACCAGAACTATATTCTCGGAGTTTTGGAGCAATATCATACAAGTCGGATGTCTACAGTTTCGGCATGCTGGTGTTAGAAATGGTGAGTGGGAGGAGGAACACAGACCCAACCATTGAGAACCAAAATGAGTTCTACTTTCCTGAGTGGATATATGAGAGAGTAATCAATGGGCAGGATCTGGTGCTTAACATGGAGACAACACAAGGGGAGAAAGAAACGGTTAGACAGCTAGCCATTGTAGCGTTATGGTGCATTCAGTGGAACCCAACAAACCGGCCCTCGATGACAAAGGTAGTAAACATGTTAACGGGGAGGTTGCAGAAACTACAGGTGCCGCCTAAGCCCTTCATTTCGTCTGAAAATCATCTTGCGACTTAGATCATGGAAACACAATTCCATGGTTTGGAGATATGTTTGATCGATCCGTAGCTTGTATGTATGGTGTAAGATTATTCAACTATATTGTGCTATCAGACATATGGTATATGTATTCATGCAATTCTAATATCCCGTGGATTTGATTTGCAGTGTGATAGTTAAAAGATGATAACTTGATTACCTTATTCTGTCATTGCTACCAGTGCACTAATCCTCCTCGCTGAGCACACATTTTTCGTACCCATCTCATCCCCACACTGCCAATCTACTAACTGTCCTTGTTCTTACCCATCCCATCCCCACAAAGGATCCTGCAGCGCAGGCAACTGATTATCTCATCTCATGTTCACTCCTGGTACTGCATAATTTAGAACAGAAAAAGAAAAAAAAAAGCAGCACGGCAAAGGGAAAAGGGGTTACCATTTAGCAAGGCACGAGCATCCGCAGGAGGTCTCGGAGAGTGTAGAATGCGGGAGGGGATTAGAGAATATGATTAAACGTGGTATCGGGCTTGTTAGAGATTCCACCGGTCGCTAGCTGCCGCCTGCGGCGCCATTGAGGAATAACCGAAGCAATTTCCATCTGCGGAATGAGCGGAGGCGACTCGCAAAATGGCAGACTGCCGCAGCAAGATTAACCGAAACTCGGCGCGCGGGGCGTGGGAATGTGGGATGGCCGGAGGCCGGCGGCCGGATGGGTGGGGCTGGGCGGCGGCGGCGGCGGCGGCGGAAGGCGTAGGGAGAACTAGTGTGCTTTATCACAGGTTGGGCCCGTCCGTCTAATTCCCGTGGCCCATGAAGACGAGCTTCCTGGGCCGCATCCTTCATGATCTTCCGAGCCCAACAGGCTCCTCACAATCTCGTTAGAAATAAGTTCACTGTGGGTCCCTCAACTTAACAGCGACATTTTTTAAAGTCCCTTAACCACAAAACCAGAAATCTTCACCCCTAAACTATAAAAACCGTCTAATTTAGGTCCCAAGGCAGTATAGATGGCTAGTTTCGCTGACGTGGCATCCTAGTCAGCAAAAATAATAAAATAAATATGTGGGGCCCACATGTCAGTGAGAGAAAATGATGTGGGCCCTACATCTCTTTTTTCTTTTCTTTTTCTCTTCTCTTCTCAACTTCTCACGCGCAGGCGGGTGTGCGGGCGCGGCCGCCGGTGCTGCGGGCTCTGCGGTGCACGGGGAAGAAGCGGGAGAGGGGGAGAGGAGGCGGCCGGCACCAGAGAAGGGGAGAGAGGCGGCCGGCGCGAGGCCCGCGCCGAGGTGGAGGGCATGGGCGCCCCGGCGCTCCCCGCGCGCCACCGCCTGCGCGTGGAGGGGAACCGGTGGCAGCGGGACTGGAAGTTGTCGGAGGCCGCCGCGCGCCTAGGCCGGCGCCGTCTACGTGCTCAACTGCTGGGCCGGCCGCAACTTCCCTCTCCTCATCCGCGTAAGGGCATCATCCCACGCTCTGTAGTATTTCATGAATTGAATTGCGGATGATATACATCGATGTGGCTGTCATGGTTGCGTTCTTATGATTTGCCATCACGCACGAAGTTATTGATTGCTTGAAATTACAAAAAGCGACAACAATTCTATCAATCTAGCTGTGTTGTTCATTCATCCGCCGACTCCGCTCTCCGCCGCCGCCGCTCCGGCTGCTTGCCGCCGACAGCCCCACGTCGTCGTCGTCCATCCCGCTCGACCCTTCCCTACCAATCCTCATGCTCGCCGTCGAGCCCTCTCCCGGCGCTCCCATCGGCGCACGCATCCACCCCGGCCGCTCTCCTCCGCATCCTCCGCCGGTGTCGCACCGAGGAGGTGCGCGGCGCCGTGGAGGCCGCGTGGCTGGCGACAGCGAGGTTGCCGCTTGCCCGCTCACCTGCCGCGGCTCCGGATGGGGAGAGGCGGGCGCCGGCCACTGCTCCCGCCGTCGCGGGCGGTCGCGCCGTCCACCTCCTCTCCCCATCTCCCGCTTCTTCCCCGCGCGCTGCCGCGCCCGCTCTGCCGTCGGCCGCCATCTGCCCGCATGCGCGTGAGAACTGACGGTCTGTTTGGATGGAGGGAGTTTTTAGGAGGGACGGGGAGTTTAGAGGGATGAGGCTATTAACTGTTTTGTTTGGTTGGGGGATATGAGAAATTTGGTAGGATGGAGATGGAGGATTGAGGAATGAACTCCCTACTTTTCAATACCTGGGTAGGGGTAGGTAATTGGGAGGGAATTCCTCCTTTACTTCGCCTAAACAAATCTCAGCCATCCATTTTCATTAATGATCTAATCTCCAACTAAACTCCCTATCAATTTCCACCACCTCTACCAAACAAGAGACTGGGATGAAAAATCAAATTCACATCTTAATCTCACCATCAATTCGCTCGTGTAAACTCCCAATCCCCTTCCCTCAAGTTGCCAAACAAGCCATGAGAAGAGAAGAGAAAAGGAAAAGAAAAAAGAGATGTGGGGCTCACATCATTTTCTCCCCCTGACATGTGGGCCCCCACATATTTATTTTATTATTTTTGCTGACTAGGATGCCACGTCATCAAAACCAGCCATCTATACTGTCTTGGGACCCAAATTAGACAGTTTTGTATAGTTTAGGGGTGAAGATTTCTGGTTTTCCGGTTAAGGGACCTCAAAAAATCTCGCTGTTAAGTTGAGGGACCTCCGGTGAACTTATTCCATCTTGTTACATCCCAATGCGTTAGTTAACAAACAGGGATTGGAGGGGGTAATCCTAATGGGCGGGTGATCGCTCCCTCCCCTCCCCAGCGATCACCCGCCCCCCCCCCCCCCTTACTACTTTACCTCCCCTTCTTCTCTTAATACTACACCATAAAAATTTAAATTAAAATTCAAATTTGAAACGGGCACGTAAACTTTTTACTTATAAACTTTGGGTCTATAAACTAATATTTGAATTCAAATTCAAATTCAAATTTGAAATGGGTATGTAAACTTTTGACCTATAAACTTTGGGTCTATAAACTAATATTTGAATTTAAATTCAAACTTTAGCTATATAAAATTTAGATGTATAGAAATACTATATAGAAAATATTTATATTTGAATTTAAATTCAAATTTGAATCGGATATAATTCAAATTCAAATTTGAATCGGGTATGTAAACTTTTGACTAATAAACTTTAGATCTATAAACTTTAGGTGTATAAACTTTAGATGTATAGAAATACTATATATGAAAATATTTGAATTCAAATTCAAATTTGAATATGATATTTGAATTCAAATTTAAATTTGAATCAAATATATAAACTTTAGATCTATAAACTTTAGGTTTATAAACTTTAGGTGTATAAACTTTAAATGTATAGAAATACTATATATAAAAAAATATTTGAATTCAAATTCAAATTTGAATCGGATATATAAACTTTTGGTCTCTAAACTTTAGATGTGTAAACTTGAGGTGTATAAACTTTAGGTGCATAAATTTACTAAAATAGAAAAGTAATGCGTTGCCAAAAAGGGAAACCAGGTGGAGAGAGGGGGGGGGGGGGGTGGGAACCGATTGCCCTGAGCGAGCGAGGGCGATCACTCGCCCAGTAGCATTTCCTGGAGGGGACCTGTTTGGGAGCTTCTCACAGAATTTAGCTCCTCCAATGGTTCAGATTGTCATCCAAATTTTGAAAATTTGTAGTTGTAAAAACTGGTTACCAACCAGCAGGTTTTCATAATCTTAAGCTCCCCAAATATGATTTAAATCCACGTCTATCATGGTGTAGAATTGTTCCCCCTTAATTCCCTCAAATCATCTTCAATCTTTTCCAAACCGAATAAGGCCTAAGAAGAATCTGGAGCTATGTCCTGGTGGGCTTCCTTTGCTGTTGAGGTGGGCTATTAATCTTCCTAAGGCAAACCAAATTGTGTAGAGGAGAATGTTGACACCGAATCTTGACTTCATACATTGAGCACATTATGTGCAACTCGCAGCAGCACCTAGAAAATGTACCGCCGTAAGGAGCGGTACATACCACCAAACGAACACCTAGGAGGGACCCCCATCAAGATGAATGCATGCTGGCTTATCCTAGGCTCGGTAGGCTAGATAGAACATCCTCTAACGCCGTAGAGACAATAGACATTGAGCGATTAGGGGATTGTATGAGAATAGTAGTTGGGACAGATAACAAGAAGGTAGAAGATGTAGAATATAGAGAGTTCGTATAATAGATTGATTTTGATGATTGATCGATTATTTTTTCAATCGACAATGGCCTCCTATATTTTACAGGAGGGATGGACTTACTTCCTAGGGTTTTTTCCATGTTCATTTAGGTGTAAAAACCAATTAATACTAAAATCTCAGGCCTTGGCAAGAAAACCTGAGAATCGGACTCAGAGTCGAACTCTACCGATCTGAGCGGCTAGATACCTCCGGTCAGACCGCCCCCCTGCGGTCTGACTGACCCTATGGCACCAGTCAAACCAGCCTCGCGTAGCATGCCCAGATTCTTTCCAAAATTGACTGTATTTTCCTATTTTTACTTTAGGTGCTAAATTTAGGTATTGAGAGAGTTTGTTGCAAAGGGAGATATAGACCATACAATTATTGTGTGGTATTAATAAAGCTTACCATAGGTCTTAAAAAAAACTATATAAGATCAATGTTCTGATATAGTAACAGCTATCTAGCTTTCTTGCACCTATTTCCATTAATAGAAATGTAAACCTTACAGACAAGAAAGAGAAAAAAAAAACAAAGCAGAGCTAATCTCAGTTCTTGGCCTCACTTTTCTTCTTCTTCTTTTTTACTTTGACCAGCTATCTAGATTGTGTCAGGTGCCATCCCACCCTTCACAAGAGCTAGGCACCGTAAGTCTTACAGGCACAAAACACGTGCAGGATAGGACCAAGCAATGTTTCCTCATAGACCTACAGATTTCCTACACAGCCCCAAGCACCGTTCTCAGAAAAACAGACAAAGACATCCCAGGATCACCACACAGCAAAATAGCAAATGAACACTTCGATTATAACCTAGTTACTAGAGAATTCAATTGCGCCATCGTCCTCCGAGATGGCAGTCAGCTCTGAGGAATGAAGGTATGAATCCATCACATTAGGCATAAAATCCCCATCACAAAAGAATGGCCTAGGAGGTACTTGCAGCGCATTGACATCCCCTTCGAGCATCTCTATGGTCTCGCTCATTGTCGGCCGATCGTGTGATTTAATCTGAATACACCATAACCCAACAAGGCACAGCTTCTTCTGCAACTCATGCATGAAAGCAGCACCTGATGTCTCACCTGTTAGCTGCCCATACACCCATGATGGGTAGTATGACTGACTTGCATTTGGATTTGTATTTGGATCAGCGTTCCTTCTTCCTCCAGCCATCTCAAGTAGCAGCATTCCAAAGCTATAAACATCACACTTGCTAGATATGACGCCAAAGCTTCGGGACACCATCTCTGGAGCTATATAACCCACTGTTCCTCGTAATGCCCTGTCTGATACAAAACTTTTGTTCCTCGGGTACAATTTAGCGAGGCCAAAATCAGCGACCTTTGGAACAAAGTTATCATCAAGAAGGATGTTGTGCGGCTTAATGTCAAAGTGCAAAATCTGCATATCACACCCTTGGTGCAGGTAGTTGATCCCCCTAGCAATGCCTATAGCAATCTCATTAAGCTTGTCCCACGAGAAACTTCTCTCGGATGAAAAGATGTACTTATCTAGAGATCCTTGAGGCATGTATTCGTAAACAAGGGCCCTTCTCAATTCTTCAGAGCAGAACCCCACTAGACGCACAACGTTAACATGGTGGATCCTACCAATTGTAGATACCTCACTGATGAACTCTTCCCCATCGTAGGTGGAGGTGCCATTCAACATCTTCACGGCAACATGGACATCCCCGGAGAGTAGCACACCTTTATATACAGATCCATAGCCTCCTTGCCCTATCTTATCTCTGAAATGGCTTGTAACTGCAGTGAGATCTGTGTACGCGTACCTCGTCGGACCCAGAACCTGCTGCATCTGTAGGAACTTCTCAACTGCATCAATTGCTAACCTTGTTTTCCAATACTTGTGGGCAAGGAAGGTCAATATCGCTAGCGGCACCAACACGAACCTGCATAGCACTGCATAATGCATACAATGTACTGGAGTAAGTAGTAACCGAGAGAGGCTGAAACAATTAATCAGGAAAAATGAGCTACTACATCCATCCTAAAAGAGTGGTTCATAGCTAAAAAGACACTCTTTTAGGGACGGATGTAGTGGTTTGGACTATATAACACTCTCATTGGACATTCCTGTATATGTGGTTCTATAAACTCTGGCATACCAGCTATGCACTTGACAATCCACATGCCAAATAGTATTAGGAATAAGCCTTCAGGTGACAGTTCTCCGATCATGCAGGACCAGAAACGTGGGTCAATAATAGAGATGACAAAAAGCCGATCCCTGATGGCAGTGCCTGTACTAGACCTTGGTTCTATTCCATTGTGCAAATCGCTACAGGCAAAGAAAAAGGATTCAAAGAGGGGAGCCAGAGAGTACACAATATATATACGAGCATACGACATATTATATCAGATGGACCCAAAATCAACTCACCTTATCGAGTCCATTAGGCACTCCTTGATGTTCCCAGCCCCATAATTGACAGGAAATCTAACGGTGAATCCTCCCCTCATGAACTTTTTGACATCTTCATAGCTCGCGTTTCTAGGCACTGTCGTGCTCCTCCAATCACCCAGAGGAGTCATGGCCAGGTATCCACAAGAAGGCTCCAGGCTTTCGATGTAACCAGGGTGGTATGAATCAATTGATAATAACACGTAGATAAAAGAATAGTTGGAGCTTGCGCAAGCGATAGGCCTGTATATACCATTGTCCTTCACCTCCCGTGAGCATCTAACAAAGTTAGCATGATTATATGCAGCAGGAGCCAACTCGACCTCAATCCTGTGGCCTGAGACTTTGCGCTTGTACTGATCACGAAGATGATTCCACCGCGGAAGAGGGCAAGTGCTACCGGCTATGTTGGCGTCGACGACCCAAAAGCGTTTGTAGTCGTAGTCGATTTCATTCACATGGTATGTTGCATTGTCAATGAGAATTGTAGCATTGGTATCACTGCAGACCAGCTCGTAAGATTTGCTGCCGCACCCAGGTGGATCAGCTGCCCGACGGAATGGAGCCGATACACCCTTAAGACGTCCGCAAGAGAAAGAAGGACACTTGTGATGCCTCCCTTCAACGTGATCCAGTACAAGACTCACAACCACAAATAAGATACCAGTGGCTAAAGCTTGCACGGCATGAGCATATGCTCCAGGAATCGCCATGGCAGATAGACTCTTGGGAGAGATGAACAAGATTTTGCCACATTAAGTAGGGCGATTACTCTACAAGATTGTGATTTTGTTTTTTGTTTCGGGAATACGCAAGGAGCGCATCTTTGTATTAAGAAGAGATTGTGATGCTGTTGACTCGAGATTGAGATGTTGTTGACTTGGAAGTTTTGATCCACAAAACTACAATACTTTAGCACTCAATTCCAGCCCAATTTTTTCGTACCCTCAGTAATAATAGGCTGCAGATAACTGGAACAGCGTCATATGTAAGTTCCATCCACTGGTGGAATCACCCTCTGCAGTCACTTAGCTATCAAGAGTTCATGGCAAATCTTATTGTGATTCAGATGTATGCACATGCTGCCTTTCCATGTCACCTCAGTAGATTTGATCTTAGCATAAAATGTATAAGTTCCATTTGGCATTTACAAGTCTTCTGGAATAAGAAAGGAAAAACGAGGACATCCACAGGCCAAAAATGAAAAGAATATTGTAAACAATCTAAACCACAGAATTTTTCTAACCAGCAAAACACGACAGAAGTATCATTGGCTGCTGAATTTCCTTCTCTACCACTCCTGAGTGGATATATGAGAGTAACCAATGGGCAGGATCTGGTATTTACCATGGAGACATCACAAGGGGGCACTATGGTGCATTCAGTGGAACCCAAAAAATCGACCCTCAATGACAAAGGTGGTAAACATGTTAACAGGGAGGTTGCAGGATCTATAGGTACCCCCCCCCCCCCCCCCTAGCCTTTTATGTCGTCTCAAAATCATCTTGTGATATAGATCATGGAGAAGGCATACCCATGGGTTGGTACATGTGTGAGATATATATGGTTAATCCACGTATTGTAGAATATTCTTACTGAGATATCCTAGCATGTAAGTATAGTGCTTAATCATTCAAAATATTGGGAACTCGAACCAGACATATGATCACTATGTATTCATGCAATTCTAATAGTCAGCAAGATATCCAGTGCAATATACTCCCTCCGTCTCACAATATAACGGATTTTCAGTTTTTGCTTGTGACATTTGACCACTGTCTTATTCAAATTTTTTTTTGCAAATATAAAAAACGAAAAGTTATGCTTAAATTACTGTAGATAATAAAATTAGTCACAAATAAAATAATTAATAATTTCAAAAAATTTTGAATAAGACGAGTGGTCAAACGTTACAAGCAAAAACTCAAAATCCCTTATATTATGGGACGGAGGGAGTACTCCCTAATTCTGCAATTCCTACCAGTCCAGTAATAGTCCTCGCTGAACACCGCGATGTTGGTGCTGCATTTTCTAACCCATCCCATATCCACAAGAGGACTCTGCAGCGCATGAAACTAGTAATGACATGTTTACTCCTGGTACTGCATAATAATTCAGAAAAGGAAAAAAAAATGAGAGAACAAATTAACAAAAGCAGCAGAATACCCAGGCAGGAGGCTCCCCACGGTCTAGAATGCGGGAGGCGAAGGTGTTGTGATGGACCGAGAGGAGATGATAAATGTGGCGTCGGGCTTGGTAGAGATTGGACAGGTCGCTGCCGTCAGCGGCGCCACCATTGAGGATTTGAGGACACACGGCTGCAACAACAGACGACGACGAGGGCGACGGCGAGGCATGGTAGCAAAGCTACCGGGAGGAAGCGGTTTACTCATCTGCCAACGGAGAGGACGAGCGGCGGCGGAGGCGTAGGCAGACCGCAGCCGCCGGAACGCCGGATTAACCGGAGCGCGCCGGCGGAGATGCGGCGGAGGAAGAGGAAGGGGAAGGGGAATCACGTTCCGGGCCGATACCGTTCTTCTGGGCCGACAGCTTCAGGCCCAAAATGTTTCAGCCCACTAAAGATGCAAGGCCAGAAGGAGACGCCGCGGGGACAGGCCTGCAATGCATACATGCAAGGCCTTCTCCCATAGTGGGCTGCATTGCAGTTTATGTGGGCCTTACTGATCTCCTCTTACAAAAGGATTCGGCCCACCCACAAGCTTATTCAGGCACGACCCGGTCATCACCGTGGGCCTTCATCCAGCCACTATCATCAAAACGCAGCGATGATAGATACCATATCTAATTTTATTTTATTTTTTTTGCACAGAAATGCATAAATAGATCAAAAGGTAACATCACATCTCAAGTCATCAACATACTAATACACTGATTAGTGGAGGCTTGCAGCTCTGTACCTGTGCCGCTGTGCGTGCTATGCTTTCCTCCTGCGGTCAGACAAACATAAACAGGTGTCTCAGACATGAATATAATGGATATTTGGATTAGAGCTCCCAGAGTTAACAAAAGGCACTACTAAGGCTGTCCAAATCGTGGCATTTCCTTTCAGCAAAAACAGGTCCATATATCTCTCGGAGACTTTGATCATCACTATCGGAAGAATGAACTCTGGCGTGCTCATGCAGCACACACATGATTTAACACCACAGAAATGCACCGGCCAACAACACATTTGGCCAATGGACACACATAACGATGGCATCCCAATCACAAAGTTATGATAAACGAAAGCTTCCCCCTAGTTCACGGCAAAGAAATTACCCGGTCAGTCAAAGGCAATCAATCAGCTGCCTCCTGCTGCTATCCACACTTAACCTCTGGAGTCAAACACCTCCAGCTCCAGGTCTGCGTTGATCCGAATGTCGCAGAAGAGCAGAGAACAAATTAGGAATGGATTAAGTAGCACCTTTTTTCAGCTATCACTCAGTAGCACTTTCTAAAACATGATAATTTCTTTCGTTTGTAAACAAATAAATAAGTGTACAAGAAATATATCACTGTTTACAATTATTTCTAGTTTCAGCATTTTACAACCTATTTACAAGCAAGCTGATTTGGCATCAAATCATGCACGAGCTTCATTCACCCTCCTCGGAGATTTCAGTTAGCTCAGAGGAGAAACAATGAGAATCCACCACAGGTGACACGGGTTCATCATCACAGAAGAATGGTCTTGGAGGCATCTGCAGGCCAACAACGCCACCTTCAAGCATCTCTATGACCTCGCTCATTGTCGGCCTATCGTGAGACTTCATCTGGATGCAATGTAACCCGATTATGCACAGCTTCCTCTCAAGCTCATGCATGCTAGCAACAGTAGCAGTGGATATCTCACCACCTTCTAGCTGCTCAGTTAGTTGGTCATACACCCAAGATGGGTAGTAGGTCTGATTTGAATGTTCTGCATGCATGTCTGAGTTTCTTCTTCCTCCAGCCATCTCCAGCAGCAGCATTCCAAAGCTGTAGACATCGGATTTGCTTGATATAACGCCAAAGCTCCGAGATATCATTTCAGGAGCAATATAACCTATTGTTCCTCGCAAGGCGTTGAGCGGCACAAAACTGTTGTCCCTTGGGTACAGTTTAGCGAGGCCGAAATCAGCAACCTTTGGAACAAAGTTGTCATCAAGAAGGATGTTGTGTGGCTTGATGTCAAAATGCAGTATCTGCATATCGCAACCCTGATGAAGATAGTTGATCCCCCTAGAAATACCCAAAGCTATCTCATTGAGTTTGTCCCATGAGAAACTTCTCTCGGATGAGAAAATGTACTTGTCTAGTGATCCCCGTGGCATGTACTCGTACACAAGTGCCCTCCTCATTTCCTCTGAACAAAAACCAACAAGACGAACTACATTGATGTGGTGGATCCTACCGATGGTGGAGACCTCACTGATGAATTCTTCACCGTTGCAATTAGAATTTCCCAACACCTTGACGGCCACATGAACATTGCCCGGGAGAAGGACACCTTTGTATACAGAACCATAACCTCCTTGGCCGAGCTTCTCCCCAAAGTGACCTGTGATTGCAATGAGGTCGGTGTAGGCATACCTTGTCGGACCAAGCATTAATTGCATCTGGAGAAATTTCTCAACTGCGTCAGTTGTGTTCCTGATCTTCCAATACTTGTGCGCTAGGAAGGTTAATGTTACCAAGGGTGCCAAAACAAACCTACAGAATACTGCATAAAAAAGAAGTTTATACATCGGACGTGGAGAGAAAGTATTTTTAATACGTTGTGTGTAATTTCCCTAGGGTGTGCATGTGGTATAAATAGTTGAATGAAAATTTGAAGAAGTTCGGCAAGATATATTGTGACAATATAAGTTAGTATACAAACATACAACTACAGACTTCGATCTGCACTTATAGATCAAAGGCAAGTAATGACTGCAATTGCAACTAGGTGTAGAAAATCCATGTCCATCATACATGCATAAGGGAGATATGTGCTTAAGATTTAAAAGGAGACATGATGTTGTTAACATCAAAATTTAGTACGATTCTTTAGTGGATTCAGTTAAAGGAAAGAAGTTGATTGGTAGATGGAAGTCTTATCTCGTGTCCGATTAGGATTTATATCAACTGAGGGTATAAATAAGTACACCTGAGATCTTTGTAATCTATCTCCACAAATCAATACAATTACTTTCGGCGCATACCCACCTTTTTCCAGCGAGTTCGTAGTTTCAAGTTGAGTTGCATTGTTTCGATCTTCGACGATGAAGTAAGTTCCGTCAACTTCGCTTGTATCGGCATGGCTAGAACTTTCTTGGTTAGGTTCAATATTCTATTCAGGTTGACGCAAGTGTTGCCTGTCAGATATATTGATTCTATCTTTAACTATATCACTATTTAGGATCGTATCGGCTTATGTAGGACTTTCTCGGTTAGGTCTGATATTCTGACTAAGTTGATATTTCTCTAATAGTACTATTGTTTTAGATAGATTTGTTATATCCATCACGTTTGTGTAGATCTATTGGATAAATAGGTTTTTCTTATTATCTTCAATCTTATATTGTCTCGGATTATTTTTAATAAGTATATTTCTACTAAGCCGATAGGTTTTTATGCAATGTTTCATCGGAGTACTAGCCGATGAGTTATCTTGTTATGATTTCTAAGTGTTACATCGGCTCATATTGATGATCATACATATTTTGGTTCTAGCGATGAGTTATCTTGTTACGATTTCTAAGTGTTACATCGACTCATATTGATAATCATACATATTTTGGTTCTAGTCGATGATAGCATGAATCTTATTGCTTATTTGATTATTTGAATCTAAACTAGATCTTTAGTCGATTGATCAATGTTGGAACAAAATTCAACTAGTGTCTCTCTAAGTGTTTCTGTAGTGTTCTCTCCTCCAATCTGGGGATTATGTTACATATTTATAGTCCGCACAGGACATGGGAAGTTACATTGATAACCCTATAGACCTAAACCCCTTGTTATGAGGCTGACAATGAGCCCCACTCAAGGGGTACTTGAGTCATTTCCTAGGAGACAGCTGAGGGGACAACGCCCATTAAGGCGACAACCCAACCCATTCCGGGGTGTTCCCGAGGCGCCTAGCTGTCACGCCCTGAACTAGCCCCGAGTGGAACTAGCCCGTGACGCTCCAAATTAACCTATTAACTGATACCAGTCCTAGGAAACAGTGCTGGTATCACAAGAAGAAAGAATATCACAGCAACAGAAGTCTCTTTATTATAGAGTAGGGTTACAGTCATGTTGGGCTACGGATAGACCCCGAGCTCACAATTGCATTACAAAAGGAAAGCGGAAACCAAGACTGGACCAACATCACATGCGCAACTTGGGAACTAGACCGAAACCCTAAAACTCTTCGTAGCCAACTTGCTCCTGTAAGAACTCCCCATCAGCGTGATCCATCTCTTCTTCTTCAGCAACTGGGGGGATTATTTATATAGAGCAAGGGTAAGTACGAGAATACTCAGCAAGTCGATCATGGGAATTATGTGTTTAATGAAGGCTTCAAAGGATGGCTGTTTATTTTCACAATTGGTTTTAGTTAACCTCCTTTTTAAACAACTAAGTGAGTGCTTCTCAATGACATGGATGAGACAGTGCATCTCGCCTGGTCGGAGTATGTGCAATGTATCAAACTTTGATTTGAAACAAGGTTGGTACCCAGCCAACAGCTTTAAACGGTCACCCGGCCGGCTGATCCCGTCAGCCACCAACATTTCAAACATCGAACCCATTCCACAACAACAATTTCATAAAGCAGTAGTCAAGCAAAACTACGCTAAGAAATCACCTCACATCCGCCCATGAACATGGGCACGGCTGTTCGAACAGTTTGTTAACCTCTGCAGAGGGGGTACACTTTACCCACACGACATTACTAACCCGGATCACCAGCCCGTGCAGAATAGCTACGTCTGGTGACCATGAGGCTTTCATGACAAGGCATTTCGAAAGCCGACACAGAGTTACCATATGCCAACGAGAGGGGTCCCACGGACCAACAACAGGTTAGGTCCCAGACCATGCTGTGCCAGGAAGCCCAGGGGTCCTCCCCGACACCACCCCGGCGAATCCACTTGTCTCTCGGCATCAAGGCTCTCTTGATAAGCTAATTACTCAGCCAAGGGTGTCCCATTTCACCCATGTGGTCGCACTTGTCTTATGTTCGGATGAAATTCCAAAGGAAACGGTCCTTTAAGTGCAAGAGCGTGAAACCGTACTCCCGGTACGTTCCCTGGTCCGCGATTTTGGAAAATCATTTAGTTCACAAACACCGACCCAAGTGTCAGGTTTTTCCAAGTCTTCTGTAAAACCCCAAGTTTTACCCATCATTGGATATTTTAAATTTGAGGGGAGGGTTCCGATGTGCGTGCCCGAAGGCCCATGCATCGAAGTAAAACAGTTGACAGAGGAAGTTTAGTGTTCAATCATTCAAGGAGGGTAATTGCAGCAATTAGGATTGGGGCCGGCAGGCTATCTCGCATGCCACGGCCTAGTTACTGGTGTTAATCCTAATAATGCATCGTTTGTGGGAAAAGAAATACTTAGATTTAAATTATGTGTGCAATATGATCAAAGGTGACTTGCCTTGCTCGAGATCTTGAGCTTGATCCTCAAAATCCGCGCACTGCGGGTTTTCGGGCTCCGAAGCTACACGTGAAGCGAGACGTCTCAACAAACGGCAGAAAATAAAGTCCTATTATTGACCTCTAAGCGTGCCATTAGATAGATCTCGAGTTTTGAGGAATTTTGAAAGTTGAACGGAGTCAAACGGATACACGGTTGAGAAGATATGGAATTTCTAAGACTAATTGATTTTCTATCTAAAGGTAAAATGATTTAATAATTTATTAAACCCTTTTTGGAAAGAAATTGATTGAGGGGGGGGTGAGAAATAGACTTTCCCCGAGCGGCTTAGGGCGCGACCCGAAGGAAAGGGCGCACGCGGCCGAGCCAATGGGCCGGGCGGGTGCGGGAGGGCAGCCCAAGGGGGCGTGCGGGGGAGAGAGAGAGAGAGATTGGTGGACCGATGGACCGAGTTCACCTCGCGGGGTCCTGGGCGGGGCCCGCTTGTCAGTGACACGGCTCACGGTGAGGGATGCACACGCGGGGCGGCAAGGCCAAGCCGAGCAGCGGCGGGGCTTAGGGCGGCACCTACTAGCTACTGGGGGTGCTACGAGTGCTAACACAACAGCTAACGTTTGGTTGGAGGGAGTTGTTAGGAGGGATTGGGAGTTTAGAGGGACGAGGCTATTAAGTGTTTTGTTTGGTTGGGAGACATGAGAATTTTGGTGGGATGGGGATGGAGAATTGAGGAAGGAGCTCCCTCATTTTCAATACCTGGGTAGGGGCAGGTAATTGCGAGGGAATTCCTCCTTTATTTTGTCTAAGCAAATCTCAGCCATCCGTTTTTATTAATGACCTAATCTCCAACTAAACTCCCTATCAATTTCCATCACCTCTACCAAACAAGATATTGGGATTAAAAATCAAATTCCCATTTTAATCTCATCATCAATTCCCTTGTATAAACTCCTAATCCACTTCCATCGAGTTACCAAACAAGCCGTAAGGGGAGGAAAGGGAGCGAGGAGGAAGAACGGAGGGAGGCGCTACCGAGAGGGTGAAGGGGTGCTGTGATGAGAGGCCGACGGCACGGGAGTGATCTCTTCGGCCTTGGGCCGGGGGAGAGGAAGAAGACGAGTGCCCGAAGTCCCCTTCACGCGTCCTTTGCACGCACTGGCTCCCTCGGTGCTTTGGCGACGGACAGCGAAGGCGGAAGCAGGGCAAGGGCGGCAATGGAGCAGTGGTGGCGAGCGAAACGGGAGGAGGAATCGATGGGAGGACGCCTGGGTTTTATAGGGGTGACTATGTCAGTTTGGGAGGAGGGGGAAACCGACCTCGGGGCGGTCAAATGGCTCGGCTGGCGCTCGACGCACGCAGCCAAACGACGACAGGAGGTGACGCCAGTGAAGGAAGGGAAAAAGAAGAAAAGAAGGGGGAAAGGGAGCTTCCCCTTTGCCAAAATGGGAAAAGGCGAAGGAGGGAGGGAGCGCGTGAGGCAGAGGGAGGAGGAGCTTTGCCTCCATCCCTTGGAAGCTAGCGCGCAGAGATGGGGTCGGGACCATGACGACGGTGATGACGGCAGTGAGCGGTGTGGAGCAGAGCGGCTACAGGGCGGTAGGCGCGGGCACAGGCAGTGCAGGGCTGACGGCGTCCGCGACTGGCCAGTCGGCCACCACGGCGCGCGTGTGCGGGAAGCAACGGTCGCGGCGACGATTTGGACGTCGTCTGTGGGAAACGGCGCCGATGAGAGAGGAACAGAGAGAGAGAGAGAGAGAGAGAGAGAGAGAGCTCTCTCTTTCGGCTCAGCTCGGCGCGTGCACAACACGTGCGAGAGGGGAGGGAGGATCGGTTGAGAGAAGAATGGGCCGAGGGGGAGAGAAATCGGCCCACCGAAACTTGAGGGAGGCAAACTAGGCTTCTGTAGAGAGATCTGATTTGGAAGGGATTTGAATTTGGAATTCGAACTTGACGATGGACAGGGATATTTGAGATCTGAGAATGGCACGGACACTTGACAACAAACAAAGAAATGATTTTTGCATTTAGGGTTTTTAGGAAATAATTTTCCTGCTAGGCGCCATGACGGAACGGGCGCTACACTGGCTCCCGACTATTATTCAGATAATAGCCAGCCCCAGTCAATGGCGAGCTCCGCTCCTCACCTCGCGCCATGATGTCAAAGGGTGGTTGATGGCTGCTAATGCGTTTTGATGACTGTCCGTTCCTCGTCGAAGCCTTGGGCTTCGTCACGAAGAGAGAGGCGCTCCAGAGCCGGTTCCCTTGGCTACCCTTCGTGGTCTTGACGGAGCCCACCTCCGGCTTGACAATAAGGAGTCCCCCACCGGAGCCGACCCTCTGGGCCGCAATCCTTAGTCTTGGCTCCGATGTGGAGCCCGAATCCTCCTTTAGCTCCTTCGCCCCCCCCCCCCCAACACCCAGCAGCGGAGGCCCCACTCACGGTGTGGTGGGCAGCCACCTTGGTGTCGTTGAGGTCAAAGCCACTCCCCCAACAATCAAAATCCTATCAACATCGGCTGGCCTCACTACACCACATCGCCTCAATTGGCCAATCGGTTCCTTGATCTTATACAGTATCTATCTTGTTAGTTACGGTACCAAACTACACACCCTTAACCTAATTGACAAGATTTATACTGGAACTAAGCAGATCTCCTGGGGCTTTGTTTGTCGCGATGAATTTCAGGTCAACATATGCAAGTATGCAGCCGTATGAAATAATTGCAGTAATGAGGATCGTTTGTACTTTAAGTATGAATGGTTCTGTACCAGCAATCCACTTCAAAATCCACATGGCCATTGGTGTTGCTTCCATGAACAGTTTGGCAGCTATAGGTAATCTAGCTCGTGGATTATATAGTACGCAGCTCCAGAATTGATAGTCAAGCATCACAGTATCGTAAATCCCGAAAGATATTTTTGATCGTTTGTCACGGATGATTTCTCTGCAGAGAAGGAATGCAAAATGAACTTAAGATACGGCGCCGAACGATTTTTTATTATATAGTAATAAATTAATTAAGAGACATCCATGCATGCATATATCGGCTGGTATCATGAGAAATATTAATGAAATTAAAGTATGAAACCACAGGATGTTGCAAACTCACAGAAATGATTGTGCCACGCAGTCTTTAAACTTGTAGTAGCTGAAATAATGAATTGTGTAAGGAAACCGAAGGGCGAATCCACCTCTCATTAGTTTGACAACATCCGCATAGCTTGCATTCAATACTTCGACACTCAAAGGAGACATGGCCAGGTACCCACAGGAAGGCTCGAGACTCTGGATAGAATGAGCGGACCAGCCAGTTAGCACGTAAACGAAGGAGCTGTTGGTGCTTAAGCAAGCGACAGGCATGTACATGTACACCCCATTGTTCGTTACTTCCAGCGAACAAGTCACAAAAGCAGCGATTATGGTCGAATGAGATGGCATCAGCTCTTGGACGATGTTGCGGCTTGAGTCTTCGACAACCCCGTACCTTCGGTAATAATAAGGAATGCGATTCCAGCGAGGAAGAGGGCAAGTACTGTTACTTGAATCCAACATGTTGGCGTCCACGACACTGAAGGTAGCATCGGTGTAGTTGATGCCCCTCACAAGGTACGTTCCGTTGTCGATCTGAATAATAGCCTTGTCGTCGGTGCAAGTCAGCTCGTACGACGCAACGCCGCACTCCGGCGGGTCACCTCGCCGGCGGAACGGGTACGACACGTTCCTGAGATGGGCGCCACAGGTGAACGTAGGACACGCAGGCTGAAGCTGAATCTGATGATGCCGCCGCCCACCTGCATCTGTGACAAGAACCGCAAGCACGCACAAGACATAAATGACCTGAAGCGCGGGTGAGCGATAGAACAACGAACCAGGAATCGCCATGGCAGCTTAGTTTGCAGGGCCAGAGCCGGAGATGAACGATGAATCACACGTACGCATATATAGCAATTGCTTCCTCCGTTTCACAATGTAAGACTTTCTAACATTACCCACATTTATATTAACATCATACAGATGTTAATGAATCTAGACATATATATGAGCAATGCTAAAAAGTCTTACAATCTGAAACAGAGGGAGCAGTGATTATAGCTTACTAGTAAGCGAAACAATTCACTTTGGGCCTACATGACTGTGATGTTGTTGACTTGGAACTTAATTGGAAGTCCTCATTAACGAGAGACAAAGTTACACGTGGGCTCAGACATGTTGTGGATAAATCGCGCGGGGGAGTGTGTGTGGTGTGATGCGATGGAGAGCGGGGCGGAGGAAGGCGAGAAAGGGGATCACGTTCCGGGCCACACGTGGGCTCGTAATCTCGTTCTGGGCCGACAACTCCAGGCCCAACACGTTGTTTGGATGGGCAAGGCAGTCGTTGTTCTCCAGTTACTCACTGGAACCCTCCCTGCTTGGTTCTACCTCAAACGTTTGCAAATTTCTCTTTCCACATCGATTCTGACTTTCAATCTGATTGTTCTATTGCAGGCCATTATTTATAAATTCGTGTCACCAAATTTGTTTGCCAACCGAATTGATTTCTGAAGGCAAAGTTGTGATTTACCTTCTCCTCTCGACTGCTCTTGTGTTGGTCAAGCAAGGAATCCAAATGTAGCCATATTCCTGAGGAGGACGATTCGACAACATTTCTACAATACATGGTGATTTCAAGTTTCATGGCAGTTCAACATCCAAATAATTGCATTTGCTTCCGAATCAGCAATGAACTACATATGGATTGTACGCTGCTAACTATGATACTATGATCTGCGCTAGATCAATGCAGATGTCAGCTGGGCAAATAAATACACGTTCGTGCAGTTAAGTAATTATACCGATTCTATACAGCAAGAGATCCAGGGAAAACACTAAAAGGATTCAGAACGAGGCAAATTATAGGGGCGATGACCACCATCTTGCTTCTCCGATCGGGATTATCCGCGAGACTTGAAGGCTGGATACTCCAAGTTGTTTCGTGGCCCAACCAAAGGTGGACGCTCTTACAAACCGCGTCCTAACCTGGACGTTGTACTCGTTAGCGTCCGCACTTGGACGCTGTCTAGCCCAGCGTCCTTCCTATTCCTACAAATCTATGTTTGGAATTACTACATATTTAACTCGAGGAGTACAAATTACTATCAATAAAAAGATCGGGCCATAGCTCATGTTGATGATATGGACGTGCGTTCTATGCATTAAAGATTCCATTCTTTTTTCTTAACAAAGATAAATTACTACATTATGATATAATATTTTTCTAATATTTATCTTAAAAATCTTCCGCTACTTGTTTCTTACGTATTTTTATGGACCTCAAATTATGTTTCACCGGGGCCTTAAATTTCTATATACGGTCCTGTGTGCGTGCAAATGTGCAATGCTTTCAGCTTTCGTGCGGTCAGACAAACATGACCAGGGTGTATACAGTGTACTCAGACATGAACAGTTGCTACTCTCTCCATCTCATAATATAGCAAACTAATATCGGATGCGACATTTCATAGTACAATAAATCCAGATACCCTCTTGTTCAAATTCGTTAAACTATGAAATGTTCTATCCGGTATTAGATTGCTATATTAGGGAACGGAGAAAGTATATTGGATTACAGCTCCCAGCGGTAACAGCAGTAGGCTGTCTAAATCGCGGCATTTCCTTTCAGCAAAAACAGGGTACTTATCTCGGAGAGACGGAGACTTGACCATCACTATCGGATCAATGAGCTCTGACGTGCTCATGCAGCACACACCACAGAAAATGCAACAGCCAAGCAACATATGTGGCCAATTCTCACACCTAACGATAACATCCCAATCACAACTTTATGATAAACGAAAGCTTCCAT
The DNA here is from genome assembly GCA_000338895.3 of Oryza meridionalis. Lineage (NCBI taxonomy): Eukaryota > Viridiplantae > Streptophyta > Magnoliopsida > Poales > Poaceae > Oryza > Oryza meridionalis. The sequence continues at coordinate 877,514 of CM002524.2, forward strand.
TCCATCCAGTTCACGGCAAAGAGATTACCCGGTCAGTCAAAGATAAGCAGCTGCCTCCTGCCGCTATCCGCACTGACCTCTGGAGTCCACACATCCAGGCTTGCAGTGATCCGAATGCCACAGCAAAGAAGAGAAGAAATCAGGAATGGATTAAGTAGCATTTTTTTCAGCAATCATTCAGTAGCACTTTCTAAAATACAACCTTTATCGGTTGTAAATCATAAATAAATAGTGTAAAATAAAATATATCACTGTTTACAGTTAATATTTCTAGCTTCAGCATTTTACCACCTACCTACAAGCTAGCTGATTTGGCATCAAACATGCATAAGTTCACTCATCCTCCTCTAAGATTTCAGTTAGCCCAGAGGAGAATTGGTAAGAATCCATCATAGCTGACATGGATTCATCATCACAGAAGAATGATCTTGGAGGCATCTGCAGGCCAACAACGCCACCTTCAAGCATCTCTATGACCTCGCTCATCGTCGGCCGATCGTGAGACTTCATCTGGATGCAATGTAGCCCGATTATGCACAGCTTCCTCTCAAGCTCATGCATGTTAGCAACAGTAGCAGCAGATATCTCACCAGCACCCACCTGTTGTTCTATTAGCCGGTCATACACCCACGACGGGTAGTAGGCCTGACTTGAGTTATCTGCACGCATGTCTGAGTTCCTTCTTCCTCCAGCCATCTCCAGCAGCAGCATTCCAAAGCTGTAGACATCGGATTTGCTTGATATAACACCAAAGCTCCGAGATATCATTTCAGGAGCAATATAACCTATTGTTCCCCTTAAGGCGTTGAGCGGCACAAAACTGTTGTCCCTTGGGTACAGTTTAGTGAGGCCGAAATCAGCAACCTTTGGAACAAAGTTATCATCAAGAAGGATGTTGTGTGGCTTGATGTCAAAGTGCAGTATCTGCATATCGCAACCCTGACGAAGGTAGTTGATCCCCCTAGCAATACCCAAAGCTATCTCATTGAGCTTGTCCCAGGAGAAACTTCTCTTGGATGAGAAAATGCACTTGTCTAGGGATCCTCGTGGCATGTACTCGTACACAAGTGCCCTCCTCATTTCCTCTGAACAAAAACCAACAAGACGAACTACATTGACGTGATGGATCCTACCAATGGTGGAGACCTCACTGATGAATTCTTCACCGTTGCAGTTAGAGTTTCCCAGCACCTTGACGGCCACATTAACATAACCTGGGAGAACACCTTTGTATACCGAGCCGTAGCCTCCTTGGCCAAGCTTCTCACCGAAGTGACCTGTAATTGCAGTGAGGTCAGTGTAGGCATACCTTGTTGGGCCGAGAGTTAGTTGCATCTGGAGGAACTTCTCTACTGCATCAATTGTTATCTTATTTCTCCAATACTTGTGGGCAAGGAATATAAATACCGCCAATGGGGCCAATACGAATCTGCACAGTACTGCATTCAAGCAATTTACCATAAAACAATTATGGATTAACCTAGCAAGAATGTAGTAAGACAATACACTCTGTCTACAGTAAGGTCTAATGTAATGACTCTAAATTACCAGCAGTCCACTTCAAAATCAGTAGGGCTATTGGAACTGTGTCGACCACCATGTACATGTAGATGAGGTTATTATGTGATCTATCTCCAAGCAGGAAGCACGACCAGAAATAGAAGTCAATGATAGCAATATTCGCAATCCTTTCCTTGCTCCCTGTACCTGTCTGGCTACAAGACCATGGGGTAAAGAAATGAGTAAGACATGGCTAATCGTATTTGAGGGCTTGTTTGGATTGGATTACAGCCATCGTTAACCTTAGCAAAATATTATGTGGGAGAGTGAAACTACATTATTTGACAGATTAACTCACCGGATTAACAGTGCCAGGCATTCTTTGAAGTTCCACCCACTAACTGTTAAAGGAAATCGAACGGCAAATCCAGTCATCATTAGCTTTACAACATCCTGATAGCTTACATTCTGCAGCGCCGACGTGATGTTCAACTTGCTGCCACCCAAAGGAGTCGTGGCCAGGTACCCACAGGAAGGCTCAAGGTTCTGAATATAAGCAGATTGTTGGCCAATAAACACGTAAACGAAGGACTGCTGGTGCTCAGGCAAGCGACGGGCATGTACATCCAACTGCTGTTCCTTATTTCCTGTGAACAATTGACAAAGCTAGCCCAGGTAACCCCTACTGGAGGTGCCAATTCAATGATGTGGCGTGACTTGGCCTGGAGGTCGGGCTCGCGAAGAAGGGGTTTCCAGCGAGGAAGAAGGCAACTGCTACGTGAATCCAAGAAGCTGGCATCGACGACCCACAAGGTAGAATCACCATAGTTGATGTCACTTACAGAGTATGTCTCCTTGTCGATCTGAATTGTAGCCTTGTCGTCTGCACAAGTTAGCTCGTAGGATTGAACACCGCACTCCGGCGGGTCACCTCGCCAGCGGAACGGGAACGACACGTCACTGAGATGGCCGCATGTGAACGGAGGGCAGTCATGGCACCGATGATGCCGCCGGCCACCTGCAGCATCTTTTTTTTTTAGATAATGGAAATGGGTTACATCTCCGGCCTCTGCCCGTAGGCACACAGCCAAAAAATTCAGACGTGAACAGAAAAGTTAAAAAAGGCGAGATAGGACAAACCTCCAACTTCTGCCGATGATATGATCTACTAAAATAATATTTTTTTCAAAATCACGTAGATTCTATCACGAAATTCTGTAGGTACTACGCCATCCAAACTGGAATAAAAGTTCCTTGGCCACCTGCAGCATCTGGAACGAGAACCCCAAGCACACACAAGACAGAAATTACTCGCATGACAGTAGAGCAATGCAGAGCACCATGAATCGCAATTGCCAGGTTCAAAGAAAAGCGCACAGGTCAGAACAAGATGGACGAACGACATGGTTGATATTGCAAGCGCTTCCGTGTTCCAGTTGAATAAGCAAAAAGAAAAAAAAAATAATATCCGAATACCTGAGCAATGACGTGTTTAGCTAATCAGGGCTGCCTGCCCTTGACTGTGATGCTGTTGACTGAGACATATTCGTTGGTTTAGGATAGCTTAACATAGACATGTCCATATGGCTGTGTTTAGTTCCTGAAATTGAGAAGAAGTTTGGGGAAAGTTGGTAGTTTGGAAAAAAAGTTGGGAGTTTATGTGTGTAGGAAAGTTTTGGATGTGATAGAAAGTTGGGAGTTGGGGGAAAGTTTGGTGTGAACTAAACAGGGCCATATTCTCCCTTCATCATCACTTCCGAATACCTGAACAAGTTTTGCTGCACCTCGTTGGTCTGGGAAGTGGGACTGAATGATACTCTTCTGTCTTCTTCTGTCTCATCAACAACATCACAGTCAAGATCAGGCAATGCAGTCGCTGGAAGTTACACCGAAAGCTGCAATTACCTGCCAACAAACCTTTAAAACAGATTATCACCAGTCTCTCCTTTACAACCATAAAGCTTCACCATGTCAACTTCACGAGTTGATTTCAACATCACCAAAAGAAAAAAAAAAGTCTCATGTACTAGCTTTAGATGTTATCAAGGTTATTGGAAGAGTAGCCGGAATAAATCGGTAGTGTAAAATCAAGGGCATGGGGGAGCCAAAAATGATAAGGAATACCTTTTGAAGAAATAGAACACGGCAAAAGTTTCATTTGCTCTGCTCAGAGCCTCAGACATCATAGCAAGCACAGCATCAATCCTCACCGAGAAAACAGGTGACCAAATATTTCTAAAGCACAGCTTTCTCATCATCCACCTCCATCTCATCTCCATTGAACTGCATGGACTTCACCAACCTTCTTATCACGGTGCTCCTACTCTCTCCTCTCAAATACGAATCCGATGTTGCCACAGCAAGTGATGATGAAGACTTCTTCAAGACTTGTTCATCCCAGCGGTGCAGCAAGCATGGACCAGAGATCAGGTACCCGTTCCGTCTTTCGACACAACCTCCATCATGCAGTGCACCTGGCATGCAATTATAATGCTCTGGACAAGACACCATCCTGGATCACCCTGTTCTTGGTTCCTGCAAAGTGACCATGATATATTACAGGCATGTTATCATGAACACCATTCCACTTGTAGATTCCTTACCTCACTGCCCACTTCAGAAGCTCGTGTCAGTAAATCAATCAACTGCTGTGTACAAACCTCATACGTCGGAAGTTGCAAGTCTAGTAGGTTGTTCAAGAGATTCCATAGACACAAACCAATATGGTATAGTTGGCCCAACCTCTTGCCCCAGCCTCGCTAACAACGCAAGCCAGTTCTGGTATTTGGCACATCCCTATACATACATGTCTATTCTTCCATTGGGCTGCACAATTGTTTCCAAAGACATCCCAATGCCCTACAGTTACGACAAAAATGGTCCAAACATTGGCATCTCAATCTTCACCGAAACAGCAAAAAGAGTCATCAGCACTGGTGAGACTGTATTCACTTGGTACTCAAGTAACGTTACTAGTATTTGCCAACAATGTGAACATGAAGGTCGGCGTTGTGGCTTTAGCTCTCAAAGGGATCAAGCATTCTGCCAGCATCATAGTATGTCTCTTTCTCAAGTATAAATTCAGTTTCATTATGATGACTTGTTTTAGTTTGGAATTTTCACTTCTCCATCTATTACATCTCTTATTTCTCGAGTATTCAGTTTTCAAACTACCCAGGATATATTTCACAAATAGTCAAACTATCTAGCAAACTGTGAATCAGCCAAAGGCTAGCTTGGATGAACATTTTGGTTCTAGGTTCACAACTGCAATTTTTCTCAAAGAAAATTTCATCAAGAGACGATAATGTCTGATCATTATGAAAATCAATATTTTTTTTGTAAAATTCTCATAGAAAAGGTTATAAGCAATGGCAGCACATTTTAGCATATAGCAATGATCTAAAGAGCAAGCTTTATTTGTATTACTCTAGACATTGGTATTAACTTAGAACAATAAATTAGATTCATATGGTTCAAATTTACTAGTTTGGAATACTGTAATAGCTACTTGAACATTAAAGTTAGATGCAAATGGCACAAATTTACTAGTTTGGATTACTGTGGGAGGTACTACGGCGAGAGTAGTATCTCAATTAGACCTTTTGGTGCTAGAGATGCACTTGATAGTGCAGTGGCAAGGGGTGTGTAGTTTTAACCCCGAGGTCCCGTGTTCAATCCCTAACGCGTTCACAATTTCGTCTTAAAAAAGTCTGGAGGGTCCTCTCTCCCTCCAAATCTCCTTTTTTTAGACCTTTTGGCGCTAACAGCATAGTCCTGATTGTTAGAAAGTTGCACCCATCGAGTAATCAAGAATGTACCAGCATAATTTACAGCATTAACAAGTTCCCACAGTTTTAACAGGGTAGAAACCAGAACATATCCATCTTACACAACGTTGGTACGAAAGTTGTGCACATGCATATTTCCGGCGATGCTCTGTAAGATTATTGAATTAGTTAGTTTCTTCCTCCTAGGCACTATAGATAAAAACGTTTTACTTCTATGGTTAAGACAAGAAGCCTTCTTATCCTATTTCTATATGACAATGCCAAATAAACAAGCCATCTAACAATCAGGAATTAATTGTTTCTAGGAAAAATTATAGGTGTTTCTCTCGATTTATTTCATCCATAAATCATGTCATAGCTAATAACCTTTCTTCCTATGTCCAGGTCCGCGTGTCACAATCATTGCAGGTAAGCAACTAATTTTTTTTCTTCATTCTTCCTGAACTGCTCATTCTGTAGAATCATTGCCTTTTCTCCAAGTGCAACTAGCTAAATTTCTCTCTTTTTTTACTCAGCAACATCATCTGTAGGAACATTTATAGTTCTTTCATTAATTGTGGCCACTGCACTCTACATCTCCTTGAAGTCAAGGTACAATGAAGAGATACATTTGAAAGTCGAAATGTTTCTGAAGACATATGGCACATCAAAACCCACAAGGTACACATTCTCCGAAGTTAAGAAGATAGCGAAGCGGTTCAAGGACAGATTGGGCCATGGTGCATTTGGAACTGTATATAAAGGTGAGCTACCGAATGGAGTTCCTGTGGCTGTTAAGATGCTAGAAAACTCTGTAGGAGAGGGACAAGAGTTCATCAATGAAGTCGCAACCATTGGGCGAATTCACCATGCAAACATTGTCCGCCTCCTAGGATTTTGCTCTGAAGGAACACGACAGGCTTTAATATATGAATTCATGCCCAATGAATCATTGGAGAAATATATATTCCCACATGGTTCTAATATTTCAAGAGAACTCCTAGTACCAGACAAAATGCTAGATATTGCATTAGGCATTGCCCGAGGAATGGAGTACCTGCACCAAGGGTGCAATCAGCGCATTCTCCATTTTGACATCAAGCCTCACAACATACTGTTGGACTACAGCTTCAATCCAAAGATTTCAGACTTTGGGCTTGCCAAGCTATGTGCAAGAGATCAAAGCATTGTCACATTGACTGCAGCAAGAGGCACAATGGGCTATATTGCACCAGAACTATATTCTCGGAATTTTGGAGCAATTTCATATAAGTCGGATGTCTACAGCTTTGGCATGATGGTGTTAGAAATGGTGAGTGGGAGGAGGAACACAGACCCAACCGTTGAGAACCAAAATGAGTTCTACTTTCCTGAGTGGATATATGAGAGAGTAATCAATGGGCAGGATCTGGTGCTTAACATGGAGACAACACAAGGGGAGAAAGAAACGGTTAGACAGCTAGCCATTGTAGCGTTATGGTGCATTCAGTGGAACCCAAAAAACCGGCCCTCGATGACAAAGGTAGTAAACATGTTAACGGGGAGGTTGCAGAATCTACAGGTGCCACCTAAGCCATTTATTTCGTCTGAAAATCATCTTGCGATGTAGATCATGAGACCACATCACCATGGTTTGGACTTTGGAGACCAGCAAAGCAATAGGAGCTTGGCCAGCATTTCCTATAAAAGGCATCACCATGGTTTGGTGCCTGAGTGAGAGATATGCTTAATCCACATATCATAAAATAGTTCTTAGTGAGCTGAAGTCTGCACATATAGTGTTTGACTATTAAACTACACTGGGCAACCAGGTATATGATATATCACCATGTACTCATGTAATTTACAGCATATCTCAATGGATTTAATTTGCAATATAGTAATAGTTGGAAGATGACAACTAAATTACCTTATTCCATCGTTGATGCTACTCCACTAATCATCCTTGCTGAACACCACAATAAGGTGTGGTATTTGCCCTCCTATCCCTTCAGCACAAGAGATCGATCCCGAACCGTAACTAATCATGTCATATTTACTCCCAGTGCTGCATTTTCTTTTCAGGAGTAAAAAAAAAAAGTGCTGCATCATCCAGAAGAGGAAAAACAAATTAAAAATAACAAAGGAAGGAAGCTAAGCAAAGGAATTATTACCAAGGCAGCGAGGCTCAGGATGGAAATTGACTAATAATGTGGAGACGGAGGTGGTGTGAGGGACTTGAGAAGACGATACCATTGAAGACATCGGGCTTATAGATTCGACCGGATCTTTGCCGGCCGTCAGCGCCACCATTGAAGACACACGGTAGCAATAACAACAGATGGCGCCATGGCGGCGGTATGGGCGACGGCGAGGCTTGGTCTCGCATATACCGGGAGGAAACGGCACCTTACCCATCTGTCGACGGAGGCGAGAAGCGGCGGCGGAGGCAGACCGCCGCATTAACCGGAGCTCTCGCCGGGAAGAGCGGTGGGGGACGGAGGAAAGAGAAGGGAGTAATTTGTTTTTTCTTTTCTTTCTTTTTTTGAGAGAGAGAGATGGAGAAGGGGATGATGATTGCTGGGCCACTGGTTAGGGTGGCCCATCTAAGGCCTTGCTTCGATGGCCCAACTATTCCCCCGCGGCCCATGAACGATGGATTGATCGGACGGTTCACATGTGACCCAATTCACGGACAAATATAATGCTCAACTAACTAGCACCAGCAGCTAGTACAAAAACACTTGCTTATTTATAGTAATACCTCCATTTCATATTATAAAACTTTATAGCATTGTCCATATTCATATATATGTCAATGAATCTAGACATATATATATGACTAGATTCATTAACATCTATATGAATATGAACAATGCTAGAAAGTATTATAACCTGAAACGGAGGGAGTAGTATATTTCATACTCCCTCCATATTCGTAAAGGAAGTCGTTTAGGACAGTGACATGGTCTCCAAAATACAACTTTGACTTATTTTTTCTATAAAAATATTTATTGAAAAGCGATATATGTATACTTTTATGAAAGTATTTTTCAAGACAAATCTATGCATATAATTTTTACATTTTCAAACTCAACAACTTGAGAGTTATTCATGATTTATATCCCCAAGATTTGATTTAAACATTGTCCTAAACGACTTCTTTTATGAGTATGGAGTAGTAAAAAAAAAGTTTAAGCATAAGTAAATATCAATTGTTGGACCCATGAATATGGAATAATAAAAACCATTATTTATGAAAGCTAATTGCTAGCTAGATACATCATTTTCATCACAGCCTAGCTACTGGCTAATATATTCATCTATTCCATCGTCCTCTTCTGAAATTGCAGTAAGCTCGGAGGAGTGAAAGTAAGAATCCACGACTTGTGGAGGTGGCATGCCATTGCCAATACCATCCGCATCACAGAAAAATGGTCTAGGAGGCACTTGCAACGCATCAAAACCCCCTTCGAGCATCTCTATTGCCTCGCTCATCGTCGGCCGATCGTGTGATTTCATCTGAATGCACCACAGCCCAACAAGGCATAGCTTCCTCTCCAGCTCATGCATGTCAGCAATATTGGATATCTCATCAACTTGTTGATATGCTATCAGCTGGTCATACACCCATGCTGGGTAGTATGCCCTGCTTGCATTTGAGTTTGCATTTGGATCTGCATTCCTTCTACCTCCAGCCATCTCAAGTAATAACATTCCAAAGCTATAAACATCGGACTTGCTGGATATGACGCCAAAACTACGTGACACCATCTCAGGAGCTATGTATCCCACTGTTCCCCGTAAAGCCCTATCTGACACAAAGCTCTTGTCCCTTGGGTACAGTTTAGCGAGGCCGAAATCAGCAACCTTTGGAACAAAGTTATCATCAAGAAGGATGTTGTGGGGCTTAATATCAAAGTGTAGAATCTGCATATCACATCCTTGGTGCAGGTAGTTGATCCCTCTAGCAATGCCGAGAGCAATCTCATTGAGCTTGTCCCATGAGAAACTCCTCTCGGGTGAGAAGATGTACTTGTCTAGAGATCCTCTAGGCATGTATTCATAAACCAAAGCTCTTCTCATTTCTTCAGAGCAGAACCCCACAAGACGCACCACGTTGATGTGATGGATCCTGCCTATGGTGGCAACTTCACTGATGAAGTCTTCTCCATTGCAATTGGATTTTCCATCCAACATCTTGATGGCAACATGGATGTCACCAGGGTGAAGCACACCCTTGTATACAGACCCATATCCTCCTTATCCCAACTTGTCTCTGAAATGGCTTGTGATTGCTATGATGTCCGTGTAGGCGTACCTCTTTGGGCCTAGCATCTCTTGCATCCGGAGGAACTTCTCAACTGCATCAATTGCAATTCTTGTTTTCCAGTACTTGTGAGTAAGGAAGATCATCACGGCCAACGGTGCGAACACAAACCTGCACACTACTGCATAGGAAAAGGTTAAAGGTTTGCATATTATGGATAGGCTTTGGTGAATGGTGAGACGTGAATACAAAAAAATGTTGACTGTGAAACTAGCTAAGGAGATAAATTGAAAATTACCAGCAATCCGCTTGACAAGACACAAGGTGTATAGTATGAAGAGCTTATAGTACAGAGAATGATCACCGCCGCGGATCATGTCGCTAATGGAAAGACGCATGTCGAGGTAATACTCTCTGGATATGCTTATCATGCATCCCCAGAAACGGAGGTCAATAGAAAGGATGTCAATGATCCTGCCTTTGATGCCTACTCTGGGTAATGGATTGTCATGGCTATCAGCTAAGCTGCAAGATCATTTATTGGAAAGAGTTAATTAAACGGGATTGGAGGAGAAGAGCTAAACAAAATCGGCCCTTTTCAGATGATAAAGTAAAGGTTTCGAGATTATAAGGAATTAAGGCGCTCACCTAACAGACTTGTTGAGGCATTTTTTGATGAGACCAAACCAATTAAGCCAAGGTCCTCCATCTGTTGGAAATTTGACGGCAAATCCACCCCTCATGGATTTTACAACCTCTGCATAACTAGTGTATTCGGGCAGATTAACGTAGTTCCAGCCACCGCCGATAGGAGTCATGGCCAAGTATCCACAAGAAGGTTCGATGTCTTCGACAGATGGTACTAAAGAACCAAAAAATGGGAGCATATAATAAACGAAGGAAGAAGCCGTGGTCAGGCAATCCACGGGATGGTACACGGGCAGGTATTTGCTACTACTGTTCGTAATTAGTTCCTGCGAACAATTGACAAAGCCAACCCAAGTAATCATATCATCAAGGCCCAAGTCCCAGCTGTCGTGTGATCCTGGGATACCCAGACCAACGTAAGGCAGCTGGTCCGAGCGAGGAAGAGGGCAGCCGCTGTTTGCATCATCCTGCAGGTTGGCGTCGACGACCCAAAAGATGGAAGCAGTGTAGTTGATGCTACTCACATAGTATTTCCCTGTGTTGATCCGAATGGTGGCCTTGCCATCATCGCTGCTGCAGTCTAGCTCGTACGACCGGAAGCCGCACCTGCGACTGCGAGGGTCGCCTCGCCGGCGAAAAGGATACGATACGTTTTGGAGATGGCCGCAGGAGAAAGGATTGCAGGAGCCCTTGCCATAATGCCAAGCCTGGACCTGGACGACGTGATCTCCATCTACTACGATGAGTGCAAGCACACACAAGACGCTGGCAAATTGCATTGCATTTGCATGCGTGTGCGCTACTCCTACTAGCTACTACTAGTACTTGACTACATGAAACTTGATCCTAAATTGTACTCCTCCTAATCCTAATATAAGAGATTGTAGATGGATACGGCATTTTCTAGTATAATGTTCAGATTTATTATACTACATTGTACTAGAAAGTGTCGTATCCATTTAAAATCCCTTATATTAGAGCAGGTATAATAGCAGACTATAAGCCAGCTATAAACATATTTTAAAGAAATAAAAGAAGAGAGAAGAGCATCGGGCTACAAATATATAAGCCAGCTGCAATACGGATTCTAAGATGTAACGTGTGTATGACAGGTGGGACCATATATTAATAATGTAATAAGCAACTATTGTATGAATTGGCTATTACATTGACTATACATGATTTGAAGCTAGTAGTTGGCTATACTATTAAATTTGCTCTTATAGCACGGAGGGAGCAAGAAGAGCTATTTTTAGGGCAGTCCCAACCCATAACACTAGACATGGTTTCCATAAACTCCACATCATCAAGAAACTAGTACTAGACACTACTCTTCCAATGCAATCACCACTATTCCATACTTCAATTTAATGCTATTTATCTCACATGATGTCTTGGATGTTGTGTAGAAACCATGTCTCATGCAAAGACATGGTTTCCTTCTCTTTCCTCATTTATTCACTTGCCACATCATTTTTTGTTCTAGGTCGCAACTTATTTAATGCTACACCATCCTAGTTATTGGGTTGAGAATGCCTTTAGAGCACCCGCAATGGTAAAGTAAGGTGCTATCTATAAAACATGTATATCTCAGCAATAGATTATATTAATAGTAAACCACTTCAATGGTATGCCTATATGGGTATCTATAGCTCTCTAATCAATTGCCTCATTTTTCTCTATAGACTATCTCCAGGTTAGTAGATAGCTTTGCTCTCTCTCTTTATTTAATCTCTTCCAAATAGAAAAATATGCTGACATAGATCTCTTATAGAGAGCCTATAGATAACCATTGTGGGTGTCCTTATAGTATATATTTGTGCGACCGAACCGAATGCTCTCCTTGCATTAATTAACTCGTCTAATCGAGGGAAAAGAGCTGTGCGTGTTTGACCCGGCAGAAACCACGAGCATTACTTTCCATAATTTCATCAGGACTACTAGTAGTAGACTTGTGGCATGTGGGAGCTCATCACTGTCTTCGCTCCTATCCTTTTCAGCCTATTTATCGAACTAGGACGAAAAAGTCCGCACACTTGCGTGGACATATTATTTGATATATTTCATAAACTTTATTATCGTAAATAATTGAATATTTAATTTTAGGTGATTTAAAAGTTATGATCTTTTTCTTAAATAAATATTTTGGGATTGTTTTGAGCATAGTTTAATGATTTTGTTGAAAGGACCAAACTTAAATTATTAAAACTGCGGAATATTATTCCTGCTCCTAGATCTGGTGGAGTCCTAGGGACGTGAGTCATTAAAGGTTGGCATTCGGTCTAACCGAAAAAATCGGTTCGGTTCTTCGGTCTTTTCAAAAATTCGGTCTTAATGATCACAAGACCGATCGGTCTTAAAAAAAACTCAAGACCGAGTATTTCGGTCTTCGGTTAGTTCGGTTCGGTCTCGGTCATAGACCGCACTAAGCACAAAAAATAATTGCAAAAAGAAATACTCTGTACAAGATCAATGAAAAAGCAATTGGAATGAAGGACTAAAATATAATGATGCCACCAACAAGTAGCAAGTAGAGCATGATTCATGGAAAAAAAATCAAATCAAGAAAATCAATCTAGCCATGGATCCCGTCAATCTCAACCACTCCACGGTCCAGAACTCCAGATCCCATCCATCTCGCGTCTCCCATCAACCTTCCGTCATCGAGGCATCAGGTCACGAGCGCGCAGACGTGTGGGGAGAGGGCGGCGACACGGCGCGAGGAGGAGGTCGCGGGCGCGCAGACGTGTGGGGAGAGGGCAGCGACACGGCGCGAGGAGGAGAAGGCGGCACGGTGCAAGGAGAAGGCGGAGAGGCACGGTGCGAGGAAGGCGGCCGCGCGGTGCGAGAAGAAGGCGGAGACGCGCGTGCGAGGAGGAGAAAGCGGAGAAGAGGCAGGGAGGAGGAGGAGAAAGAGCGAGGAAGAGGCGGCGCATGTGGGACTGGGAAGTGGGAAGGATCGTGTGGTGTGGGAAGGAAGGTTAGGGTTTTCTAACTAATGGGCTATTGGGCTGGTATTGGGCTTTCACAGTGATTCAGTCAGTTCGGTTATTTCGGTTAACCGAACGAGATGACCGAAAAGACCGTATAAAATTCGGTTAGTTACAACTGATGACCGAATTTGTGACCGAATTTTTCGGTCTCGGTTAGTTCGGTTCGGTCTTTTTCTGCCCATCCCTACGAGTCATGATGTCCTCGCACCGAGCCCCCGTCTCGCTGCCGCTTTGATCCCCTTCCTCTCTCTGACACTCACACCGCTGACAATGGAGAGGAGATCTCATCTCTGCTCAGGTTTAGTAAGGGCATCCACAATGTGAGCCACTCCTAGAGTGTCCTCACTAACTGAGGGCACTCTCAGGGGCACTCATCTTACAACTAAAGCCACACATAGATAGACTCTTCAAAATTTAAAGCAACTAGCCGAAGGTACTCTAGTTCACAATGGGTATCCTAGCCGAAAGAAGCCCCACGTGAAAAATCCCAAAATACCGTGAAAAATCCCAAAATACCCCTAGATCCAGTCCGGCTTCTTCTTCTCCGTCGCCCCTCCCGCACCTCCGTCTGGACGGCACCTTCCAGATCCATGGCCAAAATCTCCATCCCTCGATTCAGAAAGAACACACAAGCTGCTCGAGGGAGAGAGAGAGGAAGCCAAGGGGATGAGGGCGGCATGCTGCTTGGCGAGGGACATGTCTAGGGAGCGCTTGGCGAGGGAGACGTCGGCGACGCCAAGGATGGCGAGGATGCCACACATGGTGCCCTCCCCGGCGATGAGGTCTCGGCGGCGGCTGCGGCTACCACCTCTCCCTTTGTGGCTAGACCAAGTGGCGCCGCCTCGTGACACCAAGAGGCCGCCTCCTGCTGCTACTCCTCCATGTCGTTGTCGTCCTCCCGCCGATGCTGCTGGAGCTGCGCCCTGGAGGCTTCCTCCTCCTTCATCTCCGTCGATGGCAGGGCCAAGGCCAGGGGCGTGCTCGCGTCGGCGTCCGGGGCGACGGCGGCGTTCCCCTTCACCACCTCTCTCTCCCAGATCTAGTACGCCTCCGCCCCCCAGCGCCGCCTCCACTGCCGGCTGTAGCACCGTCGACCTCCACGCGATGCTTCCCCTCCTTCCTCGCACGCGGTGGAGCAGCCGACGACGATGCGACTCGCGCCGCCCCATCCGCCCGTGCCACCACCCCATCTCAGCACGCATTGCTCTCCTTCCTCTGTGCGAGAAGGCGACGAGAGAGGGGCAAGAAGGGAAATCGCGGATAGGGGAGAGGAAAGGGAACGCGGGGACCTCTCCTGACGCAGCGAAAAGTAGCCGAGAGCGCTAGAGCCGTGTGTTCCCCTCCTAGGGGTCGCGTCTCTCTGCAAGGGCACGACCCGGCGATGGAAGATGGATGGCGTTTGTGAAGACGCGGGTTGAAGATACGCATTGCTGATGGCCTAAGCTTTATGGTTTCTTCATCATAAAGTTTTTCAATTAGATCTATTATTAGCAAGCCTAGGGTTTAGATTTTTTTGTCTTCTTTCTCTTTGTCGATGGCTTCTTCGTTTGAGAGGTCCTCTGCGAAGACCTAGAGAGTCTTGTCAGTCGGGTTGTTGACGGTCCAATTGGCAATGTTTTTTATGGCATCGGTATGAGGTTCTAATAGAAGAGTGAAGATGATGGCCGATCGAGGAACCCCCGGGACAAATGATAAACCCCGAGTTTCACTCGAGACACTCAAGGCTACGATTAACCCAATCTTTCGGTGACTTGATGATAACTACGATTTGAAAGAAATCAACCCCGACTACAACCAAGATGTTGTTGTATTGCGCCTTAGCGATTGATACACCTCTCCGTGGGGTTGTTGATCTTGCCGGTGCAGATCAACCTTATTCCTACAAGCAAATCGAAGAAACAAGCAAGAACAAGATAAAAGCAATCTGAATTACAAATAGGAATTGAATACAAATGATAAGCTAGGGTTCCGTAACGAGCAAACCGACGATCTAATCGATCACGGGATTGCACAACAAAAGAGCAAAGCTAAACTTTAATCTAAACAAAACCTGAGAAACCCTAAAAGGGTACCTAACTATTTAAGGATGAGGGAGGACGACCTAGGGGTCCCTAGGGTCGTGCTCCACCTGTTTGGGGCACACCCCACATGGCCCCACTTGGGCCAGGTTCTCAGATGAAGTTACAAGCCCATAGGTCCATTATAGGTGACGCAACACTTTGTTTCTTTAATTGTCGTCGATTGAGATGCAAATTGGTGGCCTGCGCAATTGCGCAGCTAGCATCCATACAAAATTATCTATTTTTTAATATGATTTTACTTAAAATTTGTTAAATAGCTATCTCAATGTCATAGGATTTTGAAAGACCGAACCTTGTCATTCCGGAGTTTTAGTTTTATAAAAGTCAAGCCAGTCGCTACCCCTTGTTTATTTGTCACGTTTTCTTTATTTGCTTGATCGATCATGGAACCTTTAAATTTTGGACCTTGTAGAGTTTATTGGCTCGTTGGATTTCATTGTTAGAATTTTTAGAATTCTCATCAAACATCGCCATTGTACTCCTCTATGGCCCGTCGCTGCCTCCTCTCTTTAATGCCATTGGGATTTTAAAAAAAGAACATAACTATCATTTTGTTTTACTTTTTTACTTTCTAGAAGTCTCACCAAACCGCCAGCAGTTTTGCCAATGTACTAATCTATGGCTCGATCGTTGCCTCTTTTTTATTGTCATAGATATTTTAAAAAATAAACATGATTATCATTGGGGTTTATTTTTTTTTTATTTTCTAGAAGTTCCGCCAACCGCCATGACCGTGCTGCTTAACGGCTTGTCCGTCGTCCCTCCTCTTAATCATCTATTTCAGATTTTGTTTATAATTTATAGATGTCCCATCAATCGTCACCACTCTATTTCTTTACAGGCATGTTATTTCTCCCCCTCTTTATTGTTGTTTGTCATTGTTGTTCTAAATAGACCCTTTTTTTAAAAAAAAAATTGCATATTTTTATCTATAAATTGTATTCCTGCATGAACTCGTATGTAATTTTGATAAGTCTCGTCAAACGTCACCACTATACTCCTCAACGGCCGTCCACTACCTCCTCTATAGCCCGTCCACTACCTCCTCTCTTTATTGTCATTGGGATTTTAAAAATCGAACAAAATTATCGTTTTGGTTAATTTTTTACTTTCTAGAAGTCCCACCAAATTGTTAGTGGCTTTGCCAATGTACTCCTAAATGGCTTGTCTGCTGCCTCTCATCATTATTATCATTGATATTTTAAAAATTGAACATGATTATCATTGTGGTTTATTTTTTACTTTCTAGAAGTCTCACCAACCGCCGTGATCCAGCTGCTTGAAGGTCCGTATCGTCCTTCCTCTTAATCGTAATTGAGATACTATTTATGATTTTGTTTATAATTTTTAGATGTCCAGATTTCGCTATCCAAGACAGCTACATCACCAAATTCTGTGGCTATACGTACTTGTCTCCATGTCCATTTCAGAAGCTCGTCTTCAACAGTCGTATCCGGTATACGTACGAGACACGGCAGAGGTGAGGGGTGCACACAAGGTCTCCGATCACACTCGGATAAGTAGGAGCAGAACGCGGCAGCATGTTTCATTCACGTAGTAACACCTTGTACTACGGTCACTGTGACACTGTTTGGTTGACGGTCACAGGAAAGCTTATATACATCACACTGGGACCCATCATTAACAAATTATCCGGGAGAGACTACGGATCGGGTGCCCGATCCGAATCGCGAAAATCGGGCGCATGACATCAGCACCCACGCATGCATAAAAACCACTTTAAACTAATTTTTCTCTTAAATTATTTATCCAAATCATGATCCGATTACACCATTAAATTCGTTGTAATTAAATCTTCAAAACAAGACCACACATAGATATATTCCAACGAATTTTTTAGCTTATTATTGAATTATTTTTAAATGTTGCACGATGTTCCACCAAGTATATCAGAATTGTTTCATTAAGTAGATCGAAAATGTTTCAATCGTTTAAATCGGGTGTTGTTTCACCTTATATAAAAACAATGTTTCAGCACATAGCAAAAGAATATTTCAGTTCACTACAACATTAGATCTATATATATAGTAAAACATTGTGAGTACCCTAGGTGAAACATTTTTCGGTGGAACAAAAAATTAAACGAATTCCCTTAATAGGGATTTCTAAAATATGTGGGTAATTTGTTGCAAAAGAATGTTTTAGTTCACTGCAACATTAGATCTATACATAGTGAAATATTGTGAGTACACTTAATAAGGGTTTCCAAAATATGTGGGTAATTTATCGAAAAAAATATTTTAATTCACTACAACATTAGATTTATATATAGTGAAACATTATAAATACACTACGTGAAACAAAATTTTTGTGAAACAAGGAGAGGGATAGATGGGTGGGCCCAACAGGGTGCGAGCGTGGGGGGAGGGGGAGCGACCGATTTTCTCCCTCTTCCCCCGGTCGACTGATTCAAAGCATTTCCGAAATTATCCACCTTCACTTCATGTACATATATGGAATACCTACAGACTACAGTTATCTCTTTTTTCTCAAGGGAACAGGCTACAGTTATCACACACACACAATTGCTTTTGCACCTAGAGTCAGAGATCAAGATGAGTAGCAAATTCCACGCCATATATCTCCTGCTTGCTTTCCTCAGCCATGGCACCTGCAGCTACAGTGCCACCACAGCTTCAGGCTGGGAAGACCAAGACTTCTTCAGGCATTGCCCAGTGTCCCGGTGCAGCGACGGTGGACCAGAGATCCGGTTCCCTCACCGCCTGCAATCCAGCAACACATCATCAGCATGCGGCGCCTCATGCGCCAAGCTAGCATGCTCCGGCCAAGACACCATCCTACATCACCCATATCTGGGGCCTTGCAACGTCACCTCCATAGATTACAAGGAGGCCGTCATGAGCATCATCCCGCTTGTGTACTCCTCGTCTCCATGCCCGTTTCAGAAGCTCACCTTTGACAATCTACAGCCTTACGACAACCGTAGATGTGAATTATACAGCTGGGCTCCTGCAAAAATAGTACGCTGTTCAAAAGAGTTCAAGCCAAGTGGTACTTCTCCAGTCGATGGCTACGCTTTCATGAACAACGCCGACTATATCGCCGGCCCAATCTCCTGCCCCAGTGAGGCAAGTCACTTCTCATATTTGGTGTATGCTCGGTTATACATGTATGTGCTTCCCTTGGACTGCAGGATCGTCTCCAGAGGCTCCATTCCAATACCCGGTCCAGCCTACTCTGATATCGGTGGCCCAACATTCAAGGAAACAGCAGAAAAATTCATCAACTTTGCTGAGATGACTGTCAGATGGTATTCTGATGACGAAGTTACCATTAACTGCACAGAGTGCGAACGTCAAAAGCAACGCTGCGCATTCAGCTCACAAAGGAATCGAACATTCTGCATGAGCCGCGAGCATCACGGTACCATTGCTAACTTCTCAAAATCCAATCCTATCACCTAGTTTTATTTCCTGAACTACTTTTCTATTTTCCACTCCCTCCGTCCCATAATATAGCAACCTAGTACTGGACGAGACACTTCATGAAGTACAACGAATCCGAACATGCTTACTGTCTAGATTCATTGTACTATGAAGTGTCACATCTGATTCTAGGTTGTTATATTATGGAACGGAGGGAGTAGCTATTATGATTTAGCCATACAGCACTAGAGTGCTGCTCTCGCATCATTAATCTTACATGAGATATACTGCAAAATTATTTTTGCAGGCCAGTAGTCTGCTCCTAGCAACCATCTAGGAAGCTTACTAGCTAGCTTTCTCGCACATTAAGTCATTATTCCTTCCATACAATTCCAATAAAAATGTCCCAATACTTAGTGAAATGAAGATAGAACTATATTTGTTCGACGGGCATCAGTTGGATAATTTGATATTTGATAATAAAATCTGGAACTTCTCAGAGATATTTTCAGGTATACAGGACACTAGAGCATTGCTACAAAAAGGACCAGAAAGCAAATGATGAAATAAAATTGGCCAAAAGTTTTCATGAGAAGTACGGTGATATAATGTTACACACAAAAGATTGCACACATAATAACTGTCTGAGTCTTTTGCACCAATTAATAAATAGCCAGCTTTTTATTTTTAAACAAGCATAACCAGCCAGTTTTTATATGTAACAATCTCATATACTGTTAAGATTTTTCACGATATTTAACCAAGAAACACAATTTGGATAACATAGAGAAGAAAAATCCTCCATCAACATATTTAGCTCAGCATCGTCACAAATAACAAAAAGGAAAAATTGAAGAACTTCAAGTTGCTAGAGTTGGTAAACGGACCAGTACACATGCTAGTTCATACGCACTTGATACAATCCTTAAGAATATTTTCTGAGGAATAAACACAAACTAAAACAGAAAAGATTACCTACCAACAGTATCAAGTGACTCATGAGGCCATAGAAGTAAACACGTCAGACCATATTATACTTTAGTCGCTGAGTCCATAGGAATCACATTCCCTTCTGGCATTACTGACTTGTCAGATTTTGTGGCTGCATTATCGATACTGTCCTGGTTCATCCTGGAACTGCAGGAGAGCCAGTTGACAACCAATCCTGGAAAAAAAAAAGAGAAAATGATTGAATATCGATGTCACTCTGGCTCATTCTGGAGCTGATTTTGCTAATACACTGAGGTAATGTGCTCCTGGAAAAATGAAATAGTTTGATGGACCCATATGAACTATGAAACCACGCAAGACAAAACAAAACACCCAGGAGTAACCAAGGTGGCGTCTGGCTGCCTCTAGAATTACGAAGTAGCTCGAAAGTGTAAATAATTGAGACTGCGAGGGAGCACTTGACTGAGAAAGATATAACCTGAGTATTGCTTTTGTTAACTGATTCAACAGGAGCTGCAGCTAGATCTGTGGTTGCTTCAATGAATGATCAGTAGATACAAGAGTTGATATGTGGAACCCTTGATAAGTTAACCCGCAATCAACCTCAACTCGCTCTAACATCCTTATCTGGCATTCTAGCATAATGACAAAATTATCAGAGCTAGTATGCAGAACTGGCTTATGATGATACTGCTAACTAAGATGTAAGGAAAAATTCACTATTGCAAACATATTCATATAACCAATAGACTCATAGTGCAGTTGTTCCTTTAAAACTAAAACTCTATCCTATCCCACTAGGGCCATGTTCTGTTGACATGGCCATGTTCTGTTGACATGTTGTGTAACTAATTAACTATGCTGGATCTCATTGTTTTTTCAAGAAGTACTTGTTCATTATCAGTTAAACCATCAATCAAATCTTATTATCTTTTTTGGTACTTGCAGGTTCGAGTGTCAAAGTCATTTCAGGTACTGCTATAATTCAAACCTACCCTCTATTCATTATTCAAAAGAGAGAAGAAGCACTGTTATCACTTATCAGCAATAAAAAGTTCATATTGCTGGCGCTTCTGACTCAATATTTTGCTAAAAAGGACACTACCTTGCCTTACCCATCAGGCAACTACAATCAGTTGATCACTAGTCCATAGCTTTCTATCCTATTGCAATGCGCTGATTTCCCATTCTCTGTTTATTCAGCTACATCATCGGCAGCTGCATTTGTTGTTCTTTCATTGATCATAGCCACTGTGCTCTATATTTCGCTGAAGTCAAGGTATGACGAGGAGGTACATTTGAAGGTTGAAATGTTCCTCAGGACATACGACACATCGAAACCCACAAGGTACAATTTCTCTGATGTTAAGAAGATAGCGAGACGCTTCAAGGAACAATTAGGTCAGGGTGGATTTGGAAGTGTCTACAAAGGAGAACTACCAAACGGAGTGCCCGTCGCAGTTAAAATGATAGAACACACTACAGGAGATGGAGAAGAATTCATCAATGAAGTAGCAACCATTGGACAAATTCATCATATAAACATTGTCCGCCTTCTGGACTTCTGCTCTGATGGAACAAGACACATTCTTATCTATGAATTCATGCCTAATGAATCATTGGAGAAATATATATTCTTGCATGACCCAAATACTTCTCAAGAACTCCTAGCAGCAAACAAGATGTTAGATATTGCCTTAGGCATTGCCCGAGGAATGGAGTACCTGCATCAAGGATGCAACCAGCGCATCCTCCATTTTGATATCAAGCCTCATAATATCTTGCTGGACTATAACTTCAATCCGAAGATTTCAGACTTTGGTCTTGCAAAGCTGTGTGCAAGGGACCAAAGCATTGTTACCTTGACCAAAGCAAGAGGCACAATGGGCTACATTGCACCAGAGTTATATTCTAGGAACTTTGGGGAGATATCTTACAAGTCAGATGTATACAGTTTTGGCATGCTTGTGTTAGAAATGGTTAGTGGAAGGAGGAACTCAGACCCGAGTATTCAGAACCAAAATGAGGTCTACTTTCCAGAATGGATCTATGAGAAAGTAATTACTGCGCAGGACTTTGTACTTAGTAGGGAAATGACTGAAGAAGATAGACTGAAGGTTAGACAGATGGCCCTAGTGGCATTGTGGTGCATTCAGTGGAACCCAAGAAACCGTCCCTCGATGACGAAGGCTGTAAACATGCTAACTGGAAGGTTGCAGAATATAGAGGTGCCCCCTAAGCCATTTGTTTCATATGAAAGCCATGCTGTGCCATAAATCATAGTAATGTTATGGGAGTTATACACTTATACTTAGTTGACGTGTTGCATAGTAATGTCTAGAAATTGCATAATATGCACCTTGACTGCACATTGATAACTGTATGAATTATGAATCGTGGCTCTTTACCATGTAATGTAATACAAGTAATAAGAAACACATCAGTTGATGTGATTACCTTGTTCAGTTGTTGCTATGATATATCTCCATCAAACCATGGTGTGCAGAGTACTCCTGGCTGCACTATTTCAGTAATTCATGGGTCCGTAGCTAGTGGCTTGCAAGGAAATTGAATTATGGCAATTTTTCCCAGGCAGCACAAATATAAAATATCAAAGCAAAGAGTATTATTTTTGTCTGTTTGTTCGTGCGAACGGCCAACTAGGGTAACATTCATATCCTGAATTCGTCACTGAATAAAGAAGTAGATTCATATCCTAAATTCCTCACTGAACTAAGAAGTATAATAATTTAAGTTGGCTCGGGCACATTCCTAGCCATCCCATTCAAAGAGTCAGCGCCTGTCTATCTATCTGATGGAAATCTCACAACAAACAGGATGATGTTGGGAGCAATCAACGCTGCCGTGCCCTGCTCCTCCAGGAGCTACGAATTTGCAATGTGAACAGATGGAACGGGCTTAGATTCCACTAGTGAATAAGTACACTTTACATAAAATTTAGCAAAAAAAAAAAAATCAAAAGCAGAGGGAACGGACAACCTTTATCAATGCAAGGAGGGGGCAGCGAACAGAACAACCACCGGATCAGGAGACCTCCCCGAGTTCTGGCCTTATGTGAATCCTGCGGCTCGGCGTGGCATCTCGCTTGGGGCCTGGATTTGCGGCTCGGGTCTCACAAGGACGAAGGGAGAACTGAAGGCAACGCGCGTTGACGGCGCAGCGCTAAGAAGAGACATCGCCGGGGAAGCAGAGGTGGCCGGGAGTCGGTGGGATCGCCGGCGACGGCGAAGGGTTCGTGGCAAGAGGGGGAGGAAAGGGGATTCCTTCTTGGGAATAACGGTCTGTTCATTGCCAAAATTTTGGTAACTATGCTAAAATTTTGTTAGTATCTCTTATATAGCAAACTAAATGTAGCTAATTTTTTGGTAACTTTACTAACATTTGATAAGGTTGAAAATGGCATCAAAGTGAACAGGCCATAAGTTCACTTTGTTACCCTCAAAAGTGATCGAAATCTAATTCGTGACCCTAAACCACAAAACCGGATATCTCGACCCCTTAACTCTTAAAACCGGTGTAATTTAACTCCCTCAGCTGTTTTAGAGGGCGGTTTCGCTGACGTGGCGCCTACGTGGCGATGTTGACTCGGTCTTCGGTCCACGTGAAGTTAACGTGGCGCTTATGGAGCTGACGTGGCACTTATGCTTGCTAGAATTGAAAAAATATATGCAGGACCCACTTGTCATTCATACCAAAATAATAATGTATAGGCATTGACATGTGGGGCCATATGTCAGTCCTCTTTCCTTCTTCCTCTTCCTCCTCCCTTCCTGTCCCTTCTCTCTCTCTCCTATTTCTCTTCTTCGTCTGCAGGCGGCGGTGGGCGCTCGAGGGTCCGAGCGGCCGCGGCGGCGAGCGGGAGGGGAGGCGGCGACCCGAAGGCGGCAGGAGGAGACGCCGCTCACCGGGTGATGCGCCATCCCGGAGTACGACGCCTTTGAGCTCCTCGCCCACCACGACGCGCTCCACCTGCGCGCTCTCGTCGGGCGGATTCATACTGCCGCCGCATGCCAGGCCGATGTCGCTTATCCCCAAAAGAATCCTACCGTCATTAATGGCATTCCCAGCCTTTTTTTTCTTTGACCCAGCAAGCAAGAAACTCCTCCAGCGTCTAGTCACCTCAACGGCTCAACCACGAACTTGAATCCGCTGCTCTGCTACTGCTGCTGCAACTGTTGCGCTTTGAGTGTGACTACAGTGTCTGCTACTACTACTACTACTCTGCTTTGCCACTACTTGGTTCGCAGGAAGGTGGTGAGAGGGAGAGTGTGAGGAGCTGAGAGAGGGAAAGGGATTGGGATGGAGTTCTTGGTGGCTCAAGCGCTCCTCCTCCTCGTCGTCGTCTCCAACTCCCTCCTGCTCCCTTCCTTGGGTCTTGCTGGTAATGGTGGCACGTCAGATTCATACCGCCGCCGCACGCCGCTGCCGCCGCCGCCGCCTCCCCTCCCGCTCGCCGCGGCCGCTCGGGCCCGCCGCCGCCTGCAGACGAAGACGAAGAGAAATGGGAGAGAGAGAAGGGAGGAGGAAGAGGAAGAAGGAAAGAGGGCCCATGGCCCCGCATGTCAGTGCTCCCACATTTTTTGGTGTGAATGACAAATGGTCCGCACATATTTTTTTAATTCTAGTACACATAAGCGCCATGTTAACTCCACGTGGACCGAAGACTGAGTCAACATCGCCACGTATACGCTATGTCAGCAAAACCACCCTCTAAAACCGCTAAACCACCCTCTAAAACCGCTGAGGGAGTCAAATTACACCGGTTTTAAGAGTTGAGGGGTCGAGATATCCGGTTTTATAGTTAGGGTCACAGATTAGATTTTGATCACATTTAAGGGTCACGAAGTGAACTCATTCCTCCTTCTTGCAACCGGCCTGCTAAAGTGCTAGTAATGGCCGGCCCTAAAGCTCCTGCCGCTAATGGGCCTTTATTTGCATTTGGGCCAAAAATGACCTGCGGGAGGCCTGTCTTCTTTCTGCTCGTGGAAAATTCTATGTAAATCGACCGTTTGTTCTTTTTTTTTAGAAGGGTATCTTTACCCAGCCTCTATATACAATATATACAATCGAATATATACAGGGCTTTTTACATTAGGAATTTAGCTCTCTAATAACCCAATCTGAAATTCGCTCCTATAGAGATTTGAACTCAGGATCTTGGGGTGTTACTCAGGTCACTGCAACCACTAGACTACATTGTGCTTATACGAAGCCAAATTTTAAATTTTAAAACTTAACTTTGAAGTAGATTTCGTGGTTTTTTCACGAAAGTTTATTTTATAGCATTTACTTTTAAATCGCTAAGAACACGTATATAATTTTTTTTTACCTACCAATTATTTTTCTAATTGCTGTAATAAATCATACAAATAAGCAT
The DNA here is from genome assembly GCA_000338895.3 of Oryza meridionalis. NCBI lineage: Eukaryota > Viridiplantae > Streptophyta > Magnoliopsida > Poales > Poaceae > Oryza > Oryza meridionalis. The sequence continues at coordinate 902,511 of CM002524.2, forward strand.
ATGGATATGCAAAATATGAATCGGAATTGGGAATCGCTAGTCAGTCACGTAGGAAAGAACATAGCAACAGTGCCGACCAACACAGAACACTAGCTTAGCTCGATTTTTGCATGCATTCATACAGATGAAGCACAGGATAATAAATCGTACAAGCCCACATATACGCATTCTACAGGAATATAGGAATAGGAGCATAGAAACTGCATCTGTGTGACTGTCTACAATCATCACAGGCTTGAGCACAACCTGCTCACGAAAAGACATCAACACACTATACTTGCTAGTACTAGCTAATTCAACTCAGTGATACTCTCGTCTTCCTCCTCGGAGATTGCAGCCAGCTCCACCTCGGAGGACAGATACAGCGACTCCATTGCCGGGATGTAGTTATCGTCACAGAAGAATGGCCTAGGAGGAATTTGCAAACAATCAACACCACCCTCAAGCATCTCTATCACCTCGCTCATCATCGGTCGGTCACAAGACCTCATCTGGATGCACCACAATCCAACGATGCAGAGCTTCTTCTCCAACTCATGCATGTCGGCGGCAGCGGTGATCTCACCTGTTTCTTGTCGGGTCAGCTGACGGTACACTCGTGATGGATAGTATGCCTGGCTTGAATTCTCCGCATTCGGATCAGCATTCCTTCTTCCTCCGGCCATCTCCAATAGTAGCATCCCGAAGCTGTAAACATCGGACTTGCTTGATATGGCACCAAAACCCCGAGAGATCATCTCAGGAGCTATGTATCCCACTGTTCCTCGTGCTGCGCTCACTGGGACAAAACTCTTGTCCCTTGGGTACAGCTTTGCAAGGCCAAAATCGGCAACTTTTGGGACAAAGTTGTTGTCAAGAAGGATGTTGTGCGGTTTGATGTCAAAGTGTAGAATTTGCATATCACACCCATGATGCAGGTAGTTGATCCCTCTGGCAATGCCCAATGCAATTTCGTTTAGCTTATCCCAGGAGAAACTCTTTTCAGACGAGAAGATGTAGTTGTCAAGAGAACCCTGAGGCATATACTCGTACACAAGCGCTCTTCTTATTTCTTCAGAGCAGAACCCCACGAGTCGCACCACATTGACATGGTGGATCCTACCAATGGTGGAGACCTCGCTGATGAACTCTTCCCCTTTGCAATTTGCGTCACCCTTCAGCATCTTAATGGCAACTCGGACATCACCAGGGAGTAGCACACCTTTGTAGACGGAGCCATATCCTCCTTGGCCAAGCTTGTCTCTGAAATGACTTGTGATGGCAATAATGTCGGTGTAGGAGTATCTCGTTGGGGTCAGCATTTGTTGCAATTGCAGAAACTTCTCTACTTCATCAACTCTCATCTTTATTTTCCAGTACATGTAGGCAACGGAGGTCCACATCAGCAGCATCACCAGGACGAACCTGCATGCTACACCATAAACATGTTCATCCCTGCTGTAGAGACCAAGTGTATGAACAAATAGAGCATGACGAGACTACAATACAGCGAAAAAGGAAAATGTAACTGAAATTTGATATGTGTGATTGTCACGTACCAGAAATGACCCTTAAAATCCAAAAAGTTTGTGGCACTAACATCAGGAGCACAACAAAAGGGTGTGGAAGTTGAGTTGCATGGCGGCCGCATATCGAGAAGTAAGAATCGATATTAGTAACAATGACGAAGATCCGATATACTGTCGGTTCTCCATTACTGTCGCTGCAAGACCACGATGTCATGCATGAGCCATTGTACAGCAAAGCAAATTTCCAAGATAATGTTATTTGGCATTGGTAAATTTCACTATCAAGAATGTACAAGGAAGACGGGCCAAAGTGTTCAGTTTTAAGTCCCAAATAAATTGACTCACCTGATCAAGCCCCTTAGGCAGTCGATGAATCCCCCAGACCTGAAAGGAAAACGAACAGCGAATCCTTCACTCATGGATCTGACAACATCTTCATAATTTACATCCTCCAGTGTCGCAGCCGCAGTAGCAGTTCGCCAATTCTCTAGACCACCCAGAGCTAAAGGAGTCATTGCCAGGTATCCACAGGAAGGCTCAAGGTTCTCAGCTAAATAAGATCCCAGACCAGTTAGCACATAGACGAAAGAAGAGTTGCCGCTCCGGCAAGCCACAGGCCTGTACATGACATTGCTGCTATTCATTTCCTGCGAGCATTTCACAAAGGTAGCGAACCAATCCACATCAGGGGACAACTGGACTTGGACACGGCGGTGTGAATCTTCTCCAAGCCTGTAGTTTTCATTATAAGGAGTCTGACTCCACCGAGGAAGAGGGCAGTTGTTAGCTGAATCCAAGCTTGCATCGACCACCCAGAAGTACTGATCACTGTAGTTGATGTCAGTTACCAAGTATGTTGCCTTGTCGATCTGAATTGTAGCATTGCTGTCTGCACAAGTCAGCTCATATGATGGAACACCACATTCAGCGGGGTCGCCTTGACGACGGAATGGGAAATGCACATAGCTAAGACGTCCGCAGGAGAAAGATGGGCACTTGCCTCTCCCCTGAACCTGATCTGGTACAACAAGTGCAAGCACAGAGAAGGCAGCCATGGCCTGCAGGGCAGCAGAATGACGAAACGCACCAGCCATCGCTACGGTAGCTAGCTTCACAGGCAGTGCAAACAAGCCTATTACAATAGAGAGGGGCCTGCTGTCCAAGCTAGCTAGCTATATGCTTAGCCCACATGTCAGTGACTTTCAATATAGGGATAATACAGCAGAGGATCTCAATTGCAAATGGACACGGGTGGGTAACAATTACATGGCTGAGAGCAGATGACAGTGATGGCATTGACTGACTTGGGGAAGGAAACAATCGAGCCTGGATGTGACAAAAGAGAGCATGTCTCCAGCCTCAATCCATTAGAGCATCAGTATCAGTAAAGCAGTGAAAACTATGGGATTCAATTCATGTGGTCTGGTAAATTTGGAGAGAGCAAATAAAACTGGAGTACCTCATCTGGAATTCCAGAGTGAAGACGAGATGCACATTTGGACTGAAGCTGGTCCGTCCCATCATCTGTCACAAAATATTTAGGAAGATCAGTCTGCAGAATAAGGCTTTCTGAGAACTCTTTTACAATTGGATATGGATTGGAGTAAACTAACTATGAAGAACTTCACAATATCTTTACTACACAGGGCTGTGCTGCAGAGGGTCATTTACAATAGCTTCTAGCCACTGCCAGCAAATTCACAGTTTAAGTTTAACACTAACAACAGTTCACCGTTGCATGGAAGTGCGGCTTCATTTTCTGATGACGCCAGGAATGCAGTCACACTAAAAAGGACTGCAACATGGGACCACAGAAGTTTCATTGTACTTTGGGATTGCTCCAAAAGTACGCTGCTATCATGAGTTCATGACAAGCACAGCATAAACTCCCAGTAAATTTCACTATAGTTACATTCATGGCCTTCTCCTTGTGCCTTCAATCTTCAGCAGCACTACAGAAACATGGCTAAACTTCTTGTTGTAGTGCTGCTACTATCTCTTCTCATCTATGCGGCCACAGCATGGGATGCCGAGAGCTTCTTCAACTTCAAGAGTTGTCCACCAAATCAGTGCAGCAAACATGGACCAAAAGTCCGGTTCCCACTCCGCCTTGCATCACAATCTCCGTCATGCGGCACACCTCTCATGGAGTTATCATGTTCTGGACAGGACACCGTCCTGTATCACCCAGTTCTAGGCTCCTGCAAGGTGACTGAAATATCTTACAAGCATGCTGCCATGTCCATCATCCTGCTTGTAGATTCCACACCTCACTGCCCACTTCAGAAGCTCATCTCGACAAATTTATCAACTGATGTGTACAAACCTCAAAAATTGGAAGCTGCAAGCTTAGTAAGTTGTTCAAGAGATTTACCAAGAGATCAGCACGGTGTAGTTGGCCCAATAACTTGCCTCAGTAACAACGCAAGCCAGTGGTATTTGATACATCCTTATGCATATTATCTGTTCTTCAGCCAGACTGCAAAGTTGTTAGTAAAGGCATCCAGGCACCCTCAACTTTTAAGGAAACAGAAAATGGAGTAATCGGTGTTGATGAGTTGGTATTCACTTGGTACTCCAGTGACATAACCAGAGATTGTCAAAAATGTGAAAATGAAGGCAAACACTGTGGTTTCAGCTCACAAAGGGGCCGAGCATTCTGCTATTATGGTATTTTCTCTTTCTGAAGCAGAAATCTTACATCAATATTATGACTTGCTTAGCCTTGGTAGGAAACTCTATGGTCTTTACCTTTTCATTCTCTTAGTTTAAAGTTTGCCAATTAAATTGTTCAAAAGATTTCCATAGTTGAATTAGTTGTAAACACTGCAGATCAGAGCAGCTGCTAGCCAGTGGAAGCATACCAAAGCTCTAGGTTCACATGCATGGTTATTCTAATTTAAAACGCGCGCACACAAGAGAAGGTTATAACCGATTAAGAGTAACGGAATTTTTTTGAAATTCTTAAAATTAAAAAAAAAACCATTCATCTACAAGGTAACCTAGATCAAAATGAATTTTTCTTTAGGATTGGAGCATAGGCCTCCCTTGGTAACTAGAGAGGGTGCTATGAATGAACACACTCTCCAAAATACCATTGTTAGTATCAACGTATAGTTTATTTGATTGTAACCATTTGGACTGGACCGCCTATACATGTTCCAAGTTAAAGAAAAAAAAGAAAGAAGAAAACATAATTTACTTAGCAACAACTGCTAAGCCTCACGTTGGTTCCATGTATTCCAGCCATAGAAACCACACCCACATTCCTTAATGTCAATACTATACTCTCTACTCTAGCTTATCACTAGAACCAAGGATGGACATGCTCTCAGATTTGATGTGGTGTTCTGGTTATCTTTAATTTCTCACTTTTTCACAATAAGCATGACCTGAACTTTGGCTTGTCAGCACCTTCTTGGATACATATTCTTGAAAAAAACACCATACTGGGTACTTGCAAAAGGAAAAAAGAAGAAAAAGTGAACTCCATGTAGGGTCATATTGATATTTTAATTCTGAACTCTTGCATACCTATGTTAGATACACAGAAAGCAACAGGATCTTCAGCATGAACATGTTTGCACGAGTTCTACGTCACTGGTGATCCATCATGAAACACAGCTTGGTGCCCAAAGAAACCAGCATCCCATCTGTCTATTGATAATATATATTTTTTTAGAGTAAATTTCACTTAGAGCCATCTTTTATTACCGATATTTCGCTTTGGACCTTTAATCAATGTTCTCACTTTCGACCAGTTCTTTTTTTTTTTAACCTTTGTGGCACTTTGGACCACCCTCAACTATTTTATCCATCTACATCCAACTTGTCATATGCCAAATAAATGGTCTTTCATATAGCTGAGAGAGTTAATTGACGAGTACAAGCCGACATACTCGAGATCGTTCATATGCTTGAGAAGAGAGTTGTGATGGTCCAAATGAAGCGAAGGTAAGATTACCCGGAATGCATGAACCTAACAGGAAATTTTCCAGACAAGTTAGGATCCTTATTGGAAAAGGAATAATTTTTTAGGAGTTTATACATATATAGCCCTTTGTTCCATGTTGTCCTTCACCTGTTATGCTTCCTAGTGATAGATCAGAGATGCCCTCTCTCAGTGACATGTTGCACTAGAATATATGGGCGCTGGTTGTCACATGGCAGGATGCTTCTCATTCCTTCTTTGGCCCATCTCCTCCTATACATGCGCAGGCATGATGCATGCATACGGTTGCATGCACAAAGCAGTTAAGATCAGAGAATCCCAGCAGTGTAGTACATGCATACTTGCGACGTCATATGATATATACTATTCTCCACTTGGTGCTAGCTAGGTTGAATTGAGATCGATCGATCAGATATGGGGATAAAAACTGATAGAGCTAAGCTAGGGCCTGGATGCAGAGAGATGCAGCCATGGCCTTCTGTTTTGTTTTGTTCTCAAGTGAGATATGACGAACCTGCATGCTACACCATAAACAGGTTCATCCCTGCTGTAGAGACCAAGTGTATGAACAAATAGAGCATGACGAAACTACAATACAGCGAAAAAGGAAAACGTAACTGAAATTTGTTATGTGTGATTGTCACGTACCAGAAATGACCCTTAAAATCCATAAAGTTTGTGGCACTAACATCAGGAGCACAACAAAAGGGTGTGGAAGTTGAGTTGCATGATGGCCGCATATCGAGAAGTAAGAATCGATATTAGCAAAAATGACGAAGATCCTATATGCTGTCGGTTCTCCACTACTGTCGCTGCAAAACCACGATGTCATGCATGAGCCATGGTACAGCAAAGCAAATTTCCAAGATAATGTTATTTGGCATTGGTAAACTTCACTATCAACAATGTACAGGGAAGACAGGCCAAAGTGTTCAGTTTTAAGGGATTATTTTTAGAAATAATACTTTTTTATTAGAGAATCGCAAAAAATAGAGGTTGACAGACAAAAATTGCAAGTATAACACCCTATCGAGCAATCGAACTGTGGTTGTTCGACGGGATAAAAAATAAAAACTAAGAGAGAAAAATCACTGTGCGCCACTGTAGCATGCAGGACCTATCAAACATCCCCAGTTCGATAGGCCACCCTGCCATGCTCTTCCATGTATTTTTTTTAAGTGGACCAACAACCCTGTCGAACTGTGGTTGTTCGACAGGGTATAAAACTTGCGATTTTAGCCAATCAACTTATATTTTTTGCATTTTTTTATTAAACCACCGGGCAGCGGCACAGTTCGATTGAATCTTCGTTGATTTCAATTGAATCTTCAGTTACAACATTAAGCTATTCCAGTGAGTATGGGCGCTCTGGATCCTTTATATCTCTAATATGATGTAAGAAGGTTAAGGAGTGCAAACAAAAGAAAAATTTTGAGGGCAGCAGAACTCCAGATAGAGGTAAGTATAACAGGAAAGAAAAGGTACACAGCATGTAGATAAGCTAACGAAGAAAGCACATCAAATATTTCTAGCTGGTCAATAGCCTCTGCCGCATTTTCATCTGTGGTTTCTGGTGCCTGCCGAGCACGCCTCTCTTTTTTCTCATAAACTACAGGATTAGCATTTATTAATCCCACAACCATTTTTCTGATGCAATGCACTAATTTATATCAGAATGGCGAAATTCCTGCAAGTTGAAAACACGGAGTCTTGAATAATTTTGTTAATCACTATAAACGTTCAATGGAGATATTCCCCGCCCAATCTATCACTAGTAGTCTACTAGTAATATTATTGTGGACTGTTAATAATCAAGACTAAATTGCGTTCGTTAAACTATGAAATGTAATTTGATCCCTCAACACCCCGATGAAAGAACAGATTGATAAACAGAAATGCAAAATAGAGGTGTGATAAGAAATTTGCTAAAGAATATTTAGCGGGCTAAACTCTGAAGCGGTCGCGGGCCATATGGTTAATCAGTAAAGACTGCAAGGACTGATGTAACAAACTGCTTAGTATAATTAGGTTAAGGCAAAGGCAAGGAGTAACGCTTCCTACCATATTGCAAGAGAAGCTAAGCGCATCTGTAGTGTCGCCCCAAATTAAACAGAACCCGCAGCGATAGTAAGAGCGCAGGAGGCGGCGCAAGGCAGAGGCCACCGGAGAGCAGGCGTCGTCGTCGCGCGAGGCGAAGACCGCCGCCAGCGGAGGAGGCGGCCTGGGATTTGGGGGCCGAACGAACGAACGAACGGGGCCACCGGAGGAGGAGACTAAATCGAACCAAACCATGCACCGGAGAGGATGCGGCAGGACGCCGGGAGACGCTGCTCGCGGGGTGGAGATCGGCGCCGCCGGCCGGCAAGCCCGCGAGTTGATGGCGACGGGGAGATCGGCTAGGGCCCCCTCCAACTCCAACCACAGGAAATGGGCAGGAAGGGGGAGCTCGGAACTCGGAAGGGAACGTACTCGGAAGAGAAGAAAAGCTCACCGGCGAAATCCGGCGGCTGGCGGCGTAGGCGGCCGTACACCACCGCGGGGGCGTTTGAGCCCGTCTTAGTGGGAGGTGGTGTTCCATTCTCACTTCGCTTGTAACATCATGGGCCGACATGCCAGAGTCCAACATCACCCCCGAACCCCTTTCCTTGGGTATTTCATTTACTGGCCGTTCGATGCGATCTAGATTGCGCGGATTAAGGGTCGGTGTTTAAAACTCCTAACCCCTTTTTTAGGTTTTGAGCGCGTTAGATAATAAGCCATTCGTCGCAAAACGCAAAGTGAGCCGAGCGCTAATCATGCTATGCTTGCTTAGATCTAGTGCCATCAGATCATTAGACAGTCACAAATCACGAAAATCACCAACGGATTAATGGCCATGTCGTAATTTCCTCCCTATCACGAACAGTCAAATGTAGTATTGGTCAGGTCGGATGCGATTTTTTATGCAGTACGTCGGTTGCACTGTCTTCTTTTCTTGTGCCCCTGTCTAAATAAAAATGAAATCCTGAAACCCCCTTTTTCATTAGGCATAAGAAAATTACAAATAACTAAAAGAGAGTGACGGATTAAATTCTGAAATGGCGACGAACACACAGTGAAAAATGCCGTCGCCAAACTTCTTCTGATCGGCAATACCGTTTTGAGTCAACTACAATATTATGGGCCCCAAAGCACGGCTGCAGATACGTTCAAATTTTCAGATGTTGGGCGGAGGTCTTTCCGTTCTCATCTTGCCCGAGTACCCGCGTTACGACTCCAACAGCGATTGTGCTTCCACAAGACCTTAAGAATGCCCTGCCAAGAGCTCGGCATTTGGAGAATTCTTCAACACAGACCGGAGCGTCTAAGGTAACCTGACAAATATCAAGAAAATCACAACCATCGCAAATAATGACTTCGTAAGCAATGGCTCCTCACAAGGATCTGTGATCAGTTGTTACCTGCACAACTGCATTCTGCTTTGACTTAAGAAATCGAGGTGCAGTTTTGCTTGGTTTGCCAGCCTTGTCAAGCAATGCCACGATTTTCGTAACCCTCGCAGCCTCCTTCACATGATGTATGTGAAACTCGACCTAGGCCCATATTTTTATCAGATTGCATCAGGGAAGAAAATAATCAAAAAGAGAGCTTTTGGTCATATCTTTACCTGATAGCCAATAAGGATAGGAATGGTGACGTCCAACACTAGAACCCTTAGCTCCAAGAAGTTAGAGACAGGCACTGGGAAACCAGGGTTGCAAAGAATCCCACCTGCTATTAGCTTACTCCCATCGATGCCCTGTAAACTAACCGCTACATTATCACCAGCCCTTGCTATGTCACATGAATTTGAATCCCGCTCGATGGATTTCACTGTCGCCACTTCCCCACAAGGTGAAATTAAAACCTGCAACAGCAAGTTCCAAGCTGTCAGAACAGATAGGAATGTCAAGACATTTGCGTACAAAAGCAAGTATAAATATATTTTTTTTGAAAAAAGACCAAATTCCGACATCATGCTGTTACTGAAAGATTGGCATGCAAATATGCAACTAGCAAATGTCACAATGTAAACGCTCTTGATCAATCTTTCCTCTATCCTCATATTTGGAGCTCATCTCAATGAAATATACAAGTATCAATAGTCCCTGCTGATTTGTGAGGAATGTACCTTTGAACCAATTCGAATAGCTCCAGTCTCTAATTTTCCAAATGCTGCCAACTGCCCTGTTGACTGAGACTTGATAACATCACAGATAGGAAGAATGAGGGGCTTTGAAACATCCCGAGATGGAAGCTGCAAGGAATCTATAGCATCCAAGAGACAAAATCCTTGATACCTGAAAGGACATCAGTTCAAGATTCCTATTCTTCAGATAAACAAATGATTTTTTTCTAATAAGACGGTATGGTCCCAAATATTTCAAAATATAAGTAATGCTATTCTCACGAGTGCTTACTACAATATGTCGATATTACCATGTGAAAAGGTTAGAAATTGCAAGATGCATGAAACAGCCATCTCTGTTGAAAAATTCTACACAATGTAGTGTTTCGAATGGCATGGAAGTAGTGTGTCAAAACATAACTTACCAGGAAGTTAAACGGACATCAGAAGGAATTTTGATCAAATTCTGATTTTCAACAGCACTAAGAGGAATCCAGGTAACAGATGAATCTTTGAAGTTGCATGCCCGCAGAAAACTACCAAGTTGAACCTTGATGAACTCGAATCTTTCTTTGGAGTACCCGATGGCATCCATCTTGTTGACCACAACAATAAGCTGTTCAACGCCGAAGCTTCTAATAAGCTGAGCATGTTCTTTTGTCTGGCCAACACTTTTCCCTCCTTCACCGTCCATGCCAGCTTCAAATGAACCAGTGCAAGCATCAACAACAAGAATAGCTGCATCAGCTTGCGTTGCGCCAGATATCATATTTGGTACAAAATCTTTATGGCCTGGAGAGTCAAGCAAAACTACACGGTACTTCTTGGTCTCCAAATAAGCCACAGCCACAGTCATTGTCACACCTCTTTCTCTTTCTTCACTACTTTCATCCATAGCCCACGCATAAGCAAATGATCCTTTTCCCTGGTAAAAAATAATTTCCATAATACAAGAATATGAATGGAACATCAGGATCAAGTATAGTACAATAACAACAATAATAAACTTACTTTTTCTTTAGCCTCCTTCTCATTCTTGTGCATATCTTTTTTCGATATCCTTCCTAACAGATGTAGCAGTCTCCCAGAGAGTGTTGACTTGCCAGAATCAACATGACCTACCTAAACAAATTGTTCGTAGACAGTAACCTATTTAGACAAAGCACTTTTAGAATAACAAAATTGTTAAGGAACATATGCCATATTCAGAACAGAAGATGAGTATAGCATACTATTGCAAGGTTTAGTTGGCTCAGCACTCCTGATTCCTCATTAGCAAACATCCACTTCTCAGGCTTATATTCTTCAGGTAAATAAGGTTTTGCAGTATCTACTTCATTCTTTTCTAAACCTAGCTTCTGTATGTCAGAAGAAAGTTTCTGGGCCACATCCTCATTCTGTGCAGAACTGGTAGCCCTACTACTCTGGTCCTCCTTCAGCTGAAAATGATCAGAAATCAATTGAGCTGTCCTCTCGACAGGCACATCTTCAGGAAGTGCAATGTGTTTCACCTTTTTCCCAGCGCCTGATGAGCTACCAACAGATGCGTACTGTGTGGAACCAACTGTTGAATAATAAAATAATTTAAATTAAGGTGACAATAAAAGAACAAAGCTAACAGGATTTTTTTTCAACAGGAAGGCTTATCAACCAACAGATGATACAACTGGTTGGGAAGATCTGCAAATCAAGTACAAATAAGTCACCCTTACAAAAGTAGCTTGGTTCAGACTTCAGAGTGCATGACACGTGAGCTGTGGGTTGTTGTTGTCCAACAGGTGAAACATTTTTTAGTGGTATGCAAGGGAACAATCTGTTCAGCCACAGTAAGTGACAATGGTGCTTGGGAAAGAAAAGGATCAAAATCTGCTTCCCGCACATAAGATGAGCTAATGTGATTCTTTTATATGGTGAATTATGAATTATCCTTTTCATAACTCAATAAGGTGTTATGGTAGGAGAAGCTAGTTTAAAGGTAGAACAGAGTTGCATACACAAAATTGTACAGCATCTACCATTTGCACCAGCAGTACCTTTCTCATGAGATATGCTAGCATTCTTTATCTCAGGGTCACCACCAAAGTCTGTAGTACGAGTATTCACTGGCATCTTTGAAGAATCAGATTTCGGCATCGAAGGTGTCCCAAAATCACTTGGTATCCCATGGACTGTAATTTAATAGTTATAGTACACTATGATTACATTAGAATTCCTTGTCAGAATACAAATTGTGATTCAAAGAGAATTAGAATGGGTGAAGGATGTTACCTTTTATTGAACCATCCTTGGCAGATTTCATAAAGGATTCTCGAAAAACCCCACACATCTCACAATACACCATGCTTTCATGATTATCGAACATGCACATGGAGCATCTCCAAAGCACAGGCACCATACTTGAGGACTTCTTTGATGACTCTGCACAATAGAGTGGTGACATAACATTAGAGATCAAGGAGCTGCACTACACGCAGTTAGCTTGATATGCTGAGTAAGTCACAAAAAAACTTCACTGTACAACAACAAAGCAAAGCATTCGATGCGTGGAGCTTATGCGGAAAGCAACAGTTAAATGTATAAGCATATGAATTATTTCAAAATGTGTCAAATATATAAAACAATAATATGCATATGCACCAGGATTCAGCAAGCAACCAGTAGGTAATCCTGGTAGTTCTAACTGGCAGCCAGCTATGTTTCGATTCTCACCCAATTTGGGTAGATTTAATTTGTAGTAAGTTTTTATTTTGATGGACTGGATGAATGATATTTGACTCATTCCAAAAAATGCATGTTGAATAACAATGCCTTCAAGAAAACAAATATCTGAAGTGCATATGATGGGATAAATGGGCAAGGAAATTATCACAAGACCAGGTAATCGGCAAACATAAGCTACACGATCACTGCATTTGTTTGAACAAGCAATGCTATTGGAAGTTTTAGAGTAATTAAGCACTAGAAATTCTTATTTGCATATTCAGGCAATAGAGGATGCGATAGCAAGTACGAATGCAGGATGGAAACAATGTAATGACGTTAACAACATTTAACACCACTGAGCAAATTATGATAACGGGTGAAGGCTCCTAGTAACCTACACCGCCGTAACTAACCTACACGAGTAGATATGTTAGGTGTGCATCATGAAGCGACTCCAATAGCTATTTCACCATTCTTACAAGCTGAGGTGTACACTGTCTAGTACTAGCTTCAAACCTTCGACATAATACCTTTCTCCTCCTTCGTAGGGTGCTGAATGTCGTCACTGTGCCCAGTCTCACCGTAATCATCATAGTCTTCATCATAGTCATCATCATACTCATCATCGTAGTCAGGCCCAGAGACAACCTTGCGCGGCATCCTGCTGACACAGGGCAGACCTAATGGGGAAAAAATAGTGTTATTTGTAAAGAGAAAACCTAGCTTCCAGATCTACAAGAGAAGATAAGTTTGAGACCTAATGAGGAAAAAAATAGTGTTATTTGTAAAGAGAAAACCTAGCTTCCAGATCTACAAGAGAAGATAAGTTTGAGGCAAATTCGAGAGATGAAGGTGTGAATAGAACGGGAGGGATGAAGAACAAAGGGGATGTGCGTCGGCACGGGTGCTCACCGGAGGCGGAAGGGAAAGCAGCGAGAGCGGGACAACGACACCCACCCACTGCTCGCGGAGTGGATGGAGAACCGTGCAGGCGGGCGAAGCATCGAGGAGACGGGAGTGGAGGCCGACAAAAAAACGGGGAGATCGAGTTGGGGAGTCAGGAGGGGAGGAGTAGAGTATGCGGCGGCGGCGGCGGCGCCGAATTTCGTAGCGGACGCCGGCACCGCCTGCGACTGTGAGCGCAAGCTGGACGGGACGAGAGTACGAGACAAACACTGAAATCCGGCACCGCCTGCGACTGTGAGCGCAGTCCCGTCCAGCTTGCGCTCACAGTCGCAGGCGGTGCCGGATTTCAGTGTTTGTCTCGTACTCTCGTCCCGTCCAGCTTGCGCTCACAGTCGCAGGCGGTGCCGGCGTCCGCTACGAAATTCGGCGCCGCCGCCGCCGCATACTCTACTCCTCCCCTCCTGACTCCCCAACTCGATCTCCCCGTTTTTTTGTCGGCCTCCACTCCCGTCTCCTCGATGCTTCGCCCGCCTGCACGGTTCTCCATCCACTCCGCGAGCAGTGGGTGGGTGTCGTTGTCCCGCTCTCGCTGCTTTCCCTTCCGCCTCCGGTGAGCACCCGTGCCGACGCACATCATCTTTCTTCTTCATCCCTCCCGTTCTATTCACACCTCTCTCTCGAATTTGCCTCAATCTTATCTTCTATTGTAGATCTGGAAGCTGGTTTTCTCTTTACAAATAACATTAACCCTACCATCAAATCAAGAAAGGAGGCTTTGAACAAATAGCTTGATTGAAGTATGAAGTGGCTCGGTGGGCGACGATGACGGGCGAGCTCCGGCGAGGGCCTGGGGGCCTGGGACGATGACGGGCGAGCTCCGGCAGCGGCGAGCTCTGGTGGTCGCGCGCTGGGGCCTGGGGGACGCCGACGGGCCGGCGCTGGTGGGAGGCGGCGACGGAGGCTGGCGGAGGAGGGACGGCGGACGGCAGGCGGCGCTGGCGGTCGCGCGGCGAGGGACGGCAGGCCGCGCGCCAGCCGGAGGAGGAGGGACGGAGGGACGGCAGGCGGCGCTGGCGGTAGCGCGGCGAGGGCGGTGGCGGCTTAGGTCGCTGGGGGAAGGAGGACTGGAGCCGACTAGTATACCTGGCCAAATGGGCCGGGCCAAGGCGTGCCGGCCCTAGCACGGCAGCACTGTAGCCGGCCCAGGCACGGCACGGCACGCCCGCTCGTGGGCCGTGCCGGCACGACCCGTTCAGCCGTGCCGTGCTTGGGCCGACGTCTGAGCCCATGGGCCGGTACGGTTGCCATCGGGCCGGCCCGGCCCAAGTACGAGCACGGCCCGTTGGCCCACCAAAATTTTCCATGTTTTTCATATATTTTGTCTATTTTCTCTCATTTTTCTCAATTTTTCCCCAATTTTTCCATATATTGTTTTCTATTTCCCACTACTTTTCATCATTTTTTCTAATATTTTCACAAATTTTCCCCTTTTTTCCCTTTTAATTTTCCTTTTTCATTTTTTTCACATTTTTTATTTATTTTTCGGCCTCATATTCAAATTTTGTGGGCCAAACGTGCTAATGGGTCTACACCGGCCCACGTGCTACAGTTGGGCCGTGCTGGCACGGCACGTGCTTGGGCCGAGGCCTTAGCACGTGGGCTGGCATGGCACGGCCCGCTACAGAAGCGTGCCTAACGGGCCGTGCCACTGGTGTGCCCGCGCCGTGCTGGGCCAGGCCGCCCGTTTGGCCAGGTATAGAGCCGAGTAGGGCTGTCAAAAAAAACTCGAGCCTCGCGAGCTCGACTCGAGCCAGCTCGAGCCTCTCCCAAAGCTCGTGAGCTTTATCGAGCCGAGCTCGAGCTTCCAACAAGCCTAATAATATATGATTTTATTGTTATTTAATAAATTAAGGGATCAAATATATTATTTGTAGGCAACATATCCTATGCACACAGGCCCTCACGTGTACACACGTGCACACCAACTAAAAAATGTCACCAAAAAATCTAGAAAAAATCATACACATACTTTCAATTGTATTACACCTAGGGTTAAAATCTTAACGTAAAATTCATTATATTTTAGCCGTAACAAAAAAACAAAAAATCTGACAGTTTTAAGGTTGCAATTTTGTCAGAATTTTATCTTTTTTGTTATTCTCTATGTAGAATGAATTTGAAGATGCGACTTTGCACGTAGATGTAATACTATTGAAAGTACATGTATGAATTTTCCTATAATTTTTTGTGATAATTTTTAGTTGGTGTACACGGTGTGTACACGCGAGGGCCTGTGTGCATAGGATACGCTCCCTTATTTGTATGCTTTATATCGTCATCATATATTTATTTTATTATGTTTTTCTCTTCTATTAATATGATGAACTAGGGATTAATTACTTTTTTAAAAAATATCCTTAAAATATATATTGTTTCAAGATCGGTAGTCGAGCTTGAGCTTGATCGAGCTCGAACACTTTATAGGCTCAACTTGAGCTCGGCTCAAGGTTGAGCCTAGACAGGCGAGCTCGCTCGTTGACTGCCCTAGAGTCGAGGAGTGGTCGATTGGATTGGAGGAGAGGGGTACTGAAATTAGGGTTACAATTTATATATCCCCACCTAAATGGGTCAGATGGGCCTTGAAAGTTTATATTTTTCATTTTGAGCTCATACCCCGGGCCCCTCCGGGTCACCCGTGGGTAACTTTCTTCCCCCGCCCCCGCACCGCAAATTTGCGGGCCCCCGGCCCGCTCACGTTTTCCACCACCCCTGGCCCCGGTGGGGCGGGTGCTCGGCCCCAACGGAGATATTGCCACCCCTAACACCGTCGCGTCGTCACAGGCTCATGCTGTAGTTCAGCCCAATATGGCCCATTAAACGAAGGTAGCGTTCCAACTTCCAAGTTGGTCCACTAATTTTGGTCGCTAACGTTGGCAAGGATTACAGGCTTGCAACGATCTCTCTTTTTTTGGGGAAGAAATGGTATGTAGAAGGAATAAGTTCATCTGAGATCCCTTTAACTTATCAACGAATCCGATTTTCGTCCTTCAACCGGAAAACCGGATACAACGGGGCCCCCAACTATCCCCTCGGGCGGTTTAGATGGCGATTTTGTCTGACGTGGTGTCTACGTGGCTATTTTGACTCGGTTTTCATCTGACGTGGCATTGATGTGGCGCTTACGTGGCAATTTGACCCAAAAAAATAATAAAACTTGTGGGACCCATATGTCAGTTTCACACACAAAATAGTAAAAAAAAATAGTGGGACCCACGTGGGCCCCACATGTCATCCTCTTTCTCCCCTCTTATCTCTATCCTCCCTCTCTCAGTCTCTCTGGCGGGATGAGAGGAGCGCCGCCCACTCCGATGGCCGTACGTTGCACGCCCGCGGCGGTGTCGGCAAGGTCAATCCCGTTGTACTATCCTTTAAAATTCCTATGGAATGGCTAATCCTATAGAGATTTTAGAGAAAAGTTAGCAAGAGGTCCAACCTCTTGGAAAAATTTCTTTGAGTCTATCTCTCTCATCCGATTCCTGCGTTTTTCCTGTGGTCCAATCAAACGGTCATTCCTGTGTTTTTTCTGTATTTTCCAATCCTCTGTTTTACACCTGCATTCCTGTCAGAATCCTACGTTTTTCCAATCCTCTATTTTACACCTGTTTTACACCTACATTCCTGTCAGAATCCTACGTTTTTCCAATCCTCTATTTTACACCTGCATTCCTGTCAGAATCCTACGTTTTTCCTATTCCTCTATTTTTCCATTCCTGCAATTTAAAGGGGCCCTAATTCTAATTCTTATAGTTCGTGAAAAGAAAATTTTTGGGTGTCACATCGGACGTTTGACCGGATGTCGGAAGGGGTTTTTGGACACGAAAGAAAAAACTAATTTCATAACTCGCCTGGAAACTATGAGACGAATCTTTTGAGCCTAATTAATCCGTCATTAGTACATGTGGGTTGCTGTAGCACTTATGGCTAATTATGGACTAATAGGCTCAAAAGATTCATCTCGCGGTTTCCCCCCTAACTGTGCAATTAGTTTTTTAATTTATCTATATTTAATACTCAATGCATGTATCCAAAGATTCGATGTGATGTTTTTGGGAACAATTTTTTAGAAACTAAACATGGCCAAAATCTCTGCCCCCATCTATATTTGTTCTAAATAAAACAGTGTCATTTGCAGAATTCTACGTGCATATTAATTTGGAAAAAAAGTACGAATTACCCACCTAAACTATCGCGGTCGACCAAATTATCCCCTAAACTCGAAAACCGGACATTCCATACCCTAAATTTATAAAACCGGACAAATTACCCTCCTGCTCCAAACCAGAATGGTTTTGATCCTACGTGTTGTACATGTGGTGCTAACGTGGCAATCCAATCAGAAAAAAAGTAAAAAAAAAATATCATGGGCCCCACATGTCTTACGGAGTACACTAAAATTTCTCCTCTCTCTTTCTTCTCTCTAGCGCACGGCGAGATCGGGGAGGGCGTGGCGCGACGGGGCCGTGCTCCACCGCGACGAAGATCCGATGTACTGTCGGTTCTCCACTTCTGTCGCTGCAAAACCACGATGTCATGCATGAGCCATGGTACAGCAAAGCAAATTTCCAAGATAATGTTATTTGGCATTGGTAAACTTCACTATCAACAATGTACAGGGAAGACAGGCCAAAGTGTTCAGTTTTAAGTCCCAAATAAATTGACTCACCTGATCAAGCCCCTTAGGCAGTCGATGAATCCCCCAGACCTGAAAGGACAACGAACAGAAAATCCTTCCCTCATGTATCTGATAACATCATCATAATTTACATCCCCCAGTGTCACAGCTGCAGTAGCAGCGCGCCATTTCTCCAGACCACCCACAGCTAAAGGAGTCATTGCCAGGTATCCACAGGAAGGCTCAAGGTTCTCAGCTAAATAAGATCCCAGGCCAGTTAGCACATAGACGAAAGAAGAGTTGCTGCTCCGGCAAGCCACAGGCCTGTACATGACATTGTTGCTGTTCATTTCCTGCGAGCATTTCACAAAGGTAGCGAACCAATCCACATCATGGGACAACTGGACTTGTACACGGCGGTGTGAATCTTCTCCAAGCCTGTAGTTTTCATTATAAGGACTCTGACTCCACCGAGGAAGAGGGCAGTTGTTAGCTGAATCCAAGCTTGCATCGACCACCCACAAGTACTGATCACTGTAGTTGATGTCAGTGACCAAGTACTCCAGTTTTTTGCCTTGTCGATCTGAATTGTAGCATTGCTGTCTGCACAGCACAGGTCAGCTCATATGATGGAACACCGCATTCAGCGGGTAATCTGGTACAACAAGTGCAAGCACAGAGAAGGCAGCCATGGCCTGTTGGGCAGCAGAACGACGAAATGCACCAGCCATCGCTACGGTAGCTAGCTTCACAGGCAGTGCAAACAAGCCTATTACAATAGAGAGGGGCCTGCTGTCCGAGCTAGCTAGCTAGGAGTATATGCTTAGCCCACATGTCAGTGACTTTCAATATAGGGATAATACAGCAGAGGATCTCAATTGCAAATGGACACGGGTGGGTAACATTTACATGGCTGAGAGCAGATGACAGTGATGGCATTGACTGACTTGGGGAAGGAAACAATCGAGCCTGGATGGGACAAAAGAGAGCATGTCTCCAGCCCCAATCCATTAGAGCATCAGTATCGGTAAAGCAGTGAAAATTTTGGGATCCAATTCATGTGGTCCGGTAAAATTGGACAGAGCAAATAAAACTGGAGTACCTCATCTGGAATTCCAGAGTGAAGACGAGATGCACATTTGGACTGAAGCTGGTCCGTCCCATTACCTGTCACAAAATATTTAGGAAGATCAGTGGGCAGAATAAAGTTTGTGAGAACTCTTTTACAATTGGATATGGATTGGAGTAAACTAACTATGAAGAACTTCACAATATCTTTACTACACAGGGCTGTGCTGCAGAGGGTCATTTACAATAGCTTCTAGCCACTGCCAGCAAATTCACAGTTTAAGTTTAACACTAACAACAGTTC
The DNA here is from genome assembly GCA_000338895.3 of Oryza meridionalis. Taxonomy (NCBI): domain Eukaryota; kingdom Viridiplantae; phylum Streptophyta; class Magnoliopsida; order Poales; family Poaceae; genus Oryza; species Oryza meridionalis. Next base: position 921,771 of record CM002524.2, read on the forward strand.
ACCGTTGCATGGAAGTACGGCTTCATTTTCTGATGACGCCAGGAATGCAGTCACACTAAAAAAGACTGCAACATGGGACCACAGAAGTTTCACTGTACTTTGGGATTGCTCCAAAAGCACGCTGCTATCATGAGTTCATGACAAGCACAGCATAAACTCCCAGTAAATTTCATTATAGTTACATTCATGGCCTTCTCCCTGTGCCTTCAATCTTCAACAGCACTACAGAAACATGGCTAAACTTCTTGTTGTAGTGCTGCTACTATCTCTTCTCATCTATGCGGCCACAGCATGGGATGCTGAGGGCTTCTTCAACTTCAAGAGTTGTCCACCACATCAGTGCAGCAAACATGGACCAAAAGTCCGGTTCCCACTCCGCCTTGTGTCACAATCTCCGTCATGTGGCACACCTCTCATGGAGTTATCATGCTCTGGACAGGACACCATCCTGTATCACCCAGTTCTAGGCTCCTGCAAGGTGACTGCAATATCTTACAAGCATGCTGCCATGACCATCATCCCGCTTGTAGATTCCACACCTCACTGCCCACTCCAGAAGCTCATCTCTACAAATTTATCAACTGATGTGTACAAACCTCAAACATTGGAAGCTGCAAGCTTAGTAAGTTGTTCAAGAGATTTACCAAGAGATCAGCACGGTGTAGTTGGCCCAATAACTTGCCTCAGTAACAACGCAAGCCAGTGGTATTTGATACATCCTTATGCATCCATGTCTGTTCTTCAGTCAGACTGCAAAGTTGTTAGTAAAGGCATCCAGGCACCCTCAACTTTTAAGGAAACAGAAAATGGAGTAATCGGTGTTGATGAGTTGGTATTCACTTGGTACTCCAGTGACATAACCAGAGATTGTCAAAAATGTGAAAATGAAGGCAAACACTGTGGTTTCAGCTCACAAAGGGGCCGAGCATTCTGCTATTATGGTATTTTCTCTTTCTGAAGCAGAAATGTTACATCAATATTATGACTTGCTTTGCCTTGGTAGGGAACTCTATGGTCTTTAACTTTTCATTCTCTTAGTTTATAGTTTGCTAATTAAATTGTTCAAAAGATTTCCATAGTTGAATTAGTTGTAAACACTGCAGATCAGAGCAGCTGCTAGCCAGAGGAAGCATACCAAAGCTCTAGGTTCACATGTATGGTTATTCTAATTTAAAATGCGGGCACGCGCGCGCACACAAGAGAAGGTTATAACCAATTAAGACTAACGTAATTTTTTTTGAAATTCTTAAAATTAAAAGAAAATACCATTCATCTACAAGGATTGGAGCATAGGCCTCCCTTAGTAACCAAAGAGGGTGCTATGAATGAATACACTCTCCAAAATACCATTGTTAGTATCAACATATAGTTTATTTGATTGTAACCATTTGGACTGGACCACCTATAGATGTTCTGTCATGTTCCAAGTTAAAGAAAAAAAGAAAGAAGAAAACATAATTTACTTAGCAACAACTGCTAAGCCTCGCATTGGTTCCATGCATTCCAGCCATAGAAACCACATCCGCATTCCTTAATGTCAATACTATACTCTCTACTCTAGCTTATCACTAGAACCAAGGATGGACATTGGTTAAAGGGTGGTCCAAAGTGAAACATCGGTAATAAAATGTTGCCCAAAGTGAAATTTACCCCTTTTTTTTACCAGTAGTATATCCATTTTTCGAAACCAGAAAGAACCATATACAGATCACGTATGCATGAACCTAACAGGAATGCATATCTATTTTCCAGACAAGTTAGGATCCTTTTCGGAAAAGAATATTTTTTGAATTTATACATATATAGCTCTTTGTTCTATGTTGTCCTTCACCTGTTAAGCTTCCTAGTAGGATGGAACTCCTACAGAAAGTGTTTTTCTAACAAAGTCTTATGGATTGTTGTCCTATAGAATTCAACAGACATGGCACCATATTCCTACATTTATCTATTCCTGTGGTTTTTAATTAGTATACCATGTTCCAAAAAAAGGCCCTTAAAAGAACGTTTCTGGATTTTTTTTTTAAAAAAACATGTTACTTTATATTTGAGGTCCATTGTAAATTAAGATGGCAGGAACAATGTCATTTCATAACCAGGTCCATTTCTAATTCTGCTCTTTCTTAATTGCAGGTTCATATGTCATAATCATCATAGGTAATACTATGATTAAATATTTCTATTATGCATATAAAATTCTAGTTGCTATCAAATTCTTGTATCTGCTTATACCAATAAGATGGATTATGTGATTTGTTTTTGTCTGGATGCAGCTTGACAAGTTCTTTTTTGTTTTCTAGCAGCGTCATCTGCAGCCATCATTATAGTTCTTTTGCTTATAGTGCTCATTGCACTCTGTCTTTTCCTGAAGTCGCAGTATAACGAAGAGGTACATTTGAAGGTTGAAATGTTCTTGAAAACATATGGAACATCAAAACCCAAAAGATATACTTTTTCTGAAGTTAGGAAGATTTCAAGACGGTTCAAACATAAGTTAGGCCAGGGTGGTTTTGGAAGTATATACAAGGGTGAGCTACCAAATGGAGTACCTGTGGCAGTTAAGATGCTAGAAAATTCTATAGGAGATGGGCATGAATTCATCAATGAAGTTGCAACCATTGGGACAATCCACCATGCCAATGTGCTCCGCCTTTTGGGTTTTTGTTCAGAAGGAACAAGACGTGCTTTAATTTATGAATTCATGCCTAATGACTCATTGGAGAAATATATATTCTCACAAGGTTCTAATGTGTCAAGGGACTACCTAGTACCTGAAAAAATGGTAGATGTCGCTTTAGGCATTGCAAGAGGAATGGAGTACCTACATCAAGGATGCAATCAGCGCATTCTCCATTTCGATATCAAGCCTCACAATATATTACTAGATTACAGATTTAACCCAAAGATTGCAGATTTTGGGCTTGCAAAGCTGTGTGCAAGGGATCAAAGCATTGTCACGTTGACTGCAGCAAGAGGCACAATGGGCTACATTGCACCAGAATTATATTCTCAGAACTTTGGAGCCATATCATACAAGTCAGATGTTTATAGTTTCGGCATACTGGTTTTAGAAATGGTGAGTGGAAGAAGGAACTTGGACCCAAGTATTGAGACCCAACATGAGGTTTATTTCCCCGAGTGGATTTATGAAAAAGTATTTACTGGGCAACGGTTAACAGTTGGTATGGAAATGACACAGGTAGAAAAAAATAGAGTGAGACAACTGGCAATTGTGGCACTATGGTGCATTCAATGGAACCCGAGAAACAGGCCTTCAACGACCCAGGTGGTTAACATGCTAACAGGAAGGTTGCAGGATCTGCAGATGCCTCCTAAACCATTTTTCTCATCTGCAAGCGAATCTATACCGTAAAAAAAAATGAAGATATCACCACGGTTGGCACATGTTTGAAAGATAGCCTACGTATTGCTCAGTGATCCTGAGTACTACCTCCTTCCCTAAATATTTGACGCCGTTGACTTTTTTAAATATGTTTGACCGTTCGTCTTATTCAAAAACTTTTGTGAAATATGTAAAACTATATGTATACATAAAAATATATTTAACAATGAATCAAATGGTAGGAAAAGAATTAATAATTGCTTAATTTTTTTAAATAAGACGAACGGTCAAACATATTTAAAAAAGTCAACGGCGTCAAATATTTAGGGATGGAGGGAGTACTAGCTAGCATGTACCTTACTTGTAAAATGAATAGCACATACAGAATTGTGCTCAAAGACAAGGACTTGATAATTACCTTATTCTGTGTTCTGTAATAGCCTTGATTTATCTTTATCATTCATATTATGTAGCCTCAAACACTGGACCCCTTGCAGGCTGTACAATGCGATTGAGAATTCCTTTGCATTTCATTCAGTGCATCAATACCAGGTGGGATCGCATAATAGAAGCCTGTAAGGCAGGTGATTAGCTATGGCATGTTGTTCCTTATTTGCTACTACAATCCTAAATCGAAATCGAATCTACAGATGCGCATGGGTCTGAGTTTGCTACTACAACCCTAAACTGAATCTATAGAATCAAAAGCAAAGCAAAGGAATTACTACCTTCATCGATGCCCAGGAGAGGGGGACAGCGGGGCGGGCAGTCTCAACCCGGCTGCGCAGCGCCAGCATCCGATCAATTCTGCGACCTCTCGAGACTCTAGCGGCTCAAATACGATGGCGAGCATGGCGGTATAGCGCTCCAGTGGTACGCACTGGCGGCGGAGCGCGGAGAGTGCCTCCGACGCTCTACCGGGTTGGGGGGAAGTAGCCGGTGGACGGCGAGAAGGGTTCCGAATGGGCTCGTTTGTAAAACATGGCCCAACTACCGCTGAATCTAATTGGGCTGGGACTCGGGGTACAGGCCGGAGCCCACGAAAGAAGAGCATATGAAATACAAAATTAGTTTTATTAAATTTAACATTGAATATATTTTGATAATATGTTTATTTTATGTTGAAAATGCTAGTATATTTTTTTATAAAGTTGGTCAAACTTAAAAGTTTTACTAGGATAAAAATAAAAGCAACTTATAAGGACAAGTTCACTGTACTTCTTTGCATGATAATACTAAGTGCATAAAACTACATATACATGGGCCTCCGCGTAATGACGCTAGCGTACACAGAAAAATACAATCATCACATATATAAGCAGCTTCAGCAATCAGCATTTCGCAACGTGCATACTACTAGTACTAAGTTACTGGTAGCTAAAGCTCTGAAACAGGCTAATGCTTTCGTCGTCATCGTCCTCTTCAGCTTCAGAGATTGCAGTCAGATCAGATGACAGATGGTAAGGCTCTACTCCAAGGGGTTGCTCATCATCACAGAAGAATGGCTTGGGAGGAACTTGGAGATCATCGCTGCCACCTTCAAGCATCTCTATCACCTCGCTCATCGTTGGTCGATCAGATGACCTCATCTGAATGCACCATAATCCAACAACGCAAAGCTTCTTCTCCAGCTCATGCATGTCGACAATGTCAGAGATCTCACACGTTTCTCGTCGAGTCAACTGCTTGTACACCCGGGATGGCGGATCTGCATTTCTTCTTCCTCCGGCCATTTCTAGTAGCAGCATCCCGAAGCTGTAAACATCAGATTTGCTTGATATGGTACCAAAGCTCCGAGAGATCATCTCAGGAGCTATGTAACCTATCGTTCCTCGTGCGGCACTCACTGGCACAAAGCTCTTGTCCCTTGGGTACAGCTTGGCGAGACCGAAATCTGCAACTTTTGGGACAAAGTTATCATTAAGAAGAATGTTATGCGGCTTGATGTCAAAGTGTAGAATTTGCATCTCACACCCCTGATGCAGGTAGTTGATCCCTCTTGCAATACCCAAGGCGATCTCATTCAGCTTGTCCCAGGAGAAACTCTTCTCTACCGAGAAGATGTACTTGTCAAGAGAGCCTCGAGGCATGTACCCGTATACAAGTGCCCTCCTCATTTCTTCCGAGCAAAACCCGATCAGACGCACCACATTGACATGGTGGATCCTTCCAATGGTTGAGACCTCACTGATGAACTCATCTCCGTTACAGCTGGAGCTACCAGTCAGCATCTTGACAGCGATATGGACATTGCCCGGGAGCAATACACCTTTGTATACAGAGCCATAGCTTCCTTGGCCCAGCTTATCTCGAAAATGGGATGTGATCGCAATGATGTTAGTGTAGGCGTACCTCGTCGGACCAATCATCTGTTGCATCTGGAGGAACTTCTCTACCGCGTCGATCGTGATCCTTGTTTTCCAGTACTTGTGGGCAAGGAAGATGAATACCACCAGCGGCACCAACAGTAACCTGCATAGAACTTTGCAGACATGCCAAGAACCCAAGAAGCAGGGTTTTTTAGATAGTGACAAAGTACAGGACAATATCACTCAAAAAGAACATTGCAGCTATAATGATTAAGTGAAGTTAATTCAAGCATACCAAAATGGAGCTTGATGATAGCAATGACAGATACTATGATAACCACGAATGACATTAACTTTGTTGTGTAGACGTGATCAGTAGCTCTGCAACTTGCGAAATGTATATCGCTCCAGAAAATAGCACGGGTTATATTCCGAATGCTTGCACCAGATATATGATCTTTGAAGTACCTGCAGATCACACAATTGTAAAGGACGTGCGAAGGGGAACATATCTTTCTATGTAAAGAGAATTACGAGGAGAAAAGCAACCAAGTCGGTAGCAAATGGAGCCACGAGATGATTTTGGGGCAAGACACATTTGAGAGCAGAGCAGACTCACTCACCTCATTGAATCGTTGAGGCATTGCGTAGTGCTTATACCCCTCTGGCCACGGATAATCTCAAATGGAAATCTAACACGAAATCCCTTCCTTATAAATCCTACGAGATCTGTGTAACTTGCATTCTCTAGCTGAGAGTAGTCCTGACCATCAAATTCAAAGGGAATCATGCCCAAGTATCGACAAGAGGGTTGAAGCTCTCCAACTGCACAACTGTGGAACCTGTTGAGGTAAAAGAAGGAATTGTTGGCAGGCAGGCAAGCGAGGGGCCTGTACCGTGGCATATTAGCATCTGCTATTATTGGTTTGGAACAATTCACAAAGCATGCCCAAATACCGCCTGAATCAGTATCCAAATCGACAAAAGAATCATTGGATATCTCCCACCTAGGCCTAGGCCAGTCAATGTTAGGAGGGTGAAGATCAGCGCCAGGAAGAGGGCAGTTGCTGCTGTTTGAATCATCTTGCAGGGTGGCGTCGATGGCCAAGAAGGACTGATCGGTGTAGTCTATGCTGCTAACGTAGTATGTTCTTGTGTTGATCTGAATGGTGGCCTTGCCATTGTTACAGGACAGGTCATACCATGGACGAGGGCCGATACCACAGTCGCGAGTGTCGCCTTGAAGACGGAAAGGGTAGGATATGTTGTGAAGGTGACCGCAGGAGAAAGGAGGACAGTAGTGCAGGTTGTTGTCTTGCCCTCCTCCAACATCAGCTGCAACAACTCCAAGCAAAGAAGTGATCAGTAGTAGAGCTTTCTGCAGGGTGTAGGTAATACTAATACTAATGGAGCTCGCCATGGCTGCAGCTTCCCGGATGAATGGCTTTGGTTCTCTGCTTATGGAGTTGGCTGCAAGTGCTGATGGCTGTCACAGCAACCATGCTGTGTTATGCAAACGAACTTCTTTTTGCCTATATCTTAACAATTGAATAATTGCAAATGCTGGCGTCCTTCCGCCGGCCCAGCGAAATAAACAAAACAAAAAGCTTAGGCTGCTGATTAACGTATACTTACCTAATACTTTTGGGTGGCTAGCTTCCACGCTTTCCGCCTGCAGGATGGTCAGCAGTTGACGGACCTGCAAGACGATGGTCAGCAGTTGACGCCTTGACGGACTGCAGTACGTAGCCTAGCGCTTTGTACTATTTGAACAAGCCATGGAGACACACCACAAGGAACCTTTAAAAGAATAAAAATTCATGGAGGCATGGGGCACATACGGCAGTCAAGTCAAATTGTCAAAGTTGGAGGACTGCCAGCCGGCCAGGCACAGACACGCATATGATTGGTAGGAGTATATAGTATTTCCGTTGCTCTTCTTCATGTCCATGAGGACCATGACAGAAATGAATACTGGTCGAGTTAAGATGAGCTCTGGACATGCTCTTGCGGCAGCCCTGTTGCTGTTTCTTCTTGGAGCTCAGTTGAAGAAGGTCACAGCGTGGGAAGACAAGGATTTCTTCAAATCATGCCCGCCGTCGCGGTGCAGCGAGCATGGCCCGGAGATCAGGTTCCCTTTCCAACTTGAATCCAACAATAATACTACACCATCCTCATGCGGCTCACCATGCATGAAGTTATCATGCTATGGCCAAGACACCATCCTTGATAACAAATACCTTGGAAGGCCATACAAGGTGATCGCCATAGATTACAGGCATATTACCCTGACACTCTCCCCGCTTGCAGTCGCAGGCTTGGAATACTCCTCCTGCCCGCTTCTAAAATCGGTACCAATTCCTTCTGTACAGTTTCCTGCCGCACCATTTCCTTATTATGAAAACTGGACCTCCTGCGACATATACGATTGGGAACCTGCAGCACTAGTAAGCTGTTCATCAGAGTTCGAACCAGCTACTATCCCTGATGCCGCCGATTATATTGCTGGCCCCATCTCTTGCCTTAGCAACAGAAGCCACTTCTCCTATTTGGTGGCTTATGATGTACCCACATTTCTTATTCCATTGGACTGCGAGGTTGTCTCAGATGGCCGCATTCCGATACCACATTTTTCATCCGGTGGTGTCTACAAGTTCAGAGAAAGTGCAGAAAGAGTACTCAGTTTTTCTGAGACGACGACCAAGTGGACATTCCTCGGAAATGCCGTCGCCTTCAATTGCTCACGGCAGTGTGAATTCCAAGGCCGATGCTGCGCATTCAGTTCACGAAGGAATCAGACATTCTGCATGCGTCCAGGTATTATTTGTAACCCGGCAAATCCCTCTACAGCAGGCACCGTCTTCGTTTATTTTCTGCAAGTTTTACAATTTTCAGTTTACAATCCACTAAAAAGCCATCAAAACACATATGAGCGCCACACACTTACTTCATCTTAATCTCAAACGTGGTTGCTCAAAATGTAGATCTATAAAGCTTTACCAACCTCATCATAAGCCTCTGAATTGCATTCACTTCTGGGAGCGCATCATTGATTACAATTTACAACAAGATTATGGCTGGCATTTCTTGTACTGGAGCCTGGAGGTGCAATATATATTAAATCATGTTGACAGATGAGCTGCATCAGTGCATTACTGCAAAGGTTATTTTTGTTTTGGACCATAGCAAAGATCACCGAGATGGAGAATACCATATATAGCTTATGCCATTAACATGTGGGCATGGTCATCCCCGCATGTCATTCTCACATGCAATGGTATTTCTAACCGATGCATCTTTATACTACTCAATTTTCTGTTAATATGATGGTCACCTAAAAAATTAAGAACTGGAAGCGGAAATGAACACAACCATAATACAACTGCATGGGCATGGCTGCACCTGCAGAAAGTTACTGAAGAAACAAGACTTACCTGCTATTTTTTGCCGGGTTGGCTGAAAAATCGACCAACCGAACTGTATTAAGAAGAGAGAAAAAAGAGCCAGGTACATGCAACATTATACTGTCGCAGGGCATAAGCCTCCCCCCCCCCCCCCCCCCCCCACCCAAAAAAAAAAAAAGAAGAAGAAAAAAAAACTCCTAGGGATCAAGGAACCCAGGAGGAAACTCCCACACAATGACTTACCTGCTATCACAGACGTAATATTCCAGTTGTCTGCAGCAGCAGTTCAAGGTTCGTAGACAGATAGTTCAGATGGTATAGAAGTAGGTAATTTGGTTGCTTGTATGATACAACTAGAGCTGCAACGAGATGCTCCTGGATTGTTTACTTGTTTTGATGGGTAACGTAACAAGGTTAAGATTGATCTGAGGTGTGATAGACAGATAATTTCCAGCCCCTCATCCGCCTTATCCCACCCTAATAATTCTTAATACCATTTTATCATTTAGCACCAGCAAGATGCTTATGATATTTGTTGAACATGATGTAGGGATCATTTCTCATTTACAAATATATTCATATAGTCAGAATCTAAAACTTAATTAAGCTCATTCCACCTGGGGGTCTGGGTCCACTAATTGCACTATAGCAGTCACTTGTAAATAACTATATATGTTGGGTTTCAAGGAAAGGTTGTTGTTTTTGCAATTGATTTTATTTAAACTCCTTTTTGAAACAACTAAGTGAGTGCTTCTCAAACGACACGGATGAGACAGTGCGTCACGCCCGGTCGGAGTATGTGCAATGTATCAGTCTTTGAATTGATTCAAGGTTGGCACCCGGCCAACAACTTTCAAACGGCCACCCAGGCCTGGCTGATCCCATCAGCCGCCGATTTTCCAAACATCGAACCCATTCCACAGCAGCAATTTCACAAAGCAGTAGTCAAACAAAACTACGCTAGGAATCACCTCACATCCGCCCATGATCGTGGGCACGGCTGTTCGAACAGTTTAATAACCTCTGCAGAGGGGGTACACTTTACCCACACGATATTACTAACCTGGATCATCCAACCCGTGCAGAACGGCCACGTCTAGAGACCTTAAGACTTTCATGACAAGGCATTTCGAAAGCCGACACAGGTTCACCATATGCCAATGAGAGGGGTCCCAAACCAACACCAGATTAGGTCCCAGACCATACTGTGCCAGGAAACCCGGGGGTTCTCCCCGGCACCACCCCGTTGAATCCACATGTCTCTTGGCATCATGGTTCCCCCGATTAGCTAGTTACTCAGTCAGGGGTGTCCCATTCCACCCATCTGGTCGCACTTGTCTTATGTTCGGATGAAATTCCAAGGAAACGGTCCTTAAGTGCAAGAGCGGGAAACCGTACTCCCGGTACGTACCCCGGTCCGCGATTTTGGAAATTCATTTAGTTCGCAAGCACCGACCCAGGTGTCGGGTTTTCCAAGTCTTTTGTAAAACCCAAGTTTTACCCATCGTTGGATATTTTAAATTTTGAGGGGGGGTGTTCCGATGCGCGTACCCGAAGGCCCGTGCATTGAAGCACAACAGTTGACAAAGAAGGTTTAAGTGTTCAATAATTCAAGGAGGGTAATTGCAGTAATTAGGATTGGGGGCCGGCAGGCTATCTCGCAAGCCGCGGCCGAATTACTTGTGTAAATCCTATTCATGCAATATTTGCGGAAAAGAAATACTTAGATTTAAATTATAGGTGCAAGATGATCAAAGGTGACTTGCCTTGCTCGAGACCTTGAGCTTGATCCTTGAAATCCTCGCACTGCGGGTCTTCGGGCTCCGAAACTACACGCGAAACGGGACAACTCAACAAACGGCGAAAATAAAGCCCTATTATTGACCTCTAAGCGTGCCATTAGATAGATCTCGAGATCTGAGGAATTTTGGAAGTTGAACGGAGTCAAACGGACTTACGGTTGGGAAGATATTGAATTTCTAAGATTATTGGACTTTTGGTTTAAAGGAAAAAGTTTTTGAAAAAGAAAGGAAAAAGGGAGGGGAAATAGACTTCGCGGGCGGCTTGAGCGCGTCCCGAGAGGGGTGGGCGCGGCCCGGCCTTGCCATTGGGCCGGCCGGCCTTGAGAGGCGGCCCAAGGGGGCTCGCAGGGAGGGGAGGAGAGAGGGAGCCGGTGGGCCGGGTCCACCTTGCGTGGTCCCGGGTGGGACCCGCTTGTCGGCGGCTCGGCTCACCGTGAGCGAAGTGCACGCGGGGCGTGCTAGGGTTTGGGAAGGGGAGGCGCGGTGCACGCGCGGCTCGCGGTGGGCGCGGATGCGGCGGGCCCACGCGTAGCCTCACGGCTCGCGGTGGACCGCGCGCGCGAGCGGGGCCGAGGGGAGCGGCTGATCGGGGTCGGCTTGACCCGGTCGCGGCCGAGGTGGCGTTGACGTGGCGCCTTCGTGGCAGCCACGCGGGCCGGCGAGAGGTAGACGACGACGACGGCCGGAACGGACGGCGGACGGCGGCTGCGAACGGCGGGGCGATCCACGGCGATACAGGCGAAAGCGAGCACACCGGGTGGTTGTACGAGACGAGGGGAGACGAGTCAACGGCTCGGATTCGCCGAAGGGAGTTCGTCGGTGGAGGATTGTGGCGGCGGCCACCGGCGGCGAGAGAAGAGGGGAACGACGACGAGACGACTAAGGTTCGATTCCTCCGGACTAGAGCATCTACACGACCTCGGGATTGCATTCCTAGCACCGGATTGGGCGGAGCTACGCCGGGAGAAGCTGGCGACGAGCGGCGTTTGCGGCGGCGAGCGGCAACGGCGGCGAGGCCGCGCCAGGCGGTAGGAAGGTCTTGGGCCGCGCCTGCGAGCTTCTAGGGGTACTACGAGAGCTACCACACAATCTAAGGGGAGGAGGAGGAGCGAGGAGGGAGAACGGAGGAGAGCTCTACCGAGACGGGACGGGGCGCTGTGACGAGAGGCTGACGGCACGGGAGTGATCTCTCCGGCCTCGGACCGGGGAAGAGGAAGAAGACGAGCTCCCGGAGTCCCCTTCCGCGTCCACGAACGAGCCGTCTCCTCCGGCACGCGTGGCAACGAAAGGCGGCGGCGAACAGAGCACGGGAGGCGGCAACAATGGAGAGGGAGGGCGCTCGGCTCGGCGCGGCTCACGCGCACGCGCGCGCGGCACACGGGCAGAGCGAGGGAGGGAGGGAGAGAGAGAGAGAGAGAGAGAGAAAGATGGGCCGAGAGGGAATCGGCCCACCGAACCCGAGGGAAGCAAATTAGACTTTTGCGGAGGAATTGATTTGGGAAGGAATTGGATTCGGGATTTGAATTCGACGATGGATTGGGGATTTGAGATCTGGAATTGGCACGGAGACTGACTACAAGCAAAGAAACAATTTTCGCAATGAGGGTTTTTAGAATTTAAATTTTCCCGCTAGGCGCCACGACGGAACGGGCGCTACACCAGCCTTCCTCTCGTCTCGCACGTGCGTTGCACGCGATCGAGTCGAGAGAGAGCGCCGCTCTCTCCCTCTCTCTCTCTCTGTTTCTCTCTCTCTCCCGACGAACTTCCCCCGGCGCCAAAACTCCCGCCGCCGCCGTTTGAACCCACGCTCCGCGCGCGCGCTCCCGCGCGGTGGCCGACCACCCTGGCGCTAGCCGTGTCGCGCGCTGCCGCTGCACGCCGCTAGCATCCAAAACCGGGAGGCAGAGACCTCCGTGGCCACCACCGGCGTCACCCCCTGTCCGCTGCTCCAAGCCACGTCCTTCCAAACAATGGAGGCAGAGCTCCTCTCCCTCCCTGCCCCCTCTCTCTCTCCCTCTGTCCCACATCCCGTTTTGGGCAAGGAGCAGGGTCCCCTTTTCCTCTTCCTTTTTCCTTTTCCCAGCCTCAGCCGCTGTCTCCTCCTCTCCCGCCCGTGACCACCAGCCGCGCCCTAAGTGCCAAAGCCAGCTGCCGCCTTGACCGCCCTATGTTGGTTCCCTCTCCCAAACCGCCTCTTCTCCATCTATAAAACCGAAGCCGAGCTCCCCTTCCCATCTCAATCCCTCCCGCTTCACACCCCTACTCCACTGCGCCATTGTCGCCCTTCCTCTGCTCTCGCCGTCGCGGTCCGCCGCCGAGCACCGGGGAGACCGGTGCGTGCGAGGACGCGTGACGCGGGACTCCGGGCGCCCGTCTTCCTCCCCTTCCCCCTTCTCGCTTGCCCTCTCCCTCCTTCAGCTCGTGCGGTAGTTCGGAAGCCCTCCCGAACGCGCGTAGACGAAGCCCCTAGCCTCGCCACCGCCCGCCATAGGCTTGCCACCGTCGCCGCCCGCTCCCGGAGGCCGCCGCTCGTCGTCGGACCTCCACGGTGTCGCTCTGCCCCATCTGACGCCGGAAATGAACTCCTTGAACCCCGGAGATACCCCCACCGCCTTGAATTGATCCCTCGTCGACCGCTGCCGTTTTCCCCCTTTGCTCGCCGGCGGCGCGCGTCGCCGCAATCCGCCGCCTCCGGCCTCTTTCCGGCGAATCCGAGCCGTCGGCTCGCTTCCTCTCGTCCCTTCCCTCCCCCGGTGTGCTTCCTTTTTCCATTGAGGTCGCGCCTTACTCCGGTGAACTCGGTCGCAGTCCGCCGTCCATCCGGCCGCGCCCCCTTCTTCCTCCTCTCGCCCGGCCTGCGTGGCTGCCACGTAGGCGCCACGTCGGCGCCACCTCGGCAAGACCGAGTCAAGTCAGCCCCTCTCCGTCCCTTTCCCCCGTGCGCGCGGTCCACGGCAAGCCGTGCGGCTGCAAGTGGGCCCGCCGCACCCCTAGACCACCTGGCGCACGCGCCCGAACCACGCTCACCCGAAACCCTAGCGCCGCACCCCGCGTGCGCCCTCCCCACCGTGAAGCCAACCACTGCCATGCGGGCCCCACGCGGTGGATCCGGTCCACCGGACCGCCTCCCCCCTCCACCCGAACCCTCATGGGCCGCCTCCTCGCGCCCGCGCTGGCCCATTTGGTTCGGCCGAGCCGCGTTAGCCTTTGGGCCGCACCAATGCCACCCGAGGCAAGTCTAATTCACATCCCTCGTCCTTTTCCTTTTCCAAGGGAATTAATAAATCCTTTTTCCCTTTTCCATAAATCAATTCCTTATTCCAAAATTTCCATAGATCATTTCCTTCGGTCCCGCATGTCAGTGACTGTCAATAATATTCTTGAGAATATTATTCCCATGAATTCCATAAATCATTTCTCGTATTCCAGAAAATTCGGATAAATCTTTTCCTCGCTCAGAAAATCCATTTAAACTTCCAAAATTCATATCTCTCAATCCGTAGCTCCGACTGACTCCATTCCACTTCCAGTATTTCCGTAAAATTGAGATCTATTTAATGGCACTATTATTTAGTTTAAAATAGGATCTTTTCTTGGTCTTTGTTTAGGTTTTAATTGTTTGCGTATAGTTGCGGTTACCGGATTTTCGTCGATTGCGGGTTTTCTCGAAGATTCGTGAAGCTTCGTGAAGACCTTGAGCAAGGCAAGTCACCCTTTGACCAATTGCTCCTATAATTGGAAAATCATTATTATTTTGTTTGCAACTTGCATTATTAGAATCTCACACTTAACTTGCTTGGCCTCGGTTTGCATACCAAACCGACGGACCTACCCAGTAGTCGCACTAATTCCTGTAGGCTGTACTACCCTGATTCCTTGTCGCTCCACCCTTGTGGTACTTCGGTATCCGTGCTCTCTGAGCACGTGTACTAAATATCCCACATACACTGTTGATTGTCGAAAATTTGGGAAATGGGTTTGAGAAGCCTTGAAAACCCGACATGTGGTGTCGGCGTGTTTGAAAATAAAATAAATTGTGAAAACTCGCGATGCGGGGGTTGTGCCTGTGTGGCACTGTCCCGTATTCACATATAAGGTCCGATTCCTGTGGGAAATTCATCCGAGCATATAACAAGTGCGACCACACGGGTGCAATGGGACGCCCCTGGCTGAGTAATTAGCTAATCGGGGGAGCCATGATGCCAAGAGACATGTGGATTCAACGGGGTGGTGCCGGGGAGAACCCCCGGGCTTCCTGGCACAGTATGGTCTGGGACCTAACCTGTTGTCGGTCTGGGACCCCTCTTGTTGGCATATGGTGACCCTGTGTCGGCTTTCGAAATGCCTTGTCATGAAAGCCTTAAGGTCACCAGACGTGGCTGTTCTCCACGGGTTGGATGATCCGGGTTAGTAATGTCGTGTGGGTAAAGTGTACCCCCTCTGCAGAGGTTAACTAACTGTTCGAACAGCCGTGCCCGCGGTCATGGGCGGATGTGAGGTGTTTCCTGTAGCGTAGATTTGTTTGCCTGTGCTTTGTGAAAAGTTGTTGTGGTGTGGGAATCGTTACCAGAATCAGCCTATGTGGCAGATGGATGACCTGAGTGGTCAAGAAACGAATCTGTGTGATTCGGGATGTCTACGGGCATCATAGACTAGGCTTCCCGAGTGGAAGCGGATTGTTGTGCTGCTGGGCAGCTGGACTCTGGGAGTCCGAGAAAATGAAAAAGGCTCTGGGAGCCGATTAATCAAGTGGAATGGCTCTGGGAGTCGAGAAGAAATGATCTGACCCGGGAGGTCGGTACATTACCAAATGAGCTGTTGAAAAACATCTCTTAAAGTCGAATCGAGACGCAAGTCTCTTTTCGGCCCAAACTTAGAAAGAAATAAATCACTTAGTGATTTCAAAATGATTTCAAAACAAAAGATTTGCAAAAACAACCTTGCCTCTCTTCCAAGCTTGCATTAAACACCTAAATTCCCGTGACTTGCTGAGTACGAAAGTACTCACCCTTGCTCTATATAAATATATATAGTTCCTCCGTCCTGAAGAGAAGATGAAGTGAAGTAAAGAGTAGGGTTTCGTCCTGGTTCCCAGCCGTCGCCTGTGGTATTGGGTGTTAGTCCGTTGGTTCTGCTGCTGCCGCTGTTGCTGGTGTTTTCTCGTCAGCGTCGTCGGTTGCATTCTCGGGCTGTTCTGAGCTGCAATCTAAGTTAAGGTAAATAAGTCCTCTATTTATTTTAAGGATTGCAATGATTCTTATTTGTCACCGTGGGTACCAGCGCTATGTCCTGGGACTGGTACTGAGATTGCGGTTTCGTAGGAAGCGGTTCGCGCCGTTTTTCCTACGACACGCTCCTGTCAGGTGCCGTTGTACGGCGGTGCCGGATCGGGGTGTGACATTATATGTGCTACAATCTTACAATAAACATAAAAACTATATCGATCTCAGCATTGAAGTTTCGACAACAAAACGGGCATACAAATTAAGTAAATACAATCATCATAAATGTACTTGCTACTAAGTTACTGGTAGCTTTCGAACAGACATATGCTTTCGTCGTCGTCGTCCTCATGCTCCTCGGAGATTGCAGTTAGATCAGATGGCATACTGTAAGACTCCACTCCAGGAAATTGCTCATCATCACAGAAGAATGGCCTTGGAGGAACTTGCAGTTCATCGCTACCACCTTCAAGCATCTCTATCACCTCGCTCATCGTCGGTCGATCACACGACCTCATCTGAATGCACCATAATCCAATAATGCAAAGCTTCTTCTCTAGTTCATGTCAGCAATGTCAGAGATCTCACTCGTTTCTCGCCGAGTCAGCTCCTTGTACACCCGTGATGGATAATATGCTTGACTTGAGTTTGCTGCATTTGGATCTGCATTCCTTCTTCCTCCAGCCATCTCCAATAATAGCATTCCGAAGCTATAAACATCGGATTTGCTTGATATGACACCGAAGCTCCGAGAGATCATCTCGGGAGCTATGTAGCCCACGGTTCCTCGTGCAGCGCTCACGGGGACGAAGCTCTTATCCCTTGGGTATAGCTTCGCAAGACCGAAATCAGCAACCTTTGGGGCAAAGTTATCGTCAAGAAGGATGTTGTGAGGTTTAATGTCAAAGTGCAGAATGTGCATCTCGCAGCCCTGATGCAGGTAGTTGATCCCTCTTGCAATGCCCAAAGCGATCTCATTCAGCTTGTCCCAGGAGAAACTCTTCTCTGCCGAGAAGATGTACTTGTCAAGAGAGCCTCGAGGCATGTACTCATATACAAGTGCCCTCCTCATTTCTTCCGAGCAAAACCCGACTAGACGCACCACATTGACATGGTGAATCCTTCCAATGGTTGAGACCTCACTGATGAACTCATCTCCGTTGCAGCTGGAGCTACCAGTCAGCATCTTGACGGTAATATGGAGATTACCCGGGAGCAATACACCTTTATATACAGAGCCATAGCCTCTCTGGCCTAGCTTGTCTCGAAAATGGGATGTGATTGCAATGATGTCTGTGTAGGCAAACCTCGTCGGACCAATCATCTGCTGCATTCGGAGGAACTTCTCTACCGCGTCGATCGTGATCCTTGTTTTCCAGTACTTATGGGCAAGGAAGATGAATATCACCAGTGACCCCAACAGTAACCTGAATAAAACTTGTCAAATAAACCAACATACATGTATATAAGTTAGTATATATATGTTCATACTCACATGATATCACCGGTGTGATGATTAAAAGCAAGTAATTCGTATGTACCGAAATGAAACTTGGTGATATCAATAGCCGATACCAAGATTCCCAAAAAAATCATGTCTTTCTTGGAGGCACCTAGATTTGTGCAATCTACTTCGGAGTATGTTTCGCTCCAGAAAAGAGCACGGGTTAAATCTTGCACGAGATGTATGCTGCTTGAAGTACCTGCAAATCACACCATTGTACAAGGCGGGGTTATAAGTGAAGGAACCACATCTGTTTTATAAAAACAGAATCATGAGAAAAACAAAACTAATTAACTTGCGTTTGAGCGCAGATTCACCTCTTTGAACCCTTCAGGCATTCCGTGACGCTGATATGATTACTCTGGTAAGGACCAATTGGAAACGAAACACTAACTCCTTTCCTTATGAATCCTATGATATCTGTGTAACTTGCATTCTGTAGCTGTGAGTCCGATATATGCCAACCATCAAAGGGAATCATGGCCAAGTATCGACAGGAAGATTGATTAGATCGTACTGTACAGACACCGGGGGTGGAGACAAAAACAAATGAATTGTTCGCACTCAGGCAAGTAATGGGCTTGTACAACCTCATGTCTACTACTGCCCGGGAACAATTCACAAAGCATGCCCAAGCGTATGAAGCAATAGCAAAATTATCAAAGCCATAAGAATCATTTTGAGAATACAGGAAAGGGAGGTGATCGGAGCGAGGAAGAGTGCAGCTACTGTTTGTATCATCTTCCTGCATGGTGGCATCCACAACTGAGAAGAATTTACCGGTATAATGATGCTAGTCACGATGTATGTTCCAGTGTTGATCCGAATGGTAGCGTTGCCACTGCTGCAGGAGAGGTTGTACCACGGACGAGGAGTAGCAACACACTGCCGTGAGTCACCTTGAAGACGGAAAGGGTAGGATATGTTGCCAAGATGGCCACAGGAGGAAAGACACTGCTGGTTTTGCCCTGCTCCAACAACATCTGCTGCAATAACCACAAGCAAAGAAGAGACAAGGTGAGCTTTCTGCAAGGAGAAGTAGTACTTTCTACAAGGAGTAGCAGAAGGACGAGATGCATTGGATTTCGCCATGGCTCCCAGTCTAGCAGGATTTGCCTTGATTGGGGAGATTTAGTCATTATAAACAACACTGAAGAGGAACAGTATTACGAGATTTTTTACCGTCCAACGGTACCGGGCGGTACCAAGGCGGTACTGAATGTTGGCCGTTAGATCTGGCCTGATCCAACGGCTGGGATTGTTTGGTACCGCCCGGTACCAAGAATGTCCCTGATGCAGTACCGCCCAGACAATTTGGTTGGAAGGGTATTATTGTAACTTCGCGTTGCTGCTGGATGGATCAGGAGGGATGGATCAGGGCTGGCGGCTCGCTCGAACCCTAGTATTTGCTCTCCTTGCCTTTCACTGCCATGTTGCTCTGCCACCACCGCTGCCGTTATCCTCTGCGCCGCCGTCGCCGTGTTCATGCTCCTGCGCCGCGAGTTCGAGTTGAACCCTTGCGCCGAGGAGCGACGAAGGACAACGCGGACGATGATAGGGGGGGTTAGGGTTGGGCGGCGTTGGGCAGCGGCGGAGAAGGAGAAATCAATTTTACTGAAGAAATCTCTCCATAGCAATTCGAACATTAATCAATTTCCGGCGTTGGGCTGCGGAGGGAAGCGTGTGGGGGCGGAAGGAAGCGCATGGGGACGATGGATTGAGGGCGCAGGCGCGGCTGTGGAAGGAGAAGGACCGAGCGAGCGCCGAGCGAATTTCTTCTCCCCATCCTACCCACACAGGAATGAACGGCCAGATGTGTACTGGTACCGAGCGGTACCAGTACCGGCTGGTACTCTTTGCTGGACCACAAAGATGCTCCAGTATTACTCCGTATTGAGTACTTCCTCCGTCCCAAAATGTGGACATTTTTTTTAGGCAGACAGGTATTAAGAAAGTAGGTGAAAATAATTAGAGGAAAAATGGTTGTGATTGGTTGAGAGAAGAATGTAGGTGAAGAAATAGCTTCATTTTAGGATAAGACACTGTGCTAGAAATAACTACATTTTCGGACGGAGGTAGTAGCAGTAATCGGAGACTTTTCCGGAAGCACCCAATTTCCACAATCGTGATCCAGGCCCTGTTTAGATTTCAACTTTTGGATAAGCTTATTAATTTCCTTAACCGAATATAGCAGAAATCCGACTATTAGTGATGTGATAATTCTCTTAGTGACTTACCAAATTTTACTGTCTAACAGGTGGGTGATTTGATTGGGGAGATTTAGTCATATAGACAAAGACCGGAAGCACCCAATTTCCACAATTGCGATACAATCAAGTAAATGCTGCAATTTCTCGTTGACTAGACTTCACATGCAGCTTTCGGGTACTACTGTATAGTACTGTAGTACACGGATTGGTACAGTAGTTGTCCATCTTTTTTAGCTCGACGCAACATTGCCCTGCCTGCTTTCTTCTTGGATGACCTCCATGCTCGTCTGTCTGACACAGCGCATACAGAAAATAGGATGAGAAGATTTGTTGCAGCAGCCCTCCTGGTGTTCAGCCTTTTTCTCAACCTGGACACAGCAGCCTCAGCGTGGGAAGACAAAGATTTCTTCAGCTACTGCCCGTCGTCAAGGTGCAGCGAGCATGGCCCCGAGATCAGGTTCCCTTTCCAACTTGAATCTAACAATACTACACCATCATCATGCGGCTTGCCATGCATGAAGCTATCGTGCTCTGGCCAAGACACCATCCTTGATATAAAAAATTACCTTGGAACGCCATACAAGGTGACCGCCATAGATTACAACCGTAGTTTCCTCACCGTCGTCCCGCTCGTACACGACTCCTCATCGTCTCCCTGCTCGCTTCTAAAATCTATGTCTATCAGGCCAGGCGAAATGGATTATAGTAATTGCTATATATACGATGCCCTAGATGCAGCACTAGTTAGCTGTTCAGCAGAATATGCAGTACCTAGCCCTGCCGACGATTCCGGTTATATTACTGGCTCCATCTCTTGCCTTAGCAATCAAACCCACTTCTCCTCCTATCTGGTGGCTGTTGTTGCACCCATGTCTCTTCTTCCACTGGACTGCGAAGTCATCTCAGATGGCCCCATTCGGATACCAATTTTTTTCCCCAGTTATGACTCAACAACGCTCAGAGAAAGTGTAGAAAGAATCCTCAATTTCTCTGAGACCATGCTCGGGTGGAATTGCTACAATTGCTCACAGTGTGAATCCCAAGGCAAACACTGCGCATTCAGCTCGCAAAGGAATCAAACATTCTGCATGCGTCCAGGTATTATCTCTAAACCCCTGTACAACAGGCAGTACCATCCCCGTTTATCTTCTGTACAGTACAACTTACAGCCCCACACATATCCATGTAGTACTATCCGATCTTCAAAATTCAGCAAAACACTGGCAATTATGCCTGATGTATAAGAAATCAATATTTACAAGCAAATGAGCGTCACCTGTACTATCCAATCATCTTATAAACTGAAAGCAGGAAATGATATGCTAGCAAATGCATGTCTGCACCTGGATAAAATCTATTATATTAGTAAAACAGCTTTAAAAGAAGACACCACGTTCGCTGTGGGGGCTAGAAATTCCCACATTAATCAGAGAAAAAGAAAAAAGAAAAGGAGAGTCCAAGTAGAAATACGATTTAAAAATAGCTGAAATTTGGAATTAAAAATATGAAATATTAAAAGAAGAGACTATATAAAAACCCAATACGAGATTAATTAAAATTCAGAATAAAAATAAAAATAAATACGAAATTAAAAAAAGAGAATAAAAGAGGAGTTCAAGTAGAAATACAATTTAAAATTAGCTGCCACGTCGGTCAAAACCGCCGAGGGACCTAGTTGCACTGGTTTCGTAAGTTAGGGTATGCGTTGTATACGGTTTTACGGTTGGGGGACAATTTTGTAATTCGATGACAAATTGAGGGACCTTCGGTGTACTTTTTCCGCCTATATTTGTTTGGAACAGCCGAAACCGGATTCTGACTTACGTTCGGCCCAATAACGGGATTTCGATTTCGTGTGGCCCATGAACGATTTGGTAAATTGTATGGGCCATAGATCCTTCGCAAGGGCCCAACCCTCACTGGACTGGAGATCGTCGGTGGAGCAATCACTCCCCTCTTCCTGGCCGCCGGCGCTCCAGCGCTCCGGCGGCGGTGGCGCCGCCAATTGCCTGCTTCCCTAGAACCCGAGCGCCCGAGGCACCAAGCAATCAACCACATCCACCATCCTGGTCACGAGATCTCTGTGCTTCACACTCCGCCGTCAGCGCGCACAGCCGGAGGGCTATGCCTAACCCTACGCAAATCGATGCCCATCAATGGATATACTCAGTTTCACGACTTTCTATTTTCCATATTTATATAGATGCTAATGTATATATGTTTTTAGATTAGTATGTACAATTTAGGCTTGTAGCAGCAACGGTGGCTTTGAATCCGTGTACACTGCTTCCTGTTGGCATCCATATTGCTGTCAAGATGTTGGAGGGTAAATCCAGCTGCAACTGGGAAGATTTTATCACCAGATCAATGTGGTGCGTCTTGTGGGGTTATGCTCCGAGGGAATGGCTTGTCTATGAGTACATGCCATGTGGTTCTCTCGACAAGTACATCTTCTCATCTGAGAGAAGTTTCTCCTAGGATAAGCTCAATGGACTTGATCTAGCCATCGTTAGAGGTATAGCGTAAGAAAAAAAAAGAAATGATTTAACGGAAATATAAAATTAAAACCGATTTAGATAATATACCAAAATTCTGACAAAACATCTTAAATTTTTATAATAATAGAGATTAAAAGATAAATGTATATGATAGTTTAAAGTAATTTTTATATAAAGAGTTTTCACATGAAATATACTATCATTTAACGGTTTGAAAAACGTGATAATAAAAATCGAGATAAAATCTATATCCTAATTAGAAAGAAAAATGGTGTCATAGTAGAATGCCCTTTCTTTAATCTTGAAATCTGTTCGTTATTTTCGAAAGCAAAATTTACTTGAGTATCCGATGGAGAGGTTGGTTGATGAACTGAAGCTGCAAAAGAAAAAAATATTCTATGTTTGTGCTGTGGATGTATTAGTATTCGAGCATTAATGTGATTTATTAGCCGCTGGATCTAATATGAACGGTGTAGATGTTAAGTATTCCTTCCCTCCTCATCCACCTAACCACATTCCACAGTATCCAAGCGATTTCCCCGGCGCGCTGGTTGGTCGCCGGAGCCGCCTCCCAATCTTTCTCGGGTTAATTAGATACATGCCATTAAAAATTTATCGGTTTTGAAATATACCATTAGTATTCGCGTATTTGGAACCATGCCATTACAATTTTAGACATATTCAAAATATGCCACTACCTACCATTTATGAAAAAATTTGGACCAAATTACCCTTCTTTCTTTCTTTTTCTCCCCTCTCCTTTCTTCCACAGCTCAGAGAACAGGCGGCGGCGGCGGAGCGGGCGGCGGCAGCAGCAAGCGGAGCGAGCAGCGCAAGCGGCGAGCGGCAGCGTCGGAGCGAGCGGTGGCGGCGGTGGAGGGGCAGCAGCAGCGAGCGGCGGCGGAGGAGCGAGCGGCGGCGGGCGGCGGCAACAGCAGAGCAAGCGGCGCGGCAGCGGAGCGGCGAGCGGAGCGATCAGCGCAAGCGGCGAGCGGCAGCGTCAGAGCGAGCGGCGGCGGCAGCGTCGGAGCGAGCGAGCGGCGGAGTGGCGGCAGCAGCGAGCGGCGAGCGGCAGTAGTAGCAGCGGCGGCAGCGGCGCGAGCAGCGAGCGGCAGCAGTAGCAGCGGCGGCGACGGCAGCAGCGAGCGGTAGCGGCGGCAACAGCGGGCGGAGCGGCGGCGAGCAGCAACGGCAGCAGCGACGCGAGCGGCGAGCGGCAGCAGCGGCACCGGCGGCGAGCAGCAACAGCGCGGCAGCAGCAGCAACAGCGGCGGGGACAGCGCCGGAGTAGAAGCAGTGGAGAGAGAGAGCTAGAAGATGAGAGAAGAGGGAGAGAGGTAGAAGATGAGGGTATTTTCGTCCAATACATGCAAAATACGTATCTCAGTGGCATCACTGAGATTATAAACAAATAGCAATGGCATGGTTCCAAATACGTAAATAGTAATGGTATATTTCAAAACCGGCAAAATTTTAATGGCATGTATCTAATTAACCCATCTTTCTCCGCCGCGCGCTCACCGTGTCCACCACACCGGCCGGAGCCGAGCCGCATCTTCCTCTATCCTCCTCCTCCCCGGTCTCCATGGTCCACGTCGCCGGCTTCCACCACCCCCACCACCACCCATCTCGCGGGATCTCCGGGGTGAGGTGGAGGATAGGATGGGATGAGGAGGTCGTCGGTCGGTCTTCCCGCGATGCTGGCTGCTGCTTTTCGATATGAATTGACTACGGTAATGCTTCTGATTTGATTTGTGCTCTTCTATCTAGATATCTTGGAACTACTGAGCTCAATTCCATATCGGACAGATGGGTCTCACTCACACAGCTAACACAATCCTTCTGTGAAATTTCCACCAGATTCTGGTTCATAAATTGGACAAGGACTTCAGAGAATTTCACAGGGGGAGCACCACAGAATAAATCATGGTGGGGATAAATGAGTAGAGTAAATCGCAGCAACAGCAGAATAAGGTAACCACGACAACTGAACCACAAATATCTAATTCTCTCGTTGAATGTTTATACAGTGAAGGGTAGGAATGCATACTTCATGTGGCTTGGAACAATAAGAATGCATTGCATGCTAATGCTATGCATGTATTGCAAACTATGTACTACCTCCATCCCAAAATGTTTGACGCCGTTGACTTTTTTAAAAATATTTGACTGTTCGTCTTATTCAAAAAATTTAAGTAATTGTTAATTTTTTTTCTATCATTTGATTTATTGTTAAATATACTTTTATATATACATATAGTTTTACACATATCACAAAAGTTTTTGAATAAAACGAACAGTCAAACATGTTTAAAAAAGTCAACGGTGTCAAACATTTAGGGAAGGAGGGAGTATTAAGTTTATCTATCACATAGTACTAGTATTCCTTTACTGAATTATGGTACCATGTCCTGCAACTGCAAGTCTTGCAGCACAGGATGGCTGTCAGCTGAGAAAAACGGCTTAGGTGGCACCTGTAGATTCTGCAACCTCCCTGTTAGCATGTTCACCACCTTTGTCATTGATGGCCGGTTCTTTGGGTTCCACTGAATGCACCATAGTGCCACAATGGCCAGCTGCCTGATTGTTGCTTTTTCTTCTTCAGACATTTCCCTACCAAGTTCTAAATCCCGCCCAATGGTAACCTGCTCATAGATCCATTCTGGGAAATAGACCACATTTTGGCTTTCAACACTTGGGTCTGAGTTCCTCCTTCCGCTAACCATTTCTAACACCAGCATGCCGAAACTATAAACATCTGACTTTAAGATATCTCTCCAAAGTTCCGAGAATATAGCTCTGGTGCAATATAGCCCATCGTGCCTCTTGCTGCAGTCAAGGTAACGATGCTTTGGTCCCTTGCACACAGCTTTGCAAGGCCAAAGTCTGAAATCTTCGGGCTGAAGTTATAGTCCAGCAAGATGTTATTAGGCTTGATATCAAAGTGGAGGATACGCTGGTTACATCATTGATGCAGGTACTCCATTCCTCGGGCAATTCCTAAAGCAATATCTAGCATCTTGCTTGGTACTAGGAGTTGTTGAGAAGTATCAGAATCATGTGAAAATATATACTTCTCCAGCGAATCATTAGGCATGTATTCGTAAATGAGAGCCCGCCTTGTTCCTTCAGAGCAAAAGCCAAGGAGGCGGACAATGTTTGCATGGTGGATCCTCCCAATAGTTGCAACCTCATTGATGAATTCATCTCCCTCCCCTAGAGAGTTTTCTAGCATCTTAACCGCCACAGGGACTCCGTTTGGTAGCTCACCTCTGTACACACTTCCAAATCCACCTTGTCCTACTTTAACCTTGAACCGTCTTGATATCTTCTTTACTTCGGAGAAAGTGTACCTCGTGGGTTTAGATGTGCCATAGGTTTTGAGAAACATTTCTACCTTCAGATGTATCTCTTCGTTATATCTTGTCTTCAGAAAAAGATAGAGTGCAGTGGCCACCATCAACAAAAGAACAACAAATGCGGCAACCGATGATGTAGCTGATTATGCAGAGAATAAAAATTAGGGCATTAGCTGATCATAGTCCAACTTTTATTTATAAGTCTTTATTTTATTTTCATTGAACAAAAGAAGGTTTGGATTATTTCGCCGGGTAGAAGGTTTGGATTATTGAACCAATACCTGCAATTACTTTGACACGTGAACCTGCAAAAACCAAACAAGAGAATCAGACTTGATCGATAGTTTTGTTAGGAAAAAAAGAGGAGAAATTGACTTGAGAAAGAAAAGGTAAAATTGGAATGCGTGTACGTTTTAGATTCTGTCATTCTGTGGAATCAGTTGTGTTTGAATTATTCAATTATATATGAATATATTTGTAAATGAGAAATGATCCCTAGAATTTGTTCTGCAGATATCATAACTCATACTAATAAGCAAGTTGTCATGTGCTAACGATGGTGGCTAAACAAGATGGGATGGCAGATTAAGAACTGTTAGGGTGGGATAATGTGGAAAAAGGGTTACAAAATTATCTACATACCACATCTCAGATCTATGTTAACCTCAACACTCATCAAAGCAACCAAGCAGCATCTTACTGCAGCTCTCGTTGTATCACACAATAGACCGAAATTTTAAATTTAAGAATGGAGATAGTAATAAAACTAAATGGCTCCATAATTGTCAACATTAATCATTCACTTATATATGCAGGTTATGCTGGTGCTCAAAGTCGTGCGAAGCGCGACTACGTGGCTAGTAATGTTAAAATAGATGCACAACGGAGACATAAATTTTACGTGAAAAACCCTTGCCGGAAAAAAACCATGGGCACCAACTGGCAATAATCACTATAGATGAGTTGGATACAACCGCAGGGGATATATTGGGGTGTCGCACCCTCCCCGTATGGCTTACAAGAGATAAATAATATGACATAAATAATATTTATGCACCATATTATTAGGGGAAGTGGAATCCTGTAGTGCAGGCAATCAATCAGGTATGACATGTTTTTCCCATTTGCTACTACAAGAAGCCTAAGTTGTGTATCGATAGATGGGTATCGGTTTAACCCAAAAAAAAAAGAATGGATCAAGTGAATTACCTTCATCGATGCCTGACAAAGAGTGAGCAGCAGGCCACCACAGGAGACCTCGCCGGGCGTTGTTGTATGACAATCCGGCACCAGGAAATTAACATCTAGAACTTGAATCCGGCGGGGCACCGTCGCATCCAGTGAATCCCATCGAGTGGCACAAGGGCGTCGGCGAGCATGGTGGTGCACGCTGACGGCGGAGCGCCACCGCCGCCGGCCGGGAAGAGGGTAGGCATTGTTCCGTACTAGTGAGTGGTCGGTCCAGTCCAATAGTAGTTGAGAGGCCGAAGCCCACCCAAGCGTCCAGTAGAGTTGGGCCCTCGCGGAAGCATTCTGGCCCACACAATTTTGCAACTCGTCACAATCTCGCGAAGCACCCCGCCGGCCACGAATGCGCTCGGCTCGGCTCCGTCGCCATCCCCGTCTGCGACGGCGAAATCCCGGCGACCTCATGGCATTGGTCTCGAGAGGCACCAAGCACAGCGGCAACGCGCGCCATGGCGGAGTTGCTTAATTTCCTCGTGGACAGCGCCGCCGCTGCCCGGGAAGCAGAGTGCAATGTCTTGGACTTGGCTGTTCTGTTCGCCTCCTACCCTTGAATTTCTCTCCTAAATCGCGTGTGAATAAGGGGGAATTTGGATACAAGAGCATGAAAACACAAAGAATTAAAGAAGATTATTCATAATACTGTCTTGTGCAGATTAAGCATACACTCCTAAATATTACAAGCTCTCACTTTATAAGCTCTGACTTTATTATATGTGCTACAAACTTACAATAAACATAAAAACTATATCGATCTCAGCATATTTGAACTTTAGACAGCAAAACAGGCATACAAATTAAGTAAAAACAATCATCATAAATGTACTTGCTACTAAGTTACTGGTAGCTTTCGAACAGACATATGCTATCATCATCGTCGTCCTCATGCTCCTCGGATATTGCAGTTAGCTCAGATGGCATATTGTAAGAGTCCACTCCAGGGAATTGCTCATCATCACAGAAGAATGGCCTTGGAGGAACCTGCAGTTCATCGGTACCACCTTCAAGCATCTCTATCACCTCGCTCATCGTCGGTCGATCACATGACCTCATCTGAATGCACCATAATCCAACAATGCAAAGCTTCTTCTCTAGTTCATGCATATCATCAATGTCAGAGATCTCGCTTGTTTCTCGCCGAGTCAGCTCCCTGTACACCCGTGATGGATAATATGCTTGACTTGAGTTTGCTGCATTTGGATCTGCATTCCTTCTTCCTCCAGCCATCTCCAAAAGTAGCATTCCGAAGCTATAAACATCGGATTTGCTTGATATGACACCGAAGCTCCGAGAGATCATCTCGGGAGCTATGTAGCCCACGGTTCCTCGTGCAGCGCTCACAGGGACGAAGCTCTTATCCCTTGGGTATAGCTTCGCAAGACCGAAATCAGCAACCTTTGGGGCAAAGTTATCGTCAAGAAGGATGTTGTGAGGTTTAATGTCAAAGTGCAGAATCTGCATCTCGCAGCCCTGATGCAGGTAGTTGATCCCTCTTGCAATGCCCAAAGCGATCTCATTCAGCTTGTCCCAGGAGAAACTCTTCTCTGACGAGAAGATGTACTTGTCAAGAGAGCCTCGAGGCATGTACTCGTATACAAGTGCCCTCCTCATTTCTTCAGAGCAAAACCCGACCAGACGCACCACATTGACATGGTGGATCCTTCCAATGGTTGAGACCTCACTGATGAACTCATCTCCGTTGCAGCTGGAGCTACCAGTCAGCATCTTGACGGCAATATGGACATTACCCGGGAGCAGTACACCTTTATATACAGAGCCATATCCTCCTTGGCCTAGCTTGTCTCGAAAATGGGCTGTTATTGCAATGATGTCTGTGTAGGCAAACCTTGTCGGACCAATCATCTGGTGCATTCGGAGGAACTTCTCTACTGCGTCGATCGTGATCCTTGTTTTCCAGTACTTATGGGTAAGGAAGATGAATACCACCAGTGACCCCAACACTAACCTGAATAAAACTTCTCAATCAAACCAACATGCATGTATATAAGTTAGAATATATATGTTCAGACTTGCATAACATCATAGATGTGATGATCAAAAGCAAGTAATTCGTACTTACCGAAATGAAACTTGGTGATATCAATAGCCGATACCATGATTCCCAAAAAAATGATGTCTTTCTTGGTGGCACTTTGATATACGCATTCTACTTCGGGGTACGTTTCGCTCCAGAAAAGAGCGCGGGTTAAATCCTGAATGCTTGCACGAGATGTATGCTGCTTGAAGTACCTGCAAATCACACCGATGTACAAGACGGGCTGATAAGTGAAGGGAACACGTATTTTTTACATAGACAGAACCATGAGAAACAAAACCGAGCTAGATCCAACGATCGGAAACGATTTACTACCGTGAGGTACCGGTACCTCGAGGTACTATTTTACTGGACCGGAGCAAATCTCAACCAAATAACTTGCATTTGAGCGTAGACTCACCTCTTTGAATCCTTGAGGCATTCGGTGGCGCTCATACGAACATGCTGGTAAGGAACAAACTGATATGGAAATTTAACATAAAATCCCTTCCTTATGAATCCTATGATATCTGTGTAACTTGCATTCTGTAGCTGTAAGGAGTTGTCCGATATATGCCAATCATCAAAGGGAATCATGGCCAAATATCGACAGGAAGGTTGAAGCTCTCCAACGGCACACTTACTAGACGAGACAAAAACAAATGAATTGTTGGGAAGTAGACATGTAACTGGCCTGTACCAGGGCATAGTATCTGTTATTGCTCGGGAACAATTCACAAAGCATGCCCAAGTGTCTGAAGTAGTGGCCAAATAGACAAAACCATAAGAATCGGTTGAACTTTCCCCCAAATACGGAGGCCAGTAATCGGTGTAAGGAAGGTGATCAGAGCGAGGAAAAGGGCAGCTGCTGCCGTTTGTATCATCATCCTGCAAGGTGGCATCCACAACCGAGAAGACCTCACCAGTATAATCGATGCTACTCACGTAGTATGTTCTTGTGTTGATCTGAATGGTGGCCTTGCCAGTGTTGCTGCAGGAGAGGTTGTACCATGGACGAGGAGTAGCGACGCACTGGCGTGAATCGCCTTGAAGACGGAAAGGGTAGGATATGTTGCGAAGATGGCCACAGGAGGAAGGAGGACAGTACTGGGGGTTTTGCCCTGCTCCAGCAGCATCTGTTGCAACAATCGCAAGCAAAGAAGAGACAAGTAGAGCTTTCTGCAAGAAGTAGTAGTGCTTTCTACAAGGAGCAGCAGAAGGACGAGATCGAGATGCATTGGATTTCGCCATGGCTCCCAGTCTGGCAGGATTTGCCTTGCGGGGGAGTAGCATAGGAGTAATTTGGTGTGGGTGCTTTGACTAGACTTACTTTTCCGGAAGCACCCAATTTCCACATTCAGGTAGTGGATCCAGAACAACGGCAATATCTCCTTGACTAGACTTCACATATGCAGCTTTCGGGTACTACTCCACTACCTGGGGAAGGCACTAGTAGACAGCAACATTTGCCTTGCCTTGCTTTCTTGTTGGATCGTCTCCATGCTCGTCTGTCACAGACGGAGTGCATACAGAAAATAGGATGAGAGGATTTGTTGCAGCAGCCCTCCTGGTGTTGAGCCTTCTTCTCAACCTGCACACAGCAGCAGCGTCAGCGTGGGAAGACAAGGATTTCTTCAAATCATGCCCGCCGTCGAGGTGCAGCGAGCATGGCCCGGAGATCAGGTTCCCTTTCCAACTTGAATCCAACAATAATACTACACCATCCTCATGCGGCTCACCATGCATGAAGCTATCATGCTCTGGCCAAGACACCATCCTACATAACAAATACCTTGGAAGGCCATACAAGTTGACCGCCATAGATTACAAGCATGCTCTCCTGACCGCCGTCCCGCTCGCAGACGAAGACAACTACTCCTCACCGTCTCCCTGCCCGCTTCTAAAATCCATATCTATCAGGCCAAACTTAATGACAGGCTATGGTTATTACAATTTGGGACGGTACCAGAACCCTTGCCAAACATACGATACCTACTATGCAGCACTAGTAAGCTGTTCAACAGAATTTGCACTAGCTAGTGTCCCTGGCCCTGCCACCGATAACGATTATATTGCTGGCCCCATCTCTTGCCTTAGCAACCAAACCCACTTCTCCTATTTGGTGGCTTATCATGTAACTATGTCTCTTCTTCCGTTGGACTGCGAGGTCATCTCAGATGGCGCCATTCCTATACCAGTTTTTTATTACTCCGGTTATATCCCATCCATCTCCACACCAAGTGCAGACAGAATCCTCGATTATCCTTCCAGTTATGTCTCATCCACGTTCAGAGAAAGTGCCGAAAGAATCCTCAATTCTTCTGAGACCATGATCCGGTGGTATTTCTACGAGTACGATTGCAGGCATTGTGAACAACAAGGCCGACGCTGCGCATTCAGCTCACAAAGGAATCAAACATTCTGCATGGGTCAAGGTATTACTTCTTACTGGCCAAACAACTACTCTATACAACAGGCAGTACAATTCTCGTTTATCTTCTATAAGTTTCACATTTTCCAATTTACAGCCCCACACATATCCATGCTAGTGCTATTCGATCGTCAAAATCCAGCAAAACACTGGCAATTATGCCCGATGGATAAGAAAACAATATTTATCAGCACGACTCATGACATCACTTCTATTATCTTCTTTTAAGACCCACTTATATTATCCGATCATCTTAAAAACTGAAAGCAGGAAATGAACATAACCTTGATATGCCAGCACATGCATGGCTGCACCTGAATAAAGTTACTCAAGAAACAAAACTTATTTGTTAAATATGTGATCCGAATTTAGGCTTAAAATATATTCGGATTAGTTTCCTAATAGGATTTCGCATTTTAGGATTAGTTTCCTATTAGGACACCTAATTTTCTCCTATATATATGTATCTCTCTTGTAAGCCACACGGGGAGGATGCGACAACCCAATATATCCCCTGCGTTTGTATCCAACTCATCTATAGTGATTATTGCCAGTTGGTGCCCATGGCTTTTTTCCGGCAAGGGTTTTTCACGTAAAATTCATGTCTCCGTTGTGCATCTATTTTAACATTACTAGCCACGTAGTCGCGCTTCGCACGACTTTGAGCACCAGCATAACCTGCATATATAAGTGAATGATTAATGTTGACAATTATGGAGCCATTTAGTTTTATTACTATCTCCATTCTTAAATTTAAAATTTCGGTCTATTGTGTGATACAACGAGAGCTGCAGTAAGATGCTGCTTGGTTGCTTT
This sequence comes from Oryza meridionalis, assembly GCA_000338895.3. Taxonomy (NCBI): domain Eukaryota; kingdom Viridiplantae; phylum Streptophyta; class Magnoliopsida; order Poales; family Poaceae; genus Oryza; species Oryza meridionalis. The sequence continues at coordinate 953,946 of CM002524.2, forward strand.
GATGAGTGTTGAGGTTAACATAGATCTGAGATGTGGTATGTAGATAATTTTGTAACCCTTTTTCCACATTATCCCACCCTAACAGTTCTTAATCTGCCATCCCATCTTGTTTAGCCACCATCGTTAGCACATGACAACTTGCTTATTAGTATGAGTTATGATATCTGCAGAACAAATTCTAGTGATCATTTCTCATTTACAAATATATTCATATATAATTGAATAATTCAAACACAACTGATTCCACAGAATGACAGAATCTAAAACGTACACGCATTCCAATTTTACCTTTTCTTTCTCAAGTCAATTTCTCCTCTTTTTTTCCTAACAAAACTATCGATCAAGTCTGATTCTCTTGTTTGGTTTTTGCAGGTTCACGTGTCAAAGTAATTGCAGGTATTGGTTCAATAATCCAAACCTTCTTTTGTTCAATGAAAATAAAATAAAGACTTATAAATAAAAGTTGGACTATGATCAGCTAATGCCCTAATTTTTATTCTCTGCATAATCAGCTACATCATCGGTTGCCGCATTTGTTGTTCTTTTGTTGATGGTGGCCACTGCACTCTATCTTTCTCTGAAGACAAGATATAACGAAGAGATACATCTGAAGGTAGAAATGTTTCTCAAAACCTATGGCACATCTAAACCCACGAGGTACACTTTCTCCGAAGTAAAGAAGATATCAAGACGGTTCAAGGTTAAAGTAGGACAAGGTGGATTTGGAAGTGTGTACAGAGGTGAGCTACCAAACGGAGTCCCTGTGGCGGTTAAGATGCTAGAAAACTCTCTAGGGGAGGGAGATGAATTCATCAATGAGGTTGCAACTATCGGGAGGATCCACCATGCAAACATTGTCCGCCTCCTTGGCTTTTGCTCTGAAGGAACAAGGCGGGCTCTCATTTACGAATACATGCCTAATGATTCGCTGGAGAAGTATATATTTTCACATGATTCTGATACTTCTCAACAACTCCTAGTACCAAGCAAGATGCTAGATATTGCTTTAGGAATTGCCCGAGGAATGGAGTACCTGCATCAAGGATGTAACCAGCGTATCCTCCACTTTGATATCAAGCCTAATAACATCTTGCTGGACTATAACTTCAGCCCGAAGATTTCAGACTTTGGCCTTGCAAAGCTGTGTGCAAGGGACCAAAGCATCGTTACCTTGACTGCAGCAAGAGGCACGATGGGCTATATTGCACCAGAGCTATATTCTCGGAACTTTGGAGAGATATCTTACAAGTCAGATGTTTATAGTTTCGGCATGCTGGTGTTAGAAATGGTTAGCGGAAGGAGGAACTCAGACCCAAGTGTTGAAAGCCAAAATGTGGTCTATTTCCCAGAATGGATCTATGAGCAGGTTACCATTGGGCGGGATTTAGAACTTGGTAGGGAAATGTCTGAAGAAGAAAAAGCAACAATGAGGCAGCTGGCCATTGTGGCACTATGGTGCATTCAGTGGAACCCAAAGAACCGGCCATCAATGACAAAGGTGGTGAACATGCTAACAGGGAGGTTGCAGAATCTACAGGTGCCACCTAAGCCGTTTTTCTCAGCTGATAGCCATCCTGTGCTGCAAGACTTGCAGAACATGCTGGCATAAAATAGCAAAGGAATCTTAGAAGGAAAAACTTAAATACACTTGTTTCAATAAATTCCTAGCATTAGGATGCAATATACTCTTAGTACTCCAAACCACCTAAGTATGCATGACACTCTTCACTGTGTAACATATTCAATGAGAAAATTGGAAATTAGTGGTTTAATTGCCATTGTTACCTTAATTATGTTGCTGCTGGTAACCTGGTGTTGCGATTTATCCCCACCATCATTTTTTCCTCAGTGCTCTGTATGCGCATCTGAAGTCCTCAATACAAGTCATATCCTTATCCAATTAATGAACCACAATCTGTTTACAGTTCTGTCCTCAATACCCATCTGGTTACAACAAATGCCTAGCATTAGCATGCAATGTATTATTGTTATTCCAAGTCACATGAAGTATGCATTGCCGCTCTTCACTGTATAAACATTCAATGAGGAAATTGGATAGTTTCAGTTGCTAGTTACCTTATTCTGTTGTTGCTGCGATTTATCCCCATCATGATTTATCCTGTGGTGCTCTGTGTGCCCCTCTGAAGTTCTCTGAAGTCCTCGTCCAATTTATGAACCAGAATCTGGTGGAAATGTCACAGGAGGACCATTATGCAGCGCAATTAACCGCGATGTAGAATAGATTAACTGTGTGAGTATAAGACTCATCATGGATTTGAGCGCAGTAACTCCAAGATTCAAATAGAAAAAGAACAAATCGTAAAAAAGTTACCTCTGTTAATTCCAACTAGGAGTCTTAGATGGCCGAAACCAGAGACCAAAACCATCGCCGGCGGCAGGGAGGGAGACGAGCGCGCCGATCTGGCATTACCATTGTTTTTCGCCGGGTCGGCAAAGACCGCCGACCGCCGACCGTAGTATATTAAGAATTTGGAGAATGTACAGAGATGGCGAGACTTCACAGCCACCGTCTATTTACAAGATGCCTACCATTGTTCCTCTTTCCGGAGTCCGAAATGGAGAGGAGATGGGTGCCAACTGAGAATAGGGTTAGAGACTAGGGAGGGAGATGGGTCGCGTGGCGGAGGACAGATCAGAGAGGGGAGGCTCCGGCGACCGCCCGGCCGGCGGCCAGCGCCGAGAGGCGTGGAATGGAAACTGGAGCTGCCTGGAGAGAGTGGACAGTGGAAGGATGGTGTTAGGGAGAAATCTAGTGCGTTCATATTAGATCCAACGGCAACTGGCAGCCTCGCATGGTCACACCAACAAAGCATGGACATGAACAAGAAATCTATTTCTTTTCTTTTCTTGAGAGAACCAATGGTACTCCCAAGTATTCCCTTTCTATCGCTCCTAAGTACTCCTATAAGTGATTACAGGTAACTGAAGTTTATATGCAGATGATTTGCCATCTAGCATAGAAACAATAACAGAAGACAACAACATTGAGCCGATTAAGGAGGAGCTACAGTATAAAACAAAACAAGGAACTTGGTCATGTTCCAGCCATGTACTTACTGTAATCTGTAACCTGTATATGCTGTACTGCCAGTGTTGTTGTTACGTATGTAACCAGAGTGAGAAGAGCACCGCCAAATCACACTGCACATCACCATCAGGAGGCCATCATTCACGCCTCACCACATCCCATGGGACATGTACTGGTAACCGAGAGGCACCTGGAGCTGAACCGGCGTGCTTGTGAGGCTGCCATCATTGGAGCCAAACGATTGAGAGCTCATCGGTGGACTTCCAACCGGATGCAGCGTCGACAATGGTGTGCTGCTCCCAGCATAATTCACTGGAGTACAACCGCAGACTCGCCTATCAAAAGCTGGCAGATCCCATTGGTACACCTTGCCACCCAGAGGTGTTGATATCTGGCGCCACTGGTTGTAGCTGCCTGTGCTCGCGTGGGTGGCATAACTCCTCTCACTGAAGAACCCTGGTATATCATGCCTGCAATGCCAGCACTGTCCTACTCCTTGACGTTGCCGAACAGGTTGATATTGGTCTACATCCATTGAGAACACTCCATTTGGGAACCATCCAACTCCTTGACGTTGTTGAATATGTTGATGCTGGTCCAGATCCATTGAGAACGCTCTATTTGCATACAATCCCCCATGGTTGAGGATTCCGCCGGTATAATGCTGCTGGCCTGGATGATATGGATTCCAGAAATTTGTCTGAACACTTGGCAGGGTTGGACACTGTTGTGCCTGCACCCACTGTTGCTGAGCATTTGCATGTACATGTGGCGGCCCATTATGGAAGGTGCAACCTATATTGTTGCTTCCATTAATCACCATAGTTCTTGAAACGGGGTATTGTGGATATCCTCCAGTTAGATAACCTAGGTGAGAGGCGTCTTCGTATTGCTGAAAAGGGTTGGACTAAACAAGTAAAGCGGCAGAAAGGAAATGCCTCCTACGCTTCAATATACAGTGTGCAGACAGGTAATGTTATTGATAGAGTTATAGGTATTCCTGTACCTCTCTAATATCATTGCAAAGTGTGTAGCCATCCCTTCTCATCTGCATAAACAACATAAAACTCAGAAATTGAGCTCGAATGTTATTATAGTATAGAGAGCAAAGCATTGATGATTACCATAAATTTAGTTGAATGATTTTTCTACAGATTTCCAGGAAAAAAATTATACATTTTGGCAAGCACACTTTATGAACAAGCAAATAATAGGATTTAAATATGCCAGATAGTTTCTCATTGCCAAAGAAGCAACAAATAGTTTCTCATTGCCAAAGAAGCAACAAACATTAATATATTTGCCTCTATGAATAATAATACAACGGCTACCTTGGAAAAGACAAACTTACCAGCAAAATGAATTGATCCACAAGCTTGTTTGCATGGTGCTGCAAAGCATATCATGCGTAAGAATGAAATCAAAAGGTATTATTCCTGGTTTCTGAAACTCAATTGAAGAGTACTCACAGAAGTAGGAAGAGTAGAAATGTATACATGCTCATCCCCATAGATCGTTTCCACCGCTACTTGATGATCATCCGGTGCTTCGGATTCAAGGAGACGAAGTGTGTAATGGCATTCATCAACAACACCTGCCACGAGACAATGTTTAGGAAAAGAAAAGGATTACTAGCAAAACAAGATTATGCAAGCATAAGTAAGAACAAGCGCACCTCTACATAAATACTGTACAGGGTGAAAACTAAGCCTTCTAATCTTCCGAGTATTCATAGTTCTCCCAGTTGGATAGTTTGACATGATTTCATTCTGGGTATATGCAATGTCTGCAGTATTCTCAGACAGAAAGAATTTGGATGGTGGCAATGGCCATGATCTTTCTGAACCATCAAGTTTAGCAGCCCTTTCATTCAGTCCATGCCTAAGGAAAAACAAATGGTGAAACTGATAAGTTGTACAAAGAATTACCATCATAGTTGGCACATAACAACCCACTAACTTGAAATGAAACCTAAAAATAGAGAAGTTATGCAGAGCAATACCTCTTTGAAGTCAGGATGACCTCAGATAGAATCTTTTCAATATCAGGTTCAATGGTGTATGAAGGGTCTCCAATACATGACTCAATATCTGGAGAAATACCCAGTTCACTGCTAATGCCATCAGTAACATCTGGTTCTCCTGGACTTACATTCTCACAAGGTGTATTGCTCTGTGTATCAGCTTTTTTCTGCCTTTTCTCTTTTGAATCGATTTCCTGATACAAATAAGTATAAACTCCTAAGACCTTCCTCTTTGAAGAAGAAGGTTGGGGCCCTGTAACAACCTTAGGAGGTTTACTGGGAGCCTTTCTGGAACTTTCACTGCATGAGATTACAGAGGGCGTTGTTCTGTCTTTGAGCTCTTCTACACAATAATTGCCTGGACCAACAGTTGAGGGCAGATTTCTGTCTTTTAACCTTACTGTTGAATAATTAACCTCTTTGGGGATTTTTTCAACACATGAATTATTTGTCTCTGAGGAAGGATGTGGACAGTCCGCTGTGAACGCTGACAAGGACTTTTGTTGCTGTACTCTCATGTCCTTGCTGCCTGTTGTCTGATCTAAATTAACCTTTACAGGCTGTTGGTTTGGAGATACCAAATTAAGCCCTTTGTTGTTTGAAGACCTTATTGACTTCTGAAAATGGCATTTGGTACTTTCAGAGCTCAACAATGAATGTTTGTTTGAAGGCCTGCAGCTTTGGCAGTCATGTATTTCACGTGGAAGATTTGAATGCTCCTTTCTGTTCTGTAGTTGAACTGTCTCCTTTTGTGGTTGTTCGTTTTCATGATCAACCTGCAAAATTGCTATCTGTGCCTGCTGACTCTGAAGCAAAAGGTCAGGAGCAGGAGTACAGGATGCACTTTGTTTAATGTTACACGAGACAGAGCTATTCATAAGGGTAGAAGAGTATTGAATAGCAGTATCAGGATCAGATCCTGCAGCTGATTGGGCCTTCTTAATTTGGAGAGCGAGTGGACAGTCCATAGATAAGCCGTTCAATATTCCACGTGGCAAGCCTTCTGGAGCTTCATTTTCAATGCATACAACTGCTCCTTCACAGGTGATGAATTCCTTGGGTTTGCAATTTTCAGGAGGATCGGCAGAAGTATTGTCAATAGATGTAGCTTTAATTTTCTGCCTCCCTTTATTTAGACCTAAATCAATCTGTTTTGCAAACGATTTGGTAAAAAATACAAGGTAGATTGTAGTACTTTCAAACTGGACAAAAGTTTTTACTGGAATCCAGAAACAGAAAGGTTAATCAGGGGTACCTTCTTAACAGAATTCTGAAGTCTTTCAAGGCATGGTGTAGGGTCCAAATTAAGTCTGGGTTGCAAGGCACGGAGGATGGTGGACTCGGCAATCTGAAATTCATATGATTAGAGAAAATTAAAGTAGGTGATATGTTGAAATAGTTGATGATATATCACAATGTAAATAACAGGATTAAAGATGGGCTAACCAATTGATCGTGATAAGTCCATGAAGCATTAACAACAGAAGCTAGATCTTTCACAACACGTTCAGTGCCCAATCTAAGAGAAACTCTATTCACTATTGGGAAGTCATCTCCTGAAGAATCGCCAGCATTAGACAGAAAGGGCCGGTAGTCCCGCACCTAGTATTTTACATTGTACAAAGAAGATACCTGAGCAGAAATACAACATATGTTAAAGTTGCAAAACTAGAGTATGACTTTAGCTAACCTCACACACAATAGTTCCATTTCTAAATTTGCAAGGCATGTCGCCCAAGATGACTTGAGGCAAGCAGCCATGCTCAATATCCTGTAACAATACATTGGACAATTACGAAATCTGCAGTGACGATGCAAGAGGTTGTAATGATGAAATAATTTTGTTAAGGAGATTAGAATCTTTTGGTTCAAATAGAATTGCAATAGAGTTACTTGGTTCCCAAAAAAACACCAGCAAAGAAATGAAATGCATGATGATTCTACACTGGATTGGCAGAGCTCATGACTTCAATTTTATTTTTTTTAAAAAGGCATGTGGTTCTAAGAAATGTATACATAACTACCAGTTCTCTCTGATCACATCATCAAAAGATGGCCACATGTGAAAAATTATACAAGTATTGACATAATAAGAATCACACTTACAGAAAACAAAGCTTGAGATGCTTTGCTGTACGGCCTCTTCTGTGGATCATCGCCAATCAGAAACAGAAGCATTCCCTTTGCAGAAACCAACAGACGCTGTTACGATCAACAGGTTACAGATAGATAATGTCTATTCAGATGTAAGCCGTACCTTGCCTGGGTCACTAATTGAATACCCATCCGGAAACAGGTTCAGTGCAAAAGACGGCCCAAGATCTGCACCACAGGAGTGTTTGTGAAAATGCTCCGACAACAATCAACAGAAAAAAATTATCAAAAAATCGTGCAATTAGATCAGGTCCTCACCTAAATCATCAGAACCAACTCCGTCTCTATCATATACATCCGATCGTGCAGCGGCGCCGAGCTGCACGAATCAAAACGAAACCGACAGTAACGCACGCTTGCACACACCAACTCAATCCACACGACCGCGATTGCTCTTTTCTTCAAGCAAACAACGATGGAGAGGAACAGATAGCCGAGGACACTCACATCCCAGGGCAGAGGCGGCGGCAGGGGCGAGCCTTCTGCTGGCGCTGCCGCGCGATCGGCGGCGGTTGCTGCGGCCGCGGGAGGCGGAGGCGGCGGCGGAGGGTAGAAGCGGCGGCCGCGTCGGGACACCCTGAAGGAGACGACCATCGCGCCGCCCCCCGCCCGCCCACCGCCGCGGCGCCGACGGCCGCCGCGTGGAGGAGAGGTAGGGTTTTGCGTGTGGGTTGGTTGGTTGGGGTTTTGGTTTAGAGAGAGAGAGAGAGAAGAGAGAGATGGCGCGAGCGCGAAGAGGAAGACGATGGGGAGGTTTTGCTACGTTCACACGGTTCGTGAGGTGCTTGCACATGGGGCCCAGCGGCAGTGAGAGTGCCGGGGGACACCCAGCAAAGGTGACGTGGGGCCCACGTGATGGGACTACTTGTCAGACGAGGTGGGCCCACTGCTCGGCTCGTTCATGGGCTCGATGATCCATTATTAGACTTATATTAAGGCCCAATAGTTCATGAGAGGTAAGCCCATGGAGAAGGAGAACTCGCCGCCTCGCCGCGGCGGCGGCCGACTGCTGCCGCCTCCGTCTCCCTCAACGGCGGCGGCGGCGCCGGATACTCCCTCTCGGGGCTCCGGCGAACTGCTGCCTCCTCCTCCGCGTCTCCGACTCCATCAACGCCGGTGCCGGAGACTCAACCCTTTCCCTCCGAGCTCCGGCGAACTGCCGCCGATACCTGCATCCTCCGCCTCGGTGAGTACAGAGGCCCATGACAATCACTATAGTTCATTACTTGAGATCTGAATCAGTGTATAAGGTGGTTAATTCATATGAACGAACTTCTCCAACAGTTGGACTTGTTCGGCATTGTTTGTCTTCGTGTTTAATGAGTTAATTAGCTGTAACCCCTGACATACATAGTACTATTACTATATCTTCCTCCGTTCGATATTATAAGTCATTTTTAGTTTTTGATAAGTCAAACTTTTTAAGTTTCTGGAATAATATAACAACATCTATAACATCAACTTAGTTCGATTAGATCTAACATTTGAAAGCATGTGTGTTTTGTGTTAGAAATACTGTTATGTTTTTTTCTATAAACTTGATCAAACTTTAAAAAGTTTGAAAAAAAGTTAAAATATATATATTTATATGGAAGGAGTATATTATAAGCATAGGCTGCTTGTATGCTCCAATTTTTAGCTGCAATATGCATAGGATCCATGGATGAACTTGTTTAAACTAGTCTTTTTTTTAAGATAAAGAAAGACCTCATTTTTGTGTGTGCTTAGGTCAATTAGTTTTAGCAGACTCTTAAATCTCTCATCATTACCATGCATGTCCCCATCAATTCTTTTTAAACCAACAAATAAAGTTAGACTCTGACTGGTACTTTCAGGCATCAGACATGCATGCATCAGTACATCCCAGATTCCCAGTCAGGTTGCAAACAGTGGATACAGTACAATAAAACCCACATGAGAAGAACAATGTGTGCTTAAATGCAATTACAAGGATAGACCACCAAATCAGGCGCATGTGATCGTCATCAAATCATGTGTACCGCACCAGAATCATACGCTGATCACCATTAAATCTCCATGGGGTCCCTGCTATCACTAAGACACTAACTAGGCTTTGATTCTGAACATAGATATGAAGCTAAAAGTAGTTTGGTCTGAGGAGTATGTACATTCTGTGCTGTGAGGTGTTCATTCAGTCAGGTCCACACACCATGTGCTGCAGCACCCCAACCTATGGAGTAGGATGGTCAAGAAAGATGGCCTGCACTGGATGCACCACCCCTGCACTGGATGCACCACCTCAGCAACCATGACTCCTTAATTAATCAAAATCATGTACCTAAACCTGATGCAAATGCAATGCAATTATGCAGAAAGAGTAGAGGAAAAAGGAGAGGAGAGGGTGGGTTTTGTCGTAGTGTAGGTGATCGACAACAGGTTTGTCATGTCGCCGTCCACACGTGTGTTTACTTGCCTGTTCATGGTGCGCGTCCATGATGTACATATGCCAGATGATTCATCAAGTTCTCGTTGATGCATTTCTAATAGGAGTTTAATTTCATCTCATTGAAGTTTTGCTGGATTTGAGAATTAGATTTGAATGTCAGGTGCCGGATGATGTTTTTTGTTCTTCTGAATAATGGAAGAAGCAGAGAGCCCTGGTTTAGTTTAATGGAGTCCTACTGAAGCTTAAGTTCAGAATTATAGGAGTGGATGGAAATGCTGTGTATGCTTTTTGTGTCATTTGAAGAGGTATGTTTTTTCTTTCCTTAGGATAAAAATTATTTATTCAGGATTGCTGAATTATGGTTGAAAGTGTGGATGCCAAGGTTGTGAGTTAAACCTGATTTTTTTACATTTGTGTGCTGCAATAGTGTCTTGTCTGCCATCAGATAGCCTGAATTTTTTTGGCAACCAAATCCCAACCTGGCTCATTTAGTTCTGATTTCTGAATGCAGCATATATACTTGCATTTCCCATTTTCTAAAAATAATCATGAACACGAGCCATTTTTTTGCTGTCCATCTCATCAATCAAACAGGTCGTGATCAAGATAGCTTGAGAGAATCACAATATGGTGAGCAAATATAAACTAAAAAAGAAATAACGAGAAAGATGTAAGAAGCATCGCATTTAAGTCGACATGGATGGAACAGGGATACAAGGGAGCCCTCCTCACTGATTGCATGTTTGAAACTCAGGACACTCCAGCCCAGCAGGCTTACCTGTCAGGAGCCCACTACCCATATATATATCAAACATATGCATATTTCCAAATTATTCCCCCATACCATACAGTAATCCAAATCCACCAAGAAGATCAAGTCAAATTGCCCACACATATGTCATAACGACAGAGGGAAGAAATTAAAAGGTAAAGGACATGATCAGCATTCAGCATATAGGAAACTAAGATGTTCTTCTGATGTTGCCTTAACTACATAGCCTGCTTATATGATGGGTGTAACTTTTGGTTTTTATGCTTCCTGTAGGTCACAGTTAAGTCTGTTCCAATGAATCAATGATATGTATGATAAACATGAGTTCTGAACAGTTCCTGAAATTTTTTTGCTGCAGTATCTCTATTACAATGACGTGTGCATGCATACAGCAAAAAATACATGTGGTACTAATTAACACTTGTTCTGCTGTTGCTAATATGGCACAAATATGATGTAATAAAGCACTACACCATGTGCTGCAATTAGGCAATTGTACTCAAACTACTATTAGCACATTGCATTCATGCAATTGAGAGGTCTCTATAGTCTATAGTCTATAGGAACCATATCCCTTCATGAACTTCAGGAGTAACAAAACCCTCTATATATACGCACACGCCCTGCACTCCTCTCAAAAACACAAGCAACAGCTTAGCTAGTAACAGTAGGCCACTACTAGCATCACTGCATTTCTAGTTAAGTAACAACACTAGAGAGAGTAAGGAGTAGTGAGACCATGGGGAGGGATCAGGCAGCTGCAGCAGTGATGCATGAGAAGGTGAAGCTGTTCATAGGAGTGCTGGCCCTGCAGTTCCTGCTTGCAGGATTCCACATTGTGAGCAGGGCAGCACTCAACATGGGCATCAGCAAGATTGTGTTCATCGCCTATAGGAACCTCATCTCCCTCGCCTTGCTCGCGCCCTTCGCCTACTTCCTCGAGAAGTGCGTAAATAAACCCCTTCTTTTTTTACATAAAAATTAATCAGTTGTTTCATTTTTCTCAAAAGTATATATAAGCTGTTGTTGATTGTACATTTTTTTCATCTATGATCTCTATCAGGAAAGATAGACCACCACTGACCTTCTCTTTGCTGGTGGAGTTTTTTCTTCTAGCACTGTGTGGGTAAGTAGATTGATTTCTTTTACCATCTTCTCTGCTCTATATATATCCATATTTACTCGGACTGAAATTTCTGAATCTCTGTACCATTGTTCAGGATAACTGCAAACCAAGGTTTCTACCTCCTAGGGCTGTATCACCTTTCACCAACTTATGCTTCTGCAATACAGAACACAGTTCCTGCCATCACCTTTGCCATGGCTGCCGTCCTCAGGTATATATCACTTAATTTATACACCGAAGAAATATAAGATCAGTGTAAAGGTATATATTAGTAACATACATGCATGCAGTTTTGAGTTTTCACTGCAGATTGAAGTGTACGTGTGTTGTGTGCATGCAGGCTTGAGCAAGTAGACCTAGGCAAGAGGCATGGGGTGGCCAAGGTGGTGGGCACGGTGGTGAGCATCGGTGGTGCCACAGTGATAACTCTCTACAAGGGCCTACCACTGTTCAATCACAATCTGAACATCAAGTCCCTGTCTTCCTCGAGCCTCATCCTCAACTGGACTCTGGGCTGCGTCTTCATCCTTGGCCACTGCCTCTCATGGTCTGGATGGATGGTTCTTCAGGTAGATAGCTAGTCTCTCATGCATGCGCATTGGATCGATGGCTAATTGGCTATGACTTGCTGAATGTCAGAACTAACTTTGCATGGTGTATCGATTGACTTATGTGATTCTTGTTTGTTTTGTCATTAGGTGCCAGTTCTGAAGAGGTACCCAGCTAGGCTGTCAGTTCTATCACTGACCTGCATCTTTGGGCTCCTCCAGTTCCTGGTCATTGCAGCCTTCACTGAAGAAGACCTGAGCAGATGGAAGGTGAACTCCGGAAGCGAGCTGTTCACAATCCTCTACGCTGTAAGTGCATAGCTGCAACATACCGTCTTCGAGATCTATATATGAAAAATCATGAGATTAATAGATGATGTTTCTTTTTGGTGCTTGCTAGGGTCTTGTGGCATCTGGCGTGGCGTTTGCTCTGCAGATATGGTGCATCGACAGGGGAGGGCCGCTGTTCACCGCCGTGTTCCAGCCGGTCCAGACCGTCGCCGTCGCCGTCATGGCCGCCATCATTCTCGGAGATCAGCTATACTCAGGAGGGTAAGATGATTACACACAAAATTCAGTAAAAAAAAGTGCATTCCTTTAATTCTCTGAATTTATCTCATCGATCGATCGCTGGACTGTAAAAATTATCATTGGCAGGATCATCGGAGCAGTTCTGATTGTGATCGGGCTGTACTTCGTGCTGTGGGGCAAAAGCGAGGAGAAGAAGAGCAAGAACAATCTGCAGGACCAGTCATCGGTGCAGGGAGGAGGAGGAGACGACATCAGGAGGCATCTGCTCGGGCAAGAAGATGCATCTCGCAAAGACGAAGAAGCTGCAGTCACTGATGAACTGGCATGACGATCGATCGAGCTGAGGGGCGTTCTTCACCAGTAATATGCATGATGATGTTGGAGTTGGAAAATATATGTTGATGTCAGTGACTGTACTTTTCTTAACTATATTAATCAAAGAAGAAGATCCAAGCGTGCCAGTGTAATTAAAAACAGTACTGCTAGCTGGTCCTCACTGACCAGTGATATACTATATATAATTGCTACGAATCAATCTGTGTATATCTCAAGCTGTATATTCAGAGTTAATAATATAATATTGCCATAATTTTGTCCATGTTTGTCCACCGTAAATATTACTCAACCGTAAGAGTAACTCAACCGTTGATTTTTTTTTTTACTAATTCACCGGTGGGAGAGCTTCTCCACCTGAATATATTGCGTCAAACGAAAGTACACAGGACAGACTTAACCTGCGCAAGCGCAGTAGTCCTGGAAGATGGTAGCAGAAGATACACGGGGAATACAAAGAAGAGAATACAAAAGAGAGATGACCCTCCAAAGATAACAATTGACGTTTATCATCTGTAAAAGACCCAGTCAAACCAAAACATCCTAAAGCTAACACCCTAGCTCGTCAACAACCAATTCCTCATGCAGACTTGAAAACACCATATTATCAAATTCTACTACTAATAGCAGTCATGGATGGTACTATAAATAAATATAATCCATCGGGGTGAAAAAGATGAACGGTCTATATTAATTCTACTATGAGTAGAGGACATCATAAAACAACTTTAAATTGTAACAGGGCTCGAGCTTAACTTCCAAATGGCTATCCCCTTTTAATATATGATATCCTTTTGGATATATGTTTTGACTATTCGTCCTATTTATTATTTTTTACAAATATATAAGTCATACGTAATACGTAAAGTGTCTTTAGTGACTAAAACAAATAAATATATTAGTTAAGTAACTTTTTAAAAAAGGCGAATAGTTATGCAAGTCAATGACATCATGTATAAAAAGTCTGATGGAGTAGTATATAAGATCTTACCTTGATCTAAATCAAAACCAAATCAATCAATACATGTTATATACTCTATCCGTCCTAAAATAAACCAATCTCGTATAATACATTGTGTCCAGATTTATTGTACTAAGATATGTGGTACTAAGATGTGTCACATCTAATACGAGATTGGTTTATTATGGGACGGAGTGATTAGGGTTTTTTTTTTCATACACTGTGTAGAAATAACATATGAGAAAAGTGGAAAGGGATCCTCTGACTTAACTACTGTGTAGTGGACCCAACCCACATGTCAGCGAGTTAATTCTATCTGCAGTTAAGTTGGAGGATTTGCTTCCGAGATCCATACATGCATGATATGCTTCCGAGACCAATACACGATGTACAATGAGGTTATGAGGGTGTCTATTACGCTGTCGCTTACGCTAAGTTTCGTTATCGTTTCTCTTTTACCGTGCAATTGGCGCTTATCAGATCAGCTGCCTACTGAAGAGCACAAGGATATGAGGTTTGTAACGGGGAAAATGTTATCCGTAACGCCTCCTTGCCCTCTCTTCTGGTCGGCAACAAATAACATATCGCAACTTTCTCTCTCTTCCATGTCAGTGAAAATCCAACGTGAATAGATTTTACTTACGGCTGATGATAGAACCCATACTTGCAGCTTATATATATCCATTGTACATGCCCTAATAAATTAAAGCAGATTAAAATCGACCTCTCTGTCTGTCGTATACGCATGTGTTTGTCGATCCGGGTCGAGAATTACGGCGGCAGCAATGGGAGTGACACCGACGAGACTGGCAGCCAAATCAGATGTACACACTGCATAGACTGCGATCGATATGGCATATCATCATTTGGATGGATCGATCAAGCCATATCTGTTTGCGTGTGTTTGTCGAGATATGCATCGGAAGAGATTCATTTGCAGCAGCAGCAGCAGCCACCAGCCACGAATACGGCCATATGCCTCCAATCCATGCATCGATTGATCGATCGGCATTGACGATGACACTGGGAATGATCATAATCAGGGGCCATCACAGTGATGATCTGTACATATGCATATATAGATACCGTATACATATGAATCGATGTACATTTGTATATGCTGACCTTTTAGAAGACATGGCCATGGATCTGTCTTGATCAGCCTAATTAATGACGATTAAGATGGGACATTGACATGTGGATCAGCCCTGCCTGCAAACAAACAGATATGACATACTGGATTTTTATTTAGTAGTAGCTAGAGATTTTTCTCCGATCCTTGAGCTGAATGAAAATGTAGCTACCTGAACATGACAGGTTATGAGCAGTGTTCCCCGGCACTTGTGGACTCATCCGACACCTTTGCTATACTGTTGTCATCATGTTTGTATAAACCATTGAATTAAATTACAGGGAAATTAATTGTCAACTCAATACACAATTGTGTGTATCGATCGATTATTGTCATCAGTATATGTAGTATATATGAGAACAGCTAGGTAGCTAGTTAGGTCGCCCTTGTTTGTTTGCATATTAGTAGCAAACATATATAAGCATGCAAGCGCACGCTTGTCTGAAATATGCATGATTGCCTGAGCTCTTCTGGGTAGTAGTTGGTGTGTGAATTATATGCATTATTGTCGTTTCCGCACATAAATGATACTATACGCAAAATTGACATGCAGCTAGGTGACTTCTATGAAAGAACGGATCTCGAGCTTGGCAGGTCGTACAGGTTGTAACATCTATAATACATCGATCGATCGATCAGAACAGGGCCGGCGATATCTAGCTAGAGTTAGCTAGCTCATTGCTGTACGCAGTAGGGCAGGATGAATATAATTGATCGATCGATCGATCAATCTCCTGTTACAACTGCATGGATCGATATGCATGTACGTCAATTCGCTGTCTCCCTTGTACTCTGCGTACTTAGCTAGTAGACGCAGCAGCAACAATGACTCTCTCTCTCTTTCTCTCTCTCTGCAACTGCATCTGCATATGGAGATCCCCGGCTAGCTAATGGATCGATCGAGGAAGATGACAAATCAGAGTACAGATCGATCATGTCGTTGCTCGCTCGAGGCAATAGCTAGCTAGATAGATCACGCTACCTGCATACATGTCCTGATGTATTCCAAGTACACTACATCTACACATGGACATGCTGCCTGCTGCATCATATCGTCTGAATGACTTGCTGTACTTCTCCTGTACGTACTTGTGGGTATACGGATCACGTACACATGCGTACGTGTCTCATCCCCGGACGACAGTGCCAGCAGCAGCTCACCCCTGTCGCTCCGCCGCCAGCCACGCTTGCCCCCCGCCCACCGCCGGCTTGCCGCCATGCCCATGCCTACCTGCTGCTGTGCCTTCTTCCTATTGAATCTATCTCGCTTTCGATCCTCTCTAAGCTAGCTGATGGCCCAACAGTTTCATGGGCTGAGCTGAAAGGCCTGCGAATTATAGCTGGGCCTCGATGTTTGGGGAATTGGGCCTCCAATGAAGTTAAGGGGCACTTCCGTAATTCCCCCCACTGCCGCATCTGGAGTTCTGGACTCCTCGGTGGATCCGCCCGGCCCCGCTGGCGGCGGAGAGTACAACGTGTACATTTTGCCCCTTATGTTACTCCATATTTCTGGTCAAGTGTACTCCCCTGATCCTCCTTTGAAATTTTGAGATCTTCTTACCAACCAAATTTCATCTGTACTTTGTTCATATTTTTCAAATGAATTGCACTTTTGATTAATTTTGAAGCATATCCCCAGTTATTAATTCCGCATTCCAGTTGACCAGTTGTAGTGTTTTATGGCTAGAAAAAGTTGGTCAAAAAGGGCTTGAAGTAAATAAGAGGAGAACTGGGGGGGAGTTTTTATTCATAAAAGCCCCTCCAACTTTCTCGTCTGCCACCAACCCACTTCCTATTTGTCGCCGTCGCGTCGCGTCCCAAACTCCAAACACGCCGCAAAGCGAAGAAGCGATCGCACGTTCGCACGCAGACGCAGCCGCGGCGGATCAATGGCGATGCTGACGGCCAAGCTCACCTCCCCCGCCGCCGCCACCACCTGGCTCCCCGGCGGCGGCCGCCGATCCGCGCCGCCCCGCCGTGCTACGGTGATCCGCGCCGCCGCCGTCTCCTACGCCGACGAGCTCGTCTCCACCGCGGTGAGCCCCCACCAAACCCTACCACATCTCCCTCGTTTTCATCGTACTTGTTGCTCTAGGAGCCGGTCGCCTTTGAAAGGATCTATGCTTTGGAGGTTGCTCGTGTCGCATGTGCCGATCTATGATGGCGCCGTCCGTGTGTGTGTTGGTATCTAGCGATTTGTGGTGGGGACTTTTCAGTAGGGTTGGGGGGGGGGGGGGGTTGTGTTGGCGAAAATAATCGAGACTAGTATATTGGATTATCTGAATGAATTCAAGTATCTGTTAAATCTACAAGTACATACAAGGTGATTTGGTGAAATAGCAACAAAAGTGCAGATATTTTGGACAGTTTATAATCCTGACAATAGTTTTACTTGAATAAAAGCTTCTGCGCTCGTTTGAGATTTTTTTTTATGCAGAATTAAAATTGGAATAATGAACTAGGAGTATGTAAGGTCTGAAGCTGTGATTTCCAGTATAATCCTTGCTACTTGTTCCATCCCAAATCAGGTCGTGCTAAATCTGGTCAATCGAATCGAGTCAACTCTACTGATACTGGTTTCATGTAGATACACTGGTGGCATTTGTCTAAATTGTTGGCTGTTATCATACTATGTGCTGATTATGCGATTTGTTGAGTGGTAAATCTTGTTTTCACAATGCTTCTGTCTTGTTTACTGATCCTGGTAATCTTGTGGTTCTAGTGGATAATGATGTGAATAGTGGGCTGTATTGATGCTGAATAGTGGGCTGTATTGATGCTGTCTGGTTAACTTTTGATTCAGTCATGGATTCGTTCGGTATAAAATGATCCTGGATGATTGTTTTTGGGTCGGCATTTTAGATGTATGTTAGCTGACTGCTTGAGTTTTTGGATAAAATTAACCTGCTAGGAAGGGCTGAAGTATAGAGCAGAAAATTAGTGTTGCTCTGGACACAAATTTTCAAACTGCAAGGGTCACTGAAATAGTTCAGCAAGTCATGGTCTATACAATTTCTTTGTTATGTAATTTGGCTAAATGTTTGAGCTTATGTCTCTCTGATTTGAGTGACTTGGGGTTTTTTTCAACCTCGGGTCCTAAGCCATTCCTATTTTCTCACTACTTGCTTCTTGACAGCAATGTTTTTTTTTCCTGTTGATTCATTGCTGCTAAACTAATGTTTCTAACTTTCCATCTGTGCAGAAATCTGTTGCTTCCCCAGGGCGTGGTATCCTGGCAATTGATGAGTCGAATGCCACATGCGGAAAGAGATTAGCATCCATTGGTTTGGACAACACAGAAGTTAACCGCCAGGCTTACAGGCAGCTTTTACTGACCACTGCTGGTCTTGGTGAATATATTTCTGGTGCTATCCTTTTTGAAGAAACTCTTTATCAGTCAACCACTGATGGTAAGAAGTTTGTTGACTGCTTGAAGGATCAGAATATCATGCCCGGTATCAAGGTCGACAAGGTATGCATGCCATGATATGATGATCGTCATATTGTTTTCATCAAGACAGTTTCAGCATTGGTTCTTACTACTTCATGGTTTTTGTTGTCTAAAATAGGGCTTGGTTCCATTGCCTGGGTCCAACAATGAATCTTGGTGCCAAGGCCTAGATGGTTTGGCTTCAAGGTGTGCTGAGTACTACAAGCAGGGGGCACGCTTCGCTAAGTGGTTAGTTCATACTCATTGTGACTCTGTCTAATTTATTGGCATATATCTTTTCTAAACTTTCTGTGGTATGTTGTTCTTCTCCAGGCGGACTGTTGTTAGCATCCCTTGTGGTCCCTCAGCATTAGCAGTCAAGGAAGCGGCATGGGGACTTGCTCGATATGCTGCCATTGCTCAGGTAAAAATGTCACTATCAACTACATTGCTTTAGTTTGATAGTGTGCTTAAGAGCCTTGATGAACAACCTTTTTTTTATGGTCTTATTTTGATGTTTCAAACGCTTTTGACAATAGTAATAACCTGTACTATCATAATTGTTGAACACTTGTACTGTTCTTGAAACCGTATACATCAATTATGCACAGTGACTGCACATGGAAACACATATAACAATGGTAAGAATTAAGTTAAACTCATGTAGAAAGCTGGAGGAAAGAGCTTGTGCCTTTGTCCAATCAATGCAGTTCTCTACACTATCTTTTTTTAGTGTTGACACCATCTAAAATGTTTCGAAATCGAGTAATAGTGATGCAATATACACCACATCATGTAATTTCAACACAATTTGTGTCAACTAACATGCATATATGCTCTAGTGCTTTCTATTCCTCGCAGGTCACAAGAAGTTTTCTATTTGTTCACCATGTTTTAAACTTTTAACTGGAATGACCTGCAGGACAATGGCTTAGTGCCAATTGTTGAGCCAGAGATCCTTCTTGATGGTGACCATGCGATCGAGAGAACTCTTGAAGTGGCAGAGAAAGTGTGGTCTGAGGTATTCTTCTACCTGGCCCAAAACAATGTTCTTTTTGAGGGTATCCTGCTGAAACCCAGCATGGTGACCCCTGGAGCTGAACACAAGCAGAAGGCCACTCCAGAAGCCATTGCAAAGCACACCCTTACAATGCTGAGGAGGAGAGTGCCGCCTGCTGTCCCTGGAATCATGGTATTTTCTTAGCTCTTGATTCTCATAGTAATTTTATCTTCTATACCATCTCCATTCGAAACCAACTGGACAGAGTTCTGTAACTTTGTTCGTTTTGTTTTCTCCAGTTCCTTTCTGGTGGGCAATCTGAGGTGGAGGCAACCCTGAACCTGAACGCGATGAACCAAGAACCAAACCCATGGCATGTGTCCTTCTCATACGCCCGGGCTCTCCAGAACTCGGTGCTGAAGACATGGCAGGGGCGCCCCGAGAACGTGGAGGCAGCGCAGAAGGCACTGCTGGTCCGTGCCAAGGCGAACTCGCTGGCTCAGCTCGGTCGCTACACCGGCGAGGGCGAGAGCGATGAGGCCAAGAAGGGAATGTTCCAGAAGGGCTACACTTACTGATGCGGCAGAAGAGACTTCCGTGATATACAACATGCCATTTCGTGTCACTGTTTTTTGAACACCGGAGTGAATAATCACCAGAGTATGTTTGGTGCCACTGATTGTTGTTAGCTTCGTTAGCACGGGAGAAACCTTAGAGAGCTGTATCTGACTCTGAAACACACTATTTTGATAGCACGCTTTTACTGTAAGCATATGCCTTTCGGCCATGAGACTATGAGAGAGATGTTTCATTTGTGTTGGGGTAAACTGGCAGCATTCTGAAATGAGAAAATCTGATTCACTGTTTCATGGGCTAACTAGCCGCGGGCGGGCTATTGTTTTTGGGCTTCCGGCCCAACTCTATAAAGTAAAGGGGGAAAAAGCACAGAAATCTCGCGTATCCTCGTGGGCCCCACCTGCTTATCCTATCAGGGCTTGCCAAGTCACGACCATTTAGGGCCCAAAGCAGCCGTCCATACCGACGTTGCAAAAGAGGCCACGTGGGCCCACGTCGCCCTCGTCTCGATACACCAAGGGGGGCCAGGGCTCGCGCGCGCGAGTGGGCCCGCGCTGCAGCGAAACGTCGAATAGAGCAGCCCACATGTCAGTGACCCAAAACTTCCCACTGCTTAGGACTGCCCTTTCCTTTTCTCACCGACATCCGCACCCGCACCCCGCACCCGCACCCCACCTCACCCATCCATTCCTTGATTCTCCTCTCTCTCTCTCTCTTTCCCCTTCACAGCCGCCACGCTCTCCGCCCCGACCCCCCAACCCCGCGCCGCCGCCTCTCGCCGGAATCGGAGCTTTCCGCCCTAAACCCTCCTCAAACCCCGGCGGGCCAGATCCCTCCCGAACCCTCGAGCCGTCCTCCCGCCGCCGCCGCCGCCGCTCCAGAAGCAGAGGGAGCGGAGGCGCTGCATGAGATATCTGGCCCTGCTGCCGCGGCGGCGCGGTTGGTGATGCTCCTGGCCTCCTGCCTCCGGGGTCGCCTCCGCCTCCACCGCCGGCCTCGCCCGCTGATCATGCCCTCCCCGCTCTTCCTCTCCCGGAACCCTAATCCTTCTCCCCCACGCAGCGCCACTGCCACTGGCACCACCATCCTCTCCCCGCCCTCCACCTCCGCCTCCGCCTCCATGAGCACCAGCGGGGTCTACGTCCCGCCGATGCGGCGCCTCCGCTCCGTCATCGCGTCCACCAACGGCAGCCTCGCTCCGCCGCCGTCCGCGGCCGCGCAGGCTCAGCCGGTGCGCGCGCCCGAGTGGCGGGCGGACGGGCGCTCGCTCAGCCCCCCGCCGTCCCCGCCTCGACCGCCCCGGCGCGCGACGCCTCCCCCTCCACGGCAGCCTCCTCCTCAGCCAGAGCCTTTCCGGCAGCGGAGCGCCGGGTACGCCCGGTACGCCTACGACGATTTCTCTGAGGATGACTCGGATCGGGAGATGGACCGCACCTCCGTCTCGAGTAGGGTGAGTGCGTTGATCCAACTTATTCTGCTGTAGTAAGTATGACTCACGTAGTAATATGGATTATGGAATAGGATAATTAGTACTCGGTTAAACTAAACTGCGCAACTCAAAATACTTTTCACCCAAATTTGGGTGCCTATGCAGTAGAGATGCGATTAGCGATCGATAGTAAGGGTGCTTGCCATTAGCTGTTATCTCTGCAAACGCCGTTGCCAACAGAAACGACAACTGAGAGGTTGGCCATTTGCCGTCGTTTTTGTACACCAGCTTGCCACATTAACTTGTGTTTATGTGTCTTGCAGTCTTACTAGTTGCTTATTAAAGGTATTACTGGTTTAACCATATATCAATATATATTACTGTATTACACTTACCGTGCACTCTGAGCTCCACATTGAAGTGCCCTTTTAGATGTTCTTTTATGTTGGGGATAGGTCTCAAGTTTGATTAAGCTGTTTATCATAAATTGTCATGAGATATTTGCCAAAATTAGGAAAACAGAAAGGATGTTTCCCCAAGATAAGAGGCTGTTTATTTTCCTGTGTTTTCAGTGGAACTTGACAAAATATTGCAACTAGCCAACTACAAATAGCCCATGTATTATGGATCTTTAGAGTCAAGATTGCTTTCTTCTCCATTTCTTTGTGTGTTAAAATGTTTGGTACTGAGCATCTATGGATGAATCAAGCATTACAGTTGCATTTAAATAATAAAAATGTTTGGTACTGAGCATCTATGGATGAATCAAGCATTACAGTTGCATTTAAATAATATTTCCAGGGTGGATCCACTTTAGATAATATTGATGAATGGAAATGGAAACTGCACATGCTTCTTCGTAACGAAGATGAGCAAGAGGTTATCTCTAGGGAAAGAAAGGACAGACGTGATTTTGAACAACTTTCCCAACTGGCCGAACGAATGGGTTTGTACAGGTACTTCGTTGCCCCCTCTGATATCCTAACACCACATATGCTTTACCACCTATCTGATGATAACTCTATGTTATTGCAGCCGTCAGTATTCTAGGATTGTTGTGTTTAGTAAGGTTCCATTGCCTAATTATAGATCAGACCTTGATGACAAAAGACCACAAAGAGAGGTATGTTGATTGTACCTCAGAGAGACCTCAAGTGTTTTAGCGTGCTACGTGCATGCACTGCTCATTAATGTTCGCTAAATTATTCGTTTCGTACTTACTACAGGTGTCTATTCCTTCTGGATTGCAAAGAGAAGTTGATGCTTTGCTTTCAGATTATCTTGCACGGAAGAGAACAAGCAGTGGGAGCTTTCCTAATGCCGCTTTCTCAAGGTCAAGTAGCACAGACAGTTTTGCAACTGACGAAAGCTTCTTGGAGCAGCAAGATAATCAGACTTCAACCAGTGCTGTGATAGAGAGAATACAAAGAAGAAAAAGCCTACAGTTGCGTAATCAACAGGAATCATGGCAGGTTTGATTATATGCAGTATACCACTTGCAGAATTTTTTATTAGTTTTTTTCCAATTGTATTAGAAATTTCCAATCATGATGCTTACTCTGTGAGGATCTATCCATTTGAAGTGAAAACTTATGGCTAATTGTAAAGTTCAGAAAGTGGATCACAACATATTTGCAAACAACTGTGTATCTGTTCTGTAGTAGTCGATTGGTTGCATTGCAAGTTAGTGGTTGCTCCCTCCTTTCATATTATATGTTGCAGTTCATGCTTTGCAGTCAGATGCACCCTCGACCCCTTCTTTCATAATGTTTGGGGATATTTCAATATATCATTGACATACTAAATTATACTCTTGATAACTGATAACAGATCAGCTATGTTATTTCCATATGCCCACGCCTGAACCTAAGTAATGTTGTATGCATCAGTTATTTGAATTTCTGGATAGAGGGATTATTTTTCTTTGTGCAATTCTGCATTATTAACCATGTCATGCTGTAGTCAAATTTGCTTTAGAATGTTTTATTCGATACACATTTCCCCCTTGCTTTTGTTATATATCGATTCCAGTGGATGCAGTGACCAGTGTAGATTAGTGCCTTGTATTGTTAAAGGCATAAAGCTTCTCTCTTTTTCAGGAATCACATGATGGCCAAAGCATGATGGAATTTCGTCGCAGTCTTCCTGCTTATAAAGAAAGGCAAACATTATTGGAAGCTATAGCTCAGAATCAGGTCCTGCTCTTGTTTTAGATTTGTGTTTGTAGTTGACTATTAGATACTTCCTTTGTTCTCAAATGCTTAACTCTTTTGAAAAAAAAGTGTCTATTTAGTAAGTACTTGTCATTTTCTTCCCTTCTACTCCCAAAATAAGAAGAAAAGACTATCCCTATGGCCCTATTGACTCTGCTTATGGACCTGCTTTTACTACTTTATTTATGTTCTTCTAATAAATTAAATTGTACTTTGGTCACATTCTGTCTGAATTGATTTGCTTGGTTGTGAATACTGCCTAGCATTTGAGAATGGAGGGATTGCTAGATTTACAATCAGGTTTGCACCTTGGTCAATGATGGACTTTTAAAACCCAACTATTTTGTTCGTGAAAGTAAATAGGAAGTTATTCATGTATGTGAACGAGTGTTTAAATAAGTGATCACTAACCAGACCAGGAATTTTACTGCTTCAACACCAATTAATATGCTTATAAATGTAAAAAGGATCAGATATCAACTAGTCAGTGACATCTATCTTTTCATCGATGTGTCTATTGCCCCAGGGCTCAAATATCATCCTCGCATTGAATGGTATTTTTCCAATTAAAATCTCTTTGCAAACTGCAATCATACTGAGCTAATATTCTCATGTAAAGGGCAACATCTTCTACTTAATATCCAAATTGAATGGCTGTTGAAGTTCTGTATGTTGGAAAGCCAATGTATCATATTATTATTTTTTTACTTGAGAGAGCAATTTTGACAAATATATCTTGATATGTTAGTACATAGGCAAAATCTTTTGAGTAGTTCTACTGAGATAAGAGCATTGACATATGTTCTTTTTGATGAACAGGTTGTTGTAGTTTCAGGTGAAACAGGATGTGGTAAGACAACACAGCTACCTCAGTACATTTTAGAGTCTGAAATAGATGCTGCTCGTGGTGCCACTTGCAGTATTATTTGTACTCAACCAAGACGAATATCAGCCATAGCTGTTTCTGAAAGAGTTGCTGCTGAAAGAGGGGAAAAAATTGGTGAATCGGTGAGCTACTGCCTACTTGTAGAGTTGTACTGATGGAGTGACTTTTTTTTCATGCTGGGACTACTGCTTATGGTTGCCATTAGGGAATCCGTACAACATGTGCATTATCCAAAAGCTATCTTTAATCTATTGGTTAATTATTGGCCATCAGTTCAATTCTGCAGTTGGATCAGCTATACTATTGGGATAATATGCTTTCTTATACCTGACTGCATTTTTTTCCCTTCATTCTTTCATTTTGGCGATCTGACGAGAGGATTGGCCTCAGCTTAATGTTTCTTGCAGAATTTTGTGATTTTATTATTCTTATTATCTCAGCCCTAATTAAGGAGTCTTAATTTTAGGTTGGCTACAAAGTTCGGTTGGAAGGAATGAAAGGACGGGACACACGCCTTCTTTTCTGTACTACTGGAGTTCTGTTGCGGAGATTGCTGGTGGATAGAAATTTGAAAGGTGTTACCCATGTTATTGTTGATGAAATCCATGAGCGTGGCATGAATGAAGGTCTGCAATCGTCATAAAATAAATAAATCTGCATTCAAAAAGTTATAGCTAGACACTCAGGTAGACGATTTCATGCTGAATATTTTTGTATTTTTGTGCTAGATTTTCTTCTTATTGTCCTGAAGGACCTTCTTCCACGCCGGCCTGAGCTAAGACTTGTTTTGATGAGTGCAACCCTTAACGCTGAGTTATTCTCTTCATACTTTGGTGGAGCTCCCATGATACATATACCTGTAAGATATTTCTTAAGGCATTTTGAGTTCACTCGTCTTTGTCTTTACTTTATCCTTTCTGCGTCTGCAACTCTGTTGGAATTTTTAATGAAGTCACAATGCCATAAAAATGTCCCATTGTACCTGCCAGCTTGACAGCTCTATTGATATGGCATTTGCTTCTGTGGTATACCAGCTATGATGCTGCTCTGTTCACCAGTAGAACTGGTTCAGTATATTTGGTACTTGTATTGTCTCGTGATACTCCCTTTGATTCCAGATACAAGTTGTTTTAGACTTGTGTACAAGTATTGAGAAATTAGCTCAAATGACTTGTTCCCTTCATTTGTAGTACTGGAAAATATGACTCATTATCCGTGACTCCGTGAGAGAGGTAGCACTTATTTGGCAAGGGCAAACATGGAAGAAGAAATACAAAAAAGAGCCTAGAAGTTCCAATGCAACTTACATTTCGGAGTTAAGGCTAAAATAACTCCATTTACATTTTGGAGTTAAGGCTAAAACAACTTCCATGTGGAACCGGGAGTAATAGAACTTGTTGGCATACACTTTATGCTCTCAATACTATGTTTTGATGTGGGTTGATATAGTCGCTTGGGAGATGCCTAATTTGGCTGTTTCATATGTTGTTTTCGTGTTGCATTTTGCTCTGATCACTCATCAGTAGGGTTATTCATAAGAGAGATCCTAACCTAGCCTAGATTAAAGCATCTTATTTTATTAGGATGGCCCTCATTGGTTGCATACATCTCATTTCAGGGTTTCACTTATCCTGTTCGGAGTCGATTTCTAGAAGATATTCTCGAAATTACTGGGCACAGATTAACTCCTTACAATCAAATTGATGACTATGGTCAAGAGAAAAGTTGGAAGATGCAAAAGCAAGCTCTAAGGAAGAGGAAGAGCCAAATTGCTTCGGTTGTAGAAGTATGTAGTTCCTGCATTTTTATGCCCACTATTTCCTGTTCAGAGCTTTGGTCTCCCCTCTAAACTCATCTTTTGAGCAGGATACAGTTCAAGCTGCTGATTTAAGGGACTACAGTGCACGAACTCGTGACTCACTATCCTGTTGGAATCCTGATTCGATTGGTTTTAACTTGATAGAAAATGTCTTATGCCATATATGCCAAAAGGAAAGAGCTGGCGCAGTTCTTGTATTTATGACTGGGTGGGATGACATCAATGCACTGAAAGAGCAGCTGCAAGCAAACCCATTGCTTGGAGACCCTAGTAAAGTTTTACTGCTTGCATGTCATGGTTCAATGGCTAGCTCAGAGCAGGTATTACAACAATGGTGATCTAATTTATATGTTTATTGTTACTTTTAGCACAGCCATGCTCAGTTCTCTGTTTTAAGCAATGGAATATTGATTGGCCTACCGTTTTCAATTTGATGCGCTTAAGCGATAAGGTGTTGTCCAGTAACATGTGGCAGTACTTGTTTGATATAACGATATTTGAAACTTGCCTGCAGTCCTTATAACTTGCTTTGCTAATGCCAGTTCTACAATATTGCGTTTGGAATTTCTATGTCCTAAGTTAATGTATGAATGTCATGTTTTGTAGGCTTATAATTTCTGTTAATGTGTTCAACATATTATTGAAGCCCATATATTTCCTCATGTTTTACTCCATGATTATCATATCATCCCATGATATGGTTCTGTTAGTGCTATTTAACTTATTCAGGTCATTTGCAGCCATATACAGAAAGCACCAAATGATATCTGTGTCTTCTCTTATACCATTTATCATATATTGATATTACTGCCTCTTTGCTGTGCAGAAACTAATATTTGATAGACCTGAGCCTGGTGTAAGGAAAATTGTTCTTGCAACCAATTTGGCTGAAACAAGTATTACTATCAATGATGTAGTTTTTGTGGTTGATTGTGGCAAAGCAAAAGAGACATCTTATGATGCATTGAACAACACTCCATGTTTGCTTCCAACCTGGATCTCCAAGGCTTCTGCCAGACAGGTGTTTTTCTCTTGTTGGAGTATTACTAATTTTATTTTTTTCGTAACACTTTGAATGAATTTGCATTTTCTGGAATCAATATGCTAATAAATATTTTTTTTTAACTTTAACACGCATATCATCAACTTCTATCATATCATTTTGGCTAATTAAATTGTATAACAATTTAGAGACGAGGAAGAGCTGGTCGAGTCCAACCAGGGGAGTGTTACCATCTATATCCACAATGCGTGTATGAAGCATTTGCTGACTATCAGTTGCCAGAACTCCTGAGAACTCCTCTGCAATCCCTCTGTTTGCAAATAAAAAGCTTGCGCCTTGGGAGCATCTCTGAATTTTTATCCAGAGCTTTGCAATCACCTGAGTCTCTATCGGTACTTGATTTCCGTATTAATCACAAGCCGCAAAAGTCTATCCTGTGTCTTGGAATGACTTGATAAATTAATTTGAATTTTTTCAGGTAGAAAATGCCATTGAATATCTCAAAGTCATTGGAGCGTTTGATCGTAATGAAGAGTTAACAATTCTAGGTATCAGATCCATCCTTCAAATCATCCGTTTATCACTGCTTTATTGAATCATCTTGAGCATTTGTAGCATGTGCTAACTATACCCACGGATTGGCATTACCAGGAAAGCACTTATCCATGCTTCCAGTTGAGCCTAAATTGGGGAAGATGCTGATTTTTGGTGCTATTTTTAATTGCCTTGATCCCATATTAACCATTGTTTCGGGACTTAGTGTGAGAGATCCATTCTTGACTCCATTTGACAAGAAGGATGTAAGTAATTCTTTCTTAGAACTCCAGTTTGAACTGCCTCTTGTAATGCATTCAAAATTTTTTGTGTTCCTAATGCAGTAAAATATGTATATTCTGTTATATACTGCGTTTCCCTTTTTGGTAGTGCCCTTTTTTGTTATTTCATTGTACTTGCCCTTCTCTTTTCTGAAGTCTCTATGTAATAAATTTCATTTCTGTGCCATCTTTCTGCATGCAGCTTGCAGAGTCTGCTAAATTGCAGTTTTCATGCCGGGACTATAGCGATCACCTTGCACTTGTTCGTGCATACGAAGGATGGAGAGAGGCTGAAAGAGATCGCAATGGCTATGACTACTGCTGGAAAAATTTTCTATCCGTGCAAACCTTGAAAGCCATAGATTCCCTTCGGAGACAATTTCTCTTTCTTCTCAGGGATACTGGGTTGGTTGATGAAAACATGACTGCGTGCAATAAATGGAGCCGTGATGAAAATCTAGTTCGGGCGGTCATTTGTGCAGGATTATATCCAGGTGTTTCCTCTGTTGTGGTGAGTTACCTATCATTTATTAATATTTCTGTTTTTGCATTTTTCGTGCTTGTATTTTTGCTACCGTTGTATACTTTTGTTTTGCCTGTGAAGCTGTGACAAGAATTGTGCTAGTTCCAGCTATTTATGGTAATGATCAAAAGAAAAATTAGTATGCAAGTACTGAAACACTATTTTTTTAAAAGGAGGAAAACATATTATATATGCTTTATGTGGAGGATGACTGATTCCAATATTAACTTCTTATAAGTCAATGTTAGAATGCTTTAAATTCCCTAATCATTGGTTTTGTTGCTCTTGATAATCACAGAACAAGGAGAAATCAATTTCTCTCAAGACAATGGAGGATGGGCAAGTCATGCTTTACTCGGTAAGTTAGATCTAGTTATCATCACTGGTGATCAACCTATGTTGCTTTGTTATTTCTACCAATGGATGTATGCGAGAAAGTATCATCTAATTGGTTTTTGTTGTTTTCAGAGTTCAGTCAATGGAAAAGAAACCAAGATTCCCTTCCCCTGGCTGGTGTTCAATGAGAAGGTGAAGGTGAATTCTGTTTTTCTCCGGGACTCAACAGCTATATCTGATTCTATACTGTTACTCTTTGGAGGCAACATAAAACAAGGGGGCTTGGTAAGTTCATTTGAATTACTTATTTGTTGCTGAAATAAGCAAAGGTACTATTGGCTAATTTTTACTTCATGCTGCAGGATGGACATTTGAAAATGCTTGGAGGATATCTTGAGTTCTTCATGAGCCGTGATCTTGCATCAACTTACTTGAGTCTCAAGAATGAACTTGATAATTTAATCCATTGCAAGGTACTTGCAGACTGATTTCTAATGTGTCATTTAAATTGGTATTTACATTCCTTTATCATTTCTTAGTTGTGGGCTGGTATGTCGAATGTCAAAATAGGTAGTTATCGGTTGCCAACTCCAACTCAACATCTTGTATAAAACATATATGTAGCATATTGTATATTTTATATGATATAGATACATGTGCTGTTTCGTACCTCCATGCTGTTGTGGCCATAGTCAGCAGGGGTAGCACTTTCCCGAAGTAACCGTGTAGGATCTCACCATGGTCCAAATTTACATATTGGGATGTCAAATTCATCATGATCCAAAATCTGTCATCTTTGACTTTTGTTTGATGGAAAATATCTTATGGAGGATATGAACTATGCTTTGGAATGCCTCTATTCAAGTTGCATCAAAATATGTCCTGCCAGACTGCCAGATTTCATTTGTTAAAGGATGTGGTATATGTGTTTTCATGTACAGAACATTCTCATATGAAATTGTACGGCTTAGTTATGTCCTCGATTGTGCTAATGTGTTGGTGATATTTGACCAATTAATCTTTTTTATTTTAACAGCTCCAAAACCCGAGGATGGACATCCAAACCAGTGAAGAGCTTCTGTCAGCGATTAGACTGCTTGTCACTGAGGATCCATGCAACGGTCGTTTCGTATATGGTCGACAAGAGCAAAGATCAAAGAAAGCGAAGACAATGTTCTCTGCAGCCCCCATGAGCCATGGTGGTGGTGGAAATGGAGGAGACAATGCTAAGAACCAGCTCCAGACCCTTCTCGCTAGGGCTGGGCATGATAACCCATCCTACAAGACGAAGCAAATCAAGAACAGCCTCTTCAGGTCGACCGTGGAGTTCAATGGCATGCAGTTTGTCGGGCAGCCGTGTGCCAACAAGAAGCTTGCGGAGAAGGATGCTGCAGGAGAGGCACTGAACTGGCTGACAGGAGGAGCTCCCTCCGACTCAAGAGATCCCCAAGACATGGATCACATGTCCATGCTTCAGAAACCACCACGCAGGAAGAGGCATCATCATAGGAGGGGTTGATCAGAGGCCACTTTGGCATTTCCTTTCTATGTAGTAGCAACCAGGGGTAGTCAGCATTAGAAGCTAAAAGCTAGCAACAAAAATAATTGTAGCTTAGGGTGCTCTAAACACAGCAATTTTGTTAGTGTGCCCGGAAATTTTACAGGGCGCTGGAGTTTGGCCGTGGCAAAAGGGAAATCTACAGGGGAAGACTGACTGTATTGGTGAGAGTCTGCAAGGAGTACAATCCATTTTTGTTTTAGTAGATTTTAGGATCATTTCACACAATGCCCACTATGTTGTCCACGATTGTAAAACTAGAGAGTTTGGAGTTTAAAGTATAGTTCAGGACCATATGAATCATTTTGATGGAAGAGGACCATGGATATATATTGGTTAATTGCTCTGAATTGTTCTACATTTACATGAGGCTGACCGAGTGACCGGGCGGCAGGACAGTAGTCAGTCGCCTCGGCCTCGAGAGATTGCTTTGCTGTTATGTGCAGCAGTCATGGCCGTGGCCGTGGAAGAAGACGACGACGATCGGATTCAGCGGAGAATTACTCTTCTTACTGATGATTCATTCTTTGCCTGTCTGCAAGTTGCGTATCAATTAACGACCTTCGTGGTCTACCTAATTGTCGTGCCTACTCTATGTAACTCCAAATCCAAATCTTTTGTGATTAACAAAGAAAAATAAACATGATGTGTGTGCACGTACGCTGATGAGTTGCAGCACGCATCTACAGAAAGTGTAGGAGATCATACTGAATTTAGCCGGAAACACAACGGATGGATCGATGGATCCATCGATTTAAATATGGTTTGATTTCTTTTACAAGATTATACTAATAATACTGTGAGTTATAAAATATTGTGTGGATTACGTGTATATATAACTAGTCGATCAGTCTATCTGTGATGATGTGGTCGGTCGGTCAATCACACGTTCATGTGCATGTGCTCGATCGATCGATCACTACGATTCTGCTCCAGCCTCCACTCTCCAGCTAGCTTAGCTAGCTAGCTATCTCAAGAGTTAGTCTCTACCTCTTACAAGCTCAACAAGCCAAACTAAATAAATTAATTGACCTTCTTAACTTAACTATAATTGAATTAATTAATGGATTGACGAATGAAGCATCGACGGGTCGTGCATTTGACTATCATCTCCTGGTTAACTAAGCTCTTAATTAGTAATGTCGTGCACACGCATCACGCATGCATGCATGATCTGTTACTACTATCTGTAATTACTAAGCATTTAGCTGATATTGTGGGATTTAGTCAGACGAACTCGGAAGTAGACGACATTGCACATGCATCTACGTGCGCCGGCAGGCAAATATATAGATGCAGCTGCCAGCCAGCGAGCTGATCGATCGAGCTACTTAATGGAAGCTAATAGTAGTATAAATCAACTTATTAATTAAACTTATATCGGCCGGTCGTGCATGCAGTAGCCGGATCAATCAGCTGCTAATAATACTCCATATAGCAGTCGGCGAATCGATCGGGCGGAAGAGTAAGCTGGAGAAAAGCAAGCAGATTAAAATTACTAGCTAGTAGGAGTAGCTCTTTGTCATCGATCGATCGGGTTCAATAAACTAATTAAGTTGGCGCTTGGCGGTGCAGAGAGTTGCAGGTTGAGCTATGCGTGCAGCCGCAGGCACTGCAGGAACCAGGAAGAAGCAGCTTATATTCTCCCTTCGTTCACGAATACATAAGAGAGATTAAGTTATCTAAAAGTACTAGAGTTTAAAATTATAAGGTTTTGTTTTGTTTTCTCAACACCTTCTTTTTTTTATATAAAACGTCGTTAAAACGTCGGTAATGATAGGACCGTTTGAAAAAAAAAGATTGAAGCGAAATTAACTATGTGTGTACTTGATTAAAAAGGATCACATCTAACTAAAGATATGTAATTATTAGTGAGTGATAAATAAAATGGTTGGATAGATTGAAATATTTGTGGATCTGAAGAGTAGTCAAGTAATGTAGCAAGGTAGCGAAGCAGCAGCAAGAGGGTTCAAGTAGAGCTAGTTGACCCGGCCGGCAGCAGGATCGATGAACACTCCGTATAGTAGAGTATCTTCCTCCATCTTGGAGGGGATCCCTGATTGAAAGAGAAAGTCAAGTCGAGATGGATGGCCAATTGTTCTTAACAGAGAAAATAGAAAGATGGATGGCCAATTTGGCCATAAGCCATAGCCATGGCTGGTCGGTGTCTTCCCCACATTAAAGTTATAATTTTATGATAATTTTCCATGCTATTATTGCAGCAAACTGAAATAGACCACTAATGTTACAGCAAACTGATAGTTTTGTCACTATAGTTACAGTTTTCTGAAATTTACTCTTTAAAATATAACAATTTTTTGGCTATATATTTAGATTTACCATAGCTAAAATTGCTATATTTTGATACGAAGGTGGTATCTCTTATTTAATTTGAATGCATTTATTCGATTGATCTTACTTTGTGCTTGAACTTGTAGAAATACTTGGGACGTAGGAAGTAAATTAGGGGGTGTCTAGATTTAGGGGTGTAAAGTTTTGGCGTGTCACATCGGGTATTATATAGGGGTCGCATGGGGGTGTTCGGTCACTAATAAAAAAACTAATTAAAGAATCTATCAGTAAACCGTGAGATAAATTTATTAAGCCTAATTGATCCATCATTAGCATATTTTTACTGTAGCACCACATTGTCAAATCGTGTAGCAATTAGGCTCAAAAGATTCGTCTCGCAAATTAGTCACAATCTGTGCAATTAGTTATTTTTTAGCCTATATTTAATACTTCATGTAGGTGTTCAAATGCTCAATGTGACAGATGTAAAATTTTTAAGGTGGGATCCAAACATCTAAACAGGCCCTCCACGTGTTTTCTAACCCGAGAGAGCATCAACACCGTTGACTGCCACTATTCAATCTTTGATCACTAATTGTAAAATTTAAAATCTATCAATAGTCAAAAGTTTAAATAGTACTGCCAGCTACCAATAACAACAGTTTGAAATGTGGTGGGGTAATAAAATCAGTGGAGTAAGGTAAAGATCACCATACAAGTGGCTAGCAAGCTGGCAGCCTGGCACTGCACACGACCTGCAGCTGTATATTTGTTTTTTTATATATAATAGGAAATGTATATTTGTGTAACTCCAAGTATATATATTAATCGCCCCCAACTGTAAGCAGCAATTTATACCAACTACTTAGTACTGTATATTTGTACAGTACATGAGTACAACATCGCCTACATATATACCATATACAGTGTTGTGTTACATATTTTTACTATTTCTTCTTATTATTATTTTTTTGGAGATATCACTATATATTGCTACAGATAATTAACTGGCAGGCCTGCAGGAGGCATGCATGCATGTACTGAATCATCGATCTGATGTTCATGTTAATAATCATTGCTAGTCGGTCAGACAGTAGCTAGGCCGGATTAGGAAGAGACAGTGCGTGTGTGTGCATGTGTACTGTCAGAGTTGGATTAGCTATGGCTAATTAACCTTAGCTAAGGTACGTAGTAGCCTTTTGTGCATACTAAAAATGAGCAGAATTAATAGCCAAGAGGCCGACTGCGACCGGACACCGCGGGCCTGCCGGGACTTGACCGCCCACCGCTGCACTCGTGGGCCCCACTCACCAGTCTCTAGCTGCCAGCCGCTGTAGGTGGGCCCTCTCCATCTTACTCTGTTCCTCTCTTGCATTTCATGCATATTAGGCCTGGTTTAGTTCCTATTTTTTTTTCAAAAAGTCACATCGAATCTTTAAATACATGCATGCATGAAGTATTAAATATAGATAAAAACAAAAACTAATTACACAGTTTGCATGGAAATTGCGAGACGAATCTTTTGAGCTTAATTAGTCCATGATTAGCTATAAGTACTGCAGTAACCCACATGTACTAATGATGACTTAATTAGACTCAAAAGATTCGTCTCGCAGTTTCCAGGTGAGTTATAAAATTAGTCTTTTCATTTGTGTTCGAAAATCTCTTCCGATATCCGATCAAACATTCGATATGGCATCCAAAAATTTTCATTTCACGAACTAAACAGGCCTTAATCTATACATTTTTTATCTTGAACAGATGTTTTTTTCTCGATTACACGACAGATGTATACGCACACAGTCAATACCATACTTATATATCCCCTAATGTACGCTTAAAGAGAAGAAAAATCAATGGCACATCTATGATTTACTTAAATTTCTATTAAAAATCAACCTACACGTGCATAATATTTATTAACACCAGAATTTAAATCATGGTGGTTAAAGTCGTGCACCTATCACTACACGGTTGGCCACTAGTGCTTCCGCAAATGTTTTTTTTTAAATAATGTGGATATCAAGGAGGGGCTTAGCAGTACGACGAGCAACCCAATACTGTTTATAATTTAAATTTAAAAAATGGTGAGACGAGTACTCCCTCCATCACTAAATATTTAACGCCGTTAACTTTTTTAAACATGTTTGACCGTCCGTCTTATTAAAAAAGTTTAACTAATTATTTATTCTTTTCCTATCATTTGATTCATTGTTAAATATACTACTACTACTTAAGTTTTTAAATAATATTTATAAAAGTTTATGAATTAGATGAACTGTTAAATATATTTTAAAAAGCCAACTACATTAGATATTAGATATTTAGGAACGAAGTGAGTATATTTTGTGTTCGAACCTGAGACCGGTGTGACTTGCTTCTGGCCGATCTCTATCAGCTGAGCAAACGGACCGTTCTCCCAAGTCCCATCATATCGTTAATTTCGTTATCATCACCATCATCAAATTATTAGCTCAAATTAACAACCTAGATGTAATTAACACAGATTATACTCCATCAGATGGCATGTGCAAAATGCAAGCTGCCATCAACATGGATGCATGCATGCATATATGCTGTAGCTAGAGCTAGCTAATTAAGCTAGGTGATCAGCTGGTGTGTTGTGTGGTTGAACGACAAGCAGCTTAGCTCGTGCTTGTTGGTTTCCAGGCTGTGCCTGTCGACTGACTGACTATACTGCTGTCTGCTGGTACGTTAGTTTGGCCTCTTCTTCTCTGTCGCTAATTCTCTTATCATATCTCTGCTTCTGCTACTACTCCGTCCGTATTTTAATTTACGGTGCTGTTAACTTTTTAACCAACGTTTGACTACTTGTCTTATTCAAAATTTTTATATAAATATAAAAATACTTATGTCATGATTAAAGAATATTTAATGATAAATCAAGTCACAATAAAATAAATTATAATTATATAAATTTTTTGAATAAGACGAAAGGTCGAATGTTTGTTAAAAAATCAACGGCGTCGTATATTAAAATACGGAGGGAGTACCTCACTAGCTGCACAGGCCTCGTCCATTTATCAATACATGCGTGACACCATATAGAACAAAGTTCGGCTTGTCTAACTGGTAGAAAATTTCACCCATAAGTTCTACGCCATCTATTACAAAATATAAAAATTTATGATTGGATAAAAACATATTCTAGCTATAATCTAAATTCATAATATTAGAATATGTCATATCATATACTAAATTTTTTTATTTGAAACAAATGTAGTAGGTGACAATCACCTCACCCTCAAAAAGGGTATCATTTGTACTATCTGTATAACTAGCTAAACAAAATATCTTGTATCTTTCCTACAATCAACCAAACAAATCTCATGCTAGCCAAGCCAAGCCAAGCCAATGCAAAGAATCAAATACGCATATGTATCTTTTTAGCCAGACTAAACTTGGCCTAGTAAGATGTGAGCAACCAAACACACTCATACATGCTCTAGCTCAGCTTACGTTGTATATGAATATGTGAATATATTGTCCTTTTTCACGAACATGTCTATCTTATATGCATCTAATTAATAATTAGATGTGTTGTGTATTACTTTATTTGTTCTTAAATAGATATATGATGTTTTATAATGCACTCAATCAAATTTTAATATTTTAATGCACTAATACAGGAAACACATATTAATAGTATATATGTAAAAGTATATTTTTAATTATACTATTAAAAAAATTTGACGATAATGTATCACCACGTATCTACAGTCCTGAAAATTACAAGTTAATTAACTTAGAAAATACCGAGAAATAGAATACATTATTTGATTGTGGTCTGCTGATTAGTTATAACAATGTAGATCGATCGATCAAAACAATTGTATTTACAAAAATTATAAACAAGAGTGGAATATAAATCTAATTATACCCTTAAGTTATAAATCCCAGCTCGATGCAAAACAATTATTGGAAAATCCAGCTTGTGTTTTAATGATTGGAAAAGGTAAGCAAACCATGCAAATTAACTGTGGCTGATTCATGCATACTTTGTACGAACATCATCTCGTCGTCGACACGACGACGATGCTTAATTCCAAGCTTACGTAGCTACACTAGGTTCGATTATTCCTAGTCGTTTGCTGCCAATCGTTTGGATGCAGCCACCGGCCTTCATTAATTGACACACAGCACGTACGTGCTGTGTCTTATTCTGGCCGGATCATGCACTTCAATCATTTGTTGAAACTATACCCTCCGACTCGACAAATTAGCTTAAATAATTGAATTAGGAGGGTTAGCGTAAGTGCAAATTTAGTTGGAACGCTTTTACACTAGTCACACGACGGGTTAAATGTGACATCATATGATAAATACTTAAAAAAAAAGTATTGATAAGTGATAATGTTTCACATCCACCCAGCCCCACATGCATGTGGTGTGGGGGAGATCCTCTACGGCTCTATCTTATCATATGACTTTATAGTAACTTACATATGTGTCTATAGAAAAGATGACTAAGTCATGTGACTTGAGTTAGAGGATCTCAATATGTGAGAGGCGTGAAAGAAACTGACACTAACATACCTATTCTAAACCCGTAAAATAGACCAAGGCTGATATCTTTAAGTTCACACATACTTCCTCTATCCCCTAAATACCAACTTAGTAGCGAACATTGACAAATCCTGATACTATAAATTTGGATAGATGTCTGTCCAGATTTGTAGTACTAGAATATATCACATCAAGTATTATGTTGGTTTTTTATGGGATGGAGGGAGTAATCCACTAGACCCTCAGCCTCTCCGCTCTCACTCTCTTATACACATATGCACGTGCTACCACACCATCTCTCGCTTCCTTGATCCGTTCTCTCTCCCATGAAACCTCTCTTGATCCGATCTCTCGCGTGGCCACTCACATTGTCACTCTTTTGCCTCATTCTTTCTAGTGGCAGGGAGCCATAACCAACACCCTCTCCTTCCTCTTCCCCCCAGCATGGAAGCGACGTCGATGATAGAACATGAGGAAAACCACAAGAGGGATAGATTTGACTAGTAGGATAATAGAAGGGGCTGAACAAACTATAAAAATTGGCACATATATATAACAAACATCAGTGTCGGTTTAAATCTAAAGTTAGAGAGCTGATGAAACCTTTCGAAGCTGTTGGAGGGTGTGCTTAAGAGTCACTAGTACCAGTTACAAAACTAGAACCGATGATTCCTTATCTACGCCGGTTCTTAAAAATGACGGTAATATAGTATACATAGTACTCCCTTCGTTGTAGATTATAAGATGTTTTTGCTTTGGTCAAAATCAAACTGTTTTAAATTTGGTTAAGTTTATAGACAAATATAGTAATATTTACATTACCAAATTAGTTTTATTAAATTAATAATTAAATATATATTTATAATGAATTTATCTTGGTTCGAAAATATTATTATTTTTTTATAAACTTAGTTAAATTTAAAGTATTTTGATTTTGATCAAAGTTAAAAACATTTTATAACATGAAACGGAGGGAGTACTCATTTTGATGTCATTATCAAGTGTTGTACGTACTCTTTCGTTGCATTTGCATTCATGTCTCCTCTTGCCCGATATATGCAATAGAATAT
Source organism: Oryza meridionalis (assembly GCA_000338895.3). NCBI lineage: Eukaryota > Viridiplantae > Streptophyta > Magnoliopsida > Poales > Poaceae > Oryza > Oryza meridionalis. The sequence continues at coordinate 992,459 of CM002524.2, forward strand.
ATATGTCGGAAATTTTTTAATTATTAATTTCAAACATATATGGATCGATGATGTGTTGTCGTAATCGCTCGTGTGAGACCACCTTTTAATTTGCAATTATATATGGTCCCAGTAAGTGACCACTTTAAACTGTTTTGGTCCGAACCCTACGTGCTTAGCACGGAATTTCTTCTGTAATATATTTATTTTCCAGACATATTTTCCATGCTAACCGTACCAGGTTGCTGTTGACATGTCACGTACCACCTAGACGCCTATAGCTAGAGCTGCATGCATCATGCGTAGGCAAACCGATCGATGTTCACCATGTCGGTGTTCTACTCCCTCTGTACTATTCTAAGTGCAGCCATCGTTTTCCGTACCCACCTTTAAACGTTTATCTTATTAAAAAAATTAAAGACATAAATCACGAGTAAAGTTCTATTCATATTTTATCATCTCATAACAACAAAAATACTAATTATAAAAAATTTTCAAATAAATAAACGATCAAAATTGGGCGCGGAAACTTATGGTTACACTTAAAATGGGATGGAGGAAGTAATAATTTTCTGGGCAATATGTACGATAGAAGCAATAAATATTCAGTTACACTTCACATAGTAAAAAAATAATAATCTAGAAATGCATTGAAAAGAGTAACTATTTGCATGAAGTTGATGCACATTTCTTAGCAGCCCCGGCACGGCCCAAATGGATAGTAGGAAAAGGGAAAAGGAACAACCATTTAGGCAAATATTGGAATATATAATATATGATAGTACATAGATTGGCTCATTGGCTGTATATTGTCCATATGCTATCTACTTATTTAATATACTATAATACTGACTGGGTGTGTTCGGCTGCAAATTTTCAAGCAGTTGTTGCTCTGCACTGTGTACGCGACTGCGGCGCACATTCATAGCTATTGTCTACAGCTGCAGCCGTAGCCAAAAAATGACAGCCGAACACACGCACTATTAATTTTATTCGGTCTTTGACATCTAACTTTTACCACTATTTTCTATTAGATATCTAACAAAACTATAGTATTGTTAAGAATTATCCTTTATATTTTCAAATTGAATATTTTGAGATCTAGTCAAAGTTATAAAAATTTGAAAAAAGAATAAGCCCGTTAAGAGACAATTTGAAGGGTTATTAGATCCATTTGTCTATTTAGAGACATGCCATTATAATTTAATAAAAGTTGGAGATATATATTACTTACTCCTTCAATGAAGGAAAGAGGAGGGTAATTTGGTCCAAATTTCTTTATAAATGCATTAAAGAGGTACGTATTGTCTAATTTTTGTTAAATTTTAATGGCATGTCTTCAAATAATAATAACTTTTATAATCGAATAAGTTGTAATGACATGGATCGATCCCATTAACCCCATTTAAAAAACGGTGGTAGTTGTAACGTATTATACTCGGATTAATTAATTAATCTGCTCATACCGAGAGCACCTTCAGGCTTCAGAGAGCCACCATAGAAACTTCCCATCCTCCTAAGCCTGCATCAAAGTTGTGGGCATACAACCTGTAGTTTATTGGAGATTACTCGGAATGATCGTCAAGAGTACTAATATATGCTCACTGAGGTGATTAAACTAATTTTTATAGAACCTCTAGAGCTAAGGATTTTTATAGAAATTAAACTAATCTTTATAAAAAAACTTTAATTTCTTTGTTTCAAATAAGCTTTTCTATGAAAAATTGTACTCCCTCAGTCCCATAATATAAGGGATTTTAAGTGGATATGACACATCTTAGTACAATGAATTTGGATGCACGGTATGTTCAGATTTATTGTAATGTGTCACATCCAATAAAAAAATTTTATATTATGGTACGGATGAAGTAGCAGCATATCATGGTGATATGACTGCACCAGCCCGGGAGATGACTCCGCCGCTAAACGATACCCTTCTATCAAACTTCTGATCATGGGCACATTGCCGATCTCTAATCTTACTCCCAACTTTTCCTATTGCTTTTCATCAATTTTGCATAGGAAGAGTTGATTGATAGATCTTACTCCCAACTTTTCCTATTGCTTTTCATCAATTTTGCATAGGAAGAGTTGATTGATGTGATCAATCCTGTCCCCGGACCCTTATAAAAATGTGCATAGAGTGATCTTCTCCTTAATGGGAATCAATCGCTCTTGTTCTTATTAATTACTTCTTGGTACTGAACCCTGTCCCATTCCCATACAGGGTTGCTTCCTAGAAAATTAACATGTTAATGTCTCAAGATCTCAATCTTATCTGCCAGACAGACCAGGAGAAGATTCGCTAATTTCATCTCAGGAATGAGGTGCCATATGCTATGCATTGGATTTCTTCTCTAATATATATATGCATTTCATCTTTCATATATCTAAGCTGTAACTAAATTGAAGGTGTAATAGGTGTTAGAATAGTAACAGAGTCTGACTCTTATCTTAGACTCATCTTAAACAGGGACACACAAATGTTGTAACCCATAAAGACTTAGTATATGCGAGAGAACAACCGGTCGGTAGCATTACTGGTCGAGAATCCTTGATACCCTGATACGCTATAAATATGCATAATCGAGAAGGAACACTCATAATCAGCCCTCCGGAGATATAGCCTTCGGCTGAATCTTGCTAATGAAATATCGTGCCTCGACGTCATCATCGTATTTGGATTTTTCATGGTGTACTTTCGTGTTTGGCTACTAATGTCGATTAATTAATTTGTTGCCGGTTTTTATAGAAAAACAGTAATGCTTATGTATTTTTGTGAGACCAAAATTTATTTGAGTACCAAAAATTTAAGCATGCAACAGAAGGATCATGTGAGATCAGATTATTATTGAGCTACGGAAAGCCAGTGCAGTTAAGCTGCAGGGACATTAAAAAAGCTGAGACATTCTTTTTCGTACTGAGTATGAGAGTGAGGCTCACGAAGAATGGCTTCAATGGAGCCATATATACGAGGATGGATTCTAATCTCTCGGGTGGACGTCCACCCGTTTTTTACATGCCACCTAAATGATTATGAAAAAATTTCAAAAAAATTCACAAGATAGGTTAATATGTAATATATCACTTCACAAACATGTAAGTTCAAATTCGACTTCTACAAGTTGTAACAAAAATAACAAATCAAACTCTAACTAGTATATGTATATTTACAGTCAAATTTGTTATTTTTGTTACAATTTGTAGAAGTCAAATTTGAACTTGCATATTTGTGAAGTGATATATTACATATTAACCTATCATGTCAATTTTTTTAAAATTTTTTCATAACCATTTAGATGACATGTAAGAAACGGGTGGACGTCCACCCGAGTGTTTAAAAGAGTTTCCCCCGTATATACACCTTCTCCTACCTTACATATTTATATACCATCTTAAACAATATTAGTGGTGGTGATGGTTCTATGCCATCCTCACCTTTCTGATAAGTGAGAGTCAACATAGAAAGAAGCTATATTTGCTTCATGAACAGTGTATAATGCACTGCTTATCTTATTATCGTTAACCAAAGCTTGAGAATCATGATTTAGTTTCAGCTCATCTAACATAACTAAAGTCTATTGTAACGCATGGGTATTTTGCTAGTGTATGTATACATTGATACACATATATGTGTATGGATATCGTCCTTTTGCTGGCAATGGAGTAAATAGTGAACTGAAAGGCCTTCCATGCATGTCTCTTGCAGTCGTTTTGCAGAGGATCACTTGTGGTTTCTTAATTAGGTTTTGGTTCCTATCTGTTTGGACGACTCATCAGTTGCCACCCATACCTTCATTCAGATATGGAGCAGTGCAAGTTTAAATGTACTGCATCCTGCATGCTCCCTGGAAATTATTTATGGAACAGCTACCACCACCACCGTCCACTTCAGATCCGTAAGCTTTATCATATCATGCTACTACTGCACATGCATGGGAGGATGCATGATTGCTTTTCAAAAAAAAAAAAACAAATATTTTTTTCCTTAGCTGGAATGGAACACTCTGAAAAAACTGAATTTCAAACATTTGTTTTCTCACAAAATCTGAAGGAAAATAACAGAAGGATGCCCCTGATTGATGAGAAAAGGCTCTTGGCTCATCTCGGCATCTTTGTTTGTCTCCACTCAGGTGTTCAATTATAAACAGAGAAAACAAATAATGTTACACTGAAAAAGAAAAAAAATGCATTCAGAATAATGTTGCTGTTAATTTATTTTTTTCTTAGCCTTTTCCCCTGGCATCTCCGTGTGTAGGGCCCCACTTCCTGGGGTCTTCTCTATTCATTGACTTGATTGACTGAACATTGTCTCCTTATGGTGGAACTTTCAAAAAGAAAAGGAAAAAACACTGTGAATGAATCAACTGGAGTCCTATGAAAAAAATTTAACTGTAACTGAAGATCTATACTGTAGTAGTACATTTTCATGAGTGTCCTGAGTCGATTTCACTTGAGTGTTGAAACTGGTTTGAGTGGTGCAAAATCTCTGGTGCATTCAGCACACTCTGCCTCTGATTTCATCTCAGGTGCTATCCTGATAAATTTCAGTAGAGCTTTTGCCTGACCTGCTTTGTAGCCAGAAGCCCCAAATTTTTCAGGCAGATACAGTACTACAAAGTAGAGCTAGATATCTCCTTTTTCTACATGTCATATCACTAAAAAGTGATAAGGTAAATCCAGTAAATGAGATGTGGCTTGTTCATCAGATTGAATTCTAGTTTGCCTTTCTAAAACTTTGTTCTAAACAAAATTCAGAAGATTTTTTTTCTTATTTCTCCAATATTATCTGCTAATTACATGTGTACACATGAAGCTTGACTTATGTTTTCCAAAACGACATATATATTTTCTTTATTTGTGATTACACGAAAGATGCGCACGCATACACATCACCACACACGCACACCACGCACCCACCCACGAATGCTATATGCAAATTTGAGCTGTACCAAAATGAATGATGATAGTAATTGTGGAGGGGAATATTCTCAAGCTGGTGGACTACAGGATGTAAGTAGGAGAAATATAATGAGAAGGTTGAATTGCATTGCATATATTGGAACTGAACACAGCACATTGACATGTACAGTACTTCACCTGATTCTTGTCGCTTTTTTTAAAAAAGAAAAACATTTATTCTTGTCATTGGTAGGGTACAAAGTATGGTTGCCTGTACGTACCATGGATGATGGGAACGAGCGAGTGAGAAAAGAGAAGTTCATGTAGTAATAGTAATCAAGGTATGTACCAGCTGAAGGGCCAGACCTCCATAGTCCTTCACATCTCCCAATCATCGGTACCAAAATTTCCTTTTAAACAAGGGGTGGAACTTGAAAAAATGTAATCAGTTTCTAATCAAATAGTTGAACACCAAATACAAAACAAAAGCTTTGGCTTACAAAGTGGAAATAATATGACTGATTTTGTTATGAAATAATTAACATTGTTATATTTTCAACCGATCGATACGAAATTGTTACTGTAAAATTCATGTGTTCCAAGCGCATTTTGAGCTTAGGCATACAAACAATTCATGACAATTTGTGAACCTCTTAATACAGTACTCGCATCCTGTAGCTAGGAAGATTGGTATACAGCTAACTAATTCCTAAAACTGGGATAGATGTTCATATTACACGTATTTGGCCACAATCCAAGTTCCTTGCTTCATTTGTCAATTGTCATGTCATGGAATAGCCACCATTAACACTGCCCTATTAGTCGCCCAAAATGGGCAATCTCAAAAGCAATGTGCAAATTATTGTTGGATGCTTGGTCAGTTCTAGGTCATGCATGTGAGGATGTAATAACTATTCCAGATGGGCCATATGGAATTTATTTCAGTCATTTAATGGTTTTGGCACCACAGAGTTTTGCAATGTACTTCCATACATATGTTTTTTTTTTAATCTGATGGGCACCATATATTTGGGCACATGATAAAAACTGTCCTCACATTTTTAAAGATTTGAGTGGCTCTCTTGTGCAAGTACTATTTGGATCAGCTGGATGGAAATCTTGTCTATCCAATTACAATGTCCTTGTAGCAAAGTAGGCTAGCTTTAGATGTCCCATGTTTTACTTCAAGCTAAATTCTTCTCCTTTTTACAATGGTAACTTGAACAATTAGGCATATGTTAATCTGATTGACTGAGTATTTATGTGGGGTGGGGGTGGGTTGTTCTTATCAAACTTTTCGCCTATCAAGATGATAACAGTGAAATAAAATTTTCAAGAAATGAGGGAAAAAACTTTAGCTAGGCGCAAAATCCGTTAGGCATAACTTGGAATGCGGGAAATTTTCTTGAATTAAATGTTGGACACATAAGTATGCATTTGGTTGAAGGATTGGGATGGCCGGATGGGTTAGGTTGGGTTGAATATATTTTCTAGTGTGTTTAGTTTGGGGATAAATGAGATGGAATAGTCACCGACAGAGAATATCCCCTTAAGATCCGGGTTGATTTGATCCCTTAAAAACTGACGAACCAATCTAACTCACTTTTTTTTTCTCGCTAACATATGAGTCATCCCTTAAAAAGTAGGATCATCCCACCCCTTATGTGAAACAGATAGATGGGATCATCCCCATCCCATGAACAAGTCCAACCCATCTCACCTCGTCCCCAATCTAAACATGTGCTAAGTAAATAGGTATCATTCGACCTTTTTGTCATAAAATTTTTAATATTCCGTTAAGTTTCCTCTGGAGAGCGGGAGTTCCTCTAAATTAAATATCAAACATGTTATCACTCATGCCCCTTTGAAATGAAGAATTTTTTTAGGATTTGAATCACGTAGGATTTCCCCCCCTAAATGTCTCTGGAACAAAGAATATTGAATTCTATGAAATTGTTCAACATTGGTACTCTTAATGGAAATTTAACACAAGCTCTATCCTTACAGAAAATTTCTTGAGTTTTTATCTCTCCACTACGGTCAATCCAAAGATTATTCACGTATGTTTCTTATGTTTTGCGATACTCTATTTTGTGCTTTTATTCATATTAAAATTCTGTGTTTTCAATCCTTTATTTTTTTTCAACCCTAAAATGAGCTCCCCTCAACTTTTCACGTTAGAAAAATTCAAGTAAACTTCCATACCAAAATACTACTCCTACTCCACTGCATTAACATGCATACTCATTTGTCGCTAGCTAAAGCTGTTTGGTAGTAGCACTAAGGGTACGTAATAAATACTCCCTCATTCCCTAAATATTTGACGCCGTTATCTTTTATAAACATGTTTGACCGTTCGTCTTATTTAAAAACTTTTGTGAAATATATAAAACTATATGTATAAAATATATTTAACAATGAATCAAATGATAGAAAAAAATTAATAATTACTTAAATTTTTTTAATAAGACGAACGGTCAAAGCTGTTTAAAAAAATCAACAGCGTCAAAGGATGGAGGGAGTAAATAAATAATTGTAGTAGTATTAGCAAGTTGTAATAGACGCAGAGTACACTGGATTTACTCGCGATTTCGAAAGAGCTTTGAGATAAACAAAGGGTCAAGTGCCGCGTGAGGTGGCGTTCATCAAGCACAGTTGGTAGTGGGAGGGGAGACATCATTTAAGTTTGGTTTTGGCGTCTTATGTGTAATGTAATCAAGGTGCCATCTTTGTTTTTTTTTTCCCTTCTCCTTAATCAATGTGGGTCCCACTGTAAGAGAGCATAGTCCTTCCTCCAAGACTCCAAATGATCCCTCTCAAAGACCAAACCTTTTTTCTTCTTCTCTCTCTTATCATCATCATCTCTTCTCCTCTTTCTCTCTCTCTCTCTTTCCTTTTCTTTGACCATCTCTTCTCTCTCTCTCTTATAAGAAGATTCCTTTCAGGGCTCTAAGTAAGACTCCATTGTGCACACACACGCACACATCTCTCTCGCTCTACAACTCACCACCAAAGAGGAAGAAAGGAGGAGGAGGAAAAAAGGGGGGGCGAAAAGAACAAATCTTTCGATCGCTTTCGACGGCCTGGATCTCCTCCCACGCGGGATCGTACGGGGCGCACGGCGTTGTCGCTTTCCTCCACGTATGGTGTTTTTTCTCCTCTTCTTCTTCTTCTTCCCCCCATCTCTTCCCATGGTGTCATTCTGCTAAAAATTTCATCTTGGGGGGGTATATTTCTCATATTTTAGTTCATGCCGCCGCCACTATGTACTAATCCCACCATAGCAGCTCATAGTCTTCTCCATTGCAATCCTGTCGTCTATTTGTATTTGTTTTTTGTTTGTTAGTATTAGGGGGCTTTTCGGTTTGGGGTTTCTGCCATTGACAGTTACCTGAAGAGCTCTCGATGAAGCGGTTCTTTTTTTAATTATTTTCGGTGCCTAGTGAAATGCAGTGGTGGTTTTGAATCATTCCTGGGAGTTCCACGGTGGTTTTGACTGATCAAAACGCTACCTCTTTTTTAATGTTTATGTTCCCTGTTGTTGTTCTTGCCCAAATGCAGATTCACTCTTGCATTTGTTTCTCTTGATTTCCTCTGCTGTTTTGCTCTACAAGGAGTTGGTCTCCGCTGCTTTTTCGTTAGCCTTGCAGGAAAAAAATGCAGTAAAAAACCTGTCTATTGCGATTACTTTGTGTTCATCTTGGGGGCGCTCTTCTGCGTGGGAATCACCAGCAGAGTTCATCCGATTTGATGCGCGCATCTCTAATTCCCATCTTTTGCAGCATTGCAAAAGCTGCTGCCTTTTAGCTTTTGCGCTTTCTTAATTAGGAGGGGTTGTACGGCGCCCCTGTTGGACCTGATTACTTCCACAGTAATTGCATCATGACATTTTATTCCTTTTTAATCGTTTCCTTTTGCTAATCTTTTTAAGTACAAATGGAGTTTTCCCCAAAAAAATATTGCAAATGGAGTTTTTTTTTTCCCTTCTCCTCTCGCCTTTTGCTGTTTCAGGTTTCGTATGTTATCTTCACATCAATGCAGCCTTTAATTGCAGCAGACCACCCTTCTTTGCTACTAGTATGGGAAAAAAAAATCAGAGCCACACGAACTGTGGGTATTTGCTATGGGAACTTCACAAGTTCGCCAGCAATACAACTTGAATGCGTCCTGAAGATTTAGATTCCGCAGGTCAAATCGTCGAATTTCAGAGCTAGCAGTACTGTAGGCTTGCCTGGTGCAACTGTGGGTTATGCTTCAATAGCCTTTAACTGTGGGTTAATGTGTATATGTCAAATACAGAATTTTTACTTGAAGAAGATGTGTTTATTTTCAGATGTGTTGGACCATTTCATGTTGTCCACTTGTAGGTACTTTCGTGGCCTAAGTAGTACATTATTCAGTTGTTAGTTATTTGTCTCACTGAATGCAAGTGTATCTTTAGTAAGAGTGGACTGCATGGTACTTGTTTGAATATTCTTGAAGGCCAGTAAGAATTTGTATTCTAATACAAAATTGTGGAAATTTTACAGATAATAAGCTGCCAAGAATTATCACCATGGAGGTCAATGGTCATCACAAACCAAGAAGAGAATATAATGGCCGAGAGTGCAATGGTGTACAATCAGTAAACAATTTTGGCGATATCGATCCATGGACAGCATGGGCATACAAACCACGCACAGTCTCATTGCTACTGATGGGAACATGCTTTTTAATGTGAGATCAGAATCTTTATCTGTGGATTTTTTTTTAAAGATTTTAAAGAGCATTTTAATAATCAAGGTGTTTTATGCATTTGTTAGTGTTGGCCTACGGCACCTTTTTGAAATAAGTTTTATTTTCTTCAGTTTCGACCATTGTTAGGACTATCAAAAAGATATTTAGGACTTGCAAAGGTGCTCTATGTTTAACAGAAATTTAATTTACATTCTTTATCAGTTGGGCAAGTGGTGCTCTTGATCCAGAAAGAAGCTTCTCTGTTGACCGCGTTTCATCTGTTAAAAGGTATTCTACTCATCCAGGTTAGACGGTAGTTGTTTTTACCATTCACTCACTAATTGGACATCTTTAAAACTAGTGTTACCTGGTCATCTGTGTTCAAAATATTTTTTGTTGAAATCACACGAGTCAGATCCATAGCATATTTCATGTGTCGATGTTTTTTTTGCTGCACTAGACACGCAAATTCTAGTCGGTTTCCAACCACATGAGTGTTCATTTTATTTTTACCATCATTTTTCTCAACAATTTATCTGTTGATTATCATTTAAGGATTCCTTTTTGTTGATATGTCATATGTTTCTCTTTTATTGACAGGGGTGTCTTTGCAATGATTGCTGTTTTTTTGGCTTATTCATTTCTTCAGGCACCTTCTACGTGAGTCACATAAACCCCTTATCCGAACTCTGATTATCGAACTCTGTTTATGGTAGGGATGGCCGTGCAGATATAAATAATGCTATTGCGCATTGATATGGAACAGAAGGGGGTACACGTTCCTGCGTACTCCATTTTTGAAAATAACTTTTCAATATCACTGAGGAATTGTATCATTTTCCTAGATGTGTTAAAAATATAACCTCATTGGGGGCTTCTCTGTAATTTTGTTTATGAGGTAATTGGGATTTATGCAAACATTTACTTATATTTATTTATACTATGATTCAGTGTACTTATTAGACCACATCCTGCCATTTGGCGGCTGGTCCACGGGATGGCAGTTGTTTACCTTGTTGCTCTAACTTTTTTGCTTTTCCAGGTAAGTACAGCTTTTTCTTATTACTCTTGCTCAACACATTTTTATTGGATCATTCATATTCATGGATTATTAAGGCATTGCATTCTTTTGCTTTTTTTTTATCTCTTCAACATAACCTTATAATATCAACTTCTTTTCTAATGAACGGCATAGAAGTCCCTGTATCAGTTTCTCGTTTAATTGATTAGCATAAGGAATTGCACCATGCACTAATACCTCACTTCCCTCTTGATTCCAACCAAAAATAGGTTATTTTTATTAAAGGAAAAAAGAGTCATCATTGGCATTACACATCAGCAGCAGAAGATGAGGTTAGCAATGTCAAAAGTTTAACAGTATAACTAGAGGTGAACATAGATCAGTTTGGAACTAGGATGACTCAAGATTAACACACATTGGAAAGAAAAGCCTGGTATCCCATTTTTATGTTACCCTGGGAACTTTTTTAGTCAATAGGAAGCTTCCCAGAAATGTTTTCAAGTCATCCAACTAATTGCGATTAGTCATCCTAGTCGGTACTAAGGCAACTTGATTCTAACCACGATTGATCGGAAAGTCTCCTAATTAGTCACGATTAGTTATGATTAATCATCCTAGTCGGTACTGAGGTGATTTTCCTCGAGTTTCCGATTTGAAAACATGCTACTTTGTTGTGGTTTACTCCTAGAGGTAGCTAGTCAAAGTGCCAAGAGACTATTCTCCCGTATATTTACTATTGTGCTATACTGGTCCATGTTGCATGCACCAGATGAGACAATGTCTCAAAAAGTGAGGGTCTTGTTATAAATATTTTTTTTCTTCTCAAATACGCAAGAGAATTGTGCATCATTGGTCTTGTTATAAATATAATAAAAGAGAGAACAAAACCTGTAGTTTGCATGGGATTCATACTCTGTTCCACTTAATCTTGCAGACCCGTGATGATGCTAGGCAATTTATGAAGTATCTTCACCCTGATCTTGGTGTTGGTAATGAATTTAATTTCCATATATGATCTAGCAGTGCAGAGTTATGTGATTGGAAAAATAAAAACATGATGTTTACCCACCTTTGAGCAGAATTACCTGAAAGATCTTATGGAACCGACTGCCGCATATATGTACCTGATCATCCGAAAAGCAGGTTTAACAATGTTTATGTATGACTCCATTCACCAACTTGCTTCTCCTTTTTGTTCTATTTGATTTACCTTAAAACTCCAGTTCTGCAAAGTCTTGGAGATGCTTCAAGTTACTGATTTGAATATAGGTTTCTCTAGGAGATCCTTTTTGATGAGTTTGTTATTGCCCATATCCTTGGATGGTGGGGGAAGGCTATAATGATAAGAAACCAACCACTTTTATGGGTATTATCAATTGGCTTTGAGCTAATGGAGGTATGCATTTAATCTTACACGATCAATTTATTTTTGGCTTCTGTCTTCTGAATCTAGATTCCTTACATAGTTTCACATGTGCTGCAGCTCACCTTTCGCCATATGCTGCCAAACTTTAATGAGTGTTGGTGGGATAGCGTCGTACTAGACATATTAATCTGCAATTGGTTTGGTGAGATTTTTTATATTTTATCAGTATTTTTAATATAAAATTCTCATTTCCTTTAAATGTAGATTAGACACCCTCATTCAGTTTATTCAGAAATCATTTTTTTGTTTATTGGCTTCTTTCTTTATTGTGGTTGTATAAGCTGCTGGAGTAGTATCTTCTGATTTACTGAAACCTCATTCAGAATTTTGTACCTTAGCATATTAAAGTTAATCATGGCAAACCTATGTTTCACATTGTTTTGTTTATCTCTTTCTGCAAATCGCTAAGACAGAATATTAGTGTTTTAATAGTTTTGTGATGTATTAGACATCTTTTAAATGCTAAGTGTACCTATGGTATTTCACTAGCTATTTCGTATGAAGTTGTGCGCTATAATTGTTACTTTAAATGCTAAGATATTTCATGTGATTAAAATTTCGGGACAGTTTTCATGCGAATGTCTGTCTTTACCGCTATTCGTTAGCCTCCCATAAGTTTGATTCTTCTCTGCTGCAACATCGTGTTATGTATCTTTTGCTTGAGTAATAGAGTGACAGTTGCTTTCAACTCTTCCTGACTGGGACCCTTATTTGGTTTAGGTATTTGGGCTGGAATGAAGACTGTGAGATACTTTGATGGGAGGACATATGAATGGGTTGGTTTGAGTCGTCAACCCAATATTATCAGTAAGGTATGCTCATTAGATGTCAAGGGGAATGAGTTGCCCAGCAAAGCATATGGTGGCATTACACTTTTCTTTTTTTTGGCATCTGTCCCATTTTTATGCAGTGCATTGTGTTGTATATCTTGCCTTAGTATCATATTAAGGTGATTAACTCTAGTACAGGTAGGATTTACTGAGAAACCAACACAATTTGTCATTAGTTGTCTAAGTAGCCCAATATGCACCATACTGTTAGTTACCTGTAAATACATGTATAAAATGAAAATATTATGTGTGTGACGTTTATGTCGACTTTCAAATCCGGTTTTTTCTATGCATAGGTTAATACCGTACTACAGTATAGTATTAAATTATCACCTCACCATTAATTTTTCCCTTAAAAGTTATATGCTATGTTCTGTATTTCTAGTGCTTCGAATTATTTGTTCTTGATCTTTATATTGTTAGCCTTTCCCGTGACTGCATATTTCACCTTTTGCTTCTCCATAGGTAAAAAGGACGCTAGGCCAGTTCACACCAGCACATTGGGACAAAGATGAGTGGTACCCTCTGCTTGGCCCTTGGAGATTCATCCAGGTGCTGAGCCTATGTATTGTTTTCATGATTGTTGAACTTAACACATTCTTTCTCAAGTTCTGCCTTTGGATTCCTCCCCGAAACCCCTTGATTGTTTACCGACTTGTCCTTTGGTGGTTAATTGCGATACCAACCATTCGCGAGTACAATACATACTTACAAGACAGGTGAATATTGAACTCCCTAAGCTTCTTTTTTTGAATGTATGAACTTAATTAGCTTCAAACTGTAAAAAAAAAAAATCTCTAAGTATGTTTTGATGAGTTGCTCTGTACTCATCCAGCATTATCGACTGTTCAAGAACAGAAACTCTGGATTTTCTTGGATGCACTGTGCCTGCTATTAACTATTACTGCTTGACATGCTACATGGCAGTGCAGATGTGCCACTATTTGTTGACCATAAATATGTACCGTCTGCTAGACATTGGTTGCATGTGAACTGTGTGTAGTATAGACAGCATTCTAACTGCATGCTTACAATAGGATCAAACAGCTTGGCTATAAGTTCACAGAAATTCATACCCATTAATAATATAACTTGTCTGAATGATTGCAGGAAACCTGTTAAAAAGGTGGGTTCTTTCTGTTGGCTTTCCCTAGCTATTTGCATTTTGGAGCTTCTAATATGCATCAAGTTTGGACATGGTGAGTTTGATGTAAATTTCTTGATGCTTGCAAGCAACATTTGCATCCTTAAAATTAACCGTTCTGAACGCGTTGGCTTGTGAACAGGTCTCTTTCCGAAGTCGATGCCGTCATGGTTGTTCATAGCCTGGACGACCGTGGCGTCGCTTCTGATGATGTTCCTTCTTGTGTGGACTTGGAAAATTTACCGAACAATGATAAGGAAAAGGCTATGATTCTTCTGTTGCTTTGCTCTCAATTCTTTCCTCCTCCATTCAATATTGTCGTGTAAATATTCATTCAAAAAAAATCTGTACATGTGGTAGTAGCCATTAATTTGGTGGTCTCGAGAAGGATCATCATAAGGAATTTTATGTCTTTGCCTTTGTATTCCATGAGCCAAAATGGCATTCCCTTTTCCTTCCTGTGATGTAACTCTGACAACCAAACTTTGGTGTTCCTTTGGTCCAATCTAATTCCTGGGAAATAATGAACCAAGATTTATTCTGTTTCTTGAGTTTCCATCACAGGTTGCTTTGCTGTTTCTCCTTATGCAGATCTCTCTTTAAAAAAATTAAATACACCAGCAAAGTTATGAACTTACATTGCAAACTGCTGTCAAAAGCTTCTGCATCCATCAGTCTAGTCTGTTGCCATGATTTCTTGTTATCCCTACGGTACCTGGTGTGTGAGGTAGTGGTTGTTTCAGGAATTCAGGCTCCAGGGTTTCTTTACAGATGCAGGCTCGGTTGCTGCTGCTGTTGCTGAGCTGCTGGCATGTGAGGTTGTATTATTTGGTTTCAGTGTAGCAGCGGCAGGATGCCTCTGCAGTGTAGTGTGAGCCCATCGCCTCTGCTGAAGCTAGCTGAGCCTCTGGTTGGCTGATTGATGATAGGTAAGGAGATGGCAACTACTCCTGGAGGAGGAGTATGTATGAATCGCCTGCATTCTGATGAATGGAGGGGTTCATGTTCAGCACAGATCCACAGGTCTCGGTCCCTCCATGCAGATGCACCCTGCAGGCATATCCTATGCATAGCTGCACTGCGAATTTCATTGCTCGTTCTGCTTTCCGAACTTTTAAATGGTACGATTTCTTTTAAAAAGAATTTATTTATATGAATTTCTTAAGATATTTGTTGTAAAATCCATTCTTTAATTTTATGATAGTTAATTAATTCGTTTGTACACTCGAATAATACTCACAAATTATTCATCTATTATCCATTCAGCAGAAAAGAATAAGATGAAAAACATAATTTTATTTAGAAAAGGTCCATTTTACTCCCTCAAAATCAAACTGCTATACTAAATCTCTTAACACCCTAAACTATTTTTTTACTCATTTTACTTCCTAAGCAATTGAAAATGGTTCACCCTACTCCCTAATAACATTTGTACTTTTAGTTTCTCTTTGTATAAGCTATAATTTTGTAGAGCCATAGATGGATCATTATCAAAGTTCAAAAATATTTCAATTCTTTTGCATGGCTGTTTCTTGAACATTGATGTCTCGATGTTTAAATCAGTCTTAGGTGCTTCTAATGTACTAGAAAACAATGATAAAACAATCTAGAAAAAATGGTGAGACGTAAGTTATGGCACATCTATCGTTACCTTACCAAATCTCCGTGCACAAAAAGAATAAAGTAAAGAAATGGGCCTAAGAAAGCCCACAAAGAGCACATTTTTAGGCCCAGTAAGAAATGGGTGAGGTTTAGGCCCACCAAGATTTCTGCTCGATGCGCAAGCTTCAGGTGAAGGGCTGTCTCCTCCTAGGCCTAAGAAAGCCTACCAAGAGCCAATTGAGGCCCATTTGTAAATGTGGCGGAGAAGGGAATAAGTTCACTTTAGGTCCCTCTATTTGTCGGTCAGTCTTCTTTAGTAAATGTGGCGGAGAAAGGGCTTATGTCGAATGAAGGAATAAGTTCACCGGAGGTCCCTCAACTTCACAGCGAGATTTTTTAGGTCCCTTAACCACAAAACCAGAAATGTTCGCCCCTAAACTCATTCAAATCGTTCATCGGAGGTCCCTTGGCAATATATGTGGGTGGTTTTACTGGCGTGGCATCCTAGTCAGAAAAAAAGAGTAAATTGCATTTACGGTAAATTAACTTGGCAAGTTGGTGCAATTTAGTGTAGGAATTTGAGAAATAAGCATGCTAGGACAACAACTTGCCAAGTGGGTGCAACCTAGTATAAAAACTTAATAAATGAGTTTATGGGTACAACTACTTGAAAGGTGAGTTTGAATTTGGTACAAGTTATAACTTGAGAAGTGGTGAAAAATTAATTATTTTGAGTATTTTTGGCTATATATATATTCAGATTTTACGTACTTAGTTGTTAATATACTTATGTAGATTTATACAAGCATATTTTTTTTTATTGTAGTAATTAAAAGTCAACCAAATTTTACCATGTAGAAATTTTCTAGTTGGTATTTGAGATGGTGAAAAAAAAAATCTAAATCGATGGTTATATCTACGGGATTGCTATGTGATGACATATTAATAACGTGAACTTTCTAGCACATATCTAGCCTAAGTTATTGCACCAAAATATTAAATTATCAAATTCTTGTATTAAAACGCATACCATGTTATTGCACCTAGACGTCACATTCTCAAGTTCTTTTACTGAATCGCACCCACCCGTCAACTTGTTGTACTGTGGGTACAATTTACTCCAAAAAAAAATTTAAAAAGCACATGGGGCCCACATGTCAGTTGCACAATTTTTTTTTTCTTTTCTTCTCCTTCTCTTCTTTTTCTCTTCTTCTTCAGTGTGAGTGAGGCCGGCGGAGCGACGATGCGCGGGCGGCTGGTCCATGCGGCAGCCGAGCGGCGGCGGGAGGCGCGGCCGGCGGGCGAGTGGGCGAGCACGGAGGAAGGAAGCGAAGGAGGAGGAGGAATGGCACGGGGAGGAGGACTGGGCGGTGGCCGAGCGCGGCGGCGGGTCCGCGCGGCAGCCGAGCGCTATTTGGCCCAGTTTATCAATACTGTATCTCCAACGGCCCAATCGACATTGACAGAGCAAAAGGCCACCGCGAGGTCGCCATTGCCGGCGGCGGCCGGCGACAAACCACGGCGATGGCCGCCCGGCGACAACCAAAACAAATAATCCAGAATCTTTGCCTCATTGATCCTATTTAATTTTATTTTCAACTGAAACAAATCAACATGTTTGCTGGGAGTGTGTCACCCAGCCGTCTGTCAACGTCAACTCAACCGGACTGTGTCGGTAGTGCCGTGTGCTCTCCATTGCTAGCTAGCTACCTCATCGAAAGCAAGATCACATATCAATCTCTTTGTTTCAATCTTTTTTTTCCCTCTCACTTTGATCTTGATTCTTGCGTGTTCATCTTATCATGGTAATTATAAGTTGATAGTACATGATCAGTTGCTAATTAACAATGGTCAACTACGTACTCAATTGCAAATCTGCAATGGCATCTTCGATGAACGGCAAGTTCCAATGCATCCTCTTCCTTTTTCTTTTTTTGTATGTCGTCTGTGTGGCCCGTTTCGTTATCAAACTGTTCATCTGGACCATGCCAATGAGGCTTCTCTCACCTTTGTAAAAGTCTGAAAGAAACGAATAAAAGCGAAGCCTGCAATGTGATGCCGATCGCCAACCTAATTATCCCGGACAACGCTGGCAATGGCTGCCTATCTTACACGACTTGTCTTCCTCCTCTTGCTAACACAACTCCATGATTGATTGCCCTCTAGTTGCAATTGCAAAGCTTGTGCCACAATCATCAGCAGCTAGTCATGCAGTGATCCGTTAGCATCTTTGCTTCTGTTCGTTTTTTTTTTCTTCAGATGCATTCAGACATCAGGATCAGATGACATTAGCTTATGCTTCTGTTATTGTCTGATTAATCACACTCACTGAAGCTTGTGCATCACCATGCCTGAACTGAAGCTATAAAGTAAATAAATTATAGAGTAAATTTCACAAAATTATAGATTTAAGGTGATGTACCACAAATCTACAGATTTAACACTAGATTTTTCAGAGAACTATAGACATAAAGCGGATTATCGCAAAACTACAAATTTAGTAAAAAAATTATCACAAAACTATAGGTTTAGTGTCAATTCAATCACAAAACTTAGACGTTTATAACTCAAATATAACACTAAAGCTAAGGATTTAAACTCCAAAATCTGTAGTTTTGTGATAACTTTGTTACTAAATTATAGTTTTGTGATACTCCACCTTAAATCTATAATTTTGTGATAAATTCATTGTTAAATCTGTAATTTTGTAATACATCATCTTAAATCTATAGTTTTGTGATAATTTGGCTAGAGTATATGTAGTTTTGTGAAATTTACTCTAAATTATAACTGCAATTAAGTCGATCTCAACGGTGTTTTTGGGACATTGCCGTGCTAACCACCGCTTCGACCGTTCCTTCTTGTTGTTGCATTGTCATTTTCGTCGTTGCCCTGCTTGCTGGTTTGTGAGGAGAATCCGGCAAGAGATTCCCATTTGCCGCGGTATTAGTTCAGGACAAGGCATTTGAATTTGGATAATATGGTTTTCTTCTTTTCATTTGTTTCTGTTTATTTATTGGTGTTCAGGTTTGTCATCTGAACGATCCGTGATGAAATGTTCCTCTTTTTCATCCAGAAAAATTGAACTGCATTTTCTATTGTTGGTGATATTGTTAATAAAAGATATTTTTTTCATTCTTTATCTAAGATTGTACAGATAGCTTTCCAGATGCATATATCAAATATTTTTTTAGGGAACTTTACATCAAATAATTGGAGGGCATTTCTACGTAATCTTGAAGATACAGACTGGAATTAGTATCGACAGTTACAGAAATTATACGCACAGTTCATGATGTTATTTTTGCCGGGTCGGCCAAAAGATTCGGTCGACCAATTTCATTAAGAAAGGGAGAAAGTTCATTACAATAAAAGCTTACAACGACAGAATGCTGTCGAGATGATTGGGGGAAAACCCCAACCCTGTAAGCTACGGGGGATTACAACTTAATCACTATCGCCATTACAAGAGGTGAAAACTCCCGCTGTCCTCCAGACGATGGTCTCCTCTATGATGTCGCTCACTAGATGCTCTGTGCTTCGAAATTTCTGCTCAAACACGCGTGCATTGCGCTCTTTCCACAGGAACCAGCAGGTTAGTGCGAAGACGCTGTCAAAAATGTCCCTGTAGCCCACCCGAAAATTCAGCCTCGCCGCCATCCACCATTCTGTTAGGCTTGAATCATTGATCGTTGGTGGTGTAAAGGTAATGCCAATCCATCTTTGCATCAAAGACCAAACTCTCCTGGAGAAATCACAGGTTAGGAAAAGATGCAAACAGCTCTCCTCTTCGCGCTGACATAAGGGACATAAATCGTCGTGCGGCCAGCCTCTCTTCTCAAGATTGTCTGCCGTTAAACAGCGGCCCTTGGCCGCTAACCACAGGAAGAACCGCACACGGGAGGGGGCTTTGATATGCCAGATCAGTGCACTGAATGGGCAGATTTCCCTTGCCATGTAGAATAGGTCATATGCCGAGGATGCTGAGAATTGGCCATCGGCAGAGTACTTCCACCGAATGGTATCATCTTCCTGATTGAGAACCACCTCCTGAATCTCATCCCAGAGTTGAAAGAATTGTGCTATTGCTTCATTTGAAAGAGCACCTCGCAAGTCTCGTACCCATCTATTATTGCTCAACGCCTGAGAAACTGTAAGTTGGGAGCGGCCCACATAAGTGTAAAGGACCGGCCATTTCCAGGAAATGCTGTGCCCATTTAACCAATTTGCTGTCCAGAATTTTGTGTCCTTGCCATTGCCAACACAGAACTCGGCGGCTGAACTGAAAATTGCTTCCACATCTGTTCCTAGGCGATAACCTGCCATGGCCCAAGGACGGATTTTCTGTTCTACACTTTTGACTAGCCACTTGAGTCTCAGCGCCTGTCCAAAAGCATCGAGATTTCGTATCCCCAGTCCTCCATTCTCCACCGGCACACAAACATTTTTCCAGGCCACAAGGCAACCTCCTCTTGTCCTTTCCAAAGGAAGCCTCTACACTTGCGCTCGATCTCTTTTATTGCCCATTTTGGCATTTGCAAGGCAGAGAGGAAATGAACTGGCAGCGCCATGAGAACACTCTTGATTAGGCCACAATCATAAACTGGCAGTTCATGATGTTAATCTGTAAACTGATCCTAATGTGTGTCGGCCACAAGCTACTAGCCTTGCAGATTTCATCAGCAATGACAGAAGAATTTGTTTGGTAGAGATATAATTAAGGACGGAAAAATCATTTGAAAAAACAATCAGATAGTATCATAGGATATTCTCCTAGCTACTACTACTACATATATATGTTCATCATGCATATATATATATATATATGATTGGGCTCACATATCATAAGCAAATAAATGATCATGCGGTGCAAGTGCAATATAGGACGTTTAAACGAACGCACGGAAGCAGAGAGATGCATTAACAAATTCCAAATGTCTGACCCGTTGAGGATCGATTTGCCCACGATATATATAGAGAATGCAACCAACAACGACATGCCATCCAACTCTGTGATCTCAACTGCCAAACTAACACATACTACAGCTTGATTTCCCATTGCTGCCTCTACATTTTCAGAGCTTGATTAGTTCAATCAAACTCTTGCAACAGGATAGTTGTGTAACTATGGTGATACTATGATTTAGCCTCTTCAAAGGTATCGACTCTAGTCTTGTCAGACAATGAGGTATCAACTGTAGATAGTAGTTCAAATCATGTATAACCATTCAGTTTCCAGAATTAATCATATTGCAACTTGTAAGTAGAAGTCAATCACTGGCTAGCCTGTACCCATGTGCCACACTGCTAGGATATGATTCAGAGAGGAAGCTATCAGAGATTAGTCGCCGTGCAGAAATGAGCAAATAGTACTGACAAATATTTCAAGCTGTAGCCACTACCTGGTAAGCTTTCTTTCACAACTTGACTTGTATCAAAGGACTAGCAGTACACAAGAACAGACAATCTCCTCTCTCAATTTTTGTATTCGCCCATTCAATTTCTATCTTAATTACAGTGTAATAGTATATAGTTGCAATGCAAGTGTGCATTCAATATATATATAATCTTTGAGAGATGGAAAAGAAGAGGGTAAAAGAATGTGAATGTGATGAGATGAACTGGGAACAAAATAATTAATCTACTTGGCGGCAAGGTTGTGGAGAGCCTGCTGCAACACTGGCCTGAATCGGGTGACGTCAATGGTGATGTCCTGGCCGTCCATGAGCGTCCGCTTCATGAAGGCGAACCCTCTCTTGTGCAGCCCCGTCGGGTTGGTGAAGATCTCGTCGCCGGCGGGGTACTTGTCCTTGAGCGAGCTCTCGGCGACGGCGATCTCGTACTGGATGTAGTTGAGCCCCATCGCCGCCGCCGGCTCGCCGTAGTCCATGCGCGCGATCCACTGGAGCCCGCCCCATGGCACCACCTGCACCATCGTCGCTCCCGGCGGCAGGAACATCATGTTCGTCAGCCCGGCGCCATGGACGCCGAGCAGCGCGTCGCACGAGTTGATCAGCTTCCCCACCTGCTCGATCGAGTTCCCCACGTCCGACTCGTTCACCACCACCTCGAACCCGACCTCCTCCGCCGCGCGGACCACGGCGTCGAGGTTCAGGAGCAGCCTGGTGCGCCCCCGGGAGATGACCAGGAGGCGCGGCCGCCGCCCGGTGCCGTCGCCGAGCCGCGTCGGCGCGTCGCGCGGCAGCGACAGCGCGCGGCGGAGGAACCGCGTGAAGTCCGGCGTCGCCAGCCCGTCCAGGCTGCGCTTCCGCTCGATGATGAGCTCGCGGTGCGCGCGGAGGCTGACGACGGCGTGCGGGAAGCAGTGCACCTCGCCGGCGGCGCCGGCCTTGGCGAGGTCGATCGGCGCGTGGCGCGACAGCTCGCGGAGGAGCTTGTCGTACTTGACGAGCCACCACGACGCCACGTTCGCCATCACCAGCTGCACCCCGCCGCGGTAGCGCTGCACGGTGTTGTACAGCGGCACGATCACGTCGGAGAAGTCGTGGAAGATGTTGCCCGTGTACCCGCCGATGGAGAACGCCACGGCGGGCACGCCGTGCGCCCGCGTGCACCGCGGCGCGCCCGCGGCGTCGCCCGTGGCGCGCACGGTGATCTCCGTGACGCGCCCCATGCACGTCTCGTCGCCCTTCCGCGGGTACGGCCGCACCTTGTGCGACACCGCCGCCGCCGACGGGTCGACGACGACGACGAACTCCGACGTGTTGGCGGCCATGCGGACATCGCCGGAGAAGTCGCAGATGTCGGTGCGGGCATCGGAGAAGTCGCAGAGCGGCCGCCGGTCCACGGAATCTGCGTTCATGGCACGCACGTTGTCCGCCACGTTAGTTGGTGCCCAAAATAATTCACAATTAAGTTGCACTTGCAGTATTAAACATGGCGTTGAATTAATTAATCTCTCTGTTTGAAATCACGTACGTGACGTCACGGTTTGCTCCGGCGTGCGAGCTGGCTCGCCGGCGTCCTGCAGCTTCACCGGAAGCTGCTGCTGCTTCTTCTCCTCCACTGTAAAAGAAGAAGAAACACGATTTTTTCTCTTGAGAAAATTAAATTTCAATGGAATTTGGAATTCTGCAATAATTTGAGTGCGTGCAAGTGTGTGATGGGTACATGGCTGGTCGGGACGAGCAGTGGTTGCCACGGCGGCCGTGGTCTTCACGGCGTTGTCCTCGTCGGCGACTGCCAGTGCCAGGTGGGTTCAATTTAGAGGTCAGATTTTCTCCATGAAAGCTACAGGCGAGTCAAATACCAGTCCTTTGCGAAAGTTGCAGTTGCGTACCTGCAGGTGCAGCCTCGTCGCCGGAATCTGCCGCGACACGCTCCGCCGCCTCCTCCGCCTCTTCCGATCTCTCGCCGGCGACCTCCTGGATTATCACCGTGTCTTTCACCCCTGCCAATCAATTCAGTACAAGTTCGTAAGAAAAACGAACTAAATCTATGGACAGAATAATGAATGAATATGGGTTACATATATACATTCTGTCTTTTCAGCGGTTTGATCGACGCTCTGCTGCAGGTGATCATGGCTCTCTCCCTGCTGCGGCAGGATGTCGACATGGAAATCCCGGGTGAGGCCGCCGGACGATGACCGGTGCAGCATCTTCATCGCCGGAATGCGTGCGTCTTCCAACGACTCCCTGGGGCTCACTGCATATGCAACCGCATGTTAATTTTCAGTTCAGACTTCTGCTGCTTTGCACCGTGAGATCGATGATAATATCGGAGAAAGAAAGTGAGAGGAGGAAGAAGAATTGAAGAAGAGATGATGAAGAACATACGGGTGGAGAAGACGGTGGCGTCGGGGCGGGAGGAGAGGAGGAAGGTGAGGGATATGAGGAAGCAGCCGACGACGATGGTCAGCAGCCTGAACCTCTGCGACTCGAACCGCAGGGCGTGCAGCCGCCCGCTGCTCCCCCCCGGCTTCATCTTCTTCTTCTTCTTCCTCTCTTGCTAATGGCGGCTTAGCCTTAGCTAGCTCTGCATGCCTCCTCTCCTCGTCGTCAGGCTAGCTAGAAAGTGGAAGCTTCTGTGCACAAGCAAAATGGAAGGCAGAGACGATCGGGTTATATTCTTCTCTCTCTTTCAATTCCCTGCTGTTTGCTTGTCTGTCAGACTATGCCTGTGCCGTTGGGTTGGTGCAGTGCAGTGCAGTGCACCGATATTGCCAAGCAAATTCGAGCTTCTTCTCGTGCGTGAATTGGACAACTGAACCTGGCACTCGCTCTCTGCGACGTATATGAATTGAAAGAGCTAGCTTTGATGTGCTAGCATTACCGAACCATGCATACTTACTATACTGATCTACTTACATTGGATGACCTCCTTAGGTCATCAAAAAAAAAAAAACTATACTGATCTACTACTTCTTTCTGCCTTACTTTTTTTTTTCTATTTCTTTTAACGAATTTGCCGGGTCATGCAAGTTTGTAGGACGTGTGTTGTGGAGGTCCATGTTCCTCAATTCACCGTGCGATATATTCCATCTCCTAGATATTCTTGAATTTACTAATTCATGCAGCTGATGGGTGTGGTGTACGTGGATGGCACGCAAAAAAAAAAGGAAGAAAAAAAAGCTGGTCTTATTCAGATTCAGAACCATTAAATTTGAGTTTTTGACTACTCAGACTCCATTGCAAAACTAGCACTGATGATTGATTTCTTCAGCATCAGACTCCATGCATGTTACCTTGGTCAAGTGATTGATGGCCGATGGGTGTATATACATGTACATACTGAGATATATAATCAATGTGCAGCACGGCATGGACAGTTGGAGATCAACAGCGAATCGTAGGGTCGTCTACACAAACATATGCTACTATCATTGAAGAATATGGAGTTCAATAATGGATTCAAGTTAATGACTCCTACCTATATAGGAGTATCTATTGTAACTGTGCTTTGTCCCATGTGATTAATTTTTCTCAACTAATACTAGCAGTGGTATGATACTGTAGTATATCATCCCTCCACCAACTCCCTAGCGCTGTTTCTTTCAGACGATCGAGCTTATATCATTCGTTCACGGATGGATGATGCTACCAAATACATGCATTTCATATGGTTCACGGCAATTTTGTATTGAACAAAGCAACACAAAGTTGAATTGATCACAAATTAAATCGATGGTCTATTCATGTAGTATATGTTATTCAAGAAACTCTGTACACGTTTCTTGCACTATTCTTTGTCTGAAGGATCCTGGAACATTTGTAGTTTTGCAAGCACCTTTGTACTGACTGAAAATGGGGTACTCCTAGTTTTTTTTCGCGAATGTGCAAAATAATTACACGTCAATACATTAAAAAAAAAGAGTTTTTGTTACACAACACAATCAGACAGTCAAACCTATACTAGGGGAAGGAAGAAAAATAAAAACCGCAGCTAGTAAAATAGAAAAATTACTGCAGCAGCTAAACGCAACTCCAATCAGTGGGAGGAGGGGCAGAGCCACACTACACTCCCAAGAAACCCCTAAAAACAGCAACGCCAGCAGAAGACCATAGACGGCCCTCCGAGAGGATAGACTACAAAACCACTGTCACCGAAGAGAGCACTGAGTTCCGTTCCTTCCACAATTGCCAAGAGATCAGGGGTACTGCTAGTTAGCACAACGCTATATCAGTATGGCATAACTTCAGAGAGATATAAGGTCGCTTGCTAGTAAAAATCACAAAGAAGAGAATTAACGGGAGGCAACAAGGAGACATCCGAAGCTTCCAATACATCCAAATCTAACAAAAAAAAAAGAAAAAGAAAAAGGACATACAAAGAACTCTGATGAAAAGAAGATTCCAAAACTTCCACAGATGATGGTTTGGCATATCAAGAAAAAGTCCAGAGAGCGTCAGGACAGGCACGTTTCAGGGTTGACATGCTCCCACATGACATGATCCGTCGATCCTGCAGCCACGGAATTAATTAATCATAAAATGCCCGGAAATGCAACCAGAAACTAATTATTAAAGCCATATATTTCCCAGGGACCGTAGCTATACCTGTATCTTAATCAGCTGCAGTTCAGTCGAGTTCATGCCTAAGTTTTTTTTTATGGATCAACTAATTAATTTCCAGAACAGAACAAAGCCTAGCTTAATATGCTGTTTTTGCCATTTTCGTGCTAAGAAAATGCCTACTACACATGCCTTGCCGTGACCGATTGACAAATACTTAATTGCCTTTGCCTTGCCATGAGTGAATGACAACGATTCTTTCTTGTACAGCAGCGATGGATAGTGACGCAGCACTAACCTATATAGACTATACTATACTACCCCCATCCAAAAAAAACTCAATTATTAGGTTTCCGTATTTAACATTTGACAGTTTATCTTATATGAAATTTTTTTAGATTAGTATTTTTATTATTGTTAGATGATCAAATATAAATAATACTTTATGCATGACTTATCTTTTAAAATTTTTTTATAATTTTTTCAAGTAAGATGGACGATCAAACGTTAGACACGAAAACCCATAAATTAAGTTTTTTTTTTTGGACGAAGGGAGTATTATATAGTGCTCTAGTCTGCAAATAAGAACAGGGAGCACAACTTCACTTCTATGCAGCAGATATGCATCTATACTGATTGATCAACCTTTGCCCATAGAAAGATAGAATACATGCATAGTACAGCACAAGAATCTCCCAAATACTGTTGTCTGATTTGTATTGAGCGGATGGAGCCATATGCAGACAGATGATGTGCTAGCTAGCCATTTATGCGGCACCACTAATATGAATTCTATATTTCTACTACTTTTGATACTCTCTTCCAACTTATAATTGTCATCTTTTGTCCCACTACAAATTATTTTCTTGTACACGTACGTATGCAACCATTCTTTAATTTACATCAATCACATATAAGCAGCCATGGCATATGTGTAATATATAATATCACCTCCGATTACGAAGCATGCATGCATGTTGTCCTAGAATGCATAGAGACGAAAATTGTTGGTTAAATATATTGTCATGGAAATGGCTCCACATATAACGTCACAAGTTTTCTAATTAGTATTTCAATAATTATATATATGTACTGCATCAATTGTCCAAAGCAATGCCTTACTGATTTGGAGGAGAAACCACAACTATTTTCATTAAATTAATTGGGTATGGAATTAACAACTACTATATCCTTACTGTTTTTTTATAAACTATATATATTCTTATTACTGTTGATATCATCTGGTATCACACATATAAAATTGGGATTGGACATTAACAAACTATATATTGACTGACTGATCAATGCAAGGAGATGAGAATCCAAAAACCAGAATTTGGAAAGTGTTTGGTGGGACATTCCGTTGATCGATCATTTGCAACGGTTGATACGTACTACGTACCCGTGGCGCTACAGTGGCTCCATATATTTTTTTTGGCAGATTCGTTGGTTGCAATTGCATGCATAACGTGCCGGACACAATATATATTTGTATCGTTCTGTGCTGTACGTATCTGTCTAAACAAATCCATTGACCTCACAACCGATATGGTGTGTGTGTATAACAATCCTGTATGTTACTTCTAGTATATCTCACCATGCATGCATATATTGTGTTTCCTAGCTATACATTATTTCACTAAACAATGCAGGCCAGGTACGTATGCCTGTTCAAATGCTGTAATTTATTTTTAAATATTTATAAAAGTATATTTGAGTTTTCAAGTTTTATGTTTCTATACTCGATAACGCCCTTTAGAATGGTTTTTTTATATTAAAAAAGCACCATCTAAAATGCATTTTTTTCACGTGGAAAACACTCGTTAGTCACGCTAATGGGCATGCAGCAATTTTGTAAACAGCCCCCTTATCACTCTCCGAGAAGGCGTTTTTTTTACCCGACTAAGGGATCGTTTGATTTGGCGCTCGATAAACTCACCCCATGTGTTATCAGTTCCAACACATGAGAACATGAAGAGGCCACGCTTAATGAAGTCATCCCAATTCTTTCATGACAGAGATAATTTGCAATCAATAAACTCATCTCAATTTATCAGATTGAACACATGGGAACATGAAGAAGTCATACTTAATGAAGTTGTCCGGCTATATTTGCGCACATGTTTCATCCAACGAGTTGGGACAGCTTCACTCAGCATGACTCTTTGTTCCCATGTGTTCGATCTGATAAAATAAGATGAGTTTATCCAACGCTAAATCTAACAACTCTCTAGCGGGCAAAGAAACACCCCCTTAGAGGCAACAATAGGGCCGCTTGCAAAATTGCCATCCTCCCAGTGGTCACCCCGTTAGCACGAGCTGACAATCGTTTGCCACATCATAAAAAAATCCCTCCGGTAGGTTGTCTTTTTTTTTTACCTAGGCAGTGTTTGGCTAATGGAAAAGGGAAATGATTTCCCACCCAGCAAAAGACATCTTTAAATCTTAACCGTTCATTCTCCCTCTTTCATTTAATCATATCCCTTTATTCATTTACTAATCCCAATCCCACACTCCGTTTCCCATTATCCACACACTGAGGGTGTTGGGGGGCTGGGGGCATAGATTTATTGAATTTGAAAACTAGAGTATAATGGCCGCACAAAATCCAATCGTAATCCTGTTAAGGCCGCCCAACCAACATGGGTCGCACGTAAGTCGATATCCCGTTTCGGCCCAACTATAATGGGCCGAACGTAATTCAGTCCCCTTCTTGGGCCGCACGGGATCGCAAGCCCGTTAACTCCCAACTACTATAGGCATCATGTAAGTTACATAGGCCCAATAGAAATGGGGGCCAGGAGCCCAGGATCCCGGTTGGAATTGGACCTCCAAGATGGGCCCAATGAAACAAACCGACGACCTATCGTGTTTGGGTCGTTGGGTGTTTCTGGCCCAACTTGCTTCCCGCTGGAATGAAAAGGAAAAACTCTTCCACTTCTTTGCAAGAATCAGAAAAAAAAAAAAAAAGGAACGACGTTGTAATTGGTCTCCACTAGTCCACTACAATCATCAGGAACAAAAGCATATGTGTATCTTCCACTGACGCCATGCATCTCTGTACAAGGTACTACAAATTACAAAAGTGCAAAGTGTATGTATCCCAGTATATACAAGAACTAAACTTATGTCAGGTAAAAAAAATGAATTAATCAGCAAAGAATGAGCTACTATATATGTATAGAACCCCCCCCCCCCCCCCAAAAAAAAAAAGAATACAAGAATGAAAAAAGGAAAAAAATATTCAGTATTAACTAGTATAGCTAGCTAGTCCTGAAGAAGATCAAGCACACGCAGAAGCGTTGGCCTGAACCTTCGCAGGTTGAGCTTGACATCCTGCGTCATGACGATGTCAGCGAGCGCCTTCCACCCCTGGCCATGGATGGCCATGGGGTCGCTGAACACGGCGTGCTCCCTCGGGTACCTCCTCGCCAGGCTGCTCTCCTCCGCCGCCACGTGGTACTCCACGTACCTGAGCTCCATCGCCGCCGCCGGCGCGCCGTAGAAGTTGGTCGCCATCCACTCCATCCTCCCCCACGGCACGATCTGCACCACCACGCCGCCCCGGGGGAGGAACGCCTGGTTCGTCAGCCCGGCGCCGTGGACGCCTACCAGCACGTCGCACGAGTTCACCGCCGACGCGAACCTCTTCACGCCGCCGCCGGCCTCGGAGACCACCACCTCGAACCCCAGCTCCCTCGCCATGGCCGCCACCTGGCGTAGGTTCAGCAGCTTCCTCGTCCGTCGCCGCGATATGATCAGCATCCTCGGCTTCTTGCCGCTCGTCTCGCCGAGCACCATGGGCTTGTCCCTCCTCAGCCCGTACGCGTGGCGCAAGAATCTCGTGAAGTCGACCATGGTGTATCCCTTGGGGTTCCTCGTCGGATGCTGTCCAAGGATCAGGTCCCTGTCTCTCACCAAGCCCACGATCACATGATCGAAGCAATGGACATCGCCGTCGGAGTCGAAATCGACGACGGCTCGATGCGACAGCCGCCGGAGCACCGGCTTGTACTTCTGAATCCACCATTGCTTGTAGTTCGCGACGAACAGCTGCACCTTCCCTTTGAAATGGAAGGTGGTGAGGTACAGTGGCACCAGCACGTCAGCCATGTCATGGAAGAAGTTGCCGGTGTAGCCGCCGATGGAGAAGATGACCGCAGGGACGCCATGGCTGACATTGCAGCTGGGAGCATCGCGTTCACTTGCAGCTGATGTGATGGCCACTTCTCTGACAAGAGGCAGCAGGAAGTCGTCCCGGCGTGCATATGGCCTGATGCGCCGCGCCGCTGCCTCCCCGTGCTGTGAAGGCATGGTCAGGGTAACCGAGGAAGTCGCCGGAGAAACTCGAACGTCGCCGGACATGTGGCAGACGATTGGCCTTGCATAAGGGAAGCCCTCATCTTTACTCTTATCATCACAACTGATCTTGCTCCTAGGCTTCGGAGCTTCACTCTCTGAAACTGCTGGAGCAGAAGGAAAAAAAAAATCAGACATAGAATTGGCCAGTATACTTCTATGGCTGATTTTACTGGGGATTTAATCATGTACTAGGAACTATTGGGTGCATCAAGAAATCTCTGAAACTGCTGGAAAAGAGGGGGAAAAAACAGAAATGAATTTGGCCAGTTTTCTGTGCTGATTTTACTGAGATACTCCTAATTAACTAGGCATAAAATAAGTGCATCAAGAAATATTTTGTATTATTGTTGTTAACTCTCACCTGTCTGTGGTGATTTTGTCAAAGATTCTTCCTTTCCAGGAGGGGGATCATTCTCTGTAGAGATTGCAGCCTGTCTCTCTGATCTTGATTTATTCTCTGAATCTGTCCCATTCTTAAAATTTTCATTTTTAAGCACAGAACCTGCACAGCATTTTGGATTTGTAAAGATTTTTTTAAAATAAAATACAAAGTCTCCCTCACCTCAGCTAAAAAACAATGCAAGCATCCTTTATCGGCACCCTAATCATTAACTGAAAGAAAATTTAGCAGATTGTCACTAAAAGATGCTAACAAGTAGTAATAAGCAGCATTTTGAAAAGATCGTTGATGATACATATGTTGATGCTTCTACAAGAATCTACAAGCTGTTTCACACTTTTCAGATAATGGAAGCAAAACAAAGTTGTTCACTTGCATGATGATTGTGGAATATGTTCTTGCCATCATATTCTAGTCTAATTGTTGTAGGATGTTCGCTCAGTACATCGCACTAGTACATTGGTACATATTTTTATGAATTTCCACTCATCGCTAGAACACAAAGAACAAGAATCATTAGCTCATCACTTAGAACAAGAAGGGAACAGATAATTATCTTATTACCTTGTTTCCCCTTCAAATTAGCATTGGGTAAGACAACGGTTTCCAGTGACAAAACCCAAGGCCTTTGCAAGTTTCAACAAGAAACTAAAAAGGTAACTACTCTAGAAACAGCAAGTACAGAGACAATTACTACTCCTTTTAATACTCCTAAATATCATTGAAATGAGCCAACTAATTGCATGCATAATTGAGGGCCATCCATATATGATCAAATCAATTATAGAACTGCAAGGGGGCCCAATCAGAAAATCCCAAACCTAGAAAAAGCACAATGTGGTAGTAGTACTAGTACAGTAGTACTTTGGCTTGCATTGCCCCTGAACCTGATGCAACTGGACTAGTGTTGGCGTGGTCCAGGACACTGATGCCACTCACAAACATGCAGTGATCTGGATGAACAGTGCAAAAGGGGGGATGCATGCATCAGCAGGAGCAAGAGATAGATGATTCTTGTTCCAACTCATTTGCTCACCTAATTCCGGCGATCTTGTCGAAATATCTTCATCGACTCTGCCCATAATCAGAGGAGCAACAGGAATTCGAGGTACATTCGTACTGGCGCTGCCTTCCCAAGAAATCACCATCCTGCTCCTGGCTCCAATCCCTGAATATATATATACAATTCAGAAAAAAAAAAGCAAAGTAAGATCAAATTAGAGCGAAATGCAAGAGCAGAATTCGAGAAATCCAAGAAAGAACTGAAGAGAGCAGCAGTCTTGTAGTCTCCTTACTTACGCTGGGATTGAGACGAGAGAGAGGAGAAGAACTTGACGACGCAGAGGCAGATAAGCAGGGCGAGGAGGCACGCCGGAAAAAGCCTGACGACGGCGAGGTGCCTGCCGGGCTCGACCTTGCTCAGGTTCTTGGCCGCCGCCGCCGCGGCCCTCCCGTTGCTGTGCCTCGGCTTCCTCTCCCTCGCCGCCGCCTTCATGGCGACGGCTCTGCCGCCACCGTGCTGCTGCGCCACGAAGGCCATGGCCGCGCGCTCCTGCAGCTCAGCTGCGGCGTTGAAGAGGAGACAGTGGAGGAGTAAGTGGAGTCAGGAGGAGTGTGGCGCAGCTGGTGCGACATGTGAGGAGAGTAGAGGTTGCAGTGCAGGGTGGAAAGTGGCCATTATTAGCATTTGCTTTGCTGCATTAGTTTCATTAATTGTACTTACGTCCTGGTTTACCTATGCTGGAGTACTAATAACCTGTGATTAATTAATTACATTGACATAGATCAGCTACCTCTTCTGATGAGTTGTACTCCCTCCGTCCCATACCCATAATATAATAACCTAATAACCTAGTACCGGACAAGACACTTCATAGTACAGCGAATCCGGACATATTTACTATCCAGATTCGTTGTGTCTCATCCGGTTCTAGATTATTATATTATAGGAAAAGGGAGTTAGACTATCAGTGTATGAAGAGAGAACTGCTGCCATCATTGGTGAATGGTGATGTCTGATCTATGGCTTATTCGGCCCGGAGGAATTTCCCCGGGAATTTTGATGTAACCGAACTGTTTCCTGTAAAATTCATGCATTTCAAGAAGCTCTTAGGTGTTCTTTCTGTTGGATTACGACTATTCTGAAATGATGGTTATGTAAATTGGGCATGCAAATGGATCAGACAGTATGTACAGCAAGCTGAGACCAGTCACTAGTGTCAGTGAATCCAGCAGGATAGGAGTACTTCGATCGCAGGACGTCGAGTGGGACTACCAAATACTGTAGGGCTTCGTCACTGAAATCAAAATCGACTTTCTCTGAATCCAGAGACCTACCACCGACACGCCGACGCCGGTGAGATTAGTAAATTCAGACAAGGATTAATTACTTGTAACAGCTTCAATTAATAAGCTTGGATTTGCACGTACAGTTGAAAGGCAACTGCACAGTGGCCAACTGGCCACCCATGTGGCAGTTGGGCAACATGAAC
Organism: Oryza meridionalis; assembly: GCA_000338895.3. NCBI lineage: Eukaryota > Viridiplantae > Streptophyta > Magnoliopsida > Poales > Poaceae > Oryza > Oryza meridionalis. Next base: position 1,025,307 of record CM002524.2, read on the forward strand.
ACGAGATTGAGCTTCTTCAACAATTAATATTATAAACTGTTTTGACTTTTAACCTATTCAAATTTTATAATTTTTTAAAGATTTAATTAAGTTTATAAAAAATATAGTAGCATTTCTAACACAAAACAAATATATCATCAAAATATATTTGATGATCAAATTAATTTAGTATTTTTGCTAAATTATTCTATAAACTTGATCAAATTCAATAAAATTTGACTTTGAAAAAAATTGAAGTAAAACGTAGGAAGTAGTAACTATTATACTGAAGCTTTTCTCTCCATTTGTACTCCTACTAACTGTACTCTTCCTTGTTCACAATCACAAGCTTGCTGAAAGCCGCCGCAGTATTTGATTTGAAGAAGGTGTGTCTATGGGCGCATGTGAGATGCTGGATGATACTGTTGCTGCTACATCGGTATACAAGACGAGAGCAAAATTCCAAATGCATCTTCCTTCCTACTACCATCATCCTATCCTATTCCTACATTTTAGTACCTTACCTTCTCCCTTCCCACCCTGACAAACTGAAAAGCTAGCCTCTATACATTCAGACCGTTGTTCACGGGGACGAGACCAGCCAGTGGTTGGTGTACGCCTCTCTGCCAACAAATATGTACAGCTGTGGTTATAAAACTTAAACTGTTCATCCAAGAAAATTGCTCCCCTTCAAGATGGAAAGCTATATGGAATACATTTGAGAATTTCAATACAGATAAACCACTGCTGCCCTTGCTCTAAAAAAAATACTGATAAACCACTGCTGCCCTTGCTCTAAAAAAAAATACTGATAAACCACTCACCTTACATAACAATCTGCAAGAAATTTTTTTTTGCCTAATTGCCAGCAGATGAACATGCATGATTTGTACTGCATTCTAAATATGCGCTCCAGTTGGGTATATGATATATCCAATCAGTACACATCATCATATAATATATTATTTAAGATAATGAGAGATCACCATATAATAGAAACTAGTACTATTAAGGCCTTGTTTAGTTTTCAATTTTTTTTTCAAAAACATGACATCGAATCTTTAGACACATGCATGTATCATTAAATATAGATAAAATGAAAAACTAATTGCACAGTTTGTATGGAAATCGCGAGACGAATCTTTTGAGTCTAATTAGTACATGATTAGCCATAAATTCTACAGTAACCCACATGTGCTAATAACGGATTAATTAGGCTTAATAAATTCATCTGGCAGTTTCCAGGCGAGTTATGAAATTAGTTTTTTCATTCGGATCCGAAAACCCTTTTCAACATCCAATCAAACGTCCGATGTGACATCCAAAAAATTTTCTTTTCGCGAACTAAACGAGGCTAAGTATAAGAGTCAGTTTCATTTTTGAAGTAGAGTTGGATTTATTAATGGCACCGGCTGTTTCTGCAAGTTCCCGCCGCTTGCATCGTTGTCATGTTCCTGTTTGCCAATGTGGCTTGCTTGCTTGCACGTATCTGCTACTACTCACCTGCCATTCCGGCTGGCCTTGCATTGCTCCATTACATTACAACCTGTTCGTTCCTTCTCTCGTTGTTGACATCACAGGTCAAAGTTGGCGACGGCTACTCCTCTCCTACCGGCCCAAGAACAATCCCATGTGGGCCCAATCATATGTGGGCTTTTTGTCTCGGCCCATGGATTGAATAATTACTATATTGTTTTTTTATGGAATTATTACTATATTGTTTATATTGTTTAGAGGAAACCTGGCATTTTGTGTGTTAGTGACAGGTGAGGAGAAGGCGGCGGTTAGTTGCGCAACTGAACCGACGACTCATCAGTTTCTGTTGGACAACCAAACTCTACCAACCTCTACTACTTGTTTACAGCAACAATAACACACTCAATGCAATCTGTCATCTCTAACAACGACATGTGCAGATGTGCTACACAATGTACTTGTACAATTTCTAGTTGTTGGGTATTCTAACTGTACTTTTTTTTAAAAAAAAAATTGAACACCAAATACAAACACAAATACTGAAATAGACAATGCAGAGAATCGATTTCGTTCCATTCCATTCCACCCTCCATTATGTGCATCAAACGGGGAATACAAAGAGAAGTGAAGTAGTGTAATGTAACTGTAATCCTTTAATGATGATCAAATAATCGATCGATTTCTTTTTCTCTGTCAAAGAACTCGAAAGAATAGAAAGCAAGAAAGAATAAGCACAGAGAACGAAATGAAAAATGAAAATGTTGCAGCTAGTAGCTAATTACAGTAGTATTTGTGGATGGAGCTCGCCTCTACTGGTGTTTGAGGTAATCCATGGCGTCGCGGAGGAGGGGCTCGAAGCGGGCGAGGTCGAGGCGGATGTCCTGCTTGCCGAGGTAGTACTCGGCGACCTTCCCCCACCCGCTCCGGTGAACCGACTCCGGGTCGCGCACCGCCGGGTGGTCGCGCCCCAGCGTCTCCACCAGCGTGCTCTCCTCCACGCCGGCGGAGTACGCCATGTACTTGAGCCTCATGTCCTCCGCCGGCTCCCCGAAGTCCACCTTCCCGATGTGCTCCATCTTCCCGTACGGCACCACCTGGATCAGCACCGCCCCCGTCGGCAGGAACACCGAGTTCGTCAGCCCCGCGCCATGGACGCCCATCAGCACGTCGGCTCGATTCACCTCCTTGGCGAACTCGCCGACGTCGACGTTGAACGGCGGGTCGCCGATCACCACCTCGAACCCGATCCGCTCCGCCAGCCGCACCACCTCCTCCACGTTCATCAGCTTCCTCGGGTGCCGCCGCGAGATGATCATCATCCGCGGCCTCACCGCCGCGGCATTGTCGACGAGGCTCACCGGCGCGTCGCGCGGCAGCGCGAAGGTGTCGCGGAGGAACTTGGTGAACTCCGGCATGGAGTGGCCCGTGGGATCCCGCGCCGGGTCGATGCTGAACTCCTTGTGCATCCGGATGCCGACCACCGCGCCGGGGAAGCACCGGACCTTGTCGTCCCTGTCCATGTCGACGATGTCGTGGCGCGACAGCCGGTCCAGGACGCGCTTGTACTTGCCCACGTACCACATCTGGATGTTCTCCACCACCAGCTGCACCTCGCCGTCGAACCGCCGCGCCTGCAGGTACAGCGGGATGAGCACGTCGGAGAAGTCGTGCCAGTAGTTGCCCGTCAGCCCGCCCATGGCGAACACCAGCGCCGGCACCGGCGACCGCACGTCGCACGCCGGGGCCTCCGCCGCCGACGCCACCTCCCGCACCGCCACCTCCTTGAGCCCGCCCATGTGCTTCCGCGAGTAGGGCACCACGCGCCACTCCCGCGGGTTCGGGTTGCTGCCGCCGCCCTCGATCGGCGGCGGGATCACGACGTCGTGCGCCGCGCCGTGGATGCGCACGTCGCCGTCGATGCTGCACACGTCGGACGCCCATGGCCCCTGGATGTCGCACGCCGGCTTCTTCGCCGGAGCGCTCTCCTCCACCGTGGTGACGTCATCTGCATCGACCAAGGAAAAGAAAAAACAACAATTGCTTTAACTTTTTATATTTTTTTTGTTCTGATTCTCACAAGGCAAAATATGCATCCAACACGTCTCTGCTGCTTTCCATTTCAGAAAAAGATTGAAGGAATGAACTTTAGGTTGGATTGGGTTGGATTTTGCACAAAACTAATCAAAGATTTGTACTTTATATTTCATAAATGATTCGCAAGTAGGGAGGGAAAAGTACCAGTGGGCTTCTCCTTGGTGTGGTCCTCTTCTGTTTCTTTCTGTATCTCTATCTCTTCGGCTGACGGGGTCTTCTCCTGTACCACCGCTGCATGCTCATGCTCTGCCTTTGGTGCTTGCCGCTGCTCTGCTCCATGCAAAGGATAGAAAAAGTGTTAGATGGATTTTGGTTGAATTAGTAAGGGAAATTTGATTTTGGTTTGATGAAAATGATTGGAATAATCATTGGGTTAATTAATTAGTTGGTTGGATGATCGATCAGTTTACCTATGATAGGGGGCAGCTGCTGTGGCCTCTTCTCTTCCACGGGCGGGGGGATCGTCGGGGAGGCGTGTCCCGGTGATGTTTTCCGAATTGCTGCATCATGTGCAGTTCAATTTGATCAGTTGCAGTGTTTAAATTTCTTTTTAAAAAAGTTTGAATGTTGTAAGGCGATGCACTGAAAATAAGTTGGGAGCTGGATTCAGGATGGTGATCGGTGCCCTGATTTTGCGGTTACGTGCAGAAACAAGCAAACGCGTGCTTAGAATCCCGACGAATTCCGCATGTATTACATACTCGTTTGATTCAGAATTATTCACAACAAAAAAAAATCCTCGAAAAAGTGATCCCGATTAACCATGTAATCAAAAAGTTTTGGTCTGAATCATGCAGAAAAAATCAAAAGAAAACCTATAAAACTGCACCATAATTCAGAAAACTTGCAAAAATTTTTTTGCTGAATTATGCTCAATCATGAACAAAATAGAACTCACCGTTGGGTGCAGCGATCGCGAACTGCTCGGAGACGGTGAAGTATGTGAGGAGAACAAGGAAGAAGCCGAGCAAGAATCCGACGCCGAGATACTTCTGAGCTGCACCCTTCAAGCTCTTCATGAGCTTCCCATGATCGCCTCCCATCTCTTCCTCTCCTCTCTCTCTCTGAATGTCTGAATCCTTCCTACTCTTTGCAGCTCTACTCTTTCTCGTGATAAATATGTGTGTGTGATTGCCTGCCTATGCAGGTATCCTAGAGACACCAACTCCCTGACATGGGAGATGGAGAACCTTCCAAGAACTCTTCTCTTCTCTTCTCCTCAATAGACCAGTTCTTGATGATGTCCTTTATGCCTGGCTGCTCTCAGGAGGACTTAGCCAAATTCCAACTCTCCCTCGTGATTGCTACTTCTAATTTACTATATTTTCCCTGTATAATGACGACAATTATCATGCAGTAGTTAGCTTAAACGTGTATCGTTTGTAAGGTGGATTTTTTTTTTTTGGAATACACCTTTTTTTGACTAGTTATTGGAGGCTAATTTCCAAAAAAAGTATAGTTATTTGGAGTAGTTGGCAGAAGGATTTGTAAAATCCTAGTTAAGTTTTGTGTACATGATTGGGTAGGAGGTGGCATGTGAGAGAAAAAGAACAAGTCTTATGTGAGCTAGGAATGAATGATTGATGGATTATGGATGTAAGGTGTAGAACTAGGTCAAATGCATGGAATATTTGGTTGGAATTGGATGTTCCAGTAGAACTCATGAGCTGTCAGAGCATGTCATCAGGGGCCCCATACCTTGCCTAATTCAGAACCTACATTGCATTTTTCTTGTGTACACACTGTATTTCTTTCTTTTTGTTTGGGTATAATTCACGTTTACTTATAAGTAGCTTCTTTTGGTTTATAGATTATCAATTCTCTCTCGTATGCTTCTGAAGCTCCTAAACAGTATGATATATCTGAAAACTTTCTTCATCGATATTTGTTAGAGAACTTTTTAAAATCAACCATTCAACTTTGTAATATTTTAACTCTTTCGTTTGTTCTCTCCAATAATTGTCATAAACTAGTGAGAATTTGATGAATTTAAGTCGGTCGGTGTAGACACGTACGTACGGTATGGTTGTCAAATGTCAATCCTATTTTCTTGTGCCTGTTCTGAAAGCAACAACAAGTGTCCTGACAAACTCGTCACTCTTGCATAGTTGCATTTTCTTCTTTCTCTTGGTTAAGAAAAGGTCGCATTTTATCTTGAAAATTGATAAGGATATATATTGTTGTATTTTTTTTTCTCTATCTCAAAATATCACTTTCAGCCGTGAGAGCGACGGTGCTATTTGATTGCTAATTTCTCCAGGGAAGCAGACGCAATGTCACCGATTATTTCATTGCTCATGATAGGTGACTATGGCCTACTGCAAGTATATATATACTCCCTAAAATACATGGATAATCAACACCTTTTTCGATCGAGATTCCTCTTGATGATAATCATGATCAATGAACTGAACATTATGCTGAAATGGAGTTGCCTGCTTTGATGGGCCTCCCATTCTCTGAATTCTGGTGCTTATTTTTTTCAAGAACTTTCTATGATGCTTGTTAAGGAGTGGCTCTCAATGAACTGATCCGATCTTCTCGGTGCAATGCAGTACAACTACAGTGCATGCACGACAACTCTCAATATTAATTTGTGCTACTGTTTAGATTTTATTCTCTGATCAAGCACCGTCAGTTCAGAAGCGATGGATACCTGCATTGGCCATCCTGGACTCCAATATTTTCAGGCCTGCATCCTTAATGCAATACGGCTGCCATTTGACCTGTAACTACGCACTACAATGGCCTACTGAACTGAACAGAAACTGATCGGGAATTCTCTCTGGAAATTGGAGAGCACAATGCATGTATACTATACTGCAAAATGGCCGCCGCCGCAGGGCAGCCAGGAGACATAAACGAAACAGAGACGACGTGCTGGCTTCTTTCTGTCCTTGACTAGTTTGCCAGTAACATGATTTCGCCCGGACACGGTTATACGCAACAGTATATAATGTATATTTTACATTAATTAGTGGCAAATTAATTATAACTAGCAACTACATATACTATGTGCTACAGTCTACAGATTACACGTAGTAAAGATCATGTTAGTGTAGAACAGAGTGGATGAGGTGCAACCAACGACTAAGACGACGTGGCTGCAGTACATACGTAGCTAACTAATTGACTCACCTCTCTTTTTTTTTAAAAAAAAAGAAAAGCTCATAAGGAGTATACATATTTCATATTAAGACTTAAGGTGGTTTGGCAACAACTTATAAACAACAAGTTCTGCATCAACGCTTTGAAGAACAACCTCAGCAAGCTTCTAATCTTTCCAAATCTATTTATACCGATTTTGTTTGGAATTGAACACTCAAATTAGGATCCTGCATTGATTGGTAAAAAACATCTAAATGAACCTAAGCCTAGATGAATATCCATGCTTTAAGTATGTGGAAAGAACTCGAAGGGAGAAATCTCTGGACGAACCTTGCGGAGGAAACCCTGGGTTTTTTAAGCATTGGATTCTTACCAATGTTTTGGTACTCAAGCAGACAATCTCGCTTCCGCTTCGTCAACCCTGCTTTTGCAGTTGTTTCTCTCTTAAGGTGGAACACTCCCCTACCTTGCAGTTGCTTCCCTCTAAGGCTTTTGCTACTCAAGCCGATATTCTCACTTCCACTTCATCGACCCTGCTTTTGCGGTTGCTTCCTTTTAAGGTAGAACACTCCCCTACCGGATATACATTGAGCTATTATGTACTCTCTCTATTTTATATTATAAGTCGTTTGACTTTTTTTCCTAATCAAACTTCTCTAAATTTAACCAACTTTATAAAAAAAATATATGAGTATTTTGAAAAAAAAATAAATATATTATCAAAATATATTTAATGTGAAATTTAGTGAAACTAATTTGATATTTTATATGTTGGTAGTTTTTTTATAAACTTAGTCGAACTTAATAAAGTTTGACTAGGAAAAAAACAAACAACTTATAATATGAAACATAGGGAGTACTCTTCAAATGGTGCATGCTTCTAGGTAAATAGAGCAGCCCGCCCTCCAGTACCGTGTAACCTAGCCCAACCGACAGGCGGACCCACTTACAAGCACCACCCACTTACACTTTCGTCCTCGATTCGTATAAATTAAAGGGTTAACTCAGGGTGATATAGTTGAAGGGACAAACCATTATAAGATGGTTTCACTCTTCCTAAACTAGCAAGCAAGATGATACTAATACACACACAGGTAGCAGGAAAACATGCTTTGGTTGCTTGGTCAGTGGGTGAATGCTGCATTGCACAGGTTCCACATTGCAGGAGCTCTACTAACATGGATTCGGTGACATATATGTACTCTACCAAATCAATACAATCAATGTGCATGTTCATACGCTCCACCAATGACGATGGATATACTGAGCCAAAACAAAAACAAAAAAGGATGGGTTGAACATTCTGTACCAAATTGTGACCAATGAGGTGGTGTATCATATCTATCAGCAACTGTAACATCTGTGTCACTCACTCACTCACTAGCTATGTGATGGTCGAAGGTGATCGAAGGCGGCGGCGAGCGTGGCGGCGAAGCGGGCGACGTTGATGCGGACGTCCTGCTTGCCGAGGTAGTACTCGGCGACCTTGTCCCAGCCGCTCCGGTGAACCGCCTCCGGGTCCTTCACCACCTGGTGCTCCGGCCCCAGCATCTCTAGCAGCGTGCTCTCGTCGGCGGCGACGCTGTACTCCATGTACCGGAGCCCCATGTCCGCCACCGGCTCGCCGAAGTCCGCCCTCGCCATCCGCTCCAGCCGCCCGTACGGCACCACCTGGATCACCACCGCCCCCACCGGCAGGAACGCCGCGTTCGTCAGCCCGGCGCCGTGCACGCCCACCATCGCGTCGAACGCGTTCACCTTCCTCGCCACCTCCTCCACCGCCTCGTCGAACCGCGGCGACATCACCGCCGCCTCGAACCCCGCCGCCTCCGCCGCGCGCACCACCTCGTCCATGTTCACGATCTTCCGGTAGTGCCCGCGCCGGATCACCACCAGCCGCGGCCGCCTCGCGCCCGCCGCCGCGGCGCGGGGGAGCGCGTAGGTGTCGCGGAGGAACGCGGCGAAGTCCGCCATCGTCAGCCGCTGCCCGCCCGGCGCCAGCTCCGGCTTGACGCTGAACTCCTTGTGCATGCGGAGCCCGACGGTGACGCGGCGGAAGCACCGGACCTCCGTGTCGCGGTCGAGGTCGACGGCGTCGTACCTCGACAGCCGCCGCACGACGGCCTCGTACTTGCCCAGCCACCATGGCTGGATGTTGCTGACCAGGAACTGGACCTCGCCGCCGTACCGCCGCGACGCCACGAACAGCGGCACCAGCACGTCGCTGAAGTCGTGCCAGTAGTTGCCGGTCAGGCCGCCGAGCGCGAACACGACGCCGGGCACGCCGTGGGTCACCGTGCACGCCGGCGCGGCGGCCCGGTCCTGCTGCCGCGTCACGGTCACCTCCGCGATGCCGGACACGGTCCTGCGCGGGTACGGCTGGATCTTCCACTCGCGGCGGCGCTCCGGCCGGCGGCTCGCCGGAACAAGGGTCACGGAGAGAGCCGTGCCGTTGATCCGGACGTCGCCGTCGACGTCGCAGGTGTCGGAGTAGAAGCCGTTCGAGCTGCACACTACCTTGCCGTTCTCTGTTGCACCAAAAACAGAAAAAATATTTGATTCATCGAGGTTTATTACTAACTCATTTATTAATTATAAATCAGTCAAACGATCATTAATTTGCAAACAGAGAGTAATTAGTTCAACTCATTTATTGCTCATTGATCTAATTAAGTATTCATGTTTAGGTCCAATTGGTCTGTTTTTGGATGATCTTTCTAATGGAACATGAAAAACATGACGTTGCATTCATGGTTTTGCCTTTATTTGATCAGTAACATTACAATGCTAAAACCCAAGAATAGGAGTACAGGTAAGTACAGAAGCATGGCTTTGCCTTTAATTTGACAGTCACGTTACAATTCTAATACCCATAAATAGTAGTACTACGGTTTCAAAAAAATAAATAGTAGTACTAGTAAATACAGAAGCTATTTGTAATATATTTGGGCCCACATGTCAACGGCAATCAAGAGTAGTATTCTGAGAACATCCATCATGTTAATGCACAGATTTGTAATTTTGTAAAGAAGACAACAGACCTTCATGCAAAATTCCAAATACTAGTACTTTCCCAAAAGTCCTCCAAAGCTAATAATCCAAAGAAGTCATACACTCGACATAAATAAATTAAATGTAGTTCGTTCAAAAAAAAATGAATGGACGTACTATATTCTGAACATAAATAAATGAATGAAAGCAACTATGATCAGAGACCAACAAAAATGTCACTTTGATCTCTAAATAAAAACATAAAATCACTTTGTTTTTGGGAACAAATATTTTGTGCATACCAATCGGTTTGGCATTTGCCGAGTCTCTTTTGGACAACTCTTCTGCTGAGACGGCACCAGACGTGTCCTTTGGCCGCTGCCACTCCTGCTCCCTCTTCTCTGCATTTGGCAAAAGAATTCACGTCAGAAATGAATCGGAAAACCAATGACAAAATAATACTAGCATGCAAAATTTGCAAACAAACAGAAGTAAGTAAACGTTTGTGTGCTTGGACTGATCGATGCAATCTGTTAGTAAAATTGGCTGATCTATTGCTTGTCCTCTTCATGATCAGTATTAACAAAGTTTATATCAATGTATTGATCAGAAGCTTCTTGAGGTTTCGTCTCGATCTTTTCCCAGATTTAATTGATCGTCTTCCATCCCTAAGTGTACCATGATCCGATCGAACGAAATTAAATACTCCTAGTCCCATCGGAGACACGGTTCGCTCCTCCCAACATGTTGACTTCGATCTCATCCATCCTCTTCCGTTTCTTCTTCTCACGATGACTTTTGCGTTCTTAGACTGACGAAACAGTCAAGCAAAACACGATCAAGATGACAGAAATCCTGTGCTTTCTCACCTGTTTCAACGCGAGCCTTGGTCACCGACTCATTCTCGTCAATCCTCGGCGCCGTGCTAGTGACAGCTGCAGGAGAAACATTCAGCAAGAAGCAAGAACAGATCAGTTCATGGACAAAATGATGATGACGACGACAACAACAACTGAACAGAATGATCTTTGTGCACAGAAAGAAGGTTCTTGCAATGAAAGAATACGTGATGATGGTTAGCTTACCTGTGGGAGTTTCCATGGCGAACTGCTGCGATACGATGACGTAGGTGAGGAGGACGAGGAGGAAGCCGGCGAAGAAGCCGGCGTTGAGGTGTCGCCGGAGTCCATGCTTCGCCGGCTTCACCTCGCTGCCCATCTCTCCTCTCTATCTATCTCTGTCTCCTCTACTATTCACTCGTGCTAGTGTATATATATTCTGAACCCAACTCTGAATCTCTCTGAAGAAGGATTGAGTTGTTCAAGGTTTTGGGTCGTTCGAGAATTGCACCAAGATGCCTCCTTTTCCTCTCTTTTCTTGCTTGTTTACATGGGGAGAGAGAGAGAGAGAGAGAGAGAGAGAGTGGTGTACTTGGATTTCTCCAAGCTTAGCCAGCTCGCTTTTGTAGAGTTTGGATATCAGCATCAACTTGCTGTTTTGTTATGCATACTAATCCATCCATCAGATTCTGATTTTGCAGTTACACCCCACCTTCACATGGTACGAAATTCCTTTTCTTTTTTTTTTTTGCTCGTGTTGGGTGCAGATCAGGGTGGACTAGCATGTTAAACTAGTACTCCCTCCATTTCAAATTAATCTACATATTTCATAGATACACCAAGACCAAAAAAAGCTAATAACTCTCTCATACTATATTTACTCTAGCAACAAACTTAATGCATACACCATCCCCACTATTTTCTAGTTAATAGCAAATCAAGATATTGCATGTGGGTTATAAATACTTGTGTGCATGGATGCATGCATCAATGTCCATTTACTCCAATATATAAATAACGAATAGACTTAATGAATGAACATAAATATCATCATGATCATTTAGTAATAACTAAAAAAACTATATTTAAATTAATTTGGAATGGAGGGAGTATTAGTAACAATAATCAACTAATTATCTATAGTAATCAAGTAATTATTAAGTGTGCAACTGGTGGTTGACCAGTGACTCTCTCTGAGAGTTCTGATTGGGCCTGATAATCAGAAGACAGCAGGCTGGCATTTCATTAACTGATTGAAACAGAGTGAATTTATTTAATTTTGTTTGCCTTTCGCTTAATCTGACGCCGATGATGGATCGAGTTCGTTCACATGCACGTTGTTTGGTCCGCGTAACATCGCCTTTGATTAACAAGGCCCAAAAGGTATCACAATTTTTTTAAGGACTGGCTGCTAATCAAGGCTCAATGTGGAACTGATGTTTTTCAGATATGTATTATAGAATGTGTGCAATTAAAAATTTAAAATTTCAAAGATAATGCAAATATTAATATCTGTCACATATAGCCACTTCATGATGTATTCTGATGTGGAGCTCTTAATTTCCACAAGTTAAATACAATTAAAAACAGTCATGAGCCTTACTAGCATCCAGCTAAGAACATGAACACCCAAGTGTCTACTAGCTAGCTTACCCATAAGCAAGCCATATGCGTGTTGCCGTTTTGAACAAGACGTGGTATCACAATCAAGTCGATTTCGTGTCAGGTTGTCCTCATCAGGGCAAACACACCAAGTTCTTCATCGATTTGTACAGATCATGCACGCATGCAATGGTTTCTTAAATTCATCTTTTAGATCAACCACCCAACACCCGGTCGATCAATTTAATTAGCTATACATTTCTAGAATCATTAACTTCTGACGTGAACACCTCTCACAAGGCATGTTCTCCCCCCATGTCTAATCATTTCTTCATATAGCTCCAACCAACATGGTGGCAACTATCTTGATCATCATTGTTGCAAACAAAGTCTGATCAGCCTTTTGGAAACCATGTGTATACTGTATTACCTAGAAGAAAGCGATTGTAATCGAAAAGAATAAAAATAGGGGGGGGTCATTTCTGCATTTGACTCTGATATATTTATATCTGAGTGTACTGTCTGAAAAGTAACAGAAATTCAGAAAGAGGCAAATTATAAGCTGCAGATTATTATTTTGTGTGTCTCTTCCTGCATTCTCCATAAGGTGATAATTAAGGGTTTGAATGTGATTTCAACAATGCAAGGTGCATTTCTGCAGAAGCACATCACATCCTAATCCTCAAGTGATCAGTTTCAGACTTCAGTACAGTACATGCATCCCATGATTGCATGATTGTGAGCGCATCCAATCTGTAGTTTATTGGTTAATCATCTCTGTAGGCCTGGGTGGTAGCTAGCCCATGGATCCAACTGTTCAAGTTTAAACACATCTGGAGACTACTAGCTAGGGACCAGTTCCTTAATTGCAATCAGTAAAGTAATTAATCCTAATTGAGTTTCCTTTTTATTACTGCTTGGATGGAATCATGGCACGTATAGTGGCAGTACTGCAGCAGTAGAATATTATGATCATTGAGTGGTCAATACCACTGGCAGAAGCTCGGCTTTAACATTGACCATTTTTTGTTTCTTCTCACCCTAGCAATGCTGTTACTCTCTCATGCTTCCTAATTAATTAAACTATCAGGCAGCAGCATTGTTGGCGATGGAATTGCATCCTTCTGATCTGTTTTGTCTGGATGCATGGCTCACGTGAGAGTTCAGAGTTCCTCATTTTATTTTGGATAGCAGAGGTATAAATAAGTTGTGTTAAAAATCAATGGCATTCTGTCTGCCAAAGAAAAATAAATAAGATTTGTTAGTTAAATGTACAGTAAACAGACTTGTTTTATCTCCAGAAAAGTACTCATGATGATCTCGAATTCACAAGTGCTGCTGAATCACCCTTCGACTTCATCGTTTCGCTTATCCACGGAATAAGCTAAACAACATATTTACAAACGAAAAATTATTTATAAATAAAACTTATATATATATATATATATATTCTTAGCGACCTAAAAGCAAAAGCTGAAAAATAAACTACGATGAGAAAACCCTAAAATCGACTCCAAATTTAAGGTTGAAAATTCAAAATTTGGCTTATAAACATAAACCAAAAGATAAGGCTATTGACTTTCTTAAATTTGGTATGTGTAAAAAAAAACAGTACAGTTTGGTCATATATATATATATATATATATATATATATATATATATAAATTACTTTACTGATTGCAATTAAGGAACTGGTCCCTAGCTAGTAGTCTCCAGATGTGTTTACCTATATATAGACATAAGTAGGTAGAGCTGGCACTAACTTATAGCCATTTCATTGAGATAAATGGACGGTTACAAAGTTACATGACGAGTAGAAAAGGAGAGGGAGAGAAAAAAAGGAAAAGGAGAAAGAATTTGGTCTTAAGAGCAAGTTTAATAGTATAGCCAACTACTAGCTTTAAATTATTTATAGTCAATTTAATAACCAATTCATACAATAGTTACCTATAAGTATTATCGGTGATATGGGCCCGAGAGTATCAAGGCTAGAGGGAGGAGGCTGCCCCAGCACCCACGTCGCACTCTCCCGAAGGGGATCGGGCCCGGGGTAGAGCGGCGGCCGCCCCATCCATGCCTGGGGTTGGGCTGCCCTGACCCCCTCCGCAGGACGCCACATGCGTATAACCGCATTCAAGGCGGTCTGAGCGGGCGCGCCACGCCGCATTTAATGCGACGTGCTGCGTGCCTGACCGGTCTGTGACCGGTTGAATGACTCATGGGACCAAGGTTGTGCACCTGCGCACTAGTCACATGTCAGGCGGTGCCGCCTGACATACCCCGTCACGTTATGATGATGAGAGGCTGTCTGACATACCCCATCACGTTATGATGATGAGAGGCTCATCCCGGCCGGAGTCAGTTCATCCGACCGGGTCAAAGCAGGATTCCCGTTTCCCGGTGCGAATGGGAACCCAGAAGTCTTCACCCATTAGAGCAAGTTTAATAGTATAGCCAACTACTAGCTCCAAATCATCTATAGCCAATGTAATAGCCAATTCATATAATAGTTGCTTACTATACTTTTAATACATGGCCCTACCTGTCATACACACATTATGTCTTAGAGTCGGTGCTGTAGCTGGCTACAGATTTGTAGCCCGCTGCTCTTCTCTCTCTTCCTTTATCTCTTTAAAATATGTTTATAGCTGGCTTATAGCCTACTATTGTACCTGCTCTTAAATGATGAATGACATAAGTGTCCCCTATGTCAGCCGGTTTGATTTGATGGGCCTCAGGCTGCGGCGCTCGTGCATGTGGTTTCCAAGTCAAGCAACAAGACATGCATTTATTATAAAGAATGTCCTCCCTTATCCCTAGATAGACTTTAGGGCCCATGTGGCAGCCCATTAAGATAGAAAAGGAGGTCCAGGCCTGGTGAGGGAGGGAGAGGGGTTCTTTGGCTAACTCACATAGTCTCAGAGATCAACCAAGTGCCTATGTTCCACACTCGATCAACCAAGCACAGGAGTAGGGTGTTACGCTTCTCAGCGGCCCGAATCTGTATAAACCCCTTTTGTCTCATCGTTCCCGAGGGGCCCAATCCCCTCTACATCACACCTTCCACGGAATCCTCGATTTTCACCCGCTGCCCCCGGCCGAACTAAAAAGGGGTCCTCACAATCCCCCGCTCGAGGAGTTCACCCTCCGACAAGCATATACTACACAAGTAATATATGGTCCGACTTGTCATCCATACATTGCTTCTTGTAGTATGTGCTGCAGCTGGCTACAAATTTATAGCCCGCTACTTTTATCCTGCCTCATTTTGTTGAATAGTCACACATTGGTTGTGGAAGGGCAAAGGATCTAAGATATAAATGGGGGAGCCCCTCACCTCTAATATGTGTTTATAGTTGACTTAGAGCAGGTACAATAGCAGACTATAAGCCAGCTATAAATATATTTTAAAGAGATAAAAGAAGAGAGAGAAGAGCAGCGGGCTACAGATCTGTAGCCAGCTGCAGCACGGATTCCAAGACGTAATGTGTGTATGACAAGTGTGACTAGGTATTAATAGTGTAGTAAGCAACTATTGTATGAATTGGCTATTACATTGGCTATAGATAATTTAAAGCTGGTAGTTGGCTATACTATTAAACTTGCTCTTATAGTCTGCTATTGTACCTCCTCTAAGCCTCTAATGATATCTAGAGTAGCTTGGGGACTTTTGGTAGCTAAATGCTAATACTCGAGCGAGCTAGCTAGTGATATCCAATCTAGTGACTACGTTTCAGAGTTCAGTCTAATACAAAGGTACAAAGCTCATGGGATTATTGGTTAAAGAGTAGTAGTAAATAAGCAAATTGGTGAAATGAAGTCGAGATCCGAGCCGCAGTGGAGCACCTGATTCAGATGTACATTACTTGAAAAAGAAAAATGCAGTCATGACCGGTCTCTGGATGCTGTGACCGATCCAGATTGGAGTTAACTTACTGCAACTTGCAATATGGAGCAGTAGTAATTAAAGGTTAGCCCTGAAGAGAGTCAACTCCACTCAGTAATAAATTGTTGGTAATTGGAAGCTACTGCTAATTAGCTTCTTCTGCGCAAAGGCTTGTGACATGGACAGAAGAGAAAAAGAGCACAATTTGGAGCACCTGAGTAACTGGGCTGTGCTGAGCTGAGTCATTGACTAATGCATGGATCTCATGTTGTTTTCCAAATACTAATAGGTAGTGCAAACTCCACTGGCGACAGGATTAGGACATGCTGGGTGAACAGTTTGGCAGCCTAATTCTGAAATGAATGGGGACTGAATGCAATTTACTCTCTTAGATTAGTCAGTGCAGAGATGGAGAGAACTCAGAAAAGGAAGCACATGAGTGAAAACTAAAAAAGTGAGAAGTTAGAATTACTACCATAACTTTATTTCCTTATTTTTAGATGCTAGTGAATTTCTATACTGCCACATGCTGTACTGGTGTATCTGAATTTCTGAAGACCGGTATACGAACCTCTGAAGAGTAGCGTAGCTAGGATATGGTCCATCTATATGTAATAGGTCAATTAAATAGGTGATCCACTATATAATTTTTATTATATTGACTAGCACATTATAGTTTTAATCTCGATTAAATTTTTAGGTGATCTATGGACCACACCAGAGTGCCACCTAGCTAGCTACGCCACTGCCTCTGAACTTCCAAGTTGGACGAGAAGGACGGAGCACCTGAATACGGAGACTGGATGGGCCCAATCTAGATCGTATTCAGTGTTGGAACCCAATAGCTTACATGGGCCGGACTGGATCTATAACGAGCAGGGCAATTGCGTGGACGGATCGGGCCACCAAAACGAGACCTTGTTATTGTGGGCTAAATATGATTGTTTGCGTGCGATCCATATAATTGCTGGGCCTTATTTTTTTCATGGGCACACGTTTCTTGAATTACTAAATGGTATATTTTTTTAAAAAAAATTCTATAAAAAATTGTTTTAAAAAACATATATAAATCTATTTTTAAATTTAAATAATTAATACTTAATTAATTATGCATCAATAGCTTATCTCATTTAACGTTTCTTCTCAATCATCCCTATTCTTCTTTTCTCAAACACAGGGGACGTAGGAGCGAGTATTCCAGGTACGCTGCTGTAGGCACTCGGCACGGCAGGCAGCGTCACCACCTGCACCATTGTTTTTCAAGTACTCCCCATAAAAATAAAGATTAAATACGGATACGTAAAAAATATGATTATTTAAGTTTTAATTATTTTAAATTTTAAAAATATATTTATCTAATATTTTAAAACAACTTTCATGTTGAAAGTTTTCATATATAATACACTGTTTAGCAATTTAAAATATATGTTAGTGAAAATTGAGATAGAATATATATCTTAATAAAAAACAAACATAACCTCAAGCAATACGTATCAAAATAAGTTTGTCTTAGTTTACTCCCTCCATCCCAAATTAAATTATAGAACATCCTTTTTTTTTTGAAAAATCAAACTTAGAAGCTTTTGACTAATAATTAGGAAGGTAGCCCGCGCGAATGCGCGGGCATGCGTCGTACGTTAAGTTTGAGACACTTATAAGAGCAAAATATTAACCGGTGAACATCTACCACGGTTCCTCCGTAAATTGTTTTCGTCGACATTAATTTCTTTTACAATTTTCTAACCTATTAGTTTTATATTATATCATATTTAAGTAATATCTATAAGCAATTATTTATAATCTTCTTCATCACTTGAAAAGAAGAATGTAGACTTATTTTCTTTAGAAAACATGTCAACAAAAAGTAAGTGTGAAGTAAAACTAAGGTATTTTTTTAATTCCATATATATTATCATGGTTTATTCGAGGATTAATTGGGTGGGACATGATGCTTCACTAAATATATGGGTTTATATAGTCTAATATGATTGATGTAATTTGAGAGCCGATCCATATATGAACATTTCATGTAGAGTGGGTCAGAAGTTCCACGCAAGCTAACGTGAAAGCGAAATATAATTACACAATAATATTTTTGAAATGTGATGTACCATGTATACACATCTAGTTTTTCTTATATAAGATAGATCTAACTGTTAGAAATAATGATTCCACCGGTTTAAAAGGCATAGAAGTATTCCAGAAATGTAGCTTAAAAATTATGGTCGGTTTAACATCCAACATTATTGCGAAATGAACGTAGCTCAACCGGTTAGATTCGTTATGATGGAATTTGCCCACTCGGGTTCATGTACTAGACTTGACAAATTTTTTCAGTAGTAGGTGATGTACCCGTCGACAGCGAGACGTATGTAGTGACTTCGTCAATCTCAAAATATATCATCCTAGTCTCTCGGAAGTACTCATAGGGGTATGTGCATGTGTGTATTCATAGAGGTGAGTGTACGCGCGTTGTGAGCGCCCACGTTTGTACTTTGTATTAAAAAAATATCAAACATTATTTATTATTTCTCTTTTAATTTAATAGATAAAACAATAGGGAGGGGACGACAGTGTTGTGTAGATGTGAGAGTGAGGAGGAGGTGGAGATTTTATTTTTCTAATTTTTCTAAATAATTTAAGTGAAAGCCGATGACAGGGTTTGTATATACCCGGGAGAATTTTTTTTCTCAATCCTATGAATAGTAGTACGTATGTACGTGTAACTCGTAACAATTAGGTGGGACCGTGGCAGCGCTAATCCTTCTTTTTTTAATCGTAATTACATTTTTTTCTTTTTTTTAAGTGAGCAGCAAAGTACGGAAGTACGTATATATACGTACAACTATTCACGTGATTTTTTTTATTTGAGCAGGTTAGATATATTTTAAATAAATCTAATCTAATAGTTTAAAAATAGTGGATCCACCAATAAAAATGATTGCACGTTTTTTTTCACAATTTGTAAGGTTCTCTCTAGTTTATTAGAGCACAACGTGGTGGCGTAGAAACGTTCGTAGAAGCACCACTTGGCTATTTAGAAGCGTTTGTAGGAAGTTTGATAGATTTTTAGTCTCTAAAGTTACCTATTGTATGTCGACCTGATGTGTCATGATGTATTTAAGACCACAACATTATTTTTATACACCGATACTTTATATAATTAAACGAATACAATGGATCATACATTGGGCATATAATTAAAAATAATTTAAAAGATAATGTTTAGAGACCGTTGATTTGATATTTATATTATAGATATAGTTTACATGCCTATACTTTCGTATATTATGTAATATTATATTTTATATTAAACAAAATCCTACCTTAGACCGTCGTTTTTTTTCCACTGGTACTAACTACACATTTTTTTAGCTTTATCAATTTTTTATCGTACTTAGATATTTATTTCTTTTTCTTCCGCCTAACAGTAGGAGGCTTTATTTGTTTTTTTTCAATTATACTTGCGTACGGACATTTAGTTTTCTTTCCTTTTCCCAAGCCACCAGTTGCATATTTTTTCTAGAAAAAACTATCACCTTTCTAATAATAGATCTAATCCAATGGTGTAAATTAACGGGTCTACCAATTTAAGTGAAAATCGCTGGTGAGATTAGATAGTACCACGTGGCGATCTAGGAGTGTTTGTAGGAGCGCCATGTGGCGGCTTAAGAGCGTTTGTAGGAAATTTAATAGACTTTTAGTATAAGATAGATAGATAGATAGATAGATAGATAGATATGGCGCTAATTTTATTATATTCATTGAAAATATAATATGTAATAAATTACTGGTTAAAATATGTCATTGAAAACCTTTAAAATATATAGTCTTATAATTTGGGACGAAATACTACTTTTGTCTTAGCTTGTTTGATCTTGAGATGAAAATTACACAACTTGACCAACTCCACTGAAGCCTCCTAGGACGCGAGCAATGGTACGGTTGACCCGATCGAATTCGTGGCGTGATTTGCTCCCATTCTCGCGCCGCGCAACATGGATGCAACCCATCATCTTTCAAGACGTGCGTGCAGCAACGTCATCAATTTTAGCTTTAGTTTTAGTTTAGTTTGGCAGTTGCAATGCCGGCCGCCCGTTTATTAATTTCTTCTTCCACCTCCGATCCTCTCTGCTGAATGATACGGATCCATCAAAACGAACAAACCGACGCACTCCTATCTACTCCCTTCGTCCTAAGAAACTCCTTCTAACACAACGAATCTGAACGACATGCATCTATTGACATGTATCAAATAAAAAAAAAACGAGATTTGGAGGGAGAGATATTCCTCCAAATATTTTCGAAGAAGAAATTATGAGCGTGTTGAAGATTGAACACGAGATCTTGGGATTGAAACTACATATCACTTGCTACTGCACTATCAAAAGCATCAAATCAAAATGATTAACGAACCCCTTCATATATTGCTGTTTGGTATAGTAATACGCGATTGTTGGAGAGGAACAAAAATTTCCACGGCCGAGACTGTTGTGTTCATATCTGACCCTGATAAGCTACCAAACTCGATCTTGACAGGCCGACATACTAGTGTGTTTATGTCTGTGATGATCAGCCACTACAAAGTCAGACAGCCATGGACAGTCACAAACACAAGTGCCATTGGTCAGAGTTTGGTATCCAAGAGGATCAATTCTACCAAGAAACTCCTCGCGTCAGACAATCAAAATGCACCAGTCTACAAAAAGAGAATCAAAACGCAACGCGCCAAGACGACAAACAAAATTCGGCAGCGTTCGGCAGTGCAAATAACTCATCTCAATTACTAATTTTTCTTCTTCTTCTTTCGGAGTTGTAGAATGCATGAATCATGACCTAGTTTAACTGGGTCAAACCGCGGCCTAACTTCCCTCAACATTTGCATAATTGTGCAGGTTTATTCCAAGCAGCTTCTGCAGCTTCAATTCACACACATGACTTGCAAGGTTGGGTGGTTCGGATCCTGACTTTCTACAACTACAGTGTTCCACAGTGATGACCTGATGGGGATGGACCAGCCCAACCCCAACCCAAAACTGAAGCGACACTCGATTCAATTCACACAAATGACAGATATATGCTGATCAACAATTGGAAGCAAAGAACAACAAGCTAGTGCTCCTAAGAAGGAAGAATCTGGAAGGAAAGGCTGGAAAGCAGCCGGTCCATGCATGCTACTCTGCCTGATTGCCATTGCCTGCCTCTCTCTCTTCTCAATTCTCATCAGCTGCTACCCCAGCTTTGCAGCTCCAGTCCGTCCACAGATCAACTTTCTAAGCAGTATCAACCTTTTACTATATTTTACTGGTCATCACACTCACTGATCACTACTCACAATGCTAGCTATAGATTCCTTGATTGATGACCCCATGATCCCTTTCAACAATTTTCTAGCCTTTCTTTTGCCTGCCACCTCACTCTCTTCCTCTACATGGCTCCAGCCTGCCAAATGCTGTTCAGTTTTACTCTTGCACATGGAACCTCAAGATTGTCATGCTACTAGGTTATAAGCCAGCACACAATTAAAAGTTATCAACCACCTTGTTACGAGTAGTAAATTGGGAGTATCTGACACGCAAACAGATTGTGCACATTTGGCTGTTTGTCCATGTGTGAGTATCTTGCAACAAAGGAAGATCGTTAATGAAAGCATGGATGCTTAAACTATTTTTACAGTCGTCGACAAAGAGCAGATTCCCTGCAGATCGACAGACACGTAGTTTGCGAGATATACTTGTTAATGCAGTGATTTTCTCAGTGAGATCAAAAACTCCATAAACATGATACTAATCCTACTCTATGTACTCATCGCACACAGATTGAAATTGGCTTGTACTGGGAGGAACACATCATCACTCTTCCTAAGAAATTGTCGGTGACAAATCTCCGATTATTGATAAAAAAAACCAATCAGTGAATGAATGAATGACTGACTGAATATGACGGTAGCAATTGCTAGCTCGATATATCACCATCAGCTGGGCCCCAAATCGCACATGTTGAAAATGGCCGGATGATTACTGATTCGAGGACCTGTCTGACTATCTTGTTTACCAGTATTACTCATGCAACAGCCTGACAGAGAGTGACAGTCTCAAGTGGTCATGCAGTAGTAGTAGCACTGATTCTGTATATTAGCAACAAAGGTGTATACATATACTACTATTCAAAATCGATCGATTCAACACCAATCGATTTCATATGCTTGATCAAATGAATGAAATAATTGGTGGTCCAAAGCTAGCACGCAGACATAGCGTGAGATCATATCGATCCCCATTACACGGCCATACCATATGGTCCTTAGCCTGCACTAACAATTAGTAGTACTCCAGTGATACTGTAATGGTATAGTGACATTGCTACTAGACAATACTCCCTCCGTCCCATAATATAGGAATTTTGAGTTTTGGCTTGTAACGTTTGACCACTCGCCTTATTCAATTTTTTTTGCAAATATAAAAAATGAAAAGTTGTACTTAAAGAACTGTAGGTAATAAAGTAAGTCACAAATAAAATAAATAATAATTTTAAAATTTTTTGAATAAGACGAGTAATCAAATGTTACAAGTAAAAACTTAAAATCCGTTATATTATAGAACTGAGGGAGCAGTAGTATCAGTCATTACAATTTCTTGCCATTGCTATAGCTTTCACCAGCCATTTGGTCGTCTGCCCCTGAACACTAGTACATTAGGTGCTTAGTACTAATTGCTACCATGATCTGATTAGCAAAAACCAGTACATTCGTTATGGTTCTCATCAGTAGTACTAACTGCAATCTTCAATTCGTACTTTGGAGGTTTAAGACCATTAATTATTGAGTGATCTGTAATCTTATTTTTTCAGATGCATTTTGCAGGTCCATTAGTTCGTCCTACTCTGAATTTTTTTTTTTGGCAATTTGGAACTCGAGGACTAGCTCAGCAGCAACGTGCAAGCTGCAACTGTGTTGGAGCTCACGTTCCTGGTCCACGGAGATGGAGGCCACCGACGATTCATACCTTCACCGTTGCTTCATTGTTTGCACGATCTCACATGCCTTTCTCAGGTTTATTTTACATTTTTTTCCCAGCAGAAACCTAGCTTGGCAGGAGCATGTGCTTGGTTAATTTAGTTAAGAATGCATGCATTAAGCATGCTGATTGCTGGACTAGTCCTCACTGAACAGTGATCTCTGCTCCATAGATTCATCCCATTGATTGATTTTTAATTACTATAGCAGCCGTAGCAAGTGGCAAGATGGTAAACCTGACATGTTTACATGGAGCAGTTCACCAATTCATGCAATAGAAATGCGAGCTTAAAGAAACTTTATTGTGGAGTACAAAGTTATTTTTATTGGAGGATGAACAACCATAGTTGACAATCCAAGACCAGTTGTGAAGTTACTGTAGTGCTGTCCTTGCTTAATTGTCCGAGCAGCTAATTACATTTCTATAGAATGAGCCATCTGAATTAGTAGTACAAGTGTACAACTAATTCATATGTCCTTGATTCTCGTATACCATATCATCATGTAATTTATTAATAAAGTATCTTTTTTGACCGTACATAAATAATTCTATGCTGTACTACTACAAAAGAAAAAAGAAGCAAAGAACAGTTGTTACATTATGAGATCTGGGGAAAAAAACCATAATCTAATTAAGCCTCGTACACTTTTTTGGGTTTTGGCTACTATAATCTAGTATACATGATCAACTCAACTACCACCCATAAACCTCATCTTCCATCCGATCGAGAGAGACATAATTAAAAAAAAACAAAGAAATGAATATAGTATTGCTGCTGATCTCCTCCTCTGAAATATCATACATTTGGTCGATCTGCTAGCTGCTACAGTCTACTTTTACTTACTAGTGAAAAGATAGTAAAAGAAGAAGAAGAAGAAGAGAGATTAAAAGATCAAGAAGATGGTGTACATTGATGCATCCATGGCGATGGATCGATCGAAGAAAAATTCGGAATGGCTAGTTGAGTGTAGTGTTGTTGCTGCTGTTCTTGCGGAGGTGAGCAATGGCCTTCTTGAGGATTGGTCGGAATCTCTTCATGTCGAGACGAACATCCTGCTTGTCGAGGTAGGCTTCCTTGAGAGAGTTCCAGCCTTTGGACTTGACGCCATCGGGGTCGGTGAAGATGGGGTGGTCGCGCGGGTACTGATCGATCAGCGTGCTCTCCTCCGGCGTGATCCGGTACTCCAGGTACCGGAGCCCCATGTCCCTGGACGGCCCGCGGAAGTAGCCGGCGACGAACTCCAGCCCGCCCAGCGGCACCACCTGGATCACCACGCCGCCGGTGGGGAGGAACACCATGTTCGTCAGCCCCGCGCCGTGCACGCCCACCATGGCGTCGCACGTGTTGGCGAGCTCCGCGAACGGCGCCACCTCGTGCTCGCCCTCCGACACCACCACCTCGAACCCGGCGCGCTCCGCGCCGCGCACGATCTCGTCGGCGTTCACGAACCGCCGCGTGCGGGCGCGCGCGATCACCAGGAGACGCGGCCGCCATGGCCGCCGCGGCTGATGCTCGCCGGACGCCGGGAACGGCGCGTCGCGGGGCAGGCGGTAGGTGGCGCGCATGAACCGGGTGAAATCCACCATGGTGTAGCCGTTGGGCGCGCGCGACGGGTCGATGCTGAAGTCGGCGTGGCATGTCAGGCCGACCTGGACGTGGCGGAAGCAGTGGACGCGGCGGTCGTCGTCGAGGTTGATGAGGTCGTAGTTGGAGACGGCCTTGAACACCGGCAAGAACTTGCCGAGCCACCACATCTGGAAGTCGGACACCAGCAGCTTCACCTCGCCGGAGTACTGCCTCGCCGTCAGGAACAGCGGCAGGATGACGTCGGTGTACGCGTGGAAGTAGTTGCCGGTGTACCCGCGGTCGGAGAACACCAGCCCGGGGACGTCGTGCCGCTCCGTGCACGCCGGCGCCGCCGCGCTCGCCGCCGTGGCGGGCAGCGACTGCACCGTCAGCACGCGCACGTGGCGCATGGCGTTCGGGTCGGCCTTGCGCGGGTACGGCTTGATGTGCCACGACTCGGCGCGGAACGTGCGCTCGTCGGCGGGCCCCGGCGGCGCCACCAGGGAGACGGTGCCGTTGGCGCCGTCGACGCGGACGTCGCCGTCGAGCTCGCACCAGTCGATGCGGCGGTTCGACCACAGATCGCACAGCGGCTTCCACTCCTTCCGCCGCGGCGCCGCCTCTGAATCTTTAGGACCATCAATCAATCGAACACGTTGCATGTTAATTATGACCCAGAAATGCAGCAAGAAAGATTGTAGATTCGCAACCAAATTAAGAACACAAAAAACAATGTTGTTGTAGACCCTACGAGATGAGAAATGGTGAGAGGATAATCAAATGAAAGACACTAGAAAATGGGGGCTATCAATAAGCTAAGGCCATGGGATGATGATGCTCTCCTCTCAAGAAAGGTGAACAAAGGCACAGGATGAAAACAAAAAAAGGTGGTCCAGAACAGAACAGCAAGAAGTGAACGTTGGGCCTTGCGTTGGGATAGGCAAGACATCAAAAATGTGTGTCCAAAAACTAGTCTCCACAATCCACATTTTGCAACCACTCCATGTACAACGAAGAATTTGTGCTCAAATGTGTTCTACTGTAGGTTTCAAATGTGTAGCTAAAAAGACCAGCAGTATGCCAGTAGTACTTGGCATTTTCGCAAATAAAAAAGGCATCTTTTTTTAGCACAAGGAAAAGTAAGGAGGAACTAGATACCTGTCTTAACCACTGGAAATGCTGGAATCTGCTGAACAGGAGGAACTTTGGCCTCTGGAACAGCTGGAATTTGCTGAGCGGTAGGATCCTTGGCCTCTGGAGTAGGAGGAATCTGCTGAACAGGGAGAGTAGCAGGGTCGGATGGAACCACAGAGGGGGAGCTGCCATTGTTGCTGCTCTTCTCCGGAGAAGGATTAGTAGCAACAGGAGCAGTCTCCTGGACTTTCAGCTCCTCATCCTCAAGAACTGACCAAGAACAACAACAACAAACAACAGCTTGGTTTCTTCATTTCTGACAGAAATGAAGGGGGAAATAAACTTCTCTCATGGTTACTTCAGAGAAGTTGAATTGGTTGTGGTTTTCTTTTACCTGAATCCTGTGTGCTGTTTGTGGGTTCCTCTGATGACAAGGGAGGAAGAACAGCACCGACAATTGCGTCATCATCCTTGGCAAGAGCCTCATCCGTGGAAGCAGACACGCTTGCATCACCGCTATCCTTAGCAAAAGTCTCATCTTTCTTCTTCCCCTCCACAACTGATGCATTGTGGCCCAAATCTAAAGGGGAAAAGAAAGAAAGAAAGAAAACAAATCTTTTTTCAGATTGTCTGAACTTTGCGTGTGAGCCAGTAGAAGTACCAAAGCAACACACCAAATTCGAATTCTTTTTTTTCGAATTCGATCCATGCGCAAGCAAAATGATCTGCAAATGATTGCGAGTTGGAGTTGTTTACCTGGCCCCAAAGAGGAAATCTTGTCGTCGTCGTCTCTGTCGAGCACCTGAGCCTTGCTCCCTTCCCTGGACATTGCATCTCGGTCCAAATCTAAAGCAGGGAGGGGAGAGGATAGGAACAAGAGACAGTTCGTCAACTCCCTCGATTAGTACAGCAAGTGAACCTGTCGGGACGAATGAATCGCCGCTTGCTCACCTAGCTGCTGCTGATTGGAGCCGTCAGAAGAAGCGTTCATAAACCCAGCTGCATTCTTGGCTGGAGAGCTTACTGCAAGAATCCATGGCGACAAGAGTGAGATACACAGGTAGGCATGGAGATGCGTAAGGAGGAGGAGGAGGAGATGGGCGGGCATACTCATGGCGATGTGGATGGCGTCGAACTTGGCGGTGGAGAAGTAGGCGCAGGTGACGATGAGGAACCCGGCGACGAGGCCGAGGCCGAACCGGCGGGGCTCCACCCGGCTGAGGTTCTTGAGCAGCTTGGCGTCCTGGTGGTGGTGGTGGCCGCCATAGCTGTACCCCGCCTTGCCACCGCCCTCCATGGCCGCCGCCGCCACCGCTCTCGACCTCTCTTGGCAAGCAGCACGGCACACTCTCTCTATATAGTAAAACTAGAGCTCATGTGTGTGAGCGTGAGAGTGCAGCGGTGAAGGATTAACTCACCGGAGCTTAAGTAGAGTAGATAATTGGAGTGCTCGTGAGCTTGCTTGCTTGGGCTTGGCGGTGATGACTGAGGTGGGGGGAGGAGGGTGTCAGCATGTGAGTGTGAAGAAGAGAAACAGAGGAGGAGGTCGTGGAGGCCACCTCCATTTATTATTTCTCCTTAACTCGTGGCTTTCTGTTCTTTTCCGTTTTTTTTCTCCTCTCCTTTTCTTTTTTTTCTTTTCTTCTCGTCATCTTGTTTTCTGGTCTACTCCCTCCGTCCCAAAAATAAAAAAAGTCAAACCCTGAGTTTTCGTGTCCAACTTTAACTGTCCGTCTCATATGAAAATTTTTTATAATTTTTATTTTTATTGTTGTTAGATGATAAAACATGATTAATATTTTATGCGTGACTTGTCTTTTTAATTTTTTTCATAATTTTTTTAAATAAGACGGATGGTTAAACATTGGGCACAGAAATCAGGGTTTGTCTTTTTTGGCACGGAGGGGACAAGTACTTCCGTTTTTTCAGTGTGTAAAGGATGGAGAAGGCTGACTTTTTTTTTAAGTGAACGGAACCGTTTCATCTCGCCGGCACACGCTTCCAAAAACTCTAATATAGAGTAGCAATTAAAGATGAAATTAGCCCTAATTTAGTAGTACGATTCAGCCTGTTATTAGACCTAACCTAATGATATGAATTTGGACAAGTTAATACGTAGTAATCTGGATTGGTAATCAATCTCATCCTAGATAATTACCTGCCTAGTTTGTGATAGTGTTATCCCATCCTTAATTGCTACTACAATTCTGGGATAGATGGAGTATGTTTTAATTCTTGTAGAGACTTTATATATAATATTGATTTCTCATAAAATTATTTTAAATCTATTATTAACTTTATATTATTTAATTAATTTATTTTTACCATCAACTATTTATTACAGGCCATATATTCAGCTATTCATCCATTTAGAGAGAAAAAAATAACGCATACAAATAGTAAGGGCCCCTTTGAATTGCAGGATTGAAAAAACATAGAAATAGAAAAAACGTAGGATTTTGATAGAAATGTAAGTGTAAAATAGATGATTGTAAAACGTAGAAAAAACATAGGAATGACCATTTGATTGAACCGTAGGAAAAACACAGGAATTGGATGAGAGAGATAGACTCAAATAAAATTTAGTAAGAGGTTGAAGCTATTCAGACCATATATTCAACTATTACAGACCATATATTCAGCTATTCATCCATTCAGAGAAAAAAAAAGAACACACACAATAGTATAAATCAATAATGTACTGACGTAGTAATATGAAGTAGGGGATGCAGCGCGCAACTTGTGGCTCTGACTGGATGCATAGTTTCTGCACGGCGTGATTGATTGGCAATTGGCACCGACGAGAGCATAGCAGCCGGATCTCACGCACAGTCAAGATCTGCAACTCTGAGCTTCTGATGAAGTTCTGAACTGATGAATTAAGATTATAACAGGGGAATCTCTCTGCTAACTAGGACTGTAGTTCCCATCTAATGGCCTGGTTGATCTCTCTATTAGGAGTATCTGAGGATGATGCTAGTACCATCTTTCCAGTGATGAGTGATTGAATGATTGGTTAGTACACATACGCGCCCATCTGATCTGATTCGGCCAGCAGAATCTGCTTCTGTACTGAAATGCTGCTGGTACTGGGTACAGATTTATTACAGATAATTGTCAGTGTATTGCCTCCCATAGATGGCTATAGTAAATTGCAGCTAATCGTGTGACTCATCGGTTTCACTGAAAAAGCTCATAGGAAACTGGCTGTCTGAAAGGCAATGATCAGTTAGTTAACACATGCGTGTTGCATTAGTCTTTGTTGGGCTGATCCATCCATCCACAGATTACGGCGGCTGAAGATGCTAAAGGAAGGAGAGGCTGCCTCCAAAGCTGCTGCTTCCTTCCGTGCTTTCTGTGTCCGTTTCCACATGGGTCCAACTCCAACGTAAGGGACCAGATGGATCAGTCAGAGGCAGCACCACACACAAAAGGAAGCCCATATCTTGTGTTCTTCATCGTCTTGCACCTCACTCAACATCGCCCAGTGAATTCATTATTTGAGTGATACGATAATAGTTGAATTACATGCAGATTTTACAAAGTTGTGAGCAAAATTCAGTTGTAACAAGTCTGAAATATTCTTCTATCTTTGTGATGCAGTTTGTTGTTTGGTCCAAATTCGTAGGAGATCGCTTCTGAATCTCGGAATCTGCATTGCTGTTCTCCTTTCGTGGTTAGCAGTTGCTGTCTTATCAACATTTCCTTGCTTTGCGATGTGGCCATCAAAACTATTCTAGGAAGGAGTTGATGCATGGTTCTGCACCCCGTGAAGTCATCACTGTCCACTAACCGTTCGTTCGGTTCTTTGTTTTCAGAAGCAACTTGTCCGAATTCAGTCTGTAAAATTTTCACAAGCAGTTTGTCTGAATTCAGTATGTGCAACTTCCCTACAACCAATGGGCAAAGTGCTCAACCAGCTCACTAGTAGATTAATCCAATTACATACAGTTACAGTAGTCGTTTTGCTTGCAGATTAGTACTCAAACAGCTAACTTTACTGGACAATTAAAAACTTGCTGCGTCAGGGGATGGCAAGCAAGCAACAAGAACAAAGAGGTATAATACTGCACAGTACTGTATACTACTGGTACTCATACTACGAGATTGGTTCCCATCTCCTTTATCCAAACTCAGCCTTAGAACGCTGGGTTGTGTGGCAATCCATCGATCAATCTAAAAAAATATCCTAGCTGGAGCTGGAGGGGGTTGGAAATAGCCAATGTGCACCTGGTCCAAGAAGACCTTGTGCACGGGTGTGTTTGTTGAGGGTTGGCGTCCGTGTCCAGATCTACAGACGCCAAGAAGGAAGTAATTCCCCAAACCTTAGATCGCCTCTTCTTCTTCTAATCTTGTTGTTGGACCCGACGAAGCAAACCCTAGCCTCCTCCTGGAGTAGGCAGCAATCATGGCAGACCACCCCAGGCCTCCTCCCTGTGTGTTGCTGGAACGCGTGGTGCGTTTCGTGGAAGCAGCAGGGTTAACCAGCGGTGGCGCCAGCAGAGACCCAGATGTTGCGGCCATAATCGAGGTCGGCGGATGGAGCTGGAGCACAGTGCAAATGATGGGTTCCGTGGAGGAGATGGAGCGGCTGATGGCGCCGTCCGTGAAACCCGTCGCCTTCCTCGGCGACCCACCTCAAGTAAGCAGCCTGCACATGCTGCTGCCGCCGCCGGCGCGCCTGGATCTGCTTGGGATCGGCGAGATCTCCAGCACCCACAAGGGCATCGTCGTTATCTACGCCAATAAATGCTACCTCCTCTATGATGCCTCCAACAACCACCTCACCGCTATCCCCCCAATTCCCGATTCGGTGACCTCTGCCCCCATCTTCCTTCCCCTCGGTCGCGGCGCTGTCCTCGTCTCTGCCGCCGGCGCCGATGATGATGATTACATCTTCGCCGACATCGTCACCTCCCCCTCCACTAGAGGGATCAACCCCGCGCTCCCCAAAGCCACCATCTTCGCGAGGGTGAAGAACGGCGGCGAGTGGATCCAGTCATCGATTCCTCACCTCCCTCTCCCTCCACATCTCTGTGGCCCGACCTACTTCTTCCACATCGACACGGCCTTCTCCTTCGCCGGCACCATCTTCTGGGTTGATCTCCTCAAGGGCATCTTGATTTGCGACGACATCTTGTCATCACCGCAAGGCCCCAGGCTAGCGTTCGTCCCGTTGCCCCACTGCATCGACGCCCACGACAAACCCCGCCATTGCTTCAGCCCAAATGAACACCGTTCCATCGGCCGCGTCTCTGGTGCCATCAAGTTCCTCGCCTTGATCGGCTACTGCGAAGCTTCTTGTCCCGAGAACGAGGTGAAGCTCAAGACATGGTCACTGTCCCCAGATTTCAAGCACTGGAAAGAGGAAACCACCTTGACTGTCGGAGACATCTGGGCGAGCGAGAGCTTCAACCAGATGGGGTTGCCACATGTTCTGCCCTTCTCCCCTGTCCTCAGCGTCAACGAAGATGGCATCATGTATGCCGTTCTGAATGATGTCAAGAAGGAACCAATACCGCAACTCAATGAGTTCGGGGACAGTCTTGGGATGCAGCTGGTTCCTAAAGCAAATTATATGATCCGCTTCGACATGCTGCAAAACAAGGTCCTGTCCTCCACCAAGATTTCTAAAAAGGCCACTTCGCGGTGGCTTACAAATACCTTCCTTGCTACCGACTTCAGTGCATACCTACAAGACCGCCAGGTACTTTACTAGTAACTGCTACCCCACTCTACTTCTCTGGCTTCATCCCAATCGTTTGTTTTACTGCTTTACTTTGTTTCAGACTCAATTGATGCTTATATTTGTCACATCAAGTTAGTTTCACTTGTACAACTAACTAGTAAAAAATATTGACATCTTAATTTGGCCAACCATTAATTAACATTCAAGTATTGAACACCGCTTAGTGTGTCATATGTGCACCAGCTTCCCTTCATGAACCAATGAGCATTACAAGTCTCATGTTAAACTTTGCTAGTAATATTTTTTAAATTAAGAATTGGTATCAGCCTAAGTTCATTCGATGATTTACTAGTATGCAGTATGCAGAGGCTCAAATTTGAACTGAAATTGAAAAAAAAAATCAGCAACTTCCGTAGCCTTCCGTTGTTATTTTCGACAAAAAGTACAATACCCTTATCAATTATCCCATTTGCGTTTATGGCTCACTGTTTTGGCGCAATACTATTTTTAATTGACCTTTCTTACTTTATAGCCCTGTGCTATGATGCTTTCAACATATTCCAATCTGAGACAAGCTTAAGATATCCATGCTTCCGGAACGCTTTCTTTTCTAGAAAATTATTTTTACTGTCTTCTAAGTTTCACTTCTTCAATACAAACCTGAGTGAATTGTCTAATTAGTTAACACATGCGTGTTGCATTAGTCTTTGTTGGGCTGATCCATCCATCCACAAATTACGGCGGCTGAAGATGCTAAAGGAAGGAGAGGCTGCCTCCAAAGCTGCTGCTTCCTTCCGTGCTTTCTGTGTCCGTTTCCACATGGGTCCAACTCCAACGTAAGGGACCAGATGGATCAGTCAGAGGCAGCACCACACACAAATGGAAGCCCATATCTTGTGTTCTTCATCGTCTTGCACCTCACTCAATCTCCATTTTAGATAGCTGAATTGAGTGATAGACGATTGCTGAATCATCTGCAGATTTTACAAAGTTGCGAGTAAAATTCAGTTTTAGCAAGTCTGAACTAGCTACAGTATTCTCATATCTCAGTGATGCAGTTTGTTGTCTGGTCCAAATTCGCAGGAGATCGCTTCTTAATCTGCAAATTCGTGGTTAGCGGTTGCTGTCTTATCAACATTTCCTTGCTTTGCGATGTGGTCATCAATACTATTCTAGGAAGGAGTTGATGCATGGTTCTGCAGCCCGTGAAGTCATCACTGTCCACTAACCGTTCGTTCGGTTCTTTGTTTTCAGAAGCAACTTGTCTGAAT
This sequence comes from Oryza meridionalis, assembly GCA_000338895.3. Taxonomy (NCBI): domain Eukaryota; kingdom Viridiplantae; phylum Streptophyta; class Magnoliopsida; order Poales; family Poaceae; genus Oryza; species Oryza meridionalis. The sequence continues at coordinate 1,057,959 of CM002524.2, forward strand.
TCAGTATGTAAAATTTTCACAAGCAGTTTGTCTGAATTCAGTATGTGCAACTTCCCTACAACCAATGGGTAACTACCTACCCCTGTCAACACTGGCAAAGTGCTCAACCAGCTCACTAGTAGATTAATCCAATTACATACAGTTACAGTAGTCGTTTTGCTTGCAGATTAGTACTCAACAGCTAACTTTACTGGACAATTAAAAACTTGCTGCGTCAGGGGATGGCAAGCAAGCAACAAGAACAAAGAGGTATAATACTGCACAGTACTGTATACTACTGGTACTCATACTAGTATCATACAGTGCCATTCTTGGTATTCAGGCTTGGTGAATCAGAGAAAAACAATGGAATCAAATCAGACTAGCTAGGAGAAGATGATTGTGTCACTAGATATGGTAAGTAAGTACAATAGACAAGAACAATAAATGCTGCAAATCGTAGCGATTCAGGAAGTGGTTGCTACGTCCATTCATGAATGATCCGGTCGCACTTGCACATCGCCAACATGTTGAATCGAATGGCATCTTGCTTGACACTTCCCTTTCGTTGATCTCTGAAGGACTGAAACAAGCTTGTATTAAGGGCCCAATGCATAAACAATCGAGGCTTAGTCACTAATCAAATCATGGCGAGAAAAACACATTCGCGGCGTGCCAAGACCACACCAACGACGAAAATGAAGGAATTGGGGCCAACAGCTATGCCTGAACTATGCATGGCTGCTGGCTGGTTTATCGGGCACAAGAGAACAAGTGTTTTTTTTTCTTAATAGGAAGAAAACAAGAACAAGTGTTAGGTTGGTGCAAGAAGAAGAAAAAGAAAAAAAGGTTCAGAACTTTAGGCTGTTCAAATGTAACGACATCTTCAATACAGTACACGGCCTAATAACGGAATCTAATGAGGTTGATTTGTTTGTTGTCATCCAATCGGCATCAGCATTTACATGAGGTTAGGTACAATAAGCGCTAACTTGTTCAGTTTAAAAAAATGAGCGCTATTTGGTTGGAATGTCTCATAAATACAAAACCTCCTGCTAGGCTGCTACAATATAACTGACCTGCAATCTGAAGTTTCTGTGCTCAAAATGTACAATAAGAGGCTAGGAACTTGGGCAGATTAGTCATGTAAATCTCTTGGATGATTGGAATTTAGAAATTATATATAGCGGCATGGTACAACAGACATACTACAGGAGAGGAGTGCCATGTAGTGGTAGTGGTACTGTCGGCAGAGGCAGCAGCCATACATACAGCACAGAGAGTGGCTAGCAAGTGGTGAGTGGGGCCACTTGTCAGAGAGAGCATAATTTGCGTCGAAATGGCGCCTAACCCTGCCTAAATTCGCCAGTGGATGGACCATCTCGTTCTCGTTCACGTTCAGTCAGACAACCTACGAACAAGATGCATCTACTGGAAATTGGTAACGAGGTGAATTGGGTTTGGGCTTTTCTTTCACCGCACTTATCTGGGCTGGCCGGGATGCTATCACATTTTTTTAGGAACAGTTCCTTCCTCTAAGAATAGAAGTTCAGAGAGATTCCTATAAAATCTTAAATTCATCGGCTCAGACTTCAGAAGTTCAGAGCTACACACTGAATCTGTTATACCATAACTACCGGTTACCATTCAGTTTAATTGCTATTAGAATAAGATCTTCTAGTTAACCTAAACACATTTAACCTTACATCTCACAGGAGAGGTAAGCAAAACAAAGCGACATATGATAAACAGCTAGTGTTAACCACACATGATAAATTTACAGTACAGGATTCAGTCCTCCAACTGCTGCTCATCCTTGGCGCTTGCTTCTCCTCTCTTCACAAAAAAACAAAACAAAAGATGTAGTCTGTCAAACATTGTGATTTAAAACTGATCTCAGTGTTGTATATCTAGGACAAAGCTAGAATTAATCATATTGTTTGAATAACACTTTTAATAACATGATGTAACGAACAATATTGTCCATGGATCAATAAATCTAAATCGAAGTACTAGTATATAACATTACAGTTAAGATAAAACTAGTAAAGTTATACCGTGTGGTCCTGTAGGTATGAGCTGAAGTCAGTAGCAATGAGATAGGGTGTAAGCCACCGCAATTCGCCGTGTTGAGGTATCTTCGTGAAAGACAGGACCTTGTTCTGCAGAATGTCAAAGCGGATCATATAATTGGCTTTGGCCACCAGTCGATCCCCAAGAACTTGGCCGAATTCATTAACGTGATCAGGTATTGGCTCCTGAAAGATATCATTCAGAACGGCATACATGATCCCATCTTCGTTCACGCTAAGAATAGGAATCGGCATAACATGTGGCAACCCAATCTCGTTGAAGCTCTCGCTCGCCCAGATGTCTCCGACAGTCAATGTCGTTTCCTCTTTCCAGTGCTTGAAATCTGGGGACAATGCCCATATCTTGAGCTTCACCTCGTTATCGGGACAAGAAGCTTCTTCGCCGTAGCCGATCAAGGCGACGAACTTGATGGCACCAGAGACGCAGCCGATGGAACGGTGCTCATTCGGGCTGAAGCAATGGCGGGGTTTGCCGTGGACGTCGCGGCAGTGGGGCAGCGGGACGAACACTAGCTCGGGGCCTTCCGGCGACGAGACGTGGTCGCAAATCAAGATGCCCTTGAGGAGATCAACCCAGAAGATGCTGCCTTGGAAGGAGAAGGCCGTGTCGACGTGGAAGAAGTAGGTCGGGCCACAGAGATGTGGAGGGAGAGGGAGACGAACCGGCGGCGTCTCGGCCCACTCCGACGACGACGACCACACGAAGAGCTTCGCGTCGGGGAGCCCTGTGGTGGAGGAGGTGACAATGTCGGCGAGGATGTAATCATCATAATCATCGCCGGCGGTGACGACGACGGCGGTGCGGCCGAGGGGAAGGAAGGTGGGAGAGCATAGGGAATCGGGGAGTGGGGGGATAGCGGTGAGGTGGTTGTTGGAGGCGTCGTAGAGGAGGTAGTATCGATGGGCGTAGATGACGACGATGCCATTGTGGATGCTGGAGATCTCGCCGATCCCAGCCAGATGCGAGTACTCCGGCGGCAGCAGCATCTGCAGGCTGCTTACTTGAGGTGGGTCGGCGAGGAAGGGGACGGGTTTCATGGCCGGCGCCATCCGCCACTCCATCTCCTCCACCATCTGCACTCTACTCCAACTCCACCCACCGATGGTTAACTCTTTCCCTTCGACGAAAAGCACTATGCGATCGAGCAACACGCAAGGAGGCCTCGGGTTCGCCATGAGACTGTTGCTTGACCTAGCTTGACGCGCGGCTAGGGTTTGCTTTGCTTTGGTTTCGTCGGGTCGAAGTCGAACAAACAACACAGAGAAGGAAGGAAGGAAATTTTTTTTAGATAATGGAAATGGGTTACATCTCCGGCCTCTGCCCGTAGGCACATAGCTAAAAAGCCCAGAAGTGAATAGAAAAGAGCTTAAAAAACGCGAGATGGGACAAACCCCCAACTTCTGCCGATAATATGATCTACTAAAATCATGGTTTTTAAAATCACGTAGATTCTATCACGAAATTCTGTAGGTACTACGCCATCCAAACTGAAGTAAAAGTTCCTTGGCTACCAATTCCAAGCGTGTAGCATCATTGCGCATAGTATCCTGTTATTCCTGTGAAAACATCATACACCAAGAGTGGAGCCAATTAGAACACATGAAGATAACCTGCATGATGTTAGGCATTTTTTTATGGTTAAAAACCATATCATTACGGCAATGCCAAATTAACCAACATAGAGCACTAGCTCCAAATAAAATCATTTTTTTTGGGTCTAGGCACTCCCCTTAGCCAATTACCAAAAATATCTTTTGCATTGTGGGGAGGGGGAATATTGAAGGAAGGAAGGAATATAATGGGGGAATTAATTGAATTAATTTCCTTTTAGATTGTAAAGAAAAACAACCATGTTAGAAACTGCTCAACTAGCAACCGCAAAAACAAGGACATCCTTCACAACTTTCCAATTGAAACACCTCCAGATTGCTTCCTATATATCAAGAGAAGAATGCAATGATGACGTGAAAAATATAATGATAGTTTGATAAGTCAATTTCTGATCAAGTTAGTATAACTGCACCTAATTTCCTGTCCCTACGTCCGTCATTTAGTTTGAAAACCTACAGAAATAATCACACTTCATTTTTTGAACTTGATTGCGAAAATTTTGAGATTGAACTTGATTGGGAAAGGCTTGAGATCCACGTATAAGTCAATGATATATGGTATGTTTTTCTCGCGTTAAGCAAGCCAAGCAAGCCTTTGTAATATCATTGGCTAAAAGTTTGTCATGTATAGAGAAAATACTGTCCCCAATTTGTTCTTCTACAAACTGTTTAGGAAAAAAATACAGTGTCAGACATAAAAATATTTTTACCCGTCAAAGAATAATATAGTAAGTATTACACGAACTTTTTTTATGCTTTAAAAAGTTATTAGAGATAACCTTTTACATTATTAATATACAGGAATTTGACCATGTTGGTGGAAGCCCGTTTGGTTGGAAAATATGAACATAATTAAGTTCTACACAAACCCAAGTATATTCTCCCAAAGCATCTACATTAGCCATATGATGTCTACGTGTCTATTTAGCACATTGTGTAAAATCATCAGTTGTTTCATCAAGTCAACATATGATTTAATACTAGGATGATATGTAACAAACACAACTATTGCTTAATCTCTAGAGTTCATTCCAAAAGGACACATCCTTACTAATTGAATTGAAGGAGATACTCGAAATGCAGTGGATACACTGGTCCAAACCTTGCAGATAATATGGATCTGGATCAAATGGCACTATAGAACCGTTTACTCTAATAACCAAGTCATGATGAAAAATCATGTTCTAGCTAGTAAAATCCCTATTATACCTCAACTCTTCACAATGCAGTGTAGTAACATGCATTAACACCTTTTGAATATTGTAAAAGGCGAAATCCGAGGAAAACCGCATCTTGGCTTGCAATGAACAATACAATAATCCGTCACTAACATTGAATTTTTGATCGAATATCATTGGCTTGCAGCAAAACACAATGTTATAGACATGCATAAATAAAAGGAATTAACATAACATATATTTAAATAGAAAATACTCATTGTCCGACTATTCCTTGGTAATGGATTTCAATAGTTAAGTTTCGATGTAAAAGGTACTCTGACAGTTATTTATCATGCTCTAAAACCTTGCCACACAACAATGTATATGTGTCTTTAACATTACTCCTATCTTTTAATAAGCAAAATTGACTAGAGAATTAACCTTTGTATTAAATACACTAACACTGGATGCCTTGAAACTAAACAGCTCATGATTTTAAATAATATGCTAGATAGATATCATGCACATGAAACTAATAATCTAACTGATTTTCGAGGATTTAGTTGACTTTATAGCCATGAGTGTTTTGAAATTTAAAGATGTTTTAAAATATAAACCACCTAACCCTTCAAAAGAGTGGAACAATCTCTTATATACCAATGATGGAAGAGGTTGTCTGTATTTTACTATTATGTTCGTACAAGATAACTACTTTTAGGATAATATTTATGATTTATATGAACTATTTATTTCCGGGAGATGTTTATTTTCAATTAATGAGACCATTATTTTTAGAAGAGTATTTATGACTTATATGAATTGTTTGTTTTTGGAAGATGTTTTTATGATTTAAACGGACAAATGATTTTGGAAAATCTATCTATGACTTATAAGATAATTAATTGATTTTGAGATATTTTTCATGAGTCGATCAGATAATTGGTTTGTATTGCTTAAACATCCTAGACATTCTAATATGAATACAACTACTCGTTAGGATATGTTTGGTCCAAAGTTTCATAACTCTATCGTACTTATGTTTACTGTCCTAATGGAGAAGCATACTAGGCAAATGGGGTTTATAAATACTTAACAAACGTGTACATTATGTAATCTTTTAACCTATCTTAATTTAATTTAATTTGGATACTCAAATGTCCACTTCTTATTTCTCATACATGGTCAATTTCCTATTTCTTAATAAAGCAAATTACTCTATTATTAAGTTGAGTTAAAATTTATAAATACTCAAATATGAGCTTGACTAATTATTTCAAACAATACAACTCTATGAAAGAAATTAACCTTTATAAATAAGTGTTTTTCTCATATAAGATCTGCTTATGTTTCCCTATTTATAGGATAAGGAATGGGTAGTGTATCCTAATTGTTGTATATTTCTTATAGCAACACATGTTGTTCATCTTTTGGCTCATCTCCTACTCTTTCTGATTGCTACCACCTCGCAAATGATGGACGAAAATCATCACCATTCCACAACCAACCCAAGTGCTCAATTCCTTGTTTGGCTTTTATATGCAGCTATTTTGCTAGATATGTGTCGATAAATTTTTGCTTGTGTCGAGGAGTGACCCTCTCTAGCGGGAGGACGTGAGACCCCCTTTGTGAGTTCGGCCAGGGGATTTAAGCGTGATGATCGAGAGTGTAACCTCGCCGGGGTTAGGCTTGCGAGGTGGATGGTGATCAGGATGAAGACAAGAGATTATCCAGGTTCGGGCCGCTGGGCCGCGTAATACCATACTCCGTGTGTGGATTTATCCTTGAGTTGTTACAAGGGTTCCAAACCTAAGAGAAACAACTAGGGATTGGCTAGCCTTCTCCTAGAGTTCGAACTCCCAAGAGTCATCCCATTGCTCGTTGGGCAAGGTCCTCATTTTATAGTTCAAGGGGATACCACATACACCGCCTCTACGCTTCCCTCCTTGGAGAGGGGCCCACATCGGTTTGGGTCGAACAGCTGCCCACGCCTTGGGCCGGAAGCAAAGTGCACTCTCGTCATCAGGTGGTCCCCAGCGAAGTCCTTCCCCTAACACGGGGGACATCCCCTGTCATTCCCTCATAAATTCTTGGAGACTTCGTGGGTCACGCGCATGGGGTGCACCGACTGCATGTCGATCCCCTGCCGTTGATGGGACGGGGCATACCTCCCCCCACGCCGCCTGACACAGGGTAGGGCGTGGGTGCGCTGCCGCCTGTTCCATCCGTCTGTCACCGGTCGCAGTCCGGTCAAGGCTGCCTGGCGCACGTCAATCGTTGGGCGGCGCACGATCAGCGACGCCGCATTAAATGGGGCGGGGGCAGTTGGGGTGCTGCCCATAAATGCGCCTGGCAGCGCCCCCGTCTCCGCCCACTCAATCCCTCACGTGGCTGCCACGTGGCGGCCGAGCGAGGGCCTTGGGGGTGGCCGTAGCCCCTCAGGCCCAAGGGGTACGACAGGATACCCCGAGGCCCCGGGGAGACACGGTCGCCCCCTGGTTATTCGTTGGCTGCGCGGCCGATCCCCCGATGGGGGGTCTGGGCCGCGCGGCTACGTGGCTGAAGGAAAAGGACCCTTTCCCCTTAGCGCAGGTACCCCCGGGCCCATATCACCGACAGCTTACAAATCACTAGATTTTTCAACCGTATGATACATAATAAGATTCATACCCACCCACGTTCCGCTACTCGGACATGCTTGATTAAACCAACTTTTTCTTTCTTTCTTTTAGTGAGCCCCTATGCTCCGATCCTCTCTCAATGCCTCACGAAGCAGGAGGAAAAGTCATTATCCATGAGAAGATTGTGAAAACTGATAAATTGCACCGTAGATGTACTTATTTTTACATATGTTAGTTATAAAAGTTACATTGTAGACGTACTACTTATACATGTGTAAGTTGTAGAGTTACAATGTTACTTACAATAGATCTGCCTTTTTTTTTATTCTATTAGCAAAGGTAAGTGAAAAATTAGCAAGTTAAAGAGTGAGTTAAAAAGAGATAGCATGGTCGGTAGACAACCAAATGAGACATTAGCATGGAAGGAAAGAGGTGGTGGTTGTTTTATGACAGATTGACATAGAGAGGCGGTGGCATGTTAAACTAAGAGACCAAAAATGCAATCAGAGGAAGTAGGATAGGGGGTTTTTGCTCTATTTTCTCATATCTTTGGCTCTCTTCTTAATTTTCTCCTTCCTTTATGTTCCCTCTTCGTTTTCTATATTTCTCTTATTTTGTCTGTTGGCTTAGCTTACTTGATTTGAGCATATTTATAATATCTTGACCCATATTTAATACAATGGTTATAGTAGTCTCTACCTTTTATGCGTCAAAATAGTTTAGGAAGTTATGTCAAGTAGGTGGTGGGACAAAACCTTGTAAACCAAAGACCTAATAGACCTGACCTGAAATGAACTACTTTTTTTTCGGTTTAAGCTTTAGTTTGAGTTTTTTTTTGTTTTACTGGTTTTTTTTTTGTTTTAGGTTTGTGCTTCAGATTTATTTTATTTTACCATGCTCGTTCTATGAAATTTATTTATGTTTTCACTACCAGAATCAAAAATCGTAAACAAACTAAAGCCTATCGAGAAAATTAACATTTTGCCATTAAAACGGGGTTTCGCTCCGAAAATTGGTTTCATTAAAATGACACTCTCAAACAAGGACAACATGTTACAATGCCATTTCGCCCATTTCTTCTCAATCAAAATGAATTTTATCCCCTTTTTCTTTGCGGCTGACCAATCCCATGGCCAGGGGCGACCACGCCGGCGCCGCCGCCCCTAGTCAAGCCGAGCCGCATCACCACGGGCGAGCAGCGCACCAGCATCTGCACTTCACCTCGTCGAAGCACGCCACCGCCACCGTCACCTAGTCGGAGCTCGTCTCGAACACGACGGTCCACATCACCAGGAGCACGTTGTCGGTGCCACGAACTTGGCGTCCACGAAGACGACGGCCATGAGGCAGTGCACCGTGGATGGGTCGACGAGGATCCCGGCCTCCACCACGGCGGAGCTCCGCTCCAAGAACTCGTCGATCCGGACGGTGAGCGTCGGGGCCGCCGTGGATGAGGTCGAACTCAACAGGCCGTGAGGCAGCGGCGGGCCAGCGGCGTGGAGGAGGGCATCGGCCTCCACGGTGGCAGCGAGGATGGAGAGGGATCCAGGGATCCCCGCTCGTCGTCGCGGAGGACGGGGTGGTCGCCGTCGTTGGAGACCTCCACGGCGCCGCCGCCCCCCGCCGAGCTAAGCCGCCTTCCCCAACTGCGCCAGCGCCGCCCTGTGCAAGACTGCAACGCTGACCTCCTCCACATCTGCCAACGGAGAGGAGGAAGAGATAGAGGGAGAGATGGGATCTAAGGGTATTTTGGTCATCTCAGCAATAAAAACATTGTAAAAATTATTAAACTGAGAACAAATGGACGAAATGGCATTGTAACATATTATCCCTGTTTGAGAGTGATTAAAGAAACCACTTTTCGAAGTGACATTCCAACGAAACCCGGTTTTAATGATGGCAAAATGTCAATTTTCTCTAAGCCCATCAGCTCCTGCTAACAAGAAGCTCACTAGCGATCCTCTTAAATGGCGAAGCAGGTGGAGAGCGTGGAGCAGGGCGTGCCTGAAGCGAGCGACGTCGAGCGTGACGTTCTGGCCCACCAGGTACGCCGACCGGAGCGCCAGCCAAGCCGTCCCGCCTCACCGCCGCCGGGTACCGCCTCGCCAGCGTGCTCTCCTCGACGGCGATCTCGTACTGCACGTACCGGAGCCCCATGTCGCCGGCTGGCGCCCCGAAGTCCTCCCTTGCCATCTTCCCCAGCCAGCCCAGCGGCACCACCTGCACCAACACCAGGTTCGTCAGCCCGGCGCCGTGCACGCCCACCATGGCGTCGCACGAGTTCGCCGCCGCCGCGAACGCGCCCAGGTCCGAGTGATGGTCCGTCTCGCCGACGACCACCTCGTAGCCCAGCGCCGCCGCCGCCCGCGCGATGGCGCCGGCGTTGGTGAACGCCCTCGTCGCCTTCCGTGATGGAGCAGCCTTGGGCGGGGGGTCTTCTTGATCTCCTTGACGCCACCATTGTCGTCACCGTCGTCGCGGAGCTGGATGGCAGTGTCTCTTGTGAGGCCGTAGGATCGCCGGATGAGGCGGGCGAAGTCAGCCATGGAGTGCCCGCCGGCGATCTTTCTGGCGTCCACGCTCATCTCCTTGTGAAACTCGAGGCCGACGATCACTTGAGGGTAGCAATGTACGCCGCCGCCTGTGCTGCTTCCTCTGTCCACGTCGACGATGTCTTGCCGGGAGAGCTCACGGAGCAACGGCCGGTACTTGTCGAGCCACCACGGCTGGGCGTCGCTGACGAGGAGGTGGACATCGCTGGCGAACCGGCGGGTGGTGATGTACAGCGGGACGAGCACGTCGGTGAAGTCGTGGAACATGTTGCCGGCGTAGGCGCCGACTGAGAAGACGACCGCCGGGGCGGCGTGCTTGGCGTGCATTCGGGAGCGAGCTCGGCGGCGGGCGTCAAGGTGACCGACACCTCGGTGACGCCGGCGAGCGCGTGGCGGTCGTTCTTCCTCGGGTGCGGCTTCATCCTCCATGACCGATGCTTCGCGGAGGGATCGTCGCCTTTCAGCTTGCAGACGCCTGATCTTGGGCTTGAGAAGTCAAACATTGGCGGTCCTAATAAACGCTGGCAATGTTCAGACTTAAATGTGATAGGAATTAACTAGGGCAGTATGGAAGTTCAACTACAAAAATAAGGCAAGTTTGTAATTGCAGGAGTTGCTTTTCTCTGAATGTTACCTGAATCACGGGACCTGATCTTTAATTCTTCCATAATTACTGAAGATGCTGGATCAATTGAAATCAATAAGCTCACTGCAAATACAAAGGCAATTAAGGGACAGATATTAATATGCATCACAGTGACAGATATAACAGGCTTCTATTAGTTCAAGAACTTACATGTTTGAAGAGGAACTGCATGGTGTATGAACATTGTCACAAGCGTACCCGGCACAAGAAAACATCCTGCAAACAACACCAATCCAACCTTAACAGTAAAATTCCTCATAGTTCTCTTCTCAGTTGCCATGTTGCAATGCTAAGATCCTATCCTTCATCTACAACCAATGCACAAAAGAATAGCAGGTTAATCCACTGATTCACTATACTTATAGTCTTCTCCATCTGGCCAAAACAACCTGCTCAGTGTTGCTGTGTTAGTTCAAACATCTAAAGGAACAAGTAGGGTTTGTTGAGGAGATCCTTAGGAGTCAAACAACAGAATAAGCAGTTGGGTTGCAATTGGAGGATGTGCAAAGTTGGATGAGAAAACATAACAAGGAGAAGTGCCAACTTAAGCACATATTATCTCTCCATCACCTTTTGGTTTGGTAGGAACTATGAATAGGTTTATGTAGTGTGCCTTGTGTTGAAAGCCTCCAGGTTTGTTACACTATAAAGTGAAGTTTAGCACAATTCTCACTCAAAGGAATGCAAGACATGATATGCGGTTCAAAAGGTCTGCTGCTTGGTTATTTGTGAAAAATGCATGAGTACCCTGGCAAATGTTCCAAACTGAGAAACTCAACGTGTTCTTTTAGAGCCAATAATAATACAGTATGCCCCACATAGAACCATATACATAATGGAGCGTGATGCACAATCAGTCAGAATGAATAACAGTGACACTTGGAATGAAGAAAAATAGAAGTATGAAGAGATACCTGCTCAAAATTAGATGTCAGAGAACTTGATGGACATGGATGCACCACATCGGGTAGGGTTTTGCATCACTGAAACAGTTGATTTCTTTGGTGTTAAAGACTCCAGAGAATACAGCTCCAGTAGTTCAACACCTTGTTGGAAGATCAACATGGAGGGTTTTGCTCATTGACAAATCCTCCTTGCCTACATGCGAAGCAACTCTGCACTGAACAGTACACAACAGAAGTCCAGAAACTGGAAAAAAAGATATTAAACATATATTATTAGGTCTGACATTACTTTTGTGGTTCAAATTGGAGTAACCTTGCATTTCACTTAAAAAAAGCTTCTCATCCTGTGAAAATTGTATTCTGAGAGAACAAAATCATTGTAAAATGAAAACTATGACCACATGCAGTAGTATCACAAAAGTTGCATGCCAATAACTACAAATGCTACAAAAGAATGGAAATTTACACATTTCTAATGTCTCAATAATATCTACAACTACTCAGCCAGGCCTTCAACGAAGATCGATGGCAACACTGGATCAATAATCAGGTCCTTGCCTTCTGTTTATCTAGTATAACATTAAGAATCCTTCCAGGCACATAAATTCTCTTCCTGATGCCCTTCCCAGTCAAATATTTGGAGAGTTTCTCGTCCGAGGCTGCTATTTGGAATGCATCATCCTCAGAGCACTCTTTGTCGACAAGAATTGTACCCCTGGTCTTCCCATTGATTTGCACTGGAAGCACGAGCTTTGATTCTTTCAAGTACTCACTTTTTGCCTGACAGGAAAGAAACAATTCGCTAAAATTTATGGTAATCCATGAAAGAGTTTATATCACATCCATAGGTAGAACTTTTAATATCAGACATGTTGAACACCATGAACCTATCATTTGCTCTGAAGGTAATGCACACTTTCTGGCTGATGTGCATAAGCATCGAATGTTTAGGCTTACCTCTGGAAATTGCTCATGGGCCAACGATCTTGAGTGCCCAAGGCGAAACCAAAGCTCCTCAGCCATGTGTGGTGCAAAAGGCGAAAGCAACAGAACAAAGGATTCAATAACTGACTTTGGTTGGGTGTCCCACTGTAAGAAGAAAGCACAATAAGAGAAGTAAAGGAACATGTGTACCAGAGATCTGTCTTCCATTCTTTTGCACTTCAATTTGAATATTCAAGACATCCTATTGGGTTTTACTGACATCAGGTTTATAAATTGCAAGATGTTTTGTGCCAATTTACCAAGTGCTAAGCAGAAAATGAAGAAGTACAGGCACAAAAGTTCTTAGCACATTTTAAGCCTTGCTGCACGAAAGCACATATATAAGCTTGCTTGGATTTGAATAACTGCAGTACAGACACCAGTTCCATATTCCTGTCTTAACAACTAATCATTGACTAGCAATGATATAACAATGGAGACATACAGTAAAATAATCTGAGCAAAATATTTTGGAAATTCAAGGCAAATAACTTGAATACAAAGCAGGCACATTTTTTAAACTTATGTTCATATGGGAACAGTGTATACAAAAAATTATGTTTCTTATTTAATAGCAAGTCATCTGGCATGGAACTTAAATAGATAATGTGTAGGCAACTACAAAATGGATATGCAACAAAATTATATAAATGATGGCAACAGCTTCATTTAAAAGTATGAAACTATGCATGTAAACATTACTTACGGTTACCTTGTATGCAGCATTCACAAATTCCATCATTGCAGAAATTGCAGTGTTAAATCTTGTTTCTTGAATTTCCTCTGTGACCTATAAAACATAATAATACATTATAGTCAAGAGTGGCATCAATCACCAATCACATCAGCATAACTGCAGGAAAAAAATTATCACTGCATAATCATGTTTAGCAGTAAGGAGACCCTGAGAATTGTGTGATGATACAATCTTGAAACAGTCAGTACATAGGGAACAGTTGCAAAGTGCCATTACAACTAATCCATGTCAATATTGGAAGCATAAAGGTTCAAAAATAATTGAAATGGTGGCACAGGCTGTAAAATTAATTAATACTACTAGAATTTATATTCCCCAAAGGGCATGGGATGTATAGGAATTATGTGCCAGGAACTTGGTAGAACTATACAACTTTCCAAACCAAACTGCTAGTAAACCTAAAATTTTGAATGGCTTCCATTTCAGAGTGAAATAGTGAAAAGATGTTATGTGATCATGCTGTCAACTGTGACCTACTTTTGCAATGCATTTGTGAAGAACTCGGAGCTGATCCAAGGTTGGTTCCTCATCAGTAACCGTAGTTCCAACTCCATATGATCCATCTGGTAATGGTGTACCGACTATGAGTCTCCATGTCCTTCCTAGAAATCTATGCACACCTTCAATTCCACCAGTGCTCCATGTTTTTGAATCTCTGTGTGTATCAGATATTCTGTCAGCTTTCTAAAATGGCTGCAACTTCATCTGTAATATGGATACATACCTCAGTGGTCCCATGAACATTTCATATAAGCGGAGAGAATCAGCACCATATTCTGAAACCACGTCATCTGGGTTGATGACATTTCCTCGACTTTTACTCATTTTATAAGCACGAGCGTTTAGACGTATATTTGCATCATCCTTCAGTACATAATGATCTCCAACTTTTGTGACCTTTAAAAACATAGAAGAAAGAAAAAAAAATCAAACTCAAAAACTTGTATCATGCCAATTGAATAAAGTTATAAATGTACCAGAGCCCACCTTATCTGCAGGTACTTTTTCTTGGTAGCAATCAATCAAACTTGAGTTGGAATCTGCAGAAACCCACCTCCCTTCATTGTCTCTATATGCAGTATATTCAACCTGTTATGATATTACCTGTTAGGAACACATGCACAAGATAGTAATGCACATGTGCAACTTTTGGAGGTAATTAGTTTCACCTACTTCTCCTAGAATCAATCCTTGATTTATCAGGCACTTGAAGGGCTCTTTAGTGGAAACTACGCCAATATCATAAAGAACCTAAAACAGAAATCAGTTAGTTTGAAGATAAGGGATGCCAAAAGGAACCAGTATATTTGCATGCTACAGAGTACAGACACAAATAAAAACAAATTAATGGCATAAGCTGGGAGGAAAAATAAATGCAAAGAAGTTTACTCAAAAGAAAAAACAATGCAAACAAGAAATTAACCGCCTGTACCCAGATTTCTTAAGAATAAGTCAGTCCCCTCAGGAAAAAAAAATCATATTGAATCAGCAAAATCTAATACAATTGGACTGACAGACAAGATCAACAAGATAAACTAAATGGTTTGTATATATTGCACATGTCACAAACTTGCTAGTAGCATCCAATAGAACTACCAAAGAGCAGATATTTGTCCATGGAAAAAAAGAAGTCAGAACCTTGTGCCAAAATCTTGCATAAAGCAAATGCAAGACAGAATGTTCAGCACCACCAACATAGATGTCAACTGGGCCCCAATAACTGCATGATGCCAAAAAAAGGAAAAGAATAAGTAACAGAATACATGATATCCCTTACTGAGGTCATATGAAAGAAGGAGCACCTCTCTTTTGCCTTGTCAACCAACATACTGGCATTTTGAGGATCCATAAATCTCAAATAGTACCTGAAAACATTGAAATGTTAGGGTTTAGAAGCCACTTGTAAATTTAAGAGCATATTTCAACATGGCAATAAAGATTTTCGAGTGCAATAGCGTTAGCAATTGATATATTAAAACAAACATTGACAGACGCAGTCTATTTGGAGCCAATTATGTAAATTGTTATAAAATTATTGAAATTGCATCATGAATAAGTTACCAGCATGATCCAGCCCATTGTGGCATGGTGCTTGTTTCCCTTCTAGCAGGCTTCCCAGACAAAGGTTCTACGGTTTTAACCTAAAAAGGCAGCAAAACCATTTAATAGATGTGCTATGTATATGCAAAAGTAAGGGGGACTAAAACCTCAAAACACATCTCCATGCCAACTCTGTCAAACGTATAAATATACTAACAGGTACTTCCTCCATTTCAGGTTATAAGACTTTCTAGCATTGCCCACATTCATATGGATGTTAATGAATCTAGACATTCATTTGTAATGTGGCCAATGCTAGAAAGTCTTATAATATGAAACGGAGGTAGTAGTAGTTTAAATTAGATCTCATCATTCAATCCTGATATGATTGATAGAAACATACTGACTAGGAGTGTTCTCAGCCATTACAAAAGAAGCAACAAATTGTTAGTACCAAACTGCTAACACCACATACCCAATCTGTTGCCTTGGTCAGAGGAGGCTCCCCAGTACCAGTTGGAGTGAAATCATCCAATTCAGGAAGAGTTAAAGGCAACTGGTTTTCTTGAAGGGGCACCATTTCATTGGTATCATCACGATAAATCACAGGGAAAGGTTCACCCCAATATCGCTGTCTAGCAAAGAGCCAATCTCGAAGCTTGTAGTTCACCTGATAGTTGGGTTTGCTTGATTAATTCATAGTGAAAGAAGTAGAATGAAGAAGGCTGTTACATGATGAAGTGGGATAAAGAATGCACCTTTTTCTTTCCAAAGCCATTAGCCTCTACCCATTCAGTAACTTTCAAAGCAGCATCCTTGGAAAGCATACCATCAATATTTAATCCAGATGAAGAACTGGATGAGTTTATCATGATACCATCATCTGCATATGCCTCCTCTGAGTCACAATTGCCATTGAGTGGGCTTACAACCTTAATGATTGGAAGTTTATATTTCAAGGCAAATTCATGGTCGCGTGAGTCATGTGCAGGCACTGCCATGATAGCCCCAGTGCCATAGCTGCAAGGTAGCATTTAAAATTTAGAGCGTGCAAAACTAACAAGTGTAAAAGTAGGTTTTTCATTTCCTCAGATATTTGTTAAATTTACTGAGTGTGGGATAACACCCCGCAATTCAGTGGTCAATTTCCATGAGTCATGAAAAACAACTCTGCCAGACCCCTTCACATGCATCTGAATAAAAGCAAATTCCAACTTCCAAATGAAGAAAAGGTTTTAAAAAATATACTAATCATAACAAGGAAAATCAAAATAATCTTCATTGAGAACCTAAAGAAGACAAAATGTATGCGACAGTTCCACATTCAGACTGTTCTGTTTAACATTACAGCAAGTAGCATAAAGTGTGTATTTATTTTAAGATGTTGAATTACCATGCCCTCTGGCAACCTACAGTGTAGAGTTAATAGCATCATTTTTGTTTCGAAGATGAAGATGATGATGCACAATGTAATTTCTGGGTTCACAGGAGGCAAAGATGTTTTGACAAACCTTCCTAAAACATAATCTGCCACCCATATTGGAACTATCTCCCCAGTTGCTGGGTTCTTAGCATAAGAACCACTAAAAACTCCAGTTTTTTCCTTCTGAAGATCAGTTCTTTCCAGTTCACTCTTTCTTGCTGTGAGTTCTATGTATTCCTCTACCTGCTTTTCCAGTTAACCTATATTATGATTCTAAAAATGATGATGATAATGGTGAGAAAAGGGACCAAAATAAAACATACATGTACACGTTGTTCCTCAGAAATTAGAGATGACAATAGAGAATGCTCGGGTGCCAGAACAAGATATCTGCAACAGAAAAGGTGTGATTTAACATTGACCATCTCAGAGAAGACTAATAATTTTGTGCAAATTAAAGAAAGGATCCAGAATACACACGTTGCACCAAAAATTGTGTCAGGTCTTGTTGTGTAAACTAACAAATTAGCACCTAGATCGTGCCCTTCCTTGTCCACAGCTGAGAATTCAAGCTCAGCGCCTTCTGATCTCCCTATCCAGTTTCTTTGCATTTCTTTGATGCTCTCAGGCCAATCAAGTTCATCCAAATCTTCAAGAAGTCGATCAGCATAAGATGTAATCCTCAGCATCCACTGGCGCATTGGCTATACAACAAAATATAAAATCGATCACAGTGGTATACTTTATTTTCCATACAGGTTCTTAGCAACAGGTACTTTGACACGAAAGAGTATAGATGAAAGAAAAGGCTAAACTGACAATATAGTGCAGATTCTAAAACATACCTTTCGTATAACAGGATGACCACCACGTTCACTGACACCATCTATTACTTCTTCATTCGCCAGAACAGTTCCAAGAGCAGGGCACCAATTAACCGGTACCTCAGCCTGATTGTAAGATAGCAATGCCAGCCTAAAAATCATTGAAAACCATAAATACAACACTAAGAACATAAAAGAATCCTAAAATGAATGGTACAGAGCAGATGATCAGTTCAAATAGAGGAGATACGAAACAGGAAAAGTATCAAACAATAAACATGACATGTTTGAAATTCAAAAAATTGGACAAGCAAGGATACTAGTAGCATTAACCTGATAGGCCAGTCCTCTTTTCAGTAGTTGAAGGAAAATCCATTGTGTCCATTTGTAGTAAGTTGGTTCCGTTGTGGAAATTTCACGATCCCAGTCATATGAAAAACCTAACGATTTGAGCTGCAACACCAGAAAGCATATGCTCCAAATAAACGATTGGTAATCAATGAAGGAGCAAATTAGTTGCAAACTATGCTACTGATACAAAGCAAGTATTGCTTCAGCACTGTATTAGGCTCTCAGGCTATGAACCATGGGTATTCCTGATGAGAATTGATCAGTATATTGACCAGTGATTAATCAAAGCAAGCATCAGAATGTATGATTTACCTAATTATTTTACACCATATAACATGCATTTTATGGTTGATTAGTATTACTCCACCTTTGCAATATGGATGAACTGATAAAGCATTAGGAATCAGTAGCAGAAGATAAATGCAGCAAATATGCTCTGTTTTTTTAACGCAACCTAGCGAAAAACTACCACCAAAATACAGTAGTAACATATGTAATTGCTAACCAAAAATGAAAGCATGATGGCTTCGGTTTACTTGCTACCGTGATATCAATTAAAAAGGTTTCAAAATATAAATAGGCATGAAGTATGACACCTGTGAGCGGAATCGATCGATGTTCCGTTCAGTGGTAATCTTAGGGTGGGTTCCCGTCTGTGCAAAATGTACATCGGTCAGATCATAGCAACGCATCGGCACACCATAAAGAAGAATAGGCTAAATGACCAAGTCCCACAAGATAGAGTAAAAAACCTCGATAGCATACTGCTCCGCAGGAAGACCAAATGCATCCCATCCCATCGGATGCAACACATTGAAGCCTTGCATGCGCTTGAACCTCGACAGGATGTCAGTTGCCGTGTACCCAAGGGGATGCCCAACATGCAGCCCAGCTCCACTGCACAAAAAAAAAATTGCACAATCATGTACAACGAACAGCATGTATCTAATCCAATCATACAATTTTCGATGAGTTTATCCATCTAATTGATCCAAGTAAGAAGTAATCCAACTATCCAAGTTTCGCACTACATGGTCTCAGATCAAGCTTAACCCGATTACACCATTGCAGAGCCAATGTAGCAGCACAGAAACCATAGTAAGCTGAAGCAAGTGAAGCAGCAAACCTGGGGTAGGGGAACATGTCGAGGATGTAGCACTTGGGCTTGGAGGTGTCGAGGCCGTGGCCGATGTCCGGGCTGCGGAACGTGCGGTGCTCCTCCCAGTGCCTCTGCCACCTCGGCTCGATCTCGTCGTACGGGTACGCCCTCCTCGCCTGCGCCTTCCCCGCGTCGGCGTTCGCGCAGCAGCGGCACCACCCACCACCTCGCCGCGGATTCGGCGGCGGGAACCCGCTTTGCAGGCGGCGGCGGTGGCGGGCAGCAACAACGGCCGGGGGCCGCGGCTGCAGCCGGAGCTGGAGCGGCGTCTGCATCATCCCTAGCGCCATCGGGGTCGGGAGCGAGGAGGGAGAGGAGTTGGAATGGGGGGAGTCGGGGCGTGGCCAAATATAAGCGGGAGGTGGAAGAAGACGACGAGTTTAGGATAAGGTTTTGGAATTTCCTTCCCTTTTCAAAATTATTAAGATGAAAATTATAAAATTAGACCGAGTTTACAAGTGTTTTTCTCTTTTTTTTTCTTCTGCTAAATTCACACAAAACAAATTATGTCATCGAAGACTGATCAATTCAGAACAACAATCTGAAGATTAAACCAGCAAATCTAATCTAGTGCAATTTCCTGGATATAATTCAGAACAATGCAGCATGGCTTCATACAAACACGAGATAATCCATGGTGGTACAGGAAGTTACATATAGTGATGTGACACGAAATTTAGCATAGAACTAACAGTACTTTCCAAAATATTACATGTAAATAGTCTTTGTCTAAACCTAGATTTTTTAAAAAAAAAATCATTTGGTATCAGCCTTCTGGTTCACAGAATGTTTGCCTCTTTACTCTTCTGACAAATAC
The DNA here is from genome assembly GCA_000338895.3 of Oryza meridionalis. Classification (NCBI taxonomy): domain Eukaryota; kingdom Viridiplantae; phylum Streptophyta; class Magnoliopsida; order Poales; family Poaceae; genus Oryza; species Oryza meridionalis. The sequence goes on from CM002524.2 coordinate 1,077,878, forward strand.
CAGGTGTCAAATGCATGGGTAAAAAAGAATCATGGACTGACACTGTAGGAGACTTTGGTGAGGCCTTTCTTGACTCTTATGTTTGTGACCTGAAACATTGCAAATTAAATCAGTCTCCAAATCCAAGTTTTATATAAGGGCAAGGTACAAATCACAAATATTCAGTCATCTGCCAGAGAAAGGCAGCAAAAAAGGTAATTGTTTGCAGAAAACAAATTATGGACAGATGAATGGAGATGAAGATCATCGATTCATGCATAAACTAGCAATATGCAAAAAAAACAGGTAGTACTAATTAAATACATCTGAATGCACAGATGCCACTCAACTGTTCCAGTCTTTGTGCTGGATGGTTTCAAACTGATAATCATGATTGATTACCATTTTTCACTGCTTTATGATTTGTGATTAAGCCTTCAGGAATTTTGTAAAAGTCTGAGAAAATCCAACCAGTGAAAAATAGCACCGAAATATATATACTCCATCAACAAGCATTACCTTTATGTTGTTGATGATTGAAATATCGGCAACATGTGTACCACCACAAGGACCACCAGGGTAATCACCAAATTTCACAATGCGAGGGGTGCTATCCTGAAACAGAAACATTAGGCCAAAAACAATGATAATAATTCATGAAATAGATTAGAAACAAAAATAAAGGTGACATAATTCATGACACTACTTAGAATTTATGATATAAAGTAAGAAAAAGAATTGGGACTTAACAGGAGTATTACACTATCATTTCGTTATTTCAGACAGTTTCTATGATGGGTTCACATATAGGACAAACTCTACACTCCACATTTAAGGAAATGTTTCTACAGCTGTTGCAAGGAAAGTAAACTAGAATAACTATGGAGAATCCATTAGAATATACAAAAACTAACCATGATTTTGGGTGAACTTATAATTAGTACAACCAAAAGTCCAAAACAAATGCTTCTGAAAGAAGGAATATAGAACTAACTTTTGAAATGTAGCTAGGCAGAGCACCTCCACACAATTGAGCTGCCTCCTCGTAAGGTAAAATATAAGCTAATACCTGCAACAAGTGTAACAAAAATTGAAGTCACAAGATGAACATTATGAACTTCAACAAGAACAGCTTCGTGTGTCTTACTTTTGCTCCTTTAGTAATTAACTCATTTGCTTCTTTTTCTAACTCGTTTTTCTTATCCTGCAACTGATCTGGTGGAATGACTCCTTTATACTCAACGAAAGGTCTGCAATGAACAAAGAACACTTAATTGTTCACTCAATAATCTAACTACAACCAAATTAGTTTGAGAACACATGATAAGTTGGACGCAAAGGCCAAGAGTAATCAATTGTTGGTATAGAGCAACAGAATAAAGCATCCAAAATAAGCGACCATACCCATCAGGGAAATGATGTCCTTTCCCAGGGTCGAAATGAGATAAGCCAATATTGCTCATGCAGATGTCTATCAAATGCCCTGCAGAATGAAGCCTGCAAGCAACATCACAGGTTCAGCACAATGATTCAACAAGAAGCTAATAGGTCTGCAAATGCACACAGCAAATTTTTTTTGGAAAGGAAATGCACATAGCAAATAAAACATGATGAAACAATGATGATTAACGCAAACTTCTTCCATGAGGTATTGCTGATACAACATCATCCCAGCATAGCATCCTAATGGAAATTCATATCCAAGTCACTAAAATCATGTGATAGTTATCATGCCAGCAATTAATTAACCGCGACAGTATGAATAAAGGAGAAGATAGTAAGTTGGTCAATATAGAGTTATAGACTTCAAGCTTGACGATTTCAGTAAAATTTCATCTCAATACAAGTTTACACCGTGCACATTCTATACCTGGAATTTAAGTTGCGGCGTTCCGCATCGACTTCCAAGCTAACGCTCTGCCCTTCACTGAACTCGGAGTTGCATCCATCTCCAGCATCCTCAAATCTCCCATAGTGGAAAACCTTGATTTACCAGCACAAACACTCAATCAGCCTACAAATTAAAATCCAACATCCTCAGCAGTTTGTATCTTTTTCGAGTTCTCGGTTCTCACCACTCCATCCTTCATCCGCACATCATCGACGATGAACCTGGCGCCGCCGCCAGCGGAGATGACGCCGGTGTCGGCCGGCTGGCCGCCGCCCTGCGGGTAGAAGACGGTGGCGTCCACCACCACCGCTCGCCGGCCCCCCTCCTCCTGCCGACGACACACCAGGGGCTTAGTCTAGTCAGGCTCTAGGGTTTTGCGCGCCTCTACAGTACGGCCGCTTATTCGTGCACATGTGTACGGATCGAGTTGCTGAGGAGAGGAGAGGAGGGGGAACCTGGAGGAGGGAGACGACGGTGGCGGTGGAGCGGAGGGCCCACATGTCATCGAAGTACGCGAGCTTGGTGGGGGCCATGGCCCTCGCCGGAGCTGCGGCCTCCGTTCCCATGTACGCGGCGGTGGAGATCGCCGCCGGTGGTGGCGATGGAGCAGAATGGAGCGCCGAGTCGTTCGAACTCCCAAATATTTGGAACAACTTTGGGTGAGATGAAATGAAATGAAATGAGATGCGTATTTATAGCCTCATATGCTATAAGTCAATTCAAATACGCGGATCGAAAATAAAAGGTAGGGCTGTTCACTTTGATGTCATTTTTAACCATACCATTTTTTATTAAAGTTGTTAACAAAATGTCTACGCTTAGTTTGTTACCAAATTTGATCAATACATAAGAAATTCTGCTAAAATTTTTGCAATTTACCATCTTGCTAAAATTTTGGCATTACCAAAACTTAGTAAGGTTTATTTTGGCTATAATCTGAACAGGCCGTAGTATTCGGTCAAAAAAAAATCGAATGTTCCAGCATATAGTATATGTTTCGAAGTGAATTTGACCAAAATTATAGTGATCTTTGCAAAGGTTTTCAGAAAAAGATAAGGAAGTAAGCCGGCAGCTGTGGAAACAGTATATAACTCCATACGAAGTTTCCAGGAGTTAACTGCTTCCAATAACCTTCGATCATCTGTACATTAAGTTGGATGCTTTTTACCCCTTAATTTTAACAAATGCAACAAAAGTACTACTGCACTTGTTGTTTTCAGACATGTTATCTGCGTGTTACTCATACCTAATTCACTACTACAGTATAATAATGCAACAATCAGCACTGCCATCACCTGATCTTCGATGGTTCCAGAGAAAGGCATTAGACTTCCATGCTTCCAGGAAAGTCTGTGAAAGCCGCCGGGTTCAGTAATCACAAGGGGATGATGGTCAATTATCTCATAATATACTCCATGTGCTTTGCATCTATGCTCAATCGTTTGGCATTCTATACCAACACAATTTACATGTACAGGCAGGCATCATCAAACTAGTATCATTTTCAATGCTTCGTTTTTTACACATGTAGAAGATGAAAAATTATCTATACAGAAACTGAACTGAACATCCTGGAATGATGACTGAACTGAATCTTCAGAGTTCATGGAACACGCTTACATCCTGGAATTTTGGCAAGATAGCAATATTACCAAAATTTTGGCAAGATTTCTTATGTATTTATCAAATTTGGCAACAAACTAAACGTAGATATTTTTTTTGACAATTTTAACAAAAAAAATGGTATAGTTGAAAATGGCATCAAAATGAACAGGCCCTCGGTAATCATAAGGGGATGGTCAATTAGCTCATATTACATCTGTGCTCAATCGTTTGGCATTTTATACCAACACAATTTACAGGTACAGGCAGACATCATCAAACTAGAAGGCTACACAAATACTTCGTTTTTTACACATGTATGAGATGAAAAATTATCTATACAGAAACTGAACTGGGCATCCTGGAATGATGACTGAACTGAATCTTCAGAGTTCATGGAACACGCTTACATCTGCACCAGTAAGCCACTCCCCCTCCTCTGCCTTGCGCCACAGCGATTTCCTCATCAACATAGAACCACACAAAGAAGGGGTCCTTTGTGCTGGGCTCCCTGCTATCATCGCCACCTCCGAGGCCGATTTCGAGGGGGCCGAAAGGGCCGACCTTTATGCGAACCCGCTCGAAGATGAATGCGAGTATCTTCTTCTTCCATGACAGCCTCCCCTCAAAGGTTAAGGACCCAACAGGCCCCAAATACACGCCATTCTCAATCCTCTTTCCCTGTGCAGGTTCAGGAGATGTGGATGAATAACACACAGTATATAGCAGATAACAGTAGCAAACATTTGCAAATTTCAAGAACAATGAAGCCTTATGTAGCAAATTCAGGTTAAGTTTGTTGGTTCCTTGTCTATATCAGTATCAAATACAGTAGTTACCACGCTAGTATCACAGAAGATGGTCTACAAAGGAGCGTTTCTTTCAGTGTTCAGCAAACAGTAAGCAGTAAAGACATTAAACTACAACATCTGGCTGTCAGGTTTGTGCATGGCAACTGGGCTGCTAAAGCATAAAGATTCTATTGTCATGGCAAGTAACGAAGAGAGCTTACTGCAGCATCAAAGCGCTGGACTGCGGTCACTGGGAAGTACTGTCCTTTCTCCAGCCGGCCCTGCAAAGACATTTTCAGTTCTTTTAGTTTCAGTTTCAGTTTCAGTTTTTTTCTCTTTCAGAAGCACCAAAATGGCTGCTTCTCTTGCGAGCGATCAGGCGCATGTTGGTGACCTTAGCAGTGAAGATGAGCATCCATGTCCTGCCCGGGGACTCTGTCCCACCGAGGGTCTCGAAGAAGTTGGATGTGTCGAGCTTAGCCTTCTTGATCTTGGCCAATGCCGACAGCAACTCCGGCGATGGCACCTTCCTCGTCTTGGCCGCCTCCTTGAGCACCTTCACGCTCTCCGCCACGGCCTACGCTAAATCCACATCCAAAAAAAATTTAAAAAAATAAACCATTTTTACTCTTTCACTAATCACTAGTAGGAAGATAAATTGATGGGAAAGAAAGTAAAAAAAGAAAAAAATAAATGGGGATCTTTGGAAAGGGATACTCACCGACAGATCATCAGGGGATTTCTCCTGCGGCGAGGGCTCCTTCTCTAAGTCCGGGGAGGCGGCGGAGGAAGCGGCGAGCGAGAGGCGGCGGCCGCGACGGCGGTGGGGGGAGCCGCGGATGGCGAGGTGCGGGGGCGGCGGCTTGCGGAGTGGCGAGAGGACGGGGGCGAAGGTGGAAGGAGGAGGGAGCAAGGAGGCAGACGACGACGACGACGCCGCCATTGGCGAGAGACGGGGAGCTCGCGGTCGCAGGTGTGTGTGGCTGCAGTGCTGAGGAACGAGAGGCCATGGCGACGAGCAGACGTGGACAGGGTTAGCTCTGTGCCTCTGTCTGTGGCCACCACCTGCCACTTGGTCACTCTCATTCTGAAACCAGGATTAGCATGTGGAAGACAAGTCAGTTTAGTTATGCTAACAAATTCATGAAATCATTCAAACAACTCGATTGGCACCGGAAAAAAATAGGAATTTATAGGATTTGTATGGTTTCTATGAAATTTCTACTGCAGGTTACATCTATCGCATGGACAAATTTTACTTTGCTCAGTAGCAGGTTGAAAAATTAAAATATCCTCTTCGTTCCAAAAAAAAATAAATCTTAATTGAAGTGTAGTGGTAGTTTGTACGTTAGTTCATTTTTCCTTAAGCTGTATAAGATAGTATGTGCTTATTTCACCCTGACGATACGATAGGATGCTGCTTTCTTGTTTATATAAGGAGTTTCTGATGATAAAAAAGATGGCATAAAGTCTATAATCTCAGAATTTTTCAAATGTATGGAAATAATTGAACAACCTGTGATTGTGATTATGTTTAATTTTTATTCATCTACATATTATGATGATATCTTCACTTTTTTTACTAAGCAACATGATTGCTCATCTTTGTATTAAAAGAAATAATTTATGTGCAAAACCAAAAAGAAATGGGGGAGAGGGAATAAAAAAGAAAAGAAAAGAAAGACTGCCTATTATTTAATCTCACGACGACTTTAAAATGACCACGCCATATAGTCATTACAGTGGTAAGGTCGACATCGGAGACCAGGATATATTCACATTTGCTTTAGAGTTTTTAACGTACACGATGAATTAGTACCTACACACTACACAACAAATTGTAATAAGTACCATCCTTCGTTTCACCTTAGCATTCTTTCATCTTACTATCAAGGTGAAGGAAACCCCAAATGCAATTATGATATGAGCTGATATTGTTATTCATCTCAACTTTTCTTTTCGAATGCGCCTATAATTTCTTTTCTCTAATAATTTATTTATTATAGTTAGACAAAACAATAAACACAATCAGATTACAGCTTCCCTGCTGTTTCGTTTTCTAATTCTGGGATGCACCTTCTTTTCTTTCTGAAGAAGAAGAAAAAAAAGAGAGGAGAAAGAAAAGAAAGAAAAAAAATTCTCCAAATAAGAAGAGCGCGTGTACAATTCAGTCTCCTCCTACCTCCCCGGAGCCCGACGAGATCCCGCCACCGCCACCTCTCCTCCTCGCCGCGCCCGGCGACCTCCTCCTCCACATGCTCCTCCGGTCGGCGCCGCGCCGCCTCCACCACCTCCGCCCGCACCACCTCTCTACCGCCGCCGCCCTCGCGGCGGCGCCGCCGACCCCGACCGAGTGGACCACGGCGCCGGTCGCCTCCGTCGGCGCGGCCACCGCCGACGCGTCCCTCTTCCACGTCTCCCTCGACCTCTCCTCCCGCGCCGACCTCCTCGCCTCCCACGTCGCCGCCGGCCAGTTCCTCCCCTTCCGCCTCCCCGCCGCGCCCTACCCGATCTTCCTCGCCATCTCCTCCTCCCCTCCCGCGCCAGGCCTCGCGACCTCCTTCGATTTCCTCGTTAAGCGACTCCCCGGCACCCCCTCCGCGTGCCTCTGCGACCTGCGCCCCGGCGACCTCGTCCACGTCGGCGGCAGCGTCGTCGGCCGCGGATTCGAGGTCGGCAGGATCGCTGACGCGCGCGATGTCCTCGTCTTCGCCACCGGATCCGGGATCAGGTAACCTACATGCTCCTCTGCGACAAGCGCTTCCTCAAATCCTCGTCAAAATTCGCTCACACTAGTGACCTATACCGATTATAGATGCCCTTGTGAGATGTAATGGCTAATTAGAATCTGTGCAAGTCGATTTCAATAGATTTATAGATGATAGAAATGATAGTCCCTACCGTATGCATTTGCATTTCAGATGATTTAGTTGCTGAATAGCTGCAGAATGCCTGTCTGTTTTATGCTGCCACATGCCAAAAGCTGTATCTTTGATGGCCTTGACTTCATTTTCCGCATCGGTAACTTTGCCTAATTGGTTTCATAATCTGCGTTCTTGCTTACAAAGCACAAATCAACCCTGTTTATAAGAAAGCATGACTACCCCCTCTATCGTACCAATTACACAGGAAAGATATATGTATAGAAGACATTCGAATGTTATTGCATTGAAGTGTGTAAGCCTGATCACATTATTTGTTCTATGTATGTTATTGCAGTCCAATTCGGTCACTCATCGAGTCAGGTTTTGGCGAAAATGAGAACATTGATGTAAAGCTCTTTTATGGGGTTAGAAATCTTCAGAGGATGGCATATCAGGTAAATGTCAAGTCTTATGTGAGCAACTCGTAAGTTCACTTCTGTATATATCTCAAGACCCTACTCTGACAGGAGAGATTCACTAATTGGGAATCCAGTGGAATCAAAATTATACCTGTTCTCTCAAGACCTGATGATCAATGGACCGGCGAGCGAGGCTATGTCCAGGTACTGTTATCATTTTGCATCTCGGTTATTTTTACCTGTTTGTTCATTGTTGTATTCTTATAGCTGGTTCTGCATTTAGCAGAATGCTTTTTCGAGGATGAAGAAGGTTGTAAATCCTTCATCCATGGGGGCAATTTTGTGTGGACATAAACAGATGTCTGAGGTATGATTACATTTCCTTCTGTTTTCTTTGATATGCTGAAGTTGCTGACTTGATACAACCCTCAGACCGTGTCATACATTAAACGTGTTATGATTTTTTTGTCCAAGTGTTTCAATGCTTTATGCAATTCTGATTCTGAATTATTCTCTTGTATTGACCATAGCCTGAAAGGCTTAAACCACTAATACCCTCCAACAATATGCCTTTTCCTGATATACTGGAACATGGTTTACATTTCCTCATATGAAACTGTCATATAAAATACAGACACCAGTGTGGCATTGCTTTGTAGTTGATGCTCAATCTGAGGAGATGAATGAACTATCTACCTTACTAGTTTGCGCCAGAGAGCAACAAGTTACTGTACCGATAAGATTTGCATTTAACTGCAGAATAACTATGGCCAATTTATCTTCAATTCTTCATGGCCTGATAGTTTCGGTGGTAATCGCCAGGGGTGGGCGTGTGTTGGGTGACTTTGCTGTGTACATTCATTCTGATTTTCATCTATATTGATATGTTGCAGGAAATTACTAGAGCTCTTGTTGCTGACGGTGTGCCAAAAGATAGAATCTTAACAAACTTCTGACTGCCCCTAGCCCACTAGAACACAATTATCAGCCTTCTAGATGTTGTACCCTTATTACTACAATACAGTGATTATTCTTTACAGCAAGCGCGATGGAAACTCGCAACAGAGAAACAGTTTTGTACTACTTACATATAGGGGCTTCTTTTTCCAATTTTCCTGCACATGATGCAACATGCTGCGCTGTAATCTGGATTTTGCCAGCCTGATGTATCAATATCAACACTTGGTGGGCATTTTCGCATTTGAACCGAAAGGCCCTAGTTCATACAGTTTTGTACCTCCTGAAACATTACCCCCTTGGAAGGTGTGGATATACTCCTAATTCCAAAAGCTAGCTCAATAAAAGGGGTAGAGATGAGTGGCCTCATGTAATTTACCTTCAGTTATAATTTGTGTATTATTTCCCCGCAAAAAAAAATAATTTGTGTATTAGAAGGCTATATAACAGTATCAGTTTTGAATTGATTTGAGATGCGTTTGTTTATATGTATATACAACTGTTCTTCCCACTAAACAAAATAAAGAGTAATGTTCTTTTCGATCAAACATAGGGCATGTTCACTTTGATACCATTTTCAACCTTACTAAATTTTAGTAAAGTTGCTAAAAAAAAAAGTAGCTACATTTAGTTTACTGCCAAATTTTGGTAACTATATAAGAAATCCTGCCAAAATTTTGGCAAGTTACTAAAATTTTGGTATAATTTAGTAAGGTTTTTTTTATCAAAGTGAACAGGCCCATATATATATGCATGCAACAGAAGCGGACGTAAAGCATGAAAGTTTTCATGCTTTGACATTTACTAATGTAGCCGATAACCCAGTACCTGTAGCAGGCATTTGAGTTGATTTCTACAATTCAGCATCATAACGGCAAAACATAGCACAACTGTACCAGTACTAAGCAGAAAGCATCTTTAGTTCTCATTTTTTGAGCAGTCAATAGAACAATTCGAACCACCGACTGAAGTTCAAATTAGCCAACACAGATGAAACGAAGAAACGACGAGACATAAATGTCACAATCACCGAACCGACTTTGTATCAGTACAACGTCAGAATCCACAACGTTGGATTAAACAAAAGATAAGACAACTAAAATTCTTTTCACGCGCCAAAACCAATTCAACTAGTGCCGCTGGAGTTTAATCAACGTTGCCACCTTCAAGGGCTTTCTGGCCATCTTGCCGCTTCTTGTCATTAGGTTCAGAAGAGCCACGGTGATCATGATGGTGATGGTGGTGGTGGCGGTGGTGATGACGACGGTGTCCGGTCTTGTGAGGCCTTTTACCATTTCTCACCTTTTCATATTCACCGGCAGCTGCATCATCGGATGACTCCTCCAGGGAGCGACTCCTACGGTGCTTATGGTTGTTGGAATCTGATGTTGCATCCTCATCGCTTGATCTATGATGTTTCTTATGTCTTGACCTGCCCCTCTCCTCAGACTCAGACCCTGAGTCATCACCAGATGATCGGTGGTGGTGGTGCCTGCGACTCCTGGAACTGGAATGGTCCTTCTTGGAAGATCTCTCTTCATCATCGCTGCTATAGTCTGAAGCATCAGAATCAGAAATAGATGAATGTCGGCGATGCTTTCTCCTGTGTGAGCGCTTCTTCCTTCGATTTTCTTCTTCAGACCCACTATCATAATCATCACTATCAGTATCATCGCTTGAGTCTGAGCTTCTCCTCTTTGATCTGCGCTTGTGCCTCTTGGCTTCATCGGAATCAGAGTGACCGTGTTTCCTATGCCTTTTGCGGTCCTTCCTCTTCCTGTGCTTCCGATCACCATCACTGTCGGAATCACTTTCAGAGTCTGAGGAAGAATGGCCCCTCCTTCTGTGCTTTCTTGACTTAAGCTTCTTTTCCTTTGCTTCAGCATCAGCTTTTGCCTTCGCTGCTGCTTCGAGCTTTCGCTCCCATTTCAATGGGGCTTCTTTCTTCTCAAGGATTCTCTTCTTTTTCTCTTCAAGCAGCTGTAGGAACTTCTTGGAGTCCATCCCAACAGATCAGCTAAAGACTTAAAACCTGTAGGGCCGTGAAATGATGCAAGGAGGTGCATCTCATAGAAGAGACAAAATCACTGTTAGTTTTTGAAATATCTAGAATAATATAGCATGATAACAGATAACAAAAATAAAAGCTGAACCCAAAATAGATAAAATAAACCTAGGCAAAACTGACAACCAAATACATTGAAAATTAGGCACACATGAAATCAACCCCCAAAAAATACAACTACAGAAGAATAGAATGTCTTGTTTAGGCTTCACGTAAAAAGCAAAGCAAGCTTATGTGGTTCAAATATTTGAGCAAACTTCCACTAAGCATCTAAATCATGTTGCTAGTAGCAGCAGACTTGCAGCTTCTCAGCTTTCTGAGCTCATATAGCTATATAAACAAAAGACTTTGGTGTAATATTTATCCAAAATGATGAGAACAGACTACAGACAGTCAACACAGATGGTGTTAATATGTATCCAAGAAAAAAAAAAAGAATTGGATATGGCGCCAGTTCAAAGATGGATGCAATTTTGAATTCCAGAGGCATGTATAGAGTACAACTCCATACACGAACACAGATGGTATAAACAGCTTGGTAGCAGAGTTGCAGTTACTAAAGACGCGCATAGTGTGAATTATATACACTTTCTTACCTTGTCGTCCGTAAGCTTCAAATGTCTAGAAAAAATCCCTCCTTTTTCCCCTTTTACTAAGCCGATAGTTCACCTGAAACAACAAGGGAAAGTGTGTAAATTCGTAGCGGATGTGACGCAACTTTCAGCAAGCAACTTCTCGAGTCGCCCCCTGATCTCGATGGGAATACATCTGCACAGAAAAGTATATCGGGGCATAGCCATAGCCCACAGGTAGTCTGCGCCCAATTCCCATCCCTAGCAGGGGGTGTTCGCGGCAACGGTGAGGCGACGGAATTTGAAAAACCGAAGCCCCACGAAGATTCTAGCGACGAGTCAGATCTGAATTGCGAGGGAACCCTAGAACAAGGACGAACCGCGCCCAAACCCTAGACGCACAGCACAAAAACCTAGCCACACACTCAGAATCTCCCGCGGCTCGCGCGTCTATACGTACAGATCCGGAGCCTGAGCAATCCGCACCACGCGATCTAAGCCCTCACCACGAATCTATCTAGTAAGAAAAAAAAATTCAAAAAAAAGTTGGGGAGGAGAGAAGTGGATGGATGCAGCAAGCGGTGCAGAGGAGAGGGGGGGGGGAGAGAGGAGAACTCACTGGATTGGACGGGAGACGCCGCCGCGCGGGGAAGAGAAGATCTGGAGCAGCCGCCGCGTCGAGGAAGGAGGAGAGGGGTAAGGCGGCGCGCGGAGGAGGAAGAGAGAGAGAGAGAGGCGGAGTGGACCGAGCCTACCGACTAGATAAAGAAAGAGCAGAGCGCGTGGCGTGGGGGGGGGGGGGGGGGGGGGGGGGATGGCCCACACGCAGTGACAGCGTGTGGAACCTTGCTCTTTGCCCAACTCAAGTTGGCGACGCCTTTCTTTTTTTTTTTCACTTTTTGTTTTCTCTCGAAAAAAAAATTATTTGAAATTGGGGTGGTAGAATGTTGGTATTCACAGGAACCGTTGGATCGAGAACGTGCGATAAAAGGAGACAAGCGAACGCATCCTCCCTCCCAACTCCATTCCGAGTTTCTGATTACCAGATGGATTTACTGGGCAAAGCCAATGGGATGCCAAAAATGACCACACTCATTGAATTTTGGCATGATGTTGAGGGATGGCATTTCATGTTGCACAGTTCAGTTCATTGCCATCCATACTTCTATGCAAGGTCAAACAGATTGGCAGTCTCATACTTCTATGCAAGGTTAATGTTTTACTTGAGCAACATTGGAGAACGTTAATGCTTTACTTGAGCAACGTAGGAGACCGCGGATAGGTAAGGTTGTATTTCCGGTGCAAATCGAGCTCCGAAATCCCAGTGCATCAAACTACCAACTGCTAGCAGTGCGTTCCTGCTTGGGGTACACCACCATGATTCATGTTTCCGCCAACTCTTCGTCAAAGCTTCATCCGAGTTTGGTGTTTATCAAGATCAACAAGTCATATTAGTTTGATGATAATCAAAAGAAATGCGATGTACTTGTAGCAACGACCAAACGAACAAAGACATAAAGACAAGGGCAATATTCCAGTATTACTAACAGCGCCAAAGTTTGGACAAACTTAACGAGTAGCAATCCAATGTGCAATGGAGTAACTGCCACAACGAAACAACATTTGACATAACTTAGGAAAGGTGCTATTGCCCTGAAGCAAGTCCTAACTCCAAAATTTTACGAGCATTTGATGCGCAAACAGTCAAACATTCAACCATGTTTCACAGGCTTATCTCAGCAATGGCCCTGGACAGCAAAAAATCTCACCCTAGCAGTCCACATCTGAAAGCAGACGGCTTCAGTTGCGCCTGCTGCTCCAGGTTGAGGAAGATGATGAACTTGAGGAGTATCTTGAAGGTCGCCATGTGCCTGGAGGACCATCTTGGCGGGCTGGGGGAGCAGCATCTTGGCGAGCAGGGGGTGCCTCTTGGCGGAGCGGACGCATATCAGGACGTGGGCGATCATCCCGTGAACCCCAACGGTCTTGCTCAGGTGCCACAGCAGGTCTCTGGCCGCCAGCACTACTGCCACCATCACCACCTCGTTTAAACTTCGGGACATACTTACCAGCAGCTGGTGCAGCAGCGGCAGCAGCAGCAGCCGGTGCAGCTACCGGCTGAGCTGGCTGTGCAACCGGAGCAGCATCAGGAGTGCGTGCAGGCTCAGCAGCTCCAGCTCCTCTTCCCATGAGAGCTTCCATTCTCTGTTTTTCCTTCTTCTCTTCTAGTTCCCTCTCTCTCTGCAGCTGCTTGGCTGCAATTGCATCCAGCTTAGCCTTCCTCTCAGTCTCTTCCCTCTTTCTCCTCTCTTCCTCTGCAGAGAAGGTGAAATCATTATCAACAATATGTATAAGCTAGAATTTGATTTCATTGCATCAGGCAAAAAAAAAAAAGATCCGCAAGATAATTATGCACAAGCAAATCACGCTTAGGTATGAACCAAATAACATTTTAAGTTTTAAAGCTATCCATTGTCTAAGGGCTTGTTCACTTTGATGCCATTTTCAATCTTACCAATTTTTGTTAAAGTTGCAAGAAAAGTGGCTACATTTAGTTTGTTGCCAAATTTTGGTAACTATATAAGAAATCCTGCTAAAATTTTGGCAAGTTGCCGAAATTTCGGCTATGCCAAAATTTGGTAAGGTTTTTTTTGGCATCAAAGTGAACAGGCCCTAAGTAACACAGGTCCATACTGCAGTAAAGTCACAGTAATTCAACAAGCAATGTTCACTAATTCTCAAGAAATTCCAAAATTAGCTGGACAATATATGGCAGTGTAAATTAATCTAATCTAATAAGATAAGATAATAACAAGTATTTCAAAGCACAAAGTCATGAATTCTTGCCTTCACGTTTTCTAGCTTCCTCTTCCTCACGGAGCCTTTGGAGGCGCTGCTCTTCTAAGTTAAGATAGTACATTAACTTCCGCACTGTATCCCTTTCACGCTTCCTTGATGATATCAATTGACTAGTCCTTTCATCCCTCTCTTTCTTAAGACGACTAAACTCAGCTTCACGACGTTGGACAATTCTTTCCTGGAAAATGTTCTGCAAGCAAAAAGGGCAATTTATAATATGTGCAAAGGAGAGAAGACAGCTGTCTATTCCCTGACAGGAACAAATCGCCTGGTGTATTCAAATGTGTAGTGCTCAAATCATGTGAACACACACATAGCCAAAGAAGACATGCCAATATTAGATTCTCAGCAAGTATAGCACATATTATATGTTAAATTAATCTGTATCATCAGACCTTTGCACAGATAATATACTAAGTATTTCAACTGTTATGCTTGGAATTGCAAAACATGGTTTCGGAAAAACACAGGATTAATTACAGTGGGACATTTGGTCCTTCAATTAACTAAAAAGAAGATGAAATAGTGCAAGAATATCTGGTCAGAATACAGAGATGTATTTGCTTACCTTATGCTCCAACATTCGAGAAAGTCTGTTCTTCTCCTGCAGGTCACCTGCATGGTGTTGCTTGCTGAGCTCAATCTCTCTCTACAAGAAGAGATTAATAGTGATTTTTGTGAGCTTAAGTAAACATATGCTATTGTAATGTAACAATCAAGGAATTGTGAGAAACAAACCAGCTGCTCTTGCTCATGAAGGATTTTCTCTACTTCAAGGCGTTTTTGAAAAGCTTGCTCAATTAGAGGTGCCTCTTCCTGCCTTTTTGCCCTCTCCAAGTAATCCATTTGCTTACCAGTCTTCTGTAGTTTTTTCTCCATCTCTTGGCGCTCCTTAAACTGCTCATTCATAGCCAATTCCATCACAGCCTCCTTAGTAACTTCCTGCAATGAAAACATTCAGAGTATAAAGGGCCTGTGTGGAGAAACAAATATTAAGCTGTAATTGGCTTGGGATAGTACAATTTTATAGTTCCGACTTCGGAGAAGACAATCAATTCTTAATATGAAACAAGAGTAGGACACTACAGAATATAAAGATTCAAATATCATCTGCGTTCTGCGTTCTTGTAGTATATAATGGTTAGCCACAAAACATAAAAAACAGCATATTAGCACACCCTCTACTACTCCACTAGAATTTCTGAGCAGTTTAGACAAAAAAGAATCAATATTGGACTGAACAAACAGACAACTAACCAATCAAATAAGCATATTGATGAAACAGAAGTCTTCACAACAAATATAATGCCTTACACAAAAAGAAATATATAATGAAATATCGAGCAAATATAAATTGAGCAATACATTAAACAGAAAAAACATTATCAACAAATAACTAGTCAGCGTAATAAATAAAATATAATGATTGGAAACTAATTATTCTCACCCCCTGAAGGACAGGTTTTTTTCCTCCTCTCTTTGCTATCTCCTTTATCTGTTTCTGAAGCAGTTCTTCTGCCTCTATCTTTTCTTTTTCAACCAATTGTCGACGGATCCTCTCCTGTTCCCTCAATTTTACATCATTGAGAAGCCTTATCCTTTCATCTTCTGCAGATTTCTTGAGAACACTCAATCTCTTTTTTTCTTCTTCCTTTTCCTGGAAAAGAGAGAATATGACATAAGCAGAAATTCACAGAGTTGGCCACTTTGAACAGTACCAAATAGACACCTTTTCCAATATTTGGCGCTCAAGATCTTCTTTGCGTTTTTCAATAATTGATTTCCTCGCAAGAAGACGCTTGTGCTCATTCTCCACTACTGCAGCAAGACTCGTTAAGTTTTCACCAAGCTTGGATGGCTTCTTCACAGGTGGATGGATAAGGCTCCTTGCTTTATTTAGAGAATCAGCCAAAACACTTAGGTGATTACTGAGACAATCAGATTCAATGTCCTACAAACAGAAATCAGTCAGAATAAAATTGATGTCACAGGTTAATAATTAATACTGAAGTCCCGAAATTGACAGCACAAGAACCAGTACTGTCTGATATTTGGCATTAAAAGCAAACAAACTAGAACGTATTAAAACCAAAAGATACCAACATCAGGCACTACATAGTCACTTGAAAATCTAAAAAATAAAAAATAATATAACATAGTAAAATATAATGTTGAGAATGAGAATGCAAGTTACTGCTATGTACAATTACCAGATTACCAAAAATGTCTACGACAGTGACACCTAGTTTAAAATCTGAAGCAAAATAAATCAAGCAAGAATTTTCTTCAGACTTTCTTTTTTATTACAAATAACATACAATACACTCGATTTGGCAAATATACCTAGGGCTAAATGCCCGTTCCATAAACCCAGTGGTAAAAACAAGCCACATGTACCAGTTAGTGGCAAAAATAAGTTGACAATATTTTATCATGGAAAACACTCTGCCACAAGGATCTGCTGGTTCCAACACATAGCACAAATATTGTAACATAGGCACAAAGAACCATGCGCTAAGTCTTAGTGGTAAGACAGCATATACAATTGAGTCAACACATTTTTGTTCTACACTACAAAGGCTGTCGAAAGTGAATGAAAATAGTGGTTGTCATGTACCAATTGTATCTTGGCCATCAGTTCAAACTATGGTCTCTATGAATATTTCAACTTTAGAGGAAATAATTTGGCGAGGATAAATGTGCATACCACAATGAACAGAACAACCAACTTCTATACTGATGCTTACAGGGAAATAAAACAATAAAAAAGTAAATTCCACCAATAAGAACACTGAGAAGGCTAAAGTGGCCAACAGACTTGAGGAACTAAACCACACACCATTTTCCCAAAATGGACAGCTCCCGATAAATGGTTGACTTTCATAGCAACAAAATTGTGTTTCACGGCATCAACAGAGATCTTCTCAACAACAGAAAAGTCAAAGAATGGGATCATTCTTGAGAGCATATCAATTTTCACAGACTGAAATATCTGGGAAGCCTGAAAAAGAACAAAAGGGTGCACAAACCACGTGTTAACCAAAGAATAACGTAAAAGATCATGAGAAAACAGAACTTATACTTCCTGTACAGTGTGCCATTGAACATACCTGTTGCAACACCCTTAAAGTTGTTAACTTCTCCAAAGCAGGAAGGTACTGTGACAGAAAAACTTCTGGAACCGAGGGAGCTGATGAAAGCTTCCCTCCAATCTTTGAAATCTTAGATAGCAGTGGCTGTGCTTTGGATACGAGATCCAGAGGAAGAAAATCGTGTTCCAAAAGGTTGTATAAATCTTTGACATCTTGTGAAGCACAGGCAATGACACCTTTGGCAGCCTAAATTTATAAATATCAAGTCAAGCGAGCACAAGAGAAATTCAATTATGCATGATAAATGGAGTACAAATTACTGGATACAACCCTACCAACCCTATAATACTGACAAAAAGAAATGAATGAACTATCCATGTCAGCTATCCCATCGACAACTGACGAGAGTGCAAAACTCAACAGAATAGTTTGATAAATAAAAGGACCCAGGATTCAGCACATACCAGCTCAGAAAAAAGAGATGCTCTTGATGGCTGCAATGGTGACAGGAGATATGTCAGGAAGATAATAAATAAAATTATTCAAAATATTCTTTGCTTTGAAAAAGATCTGGAGGGCTAACCACTTCTCTATTCTCACGCTTGGAGTCAAGGGAGAAGTTGACGAGATTAGCTATCCGCAGATTACGATCTTTCTCATTTTCAAGCTCAAGATGAGATGCGCCATATTTATGGTCATATGGTGACACGGCAAGTGCAGCAAGCAAAACAGAAGAAGCTATTAATTGAAGGTCCTTCTGAGACAAGTTCTTATTGTAGCTTTTCTGCAAGTAGAATAGCTTAAGCCATGCATATGCATGATACAAGTGGCAATCAGATATCCAGAATATTTCAGTCAACTTGGCATAATACACAACCAGGACAGATGGTTTTGGTGTTTTCTTCACCATGCTCATCAAGCCATGGATGTCTTCCACAGACCTAAAGGCCTCCTGCAAGAAGCAAAGCTTTACGATCATACAGCAAAGATGATTCACTTGGCATTAAAAAGGTTAGAAAATATAAGGAACGGACCTGCCAGAGAGAGAGCTCTGTAGCAATTTTAAGTTGTTCAACTCTAGTGTCCAGGTATAGCTGTAAGCTTTCTGGGGCAGTCAGATCAGGACGATCTCGCTGGTCACGGTATTTGTTCAAGTTAGCAAGATGATTTCTTATTATCTCGCACAACCTACGGAATTCAGTCGTTCTCTTATACTGCTTACAAAATTGAAAAGCCTTGTGAGCAGTCATCTGCAAAATGAGAGATTAAAAAGGGTTTAGATGCATTGGCAAATGCAAAAGTACTTGGTACAGAAGACTATGTGCAGGAAATCAATTTCACAATTCAGAAATTTATTTAAGGTTCTGGAAAAAAAACAGGAGTAAAATCTGCCTAAACCAAATTGGCAATTACACAGAGATCTACATAAATATAAACAGACATAGTGCAGAGAGAATGCAATTATGGTAATTGAATCATCATGTTAAACTTCTGGCACCATTACCAAATTAAGCCATAATAATGTGATAATGACATAATGTACAACTATTTTATTAGATGACATAGGAAAAATATGAAGCAGTTAAAGTAGGAACTCTAATAATACAGCATATGATAATGTGATTGAACAATGATGACCAAGAGTACTATAATAGCACTAGAATGAAATCCGATTGGTGGTATGGCAGTAGAGCGGTGAATTAGGTGTGTTTATTCACATTATTGTTTTGAAGACAATAGACGGGCAGAAGCACAGCATCGAGGCAATCACGATTAAGATCATTGATTGTGTACACAAAATGGAACAGCCAGATGAAATGCCATGTCATGTGTGAAGAGTATGTATACAGGATGAAGGGGAACACAGATAGAATAGCTTACAGCATATAATGCTTCAAGCTTTGAATTGTTTCTCAATATCTCAAGAACTGTTCTGTATGTTTCCCAGAGAAACTTGAACCATGGTGTGACATGCTCTCTGTCTGATCGGTCCTTCCCTTTCTCCCCGCTGACATAGCTGAGCATCAAATCCTCAGGCCGCTTGTCTGCTTCCAGATCTTCTACATCCAGGGCATCTTCCAGTGCTTGCGCCTGGTTCCTTGCTTGCTCTGCTTTCTCATTGGAAAGCTGCATGAAGTGTTTTATCACCTCCTCCAAGGATGACACATTCACTTGCTGGCAGACAATCCTGTACTGAATAAG
The DNA here is from genome assembly GCA_000338895.3 of Oryza meridionalis. Taxonomy (NCBI): domain Eukaryota; kingdom Viridiplantae; phylum Streptophyta; class Magnoliopsida; order Poales; family Poaceae; genus Oryza; species Oryza meridionalis. The sequence goes on from CM002524.2 coordinate 1,097,171, forward strand.
GCCATCTTTCGCAAACCTGCCCTTCCTCAGGTCTACACAGAGCTCCACATACTTCATCATAATCCTTTCGAGTGGCTTTTGCCATGACCTGTATCTTTTTGAAGTGATGAGATCATGTAACGCCTGTAGCGCTGCCTGCTTCTGCCCAACATGTATCAACTCTGAAGTAGAGCAGAGGACCATCATCAGTAAAAATAAAATGTTTTCCGAAGTATGTATAATTGAACACATCTAAGAGCTAGCACGAACGAATCAACATGTATTTCTGTAAGATTGAACGACCAGCCATGGTCTGTTAATTTGTCTATGACGGGAGGAATCAAACACCGCTCTTTTCGAATTCCATGCTTACAAAACAGTGAAAACTGGTCCCCTAAATAAACATAACAGATCCAAAGGGGACTCACCCTCCGCTCTCTTGAGCGCGTTCTCAGGTTTCGCGAAGGTCGCCATGGCCGCGGTTGGATGTCTCCGGAAGCGATCTACACCTTCATCACAGCCAAAACAAACAGCAAAATCAGGAATCAACCCACCGATTCACCTCGAACCACCCACAAAAAACAACACCACCAACGCTCCATAACCTACAGAACAACGACCCCCCACCCCCACCTCCCGAACAGATCGGAATCGACCGAGGAATCCACCACGGGGGGAAGCCACCGTATGATGAGAGACCGGGGGCTAGGAGGTGGCGACGATACCTGTAGATCGCCGGAGACGTGCGCGGTGGACGGCGCCGTGCGGCCGTCCGAGGCGAAGGCGGCGGCGGCGGCGGCGATCTGGGTGGAGGGGATGGGGATGGGGGGTGGAAGCGGAGGAGAGTGGAGGCGGCGGCGGCGCGGGGGTGAGGGGTTTATTAGGGTTGCGAGGGTCCAAGTGAAATACGACGCGGCCCGCTTCCGGGGGTTATTCCTGACGACGTGGAGTGATCTCTAGCCGTCGGTTTGTGGGGTTGGGCCTCTACTGGCCGTCCGATCTCGTGGGAGGAGTCCTTCGGGTTTCCTTATTTTTTTCGCCTGCACACGAGGACAAGCTTGGCCCAGTTCGACAAGTTCGGTCACTTAATGGGCCTTCTTTCAATAGTACTAGTCGTCTACAAGCCCAAGAAATCTTGATGGGCCTTTTCCTAACAACAAATAAAAGACCAAAAAAAAAGAGAGGAAATTTTGCTAGACTATAAAATGAACCTGAGCACTCAAAGAAAGTTAGGCTCATCTCCTGTAAAAAGAAAAAAACATGATAATATCGTGTTTATTTTGTGCTCAATTGGTTAAGCTACGATAATAAGCTATACAAAAATAAACGAAAACCTAAAATGATTTTGGGCAGCACCTTCTTATTTCTACTTTTAGCGGGTTAAATAGAAAACTATGAAAAATAACTGGATTAATTCAAAACTAATTTTTATAATTTAAATTGTTCGACATGTTTCGTCATGTGGCTGAGTTAGAATGCACATGAGCCAGTTTTGCATACTTTATACTAGTGTACTTAAGTCAGTCAAAATGTTTTTTTTTTAACACCTATCAAGATTTTCAGAATGATGAGTAGATTTGAGATACTGACCTCTTGCATTGCTTCAAAAACAAAAAAGAACTCTTGCATTGCTGAAGAGCGAATAAATAAACAGATAAATTAACATTTCTCTTAGGATTCCATCTCCTTGATTGCCGTCACAAGCACTGAACACAAGAGGCAGAGATTTGGGAATATATGGAGGGGCCAAATGCCAGATCCTCAGATTTTAGTTAGGTTGGTTGAATGCAAGCTGGATCCGTCGTCGTATTCTCTTAGCAACACGCACATCTTAATGCTGTATAATCTATTTGTTTGTTTAATCTTTTGCTTGCCTAGAGCAGCAGAATAATAGTAAAAAATGCACTGTGTTTAAGTTATAAAATACTCCTACATCTTTATTTTCTTTTTTGCTAACACAAACATGTCAGCTCTCAAACACCCAATATTTTTGAAGTTGATAAAATTTATAAACCTTGATTAATTTCAGAGTCAAACTGAATAATGTGAAGCATCAGGATTAACCCCCTCGCTTTGTGGACTATTAAACTGCAGAGCATCAACTAATCACTAATGCTGCAATATGCAGACATATACATTCAGAACTCTGCCATTGACACTTCAGCTGCAAATACTCTTCTGTTTATCACTTAATTGACCCATCAATTCAGCTGGCTTACTCTGTAAAGAAAAAAAGAAAGAAAGAAAGCATAATAGTTTTTTTGTTCAGTTTGTGGCTTCCAACTCAATGCTTGCTAGCTTAGCAAAAGTGGTCGTTGGTGTCGGGCACTGCCAGAATGTGTCCATATCCTAAGCAGCAGCCTGCAAAACCAAGCTTATCTTTTTCCCCAAAAGGCTAGCTAATTATTAACATCCTGCTTAAGAGAGCGTTAACACCTGGATGGAATTAGCATATATATATAATCATCTCGACCGTATGCTAGTTAAGAACAGTGACATCTCACCAAAAGACTCTCGTCAATCCGCTAGTTATTAGCTTGATGCCACTAATCTTGTTCCTGCTGCATGCCAACCTGTCTTGACGGCCCCTCTCGCTGCCACGTTTTAAGCATCCAAACTGCGGTCATATGGCCATTTTTGATCGGTTGATCCTAGCTAAGTCGTAGATAATTAAATCGGATTAGCATTAGATAATCAAGCAAGCTGCTCCTAACCCCTTACACAGCACACTAATCATTTGCTTGTCTTCTTCCCTGCACTACCAACCAATATGCAACTTGTGCCTCCTGCATATAGACCATCTCCTCCATTGCTTCTTCATCACCATCTCCTTCTCATTCTCTAGTTCTCATGGGGATCACGCCGTCGTGCATACCGCTGGCTCCGGTGGCGGGCGGCTCGTCGTCGTCGTCGACGGCGTGCAAGATCATCCACGTCGATGGGACGGTGACGCGGCTCGCGCGGCCGGTCAGGGCGTCGGAGCTGATGGTGGACTACCCGGGGCAGTTCGTGTGCGACTCCGGCCGCCTCGCCGTCGGCTGCCGGGTGCCCGGCGTGGCGGCGGACGAGCTCCTCGAGCCGCGGCGCGCGTACTTCCTGCTGCCCATGGACATGCTCTACTCCGTGCTCACCGACGAGGAGATGGCCGCGCTCTCCAGCTTCCACGCAGCCACCGCGGCCACCTCGTCGTGGAAGAGGATCGCCACCGGCGGCGGTCGCCGTCGCGATGGGAGCCACGGTGGCCGGAGCAGCGAGCCGACGGATCACGATGGCGACGACGAAAGCGACGATGGCGCCAGGTTCTTTCCGGTGCTCAGCATGCAGCTCCACGCCGCGCCGGACGCCGCCGCCGCCGCCGGTGGAGTCAAGCCGAGCGGCGGCGGCGGCGGCGTGAGGCGGCACCGATCGTGGCATCCAAGGCTGGAGGCCATCGACGAGGTGCCGTGCACCGGCGGTTGATCGCCGGAGACGTAAGCGGATTGCTTTTGCTAGTGTTAGGCAGCTAGCTTGAGCTGGCTCTCGAGTGTACATTAGCTAGCTCTAGCTATTTTTTCCCCTTTTCTTTTTCCTCTTATTTTTTCCTTTTATTTTTTTCTTCTGTAAAGTTCAATTTTTTTGGCCTATAATTGTTTGGAGTTTTGTCACCAGAAAGTAAAGACACCAATTCATTGTGTATATTCCTATGAGAATCATAAAAAGACGTGCAATTAAAAAAGAGAAAAAAATGTGTTCTTAGGGTTTTGCTATGTTTTTCTTTTGTAAAATTCACATGATTTTTTTTCTGTCATTGCTCTGGGGTTTTGTGGCAAAAAAAAGCAACGACACCAACTCATTGTGTATATTTTCTCGAAATCACAAATTAGGCAACAAATCAAAAAAAAAACAAAATGCCTTGGGTATGTGTTTCCCCAAAATGTACTTTTGAATTTCGATAAATACGCCAATGACCCTGTAGTTTTTTCAGCATTTTTTAGAGAAATATGCAAGATGTCGCCCACACAAAAAGAAAGAGGAAAGAGAATGATCCTTAAATGTGATTGATTGCGTCATGAGTGGGGTACTATACTATAACAACTTGAGCTGAGCAGCCGGCACACAGGCTGTAGAGAACAAGGTGATATGCTGTATATGAAGAGGGAGTTGGAGCTGTATGCTACTCTGCACCTGCAGGATACTTACAGATAATCTCTGTGTGTGACCGGGCATCAGCTGTACATACGAGCAACTTGCAGGGAAAACAACAAAGGGAGGGAGCAAGTTTCAAGGGCCCCTTCTATTTGCATGCACCACACCATCAGTGTTTTCTTTCAAGCAAACAATGAGATATCATTAGATATGCCAGTGCATCGTATACTAACTCTGTGATCATGTATAAAAAAATCGGGTAAATTGCTTATTTGACCCTGTTTTGAACTGTAATTGTCGATTTGACCCTACTTTTTGAACTTTACTTATTTGACCCTCCTTTTCGAGTACGAAGCTTCCGTCTGACCCTCTTTCGCGGACTCCGTTAGGGTTCAATTTTTTTTAAAAAAGAAAATATTTCCAGAGTTCCTAATGGCGAAAATACCCTCCAAAGCCAAACCCTATTCTGACTCTCTCTCTCTCACTCGTGCGTGCGGCGGCGGCGGCGGCGTCAAGCATAGCCCCGCCGGCGCCCGCTCGTTGTGGTGGAGGGCGGCGGCGGCGGCGGGTGCTACATGCGGCGACGGTGGGAGGGCGGCGGCGGCGGCGAGCTGTGGGGACGGCGAGGTCGATGGCGTCGACGAGCCACTGCGCACGACCGGCGTTGTAGCGCACCGAGCGGACCGAGCGAAGGAGGCGGGTGCGAGGGAGGTCTGGGAGGGAGCAGCGGCGGCGAGGGACACGGAGGCGGCGACCACGCGGGACGCAGAGGCATCCTCATCCGCCTCTCCACCGTCGCTCGCCTCGCCCGCCTCTCCGCCGCCACTCGCCTCGCCCGCCTCGTCCGCCGTCGCTCGCCTTACCCGCCTCTCCGCCGCCGCCCGCCTCGTCCGCCTCTCCACCGCCGCTCGCCTCGCCCGCCTCGTCCGCCTCTTCGCTGCCGCCCACCTCTCCACCGCCGCCCGCTCGCCTCTCCACCGCCGCCCACCCGCCTCTCCGCCTTGTCCGCCACCGCCCGCCTGTCCGTGCCGACCGCCCCCACCCACCGTCGGCCGCACCGCCGTGCGCGCCGTCCGCCGCTGTCATGCCGACTGCCGAGAGAGCGAGGTCGATGGCATCGATGCTGTCCAATTTTTTTTAACAAAATCTATCATAATTGTCTCAAATTTGACAGTTTTTAGTCAAATCTTTCAAAATGAATCAATTTTTTCAAATTTATGCCAAATCTGTCATAATTGGGGCACATTTTATTTAATTTATTGTCATAATTGGGGCACATTTTATTTAATTTATTTTCACAAAATTCTGTCAAATTTCACAAAATGATTCAAATCTGTCAAATTAATGCCAAATCTGTTACTTATATACACGGCATAACAAAATAGGGTCAAACAAGCAAATAAAAGGGATATAACAGGGTCAAATAAGTAAAGGCAAAATGGACTATTTACCCCAAAATTAACACCGTCACCTCACCCAAACAGAATAGTGTCAGACCGGAGCTTCGTACTCGAAAAGGAGGGTCAAATAAGCAAAGTTCAAAAAGTAGGACCAAATCGGCAATTACAGTTAAGGGTCAAATAAGCAATTACCCAAAAAAAATTCTGCTAATTAATTAGTAGGAGTGTTAGAAATTTCAGCCAATTCGGAGGAAGGCCCTCTGGGTGTAGATTCTTCAGATGGTTTCTGCTTTGATTTGGCAAATTCCAAACTGTCATATTTGAAACGGGAACAAATTTCTTCTGTCGACTTTGAAATTTCCTGCGGATTCATGATGATTTTTACTCATTCTTAAGGCTCTCATAGTTTGTCTTTTGACTTATCAGGCGCAACAAAAATTTAAAACTTAATTTTAGAGTTGATGGTGAGATTTTTTTTATCGTAGTTTATTTTTAGCATTGGCTTTTAAAATAACTAAGAACATAAATATAAAATTTTAACCTATAAATTACTCTAAGGGTTTAGGGTTTAGGGAGTATGTTTTAATTAATTCGTTTATTATCTTTTTCACGGCTTATTAATAAACGATCTAATCTTAAAACTCGGCCCGGTCCACTAATAAAAAATCAACCCAAGCCTCAACGACCAACGGCCTTCCTTCCGATCAACAGCCGACGCTTCCCGCGAAATCCGGCCTGCACCGTTATACCGTACCCGGTCCCACTGTCACATGGTCCCCATCCTTAGTTGGTCCCACAAATCAGCGACCAATTCCCGCCCACCCGCCGTTTCTCCTCGGTCCCCCGCTGCAAAGCCCAATCGCCTCTGACACCGACACGTGGGCCAATCGCGCGTGGGCCCCACCTGTCATTGACCCTTCTTCCAAGCCACCCCTCGCATCATTCACTCGTCGACTCGTCGTCCTCCCGACACAGCACCACCCGCGACGACGCGAACAGATTGCGACGCAGCGGCCGGGCTAGGGCTAGGGCTAGGGCTAGGGTTTGAGGTCGGGCGGGCGCGGCATGGCGGGGATACGGTGGCCGCCCGAGGACCCGGAGATCTTCCCGTCGAGGATGGTCACCGGCGGCGGCGGCGGGGGCGCGGGAGGAGGACCCCCTGGGCCCCCGGGGGAGATGGCCTCCGACGACGACCGGTCGGTGGCGGCGGACTCGTGGTCCATCAAGAGCGACTACGGGAGCACCCTCGACGACGAGCAGCGGTACGCCGACGCCGCCGAGGTCCTCCTCGCTTCCTCCTCCTCCTCCGCCGCCGCCTCCGGCCCCGCCGCTGCAACGACGGCGTCGGTCACCGCCAACCCCTCCGGAGATTTCAGGTGAAGAGCGATCCGTTTCTACGGTTTAATTGCTTTGTTGTGCTCGTGATCTGATTTCCTTGTGTTGGGGGGAAGAAGAGAGAGGGGGGCGTTCTGTCGTGCTGTATCATTCGATTTAGTCCAACGATCTCGCGGTAATTACATTTTAGTCCTCAAGAGATGATCATTTTCGTATGCTTACCTGACTCGGCGTTGTGAATGTCGAACAGCTTTGACAAGGACGTGCCAGACTCCGCCGATATGGAGCCGCCGTTGCTGGGCCTGCCGAATTATCATCAGGATGGTTCTTATGCAGAATACCTTGCTAATTTTCAAGAACGGAGCCACGCAGATGACTGGTAAGATTCTTCTCTTCACCTGCTGTGCACATATGGATAGAGTGTAGATCTCCTCATCGAATTATTGTTGTAGCTTTGTTCACAACATGATGGGAATAACAAGGAACATAACTAAGTTATTGCCTCACTAGGGAATGCAAAGCACGTTAGCGTTATAGTACTATCTACCAGCATGTAGTTTTGATATCAGCCAATGCCTATCGAGTATTGTCTTCTAGCTAAGGTTTGCCTGGTTCCCACTGCCCATTGGCCAAATGAAATTCGAAACTTTTAGACTTGTCTTTTCCCTATCTACTAGCTACTACTTTGGACGGACTACCTTTTTTTTTTTGCAGCAATGTTCCATTTTAAGGGTGAAAAGGCAGAAAATGTTCATTTTCTGCTTCAATCCTTGTATTGCTGGTTATGACAAAAGTCTAACCTGTATGCATGTAGGTTTGGCACGGAGAACATGGATGTCCTCATAAGCTGGACGAAAAACTTATGTTCCAACAAGGATTTGCGTAGCTGCAGTGTACTCGACATAGGAACTGGGAGCGGTCGACTCTTGCAACAGCTTGCAAAGCAAGGGTATGTTGATGAAATGGCAATCTTTCATTTCCATTTAGTCAACCTCAGATTACTTTAATGTGAATGCTGTTATTGTTGTCAACTTCAATATATCGGTGTTGAGATGCCTTTCTTATCGTTTTCTGGCTGCCCTGAAATAGACTTATCGTCTATCCTTTTGCTCTTGCGTTTGTTCTCCTTCTATATAATTAGAGAGTAAGAATTTGGAGTTGTAAAGTTTGGTACCTAAGATAAGGCAAGTATAATCGATTAAGTTAAGCAGACCTATCAATTTCCCGATGGTCTTTCTATCACATGTTCAAAATCTGGGCATCTTTGTAAATTGAAGGGAAATGCCTTTGATAATTATTCTTGGAAGCTGCATCTGGGTTTGCTGTTAAGCAAAGGGATCATGCTAATAGTCTCATGTTTTCTTTTTCTCAAATAGCTATGTATTTTGTAGATTGTGAGAAACATCTCTATTGCCTTGGAGTATTTTTCTAAATTAGGAGATATTCAACTATGTATTTCACTCTGTTGCATTGTTAATGCCTCTTGACAGTACTTATATGTCCATATACAGGTTTTCTGATCTGACTGGGATCGACCATAGTGAAGGTGCAATTGAGGTTGCTCGTAATCTTGCTATCCGTGATGGGTTTGAGCACATTAATTTCTTGGTGAGTTGAGCACTGGACCATTTGATGCATATGCCTGTATCTGTATCTTTCACAATTTCGTGTTCTAATTTTGATTTAACGTATAATGTGCACATCCATGACCTTCTGGTTGTATCTTAGATACCAAAACAACATCTTTCAAGGTTGTACAGCTAATTATCAACTCCCTTGAACAAAGAGCTCTAAAGCGGAAAGAGGAGGAAAGAGCCGATTCAGCTTACATGAATCTTGCTCTTGCAGGTTGATGATGTGTTAGAGTCAAAGTTGGAGAGGAGATTTGAACTTGTGATGGATGAAGGAACTCTGGACACGATTGGGTTGCACCCCGATGGACCTGTAAAGAGGTAATGCATGCGAAGCTGTTGATGTGCGCCTTAATCTCTTATGGTAAATTATCATAAATTTTGATGCGCTGCATAATATTAGGAATGGCTTTATACTCTAAATTGCTTAAGTTTTTTAAACTGGCATGGATCATACTGCTTGTTGGTTTCCATGTGTTACACTATTTTCAATTTACTCCATTTCAGAATGATGTATTGGCAGTCGGTTGCAGGGCTGGTTTCTCCTGGTGGCATACTGGTCAGTAATTCCACCACATTCAACCCAAATATATTTTTGTTGCACGGTGACTCACTTGCAACAAAATTCGAACTGTTTATTGTGGTGAAACTTTTTGCTTTACATATTCTACCTACGGAAATTACCAATTTAACATCTGCATATGATGTTCTGTTTAACTTTTAGTAATCCTGCGTTATCTACATGGTTTCACCATTACAGTAACTACTTCTTGAAAGCCATGTATGCGAAGATGGCTTAGGACAAAGAATGTGTCAAGTCTCTGATGCTACTTTCACATGTGTTTAGGTCATCACATCATGTAGCAGAACCAAGGATGAGTTGGTCCAGGAGGTAGAGAGCTTCAACCAGAGAAAGCTCAGTGCTATGGGCTCCGAAGGTGCGCAGGCCAGTGATGCTGCGGTGTTCAAGTACATCGACCATGTCCAAACGTACCCCATCGTGGATAGTTCCTGCATCACGACCGTTGCTTTCTCGCATAGCTGAAACATATATATGTATGCTCTCCCTTTTTCTCCCTAACTTTACCATCCCAGTGTGTATCCCCTTTACCGTAGTTCTCTTCTGGGTGATAGTCTACTTTGCCAGATAGGTTATTCAGTTGTAACGTTGCTTTGTTATGTCTTGAATTCTTGATGGATGTACTCTTTTGAAAGCGTGACAAGCAACACTATTACATCAGATATGCAGAACTCTGTGCTATGAAAGCTGAATCAACAATTCACCAATCGATCAGGCAATAACGTACATGGGTTGACGATCTGAGTTGATGATAGCCATGGAATGCCTAATTGCCATTCTGGCTCTACTGTTATAGACGAAAATGATCGCGATTGTAAAATGAAAAATGCAAGTGGATGGATCCAGAAAACGACGTGTATTTCCTTCCATTTGCAGGTAATCTGAATAATAACAACCTTTTCAATACATAGTGGGTAGCTGAACTTGCTTGCAGTGCTAGAGAAGCTCAAGTTACAGCATCTTGGGTTAGTTAGCGATCTGTTCCTTTCTCATATGTACAGAGCCACTACATTCTTGCAAGGGCACCTTGAAGCGAGTGGCTTAAAACTATCTTCATTTACTATGTCACATATGGTCTTTTCTTCTTTTTTTGATTTTTTTTGGCATCGTTCTTGATCGTGTCAGTAGATTGGTACCAGGCGTGTCTGAGAATGAATTGGCTGTGCAGGATCGGTATCTGGATAATCCTCCTCCTCTTCGGTGTCTGACGAAGTCATATACATTTCCCGTCTTTCCTGCAGTGTTAAATGATCTAGATCCCAGAGTTATGATCCAGCCAAGGAAGATTGTAGCATCTACTATGAATGGTTAAGATGGAGGACTCTGCTCAGGTGTAGACCTGCTCAAGCTAACTGAGCATGATTAGGACTGCATTTCACTGCACCTGAGGAGGCTCCAACAATGGCAGATCATGCAGTGATGGAATTACCTGCTGGCGACGACGACGATGGAAGGTTGCCAATGCTCTCACCATGACCAAGATCGGAAATAGGATTCCGGCGGTCCTCAAGACAAGAAGCTTTTACCCCCATCAGAAGCACAGACACACAGTCAGGAGCTTGATCTTCAAGATAAGCGTGATAAAATTTTGTGCAGTGATGATCTAAACTCAATTTGGACATCGATCTTACCGAGAATAAGGCCAACGAGTACTCCCCATCCCCACCAATCATAAGAGGAAGAGTGTGGCGAAGAACCAGGAGTGACATGAACTATTCGATCACAGGGACAGAATTCCATCAGAAAGGAAACACAAGAATTAGCCAGGATTGAACTGGGTGATAGATACTTGTCATAAAAGGATACTCCCTTCGTACTCGTAAAGAAAGTCGTTTTGGACAGCGATACGGTCTCCAAAACACAACTTTGACTCCTTGTTTCTATAAAAATATTTATTGAAAAGTGATATATGTATACTTTTATGAAAGTATTTTTCAAGACAAATCTATTCATATAATTTTTACATTTTCAAACTCAACAACTTGAGAGTTATTCATGATTTATATTCCCAAGGTTTGACTTAAACATTGTCCTAAACGACTTCCTTTACGAGTACGGAGGGAGTATTTATCTATCCAGATGAAAGGAATCTCACAATTATGGCGACTGTTCGGCAACACAGGGTGCTGCTTCTCGTCCTAATGGGTAAGTAGTCCTCATAACCATCCATGAAGTCACGCTCCGATGGCACCATTGTTATTATCTGGGAATCATGGAGATCTTGCCTAGCAATCTCCCAATTTCCTCTGTAGAGGAATCAGGGAAAGAAACAAAAGAAAGATGTAAGAATTTACATATGCTGACTAGTCAGGCACATCAACCATCACTTAGGATCCTCAAGAGAGTACCTGAAGTTCATCGGTATACTTCCATAGTGAAACAGTTGCTGTGGGGCAGTATAACCAGGCTTGAATTGCTGTAGAAAGAAATAGCACATCAGAGGATTAGCCCATGCATGCTTGAACAGTTTTATATGTCCTCAGATCGTATCGCTATCAAACACATTTTGTACTATAAACAGTTCCACAAGGCTACAAAGAATGCACAGTTGAACCAAGATAATTTTACCTGCAAACATATTTCGCAAACAGTGTCGCCTTTCTCATTGCACCAACGCTGAATGCATTTCCGGTGCGCATACTGCAAGGGAGAAGCTAAGAATTTAATATCTTGCAAAAATTCACCTGCATAACCAACTGAAATACATTCATCATATTACAGTATCATTTGCTAGAACAAGAAGCAACAAACAGCACTGAATTCAGAATGTTTTATTGAACTTTCAACTACATTTGACCTTGCTAGATAATGTGGTAGTTGCCCCACACATTGCGTGAAGGTCACACAGATAGGCCCCTCCATTTCCCTTACTTCGAAAGAACACCAACACCCTATTTTGTTTTGTTTCTCAGCAAAATCACTATCAAATAGGAAGGCCAATACGAGGCAGTGACTTCCAAGTTACATCGAGGCAAATGCAGTTGATTTTTCATAACAACTCTTCTTAAATCCAGGATTGACCTTTTTCGCATACTTAATTAGCATAGTATGATAGTACTACTCCTAAGTACACAACCAAGTGAACGTACTGCAGCTAACCCCAACCATAAATGTCAACAATTTTCATCCCAAGTCAACTAGTGAACTACTATTATCTAAAATAACTAGGGAACTACTACTCTATAGAACTAGAAATCTAAAGTGACCCCAAAGAAAACCATGGACACCAATTAACTAATTTATCTTCTCCCACTAAAAGAGGAGACCAAATTTTCCATCTGCAAAAAGGATATCTTTTTCATAACACTAACAAATCAGAATTACAGAATAAACAATTCACAAAGCCAAGGAAAAGCCACAACCTTGAGGCTGCCACAGCAAGCACAGGGTGCCTCCATGCTGGTATCCCAATCCTCCTCTTGGCAAATCCTGCACTCCACCATCTTCCTCGCCGAGCCGCCATCGCCGTCGCCGTCGCAGCAGTAGTCGATCGCCACCGTCTCCGCCTGCAGATCGGCCACCTGCTTCCTGATTGCCGCGTCCAGCGTCGACTCCGTCAGCAGCCGATCCACAAGCAATGCCATATGGTCGCCCATTTATCCTGCAAATAACGCACTCCATGGTTCAGTCATCGCAATCTGCGCAGCCTGAAACAATTCTTGCAACAATCTATGCTCCTAAGGAAAAAAAATCAGTGTAATGGCCGAGGAGAACACCAAGAATCCAAGGAGTTCGTCAGGCATGTGTGTTGCAGGAGGGGGATGAAATGCAACCGCTGACTTTTGGCTTTTGGTAAGAACTGACATGAACGGATTGCTCCGTGATGATAAATTGATAATAACCGCAAGAGATGGGGAGTTACTTAGTAACTGGAATTATTTGCTAGCCGATGGACAAACCAGAATTGCACCAAGAACAGGCAAAAACCTACACATTCTGGTTTCTGAACATATCATAATGGATTGGATGAAAAATGCTACCTTCTCATCGAATGGAAGGGAAACAAGTTTACTAATCGATAAGAGCTAGAACAAGAGGGTGGTTGCTACTAGCATTTTACAGTACCAAGAAAGCCCATTTATTAGTGCTGAATCAAAGAAACACCATGAAAACACCACCAAGAAGACTAAAAAAAAACAAGAGAACAATTCAACACCCAAAACCAAGAACTCACCAAGAGAGACGAGATGCAGGAAACACAAAAGGAAGGCGAAGTTGCTGTTTCCAATGGTCTGGCGGCTTATAGCAAACTAAAAACAACAAGAAGCAAATAAAAAAGGGGCAAATCTTTACCTTGTCCAGGTATCAACAGCAAAGCTCCAGAGAAGGTTGAAGCTTGGAAGGATGGATTTGGGGTTGGGGTGAAGGCAAGGGGGGGATTTTTGGGGGAGGGGTTAAGGGAAGCAAGAGATGGAGTGGAGGGGATGTAACAATGGAGGCCAAGCCAAGGAAGAACACTCTTTTGCTCACCTCACCTTCAACCCCTCCTCCTTCCCTCAAATTTAAATTAGAAGAGAGGCAAAGAAAGAGAGGGGGGAATAAGTATCACCAAACAACAACTTCACTGATACTGCTCTTTTGCATGTTTCTTTCTTTCTTTGGAATAGCCTCCTCTCCCTGATTCCTTCTCACTTTCCCAAAGGCTCTCTCCATTTTCTGGTGCTTTGTAGTAAAGGCTCTCCTTTTCTTTTCTAGTACATGGTGCTTAGAAATCAGAGTAGAGTTACTGTTTACTAACTATTACTATTAACTGCTTTGAGCTATGAATTGAGTAGATAAAAGATAATCTCTATTACTACTAACGATGAGCCTTAGGGCATTCCCAACCCAATGACTAGTATGGTGTTCATAGCATTAAATAAGTTGCCACCTAGGACAAAAAATAATGTGACAAGTGAATAAATAAGAAAAGAGAAGGAAACCATGTCTTGCAGGTTTCTATACAATATCCAAGACATCATGTGAGATAAGTAGCATTAAATTAAAGTATGGAATAGTGATGTTTGCATTGGAAGAGTAATGTCTAGTACTAGTTTCTTGATGATGTGGAGTTTATAAAAACCATGTCTAGTGATATGGGTTAGGACTCCCCTTCCTTCAGGTTTTCAGAATGCTGTCTTACAACATGGCATACCTGTTATACTAGTAAAAGTCATTAGTACTACATATCTTGGCAATAATGATACAATAATGCCACTGTCTGCCCCTGTAATATGTTCTACTAGTAGTCTTCTTCTAGAACAGATGTTATCTTATCTTAAACTGATAAAAGTCAATCTCTATTTAGAGCAGGTACAATAGCAGGCTATTAGCCAGCTGTAAACATATTTTAATAAGATAAAAGATGAGAGAGAAAAGCAGCGGGCTACAGATCTATAGCTAGCTGCAGCACGGACTCTAAGACGCAATGTGTATATGATAGGTGGGACCATATATTAGTAGTATAGTAAGCAATTATTGTATGAATTGGCTATAAATGAATACTATTATATTAAGCAACTATTATATGAATTGGCTATAAACTATAGTAATCAACTATTGCAACTATTATATTAGTAGCTAGTAGTGGACTATACTATTAAACTTGCTCTTAGCTACACATGCATACACTTCTTACTGGCACAAGCTGATCAGAAGTTTTTCATAGTAAAGATATTCAGCCTGTACAACGACTCCAGTGACATGCTAAAATCTTCCTGTCCAAAAGATAGAAACAAAAAATTGAAGACACCACACTTTACTGAGATGTAAACCGAGCTTGATAATCGCTATGATGATTAGCCTGATGAAAGATTCTGTGTATACCTGCTTGCAAGAACGCAAAAGCTCGAGAGGAATACGGATTCCTTGGAAGGTGGGTGGCCCACCACTAACTGCAAGAGCAGCCTGTCAAAATTACGTGGCTACCCCTGGCATCGCCACTGTGCTGTATATTAGCTCCTCTTCCCTAGGACTAGGAAGAAGTAGGCGGCTGTAGGTTAACGGCTTGCACACGATTCCCGCGAATACTACGGCCACTTCGTCCATCCCTTCCCGCGAAATTCAATTCTCTCTTGCACTTCTTATTTTCTTAGTTTTTTTAAAAGACACTGGATGTTGTATTAAGCAATGAATTTTTAAAAATTCCTAATTACGGAGAAGAAATAATTGATTGCTAGAGGAAATTCAAGCCTGTTGAGGAAGAGTTTATGCAATACCCAGTCTATTCCAAGAAAAAAGAAAACCAATTCTAAGGGTCATTTTCTAGAGCTTTATCTTCTAAATTTAATTTTAGGAGTTAGATCCCGAATAGGGTCATGCAGCAGCTTTAACTCAACTCCCAGCTCTACTTCTCTAATTCATTTTGTGATAGCGCTTCACCTAGCTTCACTCTTATTTTAGATGTGACTGAAACTGTTTGGTTGAACTCCAATTTCAAAAAAAGGTGAAGTTGGAGATGGAGCCATTTCAAATAGGCTCTAAAGATTATGTCATCTCTAAAAAAATGTTTCTTTATAGAACAGGGGACGTATATAATAATATCATAAAGGTATTGGAGTTATAGGGTGTGTTTAGATTCCAACAAAAATTGGACAAAAACGTTACATCAAATGTTTGAAAATATGCATGGAGTATTAAACGTGGATCCAAAAAAGAACCAATTCCACAGTTTGCATGTAAATTGCGAGACGAATCTTTTGAGCCTAATTGCACCATGATTTGACAATGTGATGCTACATTAAATATTTGCTAATGATGGATTAATTAGGCTTAATAAATTCGTCTCGCAGTTTACAGGCGGAATCTGTAATTTTTTTTATTATTAGTCTACATTTAATACTTCAAATGTGTCTCCATATACGTTAAAAAAAATTTAGATGGGGAACTAAACACGGCCATGGTTAAGTTCCAAAATATACACATTAATAATCCGCTACTACTATATCTCTTCGAATAATGCACGTCTACTTGATAAAACAACAATAAGGGATTTTTTGCAGAGCACAGAAGCACATCCCAATAATAATACTTTGTTCAAAACAAAACAAATATCCTTAGAAATTGTCTTTAGCTACAGTTGGGGCTGGTCCAACTAGGTAGTGTGCAGTGGTTCACTTCACTTCAAAGCCACAGCTTATGTCACCATTTGCAAAATAAAGATTTGACCTAAATCCCTTTTGCATTTCCACCTTTTTCTGCCACAGAGATGATCTACATGCCTTTTCTCTACTTGAGAGAATCAGTGCACAGCAACTTGACAACAAGCAAACGAGGGAAAGATAATTTGATGATCGGTCCAGCAGGTGTTTGAATTGACAATTCAATTTCAGGTCTTCCCCATCTTGAATGATTGTTTTGGCAATGCCTATCTTCTACTGTCTTTTCCTCTTGTTCTTCTTGGGGTGAGATGATGTTGTCTTCTGCTGCTGAATGTAATTATATGAAGCTACTACATCTTGACATCTTGTTCTCTTGTAGAGCTCTAGTATTTGAGCACTGGCTATTGGACCAAATTAATAACTATATCCTTGTGAAAGCTAAGAAAAAAGTAGTATCAGACTCGTCAAGTCCATCACCAACTCTCTCAGGATTTTGTCTGAAATGTGCCAAACCATATTCATTTTTCTCAACTTTGGTCAATGGAGATGACCCAAAAAGAGGCCCATTTCTAAACTAGTATAGTTTACACTACTTATTTGTTTGGTACTTTGGTTAGAGTTGGGTTGGTGAACCCCATAAACCAAGCGATATGTCTCACATCTGAAGTGCTTCCGTCAGGATTCATGCAAATGAAACCCAGTTGATTAGGTGTGCATCATCTGTCTTTGTTGACCTATATTGTCCTAATTCTCTTAGTCACAACAAACACACCTGTTGAACACCAATAGTAATGACCTTTATATCTGTTCCCCCAAGTTCTGAATTTTGTCAGAGTAAGAGATGTTCTCCTAACTTCTTATAAACAAAAGGTATTAAAGCATGTCTGAATTTTTAAATGGTGGTGTGAATTTGTTGCACCCGTTTTTGCTTAGTCCTCACTTTGGCACAATAAATAAATTTGTGCTGAGATCTTATTTAAGACAGAAAAGAACTATCTTTTGATACAAGGAGAGGACCACGCAGTAGCTAGGTAGCCTAACTAAATTTTGTCTGAAGCTTCCCTTGACTAGCCAAACCTTCGATGTCTTACAAAATTCAAACCAAAAACACGTCGCAAAGTCTGGTCGATGAAGTTTTGGGTTAAACTTGCAACTTTTTTTCCATAAAACATGACAAGCTTATAGTATTCAGTGGCCATCGTGTGCATGCAGTTGAGACTGAAGCATAGCTTTGAATCGCAGCCTTTTGTTGCTCTTCTTCTTTGAGTACTACACTTTGCATGCGTATGGTTGTATTACTGTTGAGCTACACACACTGACACGACGAATACTATATAAGTAAAGTATGGTTAGGCAACTTGCTTTGATCGAAACCTGAAGATTGATTAGGTGCTCCCTTTTAAGCCTGCAGGCTTATCATTACGATGCAGCCTCATCGTATAAATAGCATCAGCGTTTCTTTCGAATCAACGGATTTTGGGGCGATGTGCACAGCAGAAAAGGATTAGAACTAGTAGCAGTAGCGCGCCCCATTCTTTCAGACAAACCTGAAGTAAGAAGCATTCGCTTGACTGTCCAAATCTTCAGGCTTGAGAGTACTACAGGGTACGACTCTTAATTACTTTGCGACTGTCAGGCCCTGATTAGCAACATTGATATCCTGAAAATGGAGTGGCCAAATCATGGAAAGATGAAGAACATACAGGTACAAAGTAAGACTGCAGTGAAGAATTCAGGCAAGCGTCAGACGTCATATCTGCATATACACTGGGGACAAAAATTAACATTATAACTGCAGGAGGCAGGCATCCTGTATCAACAACATGTCTACTGTCATGGTAATGGGAGACATACGGTATATGGAAGCGAACGCCAAAATACATTACATCCTATATATATGTCACATGCATATACATGATGGCTACGTTACTTACGCTGGATAGATCATTCATGAAGCAGCTAGCTTGGGATTGCATCGACTGTTCTTCTGTTGAATGGAGAAACAGCAATTAATCAGAGATGAGAACGCACAGCAGATGTCACACACTCGTGTCTGCCACATGATCTGAGTCTCATCACGGATTCAATCCAATCAACCCCCATGAATGTCTCCAAAGGAAGAGGTCTAGAGGCCCCACGATGGCTGCAGGTCAAACCCTGCATTATGTAGTATCTGAACAATCGATACTGTTCTTTTTAATTTAGTTTTTACTGCAGGTAAACGTCCAGTATCATTTGCAGCAGTTGGTTTGGCAAACTAGCATCGAGTTTTTTCTGATTTTACAAGGGTCAACGAGGACTCGCAAATTCATACTGGAACTCCACTGTTCGCCTTGCAGATGCCAGATCGATCGGCTAATGATTTGGCTGTGGAATCAGAAAGCGATAATCTAATCCTAATTAAGTACAGCTATGGACTTCATTTCAGTAGTCGATAGATATACTGTGCTTGCTGAACTCTGTCCGCTTGATTCCAACACTGATATCGTTTCAGATTTGAGACTATAATTGCACAAGGAGATTAATTAGCGGAGAATTAAGTAAGGGGAGTGTCTACAGCTCATTCGACAGGAGGACTCCAACACTGGTATATATCCTTTGACGGGATTGCTATATAGCATTCGAATGAAATTTGGGGATAAAATCTTACAGATTTTGGACCATTGTTTCCATGCCAAGATTCGTGCATTGGCTTCTCTCCTCCAACTCCGGCAAGCTCTCTTTCTTCTCCGGCGCTGGCGACACCACAACTCCGGCGGGTTAGGGTTTGGGGTTGGGGGAGGAAGAAGAGGGGGTTTCCTCAGGGCTTAAAGGGATGGCCGTGGGCGGCAGAGGACCGGCGGTGGGTGGTGGACTCCGGCGGGCGGCGAGGCGGCGGCGGCGGGGGCAAAGCAAGCACGAGATTAGGAGGCGGCGGCCGGTGGTGGCGGATCCGACGGCGGGAGCCGCCGGAGACGGGGAAGACGGCGGGGCGGGGGCACCTCGTCGTCGCCGCCATGAGGAGAAAGAGAGGGGAGGGGGAGGGGGGGCTCGCCAGCGCCGTTGGCTCTTTCCGGCCAGCCGGTGAGGTGGGCGGCAGCGCGGTGGGGCAGTGGCGGCGGTGGCGGTGGCGGCGGCGTGAGGGGACAGGAGGAGGAGTGGAAGCGGCGACGGAGGAGGAGGAGTGGGGGTTGCACGAATCTTAAAGCATATCCAACGGTCCAAAATTCAAATGATAGGAGGTGGGATTTTCTGTCACATGATATATAAGACAGCCCTATCTTTTGAATCACAATAAAAAGGATTAGAACTTGCACTAGTGTCCCATCCTTTGAGACACAAATGTAAGAAGAATTATTTGTTTCACTGTCCAAATCTTCGGGCTTCAGAGTACTGCAGGGTTATACTCCTATTCTTTTGTTTCCAGTTACGACTCTGAATTCCTTTGCTATTGTCTTTTTTTTTTTAGGGAAACTACTGCGGGTGTTTAAGGCACCAGCCTGAACTAAGAGAAGGGGAAAAATAAATTAAGAGATAATTACATAGAGATAGGAGGCCCAGTTGCGGAGCTGTTGCTTGCTCTCAGCATTTTTACATCGGTGGGACCAAATGTCAATGTCACTAGCACAACGTTGGAGAACTAACGAGGCGGGATCGTCAACGGAATTGAAGACCTTGTTGTTGCGGCGTTTCCAAATATTCCAGACGACGGCAAACAGGATAGTGCGCCAGACTCTTGGAGTGGCGAGTTGTCCCGGCGGAGGAATGTCCCAGACACCTTCAAGCTGCGGCAGGGAGGCAATTTGTTGTTCGTCGAAGCCAAAGGCGTGCCAGATTGTTGCCACTCCGGCACAGCGTAGGAAGAGGTGCTCCACGTCTTCATCGGAGGAGCAGAAAGGACAACGAGCGGATGCTGCTAATCCATGTCGAGCTCGTCTCTCATCGGTGAAGATGCGTCTCTTGTGTGTAGTCCAAAGGAAGATCTTGCATTTGACTTGAGCGTGGTTGTCCCAAATGGGCTTAGCGAAAGGGTCATTTGGTAACCCTGAGAAGCTTAAGTCGTAGGCTGATTTTGCTGTGAGGGGGCGATTTGTGGACGAGGTGCGTCTGTCTTTCGTCTCTGGGTCTAGCACTAGGTGGCATAGCAGGGCTTGGATATTGGCCAATTCGTGTGTGGCCACCGTCGACAGTCAGGGTTGGAGATGAAGGAGCAATTCAGGAGCAGCTAGGGAGTCCGCGACAGAAATGTTGGGGCAAGTTGCATGTGAGAACAAGGTAGGGAACAGATGAAAGAGGGCGCCACCGCCGATCCAATTATCAAACCAGAAGGAGGTGGACCGACCATCTCCAATGATGGATTTCGAAACACTGCGGAAGAGTGTAAGGCCTGCGACGATGTCCTTCCAGATGATCGAGTCTCAGATTAGCAGCATATTATATCCTGAAAGGGAAAATCATCGTGCTGCACAACATACAGATACAAACATAAGACTGACTGCATTGAAGTTACAGAACATAAGCCAAAACACATCCTGTATTCATATAATACGGTATCCTAAATCTTCCAAGCGGCAGCAGCTAGCCTGGGATTGCATCGATTGTTCTTCTCTTGCATGAAGAATCAGCAATCAGGAAGAATCAGAATGCACTGCAAAATACACATGATCTGTGCTATGTCCCCTCAATTGTGTACTGAACCGAACATCTCAGCAGAGATCGAAGCCAATCAAACCCTGCATTATCACTGCAGGTCAACGTCCGCCTGATCCTTGGACCGTACGATCTTGATCCAACGGTAACTGTAAGCCTAACAGGGGTTCGGAGAATGTTTTTCCGAACCCTTGGCATGGAATCCTTCGCTTGTCGTCCGCACGTTCTCGATCCAACGGTCGCTATGAGCCCAACTAGGCTCGGAGAATTTTTCTCCGAGCCCCCACGTGGCCTCGCGATCCGGCGTGGTGGCGCCTCTGACCCATCTTGGCCGCAGGTTTTGATCCACCGGTCGCTGTGAACTCAAACTATGGGTCGGAGAATAATTCTCCGAACCCCCGGCGGACCGGATTGCCTCCGACGAGCCACTGTGGGTGAGGTTCATCATGAACCCCCACACATTTCTGCTTGCTTGTTTTTACTTTTTACAGAGGGTGTGTTTGGCCTTGATTTCAACACTGATATCATTTCAGAATTGTACAAGGAGATTAATTACCGGAGGATTAATTTTATCTTGGGAGTAATTTGGATTCGATCGTCTTCTCCCAATACGGCTGTACCCTTCTGTTTTAACCCAGCAATCAATGGTTGACATCGATCACGGCTAGAATGAAGCGGGATGGGTAGTAATTGAGTCGTGAATTCTTGATCCATAATCCAGAACATCTGGTTTGTAATTACTGTAAATTGCGTCAAAAAAAAATTACTGTAAAAGAATCCCATTGCTACACTGAGTATCATGAGTTACGGTAAACTTGATAGCATTATTCTTTTCATAACCCACACGACAACTGCACACCATTACATACAAACTAAGTTTAATCAATTTTAACCGATCAAAATCGCTCAAAAATGGTAACACAGCCGTGTGTGCTGTACACGGTAGTTTGTCAGGTCAGAGCAGAATAAACAGAGCCATCATGGTTTCCCAGCAAGTGAGCAAACATCACCCAAGTGCGTTCGTCGAGCCAAAGTGGTTACCTGCCAACACAACTACAACTCTCGCGAACACGCTAAAGGAAAATGCGAATATTAGGGAAGTACTTAACATCAAATAATTAAAAGCTGAAGCTTCTAATTTCTGCAGCGCTGAAGCATTTTTACCAATACAATGATGCAGAATTCCAACAACTTCTGCAACTTGAAATCTTGCAACACACGGGTGTGAAAACCCAGCCATGGTGCTCGTCAGAATTCAGATCATGTAAATACTTTTCACAACTAGAGGAGAGGTGCGGTGAAAAATGGTAGTAAAGGTGTTTTAGCTTGGAGCTGAAGTGAATTGGAGAGTTTTCCTTTATGTCTGATCTTTTTCTGAATATGCTTTTCCGGAGAACCTTTCCATGGATTTGCTGTCTGTATCCTAAAGAAAGGGCAGGACCTAGATAGTCACAAATAGAATGATTGTATGTCAAGCTAAAGTGATGTTCCCAACTGAAATTTTACCAAATTACTTTTGACATTGAACGGCCAAGAAGATTGGAACCCAAAATCAAAATCAAATCAGGAAAAGGAAAAGTTGACACACTCCTCTCTTCTCTTCAGTTCTTCACAAGCAATGAAGCAAATATTAGTAATATTACGACAAAAGGACATCCGAGTTTGGTTGTGCGCCTGCTAACAGAGGCCGAAGATGTAACCATTTTTATTTTTTTTAAAAAAAAACGACATTAGAATTGCTGTAAGTTTACTGCTGTGCAAGTACAACCCTTACGACCAGAGCTGAAAATTGTGCTTTTTTTTTTTCTGAAAACCTCCCGCTTGATCAACTGCATCAATTGACATGGCTGCAAAATCTGTTCCAACCTCCAGCATAGACATTTGCCCTAAATCTGCATCAATTGCCCTAAATTTTGTTTGCCATTAGGCATTAGCCTTTACAACTGTTCCCTGAAACATACCATGTATACCATGGAAGGAAGCACTCATCCACCTAGATCATCTCCACTGCAAAATGGGGCTTTGCCCCAGTGCTTCACCTTCTTCTTTTCCTAACTATTACAGGCAATTGCTATACTAGTCTGAATGACCATAGAGACTGAGCTCGTCATGGAGAGCAGTCTACTGGGGTGATCCTTGACCCTGATGGCAGCTCGGACACCTCCTCCCTTTGGGGGCGGTCCGCAAAAAGCATCAAGAGGAGGCCAAGTGTTAAGCCAGAGGCAATGAGAGCCAGGCCTGCTGAGACCAAGCTGAGGTCGTGCCATATAGGAGGGCAGTACTGTGAAGCGATGGAGCTGAATGTGTTGCGGACGAACTTGCAGTCCTGGAGGTTGAGCATGAGAGGGGCATAATGGTACAGAGCGTAGCTTACATTGGCAGCTAAAACAAGCTGACTGTATATCTCTGGAGTTATGGTTCTGGGGCCAGAGCACAAATCTGAGTCAGGAACTGTGCATGTATAGTTCAGCCATGCCTGAAAAGAAGAAATCATTTTGTTATCAAGCAAAGCTTCACAAATGACCCCATCTAGTAATCCTAAAATAAACCAGATCAGCAAGAGTCGTGCATCAGAGAAAAACTTCAATTGAAACCAACAAATTGTGAAATTAGTAACAGAACAACGCCAAAACTTACTGTGGTTGCATTATCGAAGGTGACCTCCCTGGACTTGCACTGCCGATCAGTCAGGTTCGCATCATAGGGAGAACACAGGTAAGGCATGAACTGCCCAGGATGTTTATGATGTGGCCTTCGATTTGAAAGAGCAGATATAGCCCTATTAACTATGCCTACAAGAATTACCACAACATGTTTACTCTGGTACAAGGTTTGATTGGTTGTGCTTTCATCTACACATGGAAGGATGTTGCTGAGAGCTGTCTCTGCTTGAGGATGTTGTGCCCATTCATCCATTGCTTCACAGGTATCCTTTGCAGCACTGTTGCAGAGAGATTATAATGTTATTAATACTAAACAGCGAATTGCAACCTTATAAAAACATATTTAGTTTTGGGAGGGATACTATCAATGCTGGTTCATAGCATATGAACATGGGTGACATATCAACTGGCAAGCAAATTCATTCTTTTCAAATGAACACATAGCACATATCAACCGACAAGCAAATTCATCATCGTTGAGTTCTACAAAAATGTTTCTACTAAATATGTTTGTAGCTCTTATACTTTTAATTAATGAAACTGTGGGCTTACCTCCTGATTCACGGTAAAAAAAAAGTTCTGTTTGATTCATGGTTCCATATCAAGGAGAAAATTAGAATTGTAAGACCTCCTAGAATCATTTCGGATGGAAAGAAGGCTATTCGTAACCTAATAATACCTGTTCAATATCAGGAAAATCCCTAGAAGAATGAAGAGAGTTGCCACTACTGTCCAGCATAAGGTAACAAATCTGTAAAATTCAAAAAGTAAGTGGTAAAAAATTACTGCACTAACATGCCCACTCTAATATACACAGTACTTTGTACATGGCCACAAAGCTTACACATAAACTGTACTTCTTGGTCCATACAGCTCCAAAACTGCAGATGTGAGGAATAGGTTGTTCAAGTAGTGAGTGTTAACACATCTGAGATAACAAAACCAACAAAAAGGGCACCAGTTTGACTAACAGAATGAAATTCTTACCATATGCCAAGAATGCAAGAACAGGCATCAACGCAGCTATGCAAATCAAAGCAACTGACCTGTAGTAAAACAGGAATTCAAATTTTCAGTTGAAGGCATAGCATTACTAATAATGCGCTAGCATAAATGAATGCAATGCCATAATAACCATTTTGAATTGTATTACGCTTCTTAGCAGCACAGTGCCGTCATTTTGAAGAAAAGATATAGGCCCACAGATAAATATACTATATAGTCACATGAACTATTATTCAGTCAGTGACTTTCAAAGTCAAGAAACCAGAGGTAAACATGGCAAGAATAGTTTGAAACGTACAAATTATGGAGAACTTTTCTTATTCTTCTGTAGTTTTCTGATGTCTTTTGGGATATAGTATCAGCTGCTTTATTTAAGTCCACTTTCAAATTGTCAATTTGCCCTTGTACATCTGAAGGAAGATAGAGTGCTGCCACACTGATTGTCTTTGCAAGCGATAAGTAATCGGTAACATTCCTTAGCGTCTGAATGGTGAAATCAGATTGATTCACAACAAAATCGACAGTGCTAGTAGCTTCTTGTCCGAATTTACTCTGTCCACAAAAGAGGATAACAGATCCAGCCCTGGTACAAAATGTAACATTGGTAGATATTAGAACCAGTAGTTATGCCATCTTAGAACTCAAATAGTGGTGCGGAGTAGAAAACTAAATTTAAACCAGCAATATCCCAATCAGATGAGCTCAAAAAGAAAAGGAAAAAATGATTATGAGAGAGTTAGCACATTACGTTAAAGTAAATATGAAGACCACAAGCAACACAAGGCGCAGTACATCTGCATGAAAATCCTTTTCTTTGTCTATTCTTGATTTCCAAAAGCAGCGTGCAGCTACAGCAATTCCGAACGAAATAAACCACCCAGCAGCAAGAACAAACCCAGCAATTCCTGTGAATGAAACAGACTGAAACAAACTTGATTCAGCTAAGATATAGGCAGAACATGGGTATTAAGCACAATGAAGAGTACAGCAGTTCAGTCATAATTAAAGGCGTAGGCCAGTTTAACTCCAAACTATGTCATACATTTTTCCAATGTAGAGTCAGTGTTTTCCTGTTCTCCTTAGATTACCTTGTAAACAGTATTTACACAGTTCAAAGAAAGTGAGACAACACTGTCATATCATACTACAGCAAATTTCTCGATGTTTTTACACAGATTTTTTTTCGGGGGATTTCACAGATACCTTGAAACCAAACAAAAAAGAATCAAGTAAGTTTATCCATGAATGTCTATAAGTTGTCCTGTAACTGGCTACTGTATTTGGACAAGTAGAAATAAATTGACCAGACTGAATTTGTAGTTCATATACAGCCTGTACTGATCTAAACTATCATATTCCAACAACCAACATAAATACTAGTATTGTCTACTTGCATATCATGACATCTCTAATAAACTAGAGCTTCAAGAGTATGAAACTTTTAGTGTCTTGAATTCTTGATAGAAACACATACCGCCCAATAGTGCTTGTTAGTGATGTTCCACCCTCCTCCATACATCCTAAGGTGGTCAAGAACATCCGGCCGCCGCGTCCTCTCCTCTGCCAGAACCAGTGGATACTTTGCGACGGGGCCCTCTGCTGGCCCTGCCGCCGAGTCCGGCATCCCTTTCAGAAGCCCCTTCGCCCATGGTCCCAAGTTATTAACTTCTGTAGTAGCAGTTCACACAAAAAAGGAAGAAAAACAACCGTTTAGTACCAGTCCAGAATACTAGCTGATAATATTTAACCATAACTACCATCAAAGTTCAGCTTGCTTGTACAAGGCTAGAAGCAAATGAAAATTGCCACTTGGTTGTAGTCTTGTACGATAAGTAAAGCATCGACCTTCACATTTATAAGCATAAATTACGAAAATCTAGATTCTGTTTGCGCATGAACCAGTGAACGAAAGTGCCGCTTTTACACAGAAAGATGAAAGTTCCACCACTCCCTAGGAAGA
Source organism: Oryza meridionalis (assembly GCA_000338895.3). Lineage (NCBI taxonomy): Eukaryota > Viridiplantae > Streptophyta > Magnoliopsida > Poales > Poaceae > Oryza > Oryza meridionalis. The sequence goes on from CM002524.2 coordinate 1,123,557, forward strand.
AATGCTTCGTGTGAACCTTGTGACTTCACGTGTAAGTAAAGACCGAATTGTAGCAGTCGCAGATGAGAGCACCGACATGATAATTAAATACTACTAAATACCCAGTGTTTGACTTGTTCCAAACGAGATGGGAGTATTTTTACTAGTGGAAGCGAATCACCAAAATTAGCATCCCTGAACTACGGGGTTTAAAAAATCAACTAACAGATGGAAGGAGATCTACCCGGCAAACGCAGTAAAGGGGAAGCAATATGGCCCGCACGAACGAGCAATCACCGCCGAATCCTCCGGAACAATAGCCGCTCTTTTATGCAGAAATTGAGCAAAACAAAAGCCGGATTTATTTGGGCTTGATTCTCCGAACAAAATAGAGCATATCCGATATAGAAATCGAATGAGACGAGATCACTCTAAGACGCTGATGGTTTCGCAGACGGCGACGAAAAAAATTAGTAATATCTGAACAAAAGCGCACATACTGATACCGGCGCAGTGGTCCTGAACAGCATGGTGAAATCCACCAAAAAACACAGCTCCAAACAGTAACAAAATGGATTGAAACGGATGAACACGACCTAATTAAGCTACTCATCCGATCCCCTCCGCTCACTCCACTCCACTCCACCCCACCCCACCGATCGATCGCAAGTCGCAACGGAGAGACAGAACGAGAGACGAATCACAGGACCACTCGCCGCAAAACAGCTCAAGCCCACGCACCTGGCACGCTGTCGATCCCCTTGGCGGCGCCGCCGAGATCGGCGAGCGTGTCCCCCGACGCCACGGCCGCCACGAAGGCCGCGACCACCACCACCGCGGCGCCCGCGCCCGCGCCCCTTCCCATCACCGCATCTATAGGTTCGTCGCCTCGCGCGGCGGCGAGGGCGGCGGCGCGGGGAGGAGGAGGAGGAGGAGGAATGGAGTCGAGTCGACGCGCGCGTAACGGCGGGAGTGCGAGCGCGAGTGGACGACACCTTCCACTGGACTAGCCCGCGTCGGTCGGTCTCGTCTCTCTCCCTGTCTCGGGTTAGTTATTACCGACCCCGACGCGACGGCGTGTGCGTTTCGCCTGGGTGCGCGTAGCGGGGGAGACCACGTGGCACGCGGTCGGTGCCACGTGGTATTGTGGGTCCCACCCTCCAGTGAGTGCAGCGGGGTGTCGCTTCGGTGCGCGGCCGTGAAAAAGGACACGAGTTGAGTGCGGTGGTGGAGGGCGGGGCCCAGTAGGGATCCCTTGCGGCGTGGGACATGTGCTGCCCCTGCCCCTGCCCTGCCTTCGAGGTTGTATACGAAGAGGCTCGGTTTTGTCGGTTAATTACGCGAGGTGCCATGACCCATGAGGTGGAAGAGAGTATCGTAGTGATCAGGGGTAGTTTGGGAAGTTTGTCACGTGAAACAGGCGTCTCTGTGTTGCGGCCCCACCTGCACGTGTCTGTCTGCATATTCTGGACTTGCTTTAGGGTGTGATTAGTTTCAAAATTAGAAGATTGATTAAAATTGAAACGATACGATAGAAAAGTTAAAAATTTATGTGCGTAGAAAAATTTTTATGTGATAAAAAACTTGAAAGTTTGAAAAAAAAATGGTAACTAAACCAAGCCTTGGTCTGGCAAATACAGTGCCTTTGTTGTAAAAATACTAGTGTGTGGTGCCATTAGCTTTCCTTCAGTTCAGTGAAGTGCAGGTCAAGAAAGGTGTTGCTGATTACGCGTTCTAATTTGTTTCTTAATTAGTGGTAGTAGCAGTGTAGCACCTACTTATAACTTTGTTAGTGATGAGCGTATACTATAGTATGAGCCGGATGGGCGCTAAGCATAAATATCTTGGCCACCTTTACTTTGATCCGTATATATATTACCGCGTATATCATGCTTTTTCGATCTCTTTTCAGAAAGTTGTGTCGTAGTGGAGGCCGAAAGTTGTCTGAAAAGAGAGATCGATCCGGCTGCCGACTGCCGACGACGACGTACGGAGCTCCGATCCGTCGACAATGCAAGGTACTACGTACCCAAACTGTACACAATATAAACATGCATGTGTTTGGTCCGTGCGACATAGGCCGTGTTTAGTTTTCCATCTATTCCCAACTTTCCATCATATTATATCACACAAAAACTATCCTACACACGTAAACTTTCAACTTTTTTTTCAAACTTCTAACTTTCTTCGAGTTTTCAACTTTTTTCAACAACTAAACACACCGGATGGATGCTGCTACTAGTGTTCGCTACGTGTCATTGCCTGGTTGTCTCGATCTTTTCGTTCCTTCCGGATGTTTTGGCACACCTGTCCGTTCTCATCGGTGGATCGGTCAATCAATGCAAATTAGTAAGCACTCTGTCTCTCACTCCTTATCATTTCGGTCGCATGATGATGTTGAAAAACATCCAGAAACACAAACACGCAAAAGGACACATCAGACTAGCTAGCGCGTACGTACGTGTACGGTGTACCGGTGTACACCCACGTAAAGTACAATCAAGAGCAGGAGTGATCCTTCCATTATTCTCCAAATCTTTAGATTTCGAGTAATATTACAACAAATCTTTAGATTTCGAGTCATCAATATATGTAAAGATTTAAAGGTATGATATGCAAAAACTAATAATATTAATTAGGTGGATCGATCATAAAAAATAGTATAACTTCACGCAGCAAAAATGATAAGGAGTTTGTGGATGAGTTTGTGTTTGTGTTCGAAGGGTTTGTGGATGTCTCCTAAGACATGTCGGGCTTCATGGATGAGTTCGAAGGGTTTGTGGATGTCTCCTAAGACATGTCTATTTTTCTAATCATACTTTTGTAAAAAAAATAGTTATAATTGCATGAGCTCAAGATAATAGTTAAGCTCCTTTGGGTTCATTTAGCTAAGGACTTTCATCCATGAAGAAGAGCATGAAAGGGTCATTTGGGCTGGGCCCAGCCACGGTCCAAAGGCCCAGTTATTAGCTTAATCCTGTTAGGAAAAAGTATACTTTGACTCCCTCGACTATGGCCCGAGTATGATTCATATCCTCCAACCACAAAACCGGATATATCGACTCCTCCATCTATCAAAACCGGTATAAACAGTGTCCCTCGGTGGTTTTGGAGGTGGTTTTGGCTGACGTGGCGCCTACGTGGCGGTTTTGACCGAGTCTTTGTCCTACGTGGCGCTTACGTGGCATTAGAATAAACACAAAAATAAAAAATATGTGGGACCCACACGTCATTCACATAAAAAAGTATTATGGGACCCACATGTCATCCTCTCCTTCCCTTCTTCCTCCCCCTCTCTCTCCCTTATCTCTCTCTCTCCCTTATACTTCTTGGGAGCGGCGGCGGGCCGGCGGCTGTGGCGGTGGGGACGAGGCGGAGGGGAGTGGTGGCGGCGGTGGCGAGTGGCAGCGATTGCTGCGGGGTCGAGACGGAGGTCGGGGAGCGGCGGTGGCTGTGGCGGTGGGGACGAGGTGGTGTGGAGCGGCGGTGGGGAGCGGCGGCGGCGACGGTTGGAGGAGGAGAAGACGGAAGAGGTGATTTGCGGGGAGGATGCGCGGCGGAGGAGAAGGAGCACGGCGTCCTTCGAGGAGGAGCTCGTGCTTGTGCCACCACCGGTCCACCGCCGTGCTCGTGCTCGTGTTTGCGCCACCGCCGCCGCTCCACTCCCCTTCGCCTCGTCCCCACCACCGCCGTTCCCCATCACTGCAGCCGCCGCTGCTCCTCACCGCCGCTGTTCGTGCCGCCCCCGCTGCCGCGCTAGCCAGCCGTCGTCCCCACCGCCACCGGCATCGCCGCCGCCGCCGCTCCCTACCGTCTCGTCCCGACCGCGGCCGCTGCTCCTTTGTGCTGCCCCCGCCGCCGCGCTAGCCAGCCGCCGTCCCCACTGCCACCAGCACCGGCACCGCCGCCGCCGCTCCCCTCCGCCTCGTCCCCATCGGCCACTGCCACCGCCGCCGCCGCTCCCCTCCGCCTCGTCCCCATCGGCCATTGCCACCGCTGCCGCTCCTGAGTGAGAGAGAGATAAGGGAGGGAGAGAGAGATAAGGAAGAGAGAGGAAGGATGACATGTGGGTCCCACATGGTTAGTGGGTCCAACTTTTTATGTGAATGGCATATGGGTCCCACATATTTTTTATTTTTTTATTCTAATGCCACGTAAGCGCCATGTAGGACAAAGACTCGGTGAAGACTGCCACGTGGGCGCCATGTCAGCCAAAACCACCTCCAAAACCACCGAGGGACATTGTTTGTACTGGTTTTGATAGTTAAAGGAGTCGATATACCCGGTTTTGTGGTTAGAGGTTATGAATCATACTCGGGCGATAGTTAAGGGAGTTAAAGTATACTTTTTCCATCCTGTTATATTGTCCCAGGAGGCAGCCCATAAATTAATGAGCTAAAGTTTACACAAACTAAAGGCCCATAAATCCATCACGGCCCATCCCTTGCAAAAGGCAGTCTTTCAAGCCCAAAGTCCACAGACATATATGCTGATAGATTATTGAGCACTTTATATCAATCTCGGTTCGGCCCTACTGAGGCCCTGTTTGATTCAGCTTAGGTTTACTATAATCTGGATTATTAGGAGAAAGCTGAAACAAACAAGTAAACTATTATGCTAGATTATTATAATCTATAATTTAGATTACTATAATTCAATAATCTCCTTTAGAGGAGCTTTTTTCAGATTATTGAGTGGCTAAAGACCCATTATTCTTAGATGCCTCTAATAATCTAGATAAACAAATAACTCAGCTTATTATAATCTAGCTTAGGGTAATCTGATTTAATAATCTAGATTACAATAATTTTATGCTGAAACAAACAGGCCTTATTTGATCGATTCGATCAGCTAAAATAATCTATCAACAGATTAATCTCATGACTATTTAGGAGTAGGCGAGTAGCTAGCTAGCTATAGTAATTCTGTATTGCGGTCACGGCACGGCCGATCGATAGCGAGATGGATCAACTAGTAATTAAGTTTGTTAATTATATATGGCCATCAAGCCATTATTTTCTGATAGCCAGAGAGAGCTACCATTAGATCGAGTTGCTCCTGGCTAGCGAGCATGCATATGCAGTATAGATACAGCCATACAGGAGTCACAACTGAATTAAAGGATATATATATATATATATATATATATATATATATATATATATATATATATATATATATATAAGCTAGACTTGTCGACGGATTGAGATGTTCTACGCTTTATTATTAAGTCCCTGTCGTTTGGTTTATTTCCTAATAAATCAAAACGGCTTATTAGAAAATAAAAATAAATTTATAGGTAAAACTTTTATAAAAATATATATATATTTTTGATGACTTAAAAGCCAATGTTGAAAAAAACTACATTAAAAATATCTCAAAATTAAGCTTGAAAATTTAAAATTTGGATTTTTCTTTAGCTTACTAGCCATCCGATGGGAGCCTAGTCTATCACCGTCATATCGATCATCAGTAGTACTTCGACCAAATTAAGCGATAATTTACAGATTCAGTGCATGCAGACCAAGCTGGGTGAAGATGATCTCTCTTTCCTACTTCTTCCGTTTGACAATATAAGTCATTTTAATATTTTCTACATTTATATGGATGTTAATGAATCAAGATTGATATATATGTCTAGATTCAATATGGGAAATGCTATAATAACTTACGTTTGTGAAACGGAGGGAGTAGTACAGTACAGAACCAGACATCATTAATTAAACGATCTATCTATGACGGGCTGACGGAGGCCGGCGATTTGTCATAAAGGTATTCATCTGTGTCGGAAAAAAATGTTCAAAGATTGGACTTTTTTTTTTTCGAGAATGCGAAGATTGGACTTCATGGCCGAGTCACCTTTAATAGGTTTGAGTTGTAACCATCACAGATGAGTTATCTGTAACGGGTGAACCATATTGAAACCATTTAAGATGCATGACATCGGTGGCAGTTACTCGTCCGATCGATAATGAGTTTTCACATCACTGATTATTTATCGGTGACCAGGCCATATATCCTCTGTCAACACAGATGAGGTTGGATATTACCAATTGTAAATTCCATAATTTCATGTTCTAGACGCTGGCTCCTATATGTAAAGCCAACACTATAAATAAATTCAGTCAATTACATAAATATTTGAGAGACGCTCCGGTGCCCTCTACTTGCAGTATTTTACTCCAAGTAGAATTAATCTCGACCGTTTATTTTAAAGGGTAGATTAGTAAAGTGCTAAAACCGAATAGGGGTAAATCTGACACTTAATTTTTTTTCTCATTTGTACGTCCTATGGTCAAGCGTCGCTCGATTTCTCTCCATCGAACAGCAGAGTCGTCGTTTCCTCATTAATCGAAAAGGAGAGCGCAGGGAAAGAAAAAGAAAAGCAGATTGTGAGGTCCGGCCACCGCCGGCGCTTGTGCATCGCGTTCCATAGATGTTTCTTGCTGTAGGTATTTGGTTTCCATTCAGCTTGATTGTTTCATATAAAATTTAAATATATTATATCTGAATATTACACACGATAGACAAATCGAAACACTCCAATCCAGCAATGACAGATACAAGCCAGCGGAAGAATAATCCGGTATGTTTTTTTACATAGACTTTACAATTGCAATTACAACAAGTAATATACATTGAACCACTTACACAGATAGGCACTTTCAAAACCACAAGCTGTTAATAAGCTATAGTTCTAAAAAAAAACATGGCCATCAGTAACAAGCCAAAGCCACCCAAAGCCATCTTGAGATAATGAATTCACAGGAATTACAGGACATAGCACACCAGAAATCTCTCAAGCGTTGATTGACGTAGTGATCATTAGCTTGTCCACCTTATCATGCTCAGTCATTCTGAACAAGCTCACTTGCTCCGGATTCAGTTTACTGGCATTCAACTTGAATCCCTTCTTCTAGGAAGAAAATTTATGACCACGAACTGCAGAACTTGAGCAGACAAGCAGAAAAACTATTCGAGAACTAGAGGCCAACGAAAGAGAAGATTCAGTGCAGATGTTCGAGCTGCAAACCTGCAAGCAGCAAGAAAAACAAATCAAATCTGACCTGCAAAGCAGAAAAAGAGTCTTCTCATGTCAGCTAATCCGTTGGAGAGCAGCGCTATAGCCAGCGAGAGGAGTCTTGGATGATGATTCGGAGGTCGAGAAATTGGTGGTCATTGGCTCCGGAGGCTGCGGGTTCCGCTTGGGAGGCGATGGATTGGGGGCTCGCCCTCGCGGCTGTGGGATCAATGGCGGGCGGAGATGGACAGGGCTGGAGCCAAGCGTGGGGGAGGAGGCCGACGGCGAGGAAGGGGATAGCGAGGAGGACGAGGTCTCGGCGGCAGCCGGTGGCACGGTGCTGGGGTCGGAGGCGGAGATCCGGGAGGCGAACTCGTCGGAAGGTGGACCGACGCGGGGGAGCAGCGGGAGAGGGCGCAGCTCTGGCGATCCCGGACGGAGATGCGAGCTCGTCGAGGGCGGCTGAGGCGGCGAGTGCGGTGGAGGCGAGGAAGTAGGAGGCGTCGAGGGCGGTGGAGCAGGCGAGGTCGTCAAGGTGGTGATGGGAGCCGCGGGGTTCTCTCCGCATCGGCTCCAGATGCGCGATTCGGGGGGAAAGGACGAAAATATCCCTCTGCAGATAATTTTTCTTGGACAAAAGTACCCCTCCACGATTCTACTACCATTAAGTGTGGTGGTAGTAGAAATAGATCTGAACCATTGGATCAAATGAGATCAACGGTTCAGATTTTTTTTTACTCTAGATAGAAGGCATCGGAGTGAGACTCTAAATATTTACTTCTTCGAGGTGCTCGAGCCTGATGCTGATACAGAGTAAGGGCAAGGTTCCTTTCGGGTTTTTGGGCGATTAGCCACACGGAGATGGATCTCGCGGAGTAATGCTCCTTATGATCTCATGCATGGACTGCCTGATGCTTTGGGGTGTGCTTAGTTCACGTTAAAATTGAAAGTTTGGTTGAAATTGGAACAATATGACGAAAAAATTGAAAAATTAGAAAAATTTTGATGTGATGAAAAAGTTAAAAGTTTAAAGGAAAAGGTTTAGAACTAAACCAGACCTTGGTACTATATATTAATTTTACTACGTACTCCGCAGCCGTCCGCACTGCAGGGCTGGTAAAGATCGTGTAGCCGTGCAAAAGCAGCAGGTCCTGTACACGTTGACGACCCAACAAGAGCGGCCGGTCTCGATATTATCCATCACGGATTCACGGACCATACAGGACTACAAGTACTCATTTATTTATGGCCATGTTTAGATTCAAAATATTTTTTTCAAACTTTCAATATTTTTGTCACATCAAATGTTTGAATATATGTATGAAGCATTAAATATGGTTGAAAAAAAACCAATTATATAATTTGTATGTAAATCGTGAGACGAATCTTTTGAGCCTAATTACGCCATAATTTGACAATGTGGTGCTACAGTAAACATTTGCTAATGCCGGATTAATAATTAGGCTTAATAGATTCGTCTCGTAGTTTACAGGTGAATCAATAATTTATTTTGTTATTAGCCTACGTTTAATACTTCAAACCATATACTTAAAAAATGAGTAAAGTGTACGGGTGGTCCTTAAACTTGTAGGGGTGTGTCATCTAGATCCCTAAACTCTCAAAATATATATCCAAGTCTCAAAACTTGTCATAGTGTGTCATGTAGGTCCCAAATTGCCACAACCCCTTTAGGATCCTATGTGGTGTTGATATGGCATGTCACACGGACATGACGTGGCATTATGTTGACTGACAAATGAGACCCATTTAATTTTTTTTCCTTTTTCTTTTTTCTTCTATTTTTTTCCTTTCTTCTCCTTTCTCTGTGATCCGTGCAGAAGAAAGAAAAAAAAGAATGAGAAGAAAACCAAAAAGAAAAAGAAAAGAAGAAGAAAAAAGAAAAGGACACGTCACATTCATGTGGCATTGCCACATTAGCGCCACATAGGATCCTATAGGGGATGTGTCAATCTGGGACCTAGATGTGTATTTTGAGAGTTTAGGAACCTATATGACACAACTCTATAAGTCTATAAGTTTAAGAACCGCCAATGCACTTTACTCTTAAAAAAAATTTGGCACATGGAGTAAACACATCTATAGTGTGATATGTCAACCATGGGAAAAGATGATCTATGAGTGTTTTAACTGAGAATCTTTTGTTGTAGTGCTAGGATTGATGCATGACATCTTATTGACTAAGGGATAGTTGGGGATGAGAGAATTATTAGAGGTAAGATGAGAAGAAAATTAAATAGGTGTGGCCGGTTGATATATTAGAGGTAAGATGAGAAGAAAATTAAATAGAGCGCTGTTAATGATGTATATATTTGGCAATAGAACTGTTGTACAACGAATTACTATGTCAGGCCTGTTGGAAAACCAATATGGCTCGTGGTAAAACCTGCAACTGGTATAGCGCCTCTATTTTCATAAACTACTATATAATAATTATTTTTTAAATAATATTTTGAAATAAGTGAGAGGAGTTAAAAATGAACTTATTGAGGGAGTAGTTTGAGATGTTTTTGATGATCAAATTTTGCAGCGCAAGATTGGGCTAGCCGCAGGTATGTACTACTACTACACTGGTACTAGAGAGAGACATGGAGTAGTGGCAGGTCACGTCGCTCTCGCGCTCTGGCCGATGTAGGAGTATCTATCTAGTGCTCGGTCGTCTGGCATAGTGGCATGGCCATGCTGCTGCTGATTTGTTGTTGCGATGAGAGTAGAGAGCAACGTAGACTACTAAAACTTTTTATCGCTATCACGTCGAATGTTTAGAGACTAATTATAAATATTAAATATAGATTATTGATAAAACCCATTCTATAACCCTGGACTAATTCACAAGATGAATCTATTGAGACTAATTAATTCATAATTAGTCTAGGTGATGCTACAGTAAACATGCGCTAATTATAGATTAATTAGGCTTAAATTTTTTTCACACGAATTAGCTCTCATTTATGTAATTAGTTTTATAAGTAATCTATGTTTAATACTCCAAATTCATCCGATATGACAAACACCACCGTACTTCCTCCGTCCATAACAGTCTAGGATGGGTCGTCTCATTCCATCCTATTCAAAGTTCTTGGATGAAATGAGATCCATCCTAGATTGCTATATTATGGGATGGAGGAAGTACTACACTACACTACTCCCGAGAGGAGACATGCTTTAATTTTGCAGATCAAAGTCATGAGTGTGCAGTGATGAGTGGCAGTGTCTGCATCGCATCGCAATGTGCGATGGGATCTCATCGACATCAGGTGGCACCACTCTACTACTACTCCTGGTGTGGTGGGCCCTTCCTGTTGACCGGTCAAGATCCAGCCAGTGATGATGAGTTGGATCCCATGCGGCCAGTCAGCAGCTCTCAGCTCCTGGGTCGTCTCCATCAGCACACACGTGCCAGATCCCTCCGTACGTCCCCTCCAGATGCAAGTTACTTGTTACATTTGTACAGTATTTTTTAATGAGACGGAGCACGTATATACTCACTCCGTCCTATAATATAAAGGATTTTAAAAGGATATGACACATCTTAGGATCATGTATCTGGACAGGTTCGGACTATGTATCTGGACAGAAACACATAATCCTAGAATATGTTACATCCCTCCAAAATCACTTATATTATGAGACAGAGAGTACTTTTGCATGTGTCGTCGTCTTCACCTCTCATTCTCCACGAGCAGGGTTTACAAAACCATACGGTTATTATCACGCTGTTATCATGGTTATCATGTGTGGTAATCTTTTTAGTTTTCGAAACCACGATATATCTTGCGGTTACCGTTAAACCATGGGGATGATGGTAACCCCACCCTAAACGGTTCAGTAAACCCCATCCACGAGCTGGCTTAGCTACAATATATCCTCTGCATCCTCCATCAGTCTCTCGTGGGGCTGCCTACACTCCTTTACATATAAAGGCTAGATTTTGATTTGTTATCTTAAAATCCATCTTGTATAACCAGACGAGCATATTTCATACTCTCCTAGTCTCTTTTCCTCCCTCTCTCGGGAGACATCTTACGAGTTTCTTGAATTGAATGAGCTCTAAAAGAATCTACTTCTACTTAATTACACCATCCGGTTTCATAATTCTCGATAATTAAGTTTTAAAGTGGAATAGGCACTGTAATTTAATACTAAACACCACAAGAGTATTTATGAGGTGGTTTTGGCGCCAATATTGAATCGTTAATATGTGCGGTTACTTTATCACGTTTGTATGAGTATATGTTATGGCAACATCCAAGTACTATATTATTATGAGATGTGTGGATTACGCGAATATAGTATTATAAACACCGGTGGAGAAACCCTTATTAGTCCCGGTTCCAACCGGGACTACGAATTCGGAACTAAAGATCGCTATCTTTAGTCCTGGGTGAAATAACCGGGACTAAAGATCGATCTTTAGTCCGGTTGATAACACCAACCGGGATTAAAGATGGCTCAGCCACGTGGCCGGCTGAGCCATCTTTAATCCCGGTTGGTGTTACCAATCGGGACTAAAGATCGAGCTGCCATTTTTTTTTATTTGCATGGCCTTGTTGCTGCATGCATGCATTATATATATATATATATATATATATATATATATATATATATATATATTACATATATTATATATATATACATGCATAATTATGTATATATTAAAGCACTTAACATTTTATGTGCATATATGACCAAAATATATATTTACACTAAAGTAAATGTGTACATATATAAAAATAGACATGTATTAATTACAATTCATTATGTCCTAGCTAGCTACGACTTCGACGTAGTAGTCGTTATCTCCGAAGCTAATGACTTATGAATTGTATTTCCGTCGTAGTAGAATTCACCCTCGGGATCAAGGACTTGTTCGTTGATGAATCCTATGAGTTGTTCTTGAACCGCCACGATGAATTCCTTGTGTGCGAGGTTATCCCTCATGTGAATAACCTATATATAAATGTATGAAATTAATTAGTAATGAACAAATCGATACGTACGCAATGAAAGTTGGAATTTATTTATACGTACATCGAGCTCTCTTGTGGTGTATACTTGGGTTGTAAGGCAGTGGCAATACTCGCATACGTAGTAGCCGCACAAGTTAGTACCCTTGTCTTGCTTTGCACACTACATATATATACATGACAAACAGCGAGAGATTTAATTAATATACACTTATATTTGAATTAGAGATTCAATATAAATGTAGAGCATGTACTCACAAGAAATTTGAACCTCCGCCTAAGTTTTTCTTTCCAATTGCCGCGGACCAAATGATGGAACCGATACCAAGCCCTACATGGAGTTTAAAGCTATGATTCGTAGTAGCAATTAATAGCAAAATTCGTAATAACATTGGAACTTATGACATTACCTGTCTATCAGTTCAAAAACCTGGTCAAAAGTAGACTCATCTTTATTCATTGAGTCATAGATATTGACGGTACAGGCCTCCATGTCAAAGAGTAAAAGGACCCAGTGGAATCTGCAATATGTGTGAGGTGATATATGAAAAACTGTAGATCTATATATGTACGGGAACGAACTTTGTTCGGAAGACAGTAAAAACTAACGTTGTGTTGTACGGCAATAGTATGACCGTCTTGTGACGCTGCTCCTTCAGGAGATTGACGAGATTGTCCTCTGTGGCTTGCGGATAGTCGGTGACCATTTTGACGTTTACTTTCCGAGGGTCGATGAATCCAGTATCGAAAACCCCCCGCCGTCGGGCCCTTTGAATCTCCATTCTACAACGATATAAAGGAATTGTTATATATACGGTGTACATATATATACAAGGAGCTAATTAAAGGAACGTAAGAAATATAACTCAACGATACGTACAAAATCCATGCGCTAAGAATAGATACGTCGAGGGCGTCCAGCTGGTATAGGTCGTAGATATCCTTGAAATTGATCCAGAGAACATCTTCCCCTTGTAAGAAGTCGGCGCTCTTGATCCTCGCTCCGATAATCTCCCTACCGCTTGCGCTCATCTCCATGTACCGTTGATGGAATTTGTACATCTGTGTCGGTAGGGACTGCAGCTGCTCAGGCTTGACAAGCGGTTTACCGAGTTCGTACTTGTGTCTCACTTCCGCCTTTGGGATTGGTGCGCCTTTAAGCAACTGATCCATAGTTAGCCCGGTGTCAGAAATGAATTCTTTTATTCCAATTTCTTGCCCTGTCACCAACGGCTCGACCTCCTGGTTTGGTTGCTCTCCAAGCTGAGGGACTTGTTTGTACTTTCCATAATATGCTTTCTTAAGTATTCGCTCATAGTCCGTTAGCTTGATGGCCTCCTTGGCTGCTGCCGACATACTCCTGAAGAACTTCTTGGCACTCGGGTCTATAGGAATCTTCTTTTCTGGACTCCGAGGCTTCAATTGCCTCTTCACTTCTGCTGCCACGTAATCGTCAAGCTCCTGTTGCGTGCAATCGTATGGTGGCTCCTTGTTCTCGGCGGCGTCAACTTTCGCCTTCTTCGTTGCCCTTGTGCGGGCAGGCGGTGGTGCTTGGTGAGTTCTTGACTTGGAAGGTGCTGGAGGACACGACGCAGGAGCCTGAGGAGGAGTCAGCGCATGAGCCTGAGAAGGAGTCTGTGCAGGAACCTAAGGAGGAGTCGGTGCAGGAGCCTGAGGAGGAGTCTGTGCAGGAGCCTGAGGAGGAGTCGGTGCAGGAGACTGATGAGGAGGAGACGGTGCAGGAGCCTGAGGAGGAGACGGTGGAGGAGCCAGAGGGGATGGTGCATGAGACGCCGCTTGTCGCCCAGGGAGGATGATGTAGCGCTTGCGCCATAGTATAATGGCGTGGCTCGTGTCGCGTAGATGTGTCTCACCGTCTCCTCCAGGGTAGTCCAACTCGAGGTCCTCGTACGCGCTTCCACCAGCTCAACTTTGACCCTCGAGTATCCTGCTGGAATCGGCCTGCAGTGGTAAGTCCCTGAAGGGTCCGTTGGGATGGCCATTCCTGACGCAACCTTCATGTGATGAGAGGTTATCTATTAGTAATCAATATAAGCAGAAACTTGCTGAATGTATATACCCAAAAAAACATAGAACTACCTTGATTGATAAGTTCTTGAAGGGAATATGCAGCTCACATGGTGTCCGCTGCGTGATCTCATCAACGGGGCAGATGGTTTCGTCCTGGGTTTGCATGACATCCATGCTTTGTGATCCTACCTGCCCCGTTGAGGCGTAGCTGCTATGATTGCCTGAGGGGCTGACCATTGCAGGAGGAATGTACGGCTGGGGATCCTGGCACCGATGTGCGGCCATGCATTCATCCACCTTCCGTGCCACCTCCTCTTGCATGCTGAGCTCGTAGCTCGATACCCTGTACTCAAGATCTGCAATCTTCGCCTCAGTATCTCTCTTGCTCCTCATCCGACTCCTGTACGTGTGGATGTCCTCCTTGAATCCAATCTTCCAAGGAACAACGCCTTTCCCACGTGTTCTTCCTGGATGCTCAGGAGTCTGCAGGGCGAGCGACAGCTCGTCCTTGTCTCTATCGGGTCGGAACGTGCCCTGCGTAGAGACTTCCACTGCGTCCGTTAGTCGACTGGCAGCCTCGCGTATCTGATCGCTGAACACTAGGGAGCCATCAACTGGGTTAAGCGTTCCACCTTGAGCATAGTACCAGAACTTCGATCGATTCGGCCATTTAGCGGTGGCCGGTTCGATACCCCTCTCAATCAAGCTTGCCTCCACCTCCTCCCACTTCGGCATTGCGACGCTACAGCCGCCTGACCCCAAGTGATGATGGTACTTCTTCTTGGCGGCATTTTCTTTGTTTCTGACCATCATCGCTTGCCCTTGTTGCCCTGTCTTGTAAGCAACGAACTCATCCCAATGATCCCTTAGCTTTGGGAATACGTCGAAGTTTGGTGTTAGTCCCTTCAGGATGTATTTCTTGTAGAGATCTCCCTTGAAGCTCTGGAACTGTTCTGCCATTTTCTTCAGAGTCCACTGTTTCACTATGTTCTCCGTACCCGCGGGTAGCGTGAACGTCTCGAGCATTATGGTCCACAGCATCTCTTTCTCTGATTCCGGGACAAAGCTGTCATTATCCCCGCGTGCCCTTGTTCTGCGCCAGTACACCGTGCTGACAGGCACGTTGTCCCTCACAACCCAACCGCTGTGGTGTACAAAATTCCTGGCTGCTTCTGCCGGGGCACTAGGTCGGCTGTCTTCGTCCACCTCAGTTATGATGTGCCGACCCTCTATCTTCTTCGCGGCACCTCGTTGTCCGCGTGCCCTCTTCTGTCCAGCGGAGGGATTACTTCCACTAGCCTCCTCCTCCTCGTTCCCCTCCTCGTTCCTCTCCGCATCCCTCTCCACGTTCCCCTCCTCGTTCAAGTACTGGTTTGGATCCTCGTTCCCCTCTTCTTCATTCCAGTACTGGCTGCTTCCCTCTGCGATTGTATCGTACAGTATCTGTTCCTCATCGCGATCAGCCATCTGTGCATACAAAAAATATTTGTTAGGTCTATATATATGCTAAGTCTAACAATCTTATATTAAATCGCTACTAATCTTATATTAAAATTGTAATAATCATATATATATGCTAAGTCTAACAATCTTATATTCAAACTCTAACAATCTTATATTAAAATTGTAATAATCATATATGCTAAGTCTAACAATCTTATATTCAAACTCTAATAATCTTATATTAAAATTGTAATAATCATATATGCTAAGTCTAACAATCTTATATTCAAACTCTAATAATCTTATATTAAAATTGTAATAATCATATATGCTAAGTCTAACAATCTTATATTCAAACTCTAATAATCTTATATTAAAATTGTAATAATCATATATGCTAAGTCTAACAATCTTATATTCAAACTCTAACAATCTTATATTAAAATTGTAATAATCATATATGCTAAGTCTAACAATCTTATATTCAAACTCTAATAATCTTATATTAAAATTGTAATAATCATATATGCTAAGTCTAACATTCTTATATTAAACCTCTAATAATCTTATATTAAAATTGTAATAATCATATATGCTAAGTTTAACATTCTTATATTAAACCTCTAATAATCTTATATTAAAATTGTAATAATCATATATGCTAAGTCTAACATTCTTATATTAAATCTCTAATAATATAATAATCTTATATTAAAACTCTAATAATCTAATAATCTTATATTAAAACTCTAATAATCTTATATTAAATCTCTAACAATCACTTCTTTACATCACTTGCCTGCGCGAATTCCTTCGATGGCTAGCTACCACTTCGGCTTGAGGGACGACGACGACGTCTTCTCTGCAACATTACCAGGAAAATGTATTAGTCTAAACGGGCCAAGTTACATATATCGTATTTCACGTTTTAACCTATATATATAATCATATATGTATGCTAAGTTTAATAATCGTTTAATTATCTCGTTCGTACACGTTTCGCTCGCGTTCGTTCTCACACTTTTAGTACAAGTGCATTCACGTTCGTAAGCGTTTCGTTCACGTTCGTTCGCGTTCGTTAACGTTTCGTTCACGTTCGTTCGCGTTCGTTAACGTTTCGTTCACGTTCGTTCGCGTTCGTTCACGTTCGTTAAGCGTTCGTTCACGTTCGTTCACGTTCGTTAAGCGTTCATGCACGTTCGTTCGCGTTCGGTCACGTTCGTTCACGTTCGGCAGTGGCGTCGGCGGAGCGGTGGCGTGGCGGCGTGGCACGGCGGCAGCGTGGCGGCGCGGCGGCGGCGTCTCGCGGCGGCGTCGGGGCGCGGTCCGGCGCCGTGGGCCGGCCCGGCGGCGTGGGGACGCGGCGGCGGCGTGGCGCGGCGGCGGCGTGGCGTAGCGGCCCGGCAACGTGGCGCGGCGGCGTGGCGAGCTCGAGGCGGGGGCGGGGCGTGGCAGTGGCGGCGGCGTCTCGCTGTGGCGGTTTGGAGAGAGAGAGAGAGAGAGAGATCGAGATCGAGAGAGAGAGGCAGCGGCGGCGTTTGCGGCGGAGGCGGCGAGGACCGCGAAGCGATGGTGAGAGACGACGGCGGCGTCGGCGCGGGGTTGCCCTAGGCAGTGGCGGCGAAGGAGAAGCCGAGAGAGATCGATTGGGGAAAAAACTTCTAAGTGTTGGTGGAGAAGACGAGGGCGCATCGGGAATATATATACCCCCCACATCTTTAGTAGCACTCCCGGTTGTTCTCACCAACCGGGACTAAAGATCTTTTCCCGCTATTTTCAAATTCTTTTTAAACCCGGTTAGGGTTAAGAACCGGGACTAAAGATAATAGCACTGAATTTTGAATTTCATTACATATGTGTTTCTAAAATAGTAAATAATGCATTACAATTATTTAAAGTCGAAAAATTAATGACAAAACCTTCAAAAAATTATTGCTGTCTGTAGTAAACTAAGTGGATAATATATAATTAGCACATGAATGATATAAAATTGTTAAAAATTCTAATAATCATATATAATTAGCATATGCATGATATTAAATTGTTAAAAATTCTAATTAACATATGTAAATACCACGTGCATGATTTAAAACTTTTAAAATTTCTAATAATCATATATAACTAGCATATGGATGATTTCAATTTGATAAAAATTCCAATAATCATACATAATTAACATATGCCATACAACAATTGATTTGTATGGATATTCAATACATCCAAAATAGTTTACATCGTGTACACAACAATTACGGCAATACACCGGCGGTGACGGTTGACCGCACGTACTTTCTCCTCACTATTGTTCCTTCCTTGTGATCCCTACGTGAGTAAGGGGTGTCTTCATTTGATAGGAGGATGCTAGGGTCAATTGTCACTGTGAAAGGGGGTTGCCCATCAAATTGATCGTAATCCTCGTCAGTATTGTCCTCTAGTCCGACGATTTTTCTTTTTCCTGAGAGAACCACGAGGCGCTTCGGCTCGTCAGGCCCTTTGCCCTTTTTTCCTTTGCTAGACATGTCCTTGACGTAAAAAACTTGCGTTACATCATTGGCAAGGACAAAAGGTTCGTCCGAATATCCAACCTTGTTAAGGTCAACCGTTGTCATCCCACTGTCATCAATCGTTACGCCTCCACCAGTCAACCTAACCCATTGGCATCGGAATAGAGGGACCTTGAGAGGTCCATAATCAAGTTCCCATATGTCCTCGATGGCACCATAATACGTGCCAGTTGTACCATCGTGTCCCATGGCATCGATACGAACAACGCTGTTCTGGTTCGTGCTCTTCATGTCTTGGGCTCTCGTGTAGAATGTGTACCCATTGATTTCATATCCCTGGAATGTCGCGATCGAGCCAGATGGTCCCCTCGCCAGGAAGGCCAGTTGTTGGTTAATCGTCTCGTTACCCATGAGATGTTGTCGCAGCCACGCGGAGAAAGTATCAATGTGAGCCGTGTAATCCATGCATCGAACTTACCGATGTTTCTGGCATAAACTAGAGCCAAGTGCTCCTCGATGTAAGGAGACACCAATGAAGATTGTTGCAGAACCGTGAAATGGGCTTTACGAAATAAATTGTTGTCTACCGTCATTATTGCTTTCCTTCCGAGAGTCCCCTTTCCCCATAGTCTCCCTTCATGACGTGATTCAGGTACCCCGATTGGGCGAAGGTCTTCAATAAATTCTACGCAAAATTCAATGACCTCCTCTGTTCCATACCCCTTGGCGATGCTTGCCTCTGGACGAGCACGGTTATGAACATACTTCTTCAGAATGCCTATCTACCTCTCGGAAAGAAACATATTGTGTAGGTACACAGGGCCGAGAATAACGATCACTTTGACAAGGTGACAAAGCAGATGCGTCATTATATTGAAAAATGAAGGTGGAAATATCAACTCAAAGCTGACAAGACATTGCACCACATCATTCTGAAGGGCTTCTAATCTATCCGGATCGATGACCTTCTGCGAAATTGCGTTCATAAAAGCACATAGCTTTGTTATTGTTGTCCGGACATTGTCTAGGAGGATACCCCTTATTACAACTAGTAGCAGCCGTGTCATCAACACATGACAGTCATGAGACTTTAGGTTTGTGAACTTCTTCTCCTTCGTGCTTATTATTCGCTTTATATTCGTGGAGTATCCTAACGGTACCTTGATGCTCTCCAAGCATTCAAACATACTATCCTTCTCTGCCTTGCTAAGAGTGTAGCTGGCTGGACTCAAGTAATGGCTTCCTTTCTCCTTTGGTTCCGGGTGAAGGTCGCCGCGTTGTTCCATATGCTTCAGATCGTTACGTGCTTCCAGTGTATCTTTCGACTTTCCATATACACCTAGGAAGCCAAGAAGGTTTACGCAAAGGTTCTTAGTGAGGTGCATCACGTCGATTGCGTGGCGGACGTCCAAGAATTCCCAATAGGGTAACTCCCAAAATATAGAGTTTTTTTCCACATCGCCGCGTGACCATCTTCGCTCTCTATAGGCTGGCTGCCAGGCCCCTTTCCAAACATCACTTTAAGATCTTTCACCATAGCAAACACTGTTTTACCGCTGCGATGTTTTGGCTTCGTACGGTGGTCCGCCGTATGTTCAAAGTGCTTGCCTTTCTTCCGTACTGGGTGGTTTGCTGCAAGGAATCGACGATGACCTATGTACACAACCTTCCGACAGTGCTTAAGATACGTACTCTTTGTTTCATCCATATAGTGTGTGCAAGCCTTGTACCCCTTGTTGGACTGCCTGGATAGGTTGCTAAGTGCAGGCTAATCGTTGATGGTTACGAACAGCAGCGCTCGTACGTTAAACTCCTCCTGTTTGTCCTCGTCCCACATGGGGACACCTTCCTTCTTCCACAACAGTTTAAGATCTTCGACCAGTGGTCTTAGGTACACGTCGATGTCGTTACCAGGTTGCTTGGGGCCTTGAATAATAATCGGCATCATTATGTACTTCCTCTTTATGCATAGCCAAGGGGGGAGATTGTAGATACACATCGTAACGAGCCAAGTGCTATGGCCGCTGCTCATCTCTCCAAAAGGATTCATGCCATCCGTACTTAAACCAAACCGTATGTTTCGTGTGTCCTTTCCAAAGTCTTTAAATTTTCTGTCGATGTTTCGCCACTACGAACCATCGGCGGGGTGTCTCAGCATCCCGTCCTGTTGACGTTCTTCAGCGTGCCAATGCATCATTCTAGCATTCCCCTTGTTTCTGAACAAACGCCTTAGCCGTGGTATTATAGGGAAATACCACATCACCTTAGCAGGAATTCTCTTCTTCGTTAGCTGCCCGTCAACCTCACCTGGATCATCTCGCCTAATCTTGTATCGTAGTGCTTTACAAACAGGGCATGCTTCTAGGCTCTCGTACTCCTCACCGCGATATAGGATACAATCATTCGGACATGCGTGAATCTTCTGAACTTCTAGTCCTAGAGGGCAGACTATCTTCTTAGCCTCGTACGTTGTCTCGGGCAATTTGTTTCCCTCTGGAAGAATGTTCTTGACGAGTTTCAATAAATCGCCAAATGCCTTGTCACTAACACCATTTTTTGCCTTCCATTGCAAGAACTCCAGAGTGGTATCCAACTTTTTGTGCCCCTGCTCGCAACCTGGGTACAACGACGTTCTGTGGTCCTCTAACATCAGCTCCAATTAATGGGACCCCTTTTCACTTTCACAGTTCTCCTTTGCGTCCTGCAACATCTGACCAAGATCCGGGACTATTGTGGATTTCGGCCGACCGACCAAAGATGGTTTCTGCACCATTGAAACAAAACTAGCCGTCCTTCCTTTTATACTGAATGATTGAATGGTTGAATGATTTATGATAATTATAATTATTTAAGTATACAAATGAATGGACTAACTATATTATGAAGTTGAAAAGCACATTTAATTATTCCAAGAAATTCGTATATACGGTAGAGGGTCTTTTAAAAATCACACCGTCCAGCAAGCGTACGCATTATTCATTTATTCATCCGTCAAGAAAGGAAAAAAAACATGGAGTACGTGAAGTCCAAAATTAATGACACATATTGCTGAAATGGAGTATTTGATAGGTGGCAAACTCTTAACTTATCTATGTATATGATAAACTGCAAATTTATTTTAAAAAGGATCGATAAACGGCATATGATCTATTGCGATTGGACTATCTGATGATGACGGCCGATCTACTTTGCTTGCTTTCTGACCAAGTTAATTTTGACCTTTTCCGATCCTTAAGCTGTCTGGCTGAGTGAATGATGAGTGGTGAACTACGAACAGTGCATTTGGGGGACATTGCTTTGTTTGGATTTAAAGCTTGTTTTAACTTTTGCAAGCAAGTTGTTTGGTAAGAGTCAGCTAAACAAAACCAAGCTAGATATGACGAAGATATAGATGCCCCGGTGTTCACCTTTCTACCTTCCGGTTTTCTTCTTCACTTTCTCTAATTTTCTCTTTCTCTTTATTTCTCTTTCTCTTTACAGAAAGGGTGGCCATCATCTGCATCTGCAAGTGATAAGGATGCATGGCTAGCTAGATGCTTTTCATCTTAATTTCATTTGCTAATTAATTACGACACCAATTCTTCTTGTGTTGTCACTGAAATTGTTTCCATGGAATTTTATTTGAAAATTTTAAATTAGAGCCTTGTCGCAGAGCATGCATGCAGCTCTGCAAACTGCAATTGCATAATTTATGTTAACATCATTCATGGACAAACAAAATACACTAAACAATTCTGCCTAGAGAAGAAAAATAAGCTAATCGGTCGATCAGCAGCTAAATAGTTTTTTTTTTCTTGGGAAGTAGTAACTAAGTACCTTTTCTCCAACTCTTTTCCAAGATATACTCTGTATATTTTATAAAATCAACAGTAGCAGTATAATTCTTAACTGTAGCAAGTGCCGACAAAGGAGAATTAGATTCAATTTAGAGAATGAGAATACTCCCAATTTTATGAACACCACCAGTATATAGTTAGAAACCTTCTGTGGAGTATTATGGGACTGCGAAGTGAATGTAGCTTTAACTGGTTACATTGCTTATGATAGAACTAATCCATATAGGTTCGAGTTCTAGATTTGATACGAATTCTTTTATTTACGGCTAATTAATCTTTCAATAATAGGTGACGCACCTATCGACAGCGAGGCGTTCGTAGTGGCTTTTTATCAATATCAAAATATGCTAGCTCTTCGAAGGTGCTAGCTAGGGATGAAAACAGTACGGAATTTTTCCGGATTCCGGGCCAGTTTTCGAAAACGGAATCAGTCGGTCGGAATTTTTTCGGAATTTTTCGAAAACGGAAACGAATTCGGAAATATTTTGCCGGAAACGGAATCGAATATGATAATAGCAGTTTCCGTCGGAACTCGGAATCGGTCGGAAATTTTCCGAAAACTTTCTCGGAATTTCCGAAGTTACAGAAGGCCCATACAAGTACAACTACAAGTCCATAATACCTCCCCAGCCCAACCCAACTCAGCATCTACCCTAAGTCCTAACCTAATTCAGAATAGAGAAGAGTGAGAGACAGAGAGTCAGAGCGAGCCGGGCGGAGGACTGGAGGAGCGGCATACAGATCTCGCGGCCGTCCTCGGCTCCTCGCCTCGCGCGGTCGCGCGGCCGCGCCCCGGCCGTCCTCGCCCCCTCGCCCCTCGCGGCCCTGCGCGGCCGCGCCCCTGCGGTCTCGCGCCGCCGCGCCCCGGCCGTCCTCGCCCCCTCGCCCCTCGCGGCCCTGCGCGGCCGCGCCCCTGCGGTCTCGCGCCGCCGCGCCCCGGCCGTCCTCGCCCCCCGCGGCCCTGCGCGGCCGCGCCCCCACCGTCCACGCCCCCCACGGCCCCGCGCCCCAGCCGCCTCTCGTAGCCGCTGAAGCCTCATGCTCCACTAGTCCACTGGGCAAGTGGGCAGTGGGCACTGGCAGTGGCAAGTGGCAACTCTTCCTCACCGCCATCGACGCCGACGACACCTCGCATCGCAACAGCCAGCAGTGAGTGAATGTTGAATGATTGATTTATGTGTAGTCTCTGTATATATTGTTGAGCAATGAGCATGACTGCATGAGTCTCTATATATATATGTGTAGTCTCTGTATATATTGCCAAGCACTCCAATAATAGAAGCATGGCTTTGTTTGCGTGGAATAATAAAAATACAGCTGAAAAATGATATATGCTAGATGCTACTATGCTGAAAAATGATATACTTTCCGTTGATTTGTTTTCTTTTATGTTGTAGATTTGTGATGGATTCATCAAATGCAAGTAGCAGCAGTGCAAGTATATGCAATGCGGGTATTGTAGCTTTGCGAGCATCGCAACCAACTCTTGCAAATGAAGGAGATCCTGCTGCAAATGTTGCTGCAGTAGCAAGAGTTCAAGTTGATTTGACACAAGAAGCTACTGAGGACGCAAATGTCCCTCCTACAAAGAAAGCAAAGAAGTGCAGTTCCGAGGTTTGGAGCCATTTTGACAAGTATGAGAAAAAGGTAGTAGGAGATGATGGAACAGAGATCGTAGAGCTTTGGGCAAAGTGTAAGAAGTGCAGCTATACATCTCGTCGTGAGAGCAACAGGGGCACAACAATATTTTGGAGTCACTTAGACAAAAAGCACCAAATAAAAAGTGGCCAGCAGCTTCTAAATCTCAAAAAGAGTGAAAGCGGCACTTCTGTTGAGACTTACAGGTATGATGAGGCTGTTAGCTTGAAGAAATTTTACTTGTTAATCATTATGCATGAATATCCCTTTAATATTGTTGAGCATGAGTACTTTGTGGATTTTATTAAGTCCTTGCGCCCTACTTTTCCAATCAAAAGTCGCATAACTGTTAGGAAAGACATACTGAATATGTTTTTGGAGGAGAAGAAGAAAATGTATGAGTACTTCAAAACTCTTTCATGCCGCTTTTGTACAACCATGGATATGTGGACCTCAAATCAAAATAAATGTTATATGTGCATCACTGTGCATTGGATAGATGATAATTGGTGCATGCAAAAGAGAATTATCAAGTTTATGCATGTAGAGGGCCATCACTCAGGGAACAACTTGTGCAAAGTGTTCTATGATAGTGTACTGGACTGGAACCTTGATAGAAAATTGCTTGCACTTACTTTGGACAATGCATCAGCCAATGATGTATGTGCTAGGGGGTTAGTACAAAAGCTCAACAAGATACAACCCTTGATCTGTGATGGGGCCTTTTTTCATGTTAGATGTTTGAATCATATTTTCAATCTTGTTGCTCAAGATGGTTTGAAGCAAATTTCATCTAGTATTTCAAATATCAGAAACACAGTTTGGATTGTAAAGAACTCCCCGCTGCAGTGGGAAGAATTCATGAAGTGTGCCTCTGAATGTGATGGGTTAGACATTACTTGTGGTCTCTCTTTGGATGTTCCAACAAGGTGGAATTCCACATTTCTCATGTTAAAGCAAGCTATTCACTATAGACTTGCATTTAATAGGCTCTTTCTTCGTCATAGACACAAATATTTGAAATGTGCCCCAACAGATGATGATTGGACTATGGCAAAGTCATTGTGTACATGCTTGAAGAGATTTTATGATGCTACTTTGATCTTCTCTGGCAGTAGTTATCCAACTGCAAATTTATTTTTTACAAAATTTTGTCAAATAAAGATGGCAGTAGAAGATTGGTGCCATAGTTCTAATACAGTTATTGCAACTATGGGCAAGTCAATGAAACCTAAGTATGATAAATATTGGGAGAAGTCCAATATGGCTCTTTCTGTAGCTTGCTTTCTTGATCCTAGGTTCAAGAGAACACTTCTTGAGTATTATGCAGATAAGGTTTATGGTGAGAGTGCCCCAAAACACATGGCAGACTTCATGGCTATTATCAATAAGCTATTTGATACTTATGCATCTAGTCAACCAACTTCGAAGATTCCAGCAGCTACAGATGTGCAGAATAATCCTTTAGTGACTAAAGAGTATGATGGGGAGAGTGATGATGAACTTGATGCAGATGTTCTACAATACTTGCGTGCTAGTACTGCCCCTGGAATAGGTACTAAAAGTGAGTTGGAAGTTTACATGGATCAACCACTGTTGGAATGGGACATAAAAGACAAAAGCCCATTTAATATTTTGCATTGGTGGTCTCTCAAGCAACATGAGCTTCCTATTCTTAGTCGACTTGCTCGTGATGTACTAGCTATTCAAGTATCAACTGTGGCTTCAGAATCTGCATTCAGTGCCGGCGGTCGTGTTATTGATCCGTTTCGTAGCCGTCTAGATCCTGAAATTGTGCAAGCTCTGATTTGCACCAAAGATTGGACTGCAGCATCAAGAAAAGGTAATATTCAGCTGTGTGTACACCTTTTTTTTATTGCTTTTACTAGTTCATATTCAAATTCTTGAGTTAATCTATGATTATGAACATTTAGGTGGAAATGTAGTTGGGTCTATCCTAACTGAGATGGACATGGAGAACCTGGAGCGAAATTTTTGTGCCTTGTTGTCCCTGGTTTGTGCTTGTATTACTAACATATGTTTATAGTGGCTCACTTTATACTTTCACTAATGCTTGATAATTTTTTTGTTGAAGACCAATGAAACAGATCATGAGGCAGTGGAAATGCTATGTTGCAGTGGGACAACATAGCGCCAATGGATGTTTGAAGAAAATGTTGGTCAATTTAATTTTCAAGTTACATCTAATTTCAAGTTTCCATTTCAAATTAGTGTACTCCTGCTGCACAAGTGGATGAGATATGTTTGAACCATGTACCGATGTGTTTTGTGATTGAACTATGTTTTGTGATGAACTATGTATTTATAGGGTGATGTGTTTTGTGATTGAACTAAGTACTGAAACACTGATGGACTGATGTGCGTTGCTGTTCTGTGATGATTGATGAACTATTGCTGTTCTGTGATGATTGATGAACTAAGTGTTGATGGACTGATGTTCTGTTGTTGTTCTCAAACCCATTTCCTGGAGTGATAGGCTGATAGCAGTATAGCACCTGAATTGTGTATACCTTATAGGCTTATACCATTCTGTTTTGTTGTATTCTTTTAGAATATTTGTTATGCAAATTATATGAAGTTATAGAAGAATATATTTTGCTGTGAGGCTCAGTTTGAGGGGTTTATGTATTCCGATAAATTTTCGTTACCGTATCCGCGCCGGTTCATTTTCGCTCCGTTTTCGGTTTCGATAATATTCGTTTCCGTTTTCGTTTCCGGGGTTTCCGATTTCGATTCCGATTCCGAAAAAAAATATGAAAACGAAAACGATAAAAGTTGTTTCCGTCCGTTTCCGTACCGTTTTCACCCCTAGTGCTAGCTCTTCAAAGGTGCTTATAGAATTGGGTGTATATGTGTATATATAGAAGTGAATGTGTATGTTGTAATTAAGCGCATATGATGTTAAGTACAAGTATCATGATAACTAATGAACCAACGAAGCACTGAAGCTAGCCGAAGTTAGTATATATATGTATAAATTTATGAAAGGACAGCATCTATCGATTAGTATTTGAGTCGATCTGAAGGCATTCACACATCGACTTTATTTCTCTTCTCACACATGCATGCATGCTGTCATATGTACAGTGTACATTGTCTGATGGATCCGCACGTACTCTCTCATCTGCTTTTGAATAATTATTAAATTATCGCCGATGATTCGAATATATTTGTACATGCACGATCGATCGTGCGGTTGCTACTAGCTTTTGATCTTTGTCGTCTTGTTCATGTTCTATTAGTATATGATCACAATCAAATGCCCTGGTCACCAAAGTATGCTGTTTCGAACATGTTTGAAGTCAAACTTTAAAAATTACTCTCTCCGTTTCATATATTATAACACTTCAAATTTATCATAAGTTATTTTTAAAAAAAAAATTAGTTGAGTTCATAGAAAAATGTAGGAACATTATCAGCATCAAAATTAGTTTGATCATTAAATCCACCCTTAAGGTCTATTTGTTTTGTGTTAGAAACGGTGCTACATCTTTGTATGTACACAGGGGCGGATCCAGCACGGGGGCGGCGGGGTCTCGAGCCCCCACTATTGCCGTGAAGAATATAAGAGCTCCCACGAAGACCCCACTAAAATTTTTTACCATATGTAGATGGTAGGGGGGACTGTAACTCTATCTAGTTTGCTCAGACCCCACTGCTATTTTTTTCTGGATCCGCCACTGTGTACACTTGGACAAATTTGAATAAATTTGTCCTAACTATAGATCCAAAAGCGTCGCGTAATATGGAATAGAGCAAGACAAACACCAATTTTATTAAAACAACTATATCAGATTTATCAAAAATATATTTTTAGATTTGCCTTGAAACTTTACTTCCACAAACACTATTATTTTATTAGGAGATGCGTGCAGTGACAAGGATGGCGTGGTTTCAATCAATCCTATGATCAATCCCTAACACACTCACAATTTCTGCTTAAAAAAATATTTGGAGGGACGTCTTTCCCTCCAATTATTATTATTATTATTATTATTATTATTATAGTTTTTTAAGTATCTTGCACTAAAATTATTGGTTAGTTTTATTTAATTTTGATGACCATGTCATATCTAAAATTAACAATATGTTTTTTATTGGATGGAGAATAATTTAATCTTCATGAATTGGTGCAGACACATGATTCATAGTATGCATTATGTCGACTGCATGGCATTTATTCTGGGGGTGAAAGCAAATCGATGCATGCATCTGTATGTACATGCATGTGCAATTCAAAAACCTGCAGGCGCAGGATAAATTCAAATAGAAAAGAAAACGTCTTCTAGTACCAAACATGAATCCACAAACTTCCAAACACATTAATCAATTCCGCCAAATTACAGCTTGGGTCCATGAACTTTCAAATTTGATCCCGCTATTTCCACCTGGCGTGGCCACAGCAGCTGGCAGAGACGTAATTAATCAGCCTAATTATGCTTGCCGTTGACATTCCCAAGCCTAGTTGGTATCTTGGTTCTCTCTTTTTTCTCGGTTAAATTAAAATATAGGTTGCAAATGTGCGAAAAGTCTCAAACTTTTCCTTTCTTTAAACTAACCTTTACTCTAGGACGCCCCTGTTTTGCGAGTGGAGTACAACACGTCGTCATTGCCAAATGACACTCTCTCTTGGCCTATCTTTTCTTAAATAAGTTGGATTAATGTGCAGATAACGATAAGAATAATAGTGTTTGAGCCGTCTTTTCATGAAGAGACGAAAAAAATAATCAAATAATTAATTAGCATTGAAATGAATAAGTAGTACTATCAATGTTTTAAATAGCGAGTTAAAACATTTAGCGGTTAGCTTCTCAAACAGCTATAGCGGGCTAAATGGAGCTATAGCGACTAAATTGTACATGAGAGTAAATAGCTAGAACTCTTCTTTAACAGCTATAGTGAGAGATAGCGGCAACTATAACAGGAGATTTAAAACCTTGAGTACTATATATCATCATGTTCTTGGATTACTTTATTAGATATATATTCATAAGACGCTCGATCGTGAAAATAGTTTTAATAAAATTTCAACAAAATTATGTTCGAAACAACAAATATTTGTGATCGGAAGTACTTGTATATTCACCTTTAGAAAATAGAAATAGATATACCATGAACTCATTCATACAACAGCCGGATAGATATACATCACTACTCATCTAGACCGTTCCATGGACTACATACATACGTATGGTATATCTTTTATATTTATATTCTATATATATATATATATATATATATATCCAGCTATATATAGAGGAAATAATTGAATGAGATAGATATTAGAGATGGCCTACAGCTACTACAAACGGTAGAAAATACATGAAGATAGAAACGGGTGAGCATTGAAGGGAGAGGGAAGGAATTATAAATGGCAGGCAATAAAGGCCTTCCAAATAGGCTCCCTTCATCCCTCTATAAAAGCACCCCTTCCCCTTGCAACCTTTCACCCATCAACAGCAACAAACAATAGTTCTTTTCTTTCTCTCTCTCTCCCTTTGTAGGTGTAGATGTTGATTTCATGGCTCTTCTGATTCTTCGTATTCTCTAGTCTCTCAGTATTATATGCATAGTTGAAGTTTTTTTTTGGTTAACATAGTATTTCTGAAGCCTCTGATGTTTGCTTTTGCTATTGCAAATCTTCTAGTTTTGTGTATGCTATATACTATATGTTTCAGATCTCTTTTGGTTTGTGGTTTTGTTGTTTCTTGAATATGTGGTTGCGTTTTGGTTATGAAGTGGAGCTCCTTTCGTTCCAATGAAAGGTTTATCTGAAGGGTGATACAGCTGCTTGTTCATGGTTCCCACTATTCTATCTCATAGGAAAAGAGATAGGCTTGTGGTTTGCATGACCAAGGAGCCGAATCAACTCCTTGCTGACCACTCTTTGGATTGAAGGGAGCTCTGCATCTTGATCCCATATACATGTCACTACTGATTGCATGTCTTATATATTTGCCCCTTATTCATGTTGGATTTGATTTTTTTTCCTGGTTTCCCATGTGTAGATCTAATGATTTTTGATAATGCTTGTACTTCAAACCAGTCATATATAGCACCTGCATATTCGATGGAGAGATGATCTGGTTTTGCAAGCTGCGTTGTTTTGGCGTTACTTCAGCCAGTTATTTTTAATTAAATGTAAAGGTTTCTTATGTTTCAATCTGAAGTATGATCTCTTTAGCTAATCAAGAGATTCAGATTTATTTATTTTTTGGGTATCATTGCGTTGAATGGTGTACTTTGCATCGCTTTATTCCCTTGTTGGTGAGATGTTATGTCACTGTTGAATTATTCCATCACTGTTTGTCTTTGCACCAGCGTGTTGCATGTCCATCTGTTGTAGGGACAAGCAGATGTTGTTAGATCTTGCTTTGCTCTTTGGACAGTTTGATCTATCTCTCCTATGAACACTGCTTGTGTCCACTCTTTTTTTCCCTTTTGCTATACCTGCTGGTTCTGATAGATTTGCATCAGATACCCTTATGCTTGGATCTACTAGCCGCTCTTAGTATTTTCATTGCTTCGTACACCGGTCATCACATGTTCGTCTGTTTATGTGTACTGTACTACTCACTGACAGTGTGCAGCTGTAGTTATTTGGCCTCATTGGCAACCGTGCATCATGATGTTCATGTTCTCTTTCTTTGTCCCAACATATGCTCTTCTTTGTTGATTGCTCCTTTTTTTGCAGCATTACTATGTTATTATATATATTAACACGTCGAGATCTATTCTGATGCAAACATATTAGATGTAGATCCGTCCTGGAGCATGGAGGTTATATGATGTCGATTGTTTGGAAGAAGAGAAATATGGAAGACTGATGCAAAGCTTTGCCGGCATGATGAACGTTGATTTTAGTTGATGATTGGGTTAAATCCCAAGTGTAACCATAAACAATTCCTGCTTGCTAGTCCTGTCATTCTGTATATATTCTGTATATCTGAATGAGGTTTAACAATGATTCTACTGTTAGCCGAATATAGGCAAACTAACATCTGAAATGCTAAGTTTTAAGATATTTTTTTTCTACTTGATACTCATAAATCAATGTTATTGGTCAATGTATATATCTACTACTTAATGAATTTTTTCAGAAGGGTGCTCTTTAGTGCTATGGTTATCCTATCGAAGTGTATCATAACCCATTCCTGCAATCTGTAACACTGAAATATCTATACACATAGTCCCCTTCATGAATTATTGGAAGATCTGTTCTCCCAGATTATTTTTTTCGCAAAATTCAGACAGCAACTGGCCGGTTCGTACCCTATCAGACCATTCAATGTTAGTATCTTGCAAATTACCCAAAACTACCCATGATGATCCGACGAGGAAGACGAACCCATGGCCAACTTGAGAAGGTCTCATGATGATCCGATTCGTTTGTGGGTCGTCTGGTTCGTTCATCTTTGTTTTTATGGGCCTCCATTGGTAGCCGGCCCAGATAGCGATACTCTCCAGTTTTCAGCTGCTTTTTCACATTTTTTTTTAGCACACTGTGGAGACTTTATTTCTAAATGATCTCATGCTCAACAAGAACCGAACATGCGTGACCCTCGTTTTTTTTTAAAAAAATAATAATAATAATAATAGAAATGGTTTACATCTCTGATTTTCGCTGAAGGCGTACAGGACAAGCTGTTCTCAACTTCTCTTGTTAAGATGATCACCAGAATTAAAAGCTGAAGACTACGCTAACTAAAGAATTGCTAGCTATTGCGCTTCAACAATATTAACTTCGTCGCCCATAAAATAATTCTACCTGGACACCTGGACAAATAGTATTTGTCAAGGTGCATTGTCAGAAACAGAACCACATTTTTGTATGGAGATAACAATTGGTAATTCAGAATTGCTCATATACAAAGGAATATTCATAAAAACTAAATGTTAATTTGACAATCTATATTTTTATCCTGTAACTGAAACGATAATCAAATCAAACATTACATATACTAGTTTTTTAGATAAAATTAAATTAGTAGAAGCTAGAAAGAACACAAGTGGGATCATCCATGGTTAGTGTTGGAGGTTGGCGAGGAGAGCGTGGGAGGCATGGAGGATGCCGGAGACGAGGAGGAAGGCGGTGGCCGGGACGCTCACCGCCACCGCCGCGACGATCCCGACGCCGACGCCGGGGCGGGAGCTCATGAGGAAGGCCTGCACGGCGCCCACCAGAGCGCACACGTCGGCGTCGTAGCTCCCGTACCACTCCTTCTCCCACGCCGCCCACTCCGCCGGCGGCTCCCACCCGCTCTCCGCCGCCCTCATCTCGTGGATCCTCCGCCGCAGCTCGATCATCCCCTCGTCCACCACCCCGCCGCCGCCGCTGCCCGAGAAGAACTGATCCGCGTCGTCGCGCCGCCGCGACCTCACCGCCGCCGGCTTCCTCAATGTCACCGACGTCGTCGTCGTCGTCGTCTTCTGTGGTGGTCGCCGGGATGCGAGCGCCGGTCCAGCCAGGCGAACGGCGGCGGCGGGGAATTGGGAGATCGCCGGTTGCATTTTTTGGATTCAGAGAAGAAGAATTGTGCAGCTAGCGAATGCTGTGATTTGATTCAGCTAACGCGATTCGCGATTCGATTGCGATTCGATTCAGGAGAGAATCAGAATCGCGAATTTGAAATGGATTTTTGAGGAGGATCAGGAGAGATTGGAGTGGAGAATTGGTGGAATGCGATTGATTGATTTGGAGCTTGGGCTAGTTGCTTGGGTTTATATATATAGTGCGTCGTTGTTGGCAAAAAAAAAAAAATAATAATAAAAAAACAAATAAACGCGTGGCAAGAACGTTCCAATGGCCGATTCCGTGTGATTACCTAGCATTTTTTTTTTCTGCAAAAGTTCAGACATTGTGGCATCCAGGATAGTTTTCTTAACTGAAAGGAGACCTGTTCTAGAAATGAATGTAACTATAAGCTCCATCATGCCCTCAAAATTATTATAATTCTTCTGTTCTAAATTATTTCCTCCCTCGGCCCCTTTCTCTCGGCCTATTCTCCATTTAGAATGTCGACATAGACTCTTGGAGACATTAGGCTGTGTTAGCTGGAATGGGTTGGGAACCCATCTCCTGCACACGGAAAACGGAGCGGTCCATTAGCGTGTGACTAAGATCAATACTCCCTCCGTTCCAAAATATAAGGCACAACCACCCTTAACCTAAAGATCAAGAAACAATTATTATCATCTCAAAGTTTGTATCACCCTAATAAATATAATGCATATATTCAATAGAATAAGAGATCTCGAGGGTGAAGGATTTAAAAAAGTAATAATTAAATGGAGAAGAGGTCCTAATTAATTGTATGCATGCATGACTTATATTATGGAACATCCAGAAAATGTAGTTGTGCCTTATATTATGGAACGGAGGGAGTATGATTTTTTTAAGTAACTTCCACATAGAAATTTTTTTAAAAAAAACTCACTGTTCAGCAGTTTGGGAAGCGTGCGCACGAAAAACGAGGCGGAGGGAGTTGGGAATTACAAACAGAGCCTAAATGTGTGTTCTTTTATCCCTTTTTATAACTTGTACCTCTTATTTTCCACGCGTACGCTTTTCAAATTTCTAAACAACGTTTTTTTTATAAAAAAAAAGGTTTTACAGGAAAGTGCTTTCATGCATAGGAATTTGAAACACGTCGACGTGGCTATGTTCGTTTCAAGCTGTTAAATGATACTCCCTCCGGGCTGATAATACTTGTCATTTTAGATAAGGGTGTCAAACTTTAGAATCTTTGATTATGAATTATTTTTAAAATATTTGTCTTTCAAATATGTTTACTATATGTATAGATTAGTCTTAAAAGGTACTTTAATAAAATCATATATTTATTAACATTTTTATACATATTATAATAAAAAATAATGGTCAAAGTTGCTTTTTGGAGACCGTGCCGTGCCCTTATACAAAACGACAAGTATTATCAACCCGGAGGAAGTACGCTTTTTTTAAAAATAATCTCTAAAAAAGTTGCTGTAAACAATTCATATTAATCAATTTTTTAAGTTTGGAATCATTAATACTCAACTAATTATACACTAATGGTCCACCTTAGTTTTCTTATCTTCTCAATCTTTTCATTTCTCCTCGTCTCAAACGCACCCAAGAGACTAAGGTGGTGTTTGGATCTAGGGACTTAACTTTAGTCTCTGTATTTAGATACTAATTTAGAGTATTAAATATAGACTACTTATAAAACTAATTATATAAATGAAATCTAATTTGCGAGACAAATTTTTTAAGCCTAATTACTCCATAATTAGAGAATGTTTACTGTAGCATCACATAGGCTAATCATGGATTAATTAGGCTCAATAGATTCGTCTCGCGAATTAGTCCAAGATTATGGATGGGTTTTATTAATAGTCTACGTTTAATATTTATAATTAGTGTCCAAACATCTGATGTAATAGGTGCTTAAAAGTTTTAGTCCCATCTAAACAGGGTCTAAGAGTCCTTTGAAACACACGAATTTGAAAGCACAAAAATATAAAGAACACGGGTCACATGCCTTATAAATTCCTACATAAATTAGAAGCACAACTGCACAAGAGTATTTCAAAACAGTCGTTTGGATTACACACACGCAAAAAAAAAAAAAAAGAAATTGTAGACGTACAGGAAGAGAAAACCATGAGTTGGA
Organism: Oryza meridionalis; assembly: GCA_000338895.3. NCBI lineage: Eukaryota > Viridiplantae > Streptophyta > Magnoliopsida > Poales > Poaceae > Oryza > Oryza meridionalis. The sequence continues at coordinate 1,157,670 of CM002524.2, forward strand.
CTTTCTCATGTTTGTTTTAGTCTAAAATTGTAATGGAATGCTTTATTCCTTAGGATGTTCATAGAAAACTTTTAAGGACATGCTCTTTATTCCAGATAACTTCATATGAATTTTATTTCTAGGATTCAAATGCTTCAGGAAAAACTAAACAATTATTTTCTTCCAAATGAGCCTAAAACATGTTTAATCATTATTTTATATTGCGGATTAACGTAGGCAGATATAGGAAATTAAGTGCGACACGGTTGGATTTGGACGATAGATCGATGTGACGCCGGTCGGCCGATATATATACGCGTTGAGAGATCGAGTGGATCGAAATTCGTTGGAAATTGCTGTACCATATCATGCTGTTGCTTGCTTGTACTGATCCTATCATGCATCATTGTGTGAATATCCTAGCCAGTGCTGTTCATCAATAGTGGGTCAAGTTGTAATTAAGCAAGCGGCCGGCGATTGGCTCCACACGAAACGCGTTTCCTTAACTCCCTGGTTTTCTGCTCCCTGCAGCATGCAGCTAGCTATCTTCGCTTTGCTTGCACTACTTTTCTTCCAGCATATATGCACAAATTATATATTATACTCCCTCCGTACTGACACCGTTGACTTTTTTAAATATATTTGATCATTCGTTTTATTTAAAAACTTTTGCGAAATATGTAAAACTATATGTATACATAAAAGTATATTCAACAATAAATCAAATGATAGGAAAAGAATTAATAATTACTTAAATTTTTTGAATAAGACGAACGATCAAACATGTTTAAAAATGTCAATGGCGTCAAATATTTAGGGACGGAGGGAGTACTAGCATAAGAAAGAAGCAGCCTAGCATAACTGCATTATGACCATTTATTTTGTGCTGGAAGGACTGAATAACTAAATGATTTATGGTATTTTCTTTGTCTTATAATAAATTTATTTTTGCTTCTCCTATTTATCTTAAAATAAGTTTATTTTTAGTAATCATTGCATTAGGGTTTATGAAAATATGAAATAATTACATCAAAAATAGGTAAGTGAGGAATAATTGTACTCGGATTTGATAAAGTAAGGGTATTCTAGTCCTTTTAATTTTATATCGGTATGTGTGGGATGAGTAAAAAAATAAACTTATTTTTTGGAAAGAGAAAGTACTTCATAATATTTTAGCTACTCCTTTTGTACATCCACCCAAAATCCTTTATATTATGAGACCGATAGAGTACTAATGAATAAATTAACTTATTATAAAGTTAAAAAAATATACATATTTAAAACAAAATTTTAAAGAAGTTTATATGTGGAAAGTTTAGTTTAAAAAAATTCCCACCATTTAGAAATTCTGAAAATGTGCACATTTATATATATATTTGTCCATGAAGCAGAAAAGAGCAGCAGAGTATGTGACGACCAGATCATCAAGCTAACCCATGCGCACTTGCTACTCCCTCCGTTTTATAATGTAAGTCATTTTAGCATTTTTATATTAATATTGATGTTAATAAATCTTAATGTTAATGTAGGAAATGCTAGAATGACTTATGTTGTGAAACGGGGGAAGTATATAGCTAATCAGCCGGTGTCGCCGTTCGTCGGAGCTGAGTTACCTATTCATAATAAGAATTTTTGCTTGCTCATAATTAAACGACGGTGATCGTTTACTACGTACGTAAATGTCGTTCGCACGCATGTGCAAGACGCGTAAAAGCGTATGCAACGCGCATTTCGTCAATTAATTAATTCTTGTATGCACTTAATTTCTCACCAAATGTTAGTACTGGCTTAGTCGTAGTGTATCATGTAAGTAGCAGGGAAACGGGGGAACAGCAAATTAATTAATTGGTTGGACGACAGCTTAATCCCTCGTCTGAAACAAAACAAATTAAGCGAAAGAAAACGAAAGCTTCTCATCATTTCGTGATTGATTGATCGAAAATCGTTGTAAAAATGATCTTTTTCCAAAAAAAGAAAGTTGTAAAATTCTTCTAGCTAAGAGGAATTTTCTTTTTGCAAGGAGATAAAAGGATTTTGGAAGATATATTTCTTCTGGCACAATATATAATAATAATAATATTGGCATTAGCTAGCTCTGTCATCTTTTCATTCTTTTTACTGGAGTTGTGGATGTCGCCGTCATCGATCCAAGATGCATTGAACGAAACGTAGCTCCAGTCCTCAACACAGCAAGATATCTCTTCAATGTTGGCAGCTAGCCAATGTCGTTTTTTCAAGGGCTTTAATTTTCTCCTGGATATAATTGATTAGATCGATCGGCTAGCTAGGCTAGCTAGCTAATTAATATGCAGGTGGATCCTACTATTTGTGTTTTGTTTGTTTAATTAATCATACAACAAGATATGTTTCATGTGACATACTGCCTGACGCACAAATGGTTGTATAATTTCCATGCCGGTTTATTAGTTTTAGCTTTGACCATACTGCGTTATATAAATATAATCCTAGTATTTGTTGGGCAAGGTCCATTGAAATTAATCAGCAGCAAGGTCATCTCTGAAGATCAAGCTCCTGATTATTTGCTGGTTCCTTCAGAGACGAATATATATACGTATTATAAATCCATATCGATTATTGGATATAATTTCCTGAAGATTCCTTTGAGTGAGGTCAAATTGCACATTTTATTTAGCACATTTGTTTGACTTTCTACATTATTTTTTCTAACACCATCTCTCCTTCCATAATCAATTATCAATATTATTGTACATTTTCCCACATAGTGAGTGTCTGATCTACTTCATGCGTTGGCACTTGTGATCTTTGAATAGTACTTCATATAGGAGGACATTTCCCTCTCATGGCTCTTGTATTACAAATCTCCTTTGTTTACTGAAGGCCGCGTTCTTCAATGGCTTAAATAGAGGAAAACTTTTTCGTTTTTCGTACGCACTTTTTTGGAACTACTAAAAACATGTTTTAAAAAAATACTTCCTTCACAATGTAAGTCATTTTAGAATTTCCCACATTCATATTGATATTAATGGATCTAGGTAGATATATATTTCTAGATTCATTAATATTAATATGAATGTGGGAAATACTAGAATGACTTATATTGTGAAATGGAGGGAGTATATATATTAAAAAGTTGCTTTAAGAAATCATATAATTCGTCATTTGGAATATATTTATCTCCGCTTATGTTTTATCAGTGTTCAAGCTAGATTCCGGGTCTGTTTGGCACAGCTCCAGCTCCAATTCCACCTCTCCTGGAGCTGGAGCCTAGCCAAACAATTAATTTCAGCTCCACTGGAAATAGGAGCGGAGTTGGGTGGAGCACTCTTACAAAATGAACTAGAGAGGTGGAGCTGGATTTAGGATGCTTCACAACTCCACTCTAGACCCAACTCCTGAAGCATGATTTAGGAGTTGGAGCACTACCAAGCAGACTCTCCATCTCGGACAACTGTATCCACTGGACGCATCGGATATAGCCATATTTTGATATTTAACTTTAATCGAAACCGTCATTTAGTGTACAAAGAAAGTAATAAGAACAAACACCCTTGAAGATAAATCACCGACAAAATCAGGATTGATGGTACCTTAATATTTCCTATAATTTTTTTCACCTTGGTTTGTGAGTGTATGTATTTAGCCGTGTATATTTTAGTTATATAGAGGCTGAGATTGTTCTATAGACATATATATCATCCCGATATAATTGATTGAGTTTAATAAAACTTTCATTATCTTATAAAATCACCAACAAATTAAATTTAAGATCAACTACACAAGATCAGCTGTGTATAGCATATCATTCTATCTACATTTAACACTGCGATAATAATGCAGGGTTAATTCCTTTCTAACACACTCTTGTTTACAAGTTGGAAATCAGTTTCAGGCAACATTTTAGCTACAAGGTAGAGATGATGATCCGGTCAAGGAACGACGTGGTGCTGCAGGAGCAGGGCGGACTCCGCCGCCAGCTGCGCCAGGTGGTGCACGGCGGCGACGGCGGAGACCGGCACGCCGGCGAACAGCAGCGCGGCGGCGGCGATGGCGACGCTGGGGCGGGTGCCCATGAGCAGCAGCTGCAGCGCGCCGACGGCGGCGGACACGTCGGAGACGTACGCCGGGTAGTACCGCTTCTCCCACGCCGACCACCCCGCCGGCGCCTCGTAGTTGTTCTCCGCCATCCTCGCCTCCCTCATCCTCCGCCGGAGCACCGCCATGCTCGAGTCCACCAGCGCCCCGCCGCTGTACTGGTCTCGCCGGAAGGCGCAGCACGCCGCCGGCGACGACCTCCTCGCCTTCAACGCCGGCCCGCGCCGGCCGAGCTCGGCCGGCGACGTAAGCAATGACATCGACGACGACATGGCCATCCAAAAACCAAAAAAATTGTTGGCAAATCGCAGTAGTGAAGTAGCAAGTGATCAAGAGAAGAAGCAATGGAACAAATGAACAATCTCTTGAGCTGATGAGAAATCTAGTTCAAATGGGTACATATATATATAGGAGTAAGCAAACGCGTGAAGATTAAAACTGATTTAGTCATCGTCTGGACCAACCACGTGGAGACACGTGTGCCCAACCAGGAAGTACTAGTCCACATGGTACATTTTGGCCGGTGATTTATTCAGGGAAGGAATCATGGAACAATAAATAGTTTAGAAGTAATCACATCGAATGCAGCGACTCGTCGCTTCCAACCAACACCGGCCATCTCCCATTATTGAGTTGAATACTATTACTACGAGTACTTGCTTGACAAAAAAGAAAAGAGGAAATTAATCATTCAGTTGAGTTGATGTACTGCTTCAAAGTGATGGGCTTGGGCGGCTAATTATTTTATTGCCGCATGATTTAGTGATCCTCTCATTCTCATGCCGAGATGCTGTGAAGAAGGTGCAGCTTCTCTCTGATAAGAAAAAAAAAAAAAGAAAACAGTTAGCAATTGGCAAAGAGGAGAAATTATAGTACTATCATACTATTGGCTAAGTTGTTTATCACAGCCTGAATGCTCGTGCAGATCCCTAGCTGCCATCAGTTGGCACATGGTCAAGGAGATATTAGTATATGGCATCATCAGCAAAGCTACTCAAATGGGCTCAAGGGTTCAAGACTTGAAGCAATGGCAGAATTGAGTGCCTAGAGGTCACAAGAAACACAAGATGCATGGATCTTGAAGTTTACAACATGGGTCATGATTCCTGATTTATGCTACTGTCAACTAAACTACTTCCCAAACACCATATCTGTAGCAATTAGATCTTATAAAGGCTTCAGAGTTCTCGGCTTCTAGCAATGTTAATCTAAGTGGGTACAACAACTTGATGACAATGCATTTCTGGGCAACTAAAAACGATGTGCTTGATAACAAGACAGTCATTCTGGGAATGGGGATAAGTCTTCTATAGATGCAAGACTATAGAATGAAGGAATGCTTGCTACCCCCAAAATTATTTAGGCCATGATTTCCCATTCAGATGCTACAAAAAGAATATTAACTACAAAAAGGGCCATACAACTAATGCTCAATATGATACAACAGTTACGTTTTCTAATTGCAGTACATCCTGACAAAAAATATTTCAGGAGATTAGGACCATTGTGTGAAACGTGGTTAATGCTAATGTTTCTTTTACCTTTGCTGGCAAAATGTTGCTGGCAGCACTTCATTTCACTTCCTTAACTTGCTGCTTATTTTGATCTTCCTCAGATGGTGGTAGAAGCTGCTGATACTTTGGCCTGTTTTTCTTCAGAAGAAGGTAGGTTAACCAGTACCAGAACATCAGAATTCTACCCTGTGCCACAAGCGTGTCTGCAATGCGGATTCCTCCTAATGAAAACCTCTCCAGGGCCTGCCATAGAAGTAATGTGTCAAAAGCAGATCACTTCCCCTCCATAGAAGAAAGATATGCCAAAGGTTCACCTTTTTACCCAGGCCCCAGTTACAATTCAAGGAAAATTTCAATTCAGATTTTTAATTGAATGTGATGATAACACATGAATAGTGTCTGGGCCAATTTTCTGTTTGAGTGCATTATCATTCAAACATTAACTTAGGTCGAGCAATATCTCACTGGCACTTAACTAAGTGTGTGTCTGCATTTTTGTAACAGTAAAAATGTAAAACTGCCTTTTGCAGGTCCACATGAACAACCGTACCTGTTCACCAGTTTGAATGTCATAGGAATGCTGTTGCTCAAATTGCAAACCTTTGAACTCATTAATGCAAAGCCCTTGGAAGGCCCTGAAATCAATGGCAAACAAAGTTGAAATATAGGGTCATTAACTATCCCACGGTCCCACCTAGCTTAGGAGCCAAAATATGATATAAGGAAGAGGGTTACCATCTAATTAGGGATACTTTTGGGATCCAGCGAAAAATGACGGGGGTATTATCAGGGTTAACATAGTATCCTCCAAATACAATGAAAACTGTCATAAGGGATGGTCCAAGGGCCATGGCGGCTTCTGTTGTAGGAGCCATAGCTCCAACAGTAAGGCCCATGGCTGATGCAGCAAATGATTCAACAGTCACGATGCCACAGAACTTGGCAAATCTGAAAGTGTAGCATGGAATGTTGTTTGATGGAGCATAAACAAAATAGTATCGAACTATCGATATTCTACTATTTCTGCGTGGCATGTAATAAAGTGCCTCAGATTCATTTCTAAATTAGAGGGAGGATAATACTTACCTAGAAAATGTAGGATGAAGTTTAGACATTGGATAAAGAATGGATCCAAATATCAATGGGAATGCAGCCCCAATAGGAATTTCAGCCAACAACTTAGAAGAAAGGTATGGTCCTAGTGCATAGGAACCTTTGGCCCGTTCTCTGTCAACTATAGCCCGCTCTTTCGGGAAAACTCCTACTGTCTTTGTCAGTGCAGCCATTGCTGTGTTTATAGCAGTTACCTTAACTCATAAATTGAAAAAGGGACAGATCAAAATCAGAAAAATGCTCAGACACAATGAAAAAGCTTGTACCAAAGTCAATATTAGGAAGAGAATGAATGTAAGTCCAAAATCTGAAGCATGTGCAACCTAGCAAATTCAACTCAACGAGTCATAAAAAATCCAACATATTCTACCTGAAGAAGTCCCATCCTGTCTTGTATGGAAGTCTGAGTTTTCCCCATTCGCCAGAACACAGATCCAAATATGATTGCTGAAGCAACGGACATTCTTGCTCTCACTTTGTTTGTTGGTCCATCACGGAAAGCCTAAAACACAGAAGGTCCTATTCCAATATCAGACACAACAGCATGGCAGTAAATCTTTAGCTAAACCCCATCTAAGCAACTGCGCTCAGATTATTAATGGGTACCCAGGCAAACTATAAAAGGCTTGAAAATTAGTCAGATAACCTCAACCACAATCCAAATCCTTATAGTTCCATTAGCAAAGTGTTTCCTTTTTGTTTACAATCAACCACAATCCAAATCCTCATAGTTCCATTAGCAAAGTGTTTCTTTTTTGTTTACAAGTATGTTTCATGGGCAGTTGCGTATTACACCTTTTTGAGGCACAGATTTGGCAAAAACTAAATCATGGATCCAAACTCAAATATAGTAACATGTTCGATCTAAACCTCCTAAATTCATTACATTACGTATATAGTTTACTCAGGCTAAAAGAATATGTAAGAAGAACGATTTTTTTGAAAGGAAGCCTCACGAGTATCTGATAACTTCCACAGCAAATAATAAATAAACATATCAACTTGATTTAAAGAAGCAGCGGGAAGCAGATTAAAAGAGGAAGCTGCAACTGAGAATTAAATGAATTTTAATAAAACCTGCATCCATGCTCTCTTAAACAGCAAACGGAATTGTCTCCACCACCCACGTCTATGCTTGGTGGTGGACTTCTGAATAAGTTTGGGAGAAAATTCAGAGCCTTCTGGATTTGTCAGCGAACTGTTGCTTTCAGTAATTGCAACTTTATTAGAAAATTCTTCAATGAGGTTTTCAATCCTTTTCCGTGATGACTGCACACTTTCAGCAGAACTATAATCAACAGAAATGAGATCAGCCAAGAACTCAGCAGGGTTCACATGATCTGGACAATGATACCTGAAAAATATGAAGTAATCAAACTCAAGTTATTGATAAGCAATAATAGCAGGCAGAAAAACAAGCAGCATAGCATATTGACAGTATACATAGAATATAGAAACCAACACATCTGATAATAGATAAAAGAACTTATAAAAGCAAGATAATCTCCATTATGGTGTGAACAAATACACAAGCCAGAATCTGCATGCCTAATTAAAATTCTGAGTAAAATTCTAGCATACCGTACACTGGAATTTTGGATAGTGCCACTAACAAGGACAAATATGACCACTATCATGTTATGCACCAAGGTAGTAGAGTATTACAGTCTAAATAAAATCAGTACAATGCACACATCGAAAACAACAGGAAATGCCAAGTAAAGGAAAAGGTGAGTGAATACCAACCCCAATGATGCAAAGTACAATAACGGTTCCTCTTTTGCTGGCCCCATGTATATAACTTCTCCCTCTGACAGTAGTACAATATCATCAAATTTGCCATAAACTGAACCTCTTGGCTGATGTATAGAACATATCACCGTGTGTCCATCTTCTGCAAGCTGTCTAAGAGTTTCCATGACCTTCTCTGCCTGGAACGCATCAAGACCTAAAAGGATGGCACATATGTGAACAAAGTTTATGCAATCTCACTTATGTTTTGCACTTTTGTCACATCAAAGGACCAATGAATGCGCTATCTCTAATCATGGAAGCTCAACACTTCAGATAAAGTAAATGTGCAACACTTTGTCCAGAAGGGATGTAGCTTGTATATCATATCAAGAATATATTTTGTTTGCAGCATTCAATGACAAATCTAATAAGGCAAGTCCCAATACCATGGTGCTTGATTAAAGATGCCACCAAGATTATGATATGTTATGTGTTAACCATTAGAGTAGCAGTCTTAGTACAAGAAACATGCATCATCTTAAAGCAATTCTTGTGGCATGAGAAAAATGTGGTGTATCTATTGAAGCCATTTTAATGCAACTATCGCAGTATTGGCAATCTATTTTCACTTGAATCCAGCATGGCTACAAATTTTCTTTTTCTTTGCCCTTAGGGGCTGTATTTTTCTCCTGCTATATTTAATGAAAAAGCACATTCTCGTGCTGGTTCCAATAAAAAAAAGAAGCATGGCACAAATTTACAAAGAAACAGTAGATTTGAAGAAGTGATCAGAACATTTGCTTGCAACTAGTCATGTATTTCCTAACGAAAACATTAAGAGGAAATGAGAATGCTTATTCAACCAAGGAAGGGTTAAATAAACACTACAGTCAGGTAAAAGTACCAGTAGTTGGTTCGTCTGCAAAGATGATAGAAGGGCTAGCAATCAGTTCACACGCAAGGGAGAGACGCTTCTTTTCACCCCCACTTATTCCACGTACTTTTGCATCACCCACAATTGAGTCAGCACAGTTAACCTACAACCAGTTATAATAAAAAGAAATAAATACCTGGTGATACAAAATAAAAAGGGAAATACTTGAACAGACAGCGATAGATATTATGTAGGTTCTGCCCATCAATTGAAAAACTTAGCATACTTGTCATCTATCTGAGCACCAAAATAACAATGCTTTTCATGTGTAATTTGACAGATTTTCTCCACCAGTGCTAGAAACTACAAGTTCGTATCCAACATTTGATGTAGTGCACTAAAACCAATTGGTTCAATTTCTTCGAACATTTTAACCATCATGGATAACTTTTTCTTTAGAAAGCAGACCATATACCATCATGGATAACTTACCAGCCCAAGACGAAACAAAAGGTCATTAACATAGCTTTCCTTCCTCTCAGGAGTCAACGTGTGGCGAAGCTGAAGTTCAGCAGCAAGCGAGAGCGTTTCACGAACAGTAAGCTGTGAGAAGAAAAGGTCCTCTTGCCTCACGTAAGCAATCCTACACAAGGAAAAGCAATGAGTATAGCTCTTCTCTGTAAACCTGACTAAAAAATTGTGAAATCCAACTGAAGAAGCATAGCTTAAGCTTACTTATAGCCACCTTCTGAGATAGGTCGGCCATTGATGTACAGAAACCCAGAAAGGTGCAAAGAAGGTGATGCTGTGAGCTGACCAGCAAGCACATTGAGCAGAGTCGTTTTACCGGACCCTGATGGCCCCATGAGCGCAAGCAGCCTCCCCGATTTCGCCTCCCCAGACGCATTTGACAGCAAAAACCTCGCCTGGCATGCAGCACGTTATAACCATTACAACAATCACCCAGAGACGCGCAGAAGCAAGAAATTCCGATTATTGATGGCACTCAATGTACAATTCTACATACAGAATACACAGCTTCGGTGTGTTCATCTACTGATTGAAGCTGCAGAGTGCAGACAGTGAAAGTGTGAAACAAATTTCGCAAATTACTTGTTCGACGCAAATTAATATACAATTCTACATACAGACTGCAGAATGCCACGCAATTACTTAGCCCGTTAGCCAACAGCGGAAGTGCGAAACAAATTTCAGCAACCTGTTCATCTAAAATGTGATGAGTCAGTGCCACATCGACAGGTAGGGCCCAGTGTCAGTCTCTCAGACAGCACGCGGCTCTCCTGGCTAATCCTAAGCAGATGATTTTTTTTTCTTTCCGTGCGCGCAGCGCCGCCGACCAATGCGACTCCTCCGGCGAGAGGGAACGGAATGGATGATTCGAGGCAGAGCGACTCACCACGTCGCCGCGCTTGTTCTTGAGGGCGCAGGTGATGCGGGCCCACCTTATCGTCACCGGAGGCACGCCGCCTCCTTCCCCGCCGGCCTCCGGGTCGGCGTCGGAGTCCTCGTCGTCGGCCGGAGGGAGGAGCGCCGGGCCCGGGCCGGCGACGGCGCGGACGAACAGCGCCGCGGCGAGCGCGGCCAGGAGCTGGCCCAGACCCCTGACCTCCATCTCGCGCGCGCGCGGGGGACGAGCGGAGAGAGGCCCGACGACTGTTCTAGAAGCTTCTGGAAGGTTCACGTCGCGTGCGACGAGGAGTGAAGAGGAGGAAGACGAGGAGGGGGTTTAGCGTGGAGTTCGTGTGGTGGTGGTTGCTTTGTTTGTTGCGCGACCGATGCGAATGGGCCTTGGGCCTTCTTCGTCATGGGCCTTTTGCGTAGTAGGCTGATGGGCCCACCTGTAAGTAACACCCAATTGTGCTGGGCCTTCTGTTGCAGTGGGCTATAGCCTACAGGCCCATGGCTACACCTTTTACGTACCTTACTCCGCAGAGGCGCGGAGTATTAGCTGAGGGCTTATTTGTAAATAATAATAGTAATAATCACCCAAAACAAATCTTGGAGCGGATTGGAACTGCAAATTTGGTCCATTTTTTTCCTCCAATTCAAAAACTCCGTCACGAATTCATAAATGCTGAGGGAATCTTGATGTAGCTGCACTCATGCTGAACGTATGTGTAAACTGACGACTAGTGAGTGCACGCAGCAATTGATGCCGTACGCACATCACATGTGCATCTCAGCAGACTCAGCATCTGTCTCAAGGAAAACAAGCTGAACTAACAAACTGAAGACTCAAGCTGCAACAGCATATGCAGCTAGTTACTTACTTGGATGGCTGGATTTATTACTGATTTACATCGCTGAAAATTCATTCTGGCCGATCCAATTTTGACCTTTTCATGAATGGAGTGTATTATCTTGGTCCCAAAATACTCTCTCTGTTCTTTTACAGTATATGACGACCAATGTCATATATTAAAGGATGGAGATAGTATAACAACTTTTGCTATATAGCAAAAAAAAAGAGTTGTATTTTTTGAACGGTTAGTAAAAAATTAAAATGCTACTAGCTGCACAGAAAACTCCAAACTGTTTGCTACAGCGAGGTTAAAAACGACTCTCAAGTGAGAACCAGCCAGGTTGTGCCACCTGACATCCAACTCAGGAGCTTCAGAGATGCTGCTGATTTCAGATACACATCTGCTGAAAATGAGAGTGACCCGTGACTAGTGCCTAAACTCAAAGTGCTACTGTAGTACAGACAGCTCACGGCTGTTAGCAATCTTCCCATTTTTGGATCGTCCGAGTTATTAGCAGAATTGATTGCAATTCTTATAACGTGATTTAAGGAGAGGACCGACGAGATTTCTGACATTTTGGCTTTCAGACAGTGGAAGCTTAATTGCAGTTCGTCCTGGTCTTCTTGGCTGGAGTAACTACTATACTTCAGCTTGGTAGTGGTAAGCTAGCTTCAGTAACAATTTGTTTGGGTGATCAAATTTGTTTACTCCAAGTTGGTTAATTAGGGACCAGGGAGGGTGACCATCAAATTGAGATACTACAAGTAAACAATACCCATCGAGACCATGATAGATAGGCTTTCCAAACTTCCTAGCCAGCCAAGCATAATCTGAACTTTTTAGTATCTGTGGAGGCAGAGCCAATCTGTGGGTGCCACGTCACTTTTCACACAGAGGCAGTACAAAGTACTACAAAGCAGAGCTGGTAGATTGTAGTACGTGGTAGATACTTACTTACTCCTAAGTCACGAAATAGTTTAACTTAATCAACAAGAGAAAACGACTAATGAGAAGTAAAGTCCATATTTCGTCCTTTATCTTGAAAAAAACGAAAACTAATGACAGCGAGCGAAATCGCCTTTCTCCTCACCAAGCTGACCACTCTCTGGAAGCATCAGCGCCACTGCCAGGTGGGACCCACGACGACACCCTGCCACGTGAGCAAGGGCCCCATGCGAGGCAAGCGCCGTTGGCCCCGTCCGACAACGCACCTTCCGCCCCCGTTACTCTGAGCCGAGGGACCCACACGTCGACTCACCCCATACCCCGTACACCCAGCCAGAAAGAGCCCACTGACCGGTGGGCCAGGAGGAGAGTGTGCCCCACATGTCAGTGATGGTAGAACAGAAGGGTCTAGGCGGGCGCGGGGTACGACGTGTTCCGGGTGTAGAAAGCGACAGCGCCCCTCACAACGCTCGCCTCCCTCCTCCTCCGTCTCCTCCTTTCATCTCTTCTTCTGTGTGTGCGTGTCTGCGAAGCGTGAGAGAGAAACGTACGCGACGCGACGAGCTCCTACTCCGATCTCCCCGATGCGATCTCGCCAAACCCTAATCCCACCCACCACCGCGCCGGAGTCCTAGCGCCGCCCGCAGCCGCCGCCGCCGTCCGGATGCTGCGGCCGTGACCTCCTCCTCCTCCGCCTCTGACATCCCAGCCATGGGAGCCGCCGACAAGTGGCTCCTCCCGCTCGTGTCGGTCTCCTTCGTCTCGCTGCTGCTCTTTCTCTCCGCGCTCTCGGGCTTCTCAGCCTCCTCCTCGCTCTTCGCGCGCCTCCCGCCGCCCTCCTACGTCCGCCGCGGGGCAGCCGCGCCGCCGTCCTTCGCGTACGTGCTGTCGGGGGGGAGAGGGGAGGGGAGGAAGCTGCTGCGGCTGCTGCTCGCGGTCTACCATCCCAGGAACCGCTACCTGCTCCACCTCTCGGCCGATGCGCCCGAGTCCGAGCGCGTCGAGCTGGCCGCCGCCGTGTCGCGCGCCGCGCCCGCCGTGCGCGCCTTCGGGAATGTCGATGTCGTTGGCCGCCCCACCGCTGGCACACCGATGGGATCCTCGGGACTCGCGGCCACGCTCCGCGCCGCGGCCGCGCTGCTGCGCCTGGATTCCGAGTGGGACTGGTTCGTCACGCTCAACGCCGCCGACTACCCCCTTGTCACCCAGGACGGTAAGGTTCACAATTCGTGCCTCCGATTAGCATGATTTGCTTCGGAACATGCTGGTTTCTGCACGGCCTTGCCCGGATCTAGTACTAATCCCACGCTTTTACTTTTGGTCGTTACAGCTACCCCAGAATTGCATTTCGATCGGAAGCTTTGCTTTTCTCTGAATTTGGGATCAATGATGTCATCGATGAAAATTAGCAATAGGAGCATCTTTGCTAGTTTAGTACTATAGGAGTTGCTGGAGCTAGGAAAAAATAATTGTTTTCCTTTACACAATATATGAGGTGAACTTGGCTTAAGTGGTAGTTAATGTTTCTCGTCACATTGTACACTTATATGCATAATAATATACCTTGAAAGGACCAATGCACTAGGAAGCAGCTTGGTGGTGCTGTTAGGTTTGGACAATTTGGAAGAACCTCTTTGTTTGGAGTACTTCTTTTGGACACTTGTACCAAAAGCTGTCCTAGGTGGAAATCTAATACCACAATACTCAATTGGCATGTTTTCAGTTTCTAGGTGTCATCTAACTCAACCACTCAATGACTTATTATTTTCTCTTTTCATAGTGAAGTTCCTCAACTCAATCATGACACATGAACCATGGCCATTACTGTCAGTCTTGAGCTATGCGACTCTATCTGTGATTGTTTGTGATACTCATATGACCGCTCATTTTTGTCTTGATTGTTTTTTCTGACACAACTCATTACAGCCTGGCATATTGATAAACCAGGACCAAATTACTGATAGAAAGTTGGGGAATTGTTTTATGTTATGGAAATTGCACAGCATTCATGCGATCATCTTACATCTGAATAACCACTATCTGTATACCAAGATCTTAATTTTTAAGTCCTCACTTTTATACCATTAAGATTAGACAAAGTTGGTTTCGGCATTCTGTTTTATTTTATTGTGTGGCTTGTTACAAACAACTGAATGAATGGGCGCTACAAGAGAGTGAGAAGGTGGGGAAGGGATAGATCAATTGGAAGTTAACATTATGTATCACTGTGAGAATGCACTGTAGTCTTGTGTAGGTTTATCTTGAATATACCATTTGAGGCTCTGATACTGTTATCTTTGCATCCTTGCTGTCTCATCTATTTTTCAGTTGCTTCGCATATGCAAATAATTACCATGATACAGGGTGCATGCATTGCAGTCTAGTTGGTGTAAAGTACACAAGTCAGTGGGAGTGTAGAAACCTTATCTTTCTTCTTTGTTTCCAAAGTCATCCTCCCTTGATTTCCCCTCCTCAAATTGTCAAATGTATTAATCTGCATTGCACGTAGGAGCCACACGGTGTTATTGTCCTCTAGCAATATTATATACCTGTTCTTAGATTGTGCAATGTAATGTGGTCATGGGCATATTCTTAAATTTACTTTATTCAGAGGCTTTATGGTGTCCTCCTTTTAAACAATTCCGGTACTAATGATCACATGTTAATACATTAGTTTTGAGAACACACAAATACCATGCACATTTTTGCATATAAAGAAGAAAATGAAGTTTGATGCAACACGGTGACAGATGACTGCACAGCACATTACTATTGTTGTACCTCTAGTGTGTGAAACAAAGGCATGTTCCAACTTAGAAACAGAAAAGAGTGACAGTGAAAACCACAGTTACACCACTTACATTCTCAGTGCTATCAGAACCAACTGCGCAGCAGCTGATGCTTGCTTACACCAAGGAGTCCCTCTTGCTGAATCCCTTTCATCTCTTCCTTCATCAATCTCTGCTTATCATTGAAAAAGCTTGGGATTTTCTTTCTTCCTTTCTTGGCTGCAAGCAAACCAATGTAATTAACCCTTTACTGAACTCGGAATTCCTCTATGGGAAGACAGGCACATTACAGTGCCATGTTCTCGTAGTATAGTTAATAGTATAATACATATATTTACCCATTCCTAGATCTGACCACTTACTACGAATATCTCGTATTTTTCCTTACTAAGTGGAGTATGTCTAAACTACTAGTTCCATATCGCAATATGTAGTCCTCAGATCTTGTGCTGCCTGTCATTTTTTTATCTCCTTGAGAAAACCTACTTTGTTGATTTTTTTTTTAAGAAAATCAGTTACGTTCTCGACTTGGCTTGAACCGCTTCTATATATTGTCAACCTATCAGTTGTTTAGTTTCGCATGTGATATTTACATTCTAGTTGATGTTTGCTGCATGTACATATTTATTTTCCTGACTGATATTTCATGTTTATGGTGATTGATACAGCCTGAAATCCTTGCTTTTCAGATATTTATGTTTTTTTATGTTGTCCCTTGCTACAGACTTGATTCATGTCTTCTCCTCAGTGCCAAGGCATCTCAACTTCATCGATCACACTAGTGATATTGGATGGAAAGAGTATGTTATATCTGAACTTATAAATAATTTATCTGCGCAAGTATTAGTTTCACCAACATGCTGTGGGTAATACTGTTACAGGACTCAGAGAGTGCAACCAATCATAGTAGATGCTGGAATATACTTGGCAGGAAGAAATCAGTTCTTCCAAGCCACAGAGAAACGTGATACTCCTGATGGTTTCAAATTCTTCACAGGCATTTTCTGACTCCTTTCACTTCATTTTCCTTCGTTTGATCAACTAGTTCTGTGACTCATGGGTTTCCTCACATACAGGTTCTCCGTGGGTCATTCTAAATCGACGGTTTATAGAGTATTGCATATTTGGTTGGGAGAATCTCCCTCGAACTCTTCTCATGTACTTCACAAACGTAATGCTACCTCAGGAAGGGTATTTCCACTCAGTTGTATGCAACTCAGACTTCCGTAACTCCACAGTTAACAGCGACATGCGGTATATGGAATGGGATGATCCACCCCAGATGGAACCCCATTTTCTGAACACGACACATTATGATGAGATAGTGGAGAGCGGAGTGCCTTTTGCTAGAAAGTTTCGGGAGAATGAACCGCTGCTGGACAAGATTGATGAAAGAGTACTCCACCGTTGGCGTCACAGACCTGTTCCTGGTGCCTGGTGCACAGGCAGAAAAAGGTGGTTCAATGATCCATGCTCCCAATGGAGCAATGTCAACATTGTAAGACCTGGTCCCCAGGCTGAGAAGTTCCGCAAACATATGAATCAGATCATAGAGGAATCTGCATCAGGCAACAACTCATGCAAGCAATAGCAGCAATGAAGCGCGAGATTTCACTTCCCATGTTTGAAGCGATGAGCTTTTCTCATTTTGCACAGAGGGGCTCTTCACGAACTTCAGCAGTTAACGCTTCCAGAGCGAACATTTTTGCACCTGGGTTACAAGCACACGTCCAAAGGTGAGATGGGTTTATTTTTTCCAGATTTTTTGGTAACTGTCATGGCTTCAAGGGCCTCACTGCATAGCGCATACTAGCTTAGTTGGAAGTCAGAGTGCTGATGGTCGGAGCACCAAAGCTAATAGGCAGTGTAATTATTAGTGATCAGTTGAATGACTTGTGCGACTGTTTATAGAACTGATGGAATTCTGGGTGCTCCCATACAGAATTGAGAAAAATGAAGAGTGGGTGATGGTGGTTGGATTCTTACTGTTGTGGTTAATACAATGCTCTTTGCGCCCATGGCACCTCACTAACTATTTAATATCATGCATTGCCAGGATTTGAGTAGTACTGTGGTGGGCTAATCATCTGGTATGGTATGTTATTAAGAGTTCTATACACACTTTTTTTTTGCGGGGAAGAGTTCTATACACTCTTTAGGACCTTTTGGCATGGTTTTGAATTATGAAGTGAGCCATGTTTCACTAGAAAATCTAAGGCAGTAAATGAATACGAAGTGATTTAACAGACTATTACAGTAAATGAAAATCTAAGGCAGTAAATGAATATGAATATGAATATTAAGTGTCAGAGCTGTAACCACAGAGACAGCTCAGAGTTTAACAGACTATTTCAGGCCAGCAATTGTGGATGCTATGTTCTTCCATCTTCTGTTTGTACTCAACTCAAAAGCATGCTTCACAATCAGATTCAGATAAGTCAGGGATCCAGACGTACGCCCGGCTCCGAGTGTTACGAACTCCGAACAAATTCAATCCTGTTACACCGGTTCCTCGCGTCGGCACGTGGGTGCGAATGGCGATTTTTTTTTTACCTATTTAGGGGCTATTGAGATTAGTGCCATTTTCAATCATACTATTTTTTACATAGTTGCTAAAAATGTGTCTATGCTTAGTTTGTTACCAAACTTTGGTAAATACATAAGAAATCTTGCCAAAATTTTGACAATATTGCCAACTTGCCAAAATTTTGGCATGTTTGTTTTGGCTACAACTGAATATGCCTTTAATTTTTTTTAGTAAATTCTACAAATTATATGCACTTTGGTCACTACATAAAAAAATACAGAATTAAGAATATATTTTTCATAAAAGTACAGATTTAACATAAAGAAAAATCACTCTCGCCCTTCGTGCTGACCTCCTCACAGCTGCTCTCGCACCAACCTCCATACTCGCTGCGTCTGGTGAGATGAGAGGAGAGGACAGGATGGATTGGTGGGGAGGTGGATAAGTGGTGGAGAGAGATGTGAAAGAAAGAAGAGGGGAGTAAGGAGGAAGAAGATGAATCTGATGTGTGAGTCCCACGTGCAGATGAGGAGATGGATGGAAAATATGACGGCAGTGGCACGGTTCTAATTTTGTAAATTTCAATGTCACGGTTACAAATAAACGAATTGTAATGGCATTTATATGGAATGGCATATTTGCATTGGCATGGATCAAATTAACCCTAAATAAACCTAAAAATTAATTTTAGTTGGTCGCATGCAACACATTTTCTTGTAAAATGATGATTATTTTGAAAAGACCTTAAGAACCTTAGGTGTTGATCAAAATGGGATGTGAGTAGGAATTCCATGTGAGTAGAGTCTGCCAACTCTTATGGGCTGAAAGATGTGACGCGGCCTAAAAGAGGCCACAGCCTTGAACGAACGGGCCGGGCCAGACTGGGCTGTAAGATTTGAGGAAATCGCGTAGGATAATATTAGGGCTTGTCAAGAGAATTTTTCGATAACCGCTAATCCCCAACTCCAAGGTAGCCGACACAAAAAGAATTAAAATTATCCACTAAAGAAGGCGATACATCATCCACCAAGGTGAGCAACTTTCTTCTTTCAACGATTGTTTGTTCTCTTGGACCAAAATCGATCTGCTTCTTCTGTTCTTCAGTCATGAGTTTCTTGCGAGGAAAACACGGGCTGTATGATTAGATGAAGATGATGATGATCTTAGGATTTAGATTAACTGCTATTGAAGTGATTATTGCGAGTATAGTCCTTAAGATATGTGATCAATTTGTTCTCATATTGGTGCTTAGCATCCTAATTCCGATTCGGATTAATTTCGACAGCCCTGAAATCTCTGAAACATTCTGAATTCTGATAAGCTTCCAACATGGCGGTTTTACAGATGGCTCGTGAGAAGAGGTCGTGTCCGAGAGCTTCAGAGACGCAGCAGAACAATTCAGAAAAGAAGGGAAAGGTGGATGGTGAGAGTGCAGCTCGAGACAAGAGGGCTATCACTGTCACTGTAGATCCTGAGGTTCTGGAATGTGATGTCTGTTTCGGCCCTCTCACTCCCCCACTTTATCAGGTAAATAAGCATATATTGATCCTTCTTCTTGCTGATCATGATTCCATTTACAAGTTTGTTTATTAGTATTTACTTTGCTCTTCGTGTTATAAGTTTTTCAGTGTTTCAGAAAAGAAACTTTAATCATGTTCAGGTCATATCTGCATTATCTGCAAATGTCTCAATTCTTAACTCTTTGTAGTAGAACGTCCAGTGATTACTCATTCAGTTTCAAGTTTCAACAAACTGACACGCATATGTGCTGAATAATCATTGAACTTTGATCATACTACAATATTATTTCAGATTTATAGGACTGTCTGAACATTCTGAACCAGCATTCCATGCCTGAACACTTTCTACTTCTATTTCGATACTCTCCTTACGACATCCTGAATTCTTGAGAATCTGCGTGCTATAATATTGATCACATTGTTCATGTCGTTGTTTGCCATGAGACGCGAAAGCTTAGGAAGACAATTAAGCTTATAGTTGTTGTTAATAATCATGCAGTGCATGAGGAGAGGGCACATCACCTGCTCGACGTGCGTCGCGGAGATGGGGCAGGAGTGCCAGTGGTGCCGCGCGCCGGAGGCCACCACCACGCGCTGCCGCGCCATGGAGCACTTCCTCGCCGCCCTCGCCGTGCCGTGCTCCTTCAACCACAAGGGCTGCGCCGCCATGGTGCCCTACGGTGAGCGGGAGGCGCACGAGGCGGCGTGCGCCCACTCACCGTGCTACTGCCCGATCCGCGGCTGCTCCTCCCCTTACTCCGGCGTGTCCCTGGTCGAACACCTCGAGCGCAAGCACCCGGAGATCGGCCGCACCCGCGTCGACCGCGCCACCCTCTCCCCGCTCAGCATGTGCCACGGCGAGCCGGCCCGGCTGGTGTACCTCGCCGGCGACGACAGGGACAGGGCGGTGTTCCTCCTCGCCGTCGACCGGAGCGAGGCGCCGCGAGGCTGGTCGCTGTGGATGGTCAGGCTCAAGGCAGAAGAAGAAGAAGAAGAAGAAGACAAGGGGGAGCTGAGGTACAAGATCATGGTGGCCGCCAATGGCGGCGTGCTGTCGCTGGTCGGCGAGACGGAGAGCGTGGGGCGGCTGACGGCGCCGTACAGGGCGAGCTCCTTCCTGTTCGTCCCGGGCGCCATGCTGGATGCTCCCCCTGAGGCTGAGGGCCTCCTCGTCTTCGTCGAGCTCAAGTGAGCTCAATTAGCGCTGTTGCTATACGTATTACAAGTTCATTAGAGTCTACTGATAGTGATATCTCCATTGATGGGATCATGCAAGTGTGCAAATAGATATACAATTGTTCTGAATCGATTATTTGACAAAAAAAAAAAGAACAAGCTCAACAGAGGCTATAATGGATGCCTTGTGGATATTGGCCAACAGGGACAAGTCCATCATATAGGTTCAGACTTCAGACCTCTTCTTCTGATAGGAGTTTCAGATGCTGTGCTGCATGCAACAAAAGTTAGCAGCAACTTTTTCTGTATTCGTATACATGAATCTAGAAGCCGACACGTGGATGCGAAGGTTGTGCCAAAGAAAATACTGTGACAAGTTGTGTGCATTATACGATCCTAACTACTGTATCATGGCTATATTTATAGGTGCTTGCGATCGAATAACTTGCTTTGAAAGCATGCAAGAACCCAACTATACATCTTTAGGCGCAAAATTCCCATCTTTATGGTGCTTGGTGCCATGAACTGACCTTAGTGGCAATGAATGATTATTACTGATCTGAGAAAGCCTACGATATCTTCAGACTTGAGGCATCAATATACAGAAAATGACAACTCAACACTACACACTCCCTCAACATCATCTTCTTCTTTGCTATGGGTCTTCAGTGCAAAACCAAAAGTTCATCTTTTCAAGGGCAAATCATTGAGTAGTACATTGCTGATAAGTGATAACATGCGTAATCAGTCGGCTTCTTGTTATCATCATCAAAAGAGACACAACAATCGTCAGTAGCGACTGACTGGCACTTGATTGTTGGTTGATTGCCTCATGTTCAGCTTAACTGAATCAATTGACCAGTATGCACGTGTTATGTTGCTTGTTTGTAGGTAGTTAGTTAGCAACAACAACACGAGTTAATTGTACTTATAAATCACATTGCAATCTCTTATAAATCACATTGCAATCTTGGCATGACTCAACAGCTCACTTTTGGTGAAATGATCAGTAGTGACCAAAGCCAAAAGCATCTATCTGCGACCCAAGAAAAAGGTGATCAGCTACCCCGTCCATTGGAGTGGAGTGGAGATATGGTGGAGCAGAACAAGAGGGCGAGGGCCAATGGCGAGGTCAAGCAGGAGCAGCAGCAAGAGGAAGAAGAAGAGGTTGAGGAAGGAGAAGTGAGCCAAGAAGAAACCCAAAGGACGGGAGCTTTCCCTCTGGTGACCATGGCCGCCATGGAGCAGACGGAGGAGGAGACGCAGATCGACGTCAGGATCGCCGTCGCCTTGCTCCACTGCCATGCTTGCCTCCAACCTCTCAAGCCTCCCGTCTTCAAGGTCACTGCTCTCTGTTGATCTAATTCGGATGCAAAGATTCCTATCTTGATCCTTCTTTCTCACCCTCTCTCCTTAACTTCTCAAGACTTTGATAGAGCTAGGCTTGTGTTGATTATAAGGGTTGGGTTTTGGACGATCTCGGCCATGTTTCTTTGTTGGCCTAGGATTATAATCCTGTAATTTTTTCCTACTCTATCTATCAATAGAATTTCACACTATGTTGTGCGAGTCGTTAAAAAAAAAGATTTCTATCTTGATTTAATTTCTTCTTGTTCTTCTTGTTGTTGTGTTTGTGATTAATTGCAGTGCGATGAGGCGCATATCGTGTGCTCCGGCTGCCGCTGCGGCCACCATGGGCAGCTGTGCGGTGGCGCCGCCGTGTACAGCCACTGCGCCGAGCTGGACGCCATCGTCGCCACTGCCAAGGTGCCGTGCGCCCACGCGCCGTACGGCTGCAGCAGCTACGTCGTGTACGCGGGCGTCGCCGACCACCAGCGCGCGTGCCCGTGCGCGCCATGCTCCTGCCCGGAGCCCGGCTGCCGCTTCCGCAGCTCGCCAGCGGCGCTCCCCGGCCACCTCGCCGCCGGCCACTCCTGGCCCGTCGCCGAGATCGCCTACGGGAAGCCGCGCAAGCTCGCCGTGCAGCCGCCCGCCCACGTCCTCGTCGGGGAGGCCGACCGCGCCGTGTTCCTCGTGTCGTCGTGCGCCGTCGGCGCGGGCGCCGCGGTGTGCGTGGTCTGCGTCAGGGCGAACGGCGGCGGCGACAACGCGGCGGCGGTGGCGCGGTACAAGTGCAAGTTGTGGGTGGAGGTGCCGAGCAACGACGACAACATGGCCATGATGACGTCGATGGTGAGGAGCAGCGACCTCGCCGGCGGGTTCCCGGCGGCGGACAAGGGGATGCTGCTGTGGGTGCCGCCGGAGATGCTGCACGGCGTGCCCGGCGGCGAGGCGGCCATCCTCAGCATCCGCATTGATAGAGCTGCTGCTGCCACGCCCAAGTTCACGACTACACGAGCCAGGTCCCAGAAGGGAATGCACTGAAGCTTAGGGTCTCCAGCGTTTCGGTTTTGATTTTTAGCACTAGATAAGCTATTAACGAAATTACTTTGGATTTACTTATTTCTTTAAGGAGCTTATATATAAAATTATTTTAGACAAAACATACCGTTCAATATTTTGGAATGCGTGCTAATTTGATCTTTGAAGTTGTGGGAAAGAATGCAACCTAATACTGTAGAATGGTTTATCTTTTGCATGTCTAGCCAATAAGTAATACACAACTCATGAATATTGTTGTGTTCCATCTGTGTTCCAGTCAGGACTTCAGAACGTATGACAAAAGATGGTATGTAGTAGTATGAAGTATGAACTTGAATGACTCCATGCTAATTTTCTATTATGTTGTTTCCGCTGTTGAAAATAGTTCTGGGTGTGTTTAGTTCTTTGGGTGTAAAGTTTTTAAAGTATACGGACACACATTTGAAGTATTAAACGTAGACTAATAATAAAACAAATTACAGATTCCGTATGTAAACTGCGAGACGAATTTATTAAGCCTAATTAATTTGTCATTAGCAAATATTTATTGTAGCGTCACATTGTCAAATCATGGCGTAATTAGGCTTAAAAGATTTATCTCGTAATTTACATGCAAGGTGTACAATTGGTTTTTTCCATATTTAATATATCCATGCATGTATCAAACATTTGATGTGACGTTTTTAGCCAAAATTTTTTAGATCTAAACAAGGCCAGATATACTATTGATCTGAATCCATCATCCACAAAATGTACAAGCTCAACAGAATGACAGATGATGATGAGGGCCTTTTATGGGTTGTGGCCAACAGAGACCACTCAATCCATAGGTTCAGGCCACAGCACGGGATTGCTAACTTCTTGAGGGTGTTTGCCTGTTTGGTTTAGAGACACGTGAAATGGGATCAGTCTTTAAAATTAATATTCTTCCCTTAGGTTCATGCCAGCTTTATACAGTGAAAATCGACGGAGTAATCTAACTGACTTCTCTCTCGCTAACATTCGGACCACATTATCCTCTCTCTCAAAAACAAGATAATCCCATTTCTCATGTTGTATGGATAGTTAGGATCTTCCCCTCTAAATGCGAGGATGAGTCAAGTTCATTCTACTTCGTTCCTAATCCAAACGCACGCTAACTCTTCCAAGTTTTTAGTCTTTGCAAAATAACCACCGTTCAATGCTACCATTGAGTTGCAATCATGACCACAACGCAGTAGAAATTCAGTATATCAATCATTCAGGTCTTGAGGAGGCAACACAAGGATGTTGTATGAGAAATGAGACCTTTCACGGTGTTTGCATTCCAAAAAGAGTAAAGGGCCAACGCTTCATAATGAAAGGTACCCTGTAAAAGGTATTTGAGTATTGGCGTAGGCACTTTACACATTGTTCTTTGCTCCATGTTCCCAACCCCTCTCCCTCGTATTCCGCGCGCACGCTTTTCAAACTGCTAAACAGTGTGTTTTTTGCAAAAATTTTCTATAGGAAAGTTGCTTAAAAAAATCAAATTAATCCATTTTTTAAAAAAATTATTAATACTTAGTTAATCACGTGCTAATGGACCGCTCCCTTTTCCGTGTGGAGGAGATGGGTTCCAAACCAGGGCATACGAACACAGCCTTAGGTACGAAGGGCAAAAAGATAAATTTGCTAGTAAAGATGAGAGGAAAGAGTTGTCTGCAAATTTAGATCGGTACCGCGTCGGCACCAGTTAAGTTGTTTGCATGATACTCCCTCCGTCCCAAAATAAGTGCAGTTTTGCACTATTCACGTTTAACGTTTGGCCGTTCGTCTTATTTGAAAATTTTTTTATGATTAGTATTTGTATTACTATTAGATGATAAAACATGAATAGTACTTTATGTGTGACTAAATATTTTTAAATTTTTCACAAATTTTTTAAATAAGATGGACGATCAAATGTTGGACACGGATATCCACGACTGCACTTTTTTTTGGGACGGAGGTAGTACTAGCATTAAAGTTCTAATTTACGTGGTTTTCTGTAGATTTATATTTTGTTCCCAAGAATATCGTAGAACTCTTCCCATTAATTATCCATTACATTATTTGCATAGTTATTTTGATATTTATATTTTGTTCCCAAGAACATCAAATATCACTCAAGGTTTATGTCAATTTAAGTTTTGCATTTTATTCATGGAAAACATAAACTGTAGATAAAATATTTCTAATGATTGCATCCATCTGAACATGCTATGGTAGGTTAACAAACAAGATACCAGAGCTTCTCTCTCGACCCTATATCCTTGCAGGTTCAACTATTCAAACCCTAGAAGAAGAACAGAAAGGGATATCTCATTTTAGTCGCTTATACGAAGGAATTTGTTAACTATGTAAATAACGAATCAATTGTGTAAATAAGTATAGGAGCAGAGGAGATATTACCCGATGCGCTTGCGCCTAGCCGTCTATCGGCCCATCTTGAACCCTCAACCGTGCCGATATTTCCTCCTTTGTCTCCTTCTAGTGGAACAATTCAAACCCTAGAGTAAGAACAAAGCCAGGGTCGAAGAAAGGAGGCGTCGATCTCTTCTCTTTTTTTTCTGGTGCAGAAGCACGGATCGATTGTTGCATTGAATTGTCCGAAAGATTTACTTTGTTTTCTACCTAACAATACTGGTGATTGGACCTAGGTATTTGATTCACTCAAAATGCTCTTCTTCTTTTAGTAGTTAATTACTCTATTGGCCATTGCTATTAGTTATGATAATTTTATTCCGTACTTGTTGTAGCGCCCGTTCCGTCGTGGCGTCTAGCGGGAAAATTTAAATTCTAAAAACCCTAATTGCGAAATCTGTTTCTTTGCTTGTTGTCAGTCTCCGTGCCAATCCCTGATCTCGAATCCCCGATCTATCGTCAAATTCAAATCCCGGATCCAAAAATCCTCCCCAAATCAAATTCCTCCGCAAAAGTCTATTTTGCCTCCCTCAGGTTCGGTGGGCCGATTTCCTCTCAGCCCATCTCTCTCTCTCTCTCTCCCTTCCTCAGCCCTCCTCTCCCTCGTCCCGTCCGTGCGTCGCACGCGCGTGCACGTGAGCCGACGCCGAGCCGAGCTCTCCCTCTCTCTCGTTCTCCCGCTCTTCCTCCCCGTCTCTCTCTCCCTGGCGAGCCCCGCCCCCAAGTTTTGAATCCCCTGCGCTGTTGCTTCCCGCGCGCGCGCGCGCCGTGGTGGCCGACCGGCCAGTCGCCACCACCGTCAGCGCCTGCCGCCCTGTAGCCGCGCCCTTCCAAACCGCCCCCGCCGTCATCGCCGTCGTCACGACCCGGCCCCGCCACCACCGCGCATGCTCCCAAGGATTGGAGGCAGAGCTCCTCCTCCCACTGCCTCGTCGCCCTCTCTCTCCTTCCTTCTTTTCCCAAAGTGGCAAGAGGCAAGTCTCCTTTCCCCCTTCCTTTCTTCCTTTTTCTCCCCGCCGGCGTCATCCTCCCTATCGCCGTTTTGGCCGCGACCGCCGAGCGCCAGCTTGCTCTTTGACCGCCCTAGGTCGGTTTCCAAACCGACATTGCCCTCCTATTAAACCAAGGCGCCCTCCCTTCCTTTCCCTCCCCATTCCCCCTCGCTCCACCGCGCCATTGCCATCCCCTCTGTCTCTCTATCGCCGACCGCTGCCGTCGCGTGTGCCGGAGGAGCCGGTGCGTGCTAGGACGCGGAAGGGGACTCCGGGCGCTCGTCTTCTTCCTCTTCCCCGGCCCGAGGTCGGAGAGATCACTCCCGTGCCGTCGGCCTCTCGTCACAGCGCCCTCTTCTGCAGCGGTAGTGCATCCTCCCCGTTCTCCCTCCTCGTTCCTCCTCTTCCCCTTAGCTTTCAGTAGAAGCTTGTATAGCCTCCCCATATCTAGCTGGCGCTGCCCCGACCGCTGCCGCCGCTCGCTGTGTGCTCGCCGCCGTCGCCGCCCGTGCTCGGTAGCGCCCGCACGTCGCCGGCCTCTCTCGTAGTGTCTCCGTCCAATCCGACGCTAGAAACGGATTCCTGGAGTCGCGTAGATGCTCTAGCTTGCCCGAATCGACCTCCTGTCCCGCCGTCGCCGTTTCCCCCTTCCCTCGCCGACGGTTGCCGCCGCCGCAATCCGCCGCCGTCAAGCTCCCTCCGACGAATCCGAGCCGTTGGATCGTCTTCCCTCGTCTCGTGCAACCACCCGGTGTGCCCGCTTCCTCCGGTATCGCCGTGGTTCGCCCCGCCGTTCGCAGCCGCCGTCCGCCGTCCGTTCTGGCCGGCGCCGTCTTCAACCTCCCGCTGACCCGCGTGGCAGCCACGTAGGCGCCACGTCGGCGCCAGCTCGGCTAAGACCGGGTCAAGCCGACCCCGGTCCGCCGCTCCCCTCTGCCCCGCTCGCGCGCGTGGTCCACCGTGAGCCGTGAGGCTGCGCGTGGGCCCGCCGCAACCGCACCCCCGCGAGCCGCGCGCGTGCACCGCGTCCCTCCCCCAAACCCTAGCACGCGCCGCGTGCTCCCTCCGCACGGTGAACCGTGCCACCGACAAGCGGGTCCCGCTCGGGACCATGCGAGGTGAGCCCGGCCCACCGGCTCCCCCTCTCCTCCCCTCCCGCGTGTGCCTTGGGCCGCCTTCTCGGGCCGGCCAGCCCATTAAGCTCGGCCGAGCCACCCCTTTCTCTCGGGCCGCGCCCTAGCCGCCCGAGGGAAGTCTGTTTCCCCTCCCTCTTTCTTTTCTCTTTTTCAAAAGGGTTTAATTAAATCCTTTTTCCTTTAGACCAAAAATCCAATAATCTTAGAAATTCAATATCTTCTCAACCGTATGTCCGTTTGACTCCGTTCAACTTCCAAAATTCCTCAAATCTCGAGATCTATTTAATGGCACGTTTAGAGGTCAATAATAGGGCTTTATTTTCGCCGTTTGTTGAGTTGTCCCGTTTCGCGTGTAGTTTCAGAGCCCAAAGACCCGCAGTGCGAGGATTTCGAGGATCAAGCTCAAGATCTCGAGCAAGGCAAGTCACCTTTGATCATCTTGCACCGATAATTTAAATCTAAGTATTTCTTTTCCGCAAATATTGCATGAATAGGATTTACACAAGTAATTCGGCCGCGGCTTGCGAGAAAGCCTGCCGACCCCCAATCCTAATTGCTGCAATTACCCTCCTTGAATTGTTGAACACTTAAACCTCCTTTGTCACCTGTTGTGCTTCGATGCACGGGCCCTCGGGCACGCGCATCGGAACACCTCCCCTCAAATTTAAAATATCTAACGATGGGTAAAACTTGGGTTTTACAAAAGACTTGGAAAACCCGACACCTGGGTCGGTGCTTGCGAACTAAATGAATTTCCAAAATCACGGATCAGGGAACGTACCGGGAGTACGGTTTCCCGCTCTTGCACTTAAGGACCGTTTTCCTTTGGAATTACATCCGAGCATACAATAGTGCGACCACATGGGTGGAATGGGGCACCCCTGGCTGAGTAATTAGCTAATCAGGGGAGCCTTGATGCTGAGAGACAAGTGGATTCGCCGGGGTGATGTCGGGGAGGACCCCTGGGCTTCTTGGCACAGTATGGTCTGGGACCTAACCTGTTGTTGGTCTGGGACCCCTCTCGTCGGCATATGGTAAACCTGTGTCGGCTTTGGAAATGCCTTGTCATGAAAGCTTGGAGGTCTCCCGACGTGGCTGATCCCCACGGGCTGGGTGATCCAGGTTAGTAATGTCGTGTGGGTAAAGTGTACCCCCTCTGCAGAGGTTATTAAACTGTTCGAACAGCCGTGCCCACGGTCATGGGCGGATGTGAGGTGATTCCTAGCGTAGTTTTGTTTGACTACTGCTTTGTGAAATTGCTGTTGTGGAATGGGATCGATGTTTGGAAAATCTGCGGCTGATGGGATCAGCTAGGCCCGGGTGGCCGTTTGAAAGTTGTGGCCGGGTGCCAACCTTGAATCAATTCAAAGACTGATACATCGCACATACTCCGGCCGGACGAGATGCATTGCCTCATCCGTGTCGTTTGAGAATCACTCACTTAGTTGTTTCAAAAAGGAGTTTAAATAAAGTCATTTGCAAAAACAACAGCCTTACCTTTGAAGCCTACATTAAACACTTAATTCCCATGGCTTGCTGAGTACTCCTGTACTCACCCTTGCTCTATATAAATAATCCGCCCCAGTTGCTGAAGAGGATGAAGTGGATCCCGCTGACGAGGAGTTTTTCCAGGAGCAAGTGGGCTACGATGAGTTTTAGGGTTTCGGTCTAGTTCCCAAGTCGCGCCTGTGATGATGGGTCCAAGTCTTGGCTTCCGCTTTCCCTTTTGTAATGCAGTTGTGAGCTCGGGATCTGTCCGCAGCCCAACATGACTGTACACCTACTCTATAATAAAGAGACCTCTGTTGCTGTGATATTCTGTCTTCCTGTGATACCAGCACTGTGTCCTGGTACTGGTATCGATTAACAGGTTAATTTGGAGCGTCACGGGCTAATTCCGTTCGGGGCTAGTTCGGGGCGTGACACTTGTCCCTCTTTTAATTAATGGTTTATATTGTTGCACCTCTCAATACATTTAAGTACTCGCAAACACCGTAAAAGGTCTCATGAGAAATTGCATTGCGCCTTCACGGTTGCTTGATCCAATGAACTGACCACCTTGTAGAGAAAGGGGAGATAAAGAAGATTAGGAAGATACCCAAAACGAGGTGAGTTATTATTGCATGACTAATGAGTATTAATTATTTTAAATTTCAAAATGAACTAATATGATTTTTAAAGCAACTTTCCTATAGAAAATTTTTGCAAAAAACACACCGTTTAGTAGTTTGGAAAGCGTGCGTGTGGAAAATGATGTGCTTTCTATCTCCAATCTCCTAGGCTATGTTTAGATCCAAACTTCCAACTTTTTCCATCACATCAACCTATCATACACATAACTTTTCAGTCACATCGTACCAATTTCAACCCAAACTTCTAACTTTGAAAGTAACTAAATACAGCCCTAAACAAACGCATAGTGGCAAAGGAAGGCCAAAGTGGTTGCAAACTGGCAATGATGAACGGCTACTGATATACTCCCTCATATATTTTTTTTAAATGTGACACACCCTAATAATTATATGTCGCCTCCTTTTAAAATTTGGTAAGGTCAAAATAAACAGTGTATTAGGCAATGTTTAGTTCACATTAAAATTGAAAGTTTGGTTGAAATTAGAACGATGTGACTAAAAAGTTGAAAGTTTATGTGTGTAGAAAAGTTTTGATGTGATGAAAAAATTGGAAGTTTGAAGAAAAAAAATTTGTAACTAAACACTGCCTTACTGAACTACTCCGTAGTAACTCAACAGTAATGCGTGATGAATCGACTTGTGTCATCAATCAAGTAAAAACAACAAATCTTGGGTCCAGAGGCTAGCTAATCCCCATATCCGTTTCTGGGAACCGACTGATCCTGTGATGTTGCACACTGTCTCACTTCATTTGGCTCATGAGCTCATGCTCATCTCTTCCCAGTCCCACCACATGACTCAACAACACACTCTCTGTCTCTCTCTCGCTTTCTAGTTCTTGGCTTCTTGCAATGAACTGATTACTACGTTTTGTTCTACTACTACCACCACCACCACATCATCTCCGGAGACTGCAGAAATGGCTGAGCAGAACAAGAGGAGCTCGTCGGCGGCGGAGAACGGCCACGCCGGCGGCAAGAAGGCGAGGGCCAACGTCGAGGTGAAGCAGGAGGAAGAGGAGGCGGAGGAAGGAGAGATGAGCCAAGAAGAAGAGAGCGCAAAGACGGGGCCTCTGGTGGTGGCCACCGCCATGGACGACCCGCAGATCGACGTCAGGATCGCCGTCGGCTTGCTCCACTGCCATGCCTGCCTCCTCCCCCTCAAGCCTCCCGTCTTCAAGGTCTCACTCTCACTCTCACTTCATTTCAAGATTCCTCTCTTGATTTCATTTGTTTCTTTTTGTTTTTCTTCTCATGTCGTCGAATGTTTGATAGCTTTTGTTGTAATCTTGGATTTTTGTGTTTGGATCAAATCTTCTTTTGTTGTGTGGTTTTGCAGTGCGAGGCGGCGCACGTGGTGTGCTCCGGCTGCCGCGGCAACCACGGCCAGCTCTGCCGCCGCGCCGCCGCGTACGCCCACTGCGCCGAGCTGGACGCCATCGTCGGCGCCGCCAAGGTGGCGTGCGCCCACGCGCCGTACGGCTGCGACAGCTACGTCGTGTACGGCGCGGCCGCCGAGCACCAGCGCGCGTGCCCGTGCGCGCCCTGCTCCTGCCCGGACCCCGGCTGCGGCTTCCGCGGCTCGCCGGCGGCGCTCCTCGGCCACTTCGCCACCGACCACCTCTGGTCCGTCACGCAGATCAGCTACGCGAAGCCGTGCAGGCTCGCCGTGCCGCTGCCCCGGCGCTGCCACGTCCTCGTCGGGGAGGACGACCGCGCCGTGTTCCTGGTGGTGTACCCGTCCCCGTGCGGCGTCGGCGTCGGCGCGGTGGGCGCGGTGGTGTGCGTGGCGTGCGTCCGGGCGAACGGCGACGACGCGGCGGCGCAGTACAAGTGCAAGCTGTGGGTGGAGGTGCCGACCAACAGCGAGAACATGGTGATGATGACGTCCAAGGTGAGGAGCAGCGACCTCTCCGGCGGGTTCCCGGCGGCGGAGCAGGGGATGTTCTTGGTGGTGCCGCCGGAGCTGCTTCACGAGGTGTCCGGCGAGACGCCGATCCTCAGCATCCGCATCGATCGAGCTGCTCCCGCCATTGCCAAGCCCACCACTCCACGAGCCAGGTCCCTGAGGAGATTGCAGTGAAGCTTATGTGAATCCAATAGAGTATATGCTTAAGATGACAGTCTGGTATTAGTACTTGATCTTTTGTGTATTGACTAGCACTAGCCAATATATGAGTAATGGAGTATGGTTTAACTCATGACTTGTGTAGGAATTTTGTACGGTTTGACTCTAATGTTGTTAGTAATTTAACTTAGATTTGTGAACCGATGATGAACTGTTCATGTATGATGCTACCGTTTCAGAAATTGGATGCCATTGCTCACATGCATGATTTCGACTATTTGCATCTTAACTCCCTCCTTCCTGAAAAAAACTCGTCCAGATTCGTTATACTAGAGGGAGTAGGCACAGTGGTACTGCACCAGAGGAGAAAGAGAGGTGGTCCAAGGTTTATTACTCTCTATGCCGTGTTTAGTTGCAAAATTTTTCTTCAAACTTTCAACTTTTCTATCACATCAAAACTTTCCTACATACACAAACTTCTAACTTTTCCGTCACATCGTTTCAATTTTAACCAACTTCTAATTTTGGTGTGAACTAAAGACAACCCTAGTAAAAATACCAACCTCCTACTAATCTAGATATATACATAGAATGTGTCATATCCTAATATCAGGTTGGCTAGTGCTAGAAATTTAGATAGTTTTCTAATATCTAAATATGTTTTTGTTATAAAAGGTTTATTTATTTTAAAATTAGATAAACTTATTTTGAGAAGGGGGAACTACCAGTCCAAAGCTTGTTTCAACTTTCAAGTCGATATCTGCAAAAGAGGCGTATAGTCGTATAGAGGCTTCAAGCGTGGCAGAAATGTACGTACTACAGGCTTCAAGTTGCATCCTAGTAGAAATATCATGTACAGGCTTCAATAGCCAACGCTGGTGTGCAGTAAAATTTTGTTGCAGTATTACTACTGTACTTGTTATTCAGAACATTTTACCTCACTGAAACATACACATGCCACTACTATGCATTATTGCAACCGCCACCTCTTTTCATATTTGGATGTAACAATTCTGCTTTAATACAGTGCCAACCTACTCCTACACATATCTCTTCTTGTGAAAGATCTTTTTTTCTCTTTTGTTACAAATGGCTCGGTTTATTTTTTTTACTGGAATTCAGAGGTATACTGCTACAGTACTACTCTAAAGTAAATGCAGTGCTGCCCTGTTGACGTGGAGTGAACCCAGAACGTTTGAAATACTGAAGAAAGAGAGTAACTTTCCACTCTACAATTATTACAACAATTTTGTACTCCCTTTTAAGTGCAACAATTATTTAACATGTCCAACTTTAATCGTCCGTCTTATTTAAAAAAAATAAAAAAAATAAAAATATAAATCACGAGTAAAGTATTATTTATATTTTATCATTTTATAACAATAAAAATACTAATTTTAAAATTTTTTAAATAAGATGAATGATTAAAACTAAACATAAAAAATTATAGTTACACTTAAAATAGAACGGAGAAATACAGTTTTACTGCTTCACCTCCCACTCTACTGCTATTCAACAATGCACCAGCAACAAAGTTGATGTCTTTTCACAGTTTTACAATGTAGGAGCTTCTTGAATGACCCCCGGTTCATGCCTTTTGGTTTATTCTCTACTCCACACTAGTACTCCATTGATCTCTCTCTGGTCGTCTACTGCTGCAAAGTGCAACCAACCACCGATTGTTTGTTCACGCTGTTGCAGTTTTCAGTCAACAAGGACACACACAAGAGCCGATCGCCGTAGACGACGACGACGACGACGATGCAGCACGGCGAGCAGAGCGGCGCTAAGAAGGCGGCGGCGTGGGTGGTGTCGCCCAACGGCCAAGTGAAGCGAGAAATGCCGGTAGAAGCGGCGCGCGGCGAGGGAGCTGCAGCTGCAGCCGCCGGAGCCGGAGAAGAAGAAGTCGAAGCCGGTGGGATGATCGCCGCGGCGGTGGGCGACGGCTTCGAGGGTGTGGAGATCAGCGTGCGGATCGACTTGGCCGTGCTCCACTGCCCCCTCTGCCTCCTCCCCCTCAAACCCCCGACCTACCAGGTAGCAGCTGTTCGTCCCATCCATCACCTATTCTTCTTCTTGCTTTCGATTCGTAAGGGCTCGGCTAGTGACGATTTCTTGGCGTGCAGTGCGCGGCGGGGCACTTGGCGTGCAGCAGCTGCCATGGCGACGTCCCGGGCAAGAAGTGCCACACGTGCGGCGGCGGCGGCGGCGGCGGTGGCGTCTACGCGCGATGCCCCGGGCTGGACACGTTCCTCCGCGCCGCCAAGATCCTGTGCCCCAACGACCTGTTCGGCTGCCGGAGCTATGTCGCCTACCACGACGTCGCCGCCCACCAGCGCGCGTGCCCGCACGCGCCCTGCTCCTGCTCGGAGCCGCGCTGCGACTTCCTCGGCTCGCCGCCGATGCTCCTCGCCCACCTCGTCGCCGACCACTCGTGGCCCGTCAGCAAGGTCCCCTACGGCGAGGTCCTCACCATCCACGTGCCGGAGTCGGAGCGGCGCCACCTGGTCGTCGCGGGGGCCGCCGGGGGGGACGACGAGCGCGTGTTCGTCCTGTCCGTGGGCGCGCTCGGCGTGGCGAGGGCCGTCTCGGTGGCGTGCGTCAGGGCGAACGCCGCGGCGGGGCCGCGCTACCGCTGCAAGCTCTGGGCGCACGCCCCGGGCGGCGGCGCCGCGGACTTCGTCCACATGGACTCGGCGGTGGCGAGCAGCGCCGCCGCGCCCGGTGGCGAGGTCGCCGTCGACGAGGAGGCCAGGTTCCTGATGGTGCCGCCGTGCTTCCTCCACCTGCTCGACGCCGGAACGTCCAAGGAGATGCTCATCAGGCTCAGCATCAGCATCGACACTGACATTGACATGTCTTGATCGATCGACAGGAGATATAATGGTCTACTAGTAATGTCCTAAATCCGTGATTAGTGCTTTGATGATGCCGCTCAAGTTTAGGTGCTAGTTCCAAGTTCTAACCAGCCATAAGCTTTGCTATTTGGAAGTTTGAACTCTGATGTTCTAAATTATAATTCGTATGGAAAACTCAAGTTAAAAATTCGAATTTTAACTTTCCTTTAACCTCGTTTTTAATGTTCAATGGATAGAAGTATATGCCAAAAAGATCCTAATTGAAGCAAACTATCTTTACCCCAAACCAAATACGATGATTCTCATTTTATTTTATGTGGGGGCTAATGGAAGCATAATATCATGTACACATATCACATGAGGCAATTGGAGGTTGCGAATTCACCTCAAGCAGATTATTCAGACAGATGTGGCTGTGCAATTTAGTAGTAATGTTTTTTTTAATAATAATATGGTATGTTTGTAAATGAGTAAAATCCATCACCGGTCCCTAAACTTGTACCGCTGTGTCATCCTAGTCCCTAAACTCGCAAATCGACCGTTCAGGTCCTCAAACTTGTTCGACTGTGTCATCCCGGTCCCTAAACTTGCAGATCACTTGTTTAGGTCCTCCAACTTGTTCAGTTGTGTCACCCGGTCCCTAAACAGGACGGTCTAAAAACTTTATATCAAAAAATAATTCATAACTTTTTCATGTGAACTCTAATAAAGACAAACTTTATATCAAAATTGTAGCCCTCGACGCGACCTACAGCTTTGTTGTTGAAAAGTTTTTGAATTAAAACTGTTTAGGGTCCCAAAATATTGTTGCATGTTTATAGATTTTGAAATTTTAATTTTAAAATTACATTTTGGGACAAAAAATGACTTAAAATAAAAAAAAATCAACTACAAAGTTGTAGATCGCGTCGAGGGCTACAAGTTTGATATAAAATTTGTTTTTATTAGAGTTCACATGAAAAAGTTATGTTTTTTTAAAATATAAAGTCTTTAGACCGTCCTATTTGACTAAGATGATATTCAAATCCAAGTTTAGGGACCGGGGTGACACAACTGAACAAGTTGGAGGACCTAAACGAGTGATCTGCAAGTTTAGGGACCGGGATGACACAACGGTACAAGTTTAGGGACCGGTGATGGACTTTACTCTTTGTAAATATTTGTAGAACTTTTTAGAAGGGATGAGTGATCAAAATTCACTAAAGATTAATTCAAATATGCCCTGGAGAGAAATAATACTACCAGTACCATTTGTGACCGGAGTATTTTCATTATTCAAGCATGTCTGATTTTCAGTAAACAAAACAAGTTTGAGCACGTGATCAGCTACGCAAAGAACATCACATCGAATTTTTGATACATGCATGGAGCATTAAATATAGACTAAGAAAAAATTAATTGCAGAGAGAAATCGCGAGACAAATATTTTGAGCCTAATTAGTCTATGATTAGCCATAATCGCTATAGTAACCCACATGTGCTTGAAATTAGTTTTTTCATTCGCGTCCGAAACCCCTTCCAACATCCGGTCAAACATCCAATGTGGCATTCAAAAATTTTCTTTTCGTGAATTAAACAGACCGTGTTAGTTCACGTCAAAATTGGAAGTTTGGTTAAAATTGAAGCGATGTGATGGAAAAGTTGGAAATTTATGTGTGTATGAAAGTTTTGATGGAAAAGTTTGAAGTTTGAAGAAAAACTTTGGAACTAAACAAGGGGTAAGATCCTGTTTTGATGGGACTAAAATTTTTAAATCCCTATCACATCGGATGTTTGAACACTAATTATAAATATTAAATGTAGACTATTAATAAAATACATACATAATATTGGACTAATTCGCGAGACGAATCTATTGAGCCTAATTAATCCATAATTAGCCTATGTGATGCTACAGTAAATATTCTCTAATTATAGATTAATTAATCTTAAAAAATTTGTCTCGTAAATTAGCAATTAGTTTTGTAAGCAGTATATATTTAATACTCTAAATTAGTGTTTAAATAAAGAGACTAAAGTTAATTCCCTTCCAAACATCACCTAAGTGAGATAATTTAAATATGAATACTTTGTACTTGTTCTTTCTTTTTTTCAGAGAGCTCTTTGTACTTGTTCTTCACCCTACACGGCAACACAACACTACGTGACTTGGGACCATTGCTCTGAGTTTGACAAAAAGAACCAGCTTAAAGATAAAAAGAAAAAAGAGAGAAAGAAATCAATCTTTAGCATTGCAAAGAAAAGGGAAGCCTTCTGGATTAAGTGAAGAAATTTGTGCTGGCGATGGCGAACGATGATCCCCGCGGCGGCGGCGACCGGCCGGGGAAACAAGAAGCCGGCGAGATGGTTGTGGCACCGGAGCCGGAGGCCATCGCCGTGAGGATCGACATGGCCATGCTTCACTGCCCCATCTGCTTCCTCCCCTTGAAGCCTCCAATCTTACAGGTTCCTTGCTTGCTGCTGCAATGTCTAATGTTTCATCCATTTCTTGTTTCATGGTTGCATTCATATGAATCGTTTCTTTCTTTGTCCATCGATTTGTGCAGTGCGATGCTGGGCACATGGCTTGCAGCAACTGCCGCGGCAAGATCGCCGGCGGCCGGTGCCACTCGCGCGAAGTCGTCGGCGTCGGCGTCGTCTACGCCCGGTCTCGCGCCATGGAGGCCTTCGTCTCGTCGACCAAGATCCAGTGCCCCTACCAGGCGCACGGCTGCCGGCAAACCGACATCCTCGAACCAGCCCTCGCCCGCACGCCGCCATCGCCACTCCAGGCCCCGGCTGCCGCCGCCACCGATGCTTCCAAAGGGGGAAGAGAAAAGGGAGAGAGAAAAGAGAGAGAAGGGAGAGGGAGGGAGGGAGGGGGAAGAAGTGAAGGAGAAAGGATGACATGTGGGCCCCATATGTCGGTGGGTCCCACAATATATTTTGTGTGTGAATGACAGATGGGTCCACATATTTTTTTTAATTCTAATGTCACGTAAGCGTTACGTGGAACGAAAACTGGGTTAGCACCGCCACGTCAGCGTCACGTCAGCAAAACCGTCCTCCAAAACCGCTGGAGGAGTCAAATTGGATAGTTTCAATAATTCGGGAAGTCGTCCTATCCGGTTTTCCCGTCAAGGGTTACGATTTAGATTCGGTGAGCAATTAAGGGAGTCAAAGTAGACTTTTTCCTTGCTCTGAGAGGCAGCAGGGAGGGTTAATGGGCTGAGGCCCAATTCGCGTTTTCTGCTAATATATATATATATATATATATATATATATATATATATATATATATATAGATATATATTCATCGGTCTTGGTGGAGGCTTTAGGTTTTTGCCCCTTCTCTTCCTCTCTGCGGCGGCGCCTAGATCCATCCACCACCAATGCCAACCAGGGGAGGACGCGGTGGCAGGGGAGGACGCGGCGGGAGGGGAGGCCAGCCGGGTGAGCTCGGCCAACCGGGCGAGCCGGGCCAGGGCGGCGGGAGGGGAGGACGCGGCGGGAGGGGAGGCCAGCCGGGCGAGCCCGGCCAACCGGGCGAGCCGGGCCAGGGCGGCGGCAGGGGAGGACACGGTGGGACGGGAGGACAGCCGGGCGAGCCCGGCCAACCGGGCCAGGGCGGCGGCCCCGGCGGCCGCGGCGGATCCCCGTTCGGCCCTCACGGCGGCGACGGCGGCACTGGCGGCACCGGCGGCTTTCTCGGCATCGGAGGCCGCGGCGGTCGCGGCGGCGACGGCGGCCTAGGAGGCAACGGAGGCCGCGGCGGCGACGGAGGTCAAGGTGGACCTGGCCAACGGGGCGGGGACGGCGGGCGGGGCGGGGACGGCGGGCCCGGCGGGGACGGCGGGGACGGCGGGGACGGCGGGCCGAGCGGTTCCCCGTTGCGAAGAGCGCCCTCGTCGCGTAAACGGCGTGGTGGGCCGAGCGGCGCGGTACAGGTGCAAGATGTGGGCGAACGCGCCGGCGGCGGCGGCGGTGGCGGGCGCGGCGAGCGGCAAGGCGGACATGGTCATGGTGGACATGGAGGTGGCGAGCAGCGGCGCGGCGCCCGGCGGCGTCGCCGTGGAGGAGGCGACGTTCTTGGCCGTGCCACCCAAGATGCTGCACGGGGAGCACAAGGAGATCATTCTTGGCATTTGCATTGACAAGAAGACCTCCTGAGTCCGGATCAACCTGACACTTGGCCATTAGCGTAGCAAACTAGCAATAATGCCAAATTTTAGTTTAGTACTAATGATAGTAGGTTATGCTAAGAACTATTCCCTAGGGTTTTAACAACAGTAATGTGGAGGAGATGAAAACAATCTCGGAAATGAGTACGGCTATACGTACAACCCAATTGTACAACTCGTGTATAACCGTATAACTAGAGTCATGTAGCCATATATCAATCAAAACATATACTTCCTCCGTCACTTAAAAAAAAAAATCTAGTATTGAATGTGACATATCATAATACAACGAATCTGGATGTCAATCATAGATTTGATTTTTTAGGACGGTAGGAGTATGTTCATATGCATTTGTAGCTGTTTATAACCGTTAATCAAATTCAAACGTTCGTGAGTCTGATAATTGGATCAAATGCATAGAAATTACTTACGGACTGACTCGCCTTTCTGAAGTTGCATCGACCGAACCATCCGGTATAGGTAATTTGTTGAAAACAGTAGAATTACTTCTTTTGATGTGTTTCCCTTGAATAGTTCCGTTTCTGATTTTCCATTATTATCGATGTCATTTTCATTTCTAGCTCTACCGTTTCAAATATTACTTTACTTAAACACCGTGGGAATGCTGAAGATTTAGCGCGCCACATCATCGGTTCATTTGGAAAAAAAACCCCCACAATTCCTATTAATTGTGTCTCGGTTCCTGCCGCTATCATCCGTTCGATCACGCGCTAGGGACGATCTAACCGTCCACGTGTCCCAGCGTGGCTGCTAATCCACCATCGTGAGATCGTTGGATCAGGAACGGACGGCCATCGATTGTTACGTGCCAGAGATTAAATCGACATCTACTTTAGAGTCGAACTCTACCGTTTAAAAAACTATTTGTTGCCCACGAGAGAGGAATGGACCATGTAGATATCATTAGAAGCTCACGCAAGGGAGGATGAACGGTAGTGATTGAATAGATATTTATTTATGTGGGTCCCACCGATCGACTTTACCACTACAACTATCGAATCTTTGATTCGTTCGTCTCCCGTGGCAGGCATGAGTCGAACAGACGCTGTGGATGCCCTTAGAGCAAGTTTAATATAATAGAATAGCTAACTACTATTTCCAATTTATTTATAGCCAATCTAACAGTTTATTTATATAATAGCTATATACTACACTATTAATACATGGTCTCACCTATCATACACACTGCGTCTTGGAGTTCGTGCTACAGCTGGCTATAAATCTGTAACCCGTTGCTCTTCTCTCTCCTCATGGTCCCACCTGTCATACACACACTGCGTCTTGGAGTCCGTGCTACAGTTGGCTATAAATCTGTAACCCGCTGCTCTTCTCTCTCCTCATGGTCCCACCTGTCATACACACACTGCGTCTTAGAGTCCGTGCTACAGCTGGCTATAAATCTGTAGCCCGCTGCTCTTCTCTCTCCTTATTTATCTTCTTAAAATATGTTTGTAGCTCGCTTAGAGCCTGCTATTGTACTTGCTATTAGCAAACCTCTACCCTCTAGCCCTGCCGGGATTAATGGCGGATCGGGGACTCACTGGAGGTGGTGGAGCGGGAGCTTCTTCTTGCACGACTCCAGGATCCTTGCTTGCTGCTGCAATGTCTAATGTTTCATCCATTTCTTGTTTCATGGTTGCATTCATATGAATCGTTTCTTTCTTTGTCCATCGATTTGTGCAGTGCGATGCTGGGCACATGGCTTGCAGCAACTGCCGCGGCAAGATCGCCGGCGGCCGGTGCCACTCGCGCGAAGTCGTCGGCGTCGGCGTCGTCTACGCCCGGTCTCGCGCCATGGAGGCCTTCGTCTCGTCGACCAAGATCCAGTGCCCCTACCAGGTGCACGGCTGCCGGAGCCACGTCACCTACTACGCCGTCGACGACCACCAGCGCGCGTGCCCGCACGCGCCGTGCTCATGCCCGGAGCCCGGCTGCGGCTTCGCCGGCTCGCCGCCGGCGCTCCTGGTTCACCTCGCCGCGGCGCATTCCTGCCACGTGGACAACGTCGAGTACGGCAAGGCCCTGTCTCTCCGCGTGCCGGCGTCTGCGCGGCGGCGGCGGCGGCGCCTGCTCGTCGGGGAGGAGGACAAGCGCGTGTTCCTCCTCGCCACGGCCACGGTCGGCGCCGCCAGCGCCGTGACGTTGGTGCGCGTCGCGGCGAGCGCGGAGACGGCGGCGCGGTACAGGTGCAAGATGTGGGCGAACGCGCCGGCGGCGGCGGCGAGCGGCAAGGCGGACATGGTCATGGTGGACATGGAGGTGGCGAGCAGCGGCGCGGCACCCGGCGGCGTCGCCGTGGAGGAGGCGACGTTCTTGGCCGTGCCACCCAGGATGCTGCACGGGGAGCACAAGGAGATCATTCTTGGCATTTGCATCGACAAGAAGACCTCCTGAGTCCGGATCAACCTGACACTTGGCCATTAGCAGTAGCAAACTAGCAATAATGCCAAGTTTTAGTTTAGTACTAATGATAGTAGGTTATTCTAAGAACTCTTCCATAGGGTTTTAACAACAATAAATGTGGAGTCTATGGATGAAAACAATATCAGGAAATCAGTACTGCTATAGGTATAACCCAGTTATACAACTTACGTACAACTAGTTATACAACTTACGTATAACTAGAGACATACAATCATATATCAATTAAAAAAATAGTATGTTTATATGCATTGCAGCTGTTTACAACCGTTGATCAAATTCAATCGTATTTAAGTCAGATAGTTGATATCGGTAATTTGTTGAAAACAGTACAATTACTTCTTTTTTATATGTTTCCCTTGCATAGTTCCGTTTCTGATTTTCCATTATTATCGATGTCATTTTCATTTCTAGCTCCACCGTTTCAAATATCGTTTGTTTTGCAAGAAAAGTAACAGAAATGGTTGAGGTTGTTTTGCAAGACTGTTTTCATCCCTGGCAAAAATGTACTAGTGCTTCTTTTATCTCACGAAAGTATTGCTGTGGGATCTACGACAAATACAGAGATGTAAAATATTTTTTACCGTCCTAAAAGAAAGATTCTCGCCAACACGAGTTTCACCAAGAAGCGTCCAATTTCAATTCACATTTCGGGTGAAAAAAAGCTTCTGAAAAGTTCCAAACTTTAGAACTGAACCAAAGCGAGACAGCTAGTATAAAACAACTCTCCATATTTTTGAAGCCTTTTTTTACTCACAAAGTAGAGAAATATCTCCTCCATTATATCCTTTTTATTAAAAGAAAAGAAAAACAGAGAAACACTATCTCACAAAGTACAGTAGCAAACCAATTGCAGTATAGGCACACAGACACAAGTACAAAAGGTTTGGTGGTTTCTTGATTTTCCTAACCACCAAGCCCTCAAAACTCCAAGCTTGTCTGCTCCGGCGAGGCGGCCATGTCGCTCCCCAGCAAGAGGGTTTCCTCGGAGGAAGTGGAAGCGGAGAGCAAGAGGAGGAAGATGACGCTGCGTTCCTTCGAGAAGCCGGGACAAGAACAGCAAGAGGCGGCGGTGGTGGCGGGGCGGCTAGACAGCGAGATCTCCGTCAAGATGGACTCCCGTGTTCTTGAGTGCAGCATCTGCTTCGAGCCCCTCAAATCACCAATCTTTCAGGTGATGATCTGAGCGCGCACTCTGTTTCTGTTAGAATCTGCTGAATTTTGGTTGTTTTTTCCCCTTTGCTGCATCTGCTCTAGGAGCAGATTTGGGTGCATTTCCAGTTCTTGATAATTGATACTTGTGACTGATAGGGAAGGTATGGCTATGGAAAAGATTGAAGCTTTGTACTGTCTGGATAGGCTTAGAAGAACTTTGTGACCAAATACTGTTTAGCTCGTTTGACGATTCAGAGACGTTGGCATGGCTTTGATTATTTCTTGCAGTTTGAGGTTCCCAAATATGGATAGTTCTTTATTCAGATATATATAGAGAAAAGCGGATTTATATATTATGGATGTAAACGATCAGTTTGAGCAAACAGAAGGGTAGATAACAGGGAAAAGGTGTGAAACCGAGAACAGCGAATTGGCCTTCTGTTGTAGTGTTGCCGTGCTGGTTCTGTACTCTCCATCAATATATGCCTGAACTAGAGGGAAAACATTATATACATATTAGATTGGACTTATTAATGTTTTATTTGAACTTAGAAGTAATGTAAAGTTGGCTGCCAGTTTCCCTAGACTCAAGAGGCATATATCAGTGGACCAACATTTTGTTGGCATAAAGATTTCTGTTCCATTTGCATGCTTGAGTGTGCGACGGCAATCTGTGCTAGAATCTTGGTAGAAGCAGATATATACTCTTGCCTTCCCAAGGGGTATCTTTTGCATACTTACAAAAGTGCCAAGGATTAATTGTGCTCTATTGTTTATATCCAGTTTATCATCGTCCCTTGATTGCTGTTTAACAACATGCTACATTCTTATTCTGCAGTGTGACATTGGACATGTTGTATGTTCTGCGTGCCTCGGAAAAATAGGCGAAAATTGTCACATGTGCTGCAAAACAACTGGCTATAGCCGTTGCTTTGCACTTGAGCAATTCATCGATGCCATCAAGGTAGCATGCTCAAATGCAAAATATGGCTGTGATGAGTTTCTCCCATACTACCAGTAAGAGAAGCATGAAAACGAGTGCATACATGTGCCATGCTTCTGCCCAGTGAATGGTTGCTCTTTCAGAGGTTCAACAGGATTACTTCTAGACCACTTAGTCACCAAGCATGAATGGTGTCCAACCAATTTAGAGTACAACAAACCACTCAAGATTTCCAT
Organism: Oryza meridionalis; assembly: GCA_000338895.3. Taxonomy (NCBI): domain Eukaryota; kingdom Viridiplantae; phylum Streptophyta; class Magnoliopsida; order Poales; family Poaceae; genus Oryza; species Oryza meridionalis. The sequence continues at coordinate 1,201,106 of CM002524.2, forward strand.
GGCACAAGACCGTCAATTCGCTCTCTTTGTTGGGGAAGATCTGTCGATGTTCCTGCTAGCAAACATTTTGACTGACATTGGCAATGCTCTCACCATAGTCTGCATTGGGTCTCATGATTCCGGATCAAGTTATTCATCCAAGATCTCAGTTGTCGACCATGTTGCCCGTGACAAAGGCAAGTTAGTGTTTCTGATGGATCCCCTTGTGGCAACCAGCACACTGTTGGGTGGAGTTCAATTGGGCAAATTCTTTCTGCTAGTTCCCCCAGAATTACTTAATGAATTGACACACGAGCTCACCATAAATATTCGAATCGACAAGATCAACCCCTGATCTGATCACTTAGCTATCTCGACAAGCAGTGGTGTCCTAGATTTTTTGACTTCATATGGGTGCCCTGAAGGTAATATCACTAAAATGAGACAGGAAAGCTGAATTGCTGAGCATAGGATTAGAGTCAATTCTGTAGCTGTTGTTGTACCTGATGGTAAAGATAGTTCTTAACTCATGATAGTTGAATAACCTCTGTTTAAGTATGCAAATACTTGTTGCAACCAATTGTATATTGGCTTTTGTAGCATGCACTCTTCAGTATTGGTCTGATGGTGCCAATTGACATCTAGGAGTACTCTGCTGCTACCATCTGAAGGTGCCAATTGACATATGAATGAAGTTACGTTTGAAATTATTGTTGGGACATGTGGATTACGAAATGCTTATTGTCATAGCCCCTAAATCTATCTGAATTTGCCTCCTGTCTTACTATATATCATATTATGCTTGGATATAAACATCAGGGCAGTAAGCCTTTCTACTATTATTAAGTCATCAATCGTGTTAGCTCAACTAGCAGGGGCAAAATGTCATGCTTGCATTCTTGTATCCTTTTTATTACTATCGAGTATTGACCAAGAAAGATGAGTTGTACTGGATGTAATGTACTGTTGCAGATCTTTGGATTGATTGGTGATTTGGTGGCCACTGTGTTCAAGCTTACTCCTTCGTTGTTTGTTTATTTTGTGAAAAAAAAAACAGTCTACTATCATCTAAAGTAGTGAAATTACTAAAGTTTCTCAAAACAACATTGAGCCACGTCATCAACAAAATATGGACCGTTCGATTCCTATTCAGAAAGTTTCAGGCCGTTAGATCCTTAGATCGGCGAAATATCTTCTTAGTCCTTCTAGAAATTTCTTTCACAACGAGGTCCTTCCACGTCCTTGCGGGAAAATAAAAGAAGAAGAACGCGACTCCTCTTGTCTTCACGCCGCCTCCGCTCCTGAGGCCCAGCCGCCGCGCGCCGCCTCTTCTCCCAAGCGGCCGCTACCTCTCCCTCTAGTCCTCTCCGTCTCCATTGCCGGCATTACTCATCCCCTCATCACCGCGGCTCCATCCTACCCCTGCCGCCGCCGTATACCCCACCGGCGCATCACATCCACCTCTAATCTCCCACTACCCTGAAGAAGGGGGGAAAGGGATGACAGATGAATAGCGATGGTGAGGAGGAGGGTATCCGCAGGAGCTGCGTCCACACCTATTCACCAAATCGGTATCAAGGGCAGAACAACCAAGGTCACTCTCTTCTCTATTCCTCATTCTCTGTTTCTTTCTCTATCTTCCTTTCTTGACTGTTGATCGGATGTTAGCCTTTCAAATACTACTATATTGATTTGTATTATATGTATGCACCTTATGAATTCCAATATTAAATATCTTGATTAGGCTTTATTTCATAAGCCCAAAAATCGTATCAATTTAGGCTCCATGATTGGCTATAATTACAATTGAGAAAATCAAGTTTGAGACAACTGAGTAGAACTGCAAGTATCAGCAAATAAAAATATTTTGTAGAATGTAGATCTGTTTACTTATACTCAAAGTAAATGATTCTCTAAGGTATCGCACAACAGATGATGAAGTGTATCTAAATGTTTCATGAATCACAAACAAATACACCAAAAGAAAAATCCCAGCATTAGCTTCAGAGGGACCAGACAAATTAGAGACTCATGTAAATCGATTATAGTTAGTCTTAATTTACAGGAATGGTCCTAGGAGCACTCTGTCTCACAGATGCATATACAGTACAGCTCAAGTCACCAATGCTTAATTACACTAATAATCTATTCATGGAGAGTGGATTACTATCTTCATTTATGACTGAATTAGAAAAATATTTGCTCATGGAAAGGATTTCAACAGTTTACATAATGTGCTTTTCTAAGGGCTGTAATAATGTATACACTTTTATGTTGCTAAATTATGTGCACTAATACTATTAAAAAGGATAATTTTTCGGTACCAGCTTTAGTTGGTATAGCCTTCCTGATTCCTATTATTTAGTTTTTTTTTCTAGAAGTTATTTATATCGCTGTTACTGAAGACATCTAGACTGAAATTATTTTTCCCTGCACCTGCAACAGTAGAAAGTTCAGTAGCACATGTTGATGGGATCACCATTTAATTTAGCAGCAGGGCAACGTTTCACAATTTAATGAATCCTCCACTTATTTGATGGGATGGTTAAGAGATTACCTATGGTTAAACTCTTCACAACTTATCAATGGATATAATCCTTTTGGGATGAATAGTTTATCGGTATGGGCGTGGATGTTCTTATTTGGACATCTTGTTTGGGCGACTAGATTTATGTTCTTAATTTCCTGGCGTGGATATTGGCAGGAATTAATTGAGACTTTAGCATGGGCTCATGAACGGACACCTTTGGCTAATTTAATTCGCTGGAGAGATAAGCCCGTGGCTCTTTCCATTGTGCAAGCAAGATTGGTGGGATTAGCTCACTTTTCCGTGGGTTATATATTCACTTATGCCGCTTTCTTGATTGCCTCAACATCAGGCAAGTTTGGTTAATTTAGTTAATTTTGTTGTACTGTATCAGCACCTAGTTCATTACTCTTGATGGAGGGGGAGGATCCGCCTTCTTAGATTTCTTTTTCTATTTATTTTTCCATCTAGGATTAGAACCGTATACTTGGTAGATAGTAGGAACGGCACATTATGGCAAAAAAAAGTTTGATTCAGAGAGAGAGAGGAAGCGGCAGAAATTAGAACAGAAATATCATTTGATTCGTCGATCTTCAAAAAAAAAGATAAGAAGCAAAGTTTACCCTTTGAGTTTGAGTGAAAAAATGAAAATGCGAGAAAAATTGCAATCCCTGCCACATAATAGTGCACCGACACGCCTTCATCGACGTTGTTTTTTGACCAGAAGACCTAGAGCTAACTATCGAGACTTTGGGCTATCCGGACACATACTTCGAGAAATGGTTTATGCATGTTTGTTACCGGGTGCAACAAGATCCAGTTGGTAAGGATAAAATACCATTTCGTATTTGTATGGATTTCTGGAATTGATGATCGTAGAAGAGCCCTCTTTACCATTCTGTATAAATGGACTATTCTATTTGTATAGATATGGTAGAGGGGCGTATTCAACCCCCCTTTTATCCACTAGTTCCCCTCTCTTTAGTTTAACAGGATAGAACAGTTTGGTAGCTGACAAGGCTCATAACTGTGGGGTTGCGGGTTCGATTCCCACTACCCGCTCCATATTCCTTCTTTATGATATATGCATCATACATTTGTATATGCATTTGTTTTTCTTTCCTAAAAGAGTTTTGGTCTAACAGTTTTTTCTCTTGGTCCGATAAAATATGAAAAGAAAGAAGAAAATATGAAAAAAGCGTCCATTGTCTAATGGATAGGACAGAGGTCTTCTAAACCTTTGGTATAGGTTCAAATCCTATTGGACGCAATCTTATTTCTATCTATTCTTTAAATAACTATACTAAAAACTAAGAAAACTTTTTTGCATGATTCAAATGAAAAATCTTACTCAACGATTTCTCCTCTACTACTTCTACGAACAAGAGTAGACGTGCAAAATTTATGTTTGTTCCTGAAGGGAAAACCGTTCGAGTTGTTCCTGAATAGCTTCCTTCAAAAGGATTTCCGCTTCCTCGGTGAATGTCTTGCTAGAAGATATAATTTCTTGGAATTGAGGTTTAGTATCTTTTAGGTGTTTACGTAACTCATCCAGAAATTTCTTTACCTGTCCAATTTCTAAGGAATCAAGATATCCTCTTGTTCCGATATAAATAGTAGCTATCTGCTCTTCCACTGGAAGAGGATTTGCTTGGGATTGTTTAAGCAATTCTCGTAATCGTCGGCCCCTTGCCAAATGATTCTGACTTGTTTTATCGAGAGCAGAGGCGAATTGTGCAAAGGCTTGTAACTCTGCGAATTGAGCTAATTCCAATTTTGATTTGCCAGCTACTTGTTTCATGGCTTTAATTTGAGCCGCGGATCCTACTCTAGAAACGGAAATACCCACATTAATAGCAGGCCGAATTCCAGCATTGAATAGATCTGCGGATAAGAATATTTGTCCATCTGTAATGGAGATTACATTAGTAGGAATATAGGTGGAAACGTCTCCAGATTGAGTCTCAACTATTGGTAAAGCAGTCATACTTCCTTCCCCTAAAAGAGATCTACTAATTCTCGTTCAATTTAGCGGTAGTATATGATTGAAGAAATTATTCCGTCCTATACTAGGTAACGAAGGATATTTCATTAACTCCTATGTTTCTAGAGGTTAGTGAGTCATTTCGTATGGCTATGTTCTATTTGTAGGAATAAAATAAGGATTAGGCTGTGGAGAGATGGCTGAGTGGTTGATAGCTCCGGTCTTGAAAACCGGTACAGTTCTAGGAACTATCAGAATGAAGCATCCTAATATAGGGATAACCTAACTGTTTAAACAAAAAAGGTTAACTCACACAAGATGTAGTTTCGGCCAACATCGGCCCATATTAGGATGCTTCATTCTGATCCTATTTTATTTTGCATCAGCAGGCACTGCACGGCTGCAGCGTTGTAATTAAATCATCGACATTAGTGGTGGGGCCTTATGCTTGGGTAGGCAGCGGAGGAGGGAGAAATAAATTATCTGTACTGACCATCGGTAAGTAATATTTGCACCTATCCTTATTTTTCCAAGTGCCAGTAAAATGTCTTAGACTACTTGATCAAGCATAAAATTGAGCTATAAGTGCAATGAGTTTCAATGATATTTTGTCTGTGTGTAGAAGTGTGAATGATGTGTCGACAGGAAGAATGTGTTTTCGTTTAAAATTAAACAAGGCATATTTACAAGAAAGAATTATAATACATTAATTGCCAGCTTTGTGATTAACGGCATTATGGTAATTTCCACGAACCCGTAGATTCTTTACTGTCCTAATAAGCCTAGGTGCATTGCTTATCAATCCAAAGGCAATACCATGCATATTGCTATTGGAATATTTGGCAGAGTTTTAGATATTGGATTATCATATGGCACCTATCTATATCTGTAATACTGTAGTACTCCGTACTCATTAATCATTGTACAAATTGAGGAGCATATCTTTCTATCATTTTTACATGAGACTATGTCCTTACTGGTCCTTCTCATATGAGATTAGCTCATAAGAATTTCATACTTTTTTTTGGGTGAATACCAACGTGCATTTGGTGGAAGAAGATAAATCAACTGGTCCTGCTAATCTATGATTTACTGTTAAAAAATATTATCTTTTTTATGTTTCCAGGTGAATACCACGGTACCACCATGCATTTGGTGGAAGAGCACAAATTAAAGCTACTACATTTGTTTTTGTTATTTTATTAGATTTGGGATCAAATTTTTTGGAGGTATGTACATTATAATGTACTACTACGTATCACAAATATAAATGCTTAGGATCAAGTTGTTACTCAGAGGTCTTGGCCGCGCAGATGATTGTGTTTGTGTACGGGTGAATGCCATTGATACAGGTTCTTAAACATGTATTTAGAGTTGCGCAAAGCGAAACCATGTGGCTAGTGTACATGAAAATTCAGGGGTTATGATTTTTAAGTGGTTCATATATTCATTATTCGAAATATAAGCAATAATTATAAATTAAGCACAATTATACTTTTAAGTTAGTTTTGACCTGGCTTCACACAAAATTGCACAGAGAATTTGACAAATCAACCTACCAAACCCTAAGAATGTTCAGTAGTATACTCCCTCAACTCCAAATTGATCTACATATTTCATAGGTACACCAAGACCAAAAAAAGCTAATAACTCTCTCATATTATATTTACTCTAGCAACAAACTCGATGCATGCACCATCCCTATTATTTTTTAGCCAATAACAAATCAAGTTATTGCATGTGGGTTATAAATACTTGTGTGCATGACTTAATGAATAAATACAAATATGTAGATTATTTAGGAATAACCTCAAAAAATTATATGTAGATCAATTTGGAATGAAGGGAGTACATTACAACATATTTGTAGAGTAGATGATTTCCCTTTCTCTCTATATAAACAAGGAGTAAATGAACACATCACAATATACACACGAGACAAGAAAAAAAATAGAGAGAAAAAAATTACTGTTCTACCAGCCAAAGTTTGAGGCATTGATTGTCTTCTCCCTCTGGTCTTCGTCGCCTGTTTCCTTTTCCTCAGGCAGAGCCTCTCCGTCTCTCTCCCAACCCTTCCTTTTCTCCTTCGAAAAAAAGAACTTCCTTTACTCGCCAAAAAAAAAAAAAGCTTTGAGATTTTGGTGGTTGCCGCGGTCGACGATGGAGAGCGCGGCTCCCACCGTGGGCGGGAAGAAGAAGGCGCGGATGGAGTCGGACTCCCCCATTCCGCCGACCCCGAACGTGCGTGTCAAACAAGAAGCTGCTGATCAAGAAACCCACCTAGCAGCAGCAACTCCCACTCCGCCGCCGGCTGACGAATCCCCCGCCGCCGCCGCCGCCGCCGCCGCCGCCGCCGCCAGAGTGGAGGTCCCGGTGAGGATCGACGCCGCGATTCTCCACTGCCCACCCTGCTTGCTCCCGCTCAAGCCCCCAATCTTCCAGGTGACCAATCATCCATTCATTCGTTTCGTCTTCGTCTTCTTTGCGCCTGAGACTTTGTCATGTGTTCGTGCAGTGCGTCGCTGGGCATTTGGCTTGCGGCGTCTGCCATGCCAAGCTCACCGACGTGCACTGCCAGGCGTGCGGCGACGGCGGCGGCGGCGGCGGCGCGTACGCCCACAACCCCGCGCTCGACGCCATCGCCCGCTCGACCAAGATCCGGTGCCCCAACGACAGGTACGGCTGCGACCGCTACGTCACCTACTGCGACGTCGCCGACCACCAGCGCGCGTGCCCGCACGCGCCCTGCACATGCCCGCAGCCCGGCTGCGGCTTCCTCGCCGCGCCGCCGGCGCTCCTCGACCACCTCACCGCCGACCACTCCTGGCCTTCCCAGGAGATCACCTACCGCGCCGTCCACCCGCTCGTCGTGTCCGCGTCGCGGCGGCGCCTGCTGCTGGCCGTGCGCGGGGACGGCGACGGCGGCGCCGAGCTCCTCCTCGCCATGGGCGCGCACGGCGCGGCGGCCACCGTGTCGGTGTCGTGCGTGCGGGCGAACGCGGCGGCGGGGCCGCGGTACGTGTGCAAGGTGTGGACGCAGGCGCCGCCGGACGCGGAGACGGGGGTCAAGGACACCATCATGATGGAGGCCAACGTGCGGAGCTTCTCCGTCCCCGGCGAGGTCGCCATGGACGACGGCACGGTGCTGTGCGTGCCGCCGAGGATGCTCCACGGCGCGTCCATGGAGATGCCCCTCCGCGTCCGCATCGACAAGCTCGGCGCCGGCGCCACCAACCGATCCGCCATTGCAGCCCAGACAAAGAAGTAATTCTTTCTTGCTCATTTGATGGATCAGGGCCGATGCATAAAAGACAAGCTAAAAGGTTAGTGGTAGTAGCGTACTAGCGTAGCAAGAATGTGTGATTAGGAGGAGCTTAATTTGCGTTCTGTTTGGCCTTAATTTTGTTCATGTGTCTGATCATACAAAGGTAGAAGCAATAGTAACTAGTAGTACTAGTTTAGCTGGATACTAAGCTGACTGGAGTACATTGTGTTTGATCATCATCATTTGCTTGAGGTTTGACGGGATTGATGAATGAATGATCATTGTTTTGGGCAAGAAACATACTCCGATAAACAAGATCGATCGCATCACATCTGTTTGGACCTGTTGGGTAAGTTTTGCATGTTACCCAAATTGTTAGTACCAAAAGATTAATCTGTCATTTAAAATTTTTGAAATTTTTCACAAACTGTTTACATGATGTGAAAAAAAAAACAAAGGGATATTCCCCTTACTGAAAATGCCAAACAAACTGCATATTTCAATACATGGGAAAAGTGGTCATTAACATGCATTTAAACAATTCACGTATTTCTAGATGAGTTACTCAAGTTTTAAACTCACGTAAAGATCAGTGAAATAGAAATAAACAGAGGAAGGAGTAGTATTTAGGTAGCAAGTACTTTTGGGTAATTAAACTAGGCGAAAAGATCCTATAAAATTCAGCTTTTTTTTTTAGAATAAAATTCAGCATTTCTATTGTCAATAATTTTCTATATCAGTACAGTACATACAAGATACAACAAAATGATACTGGTACAAAAGAAAGCAGTAGTTAGGGAGTGTTTAGATGCAAGAGTGTAAAATCAGTTTTTGCGTTCCAAATTGGATATTAGATAGGGTGTTGTATGGGGTGTTTGGATACTAATAAAAAAAACTAATTACAGAATTTATCAGTAAACATCGAAACAAATTTATTAAGACTAATTAATCTGTTATTGGCAAATGTTTACTGAAGCACCATATTGTTAAATTATGGAGCAATTAGGTTTAAAAGATTCGTTTCGTAAATTAGTCGCAATCTGTGCAATTAGTTATTTTTTAACCTATATTTAAATATTTTATGCAGATATTCAAACGTTCGATATGCCATGGTGTAAAAATTTTATGTAGGAACTAAATAGATCCTTACTTTTGTTTTCCTTTCACCAATACTCTTCTGGACACAGGGCAAGTTTAGACCCTGTTTAGATGGGACTAAAATCCCTATCATATCGAATGTTTGGATACTAATTATAAATATTAACGTGGACTATTAATAAACCCATTCTATAACCCTGAACTAATTCGCGAGACGAATCTATTGAGCCTAATTAATCAATGATTAGCTCATGTGATGCTACAGTAAACATGCGCTAGTTATGGATTAATTAGGCTTAAAAAATTTATCACGCGAATTAGCTCTTATTTATGTAATTAGTTTTATAAATAGTCTATGTTTATAAATAGTCTATGTTTAATACTCCAAATTCATCCGTTATGACATGGACTAAAGTTTAGTCCTTGGATCTAAACTTGTTCTTCAAACTTTCAACTTTTTTATCACATCAAAACTTTTCTACACACACAAACTTTCAATTTTTCCTTTCATATCGTTCCAACTACAACCAAACTTTCAATTTTAATGTGAACTAAACACACCCACAGTACACATGGGAAAGAAGCTGGTTCCAGGGTTAAAGGTCTTGCACTGCAGGCGTTGGCTGCGCTGGACAGAAAAAAAAGACCAAACCAAAAACCGAACTGAATTAACAAATTCGATCATCACTAATTGAATTTAACACTGTCTTTTAAAACGAAATAGCTGAGCTGACCGAATCGATGTTAAAGCCCAATGAACGATGACCGCTATCCACTTGCTTAGAGCATCTCCAACAGCCTCCTTACCTCACTCCCCAAATTAAATTTTAGCAATTTTATCTTAATTTCGTGCTCTACCAGAATGGCTAACCGGATGGCCAAGCCGTCGGGCTGGCTAAAGTTCCACTTGCTCTGGCCAAATTTGGCCAGCCAAAATAGGCTAGCCAATCGTAAGCCCCACGCCGACACGCGTCCCTCTCCCCCTTTCTCTCTCCGCTAGCGTCGTCGTCGAGATGCTATCGCCATCCACGGCTGCTGCTGTCGAAGGTCGTCGTTGACGAACGCCGCCGTCGCCAGATCCACTATTGTTGCCGAGGTCGCCGTCCGCTGCTGTCGTCTCAGAGGTCGTCGTCGCCGCCAGCCGTAGTCATCTGGAGGCCTCCGCCGTCCATGCCCCGGCGGATTCGTGGACTGAAATCGCCAACCCACCCCCCCCCCCACCCCAACAGAATCCTGACGCACACCTCGCCGCGGAAGCTGTGGCGTCCGCATAGGAGCAGCTGTTTCTTTTTGGATCCAATCCAATCGGTGAGAGCTATTCTCTCTCTCGTGCTTAGCGTCCTGATTAAAAGGATGGGAGTTCTTGATGTTCTTTGGCAAGATCCGGCGAGGCCGCTGCTTGCTTCTGTGAGGCATTCGTGGTTGCATTTTCTGTATGGGCTTGGGTTGATCTGTTTCGCTGGTGAGGAAGAAGGAAGCGTTGTAGGGACTGACACGTGGGTCCTACTGTCATACTCTTAGAATAGAGAGGGTGAATGAAATGGCTGTTGAGTAAACAATGAGTTTAACTTACCAAATTAAATAAATAGTTAGCTAAATAAATATTCGGAGAGTTATATTTAAAGAGACTGTTGGGGATGCCTCTTATATCCAGCGCCTCTTATATCCAGCGCCGCATCCCATCGTCAAGATCGTCGTACCAGCGCCGAAGCCCGCCCATCCTCTACGTACTGCTCTCGCGCCCTCAACTCCCCTCCGATCAGATTCAGAAGACACTTTTGTGTTTTTTTTCTTATCTGAAACTGTGGATTGTTTATGGCTGTGTTTAGTTCGTTCCAAAGTTGAAAGTTTGGGTTAAAATTGATACGATGTGACTGAAAAGTTGTGTGTATGATATGTTGATGTGATGAAAAAAATTGAAAGTTTGGATCTAAACGCAGGCTATATGTATATTTTTCATCTCAAGAATCTCGGTCGTGACCAAAGGAGATCGAAAAAAAGTCCGAATTACTCGGGCTGTGTTTAGTTCCTTCCAAAGTTAAAAGTTTAGATTAAAATTAATATGATGTGACTAAAAAGTTGTGTGTATAACAAGTTGATCTGATAAAAAAAGATGAAAGTTTAGATCTAAAGTTTAAATCTAAACACAGCCTCGGTCTTGACTTTCTGATGACCGAAATTTCATTGAAGACCTAAGACCGAGACTGCAAGCCTGCAATAGGAGCAGAGAGTGAAGACAGAGAGGAGAATATACGAGGGACTTTTACCGCACACCGCACCGCCCGCTGACCCTCTCTCTACTGCTGCATTTCGTGTGGCAGTGGAGATCATACACCCATTGACAGTTTGACACGGACATGAAGACAGTGCTGCTTTGCAGAGCTATAGCTGCAGCCATAGTACAGTACTTCCTCCGTTACACAATACAAGACTTTCTAATATTGCTGCTTATATTTATATAGATACTAATAAATTTAGATATTATATATATATATATTTATTAATATTTATAGAAATATGTACGAAGTACAATATAAAAAATCTTATATTATAAAATGGAGGAAATACTATAGTAGGAGGGAGTAGTAGCAGCAGTAGACATTTTCTCATTTCCAACACCCTCCACTAGTACAGTCAAGCGCTGGATGGAGGCCTGGTTCGTTTCTCCAATAATAGCATTCTACAATGTGAAGTACGGAGTAAAAGTAGTCTATAGCTAATATTATATTCTGTTCGGCTATCTATTAATATTGTACAACTAGTCTATATGGAGAAAATAACAAAAAGTATCTATAAGCATATGGACTAACCATATGGAATAAATAATACTATCTATCTCTATCTCTCTCATCTCCTAATGCTACCTTGTATCTATATATATCATGGAGATTGCTATAGTTAAAGTCTTTTTATGTGGATCCTATTTATATGGATCACTTTTATCATATACATTGGTGATGTCCAAGGAGGAGATAAATTTTGGATACTTATGGCGTTTTTTAGACTGCTAAACGGTGTAATATGTGTAAAAACTTTATATATGAAAGTTGCTCTAAAATGTGAGATTAATCCATTTTTCAAGTTTGTAATAATTAAAACTTAATTAATCACATGTTATTATCACCTCATTTTGCGTGAAACACTTAATCTTTATTTTTATCAAACACCACCGGAGTCGGTCCATCACTAAGGTCGCACTTCCTATTGAAACCAAACAATTGTAGAGGTAAATCGACGTGGAGATATGGCCTTACTGTGAGGATTGTATCCTTGGGTCTCATTTAACATGCTCACCACTTGACGAACCAATAATTACTTTTGGTTGCCTCTACGAAACGATAAAACGGGAGGCTAGTTGTTGTGATAAAACGGAAGGCTAGTTGTTGAGCTATAGGATTTAGGGAGGGCTTCACTGGCCTCGGCAGGAATTCTTCACAGAATTTGTCTTTAAATTTGAGGTGTTTGTGCTCGACCCGAATAACAAACCCTTTACGAATAATATTATTAGGAAATAAAGGTGAAAGTGATTTCATCCCTCGAGGGGATATCCTCTCGTTTCATGCATGCCACCTAAAAAGTCAACAAAAATTTTTAAAAAAATTGCAACATAGATTAATATGAAATATATCACTCAACAAACATGCAAGTTTAAATTCAACTTCTACAAATTGCAATAAAAATAACAAATATAGCTGTGAATGTACGATAATTATTTTTAGTTTAATTTTTTTGTTGCAATTTATAGAAGTTGAATTTGGCCTTATATGTTTGTGGAATGATATATTTTATATTAATCTATGTTATCAATTTTTTAATAACTATTTACTCCCTCCATCCCAAAATAGAGCAACCTTGTACTGGATGTGATACATCCTAGTACAACGAATCTGATAGGATGTGTCACATCCAGTACAAGGTTGCTCTATTTTAGGACGAAGAGAGTAGATGATATGTAAACAACGAGGGGATATTCCCTCATGGGATAAAAATCCATATCCGTAATAAAGAGGAAGATGGAACTAAATGTTTGATCATTGAAACATTGCAAAAAAAATATGAAACATCACTGAAACATTAAAAGAGATGTGAGACATTAAAAGAGATGTGAAACACAGTAAATAAAATCAACTTGGGCCTTGTTTAGTTCCAAACTTTTTCTTCAAACTTTCAACTTTTTCATCACATCAAAATTTTTCTAAACACACAAACTTTCAACTTTTCCATTACATTGTTACAATTTTAACCAAACTTTCAATTTTAGCGTCCCTTCAGCAACTGCAAGGCTGCAAGTAGGCAGTAGCACAATGGATTTAATTACGCCTGCGTTGGCAGTGAAGAATTAAGGTATCCTTTTCCGGCGCTCCTCTCCGAGGCGAACCTCTTTGGTGAAACTTGATTAATTACACGATGCATCAATTCGCCATTCATCACAACGTACTCCAGCTAGCTAGCTACAGTAGCTCCTACTCCTCCATTATTTACACCTCCTCACCAGCCGACCTCAATGCATGCATCTGTATGTTCTTCCATGCATATTGGTGTCTATAAAAACCAAACTAAAGTGTTGCCCTGCCCCCTGCCTGTGTTCAACGTTGTATAACGTGCTCCAGAGAGTTTGCTCGCAGCAGCAAATTAAAGGTTTCTATTTGGTTTTCATGTCTGTACATATATACTACTCCGTATATAGATATATGTGCATGTGGTGTGAGTGTGTGACCTTCCTTTTCCTTGTTAGCAGATCGACATGGAGAAAAGCAGCGGGGAGAACGGCGGCGCCACTCCACCGAAGAAGCCGAGGACGGCGGTCGTCAAGAAAGCGGCGCCGGAGAAGGACCAGACGGCGGCGACGACCATGCCTGACTTGAGCAATGTCAGGCTCGACCCAGAGACTCTGCAGTGCAACATCTGCTTCCTCCCCTTCCAACCACCAATGTACCAGGCAAGCATGCACTCATCACTCTTTTCTCTCTAACTCTAGGACAAAAGAAAACTTTGGGTTAGTTAGTTAGTTAACTAATTTGTGCATGGGGGATCGGACTAATTTCTGCATTGTGCATGTTCAGTGCAAGCACGGGCACCCATCGTGCAAGAGATGCCTCGCCGGCCTCAACAACAAGTGCCACATCTGCCGTCAGCCCATCGGCGACATGCGTTGCCGGCCGCTGGAGAACGTCCTCGCCGGCATGACCGTGCCCTGCGCCTTCGCCAGGTTCGGCTGCCAGGAGGGCGTCAGGTACACGGAGAGGGCACAGCGCCATGGCCGCGAGGCCTCCTGCCAGCACGCGCCGTGCCACTGCCCGTTCCCGGGCTGCTCCTACGCCGGCGCCGCCGCGCAGCTCTTCGCCCACATCAGGGGCGCGCACGCGGCCGGCTCGCCGTCGGCGGTCAGCTCCATCCGGTGCACGCCGGTGGCGCTGCCCAGGGGGATGCCGTTCCTGTGAAGCGTGGAACGCCTTCGGTGAGGCGGATGCGTGTTAATCTCTGTGACCAAACAGGCCGAACAAGTACACACACACACACACACACACACACACACACACACACACACACACACACACACACACACACACATATATATATATATATATATATATATATATATATATGTGGCTGATTACGGTGTAGTTAGGCTGATCCTAATACAAAGGAGAAACAGATTCTATCTATCTACAGCCCAACAACCTTATCTCAACCATATATGTTACATTATATCACGTGCATATCTAACACTCCCCCTCAATCTAACCTGTAAGATTTAGATTGTGTCTAAACATTTCCATTTGTCGCACCGTCAGAGTCTTGGTGAAGCCGTCTGCCACTTGATCATTGGTAGAAATATATTCAACCTCAAGTAGTTTCCTCGCCACCCTTTCTCTCACAAAATGATAATCAACTTCTATATGCTTAGTACGAGCATGAAACACCAGATTAGCTGTTAAATATTTTGCTCCAATATTGTCACACCATACCTTAGCAATTCTTGGTGCTGCAACACCTAATTCTTGGAGTAAAGTTTGTATCCACATGATCTCAGCTGTTGCATTAGCTAGAGCTTTATATTCTGCTTCTGTACTTGATCTAGAAACAGTGGCTAGTTTTCGTGCACTCCATGAAACCAAATTAGGCCCTACTATAAAAACTGCAAAACCACCAGTAGAACGCCTGTTATCCAAGCAACCTGCCCAATCTGCATCAGAAAATGCACTAACAAGCAAAGATTAGATCTACTGATCTTGAGTCCAAGCTTCTTGGTGTGTTTGAGATATCTCAGTATTCTCTTTACAGCAGCCCAGTGATCTGTAGTTGGAGCATGAAGATATTGACAGACCTTATGGCCTAGTCAAAGTGAGATACTGAAGTGCCCCAACTATACTTCTGTATTGTGTGCTATAACTAGGTCCAAGAAGTGTTCCTCCTTGTGCTGAAAGTTTTTCTGAGATAGACAAGGAAGTATTGACTGGTTTATAGTCATTCATTCCTACTCTTTTTAGGATGTCTGATGCATATTTTTCTTGTGTCAGAACTATTCCATCACATACCTTATTTACTTCAATACCAAGAAAGAAATGAAGTTCTCCCAGGTCCTTTAGAGCGAAGTCTTGACTTAGTCCTTTCAGAGCACAGATGTTGCTTCTGTTGAAGAGCTTGCCACAATAATATCATCAACATAAACAAGCATAAAAATAGTAATGTCTCCTTTGTTATAAAAGAACAAGGAGGTGTCAGACTTTGAAGATATAAACCCAAGTTCATGTAGCTTTGTACTCAATCTTGCATACCATGCTCTTGGAGCTTGTTTCAAGCCATATAGTGCCTTATTTAATTTGCACACATAATTTGGGTAGTTTGTCTGTTCATATCCTGGGGGTTGCCTCATGTACACTTCTTCTTCTAAAACACCATGTAAGAAGGCATTTTGAACATCTAACTGGCGAAGACTCCATCCTCTAGACACTGCTATGGAAAGAATAGTTCTAATAGTAGCTGCCTTTACTACTGGACTGAAGGTGTCTTCATAATCAATACCATACCTTTGTTTAAAACCCTTTGCTACAAGTCTAGCTTTGTATCTGTTTAGACTCCCATCAGTTTTCCTCTTAATCTTATACACCCATTTACAATCTATTATATTAATCCCTTTTTTAGTAGGAACTAAATGCCAGGT
The DNA here is from genome assembly GCA_000338895.3 of Oryza meridionalis. Classification (NCBI taxonomy): domain Eukaryota; kingdom Viridiplantae; phylum Streptophyta; class Magnoliopsida; order Poales; family Poaceae; genus Oryza; species Oryza meridionalis. The sequence continues at coordinate 1,217,124 of CM002524.2, forward strand.
TTTATTTTTCATAAGTGCCATATATTCTGCATCCATAGCCTCCTTCCAATTTTTATCTCCTAAAGCCTCATTCAAACTTTGGGGTTCACCAGATGATGTGAAGCAGCTATACTTAACTGTACCGTCAGTATAAATTTTCTCCTTTCTAATACCGCTCTGCAATCTGGTTTTAGGTCTGAGTGTTACCTCAGGTGGCGCTGTCGTGGCCACTGGTTCATCAGATGCAGACGATCCGGAGGCATCATAATGTGTGCCAGCTGACACGTCGACTGCTGGTTGGCGTAGAGGAGATGCATGCGCAGGAGATGCTGGATGATGAGACGACGTGGTGTCGTCCGGTTGCTGCTCCAGTGACTGCTGCGGCTGCAGAGGCAAGACGGCTGATGTCGACGGCTGATCTGAGGCAGTTTTTCCCGCCTGATCGTCATTTTCTGGGTGCAAGCCATCTGATGTACCTGGAATAATTCCTCCTGTGCCAATTTCTGTAAAAACAGGACTCAAATCTTGGGAGTTAGTGGAGACAGGCAGGATATATTCATGCATATGGTCAGTGCTATGTTTCTCTCCCCCTTGATCATAGGCATGAGAGAGGAGATGTTCTGGTAGGAGGGAAATTTCAGCGCGGAGACGTGCCCCTGCATTGGAGTGAAGGTGGGAAAAAGGAAACTCATGTTCATCAAAGGTAACATCTCGGGAAACATATACACGCCCTGTAGACACATCAAAGCATTTAAAGCCCTTATGCATGTTACTAAACCCAAGAAAGACACACCGTTTAGAACGGAATTGGAGTTTATGTGTACTATATGGTCTAAGGTTTGGCCAACAAGCGCATCCAAATGTGCGTAGAGAATTATAGTCCGGTTTTTGACCAAAAAGACGTTCAAGCGGTGTGTCAAAATTTATAACTTTGCTAGGAAGTCGATTAATAAGATATACAGCAGCTAGGAAGGTTTCATCCCAAAATTTCAAAGGCATAGAGGCATGGGCAAGCAACGATAAGCCAACTTCAACAATGTGACGGTGTGTGCGTTCGACGGCACCATTTTGTTGATGGGTATGAGGACAAGACACTTGATGAGATATGCCAATCTTGTCAAAGAAAGAATGCAATTTTTGGTACTCACCTCCCCAATCAATTTGCATGGTAATAATTTTACGATTGAACTGTCTTTCAACCATATTTTGGAACTCATGGAATTTTTCAAAAACTTCTGATTTAAACTTAAGGAAGTAAATCCAAACAAATTTACTATAATCATCAATGAAGCTAACATAATATCGTTTAGCTCCAACAGAATCGGAGGCCGGTCCCTATACATCGGAGTGAATAAGATCCAAAGGATTACTAGATACACTCGAGGATTTAGGAAAAGGAAACTGATGACACTTTGCTTGAAGACAAGCATCACACACAGACTCACTAGGAGACTTACTACTGCATGGCAATTTATTTTGACTAATAATCTTAAGGACTATGGGCTTTGAAGCATGCCCAAGACGACCATGCCACCGCTTGAAGGATGGTGACACTGGAAAGACTTGTTTTATTGGTGCTCCGGTGGGTAGGGGATAGAGTCCTCGCCGGCATGGACCTTCAAGAATTATTCTCTTCGTGGCCTTGTCCTTAATCAAAAATATTTGTGATGAATTTCAAGGAAGGCATAGTTATCAGCAACAAGTCTATGAACTGATACTAAATTTTTAGATGCTTGGGGCACATGAAGAATATTTTTAAGATGCAAGGGGCGACTAGGAGTAGAAACATAGGAATGACCAATATACGCTATATCCATACCTTCGCCACTCGCCGTGTGGATCTGATCGGTGCCTTGATATTTCTCCTTTGTTGTAAGCTTGTCAAGCTAGCTTGTGATGTGATCTGTTGCACCAGTATCTACATACCAGTTTGTGTCTATGCCATAGGCATGAGTTGCTGCACCTCCAATCTTTTCATCAGGGACATACGTTTCATCGAAACGATGCCAACAATCTGAAGCCACATGGCCTCTTTTGTTGCAGACTTGGCAGGTAGGGCGATTATCGCCTCGACCCCCGCCATTGTTGCCGCGTCCTCCGTTGCCGCCGCGGCCACCGCCGCCGCGACCGCCGCGTCCGCGCGGCATGCCACCACGGACACCACGGGTGACATTGTTGCGATTTGCAGCGTTGGTGGAGGCAGTCAGGAACGCTTGACGAAGACGGATCTTGTTCTCAAAGTTCAGCAGATGAGAATACATCTCTTGCACTGTGATGGGTTCAACCCTAGCGACGAGAGCCTCGACAACAGGATCAAAGTCTGCATCAAGACCGTTAATGATATAAGCAATAAGATCATCTTGATCAATTGGCTTGCCTGCTGCTGCAAGTTCATCTGCAATCGCCCTCATCTTGGCCACATATTCTGTGACTGACATGGTGCCCTTCTGTGTAGAGGTGAGTGCCAGCCGCATGATGATGAGGCCAGCTCGGGACTTCGACGCGAACATGTCGCTGATGGCCTGCCACGCCAGTGCCGCCGTTGTTGCACCGGCGACCTGGGACAGGATCTCACGTGACAGTGAGGAGAACAGGAAGCCAAGGACCTGTTGGTCCGCGGCAAACCATTCATCCACTGCCGGATTAGCAATCTTGATTGTCTTCTCTCCTTCTTTCTTGTCTCCTTCTTTCTTCTCTATCTCGGCAGGTGGTGGAGTAGTCTTGCCGGAGATGAATCCTTCCAGCCGCGCGCCCCTCAGGGCTGTGAGCACTTGCGCCGACCAGAGAGCATAATTTTGCTTGGTGAGTTTTTCAGAGACTTGGATGCCAACCAGAGGATTTGTGGCGGCTATGGAGGAGGAGGAACTCGCCATCTCAATCCAATCTAGGTTGAAGGCTCTGATATATATATATGGCTGATTACGGTGTAGTTAGGCTGATCCTAATTCAAAGGAGAAACAGATTCTATCTATCTACAGCCCAACAACCTTATCTCAACCATATATGTTACATTATATCACGTGTATATCTAACAGTTCCACGTGCTGCTGCGGGAGGAGGACTCGAGCGTGTTCCTGCTGCTCAACGGCGGCGACGTCCCCAAGGGGAGGTCGCTGTCGGTGGTGTGCGTCGCCGCGGCAGGGGAGGCCGAGCTTTACACCATGGCGGTGAGCGGCGGCGCGCCGGGCGCGCTCTCGCTGTCGGTGTCCGGGAGCGTGCCGCGCGTCCGGCGGTGGGTGAGGTACCCGACGGGGGGTTTCCTGTTCGTGCCGGACGCCTACTTGCGCGCCTCCGGCGGCAGCGTCTCCGTCACCGTCCACGTCAAGAAGCTGCCGCCGCCCGAGCTCGAGGAGGACACCACCGCGGCATAAACCCTAATAACATGACGACATGGCAGTGATCAACTCTTAATTATAATTAGTAGTGCACGAGTGGATGTATGGTAGCACTAAGTAAGTTCTGGTAGATTAGTGGTGCGAGATCGAGTTCCGTTCACCCATGGTCCGACTCGATGAAGCATGTATTGTGACCGGCGAAATGCCCAAATTGACTTGCCGTGTGTCGAGGTGGTTCTCTGTTCAACACAAGGAATACTACTCATGGTATCTTTGCTACCCTGCAGAAGGGAACCAGATCCTCTGACGTAGCGAGGGACGTCCAACGGCTTTCGTCCGTCCCTTCGGCATCGGACGGAGTCGAACGAGCATAGCGATTAGACAAAGCCCATATGTTGCAGAAAAATCGGCCCATGCGACCTACAGCCAATCAGCCATCGACGCCGTCTCCGAGCCACAGCCGCCGGCGCCGCGAGGAAGCAAGTCGTCGCCGTCGGCGTCACCGCCACAGCCTGCGCCTCCCCAGCGAGGTCCCCAGCTCGGGAGGTGCAGGCTGCGGCGGTGGCAGCGACGGCGCAGAGGCCTCCCCTCCCCCATTTGCTTCCTAGCGGCGCCGGCTGCTGTGGCTCGGAGGTGGTGTCGATACCGCGTGGGCTATTTTTTCTGCCATATGGGCCAAGCCTATCCGCTGTGCTCGCTCGACTCCGTCCGATGCCGAATGGACGGACCAGAGCCGTTGGACGTCCCTCTGACGTCAGAGGATCTGGTTCCCTGTAGAAGTATTTTATCTTCTCTTTTACGAATCTTTCACTTACTGGTCAAGGGATTTTGGAGACGGAGAGAGTACCATACTACACAAAAATGCTTGATGCATAGTATCTACTCATGGCATGATACTTAATGTATAGTACTACCTTCGTTTCAGGTTATAAAACGTTTTAACTTTGGTAAAGTCAAACTGTTTTAAATTTGACAGTTTGTAGAAAAAAATAATAACACTTTCAACCCAAGACAAATTTATTATGAAAATATATTCAGTTATTAATTTAATAAAACTAATTTGGTATTATAAATATTACTATATTTGTCTATAAAATTAGTTAAACTAAAAACTTGAAGTAGTTTGACTCTAACCAAAGTCAAAACGTCGAGTACTATACTACTCCCTCCGTCCAAAAAAAACCCAACCTAGAAGGGAATGTGACCATTTCTAGGATAATGAATCTGGACTAAAGGGGTCACATCCCCTCCTTGGCTGGGTTTTTTTGACGGAGGGAGTACTCCGGAGTGACACGAGAGCAGTGTCAGTGTAGACACTAGACACCACTTATATTCAGATTCAAGATTAAAAGTTTGCTTTTTTTTTAATAAAGGGAGTACACCGTAGTATATAGTATTATGGAGTATGTATTTCCTCTTTTGATTTATCCTCAAAATTATTTTTTTGGAAGAGATAATACAAGTAGTACTTCCTCCGTATTTTAATGTATGACGTCGTTGACTTTTTAAGCAACGTTTGACCATTCGTTTTATTCAAATTTTTTGTGAAAATATGAAAATGTTTATATCATGCTTAAAGAACATTTGATGATGAATCAAGTCACAATAAAATAAATGATAATTACAAAATAAATTTTGAATAAGACGAACGGTTAAATGTTGGATAAAAAATCAATGGCGTCATACATTAAAATATGAAGGTATATGAAGGTAGTACTTTTTAGTAGTACTTTTTGGAAGGGGTATATGTTACTCTCTCCGTCTTAAAATATAACAATTTCTAGCCTTTAAAATTTATTTCAAAATATAGCAATTTTTACCCCAACATTCTCTTATCAACCAATCAAAAACCCTGCACCATTCAATTTTCCCACGAACCTCCACTTCATATCCAATCATAAGTCATAACCCTCCCATATTTAATTCTACATACTTCGTTAATAATTATATCCAACTCTAAAAATAATTATATTCTGAGACGAAGGAAGTACCCTATCTATGTGACTGGCTTGCTCTACGCCGAAGTAGGCCTACCACTTCATTGGGACCTGTATGCATGTAAAATATACTCCCTCCTTCCCTAAATGTTTGACACCGTTGAATTTTTTAAATATATTTGACCGTTCGTCTTATTCAAAAACTTTTGTGAAATGTGTAAAACTATATGTATATATAAAAGTATATTTAACAATAAATCAAATGATAGGAAAAGAATTAATAATTACTTAAATTTTTTTGAATAAGATGAATGTTCAAACATTTTTAAAAAAGTCAACGGCGTCAAACATTTTGGGATGGAGGGAGTACATAAGTTCCATAAATCTAAAAGTTTCCATTAAATAATAAAGAACCCACACACATGACTCCTCCATCCGCTTACGCTTGCCCTTGGCGCTTGCTCCTACCAGCTTGCCTGCTGCTCATCCGCTTACGCAGGAACCTTGCCTGCTGCTTCAGCATTCTGCCAAAATAAAATAAAGATGACTGTCAATTAAACATTATGATTTAAATCTGACCCTAGTTTTATACGAAGAGGGGTAGTGTGCAGTCAGCAGTACTTCAAGGCATGTTGCTAATTAATGAGGTTAGTAGCCATGGCATCAATATACGTGGTTATAGGTAAATCTACAAAGGTTGTTACTATTGCCAGCAGCAGTTAAGACCATTGTTGGTTTTCACCTTGCACTTCAGAATGCTGCATCTTTTAGAATCTACTTAGGCTTGTACCAATAGTGAATTCAGTAATTGATTTCAAAGCCTCTATATTCATTAATTAGGCAATTCACTCAGGGAGACTCTGAAAATAATACTCAAACTGAGAGACTCTGAAAATAATTCTTAATTTCAAAATTACAACTATCAAAGTTCAACATGAGCCAGGTACTTTTCATTGGTTAAGACAAGAGAAGGAAGCTTGTATTGGATAAGTGAAACCACTATGAAATAATTCTACACCAAAGGAAACATAACACCAACAGTGTATACATTTGAAAATTGATTTTGAAACCTCTACATTCATTAAGTAACTAATTAGACAATCATCGAATGAACTTAGGCTTATACCAATTCTTAATTTAAAAAATTATTACTAGCAAAGTTTAACATGAGCCTTGCAATGCTCGTTGGTTCATGAAGGGAAAGCTGGTGCACATATGACACACTAAGCGGTGTTCAATACTTGAATGTAAATTAATGGTTGGCCAAATTAAGATGTCAATATTTTTTAGTACTAGTTAGTTGTACAAGTGAAACTAACTTGATGTGACAAATATAAGCGTCAATTGAGTCTGAAACAAAGTAAAGCAGTAAAACAAACGATTGGGATGATCAGCTAGAGAAGTAGAGTGGGTGGCGATGAGTGTAGCAGTAGTTAGTAAATTAAGTACCTGGCGATCTTGTAGGTATGCACTGAAGTCAGAAGCAAGGAAGGTCATTGTAAACCACCGAAAGGTGGGCTTTTTAGAAATCTTGGTGGAGGACAGGACCTTGTTCTGCAGCATGTCGAAGCGGATCATATAATTTGCTTTGGGAACCAGCTGAATCCCAAGACTATCCCCGAACTCATTGAGTCGCGGTATTGGTTCCTCCTTGACATGATTTAGGACGGCATACATGATGCCATCTTCGTTGACGGCATACATGATGCCATCTTGGTTGAAGCTCTCGCTCGCCCAGATGTCTCCGACAGTCAATGTCGTTTCCTCCTTCCAGTGCTTGAAATCTGGGGACAGTGACCATGTCTTGAGCTTCACCTCGTTGGCGGGACAAGAAGCTTCTTCGCAGTAGCCGATCAAGGCGAGGAACTTGATGGCACCAGAGACGCGGCCGATGGAACGGTGTCCATCTGGGCTGAAGCAATGGCGGGGCTTGTCGTGGGCGTCGATGCAGTGTCGCAACGGGACGAACACTAGCCTGGGGCCTTGCGGTGATGACAAGATTTCGTCGCAAATCAAGATGCCCTTGAGGAGATCAACCCAGAAGATGGTGCCGGCGAAGGAGAAGGCCGTGTCGATGTGGAAGAAGTAGGTCGGCCACAGAGATGTGGAGGGAGAGGGAGGTGAGGAATCGACGACTGGATCCACTCGCCGCCGTTCTTGACCCGCGCGAAGATGGTGGCCTTGGGGAGCGCGGGGTTGATCCCTCTACGGGAGCAGGAGGTGACGATGTCGGCGAGGATGTAATCATCATCATCGGCGCCGGCGGCGGAGACGAGGACAGCGCTGCGACCGAGGGGAACGAAGACCGAATCCGGAACTGGGGGGATAGCGGTGATGTGGTTGTTGGAGGCGTCGTAGAGGAGGTAGCATCGATGGGCGTAGATGACGACGATGCCCTTGTGGGTGCCGGAGATCTCGCCGATCCCAAGCAGAGTCGTTCTCGCCGGCGGCGGCAGCAGCATGTGCAGGCTGCTTGCTTGAGGTGGGTCGGCGAGGAAGGCGACGGGTTTCACGGACGGCGCCATGCGCCGCTCCATCTCCTCCGCGGAACCCATCATCTGCACTCTACTCCAGCTCCATCCGCCGGCCTCGATTGTGGCCGCAACATCTGCGTCTCTGCTCGCGCCACCGCTGGTTAACCCTGCTGCTTCCACGAAACGCACCACGCGTTCCAGCAACACACAGGGAGGAGGCCTGGGGTCTGCCATGGTTGCTGTTAGGAGGCTAGGGTTTGCTTCGTCGGCTCCAACAGCAAGATTAGAAGAAGAAGAAGAAGAGGCGATAAGGGTTTGGGGAATTCATTCCTTCCTTCCTTCTTGTCGTCTGTAGATCTGGACACGGACGCCAATCCTCGGCCCACGGGCCCAGGGACACGGACGGACGGATGGAGATCTGAGTCGGCGTCGCTGGACGGTGGATGTGCTACCTTGGCTCCTCAAATCTGTAGACATATACAAGATCAATCATGTAAAATTGATCATGCAAAAATATAAAAAAGATCAAATCATATGTAAAATTGATGTTACTATATTTATCTTTAAACAAACTATCACAATATGTAACTAACTTTATTTAAAACATTTTATATTTATAGATATTATTAGTCAAAGTAGCATCTTGAAGATTGTGTCGAAGTCTAAAAGTGCTTATATTTTGAGACGAAGAGAGTCCAAACACCCCATGCGACATTGGATGTGACATTACAAAATTTTACACTAGGGTCCTGTTTAAATTTTTCCCTAAAATTTTTCACCATGTCACATCGAACGTTTAAAACCTGCATCCATATCTCTATCTTTATCTCTACTTTACTTAAAAAATTTGAAAAATTTCCGTCGTCCGTGCAAAAAGTGCGAAAACATTTTTCTGCCCGATTAAAAAAAAGTGTGAAAAAGGATTTCTTTCTTCCGTAAAAGAAGGAAAGAAAGATTTCTGTACGGCAAAAAAAACGCGAAAAAAAGTGCGAAATTTTTTTCTGATAAAAAAAAGTGGGAAAAAAGGGCTAAACAAAGGAAAAAAATAGTGCGAAAAAAAGATTTATGTCCGATTTAAAAAGAAAATCGCGTCTTCAGTGCCAAAAAAAAACAAGCGCAAACATTTTGTTCTGTCCGATTAAAAAAAAAGTGTGAAAAAAGTTTCCGTTTTCCGTAAAAAAAAGGGGAAAAAATAGTGCAAAAGAAAGATTTATGTTGGATTTTAACAAAAATAGTACGTATAAACCGGTCCTCCTAAAAAAAGGTTATTGGAAAAAAAATTCCCGTGCAACGTTAAAAAAAATGTCCGACCTCATAAGAACCGATTGATTTTCCAAAAATTCATAAAAAGAAGAGGTTGGTGGGAAAAAACCAGTTAAAGAAACCGGTTCGGCATTTTTAGCTTTTCCAAATATTCTTCAAAGTAGATTTGGAAACTTAAAAGCGAATTCAATTTTCCCCAATCGAATTACTTTTTTTATTCATAGAAATTATCATATATCAAAATCCACCTAAAGAGATCAAAGTTTATATAAACCGCGCGAGAAAAAAAATCCTTATAAAAAACGCTCCGAAGAAATTGTTAGAGTAAAAACTTTATAAGAAAAAGATAAAAAGACGTGTTCGTCCTGCTCAACGGGCGGCGACGTCCCCATGGGACGCTCGCTGTCGCTGGTCACCGTCGGCCCTCCGCCGCCGCCGCAACGCGGGACATCCTACGGACCTCGTGTGTTTGGTTGGTAGGATATACCGGATAGGACATGGCCACCGCTTTTTGGAGAGTGTTTGGTTGCTGGGCGAAAGTGGGATAGGGCAGCCCGGAGGGGAATATTCTCCTCAGATGCTGGATAGAGGGATCCAGCCGATTTGGCCGGATGCAGCCGCCCGAGGCTCGGGCGAGCCGGGCAAGCGAGTCGTGTGACTCGCGTCACCCCTCACCACGACGACGCGAGCGAGGAGGCGGATAGGACGGCCGGCACGGGCGACGAGCGAGGCGGCGGATAGGGCGGTCGGCGCGGGCGACGAGCGCGGCGGCCGGCGAGAGAGAAGGAGAGCTCGGCAGCCGGCGCGGGCGACGAGAGAGGAGGCGAGCTCGGGGGCCGGCGCGGGTGACGAGAGAGGAGGCGAGCTCGGCGGCCGGCGAGAGAGAAGGCGAGCTCGGCAGCCGGCGTGGGCGACGAGAGAGGAGACGAGCTCGGCAGCCGCCGCGATGACGATGAGAATGTGGCGACGACGACAACGATGCGGGCGGCGAGCGCCGCGTCGGCGGGAGGAGGTGGCGGCGGCGGCGGCCGGCGGGAGGAAGCGGCCGGCGGGAGGAGGCGAGCAGCGACCGGCAGGAGGAGGCGGCTAGCGGGAAGAGGCGGCGGCGACGAGCCCCAGATCCGGCCGTGTTTTTTTTCTTTTTTTTTCTTTTTTTCTTTTTTCTATGTGTATTTATAATGGAAATAGTGGTGTAAAATTGTATTATGTATTAATTTGATGGGGTATATTCACCATCTCAAGTGGAGAGGTGACCACACCTACAAATCCATCATACTCCCTCCAACCAAACAAAAAATTGGATCACCAAATCCACCTTCGTCCCTACAACCAAACAAAAAACTGGATCGCCATATTCACACAACTAAACAAAAAACTGGACCGTCATATCCAACAGAATATGAACCGCCATATCTCATCTAACCTTGAGCGGGAACCAAACACACCCAAGGTGGGCGCCATGGACGGGCTCGATCATCTGTCGATATCGGGCACCATTCCGCGCGTCCGATGCGTGCAGAGGGGTTCGAGGACAAATCGTTTCTGTTCGTGCCGGATGCTTACTTGGGGCTCGTCCGGCACCATCGACGTCACGGTGACCATCGGATGATGCTTCGGTTGGATCTTGCTTTTGGGCCACACTCGAGTCTCTATCTATGAAGTGTTAGTGTTAGCTTTCAGGTTTAGTAGTTCTTGTGTACTAGATGGTAATCCTTTTCCAAGACTAATTTTGCTTTGCCTCTTGCACGACGTGGTTTATGTGATGCAACGAAGAATAGAGGCTTGCATGAATGCATGTAAGTAGTACCCAGCTTGTATGCAATGCTCTACTACTATATATCTTGTGCTACTACTTGTTGGAATGTAGCCTTTGCTAGCTAATTGAATTGCAGCTACTGGTGGAAAATCGCAATTTTTCTAACCTTGTGATGTTCTAGTCTTAAGTAGTACCACTACGCCAGATCGGCCCATCTGTGATGGCCTATTAGTGATGGACCAAAGTGCCTCGTCAGAGATAACCTCATCTGTGACGGGTTGCAATAAATCACGTCATAGATAGGGCTCAAAAAATAACCCGTCACTGGTAACTACTCGCCTGTGACGGCTCTATATAAGGACCCGACACACAACATCTTTGACGTGTCCATATATAGACTCGTCAATGATGACCTCTTACCTGTGACGGGTTTTAAGTTTGTAACCCGTCACAGGTGATATACCTCATCTCAAACGCATTCGATTTTTATACCCGTCACTGGTGACTTAAAAAAAAATAAAACCCCCACCCCCACCCCCACCCAGGGGGCCCACCACCCACCCACCAGTCTCTTCTCTTCTCTTCTCTCTTCCTCCTCTCGATCTTCTCGCTTCCTCCTCTCTTCTCTCTTCTCTCGATCTGCCGACCACCGGCAGTCGCCCCGTCCACCCTCCCCCTCCCCCCACAACCACCGTCGCCTCATCCACCCTCTCCCCTCCCCCCACGACCACTGGCTGCCGCGGCCTCCTACCTCCCTCCACCTCGCTCGTCGCCGGCCTCCAGGAGCCGCCTCCTCCCCCCGTCTCCTGACAACCGGTCGCCGGATCCGGTCTCGACGAGTTTGGGGGACGCGGATCCAACGACCGCCGACGTCTGCGGCCACCTCCCCCACCTCCTGACCGCCGCGTTCTCTCCACCGACCGCCAGCCGCCGCCGCCTCCCTCGCCTCCCGACGGTAGCCGACGGATCCGGATCTGGTGATAGCCGCCTCCCCCGCCTACCGACCACCGACCGTCGGATCTGGCGGGCCCATGGGATCCGGCGGGTAGCCAGATCTACTGGCTGCCTTCTCCTCTACCACCGGACCACCAGCCACCGGATCTGGTGGATGTCTGTAGCCTCCCCCCTGACGTCCTCCGCCACGCAGATACGAAGGCCGCCGCCTCCATCCCCAACCGTTGGTGTCTGCGTCCTCCACGTCTCCTTCACCCACAAGCGCCGCCACCATTTCCAATTCGGTTGGCTATATTCATTGCTAATTTTCATTGCCAAATTTCAGATTGGGCTATATCTTGATTGCTTGTGTGGATTCTTAGTTTGTTAAGATGGAGATCATTACTGTATGATGTATATTGTTACTTAAGTTGTATGATCTGTGAATCTGTGATATATATTACTTGTGTGGATGTGCTTCACATGTTGTTGTTCTCTGATGTTAACAGATCTAAGAATAAAATGCAAAGTTTCTACAAATAAAATGTACAAATAAAATGCAAAGTTATTGTGTCTTGTTCTCTAAATTGTTCTCTTGCATATCGAGATATTGCTGTGGGCTCTTGCATATCGAGATATTGCTCTGGGCTGAGGGCGTTTGAATTTTTTTTGGGTGATTTATCCTACCTGTGACGGGTGGTGAATTAAACCTGTCAGAGGTGATAGACACCTTTGACGGGCTGAAAATAGCCACCCGTCACAGGTGATTCTCATCTGTGACGGGCCGGAAATACTGGGCCGTTAGATGATAGTAACATTTTTAGAGACTAGTGTTATAACTTATCACTGTCCCAGATGATAGTAACTAGGGGCGTTTTTTATTTGTTGAAAAATACATTATCAACTTCTCAAATTTTAATGAGGTAAAGGAATATGGGGATCCTTGTTTTTTGGTTTTAGGGCGTTATCAATAAGTTCTAAGAGTAGTATGTAGTTACACGAGATTGAAAAATATAGAAAAAGGAAAAACTCAGGAATAGTATTGGAAATTATAGGCAAAATAGACGATTGAAAAATATAGAAAAATTGTAGAAATGATCCTTTGATTGATATAAAGGAAAAACATAGGAATTATTAAGTTAGTAGCAATATAAATTTGAATGGTTTAACTAGGATAAATATTATCTTCCAATAGTATTTTGCCTCGATCCTACTCATAGGAAATTTTCCTATGGAATTCCCTTGAAATCTTGGTCATAGGAAATGTTGCCATGCTTTTCGTATGTTCAATTCCTACAAATCAAAGATAAAAACAGTACCAAATCCCATAGGATTTTTGTTCCTATGTTTTCTCTATTTTTTCCTATGAAGGTTTACAGGAACGATTGGGGTATATGTTGCTTTCTAACAGTCTCGATATCACACTAATATTTGGGGGTATATTTAGTTTGGTGCTTTCTAACTACAATGAAGCAAACATGACTTCATCTGTGCAAATGAGCAGAAAATATATTATAATATGTTATTAATAAAAAAATTAAATCAAATATAGATGTATCACTTATTTCTTTATTTGAATATATTTATTCACCTGTTTAAAACAAATATTAACCTATACCATAATATCAACAAAAAATATTAGAGATTGTTTTTGTTAAAGTGTGTAAAAGTAGTACTGTGTGGGCTAATGACAAGCACTAGTTGTCTTTTATGGTAGATATGTACATGAGAAATATAAAGGGTGTTCACGCTCGGGTTGGTCACAAAATGTTTATTTACCTTACCGATCGAGGCGGTTTCTCTTGCACCAAACCTCATGACAGGAGAGTGAGGGATTATATTTCTCGTTTTCAGAAAATTATTAATGCTTCCTGCATATTCTCTACCCCTCCGTGGCTCTGTCTCAGTAAAGATTAATCCTACCTAGGACACATGTGTGTCTAGATTTATAGCTAGGAATTCGGTTTTTTTTTACGGAGTTGTATATCTCAAAATAAATTTTGTCCTGCACCAAATCTCCATGACAGGAAAGCGAGGGATTATATTTCTCTTTTTCAGAAAATTAGTAATGCTTCTTACATATTCCTTCGATCTCAAAATGAACAAGCATCTTCGGTCTCAAAATAAACACAAGCATGCATGATACGGAAGGAATAGTAATATAGTAGTAGGTGATCGTTGTATGTTTGCTGTCCTGAAGATCCAAACGTATAGGATCAGGATACTCTGACTTGGGTGGGGGTAAGGAAAGGCAGAGTAGCACAGTATTTTTGAGTGTTGATACCGTATTCTGCAGCATCTACAGTGTTAAACAGTATTTTGAGTCTTTGATACCGTATTCTGCAGCATCTACAGTGTTAAACAGGAGAAAATACCCTAGCAACAGCACTGAAGTGATGAACAAGCATAATGAGGAGTAGACTGAAGTGACGAAAATAATCTGAAAATATAATTAAAGAGGTAATGCGGGGACAAAGAATTGCTGCTGCGTGCCATGCCAAAGCATGGGACAATGACATGAGTACATGACAACACTGTGTACACTACTCATGAGCTGGTAGGAGTACTGGCCTACCCATGGACGCAGATGGCCCTCACATCAATACAGAGTAGGGATAAATGACATAGCCAAAGGCCTGGTTTAGTTCTTAATTTTTTTCTAAAAACATTATATCGAATTTTATACACATGTACGAGTATAAAATATTAAATATAGATAAAAGCAAAAATTAATTGCACAGTTTGTATGTAAATCTTGAGACGAATCTTGTTCATAATTAGTCATAATTGCTACAGTAACCCACATGTACTAATGACGGCTTAATTAGACTCAAAAGATTCATATTACGGTTTTCAGGCGAGTTATGAAATTAATTTTTTTATTCGTATAAAAAAAAACCTTTTCTAATACTTAGTCCAACATCGACACTCAAATATTTTGGCGAACGAAACACACCCTAAAACATGAGGAGCACCACAGTATTTTGCCATAGCAACAGTACAAACTGGAGTATTGTAGAAAAGACAAACCTTCAAGACAATACGGGAGTACTACTATGCCTGCAATCATTAATTATCTATTCTTTTGCGAATCTTTCAGCTCGAGGAGATGCTAGCAGCATGACGCATTGACGCAGACGGAGTACTCGAGACTGGAGAGTCACACACGACAACACACAGTGTGGTGGAGTAGACAGTACACTTGCAGGATAGTGTGTGTACTCACTCCGTCCAAAAAAAACAAACCCTAATTCTATGTCTAACTTTTGACCATCCGTTTTATTTAAAAAAATATAAAAAAAATAAAAAATAAGTCACGCATAAAGTATTAATTATGTTTTATCATTTAACAATAATGAAAATACTAATTATAAAAAAATTTTATATAAGATGGATAGTCAAACGTTGGTACGAAAATTTAAGATTTTTTTTTTTTGACGGAGGGAGTATGTGCTGCGTGTGGCTCGCTGCATGCCTCTTCCTCTTTTTACTACTCCATCGAGGCATCCAGCGATTCTACGGACCATTCCATATTGACACGTAGCCTGATGCCTCTTCCTCTTTTCCCTGCTACCCGGTCGGCTCTATAAATACAGACCCAATATTGCTCCAACCAGTGAAGCTACCGAGTTTCAAGCTTCTAGGAGTATTGCGTACTACTCCGTAGTAGAGTGTTTCAAGCTTTGCAGAATTGCAGGTAAGTAGTATTGCATACTACTACTCCCTCCATTCTATAATATAATGGATTTTCTACTCCCTTTGTCTTATAATATAATGGATTTTGAGTTTTGGTTTTATAATATAATGGATTTTGAGTTTTTTCTCATAATATAATGGATTTTCTACTCCCTTCGTCTTATAATATAATGGATTTTGAGTTTTGGTTTTATAATATAATGGATTTTGAGTTTTTTCTCATAATATAATGGATTTTGAGTTTTGATTTTATAATATAATGGATTTTGTGTTTTTGTTTACAACGTTTGACCACTTGTCTTATTTAAAATTTTTTGAAATTATTAATTATTTTATTTGTAGCTTACTTTATTATCTACAGTATTTTAAGCACAACTTTTCGTTTTTTATATTTGTAAAAAAAATTAAATAAGACGAGTGGTCAAACGTTATAAGCAAAAACCGAAAATCCCTTATACCGTGGGGCGGAGGGAGTAGTAGAGTTTATTCACTGCGTTGCGGCAAGGATGCGTTTGACGCGTTTAGGTATGATGAAGAAAAACGGCAAGAGGACTACCATGGATCATGGCACGGCTAAGAAGACGAGGTCGGTGAAGAAGGTGGCGAAGAAGACGGAGGCGGGGCTCTGCACGGATCAGCAGCAGGATGTGGAAGAGGAGACGACCAAGATGACCTACTCCATCGACAGTGACTCGCTAGAGTGTGGCATTTGTTTCTTGCCTTTTGAAGATCGAGTTTACATGGTACGTATCAATATGATGGTCCTACTAGCTGGTTGTAGCTGTAGTTGTTACTTGGAAGTTGGAAGGTCCTAGCAGCATTTGTTTGATGTTTAATTGTTGATGTGTGCAGTGCAAGAACGGCCACGCCGCGTGCGGCTCCTGCTGCGTCGTCATGGGCAGGGAATGCCCGAGCTGCAACGAGCCCATCGGCGACATCCGGTGCCGGCCGCTGGAGAAGGTGCTCGCCGCCATGTCCGCTCCCTGCAAGTTCAGGGCGAGCGGCTGCACGGAGACCGTCGGCTACACCGAGAGGCGGAGCCACGAGGCGTCGTGCCCGCACGCGCCGTGCCGCTGCCCGTTCGACGGCTGCACCTACCTCGGCCTGCTGCTCTACAACCACATCCTGGACGAACACGCCACGGACGCCGTCGTCGCCATGGGCTCCCTCCGGCACCGGGGCATCACCGTCACGGTGCACAAGAGCAAGCCGTTCCACGTGGTCCTCCACCGCGGCGGCACCCGCGTCTTCCTCCTGCTCAACGGCGGCGACGTCCTGTCCGGCCGCTCGCTGTCGCTCGTCAGCGTCGGCCCTCCGCCGCCGGCGAACTGCGAGCTGCGGTACAAGATTGAGCTCGCCGCCGTCGGGCCGGGCCAGGGCGAGCTCGCGCTGTCGGCGTCGGGCACTGTTCCGTGCGTCCGCCAGCTTGATGTGTTCGAGGCGAAGGCTTTCCTGTTCGTGCCGGAGGCTTACTGGGGTTCGTCGGGCACCGTCTCCGTCACCGTGCACATCTAGTACGCTTCACCATGATCTGTTGGATGTGTTTGTTTGCTTTTGGGTCACACCTAACTTACCTAAGCTTGTGGCTTAGTCTATCCCTGTTAGTTTCAGGGTTATTACTAGTAATAATTCTCGTGTAGTATTTCCATGGTATCCTGGTCCATGGCTTCTTTTGCTTTGCCTCTGCAAGATGTTGCGTGTGATGTCACAAAAGACTTGTAGCATGGTGGCTTGTCAAATGAACATGGTCCAACTTTGCAAACCCACAGCTGTGACCTTTGCATAATTTCCATGGATAATCTAGTTGGAAATGTAGCCTTGTTAATTGTTTTGCAAGAGGATCTTAGTTTGTTGGGACCATCTCGCACTCAAAAAAAACTCATGGCCTATCTGCTCCAGCTCAAATAATAATTTCATTTCGATTACACGGCGAATGCACACGTACACATACATCCGTTAATACGCTTTTTAACACACGTCAAAGAGAGATACTTTTTTTTTTCGTAACTCGTACAGATGATGACATAGTAATTCATAAAGTTTCAGATCGACTAAAGCCCACAAATGCCAGCAAGTAAAAGACACAAGAGAAGAATGACCAACACAAATGGCCATTTCTTCCGCTTCTTGCCAAGGAAAACATCTGTGAGCACCGTCTTCGACTCCAGCGACGCCTTGAGCATCGCCAAACCCTGCATGCGGTAGTGTATTATTACAAAATGGTTAATTAAACACGCATGAACAGACACACAAAATGTATCATTATTCGCAAACACAAATAAAATGTACCAAATTACAAATCTTAATAACCTCAATGTAGCCGATCTGCACGGTCTTCTCCTGGAGGTAAGTTGATGTCATTGACACTACCGGATTTGAGCAGCACGGTGGCGGACATGGCCGCGACCTTGAGGTCATCCATGATCGTGTAGGTCGCCACTGCAGCAGCCTCGCCGCCGCTAGATCCATTACCTGTACTGCTGCTCAAGCTCGAGCTCGACAGTAGCACGTGCTTCACCGGCAAAGTCATCTTGCCGTCGCATTCCGGCAGCTGACAAGGCAGGTCACTCACCGTAGAAACGTAGTCGTGGCAGTCACTGAACCTGCTCGAGCTGCACCGGTAAAGTTTCGTGGCCGGCGCCTCGAGGTGGATGTTCATGGCGTCGGCG
This sequence comes from Oryza meridionalis, assembly GCA_000338895.3. Classification (NCBI taxonomy): domain Eukaryota; kingdom Viridiplantae; phylum Streptophyta; class Magnoliopsida; order Poales; family Poaceae; genus Oryza; species Oryza meridionalis. The sequence continues at coordinate 1,235,166 of CM002524.2, forward strand.
GCGGCGGCGGCGGCGGAGGAGGAGACGTCGTCGTCGCGGCCGGCGCCGAGCTCTTGGACGGTGGCGACCGTGGAGCCCTGGGAGAGAAGCTTGACGACGGTGGCGACGGGCAAGGTGAGGAGCGACGAGAGGAAGTCGAAGACGTCCTCCCCTGCCTCCTCCGCGTACAGCACGCGCCGCGCCTTGCTGTCCACCAACAGCTTCATGCTCATCATCGCCTTCGAGCTGCTGTTTGTGATCTCCTCCTCCATTGTTGCCATCGTAGCAACTAGCAAGACGTATACGAACGTGTGGGCGATGGAACGAGGTGCGCAGTGAGCAGCAGAATATATATAGCGATTGAGATGCCGATTGGTATACTCATTGTGCATGCAAAAATTGCAGTCCCAAATTCCCAATGCGCATGCAGACGGTCGAATTGTACTGCACTGCTCGATGGCCAAATTAATCTCCATCAGAGCAGGTACAATAGCAGGCTATAAGCCAGCTACAATCATATTTTAAGGAGATAAATAATAGATAAATGATGAGAGAGAAGAGCAGCGGCCTACAAATTTGTAGCCAGCTATAGCACGGACTCCAAAACACGGTGTGTGTATGACAGGTAGGACCAAGTATTAATAGTGCAGTATGTAACTATTGTATAAATGAGCTATTAGATTGGTTATAAATCAATTGGAGCTAGTAGTTGGCTGTAATGCTCCGCTTTTCGTGAGACGTTAAAAACTAATTCGGCAAAATCCTAATTTCAAAAATTCCGTTCTTTGAGTGAGAGTCTAAGACGTGCCGTGGATCTCAATTCAATCTCCATCGTTGTTCCCCCTCATCGCGATCAAAAATCCTCCACCTAAAGATAATTCTGATTCAATTATTCCAAAGGTCAATCGCCTCCTTTGAATCCTCGCCAAATACTTGTCCTGATTCCAAAATATCCGAGTCCACCTTGAATCCATTCCTTGGCTCCTCCGTATTTCGCTGAGTTCAAATATGCAATTTGAATTCAAACCTAAACTCCAATTCTCTCCAATTCAATATCTCTGCAGAAGTCCGGCGTCCTTCTAATTTTGGATGGGCCGGATCCCCTCCCGTCGGCCCATCTCCTCTCTCAGCCGTTCCCCCTCCTTCCCTCGTATGTGCGTCGCGCGTGCGCCGCGCTCGAGAGAGAGAGAGCGCTCGCTCTCTTCTCTTCCTCTCTCTCTCTCACCCGATTCTCTCTCTCCCTCTCTCGCCGCTTCCCGCCAGCGCCCCATCGATTCAAACCGCCACCGCCTTCGCTCGTTCCCGCGTGCGCTCCCGCCGTGGTGGCCGACCGCCCTCGGTCGCCGTCCGCCCTGGCCCGCCTGCGCCGCGCAGCCGCCCGCGCCCACTCTGCCGCCGCAGCGCGCGTGCGTCCAAGACGCGGAGGCAGCGCCTCTCTCTCCCACGCGCTCTCTCCTCTCTCAGCTCGCCCAAAAACAGCAAGGAGCAAAGCTCTTTTCCCCCTTCCCCTTTTTGCTTTTTCCCTTCCAGCCACCATCGCCTCCTCTGCCGCGCCTGTGACCACGCTCGACCGCCATCTCCCGCTCCTTGACCGCCTAGGTCGGTTTCCTCCCAAACCGACTTCACCACCCCTATAAAGCCCAAAGCCGAGCTCCCCTCCCCATCTCAATCCCTCCCGCTTCAGACTCCTACTCCACCGCGCCATTGTCGCCCTCCCTCTGCTCTCGCCGTCGCTGTCTGCCGCCGAGCACCGGGGAGACCGGTGCGTGCGAGGACGCGTGACGCGGGACTCCGGGCGCCTGTCTTCCTCCCCTTCCCCGGCCCGAGACCGGAGGGCTCGCCCCGCGCCATCGGCCGTGCATGCCTGCGCCCGTCCTGGCTTGGTAGTGCCCCCTTCCGTTCCCCTTCCTCGCTCTCCCTCGCCTCTTTTAGCTCGCGCAGCAGCTCGGTAGCCGTCCCGAACGCGCATAGACGCCGCCCCAATGCCCGCCGTTGCCCGGCACGGCCTCGCCGCCATTGCCGCCCGCTCCCGGAGGTCGCCGCTCGTCGCTGGCCCTCCTCGGTGCGTCTCCTCCCCATCCGGCGCCGGAAACGGATTCCCCGAGCCCCGGAGATGCTCCCGCCGCCCTCAATCGATCCCTCGTTGACCGCTGCCGTTTCCCCTCTTTGCTCGCCGCCAGTATGCGCCGCCGCGATTCGTCGCCGCCGGCCTCCCTCCGGTGAATCCGGGCCGGTGGTTCGCTCCTTATTGTCCCTCCCGTCGCTCCGGTGACCTCCCTCTCCCTTGAATCCCCGTGTGCTGCCCCAGTGAATGTCGCCGCCGTCCACCGTCCATCCGGCCGCGGCCTTTCTTCCTCCTCCCGCTCGCCAGCGTGGCCGCCACCTCGGCTTTGACCGAGCCGAGCCGGTCAGCCGCCTCCTCCCCCCCACCCTCGCGCGCGCGGTCCACGATGCGCCAACCGGCTGCGCGTGGGCCCGCCGCATCCCTGGTCCATCCGGTGCACGCGCGTGAACCGCGCTCACCCGAACCCTAGCGCCACCCTTGCGTGCGCCCATCCCTCCGTGAGCTGCGTCACCGACAAGCGGGTCCCACTCAGGACCACGCGATGTGAGCTCGGTCCACCGGCTCCCTCTCTCCTCCCCTCCCGCGCGCCCTAATGGACCGTGTCTCCTCAGGCCGGCCGGCCCGTTAGCTTGGCCGAGCCGCGCCCTAGCCGCCCAAGGGATGTTTAAATCTCCTTCCCCTTTCTTTTCCTTTTCAAAAAGGGTTTAAATAAATCCTTTTCCCCTATTCCGTAAACCAATTCCTTATTCCAAAATTCCATGAATCATTTCCCTTGGTTCCGCATGTCAGTGACTGTCAATAATATTCTTGAGAATATTATTTCTATAAATTCCATAAACCATTCCTCTTATTCCAGAAATTCCAAATAAACTTCCGAAATCCATATCTTCTCAACCACTCATCCAATTGACCCCATTCCACTTCCAGTATTTCCATAAAATCGAGATCTATCTAATGGCACTATTAATTAGTCTAAATAGGGTCTTTCTTTTGGTCTTTTGTTTAGGTTTTCGATTGTTTGCGTATAGTCGCGGTTACCGGGTTTTCGTCATTCGCGGGTTTTCTCGAAGATTCCTGAAGCTTCATGAAGACCTTGAGCAAGGCAAGTCACCTTTGATCATCTTGCACCTATAATTTAAATCTAAGTATTTCTTTTTCGCAAATATTGCATAAATAGGATTATCACGAGTAATTCGGCCGCGGCTTGCGAGATAGTCTGCCGGCCCCCAATCCTAATTGCTGCAATTACCCTCCTTGAATTATTGAACACTTAAACCTCCTTTGTCGACCGTTGTGCTTCGATGCACGGGCCTATAGGCACGCGCATCGGAACACCTCCGCTCAAGTTTAAAATATCCAACGATGGGTAAAACTTGGGTCGGTGCTTACGAACTAAAATGAATTTCCAAAATCGTGGACCGGGAGATGTACTGGGAGTACGGTTTCCCGTTCTTGCACTTAAGGACCGTTTCCTTGGAATTTCATCCGAACATAAAGCAAGTGCGACCACATGGGTGGAATGGGACACCCCTGGCTGAGTAATTAGCTAATCGGGGGAACCATGATGCCAAGAGACATGTGGATTCAACGGGGTGGTGCCGGGGAGAACCCCTGGGCTTCCTAGCACAGTATGGTCTGGGACCTAACCTGATGTCGGTCTGGGACCCCTCTCGTTGGCATATGGTGAACCTGTGTCGGCTTTCGAAATGCCTTGTCGTGAAAGCCCCAAGTCACTAGACGTGTCTGATCCACACGGGCTAGGTGACCAAGGCTAGTAACGTCATGTGGGTAAAGTGTACCTCCTCTGCAGAGGTTATTAACCTGTTCGAACAGCCGTGCCCACGGTCATGGGCGGATGTGAGGTGATTCCTAACGTAGTTTTGTTTGACTACTGCTTTGTGAAACTGCTGTTGTGGAAAGGGTTCGATGTTAGGAAAATCTGCGGCTGATGGGATCAGCTAGGCCCGGGTGGCCGTTTGAAAGCTGTTGGCCGGGTGCCAACCTTGATCAATTCAAAGACTGATACATTGCACATACTCCGACCGGACGAGACGCACTGTCTCATCCGTGTCGTTTGAAAAGCACTCACTTAGTTGTTTTAAAAAGGAGTTTAACTAAAATCAATTGTAAAAACAAGCAGTCTTTCCTTTGAAGCCTGCATTAAACGCTTAATTCCCATGACTTGCTGAGTACGAAAGTACTCACCCTTGCTCTATATAAATATATATAGTTCCTCCGCCCTGAAGAGAAGATAAAGTGAAGTGAAGATTAGGGTTTCGTCCTGGTTCCCAGCCGTCGCCTGTGGTGTTGGGTGTTAGTCCGTTGGTTCTGCTGCTGCTGTTGTTGGTGTTTCCTCGTCCGTGTCGTCGGTTGTATTCTCGGGCTGTCCTGAGCTACAACCTAAGTTAAGGTAAATAAGTCCTCTATTTATTTTAAGGATTGCAATGATTCATATTTGTCACCGTGGGTACCAGCGCTATGTCCTGGGACTGGTACTGAGATCGCAGTTTCGTAGGAAACGGTTCGCGCCGTTTTTCCTACGACACACTCCTGTCAGATGCCGTTGTACGGCGGTGTCAGATTGGGGTGTGACATTGGTTGTACTACTCCCTCTGTCCCATAATATTACAACCTAGGACTAGATGGGATGTTTGTCCAGATTTGTTGTATTATGAAACGTCCCATCCAATCCTAAGTTTTAATATTATAGGACGGAGGAAGTATTAAACTTGCTCTTGTGCGAGGCAACCCCGAAGCTTCATGTACAGTACAAAGAACAATGGGGAGCAAAGTAAATGCATAAACCCCTAAAAATCCCACTTATGTTTTAGATAATCCCTATACATATATACAGATTTGCGTAGCCAAGATTATGTATGACTAGTTGGGTGCCCGTGCTTTGCAACAGGAAAAAATAACACCAACTTTGCCTCAACTCACATTAATTTAGGTACAATATACGATGAAGGCTACAAACGTTCATCAGATACAAATAGCTACAAGTGATCATTGTACCATTACAGAATTAGATTAGATTGTACTCTCATCTAACAATGAAAAAACAAAAAATATAATCTATACTCATAGGACATACAGTAGCAATTTCAGATCTTAGCTCTCACCATTGACCATATTTAAATTTGTTCTGACCAATAGGAAACTGAGATGATCAACAGTATCAGTATGGCCTTCAAATTTGTAAAGAATACTTCACACTTACAGATCCCATATATACCCATAGCTATCTTCTGATCAACTAAAAATATAATTTCCATTTGTAATAAAAAAAACATAGGATGGATGTAACAAACTACCTCCGTTTTTTTAATAGATGACGTCGTTGACTTTTTCTCACATGTTTGACCATTCGTCTTATTCAAAAAATTTAAGTAATTATAATTTATTTTGTTATGAGTTGTTTTATCACTCATAATACTTTAAGTGTGATTTATATCTTATACATTTGCATAAAATTTTTGAATAAGACGAATGGTCAAATATGCGAGAAAAAGTAAATGGCGTCATCTATTAAAAAACGGAGGGAGTATGTGTTTGGACCTTGCCTTCCGAGGTGAGTCTTGCTCAGCACCCTCATTTGGTTTCCATGCCAACTCTGTACTGTCTGTACCCTACTCCTTTAACAACTCAATAAAACAGTGGCCTTCATATATAACATATATTTTCATTATTCCAGCACTACACATTCTAAAATTTGAATCTCTTTACAGACAAACAACATGGAACTGAAGGTCTGAAGCCTAAAGTAATGTTCATGCAAAGCATTTCACCCTGTTCAACTCTTCATTTCTTCAAATTTTCAAATCACACTCTATAATTATAATTACCAAGGAAGTAAAATATTAATTAAACGGAAAAAGAAGAATATTTCAGTACATTCTAAGACCAAGTAAAGAATTACTACAAAACCATCAATGACCAATTTAATTATATAAAGTATGCAAATATAACACCATTTTGGAAAATCAATAGTTGTTGAAGAAAAAACTGGTTATTTGCTGCATATCCTTCAGGCTTTGTTGCTCTGTTAGATTTGGAAAACAGGGAACATAAGCCATGGAAGATATGCCACAGAACCAAATTTATCCAAAAAATCACATCATAACTATGTAAATGATGCTTATAAAAATTAATTGAATAGAGGCAATGGTCAGCGGTTCATTATTTCCTGAAACATATAACAACTGGGTTAGAAATTGTGAAACATTTGATGACTGCAGAAGATGGTTCCTCGTGCCTAATAACCTGAGGACCTCGAAGACATAACCTGCAACGTTCACATCTAACAGATGACACTAAATGGAAGATCAATTCCAATGTCCTTGTTTGTACTATATATTAGTAGATAGCAGAGATCCTTTGACAGCATCAGCAAATAGAACTACAAGAGAAGCATTTAGTGGAGCATAATCTTCTGCTTCAGTAGAAATGATTAAACTCATATCACTAAGCAATAAATTGTCAAAGGCCCTCTTCTTTGCTAAATAAAGTAAGGACTAAGGAGCACTGCTGCAGAATAACAACAAAAGCATCATTATGCATCCTATCAAGTATAGAGAAAGTTAGTGACAATTTAATTTTCAACATTGATGAGCTGTTCCATAATTGTCAACATGTTTGCAATGTGTAGTATCCAGTGATTCAGACGATCACACCCAAACTTTAATTTCAGAAGCATATTCATATCAAATATAAAGAACTAAAGAGTACATTTTTGTTTTGATATTGACATAAACTCTAAAAGAAACTATAGCAAATACTTCGATTATTTATGACAACTTAATGCAATCATGTTAGGGTCCAAAAACCAATTGTAATCTCATTATCATCTCAGAGAAACCACTATTCTCAAACCAACAACAGGGCCAGCCAGATGTTGTGTGTATCTTCCTTCATTAATCTAACATATGCACAAAAAGAGATAGAAAATGTACAGCTCATGTGACAACTGTTTACATACCCACATTGCCATGGCTGAGAAACCCCAATACCACTCCATGCAGGTGGTATCTCCATTAATCTGAAAGTAGTAAAACATAGTAGTGGGTTATGGGCTTTTGATCACATCAGAGCATCATGGTTAGATTATCTGGCAGAGGGCTATGCGCTTTTGATCACAACAGAGCATATCAATATTCAGATGCTTGCCTAACTGCTCAGTCACCCCTCTCTATCAAAAAACAACATATTGACTGACATATCACCTCTAGGAGTATAGGACTTCCTAACTGATCAGGAACCATACATAAAAATTAACGGTCCTTGCCATTATGCTTAAGCTATTATAAACAATATATTGATGGACAAACACATGTAAGTGTGATATAACGCTATGTAGTACCTACATGATAATTGATGCCTTAGGTTGAGAGCAAATCAAGTCACAAAAGAAAATGAACCACATTAACCATGAGAAACCATAAAAATTGAAGTGATTGCCATGGATAAAATCAATGGTCCAATCTATGATAAAAACAAAAATAGGACGAAGTAGTAGAGAGGTGTGGCATAACAAACTCTTAATTTTGAAAAATTCTATTGGCAATGTAATCAACCAATTACAAAGACATAGTCACAGATAAATAATACCTTAGGGACACACCCTTACTCCCACAAAATCATTTGACATGTACATATAAAAAAATACATGTACAAATTTGGTTATTTCAAATCTAACACCTAACATAGAAGATCAGTTAAGGAGCAATTAATTTGTTCTGATTCTCACATGGATTAGAATCAAATAGATGATTTACAAATCAAATATTTGTAGCATCAAACCAATGTATAAGTACAGAGCATGAACTGATGGTTTGATTGCCACTGAAGCAAACAAATATAACACGATCATTAACCAATCACAAATGTACAAAGGCATCACTGCATACATATGAGACCAATCAGTTAGACAATTGTACTTTTTTCAGAAAATCAAAGAGTATATAACATGCCACTGAAATATGGCATTTGAGAAAAAAAGAAATGAACAATCACCTGAGATCTAAGGGGTATGTAGTGCTCACAGTACTTGAGTCCAGGGCAGCCTCCTTCGAGCACTGCCACTTCTTGCCATCTATAAGCTCTAGGTCCAGCTTCTTTCCGAAGTACGGTCCAATAGCACTTTCCGAAGTACAGTCCAATAGCACGAAACACACATATCAGATGATCAGTGTTATCCCTTTACAATGTCATGAAGATGCAACACACACTTCTACAATGTCCATCTCGTATCGCAGGCGAGTCACCTAGCGGATGCTGCTCCATCCAGAGGCGTGGGCGGAGGAAAAGAGAGGAGGCGTGGTGGTCATCGATGGCGACCTGGCGGCAGAGCTTGCGTCGGATGGGTGGCGGTGGAGCTTGAGGGTCGGGGACAGCAGCACGTCGATCTGCGCGGGGCGGCGGTGGAGCTTCCGGCAAAGGGAACGGTAGCGCCCGACTGAGATCGGTGGTGGCGGTGGTGGTGGCGGGAGACGATCGAGGAGAGATTGGGGGCGACGCGGGGGAGGACGAGAGGGGATCGGGACGAGTGGCTGCGCGGAGCCGGTCGTCGAGGCGGAGATCGTGGGCGGCGTTTGCGGCGGCAGCGGCGGTGATTAGGGCATGGGGAAGAGAGGGATGGAGACGCGTGGTACGGGGAAGGGAGGGATGGAGGCGCGGCGGCGTGGTGCGCGATGACCACGGGTGAGCGGGTATTGCGGCGCGGTTGTTGATGGGAGGGAGGCGCGGCGGAGCAAGAGGACGGCGCGGTGATGGGGGCGCCGGCAGTGGAGGTGCGTCGGGGCGCGGCGACGAGGCGTTGGGTGCGACCGCGGTGGAGGCGTGGCGAAGATGGGGGCGCCGGCGGTAGAGGCGCGGCGAAGAGGTGGGAGGCGCAGCGGACGAAGAGGTGCGAGGCGCCGGCGGACGGAAGGCAAGCGCGAGCGTTTCGGGGAAGGAAAACGAATCGCGGTGGAGGAAAGCCAGAAAAGTAGATCGCGTGCGAAGCGATTTCTCAGTACCGTCAGTACCGTCCGATGTTCCGATCCAATGGTTGATAGGACGCGTGTCTGCCAGGTTCAGCTTCACCACCACCACTACAGAATTTTAAAGTAGTAGAGATTTGTTGGAAAAAAAGAAACCAATCAAACAATACTGTATTATTGCAAATATGTTTAAATACGGTATTATTATTCCTGGAAAATCCAAAAAACAATAGTATATTTGAAAATTTAATTATATACAAATATATGCATATAGTAATGCTACACTTTTTTGCAAGATAAAGAAGAGATAGCTATGTTTATTTATAGTCTTATCAAATTATGGTGGAGTTGTATAACAACACAATTTTCGAGAGTTCCCGTTTTTTCTTAAAACAAGAAGGGTGAAGATAAAATTTCTTAAAACAAACCTTCCGAAATATTTGGCACGATTTCCTATCTCCAAGACTCAACTCTTAAGCATGCAGCAGATGGTTATAAAATCTGTTTCATCGCCGAGATGTTCGGGAACAGAGGATTCCAGCGCCCAAGATGAGCAGCGGCCGCGTGGGCGACAGGATCGCCATCCCGGCGGCCGGCACGGCCCGGCGCCGGCGGCGAGACCCGACGACCGGGCCGGAATCGCCGGTCTACCTTGAGGGCAGCCGTTGGTCGCTGTCGCCGGCCTACCAACCGAGCAGCCGTCGTCGTCGCGACGAGGAAGGGTGTACGTACTCTCGCCGTCGCGGCCGCACCGGGAGCCGGTGCAACAGCCCTCCCCGACGTCGTCGTCGGCCAAGAAGCTGCCGGAGCCGGAGCCGCACACGCAGCTACGAGTGCGAGGACAGCCGGTGCTGCCACACGAGGCCGTCGCCGCACTCCGACGACAGGGAAGACGACGACGACGAGCAGGAGGGGTCGTGGTACCACCCCCCTGCGGACAACGAGTTCACCGTCCGCATCGACGGCGTCGGCGCCGACGACGGCATCTTCCAGTGCGACGGATGCTTCGCCATGCTCTCCTCTCCCATCTACGAGGTAGTATAGATTAGTTCATGTTGCATCGATCAATTCGTCGGAAAAACTCAATCCATCCCCTTAAAAGGGATATCCCCTCACTTTTACATAGCACTTAAGAAGTCATAAAAAAATTTAAACAAATTAGTAGGAATAGATCAATATGTGATATATTACTTTACAATGTAAAATTCAAATTTAATTTATACAAGTAGAAATAAAAATAATAAATTTGACTATAAATATAGCGCGTAATTCATAGTTAATTTTTTTATTTTTTTGTAACTCGCGTGTTTGAGAAAAAATATATTATATATTGATCTATCCTCGATAAATTTTTTAAAGGTTGTTTTATAACTTTTTTAAAGTTTGTTTTATAACTTTTCGAATCAAATGCACAAAACGAAGGGATGTGTCTCTTAAGAGACAAAAATCCACTTCCAATTCGTCGTCGTCCTAAACTTGTTCCCGATCATCTTGACCTAATTGATTGGTTCATGTACAGTGTGCGAACGGGGATGTCATCTGCGAGAGATGCAGCTACGACGACGGCGGAGCCAGGGTGTGCAGGAAATGCGGGACGATGGAGCTCGCCCGCAGCCGCGCCATCGGCCACCTGCTCCGGTGCATCCGGTTCGCGTGCAAGAACCGCAGGTACGGGTGCCCGTCGTTCCTCCCGCGGCTGGACATGGACGAGCACGAGCTCTCGTGCGACCACGAGCCCTGCTTCTGCCCGATCCGCCGCTGCGGCTTCGCCGGCGCCGCCGACTCCCTGGCGCGCCACCTGACCGCGCGGCACGGCTGGGGCCGCCTCCGCGTCGCGTACGGGGAGGCGGCGGTGGTGCCCGTCCAGTCGCCGACCATCCTCCGCGCCGACGACGGGAGGATCTTCCACCTCAGCTGCACGCGGGAGCGCGGCGGCGGCACCGCCATGTCCATGGTGTGCATCCGCCCCGACCACGTCACCGGCGCCGAGGAGGAGTTCACCTACGAGGTGAGGACGGCGTGCCAGCGGCTGCAGATGCAGGCGGCGGTGGAGGGCACGTCGCTGCGGTACGGGATGAAGGACGCGGTCCAGGCCAGGGTGACGGTGCCCGATGACATGCTTCTCCGGCAGGGCGACGCCGTCCAGGTGTTCGTCCGAAAGGCGACGTCCGCCGCCGGCGCCGCCAATAACAACTAGAAATCTATACTATCAATTACTCCGTACTCAGCTTCTGTTGCAATGTTTCTTTTACTCGATCACATCAGAAGCACTTTGATGTGTTAGCGATGTGCGGTGCACACAAAATAGATATCTAAGCTCTATTTGGCGAGATAGATTTTTAGACTGTGCTTAAAATTTTAGTGCATTATTATTTCCACGTCGGGTTTGAAGATTGAATGTTAAATTATAATAATGCACTAAAATTTTACATTTTATTTAGAATGGAAATAAAATAATTCATCGAAATATTATCAACACAATACCCAACTTTAAGAAAACTCTCAAATATGGAGCAATGATATGTGCCAAACATAACTCTTCGTATGGGTAGATCCCATCTCTTATTTATCTTTTATTCATTTACGCATCATCACAAAGACAAGATGCATGTTCAAGCTATGCATACCAACACACGTACATGAACACAAATACACAAAGAGACGTTCAAGAACACAAAGAGACACATGTTCAAGCTATGCATACCAACACGTACATGAACACAGAGACATGTTTAAGCTAGCAGAGAATACGTACGATGAGCCTCTCTGCTTGTTATATAGAGAAGTAGTTTTCTTCTTAGTTGTGCATTTCAGGTGTGCACCTGGGGCCTGGTTCCCCGGTGAAGGAGTCACGGCAGACGAAGAGAGGGCGCCACGACCACGAGTCCACCATCTCGCACTGCCCGCACGCGGCGGCGCACGACTCCACCTCGTCGGAGCAGTGGCAGATGGGAGGGATGGACTTGGTGCAGATGGCGAAGTCGCAGCACGGCCCCCACGGCCACTCCGACGACGGCGCGCACGAGGTGCCCGGGTCGTCGCCCCAGAAGACGTCGTCGCAGATGAGCGGCCGGCCGGGGAACGGCCGCCCCGGCGGATCCCGGCACGCCTCGCACTGGCGGAAGCACTGCCCGGGCTCCAGCTCGTCGTTGCAGCGCCACTGCGGCGGGTTGGTCCTCACCGGCAGCTGCTCGATGTTGTCGCAGCACTTCCACGGCCTCGTCCTCCTGGTGGCCGCCAGTGTCCCTCCATCGCTCGGGAGGCGTATGGTGTTGGTGGTGGTCGTGGTGTCGTCCTCTGTGCTGCCGTGGGCGGCGGCGGCGAGGCCGGCGAGGAGGAAGAACAGGATGGAAGCAGCAGCCATGGTGTTCTTCATCTTAGTCGACTTCTTGCTTGCTTTCAGATTTTGTGTTGCAGGTGTGGGGTGTTATTTATCGGGTAACTGAGACCAATAGCAGAGCTGAACAGTGAACTGTGAAATGTGGATAGATAAGAACACATGACGCCTTCCGTTGCCACACACGCATATATCATAGTTTTTTTTTTAAAAAAAGGACAAATCGATCTGAGATCTCTGTAAAGAATATTAAAAGTTTAAATTTGATATATACAAATTCCTTTTTTAAAAAATGACTATCAATACTGTGCACTGTTTACCGTCATATTTTGCTCTGTTTTTTAGTTAAAGATGGAGACACGATACATGTTTTTCATGCAACTGTTCCTTTCCATTTCGACCACGAGATCATTAATGTGCTCCACTTAAATTCAGATAGCGATAATAACACGTCCAAGGGAATCCGCGAATGAATGTGAGATTTCTTAACATCTACCTCAGGTAACATATGAGGTCATTTTTTTATACTCTAAAAAGGATTTAAAGAAATTACTACATATGCCTCTCTTTAACTCCTGAAGGGCAGTAAAAATTTCTTCGATTTGTATTATAGATGTGTTGGCATGGACCCGCGATAATGGCAATAATAATTGGACAAAATAATAAATTAATTGAAACATTAAATTTGAATTAAAACTATACTAGTGGCTTTTATCCAATACTTGGGTATCACTAGATATCAGCTATCAGGCCATATCTTATGTGTATCATCCCATCCTATCCGAACGGAGTATCAGCCGATACTTAACAGATATCAAGTGATACCTCAGAGGTATCATAAGTTCGAACAAGATATCGTTATGTAACATTTCCCTATATTTATCGAGCAAGTAATAAGCCAATCACAGATCAATTGTGGATATAGATAATGGCGCAGTCCTTTGCCACACGATTTCACAGGATTTATTGTTCAATGTCAGCACCAAGGGATATAAAGTTAGAAGGCAGAGTTTTTGTATTTTTGCTCATTTGGTGTTACACGTGTAGAAGACAGAGAGACATATATACGTTGTAAAATTAATCTTAACATCTCTTTCATGGGATTTGTTAGATATCAAGCGTATGATAATTTGTAATTTTTAGTCACCTCAACATTAAACATTTACAGTTGTCTAAAATTACACTACCATGTAATGTGCAATTTTAGTTTATTTTTTATTGTATGGTTTCACTATTTCACTATTTAAGTTTGAATACTTGTATATGTAAGTTTTTTAAAAAATATCAATTTTATCTTCACGTTTAACTTAGAATAATTCATTTTTCAACCATTTATCTCATAATTAAAGAAGGGCTTTGTTTAAATAGGAAGTGAAGGGAGTGATAGCCACCATATTTTCATTTAAGAGATAAGAAAACAGTTCATTTTTTTAAAAAAGAATTAATCGCCTAAAATCTAGACATGTATTCGTAGTTTGGTACACCCTTGAGTATCGTAAAATTTCTGCAATTTATATTGCACATGTATTTGGACGAAAACGGCACGTAATGAAGGTTATGATTACTTGAAAAAAAATTCGAATGTTAAATTAGAATATATAAATAATTTTGGATGGTTTGTTCATGTTGGAGGCAGATGGTGAAGACTGAAGACCCTTCAACCGGCTGCCTGAAATTAATAGGAAAATATATGAGATCTACTCAAAAGTGTAATCACGAGCGTCGATATTCAAATTAGCTATTTGCTATAATACCCCTCCCTGTGGATAGTGGATATCGATAGACGAATAGATATCTCATTCGTCTCTTATTTATCACGATATGTTCGTAACACATGACATAACATTAACATGCATACCAACACCCAAACCACACGATAGACAACACACGGAATTGTACACACACGTACGTACGTATGTACGAATACGAACAAGCTAGAACACACATAGATTGATCGTTCGATCGATCGAACGACGCGAACAATCAGCTATATACATATAGCGCGCGCGTACGCTTAATTTTATTGGTGAAAGGATCAATCTCAGCTATAGTTAATTAGTTCATGCGCACTTGGGACCTGGCTCGCCGGTGAAGTGGTCGCGGCAGATGAAGCGAGGCGGCGCCGACGACTCCACCATGTCGCACTCCTTGCAGGCGGCGGCGCACGACGCCACCTCGTCGGCGCACTGGCAGATCGGGGGAAGCGACCTTGTGCAGAAGGCCTTGTCGCAGCAATCGCCCCACGGCCTCGGCGTGCAGACGGGGCCAGGGTCGGTGGTCGGGTACCAGTCGTCGCAGACGAAGACATCTTCTTCGCCGCCGGGGACCAGCCGCAGGCAGTTCTCGCAGGCGGCGGCGCACTGCTTCACCTCGTCGTTGCAACGCCACCGCGGCGGGTAGATCTTGAGCACGGACATCTCGATGTTGTCGCAGCACTCCCACGGTCTGGATTTCGCCTGTTTATTTCCATCGGTTTCGCCGGCGGCGCCGTTGCTGGGGAGGCGAATGTTGTTGTCGGTGGTGGTGGCGGTGACGATGCCGGCGAGGACGAGGAGGAAGAGCAGCATGGAAGCAGCCATCATGGTGCTCTTTACCTTCATGGTCATCTTAATTACTTTGCTTGGAGCTTATTAGCTAGCTAGGTTTAGGCTTGGTTTGGTCATGGTGAAATGCATGCATGGGGTGTTATTTATCGAGCAACTAAACTGAGAGCTACCTATAAACTGTGGATAAGAACACATGGCGACCGGATTCCATTGTTGCCAGTTACCACACACGTTTTGAGGTAAACGGGGAAAATATATTTGCCTCGATCGATGCGTTTGTAACTTTGTACACATATGCAAATAGCATTTGTTGTCTAGCATAAACTGAGATATCACGAGGATATATGCGTGCATATATTTTGGTATATCCGAGAGGATCGAATATCAGGTGAAAACATTGGTATATTTTGGTATATGCGTGCACACTTATGCTATGAACTCACTAAAAAATATAGAGACAGTATAGTCATGAAAAATGCCTTTAATTATTTAGATGGGGAAAAATGGAAAAAAAAAGGTAGATGATAGCTGTTACTACTATTATTTTTAACTGGATTTTGTTTCTTTTATTCCTATCGAATGATGAAGTTGAGTTTTGACGAAATATTTGATGATAATATTATTCATGCATATATACCTAGCTATTTGTAGTATTTTTATCCTAGAAAAGTTTGAAGTCCCATTTTCACATGGTCCCATTTATTTATTTTATGGTTTTCATCGGATATTTTCGTTATACGAAAATTAAGATGGAGCTAAATGGTTCAACGTCGGGACCAAAGCTAGCTAGCTAGGGAGTAGGGATATAAATGTGGAAGGCAGAGTTTTTGTACGTTTGCTCGATCGTTTGTTTGTTGCATCGGAGAAAGAGACGTGATTTCCATTTCGACCACGTTGATTATCACTTCAGATAGCGACCACGAATGAATTGGTGCGTGCGTGATCCACGAATCACTCGAGGCCCATGAACTGGGCCCACTCACCTTGTCTCGGACCATCCAGAGACCTACGCATGTGCCAAGAACAATGCCACCGCCCATTGCAATTAGCACCGAAGGCCAGTTATCATGAGCCAGCCATATCTCAATCCCATAAAAAATTGGCAGGATTCAGGTGGTGTTTGTATCAGGATGTTTGGGCACTAATTTAAATATTAAACATAGACTATTTACAAAACTAATTGTATAAAAGAGAGCTAATTCACGTGACAAATTTTTTAAGCCTAATTAATCTATAATTAGCACATGTTTACTGTAGCATCACGTAGGCTAATTATGGATTAATTAGGCTCAATAGATTCGTCTTACGAATTAGTCTAGAGTTATGAAATGGAATGATTTTTCTCAATAATCTACGTTTTAATACTTCTGATTAGTGTCCCAATATTCTATATGATAGGAACTAAAATTTAGTCCTAATCCAAACAGGGCCTCATAACAGAATTTGCTCAAAAAACACAAACGATCACTTGAAGCATGCATCAGTAACTGAAACACAAGAGAATATTACAGCAGACTAGGTAGCCCAAACACAGGATCAAGTTTCTGATTTTATATATTGACTCTTACGAGTAGGAGTAGTATTTATGAATTATGACGACAACTCAACATGCATATAGATCACACGAGCGAATAAACACAGATAAATACACCCACACACGGATCAAACGAGCAAGCAAATCAGGATTCACAAACCAGATAAGCATGACTGCATGAGCTCTGAATGGAGCTACCTAGCTATAGCAACTCTGGATGATCGAACGAACGATCATCTCTTCTGCTTGGGCGAGTTTTATTGACGGACAGATCCATCATCAATCAT
The DNA here is from genome assembly GCA_000338895.3 of Oryza meridionalis. Classification (NCBI taxonomy): domain Eukaryota; kingdom Viridiplantae; phylum Streptophyta; class Magnoliopsida; order Poales; family Poaceae; genus Oryza; species Oryza meridionalis. The sequence continues at coordinate 1,251,894 of CM002524.2, forward strand.
ATCTGTAGTTAGCTTATTAGCTAGTTCTATGTGCATGGCGTGCACTTGGGCCCTGGCTGGCCGGTGAACTGATCCTTGCAGATGAAGCGAGGCGGCTCCGACGACGCCACCGGCTGGCAATCCTTGCACGCGCCGTCGCACGCCGCCACCTCGTCGCCGCAGCTGCAGATCGGCGGGAACGACTTGGTGCATCCGGCCTTGTCGCAGCACTTCCCCCACGGCCTCGGCGTGCACAAGGGGCCCGGGTCGCCGCCCCAGTAGACGTCGTCGCAGATGAGCGGCCCCGGGAATGGCCCCGGCGCCTCCCGGCAAGCCTTGCACGCGGCGAAGCACTGGCCGGGCTTGAGCTCGTCGTCGCAGCGCCAGAACGGCGGGTGGATCCTCGGCGACAGCCGCCGGATGCTGTCGCAGCACTTCCACGGCCTCTTCTCCGTCGTCCGATCCGGCCATTCCCGCTCCGGCGTGCACGGCTTGCCGGGGTCCTCCGTCGAGTACCAGTCGCGGCAGACGAAGGCGCCGCCGCCGCAGGGGGAGTCTCCGGCCGCCGGCGCCGCCGCGCACTCCTTGCAGGCGGCGGAGCACTGCTTGACCTCGTAGTTGCAGCGGTACAGCGGCGGGAAGATGTTTAGCGGGGACATCTCGATGTCGTCGCAGCAGTCCCAGGGTTTGGCGGGCGGCGGCGGTGGCGCGTCGCCTGCTGATTTGGCGCCGTCGCTGGGGAGGCGTATGGTGTCGCCGTGGGAGGCGGGCGGCGAGGAGGAAGAGCAGGATGGTGGAAGGAGGGTTGGAAATTTCGGTCCGAAATTTTGGTCATTTCAGAAATTTTTGATTTTTTCAATTTTTTCATGAATTTGGATAATATTTGTTTAAATTCAACTAAATTTTGTTTAAAATTTCAAAAATTTCGGACTGAAATTTTTGAAATTTTGGGATTTCGGTGACCCCGATAGAAAACTCTAAACCGATACAGTGAACCCTGGGTGGAAGTAGCCATACTGATGTTGCTCATCTTGGTTTGAGGTGTTGTGCTAGTGATGGGTCGAGTAGTTATTATAGATAGATAGAGCAAGGAAAAATATTCGAAACTCTATACCGATGTTCCTAGTCGTTTGGATGTAGTAACTTAGATGATTATAATTTATTTTAAAAACAATTAACAATTATTAATATGCGATATATCACTTTATAAATATGCAAAATCAAATCTAATTTTTACATGTTGCAAAAAAAATAAATTTGATTATTAATATATGTTAACTATATGTGTTTTTAACTTGTAATTTATTTTTTATAACTATTTAAATAGCACGCAAGCAACGAATGAACGTCTACTCTAAACTCTAAATCATAAAATCAACTAATCATAAAGCTGACTTGTGCATTGCATGCACGAGGATAAGAGGAGCACGTGGAGGTTTCCATCCCACGTATATATGTATGCACAATTTTTTTTTGGAGAAAGGCAGCTGCCCAGCTTTTGAATATGCATGCACAATTGCACAGAGGAATCAATTAATTAAAGACATGTGCAAGAGGATGCATGTAGACAGGAATACAGGATAGAGTTTGGCGTGCGTTTTGTTGGGTAGCTCCATCGCTTTGGAGTACATGACAGAGACATGCATGCATGGGTTGACCGGTTGACCCATGCATCCGCATGTGATGCCATGCAGCCATTTAATATCCACCACGTGGCCGGCGATCGTGACCGTACGTACATACATACGCTTACCTGAGTAGTACGGCCGTGGGAATTGATTAATGGAGCAGATACGAGAGTGTCCTGTGTAAACGCACGCATCGCCTGTGTGTGCGTTTGAATTATTGTTCGCGGGTACATGACACAAGCAGCAGTCTGCGACACGCTGTTCTCTCTCTCTCTCTCTCTCTCTCTCTCTCGCATGAAATTTGACAAATTAACCCTTCTAAAATATAATTTGAAGAATGAACTTTGTAAAAAAAACCATCTATACCTCGATACCATAGAAATTGCCGTAACACCTCGGCGCCGTCTTTTTTGGCACCAAGAAAATTGCCGAGGTGATAAAATTAAGTTCAAATTCAGCAAGGATTCAGTATCAATATCGTTGATGTTGACCCATATATTATACAAGTGGCATGTAATATTCGTACTACTCCCTCCGTCCCAAAAAAAGAATCTCAAATGTATATGTAATTAATATTGAATCTTAAATGTATCCTCTGTTAACGTACATTTAATATAAGAATCTTAAATGTTTTGGTCTCTACATCATTTATCTATATTTAGTAATTAATATCCATATGAATTTGGAGACATATATGAAGCACATATATGAATCTATGTATAAATGTATTGAAAACCCACAACGTCTTAAAATGTAAACAAGCGGAAGTAGTATCCTATCAACATATGAGGCCCATGCTCAATGAGATATTGTGTTTTTTTTTATTATTATTATTATTATTATTATTATTCAGCATGTTTCTTAATTTTCAATATGATTGTCCTCTGAGTTTACGAGACAGGTGCCCATGTGATGTGACAGGATAACGTTTCTGATCATTTTATATGTCGCTCGTTCATCTTTTATTTATGATGAGACAAGTCAACATGGGTTCATTACATATGCATGCTTGCATTGCAAATATATTTTATTTTCCCTCTTGGTCCACACAAGCGAACAGAGACAAACACACCCCCACACACATGGAGCACACAAACTAACAAAGCATGCAAGATGCACAAAAGCTGCAGAGCACTGAAAAATCTGGATGGAGCTAAGCTCTAGCCTCTAGCTATACCAACTCTGAATGATCGAACGAACGATCAGCTAGCTGCAAGCTAGGGCGAGTTTTATTGATGGACACACAGATCGATCATCGATCATCTGTAGCTAGCTAGTTCTCCGCTCGGGGTTTGCACACGGGGCCGGGATGGCCGGTGAAGCGGTCCTTGCAGACGTAGCGAGGCGGCTCCGACGACTCCACGCGCTGGCAATCCTTGCACGCGTCGGCGCACTCCTTCACCTCGTCCATGCAGCGGCAGGTCGGCGGGTTCATCTTGTTGCAGAAGGCCTTGTCGCAGCAATCTCCCCATGGCCGCGGCGTGCAGAAGGGGCCCGGGTCGGCGCCCCAGTAGATGTCCTCGCAGATGAGCTTCCCCGGGAATGGCCCCGGCGCCTCCCGGCACGACTTGCACGCGGCGGTGCACTGGCTGGGCTCCAGCTCGTCGTTGCAGCGCCACTGCGGCGGGTCGGGCTTCGTCGGCAGCCGCTTGATGTTGTCGCAGCACTTCCACGGCCTCTCCATCGACGGCCCATCCAGCGCCGCCGTGCACTTGGGGCCGGGGTCCACCGTCGAGAACCAGTCACTGCAGACGAAGGCGCCGCCGTTGAAGTCGCCGCCGGGCGCCTCCACGCACTCCTTGCAGGCGGCGGCGCACTGCTTCACCTCGTCGTTGCAGCGGTACAGTGGCGGGTAGATCATTAGCGGGGAGATCTCGATGTTGTCGCAGCAGTCCCATGGTTTGGCGGGGCGTGGTCGTGATGCTTTGGCGCCGTCGCTGGGGAGACGGATGGTGGTGTCGCCGTCGCCGTGGGCGGCGGCGAGGCCAGCGAGGAGGAAGAGCAGGATGGTGGAAGTAGCCATGGTAGTGTTGCTCATCTTGGTTGTACTGGGGGGTGTGGGTGCTAGTGATGGGTCGAGTGGTTAATATTTATAGATAGAGATCGACCGACTAAAATGTATAGCGCGCCCATACCCAATCACAAATGCTGTGCATGAGGATAAGAGCACGTGGAGGCCTCCGATCCATTGCCACGCGTATATATGCATGCACACATATAGGACGAATTAATTAATCAACAAGCAACGCAGCTAATACGGTACTACTAGTATAACGTACTCCCTCCGATTCATCGATTAATCTTATAAGACGATTTAAATTTAACTAATTTTATAAAAATAATAGTAATACTTTGAACCTAATACAAATATATTATGAAAAATTATTCAATTATAGATTTAATAAAATTATGCTGGTGTTGTAAATATTATTATTTTTTTCTATAATGTTAGTCTAATCTAGAGTAGTTTGACTTTGATCAAAGTAAAAACGTCATATAACCAGCTGAAACGGAGGGAGTAACATATACTGTGTGCTACTCCATTCCATCAAAATACAGGTGATCGATCCTATGTTTGTCCTAAGTCTAACTGCTTTAAGTTTAAAAAATAATATTTATGATATTAAATGAGTGTCATTAGATAGATCCATTATATAATAGTAGTATATTTTAACAATTTACTCCTTAATATGGTTAGATGTTATCTCTATAAATCTTGGTTAAACTTAGGATAACTTATTATCTCGAAAGCATAGGATAATTTAACTTAAAAGATAAACTCAAAACGGCTTATTAAAAACAAAATTTAATTTATAAATAAAAACTTTTAACGACTAACATTAAAACTAATTTTAAAATTTCATAATTTATTTTTAGCTAAGGCTATTATAATGATAACCGATCGGTGGGACTATCCATTTAGCTGGGTTTGCTCGATCGTTCTGGAGTGACATTCATGCATGGGTTGCCATGCATGCAAAGCATGTAGCGATTTCTAATTTCCACCAAGTGATCGGTGATGGTGACGTCGAATTATTAATTTTAGAAGTACGTTATCCACATTGTAACTACGTGAGACTGCGATGACACGTAGTGCGTCGGAATCTGATCTCTGTACCCTTTCTTGTGCGTATGCGCACGTGGTGCGTGTACGGTCTGGTCGACGAGCACAAGTGGATGCCCAACACAAGCACGTGCACGCACGCGCCGCATGCTAAGGGTAGGAGTCGTACGTCGTCGTCGCCTCGTCGGAGAGGAATCTCCGATGGTGGAGGTGAGCGGCCAGCGAATTCAGAGAGGCTTAGAGCAACTCATGTAGGTCTGGACATGAGTAGAAGTCCCATGAACGTACACCGGCCCTCTTCGACATGCCTCAAATCCATGATATAAATATGCAATAAATTATTTTGTTTTTATTTTAAATAAAAATTAAAATTTTAAACCACTATAATTTAACGTGTACAAACTTCAAACCTACCTTCTATTTAAGATTTGTAGTTGTGCCAAACATTGACCTTAATTTTGCGCTAGTTCAAATTATGGGTTTATATTTCCAACATCAATGGCACCATAGCACTTCATAGTGGAGGAAGAACAGGAAAAATTAGAAATTAATCTAATTACTGCATTCCGAGTTGTAAAAATAATGTGAATAATGTGCATTTATTTGCATTTCATTCTAAAACCTAGAAAAAATAGTAAAGAAATCGAATGTCTGGAATTTGTGTATTTGCATTGATTTAGCTAAGACAAACTCAATTAACAGGCTAGATGTATGGATCTCTTACACGGATGACGTATCAAACGGTCTCTACACCAAATGGGAAGAAAGTCTTTTTATCGTGCAGCAGAACCGGAGGCCATTGTAGGCACCCTCCCAAAATTATGCTCCATCATAGACACGCCACTATTTTGACTCACATCGTTGGACCGGTCCGAGACATACGTGTTATAACTTAAATTGTGGTCGCTCCGAGGGTCAGGGTAGAACTCGTTGTGTGCATCGCCAATAGCACATCGTGCATCCTCAAGCTCGAGACACTCTTGCAACTGCATCACCACTTCGGTCATAGTGAGTCGTTGTGTCGATGCTTGTGCAGTGCACGTGAACGCAATGTCCATAGCCTTCCACACACCATTTACATCATAATCACTAGGCATGCATGTGTTCACAACATCCTCGATGTTACCCCGTGCTAGACGTTGTCGTGTCCAGTGGATGACGCTGATGGGGTTTGGTTCATGCAAGATAGCCGGCTTCCCAGTGACCAGCTCCAATAAGACGACGCCAAAGCTATAGACATCGCTCTTTGTTGTTGCTTGCATTGTCATCTGGTACCTGCATGTTTAGCCCGATCAATCAACCTTATTTAGCATTTGTCACTGAAAACAATAAATAACAACTTTGATAAATATAAATGGGCTTGTCGTACTCTGGATCGACATATCCAAGTGTGCCAACGAGAGCGTTCGTGGATACATGGGTGATGTTGTCATAGCTGAATGCCTTGGACAAGCCAAAATCGGCAATCTTTGCCTCCAACCTTGTGTTTAGTAGGATGTTGGTCGCCTTCACATCTTTGTGAATAATAGGCGGATTGCACCCTTTATGTAGGTACTATAGCCCTGGTCATTAACCAAATATTAACATAAGCGATCAAGCTTTGGAAAATAAAATTGTAAAATTACAGTACATTCTACCTAAAAGGGTTTGTTGCAGTGCATATGGATCCATTGGTATAGTGAGAATTATACACCTAAAAAACGATATTATTGATCTACTTCCAATTTTGCCCTACACATTTTTACTTCCTATATTGTATGTAGTATAGTAGAATTTGGTCCATTGATTGAAAATAATAGATGAACTCTATTTATAACAATGCAGGTGATTGATACCTCTAATTTTGTCCACATCATCTACTCATCAGTTAAAAGATAACGTATTATACATTAGTTCAGTACACTAAGCCAAATACTACAAAATAATTTCTTTGAATTCATTTGTTCTCAATCTTCTCTTTCTCCGTGTTTCCCCTTCTCTTAGAGCTTGTCTCGATGCCACCTCTTGAATGAACGGTAGCTCATTCTCTTTTCCTCTCCTTCTTTCCTTCGTCTCATCATCCAAACATGCGTCGGCCTAGCTAATCGCCTAGCATCCCACTCATATTGTACTTTCTCTAAGGTAAATAGACCCAACCTCTAAGAACAACTTAGTAATTCAAGTAGTTACCTTGTGCAGATTCCAATGCGATATTGAGCCTCTCTCTCTCCATGTTAAGTATTTTCCCTTTTTGTTTTCCCCTGCAAATGGGTAAATAAAATGAGAATTGGAGATCATGAGAGGCTTATGATTGAAATGATCCACTTTATGAAGTATCAGAGTATTCCCTGTTGGCCAGTCATAGATAGTATACATGCATACCTACAATATGTTCTTCTAGGGTTCCTTCTGGCATGTACTCGTAGACAAGAGCCATGTATATCCCATCCTTGCAGTAACCGATCATAGATACAAGATTCTTATGGTGAATCTGGGTCAAAATTTGAGCCTAAGCATGCAAATGAACTTAATTATTCTCTAGTGGGATTTTTTTTCCGTAGTAGGATTTCCATATATGTAGCAAGATCATTAATATAGTGAAAAGATTATACCTCTACGAGGAACTCCTTAGCACCTTGGCTTGAGGATTCAGATCGCAACTTGACCGCCACTTGTGTGCCATCCTCCAAGAAGCCATGGTAGACATATCCGAACCCTCCCCGTCCGAGCACTCGTTTGAATTTGTTGGTTATCTTCTCTAGTTCTTTGTATGTAAACCGACGGTTCTCAAGCCGCAGCGATACATTGTCACCATATCCACTATTTCTCAGCACGTGGCTTGTTGATGTCGACATCTCGTTTTGCTGCTCTAGAGAATTGTTCATTGGTCCTTCATATGCGAAAAATAGAATTATTGTAGCATTAGTGGTGTTCAAGGATGAAGTCGAATAGACAATTGCTACTCCCTCCTTTCCATATTATAAGTTGTTCTAAGTCTATTATATAACCGTGTTAGAGTTAACGTAGGACAAAATTAAAATGACTTACAATATGGAATGGACGGAGTCGTATATACCATGGCAAACACTCACCTTGCTTTTTTCGTCTCAGCAGGCAAAAGAGTGTTGTAACTGATGCTATCAATACAACCAGAACTGCAGGAATGACTGTGTAGATGGCTAGCTTGCTCTTCTTTTTAGCTGCCTTGCATGAATTGCCGTTGATGCATAGGTTTGGATTATTTCCATATCTACCAATGGCATGAACGTGTTTAGTCAAAATAGCAAAAAGTTTGGCCTAGTGTTTGCTGAAGAAATTAAGTTTGGTAAGAGAATGTAATATGCACTTACCTTACATTTAAGGAGCCATCTTGAATCCTCTTGAGAATTCCAGATGGAATTGATCCACTGAGTTGATTTCCTGTCAGATCTCTGACGAAACCATATAATGTGTATTTCAGTTAAAAATGATGCAAGCAGGTATATATAATATAATTTGACAAAAGTTGCATTGCCAAACTTACAATACTCTCAAGGAAGGTAATTGTGAGAGGACATCCGGAATTGAGCCGGTCAAACTGTTGTTTGATAGATCCCTGCAAGATGTGGATCAAGAAGCATAAAAACAAGATATGGAACAGGTTATTCCAAATATAACAATAAAATATCACAAATAAGCATAAAAAAAATGTTAACATGCTGAGCTCAGAACGTACAAGTATTGAAGAGCCTTGAGATTCCCAAAAGCGGATGATATGTCAGCACTCAAACCACTGGAGGACAGATTTCTGCAAAAGGAGAATATATATGATCGGCCGATACAGTTTAGTTCGTTAAATATATAGTTAACTACCCTGTTTTTCATGAGGACAATTAAGTTCGTATTCAGCAAATACATGGACTGAATTACTTACAAGCTTATGATTCTTGCACCGCTCGAATTGGGATAGCTGCAGGTCAGCTTGTCCCACGCAAATGTCTTTGGCATACACGGGTCACCCATCCAATTCTTCTTGACTTGGTACTTGTCCTTGATCGCCATCATGGAAGATGCTGCACACAGATTTTCAACAATACCAAGAGACACGATGTGCTTGAGCATATATATCATCAGCTTGATCATGTATGTATGTACAAGTGTTAATTACATGCATGTGTGTGCATAAACTTACCATCCTGCGAGTCCGTGCCGATGACTGCGGTGGAGATGATCGAGAAAATCTCGGCGGCGTTGATGAGCGGCGGCAGCGTCGAGTTGGCGGTAGCGTTGATGGTGATATCGTACCTGGAGGTTCTCTCAAGGGGCTCCAAGCCATATAAGTATCTCGCTGTAAGGTATGTCGGCTTGTAAGCAGTATCGATCAACGGTTCGCCGTTGAGATTGATGTAGAACTGGCGCGAGGCGTTGTTGGTGAGGATCTCCAGCTCGGAGAAGTGGAAGATGACAGTGTACGGCGGCGTCGGGTCGTTGGGCTGCGGCCAAGGCTCCCAAAAGAAGTAGATGTTACCTGACGCGTTGCGCGGCGTCACTGCCGTCTGCATCACCGCCGTCGGCGCATCGAATATGTCTCCGTCTAAGTTATCTACCCTCGACGCCGTGGATATCTCCTTCCATAAGCTCGATGTATAGCTGTCCCAGTTTCCCCAAAATCTGTCATGTGGGTCATCTGGGTACCTACGAGGCTGTTATCAGTCGGGCCAAAGTTGAGGCGGTTGAGCTGGAGGAGGCCCTGCGTGGCGTTCACCTGCGGATAGAGCCTTTTGTCCAGAGGCCTCAGCTCCAGCGAGGAGATGAAGGGCGTGCCGGTGCCAGTGTTGATCAGGCAGACCTGCACGAAGTCATCGGGCACCACCACGATGGCCTCCTCATAACGAGAGCCGCCGAGGCCGAGGCTCGTGATGTTCACCATGGTCCAGAAGTTGACGCCAATGTAGAGATGAAACACCGGCAGCTTGTTGAGGCCGTCGTAGTTGCCATACAAGAAAGAGGCGCGGATGAGGTACTTGATCCCAGGCGCCAGCGACCGGGCCGTGTAGCAGTTGCGCGCACCGTCGGGGAAGGCACGCAAGTTGTAGTACCGCTGCGAGAGCTGCGGTTTGATGTACTCCGGCAAAACGTTGTAGTTGGAGCCGCCGTCGGTGAAGTCGTCGTTGGCGACGTAGGATATCTTGGTCGTGTTGTGCACGTACACTGGTGGAGAAATCGTTTATAGTCCCGGTTCGTAACCCCCCCTTTAGTCCCGGTTGTCCAACCAGGACTACGAATCCGGGACTAAAGATAGCGATCTTCAGTCCCGGGTGAAATAACCGGGACTAAAGATCGGTCAGCCACGTGGCCGGCTGATCCATCTTTAGTCTAAAGATCTATGTACCATTTTTTTTTATTTGCATGGCCCTGTTTGCTGCATGGTTGATTTATATATATATATGCGTGTATGTATATATGTATAAATATATATATTACACACATATTTATAATTTAAAGCACTTAACATTTTATGTACATATATGTTACCAAAATATATATTAACACTAAAGTAAATGTACGTACATATATAAATATATATATATACATGCATGTATAGTACAAATCATTTGCTCGCTAGCTATAGCTACGACTTCGACGCCTGCGTTACATCAGAAGAGGAAGGACAGACGTTACGAATTGTCGATCCGTCGTAGTAGAATTCACCATCGGGATTAAGGACTTCTTCGTTGATGAACCCCATCAGTTGTTCTTGAACAGCCGTGAAAAAATCCTTGTGTGGGAGTTTTTCCCTCATGTGAATACTCTATCATTCAAAAAATAATGACATATCAATATATGAAATTAATAAACAACTTAACAAATCGATACGCAATGAAATTTTGAATGGTTTATGTATACGTACATCGAGCTCTCGTGTGGTGTATATTTGGTTTGATAGGCAGTGCGCATACTCGCATACGTAGTAGCCGCATAAGTTAGTTCCCTTGTCCTGCTTTGCACACTACATGAGAAACGATGAGAGATTTAATATACTCTTTATATTAACTGTAACTAGAGATTCAATTCAATATAATTTTGGATCATGCATGTACTCACTGGAAAATGAAACCTCCGTCCAAGTTTTTCTTTCCAAGTCCCGCGGACCAATTGACGGAACTGATCCCAAGCCCTACATGTGCAGTTGCAAGCTATGATTAATTAAATATTACCCGAGATCAACATAATAGCAACAGAGTCCCGCGACTTTGGAATAGATGGCATTATATTACCTGTCTATCAGCTGGAAGACCTTGTCAAAAACCTTCTCCTCTTTATTCATTGAGTCGTACACAGTGACTCTGCATGCGTCCAAGTCGAAAAAGAACAGGACCCAGTGGAATCTGGAATATGCGTGAGATAAGATAAATATCAGAATGTACATGTTATATGTATGGGAATGAAATTTGTTCGAACGACAATAAAAACTCACTCTATGTTGTACGGCAATAGTATGAACGTTTTGAAATGCTGCTGCGTTAGGAGATGGACGAGATTGTCCTCTGTGTCTTTCTCGTACTTGTCGAGCATTTCAGTGTTGATTTTCCGAGGGTCGATGAACCCAGTATCGTAAACCCCCCGCCGTCGGGCCCTTTGAATCTCCATTCTACAACAATGAAAGGAAATTATTATTGCTTACATATATGCCAGGAGCTAATTATTGAACGAAACAAATCGAACTCAAAGATATTTACAAAATCCATGCGCTCAGAAGAGAGACGTCGAGGGCGTCTCGATGGTACAGATCGAAGACATCCTTGAAATGGATCCATAGAACATCTTCTCCTTGCAAGAAGTCGGGGTTTCTGATCCTCGCTTCGAACATCTCTCTACCATCGGCGCTCATTTCCATGTACCGTTCATGGAATTTGTACATTTGTGTCGGTAGGGACTGCAGCTGCTCAGGCCTGACAAGCGGTTTACCGAGTTCAAACTTGTATGCCACTTCCGCCTTCGGGATTGGTGCGCCTCCAACCAACTGAGCCATGGTTAGACCGGTGTCCGAAATGAAATCCGTTATGCCAAAGTCTTCGCCGGTCACTAACGGCTCGACCACTTGGTGTGGTTGTTCTCCAAGCTGAGGAACTGGTTTGGACTTCTTGTAATAGGCTTTCCTAAGTGTTCGGTCATAGTCCGATAGCTTTAAGGCCTCCTTGTTTGCAGTGGACATTCCCTTGAAGAAATTCTTCACGCTCGGGTCAATAGGTATCTTCTTTTCAGGACTCCGAGGCTTGAGTTGCCTCTTCACTTCTCCTGCCACATAAGCGTCAAGCTCCTCTTGACTGCAACCGTACGGCGGCTCCTTGTTTTTGGTGGTGTCAACTTTGGCCTTCTTCGTTGCCCTTGTGCTGGCAGGAGGTGGAGCTTGGCGAGACCTTGTCCTGGGAGGTGCAGGCGGACATGGTGGAGGAGGAGGCGGAGGAGGCAGAGGAGCCGGAGGAGATGGTGCAGGAGAAGGTGGCGGAGGAGCCGGAGGAGATGGTGCAGGAGAGGCGGAGGAGGCGGAGGAGCCGGAGGAGATGGTGCAGGAGGAGGTGGCGGAGGAGCCGGAGGAGATGGTGCAGGAGGAGATGGCGGAGCCGGAGGAGATGGTGCACGAGACGCCGCTTGTCGCCCATGGAGGATGATGTACCGCTTGCGCCATAGTATAATGGCGTGGCTTGTGTCTCGTAGATGCGTCTCACCGTCTCCTCCTGGGTAGTCCAACTCGAGGTCCTCGTACACGGCTTCCACCAGCTCAACTTCGACCCTCGAGTATCCTGCTGGAATCGGCCTGCAGTGGTAAGTCCCTGAAATGTCCGTTGGGATGGCCATTCCCGACACCACCTTCACGTGATGAGAGGTTATCTATTAGTAATCAACCTAAGCAGCAACTTGCGGAACGTACGAGTCAAAAATCATATATTACATCGAGCATACCTTGATTGATAAGTTCTTGAAGGGAATATGCAGCTCACATGGTGTCCGATGCGTGATCTCATCAACGGGGCAGGTGGTTTTGTCCTGGGTTTGCATGGCGTCCATGCTATGTGATACTACCTGCCCCGTTGAGGCATAGCTGCTACGATTGCCTGATGGGCTGACCATTGGAGGAGGTATGTACGGCTGGGGATCGTGTGACCGATGTGCTGCCATGCATTCATCCACCTTCCGGGCCACCTCCTCTTGCATGCTGAGCTCGTAGCTCGATACCTTGTACTCAAGATCTGCAATCTTCGCCTCGGTATCTCTCTTGCTTCTCATCCGACTCCTGTACGTGTGGATGTCCTCCTTGAATCCCATCTTCCAAGGAATCACGCCTTTCCCTCATGTTCGTCCTAGATGCTCGGGAGTCTGTAGGGCGAGTGACAGCTCGTCCTTCTCTCTGTCGGGTCGGAACGTGCCCTGAGAAGAGGCTTCCACTGCGTCCGTTAGTCGATTCGCAGCCTCGCGTATCTGATCGCTGAAGACCAAGGAGCCATCAACTGGGTTGAGCGTTCCACCGTGAGCATAGTACCAGAACTTCGATCGATCAGGCCATTTAGCGGTGGCCGGTTCGATATCCCTCTCAAGCAAGCTTGCCTCCATCTCCTCCCACTTCGGCATCGCGACGCTATAGCCGCCTGACCCCAAGTGGTGATGGTACTTCTTCTTGGTAGCATTTTCTTTATTTCTTTCCATCATCGCCTGCCCTTGTTGACCTGTCTTGTAAGCAACGAACTCGTCCCAGTGATCCCTTAGCTTCGGGAATACGTCGAAGTTCGGTGTCTGCCCCTTCAGGATGTATTTCCGGTACAAATCTCCCTTGAAGGTCTGGAACTGTTCTGCCATTTTCTTAAGAGTCCACTGTTTCACTATGTTCTTTGTACCCGCAGGGAGCGTGAACGTCTCGAGCATTGTGGTCCACAGCATCTCTTTCTCTGATTCTGGGACAAAGCTGTCATCACCCCCGCGTGCCCTTGTTCTGCGCCAGTACACCTTGCTGACATGCACGTTATCCCTCACAACCCAACCGCTGTGGCGTACAAAATTCTTGACTGCTTGTGCCGGGGCACTAGGTCGGCCGTCTGCGTCCACCTCAGTTATGATGTGCCAACCCTCTATCTTCTTCGCGGCACCTTGTTGTCCGCGTGCCCTCTTCTGTCCAGCGGAGGGATGACTTCCACTAGCCTCCTCCTCGTTCCCCTCCGCATCCCTCTCCACGTTCCCCTCCTTGTTCCCCTCTGCATCCTTCTCCGCGTTCCCTTCCTCGTTCAAGTACTGGTTTGGATCCTCGTTCCCCTCTTCTTCGTTCCAGTACTGGCTGCTTCCCGATGCGATTGTATCGTACAGTATCTGTTCCTCATCGCGATCAGCCATCTGTTCATAGAAGAAATATTTGTTAAGCGTAATATTAACACTCTACTAATCTTGTATTAAAACTCAAATAATCATATATGCTAAGTCTAAGTGTCGTGTATTTGTACGGTAGATAATCATATATGCTAAGTCTAATTAAGTTTAGAATATTACATCTCTAATAATCTTATATTAAATCTCTAACAATCAAATACGTTTCGAATATTACATCTCTAATAATCTTATATTAAATCTCTAACAATCAAATATGTTTCGAATATTACATCTCTAATAATCTTATATTAAATCTCTAACACTCACATATGCTAAGTCTAATTAAGTTTCGTATATTAAACCTCTAATAATCTTATATTAAATCTCTAACTATCTCTAACACTCAAATATGCTAAGTCTAAGTGTCGTGTATTTGTACGGTAGATAATCATATATGCTAAGTCTAATTAAGTTTCGAATATTACATCTCTAATAATCTTATATTAAATCTCTAACAATCAAATATGTTTCGAATATTACATCTCTAATAATCTTATATTAAATCTCTAACACTCACATATGCTAAGTCTAATTAAGTTTCGTATATTAAACCTCTAATAATCTTATATTAAATCTCTAACTATCTCTAACACTCAAATATGCTAAGTCTAATAATCTAATAATTTCTAACACTCACATATGCTAACTCTAATAATCTAATAATCTTATATTAGAAATCTAACAATCTTATATTATATCTCTAACAATCACATCTTTACATCACTTGCCTACGCGAATTCCTTCGAGGGCTAGCTACCACTTCGGCTTGAGGGACGACGACGACGACGTCTTCTCTGCAACATGCAAAAAAAATGTATTAGTCTAAATGCAAAGGAACATATAATGTATTTCACGTTTTCAAGTATATATAATCATATATATATGCTAAGTTCAACAATAGTTTAATTATCTCGTTCGTACACATTTCGCTCGCGTTCGTTCTCACACTTTTAGTTCAAGTGCATTCACGTTCGTTAACGTTTCAATCACGTTCGTTCGTGTTTCATTCATGTTCGTTCGCGTTCGTTCACTAACACTCACGTTCGTTCACGTTTCAGTCATGTTTGTTCGCGTTCGTTCACGTTCGTTCACGTTTCGTTCGCGTTCATTCACGTTTCTTTAACGTTTCATTCGCGTTCGTTCACGTTCGTTCGCGTTCGTTAAGCGTTCGTTCGCGTTCGTTCACCTTCGTTCGCGTTTGTTCACCTTCGTTCGCGTTCGTTCACTAACACTCACGTTCGTTCACGTTTCAGTCACGTTCGTTCGCGTTCGTTCATGTTTCGTTCGCGTTCGTTCACGTTTCTTTAACGTTTCGTTCGCGTTCGTTCACGTTCGTTCGTGTTCATTAAGCGTTCGTTCGCGTTCATTCGCGTTAGGTCACGTTCGTTAAGCGTTCGTTCGCGGCGGCGGCGTCTCGCGGCGGTGGGGGCGCGGTCCGGCGCCGTGGGCCGGCCCGGCGGCGTGGGGGCGGTGGCGGCATGGCGGAGGCGTCTCGCGGCGGTGGGGGCGCGGTCTGGCGCCGTGGGCCGGCTCGGCGGCGTGGGGGCGCGGCGGCGGCGTGGCAGCGGCGGCGTCGTCTTGCGGCTGCGGTGTGGCAGCGGCGGCGTCGTCTCGCGGCGGCGGCGTCTCGCGGCGGTGGGGGCGCGGTCCGGCGGCATGGGGGCCCGGCGGCGTGGGGGCGCGGCGGCGGCGGGCCACGGCGGCGGCATGGGGGCCCGGTGGCGTGGGGGCGCGGCGGCGGCGTGCCGCGGCGGCGGCGTAACGTAGCGGCCCGGCGGCGTACGTCGGCGTCGGTGTCGTCGGCGTTCGTCGGCGAAAGAGAGAGAGACAGAGAGCTACATCGAGAGAGAGAGAGAGAGAGAGAGGGCGGGGGCTCTCACCCAAGAGACGCGGCGGCGGCGTCTACGGCGAGGACCGCCAGGCGACGGTGAGAGACGACGGCGGCGTCGGCGCGGGGTTGCCCTAGGCAGTGGCGGCGAAGGAGAAGTCGATGCTTTACTCCCGATGGAAAAACGTCTAAGTGTTGGTGGAGAAGGCGAGGGCGCACCGGGAATATATATACCCCCGATCTTTACTCCCGATTGGTGAGAAGAACCGGGAGTAAAGATATCTTTAATCCCGGTTGTTGTTAGGAACCGGGAGTAAAGATATCTTTACTCCCGGTTCTTCTCACCAACCGGGAGTAAAGATATTTTCCCGCTATTTTCAAATTCTTTTTTAAACCCGGTTAGGGTTAAGAACCGGGACTAAAGTTAATAGCACTGAATATTGAATTTCGTTGCATATATGTTTCTAAAATAGTAAATAATGCATTAAAAATTCTAATTAACATATGTAAATCCCACATGCATGATTTAAAACTTTTAAAAATTCTAATAATCATATATAATTAGCATATGCATGATATTAAATTGTTAAAAATTGTAACTAACATATGTAAATCCCACATGCATGATTTAAAACTTTTAAAAATTCTAATAATCGTATATAATTAGCATATGCATGATATTAAATTGTTAAAAATTGTAACTAACATATGTAAATTCCACATGCATGATTTAAAACTTTTAAAAATTCTAATAATCGTATATAATTAGCATATGCATGATATTAAATTGTTAAAAATTGTAATTAATCATATATAACTAGCATATTCAATACATCCAAAATAGTTTACAACAATTACGGCAATAGATCGGCGGTGACGGTTGTCCGCATGTACTTTCTCCTTACTATTGTTCCTTCCTTGTGATCGCTACGTGAGTAAGGGGTGTCTTCGTTTGATAGGAGGATGCTAGGGTCAACCGTCACCGTGAAAGGGGGTTGCCCATCAAACTGATCGTAATCCTCGTCAGTCTTGTCCTCTACTTCGACGATTTTTCTTTTGCCTGGGAGAACCACGTGGCGCTTCAGCTCGTCAGGCCCTTTGCCCTTCTTTCCTTTGCTAGACATGTCCTTCACGTAAAAAACTTGCGTTACATCATTGGCAGGACAAAAGGTTCGTCCGAGTATCCAACCTTGTTAAGGTCAACCGTTGTCATCCCACTGTCATCAATCGTTACGCCTCCACCAGTCAACCTAACCCATTGGCACCGGAACAGAGGGACCTTGAGAGGTCCATAGTCAAGTTCCCATATCTCCTCGATGGCACCGTAATACGTGCCAGTTGTACCATCGTGTCCCATGGCATCGATACGAACAGCACTGTTCTGGTTCGTGCTCTTCATGTCTTGGGCTCTTGTATAGAATGTGTACCCATTGATCTCATATCCCTGGAATGTCGCGATCGAGCCAGATGGACCCCTCGCCAGGAAGGCTAGTTGCTGGTTAATCGTCTCTTTACCCATGAGATGTTGTCGCAGCCATGCGGGGAAAGTATCAATGTGATGCCGTGTAATCCATGCATCGGACTTACCGATGTTTCTGGCGCGAACTAGAGCCAAGTGCTCCTCGATGTAAGGAGCCACTAATGAAGATTGTTGTAAAACCGTGAAATGGGCTTTACGGAATAAATTGTTGTCTACCGTCATTATTGCTTTCCTTCCGAGAGTCCCCTTTCCCTGTAGTCTCCCTTCATGGCGTGATTCAGGTACCCCGATTGGGCGAAGGTCTTCAATAAATTCTACGCAGAATTCAATGACCTCCTCTGTTCCATACCCCTTGGCGATGCTTGCCTCTGGACGAGCACGGTTACGAACATACTTCTTCAGAACGCCCATGTACCTCTCGAAAGGAAACATGTTGTGTAGGAACACAGGCCCGAGAATACCGATCTCTTTCACTAGGTGACAAAGCAGATGCGTCATTATATTGAAAAATGAAGGTGGAAATATCAACTCAAAGCTGACAAGACATTGCACCACATCATTCTGAAGGGCTTCTAACCTATCCGGATCGATGACCTTCTGCGAAATTGCGTTCATGAAAGAACATAGCTTTGTTATTGTTGCCCGGACATTGTCTGGGAGGATACCCCTTATTATAACTGGTAGCAGCTGTGTCATCAACACGTGACAGTCATGAGACTTTAGGTTTGTGAACTTCTTCTCCTTCGTGCTTATTATTCGCTTTATATTCGTGGAGTATCCAGACGGTACCTTGATGCTCTCCAAGCATTGAAACATACTTTCCTTCTCTGCCTTGCTAAGAGTGTAGCTGGCTAGACTCAAGTAATGGCTGCCTTTCTCCTGTGGTTCCGAGTGAAGGTCGCCGCGTTGTTCCATATGCTTCAGATCATTACATGCTTCCAGTGTATCTTTCGACTTTCATATACACCTAGGAAGCCAAGAAGGTTTACGCAAAGGTTCTTAGTAAGGTGCATCACGTCGATTGCGTGGCGGACGTCCAAGAATTCCCAATAGGGTAAGTCCCAAAATATGGAGTTTTTTTCCACATCACCGCGTGACCATCTTCGCTCTCTATAGGCTGGCTGCCAGGCCCCTTTCCAAACACTACTTTAAGATCTTTAACCATAGCAAACACTGTTTTCCCGCTGCGATGTTTAGGCTTCGTACGGTGGTCCGCTGTATGTTCAAAGTGCTTGCCTTTCTTCCGTACCGGGTGGTTTGCTGCAAGGAATCGACGATGACCCATGTACACAACCTTCCTACAGTGCTTAAGATACGTACTTTCTGTTTCATCCATACAGTGAGTGCAAGCCTTGTACCCCTTGTTGGACTGCCCGGATAGGTTGCTAAGTGCAGGCCAATCGTTGATGGTTACGAACAGCAGCGCTCGTAGGTTAAACTCCTCCTGTTTGTCCTCGTCCCACACGGGGACACCTTCCTTCTTCCACAATAGTTTAAGATCTTCGACCAGTGGTCTTAGGAACACATCGATGCCGTTACCAGGTTGCTTGGGGCCTTGAATAATAATTGGCATCATTATGTACTTCCTCTTCATGCATAGCCAAGGGGGGAGGTTGTAGATACACATCGTAACGGGCCAAGTGCTATGGCCGCTGCTCATCTCTCCAAAAGGATTCATGCCATCCGTACTTAAACCAAACCGTATGTTTCGTGCGTCCTTTCCAAAGTCTTTAAATTTTCTGTCGATGTTTCGCCACTGCGAACCATCTGCGGGGTGTCTCAGCATCCCGTCCTGTTGACATTCTTCAGCGTGCCAACGCATCATTCTAGCATTCCCCTTGTTCCTGAACAAACGCCTTAGCCGTGGTATTATAGGGAAATACCACATCACCTTAGCAGGAATTCTCTTCTTCGTTAGCTGCCCGTCAACCTCACCTGGATCATCTCGTCTAATCTTGTATCGTAGTGCTTTACAAACAGGGCATGCTTCTAGGTTCTCGTACTCCTCACCGTGATATAGGATACAATCATTCGGACATGCGTGAATCTTCTGAACTTCTAGTCCTAGAGGGCAGACTATCTTCTTAGCCTCGTACGTTGTCTCGGGCAATTTGTTTCCCTCCGGAAGAATGTTCTTGATGAGTTTCAATAAATCGCCAAATGCCTTGTCACTAACACCATTTTTTGCCTTCCATTGCAAGAACTCCAGAGTGGTATCCAACTTTTTGTGCCCCTGCTCGCAACCTGGGTACATCGACGTTCTGTGGTCCTCTAACATCTTGTCCAATTTATGGGCCCCCTTTTCACTTTCGCAGTCCTCCTTGGTATCCTGCAACATCTAACCAAGATCATTCGCAATGTCGTTATAATCAGCATCTATGTCCTCCTCGCCCGTTTGATTTCCTTCAAATCCAGCGTACTGAGCAAAGTCTGGAATATTGTCGTCTTCCACTTCA
Source organism: Oryza meridionalis (assembly GCA_000338895.3). Lineage (NCBI taxonomy): Eukaryota > Viridiplantae > Streptophyta > Magnoliopsida > Poales > Poaceae > Oryza > Oryza meridionalis. Next base: position 1,271,704 of record CM002524.2, read on the forward strand.
TCTTCTTCCATTTCAACCCCTTGCTCTCCGTGGGATGTCCAACAATTATAGCTTGGCATGAACCCCGACTCAAACAAGTGGAAATGAATAGTCCTGGATGCAGAATACTCCTTCTGATTCTTACACTTATTGCATGGATAACAAATAAAACCCTTCTGCTTGTTAGCTTCGGCCACTCTCAAAAAATAATGCACGCAGTCAATAAACTCTTTGGACCGCCAGTCAGCGTACATCCATTGCCAATCCATCTACATGAAATGAAAAAAAAATCGTACACAAATAATCATTCGTACAATAATGTCAGTCATACAATAATGATAAAATAATCACAAACTCTTTCAACAGTCATACAATAATGACATATCATTATTCATACAAAAATTATAAAATATTCCACCAAATAATTCTTATTTATTATTTTTTAAGTTTTAAATTCTTTTAATTTTCAATTTAGTTTGTTTTCTTTTATTTAAGATTAACTTTCACTATATTTTCCTACTCAACTATTTTATAAAACCTTATTTAGCAAATAAACAAAATTTCTATATATTCTTTCTTTTCCCACACAAATTTTCTCTCTCATCAACTTACAACAAAATTTTGGAGACAAAAAAGTGTGCAAAACATAGCTCCAAATGTAATATGACCAAAAAAAATTGGAGGATGAAGTTGCTAACCTTTTAGGCACCTCTGATTTGTATATAATCACCAAAGTAAATTCACTATAAATTTTGGTATGACCTCCCCTCTTTTTTGAAGAAATTTTGAAGCTTGCTCGGGCTGGAGGAGGAAGAAGACATATATAAAGGGGTGGGACTTTAGTCCCGGTTGGTGTTACCAACCGGTACTAAAGATCACCAGGATCTTTAGTCCCGGTTGGTGTTACCAACCGGGACTAAAGATCCCGGGGGGCCCTGACAGCATTTGAACCGGGAATCTTTAGTCCCGGTTGGTGTTACCAACCGGGACTAAAGATCAAATATGCCCGTTACCCTTTTTAACCGGGACTTATGATCTTTAGTCCCGGTTTTTGTTGCAACCGGGACTATCGTGGAATTCGGCCGACCGACGAAAGATGGTTTCTCCACCAGTGGTAGCTCGTGTTCGGCTGGATACCACAGTCTATGCTAATGAAACCTGCAGCATGCAAAGTTCATTAAGGGCAAAAGGCCCAATCGAGCACCTACGTGCATGCATATATATATATATATATATATATATATATATATCAGAGCCAAGTGCTCGTAACCTTCCCAAGCCATCTTCTCCGAAAGGGGGGTGAGAGGGGTCGGGTAGCGTGCTGAAGTCGCGGTGATCCCGAACGGTGTGGTGGTGTTCCGAAGTCGCGGAGTTCCTGAACCTTTGATCGGTTGCCTGAAGTCGCGTTGCCTTGTTGAGCCACAGAAGGTGTTTGTCGGCGTAATTCGTTGACTGGGCACTTATCAAAGGCAAAGGTTGAACTTAATTGTGGGAAATATTCCCTGCCGTTGACTGGAACACATCATATCCAAATAGGTTGATCATAATTGTGGGAGAATTCCCCGCCGTTGTCTGGTAACTACCTACCTATCTTCCTATCTTTCGTATAAGATGTCTTTGTTGGTTAGATCACGAAGAGCCACTGATCGATCTGTAGCCTCGTGCAGTAGCAAGAAGTCTGTTGGCACTATGTCGGTAAAGAATGCTTCATCTATATCTTTTGAGGATATTGAGAAAAGTATTTCCAACTGGAAGATTCCTAAGGTTAATATTAAGGAAATATATCATGTAGGTACTTTTTCGTTACTTAGTGACTACTATATTAAAACAATTGAAAAAACTATTCCAATTAGTTCTTTGCATGAAACCCTGCATCTTCTTTCAGAAAGAGAAATCAATTCTATAAGAGCTAAACATCAATATCACTACCTTCACTTTGGTCTTATACAAGTTGCTATCAGATCCTTGACTAGAAAGGGTTTGAACGTCTCTGTTCTGGCTTGTCTAAGAGATTGCAGAAATAAAAGGTTCAAAGATTCCTTACTTGGCATGGTGGAAGCCAGCCTCAGTAATGGTCCTGTTTATTTTAACACCTTTCCTGATTTTTCTGTATCCCTCTCAGACACAAATATCCATAAAGTTCTCACTCTCAACTTACAAACATCTGGTTATGAACTAGAACCAGGGAGTGAAAACATCTCCGTTACCTACAGAGTTTACTACAAAGCCATGACAACTTTAGCACCTTGTGCCATACATTATACACCAAAAGGCCTAACCACTCTCCTTCAAACCAATCCTAATAACAGATGTACTACCCCCAAAACCCTGAAATGGGATGAGATCACTCTGCCTGAGAAATGGGTTTTATCTCAAGCTGTTGAACCTAAGTCTATGGACCAATCAGAAGTCGAATTCTTGATTGAAACACCAGACGGAGATGTTGAGATAACATTTGCTTCAAAACAAAAAGCCTTTCTCCAGTTTAGACCTTCTGTCAGTCTAGATTCTAGGCTTAGGACAAAACCTCAAAATGTTGTCTATGCTACCTATGAAGACAACTCTGACGAACCTTCAATCTCAGACTTCGATATCAATGTTATCGAGCTTGATGTTGGCTTTGTTATTGCTATAGAAGAAGATGAGTTTGAAATTGATAAAGATTTGCTTAAAAAAGAACTCAGGCTTCAAAAGAACCGACCCAAGATGAAAAGGTACTTTGAAAGGGTCGATGAACCATTTAGACTAAAGATAAGAGAACTTTGGCACAAAGAAATGAGAGAACAAAGGAAGAGCATCTTTTTCTTTGATTGGTATGAAAGTAGCCAAGTCAGACACTTCGAAGAATTCTTCAAAGGAAAAAACATGATGAAAAAAGAGCAAAAATCCGAAGCAGAAGATTTAACTGTTATCAAGAAGGTTTCTACAGAATGGGAGACAACCAGTGGAAACAAGGTAGACTCTGTTCATCCTCCATTTGAATCCATTCAATTATCTCATAATGGAGGAAAAGCTTGTCCACTAAAAAGTATTTCTAAAAATACATATGGAGAAACAGCAAAGGTCGAACACATAGGACATTTGGTAGAACAACAAAATTATGCAAACATATCTCTACGTTCTCTTGGTCAACAAACAGATCGAATAGAGACAATCCTTATGGAAGGCTACAAAACAGGAAGTCCTGAGGTAAAGGTAAATATTCCCTCTAATTCTCAGTCTTCTAGTTCTCAGTCTGTTAGTCCTATATTTGTCCCAACAATTGATCCTAACATCAAACTTGGAAAACAAAAGGCTTTTGGACCCGCAATTTCTGAAGAACTAGTCAGTGAGCTAGCCTTAAAACTAAATAATTTAAAAGTAAATAAAAATATCAATGAGATTTCTGATAATGAAAAATATGATATGGTCAACAAGATTTTTAAACCTTCTACTCTTACTTCCACAACTAGGAATTATTACCCTCGACCAACTTATGCAGACCTACAGTTTGAGGAAATGCCTCAGATTTAAAATATGACTTACTACAATGGCAAAGAAATTGTAGAATGGAACTTAGATGGCTTTACTGAATATCAAATCTTTACTTTATGTTATCAAATGATTATGTATGCTAATGCCTGCATAGCTAATGGAAACAAAGAAAGAGAAGCTGCCAATATGATTGTCATTGGGTTTTCTGGTCAATTAAAAGGATGGTGGAATAATTATTTAAATGAAACTCAAAGACAGGAGATTCTTTGCGCAGTTAAAAGGGATGATCAAGGAAGGCCATTGCCCGATAGAGATGGTAATGGGAATCCAACCGGTAACATTTCTGATGCCTTAGCCACTTTAATCTATAACATAATTTATCACTTTGCCGGAAACTATCATGATATCTATGAAAAAAATAGAGAGCAATTGATAAATTTAAAATGTAAAACAATGTCAGATTTTAGATGGTATAAAGATACTTTCTTGTCAAAACTATATACCCTACCAGAACCTAATCAAGACTTTTGGAAAGAAAAATATATTTCTGGTTTACCTCCTTTATTTGCTGAAAAGGTTAGAAATTCCCTAAGAAAAGAAGGGGGAGGGAGTATAAATTATCACCATCTAGATATTGGAAAAATCACACAAAAGATACAATTAGTAGGGGCTGAGCTTTGCAATGACCTAAAAATCAAAGATCAACTCAAAAAACAAAGGATTCTTGGTAAAAGAGAAATGGGAGATTTTTGCTATCAGTTTGGTTTTCAAGATCCTTATGTCTATAGAAAAAGAAAAACCCATTCCAAACCTATGACAAAACCAAATGATAAAAGCAAGATGAGCTTTCAAGCTACCAAAAGAAAACCAAAAAGAATTTACAATAAGAATATAAAAACACAAGACACTGAAAGCAAAGAAACCATTTGTTACAAGTGTGGCTTGAAAGGACACATAGCTAACAGATGTTTCAAATCCAAAGTTAAAAAAGAGATCCAAGCCTTGTTAGATTCAGAATCAGAAGATGTTAAAGAAAAACTTGAAGCAATACTAAATAATATAGACAATGACTCAAGTTCAGATGAAGAAAAAAATGCAGAGATTAATTGTTGCCAAGACAGTGGTTGCTCTTGTTATGAGCCAGATAATTCAGAAGAAGAGTCTGATGAAAATATACTCGTTTTAACCAGTTTAGAAGAATTTGTTCTCGATACTTTTGAAACCATTCAAGATCCAGAAGAAAAAAGAAGAGTTCTCGAAAAATTCCTTTCAAGAGTCAAGACTGATAAGGATAAAATAAAAAAGGATATTCAAAAGAGCAAATTCCTCTCTATTGATGAAGTGTTCAAAAGATTAGATGAACAGAAAAAGAAGAATGAGAAACCAGATTTGATCAGCCTATTCGAAGACCAAAAAATTATGAAACAAGATTTAGAAGAAACAAGAAAGCGTCTATACATGTTAGAATTAAAAGAAGGATTCCATATGGAAGAAAAGGACGAACCAATTCAAGAAGATGATCAGGTTGTTGGAACCATTCAAAAATATATGAAGCAAAAATGGTACACAGAAGTTATGTATCGTTTTATAGACGGATCCTACTTTCAGCATATCACTTTAATTGAATCTGGTGCTGATGTCAATTGCATTCGAGAAGGTATTATCCCTCATAAATATTTCTGTAAAGCCGCCCATAGAATTCGTGGGGCAGATGGAGGACTTTTAACAGTAGAATATCAAATCCCCGAAATCTATATTTGCATATCTGAAGTTTGCATTAAAACATCTTTTCTACTCGTTAAAAATCTTAAGCAAGATGTTATTTTAGGAACACCGTTTTTATCACTCATTCGTCCCTTCCTTGTCACAAACGAAGATATTCAATTTGAAATAATGGGCAAACAGGTGAGCCTAAAATTTTCGTCTAACACAGATGAGATTCTTGACCAGCTTGTTCAGATCGAAAGAGAACAAGTTGTGAATACAATATATTTACATGACAATTCTTTCCCAAAATCTATGGACTTGCCAGGTAAGACATCATGGGAAGATAGATATTTATTAAAAGCTACTAAAAATTTTGAATATATATGCAGGGAAATGGCTTCACAGAAGTCTGAATGGTTCACGAATATGAGTTCATGGAGACTGCCCCAACTGCCCAGAGGCCACGGAGAACGATTTAATCACAATTTCAGAGTAACAGAGCTACAACAAAGGTTATTAAACCTCTTGTGGCAGGCAAAAAACAAAAAAGAAAAAGCTCATGCCTTAAATGGCCTGGCATATTATTTCAAAAATTTCGTGCCCTCGGATCAAAAGATAACAGAAAAAAGGGCTAAACTACAAGATATCCCTCATCATGAGGAGAGGTTACTAGATTATCGCGAGGAGAAATCCCGTGATGGCCAAGATAAACTTCCCATGGAAGTTGAACAATCTATGACAACAGATAAGAATACCAGGGTATTCTCAGATAAGATTCTGATCTCAACAGATCTTGCTTCGAGCATGGTTGCTTTCCACATAAATATCAATAACCTATTGCAATCTTTTCCACAAAATAAACCATCATCATCCACAAGAAAGCATGATACCATTCCCCAAACACCATAAATACTGCATAATCATCCCAATTCATTCCTTCCACAATATATACTCCGGACCCAGCCAAAAGCACCATGTAGATCTTGTGCCTACAAAGATTCTTGCCAAAAGAAACTTAAAAGCCAAAATCCCATGAGTACCACATACGAAAATCTCCAACCTAGATTAAGCTTCAAGACGGAGCAAACTTTATCTTGCTTTGGGCAGGACATCCTCGATCTTGTTTGGCAAAAGTTTAAGTAGAGACAAATGAAAATATTCCTTGGACTCCAAGATTATTTCTTTGATCTCTTAGAAGGAAGAGAAAGAAACCCAGCCATACGAGTAATCATATATATGCTCCCTCTCTTAAGGTTAGATGATCAGGCAATCTCTGACCCATCCTATAGATTCCTGGTTCTCAAAGCTGAGATAAATCTCCAAAGATTTCGGAACCTACCCACATACAACCATGAAGAAATATCTCTCCAAACCATTATAGATCATGGTCTTGTGAATTCCATCTATGCAACCCTCGATCAGATCCTTCAATCTGATTTAGGAAGCGCTGTGAAAGATGTCTGCAGGAGACTTGGACATGGAAGATACAGGATTATCTTCTCCTCCATACCACCAAAATTCACACCACCTGTTCGTCCAGCAATTCATTATATATATCATGAATGGACAATTTAATTTTCAAGAAGACGGTCCTAGCAAACTATCGGATGAAGAGGAAGAAATATATACAACAATTGCTAATCATGAAAATTGGAGATTATTTTCTGAAGCTGCAGAAATTGAAGAAGCTATCACCACAGATTATGAATATCAGCTGGTTTTCTAAAACAAGATCACAAGGATTTTTATCAGCAAATATTACAACCAAAGTTATGAATACTTCAAAGGAGCAGGGCGCATAATTAAACCGGATTTTGGAAATGAATGCTCCAAGAAAAGTTACTACAGAAGCCTGGCTCAGTAGTTTCAGAAAACAGAGCCGTCAGAGATCGACACGGTACAATCAGCACCCACGATAATCAACGAAGATAATGAATAAAGATCTTGTCATCCCCGACAAAGATCACTATTCAAGATAAGGAATCTACACTATTCCAGATAAGATAAGTCCATAGTCAAAATGCGATATCATGACACCTTTATTAAAGGTCTAAAGCGTCATCACCAAAGATTCTCTCCATGAAGTCTAAAGGGGTATCATAAACTCTTTGAGGTCAAGAAGAGATATCATGAAGATTCTCTACCGAGCGCTATATAAGAGGCTCACCATCACATTTCAGAGGCATCGCATTTCACACACAACACCTCTCACTCAACCATTCCTCTTACCTCTCCACCAGCCATCACACTCCACTCCACTCCATCTAAGTGTTAGTACCATAGTATAACCTAAATAAAAGACTCATGAGAGTCTAAGTGTGAGAGTCTATGTAAGAGTCCTTGTGAGAGTCCTGTACCTGTATAATTACGAACGTGTTGTATCAAGTCCTTGGTGTAATCTTCAAAAGGATCTACCTTCAACCTATCAAGGTATATGAATGAACACCTGGACCGTTCTATATAAACCTACTATGTTCTAAATATCTAATTTTATATCTTGTACATAATTCGTATTTACAGCTTGTCTTTATTTCCTGTACTGCATTTATGTTTGCATAATAATATAAAAATAAAAAAAAATAAAAATAAAAAAAATTAACAACCTGGATTGCCATCCAATTGTCACATACTAATCTCACATCCAAGATTGCATATAGATACTGCATTCCTATCCTCATATCTGGTGACTAGACCCCTAGTCACTGCCCTGGGTTTATATATATATATATATATATATATATATATATATATATATATATATATATATATATATATATATATATATATCTCCTGATGATGATACTAGTAGTTGTACCTTAGTATAGCCAGCTACTAACTCCAAATCATCTAGAGTCAATATAATAGCCAATTTATACAATAGTTGTTTACTATACTATTAATACCTGGTCCCATTTATCATACACACGTTACGTTTTGGAGTCCGTGCTACAGCTGGCTACAGATCTATAACCCACTGCTCTTCTCTCCCTTCCTTTATCTCTTTAAAATATATTTATAGCTGGCTTATAGCCTGCTATTGTACCTGCTCTTATAATCTACTCCTATCGATCTTGTTAATTAACACCACCGTAAATAAATCAATTTAGTCATGCATCAGTGAACCTGTCCAATCAAAGCAAAGGGAGAGAAACCGCTTCCTGCTCGGTGATGGACCAGCTAATTTTCGGAATCTTCTTTGTGGGACCTGCACGACTTTGCTCGACTCTTGACTGTTTCTCCAGCATGGCATGCATGCAAATATCAAAGTCTACCAGGAGTGCGTCTAACTCTGCTTACGTGGATTCACACTTACGTTACATTTTCAATTCAAACAACGTGTTGCTTCCCAGCCGCGCCTGCACGCGCGCTGACGCTTTCCAGATTTTTTGTTTAAAAAAAACAACCTTGCTACTCCAGCCTCCGAGTTTTTTTTAATTGAAATACGCTACATAAATGAAGTTGATCACTGACGGATGCATGTAATTAAGCTTTTCATGAGTAACTTCGACCCAAAAAGATCAATTTAAATGTATATATGAAGTTCTCGTCATTTATTTGTTGGCCTATCAACCACAATTTTTGAACTTATTTTTAAAGTTGATTTTGAGCTATCCTTTTTAATTGCGGTATGATACCAGATAAAATTTGCATGCTTTAGCCCACGCAGTCATGCTTCCTAGCTTTCCATTTTCCACCACGTGATCACGGGCGCACCAGATCCAGCCGGATGCATGTTTGGAGGGACGAATTCATTGCTGCGGGAAATTCAATAAATGGGCCTATATGGGCCACGTAAGAAACGAGCTTTAGAGTCCACAAGTAACTGAACTCGCATGAACCGGCCCATTCACCTTACCTCGGCCCTACAAGATGTTTGAGTATGCACTATGCAGCCCAGCTCAGATTGGACGATCGGCTCTGATACTGATCCAAGTAGTACCTTCTGATCGGTTGACTGATGGCTATGGCTTTTTTCTATTTTCAGTTGCACACAGTAGTACCTACGAATGTGTCCTAACACATGCTTAAAAACATAGAGACCAATGACACTATATGCTAACTTCACCCACCCAACCATTTACCTAGTAATTAAATTAAAGCCTTGTTCATATATAGCTGCCAAATCCAGCACTCGAAAAGCCCCGTCTTCCTTTTCGGCTGCAAATTACTTGTCACTGGACTAAACAGTATCTCCTAATAGCTTGATCTTCTTGCCAGAATGCCTGAACAATCAGGCTCTGAAGAAATCCAGCCTTTTTCTAAATCCTACCGGGCAAAGAAAAAAAAAATGACATCAGAACATTGGAATACTCGTAAGGCTTGCACTTAATTACTGATGTCAATCTCTCTTCAATTTTCACGCGGGTACGTGCTGGACCTGCTGGTGTACCAGAGCACTCGCGTGTAAAGAATCCTCTTTGCAGTGGGCGCCATTCGCCAAGCATGTGCTTGCTCCAAGTTTATTACTAGTAGTAGTTCTCATGTATCCATGCATGGTAATCCCAGTGCTCTTCCACCTAATTCAGAAAGCGTTAACACGCGGAGTACATGGGGTCAAGCTACCCGCGCGCGAACTTACCGTGGTCAGATCGACTGGATCGGCGTGCCTACCAAGATAAGGTAAGCAGGAGCTAGAGCACAAAGAGTACGCGGAGCAAGCTTTTAGGCTTAGGCTGTGTTTGGTCCAGCGTGTTCCCAAGTGCGCACAGAAAACGGATCAATCCATTAACACGTGATTAATTAAATATTAGCTATTTTTTAAAAAATGATTAATATGATTTTTTAAGCAACTTTCTTATATAAACCTTTTTAGAAAACGTATCGTTTAACAGTTTAAAAAGCGTGCGCGTGAAAAACTGGGAAATAAGTTATTAAAGAGGGGAAAATAACACAGCCTTAGCAGAGCAAGCAACTCTGAACGATCGAGCCGAGAGAGAGAGAGAGAGAGAATGAACGATCCGCCGCGTTTTCTTTTATTTATTGAAGGACAGATTGATATACAAGCTAAGCGATCCACGTACAAATAATAAGCACTAAACTGACAACTAAAGCAGAGCTCTAAATGTTGATTGCTAAGCTAGCTAGTAGCATGATCAAACTAACGATCAGCTAGCAGCTAGCGCTTATTATCGACGGACAGATCGATCGATCGATCACACCCGTAGCCGTAGGTTAATTACTTGTGTTCGTCGGGTGTGCAACTGGGACCTGGCTCGCCTCTGAACCAATCATGGCAGACGTAGCGAGGAGGCTCCGACGACGACGACGACGACGACGACGACTCCACCTGCTGGCAATCCTTTCACGCGGCGGCGCACGACTCCACCTCGTCGGCGCACCGGCAGATCGGCGGGAGAGACCTGCTGCAGATGTCCATGTCGCAGCAATCTCCCCACGGCCTCGGCGTGCAGAAGGGGCCCGGGTCGGCGCCCCAGTAGACGTCGCCGCAGATGAGCCGGCCCGGCTACGCCTCCTGGTCCTGGCACACCTCGCACTGGGCGGCGCACTGGCTGGGCTCCAGCTCGTCGTTGCACCGCCAGAACGGCGGGAAGATCCTCGCCGGCTGCTCCTCGATGTCGTCGCAGCACTTCCACGGCCTCTTCTCCGTCGGCATCTTCGGCGACTTTGCTCCGTCGCTGGGGAGGCGTATGGTATTGGTGTCGTCGTTCGCCGTGCCGTGGGCGGCGACGGCGACGGTGAGGCCGCCGAGGAGGAAGAAGAAAAGGATGGAAGAAGTAGCCATATTGCCGCTATTCATCTTCTCGTCGATGCGTGGGTTAATTGGTGTTGGGGATGTGCAGCGTTATTTATGGACCAAAAAGTGTGCTAAAGCTAATAACACAATCACAAAGCTGACTTTAATTTACAAAAGATGATTAGCTAGCCTACTTGAAAAAAAAAATTCGCGAACGCATAAAAGAATTGCATGTCAATATATTTTAGAAGAAAAGAATTTTAGTTACACAACGCAATCAGCCAGACCTGCTTATACTAGTGGAAGGGAGAAAAAGAAAAATAAAAAAGCTGAAGGTTAGAAAACGACAACGTGAGACTAAAGAGAAGGGGCCGAGCCATGCTACACTTCCAACAAATCCCAAAAACGACAACGCTAGCTAAATACCATAGATGGCCCTCCGAGTGGATAGACTCTAGAACCATTGAAACTGAAGAAAGCGCAGAGTCGAAAAACCTAGTTGAAAAAATAAATTATAACAAAATTTTGCTGAATTCAAACATATTTCACCAAAATTAAAACTTGTCCTAGATAATCCAAATGAGAATTGCCAAAATAATTGGAAAATAAACAACAATAAAAATTGAACAAATTTTATAGAATTAAAAAAATATAAAATAAAAGGAAATTAAAGCATGAACAAATATTTGCATCGGGACGAATTTGGTTAATACGGCCCATGTAAGCAACGAGCTTTGAAGTCCATGAGAAACTAAACTTCCCGGAATAAGTTTACTTAAGTTCTCTCAAGTTGTCGCCGAGTTTTCTTGACAACAAAGTTAGGGATTTCATGTGAACTTCTTCTAAACTTCCCTGAACTGGCCCACACACCTTGCCCCAGTTGCCCTCGGCCCATCCAGATCTGCGTGTGCGCAGCCCAGCTCAAATTTGATCGCTAATTGTGAGTTTGTGACCTTCGTTTCGGTTGGGTTGACTGATGCGCCTATGGTTTTGACCTTTCTGGCTTGGACGGAGGTGCCGTTTATCTCTACCAATCTACCATCATACGTAGTATTATGTTCTAGATGAACTCCACCGGTCAAATTAAGGGTTTTTTAAGATAATGAGGGATTTTATTAGTCAATAAAAACATCCGGACTCTGTCCTGACTAGGGATGCATGCAACCCAAAAAAAAAAATTCAGGATGGATGGGGATTAATTTGTGAAACGATCGGGTGAAAATATGGTTGTTCTCTCACTGTTTATCAAGCTTCAATTCTACATTTATTGTTCATAATATTGATTGATGCGTGTGAAACATGAACAAGCTTCCGCATGCTTTTATACTGAGTAGCTAGAGATCACTCATTATTCAACTTATTATTTACGATGACAGCGCAACATGGCAACATTTATTCATTTATTTTGCTCTTGGTCACTGGCTAGACCATCGTTCACACGAGACAACACACAATTTAAACACGTAATTAAGCTAAGCGAGTTGCAGCACAAGCACTCTCAAGCTATAGCAGAGCTCTGAATATGGAGCTAGCTAGCAACACTGAATGATCGAACGAACGATCAGCTAGCTGCTAGCTAGGGCGAGTTTTATTGACGGACACAGATCGATCGATCGATCGATCATACATATCGATCTGCAGCTAGTTCTCGCACGAGTGTTTGCACTTGGGCCCTGGCTGGCCGGTGAACTGGTCCTGGCAGACGTAGCGAGGAGGCTTCGACGACTTCACCCGCTTGCAATCCTTGCACGCGGCGGCGCACTTCTTCACCTTGTCGTTGCAGCGGCAGATCGGCGGGATCGACCTGGTGCAGGTGGTGTTGGTGCAGCAATCTCCCCACGGCCGCGGCGTGCAGAAGGGACCCGGGTCGGCGCCCCAGTAGACGTCGCTGCAGATGAGCGGGCCCGGGAATGGCCCCGGCGCCTCCTGGCACACCTCGCACTGTGCCACGCACTTGCTGGGCTCCAGCTCGTCGTTGCAGCGCCACTGCGGCGGGTTGGTCTTCGTCGGCAGCCGCTCGATGTTGTCGCAGCACTTCCACGGCTTCTTCTTCGTCGGCGCCTGCTGTGCTGATCCTCCGTCGGTCGGGAGGCGTATGGTGTTGGTGGTGGTGTCGTCGTCCGCCGTGCCGAGGGCGGCGGCGGTGAGGCCGGCGAGGAGGAGGAAGAGAAGGGTGGAAGTAGTCATGGCGGTCTTCATCTTCTTCGAGTAGTAGCTTAGTTGGTCTCGAACTCTCGATGATATGTGGTGTTATTTATGGAGACCGAATAAGATAAGCTAACCCCATCACCTAACTGACTTTAATTGTGTGGATAAGAGCACGTGGCAGCACGTTCTCGTAGAGAGAGGAATTAACAAGCAACTTAACACTCCTAGCTACTATTCCTTATTATTCCTTTGGTCCATGGAAAAATGATAACGCATATCTTGTGGTATGAAAGATGGAGATTATATGAGGAGGATGGCTCAACCTCAACGTCAGAATATATCAACAAGATGTGCATGCAATGCACAAGATCGACATAGTTTTGTTTCTTTCTGACCCGTTTCTTCGTTCGGACTATAGGTGTACAAGACAGGGACATGCGTGATTGTATGGTTCCCATTTCCATCACATGATCACGACCGTTCATACGATGCAATATATCCACGCACCTAATTAATCTAGATCGTGACTACACGTACGGTTAGCCGCGTGGCAAGTCGCTGATGAATGGGCAGCTAGCCAAGCAAGCAGAGTCAGAGAGCAGGTATTGAATTGAACAAATGAATTCCAATACATACATCATTTTCCATCGATGAGTTTCAACTCCATCTAAAATAAGAGCGAAACTAAATAAAGCACTCTTACAAAATAAACTAAAGAGGATCTTTTCGGAGACATCCGATAAAAAAAATAAACTAGAGAGAGTGAAGCTAGGTTTATGCATACATATCTCTACCAAACAGTCATTACATATTGATGTAGTCCTGTTCTTTTCTCTAATAAGAGTTGGATGAAGATTAAGATTTTCGTGGCACGCTTTTCAAATTACTAAACAGTGCGTTTCGTGCGAAAACTTTCTATATGAAAGTTGTTCTAAAATATCATATTAATATAATTTTCAAGTTTGTAATAATTGAAACTCAATCAATCACACGTTAATACCACCTCATTTTGCGTAAAAAACTTAATCTTTATCTTCATCTTCATTTTCATAAGAAAAGAACACCACCGTCAGTATAGCCCACCGCAAAATCCATGGGCTCATACCGTCAGTACAGCCCAGCGCACGCTAGATCGCTACCAGTGCTAAGCGATCCTCCTGTTGGGCCACGTACAACCGTCAGATCGATAGGAGTAGTAAACAAGGAAGGGTCCAGATCGCACCGAAACGAGAGGCGGAGTGATGTTTTTACCGAAAAAACCCTTGGATTAACACGTTTTACCCCGCAAAATCATCAATCACCGCCTCCTTCCTCCTCCGTCGTCGTCGGCGACGACTCGTCGTTGTCGTCGCCGCCGCCGTCCTCCCCCATCGTGCTCTGCTCGGATCGACTGGGGAGGGGGTCCGCCGCCGCCGGCATTCCGGGAGCAGGAAATTTTCTCAACGAGGGTTCATGACCGCAGCAGCTAGCTAGCCTCGTCGCTCATCCACAAGACTAGGAAACCAGAGGGCCTCGAGGTGGCGGCAGTGGCGACTAATCCCCACCCCACAGCGCCTAGGGTTTTGATGTACGGCCACACCCAACCTCGATTGGGAAACCTCCTTATTCTATACTCTCCTCCATTGGACTATTGGAGTGATCTCGCGGGGTGCCTTTGCCCGATTTTAGTGTTTAGGGTTTATGCGCCGCGCCGAGCTTTATGCTCGATTGAATTCTAGTTGATTGGTCTCCTTTGTCAAATTAGCTAGCATAGGCGACTCTTAACCCACGATACTATCAAGGCGCACTTGCATTGGGAAGGAATTGAAGGAAAATGTTATCAAAACAACACAAACATTCTCGTTCTATACATGTGGGGGGAAAAATAGCAGAAGGCGAGTGCAAATTTTATTGTTCGGTGCAAAATATGAAACTGAATTGTACGTGATGTGAATTACATAGTTCCTTCTCACATCACATTGGTTCACATCCAAAGAACAGTATCAGTTCTAATATTTTTGGAATGTTGTGGTAAGATTCTATA
The DNA here is from genome assembly GCA_000338895.3 of Oryza meridionalis. Taxonomy (NCBI): domain Eukaryota; kingdom Viridiplantae; phylum Streptophyta; class Magnoliopsida; order Poales; family Poaceae; genus Oryza; species Oryza meridionalis. Next base: position 1,286,730 of record CM002524.2, read on the forward strand.
GTACTTGTGCTAGCCTATAACTTGGAACTATTGGTTTCGAACAGGCTAACTTGGAACTGGAATGGATTTCTCTCTTTTCCTTTACCCATCGTTTTGGATTCCTGGTACCACTTTGTGAAACTATGAATTATAAAAGAGCATATGCATAGTCTCTGTTATTACTTTGTGATAGTATCACAACACACATTGTATCAAGGAATTGGTAGTCATGCAGGAGTAAAATATCTTAAATGACTCTGCTATCATACTGTAGCTTCTCCTATGTCTTGTTCATGATCTCGGGGGTAGTATGCTAAATTTCACTACCTACGCAAAGTTCTTTTTGTTTAGGGTCTAGATTCAGGGATCATACAAACCAAAATGTACTAATTTTACTTAACAAAAGGGTCAAATTTCTCATGGAAAATATGCTGCACACCATGCTGCTGATAAATCATTTATATTTATCTTTGCTGCGAGCCTGTCTCATCTGCAAGGGTCACTGCACAATGTTCTGTGCATGGCCGCTAGGCAATTGCCACAATCACTTATACAAATGAACTTAGTTAAGGGATTTGTGGTAATTAGCTACCTCAAAGAATTATGTGATCCATTATTGTTAGTAATCCAATCTTATTCTCTGTATATTTACATATTTTTAGGTTCCACCAATTCTGTATGTGACCTTTTGAAAAGGTTACTGTAATACCCCCTATCTATCAAATTTGTCAGTACAATTTGTGAGACAAATGTGACTAAACTGTTATAATATGTAGGTTGCACTTGCAATGGTGAGCGTGTCAATGGGACATAATGCTGACAAGAAGCAGGTTGTCACAATTGGCATGGACGTCTTGGACTGCCCTGTCTGCTTTGAACCCTTCAAGCCTCCGATTTTCCAGGTACATGAATCGCATATATAAGAGCATCTAGTTTATTTCTAAAGATAACCAGATTGGCAAAATCTGGTCTTGTTTTCCTAGAAAACTTCTGTCCATATGTGAAAGTAGTTATGTGGTAGTGCCTCTGCTACTCTTGCATGAGGACATGTTCTGTTTTTGTTCGACTTAATGTTGTTTCTGTCAAATTAAGTCTAGTCTCTCACGAGTACTTATTAATCGTTGCATGAGGACATGTTCTGTTTTTGTTCGACTTAATGTTGTTTCTGTTGAATTAAGTCTAGTCTCTCACGAGTACTTATTAATCGTTTTGATACCGCAGTGTTCTGTGGGGCATTTCATCTGCTCCTCTTGCTGCAACAAGCTGAATAAGTGCCCTGGGTGCTCAAGAACCTCCTTTGAACACTGCTTGGGCATGGAGCGCATTGTCGAATCCGCAGTGGTTCCTTGCACCTACGCCGAGCATGGATGCACCAACAAGATCGCCTACTTCAACAAGAAAAGCCATGAGCAGGCGTGCTCCTACGAGCCGTGCTTCTGCCCGGACTCTGGCTGCGGCTTCAGCGGGTCAGTGGCGACGCTCTGGAAACATTTCACCACTCAACACAAGTGGCCGTCCACGGAGTTCAAGTACTATACACCGTTCGACCTCAGAGTCAAACCAGGCGCCCACTTCCTCCGAGCTGGCGATGGTCAGCTCTTCGTGATGAACATGGTGTCGGTGGAGCCAGTCGGCCATGGGGTCTCCCTCGTCTGCATCCAGCCGAACACTTCGGAGTCCAGTTTCAGGTGCAATGTTGTCTTCTCCAGCTTCACGGGCCATCACCAGATCTCGACGCTGGAGTCAGTCAGGTGCTCGTCGCTGTCGGACGGGCTTCCAAAGAACTACTTCTGCATCGTGCCCAAGTCTCTGGTGGTGGCGCTGCCGTCTTGCTCAGAATCACCATCGACACTAAGTTGGTGCTCGAAGTCGAGGACGAGCAGGAGGAGGAGGAGGACGACGACGACTATGATGAGGATGAGGATGAGGATGACGAGAGCGACGACGAGGATGGGAATTAGGGGGCAATTGTCCGTGGACATTGATAGGAGTACGCAAAATTAGTTTAGCTTAGGTCAGGTTCTTTGTATGGATGTCCACATGCCAAAAGCTCATCAAGCAGACTATATTTTTTAGTGCTTCGTAGGAGTATTATTATTCAGTAACTGAGTTTATATCTTCTTTGTTGATACAAGTATGACTTGGAGTATACATGCGTACCGAAAAATCCTTGATGTGGCGAGTAAACTTCTGTATCGTATACATTGCAGCATTACAAAGACCCACTCATTCCTGCTTAACCGAATCCCCTAACACATGCTTGCCAAAAGCACTAAACGGCTAAACCTAAAGTCCCCCCTAGTTTCCTTCTCAACATATCAAAACCCTCCCAGAGAATTGATAGGTGTATTGTCTAAACTTAGTCTCCCTCACCACTCTTCAAGCAAATTTTGCAATTGGGCAACAATACAACACATGATCAGAAGTTTCAGTAATTTGACACATCAATTTCTTGTTAGTTTTGGTGAATGGAGGAAGACTCCATCTATCCTCTCTCTAATCAGATTAGAGATACTCCATTGAGGATGAGAGGCATTTTACTATTTGCCACCCATATGTCAATGACACGTGGGTCCAATGATAAATAATTAATTGCCACATCTATAAGTGGTTAAATCTGTTTTTTTTTTAAAAAAAGATATGCTAGTTAATTAATATGTATGCATGCACATATCTTATGTTATGAAATATTGAAAAAAGCGGTTGCGCGTTTTCCCCAATGTTTCTTCGTAATATCTCGTGTGAGGGCTTGTTTCTATCAACTGTCAAACTCCACGTAGTAACTACTCTTGTTTTTCGTTTAAAAGGAAGACTTAAATGGCTGAACTCCTTGATACTGTTGCTGGTTAATTGCAAGTAGTTTGACCACCGTCTTCCACCCAACACATCAGTATATATATTGGGGGAACATGAGCAATTGAGCTAGTACAAGAGAACTTCAGATTTGGAGGCAGTAGCATACGATGGAGATCAGCAGCAGCCTCAACAAGAGGAAATTAGGGGAAGCTCAGCATGATGGAGATCGCGTTGTCATCAAGAAGAGGCAGAGTGTCAGCATGGACATGGAGGTCTTGCACTGCCCCGTCTGCTTTCAGATCCTGAGGCCTCCAGTTTTCCAGGTACGTACACTCATTTGACATGATGGAGTACATAGCATTTGGTTGTGCTAAATTTAATTTCTATCGAATTCAACATTTTGAATTGAAGTTGGATCTCACATGGATGCATGTCTTTGCATATGCTCTTGTTAATTTCTAGTGTGATCTGGGGCACTTGGTGTGTTCGCCTTGCCGTGACAATCTGCCGGCCGGAGGCAAGTGCCCGTCGCCGTCGTGCTCCGGAGCTCCCTCCGTGCGCTGTGTCGCCATGGAGCGCGTCGTCAACTCCGTCGAGGTCGCCTGCGCCTACCCCGAGCACGGCTGCCCCGATAAGATCGCCTACGCCAACATCACGGAGCACGAGAAGACGTGCCCGCACGCGCCGTGCTTCTGCCCGGAGCCCGGCTGCGGCTTCGCCGCCGCGTCCGCGGCGGCGCTCGCGGACCACTTCACCGCGCCTCGTCACAACTGGCCATCGCACAAGCTCAGCTACAGCCAGCCGTTCGAACTCCGCGTCCACCCGGGAAAGAACGTCCTCGTCGGAGAAGAAGACGGCGCCCTCTTCCTGCTGAACGTGTCGCCGGCGGCGGAGCACGCCGTCGTCTCTCTCTTCTCCGTGCAGCCGCACCACGGGGCGTCCGGCTTCGGACGCTCGGCGAGCCATTTCGGATGTTCGGTGGAGTTCTCATGCTTCCTGGGGCATCTACAGTGTTCGACGCTGGTTACTGTCACGAGCTCGTCGCTCTCTGATGGAATGCCGGAAGAATGGTTCTTCTCGGTGCCCGAGCTGCAGGATTCTGTTGATGGTGATGCCGGTGTCGGTGTGGATATCCGCATCACCATAGATGAAGCAGTGCCGTTGTTTAGCTGTGTCGACGGCATGGAGGACGACGACGACGAGGATTGTGACGATGATGTCGATGCTAACAACGGCGACGATGATGAGAATGACGGGGATACCTCCGATGACGAAGACGAGGATGATGAGGACGGTGACAGCTGCTGTGACGACGAAGAAGACTGATGCAATGGGCAAATGGTTGTGAAGAATTCTAAAAGAAATCCGACAATGTTTCAAAATCCAAGTAATTTTGGTTGTCTAGTTATATAGCCGGAATCCGTTAGTATAAGAACGGAGGTACTAGTATATTTGTGCAACTTAAATACATGGAGAATATGTAGTGCTTTCAGATTTGAGTATGCCATTCTCTCTATGTGTGGATCAGTTTTAAATATGAATTTTGATGGAGCGATAGATGGCATTATTCCCTACTCCCTCCTTCCAAAAATCTAAGTTCTATTTCTTTTTCATCAAGATCAAGAAGCAATTAATTTATTCACCATATGATAAAACCAATAAACATGCAATCAATAAGTATTAAAATGGCTTCTTGGGTTACTATCTAATTTAGTAGATAATGACTATAAATAGGACTTAGACTTTTTAAAAAACTAAAGAATGAAATAGGTGACTTTTGGAAGGAGGGAATATGTTGCTCATCGCTTTAAGAAATGGAGTACATTTCATTTGAGAGAAAAACGCACACGGTAGTCGAAGGATTAGAATCTATTCTCCCTTAATAAGCTCAAAAAAAAATTCCATTCTCCCTCTCTGACGAGGACACGTTTCTGTTCATCTTCATTGCTATTTTTGTCGTGCTCTCTCTCGTTAAAGGAACTAAACTAAATTTTCTTGTTTTGAGCCGCACGGCATGGAATCCGGCTTCAGATGCTCAGTGGAATTCTTTTTGCTTCGAGGGGCATTGCGAGGCTTCGACGCTGGAAGCTGTCAAAATCTCGTCGCTCTCTGACGGGCTGCCGAAAGATCGTTTCTTTTCGGTGCCCAAGCAGCAGGATGGGGACGCCGGTGTCGTGCTCGGCATCACCATTGATGATGTCGAAGACGTAGAGGACGAGGACTCCGACGAGGAATGTGAATGACGGATCCAGTAATTCATCGTGATAATGGTTACGCTGCGTTCATATATTTGCTTGGTTGCGCAAGAAATTAAGTATACTTAGGTTTTATTTCAGCTTAAAATTATTATAATCTACATTATTGAACTAGATTACTATAAACTGAATTATAATAAGCCGATATAGAATAAGCTGTGAGCTGTTTGTTTTCCTGGATTATAAGTTATTTGTTACTCTTTCCATTCCAAATTGATCTATATATAATTTTTTTGAGGTTATTTAAATGAACATTGATGCATGTATCCACACAAGCATTTATAACCCACATACAATATCTTGATTTGCTATTGGCTAGGAAATAGTGAGGATGGTGCATGCATTGAGTTTGTTGCTAGAGTAAATATAGTATGAGAGAGTTATTAGTTTTTCTTGGTCTTGGTGTACCTATGAAATATGTAGATCAATATGAAATGGAGGGAGTAGATTGTAATAACCTATCCTAATAAGTTATCTGTTTGTTTTATCTTATTCCTGATAATCCATATTATAATAATTATAAGCTGAATCAAACAGGGCCTTAGCAGTAATCCCTCCATCTACTTTTGATAGTTATATTTCATCTTGGCACATAAGTAATTCTACTTACCATCTATTTAAACATGCTACTAGTCATTCCTCGTAAACAAGCAATTCATTAATATTTACATTTCTCGATGCCTATGTAGCCAATCTTGTGTGGAAGAATAGAAAGTTATGCATTAAATCCGAGAAAGTCATTAAGATGATAGATTGTTGAATTAAAATATGCCTATCAAAAATAAATTTTTCAGATTTGGAAATATGACTATCAAAAGTAGATGAAGGGAGTAGTATTTTGCAGTACATTTGTCTTCCTTCTTTTTTTAATTACTCATTTTAGGTTGCGTTCGTTCTACAAGATTCCTAACCCCTCTTTCTCGTTTTCGGCACGCACGCTTTTCAAACTGTTAAATGGTACGTTTTTTGCGAAAAGTTCCAATACGAAAGTTGCTTTGAAAAATTAAATTAATCTATTTTTTAAAAAAATAGCTACTACTTAATTAATTATGCGCTAATGAACCACTTCGTTTTCCGTGCGGTGGAGTTGGGTTGCCAACCCTAAGTATCAAACACAGCCTTAGTATGATTTGAACTCAAAATTAAGTTCAAGATTTCTGATGACTCTTCTGTGCTCATCAGTTACGCAGTCACTTTCTGATCGATGGGCCAGTGATTACATCCTACCCCTGTGTTATCCCCAACATTTCTGATTACTCTGGTGAACTGATGATGGTGTCGTATGTGATCTCCAAATAATCGGAGCTCCATAATAATCAGTGCACTAGAAATTACAGTGCATTGTGCCTCTGATTCCAACGAGTTATGGGGAGGGTGTACCATTTCGTTTTGATTAAAAACCGCTACTCACCGGTTTACGGAAACCCGATAAAGCCATATCAACACCGTATGATAAACTACCTAAAAACAATTGGTTTCCACAAACTGATCATCAACGGTTTTGTTCACCCGTATTTTATGGGCCAATGAAACAAGACTCTGAATTTGAACTTTTCATAAGCCAGTCGCACCTGAATACAGAGATAGTACAGGGAAATAATTTTGATATCTCGAGGGGATGTCCTCTCATATGTTCAAAATCCATACAAAAGGTTATGAAAATTTTTAGAAAAAAATAACAACTTACCCATCAAGATATAAAAATGATAATTTCACCGTGTGAATAGTACTGTTTACACTCGAAATTGTCTTTTTTTTCTCAATATTTAGGTTAAATTTGACATTGATTTTCTGTGGAGCAATAGATTTCAATATACTTCGCATTGAATTTGAAAGAAAAAAGATAAACAAACGGACATCTCCTCGAGAGATTAAAATCCATTACTGGTAGTGTCGTCCTATGTTTCTTTCTTTTTCTTGAGAGCTAGTAGTCCATGCAAGCTGTAAGGCAGTGACAAGAACAATTTAGCAATATGAAGGCTATGTTGTTTCACGTTAAATTTGGAAATTTAAATAAATTAAAACGATGTGATGGAAAAGTTGAAAGTTTATGTATAGGAAAGTTCGATACGACGGAAAAGTTGAAAGTTCGAAGAAAAAAAAGTTGGAATCTACTAAACAGCACCGAATTCATGTTTAGGAAAGATCAGGGGGGTAGGGAAGGATTCAATGCAACCCCTCAATGCCATGCCGTTGGTTCCCTCGTCGCTGAAACGTCCAATCCGTTCAGACCTACTAATAACCCAACCCAAAGCCTGGCACAAGAGTGATGAGATGAGCTACTACTCCACTCCTGGAGTATTTACAGTGGCATGGCACTCTCCATGAGCATCAAGTATAAGCTAGTGGAGTACTACGAGTACTAGATTAGGAAGCAAGAGAGTCGAGAGCGAAGCGTGGAGACGACGAGCACTGGATCCAGCAGGCAGAGGAGCTCCGTCGCCACCATCGATCTGGACGCTCTCGACTGCACCATCTGCTACAATCCACTCCAACCCCCCCGTCTTCCAGGTACGTACCTACTCCCAATCCATTTCCGGTTCATCAAAAGATTTGTGTATTTTATGCTCATCGATCGAGCTACTTTCATATGCAGTGTGGAGTTGGGCATGTCATATGTTCGTCCTGCCATGGCAAGCTCCTCGACACAAGCCGCTGCCACATGTGCAGCCGGGACGGCGGCTACCGGCGCTGCGTCGCCGTCGACCACATCCTGTACGCCATCACGGTGCCCTGCCCCAACGCCGCCCACGGCTGCGCCGCCAGGACGCCCTACCACGACAGCCACGGCCACGCCGCCGGGTGCCCCCACGCGCCGTGCTTCTGCCCCGAGCCCGGCTGCGGCTTCCCCGCCGGCGCCACCGCCGCGCTGCTCGCCCACTTCACCGGCACGCACGGCTGGCCGGCCACCGTGATGTGGCGCCGCAGGGCGGCGGTCGGCGTCCCGCTCCAGGAAGGCAAGCGGGTCCTCAGCCTCCTGGACGACGACGGCCGCGGCAGCCACCTGTTCCTGCTCAACGTCGCGCAGGCCGGCGAGGCCGGCCTCGTCGGCACCGTTCTCGCCGTGGAGGCGGCGGCGGCGGCGGCCCACGGGCACGGCGACGCGCCGAGGTTCGAGTGCAAAGTGTCGTTCGACCGCCGTGGCACGGGGTGGCGGCAGTCGTCGACGTTCGGCGTGAGGAGCACGAACCTCTCCGGTGGGTTGCCGGCGGACGGCTTCGCGTTCGTGGCGCCCAATCCGCCTCCCGCCGCCGCGAGCGTCACCATCACCCTCTTCGACATCTCCTCCGGAGAACCTGGCAGTGCTCTCCGTCCAGTCTTACCTCGCTCACGCCGCTCCCGCACTCGCTTGAGCGCGACGACGACGGCGGCGGCGGCGGTGCTTCTCCGGTGACGACATGGGCGGGCTCCAATGGCGGCAGAAGCTCTCAGGCAATGGCATCCACCGAGGATGCAACCAAAAAACAAGAGATTTTGTGGATATTTCTTTTCCTCACTTTTGGCTGTGTAATGTAGGAAAAGATAACTTCCCTTTGTTGCACACAATATATATAAACTTCCCTCCTAATTATGCACGTCTTTGCTGGAACTATGGCTGTGTTTAGATCTAAACTTTTAACTTTTTCATCACATCAACATGTCATATACATAACTTTTCAGTCACATCGTACCAATTTCAACCTAAACTTTTAATTTTCAAAAGAACTAAACACTGATTATTATACTTCCTCCGTTCCAAATTTAAATTACTTGTTGGTTTAGTGTTGTTCTAAGTCAAACATTAAAGTAGGTTTGATCATTAGTTTTTAGAAACGATAAGTAATTTAAAACGAAGAAAGTATGACATGGTTTAGTTCTCAACTTTTTCTTCAAATTTCTAACTTTTCCATCATATCAAAACTTTTTTACACATATAAATTTTTAACTTTTTCGTCACATCATTTCAATTTCAATTAAACTTTAAATTTTGGCGTGAACAACACACCCTATATGAGCTCATCGGTGTTCACTGATATGTGGTGACATATCATTGGACTGTTTAGACCATTTGATATGGATCGGTATTCTAAAGTGGAATAAAGGACTTGTAAGAAATGTGTATGATTTTTTTTCAGAAAACCGTATCCTGTACTCCGAAGTTTAGGAAGGGTATCACGATAATAAGAGGAAAAGAACCGAGTGACTATGTGATTCTGTATTTTCTTCCTTTGCTGGTTGCTGAAGAATTTTTTTTATTTTTAATTTTTTTATTAAAATATTTACAAAAGTAATTTTGTATTTCAAAATTTTACAAAACTAGTCGCCTGCCGCCCTCTGGGAGGGCGATATTTAAAAATCGCCCTACCAGAGGGCGATTTTCGTGACGTGGCTGACCACCGTTAGCGCACGCCTTACGGCCGTCTATAGGCGGCCTGCCATTTTGCAGGCGGCCCCCTCGCCGCCCTTACGGAGGGCGGTTTACTACTGTGCAGGGGGCCGCCTGCAAAAGGGCGGCGAGAACCCTGGTTTTTTTGCAGGCGGCCCCCTTGCCGCCCTTACGGAGGGCAGTTTAGTACTGTGCGGGGGGCCGCCTGCAACAGGCGGCGAGGACCCTGTTTTTTTTGCAGGCGGCCCCCTTTGCCGCCCTTACGGAGGGCGGTTTGGTACTGTGCTGGGTGCCGCTAGCTTTAAGAGCAGCCCCCAGGTGTTTAGCTCGGTGCATTTAGAAAATTTAGTAAATCATCACTTTTAAAATTGTGAAACAAGAAAAAACATTATTAGAATTGAATGGTACGTTGTTTCGGCGGTTTGGAGCCCAACAAGGGGTGTTTTTACACCGAAATATTTAATTGTTACTGTAAAAACTACATAAATCATTGTTTCGAAGTCGAAGGAGGAATAGTTTCAAACTACATAAATCTAACTATTTTGCACTTAAAATTTTACGAAATAGGTATTTTACATAAACCTGATTTTTAGCAGTTAAAATTAGGTAAAGTATCGTTTTGAAAGAACAAAGCACGTGCATTTTGACAAAATTTTAATAATTTAATTTTTCATATAAATTGGAGGGCTATGAGGGGGTTTGTTACCTATAAATTGTAAGTTACGCATAATTCTCGTGTATGTTGAATCATGTACACAATTGAAGGTGGAAGTTATAAAAATATAAGCAGGTACATATAAATTATAAGGATACAACGTATCGTGGCGTCAAAGAAACTTTAGAAATCGGAACGATACAGTCACATTAAATTATAATTCGTGACGCATACAACAGCACAACATAGTAATTAAACATTATAATGACAAGATAGCATGGATAAAAGATACAAATTTGTCGGTCCTGACAAATCGAGCCTGAGCTTATCTACCGACCCCTTCCGCGTCGTTTAACATGTATTGCATTTTGATGGTGCTTCTCTCGCTGGTACTCTACCTGTGTTTCAGACTCAGTTATCTTTTAGCCATCATATGTAGGATTGACATTATCGATCCATAAAGTGAATGCGCACCTCCTTGGATTCTCTTGAGAAACAAACATAGTTATTCAGATAGGATAGTAATAATAAGCAGATTCTACTTAAATTTGGAATTTGTTATACGTACAACGAAATCGTCGTCTACATTGGGGCAGACAAAGTATCTCCTGCCAATTGTTTGTTCTGCAAACGAGGTAGCCACCTGGCAACGATCTCTACAATCACACTTTGGACGCTCCGACCATTTAGGTAAACCTAATGGATTGTTCCTCCATTCTAAGCTTGCAATTTGTACCTAACGTTCGTACTCCATCCATGCCTGAATGAATTGCGTGGTCATCTCAGGTTGCGTTATCGTTTGACCAATGGAAGTAACTCTGACCGTATCGATCCATTGTACGAATTGACATTTCCTAACCTCCTCCTATTTGAAAATTTGTGTAAATAAAGGTAAGTGCATGAAAGTAGTGATTAGTGGTACCCAAAAAAAAGATACTTACGACGAAATCGTCATCGTCAATGTTAGGACACACGAAGCATCTTTGTCCTCGAGTTCGTTGTCTTACGGACCTTATCACCTGACAACGGTCACCACAACGACACTCTGGACTTTCCCGCCATGTGGGGAGTCCTAGGGGGTTTACCTGCCATTCTAAAGCTTCCGCAGCAATCCGATGTTCATGCTCATCCTTCCGCCTGAGGTAGTCCGATCTTGATTCACTACGTGCATATGGACGTGTTCCGTCGTTTTGTGGGTTCTCTGTATCTACCCACTCAATGTAGTTGCACAATGTATGGTATGTCTGCGTAACATGTTATGATGGAGTAGAAATCTGTTAGCTTTTGATGTGTTCAGTATAGTTAATTGAACTTGTAACGAATGAATGATACCTGATCAAGGTTTGCACATTGGAAGAATCTCCTGCCCCGAGTTTCTACCATGAGGCTTGACTTAAGTATGCATCGATCCCCACAAGTGCATAACGGCCGGTCACACCATGGTGGAAACCAACCGGCGAAAGGATCGCTTCGCCAGTTGAGACGCTCAAGAAATGGAGCTTCCATTCTCTCTAGATGTGTGGGAAGATGAGAGATGATATGAAGAGCTTGTATTCGGCTTGTCTATTATATAGGGCCGCAACTAGTGCTATAACTGGACTTAATTTTGTTCATCTGGCCCACTTGATGTGACAACACGCGCACGCGTGAGCATCATTCACTTTATCTCCGAGAACAGGGCCGAAAGATGATAGTGGCAACTCGAACTACCAAGGTATATGTGTACTGTGGTTTGCTGCGCTACCTAAAGGAGCCAATCTTCACGCGCCGAAAGTTTGTTGTTGTATGCGCAAGTAGTTTTAATATGCAGTGTATTGATGACACGAGCACATGCGAGCAGTAATTAATTCACGTGCGGAATCTGTGGTGCAAAGTTGATCCTGACAACTCGACGAAACGCTTTGTCTATAATGGACTGGACCGTCACGCGCCAAAAGTCAGGCTTCGTATGCATGGAATAGTTGTAGCAGTGGACATGTGGAAGGAACAAAATAGCAAAGCGTCAAGGCAATGGTACCATAGTACTAACAACAAAAGTAATACTGGTCTACACAGCAAAAGTAATACTGGTCTACACAACAAAAGTAAGCCAAAAGAAAGGTGCACACAACCACTCAATAGGTGGACCACTACTGCCGAGGCCTTACCCCGGTCCCTCCTGCCCTGCGCCCTAACGTGTCCCTGAGAGTACGTCAGACGGTCCGGTGGTACGGCACGGCCTGCTCGACCCTCCTGCACTGGTGTGACTAGTGGCTGCTCCTGGGTGTGCGCCTCCGGAGCTCCGCCAAGCTGTGAGGACCCAAGTATCTCCTGGTCTGGCGCCCCGTGCAAGTCATCGTCGTAGAACCGGACAGTAGGACTTGTGCCATAGGCGTGTGAGGAAGAGGCTCCACTAGCAAAGATCCCTCGCGTCTGCGTGTCAGGACGAGGGATCAGCGATCTCTGTGACGAACTATTGCCTTCAACAAAGGCGTCGGAAGGCAGACGGGGACCTGCGCGTAACGTATTTAGTTAGGACGTAGTCATGTTACCAAGAATAAATCATATATACTTGAACTAACCTCTGGGCGGAGCAGTACCGTGCGAAGAACTAGCTGTAGGTCGCACAACTCCGGTACTAGGGGCGCGTGGACGTGGTGGTACTGGACCAGGTGGAGGTACCGCGTCCATGGCGCTGCGACAAGAGAAGACGCGCATGACAGCGCGCATCTTCTCCTGCATCCGGTCGAAGGTAATCCTCTGCTCAGCATCACTCAAGTGTAGCCCGGCGTCCAACCTCACTATTATCGAGGTAATATCAGCGTTCACAGCTCATGCCGCGTCGGCCTATTCAAGACATAAGACAGCATGTCAGTAGGAAAATAATTGAAGGAACTGAGTAGAAACAATTGCCAGAAGTGAGTAGAAGTTCGACATACCGCCATGAAGTAGTCTCGGTCACGGTGCGTGGGGTACTCGTACCTGACAGTGCCAAGTCGCGGCTGTGGTGCAGCTGGAGTGAAGGTCACACGGCCACGAGTGCGAGGCAAGTACCACTGTAGGTAGTCCCTGTAGGTGTCCTCTGAGTGTGGAACGAACTCGTCGATCACCTCGTCCGGGGCTAACATCCAGTCACCCACATACTGCTGTACGCGTGGTGCCCACAGTGTGCCGGGTAGCTGTCCCCGGCAAGTCAACCTGTCATAACCAGAAACTTAGATAACTCGATGAATGAAGTTGTATAACATTCAGTGTTGTAACACTTTCTACTCACGAGTGGTCTGCAGGGAGGACGGTAGGCGCTGTGTTTCCCGAGAAGACCTGCCTCAAGCCGAACTGCCTCATCACACGCTGGGGGCAGTGAGGCTCGACGTAGATGTTGAACACCATCGGCAAGGTCGTGAGCCAGTAGGCCATGTCACGTGTGCACAAGGACGAAAGTCCAAGCGGTGTTCTGGCTGTGACGGCCTCCTCCGTGTACGGCTCCCAGACAACGTCGTTGGGCTGGAGACGGTCGAACTCGAACACGAACTCAGGGTAGCTCCGTCTCACCTGCACATGGGCGTAACTGCGCTGCACCATTGAAAAAGGGAAACAATGAAAGACATGTCAGGAATGACCGATGAATATAATAAATGACGAAATCAATAGAGTTTTCACTTACCCCACGTCGACACCAGTACGTCCCCATTGTGGGGCCGTCCTCTGGCCACTCCGCGCTGCGACCTATCGTGTACGCTGTGGGGTCCACCACAGGCCGTCCTATGGCGAACCTCTCTGCTGCCCAAAGCTGAACGAGCAGTGGGCAACCAGCGAAGATCGCCCCCGCGTCAGTCTTCGTGCACGCCTCACAGAGGGCACGGTAGGTGGCCGCTAGCACTGCAGATCCCCAGCTCCACTGTGGCACGTTCTCTGGCTCAGCATCCGCGATGGCCCGTGCGTAGTGGATCAAACCCTTATCCACAGCATGCCCATGGGTGTTGGTGAACATCACCCAACCGAATAGCCAAAGCATGTACGCCTCAAGGGCGCATCGGACCGAGTACTCATCGGCGTCCGGATGGAGCATCTCCGCCTACAATTAATAACCAACAGTTAGTTCAAATCAAAATATTGGTGGAAATGAATATAAACCAGTTCGACCAGCTGACTTACAGTGAACTGAAGCAACCAAGCCTTCGTAGGCCCGACTGTAGTGTACGCGTGTAGTGCAGTGGGCGGTGGGAGACCTGGACGGCGCATCACGGGCAAAAAGCGCTCAGTGATATCCTCCTGCCAGCCAACACCACCGTCAATGGGACCAACTGCGTCTCCTGCCAGTGGTAGTCCAAGTAGGTATGACACGTCCTGCAGTGTCGGAGCCATCTCCCCACAGGGAAGATGGAACGTGTGCGTCTCAGGCCTCCAGCGATTTGCCAGAGCGGCAAGGAGTGACTGGTCTGCATCCCACCGCCTCGCAGGGTCTCTCTCGTCTGCCCCCGCCTCAACAAGCCTACAAAGCGGTAGGAGGCCTGCCGCACGCAACCTGCATAATGGAAAGTCGAAAATTAGTACATCAAATTGAAAGTCGACTCAAATGTGCTTAAAAAAATTGAAAATAGGCGCACCACGGAACGTGCCGCGGGTCGACACGCAACAGCTGGCGTGAAGGACGTGGACGGAAGGTGCTGAGCTGCGCACCCTGTACCGCAGAGAGGTACGAGCGGTGGCTCCTGTCAATGCCACGACTCAAGAGCTCAGGTGTGTCGTTCGCCATAGCTGCATCAAAAATAATTATCAGAACCATAATAAATATAAATAACAACAATTCAATGTGCAATTACTTAAACATATGAGTAATTAATGATAGTATAAACTTCGATGTCGCATGCTACAGAGATTATAACAATAGTACAATGCTATTTCACATTGTTCACAAACAACGAAATTCATTGAAATTACAACATATGAGTACTTGGTATGACAACATTAGGATACAATACTCAATAATTCGCAATACATGACTACTAATTTCATCACATTACATGACATGAATACTTAGTCTCAGTACTTATTAGGATACAATACTGAATAGTTCGCAATACATGACTACTAATTTTATCACATTACATGAATGAAATACTTAGTCTCAGTACTAATTAGGATACAATAGTGCTCGAGTTCATGGTTCAATAACAATATTAGACCATCGCATCGCCTGCTGCACGAGGACGCCTGGGACGTGCTCGCCTGGTTGTTGTTCCTTCCCCAGCTGGTCTTCTTCCATCACTTGCCTCTCCAGATGGACCAACATCCTCGACGCTTGGACCCTGTGCAGTCTTCGGGCATTTCTTGTAAGTATGGCCGCGTTGGTCACACTTGCTGCAGCGTAGAGTCCTCCCACCAACTTCCGACTCGTCCATGTCATTTCTGATGCGTCTAGTCTGACGACGCCCCTTTTTCACCCTTAACTTTGATGGATCGGGAATGAAAAAAACTTGGGACCTCTGAATTGTGTAAGATCCTGAGATCCCGAACCCATATATCTCCTCACTCCAAGTATGAAAGATTGCCTCCTTCCTGAAATAAGGTGACACGTACACATCGGGACGTATGCCGCAATCACCTGCTGCTGCAAGTACGTGAGAGCAAGGCAGATGTCGAAGCTTAGGCTTCATACAGGTGCAACTGCATCCCCCATCAGCCTTCAATACACATTCCTGCATAGCATGCTTACGTATGATTCCACGCCTGCTCCTATCAACACACATTATTTCATACCGATGAACTTTTGTTCCTTGAGGCACAACTCTATGCCTATGTGCCTTTGCAATTTTATCTTCCATGTACTTAGTCACTACGCTGCCAAATATTATCTTGTTATCTACCATTGAGGGACCAATTTTCTTGTATCGATCCCTGAAGTAGGCCTGCGTGCCGTGAAGGATAAATTCGACTATACCAACCAACGCTAGTCCTCGCACTCCTCGCATTACCCAGTTGTAAACCTCGGCTAGATTAGTTGTCATTATGCCATATCGAGAACCATCGGTGTCGAACAATAGAGACCACTTCTCCTTTGGTTCATTCTCAATCCAATGACTGAACTTTCGGATAGATGATCCTGACCTCCTTCTCATTGTGGGTGGGTCATCATGTAGTGCACCAAGAGGTACTGGAGGCTCGTCGCCTTCAGCTTGTGGTAGACGAGATTGCTCGTCAGTTTGCTTGCTTGTCAACTCATCCAACTTATTCCACAACTCATTAAATTTTTTCTCTTGATTCTGTGCACAGAGCCTCTTAAAAAGATCCATAAGATGCTTGTTCTTGAATTGCTTGTAAAAATTAGCACCCATGTGACACATGCACCACCGACTCCGAACATCGGGCCACTTAGCTGGAATTCCCTTCTCCTCCCAACCATTCTGCAAGTAGTCAATAGCCCGCAACATGCCCGCATGACGATCATGTATAAGGCAGACATTGGGCCTCATACACACGACTTTTCTCCACACTCTGTCCAAGAACCAATACCAGCTTTCAGTGTTCTCACTCTCTACAAATGCAAAAGCCATAGGTAACACCTGATTGTTCCCATCAACTCCAATCGCTGTCAATATCTGACCTCTGTATTTACCGGTCAAAAATGTTCCATCTATACATAACACAGGCCGGCAGTGCACAAAAGCCTTCATGCAAGCACCCAATGAGAAAAAGGTTCTTTGCAACACACTCTTGTTAGGATCAACAGTCGATGGAAATGTATGCACGTCATAGTATGTATTGCTATTCCTCTGGGCAATGGTAGCCAACAGACGCTGCAAATTATCATATGATGCTTCAAAAGTGCCATACCTCATCTCTAAAACCTTCTGTTTTGCTCTCAAAGCCTTGGCATAGGTTATGGTGTACTTGAATTTGTCTTCAATGTGGCTAATAATTGCTCTTGGTTCAAAGCCAGAGTTACCGACAATACTGCTGTACATCTCACTTGCAACAAAAGCTGATGTGATGTTGCGGTGATACTTCTCGACCCCTTGTAAGTGGCACTGGTGCTCGGTCACAATGCTAACTTTCCAATAATCTTTCCATTTACCCTTATATGCATGAAAACGCCACGGACAATCTTCTTTCACGCACCTCACTTCATACACATAATTGGTTGACTTGACCACCCAAAACTCTCTCATCAATGAGACCGCCCAATGCTTCACTGCCTCCTTCATATCCTCCTTATGAGCATACGTAGCACCCACAATTACCTCGTTATCCTTATATTCCCAGGGTACATGATGTCCCTCTGAGATAACAAGTCCCAAGAAGTCCTCGTTTGTCCAATCAGTGGGCATTACATTACCTTCCTCGTCGGATGATGCATCGCCCTCCGCTTGCTCGTTATCCGAATCTTCCCTCTTCATTTCATCAACGATTGTACTGATTCTCTCCCCCTCATCTGCCACGCCCATGGCCTGCACCACCCCTGTGTCATTTCCCTCATCTTCCCCCGATGGTTCAACAAAATCCCCCACATGGCTTGGACCCTCGACATCTTTAGTTTCCATTGCAATATTTCTATCATTTTCATGCACCGACACAAAAATAACCAGGGGCCATGACCTTTCAAAAGCCATCTCTAGATACCGTTTCCAAGCAACAGTGCTATGCATCGGCATGAGTTCCCAAAAATAACCTTCCGTTGCACGACTCACTACAACCGATACTGACATTGTGTGGACTTCTGAGTCTATTCTAAATCCTCGCATCAACCAATTATAAATTGACTGAAATGATCTCTTGGCAGGCCTATCGATTGCCTTCGATGTCATTACAAAATCTGACAGATCAACACCATCAAGACCAAATCTAAGGTTGCCTTCACCGTGAACTATCTGAAACATGACCTTACTTGACATTGTGCCTGATGAAAAAATATATATGTTAACTAAGTTCATATCATACTAACCAGATCTAACCCCCTATTCATCAATACATACTACGCCCTAAGTTAAAAGATACTACAAATAAGTTGTATGTCCTATGTCTCAAATTCTAAAATAGGCTGTGTGCTACAGATCTACTAAAGTATATGGTAAAAAAAATAAAATGCAACAAAAAAAATGGAAACACATTTGAAATGAATGTATTACCTGTGTTGGAGTCAGCAAACCAGCAGGACTTCGCCGCTCCCCTTCTCCTCCTCCTCACCCCTCCCTCTTTCTCTTTTTCTGGATTTTGGAGTCCATCCACTCGGAGGAGTAGATGACCATCCGTGGTCTTTAACTGGTGTTACCGCTTTTGGGAATTTGTTAGGAGTGTAGCGTGGCTCGGTCCTGCTGTTTGGAGTTTGTGCTTAGCTGCCGTAGTTTTCTAAGCTTCAGCCTTTTATTTTGCTTTTTATTCTTTCTCCTAGCATAGGTCGGTGTGACTGATTGCGTTTTCTTCTAATATATTGACGTGCAATCTTTTTACGTTTTCTAAAAGTTCCATTCATAAAAGGCATGAGGCGACGGAGCTCTTGCCGACTGCCTTCCGGCTACACGGCTTCTTCGCCGACTCCGACGGCTACTTCGCCGTATCACCATGGAAGTCTCGTCCAATCGACGCCACCCTTCTCCGCAGCCGGCCGGCCGGCCAACGCCCTCGCTGCAGCCTCGCCGTACGTCGCAGTCACTGTAGTCTCAACTCACCAAGCTACAGACTACAGTGGTTCTCTGCCATGAACTGAACATAACCCCAATTGTGTATCGCCATGGGGCTGCAGCTAGCAATGGCGTGAGCCAAGCTAGCTTGTGCTCCTCCTGATGTGACTGCATCATCAAAGCAACCGGCCAACCAGTGCCACCGAAAGGGTAGAAAGAAACAGTAATCAAGCACCAGCAAAGCTATCTGCTATACTCTACAATCTACATGCAGTAGTAGTAGCTGCTATCTGCTACTGTTACCTCCAGGCACAAGGACAGGTAGGGTTGCACACACACACCTATATCACCTATGGCTGCAAGACAAGATCGGCTACCTATTGCATTGCATACAGTATTTGGATGCGAGTACGTACATTATGTTGTCGTATATACGTATAATATGGCGTATCCTGATGATCTGTCCTCCATGCTTACGGTGTATACGGACGTGCCGTTCCCTCCCTGAATGACCGCTCAACAAGACCAGATATTCACAGATTTCTGATGTTGTCCTCTCCTGCCATGCTACTAATCCTGAATTTTCTGGTTCCAAGCATGCATATATTCATGCTAGATCGCCAATCTGTTGTTAAAAGATGAGAAGTACGACGAGTATGAATTATGTGTACTTCAGAGTGCAGAAAATGTGTACGCATGAAAAAGACTAGCTAGGGCGTGAGCAGAGTTCATTTGGGATCAGGTTAATCCGTATTTTAATGATGAATATCTTGCCTTGCTAACAAGCTAAGGCATCCTCGTTAATGTCAATAGCAAATATTACATGTGCGACATCACCTGAAATTCATTGCAAACAACAGAACAAGAACCAAACTATACTTGAGTCCAATTTCTTCAGCAGATACTCCTACACGGAGAGGAAGTGAGAACCTACCATGCTCCGACAGAGAGACATCATGATGCTTCAAGTGAAAATTTCGGTGTCCCAAACATAAGATACTCCATCACATCGATTGGAAACATCTAACACACGATCTAGAAACTCAGCAATCAATCCCATCGACTGGAACAGCATGGACAGGACTGCCCAAAATCCAAATGGACGACGAAAAATGAATTGTTGAATTTATGCCCAGCTACTTCGCTGCTTTGTCTTTTCGCGATAGGACCCATTAACCACTCGGTTTCTTGCTTCCTATCCAATGTGTTTGTGCACTCCAACTCTGCACTCTTTCAAATCGTTGGGATACAGTAGCATACAAATGTGCAATGCACAGAGATCTTGTTGGCATCGGATGAAACGCATGAAAATTTCGGATCCCAACCGGTGACATTTCATTTCATGGGAGTTATACGCAAAATTCATAAGGAAAACCCCTATAACATCAAAAGCCTGGGATGAAATTCACAAGGTAAATAACCAGATCAATTCATGCTTAACGTACTCTGTGAAGTGAAACTAAATGTCTTGGGCCAGAAACGTACTTACAATGGTTTCCAAGGTGCTTGGTTCAGACCTTCAGAGGCATTCTTGACCGTCCGATCAGAAACAGACGTGTAGAACGAAGCCATAGGTGAAGTATATGGAATTATTGCAGCTTGTTCCAATCTTATCCGGAACGTCCTTTTGTGTCCAATTAGACAAGGAAGCAAGTCTGGAAAAATAATCAAGCATGTGCAAATATATAGCCCATGGCAGATGATCCAAAAACACCTAGGAGTAGCAATCTTTGATGTGCAGACGATGCATGTGTGTGAGAAGGAGAAAATGTTTCAGCTACAGCCAACAGAGAGAAGCCAAAACCAAGCCCTGAAATCCAGCAAAAACTCAGGCACTGTTGGGTGTTGTCAAGGGGCCTACATTCTCCACAGCCTTTCTTCACTTCATTTCACTCACTTTTTTTTTTACCTCCATTGATCAGCTTTCACCGCCCTCAGGCAAGGACACAAGGAGTAAGCTGGAGTAACACCATCATAACACTGTTGCAAAGGACACTCAGCAATAGCTAACTGTCATTGGAGACACTGCCACCGTGGGGCCCACCTATTGCCTGCGCCCTTTTTACCCGTTGGAGGGAGCAATGCAGTGCAGGTGCAGAGTTGCACAGTACAGCAGGGGATAGAAGAGCTGTAATTCATCTGCAGACAGTAAAAGAGTTTTGGATCATCTGCAGTGATACTGTGTTGTGTGTGTGCTCCAGTACTGGAACAGTGTAGCCCAATACGTGTACTTTCTTGAAATCTTGCAGCCACTAGGAGTAGAAGCAACTGATTTTGTGACTTCTGATGTGGTACATCATACATGCATTGGTGTGAAAAGATGAAACATTTCTAAGCAAGCACTGTGTAATGATGCACTTGTCATCCAATGCTTATCGATGAGATGCTGCCATGGACCACAACAAATGAGAAAAAAGAAGAA
Source organism: Oryza meridionalis (assembly GCA_000338895.3). Classification (NCBI taxonomy): domain Eukaryota; kingdom Viridiplantae; phylum Streptophyta; class Magnoliopsida; order Poales; family Poaceae; genus Oryza; species Oryza meridionalis. The sequence goes on from CM002524.2 coordinate 1,307,800, forward strand.
ATGAAACCCTTCATACTGATGAAGAGCTGGTTCTTGGTGTCAAAACAGATGGATCTCTGTTCCATGCTCCCATAGATCCTCTGAAAAATCTTGGTAGTATTACGTTTCCAGAAGACAACAGATATGTGATATGTCATCAATGTAGTTACTCTAGTTCAGTACAGTGGAAATTGTGTATGTTTAGAACATCGAAAACATTTACAACGAATCATCAATGGAGCAATATATGTGGCAGCATCAAATCTCAGTAATTCAAGTGCAAACTCCAAAGTCCAACAAATACCTGTTCGACTGCACTCCGGACGATCAGTAGTTCACGACTCGTACTCCCAGTAGCAATCCTAAATTCCTGATTTTCTGATGCTATTGCTGCAACTCCATCCACTGCCTTCCATACGACATAGCCCCAGCTGCATCCTGCATAACGTGAAGCAAAATCTACAGCAGCATAGTACTGGAGACTATAAAACTCACAAAACACAATGCAGTATTGCAGTGAAGGATAGGAAGAGCCATCGGTCGTCATGTCGCTGTTTGCTTTTTCATCAACTCGGCTAGCTTTCAATTCCTTCGTCCCTCCCTCCACCATCGCCTTCCTTGCTTTGCTGGCTGCTGCTGCTCGTCCTATACTCATCAGTCTTCAGTAATAAACGTCTCCATCACTCACTCACCTGCTCTCTCCTTTCTCTGCCTGTGTGTGTCTCCTCTGTGTAGTGTATCTGTGTGTGCATGCACAGCACACTGCACACGCAGTGATGAGGCCCCAAGGTGTGTTGGTGCCGTTGCAAGACCGACATGTGGGCCCATGTTAGTGTTCCATTTGTGTGAACTATGCTGCTACTGTTTGATAGATTATCTTTGGTGATATGATAAGCTTGGCAGTTTTAGGAAAGGAACAGGGTGGCAACACTTCTGCTAAAAGAATGTACTTTCATCAGTTCAAGTGTTTGTTAATTGCCAGAAAGGAAAAGTAAAGGTGTTTTTACATAAAAAGTTTTGGAATTTATAATCACTTCCAGTTTCCCATGTGACCTTGTGCTCTCTATGTTCAACAAACAATGGCTTGCCTTAAAGTATGGCTGTATGCTAACTAGAAATTTGACATCTCTATTGAACTAAAGTAAACAACTTTTAAGGTATTACCTTACATCCACAGCCAAAGAGAGAATAAGTTTGCATTAAAAAGAAGAGAGAGAATATGTGGCTTATTAAGCAGATCTGACCAATTAGATTTCTAAAAACCCAGCAAGCAAGTAAATAAATGCCACTCCAAAGAATCATAGTTGTAACCATCTTCTTATGAACCCTACATGCTCCTTTAAAACACATGAATTTTATAAAAAATAATAATATATAAATATTAATTAAAATTTCCATAAAAATTACACGAAACTTCTGCTTTCCAAAGTAGGTTTAAAATTCCAGCTAGTCAGCACCTTCTAAGTTATACTCCAAGAACTGATAAGTAATGACAGGAAACTGATAAAATCCTCTTTCATGATACTACTTCCTCCATTATAGAATATAGCAATTTAGTACTGGATGAGACATATTATAGTACTACGAATTTAGACATGCATCTGTCCAAATACATAATATTATTATACGTCTAATCCGATTATAGATTGTTATATTCTCGGAGAGAGGGGGTAGTAATATTTTTTAGTACTGCCAAGTCCGAACTTCAAAGCTCCCAACAGGCCTTCCCCAGTCTCTTTAGACAATGTTCTGGAGAGACTACAAAAGTGATGTTTTACCCACACTATTCTAACCGAGAGAGAGAAGAGAGAGGGTGCTCTGTATGTAACCATGCAAAAAAAAAAATTACTACACTGATGGAGGTGGTGGGGTCAGGAAGAGAAGACCCTCACCCATGTGGGAGGGTCAGTGAGATTATAGAAGAGAGGAGGTAGAATTGTAGTAGTAGAAAAGAGGAGGAGCTAGTAGTAGTAGAAGAAGAAGAAGAGCAGATAGAAAGAACCCTTTCTTAAATGCAGGGAAGTAGTGCCTTCACTTGCAACGGTACAAGAACCACCATCACTTCCCTACCACTCCACTACTAGCCACTGGCCATTGCTCCTCTCCTCCCACTCTTCTTCTCCATCTCCTCTCCTCTCTTCTCCCATTCTCTTCCCTGCAACTTGCAAACAGTGCTCTGCAGAATGACCAAAGATGAGGATTTCAAGCTGGTCAAGATCCAGGTATCTCTCTCTTTCTCTCTCCGTTTGTCTTGCCTCTATATGCTTTGTGGAGGGTGCTTGAGTTGAGGACTCAACTGTTCTTGGGGCTTTTGTTTGCTTGCAGACCCATGTACTGAGGGTGAACATACACTGTGATGGCTGTAAGCACAAGGTGAAGAAGCTGCTTCAGAAGATTGAAGGTACTTACCATTTCTTTCTCGAACTCACGCAGCTTTATCGAAGTTACGGCCTTCCATTTCTTTGCTTCCAGAACAAGTGTCGCCACAGTGGTGTTTAGCTGGTACTCCTACTTGTTTTAGTTCTCCTTTTCTTGACGCATCCACTTTAATGAAAATATCTTCTGCTAAGCAGCTTAAAGCTTTATCCATTTGCACGCACCTTCAAAAAGCGCCCCTGCGTTTTGTTAAATGCATTAGAAAAACTAGTAGAAATCTCTGCTTTTGATGTGCCCGTGCAAATGTTCAGACCAAACTTGTTCAGAAACTCCTACAAGTAAATAGGCCAAATTTACCATGCATGTAGTAGTAGAGGTAATTCTGGTAGAGAGCTTAGAAATGTCTGACAAAGAAGAAGATCACCTCCACCCCCACCACATCTTGTGATGCGCAATTGCTGACCAGTACTTGGGTAATTATCGTAGCTCACGAGCAGGTTGTGAACTATCTGCATCTTGTTGCAGGCGTGTACTCGGTGGCCTTAGATGTAGACAACCATAAGGTCACAGTGACTGGCAATGTGGACTCCGATACATTGATTAGGAAGCTCACCAGAGGAGGTAAGCATGCAGAGCTGTGGTCACAGCAGAAGGGTGGCAGCAACCAGGGCCACAAGGGCAGCAACAACCAGCAGAAGCAGCAGCAGCAGCAAGGGCAGCAGCAGCATGGACAGCAGCATCAGAAGCAAGGTGCCAACCCAAGCAAGGATGGCAACAAGAACAACAACATCCTCAAGGACCAGGGCAAGCAAGGAGGTGTTGGAGGCCTCATCCAGGGCCTCAAGGCCTTCAAGAACCAGCACAGCAAGAACCAGCTCCCTGAGCTTGATTCAGAGGATGATGACTTGTATGATGACGAAGACGATGAGTTTGATGATGACTATGAGGACGATCTCCGCTTTCTTGGGGACAAGATGAGCCAGCTTGGTTTCCTCAGGCAGCAAGCTGCAGCTGCAGCGGCGGCCAATGTCAAGAACAAGAATGCCAACACTGCCACCGTCAACAACCACCACAACAACGTCAATGGCAAGAAAGGCGGTGGCGGCGGTGGCGGTGCTGGAGGTGGAAATCACCATCAGAACAACCACCACCAGAACCAGAAGAATCCCAATGTGATCAACATGGCAGCAGCCAATGCCAAGATGGCCAATGGTGCCCAGAAGAACACTAGCGCCATCAATGGAATGATGGGCCTCAACCATGGCCTCGGAACAGCCGGTGCCACTCCTGGTTTTCAGGGCTACACCGGCTTCAACCACCCGTCCTATGCTTCTGCCGGCTATGGAGGGCTTCAACAACAGCACCTCCAGCAACAACAGCAGAGCAACAATCTCATGGCAAGCATGCAGGGTTACCATCATCACCCAGCAGCCACGGCGGCGATGATGAACAACCTGAGGGGTCTAAACAACAACATGATGATGATGCATCAGCCACAACAGCAGCCACAGATGATGTACCACCGGTCTCCTCAGATTAGCCCTTACACCGCCTACTACAACCCTTACAGCTACTACTACCACCCTGGCGCCGCCGGTTATCATCCCGCCAGCAATGGCGATGTGGAGACCATGTTCAGCGATGAGAATACCAAGGGTTGTGTTGTCATGTAGTAGGGATGCTGTTACAGTGTTACAATGTAGAGGTTGGTGATGAAGCATGGGAATGGTTATGCAATCCTACTGTTTTTTTCTTCTTCTTTTTCTTCATTGTTTTTCTGCTTTTATTGGTTTCTCCTGTATCAAGAATGAATCATGCATGTTGACTTAGATGTCGTGTTTGAAAGTAGTAGCACTTCAGAGGATGATCAAAAGTGTAATGTAATAGTTTTACCGCCTAGTGCTTTGCCCTGCCTGGCTTCTTATACTTTGTATATTGGTGTTTGTGGTGGACTTCTATGCCTCCAATGGTGCTCATGGCATCGGACTAAACAGTGAATAATCCACTGTTAGCAGTCAGCAACTGCATTGGGGATGATGTATAATGTATAGAATTGCTGGCAGAATTGTCGCACGCCACCCAAAACATGATCATGCATAGAAGTGGAGCTAATGAGCATGCCCATGTGAACAGAAAACAAATAGTTTACCGGTTAATTAAGTACATATGACTTGTCTGTAAAAGTTATGACTCTTATTTCAGGTTTCCCAATTTTCCAGGGTAGCGTTCTTGGTGAAAACTGCAGAAGAATATATCAGTCGAGAGACGATTTCAGAACCGAAATGAGAAGCTTGCTTACCTGTAACACCCACGATCCATTGCGAAATGCGAACCTGCAAGGGTGAAAATTCCATTGGAGATTAAAGCAAATAGTGAGCCTGCTAAAAACCATAGATGCCAACTATGATTGAATTTCATGATGAAAGTGTATGCTGGTAAAGGTAGTTGAAAATGAATGCACACCATAATGGCTGTTGCTCCCTTCATGAACTCATTGGTCCTGGTCCCTAACCAAAATAAATTCTGATTTCCCGTCTGTCCTTTTTACCGCTTTTGCCAGACTTGTAGTACAGAAATCATAATGCACCCACCAAATAGGCCAAAAAAGATGTATATTGAAAAAGGAAATGGACCGGTGACATAAAGCAAATTATTAGAGGTTTATCAAGTTCATTTATACAGGGTACCATGAGATGAGTGAGGTGAGCATGGTGCAAACCATCGAATTAACCACTTTTGTCAGTGTTTGTTATTAACTATATTTAAGAAAACTTTAGGTATGCAGTTTATCCGCACAAGCAAACAGTTAGCTAACTGTAAGAGCTAGGAACTACAAAGGCAAATACTTTTGTAATAACACGCAGTAGTCAGTTTCACTTTATAAAGAATGTGTGCATAGGCCTCTCGGGAAGAGAAACTGGCATGCAATTTGTTTGTTTAATCTTCCATGGATGGGTGGAAGTGTGGAATGGATGAAGTGTTACAATATTGTAAACACTCACAGGGGGCGTGCAGCACGCACACCTACAGGATACAGTAGTGACGGTCAACTCAAGGCAAGACCCAGATGGATATCTTGATGGTAAATACATAACGTGCAAAGCAACCTGCAGGACAAGGAATGAAATGAATTAACACAAGGATAAAAACCATAGTTATGCATGTATGCAGCTAATTTCTACGAAAATAAATACAAATCATAACAAGTCGTAAGCACATTGAACCCACACAGGGACAAAAGAATTAATTCCAAACCCACATCTTCATTTCACCAAATTGATGGTCCCAAATCGAAATGGTAAGAGGACAAAACCTTATGCACCACCCAGCAAACAAGCCAAACCTAGATCACCAGCCCGTTTTTCTTTCCTTCATAGATGTAACAAAAGACACCAACTCCTTGCCTTATTGGTACCCAGCACAAATCACTTTGTGGGAAAGATGATTTTCCCCAACAGAAAAAAGATGATATAGACACTACCATCGTACACCATGCTAGTGAAGTTGAGATAGAGCCCTTTCTCCATTTCAGTCAACACCTCTCTTTCTATTGTATGCAGTATGTACACCGTGTGTGGGAGAGAGGGCAGGATTCCCAACAGCCATGTGAGACCCACGTACATCAGTGAGGCAGTGAGTAGGAGGGACCAGAACACAGGAAGCAGTGGACAAAAGCTGGGACTCAGCTGAGGGCATGGAAAGCCAAACACAGTAAACTATAAACACAAAAGATCATCTTTAGCCTTTAGCAGGCAGCTTTGGTATATCATTAGAATAGCTTGTTACTTGCTTTTAGTACAAGGGATTATGATGACAGGAAAGGCCAGTGAGAGAAGCATGAAAAGGGAAAAAAAATGTTCAGGAAAGAGTAAGCTTTGAGACAGCAAGGCCTGCACAGGAGCACCATGGGGGCATGTCTTTTGACCCGCAGGTGCGAAGCACAGTGAATTCGTGCTTGCAACTACCAAGAAACTTGGCCTCTGCAAAATGAACAAGCAAGCAAAATGCCATTGGGAGAGGTGATGTGATTTCTTTCTGGGATGCAACATTCACCCGGACAGACATGATAGTGCTATGTTTCAGGGCTCTGATACATGGTCATATGCCATGTGTGTCATCGCTGTTGAGTTACATATTTTCGAAAGTTTTGAATTTGGAAAGTCAGGGGCACCATGCAGCAACCTTGTGAAATGGCTAAGGTGCATAAACAAACGAAATGGAATTCCATGAAAGCTCAGCAAAATTACCTCTAGGAAACAAAACCAAAAGCTTCATGACCAGACCTTTTCATTAGGCACCATGGCATAAAAGATGCTAAACTCATAACTGAAACAGTAATCACCCTAATAAAATAGTCCAGGACAGTCGTCCTGAAGAAATCACGTAGTAAGAGAATAATTTAAATAGACTGCCTTAGTTTAAAGCAAGGCGTCTTTTCTCACCCAAAAATCTAGATGAATCTTTAGTGTTATATGTTATAAAATAAAGTCAGTAAGCTTTAGATAAAGGATCAATAGGTTGTGGAGCCAACCTACCACAACACCGACGCAAGAAACTTCAATAAGATGCTTTTCAGGCCCTACTAAAGTACGAATAGCATTTCAGAAGTAACAACAGATTCAAAGGACTTAAATATTGATTCGTAACCGTGCTTCCAGATAAGAAACTTGGCACGGCGAATCTTATAATACTGTTTAGCTGCTGTTTAATATGGATGGAGCTATAATAGAGGCGAGAAGTGTGGATAAAATAAAGAATAACTACAAGAAGGACAGGGGCACGCTTATCTGCATGATGCCAAAGGAAGCTTCCTTTCCTTTGCTCTTCCCGAAAAGCAGAGGTAAACATAACCAGGTTAAACTATTTACACATCATTCTTCCACGATTCCATATTCATCAACATCAAATACTATATTGCAGAGATGTAATTTCAAGCATCTACTGTTGTCGATTTCACCAGCCATGTACATTAAGAAAGTAAGTTCTCAGACTTGTCGGCAAAATATTTTGATGCAAATATACAACCTTTCGCCAGCTTGTTTATGTGCACGGTTAGTATGGCAACATGATCCAGCTAGCACAATATGCAGGCCAGGTAGAGAACCTTGGACCGCTCTGCCACAAATTCAACTTTTTAACATGCAGGCTGAATCTGTCCAGCCTATCAGACATGGTGTAGTGGTATGGCTATGGCAACAGCCTTCACCAGAAGGTTAGTATTAGCAATAATCACCCATATACCCTTTACAAAGCTGGAGTGCTACCTTATATCATACTTCTATAAGCAAAAACAGATTGTTCAGGCACAGGCCTCACGATAAGTATGATCTTTTAAATGCATGGGTGTATTGCACAAGAAAACAGTAAGTTCAAGGCAGCCTAAATTCAATGTACATCTTCTCATTCATAGGCACCTGCACATGTTCATTCAGTCAATTAGAAAAGCCTAAGAAAAACAATGCAGCTCTTCACAACTTCTGTTTTAAACAGTGCAAGTAAACATATGTATATTCTATGCAGTGATTATGTGGATAAAAGAGCAGGAACTCAATCTGAGTTGTAAGGACTCACCTAATGACAGTGAATCTGGCATTGTTAGCTGATCCGACTCATATGTCTAGTAAAGGCAAATGATTATTTCCCTTCACAAAAGAGAAATAACCTGAGTAGGTAGTTTCCACCAAGGCTCCAAGGTACAACAAACATCAAACGACACCAAATGCCACATGTACTAGAAACTTGATGCCCACAATTGCAGCTTAAACAATCAGCATCAGACTCTCTGCTTGGTGAATTAGGATATACTACACAATTCAGAACCCTATTATGTTGTGACCGGAACAGATATGGAATTATAAGACAAATACTTTTCATAAGCACTTGTGTCATCACAAAAAAGATATTGATTGTGAAATAGCACTACAGATAAACTAACATATACTATTTGATGAGGCAGAGAAATACATTATGATGTGATCTGGACTCAACGTTTTTCATTTTTCCTCTTCCTTGCTTGTGCTTTCTGCCACTTTTTCCTAGGCACTAGCTTACTCTTTGGCTTTAGCTTTAACTCTGGAGAAAATTTGAAATTCGTGTCCCTCATGCGTGCTTGTATATCCTTAAAGAACTGTATATTAAGCTTCTTTGGTCCACCCTCCCGTAGCTCTGCATATTCTGGTCCTGAGACAATGTTCTCAAATGCACCAATAAGGATATCTATATCAGTGACAACATCAAACACATTAATGTAGCGTCCATCAGGCCCTTTCTTCAACTTCTTCAGAGCATTTTCTACAGCAAGTTTTCTTGCTTGCTTTCCAGGAGAAAGCTCTGGCGGCTCCTTCTCAGCTTTCAACAACTCTGAGATTGTGCGATATTTAGGTGCTTCATCAAATTCAAACACCTTGTCTATATAAGAATCACTGCGCTCATTGGGGTGTGCATCAGTAGGAATGTCATCATCATCATCATCTTCACTGCCACTCCAGAGAGCCATATCGTCTTCATCACTCTCAGAGCATATACTTCTTAATTCGTCACTGTCATCAGCATCAATTAGATTTGCATTTTCCTTGGCTTGTTTCTTCACTTTTTTAATTTCTCTCTCCATTTTTGTATCATTCTCTTCCTCATCCTCATCCTCGCTACCAGTCCACAGGCAGTCCTCCTCATCTACATTCTCTTGCCAAGCTTTCCTAAACTCTTCATCACCTGGCCTTCTTTTACCAAACAGGTCATAGCGCGAGCGATCATCAGCAAAGAATCGCGTTCCTGGAAAAGATGAATCCTTAGGATGACCTCATTCATTGGTATGAAGAAATACACTCTTTAGGCTTATCACAGTATCATAAAATTTAGTTGCCTCGATCACCGTTTTAATTATCATTTTATTAGATCACTTGACCGTCTCTTAAGGTATGTCGTTCATCAAAGAAGTGAAGAGATACAGCCACTGGAATTGCGGAATGTGAATGAGAACTAAAACAGTAGCAAGATGTCTTTTCTCTACTGATTCATACACGGAAAGAGACACATTGTTTCCAATAAATGGCACCCGCTATTTTATCATATAGTTTCAAAAAATAAAAAATCCTATGCCTTCAGGGGGTATCTGGCTTTAAGTAAGCGTATCTTTACACATCGTGCTTACTTTTAGACAGCTTTTGGTTTATCGTCCACACGTATGTCTTCCTAACTGGGTTAGTCCCATGAATCAGTTTTGGATGACCATAAAAAGGTTTGGCATACAACAGATGGAAAATGTGTTTATGAACTAAACATGCACTACCGCAGGTGGTACTGAAAACAAAAATAGCAGAGCACCTGATTATTTGATGATTATGTGCAACATAATTCATTGTACTATGTAATGTCACATCCGTGTGTAGGTTGGTTTTTTTTAGGACGGAGGGGTATTATAATTTGTCTACCTCAAAAAAAAAAGCCAAATTCTGAGTTATCAGACAGAAACATAGTAATGAGGTTTCAGACTTCAAGCTGCATAGCATTTCTTCACAACCTCAACAGATGCGACTATACAACAAGACCTGGCACCCACTACGCAACCCACCCAGGAAAAAAAATTAGCAAGCTCGGGATTGAATTCGAGGAAACCTTACCTCCGAGGGCCCAAATTGGAGGGGTAGAAGGACCGGCGACGTTGCGGCAGCGGGCGATGGCCAGAGCCGACGGGGAAGAGGACGGGTCCCCGAGGCACCGCGCGGGGAGGCCGAGGCGGAGATGCGGGAGGAAGTGGCGCGCGAGGAGGCGGCGAGCCATGGGGGGAGTGGCGCCCACGGAGGTTGGAGCGTGGAGACTTGGAGAGGGTGGAGGAGGAAGAAGCTGACACGACGGAGCAGAGCTCGGCGATGCCTGGGGAGGGAGGCGGCACGGCGGAGCGGAGCGGAGGACGCGGTCGACGGCGCCGGCCCGCGGCGGAGTGCGGAGGGGAGGGGTGACGGTGGAGAAAAGAGTACTAGTAGTACACTATATTTTTCCTCCCAGTGGAATGGGCTCAATCCGAAAGCCGGCCCATCCAAGAGAAATTTTAGAGCCTACAAGGTTATTATAACTCAGGAAAATATGGCCCAGTATTTTTACACTGGTTTTGGGCTTTATAATGGGCTTCCAACCAAGGCCTAATTATGTTACAGAGGTCAGGTCAAGCTGCCTAATCAACATGATGTTTCTCATTACAGGAAAGCAATTTTTGGATTTCGGAGTGTGGTTTGGTCAGTATATGATGCCTATAAATGGAGATGATCAGAGGAAAGGAAACTATGTTCTTTTTTTTTTTGAGAACAGGAAACTATGGGCTTGCTTGGACATCTCTTACTATTCCTTGTACTTTTACATCTCTTACTCTTAGTGATGAGAACGAGAAACAAAACCTAATAAACCAATTGGAAAGATAAGTGTTCAAATTTTGTAACAAAACAATCCATATTTCATCACACTGTTCACCATGATCCACGTATATATGCGACGAAAATAAAACTGCCAACATTCTCCATCTAGCTTTTGCAAAAGGTGTGACACCACCCACGGTACAGCTGTCATTTTAAACACGGCCCTGTTTCCTCGGAGGCATCAGACTGACATTAGGCCCCACATCTCCTCCGGCCCCACACGTCAGACGCACCTACAATCTGTACGCAGGAAACACTACAGTGGGGTAACCGTATTAACCAGTTATTAACCACCTCCTCCTCCACCACTCGCGACCCCACCCCAGATCAAGCGGAGGAGGAGGAAGAGGAGAGGGCAAAAATGGCGCAGCTGCAGGAGACGTACGCGTGCTCGCCGGCGACGGAGCGCGGCCGCGGGATCCTCCTCGCGGGGGACCCCAAGACGGAGACGATCGCCTACTGCACGGGCCGCAGCGTCATCATCCGCCGCCTCGACGCGCCGCTCGACTGCTGGGCCTACCCGGACCACGCCTACCCGACCACCGTCGCCCGCTTCTCCCCCAACGGCGAGTGGGTCGCCTCCGCCGACGCCTCCGGCTGCGTCCGCGTCTGGGGGCGCTACGGCGACCGCGCCCTCAAGGCCGAGTTCCGCCCCCTCTCCGGCCGCGTCGACGACCTCCGCTGGTCCCCCGATGGCCTCCGCATCGTCGTGTCCGGGGACGGCAAGGGGAAGTCCTTCGTCCGCGCTTTCGTGTAAGCACAACAACGCGCCCCCCTCGATCTCTTCTCTTTACATCTCGATCTCACGGGAAAGGATTTGGGGGTTCGGGGGATGCGAAGGGTTGCCACCTTTTTTATATTCTGGATCGTCTGTCGTTAGGAGATGGAGGGCGTAGAAATTGTTATCGCGATCTTGCAATAGAAAGTGATTCGAAGATTTGTAGCCTAAGGTAATTTTTGGGGTGCTTCGCAATGGCCAATGGGGATTATAGGATAGGCCTCCTGACCTCCTCACGGCTCACCCCTTCTATTTGGGTGGTGGATGTAGATTATTAGGACCACTTGCCATTGGCGTTGGATTATAAGTTTACAAGTGATATGTTCATTATTTATCAAGTTGTAATTGATGATCATAATGATTTTTGTTGGCACCAGATGGATATACCGGCCCTGCAATCATGTAATCTGTGGGGTTCATTTAGAAGTTTATTCTATCATTTATTTCTTGCATTACATGTGTTCTAATTTCTGGTATATAAACTCATGTTCAGCCCTTTGAATCTTGTAGGTGGGACTCTGGCAGCACTGTTGGTGAGTTTGACGGGCACTCAAAGAGAGTTCTGAGCTGTGACTTTAAGCCAACCCGGCCGTTCCGCATTGTGACATGTGGTGAAGATTTTCTGGCAAACTACTACGAAGGACCACCATTTAAATTCAAGCATTCCATAAGGTTGCAAATAATCAAATAATACTGCCAGTCTTAGTCTGTCATTTTCATGCCTACTTAAAACTTGTAGTACACTGCTTCTAAGGTTGTTTGTTTCCTAATATCTGTTGGGATGTTTATGGCATAAGGACCAGATCACTTGATATTTCTTCTGGTACTACATGCATTACATGTGCATACACGAAACTTCCATTTTCCTTGGTATATATTTTGTTTTAACAGAGACGACATCTGCATAAAAAATATTAGTGTAACCTATTGCCCTCACAAAGTTACTTTGTTTGTTCCAATCTTATCTTTATCAAACTTGTGTTATCTAAATTCTGAAGGATAACGTTCGACATTTAAAGAAAAGCTCAAGTGGCTTGTTTCAGTGTACCACTAAGATATGCTGCAGATCTACATATTTCATGATACCCCTTTTAGTTTTCATTTGTTGTCATTTATGTTCTATATGGTAAGTTTGTTTCTTCTTTCTGGCCCTTCTTTACATATATTTTATGTTTACCCGATTCCTTCAAATTTCAGGGATCACTCAAACTTTGTTAACTGTATCCGATATGCTCCTGATGGGAGTAAGTTTATCAGCGTGAGTTCAGATAAGAAGGGTTTGATATATGATGGCAAAACTGGAGACAAGATTGGAGAACTTTCCAGCGAAGGCAGTCACACAGGGAGTATATATGCTGTTAGCTGGAGTCCTGACAGCAAACAAGTAATTTCACATTAGTTATTCCATATTGTTAATTATTGAACTATCAATTCTGAAAGTCTTGAATTTCTGGTATATTGAAATTGATCTTGGTCAAGGACTCTAGGTATGAAGTTCCTTCAGTAGGCGGCAGTAAAGAACAGAAGTGCAGATTCAGAAAATGTACTTCATAGAATATAACTTTGTTAAATGTTAATTATAGATAATGTACCTATATGATTGTTGGATTGCCTGCAAAGTATAAGCTTTCTGCCTAGATCTGAGAATGATCTACCTGTCAGTTGCATGACTTATTTATCTAGGATGTGCATTTTTTCTAATAGAAATTGGAATTCAATTTTAGTCTGTGCATACTGCATACTTTAGCTATCATGACACATCAACCTTTTATGGTCTTATTGATGTATATTTTCTCTTTACCTTCTTGTTCCAAGTAACTTCATATGTTTTGCATTCTGTAATTCATTTCTAACTGTAGTTTCTTCATTCGCCCATGGCTCTAGGTTCTGACAGTTTCTGCTGATAAAACTGCCAAAGTCTGGGACATACTAGAAGACGCTAGTGGGAAATTGAACAGAACTTTGGCTTGTCCTGGTACAGGTGGAGTAGATGACATGCTTGTGGGTTGCCTCTGGCAGAATGATTATCTTGTGACAGTCTCTCTTGGTGGGACATTTAATGTGTTCTCTGCAAGTAATCCAGACAAAGAGCCAGTAACCTTTGCAGGACATTTGAAGACTGTTAGTTCTTTGGCCTTTTTCCCACAAAGTAACCCCAAAACTATACTGTCCACAAGTTACGATGGTGTTATCATGAGATGGATAAAGGGTGTTGGATATGGTGGCAGATTGATGCGAAAGAACAACACCCAGATTAAATGCTTTACTGCAGCAGAAGAGGAACTCGTCACCTCTGGATATGATAACAAGGTGAGATAGACAATGATTAGTATAAATACCCAGTGTTCCTCAAAACGTCTGTTAGAGTAATAGAATATGTATTGTTTTTTATTCTTTGGAACCTTTTTCTTCATGGTATATAAAGGTTACAATGTTGTGACCATTGTTTGTGAATGCTTAAATCGTAGGTTTATTAAAAAAACACTTCTTTGTATTTTAGTACTTTTTTCTTAAACTTCTTACCACTATTATAGGTGGCTAATTGTGTGACCATGTGTGCATAGTCAACTTGTTATGGGAAATTGGCATGGTTGTTATTGTCGGTCCTGTACTAATCTATACAAATCTCAATATTGAATATTCACAGTGTCTATCCTTACAATTTTAACTTAAATAATTTGGAAATTGCTAGGTGGGAAATGCGAGTAGTTTGTATGAGATCTGTATAACTGTATTTCTATAATGCACCAAAACAGTAACAGCTTAAAAAGTCTGCAGTCTCCAATTTGGATCAAACTTCAGGAACACTTTCATACAGATGCATATACTTGCCATGATACAATGTGATGTACCTCCCACAGTGCACAGAAATTGATTCTCGAGTCCCAAGATGACCAAAATATAGTGTTATTTTATTAATGCCAACATCAACTTCTGAGTTTGAAATTTTAAGTGTATTTCTCTATTCTTGATTGAACAATGGAGTTTAGTGATGAGCGACTTATTATTTTCTTTTTGAAAGCAGGTTTTCAGAATTCCTCTTAATGGAGATCAGTGTGGAGATGCTGAATCAGTTGATGTAGGAGGTCAGCCAAATGCTTTGAACCTTGCAATTCAAAAACCTGAATTTGCACTGGTCACAACAGATTCTGGGATAGTATTGCTGCACAAGTCAACGGTCATTTCTACAACCAAAGTTAATTATACTATCACTTCATCTGCTGTTTCTCCTGATGGCACTGAAGCCATCGTTGGTGCACAAGATGGGAAACTGCGTATCTACTCCATCAATGGGGATACAGTTACAGAAGAAGCATTAATTGAGAAGCACCGGGGTGCTATTACTTGCATACATTATTCGCCTGATGTTTCCATGTTTGCTTCTGCTGATGCCAACAGGGAAGCCGTTGTGTGGGATCGGGCAACGAGAGAGGTATTGTCAGTTCTCAACTTCAGTCTTTTCTAGTTGTTAAGGGATTATAGACTGTCCTTTTCTTGTTTTTAGGTCATCTTTTCACTATGCACTGTAGTACATTTTCTTAACCTGAAAATCACGACAGTAGCATTTGTTTTACTGTTTGTTTTCCTCAGTTTTACTTTCAATGAAGGCCATGGATCTATGACACTGTCCATTGGCAATGGCATGTACATTGACTGATATTATGAATCTCACTCTTGGTTACTGACTATCTTGATTTGTCACCTTATTATTACATTTATTCTTTACTTTTGTGAAATAGAAAATGAAAATTATGAAAATAACTTATTGTTGCTAGTCATGTATAGTTTGTTGAAAGTCATTACAGAAAATATTTTCCTTAAAAGTATTACTGAAAATATGTTGGTCCATATCCAAGGAGAGGTGGAAGCTTGTGTTCCCCTTGTATGATTTGCAATTGCATGTGCACTTACATTACATTTCAGCCCCACATTGCCCCTACTGCTTTACAAGCAACTTGTATAGTTACCTGAAACTTGGTTTCTATGTAATTTGTGGATTTGTTATTTTGTCTTCTTTTTTGGGAAGAAAAGGATTGTACTAACATTATTGTTTTCTTCAACAGATCAAGCTGAAGAACATGCTGTTCCACTCAGCTCGGATAAACTGCCTGGCTTGGTCACCTGACAATCGCCTGGTTGCCACAGGCTCATTGGACACCTGTGCAATTGTATATGATATAGACAAGCCAGCATCCAGCCGCATCACCGTAAAAGGAGCTCATCTTGGTGGAGTCCATGGTTTAACCTTTGTCGATAATGATAGTCTGGTGACTGCTGGGGAGGATGCATGCATCCGAGTTTGGAAGCTGGTGCCACAATAGATGTTCTCCCTGATGTTGCCTGTTGGGCGTGTCTTCGTCACTTGATTGAAATAAACATTGTTTGCACTTGTCCCTTAGGGTGTCTGCGATTGTTTTCCTATGTTGCGACGCAGTTGGCCTTGAGTTGCATTTTCTTTTTGTTGCATTTCTGGAAGAACTTGTTGATTGTTGTTATTTTATCCCTGCGTCTGATTTTGTTAGGAACTGAGAATTCAGGGATGCTGTCTTTTTTTTTCCTTCCTCCGTTTGTAACCTGCACATGGCTGTATCTGTTTGTAATTTTGACCGATCAGCTGCATAACGCTTTCCTCTGCTGCCTTTTACATGTAATTCTCCATTTGTTCCTTACCATCCTTTGAAGCAAGGTATAGGTCCAGCTGATGAAGTAGAATACTACCGTGCTTTTTTTGTTCTTCCTTGGAGTGGATGTAGAAATTTGCATCAGCATAATATTTGCAGGGCATATAATTCTCCCCATTGATGAGAGGGTAAAGGAAAGAACATATGATCTGGGATAATTGCTGGCTAACCTGAATATGTTCTGATGTAGTGCGCTTGAAGGAAGAGGCATGTCTCTGGCATAGCAAAGTAGGCGTTCTGATATATCTGAACTTGACTCCAATACAGCAGAGTTGTTATAATCGAGGAGTTCATGACGATATTGCAAGAGCAATTGCAGGCTAATTTTAGTTACTACCACCTCCGTTTTATATTATAAGTCATTTTAATTTTTTTTAAGTAAATTTTGAGCTTGATCAAATTTATAGAAAAATTTAACAATATTTACAAGTTTGATTGAATGTAGCATTGAATATATTTTGATAATATGGTTATTTTGTATTAAAAATATTATTAATTTTTTCTATAAACTTGGTTGAACTTAAATAAGGTTGATTTAAACAAAAGTTAAAGAGCCTTGTAATATGAATTACATACGGAGGGTGTAGTCTTTAGCTGGTGCATAGTAGAACTAAATTTACATAACGCCCTTCATGAGCTACAAAATGTCTCAGCAGCAACAATCAATTGAACAGAAAACCTGTTATGCATGAACTCTACAGATGAATGCTTAAATTTTTAGTTTTCTTGGTGTGGCAACTTAAGAAAAGAGAGTTTTGGAATATATTTTTAAAAACCTGCTTAATACTTACTCATACCTATTTAAATTAATGTCAAAGCTTATATAAAAGTCTCACAGTTAGGATCGCCTTTTGATTATTTTGCTATCCACGAGAATGATACTCCATCCGTTTTATATTATAAGATTTTCTAGCATTGGACAATGCTAGAAAGTCTTATAATATGAAACGGAGAAAATACTAGTTATAACCATCATGTGAATGACATGTTAACCAGTATGAAATCTCATTTTTTGGAGGACCAAAGTAATCATTACTAAAATCAGTGGAGGCTTTTGGACTTCTGTCATGTTTGTGCGTGTATAAAAGAGAGCGACTTATTAATACTTGATTAATCATTATTAGATTAAAAAACTTGAAACATATAATAATATGATTTTTAAAATAACTTTCCTATTTTTTTTTCAAAAAACACATCATTCAACGGTTTAGAAAATGTGCACGAGAAAAACAAGAGCTTAAGTTAGGAAAGGAGAGTGCTGAACAGCCTAAGTCTGTGTTCTTAAGCGAGAGTTCCCAACTTTTACTCCTCGTTTTTTCCATGAGCACACTTTCCAAAATAATAAACGGCGTATATATATATATATATGTATAAAAAAGAAAGTTGCTTTAGAAAATTATATTATTTTTTAAAAAATTTAGCTTATGCTTAATTAATCACACGCTAATCCGTTGCTCTGTTTTACATGTGTGAAGGGTTAGTTTCCAACGCACACTAAATAACACGGTCTAAAAAGCTACTTCACCACGTTATTACTCTAAATTATTTACTTTATGCCTTTAAATATATGTTTTCTTAAAAAGATATTTATACTATACTGTTGTAACTACTCGTTCCAAATTATTTATATTAAATTTATTTACCATCATTGATTAGATAATTTGCGACAACAATAAGACGAGGAATGCATTCACTTGTCCCTTAACTTGATATTGAGTTTGAATTACATCCTCAAACCGCAATATCAAATATAACACGCTCCTCAACTTGTAAAACCGATACAAATATAGTCTCAAGACAATATTGTAAATAGTTTTAGCGTTTGTCATAAGTCGTGGAAAGAGATGGAAGAGGGGGAAAAGGAAGAAGAAAGCTGTGGTTTCACTAACATGTGGGGGCCACATGTTTTTTACTTTCTATTTTTTCTATCTTTGGTGCCACGTGAGCTAAAACAGCTTACAATACTATCTTAGAGTTATATTTGTACTGAATATGTAAGTTAAGGGACATGTTATATATATGGTATTGTGATTTGATGATGTAATTCGAACTCGACGTTAAAGTTGAGATATCTTAAGTGAACTTGTTGCATATATAATAAGATGACTAATCAGTTTCGGAAGGTTGAAAAGCCCATGTAGCTCCGACCGACCGAGCCCAATTCCACCGGAATCCGGCCTGCCACCGTTTCGTGTACTGCGTAATCGTGCCTTCTTTTGCCTTCTCTCTCTCTCTAGTCTCTCCTCTTTTGGTGGTCTCTCTCTCTCTCTTCTCTCGCCTCACTTCGCATCGCCTCCACCACCACGGTTCGGCTCGGCTCGGCTACTCCTCTCTCTCTCCCTCTCTCCTCCTCTCACCTAGGGCACGCGCCGCCGCCGCCGCCGCCTCCCCCCTCCTCCCCGCGCGATCCCGCCGCCACCCGATCGACCCCACCCTCCGATCGCCCGAGGTCAGCACGCTCCCCCTTCCCCCAACCCTCCTCCTCCTCCCCTCCCCTCCCCTCCCTATCGGCTCCGATTATCTCCGCCGCCCCGTTCCTCGGGGCCCGTTGCGGCGGCGCCGCCCCCCGATCTCTGCGCGCTGGTGGTTCCGCTGCAGGTAGATGCGTTCGAGTTTGTTTTTATTGTTATTATTATTATTGTTTATTATTGTTATTCCGTGCCCTTGTTTTGATTCGGTCGCGGTGCTTGTAGCAATCAATCGAGGCTGGATTGGTTAATGGGATCGGTGGCGCCGCCGATTGGTTCCGGGGGCTAATTGGATGGGTGCTCTCTGGATTCTCTAAGCTAGGTTGATGTTCCGTACAAGGGTGGTTTGCTTCTGCTGCGCTGCTAGCTCTTGATTCCGTTGCCTGCAGAGTTTTGTTTTTTTAGTTTTGGCCGTTTTTGTGGTGCTTATTAGAGAGCAATCGCGTCTAGGAGGTCAAAGGCTCTGTGATTTTTGACGACTTGTTTCCTTAGGAATTAGGATTGAATTGTAGTAATAAATAGGTGCTATTAGCTTAGCAGAAATCTTGATACAATTTCCTTTTGTTAAGTTGCTGATTATAATCATGGGTCTTTCGTCTTAAAAACAACCGCTCTTATATCTCATCTTGCTGAAGCGTGCAGTATCTATCTCCTTTTCTATATTACACTGGATCATTTAGGTTTTAGTGGTGCTCATTAATCATGACAACACAGCTGTTAAGCGGCAAATATTGCTATGCTGTATGATCAATGTACATGCGAGCTTCAATCTAGTGCTATATCAGTTCATTATGATGAGCCACCTTGTGTTTGAAGTTGAAGTGGATTAATCTTGGTACCGTACTTTATCAGCAGTGAAGTTAAATGTGTCGGTTATTAGTGCTTCCTTCTCGATCTGCATCAAGTAAACAGCTACATGTTTAGAGCCATAAGTAACGGTGAGGCGAATAAAAGATTTCCAGAGAGTATAGCATGTGGGCAAATAAGCTATTAATTACGCATGTAGCCAAATGTGTTCCGGTTTTATATATTTCAGTATGTCTTTTTCTCTCTGATGATTAGGATTATCGAATGCAGTTAATGTAATATTTCAATTTATAACTGAATCCCAATTCTCCCCCTTTGTATGTATTGGAATCCTGTATATGAAGGTATGTGAAGAATGCACAGAGTATACAGAAGAAATAGGCACAATTGGAGATACTTGCCATCTATGATAATGAAAACATAGTCTTTCTTGGAAATGAATTAGATATGCATTATTTTCTGGGCTTTAATGATTGTTACTAATTTTGTTGTCTAGACTGTTAACGTTATGCTTTATGATTATTTTTAAGGCCTCCTGTTTCTAATCTGGAACATATTCTTTGCGTTACAGTTAAGTATAGGGCTTCACGATTGCTGGGAATCTACTTGCATAGCTTAATTCAAACATGGAAAATCTACCCAATGGCTCAGCAAATATAGCTGAGAAGAACCAGGATAATGAGATGTCTACAGATGCTGGTGAGCCTGAAGAAGTAGCAGATATATTTATTTATAGGGAAGATGTTGTCAGCTTGAAGTCAAAAGAGGACACCCGTGGGTTAGTTTTGGAGGTAGCAGGAGAATATGATTCTGAAGGTAGCATCACTGATGATGATACTGATACTGAGGAGCATGAACACAAAAGTTCTCATAGGACTGAAAATGGTGGTGCTGATGGTGATAATGTCAGTAATGGAGTTGATGTTGATAGTCAGAGTTCATTGCCTGATAACAAGGTTAGGGTTCTATGGATTGATGGTGTCGAGAAGACGGAAGATATTGACAGCGTAGTTGTCATGGACAGAAGTTTCCTTCATGGAGATATAGTGGCTTCTGCCACAGATCCAACTGGTCAGATGGGACTTGTTGCTGATGTCAGCCTTGTGGTTGATTTGCAAGGACCTCACGGAGAAATAATAAAGGGAGTATCCTCTAAAGATTTGAGACGCATCAGGGAATTTAACGTAGGTGATTATGTTGTCTCTGGGCCATGGCTTGGTCGAGTCGACGAGGTGTTGGATAATGTTAATGTGTTATTTGATGACGGCTCCGTCTGTAAAGTAGCCAGGGCAGATCCTATGCGGCTAAGGCCAGCATTGGGGCCACTGAATCCAAATGCAAGCTGTCCCTTTTATCCTGGACAGCGTGTCAAGGCAGTGAATTCATCTGTTTACAAAACATCCAGGTGGCTCAATGGACTATGGAAAGCAAGTCGTCTTGAAGGCACTGTCACAAAGGTGGAAACAGTTGCAGTTATAGTCTATTGGATTGCATCTGCACACTTTGCAACGAATCAAGAATCTGTTCCTCCTGAAGAGCAGAACCCAAAGGATCTGACTCTTTTGTCTTGTTTTTCATATGCAAATTGGCAATTAACTGATTGGTGTCTTCCTAACCAATACACATCATTGTGTACTGATGATTCTTTGATCGAAAGTTCAGAAATAAAAGACTCTGACATTCCTGAATCCAGTGATGTTAAGACAGAACTAGCGCAGAAGACTGATATGGATGAAACCCCTGGGAGGATGGATGGAGATTCTTCTGCTGATGGATCAAATATGGTTTATGAAGATAACACATCCTTAGCCAAAGAATCAGAATCAGGCACTATTGCATCAACCGTTCCAAAGGAGGGATCACAGGACAATGCAACATACAGGAAAAAACTTAGGAAAGTTTTTGTCAAAAAGGATAAAAGAACAAGAAGAAGAGACGAGAGCTTTGAAAGGGCTCTGCTTATTGCAAATACATACACGAAGGTTGATGTGATCTGGCAAGATGGGACGAAAGAATGTGGAGCAAGCTCAACATCGCTCATCCCGATCCACAGTCCAAATGACCATGAATTCTTTCCGGAGCAGTATGTCGTGGACAAGGTTGGTAATGATGTTGATGATTCTTCTGAAACAAAACGTGTGGGTCTTGTTAGAAGTGTTAATGCAAAGGACCGAACTGCATCTGTATCATGGTTTAAGCCTTCATTACACCCAGAGGAGCCCAGAGAAATCGAGTGCAATGAAATTGTGAGTGCATATGAATTGGATGGCCATCCAGATTATGATTATTGCTATGGAGATGTTGTTGTTCGCTTGCCATCTGTTTCACTGCCTGTTGAATCAACCAATAGGGAGAACACCATGGAACTGGATAATGTAAATTCTACAGAAGTATCGGCAACCCCTGTAGCTGATGCAGAGGAACAGTTTCCACAGAAGGAATCCAGTTTAGAATTTACTAGCCTTTCATGGGCTGGTAATATAGTTGGTTTTGAAGACGGCGATATTATAGTCATCTGGGGCGATGGTTCAGTGTCAAAGGTAATTCCTTAACATCTATTAATGCTGAAAATAGCATTTGGTTCCAAAACTAACTTCAATTCCTGTTGTTTTTTCAGGTTGGTCCACATGAAATATATGTTGTTGGTCGGGAAGATGATGGTGCCTCACTAGATGATGGAACTGCCAGTGATGGTGCTAGCTGGGAGACTGTTGATGACAATGAAACGGATTTGCCTGATGATTCTGCACAGGTATTATCTGTCTGCATCTATTGTTGTTTTGCCCAGCCATTCCTTTCCTGAAGTACCTTTTAGTTTCATTTAGTTCCATTTGTTGATCGCTGCATTCTCTTTCAGGACGATTCGCAAAATGTAGCAGACAGTAACATCGAAAGGGAAAATGGTTCATTTAATTCGCAGGATGGAAGCTCTGTTGCAACTGGTCCACTTTCTGTTGCTTTTGGCTTTGTGACCCGGCTCGCGAGTGAACTCTTTGCTCGAGGTAAAAAGCATTTAGATGGATCAAACTCAGATGCTATGGATGAAGTTGAATCTCACCAGTCTAATGAGATTTCAGAATCTGGTGATGATATTGATAAAGCTGAGGGGGAGAACAATGTGGCAACATCTGAGAGTACCGTTGTAACAACAAATGACGCTTCCGGTGGGAAGTCTGTAGATGTTGATATGGCTGACAAGCCTGGAGATTCAGATGGCTTCAAACACTTTGATGTTCAGCAGTGCCCTCCAGACCATCATTACCTGGAAAACATGGCGCAGGTAAAATTTTATTACATGACATGTATATTATGCTGTTGTTAAATGTCCATATATTATTAACACTCCTATTGCATTTTTTGGAAGGATCTGCTTGCAAGAGCTGATTATACCCACAGTTTTCTTTGACCATTTTAATATTTTGTTGGTTATTTAGATTTCTTGCTTATAAATAGCTAATAAATGCTGTAGCAGAGCACTGGTGGAAGAAAGTGGGTAAAAAAGGTACAGCAGGAATGGAACATACTTGAGAAAAATCTACCAGGTTTGCCATGCTTCCTCCGGTTTAACCTCATTCAAATGCTAATAAAAAGATTATACACAACCATATTGTGATCTAACTGATGTTAGTTTTACTGCAATTGTAGATTATATTTATGTTAGGGTATTTGAGGATCGAATGGACCTCATAAGAGCCGTGATTATTGGAGCAAGTGGAACACCATACCAAGATGGTCTTTTCTTCTTCGACTTCCACCTTCCACCTGAGTTTCCACAAGTTCCTCCGGTAATTGACAATTACATTGCCTTACTGTCCATCTTTTATTTTCATCTTTATTTTGCTTATCATATCTGCTGGTAATTTTTTACAATTGTAAATGAGCTCCTTTCATTTGTTACCAAATCTGCAGTCGGCGTACTATCATTCTGGAGGTTTGCGTGTAAATCCAAACCTGTATGTGGATGGGAAGGTCTGCTTAAGTCTCTTGAATACCTGGACGGGCAGAGGGAATGAAGTATGGGATCCATCATCATCCAGTATTCTCCAAGTCCTGGTTTCTCTTCAGGGCTTGGTTCTAAATGAAAAGCCCTATTTTAATGAAGCTGGCTATGAGAAGCAAGTTGGTACTGTTGAAGGGGAGAAGAATGCATTGCCATATAATGAGAACACATATCTGCTGAGCTTGAAATCCATGTTGTATATCCTGAGGCGACCTCCAATGGTAACACAGCTCTTCCCTCTTTGAGAGCTATTTCATTTATGTTATATACTCAGATAGGTTTATCACAAGCCTGTGCATGTTAGATCAACATGTCTATATCTTTATGTACTTTATTTTGGATGCTAAATCCTGAATCAGACATTCATTCCATTGTTCCCATTGCAATCCGTGATTTTTCTAGCAGACAAAGCAAGAAATTGCATTGCCATATAGTAAAACTAACTCTTACTGTGCTAGTACCATAAAGATGCTTAACTATACCTTTTTTTTACAATCTTTTGATCTTCTGATTGTTTAATTTACTATTGATGCAGCATTTCGAGGACTTTGCAAAGAGCCACTTCTCCAAGCGTGGCAAATACATTCTCAAAGCTTGTGAGGCCTATTTGCAAGGTAATGGGGTTGGGACGCTCACAGATGATGCCTGCACCACCGAGAGAAGCAAAGAACAGCCATGCTCGGTGGGTTTCAAACTCACATTAGCAAAAATTATGCCACGGTTGATTACTGCCCTGAAGGACGCTGGAGCAAATTGTGACCAATATGAGCACCTCGGGAAAACGGAAACTGCTCAAGAAGAACACTGAATGACTTGTATGGATATCATTTTTTGGTTTCAGAAAGATGATCACCTCACCTGCTGTTTTTCGTATAAATGTACATTACATTTGTTTCTTGTTTCTATTTAAACATTTGGAAAATTTGGTTCCAAATGTGTTCATCTCTTCTCAACTGGGAGCTTGAGCTGCCCTGTACAGTTTGTTTTTGTTAAGCTTGCAGGGTTCGTTATGGCCAGGATAGTATGCCAATTCTGAACCGGGCCTAGAATTTCCAGGAATAGAGATGTGAAATCTAATGGATGGTATAATTCCCCTCACCGAGTAAACCGTAGACAAGTAATTCACCGGACTATGTTCATGTTTACTGATATACGGTCGTTCATCAGCTTCTTCACATGCTGTAATGGTGAACTGGTATTACCTCATTTTCATTTTTTGATTGAATGCTAAGTTGAGAATAGTGGGTGATAATGGACACTTGCCATGGAAACATTTGATGCTGGTGAACGAATTTCTGGATAAGTTGTTTGAATTTCTGGACAAGTTACTCCCTTATCTGTTTGACCATGTGATGCTGGTAGTTTGATTTGATCAATTTTATTTAAGCTACCTACTTGTGACAGGTGCAATAGTGCCCACGCATTCTTTCAGATTATGACAACGTCATGGTCTAAACCAAAGATTCAAGGTGGCAAAGTCGTACAGGATTTATTTCCCAGTTGCACAGTTTCATGGGGAAAATCCATTGAAATGCAACAGATTTTTCAGAGTTGGTACAGATGCGTTGCTCCGGGTTAAATAGTGGATCCATCCGATAGAGATTTGCTGGATGCGATGAACATTTATGAATCCTAGCAAATTGAAGGGTTAATTCGATGGGCAGTAATGCATGGACAATACTAGGGTCAAAACGATAGATAGTGAACTCACAGTTTGGGGGCTTCAAACTTTCATTATAAAATTATTTTTGCCATGGTTTATTACATATTCAACAATTGTTTATTGCTCCTATCAGAACATCTTAGAAAACGTGGTTCCAAATGAATTCATCTGTGTTCCAATCGAACTTGGTTTTTTTTTTTTTTAGGAAATCCCAGTCGAACTTGGCATTGAACTGCTCTTCTTGGTCAAGCATGCAGGAATACATCGATGTGTAATCCAGTAATGGATAGTAAATTCCTCCTTTCACCTATTCACCCTTCTTCAACAAATCTCACCGGTCACCATTACTCGAGAATATAAATTCAAAATTTTCATCACCCCGTTTGTCATGTCTAATGGTTTGACATGTTATTTTTTTATTAGATATAAATAATATTACATTCCCAGCCTCTGTTGTTACGCACACGGACAGGTTGACATGTTCTATTCTCCCTCCTTCCCGATTTGATCGAATGTTTGATAATATAATATAACTAGTATCCTTATGTTTTTCTGCAATTGGCAATTGCCAGCCGATACATTGGAAGATTTATAAATGGAAGAGTCGTCTCTTGAGCCGTCATCTGTATGTGTCTGTGGATGATCCACCCTCTCATACCCTGTGATTTTGACCTTCCGTTTTTTGTCAACAAATCTGGATACAACCTGGCTCAAGACTTGAAGCTGCAACCATGCTCAGATTCTTGTCATGAAATGCCGAACTCTTTTACCTCTTTTTGGTTGTTGTAACTGAAAGTGTGAAACTAAGTAGAAATCTTCAATACCCAGGGGCAGAGGCTGACTCCATGCCCTTATCTCCGAGACAGAACAACAGAGAAAAAAGAGATTGGGCTGATTACAAGGATTAAAGTTGTTGTTGATTACTTGATTAGGAGAGTCCAACAAGTAAGGCATTGATCAAACCTTGCAAAATTACCAACCTAATTAGCCTACCCCAGCACAAACCTGTCCAGCCGGCTACATGTGGAGAAGAAAAAAGATGAGTCAGAGCAGCAAATGCATATGCTCTCCCTCTCCTTCCTGGGAAGAAGAAGAGATGATCGGTCAATTGAATTCATCAAATAGGTTTCAATGACAATTGAACAGTAGATAGAATACTAGATGAACAAGTAATTGCCTTTCAAACTTTCTTTGCTACTACTACACTACAATATTCAGTCGGTTTCAACGTTAGCTAGATTTCCTTGAAATTCTGCACCAATATTTATTCAGAGTTAGTTGGCGAAGAAACGTCGGTCCATTGTATGGGTTTAACACTTATCAAGATAACGCGTTTCAGGCCGATTTCAGGGTCAAAAAGAGAGAAGAGAGCTCACAGCTGGAGTTGTTGCATCATCATACCGACGGGATGTTCTGTTAGGGCATCTAGTCACTCGATCGATCGTGTCGTCAAATCTGACGTATTTGCATCTGTCGATCAATCACGATCAAATCCACAGGTTTCTCTCTTGTGTGTTCATTCCGTCTCTTCCATCCTACTATCTGAATGGTGATGAAATGAAACAGTAGCAGCACTGTCAGTACTGTAAAGAGTAGTACTAAAAGACTGTAGCTTAACACCACCAACTTGGTAGCTTATCGATGGGGACGTGTACTTCCTCCGTCCCAAAAAAACAAAAACTCAACTTCTAGAGTTTAAATTTTATCCCACGAAAAACAACTTCTACCATCCTACCTACTCTCAGCACGTAAAACGAGAAGTTTCATCTCTTCAATACCTTTTACCTACCTATCATTCTTACTGCTTTTTTCAATAATTAAGGGTATTTTAATCATTTTCATCTTCACTAACTCCACCTCGGGATGCTAGGAATGGATATTTTTTTGGAACGGAGGGAGTAGTTTACTCTTCTCTCTCCCGTCAAGAAAATATACCATTTCAAATATCTTTCTCTTTAAAATATTTAAATTCGATGTATAAAAATTATATACGAGTAGATTCACTTTAAGAAGTAGTCATCCCCCGATATTTAAATATATGTGACACCATTGATTTCATGTGGTCAAACTTTCAAAATTTTGACTATAAGTAGCTCTTATAATATTTAGCTTCAAAACATAAAGATCACTAGATACTTTTACAATATTATATTTTTTATTACATATTACCGTTATAATCTGGTAGAGAAACAGTGGTAGAAGTTACATACTAAAAAAGACCAAATAAAGTCAACATTTTCACGTATTTACATACGGAGGTACTATTCCCTCTGTCCATATTGTAAGTCATTTTCGCCTCTTCATCTCTTATCTAGATTCACTCAAGATTTACCTTTTCGTTTTCGAATAGAAAACCGCTCCTCACCGGTTTATCGAAAACCGACCAAAAACAAGTAAAAACTGATGACTTTTGGTTAACACCGTATGAAAAAGGCTAATACCGATCAGTTTTCACAAATCAACACCTAGCAGTTTCATAAAAACCAACCGGTTTTTGCGAAAACCCGGTTGGTTTTATGAACCCTCGATTCACTAACATACATATACATATGAATATGGAGACATACATGAATCTATTCAAAACCCAAAACGTCTTACATTATGAAACAAGGGAAGTAGTACTTTTGTGATCCTTATAGTATAATCTTAAGGTTTCATATATTTTGCAATATAAATTGATTTCATCAAACTTAAGTTTGAACACCATATCAATGTCTAAAATAACTGAGAGAATCGATTTTACTAGGAAAATTGAGAGTATTTTTGTTATAATAAAATTGAGAGTATTTGGCCTCGTCATCTATGCATAGTACTCTTCCATGCATCTTTAGTTTGATGGAACCGTCAGCAAGATACTACCGTCTACCTTATATTTACTTGGAGTGTCAAATTAAGACGCATGCATGTTTAAAGTACAGCTATTCTAATTAGTTTACACACTGATATGTTTTATGACACTAACAAGCAACGTCGTGCAGCACGCATACATTAGTAAGATAGTCCAACATGTCACGCAAAGCCATCTGTGATCCGTTCGATCGATCAAGACGAAGGCAATCGATCGATGGATCGATTAATCAATTAATTGTGGTTGGACCCAGATTAACTATGATAAAATGGAGCACGTACTGCATTTGGTGCTAGCTCAAGGAAGCATGGAGCCGTCACAATATTGTAATGTCAAGATAACTACAAAAAGTTATATGTTTTGACTAGCTTGATCTTCAAATGTAGCACTCCAGATATTAGTGCCAAAAATGTCACTCCTCCATTCGTTCTTCTTAAAATTGTTTTAATATAAACATACTTTAGTGCAAACTACGTATGTATATGTAGTACAAACCTCGAAACTACAGTACGATTGAAAAATAGGCATATCTTTTTTTTACTGCTGGTTAAATCTAGTACTAAAAATTTTACTCAGTGTGACGTAGAAAAATCTTAAAAGTTAATTTTTAAATCTTACAATAGTTTTCAAGTTTGCACTACGTACATATTTCCTGTACAAAGAATCATATCATATCACTGAGAGAACTGAGTTTACTAGGAAATTTCTTCCGATATATTTTTAATACACAAAGCTTTTGTGCATTCACGAAAGTTATTTTTGTTCTTAATAGATGTTGTTTTATGATTTATAGGTGACGATGACATGGGGCCTAGCTATTAATCAAAGCTAGCAACATTCGAGAAAGATAAACATGTTTCTTAAACGAGAAGAAGCGATATGATTGGTTCCTTGTCTATGTGCCAAAATATATAACACTTCATAAAAAAAGAAATGGAGATAAAGTAGTTCGATTTGCGTGTCTTTTTCCCTCATGTCAAACTGATACTCATTAAAAGTTTGAACCTTGCTAATGGCCACACTAGCTACTCTTGGCGTCCTTGTCATGGATGACCGTTTCGGTTGCCGGCTTATAGCTCCCTTACCAACCAAGTCACGCCATTGTTAATACTGTTTGGTTTGGTTTGGCTAGCTTTCCTGAAAATAAAAAACCGCGGCAATGAACATTTTGTGGGACCCAATTGTCAACCTCTGGACCAAATGGTATATAGGGCCAAGCTGGGGGTACCTTGTCAAGATCCATACCTACCAACCAAACTTGAATTGGTTTAGTGGTGTTGCCTCCTCCTCCAACCTCTCTCCAACAAAAGCATTTCATAGCCTAATTCAATCATTATTGGTTCGTTGCATTCTAGCTATTCCCATATATATTGCTTTAGGTTTCCTTAATTTTCATCTTTTTCTCTTCATTTGATACATGCATGTGTGTGCGCTATTTGCATATGCAATTCGTATATAATCGTAGTTTTCTTGTTTGAATCATGCATGGCAAATTTGCTTACAATTCGTTGCTGTAGTGCTTGAGGTATCAATTACTACATGAGTACTGATCAATGTGTACAAGTCGTACATATATATATATATATATATATATATATATATATATATATATATATATATATATATATATATATATATATATATTTCAGGTCGTGATCACGCATTGACAATTGTCCGGCCCAATCATTAATCATATCCCAAAGCATGGTAGCCACTACTAATATTTGTTGGACGTGATAGATAGTGCGTTTGGTTTGTCTAGCTGTTTGCATACTCATATTCATATATATGGCGAGATAGAAGCACATCTATACTTGATTAAGTGATCATTAATCATCTATACTACATATCCATTTGGATTGTGTCATGATTAACTAAGTCGCCACGGGTGGTTTAGTTTATCAAATCGTACCAACTAAGGTTAGTGCCAACATCTAATTTTTCTTACATACATGCAGATGCATGAGACAGTTAACTATCTAGCTAGTGGAAGCTCCACATATATAATCATATGTATGCATACATGCATGGTGTACCATCTACTTAACATAACATGCATATATAGTGCTCTCATCACAAAAAAGTGCAAAGGATGATCGGTGTATATTTGGAGGCACATTATTTCCTGTCTCTCTTGAGAGCCTTGACACACACAGCACTAGTTCACCACTTGATGGCTCAAGCACAGTATATATATATATATATATCCTTGTTTTTTCAACAAAAAAAGATATGGATTTTTGTACTACTACTTATGAAGAAGCTATGCATAATGCAGAGGGAAAAGCAGCAAGAATTAAGGTGTAGCGACCTGCAAAAATGCGCGCCAAAGTGGAGCTAGCCGTCCTCTTGGTCCTCGTCGGCGTCGCCGCCGGGACCCGGCCGCCGTCGGCGCCGCCGCCGGTGACGGAGGACACACTTCAGAAGGTGGCCGGCTCGCTGGAAATGTACGTCGACGAGCTCCCTCAGATGCCCAAGATCTACGGCTTCTCCATGAGACACGGCCACCCCTCTCCCATTCGTCTCACCATCGGCATGTACCAGAAGAAATGGGTACGCAAAATTTCGGACAAAATTTAGCTGCTTTTGATAAAATTTGTTCAAATTTAAATTTCATGTGAAGTTTAGGAGTTTTTAAATTTTTCCAAACCTTTTTTCAAATAGAAATTCCACCGGGACCTGCCGGCGAGCACCGTGTTCGTGTTCGGGACGTCGGCGGCGGCGGCCACGTTCCCGGGGCCCACCATCGAGGCCGCGCAGGGGGTCCCACTGTCAGTGACGTGGCAGAACTACCTCCCCGCGCGCCACATCCTCCCGTGGGACCCCACCGTGCCCACCGCCATCCCGCGCCGCGGCGGCGTCCCCACCGTCGTCCACCTCCACGGCGGCGTCCACCCGCCGCAGTCCGACGGCAGCGCCTTCGCCTGGTTCACCGCCGGCTTCGGCGAGACCGGGCCGGCGTGGTCGACGCCGACGTACACCTACCCCAACGCGCAGTCCCCCGGCGTGCTCTGGTACCACGACCACGCCCTCGGCCTCACCCGCGCCAACCTCCTCGCCGGACTCCTCGGCGCCTACGTCATCCGCAACCCGGCGGTGGAGGCGCCGCTCGGCCTCCCCTGCGGCGACGAGTTCGACCGCGTCCTCATGCTCGCCGACCGGAGCTTCTACGCCGACGGCTCCATCTACATGAACTACACCGGCATCATCCCCAACATCCACCCGCAGTGGCAGCCGGAGTACTTCGGCGAGGCCATCACCGTCAACGGCAAGGCATGGCCGTTCCTCGCCGTCGCCCGCCGCCGCTACCGCTTCCGCATCATCAACACCAGCAACGCGCGCTACTTCAACCTCTCGCTCACCAACGGCCTCCCCTTCACCGTCGTCGGCTCCGACACCAACTACCTCTCCAAGCCGGTCACCGCGGCGAGCCTCCTCGTCTCCGTCGCCGAGACGTTCGACGTCGTCGTCGACTTCTCCCAGTCCACCACCTCCGAGGCGGAGCTGGTCAACACGGCGCCGTACCCGTACCCCGACGGCCAAGCGCCCAGCGACCTCAACGGCAAGGTGATGAAGTTCGTGATCTCGCCGGCGAAGGCGAAGGACACCTCCAGGGTGCCGGCGAAGCTGCTCGACTACGTCGCCGTCGCCGAGGAAGAGGCAGTGCAGAGGCGGTACATCGTGATGTACGAGTACGAGGACGCCGCCACCGGCAACCCGACGCACCTGTACATCAACGGGAAGCGGCTGGAGGACCCGGCGACGGAGACGCCGCTGCCGGGGACGACGGAGGTGTGGGAGGTGATCAACCTGACGCCGGACAACCACCCGCTCCACCTCCACCTCGCGACGTTCCAGGCGACGCGCGTCCGCGGGCTCGTCGACGAGGACGCGTTCAAGGGCTGCATGGCGAAGCTCAACGACGCGGTGAGGTGCAACGTGAGCCGGCACGCCGTCGGCGAGGAGGTGGCGGTGCCGGAGCACGAGAAGGGGTGGAAGAACGTGGTCAAGATCGCGCCGGGGTACATGACGACGATCGTCGTCAAGTTCTTCATGGTCGACAGCGGCAAGCCGTACCCGTTCGACGCCACGGCCGAGCCCGGCTACGTCTATCACTGCCACGTAAGCATCGACACTTAATTAGCTTTCTCTGCCACTTAATAATGTCTTAATTACTATTCCCTCCGTCTCAAATTATAAGGTCTATATTTTTTTTAAACGGTCTTTAATGATATACTTTAACTATTAATCTATCCTATGAAATGTTTACAATAAATATAAAAAATTAGTATTACATAAAAGTATTTTAAAATATGAATTCAGTGATATAACATACATGATATTTAATATTTATATAATTATTAGTTAAAAACTTATCAAGTTTGGTTTTCTTAAAAAGAAGGCGCGCTTTAGGACGGAGGGAGTACCCTCCTCATCGTTTACTTGTCACAATTGGCCATTACTGTTTCAATTTTGACCGTTTAAACGTTTGAAGTTTTATTATGTCTTTTAACCACACATAAAACTTTTGCATAAAAGACCAGTTGTCGAAGTTAAAAAAAGTGAATAGTAACAAGAGGAAGTAACTACAGTTATATTTACAAATTTACATGTTGACACTAACACGTTTGTTTTTTACTGTTTGATTGGTTGCAGATTCTGGATCATGAGGACAACGCCATGATTCGCCCGCTAAAGCTGATCAAATGAAGACATTTTTAAGGAAATGATGATCAGAGTACAAGAAGCAATCCAGTACCAAGTGTAAATGGGATCCCTGAACAGAGAAAAGCATTGAGATAATAATTTATTTTAGAAATTGTTTAAGATGTTGTATCACAATAACTTAATAAGCTGTAGGCCATGTGTTTGTACTTTGTAGGTAAAGTAAGCATTTGTTTTAGGAGACAGAAAGCAAAAAACTATATGTCTCCTAAATTTATCATAGTTGTCCTTCCTTTTTCACTCTGTTCTTCATGTATTCTTGACTCTGCTAAATGCCAAATAATGAAAGTTATTCTCTCCAACTTTCAGTCTTTTTCATGGAACCTCTCACATCCCAGAATTATATGCACTAAACAGAGCCCACCATTTATTTTAACTTCAAAATTGCACTGAGCAAAACAGAAAAAAGAAATACGTATAACAAAAAAAATAAAAGGTTGTGCAACTGTGAATGATGGCCACAGAAAAAAAGAGGAATCCAATAGACACAAAAGAATCCAAGCGGCATAAATCCAAACTAGCATTTCCATGCTTCGGAATAACCAGACAATTAAGAGGATATCAAAAGGCCACATCTTTCTCCCAGCAAAGTTAAATTCGATGCCCACTATGCCAATACATATGAACAGATTCCTGGCCATCTCTTTCCCTTCTGTCCTCACATCAACTTAATAGATTTTTTTTTTCACTCCATGGAAGCAAGAAAGAACCTAAACCAGAACCAAACTTAGGAGTCAAAAACACATTGGCTGAAAGGTCCAGCTTGTCCCATTGATCTCTCTTCACTGAAATCCAAAGAAACCAATCTAGGAGTACTATCTAGCTTGCTGCAATGGAGAAGAGAAGGTTTCTTGGAGTGTGCTTGCTTGCGGCAGTATTGGTGTTGCAGGCGGCGGTGCTCGGCCGTGGTGACGGCGGCGGCGGCCGGCTGCTGGACCCGGGCAAGCTGGAGATGTTCGTCGACGAGCTGCCGGACATGCCGAGGATGCGCGGCTACGGCGTGGCGGAGGGCGGCAAGCTCGTCGCCGGCAACCTCACCATCGGCATGTACGAGACCATGTGGGTAAGTACGTGAGCAGAATTGCAGAAATGATACAGTTCCTGGCACTTGGATTTTCTTGTCTTCTCTCTTTAATTTGTTTTGATTATTATGTGATGCATATCGTGATGGTAACCTGAGTTTGGTACGATACGGTTGTTCATTTTATTCATAGCTCAGCCTTTGTTTAGTTCTAAACTTTTTCTTCAAACTTCTAAATTTTTCATCACATCGAAACTTTTCTACACACACAAACTTCTAACTTTTCCATCACATCGTTCCAATTTCAACCAAACTTCTAATTTTGACGTGAACTAAATACACCGTCAGTAGTAGTGAAAATTCTCAGAAATGAAAACGTTAGCTGAAAACTGGAAACAGTTCATGAAAAAGTAGGCAAAACCTGAAGATCTACTGCAGGTAGTTTAGTGCCTGAAAGTTTAAGTACAGACAGTAGCTGCTGCCAAGTGCCAACTGAGCAGAAGCTCGTCATTCACTTCGGGCACTCTCGATCCTATGTACTCCTAGTACTAGCAAACTGGAGTAGCTATTACTATGCCTATACTACAGTATGGTCATTGCTAAAATTCTAGGCTTCGAGCACTTCTAGGACAAAAGGACATTCTATTGTCTACTAGACAGCTCGAAAATGTTTGGAAGCTACGTGTATTTCTTCAGAGACAATTTTTTTAAGGATATTGCACTGTATCTTTCAGCAGTAGTTGTACTGTATAACATCTCTCAAAAACAAGATATCCAGACCTAATCAAATGATTTTTCTTCTAAAGAAAGGGGCTCACAAGAAACGGAAGTATTTTAGGACCTGGCCAATCCACAAATCACAGGGTCACGTACCACTAACTGTGGTTCACAAGAACTCTGCAAATCTTATTCACTCATAAGTCCTCATGCATAAAAGTAAGATCAGCCTCGGATTATGAAAGCAACACAAGCAGCTGATATTTCTTTTAGCACTGTTACTGCCTAAAATTTCATCACGAAGTCATGTTTAAGGTGTGTTTAGTTCACGTTAAAATTGAAAGTTTGATTGAAATTGGAACGATATGACGGAAAAATTGAAAGTTTGTGTGTGTAGGAAAGTTTTGATGTGATAGAAAAGTTGAAAGTTTGAAGAAAAAATTGAGAACTAAACCAGGCCTTAGCACAGTAGTAGTCTAGTATTTTGCTTGAACGGTTACACTCAGAGGGCAATAAAGGTCCGAAGAAAATATTTTGCATCAACAAACAATCCGTATTTCAAAGATGCAGCTGCTAATAGCCTACCATAACAAGTACAAAAATGTCGCATTTCCTTTTCAGTTCCCCCAAATTTGATCTGATTAGTGACAGATGTTTGCACAAGAAAAGTAGGCCTACTCTGTGCTGTCATGCAGTGTCTTTGCAAAGTGGAGGGGGACCTCTGTTACTGTTAAATCCGATGTGGAAATCCTGTACTAAACTGAGCTAAATTTCACTCCATTCTTTTAAATCAGGGTAAGATGATGCTGATTCTATTCTACAATCATATGCTACAATTAAACATTTCAATCTTCAGAGGGACCCTCCTCTTCTACACTTGCACATCAGGACTTCCTAGAATTTCTTCAGCATCTAGCTTTTCAGAACTTTCTGTCTTTCTTTTACACACACAATTCTTAACTTTATCTGAAAAAACACACAACTCTTGTGATGAAATGGATCGCATTCACGGGCCACGACTGACCGATCACTCACGTTGGAAGTCGTGACACAGGTCAGCCCCTGTCTGTGTCGCTCATGGCCCCCACCTTATCGTCAGAGATGAAAATGGCAGACCATTGTTCAGAGTTCTTCGATGGAATCCATTCACGTCAAACTTTAGGAAGACTTTCTAGCAGCATGATGAGTTTGTGCCTGTTTCACTTCTTCACAATGTCAGCATCCTAATGGCCAATTCGCAATGCACTAACCTTCAATTAGAAGCTAACTCGATAACTTGAGCACAGCAAAAGGTAGTTCAGAGTTTCGTAATCCCTTTTCTGCTTTCTCTGAATCTCCAAGCAAATACCGTACGGTAACTCTTTAGACTTTCTTGCAGCAATGCAGTGCTAACATCGTATATTGCTGTAATGCACTAATGCATTGACTTCAGATTAGGAGTTGGTAATAATTGTGTAATGCCATTCTTTTTAAGGTTAACTGTGTAATGTAA
Organism: Oryza meridionalis; assembly: GCA_000338895.3. Lineage (NCBI taxonomy): Eukaryota > Viridiplantae > Streptophyta > Magnoliopsida > Poales > Poaceae > Oryza > Oryza meridionalis. Next base: position 1,343,764 of record CM002524.2, read on the forward strand.
TCTTGTAAATGCAACAGTTGTCTGAATACTAGAGAAGTGAAAAAAGTTGTCTGAATTCTGAACCATTGTTTTTTTTTTTTGGCAGAAATTCCACCGCGACCTTCCGGCGACGCGAGTCTTCGCATACGGGACCAGCAAGGAGACCGCCACGGTGCCGGGCCCCACCATCGAGGCCATGCAGGGTGTCCCCACCTACGTGACGTGGGCCAACCACCTTCCGCCACGTCACTTCCTCCCGTGGGACCCCACCCTGACCGCCGCGGCACCTGGCAGCGGCGTCCCCGCCGTCGTCCACCTCCACGGCGGCGTGCAGCACTCCGGCTCCGACGGCCACTCGCTCGCCTGGTTCACCGCCGGCTTCTCCGCCACCGGGCCGCGCTTCTCCTCGCCGGCGGCGTACGAGTACCCCAACCAGCAGCCTCCGGGGAACCTCTGGTACCACGACCACGCCATGGGGCTCACCCGCGTCAACATCCTCGCCGGCCTCCTCGGCGCGTACCGCGTGGCCTCCCCGGCAGAGGAGGCGGCGCTCAACCTCCCCTCCGGCGAGGCGTTCGACCGCAACCTGGTGCTGTTCGACCGCGACTTCCTCGCCGACGGCTCGCTGTTCATGAACCGCACGGGGAACAACCCGAGCGTGCACCCGCAGTGGCAGCCGGAGTACTTCGGCGCCGTCGTCGTCGCCAACGGCAAGGCGTGGCCGTACCTCCGCGTCCGCCGCCGCCGCTACCGCCTCCGCGTCCTCAACGCCAGCAACGCGCGCTTCTTCCGCCTCTCCCTCTCCGGCGGCCTCCGCTTCGTGCACGTCGCCTCCGACTCCGTCTACCTCGCCAGGCCGGTGCCCACCCGCGCGTTCCTCCTCGCGCCGTCCGAGATCACCGACGTCGTCGTCGACTTCGCCGAGTCCGGCAACGCCACGGCGATCGTCCTGCGGTCCGACGCCCCGGCGCCGTACCCCGGCGACCCAGGCGACAAGGCGGAGACCGTTCCGGTGATGAAGTTCGTGATCGACGACGACGACGCGTTCTCGACGGAGCCGGACACGTCGAGCGTGCCGGCGAGGCTGACGTCGCCGTCGCGGTACGCCAAGCCGGACGCGAGGGAGGCGGTGCTGACGCGGCGGATCGCCATGTACGAGTACACCAAGGAGGGCACCGACGAGCCGACGCACCTGTACCTGAACGCGAGGTCGTACATGGACCCGGTGACGGAGACGCCGAGGGAGGGGACGTCGGAGCTCTGGGACGTGATCAACCTCACCGACGACAACCACCCGCTGCACGTCCACCTGGCGCTGTTCGTGGCGCTGGAGCAGCGGTCGCTGCGGGACGTCGACGACCTCAAGGAGTGCATGATGGCGCGGGGCAGCGGCGGCGGCGGCGGCGCGGACGCGTGCGGGCTGGAGCGGCACCTCGCCGGCGGGAGGAGGCACGTGGTGCCGAAGCAGGAGCGCGGGTGGAAGAACGTGTTCAAGGTGCGGCCGGGCACGGTGACGAGGCTGCTGGTGCGGTTCCGGCCGCTGTCGCCGCCGGACAGCCGCCGCTTCCCCTTCGACGTCACCGCCGGCCCCGGCTACGTCTACCACTGCCACGTAAGTACAACTACACTGCTCCGATGAATCTATTTTAAGCTTTTACTTGCACTGTTTAACCATTCATTTTATTTATTTTCTTTGACCATAAATAAAAATCTTAGAATTATTATTTATTTTCTTTGTGACTTACTTTATTATTCAAAGTATTTTAAGCACAACTTTTTGTTTTTTATATTTGCACAAATTTTTTTAATAAGATAAGTGATCAAATATTGCAAATAAAAACTAAAAATCTCTTATATTATATTATGGGACGGAGAGATTTACTTTTTTTTAACGATCAATCAGCTAAAGATTAGTACTTAGCTTGTTCGGTTTGAAATGCAGATTCTGGACCACGAAGACAACGAGATGATGAGGCCGATGAAGATGGTGCGCTAGTACGTGTCCATAGGAATTATGTATGCACTGCAGTAACATAATTTTGTGCCATACTCCTATATACTGTGTGTACCTACCCACGTGAAAATACACATGTGCATTTCAAAGCCACGTCACCATCTGAATTAGACATTCTATTTGCATTTACACGCACGTACTACCATTCTACTCCCTCCCTTTATTGCAGTCCGTTCATATTATTTAAAATATTTTATGATTAGTATTTTTTGTTGTTATTAGATGATAAAACATGAATAGTATTTTATGTGCGACTAATTTTTTTAAAAAATTGTGTAAATTTTTTAAATAAGATGGATGATGAAACATTGGACACGTATATCCATGACTGCGCTTATTTTAGGACGGAGGTAGTAGTATCCTATACTGCAGTTTTGATTTTTTTTTTAAAACCATAATCATGTGAACAGAACAGATAGTACTGTTATCTGTTGGCACTTTGGCAACCTGGGGCTTTTTGGCGACCAGCTGCTCTGAGATTCGGACAGGACACGCGTCGCACGAAGGGACATGCCCCTTTCAGATCAGAGGGTTCCCGTGTTAAATTTCCTTGCACCACTTGCGTTGCTCGAACGCGACGGCGCGGCACTGATCCTCCCCTCCCCCATCCGCCTCACTCACTAACCCCGCGTCGATCACCCAACCCACGCCCGCCGCCGCCGCCGCCGCCGCCGCCTCTCGCTGGAGACCTTATCTCACCACCACCGTCGTCGTCGTCGTTGTCACCCTCCTCCTCCTCCACCGCTCCGGGTTGATCTACTTCGAAGGTGAGAAAGCGGAACCCTACCTAGCTTCCTTGTGGTTTTGAGGGTTTTGGTGTGGTTTAGTTCACCTGCCCCCAAATCCTTCTCTCCCGATCGAGCTTGGATTGATTTTTGTTTTTTCATTTTCCAACGTTTTCCCCTCCGATTAACCCAAAATCGTCTCTCCGATTGCTCTGGATTCGGGGTTCCAGCCGAGCCTCCATGCCGGACGCCAGGTCCGCCGCCGAGAATGCAAGCCGCCACCACCACCACCACCGTGCCCACGCCATCGCCGACCGCTCGGAGCGTGGGTTGCCTGAGGAGCATTCACGGGGCAGCGTGGACGAGCGGTTCGTCTTCCCATGGATGGGGATTCTGGTGAACGTGCCTACCGAGTGGAAGAACGGGCGGCAGGTTGGGGAGAGTGGGAACCGCCTCAAGGAGGGATTCGCGCGGTTCTGCCCACACAAGGTCATCCCACTGTGGAATCACAGGGGTCACACTGGAAACGCCATTGTGGAGTTCGCCAAAGACTGGACCGGTTTCGAGAACGCGCTCGCGTTCGAGGTCCACTTCGAGCAACAAGGGTATGGCAGGAGGGCATGGATGGGGAACAAGTACAGGGGGTCACAGATGTTTGGGTGGGTTGCCAGGGCCGATGATCACAACTCTCCGGGGCCGATTGGGGTTTATCTGCGCAAGAACGGTGATCTCAAGACTGTTGCTGATCTTGAGAATGAAGGAACACGCAAGACTGACAAGCTTGTTGCCAATTTGGCTAGCCAGGTTGAGGTCAAGAAGAGGCATGTGGAGGAGCTTGAATCTCAGTACAATGAGACCACAGCGTCACTTGAAAGGGTGATGGAGCAAAGGGAGCAGCAGCTCCAGGCTTACAATGAAGGTGTGTGCTCATCTTTTGCTGTTTACATTTCTCCCCCGTGTGATGTTAGCTATCATTAGATATGAATTTCCCTCAATTTTAGCACACCTGGAGCTTTGAGCTGTTTAATGTTCCTCTTCTTTAACATTCTTAACCAGAAATTCGTAAGATGCAAGACCTTGCGCTCAGACATTCACAGAGGATCATGGATGAGAATAAGAAGCTGCGTTCAGATTTGGAATCCAAGATGCAACTACTTGACTCAAGGTCCAAGGAGCTTGACAAGCTAGCTGTCCAAAGTAACTCTGACAGAATGAACCTTGAGAAAGAGAAGGAAAAGGTATGTGATGTCCTGTTTCTATTCTTGATCTTTTTCTTTTCCCATAAGAAAGATGCCAGTATTTCTTTTTTGTTGTTGTTGTCATGCTACAATGTTTTACCACATTTTACATTGCAGAATGTTAATTTAGCAATAGGAATTTTGGGTAATGCAGATGTTATCTATGTATCATTTTACTTTGTAAGGAGGTAATGGTGCTAATTGCTAGTAAATAGCGACAAATTTAGGGTGTTGCTTGTTAGTTCCTCTGTATTGTAGATTTGCAGTATGCATGTAACTCATGCCAGGCTGTTGTGGTTTGAATACAGAACAATATTAAAACTAAGCATCTTAAGATGGCAACATTGGAGCAACAAAAGGCAGATGAAAGTGTGCTGAAGCTTGTGGAAGAACACAAGGTTTGGATCTTATTCACTTTAGTTAGTTTTCAGAAGCCATTTTGAATGAATGCCTTATTGCGTGGAAAATGCAGAGGGAGAAACAAGCTGCTCTAGACAAGATTCTCAAGTTAGAGCAGCAGTTGAATGCCAAGCAGAAGCTTGAGTTAGAAATACAACAGCTTCAGGGCAAATTGGAAGTAATGAAGCATATGCCAGGTAAAGAAGACTCCGAAGCGAAGAGTAAAATACATGAACTCAGTGAGGAGCTAAAAGATAAGTATGCTGAAATGGAATCAATAGAGTCACTCAATCAAGCACTGGTTATCAAGGAAAGACAAAGCAATGATGAGCTGCAATATGCCCGGAAGGTGCTGATAGAAGTAAGTTGCCTGTGTTGTTTGACCACATGCCCAATATTAGTTATGTGACATTTTATTGATGATGACACCTATGGTTCTGTTGTTTTAACATCGGAACTCAAGATCATTCCCTCCTTTTGATATGTTTGTATGCTCTGCAGGGCTTCCAAGATATTATAGTTGGTCGAACAAATATAGGCATCAAGAGAATGGGTGTGATTGATTTCAAAGCATTTACAAATGCTTACAAACAGAGATCCTTAGAAGAGGATGCAGATGTTAGTGCTGCCGAGCTTTGTTCTCTCTGGGAAAATGAGATTAAAAATTCAGACTGGCACCCTTTTAGGGTTGTCATGGTCGACGGTAAAGAGATGGTAGGAATCCCTTTACTATTGCTTTTACATACTTGCTGTGGATTAGTTTGTTATCTTGAATCTTCAATTTTATGGAGGAATCCCAGTTTTACTGCAATGTTGCATTCACATATACTTGCACAATGTCTGCACGTTGCGACGGGTCTAAACTAAATATTTTAAGTCTAAAATACAAGATGCAGTAAGCAAATGCCTATCCTCAATTCCAAAACTTGTAGGCATACTTGTACTAGTAATCGTGGGCACTTAGTGAGGTAGGCGCATCTCAATTACAACATGCATTCTTTTGTTCCACGTGTTACCTAATGTGGTAAGAATTAGTATCGCACTTAAGGTTCGGAAAACATTTGGTCTGTGCAATTCATGTGGATTACTGGTTAAATTAGTGGCGAGGTCTTTGAGCACTCTCAGTCTAGCTGTTAGTCTTCATGTCTTTCATTTAAACTAACCCATGCATTGCATGAGGGACTCTGGCTACTTATTTGAATGTACCATGTAATGGTGTCTGGTCTGGTGTTAGGAAATTCTTTCTGAAGATGATGGGAAACTTTGCGAACTTAAAGAAGAGCATGGTGAAGAAATCTGTGCCATGGTAACAAAGGCACTGCTAGAACTTAACGAGTACAACCCCAGTGGCCGCTATCCTGTACCAGAGCTTTGGAACTTCAAGGAGAACCGGAAAGCAACACTCAAAGAGGTCGTCCAATACGTCCTCAATCAGTGGAAGAAGAACAAGAGGAAGCGTTGAGCCCAGGGGTATACTGTTTAGCAGTACCGTGGTATAACTCCTAATGATGAGTCGGCTAGACTGATTAAAAGCATTGTTATGGCATGGACATTGTGAATGCCTGCTAATTTTACACTGGGGTTCGATCTATCTGTGTTTGTATGTTGCTGTTTAACCAATGATCCTCTGTAGGTATGGTATGCTCCATATCTATGTGGTTGGGCGCTGATCTGCAAATTAACTTACAGAACCACTGCCGACCAAGCTTGCAGTTCATATGGAGTATATTGATTTGTTTTGCAATGCTTGCGTGATTCTTGACCCAGTAACTGTTCTGAACATTCTGCCAGTGAGATACGTAACTTGTTTGGACTACTGTTGTTAATCTTTCCTCCATGTGCATGCTGATCTGGTAGTACATTTTATTGATGTGTGCGCGCATGTTCTTTTTTTGCTCATCTAATTGCAAATAATTGCAAAGCATGAGGCTTGTGAGGCAGATTATATTTGTCTTTGGTAATGTTAGATAAGATTGAAGTGCCTGTAGTATAGACATAGTTGAGCGGCTGTATAAGATCTTACGACTTGTTTAGCCTCTGAAATTCGATGGTTTGCAGCATGAATATGCACATGAGGTTGCTGCCTTTGTTATGTTTGCATATGGACATATGGTTGCTTCGGCACTAATCAAAACTCCGCGTGTATATAATAATATTGTACCGTTGATTACTGATTACTCTGACTAACGAGTCCGTGACCACTGATTTGCTTGCACGGCCCTTAATTTTGCTTACTTCCCTCGATCTATTATTTTGACATTCTCCTCGTCAGATCGAATCAACATGCTCGCCGGGTAGCTGGGGTCGTTCACTTTGAACCTACGAAATTAAATTAACGGTGTGTGTGTATGCCTGTATTCCTACATGTAGAGAGTTTGGTTTGCTTACCTAACAATCTACTACAGGCCTCTCTCTCTGTGGCCAAAGAATAGGCAGGCATCCATCGATCACTGGTTAATTTCTACGTGCGAAACTAGGGACGCTGCACACAGATTCACTGACAAATATCAACTAATTCCAACATTTCGAACCATCCTTCTGAATTTCACCAAATCAAATAAAATTAGTAGGACAATGCTGGCCATAATGGTTACAGGCTCACAGCTGCTCCCTGAGACCATGAAGGCAGGAGGTCTTTGCAATCCTGCCAAAGCTTGCTTGCTTTGCTAATTATTTACCCTAGCAAAGGGCCCAAAGTCGCAATTGAGGTGTACGTTTCAATATGCAACTATTCCTGTCACGAGAGGACAATGGATCAGCTACAGTAGATAGCTTGGTTTGGCTGCTATGGTTGCCTACTGATCTACTGCTACTCGCGCCGCCGTATTCGCGTATGGTTGCTTTCAGTATTTCGCTTGTTCACGCGCATGCATATAGCAGGTATAACCAAAGACAAAAACTGCCATGCGTTGTGTTCCGTCAGAAAAGAAAACAATGTCTCCAATTCAGATACAGAGATCCATCCACAGATAAGAAAAGAGAAGTCATTTTAATTTGCTGATGAACTAATGTTCTTTTGTTCTCTAATTCCTCACTATGAAATATATATTATGCAGTTGATCAGTTTATCACTGCTTATTCTTTATATATCCCACTTCCATCTGATGCTTGTGTGCATCTATGATGCAGAGGCCAGATGTGTTATACTCTTCCATTTTTCTAAAAAGTTTGTTAAGCAACCGATTGATCTGCTCCCTCTTTCTGCCTTCCTATGGGGTGTAGCCAACTTATTCTAATTAAGCTAGTATTCTCAATGGACAAATTCTATTCTATGTATGTGTATATTGCACTGTGAGTTGAGTGCTGATTAGTACCTCTGACCTGAGTCCAATGATTTGCAAAGCGGGTCCTTGTTATTGTTTTGTCCCTAATTCTGTACGATTTTACTATTTGTTAGTCACCATCAACAGGGTCTATCGTGTTCCTTGATTTTGGTTTTTGCACTTATTTAATTGCACCGCAAATGGTGTGTACGTAAACCATCTAGTCCTCTGTCTTTCTGAACTTCTCTGAAGATAAGAGATTTGTCTTTCTCTGAAGACACGAACCACACGCTATATAGGCAAAACATAACTGAAAAAGTAGTCGTCCATAGGCATATTCAGTTAGTGAAAGTGAAACTAGGAACATTGCCCACAGATTCACCAACAACCATTGCCAACTTTTGGAAGAGCTAGCATTCTTACCTGACGTGCAACTCAGATTCTTTGACGACGGATAACCTTATTGTTCTAATTTATTTGAAATTAACGGTAGCTAACTGATCAAATCATGGATAGATATGTACTTGTTTGTACAAATAGTACATGCGTATATCTGTGTATCTTCGATCGCTGCAACCAATTCCACGTTTGTCGAACATTTTTGTGGCAACTTGCATGTTACTTGTATCCAATGATATATATGCCAAACAGCTAAGAATAATTGAATAATGTGAATTGGAACGCCGGATCTGCTACAGATTCGATCCAATTGGCAACAAAGTCGATGGAAAAATGCAGTAGAATGTCAACGAATCCTGCGTTTTCATTGGATCTTAACAGCTTTGATCAGGCTATACATTGTACATGCCTAGATTAAGTTTTTTTGCTTTTCAACAAAAGAATCTTCATCAGAACACACCATGTCACACCATCTATCACACCAAGTTGCTAGTGGCTAGCTAGCTAGTAGCACGCTGTGCAAGAACAATTATAATTAGTGCATGCATGTTGTAAAATAGTGAGAGTAATTAGGAGGTAATTGATCGATCCTTGACTTCTTAATGCATATTATTGGTATGATAGTGGAAATGTGCAGTCCTTTAGTCTCATGGGTTGATCAGGGGGAGGTGTAACGTGATTGATGTTAATTAGAGCTTACTATTGGTAGTAGGTACCAATCTGGCCAGCTTAATAATTGTTATCAACATTATGTTTGATCATGTACCATGTAGTATATAATGTAGTATTATACTATCAACGTGCTCATAGCTGCCACATGTGTAGTGCACAAATGCAGTACGATGTGTGACTACTGTAAATATGTAATGTTTGCTGAAACAACGCCAAGATCACTGGCTCACGCATGTTAATTCTCCAAGTAGCTACTACTAGTAGTACTTTAAAGTTTGAACAATTCAACGGTTGTTCTTCGGTTGATGAGACAGGCATGGTTGATTGATGTGTGGACAAAGCTGACAAGGAATAGGACAAAGTAATCAGTATCAGTAACTAAGAAACTGTTCAAATGGAGATGGACCAGCTGGTGTACATATGTGTTCAAGTGTTGACCATACATCTCAGAGAGCTTAATTAGTTGGGTTTGCATCCGGCATCCCTAGCTCTGAATTTAAAATGGCCTGTGTGTAGAAGCTCTCATGCAGCTTGCTAGAATGCACAGCTTATTTTTTTCAGTTTGTTTAATTAGTTTAGGTTGGGTTGGCCGTCTCCAACTAACTATTCAGCTTGTTGCGTCGTCGGTCGATCGATCCATCCATCCATCCATCTCGCTGTCCTGCACGTTTAGACGTTTACTTACTCAATCTCATCCTATAAATACATGCCCATCTCAGATTGCCAAGATCATCATCAGTCGTGTGTCTCTCGTGTGTTAGCCACACGCCACTGTCTAATTGTCTATTATCCTTTGCATGCCCCTCTCCAGCTGCTTCATCTGTTCGTCCACAAGCAACTAAGGTGAGATATATACGTAGTGATTAACCAGTAATTAATCAGCTAGCAGTAGTGCAGTACATTGATTACATCAGTTTGCTGCATGATTACAAATGATTTGATTTTGGGTGCAGATGATGGATGAGAATCGAGCGAGGGTCGTGGCGTTGGTGGTGGCTGTAGTGGTGGTCGTCGTTGGTGTCGCCGGCAATGTCGCGGCGGCGCAGGCGGCGGTGACGGCGGCGGACCTGCAGAGGGTGGCCGGGTCGCTGCAGATGTACGTGGACGCGCTGCCGCAGATGGCCAAGATCCGTGGCTATGGATTCCAGCGCGGCCAAGCCGTGCCCATCAACCTCACCATCGGCATGTACCAGAAGACCTGGGTACGTTAATTAGCTGCACTTAGGAGCACTAATTGCGTACTCATATATGCAACTCAACACTTAATTTGACCTCTGGGGATTAGCTTCAAATCTTCAAGGAGTACTAATTTTGTAGCAGAAATGATTGGTAGTACATTTTTGGTCGGCACAAATTTGGGGCGAATGCCTTTTTTTTCTTTTTCGAAACAGAAGAAAACAAATTAGTACTTTGATCATGTCGTCGGTGGTGCCTACTAGCTAAAATAATTGGTTTTAGCCCAAACAGCCAATCCAGGTCACATCAATTCATGATTAGTTAGTTAGACTTGAGTGATGCAAGTACAGTATTCCCAAAATGCATGTGTTAGGCTAGCTTCACACAGTAGGATTATTCTAATCAGGGTCGATATGACAATACAATTAATGCATTGAATCAATTAATTGAACAGTAAAATAAATAAAAAATAATAAAAAATGGGATGGTTGCATGATGCATGCAGAAATTCCACCGCGACCTGCCGGCGACGCCGGTGTTCGTGTACGGGCAGTGCCCGGACTCGGCGACGTTCCCGGGGCCGACGATCATGGCGCGGCACGACGTGCCGCTGTTCGTGAGGTGGGAGAACCACCTCCCGGCGTCGCACATCCTTCCGTGGGACCCCACCGTCCCCACCGCCATCCCCAAGAACGGCGGCGTCCCCACCGTCGTCCACCTCCACGGCAGCGCCCACCCGCCGCAGTCCGACGGCAGCGCCTTCGCCTGGTTCACCGCCGGCTTCGCCGAGAAGGGACCCGCCTGGACCCAGGCCACCTACCGCTACCCCAACGTCCAGCCTCCGGGCAACCTCTGGTACCACGACCACGCCCTCGGCCTCACCCGCGCCAACCTCCTCGCCGGCCTCCTCGGCGCCTACGTCATCGAGAAGCCCGAGGTGGACACCCCCATGGACCTCCCCTGCGACGACGACGACCTCCACCTCGTCATCGCCGACCGGAGCTTCAACGTCGACGGCTCGCTCTACATGAACTCCACCGGCGTCGCGCCCAACATCCACCCGCAATGGGCGCCGGAGTACTTCGGCGAGGCCATCACCGTCAACGGCAAGGCGTGGCCGTTCCTCGTCGTCCACCGCCGCCGCTACCGCCTCCGCATCCTCAACGCCAGCAACGCCCGCTACTTCAACGTCTCCCTCTCCAACGGCCTCCCCATCCACGTCGTCGGCTCCGACGCGTCCTACCTCTCCGCGCCGGTCACCGTCTCCAACCTCCTCCTCTCCCCGGCCGAGATCTTCGACGTCGTCGTCGACTTCTCCCAGTCGCCGACGGCCGAGGTCGAGCTGCTCAACTCGGCGCCCTACCCGTTCCCCACCGGCGCCGCCCCCGGCCCGCTCAACGGCAAGGTGATGAAGTTCGTCGTCCAGCCGAACGGGCCGCTCGACCCGCCGGACAACTCGACGGTGCCGGACCACGAGGTGCCGTACGCGAGCGTGACGGCGCTGCCGCCGACGACGATGACGAGGTACATCGTGATGTACGAGTACCTGACGCCGACGGGGCAGTCGACGCACCTCTACATCAACGGGCTCCGCCTGGAGGACCCGGTGACGGAGACGCCCAAGTCCGGCACGACGGAGCTGTGGCAGGTGATCAACCTCACCGGCGACAACCACCCGCTGCACATCCACCTGGGGATGTTCCAGGCGGTGAAGATGCAACAGCTCGTCAACCTGCAGGCCTTCACCGACTGCATGACGGCGGTCAACGACGCGGTCAAGTGCAACGTCGACCAGCACGCCGTCGGCCCCGTCGTGCCGGTGCCGGACCACGAGAAGACGTGGAAGAACGTCATCAAGGTGCCCCCGGGCTTCGTCACCTCGGTGGTCATCGCCTTCAAGCTCGTCGACACCAACCAGACCTACCCCTTCGACACCACTGCCGAGCCGGGATACGTCTACCATTGCCACGTAAGCGCCATTTCAAATGCCACGTGTCCATCTTACTGGGTTAATTTTTTTTCTAATCGAATTTATATGTTCTAATGTGATTTGATGTGCAGATCTTGGATCACGAAGACAATGCCATGATCAGGCCACTCAAGTTGCTTGCATGAACACGATAAAACACGGTGCTGACATTGACGAGATGATCAAGATGCCTCACCAGGATCAATAATTCGAGGATTTCCATTTGCGTGGGAAAAGATATATATATATATATATATATATATATATATATATATATATATATATATATATATATATATATATATATATATATATATATATTATGTTATTTAAATTTATATTTATTCGATTCATTCTGTGTGTGTCTTATATGGTTCTTATGGCGTCGATGATTGATCGAGGGGTACATGTTTGTAATCCGCTTGATTCTTCGAAGTGAAAAGTATAATATATACGACATTCATTTTTATCTCACTCGGCTGTTCCTGAATTGAATTCTCTCTGTTTTCCATTCTCGTATATATGCAGTCAATGCTGCCTCCTTATGCTCAATATGAGATGGATTATAAGAAAATCTAGATAGGAAGTAGTAGTTCGAACTCCAAACTTCAAGTTTCTCGTTTTCTTTTAGTACATATTTCAAACTGTTAAATAGTATATTTATTGTAAATTTTTTCTATATAGAAACTGTTTTAAAATTTCAAATAAATCTATTTTTAAGTTTATAATAGTTAATATTTAATTAAGCATATGCTAATAAGTATTTTCGATCCGCAATGCAGTGTGATTAAAAATCGGTTCATACGATCGTATAATCTCCATTGAACTGTTGCGTCGGGATGTGTAAATGCTCGATATCAACATGTAACGAACAAAATAAGCTGATCGGTCACTGAATTGTTCAGTCATTACTTCACAGGCTTGAGTCGTCGCATTGCTCATTACTTTCGTGTTTCACCAAAATCTTTTAATGTTCTTTCTATATTTCCCATGTTCTTAAGAAATAACTAATTAATGAAGGCATCCGCCGACATTTTATAATCTTGAAAGCAACAACTCATTGAAATGATGAGCTAATACATATATGCCTTTTTCAGTTTTCTCTATGTATATGAGCTAAACGGGGTTCAGTTAATCACATGGCTCCAAAGGCCATGTGATTGTGTCAGGGCCCAAGTGCTGGACCGATATATTGATTGACTGTTGGGCTTGGCCCATACCCGCAAGAGGAAAGCCCACAAGATTTGCTATAGCATGCACGCGGACCGCCGCGCGTCCATTGCTGGCAGAGTTCATTACATGGGCTCCAGTGGCCCATTTGATTGTTTCAAGGCCCAACTGCTGGGAACGTACTGTTCAGAGTGCGGCAGCAAGGGTGCGAGCGCTAAATATGGCCCAATAGCCATCTCGATCCCGTGAAGCCTGTGGACCTGTGGGCCGTTATGGAAGGGCTTGGCTGTTCCGGATGACTTCAAGGGCCCATCAGCCCAGACGCGGCACAGGAGAAGGCCCACCAAGTGTGCGCGTCTTGGTCCTCCGCTACTGATTGCATTATGAGTTTGAATAGACTTCAAATGTTGTAAACTTTTATAACTTGTACCTTTTTGAAATGTTAGGACTATAAAAAAAATTATTTTGTATTGTGTACTATAGAAGCTAGGTTTACTTGTAACTTTCAAAAGATTCAACTGCAAAGTACGTAACACAAATATGCCACATGACAGAATCGGCAGGCCGATCGACCGGCGGAGGAACTCCGGCCAAATTTTATTAAGGGAAGGGATCACAAGGCAAACGTACAACAAAAGGCACAAAGCATAGCCCCAACATGTAACAAATACCCCCCATACAAATGCAAGGGTTGACAACTATAGTAAAATAACTTGGATAACGCGATAATTAACTTTCACCCAAACAGAAATGCTCATAATTTTTAATCCTGGTGAGGCATCTTGATCTCCTCATGCATCAACCACCACGCACAGTGTGCAGTCTCGTTCATGGAAGCATCTTGAGTGGCCTGATCATGGCGTTGTCTTCGTGATCCAGGATCTGCAAATTACATTAGAAAATAAATTCGATTAGATTATAGAGCTACTGGACAACCTAGTACTTACTCCGCTCCAAAATAAGTTAATATTACATCCTATAATAGAGGTTAACTTATTTTAGAATAGAGTGAGAAGTAGGGAGGAATGGGTTTGATGTGACGTTTACGTGGCAGTGGTAGACGTATCCCGGCGCCGCCGTGGCGTCGAAGGGGTAGGGCATGTTGTTGTGGACGAGCCTGAACGCCACCACCACCGATGTGACATACGCCGGCGGCAACTTCACCACGTTCTTCCACGTCTTCTCCTCCTCCGGCACCGGCAGCAGGGCCCCGACGGCGTGCTGATCGAGGTTGCAGATGACGGTGTCGTTGTGCTGCTTCATGCAGCTCGTGAAGGTATCCGGGTCGACGAGCTGCTGCATCTTGACGGCCTGGAACTCGGCGAGGTGGAGGTGCAGCGGGTGGTTGTCGGGGGTGAGGTTGATCACGTGCCACAGCTCCGTCGTCCCCGACCTCGGCGTCTCCGTCGGCGGGTCCTCCAGCCGCAGCCCGTTGATGTAGAGGTTCATTGTCAAGTTGTCCGGCTTGGTCATGTTCTCGTACAGGACGATGTACCTCGTCTTCAATGGCGGCGGGAGCGCCGTCACGCTGGCGTACGGCACCCCTACCCTGTGCTCCGGCACAGTCGAGTTGTCTGGCAGTGGCATGTCGTCGAGCTGCCCTTTGGGAGCGAGCAGGAACTTCATCACCTTCCCGTCGAGGTCCGGGTTCGTGGCGTTGCCGGTTGGGTACGGGTAGGGAGCCGAGTTGAGCATCTCGATCTCAGTGGCCTCTGGCGCGAGGGAGAAGTCGACGATGACGTCGAAGATCTCGGCCGGGGAGAGGAGGAGGTTGGAGACGGTGACCGGCGCCGAGAGGTAGGACGCGTCGGAGGCAATGACGGTGAAGGGGAGGCCGTTGGAGAACCTAATGTTGAGGTATCGCGCGTTGCTGGCGTTGAGGATGCGGAGGCGGTAGCGGCGGCGCTGGACGCGCAGGTACGGCCACGCCTTGCCGTTGACGGTGATGACCTCGCCGAAGTACTCCGGATTCCACTGCGGGTGGACGGAGGGCACGACGCCGGTGGAGTTCATGTAGATCGACCCGTTGGCGTTGAACTGGCGGTCGGCGATGACGAGGTGGAGGTCGAACTCGCCGGAGGGGAGGTTGAAGGGCATCTCGAGCTCGGGCCACTCGACGATGTAGGCGGCGAGGAGTCCGGCGAGGAGGCTGGCGCGGGTGAGGCCGAGGGCGTGGTCGTGGTACCAGATGTTGCCAGCCGCCGGCTGCACGTTGGGGTAGGTGTAGGTTTTCTTCGTCCATGTGCTGCCTTTCTCGGCGAAGTCTCGGGTGAACCAGGCTAAGGCGTGGCCGTCGGAATCGGGCGCCTGGGCGGCGCCGTGGAGGTGGACGACGGTGGGGACGCCCCCGTTCTTGGGGATGGCGACGTCGATGGTGCGGTCCAACGACGGGAGGATGTGGGCGTCGGGGAGGTGGTTCTCCCACGTCACGTAGAGCGGCACGTTGTGCCGCGCCACGATGGTGGGCCCCGGGAACGTCGCCGTCTGCAGCGATTGGCCGTAGACGAACACCGGCGTCGGCGTCATGTTGCGGTGGAATTGCTGCGTGCAAAAAAGCATACATTTTATGTTTAAGCTTGAGTAAATCTCTACTATCACTAAACTATCACACAACTATAGACTATCACACAATTTTAGACTTAATAACTCAGTGTATCACAAAACTATGTATTTAATATCAAGTTTATCACAAAACTACGCATTTAAGATCATGATATAAAACTACATATTTAATAACTTAAGATCCCTCATATTGTAGGACGGAGGGAGTAAATTACTACAAGACTACAGGTTTAGAACCAATTTAGTAAAAAAAATATTTATAGCTACAACATAACAATGGAGTTAGGGATTTAAGTATGCAGTTTTGTGATACTTAGCCGTCTTAAATTTGTATGTAGTTTCGTGATAAAATATATTCGTAGTTTTATGATACAACGCTTTAAATATACAATTTTGCGACATTAAAAAACCGAAAAAATAAGCCGTGTACTGAGTAACCTGATAACATACCCAGGTGGTGCGGTACATGCCAATGGTGAGGTTGATGGGCACGGGAAAGCCGAACGGGCCGATGCCGTAGCCCAGGATCTTGGGCATCTGCGGCAGCGCGTCCACGTATTTGGGTAGGTCCGCCGTGCTCCTCAACGGCCGCGCCGCCGCCGCCGGCGTGTAGTCATCCGCGGGGTCATCTGAACCCCAACCCCAGCGACTTTTGCTAATCACGCTGCAGATGTAGCTAGGGATCAACGAATCACTCTTGCAGTTAAGTATTGACATCACTGTATCCCATTGAGTTTGGTAGTTTTTTCCTGCAGGTTCATCCCTGGCGGCTGCGACGACGACAACAGCCGCCAGCAACACAGCGGCCAGCTGCTGAATCCTCCTCGGACTCATCTGCGCGCAAACGCAACCAACAACACAAAAATCAGTATACATTTTTTACAATAGTTTGTTTGTATTCTAACTTTCTAAGTTAATCTCTAACCATATCATGCAGCAATGTCGTAATTAATGTCTCAGTTTCTCACCTTAGCTAGCTGCGTCCGAGCTTGGACAGGGGCATGCAAAGGATAATTAACCAAGGAGAAAGAAAGATTAGCTTAGCTAAAGACAATGACGATGTGTGACGTGTGGCTAACACTCACGAGTCACGAGACACACGACTGATGCTCTCTCGGCAATCTGAGAGGGTTGCTATTTATAGGATTATTATTACTAGTTTGAACAAGTAAACGGTCAATTAATCGTGCAGGTCAGTGACATGGATCGACGCTAATTGGCCGAATAATTTGTTGGATTTGGCCAACACATCAACCTAAACTAAGTAGAGAAATTGGATGCGAGTTTCTACACACAACATTTTAAATCCAGAGAGCTTCCTCTGCATGACCCAACTAGCTTGTTAATTAATTACGCTCTGAGAGATTATATTACAGGCTAACGGTGTTAAATCTCGGACGAAAAGACATCTCTACCCTTACTGTTCTTTCAAAAAAACATCTCTACCCTTACTGCATTGTTCATTTGCCATCATCAATTGTGTATTTGCCCTACTAACTTTACAAATATGAAAATCTTAATGGAATATAAAAAATTTGACATACTTTTGCCACAAATTTGACAAAATTTGGACAAAAATTGAAAGAATTCGGGCATAATTTTGACACTTTTTTTTTACAAAACTAGAAGACAAATAACAAATTGCAAGCATCCCAAAATCAAATCCAAATCAAAAATTAGATCAACTCTCCCTGTCAAAAAAAAAGGAAAGAAAAAACTCATCCAGCCACTAGCCACCGCCGCCGCCGTTGCCTCCAACCCACGCGGCCACGCCAAGCCGCCGTCGCCGCCTGGCCGGACTGCCGCTTTCTCCTCGTATGGAGCTGCCGCCGCCATTGCCTGGCCGGACTGCCGCCGCCGCCTCCTCCTGGGCCGAGCCGCCGCCGCCTAGCCCGCGCAAAACGCACGCCTGCTCGTCGGCGGGAGGAGCTGCGTCTGGCCGACGCCTGCTCTCCGCCGTTGCCATCGCCTGGCCGGACTGCCGCCGTCGCCTCCTCCTGCGCCTAGCCATCGCCGCTATCGCCTCCTCTGCTAGCCGGCGGGAGGAGCTACGTCTGGCCGCCGCCGCCGCCGCCCGCACGCTGTCGCCCACTCGCCGCCCCCTGCGCCGCTCGGATTTGTTTCGGGAATGACCGCGTGCGAAAGGAGAGAAGAGACTGTAGGGTTAGATATTTCCCAGGGGTAAAAAGGTAAATTACAAATTCGAAAACTCTTTATTTCCTTCATTTCTCTATTTCTTTACCGCCATAAACCCGGTCCCACTAACTTCCGTCACTAACTTCCGTCTAAATCAGGGATAAACGCCTCTTTCGATTAAAAAGTGAGGGCAGAAACAAAAATCCTAAAAATACGGGTAAAATCAATATTGAGCATTAAAGTGGGGTAGAAACGAAATTATCCCAATTAAAAATCGGTTCATACGATCTTATAATCTCCATTGAACTGTTGCGTCGGGACATGTAAATGCTCGATATCAACATGTAACGAACAAAATAAATTAAACTGATCGGTCACTGAATTGTTCAGTCATTACTTCACAAGTTCACAGGCTTGAGTCGTTGCATTGCTCATTACTTTCGTGTTTTACCAAAATTTTTTAATGTTCTTTCTATATTTCTCATTTTGTTAACAAATAACTAATTAATGAAGGAATCCGCCGACAATTTATTAATATTTTTTTGACATTACGTTTTATTAATCTTGAAAGCAGCAATTCATTGAAATGATGAGCTAATGCATATGCCTTTTTTCTCTATGTATGAGCTTAATTAAAAAGAATAAGTTCACCGGAGGTCCCTCAACTTAACAACGAGATTTTTGACGTCCCTTAACCACAAAACCAGAAATCTTCACCCCTAAATTATACAAAACCGTCCCATTTAGGTCCCATGGCAGTATAGATGCCTGGTTTCGCTGACGTGGCATCCTAGTCGGCAAAATAAAATTAAAAAAATATGTGGGGCCCACGTATCAGACCCACGTCATCTGTCTTATGCATTCTCTCCCTTCTCTCTCTTACTTTTGTTCTGCAGGGCAGCCGGCGAATGGGGAGGAGGTCAGCCGGCGACGAGGCGGCAGCAGCGGCGGGACTAGACGTCGAGCTCGACGCCCATGGCGTAGGCAAGCTCCCCGTTGCCGTCGGGGTGGAGGAGCACCTCATCACGGCGGCGAAGCTTGAGAGGAAGGTGGTGCCGAGGACGAGCGCGTGGTTGGCGCAACAATTCATTGAAATGATGAGCTAATACATATGCCTTTTTTCTCTATGTATGAGCTTAATTAAAAGGAATAAGTTCACCGGAGGTCCCTCAAATTAACATCGAGAAATTTTTTAAGATCTCTTAAACATAAAACCAGAAATATGTATCCTTAAACTCACTCAAACCGTTCAAAGGAGGTCCCATAGCAGTATTTTTGTCCGGTTTTGCTGACGTGGTATCCTAGTCAGAAAAAAAAATTAATACGTTGGGGCCACATGTCATTCCCACTCTCCTCATTTTCTCTCTCTTCTGTGTTCGCAACGGCAAATCCCCATTCCACCGGCGACTACGACGCATCTAGCTGGGAGCTCGCCGGCGAGAAGCGAATCGACACCGCCACCAGGATGTCCACACGTCGGCCACCAGCTTCCACACCGCTGCCTCGTCGCCGGCGGCCTCGTCCATCAGCGCCTTGCCCAGCCTCGCGCCCTTTCGCACCACCGTCGTCTCCTCCGCCGCCGCCATCGCTGCCGGCCTCGTCGTCGTCGTCTTCTTAACCGCCGGCGATAGCCATCATCTTCCCATACCGGGTGGCGTCCGTCGAAGAGTAGTAGCCCTTCAGCCCAGCTCCCACTTGAGCTCCGTACGTGGTCATGGCGCCGTACACGCGCGTCGTGCAGTCGACGTTGTCGGAGAGCATCTCCGGCGGAGCGACACCAGGTGCGCGCCTCTTCCTCCGCCCCGAGCAGCTCCGCCCCCAACTTGCGATTCTCGAAGCAGTAGAACATGATCTGCAAGGAACAAAACAAGGAAAAAAAAGAAAATAAATCAACGGATAGATGCACACGCACGCCAATTAGTTAGCAAGAACGATCAACCAAGCAACCAAAACTAACCAAACAATTAGTTGGAGTCAATGGCCGAGCCGAGCCGGCAAATGAAAGGCAGGATTAATGGTCTGATTATTGTTTGGGTTAACACCTGGTGAGGAAATTTTGTTTCCGGCTTCCGCAAGCAGCGCGCAACGCACCATGCCGAGAAGGTAGGAGACTTCGATGTTTCTGGCTTCCGCGCAACGGACGTGGAAGCGGTGCGCGTCCTCGCACCATGCCGCGGCGCACACGGCGACGGCCGACGGCGAGGCCCGGGCGAGCACCAGCCTGTGCTTCCCCAGCTCCCTGAATAGCGCAGTAACGGGACAGCCGCGTCGCCACCGTGCTCGACCTCGCCACCGCGTAGTCGCTGACCATGGAGACGGTGAGCCAGTTGGAGAGGAGGAAGACGGCGACCTCCCACGCCTCCGTCCAGTGGCGGACGCAGGTTTAAAATACAGATAGGGCGACAAAGCTAGCACTAATTAGGTGATGGCATAATGCACACAAATTATAGTCGCTGGTTGACAGCATTAGCGCAACAGCGCACGGCACAAACATCGAGAAAGTTAACAACGAAGATTGTTAGTCGAACAAACGTAAATGAGATGAAAAAAAAGAGAAATGTTGTTAGACAATAAGGGGAACCACTTTCAATACTTCGGGGGTATAAAATAAGATGAAAAATTATTTAGGGGTTTAAGTGCTTTGCCAAAATAGTTCAAGTGAATAAAATGGATTATTTTTATATATATGCCAATTTAACTATTTACTGTAGACTGTATTGTACGCTAAAGAAATAGAAAGAAAATTGAATTTTATGTATGGCCAAAATTAGAAACGGTCAAAATGGTACTACTTATACACGAATTTTCATAAATGTTTTTGTTCCTACTTAAAATACTTGATTTATCTGATTATTCAATAGTAGACTGATGACTAATGTTAGAAATATGACTAAAATGAGGTTTGGGGGTGTGGGGCTACACGAGCCGTAGCTGGGTCGGCCGACCCACCCTGTCCAATGGGTGTGTTCGCCACTGCCTCCGTCTCCACCTCCACTGCTCTCGAGGGCGGGGGCAGCGCCCAGCCCCTCAGCCGGCTGGCACCAGCTGCTGGCGCGCCACCGCCGCTGCCCCTTGGCTTGTACCTCCCAAGCCCGGAGCCGCCGCTCACCCGCCGCCGCTGCGCTCGCCCACCGCTTGCCGCCCGCTGACGCCGCCGCTCCACCTGCCTCCGGTCGCGCGCCGTCGCTGCTCCCCCTCTGAGCCAAAGAAAAAGGCTATTGAGAAAAAGATTACGGACTAGGATTGTTGATCCCATATTTTTTTTGTCATTTACATGTGGGTCTCACATGTTTATTTTTATGTTTTGCTGACTAGGATGCCACGTTAGTAAAACCGGGCAAAAATACTGCTATGTTACCTCCTTTAAACGGTTTGAGTGAGTTTAGGGGTACACATTTCTGGTTTTGTAGTTAAGGGATCTCAAAAATTATCGTTGTTAAGTTGAGGGACCTCCGGTGAACTTATTCCTAATTAAAACGGGGTTCGGTTAATCACATGGGCTCCAAAGGCCCAGGCCCATGTGATTGTTTCAGGGCCCAAGTGCTGGACCGATCTATTGATTGACTGTTGGGCTTGGCCCATACCCAGAGGAGGAAGGCCCACAATATTTCCGACATCCTTCCTTGTCTCGTAGACGCACGCGGGCCGTGTCGCGTCCATTGCTTGCAGAGTTTATTATAGGAATAAGTTCACACTGGGTCCCTCTATTTGTCGCGCTGTCTGATTTTCATCCCTCCGACGCAAAACCGGGTACGACGGGTCCCCGAACTTACAGACCCAGTTCAAAGTAGGTCTGTGGCGTCCGACGTGGAGCGCTGACTCGGTTCACATGCCGACTCGGACGGCCACCACGCCACCATGAGCAAGGAGGAGGAGCAAGAGGAGATGGGACTCACGACGGCGGCGAGGGAGATGGAGAGCGTCTGAGCGTGCAGGAGATGCACGGGGAGGCAGAGGCGGAGACGGTAGAGGAGGAGAGGACGCCGCGGACGAGGGCAGAGTAGGTGCCATGGAGCTCCGCGGGAGCCGGGAGGGGCGCGCCGACGCCAAGGCCCTGGAAGAAGCGCTGCGTCCAATCACGGGACTCCACCGATGAAGGCTTCCACGGCAGGAAGGGCGATGGCGGAGAGGGAGCGGAATCAGGCCGAGCAGGCGGAGTGGAGCGGCTGCAACGTGGGAGAGGATGAAGACAGAGCAGCCGCGCCGGGGTCGGATGTCTGGGGCGAAGACAGTGTCCCGGTGGCCGGAGGATCACCCTCTCTTCTAGTCCTCTCGAGGAGCACGGCCGGCAAGGAAGGACTACTGGCGCGGCGGCCGCGCCAGCGGTTGGCGAGGAGGAGGGTCGGTGCAGCGGGACACGGCGGAGAAGAGGGGCCGTAGCACACGGCAGGTGGAAGACTCCTCGCACCCTTCTCCTGCCCCGCACGCGCTCCATGGACTCTCCTCCAAGACACCGTTCGCAGGCGACGTGTTTGTCGGATCGTCGGCGCGCGGAGCGAACCGACGACGGCGACCCCGATTGGAATCGACGACCGAGGGAGGCGGAGGCAGACGAATTATTGTAACAGAAATAACAGAAGCGGTTGAGACTTGAGAGTTGAGACCATTTGGCGGCTGCGGTTGGTTGACGACGAAGTGCAGCCGGCCGTTATCATGGCGCTACCATGTGCGGCACGACTCGCAGCCACAGTCCGACCACCTCGGGCTCCGCCCCTTGCGCCGCTCCGTCTCCGGCGACCCGCTCCTACCCTGACGAGCCCCATCAGCGCGTGTCGGCAAGCGCTCCGCCAGTGGTACCTCGTCGTCCTCCAGTGCCGCGCGTTGTGGCTCCCGTGGCAGTAGCAGCTGGCTGGGTTGTCCTCGAAGACGGAGTAGAGGAAGCCGTACACGAAGCAGAGGAGCACGTCAACAACGTCCAGGAAGGTGAAGACAGCCATGTCTTGTGTGGGTTGTTCACCTGCGCGCGCGCCTCCCATCGCGCAGTGTTCGTCACCGCCGCCGTCATCGTGTGAGGGGAGGCAGAGGGTAGGGGAAGGGTTACGGCGCCCCCTTTCGCGTACGGGTCGCCCCGCCGCCGAGCTTACGCGGCGATCCCTCGCCGCGCGGTGGTCGTCGTTGGCTGCTTTGGTTGGCGGCGGCGGCCTTCCTAGAAGTGCGCGCAAACAAAGGAGGCCGTTGCGCGTCCGCGGTGGCTGGCTAGTCGGTGGCGGCCACGAGCGTTGTCGGAGAGGGGGGAGAGATGAAGAGAGGGTGATGGGGAGAGAGGAGGAAGAAGAGGACGGGTGAGAATGACATGTGGGGCCCACGTGGGCCCTACCATTTTTTAATTTGTGAATGAAACTCACATGTGGGTCCCACGAGGTTTATTATTTTTTGATGGAATTGTCACGTAAGCGTCACATCAATGCCACGTAGGCACCACATCAACCAAAACCGCTGTGCCGAGGGACCTTGTTTGCATGGTTTTGTAAATTGGGGGATGCGTTGCACCGGGTTTTGTGCTCAAGGGACGAATTTCGAACTCGGTGACAAATTGAGGGATCTCAATTGAACTTATTCCTTTATTATATGGGCTCATGTGGCCCATTTAATTGTTTCAAGGCCCAACTACTTGGAACGTTCTGTTCAGAGAGCGGCAGCAAGGGTGCGAGCGTTAAGTTGGGCCCAATAGCCATCTCGATCCCGTGAAGTCTGTCGGCCTATCGGCCGTTATGGAAGGGCTTGGCTGTTCCGGATGACTTCAAGGGCCCACCAGCCCAGACGCGTCACAGGAGAAGGCCTACCAAGTGTGCTCGTCTCCTACCCTCCTGTTATCTCACACCCGGCTTGATCCTCCGCTACTGATTGCATTATGAGTTTGAATAGACTTCAAATGTTGTAAACTTTTATAACTTGTACCTTTTTGAAATGTTAGGACTATAAAAAAAATTATTTTGTATTGTGTACTATAGAAGCTAGGTTTACTTGTAACTTTCAAAAGATTCAACTGCAAAGTACGTAACACAAATATGCCACATGACAGAATCGGCAGGCCGATCGACCGGCGGAGGAACTCCGGCCAAATTTTATTAAGGGAAGGGATCACAAGGCAAACGTACAACAAAAGGCACAAAGCATAGGCTATCCTATCCGAATGGAGACAACCATGCATGGCCACCAACATGTAACAAATACCCCCATACAAATGCACGGGTTGACAACTATAGTAAAATAACTTGGACAACGCGATAATTAACTTTCACCCAAACAGAAATGCTCATAATTTTTAATCCTGGTGAGGCATCCTGATCTCCTCATGCATCAACCACCACGTACAGTGTGCAGTCTTGTTCATGGAAGCAGCGTGAGTGGCCTGATCATGGCGTTGTCTTCGTGATCCAGGATCTGCAAATTACATTAGAAAATAATTTCGTTTAGATTATAGAGCCACTGGATAACCTAGTACTTACTCTCCTTCAAAATAAGTTAATATCACATCCCATAAAAGGTTAACTTATTTTGAAACGGAGTGGGCGGTAGAATGGCATGCACGGAAGTAGTACGATATGGCGCTTACGTGGCAGTGGTAGACGTATCCCGGAGCCGCCGTGGCGTCGAAGGGGTAGGGCATGTTGTTGTGGACGAGCCTGAACGCCACCACCACCGACGTGACGTACGCCGGCGGGATCTTCACCACGTTCTTCCACGTCTTCTCCTCCTCCGGCACCGGCTGCAGGGCGCCGACGGCGTGCTGGCTGAGGTTGCAGGCGAAGGTGTCGTTGTGCTGCAGCATGCAGCTCTTGAACATGTCCGGGTCGACGAGCTGCAGCATCTGGACGGCCTGGAACTCGGCGAGGTGGAGGTGCAGCGGGTGGTTGTCGGGGGTGAGGTTGATCACGTGCCACAGCTCCGTCGTCCCCGATATCGGCGTCTCCGTCGGCGGATCCTCCAGCCGGAGCCCGTTGATGTAGAGGTTCATCGTCAAGGCGGTGTTCGGGTCGTTGCTCGTCATGTTCTCGTACAGGACGATGTACCTCGTCTTCATCGTCGGCGGCAGCGCCGTCACCTTCGCGAACGGCACACCGATCTCCGGCACCACCGTCGAGTTTTCCGGCTCCTGCATCGGCATGTCGTCGCCGACCTGCCACTTGGCGGAGACATTGAACGACATCACCTTGCCGTCGAGTGTCGCGTTCGCCGGAGTGCCGGTGGGGAACGGGTAGGGCGCCGAGTTGAGCAACTCGATGTCGGTGGCGTTGGGGTTCACCACCAGGGAGAAGTCAACGATGACGTCGAAGATCTCGGCCGGGGAGAGGAGGAGGTTGGAGACGGTGACCGGGCGGGAGAGGTACGTCGCGTCGGAGGCGATGACGGTGAAGGGGAGGCCATTGGAGAACCTGATGTTGAGGTACCTCGCGTTGCTGGCGTTGAGGATGCGGAGGCGGTAGCGGCGGCGCTGGACGGCTTGGAACGGCCACGCCTTGCCGTTGACGGTGATGACCTCGCCGAAGTACTCCGGCTGCCACTGCGGGTGTACGGATGGCACGGCGCCGACGGTGTCCATGAAGATGGTGCCGTCGGTGTTGAACTTGCGGTCGGCGATGACGAGGTGGAGGTCGAACTCGCCGGAGGGGAGGTTGAATGGCATCTCGAGCTCGGGCCACTCGACGATGTAGGCGGCGAGGAGGCCGGCGAGGAGGCTGGCGCGGGTGAGGCCGAGGGCGTGGTCGTGGTACCAGATGTTGCCGGCCGCCGGCTGCACGTTGGGGTAGGTGTAGGTCTTCTGCGTCCATGTGCTGCCGTTCTCGGCGAAGTCTCGGGTGAACCAGGCGAGGGCGTGGCCGTCGGAGTCCGGCGCCTGGGCGGCGCCGTGGAGGTGGACGACGGTGGGGACGCCGCCGTTCTTGGGGATGGCGGTGGGGACGGTGGGGTCCCACGGGAGGATGTGGGCGTCGGGGAGGTGGTTCTCCCACGTCACGTAGAGCGGCACGTTGTAGCGCGCCACGATGGTGGGCCCCGGGAACGTCGCCGTCTGCAGCGACTGCCCGTACACGAACACCGGCGTCGGCGGCATGTCGCGGTGGAATTGCTGCACATATACATTGCAAGGATTCGTTTTACATTTGAACTTAAATTTAAACTGTATTGTACACTTTTTGTTGTTTCACTGTTCAAAAACGAGGCTTGACATTCGTTCAAAAAAAAAAACGAGGCTTGACCATGAATATCTAACAGTACTTTTTTTAATAATATACTAAAACCTACTTAGATATTTATTTGCGAGTAATTAATTAACGTACCCAGGTCTTGTTGTACATGCCGATGGTGAGGTTGGTGGGCACGGGAAAGCCGAACTGGTTGATGCCGTAGCCCTGGATCCTGGCCATCTGCGGCAGCGGGTCCACGTACTTGGGTAGGTCCGCCGTGCTCCTCAACGGCCTCGCCGCCGTCGGCGACGGATCCGCCGCCGGCGTGTAGTCGTCGGGGTCATCTGACGCCCAACCCCAGCGACTTTTGCTGATCACGCTGCAGATGTAGCTAGGGATCAACGAATCACTCTTACAGTTAAGTATTGACATCACTGTATCCCACTGAGTTTGGTAGTTTTTTGCTGCTGCAGGTTCATCCCTGGCGGCTGCGACGACGACGACAGCCGCCAGCAACATAGCGGCCAGCTGCTGAATCCTCGGACCCATCTGCACACGTACGCAATAATCAACAATACAAACATCAGTTCATTAATTTACAATAGTTTGATTGTGTTCTAAGTTAATCTCTAACCATATCATGCAGCAATGTCGTAATTAATGTCTCAGTTTCTCACCTTAGCTAGCTGCGTCCGAGCTTGGAGAGGGGCATGCAAAGGATAATTAACCGAGGAGAAAGAAAGATTAGCTAGCTAAGACAATGACGATCGATGTGTGAGCGTGTGGCTAGCACACACGAGCCACACGACTGATGCTCTTGGCAATCTGAGAGGGTTGCTATTTATAGGATTATTATTACTGTAGTTTGAACAGGTAAACGGTCAATTAATCGTGCAGGTCAGTGACATGCATGGATCGACGCTAATTGGCCGAATAATTTGTTGGATTTGGCCAACACATCAACCTAAACTAAGTAGAGAAATTGGATGCGAGTTTCTACACACAACATTTTAAATCCAGAGAGCTTCCTCTGCATGACCCAACTAGCTAGCTAGTTAATTAATTAAGCTCTGCGAGATTATATATAGTCAACACTTGAACATAGATATTCAGCAGCTGCTAGCTGGTCCTTTTGAACAGTTTCTTAATCAATCACTGTTTACTTATATATAGTTTGTCCTAATCTTGGCTGTTTCCTCGTACGGCAGGAATTAATACTACATAATTACAGTCACACACACATCCATCGTACTCCGCCCATGTGACATACATTTACTTCTTCCTTCATGTTAAAAAAAAGTTTTTCCGGATTTTAAGTTTTATTCACATATATAAGTATTTTTTAATATGGATTTCAATGCATGGAAATCCATATATTTTCAGCCAAACAATTGAAATTTAAAATTTGATATCTGAGATACTAAAAGGAAACCTTTGCTGTAATTAAATCAACATCCTGGTATCTAACGTTGATATCATCCAACAGTCCTTTGAAAGGCCTGCTTCTCTCTATATCAGAGTTAACAAAACCGATCTTTTTTTTTCTTTTAAGAAATTAACCGCTCAATTTTTTGAAACTGTCGGTGACCGGTTTGTAAAAGTAAATTATTGGTTTTAGCCTTTTTACTAAGCTGGCCGAGAGTTGTTGGTAACGCGGTGAGGAGTGGTTTTAAATTGCAAAGCGCAAAAGGTAAACCCTGCTCTCTACTCTCAGCCAGTCTTCATCGTCTTCCTCAAACCCCTGCTCTATCAATAAAAACGAGGTAAAGATTTTGTCCTCTTTTCATCCTCTTTCTCAGCGAACAACATCTCTCCCTCCGGCTTGCTTTCCTAGGAACAGCCAAGGCCCAATGCTCAGGAGGAAGATAATAGTCCGGATGCTTGTGATACACATGAATCTACAAATAATGAAAGAACCCTAAGGCAACCAAGACAATTAGTGCCAGATAATTAATTATGAAGAAAGTGAGCGTGTCACTTTCTTTAAGCGATGAGCTAGGTTGAAAGTTGAAACCATGCGCCCCTGGTAATGCGCAGTAATCTAAGTATCCCCGATCGAGAAATCACGTGCATTGCTCAGGAATCAGCACCAGATGATGAGAATATAACTGCCTGATGAGAACACATGCTTTATACAAATAAACAAGGATATAGTGGATCGATTGCGAAATAGCTTTTTTATGATAAAATAAAACAACGTACACTCCTGCCTCTACATATTAAACTCCTAGTGCCTCATAATTATAGCTCATCCTTTTCCATTTGTTTTTTTTGTTTTTTTTTTTGGGTAAGATTAGCCTTTGCTATCTGTGGATCTACCACATCTTTTAGGGGGCCACCTATTTGGTACACGCACCATCTCCATTACCTACACATCTACATTGTACAACGTTGATTATTTTTATGTGAATTTTTCTAATGTATTTTAGAGTTTGAATCTTTTACCTCAAATTTCATAACATTATATTAAAAACTTTCGACTCGAATTTTGAACTCAAATTTCAAAACATTCATCTAAAAAATTCAAAATTCTCAACTCAAATTTTAAAAACTTTTAAATCAGAATTTAAAACTTTTAAATCTGATTTGAAAGTTTTCAAATTTAAGTTGGAAGTTTTCATATCTGAGTTGAAAGATCGATTTGACTTGAAAGTTTTCAAATCTAAGTTAAAATTTTTTGTATATGAGTTTGAAGTTTTACAAATCTTGAATTGAAAATCTTCTAGTAAGAGATGGGGAAGGAGATTGGATATGGTGTGTGCTACTTCTCTTGCCAGTGCATATATGCTAAATAGGATTCATTCATCTTTCATGGATTGGGTTAGATCAATAGAAGAACACAAAGATATAAGTGGATTACTTGTACTTTGCAATTGGATACGTACCATTTTTTAAATTAGGATGGACCCATCATTTTGTGGGTGAGCATTGCAATGGACATAAGTAACCATCAACTTGGGCTTCGATGTGCACTACTCCATGAGCTATGTTGAGGGCAAACCACTTGTGCAATTGCTCATCATTTCTTATTTCAACAAATTCGTCATCAATAACATGTCATAAAAAATGTATTGGTCAGAATCCCACACAATTTTTGAACCGATGAAATCAATTAATTATTATAATGTGAAGCTATGCATGTCAAGTATTGTTATGAAATGTGCTCAGCGGCGTTACCTAGCTGAGGGTCACGCGCCATCACGTACTGGGCCACCCCTCAAGGTCACCCGGCCACCCATCAAGTTGCTGGGTGTGTGCGTGACGACGCAGCCCATCCGCCGCTCCCCCCCCCCCCCCTGCGCCGTACACTGCAGCAACATCCAAGCGCCACCACCACCACTCCTTCCACCTTAGCCTACCACAGCTCCCTTCACGTCAGTGATGAAAACCCTAGCGCTAACTCAGTCAAGCCACCGAGATGAATTCGGTCGGGACTGGATGAGAAAGTTGGGGATATGGTTGATGTGTAATTAAGGGCATTTTGGTCAGTTTGAGCTAGTTTTTTTCCTAAATAAAAACCTAACGGTTAATGAAAACAATGTCAGACGATAAATGATCAAACTTAAAAAAATAGGGGCAGATTGGTAGATAACCTTAAGAATAGAATAAAATGAGCAATTATCCCTATTTTTTTCTACATAAAGAGGATAGGGGGGGGGGGGGGGGTGGGTGGTTGTGACTTGTGAGGCACCATACTTGCGCTAAATCACATGCCATGTTTTGTATAGTAGTTCTTGCAAATAAGGCAAACTATTAATCTCGAGGAGACGTCCTCTCGTTTCTTTGCATATCATCCATCTACAAGTTACAACCAAAAAAATAAATACGACGGCTGTGAGAACATGTATACAAAATTATTATAGTTAAATTCGTTATTTTTTGTTACAACTTATAGTTTAATTCGTTATTATAGTTAAATTTAAACTTGCATGTTTGCGGAGTTATATATTACATACTAATCTATCTTATCTTTATTTTTTTTAGAAATAAATTACGACTATTTGAATGACATGTAATTGGGAACATCCCTTGAAGGATTAAAATTTATTTTCAGAAATAAGCTATATTATTTTGTACAGTGTACTTCAACAATCAACAACATAATTCATATATAACTTCCAATAAAGTACAAACCCAAATTAAGTACGTAGCACAGATATCCCGTCAGCGCACCAGTTTATGACTAGCAAACTTTCACTCATAAACAAAGACTTGGATAACATAACATAAACAACTTTCACTCAAATGTAAATGCTCAGAATTATTGATCCTAGTACTGAAGAAGCTTCTTCATCTCATATTCTCATCGATCAGCACAACGTTTTCTTGTTCATGGAAGCAGCTTCAGAGGCCTGATCATGGCGTTGTCTTCGTGATCCAGGATCTACACAGTGAAAAATAAATGGGATTAATTAATTAGAATGGAGCCACTGATCGATGAACACGATAATGAACGCGGGCACGTCGATCATATGACAGTGGCGCTTACGTGACAGTGGTAGACGAATCCAGGCTCGGTGGTGGCGTCGAAGGGGTAGGGCTGGTTGGCCTCGACCAGCCTGAACGCCACCACCACCGACGTCATGAACTCCGGTGGGATCTTCACCGCGTTCTTCCACGTCTTCTCCTCCTCCGGCACCGGCACGACCGGCCCGACGGCGTGCTGGGTGAGGTTGCACGTGGCGGTGTTGTTGTTGGCGATCATGCAGGTCTTGAACTCCTGGAATCCCTCGATCTTCGTCATCTTGACGGCCTGGAACGTGGCGATGTGGAGGTGCAGCGGGTGGTTGTCGCCGGTGAGGTTGATCACCTGCCACAGCTCCGTCGTGCCGGACTTGGGCGTCTCCGTCACCGGGTCCTCCAGGCGGAGGCCGTTGATGTAGAGGTTCCCCGGTGCGGTCTGGTTCTCGTACAGGACGATGTACCTCGTCGTCGTCGGCGGCGGGAGCGCCGCCACGCTCGCGTACGGCACGCCGTGCTCCGGCACCCTGGACTTGTCCGGCATGTCGTCGACCTTCCCCTTGCCGGCGACCTTGAACAGCATCACCTTCCCGTCGAGGTTCGGGTCCGTCTGAGTGCCGTTCGGGAACGGGTAGGGCGCCGTGTTGAGCATCTCGATCTCGGTAACCGCCGCCGGCAACCGGGAGAAGTCGACGATGACGTCGAAGATCTCGGCCGGCGAGAGGACAAGGTTGGAGACGGTGACCGGCCTGGAGAGGTAGGAGGAGTCGGAGCCAATGACGGTGAAGGGAAGGGCGCCATTGGAGAGCGTGACGTTGAAGTATCGCGCGTTGCTGGCGTTGAGGATGCGGAGGCGGTAGCGGCGGCGGTGGACGCTCAGGTACGGCCACGCCTTGCCGTTGACGGTGATGACGAGGCCGAAGTACTCCGGCTTCCACTCCCGGTCGATGGAGATGGAGCCATTGGTGTAGAACTCGCGGTCGGCGATGACGAGGTGGAGGTCGTGGTCGCCGCAGGGGAGGCTCATGGGGGCCTCGAGCTCGGGCTTCTCGATGACGTAGGCGGCGAGGAGGCCGGCGAGGAGGCTGACGCGGGTGAGGCCGAGGGCGTGGTCGTGGTACCAGAGGTTGCCCGGCGCCTGCACGTTGGGGTAGCGGTAGGTCTTCCTCGTCCATGTGCTGCCGTTCTCGGCGAAGTCGCGGGTGAACCAGGCGAAGGCGTGGCCGTCGAACTCCGGCGGGTGGGCGCCGCCGTGGAGGTGGACGACGGTGGGGACGCCGCCCTTCTTGGGGATGGCGGTGGGGACTTTGGGGTCCCACGGGAGGATGTGGGCGTCGGGGAGGTGGTTCTGCCACTCCACGGCGAGCGGCACGCCCTGGCGTGCCACGATGGTGGGCCCCGGGAACGTCGCCGTCTGCAGCGATTGCCCGTACACGAACACCGGCGTCGGTGGCATGTCGCGGTGGAATTGCTGCACGCGCACGCATCCCATTTTAAATTTATTTTCGATTTTGCTATATATATCTCGATAAATTTTCTCTTAAAAATTTAATTATAATCGTAAGGTAATTATATTGTAATTTAAGTTATAATATAACTTTTATGAAACTTTCAGATAATTTTGAATCATTATATTTGCATTAAGATTGGGCAAGCTAGAAAGGAAAAAAAATCACAGTAAGCACACATGTGAGGGATTTCGCTCCCACAATCTCCGTTTTATAAAAATAGCATGTTACCGAGGTATTTTGAAAGTCATATATAACTTACGATAGAATTATATCATCACATTATATACTACTACATTTATATGCATGTGTTCAATATTTTAGAGAAAGTTTGCCAACAAATATATAGGTAGTCCCTTTACTGGTCAATTTGATTGGACCAAATTAAGGTAGGGCTTGCCCAATTATTCACCACGAGTAAGTTGTCGTTTTTTTAATAAATAGTGTCATTTACTTGTTAGTTGTTACATGCCATTTCACCATCTATTCTATCTTAAAAGATTATATAAATATTATTTATTTTGTTGTAACATATTTTACCAATAAAATATTTAAGTATGATTTATTTTTTAGCATATTTACATTATTCTTTTAAGTAAGACTCAAACATTATTTCAAAAGTCATCTATATCATCTAATAAAAAAATGAATGTAGTACTAAAAATTTATAATGCAAACCACTTGTGTAGTAAAAATCTGAAAATTAATGTTGGATCTAAAAATAAATATATAAGATTTGTTGATGTAAGTAAAAAGGGATAATTTCGTTTTTTCCCCACTTTGATCTCTAATATTGATTTTGCCCCTACTTTTTAGGGTTTTCGGTTTTACCTCCACTTTTTTTATCCGAAAGAGGCGTTTACCCTTTTGGATGGAAGTTAGTGGGACCGGGTTTATGGCAAGAAATAAAGATTTTTCGAATTAGCAATTTACCTTTTTATCCTGTGAAAGAGTTAACCTTTCCAGACTATCTCTCCTCTCCTCTAAACCTTCCATATTATATTGTCATGCTTTGTGATACTTGTGAGGTACAATATAACTTCATATGATTGTGTAAAATGTCGTTGAAATTTTGTCAAAATTTTTGTTCAATTTCTGTCAAAATGATGCCAAAATTTTGTCAAAATTCCATCAGATTCAAATTTTGTCCAAATTTTAATATCAAAATCTGTCCAAATCTGTCATTTAATTTTAAACATATTCACAAAAATAAATTTTCAAAGCCATTGCATAATGGAGGCAAAAACACAATTGATGAATAGTTATGGGAGAGGATATAAATGTCCTATTTAACACCGGTAACTCCTCCATACAAAACAGGGGCAAAAGTATCTTTCGGTTCGAAAAAAAGTGGAGGAAAAAAACCCTAAAAAATAAAGACAAAATCAATATTAGAGATCAAAGTGGGGGAGAAACGAAATTGTCCCAAGTAAAAATGAAATTTTTTTACTCCCAGATTTAATTATGAGTAAAAAAAATTTACTCTTGATAACACAGAAAAATATCAAGGCGTCTATTTTTAAATGTAACGATAGTTCACTATATAAGTTGGTTTGGATTAGATTTAGGTATATGTTTTCCCGTAATCACAACGTACGTACCCATGTCTTACTGTACATGCCGATGGTGAGCTTGATGGGCACTGGACGGCCATGGCGGATGCCGTAGCCCCGGATCTTGGCTATCCGCGGCAGCGCGTCCACGTACTTGGTCAGGTTCAAGCTCGTCATCACCGGCCGCCGCCGCCACCCCGCCGCCGGCGCCGGCAGCGGATGATCCGGCGTGTACTCGTCGTCGTCGTTGGGATCATCTGACGCCCAACCCCAGCGACTTTTGCTAATCACGCTGCAGATGTAGCTTGGGATTAACGAATCACTCTTACAGTTAAGTATTGACATTACTGTATCCCACTGAGTTTGGTAGTTTTTTGCTGCTGCAGGTTCATCCCTGGCGGCTGCGACGACGACGACAGCCGCCAGCAACATAACGGCCAGCTGCTGAATCCTCGGACTCATCTGCACGCAAACGCAACCAACGAGACAAAAATCAGTATACATTTTTCAATAGTTGATCGTATTCTAAGTTTCTTGCCATATCGTGCAGCATGCAATGTCGTCGGTACTATTTAGATTCGTAGATAAAAATAAACATAACTATATTTTAAGACGAAATAAGTAATTAAGTAGCTAATCAAGCAGTGATGTCAGTTTTTGTCACCTTAGCTAGCTGGAGAGGGGCATGCAAAGGATAATGAATTAAAGGAGAAAGATTAGCTGATCGACTGATCGATGCTCTTGGCAATCTCTGGGAGGGCTGCTATTTATAGGATTAATTTTACTAGTTTGAACAAGTAAATGGCTATAATTAAACGTGCAGGTCAGTGACATGGATCGACGACGTTAATTGGCTGAATAATTTTTTGATTTTGGGCAACACATCAACCTAATTAAACTAGTAGAAATTAGTTGCTGATGTGATTTTAGCTAGTTGCCTGCAAGCTTCTACACACAGTCCATTTTAAATCTAGAGCTACCTCTCTGCACAACCAACTAGTTAATTAAGTTCTGCAAGGTTATATAGGTAGCTAGTCAACACTTGAACAGAGATATTCAGCTGCTAGCTGGTCCTTTTGAACAGTTTCTTATAATTAACAACATAATTAATCATTGTTTACTTATAATTTGTCCTAATATTGGCTGTCGTTTCCTCGTACGGCAAGCATTATATATTTACGGTCACACATCGATCGTACTGTGTAGACTTGACAAATCACATTTATCGTATACTTACTCCCTCCGTGATTAAAAATAATCAACTTCTCCTTCAAATATAAGCTTTTCTAGGATTAAAATTTGTATCGCAACATAAACGTTTCTAAAATATTATAATGCACAAAAATCATACTACATTATTTTTAGTCAGGTGTTTTTAAGAAGGAATCTTATATATTTGACCATTAATATGATTGAAAGAGAATTTTTTTTATTAACTCTAATTTTTACTAAACAATTTACAAATGTTTATGAGGAAGCACACGGCCGATGAATCGATGCAAATCCTACGATGTACTAGAAGTAAGGTGGTGTTCTCTTCTCCTGTAAATAAAGATAAAGATGAATATTAAGTGTTTTACGTAAAACGAGATGATATTAACGTATGATTAATTGAGTTTTAATTATTATAAATTTTAAAAAATAGATTGATATGGTATTTTAGAGCAACATCGTCGTATCCGCCGCTCCTCCTTTACACTACCGAACAACAAAAAGAAAATTAGTGTTACACCGTGCTTAGTTCCAATTTTTTTTTTCAAACTTCCAACTTTTTCATCACATCGAAACTTTCCTACACACATAAACTTCATACTTTTCTGTCACATCGTTTCAATTTTAATCAAACTTCTAATTTTAACGTGAACTAAACATACCCTTAGGTAATTATATATGAAGTGAGAGGGCCCCTGACACCGTGCTCTGAAGGTGGAATAATCTTGTATCCCGATCGAGAAATCACGTGCATAGCTCAGGAATCAGCACCAAAAAGGTTCCAATTCGATCGTTGTCCTTGAGTATGCTAGATTGATGCGTGGAAGATTCCTAGCTTAATGTGCGATTAGTTACCCATTGCCAGAATAAAACAATTGTCACCAATCATGTACCATCTTCTGGCTGACCCATGAGACCAATGACTGCAAATTTCCACAATCTCATAAGGTTATTTTATCCATCCTAAAATATAATAAAGTTTACTAGTGTTTAAAACTATCATTCCTCTCAACCAATCAAAACTATCATTTCAGTTAATTTATTTACCTACCTTTTTATCTAAATCAATCATAATCATTCCTAATTTAAATCCATCTCTCTCTCTTTTTTTTATCTTTGTGAAAGACTTCATCGATACGTACTCATTCCTGCCACAAATAAGCGGCATTTTAGAATGTGCGCAATCAATGCATTAAAACTTTGGCAATAAATATATTTTTAAATATTTTCATCATCTTTTTTGAAAATAATATGGCTAGATTTGTTTTAAAAAATAGTTTGATAATTAATAATATAACTTTGCTATATTTTGCATGGTTTTTATAGTACTGATTAAATAATCAAACTAGTTTAGTGGTGATATGTTATTTTTCAAAACATCACTTATTTGTAACCATTTAGTAGTAAATACTCCACCAAGGTTCACTAACTACTCTTAGACCATCTGACCATGTTTGAGACCGTCCTTTTAAACAATTATTGACATGGGCTGTTTATTTACTAACACAATACATTAATATTTTGGAAAATTAACTTCGCAAATAGCTTAGAATAAGGAGTCTAATTAGTAAAAGAATGTTTTTCAGAAAAAAAATCGTAATTTAGAAGCATGAGCAAATAATTTATGACAAAAATCTGAGGGAAAAAAAATCTAAAAAGAAGGATCTAAAAAGGACAGTGCCTAACTATTCTAATATAATTGCCTAGTGAGAATACATGCTTATACAATAACTTGTTTCCACTCCATAGGAAGAGGATAAAGGGGATCGAGTGCGTATTTTTTCGATAATAAAAGAATACAACACTGCAACCTCTGCATCACACATAGAACTGATAGAAGTAATTAAACAAAAACAAGTACTCCTATCGGTGACCTAAATAATTAGGTACCGAAGCTGGATAAAGACAGATGATCGAATTAACCATGAAAACATCCGTGCATAATTTTCCAATGTGGGGACTCAAAAAGAAAAATAATAAGAACATTTATTCATCAAGTGACGGCAGTCCTTTTCCTCATACGCGGATCCATATCTTGAATTCTTGATCTCCATATACATCTGGATTAGTGACAGAAGTCATCTGATAATATACGGCAGTTTTGTCTTGGTCATACTTGCTACGCATGCACACACGTGAACAATTAAGTAGGGGCATCTCGGGGAAGATTCATCAGAGCTACACAACGTCAGAGAAGAAGAGCTCGAAAAGTCGGCAATGGGAGATGATTATGAATCTGTGTGCAACGTCCCCTAGTTTCGCACCACTGTAGGATGCATATGCATTTCTTGACCAGATTAATTTAATTTAATCTAATCTAAATTTGATTTAATTTCCTGGTAGTAGGTGAAGAACACATTGTTAGGTCAAGCAAACTGGATACTACGTATACCTGTAGGTACACACTACACTGGTACACACTACGTATACCTGTAGGAGTAGTTTTGAACTGAACGATCCCAGCTACCCGGTCGCCCTGTTGATTCTGACTAGGAGTGAATTAACCAAATTAAGGACCGTACGGTAAACAAATCATTGGTCACCGGTTCACAGTCAGCGTAATTAATAATCAACAGTACCACATAATATATAATTACATACACAACTTTGATTAGTTCGAATCAATCATATTTCGATGCCCTGAGATGAGATTCCCTGGAAGCTAACACTGTGCCTAGGGCGCTTTTCATATGTCTGCATAACGATTCTCATACACAGGCAGCAGCATCATAAACCCTCCGTAAAAAAACAAAAAACTTAACATAGACGAAGATGTGACCTCTCATGACCGTCCAGATTTGTTGTATTAGAAAAGGATATGACCGCTCGATTGAGTTTTTTTGGGATGGAGAGAGTACTCATGTGCTGCAAAATGCAAACCAACATTCAGAAGCTAAATAAGTTGTCGGTCGACAGAAACTTCAGTCTTATGTAAAGCAAAGATATATAATCTGCCTCACAAGCATCATGCATGCTTGATTCAACATGTAATGAACAAGTGGTTCACAAATTAACTGACTTTACATGCTAGAATAACATCACTCTTGACATTGCAAAACAGTTATCTGTTTCTCGTCGTGTTTCACCAAAAATCTTCTAATGTTCTTTCTATATTTCTCATTTTGATAAAAGAAAAATGTTGAACTGGCTCCGTAACAATAATGAGGGCCTCATTCGTCGTTTTGTCTTGAGGAAGCCAACAACGCTTTGAAATGAGCTAATGTCTTTTTCTCTATGGGCTTGAATGGTATTTGGTTTATCACATGGGCTCCAAAGGCGAAATTTAGGGCATCCGCCGCTGTTTTAGCATCGATGCCTCTTGCTTGCAAGAAGTAGATCGCATTTGGATCATGTTCACCACTGATGGCAGCTCCATGTGTACATTTGACATCATCAGCAATGATCTGAAGGTTTGGCTTCACATTAACAAGTGCCTTCGATGACAGGAGAAGACACTTGGTTTCTTGCCCTGCGTCAGTTTGTTGTGCATATCTGTGAATCAAGGACATCAATGTATTAGGAGTCTAGGACAGGAGGAAATAGTGATGCATAAACAGAACTTCATGAATATCAACAGAATACTGAAGCTGCTCAGAAGTGAAACAAACAATAATTGTGCACAATCTCCTGATTTCATAAGGAAAAAATGCTATTTGAACAGCTCTGCTCTGCTACATATGCAAGACTATATGTTAGGAACCCGATTGGGCTGTATATGGGCCAAGTTAGCCATGTCCAAGCGAGGCCCAAGCAAAGCAGGAGCAGCATACAAAGCAGCAGAGTTGGCAACATTTGGGGATCGAACAGATCAATTGACCAAGGTGGCGAACGGCGGCGGCAGCAACCTGGAGGCTGGTTGGCTCCTCGTCGATCTACTCCTCTACCCCTTCTCTTCATTTACTTGTTCTAGAAGCTTCTAGCCCTCCTTTGTACCTTTCCATCTTCCACCTCAAAAACCTTCACTATTGTAGTAGAAAACTGCTACTCCTTCCACTGGATGAGCCACTCTTGTATTGAATTTGGTGTTGCTTGAATTGAGGAAGTGTGTCTCTAACACTATAGTTACAGATGGCTTCACTACATTTTAACTAAATAAATAAAGAAGATCCTAAAGCAATATAAACTTCAGGTATGTCGTATGTCAGTACTCCACCATTAAATCGTAAGCAGTTAGAAAATCTATTATTGAATTAATAGAAAAACTTGAAGATCTACATATATGCACTGATGGTTCAAAAATGGCTGGAAATCAGTAACACTTTTTTGTCAAAATAATACAGTTGAAATACTTCACAGAAGTAGTCTGATCACATACCTGTTCACTTTGATATTTCCATCAAATACACCATTCCCTGTTCCAGAAGCAATCAATCTATGTATCTGTTGTGAACGACCTCTTGGGTAATCAAGAATAAGCTTGCTATGAAGATCATGTATCTGTTTATTCTGCGCTGAGAAGTGGAACGTTGACAATTGTGTGTTGGTCTCAGGGCCCAACTGCTGGATGTGGAGATTGTGCCTGTTCAATCTTGCTCCAATGCTCACCTCAACAAACTCATAGTTGCTAGATGTATTCTGCAAAGAATGTTAGACAACTATAAGACTATAACTTACTGTTATTTCCTACTCAAGTAAGCCTTGCTTTAATCTTCATCATTGAAAAATGAAAATATAGGTAAAATCATCCTTGTCAATTTTGTCCCAAGATAATTCCAGTATGGAACATTCCAATACAAGTCCTTTCCAGAGTGTAGTAAAAAAATAAATTTATGAAATAGATTATTAGTGCTAAGTTACCATAAGCTGTCTAACGAAATTTAAAGGGAAAAAAAATGCAAAGATGTCAAATTGGGTCAGTCGGTCCAACTAGCCACTAACCTTAAGTGTCGCTAGCCCATAGCCATACATGCACTCTCCTAGCACAGTGCAGCCACCATAGAAAACCAACAGACAAGCACAGGAGGTGAGAACTTGAGGGATTTCTACTGCCTACTACCTTCATGGAAATCAAGGTCCGCTAATGGGGTTTCCACCACAACCACATTTAGGTGAGTTGTCGCCATCTCTCCTTGCTATCGCATTATTCTCATCCTGCACTTTATTTTTGTGCCATGAGGTTATACTTTTGCATCGCCGAGGATGAACCTCTTGTTCCTCCTTAGCTAAGATTTCTTAAGTTAATTACACTACTATCTTTCACTTCTCAGATTGAACACTTTGGTGTCATTTCCACTAGGCCACTGAAGCAGCAATGAATAAGAACTCAGTACGACCTTATGCCCCAACAGCAAGAAACTTTCTCTGAAACCATGGTTTTTAGGCCTTCTGGTTCCACAGGTTGCTAGCTTAGACGACAAGTGGTGTGAAAAGCTAAACTTTATAGAAAATGAAGCAAAGCCTAAATCCAACTAATACAGGAATTTTGTATGTGCCTTCTTGTTTAGATCAAAGCACAAAGTGGTAATACAAGACATATAACATCAAAGCACAAAGTGGTAATAATGCACTCCCAGCAGTTTGTTAGGAAACCCTTTTACTTTAGGAGGTTTATTTCTGCATATGAAGCTTCTACCTACAAAGTAAGTATAGTGCATTCCTCATTGATCTGTTATATTGTCACCCTACTAAAGAAGGAATAACATATCTCATTTCTGCATGTGAAGCTTCTAACAACAAAGTAAGTATAGTGCATTCCTCATTGATCTGTTATATTGTCACCCTACTAAAGAAGGAATAACAAATCTCATGACACCCCATAAATAAAACTAAATATCACAAACAAGAAGGAAGCTGCCTCTAATTGCAATATTGTTTTTAGATAAGATTGTTGAAACATATAAATTGTAACATGCCACTGCTACTCTTATCAACCTAGTAATTCTAGGTTTCTAATCATGTCCTAATTGAACCAAAATTGTCTTATGCTATCATATCCTAGCTCAACTCACAGAACAAGCAAGCACATTGAAGGTTAACAACTACTATGGTTAAGACGTCGATCCAAAAATCATAACTATATGCAAAGCAATTCAAAAGGCACAAGAAAGGTCTACCTGCTGGACGACGGTCCACTTGGTATGCGCAGCCGCAAACGACTGCTGCTGCACATAGGAATGCACCACCTTCGCATCCTCCTCCACGATGATCTCCATCACCGGATTAGCCCAATAGCACCCACCGTCCTCCTGACCAAAGTGCTCCTCAATGATGGCCACCTCCGCCCCCTTCTCCGCCACAACGAGAACCCTCGGGTTCGACATAATCATACTACCATCGCCGCAGCCACTGTAACTGAACATGATGTGCACCGGGTCGTCGGCCATACTTACCCCCTCCGGCACGTGCACGACCACGACATCCTTCGCGCCAACGGCGTTGAAATCGTAGAAGAGGTCCTTGTCGGCGAATCCCGCGGAGGCGGCGAGAGCGGCGGCCGCACGGTCCCGGACGTGGCCAGGCGGGAGATCCGCGAGGGCGGAGACGTGGGCGCCCAAGGAGGAGGTGAGGACGCCATCGGAGAAGTGGATGTGGGAGGCGTAGGGGGAGGCGGGCGGCGCGACGGCGGGGGCCTCTTGGGAGGGGAGGGAGATGGGGAGGGAGCGGAGGTAGGAGATGTCGGTGAAGCGGTAGGCCTCGTTGGAGCGGCGGGTTGGCCAGCGCGTGGAGAGGAGGGAGAGCGCGGAGGCGGAGCGCAGCGGGTCGAGGAGCGGCGAGGAGGCCGCGACCGAGTCCTCCAGCTGCTCGGCGATGCGGAGGACGAGGTCGTCGGAGACGGCCGGGGCCGCCGACGCCGACGCGCGCGCCGCGGATACGACGGGCGCGGGGCGGCGGAACCGAACGACGGGCGACGCAACGCGAAGCGGGGTGGAGCAGGAGGCGGCGGCGGCGGCGCACAACGCCGGCGACGGCGACGACATGGCGAGCGGCCGCGCGAATCTTCTCCACGACTCCACCGGTGGCTGCGGAGAGATGGGGAAAGAAGGGTTTGGTGGTTTCTACGAGAGAATGACAGGTGGGCCCCCTTGATTCAGTGCATAATTGGGCCGAGTGGTGGGCCCAATTTGGCGGCCCAGTGAGTCACAGCCTTATCCGCTCGCGTCCTCTCGCTCGCTTCGTCGCGGCAATGGCGCTCCACCTCCCCCGTCCCTTCCTCCGGCCGTCGCCGCCGCCGCCGCCGCGGCCGACTCGTCGGAGCTCCCGGGCTCATTGCCTCGCCCCTTCCGCCAGCGCGCGGGGCCCGTCCTTCAGGAGGCCCTACACGTCCGTCCTGGTGGTCCCCACCGGAGTCGGCGCCGCCGTCGGGGGTTTCGCCGGCGACGCCCTTCCCGTGGCGCGCGCTCTCGGTGCCGTCGCCGACTGCGTCATCTCCCACCCCAATGTAAGTATTAACTTCCTGTAGCTTCACTTGGATGTCCATTTGTATGTTAGGGTTAGTTTTGGCTT
This sequence comes from Oryza meridionalis, assembly GCA_000338895.3. NCBI lineage: Eukaryota > Viridiplantae > Streptophyta > Magnoliopsida > Poales > Poaceae > Oryza > Oryza meridionalis. The sequence goes on from CM002524.2 coordinate 1,385,769, forward strand.
CTCCATGGTTGAAGTCTTGAAGATTTCGTCTTCACATAATCACAGGTGCTGAACGCTGCGATGCTGTACTGGCCGATGCCCAACACGCTCTACGTTGAGGGATACGCCCTTGACAGGTTCGCAGAAGGATCCTGGGCTCTCCAACCAGTTCACCAGAACAAGGTACTACTACCAATTTAGTGGTTCTAGAGATTGCTCAGACACAACCATGAATAATGTAACTGTAGGTAGCTACTCCCTCCGTTTCACAATGTAAGACTTTCTAGTATTGCCCACATTCATATAGATGTTAATGAATCTATACACACATATAGATCTAGATTCATTAACATCTATATGAATGTGGGGAATGCTAGAAAGTCTTACATTGTGAAACGGAGGAAGTAGTTAGCTACGGTTTTGTTGATACATTGACATATTGTGGCTGCTTCATCCTAGGTAGGTTTGGTGTTGGATTCTGGAATCGAGGAGGAGCTTCGACTGCGTCACTTGCAGGTTGCGGATGCCGCGAGGGCTTCTCTTGGGCTCCCTGTGGTCGAGTACATTGTGACTGATACTCCTTTGGAGGTGCACATTCTGTTCTGATCCCTTATTTTTTGTCCTGTAAGTGAGAATACGTTTAAGATCTAGTGATACCTCTAGTTAGAAAGATAATTTAGTGCCTGATGTAATATTCATGCTTACTTATGACCTGCTCATTTGTGGTCTAGATCAAGACATGGTTTGATCCAAAATGTGGGAAGTCTACAGGGAGTGTTGGGAACTCTGATTCTCTCCTGAGGGCAGTTGAGGCCCTGGTGAACCGCTCTGATGTGAATGCTGTGGCGGTTGTTGCGCGCTTTCCAGATGATGATCCAGAAGATTCAGACTGTTATCGGGAAGGAAAGGTAATACTTGCCTGCTCAAGTAGCTGGTTTATTATTTTTCCTAACAGGTTACTGATAGTTGTGCCACTTAGAATTCTTGAAACACCATGTTGTCTTGATTTAGTTTGTTATGGGATGCTCTTCGATTTTTCAAATTTACTGTTTGGACCATCTGAAATGTCCCTTGCAAGTTGGAACAACACTCTCTTTTCAAGTAGTTTGAAAGCTGTTGGCCTTATGGTGTCATTTTGCTCACTGAATTTTTATATTGATGCAATTCAATGGTTGATGCTGATCACGGTAGACATGCTGAGGTTATCATTTGTGGGTGGTGTTCAGCATTTCCAAGCATCTATCATTTCTAATCTTGTATTTTCTTCAATGCCATATCAATGCAGGGAGTTGATCTGTTGGCAGGAGTTGAAGCGATTATCAGTCATCTAATTGTGAAGAAATTCAAAATCCCAGCTGCCCATGCTCCTGCAGTTTTACCCCCAGTTCTCAGTCCATCAGTGTCCCCAAGATCTGCTTCTGAAGAGGTTTCTACTCTTTCTGCTGAACTATGCTGGTGCTTAACTAAGCTAACTAAATATCAGGGATATGCTTAGTAATGACCCTACAATGAAATGTTGTATATCAGGCTAATTCCAAATGTTCACTATCTGGTAGTTACATGTTTTCTTAAAGTTAGTCCACTTGTTCACATCCATTCCTAGCATATAGATCAGTGCTGTCCTATGTCAAATTAAGCAGTGCTCGTTAATTTTACATCATCTTTTTGTACCAGTTCTCATTGATCTTTTTGTAACAGATTGGACATACCTTTCTACCTTGTGTGCTTGCTGGGTTAAGCAATGCCCCTCAATATGTGATGAGGAGGAATGGAAACATGGATAATGGTTGCATAGTGGCTAGTGATGTTGATAGTGTGATTCTTCCAAAAGATGCTTGCGGAGGAGATGGTACTATTGCCTTTGCTAGAACTGCTAGAAAGAACAAGGTAGATATCAGTGATAAGTGATGTTATATCTTTCCACTTGGATTTTATTATCCTCATTTTTTTTTGCAGCCCTTAATCATTACGGTTCAGGAAAATGAAACAGTTCTTGACGATACCCCTGACAAGTTCAATATAGAGGCGGTATGTACCATGTCTTGACAATTTTACAAAGCTCTCATTCTGATACTTATGCAAGAACTCCATAGCAATCTTGCGGTGTTGACCCTTTTCCTCCCCAGCTAAATGTCCAGAACTATTGGGAAGCCATTGGAGTAATCGCAGCTCACAAGGCAGGTATCAACCCAAATGCTCTTAGAAGACAAGGAATTGATCATCTTAAAAGCTCTCTTAGACTATACCCTGCACAAAATCGTGGTTCTAGGAAATCGGCCTGTTCACCACCGCAGGAGAAACTATATGCACATGAACTAGTTTAACAAATTTAGTTGTGCAACTAAAAGTCTGTAGAATTCAGTTCTGGCAGATAAGAGGCCCAAATTTTGAAGTCATTTGTACATATTCCACAAGAACGATACTGCAGTGGAATCCTAGTTTTAGCTGATGTACATATACAAGCCAAATTTCTTATGGCATCACGATTTAGAGGTAACATGTAACCCGCATCAGTAGTTTGAGTTTGCTAAGACAGAAGTACAGTGTCCTGGTTTTTTGCCCTTCCATTGGAAATACAATTTCATTTCAGTTTATAGCAATGAATGTAGAAGTTTATGCTGAATTTAACATTTTTGTCGAGCTACTTGATTAGCAAATGTTCGGGACTTTGGTACGTTTGGTCGATTAGAATGGCCGGCCGGCCATGTGTGACCTGCGGACATGCACCGCTTGGTAGCATAAATAAGCGAGTGGACTTGTAAGTCTCAATTCAGTTGGGGGAGTGATTTGGTAGGTACTGCTTCCCTATTACAGCTACCGATCAAAGTGGAACTACCCTTTTTATTTTACGTGTGTAGCTAGCTCAGTTAGCCTATCTTACTTGCTGTTAATTTACTGGAGTTTCCTGTCGGTTGCGCCTCTTGAGAGTAGCATTTCTCGCATGCTTACTTGCCAGCTGGTTTGTGTGAAAAAAATGGGGCAAAATAGTTTTGGGGTACCTGAAATTTCAGAAATTTGAAACTGACATGGAACCCTCGCCGTATCACTCTATGCAGTACATATTGGTGATAGCTCCTAGCTAGCTTGTTTGCAATGGTTATATGATTTACGAAAAAGAACTGGTATTACCAAGTTCCGATTTCGAAACTTTGGGTTTACTCCTAGACTTCTACAAGTACATGGTACCCTTTCCGTTACATATTGTTAGGTATTTTAGTTTGTAAGTCGAAATTTTTTTTAACTTCAACTACAATCGTAGGAAAAATAACTAATATCTACAACAATAACAAATAAATACACATATTTTATGGTAGATTTTAATGAATCATTTTGGTGTGTTTTCTAATAAACTTAAAAACTTAGTCAAAGTAAAAGAAACACCTTAATTTAGAAAACTAAAACACCTTACGATACGAAGCAGGGGAGTAACAACTGGGCCGGGAAAGGATGGTTGGTAGCTACCAGCAAGCGTTCATGACCTGTTTATGAATTCTTGTGCTCGCTATTGCCCGCGCACGAGCCCCTTGCAATGCAACTAACACAAACGAGCCATGCCATGCGCGGTCGCATTATCGTTCGTTCCAACACGTACCCGGCTGAACCAACCAGCTGCCGGTCGCCTCGACCAACCTGATCCACTTCCATTCCAGTCAAGTCAAAGCCTCTCTATCTCCCAGCAACTAGCCCCGTTTCTATATATACAGTACATCTGATCATATGCATGCAGAATTATATTGTCTCTTCTACTGCTACTGATCTGTAGCTAAGACGATCTCTAGCTGTAATTTGTGCTAACACAAGTGCAATGAGATGTCCACGACGGCGCAGCTCTGCAAGTCTGCAGGTGTCATCGCAGCCTCCACCACGGCTCATCTCCGAACACTTGCCGGCCGGTGATCCGCCGTCGCCGCTTAGCCGGAGCAGAAAGAGGAGGAGCTTCTCCAAAGAAGAGGACGAGCTCCTCCTCAAGCTGCATGCTTTGCTAGGCAACCGGTACGTACGTAATTAATTTAATTTCCCAAATATCAACAATATTCCGCTATTAATTCACCGTTTGTTATACTTCCTCTGTTCTAAATATTTGACGCCGTTGGCTTTTTTAAATATATTTGACCGTTCGTCTTATTTAAAAAATTTAAGTAATTATTAATTATTTTCCTATCATTTGATTCATGGTTAAATATACTTATATGTATACATATAGTTTTATATATTTCATAAAAGTTTTTGAATAAGACGAATGATCAAACATGTGCTAAAAAGTCAATAGTGTCAAATATTTAGAAACGGAGGAAGTATATAATTGAGCAATGATCAAATTAATATTGATGCATATCCAGTTGGTCCCTCATCGCTGGGAGGCTACCGGGGAGGACAGACAAAGAGGTCATGAACCACTGGAACTCCAACCTGATCAAGCCCATGGATAATACTACTACAGATCATCCACCCTCGCTACATGTTGATGAAAACCGTCGACGGCGTCGCCGTCTGCGAAGCGAACCTCACGACGACGAACCCGACGCAAAGCATCCCGGCCACGATTCATCTTCTTCCTCCAAGGACATCAATGGCCATGAATGTACAGTCGCCGACGACGCAAGTAGCTGTAACCAAGATGACAACCGGGCTGTTGCAGAATTGAACCTAGAGCTTACCCTCTCTACGCCTTGCATCTACTTGTTACTTGGACAGGATCGTGAGGATGGATCGAAGAGCAACCATGGTTTAATTTGATAGATCCTAAAGTATACTCCCTCTGTCCCAGAATATAAGAAGTTTTAGGGTTAAACACGGTTATTAAGAAAGTAGATAGAAGTGAGCGGTGGAGGGTTGTGATTAGATGAGTAGTGAAGGTAGGTGGGAAAAGTGAATGGTGGAGAATTATGATTGGTTGTGAAGAGAATGTTGGTAGAGAAGTTGTTATATTTTGGGATAAATCCTGAGGGCTAAAAGTTGTTATATTTTGGGACGGATGGAGTACTAACAACACATTAGTTAGTACATTTTGCATAAGCATAAATGAAACGATGGAGCCAATGTGTCATTTGCTAATTAATGAATCCAGCGAGATTGACTGACGATGAGCAAGTTGGAAGTTACTACTCCCACTGTCCAGAATAAACCAATCTTGAGCCCATTGTACTAGGATAAAAATCTGCACATTAATTGTATCACATCCTGATACAAGGTTGATATATTTTGGACGGATAGAGTAGCTACAAGAGAAGGTTGGAGTTTAGTGAGTTACAGTTACAAATTCAAGCTCATCATGCACACTAACATTCTCAAGAAAAGAGTAAATACTACCTCGATCTTCCCATGACCAACCTAACTCAAACCGGCCAACGGAGTTTCTTTCTTCTAAAATGATATTCAAAGGAAGAAATAATTAACATTTCGATTGATTGGCTCCCCAAGTTCAGAATAAATTAACGTCATTTCGACATAAAGAGATCGCTCTTGGTAGTAAGCTAGAGACAGAGAGAGAGAGAGAGATGCCGGAGTACTGCGTCACCGGCGGGACGGGGTTCATCGCGTCGCACCTCATCCGCGCGCTGCTCGCCGCCGGCCACACCGTCCGAGCCACCGTCAGAGACCCAGGTAACACGCACGCACACCTGCGCCGTTGAGGCAAATGATCGAACAAGACGTATGCACATCTGAGATCTGAGCATGTGTACATGCAGAGGATGAAGCCAAGGTGGGTTTCCTGTGGGAGCTTGATGGCGCGAGCGAGCGGCTGCAGCTGATGAAGGCCGACCTGATGGTGGAGGGTAGCTTCGACGACGCCGTCCGCGGCGTCGACGGCGTGTTCCACGCGGCGTCCCCCGTCGTCGTGGTCGGCAACGGCAACAACGGCAAGCCGAACGACGACGACGAGGAGGAGGTCCAGCAGCGGCTGGTGGAGCCGATCGTGCGCGGCGCGTCGAACGTGCTCCGCTCCTGCGCCAGGGCGGCGCCGCGGCCGCGCCGCGTGGTGTTCACCTCCTCCTGCTCCTGCGTCCGCTACGGCGCCGGCGCGGCGCCGGCGCTGAACGAGTCGCACTGGAGCGACGCCGCCTACTGCGCGGCGCACGGCCTCTGGTACGCCTACGCCAAGACGCTGGCGGAGAGGGAGGCGTGGCGGCTGGCCAAGGAGCGCGGCCTCGACATGGTCGCCGTCAACCCGTCCTTCGTCGTGGGGCCCATCCTGTCGCCGGCGCCGACGAGCACGGCGCTGATCGTGCTCGCCCTCCTCCGCGGCGAGCTCCCCAGGTACCCGAACACGACGGTGGGGTTCGTCCACGTGGACGACGCCGTGCTGGCCCACGTGGTGGCCATGGAGGACGCCAGGGCGTCGGGGCGGCTCATCTGCTCGTGCCACGTGGCGCACTGGTCGGAGATCGTGGGGTCGCTGAGGGAGAGGTACCCGGGTTACCCGATCCCGGCGGAGTGCGGCAGCCACAAGGGTGACGACAGGGCCCACAAGATGGACACCGCCAAGATTAGGGCTCTCGGCTTCCCGCCATTCCTGTCCGTGCAGCAGATGTTCGACGACTGCATCAAGAGCTTCCAGGACAAGGGCCTCCTTCCTCCTCACGCTTGATTGTTCATTCACATGCATATCATCCACAATTAAGCTGCTTGATTAATTAACTAATCTAAACTAATATAATATTATTAATGATCGGAATCACGTAGTACCGATCATATATATGTTCATCTCGAAACTAACTGTAAGTGGGAGATCGACAATACACTAATACAGTGCTAATATATACTGATCAGTCGCCTGGTGATTTATTAATTATCTACTTCTATGATCTCGTATATGTATCCATGATCTACACTACGACAGTGGGTGCGATGCTGGCACGCACCAGTTCAGCTGATGCCACCAATTACGTACGATCTATTTCCTCCGTTCTAAAATATAAACATTTTTGAACTTCAGCATAGTCTTCGATATACTATTTTAACTAATAATATTTATAAAAATAAGATATTTTAAATAAAAAAAATTTAATAATAATTATACTAATATCAATGTTATATGATTAATCTTTTTAAATTTATTCTATAAATAGCTAAAACTAAAATTGTTTGACTTAGCATTATTCTAAAAATCCTTATATTTTAAAACTGATAGAGTAAATGCCGGTCTTTGCAGCCCACTGACGGCAAGGCCCCAAGAATCAGATTAGGAGCCCAAGCTCGTCGTTTTACTTAAAAGCCCAAAATCCCAAAGCGCTCAGGCCCGTCCAGCCCACGTAGACGACACGGGACTAGGGATGGCAGTGGGTCGGTGCCCGACCCACGCCTGCCAGCTCTATCAGGCAAAACTTCATACCCGTGCTCTACCCAACAGGCACGAGTATGCTTGATGGGTACCCACTGGATATCACATATTTAAAAAAAACATTTAATCACAGCAAAACCACATGTACACAACATAAAATTTCAGATTTGGCATACACAAACACAAAATCATAAATATACATACACAAATACTAAGATACACATACACAGTATTAATTTCAGAAAGATCCATACACATACACAACATCAATTTCAGAAAATGCTTGCCGTCGTCTGTGCCGCCCCTCCCTTGCACTGCCGCCGCGTTGTCGTATGTGTAGCGTCGCGCCGCCTCTCCCGTGCGCCGCCGCTGCCTGCTTCCTCCTGTGCACCGTCGCGCCGTCATCAGTGCGCCGCCACGCCGCCCCCTCCCGACTCCCGTGCATGGTGCGTCACACCGTCGTCTAGACAGAGACAGAGAGACATGGGAGGGAGTGAGAACTGAGAACCTAGGGTTAGGGTTAATGAGCCGTGAAATATGTACCATCTGATATATGGGCCAATGGTTGGGCCTAACTCTTGAGGAGCGATGTTAAACTATAGACATATTTTCGGGTCGGGCATGAATTATCCATGGGCGAAATATAAAATCCGACTGTGCCCGCTAAGTTAGCGGGTCTCGGATCGAGCGTGTCAACGAATAAAATAACGCGTCCATACCAGTGCCCATCGGATCGGGTATCTACGGATACCTGAGCCCGTGGGCATTACTGCCATCCCTACACGGGAGGCCGACGAAAGATCGAGATGAGCAACGTGTTGAGGGCTCGAGGCGTTCAGCAGCGTGCAGGGTGCAGCAGCCAGCAGACCTTTGACATCATTGACATGACATGACCACTAGGGATTAGGTCCAGGGACCAGGGCTGCAGAGGGCATCAATAAACTAGGCATCGATTAGTGAGATGCATCAGGCTTAGTGCCCTTTTCGCACGTGGAGGCAACTGCGTGTACCGTCACATGCGTTGCACGATGCCAAGATCCTCGTGAAGCTCATGTGCAGTTACTGTTACCATCCGCCCTTTCCATCCACCGAGAAGTCCACACCCGACCACCATTCCATATTTCCATGCCCAAAACAGCCAGAGGAGTGTATGGATAATGGGATCGGGAAATAATTTTCCATCCACCAAAAAACGATTATTAAATTCTAACCATTTATTCTTCCTCCTTTATTTAATCATAATCCTTCATTTATTTTTCAATTCTAATCTCACCCTCATTTTCCTTATCATCTAATCACACCCCAGTAGTCTCCGTTCAGTCGTGTTTCCCGTGTTCTGACAAGTGGGGACAGCGCCACGTGCGCGCTCGCTCTTCTCCACGTCTCCTGGACTCGCTCTCGTGCGCCTCGTTGCTGCCTTGCTGGCCTATAAATACACACGCTACTATCACAATCTGCATCTCAACTCAACCCAACCTCTAGGGAAGCATATATAGAACAAATTAAACGATCAGCCATGAAGAGCGGCAACCTGCTGACGCTCACCCTGGGAGCCCTCCTCCTCGCCGGAATCCCCATCTCCTCCGCCGCTGTCACCACCAACAGCAACATCCGCCTCCCCACCGACGCCGGCGCCGGCGACGAATGGCCGTCACCGCCGTGGGAGTGCTGCGACAAGCTGAAGCAGTCCCCGCTCAGGATCTGGCCGCCCAAGTACAAGTGCATGGACGAGGTCGACCACTGCGCCGCCGCCTGCGAGGACTGCAAGCGTGTCGACGGCGGCTACGTCTGCCAAGACTGGTACTGGGGCGTCAACCCCGGCCCCAAGTGCACCGGCGGCGACGGCGACGGCGACGGCGAGGGCCTGGAGGCGGTGAGGTCGAGGCCGTGGAAATGCTGCGACGACGCCGTGTGCACCAGGTCGATGCCGCCGACGTGCAGCTGCCAGGACAAGGTGAGGTCGTGCTCCGGCGGCTGCGGCAAGTGCGTGCAGGTGGAGTCGCAGCCGCCGCGCTTCCGCTGCCTCGACCGCTACCACGGCTTCCCGGGGCCCAAGTGTCACAACCAGCCAGCTTAATTAGCTACTCTAGCTAATTAATTACGTTGCCTCAGATCATCTGATGATCATATCCAGCGGTGAATAAGAGCGACGCGTCGAGCAGGGGCGCACGCGCTGACCGCTCGATCAGCGTTAACGCCTGCCTTGCTGCCGAGTAGCAGTGACATATGTGTGACATTCGTGTGGTCACGTATGTTTTTTTACTTTATTGTGTATTTTTTTTCTTTGTTGTGTTTGTTTTATCTGGATCGTGAGGGAATGTTTCGGTGACCAGAGTACGCAGTAGTATGTTGTGGTTGCTGTCCAATAAATAAGATGAATTTGGCAGCAGTCTCAACTCTCAAGTCTAGCTGTTTGTTTGGGGAGTGGATTTTTATCCCTCGAGAGATATTCCCTTGTTGTGTGCATGTCACTCAAATGGTTATGAAAAATATAAAAAAAATTTAAGAAGATGTATTAACATGTGATATATCACTCCACAAACATGTAAGTTGAAATTCAACTTCTACATCTCGCAACGAAAAAAACAAATTAAACTACAACTAGTTAACGTATATTCACAGTCAAATTTGTTTTTTTACGAGATGTGAAAGTTGAATTTAAACTTGCATATTTGTGGAGTGATATATCATATGATAATACATCTTTTCAAATTTTTTCATATTTTTTATAACCATTTGAATGACATACAAATAACGAGAAGATATCCTCTCGAGCGATAAAAATAGTTTCCCGTTTGTACTAGCTAGTACTATTACATCATTACATCACTCTCAGAATTGGTTGTTTAACCGTAGAAAGGATCGATTAATTTGGTGTCAACAGGGAAGAACAGATCAGGGATGGATTTTGTCGTTTAATTTCACCCCGTTAATCATATACGAATTTGCTATATATTTATCGACAAATTTTCCACAAAAAATTTGACAGTTGTAATTACAGTATAATCGTAGTGTAATTACACTGTAACTTACATGTAATTACACAGTAACTATAATATAACATGTATGTAACTTTCAAAAATCTCTCCATAACATTTATTTCTGTAAAATGGAGGTTGTGAGAACAAATCCTTTTTTCATATATGTGTGTGATGTGATTTTTTTATTCCTCACCAGGACAAATTTTATAATAGATCTAATGATTCAAAATTACGTAAAACTTATATACAAGTTACACTGTAGTTAGTTACATGCAAGTTAGTCTCATCACACACACACACACATATATATATATATATATATATATATATATATATATATATATATATATATATATATATATATATATATATATATATATATATATATATATATCAGTTTTTTTTCACGTGTCAGCCATGCAAATCATCCCGCATCTGGCATTCTGGCCTTCCCTGCTGTCTGTGATGAGCACATGGATAAATCATCAGGTGTCAGGCATGCAAAAATTCACAGGATAAATCAATAATTGCCCATTGATCGCTCCTTGTGTACACGTAGCAGTAACATGTTACCGGCAACAAATAGCTTGGTCCGTTCGGCTAAGGCAACCGTTGGATGGATGAAGGCGTGGCGGCCCAACAACGTAAGCCAGAGCTGCCGTTTCGGCCTAATAACTTTTGCTCGGGAAGAAGGAGCCCGAAAAAGCCCATAGAGTTGGGCTCCTTCCCGCCTATACGCCCATTACAGCCCATAAAATAGGCCCAATTATCGGTGGCCCAAATGGACTGTTGGGCTGGATAGAATGCAAATCGTCCGAGACAGGCCGTGCTGGCGGGCTGTAGGGCCCACAGACATCAGCGCCGGGGATTCGGATTCAGTGACATTGCTATGGCATGGCATGGTGTGACATTGGAGCGATCTGGAGCGTTGAAATCTAATCGAATGGTAGAATGCGCCGGCCCACCTGCAGCCTCCGTTTTCACCCCACAGCCTCCGTTTTCCTTCCGCCCGACGCCCAAAATCTCGCGGCTCCGCCCCAATCCCCCGCGCGCGCTCCAGTCCCGCCGCCCCGCGCGTGCCTGTTCCGCGGAGGTCCCAATCCCGCACCGGAGCAAGGCAGCCGGCGGAGTCCAATACCGCGGAGGTCCCAATCCCGCTTGGAGCAGGGCTGCCGGTGCCGGGGAAGTGCAGCACGCGAACCAGCCGAGGCTGAGGCCGGGGCGCCTGCCCTACCGTCGCCACCGGATAGGCGGGAGGCAGGCAGGCCCCTCGCCGTGATTGGGGAGGCGCCGACCGCCGCAAGGCCGGGGGGCCGAGGCCCCTGCCCTGCCGCCGGAGCACCAAGATTTTGGGGAGGAGGGTTGCCAGAGCGAGCCGAGCATCTGCAGAGGAGGATTGCAAGTGAGTGTTTGCTGGTTTTCTTCTTTAGGGTAACATGGAGAGCAACTGAATTGTACAATTTGGTTAATGGATCTTAGTCTTAAATGGAGCAAATATTGAATGCTAAATTCCAGTTATTGGATGTTTGTGTTTATGCAAATGTTACTATCTGTATGTGTTGAAAAATGTTGAGCAGACCTAATATCAAATATTGTCCCCCCTAAGTGTGAATCATTTTTATATCAGAATGTTGTGGTTGAGATAATGAATTAACAGAATAGTGCCACCATAATGAAATAGATGTTCTGATTATTATAATTGGGAATTTTTTTTCAGAAATTTGAGTATCGGGCTATTAATTGTTGTGGAAGGGAATGGCAGAAGTTGATACGAAGGTACCTGAAGTTGGTTTGAGGTTCAAAAATCCGGATGAGGGTTGGCTATTTTGGGTGGCATATGGCGGCCGTACTGGCTTTGATGTGAGGAAAAGATGCACAAATGTAAGCAAAATGGATGGTAAGGTGACTTCATGCAGATATGTTTGTTCCAATGAGGGTCATCGAACAAAAAGGCAAACGGAACATGTGACAAGGTGTTTTAGAGCTGAAACAAGAACTGATTGCAAAGCTCGGATGGTTATTTCATTGGATCGAGGTGCAGGAAATTATGAAGTCATTGATGTTGTGCTTGAACACAACCACCCACTCCACTTGCCAGAGACCTTCCACTTGATGAAATCACTACGCAAAATTTCAGAACTCCAAGCTTTTGAAATAGAAACAGCTGATGATTCTGGTATTAGGCCAAAAGCTACCCATGAGTTGGCCACTCGTCAAGTTGGTGGACCACTTAACCTTAGCTACACTTGCCGTGACCACAAAAATTATTTGCAAAGCAGACGTCAAAGGGAATTGGCTTTTGGACAGGCAGGAAGTATGTTGAAGTATTTTCATGATAAAATTGTTGAAAACCCATCTTTCCAATATGCTTTGCAGCTGGATTGTGAGGAGCACATTACCAACATATTTTTGGGCTGACGCAAAGATGATCCTTGACTATGCACACTTTGGTGATGTTGTCACATTTGACACAACTTTTGGGACAAACAAAGAATATATGCCATTTGGTGTTTTTCTTGGGCTCAATCAGTTTAGAGAAACCACTATTTTTGGTGTTGCACTTCTATTTGATGAAACGGAAGCATCATTTACATGGTTGTTTGAGACTTTTCTAGCTGCACATAATGGAAAGCAACCTAAAACTATTTACACGGATCAAGATGCAGCAATGGGAAAAGCCATAAAGATAGTATTCACAGAATCATATCATGGTCTGCACATTTCACATAATGTAGAATGCTGTGAAGCATTTATCTCCAGTGAAGGGTAAAGAGGAAGATGAAGATGAAGAGGGAGACGAAGGTGAAGAGGAATCGCATGTTCTCTCTGATTTTAGTGCTTGTATGTTTGGCCACGAAGATGAGGCATCATTTGAAGAGGCATTTCAGATTATAAGATCCAAAGTTCATAAGCAAACATGGTTAGATAGCATTTACAAGGTAAAAGAGAAATGGGCTGAATGTTATATGAGAGATGTCTTCATTTTAGGAGTGCGAAGTACACAGCTAAGTGAGAGCTTCAACAATGCATTGAAGAACCATTTGAAATCAGATTTTGATATCATTCGATTTCTTAAGCATTTTGAGAGGTCAGTGCAAGAGAAAAGAGATAAGTAACTACAATCTAAATTTGAGGCAAGGAAGAAGCTACCTAGAAGACTAATGTGCACACCGATGTTGGTTCAAGCTAGCCAAGTGTACACTCCAGTGATTTTTGAAGCTTTCCAAAGCGAATATGAAAGATCCATGGCTGCGTGCGCTAGAGTTTTGGATGGAGAACACAAATATGCTGTTGTAGTTGGGAATTTGCTTGGTGAGATAAGTTCAGAGGTGGAGTACACAATGATTGGTGATCCTCTAAACCAAAAAGCTTCATGTAGTTGTAGAATGTTTGAAAGGATAGGAATTTTATGTGCACATGGTCTGAAAGTTATTGATCTAATGAATATAAAAAAATTGCCACCACATTACATCGTAAAGAGATGGATTAGAGAGGCACGCAATGGAAATATACAAGATAGGCAAGGAAGGAATGTGGTAGCAAATCCAAAATTGGAAGCTCAACTACGGTACAAGTTTATGTCTCATAAGTTTCACAATTTGGCACATAAAGTAGCTCACTCTCCAGAATGTTGTGTAGTGTTAGAAAATGCACTTGATTGCCTTTGTACACAGCTAGAGGAGAAACTCAATTTACTATCTGCTGGAGGTACACATGAGCCCTGTGAGGACAAAGAAAATATTGACCCAAATGCGCAACAAGGAGATGATTTGCTTAGTGCTGCACAACTAAAGAAGAAGGAGGTTCAGTCAAACAAGTCAAGGAGAACTAGAACTTGGATTGATAAGCTACGCAAGGTGAAGCGCAACAATCCTAAATCTGCAAAACCAACAAAAAAGGGAGTAAAGGTATATCATATGCAAGCTGCTCATCTCTATATGTTGTTGTAAAAAATTGCTTAACTAATTAATTGACTTTTCATTGGCAGAAACAAAAGAAAAATGATGCTTTACAGCCACAGGTACAAGTTAAGGATGATGGCAGCCACAAAGAAAGAGATGTGGAGCTTCAACAATACAATATCATTAGCATATTCTCTGTGATGAAGATCTGTTCTAGTCTTTGCAAGATGGTTATATGGCTTGTGGACAGCATGGTTATATGGCTTTTGTATAGGATAGTTTGATGTTTCTGGACAGGAATGGTTAAATGCATTTTCGACATGACTAACTATAGTATTTTGTGGTCTCTGTTTAGTATTTTGGACAGGGCCAACGAAAGTATTTTGTGGCCAAATTGTACAAATGAATATGGCCTACCCTTGGAATAGTTTTCTATGTGCTCCACATACTAGTTTGAATGACATGTACAATCCAAAAACCTATCTCACAACATTATCAACTTCTATATGGCTGTTTCCAACTATCTGTGATGTCTGAATGCTCCAAGTTTCAAGTTTATCAACTTCTATATGGTTGTTTATGTCTTTCTGTGTTGTCTCAATCCATCCACCAATTATGGGGACATGCTGTCAAATTTTTCAGAGAAAACCATCACCCAAGTTACTGATTCATTCATTCATTCATTCAAATTACAGCATACATGAGTCATACATGAGCCAAACCAATTGTTTCAGGACAGTGCACAACACAGCCTAAGGCAATTTTGGAGATAGAGAACAAACAGCTAAACATCTAAACATCAATTTTGGAGAACAAACAGCTAAACAGCTGTAAAAGAATATTTGAATTTCTCTAATGGAAATGGAGGGCTTTGCCCTTTGCTAAAAAAAAAAAACTAAACAGCTGCAAAGACCGTCGCCTCCATCGGCACCCCGACGGCCGGCCGCCTCCATCGCCAAGGGTCACGGTGTTTGCTTCGACGCCACTGACATTAGTCTGATTGTAAGCAGCTACAAGCTGGCAACTCCTGTCCTAGATTTCCCTTCAGTTCAAGCTAAACTTGAAAATGATTTTGTCTCAGAAAGTTCAGTTCTGTCACTTGAAGCAATTGCATAGCCCAATTTTCACATGGTTTAATCTGTTTGAAATGCCATATTGCCATGGATACAAGATAAGCAAGATATATTTCTCATTTCACACAATCAAGACACAATGTACAAAAAAAGAGATGAATTATTTGGAATACAAATTCAGATATTTGTTTGGTATTGTGTTGATCAGTATTTTCAACATTTCAGCAGGTATGCCATACCACTTTGCTAGGCAAACCATCAACAGTTTGGATCAAATTATAGTGTGAGAAGTAACAAATTGATACCATACTTTTTAACCTGCTAAGCCTTTGCCATCGCCTCCATCCCCTCCCCACTCGCGGCGGCGGCGGCGGCTCCCAGCTAGCTCCGGCCTAGCGCCGCGGCGGCGGCCCCCAGCTAGCTCCGGCCTAGCGCCGCGGCGGCGGCCTGGCGCGGGCGAGGGAGGCGAAGCTGCGAGGCAGCCGCCCGGTCCCCTCCCCACTCGCCGCGGCCTAGTGCCTCTCCGGCCTGGCGTGGCGGCGGCGGTCGCCCGGTCCCCTCCCATTCGCGGTGGCCTGGCGCCTCTCCGACCTGGTGACGCAGTGGCCTGGCGCGGGCGAGGAAGGCAAAGCGGCGAGGCGGCGATGCGGCCACGGAGGATTTGGGCGTCGGGCGGAAGGAAAACGGAGGCTGTGGGGTGAAAACGGAGGCTGCAGGTGGGCCGGCGCATTCTACCGTTCGATTAGATTTCAACGCTCCAGATTGCTCCAATGTCACTCCGTGCCATGCTATAGCAATGTCACTGAATCCGAATCCCAGCGGCGGTACCTAGCCTGTGTGCAGCACGTGATCTTATATGGACACATGAGGGCCCACATGCCATAGACATGCCATAGACAGTGAGTAACAAATCCTTAATTGCCATATCTTAAAAGTGGTAAATAGTTAAATGTCCTGGTAATTACCGCTGATCTTAGTACTAAGAGCAAGTTTAATAATATAGCCTACTGCTAGCTCCTTAATGCATCATCCATTCATCTCTCTCACATATTCAAAGTTTGACAGTATTAGGTTTTGTTTTTTTTTTCCGGCGGCGGAGGGAGTAAAGTAGAGGAGCACGACTGATCGATGATAGGTCAATCGATCGCGCGTGTTTTATGAATGAAAAGCCGCCGGCCACGTATGATACGATGGGAGCTGGAGTAGTAGAAAGTCAAGGCACGAGTCGTCCCTCGTGACCAAGCAAGCAAACGCGGTTGCCGCCTGCAACACACCCATGGGCTGATGGGCATGGACGACGTACGTGTCTCCTCCATAAATCACCAGACTACCTGCACGTACTAGTCTCGCTTTGCACCCCCGCCCGGGTCGCGCGCGTCGTTGAAACGTCACACCTACCCTGCACTACTGCGTGCGCCGTGTGCCGTGCGCTTTGGTGTTTTCCTCTCTATTTTGCTCTGCCTCTGCTGCTGCCATGCCGTGGTCGTGCGGCTGGTGCGGGAGGAGGAGCAGCGGCGGCGGCGGAAGAGGAGGAGGCGCTGATCGTGAGGCCAACGGCGGTGCGGCGTCGGGGAGGGAGGAGGAGCAGTGGAGCCTCTTCATCGAGCTGCCCGTGCTGGAGGCCGCCACCCGTGGCTTCTCCGACGACAACCTCCTCGGCCGCGGCGGATTCGGCCCCGTCTACAAGGCTTGTTTCTTACTGCCATCTCATCGTCCCCTTTCGCCATGGCTTTGCTTTGCTGCTAGGCTGTTGCCCTGTTTTGCTTGTGGAATTCGCCTAACATTAACAAAGACTAGTTCTTTAATTTATTTGTTGGTCAACAAAACCATTCCTTGATTTCCATTCTGTTTTTTTTTCCTTTTCACCTACCAAAACGACACAAATGATTGATCTAACCCTATCTATGTATGGGTGTATTATTTTTTCCATGGAGAAATATCTTTTCTACTGTTTGCTGGCTCTCTTTTTTTTTTTTGGCACCACTAATAACTGATTATACCTGCTCTGCTACTTTCAGACATCATTTCGTCAAATTAATATGCGATATCAATTGTTTTTTTTCTTCCTCTTTTGAGATTCTAATCTCAACATTGCACTAACCAAAGCATCATTTTTACTCCTGCAAAGCAAAACAGTAGTACATAATAAACGTACCATTACTTGTCAGGAATTTTACATCTTGGGAAGAATGAACTACTAACTGACAAAAAAAAATCGGTTGATCTTATTTATTACCATCTCTCTTCAGGGGGTGCTCGAGAATGGGCAGGAGATTGCCGTCAAGAAGCTGTCGCTGGAGTCACGGCAAGGTGTGAGAGAGTTCTTGAACGAGGTGAGGCTGCTGCTCAAGGTGCAGCACAGGAACCTGGTCTCCCTGCTCGGATGCTGCGCTTCCTCCGGTCACAAGATGCTCGTCTACCCTTACTTCCCAAATGGCAGCCTCGACCACTTTCTCTTCGGTGACACTTCTCTCTCATCTGCATACTACTGTATTATGTTGCAAAATGTCCTAATTATTAATTGCCATCAGATTGGTTCTGAATTACGGGTAGAATTTGTGAGCTAAATCTGACAGTTTGGTCATTTTTTTTAGTTCTATAACGGTAGTGCTCATGAAACGCTTCTTATCAGTATCAGAGTGCTAGTGCTTGATTACTGAATCACTGATATCTGTTTATCATTAATCAAAACACAAAGGTTCTAACCTCGGAAGCTAGGCACACTATTGGAGAGTTTGTAGTGCACAAATCACAATAGCCAATACTCTATGGTAGTTCTGAACAAAATACAGGGAAAGTGCTTGTAGAAACAGTTATATTTCTGGTAGAAAAACAGGTCCCTACTGGAGTTCCATTGTTTGTAGCCTAGTGGTTTCAACTTTCAAGTTTCAAGGCGACCAAAACGATGAGTTGTTAGCCGTGGCAAAGCATATATTCGCACAGACACAGTCACACAGAGTTGTTCAGTCAATTAAGCAGAACACAGAATCTGCAAGAAGTCTTTTTCTCAGTCAATGTAAGGAAAAAATCTGCCTTGACGTTCTCATTGACCTTTACTGTGTCAAAAGCAATACTTCGATTGCTTAATCTCAAAGGCTCAACATATCACATCAGATCCTGTATGCCCGTATGCCGCCCAATGTCTTTGGATTGACCATTTCTCGAATAGGACTTCTTGTCATTTGGAGTAATCTGAACACCCAAAAAAGAAAAACTTGTGTGTGGACAAACAAAAGACAGAAAGTTCAATTAGCTACTCCGTACCATAGTTTGAAATGCTCCAGGATTTTGTTAAAAAAAATGCATAAAGCATAACTAATTATGTTCTTTACAATTTCCAGTTTAAACATAAAGATACGCATGTACCTATACTTAATTCCATCTGCATATATAATCCATACAAAACCAGATCAGTATTCAGTGCTACATCCATCCCAAAATTAATATAACGACTTTTAGCACTAGTCCAGATATACGACTAAAAGTTGCTATATTTTAGGACGGAGGTAGTACAACATAAAAAAAACAGTAAATGCTCTGCAACCTTCTGTATGTATGATACCTGTTTATGTACCTCTAGACAGAAAGAAGAGCGTGCAGCTGGATTGGCCCAAACGCTACCAAATAATCGTCGGCCTAGCGAGAGGCCTCCTCTACCTCCACGAGGAATCCCCCGTCAAGATCATCCACCGAGACATCAAGGCAAGCAATGTGCTCCTGGACGAACAGCTGAACCCAAAGATTTCAGATTTCGGCATGGCAAGGCTCTTCCTCGAGGACGCCACGCACGTCAACACCTTCCGGATTTCCGGCACATAGTGAGTAATTACACCAGAACCCATCGTTGTTATTCACTTGATCCATCCACAAAATCTGTGTAATTGCGTGTGAGTACAGTAAGTGATACGTCGCAGTGGTTACATGGCTCCAGAGTACGCGATGAACGGCTACCTGTCTGCGAAAACCGACGTGTTCAGCTTTGGGATGCTGGTGCTGGAGATCGTCAGCGGGAGGAAGAACATCGATAAACATCTCGACGCCGAAAGAACCGACCTCCTGAATTACGTAAGTGCTTTGAAATAAAAACACTGGATTCTGAAAATTTATCTTCCAGGAGCAGCATTGTGAGTTGTGACTGAATCATTTTTACTGGAAATTATTCAGACATGGAAGCTGTCAGAGGAAGGGAGGCAGATGGAGATCGTGGACCCGGCGATGGCGGAGTGGGACGCCGACGAGGCGCGGCTGTGCGTGCAGCTCGGGCTGCTGTGCTGCCAGGCCGTGGTGTCGGACCGGCCGGACATGTACACCGTCCACCTCATGCTGTCCAGCGACTCCTTCACGCTGCCCAAGCCCGGCAAGCCGGCGATCCACGGCCGGGTCGGCCGGTGGATGAGCACCACCACCACGGCGTCCTCCGCCGCCTCCACCGCCAACACGGCCACCACGCTCGGCACCGACACGATGACGACGAGGGCGTCGGCGTCGGCGTCGGCGGCGGCGCTGGGCGGCATTGCCGAGGACGACTCCAGGAACTCCATCTCGATCTCCTTCACCACTGAAGGCCGGTAAAACAAGACAAGAATTCAACCATGGACAGTGCAAGTAGTAGGTTAGATAGATAGTGTCGGAATTTTTGATCCAAATAATTGTGTTTTGATTGATATGAACAGGAGTACAGTTGATTGGTGGTAGTGCATGCACAGAAATTTTGCATATGGGGCAATCCATTCTGACTCATTTGGGCCGTAAATAATATGTGGGCCGTCTCTTATTCGGACTTATTTGGATAGTCCGAATTCTTCATGTTAATTTCTTGGGCTGGGCACAAAACGAACTCTACCTGGGCTGCACAAGCTTACTTGCGTCAGCCTATAAGTTTCACAAATAAAAAATTAAGCCCACTCGAGTGCTATTCTTTTTCTTTTGAGTAAATTTCATAGGATTACATATTTTATTTATGGTTCAAGTTGTAAAAAAACTACACATGTTTTTACACTTGACACTTAACTACTTTTATTTTGGATTAAAGTTTCACAAAACTGTGTTACCAAGAAACATATCCACTTACAAGATGACGTGGTTACTCCACCTAAGATATGGACTTGAGAGCTTTATCCTAGATAGAACATTCACGATGCCATGCCCGCGTCCTAAATATATGTAAATAAAGAATCATGTTATCTCGCGAATGAACTCATTCATTTATAGTATGGTTTTGTGAAACTTTAATTCTAAAAATATATGTAGTTTAGTGATCACACATTTATATAAGAGAATTTTAGGCTGTTTGCCAAAGCATATATCCATTCATGATTCATCCATCCCAAGGTACCATGCAATTTGCAAAAACGATTTTATATGCCATTGTTCAAAGAATGTCCGAAGTAATCTCTATTGGGAATTTGTCTCCGGTAGTCCGAAGTGACAACGAGAGGTTGATGCTGTACTGAATTCTGAAGGGTCGCTCAGATCAGATCAGCTCATGGGTTGGTCCGATTCCTCCATATTGCAGCTAGCTGCATACATGGACCAGTTTATCAGAGCATGTCTAAAGAAACTTTTGCACTGTCTATATATACTCGAGTCTATGCAATTCAATTGGGAGAAAACACATGGGTGGATTCAATGTATGACAAGCGGGGCCTTGGTTCCCAATCAAATTTTTCTTTGGCCGAGTTTGGTTTCAAAATTTTTCTTTAAACTTCAAACTTTTCCATCACATCGAAACTTTCCTACACACACAAACTTTCAACTTTTCCTTCATATCGTTCTAATTTCAACAAAACTTTTAATTTTAGCGTGAACTAAACACATCCTTTGTATTCAAATTTTTAGTTGGCACTCCGTACTTCACTAGTCCTCCAAGTCTAAATATTGGTACTAGTACTAATATTGTAATATCTCTGATTTGATGTCTGAAGAGCAAGAAGAGGTTATTAAATCCAAACTGGTTTGATAAGTATGCTAATTGGCTATATTACTGCCAATGATTTATATTCCATTATCTAAAAAACTACAGTGCCAATGATGACAATTGACAATATCTGTAGTAATGACCATGATGCATTATTTTTTATCAGATGATTTTTTTTTCTTCGAGAAACACAGTACAAATGTAAGTGTGCACAACATGCGCACACTGACCCCTATAAAAACACACACGTACACCTTCCCCTTATGTCAACGGGTACATCGCATACCACTGAAAGAATAATTAGACATAGATACGAGCATGCACCTGTGTCAAGTCTAGAACTTGAGCCCTATTAAGTTACGCTCACTTTACTTCTAACCAGTTTTATGTGTTATGAAGTTATCTATAAGCTAGCGTAATTTTCATAATATAGATGCCGCCCACCCAATTTGCAATGTAGTAACGCGAATATTAGATAAGGACCTAATATCAAATAATTAGAAAGAGTGAGACTTCAAACCCAGATCGTATAGCCCATTACGTAGTAACGGGCTGGCGTACATACATAGCATATGCGATAAGGCTGGATCGATCATGCATGATGCATCCATGTTATAATATACTACCATACGATACCACTTTCGCGAATATAATTGTGAATATAAGTATTTTTTTGGAATAAGTGAATATAAGTATTTATGCTGTGTACTCCATGGTCGATCATGTATATATATTCATTCAGTTCGCAAGAATATATTCTATCTTGTGCCGGATAATCTTGCAAGAACAAAATTCAGCTACTACTGTAGTACTCCATCCGTCTTAAAATAGAAGAGATTTTGGAGGGATGTAACACAAGATGTACTATAAATTTAGATAGGGAGTTTATCTAGATTTATAGTACTAGACCATATCATGTTCATTCAAAATCTCTTATATTATAGGATATGATGGAGGGAGTAGCTAGCTGCTGATCAAGTTTCAAGTGTGGTCCGTGAGGTTCCATCGGTCAGAAGCCACTATATAACTTCAAAGACAACGACACGTACTTAGCCCCATCGTCAGGTTGTTAGCCAGAGTTAATTGTACAGACTAATTGATAACAGCCTCATAGGTTAATGCGTCATCTACTTGTACGATCAGACAACAAGTATAAACTCCAAGATATGCCATGCATAAATGTGCCACTTGAAGTCTGAATTAATATATCTTAGTTTTACCTGGAAAGTTTCATAGACTGTATGTTCTTCTGGAACCTCGTCCTTGAGCTGGATTAATCTGACCGAGTCTTAATCTATTTTCTTTTACATACCAGAAACCCATAAATTATTCTTGGATTAAATAATCGCGATGCATTACTACGTAAAGCAAGAAGTGAATTTGAATCCAAAAGCAAAGTCCAAAACAAGCAGAGACGACAGAGTTGAGTACGACTGAAAAAGTTCTTTTTCAATATCCCTTTAACTAACCTTGAAGAGATTCTCGTGTGCTGTACAGAAGTTATTGGATTACTGAATAGTATATACAGTAGGATGTCAACGGCTTTCACACGCACGCACGCAAGATCTGATCAAGAATTGAGAAGGACGGATTACAGAGGCTTTAGTCAGTTCTAGATCTCCCAAAATTGAAATTGCCCATTTTCACGCGACCAAATCCATTAATTCGAAAACTGGTTTGAATTGTTCATCGAGCTCAATTGCAAATTAACCATAAAACATTTTTTTACAGCAGTAGTTTGGATTGTCAGACAATCGATCTGTGGATAGTATATTGGATTGTTGCGTGCATGCAGGCTGCATGAATGCGCGGCGGTTGTGCACCCGTTATGCGTGCTGGACTCCTTCCTGATCGAAAGCATGAGAATATATAATGTGATGTGCAAATCAAGACGTCACGAGCTGGAGAGTACGACTTTCAATTCATTTGCTTGACTGTCATTTTCACCGACAAGTTAAGCATGCACGAGATCGATCAGAATGCAGTTTTGTTTTAAGTGCAGCATGCAGTGATAGCTGGCTACTCTAGGTGACAAACAGTTTATCACCGACACTAGCTAATTAAGGGACCCTTGCTAATCGAAGGGAGGAGAACAAGTACCATGCGTGGTGTACTCTCTGGCTAATCAGCAGCTATCTCATCATGTGATGTGTTTGCGGCTGCTGCTGCCAGCCAACATCAGACACAGCGCAGCCAGCTGATGATATATACTCTATAATCGGTAAACGAAAGAAAATTTATAAATAAAACTTTTATATACGTATTTTTAAGTGATCTAAAACTAACAGCTAAAAATTAAAGTTTAATGAAAAAACCTTAAAATCAATTTTAAATTTTTAACTGGTAAGTATAAATTGAGGCTGTATATCTATCTTTGGACTTGCATGTATTCTGAATACATATCTACTGCTGGTACGTGCTTATCCATCTTGTTTCATGCGTATAAATGCATCAGCGAGGAGTAAATTTAATGCAGCTAGCTAGTGATGAGATGATGATAATATATGATGATTCCGGCCATGGCGTTTGGCCGGAAAACGACGCCGATCGCCGGAATCGATCGAAGGCGCCGGTAGATGGAGGCAGCGAGATACGTGGAACGGCACGGTGGGCGCCGTCAGATTGTGATCACCGGCCGGCCGGTGGCGGTTGATGGTTGACGCGCATTCTGTTCCTTCCGTTATAAATGGGCCCCTCCACACTCCACACTCTAGTACTATAGATCAAGCCACATTGGCAACGCACCCCCTATCCTTTTGGGTTTTACACTTCCTTGCCATGGCATGGATAGGATAGTATAATTGTATAAAGGATACCATTTTAAAAAGTCTATATATAGGGAGCTCATTTTTCCAGTTAAGTTTTATTTATATGTGCAAGTATGAGTTATACGAAGGAAATACAAATTTTAAAAATCCAGCTCTTGATAATACGAAAATAATTACATGTTAGAGTGAGCCAATAGAAGGCATCGTATATTCGTATTGCTATTGATTGGCATGAGTGCCATGCATCGTAAGCAAAAAGTTTTGGTCATGTACATGGCCCTGGTCAAAATATGTAACTTCCTTAATCTCTTTTTAGATGGCGATAAATACTCCACTCTTTTGGATTTATCTAGCATTGACCTAATTAAAATGGCATTTAATAGGACTAATGTATGAAAAGCATTATTCACATATTTAATAAACAAATCAAAAATCTATATAGCGTCATAAAAAATAAATATAGGGAACATATCAAATTTAAAAGATATATTTGTGACACAATAAACGAAACATGTGCATCATTTCTACAAAGTTAAACGAGTCATTTGCATTTATACTAGTACACAGAAATAGATACTACCTTCGTCTAAAAATGTTACTACTACCTAATATAGGATGAGACATCACCTAATAGTACAAATCTGGATAAGGGTTATCTAAATCTGTAGTACTATACTACTCCCTCCATTCTAAAAATGTAACCCCTTCTAGAAAAACGAATCTAGACAAAAGATAATGCAGATTCATTATACTAAGCTTTTTTTCGATTGAGGGAGTAGGAATGTAGGATAGTAGGTAGTAACATTTTGGTACGAAGATAATATCTTTTTTTAGTGAATGTAACTGAAGAGAACACATGACATGTAGCTTAAAAATATGCAACACCACAAGGATGTTTCTGTAAAAAGTAACACAACAGAGAAGAAATGGGTAAAAAAGGAAAAAAGGAAGTCGTCCCCACCAAGCTAGCGTGGCCATCAACCAACCTTTTTCCATTCCGATCCGACCCGACGGGGTCAATTCCTTCCCACGCCGCGCATCGCATTCGCAAACTCCGACCGAGCCGAGCGAGTCGTCTTCTTCTTCTCCATCGCGTCGTCTCCCTCCCTCCTTCCCCCTCCCCTTTAAAAATCCAAACCCCTCTCCTCCACCTCCATCTCCATTCCCAACCCAAACCCCCCGCAACCGCAAATCCCGCGCTGCTAGTGCTACCTAGGGTTCGCCTCCCTCCTCCCTCCCAATGGCCGGCCCTGCTCCTCCTCCGCCGGAGGAGGAGCCCTCCTCCCCTTCTTTCCTGCGCCTGCGCTGCGCGGTACAGCACTACGAGTGGGGCCGACGCGGGGAGGCCTCCCTCGTCGCCCGCCTCTCCGACGCCGACGACCCCGACCCGGCCCGCCCCTACGCCGAGCTGTGGATGGGCACGCACCCCTCCGCGCCTTCCTCCCTCCTCGCCGCCGACAACGGCGGCGGTGGCCTCCTCCTCAGGGAGTGGCTGGCGCGCAACCCCGCCGCGCTCGGCCCCGCCGTCGCCGCTCGCTGGGGAGGCGACCTCCCATTCCTCTTCAAGGTTAGGCGCTACCACACCATTTGCTTCCCTTCCAATCTGGTTTTGCCGCGTCAAACACTCGCTCCCCCGTACGACTCGGCGACGCTGACTTTGGCGTGCCACGCGCCTCCTCCTCCTCGTGCAGGTTCTGTCGGTGGCCAAGGCGCTGTCGATCCAGGCGCACCCGGACAAGGACCTCGCCGAGGTGCTGCACGCGCTGCGTCCGGCCACCTACAAGGACGGCAACCACAAGCCCGAGATGGCCATCGCCGTCACCGAGTTCCGCGTCCTCTGCGGCTTTGCCGGTATCCAGGTACCTGTTCAAACTCCCAAAATCCGTTACGCGCTTCTTATTTTTCGGGTTTATCAGCCACAGTTTTTTTCCCCCCTGAATTTTCGTAATGTCAGTTGAAACGCACCCGAAAAGGCCGAGTACTCTTTGACTCCTTCTAATGTACCACTGGATCGATGATACTCTACAGTCGATTATGTAGGAGTAATTTTTTATGCAACCGCCAAAATTCCTTCGTTGCCCCAAATCGAATTGAGGGTGGAGTATTTGACTTTAGTGAACTGATTAACAGAGTGTCATCATTGAAAGGTCTCATGGATAAATTAGTTGATATAAGGAGTGGTTCCATGTATTTATTGGCAGTGACAAATGAATAAATGATGCGTAGTGTTCTTGACTGACAAGTGGAATGAACTGTTAGCAAGTACCAGAGTGATGACCATGTACATAAAAATGTGCAATAGGGTTTTTAGTTAGAAAAGGAATAATAAAACAAATATTCGCCTAGAATTACCGAGTGTGCTGAACAAAAGCAGAGAGTGCACTAATTATCTTCATTATGTTGCATTCTCCTTTCATTGAATAGTGCTTAGGCACGTAGCTTTCAGGTGACAGTTTATTTTT
This sequence comes from Oryza meridionalis, assembly GCA_000338895.3. Taxonomy (NCBI): domain Eukaryota; kingdom Viridiplantae; phylum Streptophyta; class Magnoliopsida; order Poales; family Poaceae; genus Oryza; species Oryza meridionalis. The sequence goes on from CM002524.2 coordinate 1,412,133, forward strand.
ATTTTTATTTTTTGAAAACTTTCAGGTGACAGTTTAGGGAATGAATTAAACTTCATATGGTTCAAAAATCAAAATGCAGAAACAGGACCTAAGAATCCGAACATGCGAGTGATGTTGAATTCTGTACTTGTAAGAAACTAAGAATGATGCTTCAACAGGTTGTCACACGCATACCTCATGGGTCAGCATTTGCATATGCTTGCTCTTTTTTTTTTCTTTTTTTTTAAAAAACTGGGTGTTTTCATCATTATGCGAATGGGTGTCAAACCCATGACTTCACGCCTGTGCACCCCTGGTGTCCATCTGGAACTCATCGAAGGCCCTACCTTTCCAAATGATATCGTATGATACACGTGGAAGTGTTTGCTAGCATCTTCCGTATACAAAAAAAAAGCAGCAGTTATTAGGAGTATATGGATGGTAAATTTGGGGAGTGATAAATTTGAACTGCGTATCCGAGAAAATCTAGTGGGATGATAATTTATAGATTAATGAATCATATATGTAGTATGTAGTTCAGTTTTGACTGTACAATGGAAAACTGATGAGATCATAATTCACATTCCATATCTTGTGGCATATGATTAAGCAATCCTTCAGAGATTTTTTGGATTAATGATCATTAATATTGGAAAAACACTTTTTTTTTCTGTATAAATTATGTTTTAGAAAGGTTTGTGTCAACATGAAAGCTTGTCGTGCAGTTTTAAACTCCTGCATTTCATGTCTGTTATAACTTTTTTTTTTGTTATTCAAAATATTGACTTTTGTCATTATTGTTCCTGTTAATCAAGGCCTTTTACTTGCTTGTTGAATTTGCACTTTCTGTTGAAAAACAATCATAATATCTGTGGAATCTGAGTGCAGGCATCTAGGTTATGAGTAGGTATTTAAAGGGTCATTTAAGAAATTATTATCAGGTCAGAACCAGGGTTCCAAATCCTAGTGGTAACTGGTAACTGTTCATTTACCAGAATTAGGCATGTCAAAGTTCCCATGGAAGCAGGCTTGCACGTGAGAAATCCTCAAATCCCTATGGAGGGCTTGGTCAGCAGGTCAGGGATGAACTCTCCACATGGGAACCCGCTGATATGGTTTTAAGATTTCTCTAAGCGTTGGTGTTAGCATACACTATGTCGGTTTATCTATTCCTTGTCCCGTTACCACGCCTGAATAGAATTCAACTATGACTGGCTTTAGTTAATTTATGTGGTGTTTCAGAAGAATTCAAGAAGCAGAGTTTTTCTCTCTAGTGTGTGTAGATCTATGGTACTTGAAAAATAAAGGGAACACACACACACACACGCACAGAGAGAAAAAAAAAAGGAAATTGGAAGCATTGCACTAGAATCCAGAGGGAATAATCAGGTAGTGGCTTCCTGGTGTGTTCCAGGATTTGTCTGCATTCTGAGATTTGGGGCTCTGGTTATATCCATAGCCTTTGGTCTCATAATAGTTCTATGTTCACTCTTTAGAAAACAAAAGTTTTCTGTCATTGTAGTGTCAGATGGCATACATCTTGGGTTCATAACCCACTTTTAATGGGTTTTTTTTGTTTGTTAGTGCTAGTTGAGATATATTTGAGGTGTGCATAATGTTAACAGGAGCAGAGTACATATTACAGTGCTGTTTGGTAGAGCTTCTTCCAGCATACCACAATCCCTGTCATTTAATTAACAAACACCACATATCTTTTTTAAGATTACGCAATTTTACTGGCAGTCATAGATGCTTCCTTTTTTTTTTCTTTGAATAGCTACAGGTATAAATCTGCCTTGTTCATTAATATACTGTCTATACAATGTTGAAGGAACTTAAGGACGTTTTAAGAACTGTGCCTGAAATTGAAGACCTTGTTGGACCTGAAGATGCTGCCAAGCTTTTGTCTGTGAAAGAGCACCATGGTGTCAATGAAGTAAAATCCTGTCTGCGGTCAGCTTTTACTAAGCTAATGACAGCTAGTAAAGAAGCGATTTCTGAAGCAATTACAAAATTGATTTTTCGCCTGAATGCTGAGAGCAAGGTAAAAATATGAAATCAACTAGAATGGTTGTGGATATCTGCATTTTCACATGACATCAAATATTAGAACCTTCCCATATTTTATGGAAATACAGGCTTTTCATTCTTTGGATCTTCATTTTCTATGCATTTACATTATCTTACACTCTTACCAGTAAAATGTGCCATGAACATTTCTCTTCATTATCTTTCCAAATGAAAGTTAGGTTCTGTTCTCTCCTGCTTGAAAGTTATGCGGTGGTTCTTTCGTATACGATGCTAAACCTATCAGTGGTTAATGAGATGTTAAAGTGCACACATGATGTTTAAATGGCTTTAATGCTTTGTTTTACCAATGCTATGCCATATGCAATGCTCTTGTTAACGAGGTCATATCTAGTACTCTGACATGCATTCTCCTTGTTTGAGACCTCTGATAAATGTGGGACTGAACATGGGGTCTAACCCCGCAGCACATAGTGTTAAAGACGTAGCTTGCAAAATGACATTGTTCATTGTTTTCCAAGTTAAAATTTATTTTGTTTCAACCGCATGGACTTAGACTCTTCGAGACATGGAAACATAGTATTGATTACTAGGCAGTGTCAAAGCACTGAACAGTAGAAAATATATATCATGGCATTTACTTTTCTTACATTCATGTGCTGTGATTGTGTTGCTATGCTACTTAATTGAGTTATCAGTTACATGGGTTGTAATTGGGGGGAAACAACAAAGGGGGAAGGTAAATATAATTGCACCCATGAGCAGCAATTCATGCTATTGTTTTTTTTAAATCGTCCATTTTGTTGAACATTGCATAAAACAATTCCTGTTTTGTTATCCCCATTATACAAAATGTTCCCTTAGGAGTTATCATCTTCCAAGTAACCCTTTCTTTACAGCAATATGGAGCATAACTAACTAGAGTACCTTTTTTTAAAGAGAATTTAATGAATACAGTTGTCAAGCCTGAGATTCTGTCTGTACTGATAATGATGTCATGATCTATTCAGGTAAGGACCTTAACCGAGAAAGAAAATCTAGTTTTGTCGCTGGAGAAACAATACCCAGAAGATGTTGGTGTTCTATCAGCATTTTTCTTCAATTATATCAAGCTCAGTCCTGGTGAAGCACTTTACATTGGTGCCAATGAACCACATGCATATCTATCCGGGGAATGCATTGAATGTATGGCCACTTCAGATAATGTTGTTCGTGCTGGTTTGACACCCAAGTACAGAGATGTGCAAACACTTTGCTCTATGCTAACATACAAACAGGTGAGTTACAGAAGTGAAACCATGACAATTTCTAATTTTGATCACATGCCGAGACCTAGGAAGGATGCTTTCCCAAGGTCTGCAGAAGTTCTGAGAATTCGTCGTCCCAGGACCCAGGCTACAAGTCAGCACTGACATGTATTGTGCTATGATGCCTATGCATCTGTGATCTTTATTAAACAGTGAATACCATAGTGAACTCCACAAAGTTGTCGAAATGATCATCAAATCTCCTTTTGCAGGTCTTTCCAGAAATCTTGCGGGGGGTTCCTGTACAGCCGTATGTAAGAAGGTACACCCCTCCGTTTGATGAGTTTGAAGTTGACTGCTGCTCGCTACCACCAGGCGAACTGGTTGTGCTATCCCCAGTGCCAGGTCCATCCGTCTACCTAGTGATGGCCGGGGAAGGCGAGATTCAGGTAGATTCCATGCCAAATGGTGAAAAGTCTAAACAAGGTGATGTTTTCTTCGTGCCAGCATACACCGAGGTTAAGTTCTCTGCCTCTGGTCCTGAGTGCATGCAGCTGTACAGGGCTGGGGTCAATAGCAGATTCTTCAATTAATTTAGTGACTGCTGAAAGAGTTCCACACACAATTGCTGTAGGTAAAAGGTCAGTGCTTACAAAATACAAGTGAAATGATATGACTAGTTAGCAAAAGTTACCATATACTGTATAGGTCAACAAAAGAATAAGTCAGGTTCCTTCATATCTTGATTATTTGTTCTTCCAAAGAGGTCTATACCATAGCGTTCCTCACGCATCCAGATCCATCTGAATGGAGGGGATTACAGAGAATAACTTTCAGCCATTCTATTTTATTACATTGTAGTTCAGAACTAAAATGTGAACTGGTCTCAAGCTTTGACACCGAATATAGTTGGAAATACTCACAGACATGCTCCATGTCTTTTCATTGTTTGCTCTGCCTTCTAGGCTGGATGACCTGAGTCGTTTTCCTTTTGTTTTGTCTGTGGTGATCATTGGCATTGTCGTTCACTTGGACATGCCGTTGATATTGGCATCGATCAATTGATTAGTGCATGTCAATTTGCACTGCCAGTTTGTTGTTTCCTACCACTACTTGAAGTACCTGGTGTTGCTTTCATTAAGTGAAAGCCGGTTGGTCCTTGCGTAGTGCGAGAAGGCCCAGTGGGCTTTTGGTGTTTGTTTCCAAGAAGAGAAGAAACAAACAGCATTGGATTGGACGCCGGAGTTGCATGGCATTTGCAGAATTGCAGGTCGTTTTCCTCTGCTTCTCGTGGCCCGATTTGGTTAAGCCAAAACGGTGTCTTTGATAGCGTGGACACGTATGTAGTACGTGCAGTACAGGTTGGTTGGGTGGATCACGGCATATATATGGCGTGTGGCTGTCATATCTGTGCATGCACGAGCTTAACCCTGTTGGCTGCAGGTGTCCATCCATGCATCCTTCCTTGGCTTGGATACATCCACTTCGATCAGCCATCAGTGGCACAACCAAACAAACCTGCAAAATAAAGGTCTATCCTTATCACGTCAATTCCTAGAACCAGCGACCATTTTGTCCTGCCTGCTTTCACTGGCACAATTTGCTTCCTCTATCCTCATATCCTATCTTGGACATCATCTTGTTTCCTTCAGAATTTTCAGATTATCGCTGCATTATTCATCTGTAATGTAATCTCGTACGGAGTATTATTCTCGTTTGTCCTTTGTCGTCATCGTCTTCAAGAGCTTAGACTTGCAACCAAACTGCCCTGCTGGTCTCTGTACCCTGTATGGTTTAGTAATTACTTGGAGAGTGCAGTGCTGATGCTACACTTTGACCAAGTATAATATCTGGTGCTTTATCGATTCATTTTTTTTGTAGTTGTTAAAGCAAATGTGGGGCAATTCGGCCGTCAATCCCGTGCGGCACGTCAAAGGAACACGAGAGAGTTTCGCAGGCTTAAGCAACACCAGCTAAGCCATCAACTTACCTGTCTAATCTGTGCAAGTGTGCATGCTTTTCCTCCCTGTCAACTCACTACTACTACTTAATAGTTACTGACACTACTAGTACCATTGGTATCGTATCAACGGTTGGTGGTGAAGGCTGCATCAAGGAAAGAAAAGACTCCAACTTTTGATCCAAACTATCCAAGTATGCATTGTCATTTCACATTGGAGAAGTAGTGGACTTCCAGTGTGTAGTTGGTATTCCGTGTTGGTTTTTTGGTTGATGGCTGATGTACATATATGTTGTGTTGATGTTCACTTGACAGGAAAGTTCAGGTGATTCAGCCTGTTGTTTTTTCCAGCATGTGTGGAAGACGGATGGATGTCTTCTTTGATCATCTCTGTGGACTGTGTGGAAGATGTTAATTAGTGGGTCACCACAAGTTGCTAGCTGCAGAAATGGACTCCATATTCTGGATCATATATACAGAGTAGTTGTACATGACAAATCAGCATCATATCATTGCTAGTTTGCCACCTGCTCAAATTTATATGATCAGAGCTTGAAGATGGCCTAGTGGAAATCATGCTTGTCATGGGTGTTTAGCAATATAGCATATGATGGGCTGGAGAGCATGCACAAAGCCGAGAGCTTGGCATACAAGCTTGCATGCATCTTGGGTAGCTTAAAAAAACAAAATCTTGCATCTTTTAATTGAAGGTTTTGTTAAGCACAATAAGTAATCCACCCTAGCTACAAATTACTTTAATTAATTAAGTTGTGTAAAGCATGCAATCTGGACAACGTAGTACGTTCAAAGTTAGGCCAGCAGTCAACAGCCACTGTAAAGCTAATGCCGGACCAAACGTGCAAAAATATCATGCATATGCAAGCTGATTAACAAGTTAATTAGTAGCATGTTTTCGCGTAACCGGTATGGCAGCATCATATATATACTACGAAGTGGCATCTTGCCGGGTTAATTAGCTCAGTTCATCAGGTTCAGTGAACGCACACACACATACACTTGACGATCACCAAGTCGTTTGATTTGACTAGGCCGCGACTATCTCTGCACAGTAGGACGGATGACTTCCTTTTTAACTCTAGCATTGACTTACATTATCCTTAGGACCTTTAAGCAAGTGAAAACTAAAAGACACAGATCAAATTTGTTTGTTTACTGACCGTTCTGTTATAAGCCCAAGGTCGACTGATTCAAACCACTAGCTATAGCTAGGAAGGCAATACCTCCACTGTTTTCACGTAATATGGTTTTGTGTTTCTTCTATAATTTTTCAATCTAAGTGAAAACTAAAAGATAAGCTTGATAATTAACTAAGCAGTCTACACTATTTAAAAAATATATTTCTGATGACACCCCCTTTTTATTTTTTTAGACGGCCTAAAATAAAATCCTCCTACAAAAATGCACGTGCCCCGATAACTTGAATGGAGTTATTTTTACATATGTTCCTACTGTGAAAATCATAAATTTTACAAGTGCTTGTTAAGAGGGTGGCTTGATGTCATCCATGGCGGATTTGATTGCGCAGGTGCTCGGGAGTGCCAAATCTGGTGGTGGTGATAGCCGCGGAGATGACTATGGTAGGTTGCGGAGGACGGTGGTGAGGACCGTGACCCAACGGTAGTAAAGATGACGGCAACAACGGGCGAATAAAGGCGAGGTCCCCCACGGCGGCGGCGAGTAGTCATACGAGTTCAACCATAGAACCGATGGGTAGATCCAAGTGTGCTCATCCACCAGGCTAGCAGGTAGATGAAGGCGAGGTTGTCCATGACGCCAATTGGTGGATCTAGGTGTCGAGGTTGTCCACAACACCGACAAGTAGATCTAGACGAGGTCGCCCGTGATGATGAGGAGCTAGGGTTCCTATGTAGCAACGGATCCGGTGACGATGGCGTCGGCTTTGGGAGCGGCGATGATTGCGACGACCTCATTGCTCCCTCTTCTATGCGTATGCGACCTTGTCGTGCTCACCCTCTTCTCTTGCATCAATGGGTGAAATTGTTTTGATCGGCACATGGAGCAATGATTTTTGAATTGTTGGATATTTTTTTGGATGAATTGGATACCATAGACGAGTGACTTATTAGCTAGCCGCATGTGAAAAGCCCTTCTTCATAGACGAATAACTTAGCTGGCCTCCTGGAAAGGGGCATTTCACATGCGGTTGTCTATGAAAATGGACTTCTACATGAAACCACATCCTACATGTGGAAATACAATATTTCCATGGGCGTTTTTGTTACAAGCAATTGGGCCAACCGCCTCTGGAAATAGAATTTATTTACCTAAAAAAATATTTTCATAATAGTACTATGAAGTTGAGAAGATCATGTGAGGAAATGGCTTGAACTACGCATTTTCTCATGCTCCTGTTAACGACCAAATTTGGTAATATCAGCATCGGGAAAGAAGATTAGATCGAAGTAGAATCGAAAATGAAGATTGTTGCAGAAACAGAGCAAGAATCGGCTGCAATCCGAATCGGCTACGGTCAGGATCGGCAGAGTTCGAGTCGGACAGGGCTAGCCGATATAGCCAATTCCAAGAATACAACTCGGTGTACATCATCGGGTTGAGTTGATATGCTTCAAGATGATTGCCACGCATGGATGGAGTCCTGAGAAGGCAATTGTATCTATTAGTTAGGGTATTTTATGTAATTTCCTTAAGAGATATGTTTGGGCAAAAGTCTGCCGCAAAGACTTATAGTATCTTAGGGTTTGTTAGAGATAATAGTCGTGTCCGGTATGGACATATCTTGTAATTCTCGGGTATAAATAGACCCTGAGCCCTATGTAAAAAATAACACACATGTTCAATACAATTTCGGCGCATCGCCACCCTTTTGCTTTAGTTTTATTTCGACGAGTTCTTGCTTTCGGGTTGAGCTGCATCGGTTTCGATTTTCAACAAGAGGTAAAACTCGTTATGGCGACTTGTGTTCTCGGGATTAGTGCTTCCATCTTCATGATACTCTAATCTTGTTTATGTAATTCGTCAAGTTATCATATATCTTATATAATCTTCGGTAATATCGTCATCTAACCTATAATCGGCTAACATCTGTTAATAGAAGGCGGCCGATTAGGTTAAATAGCGACGTTAGCTTGGATTGTATAAGATATCTACCACTCTATGAAATATCCAGCGGCTTGATTGTCTAGATATTGTTCTTTTTTTCATACTTAATGCTGCATCAGTTGAGTTTGATCTATTAAGTCGTGCTTAGAATATCAATTTCTAGCCTGCCTCCTGGTTGCCGATTAGGGTAGCATCGGGGTTTCAGCCGATCTTACCTGATTTAACTATAGTTATCTCATATGCTTAATTGACATGTTAAATCTGCCCTTTATATTAAGATCTTGTCGCATTTAAGTATATTATGCTTCTGTTTGATATATTTTACTTGCTTTAATATCTTAATATAGAGTGATATCGGAGTATTAGCCGATACATGCTAGATATATCTGATCGGCTATGATATGAACGTATATAGTTCTGTTGTTAATTTATATTTCGATCTAAGTGATTTATACTGTCTCGGCAGGCGACCGATCTATCCCAATCACTTGATTTAAGTATACGTTGACATAAGGGTTATATATTGTTAATATCTGCAGCCGATTGAGTAGATTTAGTTCTTCCTTAATTATTCATGATTGCCGATTGATGTACACATGACATCGGCATAAAATAAATGATATGTCATCGGCACCTAGTCGATCGGCTATCGTTTATAGGATTAATTGCGGTTTCTTTGTCTTTATTTCTTGTTGATTGTAGGATCAAATCAACTGGCATGCTCATACATCCGAAGGCGAGTTTTGGACCTGCACTGGAGTTAAGCAGATCTCCCAGGCCTCGTGTTTTCTGTCAACACACTTTTGGCACGCCCGGTGGGACCGATTAGAAGTCAGAAAGCAGTTTTCCTCATGGCCGATAAGCCGCCACTGTCACCGTCCTCTGCTAGCCCAAGTTTTGTTAAAGAAAAGATTCAGAAGTTAGGCTTGCCTGACGTCAATGAAGGGAATATCGTGACCATTGATCCAAAAAAGTTCACACCCGACCAGGAAAAAGAGTTCGAGGCGATGATGCTACAAGCACGAGATCAATTCTTAAACTCGTTCATGCAGACTCGAAAGGGAACGCTTGTTCAGAAGTACAAGATAAAAGTGGTTGCTGATGATACTGAGACCATTTCTTCTAAGGAGGGAGAAAAGAAACAAGCTCCAGATGGTTCGGCTCCACCGAGTGACAAAGGTGCTACAGATGGATCGGCTCAGGAGAATCAGGGTAACCACTCCCAAGGAGCACATGGAGTTCAAGGTGATGGCACTCAAGGACCACAGGGAGGAAATCTTAATCAAGATGGCAGTGCGTCACAGGAATTTTTCAGTAATTTTCAAGACCGGGTTGACTTGCACAATGCTTTAATCAATCAATCTACGGTGTTAGTCAATACCTTGTCAAACATGATGAAGTCGATAGCCGATGGTTCGATAGCTGAACATCAGGCTGTAGCCCCAGTTTATTTGCCAGGAGGTACCTTTCCAAACTATCGGCCTTTGGTCACCGATATTCATCCACCTATTCAAGCGGTTCCTCCAATTGCACCATCAGCCCAGCCGACGGCGCCGGTATCGATTCCCCCACCTGCTCTGTCAACGCCGACACCAGGCCAGCTGGTTAATCCTCGGTTGTTGATGAGAGAGCAGCCACAGCATAGTGGGCAGGTTGCGAATCGGCTAACACAAGATCAAGTTACTGCTATGTTTCTACCACCTCAATCTACTGTTGATCCAGTCCAGTGGCAGGCGATTCAACAAACATCCCCAACCCAACAGGTTGTACAATCAATTCAGCAACAGGTTGTGCAGCCAGTCCAACAAACGCCACCAAGGCAGCAGATTGTACAACCGATTCAGCAAACGCCGTCAAGGCAGCGGACCACCCAGCCGATTCACCAGCAAGGCTTGCTGAACCCATCGGCTGGGCAACATGCTCTGAATCAGGTTATTCAGAGCATTTGGTCCATCATGTGTAACCAGACCATACGGTAATACCTCAGATTGTCCCTGAGCACTTGGTGCAAAATATTCAACCAAACTACCAAAATTACCAGGGGGCAATTTAAATTATCAATATCAACCTCCTTCCCCGCAAGCCCAATATCAGCAAGGGGGGTTAATTCAGCCTCAGTACAGTCAATACGAGCCCATGCAGCAGCAATCGCAAGGAGCAGCTCAACAACGACCGTGGGCCGATGTGATTGCTGACGTGATGAGGGAACAGTTTGGGCTTAAACCGAAAGATACTGGGAGTTTATACCGACAACCGTATCCTGAATGGTTTGAAAGAGTCCCTCTCCCTAACCAGTTCAAAGTTCCAGATTTTTCGAAGTTCTCAGGGCAAGATAGTACATCAACTTATGAGCATATTAGCCGATTTTTAGCTCAGTGTGGTGAAGCGTCAGCTGTAGATGCCTTGAGGGTTAGATTGTTTCGGTTGTCTTTGGCTAGATCGGCTTTTACTTGGTTTTCCGCTTTACCGTGTGGATCGATTAACAGCTGGGCCGATTTAGAGAAGCAATTTCACAGCTATTTTTACAGTGGAGTTCATGAGATGAAATTGTTCGACTTAACAACAATCAGGCAGAAACATGACGAGCCGGTGCATGAATATATTCAGAGGTTCAGAGAGATGAGGAATAAGTGCTTTAGCTTGAGTTTAACTGATGCCAAGTTAGCCGATTTGGCTTTTCAGGGTATGATTGCTCCGATCAGGGAGAAATTCTCATCTGACGACTTTGAGAGCTTATCACATCTTACACAAAAGGTAACTTTGCACGAGCAGAGGTTCGCTGAAGCTAGGAGGAATTCTAGGAAGGTTAATCATGTCTGTTCTTATATGTGTGGATCGGACGATGAGCATGATGATGCTGAAATAGCTGCAGCCGAATGGGTAAGGAGCAAAAAGATTATACCATGCCAATGAGTGAAGGATTCTGGAAAAGAGGAGAGATATGATTTTGATATTACCAAGGCTGACAAGATTTTTGATCTGTTACTCCGAGAAAAGCAAATTCAACTCCCTACTGGTCATACTATTCCATCGGCTGAGGAATTAGGCAAGAAAAGGTATTGCAAATGGCACAATTCTAGATCTCATACTACCAATGATTGCAAAGTCTTTAGGCAGCAGATCCAAGCGGCTATTGAAGGAGGCAAAATCAAATTTGATGATTCCAAGAGACCGATGAAGGTTGATGGCAATCCTTTTCCTGTCAATATGGTGCATACAGCTGGCCGAACAGCTGATGGGGGCCGTGCAAGAGGTTTTCAAGCGAATTCGGCTAAAATTATAAGCATGTATCAAAGGAAATATGACAAGCAACAGGAGAGGCGTTATGAAAAGGATGATGGTGGTTTTGATCCTCATTGGGGCTGTGAGTTCTTCAGATTCTGCTGGAATGAGGGTATGAGGCTACCATTTATCGAGGACTGTCCTGGATGCGGTGGTGTTACAAGGGGTTCAAGCCGGTTGTATATTAAAGGCAATCGGCTGAAACATGCAAGGGTTCCTGTTCATCAAAGATTGGGCCCGGTAAATCAGGATCACGACCCAGAGGATGATGAGGATAGGAAAGTTCAGTGGTGTCCTGCTGGTATTTTTACAAAGAATCAGAAAAGAAGAGTTCAAAGATTGAGAAACTGGGAACGCTTTCAGGAAGTCGAGCAGGAAATCAATCATCGGCTAAAGAAAACAAAGCCGAAGCAGGAATGGCGCGTTAAGAAACAAGCTCCTCTAGCCGATGATGTTGCAGCCGACGAGGCAAAAAGATTGGCAAAAGGGAAAAGTGTTGTAACAGCGTTTGTTAACATGGTTTTTACCTTACCAGCCGAATTTGGGATCGACCAGGCCGATGTTGATGAAATAGAAGAAGAATCAGCCAAGTTGGTTCTATTGCCAGAACAAGTGGTCTTTGCAAAGCCTGAGGGTACAGAGAATCGACATCTTAAACCGTTATATATAAATGGCTATGCTAATGGGAAGCCGATGTCTAAGATGATGGTCGATGGTGGAGCTGCAGTAAATTTGATGCCTTATGCTACGTTCAGGAAGTTGGGCAGAAACGCCGAAGATCTCATCAAAACAAACATGGTGATTAAAGACTTTGGTGGCAATCCATCAAAAACCAAGGGTGTCCTAAATGTGGAGCTGACAGTCGGCAGTAAGACTATTCCTACTACTTTTTTGTCATCGATGAGAAGGGTTCTTACAGTTTGTTGCTTGGAAGGGATTGGATTCATGCCAATTGTTGTATTCCTTCAACCATACATCAGTGCTTGATTCAATGGCAAGGCGACAAGATAGAAATTGTGCCAGCCGACAGGTCAGTCAATGTTGCTAGTGCCGATTTAGCTCTTTGGGAGATGGACGGCCTTGATTGTTTATCCGGCAAGGTTTGGAGTGGAGATTTTTTAAAAGTGTCCGATTCTGATATACAGCCGATGGAAGATGGAGAACCCAAGTTACTACTTTGAGGGCATCGTGGAGGGTTCAAACGTCTACAGCAAGGACACGGTAGATGATCTCGATGACAAACAAGGACATGGTTTTATGTCGGCCGATGACTTGGAAGAAGTAGATATAGGTCCAGGCGATCGGCCAAGGCCGATATTTATTAGTAAGAACTTACCCGCAGAATTTAGAACCAAGTTGATAGAGCTGTTGAAAGAATTCAGAGACTGTCATAAACTCCGTTGCAATGATTACTTTAAAAATAAATTTATTTTGAGACAAATGGAAATGATAAAAATGAACGGGACGGAGAAAATGCATGTCTTGGTTGTCAGAACATGGGATGTGGCGCGGCCATGATTGATGATTTTTTTTATGCACATAGATTTTGAGGCTGGATTATAGTTGAGTCGTTTCAAATCAAGGGTACGATCGATCTCAACAACATGACAAGGAAACATGACAAGGAATGGTCGATTTTGGATATGGTCCTGACTTGACCAGATGGGATGTTTCACTGTTGATAAGAAGCATGCATTATGTTCACCGATTTGGCATTTCAATGTAACCCCGTTTTGTCACACACTCAGTGCAGGGAGGTTCTCCAACACATTCACAAATACTACTTGTCTCTCTTCACCAAAGCTTCGAGAGTTCATTTTTATTATATATGCTACTCCCCCGTCCCAAAATATAACAACATTTAGCGCTCAGTATTTATCCTAAAATATAACTTCACCAATATTTTCTTTCCAACCAATTACAACCCTTCACCATTCACTTTTCCCACCTATCTCTACTACTCATCCAATCATAACCCTCCACCACTCACTCCTACTTACTTTCTTAATAACCGTGTCCAACCCTTACTTTCTTAATAACCGTGTCCAACCCTAAAACTTCTTATATTCTAGAACGGAGTGAGTAGTATATGTTTCTAAGGCTTGGTTCTTAATAGAAGATGTATGAAACTGAGTTTATGATAAAATGGTATAAACTGAGTAGAAAGTTAAAAGGTTGAAATAGCTTTCTTAAAGAAAAGCTAATAAACAAGTTTTTTTAATAAAAAAAGTAGTGTAGGAAGCGTGTCTATGTTAATCAAATCCATAATATAATCTGTTAACTTAAAAAAATCATGACCCAATAAAATTCATGCCATTAAGAACTAATTAATCAAATCCAATTTGTCTGGCCAAATTTATGATGGTCAGGGAGGAGGGAAATTTAAAGAAACCGGTGAGGACAAATTAGAATGTGAATACTCTCTCCGTACTTATAAAGAAAGTAGTTTAGAACAATATTTAAGTCAAACCTTGGGAATATAAATCATAAATAACTCTTAAGTAGTATATGTTTCTAAGGCTTGGTTCTTAATAGAAGATGTATGAAACTGAGTTTATGATAAAATGGTACAAACTGAGTAGAAAGTTAAAAGGTTGAAATAGCTTTCTTAAAGAAAAGCTAATAAACAAGTTTTTTTTAATAAAAAAAGTAGTGTAGGAAGCGTGTCTATGTTAATCAAATCCATAATATAATCTGTTAGATTAAAAAAATCATGACCCAATAAAATTCATGCCATTAAGAACTAATTAATCAAATCTAAATTTGTCTCGCCAAATTTATGACGGTCAGGGAGGAGGGAAATTTAAAGAAACCGGTGAGGACAAATTAGAATGTGAATACTCTCTCCATACTTATAAAGGAAGTAGTTGAGAACAATGTTTAAGTCAAACCTTAGGAATATAAATCATGAATGACTCTTAAGTAGTATATGTTTCTAAGGCTTGGTTCTTAATAGAAGATGTATGAAACTGGGTTTATGATAAAATGGTACAAACTGAGTAGAAAGTTAAAAGGTTGAAATAGCTTTCTTAAAGAAAAGCTAATAAACAAGTTTTTTTAATAAAAAAAAGTAGTGTAGGAAGCGTGTCTATGTTAATCAATTCCATAATATAATCTGTTAGCTTAAAAAAATCATGACCCAATAAAATTCATGCCATTAAGAACTAATTAATCAAATCCAAGTTTGTCTCGCCAAATTTATGACGGTCAGGGAGGAGGGAAATTTAAAGAAACCGGTGAAGATAAATTAGAATGTGAATACTCTCTCTATACTTATAATACTTATAAAGGAAGTCATTTAGAACAATGTTTTAGTCAAACCTTGGAAATATAAATCATGAATAACTCTTAAGTTGTTGAATTTGAAAATGTAAAAGTTATATGAATAGATTCGTCTTGAAAAATACTTTCATAAAAGTATACATATATCACTTTTCAATAAATATTTTTATAGAAACAAGAAGTCAAAGTTGTGTTTTGAAGACCGTGTCGCTATTCTAAACGACTTCCTTTATGATTATAGAGGGAGTACATACACAACAAAATGGTGACCTTGATATAGATGTATTTTTAAAAAAGATTATATGGAATACGTAGACGCACACAGAACACGCATTCACACACCATGAATTAATGCACCCTAGAATCCTAATGAAAGCACACCATGCATAATTAATTAATCGGATCCCCCAAAGTTTTTTTTATGTTAATTTTTTGGAGATGATAAAGTAGGACATATATTCCTTGGTTGGAATTAATGTTTACATCTCTGCACAATATCAAAAATAAATCTCAATTACATTTACCTTTACCAAAAATACAAATGTGTTCCACGCACACGGAATTAACATTGAGTACAATTTTAGGCATGTAAGCATGTTTATCAAAATTAAGAAGAAAATGATCTTCAAAGATTTTGAGGTACTACCTCCCTCCTCCCATTCATCCAAAATCTCTTATATTTTAGAACGGAGTGAGTGAGAAAAATGCATCTCTTTTTTTTCTGTTCATTTTATTAGGGTCGAATTGGCTTATATTATTGTTTCTAAATTTAGCAACTCCCCAGCAACAACATCAGTGGAAGTACACTAGCAAGCTACTTTTGCCTTTGCTTACAGGCAAGTGCTAATAGGAATAAGTGGAAAATTTGACTTTATTGAGCTAGAAGATGGATTTGATATGACAAGGACTCATAGCAAGTCTCATCCACTGCACACAAAGAAACAAAAGAAACCTAGGTTGCTTATAATTGCAAACATTAATGAGTTAATTAGCTGCCTTTTCTATTTCGTTCTTGAGTGTCATTTTTCTTCAGTAATGTTACGTTAATGCTGCAAAACATGCATGGTAGGTGTACTGTATATGTAGACTGGTACAATATATAGCTCCCTAGTTTAGCTTTGATGAAGCATTATTAATCATTTTGCAGAATATATTAATTATTCCTGAAAATTATTGTATGTTTGATCCGAATTTCGTTTTGCATTCACACATGCATGTGAATGCATATTAAAGTTTGCATGGTTGGCTTATATATCTATGTGGCCTTCTTTTTAAGATTAATTATTCATCGAATTATTAAAATAAATTATTTGTTTTACACTTTAAAAATAGGTTTATGAGATAAATACGTTCTCTAATATTTTTGTTCAAAAAAATATTAATATAATCAGTAACGACAGTCATACTCAATAATCTAAATCAAACGGTATACCATATACTCCTACTAAAGCAAAAGCAAATTAAACGATGTAGTTATGAAATAAATGAACAGGTAGGTACTCCAGGACGCACAGCAGTACCCTGCAAAAAAATTGGACATGTGTGTTTGTCCGTGTCGGTCAACATGAACAAGCAAGGAGACATGGCCTGCCCCTTGAAGAACCCCCCTCCCTCTAGCTCTGTCCATTCTGCAAACAGTCGCCGAACGAAAGTTATACGTGCATGGAGACTTGATGCATGGCCGGAATATTTCTGTGTTTGTCAGATCAGGTCTGATTGATCACCAGCTGCTTCTCTCTCTCTCTAGCCTTACTTACTACTTGTATACTCTATCCGCCATATTAAAAAACCAACCTAATATCGAATGTAATATATCTATCTGTTCAGATTTATAATACTAGAATATGTTTATGTTACATCTGGTACTACTAAATTGATTATTATGAGACGAAGAAAGTATATCATTGACGAACCATATATTTGTGTTTTGGATGTATGCTTGCATGCACACATTACATCCTACGGTTGTAGCGCCATATATCAGCACTGTTTGCAGAACAAAATCCTGTCAGTGATCGAGCGTCTCTAGCTACGTACAGATATGCATGGGGGCCTTTGTTGGAATCCGATGGACAATATATAACGTTAAAGAGAAGATAACATGTGTCAAGCAAGCTTTAATTTGACGGACGGGGCCTCTCTAGCTACATGGTGACCATTCACTGGATAATTACTATATTTCTTCTAAAATATAGTACTAGCAATCTAGGATTAAATTAATGAGTACTATGAATTCGAATCTAGACAAACTCTTATTTTTCATAGATTGCTAAATTTTAAGACGAAGAAAGTATACGTTAGAAAAGCACCATTAGTTGTGGTGAATGATGATGGAGTCGTGAGTGCAATTTATCCATCAAGTATTGAATGCTATTGCTCACGATATGTACTTTGTGTAAATTTAATTACTACACTGAAAATTTATATTAATTATCTTTAATTAATACACTATATTCTTAAATCAAGCGCTCAGAAAAGATTATACATAATTAATTAATTCGATGTATATATGATTATTGTTGTTAGTTTTCAAGGTTTAAATTCAACCAAAATTTATGTTTTCAGCAGCAGCAATTAATATATAAAAGTATTTTAATGATATGGGAAATATTAATGTTAGTCAAATATACATCAATATTGTTTAGGACTGTATCACATATATATTTGTTACAAAGTTTTAACGAAATATTATTAAATATTCCCTTAATCCCCACGTAATTAATTAGATTAACTTAATTTCTATATCACGTGTTCTGATTCATGTAGTCAAGTCCTGGAGAGGAAAAAAGAATCTCCCTTAAATTAGTATGCACCTATCAACGCTCTTCCTTTCCCATTCTATCAAAACGCTTTTAATTTTTTTTTCTCGCCGGCCATTCTCTATCAAATGCCATGTCCCACATCCTTTAAGAGGAAGTCTACTAGCACAGTGCCCTTGAAAGCTCCAGGAGTCTTATCAAAGCAAAAATTTCAAGTTGGAATCATCTCTAGCTATAGCATTTTCTTTCTCCACCTTTCTCCATCCATATAAATATATATACAACATATATTTGAGGAGAAATGGATGAGATATCCATATGATTGTAAAATTGTTCCCTCTCTGGCCCGTTAGATTTGATGTGACGATATGTTACATCCATCGTCGTTTTCCATCTAGAGTACGACTGGCAATTTTTCTCAGAAAGAAGCATGATTGGAAAAGATATATTTAATAACTACATCCTAGGTTATATAGAGCAACAAACTTAAATTCTAAGGCAAATCATTAATTATCTAACATGGTAGTATTATCTCAATAATGTACGCATCAAAAGCAAACAAATTTTACTCCTTCCATGTCATAAAAACATGTTTCAAGTCAAACTTATTGTGAACATCAATATTTTAAAAATATTTAGTTAGATGTATGAAAACTATATTTGTAGACATGTACATATATAGCATGATAATTTTAACAGGGTTTATAGGTCAAATTTGTACGTGAGACACCATGCATGTTCATGTGTAAAATGACATGTTTTCATAACTGAAGGGAATAACTGATCGAACTCATATATATTCATTTGTTTAAAAAACATATATGGACAAAATGTACCTGAAATTGTATCACTAGCCTAGCTATATATACTTCAGAATGTCTATCTAGTGTGGCAAATTGTGATAGCAAACCACACATATATAACAATAACAACCCTCTTGCTCATTGTTGAGTTCTTCTGGAAAGTAGCGTGGAGACGCGTTTGTGTGCTCTACTTGTTAAATTTCCCAAATCTGCACAACACAAATTGAGCTTTATTGGCAATCCTCTTCTTCTAATATATTGGCGTGCAATCATTTTGCACGTTCGCGGAAAAAAGTTTTATTGGCAACCACACATTGTAACGTCCCGCCTCCCCCAGGCCGGGCCCACTTACATAATTGCTCCAGGCCAAGCACGCTTAACCCTGGAGTTCTTTGGAGATTGGCTTCCGGAAAAGAAGTTGCAACTTGTTGATATGAGTATTCTATTAATCCTGGAAATTCTTCCCATTCCTGGCCTAGGGTTGATCGAAGTTGCAACAAAAACTCCAAGGTTAAGCGTGCTTGGCCTGGAGCAATTTGGGATGGGTGACCGACCGGGAAATTCTTTCCGGGTGCACACGAGCAAGAGAGCTAGCAAGCCAGAGAGAGGCATCTCACTCTCACACACACATCTATAGCTTGATTCTGACCCATATTGTTCCCATCTCCAGATGCAATTACAGCACACAACCCCACCAACATAAACGAGATCACTTGGAGACAACGACCTCTCCTTCGATGATCAATGCATATAACAACAAGATCTCTTTCACAAACCCAACAAATCAAAGCTAATTGAATCGCCTTTTAACAAGGACAAACAAAGAAAGAACACACATACGTACGTACACAATTACATTAACAAAGTACTACTACGTATTAACAATAGTTACATGCACCATCGATCGATCAACTACTACAAGAAGCTAGCTAGCTCTAGCTAATATGTTTAAACACATCTCAATAATATTCTCTCGATCGATCGGAATCATCACGCTATTGATCATCTTCTACTTTTGGTTTTTGCTTGATCGATCACTAGTACTTCTATCTTGATCGATATGATGGAACAACTCCATTAGCTAATGTGACGGCATCATCAACATCATCATCATGATCATCATCTCATCTCGCTTTAATGGAGAGACATCACAAGAAGCAACTTACCATCTCATCTATCCATGATCCATCCATCCACTTAGCCTTTAGCTACAGCTAAGCTCAGCTGGATACGTAGCTACCTATAGCTAGCTAGATTCCTCCTCCCCACTCGCCGAGCTTTCTCGCCGCCGCTTGGCACACCTCGTCGGACCTCCACGTGTCGTCGCCGTCCATGGCGCCACCGCCGCCGCAGTAGTTGTAGCTGCCGGCGTTGCCGGAGGCGGTCATCATCGTCATCATGGCGCTGCCGGTGCAGCTGGAGTTGAGGTAGTCGAGGAGCGTCGAGTCGGAGTAGTACTCGGCCGGACCAAGGTCCAGCCCGTCGAGGCTGAGGCTTCCCAGCACCGACGCCGAGTCGACGAACACGCCGGCGCCGCCGTCGTCGAGCTCGCCGGAGGACTGCATCTGCTGGTCCCATCTCAGTTCGGAGAAGCAGGGCACCGGCTGGAACGCCGCCGCGGCCGCCGTCGAGCCGGCCGACGTCGACGTGCTCGGGCTCGGGTCGATGTGGTACACGTTGGGCGGGACGACGCACGCCGATGTTGCTTCTGCTTGCTGCAGGTGGGTGTCGAAGTCGAACGGCGAGGAGGCGGCGGCCATGGCGGCGTGGTGGTGGAGTGGCGGTGGCGGCGGCGGCGTGGGGTCGGTGGCTGCTCCGGCCATCTTCTCGAGGAGGCGAGGCATCCAATAGCAGCGGACGGCGTCGCGGAAGACGGTGCTGTTGGCGTCGACCTTGAGCTGCCTGGCCTGCTTCTGCACCCTCGTCCTCCAGTAGTTCTTGATCTCGTTGTCCGTCCTCCCAGGTAGATGCTGCGCTATCCTCGACCACCTGATCAATCAATTAACCAATCGATTTTGATCAGAGATATAATTGATTTTGATTGATATATATGTGCAGATTAATCAAATCAATATGTATTCCTACCTGTTTCCCCACTTGGAATGGAGCTCAAGAATGAGCAGCTGCTCCTCCGGCGTCAGATTCCCGCGCTTTATGTCAGGCTTGAGGTAGTTGAGCCATCTTAGCCTGCAGCTCTTGCCCGTCCTCTTCAACCCTAATCGATTAATTAACCCACATGAGTTAAGATTGATTGATTGTACTTGCGACCTAGATGCCATGGTTAGATCGATGATGATTGCAGAGTGATCGACGACTCACCGGAGCAGCGGGCGAGGAGATTCCAGCGGCCTTCGCCATGGCAGGCAATGTAGTTCATGAGGAGGTTGTCTTCCTCGAGGGTCCATGGCCCTCGCCTCAGCTCCATCATCTCCTCTGCCATGGCCTCCTGCTGCTTGCTCATCACTCCCATGGGCCCTGCTACTCTCCTCTGCGACATTGCTGTCTACTACCTTTGCAGCAGCTGGGAGCTGGGATATATAGCTATCTAGCTTCTTCTTCTACTACTAGTAGTATAAATGTTGTTGGTCAGTTGGTGGATTGGATGATGAGATTGATATATGATCCCATTGGAGGGTGCAACTCATACAACCATATATATAGCCATGTACCTCCACTAGCTCTCACTAGCTTAGCTTGCCCCTTAACTACTCTCTCAACTCTCAACTCTCTAGGAGAGATCAATTAGGGAAGAAAAGAATGGAAGAGAGCAAGCACAAGTACAAGAGAAGAGGGAGAGAAGATGCATATGGCCTAGCTGCAGAGAGAGAGAGAGAGAGAGCTAAATTAAGTTATTATTGGTGGCTGCTTGAGATCAATATATATATATATATATATATATATATATATATATATATATATATATATATATCCCTTTTATAATGACTTGTGGCAATCATATGAAGGGAATTTGTGAGGGGGCATGCATGCAACTGCCCCTAATCAAGACTGAAAAGTACTACTACTTGTAGGAGAAGAGGAGGGGTACATTTTAATTTGGTGGGTTAATTAGCTTCTTGGGGGAGAAGAGAAGGAAGAGGAGAGGAGAAAGCCAAGTGTGTTGTTACACACCAAAAGGTCAGGGCAATCTGTCAAAGCTTCCATCTTTTTCTATGGAATGAGAGAGAGAGAGAGAGAGAGTGTGAGAGAAGAAATAGTGCCCACTGATCTTTAGATTCTCTCCTACATGAAGCGTGTTTGACTGAACAATTTGTCATCCCTTGCAGCACTGTGTTAGGATTAGACGAGAGAGGGAGAGTGGGATGGAGAGATGACCAAATTGTTGGATGCACACATTGGTGAACCACACACCTCTTCACGATCTCCTTTTGCACTGCCAAAAAAAAAGAGTAGTAGAATGCAAAACGTTATTCTTTTTGTTTCTTTTGGAATATATATTATCCTTTTGTGATAAGCTCAAATCCCAAATAGAGACATGTATATATACATATGCATGGGTTTTTATTTTATTAATATTACACCAAATCATTAGTATGTTTTCGAAAGCTACCACACTTTATGCTATATATAGTGAAATGCAAATGTGTCTCCACGCATGCAACTACCTGCCTATGGGCCTATGGCAGTGAACCATGCGTTCAATCAGAATAATTATCTGTTTCTTAATTAATTATTTACTACCAGTTTGAACTAGAATTATCTGCCAGATGAGGTACGGTCTACTTCAAGCAAAGAATAAGCAATCAATCAGCGAGACTTGTGCTTGCAAAGCAAATAGCTTTGTAGTTCTTTCTCCCGAAAAGCCAATGAAACACTAAACTTTGGAGACAGCACCCTGGTAAGTAAGCAAAGATTAGGTAGGAATGCCTGTATAAGTTCCTAGGATAATCATATAAAATATTCGTAGGACCTAATGATTCTTGACCTAACTGTCTGCATGCCGGCCGGTTAAAATGTTCAATTCAAATGTTTAGCTTAAATAGTTTGTGCATGATGTTGGCACAGTTGCATGCATACCATGGTGTGTAGTCAAATACTTGCAATTAATCTTAATATTTGCCGCATCTAAAGTGGCAGTTTTGCGGCTTCCCTTGACCGAATTTTGAGAAGTACAGTCACTGTTAAGTTGGAAAAGAATCAATTCAAGCATGCATGTCCTTGAAACATATAATCAATTGAAAGGCCATTGAATTATACTAGAGAATAGCCTGCCACGTTGCTGCGGGAAATTAAGTTACATAATATGTATAAATAAGATGCAATATAATTATTAAAACTAAAATAAATTGATACTTATGAATTTTAAGCCTAAAAATAATTGAGATTGCATGGTGTTATGAGAGAAGAAAGAAGAGATAATTTGATCCATAGATTTATCATCCAAATGCTAGAAATAATTGAGGTGATGTGGCTTATTAAGAGGAGAGAAATAGCATTAACTACACTTAATGGGGATGAACTATATAAGTATATAGGATTCGAGCACACATGTCAAAAAGATGACAAGTGAATAATTTACAATAGACGTGTTGCATGATATATTTAACATGTATAGGAAATAAATGAAGTGTAGGCATTCTTGTTATCTTGCTATTAATGGTGCAAACAAAAAAAAATCGAATAAAGCCTAAGCCATGCATATTTTTCATGAAAAATACAATTTTATTGGAATTTGTAAATATATTAAGATATAAATAAGTGGTCTGGTAATGTTTGTGTGAGACCAAGCCAATGTCTAAATCAATACGTATTTGTGATCGGATCGAGTAATTCTAGCACTAGTGTAAGTTCTCATATGAGCCATACTACGGTGCTCTCTGTTGGTAGTAGAAAGCGATATGAACCGTTGTTCTCATTTGGTTGAATGGTTTAGATTTATTTGTACTACCACTCCAGTTAGTGGTAGTAAAAATGTAGAGATGTATTATTATAAAAAAAAGTGTGGAGGGATATAATTATCATTTAGCAGTGACTAGACCTTTTCTTCAACTTTTTTTGGCTTTTTCGATGGAATATAGGTGTGAGCAATGCTAGCGGAATGGATGACCAAATAATCGATAAAAAAACATAAATGACAAAGTTACCTCTAATCATTGTATTAGTAAATTTTTAATTTATTCTTAATAATAAACGATTATGATCATTTGGTAATTGCTCTTTTAGAGCACGGGAACATTGCTCTTTTCATATATGTTAGTTAATTATTAGAGAAAATAATTGTAAATGAGGAAGAAATTAACATACACTAGCTCGCATAATAGTTTTGGCGTATCTACAATTGGTTATGCTAAGTTATAGCCTTTGGTCCATTAATAAACATCATCATATCGGTACTCACAAAGTTCTCTTTTATATGCTTCCTTGCAAAAAAAAAAGGAGTTCTCTCTTTTATTTGCTGCCTTTTTTTCAACAGAAACACGATAAAGCTAACAATAATTCATTAACATGTAACTTTGAAAGAAACCTACACAAGTACAATAAACTATACTAGTACACCACTAGCTAGCCATGAGTTAGCAGTCACTCATATGTACACAAATATAAAGGATTCTAGTATTTGAAATATGTTAGCAATTATATGGGTTTCTAATACTATTTCTCTTACCCAACCGCCCCTCTCATTTAAGTTTCACCTAATGTTACCCCTAACCATCCTTCCATGCATCCCCATCCACCCCTTATTTAGTAAGGAGCATCATAGGCCTTGTTTAGTTAGGGAAAATTTTGTGTTTGGTTATCACGTCGGATATACGGATATATATTTAAAGTATTAAACGTAGTCTCATAATAAAACAAATTACAGATTCCGCTAGGAAACTGCGAGGCGAATTTATTAAGCCTAATTAATCTGTCATTAGCAAATATTTACTGTAGCACCACATTGTTAAATCATGGCGCAATTAGGCTTAAAAGATTTGTCTCGCAATTTACACGCAAACTGTGTAATTGGTTTTTTTCCCCATTTAATACTTCATACATGTGTCCAAACATTCGATGTGATGGGTGAAAAGTTTGTGTTTTGGGAACTAAACAATGCCATAGTATGTATAAAAAGAAATTTT
The DNA here is from genome assembly GCA_000338895.3 of Oryza meridionalis. Taxonomy (NCBI): domain Eukaryota; kingdom Viridiplantae; phylum Streptophyta; class Magnoliopsida; order Poales; family Poaceae; genus Oryza; species Oryza meridionalis. Next base: position 1,436,655 of record CM002524.2, read on the forward strand.
ACAGGCCTTAAATGATACCAAAATATTTAGTACAAATACCCGTAGCTCCTAGTATTAGAGATATCAAGAGATACCAAATTTTACACTGAAAAAATATGGTACCTCCCAGTACCAACTCAAAAACTGTAAAATCATTCATGTTCTAAAAATCCCGTCTTTAGACTCCATTGGTTACCTCCCATTCCCAACTTCCCTCCCTCGTTTTCCGTGCGTATGCTTTTCAATCTACTAAACGGTGTGTTTTCTTAAAAAAAATTCTATGCAAAAGTTACTTAAAAATCATATTAATCTATTTTTTTAAAAAAACAAATAATTAATTAATCACCCACTAATCGCTGCTTCGTTTTCCGTACCACCCAACCCTCACTGCTAAAGGCAGCCTTATTCGATGACTCAACTTTTCCTTTAGAAACTTGGTTGTTTGAGATCACAATGGAACGGTGTTTCGACTTCTCCGCACTATAAGTCTAGCTATCTACGTTACGCACCCCATTTGAGACATCGACTTTAATCTTTTCACATACATATTTTCTCCATTAGTGCTTAATTAATCATCAGCTGTATATATAATTAATCTTTATTGTGATGTCTATGATTGTTGTAACATCATATATATTTCGGGTCCTTTTTGTCATTGACAATCTTTTCAAATACATATTTTCGCCATTCGTGCTTAATTAATCATCAGCTGTACATATAATTAATCTTTATTGTGATGTCTATGATTATTGTAACATCATATATATTTCGGGTCCTTTTTGTCATTGACAGTGGCTATATATGCTCAGCTAGGATATAAAAGTATATAAATATGATTTTAGATCTGTCCAGTCGTGTTACTCCTGCATAAACTTGATTAATTATTGCCTATAAATGGACCAACCTATATATCTAGGGTGCTGATTGATCAAGAACTCGAGATAATTCTACTTGAAAGTAACAAACAACAACTAGGAGGATACGCTCAAAAGAAGAGAAAAAATTACATTGGTGGTCCAAATTTTAACACTTGCAAATATTGTACCAGCTGGTAAGCTTTTCCTATGGACCACGCACTAATACCATGGCAAACAAGTGATTATCCATATGGACCACATAATGATCGTTGCATTAGCTCACAAACTACTAGAAAGAACAAAATTATTGTAAATTTAGTTACACATGCATGAGCCAGTTAACGGCATGATTAGCCTTTCTAGAAAAACAACATATGTAGCACACCGTTTTATCTTTCTTGTCATTTTGGAGAACGATGTAGTCAAGAAAACTTGTATTTTCCATTATTGTTCCTAATCATTATATGATATAAAAACTATTAAATATTTTATATGTGATGAATCCAAACATTTCTCTAGATATTTGTCATCGAAGTTTGCAGGGTTGAATAAGATTTTCTAGTATGTCCTAAATTCTATTTGAGACAGATCAAAGTAGATCATTTATTTTTTTTTCAGTAGTGCATATAGTAAATTCCTCATATATATGCTAAACTAAATGTACATTTACAATTTTATATACTCAATCTATCTGAAATTACCAGCTAACTTTTCTGCACCCTTCTTGTTTCGCCTTCATATCTCATCCTTTAATTTCATCCTTCCCATTCTAAAACCAAGCTTCAAATATTGGCAAGAAAGGGAACAGTAAAATTTTGGATGCCATATATATTAAGAAAAATAAATATCTGTACGTACGCCACATGATGAATTTGTCCTTCTTTTTTTTTCCTTTGGCATGTACTTGCAAGTTTCATCTAACTCATGGTCCTTAAATAGTCCACAAGTCCTAACCATTCATCGTCACTTGCGGTTAAATTAATTACGTACCCAACTTGCAACAGAATTCATGTGCAAGATCTATGAACATAGTATATCCCTTCGGCCTATTAAATATCCCTCCGGAATCTTATTATTTAGGAGTATTAAACGTAAATTACTGACAAAACCCATTCCATAACCCCTAAGCTATTTTGCGAGACGAATCTAACAATGTATATTAATCCATAATTAGCGGATGATTACTGCAGCAGCATTGTAGCAAATCATGGATTAATATATCTCGTTAGATTCGTCTCACAAAATAGCCTAGGGGTTATGAAATGGGTTTTGTCAGTAATCTACGTTTAATACTCCTAAATAACAAGATTCCGGAGGGCTATTAAATAGCCCTCCGGATCCAAACAGGCTTAATTAGTTTTCTGTTATCCTATCATATATATTATATTGCATCATATCATATTATAATAATTATTAAGTTAAGGTAAAAGAGAAACTCTCTGCCTATGCTCTCTAGGACATAAGCTAGTTACCATGCATGTTTAGTAAGGGAAAGAAAAATATACAGTTGACTGTGATGTGGGTCCATACGACATAATGCATATGCATTCTATATTTAATAAAGAGTACACATCAAATTGTAGGAATCTTAATTTTGGCTTAAAATTGTTCAAAAAAAAGAGTCCATGCATGTAAAATGACAGTAAAAGAGCGAGTGAAATTTGTGCGAGTGAAATAAATTAACCGGCAATCTCATTTCCATATAAATTCCAAAGTTAATTCTCTAGCTAAAATAATGTGAGTATATTTTGGAACTACAATTTAAACTATAACTAGTCCTTGCAATTGTGAAAGAAATTCGAAAAGTTTTGTGTGCGATTACGCGGGTGATGTACGTGTGCGTGCACACACACCGCCGTCACCACCACGCACTCACACCACAATCCCTAACCAACGCTCAGATAGATGAAGACCAATGATATATCCCTAGCAACACTAATTTCTATGTAAAGTGCACTAGCGTGTGTGTAATATTCGTGAGGTTTTAACAACTCATAAGAATAAGAATGATCGTATAGACATAAGTCTTAATTTGCATGGTCCAATCACTTTGTATTGTTAACTAGTCTGTGCATATTTACTTCTAATTTTGTAGGTCCTAATGGGCGTTTATCAGCTACTAAACTCAAACTGTTTCTTAGGGAAAAAAAAACAGGTCAATGTTGTTGCTAGACATCATACAAATTTAAAGTGTTTGTATCTATAATTAGTGTTGTAGGAAAATGTTGATTAGATGTATACATATATGTACCCTCTATAACTTAACTAATTGCTCCTCACTTGTGACATTTTTTTCTCTTCTCTCACCAAACTTATTTTCTTGTAGTGACTAGTCAAATGTGCAAATTATACAAAACATGTGATGTCATACTATTTAACTATAAAGCAAATTTATCTCGCACCACCTCATGTTTACCATTGTGATGCAGCTTTAACCTAATTAATGTTGCAATGCACGGGGTTTACATGTAGTCATATAGGCGATTATGTGAATTGACTAATCAATTATCGGCAAACCGGATATGCAAACTAAGTGGTAGCTTGACTAAGTAATTAACTGCGAGGAAAGGTGAAATTATCGCAATCAAATATCTTTGTAGGGAATTCAAAATTAAAAATATTGTCACACAGAACAGATAGTTAAGGATACCCTAGCTTGTGCTTAATAGGATTGAGTAAGTGAAGGTGGGGGAGGGACAGTAGGTCTGGTTTATGAGAAAAATTTGGGCGTCCCCTTGATATGATTCACTCAAGAGCATATATTGGGAAAGAAAATGGGGAAGAGGAAATCCATAGTCGTAGTTAAGAGCAGTTAGGTATATCAGGGCATGTAATGGTCACTGATAGAGTTGTAGAAAGTTCTTAGCCTTACTAATTAGGAATGTTGCTCATATAGAAGAAAGAGAAAGAGGAGAGACAAAATATCGTTGCTATAATTAACAACGGCTAAGCAATAACTCTTAGCCTCAATTTATAAAATGGAAATTTGATTGCATTCGGATGACAAAAAGGAAATACTAGTAATGAAGAATTATTTTCTTGGTTAACGGTTAGAACCCTTCATGTCTCAATTGTTATAAGGGTAAAGTGAGACTATTATATATTCCTTAAGAATATTCCTTTGGCGCTCTATACTATTATGAAGCCCTGAAGATGAAAGGGTTGCTTAATTGTATCCTCCAACAAACAACTTGGTGAGTATATCCCAGTTGGTATTAAGAAAGCAATTGTTGTGCGTTGTATGTATAGAGATATGTCACGGCGTCATGTACGCATGCAATGCAACTCTCATCAATAAATTAATTACCATATGTATGTATGCATGCATGGCGATCTTTTTCGCCGTATGCACACCTGTCGTTAGCATGCATGGGAAGTCAAGCTCTGAACATCGATCGCCTCATGCATAGCAATGCTGAACAGTGTACAAGAAAAAAGATCTAGGGAAATAATTAATAGAAACAATGCAGAGTAGTCATAAAATATACTACCTCCGTCTCAAAATACTTGTCGCTTTAAGTTTTTATTTGTAACTTTTGATCATTCGTTTTATTAAAAAATATAAATTTTTTATTTATTTTGTTTGCGACTTACTTTATTATAAAAATGCTTTAAGTATGACTTATCTTTTTTTATTAGTAGTATGGAACTTTTTCACGAAAAAAAAGATTACATGTCAATATATTCATGTAATTAATGTGGAATTGTGGATGCGCGATAATTACACAATGCTAGTTTGCAATGATATAGTTTGCTCCAAACTACAGTAAAACCAACAGTATGACCACTCAGCTAAACCATCTGAATTAAACACTGAATTTTATATGAAACATACAGTGACTCCAATAAAAATTTTCCGTATTTCCAAACGATCGAAGCCTCAGCAACCAATAAATTAAAGGAGATCAAAAGCGGTTTACCACTGTAACACATGCTTAGCTGGTTGGGTTCTACGGTCGACACATGTCAAAGTTTCAGCTTCGATCAATCCCCTCCGAAAGCGATCGCCATTATTGGCCACACAGAAGCTTATTAGCTTAGCTACCTAGTAATCACATCGATATCGATCTATCTCTTTTCAGTGGTGGATGCAACATGATGATGATAAAGCCATTAGCTAGCTAGCGATCGATGGAAAGGAGGTGATCGAGATCGACCATTAATTCCTTCTCCTACCTACAACTCGCCCCCGATCAATATGATCATCTCCCCTTAATTAATCAACGGATCGATGATCGAAATGATGCGTGAAAACAACACGTCGTCTCCACTTAATAACTTGTCTGACTGCTTTTAATCTCACTCATCACTCAATCGATCAGTGTGTGTGGTGGTTTGTTGATCTCATCATCTATCGATCGCCAGAGTCTAAGCCTACTCGTTTTAGGGTAGGTTACCTAGGCGCCTCTCCAGCGACGACGCCGCCACCGACGACGACGACCGCGACGACGGCGACGGCGAAGATGCAGAGATCAAGCTAGATGCATATATCGATCATGCACTTGCCTTGGCATGTGATTATATTGTTTACATCGTGGCATGCAAACAATATGGATGAAATGACAACTCCAAGAATCGCAAACCTGAACACGCTACTTAATTCGATTATCGATCGTTAACTGCTCTTGCAGTCAGCTTGAATTGGATGCTTATTCTCATCTAGCTAGCAATCTTGACTACTGTTACGTACGTATATCGATCGATCGATCTAGTTGGCCATCGAATATATGTCGATAATTATGACAATGGATGTGAGCTTAGATCTGGCCTTAATCATGCCCATCTCCTTTACATCGATCTTGACTAGCTATAGCTCTTTGCTTCGATACCCATCTCTCTCTCTCTCAGACACACACAAACACATACACGTTCCAATTCTGCACGTTTCCACATTATTCCCGTGAGAATCGTATCAGAATATATTAATTCACACTGAACTTTTGATTAGGGTTAATCCAAGTTAGCTAGCTCTAGAATAGGTGCAGAGAGATAAAGAGCTTTTTCACAGCACATAATCTTAACTAGGACCAAATTAAGAGAGAATTAGCTAGCTTCGTACTAGTATGTACATATATTGTGTGCATATGCTGGAAACTAAGAGATGCATCTGCCTAGTGCTAGCTAGCCAGCTATTATAATTAGGAGATTCATATTCCTTTCACATAATATACCACTCTAGCTAGGTAATAGCTATCTATGCCTTAGGTCGACCTTTCATCCGAACAATTTTTAATCAACGTGTTTAGTTATTTATAGTTATTAGTGGTGTTAATCTAGCAAGGCTAGCAACTTGTTGCGTACGTAAATCACCAAGGAAAACAACTAATCTTTGCATTAATTTACCAATCGATGCGTCGACGGGTTAAACATATATACTAAATTATTGCACACTTACGACAACCTCCCATGAGGGAAAACAAGTGGTTTCTTGATGGATCAATCATGATTTATATAAAGTATAGAATACTAATATATCATCAATCGCATACACTAGCAACAGAATGAATTCGATCATCAGTTGCTAATTAATAGCTCCGCCTATCTCGCCGTGTTCTTGAGGTATTCCAGAATCTGGTAGTGTGTGAAACAGGAAAGCAATCTAGCAAGCACACATGATGCTTAGATCTAATTAATTAATTAATTAATAGTTAATTAATTAAGGCAGACGTGTTACGTCTGATTTTAACGGAATGCACGCACATTAATCAGTTGTTTAATTTGACACCCCACAACATACAGAGGTTTGGGCGCACCTGGCCGGTTTTGATGATTAATTCTCTTCCAGTTAACCTCCAATCCATGCCAGAGACTTGACATATTATTAATCTAATTTGTTTGTACGTGTGAGCTGGATGGTGTTGTGTTCATAGGTTAATTAATTGCTAGTTGGGACTGAAACCAGCCAGGTTCATGCATGAGTACATATTGTTCATGCAAGTTACGAGTTTTGTAGGGAGGGAGGAGACATCAAACTGTACAATTCGACTACCTGTTGCAACGAAGAAAGATTAACTAATGCTCCTACGGATATATAATTTGGTGAGTAGCCTAAGCCATATGTTTAAGTATAATGCCATATTGCCATCCATTCCTTGGCATTGGGTCATCATGTGTGTGCACATGAAGCTGACGGCACCAACCGTCTACTAGTTGCTAAGCTAGCTACCAGTAGGAATTAATAGGAGATAGAGCAACATCATGTGTCTAAGTTGCTGTAAAACAATGGTAATTAATATTGAGTTCCTGCGGTAAGCTAATGCAAACTTCTTGTTTATGTTAACTTATTATATTAACTACTAGTACACCTAGAGTTTTTCTACGATTCTTCCTACCATAATTCATTGCACATTCCAAGTTATTGTAGTTTAACAGTACTTCTGGCACAATGTTGACACCTCCTTCATTTTTTTTACCTTTTTGACTTTCATGCATGGTATGAGAGATAGACTTTGACCATTATTTTTATATCTTTAATTAATATTTAATTAAAATATTACAATATTGCAGAAACGTTTCCAATGGCAAATTTAATGATATATTTTCCGTATAATAAATTTAGACAGTTTTAAACATGTAAGTCTAAAAAATAGAGTTATGTTAGTCGTATGGATTTTGAGGTATCAAAAGAGAAAAAGGAAACCACCACATATAACGAAGCCAAACATGATATCACACCATATGAGATTAAAACTTAATGATAACAGGGAGCCACAATATTGATTGACGAGATTAGATCTGCTAAACCTTACCTTTACGAGATATTTTTTACGTACACTCTCCCCTAAACTAGTATAATTACAATGTATCAAGATATTAATGTCCCCCGGCCGACCTACCTAGAGCGATTATTCTATTCTACAATTGTCGTATAGTTATAAGAGATGGTGTCTCTCTCTATTTAAGAGAGACATATATAGAGTCCTACTCTATTTTTATCTTAAACATCTATGACAACTCTAAATCTTATTTTACAGCTACATTTGTACATATATTCGTATTCATCACATACTTTAAATTTTTTTTCTACATAGTCTTCCAAAAAATGCAGAAAATTGGCCGCTGCTCTCAACGTGCCACTGCACTTGAAGTTTGTTTCGCCGCTGTACGTACATGGCTACAACAGAGTTCAATGAGAGAGTTTAATCAAGCATAAATATCTAGCGAGCTTAATCAAGAATGATTACAATATTTTAATTCACCGTCCTGCTTGTCGTTTACCGCAAATATCTACTTTTTGTGTAAACATTCGAGTCCAAAGTTTCAATTTTTCTGCCAACAATTATTTTAGAGCAAAGTCTGAAATTTCAGGTGTTTTGCCGGCCTGCACAGATAACCAGCAGGGCTGCACTGAAAAGGCCTTTTCACCACATATTCAGATGTTTGGGCCGTATACTATACGTCGTGATTCTAATGGGCTTAGCTCACATGAACTGTGGGCCATAGGCCCATTTAACAGTGCGTGTGTAGACATAGAACTATGGAAGATGCGCATGTACACTCACATATTTTGGAATAAGTCCCATTTTACACATGCTCAAGAATATTTTTCAATTTATCATGACACGGCAATAGTAAAATTGATCTCTCGAGATTTTGGCACACTGAAAAACAGAGAAAATAAAAATCTTCCTTCGAGAGAGAAATGTCTTATGCAGTTCGTCTTCCTTTAACTGAATATTCTGTTCAGAGTGGCAGCTAATCTGACGCCGCCTTGCGCTAGCCTGAGATTCACAACCGGCAATCTGCTACCGAAATATGCATCTGCATCAGTAGCAATCAAGAGTAAGAAATCCGTGGTCAGGATATTTTCTGAAGTGTTTAACTCTGCATCAAACGTAAATGGGCACTGCTAATGGTAGTACCTTCCAGGACTGAATCTTCTGTCACGTCCTTGTACGCCCAGTCGCATGCTGCAGCGATGCTCTCAGATGCATACCTTGCATATATAGTAATCAGTTACAGCCAGAAATCAATCAAGTTAGTAATCTATCACTCCTTTTGTGGAAGAATTCACAAGGCATGCAAGAAAGTTCAGTGGAAATTCAGAAATGAGCTTTTGGATGTGAAAGCATACGTGTCTGGGCATGTGGTCTGGTTCTTGCTGCATTCTTCCCATCCTGGCACTCGTTGTGACCATTCTCCCTGAAACATCAAGCAGTAATTAGATCGAGCTGCTAGTTGCCTCAAGCACACCAGAAAACCATTTTTCATACCGTTATATTCTGCATCAGTGCATCGACAAATTCAGCCACGCCTTCCCCATAGTAGTTGTTTTCTGCCGTTTCGATGATGTTGTCATCCCAAACCTGAACGACAATACCAAAGACAAAGGATTTCTAATTGATTTTGTCAGAATCATAGCCATGCTTTATCTGATTTTTTTTTCTTTTGGGAAGTGAGATGCTTAGTCTGAATGTTTTTTTTTGCAGTGGGATGCTTAGTCTGAACATTGGACTTACATGGTGGAGAGCAGTCTTCCTTGTATACCAGTGCACATCAATGGTGTTGCCTCCTTTATCGGAGGTAAACCCCACATGAAGCGGCTGTCATCTCCAAATGATTAAACACTAATTACTACAGTAGTCTACTATACAAGTACTCACAGAGCGTACTAATCACATTTTTTTTGGGTGTACCTGGTGGATGTCCCCCATGAAGTGTGCAAGGAACAGAAGTGCTTGTGTCAGGTTATCTGAAGAACTCAAGATCAGAAACTTATCATCAGCCTGAGACTAACAAGGCAAAAAAAATTGCAGAACTGAATTAAATGGAGCAGTATTACATTGAGTAGAAGGGGATGTTGCATCATAGGTGAGGAGCTGGGAGGTGTAGTTGTTGATGGCACCGGCGACGCACCGCCCCCTGACGCCATCCTCGTCCTTGCAGTCTCCTGACAATGCAACACAAGAAATCAACATGATGCATTCTGCCACAATGTGACACCATGTCCATGAAAATCTCAGTCGAATTTGAGGACGAAATCAACAAACTGTCGTAGGTGTAGCTGCAGAGGTGGTCCGGGGTGTCGATGTAGTGGAGCGGCGCCGACCAAGGGTACCTGAGCTTGACGCCGTCGGCCCAGGAGCAGAGGCTGCTCAGGTTGCCGCCGGCGTACGACGGCAGCAGGCCCCTCACCGCCGCGGCGGACGCGCCGCTCAGCCGGCCCTGCATGAGACGAGACAATCAGACGAAGAAGAAGGCGAAGAGCAGATCGAGGAAGAAGACGGAAGAATGTGCGTGTGCGCGCGCGTGCCTGCGCGATCTGGCAGACGATGAGATGGCCATGGACTCCCCAGGCGTGCGAGGGAGCAGGGAAGAGCGAGGAGAAGGGAAGCAGCAGCAGAAGGGGCAGCGTCGACATGATCGACTCAGTGCTGTATCTTGAATTCCTGATCGGATGCGAGGTAGAAGAAGCTAGCTAGACGATCGATCAGTACCAGTGCCTCAGTGATGGGCTTTTTAAGCGGGAATAGTGTATCATTTCGCGCCATTATTTTAAGAAAGGGAAAGAGGATGAGGAATCTGTCGGAACTACGGAGCATGCACGGCCGACAATCTCGTTCACACGCTGCTGAAAATTGAGGCCATGTTCATACCAATGCACACGCCTGACTACTGCAGGAGCAGGACCCTCCTGGTGCCATGTCCGTGCATTCACAGCAGTGTTTGTTATTCGGTGTGTGTGTGTGTGTGTGTTTCTCCTGCAGGATGAATGCAACAGCTAGCTGCATAGCTGTATTGGCCCATTCTTTTCTATTAAGATACATATTTTATTTCGTGGTTTTCATTAGTATACTTTTCAAAATGCTAAACAATGCATTTTTTCGCAAAAAAAGAAATATATATACAAATTATTATAAAATATGAGATAAATCTAAATCTATTTTTTTAAAATTTAAAATAATTTAAACTTAATTAAGCTAATGATTTTATCATTTTACATGTTTTATACTTAATCTTCATGTACAATGAACTCAAACAAAGCCAGTGTTGTCGTTGTCTGAAATTCAGCCTCACCAATTGATTTTATGAGAAAAATAAAATGGAGCAACAAATTTGGCAGGAGTAGCAATTTATCATGTCGTAGTCTGGAAATTTTCTCCGATAAAAACGCCAGAGACTGTTGTCAGCATGATAAAAATCTGTATAAAATTTATGGGCCGAAATTTCCCTCAGCATCACAAGCATCCGGCCCATCCGGATAATCCAGGCCCACTAGCCCAGCCCATGCCACCGCTACGTTACCTACTCCTCTCGTCCTCTTTCTCCGCCCAATAAATAGCCCACGACCCAACCACTCCGTCGAGGCTGAGCTGACCACCACCGGAGATGGCACTCGCAGCGCCTCTGCTCCGCCTCCGCCTCCGCCTCCGGCTGCTGCCTCTCGCCGCCTTCGTCGTCGTCGTCTCCCTCACCGCGGCGCCTCGGCGTGCGGAGGCGTGGGGCAAGCAGGGCCACATCATCGTCTGCAAGATCGCCGAGGTCTCCACTCATCTCCTCTCTCCACACACACCATGGCCTTGATAATAATCCCCTTCCTCCTCTCCTCGCACCGCACCTGAAGAGTAACAAGGAGTGTTGTGCATGCAGAAGTACCTGTCGGAGAAGGCGGCGGCGGCGGTGGAGGAGCTGCTGCCGGAGTCGGCCTGCGGGGAGCTGTCGACGGTGTGCCCGTGGGCGGACGAGGTGCGATTCCACTACTACTGGTCTCGTCCTCTCCACTACGCCAACACCCCCCAAGTCTGCAACTTCAAGTACTCACGTACGTCTTCACTCACCTCCACAATCTTAGCTGCAAATTTTTCCTCTTCTTTTAAGATAACGACTTAATTAGCTGCAAATGAACGCTGCATTTACAGAATACAAATTGATCGATCAAAGCGAGCTTAATTGCGCGCCATTGGTTGCAGCTAGGCTGAGCGAGCGAACACTTTGCGTTATTCTTTTTTTTCTCTGTTCATTTCGATCAGTAACAAACAATTAATTAGTATAGTAACAGTAACGTTTTTGGGTTTTTCTTTTAAGTGTAGCGTGACTCTGCCCTTTCCGCTGTTAGGAGTTATGTTTAGCCGCCGTAGTAGTTTAATTAGCCTTCCTTGCTTCAATTTTTGTTTTGCTTTTTCTCTCTTTTCTTGGCATAAGCCGGTCTGGTGATTGTGTTATGTAACAAAAACAAACTTTTGTTCTTCTTATATATTAACGTGCAATCTTTTTGCGCTAGCCAAAAAAAATTCAGTAACAGTATGGGCAGCAAGTACGTCAGCGTAGATGCCATTAGCCCATTCTGAATTATTCCCTATCGAATATCCAAATTATACCGGCACGTACTGTTGCTTGTTGGGGAGGACAAACAATCAGAGAAAGAGGTTGAGTAAAGATACACAACTCAAACTCTCATCACAGACAGATTCAGAGTCTCACGGCATCACCACATGATTCGATCCACTAATCTCCTTGTTCCAAACCACAACGAATTCATGTTGCATTCAATCAGTAGCTTTCATCATAAAAACCAGACATCTGTCGTGATTGTGCATGTAAAATGCATGTTTAGACTCCAAGGAAGAAAAAAAAGGACATACTAACAACAGGAATCTGACGACTTGATTATAATAATTGCGTGTTCTCTGCTTCTTCTCGTTCTTAATATCTCAAGAAATATCTTCCAAACTTTGTAAGCACGTTCTTATGGGACCAGGAATGTGCCGCTGACAGTCTGACAGAGACAGTCACACATGTGCGTAACCTGTTGTTAATTATTAGTATAGTTCAGAGATAATCCTAACTACCGGATATGTTGTTTGTGGTCTTCAATGGAATGATAAGTTTGCTAATTGGAACAGCTGACCTTAACTAAGGTATACATGAATAATTCAGCATTCCATGGTGAAATCTGCCACTCTGATTAGACGATGGCAGAGATGGGTAGAGCTAAGGCACAAACATTTCTCTGATTTCTGAAACATGAGCTTTACTTTCATCATGGAGTAATCTGCTTGTGGCTCTAAATTTTTCAGGGGACTGCCATAATTCTCGTCACCAGCAAGGGATGTGCGTTGTCGGGGCTATCAACAACTACACCGACCAGCTCTACAGCTATGGCGATTCAAAGAGTTCATGTAAGCTTTTCTGCAAAACACAGTACCAAATAGTGCTCTGATTCAACAGGCAGGACACTGATCCGATGATCTCTGAACATCCCATACACATGCACTGATTGATAAACCAGACAACCTGACGGAGAGCCTGATGTTCCTGGCCCACTTCGTCGGCGACGTGCACCAGCCGCTGCACGTCGGCTTCGAGGAAGACGAAGGGGGCAACACCATCAAAGTGCACTGGTACCGGAGGAAGGAAAACCTTCACCATGTCTGTACTGCTTCTCTCATGTCATGTCAACTGAATTATTCAGATCAGCACAAACTGCCATTTTTTCACTCTCAAGATTTCTGTGTCCATGTGCTGCTTTTACAGGTGTGGGACAACAGCATCATAGAGACGGCCATGAAGGACTTCTATAACAGAAGCTTGGATACCATGGTGGAGGCTCTCAAGATGAACCTCACAGTGAGAGCACAGACATGTAAATGATTTATCAGTTCAGACATGCTTTTCCAGTTTCTGATGTTTGTGTAAATTGTAGGATGGATGGTCTGAAGATATCAGTCACTGGGAAAATTGTGGCAACAAAAAGGCAACCTGTGCAAATGAGTAATGATATATCCTGCTCAAACACTTCCACCTGTCTAGTATATTTGTAAAGAGAAATTGACATGCATTGTTTAACTCAATGTCATGCAGCTATGCAATTGAGAGCATACATCTGTCCTGCAATTATGCCTACAAAGATGTTGAGCAAGACATTACTCTAGGAGGTGAGTATACTTCTTTATATCACAGTGGTTGTGACTAAAACTAGTACAAGAAGTCATTTTGGGCTTAGGGCAATAATAATTGGCAAATTCTGCATCCTGGAATACAGATGACTATTTCTACTCTCGGTACCCAATCGTGGAGAAGAGGCTAGCACAGGCCGGCATCAGATTGGCGTTGATACTGAACCGGATATTTGGTGAGGATAAACCAGATGGTAATGTCATACCATTACAAGTTCAGTAAGGGTTATGATCACCAGAAATATTCAGGAGAAATGTTATTTGTTGCTGCCACTCTAATTAGTGGTTGTGCACATATTTTATAAAAAGCACACATACCTATAGTATAGAATCAAAAATGTAATTGTTGTAATTGCTGTATATTGGAAAGCACATTTATTTGTAAGAAGCACGTAGGCCTAGTACAGCATTCAAAACTGTAAATGCTGTCATTCATGTACAATTGAAAGTACAGTCTGTGACAAGAAACACATAAGCCTAGTATAGCATTCATAAATGGAATTGTTGTAATTCCTCTATGTTTGAACACTGTACCACTTGAATAAGTGTGTTTCAAATCAATTCATTTCCCTCTAATCATCTCATTTCTTTACTTGCAAACATTTGAGAGTTGTCGCATATCTCTGATCATATATGTCAATTGCACTTTTCTTCATTAGCTACTGAGAAAGTAGAGTACGCTAAACCGGTATAGGGATGTTGAGCTGCCAAATCGATTAGATATGTGGGGAAAAAAGAATCACATTGAACTCGATGTAGCACATAGTTGATTGAATAAACTTTATTCATATATGAATCACATAAAAATACACCATCTAAGCAATATGAACCTACATACAATCGATCAATGTGAGCGACCAATTGGACCCGCCAGTACCTTGGTCAGAATGTGAGTCGCAATCCCAATTGGGCAGAAGAGCAGACACAAAGAAACCGAATGCCTGGTCTCTATGTTGTTCTTGATGCCGTCATGGTACACCTGCCTGCATTGTGATCCCAAAACTCAGCCATTTTAACAACCTCCTCACACTTGCAACACATACAACCATCAAGTATAGTTACACACATGAATCAAGAATTTGCTCACCTTGCGGCGAAGAGGTCGACGGCAAGGAGGTGGATCCAGGCGGAGGCGACGGTCATCTCGCTGGCGAACATCCTGACGATCCCCGTCAACTGCGCAGGAGAAGAGAAAGGTTGAGATAATGGTAGTGATCATGGGAGTGCAGAGTGGTGTCAGTGATTGATTGTCTGACCTCGGGGAGCCAGTACTTGCTGGCGAACATGGCGCGTAGGGTGTCGGGAGTCCAGGATAGGTAGAGCAGATAGGCGTAGAGGATGCCGAGGGCGACGTACGGCGCGCTGCTATCAACGGCACGCTTGGTCTGCGCCAGCACAAAGGAAGATTAGAGGAGGTAGTGAGAGCAATTCGATTGTTTGTGTGTGTGGGTTGGAGGATTGAGGAATTCTTACGACGTCGGCGTTGGGGGCGACGACCATGAGAGTGTAGAAAGGGAGGACGGCGATGGTGCCCCAGGTGAAGGCGGAGCTGGCAATCTGAGACGACGCCATCCCTGCTCCTCACAACCAAATCCATGGCGAAATTCGTCAGTCAGTCAGTCCTACACCAATCAATTGTGCTGGAGCTAGAATTGAATGGGCCGCAGCGCAGAGGCGTTACATGCGCGAGGCCGGAACACAGGCGCCCTGCCGCGGGCGGCGACGGCGGGGCGGGAGACCGCGGCGAGCTCCGGCCGGAGAGGGCGCGCCGCCCACGTCGACGCTGCGCCGGCGCCGCTTCCCGTGCGGAGCTGGCCACCGGGCAGCACCACCGGGCGGTGCTGCCTCAGCGCCAGTGGCGCAGCCACGCCAACCTGCAGCAGCAGCAGCAGCAAATCAAGAACTGGAGCTACCGCCAACTCCGCAAGTGCCAAGATTGACGAGTCCTGTGTTGCCGGTACGTACCCGAGAGGCGGAGGAGGAGAGGAGGAGAGCCGCCATTGCAGGGGAGGAAGCGAGCAGGAGCAGCGGGGAGGCGGAGGAGGGGAAGAGGCCATTACCAGTGGCTGGCTCACCCTTTGTACTAGTAGTACTAGAGTTGTTGCGATAGGCAGAAGAGGCAGAGGTCTCCTCTCCTAGGGGTCCTAGCTGTTGCTGTGGCGCCGCTCCGGCCACCACTCACTGGTGTTGCTGTAGTAGTTGTTGTTGCCTTCCCATGGTGGGCGGCGGCCGGGGCCCGCCAACCACGGTCGAGGTTGGCCGCCGACGCGTGGTCGCCACCACCGACCAGTGTCCACGTTACCTATCACCAACAAAGCAAGAAGAGAGATCGTGCTGCTGCTTCGGTCAACTACAGCAGCAGCGACTAGCCTTGGTACGAAGGAATGAGAGCCTACAGAGACAGGCTGGCCCGCGCCCATGTGCCATGTGCCCGCCGCCCTCACGTTGCCGGCGATCTCCTCCTCCTGCCCCGATCCGTCTCCGTCGCCGGCCGCCGGCCCCCCCGCCGCTGCGTCGACACGTACGTGACTCACACGGCTTCCTCGCTTTCACTTTCACCAGTTGTAACCAGAGAGTAAAACGAACTCCAAAAGAAAAATATTACTACTAGTCAAACAAACACTTCACACTCCTTTATGAATGATTGGTACAACCATCCAACATCATACCAACAGCAGCAACAAGTAGGATGATTGGTACACCACAACATAGCAGGATATGATATCATCAACACCAACAAGTACAGATGATTCAGCAATAATATCACACATGGCATGTTGGTAAAAGCAAACAAGATTCAGAAGAAAAAGGAAAAACAAAAGAAGCAAAAATGTTTCTCATCATCTGAGATGCTGCAGATGCAGAAAAACGAGATAGAGCAAAGGTGGTGTTAGTCCTCAGGTCGAACCATTTGGCCCAACCTTTCCTTCTTCTCCTGACCGATCAGTCTAACCCGATTAAAACTTTTTAACTCTCTCTATCTCTGCAAAGTTGCTTGCATCTTCCCCCAACTACGGGCTTGGGACAAGATGCGAAAAAGGTAACTGTATTCTTTTCTAGGATCTATCCCTTCTTATTAGCCTTCTTCCTTCACTCCTAGAATCTTCACTTCATCTCCTTTGGATTCTCTGTATAAGCTTTTATCAACTGCTGGACAAATATACTTCTAGAACGACAGGTGAGACGCCACCATGGCCTGGAGCTTGTCCCAGTCGGATGGGATCTCCAGGTTTGGAGATAGCACAAAGCCTGCGGCAACAGCAAGCGTGATAACCAGCAGGCTGCCCTTCAGGCAGGCTCCGCCACGGCTCAACCTTGCAAGGATCTCCTTGCAGTACTTGTCCGCTGCTTTGATAGATGCCTGCTTTCCAGAGTCCGTTGCTGCTTCTAGGGCCGCCTCATTCTGCAATTGCAACCAATTGCACATATTACTACGGAGTACAAATACCTAGGGGTATGCGAACAGCTGAAGGTGGTGGTGTTAGCTTTGACCAACAACTTTCCTATGTCAACCAAGTTTACTTGCTTTTGCATGTCCTTAAGAGTTGTGGCACCTTGATTTCCATTTTATCGAAAAAAAAAGAGGTAACGCCATTTATCCCAAACTAATTGTGCTATCAAGAAGCCCTCTTTTTGTCATGAATCAGAATTCACTAGTCATACAGAATTTTACTACCATGCAAAGGATAGCATCACATTGCATATACATACGACGAGAATGAAACAAACATCATAAACAGTCAAACAAAACAAGTAATGCAACAGGGATATATCATACCTTAGTCCTTAAGTTCTTCAGAGTCACCTTAAGAGATTCAGCACTGAGCTTATGAGACAGCTCGCTCCATTTTGTGACTATAGTGCTAAGGACTACAACACTGGCTTCAACATTTTCAGGATGAAGTCTTTCCTGCAAATCAGAATTAAGAAAACTTCAGTTGCAACATTCTCACTTGGTGTTATAAAGGCAGACAGACAAAGATTACTCACCCACAGCTTGTAGGACTCTGCATTTTGAGTCAGGCACCAAATGAATACACCAGCAGACTCCCCGGTGAGGTCGGCGTTATCTGAACATAATGTGCAATAATACATCAACTCAGAGTTGCAAAACAAAGGTAACAAGCTCTATATAGAAAGAGAAGTTAGTCCGACAAAGGATGACAGCTCACTTTCTTGCATTGCTTTCACACACAATGGCAAAAGCTGCTGTGCTGCTTGTTTCACAGTTTTTGAGCCAGGAGGACCAGCAAGGGCCAACTCCTTGATTGTTGGGTAGGCTGCTTCAAACCTCTCTGTAGCCTAAAGAGTTCCATATGATGACCAGAAGTCAGAACATCATCGCATATCAAAATTTCAGCAAACAGGAGGGAAGAATTAAGAACAAACCTTTACACGAGCGCTGGAAACAGGAAATGCAGCTCTCATGAACAGATCAAATGTAACAGGGGGAATCAGGCGTTCCCCCTTTCTAACAGCACCATTCAGTAAGATGCCTCGAGCTTTGGGGGCAGACAAAATTCTGCACGTGAAATATCAAAAAAGATTGAGAAAAGCTATAAAACGGTATACCGTCAGGACGCTACAAGATATGCACGACATCAAACCGTCCAACCCAGCATCGCGATAAACCACCCATCTCTCCTCCCGCATGGGTCCCATGAGCCCCACGGATTAACTCTCTGCGCATGCAGTACTAGTACAGTAGTACTCCGTACTATACTACTGCATGCACTAGTAGTACAGGAGGAGTACATGCACTACTAGTCTACTATCGTCCTTGTCTGACGGTCTAATACTACTCCTGCCTTGATGATGCCATATGCATCAAATCGAAGTTAAAGTTGCCAATGCCCATGAGCAAGAGAAAATGACTTGATTCTCTATTGCTATATGTGATCCTATGTGACCTGATGATGAACGGTCCTGTTTCAAGGTAAAATAGCGTGAGTATATGAGTCGTATCTAGGTATCATGTCTGGTACCTACATGTATCACGACTGATATCTGGGTATCATGTATGGTACTTATAAGTATCAGACTTGGTAACTACATGTATCACGACCGGTACCTAGGTATCATGTCTAATATAAGTATCAAATCTGGTGCCTACATGTATCATGTCTGGTACCTGCATGTATCATGACTGATACCTGGGTATAATGTACGGTACTTGTAAGTATCAGACTTGGTAACTACATGTATCACGACCAGTACCTAGGTATCATGTCTAGTACATATATAAGTATCAGATCTGGTACCTACATGTGTCACGACTGATACCTGTGTATAATGTACAGTACTTATAAGTATCAGACTTGGTAACTGCATGTATACGACCGGTACCTAGGTGTCATGTCTAGTATATATAAGTATCAGACCCGGTGCCTACAGGTATCAACCTAATAGATATATGTATCATGCTTAGTACCACAAATACTAGAGCTAATAGGTATATCATACGTGATACCTTGGTATCAGACTGGGTATATGTTAAAACTGAGACCCACATATACCAGCTAATATGTGCTTGGTTTGCTACCCACATGTATCATGATAGATACTTTACGATACTTTCGAGGTACTATTATAGATAGTCATATTTTGACATGTAAAAAATAGTATCATAATATAAGATACTGAGGTACCAGCCCAACCACTGAGTATAGCTATAATAACAACAGCATGTCGTATAGCTAAGCACGCAATTATAGAGTGAGTTTATAGTTATGTGTGACCAAAAGGATAGGCATTCATATCTATGGGTGCATGAGTGAGGAGCACTTGTCATGTCATGCATGGCAGATGCGCAGAGTAGTAGTAATTAGCTAGCTAGTGTATGTGAATTGCTTCCCAAAAAAAATACAGTATCCACGAGCAGCACTAGCACATGCATGCAAGCTGATGCGCGCCCGCCATGCGCAGTAGGGTTGAGTTGTCCGACTAATGATTATGCCGTTCCAACGGTATACCGTGGGTTAGCAAGCCTCAAAAAGATTATGCATACAAATACTTATGATATATATCAGAAAACAGAAAAACAGCTCTAGATTCTTAATCAGGTTAAGTTGAGCCATACCTTTCGAGCAACTGCAGAACTAAATCTCTCGTCTGGGGATTCCCACTTGGCTTAGCACACAGTGTGGGAAACAGGAAATGAGCCCAGCAAAACATTCCAGTCACTAGGTCACCTTGAGATGCCTATGATACATCACGCAAGAGATATTTTTTAAGAAAATATAAAATGATAGTATGGAGCACTGAAAATAATTAGCACCATTCAGAACAAGTAAGAGCACAGCAGGGAAAATATACCTGAGCAATAACCCAAACAATGATTGGAAGCTTTTCCTGCCCAAGATACTTATTGTTTCCCATTATTTTTGGCAGGACGTTTGTTAGTACCTCTGGTTTCCTTCTTACAGTCAAGGCAAGCACAACAAATATTGCAACCTGAATAGAGCAATGGTCATTTAAAAACTATAAACCAACTTGAAAACAAGATAGAACCATCCATAATTACAATCACAGGTCCGATAAGCAAGTGCAAATTATGGCAGTCAGATTATTAGATCAGCATTTTAGGTTTTATCATATCTACCACCATGCAATCTTCAGGGCCCTAAAACAGAAAGAAAAGTTTAATCTCCTTCATGAACACCTTACATAAAGTAGGACTTGAATATTCTTCTTAGAATTTATATAAACTCTTTAGCAATCGTGGTGATCCATAGATCGGAGTAATAAACTAATACAAATGATTGAATCAAATCGAATCGAATCTGCTTATTATCTTACTTCTTGTGAGGAAGTGTTAAAAGCAATGAGAAAAGGCTAAACTAATTGAATTACACAATCAGAAACATTCACATCTATCTAAAGTAAATGGTATTAACAAGCACAAGCTTCCAGCAATGCAGGATGTGAGCAAATTGTTCATATAATATTTCAATTGCAAAGCCTACATTTTTTTTTCTCATTGCAAGGTTGTTGCTTCATTAGATGACAGCATTAGCGCTAGGCTCAGTTGATGTGAATACAATATAGGACATATCGCAAATATAAAACGCATGCTATTTCCATCTTGTAGAGCATTTTTATGCTGCTTTACATCACAAGTCCATGATACCATGCAGAGGCTTGTATAGTGAGAGTTAAGTCGTGATGGAACAAGGACTACCTGGGCCCTTGGAGTTTGCTGTGCGGCCTTCTTTGAACCCTTAGCGCCTACTGCTTGACCTGACAGTTCAGACATGATGCTGTCTATACACCACATGACAAAGTCTCCCAGGGCATCGGGAGATCTCTGATTGATCCAGTCACTCGCTGTGTTGCGAACTGGTTCAGGAATATGGCACAAGGGAATCTGCACAATATATTAACTAGTTAGATGCAAATCTAAAAATAGAGAGACACACACAGAAATAAAGGGACATGTTCATGCTAATAAAATCAAAACAGCAGTACTAGAATCCATTAATACACTGAATTATTAATTGCATGAGTATGTGTCGTTTCTTTTCTGGAATGAAACATATTGCATATCTATCAAGCAATCGCTTCCGATTTATTAGAGGGTAAGAAATTCCATGCTAATCCAATTAATGTGTACCCTGTTACACCCATTTACTCCTCATACTGCGATCTGCACCAATCCCCCACCTTCCAAATTAACTTGCCTCCCCCTTTCAGAGCAGAAAATGGAAGGAACTGAACACAATACCGTGTTACAAATACAGAAAGATTTTTGGACAATGCGGATTCCAGGTAAACCGTTAAATGCAAACTCAAGTTATTGCAGTAATTGCATTGAACTTATCAAGCTGTATCCTGTTATAAAGGAATAATCATGTACGGAAATAATTTGTTTTAATTGATATTGCATCCACAGGGTGAGCAGAAATAGCATAACCATCCTTAAAACTAGCATACTTGACACGCACGTTTACAGTGGCGTCAAGTCTGCAAATAATTCGAATAATATTACTGGCAGTTACCAAAAGCAGCATTAGCATTTCACAAATCAGTGATGACGATGCATGAATCAGTATCAATGTTCGTGCACAACCATTAATTTCATAAAATTTGTAAGTAGCGACAAGAAAAAGATCATAAGAACTTAATAATCCGATAAACCACAGTAGCATTTCATATGTGATGCAAGTGAATCACCCTATAAACTGCAATTGCCTTTTTATATCTGGTCCAAATGCAACATCTCTATGCGTAAATGAGTTAGGGCAACTCTAGTAACTCACATCAACCATCTTGGACACTAGTGATTCCTTGAACATCTTCGCCCAGGGGAACTGGGCGGCGCTCACGCTTGCAAAGGACCTGCCAAAGTAGTCGGCGAACCGCATGAGCTGAATATCCTGCTGGTTCTCGTAAGATTCCTGCACACAGAACAGAGGGTTAGAATCTGCGGAACAAAACAGAAAAGAGCTATGACACGTTAAAAGATCTAATAGTTGCACCAAAACCCCCATGCTTTCCAAGTCCCAAGATCCCGTGTTTTTACATCAAGGAGATCCCAACTTTCTGGTACGACCAGAATTTTCCTCCATCTTAATTGAAAACTAGTAAACACCTAATATTTTGTCGGAATTTTGAAAAAACCCGAACGATCCAGCACTAAACCCTCATCAGATCCGATCCTTAACAAAAAGACAAAAATATGATCCAGTCCAAACAAGTCGAGATCTGATGATTTCCGAAGAGGAATTCCGCGAAACAGGACGGGTATTACCGAGATCTGTACGAGATGCGCCGCGAGGTTCTCGGCGTCGATCAGAGCGGCCGCCTCGGCGACCGTCACCTTGGGCTTCTTCGGCTTCTTCACCTTGGGCTTCTTCACCTCCCCCTCGGGGCGAGCCGCCTGCGCCTCGTCGGAGTCGGCGTCGTCGTCGTCGGAGTACGTGGCGGCGGCGGCGAT
Source organism: Oryza meridionalis (assembly GCA_000338895.3). Taxonomy (NCBI): domain Eukaryota; kingdom Viridiplantae; phylum Streptophyta; class Magnoliopsida; order Poales; family Poaceae; genus Oryza; species Oryza meridionalis. Next base: position 1,459,322 of record CM002524.2, read on the forward strand.
CCGCGCGGCGTCGGGGTCGGCCGCGTCCCTGGCGGCCAGGAGCGCGCGGTGGCGCTTCTCGGCGTTCCTGTCGACGGCCTCGAACACGTTGACCTTGCCGCCGCCGTTGGGCAGGAACCCCAGATCGGGAGCAGCCGCGGAGGGCGGCGCCGCCCCCTGCTTGCGGTGGCGCTTGGGGTAGGTGACCTTCTGCCACCCGTGCGAGGGGTCGGCGGCCACGGCGTCCATCGCGGAGGAGGAGGAGGATGAGCCGGCGAGGTCGTCCATGGCCATGGCGTGTCGAGGTGGTCTTCGTGGAGGCGAGTCGAGGCGAGAGCGATGAGATGAGCGAGTTGCGCGAGGAGAAGAGGAGACGCGGGGGATTTTATTCCCGTCGACGCGAACGCGAACGCGAGGGCGAGGCGTGTGTAAAATCTCGCTGGTTTTCTGTGTGCTGCCTGCGCCACCTCTGTGTCTACTACCCACTTTGGTGTCACGTTTGTTTCGGGCTCTTCTCTCTTTTTTTTTTCTTCTTTTCCGATGTAATGTAATCTTCTTCCCCGAGTTCTTGTTAGATTTTTTTTCTCACCTTTTTTTTTTGTTGCTGCTGCTCTTTTTTTTCAGGTGAGAACTCTACTTCTGGATGGATTCTGTTAGACAATGATGACGTGGATGTGGGTAGAGTATACATTTAAATGGATAGAATAATGGTCTTGTACATATATGGCACTATGTGCACATTTTTTTTACTGTCGGTCATGTTGTTAGGTTTCACTAGTTTACCTTCTCATAAGTTAAAAAATACCTAGGTTTTCATCTTTGTGGCTAGCGAGTAGCATAAATATAAATATGGATATGAGTTATGATATCTTAGTATTAGATAATACGATGCACGCATCACTGCCACTGGTTTTCTCCTCATTCTTGCCCCTTATAGGATACGGAGCATTTTTAATTATGGGGCGGGTGAATTGTATGATTCTGACGTGAATTGCATGGCATGCAAAAAAAAAATCGTGCGTTAATATTGCGATAAATGGTATTTGGATATTGTTTTAACTAGTGGCAAATACATGAAGCAATATGTGTACATATGGTTAAATGTCAAATTACCTACCATTAATATATTGGTGGAAGTTGTTAGAAGTCTGGTACTACTAGAGATGAGAGATATGATGTTGACCTACTGTGATGTGTCATAATAGACTTTCCTGTAGCAATATTGATCTGTCCAGTTTTACAATACATCGTGTATGTTTATTGATTATTTATTATTACGAAATGGTAATGTTGAAAAGAATTATTCCTTCACGTATAGCTAACAGAGTTATCTACGCAATGTTATGATATAAGTACAATTGTACTTGATATACAATTTTACTTATAAATAGCACATTGTGCCACCTTCATCTCATAAAGAGGGTTCTCCATTGTTTTTATTCCTTTTTTCAATGTTGTAGTTGTCCCTGACTTTTTATTAAATTCTGATATTGTTATGTAGCTCTATTTCAATCCTATTGTACTTCGACAATATAGATAGACATAATGAGAATGATCATATCAATGATAAAAATCATAAACGACACGATAGACGTATACATTTTTGCATATTCCCCTTTGATAAGTTCCACGAGTTTACCTTTTTTACCATGACACAAAGACACCACGCAACATAAAATTTCCATGTAGTCAATAGCACTTCCATCTATAGTACTGGTATACTTATGATCTATCTAAATTGTCCACATGATATTATCAAGGGACAGATTTCCATATCACAAATAATTAATTTACTAGAATAAAGTTGATTTTGTCAGATTTTCTTTTTGTAGCTTTGCGGATGGATATGACGCATCATGGCCAGATAAGATCAGAAAGGGCAGCTGCAAATGCAATGACATCATCCATGCGAACCGCACCTACTACTCTGCCTCTCGGCAGAGACCACCAGTCCACGTGTGCAAATGTGTTGGGCCATCTCTGAATTGGATCAAGGCCCATCACTCTCGACTGGTCAGGTAGGCCCATTTCAACGTAACGACTTTGTTGGGCCGAGGAGGACATTGCGAATTTATTAGGCAACCAACTAACCAACCAGTAACAGTATTCTGATTCTCCATGAACCATCTCCATCACTGACAGAAGAAGTGTCAAGGACGCTATGGAATGGAACGTCTGTCCGTCCATGTGCTGCTCCAGCACAGGACGGCTTTTTTGTTTCGACGAAAAAATCTGAAAGAAAAGGCTAACGTCAACATTGACATGCTTGTTTTTCTTTTTCTTTTTTCTGGAAGAGGATAACAAAGTCTTATCAGCAGTTTTGTTTCTGTTCCGCAGCAACGAAACTTCGATGCTCCATCAGTAGAGAGAAAGGACCATTTGGGTACTTGGGTTGGACAAAAACAGATTTGGTTTCGGCTTAAAAAAATATCAGCTCTCTCTCGTTCGAATAAAATAAAAATATCAGCTCTCAATCATGTGGGCTTTAAAACTAACATGGCACTTTACAGCGGATTATTTGCTAAGAATACCTTAAAAAAGAATTTACTTCTATTTCTTAGATGCCTTCTTCAATGCTCTTTGTCAAGCTTATTTACCAATATATATATATATGTTTTATATTTATAATCATTTAGATAATCCCCTATAAACATACGGATATGTTCCAAACTTAACCAAGTGGATCATCCTCAACTCATGATGATTTTTAGCTGCTGAACACAATTTCTGTCATTAGGCTATTTTGTTTTCACGGCAATAATAGGATGTGTTTATGGGTTTTTTTTTTTGTTTGGTGGCATACTTCTGCACATATTTTGGGGTTGTTTGAAAGTGTTGGATATAGCTGTTGTAGCAGCCAACCAACACGGTTACAGGCTTGCAGCCAGCGAGTTGTTATGAAACGTGCATCAAAGCTCATTAAAAGAATGCCGTAGCGGCTATACGATGTACATTCAAATGTTGCGCCGAGACTCCGTGCTGTGTAGTTGTAGTTCAAAACGTTGTAGCAAGCACTTTCAAATAGCCCCAAGGTAAGTAATTTTTATCACTATAAACAATAAAGTAGTATGTTATTAAATTGTTGGCATGTTGTATAATTTGTCTCGCGTATCACTTACCATGTATACACTTCATGACACTTGCTACACTTTAATTCCACCCATACATCAATTAGACTACCGCTAACAAAACACCACATGCGCCAAAACCTTAATCGCCATGAAAATGTAGCTAAGACCTATAGCTAATGCTCTAAGGTTGTGTTCGTTTGAGCCTCTTCCAAACCCCTCTCCCTCGTTTTCCGCGCGCACGCTTTTCAAACTGTTAAATGATACGTTTTTTCGTAAAAAGTTTTTATTTTATACGAAAGTTGCTTAAAAAATCAAATTAATCTATTTTTTTAAAAAAGCTAATACTTAATTAATCACGTGCTAATGGACTGCTCCGTTTTTCATGCGGGGAGATGGGTTCCCAACCCCAAGTAACGAGCACAGCTAAATCTAGAATCATGACAATGGGCCTGTTTGGATCTGGAGGGCTATTAAATAGCCCTCCGAAATCTTGTTATTTAGGAGTATTAAACGTAGATTACTGACAAAACCCATTCCATAACCTTTAGGTTATTTTGCGAGACGAATCTAACGAGGTATATTAATCCATGATTTGCTACAGTGATGCTGCAATAATCATTCGCTAATCATGGATTAATATACATCGTTAGATTCGTCTCATAAAATAGCCTAGAGATTATGGAATGGGTTTTGTCAGTAATCTACGTTTAATACTCCTAAATAACAAGATTTTGGAGGGATATTTAATAGTCCGAAGGATTCAAACAAGGCCAATGTGTTGTCTCTTTTGGCACCGAAAACTCAGCTGGTGAAAGGTAGGGAGAGGGAACAACAACTGTGATATGATGACACAAGCATCAAATTCAGGTGCGGTAAATTATGACAATTGAGAATTTGCTTTGGGTAAAAGGTGATTGCCTGACAGTAAGCTAGGAATTTGTTTACTTTCTTAAATGTAATTATTTTGACCGTCTATAACTCTAGGTTTGCAAAGGAGATTTTCCTAATACAGGTGCTAAAACTTCCTAGATTTTGACATGCTTTTCTACCATGCGCGTCTCACAATATGAATTCCAGACGGTAAACCTGTTTACCGGTTACACCATGTGGAAGAAAAACCAGAGAGATGGTCAAAATTTCGTTAAAGAATATCATAATAAAGAACACAAAAGTAGTATTTTAATATACTCCCTTCGTATTTTAATCTATGACGCCGTTGACTTTTTAACCAATGTTTGACCACTCGTCTTATTCAAGATTTTTATACAAATATAAAAATACTTATGTCATACTTAAAGAACATTTGATGATAAATCAAGTCACAATAAAATAAATTATAATTACATAAATTTTTTGAATAAGACGAAAGATTAAACGCTTATCAAAAAGTCAACGGCGTCATACATTAAAATTAAAATACGGAGGGAGTACTTTATAGGAGCGACTATCAATTTGAACAGTTCTAAGAGGGTGTTTGGGAGTTTAGTACCTCTCTCCCAAGAGTTTAGTCCCTTTCTTCCAAACACCCTCTAAAATATAAGAATTTTAGATGAATGTGATACTTTTTAGAATTATAAATCTAAACAATCTAATCTTATATATCTCGAAATAGAGAGAGTAATACAATATACTCCTGCTACTCCTACCGAACCGAAGAGCAAAGAAACAAACAAGGGATCGATAAAAAAAAAGCAGTCGCATTCCAAGGTACAAACCAATGAGAGCCAGCGTGGCACAGAAGAGCGCTGCGCCGCTGACGATTGACGAACACGCACGAGCCCCATTTTGACGCGTTCGTTCCCTCCTGTTCCAGGCTTCCAGCACACTGAAATCTACTACTACTCGATTCTGCCGCCCAATCGCTTCCAGTTCCAACAAATTAGAGCCCCCCGCAACTCACAAAAAATAAAATTTCTCCCTTTGTCCCACCCTGGTTCTTGGTTCTTGGAGTGTATAGAATCATTCCAAACTTGCAAAGTTTGACCTCTGCCAACTTACCCTCTTGGAGGAGGCGGGGAAGAACAGTCGCCGGCGGCGAAGGTTGGGTGATTTCGCCGGATGCGGTTGCGGCGGATTGGATCGGAAAGGAGGCATCTTGGAAGCAGTTTGGTGAATTCGTAGCAACTCTGAAGGGGGAAAGCTGCAGTTTTTTCAACTCCTCCCTAGTGCGTGGAGTGGAGCCACCTCCGCCTTCTTCGCCTCCGGTTAGTCTTCGCGACTCTCCTTCTCTCCTCCTCTCGATCTCCTGCCTGCTTGGCCATGGGTGCAGGGACCTGGCCATAGCGTCGGCGACTCGACGGGTGAGTTCTTCTTCTTGACTGGGTTGGATTGGAGCGTGCAGTTTACTCTACTCGCTGGGTACACGTCAGTCAGTGTTAAATTGTAGTAGATTTTTAGCGGATTTTTTTTTACAGTTTACAGGGGATCTATTTGGGTTTCATGGAGGTTAGCATTTGGGTTGTCAAGAACATGGATGTGTTCTTTTCCTGTTAAATGTGACGTTTCAGGCTTTGGTGGCTCCTATGCTGCTTGGTTGTTTTCACAAGAATTTCTTGGCCAGATGTGTACGCGCACTGTAATGGTTCTGCGGCTTGGACTTCTCTCTCTTTCTCTCTCTCTCTCTCGTTTATGTGGTCCAGAACTAGAACGAATCTAAGTGGTATAATCCAGCTGTTGACTTTGTTAGGACCATCAATTGGGTCAATTTCTTGTTTATTCATGCTAATAGAACACGCTGCCTGAAAGAATGAAAAATTTGGAGGTTTTCTCTTCATTTTTCCATTCTAGAAGTGGTGAAATATCTCACAAGTCTGGGAGCAATAGGTCGCAATCATTCATGCTTTATCTTAGGTGTCTATCTTGCTGTGGCCATTAATTGGAACCAAAATTGTAGGTGGACAGGTATCCAATACCCACAGTGCAAAAGGGGCCAGTGACAGGAACTCGGGAAGCAGTGGAAACAAAGGCTAAAAAACAACAAAAGGTATCTGCATCAAGCTGTGTGGCATCAGAGAAGAGAGCTTTGCTGAATTCACAGAGCAGCAGGGAGGAGAGATGGCGAAGAAGAAGCTGAAGAAATTGCATGCCAAGGATGCACTAGAATTTTTCAACCAGGTCATGGTGGAGCAGCCCTTGCTCCCCTTCATGGTCCCTCTTGTCTTGTTTGCATGGTTTGTTGAACGATGGGTTGTGCCGTTCTCAAACTGGGTTCCCCTGTTGGCTGCTGTATGGGCAACAATTCAGGTAGTTTTTCCTTCCCATGGTATTCATATGGATAAAGTTGTTCTTTGATGAATTTGGGTTGGCTTCTTTGATGTCCTGCTGAATTGTCAGACAAATAGTCCTTTTCTAGGTGTTGAGATAGTACTAATTTACTGCAAGTATTGCTTGTTGCTTGGTTTGGAAGTGCTGATCTATTCTTTTGAGTTGCAGAGTGTTCATAATTCTGAAAAGAGTAACACAGAGAAACACCTCGCCCCACTTTCTAGAGTTTGTTTTGTCTTCTTACTATTTTTATTTTAATGATGAATGCAGTATGGGAGGTTTAAAAGGAGGTCAGCCATAGAAGATTTGAACAAACGATGGAAGCATCTTATACTGAATACAACAGTATATTCCTTCACTTATTTTTTTTTTGTTTTGCTCTTTATACATGAACTTTTAGCAATACCCCTTTTGTATCTCTTGTAGCCTACGACGCCAATAGAGCCTTGCGAGTGGTTGAACAAACTTTTGGTAGAAGTTTGGCCCAATTATATGGAACCAAAACTGTCAAAGAAGTTTCAATCTACTGTTGAGGTCAGCTTCTGCACATTTGCTAGATAATTTTATGAATCTTTTGAGCACTAGGATGCTAGAAAATGAAGGTGCTATGATTTGTGAAAGTTTCTATTACGTCTAATAGTTTTTGCTTGGATGTAATAATTATTGGTTTTAAAAGCTTTTGGAAATATACCTTTTGAGTTTCTTTGGTGATGATTATCTCAAAATAAAATTCATTAGAAAATTTCTCAGCTTGTTGTAAAACAACAACCATGTTTGTTGTCCAATTGTTTTAACCTTCTCCAATCTTAATAAAATTGGCTGGGGCACTTCTTCGCTGCTGGCCCGGCCATTTTTTTTTCTCAGCTCCATTGCTCCTATTTATTTGTTGTAGTCAAATAGTCAATATGCATTGCAAGATATGGTGCACACTGGCTTCTATTCTGCTTTTTTTATAACCAGCTGACCAGTGAGTGTTCTCTGAATTTGCAGAAACGTTTAAAGCATCGAAAACCAAAACTAATAGTAAGTTCTCTTAAAGTTGATTATCCTCTCCTGCTGCTATTCTGACTGTAGTACTAATGATTTGCTTTTATATCTCTCCAGGATAAAATAGAGTTACAGGAGTTCTCACTTGGTTGTTGTCCACCTACCTTGGGGGAGCATGGGATGCGCTGGATGACTTCAGGTGACCAGGTCAGATATTCATATTCTGTATTGTGTATGGGATACTCACCTGTGGTAAACTTAAGAGGGAGGAAATCATTATCTCAGGCACTGATCATTATTGAAAGAACTGCTTATGCTGTTTTTAGTTCTACAGAATTATAACAGCGGTGATTTAGCTTATTTGCTCTGCTTCATAAATTCCGAGTTGTGCTGTTTTGGGCACTAGTTTGGTTAACTTATCCTTACATCATTGAAAACACTAACGAATTCAGTGTCATCAATGGTTTATTCACCTTTTCTGATTATAACTATGCATCTGTATAACTAACCTATGTGTTCTTCCATTATCTGTTAGGAATATATAACATGTTCTGCAGCTCTTCCTGATCCTGCATAGCCTTAGTCAGTTAGTTGTTCCATCTTGAACAATATTATGTTGTAAGTAGGAGAGGCAGATGAAATACTTCTGTTGGTTGTACAGTTGCACACTTCAACTCTCGTTTTTTGAACATGCAGAAAGTCATGCGCTTGGGTTTTGATTGGGACAGCAATGAGATGAGTGTAATGTTTTTGGCAAAATTAGCAAAACCACTGATTGGCGCTGCTCGAATTGTTATAAACAGCATTCACATCAAGGGAGATGTATGTCCTTTGCTCTTTCTGTTACATTGTTACATTGTTATTGTTATTGATTCTGTTACATTGTTATTGTTATTGTTATTTCTCATTTATCTTGATTTGAGAGAGACTTCTTTTGAATTGGTAAGCAAGAATTGTCGCCAGCTTTGCTCACTGAGATCGCAAAGCTGATAATGAACAATCATGATGAACAAAAATGGTTTTGGCTTTTCGGAGTCATTCCTGTCCTTAATGGTTGACATAGGATATTATGATGTAGTTAACCTGCCTCTCACTATACTGAATTTGATAAAGTGGCAACCTTATTTTTGAGCTATTTCACTTTAGCGTTTTGTTGAAGCACAATAAATTTTGTGTGGATAAGAACTTGGATCACCGCTTAAGTTAAAATCTTTTATTTGCTTTCTTGTCCTGAGTATTATATCTGTATTTGACGATTATTTTCTTGTCTAAGCGCATTTTCTAGTTGGCTCATCAGATTAAGCTCTTATTTTCTTCGATTTAAACTATATCTTTGCAGCTTCTACTGTTACCCATCCTTGATGGTGAAGCTATTCTTTATTCTTTTGAATCCACTCCAGAAGTCAGGATAGGAGTGGCAATTGGAAGTGGTGGAAGCCAAGCAGTTCCTGGTATGGAGCTACCCGGTGTCTCAACATGGCTGGTGGGTTTGTGTGCGCCATTTAGTTAGTCCTTGGTATCTTTGCAATTCTTTTAGTGCAATTACGGCCATTGCGTATTGAAATTTGAACGCTAAATGTGATGCTTCATGAGCCATGCAGGTTAAGCTTTTGACCGAAACCATAGTGAAGACAATGGTTGAGCCTCGCAGATTGTGTTTTTCTTTGCCACCAGTAGATTTAAGGAAACGAGCAGTTGGAGGTGTTCTTTCAGTCACAGTTGTTTCAGCTAGTAACGTAGGGAGAAACACAACTAATGAAATAGGGATCCACCAAAGCTCAAGTGGAGGTTCTACATCTGGAATTGCTGATAACAAGGTATCACAGACATTTATTGAGGTAGAAGTTGGTAGTTTAGTGAGAAAAACAAGTACAAGCAAGGGTCCAAACCCTGCATGGAATAGCACATTTAACCTGGTATTGCATGGAGAGACAGGTGTTGTCAAGTTCAATCTGTATGAATTGGACTCTGGTGGTGTTAAGGTCACTTACTTGACAAGCTGCGAGATAAAGGTATGACAGTTAAACTTATTATTTTAGTCAGTTTCCATTGCACATGATGCAGTTGTGGTTCTTCCAACACATCTAAAGGATGCTGATGAAAGTAATGTAAACAGGTCAAGTATGTTCTAGATGATTCAACAATATTTTGGGCTATAGGACATAATTCTGGTGCTGTTGCAAAACGTACTGAGCTTTGTGGACAAGAAGTTGGAATGGTTGTTCCATTTGAGGACATCAGGGGCGAGGTACATCTCTATAGTAACTACTGATGTGTTGTCACTGTTTCTCTTGCATCCAAAACCTGTTTTGGATATGCTGTAACATTTAGAAAAATGGATTCCCAATTGATTGAAGTGCTAATTAGTTTTATCAAGCCACCGAAGCAAATTTTCACTAGCCTATCAGGTTTGAAATTATGCCATATTTGATATACTCGATACAAGCTGTGAAGTAACAGACTTTAGGAGTATAGGACCTCAGGTCCTCAGCTACTTGTATAGCCTAAAGTTCTAATGACCCATAGTCCTACATTTGATTTTCTGTTGAACTTTATTTACAGTTGGGTTGTTTTATAAATTACAAAAGAGTAAGTTCGACCTGTTGAATTGGTAGCGCTTTTGGAATCAAGATCGGAAGAGAGAGGATCAGGAAAATGTTCAGCCTTTTTTAGAAACAACTTGTGGAAGTAACAATAGTTTCATTCAGTTGGGCTTGAGAGATCTGGAGATACATAAAGGATAGACTACTGATAGAGCGACCATAAATGTGGGGTTTTGATGATGAATTATGATGTTTCTGTTCCCAAGTTAACAATTTTAGTGGAGAACTTCCTTTTATCATTTCTACCATGACATTCATGAAGGTTCCAACAATAATGTGCCCATTTTTCACCTACCTATTCAACTGCAAACTGGTTAACTGTTCCATTTCTTGCTCCTTCTCTCTTTTCTAGTTTATTTGATATGGATGGTTGTGTAATACTGTTCCAAACTCTTTCCCTTGCAGTTAACTGTCACTCTTGTGCTAAAAGAATGGCAATTCTCTGATGGCTCAGTTACATTGAGCAATTCTCCGAGCAATGGATCTCACTCTTCATTTGATGTATCGCCCAAGCTTCAGTCCAGAACAGGACGGAAACTCAGAGTTGCAGTAGTTGAGGGTAAAGCCCTTGCAGTTAACGGTAAATCTGGAAAGTGTGATCCATATGTGAAGGTGCAGTATGGAAAGGTTTGTTGTTACCTTGCCCAAAGTTTAGCTTCACTCACTATTATACAAGTTTGTATTCTAATCCCATATTCTTCTTATAGGCTCTATACAGAACAAAAACACTATCTCATACAACCCGACCGGTTTGGAATGATAAATTCGAGTTTGATGAGATCACTGGTGGTGAATATCTCAAGATCAAATGCTATAGTGCAGATACATTTGGAGACGAAAGCATTGGCAGTGCAAGAGTAAATCTAGAAGGACTTTTAGATGGTGATAGCCGTGAAGTATGGGTTCCACTTGAAAAAGTGGATTCAGGAGAGATCAGGCTTCAAATAGAGCCAATAAAGAATGATTTCAACGGTATTCTGAAGGTATTTGCCTTCCTTAAGAACTGAATTTTAATATTGTAAGGATTCTTAATTCAGAAAAATATACATATTGCGAAATCAGCATCAGAAACATTTTTTCTTAAGAGGGTGCCCAGTAGAAATTTTAAATTTGGGATGTTGAGTACAACTATTTTGCTACACATGAAACCTCCAGCAACATGTTCTATATCCTTGATTCTGTACTAAACATTAGTTTTATACAGTTTGCTCTGTTGTACCATTTTGTCTACTGATGTTTCTCTGGATTCTGTATTGCTCTTCTTAAGCAGACTTCAAGTGGTAGAGTTGAAGCTACCTGGATTGAGCTAGTGATAATTGAAGCTAGGGATCTTATTGCTGCTGATCTCAGAGGCACTAGTGATCCTTATGTCAGGGTGCATTATGGGAACAAGAAGAAGCGAACTAAGGTTTGGTGGTGAACCTTTCTGATATTTAGTTGTTTACTATGCCTTTATTAGGAAATGCAACATGCATTGCTTTTCTGACTTGCGAAATGTGACCTGCATACCATACTGAATTTGTTGGCGTTTTGAAGTCATAGAAATGAACAAATATGCTGACACAGTACAGCACCTGGCATCTTCAGATGGTGCATACGATCAATTCAGATTAGTCCAAATCTTTCAGCCTATAGCAGTCTGTGCTTGGTTTAGAATAACATAAGAACTTCAATAGGAAAATGGGCTTTTCAAAGGTCCTCTAGGAGGTGCTACAAATTAACTCTAGAAAGTGTGGTACCTCCTCACATACTAGAGGAAACCTATAGAGCAATAGCTCGTTAGTTTTAGTATGTTATTATAAAAGGAAAAAACAAAACCTTTTTTGGCGCTAATTGGAGACTGGAGAATTATATATGGTCATTCTGTTCTACAGATACTATGAATCACCCTATAAAAAACAATCCATTTGATCAGAAATTCTGAATAACTCATTCCATGCAGGTTGTTTACAAAACACTCTCTCCAGATTGGAACCAGACATTTGAGTTTCCAGAAACAGGAGAACCCCTGATTTTACATGTCAAGGACCATAATGCAGTCCTTCCAACTGCTAGTATAGGCCAATGCACTGTCGAATACAGCATGCTTCCTCCAAATCAGCCCGCCGTAAAATGGATACCACTCCAAGGAGTAAAAAGCGGAGAAGTTCATGTAAAGATCACGCGAAAAGTACCAGACTTGGAGAAGAAAACAAGCTTTCAGACCGACGCATCTTCCCTTGGCAAAGGGCACAAGATATCATCGCAGGTGAGAGGTTTCGTTGGTTCGTTTGAATGATGTCTCTGCATAACAATATTTTCACTTGTGCCACATTCCTCTCAGTATCCTCTTTGATATGCATAACAATTTTGCGATGAACATCATGTGCTTTTTTCAACAGATGAGAGATAGCCTGAAGAAATTCACAGGTTTAGTTGATGAGGGTGGCGACCCAGAGGCCATGTCACTGGCCTTGACAGAGATTGAAAGCATCCAGGATGAGCAAGACATGTACATACAGCAGCTTGAGCGGGAGAAAGCGGCTTTGTTGCGTAAAATACAAGAGCTTGGTTCTGAAATCGTCAGAACATCCTCTGGTCCGGCAAGGATGCCCTACTAGTTAGAACAACCAATACACAGGAACAAAGAATAGCCTTCACAATTGTATTCATTGGCAAAGACCTGAATTATTTACATAGAACTATACTCTAGTGCAGATATGTTTTTGAACGAACCGGCACAGAGTGTGCCAATTTCATTGAATATAGCATAGTGCAGATATGTTACCATGTAAGTAGATACACAGCAAGCAAACCACAAACTCAAGACTCAGTGCAGTATATTTTGTAGTGCTGAAAGACCAATCAGTCCATGTAACTTACTCTATAATCTATATATATGTACACATCAATACATACAGACAATTTAGGTGAATCCTGAAATCCTTGTGTTCTTGCGTCCAACCTGCAGTTTATTCTGAAGAACTGGACAGGAGAGAAGATAAGAGATATACTCCAATCACAAATTCCTAATCAAATGGATGTACTACATGTTTCTTGTGGTTGGTTCATGCCTGATGGTTAATGTCCTGTAGGAGTAGTATAGTACATTGCAGTCCTATCTTTTCCTCCATTATTACTGCAATCCACATTTTCAGGCGTTGGTGTCCCTGGACATGAAAGGCACGGAGCATGCAGAGCCTAGGACGGCGAAAGGCTACCAGTTTATGTGGCGCCTAAATTGGAAAGCATTTTGGCAGTGGACATGCACACCGATCAAAGCATTTTTGCAGTGCCTTTGCTTTGCTTTGCTTTGCTGCCGCCTCCTATCTAGCTACCGCAATGGCTTGCCGGCCGGCTACCCGTTGCAAAGTCAACTGATGGAGTAGCAGCCAGGGATCAGAGACTTTGGTTTGACATTTGGTCGATCAATTCGATTCCATCGTCGTCTTCTTCCTTTTGTTCTTCAGGAGATAGGAGAAGTTGAGAGCTTTTTCATGGTGGATAACTGTTTTTTTTTTTTTTTTTTTTTTTTTTTTTTTTTTTTTTTTTTTTGCATTACTAGCTATAGCTACGGGTGTTTGATTAGCATCATTTAATTGCACCATCCATCCACTAGAGGTGAAGTGAAGTTCTTCTCAAAGAAAATAAAGAAGACAGTAGTGGTAGGTACTGGAGCATTGATCCACCGTAGATGTAGGAGGACGACAGCGCAATGCTGCTGCTGTTGGTCGAGATGATTGGTACTAGTTCAGCCATATATATGGAGGTTATAGAGTTTATTTTCCTTGCAAGAAGGAAAAAAGAACATCAACCTTTGGCACCAGATCATTTTGTGATTACTCTCAGCTGGTGTGTAAGTGTGGTGTAACTTTGGTGAACTCTAGCCCAAAACTAGCTTAGAATAATCACAAAATGACATATATGTATAGGGAATACTTATTTTATTTGTTAAAGTATATATGGTTATAGGCTGATCTGGGATTCGCTTGGCTACTTTCTATTTTATCTTTAGGATGCTTTCTAAATTGTTATTTTTTTAAAAAAAAATCACTATATAAAAGTTTCTTTAAAAATAAAATAAATCTAGATTTTATGTTTATGATAGGTAGTCCCTCCGTCACAAAATATAAAGGATCTTGGGTGGATGGGACACATCCTAGAATTACGAAATTCTTAATTAAACATGCATTAGTGACCTATCTCGATACGAGTGCTGCTAATAAGCTAAGGCAACAACTTTTTCTTGCGAGCCCCAAAGTTATTATGATAGGATAGGAAGATTAGTTTTCATCTTATATCTCTAAAATTGCTTAAGATCAATCAATCCACATTGCATATATATTAACCTTGTAAACAAAGTACTACCTCCGTCCCTAATATAAGGGATTTTGGTTACATGTGACATATCCTCCAGATTCGTTGTACTAGGATATGTCACATCCAACTAAAATCCCTTATATTTAGGGATGGAGGGAGTAGTAATAATTAAATAGCAAATAGTGGGCTGGCAGTGGACTACTCCCTCCGTCCCATAATATAAGAGATTTTGAAGTGATGTGTTGCATCCTAGTACTAAGAATCTGGACGGGGAGCCTGTCCAGATTCGTAGTACAAGATGCGCTCTATGTCTAGATTCGTAGTACTGGGATGCGCTACATCCCTCCTAAATCCCTTATATTATGGGACGGAGGGAGTAGTACATAGGTAACGAATTGTGGATAGCGAGTGCAATTACAGATGCTAAGTTATAAAAAAATATAAATATAGGTTATTTATCAATAGTAACATCAAGTTTCACATAAAGTTTAGATACATTTCATAGCGTAAGAATTATAAAATAACATCAATAAGATATAAGGGTTAAGTCCTACATGCCCCTTGAAGTGTCGCAAAAGTTTGATTTACCCCCTCAACACCAATACCAGACATTTTACACCCTTCAACTTATCAAAACTGGACAAAATTCCCCTTAGCCCAATCTAAAGTGGTTTTAATCCTACATATAGCGATAGTTTTGCTATGCGGCTGCCCAGCCAATGAAAAGGCCATCGATATATTTAAAAAAGTATATAAGACCCCACATGTCAGTCTTATCACTATCTTCTTCTTCCTCCCCCCTCCCTCTAACCAAATCTTGATCCAAGCACGAGGACACCACCACTACCTCAGCACCGACAAGGAGAACCGTTGTTGCCCCAGTTCTCTTGACCACGCATCGAGGAACCATCGCCACCATCGTTAGGAATGAGGGAAGCAGGGCCCGGGGCCCACAAGACCGAGCAAGGATGGGAGTGGGTTTTGGTGGCAACAAGGAGGGTGGGAGAGCAGAGGGAGATAGGAGGCGAGGCAAGACAATGTTCGAGCTCGTCATTGTCCTCGAGGGGAATGTGGTGCTTGGCTCGGTGACGATGGAGGGAGGTTAGCTGCACACCCAATGAGGACCGTCATCGGTCAGATCTAGAAGGATACCACGTACTTCAACGTCCCCTCTTAGCGTCGACTATGTTGCTGCCTGCACTCCTCTCCGTTGGCACCATGGAGAAGATATAGGGACCTCCTTCGCTCTTCTTGACAGCTACCACGTCATGCCGTTGTCACAAAGTGTGCTCCGAGGCAGACAATGTATATGCTACATAGAACTAAAACCACTTTGGATTGGGTTATGGGGGTGACTTGTTTGGTTTGAAAAGGTGAAGAGTCATGAACTTCCGGTATTTAAGTAGCTAGAGGGAGGTAAATCGAGCTTTTGCGATAGTTCAGACTCAACACGACCTTAGTTTCTCCTATCCATATGTGAAGAACATTGTTTAAGCGTAATAATAGCCCAACAAAGCCAATAATGGTCGTTAAGAGCAATAACGGCCATTAAGTTCTAAAATGCTATATTTGTTGTGCTACTTGTAGTGGTTGCAATAGAGGTTGCTATATACTCCAGTGTAAAGATCCACTATCGTTATAATGACCGCTACAAAAGCTATTTATTACCTCGTTTGTAAACTACACATATATATACATATACATCATTTTACTATGATAGTACTATGTATGAAGATTGATGTCAATGAATGGGAGAGGCCTGTGGGTTGACATTTTGAGAATGAACGCCGGCCTTTTTGACAAGCTTGAGTCAGTGAAGCCCTCTCATCTCATCCCTAGCTTGGGTTGGGTTTGGGTATAGCAAGAATGACTTTGCTTGCTAGCTAGTGCTGCATGAGGACAAGGGGCACCTCTTACAAAGCTAGCAGTGCTAGTACTAGTGTATGTGCTTGACACTTAAGATGATCAGATGTGTAAGAAGTAGGTGTTCAGCTAGCCTATGATTGAGGACCACTGATTGGCAGGGGTACGTTAATTTGCTTTTTGAGGTAGTGTTGTTTTTTTGCACAAAGATATTGCAAGCCCCATGTATATATAGTTTGGACAGATCACAGAGATATACAGTGTCTCTAAGGGACGCCGGTACTCCCTACTTACGTCCTCCGGTACCCTCGCTCTTAAATCTAATTATAAGTATTGGTTGCCAGATCAAAAGGCACAAACTAATGTGAAATTAATTAGTCCAAATATGAGCACCTCCATTTCTAAGTTGAATGTAATTCCTTTTTTTTTAAGTGGAAGCGGCAAGAGTATTGCCGAATATATTAGAAGGATAGAGTTGACCCTGTTTATAAGGACCGGGCCCAAAAACCATATAACTGCACGGTTTGCTAAAGTGAAACCGGCAAAAATCTTACACAGAAGACACACAAAGCCTGAGGCAAAAACGACTACGAACCGCAAAAGGCCGCGGGAAGAGCAAAACCCTAATGCGAAGCCTCCAAGGAGGTGAACAACAACAATGCAATTCTAAAACTAGCTTGTATGCAATTATAGTTCCAATTGGTTAAAAGTTACATTGAAACTATATAATATCAGCAGATTTTTCACTAAAAGAGCTTAAACAAGCCACACTATACATACCCTTAATGAATTATCATGTTATCTCGTCTATTCATCTAAGGTCAGGGTACCAACAAACACATTATCATCTCATGACAACGATGAGGGAGAAGGGAACCTATCTTTCGTTTTACTCATGTAGGTCTTCCGTCCCTAAGATCTTTTAGTGTTTCTTTTTTTTAGTTCTTTGCCGCCGACGACTACATTTATGAGGTATACTTGCATAATAAAACTTGTTTATTGATGTGTCCATTAACCAATATTGACATGAGTTCGGATTTTGATGATCCAACTATAGCTACTTTAACTAGTTTTGTTTCTTTTTCGGATTTAGGCAGCTAGCCGGATAATCTCTACTAAAAAAATTAGAAGTTTCTGTTGTCCTTTCGTGAAAAAGGGCGAAAAAAAATCGAATCCGATTATATGTGACACGGTAAAAAAACAAATTGAGTCCGATTCCGTTGACGCGGTAACAAAAAGGGCAACGCGGTAAAAAATAAATCAAATCCGATTCCGTCGATGCGGTAAAAAAAGGGCAACGCGAAAAAAAACAAATCGAATCCGATTCCGTCGATGCGGTAAAAAAAGGGTGAAAAAAAAAGAATCTGTCTGATTAAAAAAAAAGGAAACAAACTCCCGTCTGTTTCCAGGAAAAAAAACAGAACCGCTGGCCACACCTCCATATCCTTTTGGGCCGAATAGGACTTATTTGAATTATACCAAGTCCTATTCGGTTAGCATCACCATGAGAACAAGTGCATATGTACATATGTAGTATAAAGAATCACATCACATAACAAAGAATCACAGGCAGCCTTATAGCACTTAGCACTAAGGAATATTAGTTTATAAGGTTGCTGATGAAGGTTTTGCCCTAAGTGAGGAAAATTGGTCTCATTATATTAACCCATTAACCAAGGTAATAAATAGCAAATAGCAAGCTGGTAGAATCATAGATAGTAGGTATATTATCGTGGGCACAAATTTCAACAGAAGAACGACGAAAAAAATATAACCGTAAGTTTAGATTATATATCAATACTAACACCAGGTTTTACACAATTAATTACTCATAGAACTCATAGCATAAGAATTACTCCCTCCATCTATTTTTGATAGTTATATTTCTAAATATAAAAAATTTATTTTTAATAGGCATATTTCAATCCAACAACCTATCATCTTAATGACTTTCTCAGATTTAATGCGTGACTCTCTATTCTTCTACATAAGATTGGCTACATGGGTATCGAGAAATGTAAATATTAATGAATCGCTTATTTACGAGGAATGACTAGTAGCATGTTTAAATGGATGATAAGTAAAATTACTTATCCTTGGTCTGTGTGCCAAGATGAAATATAACTATTAAAAATAGATGAAGGGAGTATAAAATAACATAAATGAATACAATATAAAGAAGACACACGATGTTAAGTTCTTATATATGTCCATGCACGAATCAAGAACATCGTTTATGTATCACTCGACTATAACGTCTATACGCGTTTGTTACATGTGGGAGACACGTTTTTCAAGTTTGAATGCAGTTGATATGATCAACTTAACGGTGAACATTGACTTGCTTTTATCACTCGGTTATGCATGCATTCATACACACCATAATTGCATATTCATGTGTACTGATTGACCATATGATCGATTGATCGATGCACATGAGCTTTTTGCATCGTTGCCTGCTGCAGATGACTGCAGCTATCAGCTGCTATGCATGCTATAGTTTAGCTTGTGGTCCGATCAAGATCGATCATACATACATATACACACACGATGCATAAAGAGGATCGATCGAGAGGGTTGGATACTTGGATCATGGTGAGGGAGACGCGCGTATACGGGGCCCAGGAGATCTATCAGTTCTCTGAATATATAAAAACTTTGGCAATGCAGATGCAGATGCAGATGCCAGTGACACCCCCACACATCATCAGATCGATGCATTATGCACGGCATTCATACAGGTGATCGATGGATCGATGAGAAAGAGAGAGAGAGAGAAAAAAAGGGCATGGCAATGTCATGCAGCTAGCTGCAGCAAGAGGCAGCCAGCGAGAGAGGCTCATGCAGTGGCAGTAGCAGTGTATATATCTGTGTAGCTAATGCTGCATGAAATGGCAGGAGTATGCAGGGCCAGGGGGGCGCCAATGCAATGCAACACTAGAGGTATCTCTATCGATCAGGAGGCTCCTGCTTGTTGTCTTCTACCTCTGGCCTCCCTCACATGAGATGAGAGAGAGAGAGAGACGAGCCCTGAGAGCTGCAAACCTGGCCTGCCTGCCTGCCCTGCTGCCCACTGTGCAAATCTTTCACTACTCCTCTCCCTGTCCTTTCTTTCTGTCCTCTTGCCCTGCCATCCATGCCTGCTCCTCTATATGTAACGCATGCATCCATCTCCTGGCTCTAACTTGAGTTACATCCCCTTAATTAATTTGGTCAAATGTTAGTTAGTTGTGCACAATTACAACAAGTCGATTTATGTATCGTTTGAATGATATATGTGTGTATTGTTAACCAAGATTCGATGGGTGGCTTTTAGCAAGCATAACATGAATATGTGACCCATGCATATCGTCTAGCTAGGGACACACACTTCAACCTGAGTCCTGATATATGCATTGCTTTTGGGACCCAGTTTTAAATCTCCCGCTATAGCTGCGCTATTGTCGACGTTTGATGTCTTGACTACGGTATTTGGACAGTATGGGGATCGTTGGTGCTAGGATATATGCGAGACTGAGGTAAAAGAGATGGAGACGGGGATTTTTATACAGGTTCGGGCCCCTGAGTTGTCAGGTAATAACCCTACATCCTGTTGGCCGAAGCCGGTATTGCTCTTATTCACCATAATCACACCAGTACAATATGTGGGTAGCCTATCTAACTGTTGTCGACATGTCGGTCTGAAGGTCTGACTCGTAGTCGACAACAGGGTAGTCTTCCTCTTCGAATCCGTGCCCAGCGAGATCAGAGATAGCACTTTCGTATCTCCTGACGGTATCCGGAGACACCGTAGGGGAATAGCCATGCCTATCCCTGAAGTCGATATCCGGCGGCGTGTCTTGGCGTATGTTGGCTTGTATTGGCTTCTGTTGTTCCGTATATTGTGGTGGTTGCTGATTGAGGTGGATCTCGATCGTGGTGACCGTGTGATCATGTTGATCGTGTTGATCGTCTCATGGTCAGTCATCCCCCTGTCCTCCTAGGGGGGCTTGTATTTATACCTATAGGTGTCCCCTTGTCCAAGTAGAACTAGGGAAACCAATATGGATACAATCCGAGTAGTCCTTGTCATTTCCATGTAGAACTCCGGTTGTCTTTCCTTATCCGGAACTCCTCCTACAACCGCAGGTTGTTTCTGTATAGGACATGGTATGTGGTGGGCCTTACCAAGATTTAGTCAACTACTATTAGGTATGTGGTATCCATAACCCTGACAGTAGCCCCCGACTTCAATGCAAATGAACGAATTCATATTCTCGACCGCTGACCATGGAGTAACTGTTATCGGGCTCATGTGACCGTTCTCGGTGAGTTTAGAGATAACGTTAGACTTCCTTTATCAGCCTCGTGCGGGCACCGAAAGGGTTTGTCTAAATCAATCTCTGATGTCGACCGAGAAAGTACATAGCGTACGACTAAGCCTCCCGTTTTGCCGTAATCGAGAATTTGGATTGAAGTCAAGAAATTTTATCTCGGCGGGTACACCATTCTTCATTCCGTATTCCTTGTCGAGATCCAGCAACCGTTCTCGAGCGATCGAGAAGGCGTAGAGTCTGTGACGGAGCTTGGTCAACATTGGTCGTACTCGTCTTAGTCGATCTTGGTATAGAACCATAGAGACATGGAGTCTTCAACAATGTCGAGTAGCATTTTCCTGAAATCAATACTCAGAAAAGAATATCAAATAGAAATAGCCCCCGAGCGAACGCTCAAAGGGTGACATGTTATAATATGTATGGTAAATTAAAAATGAATTAAATTTACCGACCAATGTTTTGTGTATGAGCGTCTTCTTTTTTACCGACTTCGACCAGTCAGTTTATTGAGTTATACACTCTCCCTAGCCCCAGCCTTGTCGTCGGAGAATCGTTCTCGGAGGAGAAGGCTCTTGGACCCTTGACCTGCCTTGGTTGAATAAGCACTGATCCTAGCCCCCAGCCGTGAAGTTGGAAAGCTTAGTTTCTGATTACACGGCTTGGTTAATACGCACGGGGAGAACTCTTACACGACCAGGTCTGATATGGTCTTTCGTCTCTACAGAATCCAACAAGGCCTTATCGGCTCTGGGCGTCCCCAGCCGAAGATCCCTTAGGTTCCTCGGAGGCCTTGTCAGCATGGCGTAAATGGACATGAGGATAGGTGTCAACGCTAGGTGTCATCTGGGTGAGGGATCTCTGGGTAAAACACTTGGCGGTCTTGTGTACCTGATACCAACTTTGTTGGAGTAGAGGTAGTAGGAGAGTCGCTATACCGCTGGTGGAGGACCAGGCAGTAGTCGTAACTCGACCATTTGAAGTGGAAACAGTGGGAGAATCGCTACACCGCTGGTCGAGAACCAGATGTAGTCTAAACTCGACCACTAGAAGTATGGGTAGTGGGAGAAACGCTACATCGCTGGTCGAGGACCAGATAGTAGTCGTAACTCGACCACTAGAAGTCGAAGTAGTGGGAGTATCGCTACACGGCTGGTCGAGAACCAGATAGTAGTCGTAACTCGACCACTTGAAGTTAAGGTGCGAGAGATTGCTACGTACTGGTGCGAGAACCAGTGAGCGAGCAGAATTATCTCTCGAACACCGATGGAAGCTGCTAGAGTTGGTTTATTGCAAGTGTATCTCATGTGGCCAGCATGACTCACGTACCCAACTTATAGTATATCCGGATGTCCGTTCGCAATCATGTCGGGTGATCAAGCCGACGACGTTCGCGAGGAATTATCCGTTAACAACCTTCTCTCGAGTAGCCCAGCGATGGCCGGTGCTATGAGATAGGTCGTCGGTCTTCGTTGGCAGGTTGGGCGCGACGGCTCTGCATTTGTCGAGATCATTCTCGATAATGCGGTGTACTCGACAACATCCTACTCGAGTGCTCAATTGTTCCTGAAAGATATTTTCTAGAAGGCAAGACATATAGCAGATAATATCGAGTATGTATTCGAAAAACTGCATGGATCTTCTAGGATTATCAGGATACAACAAGCAGATGTAAATATCAGACATTATGTAAATCGTAAATAAGCATGATTTATACAGAAGAAAACAGAGCGAGCCCCCAGCGTTAGACCATAGTTGGCCTATCGTCGGAAGTACTCGCATAACGAATATTGTATAAGAAACATACTCTAGGTAAACATAATAAATTATTGATCTGACAACATTGTATAGATTGGAAAAATGGGTACGATAAATTGTATATAAAATATCGCGTACCTTTGTAGATACATGCCGGATGTATCTACCGGAAGTATCTACGGAATTAGTAGTTCAACACTGTGAATTAATCTACCGAATACCTTTCGTTTGTCCGAATAGCATACATATATATATGCCATATGGATATGTCTGTCGGCTGATCTGTTCCTGTACGTATTCCATGTATATGCATGCGTGATGAACAGGATCGAGACTCGGACTCGGTCAACAATAATGTATTCACGCGTATACAGGAAATTAAGAAGCACCAACCAAACATACGATTAGTAGGAAACCGAGATAATACCGACGTACTTAGGAATAGAACTAAGGTTAGAACGGTAAACCTGGTTGTTGTAGTAGTTGATTTTTGGCACGTAGTCGGCACGAACCGAAGGCTCATATCCGACAATATTGAACCGTTATCCTTCATGGCGACGATATCTTGGAGCTTGATCGATCTCGCCGGATCGAATAGTTGATGACGATTATCTAGTCTCGTCGGGAGAGATGTATTCTGGCCGGGTGGATTTCCTCACAGCCGAAGTCGTCGAGTAGCTTGTTGTCGGAGAATCCATCTCTTAAACCCATCTCGTCGAAATCTTAGAGTACCAAAATCCCCCTACCTGGCGCGCCTCTGTCGACGTTTGATGTCTTGACTATGGTATTTGGACAGTATGGGGATCGTTGGTACTTCCTCCGTTTCACAATGTAAGTCATTCTAGTATTTCCCACATTCATATTGATATTAATGAATCTAGACATATATCTAACATTTCCCACATTCATATTGATATTAATGAATCTAGATATATAGAATGACTTATATTGTGAAACAGAGGGAGTACCTTCTTAAGAATGTCAAAATTATCCTTTTAAAAGACATATAGTAGGCCAGGTACATCAGCTAGCATCCAACTGATGGAAGATCGAAATGGAAAATGATCAGTTGTCCATACACATATATACCATTTCACATTAAACATGAAATGATCTTTGGCAAATTTAAGCATATGCCTGAAAAGGTTTTTCATCTTTAATTTGCTCCCTAGAGTAAGTATAGGGCCTCCATTCTCTTCAACTCAACACAAATTGGAGTATGTTGTGGATGTGAGATTTTGCCCGATTATATATTCATGCTGGAATTTAACTACTCCTAATTACTCTGAAAGTTCTACAAATTAAAGATCATGTGAACTTTTGCTAGGGGCCTTAATTTAGTGAGGAACCATTGTTGTTCTTTTACTTGAAAGGAAGCGAAGACAACATGGGATCGAGAAAAATCTATAGTTAGCTATAGCACGAGCTCTAACAAATTTTGTAAGAGAATAAGCGGAGGTGGGTTAGATATTAATGATATTTTCCCTCCATCCTAAAATATAAGCACTGCTGGCTATGTATCTGTCCAGTGTCCACATACATAGCCAGAAATGCTTATATATATATTTTTCTTATTGTCCTTACTCTTAGGGTATTATATGTCTCCCAAGCATGGAAGGAAATTGGCTAGGAGTAAATCAACCAGTGTTTATATTAATGTTATAGCAGGGTTCACAAAACCAATCAGTTCTTTCTTGTTTTCGCACGACGTTTACAGAAATTAAGTTGTCGGTTTTCACCGGTTTTTTGGTAAACCAGTGAGGAGAGGTTTATATTTTCAAAAGGAAAAGGTAAGCCCTAGTCTTGTCTTTGTCCATGTTTTCTTGTTTGATCCTATCTCATCCCCTACCAATGCCTACATTAATTTGTCTGGGCTTACATGGCCAGGCCAAGCCAGTGCTACAAACCTGCTTGAATGTTGCAACCCATTGTAGTGTGTGTGACTGTGTGTGTGAGAGAGAAAGAGTGGGAGAGAGAGAGAGAGGGAGAGGGAGAGGGAGAGAGATCTCACATGAAAACCATGTATGTCAATGTCATTAGCACTATCCAACACAGGTCCTATCACTTGTACTGGTGAAGGTCTCGGTGTCTCACATTTTCCATACACACATCCCTCCAAAGGCACTTTTTACTGCCCATGTATCCTCCCTGGCCTCCTCTACCCTAAACTCCCAGTACTTGACAACAGCTCTTCCTAGCATGCATGCATCCTACTAGACCTCAAAGGCTAAGCCATATGCATGCGCCTATAGGGGGCCCTAGCTTGTGCATACTCTTTCTCAACTAAATTCAGAACCAGGGCTTTGTAAGAGGTGCCCTTGTCTTTATTACCTTACCCTCTAGTATCTCTCTCTCTCTTCTTCTCAAGAGCTCTCTGCAATGCATGCATGCATATGGCCTACACAATGCAACCACAGGTTGAAGGAGAAAGATGCAAACGAAGGACACACATAGGCCTATAACCTACACTAGATGATGGATATGGGTACAGATGTGTGTGCGCATGCATGTGTGATGTTTGTGTGCTTGATCCCTTTGCACAAGATCTAAAGAAAAAGAGGGCGTAGCTTACTCTATTTAATGATTCAATATATGCAGGAGAGAAGAGAGGTCTCACTCTCAGCAGCATGCATATCTGCTGCTGCATTGCTGCTTACAAAGAGATACTACAGTGCAGTGTTAAGAGAGTAGTGGTGCTGTGGCTGTGGGGCTTTCTTTCAGCTCAGCTCAGCTGCCCTATAGCTAATAGTGTGGACACTCACTTACACATGCATATTGACATACAGTCATCGCCATACCATACGTCCTCTTCTCTGATCCTCCTCGATCTCTCTCTTTGGAAGAGAAAAGGATAGATAATAGTAATAACAACGCAACAAATACTGCATTCCTTGCACTTGGATTACAGCCATCACATACTCCAAGAATCATATATGCACAGGCAGCATCTTACTCTCTCACTCAGATGGAGAGAGAGAGGTATTAGTGGTAGTAGTGTACGTAGGTGTACCAGTGTATGTGAATGTGTGACAGGAGAGAGAAAGGGACGGCTGTGCAGAGGTGAACTGATAGAGAACTTTCAGGCTTCTCTCTCCCCAGCTACCAAGCTCTACTACTGCTTCTCTCACTCTATCTACACCCCAAACCAACACTTTTAAGACAGCCGTTCCCCAATGCATTTGCTGTTCCCGAACTGCAGTGTCTTTTTGCTTTTGTGTCATGTACTAAATCAATAATACTTGTACTCTTTTCTCTCTACAGGCACATCACTGATGAGCTGAGAGCTCTACTGATCAACGCGTCTCAAGTCTCAAACCCCACACACACAGCATCCGATATATATCTCGATCCCCCTCTTTTCTTTTTCTTCCGGCCTCTCCTTCCAAAAGCCTCATTTGCATCATAGTGTTCAGCTGTTTCTCTCCCTGCTGCTCTCTGCTCCACCATGTAAGAAGGAGCCTACAAGCACAACTACCCCTCATGACTTTTTTGTGTCTTCTTCTATTGTTCATCTCCATGTTATGTACATCTTCCCTCTGAAACACTGCTGTCTTTGTGTGTCTTGTTTATATGTGCACATATCTTGTCTTGTTTTTTCAGCATTTTTTTTCCAAACAGTCACTCTTGGATGTGTCTGTTTGTGTGTAAATCTGAAATTACCTGTAATCTTTTCTATGCATACATCATATATACCTGCATTTTTACTACTAGCTCCTGTTACTTATCACAACTATCTAGCCTACTATGGATCTCCATGAACAGCTTGTTTTCTACTATGTCATTCTAGTACTATATAAAACTACTATGCATAGATTCATTCTTGTTGTCGGCACAGTGCACTACTACTTGTGTTCTATCGGCATCTTGTTGGGCTACCTCGCTCTTGAGTTCCTGTGTGCTCATCATTGTGCAAACAGGAACTTGTTGATCGATCTGTGAATATCTGTATCTTCAACAAGTTGTATATATATATACTAAATGTCTTCTTCTTCGCTATGAACTCATCAAGGAGACAAGAAGGGAATCCCCTGGACCTGAACAACCTGCCGGATGAGTTCGGCAAGCAAACGGTGGAGAGCTCAACGACCACCGCCGCATCCAGCGCCGAAGCATCCAGTAAGGATCACTGCAACATTCATATATATATTTATTTATTCCCTCGATTTTAATCTCGATGGACTTGTAGATACATCCAAAAGAAGCCGATCCTGGCAACAATAATCAGCAAATGCTACATATATATATAGCTTTAATGTAGAGTAAAAAAAGATAGATTTTTGTTTTGTGTGTGTGTCTGAATGTGGTCATCTACTTAAAATTTTCTCCTGAACCGTCTCGATCATTACATGGAAAAAAGAAAACCTTATTTGTTACATTTTAGATAAAGGAAGTACAGTTACATAGCTTCAGAATGGGATAACTGAATGATTAGCTTGGTTTCAGGGGTTACAAAGAAGAAGAGTAATGGAGGGAAGGATGAAGCTGGCAAGGTCTACGAGTGTAGATTCTGCTCCCTCAAGTTCTGCAAATCTCAAGCGCTAGGTGGCCACATGAATCGCCACCGCCAAGGCAAGATCACACAACAACCTACCTAGCTATATAATCGATAATTTTTTTTATCAAAGAACCAATTTGATCGATCACAAATATATGAAGAAGTTCGATTTTTTTTATCTTCCACGCATCTAATATATTCTAATCCTAGAGTAATCATTTATATCCTCAAGAAAAAGATTCAATTTTTTTGATCGATCTTCCATGCATATCTAATCTCGCATTCCCTTTGTTGCCTCTAACTTGTGGGATTTGATCTTTCAGAGAGGGAGACCGAAACCCTCAACCGCGCCAGGCAGCTCGTCTTCGGCAACGACAGCCTCGCCGCCGTCGGCGCACAGCTCAAGTATGTATATATATCACATCGATCGATCTAAGCGTGAATTAAATCTCCATTAATTTGCAAGATGTGTCGTCTCGTCCGATCCGATCCTTTCTCATCGACTAGGGTTTCTTGCTACAGTTTCAGGGATGTGAACATGGGAGGAGGCGGCGCCGCTGCTCCTCCACCGACGCTGCAGATGGGAGGAGGCTTCCGGGGAGGCGGCGTCGGCGGCGACCCGTGCATCCCACTCCGGCCGGTGCAGCCACGGCAGTCGCCGCCGCAGCCGCCGCCGTACCACCACTACCTCTACACGACTACGGCGCCGCCGTCCGCCTTGCACCCGATGAACTACCCGGCGACGTACCCGGCCCCGCCGCGCCACCAGCAGCCGGCGGCGGTCGGCGACTACGTCATCGGCCACGCCGTCTCCGCCAGCGACGCGCTGGTGGTCCCGCCGCCGCCGCAACGCGCCAGCTTCTCCTGCTTCGGGGCGCCGCTCGCCGTGCCGCCGGCGAACGTGCAGCCCGACAACGGCAACTGCAACTGCAGCTTCGGGTGCGGCCACAGCAACAGGAACATGAACGCCGCCTCCTGAGCTGACGCGTAGTATTTACTGCGTTTGATGCGATTGCAGTTAAGTTATTGTTCGTGTAAATTACTAAGAGCCAAGAAATTAAAAGTGTTCGTGATCGAGGCGATGTGTTAATTTGGGGGGGCAAGAGAGATCGATGGGTAGTTGTTCATGATGTTCAGTTTTACCTTTAAAATCTACTAGCTGCTAAAGTGAGTTACTACATGTCTGCACTTATTGGATGCATGTATGGTAATTGATTTTTGGTGTGTGTGTGTGTTTTTGGGGTGTTTTTAGTTCAGATATGGAATTAATTTAATCAACTGTGTGTAGTAGTGGAGAGATGCATTGATGTTTTTGAACGCATATGATTCTTTAAAATGTATAAGCTGATGACCAGGTGTTTTTCTTATGATTTTATGAAGTATATTATTAGTAGTACAAACTACTTACAAAAGTTAGTTGGGTCAAATATGTACTGGTAGAGTATATTTTGAACCAATGTGAAAGTCTCATTAAAACTACTCTACGTTTACTTTGAGCTACATCTATCTACATGGTACTGTGGGTACTGAATTAATCTGCAGTTTTGTGCTCTCTTCACTCTCTGGACTTCCCTATAGGTGCCGTACTAGTACAAATAAAATACGAGCAGTCAATACACGAACTCATCAGAACACACATCACATCACATTGAACTTGATTTGACATAGGCGCCGCAAGTCAACCCAGGCTAACGACGGCATAATTATAGCTCATTCAAGTGTTTAAAAGCTGATCGATATGAACAAGTGCCTGCAGGTGTGTGCTGACTCTCGGAGAAGCTACTCCTAGCTATAGATCCTGATCGATCAGGATTTTGAATGCAGTGCCACTAGCTTTGACCAATGTTCTTGATGGAACAGCAAACTTTTTTCTTGGTTGTTGCTGCACTTATTTCTGATTTGGCCCGCGTTATCATTTCTAAAATGATCAATATAATAAAAAACCCAACAGTGAAATCCATCGGATGTATAAGCCCTTTTTACTACGTATACAGTTTTTTTTTTAAAAAAAACACTACATATACAGTTTAATCGTTTGGCCTATATAGCTGAAAAAAAAAACCTTTTATATGTGCATTCTTAGTGATATAAAAGCTAATGTTGAAAAATAAAATACAATAAAACCCCCCTCAAAATCAACTCTAAATTAAGTTTCAAACTTTAATTTTTAGTTGCAGGTGATAATTAAGTCAAAAGGCAAACAATGATGCTGATGATTATGGCTTCTTTGGATGGGAGGAAATTTATAGGATTTTTTTTCATACATTATACTAGTAACACCCTTCAGAAAAAATATGATTGTAGTAAAATTCGTATGGATTAATTGCTTTTACCTTTTTTTTTCCCATTGCTAGTTAAGTCCAATCCACAAACTCTTATTCTTCTCTCTCTCTCTCTCTCCTGTACATGATTTTCTCCAAAATTGGTGTTTCAATTTCTATAAACCATCCAAAGACACGTTCGCGAAAAAAAAAACATCCAAAGACATATTACCTTTAGTGTTTCTATGTTTTAAAATCTTATATACATTGCTTAACATTGACAATCTCTGTTCCTATGTTTTTTTTTTTCTTTTTCCGCATTTTGGAAATCCTATGTTTCAAAAGAACCCAAATGCATGCTTAATAAAAACTCATATGCCCATTAATATAAGTAACAAGTATACTTATCGACCTGATCACCTGTATACATTTCAATGAAAAATGCTATAATTAAGAGTTTAAGACGTACAATATCCCCCACACCACAATACACACACTACTGTTACAGGTAGTCAGGAAAGTCTTCACATAGCTGGCGTATGTGTACCAGTGTATTAATTCTAATTGTACTATGCTACTCCTGGGGGTTGGGTATAGTACCATGGTTGGCATCTGACAGCATAAGTTGTATTTAACTCAACCAGTGTATATAGTACTTCTCCATTATCATGGATTTGGACAGTAGATATAGTGAATTTAATTAGTATCAATCTCTACAAATTAGAGTTCTAGCTGGTTGTTGATGAGAAACTAGCTCTCGATCTTCTGATAGGTATTAATAACTCTCGATTTGACGGATACTTGACATACACGATCTGTCTTACAATCAACACGATTCGAACCCGGCAATCACAGCATCGCTAGCTTCTCCTTTGGTCATAAATTGTGCACTACCCGGTTATCAACAGAATTTTGTTTGCCTATCTCTTTGAAATCAAATCAAATTACATTCGAAAATTTCGAATGCAACTTGGGTTTGGTCCCTCATATTTGTATGTTAGGCCAGACACTGTGGATAGACATCGGTTATCATGCAAGTGCGCATGCCATATATGTCGTCACTCTGCACCAATGCATGACAACTAGGCCTGCACCTATTTTTTTTTTCCTGATTACTCCCTCCATCCATTTTAAGTGTAGTCATAGTTTCCGTGTCCAACGTTTGACCATCCGTCTTATTTTAAAAATTAAGTCATGTATAAAGTACTATTAATATTTTATCATCTACTCCCTCCGTCCCATAATATAAGGTATTTTGAGTTTTTGCTTGCAACGTTTGACCACTCGTCTTATTCAAATTTTTTGAAATTATTAATTATTTTATTTGTGACTTACTTTATTATTTACAGTACTTTAAGTACAACTTTTTACTTTTTATATTTGTAAAAAAAATTGAATAAGACAAGTGGTCAAACGTTGCAAGCAAAAACTTAAAATCCCTTATATTGTGGGACGGAGGGAGTAATAAACAATAAAAATAGTGATTATAAAAAAATTTCAAATAAAACAGACGGTCAAACGTTAAGCACTGAAACCCACAATTGCGCTTATTATAGGACAGATGGAGTACATGGAACACATACATAACACATTTCTCCGTACACACGTATCCCACAAACATGTAAATACAGTCCTTAATTCACAAATGTACAATAAACGGAGTTAGGAATAAATCTGTTAACATAACAAATTTCCTACTGAAATTAAGCACGTAAATTAATGATCTGAGCACCAAGATTTAAACAATTGTGGATAGATGTGAGCACCTACAACTAGGTATCGATCACTGAGTGTGTATTCATGTGCACCCCACGCATGCATATACTAATTGAACAATTAATCCAAAATAGAAACACACTAAAGCAAGAAATTAAGAGTTTATGTATGAATTAATCTTTCATGTATTTTCGCCAGATTAAATTTGTCGAACCAGGAATTTAGTTATCAGATAAAAGTTTTGAGATATGATCGATCTTAGTACATGCTTGTTCTAAAATTTAAGCAAGCTTAAATATAGAGCCATATACGTATAAGCATTTGGATTTCAAATATATTAATTGAAGGAATGAATAATCTGAAAATTCTTTTTCG
Source organism: Oryza meridionalis (assembly GCA_000338895.3). Taxonomy (NCBI): domain Eukaryota; kingdom Viridiplantae; phylum Streptophyta; class Magnoliopsida; order Poales; family Poaceae; genus Oryza; species Oryza meridionalis. The sequence goes on from CM002524.2 coordinate 1,490,306, forward strand.
CATCAATCCATGCGAGATTTGTTCCATCATTCAAATTGATTCTTAAATTTCTTCACATGTTCGACTTTTTAGGCCCTGTTTAGATTCCAACTTTTTTTCTTTAAACTTTCAACTTTTCCATCACATCGAACTTTCCTACACACAAACTTTTAACTTTTCCGTCACATTGTTCCTATTTCTTCAAACTTTTAATTTTGACGTGGAACTAAACACAGCCTTACTCATCTGCCTAAGAAGTGTGAATTTCTGCTGCCGTGACCTTCACTCTATGTGCTATATATAGCCTGCTATATATTGTAGTTGGCAATTTTATTGAACTTGCTCTCATTTGTACTGATTCATATAGGATGCCACATGTACATATATATAATCCCTCCATCCCAAAATACAATACGTACTCCGTATTTTTTTTTGCACAAATCTAAACATAGATTTATTTCTAGATTCTTGTATAAAAGTTGATCGATTCTTTTTGTTGAGATGGAGGGTTATAGATTTATACAGACATATACTCGTACATATGGAGTAGGAGTAGAACCCAAAGTTAAACTAATATATCTAAAGGGCGCCGGTGGCTGTGTTGCAGGGCAGTTTTGCAGCTGCCTATCGCCCACAAACCAGCCATTGCATGCATGTACACGCAGGCCAACCAAACGAGACTGGCCCCGTGAGCTTCTCGAGATAGAAACACACAAACACACGCATGTTTGCATGTACAATATCATGTCGAATCGGTGAAATCGACTTGTCAGAAAAGCTACGGCCAGCTGCTGCCTCCTAATATAATAAAGCTACACTCTTCGCTTCCGATCTCTAGCTATAGCACTCAGTCCTACTACACACTCAACTTTAATCAGCGACGTTTGCATGCATGATCACAAGATTGATGAACATATCGATCAGTCTATATGATCTACTTGCATTTCTTCAGGAGAATTATTATAACAGACGAGAAACTAGGCGGTTTGCAATGAGTTTATGGCGAAGCAGCACAGCACAGCACATATGATGCATGCATGCACAACCGCAGCTACAATTTGTACTGCAACACAAGAGAGAATCAGAGAAGAGAGTGGATGGGTGCTATAGCTGCAGCTTGAAGCTAATAGGTAGCCCTGCTGCACAAGCACAACCCTAAGCTCTGCTCATATGCATAGCTTCTCCTCTCTCTGCTGTCTTCTATACGTACACGCACCGCTTTCTTCTTTATGATCTTTAGCTGCTGTATGCCTGTATCTGCGACCCCATTTGGCACACAAATTAACAAGAGGAACAATCCAAGGGCATGGAAACAAATCTTCAGGATCGCACTTGCAGGACATGGCCATATGCCTGGCCGATCGAGAGAAAAAGGAAAGAGAAGAAATCAAGGATTAAGTGATGAGAGGCAGCAAACAATGTAGTAGATACTTGAACGTAATGCTAGGTGCTGGACTTATGTGCTAAACTCTGCAATAACATTTTGATTCCTCGTAATAATAGAAGTTATTAGGAAGTATGCTATTTCGAAGAAAAAAAATTCATGAAAACATAAACAATATCAATGACAAGTTCGTACTCTCACCATTTCCAAACGTAAGTGTTTCTATAATTCAAATTTTATACAAAATATAAGCATTTCTGGCATATTTCAAATGCACAGGAAGGCAAGCATTTTCAACCAATCAGTTGCTTAGGAGAGAATGCAAGCAATTTAAAGTTTGACCAATGAAATGATTGAAAAAAACTGACCCTCTTGAAAAGCTTATTTTGAGAATAAACCCTGCTAAAAACTTATTTCAAAATTGAATCATGACACTGGAGTCCATCATCTCAGCAACCTAATTGTCTCTATGACACTGGGTCCAAGATGACAGACCGAGTTGGCAAGTGGTCAGCGCCAAGTGCTCTGGTGCTAACCACGCAACCTCAGCGCCAATGGACATAGCACCGTGGTAGGGGAATGTGACCAGGAGCTCAATGGCGGTGGTGACCTCTAGATCATGTAGTGGTGTCATTGCTTCGATTGAGTTCCAACACCAATTGACTCCGATGCTGCTACCGATTCCTTGCTCTTCCACGTCGCCACTGTCCTTGTCAAGTCTTGCCGAGTCTAGCACCACTGCAAGCTCGTTGAGATCCAGAACACAAGCTTAAGTCTCCTACCTCAGCGCCATGCTTATTAGCGTTGAGGTTGGGAGTTCAATGCCAGAGCACTTAGCGCTGACCACTTGCCACGTTGATCATCCAGCTTGAACTCGGTGCCATGACATCAGGGGGTTAACACTAGCGTGACTAGCGCTGAGATGTTGGATCACAATGTCATCGGGCTTGATGTTGAGTTTGCAATTCATTTTAAAATAAGTACCGGCACAGTTCATGCATGTTGAAATATTTCTTTTATAAGGATCATATTATCAAAAACATATTTTGACTGAAATAGAATATTTTCTCTTATCCTTAATCTTTATACTAAATAACCTACAGATGCTTACATTTATGTTGATATAAAAACACGAAGCCTGGAAGATCTGCTTAACTTCAGTGCGGGTCCAAAAATCTTGCCTTTAGGTTCGTGAGCGTGCCAGTTGATTTGATCCTGCAATCAACAAGAAATAAAGACAAAGAAACCGCGGTTAAATCCATAAACGATAGCCGATCGGCTAGTTGCCGATGACATATCATTTATCTTTGAGCCGATGTCACGTGTAGATCGATCGGCAATCATGAATGAATAAAAAAGAACTAAATCTACTCGATCGGCTGTAGATATTAACAATATATAATCCTTATGTCGATATATAATTAAATCAAGTGATTGGGATAGATCGGTCGCCATGCCGAGACAGTATAAACCACTTAGATCGAAATATATATTAACAACAAGACTATATATGTTCATAGCATAGCAGGTCAAATAGATCTAGCATGTATCGGCTAATACTCCGATACCACTCTATATTAAGATATTAAAGCAAGTAGAATATATTAAACGAAAGCCTAATATGCATTTAATCTTAACATAAAGGGCATATTTAACATGTCAATCAAGCACATAAAATAAATGTAGTTAAATCAGGTAAGATCGGCTGAAACCCCGATGCTACTCTAATCTGCAACTAAAAGCAGGCTAGAGATTGAGATTCTAATCATGACTTATAAGGTCAAACTCAACTGATGCAGCTATAAGTATGAAAAGAAGGACAATATCTAGACAATCAAGCCGTTGGATGTTTCATAGAGTGGTAGATATCCTATATAATCTAGGTCAATGTCGGTATTTAACCTGATCGGCTGCCTTCCAGTAACAAACGTTAGCCGATTGAAGGTTAGATAGCGATATTGCTAGAGATTATATAAGATATATGATAACTCGACGAGTTACATAAAAAAGATTAGAGTATCATAAAGATGGAAGCACTAATCCCGAGAACGCAAGCCGCCATAACACGTTTTACCTCTAGTTGAAGATCGAAACCGATGCAGCTCAACCCGAAAGTAAGAACTCGTCGAAACAAAACGAAAGTAAAGGGTGGCGATGCGCCGAGATTGTATTGAACGTGTGTAAGATTGATTACATGGGACTCGGGGTCTATTTATACCTGAGATTACAAAATATGTTCATGTCGGACACGACTCTTATTTCTAACAAACTCTAAGATACCATAAGTCTTTGCGGAAGACTTTTGCCCAAATATATCTCTAAGGAAATTACATGAATTATCCTAATTAATAGATACAATTGCCTTCTCAGGACTCTATCCATGCATGGCAATCTCATGAAGTACGTTAACTCAACCCGACAACGTATACCGCGTCACGTTGCCGGATTCGGCTCGATCGGCTAACCTCGTCCAACTCGAACTCTATCGACCCCAGCCGCAGCCGATTCGGACTTCAGCCGATCCTTACTCTGTTTTCAGGACGATTTCCATCTCGAATTCTGCTTCGATCCCATCTTCATCTTCGATAATTGGATTACCAAATTTCGTCGTTAACAATTTAGTAACAGAGGGAGTAAGAGAGGAAAAAGATAGTACGTAGGTACTTGTGAATGAAAGGCAATATTGTACATTACAGCAAATGATAGATTCTACTCTAAGCTATAACCTCATGACAAGTCGATCGAACCTAGCTTTTCTGTGTCGCTATAGCTCTCCGAAGCTGCGCTAGTGGCCTTGTCGCGCAATTGATAAACAACAAAACTAGCTGAGATTTATTTACTTTGGTAAGCCAGTGGGACCCTTTGGCATGGCTTCTCTTGAGAGAGAGACATGCAGCTAGCTGAGAGTATGTACTGGGTCCCATCGATCCCCATTTGATTCTGATGAGCTTCTGATAGATACCTCTGGGCACATCTCATGTAGGATCGGAGTAGATGAATGGTCCAGCTTCAGCTCGGTCTTGAAAGAAAAATACTATACCATGCTGCAGTTGCTGTCCATCTCCATGCAATGCAATGCAGTGCAGCAGCAGAAAACGATCAGAGACCGTAGCACTTGTGGAGTGCTGTACTGAGTCAGGTAGCCGACTATGCACGGTGAAAACCTACAACTATACACACGTACGTATGCGTATGAGTAGTGTAGACTAGTACGATCGACTAGTATATATACAGCCAAGAGCTAGCTAGCTCTATAGCCAGCACAGCTAGCCAGTGTCGTTGTTCATTAGTACCAGTACACTATCCTAGCTCCATAATTTACTCGACTATAGCATAGCTAGTACTCCTATGCTACAGTTCTCAAATATGGACACTTGATCGACCACGGACTCACGGAGAGAATGGTCATGCTATGAATGGTTGGAACCTAGGAATTTCTCTGGATAATTTCCTACTCCCTCTATTTCAAAATACACCGTTGACTTTTTAGCACATATTTGACCGTTCGTCTTATTAAAAAAATTTTTGAATTATATAAAACAATATGTGTACATGAAAGTATATTTAACGATAAATCAAATGATACGAAAAGAATAAATAATTACTTAAATTTTTTGAATAAGACGAATGGTCAAACACATTCGAAAAAGTCAACGGTGTCAAACATTTTAAAACGGAGGGAGTATTAGGCAACGTCCGTTTGTTTGTTTTCTTGCTGGTCGATCGACTTCGGTTTTCAAGTACTCTCTCCTTTCCTGAATACTTGTCGATTTTAACTATGCGTATAGGTTAACTTGGACCATTGTTGGAGAAGGTTATATTTTTGGGATCCTCCCTCCCTGTTAGATCCAAAAGGCACAATTACTGATCAGGACATGAGTTCTAAACTATGGTAGCTTGCCGCTGTGAGAGCCTCAATTATTGGGCCAAGCCTCATGTCCCATCTATAGATGGCCATCTGGGCTGCCCGGCACGGCACGGCCCAAGCCCGGCCGTGCCTGGGCCGAGGCTTGTCCGGCCGGCACGGCCCGACCGATGCACTGGGCCGTGCCGTGCCAGCCCACGGGCGGCATACACGGCCCAATACTACTCGGGCCGGCTCGAAGGCACGATGGCCCATCATGCTTGCTCATAGAAAAAGTTTATTTTTGGTTCCTCAACTCTGCAGGCTGTGTTTAAATGGCTGGAAAATAAGTCTATTTTATATACCTCTTGTCTTGGGGCTTGCCTTATACGATTATATAAGTCTATTTTGCATCCCTACATTTTTTATTTGATCGGGCCGTGCCGGGCTGGCCCACCGTGCCGAGGGTGCAGCCCAGGCACGGCCCGGCTGTCGGGCCGGGCCGGCACGGGCACGACCCCAGTCGGGCCGTGCCGTGCTTGGGCCAGGCCAAAATTGCGGGCTTCGGGCCAGGCCATGGGCCTCGGGCCATATGGCCATCTATAGTCCCATCTACATGTTAATTGATATCGGTCCAAAGCCCAAATAATCGCCTCGCTCAAGGCATGCATAAGAGTACAAGAGCACCCCAATGCGAGCCCACTTAGTATGTGTGTAGATACATGGTAAATCTCCTTATCCCCATATAGTAGTACTGTAATTTCTAGCTATGAATCTAAACATATATACTATATCTAGTTTCATATATAGCTAGAATTAGTTTAGAGTGAGTTGCACTTTGGGCCATGTTTTATTGCCAAAGTTTCACTTTGGACAACCCTATTGCTCCACCGCCACCTAAATTTCCACTGATGTCACCGTTTGCCCTTGCCGCCGCCTCCGGCTCCTCTCCCATCGATCGAAGTGGGGTGGAGTGGTAGGCAAGGAGGATGCCGCCCCTGCTCCCCGCTCTCCTTTCCTGCGGCCTCTTCTCCTTGCCGCTCACCGCTGCGAGGGATGGGGAGAAGTCTCGCCAGCGCCACAGCACATTACCGAGCGTGGAGTGTTCGGAGAAATGGTCCCCATGTTTTCAATTTTTTTTCCTAGTCACTTACAAGTAGGCCTCACTTGTATTGTGTGACTAGGTTGCCACATCAGCACAAAGTTGACCAAGTCAAAGGGTTACGCTAGCAAAACCGCCCTCGAAAATTGTTGAGGGAGTCAAATTGAATTTGTTTTAATTGTTGGGGATCGAGATATCCAGTATTGTGGTTCAGAAGTACGAATTAGATTTGGCCCCCAGTTAAGGGAGTTTAAGTGAACTTATTTCAGCCTGCGGTACTGGCTTGTGAAATTTGTGGGCTTTGATTGCCAAAGCCCAACAACTTCTATATATTATCTTACATTAGCCAAAGAGGCCCCGCCTATTTTGAAACAACTCTAATAAAACTGCAGCATCAACGTGTTCGTTTTGATTTTGTTGAGGTTGTTCGCTTTGTTCTTGGTAACCAAAATTTGTCAGTGTGAAATCTTTTCCCCCACTCTTTTTGACCTGTTTACAGTGGCCAGCCACTTTCTGACTCTGCTAATCTTTTCTTTGCCAAAAGCAAGAGCACCATGGACCATCTCTGTACTCGACTCTGCACGTAGCAATCGATGTCAAGAGCTTATCCAATGTAAAAAAAGGGATATAAATGATCACTTCGGCGTAATCTTTGGTTTGTTTATGCAGCACCAAACATATCTAAATGCAGGTCAGCACAACACAAGCTCATGGATGATTCTATTTAGTTGGATACAGAGAAGTCAGGAACTTGTATAACACCTCTTTAATCTTCTGTTTCCTTTTAATCTTTGTTATGCAGGGGAGAGGTTGCTTTCCCTGATGACATAAGAGTGCCAACATCCACAAAGGAAAAAAAACAAAAGATAAAATAAAAAGGAAAAGGATGATGATGTGGTTATCCTAAAATGTTGAGGCAAATCTAGTGTGACATTTGTTGCTATGATCATCTTGTGATCCAAGGAGGAGAGCCTATAAAGCAGCGAGAGAGAGAGAGAGAGAAGAACACATGAAAAAGATAAAGCATTGTCAAAGCTGTGCTTGTCTCCATCCTCACCACCTCACCTCTTTTGCTTTCCATTCCATGCACACACAGATTGTGTCACATACACTCACACGGATTTATATACATAATGACATGAAGCGTCTCGATTCCAAAATCCATCATGCATCCAACGATCAAATTTATAGTATCTCACCCCCACCACATCACATGCACCCAACTACAAGATTGATGTGGGTCTCTTATTTATCTACTATGTATAAATACATAAGTACACATATATTGCCTTTACACGATCTCTTCATCGATCTCTGACTCTCTTTTTACAGAACTAGATCAGGCTAGTTGCGTGCCATGCATATTCTCATGTCGTCTATGCAACTTTATCTTTTTCTCACTACATCAACAAAGGAAGATTTGAAGAGGAGATGGGCAAGAAAAAAAAGTAGTAGATTACAAGCAGAGACTAGCTAGTTACAGCTGCTGATGCTGCTGTCAATGTGCAGGGAAGAAAAGAGGAGACGGGTCCCTCTGCATCTTGCCCTGAGCCGGGTCGACTTTGACCCTGTTCATCTTCTCCTCGCACCAGTGCAGCTGCTGATCGGTGATCTCCGGCATTCGCAGCACTCTGGCCACGATCTTGAGGTCGATTAAACCCAGCAGTATTGACATCTCCTCTTCTTCCCTCAGCTTCGTCCTCCTCAGGCACCGCCTTGGCCTCGTCAGGTCCTTGAGCCGGCTCTTCTTCTGAAGATTCCATTTTCAGGCAATGAGAAGAAAGTGGAATTAATGATGATGAAATAAAATCAATCTTTGATCAGCATTGTGTGTGATGTTTATTTATGTGGCTCACCTTCTTGTTGGCTTTCTTGAGGGTGATGACCAGAGTCTGATCCATGGAGCTGGTCCTTCTCTTCACCATTTCTCTGAACATTTGGTAGTGGCTCCTCTTGTCTGCACGCAGGAACGCCATGAACGTTCTGATCGACTCCTCCAGTATGTACAAGAACTGCACTGCCGATATCAGATCGTCCTTCTCGTCCTCCTCATCTGCAATAATTTCAAAAATCAACAACACACTAATCAATTCACAGCTAAATCAGCTATAATAAAGCAATCAAGTTTGCTCAATTACATCAGAGAACTTAACAAAACAATCAAGTTTTTCCTTGTGTTTGGCATGGCGTTTGCGACTCCCTTATTGGTCTAGCGGCAACAGACATCGCTTAACGGCAATTGGCTTGGTGCTAGTTTCTTCCCTTGGGATGTACAACGAGCTACTATTTGTTTTTCTGGCTACAACCTTACATGGTTATAATCTTATAATTTTTTTTCTACTATATCAATATGAAATTTCGCACGGTCTTATGTGGGTCCTTTTTTTTTGGGAAAGTGAAATCATCTCTCGAGGGGATATCCCCTCGTTTCGTGCATGCCACCTAAATAGTCATCAAAAAATATGAAAAAAAACTGGCAACATAGATTAATGTGAAATATATCACTCAATAAACATGTAAGTTTAAATTCAACTTCTACAAGTTGTAACAAAAACAACAAATATAGTTGCGAAACTATTTTCAATTTAATTTGTTTTTTTTTTGCAACTTATAGAAGTTGAATTTGGTCTTGCATGTTTGTGGAGTGATATATTTCGTATTAATCTATGTTATCATTTTTTTTAAAACTTTTTAATAACTATTTAGATGACATATAAACGAGGGATGAAAATCCACATCTTTTTTTAGAAAAAAAAAGGAATACCTCTGAACTCTGGGACGAGGAGAAGCTTGGGGGATGAGTTCTTCATCCGGGCGTACACCTCGGGGCGGCGTCCGTACTCGTAGGGCTCGTTCTCGATGAACCGGTGGAGCAGCACCTGAAACTGCTGGAACTCCTGCGCGACGCGCGCCGGGCAGCACCTCGCGGCGATGTCGCCGGCGTGGCGGCGGAAGCTGGCGTAGTTCCAGTTGAGCGCCTCCCAGGTGAGGCAGATCTGCGCCACGTACACCCGCTCCAGCTCCGGGTACGGGTCCCTCAGCCCGATCGCCGGCCGCGGCTTCGGCGTCAGCTTCTGCACGATCCGCTCCGACACCGATCGCGGCTGATACTTTATCGACCTGTACGACTCTGCAAATTAACCGTTCCAGCAAACGTAATAAGTGAGAATTTTGAAAGAGATGTGCAGAAATATTTTTAAGTTTGTTGTGTTTGGAGAAAGCGTTGCAGGGAGCTGGAATTGCGCGTCGTTTGATTGATGGTTTATGTTTCTCGAGAAAGGTTTAGTTAATCTAGCTAGCTTGGGTAATGAGTGGTAATGATGAGTTGATTTTGGAAGAATAATTAGTACGTACCTGTCTCGGTGAGCTTCTGGGCGCCGACGCGGTGGAAGTAGACCATGTCCTCGTCGTACTTGCGGAAGAGAGCGTACGACTCCCACCGCGACGAGCTCCGGCGAGACGACGACGAGAAGGGGTACTCCGTCTCCGAGTCCTTGGTCACCGTCGAGCTCCGCCACTCCACCGAGCTCTTCGACGTCGACTCGCTCGTCAGCGTCGACGCGCCCAACCTGCTCTCCTCCTCGCGCTCGCGCTGCACTCCTCCTCCTTTCCCGGCCATGGCGCCCTCCAGAAGCAGCTTCTTCGTGTCGGCGAGCGCCCGGCTCTTCACGAACAGCTTCACGTCATCTCCTCTAAACCTCTTCTCATCTTCATGATCTTCTTCTCCGTGTTCGCCATGGTCGTCTTCTTCCCCGGCTGCAACCACGTACGACGAGTGTCAGAACAAGGATGAAATACATGGTTAACAAGAAGTAATAGAGGTTAGTGGAATTAATGGTTATACCTTCGACGGGAACATTCTCCGGTGATGGCACGGCGGCCGGAATAATATCCTTCTGGCTCGGTGCAGTGGCGGCGGCGGCGGCGGCGGCGGCGGCGATGTCCATGGAGCGCTCCTCATGGCTGAAGCTGCACTGGCGGTGGTGCGGCGAGATTCGTCGGGTGGAATCCACCATGGGAAAGGTGCTCTCCACCTGCAAGCAACGTGCAGGTGTAGGTGTAGGTGTAGGTGGTGTGGTGGCAGTGTCGTACATGAGCTGATCCTTTCCTTCGTCGCCAAGCAGAGCACTGTCCTCGAACACGGCCTCGTCGAACCAGAACAGCATCTCCGCTTGCTGCTGCTGCTGCTGAACTCCGGCGATGTCGGCGCCGGCGAACTCCTCCCTCTCGGAGGCCACCGTGACCCGGTGCTCGTCACAGCTACCATGACTTCTACATACATACACACAATGAAACTAAATGTGACACACGTCCATGCAATGACACAAAGATCTATGAAGTGAAGCTCTGTCACTCACTCACCGGCGGTGAAGGCCGGCGGCGAGCTTGGCGAGGAGGAAGAGGAGGAGGTAGGCGACGAGGAGGAGGACGTTGAGGGAGGCCAGTGCATGGAGAAGAGACGGCGGCGCCGGCGTCGTCAGTGCCAGCATCTCCCCGCAGACTGCCGGGGGAGGCGCCTGCAGAAGACAGCCGTCGCCGGCGCCGCCGTAGCCATGAGAAGGAGACGGCGAGCCAAGCACTTGCGCATGCAACGCCGCCGCCACCCGAGAGCAGCAGCTGCTGCCGCTCGCATTACGCATCTACCACCTGCAGATTCCCCTTAATTTGCCTCTTGCTCCTACTACTACTACCACACTGTCAAGCTAGCTATCCTTGCACTTGCTTATTAATATCACTTTGAAATGAAAAATGAGAGGAACCAAAGTGGTGATGTGGATCAAATCGGGCGAATGGTTTGGGACAACGCAAAGTTTATATAGGCTTTGCATAAAGCATCTGGGAGAGATCGAGTGATTAGAGAAGCATGGGGCCCAACGTGATATAAAGATGGTCAGATGATTCTGTTGATGAGAGGAGAGTTAGCAGAAGAAGCATTAAACAGTGGTTAAATTAGTTGTTTGATTGTGAGGCAAAGGAGGCAGGCCCTGTCTCAAGTGACTTGCATTACGAGGTAAGCCTATATGCGTTTCATCACCTGGGGTTTTGGTATAATTCTCTTACTTCGATTTTCTCATCATCTCATCACCGCCGATAGCTAGCTTTAATTTGACAGTATATATGATCATCCAGCTAGTGGTAGTACATATAGTACATATCTAGCAGATCGAGAGCATCTTCTGACCATTATGATTTTGGTTACTTGCATAAGTAGGTCAAAGAACACGCTATCATGCATGCAGCAACAATGTCGGAATAGAATCAGAACATGGATCACACAAGTGAACTGAATTCAATGGGGGAAAAATGGGCTTGCGAAATGGGCCACGGTTAGAGAAATAGTCAAATAGGCCGAATATGGAGTTATTAGGCCCGGTTACACAATAAGCCCAACATAGACTAATAAATTGCTGGGCCAGCAACATTTTGTGCTATATATCTGGGCTAATTTTCAAGTGGGCTATATTGTTGCGCAATTGTCTATTTGGGCCTCACTGGGCCCTGCATTCGCAGCCCACAATGGCATCTCGTCCACTTGCGAAAAGCTTTATTGGGCCTCAAGTCTCTTTTGTCCTTTGAATTTCCCTTTGTTTAATTTCCTCCTATAGCTGTTCATATCAAAGATATGCTCTTCTTTTTGTGCTTCATTTTACCTCGTTCAATTAACATATCGATTAACCAATCATTAGCCAATAATCAGGTTGGGCTTTCATCAGTATAAAATTAACAGAGTTAGACGTGATCTAAAACCAGCAGTAACTGGCCTGTTACTGTCAAAGAATGGGAGCAAGAGCCCTGCATAATTAAGCACTTGATCTACATATATTAATGCACATTATCAAATTAACTCAAGTCGTCAACAATTGTGGCCACTTGACTTGGAACAGGGCAGGAACGAGCGATCGACGGCCGGTTGAAAACAGGGACCATACCGGTACGTAATTAATTAACTGGGCTGTCAGTGGACTGATGATCCGTGTGACAACGTAATTCACGCTCTCTATCATGCGTCGTCAAATTATAATTTCTCAATCAAGCAACGAGAAACAAAAAGTTACACGCTATCTTGGTTCAAAAGAAGGTTGAAACCATGGGAACAACTTTAATTTTCCCACATATAGTATATACTACTACTTTGCAAGATCAACTAGGAAAGCCTGAAGTGTAATTAGGCACTAGATATAATTAATCACCACCACGAGCTAAGCTTGATGAGATCATGCCAACTAGGATGAACACTTGCATATGCACTCAGCCCCAGCAGCACACAAGTTTGCCACAAGTTGAGCAATAAAACTAGTGTTTTATGGCAAGTGTCCTAGAATCATTTGCAGCTAAACCATATATAAATAAATTGGTATCCAGTTGCTGATGGCCCTGTACACTCGGAATCCAAGTGCTTATTAGGTGCATTGCATCTCTACCAATCGATCGGGCCATCTGATTGGGGAATGCGCCATGAACACCAGGAGATTCTGTCTCGAGCGAGGGGGCCCCAAATTTTGTTGGACAGCTTGATTTGTTCTATGTATTTTTAGTTCGATTTTGTCCTCAACAAGATGGATTTACTGTTTCAGAGCATATATACTTTTACTTTCCCCGAAATAATTGTGTGTCTGTTTCTGAATTTTTGGATGTTAGCGTCCTAGCTGATGAGACATCGTACGTTCATAGCATATATAATTAAGTACATATATAGTTAAGTCCGAACTTAAAATTGAATTAAACCTGACCAAATATGCTCTATGTTCTTGACGAAAAAGGCTATGCATACTAAAACTTTCTTACTGAACTTTTAATAACACTGATGTGTTATATATGCTGTGGGTACATCTCTAGATATCCACTCATCTATGTTAATCAAATTGTTGAAATTATTATTTTAAGAGTTTTTGTTTTTTCTAAAAAATATATGTGTAGCAGTGCTCCACATTCTTATTCCAATCGGCTATTGTTGGGAGTTGGTTGATATGTGGGTCCTCTAGCCCACATGCCATTTTTCTCTAAAAGAAAGTTGGGAATTGATGGTCGGATGGTGACAGAACAATCACCACCGCTAGCTACTCCCTTTTAAAGGAGTATAGATAGACTAGCAAACATACAACAAGGGAAAAAATCGCAAGGTTAAAAGAGTAAAGATAAAGTCACACAATTTGCTATTGAAAACAGGGACAGAAATGCAAATGCTATGTTTCTTGGGTCGGTTTAGTCCTAAAATTTCATTTTGTGCAAACTCGTCCCTCTCAATGTTGATTTGCACCAAGCCAACTCAATGTGAATCTAGCGTAAATAGTAAAATCCCCGATTAAAGTTCAAACTGATATCTCACATGGGTAAATGTATAATTTGTACTTCCTCTGTCCCAAAATATAAGTAGTTTTAATTAGATGAGACAAATCCTACTACTACGAATCTGAATAGATAGTTTGTTTAGATTCGTAGTACTAGGATGTACCCCATCCAACCAAAACTCATTATATTTTGGGACGGAGGGAGTATATGAAAAGGATGAGTATATACACCTAGCTAGGTGTACCGTGTATAATATTTTCTTTTACGAGTATATATATATGTGTGTCGGATACCTGCTCTATATATAGTGCTTGTGGGTTTAAAAACTCCCTCTGCCAAAGCTTTCAATCACTATAGGGGAAACGATTTTTAGTCCCGGTTTACAACTCCTTTACTACCCGTTGTAGCAACCGAGATGAGCAAATCGGGACTCAAGTTCAAGATCTTTAGTACCGATACATAGCAAGTGAAAATAAATATGTGGGATATGGGATTCGAACTCAAGATCTCTCACCTCGGCCCTCACACGCGTAACCATCTCACCTACTACACACATCTAGCTTGAAGAGATGTTTTCCTTTTGAACTAACCCTAGAGGCTTTACTACTGGTCTTTAGTCCAGGTTGTTGTTACCAACCGATAGTAAAGATACCGGATGGTAATATCAACTAGGACTAAAGATGCTTCTAGAGATTTGCACTTTTATAATCGGTACTAAAGCATTTTTAGTACTGGTTTTTAATCTAACTGAAGTATTTGTGATTTTGGGTACTACGTCAAAAGATTTGTTCTCTATTAGTGAATACTCCCTAATCCAAGATTAATTAAGATACATGTAAAAAAATATCAATTAAGATAAACCAGCAAAGCATGATTACTAGTAATAAAGCTGTAAGTCCCACCAATTCAACCCTCCTATATTCGTCTTTTCTATTAATAGTAACCCCGAGTCCTCAATCTAGCCAAAAAATATTTTGGCAACTTAGTTCCTTGTCAAATTTTAGAAAAAAACAATGAAATAACTATGGCCCAAAATTGCTAAATATTAAGCTGGTTGTCAAAAGCTGATCTCGATCGATCGGTCGATCAGATTGATCATGTAAGCTACCTACCATTTACCCAAATTAAACTGTAGTGCTGACCAATTTAGTAGTCCTGGCACACGACGCGCGTGGAACAATTTTGCGTGGAGACCACACGCCTTCTCGTTAATCTAATCCAACAATTCTAAATTGAGAATTATCATTGATCACATTGACTAGTAGCAGTAAATAAAACGTAATTAGAGTGGAGTAGCCATCAAGTGGGCGGTTGATAAAGGTTAGCATATATACCACCATTAGGCCGGAGGAGGGTCCAGATGCATTGCAACTTTGCACACAGCTTCGTCGGGAGAGCCTCAAATAAAATGACACATTGGTCGAGGATTATGTCATTGATGAGCTGTGCGATTACACGTAAGTACAAAAACTATATACCCACAAAGTTTATGAGGGTACGACGTAGTCATACGAATTTTTTTCTCTTAGATTCTTGAGCGGTTGCAAGTTTGCACAGTATAGTATATAACTGTGCGTGCCTGGCTAGATTTAAATTAACCTAGGTCTAGAAGTCTTTGATTTATCTAATGGCTCCTCTCTTTGTGCATCTTTCTTCTTTATTCCATGTTGCAAGGAATGCAGAGATCGAAATTTTGTTTAATCCTTATTTTAAATGCGGCTACTAACAGCATACTATTCAAATAGTTTTAGTTAGTGGTACGGATCTAAATGAGGTTCTGAATGGATAATTTAATTCGTTTCTCATGAATTTTATGATATTATTCTCATTCAACACGAAATCTTAGTGAGAACTCGTCATGGAAATATGTTTGCAAAACAGTAGGCAATACTCGTGGAATAATGCAAGGAAGAGGGTATTAGGCTTATCCTGAATTATATTGATTGATGCCTCGTACGTTTAGTTGACCTTGATGCTACGAACAGGATTACCCCAAAACCATGGGCGCTTTCTTTTTTTAATTTTTTTCGACATGATGGATTCATGCATGTACCATGCGATTCATTCACATTATATTACACAGCTCATGCATATTGGACAAGTGGAGGCACAAATATTAGGGAGAAACCAAGCTAGATTATTTTGTTTATTGTCCCTATGCCTTTTTACCGTACTAGTAGGTTTTTCTCTTAATAAATGTAAGCCATTCAGTACCATTAGCCCAAATGCAAGGCCTCGCGCTTCAGAAACTTAAACTACTCACATCAAATCAAGAAAGAAGCTTTGAAGAAATTTTCCTTTTAATTTATTTAATGGAGAAAATTGCAACATGCATGGTAGTGATGTTCTAACGTACATATATATGTACTCCATGTACGTATAATGTGCGGGCGTCACTGTACGTACCGGTGGTCGAACTATATATTTTGTTTAGATAATGAAATGGTTTACAAAGGTCAACCTAATTAAGGGCCTGTTAATTAATTTGCATTAAAAGTTCACAGCATTTATATAAGTTTTCTACAGGATAAATGTGAATTTTTTTTACATAATAAGCAGTGGTTACAAGAACTTAATTTGAGAAGTACGGGGTATTATGAAAGTTGAACTTGGCATATGACTTGTTCCGCATTTCCAATATTTGGCTTATGTGTCAAAAAACAATGTGCACCGAGTTTTCAACAAAACAAAGTCCATTCTATATTTTTTTGTAAAATAATAAGGCAAATATAAGTAATATGAACCCTCAAAATATCCTGAAATTTAATTACATATATAAACAATATAAGGTAAGCTAGTGAAATCTATTTTCTCATTTAAAGCCCTTAAATATTCAGAATATATATGCACATGTTGTGTGGTGATTTTTTTGTGGATGCATGGTTGAGCATTTGTATATTCACCTCCATTGTCCTCTAGAAAGGACTATAAATTTCACTTAATTAGTGCAACCAAGTTGCTCCTAGGATTTAATTCTGTCAACCTTCAAGTATACATTTTCAATTTCATTTTATTTTAGCTCTTACACTGGTTGAGTTTCCTATCCGATCAAGTGTCTCTTTGCTTATATATAGTTAACAATTGTGTGTTTGTAAGTTGCTAATTTTGAGAAATATATATATTGATTGACAAATTGCTACAACTAAAGTTTTTTTTAACCAAAACCATTGAGGGTACAACTAAAGATTTTATGTGCACTTTTGATATGATATATTGTTTTACTAAATGATTAAAATATTAGAGGTGTTTGTACATACATATAATACCCACTAAATAATTGTTTGCGTAGTTTTGGTGCAGGATTGAACTCTATTATATATGGTAACCATGAAACAATACATAATAATAGCTAATTTCCTGAATTTTACTCTCCAGTTATCATATTGTAGCTTGAATAAATGACATTATCCATGGATTTAATTAATTGAAAATGGTTTAAGATTTAGGCGGTTTTTAGTCTAAGAGGGTCTTAACCATGAAAACTCCTAAAGTGAAGGGTCTCAAACGTAATGAAACCATATGAAATCTCTTATCAGATAAAGCTAGTGAATAGTTCGGGGTCTACTACGTTTGTCTCAAAGATAGCAATCTAGTATCTAATGAGACACATCCTAGTATATATTACAAATATAGATAGACCTCATTGGGGCTTAGGATGAGTTCTATGTCTAAGGTTGGAGATAGATTTTCAGCACACACAAAACGAGAAAGCTCATAAGCACATGATTAATTTAGTATTAATTATTATAAACTTGAAAAATAGATTTATTTGAATTTTTCAAACAACTTCTATATTGATTTTTTTTTTCAAAAAACACACCATTTAACAATTTGAAAAGCGTGCTAACCGAAAACGATAAAGCTGAAGTTTGGAGTTGAAAAAAAGAATTGGGCCTTAGGCTGTGTTTGATACATGGGGTTGGAAACCCATCTCCTCCGCACAAAAACGGAGCGGTTCATTAGCGCGTGATTAATTAAGTATTAGCTTTTTTTAAAAAATGGATCAATATGATTTGTTTAAGCAACTTTCGTATATAAACTTTTTACAAGAAACGGACCGTTTAGTAGTTTGAAAAGCGTGCGTGCGGAATATGAGGGAGAGGGGTTGGGAACCCCCTCATCCGTGCGCAGCCATAAGGCTCTCATCAGATAAAGCTAGTAAATAGTTCGGGGGGATTACTACCTCCATATTTATAGTAATCTAGTACTGAATGAATATATCCTAGTTCTACGAATATGAAAAAATCATTCGTTCATATTTGTAATATTACTATGTGTCTTATTCGATATTTAGATTGTTTTATTAATGGGATGGAGGGACAAGCAGAGCAAAGTTATGAAACGGCCCTATACGTATGCTGCAACTGGACAGAACGTCGGATGCGAACAAATAAAATCCGAATAATTAACAAAAAGCATCCATGCCTGCATGGTGGGGGATGCGGAGAAGCAACAGTTCCACTTAATTTGCAAAGCCTGTCTGCCATATATATTCTGAACCCCCTTTGGCATCTCTTCCCATTTTCCCTAACTACGCCGTACCTGTCTAGTCATAACAAAGGCTTATTTATATATCAGCAACTTCCTTGTTAATTAATCTTTAATTTGTATATGAGCAAGTGGCAAATTTGCTGGGATGCAGTACTAGTACCACAAAAACATCGCCGGGTCAATATGAGGTGTACTACGTACGTACTACACTCTTGGTTCATTGTCTCTGATATGTGTGCTAATAATCTAATCGATCGACCACTTGTTCTTGTGTCGTACAACAAAATTAAACTAGTAATTTCTTTCCTGATGGAGCCTTCATCAAGGTTTGGATTCACGGTGTGATGACCTAAAATACCCAACTAATGAGGGCTCGGGAATCCTAAACGGATCGAATCACATGCAATCTCGGTAGTTCAGCACATCCTCCCGCGGCGTGCTACTGGTGGTTTTAGAAGTTGTTTGTTTTTTTAAGGATACACATATCGATGGATTTATTCTATAAATAGGCTCAACAAGCTTGTGTAGGGCTTTACCGTTTAGCCTGATTATAGGCCGTGATATTTATTAGCGACTTAAAAATAACTATTTTTATTGTAAAGCACAGTGCAAACACAAGCGCTCACAACAAGGCTACCATTGAAAAATAATAATTAGCCTTAAATGAGAGCATCCATGTCAAAAAAAAAAATGTAGGATTTAAATTCAGGTGTGTGCTGGTTCCACCACAAAAAATCTAACTAGTTAGCTACGTTCGCTTCGCAAAAAAAAACAAAATTAATTTATACATAAAACTTATATATGTGTGTTCTTAGTAAATAAAAAGCTAATACTAAAAAATAAAATATGATAAAATCAAAATCAACTCTAAATTTAAGTTTGAAAAAAATAAATTTTGGTTGTGGCTGATAAGCGGAAGAGCAAACGATTTTCATCTATAATTAATATATTACTTGGATTTATTCTATATATAGGCTTGAGCAAGCCTTTTGTTTAATCTTGATCTGTAACTAATGTCTTGAAAAAAAAATTTAGTAAAGAACGGTAAAAACTTCAATTAATCAGCCGCGTATATAGTTATATCTTTTTTAGATAAACGAAAGCGCGAAATGAATAAGCTTGATGAGGTAAGTGAAAACAACGTACAAATTACACTGTTTTTTTTAGGGAATTACAAATTACACTGTGAACATATAGTCTTTGTTAGTATTTTTGAGAAATGCAACTAGCTAGGAGTGGGAAGCACCACTTGAAGCTAGCTAGCAAGCTATAAGAACTCGACATTGACATCGTTGGTATATATGCATACAGTGATCGAGCAAGCTAGCATAAGAAAAACATTTGGTTTTGTTAATTAATTAATGAAGGGCAACAATTAAACAAGAGAAATTAACGTACAACCGCTCCTAGGATTCTCCATTTTAAGTTGTAACTATAGCTTCCCCAATGGAGATGCATGGCGTACGGGGACCCCCTTAATTTCTCTTAGTACTACACAAAGTTAATTACTAATTAAACACAGAGAGAGGACACACACACATATAAAACTGTACTAATTAGGGGGTTCAACTTGCCGGTGATGTGAGCTCTCAACCTAAACTGTCGTAGGCCTATGATCTATCTAGCAAAGCTAGGTATTAGCTTGATTCCCAACATAAAATAAGCGTGCCAAACTGAAACGCACGTAAAACTGGATCATGATTCACGCAGCTAGTAGTAAGCATTTGGGATCGGAGGAGGGCAGATGCATGAATGGTTGGCAGCTGCTATCCCCCACAGAAGCATATGATATGATTTGCACGGCAGAGACTCTCGCTGCCTCCTACCAAGTTGGATCGAAAAAAAAAGAAAAGAAAAGGGTTGGAATAAACAAGGAGCAGGTGGTGGGGATAGCAAAACCGCCCATGGAAATCAAATCGGCTCTCTCGAGCGCCCACAGATGTTGGCGAGGAGGAAGACGACGACGTACGACGACCACCTCAACCAATCACCAGCCAGTGCGTGGAGCCCACACCTAGCTCGTACGGCTATACCGTGGGGGCCCCACGCCCCAGGTCGCTGGGGGCCGCCCTCCTCTCGCCGCGTGCACTTCCTCCCGGAAACGAGCGTTGCGATTCGCCCGCCGATGGATGGCGATGACGACGCTGACAACCACCGCCACGCGCTGTCATGTGTCCCCCACACTCACCGGATTTATAATTAGTATGTTATCCTCGGATTGCTTGACCTAATTGCCCTTGCCTTCTTGCCTGCTGCTTAATGCTAGCTGTAATGCATGCATGATACCATGTGTGGCTCGATCTGGAACTATTTTATGATGATATATAGCTTGTGCCGTTCCATGCATGCTGATGACAGTTATAGATTGTTGGTTCATCAACATCTGTCTGTCTCGATTTTTTCAGTCATAATCCCATTTTCTCTACAACTCCTGTTTGCTTGGATGTATTAATTGCATTGTACAAAACCGATTGACTCAAGTTCTTCATGACTCCATTCATGGTGCCAACAAATATTATATAATTATCGTTGTGGTTTCAGTAGAAATATAGGGATATGGATTTTGGGGATTTCTTGAGAGCGTAGCGTGGCTCTGCCCCCTTTCACTGTTTGGAGTTGCGTTTTAACCGTCGTAGTAGTTTCTAGCTTCAGTTTTTTATTTTGCCTTTTCTCCCCCCCTCGGGTATAAGCCACTCTAGCTGATTGCACTATGAAACAAAAACTCTTTTCCTGCTAATATATTAACGTGCAATCCTTTTGCGCGTTCGCGAAAAGGGATATGGATTTTCATTCTTCGAGGGGGCATCACATTGTTTCTTGCATATATACTACCTAAATAATAATAATAAAATTTTTTGACAATATAGGTTAAAACGATATATATCACTCTACAAACATGCAAAGATTAAATTCGACTTACACAAGTTGTAAAAAGAACAAATTAAACTGAAACTAGTTAACGTATATTTTACAGTTATTTTTGTTACAACTTGTAGAAATCGAATTAATTTGAGCTTGTATGTTTATGGAGTGATATATTTTATATTAATCTATCTTGTGTTTTTTTTAGAAAAACTATAACTCTTTAGGTGGCATGAAAGAAACGAGAAGACATTCTCTTGAGGGGTGAAAACACTCTCCCGAAATTTAGTGACTTCAGTGAATTTCGGTTGCATACCGAGCATGTGTATTAAAGTGATGCGCCTGCGAGTATGTGCGCGTGTATGGTGAATACAACTAGGGAAGTGGCGAATGGCCAAATTAACATAGGTGTACATATATGAGTCCATGTTAATGCCCAAAATCAATTTAATTAAGGAATTTATCCAATAACAAATAATCAGAAAAATGCAATGGTCAAATAAGTGTGATCCAAGAGACTAACAAGATACTGAGGAAATTATCTCTCTTGAGTCTTGAGGAAAGGAAAACAAGATAGATCAAGCACAACACAATTAAGTCCAATAATTAAAGGATGGTATGAACTTGGAGATCTGATACCGTACTTGTCTCGACCATAAACAATGTCAACTAGAGCTATGGTAAAGGTTGAGCGGGAGGAAGAATCATTCTTCTTCGTGGAGTTATCTAAGAGAAACATGTCACTATACACTAATTGAGGTATGTTCACTCTTTCAGGGAGCAAACCAGGGGGTGAATTAAGCCAAGATAATGAGCCAAGCCTAGCTATATAGGGCTTATAGGGCATCTTACTGTGTATTTCCAAAATTTTTAGATAGGATCGTAAAAGATATTAATTAAAGAGACAAACCTATAAATCAAGCCCTAATTATTGCTTTAGACTAGTGAGAGTCGTAGCTATATTACTACTGTTGGAATTTTCAAGAACACACTTAGTTGATTTGTTCTTATAAAACTAAATAATTATAACAGAGCGTGGATATTATATTAGAAGAAGAAAAATGAAACGCGCATGTTATCCCTCGAGGAGAAACCGTCAAAACCAACTAAATGTAGAGAAGTAAGCGGTGATGATTTGACAAGACCACAGCTAATCTAGTAAATTAAGCTTTGTTCTAGAGTCGTTACACTTTATCTATTTAATTAGTTTTCTGTTTGCTACACTGAGGTGGTTTTCATGTCATATATACATTCCGAGCTAAGTCAGCATATTGCAACAGCTAGCAGTACTACTATAGCTTGATCAATGGACTAAACATAGGACTTGTTTTTTTTTCCTCCTAATACCGGGTTTCTAATTAGTCGGAACCTTCTGTCAGATCCCTTTCTTTTTGAGGCAAGTACACAATATATATTCAACTCCCATATATATATATATATATATTAATAACCAAGTTAATTCAACCTAGGACCACTTGGTCAGCCAGATCGATCACCATCACATACCTAGTATGTATATATATAACTAATTATCTAAGCAATTAAAGTTTAGTTAGTTTTAGAAGAAGCTTAAGAGAGATGGAACAGTGAGGGGTATTAGGGTAACATCACATGTAGGCGAGAAAACCAGCTTTCCACTCCCAGGGAAACCGGAGGCTTTCCAGTCCGCTGCCGAGCTAACCCACGGCTCCACCTCCCAATGCTTTATATACACCCAACCTCTCCGCCCACACACCCACCACCATTTCCTCCTCCTTCTTCTACCTCTAGCTCGGCTAGATTGCATTGCTAGCTCGATCGATCTCACCGGTCGTTGTCGTCGCCGCGCGGGTTAGTTTGCGAGGATCATGCGGATGAGCTGCAACGGGTGCCGCGTGCTGCGCAAGGGGTGCAGCGACAACTGCGCCATCCGCCCCTGCCTGCAGTGGATTCGCAGCCCCGATGCGCAGGCCAACGCCACCGTCTTCCTCGCCAAGTTCTACGGCCGCGCCGGCCTCATCAACCTCATCACCGCCGGCCCCGACCACGTCCGTCCTGGTACGTGCTTGTCAATTGGTAGCTAGCTACATGGCCATGGCGTTTGAGTTTTCGTTCTCTGACTTTGTGTTTGCGTATATACGTGCAGCCATATTCCGGTCACTGCTGTACGAGGCTTGCGGGCGGATGCTGAACCCGGTGTACGGATCCGTCGGCCTCCTCTGGTCGGGGAACTGGCAGCTCTGCCAGTCCGCCGTCGAGTCCGTCCTCCGCGGCATGCCCATCGCGCAGCCGCCGCCGTCCGCCACCGCCGTGCCCCCGCTCCCAACGTGCGACATCCGCCACGTCGGCGCCAGGAGAGGCGACGTCCATGGCGCCGCCGCCGGCCCGGTTGCCGACCTCCACCGGCTGGACATCAGCTCGCGCGCCAAGTTCAAGAGGCCCGGCGGCGGCGGCTCCGCCCACAGGTCCGACCATTCCTCCTTCGAGCTCGTCTTCTCCAAGCCCGCCGCCGCCATGGCCGTCGACGTGATAAGGCAGGCGCAGCCGCTCAACTGGGCGCCCGGGGCGCTCAGCCACGAGTCGGCGAGCCACGACGCCGCGCCGCCGGAGAGCGAGGGCCACAGCAACGACACGGCCGACACCGTGGACGGCTCTCACGTCAGCCAGTCGGAGCCGGAGCCGAGAGCGACGTCGGCGGCGACCGAGGTGCACGACGCCGGCCTAGACCTCACATTAGGTCTGCCACCGCCGGTGCAAAAGACCGAGCCGGCGGACAGCGACGGCGGCAGCCAGCAGCAACACGATCATCGGAAGGAGAAGCCGGTGGAGCTCGGCTTGGCGATCTCAACTTCAGTAGCAGCTCAATGACCGATCAATATATACCTAAATACTTGTGATCAAATTTCCAATGGACATATACTGATAGAGAGAAACATATATGGAGGATCAGGAGGAGGGGTATTTTGACGGTCCTAAGTGTCAATTAATTAGGTGTTAATTCATAGGAGCTAGTGTGTATTTGATGTCTTCCAATATTGGAGACATCGATGTAATAATCATCCACCTTTTCTTTTTCTTTCTATACACTGTCATATTCATTTTTCTCTTTTCATCTCTTATCCTTTTTAGTTCGAGATCAATATTTTCCATGTATAGAGAGTTTGATGTATGCGTGCGTGACTATGATACCGATATATAGCACCTGAAAGGGATTCGTGTACGTCATGCATATGTGCATGCATGCTATTTATGATACAGGAACTATATAGACGAATTTCTTTGTTAACAGAAATAATTCCGAGCTCATATATATATGATGCAGATGCACACACTTAAATTTCATATGTAGATGAATATTTGTTTCCACATAGCAAACATATCAAATTTTCTGATAAATTACCAAAATATAACTCTATGGGATTTCGACTAAATACTTGAGCTTGATTGGATATATTTCTCAGAACCAAAAAAAAAGGCAAAGAAATTAATTAAATCCAGTACTAGAAAATTTTCCTCCAAGGTAAAGGGGTTCACATAGAAGTTGGAACTTGAAAAGAGTTCGATCTGACTGTCCCTAGCTAGCTCTCTCTCTCTCTCTCTCTCTGTGATGCACATGACCTTATCTAGTTGTTCTTTGTCCACGTTAATGTGTGTGTACAGTTAACAGTAGATGCACAAGCAGCTGAGAAAGAAAGACAAGCCTTTTTCTAGGATTGGTGTGTGTCTAGTAGCTTGCTAAGAGAGAGAAACAAATTGAGAGAGAGATGGACAACTTTAAATTTTCTTGGTGCATGCGGCGCCCCCACAGGGAGAGGTTCAGTGTATATGGCAAAAGTATGCGGAATGGGAGGCCAAATTGCACAATAAAAATGGAAAAGTTAGCTAGGGTTTGATCACCTCCAAGCAGGAGAACAAGACTGACAAATGAAGCGCATAAAGCATTGTTTAGACAATTTGCCAACTAGTTAATTAATTAAGTATCTCGATCGCCAATGGCACTGCATCACCAACTATATATACTACTATAGCTGCTACTTTACATTTGATGCAGACATTGTATATTTGTGCGAATTTAACCGGACATTTCTCGGACGGCGTCGAAAGCCGTGTGCACTACAAGATTATTTGGCATGCACACATATGATAAATGAAAAACTACTGTACTACTCCGTTTCCAGCTGGATAAAAAAAAAAGAAGACTTGAAAGAAGAGGCATCTCTCCAAACATTTTTTTTTAAGAAATTATGAGCATGTTGGAACTGAGCACGAGAGCATACAGTTGAAACCACACACATTGTCACTGCACTATCAAGTGTATCTCATCCAACTAGATGATTATACATAGTAGTATATCGTCTTTCATAACAAGTTAGGTAAAAATATTATGCCAACATCAAAATTTGTCTGCATGGATGAAGGAAACAACCTCTAACTCTAAGTGTGCCAGGGAATAATACTCCCTACATATAGATGTATTGCCTTTTGTGCTTCGAAATTAAAAAAAAACGTATTAATTGTTGAATCAAAAACCTATGAGAGTAAAAAACATACGTGTGTTTAAACGTGATCGTCAATATGCAACGGAGGAGACGTACGTACTACAACATATTGTGGTGTGCCACATCAGTTTGAGAGAAAAGAAGAGAACACACAAATTATATATATTTCTACTCTCCACAAGCATCAAAACGTTTAGTCTTTCAGTTCGCACACGAGGGGGAAAATGACCTAGCTAATTAACCCAGATGGATATGCTTCGATTAGTGGACTAGAGCCACACTCTCGTTTCATAGTCCTATATATGGCGACATGTCGTGTATCACACATAGCAGCTGGGCGGTCAGTTGCATAATTAGCTAGTGTTAATTAAGTTGCCATGTGCTTAAATGTCTGATATTATATGTGTATATATATAAAATCAATAGAGAGAAACATACACGTGCGTTTTTTAGGTGAGGGAAAAGAAATATTTAATTCTATATGTAAAAGAATGACGGCACCAAAGTACTTTGCATGACAGAACCACTAAAGGTATAGTATGTACAATTCTCTTAGTATTGCTAATTATGAATATTTGTCAATATGAAAGAGAGAGAAAGAGGAGAGACAAAAACATCATTGCTTTGGTAACAACGGCTCAACAACGATTCTTAGCCTCTATAATATGAAAACATGGTTGCATGAGAGTGAAGAAATGAAAAGAATAATTATTTAAATACTTTTTTTAAGTTAATGCAATGGTTAGAGTATTTGTTGTCTCAACTGTTGTAATGATATAGGATCTAAATAATATTATACCTAAGAGATTATACTTATCTCTACCATTGAGAATGCCCTAATAATATCATTTTCACATATATTGAATTGTGGTGTATTGACATATTTTAGTATGTTAAAGATTATACACATATGATCTACGATGGCGTCTACTTTAGAACATGGGAATACATAGTATATAGCAAAAGTAAAAGGTACTTTATTATTCACCTTTATATTTTTGTTATATTAAGTATTGCTAAGAGCAAGTTTAATAGTATAGTAGATTTAAAAATTGACATATCATCTACAGCTAATTATTTAATAGACTACACATATAATAGTTTCATATAAATATATACTAAACCATTAATACTTGAGCCACCTTTTGTACACACATTATCCTGAAGTTTGTGTTATAGTTGGCTATAAATCTGTAATCTGTTTTTTCTCTCTCCTCCATATGTGCCAATAGCTACTAGCTTATATATAGTCTTCGTTTGTTTGACTCCTAATACGATCCCTCTCCCCCCCCCCCCCCCCCCCCCCAACCCCCACACACACCAAATTTCTATTGAAGTGTAGGTAGTACGTATTTGTACGTTTTACGAGCCAGACGACAAGCCTATTAGCAATGGCCTCTAATGATGTTTTGTATTATGATGGAATAGCCCAGTAGGTAGAAAGTCTAGATAGCTAAATAGCAATGGCTATCTAATAATGTTTTGTTCATCATGCTTGCTCGATCGGGAAAGCGTACGTGAGGCGCGGCGATGAGGGCCACTCCAAAATAAACATGCAGTATATATAGCACAGCGACCCACACAAATTAACATCAGAAAAAAAAAGTTACATGACATGCTTAACACATGAGAGTTTAACTAGCTATACCGCTATTAGAACAAAATGTTTCAAAATATACATTACCTAAACGTTTAATAGCATTGTTATATCGCTGTTTTAGTCCAATATATGTACTGTTAAAAGCTTTCTCTAACAAATATTGAGCAACACGTAATGGTATATTAATTAATACACTAGCACTAAGGATCTCCTTTTACATTGGCAAGACTAGTCAATTAACCAATGTGACGACTATACTAGGCAGATCAGATCAATCGGTTGGGGCATTTAAAATATGATTATTCATCCAACATTGTTTAGGAGAACTGGTACTATCACTTTTTGACAACTGGCATAATGCAAGAACCTTCATTGCCACAATTCTTTAACCCCTCTTCTAGAACTTCTCTAAACTTAACATGTAGTAGCTAGACACTGCCAGTTGCATCCCATGAAGATGTACATACACATATCTAAAGAGCTTCAAAGTCGAACGGCATTGGAGCTGAGACTGTTGGGTGGACCTCAGAAGACAAGGACTGGACGACTTTGTGTCTATTTCAGCTAGATGCATAATTTCATACCCGCGGCACTAAACTGCCCCGACCAAATATTATTCTGCAAGTAATATGACTCCATTGGTGTGTAGTACTAGCTTTAGGTGATCAAATTGCAATATTCATTTTACGCTCTAGCTATGACGCATGAATTCCGTGTTCAACCAAGGGAAAGAAAGCTCCTTGTTGACGCAACCTCCTCTATATGCCATATCACCACCGGAGATCCATCACCCATCAATACATAGACCATGAACCCTAGCTACGATAGTGAAATCGCTGAAATCTAAGTTGACATCTTCGTTACCACGGCCAATTGATGCTTGAATCATTCAACCCACCAATCTAGCAACCGATTGAAATCTCTCCTATGATTTTGAGTTGAAATTGAGGTTTCTGTGTATGAACGTCAATGTGCCTGAGTGGAAAGATGGGAGGATCAAAATGTGGCAAGATGTAGAAAAAAGGTAGGACGAAAGAATGATATATTAGTGTACAACCATTATGTAGTATAGTGATATATATAAATAAACTCCATGAATATGATATGAAAATATGTTTTCAACCGCCTCAAAACAATATATTCTGTCATTGTATAGTTCATGTAAAAAGCTGGAAGATCCTCACTAAAGATTGTGTTTATAAAAGTTAGATCCCTAGTGAAAATCAACCAATCAATATTTTATTGTGTTGTGATTCGAAGAAATTATACATGTCACAAGGATCAACAAATCAACCAAAATTACCAAAAAAAAATTACATGGCATATCTCTTAATATCATGTAGAATGTTTTTGGTTTACTATTAATTAATCTTTCATGAATAGGAAAAGTTAGGGCTCATTTGGTAGGGCTCTAAATTCTAAATTTAACTCCAGTATTTGAGTATGGAGTGGAGTTGTGAAGTTGTTTAAACCTAGCTTCTCCTAGTTTATTTTGTGAGAGCATTTCAACTAGCTCTACTTTTTTAGGTGGAGATGAAACTATTTGGTTAGACTTAAGTTTTAGAAGAGATGGAGCTGAACTGGAGCGGTGTCAAACACACTTAATTAGATCATATAATAACAGCTGGTGCAGGCCCATCAAACACGTCACTGTGCTATATATAAAGTTTATTGAACCATTCCCCTGCATAAAATAAGCAATTGGCGCGTGGTGACCACGGTGTGGGAATCGTTTGGTCCATGTGGTCAGAGAGGACTCTGCATTGCTTGCATAAAAAAGAAAGCAAATATTAAAAGTATAGATCTAATTGGAGGCAGTTTTGGCTTTCTTGGGTGTGGGAAGGTTCGCCTTCATCCTCCTCTCCTCGAGACCTCCCAACACACAATGGACTGGATAGATACGCCAACGCCAGCGGCCTCCTCTTTGGCCGATGCAGCTGTAGTTAGTAATAATTAAAGAACTAATATGTGTTTAAACAAATCTCTGGACCTAATTGGTGTGGTGATCAGCTAGCTGGTCGCTTGTTCCTTCATTTAGTCATGCTTGAATTTGTTTTCTCGGATGGCATGGCATATGTTTTGACTTTATATGTCAATGGTTTAATGGCTCACGGTTTCTGTGGCATGCATGTCACAAAACTTTGGCTGAACTTTGACTCAGCTGAAACGATGACCAATTAATTTGAGAACCTGAAAAGACAAATATATATTATACACCGGCACATTTTAATTTAGTTTAGAAACAAAATAATTACAACATACAAATCTACGAGCATATTTTTTTAGTTTATACTCCCTCCGTATTTTAATGCATGACGCCGTTGACATTTTAATTAACGTTTGACCACTCATCTTATTCAAATTTTTTATGCAAATATAAAAAATACTTATGTCATGCTTAAAGAACATTTGATGATAAATCAAATCACAATAAAATAAATTATAATTACATATTTTTTTAAATAAGACAAAAGGTCAAACGTTTGTCAAAAAGTTAACGGCGTCATACATTAAAATATGGAAGGAGTACATGATAATTTCTTTAAAACGATCAGACCATTGCCAATATTTTATATAAGAAAAAATGTGACCTATTTTAAAGAGAAAACAGAAACAAACCATATAATACACAGTTAATTAGAGAAAATTATGCAGATATATACATGATATAAACTTGCTTATATTAATTACTAGCTAGCATTAGCAGTAACACTGTATTTTTAGGTTTGAGAGGATATACTAATATTGCAGTGCATTTCTCCCATTCAGAGCAGGAAATACGTACGGACGATGCCGTAGCCCGTGAGTGAATAATCTACAAGAGAGGTGGTGTTAATTACGTGCATTTTGAACAAGTGACTCAATAATAAAATCCTTCCACAATAATTTGTACACATATCAGATCCCACAGGAAAATGGGGAGGACTCTGCTCGAGAGACGCGTCAAAACATTTTAAATTAATATGCTTTTAACGAAACGGCCGGAGCCCCGGAACGTAGGTTACGATTATAGCTTTGTTCAGAGTATTCTTGTATAAGAATTAATCCAAATCAGTGAATTAGTACTAATTGACTTCATCATTGGTTCTTATCCCTGATTATATGTTCTGTACATATCTTATATGCTAGCTATATGTGGTGATGCACATTTATTTGCGTGCATGCATGCATGGCCGGTATGAAACTGCTAGGGTTGAAAAGATTATTATATTTATGTACATTTAGATTAATTTAATTTCGTCCAAATCAGTGGATCAAAGGGGTTAATTTGGAATTATACTCCTAGCTATAGCTAGCTAATAGTATAATATACCGATGAAAAGTAACTGCCTGTACAAACCTTTTTTCCTGCGTACTGTTAGCTAGCTGCTCGATCGGACAAATTAATATTTTGACCCATAATGAAGTGCGTACTTACGTATGAATTACTATATCCTCCATTAATTCACTTATGTGAGGAACCATTTTTATGTGAAAGCGAAGTAGTATGAGCTTTATCCATACATATACACGGGGCTTTCGCAGCGAACAATTGAACAAGTTGGAGAAAGCGACGGCGGGGTGGCCCATAGATTTTGACAACCTTAGCCCAAGTTGGCAACCCACTTGAATTTTGTACCTGTCTGTCATCCACGGCCCACGGCCCAAGGAGCAACAACGCGAGCATACGGGCCATCCAACTGTCTAGTTGGGCTCGATTCACCCAGAAGCGGCCCATTAAGCGCGAGGGGTAGCCTGGCCCAGTCCGAGATCAAGAAAGAAGGGATTTTTCATCAGCGCTTAAGTTTCACAATTCATAGTACTATATGCTCTCTCTCCATCAAAACTAGCTAGTTAGCCGCATGTGACTAGCACCTACACAAAATTAATTACGTTTTTTTATACATGATTTTCTCAAATTTTGTTAAATAGTCGTCTCGTTGTCTTACCATATTAAAAAAAATCGAATATCGGGTTTCCAGTTTTATAGTATTAAAAGTCATGCCAGTCATCAGCCCCTTACTTTTTTTTGCTACATCTTAATTTACTTGTCCAATATGTCACGGTTTCTATTTATTCCTCCATTTTCCTTGAGACCTTTAAAATCATACCATATAGTTTTTAGAATTCATTGCCTCGTCGAGTTCTCGTTTTATTGTTTTTAGAAGTACCATCAAACGCTACTACCGTACTCATTTATTGTTTTTATTATTGAGTTCTCGATGATCTCTCCTTTTAGTATTTTGTTTATTTCTAAATTGTATTTCTACTTAAATTTTTTTTCTGATCTAGATTTTAATTTTATTTTTATTCTAAATTTTAATTAATCTCGTGTTATGTTCTAGATGGAATATTTTTGCAATATTTATTTTTTATTCCGAATTTCAGTTTTTTAAAATTTTATTCCTACTTAAACCCTATTTTCCTTTTGGTTAATCTTAGAATTTTACTTTATTTGAATTTTAATTAATCTCGTATTGGGTTTTATATGACTGTTATTCGATATATTCGTTACTTTTAATTCTGAATTTCAGTTATTTATAAATTTTATTCCTACTTAAACTCTCTTTTTCTAATTTCAAAATTTATTTTATTTTTATTTTGAATTTAGTTAAACTCGTGTTGTGTTCTAAATGGACTGTCGTTTCAATATTCCTTATTATTTTATTTCAAAATTATATTACTACTCGAAGTCTTGAACTCTCTATTTCCATTTTCTAATTTAGAATTTATTTATTTTTGTATTCTCAATTTTATTTAGTCTTGTATTGTGTTCTATCTGGGCTCTTCTTCAAATATTATTGCTTATTTTTAATTCTAAATTTAAGTTATTTTTAAATTATATTTCTACGTGGACTCTTGGAACTAATATACTTTGTTAATATGCTATACTAACTTTAAGTATTTAAACTGCTAAAAGTTCAAAAATAAATAGGATTCCATGACAATGTTTGGATGTCCATTGCTGATCCTTGCCAATTATTTTACCTTATTATGATACGTGGAAGTTGCTTTAAAATATTAAATATATTTGTTTATCAAGTTTGTAATAATTAAAACTTAATTAGTCACGTGCTAATATCTTTCTTGTTCTACGTACATTAACTTAATCTTCATTTTTATCAGTGAAGAAATGGTACACCAATATATACATGTAGGCAGCACTAGTGTACTTTTGCTATATATATATATAGCAATATATATATATATATATATATATATATATATATATATATAGAGAGAGAGAGAGAGGACCTGTTTAGATGCCTTGGCAAGTTTTTTCATCCTGTCACATCGAATGTTTGGACACATGTATGGAGTATTAAATATTAGAAAAAAACTAATTATACAGATTACGTATAAATTGCGAGATAAAACTTTTAAGCCTAATTGCTCCATGATTTGATAATGTAGTACTACAATAAACATTTGCTAATGACAGATTAATTAGTCTTAATAAATTCGTCTCCCAATTTATCGGCGGAATCTGTAATTTATTTTGTTATTATACTACGTTTAATACTTTAAATATGTGTCCGTATATCCGACGTGACATGGCAAAAATTTTCACCGTGAATCTAAACGCGGCCATAAACCAAAATTAGTCAAGGACAACATGGTGGCCTAAGTGATCTGATCGGGCTGTCTACTGCATGCTGGAGAGGCACGCGTCACGCTCTGATGAAGATCACGTATGGGGATTGGTAACGCAATTAATATAAGCTTGACCCATTGGTGTCTGAAATTGCAGACTCTGTCGATGATTGCTCCAATTAATAATGCACTCGCTCAGCTGATTAACGCTCAATTTAATGTACAAATTCATTAAGAAATTAAATAGTCATCCTACATGTTCCTCTACATGTGAGCTTAGCGTAGTGGGAGAGCGGGACAAAAGATGCTCGATCTGGAAATTAACCATCGCATCGATGGAGAGCTAGCTTGATGAGGCATCGATCCTACCCCTATGGATGAAGGCTGATTTCATTTTGTGCATACACCGTGCAGATTGCTTTCCAAATTCATTGATCATAAAATCTTTTTAAGTAAATTTCATCAAATGACAAATGATTCGACAAAATTATCGCAAAACCGTATATTCCGAATGCATTGTGAAATTTATGAAACTGTAGATAGAATTTAGAACATGTAAAAAATAGTTTTATAATAAATTTGACGATTTGACTACAAGCCAATAATATATATTGTGGTAAACTTGAGAATAACATTACAGCATTGTTGCAGTTTTTTTCCCTATGGTATTGGATCATTATCTATTTTCAGAAGCTTTGCCAATACCTACGGGGTGAGAATAACCATCCCCTAAATTCGGCTCTGATTGTGGTTGAGCTAGGGCTAATGAGATATAAAAAAATAAATGAATTAACTAAAATTAATTTATAGCTAAAACTTTTATATGTTATTTGCTTGCAGTTTATAAACCAAGGCTAAAGAATAGGCTATGAAAAAAACCTTCATCAATATAGTTATACTGTCACAACTTTTATTGGCTCATTTGCTTTAGAAAATTAATGGGATGTGTGAAATGAGGGTAACTATGTAATCTGCCATATCTCTTATGTTTCTGTGAAATTTGTTAGAACGACAACTAATTTCAAATGGAGTGAGTACATTAGCACGCAACTGCGGATGGAGTGAGCAATTTGAAGTAGAGAAATACTCTCTCTCTCTCTCTCTCTCTCTCTCTCTGTCTGAAATAACCATGGTAAATTAAGTTTCTGATCTCCGGCGCATGCATGAAGCTGGTGTGAACAGGAGCAACAATATGCAATGACGAATTCTTGTATATATGAGTATATGACTGAAAGTAAGAACACACTTCCCTGCAGGAACCTGTACAGAACACATCAAAGGCACCCAATTCGATGGCCGCCGTGCTTGCAGTAATCACTGATCCGTGCAACACCATAGCCGGCAATTTAGATCGAGTTGGCTTTGGAACAGCCAAGCAGTATGACACACACACACATTCTCTGCTCGTACAAACTACTACAAATTGCTAGCTACGATCGATCTGATCAAGCGTACTCATGTCTAGCTAGCTGAATCGATCGATGCATGTACGTATCTTATATATATTTCTACCTGTTGTGGAGGGCATCGGGGCAGCTTGGAATCCGCCGCTTGTCGTCGGCGAACCGGGCAGCAGCTTCAGAAGCCGACGACGACGACGACGAGCTCCACCTCGGCGCCGCCGCGGGGACCGGCCGCGAGCCGACGGCGTACGACGAGCCCACCATGCCAGGGCGTCTCGCCGGCGTCGGCGCCTGGAACGCGTCTGCCAGGCCGCCGCCGCCGTGGAGCCAGAGCGCCCACGCCAGGCACAGGATGAGCGCGAGGCGACGGCGAGGCAGCGGCGTCGTCGCCGGCGGTGGCGGCATCGAGCTAGCTTAGAGAGTGAAGAAATGGTCGGTGTTTGTGCTTGGAAAGCTAGGCTTTTGGTTTAACTAGTTAGGTTAGCGTTGGCTGTTTCCGCTCTGAAACAAATAATGCGTGTGAGAAGCGGGAATCAAGGAGAGTTGCCCCAAGTATAGGAGTATAAGCTTGGAGTAGTATAATACACTTCATTTTCTACTGGAAGAAGAAGATTTTACAGGTGCAACACATTAACAATTTACTTGGTTGACCACCTGAAAATCCTAGGTAAATTGCATTAGACTGTGTTTAGTTTCTGAAATTGGAGAGAAGTTTGGGAAAAGTTGGTAGTTTGGAAAAAAAGTTAGGAGTTTATGTGTATATGAAAGTTTTGGATGTGATGTGATGTGATGGAAAGTTGGAAGCTGCGGGAAAGTTTAGTGTGAACTAAACAAGGCCTTAGTTAAGAGCATATGGGTGCAGATGTGATATTAATTAAGTTACTATTACTCCTAGCTAGTACTACTCCTTCCGTCCCATAATATAAAAAGTTTTAGAGTTTGATATGGCTATCAAGAAAGTAGGTATGAGTGAATGGTGGAGGTTTGTGATTGGACGAGTAGTAGAGGTAGGTGGAAAAAGTGAATGGAGGGTTGTGATTGGTTGGAAAAAGAATGCTGGTAAAAAAGTTGTTATGTTTTGAGATAAATCTTAAGAGTTAAAAGTTGTTATATTTTGGGACGCGAGAGAGTAATTGCTATTGGAGACTGAATGCCTCATTAGCTGGTAAAAAAAATAATACAAGTAGGTACAGTACTCCTACTCCTGAGCAGTATAGAAGAACAGTAGTAGCAGTCCTGAAGCTGAGAATCACGGGCAAGTAGGGAACTTGTTTAATCCCTGGCAGTACGACGTAGGACCTTCATCAGAGTAGAATAATAATTATAATAATGAGTTAATGATCGAGAGGAGGAGAGGTAGTACTAGTGTAGTACAACAGCAAGTTGGTGGTGGTTAATTTGCAAAAATGCAAGAGATGCTGCAGGGTGACGACGACTGTGCCGCGGCGCGTTACACCGTGCCGCGATTGGGGCTGACGCTGGTGTACGGCTCCCCGCCTCGCCCGGGGGTCCATTTGCCCGGACCCGGCGACGACGACGACGACGACGACGACGGATAGCTCACATGCGCCACGGCCGGCCTCCATCTCAATCCATCGACCGTATAGCTTGCCTTGTTGCTAGCTTTCTCCTTTGCACGTGATGAACTTGCCGGGACGAACGATATAGGCCACCAATTGCTGTACTTTCTTCTCAAAAAAGGAGCTTTTTTTTTTCATTGCCTTTTACTGTTCTGCAATACAAGGTGTTCGGTGTTCAGTTCTCTTTGGTTGTTCAGCATTTCTTTTTCCAAACCGGTGTTAATTGCAAAATGTGATGAAAAATGTTTGGCATTTGTTCTAGCATTTAGGTGAGTCGTTTATAGCCGTATTATTCGCTCAAACGTCCCCTGTTTTGCTGCTGCTGCTGGTGCTGCTATTTTTCTGCACTAGAAATTAGAAAACGTCCAAAAGGATATCAAACAAAACAACCGCCAAACATTAGGCATGGACTGTCTAGTATAGCCGTAAAGAGAACAAATTAATAGCATATGGCAATTCAATCATGGGGTGCCATTGTTACCAATAATGCTGTCAGATGAATGCTTCCCACCACAAGTCCATGCTACTGCTGATGCACAAGGGTGTGCATCCATCTCACCCAGCAATTTAATTTAATTTTGTTACAATTACCGGATTCTTTCGGGCTGGCCTTCCTCACTCCTTATGGCTGCTCGCTTCCCGCATGCCTGAGCATTTTTGAGTGGGCTTCGACTCTCTAATCCTCATCTTTTGGCAGTTTTGGAAGAGGTGAAATTCTAGAATTCTCGATTTTTCTCTCTCCTCGGTCTCTGTGGTTTGAAAGTCCATCCTTAAGGAAGGCTGTTTGTGGTCTTGTACTAACACTGTTGTTTTTGGAGGCTTGTTGGAAGAGTAGCAGGGCTTCACCTCCACCTTCTCTCTTTATAGTTGTGGTCACACTGTTGTTTTTGGAGGCTTGTTGGGAGAGTAGCAGGGCTTCACCTCCACCTTCTCTCTTTATAGTTCCAGTAGTAGTTTTTTCCTTTACCTTACCGGTTCTTTTTTTTTCTCTTTGTTTCTTGTCCCCAGACAATGACCGTATGACCAATTGCGTTGTTTAAAAATAAAATTATGTCTTCTTTTAATATATTAACATGCAATCGTATTGCACATTCGTAAAAAAAAATTACTGGATTCTTTCCAATCCCAGCTGATCGATGAGAAGCAACAACACAAGGTGTGGGACTGTTTGGATCCTAGTGATGATCACAGCTACAATGGCCATGTCCTTTCTTTTCCTTCCAGCTGAAGAAGCTATTGATAATTTGTCCTGTCACTTAGGGCTCCCACATAGTAACACCCAGTTGCAACTCGCCCAATAAAACGACCCAGCAATAACAAGTCACAGGCACTGTCCTCATGCATGGTTTGCCCTTTGTATTTTTGTGAGTTTTTCTCTCCTAGTTGGATAGGGCCCAAGCTAACTTGAATGGACATGTCTGGGGCTAATGACAAACTAGTCCGGTTCATCACTACTGCCCCAGTGACATGACCACCGGAAATGGAAATATATATATAGTAGTACTTCTGATCACAGATATGACAATTCAGATGGGTACAACACGTACACATGCCCAGCCATTTTGGCCATTTTCCAGCAAAAGAAAGCATATATAATCCACTAGAAGAATTCGATCAGTTTTCTCTTCTCAAAAAAACAACAAGAACAAGAATTCAGTTTCACTCACAGCTACTTAAAGACTAGAGAGGCAGTGGTAGTAAAACTGACATCCTTGTGGGTTTGACAGGGAAACGATGACTTGTACAAGCCAAACAAAAACAGAAGTGAAGAGAAAATTTGCATAAATGAGAATTCAGACCTCGGCCTTGTGCTCGGGGCGATGGGTGAACTCGAAGTCGACGTGGACGAAGGCGCGCTCGACTTCGGGGAGCTGCTCCAGCTTCTCCTGGAGCGACTCCCCGATGTCGTGCGCGTGGCTGAGCGGCATGTCGCCGGGGAGGACGATGTCCACCTCCACGAAGTAGTGAGTCCCGAAGGTGTATGCCCTCACTGTGTCGATGTGCCGGATCTCCTCGTGGTGGTTCCATATCAGGTACGTCAGCTTCGTCAGGTACTCCGCCGGCGCCGACCTGCCGATCAGCGTCCCCACGTTCTCCACCACCGTCCGAGCCCACGTCGTGATCGTGTACACCGCGATCTGCATATATATCCACCATTAATTCTCACATGGATCGAGTAGCTAGCAGAGTGGCAGGCAGGCAGCAATGGGGCACTCACCAGTATGGCTCCGACCGGATCCATCCACCATTTGTACCGGACGGCGAGGAGCGCGCTGACGAGGCCGACCGAGTTGGTGATCACGTCGAAGAAATGGTCCTGCGCGTAGGCTCTCACGATCTCGTTCTTGAACGACCGGCAGTAGAGCATCAGGAAGAACTTCACCACTGCGACGGAGGACATGCTGCCGATCATCCACAGCTCCTTCCTGTGGTCGAACACCTGGTGCTCCTGTAAGGCCATTGCATATAGTAATAGATTAAGCTAGTGTCAGTTGGTAAATCACATAATTAATAGATTATGAAATTGACGAAGAGTGTTCGTGGGTATGCCTACATTTGTGATAAGCTGACGCCCTGATTCGATTAGCACTTGGAAGCCAAGTGTACCCATTACAGATGCAAATACTATTATGCCCTGAAAAAATCAGGTTACTCAGTTAGCTCCAATAGTTGTCATAGCAGGTAATCTCTAGCATAAAAGCACCGCTTAAGTTCAGAGTAATGCAAAACTGATAAAAGAGAACAGATTTCAATTAACCGAGTCATTACCACTGGCTGCATTCGTCTCTTCCCAATTGGATAGCTGTACTTGTTGGGCTTTTTCATAGCATGTGCAGTAAACCAGAGTATGAAACCTGACAAAAGATCCAGTAGGGAGTCCAGTGTCGATGCTATTACTGCCATCGATAAACTTTCAACTGATGCAAGAACTTTCCCAATGAAAAGAATCAGATTGATGATATTCGACAGGTTGATGGCCAATCGTTCGCCCTTTGCCATTTGCCTCAACTCTTCCTAACAAAACAACATGAAGACATACTTCATACACTAGGTGTATAGAAGATAAAAAAGAAATATATTGCATCCAATTTATAGTTACAAATCTGGCAATTGCATATTGCATTGAGGAAAGGTGTTCTCTTAACAAGATTTTACCTCAGTAGGAGCATTCTGATCTAAGGAACCAATCTCATTCATGGTTTCCATCTCGCTGAAATCCTTCAGGAGATTTTCCTGCTTCTTGTAGTATTTTGCAATTTTCCGATGCTTTCCTGTTATGAGGCACTGACTTTTCAGTAATCAGAAGTACTAATAAACCAAATAATCAAAGATGGAACTTATCATCTTTCAGTCCTTAGCTTCCACATGCATTTAACAGCTTGATCAATCAAGTCAAAGTACTGTTCGATTGAAACATGGTATTCTACTAGGATAAATGCATATGCTCATTCACAGTTTCACACAAGGAAAAATATTTATAGTCCAGAAAGAGTCCTAGCAGCATGGACAGTGTCTTCCTTCAGTTATTTGCTACTAATGGACTTAATGCAGTGGACGTAATTAGTAACATACTCCCTCCATTTCATATTATAAGACTTTTTGGACTTACCTAGATTAATCCATTAATCAATATGTATGTTTTGTATATGTGTTTAGATTTATTAACATCTATATGAATTTAGATAATGCTACAAAGTCTTACATTGTAAAACGGAGGAAGTAGTAGCGTAAACGTAGGTGAAGATAAAAGACTCAACAAGACTGTATGAACCATTATATTTTTGGGCTGGGCCTCAAATAAAAATCTGTCTGGCCCATTATATTTTCGGGCTGGGCCTCAAAATCTATCACTCTTTTGGACCCCCATTGGGCCATCTCTAATGCTATGTGCCAATATAAGATGATTAGTATGTCTATATAATTGCAAATACTGTAAATTGCAGTTTGTGCCATCTTTTATTGCCGAAGTTTCGCTTTTATTGCCGAAATTTACTGAAATTTCCTTCAGGTGTCTAAATCGTCAGCACCTTGATTCTTCATCTGAGCATCGATGCTTCAGAATTAGCAGCACCTCACGTATTAGTTGTCAAGAGACAAAATGGTTATTCTTTCGTTGATAATATGCAGTAGTATGGACAGTAATGAAATGACGGCAACTTTGCATAAAAAATAATGCTTGTGCTGTTAACGTCAGTCTACAACCTAAGACTAGACACTAGTGGAACGACAGAATTGAGTCCAGCTGAGTCTACTGAGCAACTACTAGTATACTGCATCGTGTTGTTTAGTGCGCGTCAAGCCATCACAAGACACCGAGATTCTAATAAAATCGATCACGAGTTGAACAAAAAGGGAAGAGGTAAAAAAGCTGCACGAGTAAAGTAAAGCTGGAAAAGAAGAAGCATGATCAGAGCAGTAGCTTGTGCTTTTTCCATCTTTTGTTTCCTTTCTCCCTGAGAAGATTACTAAACTGGTATTACTGTAGTACGAGTGAGTATGCAGGAAAATCTAAGAGAATTGATGTCAAAAGGAAATCAATCAAGAGAGAAATCCATCTAGTATTAAACAGGAAATTGGAGAGAGGATTGAGGATGGGAGGCGTGAGTAGGTGACCATGGGAGCCGGCGGGGAAGATCCTGGAGAAGAGGGGGGGCTTGCGGTGGAAGCGCTCCGGGACGGTGAAGTCGTCGCCCACCCGCAGCTTCCACGTCTCATCCTCCTCCGTCTCCCTCTCCCCGCCGCCGCGGCGTCCTCGGCTCCCCATGGCGTGGCTAGGCCGGTGCAGAGGCAGAGCACGTACTCATCCGATCGGAATATCCAACTGGGCCGATCGAGCTGGAGAGAATATATCCATGGCGATGGCGTGCGTGAGGCCGACTGGCCATACGTCGGGGGGCACGCGTGGTAGCGATCGCGAAGGATCGATCTCTCCACATCTATCCACTGATCACCGAAAGTTGATCGGTTTCAATTTAGTCGCGGCGTGCGTGTCCGCGTACCGTAGTCGCGACGCGAGCAGAATCCAAAGGCTATATAGGCTGCACGGGTTGTTGTGACGTGCGCGCGCCGGTGCATGTATGTACCGTCACGGAACCTTGGGGAAATTGTGCCGGATTAGGCGTCAATTTAGGCGGGTTAGGCGACTAGGCAAGATGAGATTCTCCGGGGTTTCCAGGAAATCTCCTTTGGATAAACCATAAAATTAAAGGCTTTTGGAACAGAGACGACACTTGGGACTCCCAGATCATCATCACAAGTCACACACGATTTCTCCAAAATCTGCAGGATGATGATGATGCCACCAAACTCCGAAAAGGCTAACGGGCGCCAGTGATCACCCTCTTACTCCACGTGGTTTTCTTTTTATTTTACCGTATTACTTTTCTATTTTAATAAATTTATGCACCTAAAATTTGTACATCCCAAATTTATACACCTTAAATTTAGAGACCCAAAATTTATAAGTCAAAAGTTTACATACCCTTTTTAAATTTGAATTTGAATTCAAATATTAGTTTATAGACCCAAAGTTTATAAATCAAAAGTTTACATACCCGTTTTAAATTTGAATTTGAATTCAAATATTTTTTTATATATAGTATTTCTATATATAATTTTTTTCAACTTTATTTTTTTATTTTTTTTAATTTATAGTGTAGTAGAAAGAGAAGAAGGAGAGGAGGAAGGGAGAGAGGAGAGGGGGCGATCACCCACCCATTAGAGCAAGTTTAATAGTATAGTCAACTACTAGCTCTAATTCATCTATAGTTAATCTAATAGCTCATTCATACAATAGTTACATGCTACAGTCTTAGAGTCCGTGCTCTGTTCTTATTTATCTTCTTAAAATATATTTGTAGCTTGCTTATAGCCTGTCCGTGCTCTGTTCTTATTTATCTTCTTAAAATATATTTGTAGCTTGCTTATAGCCTGATATTGTACCTGATATTGTACCTGCTCTTAGCCATGCCCACCAAACACTGCCCCTGATGGAGTACTAGCGGCATATCCGCATATGGACAGCGGAAATCACCCCCGAAAAAGATATGTGGGCCAAGCATGGCCCAAAACGTTATCTTTTTTTTTTCAATTTCATCGTGATGAACGCTATATTTTTCAATTTCGTCCTGCTAGTTTCACACGGCGTTAGAGGCACCAACTTATAAAGAGATTTATTAACTCGATAATGCAGGCGCAAGGAGGGGACAAGAATTTTCTCTAGTACCAGGTTGAGCTAATGTACTTTACATAATTTTGCGTTTGTTCTCTATTTTTTAAAGATCTTTTGAAGAGTACGTACTTGGGATGATTATTCGAGCTTAGGAGTAGGCCAGATAATCATCGGACAAGGCCCATCAGAAAAGACACATATCCTATAGGAAAAAGTGCACCGAACGTCCCTTAACTTGTCATCGAATTACAAAATCATCCTCCAACCGTAAAACCAGATATAGGACATCCCTCAACTTACAAAACCGTTCATCTCATATCCTTCGGTGGTTTTAACCCCGGTTTTATTCGACGTGAGGTCCACCTGTCGGACAGTCCACGTCATCACCTCTCCTTCCACTATTTTCTCCTCCTCTCTCTCTCACTCGGGCAGGGCGGCGGCAGGTGGGGAGGAGGTCGGCGGGCCGGCGGGGCGAGGCGGGAGAGGAGATGCGGCAGCCGGCGGCGGCGGCGGGAGCACGGGGGAGGAGAAGGGGGAGCATGGGGAGGCCCAGCTGCCCGTCTGCCCCGACGCCGCCGCGGCGCCCCGTCGTGGTTGCGGGAGAGGCTGTCGACGACGTGGAACTGCGCGGCGCGGCAAGGGGCCGGAGGCGAGCGCGGTTGTGGGAGGAGGAGGGCGGCGGCCGCCGGGGGACCAGGACGACGGCCATCGCGCGAATGGTATACGGTGGCGGAGCGGTGGAGGTGGCGGCGGAGCAGGGGAAGGAGCGGGCGAGGAGAGGTCGGGCTCGGACTCGCCTCTACGGCGCTTCTTTGCGGCGGCGGGCTGCGGCTTTGGCTGATCGCAATGGCAATGGAGCCTCCTCCCCTGTTCCTGTGCCCCATCTCGATGGAGCTAATGGAGGACCCCGTCACAGTGGCCACCGGCGTCACCTACGACCGCCGCAGCATCGAGCGGTGGTTCTTCAAGTACGGCAAGATGACGTGCTCCTCCTCGACGCCGACCGCCACGTCGCCGAGCGGTCGCTCCTCCTCCTGAAGCGCCTGTGCAAGTGCCCCGAGGGGTGGCTGGCCTTCGCCGAGCACGGGCTGGCGGTGGCCGCCGTGGCGCGCGCCCTGCTCCGAGTGTTCGGACTCGCCACGAGGCTGGCCGTCAACGTGCTGTGGCTGGTGGCGTGCGCCCCCGCCCCCGCCGAGAGGGTGCTGGAGGACAGGTGCTGGAGGACATGGTGGTGGGCGGCGCCTTGGCGAAGCTGCTGGCGCTGATGCAGGTCGAGAGTTCGCCGTCGACCAAGGACAAGGCGGTGAAGATGCTGCGAGCGCACGGCGCGTTCTGGAGGCAGTACCCTTGCTTCCCCACGGACCTCAAGGACTACCTCAAATTTCTCAACTGATCATCTTTCAGAATGATCAGTAAAGTGATTTGTAAATTGTAAATTGAAATTGGATGTGTATTGTTTTGTAGGAATACAAGAGATTCAAGCAGGACATTGAGCATGGTATATGCATTTGTGTTTGTGTGTGTAATGTTGGGGCTGTCTAAAATCGCATGAATTCTGCGTGATTTTCATAGAAATTTGACAGAAGTGCATCAGGACATAAGAAAAAAAATCTAGCATATCTTCATGACACTAACTGTAAAAGCTGGGGCGTTTTTCATCCACTAGCAACATGTTAGAACTTGACATGTATGTGTGTTTTGTACTTTTGTTTACTTGAGCAAAACTAGTACCATTGACTTGGAATCAATACCGAAAATCCTCCTTTTCAAACAAAAAAATCCTGTATCGAGGCCTTGAGAGAGGAGCAAAGCGTTGGCTTTCGTTGGAAACAACTGAACTTCTCTCAAGAACAAAAGAGACAGTTGAACTTGAAATTGTGATAGTACTGTCCCTGAGATGATCAAAGTACCGGCCGGACACATCGCCTCTACGGCCCAGCTCCTCGCCCACTGCTGCCGCCGCCCAACTCCTCCCCACCGTCGCTGCCCAGCTCTTCCTCGTCGTCGACAGCCTCTCCCGCAACCACGACGGCGCGCCGCGACGGCGTCGGGGCAGACGGGCAGACGGGCCTCCCCATGCTCCCCCTTCGCCTCCCCCCGTGCTCCCGCCGCCGCTGCCCTCCCCTTATCCCGTGCCGCCGCCGGCGGCTGCCGCACCTCCTCTCCTGCCTCGCCCCGCCGGCCCGCCGGCCTCCTCCCCACCTGCCGCCGCCCTGCCCGAGTGAGAGAGAGAGGAGGAGGTGAAAAAATAGTGAAAGGAGAGAGGTGATGACGTGTACAGTCCGACAGGTGGGCCCCCACGTGGGTCCATTCTGACTCAGCCGCCACGTCAGACAAAACCGAAGTCAAAACCACCGAAGGAACTAAGATGAATGGTTTTGTAAGTTGAGGATGTCCTATGTCTGGTTTTACGATTGAAGGATGATTTTATAATTCGATGACAAGTTGAGGGACCTTCGATGTACTTTTTCCTATCCTATAACTAGGCCAGATAAAGCGGCCCATTTAGACCCATTATGTTAGAAAATAAGAATTGAGGTACATGCCCCCATGTACCAGCTCCTGAGAATGACTAGAAATGTAAAATCACCACCTAAGCCAAATGCGGACGGTGTTATGGAGAGATCGTCCATAACAAATTACTCCGT
This sequence comes from Oryza meridionalis, assembly GCA_000338895.3. Lineage (NCBI taxonomy): Eukaryota > Viridiplantae > Streptophyta > Magnoliopsida > Poales > Poaceae > Oryza > Oryza meridionalis. The sequence continues at coordinate 1,534,713 of CM002524.2, forward strand.
AGAAGAAAAGACTTAGCTGTCTAATAATTTAACTTGGACCGAACATTCGATCCCTAGTTTTTCTTATTAACCAAGTGGTTTTTACTTTTTTTTCCCGAAAGAGACACCAAAAGATACCACAATTTTGAATATTATCTTATACTGTATCTTTCCGTAGTTACTATGGTCCTGTTTAGATTCCAATTTTTTTCTTCAAACTTTTAACTTTTCCGTCACATCGAACTTTCCTACACACACAAACTTTTAACTTTTTTGTCTTTAAACTTTCAATTTTAACGTGGAACTAAACACACCCATTGAAATTGGAAACGATGTAACGAAAAAGTTGATAATTAGTTCAGCGCAAAGTTTGGATTTTGGTTGAAATTGGAGATGATGTGACTGAAAAGTTGTGTGCGTATGATAGGTTGATGTGATGGAAAAGGATCGAAGTTTGGATCCAAACTTTAGATGTAAACACAGCCAAAGTTTGAAACACAGCCAAAGTTTGAATCTAAACCGTGCCATATCAACTGTTAGAAACCAAAATTTGCATTACTTCTTTATTATAACTTGTGCGCAGACAAACCAGCCGCTACCTACTTGCTAGCTACTCCAATGCTAGAAAATATAACAATTGCTTTTGTCATACCAAACGGGGAGATCAGGACCAAGCTAGCAGTCCACCAATGCTGCCTGGTTTGTGAGGAGCATGCATGAATGCAGCAAGTTTATGCAACTCTGCATGCTTCACACGTGTAAGGGGCTTCCTCAGCTTCTTTTTTTTTTTTTTTGAGAATTTTCCTCAGCTTCTTATATCGATTTAGCCGCCGTGCATTGTATGTGTAATGTGTTCTTTTGGGTGCGCAATGTGACACATCTCGTCCTTGAGATCATCGCGAAGATCGATTTCCGCAAGACAATGGCAGATTAGCGGCATCGTTGATCAGCTAGATCATGAGTAAGTGTCATTGCAACAAGGCTACTATGAGTACTATAGTTCAGACTCTTGTGTGGGCTTTCTTAAAAAAGCCGGATCATTATTTCAATAGAATGGTCTTTCCTCTAAAAAAAAAAGGACTAGTAGCTCAGATGCTCTCTGACAAAACAAGAAAGGAACGCATAGTACTACTCCTAATAAGTTTTAGTTAGATCACTTGGGAAGCAGTGAGGGGCACAACCTTTGGTTCTGAACAACTACTGCACAAGGGCCATTAATTCTTGATGCTAGATTGGTGAAGATCGTGACTCGGTCAGAACAAGAGTACTGTACACGTACGTATGATTCCACTGACAGTAGCGCAATTTGATCAAGCTACCTAATCTTTAGTTGTTTACCCTCACGGCACTTTATCTTGGGAGTTAAATATAACACGCATGCATGCGTCAAACTACTGGGCAGTTTTGATTAGTGACATCACTGTAAACAAACAGGACACCCCCCAAATTTGATTTCATGGTAAGGAACTCAGGATCGAGTTCGATCGAAACGGAGTCCCAGGCCGGACTGGGATTAATTAGCACTTAATTTGCTACTACCATTAAGAAAAAACACATGCACGCATGCATGTTGATCGAGTTCCAACCAATGGTTGGTAACCGATCGATATGATCCATGTATAGAACGTCGCAAAATGAGTAATTGAGGAGGCAGATTAAGCAATTAGAGATCGAGGAAGAAGAGAGATCGATCGGTGGCATGAACAGCAACGTACCGTGGCATCGCTTGATGACCCTCTTGACGAAGTGCGGGTCCTTGGGCCGCTCCGGCAGCTGGAAGTCGTTGACGCTCAGCCGCCACCCCTCAGCCGCCGCCGCCGCCGCCTCTCCCACCTTCTTCTCCCCGCCGTCGCCCATGCCGATGCCGGCCGGCAACTACTACGATCGAGCGAAGACGACGACGAACTGCTCGCGCGCGCGGCGTCTGTTCGATATACAAGTTAACCGCCTAACTGGTTCACGAGACATGCAAGGAGGAGTAACTGATTTGGCCGACTTGCGGCCCGTAATTATTGGCTCTCTTCTTATCAGAAAACTACGAAATTAAAGAGACCGGGTCCATGAATAAAAACAACGGTTTTTATTAGTGGTCTCTCTATTGTTATACAAGTAATTTTGACGATATGGAAGAAAGAGAAAAGAGTATGGTTGTTATGTATGACAACGGCTTAGAGTCGATTCTTAGCATTTATTAGAGAAAATTTTGTTGCATGGTGGTGAAAGAAAGAAAAGAAGAATAAGAAAAAGTATTTTGATACATTAATAATTAGAGACCATATTGACTCTAACTGTTGTAGGGTGTTAGTCTCTAAATAACGTAGAGCTCATATCTAACTCTACCTTTATACGTCCACTAATAGTGACTCGATGGGTTTTTTTTGTTGCCGACCTCTCGTCACCGATCGATCGATCGAGCGTCTTAATTATCAATGCGTTTCTTCTTATCAGCGTCACGCTTCGCTCCTTTTCAGCTGCTCCCTATTGCGAACGTACACACACCACCAGCCATGCTAGCGATGATGCATCCATCATGCATAGACCAAATACATAGTTTGTTAATCAAATTAAGTGGGACATGACGATGCAGATGAGACACGACGCGCACTCCTGTGCAGCGGCGCGGTACGGTTTCGAGGCGGTTTTTACGCCTTGGATTTCTCTTGCTCGCTATCTCTTTATTACACACGTCACTGGCTGCACATTGATAGGTACAGGAATAGTGGAATACTCTACAACATTTGCTCATCTCTTGTATTAGCTGCCAATTAAGGTGCGACGACGACCTTAAATTGCGTGATCGAACTCTTGTGACCACCGCACCTCGTTGTAGCCTTTCAACAAGAGATGTATAGTGGAGTATAAAACAACTACCCCCAGATATTTGAAACAAGGGATATGGACGAAGCTTGCAAAGATCAACTGGTCCTGATGGCGATTTGCCTCAACAAATCAGGTATTCTATCTAGGATGTGACAGTTAACCACCGGTAGCTCAAATCTTGTAGGCTTTGCCGATGCGATTGCGAGCCACGAATTCTGACCCAACTAAATAGATGCAAGAAAGGCTCTCTCTCTGGCCCAATAGTTTGTTGTGTCGCCAAGGATGGGTTCATCTATGGATAATTAAGTTCATTTGAGGTCCCTTAACTTGATAACTAGTTCGATATTCATTCTTGAATTGCAATATTAGATACAACGGGTTACTCAACTATCAAAACCGTCGTAGACGAGGTCTCTCAGCGGTTTGGATGACGGTTTTGGCGGACGTAGTGTCTACGTGACGGTGATATGCCACTAGAAGAAAAAACATAAAAGTTAAAAAAAATTAAAAATATGAGGCCCAAATGTCAGTTAGACAAAAGAGAAAAAAAAGTTAGACCCACGTATCCGTGGGTCCCACCCTCCTATCTATCTCCATGTACGAGCACACGCGGAGGGGGAGAAGGGTGGCGGCCAACGGCTGGCAGGAAGAAGGCCAAGGGGCGATGGACATTGAGCATCACGATGGACCTCGCCACAGGACGGGGCTAGCCGTCGCTACCAACGACAGTCTAAAACCTGAGCCCCCTTCCACACCTGCACTGCACGGCCTGCTAGTGGAGATCACAACGAGGTAGATGGAGGCTGCCATTGCCGCCCTCCCCACGAAGAAGGTGTTGCCGGAGGCCTTTGACGTCCTTGCTCCCTACTTGCCCGTCCCGCTCCCCTTCACCAGGGGCAACCTCGACTCCCACATCTCCTCGCTCTAGTCGTCGATCGACTGACGGCTCAGCCAGCTTGAGTCCTCAAGGCGGCCCGCCCTGCGCTTGCAAGTCCCGTCGTGGCCACCACAAGCAACGACGAGAAGGGCTGGTAGCTGCTCCCCATTCTTCTCCCACTCTGCACGCTCACTGGCCGACAAGGGAGCTTGAGTAGGGAGGAAGGATGGTCGGGAGGGAGAAAGGAGATAGAGAGGATGGTGGGACGCACTGACATATGGGTCCCACTACTTTTTATCTTTTGTCTGACTGACATGTGGGTCTCATATTTTGTTTTAATTTTTAATTTTTATATTTTGCTTCTAGTGCCATATCACTGTCACGTATGCGTCACGTCAGCCAAAACCGCCATTCAAACCACCGAGTGACCTTGTCTTATCCAGTTTTGATAGTAGAGTGACCTGTTGTATCAGATATTGCGGTTCAGGGACAAAAATCGAACTTGCTATCAAGTTAAGGGACCTCAAATGAATTTATTCATCTATCACATCGCATGGGCCATCTCTGATTTAATTTTGGGCCTAATTTGCGCGGTCACACGGTTGACGAGACGACAAGACGGCCCAAAACAAACTACCCGACCACGCTCACGCGCTGTAAAGTATTGGGCCAAAAGGGCTAGGCCCCATAAGATATCCCAATATGCTTCACGCACGACGTCCAGAAACAAATCCCTCGTAAACTCTAGTTTCTCACGCGCAAATCCGTTGAGCAGGCATCAGTTTGGTTTTGGAGTTTGGCAGTGTGCACGTCGGCAGAAGCCGAAGATGTGGACATTTCCGTTATCCACAAGAAACGATTGGTTTAGAGTTTGAACCGAACGAACCACGCAAACAAAATTTCACGTGTTTGGAGTGCGTATATGTAATGTTCTCTTTTCAGAAACAATAAAGAGAGAGCTCGCATGTTCCCAAAAGACTGGAGACACGATAGCACGATAAAGCACACACGCGATTCCTCAATTCATCGTCGTCAAATGCGGCATGTGCATTACTCCCTCCGTCTCATAATAAATATAGCCATGGTTTTCCGCGCCCAACTTTAACCATTCGTCTTATTTGAAAATTTTTTTTAAAAAATTAAAAACATAAGTCACGAGTAAAATACTATTCATGCTTTATCATCTTATAACAACAAAAATATCAATTATAAAAAAATTTCAAATAAGATGGACAATTAAAGTTGTGCGCGGAAACTCATGGCTACACTTATTTTGGGATGGAGGTAGTACTGTGTTGTGTCGCGTCGTCACTCGACGTCGACGTGACGACGGCGAGGGGTTTGGTTTGGTGTCGACGCCTCAGTACTGCACTTACGTCTGCACCGTCCACACCGCTCTAGTACTCCTATTTCGGTGCGGCGCAATAACGCCGAACCATGTGCATCATCGCAGTTTGTGCTACACAGACTCTCTTTTGTCTTTACCGCTCCATGTGCAAACCAACATGATGCCGCGGTTAAACAATTGCTGCCAGGATCCTCAGCCATTGACCACCACCCACGGTCAAGTCAAAAAATAATAAAAAAACTCCATCTATTCTTAAAGAAAGATAATTTTACTAGTTAAAATACATGTTAAATAAATAGATTAAAAGCCAAGAGAGAGAGAGAGAGGAGAGAAGGGAGTACTATTGGTTTCATAGCTTAAAAAATACGAACAAATTGATTCTTAAGTCTGTTTTTAAACACCTTTAAACTATATTCTTTTTTAAAAAAACAAATAATTAGTCTAAAACTATTCTTTTTCAGAAACAAAGGGAGTAGAAGCTCACGTAAATTTTGTTTTTATTGTGGCGAGTTATACCTGTTTGTCATGTTTTCTGAAATGGAACTTGCACTTCCTTTTCGTCCGAGTGGCGACGGCTCAAATTCTTTTTCTGCACCAGAACAACTTACGCATCATCGTACTACCAACTATACAACTTCCACCCACTTGCACCATGGTAAGGATTTGCATGGCTAATTAGTTGACTTGACTGGCTACAATGAGCTACCGACTGTGGCACAGTACAACCTCTTTCGAATTCATAAGATATATGGTCATCTAGAATGACATTGACACATTATTTAGCTGTGGTACACTAGCGCTGATCCCTCCGTTTTAAAATGTAAATGTTTGTAGCATTGAAATTTTATTTCAAAATATAAACACCTCTAACATGCAATATTCAGAGTAATGTTTGGCTGCATACAGCTCTAACACTAGCAAAATTCACATCTTGAAGACAGAAAATATCAATGCATCAAGTGAAAAGGTATAGGTAGTATATGTAGACAACAAGAAAAAGAAAGCTTGGTTTTACATGCCAAAGTTGCATGCTATTATAAACATGTCACCATGTCAGCCATGCAACGTTTATTTATCTTTGAGCTTCTTGGAAGAATTGGTCACATTAATTTTGAGCCCTTTTCTAGCTACGGCTTGTAAGCCAACGAAGAAGAGCCAAGCTCATATAAAGGCGTCATGTTATTTTCTTCGAGTATGCCAATGCCTCGATCGAATTTGTTGTATTCTTATGCATGTCGATTATCCTTTTTCTCCCTTGTGAATGTTACATAATGGAAATGATATACATTTTTCAGGAGAACGATAGCATCAGCTTGTAAAGTCGTCATAAGAGGGAAGGAGGTTGGAAAAGTAGCTTAGTCATAGCAAGTTAGAAAGGTAAGAAAGTTAGGACAATTTATTTAGAATTTGAAAGGCGTCCCCTTAATTAATTTCAAATAAAAAAAGAAATGGAAAGGAGTTTTTTTTTTTAGAAAATTCAAAGGGGGGAGGAGGAAGTTTCTCCACCTGAATTTCATTTCATTATAGAGAAAGGCACAGAAGATTGTCAAATTACAGAACGAAGAATAGACGAGGAAAGAGTTTCCTTCCAAGCTCTAGGAAACAAGGAAAAAGTATTCGGCTTAACTATCTTTTGTTTTTACAAAATTGATTCAATTTTCTACCTTTTGATCTGTTTGGAGATTGTGCTCCATCAAGCTCGTTGTCTTCGTCGTTGCAGGTGATGGTTAGGGTCTCCCAAAGCCCTAATGGTAGCTTCAAAATCTCTCCCATTTTTTTTAAAAAAATGAAGAATAATACATCTTTGTTGTATGCAAAAATATATAGCTAGGTGCTCCTCGCGGAAAAAATATATATATAGGCGTACAGCTAGATGCTGGCTGTCGACGGCTGGGAATAAAAGATGGTGCACATTCATATTACTCTTTGGTATGCTTTCTTTGCCTCTTATTCCCGCCGCTGAAAAAAGGAATATATATTTTTTTTGAATAAAAAGAAAAAAAACAGTGTGCTCTTGTATTCACTAAAACGGAGTGCTTTTCTATTCAGAGTTCAGACATACTTTACGAATACCTTACAAAATTCTTTTTTTTTTACCATTCAACAGTAACAGAATATATTGATTTAATCGACGCATGTACAAGTAAACAAAGAAATGTTGTAACTAAGTTTAAAGCTTTAAGACAAGGTCATGCCAAATGCTCATTCCAAAGAAAAGGGAAGAAATAACAATAGAAAATAAAACCCAGTCCCGTCAAGGTTAACAAGTGGTCAGTAGCTAATGAACAATGACATATACTGAATTACAGAACGAATAATATAGGGGATAATTAATTAACACGTCATTTTTTTCTTGGTACATGATACTACATCTCCATGATGAGACCAATAATGGATTGTTTCTTCCCAGCAAGAGCGATTGATTAACCAGGTCTCACCTGTTCACACACAAGGAGGACAAGGCAGCGCCATGGATGGATCAATCCAACACTGCAGCTAGCTGCTCCTAGCAAGGGAAGTAGTTGTAATCAGTGAGCACCCGCATGCGGGACGCGCCGCGTCTCCTCGTGGCGCGCGCTATGCCGGGGCGCGCGCCGAGCGCGGGGTGGCCGGCGCGGCGGCGGCGGCGGGGGAGTCGGACGGCGGCTCGACGTTCAGGTCGAGGCCGGGCGCCGGGCGCTGGGGCGGGGTGGCGTTCTCGGCGACGCGCTCGTGGTCGGCGGGCTGCTGCGGCGGCGCCTGCTTGGGCGGCGCGTCGGCGAAGTCCTCCCAGGAGAAGCTGGGGCGCCACGCCGGCGCGCGCGGCGGGGGAGGGCGGGCGCCGAGCCGTCGGGTGGCGTCGCGCATGCGGCGGAGGATGGCGTAGAACTCCTCGACCTCAGCGTCGGAGACCTCGTCGACGGTGGTGGGGGCGTCGTCGGCGATGTCGGAGGCGGCTGGGCGCTTGCGCTTGGCGGTGGTGGTGGTGTCCATGGTGGTGGTGTTCGTCACAGCATAGACGACGTTTGGTGGGGGGTGGGTGCGTGTGGCCGTGTTTGTAGTAGAACAGAAACGAGGAGTGTTTCCTAAGAAAAGGAGAGAAAATTTTGTGGTGGTTTACTGGTTTATAGAGCCCAAAGAAGAAGAAGGTGACGTGGAAAATGGAAAAGGCGATGCAAATTAAGTACGGCGTATACTACCTCTGTTTTTTAATAAATAATATCGTTGACTTTTTTTCATCATACGTTTAACTATTAGTCTTATTCTAAAAATTTAAAAATTTAACGTAATTATAATTTATTTTGTTGTGAGTTATTTTATCACTTAAAATGTATTTTAAGCTTGATTTATATCTTATATATTTACATAAAATTTTTAAATAAATGACACCATTGAGTATTTGCCTTATTAGGGCCTGTTATTTACTACACCCTACAGTACATTGTGATATCGGAACATATGAATAAATAAAACAAGATTATTTGATACGCCATATTATACGATCGACTTTCTTTTTTTATTACACTATAAAAGAATTGTCTATGTCATGTGAAATGCGCAACCTTCTTTGAGAAAAAACAGAAAAAAAAACCCAAGCGGTTGGTTAATTAAGGCCCTGTTTAGATCCTTTTGCCATTTTGAAGCACTTTTTACTATTTTGCATCTAAACACTAATAGTAAAACTTGGCAATTTGGTATTTGGCATTTGCTAGTCCATAGTAGCAAATTGTGCCAAAAAGTACTTTGGCACCACTCCCTCTCTCTCTCTCTCACTTTAGTGCTAGAATGGCAAAAGTTCAGGATGCATCTAAACACCAACTGGTACTTTTGCAATACCAAAACTTTTGCCACCAAAACTTTTGTCATTTGCCATTTGCCATTCCAAATGGATCTAAACAGGCCCTAAAAAAACAGTTCGATAAATTGCTTTACGTTGATGAGTTGATCCACATTTTCGGTCCATCCATAATTATATGGACCATTGTAATTGTTAACAGTGAAATTTGGTAAGTCTAAAGTTACCATCGGTTTAGAGTCATTATCGGCTTCAAAATTCTAGAATCAGCCGATGGGAGTCAAGTCGCCACGATGTCGTGTTCTTGGTGGAGTTGGATCAATCAAAGGAAGCTTATCTAGAAAAGTCCGAGTTCAAGAAAGATGCGACATGACAGTTTATCTATTAATTAGGCATAGTTTGTTAGTTTTCTTTTATCTTTAGGAAAGTGTGCTTAGCGTCCGATAAGGACTTTATCTTTTCATTTTTAGTTTCTTTCTTGTCCGACAAGGACTAATATCTCCCTATGGGTATAAATATGTACATCTAGAGTCATTGTAATCTATCAATCTATTGATCAATAATACTCTCGGCGCATCGCCACCCTCTTCCCTGAGGTTTTTACTTATCTTCCGGTGGAACTTGGGCACTGACGCAGGGCTGCATTGGCTTTCGATCTCCAGCGAAGGGGTAAGTCCTACGTTCTGTCGGGCCCTGGTGAATCTGTCGGCTACGTTGGTATTGTTCAAGGCTGCATCGATTCGATCTCTTGGATCGCTCTGGTTTGGTTGATATATTTGCCTACCTGATATCTCAATTCTATCTCTAATTACATTGTGTTTAGAGACGCATCGGTTTAGTTGGGACTGTCTCGGTTAGGTCTGATCTCCTGTCTTAGCCGATATATCTCTACAATCATAATGCTGTTCTAAATAGATTTGTTATATCCATCACATTAGACAGATCTATCGGCTCATCGATTATTAGATTGTCATATACAATCTCATGCTGCATTGGTTAGGTTCGATCTACTAGATTGTCGTTGATAATATAAGTCTTGTTAAGCCGATAGTTTCATGCTAATGTTTTATCGGGGTGCTAGCCGATAAGTTATTTGAACGTTGCATCGGCTTGTAAAGATTGCATATACATATAAGTTGGATTTAGCCGATGGCAGCAAAGGTTTCACTGTTTAATCTAATCTTGTGGATTTTATGACATCGGACCTCCAGCCGATGTATGCTTTAACTACTATCTCATATTGTTAGCCGATTGGTTTATACTGGATTATATTGCTATATTATATTATCATCAGCCGATTGCCTTTATATCAATATCTACATTGGATATATAGTCGATGGCTTAAACCCTATCGCTATCGGCTGGTACCAGCATCGGCTATTATCGGCTATCGGTTGGAACTACTCGATCGGCTTGTCAGCCGATCGGCTGTTTGATCTATTATTTGCAGATCTTGTCAGTTGCAGAATCAAACTGACTGGCACGTCCACATCTCATTAATCTTTGGACCTGCACTGGAGCTAAGCAGATCTCCCAGGCCGGTGTGTTCGATTTTTTTTCGTCAACAGTAATACAACAGCTCATCACTAAAGTGTGGTTATCTTTAAAAATATGGTAAAAACGATATTTATGGATAAACACCAGAAGTGAATTTCTCGTGTATATTAATATTTTTCGAAAGACAGGCCCCTCGCAAAGTCAACAATTCATACGAGATGACAGTTTCCTTTCGTTCATCCAAAATCTAATAGGAAGATTTTGTTGATGTTATCTTCTTAGTTCTTACCTGCCAAATCCCCACTCAAAATGAATCAATGTGTAAAAAAGTGTGGGGTTTAAGAAAACTTTTATTGGTTTATCGTCACAACAAATATTCTACCGCCGTGCTCTTATATCCAAAAGAATTGGAATTTCACACCTCAACTTACCGCGCGCAAGTGTTCAACTTTGGAGTATTTTTCTAATTATAACATTTACTTTCTCGTGTGAAAATCCAATCGACACCATTTTAGCGGGGCTAATTAACTCTATAGAAAACAGATCAATTAAGTTAGGTCTACAAAGATGCGGAGGACAAGTCGAATAACACTTCTCTTCGATCAAGTTATTAGCAAGCATGATATGCATGGTGGGTGTGATATATATGCCCATATCCTTTGTCATGTGGTATCTTAAGCACGAGCAGGACCATACTCGATCGTATCTGATACTCCTACTGCGTAGTACGTATTACTCCGTATATCTCATCTACCCCCTCCGTCATTAAAAAAAGCAAACCCTATATTTCCGTGTCCAATTTTGACTGTCCGTCTTATATAAATTTTTTTCATAATTTGTACTTTCATTGTTGTTAGATGATAGAACATGATTAATATTTTATGCGTGACTTATTTTTTTAATTTTTTTCATAATTTTTTCAAATAAGACGGACGGTCAAACGTTGGACACGGAAACTAGGGTTTGTCTTTTTTTTGGATGGAGGGAGTAGAGTTCTAGACTGGGGATAATTGGATAACTGGGGTGGATGTCAATCCGTACTGTACGATGAACTTTGATACTCCCTTTGTCCCACTACCTTCATATACATATACATGTATAAAAACTACTTCCTACGTTTTATATTATAAGTCGTTTGAATTTTTTTCTTAATTAAAATTCTTTATGTTTGACCAAATTTATAAAAAAAGTTAGCAATATATATCTACGACATAAAATTAGTGTCATTATCATGTTTGTTTTGTATTGAAAGTGTTATTTTATTTTGCTATAAACTTTATCAAATTTAAATAAATTTGGCAGATAAAAATGTTAAACATCTTACAATAAGAAACTTATTTTAGAACCGAAGGAATTATTTGTGTGTGTACCTCCATGGCTCCATGTACTGCTAGCTAGATGAACATATCTCAGCGTTAGGGACCATTCTGCAGATTTTATCAGAAATTGATGAGCCCCAATCGAATCGAATTCAATAGGGTGCAGTACCCCCAAAATATTGATCGATCATTAGCTACCCTTCTACTCTGGCCATCACTCTGGAATAGTAGTATGTGAATGTATGGTCTGGAGTGCAACCAGCAGGACATTAACCTCAGCTTGCAGTGGTCTAGCACTCTACTCCTTGAAGGTATTTAATTAATTAGGATCGACAAAATCACAAAACCAACTTTCCTTGCCGAGCATGGATTTTTTGCATGGTCTCCGAGATGCAACCATATATACAGTTTCATATCTACTCCCTCAGTTTTTAAATGTTTGACACCGTTAATTTTTTAGCACATGTTTAACCGTTCGTCTTATTCAAAAACTTTTATGAAATATGTAAAATTATATGTCTACATAAAAATATATTTAACAATGAGTCAAATGATAGGAAAAGAATTAATAATTACTTAAATTTTTTGAATAAGACGAATGGTCAAACATATTTAAAAAAATCAACGGCGTCAAACATTTTGAAACGGAGGGAGTAACATTTTCGTGGCTTTTGTGCCCTATACAAAATGACAACATCTCAGCATTGAGGAAGGTTTCTTTAACAGAAATATGGAGCGCGCATAACGCACAAATTTTAGAAGATTGAGGCTATGTCAAATACAAAAATGATTGAACTGACCTCATTGTGCTAGAGTTACTATTACAAGTTAAAAAATGTTTATTTTTCATGAGAATGATATAGCAATATACTACAAGTGAGAACGTACTGAGAAGGGTGTAACAGTAAACAAAAATAATAAAAGATAGCTGGTGTCACTGAATTTGTTTATTACTACTAGTATAATCTATAGAAGGACTTAAGAGATTTGGACTATGAGGTCTTTTTCCTTTTTTGGAGAAAGAGGGGACTTTGAACTTTGAAGTCTCGGTCAGTACTAGTATTAATATACTGTCACATAAAGTCAGTAGTACTCAATACGTATAAAAACGAGTACTCCAGCACCTAATTAAACAGTTTCGTGTCGTCACAAAGCTGACGTATAACAGTTCAGTTGCTAGGCGTCATCAGTGGAGAGAAAAGCTAGAAGGGAGGTTTGAAAAGTCTTAGCTATGCCCTGTCCATTATTCCCTGTCCACAAGCACAAAGAAATTGACAAATCGCATAGCGAGTGGTTAGAGCAGCTTGCTATAAGCCAGCTACAAACATATTTTAAAAAAATAAAGAAAAAAAGAGAAGAGCAGCAGGCTACAGATCTGTAGCCAGCTGTAGCACGGACTCCAAGAAATAATATGTGTATGACAGGTGGGACTAGATATTAATAGTACAGTAAGCAACTATTGTATGGATTGGCTATTACATTGGCTATAGATGATTTGGAGATAGTAATTGGCTATACTATTAAACTTGCTCTAAGAGCAGGTACAATAGCAGACTATTAGCCAGCTATAAATATATTTTAATGAGATAAAAGATGAGAGATAAGAGTAGCGGGCTACAGATATATAGCCAGCTGCAGCACGGACTCCAAAACGCAACGTGTGTATGACAGGTGGGACCATATATTAATAGTATAGTAAGCAACTATTGTATGAATTGGCTATTACATTGGCTATAGATGAATTGAAGCTAGTAGTGGGCTATACTATAAAACTTGCTCTAAGTAGTACTATTCTACAAGCTGGTTGGGAACTGAACATCTTTAGAAAACGAGACTCCATGATAGTCTTCTTAGCTTAATCAATATGGTTGTTCCCTTCATATTTCTTCTTCGAATCCACTGATACGATTTGTACTCAAGCGTGCAGTTTTTGTGGACAACTCGTGAGAGAGAGAAAAAACAGTAAAGCTGGTGGTGCACTTGGGCTTGCTAAAGTGCGAATCTATGAGCTTTGGAAATCATATCATCAACTGGATAAAAGGTAACTAGTAGATAATTAAATTCTAGTGATAGATGCGCAACTACTGGTAGTAACTTGCAAGCATGAAATTGTCTATTGGTAAAGCAATGAATTTCTAGCACTGTTTGTTACAGTATGAGATGCCGAGACGATGGGGAGTCACTGTATATGATGCAGCTTAAGCAAATTGCTTTCATAATTACTGTAAGATGCTTCAAGATTGGGGTCCCTGCCCTTAATAAAGTATGATGCATGCGCAGTTTTTTATTAGAGCAGGTACCATAGCAGATTATTAGTCAGCTATAAATATATTTTAATGAGATAAGAGATAAGAGAGAAGAGCAGCGGGCTACAGATCTATGGCCAGCTGCAGCACGGACTCCAAGACGTATTGTGTGTATGATAGGTGGAACCATATATTAATAGTATAGTAAGCAACTATTGTATAAATTAGCTATTATAGATTGGCTATAAATAAATTGAAGTTAGTAGTGGGCTATACTATTAAACTTGCTCTTAGGTCACACATACCCTCAAACCAACCAATGCTGAACCAATTAATTTGTCGACCACCTGCCCACTACGAATTTCTCCTTTTCACCCACGACTAAGGGTGAAAACGGTACGGAAATGGACGGAAACTATAGTTATCGTTTTCGTTTTCATATTTTTTTTAGAATCGGAATCGGAATCGGAAATCCCGGATATGAAAACGGAATCGAATATTATCGAAACTGAAAACAGAGCGAAAACGAATTGGCGCGAATACGGTAACGAAAATTTATCGGAATAAAAAATCCCTCAAACTGATAAATCCAATTGAATAAATTATCTATGTTTAAAAGAGTAATGTTGTTGATAAATCCTAATGTAGGACAAAAAATATTCTTATGCAATTTTAGATTTGCATAACAAATATTTTTTTAAAAAATAACAGCCAAACACCATGGTATTCACTATTTAGTGCTTAAAAAAAGAATCCAGGGTATTTCAGTTACAAAATTTCCGGAAATTCCGAGAAAATTTCCGGAAAGTTTCCGACCGATTTCGAGTTCTGACGGAAACTACCCTTATCATTTCCGGTTCTGTTTCCGAGAAAATATTTCTGAATTCATTTCCGTTTCCGAAAAATTCTGACCGACAGATTCCGTTTTCGAAAATAGGTCTGGAATCCAGAAAGTTTCCGTACCGTTTTCACCCCTACCCACGACAAAACAGCGCAACTGTACAATCCACGTCGATATTATGTGCCTAGATTCCAAGACAAACGCTGTGTTTAGTTCCAAAATAATTCTTCAAACTTAATAAGGCCCCTATCGTTTGGCTTATTTCCTAATAAGCCGAAAGAATAAAAATAAATTTGTAGAAAAAACTTTTATAAATGTGTTCATCGTGACTTAAAAGCCAATGTTGAAAAAGAAACTACGTTGAAAATTTCTCAAAATCAATCTCAAAATTAAATTTAAAAATTCAAAATTTGGCCTTTTCTTTAACTGATTAGGCCATCCGAGAGGGGCACAACTTTCCATCACATCAAAATTTTTCTACACATATAAACTTCTAGCTTTTCCATCACATCGTTCCAATTTCAACTAAACTTTTAATTATGGTGTGAACTAAACACAACCAAAGAGACGGTGAAACTGATCTTCACGGAGCGTTTTCCTAGTGCGACCCGGTTGTGTCTGTAAGAAACAACATGAGTGGCAAAGAACAATCGTGAATGGTGATTGACACGGGGGAAAGAGGGACGAAGAGCAGAGATTGCATGTGCATTAGCTTCGATTGATAAACCGCAGGAAAATTAACAAAGTAACAAATACTATAATTTATAAATAAAACTTTTATGTTGATATATTAATAATGGTCTAAAAGCAAATATTGAAAATTATATGCCATAATCTATATTACTATTATAAAACTGTGGTGGTGAGTCCGCCACCGGATATGGGCCACTAATATTCTGTTTGCTATCTGTATCATGTAGGTTGTATCTCTTTAATTTTCTAAGCATAGCAAGATGAAAGATCTTGTTTCAATAACTAAAAATATTTTTTTGCAAGGACTTAATTTTGTTATTTTCAATAATCCATTGCAAGCATGGGCATTTAGCTAATGAAAGAAAATTTATAAATACAACCACACAATTAAGTATAGTAAAATTTTGCATTTGTCTTCTAAGCCAATAAATACATAATAATAGCCTCTTGATGTGCCAAACTTGGTGGTTGTTACTCCTCTACTGCCGTGCTTTCTCTATGAACAAAAAAATGGGCATTTGGCCAACTATCTTTGGGCCGGCAAAGAAAAGTTGTTCTGTTGAACCAAAAGAGCCGAGCTTGAAACAATAGAAAAAATGAAGGAAAGGAGCTAATGCATCAGAGATCTTTTATCTAATTTCAGAGAAATCTTCAATTCCTAGTAGTGGAGGATCATTACCTCAAGGAGAAACTCAAGAAAAAAAAGTACTCCGGCTTGCTTGGTGTCAATTTCACAATAATTATAATCGTATCAAATGCTCGTTTGTCGTTTGTTAGCTTGGGTGTACATTGCACTCTCGTTTTACTACATGCTTTGGCGTGTGATTTTCACGGTGTTGGGCACCTGGGTATATGCCTTTCAACTAACACATTTTTTAATGACAAAAAATAAATAAATAAATAAATAAAGACACTCGACTCTTTTCTTTGACCAAGGCTCCATTTGATTTCGTTATTTGGACGAGCTACTTCATCGTTTTCACGGCTAAACGACGTGCTTTTTAAAATCATTTTTTTAACTTATAATAGCTAATATTAAATTAATCATGTACAAATAATGAAATGAAACTAAATTAACAACCCGAGCGTTTATTTTTCCCAGGGCGTTGGTGGAGCAGAATGGTTTGGCTTTGCCTTCTCTCCGGCAAAGAAAATATCCGCAATAGCGAGGACGTTTCTCTGAAGAATCAGGAATGGAGACCATACGTACTGACCTCACCTGCTTACATTCAGAGATGTGACGTCAAGCCAATTGCTTTGGTATGACATCACTGACATTTCCTTGTTCACAGGTCCACTGGGACAAAGCAAATGCTGGCTCGTGAGTGACCTTTGACTAGGGAGGGGAGCCATGGCCGGGCCAGGTCAAGGTCTCCTTTAAATAAAACTGTATATCTACAGACACCAAGCAAGCGACCGGACGGATCGATCAATTCGTTAATTTCGCTGTATGCTTCTTTAATGGTATATTTTGGGGCTAACAGAAGGGTCCACTTTTATATTTTAGAGATTAAATTTAGCTTATTCGTTAGAGGGTGGAGTTTTTTCACTTTCTATTTTTAATTTAGGAAACCAAAAAACAAATTTTTAGAAGAAAATTATAGATAATCTTTGGTGATGCTCTAATAATACTCTAGCTTAGCCAAAAGTGTACTCTTCTGCAACCCAACAGGCAGTCAGACACCACACGAGCTGCTGTTGTGCTAAAGCTAACCACTTTCTAATTGGCTACTCACTCCTTTGTAAAATAAAGCTACTAACACTTTCCCAAAATAAACGTAGCACCTGTGTCCAATATTTGACCGTCCATCTTATTTAAAAAAATTATTAAAAAAATTAAAAAAATAGTCACATATAAAGTACTATTCATATTTTATCACCTAATAACAACAAAAATAGTAATCCTAACTTTTTTAAAACAAGTTGAACAGTCATACGTTAGACATGAATAGTGCAAAACTACACTTATTTTGAAACGGATGGAGTATTTATTAACTTACCCATTTATCTCAACAAATCACAATCATTACTTATCTAATTTCTTTTCTTACTTACAATTATTTTTACTTCATTTACTTTTTAATACATGTGTTTAACTAAAATAATTATATTTTGGAATATTAGTAGCAGTTACAAAATCAGCATGTACGCATCAATGGAGATAAGTTTGCCGGCGTCAACCGTCAAACATTTTTCTAAGAGGGAGGACAACGCCGGCGTGGAGCTCTATCGCACTATCGCAGAGGCCTTCGTCGAGAGTTCGTGACATGATGATGACTGATGAACCGATGAATGGATCTGCTGCATCTCATCGCACTTCTTCGACTTTTACGATGTTTTCAGCGGCAGTGAGGCCTTAAGTTTAGAAGCCGAGCGAAACAAAAGTTATAGGATGAAACTGTATAATCTCATAGTATATAGTAACAATTTTGTGACTTAATTTTTTTTTCTGCTATCGATCAACTTCCCGCTGGCTGAAATCGATGGAGTGATGCTATCGTGCTAGTAGCCATCACAACGAGTTTTTCTTCGTCTGCCCAACATGATTGTATCAATACATAATTGCACGGATATTAATTTGTTTCGTCGCTATCGTGCACAACGATGAACACGGTATTTGCGGTGCACAGTTGCCGGAGCACCACGTCCATAAACGGGGAAATCAAGCAAGGAAATGATTCTTTTCTAGACGTAAGGGCAAGAGATGTCTCTTATGGTGAGACCTAATCCGATGAAAACGATTATGATGTAATTTATCATCTAAAAGTTGACAAAGAGGCCATTCAGCCCCTATCTTTACATGGCAAGTTGCTACTCCCTTCGGTTGATAATATTGGTCGTTTTAGATAGAAGTATGATAAAAAAAACAACTTTGAACATTATTTTTCACTATTTTTTTAGATAATAAAAATAGGTTACATCTCTGGCCTCTACCCGTAGGCACACTATAATATAAAAGTGTTAACAAATATATGATTTTTATGATTTTATTAAATTACTTTTTAAGACTAATCAATACACGTAGTCACCATATTTAAAAGATAAATATTTTTAAAATGATTTATAATCAAAGATTCTAAAGTTTGACCTCACCTTTATCTAAAACGACAAGTATTATCAGTTCAGAGGGAGTAGTTTTTTTCCGGTGAGGTGCTTTCTTTGTTTTTAATATTCTCCCTCTCGAAAATGCTAGAAAGACCAAAAAAATAAGTAATTAGATCTAGGACTGCATAGACCGAGAAAATTGATTTTATTGATACAAAACTATCTAACACCATGCATATTATGCTTATGTTTTTAGATTGCTCTAATATTGGTATACGATGCTACTACATGAAGGGTACTATACTTAATATGGATGCTTATATTTACGACTAATTTCTTTTTTTGGTAGACGATATAGATGTTTGTGGTGAATTTATTAATATCAAAATATGTCAATCCATTTTTCCCGAAGTGTTCAAAGGGGGTACGATGTGCGTGTGTGTTCATAGAAAGTGAGTGTGAGTGCGTTATGAGTGTCTACATTTGTATTGTGTTTCTAAAAATATATTGCATACAATAACGCTATGTCTTTGAAATCGGTTGCGAAGGGTTGCTTACATGGATAATTCTTTTGGCTACTTTAGGCCTTCAAGTGGTCTTTATTTATAAAGATAGTCATGGAAATATTCAACTACCCTTTATTTTGTATTACATAAAAATATTGGGTGTGTGTTTGATGGTGGTGATGTAATTTACTACACCCTCCATCTAAAAAAAATCCAATCCTAACTATGTACGTATTTGGATAAGTAGAATGTCCAGGTTTATAGTTAAGATTGTATTTTTTTTTATGGATACTCCTTTGAAATATTTATAGTTAAGATTGTATTTTTTTTTTATGGATACTCCATTGAAATATCTCAACGGTGCCAACTTATGCTGATACATGTTGTTAGTGTAATGACTGCAATCACGGTTGCGCTTGAAATTCAAATTAGTGAATCAGTCATCTAGCACTCTATATTAAACGGTAAGCATCAACAATTCACATAGAATTCCGTTAAAAAAATATGAATTTTTCAATTAACATTTGAAAAAGTAATAATGTGGTATGTTTTTAATTCTGTTGCAAAGTATGAGCATTTAGCTAGTCAAAAGAAAATCATCTAAAGGCTGAAGTGAAAACTACCGAAAAGAGGGGGAAAACCATGGCCTCCATTAGTTGTCATGTCCTCTTTCCACCTTGGCCTCGAGTGATATTTTGACTTCAGAAAAAATAACTCATTCATGTTCTGATTAATTAGACCAGCTTCGTACTAGAACCGAATGAGTGCGTTTTTTTTTTAGCTTCAAGGTACAATTATGGAGAATAAAGGGTAGATTTTGTAGGTCCACATGGATGTGGATTATTACTTCCTCCAACAAAAAAGAAATGGCGTTTGTACATTATACCGTCTCTCAAATGGTTTCCATAACTTTACCACTAACTTCCAATGCAAATTATTTGACACCTGATATAGGCTATAAGTTTATAAAGGTATTTTCAAGATAAATCTTCTAATATGATCTCTATGCATGAAATGAAGATATTAAAATATATCTACGTTATAATTCAAATTCTGATTTGGAACATATCAAATTTGATATTGTATGTTTTGGCTAGAGGGACACTTGAATTTGGTAAATCAATTCCAGACCATTTTCATAAAAATGATACTGTTATGAACTGTTTGTAACTCACTATGTATAAAACTTATTTTTTAAAAGTCTATATACGCATCGTATGAAACAACTGAATATTTAAATTGATAAATATGAAAAATCCTCAGCCATGCCGAGACCATTTTCCATAGAAATGATATCGCTTTTGGACCGTTTTCATCCATAGTGGGAGAATCCAACCGTCTGGGCCCCGTACAAATAGCATGGCATTTCATCAGGGGCCTGCACCGGTCGTAAACCAAGGCCGTAAGATTTGCTTCCCAAATATCATATGGGCCGACTTCTCATATCTTACTAGGCCGAATTGGCCGTGGCACACACAGGTCGTCGCACCTGAAAACTCGCATATATGTCCCCATCGAATCATCGATGGCACAGCGAGTGAGCGGTATACAGTATACAGTGGGCCACGTGCAGCGTGCGTCCAACCCAAGCCGTCTCGTGAGCGGTGGTCTCGCACGCCGCATGTGAGCTTGGGAGGCAGCAGTGCATCGTGCCCGCCCCGGTCGTGGCAGACGCCGCAATCGACAAAGAAAAAAACTGTAGTAGCCGCGCCATCCGCCTAATTATCTGGTCCATACCCGCACAGGAAAGCGACCCACTCTTGCCACGCCACCACGTATCCTTCCGCTAGTCTCGTTATAAAGAGGGGTGAGGTGTGTTTGGTGAAGATGGGGGGTCCAAATTAACTTGGCCGTGCCGGGTGATGTGGGGGATGCGACGAGCCAGCGGTGGTTCCAGCGCGTTTCTCGGACACGCAGCGCGCTTGGAGGATCTTTGCCCATTTTCGATCGGTCAAATTAACATCTCTCTCCATAGCTTAGCTTAGTAATGCCATTGCCAGCGAGAGCAAGTCAATCGTCGGATGAGTGAAGCAATATCATTCACGCATGGGCTGTCCGTCAGAACGCGTATTGGCTTTGATCCGGTCGGCGCCGTCGTGCCCATGCGCGCCGATTGCTTGCTTCACTGTGTGCGTCGTTCCGCTTAATTTGCTCGATCGGTTCACGCGAGCACAATCGCATGTGCGTGCGGCATTCAATCAAAATACTCCTCCTATCATTCATGATCCTCTCTCTCTCTCTACACCACTGACAGGATCCGCAGCTGATGATGATGGTTGATGATCGAGCTGAGATGTTGAGTGAACAAAAGGGAGGGATGGAGGACACGGGCACGCGGCTGGCCGCCGTGGTCCGCCAATCCGGCAAGATATTATGGCAGAGATGATAAGGTGCGTGCCCATGTCGCGTGCAGTAGACCAGTAGTGTTCTCAGCCTCTTCGCTATCCGTTCCAGTCGCGATTCTCGTCTCGAATGCCGGTTACTACGTGTCTTGCCGCCATTAATTTATTTTCTTATTCCGGTTTTGCAATTACGTGCTTATGTTTTCTGTTAATCATGCTTGCAAATGTTGTGCAAGTACAGTACTAGTACTAGTAGTGAGTTGTGAAAGCTGACATGTTGCTGTGCCCAAGGTTGTAGTACTAGGGTTGTAGCACCTCGAGGACGAACATGCCCACATACTACTAGTACTTCACTAGACATTGTTGCAATCTGGGGCCTATTCTGTTTTTCGGTGATTCATCCAATCTATCGTTGAGTAGCGTGCCTGACACCATTCTTTTTTATCTTTACAGCTAAAGAAACACAGCTTTCGATCCATTTGTTTAATCAATCTTGTGCTTGGCTTAACTTGAGCCAGGTGGATGCATGCAGATCAGCAGATGTACTCCAGCGTTGCAACATTGGCACTGCTAAAGGCATGATCAGTGGTTTACAAGTCTAGTGTCTACGTAGGCTGAGTTTGCTCCAGCCATTTCCCAACTAAATAGTAAGCACGAAAAATAAAACAGTCCACTAGCACGTGATTAATTAAATATTTACTAATTTTTTTAGATAGATCAATATGAAATTTTTAAGCAACTTTCGTATAGAAACTTTTTTTTTAAAACACACTGTTTAACAGTTTAAAAAAGCGTGCGCGCAGAAAATGAGAGTATGGAGTTGGGAACCGGCTCTTGCAAACAAAGCCGTAATCATCATGTCATACAAATAACTCATAGTAGTATAACATATTGTTTCTACTATAATTAATGATTTAGCATTATAACTGATGTTGCTTTTTTATTCTAATAATTTTTCACTCTTAACATATATAAAAGCATCTTTTCCATCTATAAGTATATGCATCAACCGTTCAACATTTAACGACATTCCAGAGGACCAATTGCCCCATAAGTAACCTATTTTTAAAATTTCTTCACATTCTAGTGCGATCCATCCTCCCACTCAATGATGGCATAAGGCCTAGGCAGTTTGAGCCCTAGACCTGACTTCATAATCCCCTTTTAAATCATGTGAGAATACCATATAATTTGTGAAAAAAAATGACGAATGCGACGGGAAAAGGTGAGGAGCTCCAGTTTATATGAGTAGGTGGAGAAACATCAATCCAGCAATCCCAATGGTGATGGCGACTATGGTAAGGTCCTCTCGGTCATCCTGGTATGCCTTCCAATTGCTACATACTCGTCTCTTCTTCGAATCTATAGCTATAGATCCAATTTGTTCGGCCGTTGGTGCAATTGTGGAACGACCTAAGCAAAACGCCTTGATGGTAGAGTAGCTAAGGCAGGAACACGTGGCAAAACGACGAAGCTACCCAACACGATGCTCATGCCATGTCTCTACTCACTACGTGTATGTGTCGAGGCCATCATGCCTTCTATAAGGCACGAGAAACCTTTGCAAGCCATTCGCTTTTTCCCTCTCTCCTCCACGTTAACTCTTGGCCAACGTGGCTGAGCGAGGTCACACGTCAGTAGAAAGCGTTGTTTATGCCCTTATGTCATTTAACAATATGGTGCAAAAGTAGTTCATAGGTAATACTCCATCCGTCCTAAAATGTAAGGATTTTTTTAGGGTTGGACAGGAATTATAAGAAAGTAAGGAGAATTAAAATGAGAAAAGATTATACTTGGTTGAGAAGGAGAGGTAGGTGAAAAGATTGAATGGTGGAGGATTGTAATTGGTTAAGAAAAGAATGTTAGTGAATAAGTCATTATATTTTCAGACAAACTGTAAGGGCTAAAATTTGTTATATATTTTGGAACCGATAGAGTGAGTAATATTTTATTCAGCCACCTAATAACATTATGTAAAAGAAATAATAAAAGGTACCTATATAAAATAAACAATATTATATACCTTTTTTTTCTAATACTAACTTGTATATATATATATTGCGAAAAGTTGATTTATTTAAATCTAATACCCCGATTGGTGATGCGCTAGTATCACAGTATCACTGAGCTGGACCCCCTGTCAGTCATAGCGACAGAGCACTCCGATTGGATATGGGGCCTATAAAACAGACAAAAAAAGCGCCCCATCCAATGAACATGCATGCCACTCAATGCATGCAGTGCAGTAGAGGAGGAGTACTGACACTGCTCAGCGTCCCTCTCCCTGCACATTTACTCGTATGCACAGCACAACACACACTCCTCTCCTCTCCTCTCCTCTCTCCAGGCTCACAGATGAGCTGTGAGCTGTGTGTGTGACACAGTCTAGTGCTCTCTCTGTACAAAGGGAGAGGGTGAGAGGAAATTAACAGAGGGAGGAGGGAGAAGAAATGCGAGAAATGCTGGCGTCTCTCTCTTCTTCGTCCCGTGCCATCTCCTGCATCCTGTGCTCTCTCCTCTTCTTGACCTTGGCCAGCAGCAATGGCGTGTTTGCCACAGCACCACCCAAGGTTGGGTCTGGGTACAAGCTTGTGTCCCTGGTCGAGCACCCCGAGGGAGGAGCACTCGTTGGATACCTGCAGGTGAAGCAGCGCACCTCCACCTACGGCCCGGACATCCCTCGCCTCAGGCTCTATGTCAAGTAAGAACAGAGTAAAATCTTTTTTATGCGACTAGTGATCACTTGCTCGATTCCACATGCCTTGATCTTTCTGTGCACAGTGTTCTATACATGTTCCATTGATTTGGCGCATCAGAGGAGAATGTTCGTGGCTGTAACAATTGATAGTTTACTTGCATCTTTTCTTCAATAATAAAGAACGACTTGCATTTCTGATCTTGCATATCATAATCAAGCTCGATTGAACTACTGCTCGAAGTAGTAAGATTGAACCACAAAGTTCGATGCTAGCTTTGCTCAATTTTTTTTGATATATTATGTTACAATGCACTCATCGTGCTCCTGCTTCACAGCATGATTTCCATATGTTCTAAAGATTACTGAGTCATATTCAACGCTAGCGCTCTAATGGCGAAATTGCAATGCTGCGCAGGCACGAGACCAAGGACAGGATACGAGTCCAAATCACGGACGCGGACAAGCCGAGGTGGGAGGTCCCCTACAACCTTCTCCAGAGGGAGCCAGCCCCGCCCGTCACCGGCGGGAGGATCACCGGCGTGCCCTTCGCCGCCGGCGAGTACCCGGGTGAGGAGCTCGTGTTCACCTACGGCCGCGACCCGTTCTGGTTCGCGGTGCACCGGAAGTCCAGCCGCGAGGCGCTCTTCAACACCAGCTGCGGCGCGCTGGTGTTCAAGGACCAGTACATCGAGGCGTCGACGTCGCTGCCCAGGGACGCGGCGCTGTACGGCCTCGGCGAGAGCACGCAGCCTGGCGGCATCCGGCTGCGCCCCAACGACCCCTACACCATCTACACCACGGACATCTCGGCGATCAACCTCAACACCGACCTCTACGGCTCGCACCCGGTGTACGTGGACCTCAGGAGCCGCGGCGGCCATGGCGTCGCGCACGCCGTGCTGCTGCTGAACAGCAACGGCATGGACGTGTTCTACAGGGGGACGTCGCTGACGTACAAGGTCATCGGTGGCCTCCTCGATTTCTACTTCTTCTCCGGGCCGACGCCGTTGGCCGTGGTGGATCAGTACACGTCCATGATCGGACGACCTGCGCCCATGCCATACTGGGCATTTGGTAACTACTGCCAGTTTCATTTTCTTTGTTTTTGTTTACATGATTTTTGGATGAGTTCTGGTGTCCTTTAATTACGTTTTGTCTGGTAGTTTTATTAATTTTGTTTTGTCTGTATAGTTTGATCCATCCATCGATACTGGAGTATATTATTAGTACTATGATTAGCTAATTTTATAGTAGTACCATCCAGATTCAGTGATGAGATACTCCAAATCTCCAATATTTGGAGACAGCAGGGCTATGGGATGTTGGTCACATGGCACACGCTAATTTAGGCTTTTTGGAATTTGGAGACAGCAGGGGGGCAGTTTGATTGTGGGTTCATTTGTCTTCAGTCAATTCTTACTATGCAATATGGCATTTTTCTCCTGTAGTGCATTGCAATTAGTAACTGGTTTCCAATAGATGCAATATTCCCCTGCAGGGTTTAGTAATTACTTTATTATTGCTAGCTTTTACCACAGAATGAAGTCATGCCAGCTGCTAGGAATATTTTCTGAAGTTGCATTGTTACTCTGTAGAATATCAGAGACAAGAGAAACAATCAGTAAGGCCCTGTTTAGATCCTTCAAAGCACTTTTTACCATTTTGGATCTAAACACTAGTAGCAAAACTTGGCAATTTTGTATTGGCATTTACTAGTCCATAGTAGCAAATTGTGCCAAAAAGTGTTTTGGGACCACTCCCTCTCTTTCTCTCTCTCACTTTAGTGCAAGAATGGCAAAAGTTTAGGATGCATCTGAACACCAACTAGTACTTTTGCAATACCAAAACTTTTGCCATTTGCCATTTGCCATTCCAAATGGATCTAAACATGCCCTAACACATCAGTTGTCTTGCCTAGGCATTTCTTGCAATACTATGTGTTTGTCATTTTGCTTTCAACAAAGTAGTACTCCCTTGCTATCACGATAGTAAACACTGTTTAGATGCACATTGCCAGATGCAGATCATGAGTAACTTTAACAGTCAGCACATCGATAAAATATGGCTCCCACTGCACAGGATCAGATCAAAGACACTAATTAACCAACAAAAAAAATTCAGAGTCGGTGCTCTAAATTGTACTGCAAAACAGATATGCAAATACCAAATAATTCGTTTCAGATAACGATGCGAATCTCTAATGTTCTTCTCACATGCTTGTTCTCAGGGTTCCACCAATGCAGGTGGGGATACAAGAACTTGTCAGTGGTCGAGGGCGTCGTGGAGGGCTACCGGAACGCGCAAATCCCCCTCGACGTGATCTGGAACGACGACGATCACATGGACGCCGCGAAGGATTTCACACTTGATCCCGTGAACTACCCACGTCCCAAGCTGCTGGAATTCCTTGACAAGATCCATGCACAGGGCATGAAGTACATTGTCCTCATCGACCCCGGCATCGCCGTGAACAACTCCTATGGCGTGTACCAGCGCGGCATGCAGGGCGACGTCTTCATCAAGCTGGACGGGAAGCCATACTTGGCTCAGGTGTGGCCCGGCCCCGTCTACTTCCCGGACTTTCTTAACCCCAATGGCGTCTCGTGGTGGATCGACGAGGTGAGGAGGTTTCATGAGCTTGTGCCCGTGGATGGCCTCTGGATCGACATGAACGAGGCATCCAACTTCTGCACCGGGAAATGCGAGATCCCGACGACGCACCTGTGCCCTCTGCCCAACACGACGACGCCATGGGTGTGCTGCTTGGACTGCAAGAACCTGACGAACACCAGGTGGGACGAGCCGCCGTACAAGATCAACGCGTCCGGCCAGACGGCGCGGCTCGGCTTCAACACCATCGCGACAAGCGCGACGCACTACAATGGCATCCTGGAGTACAACGCGCACAGCCTGTATGGATTCTCGCAGGCCATCACGACGCACCAGGCGCTGCAGGGGCTCCAGGGCAAGCGGCCGTTCATCCTGACGCGCTCCACGTTCGTCGGGTCGGGCGCCTACGCCGCGCACTGGACCGGCGACAACAAGGGCACCTGGGAGAATCTCCGCTACTCCATCTCCACCATGCTCAACTTCGGCATCTTCGGCATGCCGATGGTCGGCGCCGACATCTGCGGCTTCTACCCGCAGCCGACGGAGGAGCTCTGCAACCGGTGGATCGAGCTCGGCGCGTTCTACCCCTTCTCCAGGGACCATGCCAACTTCGCGTCGCCGAGGCAGGAGCTTTACGTGTGGGAGTCCGTGGCCAAGTCGGCTCGGAACGCGCTCGGCATGCGGTACAGGCTGCTCCCTTACCTGTACACGGTCAGCTACCAGGCGCATCTCACCGGCGCTCCGGTGGCGCGGCCGGTGTTCTTCTCGTTCCCGGACTTCACGCCGTGCTACGGGCTGAGCACGCAGTACCTGCTCGGCGCGAGCGTCATGGTGTCGCCGGTGCTCGAGCAGGGCGCCACCTCGGTGAGCGCCATGTTCCCGCCGGGGAGCTGGTACAACCTGTTCGACACGACCAAGGTGGTGGTGTCCAGGGGCGAGGGCGCCGTGAAGCTGGACGCGCCGCTGAACGAGATCAACGTGCACGTGTTCCAGAACACCATCCTCCCGATGCAGCGCGGCGGGACGATCTCCAAGGAGGCCCGCGCGACGCCGTTCACGCTGGTGGTCGCGTTCCCGTTCGGCGCCACCGAGGCGGAGGCCGAGGGCGCCGTGTACGTGGACGACGACGAGCGGCCGGAGATGGTGCTCGCGGAGGGGCAGGCCACGTACGTCCGCTTCCACGCGACGGTGCGCGGCAAGGCGGTGACGGTGAGGTCGGAGGTGGAGCTCGGCAGCTACAGCTTGCAGGAGGGGCTCCTCATCGAGAAGCTGTCCGTGCTCGGACTGGAGGGAACAGGCAGAGACCTCGCCGTCCATGTCGATGGCGCGAACGCCACCGCCATTGCCGCATCGAGGCCGTACTTTGCAGGTGCCGAGGCGGAGCTGCACGGGCACCACGACGTGGAGGGACACAAGAAGAGCGTGATGGTGGAGGTGGGAGGGCTGGCATTGCCGCTGGGCAAGAGCTTCGCCATGACTTGGAACATGCAGATCGAAGCATAGATCGAAGCTTTCTTATGCTTTCATCTGCATTTCTCCATTCTGTCTCTGATCATTTTAGGTTCTAGATCAGCAAGGTTATGTCAACGTGTTCAACGACACACCACCATCTCTGATTCTCTTCTGCATTTGAATCCTTGTGGAAATAAAACATGATTCTAAACATATATCCTTCTTTCTGACTCTTACATATGCATGCGCACAACGGAGACAGTCGAAAGAACATCGGCTAGATTGCGGATTTGCGGTGTAAATGCCTTCACGGATACTTAGAGCTTTATTTTTAAGATAATAGAAATAGATTACATCTTCGATCTATGCCATAAGGCATACAACCAAACAATTACTTGAGATATGCAGTACACGTATGTGTTTATCAAATTCTTGAGATTGTCCTCATTGTACATGATCTGTATGTTTATATGAAAAGTGGCAGAAATTTTATATTTTATTCAAGGTTGTGGAGTTTGTGCTTAATCTTTCCAAAGGAATAAGTTGAAGGTAACAAGGTTTGAATTTAATTCGGATTATGTTTGGACAGCTTAGATTGTCCTTTACTAAAACGATAGTAGTGAATTTTGCATATGGACTCTGGTTTGAACGTTTGAGTAATTTTTCTTTATCTGGGAAAGCAGTTTTGATGACCCACTTCACGGTTTCATCTTTGGATTTTTTTTTTTTCTGGTTTGGTACTATCTGGTCACGATCTACGAAACAAACCGATGGCTGCAGCCTGCAGCAGCAAACGTTCATCAGGAAATTTATTGGGCCATAGTTATTGGAAGCCCTTGGTAAGGAATGGTTATGTCATACCGCATCATGTGGCCCATAAGGAAATAAGCCCATCAGCAACTTTTGACAGAACATTTTGTGGACCAAACACAAAGGTGGGATAGTGCGTGGCTGCAATCACCGTCACGTCACGAGAGTACGAGGCATAGTTGTGTACAAGCGTGAAAAATGTGCGTATTTTCTCCGTTCTGCACATCTCAGTTTCGTTTATCAACGACTTGAATTTAGAATAGAGCGTGCGAAGAAGTAACTGTTCTTCTTGAGCAAACACGGCACCGGAGTAGTGTTACTCTTTAAGTTCAAAAAATACAAATTATTAGCGAATTTGACACGCAGTACTACGATGTGCCAAACAGTTCTACTATATTGTATAGTTCATGCTAACACACCGTGAAGACGTGACATGATTTTGTTAACCTATCCTTACCGTGTATTTACGTACTCCAGGAGGACTACTAGTGATACACCCGTTCCAAAATAAATTAATATTAAAAAAAGATACTACTTAATGCAACTATTTATCACTTTATATATTCTCAATATAATCATAAACCTCGATGCAATGATTATTGAGAAATAAATTTATTTTAGATTAATAACACTCCAGGAGATAAAAGTAAACTTAATATGGATAGGAGGTAGTATTACTTTCTCTGTATAAAGAAAAAACTAATTTTGAAGATGAATCTGATTAGGTAAGAGCTGGAAAAAGCTATACCTCCTATCTTTGCGAATTGCGAACCGATTCTGAGTTGCGATGTCGACGTCAAGTACGTACTCGTCCTCGTGCTAATCGAGTCGGCAGGCGAAGGTTATCTCAAGGCTGGAAGGTTTGTTATCTCCCTGCAAATTGCTGTGGCCGCTCTGCTTCTTGTCCGTGGTGCTCTGCGCCGGACGACACCCGAAAGCGACGCGCGGCTCCCGTCACGTTAGGTCACGTCCCCCCCACTCGTGAGCCGAATCACGCCACGCCGCGCCGACGCCTGATGAAGTCGGCCGCCATGCAGCTGCAGCCGCGCCGCGCGCGGGCAGAGCACAAGTTGCCGAACGGCACACCACGCGACGCCGAATCAGCCAACCAATCGACCAGACCCCAAAACACAGAGCAGGCGCCGCGCCGTTGTCAGGTCAGGCCAGTCGCGGTCCGCAAAACTCCGCACCGCACCTTTCGTGCCGCTCGAGGCGCTGACCCCGCGACTGACGACGACACGACCCCCATTGCCGCGCGACGAAACCCACCGCGCCGCCGCCTTCGCCGCCGCAAGCCCGGATCCACTTGGATGCCCGGTTTCACCATCTCGCGGAGGTTTTTTGGGGATGTCCGGTTCAAGCCTTTCGTATCACCTTTATTTTGCCTCCTTATCGGCGCTTAGTGGTGGTGGATTTCCGGATTCGTTTTTGCGATCGTTGGCGCAGGCGGTTGTAGAAAGTGATCGTGCCGACACACCGAGAAAGGTCCACGGAGTTACTTGCTTTTCCAGAATTTATCGGTTCACCCACAAATAATTTCCTCGATTTGGCTTGGCTAGTGGCGTACGTGATGCGACGACGACCATGTTTGCCAATACTCGGCATCCGTTTGGACCTTAGCCCGGTTTTCCGGGCACTGCACACCACCAAAACTGTACTGGCAGAGTCCAAGACGGTGTACTTGCTCTGATCAATAGAGTTTGAGCCCCGGCCAAAGACTAACCCACTCTCGCTTGCGGTGTGCCGCGCGGTTCAGCACACGAGAGGCTCTCCGCGTCCATCCATGCACGATCCGTCGTTGCCGCGCGCGAGATCGACAAGCCACGAGCTTGGCAAGGACAGCTACTTTTGCCGCGAAACCCGTGCAGCTACAGAAGAGCCAAGCCCCGGTTTGGCGCGAAAGGCGTTCTCTTCTTCTTCTTTTTTTTTTTTGTCCTTCCCGCGATATTTTAAAGGCTGCGTGTGGATGGGTCCCTCCCAATACGAGGAAGCCGTAGCTGGTCTAGAGTCCGGGAGCCGAGGCCTAGTAGTACTTCGCCGGCAACGGCGGGGGCCACCGTGCAGTGAAAGGGTCGTCAGAGAAAGCGTCCGCTATACGGCTTCCGCGCATGCACACCACGTCCAATGCTCTGTTCGGCCATGCCAGACTGCCACCGTCTCGTGGATCGAGGTCGATGACCGATCTCTCTCTCTCTCTCTCGCATGCCCCTGTCGGGGATGAGCCTTCAAAGGCCCCTTTGGGGTCAGAATCACCGCTGTAAAAAACTGTGTGTTATTTTTACAGGATGCGTATTGTCGTTTTCGTCGCTTTTTTTTTTTACCGTGGTGGTGGGCACTGGACAGGGAGCAGTTGTGGTAGGGGTAACATGGCGAGGACGAGGACCTGACATTTTCCGGCGACTGATCTGTCTTCTCGTTCCCTGGCAGTCCGGATCGCTGGTCACATGCATTGGAGAGGCCCGTGTCTGGTCAAGCCGCGGCCGGTGCGGGGCAGTGCAGCGCTCTGCGTCGATCGGTCCGTGCAATCAGAATCCAAAACCGATCTCGATGGTGCACGTACTACTGCTCCACAAGTTGTACTGTTCCATGGCTGGCGCGGCGGCAGGGTTGGGCTGGCCTCGTGGCGTCTCCATCGGACGCCAGAAGCTGCTGCGCTAGCTGCCCGCCAAAAGCCGGAGAGAAGCGCCAAGCCAAAACCCAGGTGATCGATGGAACCAACGATTGCTGCTGCCTTCTGCCTGGCTGCCGACTGCATCTCATCGCATCCACCGCGCACACATCACGCAGGACGTTGGATGGATATCATATTCGTACTACCATCGTACTAGTCCTACATCAATCCAGCCATCCGTCACGTGACAACGGGTCGCCGCCGGTGGTCCAGCCCAAGCGGGCGACCCGGTGATCCAGCCGAAACTTTGGCCGTCCGTGGCTGGCGCTGGCTGGACCGTCCCCAGCCATGTCCACCTCCGCAACCGGATCGCAGTCGCAGCACCAAGCCATGGACCGCAACGCACGGAATGGGGTCTCCGTCTCGGTATTCCTTTCGCTCGCCTGCCTGCCTTGCCGCCCTCCGCCACCACAGCCTGTGACCACCAGCACCACTGCCATCCCTTTCCGTCGGTACGTGCTGTATGTACGTGCGACGCCGACGGTTGCCACAGGCGTCCCTGTCGCCCACCGTGGCTGGACCATCTCCGTCTCCGTCTCGCTGTACGAACGTATCCCTGCCGACACTGCCATTCGGTACGGCGTGATCTGTTCGTGCGCAATGGTGCACGTAAGAGCTAAGTTTAATAGTATAGTCCACTACAAACTCCAAATCATTTATAGTCAATGTAATAGCTAATTTATACAATAGCTGCTTGCTATACTATTAATACCTGGTCCCACCTGTCATATAAACATTACGTTTTAGATCTGTGCTGCAGCTAGCTATAAATCTGTAACTCGCTGCTTTTCTCTCTTTTTGTTTATCTTTTTAAAATATATTTATAGCTGACTTATAACTTGCTACAAGGATCAAGGGACACGGCGTGAGCGTTGTAAAGGGGCGCAATCTCCGCCGGAATCATTTTAAGTGGCGCCTAATGATTGGCAACAGCTGGAGTAGCTCGTGCTCAGGCCGAAAACCAAACCGAACAAATGAACAATGGAGCCGCTTTAACTGACAGCCAGTCTGGTCTTTGTGTTGGTAGCCGGAATAGTGGCCCAGCAGTAGTCAAAGAAAAGGATTCAGCGAGGGTGGATCAGAGTACTCACTCCTACATAAAGGCAAAAGCGACGATCG
Organism: Oryza meridionalis; assembly: GCA_000338895.3. Classification (NCBI taxonomy): domain Eukaryota; kingdom Viridiplantae; phylum Streptophyta; class Magnoliopsida; order Poales; family Poaceae; genus Oryza; species Oryza meridionalis. The sequence goes on from CM002524.2 coordinate 1,567,361, forward strand.
GCTGAGATCGATTGGATTGGACTGCGCATGCAAGTGCGGTTGCCCATGAAACAAACAATGGCAGCCAGGACGAGAAAGCGACCAACGCAACGCAAGCATGCAGCCCAACATGCGAGCAATGGAGTGCAGTCCAGACACACCGATTAGCTAGCTAATCACACACATGGTCACGTCCCTTTCCCATATGTCGGCGCGCCGCAACGTGTTGCTGCGTGACACTCCGGCCCGGCCGGGACTATATACTCCCAGGCACAAAGGCAGTGTAGGTAGCACGGCCACTAGCCGTGTCATGACTCATGCGTACTAGACAGTATGGTCTACGAGATCGTTCACGGGATGAACATGCCCCCGGTCGTTCCATCCTGTCACGGAACCGATCGACGACCTCGATCGATCGATCGCCCGGACGGTTTGTACGACAGCAGCAAGCACGTCAGACAATTTGGCGAATCCAAGGCAAAATCGCCGAGTTTGGACGGTGGATGGTAGCTTTGCCTTTGTACGTGCGCGTGTACCAACAGGCACACACCTCTGCTACCGCCAAAGGAGTACTGGAGGAGTACTATGCCGTCACAGGCAGCGTGCACCGGCGTGTTTGGCAGCGTGTGGCATACCGGTACTAAATGGGCTAGTTTTTTTTTTCTTTTAGAATATCAAACCCATCCCCGGGAGGAGGGGGAGGGGGTTGTCATACCTGAATTTTATTAAATTAGAGGGAAAATCTACACAGCAAATCGTTCAAATTACATATTACAAATTATCGAAGAGAGGAGGAAAGCAACTCCTTCCAAGAGAATAATTGGCTGATCGTCGGAGATGCTTGCCCAAAGTGTGCCGTCTTCAATGCATACATTTAGTCACAATGCGAGGTAGCGACTTAGGCAGTAAGTGAAAAACAACATTATGGCGATGATTCCATAAACCCCGGCAATAAATTATATAAAACATTTGGTAGGGCATGCGTGGCATCCTCACCTAGCAGGGGAGGGGGGCGTAAAATCACCAGCTCTTCCATGGGCGAAATTGTTATCTATATACCAACAGATTACCAAAATGCATTTGTGAAAGGGCACTGGATGCACATATGCATGGCAGTTTCCTCCACTTCTTCACATAATTTGTACACCGAGACAAGCCACTGAACTCGTCGGAGGCCAGAGAGGGAAAAGAAGGAGAGGGGAGGGGCTGACGGGTGGAGTCCACGTTGCTTTCCACGTGGACATGCCACGATGGTACGCCACGTGAGCAAAAGTGATAAATAGTTAAAGAAATCACCTCTCCAGTGATAAATTATTAAGCGTGAATAGAGAGGCATTTGGATAATTGTTAAACCTAAAAGTGGAAAATAGTTAAATTCCCCGGGAAAAAGTGGTTCGGGGCAATACGAGGAGAAACTTGAATGTGAGTTTGATTAGTTAGCTAATACTTTAGATCACTTACACTGCGAAATAAATTAAAATGGTTGCATCCCTTATATAATAGGGACAAGGTAGTAAATCCAAAATATATGAGCTTGGCTTCTACTTTCAACGGCAAGTAACCATAGCGGCACACGGGTCTGGATCCCGTGGAGTTCACTTCAACTCCACCGGGTGGATTTGATAGAATTTCTACGGTCTCTTTTCTATCAACGGTTGGGATGAAGCCATTAATTCCCACTTCCCACTAGTCTCTTTTGAAAAAAAAAACCTTCTAATCTTGTAACAATAACAAATCACCGACTACAATATACTTAATATTTGAGAATAAACAAGCTAATTTTACTTGCATAACCCATAAATTCTTTGATTAATCTATGGTGTAAACACCGTACTGAGCACGTGCCTCTATTTTTGCATGTATAGAGTTTATGTATGTTTGCATGTACTATGTGGTTAACACCCTTTTTTTTTACATGAACATAGGTTTTTGTGTTTGGGAAAGAAGAGAACATGTACTTTGTTAATTTGGTAGGCACAAACTTTACCGTTACTAACATAATAAAAAAATAAAGTAATTCCCACTCAAACCATAGGAAGCAATAGATGGCTTCATCTTAACCGTAGGAAGCAATATATGTCACGGATTTGATAAAATTTACCCGGTGGAGTTGTACTCAACTCTAGGGTCCCATATATTACGATTTACTCCCTCCATCCTAAGAAAAAATTAAATCATCTTGTACAACCAATAAGTATTTAAATCATCTTGTACAACCAATAAGTATTTAGATGACTCCCTGAATACTAATTAAACAGTTAATTTATCTAATTAAAATCAAGAAGTGAATAAAAGCATACAAATAATAAAATAATAAGTATTTAGATGACTCCTTTCATTAGGGCTCATTGTCACTCCCTGTGTTTCATATTATAAAATTATTTTAATATTTTTTTAATCAAACATTTTAAAGTTTGATCATGTTGTGTTTCATATTATAAAATTATTTTAACATTTTTTTAATCAAACATTTTAAAGTTTGATCATGTACGTAGAACAATATAGGGCCTGTTTGGATCCAATAGCCCTTCGAAATCTTATTATTTAGAAGTATTAAATATAGATTACTGACAAAACCCATTCTATAACCCCTAGCCTATTTTGCGAGACAAATCTAACGAGGTATATTAATCCTTAATTTGCTACAGTGATGCTATAGTAATTATCCGCTAATCATGGATTAATATATCTCGTTAGATTCCTCTCGCAAAATAGCCTAGGGGTTATAGAATAGGTTTTACCAATAATCTACGTTTAATACTTCTAAATAGTAAGATTTTGGAGGGATATTTAATAGCTCGAAAGATCCAAACAGGCCCAGGCCCATAGTAACATTTCCAAGACAGAATACATATATTATCAAAATATATTTAATATTATATTTAATTAAAGTAATATTTTTATTTTGTTGCAGATGTTGCTAATTATTTTTATAGATTTAGTTTATCTAGGAAAAAAATAATCAAAACGACTAGTTTAAAAAGAGCAATATCTATTCCACATTCCAATGGCCCCCAAACTCTTAAAATAAAATATCGGCCATCCTCTTTATTAAAAGAGACTACTCGATTGTTGGAATTGAATAAGCCTTCCATTCCCATCGTATGGGATGGACGAAAATTGAACTGATAAATAAATCTTTCAATACCGACAAATAACAAAGTTGTCACGAACCCGATCCATTTCATAACTGTCAACCGCAAAATGCTGGGAATACTGCATTCCACCTTTCTACAGCCTGGACAGAGAATTCCGAATGTTGATAGCAAGCCCCACTCTGAATGATCACTGATCAGGGATGACATGCTGATCAAGGAAGGTATACCACGTCAAGTGTGATCGAAAGCAAGCAGGCAAAGAATGCAAAGAAGGGGCATTTGGAATTGCAGCACTTTGCAATCTGGGAATTGAGATGCCACCACATCATCAGCTACTCCAGCTAGCTAACCTCGTCAACACATTGTTGGCTACGCACTCGACATTGACTCCTGTACCACGCAACAATTACTACTAAGTAATCTAGGGGAAAAAACCAAGATGAATCGGATCGATCACTTGGCGGCGTAATTGGGTATCTCGTAGATTTGGTGGATCCTCCAAATGTCGTCGTCGAAGGCCATCTCGGCGTCGCCGCGGGCGCCGAGGCAGCGGAAGTCCTCCTCCACGAAGGGGAACCACCCCAGCAGCTTCTCCTCCTCCACCCCGAACGTCCACCACGACGACCCGTTGCTGAGCCCGCCGTCGAGGTCCCACTCGACGGTGGTCGCCGCCCCGGCCTCGTATCCCCCGCCGCCGCACACGTCGGGCACGGTGGGCGCCATGTCCGCTCCGGAGGAGCAGGAGGAGGAGGACGCCGCGGATGCCACTGCCGCCCCCGCCCCCGCCCCCGCCCCCACAGACGACGACGACGACTCGCGCGCCGCCGCCGCCGCCGCCGCGGCCGCCTTCTTGGCTGCCGCCGACGCCGCCTTGGGCTGCCTTGGCTGCTTCGCCCTCCGCTGCGGCTTCGGGTTGGCGTTCCCGGCCGCGCCGTCCTGCCCCTCCTGGAGCTTCGGCTGCTGCGCTCTCGTCCGCTTCATGCCTCCTCTTCAGCGCGCGGCGCGGCGCGGCTCGGCGAGGTGAGGAGAGGAGAGGGGAGTGACGGGTGAGTCAGTGAGAGTGGGAGTGTTTTGGCAGCGAGGCGGCCGCCTCTTCGCGCTTTTGTAGTGTACTCCAGCATCGAGTGGCTCGGCTGGTTTGGCGCGCGCGCGCAGCCGGTATGTGCGGACCAGGTCGCGTCGCCTTCCTCTATCCTGGCGTGCGGTGTATCGGGCCAGGTCCGAGTCGTGACGGGAGCCCGTGCGGCGAGGCAACTTGCAACCGGTAAACGCACCAATCACACAACGTTGTAGGTAACCGCTTTTTTTTTTCCTTCAGATAGTGAGAATTAACGAGTTAATTAATTGATGAAGCGCACGAGGCTGTACTGTAGACAGGGAAACGAGCAGCAGTAGTAATCCTCCTGACATTTTGTTGGGGGAGTCGAGTCGGAGTCGTGCTGTGCGGCGTACCGGGCCAGGGTGTGTGGCTTTGGCAGTTTTTTTTTCCCACGACATGTGCGCGTAGCAACGGCCAGTGATGGAGGGACGGTTCACGTGGAAACCCCCGGAAACTTGGGGAGGTTGGGCGTCGACGAGGGCGTGTGCGTCTGTCTGTCTGCGTACGCAAAATCGCATGCCGACATCGTGAACCACTCCTATGTACAACTATTAGCTTCCAAAGCTCTCCAATCTCTACTTTTCATGGTATTACTAGTGTTTTTAAGTCTCGTGTTTTTTTTACTAGGACTACAGACGGAGTATGCGTATACTTGACGTGCATCGATCGTGTGGTTGACAGATATTTACGGGTATACTAATGGTGATAGCGGCATTGTATATTTGTGTCGTGGCACGAGGGAAGGGAGGAGAAAGTGTGTGTTAGCCGTATCTCAGTCGAGAAAGCGATGGATTAAGGGTCATTTAAGGGCCGACAGGGGCGTGGCCATATGTCGGCAAAGAGGCGTGAGTAATGGCTCGCAGATCCACGGGACCCAACACCTTGCCAACTTGACGCCGCTCGAGTCGTAATAATACGAGTATTTTTATGCAGGAACATGCATAATACTCCTACAGTGCGTTGCACGGACGGGACGGCACGCCACTCTGCCAGAACAACCAGATTTGACGAGAGGAGGCTCGTGCCTTGCCTCGTGGTCGGCCGGGTCCTGCGCCGAGAGGAGGAGGCGCTGCACGTCTGCACCTGCCCGTGTTCGGTCGTCTCACCGCCCACGTTTGGCCGTCTGACGTGACGCGATATATACTCCTACTCCACAACGTGATGGAGCAAGATACTAGTACTTGGGCTAATACTGGAGTACTAGTGTATAGTACAGTGTATTTGATACTGTACGTTACCCTCACAAGTCTCAAATCTCACTTATGGAGCCACCTAGGAGTAGTTAGCAGCCTGGCAGGAAATACTAGTATCTGACTGGGCCGTGTCTGGTTTGGGACGAGACGACCACGCAGATGCTGATCTGCAGCAATTTTGACAAACGGGCCGGATTTATATGGCCGGCACATAGGCCTCAATCTGAATGGGCCGGCCCACCATTACTCATTGGGTTTTGTTTGACCCTACCGGGCTGTGCCCTCAACTGCAATTCTGCAAAGAAGACGACAATCCAAAGACGCATGAAGGCGGCATCAGAACGCCGATACAGGTGATGCATGTCTATCGTCAGCTCGTGCAGCAAGACGTTAAGTCTCACAGCGAGTGTAACCCTCGTGGTACTGGTTGCTATAAGTTTAGAATCATAAACATGCAATTTGCTGAACAACGAGATCTCAAAATCGTGGATAGATTTGAGTTGGTGGCCGAAGAGTTTAGGTTTGGACGGTCTCGGCTATAACTTTTTTTTTTCTAGCGGCGGCCGATCATGATTAGTGAAGATCAATCCGGTGCTAGCCTTCTCCTTGGTTGTATGTAGCGTTATTGGTGCGTAGTGGTGGTGGTGAAATTTTTTTTCTAGCTATTGTCTTACATGACAATAGTCTTATATTTTTTTCTACTCTATTTAATAAATCATCGCGCTGTTTGATTCTGATCGTTCAAAAAAAAAAAGAGATGCCAGTGACACTACTGTGATAGCGTCCTAGCTACAGTACTCCGGTGGATCTTAAGGTCCTGTTTAGATTCCACACTAAAATGTTTCACCATGCATGTCACATCGAACGTTTGAACACCTATATAAAGTATTAAAAATAGGCTAAAAATAACTAATTGTACAGATTGTGACTAATTTGCGAGACGAATCTTTGAAGCCTAATTGCTTCATGATTTGATAATGTGGTGCTATAGTAAACATTTGGTAATGATGGATTAATTAGGCTATAGTAAACATTTGGTAATGACGTGCTATAGTAATGCAGTTTATAGGCGAATTCTGTAATTAAATTTGTTATTGGACTACATTTAATACTTCAAATACACGTCCGTATATCCGGTATGACACGCCAAAACTAATCAATACCCGTAAGATATAATAGTATATATGTTAGTGGTCACGCTTAGCTTTTCTTGCTGTCGCCAAAAGCTAACACGGTCAAATCGATTCACACACTGTAGCAGATAGTATAGTAAAAATGCATGCTACATGATTCATGTAAAACACGCAGAAACGCAAAAGGGAAAAAGGGAAGTTCGGATCCGCACTGCTACTGCATGCTGGGGGATGGCCACCACGGGCTGCACGTTTCGACCGGCCGGCGTCTTGCGTCCCTTTCGCTTCATGCAATTTGGTGCCCGAAAACATTCGACTTGTCGTACACCTTTGTTCTCTCTCTCACCCTCCTCCATCTCTCTCAAATATTCGCACACATCCAGCTTTTCCTCAAGATATGCTGCAAACGAAGGCTACATTGGACGATTGGAAGAAGAAAGTTCCACTGTGATATTAGTGAGGGTGAAAATGATCTGAAACGGTCGAATACAGTAGCATATCTACGAAATCGATTCTCGGTTGATTGAGAATCAATCACATTTATCAATTTAATTATTTAGTGAGGATTGTAATATGATTAGGTTTCTCATGGTGGAAGCAGCTCACCTGAGTTCAAATCCTATATTTAATACAGATGACGCCCATGGTGATTTCATTAATCTCAAGATATCTCGATTTAGTCTTCTGGAGGAGTTACCATTTTTACGATATGTCGACCTAGTCTTCTGGAGGAGTTACCATTTTTACGATATGTCGATCTAGTATTTCGGAGGAGTTACCATTTTTACATGGTGACTTTGTAAATCTCAAAGATATGTCGATTTAGTCTTTCGAAGGTGCTACCATTTTTATGTAAACCATGCCCGACGTTCCGTAACCCCTTTTCATGCTGATGTGGCATTGCCGGTGATGGAACAACATGCTGCGTGTTTAGCGTTTTTCTTCGTGATTGAAATTGAGACGGGGTGGGTGTGCTGGGGTAGGGAGGGTTGGTCTACCCGCTCCGTGAAGCTACCGCACAACGCTCTTTCTCTCTGAAGACGCGTGCATCTCTGAATATCTGAATTGGCAGTTTGATGACATCTACTTCGACGCTGCAAATTACCAAACAGACGTGTAGCAAGATAGTTGGGCTGCGTTTCCACAATTGTTTTGTCGATTTATCCAGAAAGAAGAGAGGTCGTTCTTTGCTTTATATTAAAAGGAAAAGAAAAGAAAAGAAAAGAAAAGAAAAGAGAAGGCGTTGTTGTTACTGACGAACCACTTCTTCAGATGATGCAACTTCCTAACTTAAGGGTTCGCGCTGGCATAAAATAAAAGCAGCGATGTGCAGACATACAGTAGGCAGATCCCTGCATCTCAGTCACGGTTCAGAAAACAAGATCGACGAGGGCAGTAGGCAGATCCCTGCATCTCAGTCACGGTTCAGAAAACAAGATCGACGAGGGCACGGAATATGTTACTTCCTCCGTTTCATATTATAAAACTTTCTAGCATTACCCATATTCATATAGATGTTAATGAATATAAACATATATGTGTATAGATTCATTAACATCTATATGAATATGGGCAATGCTAGAAAGTCTTATAATATGAAACGGAGGGAGTACAAGTTACAAGTGACCCATGTTCTTGGGATGAATAAACAGAACAAACAAGCAGGGCATGCTCACTAAAATATCACTCACTTAGAAGTCGTCACTCTCAAGTCCTCACAAGGAAGAAAAACCAGTGAATTTGCATGAAATTCATGGTGGCTTCTTCTGTTTGTGAATGTCTCTGTCGCGTTGTGAAATGATCAACACGTATGCTGCTGCGGACCATGAACAAAAGAGTGCCACACAAAGCAAAAGCCAGAGTGCTAAATAAAGGAAAGATCCAAAGCCACTTCCCACAGCTTTACTAGGAACAAAGGCCCCCCAACTCATCTGTACCCGCGGCATCTTTTGATGCATCCATTTCGATGGAATTCCATCTCTTTCCCCAAATTCACCATGCCTTGATAAGACAAGAAGATTTGAACTGGATCATCCAGTCACTGGTGCAAACCGTTCACACATTGCCCCGGATACATCTTTGATGTAGAGGCCGGATTGGATTCCATTATCGAAGAAAAAAAAGGAAGTTGCGCCTGAAGCAGCGACATAAAGCTATTAGCCCATCTTGTACCATGATTCTTGCAAAGAAGTGTTCTAGAATGGCTGTACCTAACCTAATTAGGAGTAGTCAGTATTCAGAGGAAGATTAGATGGCCAATCTATCCTTCTCTTCCTCTCTATTGCCTGCAATTTCACATGAGATTGCAGGAAGTTCTTCAGCCGCTGCACTTTATGGTGGCAGTTTCAAAAGCTGATTGTATAAAAGTGAGACAAAGTTGCTCAACTCAAGGCCTAGTTTCTGGAACTAGACTTTGGGCTTTCTATCCATATAATAGCTCAGATTCTTATTGGATGGATGGTAGCAAAAATTTCCTGCGCACTAACCGGGACAGCTTCAGGAAGTTGGCACTGCGTTTGACACGGCCACTACTGGAAGTTTCATTTCGCATCAAAGACAAAAGAAAACACGTAAAAGCCAACGAAAGAATTTTAAAAGACTAGAGGTGAGGTCCCAACTAAGTCGTCCTAAATGTAGACTTGAGGCTGCTACTACTAGGCAAGTTGCAGTAATGAATCAACTAATTAAGCCTTTTTGGCACTAGGAAATTCTGAGAAATGGTCGGATGATGGATCAACAACAATGGTAGACAGGTGATCATATCACAGTGGGCAGTGAGGCCGGAAAGAAATTGCTGTCATGCGTGCATGATTTAGATTTAAGAGGAGGAGAGGGCCCAAATGAAATGTCATGTTAGGTCAACACCGTAGGTTGGCAATCGTCCATGATCTCTGGTGGAGCTTTGTCTCACGATTGCACAGACGCAAGTGCTCTAGTCCTTGCTCGAGCACACTAATAATCCTATCTTAATTCTGAGGTACAGATCAGATTAGCATTACAAAACAATCCACAATTGATTTAGTACAGGACAGTTCATATAATTGGTTGATGCAAAAGAAAAAAAAACATTCAGACAACGAAAAGAAGGTAGGTTCATGTCAAGATTAAGTTACAATTTAACTGTAAACAATCGCCATGTTGCAGAATTGGAAACAGAACAAGTGGAGCAGCGTTATGGTTTTCTGCTTTTGTGCTCTGAATATGCTTCGTATAGTGGTTCCGTGAAATTCAGAACTATTGTTATTCGCCACTTACGCCCTCAAATTATCTTGCAACTTGTTTACGGCCGGATACCGCGGGCAGTAACTGAAGATATGATACATTAAGTGATCCAATTGGTTAACCCAGGCCTGAATCGATTATAATGTTTGATTAGATATAAAGCACCGGCTATGGTGGCTAAGCTCACTTTTACTCTTATCGATCATAGCGTATTCTAGCAGTGCCAGAAAAACCTATCGGTGGCATCTCTTGGACAGCCCTAACACTAGTATAGATATAGATATGGAAAATTTTGATGGTCTTCGTCAGAGTAGCTATGCTACATATTATAGGAATTCTGATGCTGTTATGGTAGATGAACATAGACTTATTGTGCAGATTTTATTGGTCCTTTTCGTTGTGCTATTAGTTCCAAACAGATAAATAAATCATGTACTTGTTGTATTGGAACTACATAGTACAATTTTGCACAAAATTGACACATATTATATCTTTTTGGCAAATACATGATACAGAGATTAGAGGTGCCCTGCACTCCTTCAGTATCTTAGAAATATGAAAAAATTCACCGGTTCTTTTTTGTTTCTTCTTGAGTGAGAGATACTTTTATAGAGTTGATTGATATGAGTACCATTCTTTTTTGCTTTGATCTTTATCTGTAGATGCGCATGGATGATTGCACACACTTTTGCCAAGTCACACACAGATCAGTTCCGGACCAAAAATTGCAGTGCCTATCTCTGTCTGGCCCAAGTACCGGCACCGTGCTCTCTCTACACGCAGGCCATGTCCGCGTCAGTGTCTCAATTATTGGAGCAACACAACGCTGGAGTAGTAGTTGTTTATCTCCTCAGGTTAGCAAATAGCACATCTCCCTGACCTGGACAAAAGAACGATTCCTCGCATCATTCGTATTCGTATCCAGAGAAAAATAAAAAAGAAGCCACAAAAGAGACGAGAGGAATATCATGTCTGTGCAACTTGCTGAAGTGGTGAATGATTATTAATCAATTATAATCCCCGGCCTACCTCTCTTTCGATCGAACTGACGTTTGTTCGCTGTTGACTTGCCGTCGATCGATCATGAACAATTCTTAAGAGGAGAGCGAGATCAAGTAGGTAATCTTAAGACGTGGAATCTGCCCCCCCTCGAGAATTAAAAAGTCACATCTCTCTCTCTTTTCTTTGGTCAAGAAATATATGCAGATGGAATTGTTTGTGGATGACTTGGTGGTGGCTGCTTAGCCGTGGGCGATCGATGAAGCGTACGTATCAGTAGACATGTGCTGCGTGTGACGACGGCGTCAGTTAGAACATGGAAGAAGCAGCGACTTTTCCACTTAGCAAATGGTTGGATTTATGCATTATTTTTTTTCGAAAAATACATGGACATATACACATCACTACACACGTACACACCAACAAGTGCGCCTCTAACATATGCCTAAGAGGAAGAAAAAATAACCAACGGCAAATTACTAGCCTCACTAATGAAATTCGTTTATATTGAAAATATATTCGTGTGTACATAATATTTGTACGCCGATTTGAACTTTGTTGGATAGGGTCATGTAGCCACAACTTCACCGCTACACCATCAAGAATACTTTAGATTTACAAATTATTTTGTTCTTCTAGGTGAAGTATATTTTTATTCTTTTTTTTTTGCGCGTGTATGTGCGGTCATATGGAATGTCAATTGCAGTTTTGATTGAGCAACATATTTCATTTGTTAATTTGGTCTATTGCTGTTCTTGGTTGAAAGTCAGAAGGTCATTGATGTGTGCTTACGGCTGAACATGTCTGATTTGGACGGAACTGTGGTTTTTCCTCGCTTTTGAAGCAATTGGGATTTGTGACGAGGAATTCTTTTCTCTTGATTTTGCTAATGAAAGACCAAGCTTGTCTGCAGTGAAAAGTAAAGGAGAAACGTACACAACGGATGATTTTGATCTTGCATTCTGGTACAGATGTACACAGTTTTGACCCAAAACTGGTCTAAGACTCTAAGTCATTAGTGGAGAGCTTAATTATCCTTTGATTATAGAGGGTGCAAGAGGACTAGAGGAGCAAAACCACGGGCAGAGAGAGGAACAGAGCAGCTAGGGTTGTGTAACCTTACTCCCAAGGCCTGAAAACCCAAATATATTACACTGTAAAGTTTCAGAATAGAAAATATTGGCAAAATGATGTAAATTATAGCATCTTAGTTTTTCTTTTACAAAACAAGAAATTGTATACTACAGTAGCCCAGCCATCATGTAAGGTAAGTCTTGCTCCCCCCCTATGCACAACAAAATTTCGCCACACGATCATACTTTCAGAAGGATAACTTTATAGGTTTTTAATACGATGGAAAAATGTCCCTCTTTGATCATTTGAAACATAGTTACGGACCTTATAGGCCGCTATGAAATTCTTAGGATTTTCTTCCAACAATTATACGACAGATGCACATACACTACTATACATATAGTATCACGGTCACACACACCCCAACAAATACGTTTCCTAACACACGTTTAGACAAACAGAAACCAGCGGCAAATTACTTTGAGTCTCTATTTATCCTCACTTTCATTTTGTGTTTTTTATGGTGTATCCAATTGGTCATTCGTGTATTTTTTTCCATGTGTTTTGCAATATAGATATTATCATATTGAAAATACTAGTTTTTTTTTTGTTTTCTTTTTTTTTTGCGAGGTTTGTTTTTGTGTTTTATCATTCATATGCTTCAAAAGTCCAAATGAGCTATATATGCTTGCCTACGTACGTGCATGCTATATACTTGTATGTGTTGTATGTGTATGATACACGCTACGTGGTAGATCGCGCTACTTACTTACTCCATTTCATAAAAAATCAATGATTAGATATGACACATTCTAGTGTAATAAATATGGATATGTCTCTATCATATCCATATTAATTGTACTAACATGTGTCACATCGAGTTTTAGATTCGTTTTTTTATTATAGAAAGGGAGTATATCAAATGCATGGGAATGTGGGAAAATTTTATTCAATAGTTGATCTAACGCTCTGTAGCTACATTTTCCAGTCCTAAATAATGTTTTAATTTCTCCGGGATCCAATGCATAAACGTACGCTTTTTTTTTTTACATAATACATACATTCTTTATGACATTGAAATGGGAATGAAAGATGGAAACGATTGGGTTATCTAGGCTGACTGGATGGATATTGTTATTATATATTTCCTCCGTCCAAAAGTTTGAAGCATATTTTTTTTAAATTACATATTTGTAGTCTTTATTTGATAAATAAAATTGTTGACAAAAACCAAACAATCATCTTAATATTTATTGGTTATATGCATACAAATAGTTCTTTTGTTTTGTACATGGTGAACTAGTTAATTTTTTCTTGATGTTGGTGACAAAATAAATATATCAAAGGCTTTTGGATGGTTGGAATATGTCTGGGTACAACTTTAGACTACTAGTTTTATAAGAAATTCTTGTCAAAATCTAGTCAAATAATGTAATAAATATAAGTGATCTCTCCATCCCAAAATATAAGGAGTTTTGGTTGGATGGAACATATTTTAGTACTACGAATTTAAACAGGCTGTGTCCCATGCATCCAATCAAAAGTCCTTATATTTTGGGACGGAGGGAGTAGTATCAACTCAAGACTAGGATCGGAGTGCATAGATAAACAATCGTTTTAAACCATCGTTCTTAGGCCTGGTTTAGTTCCCCAAAATTATTTTCTAAAAACATCACATCGAATCTTTAGAGATATACATGGAGCATTAAATACAGATTAAAAAAACTAATTGCACAGTTAGGAGGAAATCGTGAGATGAATCTTTTGAGCCTAATTAGTTAATGATTAGCCATAAGTGCTACATTATCCAACATGTGCTAAGGATGAATTAATTAGACTTAAAAAATTCGTCTCGCGGTTTCCAGACGAGTTATGAAATTAATTTTTTTATTCGTGTTCAAAAACCCCTTCCGATATCTGGTCAAACATCTGATGTGACACCCAAAAATTTTATTTTCGGAAAATAAACAGGCCCTTAGCCTCATAAGAGAAGAGAAGAGAAGAACATCTCTACAGTGGATCATTATCCATTTGTCCTCTTGTTGAATCAATGTTTTTAATTTTCAAATCATAACGAGTGACCCTATCTGCAGACAAGCAAAACTGGTGTGCATGCAGCTGCAGCAGTAGTTTCTCCCATATGCACCTTTCGTGTGCACTAATTGTTGGCTTCGTGACAATTGACGAACATAATGGCAAACGTACTAATTAAGTTAGTAGTACTATACTCAAACCTCCATTTGCTGCTAACCCAACTAACCAAACATGCATCCACTGTTGAACACGATTGCTTCATGTCATCATGTGCGATGTTGGCTCGATCGATCGATATATCGATTGCTGGGGTTCGATTCGATTGGTCTTGGCACGCTTGCGAGAGACTTTAAAAGGTTGGTCGTTTTCTAAACATGTACAAGCACCGGCCACTGGTGGAGAAACCATCTTTCGTCAGTCGGCCGAATTCTACGATAGTCCCGGTTGCAATAAAAACCGGGACTAAAGATCATATTTAGTCCCGGTTAAAAAGGGTAACGGGCATATTTGATCTTTAGTCCCGGTTGGTAACACACCAACCGGGACTAAAGATCATTTTTAGTCCCGGTTCAAATGCTGTCAGGGCTTGTCAGCCCCCCCGGGATCTTTAGTCCCGGTTGGTAAAGTCCCACCCCTTTATATATGTCTTCTTCCTCCTCCAGCCCGAGCAGGCTTCAAAATTTCTTCAAAAAAGAGGGGAGATCATGCCAAAATTTATAGTGAATTTACTTTGGTGATTATATACAAATCGGAGGTGACTAAAAGGTTAGCAACTTCATCCTCCAATGTTTTTTTTGTCATATTACATTTGGAGCTATGTTTTGCACACTTTTTTGTCTCCAAAATTTTGTTGTAGGTTGATGTGAGAGAAAATTTGTGTGGGAAAAGAAAGAATATATAGAAATTTTGTTTATTTGCTAAATAAGGTTTTATAAAATAGTTGTGTAGGAAAATATAGTGAAAGTTAATCTTAAATAAAAGAAAACAAACTAAATTGAAAATTAAAAGAATTTAAAACTTAAAAAATAATAAATAAGAATTATTTGGTGGAATATTTTATAATTTTTGTATGAATAATGATATGTCATTATTGTATGACTGTTGAAAGAGATTGTGATTATTTTATCATTATTGTATGACTGTCATTATTGTACGAATGATTATTTGTGTACGATTTTTTTTTCATTTCATGTAGATGGATCGGCAATGGATGTACGCTGACTAGCGGTCCAAAGAGTTTATTGACGGCGTGCATTATTTTTTGAGAGTGGCCGAAGCTAACAAGCAGAAGGGTTTTATTTGTTGTCCATGCAATAAGTGTAAGAATCAGAAGGAGTATTCTGCATCCAGGACTATTCATTTCCACTTGTTTGAGTCGGGGTTCATGCCAAGCTATAATTGTTGGACATCCCACGGAGAGCAAGGGGTTGGAATGGAAGAAGATGAAGTGGAAGACGACAATATTCCAGACTTTGCTCAGTACGCTGGATTTGAAGGAAATCAAACGGGCGAGGAGGACATAGATGCTGATTATAACGACGTTGCGGATGATCTTGGTCAGATGTTGCAGGATGCCAAGGAGGACTACGAAAGTGAAAAGGCGGCCCATAAATTGGACAAGATGTTAGAGGACCATAGAACGTCGTTGTACCCAGGTTGCGAGCAGGGGCAAAAAAAGTTGGATACCACTCTGGAGTTCTTGCAATAGAAGGCAAAAAATGGTGTTAGTGACAAGGCATTTGGCGATTTATTAAAACTCGTCAAGAACATTCTTCCGGAGGGAAACAAATTGCCCGAGACAGCGTACGAGGCTAAGAAGATAGTCTGCCCTCTAGGACTGGAAGTTCAGAAGATTCACGCATGTCCGAATGATTGTATCCTATATCACGGTGAGGAGTACGAGAACCTAGAAGCATGCCCTATTTGTAAAGCACTACGATACAAGATTAGACGAGATGATCCAGGTGAGGTTGACGGGCAGCTAACGAAGAAGAGAATTCCTGCTAAGGTGATGTGGTATTTCCCTATAATACCACGGCTAAGGCGTTTGTTCAGGAACAAGAGGAATGCTAGAATGATGCGTTGGCACGCTGAAGAACATCAACAGGACGGGATGCTGAGACACCCCGCAGATGGTTCGCAGTGGCGAAACATCGACAGAAAATTTAAAGACTTTGGAAAGGACGCACGAAACATACGGTTTGGTTTAAGTACGGATGGCATGAATTCTTTTGGAGAGATGAGCAGCGGCCATAGCACTTGACCCGTTACGATGTGTATCTACAACCTCCCCCCTTGGCTATGCATGAAGAGGAAGTACATAATGATGCCGATTATTATTCAAGGCCCCAAGCAACCTGGTAATGACATCGATGTGTTCCTAAGACCACTGGTCGAAGATCTTAAACTGTTGTGGAAGAAGGAAGGTGTCCCCGTGTGGGACGAGGACAAACAGGAGGAGTTTAACCTACGAGCGCTGCTGTTCGTAACCATCAACGATTGGCCTGCACTTAGCAACCTATCCGGGCAGTCCAACAAGGGGTACAAGGTTTGCACTCACTGTATGGATGAAATAGAAAGTACGTATCTTAAGCACTGTAGAAAGGTTGTGTACATGGGTCATCGTCGATTCCTTGCAGCAAACCACCCGGTACGGAAGAAAGGCAAGCACTTTGAACATACGGCGGACCACCGTACGAAGCCTAAACATCGCAGCGGGAAAACAGTGTTTGCTATGGTTAAAGATCTTAAAGTAGTGTTTGGAAAGGGGCCTAGCAGCCAGCCTATAGAAAGCGAAGATGGTCACGCGGTGATGTGGAAAAAAAAACTCCATATTTTGGGAGTTACCCTATTGGGAATTCTTGGACGTCCGCCACGCAATCGACGTGATGCAACGAAGAAGGCCAAAGTTGACACCACCAAAAATAAGGAGCCGCCGTACGATTGCAGTCAAGGGGAGCTTGATGCTTATGTGGCAGGAGAAATGAAGAGGCAACTCAAGCCTCGGAGTCCTGAGAAGAAGATACCTATTGACCCGAGCGTGAAGAATTTCTTCAAGGGAATGTCCACCGCAAACAAGGAGTCCTTAAAGCTATCGGACTATGACCGAACACTTAGGAAAGCCTATTACAAGAAGTCCAAATCAGTTCCTCAGCTTGGAGAACAACCACACCAAGTGGTCGAGCCGTTGGTGACCGGCGAAGACTTTGGCATAACAGATTTCATTTTGGACACCGGTCTAACCATGGCTCAGTTGGTTGGAGGCGCACCAATCCCGAAGGCGGAAGTGGCATACAAGTTTGAACTCGGTAAACCGCTTGTCAGGCCTGAGCAGCTGCAGTCCCTACCGACGCAAATGTACAAATTCCATGAACGGTACATAGAAATGAGCGCCAATGGTAGAGAGATGTTCGGGGTGAGGATCAGAAACCCCGACTTCTTGCAAGGAGAAGATGTTCTATGGATCCATTTCAAGGATGTCTTCGATCTGTACCATCGGGACGCCCTCGACGTCTTTCTTCTGAGCGCATGGATTTTGTAAGTATCTTTGAGTTCGATTTGTTTCGTTCAATAATTAGCTCCTGGCATATATGTAAGCAATAATAATTTCCTTTCATTGTTGTAGAATGGAGATTCAAAGGGCCCGACGGCGGGGGTTTACAATACTGGGTTCATCGACCCTCGGAAAATCAACACCGAAATGCTCGACATGTACGAGAAAGACACAGTGGACAATCTCGTCCATCTCCTAACGCAGCAGCATTTCAAGACGTTCATACTATTGCCGTACAATACAGAGTGAGTTTTTATTGTCGTTCGAACAAATTTCATTCCCATACATATAACATGTACATTCTGATATTTATCTCATCTCACACATATTCCAGATTCCACTGGGTCCTGTTCTTTTTCGACTTGGACGTATGCAGAGTCACTGTGTACGACTCAATGAATAAAGAGGAGAAGGTTTTTGACAAGGTCTTCCAACTGATAGACAGGTAATATAATGCCATCTATTCAGAAGTCGCGGGACTCTGTTGCTATTATGTTGATCTCGGGTAATATTTAATTAATCATAGCTTGCAACTGCACATGTAGGGCTTGGGATCGGTTCCGTCAATTGGTCCGCGGGACTTGGAAAGAAAAACTTGGACGGAGGTTTCATTTTCCAGTGAGTACATGCATGATCCAAAATTATATTGAATTGAATCTCTAGTTACAGTTAATATAAAGAGTATATTAAATCTCTCATCGTTTCTCATGTAGTGTGCAAAGCAGGACAAGGGAACTGACTTATGCGGCTACTACGTATGCGAGTATGCCCACTACCTATCAAACCAAATATACACCAAACGAGAGCTCGATGTACGTATACATAAACCATTCAAAATTTCATTGCGTATCGATTTGTTAAGTTGTTTATTAATTTCATATATTGATATGTCATTATTTTTCGAATGATAGCGTATTCACATGAGGGAAAAACTCCCACACAAGGATTTTATCACGGCTGTTCAGGAACAACTGATGGGGTTCATCAACGAAGAAGTCCTTAATCCCGATGGTGAATTCTACTACGACGGATCGACAATTCGTAACGTCGGTCCTTCCTCTTCTGACGTAACGCAGGCGTCGAAGTCGTAGCTATAGCTAGCGAGCAAATGAATTGTACTATATATGCATGTGTCTATATATGTATGTATATATATATATATATATGTATGTATATATATATATATATATGTATGTATATATATATATGTATGTATATATATATATATATATGTATGTATATATATATATATATATGTATGTATATATATATATATATGTATGTATATATATATATATATGTATGTATATATATATATATATATATATATATATATATATATATATATATATATATATATATATGTATGTATGTATGTTTATATGTATGTATGTGCATATATATATATATATGTATGTATGTATATATATATATATATATGTATGTACGTACGTACGTGTGTGTGTATATATATATATATATATATATATATATATATATATATATATATATATATATATATATATATAAAGCATATGTATTATGCATTTATATATAAATATATTTATATATATACATATATATATAAGTGGTATCAGGGATATGTCCTTATTTGAACAGTGTATATTGTCTGAAGTATTTGGGTGTGGAAGAAGAAGAACGAAGACACCATTCAGAGCAAAGCTTCCAAGCGCGCTCTCACCCTCCATTCCACCGTTCTTAGTAGTAGTGACTTTAGCCTACCTTGCATAATATATTGAAACAAGGAGTTGTGTTATAACGCTGTGTGAGGTAAGAACAGCTTGCTTGTACCTACCTTCGGGTTTCCCGAAAGGGAAAACCGTATGTAAGCTTATCTGTTTAATATGAAGTAATTTTCCTTAAGTATTCCTGCACGTTTGTTCTAGACAAGTGTTTATGCTAAGGACCCTATAGGAGAAACCTCTCCGGTTTGTTCTCGTTTTTAGCCTGCATCTTGCATCGGCGTCTGGAGAATCGGTATCCGTAGAGAAGTGTTCCCTTCGGGTGGAACTGCCTGGGGAGACGATAAACTCTTAGCTAGAACAAGTGTGACTTGGAATATCTTTTTAAGTTGCTTCTAAAAAGACAGATAGGTGAGGCATACGGTGAGTACCGAGTAGGACTTTACATCATCTGAAACAAGCTTCTGAGGCTGTCCCGTAGGATTCGCCACCCTGCAAAGATCCTAAAGTTAAAATATCTCTCGAAGTGAACAGCATTGAACAGTAATTTGAACAGTAAACTGAACAGTAACCAGCCGAATAAATAGTAAACTGAATAGTAATCAGCCGAATAAATAGTGTTTTTGAACAGTGTATATTGTCTGAAGTATAAGTGTGTGTATATATATATATATATATAATTAACCATGCAGCAAACAGGGCCATGCAAATAAAAAAAATGGTACATGGATCTTTAGTCCCGGTTGGTAACACCAACCGGGACTAAAGATGGATCAGCCGGCCACATGGCTGACCGATCTTTAGTCCCGGTTCGTATTACCAACCGGGACTAAAGATCGATCTTTAGTCCCGGGTGAAATCCGGTTATTTCACCCGGGACTAAAGATCGCTATCTTTAGTCTCGGATTCGTAGTCCCGGTTGGACAACCGGGACTAAAGGAGGGTTACGAACCGGGACTAAAGATCGCTATCTTTAGTCCCGGTTGGAAAACCGGGACTAAAGGAGGGTTACGAACCGGGACTAAATGGGAATGAAAGATGGAAACGATTGGGTTATCTAGGCTGACTGGATGGATGTTGTTATTATATATTTCCTCCGTCCAAAAGTTTGAAGCATATTTTTTTTAAATTACATATTTGTAGTCTTTATTTGATAAATAAAATTGTTGACAAAAACCAAACAATCATCTTAATATTTATTGGTTATATGCATACAAATAGTTCTTTTGTTTTATACATGGTGAACTAGTTAATTTTTTCTTGATGTTGGTTACAAAATAAATATATCAAAGGCTTTTGGATGGTTGGAATATGTCTGGGTACAACTTTAGACTACTAGTTTTATAAGAAATTCTTGTCAAAATCTAGTCAAATAATGTAATAAATATAAGTGATCTCTCCATCTCAAAATATAAGGAGTTTTAATTGGATGGAACATATTTTAGTACTACGAATTTAAACAGGCTGTGTCCCATGCATCCAACCAAAAGTCCTTATATTTTGAGACGGAGGGAGTAGTATCAACTCAAGACTAGGATCGGAGTGCATAGATAACCAATCGTTTTAAACCATCGTTCTTAGGCCTGGTTTAGTTCCCCAAAATTATTTTTTAAAAACATCACATCGAATCTTTAGAGACATACATGGAGCATTAAATACAGATTAAAAAAACTAATTGCACAGTTAGGAGGAAATCGTGAGATGAATCTTTTGAGCCTAATTAATTAATGATTAGTCATAAGTGCTACATTATCCAACATGTGCTAAGGATGAATTAATTAGACTCAAAAGATTCGTCTCGCGGTTTCCAGACGAGTTATGAAATTAATTTTTTTATTCGTGTTCAAAAACCTTTTCCGATATCCGGTCAAACATCTGATGTGACACCCAAAAATTTTATTTTCGGAAAATAAACAGGCCCTTAGCCTCATAAGAGAAGAGAAGAGAAGAACATCTCTACAGTGGATCATTATCCATTTGTCCTCTTGTTGAATCAATGTTTTTAATTTTCAAATCATAACGAGTGACCCTATCTGCAGACAAGCAAAACTGGTGTGCATGCAGCTGCAGCAGTAGTTTCTCCCATATGCACCTTTCGTGTGCACTAATTGTTGGCTTCGTGACAATTGACGAACATAATGGCAAACGTACTAATTAAGTTAGTAGTACTATACTCAAACCTCCATTTGCTGCTAACCCAACTAACCAAACATGCATCCACTGTTGAACACGATTGCTTCATGTCATCATGTGCGATGTTGGCTCGATCGATCGATATATCGATTGCTGGGGTTCGATTCGATTGGTCTTGGCACGCTTGCGAGAGACTTTAAAAGGTTGGTCGTTTTCTAAACATGTACAAGCACCGGCCATAAATTTTAGAGAGATATTTCACAACTGCATATGCTTGTACGACAGAAGGATCCACATCCATTAATCCCTTGCAAGCCAAGACAAGAAAAACAAGGAGTGAATTGAATCGGGATCGGTCGATGGATCGTCTCCACGAGTTCTACAGGCTCTAGCTTAAGCTACGTGATTAAGTACAGCACGTACGTGTTGTTCGTGCCAAAGGAATATAGGCCTTGCTTATTTTGGGAAAAATTTTAAGTTTGGTTGTCACATCAGATATATAGACACACATTTAAAGTATTAAATGTAATCTAATAATAAAACAAATTACAGATTTCGCTAGGAAACTGTAAAACAAATTTATTAAGCCTAATTAATCTGTCAGTTGCAAATATTTATTGTAGCACCACGTTGTCAAATCATGATACAATTAGATTTAAAAGATTTGTCTAGCAATTTACACGTAATTTAATACTCTATACATATGTATAAACATTCGATGTGATAGATGAAAAGTTTTTTTTTTTGGAACTACACAAAGCCATAATTGAATTACGTACTGCTAGCTGGATTTGCTGTTGATACGTCCAGTAGACACGTATATACACACTTGGACGGAGACAGTTGAGTCGGCACTTGGCAATTATAGCAAGCTGCAATCCGTACGTACGCAGCGACGTGTAGGATGAGATCCCGATCCAGTGGTGCAGAGCTTAATCAAATTTACGGCGACAATAATACAGCAGGTACGCGATGAACATGTCGTCGACATGAATGATTTCGACGGAGCGGTAGCTGTGCTAGCTTTGTGATCGATCGGTGGCGGAAGTTCGTTGCAGATCAGTAGACGACGACGACGACGATGACTAGTAGCTACAGCTTCCCAGTTGCATGCAAAAAAGAGAAATCCGTGCCTAGTTAGCTAGCGAGCTCCTCTGGAAGAATCACCAGCAGTACGTTGCTGGTGCCAGAAAATAACCACTACGCCGCGTGACGACGAAGGAGATAGATAGGATCGGTGCTGTAATCTGGTAGGTTGGGCAGCGTGAAGGACGTTCCTTCACCGACTTGACATGCCCAATTTGTGTCGAGATGCAGCTAGCTAGCATGTTGGCAAGTGTAACCGCCGGTGCATATGTGCGTGGCCGGCTGGGCTAGCTCCGTTAGGCAAAGGCATCTTGGGGGTGTTTAGAGCATGTTTAGTTAGTGAAATGAAATTTATTTTTGATATATCGGACGTTTGATCGGATTTCGAAAGAGATTTTTGGACACGAATGAAAAAACTAATTCCATAACTCGCCTAGAAACCGTAAGACGAATCTTTGAGTCTAATTAATCCATCATTAGCACATGTAGACACATATAGGTTACTGTAACACTTATAGCTAATCATAAACTAATTAGGCTCAAAGATTCGTCTCGCGATTTACATATAAATTGTGCATTTAGTTTTCTTTTTATCTATATTTAATACTCCATACATGTGTCTGAAGATTCAATGTGATGTTTTTTCGGAAAAGTTTTTTGAACTAAACAGCCCCTTAGTCCCACCCTAAAATTCACCCTATCACATCGAACGTTTAAACACCTGCATGAAGTATTAAATATAGGCTAAAAAATAATTAACTGCACATATTGCGACTAATTTGCAAGACGAATCTTTTAAACTTAATTGCTCTATGATTTGATAATATGGTGATACTGTAAATATTTGCTAATGACGGATTAATTAAGCTTAATAAATTCATCTTGCGGTTTACTGACGGATTTTGTAATTAGTTTTTTAATTAGTACCAAAACAGCTCATATGACATCTTATATAATATCCGATATAATATGTCAAAAATTTAAACCCGTGAATCTAAACACGTCGTTTTCGCAGCCTGCGTACTTTCCGGACTCCGGCCGGCTGCGCCTGCCGCCTCGTGGTGGTGGTGATGGTGGTGGGCGCGTGCTTTGTAGTTGCGCGCGCGCGCCGGAGAGAAAAACGTACAGCGGCGAAGGCGACGGGCTCACGACCCCCATCGATGGATTTGTCCTACACCGCCAAGTTGCATGTAGTAATCCAAGATAAGATGGGTTTTGCTATAGGCTAAAGTCGCAAGGAACATCCGCGAAACGAAAAGAAACAAAAGAGAGAAAAAAGAAGATCATCGACCACCTTAGCGTCGGCGCTTGCGTTGCCCACGGACGCCTTGCACCCCCCTACTGACATGTGGGTCCCATCCCTACCGCGAGCATCTTTGGCTTGGTTAGGCCATTCCCAACCACCCAACGAGGATGGTATTTATAGTATTAAATAATCTGCCACTTATAATAAAAGATAATGTGACAAGTGAATAAATGAGAAAAGAAAAGGAAAACATTTCTTACATGAAACATGGGCTTTACACAACATCCAAAACATCATGTGAGATAAGTAACATTAAATTTAAATATAGAATAGTGGTGTTCGCATTGAAAGAGTAGTGTATACTACTAGTTTTCTTGATGTAAAGTTTATGGAAAACTATGTTAATGTTTTGGGCTGGGACTGGCCTTACATTTGTTGACACGGCGTGCGTACCGCGTCGACTGAAATGACTGGAATGCCCATCCAAGCCACGTCCGGCTCACGTGGACCACGCCCCCCGGTTACACCGACCAGATTTATTAACGTGGTAGTCTACCACGATAAATAAGTAATTTCATCCTTGTCGCCGCGCCTTCATCATGTCCCGTGTGGTGTGCTACCCTAATCTACGCCATGTCACCTTCGCGTAGACCGCGAAAAATAAACCGTTTAATATTTCCATAACCTGCTCTTTTTCACAACAATCCAGTAAGTTCAGAAACGGACTTTTTCGCCCATCTACTTGACCTAGTAGTTGTGACACCACCAAACAAAATTGTCAGTACCAGTAACACTATTACTCCATGGAATACAATATACAGTATAGTGTACTATAGTACTTCTACTTTGCCATAATTACAACTACGGACCTGGGCCCACGTCTTGCCGAGGCAACTGATTAACGAGAAGGACGGGGCAAAACGATAAAACTCCGGTACCCCACGCGGTGCCAAATCCGTGCACTCGTCGCATTTGCAGCCGAAATGACGGAAACACCCTCCCTAACCAGGGACGTGGCACCGTAGGCGGTAGAGCAGAAGGGGCAAAAAGGGCATTTCATACGCTCGAGGTCAGGCGCCGCGCGGGCGCGGAATTTAACGCGGCGGGGCCCCCACTTCCGGTCGTATACGCAGCCGGTGGGGCCCACAAGGAGTAGGCCTCGCGCAGCGCGACGTCTCGGTCGCAACGAGGGCGACACGTGGGTTTTGGATGGGCCACATCGGCTCGGAGTCGGGCTCCGATGTCCGATCCGGCTCGGGGATAGGCATGGACACCTACTACTACGCCGCATCCGATCTGGATCCGATCCGATCCCGTGCCGTGCCTGCCGCACCGCTACCCAAGTCACCCGCATCGACCGGTTTCTTCGTCTCACCTCACGTGCTCTGGCCCACAAAAGTAGTCCCACTATTTCACACGTAAAACTTTCCAAATCTACCTATTAACTTTTGTACTCCAAGATTACGTGGGGATAATAAAAAGTTAAAAATGAGATTGTGATTGAAAAATAAATGAAGGATTAAAATGAAATAAGACGAAGAAAATGGATGGCTAAGATTTAAAGTTGCCTCTTCAGAAATGGGAAATCATTTTCCTTTCCTATTATCAAACAGTCCCTAACACTATGATGCTATCTTCATTTTTAATCGATGACGCCGTAAATTTTTAACAAACTTTTGATCACTTATTTTGTTTAATTTCTTTTACAAATATAAAATTTAAGTCATGCTTTGAACAAATTAGATAATAAATAAATTTGTAATAAAAAAGATAATTATTTTTTCTTTAATGAGATAAATCAAATTTATCTTAAAATCAATGGTGTCATATATTAAAAATCGAAGAAAGTATTATTATAAATCTCCTTGCTCAGCTAGTATCTGGTTGGTTCTGTTCAATTCGTTGAGCTGATAATTTTACTGTTCTTTTAGATGAGGTGGGATCGAGTTGTGAACTTGTGATGATGATTCAACCGATAGAGGGCCTTGCTTGTGCACCTCTTTTCGATCACGATCAAGAATGAGTTGGCAGCCATTATTTTCTCAATGGTTGGACATCTAACTACCTCTAAATTTCTCCCTAATTTTGTCGATCTAAGATATATCAACACGGACGAACAGTGTTCTGTACCCGTAACTTCCACCGCTAGTCCGCTAAGTGTACATACCTAGCTATAGCCTTCCAAGAAAGAATGCTGGTGCTATGCATGCAATTTAATTAGCTAGCCTAATTAAAGTTGCATGTACGAGCAACGAAGCAAGGGACAAATTTAGATGCGGCCAACAAAACGGTGACTAAGCCACGCGTGTCTGGTGTGAGAATTACTACAGGCACGCGCTATTTCATTGTCCACCAGCAGCTTCCACACAATATTAACTACAGTACCACGTAACGATCCTTGCGTTTCACGTAGCATCTAATTGGATGAAAAATAAAAATATCCAAAAAAAAACAGCTCAATTCACACACACACACACACAAGCGACCTTCATGAAAGCCCCCATTATTTTCTTAGATGTTGTACTTCTACTGTCTACGTATGGAAGTATTACTGTTTACATCAAAATCTAGCACCTTAATTTTCAGAAAACAGTATTTCTGGAACTTCCGTTGTTCATATAGAAACTTCTTATTGGATAGTAGTAGTTAAGAGATCGCATCCCCCCACGTCGCCCTCGCGCAGGTGACACGGGGAAGGGCGCGGGGGGGGGGGGGGGGGACGCCCAGCGCCGCCGCCTCCTTCTCCCCCCTCCCCTCACCTCGCCACCGCCGGAAAGCCGACTGGCAAGCAAGGAGGGCGGCGGCGAAGCCTTCTCCGACGGCGGCGCATCCTTTTAAGCGCGGGGGAGGTGCCGAGGAGTGGCGGCGGCGGCAGATCCGTCATTGCCGTCGCCGGATCTAGCCTACCCCAGGCTGGATACGGCCATGGCGCGTGGCCGGCGGCGGACCGCTGCAATGCGTGTCGGCGGGTGAGGCCGGCACGCGTCACCCTTTCGATGGTTCGGTGGGGCGGTCATCGTCGGGGTGCGGCGAGGACTCTGTGCCTCTCTGGAACACCATGGCAACTTTGGCGCCTCTCCGGACGTCCACCCCCCCCCCCAACCCCACCTTTGCTGCCACCTCCCTTCCTCTCCTCCTCCCACCCCCCTCCTTTTCCTCCCTGTCTTTCCCCCACCTAGTTGTATAGTTGCTCTGTTGCTCTGCTCGTCCCAGCTCTTCTTTGCGTTGGTGGTAAAGTTGGAGATGGTTGTCGCAGTTGCCAGGGACTGTCTCCTGCAAAACCCGGTGGTTCTTGGTGGAGATGTGGCCTCCGCCACAAAGCTCTTCTTGGATCTTGTCGGAAACATGGAAGACTCTGATGTCTCTGTTGCCCTGTCTTCAACTTTCAGTTCCACTTTCGGCAGGCTAGACCTCCTCGCGCTTCCTTGATGCTCCACCCTTTTGTTGGCCGGTCTGCTTTCAGACCTTGGTTGTGGAGTTTTTTGGTGGATGAGGAGATGTGTTCGTCTGTGAAGTTGGTCCAGCTTGTTTGTGGTCAGGGCTCTTTGGCCTTGCCCGTGCTTCAAGCGCCTTGTGTGTTAGTGAACCTGTCGTAGGGCCGAGTTTGGAGCAGTGTGCTTTGCCCTCTGTAGTGCTAGAGTTTTAGTGCTTAAGTGGAGTCAGAGCTAATGCATGCATCGGGTTTAGCCGATGAGCTGGGCAACGATAACTCTTGGCACTTTCGCTCTGGTTTCTTGGAGGTTCTGCACCTTTCGAGGGAGTCTCGGGCGAAAGCCCTACCTAGTATTCCAGGATCGACGACGTCGATGCCTGCGGGTGCTGTATCCTCCTTGGAGGTGTCGCCTTGTTTGACTCTCTTCTCCTTCGGGTGAAAACCCAATCCAGTTTTGCACGGGCGATGGCAGCGGCTTTTGTTGTTGCTTCTCTCCTTGGAGGTTCCGCTTTGAAGGTCTAGCTCTTCTCTCGATCTCTTCTGTGGTTCGTAGTTGTTTTATCATAGGCTTTTTCGCTTTGTCTTCTATGTGGAGTTCGCCGGTTTCCCTGTAGTAACTATGCAATTATATGGTTTTTGGGCCTGGTTTTTCTTATAAATAGGGTCAATTCTCTTCCGCTTATAAATTCCGGTAGATCTCCTACCGTCGTTTCTTAAAAAAAAAACTTCTTATTGGAATTATCCGAGAAACAAAACAACCATAACCGGAATTTCTAAGTTATGGATTGGAATTCTGGTTCAGGACTGGGAGTTTTAGAAAGGTTTTAGGTCGATTTTTAAATAGATTTGAACCTGATTTTGAAGGAAAAGGAAGAGAAATAATATATTAGTTTTATTGATGAACTATTGTTTCAATCGGCATTGGCTCAATTAGAAGGTGTGGTCTTGTCTTAATAGCTCTTATAGTTAAATTAAAACAACATCCAATTGACAAAATCAATTTATTAGTTTTACCTTTTCTTTTTTCTCCTTAGCACTTTACCCTTTGAATCCCGTTCTCTCTTTTGTTTCTACTACCTACCTAGGTGTGAAGATTAGAAGATTAGAGGTACACGGTATGGACAGCTTATCCAATTAAAAATAGGAGGTGGGTCATATCTGTATATTATGTAAATATAGACCAGACTTTGGAGTATGCATTGCCGTGTTTATCATGTCATATTCCATAAATCTTATTATTAGTATATATACAATTGTGTAAATATATGAGGAAATTGAGTTGTGTCTGATTGGGGTCCTTTCATTGTAACCCTGCCCCCAACCTACATAAGGTGGGCAGGGAGCCCCCTGAGGGCATAAGCACATTAAGATCGTCAGATCAATACAACACCCGGCAAATTATAAGCTCCGAAACATGAGTAGAGTATTAACTCTCGCCACGAGAGTCTGAACTTATCTAACTCTTTATCCCTTTACTCGTCCATTTTAGATCTCGTACGCTACCCCACTTTCCCATTGCCGATTTCTATAATCGACACTTAGGTTTCTTTTGTTTCCACTACCTAGGTTTCATCGGCCGATCTCGAGCACACATGCATGCTGGCCATGACGAGGTCTCTTTGTTGACCGGATGTTCAGTATTCCTATAGCGGAGTATCTTCAGACCGTTGTGGGTGCATCTTGTAAAGGGAAATGGCATTCCTACAATATTCCAGGGTCACCGGACCCCGGGTATAATTCCATTCTTCAGTTGTTTTAGCTTATAAGAATTATATTATTAGTTAAAAATTAAAGTATTATATGTATTATGACATTTTTGTTATGGGTTCGCCCCTCGTAGAGGGACACATTTTTTGTCAATAATTAGATTGCCGACATAACATTATTTAAGAAGATAGAAATGATGAAATAGTGACTCATACATCACCTTGCGGCCTACTCTATCCTTTAGTAGAAGTTGCGGACGAGAAACTGACAAGCACATTATCACATCCGGGAATCGAGAAGATGGACATTTTCAAAAAAAAATTCTGAGAACAGAGAAGATGGACATGCATGGCCTTTTTCTCCTTGCACCGGATCCGTGGATGATGTTTACATTTACCTGCAGATCGAATAGTTTCCGGAAAAAAAATACCGGCAGAACCCCAATCAGTTCTTATCTATCGGAACGGCATCGCTGGTTCACTCCTGTTCCTGGCTAGCCGCAAGGTAGCCAAACGAATCCAAGTTGCCAGAGACGCAACAAGTAGCCGCCGGAAACCATGAATACGCAGATAGCGATTGTGTGAGGCCAAACCGAATTAACGTGTCACCCAAAAAGATCAAATAGAGAAAGAAAGAGAGAACAACTAGGAGTACTCTTTCCATTTAGTACCCCAATTTGAATGGGTGTTATTACGTTTACGTGTGTGATATGTCACATACAGAGACGCACCTTTTATTCTCATTTTAATTAATTAGGCTGGGTTCCTTTGAGGGTTCAAAACCCTTCCCTCTCAACACATAAAACGGGATGGTTCATTAATATAATTTTCTTAAAAATAATGTTTATTTTTTTAAAAAAACACACACCTAATTTGAAAAACGTGCACATAAAAAACAAGAAAATAGAAGTTGCGAAAGAGGAGAAAAACACACCCTTAAGATTTATATGCGAACTGACCATGACCCACCTGGTTTGGTTCTCTATACGAAATTAAAATGAGAGTAGGGAGTGTTGTCTTTCCCTACGTTTGATTTATAATACGGTAGAGATATTTTCTTTCCCTGTGTTGTTCATGTCCCTCGTGGGGAACAATTTAAGGCGTAGGGTCTAGTAGTGTTGGAATCAAGTTATAGGTTTGGCATGGATAATTATGTTTACGGGTTATTATCATTGATAGGCAATGTGTCGATTGATAACGAGATAGAGATGCTCATCAGGGAAGAGATGTATGTGTGTTTCCATAAAGGTGTGAAAGAAATAATTTAGATTATGCGACGCTCAGCCAGTAAGGTCTCTGTTGGTGAAACTTATCCGAAATCAAGTCTGGTGACATAGGTGCTCACATTTACTATAGCTTTTTTCACTGGAATTAGTCTAGTGACACGATGCTCGAATTTCTGATGACAACGAGACGCTTATGGTGAATTCGACAAAGTTGATCCAGTCTTTAATTGTAGTTGTAGGAATATAGTGTGTGTATATGTGTATATGAGCGACTATTGTATTTTTTAAAAAAGAAAATAATTTAGATTACGGCATTCGAAGTTGCAAACACGGCGAACCAACGTGCCGGGCAAACTATACGTGATGAAAAGCTAGCGATCGGTCGATGCGTGCGTACGTCCACGCTCGCGACTCGGACTCGATCCACCGGCTGCATGCCTGCCTGCCTGCCTTCCTTGATGCCTTCCAACCTGTGGATCTCGGCGCATATGCTGGCGACTTGACTTATACTCCGTTAGCTTAGCTAGCATATCTAGACCCATCGACGGATCGCGATGAGTGATGGATTGCACGCACCGCACAGCACACGGGAAAGCGACCTCCACCGTGTTCGCACAATTTGCATCAATCGAATATATCGTCATGCGTGTAGCCGCAGGGTCACTAGGGTGTACGTGTTCATGTGTTTGGCCTGGCCTAGCTAGCTAGTTTCCCACCATAACCTGGTACACAACCCACGGCAATACGGCGTTTCAGGATCGTGCACACACGACTTTGTTCCCTGGGTACGAGGGAAAACGCTCAAAGAATTCTATATGTGTTAAGGCTATTCCAATCAGATGAGTTATCGTCAGAAAAGTTAACTGACGAGTTTGTCTACTGATTGTTATTTTTACCTAATATACTATGTCCCTGTTATTGTATATGCAAGGACTAACAAATATGGTATAGTGGGTTGATAGCTTATTAGTGCCTAGGTAGCGAATTACACATAATAAGCGCTAAGTTCCAATAGCGAAATTAAAAAATAACCATACATTTAGATTGTGTATCGATATTAACATCAAGTTTCATTTAAAATATAGAAGAAGGCACATGATGCAAAGTTTTCATATTATATGTGAATAATATCATTTAAGCATTATAGCGATCCAAGAAAGTCAATAATGGGTTGCTATAGCGGTCGCAAAATGAGAGCAGGCTACTATAATGGTTGCGGAGCGCTAGAGTACCTGCTAAGTTCCAACGCGCTATCTTCACTGCCTTATAGCGGTAGCGGTAGAGGTCCGCTATACTGTTATAACGGTCGCTACGAATGCTATTTATTACCTTGCATATATGAGGTGGTTAATGATCTACACAGTTGCTTTGGATGAATTTATTCAACTTATGCAAAGACGAATTTAACGTGGTTGTCAAAATTCTTTCCTCGATCCGCCGCTGGTGCAATTCTTGGATGGAACACGTAATTGTCTATCGAAATTTCTTAGGTGCAAAAGATCAAGGTAGTACAAGTGCATCATGTTCGTTTGTAAGGGAGCAACCACCAGTCAGGGTGCTTTGTTGTTCTCTCGTTCTGGCTTGCGGTCAATACAAGTGATGTTACAAGTCTCTGGTTGTGGTTGGATCTGTGACAACGTGTTTAGAACTAATCAATTTGCAAATGGCCTGCGTTTAGTTGCCTGTCTCTATTAACAAGTTACCACCTGAGCAACTAATTTAATTAAGTCTACAAAAAGTTGTTAACTTCAACCTTTTTCTACACAATCGATACAATACTAAGTAGCTAGGGAACAAACCAAAATGGAAGAACTTGATGACAAAAGAGTTAAAATATACTAGTGTTTGGCACAAATATGTGCTCGGTCATGTTTGGCACAAATACAAAAATTAAGAAATGACACTTCTATCTAAACTAAAATCTTTTATATTTTAAGACGGTATAATATCTATTGTATCCTTATATCAGCTGATCCCTACATCTTCCAAACAAACCATATAGGTACAAATTGGATTATCGAGGCATAACTCATCGATAACACATCACCGTCGTTATTACTTTGAGACTACTTTACACATGAAAAATATAATTGGAGGTACCGATTGTCTTAACTCATGTTCATACTTTGAACTGCAAATATAATGAATTCCTTTTTTCATAGTGAAATTTAATTCGATCTTTACTTTAAAAAAGTTATTACAACTAACTATTATAGAGTTCAAAAAAATACAAACAACTATTATAGAGTTTGTAAAACGAATATCTATTAATTACTTCCTCCGTACCAAAATATAAGTATTTTTAGCTATGAATCTGGATAACATCATAGCAGTTGTCCAGATTTATAGCCAAAAGTTATTACATTGAGACAAAGCAGGTAGATTACTAAGAATACGATCTTAAAAGATATGCTAGCTTTTTATATACAATCTTTTTAAGTATATGACTGGCAGAGTACTGGTAGCATCCATGACTATATAAGCATGGATAATTAAAAAAACACAAATACACAAAAAAAAATGAAACTAAAAAGGGGTTATACTATTTTTCAAACTCTAGAGGCTATAATATACAAGACAAGATCCTGGTGAGAGGCTGCTAGCTGCAACCCTATTTACGACTAATCATCAGACAAACCACAACTTGGTGATGGTTACGTGGGTGTGCATTTTCCATAAAACTAGTGGGCAAAATGCAGTCTCTCGCATAGTTGGCCTTTCCAATTTGTAAAAGCGCCGAGAACCCACCGTTGAAAAATCCAAGTCAAAAAATAGAAAAAAAGCAAAACCACCAGCCGTAGTTGAGCCGGCTCCAAGCGAGCCGTCCACTCGCGATTGGTCGGAGAAGAAGATCGCTATC
The DNA here is from genome assembly GCA_000338895.3 of Oryza meridionalis. NCBI lineage: Eukaryota > Viridiplantae > Streptophyta > Magnoliopsida > Poales > Poaceae > Oryza > Oryza meridionalis. Next base: position 1,600,138 of record CM002524.2, read on the forward strand.
GGCTCATCTTGGGTCGGCTCGGCTCGCGGACGCCAAACCCGCGGACTTGAAGCGCAGCGGATAGCGGACTTAAGAATCGAAATTTAAATCGGGAAATTAAATAGAAACTGGAAAAAGGCGACGCGCCCGTGACGGATGGCCCCAGAATCCCGATCTCCACGCTCCCGCCACTTTTTGCGCTTTAGCCCCTGCCAAGATTTCTTATCCTATCAATCCTCTGAATAAAAGTATTTGAAAAAGTACCCCCTGTTCTGGTGCTTGAATGTGCGGTGTATTTGCGTTTAAGACCCCAAGATTTTTATGTTTTGAGAATTGATCCGACAGTTGGGGTCACATGCTTGGCGCTTTGGCTGGTTGGGTTGGGAGCGTGGTTTTTGCCCGGATAAAGGGTAGAGTGGTTGGTTGGGTACTTGGGTTGGGTGGTCCATTCTGTACGGTGCGCCGGGTCGTCTCCGTTTTTCTGCCTAAGCCATTTTGGACAACAAAGAAACCGTGCTTGAATACTGTTTTCTTCTTTCTTTTTTGTGAGGGATGCTTTTTAAGTTTTTGGGTGTTGGTCAGATCTTCACACTGTTCCATGATAGCTGCCGGCACTAACCCTTCACTGTCGATTAATATATATGGTCGATTCTATAGTTGTAGTATCCATTTGGAATCCTAATTTTGTCATTATCACTCCAAAACAATTAATTAAGTTTTTTTTTGTTCTAAAGGTATTCCTTTCACCATACTGTACTATTGTAAAACCATCTAAATGTGCACAGCAGTGACACACACAGAACAAAAAGAAGAAATATCAAGATCCGCGTGGGTAAAATATAGCCATTCTTTTTTTCCCCTCTTAACTAAAAAGAGACCCGTTAAAACAGCACCGATTAGCAATTACCCCTCCCACGAGGCAGAGACGGATGACTTTACAGCGAATCAAAATCCAAACCGGTGGCAGAAAATTATCACTCCCTTTGGAAGGCGTCTCCGTTCCAACCCCCATCTAGAACGCACGGCACGGCAAGGCAAAGGCACGACCACATCCATAGAAACCTGACTTGCCGGCTGCTTGCACATGCCACACGCACCCCTCCCCGACCAATACCAAATAAAGAAAAACGTCTCTCCGCTCACGAGAGCCAGCCGTGCCAACCAAAGCCCTCACCGCACCGCACCGCGCCGCGCCGCTCCCACGCACGCGCGCCACACATGTTTTTGCGCAAACACCCCCCCCCCCCCGCGAGGGCGCACCCGGCACCCGCATCCAACGCTATATATTACGCGGCCCCCAACTCGGCGTCGCACCGCAAAGCAACCCCTCCTTGCTTTTTGTACTCTTCCATCTCACAATCTCTCTCTCTCATCTCTCTTCCTTACACGGCAAAACACACCGTCGTCCATGGACAGTTCTAATAACAACAACAACAAGAGGGCGCGCGACGCCGAGGATGAGGCCGACGAGGCCAAGAGGCTGCGGGCGGAGGACCTGCTCGACATGCTCGACGATGACACCGACGCAGGGGGCGCCGCAGGCGACCTGGCGTCCGTCATGCGGAGCTTCGAGGAGGAGATTGTTGCTGGGGATGTCGCCGGGGACGTTGCCCCCACGACGCAGCCCGAGCTCGGGTTCCTTCTCGAGGCCTCCGACGACGAGCTCGGCCTGCCGCCCGCCACCGCGTCCTCGTCGGAGGAGGAGGCCGGGGCTGGGGAGCCCGAGGATGCCATCGGGTTCGGCGGACAGATCTGGGGGTTCGAGGACGAGATTGGCGGAGGCGGCTACGCTGGCTTCGCCCTCACCTCGCCGGAGGCGGTCGCCGCCGCCGCCGCCGCGGCGGAGTGGGACGACGACGGCTTCGACGCCGGCCTGTTCGGCTTCGGCGACGAGGTCTCGGCGCTTCGCCACGAGACCATGCCGGCCATCTGATGGGCCTGGGCCGAAGTGGATTAGTTTTTTTTTTCATTTTCCTCGTTTTTTTTACCTTTGGCTAACCTTAGCTCTACCCTTGTTTAACCTTGGATGTAAAGTTTCTAGTAGAAGGTTAAAAAAACAGAGGGGAGGAAACATGGGAAAAAGTTTCATGGATGGAGAGGAGAAAAAAAAAACAGATGTAGGCATGGTTAAAAAAAAAATTCTGATGACAATGCCTCCAGAACAAAAATGAGAAGAATGGCTTCATACTAGTACGACCTTACAAATATTTTATTTCAAGCAAACGAAAGATTTAATTTAATCAGCTGCCAGGATAAATTACAAGGAGCAGTTCAAACTTCAAAGAATTGTGTGGACGGAAGAGCTAAAATAATTTCTTGGTGGATGAACTGTCGATGTTGACCTGCACACATGACAAACCGAGATGGAACAAAAGATCTGCAATGAACTGTACAGCACTAAAATGGACGGAAAATTCGAAATCCGAAGCTTCCAGTCCTCGTTGGAGTGCATGAAAAAGGTGAAGCTGGGAAATTGTGAACGTTTAATTGAAAAGGAGCGGATAATTGAGGCCGGCATGGTTGACCTAGAAATGAAATCTTTATGCAATTTCGTGGAGCGAGATAAAGCCCACAGGAAAAGATGGTGAGCCAACGTCTTTCACGTCGGTTTCAGGTTTGCCGTCGCCTTGAGGTAAATGGGAACGCTGGAGAAGAGTTCACGAAACTCCCGTGGAATCATCCTTTCTTTACTACTCCTAATCTTTAATAAACAAAAGGAAAAACAATATCTTGTGGGTGCATATGATGTCAAAGTCTAGGTCGTATGTGCGCAAACCAAATCTTGTCCTGAAAAACTCCCTAATACTTCCTCTGTCCCAGAAAAGATGTCGTTTTAAAGAATCACACATAAATTAGTGTTTAGTACAAATGACTAAATTACCCTCAATTATTAGATTCAGCTCCCATTTGAATATAGCCCAGAATGTTCCACACAATTACAACTATTACAGTAAAAAAATGAATCAACCACATACTGAATGCCGCTCCGCATCAGAAAAGTATCCACATGCATGCTGCTCCTCGGTGAGTAACTGGAAACCGTCGGCACCGAGCACCCCCACCACCACGGTGCTCGTCGGTGAGTACATGGACGTTGTCGGCGCCGAGCAACCAACCACCACGGCGCCTACATCCACCTCGCCTTCCTCCACTTGCCTGCTGTGATTTGACGTCCAGTTCCGCCACCCTCCGCTTGGGTGCGGCCCTTCTGGCTAGTCGAGCCGTGACCTCCAAAGCCGCAATGAGCAGTGAATCGGCGCCCACCCGCCGCACCATTGCCACGCGCCCACGCCGACTGTGGAGGGGAGAGGAGAGGCATTGAGGAGGCTAGGGATTGGGGATATAGGGACCGGATCGAGGTGGGAGAGAGTGGGGATTAGGGTTGGGAGTGACAGAGGAACCGGATCAGGATGGGGAAGATTGGGGATTGTGTGGGGGGCGGCGATGGAGGGCGACGGAGATTAGGGATCGGCGCGGTGGCTCCGGGCAAGCGGCGAACCAGTCGAGAACTCGAGATGTGAGCGAGAGGATGGAGCGATGGGGACGAGACCGCGAGAGGATAAGATCGGTCGTGAAAAAAAAACGCTTCGTTTTTTCTGGTCCACTTCCACACATAGGGAGTAGTGGGTCCCACCACTTCTCTGAACGAACGGCATTTTTTCTGGGACAAGCCGGGGGCGGTGAAACGACAACTTTTCTGGGATGGAGGAAGTACTTGACATTGATTAAACACTTGCGTTTTAAGTTAGGCGGCAATTCACATGACATAAGAGCAGGTACAATAGCAGGCTATAAGCCAGCTGCAAATATATTTTAAGGAGATAAATAAGAAGAGAGAAGAGCAGCGGGCTACAGATTTGTAGCCAGCTGTAGCACGGACTCCAAGACATATTGTGTGTATGATAAGTGGGACCAAATATTAATAATAGTGTAGTATGTAACTATTGTATGAATGAGCTATTATGTTGGCTATAGATGAATTAAAGCTAGTAGTTGGCTATACTGTTAAGCTTGCTCTAACAAAAATCGAGTGTTCTTCCTCTTCTTTTTTTTTTTTCGTTCCCTCTCCATTTGTGTCTTCCATGTTTGGTTGAAGATTTCCCGTGCCTGTCTACTTGTCTAGTGCTATCATTGACGCTAGGGGCCAAACCACAAAAATACTTTTCCTGCAACTGCAAGTATAATATTTACGGGTCATCAGTAATTTATTCGCAATCAAGCCTTCTGTAATTCTCTGGCAATATTTATTTTGGGAGCAGGAAAGTTGGATTGGGAGATGGAAAGCTGATAGGGCCATTTACCAGGACAAATTAAATTGCTGTGATCGCATCGCACACGTCGTGTTTTCCCCGGATTGCAAAGTAGTCCCACCACAAAAGGTTGTGTTCAAACCACGCAAGTTAAAGCCACCCACGGCGTTGTGCTTGTTTAGATATAATCGGTGCTTGATTTCTCTCTCTCTCTCTCTCTCTCAGGACGTCGTTTTCTCGTATGAGTAAGGCCGGTTTCAGATGTGCGTTGCCGGTGGGTTTTCTCATTTTCGTTTGTAGCGTGTGATATCTCGCCTGCTCTCATGTGGTTCGCGGCGCGCCGATGAAAACCATTACGCGGCACCAACTGCACCCGACCCATCCAAACTCATCATGTACACTGTACAGATCGATGGACACCAATCTTGGCTGTTTCCTCGTCATCCCCCCTCACGAAACACATAAACTCATCGATCCGGTACAGTACTCCATATCTATAGTAGTCCAGAAGCAACAAACTGCACCGCGTTTTTTCTCGGTCAAGTGCGGTACGGTGTTTCTCTTGGCGTTTTGCGTGGTGTGTAATGGGGAGAGGGGGTATAGTACGTACGAGTAATGCACGGTCGGTTGGGGAGGTAGTTGGATCGCGAGAGGACGGCATGCGAGATCGGTTACCGCACGCTGCCACATGGTGGGCAGCGGCGGTGGCGACCGACCGCTGCCACGGCGGTTTGCAACGCAAGCAAACAGTACGAAACGGGAGGTCGAGAGGAGGCGGCAATAATGGCGGAGGAGGAATTGAAAAGGTGGAGGTGGAGTGGTGGCAGAGGCTGCATCTGGGGGGTGATGGCCATTGCATGCGAATGTGTGTGCGTGGATATCTTTATTACCGGTACAGCGTCTAAACTGGCCGCCGGCCCATGCAGCGTGCGACGAGCTGCAGAGATCACGCACATGGACTGGTGCCGGTGCCGGTGGTTGGATCGGGGATCTCATCTAAATAACCGACTTTGTGTTCAACTCATTGCAACCGCTGGTGGTGGTCTGGTCTTTTGATGTGAGTTCTCCCCTTTCTTTCTTTACTTGTTCAAACAATCAAAGGTGGGTGGTTTATCAGCAAGCCATGAACCGGATCAGTATGTGGTGAGAAAACGATGTCTGCAGACTGCAAACGGTGCGACCTGTTGCAATGCAGTGACGTTGAATAGTTTTTCCTTTGGTTCTGATCATCTGATGAACTGGTGCCTGACGGTGAAATTCGGGAGCATATCACTCTCACTGAACTACCCCCGGTCTACTCTACTGAAACATAGTCCAGAAAAGACATACGCTTTGTGGGCCTAAGGCCCAATGTTTTCCATGACTGGTAAGGGCAGCTCGGTTCCCTTAGCCCAACACGGTGAATATGGTGAAATCATGCGGCCTGTTAGCCCACCTTGCGGATCTGGACTGTGATGGGCCAAACAAATATCCGGCCAACCTTTTTCTCTCGAAACATGTTCATGCCATTCGCATGAATTGTTCATAGCCATCTACGAGCACAAAAACTAAACTCACAAAAAGCAGCAGTGCGCTAACAAACTGACATTTACCGCGACTGCAAAGGTAAAACAGCACACGAACCTTTTTTGTAACGGTAAATCTGCACCGGAACGCATGCGCGCTACGTATTGTGCAGTTAACCTTTGGCCCGCACCGTCCACTGCATTTTTTTACTCGTTTCACCAGCCTTTCTACTCCTCCTCGGCGTGCAACGCAGCGGTGCAACTGCTGCGCGCTGACCGGTCCGCTGTTCGTGTTCGCTCGGTCACCGCAGGGGATCTCCACTCCACGCACCGCACGACGACTCCACGACAAAGTTGGGAATCCATTTGGCTCCATAAAATATTTCGCACCTTCCTTCACAAAATTAAAATATTTCGTACTGTACCACCATATGAGAAAGCGAGAGCCCGTCCAAGTGGGTGGCGACTCGGCCGCGCGTCACGTGGCGCGCATGCCACCCCGTACGTGCGACTCATCGGATCCGCTCGTGGTCGTGCCACGCCGACGCCGATGCTTTCTTCGCCGCCGCAACAAAAACCGGCATGGTCTACTCTACTATACTGTCTACTACTACTCGACCATGCATACTGCTGCAGCTGATGATACTGTATATTATCCCGTCTGTGAAAAGAGAGAGAGGAAAATAAAAAACTAAAACGGAGCACGCAGCTCGCACGTGCTGGGCCATGAGGGAAGGCAGCTGCGTGCACAGGGCAAACAGCTTGCACGCCTCGAAAAGGGAGAAAAAAAAGAAAAGAGGAGAAGAAGAGAAAAAGGGACACTACCGGTACTAGCGGGAAAGGAAGAAAGATTAGTCAAATTGCGCACACCAACCGACAAGGGCTTCCATCTGGGACCCACACACCCAACCGGACCGGCTCGCTTCACTCCCTGGGCCTCGTGACTCGTGAGTGAGCACCTTTGGGTCTGGGTCTGGGTCTGCGTGGCGGCCGCCTACGCGCACCACATCGAGTCCACACATGACACACCTCACGCGGGCGGCCGGGCGTGCCAGCTGCAAAGGCGAGCCGAGGCCCATCTCCTGCGACAAATGTCCACGTTGGTCTCGCCACGATGAGAAATTCCTTTTGCTTTTTCCTGCCGAACTAATCCCTTCCCGAATATTATCTCCCTCTTTTTTTTTCTCCTCCAACGTGTAAATATACTCGCTATATTCCAGGTATAGCATATTAGGGTTTAAATGTTTGTACAAGATTAGTGCTCGTGCTCCTATAAGGAGCGAATATTTTGTTCGAGTCACTGCATTTTGAGTAAAGAATTTTTTTCCATCTTATGCATATTGAGTAAAAAAAATTACCTTTACATAGAATAATTTCCAAGGTTTCCTAATTACTACATAACAAGTGCAGAAGTTACTGTTAGTATACACTTTTTTTTACATTGGTAACCAACCTTAAATAATCAAAAGGAAGTTTTTTTTTCGATTTTCAATATAGATCGAATGTACAGATCTTTGACTTTTTCTGCGAACAATCCTGTTTACGGCGCGTAATAAGATCGAAGAATCACGCCTACCTGCATGCAGATACAGTGCCGAGAACAGAATAAGATCTGCGTATTAACGGAAGACTTATTTTAGCTTCCGCCTTTTTATCTTGGTCATATATGAAGCAGTCTATCCTAAAAATAGAATCACTGTATAGTAAACAAATCTTGGGATTGTCAGCAAGTGCCAAGTCCACGTAGAGGAAAATCTTCCAAAATATATCGTGGGTCATCAGATGAGAGATTCTCGCACAAAACATGCTTACGTGTCAAACGAGGCACGCTACGAAAAAAGAGGAAGCTGACCAATCCACGGCCCCTCCGTGGCCACATGTTTTTGCCCGCTTTTCCACCAAAAAATTCCGTTCCGTTTTACGGTGCCCGTTTACCTTGGCCCTCTTAGCTGAAAATACAAATCCTTCCAATTATGTCGTGGGGCCTCTCCCGATAATTTCAGCATTAAGTACTTTATTTATTTCTAAAAATATCTATCGCCATTTCCATGTGTCAGAAATTAGTTTTGAGTTAAGGACGTCTTGATTGGGAGATTAGCGTTGGCCGCGTGGAATCTCAACCATAGAATCCCAATCCCCTTCTTTTCCGTTGCCCCATCACTAGATCTGGTCACTATGCAGTGTGCAGCGAGTGGGCCGGAAAGTGAAGGGGCCCACATGTCATTGAGACGATGATGTACAGGCCAGGCGTGTAGGTGAAGCATTTATCATTTGCTAGCCGCCTCATCTCGCCAATTCGCTCCCCCCCGTCATAAAGCCCCCCCAAAACCCTCCCCACCTCTGCCATTTGGTGCTTATCCCCATGAGTGGTGGGGACACGTCGCCCGGGCCCCACATGTCAGCTAAAACCCCCGCATGCTTCCGGACGGTAGCACGGTACCGAGATTTTTACTCCGCGAGGTGACCGCTCTGTCACTGCGCGTGGGCCCGGACGTAGTAATGGCCCACCCGTCACTGTGTTCGTCGCAGGCGACTGTGCGGAAATCTGGTGCGTGAGGGCATTTCCAACCCAATGACTAGGATGGTGTCCGTAGCATTAAATAAGTTGCCAACTAGAACAAAAAATGATGTGGCAAGTGAATAAATGAGGAAAGATAAAGAAACCATGTCTTGCATGAGACATGGTTTCTACACAACATCCAAAACATCATATGATATAAGTAGCATTAAATTGAAGTATGGAATAGTGGTGTTTGTATTAGAAAAGTAGTGACTAGTACTAGTTTCTTAATGATGTGGAGTTTATGGAAACCATATGTAGTTAGTGTTATGGGTTGGGACTGGCCTGAAGCCGCAGAATATGGCGCGTGGCGCAGAGGCCACTCCCGCGTGACATGTGGGACCAGATGGTGGGGTGGGCCCACGCGTCAGTGTAATGGGGTGGGCGAGAGGCGCGTGAGGGAGAGGAATGGGTGGAGGAGTGGGAGGGGATTAAATATCGGCGGAGGAGAGGAAGCCAACCCCTTTTGCTCCTCTCGCCGTTTTGGGTCGGGGTTTTAGCGAGCGCGTGGGAGGCCGGAGGCGACGACGACGACCGCGCCGCCGTCGGAGAAGAAGGCCGCGGAAGCACCAGTACCAGCACCCGTATATGTCTTCTTGCCCCTTCTCCGATCTGGTGGTAGTCGTGCTCCTCGTCTGCGCCGTCGTCGCCGCCGTCCTCCTCCACCTCGTCTGCGCCCGCCGATCTATGCACCAGAGGCTCCACGGCTGGAACAAGTCCACGTCGATGCTCAGGTGCGTCCGGGCGTCCCTTCCCCACCGTGAAATTTTTCATCTTTGGCGAGGCTTTCGCCGATCTGGAGTGGATTTGACCGGGTTTCGCGGCCGGTTCGTCCAGATCTGGAGGGTTCTTGGTGGGTTTTTATGGGGTTTTTGATTGATGGGTTTGTTTCTCGTCTGTGATTTTGCAGGGACGGGTTCGGGGTCAAGTATTCCGGGTTCCTCCACATAAGGCCGTGTGGTTTCTGTCGAGGAGATTGACGGATTCGATCGATTCGTGTTCGTCTCCGTCAAATTTTTGCACAAGAGAGAAAAAAAAAGTTTCCCCCTTTTAGAGTTTTTCCCCTTCAGTTTTGGTGAGGAATTTTAGAGTTCTTTTCCGGCAAAGAGTTAGAAGAAGAGAAATGGCCCCTTCCAAGCAGCAGCAGATGCTCCTCAAGAAGGTGATGGCGAAGAAGCCCAAGACGAAGAGGCTATCCGGGTTTGGCCTTAAACCCTCTGCTGCTTTCTCCAGGCCCCATGCGCCGTCGGCGGCGGCCTCCCTGCAGCCAAGCCGTCGCGTCCGCGTCGTGTTCGAGGACCCTGACGCGACGGACTCCGACTCTGACGACGACGAGGACGCCGGCGCCGCCTCAAAGAAGCGCTACTTTGAGCTCTTCATTGGCAAGCCAGCTTCGTCGACGAAGCAGGCCTCTCCGGCGTCTACCGTCGCTGCCTACGCCAACATCGGCAAGGTTGGGAGCACCTGCTACCGTGGTGTGCGCCTCCGGAAGTGGGGCAAGTGGGCGGCGGAGATCCGCAACCCCTTCACCGGCCATAGGGAGTGGCTTGGCACCTTTGACACTGCTGATGCGGCCTCCGCCGCCTACCAGTCTGCCTCCCGCAACTTCGCCGAAGAGAAGCGCCGCCGTGGCGTGGCCTCCTCTGCCTCACCTGCTAGTTCGGCCACCCCTACTCCGACTGCGTCGTCCTCGTCCTCGACTTCTGCCGCGCCATTCGCCCACCCTTCGCCGTCGTCTGTGCTTGAAGCCACCAAGCCAGCTCCGAAGCCAGAGTCGCCGCCGCTGGAGCAAGCTGCAACTCCCCTCCTGGTGGAGGCTACCAACGAGACCGCCGAGCTGCCGGATGACCCAGAGTTCTACAAGGATATACTGCGCGGTCTACAGCTGCCGGACATTGACCCGATGGATTTCCGAGCTGGGCTGGATGCTCTGGATATCTCCAATGTGCCGGCTTACATGGATGGCGAACAAGACGTACTCTTCACTGAGGACATGCTGCTTGGAGACTTCGCTGAAGAAGATGACCTCGACCTCGACGACATCGGTGATGACTTCTGCGAGGATTTCCCAGAGATACCCAGCGGCTACGACTTCGGCCGTGGTGATATGTTCCGGCAGGTGGATTTCTGCGTGTGAATTAAGAGCTTGCTAAAGTTATTCATGTTGGTGTGATGGGCCTGTGAGTGTGGGTGCTTGGGAGGAGGAGATTTCTTGGGTTTTTTCCCCGAGCAAAATCAATCTGCTCGTGCCCTTGAGATTTCAGTTCCCCTCATAAGAACTCCAAAGCACATTTAGCATTCGGAGAGTAATTTTGTTAGGTTAAAAGTATGGTAAGTTATAGGTGGTATGTTATGTTTTTTTTTTCTTAATGTTATCTGGTACCTAAGTTTGTCAAGAAAATCATAGTGGACAAGTCAAGTATTTGGGGCTATCGTCTCTGTTATGGAAAGAAAAATAAGTTTTGATTACATTACATATCTTTTGCTCTCGAGATCTGGTCATGTCGTCGCATTGCAACTCGTCTCGTCTGTATGCATTTTACTCTGCTGGTTTAATGTTGAGATTGTGTAGTTAATGAGCTGTTATCCTGAGATTCCTGCGCTGAGGATGGGCAGCTAATTTTATGAGTTTGACTAATGAGGCTAGATATTTACTACCTATGCTGTGATCGTGCAGCTGGTTGTTTTGGACGCTGGTGGGCAGATCGTGCGGTTTTTTTTTTACAGGTGCTGGTATACAAGATGCAGCTAGATCCGATACGCATGCGTACAAGCTGCTAGACAAAGTCCGGGTTCAGTGTTAGCTGTGAGGAGTGATGCGTTTAGTTTATGTGGAGAGAGCTTGGTCGTTGCACGGGGGTGCGCACTAAAAGTATTTTCAGAGGTTGTGACCTGTTGGAGAGGGACTGAGCGAGTATACTAGTATTAGTACACTAGTACGAGCGATTAGGAGTGCAGTAGTAGTGAGCTGAGCCGCCTGAGATTTTTATTGCGAGACTTGAGCATATTGGAGAATGGAGAGAGTATCAAGCAAGTTGGCCATAGGCATCGACCGAGTGAGTGAGAGAGTGCTCACTCCTTTCATCGTTTATAGGTGCACTTTTGTGAAGGCGGCGTGGGGGAGAGTAGGCCGCGACAGGTGGTTCGCTCGCCCTGTTCCAAACAAAACTGAGCCCCACGTGACAAGGTACAGCAAATGCGTACCCAGCTCACGGCTGGGAGCAGTAGCATTTGGTGTGAGTCACGGAGGTGTGGGCGTGAGTCACCTCGCAGTCGCAGGCCAGCCACTGCTTGTCTCGTTTTGGCGCGGCGCGCGGCGACGCGAGACGGCTGGCCGGCTGGGCCATGGTTTTTTCCCCCGCGGGGTCGTTGTGTTGTGTTGTGTGGTGTGGCGCCGCGCGCGCGAGTGGTGATAAGGTTCCCGATGAGACCGCGGCTCGCGCGGGCAAATCCCGCGCGTGGTCACGCCTCCTCCGTTCGGGGCCACCGCGCGCGTCCTATCCCGGCCGCGAAACCGGCGTCGTGTAGACATGGCGCGGCGCGGGATAACCCGACGGGGAGGCGATATACGGGCGATACCGATACGGATGGCGTGGCTATCCTATTCTAGGACCGGCCGCGCTGGTACGCCACGACGTCGACGCCTTTGGCATGGCACCCCGCGTTTTGTTCGCTTCCTCCCTCTCTCGCTCACATGCCGTCCATGCCGTTTCTGTTGTGATTTTCCCACAAGCTTAACCTTTTTCCGAAAGATCATTTCCCAGAGCTTAAACTTGCTTTCGCGATAGGACACGCACGCATCGGCATACTTGGGACGGGGTACGGCACAGCTGGAAGCCACGCTGCGAAGGTGGAGCGAGGTGAGTGAATGCGTTAGCTGGTAGGGGACGACGGGGACGTGGCTGGGTTGGGTCAGGTGGGTGGAGGATGAATCGCCGTCGGATGTCAGCTTGGCGTGGCCGTGCAAGATGGAGATAGATATCGCGCTCTCGGCTCGTTTTAGCAGCTGTTGCTCCACGGTGGTTCACATGTGGCGCAACTCCGATCGAATTGCCGGCTCGCGCACGGCTTTGTTGCCTCTGCTTTTTCCACCTTTTGCCGCGCACGTCATAGCGTGTGGCTGTGTTGTCTCGTTCGACGTCATGGCGGCTGCTGCTGCTCATCTCTTGCGCCCGGTGCACGCATCGAATCATTGCGCTAGGTTGGTTTAGGGCTTTAGGCTACCTGTAGCAGTACTAGGTTTGGCTAATAATCCACGTGTGTAGGTAGGTTAGTTACGGACTTACGGTGGTGCAAAAGTAAAACTGTTGGCAGTCACACTTGATATGATCGCTAACTAGAGCCTTTTCGGAGAAAAATGGTTCACATTGGTGGTTTCGATTTCTGCCGTAGACAACTAGTCAACAAAATCCACGCAACAAGAAGAATGCCCACGAGGTGAAGGCAATAATGATGATTATTAAGACCGCACCTAATAGTACTAGGATTTTTGGCACCTAACAGCACTAGGATATTTGGAAAGGAACAGTCCTAACCCCAAAAGAATTGGAACCCCCAACTTCACTTCCATGTTGGCATCTTCACTCCCTCCGGGAATACGAGTGACCGAGTGACGTGTCATTTTTCTTTCTGGAACGTTCTGTGCGGAATCCAGCAGACATCCAAGCTTAAGAACTTGGCGTGTTCCTACTTCGTCTTTACGGAGATACAGTGTATCCATGCGATTTTTGCCGAATCTTGTTAACAGTTTTCGTCTTCTCGTTTGTACGCTACCTGGCCGTCGAGTGACTCGCCACCACTCGACGATGTGTGTGGATCGAAACGGTCGTCTTTGCCGCATGCCGAAACAGTTGGTGGCAGCATGCGGCGCATCGCCTATCAAATCGCAATGTCGCGTGTTGGAAGAGGAGTTATTGCCGGCTCCATCGTCCGTATCGTTCGTTCGTTCGTTGAATCTTCCTTCAATTCCTCTCAATTCCCCGGTGCGGCGCTGCTATTTGCCGATCGCGACGCGGGCGCCGCGCCGCACGGCCGAACTCGACGGAGACGACACGGTGGCGCGCTTGATGGGGCGTGCAGCTGCCACGCAGATCGCTCGCGCTTCACATTAGCTCATCACAGGCATCGCACGATGGCCGCTTGATTAATGCGGCCTTGAATTGGCCCTAGCCCTGTTTGGTCTGCATCAGATCCGGATCTACACTAATCCTGCTCGAGTTTTGACAGGATCCATGCTTCGTGTTGCCGATCAGGTAGACAGTCCCCATCGCGAGCGACATCCCACGTCAAATCGGTGATGGAACCAGGGTGAGAAAATTGCACAAAGTCGTGGCTTAGTCCAACTTCTTCCAATTATCCACTCTTTTCCTGGAACATATCGCTTGCGTCGATGGAAAAATATAATCCATTTGATTAGTCGGCCGAAACCTGTGATATAGGAGTATACAACTGCTACTATCCCTCTGGCTATTGCCGCTTACGGCGAAGACAAAACATCAAAATCGCAAACGTGTCCATATACTACTGCTGGTGACAAGTCCGTCCTCCTGCGAGAAGATCCAAAGCTGCCGGTAAAAGGAATCCCGGTACATCGCACAGTTGTAGTACTGCTCGTTGCTACAGCTCCAAGCAAGTTGAGACAAGATTCAGTTTTAATTTTTATTTTTTTTCTCCTTCAACGACAGCGTCTGACCGATCGACATGGTGAGCTCCGCCCCCGATTTCTCAACGTTTTCCTGACGAGATTTGCCGTGTGGTACCGTGGTGCCTGCAAGCAGGGGCCAGTGGTGTGGTCGCTGTCACGTGGTGTTGTGCGCGAGATGAGGTGAGTGTGAGGGCTCGAGGGAGACACAGAGCACCAGCCTCTGACCCTGCTGATGATCTGGGGTCAAAACGACTCCGGAGGCTGCAGCCAAGTTGGACGAACGAGGGCGTGCATTATTGGCGTATTTTACTGTCGTGGAATCAATCATTCGTGACCTGGTGTGGAGCGCTCTCACTCGATCCCTTGGCTGGCTAGTGGCTATCACCTGGCTCATCTTTTCTTTTTCGCCGGGAAGGCCGAATCACCTGGCTCATCTTTGCCGTTGATATTTTTGACCTGTGCAACTCCTGGATTGTCAGTCGTAGTAGGTATAGTACCATAGAAGGCGGTTGCTTTGCTTTCACTCTAGAGAGCTGAGCAGTGCGTGGATCACTGTACTGAATCGCTTTTAGTAGAAAGATCCAAGCACTAATGCTGTCACTAAAGTGTTGTTTACAATTTCCCGCGGCTTCGAGAGATGTCAAGCCAGCTCGCTACTTTGGTAGTATCGCTTGGAGCAATGTTCCTCTTTCTGTCACTCTAATCAAACTCCACTGTTGCGAATATCTTCTTGTACGGAGCCTGTTGAGGATATGCAGAAAATTGAATGTTTCATCATAAATAGCATTCACTCCGTTCTAGTAACTTTTTTTCCTCTCACGTTTGTTCCCAAACAAATTCATTTTTACCAATTATTGTATCGAGTTTGTGAAAGTACAAATAAATGTATCAGAAATAGATAAATTAATGGATAATTGTATCGGGATTTAACTGAAGCGGGATATTATGGTCCTTTTGATTTTATATCGATATGTGGGGTGAGTGGAATATAACTTGTTTTAGGACGAAGGCATTACTAGTAATAAAATGGAGTCGAGTTTATTTCAATATATTGAGGAAAAAATAATCATATGTACTAAAGTGAAAATCTCAAAAAGAGAAAAGGGGACAGCCTCAATGTTTTTTTCCCCGAACATGTTGAACTAATTTTGAGTAAATTATACCGTTGGCGGAGCCTGTTACATGAACATGTAAAAACCTCAGACCAATACACCAAAACGGCAAACCGCATCAATTCTTGCTGCGTCGAGTACATTGAGTAGGATATCACGTAGTCGTAGGCACACACATGAGGAGGATGTTAGGCGGATATGTATGTGATCAGTCCACTAGAGACTAAGGTACACTTGATTATTTAGGTTGTGTTTTTAAGTCAATGTTCCTAATTTCACTTGTCTCTTTTTCACGTGTATGTTTTCCAAACCGTTAAATGATATTTTTTTAGAAAATTATTATAGGAAAATTGCTTTTAAAAAGTTATATCAAACTATTTTTAAGCTTTTATACTTAATTAACCACACACTAATGTGTGCTTCGTTTTGTGTGTCAGAGAGGATGGGTTATTGTTATAAAAGTACGTTGATATAACGGAACGACAATTAACTTTTTCGATCGCTTCAGTCATTGGTCACCCAAGACACGCTAAATAACGACATAAGAACACATGATATTTGTTAAAGAGATTTAGCCTAAGCCTACATGCATCCCAGGGCTCTAATTATGGGCAACACCAAGACGCTACGAGTCTATGGCCTCACCACCATAGTCTCCCTGCGTGTCTATGATACATTATAGTCGCCATCTTTATATTGTGGTGCCCCCTCTCTTTAAGAGAATACCGGGTTATAAAGTCCGACTTTAACTTCACCCCTACCAAATATTACAACTCTAAGTCCAACTTTAACATTTATTCTAACAATTCTCAACCCCTTCTCCCGAACACAACTAGAGTGACTTTCGTCCCACCTTAAATGAAGCTTACTCGCATTATATGGTACTCATAAACCGAAAATAGAATCTCCCTGTATAAATCACATTGGGAAATCACCCTCATCTTATTGCCATATTATGCGCTAGTCGAAATGAGGACGCTCTTGGCGTCGTTGACATCCATTGCTAAATCCCACGCTATAACCTCTATCACTTGAACACTAAAAACTCCACTCCTCGTCTCCTCCTAACTCGAATGACTTCCATCTTATAAACCGTTATTGAAATTTAAAATTATTTTTTTCAGCATTTTTTGTTTTTAAAATTACATTTGAAATTGTTAATGACACACATATAAAAAAATTCAACCATCCGTGTATTAAGAAAACACTTTTTCATATTATAAGTCGTTTGACGTTTTTCCTAGTCAAACCTTTTTAAGTTTGGCCAAGTTTATAGAAATATAGTACTAGTATTTTCAACATAAAACAAACATATTATCAAAATATATTCAATGTTAAATTCAATGAAACTAATTTAATATTTTAAATGTTGCATAAAATTTCTATAATCTTGATCAAAATTAATAAAAATTCGACTAAAAAAATTCAGATGACTTATAATAAGTACAATATTGCTGTATAGGCCCATACTGGCCTGGCCGGAGAACACAGCAGTATTTAGCCCAAAACGAAGATGCATTGGTCCACCTGGCCCAAGCTCAGTCTAATCCACGAGCAAACATAGACACAATTTCACCATTTCTAATCGGACGGCGCGCAAGTCCGTGCACTCGTGGCAGTTGCAAGATCGCCGTCCGTTGATTCACATATAGAAAAGGCGAGGAAAAAACTCGAGAGGAAAAAGAAAAAGAAAGAGCCCGAAAAGAAAAAAAAAAAGGGGAAAAAAAAAAACTCGGAGCGATGCACTCTTGGGTGCAGCGGCTGTTGACGACGGCGACGACGGCGGCGCTCCTCCTCCTCGCCGCCTGCTGCGCCGCCTCCGCGTTCGACGCCTTCCACGTCCCCTCCGTCCAGGCGCAAGCCCATGTACGAATCCGTCTGTTCTTCTTCTTCTTTTTGCTCCCTTTGCACTATCACGCCTGGAATCATCCGCGACTCGGAACCCTCGAAATTGGGGATCTTCTCTGCATTGCGCAGCATGTTGATATGGCTGAGATAGTTCTGAAATGTTTAGGTATTTGTTCTAGCCGGTTATCGTAGTCTATCTAGCAACGCGAAATTGTACAGTTCACTGGAAGATCTTTATAGGGTTAGGGTTTAGGGTTCTGTGATGTCTGGGAGGTCATTGGTGTGGCAAAATAGGTGGTATTTTGGGGGTTATAGGATCTTTGATGATTCTTGTTTACAAATGGAGATGCTATTACTGGTAGGTTGTTGTCATTTTCGGCTAGATCATGTACATATAGAATGTAGACACTGATTTGTCTGGCTGAAATGTAGAATTTTGGAAGGTTGGGTGCCAAATTCTGATTCTTTCAACAATGGTAAAATTGTGAATCTATCAGAGTATCAGTTATGTCTGCAAGCAGTGCTCGGTTATCATCTCTTTGTTGGTCTTGTTGCCTATTGATATTAGCATCAATGTGCTTATGTAATTTTTTTTTTCTTGTAGGTTACAAAGATAAACCGATTCCACAAGCAGCTCAATGGCAACGACAAGGTCTGTGCCTTAAGGCCCTTAACCTTTCGTGCTTGCGTGTGTGTGCTGCCAGAGGCCTAAACGTATTTAGTTTCATTATGCGATAATTTCAAATTATCCAAATCACAGTTTCAGAGTAGTGTCTTCTAAATAGAGCAAGATTTCAATATGTGCTATTCTGTTATAATCTTCTACGCTGTATAATTATGTCATAGTACGTTTTTTTACCTTTTCTCATCAAGTAGCCTGGGTTCTGCCATTGTGTATTTTCGCCTTTTCAGTTTAGATTCAATACATTTCATTATGTGCTATGGAGAGTTTGCTTGGTCTGAAGTTCCGATGTTATGAATTAACAGTCAAAGGCTTGCCTTCGCTTTCTTTTAATGCAAATCTGCTTTGATATCTGAATCAAGAAATACATTTTAGTAAAAAACCTTTCTTCTGCAAAGGCTTCAAATGTTACTATCTTATACTGAATGCAAAATAGAGTAGACATGTTCCAACTTCCAACCACCTGCAGAACAAAATCTGTCAACTTCCAATAGCATGATATTCATAAATATACAACAATGATTTTTCCAAAGTAATATTATCTCACTTTCATGTCTAGAACAGAGTCTTGTAAATCCGCTTATGATATAATATGTCTCTCTCCTCAACTACTAATATGCACATCTGTTTGAATTACTTGATGATTTGCTGTTGCAATATTTCCTTTGTGAAATTCTGCGAATATATCGATCTCATAAATATACTGTGTTACTTCCTTTGCAACTACAATGAAAACTTTGTAAATTTGTGTGACAGGTGACACTGACCTTCAACTTGTCCGCAAATTTGGAGTCACTATTCACTTGGAGCACAAAACAGGTGATATTTTGATTTCACTAGAATATGCAGCGCTCATGTTTCAAATGTGGTATATCAGAAAACTGCGCTCACGTTTATCCCTGCCAGTCCGGCGAACAATATTAGCTGAACATCGCAAGTAACATGCTCGGGTAGGGATTGAGCAATTCACATAATGTTACTGAGAAACTGGACTGCTGTCCTCAGTATAGAAGCATTGAAAAACTTGAGCAATGAGTGACCACTGATACTTTAACGTTGTCATGGTTCATGATTGCTTATCCTGTGAAACCAGTAATAAAAAGATGGTCACCGACGATCCACTGAATGTTATTGACTTGCTACATACATATTTAATTTGGCAGTCCATACTTCAGTTGTAGGATTTCCCAATTTTTATCACATGATTTTGTAAAGTTTTGGTTTACTTCAATGTTTTCGTAGCCAGTTATTAAGTTGTTCCTTTGATACAGGTGTTCGTTTTTCTGACTGCTGAGTATGAGAACTCGAAGAATTCGCTTAACCAGGTAACTAGTTCACATTTTACCTTGGCCAGCAGATTCTTCCTGCCAGTATCTGTACTATTACGAACAAGTAGCTGGTCTTCAATCAGTGATTACATGAAATCTGTAATCATGCATGGAATGTTTAGACTACTGTACATACCTACCCCTTTCTTTTTAGCTTTTTCACTGGATTATTTGCTCCACGCTTCTACAAATACAATTGCTTAGACCTCTTGTTCTAAGCTATCTGTTAAGGTTATTTCTCAAAATATTTAATTTCCCTATAACCAAGTAGATAATCTGCGGCAATAATTCTGTGAATAATTTGTTTTGAACGCTACCTTATAGAAACTGGCTGAAATCTGTAGTAATGTTCTGGTACATGTATTCATTGTGCTGGTATAGTGCAGTCTTTCCTTTAACCAGCAAGTAAACTTTTGATCAAGTTGTTCCAACAAGTTGCTCATTGCTTTGGTACTATGTAGTCAGATATACAATTAAGCTGGTCAATTTATATTCTATATTCTAGTGGTTGCGGTTGATCAATCCATGCTCATGTTGAAATTGTGATATTTGACAGGTTTCATTGTGGGACCACATCATACCCGACAAGGACAAAGCGAATTTGCAAGTGGAGGTGAAGAGCAAGTATCCTCTGATTGACCAGGTAAAGCGTCAATCGTGCTTCAAAATCGAGTGTTAGTTTGCATGCATTCTTGGAATTTCTCTTGACTAGAATCATCTGCTCTGCTCTCATCAGGGAAGCAGTTTGCGCGGGAAGAAAGTTCAGCTTGTTCTACACTGGCATGTCATGCCCAAGGCCGGTGTAATGATCCGGGATCGAATGGCTCTCTCAGAGTTCAACCTGCCAGACTCCTATACATCTTGAGCTGCTCTGCTCTATCTGATCAGTTCTGTAGTAGACTCACACATGTAGATCTGGTAACAATCCTCTAATGAACATGACGATAAAGCATTGTGCATCCTAGGCAAAATGCTCTTTCCAATTTGGCATCTGCCATACGTTAGGATAATTGATGGAAAACCGAAGCAGCATATGAAAAGCACAGAAACAGCGGCTGCGTTTATTCTTGCCCCAGCGCGATTGAGCACATAGAGATGCATTACATGTGCTGGCAGAGTGACTGTCAGTGAAGTACTGACATCAACCAGCTACATCTTCACTCACTGCGTAGTACATATATCTAAGAAACAACGGCTTATTTGTTGGCATGTAACTTGGGACGGCATGCGTATGCACGAACTCAAGCACCATGGCCATGCTCTCACAGCACATTGGAGTTTGGATTGAGAGGATTTCAGTGCTTGCAGGGAGGGCCGCACATGCCGAGGAAGGTGTCGGTGCACTTGAACTTCTTCACAGGGTGAGTCTTGACGACGGCGCAGCTCTTGCAGACGGGGTCGCACTTCTTGACGACGTCCTCGCAGGTGTAGAGCCCCGAGAAGGAGAAGTTGCAGTTGCTGCAACACTTGAGCTTGCCACCGTTGGTCTTAGTGTTGCCCTTGCTCTCTCCCACAGCTGCAACCAATTATCCGTGCAACCATTCAGTGATTAATCAGACATTTTTTTACACTAATTTGGATAGTTAAAACGGTGAAAGTTGGTTACGCAGCAGTAGAAACTTGGGTTGAATTGTTGGGTTCTTTCCGGCTTTGAGCCTATATCCATTTATGTGGATGAATGATGCTTGTGTATACAGGCTGTTAGGTTGGTTGGCATGATGGAGCCCAGCCAATGCATGCTTTGGATGTTTTTGTGCATGTCGAGAGCCAGTGACAGTGAGCCCAGTGAATGAGAGTGGCCGACCCCAAGATGGCAAGATCTACGAGCCTATCCTCTCGACGGCGACCTTGTAGTTTCATTCATTCGGTATGCCTTAGAAAAATCTCTAAAGTATACGATGCATAATCATCAATCACCGCAATTCCGAATCCTGATAACAACAACACAGTACGGGAATGGAAAGGCACACTCCATGGTTGTTCTTTCTAAAACTGTAAAGTAGTTGACTGGCTCGTGAGAGTGTAAATCCAGTTTACAGAGCAGGTTAACTAGCATTTTCCCGGGCCAAAACTTAATTTGACAATTAAGAAACACACGTACCATTCTCCTTAGCCACAGCTGCAAAAATCCCCATGACCAGGACGGCCTGGAGAACCAGGATCACCATGAGCGTGCTGCTCTTCATGGCCACCTGTAAATTGTTATCGTGCTATAACTATACACAAAGCTTTGCCCTTGCTCGGTCTACTTGCAGAGTGCTTTGAGCGGTTGTGGTTGCTGCTGGCTAAGTGTTAGGAAACGATAAGTGAACAAACGATAAAGAAACAATAGATCAATCATAGAAGACACGAGATTTAACACGGAAAACCCTTCTAAAGTAGGAGAGAAAAAACCACGGGCGCCAGCCAGCAAAATATCTTCACTATATCTGGGGTGAGGTTACAACGCCGCACGGCGGCTTACAAGAAGCCCAAGCCTCCCGGCGACGGGCCTCCGCTCCACTATGGCAGAAGCTGGCCTTTATTAAGTGCAAATGAATTTGGATCACAACTCAACAAACTCCACCTTGAGACAAATTCCTTCTTGTAGCATGAAACAATCCTTCACCCTGAACACAACAAAGACAAAAACACTTTCGGCGCCAAATAACCTCTTGGGCTAAACCACTATACCAACTAAGCTTGAGCAAAGCTCAACCTTAGCAACAGGAACAGGCTTTGTCATCATATCAGCAGGATTACCATGAGTACTTATCTTGCATACCTTTAGCTTACCTTGCGCGACTACATCACGAACATAATAGTACTTGATATCAATATGCTTTGTCCTCTCATGAAACATCTGATCTTTAGTGAGACATATAGCACTTTGACTGTCACAAAACAAGTTAATGCAAGAATCAACTCCACAAAGCTCAGCAAACAATCCTTTCAACCAAACTGATTCTTTACATGCTTCAGCAATAGCCATGTATTCTGCTTCAGTGGTAGACTGGGCAACAACAGGTTGCAACGTTGCCTTCCAACTCACAGCACAACTACCAATGGTAAACACATAACCTGTGAGTGACCTTCTCTTATCCAAATCTGCAGCAAAATCTGGATCCACATATCCAACAAGCCCCTTATCAGTCCTGCCAAACTTCAAGCAAGCATCAGCTGTGCCTCTGAGGTACCTAAAATCCACTGAACAGCTTTCCAGTGTCCTTTACCAGGATTAGCCATGTATCTACTAACCAAACTCATAGCATGAGATAAATCTGAAGCAAACCATGGCATACATCAAAGAACCAACAGCACTAGAATATGGAACTCTAGACATGTATTCTACATCCTCATCAGTACTAGCACATTGTAAAGCTGATAATTTAAAATGAGGTGCAATAGGAGTACTAACAGGCTTTGCATCATGCATGTTAAAACGCTGAAGAACCTTCTTAATGTAGTTTTGCTGACTAAGAAATAGCAAACCAGCATTTCTGTCTCTAGTGATTTCCATACCTAGAATTTTCTTAGCAGCACCAAGATCCTTCATATCAAACTCACTACTCAACTGTTTCTTCAATGTAGTGATTTGTTCCTTGCTCTTGGCAGCAATCAGCATATCATCAACATACAACAGTAAGTATATAGGTGATCCATTAACAAATTTAATATACACACAGCTACCAAATTCAGACCTCTTAAAGCCATGTGACAATATAAATGAATCAAACCTTTTATACCATTGACGAGGAGACTGTTTCAACCCATACAAAGATCTTTTCAACTTGCAAACATAATCCTCCTTACCAGGTATTATGAACCCTTCTGGCTGGTCCATGTATATCTCCTCCTCAAGCTCTCCATGTAAAAATGCTGTCTTCACATCTAACTGCTCAAGCTCAAGATCATGCATAGCAACAATACTGAAGAATGTGCGAATTGAACTATGCTTTACAACTGGAGAGAACACATCATTATAATCAACACCAGCAATTTGACTGAAACCTTTTGCTACTAACCTTGCCTTAAACCTCGGAGGCTCGCTAGGAGATAAACCCTCCTTTCTCTTGAAGATCCATTTACAACGAACAGGCTTCTTCTGTTTTGGCAAGTGCACAAGCTCCCATGTGCCATTCTTCTCAAGAGACTGCATCTCCTCCTGCATAGCTGAGATCCACTTCTCACGGTCTCTAGAAACAACAGCTTCAGTGTATGTGGCTGGCTCAAGAGTATTCTCCACCTGTTCAGCACAACTAAAAGCATAATAAACCATATCACATTCCTTAATAAGGCGGACTGGAGCTCCACAACTCCTCTTTGTTCTGCGATGTACAATAGGTTCATCTTGTGGCTGCAAAACAGGAGGTGAGTGCTGAACAGTATCGTTAACATCATTATCAACAATTTCAGTTTTCTGATCATCCACGTGCTCCACCTGCACGCTAACATATTGCTGCTCCTTATCAGAACCACCTGGTATGATATCTGTGGGCAAGCTGTCATTAAACATAACAGATTCATTGAAAACAACACTCCTGCTCATGAATGTCTTATTAGTTTCAGGATTCCATAACTTATAACCTTTTACTCCTGAACCATAACCAAGAAACAGACATTTAATAGCTCTAGGCTCTAATTTTCCATTATCAACATGAGCATAAGCAGTGCATCCAAAAACTCTCAACTGTGAATAATCAGCAGGCATACCAGACCATACCTCAATGGGAGTTTTCTTATTAAGTGGGATAGAAGGCGACCTGTTGATCAAGTAGCAGGCAGTGTTAGCAGCCTCTGCCCAAAAACGCTTGTTCATGCGAGCATTGGACAGCATACAACAAGCCTTGCATGATGGTTCTGTTCATGCGCTCAGCCACACCATTCTGCTGTGGTGTGTACGGGATGGTGTGATGCCTAACGATGCCTTCCTTCCTGCAGTAATCATCAAAAGCATCCGTACAAAATTCACCACCATTATCAGTGCGAAGTACTTTTACCTCCTTTTCAGTTTGCCTTTCTATCATGACTTTCCACTCTTTAAAAGCAGCAAATGTATCATCTTTATGTTTCAGGAAATAAGGCCACACTTTTCTAGAGTAATCATCAATAATGGTAAGCATATAACGAGCACCACCAAGAGAGGGCTTACGAGAAGGCCCCCACAAATCAGCATGTATATAATCAAGTATACCTTTGGTGCGATAAACTGAGGTGTTGAACTTTACCCTCTTGTGCTTACCAAAAATACAGTGCTCACAAAACTTCATGTTACCCTGAGTGCAGCCATCCAGCAGGTTCCTCTTCATCAATTCTGCCATACCAAGTTCACTCATATGTCCAAGACGCATATGCCACAGGTTAGTCTTACTAGGTTCATCTTTAGAAACAGCAGCAGCAGCAACAGAACCATGTAATGTACTTCCTCTAAGGACATATAAGTTTGCAGAATTCATATCACCAATCATATAAATGAGAGAACCTTTAGATACCTTTACAACTCCACCTGAACCGGAGTATTTGTATCCTTCCGCATCAAGTGTGCTGAGAGAGATGAGATTTCTCGCCATCCCTGGTATGTGTCTCACATCTTTCAGCGTGCGTGTCATGCCATCATGTGTCTTGATCTGTACGGAGCCAATGCCCACA
This sequence comes from Oryza meridionalis, assembly GCA_000338895.3. NCBI lineage: Eukaryota > Viridiplantae > Streptophyta > Magnoliopsida > Poales > Poaceae > Oryza > Oryza meridionalis. The sequence continues at coordinate 1,624,674 of CM002524.2, forward strand.
ATCTCACGTGGGTTATCATCTCCCATGCGCACAACATCTCTATTCTGCACAGACTTGTAAGAACTAAACCAATCTTTGTTAATGCAGATATGAAACGAACATGCAGTATCAAGAATCCATTCATCATGACTAGCAACACAACCAGCAAAAACGACAAGACAATCTTCTGAATCAGAGTTTTCAGCACTGGTAACAACAGAGGCCTTACCATCAGATTTCCTTTTCTCCTTATTCTGCAGCTTTCAACATTCTTCAATGAAATGATTTTTCTTTTTGCAATACTTACAGAACTTTTTACCTCTGGACTTGGAACGGCCTCTACTCTGGCTCTTGTCACGATCATTGCTATCGTTGTAGGTTCTCTGCTCAGATCTGCCTCTGACCTGCAATGCTTCGCCCTTAGAGGACGACACATCAGACTGAACCATACCTTTCATCTTCTCCCTGTTTTGGAGCGCCTCATAAACTTCCGCTAGGGTTAGTTCATTACGGCTTAAAAGTATGGTGTCACGAAAATTTGCATATGAACTAGGCAGTGAGCATAACAGTAAAAGACCTAAATCTTCATCATCAAACTATACCTCCATCGACGCTAGGTCGGCAACGATCTCCTTAAAGACCGATGTGTGGTTCAGCACAGAACCACTCTCCTGCAACTTGTGCGAGAACAACTTCATCTTGATATGCATCTTACTGGTTAGATCTTTAGACATGCAGATCGATTCCAGTTTGAGCCAAAGTTCTGCAGCAGTCTTTTCCTGCAACACTTCTTGCAAAATATCATTAGATAGATGAAGTTGGATCAGCGACAGAGCCTTACGATCTTTCCGCTTCTCCTCAGCGGTCCATTCAGTCGATTTCTTCTTCCCGAAACTTTCCAGCGCCTCATCAAGATCCGAAGTTTGCGCCAGAACAGCCTGCATCTTGACTTGCCACAGTGAGAATCTCGTCTTGTAGTCTAGCAGCGGTAGATCATACTTCATCGATGCCATCGTGAAACCCTAATGTGGGAACAAGCTCTGATACCACTTGTTAGGAAACGATAAGCGAACAAACGATAAAGAAACAATAAATCAATCACAGAAGACACGAGATTTAACGTGGAAAACCCTCCCAAAGTAGGAGAGAAAAAACCACGGGCGCCAGCCAGCAAAATATCTTCACTATATCTGGGGTGAGGTTACAACGCCGCATGGCGGCTTACAAGAAGCCCAAGCCTCTCCGGCCCAAGCCTCCCGGCGATGGGTCTCCGCTCCACTACGACAGAAGCTGGTCTTTATTAAGTGCAAATGAATTTGGATCACAACTCAGCGCTAAGCGCATCTGACCAGCTCTATTTATAGGTGTCCAGATCGGATTTTTTTTTCTCTTGGAAATTAACTTCGTCAGGTGCGTCTTTTTTTGACCCTGGTCTGCGATCTGGAATGCACATGTCAGCTTGGTGTTTCTCCCAAGCTTACTTTCTAAAGTACAATAACTGTAGCTATTAGGAGACATCAGTGCTTAATTAACCTCACTTAATTTGGCAATTGCAAAACCTATACCTCCTTACAATATATAACCCAACGTCACTTCTCAGTATAAGTAACATGGAGAGAAGCATCATTCCACAGCATAATCTGATGGTACACACAGCACAGTACAGTCGAGTGATCTACCACGGCTAATTAAGCAACTCTTCCTACATATCACGTGGACGATGCTCGCCATTTGCAACAACTTGCAAACCCGACGGTGACCTCTCATAATTACAGGAATGGATTCGATCTATTCCCCGAGAACATGCCCCAGCCTCAACAAACAAATCACACCCTCCGTCCTATAAAATTAGTAGAGTCAGATTGATACCAAGATAAATCTTTTCAAAATTTAGTAATATCAAAATTTTAGTAAAGTGATGGTTTGTCAAAATTTTGGTAGAATAGACTCAATGTAATATTGCCAAAATTCTATAGATATTATCAAATATTTGGCACTAAAAACTAAATGTAGCCACACGATTATCATCTTAATACAAATAATTTAGATATAACCGAAAGACCAAACACTTAGTTAAGAAGTGCTAATTACATGAAACTATAATATTAGCTTGGCTAGACTCATTAGACTACGACTTCGAGCTTATTTTCCACCCCATCGTTGAGTGCACCTCTTATCACACTCAAAGAAATAAATCCAATCAACAAATCTATGGTTTTACTATCCTATTAAAAAGAGCAATTTTACTATCCAATATTTGGTATTTCGAGGTACCACATTTTACACATAAAAGTTTGGTATCTTGAGATACCAAACTTTACACTAGAGGTACCAAAATTTACACTAGAAAATATGCCGATGTACCAAATATTTGTGGTACACTATGATTTGTGGCACCTCTTATGCACTCAAGCATACATAATATTTGTGCACACTATGATTCAAATCTGGTGGGTCTGTGGGTGGAATTATGGGATGCTTCCCCGTTCAAAGGAATATTTTTGTTATGAAAGGTTTAATCATTAATTGATTACATGAAAAAGATTCTCTATGTTATATAGTACTAGGAGTATATGTAATATGTTCTTCTGACATGATGATGTGCTAATCAGTAAAGTGTAATAAAAGAAGTTGATCTTTTTAAACTTGATGGTTATTAAGGTAGACAGATTTTCCTTGCTGACAGATAATATAGACAATATATATCTATTATCACAAGATAATATTAACATTGTTCTCATGTCCCTCTCAAGTCCAGGGGAAACACAAGTCTCCCAAGTAACATGCAAACACCTTCTAGCTTCATTATTTTTATTTGGTCCTTCACTCAGACAACGGCCTATTGTTCGAGTATACAGTATACTAGCATCGAGATATGATATATAATGCACACTGTATATCACACAGATCACAGATATATGACAGCAATGGCTCGCGTTCATGCATTATTCAGGTCATCATCGATCGATCGATCGATCAGTGCTTGCAGGGAGGGCCGCACATGCCGAGGAAGGTGTCGGTGCACTTGAACATCTTCACAGGGTAGGTCTTGACGACGGCGCATTTCTTGCAGACAGGGTCGCATTTCTTGACGATGTCGTCGCAGGTGTAGAGCCCCGAGAAGGAGAAGTTGCAGTTGCTGCAGCACTTGAGCTGCCCCGGGTTGATGTCGATCGCCTTGCTCTCACCCACGGCTGCACACATGAAAATTCGATCATTCAGATCAATCATAGGGACTACATTGTACTGCATGACATTATCATCAGTAAACATCTGAGAAGACAGAAATGGTCAGTGTGAGAACGCAGTTAAGCAGCCTAGCTAAGATAGGCGAATCATATATATCCATCAGCGGCAAGAGATTAATGTATACAGTAGTACAGTACCATTTTCTTTTGCAACAGCAGCAAAGATTCCCATGATAAGAGCGGCCTGGACAGCCAGGATCACCAAGAGAGTGCTGCTCTTCATGGTGATGTTCTTGCGTTCCAAAGCCTTGAGCTATTTCCTCTACTTGGTACTAGTAGATGGCTTTACGCTTTGTGTTTGTGGTTATGGCCAAAGCCCAGGAGAGCATCTGTATATATAGGCGTTCAGATCTGAACAACATATTAGCATGTTGCCAAATGCCATTCTTTCATGCTTGATATCGAATATATTTTTTGGGGATGCATGTTAGGCGTGCCTTTGACTGACGCGGCTGCTAGAGTGTGAGGCGTTGAACACATTTTGTATTCTTCCATGTCACACTCACGCTCCTATCGTCCTCGTCAGCGGTCCAAAATGGACGAAATTGACACCACCAGCACCAACAAAAATCGTTCAGTTGTACAGTGGTAAGCTTTGCAAATCTTTAAGGGAATTAATAATGATTTCCCCATCTCATCACACAAACGAATTACCTGTTTTATATTATTATGTATAAATAGAACTCATGCGGGTTCAAAACACTATTTTATCAACTAGTAGTCCTAATTTTTTCCTTGGACTCGTCTAGGATGTACCCTCCATTTTTTAATAGATAACGCCATTGACTTCTTATCAGACCATTCATCTTATTCAAAAATTTTATATAAATACATAAGATTTGAATCACGAATAAAATACTTTAAGTGATAAAACAACTCACAATAAAATAGATTATAATTACGTAAATTTTTTAAATAAGATGAATGATTAAACGTGTGATAAAATGTCAATTGCGTTATCTATTAAAAAACGGAGGTAATATATAGAAAAGCAGTATGCTGCGGCTTAACTAGAAATGGTAATACTGATTACTAGAGTCCCTGCGTGTCAGCATCCCCTGCTTATCAGGACTAACTGTACTGTGTATCGAAATGGACCCAGTTTTATTACAGGTATATCATGATCTTCTCATCACACTTGGATGACAAAATGATTGTACGTGCAAACTTGGATAACCGAGCAAGCTGAGCTGTCCGTTGGGAGATTAATCACGAGCTCATTCTCGAAAAGCAATTTTTTTTCGAACGCGTAAAAAAGTTATACGTTAATATATTAGAGAAAAATAGTTTCTGTTACACGGCACAATCAGCTAAACTGTAGCTATAGAAAAGAAAAACTACCGCGACGACTAAACGCAACTCCGATCAACAGAAAAGAAAAGCTACCGCGACGACTAAACGCAACTCCGATCAACGGGAGAGAAGGTACTCTATGCTCCTAAAAAACCCAGAAACAACAATGCTAGCTGAAGACGACAGATGATCCTCTGAGATAATAGACTCCAAAACCAATAATCGGTATTAGGCAACACGACACCTTTCTTGCATATCATGACATTCCGCCCAAAGTCTATAAGAAACGCAGATTAATTTGGCTAATCCGCCATGTGCATGATCAATTGATCAGCTATAGCATCTCAAAGCCAAACAAGAGGCGAGGATAAGATCACAGGTCGCTATCGAGCGTTACTCTCACTGGCCCAGCGTTAAACCAAACCCTCTTTTGATGTTTATGGCTCCACGTAAATACGTCCTGGCTGCCAAACCACACTACCAACCCTGTCATTATCGAAATCAGAGCATTTGAGGGCCTGTTTGATATAGCTTCAACTTCTAAATTTAGCTCTAGTAGTTGGGTCTGGAGTAGAGTTATGGAGCTGGCAGCTCTACAACTCTAGTTTATTTTGTGAGAGAGCTCCACCCAACTTCACTTTCAGTTTTAGTGGAGCTGAAACTGTTTGGCTGAACTCTAGCTCCAGGAGAGGTGGAGGTGAAAGTGGAGTTGTGCCAAATAGGCCCTTGAGTATTTGACTAGGGGTGCTCCCAGATAACGTGGATAATGTCTTTTTTTGTAGTTGAAGGTTGTCAGTATGGCATCGTGTGGATTGGATGTTGAAGGCGGCAGGTGGCTAATTAAGAAGCATTGACCATTCTGATGTTGCGTGGCTCAACACAATTCTGCTTCTCAATCAGTACCATCTGGAAAACCTGATAAATGGGCCTCCACGGCTTTTTAAGGAATAAGTTTACATTGCGTCCCTCAACTCATGTACCTGGTTAAATCGTATCCCTCAACCGCAAAACCGGGTATAACCCATCCTCGAACTCATAAAACCGTTGCAAATTGACTCCTTAGTCGGTTTCATCCGACTTGGCATCTTTGACTCCGTTGACTGGCTAAGTCAGCACGTGGGCCCCCACATGTTAGTGTCTTGCAGAGAATGTGTGGCCGGTGAAAAGTGAAAACTCATTGAGGGAGGAGGAGGCAGCCACCGCCGCCCACGCCAAATGCCCTCATGTCACCTCCTTCTTCACCCACCGGCCGCCGCCAACGCCGCCATCAACCTGGCCGACAGAGATGCCCTCGACTGGACCTCAAAGCCGCCGATGCCGCCATCAACCCAGCTGCCGACCCCAACACCGTCGACGCCACCATCAACCCGGCAGCCGCCCTCGGCAGCGGGGTGGAAGGAGAGGAGGCGATGGCGAGGTCGGAGGCGGGGAGGAGCTGCTCTCGCCGTCCCACTGCTCCCAAAGTCTTGCTGCTCTCACCGCTCTGCCAAGCTCCCGCCGTCTGCCCCGCCGCTCTCTCCATCTCGCTCACCGTCGAGTGAGGAGACGAGTAACTGACACGTGTGCCCAAAATTTCTTTTTATTTTTATTTAGGTTTGTTTTTTACTTTAGTGCCACGTAAGCGCCACGTCGATGACACATGGGATGAAGACCAGATCAACCCGCCACGTAAGTGCCACGTAGGAAAAACCGCCTCCGAAACCGTCGAGGGAGTCGATTTGCAACGGTTTTTGAAGTTAAGGGACAAGTTATATCCGGTTTTGCGGTTGAGGCGTGTGATTCACCCAGACGCATGAGTGGAGGGAGGTAAAGTAGACTTATTCCTTTCCGCTTTTTAATCTCTGTACCTATCTGGGCCTAATTCTTCAAATCTTCATGATGATGGGCCAAAAATCTATATAGGCCCTTCTTTTCGGGGCCTTTTCTCCGTTTCTTTTGGACATCCATAATTATCCTGACGTACAAAATGGTCCTGTGTTGACTGACGATTGGGCTAGCAAGAGTCAGAGTCACAGTAGCGTGTAACCCGTTACAGAGGTAACTGTTCAGGACTGGTCATCGGCTCTTTTAAGGTGATGGTGCCACCTACAGCAATGTATGGTGGTTGATTTATTGGTACTCAAATCTAGTTTCTCTTGGACATTGATTCCGCGAACCAAATTCAGTCCACGTTCGCACAATCGCACTATAGTTAATTACACCCTCCATTCTAAAATATAACCACTTTAACCTAAACGCTAAGAAATACTCCCTCCATCGATTTTTGATAGACATATTTCCAAATCTAAAAAAATTATTTTTAATATGCATAGTTTAATCCAACAACATATTATCTTAATGACCTTCTCAGATTTAATACATGACTCTCCACTCTTACACACAAGATTGGCTATATAGACATTGAGAAATGTAAATATTAATGAATCGCTTGTTTACGAGGAATGACTAGTAGCATATTTAAATAGATGATAAGTATAATTACTTATCCTTGGTCTGTGTGCCAAGATGAAATATGACTATCAAAAGTAGATGGAGGGAGTAATTATTATCACATTATAGTTTGAATTATCTTAATAAATACTCCCTCCGTCCCACAATATAAGGGATTTTGAATTTCTGTTTGCAACGTTTGACCACTCGTCTTATTTAATTTTTTTTTGCAAATATAAAAAATAAAAAGTTGTGCTTAAAGTACTGTAGATAATAAAATAAATCACAAATAAAATAAATAATAATTTAAAAAAATTTAAATAAGACGAGTGGTCAAACGTTGCAAGTAGAAACTCAAAATTCCTTATATTATGGGACAGACGGAGTAGAATACATGCGCCCTACAATTATAGATCTTGATGGTCAAGGATTTGAATAATAATATTTTAGTGAAAAATATGTGCTAGGTAATGACATGCATGCATGTCCGTCTTATATTATTAAATAACTTTAAAAAATAGTTACTCCCTCCGGTTTCATTTTAATTGACGTTTTGAACAATAACACGGTCTACAAAATATACCTTTGACCTTATTTTTTATTATAATATACACAATAAATAAATGCATGTTTATTTTTATTATAGTGTTTTGAAAGACAAATATATATCTGTTATAGTTTCTTTAAACTAAATATTTTTGAAGTTATTGATGGTCAAAGTTATTAAAGTTTGGCCTCAAATTTGTCCAAAACGTCAATTATTATATAACCGGAGGGAGTATACGTTATTAAATAACTTTAAAAAATATTATGGAACGGAGGAAGCAACATTGATTACGAGATGCTTTTCTAATGGAAAATTATGTAAGAGCTGAGTTACAATCGGGAAACCCATCTAACACGTTACACCTAGTCTTCCGTCACAAGAGCTATCCTTGGTTTTTCTGATCCACTGCATGCGCTAGTTTTGCAGCTGCTCTCCTTTATATATTCGTGTCATTTAGATACCATACCACATCCTGCTACTCATAATCCATCTTGTTAAGTGCTTGTGTTCAGATCAATGGCTTTCATAGTTTGGGCACTACTACTCTTCCTTTTACATCTTCCCACAATAGCGACCGGATCCAGTGCCCACTTTGGCGGTAACAACACTGTTAGGTGCCATCCAAACCAGGCTGCAGCGCTCCTCCAGCTAAAGCGCTATTATCTTTACAGGTGACAGTTATAATCATCTGCAGGAATCCAGGTTAATGTCCCTAGTAGAAAACCTAAGCAATTTGAAAGAGCTCTACCTCGACCATGTGGATATGTCTACAAATGTAGATGACTGGTGCAAAACCCTTGCTCAATCAGTTCCTCGTCTTCAGGTACTTAGTTTAGATGGTTGCTCTCTCAACACTCCTATTCATCACTCCCTTTTGAGGCTCCATTCTCTCACAGTGATAAATCTTCAGTCCAACCCTGGTATAGCTGTCAATCTATTTCCAGATTTCTTCATGGGTTTCGCCAATTTAACTGTGCTCCGACTTTCTCATAATAATCTCGAAGGGTGGTTTCCTGACAAATTCTTCCAACTGAAAAATCTAAGAATCCTCGATTTGTCCTTTAATATGAATCTGTTAGGGCATTTGCCAAAAGTTCCAACCTCTTTGGAGACATTGAGACTAGAGGGGACCAACTTTTCCTATGCTAAACCAATTTCTTCTAGCAATTTCAATATGCTGAAGGAGTTGGGTCTTGAAGGGAAATTAATTTCTAAGGATTTTCTCACGTCGTTTGGTTTGATCTGGTCTTTATGCCATCTAGAACTCCTTAATTCGGAATTGTTAGGAGATTCAGGATCCAATTTGTTGTCATGGATAGGGGCCCACAAGAACTTGACATGCTTGATACTATCTGAGTTTGACTTCTCTAGCACAAAGCCTTCATCCATTAGTAACTTCAAGAATTTGAGAAGCTTGAGGTTGTTTGGCTGTAACCTCACTAGGCCAATAATGTCTGCAATTGGTGATCTCGTGGACTTGCAAAGCTTGGATATGTCAAACTGCAATACATACAGTTCAATGCCATCTTCAATAGGCAATCTCACAAATTTAAAAAGCTTGTATATCAACAGCCCTGGGTTTTTAGGGCCAATGCCGGCTGCAATTGGCAACCTCAAAAGCTTGAAGAGCATGGTATTCTCAAATTGTGAATTTACTGGGCCAATGCCATCCACAATTGGCAATCTCACTAAGTTGCAGACCTTGGAAATTGCAGCTTGTCGGTTTTCTGGACCAATACCTTATTCAATTGGACAACTTAAGGAATTGAGGGCGTTATTTATTGAAGGGTGCAATATGTCTGGTAGAATACCAAATTCAATTGTCAACATGAGCAAACTGATATATTTGGGTCTTCCAGCAAATTATCTGAGCGGCAAAATTCCAGCACGGCTTTTCACTCTTCCAGCACTACTCTTCTTGGATCTTTTTGGTAATCATTTTTCTGGTCCTATACAAGAGTTTGATGCTGTGCCTTCATATCTGATGAGTTTGCAGTTGACCAGCAACGAATTGACAGGAGAGTTTCCCAAGTCATTCTTTGAACTCACTAGTTTAATTGCTCTAGAAATCGACTTGAACAACTTGGCAGGCTCTGTGGATCTTTCATCTTTTAAAAGGTTAAAAAAGCTCCGTGCTTTGAATCTTTCACACAATAACTTGTCTGTCATTATGGATGACGAAGGCGATAACTCTTCATCTACGTATCTCTCTGAACTTAAAGAGCTAGGACTTGCATGTTGCAATATAACTAAATTTCCAAGTATTTTGACTCGTCTGAGTGACATGTCTTATTTGGACCTTTCTTGCAATAAAATCAGTGGGAACATACCAAAGTGGATATGGGAGAAATGGAGCAGTAGCGTCGTGCATTTAAATCTCTCCCACAACATGCTCACCAGTATGGAAGTTGCTTCATATCTTCTCCCTTTTAATAGGCACTTTGAAACTTTGGATCTTAGTTCCAATATGCTTCAAGGACAGATTCCTATACCAAACTTATCAGCTGAATTCTTGGATTATTCACATAATGCATTCTCTTCTATTCTGCCAAACTTCACTTTATATCTTAGTAAAACCTGGTATCTCAGGATGTCCAAGAATAATATAAGTGGAAATATACCACATTCTATTTGCAATTCAAGCCTGCTGGTACTTAACCTGGCGCATAACAACTTTAGTGGGCCATTTCCGTCCTGCCTAATGGAACAAACGTACTTCAGAAACATATTAAATTTGAGGGGAAATCACTTTGAAGGGATGTTACCTACCAATGTTACAAGATGTGCTTTCCAGACAATAGATTTAAATGGGAATAAGATTGAAGGTCGGCTTCCAAGGGCACTAGGTAACTGCACATATTTGGAAGTCCTTGACTTGGGAAATAATAAAATTGCCGACACTTTTCCATCTTGGCTAGGAAGTCTTTCCAATCTTCGTGTCCTTGTCTTGAGATCAAACCGGTTGTACGGTTCTATAGGTTATACGTTTGAGGACAAATCTGGAGATCACTTCCCAAACTTGCAAATCATTGATTTGGCCTCAAACAACTTCACTGGCAGTTTGCATCCGCAATGGTTTGAAAAGTTTATATCTATGAAGAAGTACAATAATACAGGAGAAACTATCAGCCATCGTCATAGCATATCAGATGGATTTTACCAAGATACTGTCACAATCTCATGCAAAGGGTTCTCTATGACTTTTGAAAGGATCTTAACTACCTTGACAGCAATCGACTTATCTGATAATGCATTGGAAGGAAGCATTCCTGAGTCGGTCGGAAAACTTGTTTCACTACATGTACTAAACCTGTCACATAATGCCTTCAGTGGAAGAATTCCACCCCAGCTTGGCGGCATAACTGCTCTGGAGTCACTGGACCTGTCTTCGAATTGGATTTCAGGGGAGATTCCTCAAGAGCTTACTAACCTGACATTTCTAACCGTCTTGAACCTGAGCAATAACCAATTGGAGGGAAAGATACCAGAGTCACGTCAATTTGCAACATTTGAAAACAGTTCATATGAAGGCAACGCAGGACTTTGTGGAGACCCATTGCCTAAATGTGCCAGTTGGAGTCCTCCAAGTGCTGAACCACATGTAGAGAGCTCCTCTGAGCATGTCGATATTGTGATGTTTCTCTTTGTTGGCGTGGGCTTTGGAGTTGGATTTGCAGTAGGTATTCTGATGAAAACGAGTTGGATTAACAGGTGGTTTCACTCGGCGGTCAGCCGCCAACGAACTTGACCTGAATATATATGAGGTGTAGCAGACGGTTTCACTCTCTGGTCAAACAACGACGAACCTGACCTGCATATACATAAGGTGCAATGCATAAATGTGTAGCTTGATATCTGTATTTTCATTAGTTACTACTTATAACACATGGATTCAGTTCTTAGTACTAATTACACCACCTTTAGTAGTTGGTATGCGTAGTATGTCTACTCAGGATGATACACTCTGCTGTAAGCTTGGAATCATTTACTGGTTTTCTCTCTTTTTCCTCAGCTGTCCAGTGAAAGAACGCCTGGCGCCTGCCAAATTTTATCAAGTGCTTACTGACTTTCTGGACTACTAATATTTACACAGCTAGCCAGCTAGAGGTTGGGTAGTGAGAATTTTTAGAATATAACACCCAATACGCACTGCTTCCAGGATTTGTCACCCAATTCGTACTACTTTCAAAATACACCACTAGAGTGCGAATTTTCTTCGTTCCGTAACACTCCGTCCACCCAAAGACGCCTGTCTGTTTGCCCGCACGAATCTGGCCGCTGGCGAGCTCATCCTCCCCCACGCCGGCGAGCTCGTCCTCCCCCACGCCGGCGAGCTCCTCCTCCCGCACGCATCTGGCGAGCTAGCTCTTGTCGTCCCCGAGCTCAGCCGCCCGCCGCACCAGGCTGCCGCCACCGCGCCCAGAGCCGGCGCCGGTCCAACCTCCGCCGCCGGAGCTCGACGCCCTCCGCCCTCCACCGCTGCTCCCCTCTCCTCCGGCCCTCCACCGCGTGCGCCGATGGTGGCGACGGACGGGCGACGGCGGTGGACCGGTGACGGCGGGGCTGACGCGGGCGGCGACGGACCGGCGACGGACCGGCGACGACGGGGCTGACGCGGGCGCGAGCGGTGGCGGATTGACGACGGCGGCGCCGGGAGGACGGAGGACGACGGGCCGACTGACGCTAGGGGACGGAGTGTTACGGAACGAAGAAAATTCGCACTCTAGTGGTGTATTCTGAAAGTAGTGCGAATTGGGTGACAAATCCTGGAAGCAGTACGTATTGGGTGTTATATTCTGAAAATTCTCGTTGGGTAGTTGGTCATCAGATCAACTGTGCTTCAAACCACAGGTTGCCAATTCTTTACAGTGACGGCAATTAACCCATTTGCAATTGGTGAAGCTTGAGACATTCGGATCAATTATATGACCAACTAGGATTTTGGGCTTCTATTCGTTAACATGATGAACAGACAAGTCAGTGAACTAACCGATTCAACCACCGCCGACCGTCACTCATCAAAGAATAAATTGATGGCACTTGCGGCAGCCGATGGCCATGGCGCGTGCCGCCGAGCTCCGCGCGGCGCCGCACGGGTGGCTCGCGCAACGCCTGGCTTCAGTAGTAGCTGCGCATGGAGGCGTGCGGCGCGGCCAGGCAAGGCCGTGGAGCTCGATGCCACAAGCTATCGACGCATCAGCCGTCCGGCCATCGTCGGCGCAGCCAAGATGCTGGCTGCGCATGGAAATCTGCAGGGAATCAAGCTGCGGGCTGCCTGGTTCCCGAGCAGCGAGCTCCGCCATTCGGATGTGCAGCCGGCGGCGGGTTCCCCACACCGAGATAGCGGCGGCGTGATCTGAGCACGACCGCGGCGGCGATTCCATCGGAGCCCATTAAGCTCACTTGGGCCGGTTCTTCGCAGCGAGGCCTGGTACTGTGGGCCCTCACCACCAAGTGGGCCTAGCTGGTGGAAATTGGTACGAGAGAATCGGGCCACCTGGTAGCTGGGCCGTAAATAACTTAATATGGGCCGAACCTTACTAGAAGGGCTTTTTAGGCCCATTCTGCCTAAAATTCCTGTTGCTGCTTGTAGGCCCACCCACGAAGACTAACGGAAACAGGAGAGCTACCAATAATAGCGACCCGATCTGGATCGTCCAAGTCCGATCAAAAATCAGGGTTCGGAGGCCCAGGCACGTTAGATCGGTGGCATGTGAATATGTGATCTGTGTGGGTCTCAGAAATGCCTCGCTTTGATCGCTTCCTCTCCGGCACTCCACGAGATCATAGTTATTGCTACGCGTTATGACATTACCATTTACCAATTGTTGTTGTTATTAGTAGTACACTGTAGTACACTTGGCCAAAATTGGTTACAGTTGACCTAAAAAATGTAAAATCTGCAATCGAACTATCCGTGCTTAGCTACGGTCTGTTTGGCACAGCTCTTCCATCTTTTCTAGAGCTGAAGTCTAGACAACCGTGCTTAATTAAACATGTTCGTTTAGTATGGTCTGTCCAATTGTCCAATAGGTAGAGGTAGAGCATCCGGTGCGACATACAGGATGATGAAGAAGAAGAGACGGGGAACAGGGAGAAACACAGGTGCAAATCGATCTACACCACAGTATCAAACTGTGGCAAATGGACGTACTATATATGCCGTGAAGAATGCGAAAGTTTTTTTTTTTTTTTACAAATTCAACGAACTATGCGGTAAATTAATGAAAGTATGCCCGTCGATTTCGTGGCAATTTTGCTGTAGGAGAAGAATGCTGCGAAGCCAAGCAAGCGCAGGCGGAAAGACGGGGACCCTTACTCCCCCATGCACCCCATCAACCCCGCAAAATGATCCATCCTTCCATGGCTCCTCCAACGCACGTCCCCCACTCACAATTATACATGCATGCACTTCCCCCCTTTCCTCTCCTCGTCGCTCATCCATGCCTTGCCAAACACAAAACCAATCATCAATGCACCAATAGCTAGCTAGCTAGCTAAATTAAAGGGATCTTTTCAAGAAAGATCACTTCATTAAATTGATTGCCATCTGTTCCCCTCACACAAGCTAGATCGAGGAGCATCATCATCAGCGTCAAACTAGCGAAAATTTATCACAATTCATAGCCCAATTGACTAGTAGTAGTGAATTTAGAATCTTAGCAAGCATGATGAGTACATTTGCTTAATCGTTTAATTACTTCTATCTAAGCTACTACCACCTAAGCTAGCAATTAAGTCCGAAACCCCTGTTCTTGGTGGTCTTGTTGCCACAGTCGCAGAGCAAGTAGCTCAGCATGTTCACCATGCTGGTGCCAATGGATGGCACGTTGATCACCGGGCTAACCCTAACGCCATGGCCGGAGCTGCCATTTCTGCTGCCCCCATAGTAGTAAGCTGCTGCTGTAGCACCGGCTTTCTTGTGCTGCGGCGGCCGGTGGTGACCGCCGCCCGAGACGACGCCGCCGAGGCCGCCGCCCTGCGCCGCGGCCGCCGAGCCAGCCGATCGGCTCCGCATGAGCGGGAACGACGGGCAGCTGAAGCTCCCCGACCCCGACCGCGGCGCCGCCGTCGCCGTCGCCGTCGTGGCGGAATTCACGCTGCAGCTGCGCGTGAACGGCGACGTCCAAGAACCCGGCCGCCTCTGGTAACTCGTCGGCTTCACGCCGCCGCCGCTTGTTGCCTGCTGCTGCTTGCACGGGCTTGGCTTGGGATGAACCGGCGGCAACGGCGGCACGGGCAGCAGCTTCCCGCCGGCGAAGAGTCGATCGGCCGGCGCGACGTCGGCGGCGGCCGCATTGGCGAAGTCGAACTCCGGCTCGGGGAGCCGCCGCCACGACGACATGACGACGACGAGCGACGTGTCCAACCGCGCCGCCGGTGTCGCCGCTCCGGCGGTCGCCACGACGCCGTCGTGAGAGAAGGAGATCCTCGGGCCGATCAGCTCCGGTGCTAATTCCTCCATTGGCGCCACTGCCACAGCTAGTAGTAGTGTGAGACCACAAGCGAGTGAGAGATCGAGATCGAGGCGAAGCGGGTTTGGAGAGAAGAAATGGATAAATAGAGCGGAGGCGTGGAAGGGCAGGGGACCCATGCATGCGTGTGTGCAAATTTCGCAGCGGAATTGTGGGTGCGGACGGGAAACCGTTTTGATCCTCTGTGACTCAGATGGTTAAGAAAAAATTTAAAAAAATATATTAGTATATGATATAATACTCCACAAATATGTAAGTACAGATTCAACTTCTACATCTCGTAAAAAAACAAATTAAACTGCACCTAATTAACATATATTCACATTCACAGTTAAATTTATCTTTTTTGTTGCGATATGTAGAAGTTGAATTTGAATTTGCATATTTGCTGAGTGATATATTACATGTTAATATATTTTCTTAAATTTTTTTATAACCATCTAAGTGATATGGAAAGAGATATCTATCAAGGGATAAAAATCCACTTCCGGTGCGGACCGCGATTGATTCGATCGGTGTAACGCGCGCGGGACGGGTCCCCTGGTCGGTCACCTACCTACGTGAATGACATATGCCTTTGCCGTTTTCTCGTTTATTTGGATGTGAAATTTTGGCAATCCAGCTTGGCATTTTTGGTGGCGTGCAGCCTTCATCCTGCTTAGCCTACGTACATAGGCCGCTGCTCTGCTTTCTACCCAAAACCGTCATGTTAATCATTTCGTATGTTGTACTGCTGCTCGTACTACTCAGTTTGCAGCATTGTCCATTTTCTAAAATCCATGCTAGTCCCATGCATTCAACCATCATTGGATCATGAGGCGCAATGTACAGAGGCGACATCGATATATACTGGGATTTAGTTAAATTTAGCATCGGTGAGAATGAGATATTCACAATTAGTTAGTACAACTTACAACGAAGGCTAGAAAATGCATGATCACTGTGTCACTGTTGATGCTGTAATGTAATGCATGGCGAGACATCGACAGCAAGACATTGTTAAGCTCTTTGTTGGAACAGAATATGATGGGGGTGGCCTAACTAGTCCCTATCTCTCAATCAGTGAAACCAGCGCAAACACGGGGGGATGGGCAACCCATGTTGGCTCCATTTCATGCATATTTCGATCAAATATCCCAAAATCATGCTCTCTAGACAGCAAGACAGAAACAAATATCAGAAAAGGTAGCCTCTCGCCCTCCTCTCTTTCCTTTTTTCTTTCTCCATTCAGGCGCCGCACTGAAGAAAGAAACAAGAAAAAGCGAAAAGATCTTTGAATTCTTCTCCATTTTGACCACACAGGTGAATCTAGTCTGGGTCTCTGGTAAAAAGTCATGAACTCTATCTATGACAAGGTAACTGTCTCCATTCTCCAACCGTGTACACGTCTGCATGATCGATCAGGAAACAGCGTGTTGGACAATACATCATATATAGCTGTATAAAAGTATTAAAGCAACTGAACAGTCACCTTCCTTCTGAACACACGCCCAATTATTCTTCCGTGCCTTCGCTTTTGAGAGATGCTGGACCAGAGTAGATCAGAAATCATTGTGCAGTGCCATGCATGCAAACGATTTATTTAACATAATTGCCAAAGTGTTTTTTTAATTAGCAACCATATGATCATATCTCACTGACACATCTAGTTCAAGTGACCTGTTATCAGTCACAGCTAACACAACTCTGACGCAGTAATGCAACCTCTCTTCACTTCTACTTCTAACACCAGCTCCAAATGTTGCTTCAATATGAGAAAGAAGTAAAAAGTACTACTAGTAGGGCCATCTTTGTTTGTTAGCTGGGATTGCTAATTTGGGGGTTTTATTAGGAGAGTAGTGGGCTATGCCCCCTTCCCGCTGTTTGGAGTCGTAGTATCCGAGTCTTTTTTTTTCCTTAGTCTTTTGTTTCCCTCCTCTATTGGCATAAGTCGGTCTGACTTAATGTGTCGTGTAACAAATATTTTTTTCTTCTAATATATTGACGTGCAATTCTTTTGTGCGTGCGAGAAAAAAAAAAGTACTACTAGTAACAAAAACCTGAGCTTTAGATTAAGCTGATGTTGAAGAAACTGAAACCTAAGGATGGAGGCGGCAATGGACAAAGTATAGAGGAGCATCTGAAACAGGGTCGCCCTTGTATTCAGGGAAGCCATATGAACGAATGTTTGGCTGTGCTGTGTATAGTAACAGTTCTTTCTGTTCGTCCTCAGTGATCACTGTTCACTCGGCTGGCATCTTCTACTGGCTTCAGGCTGGTGTTACAGTTGCCCTCGTGTTTGCTTGCTCTCTGATTAGATTAGGGGGCCAAGCCCCTGGATCTATGGTGTTTCTTGACGTTTTATAGCTCACTACACTGTTGTTACGGCGAGCTTGGCGCTGTCCAGCCGCCTGTACCTGTTTTTTTTAAGATGAAGACGGCACTTTATTGATTACTGAGCATCAGACAGGAGCATCTCACGGATACAGTCCGGAGTCTCATTACGGTAAACATTACAGACAGAGGGCTCAGAGCAACGAGCTAATGTGTGTGCCGCTACATTAGAACAACGACTAACATGGATAAAGGAAACACTGATAAACTCAACACCAAACTCTTGATGTCCTCAACCAGGCAACCAATCTTGGAGCGATCCCGCCCAGTTGAGTTTAGCTTTTGGATAACATAAAGACAGTCGGAAGCAACAATCACGTTATGGAAGCCTTCTTCTTTGGCCAGCCACAGCACATGCCGGATAGCACAAGCCTCCGCCTGTACCTGTTGGTGTCTCCTCTCTACTGGAAAAGAAAATTGGAAGGAAAATGGAAGCAGTGATTCTGGGATTCTAGTGCTTGGGCCAGCTTTGTTGGATACTAACTTCAATGGATGCATCCAATCCGGCCTCTACGGGACACTGCACTTTCACAAAGTTCAGAGTCTTGGGCCGTCTGCAGTCGATGGATTCAGGGGTTGGATTCAAGAGCAGAACAAATAAAGAAGAAATGTTGTGAATGTTTCAAATTAACACATTGGTAAATGCAAGAGATGAGTACTATGATTTACCAGTGTAAGTTGTTGCTCTGGTCATGTTGTACTAATGCAGTTTAGTAAGAACAAAGCTAACATAAAAGTGCCGTTTTGCAAACCAACAGTTGCTTTCGTAGCTCAGTTGGTTAGAGCACCCGTTTAGTAAGCGGGAGGTCTTGAGTTCGACTCTCAACGAAAGCATATTTTTATTATGAAAAGAATCCATAATTCATTTTATTTTCTGTTTCTTCCAGTTTTTTTCCATTACGCAAATGTTGTAACCCTACTTATTTTCTAGAGTACTATATTTAATGCACTGCAGAGCTCCTGCTTTCCTTAAGAAAGACCAAGAATAAGGAGGTTCAGAACAGTAGAATTCCATTTCCTTATTTTTCAGGCCAAAGCAAAGAATCCACGATTCAGATGAACATACAAGGTCTGAAACAGTGTACAGATGTCCACCGCAATTAAGAGGGGAGAATACATCTCCGACATAACATTCACACTTCACATAACAAGAATTCATTAATCTGTAAGCTGATATTTTCATCCTGTGGAACTGAAAAATGGCAGCTCCATATCGTTTAGATTCTTTACGAAAAAAAAGGAAACTGCATATTGCAACCATTCTGAACACAGAAAGGCTGAAGTTCATGAAACTAATGCTATCTTGCAGTGATTCTTTCTTTCACTTATATACAGGCACCAGAGCGAC
Organism: Oryza meridionalis; assembly: GCA_000338895.3. Taxonomy (NCBI): domain Eukaryota; kingdom Viridiplantae; phylum Streptophyta; class Magnoliopsida; order Poales; family Poaceae; genus Oryza; species Oryza meridionalis. The sequence continues at coordinate 1,643,367 of CM002524.2, forward strand.
CGTGTAACAACACACGATCGAAACTGTACAAGACAAACAGTAATCAGTAATTCTGCTACATTTACAACCATCTAATAGCAACGCGTCGAACAGAACTCAGCAAACCTTCTCCCTTACAAGCAGTGAAGCAGATAACACCAGCGCGTCACCGAAGAGGAAAAAGTAATTACAGATAAGGAATTGTGTCAGCTATCCTTTCCTGAATCTTGAATCATTCAGATCGCTCCCTGTCACTGAAGAACACAGACAACAAGAACAGCACATTTCACATCAGAACTCACAAAAACCAACAGATTAAACCATGCATCAGAAATTCAGAATCAGTACTGTTTGAAGATTACCTCCTGGTTCGGGTCGCTGGGCGGAGATGGAGACTCGGATCCAAAGATGTAGAACAGCGCGAGCACGGCCATACTGACGGCCAGTGAAACGCCAAGAACGGCCAGAACGCTGTAGATTCTTCGCCTGTCGTCAGGTAGCGGCTCTTCAGGTGGCCCCGAATCAGAGATGGCTATCGAGAAAGAAGGCTGATCGCTCGTGGTGCATTCCTCTCCCTGGCCGCCGCCGACGACGTCGGCCGCCGTGACTTCCCTCTCCCACTCCGTGCTCGGTCCCGACGGGTTGTTGAGCTGAGAGGTGATGAACCTGTCGAGAGCGATGCCACTCCGGCGAGCCTTGGCGCGGGCGGCCGCCTCGCCTTCCTCCGGGATGAAGCGCTCAGGGCGGGGCTGCTTCTTGCACCGAGAAGGCTCGCGGTGCGAGGACTCCGCCGCCGCCGCCGCCGCGTCCGGAGCTGGCGATCGAAGTCGATTGATCAGACGAATGGAAACCAAGCCAAGAACAGAAGCCGTTTGGAAAATTGGGATTGTCATCTTACCAGGCAGAGGCGGATCGGCTTCCCTGAGGATGGAGCGCGTCGGGCTGGATTGCTTCCTGCTTCGAGACGGCCGGATGCGGAAGGTGGAGGGGGGCATGGCGTTCGCCGCCGTGTGTCCGGACACTGGCAAGTTCTTCGTCAGACGAATCAATCAAGAAGGAAACCAAGAACAAGAACTCGTCGGGGTTAGTGATCTTACCGAAGCGAGCCTCGCTCTGCTTCTCGGCCGCCTCAAGATCCTGCTCGTTTCCTCTGCCTGGCGAGGCGCCATGGTCAGCATCGGGCACTGCAGAGGCATTCTCCGGTGAGCTTTTCACGAGCTCTGACGACGATGTGCTCAGAGCAGGAGTCTCGGGATCAGCCGACGCGGGAGCTCCCGCGGAGACGAAGCGCGTCGGGCCGGCATTCTTCCTGCTTCGTGACAGCATGCCGCGATAGGTGGAGACCGGCGTCGCGTTCGCATCCGTGGCTCGGAACGCTGAAAAAGAATCATCGTCAGACGAATCAAGAAGATAGCCAAGAACAGGGGAACATTCATCCGGGAAGAAGATGGCCAAGAACAGGGGAACATTCATCCGGGAAGAAGATGGCCAAGAACAGGGGAGCAGTTCGGGATAACTCACCGAAGCGAGTCGCCATTGGGTTCTTGGGCACCTCATGGTGTTCGTTCTCGCCGCCGTCCGACGCGGTCCCGTCACCGCCGCCGCCTCCCACCGCCGTGACTCCCTCCGGCTCGGGCGACGGTTCCTGCACCGACGAACCGCCAAGAAACAGAGAAGTTAGGGTTGGTCGTCGAGCACCCAGCAACCCAATGCGGCTCATCCCTCATCCGCTCACCTCGAGATCGTCGTTCTTGGCGACCTCCGCCGCGACCCCATGGCCGGCATTGTCAACCGCCGATGAGCCCTCCGGCTCCGTCGAATCGGCCCCTCGCCCCTGGCCCACGGCATCGCCGACCTCGTCGGAGCTACCCTCCCCCGGAGCCCCTCCTCCTCCGTGCTCCTCCTCCTCGGAGAGATCAACAACCGCATGCTTGCCTTCCTCCATGAGGATCGAGTTCTTGGCGCGGGCGATCGGATGAAGCCGCGGCGGAACCCGGAAGCGAGGAGAGGAGAGCAGGGAGGGAAGAGAGGAGGTTTGAACTTTGCGAGAAGGGGAAAAAAAGCAAGGGTGAAGTGGCGTGGCGGTAGTGGATTGGTGGGAGATGGGCGCGACGCGAGCGGTTATAAACTTGATGGAGACCAGTAAACAGTTGGTTACCTCGTTAGTCGGTTGGTTCCGTAGATTCAGCGTAGACCCAGTCCACAGGATCGACCGCTTCGAGAATCTAGAGTCCCAGAATGGACGGTTAATGATCGCGTCGGTCCATGGACTGCGTGTACAACAAAAACCTCGAAACCGGTGTGGTAGTCGTGTTGCCCAAATCGTTGCGCGTTGCGCCAACCGCACACGACGTCCGGGCCCACCTGGCAGTGACACGGGAGTACAGTTTATCTTCGTCGTGCCGGTCGAGCAAGACAAGCAGGAGAATCAACCGTCCCATCGCGAAAGGTGTTCTTCTCTTCACCTTTTTTGCATGGCGTGAGAGAGAGAGAGCGCGCGAGCGCGTCACTAGGGTTTTCGGTGGTGGGTCCCACATGGCAGCCGTACTACCCCTACCGCTGAAAAAAGACGACCCGTCCGCCGGAAACACGTGACAGCCGTACGCCCAAGAACATTGAAACCATAGAGAAAAGACAGAGACACCCCCCAACAAAACTGACATGTGGGGCCTCCATCCTACGGGGCCCACATGCCAGTTTCATGGTGCACGCCGCACTTTCCGTTGCGATCCCTGCTCTCCTCCATGGAAAGGCTTACGAATACGCGGACGCGATACGTAAACGGACACTGGAGTGTGGGGCTCAACGCCTCTGGCCCACATGTCAGTTGGTTAGTTGGTGGGTGGCTCGGACGTAATGGCGTCAGTAACGTACGTGTGGGCTGTTCGCGAGGTCGGGCTCGGAGATGGAGATGGATGCTCTTTGGTCTCGGGCTACGCCGGCGCAGCCAGTTTCCAGGGGGCGGAGCTAGTACCTGTTAGGGGGTGCCCAGGACCCGGTCATCATGTATAATTCATCTATTTTCATTATTTATGCATCTTTTTAATACAAATTTAGATACTCATATCAGTTTAAACTCGATTTAAAATAGAGTAAATTAAGCAAGTGGCACCAACCTCCATTTCGCTCAAGCTCCGCCCCTGCGGCAGTTTTCAGTGTGGTTTCCCCATTTTGCCCCTCGTTATCTCGCGCTTCCTTGCGTACATGGGCGGCAGTGGTACTTTGCAACAATCATCACGAAATCCATACCACTTTTCGTAATCATATCACAATCCTATTTGTGTTGTATCCAGCATGTTTCATCAGCATGTATTGCTCGGATTGGGACCCTTTGCGTTAGAGTATGAAATAGAGAGGTGCTACAGTAAATTGAATTAGGAGAAATCTGCATCATCCATTCACAATTCTAGGGCTATAACCAATCTCTACAGTGATAGTACAAGCTAAAAAAAATAAAATATTGATGCTACAATACCTGCTGATCTAAACCGTTCGTTTTTAATCTGAGTGCTCAAGTGCTACCGAGAAACACTGTATTCAAACTGCAGGGGATTCAAGTCCTGCTCGGAGGGATGTTGCCATTGAACATGTCAACAATTGTTCAGTTCTTCTTCTCAGAATACCAATCGACTGTATTGACAATTTTGTTAGATCATGTTCGGGTAATCCTCGTGAATAAAGGATTGGAGGCGATTTATTCACACTTATTATGATGTTGTCCTCAATCCCCTCCAATTATTTTTAATCTTCTCCAAACCAACAATGTCTTATGTGATTTTGTAATTAATCTATTTGATTGTTTTCGATGATTACTTGCTTTATGTTTCTAAAAATAGGATTTGACAAAAACATATTTTTTACTTAAATTGCTTAGACAACTGTCCTTAGTTGTTTATAAAGTTTGTTTTTTTAAAGATTTTAATGTATTACTACAATCATGTAGATAATTTATATCCTGTGAATAAAATATGTTTAATCAAAACAAACATGGAAATACACCAAGCATATACAAGGATATGTTTAATCAAATTTTAAGGATGTATTCTTTTGGAGAGGCTAGGAGGTCCTTCCGTCGCAGGCAAAACGGAACAATGAATTAACACATGATTAATTAAGTATTGGCTAAAAAAATTAAAAAAAATGGATTAATATGATTTTTTTACAATAACTTTTGTATAGTAACTTTTTAAAAAACACATCGTTTAGCATTTTGGGAAGCGTGTGTGTGAAAAATGAGAAAGACATGCTGGAAACCTTAAGGAAATAACAGAGACTAAATAGGATTAGAGGTTAAGCCTCACATAGCGCAGCCTTGCTCTAAACACACCCACATATGCATGTAACACCTGCTAACATTTCCCATTTTGTGAAAAAAAAAATACTAACTTTTAGGAGGAGAAAACATCATTCGATCCTACTGCTTTCTTCATTTTATATTGTAAGATTTTCTAACATTACCTAAATTTATATATATGCTAAATAAATTTAAATATATATATGTATGCTTAGATTTATTAATATTTATATAAATAAAAATAATACTAAAAATTCTTAAAACCTGAAATGGAGGTAGTAATATTCATCCTAAAAAAGTGCTTATGGTGCTGTAGTTAACCGCGAAATTTAGTCAATTGTTAAAGAATGGACATAGAAGACGGCAGGAAGGTGTTGCATGAAAATAGAAAACCACACCCCCATGCAGTTCCATAATTATCCAAATTTACCACCCATCAACATCAAGAGAAAACACACTTTTCTCCTTAAAAAAATCATCCAACAACAAAAAAGAAAAGAAAAAAAAAACTTGGCCTCAACGCACACGCCCACAATATTTATTCACAAGCAACACCAACTATTCCATCTATTTTTCCTTTCCCCCACACTTCCATTCCATCGCCCCACCCAAGCCCCAAAGCCAAAGCCGCCCTCCTCTCCACGTCCCACGCGCTCCCCTCCCCCGCCGTCGCCGCCGCCGGAGTCGGAGTCGGAGGAGGTCTAGGTGACGGCGGCCTCCACGCGCGCGTTCGTCGTCGCGGCTTTGCCCGCGGCCGCGGCCATGGTGATCTCCGCCGAACCGCACCCGCCTCCTCCCCCGGATCCCGTCGCGGATGGCGCCGCGGCGGTGGAGGCGGCGGCGTCGAGCGCTCGCCACCAGGCCGCGGTCCTCTCGTCGTTCCCGTCGCTGAAGACGTGGGGGAGCCACCGCGTCCTGCGGTGCGCCCACGTCAACCGCGCCGGTGACGCCATCGCGGCCGCCAGGCGTTCCCCGGAGCAGCTCGACGGGGTCAAGGAGCGGCTCCTGCTCCACCTCCGCGAGGTGGATGGGAGCGACGTGGTGGCCGACGCGGAAGTTGCGGCGGCGGTAGCCCCTGCCCCCGCGCCGGAGTCGGCGGCGGCTGCTTCGCGCCCGTGGAAGCTGCGCAGTCGACGTCGCCCGGCGGTCGCCCCGGCGTCGAGCGCGTCCCCGCCGCCGGAGCGGAGGGCCGCGAGGGCCCGCGCGGAGGCCCTCGACAGGGCGCGGTTCTCGGTGACGCTGACGAGCGAGGAGATCGAGGAGGACGTCTACGCGGTCACCGGCGCGCGCCCTCGCCGCCGGCCTCGGCGGCGACCTCGCCCCGTGCAGAAGCAACTCGATGTGAGTTCCTCCTCCACCATCTCTTCCCTTTTCCTTACGCTTCGGCCCCCACCGTTCATCCTCCAGGGACCCGTCCGTAATTACGTAAAAATTCACGTCCCCAGCTGCTATTTCCCGGTGCATGGCTGTCCGAGATCACCGTCGAGTCCTACCGGGTGCCCGACGATCGGTGAGCTGAGCAGAGCAGATCAGAGCACTGTGACATCTACTATCAGGCAAGAAATCCCAGAAGCTAGTAATTCATCGATCATCACAATCACAACAATCTCCTGTTATTAATCGATCCTTAACCCCATGTTAAATTCCTCCCTTGTTATGGTATTGTTGTTACGAGCTAGTAGTAGTAAATCGATTGGTTGATTGAACAGAGTGGGAGTAGCGGCAATATTAGCAGTGGTAATTAATTAAGGAGTAGCTGTTCTTGTTAGCAGAAGGACCTCCTAATTATGAAGTGGTAGCAGTAGTGGTATTGTCCTCCTTGATGGTACATTTGTTAACAACATCCCAATTGCAATGTTAATGCTACCTTCCTTCCATGCATCCATCGTTAAATTCCTTTTTTTTTTTCGATTGCACTGCTTCATGCTCAAGGTGGCAACGATATTATACAAGTTAGTATTTGACTATGTAGTAATCAAGTAGGAGTAAGTTTTATATAGTATTTAATTACCAATGTTATCCTCAATCATGGTCGCATACCGGTAACTGCTGGGTTTGCGGCTGGGCCAACAGCATCGCTTGCCGCAAGCAGAGGGAGTGAGGCTGACGGGTGGGCCCGGCCCGCACTGGAGCCGAACAGTATTTGCAAACCCTGGCGCCTGCTTGCCAGTGAGCACAGGGAAAGCCTTTTCGTCGCCTGTTTTTAGTGCCTCGTGGGACCCACCTGCCAGAGGAACTGAGGATGGTTGACACGTATCTGATCACGGGTGGTCCCGGTCGTGGACGTGGACCGGGCCAGGTTTGCTCGGGCCAGTCGGACCATCGTGGGCTCGGTCCACGCACATTGCTGGAATTAGCCGGAAGAGGGTTTGCTGCTGCTGCGCCGGTTGTTTTCATGTGTTAAACGAGAGCTATTGATACGGAATTACGGGTTGCTAGTGGGAGTGGTATTAAATTTTTGGACTGCTACCTTACCATTTTAGGTCAATTTTGGACGGCTCGATTTGTGGTGATGAGTGAGTAAATAACAGTGATGAGACTGTGGACAAGTAGATTATTAAATGGATAGATGGCACGGCACGCCAATGGTCCTCTCCTCTGCAGGTCGAGTTGCAGGGCGATCCTTGTACAGTAGAGGCCATCTGATTGGTAGCGGATGGTCCAGATCGATCATACGTGCGACCTTGACATTGCACCTAACATTCATATGGGATCAACATAATATCAACAGGGAGACATGCATGGAAGCAATTGTTGCTCAAACATGTAGCAGTAGTTCCTTCTTTCTGGGATACTTTCAACTCTGAAAGTACGGCATGTAGTAGTAATGATCGTTCAACTGACGATGAAGTGATGAGTCATCGAGTCCCCATGTCGACAAAAGGAACTGTTTTGCTGAAAGCATTTTACTGTAATTGAGAGAGTCCTACAGGTGTAGTGCTGTTCTTGTTCAAGAAATGGGTTGTGCTTGGCAAAGCTTCAGGAACTTTCCCAAACCCAGTGCATTATGATTCGGGATAGCAGTTGCTGACTTGCAGTGCAGCTGTTGCAGTTGCAGCCGTACTTGGGCAGAAGTCTACCCTGTTCCGTGGTTGCTGAGCAATGGGGGTGAGGACAAAAGCGAGCTTGTACTACTCCAGTACTGAACAGTGCCAACGTAGTCCAACCGTAATGATCTGCAAATGCACACCTGCATCTGAGACCAAAACATTCTTAGGTTTTACGCGTAGAAAACGGAGGTTATCCACTTCAATTACTGTATTCTGTAAGAAGTTGTAATTAAAGTTTTTAATTTAAACGTGCATGAGAAAGTTGCCGTTATGTGTGCTTTGGGTGAGATTCTGACCAAGACATCCCGCGCAATAATAATTTTTTTTGTAAAGAGAAACCTAGCCTTCAGCTAGCTGGCACGTTCTAAACTCCGTCGAATTCGTTCAGTGGCGGTGCACTGTCAACGCGTTGATCCAAAACTAAATTAGTCTTCTCGTATTTGATTCCAGAAAGGAAAAATACACAATGTCAACGAGCATCATAGCTTTCTCTCGCCTTGGAACTGTACGTATGTATATGTGTATGGCGCACAAGAACTCACGCAACCGAATGTGCGGATGTTGTCTGATGCTTCTGCCTTTTCTATGGAATCATGCAACACACAACGTGCTACACGAACGTACTTATTACATGCTCTTTGTTTCAAATGAAATCAACTTTTATGTGTCTAACTAGCGCATGATTATATAATTAAGTATGAGTCATTAGCACATGATTAATCGAAGTTTTTTTATTCTATTAAATTCGAAAGATATAATTATTTGGTATTTTGAAACAACTTCTATATATAAAAAATATTTTTCATGAAATGCATCAATTAGAAAAGAGCGAGACCATATGACACGGATGGAGTAGCTTTTCCCGTGTATAAATGGTCACAACTGATAGTGTTAAGTAATACTTCCTCCGTTTTTAAATATTTAACATCGTAGGCTTTCTAAGTACATGTTTAACCATTCGTCTTATTCAAAAACTTTTATAAAATATGTAAAATAAGTATATTTAACAATGAATCTAATTACTTAAATTTTTTGAATAAGATGAATGGTCAAACATATTTAAAAAAATTAATGGTGTTAAATATTTAGAAGCGGAGGAAGTACTAACATTACACGGGAAGTTAAGCAACATGAAGCTAGAGATGAATGCTATCGCGAGGAAAGTTAAGTGACCATTTTGTGCTGGGCGATGCATGCGTGATGCGTCCACAGATCTCGAGCCAGGGGAGGTCGAGCTGGACACTCTGCGGTGTCGGCAACTCTCGTGCTCCTCGGATTGTGCGCCGAGGCCACGCTCGTCCTCTTCAAGATCGATCTACTACAATTACCAACACCTGCAAGTTGGACTATCCAGAACACCTAGTCGAACTTGAACTACTCATAGATATGATATGATGTCGAACAAGCTCAGATGTTTTTTCTTCATGGCCAAGATAGACTTGGCGGTACCGGGATATGCAAGGACTGAAGTCATACTACTCTCTCTCCGTCCCTAATCAGAGAGCGTGAAGAAAATCACCGAGGCCTGGTTTACTTCCAAACTTTTAACTTTTTTATCATATCAAAATTTTCTTACACAAATAAACTTCTAACTTTTTCGTCATATCATTTCAATATTAATCAAACTTCCAATTTTTCGCGTGTACTAAACACAAGCAAGACCAAAAAGATCATGTACTAATTAACCTTATTCTTTATCCTCAATTATAATGGTTGTACTCCCTCCATTTTATAATATAAGGTATAACTATTTTTTAATATTCTATCTCCATCTACTTTTGATAGACATATTTTTAAATCTGAAAAAAATATTTTTAATAGGCATATTTCAATCCAACAACCTAACCTCTTAATGAATTTCTCAGATTTAATGCGTGATTCTTCATTCTTCCACACAAGATTGGCTATTTGGGCATCGAGAAATATAAATATAAATGAATCGCTTGTTTACGAGGAATAACTAGTAGCATGTTTAAATGGTTGATAAGTAGAATTACTTATCTTAATCTATGTGCTAAGAAAAAAATATGATTATCAAAAGTAGATGGAGGGAGTATAATATAAGGCATGCATTCATATGTGCAATTGACTATGATTTTTTTTTTGCATTCATGTAGTATGCAATGGACTAGGATTTCATCTCCATTAAATTATTACTCCCTCCATCTATTTTTGATAGTCATATTTTATTTTGGCACACAGATCAAGGATAAGCAATTTTACTTATCATCCATTTAAATATGCTACTAGTCATTCCTCGTAAACAAGCAATTCATTAATATTTACATTTCTCGATACTCATGTAGCCAATCTTGTGTTGAAGAATTAAGAGTCACTCATTAAATCCGAGAAAGTCATTAAGATGATAGGTTGTTGAATTGAAATATGCCTATCAAAAATAAATTTTTCAGATTTGGAAATATAACTATCAAAAATAGATGGAGGGAGTATTTTTTAAAATCCTCTACTCTTAAAATATATTTATTGGTGATCTAAATTAGGGTATGTTAATAATTATTTATTAGTTTTTAGATTAAGGGCGGTTATATCTTAAATTTTGGAATGCAGAGAGCAGTTCTCTAAACGTTACCTAGCAATTCTCCAAGCGTCGTTCCGCATGCATGCAAATAGCCGAGGGACAACATCAACAAAATTTCACATCCTCAGCCCTCTAATTAGGGGGTGTTTAGATCCACGGGTGTAAAGTTTTGGCGTGTCATATCGAGCGTCGCATGGGGTATTTACATTTCTCGATGTCCATGTAGCTAATCTTGTGTGGAAGAATGGGGAGTCACGCATTAAATCCGAGAAAGTCATTAAGATGATAGGTTGTTGGATTGGAATATGCCTATCAAAAATAAATTTTTCAGATTTGGAAATATGGCTATCAAAAGTAGATGGAGAGATTATTTATTGTAGCACCATTTGTCAAATCATGGAGCAATTAGGCTTAAATGATTTGTCTCGCAAATTAGTCGCAATCTGTGTAATTAGTTATTTTTAGCCTATATTTAATGCTTCATGTAGATGTTAAACCTTCGATATGATAGGGTGTAAAGTTTAAGGTTGGAATCAAAATAGGGCCTTAGGGAAGGAGGGAGTACTACACTAGCTTCACCATTAAAATACTTCCTCCGTCTTAAATTTTGTCTCGTTCTAGTTTGATCATCAATTCCCTAAAAAAGATAGTTTTATCATCAGTCAAACATTGATATATTTTGATTACAAAATTTTAAAAATTCATATAGCTTAACATCATCATAAAAATAATTTCATGATATATATAAACTCCCTTCATTTCTTTTTATAAAACATACTCCTATATAAAGTAAAAGAGTCAAAGTTAGTGAATTTTGACCAATGATTACTCCAGGATTTGCACATTTAGTATTAAAAACGATATCAATAGAATTATACTCTTACGTTACGTAGTTTCGTGAAAGATTACTTTTGTATGCGTATTAACAATACCTATGAGGACTCAATGGCTAAAGTTCGCTGGCTTTGACATTTTCACCGTATAGTGGCATGCGTCGTAAACAGGCAGAGTTTATGCGCGTGCGTTGTGAGTGTCTGCGTTGTACTGTATATTTTTTTTTAAAAAAGAAACAGAGAGAGCAATTCACACGTTGTTAAACTATGATTTTTTTAAAAAAAATATTAATCAAAGATATAAATACTTGACTTAGAACAAATCTATAAAAAATAAAAAAATTGGAAAGGGGGAGTAGAAGTAATGAACGAAAAGATCCAACAAAGATAGTGCTATAAAAAGAGACTCAAAAGGAAATAACACTGTAAAATGACACGATACCATGCACTTCTTCCGGTCCTCCTCGTCACAGCTCACAGAAGTGTGCTGGAACTGACATTTGACGATGCAGGAGGACGTCGAAAAGGTAAAGATCGTGTCATAGTTCTTCTACAGAATCCTACCTACAACCTGATATTTTCTAACATCACAAGGATTGTCATTTGTCATAGCCTCATAGGTACTCCTACAATCCAACATCACAAGGGTTGTCGGATGAGCAATCTGAGATTTTCTACAGAGTCCTGAAGAACGTACTATGAATTTCTACAGAACGATCTGAGATTAACATCAGCAGGGTATGCAAAAACTGGTATGTACTCATATTAACCAGTTTGAACAAGCCCGCTGCAACACATGTTAGCGTCAATATTGTTCCTCGAATGCAAGGTAATCAATTCAGCAGATAGAGATAAATTACACAGCCGTACGAGAGCAAACAGCTTCGTTTGGGTGGAAACTAGAACGCCTAAAAAGGTAGAAACCAGAAAGGCATCCCAAGTTCCCAACAACTAATAATACAGTAAAGTTGGGGCAAAAAGATCAAATCAGTTCTTGATTAAATTAAATGTGATTTTACATAAGATATACTGAACAAGTCATTGTCACTACTGCTTTAAAGTCCACGCCTATTCAGAAGGGATAATCCTGAAAACATAGTAAAGACGATCAATGAGTAGAAAGCTTATAGACTTACTAGTCATTTCTGACTAGTTAGGAGTTGGTCATTTAGTCTATTTCATATATAAAGAGAGCATATACGGTCGCATCTAAAAGCCAAACCAAATAACTTAAGCTTAAAAAAAAAAAATTAAACAGCCGCGCTGCCTTAATGTCTCCATAATATCAACAGGCAAACCTTTTGCTGTGAATCTATCTAGGTGCTTGCTAATTACTAGTATATAAGCATAGCATGTAGAATGGCCAAAAGACGTTGCTTAAATTCAACAAATTTAACTGGCTATCTTTTATGGAGGCAGCAAAACAATCTATGGGATACCCACCAACTTGTCCATCGTGCAAGAATTCCAAATTAGACCCAACTAAACGTTATGCTTTGCATATCAATTGATGTACAATTTTTCATCAGCAAAGGTCTTTGACTGAAAATTGCAATTAACCATGAATTGACACCAAATCTTAGTATTGTAAGCAACTACGCACCTCCAGCAATTACAAGGAAATATCTTTCACTCAGAGAAAGGTAGAATTTACCTCATTCATCCGGTGGTGTCCGCACAACAGATGAGTAGTAATGTGCCTCCAACTCCTTTAGGCTTCCTGCTGCCTCCTGCCCAATCCTCTCCAGCATTCTCTCTGTTCCTTCAGCTTGTTGACTAAGGATCTCAATCCGCCTATCCACATTTTCAGTTAACGAAGCAAGCCCAGAAAAGATAGCTGTTCTCTTAAGCTCTGACACTAGTTTCAACAGAGAATCAGCTGAATGTATCTGAAAAGCATGATAGCATATCGCAGCTGAAATTACACATTCAACGGGTTTGCCAAATGATACTGATTACTAGAACTAGCTTCCAATTATATTACAAAAACATACTTTGTAGAATGGATGGTTGCAGTATGTTAACATAAAGGTAGATCAGAAAATACATAGGCAACAAAATGTGATTCAAACTCATTATTCATTACCATTACCATACTCTCTATGATAAGTAAGGCCATTGCGTGTCTGAGGTAGGTTCTTCTCAATCCACTGATATATACAAACTATGATATCATGTTCTGAATCTTACTCTGCGTGACTAGAGTCAGTTTCTTGCTTGAATTTTAACTAACCAATCCCTGATTCCCTGTTTCATATGCACTGCAATTTCACCCTACCCAGATAACATCCCTACCGTTATTCAAATATCAAATTCCATCTCTATAGTGATGTCCTTGTTTGCACTAGATATCTCCTTTCCAGATAGTGTTTTTGGGTGTCGGATTAAACATGGTGATATCTCCTCTGCATTGGATAGCTTCGTCTATTTGAACTTTGACTCACTAGAGGCACGTTTGGAATCCTCACTAAGTTTACTTAGCCAGGATAAGATAGGATAGGCCGTCTGATCGCTAGCTCATAGAAGCTAGTCTGCTTGTTTGGTTCAAGCACCTCGTTGGTCGTTGCTTGTCTGCACGTCCCTCCAAGTGGTTCCAGCATGTCTTTGACTGCTTGCATCCATGACATTGGGCAAGGATTTGTTGAAGGTTATTGGCTACTTTGCTTAGCAAAGCAAGATTAATTTGCCTCTACCAAACAGCTGAGGTTTCCAAGCAAAGCTAGTTTCACTCTTGCCTAGGATTGCCTTCTAGTTATAAGTTCCAACTAGATCAGGGTGCACCTGAAATCAAGAAATCAATACTATAACTCCTAAATCCCAACAAACAGCTATCAAGGATATGGCACCAAGGATTCACTGCCATGGCTTAATTTGACCCCTAATACAATGGTAATGCCAAATTGAGCAAGTAATTCCTCGGTATTTCTTCTTACACACCAATTGTCTCCACTACTGAGGTAGGAGGAACATCTCCAGTTCTCCATCCAGCCGGCACATCAAATGTGACATCAAAGCTTAAAATTAGGGGCATCGTAGATCTAAGTTTGCTCATTTAGACAAATACTATAGGGCATGATTTAAACGCCGCCGCGAAGAAACAAATCATGGAGCAAGTGTGTACCAAGCGGGAGCCGCGCATGTCCATCTGGAAGGCCTCCTGCGTGTTGCGCACGGGCGGGTCGTTGACCTGAGACGAGCGGAGCGGAAGGAGGAGTTAGGGTTTGGTACGACACCAAGGAAGAGGAGGAGGGAGGGGACGTACGCGCGCGATGTTGATGAGGGCGGCGAAGTTGTCGACGAGGCTGGAGACGTCGGCGTCGGCCTTCTGGAGGAGCGTCTTCTGCTTCTGCACCGCGGCTGCCGCGGCCGCCGCCGTCGGCCCCGCCGCCGCGCCGCCGCTCTTGCTCATCGTTGCTGCTGCTGCTGCGACGGCGGCGGCGCAGGTGGGTGCCGAGACTCGTCTCTGGGCTTCGTCGGGAGAGGATGCGATGCGAGGCCCACTTCATAGCATCACCTCATGGGCTTTCCCATGGCCCATGACGAGATTTGACTTGTGGGTGTTTCTTGGGCCACGGAATGCGAAAATTCTCGGTTTTTTGGGATGAGTCCCTACAGAGCAAGATATTAGGGACACAAAATAGACTTTTTCCTTTTTTGGACCAGTGTTTGCGTGATTGGGCCTCCCAAGGCCCAACAGATCGAAGTTTTGTCTGAATTCACCAAATTCGACGAACAGAATTATGCAAAAACAGCAGATTCGTTCACGCAATACATGGGCCTACACTGGTTGATCTGATGTGTCAAGCAAAAGAAGAGTATACACGAGAATAATGTTTTTTTTTTGGGAAGAAAGAGAAGAAAGGATCGGGAACAGGAGTTGACACCAGCTTTGCCCGATTCCTTTCTCAGTCTCCCTTTTCTCACCACCTTTCGATCCATCGATCTCGCTTCCTTTTGCTTTCTTGTTCCTTTCCCTTTCCCCATCTCTCTCTGTCGCCTGATGAACTCTGAATTTGCTGTTTGCTGCTGCTGCAGCTAAGCTAATCTGCTGTTCCGTGTTGGGTGCTGCATCATGTCCCTGATCAACGTCAGGTTTACCATCACACGTCACTGTTGTTAATCTGCCTTGCAAGTAACTCAAGTTGTTTTTTTAAAAGGAAAAATTTGATGATGGTGGCTACCTAGCTAGCTAGCTCCGACCGACAATCACCATTAATTAGATGCCTGCCTACAACTGATGACTAACAAACCTACCTAATTAAGTACCTATGCAGCAAGTGGTAATCAAGCATACACCACACTATAGCTAATCTAGCACAGTTACTGACTCCATCAGTAGCTTAGCATTAGCTCTGAGTACATTAGAAAGCAGCTCAATAATGAGATACCTTTGTTGCTTAATGAGCCAAGCTATAGTGTTTGGACCCATCTACTTAAACGTGGAACCTACAGCACTTAGCATGCATGTGCTACACTTAAACATTTCAGCTCTAGCAATGTGCATGGTTTTTATAACTAACTCAGTGCCTAGCTAATCTAGAGTTAATTATAATGGCATCAGCAACTAGCTAGGGTCTTTGGATCAGATTGCATTGCAGAATTAATCCAGAGTTAATTTAATTTGCCAGGGTGGAGGGCACTGTCAAAGTGCTTTGCCAACTGAAAGCTACTAAGTAGGCCAAAATTCACACTTGCAGACACACATCATGCATAAACATTATCTTAATTACTAGGAGTGAAACCTGAAATGCATATGCTGGAGCTGAACAAAAAGGTAGTATTTTTATCTGAAGACTTATCAAGTACTCTCCCAGCCAATCAAAAGTCACCAGTTGAGCACAAAGCCTTTGTGGAAAAGATGAGCAAGCATAGATTAGCTTAGCTATACCAGAAAAAACAGGCTAAGTCTCAAGTGAAAGGCAAAGTACAGATACCAATAAAGTGGGCAAGCTTTCATCAGACCAAATGATCAGCAGTCCACCATAGTTGTGCACTTTTATCCCTGCCTCCTCCTTGATCTCCCCTACATAATGCTATGATATGCATGTCAAGGTGTCAGCTGCTAGCTTAAGAGCAAGTTCAATAGTATGGCCAACTACTAACTCCAATTTATTTATAGCTAATTTAATAGCTCATTCATACAATAGTTACATACTACGTTATTAATATCTAGTCCCACCTGTCATAGACACACTGCGTCTTGGAGTCCGTGCTACAGCTGGCTACAAATCTACAGCCCACTGCTTTTCTCTCTTCTGATTTATCTCCTTAAAATATGTTTGCAGCTGACTTATAGCCTACTATTGTATCTGCTCTAAGCATGGCATCTTCCTTTTAATCATAGCACTCACTCCTAGGGCTACTAAAACATTGGCTCTACTTGTTGATTTGTGACTGGTTGGCGCCACAGGGGGAGGACCCCACCCTCCACGAAAACGCAGGGACTTCTTGCACTTGAGCATGATGATGCCCTAATGTCTTCCATGATTCGATCTGAAGGAGACATTGACTCCATTGCTTCAGTTCTAGACTAGCTAGCTCCTGCAGGACCCCCTAAAAGAGGGGGATTGATGAACTCCGGAACAAGAAGCAAAGCTGTTCTCTTCTCTATTGGAAATCCATGCTAGTGCACACTGCAGTCATGCATGTTTCTTTCTTCTTGGCAAGCAACATTATTGGTTTAGCTAGCTAGTTAAAATTTATTTATTTCATACATATGAACAGTAGCTTTTTAGGCCTTATTAATGTTCTTCAAACTGCCTCGCGGAAAATTGTTGTACTTCAAAAACAATTTAGTGTCATTTTGGAGTACTCTTTTCTTAGATAACAGGATATTTTTCATTACCCAAAACAAACAAGCAGTCATCTGATTACAGGAAAAAAAAACATATTTTGGAGTACTATAAGTTGCAGCAACTTAAGTTTATAGTCATATGGATGAGTTTTATAGAAGTTTTCAGTTCTTGTTAGTCTGATGAATGCCGGTAGGTTGTTGTGTGTGTGAATTGTGTTGGTTTTCATCCATTAAATTAAAGGACATATAAGTAACCCATTAAAAACCATAGAGGATCTTAAAAAACTAGAGAAGCGTATATACATGAAAATGAATTTACATCTTCCTTACAGTAAAGTAAGAAACGAGTTTACGTCACTGAATATTACAGCAACCTATCAATTTGACAGTTTAAATAATATAGAGAATATTGAAGAGTTATGTTCTATTCAATAATGATAATAAAAGAGATATGTTCTATTCTGAAGTCTTTTCTCCTCGATGGTCCTTTTCATCAAGCAATGCTTCAAGCCAAATTGGTCAAGAATAGCATAATAACACTAATAACCATTGTGACTATATAGCGGAGACAAACAGATGGTTCAATCAACAAGTGCATCCATGTTTGTCAAAGCCTAATTTGATGTGCTTCTACCTTATGTCCTGGTTCCACTAGAGGATGCATGCTGCATGCCAACTAAGATGCTTGCCCAAAATTGGGAACACCACAATTACTTATAGCATATTTGAACTCTCCAAAAATCACACAATTAAGATGCAATCTTTCGGCGCATAATAATCAAGTTGAGAGAAGGCCTATAAAACAAACAATATAATAAGAGGCAGGGTAGGGCCCACAATCTAATCACGTTCCATTTGAGATAAGGTTTTCTTGACATAAAACTATATCAATGCAAGGACTCAAGTGAGATCATAACAAAAGTGTTTTCAAATCTCCCCTTTTGAGATCTTGTTTGTAGTTGGGACATCTTGGTGATGGTGACTCACATGGGCCTCAGGCCAAAGGTTTTAGCTAGCATTAATTCTTTAGCCTTTACTCCTAGGGGTCAAAAAAATATTTATTTTTCTAGGTGCCTTGTGGTAATAAGGGTATCAATTCAACATAGCTAGCAGTTTGTTGGGAAATATGATGGTTCATCAACTTATTGCTTCTAGTGGTTGGGTGTCCAACTTACAAGTATGTTTTAAGAAAGCTTTGGGAAAATGTTGTTTGGTGGTCATTCAGTTTGTTATGTCCCCTTCTTTCAAAAGCAGGTACTTTTTTTTTTCAGAACATAACAATGTGCAATGGTGATCAATTATTGACCTTTGGAACTATGCCTTCCACTTGTACAGAAATTTTAAACTATATGTCAAACTAGCAGTGAGAAGAATTTGTTCTGTGTAACATATATATTACGCCTCAACCTTTGCAGTTACATATATATATTAGAACTACTAGGAGCATGTAACATGTAAGTTTACATGAAACAGTTCATCCCCTGCATTTCTGTTCCAAACAAAAGCTGATGAAACTGGACAATGCACAGTCCAAAAGGAATCGTACTCATTGTGTGTCAAATTGGTCACAGAGGAATGTTTAGTAGCAGCAAATTGGATTTAAAATATGTTAACCCTGACAAAGCGATCCCTGAAACTGAATATAAGTAGTACGAGGGTTCATCTCTGCATATAAGAAAGTGATCAGAGACCATTTTTTTTTATCACGTGCATTGCAAGCTCTCTCGACAGAAAGAGGTGGCAATGGCAAATGGGCAAACATGTTTCCAGGGGCGGAAACAATAAATTAGAACACCCATCTTGCAGATCACAGGAAGACCACACAATTAACTACAAAATAATTACAAAATAAAAAATCTAAACTAGCAACCGCCGAACTCTAGTATTTTGGAAAAGTACAACGACTACATACAGATGAGTGCTAGCTAGCTGCTTAATTCTGGCAAAAATTAATTTCTTAAAGAGCAATTATGGGCCTAGTGAAAGCAAGCTTTTTGCAGTATAATTGTGACTAAATTAGTCTTCAAATAAAGCGTACGCTGGTGGACTAAATGGTACAGATTAAATGCTTAATTATTCGGTGCTTTGAAAATTACAATTGCATCAGAAAATCGAGACAGGAAGAAGAAGGACAAGTCTGAGTTGATATCAGGATAGAAACCTACCGGCGCAATATGTTTATCAACATGCCTAGCTTTACATCACCTTTCATATCACATCACTTGGAACAAGAATTTGGCAACTTGAACCCTAAGAAGTTGCCAATCCGGCCCCACACATGCATACATCGCAATTCTAGAAGATGATTAATTGCATATCACTTCAAACAAATTAATTTATTAAATGTTAATTTGGCCATCCCTTTCATCTAGCAGCTATCTTCTTAGCTATAAATTTCTTTCCTGATCTTGTGCAAATATTCAAACCACAACCTAGAGCTCACCTCCGGTTTTAGTCACCAAACAATTGAATACAAATTAATTAGTAAATTAAAAATGGCCGGCTAGCTCTTTCAAAGAGTAATTAACTTGCTTGTTGGTCTAAACTTCCAAGGAGAGATATAGAATGAATTCTCTCTGCACTAGACAGGACTCGCCATGCGTCACCTACAGCTTGTCTTTTTATTAAAAGACCTATACCTACGTGTACTTGGGCCACCAATTAACTAAACCCACAAGCAACACAAGATCCCAAGATGATGCAAGCCTAGATTACCAGTAGTCCCATCTCATGCAATTCGTAGCCAATTTGCCAGTAAATCTTCGAGAAAAGATGATGCCATCTCTCAATTAGCTTGTTTAATTATGATTGGTTTATTTGATTTTGTCAAGACTGCTAACTAAATTAAGCCAATTAAAGAGATGTAGAGGTGGTCAATATATGTGCAGTTTTGTCAGCTATAGATTTGTCGAGTAGACTGAGCTGGTGCTGTGGTACACACCCCCATCTGACAAGGACAATTAGATTAACTAGGATTATATATTAAACTAAGCTAGTTGCTTGTCTGGAGACATCCTATCAAAACCTTTCTACATGCATCCCGTACAATTATAGCAGCTGATGGCGATTAGTTTATATATGATGATGCTTTGCTAAGTGAAGTGACTGCATAATGACTTGTGTAGGGCATTATACAATTAACCTGCATATTTTATTAGCTTCGAATAGGATTAACCCTGTATAGTTTAAACTAGCATAATCCACTCGTATCGATCTGAATGCGATGCGAGTTTTTGGTAAGAGTCCGTCGTCGCAACAAATTAATTATTACGCTAGGCACACAAATTAATGGTGTTTAATCTATGGACTCTAGGTTTGGAGCACTCTCTAACTGGTGAACCTAGCACATATGGTAGGAAAAGCTTGTGCGCACGTAACTACCGATAATTAATATATGTGTGGAGTGCAATATATCACCGACAGTTTTGTCATATAATACGGTCTTCAGGGGCGGGATAAAAGGGATGGAAGAAGTAAGAGGGGACCAATAAGACCACGCATGACAGCTGGTGGATGACCAGTTAAAATAAAGCCCAAAAGTAGACAACCTGTGATTAATATAAGTGATACGGATCTTAGGATGATCTATCATCATCCATTCCCTGAGTGTCTTTACTGTGCACATGTTGACTAGCTAATCTTAATTAGTTTAGGGGATGCCTACAAAATTAACAAAATAATATTACCAATTAAACCCCTGTCACATGCACTAAACAAAACAAAAAAACCCTTGGAGTAAAGCAGCACAACCGGATCCTATTGGCTGCCATGTGTGGCTTTCCCTGCGTTTCATGGTCGTGGCTGCTGTCGCTGAGGCGGCCAATCGGACGGCACAGAGTGTAGGACACGTGTCGAGCTCTTACTGGGTGTATTATTCGTCCAATCAGAGCCCGAAACGTGGAGGCCGGTTTTTTATAGCTTATGTGGCCGAGACGAACCGGGTTCGGAGTGTGCGTAGGTGTGTGGGGCCCACCAGAATCTCTATGCAGGGATTCGCCGGACATTACCATAAAAAGAAATTTTCTTGCTTCTGTTTTAGAGCTGAGACCATTGCCCATTAACGGAGTAGCCATCTCCTAACTCATTTCACTTAACTATGCTTATCTGGCAAGATCAATATATTAGCAATATGCTTGGATTAATTTGTGCTCCTGATGTATATTTTCAAGTTAATTTCCAGCTGATAAAAAAGATGACATGTGTTGCATGCATGCATGCACAGATGCATACGTCATCTTTGCATGTCATTGACACGTATTTCTGAACTGAATAGTATTCATGAACAGTGCAGTATGATGAATCTATCGCTGAAATACAACTTGGGCATGCACAAGTGATGGATATTTTTTATATAAAAAAAACTTCTTTTTTTGATGGTAGCTATAGGTTGTTGCACACGGAACAAGATTGTTACATCACCTCTGGTGCGCTCTTCAACATTTATCTCTAGCTAGCTTGGTGCTGCATGCATAATCCTTCCAATTGCAATGACCCATATGCATGCATCTAATTATCTCAACTTGCTATGATAATTGTTAACCTAGTAGAGCTAATTCACCCATGTGTAGTACGCTGCAAAAATATATAAATTCTAGGGTTGCACTAGCTAGCTGGCTGCTCACTGTAAGTTGTAATATTAATTTAGGTTATGGGTAGCTTTCAGTAACTGATTACGTGCAAAAGTAACAGATTTTGGGGGACGGGGTTAACTCTAGAAAAAGATCTTAGTGCTTGATTAGTCTTCTTAATTAGTTGTACACAAGCCATGCATGTTGAAAAAAATGATGATTAATTAATGGAGTAAAACAGATAAAGGGGCAAAGTCTAAGGTGGTGGCATCAGAAAAGAAAGAGGAAAACTGACTCAGGGAGCACTCAAACACAAAGGGGTTAATTACATTGCTAATGTGTATATATGCACGCCCAATTAGATTGCTTGCTTAATTGTCTTGTCTCCTTATAATTCCTTAATTAGAAAACAAAACACGGCCACTCCAATTTAATTAGATACAGATCAACCAAAGAATCGGTGGTAATTTCGTCTGAAAATTGCAAGGAACAAGCTATAGGGTGGGGACAAAAATTTACATGGCGTCCATGGTCATTGATCTCTCTGAAATCATGCATATCAATAAGAACAGGAGTTACAGGCAGCTTACATGCAGCTCTCCAAGTCCCAGAAGCTAAAAATACTTAATTTACTTAAGTACTACTTGTGCTAATTACCTAGCCAGGGAGGGATCTTAGTACGGAACTACGGACGTAGTAGGCAGCTAGTAGGTAATTAATTCTTTTTTACCATAGTAAACAGTAGCTAGCTCGCTCTCGCGCCGTCGTGTGGCCGGATCGTCGTCGTCGACGTCGACCGCGCGAACTCATGCAAGCGCGGCGGTGAAGTCACAAGCCGGCGGGCGCAAGGCTGAGCTGGAGGTCAAGCCCCAGGCAGGTGTCCTCCGGCACGGTGGCCACCTGCTCCGCCACCACCATCGCCGGACCGGGATATCTCGCAAGGCTGGCCGCCGAGCTCGCGTGGATCCTCCGCCCGTGGTGCTCGTCCGTCGTCACGTAGGGTGCCGAGGCCGCGGCGACGGCGGCGGCAGACGTCGCCGGAGTGTACGAGAACACAGCCGGCGAGGCGGCGGCGACGGCGGCAGGGCCGGCGCCGCGGGCGGGGAAGACGCAGCCGTGGGACACGTGGAACTGCTGGCCTTGCGCCCCGCCGGCCACCGCGGCGGCGCGCGGGGAGAAGTAGACCCAGCTCGTGGGCCCCGCCTCGCCGCCGCCGAGGAGGTGGGGGGTCGGAGCGAAGGCGGAGACCATCGGGTTGGCGCGCGGGTAGAGCGCGGCGGCGCCGCCCGCGACACGGCCGGCGGCCGCGGCCGCCGCCTGCAGCTGCGCCCGCTTGAGCTGCTGCCGCTCCTTCTTGTGCGCGTTCTGGTGGCCGCCGAGCGCCTGCGAGTTGGCGAACTCGCGGCAGCAGTACTGGCACTCGTACCTCCGCCCGTCGCCGCCGGCCGTGGCCGTCGTGGTGGTCGTAGTAGACGACGAGGACGAGTCCGAGCCGCCGCCACCGTTGCCGCCGCAGACCGGCGCGTTCTCCGGCTCAGCCGAGTACTGCTCCTCGTGCTCCGCCGTCTCCTCCTCGGAGACGTCGAAGCCGAAGAGCTTTAGCCTGGGGCTCGTCATGCTCATGGCTGCAAAGACGAGTAGCACACTGTAGTAGCTTGGCACTGGTGGTACTTGCTACAGAAGAAGAGAAGTAAGAGAGAAAGAGAGCTAAGCTGCAGTGAGTTGCTGTCAAATTAAGTTGGATGGATGTGCATGGGTTGGAGCTGTGTCAGGTGAGAAGGGGCAGTATATATAAGACCTGGAGCTGCAGGATTTGCACAGGCGAGAATGGATATATCATGGAGCTCATAGCTAGGCAGGTGAATGATTTGAATACATGCAGCATGTACACAATATTATATCCCGGCCTCTTGCACTTTAGAGGGAGAGGGACGATCGATGCAAAGTAGGAAAGAGAGAGAGATTAGTAGTAGTACGAGTACTTGTGATGAACAGGAGAAGCAACTCACAGTCTCACACACAGAGGTCACAAAAGACAGGTCGAGGTCTAGATTGCGCTTGTCTCGGCTCCATGTTGCAATATTTTATGTGCTCGTCTTCCTCGTTGATTTGTTAATTACTACCGGGGCTAGAGGCACACGCATGATAGGATATTTAGATATATATATATATATATATATATATATATATATATATATATATATAAGAGTACTATATGTATATCTTTGTAGGCATGTAGCTTAGGTCTGTGAAGTAGACTAGTATATATGTATGTGTCACTTGCTAGATGGAACTAAGTGGCCAACTAATACGTACTAGGGCTCATTTCTTAATCAAAGCTGGATCGACCGATGCATGCAGCCGGATGCTCAATTATGTTGTTTTGTGTACGTAATGCAAATAGTTTATACCGATAGAGTCGCGGTGTTGTGTAGAGGAGAGGCAACAGAATACAATATAATTTTATTCAAGGGTTCCTGGTTGTTACGGCGCTTTTGTACTTATATATAACTGTGTCTATGTATTAAATATCTTAGTTTGCCTTGTATTATGGCTCGATCGATGTATGTAGAAAGAGATAAGAGATCAGTGAGGGACCATGCATGTGCAGGAGAGCTAATTAATTAAGTGGGTGCCACTTAGCTAAGCTAAATTATACCCGATTGTTCAACTTATTCGATCTGCGCGTGTAGAGTACAAACTAAAGTTGCAATGCTCATGCGTGTTGGGGTTGGACTATATATGCTTTTTAAAATTCTCCATGTAGAAATGTATATGATGCAGAAGAGTATAGCAGTAGTACGTACGTAGGGAATGTACATGTACTGATGTACGTACGTACGTATTTGCTCCGTTTTGTTCCGTTGTGTGGGCTATAGCTTTCAATTCCTATCATGATGATGGATGACCTCGGCAAAGAATCGCCTTTGAGTCCCATCCCTGGAATCAATATTATGTCTCTGCAGAACAATATATAGATATTCGTCAAGAAAAGAAAACTTTCAACATGATTTTCTTTCACAAATAAAATGAAGTACTCCTACATCATAAAAATATTCTAGCCATAAAATCAGCCCTAGCAATCTAGCATGCATGTATATTCGCGTTTGCGTACGGAAAAGGTATGAACAATATGTTTTCTTTTAAGGCTATAAAAAACAGAGTAGAATATAGATCCCAGTGTAATACTGCCAATATGAAATGGCTTGTATAGTCAATCGCTATTAGCGGCTAAGTGGGGGTCTATATATGATTCCACCAGGCGACAGAATAACATTTATTGCTCTTCCAAGAAACTGATTAATAAAATACAAAATTGGAAGAAGCGCAAGTGCTAAGAAATCCAACGTCATTCAACGGATTAAAGCCGCAGGGGCAACTTCCTCGAGCACCTAAATCAACTTACAATTCATCCTTGTATCAAGCAAATCAACCAGCACAAACAAATTAATAACGGATGGTAAGCAATCAACAACCTCAAAGCTCAAATCACCGACAGCCAGGGTAGTACGAAATAATAACCCTTTAGCTTAACTTGTAGATTTGTAGCTGTATTTCTCTAGCTTGATTTCAACAGGCATTTGCACAGTTGCACGCTCTAAACAGTAGGGATTATCTGATCAATTTACTTCATATACGTACACAAAAAAGTTATTTTTCTCTTCGTTTCATCTAGATGCAATTTACCACTCACAGCTCGAAAAACTTGTTAATCGCTTTCTATAAACCATTGAGATACGATCAAACAAATAAGAATATTCACTGATTAGCTCATGAGCGCACATGCAGGCACAGCTTCGTCCTCACCGCATTTTATGTCAATAGGAATGCACATTGAGACGCACTTGGAATTTTCTTGCAGCAAGCATTAAACATATATTCTATCACAATAATAAAAAATGTTGCAGGAAAAGTGGCAAGGACAAGAATTGACGCAATTATGTTCCCAGTGTTCGGAATGTATCTGTTTTTATCTGGCAGAAATTTAAGCTTAATCACAAAAAAGGAACACAATGCAGAAGAAAAACTTTGCAAAAGGGGAAATAAAAGAGGCATGATAAAATGGAAAATATATTTTACCAACCTAGCTAGTTATATTTTCCCCAACATTTCACATCATTAATTTAAGTAATGAAGCATTAAGATTTGTTCAATTATTGCTAGTCTACTCAAGTGAAAAGAGTTCCACTTGGTGTACTACTATGAGTGGGAATTAATGAGCAACGGAAGCTGGGATCATCGAAATATAAAAGGCAATTTCAAGAAATTGATCTATAAAGTAAAATAAGAAGCGGAATCCATGTCAATTAGAATACGATCTTATTTTGTATGTCATAATTTGCACAGTTATGTACTACCACTGTATTATGATGTAATTGAGTAGAATGCTGGTGCAGGTTAGTAATTAAGCACCAGGCTATGCTAGATCATCCTACAACTCTTCAAGAACAGAGTCATCTGATATTCTTGTACGTTTGCTTTACTAACATCTTTAGTAATTCTTTTACCTGAACATTGGATCAGTCATGTCTAACAAGAAAAACATGTACCTTAAAAGCTCAGCTGATGCGGTAGGTTTTCTTGTCTTTGTACTTGCCATAGGCGTCCTTTGTAGAGAAAAGACAACTCCTGAGAGGTCACTGGCACTTGTACAGTTGAACTACCTTGTTAGAAGAAATCATGTTTGACTTACAATCAAAAGGAGGAAGGAATTGCCATGCATTCACTATATACACATTGCAACTTTTGCAGCATCCAGGAGGATCAGATCATGTGTGTGTGCAAGCCTTTATAAGTCACAATTGTAACTAGTGCGAGATTGCCTTTTATCTTAATACAGTACGTGTTTTCACACAGCTAAACTAATTGGGGGCTGTATATCAAGCCCAGAATCTCCTGCGTCTCAAGTTCAAATCAGCAACCTTTTTGGTTAGACTTTTGCTTCAACCCGGTTGTAAAGAAATCTCCCCAAATCCTACTAACCCCAAAGAAAGCTAGAATTCTGCATCTTTTTCTCTAACATAATCTCGCCTCCACCATCCAAGAAAGGTTCTATGTATCTTTCCCTCCCAAATTCCCTACTTATCTCCTCTCTTTCTAAAGTCTTTCTCCAACTTCTAAACAAGGCCCACCCTGTCCCCTAAACTCAGCTCCCCTCAGTTCCTTTCTTTCTATCCCTTTCAAATACCAAAACATGAGCTTTGAGGTAGCAAGTGCTGTAATTAAAGAAATGACGATATCTTCAATATATTATCAGTAGTTTCACATAGAGGAGTGGTGGTTATATAGCTGTCACCTAAGGTGGCTTTAATCTGATCCATTTCGTTTTTTACTCTGTAGTTTCTACCTATGCTTAGATCATGGACCTTCAGCTTAATTTAATTGTTTCAGGTTAGACAAGTAGATCAAATACTTGATTGCATTGGTGACCATAAAGTATATATGTCCGTACCCTTTTTTATTCTAAACAGCCTCCATCCACAACAAATGTAGAGTCAAAGAATCATTTAATAAGCGTCCATAGGTTCTTATGAATCAGTTAACCTGATAGCCCATTTCATTTCAACAAAGCTGCCTTTTATTTGATATTGACACCTGTAACCTAAACTAATATTCTGTACAAAACTAACCAACAAATATATGTAATAGATAGATGATAAACTTTTGATATACATAGCTAGTAACAGTTCCTAGATTCTAATTCAGACTAGCAGACGCTACATAAGAAACATCACATGCATTGAATCTTCCCTTGCTCCCCAGTTGATCCATTTTGTAAACGGTGCTACATATCTAGACAAGCATTCAATAACCAAAGCCCATGAATATTCCTGTAAGAGCCAATAATTACTCACATCATGCATAATTATCGGCTTACAATGGGCTCAAGACCGTTTACCGACAAAAACTAAGCAAGCTTCTTTGTGAATTATTTTACACGGCACGAGTTCATATTGTGATTACAGTTTTTTGAACAGATGGACGAGGGAGTTTTTGTTTCTAAATAATTGGAGGATCTAGACTAATCACCTATCTAATTCAATCAATGCATAGGATCTCCTAGTAAACAATTCTATTAACTTGTAACCCAGCAGCTCAATCGTTTCAAGTTTCTAGAGTACGAAGAACAGTGTAATTAAGATGCCAAATGAGGTACCAATTCACGTGAATTCCTAAGATGACTGTCCTGAAACAGAGAAGAAAAATAGAAAAGATTGTTTTCTAGCCTGTAAGTTAATGCATGGAGAGCATAAAAAACATCAACAATATTACACAATATGATGCACATTTCAAAAAAGCAATGATGTGAGGAAGGAAAGTTGTACACATGTGACCACCATGCATGCTATAATTGAGATAGATCCTACTCCTGTACAGGTCCAATTTGAATTATTAGGAACACTAAACCTGTTTGGGTTCTTATCTACTACAGTAATTTTCCTGTCAGATACCCAAAACAGAGTGGTTGAAGTGTTCCTTTCAGTCAGATCTAGTCATATTTCATTTCAAACCTTCTTCTGATTTTGAGACCCCTTCACTCTACAGGGAGCAACTGGGAAAGATGACATGAAATGAATACCAATTGCCTTGACATAGAAGGCATATTAGCTAGGTTCGATCTCAATGATATGTCCATTTGTCCAACCATCTAATTTTTAATAGTCAGTTATCAATAAATTTGTCCAAACAAACACTGTTTTAGTCAAGTTACAGTAGCTACTTTTTCCATGAATCTGAAGAAATGTAGCTAGTTCCACAAACCATAATATCATTTTGAAGGACTGTAACGTATCTAATAATTTAAAGTGGAACAAAAAAAATACATATTCATTATGATCAACCATCCAATCTCATAGGACAGAACTTGAGCCAAAAATATTCATCTCCCATGTATGGATCGAACAAGAAGAGAGCAGTAAAAGTTAACTTGTTAGGACTGATTCTAACCCATCCCCCAAGCTAGTGACTATTCTAGCAAAATACAAAAATGTAGAGGAGCCAAGTTGCTACGTTCTATAAAGAAACTTTGGCTTCTTTAACTTCAAAAGTCCTCATCTTCTTGTCCTGTGTCCTTCCATACTCTGAGCTTCCTTATAGGATGAGCAATTCTAGGACCCCATAAAGACACCAACTACTTTCGGAATATCTAACATGTTTTATTCCAGGAGGAATTGTCTGAAAGAAGCTTGGACGGTTGGAAGGCAAGCCATCCAAAATGCTTTCCTTGCAGACTGCAGGTTGCAGCAAAGCACATGGTCTTTTCTTTTAATATGCAAGTTCTCCTTCACTAATATGAATTGTTTATGCTTGCAAAGAATCTAATATGCATTCTAGTCGACCAGCAAATGCACATGCATTGTATGATGAGGTTCAGGTTTTTGATGACTCGGCAAGATAGTTAACTAAAAAATCCACTTGATCATAACATGCAGATGCACTTGATCATATTTTGCAAGTTGAGTTAATAAAATAGTATTACAGTTACATTCATCTTTACTCAAATTATTAAGATTTGATCCCAGAAGTGTAAGTAATCATTGTAATATGAAAACGGTGCTAGAAAGCATTATCTCAGGATTGATTTCAAACATAAGCTCTGGATATAATTTTATATAGTTTAACAATTGTGTTATTGTCATGAACCTCCAGGTTTGGTTTTAGACAGGTTTGGTTTTAGGAACACAATAAGAGGAGTTCCTACATGTATCTCTGTACATGTCAATATTATCTCCCTTTATTTGATTATGTCCTATCTAAAATGTAGGGAATAAAATGCATGTACCCGTTTTCTTTTGTCGTTCCACTTACTATTTCCTAGTTTATGACCAAAAACAAGCATAAGGTCATTGAATTATCTGAGTGTCCCACCAATTAAAGATTAGAGGTTATCCAACAAGGGACAACTTCATTTGGGTGTTGCATAGGTCAATAGCTTTTTCTGCTACAGTGGTCTCCACCTTGCATTGCAGTGCACTGAGCACCTCATCTACACATTCTCTAACCCTCAAGGAAAAGAAAACACAAATTATGCACTCTTGGCTCTCGTATAGTTCTCCTGTGGCACTCTTAGCTGGTTATGCATATTTGCTTCTCTAATATAATACAGAGCCTTATTTGCAACTAGAAAATAAAATCTATCAAGTTGACTATCCAATTATACAAACAGAAAAAATATAGTTTTGATCCAAATATCTTCTACAAAGCTACTGCAATAATGCTCAGAAACAAGGCTATAAAAAGGAGATAAGAAAGCTTGCCACTGCCTTGTATGGCTTGCACAAGGCTTCCCTAGACGGCAGTCACGGCACCTTACTCCATGGAGCACCTAACACATGTGAACCATTCATTTAAGCATTTAATCACAGCAGCAGGAAAACACCACTCAGTAGCCTTGACGGGTGCTGATAAGATACAATGCATGTCACTTGCCTCTTGATTACAAGCTAGACACACTAGGTCCCATGTTTTTGTTGTTTGTTGTGTTGCCTCAACAAAGGCTCCTGGTCACATCCCCAACATTTTTGTTAGTTGATTGCAAGCACAAAGTTGGCAACATTTAAGATCACCCGAATCCCATAAGGGGCCCGCACCAAGTTGTGCTCTCAAAGGAAAATCCTTCTTTTGGGCTCATGATGACAAGTTTAGCACATAGTTTAATCCCCTGGATGACCTCACCCATTTTGCTCCTAGGAAATATATATATATAAATGCGTGTATATATAACACTCAAGTTAGTAACCATATCTCTTTATTTTCTCCACAAGTGCTTTTTGGGCCACCACGGGGGATTAAAGAATGGTTTGGCTTAATAATTGGGTTTGATGTCTTCCTTAAGAATAAGTTTCAAAGCTAGTTAATAAACCCAGGCAGTGTGAGCAAGGACTATAAACTATGTTCTAGTATGCCAAGTGACATTACCTACTCCATAAAAATAAGTACTTGAGATTGGGTGGATTTCACTTAAAGTCATGTGAAGTGATTCTCCAGTATACTTAATTATGCAATGAGGGATTAAAGAAACACCTAGAACAAAATCTTATAATCTAGAATGTCCAAAGCTTAACCAAGCACTAGGATTAATCGTCACAGCAGAAAATATTTAAAACAGGGATCCAGCATAGCCCGTGAATTAAGCTAATATATACAGCTACAATCACGACACTTGGTAAATCTAATGTGCCTCTGTGAGCGAGTGATCAACAGATGGATGCACATGGATTAGATGTATGATTACTCCATACCCTACTTCTGTGATGGCTTTAAGAAAAGGATTAGCAAGTAGTTTAGGTAACGTGATGGTGGAGGAAAGAGCTTTAGATAATATAATCTTTAAAACTTTGGAATCCACTTGGTGATTAGAAAAGAATTAGGCGGAGGGAATTTTCCTAGCAGAAAGTAGTGGAAGTGAGGTAATTAGACTAATGTTTTTTGGTCTTTAAACCAAGGTCAAAACTAAGCCTTTGACAAATATCGTATCTTTGTGATGTATTGGACAAATCACCTGGTGGTTATTGCCTTATTGGTAATATCACACCACAAGTTATCTCTAGCTTTTCTGGAACATAGGTAGTACTGCACTTGGACTAGTTCTTTCCATTTTCACTTTGATGTACTAGTAAAAAGAACTGATTAAGTTAATGTTACACTTTGTTTTTAAGCCAGCAAGAAACGAACACATTTGGATCATCATAAGATAGAATTTCCACTTCATGAGACATTCACCTCTAGATGGTTCTTTCACAAGATATTTTAAGTGATGATCTAGAAATGTTAAAAGGAGGAAGTAGCAGCTTACAAATTGTTACTAAAACACGGGTATTTTGGACCAATGTATAATAGTAATTCAACATCGATGATTTTTTAAAATTTTGATTTGCATCTCTTCACCGAATATGAATGAAGAACCCAACAGCTATTGCATCTTATTTTTGAAGGGTGCATGCTTATTTCCTTTAGCTTTCACACACTTCCAATGCCAGACAATGCAATGCATAACCATAAATTTAATCAAGCAACCATTTAAGGCAGAAAAAATACTTACTGCAAGTGTGTGGGATAAGTGTGTTAAATGCCTCATCAAATGATAACAATCACGCATGCTGGACAGAGCCACATGGCATTCCACCTTAGAAGAAAAGAAAAACTATTACCTTCTTGCTCAACTCCATGTATCCTCAGTCTCTACTCTATGATGCTCTCCTCACCCATTGCTCCCTCATTGTCTTTCTTCTTGTTAGAAAGTATACCACAGAAAAAAAATAGAATTTATAAAAACTGACAAACAAATAATATTTTTCATGCTCCATGGTACCAGCCACCAAAAAACACAAAAAGGAAAACAATATGATGCAATTTTAGTGTTATGGATGTTCGCATCAGATTATTGTTTGCATTTCATGGTACTAAAAAATATATGGCCCCATGTTAAGAGGTAAACAACTGCCTTCAGTATATTTTGTGGCTTTGTGCACATTTGGTAGCATATTAGCATGCATAGATATAAGTATAGGATGACTGCAGAAACAAAGTGAGAATAGGGAAACAAGGCATGAAAGCAGAAGGTGATACAATTATAATCTCCATCTTCATGTACTCTAATACCCAGAGGATCCTGTCATCACTTGAAAATAGATTAACCAAAGCCTAACAGATGTCGCCTCCTTAAATTATCACATATCGCAATGTTCTAGACCTAGTTTTTTATTAAGCTAAGCTAGATAATAGGTTGCAAGAGAGCTGCAGGTGGCATTTAATCACCAAAAGTTACAGATTAGCCCTGAACAGTAGAGGGTTAAATCAGCTTGACTCTTATTCTAGATGGTACTGTAGGTTAACTGATGCGAGAAGTTGAGATAACTTTTACATGGCAAAGAAAATTTTCTGCCCATACTCACCCTCACGAGTTCAGACTGACATATCAGCACAAGAAAATAGAAAACAATATTCAATATCAAGTCCTTATCAAAGATTTGCTAAGGATCTCCTTAAGTTTCTTAATGACAAGATAACATCAGGGCATAGACATGTATAACTATAAGTCTATATATAACATGCCAGACTACTAAACAACTTTACCACATCAAGTTGATGAAAATGAGTTGTACGGCCGGAGTAATAAAAACACATATACGATCACTTTGCAGGCAGATGATCCACTCCAACAAAGACAGCTACATTTATTTGCACGATAAAATCAGAGATTTAGGAAGCAGGAGAAGGAAAGACTCTTTCCTCTTTTACATCACTAAAGTGTCTTCGTCATTAACCTACAGAAGTGACAAGTAATTCTAGACTTTGTCAAAATAACATATTTAGCTTCCAATTTGAGTAAACAATTTGTGTTCTTAAGAGCAATTATAATAAACCCCTAAGCACTTGCCCCAAGATTGCATGTTGGCTCACATGATGAGGTGAGGGAGAGAAGAGAAGAGGGATAGGAGGAGCCACCCCTCACTCAAGGGGCAATCTCTACATAAGCTCTATATGAAAAGAGAAGAGTAGATTAAACAAACAAATAAAATGAAAATACTTTTAGATTATTGGGGTTAGTGTAATAAAGCTAGTGTAGAGGTGGTGTATTGTATATGCTACCTCTTATACTTAATAAGTAGCTTACATATGAACAAAATTAGAGGTCACAACTACCTCTCTAATGAAACTTGCTCTAAGGAAAGAATGCAGAAGTACTCTACCTATATACACCCTGCAAGTTTCTTAGCATCCTCAAAATTATAGGATACTGCAGAAGCAACTTAGTGCACTTACGTAGATTGTGCAAAGTACCACGTCCGACACTTCCAATGATATTGATGATGCGTATTTATGCGTCCTCAGCAAGTATATCCGAGCCTCTTAATAATTCTCAAACACTGTGGAACTTGTACTTCTGAACCAGATTGAATCTCTCAATACTTCCACTAAAACCCTTCAACACAAGAGTTCTCACAGCATCCACCCCTTGCTCCAAAGCAGTGTCAATCTTGATCAAATTTACAGAACAAATTTAGATCACTATTCAAGAAGCAACAACCATATCATAGAGTTGCTCTGAGAAAAATAGAGGCTCAATGGAAAATGTGAAAACTTGAGGGTTAACTAACAGCAGTTTTTTTTTTCTTTATAATGACAAAGCAAAAGGTAAGATCCCTAGTGTTCTTTTCCAGAACCAACTTTTTCCTGGTTGGGGGGTCGGGGGGATCTAGTTGTGGTACTCCAAAGTATTAGTCTCTTCAACCTGGAAGCTTATTCTTTGTATATAAATAAGATGAGTTCGCACATGAACATTTCTACAAAGTATGAACATTACAACTTACATCCAATATCAATGTGCATCGATTGTGGTGATCGAACCAAATGGTAGGACATCTTTTATCTTTTTCCTGTTTCTATCTTTTATCCTTTTATGATGAATTATAATAAATTTATAATAGCGCTAGCCTGTTATCACTACAGCTGTACTGGAGCATTACTGGAGAGCGAAAGGAGGGAAGAACATGGTGAAGCAGAGAAAAAATAGGTCACAGCAGACAAGAAATTACAGGCAAGAGTTTTTCACACTATATGGCATATCTTCTACAAAACACTAAAACATAGAGCAAAGCAATACCTGCAGTCGTTCCTCTGAACTGAACTTCTGCAGAAGAAAAGCCCGCGTGTCCATTTTGCCGGGTGGGCTACCAATGCCTATATCCAGCAGTCAATAGCTCAATATTGGTCCAATATGAATTTCCAGAGAATGCATGGTGAACATGGTGACATACCTATAGATAAACGAGGAAGTTCACGGGAACTGTCCAAACATTCCATTACGTTCTGCAGGCTGTTTTTCACAGAAACTGGTTAATGTGAAGCGAAGTCAGGGTATTGGATTAATAAAAGGTAACGTCTCTAACTATTAGGAGTTTAGGACCACATAGACAGCTATGTCAAACACATAATACTTATAAGCAGACTAATAGGCTCCATAGAGCCTCTCAAGAAAGAAATTAACAATTTTCTCTATATAGAGTAAAGCTGAACAGGCGCAAGCATACTGAAGCATTTAAACCCAATGCAGCTATCCACCTTTTCGAAGATTTCATCAACTCACATTCAAGTACGATACTGAGAAAGGTATAAGATATTTGGAAACTTGGATATTACCCATTATGGCGACCATGACCACCTTTCCGTTGAAGACGCAATACACCATTGGGTAGACTCATCTCATCATACATCTTAGTAAACAGAACACACTGATGTTAGTTGCAAGCACATGCTACTCAATACCAGCCATAAATCAGCATAAGAACAGTGATAAGATGTACCACAAGGATATGCCGCAATGGTACTTGGTAATAGGCAGCAAGAGGTCCAATCTTCACAAGATAGCACGATCGTACAGGGTGATTTGAGAAGTTGCAAGAAATTATATGACATTAGAATGAAGAAAACAGGTGATCCTTAAGTCCTAACAACAATTTATAGTCTCATTTCACCATAAGACATAATGCATGATATTTTAAGAAAAAAAAAAGAGCAGAAATAAGGAGTTATATGCTGAGGTATATTTTTTATTCATTCCATATATTATCAACATTTGGTGCTTTCCTTTTGTATCATGTTCCCAATTCAAAGTACTTCTGCTTTGAAAGTTACTATTAAGGAATAAGAGAGTCTAAAGGTAGAAATAGAACTTGAAGATCCCCACAGCCTCATCTTGTTTCTTATTAATTAGAGATTAATTTGTCAATACCCTGGGGTAAGTAAACAATACAACTTTTGATCAAAGATTTAGGAAAGGTTTGTGTTTACTTGATCTTATTTTTGTCAAAATTGCTAGCAGGCAGTAATTTTCAAAAAAAAAAAAAAAGAATGAAGGGCCTGTTTGGATCATTGCCCAACTCAACCATGCCAAAAATTTTGCATGCCAATTTTTTTTTGCATTCATTTGGTTTAGATCCAAAAAATTGGCATTGCCAAATTATTTGGCATCCCTTTCGGTGCAATACAAGTCAAAGCCTAGGTAATCTTGCCAAAAAAAGAAAAGGCAACAATCCAATCAACAACCTTGCCAAGAATTTTGGTATGACCAAATCTTTCCATTGCCCAAAAAAATGGCTTGGCTAAGATTGGCATAGAACCAAACAGATCAAAAAGTTAATTTCATAGTTCAGCTGCACTGAATATTTTATAACAGGTCATGTACGACAAAGTTTGGCACATAAAAATATGTCGCATTTCTTTTGAAAATAAGAGGCTGCTATTTCTATGAGTAACTTACCTGCAGACAAATGTTTTTTTTATGGGAAAACAATGAGGGAGAGCCCTCTAAAGAGGCCTTTATTTGTAGTAGCCAGTATGAAGTTGCTTTTTATTATTCACAAGCTAAAAATTGCAAATTAAAAAAAACAATAGTAAGAACTTACTGCCTCCCCACTGTAGTTGATATATGATTGTGGCTTTACCAACAAGACAGGCACTTCCCCAATCGAACCTGCACAAAAATTCCACCGAACAACAGGAATTTACAATATCAATAACAAGATTATGACGCTGACTGCTATACATACTGCAGTTCATGAGACTATACTTCCAGCAAGAAAAAAATATTCAGTGGACTAGACAAACTTCAGTGAAAGAGGTTATTGTACTTTCTTCAGGAGTAATTGGTGCATCAAACATATGCTGCTGCACATATTTAGTACTTCCAAGTTCCGACAATCTGAACAATATTACTAATACTAAATAAAGGCATGAGAGCACTAATGAAGGCAATTTTAACAATGATCCTCTGTAGTACAGTATGTATTGTGATCATTATATGTGAATGAAAGAAACGACAGCCCAGCGCAACTGTAGATCAGACATGATAGAATGGTCGGATATCCAATCTGCAAATTAAACTTTCAATGCAAATATGAAGTTCTGGGTTTTCAAATAGAAATAGGACATGAGCATACTTGGCTTTAGCTCAACATATGGGATGGTACTTCCAAACAACATTCCTGTCAATCGGCAGAAATATATGGTTGATTGTTCTTAAACATGAAGATTGTTTCTTAGAACTTTCACAGTTAAATGCAATCAAATTAAATAACTTGTGCTATCCTAAAAAAATAAGTTGTCCCTGTACAAAAGGCCAAAGAATACAGTACCTATATTCATTGAATCTTAAGTCTGAAAAACAATACTATTTCTTAAGTTGGATTTGGAGGAACTGCAAAAGGCAGTGGAGAGAAGTAGACAAAGAAATCCAGTTTCGCTAAAACTAAGAACTGCTGAAATTTGGAGTAAATATTGTGAGTTCATGAAAAACATCCCCACCAGTGTTCCACAAGGACAGAACTCGAGAGTAGAAAAGGCAGGGGCTCCATATCAGAATAAGATTGGTAAAACTTGCTGAAAACATGTTTTTACGTCACCAAACTCTAAATTGACATCCCAATAACTCATACAAAGGTCAATGTGGTCTTCTGCACCAAATCAATTGCTTCAACTACTGTGATTTCAGCTAAAATGTAGGTCTAGCTGCTGTTACCAAGTACGAGACTTAAGTTAGATACCAGTTGCAACAGCAGACATTACTGCACAACTAGATCCCTAGCATGAAACAAAATAGTCCACTCCACTGCAACAAGAGAGTACGGTACCTATTCCGAGCAGCGACTTGGACTGGATCGTGTTCATGGTGATCCCCTCGTCTCGCGCGATGCGATCGACCATCTCAAACCCCACCTAATCACACGTACGCGAACGCGAACGCGAGCACAAAGCGGTGAGAGGGTGAGCGTCTCAAATCGGACAGGAAGGTGCGCAACGAGAGAAGGCATCCCGCTTACGTTGTGACGCGTGCCGTGGTACTTGCTGCCGGGGTTGCCGAGGCCGGCGATGAGCCAGGGCGTGTACTCCGCGGGCCTCGCCGCGGGGTCGGGGACGGACGCGACGACGGCGATGCGGCGCCGGAGACGGGAGCGCCGGAGAGGGGCGGCTGCGGAGAGGAGGAGGCGGCGGTGGGGTTCGGGGGAGGAGATGGTGGGCGGGGAGAGGCGGGCGGAGGCGGGAGTGGCCACGGCGAGCGACATGGCGAGGGGAGAGGAGGAGCGGAACCGATAGGGGCGAGAGGAGATTTCAGATTAGCATTAGCCGTGTTGCTTTGGAGGGAGAAAAATGAAAATATCTTAATCCCAGGTGAAGGATGGGGTAGGTGGGCCGCAAGGAAATTTAGGCCAGGCCGGATACGAGGGGATCTATGTTGGGCTGGAGTTTTCGGCCCATTACGTGGTTTCCCTGAAACCTAACGGGGCTAGGCGGTTTCATCGCTAGGATGACCATAGGCCCACTACTGTCAACGATCATTGTGTACGTAGGGGTGGGCAATATAAGACCTAACCGAATAATCGAACCAAAAAGATCGAGACCAAGACCGAAAAAACTGAGACCAAGATTCGGTCTCAGCCTGTCAAAAACCAAAATTTGTTTGGGTAATTCGGTTATTGGGCTTGGTTAACCGAATTAACCGAGAGAATCGAATTGTAGCCCAATAGGTCCAGAGGCCCAATAAGCCCAATACTCCACTAAACCCTAGAGACCACCCGCTCCAACCCACATGCCGTATCGGCACATCCCCATCCATCCCCCATCGCGCTGCCCTCCGGCTCCGCATCCCCATCGCCGCCGCATGCCCATCCATCCCGCACGGCCGTGCCGCTTCCGCCTCCACCCCCATCGCGCAGCGCCACCGCCTCCGCCCTCCGCCCTCCACCCTTCGCCTCCATCTTGCCGGCGCCGTCTCCGCCTTCATGCCACCTCGCTGGTCGCGCCGCCCGCTGGATCCATCCTCCACCTCCACCACGACGCGTCGGCACCACCATACTCCCTCCGAGTCATCGACCACCACTGCATGGCATCGACGGCGTGTGCCGTCTCAAGTCGGCCCCGTCTCGGCTCCTCCAAATTCGGTCAGACCGAGACCGAGACCGAATTTATCAGTCTAACTTTTTTGGATGAAATTTGGTCCTGATTTTTTAAAAACCGAAATGACCGAAAAAAACGAATACCGAAACCGAAATTTTCGGGTAGACTGAACGCCCACCACTAAAAGCACGTTACACACGGGAAGATCTGACAGGTTTGCATCGATCATGAGCAAATTGATTGGAGTATATAGTATCATGGCCACACTGCGTTACGCCAATAGCCACCCAAACATTAACAAATCATGGATGATGGATCTTGGATCTTGGATCTTGAAGCATGTCGATCATAATTCATAAGGGACGAGCGAAAGAGTGAGAAAAAAGCGATCCATCTTGCCGCTCTCTTTCTCGACTACTGAGGTCTGAGGTTTTATTACTACTACAGCCGTAGGTACAGCATACAGTAATCTGTTTGGCCGGACAGGCATGATGATCTCTAGTGAGAATGTGATGACAATGCAATTCAAAACAAAATGATGCCTTCCATGATGCAATGCACTCATCTTAGGATTAAGGGAGATAGAAGAGGATCTGGGAACGAGGGGACGAGGCAAATATTTTTAGTAGAAGAAGGCCTTGTTTAGTTCTCAAAATGTTTTTTCCAAAAACATCATATCGAATCTTTGGACATATGCATGGAGCATTAAATATATATAAAAAAACTAATTTTTTTAAGAGAAGAAGTCATGGAACTCACGAGTCGTGAAGGACGGATGGAAGAAATTGGGATTGTTCTTTGACTGTGTAACAAACATAAAATTAATTGAGTATCAACTATTACCAATTTAAAAATTAATATGTTTGATTTTGTAGGAAAATTCAATATAAAATATTTTTTTATATGAAACGCACCACTTTAACCGTTGGAGAAATATGCTCGAAAGTAGCCGAATTCCTGTTTAGAAATCATCCGAACAAAAATAAACTACTACTACTACAAGTTGTCCCAATTTGCCGAACAAATGTCACATCAAATCTTTGGATACATGCATAGAGACATTAAATATAAATAAAAATTAAAATTAATTGTATAATTTGTATGGAAATCACGAGACGAATCTTTTGAGGCTAATTAGTCCATAATTAGCCATAAGCACTACAATAGCCTATATGTGCTAATAACGGTTTAATTAGACTCAACAGATTTGTCTCGCGGTTTTCAGACGAGTTATGAAATTAGTTTTTTTATTCGTGACTGAATACCTTTCTGATATCCGGTCAAACATCCGATGTGATACTCAGAAATATTCTTTTTCGTGAATTAAACAGGGCCTGAGATTCCCAGCCGCTGCGACTTTCACTTCCCGATCTGAAAACACAGAATGCAGAGGAGCACTGCTCCGCTGCAAAAACACTGCAAAAACATTGCTTTGCTTGCCGAGGCAGCAAACCACGGCAATGGGCCAATAGCCAGGCCAGGGGCTCGGGTAAACCACGGCAATGGGCCAATACTAGTACTAGCGGCAGCGGGGCGGTCGTCGGTGCAAAGCAAACACCCATCGATCTGAACCGACAACAAGTCGTACTGTTCGCCCGTGTCAAGACCCTGTGCGCGGCTGTCCGCCCGGCAGGCGTGCAGCGATATGATACGGCTCGACTTTGACCAATATCCCATCCACGCGGCACAGGGAGCCCGCTAGATCCCACACCTGCACGGACGTGACAGGGCGACTAGTGAAAACGCCAGCGGGGACTCCCCCCACGTACGTATAGTACGATCCGCCGCCCCGGTGGGAGCCTCGGCCCGTGCACACGCGGATGCCGGAGCCCGTCTCGTAGCGCAGTCGTCGTAGTACTCTCGTGTCGTGTCGTCTCGCGGCTAGGAGTAGATCTCGTCTCACCTACCACCAACCGGACACCGCTCGCCTCTCTCGTCTCTACTCCGTGGACGCTACGGCTTTGTCGCGTTTCCCCAGCGACTAACCGTTGCTTAAGGATTACAGTACGTAGAGTCCCCGGATCGATAACATCTATGCAGGCAGGCATATGCATGCAACCACATCTGCTGCCGATGATTAGCGATGGATTATTATATCGCGAAAATGCTATACACACTAGTCGTGTGACGTACGACTCTTATCCGACCAGCTCTTAGCTGCTAATTGCCCTGGCCCACATGGAGAGAAGCTGGGCTGCGTGGAGCAAAACGATTGGCAGGTGAGGGTTGGGTCGGATGGGAGTCGGACGTATAGCAGTGCTGATTATATCGTGACAGTAGCAATGCGGACAGAGGCTGTGCTTAGTTACTCCCAAAATTAAAAGTTTAAGTTGAAATTGGTACGATGTGACTGAAAAGTTGTGTGTGTATAGCATGTTGATGTGATGAGAAAAATTGAAAGTTTAGATACAAAGTTTAAATCTAAACACGGCCAAAGAGCGGACGAGTTTGCTCGTGTCGGTGATCCGACAGGTAGGAGTAGCTTTTATCACTTGGTCAGTGGTTTTTTCTTTTCCATTTTTTTTGTTGCTTTCCGAAAGAGAGAAATAATTTGACCGGTCACCGCACGAAGAAAAGAGACAGAAAATGAAAAAAAAGGGGTAAAAAGCCGCATATTTCGCACGTCCATGCAGCGAGCTTGACCTATCTTAAATTAGCAGCTCCAAGCGTTCCACATCTTTGATCACTTCTTCCATCCATTTCGCTTCCCCCCCTCCTTCCCTCCACACCGTCCGGCGAACTCCACGGCCACCTCCGATCTCAACTCTCTCTCTCTTTCTCTCTACTTACCCACCGGTCAAACCGCAGTGCTCACCGGAGCTACGACCACCAGCTGCCTCACCGTCGAGTTGGCCCCAGCACCAGCCACCCACTGTAGCAGCCCCTCTTGCTCAGGTCCGGTCGCCTCGCTTCCCGCGCCGAGCTTTGCGAGCGGATGAAGGGCTGGCTTCCGCGCGACGCGTTCCTCCTTTCCGCGTTCGTGTGCAGCCCCACCGTCACTGACAACCGGGGCCCGCTGCCGTCGGCCCCACCTGTCATCACCTACCCCTGGTCGACAACTTTTAACTCTCATTGACAGGCGGGACCACCGCTCGATCCTGCTGCCTTTGCCTCCTCCTGGACTGGACCTTCCTCCTCGCCGCGCGTGCCGAGGTGGAGGACGACGACGAAGCTCTCTATAGCTAGCTGCCGTTGCGTGCCAGCTACTACAACACCCCTCCACGCCCTCGCTTTTTACTCCCAAATCGAAGCGCAGGTCGGTAAAAACAACAACAAGTGGATCGATCGATCGAGTAAAAGAAGCAACGATCACTAGTGTCTCTCCACGGAGGAGGAGGAGGTTTGACAAGGTGGCAGAGACGGAGGGAGGAGGAGGAGGATGAGTAGCCTGGCCATTGTGGAGAAGAGGCCGGCGCCGTTCGTCGGCGGCGGCGGCGGGTGCGCGGGCGGCGTGCTGCTCCACCTCCTGGACTGGCACCGCCGCCTCGCCCGCAAGCGCCGCCTCTTCTCGCCGCGCAGGCTCCTCCCCTCCTCGCTCCGCTCTTCCCCGCGCAGGCTCCCGTCCCCGCCTCAGGCCCCGCATCCTCCTCCCGCGCCTCGCTTGTCCTCCGCCGCAACCGCCGCCGATGTCGCCGCTCCGGGCGTGGGCGTCGTCGCGCGCCTCATGGGCCTCGAGTCGTGGCCCGCCACTGGCCCCGTCGGCGCGCCCCCGGCGGCGCGGAGGCCGCAGAAGCAGAGGAAGGTGGAGGTGGCATCACCGCCGCCGCGGGCCGACGAGTCAGACGTGGTCCTGGTGTTGCCTCCGAGCCAGCGTCCGCCGCCGCTATCGCCTGCGGCACGGAACCACCACGGCGCCGACCTGCCGGCGAGGAGCCCGAGGCGGAGCCGACTCGTGCATGCCGCGGCGACCAAGCTGCTGGAGCCTAGCGCTCGCGCGAGCTCGCGGGCGAGTGCCAGGTTGGCCCTCGCGTACGCCTGCTCCTCCCCGCAGCATCGCATGGATGGCCATTCCAATGCGTTGCAAAGCTCAAGTATGCCTGATGACTTCCTGTCTCGCTCTGATAGCCTGCTATTAGAGCGTTCGTCCAGATTGCAGCCAGTCGTTGCCCAGCCTCCTGTTCTTCCGGCGGAGACAGAATGGGACAATGCCATTACCTCCAGTAGGCATGAGAAGCATTCCATTGACACAATGAGCAGCTCTGATGCTGCAGACGTAGTTAGTGGTGATGCAATAGTGGTGCTAAGATCGGGTTTTGATGATGCAAATGTGAGTAGAAGCAGCTCTGGTGCGGACGCCATGCCCAAGGATCACAAGGCAAGAACTGACAGGCTGAGCAACTGTTCCAGAATAAGATCGAGTGGTTCTGGCGTTCGAGCTGGAGAAGAGAGGTCATTGCGCAAGCGAGGAACTCACTCTCTGCAAGATGTTGCTGGGAATATTGGATCTCGGAGCTTGGTTAGTTCCACTCATCTTGCTGCTGGTAGTGCTCGCGAACTGATGTCTGGCAGTAGGAGAGCTGCACACCATGGTTCTGGTCAAAGAAGGGAGTTGATGGGTACAATCACTCCACAAAGAAGCACTCGCAGGGAGGTAATGGGTTCAAGCAATCCACAAAGAAACACTCGCCGAGGCTCCATTGACCGGAGTGGATTGACATCCACAACCACAGGTAGGATTACAGTCAGTACTGTATCTGGGCAAAAAAGGGGATCGCGCAAGATTGTAGGCCATGACAATGCAGCCTGTAACAGAGAAGCTAATAATCCAGTTGCATTTGCATCTAGTTCATCTGTGAGCCCAGTGACAAGGAATTCATCGCAAAGCAAAGTTTCAGAGAAGAGAGGGTGCAGAAGGACACAAGTTATTAGTACCAGTTGTAGTACAAGATTGCCGGTAGTTGAATCTTCACCTTCTGTTGTGGGTAGTTCTGAGAAAGAGGAGTTTAGCAGGCTACTGAAAGCAAAAATTAATGAGCTTGGTTTGTCTGATAGGATTGAATCAAGTGATGCTCTTTCAGGAAAATTAACTGCATCAGTGCTTCAAGAGCTCATTTCTGCCCTCACTAATGATACAAACACTTCAGACTCTAAACACAGTAACTATTCCAATGCATACAATTCTCAGCATATCAACTACTCTGATGCAGTAGACTGTCTAAACAACAATATGAGTGCATGCAATTCCAATGATCAGTCGCCTGACTTTCAGAACTGTTATCAGGTCAGTTTAAAATATCAGCATGCTGCTTCAATAACTGTTAAATTTATGGTTTTTGCCATTTGCCTTTACATCATAAATGTAATCTTGTTAAATTGTAGCAACACCTCTTTCAACAGTAAACATGTGATGGTTATACATAGTACTTCCTATGTTTCATATTATAAAACTTTCTAACATTACCCACATTCATATAGATGTTAATGAATCTAGACATATATGTGCCTAGATTCATTAACATCTATATGAATGTGGGCAATGCTAGAAAGTCTTATAACATGAAACGGAGGTAGTACCATTTTTTCAAACAGTGAACTCTGCTGCTGAATCTGTTCTATAAACCTATACCTGGTTTGCCATGAAAATCTAATGGTGAACCAAGTTGGTATCTATCAGAAGCCATTTTTATTTTTACCACTAGTTTAATGACTTGACATTCGTTGTAAGGTCGGAGTAGCTAAGTACATGCTGTTTTGTTAACCCCTGAAATTTGGACTTCTTTTGTTCTGTTTCCAGAGGGACGACGAAGTTGAATCTTCTGCTACTTGCATGAATAATGAGCCCAACCAGCCAAGTCCAACTTCAGTCCTCGAAGCATGCTTCTCGAATGATACTTCATCGTTAGGAAGTCCAACCGAAAAAAATGGTAAATTATTTGTATCATCTTGAATTCTAAACTAGAAAGTAGTTACTTATTCGTACACTCAGGGATGCTTGCTGAACTTTGAAATGCACTGATCAATGGGTACTACTTTTACTTCGATAGAATGAACCATAATCGGTTCTTTATTTTTGTTTTTTCTGTCCCTGCAGAGGGTAAAGAATACTTTGTGTCAATTGAAAACAAAATGGAAGATCTCTTTAATTTGGAGTCTGACATTGTGGATTTGGCAATATCTATTGACAAAACGAAGACCGATGCTGAAGAAATATTTCATGGAATTGATAAAATGTCTTCTGTACATAATTTGATGGCGCATGATTTCAAGCTGTTAGAAACTAGGCTCCACAGCATTGGAGAAGCCATTTCAAATGCTGAATTGCTGTTAGGCAATAGCCCCTTGTCTACCAAAACATCAAATCTATCACTCCATTGTTTTATCATTGAAATGCTTGAAGTTATTATGGATTTATTTGGTGGGTCAAAGAGCTTAGGTCTCACAGAAGAAAAGAAGTATCAACAAACCAACTTCATATTTGACTGCATTATTGAATCAGTGAATTCAAAATTCTGCGATTTCGGCAAATGTGGATACAAGGCATGGTTGAGACTGCCTCTCAGTTTGACTGAAGATCTGTTGAAGAGGGAGATATCAAAGGAGATCTGCAACTGGAGGGAAACTAGAGAAACTACACCCAATCGAGTTGCTGAGAAAGAGTTGGACCAAATGACTCCCAGGTGGGATGCATGTCAAGTGGAAGCATTTGATATCAGCATTGCAATTGAGCATGACATACTTGAGGCTCTTGTTGATGAGTTTGCATTTGACCAATGGTGAAAGGCCTGTACATGGTTCCAGTTGATCTAAAGGTCTGGACAACTTCAGAGTTCAGACTTCTGGTTCACATGATGATCACCTATAAATAATACTCTGCTGATATGTTTGTATTCCTCTCAAGGAAATTTTGTACAGACTCATGTAAGATCGTAGCGCCCCCAGACTTTCTTTTGTTGCCTAATTGAAACATGTTAAAAGTACCATCCCTATTTTCAACCCTTTGTAACCCTGCTGGACCTTGATGATGACTGAATAAAGGTGTTAGAACCTGAAGGAATTGTACGTCACAGACTTGCAACATGCAAAAAGTCAC
This sequence comes from Oryza meridionalis, assembly GCA_000338895.3. Classification (NCBI taxonomy): domain Eukaryota; kingdom Viridiplantae; phylum Streptophyta; class Magnoliopsida; order Poales; family Poaceae; genus Oryza; species Oryza meridionalis. The sequence continues at coordinate 1,688,350 of CM002524.2, forward strand.
TTTTGCTGGATCTATCAAATACACATATTATACGTAGTACTTGGTACTCTAGATCGTTATGTCGTTGACATACCGAGGATTGTACTTCATCCTTTGTTGTCAATGCGCGTCTTGTAGCATGTAGGTGGGTTTTCTGAATAAATTTCCTAGTGAACAACATGCAATTGTTATTTCTACATTAGCACATGTTCAACTTGTTTAAGTAGTAGTACTAACTACAGCTCTGCAGGAAACATGCAAGAATTAGAGAACAAAATAGTGCCAGTTCTCGGAGCAACATTTTCCCCAAAAGCCTTCCTCGATGAACTTATTTTACACTGCACGGGAGATCAGGCTCTGCACCATGGAGTGTCTCTGAACTTTTCCATGATTTGCTCCCACCTATTCTAGCTATTCCTTGTTTATCTTTTACCAAGATTCCTTGCAATTTTGGGACAAACAAATGTAGGAACAATTCTGACAGAAACCATGGTATTACTGAATGTGCCATCAGAGTAAAAAGAAAGATAGCACAGGACAAATATTCAAGTTCAACAAGGGTAGTACACAAAAACCAGCACTAAACACAAGGAAATGTAAAGACTGAATTGAAGCAGGGAAAAGAAAGTTCTCCCCACAGACTGATAAACAGATACAGCAGCAACGGTAAAACGATGCAAGAAAGTAACAAGAACATGAAGAAGCTGCAGCTAAGATAGCGACAATTTAATCCTACCAAGAAGCTACGGCAGCAGAAGAAGCAGTGAAGTGATCCAACGCAGCTAAGGCAGAGCAGAGGCCATTGAGCAGAGCAGAGCTGGATGGCTCGATTCAGAGGAGACGCTGGACCAGAGAGCGCTGCCTCTGCAGCCTCATCTCCTCGTAGAACCTCTCGATGAACCGCTCCGCTCGGCCGTCGACCCCCTCGTCGTCCTCCTCCTCCTCTTCATCGTACTCCTCCTCGCCGTACGCGCCCCCGCTGTCGCGGCGGCACTCTTCCCACTCCACGGCGGCGCGCGGCTCGTCGGCTCGAGGCAAGCCGTCGAGCACGGCGACGTCGAGGTCGCGGTCGCCGCCGCAGAGGAGGGAGGCGAGGATCATCCTGGCCTTGCTCCTCCGCTTCTTGGCGGCCCTCCGCCAGGACGAGACGCCCGGAGGGTACGCGATGAGCGGGGAGCTGGAGGGGGAGAACTGGTACTCCCCGACGTAGTCGTAGTTGTAGTGGCGGTGCGGCTTGTACCCGTACGACAGCATCCGGCGAGCCTTCCCGGCGGCGCCGCGCTTCTTGAAGAGCAGCAGGTTCCTGGCGATGGGGCCCTTGGCCTTGGATATCGGGGTCAGCGGGAGCGCCAGGATCGCCATGGCCCTCCCGAGAATCGGCTTGGAGGAGGAGGAGGACGACGACCTCGGCATTGCCGTCTCCTGGTTGGGTTTCCCTCTCTTTCTCACATTCAAAAATGGCGTGTGCAGCAGCAGCGGCCGAGTCGGTCTGTGTTGGGGTGTGGAGGCGATGGGGTTTTATGGTGGTGGGGTTTGGGGCGCAGCGGCACGGGTTCGGTGCAGCCGCTGCCTGGCCTGCCTGACCGGCCGCTTGGATCGTGCAGGAAAGTAGCCGTAGATGGATGGAGAAAAGGCGCGTGTACCTTTTCGATTTATTAACACGTTAAATGGCTACTTGAAGCGGGGGGTTAAATCGCATGTAATGCTGCTTGCTGGTGTTGTCTTTGGATCTGGAGTGGCTGGCCATTGTGATTTATATGGGGTTATTAAAATTTTGTGATTTTGTGCGTGTAGCTCTAGTAGATGGGAGACCGTGTGACTCTGAAACGTTCTCAGTTTCTGGCCTGTGCGGCTTGTGCGTCGATCGAGTTGATCACCGTGCTCGTATACCGCGTATGCTCCCTTTTTGCTGTTGCTGTTCAACTGCCACTTGATCGTGCCCGTAGTATACGATTCGTAGTCCATGTGATGCGGTTGATCGATCTGATGATACACACAGAGTACTGGAGTATCATGCAAATGTAGGAGACGTGCGCGCTCTTCCTGTACGTCTTCCGCTCCTCCGTGGACGAGACGCTGCCGCTGGTGGGCTGCTGGTGGTGGTGGTGGTGGGGTAGCAGCTGGAAAGCGGTCGCCGAGGTCGGTGGTTTTGTCGCTCCGTCTGAGCTGGAAAACGCCCTTTTCCCAGCTTCAAACCCAACCTAGCCGTTGGCGACTTCGCGCCCATGCATCCGCCCGCGCCTGCGCCTCACATCTCAACCAACCCCCAAGACGCGGCCACGCTAGTGCAGCTGTGCTGTGCGCGACGCGAGCACATCACCTTGTCACCCCCCTCTCCTGATCCATTGTTGGGGGGCCAGCCTGTTGACTACAGTGAAGGCACGGCTGACGCAGCCACCTGACGCCATTAACTATTCCAGACCTCCCTCAATAGTGAGTACGAGTGATTTTACTGCTCGTGTGGTTATTTATTTCCTCATCAGCGGCCTGGCTATCTGCTCGATCTGCATTCATTTCTTTATCCGATCCGTCGAGTACTGCAGTGAGGTCCTGTTTAGTTCATGAAAAAAAATTTACAGATGTCACATCGAACGTTTGATCGGATGTTGAAAGGGGTTTTCGGACACGAATAAAATAACTAACTTTATAACTCACCTAGAAACCGTGAGACGAATTTATTAAGCCTAATTAATCCGTCATTAGCACATGTGAGTTACTATAGTACTTATGGCTAATCATAGACTAATTAGGCTCAAAAGATTCGTCTCGTGATTTCTATGTAAACTGTGCAATTATTATTATTTTTATCTATATTTAGTACTCTATGCATATGTCCAAAGATTCGATGTAACGTTTTTGAGAAAAAAAATCTGTACTCAGCATTTTAGGCCGGGTAGCGACCTAGTCTGTGTTTAGTTCACATCAAAATTGAAAGTTTGGTTGAAATTGGAACAATGTGACGGAAAAGTTGAAAGTTTGTGTGTGTAGAAAAGTTTTGATGTGATGAAAAAATTGATAGTTTGAAGAAAAAACTTGTAACTAAACACAGCCCTATACTAATGGAAACAATTGAGGCCATTCAGTGCTACTAGCAGATGATGGATCCGATCAAATTTCCGGCCAGTGCTGTTCATGCACGCTCGCGTATTGCTACGAAGATACATCCCAGATTTGGCATCGACGGCTCAAGATTTGCTGCAGCTGGATACACTCACGATACGGCGTACAGTTTACATGCCTATACCAGCTTCCAGCTGCTAGTAGCTTTGCATGTGCATACGACGTCTACTTGCGCCGAAATGATGTGAACTGCCAGTCGGAACGATTCCTCTGTCGAAACTTCCTACTGGAATTTGCTGCCACTGAAACTTCGTCCTACTGAACTTAGGCTGTGTTTAGATCCAAACTTTGGATCCAAACTTTTAACTTCTTCCACCACATTAACCTGTCATATATACATAACTTTTCAATCACATCGTACTAATTTCAACTCAAACTTTCAACTTTAGAAGGAACTAAACACAGCCTGAGGGCTTGTTTAGTTGGGGAAAAGAAAATTTTTGTGTGTCACATCGGACGTTTGACCGGATGTCGGAAGGGGTTTTTGGACACGAATGAAAAAACTAATTTCAGAACTCGCCGGGAAACCACGAGACGAATCTTTTGAGCCTAATTAATCCGTCATTAGCACATGTGGGTTACTGTAACACTTATGGCTAATCAAGAACTAATTAGGCTGAAAAGATTCGTCTCGCGATTTTCCCCATAGCTGTGTAATTAGTTTTTTTTTATTTTATCTATATTTAATGCTCTATACATGTGTCCAAAGATTCGATGTGATGTTTTTAAAAAAAGTTTCGGGGAACTAAACAAGGCCTGAACTAGCTCTCGGATTTCCATCCCAATGTCTTCTTTTCTCGTGGAGTGTTTGGCTACATGCAAATAAAAAGATATACTCCAATACGGAGTGGTAGTAGTATGACTGTGTTTAGTTACTTTTAAAGTTAGATTTTAAAAGTTTGGGTTAAAATTGATACGATATGATTAAAAAGTTGTGTGTGTATAACATATTGATGTGATGGAAAAAGTTAGAAGTTTGGATCTAAACACAGCCTATATTGTTTTCTTTCTTTTTCCTCTAAGATTTGGACCTGTGCGTGTCTCCTGGTGGTTTGTTCGAGTATTGTCCATCGATGCCGCACTCTGACCACCGCCCAACGACCGTATCAGCAATTCAGCATTCCGAGGCAAATGCGTCGTGCAGGGACAAGCAGAGAAGAACAGGAATTTCTAGGAGAAATACGAGGGATCACAACGTCAGGCATTCAGATTTTAAATTAGGTTGGGTTTAGTTCCACGTGAAACTGAAAGTTTAAAGAAAATTAAAACGATGTGATGAAAAAGTTAAAAATTTATGTTTATAGAAAAGTTCGATGTGATAAAAAGTTAAAAGTTTGAAGAAAAAAGTTGGAATCTAAACAGGGCCTTAAGAGCAGGTACAATAGCAGGCTATAAGCCAGCTGCAAATATATTTTAAGGAGATAAATAAGGAGAGAGAAAGGCAGCGGGAGGTACAGATTTGTAGCCAGGTGCAGCACGGACTCTAAGACGCAGTGTGTGTATGACAGGTGGGACCATGTATTAATAGTGTAGTATGTAACTATTGTATGAATGAACTATTAAATTGACTATAAATGAATTGGAGTTAGTAGTTGGCTATACTATTAAACTTGCTCCAATAGAATCACTTATGTCAATATGTAATACTAGTAGGGCTCCCGTCTTCTTCCCGGCAGACGTATCTGAAGAATCATGCATGACAATAGCGCTGCTTCAAATTAGATTGCATCTGTCCTGCTTAAATTAGATTGTTACTGTCCCTTATTATGAACTCAGGCAGTACGTACCTCACTCTGACAGCCCCATTGAGCTGGGTAAATTTAATTTGCATGTTACTATCAACTTGAGACGGATACTATAAGCCATTTACTCTGAGTATCCGGAGAATAAGGATCCCAGAGCATTGCAGCAACACGCAGCGCTGGCATTCATCGCAAAACACACACACACACACATACACACACAGAATACATTTTCTTTTTTCAGAGAGAATTGAAGCGAAGAGCTTCATCAGTTTCTGGCATCAAAGACACGAACAGGCCTGAGCAAAAGATCCATGGGCCGACCGTTCTAAAAGTTCCGGAATGGCCCAACAGACGTGGACAATGTTGGGCCTGGCCCATTGTTTAGTCGAAAATACCTCTCACAACTATGGTCCAGAATTCGCAGACAGAGATGGGCCAGTCATTATCTGTTTGATAACAGTGTACTCTATCAACCCGTCACCCTATCACCCGTCACTGATAAAGGTGGTTCTCGCTTTTCGCCGCTTCCTATCCGATGACACGTGGTTGCCAGCACGGCAACTTCTCCCCTCGCTTGGACGCATCCGCATCCCAAACCCAAAGTGCCCAAAAGGAAAAAAAACGTGAAAAAAAGGCGAAGAATTCCAACTAGAAATTCGATCTCATCCCGTCCCGTCATCTGCTTCCTCTCTCGGAACTATCGGATCTCGTGAAAGGCATCTTCCTCCGTACTCTTCTTCTCCTTTCCTCTTCATCTTCTTCCTCCTCTCCCCCACCTGCAATAGACTAGAAGCAAAGGAGATCAAACCGAAACCTCATCCCGGAAATTTTTCAATCGAAGCTTCCACTCGAAGGTATGATGGCGAGCTCCCGGTCTCAGATTTATTATTAAACTCGTTTTCCCAATCTCCAACTGCGAGTTTATCAGTCACATAGTCAACGCCGAATTATGACGACTTTTTTCTCTCCGTTTTTTTTTTGGTCTAAAAAAGCAAGTGGTTTTGTGTGGTGGTGTGCGATGGCAGGGACGGGAGCCTCCGTTAAGATGATTCGTTGCGCTGTAAAGTGCGGCGGGCAGCAGCAGCACGTCGTCGTCGCTGCGCGCGGTGATCGGAGGTCGCCGGCGATCGCGGCGCCACCACCAGCGACCGTGCGGATGCCGGGCCGCGTGCTCTGCTGCGGCATGAGGTCGCGCGGGGCGGATCTCGCCGGCGTCGAGATGGCGCCGGGGCCGCAGCCGCAGGGCGGCGTCTCGGGGCTCTTCCGCGGCCCGCGCTCGAGCCCGCGCTACTCCCGCGTGCGCGCCACGGTCACAGGTGCGTTCTCCCTCGTCACAGATTGATTGGGGGTGGCAGTGAGCTTTTGGTTGTTGGGATGGCGTGGTAGGGTGATTCGGTTTTAGGAGAGAGGATCAGTGGGGCACTGTAACTACCGGTAGATTCTGTGCAAGAGGGCGTGTTTTTGTAGGGATTATTGTGGATTTGGTCAAGGATGTTGTGTTCCATACACTGTTTTTGTGAATTACATCAGGTGTTGATGGAAATTAGATAGCATTTTGTATGATCGTGCTTGGTGGTTATTGCTGCAGACTTGTCATACTTATTGTTACATTTAGCTTGCCAAAACATCTTAATATATATGAGTGTGATGTGGTCCTTGTGTTACATTATTTGAGCCAAAATGTAAGAAGTAGTGGTGAGGAACTGGCTCATTTTTACCCTCGCATTATGTACTTCAACTGGCTCCTCTTTACCCTCGCAGTATGTATTTCAGAGGTGATTAGCTGTACCAGATGACCATGATGATAGTGTATAGTTCTGTGACTATTTTGTCTAGTGTTCAGCTTCTCTTTTTGGGGTTATCAATTGGGTTTGTTGCTAACTAGCTTGGCCTTTGTATAATTTCTTCAGTGTAAAGTTGTGTTATATTTGGTGCTTGACTGTTCAAAGTGCAGGAATTGCGAACATATGTTGTCATATAACCCAACATATAACTGTGCATCAAGATATTTGTAGGAGTGTCTCAAACTAGCATTTTTCCTATAATACTTAACACAGACAGTGACATCGGAGTTGTTTGTTTTGTCCTTTCGTGACATTTTCATGTTAGTGCTATGTTTGAGCTTCAATCGCAAGGGAGTATAGAGAAAATGCCAAAAAAGAGGGGGGAAGTGGTTAAAGAAAAAGTGAGCAGGAGTTTTGCTAGATGCAATTTTTTTTTAATGTTCTACATTTTTTTTGAAACCTCTATATTAGAATTATCTATGATGCATGTTGTATAATTGTGGGCTTATAGTGCTCATGCGCTCATGCTTAGTTTTGCAAGTCAAAACTGGAATGTAGTTTAACTATATCTGCTGTTCTTGATTTCTAATACTATGTATTTCCAGTTGATCCTGAGGATATTCCATTGGAGAAGGTTCAAGCTAAATCTTCTGGAAGTGTTCTGCCATATGTGGGCGTTGCTTGTTTGGGGGCTATTTTATTTGGTTATCATCTTGGGTATGTATTGTGTTGCTGTTTCCAATTTGTCATAATTGCATAGATTTTCTGTCACCACCCACACATTCCTTGTAACCTGAATTTAAATTGATGAATAACAATACCTGGTAAATCTGAATATCTCATTTTGAATTTATGTTCTGCAGAGTGGTCAACGGCGCTCTTGAATATCTTGCAAAGGACCTTGGAATTGCTGAGAATGCTGTGTTACAAGGTGGGACATCCATTTACTTGGTCTATAAAATCCATGCTTTATTTTTAGTATATATTCCTTCTTTGGTCTCTGTAAAAGGCACATATCAAATTTTAGATCAATTACTCACAAACCGTTGCCAAGGATTATCTAAATATTATTTTTGAAGGAGTAAAGGTCTAAGAAAAACAGCTAAATCAAACATAGAAAGTTGATAGTATGATTCTATGAGATATTCGTTTGCAACATTTCACAATGCATTTTGTTTGTCTCTTAGGATGGGTGGTTAGCACAACCCTGGCTGGTGCGACAGCAGGTTCTTTTACTGGAGGTGCTTTAGCTGACAAATTTGGACGAACACGGACGTTCATCCTGGATGCAATCCCTCTCGCTGTAGGTGCATTCCTGAGGTGTGTCTATAGATTCGATTAATTGTGTTTTAACTAGGAATGTACACTTGCTTAAGAAAACCGCTATTGTCATCCAACGGAAACCTAACACATGAAAGATTTGCAGTGCAACAGCTCATGATGTTCGCACAATGATTATTGGCCGATTACTTGCTGGGATTGGTATTGGCATATCTTCTGCTCTTGTGCCCCTTTACATATCTGAGGTTGTGATAACTGATAAATTCAAATTGTTGAAATGATTGTTCAACTACTACTGGCTAGGTTCTTGAACATGCCCAACAACTGAGCTATTTACGCTTGCGCCTGCAGATTTCACCCACTGAAATACGTGGAGCACTTGGTTCTGTTAATCAGCTTTTTATCTGCATTGGAATTCTTGCTGCTCTGGTAGCTGGATTACCTCTGGCAGGAAACCCTGCTTGGTGAGTTTTTGTCCTAGTTCTTTTCTCCTGCTTCTGCTTCATTTAGTGCCTTTTACATTCTTATCTGGTTGCACAAACAATCATTTTGGTTCATCGTCTTCGCAAACCACGATTGTACTTTGGAGCAATGGCATGCTAGATTAGAAAGGGGTAATCTGTCTCTTTGGTTATTCATGAACAAAGTTAAATTACATGAGAGGAGGATAGAGGCAACAAACATGTTTTTCCAACACGTACCGTATAGATAAGTAAAAATTCAGACATGCATACCAGAACAGCATTGTGCTGAAAAAAGATGGCAACAAACTTTGTATGACATGCAGGTTGTTATATTCACATTGTTTTCATATGTATGTGTCTGTATGTAATAAGGTGGAGGACAATGTTTGGAATTTCAATTGTTCCATCCATTTTGCTTGCTCTTGGGATGGCTGTTTCACCTGAAAGCCCTCGTTGGCTATTCCAGGTTTGTACATGGCAAATCCCTTATCTATGTTTCTACCTCAAACTTAAGCCCAACACTTACTGATTCTTCTGTGATTAACTGCAGCAAGGAAAGCTTTCTCAGGCAGAAACAGCTATTAAAAAACTATATGGAAGAGAAAAGGTTGCTGAAGTTATGTATGACCTAAAAGCTGCCAGCCAAGGTTCTTCTGAGCCAGATGCTGGCTGGTTGGATCTTTTCAGCAAACGCTATTGGAAAGGTAGTTTTGTTTTCTCTGCTTCAGATCTGACTATTTGATTCCTCAAATTGCATCATGAAATCTTCCCTGATTGTTATTTCCTACTCTTGTGTTGCTAAAATAAAAACCCAACATTTAACCAAAACATCAGTTTGGTGATTTCTTGCTGACATATTTTTTCATACCGCAGTTGTTAGTGTGGGCGCAGCTATGTTCTTGTTCCAACAGCTTGCCGGTATAAATGCTGTTGTATATTACTCTACATCGGTGTTCCGCAGTGCAGGCATTGCATCTGATGTTGCAGCGAGTGCCCTTGTTGGAGCAGCCAATGTTTTTGGTTAGTCCATGCTTAGAAAGTATTCTAGAATCAATTTTGAATGGCCTTTCTGATGGTATATATATTTCTGATAGGCACAATGATTGCATCTTCTCTGATGGACAAGCAAGGAAGGAAGAGCCTTCTGATAACAAGCTTTTCTGGCATGGTATACCATTATCTAGGATAAACCATGTTTTTGTCTTTCACAATATTGAAACGAAAGTTTGCTTAAAAGTTCGCTGCTTCTCCCTTTTGAAGGCTGCCTCAATGTTACTTCTATCATTGTCCTTCACGTGGAAGGCTTTGGCACCTTATTCAGGCCCTCTTGCTGTTGCTGGCACTGTTTTGTAAGTGGTTTGCCATACGCTTTAGTCAGGCCTTTTGCTGATTGTCATTGTTAACTGTTAATATAACTTGAATATAATTTTATTTAGGTATGTGCTGTCTTTTGCTCTTGGAGCTGGCCCAGTTCCAGCATTGCTCCTTCCTGAAATATTTGCCTCCAGAATAAGGGCTAAAGCTGTTGCATTATCTCTGGGCATGCACTGGGTAAGTGAAGTTTGACAGATTTGTGATGTGGTTAGCTATAATATTAGTTTAACTGCTTTTCTATATAATTGAAAATATTTTAAATTGTGTGAAAGTGAATATAAACAATAATTGTTTAAAGATCATAGATTTGCAATTACCAAACAAATTTCTGATGTATATAAACTACTTTCATCTAGCTAAGGCGATCATCGTTGTAGGATAAGTGCAGTGTTGTTTTATTGCCTTACCTACTGTCACCAGTGAATCATCGTCTGCTTTTTTTTTGGGGCAGGTTTCGAACTTTTTTATTGGCCTGTACTTCTTGAGCGTCGTCAACAAATTCGGAATCAGCACTGTGTATTTGGGATTTGCATCTGTTTGCGCTCTTGCTGTTGTCTACATAGCTGGAAATGTGGTTGAGACCAAGGGGCGTTCTTTAGAAGAGATTGAGCGGGCTCTAAGTTCAGCAAGCTGATCTGCAACTCCAGCAGGTGACTGGATGGGCATTCAAGAAAACATCCTCTGGCTTTCCGTCCAGTAGATGCTCATTCTAGTCTTGAAATAAACGAGTGGCTACTTGGCAAGTGAACTTCTTCTTCTTCTTCTTCTTCTTCTTCTTGTTTTTTTTTTTTTTTTTGAACTGGAGTGGCAAGTAAACTTGGTATCTGTGAATTGGTTGGAGCTTCGAGGGTGGTGAATTCTGACATTTATCAGAATAAAAGAAGTTCATACTGTAGCAATTAGATGCCAGTATGCCACCGCTTCTAGTGTATAGAGGAACTTTTCTTCCATCTGTTGGAAATAATAAAAGCAGCTCGTCGAATTTACAGCAATCCGTTGTTGTGTTGATACTGGTGTACTACCAGTCGGGCGGATCGAGGAAAAAAAATGGGGGGCTTTTAGTTTATTATTCATAGTGAAAAAATTAAAAGGGTGCTTCGGGGGTATCCATGGGTCTTGTGGGTGTAGGGGGACTCGAGTGCCCTCTGCACCCAGGTTGGATCCGCCCCTGCTACCAGTGTGTTATCTGCTCTGAATCTCTGAAATCTTATTACCGCTGTTATTCCCTTTGTTGTTTTTTTTTCTCGGGACATGTGGACAAATAATTTATCACCACTCATAAAAATAGTAAATAGTTAATTATTTCTTCTCTCTCTTGGTCCAGATGTTTTTTCTCCATAATCACTGCACGAATTGCCGGCCGCACAAGTAGAAATCCATCGCCCTCACAGATGGCCTGTTTCGTACTGGAAGCTACTAGAGCATAAATAGGCTGTCCCCTTCTGCAGCTACCCGCCTAGTGCCCTAGCCAGTATACAGCGAGGACATCGTCACCTCGCAGCGCCACAACGCCGGGGCGGAGATGGGCTCCCCCTCCTACCGTCTCGCAGCGGCGATCACGATCCCCTCCACCGACGAGTTCCTCCTCGTCCGCCAGCCGCCGCCGCCGTCCCCAGCGCCCGCACCGGAGGAGGAGAAATACCGGGGCTACGTCGACAGCGAGCTCTACGACCTCCCGTCGGCGCCCCTGCGGCCCCTGGCGGGTGAGCTCCGGTCGGATGTGGCCATCCGCGGCGCGGACTCCGTCGCCGGCCGGCTCGACATCTCGCGCCTCGACGTGTCCGCCGCCCTCGACCAGGTGAAGCTTCTGCGCCTGCTGTAGTTCTGCATATACTAGGTGTTGCTTACGAAAATTGCCCTCAATTCGACTGGTAGTTTTGGGGAATTTGCTGCTTGTGCTAGCATCAGTTTGGCGAACCTAATAACTCTTCTAGACGATGGGTTCTCACTAGATTTGCGATCAATTCGGTTTGCCGAGTGGAATTTGCGGGGAGTGGAGGCTCCTGAAGTATGTGGAGGAAGCGGAGTTTGGCCCAGATGCTGGGCTCAACACGGTGCTCATCATCGGTTCATTGGAGTCAAAACTGGATGCGTTGCAAGGTCAAATTCCTAGGTTCTCAGACTTCGTGCATATAGCATTTCGCTTAACCATCCTATATTGCTCGATGCAGACTCCTGGAGGTGGATGTCCAAGGAATGTGCTTCGGGATTGCTCTCTGGAGCAAAGTCCGGTGGTACTCGCATAGGGCCCTATGCGTATATTGGACTTCTGAAGCCAGAGCTGCCATCAAACTGGACAGTTGCCCCTGCATTGCCTTGCCAGGTCTCTACATTTTTCACTTGCATAAAAATAAAGCTAGTATATACTTCCTCCGTTTCATATTATAAGATGTTTTAACTTTTTTCAAGTCGAACTTGTTTAAGTTTGACCAAATTTATAGAAAAACATTGCAATATTTTCGACACTAAACAAACATACTATCAAAAATATATTCAATGCTAGATTTGATGAAACAAATTTGATATTGTAAGAGTTGCTACATTTTTCTGTGAACTTAGTCAAACTTAGAAAAAAATCAAAGCGTTTTATAATATGAAACGGAGGGAGTACTAGATTACTATCATGCCACTATGCCAGATTGTCTCTTTTTCCTTTCCTGAAATGCATAATTTGTTAGGAGTACCCTCCTGGAATAACACTTGTGCCAATGAAGAGTAACACATTACAGCCCTTCCGTACAACTAATCTTGTGGTAGTAATAGCAACCGATGCTGCTGGCGGATCAACATGTTCTGATTGTGTTGTTTATGGGGATGCTCTACTAATAGATCCTGGATGCTGCTCACAAGTTCATGGAAAGGTATTAACTTATTCTCCAAATCGTATCATAATGTAGTGTTATAGAGTTCCAGGGAAATCCTATTATCTTATTCATACATTTTTTTATCTTCATCATATGTGGCTTTTTCTGGAAGGCCTCTGAACTTACCTACAGAACAGCTACATGAATATTTATGTACTACTGTTACAGTAGAATTAGCAGGGTCTACCATAAACTGACTCTAGGAGACAAAACCATCTCAAGACTTCTTTTGAGAATTTTACTTTTGCAAAGTGTGCTTATTTTATATGCTAGTTCATACAGTAGCTATGTGTTTACATGGATTGGTTCCTCTATTCGTATGAATGACTACATCTTTAATTCTTACCATGTTCAGCTTGCAGAACTTGTCAATTCCCTTCCAAAGAAGTTAGTGGTCCTTGTTACACATCATCATCATGATCATGTTGATGGTATGGTTACAAATGTTCTTTCCAGCACTTCTTCAATTGTTATATGCTCTTACCTAGTGATTGAGATTTCATCTTGGAAGATTGAAACATGTGTTGCACTGTAGTAGTTGTTTTTGGGTTTACTATCATACCGATTTGTTCATCAAGGACCAGCACAAGCAAGCTGACTGTATTTCCTTAAATATGCAGGTCTCTCTGTTGTTCAGAGATGCAACCCTGATGCTGTTCTTTTGACACACAAAAATACAATGAGTCGCATTGGGAAAGGTAATGTTCTTTTCTTGGCAATGTAAAGTTTATCATCCACTTGGGCAAAACATTTCTACCTTCCCTTTTTTAAGAAGCACTTGAATCAGCAATATGATGTATACTTAGCAAGTCAAGTTTCAAATCAAGTAAAAGAAAACTGTGACCTCAGCTAAAATTGACCTTTGGGATCACCTTTGCTAGGTCTCCTTATATCCTGTTTCAATAGTGGGAAAAATTCGAGAAACTCCTAACCTAGTCTGCAACTTGCATCAAATCCTTCAAAAGTTATGGTCCCAAAGTTTCCAAGAAAAAAAGGACCAATGCATTTAACATAGAATCTTACGCTCACATATCTTTGACCAGAATCTCTAGATTAGTAGTTCATTTTATTTCTGGTTGTTTTACACTATTAATTTAATTTGGACTAACTGTCGTTTATTACCTTCAACTGCTTTACACCAAGCACATTAGTTCCTAAATTTCCTTGTATTTGAAAATATCTCATTATTCGTTTGTATCATTTCAAAATTTCCCATACCCACCTTACTATTTTATCTGCAACTGTTCAGGAAATTGGTCAATTGGCTATACTGCAGTAGCTGGGGGCGAAAACATATGCATAGGTGACCAACAACTGCAAGTTATTTTTGCTCCTGTAAGACTATCTTTCCCTAGGAAGATTCAGTGGAAAGTTTCTGAAAATTTTATTTTATTTGCTGTATCAAAGCTCTATTTAATGAAAGGACAACTGTAGGAAAGGTTCTTAGTAGCAGTCCAGAATAATACATCTATAATGCTTGTTGCTTGGTGGCTACAAAACATTGTTTCTTCTAGTTCAAATGTAGATACATGATAAATAGTCCATGCTGATATTTGTGGTAGTTCAAATCTATGTCCACAGATATTTGTGATGATTGCTTGAATAAACAGCAGTGGTGATACCTGGAGCTAAAAACAGCACTTAAATGGAAATACATAATGTAGCCTTCCCGACTTTATTCAGAGGCAAACCAGCAGCAACACTGTGGCATGACCACGACCTGTATACTGTCTAGAAAATACTTTCTAAGAAATCTTTAATCTCATGCTGCAATTGTAGGTCTTTCTTTGAAACAGGCTATATTTCTGCTAGTTGTGTCAAATCTTCCATGTAAAGTCATGATAGCCAAAACATGTCACTGGTATATTTCAATTTTTTTTTGTGTCCACCCATTTCCTGTTATGATCTTAAGGGCAGTGCTTGTCTGATGTTCCATGCCATATACTGAACGAAAACTATTTAGTTCTGTCAAATAAAAGTGCAGCAACTACATCTGTGAATTCAGTTTACCTTTTTTTTTTTAAAGTAGAGAGACATGCTGATCAAATTTAGAAAAACTCTATTTGGAGAAATATAGAAAATATTATCCCATCATAACTAGGACAAAGGTGCATCCTGTGTAGTTTTAGTTTCGTTATATTCTTTCTTTAGTCCCATTTAATTTTTCTTTCTTTCTGTATCTTAGGGTCATACAGATGGTCACATGGGGGTTTTACATGTTAATACCAACGCATTAATTGTTGGAGATCACTGTGTAGGGTAAGTATTCTTCAACATATTACTGGTAGCTTATCACTTGTCAGGTACTTCATGACCTTATGTTATATAAGTTATCTGCAATTATGGGATCACACTAGTGTTAAACTGTTAGCATAATGGTACTATGTTGGCATATCTGCAATTAAGTTTGTTTTACTCTTATTATCAGGCAAGGAAGTGCAACATTGGACAATAGAGCTGGTGGCAACATGAAGGTAATTGTCATTCCTTTTGTTTAAAAAGCCACATAGTATTGCTCATAAAGACTCTGACGCTCACATGGAGATTTCTCGTTTTTGGGGCTATACCTTTTTATACATATTTCCTCATTTCCTCTTGTACTTCAGTCTTTAACAAGTTTTATTCTTGTTCATATGTCCAGAACAATGTTGTCTCAACCTGAGTTCCATTAGCACAAATTTGTTCTGAGTTCTGACATATGCAGGACTACTTTCAAACTACATACAAATTCTTGGACATGTCACCGCACGTGCTGATTCCAATGCATGGAAGAATCAACCTATGGCCCAAACATATGCTTTGTGGATACCTCAGGTATGATACTAATTACCTCTGTAGACATCATCTATAGATTACAATTATTAATCTGAGAAGGTGGAATCTGTACCTCAGGATTTTGTTTCTTGTCACCAAAAAAAAAAAGATTCAGGCTATTTCCTTCTTTCCTGTTCTGAAAAAAAACATCTTACTACCATTTGTTTATGCGGTCCAATCTCAAGACCATAGATGCCAACATGTGACTAAACTATACTTGTTTTTGTTCCTATATATGATTTGCCCCTTGTTTTGGGCACTGAAGACATTGATGTTGCTGATTTAGTGTGTTTTACTTTTCAGGCACCGAAGGGCAAGGGAAGCCTCCATTCTACAGTCTATAGAGAACGGGGCTCGGACTCTGTTTGACATAGTTTCAAAAACTTATGCTGATGTAGATAGGAAATTATGGATTCCTGCTTCTTTCAATGTTCGCCTTCATGTTGATCATCTGAACTCCCAAAATAAACTACCTAAGGTGAGAGTTTTTTTGAATCATTATGAGAGTATACTCCATTTGAATTTAATAGAACCTAAAGGACATATTATATGTCTGAGTGATATGTTCTCTTTAGTATTGTAGAAATTTACATAAACTATCTTGGTGTAGTGAAGTACTATGGGATGAATATCAACCAAATAACAAATCAGTATATAATAGATGATTTGGTTTGAATGATTGGGCTGTGGGAAGCTAGCTTGATGTCTTGGGCATATGATAAATGACATAATGACAGGACAATACTTCTTGTTATAACATTCTTGTGTAGGTTGGGGAACTACAATCATGTTAGAACCAATTATTCATTATAGTGAAGATTAGTTTAATATAAGTTTCTTGGGGATCATCTTGCAGGATTTCTCCTTACAAATGTTCAACCGAAGTTGTGATGAATTCGTTCCTAGCCTATCATGAGTTATGTTCATGAGTGGGAAAAGGCCCATCAAAAGCTGCTTTGAGTTTGGATTCAGTTTAGGTGTGATTGTGATGTTTTAGCATGAAGTTAAGCAGCAGTCATGGGGTACTCATAATTGATTCGGCCAAACTCCAAACATTGTAATTTATCAGATATGTATATTAAAAGCCCTTGCCAATCTGCAATGCTTGGAATTTTTCCATCTGATGCTCAAACTGAACGCAAGTGAAATCCTTCTGGCCAGATGATTTATCATTACGTCTGGCCTTTATATATTTGTAGATTTGTTATACCAAGGTAACACTTTCTATTGCTTCATATGATATTTCTCTGATTATCAGCCTCATTTACTGTATGCAGAGCTTTTCGATGGACAAGTTTGAAGTGAGCTGTGGAACAAACTTCATGCTGTGGTGGGCGGTGGCGTATGTGCAAGCCAGGAGCTCACCAGCTATCCTTGCGGCAACTGCCCTTGCCGGTGGTTTGGCAATTGCTTACGCTCTCAAAAGGAACAGCGGCAACGAACCGTAGGATTCTCCGATACGGTAATGTCCATCTGCGTTAACCTTTTTTTTCCCCTAAGCTTATGTCTCCGGTATGCGGGGTCAACTTGCAACTTCCATAATTGTTATAGGGCTTCCATTCGTGAACTTTTCCTCGTCTATACACAATAGCGGGGTCCAAAATAGGTAGTTTGAGTCAACGCATGATACTGGTGCAAAATTAGGACGGTAATAAGTTCTTTGTTCTTGCAACTCACGCTTTCGCATAGAGCGATGATGTCTAACCTTTGCGCAATTGCTCTTGCAGACTTCAAAACACGAAGTATCTTTTTTAATGCAGAAAGGAAGCGTTTTTAAAAATAAAATAAAATAAAATTTGATCTTATAATTAACTTTAGAGTTTCTTTGCCACTTTCAATAGGGATGAGAAGTTGTCTTTTTCCTTTTTCACTGAGGGAGTACTCCATACTGTACACTATAGTGCTACCCATTTCATTGAATATATTGACCCGGATTCTGATCCTGGTGTATAAAACCAGAGGCGAAAAGTCCCCGCAAGCTATTGGTCATTGTTACTTTGTTTCTACTGTTCTCCAGTTGACTAGGACACCAGGCTTTAGCTACGTACTCCTACTGAAGTCGAATGCAGATACTTCTGCTAAACTGAACAAACCACGTTGTAACCTCGGTTTTGGCACTGCGCACTTGTATCCATATATTGGGACAGATAGCAACCGCCCTAGAATGTACACGAAATTTGTAAAATTGCTTAGTATATACTACTAGGTATTATTTGCTTATATACCCAGAATGTATTTGCATTTCTAGGTTCGTGTTAGGTAGGACGCATCGATTTATGTTACTGCCGTTACGAATTGTCGCGTTTTGTTACTTTGATGATGATATCTTCCTTTCATAAGTATGAGTAAATCATAAAGGACCTTAATGTTTAGAACACCACCTTCGTCTCTCCTCGGGAGAGCATTGATCCTTGGTCTCTTGGATCATGCTCTAATATTTTTGTAAGATCCATACGTACATGTGGGCATTAGATTCGTATTTTTTTACCGAGAATTTTCCACGGTACACGCCCACTTGGGTAATCTTAAACGGAACAATAGAAGAACCTACGACTAATAGATTGCTTCCTAATTACAGTTCCTACTTCTCAGTGTTGATGAAGAAATTAATCAATAGGTACAAACTTTTGCACGAACAAGCCACATCAATTTTAAGTAGAAACCAACGCGCTGAGTTGCATGCGTGGCCTTGTAGCTTGTAACGCATGGGCTCATGTTCGAGGTAGAGGTGTAACGAGCAGCTGCTTCTCTCCCTCTCCAGCTTGAGGCAAAGCTAGGCCATGAACAGTACGAACAAGCCCATGGCTGCCTCATCTCATTCAGGTAGTAGGCTCCTCAAAGCTGTGCTTTTCCTGCTCATCTTCTCGTTAGGATTTATCATGGGCATGATCTCCATGGCCAACTTCCCTAATTTCTACGAGTCGCCTTTACTGTCACCAATGCTGCTATCAGTATCCTCCCTTGCGCCATCATCAACGCCAATGCCAACGCCAACGGCGCCATCACCATCGCCGGAGACGCCGTGCGTGTGGCCACCATCGCCGCCTAGTCATACTGATCCGTCGGCACCACCGGAAAGACCAGCGGCGCCGATGGGTTTGGCGGCGTTTCTTGCGCCGACCGGCGTCGTGCACACCATGACCGACGAGGAGCTCCTGTGGAGGGCGTCCATGGCGCCGAAGGTGTCTCGCACGCCGTACAGCCGCGTGCCCAAGGTGGCCTTCCTGTTCCTTGTGAGGAACCAGCTGCCGCTGCGGCCACTCTGGGAGAAATTCTTCGCCGGACACAACCAGTCTCTCTACTCCATCTACGTCCACTCGTATCCACCTTTCGCTGCCTCGCTGCCCACTGACTCCGTCTTCTACGGCCGCATGATTCCAAGCCAGGTATACCACACCACTGTATAGATAGATTGTTTGATGTTTCTGTCACCGTGTCATGTCACGATCTGACGCTGGAATTGTGCGTGCGTTGCGATGTATGTCGTCCATGCATGCAGAAGACGACCTGGGGCGACTCGAACCTGGTAGAGGCGGAGCGGCGGCTGCTGGCGAACGCGCTGCTGGACATGTCGAACGAGCGGTTCGCGCTGCTGTCCGAGTCGTGCATCCCAATCTTCGACTTCCCCACCGTGCACGCGCACCTGACGGGCTCCAACGACAGCTTCGTCGACTGCTTCGACAACAACGGCGCCATGGCGCGGTACAGGCAGGACGTGTTCGCGCCCCACAACATCACGCAGGCGCAGTGGCGCAAGGGTTCCCAGTGGTTCGAGATGGACCGCGCGCTCGCCGTCGAGGTCGTCTCCGACGAGGCCTACTTCCCGGCGTTCCGCGGATGCAGGCACTGCGTCATCGACGAGCACTACATCCCGACGCTGGTGAGCCTTCTCCGGTGGCGCCGCAACGCCAACCGGACGCTCACGTACATGGAATGGCGGCCGAGGTCGCCGCACCCGAGGAGCCACGGCGCACGCGACGTCACCGAGGAGCTCTTGAGGAAGATGAGGAGCGGCGCCGCCAACTGCACCTACAACGGCGCGCCCAGTGACATCTGCTTCGTGTTCGCGCGCAAGTTCACGCCGGACACGCTTGGCCCGCTGCTCGACCTGGCTCCCAAGGTTATGGGCTTCGGCTGAGATACAGAGTTAGATCGATCGGTCGTCTGTGGATGCATCATGCTTGATGCACGCTCCATCAGGTACATACTTGTCGATCGTTACCAGTCGGAATGTCGCATGACACATTCTAAGGTCATGTTACATTAGGATGTAGGTGAAAATCCTACGGAGCAAATGAGAAATTTTACGGCCTACATTTTAAATTAAAGATTTTGAAATCTAAAGCTAACCGGTTTTACAATAGAAAATGTAGTATCTCCCGATATGTTCTCAAGTATGGTAAAATTACCCCGGAATTTACATCTCCTACCTCACATGTACACGCTATTGTGCATGCTTGTAGCTGTGTAGCGTTTGGAAGAATTTGGCACCGAATAATTATCGATATATTTACTTTGTTTGAAAATGCTCTCCGTGGAGCATCCGACTAGAAGTAAAACATTGGATGGTTCCTCCTAATATGATTCACCTTTTTTTCAAAGGACATGCTAAGTACTCGGGGGCTACTGTGGGGTACCCGGGTAACCAAGGAGAGGTCTTTGGGCCGTGCGGCATAGGGTGGGCCAAGAGCTCTAGGCCCATGCAATGTACTTGTAAA
Source organism: Oryza meridionalis (assembly GCA_000338895.3). NCBI lineage: Eukaryota > Viridiplantae > Streptophyta > Magnoliopsida > Poales > Poaceae > Oryza > Oryza meridionalis. The sequence continues at coordinate 1,708,493 of CM002524.2, forward strand.
TTAAGTAAGAAATATTATCGGGATAAGATATAAACCCCGAGTATTACACATATCTTTTATAGATAGAATAGGGGGATCTAGTTGCAATCAATTAGATACTTTTCTTGTAACTCTCCCCCTCATCCTATATAAGAGGAGGGAGGTGTCCCGAGATCGGGGCATCTCCACAACCCGGTTAGACATTCCATTATTCATATGCTTTGTCGGCTATCTCATTGTTGACCTGCGCACACCAGCATAGATCCAATCTACACCAACTGGAGTAGGGTATTACCTTATCCTGAGGGTCTGAACCAGTATAAATCTGTGTCACTATCTCTCTTGATCTAGTGAACCCCGTAAATAATATTGTCGATACTAGAAATCGACATCAGGAGATGACAAAACAATAACTAATAGAATCCAAATCATGTATAAATTGTCTCAAATTACCATGTATTTTTAGAGAAAATCAGCAATCCATTAGCTGGGTTTTAGGTTTGTCCTAGTGTTTAACAATTTCTGGCCAAGCTACTATCGGTTTCCATACTAGCTAGTAGTGTATTTACACGGACAGAGCTACTCTTACATAAGACATGGGTTTATGATAGGTAATGCCTACCTTCCTGGGCCCGCCTGTCAGTCTCGTACATCCGATGAACCTCTTCCGTATCACACCCTTTCCTTGAGTGTTTTGACCCGGATTCTTCTAATCCTTGTGTATTAAACCGGAGGCGAACAATCGGAAGCTACTACTATCTGTCATCGTCACTGTGCTTGTACTGTTCTCCAGTTCTACTCCTACGTTGTATTCTTAAGCTTCCAAAGTTGACCGGGACAGCACATGGCTTAAGCTACGTAAGCCGAATGCAGAAAGTTCTGCTAGACTGACGAAACCGCACGTTAAGTCCCTAACCTGTCGGTGTTAAACATGTGATCAATTGTAGTTTGGAACAAAAAAAAGTTTTATCTGATACAGAATCCTAACAAAAATAGTTATATTGCACAGGAAATGATTATACAGTATTCCAGGGAGAGAAGAATCCTTCTAAGGCCTTGTTTAGTTCTCTAAATTTTTTTCCCAAAAACATCATATCGAATCTTTAGACACATGCATAGAGCATTAAATATAGATTTAAAAAATAATTACATGGTTAGGGGGAAATCGCGAGACGAATCTTTTGAGTCTAATTAGTCCATGATTAGCCATAAGTGCTACAGTAACCCACATGCGCTAATGACGGATTAATTAGGCTCAAAAGATTCGTCTTGCGGTTTCCAGGCGAGTTATGAAATTAGTTTTTTCATTCGTGTCCGAAAACCCCTTCTGACACTCGGTCAAACATCCGATGTGACACTCACAAATTTTCTTTTCACGAACTAAACATGCCCTAATAATGTGTCATCGTGGTCATGTGTCATCACATCCAATGACTACAATGATCAAGATGATTATCTACAATGTTACTCATGTTGGAAACATTAAGAATCTCAAAAGCTCAATAATGATGAAGAATTAATGAACAAGAGACGGGATTTTTTTTTCTTAGAGAAGAAGCATTAATAAATAGGAGGTGTAATTTTTCTAATTAGAAAGTTGGCTATAAATTATCCAGCATGAACAAGGATGGTGTGTCATCTAAAACATCACTAGAGATGTTAGGATAAATGTCAAAGCAGTAAACTGATCAAACTATAAGAAAGTGCAACAAAAATAATACAGATTTAGAAATCAACAAAAGGATAAAATGTGGATATCACATAACAAGTAATATCTACGTGAACAGAAATTATTACACATAATAAAACAACCTACAACAAAGAGTTCAAACAGAAAAAGAAGGTAATGAGAAGATGATGTTGAAATAGGAGATTGAAAAATCAGAGTAAGGCGGCATTTTTAGCCGATATCAACATTAAGGCCCTATCTAGTATGGCTCCAACTCCTGAATTCTTTTAAAAAATAATTTCATATAGTAAACTAAAGTAGCATAACTAATCCCCTTATTTTGGTCCAAAATATGAACAAAAATGTTTCAACCTAATAACCTTAATCTACCAGCATCTGTAACTCTAATAATTACTGAAGCTAGAAAGAAAAACCAGGTAAGAAAACATTCAAGTTTGATTTGTGCTAAACAAGACCAATGTGCTAGATCTTTTACATTGCCCACATGTTCTCTTTTATCATATTGGTGCAACTTGGTTCCAACCAAAATTTTCCTTACCACAAGTACCCTATTAATTTTTTTGCAGTGATAAAGCTTGTAGACATCACACCAGACTAGCCCTAATAGCACTTGGTTGTGTGTATGATCTCGTAATATTATTAAGGTATTGTTGTTATAAAGACACTAAAGATAAATATTTGATCGAGTTACATAGGAAGGAATAACAATCAAGAGAAACTTAAAAAAAATGAAATGTCATATTAGAGGGGGAAGAAGAAAACAAGTAGTAGACACATATCTACCCTATAGTACTTAGTAGCTCTCTCTGTTTCAAGTTATAAGATGTTTTGTCTTTAGTCAAAGTCAAACTGTTTCAAGTTTAACTAAGTTTATAGACAAATAGTAATATTTATATTACCAAATTAGTTTTATTAAATTAATAATTAAATATATTTTTATAATAAATTTATCTTGGATAAAAAATATTACTATTTTTTCTATAAACTTGATCAAACTTAAATTAATTTGACTTTAATTAAAGTCAAAACATGTTATAACCTGAAACGCAGAGGGAGTATTAAACAGCGCAAGAGAATTCCCTCAAAAGGAAAAAAAAAAGAACGGAGGGAGAGAAGAATCTACAGCTAATATATATTGCTTCCTTGGTACAGTTCCTAGTTCCCACAAATGAGGAAATTAATTAATCAATCGATGCGAACTTTTGCATCTACAAGCTACGTTAATTTTAAGTAGAGATCAAAGCGGTGAGTTGCATGACTCTGACTCATGTTCGACACAGATCAAATCGCTGAGCTGCATTTGAGCATCCCTCCATCGCCACGAACAACATGAACAAATCCATGGCTGCCTCTCACTCAGTCAGCAGCCTCCTCAAAGCAGTGCCAATGCTGCTCCTCTTCTCTTTAGGATTTATCCTGGGCATGATCTCCATCGCCAACTTCCCTAAATTCTACGAATCGCCATTGCTATCGCCGATGTTACACTCCCTCGTGCCATCATCACCGCCAATGCCGCCACCGCCGCCATCGCAATCGCCGGAGACACCTTGCGTGTGGCCACCACCATTGCCGTCGTCTACTCCAACTCCGGCGCCGTCTCCACCACCACCGACGGGGTTGACGGTGTTCCTTGCGCCGAGCGGCGTGACGCACAACATGACCGACGAGGAGCTCCTATGGAGGGCATCCATGGCGCCGAGGGTGTCTCGCGCGCCGTACAGCCGCGTGCCCAAGGTGGCGTTCCTGTTCCTGGTGAGAGCGAAGCTGCCGCTGCGGCTACTGTGGGAGAAGTTCTTCGCGGGGCACGGGAAGGAGCTCTACTCCATCTACGTCCACTCCGATCCTCCTTTTGCTGCCTCGCTGCCGACCGACTCCGTCTTCTATGGCCGCATGATTCCAAGCCAGGTTCGTTACACTGTAACAGAGCAGGCAAATTGACGTCGATGATTGATTTTGTTCTTCCAAGTTGATTTCGTGCTTTGCATTGGAAAAAATCGTAACAGAGAGCAAAACTAATCCAGGTTCGTAATAACTAATAACACTAACAGAGCAAATTTCGTAATAACTCTGTGACAGATCAAATTTTGCTTTGTTTAGTTGTTTGCGTGAAAAAAAAATAAAAAACAAATCTCGTAACACTGTGACAGATCAAGTTTTGTCTTGTTTAGTTGTTTGCGTGAAAAAAATAATAAAAAATAGAATCATGCGGTGAGCGTGGATCGAACACGCGACCTTCAGATCTTCAGTCTGACGCTCTCCCAACTGAGCTATCCCCGCTCACGTGGTTCAACGTTGATTACACTGAATCACTAGTTATTTACGCTCACTAGCCGATTAGTTGTGGTAGGTAAATGTTGTTGGGACGATCTCAAGCTAGTAACTGTGCGTGCGTTGCAATTAAAGTTTTGTGCACGCGTGCATTGCAGAGGACGACCTGGGGCGACGCGAACCTGGTGGAAGCGGAGCGTCGGCTGCTGGCGAACGCGTTGCTGGACCTATCAAACGAGCGTTTCGCGCTGCTGTCCGAGTCGTGCATCCCCATCTTCGACTTCCCCACCGTGTACGCTCACCTCACCGGATCCAACGACAGCTTCGTCGACTGCTTCGACAACGCCGGCGCCCGCGCGCGCTACAGGCCGGCGCTGTTCGCGCCGCACAACATCACGGCGGCGCAGTGGCGCAAGGGGTCCCAGTTCTTCGAGATGGACCGCGCCCTCGCCGTCGAGGTCGTCTCCGACGACCGCTACTTCCCGGCGTTCCGCGACTCCTGCGCCGGGCGCAGGGGCTGCCTCATCGACGAGCACTACATCCCGACGCTGGTGAGCCTGCTCCGGTGGCGGCGCAACGCCAACCGGACGCTCACGTACACGGAGTGGCAGCCGAGGAGGCCTCACCCGCGGAGCCACGGCGCGCGGGACGTCACCGAGGAGCTCTTCGGGAAGATGAGGGGCGGCGCCGGCAACTACTGCACGTACAACGGCAAGGCCAGCGACATCTGCTTCGTGTTCGCGCGCAAGTTCTCGCCCGACGCGCTGGCGCCGCTGCTCGAGCTGGCTCCCAAGATTATGGGCTTCGGCTGAGATGCAGAGATTTGATCGTTTTTTCGTTCGTTTCTACGTACTTTGTGGTGGATGCGTGCATATGTCTGCGTGCTCCATCAGGCATCAGGTACATATACTTGTCAATTTCTACTGTCTTTCCAATTTTCAATCGAATTTGCTATATATTTGTCGACAAATTTTCCACCAAAAATTTGACAGATGTAATTATAGTACAATCGTAGTGTAATTACACTGTAACTTGCATATAATTACACTGTAACTATAATGTAACATGTATGTAACTTTCAAAAATCTCTCCATAACATTTATTTCGGTAAAATGGAGGTTGTGAATAAATTCTTTCACATATGTGTGTGATGTGATTTTTTTTTCTTCATCACCAGAACACATTTTGTAATAGATCTAACGATTCAAAATTACGTGAAACTTATATACAAGCTACACTGTAGTTATATACAAGTTACAGTGTAATTACACTACGATTGTACTATAATTACATCTGTCAAATTTTTAGAAGAAAATTTGTCGACAAATGTATAGGTGGTCCCATACTGCCCAAAAAAAAGAAAAGAAAAGAAACAAGCAACGCGTCATTTTTTGTTGTCCTTTGAAGTAATAGTCTTTCCACCTGTGCATCTTCGAATACGGAATTGACGAGGTTTACCGTCACATGGTGATTACGCACGTTGCTTGGATTCGCAGTTTTGCACCGACATCATATCGAATCACGCACGTTGGGTGATCCATGCAGCACACCGAATCACACACCTCAGCGAGCCGCGCGGCGCGGCGCCACGGCACGGAAACCTTGCGACTTTGCGAGGTACTCCGGCGCGTGTACGTGTTTGCCCCGCGCCGTGCGACGCGATGCGACGCACACGGTACGACGCGTACACCGAGGCCGGATAGCGCTTTTGGCACGTGTTAATGCTCGAGAGTCGTGTGGGCTTGGTGTCCAAACTGGACCGAAATTGGGGAGTCGATGGTTAGGCCCATGGACGAACATATAATCTCCCTTTTTCTTCCTCTCTCCTCAGAGAAACACTTTAAAAAAGGCCCAATTAGCAATCTGCTCCGTACGATCTCCTAAAAGAACTGCCACCCCGTACGATGGATTTGGCGCACTCACCTCTGCAGCTCTGCAAGGCTGCATATAGTATTCCCACTGACAACCTCTCATACTTGTCTCTCTCGCGCACTTCCACCCACAGCTAAAAAAGCATCCATCCCCATATACTGTAGGAGTACTCCATAGGAGGAGTACGTACATAATGGAATCAAGACTCTAAAAGGTACTCCTAAATTGATAATCGTCGTGAACATATAGCCACCGGTAATCCGAACGGAGGACTACGGGATAGGTTTGGTTTGAGGCCTAAATTGACCTTATCAATATTTGGCAATTTTAATAGTGTTTAGTATCCATTTGATTTGAAGCCAAATTTTGGCATGTCTAAGAAAATAAGTCATTTCAATAGTTAACTTAGCCTATTTTAACTTTAATCCAAACACAATTTTACCTCACCAAATTTAGTCATATCAAATTTTGCCAAAATTTGACATTGATAAAAATTGGTAAGGCCAATTTAGGTCAGCGCCGAAGGTAAAACCCCAACACTCTGTTCTCACGTGCGCGTGCGCAGCTAGTATAGCTGCGGTGCGCGCCTATTCTTGGCGCCATAATGAAGCCCAGATTGCACATAATCGCCGCTAATCCTTAAAAAAAAGCTCACCTTCATCGCTCACATCCCGAGAGTCTCGCCAATCTATGCAGCAATAATTACAACGAGCAAAAGCCCACCCGAGTAAAAAGGGGCCCACTGAATTCCGACCGGACATGATGCCCAAACATTTCCGCATTTCCGCTCCTCTCTCTTTTACCCTTGACATGTCCCCATCAACCCGCATGGCCCCACCCGTCATCCACACCTTCACCTGCTCCCCCCATCCATCCATGGCGCCACACGTCACCACCCTCGTCTTCGTGAGAGCTCGTCGCTCACCTGAGCTCCCCCCTACTCGGGTGAGCGTCACTGTCACTGAGTTGTGGGCCCCTTCGGTGAGTGAGTGTCACTGTGCGTGCGGTGGTGAAGCTGTGGAGGAGGGGGGAGCGTCAGACAAGAACCCCCTTCGTCTCGCCGCTGTCACGACCGCCGCGGCACACAAGCCAAACGCGAGGTCAAGCTCGAACAAAAAAAACGCATAGGGAGCAGCATGCCTCGCAACAGCGGCGGCGGCGCCAGCGCCATTCTGCTGCCGCTCTTCTTGTCGGCACTGCTGCTTCGATGCTTCGTGTGTTACGCCGACGGCGACGGCGGCGGCTCGCTGGACGCAGACGTCGCGGCGCTGTCGGACTTCCGGCTTGCCGCCGACCGGTCAGGCGCGCTGGCGAGCTGGGACCTGGCCGCCAACCCGGCACCGTGCGGGACGTGGCGAGGTGTCAGCTGCGCCGGTGGGCGGGTGACGAGGCTGGTGCTCGAGGGTTTCGGCCTGTCCGGCGACGCCGCGCTCCCGGCGCTCGCGAGGCTTGACGGCCTCCGCGTGCTTAGCCTCAAGGGGAACGGCCTCACCGGCGCCATTCCCGACCTCTCGCCGCTCGCCGGGCTCAAGCTGCTGTTCCTCGCCGGCAACTCGCTGTCCGGCCCGATACCGCCGTCGATTGGGGCGCTGTACCGGCTGTATCGCCTCGACCTGTCGTTCAACAACTTGTCCGGCGTCGTGCCACCGGAGCTCAACCGGCTCGACAGGTTGCTGACGCTGCGGCTGGACTCCAACCGGCTCAGTGGCGGGATCGACGGCATTGCGCTCCCCGTGCTGCAAGACTTCAATGTCTCGAACAATGTTTTGACGGGGAGGATTCCGGTGGCGATGGCCAAGTTTCCGGCCGGGGCGTTCGGCGGGAATGCTGGTCTCTGCAGCGCGCCGCTGCCGCCGTGCAAGGACGAGGCGCAGCAGCCGAACGCGTCGGCGGCTGTCAACGCGTCCGCGATGCCGCCGTGCCCACCGGCGGCGGCCATGGTGGCGTCGTCGCCGTCAGCGAAGCCAGCGGGCGCAGCAACCAGCGGCAAGGGAAAGATGAGCCGCGCGGCCGTGGTGGCAATTGTGGCCGGGGATTTCGCCGTGGTCGGGCTCGTGGCCGGGTTGCTGTTCTGCTACTTCTGGCCACGCCTCTCCGGCCGGCGAAGCGCAAGGCGTCTCCGGGAAGGGGAGAAGATCGTGTACTCCTCCAGCCCCTATGGCGCCACCGGAGTGGTCACTGCAGCTGGCGGCACGTTTGAGCGAGGGAAAATGGTGTTTCTGGAGGACCTCAGCAGCAGCGGCGGGAAGCGGTTTGAGCTCGACGATCTGCTGCGCGCGTCAGCGGAGATGCTCGGCAAGGGCGGGTGCGGCACGGCGTACAAGGCCGTGCTTGGCGACGGCAGCGTCGTGGCCGTCAAGCGGCTGCGCGACGCCACGGCGGCGGCGGCGTCCAAGAAGGATTTCGAGCACCACATGACCGTGCTTGGCCGTCTCCGTCACCCGAACATCGTGCCACTGAACGCCTACTACTACGCCCGCGACGAGAAGCTGCTCGTCTATGAGTTCATGCCCAACGGCAGCCTCTTCTCCCTCCTGCACGGTAAGTTCTCTAATTGTTGCATCTCGACATTGATTTCGTCGAACACCTGTTGCTGAAACATGTTATTACAGGCAACCGTGGCCCAGGGCGCACGCCGTTGGACTGGGCGGCGCGGATGCGCATCGCCTCCGCCGCCGCGCGCGGCCTAGCATACATCCACCACGCGAGCCGCCGGGGCAGCGGGACGCCGAGGCTGGCGCACGGCAACATCAAGAGCACGAACATACTGCTCGATAAAGCCGGCGTGGCGCGGCTCGCGGACTGCGGCCTGGCGCAGCTGGGCCCGTCCCCGGCGGCCGCCGCGGCGCGCTCGGCGGGGTACCGCGCCCCCGAGGCGCCCCCGCCGCCACGGCCGTGGGCGTCGCAGAAGGGCGACGTGTACGCGTTCGGCGTGGTGCTCCTCGAGCTGCTGACGGGGCGGTGCCCGGGCAGCGAGCTCCCCAACGGCGGCGTGGTGGTGGAGCTGCCGCGGTGGGTGCAGTCGGTGGTGAGGGAGGAGTGGACGTCGGAGGTGTTCGACCTGGAGCTGATGAAGGACAAGGGCATCGAGGAGGAGATGGTGGCGATGCTGCAGCTCGCCCTGACCTGCGCGTCGGCGGCGCCCGACCAGCGGCCGAAGATCGGGTACGTGGTGAAGATGATCGAGGAGATCCGCGCGTGCGGGGAGGCGTCGCCGTCGCACGAGTCGATGGACGAGTCCTCCGGCGTGTCCGTGTCCGACTCGCCCGCCGTGTCAGAAGGTGGCGCCATTAGCCAGTGATTAATTTGTCTGTGCCTTTGTGATTTGCGGTTTGGTTTACTTTGGGATTGCTTTTGGTGTGCAGCTGATCTGATTAGCGTCTGCTGTTGGATGGTGTTAGAGTTCTTTCTGTACATGCATGATTGCTCTGCTTCTGATTCGTTTTGCTGTTTTTTTTTAGTGGCACCCGTTTTAGAATGATGAAACTTAGAATTTCTGCAGAGCCGTTCTCTGTGAAAGAAAAAGTCATTCTTCGAATGAATCTTTGTCTCCATTTGGACTTTCGGTGCATTCTTCGAATTAATATTTCATTTTATTTTCTGGCAGCGTGCTCTGATTACTGATGTGAGTGACTCGTACCAGCATACTGTATGACTGTTGATTAGGGCATAGTACTGCATGACTGTTGATTACTGGTACTTACTCGTAGGAGAAGAAATGGGAGAGGTAGAGACCGTTGGGTCAGCGAGAGAGACCGTTACGAATGGGTGATGATGGCATGCACAGCACGGGAGTGGGGAGAGAGCCGACCGTTTGCGACGCGATATGGTCCTCGGCTCGTCCGTCGTCCTGTCGCGCCCGTGCCATGGCATCATGGCAACGGGATGCATGATCCCGGCTCGATCCGCCTCCCGCGCCACATGCCGATGGTTTTCATGGCTGCATCTGCTCCGACGTTGGCTAGGGCAAGTGACTGCAGGAAGAGAGGAAGGCAAGTGAGAGCCTGTGCGGCTGTGCCTGTCTCGACACTGGTGTCTCGTGCTGTGTCTGTGTGGTGTGCCAGTCCAGAGATGGAAATGCAGCGAGCCGAGGCTCTGGCTCTGCGCTCTCTGCATCGCCTGGGAAAAAGTTCTCCCGCCTTCATGCTGCACGACGTGGTCCTACTCGATGCTATAGCTATTCTACTACTCCCCGCTGACCAACGAGTAGTACCACTAGTACTACCTTTTCTGGCTTGTCACCGTGCACGAAGCAGTTTGTCCCTTGCAGCTAGCCTCACTCGCTCTTGCGTGTGTAAAATACTCTAGTTTTTGGATCTAAACAGATGTTTCAACTTGCTCTTTGCAGCTACTCTCTAGCTTTTGGAGTATCGAGATTACTGGTAAGAGTTCTATACAACCGCTCTTTGCCTTTGGACGAAGGAAAAATAATAAATCTCTATAGCAAAGGGACTGTCTACCGTTCAGGATCCTGAAAAAGATAATCATTTAAATTTTGGACGGACTTCGTAATTTTAATATTCGTGCAAACCCCCTCCTCAAATCTATCCCTCATCAGCTGACATAATCCTCATTCTCCCGCTGACACAATCCTCTTTCTCCTGCTGATCCTGGGACAGGTGAAAACGGTATACAATTTTTTTTGACCGTACCGATATCATTGCCGTTAAAGTAATATAATAGTATAATCTTTATCGACTGTTACTACTTTTAAATTTTAGCTTTTCTAATTTATGGCAACATTGCATTGATGTTGACACTAAATACTTAAATTCATAAATATAAAATTTTTCTGGCTGTTTTTGTAAAAGTAATAAGAAATAATATCATTTCCGACTATTCCCAACCGTTTCCATCCCCCTTCCCCCATTTACTGTCTCGCTGGCATCGGAAGACACTAAAGGTGTGTTTGGTTGGGTGGATGAGTCTGGATAGGATGGCGACGGCTGACCAATTTTTTTTTTTATGTTTGGTTAGAGGGCAGGGTGGATGGTGTGGCTCGGAATAGGGAATATTCTCTCAATATGCTAGATGAGCATCTGGCCGATTTGGCTGGATAAAGCCATCTATTTTTGGTCTGGATGATGTGTACTATTCTGATCGATTGTGGTTGGTTTGATTTTCTGTTAATCAAGCTTCAAATGATTTTTTTTCTCCTAAACCGTTTATCTAATTTATAATTTGATTACACCATTATATTTATTATAATTAAATCTTTAAAATAAGATATTGGATGATTATATTTTGATAAAAAAATATGACAAATAGGTCCCACTAACTTTTGACTTTTTCCATCCATGTTGTATCCCTCTAACCAAACAAGAAATTGAATTGCTATATCCGTACCAACTAAATAAAAAATTAGATCACCGTATCCAATAAAATATGGATGGCCATGTCTTATTTACACAACGATGAACCAAACACCTAACAGCACTGATAAGCCATGCAAGTGCTAGACCAGCCTCCTCCGCCGCTCCGAACGACAACAAGATTCGATCTCCCGCCCGACTGTCTTCCCTGTGTTCCAGCAGCTGGTGGCCGTAGACACCACCGTAGATCAGATGCCCTTGCCATCGATCCTGCCCACCATTCTCCTCCAACCGACGAGGCCATGGACTTGGACGGACGACGAACGAAGGGATCATCAAGGAGTTCGTCACTGGTCCGTGATGCCGCTGTTGCCAAAGAGGAGATGCTCAGCAGATAGTAGTAGGGAATTTGACTGAAACATGTTTAAATTTTAGGTGACTGAAATCTCAATCCCACTGGCAAAATTCAGTCTGCACTCGTGCAAACGTATCACGTGGTGATCGCTCTCCCACCGTAAAACTGGGAATAAATTGAGAAGTGGCCCCCTGAAAGCCTGAACTGAACAAGCTGCGAGCATGCACTTACTCTGATCCAGTAATAAGGGAAAAATGGCAAGGTGTGTTGCCCATTAACGCATTGATGAGTTTGATGTCCCGGACTGGATGTAGCCAAATCCAATTCACCTCAGCACAATAAATGGTTCCGGTGCCCGGGCATATGTTTTGATTGAATTAGTTAAGTACTAGTCGTAGGCCTGTCTCTTTGAGAGTCTAAAGAAGAAGTTCCTCCATTTAAGTCCCTTTAACTCCGTAGAGTCCTAAATAAAAGGGATTAAAAATAAATTAAAGTGCTTTATTCCATAAGTCTCTAAAAGAGGAGTTTATTGGTACTAAAGTAGCTTTTTTCTACCTGCTACCCTCATGCAGGGGTATGGTACATTTTACATGGTTTTGGGGGTAACATGATCGTTGTGCAGTGCATTTAATAAACTTTAGTCCCTATAACCAAACAGCCATGGAATAAAGTGATTAGTCTTAGGACTGAAATAAGTCCTTAGGGATCCAAACACCACCTTAATCATTACTCAATGTTTTCGATTGCATTAGTACTGGTCTTAATGATCACATTATGTTTTCGATTGCCTTAGTACTAGTCGTAATCATCACGATGTATCACGATGTAATCGTATAGGACTCTAATTGCTCACAATATCTCTGTAATCATCATTAGGGTAGCATATGCAACGAAAATCGCATCACAAGTAGTACTCCCTCCGTGGTTATAAAGAAAGTCGTTTAGAATAATGTTTAAATCAAACCTTAGGAATATAAATCATAAATAACTCTCAAGTTGTTAAGTTTAAAAATATAAAAATTATATAAATAGATTTATCTTGAAAAATACTTTCATAAAAATATACATATATCATTTTTCAATAAATATTTTTAAAGAAACAAGAAGTCAAAGTTGTGTTTTGGAGACCATGTTGCTGTTCTAAACGATTTCCTTTATGAGTATGGAGGGTACTCCCTCCGTCCCAAAAAAAGGCAAACCATGGGTTTCCGTGCCAACGTTTAACTGTCCGTCTTATATGAAATTTTTTTATAATTAGTATTTTTATTGTTGTTAGATGATAAAATATGATTAATACTTTATACGTGACTTATCTTTTTTTTTATAATTTTTTTAAATAAGACGGACGGTCAAACGTTGGATACGGAAACCAGTGTTTGTCTTTTTTTCTTTTGGAGGGAGGAAGTATATCGCAGTTTTATCGTCATGAATCTTGATGTTGTGTACGAGAGGGTCATTCAAAGAAAATGTTGTGTACTCCGTACATGGAGGAGGTAAGTAGATAAGACCGCCATAGACACACACACAGTAGGAGTACAGTACAACCACCGGCCGGTAGATGGAAGGATCAGTTGTATGGACCAAACAGTAACTGCACACTGTGGCCCGGTAGATGTAGATCAGTGTCGTACGTAATAATGTACATTGGTAACTTGGCATCGCCAGTTCGCCGGCCCCCAAGTGGTCCATCGGGAGCATGCAGCAGCGCATGCGACGGCTCCAGCTCCATCGCTTTCGATCAATCGATCAATGAGTTGCTGCACAATGAGTTTGCTGCAGGCCATGCTGCTGGTCGTGGTGGTGGTACACATGAACGAAAAGGCGTTACAAGATGAGGTTGTATACAGTGAAGTGGTTAGGAGGAGACGACCTGATGGCAGCTATGGCCAGGCCAACACAATGGGTTGGGTACTTGGGTTGCTCCTCGCATCTGCCAAAAGGAAAAAGACTGGCTCCTCTGTTCATGCTGGGGCGGCATCTCCTGCGCCAGTGTATCCCTGCACTTCGTTATTGCAAGTTCAGTTCCAGATGATGCATCAGTTCAAGGTAAATATTACTACCAGCTAGGCTACGCAGTTGCATACGCACTTTACTCCTCCCGTGTGCTACATGTCTCTGGCTGTAGTAAGGGCCAGTCTAGCTACAGCAGCAGTGAATGTTCGCAAGTACTCCGTATGCGTGTAGTCCCCAACACTCGATTCGATTTCGACGCAAGTTGAGGCAAAACACCCGAGATCGATGGATAGCTGCTCGCATTCACGATAGACGAAAGCATATGCACATATGTATGCATACGAGATTACCGGTAGTAACAGTTGAGTAGGTGACGAGTATTGATGTGCGCTTCTGTTCCTCCACATGAGGCTAAGCAGATCCCTCGCGTAGGGGGCGTAGTAGCCGGTCGGTGACGGTCCCCGTCCGGGAGTGTAGCAGCTGTAGGGTGTATAGAGAGTGCACGTTGTTGCTGGCAGGTGTACAGGCGCGAAAGATAGGGGTAATCTCGCTGGCCAGGAAACGTACAGTGGCCCAAAACCCAAAAGGCGTGCGCGCTGCAGAGAAAGAAAGGGCAGAAACGAGAGGCGCGCGAATTCCGATTTGGCTACGTGCAAATCTACAGCGATGGCGATTGTTCAGAGTTCAGCCGCGGAGCGGTGCATTTCTTACGCGAAACAGGTCAGGGCCGGAGTGATTGGAGTTGAGCTGCAGGCAATCCCCGTTTTTTTTGCAAAGTTGAAATGAAGATACTGTTTTGGCTATTCACAAAAATGTTTGACGCAACCCGGTGAACGATATCTGTGATAGGAGGAGAATTGGTCTGTTTTTGGAGTAGGAGCGAAGGATGCACACGACCCAGACACTTCACCCTAAACACACGTACTACACTTTGTGAGAGAACTCTTCTGGGTGCCAAATTGTGGTCTTCTATCTCAGCCCAATAGGCCAAACGGATTGATGGTCTGGATAGCATTTCGAGATAAAATATCAGCCCATACATGGCGATGGGCCGGAGGCTTGACAGTACTGCAAGCCTAAAAAAGATGCCGGTTAATTTGACGATGGACTTAAATCCCAGTTACAGTGCTGAGCAGTGTGAGCTGTGCCGAAGCGGGCCAAGCGGTCACTGCATCAGTTTGTGTTCGGTTCGTCTCTCGTCAGTCGTGACTCTCCTTCAACCATGCCGTTTAGAATCTTTCCTACACCTTCGCCAATTGCCAAACGAATATTAGCTGTACTCCATGTAGTCTGTAGAGATCAAGAAGAACGTGAGGGGTGGATCCGACGAACGCATCAATCATAGGATATTTACAAGTCCTTGGCCAATACTCGTTTGAAATAATATTGTAGGCGCATTTGGATTTTGGACGGACTCAAATAGTTGAAGTCTTCTTGTTTTGGGGAGTAGCATACCAGTTTGGTGTTCTCTGGTTCTGTTGCTGCCCTACAACGAGCTAATCCTAATGCTAGCATCAACCGAACAAGTGGATTGTCGCGTACGAAGTTTTGTACTGTAAGACTAGATAAAAATAGAAGGGGCCAATTTGCCTACTACCATCAAAAAATCACGGAGTTGGAAGAACTAGATTTGGTCTTTTTATTCCATAAATATAATTTTAATTTATAAACAACATGTTTCTAAAGTTCCATTGAATTTAATTTACACCTCTTAACACATATTTCCATGGTACAGTTAGGGACGAATACGGTCTCTAACCGATGGACGTTCACTTATAATGTTGTACCAACCGAACCATTTGACAATGATACCCCGTACCCGTAACATAAATATGGAAATGGAACAATTAAAAAAAAACAGAAACAAGAACAGAATTTTTTTTTAGGAACTACTTACCGTTTCCTTATTTTATCCTATTTTGTGATAATTATCATTTATATATCACCCCTTTTCTAAATATTCTAGTATTTGTGGCCTGGTCGATATCTCTATTTAGTTAATAGTTTAGAGAGCCATCATCAACCGAAACCGTACATGGCTAAAGAGAGATAAATTGTAACTTACATAGTACAACCTGAATTTATGTGGTCATATTATATTATATATGGTCAAGTTAATTTACATATGTGATTTTACACTTCAATTTTTCCTACACAAATTACCAGTTTTTTACCGATATCAGCATGTTTCCATTTGTATAGTTATGGTTTTTATATTATTTATCCATAAATACTATCTTATTTTTTTTTCATATATCTATGTCAATTGATTTATACCATTATAATTAGATATACCATGATTGAATGGTTAATATATTTACCCTTTTTATGGATTAATATGAGACTTTGTAGTCTTCGTAGTGAATAAGATGCATTTTCTTTAAGTAAATTAGATTTGGTGTACAATTCTTAACTTTTAGTTACACAAATGATATTATATATATAATTTTTAGATAATGGATAGAAATCCGGTTTCTTTATCCGCGGTGGATATACACAATCAGAAGTTACATAAATACTTAGATTCCAAATCTCATAACCGAGAAATAAGAGAAAAAGAGGAGGGGGGGGGGGGGCAATAGAATAGAAAACTACTCCAGCTTCGAACTACTGTTGCATCAAGCCATGCCGCGTCAAAACATCTCGCATTGAGTTGATCTTGATACGTAGGCTGAACTCCTGCATCCCTGACTCACGTTCTATCGGGCCTTTGATTGTCTCCTTTGCTAAGCGGCTCCTACCTCCTACCAGTGGCGGATTTAACGTGGGGTTTCTAGGGTCTCGAGACTCCACTACTCGTATTGTAACCATGAAAGACCTTACTAAATTTTTCTTATCATACATCTATTAGAAGAGAGGCTATAGTTTTATATAGTTTGTTCAAACCCTCTTGTTAATCTTTCCTGAATCTGCCCCTGACTCCTACCATTGGCCGGATCCAACCGAACCCAAATTGCAACTCCAACCGCTAGAGCTAGCATTCGCTCACCGATACCATCCATTATGCACAGAAGCACCTCTAACGCAACTTGCCCCAAGCTGAAAGCATTCGAGCACAAACACATCAAATGCAACAGCGCTTGGACCTTGTATCAAGTGTCGCGCCTCAGTCATCAAGGTCACTGTTGTAATCTTTATACAATACTCCATCCGTCCCAAAATACAAGTATTTTTAGCATAGTTACAAATCAAATATCTGTAACTTTAACTATTAATAGCAAAAATATAAAAAAGATCAATCATGTAAAATTGATATTATTAGATTTATCATTAAACAAACTATCACAATATACAACTTTTTTTTATTTAAAACATCTTATTTTTATAAATATCGTTGGTCAAAGACATATCGAAGACCGTGCCAAAATCTAAAAATACTTATATTTTAGGATATAGAGAGTAGATTGCAAAATCAAATTGAATTCAATATACAACCCTTAGCATATATAGATACAATTGTTTCTTCTAAAGGTATGATTCGATTTCTTATACGACTCTCAACGTTGAAGTGTTCTGTACGGGCTATGCAGGGGCGGAGGTAGAGTATCTCAGGGGGTGCCAACAACCCGGTTAAGAAAATTTTTTAAGTTATACCTTACTCAATACAAACTTAGACACCCATATCAGCCTAAACTCGACGTAAAGTAGAGTAAATTAAACAAGTAGCATCTCTCTATATTTCGTTCTAGCTCCACCCCTGGCCGTGGCAGCAAATCTGTTGACAAATATATATATCAGCATGTTGCACGCGTAGTATGGGCCATGAATATAATAGGAAATTCTTGAAACCTACAGATCAGCACGCCTGTGAACAAAACTCAGGCAATTGGCATGGCGTGCACATCAGCGCACCACTGTACCGCTGCCCGTAAGTGAACAGTACCCCAACGTGCGTGTGGTACGTGCGATCGTCTGCAGATCGATAAGCATTTGCATGTCCAATAATTGTCCATGCGCCGTCGGGTTACGTACGTACGTACGTGCTGCTAGCTCGTGCGTATGCACTGTTCACGTACTATCCCAATTCCCAAGTACTCCCTTCATCTACTTTTAATAGTTATATTTCATATTGATACACAGACCAAAAATAATTAATTCTACTTATCATCCATTCAAACATGCTACTAGTCATTCCTCGTAAACACGCAATTCATTAGTATTTACATTTCTCAATGCCCATATAGCCAATCATATGTGGAAGAATGGAGAGTCACGCATTAAATTCGAGAAAATCATTAAGATGATAGGTTGTTGGATTGAAATATGCATATCAAAAATAAAATTTTTAGATTTGAAAATATGACTATAAAAAATAAATGGAGGGAGTACTACACAACTCCAAAATCCAAACTTCCATATCATCCTGCAGCAGAAATGGCTCTCGGGAGATGTAATGTTGACCCGTTGTGTTGTAACTTGTACGGAGTACGTACGTCTGTACATTTTCAGTATGCAAAACGTCACGAGATTTTGCTCCATGGTCTCGATATATCGGTCTTCTTACGGTGCTATTCGATCGATTCATTGGTGGTAAGGCATAATTTGCCCACAGTTTCGTACATACCATACCAGCTTGTTAGTTAACAGCCTTACAGGCCAGTTGGGTGACACGAGGTTAGGGGTATTTTAACGGGGTTGCTTGTATTTCAAGAGTGTTTTCTCTCTCTTTTTTTTTTTTATTTTGTCAATGTGGTCCTAATAATATGATCTGGTAATACTATATTTATTGAGACCGGACCGATAATTGGACCGACGAGACCATCAGTTCACTGGTTTGATTGTCGGACCACTAATTCAAAACGGTTCAATAATCCATAAATAAACAATTGATTCCATTCAATCAACATAGAGAGCATAGCCTATTGGTAGGTGTCCTTGCTTGTATGTAGACTATTTTGAAACCCAAAAAGATCCATGTGGACTGAATTACTCTATTTTTCCTGTACCTTTGAAAAGGAATAGATAACTTCGGTAAACAAGAGTTATACTAGTTAACTATTTAATTTTAGGTGCCAAATTAAAATTTAAACGAATGAGTACTTGAGTAGAGCCGTACGTTCATGGATATATCAATACGGCAACACACCAACGTACTTCCCTAGTATAGTGCTCCATATCGGAAAAAATGGATCATCGGGCGTTTCGATAAGGTGGAAATGTGTGCGATCGGATCCATGCTCAGTACTGTTTTAAATAAGCGAACTGTTTTTCTTTTCTTTTCTCAAACAGGCTGTGGCCTGTGGAGCACATACGTACCGAAACGATGCCACTCGCATGTTGTCGCACTGAAACACTGCCCGGTTATTAGTAGAGTCTATATACTTGTGCTTTTTTTTGTAGCAGGCGCAGGGCACAAGCACAACTTGCCTATACACAGGTAAAATACGGAATGTTTGGACGTGCACGTGTTCAGTCCGTCCCAGTAATACCTACGGCGCACAACGTTTTCCCGTGTATTTTCTATATAGTCAATGGGGTCCACATGCCAGTGGGCAGAAAAAAACAGTGGTCCGCGGGACCGGTAGTCAGACGTACGTACGGTTCGAGTGTAAAACTCTACTCTTTTCATCTCATAATAACAAATATAGTATATAAAACGTCTATTCTTTTCATTCAATAAAAAAATCTAGTACAAAATAAATATTCGTAATACTGTGGACTATAATATATCACTACCTCTTATTGTATTTGATTTTATGGGACGGATGAGGTAGCCATGAGTTTTTATAGTGCGCGTGAGCAGTGATCTGGTTGGGGATCCACCCACGTGAGAGTGAGACACCGAGACTCTACCAGCCCACGGTACTGCATCCGTGCATGCAAGGGATTTGGATCGTCTGACTTTCTGAAGTAACATCATGGCTGTGCAGTTATAGCACATCCACCGTCCATTTCATCCTACGGTCCTGCTTGCTCTCTCCTCCTCCCACTGATGCACAGGCACCCGATGTTTTCTACCGCACTAAGTCCTACAAAATCGGTACAACGTTCTCTATCGGAAATACTATCAATTCCGAATTTTAGTTTTAAAAGTTAATAATTCCAAAATTTGCAATAAATAAATAACAAGCTACACAACTTTATTTAATTTAAACTTTATTAGTAAGTTGAAACTGATATGAACTCTTATTTTAGTCCAAGCTACTGGAAAATAACTAATATATTGATCATATAATTAAATTTTAATATTAAAGATACTAACAAGAATAGCACATAATTATTTGTACAAGCTGTTTTGCACATATGAACCAAAACACTGCCTTTTATTTGAGACAATATCATGATGTAACGCTAAAACGGGTGCAGCCTTACAATCAAATAAACGATATATCTAACTGCTAAACGATATATTTTTTTTAAAAAAACTTTATAAATATAGGTTTCTAAACAATCAAATAAATCAACTTTTAACCTCAATTACATATGTGCTAATTACTTTTCTTGTTTTATGTAACACCGAAAAGCTTAACCATTCCCTCACTTTCGAACGAAGCCTAAATCAACTCTAAGTACTGTTATATTTGCAAATTTTGTCCTATGTTAGTTTTTTTTTTAAAAAAAATAGATATGTCAGAGGTTAGTTATGAATAAAATGGCAAGTTTCTTCACAATTGAGAACGTTTACCTTTTTTCACCAATTTTACTAGAATATACACGTTTATAAGGCAATGACATACCACTGTCACAGGATAAAAGTGCGAGACCACGCGGTCTCGCGCGCGGTGGGTGCGCGACACCGCGGTCTGCGTGAGACTATGCAAACTCGCGCCGATTATAGATTAATTAGCGTCATCGGCAATTAATTAATTATTGTTATTTCGTGCGAGCTCGCGCGATTAATAATCCTGCGTCATCATGGGCACTGTCGAACTGTGACAACGGTTTATTCGTGTAAATCCGTCGAAACTTGTATATTTTGGAAGAAAAAAAAGACTTCGACAGTATAATTTCAAAAAAAAAAATTCAGGAACTAGCCGTCTTTCAACTTGAGGGACAACCAGCAGAAAAAATAATTAATCGCTGATCAACAGAGCTGATGATTGCTACGCCTACGCCTAATGGGCCTGGAGCCGTAGGATGGAATGGACGGCCAATATTTCAGAACTGCACGCTGGTGACGTTGCTTCAGTAAGTCAGACGATCTGCATCCGTGCATGCAAGCGACGCCGCACGAAAATCTCTCGCTGCGTGTCGCAACTCGCAACTCGATCGCACGAGGCAGCGACGATCGGCGGTGAGCCGGTGGCGTGTTGAGGCGTGGCGGTCAGCCGGCAGGATCGCCCAGGTACAAACGAGAAGAGGCTTGTGAGCGAATAATATTTGACAATGTGGTGTTACAGTAAATATTTATTAATAATAGATTAATTTAGACATAATAAATTCGTCTCGTAGCTTTCTGATGGAATTTATAATTTGTTTCGTTATTAGACTATGTTTAATATTTCAAATATGTGTCCGTATATCCAATGTGATAACTAAACTTAGATTTTTTTCCCCGACTAAACAAGGTCTAAATGTGGATATATGGAGCAGGTGGGGGTGAAGTCCGAGGGGAATCGCTGCTGCATCAACTGTGAATAACTTTCGTTGTATAAATGAGAGTGTTGTCAATAAACAGTCTATTATTAGGAGTATATAAAGTGTGTTTGTTTGGGTTCTCTTTAAATTAAAACACAACCAACTGCAATTTTCAAACTTAGTTTTAAATTAATCTAGCTGTTTTTTTCTCTCTCGCTATTTTCTGTTTTTCTATAACTTTTAAACCGCTATGGTTGCGTTTGACTTGGATTACAGGGGATGGATGATAGATTATGTACCAATTATTTAAGGCCATAAACAATTATCCTTTTTTGAAAATTGGACTTAGAAAAGTATCCTAAGAAACTTAGTTTTATTTTTTCAAAACTACTCGAGCTAATAGTTTAGAAAACGTGTACTCAGTAATGTAGTAGCTGAAAAGAACGCAACTTAGGAGTATAAGCATAAAAATAATCCCGTCCTAAAATTATTTTTTCCCTTGGCTACGTGCAACGATAACCTTGTTTGGAGAGTGTCTGTTAGCTGCAACTTAATTTTCTTGCTTCTCTGAAAAGCACAGATTCTCACTTATATGCTGAAAATATATAATTGTAGAATTAAAAAATAAACTATAAATCAGAAACCGATAAATCTAACTTCTCTATATTCTCCTGTGCTTACAACTCATGCAGTATGCTCCTCATAACACAAAACCAATATTTCAGCCAAGCAGATCCCGCCAAGATGAATACACTTGTGGCTGGCTGAGCCAAAGGACCTGTTTGAAGGAACTTATGATTTTAAAAAGCTATTGGTTGGTAGTTAGCTTCTGTAAATCTTAAAAAAAATGTTTCATAGCTTCTGACATTTAATTTATTTTCTAAATTCTACAACTACATCTTTTCTAAATCTAATTGAAACCGAATTATTCAGCACTCCCTCCGTCCCAAAAAAACCAATCTAGTATTAGATGGATTATTTTGTACAATGAATCTAGATAAGGGTATATCTAATCTAATATTAAGTTAAGCTTTTAATTCTCAGAAAAGACACTTCTACATAAGCTTCCTCGAATAGGCCCAAAGTAACTACAGCCCACTGGCCCCCACCCAAAGGCTTAAACCGGCCCGTGAATCGGTGGGTTTTAGCCCTATATATTTCCACCTGGCAGGCTGGCATTACCTGCAACTCCCCACGCACTACTGTCTGTCTCTCCTTTAAAACCCACAAACGAAGGTTGGGTCTCCCTACTCTCTCTCTCTCTCCACGCTTTACAACTCAACCCCGCACCACCAGCCAGTCCACCACCACAATCCCAGGGCGGCGTCGCGGCCGGCAATGGCGGCTGTGGCGGGCGGTGAATACCTGCGCCAGTTCGTCGAGGAGACGGCCTGGTACAACGAGATCTTCCTCAGCCATGTGGTCCCGGGCGACTGGTGGCGCGCCCTCCCCCACCCGCTCCAGTCGTGGCTCCGCAACGGCCTCGGCGGCTACCTCATTTACTTCGCCTGCGGCTTCCTCTGGTGCTTCGTCATCTACTACTGGAAGCGCCACGCCTACATCCCCAAAGGTCCACGCTTCTCCTCCTCCTCCTCCTCCTATGCTACTGCTTCTTGATTTTGATTTGTGGATGAAGATGGATTTTAACAGGGAGGGTTTTTCCCCCCTATGTTTAACAGGAGTTGTTGTTCCTCTCTTTTTGAGAATTTATTAGTGGAACATGCCTGATGCCATTAGAGGGAAAAGGGCATTCCAAAAAAAATTGATATTTTTGGGTGTGTGGGAGTGTGACGTGAGGTTGGGCACACGGCCGCTTTCATTAATGAGGTGTAAGGGATTTGGACTTGAAGATTTTCAGTGGTTTCGGCGCTTCAGAGGGATAACGATGGCGATAGATTTGTAGCTAGTGCTGAGAACGAACGAAAGATTCCAGCTTTGCTTCCAAATGACCGTCCTCCCTTCGGATTTTGTTTGGTGGGTTGTACATGATCTATAATGTTCGCTGCAGGTGTGTGTATCTTTCACTTCGTACTATCCGTGGCCTCGTCTACGCCTTCTATTTTGGTTGAGAATTGATTTCCCTTTGGGGATTGCCTCTCTCTTTGGATCATAGATAGTGAAGATAGATATCTGGAAATATATGCTAAGTGGGAGACTGTGGTTTATACTCCATTGTTGTGTAGATGTTTGCGGCATTCTGCTTGTTAAAATAAAATCTGCATAACTGTCTAGTGATTCTTTTCGTAAGGATTTTAGGTTTCTGCTATCACGTTGTTTGAAGCATTGAGAGTTAGAAACTTGGTATGACGGTCCAGTAGAAGCATATCAAGACCTTAGCGATCCCACCGAAGAGCTTTAGCAACCAAACATGACCTATTATGGGCCAACAAAAGAGAAGAAAAATAGCTAGATGAACTGACATTCTGAAAAATAAAAACATTAGATACGCTAACAGATAAATGGAAGTGCGCATGACTGCATGTTACTCATGTATTAGATCTGTTCCAATGTCTTGTAAGGGTAGGTGCATAGTTAATTGACTAGTTTGGCTGGCTTCTGACCCCAGTCACATGTTACTAGTTAGACGTTGTTGTCAAGTTTTTTAAGAGCCAGGGGGAGATCACATGGTTCACTAAACAAACCATGATAGCAAAGTTAAAACCTTAATTTGTTTTTTGGGAGCATATCATCCCACAAATGGACACATTCTCAGAGATAAGCTGAAATCATAAGTAATCAGCCAGCATCCTGCATCCCAGAAAGAGCTTTTTTACAAAACACATTGTTTAAAATCCAGAAATCAGACTTGGATGGCCTTCTTGTTGTCATCCTTCCATTTACCTTCTTGTTCTGTTCAAGTGGTCATTATTCATTTTTGCTTATGCATAAATAGTTCACACATTTCTTGTTCTTTCTATGATGTTAGGCATGCTTTCTACAACTTCAGGTACTAGATATTTAGGCAGCTTGTTCCAAAACGCACACCACACAGACACCTGTGTAGTAAATATCAAGGCCATGCAGCAAGATGCGCATGATTGTGTTATCTTTTGAGTTCATCACTTTCTGGATTTCTCGGCACAAAGCCTGAAATGGTGTCTAGCCTGTCTTCTTATGAACTGTGAACCAGTGATTGTTGACTAACCTCTCCTGTGGGACCAAGATACCTTTAGTTTGTTCCTTGTGGCTCAGGCTCAGCACAGTTGGACAAGTGGGATGGAACCTTTTGAGCTGGTTTTTTCCCCTTGTTTTGGGATCAAGTTCCATTTTGCTGTATGACAGCTATTACACGCAAATGATGTTAGCCCAGTTTGTCACCATCATTCATGTATTCAATATGATTTGGTGTGCTGTAGCCTGAGCAGGCATTGTTTCAGCTCTAGGCCATTTGTTGAAACTAACCTGGCAGTATAGAAACTATAGCTAGATCATTGTTTTTTCATGCAAACCATTTTATACCCATTAATCATGTATCGAATATTGCAAATCCATACATACTAGCAGTGGAGACTCTGACCTTCCCAATAGATGTCTCTTGTTTCTTAATATAGCAATGTTGCTTATAATGGTTATTGAAATGAGTTAGTCCACGATGACGAGCACATTAAACAATGTGTATGTAATATGTGATAAGGTTTGGTGGAAGCTGATGCTGAAATCTTATGACACTTGATGCAGATTCTATACCTACAATCGAAGCTATGAAGAAGCAAATAATTGTTGCGTCAAAGGCTATGCCTCTCTATTGTGCCCTTCCAACCTTATCTGAGTACATGGTTGAGAGTGGATGGACACAGTGTTATGTTAATATCAGTGAAGTTGGTTGGCCAATGTACCTGGTTTATCTGGCTTTATATCTTATCTTTGTCGAGTTTGGAATTTACTGGATGCACAGAGAGTTGCATGACATAAAGCCATTGTACAAGTACCTGCACACATACCACCATATTTACAACAAGGAGAATACCCTATCACCATTTGCAGGTAAGTTTTTTATGGAGCCGTTTAATATTGCAAATTCACTTTTTATGTTTCGTTGTGCATAGATATATAATGAGAACAGATTCCATATTCCGAATGCTTATTTTTACCATGCTTCCAGCTTTTTTAGTATAATTCTGTGTATTAGTTATATATATTCCTGCTAATTAAATGTGCTTAAACACTAGGATACCTTATTTAAGGCTCCTAAACCTGTTACCTGTAGGCCATACCATAATAAAAAAAAAATGCCATGGCGCTCCAATGTGTTACATTTTTAAACAATACAATTTTCTTTAGTTAACTCCTTTGGTGCTGAGAATTGTGTATTCTTCCACCAAGTTTCTGATTTATGCCTTGCATGCTTTCCAGGACTAGCATTCCATCCACTGGATGGGATTTTGCAAGCCATACCGCATGTGTTTGCGCTCTACCTTATCCCAACACACTTCAGGACACACATTGCTCTCTTGTTCATAGAGGCCGTGTGGACAACTAACATCCATGACTGCATTCACGGCAAGGTTTGGCCGGTCATGGGTGCTGGCTATCACACCATTCACCATACAACATACCGTCACAACTATGGCCACTACACCGTGTGGATGGACTGGATGTTCGGCACCCTTCGAGAGCCAGAAGATATCTTGAAGAAGGATTAGGATCGAATTGTTCGGCACGGCGCGGCGCTGGCCTCTCGTCTTCGTAGCAGTCGGAAGAAGGGGGTTCTATGTATTTATCCTGCTCGATGCTATCTGTTATCTTTCATGTACCAATGTGCTGTTTCAGTATGCTAGATGAACATAAAAGTGAACTGTAGTGAGTTCATCATCCCTGGAATGCAATGGAATCGAGAGATATATCCTGGGTAGGTTCCAGGTGTTTGTACCATTCCTGAATTTCTCTGTACTTCTTTGTGTCAAAGAACATGATGAACAGTTGTGGCCAGCTTTTGTACAGCAATAACTATTTGATTGTAACTGCTGCCATCCTTTTGTATCATGAATTTTTCTCCGTTTGTTACAGTCTGGTAGTAAAATTTCTTGAAAGCTTATATTGGGCTTTTGCCTTTAGAGAGTTACAGATAAACTTTTTGTGATGGGTTTAAATTAGGGCCCAATACGAACTGGCCCTGAAATTGAAGCCTTGAGGCCCAAACAGTCTGCTGGATTTCCGGCCTGTTTAAGGCAGGGAAAGAACTCAAGCAGTGCAAAATGAAAAAAGGAGCCAGAAAATCATCCCCCAGTCAAAAATTCACCTTCTCATGACTCGAACTGTGAAATTTCCGTTCGAAACGTGTGAAACTTTCTCCAATTTAGAACTCCAAACCATTAATCCTAGGTAACCTTGTTCAGCTGTTCAAAATAAACAGCAGCCATATAATCACGTCGAGTCGCACTGCTCGTGTAAGTCGCGTTATATTACGGGAGAGAAATTTGGGCAAAGATATTGCTGTCGATTGATGTCTATCACTCACAATCTTTCTCTGTCGTACCAGCACGACGGTGTAGTGACATGCTTTTTCCCAGTTGCTGCTGCTTGGTCGGTCCAGTAACGTGCACACCAAAATCTCGTTAATTAGATTGTTACACCCGACAGTCAAAATTAAATACAGGTTAATGAGTCATCAGGTCATGCATTATGCTCGGTAAAAGTCTAGCTTTCCTGTAATTGCACGCTCGAAAGTGGCATGTCATGATTCAAGTGAATGCGTCTTTTTTGTTAATTCAGTACTACTCCCAGAAATATAATTGCTGCCGAATCCGTTGAATCAGGAAATGCTAAATATGATTAAATTGCTGTAGATTACTAGATTTGAGAGGAGTTTGTATGTTGCATCTGAATGCAAGATAATTACCGGTGGACAAACTTCATATAGGTCTAGGTCGGTCTCGTGCAAGTGACAAAATCAACGCGTTTTGTAGCGTGTCATGCATATATGATAGGATTAGGATGGGTCTGCTTGCTCGTCCTGACGAAAGAAATGAAAGAGATACATATCCAATGGCTACTGGCTAGTATTATCACTTTTTCAAAATGCATGACGATACTATTGATTTTTCACACAACGTTTGATTATTGTTTTTTCAAAAATTTAGTTAAATATATAAAAATGTAAGTTAAAATTATATTTTATTTGATAATAAAATAAGGCACAACAAAATAAATAATATTGATATATTTTTTTAACAAGACAAATAGTTAAATATTATAGAACAACGTTATAAATTTTAAAATGGAGGGAGTATATTTTTTCAGTCCAAGAGTTAATCTCTTTTGTTTCCTCTGCTTGTACCCAAAAGGAAGTTTGGCATGAACTGGTGATCATTGGTTGCTTAAGAAGCTATAGCTTTGTTCCAAGCTATTAATATACAAAAGTAGCGTCCTTTTCTCCTCCTGTTTTGTTGGTTACCACCAACAGTATATTCCATGCACCTTTGTTCATGCTAACCCCTCGATCGATCCGACGTGGTTGATTTGGTAGGTCTCAGAAAAGAATTAACGCTAGCTTTTGATTTGTCTACATGTATGTGTCGCTGTTAATCTCAGTATTAGCAAGATCAATGGCAAGTCTACACGCGGAGATGCAGCGAATGACACCGACGTGCGGCGAAGAATTAACGCTGCATGCCTTGATTTCTTCGCCTGCGTGTGACAGGGACATGAACACGATGTGCATCTCCTTTTCTGAACTTTTACGCTGAGAAATACTGTAGTAAACGAGACCTGATCCGATCGATCGATGGAAACGACCTAGGGGTCCAGCGCAAAGTTTAAATTTTAGTTAAAATTAAAGATTATGTGCTGAAAAGTTATATGTATAACGAGTTAATATGATAAAAAAAAATAAAGTTTGGATCCAAACTTTGTATATAAAGACAGCCCTACTGCATCGTCGCCGTGAGCTTTTTGCTGCGACATGTCGGGGGAAAAACTTGTCCCATCGATCAACACAAGACGACGCGTTTGCGATTTGGTTTTTTGTACGGTTCGGTGGAATCTCGTAACACGGATTGTTCCGGTAATATTCCACTGCTAATTACAGTACAGCCGAATACACGCTTTTGAGTGTTTCTGAAAGGCCACCGTGATGCTAACAGAACATTATCTTCAGTGTTTGCCTATTTTCTTTAGATAATGAAATAAATTCTGGCTTTTATTGTAACGGAGCTACAGTCACTTATTACACGATTCGTCCGAGAGCATATACAATATAGTAACTCACGAGTCACGATGTAAAGACTAATACTTTATCATTTAATGAGACTTGCATTTATTCGGTGTTTGCTTATGGCTCGGCAATAATTTTGTTAAGTTTGCATACTATCACACTATGATTTATTCGATCTTCTTTTAGCGCCACTATTTTTGGGCTTGTTGGAAGTGTAGTGGGGCTCCGCCACCACTTTCCCTCTTTAGTGGTGTAGCGTTTTTTCAGTAATAGTTTCTTTACCTTAGCAGTCTTTTTGTTTTTCTCCTTTTTTTTTTCTTGCTCCCAGGCAATGGTCGTCCGGTCAATTGCGTTTTGTAGAAAAAAAAACTATGTTTTCTTCTAATATATTGACGTGTAATTTTTTTTACGTGTTCACGAAAGAAATGAGAATGTTCTACATGTATCAGGCCGAGTTTAATTCCAAAGTTTTTCTTCAAACTTTCAACTTTTCCATCACATCAAAATTTTTCTACACACACAAAATTCAAATTTTTCTATCACATCGTTTCAATTTTAGTGTGAACTAAACACATCCTCAATCATTTACTGTCTTCAAGTAGGAGTAGTAATAAGCCTCCAATGGTCCAATATTCCAAGCTAGCTAGGCACATCGGCCGTATCGCGGTCGGAGAATTTGCGAGCCAGCGAAGAGAACTTTTTCTTCGTGCGATGCGATGAACTGCTGCTGCGTCGTACGTTCCGGGCCGGACAAGTACGCCTCAAGTGGATGACCAAACTGGTTAATTGGTCTTTGGACTCTAGATCCGTCCGCTCAATTTCATTTCGCCGTACAAGTCACCGCACCTTCCATGTGCAAAGTTTGATTTGAATTACGAAAAGTCGGGAGAAAACAGACCGTGGTACGTTGAATGCCGAGTGAAAAAAAAACCTATACTTTAATGGTTGATATGATATGAAGTTTTTCTTGATCTGTTTTACAATCAAGAAGCATGCCTATTTTCACCGTTGAAAGAAAAAATAATTCCGTTTACCTTTGCGTAAGGTGAGGCTTTAGTCATCTGGACTTTGTTTGTTCGGTCTGTGTGGAGGCCAGGTTTTTAATTAATTTTTTTAAAATACTCCCTTCATTAATAAAAATAACTCCTTTGCGGAAGCTCATTGAAACTATATCAAGACAAACATTTCTAAATGCTACTTTACTCACATTAACCATCCACCATTTTTTTTCTCTCATCTTACCTTCCACTCTAACCCTCTCTCTAAATGAGGTGCATGATAGTCTTCTAGTTTGATCTTTATTTTTGCAGAAACCCATGAAAGTGCTTATATTTTTAACGAAGGGGAGTAGGAAGGAAGTGTACCTGTTGCATACGTGGACACCTTGTTTACCGTTTCATGAAATTTCATTACCTTTAAATATGTTAATTTTATTTATAAAGGGTGATATTTTTTAATTTTTATTTATTTGATTCTCTTTCTTTGCTCGGCCCTACTCCCTCCGTCCCAAAAAAAACTCAATTCTTAGGTTTCCGTATCCAACGTTTGACCGTCCGTCTTATTTGAAAAAAATATGAAAAATTTTAAAAAGATAAGTCACACATAAAGTATTATTTATGTTTTATCATCTAACAACAATGAAAATATTAATTATAAAAAAATTCATATAAGACGGACAGTCAAACGTTGGATACGAAAACCCAGGAATTGAGTCTTTTTGGGATGGAGGGAGTAATTGGCACCTCGTCGGCTCCATTTGAATTGATACAAACAATAGAAATATATAAGTCATGTACTAAAATTATTTTTTCGGTGCTTTGATCACGTGTCTCGGCTTGAAGGTCTGTGCGGATTGTTTGACTCGATGAGTAAAAGCCTTAGGATTGCTTGAAGGAACTTCATGAGTAAAAGCCTCAATGTGTGCTCTCCATTTCTAGAGATTACCATGTTATTAGTGGGATAAAAAGAGAGATAAGTAGGCATAAAACTTATCCAATGTAGGAAATAATAAAAAAAAAGCTATAGAAAAAGGCACAATACACATCCATACTAACTTTCATGTTTTTATATTATGTATGTTTATAGTACACTATAGGTATATATTAGTTTTCACTACTACATAAATTTTAATAAGAAACACCCTCAAATGTGCCAGATAAACTAAAACCGGCACGCATATAAGGCTTTCCCTGTCCTTTTAATTCGTCATATGGATCTAGAATTTAAAACCGGCACATATAACCCACTATAAGTATGTTTTTTTAGAAAAACGACACCAATAATATTTCTAACATCTAGGGGATATAAGTGTCGGTTTTTTTTAAAAAAACAACTGACACTTTAGGGTGCTGAGCCGAGCCAAGAGCCAGTTGGGCCTGGTGTGGAGCACAAAAAAGAAGAGAAAAACAAATCTCTTTAAGTCTCGTGACTCTCATCCTTATCCTATTTGTCCTCCCGCCTCGTTTCCTTCCCTCTGCACTTCTCTCTCCGCACCTCTCTCCCATCTTTCAACACAGCGGTGGGAGATGTGGCTCCTCAACATGGCGGCAGCACGGTGGCCATGCAGTGGCGGGCACGTCTCCTCAGCATTGTGGCGGCCACCAGCACAACGATGCAGCGGGGGCCGAGTCTCCCTGGCGCGGCGGCGGATGCCATATCCGAAGCAATAGCGGCTTATTTTGTAATGATTTTGATTGGATTAATCTGGGCATCTCATGTACTTGATTATTTTGGGATGATTTTGATTGGATTGAGATTTAGTTTTGTGTTAGATTTGTGATGCATCGAGTCTTATTTTTTTTTTCATTCCTATGACCTTAAAGGTGCTAGTTTCTAAAAAAACACTCTTAATTCTTCACATCAGCATGTAAGGTGTCGATTGGGAAATGCGATAACTATGCCAGGTTCCCAATCGACATCTATGTTTATGTCGTTGTGTTTTGATGAAGAATTAAGTCAAGTGAACACTAATAACCAATAAACAGCAAAAACATTTTAAGATAAAAATACATATCAATTCAAGTGGGCTGTGCTTGTACCTAAGCGTATCTGGTCAAACCCAAGAAACAAAATTTAATCGGTTACACGTAGACCATACGTAGCAGGCGTATCTTGCTTGTACAGCACGCCGAGCCATCCATCAGACGTGCCGAGTGTTTGGTTACACATGTCGCCGTCGATCCTACACATGATTTGGACAATCTGAGATAGGTTAAATTCACGCACTTTACGGTCGCAAAAGCTCCCAACTTTATATCTTTGTTTCGCTGTCATTAGAGTACAGGTGTAGCACTGAAAGTACCTGCAGCCACATGTTGCTCACACTGCCGTGGCTGCTCGGCAGTTATTTCTCCCCAATTGAAAAATGGTGTACTTCTGAGTTGCTTGCCAATGGCATCATATCATATGGACTAACCTATCTGTATATTGAAAGCGACAACTAATTTGGAAGATAGTATTAAGCAGGCATGGCCTATTGCCCTGCTTTATAACTTGCCATGTTTACCTTCCGTTTTCGAAGTTAAAACCGCTCCCAACCAAAATCCAACAAAACCGATCAAAATTTCATACATAAACAAGCTAAAAACAATATATTTTCATAAACCTCCAACCATCATTTGTGAACCCTGGAACTTACTAGCATTTTGGGGACGGTGATCTATATATAAGTTGATCATGCCACTTGACCGAAGTAATGAAAAATAATTTTAATGGACATAAATTAAAAAACCTCCCCAAATTAGTTTCAAATTAGGTTTTAAAATTCAAAATAACGCAGTAAATTAACTGGTGGATCACAGCGTTGAAGTTAAATGCTACCGGTGCCTGCATTGCATCTGAATGTTTCGGTACTTGCGTGGGACTGAGGTGGTGGTCGCTGCATGGACAGCAATGGCGGCTTGCTGATTTTGTTCGCCGCAGGTGAGTCTCTATCGCTCAGTACTGCGTTTGGAGTGAGTGCGAGAAACTTCTTTGCAGTATTCACCATGAGTCATTAAGAAAAGTTTAACCCTTTAGTAGCAAGTCCTAATCATAGATTAGTAACCGAGCAAAGTAGTGTTTGCTTTACTACTGGCTACTGAATATTGAGCTTAAGCATACCGGGGGAATCAAGCCGTACTAACAGTAGATCAAATTATGGCTGGCTACCTGTAAAGTTCAGAAAACAGGCATCAGAAAAATGGTTGTGAAATAGTATTTTGTTAGTTTAGAGGAGTATAATTAATAGTACTAGAGGATATGATTGTATTTCTCTGTATTTTTCAGTAGTGAAAACTTTACCTATATCTGAAGTGGCACATAAGTATTCAAGAACTACTCATTTCAAAATTTTGTATTTTAGAACGGAGGAAGTAATATTCATCGGTTCATCTTCGCCCTAATAGTATTCAATGAAGACGGTCTTGGGCTCTTGGCAAACAGAAGGGTCACTGAAGTACTGAACACTAGCTTCAGACCAAGACCGCTGTACCCTGCTTAGGCTTCATAATTTAATCCTACCAAATTTGCGTCCTTGCCAAATTGTTAAATGTTATCTTAAGATGACCTTAGCGTTCTCTGAAGTATCCAGATTCCTGAATTCCTCTTCTTGTTTAAATTGACCAAAAAAGCATGAGAGTTTGAATGCCTTTTTCTTGTCCTTTTTGTTGGATGGATGCGCACCTTTGAGATACCTACTTCACTAGTTTGTTTGTTTTTAATGGTGTTAGCCAAATGGTCATATTTGAGACACGAATTTTCCCCTGATTAGTTCTTGAGAAAAAGCTCAAACGTCTAATGAACCTTAAATCTAGAAATTCTCCTAACAACATATAATTTGTGGATAATACTTCTATACCTGTGTTATTCATGATTAAAAAGACATTGCTAACAAATAAACTAGGATGAAAAAATTCTAAAAGTAATTTAAAAATTAAGCTTTAAAATTAAAATTTTTACAGCGGCTTGTGAGCTGAAAGACAGACGATAGGAAGCATTCCATATGTCGCTTTTTTGCTGTTAAGTCATTTTGGATATATTTTTTTTGGACAATCATTTTGGATTTATGAATCTAACAAAACAAACAAGAGGGAAGATGTGCACACCAATGAAAATGATAGATGCCCATCAAGTCTACACGCGTCGTAAGACTGACATGGAGATTCTGAGCAAGACAGCGATCGGCATATGAGCATGGCTGCAAGTTCAACTACCCCCCCAACGATGAAAACGACTTTGTCACATGAATAAATCCAAACCGCAGATATGTTCACTATATGCATCCATATATTAATTTAAGAAAGAAATTGTTTAAAACTTTGGCACATTTATATATGTGATCATTTTTCAGATCTTGACTAGAGGGATATTACAAGTCTCGGTACGCGTTTTCATGACAGGAGCACCTTGGCTCTTAGATCTTCTGTTCGTTAAGAAAATATGGTTTGCTCAACAATGCCATTAACAGACAAAATCCAAAGTTTCAGTTTTGTCACATTGGTATAGCATACTAATTGCTCCCTTCATCACTCCACAAAATTTCAAATCTAAACTCGATTTACAAATTTAGAAACCTAAATGATTTCCAACCTAAACATAGTTCACATTCGTTGGCTATGGTTAATAACGTAGAAAATAAACGAGACAACTAACAAAATTTTATGGTAGGATTTTTATATTTTTCACTATTGAAAAGCCAAATCTGTAAAAAAGATAACGACGAAAAAACAACTAGAATCATTTAAAATTTATAATTTTAGCTGTGGATCATAAACCAGCAAGCAAACAAATGATGGTTTCATCATCAAATTGATCAAGTGCAGGGCAGCACAACTGATGAACTGATGGCCAACCACACCGCGGGCTACAAAGTGGGGATCTCTAATTTCACAGCGTTAGTACGTGACTACGTGCTAACTATCTTGAGATTTGGAGCGGCCCAAGTCAAGGTCTTTTCCTACGTGTAACGCGTACTCCCATTTCAATACCCCCCCCCCCCCCCCCCCCCCCCCCCCCCTTGCCAATCAGCCGCCGATGCGCCGTGGCAAGTAACCGCGTGGCCCACCATGCAGGTTACTACTTGTACTGATTTCATTTTTATTCTGGTCTTTCTCGAGGACTTGTATTTTATACTAGCAGCAAACTACTAAAATCATTGTTGTTTAGTTAAATCCATCTTGAGAGAGAGAGAGAGAGAGAGAGGTCCATCTCTGCGATTGTCATGGCTACAGGTCTAGTCATGCTTCCAAGTTCCAACTGTAGCGTAGACTGGAGTGTTATTTTTTTTAATTAGATGATGAAGTGTTGTTTGGGGTTGTACTTGCAATGGGCTAGTTGCATTAACAAAAGACATTTCAAAGATCAAAGAGTGATCGAGATACTAAAATGGCGGTTAAAACGCGTCTTTCATGCGCCACTTGCATCACCAGAATATGAGGAAGATGCCTACCACGACATGCTTGTTCTAGATTTCAGAAATTTAAACCAAATCTCAGTATTTGATCACTATCCCTCTTTAGCACAAGTTGACACAACCACACAGCAATGGTGATGGATTATGGAATATTCAGATTGTAGAGTTAGTACTCTAAATGAGTACTAACATGCTTCACTAGATCATGTTATTGCTTAAAACATGCTTGATTTTTAATGGTCATTTGTGATTCAACGGTTCAGGCATATCATATCACCGGTAGTAGTTGCATGTAGATGGAGCAGACTTTTGTGAGGCTGTCAATTACTCCATCTTTGTCTGTTGACAAGACCATCAGTTAGTTTAGTTAAATCGGTAGCAGATCCAGAATATGCCATAATGAACCTTAATTGAAAATACTTGTTAATTTACCAGGAAATGGGTCCTGCTTCAGGAGCAGCATTTTTTGTCAACTGCTCTAGCCGAAATTCCACCTCCAAATTCAAAAGTTTTCTTGCTTGGACACTTTCTTGACAATTTACCAGTTTTGGTGTTTGTGTGCTTGGACTCATGTTTGTTATTGTCCATTTTAAATGTCGACTACATCAGCCCCTGTAATCGCCAAATTTTCAACTCTGTTTAGAGAGACAGACAGTTTGCTTCTCTGTATCACAGAAATAAGGTTCATGTATATGCAGATGTACAAATGTAGGAGTACAATGCAAGTAGCGAACAGTTTACACAAAGAGAAACATTTGTTTACCAATCATTACGATGGTTTCTTATCATATTCAACACCCAAATCCCATCGTTCTTGTATTCTCCACTAGTCTTGGGTCATCCATTCTTCAGACAGTTTTGTCAGAAAAGCAACAAAGCTAAGAACAAATACTAATGCAATCCAGAGACAAATTTAATTTTCCTAGAATCATCAATAAAAGTACATTAGGAATCCTGTTCTTTCTGTACTGTCTACATGACGGCGGACGGCCGCCTGTCACATAATCTTTCGGCGCCGGAGAGGAGCGAGACGACGACGCGACGACGGGAGAGCGACGTTGACCTCTGCGAGCCCATGACATGGCACCATTACATCACACTCTCTCTCTCGCTCGCTCGCTACTCCAGACTGAAGCAACCTCCTTCGTCTCGCCTTCCCGGAATCTTCCTCCCAACTTCCATCCTCTCACTGTTCGAACCGCCATTGCGGCTGCAGTATAAATCGAGCCGTCCGCACACTGCAACTTCTCCTACGCAAACCACCCCAACCTGCACAACCTCTCCTCACCGAACCAAAATCTCACAGCTTCGCTTCTCTCTCGCCTCCCGAAGAAAATAGCTAGAGAAAACATTCGCGGATCAAGAAGGAAAAAGAAAAGGAACACTTGAGCTTGTTTGGACTGACAACAATGGCGGCGAAGCGGCTTCACGACGGCTACGGACAGGAGGACCAGCCCGACGACAAGCGTGTGCGCCGCATGCCGTCCTTCTCGACGTGAGCTAGCTTTCTTCTCCTTCGCTATTGCTCTGCTTGTGATCGTTCAAGGGGAGATTGGTTCTAATTAACATGTGTTTGCTTTTCGATTCCAGGGTGATCCGTGAGGCCTTGATGGTGAAGCAGATGCAGACTCTGTTCGTCGCACTGGAGCCACTTCTCCGTAGAGTGGTAAGCAGGCAGGAGATGATCGATTTGCAGTTGCACAGAGCTTGTTCCAACTGTTCTTGGATTGCAGTGTGCTAATTGCTCTGTTTCTTGGTTACTTGCAGGTGCAGGAGGAGCTCCAGGCAGGTCTCGTGCGCAGCCCGCGTTACATCGAGAGGTGAGAATTCACAACGAAATCCACAAGAACAGCGTCGAACAGCAGCAAGAAATCCGAATGATGTATAACATTGTTTGATCTGTATTGTCAGGATGTCGCCTGAGACGCCGCCGGCTCAGCCGCCGATGTGGAAGCTGGCGTTCCGGTTCAAGCCGCAGCTCCCGATCTTCACCGGGAGCAAGATCGAGGACGTGAACGGCAACCCACTGGAGATCATCCTCGTCGACGTCGACACCGGCGCGCCGGCGACGATCTCGCAGCCTCTGCGCGTCGAGGTCGTCCCGGTCCTGGGCGACTTCCCGCCGGACGACCGCGAGCACTGGACGGCGGAGGAGTTCCAGCAGAGGGGCATCGTGAAGGAGCGCTCCGGCAAGCGCCCGCTCCTCACCGGCGACGTCAGCCTCACCATGCGCGACGGCTGCGTCGCCGTGAACGAGCTCCAGTTCACGGACAACTCCTCCTGGGTTCGCTGCCGCAGGTTCCGCATCGGCGTCCGCGTCGTGCCGGGCAGCTACGACGGCCCAAGAATCGGCGAGGCCATGACCGAGCCCTTCGTCGTCAGAGACCACCGCGGCGAACGTACGTTTCGTCAGAGACCATCACGAGTTCACCACACTACATCTCTCTCCTCTTCTCTGAATTGTTTCCCTGACGATTTGGCGTGTGATTTGCAGTGTACAGGAAGCACTACCCTCCCGTTCTTGGCGACGATGTCTGGAGGCTTGAGAAGATTGGCAAGGAGGGTGCCTTCCACAGGAAGCTGACGCAGCACAACGTCAGGAACGTGCAGGAGTTCTTGCGGCTGCTCACGGTTAAGCCGGACGAGCTGCGCGCTGTAAGCTTCCACCGCATTTGATCTCGCAAATCACAATGCTTCTCCAACGCATGGGTGGATTCTGAACATTGCTCTGTTCTTTGTGTTCAGATCATGGGCGACGGCATGACCGATCGCATGTGGGAGGTGACGACGAGCCACGCCAAGAAGTGCGTCCCCGGCGACAAGGTGTACATGTACAGCACGCAGCACGGCACCGTCTACGTCAACTCCATCTTCGAGCTCGTGAAGGTCGAGCTCGCCGGCGTGGAGTACCAGCTGCACCAGCTGAACAGGGGTCAGAAGGCGTTCGTGCATCAGCTGCTGCTGGCGGCGTACGAGCAGCGAAACAACCTCCAAGAGGCCGACGCCATGGCGCTCCACTACAACGACGTTCCTCTGCTGCAGAGTAAGTATCGGTTACTACAGATTTGCTCAACATCGAGCGTTAGTTTCGCAGTGTTCTCATCTGTTCTTGTGCTTGAACAATCTGCAGATGCAGCGGAGATAACTATCCCGGCGCTTGGAGACACGCAGCTGTGGATTCAGAACAGTCTCAACAGCCAAGAAATCGACTTCCAGGTCGACGAGATCCCCCAAGCTAACTTTGCGCTTCAGTGGACTGGCCAAATGTACAACATTTCAGGCTAAGAACAGTCACTGATGAACAGTAACTAAGGCTGGGGACTTTAAAAGGTTTCAGAAATAGGGTGTACATTATCCAACTCTACTACTATGTCCATTATGTCTTTTCAAGTTCGCGTCTGTATAACTGTGTTCAAGTGACACGAAGGTTAAGGGTAGGTGAACAACAGCTTGAGCGGCCCTCACTGTCTCGCAGAGAATGTGGCCAATTTGGCCAGCATCGGCGAGAGCAAGAAGAGGCGAGCAAGTTAATTCTTTGGTTTAATTGGTATCCTTTGTTGCAGTTTTTCTTCTTCGTGTTTAGTCAAGTAGTAGTGTTCTTCTCCCAAAGGTTGCATTGTTAATGTTGGGGTGTCGCAACATGGAGAAGGAGAACATGTATGATGATAATGCAGAACCTGTAAGAGCAAACCGGTCGTTCTGCGATGTTAACATTTTGCTGAAGTTTTTGTGTCTGTAACATCAAGTCCCAGTAAATAAATAACTCATTTTTTTTTTTGTACACAGAGTCCACTTGGTCTTCAGATCTCTTTAGCAGTGGTGCCTGAAGCCTGAAACTGAAACACAAGCTTGACTTGCATTGCATATCTGAATCTCTTTATTTCCCCCTTTCTGAACTTAGCTTGGCATGCACATGCATAGTTTCACTGGGTGATATACGGGGAAAAATGAACGAAACGTCTAAAACCAAAATTAATGTATGAATAAAAAAATATACCAGTATTATTAACGGTTCAAAATCTAATACTGTAAAATAGACTTACGATGAAAGAAACCACAACTCCAACTAGTTTCAAAATTTAAACTGTAACTCTAAAATTAAGTTTCAAAATTAAAATATTGATTACAATTGACAGGTCTTTGTTTTTTTTAAAAAAAAAGTTTACAATTGGCAGGTGAAAGGTAACTGTGGGGCCATCCTCTATTCCTGACCCGCCCAAAGCCCCACAAACAACAAACAATTTGGAGCAAGAAAGACTGGGTGCCAGGCGAGTAGGCGACGTGGCCTGAGAAGTCAAGTCAAGAGAGAGAGAAAGAGAGAGAGAGATAGTTTGCGCGTTAAACATCAGACGTGGGCGCAAAACTGTACTGCGACAAGCAACCCTAGGAAACGAAAGCAGAGGGCAGAGCAAACTCCGGGATCTCTTCCCAACTCCGGGATTCAACAAAAGCAAACCGCGTTGCACTCTTTTTTTCTTCTTCTTTTGTTTTTTTGGCGATTGACTATACACTAGAGGACGAGGAGGAGCATAAGCAAGTCAATTGTTGTTATCTAAAACACATATTGTTCCAATTATCTTCACAATGTATCGTAGCCGATTTTTGACCGTCGGATATTTGGATCTATATCCGGCTCCTCCTTATCCTACAATTAATTAGGTATTAGCAAAAAGTTTTTTAAAAATGATTAATATGCTTTTTATAACAACTTTTCTATAGATTTTTTTTAAAAAATGTAGAAGTACACATATGAAACCGTTCAAAAAAAAGTACACGTATGGAAAACAATAGAGTAGACGCTGGGAAACTGTACCATAGAATACACCCGAATCCTCGATCTTCAGTTCATCAGATCACCCACGGCCAATAATCCAGCAATTTCCTACTTTTCTGGGCTTTATCTAAACCTGATTGTCATCCCTCGAAAACGTAATTGTGCAAAAAAAATATATTATCTTTGATGTCGATCAAATGGTGAAAAATATCGATTGGGATTACGCTAAAAGCGATAAGTATGCATTATTTATCTTTAGCAATTTTGTTATGCTTAATAGGCCGGCTCTATCAGGTCAGTTCAGATTGAAGGGACGTGCAGGCCCAGAGAAAAGTATCCAACCTCAAGGCCCGAACTTCCGATATCTCCACTGCACTGGGCCGCTCAAAGCCCAGTTCAATTTAGCACATGAAAACCCACAGAAGTAACAACAGAACGGGCCGAAATCGGTATGCTCATGCATGATCATATACACACGAGACATGGTACTTTAAATTGGTCGTTTATTTACTGCAAATCTGTAGGTAGCAAATACAAATCCAATACCCTCTTTTACGGTTTAAATTACCACACACGGACACGCCAAGGCCCTATAATCACAACATAAAACAACATCACATCTCTTCTGATCGATCTAAAAAATAATTCCAATCCCAATATAATCCGTATATATGCAATGCACTTAACCGTTCTATGTACTACACGTATGAACGTATGAATCCCCCCCCCCCCCCCCCCCCCCCCGATGATGGAGTTGGCTGGCTAGAGATCCATGTCGAGCACGAGTGGGCCATCTCCCTTGCCGACGTCGAACTGCTGGTGCTTCATCTCGCCGGCGCCGGTGGTGAGCTGCACGACGTACTTGCCGTGGAACCCCCTGAACTTGAAGTGGCCGCTGCCGTCGACCTGCCCCCGCGCGTGCGACGTCCACTCCTGCCGGAGACCCACGTAGCGGTGGCCGGCCTCGTTGAGCTTCCCGTCGGCGTCGACGAGGTGCGCGTGGGAGCGCCACATGTTGCCCTGCATGAACCCCCACAGCATGATCCCCTCCACCGCCGGGTGCGCGAACGCCTCCCGGAGCACGATCTCCAGGTCGTCGGCGCGCACCGCCTCGTCCGCCGCCGACACGTCCAGCTCCGTGATCCACACGGGGAGACCCGTGACGGCGAGCCTGTCCAGCGCGTCGCAGATCACGTCGCCCACCGGGTGCGTCACGTGGCCCTGCACGCCGATGCCGCCCACCGCCGCGCCGCGCTTCTGCAGGTCGGTGACCAGCTCCACGTACCGCTCCGGCGTCGCGTTCGGGTCGTTGGCG
Organism: Oryza meridionalis; assembly: GCA_000338895.3. Classification (NCBI taxonomy): domain Eukaryota; kingdom Viridiplantae; phylum Streptophyta; class Magnoliopsida; order Poales; family Poaceae; genus Oryza; species Oryza meridionalis. The sequence goes on from CM002524.2 coordinate 1,749,073, forward strand.
CTCTCCACGTTGTAGTCGTTGACGAACAGCGCCGGCGACGGGTCCATCTGCGCCGTCTCCCGGAACATGCGCGCGTTGATGTCGTCGCCCAGCCTCTGCTGGAAGAAGGCGCCGTGGAGCATCTCGTTGTTCACCTCGTAGTGCGGGAACCTGCCGCCGTACCGCGTCACGAGGCTGCGGAGGCGGCCCTCCACGGCGGCGCGGAGCTGATCGCCGTTGAGCGCGCGGACCCACGGCTGCACGACGTTCTCGACGGCCCAGAAGATGCAGTGGCCGCGCACGGGCTTGCCGTGGCGGTCGCAGAAGGCGATGAGCTCGTCGGCGTCGGAGTAGCTGACCTGCCCCTGCACCGCCTCGGTGTAGTACCACTTGAGCTCGTTCTCGAGCACCGCCCAGTCGAAGTGCTTGGTGAAGAAGTCCACGAACGCCGGGTTCTGGATCGCCGTCTTGTTGATGCACGCGCCGATGGGGAAGCTGTTCTCCACCTGCACCACGCGGATCGCCGTGCCGCCCGTTCGCCGCCCCAGCTTGAGCACCACATCACGCTTGCGCACCTATGTAGTAGTTTTTGCAGAAATTTCGAGTGTTATGATATTTTGTTACTGTATTGGGAGAAAGAAATTCGTGTATGATTGGGTGGATCTTTGATTAGATGGGGTGAAAATTTTTGTGCTTGAGTGAGTGTGAAGCAAATGAAGCAAAGTGTAATGTTTTCCTTTTATTTTACAATGTTCCTATGCAAATTTTATGGTCATTTGCTCAACGCAATGATCATGTACGTGAATTGTCATGTGGGCCATTGCTTTTGCATGCGCTTGAGTGCAACGTACTACTCACTTTTTGTTGAGGCAGTTTATAGCTCGTCATGTTGCTTATGTCATTCATGTGATCACGTTGCGTAGTGCTAGATTTTTCTTTTTATGTAAAAAGTGCTATAGATTATAGTTATGTTTTTCATACCTTGTCAGTTTTCTTCCTGAGGTGCCTGAGCCTCGCGATCTTGTTCACGGCGAATACCTGCAGGTCCATCACCTTGAGATCCACCCCGGCCGGCGGTCCATGGACGAACACCTTGGCGCAGCGCGGCGGCTCGTCGTCGTCCACCCGGAAAGAGCCCATGATCTCGCCCCATTTCCCCGCTTCCGCCACGACCACGCCGCCGCCGACCGGGCGACCGTCGTCCGTGCAAACCTCGACGCGCACGGCGTGGCAGCACCCGTCCGCCGCCCCCGCGCCCTGCAGGCCGACCCACCCGGCCAAGCGGTACGTGACTTTGGCCGCCGGCGCGCGCGAGAGCTCCCGGCAGAGGCCGTCCCTCTCGCCGGCACGGTGCGCCGCCAGCACGTACCGCCCGCTGGGCCTCGGCCTGGGCTCGTCGGCGTCGTCTTCCGTAGCGGACAGAGGATGCGGCGGTGGCGTCTCCGGCGCCGGGTCGTCGTGCACGGACAGTGTGCAGGAGCCAGACGGGGTCCAGCCGGCCACTGCCAGGCCGCCGCCATCCTCGCAGTGCTCGACATGGTTCATGACCAAGTGCGTTGTCTCCTGCGGGCGCCAACAACACATGGTGTACACTAGTGTCAGAGAAAGACACATGTCGCGGAACACCATTCAGAGATTGCTGGCGCGAAATGGGTGTGGTTGAAGAAGAAATCCTATAGCAGTTCGATATTGGTGACGCACTGGCTAGCTTATTGTCACTTGTCAGGATCAGACAGCTAATTTATGTGAGACATCTGTAACGAGCTACTCCAGCTCGTGTAGTTTTGCTTGGCTTTAAAGCAGAGAATTGGAATGCACCTACAAGGGCATAACTACTCTGAATTCTCAAGAGAATTGGAATGCACCTACAATGCACCTACTTTTGTGCCATGAATTCACAAGACCATTGAAGTTGCAATAAAGTTTTAATTTTCAGGTTGCCAGAGTCCCAGAGAAGAACTAAACAACAAGCAGGTTTGCCAGTGAGCTCTCAGCTCTGGCAGTAATATTGCAAACTTTGCCACCAACCACTGTAAGAATTGGTGTGTTACAATCTAGTAGAGAGCAGTCAGACATGGTAATTAAGCTCTAATTAAGCTGAGTAGCTGACAGTTGAGAACTTGCAAAGCTGAGAGCATCACATACCTCGGTGAACGCCATATGGACCGAAGGAGTGCGAGGGGAAAACTCTGAATCTGCAGCAAGTCTCAGCTAGCGTTTGTGCTTTTGGCTGCTGGGTTCCGGTGGCAAGTGAGACCGACTGTGTGAGAGATGAGACGCACGCTGGCGGGCAATTTATAAGGCTGCGTAGCTGCCGGTTTGGTCGGCAATCACATCCATCGCGACACAGCGGAAAGGCAGAGTCACTAGCCAAAAACCGGTGTTTCATACAGCAGAGACTACTAAAACCAAGCTTAGCTACCTAACTCATATCTTTCTCCTATCTTTTGTACAAAACTGAAGATTGGGCAATGCAGATTAGTCGTCACACTGGACCGTACAAGTCGCTGACGAGTGGGGCCCGATTGTCTCGGATGATTAGTCGAGAAGCTACCGTAGGTAATTCGGTCACTCTGATAAATTAGCTTCTTATTAATCTGTCATGGTAATGATCACTAGCAACATCCAAGCGTCTCCGGATCCTGACACTTTTCTTGGCTTTGGGAGGAGTAAAAGTGGATCAATCCTTCGGTCGTTGGTGGGACAATTGCATTTTATTATATTTTGCATGGATCGTTAACATAAAGCTAAAAATGAAAGCCTGTCCATGGAAAGAAAAAAAAACAGAGATGTCCTCCTGATGGGCATGTACTTTCAACAGACAATCTTCTCGTCTCTGCTAGTACGACTCGTACTAGACAAACGTCGATGTGAACTGCAAAAGATTTCTACTAGCTTTTTTGTGAAAAAAAATGTGAACTGCATGTTTCACCATTGGAGTAGTGCTACTTGCAGCCGTCCCAACTGGATCTGTCTAGCTTTTCGGTGAACGAAGTTACAAGCCATAGCCATGGCGTCAAGCTACGAGAATCGGCCGACGCAAGATCGTGACACGTCTAGAAGAGCAGATCAGAATACAGCATATGCATATGGTTGCATCTCGTGTTCCAGACTTGCACACTTGAGCTTGCATAGCCTCATGTCTGAAGTCTGAACATCGAACGAATGGAACGAATTCAACGGATGAATCTTGACGGCACAAACAAGCCGCCGACCGGAGCAAACATTGTGAATCGTGATGCATTTTTACATGCAAATCCTTGCTTAGAAAGCATCGAAGCACGTCCACGAATTGATCACAAAAAATTATAGAAGTTAATGCGTAATGAACTTGCATATGCATGGAGATCGCACGATCTGTATATCTAGCTTTAATAAATATTTTCCTTGCAACATCCAACACATATCTTCATATCTCAAAAGACACTTAAACAGTACCTACTATTGCATTGGATAATCTAGAAGACCAATAGATCTAGAGGGATGAACTAATCTAGCAAAATACAGCGTGTGACGAAAATACGGTGATAGTAATGAATGCTATAATACTTTTTTGCAAGAACACCAGTAGGAGTATTTGTTTGGCAACAAATTTTACTCCATTTAATCGTCGCAAAAAAAAAGGTTTTGTTAAATTTCGTTGAGGGCCTTAATATATGTTGGGCCAATGCAATTTGGGCCTTTTAAGCCTTCGATCCAGAAGGCGGTGGACGCTGGTCATGTTTTCATTTGGAAGTGCCTCTGTTCAACGGTCAACCGCCATAACAATTTGTGGTTTGAATTATTTTCGAAGAGTTTTTATACCTTTTTTAAGAGATGCCATGTTTTTTTACTCCTTTTAGGAAGTATTGTCAACCTCTCATCTCCAATCATTGACAGCGGCGGAAACAACCCCAGGACATGTTGGAGCTTCCAGAGACCTAGACAAATTGGGTGGCCACTCACGCTCTATTGTTGTCACTTTTAATATTGACTGCTATTGACTGCTATCTATGTAAGTGAAATATTGGTCGATCATCGTGAAACGCTATTAATCGTTTAGACTTGCCGTTGGGAATTAACAGAACAAGCTCTAAATGAACCGTGTTTTAACTTTTAAGCTCTAGAAAACAACAATTGAGACCATGTTTAGTACAACTCCTTGTCGCCTCCTCTAACCTCTAAACTTTACTATACGCCTGCGCGGACTATCTTTTTATCGGTTCAACACACCTAAAAGGAATATAAATGGCTGGAAATTGAGGGGGAAAACATTTTCTGAACCTAACCAAATGTGGTAGTACAAAACATCGCATATTCGTTATATTATATTTAAAAAAAAGAAAATCATGTTCTATAAAACGAGGATTAGCCCTTTTTACCTTATTTCTTGATTAACTTTAACCAGTACAATACCTTACTTTTCTCATACAATACCCAAATGTTGAAAATGTAAAATTGTAGTTGTTGTATGTGAGGTACAAGTTGCTTTGCCCTCTGTCCGAAGTGGCCGTGCAATCTGTTCTCTGCTCTCACACAGCCAAGAGTGGAAGGAGTACTCATTCACCAGTAGACAATTAGGATGCCCAATGCTGGAGAAGCATCCACCACAGCTTCCTGGATTAGGGGCAGGCGACCAGGATATGATCAATTCTCTCCTCATATTGCTCGTAGAGAACACAGAGATCCGGATGCGGTAAGCCTCTGGGGCACAGTCTGTCAGCCGTCCAACAACGCTTTAGGGCAACTAGCCAGAGGAAGTAATGACATCGAGGGGGTGCAAGAGACCTCGAGCTAGATCGATTGCAACTATTTAAACTTTTAAGGTCTATTAAACAACGATTGAGACCCTGTTTAGCACAGCTCTTTGTCACCTCAGAAATATAAATAGCTGGAAACTGAAAGGAAAAAAAACATTTTCTGAACCTAATGAAATGTGGTAGTACAAAACATCGTATATATTGCACAGATAATCCCGTTATGTTATATATATATTTTTAAAAAAAAGATAATCATGTACTATAAAACGAGGAATAGCCCGTTTTTACTTTATTTCTTAATTAACTTTAACCAGTACAATACCTTACTTTTCTCATACAATAGTTGAAAATGTAAAATTGTAGTTGTTGTATGTGATCGAGGTAAAAGTTGCTTTGCCCTCTGTTCGATCAAATAATCATCAGTATAAACTGTATGGAGTATAAAATAATGGAAGTAATCGTCAGACGTCCATATCTAGCACAAGAGGGGTGTCCCCCTTCTCCACGGTGAACGTCTTGTGCATCTTCCCCGTCGCCGTCGCGAGCTGCACGACGTACGTGCCGTGGAAGCCCCTGAACTTGAAGTGGCCGTCGCCGTCGATGTGGCCGCGCGCGTGCGACGTCCACTCCCGCCGGAGATCTATGAACCTCTCGCCGGCGTCGTTGACGGTGCCGTCGGAGTTGACGAGGGAGGCGTCCTGGCGCCACATGTGGCCCTGCATGAAACCCCAGAACATGACGCCCTCGACGGCCGGGTGCGCGTACGCCTCCCGGAGCACCACCTCGAGGTCGTCGGCGCGGAGGTCGACGTCGGACTCGCAGACGTCGAGCTCGGTGAGCCAGACGGGGAGGTCGGTGGTGGCGAGCTTGTCGAGCGCGTCGCAGATGACCTCCCCGACGGGGTTGGTGACGTGGCCCTGGAGGCCGATGCCGCCGACGGCCGCGCCCTTCTGCTGCAGCGCGGTGATCTGCTCGATGTACTTCTCCGGCGTGGCGTTGGGGTCGTTGCCGCCCTCGACGTTGTAGTCGTTGACGAAGAGCGTGGCGCCCGGGTCGAGGCGCGCCGTCTCCCTGAACATGAAGGCGTTGATGTCGTCGCCGAGGCGGTCCTGGTAGAAGCTGCCGTGGAGCATCTCGTTGTTGACGTCGTAGTGCGGGAACCTGCCGGCGTAGCGGGTGAGGAGGCCGGTGAGGCGGCCCTGCACGGCGGCCGTCAGCTGGTCGTGGTCGAGCCCCTTGATCCACTGCTGCACCACGTTGTCGACGGCCCAGAAGATGCAGTGCCCGCGCACCGGCTTGCCGTAGCGGTCGCAGAAGTCGAGCAGCGCGTCGGCGTCGGCGTAGTTGAGCTGCCCCTGCTGCGCCTCCGTCCAGTACCACTTGAGCTCGTTCTCGAACACCGCCCAGTCGAAGTGCTTCGTGAAGAAGTCCACGAACGCCGGGTTCTGGATCACCCCGCCATTGATGCACGCCCCGAACGGGAAGCTGCTGTCCATCTGCATCACGCGTACGGACGCCCCCGATATGCTCCCCGCCCCACCGAACTTGAGAACGACGTCCCGCTTCCGCACCTGCAATTAACTCACCATCATCTCAATTAATTCACGTACGACGCATTGCATGGACTAATTAATCTTGCGTTAATTTGGCATACGTGGCCGCGAGAGTGACTTCTCGTTACGTGTCAATGATGCTCATCGATGTCACTATCTAAACAACGAATTATCCATTGTAGCCGTTTATCTACTCACTTGAAAATTCGATCATTTCGTACTGTACGTGGCACATCATGTGTCATGTGCCACGTCGAAAGTATGTTGGTCCCGCCTAATCATATATGGTATAGTAGGTGCTGATGCAATGGTGAATGGTGATTGCTCTTGAAACGTAAAAATGGAGATGAAACCAATCGCCTAGCTACTGATCGTTCTCACCAATAATAAACTGTTTTAAATTTGGTGCACATCGGGTGATGTGAGTGCTCACCTTGTCAGTCTTCTTCCTGAGTTTCCTGAACCGTGCCCTGCGATCCGTGGCGAAGATTTGGAGATCCATCACCTTCACGTCGACGCCGGCGGGCGCGCCCTGGACGAACACCGTCGCGCCGCACGGGCTCGCCTTGAGCCGGAACGCGCCCTTGATCTCCGTCCACCTGCCGGCCTGGGCGCACACCGCGCCGCCCTCGACGACGCACTCGTCGTCGTCGTCGAGGCGGAGGTTGACGCGCACCGGGTGGCTCCCCTCGGCGCCGTCGCCGAGGCTGATCCACCCGGCCACGCGGTACGTGACGCGGGGCTTGAGCGCGCCGGCCACCGCCCGGCGCAGCCCGTCCTCCTCGCCGGCGCGGCCCGCCGCGAGGATGTACCGGCCGCTGGGCTTGTAGTCGTCGGCCACCGTGTTGATGGTCTCGGTCGGCACCTTCTCCGGCTCCTCATTGTGCACGGACAGCGCCGTGCACTCGCCGACCGCCGCCCAGCCGGCGAGCCCGTCCTCCAGCGTGCTGTTCTCGAGCAGGTTCACGTCGAAAACCACCCCCTGCAAACAAAAAGCTCAACCATAATCGATCACCGTAAATAATGCTGCTTTTGAAAAGGAGTGAGTACATAGCTGGCAAAGTGATCAATCAACCAATTTTGTTGATTGTGCCGTACCTTGGTGCAGGCCATGATCGTGGCAGCAGGAGCAGGTGATCGCCGGAGTCTGGAACGACTTGTTCGCCGTGGATTGGTGATTTGCGGTGGTGAGTCACGGCGATCGGACGAGACCGTATATAAAGGTCCGATCGGTCGGCCGTCAAAATCATTGCGACATAGTTCTAAAGCGTACCGACCGCCAAAAATATTGTGCAAACTCGAAGCAACCACCACCACAGCGAGAGACGACGACCTCTGCTTCTCCTTCTCTCTCTGGCTTTGCTGCGTTTGAGTAACAGTAAAGCTTGGGCAAGCAAGGCTGCAATTGCATGCGTGGCCGTCTCGTTGGGTCCAGGGAGCTGTGTGACTGGCAAAGTGGGACCCACATGAGACGTGCCCCACATGTCAGAGGGGGGTGCTTTGAGATAAGGTGTTCTTTTTAGTAAGCATCATTACCGGCACATCCAAGCATGTGTCAAGGCCGGGTCCGTGCTTTTCTTGGCTTTGGGAAGAGACAACTAAAAGCGATTTGTTTAGTCGCCGGTAACGCCAAACGTGGAATCATTAGGGCACAAACCAATCGGAGATTAGATTCGACATGGACTTTTTCTGTCCACGATAATCTCTCGTTTTTTTAGCACTGTTCGTTAGGAGGACTGAACTCGTCATGTACTGCTAATCTCATCATGCTACTGTGTTTGCTAATTAATTTACCGGTAATTAAGCAGAGGGCGCCTAGAGCTAGCCGGAATTGAGAACTTGGGATAAGAGGAGAGGAGAGTGCGACGGCGGCGTATCCAAGTTGCAGGCAGGCAGCCGCCCCACGACATGACTACGACGACGACGACGATAATGGAGGATCAATTAGGCGTAGGGAGTGGAAGTACGAAGCTTCAAGACACAAACATCGGCTACTAAAACGTGAGGTTTGGTGACGGATCGTGTGGCTGTCAATCCAATGAAGGAACTTTGTACTTCATAGCCGCAGGTCCATATGAACATGGATCCTTCTCGAATCTTTGTTTGAATCGATCGCATGATACTCTCTTTGCTACGAAAATACGCAATGGAAATGTACATGTTTACAACATTGAAAAAGTCCACTTTGACTCCCTTAATTATCGGCAGAATCTAATTCTTAACCCTCAACCGCAAAACCGGATAAGATGACTCCCCGAACTATTGAAACCGGTGCAATTTGACTCCCTCAGCGGTTTTGGAGGGCGGTTTTGCTGATGTGGCGCTGACGTGTTGATGTTGACCTAGTCTCCGTCTCACGTGGCGCTTACGTGGCATTCAAATTAAGAAAATATATGTGGGACCCATTTGTCATTCACTCAAAGAAATATATTATGGGACCCACTGACATGTGGAGCCCACATGTCATCCTCTCTCTCTCTTCTTTTCACCGGTCTGCAAGGGCGAGAGCTGGACAAGCGGCGGCGGCCGGCGGGAGGCAAGCGACACTAGGGGTCTAGGGCGGCGGCGGCGGCGGTCGAGGGAGTGGTCGGCAGCGGCGGCGGCGGGGCCAGATCTTCCTCCTCCTTCTCTCTCCCTCATCTATTTCTCCCCTGTTTGTGTGGTCGGTAGGAATGGTCGGCAGCGGCGGGATGACGACGAGACGGCCGGCGGCTGACGCCTCCGCCCTGCCGCGCAGCAGCCGGGCAGCCTCGTTGCGGCGCACCGGCAAGAAAGCCCTCGCCGCGCACGGCGACGACGCCGCAGGTGCCCATCTTGAGGTACATGATGGGCCCGTACTTGCGCGCTAGCGACGCCAGGTCGGCGTGCGGGGCCGGGCTGACGAGCGGGAGTGCGCCGAGGACGGGGACGCCCGGGGGTCCAGGGGGAGGCGGCGGCCGCCGCCGGGGAAGGGCGGGCGGTAGGAGCGGAGGGAGAGGTGGAGGAGGAGGCAGAGGAAGGGGCCGGAGAGCACGACGGGGTCGGTGCAGAGCGCGGCGAGCTCCATGGCATCTTGAGCAACGAGGTGGGGCGGCAACGGCGCCGTGGGGGAGGGATGGGCGAGGACGTCGACGACTCGCGGGGGGAGAGAAAGAGAGGCGGCGAGGGGGACTCCGCTCCGGGCTGGGTGAACTCTGGCCGGGATGGGGTTGGAGGAGGCGCTGGCCACCGCCGCTCCGGCCCCCGTCCGCCGCCGACGATCTGGCCCCTGCTCCGGCCTTCGCCCGCCCGCCCTCCCGCCGCCGCTAGCCCCCATCCCACGCTCGCAAACAGAAAGAAAGAGAAAGAGAGGGGGAGGTTGAAGAAGGTAGATAAGAGAGGATGACACGTGGGCCCCACATGTCAGTGGGTCCCACAATATATTTTTGGGTGTGAATGACAGATGGGTCCCACATATTTTTTTAATTCGAATGCCACGTAAGCGCCACGTGAGATGAAGACTAGGTCAACATCGACACGTCAGCGAAACCGCCCTCCAAAACCACTGAGGGAGTCAAATTGCACCGGTTTCAATAGTTCGGAGAGTCGTCTTATCCGGTTTTGCGGTTGAGGGTTACGAATTAGATTCTGTCGATAATTTAAGGGAGTCAAAGTGGACTTTTTCCTTACAACATCACGATGGAAACGATGGAATTAAAATGTAAGCCCAACCCAGCCCATCTCACACACAAAATGGAAGGGCTTTATGGGCCTGCTAATTAACTTGAGGAATAAGTTTACTGCAGGTCCCTCTGCTGTCAAAACCGTTGAGGATGTGAAATGAACTTGTATTGACAATTAAGGGATGTTGTATACCCGGTTTTGTTGTTGAAGGAAGTGAACCAAATTCGTCAACAAGTTGAGGGAGGTAATATGGATTTTCCTTCACTCGATCGTCTGCTCTATTGGGCTAGGTCTACGTTTTACCTTGCGTTGGAAAAAGTACACCAATGGTCCCTCAACTTGTCATCGAGTTACAAAATCGTCCTCCAACCGCAAAATCAGATATCAGTCGTCTCTCAACTAATCAAAACCGGTCACGGTAGGTCCACCCCGGTTTTGTCCTACGTGGCGGCTGAGTCAGACCAACGTAGACCCCACATGTCAGGATGCCACGTCGATCTCTCTCTTCTCTTCATCGGTTCTTTTTCTGGCGAGAGAATGCCGGGGAAGCGGAGCACGAGCACCACGCCGGTGGCCGGAGCTGGAGGAGCTCCTGCGGCTGCCTCGACATGAACTTAGTACGGGGTCATTGACTGCTTCATTTACCAATCCCCCCCCCCCCCCCCCCCCCAAAAAAAAAAAAACAAAAGCTGCGATGAACATTGCTACGCAAGGACATGCCGGGAAAAGGACTCATTGACCTCTAGTGAAGATGGAAAATGGTGATGAGAAATTGGAGATTGACGCTGTCTAGACATGAACTTAGTACGGGGCTACGGCGACAGTGGGCAGCCAGTACACCCGTGCAGAGGAGTAAACTGTTGCAACTCAACTTGGGTTTTTTTCGACAACAAACATCTCGTGGATTGAGAGTTCAGATTGGTTTCTTGCACAGATTAATTGCAGAGCAACAAGAAGATTGGGGGAGAACATGGCACTATAATCGAATTAAAATATACCAAAAGATCAAATTAAAGAAAAGAACAGTCAAACCCACTAGATCCCTGAAAAAAAACTGAATCTCACCTAGCTGTCAGAATCTTCAGAGCCCCCTTGATTCTTCAGCTCGGCTTCTCAGACACGAGATAACTGAATCGAACCATGGAAGAAACAGGAGAAATACGGAGAGGAAGAAAGAGTCTTGAGAGAGGAGTGGCGGCCGCTGAGGCAAGCCACCGCCGTCCTCGCCCGCCTCGGGACGTCGCCGAAGTCCAACTGCCTCCACGCTGAGGGCGCAAGCGCTGCTCTTCCAGCCCCCAGGACAGGAGCAAGCGAGCGGCCGCCCCGAGTCGTCGTCATGCTCCGCGTCGCCAACCGCCGCCCGTCGCGCCAGCCCTCCTCTCAGCCGCGCTCCTCCCCTGCCGGCCGCCGGCACGCCCGCCGCGCCGGCACTCCTCCCCTGCCGAGTGCTGCTCGAGAGGAGAAAGAGAGAGAAAAGGAAGGGAAAGGAGGGGAAAGAGAGGATGCCGACGTGGCATCCTGATATACGTGGGTTCCACGCTGACTTGGCCGCCACGTTGAATAAAATCGGTGTTAAAACTACCAAAGGATCTATTGTGACCGATTTTGATTAGTTGAAGGACGTGGGATATCTGGTTTTTCGGTTGGAGGATGATTTTGTAACTCGATAACAAGTTGAGGGACCTGCGGTGTACTTTTTCCCCTTGCGTTTGGTCTATTTTTACTAGGCCCAACTTGAGAGAGGCCCACTCAGAGTGAAGGCTAGTCTGGGCTGGGCAACCGAGTAGACAGATCATCATTTCAGTCCGGAATAAGTCCACTTTCCTTCCCTCAACTCATGCGCTTGGTTGAATCACATCCCTCAACCACAAAACCGGATATAACCCATCCCTAAACTCCGAAAACCGTTGCAAATCGACTCCTCGAATAGTTTTGGAGGCGGTTTTGTCTTACGTGACAGTTGACTTGCTGAGTCATCAACCGGAACCCACATGTGAGCAGTCTGAGCGCCCCTTGCAAGTGCCAATGATAAAAAAATAAAAAAAGGTAGGACCCACCAGTCAACCTCCTCCTCCTTCTCATTCTCCCTACCTTATCTCTCTCTCTCTCTCGCAGGCAACGGCTGGCGAGCAGGCGGAGCCGCCGGAGTAGAAGGCTACCCGCGCGCGGCTGCCGCTGGCGACCTCCTCCCTGTTCCCGCGCCCGGCCGGTGACCCCCTCCACCCACGCGCGGCCATGGCCGGCGACCTCGTCCCCACGCCTGCACCGAGGCCCGTGACAGCGGCGGCGGCCGGCGACCTCGTCCCCGCGAGCGTGCCGCGGCCGGCTACCCATTCCCCCGAGCGCGTCGTTGCTGGTGAGCTCCTAACCATGCCCGCGCGAGGCCTCCGTCGGCGACCTCTTCCCCGCACCTGTGCCGAGGCCAGCGACCCCTCACCCATGCGCGGTCGCGGCCAGCGACCTCCTCCCCGCGCACGTGCCGCAGCCGGCTATCCCTTCCCCCGAGCGCGCCGCTGCCGATAAGCTCCTAACCATGCTGGCGATGATCTCGTCCCCACGGCGGCGCCCATCAAGCGGAGGATGCCGGCGGAGCGGTGGCGGCGGCAGGCTGCGGGCGGAGCAGAGGAGCGGGCGGAGCGGCGGCGGTGGAGGTGGCCAGAGGAGGAGGAGGTCGCCGGCGAGCACGGCAGCTGTGGCAGGTGCGACAGCGGTTGACGACGACGGTCTACTCCACTCCGTCGGCATGCTCCGTCCACCGCCGCTTGGCCTCCCCCGCTCTTCCCTGCCGCGGTGGGGTTCCAGACTCTGGCGAGGAGCGCGGAAGCGTGGTCGGGGAGGCCCATGGAGGAGAGGGAAAAGCTGCCGCCGCCCGCGGTTCCTCTCCTCCCACCGGCTGCCGGCGACCGCGCGCCGCTTCTGTCCCTTTTGATGCTTCCCGCGGTTCCTGTTCCACCGGCCGCCGCTCGCGTCTCCTCTCCCACCCGTCTCCGCCGCTCCTCTCCCGTCCCGGTGAGGTCAACGGGTGCGGCGACATCCTTCTTATCTGCCCGCCCTGCTCTGCCCTTCTACTTCCTCTCTCGCCGCCGCCGAAGACGACGACGGCGACGGGTTCGACAACGACCGCCCGCTGCCCTCTCCCGGCGGCAACCCGCCACTGCCCAGCTCCGCCCCTCTGCTCCGGCCACCGTCGCTCCGCCCGCCCCGCTCAGCCCCTCTGCTCCGCTCCGCCCGTGGCCCGCTGCTCAGCCCCTCTGCTCCACTCCGCTCGTGGCCTGCTGCTCCGTCCCTCTGCTCTGCTCCGCGCTTACTCAGCACCGGTGAGTTCATACTGCATAGACACTTACATGTGGGTCCCACCGTACTGAGTCACGTCGTCAACCGAGTCAACGACGCCACGTCGGACGAAACCACCAGCCAAACCACCGAGGGAGGGGATTTGCTATGGTTTTCAAAGCTCAAGGAGCCGATATACATGGTATTGCGGTTGAGGGACGTGATTTAACTAGGCACGAGAGTTGAGGGAGGTAAAGTGGACTTATCCCTTTCAGTCCAACGCAGAACAAACATTTCGGCCCAACGACAAGAGCTCAAGAAGCATTTCGGCGAACGGAAAATCATATTCCAAATTTAATCGGCACATCCGCACATGAAAGCATCTCACAACGAGGTGGTGCATTTCCCTCGTCAGCCACAGCATCTGACAGATAAGCAGATCACTTACCTGCATCACTGCATGTACATTGACAATCTGGGCAAACTGAATAAAATGTACTGGTAGTAGCTACAGATTACACTGCATCTTGAGATCAATATCTAACCAGAGAGGTTAATGACAGAAGTTATGCTGACAAGATTGCATACTACTTACTGCAGATAATTGACCAGGTACAAAACTATGTGGTTAAAGGAGTGGACGTGAAGAACCAAAATTCAGTAGTGATGGCCAGTCAAGTAGATGTAGCAGCCTTTTTTGGCCGGTGCCTGCATGCATATGCAATTGACTTTGCTGCCTGAGATAGACTGAAGGTTTCAGAGAGCTAATGGATTTTGAGGCATAACAAATTGGACTCTGCTTTTTATGGTAGCCTTCTTCTAGATCATGGAAGCTGGTTGCTTTGAAAATTGTCGGATGGCGGTGATCCAACAGAGATGCAGAGTAACAGAAAATCTACTCTGCCGTAGACTGTATAATCTCCCGTGTTTGTTGAACTAACTACCATATCTCAAATCTGAACGTATAATCTGCCAGTGTCAACTGCGTGCTTCCATTTCAACCCGAGGTGTAACATGTGCACACAAAAGCTCTTCTCTGAATTCTGCAAATAAACTCTGCTTAATTTGCAGATGAGTTCGTAGTTGTCACTGTTACCGCTATGAACCCCGTGTGGATGGTGGGGGAAATTGACAGGCGTCGTCACTCGTCAGTGCCGTGAAGAAGAATTAACCAAAACTCAATCTGCATGCAAGTGTCCATGGTTGCCTATTTGTTGCTCTTCTAGAAGTAGTGGCACTTGTTGCTCTTGCTTGCCAGTTGCCACCTCGATCCTCTAGTACAATGTTACTAGCATTGGTGCTTTGCTTACCTTTGAATCTTTTGTGGCTTCACAATGGCCGTCAAGATCATAAAAATAGAGGGCCGTTTTGGATTGAAGCCAAAACGGTGCCTTATCAAAATTTTAGTAATTTAAATAGTAAATATGTTAGTTTGGTTTGAAGCCAAACCTATACACAATTTGGCCATATTCTAGAATCTTCTTCAAATTTGGCTCCATGTTAGTATCAAACCAAAATTAGGCTAATTAACTTTAACCTATCACCAAAATTTACCTAGATTTTAGTACTACCAATAAAATAAATAGGTAGGGTAGAGAATCAAATAGGGCCAGAATCCACAAACGACACAAAGGAAATACTCAAACACAAAAACTGAAGTATGACGAGATGAGCTTTGTGAAAGAGAAGATGACCAGCAATTCTGTCATTAAAAATTCGGCCAAATCTTAGCTGGTCCAGATCAAAGTAGCATACATCAGCAGATCGGTGTACACATAATCACATATAATAATATACACGGCGCTGCTAATTACACATGGAAGCATCAGTCATGGTCTCATGGATTCAGATCGATATTACTACCCTTTTATTACATCATTTCTAGGTCAAAATAATGACAAACAGAAGCGAGCACATCTAGATGACCTGACACTGTTTTACTCCGTCTTGGCCTTGTCAGCGCCGCCGGTTGCAGCGGCATCACGGCACATCATCTTCTTGAACTCCTCGAACCCGACGTAGCCATCGCCGTCGACGTCGACGGAGGCGATCATCCTCTCGCACTCCTCGGCGCTGCAGCCCTCGCCGATCCGGCCGAGGACCTTGCCGAGCTCGGCCGCCGTGATGCGGCCGTCGCCGTCGACGTCGTACACGTCGAACGCGGCGCGCAGCTCGGCCTCGTGCTCGGCGTCCCCGCGCCCGCGGCCGTGGAACGCCGCGAACTCGCCGAGGTCGACGAAGCCGTCGCGGTCGGTGTCGAGCTCGTTCATCATGGCGGCCACCTCGCGGCCGCCGGCGGACTCGCTGGGCGGCGGCGCGATGGCGCGCGTCACCGCGGCCAGCTCCGAGGGGGAGATCCTGCCGTCCCCGTCCGCGTCGAAGCGGGTGAAGACCCTCTCGATCTCCGCGTCCGCCGGCGCCAACGCCGTCGGCCTCTCAACCTGCTGCTGCTGCTGCTGCTGCGGCATCTTCTTCTCGGTGGTGTTCGACATGGTTGCAAGACTTGCCGTAAGCAAAAGCTTGAGCTTAATTAGCTGAGTGAGCAGTGATCAGAAGTGTGGCTGTGGTGAGCTAGAGCTCGCAACAATGCAGAGGGGAGCTATTAATAGGGGAAGGTGCGCGGCGCACGCGCCATTGACGCGCACCGACTTTTCATCTCTTTGGATAAAGAAATGCAGAGTCGTACAGGAGAGAGTCTTTTTGTGCCCTTTCCCTGCTGCATAGGCCGGCGTGGCAAGCGCGTCTGCCACGAGTCGCCCTCGTGAACATGACACGTTGTCGGCTTATGGAAGTGGTGCGAATCTCGGGAGAATTGATGCAAATTTTTCGACCTTTTGCAGGCAGTTTCTTCGAAGGGGGTGCACATGTATGGAGAGTACGAATCACCGGCCACGTCTTCCGTGTGACCGTGCTGAAGTATGTATACTACGGAGTAGTATAGTCGGGCAACAGTTTGCTGTAGCTTTCATGGCCTATCAGTCCAGAAGAGCTGTGTACTTGGTGGATAGACTACACGTGTCCACGGAGGGAAGAAAAATGAGAGATCATAATAGTATATAGCTAACTTTGCCATTTCAACTCAAAATGAAAAGTAAACTCATTCTCTTTTGGAATAAGTCTATTTTACCTCCCTCATCTTTTGTCCTTCGTCGAATAACATCCCTCAACCAAAAACCTGTATAACGACTCCCTTGTCTCCGAAAACTAGTGCAAATCGACTCCCTAAGGCAGTATTGAGTTCGGTTTTAGCTTAGGCATGTAGGTGGCATTCAAAGTAAAAAATTAGGTGGGATCCACGTGGGGCTCACCTATCACCTTTCCCCTCACTCTTTCATCTCCTCCTCTCTCACAATCTCATGCCTTCCATCGGCTCGAGCAGCGGCGGCGGGTGTGGGGGAGGAGCTCGCCGGGAGGCCACGGCCGGCCGGGCGCAGGGGAGGAGGTCGCCGGCGGGTGGACGCGGGGGAGGAGGTCGCCGGGAGGCCACGGCCGGCGGAGCCCGGGGGAGGAGGTCGCCGGGAGGCCGCGGCCGGCCGGATGCGGGGGAGGAGGTCGCCGGGAGGCCGTGGCCGGCCGGATGCGGGGGAGGAGGTCGCCGGGAGGCCGTGGCCGGCCGGATGCGGGGGAGGAGGTCGCCGGGAGGCCGTGGCCAGCCGGGAGCAGGGGAGGAGGTCGCCGGGTGGTCGCGGCCGGCCGGACGCGGGGGAGGAGCTCGGCGGGTGACCGCGGCCGGCCGGGAGCGGGGGAGGAGGTCGCCGGGTGGCCACGGCCGGGAGCGGGGGAGGAGGTCGCCGGGTGGTCGCGGCCGGCCGGACGCGGGGGAGGAGCTCGCCGGGTGGCCGCGGCTGGTCGGGAGTGGGGGAGGAGCTCGCCGGGAGGCCATGGCCGGCTGAGCGCCGGGGAGGAGCTCGCCGGGTGGTCGCGGCCGGGTGGGCGCAGGTGAGGAGCTCGCCGGGAGGTCGCAGCTGGCCGGGCGTGGGGGAGAAGCTCGCCGGGTGGTCGCGGCGGGCCGAGCGCGTGGGAGGAGCTCGTCGGGAGGTCGCGGCCCGCCGGGCGCTGGGGAGGAGCTCGCCGGGTGGTCTTGGCCAGCCGGGCGCGAGGGGAGGACCTCGACGGGTGGTTGCGGCCGGTTGGGAGCGAGGGAGGACCTCTCCGGGAGTAGGAGTAGATGAGTCGTGTCTTCAAGCCCTCCGAGGCCCGCCCCGACCGACGTTCGTCGCCACCGGCCGGCCGAATCAGCCTCTTGCATGTGCGGTTGCGAGAAAGATTGAGTGGAGGAAGATAAGAAAAGGGGCTGACAAGTAGGCCCCACCATTTTTTTATTTTAGCATTTGTCACTTCCATGTGGGACCCACTTATATTTTGGTGATATGGCCGCCACATCAGCATATTTGGACCAAGTCAACCTGCCACATCAGCATAAACCGCTTACAAAACCACGCTTACAAAACCACCCGAGGAGTCGATTTGCACCGGTTTTTAGAGATGAGGGAGTCGTTATAACCGGTTTTGTGGTTGAGGGATGTTATTCGACGAAGGGCAAAAAATGAGTGAGGTAAAATGGACTTATTCCTTCTCTTTTTATACGAAGAAGAAATTCTAAGGTACTCCTTCACAAATAGTGCCAGCCCAGCAAAAGTCCAATCCAGCCCCGTGAATTGAATCCATTATCCATCTCGTATAGATTTTATCAGCCCATTGTGCAATCCTAACAGGCCCATTTAATTTTGAAGCCTGGTCCAGTCCACGCCACCAACGGACGCGCCGTCGATCAGCTCTAGAGATCTCGCGCCACACCCAGCACCCGCTGCTTGCCATGCCGGTGACCTCCAGAACAAGCAGGAAACCTCATCACTCACCCACTCCTCGACCCTTCACGACGCATCCAACCCATCCTCACTTCTCAACTGATTCTCGTATAAATCCACCCCCCTCGAACTCCGGATCATCGGTCGCCAAAAATCACACAAACCTGCGTGCAAAGCCATCTTGATCCAGCGAGCAAAACAAAACAAACGTTGGAATTAAACCGCGAAACCGAGAGCAACAAACTAACCAAGCAGTAACCAACAGCACAATGTCGCTAGTGCGGAGCGGCAACGTGTTGGACCCGATGTCGGTGGGCTTCTGGGCGGACGCCGACCCGTTCGGCGCCGTGCGCTCCCTCGCGGAGCGGTGCCCCGTGCTCACCAACGTCCGCGTCGACTGGAAGGAGACGCCGACGGCGCACGTCTTCACGGCCGACCTCCCCGGCGTCCGGAAGGATCAGGCCAAGGTGGAGGTGGAGGACGGCGGCGTGCTCGTCATCAGCGGCGAGCGCGCCAGGGAGGAGGACGTCGACGGGAAGAACGACGAGCGGTGGCACCACGTGGAGCGCAGCAGCGGCAAGTTCCAGAGGCGGTTCCGCCTGCCGCGCGGCGCGCGGGTGGACCAGGTGAGCGCGTCCATGGACAATGGGGTGCTCACGGTCACCGTGCCCAAGGAGGAGACCAAGAAGCCGCAGCTGAAGGCTATCCCCATCTCGGGCTGATCATATCACCGTCCGTGTTCGGCTGTTTGCTGCGTGCATTTGGCATGATCACAAGGATATGCCAATAATAAACTGCGTTTCAAGCAAGGGAAAATAATATAACTGTCGTATGTAGCCCGTACGTACGTGTCGCTCGTGTGTATGCATGTGTGTACTAGTAGTACGCACTACGTGTGTTACAGTATTGAACTGTCTTAATTTGTCGTTGATGATCAGTTCTTCGTCAGATATGCGATCATGTACCTGTCTACCGCGGATATGGGAATAAATCTGTATTGCTAGTCGTACAAGCTAGTTGATCGATTCATTTCACTAGTTAAAGAAATGGAGGACATGCGTGTATGGTTCATGGGAGCGTAATGGTATTGGGACTAGCTATCCATCACGCGACAGATTTTTTTGTCTAAATCACACAGATTTTAGATAGTTGGATTAGGCTCATTTAATCACTTGATTAGAAAAGTCTATGCATGTATCAACATATATTAATTATATATATTGCATATATTTTATTTATTAGATCTTTACATCGCAAAAAAATATCACCAACTCATCTACTAAAAGTTAAAGTGTAATTACACTAACTATAGTGTAATTACAGTGTAACTATAGTGTAATTACACTTACATGTCATATCAACTGAATTTACAAATGTAATTTTAGTTATATAGGACTGTAATTTTATATTTTAAAGGAAATAACAAATACACATTTACTTACACATCATTTTTTACCAAAATTACAGTGCACTTACATATCGTATTAACTGAAATTACGAATGTAATTTTAGTTATATAGGATTGTATTTTTTTGCACTAATCAGCGAAATGAAAAACCACATGTTTAGCTAAATCGAATAAGGAGGAGGAAGCGGAATAAGTGAGAAAACGGTTCCGGACACGGCGCACTAATCTAAAAATTCGCACGGAAACATGGGCCCACGCGGCCTCAACTCCTCCTTGCGCCCTAATCAGCACAAATCGTGGCGTAGATCATACGGTCGAAAAAACATCAAATACGAAGGAAAAAATCACGCGACAAATTAATATATAGCAAATTCATAATTTAAATATTTCAATTTTAACATCACAGCGTTGGCCCGTAATGCATGCATGTTAATTTTCCTCACCCATCATCTATGGGCCCATGTGCGAAGGGTCAGCTGGCCCATGAAAACACACAGATCTCAAAGCATATCGAACCGTCAAAAATTCTAGTGATATCTCACGAGAAATCTGTCGACAGACGTTTTGCAAAATCGAATGGTATTTTGTTTTTCTTCCTCAATTTCGCTTCGGCCCACGGGCCATGGCGAGAGAAGGCCGATCTCATACGAGGTGGTCTCCTTGTGGGAAGGCCCCAGAGTGGCTTGCATGAAGCCTTGGGTGGTCTTTGGAAAAAGTACATTGAAGATCTATCTCAACTTGTCATCGAATTACAAAATCGTCCCCCAATCGTAAAACTAGATATATGACATCCCTCAACTTACAAAATCGTTCACTTTAGATCTTTTGGTGGTTTTGACTCCGGTTTTATCCGGCGTGACGGCTAAGTCAGCGTAGGACCCACGTAGGCCCCACATGTTAGGAAAGAGAGAGGGTGATGGCATGCCCTCCTAACATGTGGGGCCCACGTGGGTTCTACGCTGAGTCAGCCACCACGTTAGATAAAACCGGGGTCAAAACCATCGAAGGACATAAAGTGAACGATTTTGTAAGTTGAGAGATGTCATATATCTGGTTTTGCGGTTGGGGGGACGATTTTGTAACTCGATGACAAGTTGAGAGACCTTTGTTGAACTTTTTCCGTAACGGAATTGTCAGTAACGTGCTAGGTCGAAACCTCTCCTCCGGTAATAGCCCAAAGATAGAGAAAACACCAACTAATTAGGTTTTAAGGTTAGGGTGGGTTTGGGAGGTGCTTAGGGGAAGACGGGGTTTCCCCGAACTTAATTAGAGGGATGGTTAGAGTGACGGTGGCCCATCGACAGGCAATGAAAAGGCAACGACGACAGCACCACTTGAACCATGGGCGAGGAGAGCCAGAGGTAGGCAGGGGTCAAGTAGTTGACTAGTTAAAAGGAGAGGGAAGATGTCAACATATTCGACGACGTATGTTGTTGGAGCCGAGAAAGGCAAGACGGGGCTAGGAATGTCGCGGCTAGGATAGGGTGGAGGAGGAAGGGAGGGGTGTAAGGAAGCTCCGGCAATGGTAGATCAGGTGAGGGATCGGGATTAAGGAAAGAGGGCTTGTGGCAGTGGCGGCGGGAGCGGGAGTGTAAGGAAGAAGCGAATGATATATCGCACAAAACTTAATTCGATCTTTGCCATTCAACATTTTATTCACTTTTTTTTAAGACAATTGAGAAAAAGGTAATGAACATAAACAATGGTAAATAAGATTTGAGCCGAGTTTGAATCAGACTTTTTGTTTGGCATTTCGAACTAATTGAATGATGTTTTTTTTTAAAAAAAAGTTATATGTAGAAATTTCTTTTTATAAATCAAATATTTTTTTTCAAGTTTATTATGGTTAGCACTTAGTAATTATTAATGTGCTATTCCCTTATTGTGTGGTGCGAAAAAGCCCCGCCAGTCAGCCTTGTTTAATGAAGCCTCGGTTCTAAAAGATACTAAATCTATGTACTTTGAATCATCGTCAAATGAAACGTACGAACGAGTACTTAAAAAAGGTGGTCGACCAATTGCTAAAAGCAAGTTCACAAACGAAAATTATGACCTTAACATCAGGTACGGCCGTATCCGCGTATATGGCCACTTTTAACGTCTGGTACGGCCGTTTTATTTCCTCGCACTGAACCGGTCCGGTGTTTCAAGTTTCAACACCACCCTGTCGATCTACAGTATACTGTAAGTGTGAAGATATTAACGACTTTCGATAAAATTTATGGTTAAACAACTTTTAATACAACTTATAGACTGTGTTTAGTTCACACTAAAGTTTGAAAGTTTGGTTGAAATTAAAACGATGTGACTAAGTTGTGTGTATATGAAAGGTTTAATGTGATGAAAAGTTGAAAGTTTGGAAAAAAGACTTTAGAACTAAACATGACCATAGTCTGTTTAGATGGGACTAAAACTTTTAAGTCCCTATCACATCGAATGTTTGGACACTAATTATAAATATTAAAAGTAGACTATTAATAAAACACATCCATAATCTTGGACTAATTCACGAGACGATTCTATCGAGCCTAATTAATCCATGATTAGCCTATGTAATGCTACAGTAAACATTCTCTAATTATAGATTAATTAGGCTTAAAAAATTTGTCTCGCAACTTAGCTTTCATTTATGTAATTAGTTTTATAAGTAGTTTATATTTAATACTCTAAATTAGTGTCTAAATATAGAGACTAAAGTTAATTCACTGAATCCAAACACCACCTTAAACTGTTTGTTCATAACTATAATCCGAGTACAATGCTGACTGTAGACACATGGAACGAACCAAATTTCTGAATCATCCGTCACTGACTGCTGCGTGCCACCTTCTCACTGGGTGGAGCCACCGTCCACCGGTTTACTTTCACCATGCTAGCCTGATGCCCCCTAGTGCCCCGCCGCTCCACAAGTCAAACCGAAACGCCAACGCGTCTGTTCGCCGTACTGCGCGCCGACGACGTTCTCCCCTCGGTATGTTGATGGATCAAAGCACCAATGCCACGTTCGTTAGTTGCGGCCCAGTGTCGACGAAGATCGTCTATCAGCCATGCAGATGGCATCTGTTGCCGCGCGCAATTGTCATCGCAAATGGCTGTCAATCAAATCTATCAACTGACCACTCGTCGTCTTTTCTTTTTTTTTCTTTTTTTCCGTTCTGAAACTTTCACATTTTCGTGCAATGAGGTAATAAGATTGATGCTTTGTCCGGACCGTGAGGCGTCGAGGTTCAATTTTCTACTGATGATTTCCACGACTAGTATGCCGGCGCCGAAGCTAGAGTGCTAGACATCACTACACCAACCTTTTTTTTTCTCTGATCTGGTACTCACTTGTGGTGCAAAATCTGATAATTTTAGCATTGAAGTTGACATCTAGGAGAGGATATTTTGTGGATTTAAAGGTAAAGAGAGGCTCTTGGCTACTTGAGTGCTAATTATCCTGTGTCATGTTCCGCTGTTCGCTACTTCCAGAAGGAGCAGCACTATTGTCACGATAATATATCCACTTGCCCAAGAGCCTACCAAGCAGCCTCGCCAGATTGATATGCTTCCAATTGTCTGAAGTCTGAATCTTGGCCAAATAATCTTTTTCAATCGTTTTACCGCAACTCTTTCCAACCAAAGTTACAGTCACCGTATTCAATAGAGTTGTTTTCTCCGGGCAAAGCTTCTGAATTATGTCATGACTACATCATTAAGCGATGGCAAGTGATGTGACGAATTTCTTGGATAAGGCTCCATAAACCTACATCTCATCTCTTAAGTGCTAAGAAACCAACATAAAGCGCAATGAAATGGATTGACATGTGGTGGTGATAATTATTCCTTCGCGTGGCTGCTAAGTGACTTGTATGAACTAATCCGGTTTTTGCTAAGCACTGCAAAGAAGTCGAATATGGAAGTACGTTTCCTACTATCAAACTTAAACTCAGGATGTCACATTTGATCTGTCTGGCTAATGGCCACCAAGCATTCCTGAGGGCAAACCCCAACCAGAGGACTGAAAGCAAAGTCTTCACCTGCAAAACTCTAGAGTGCATTAATTAAGGAAGAAATTGAGGTCTCGACGTGCTGTCGATCGGTACCCGTCAGTGAGGAATGGTCTATTCTGCACATATTTTCATCGGAGTTTTTTTCGTGGCCCAAAACGTTTCCCCGGCACGGGGAATCTGTGATCTTTGTACTGACTTTTGTGTCCATTACAAACTTTGGTGAATCAGGGACGTACTAAACGTACGTGCCATCTGATCAAAGAATGGACAATTCGGACCGGGCACGGTGGAAAAACATTGCTGTCTGAAACCTACCGTTTTGGCTGAATTATTGGCTCTGTCTCCCTGTTTCTTTCTTGGACTCTCTAGGGGCTTTCTACTACGGCTGTGTTTAGTTCAAGCTAAAGTTTAAATTTTGGTTGATATTAAAGACGATGTGACCAAAAAGTTATGTGTGTATGACAGGTTGATGCGATGAAAAAAGAGCAAAGTTTGGATCTAAACACAACCTACTACTCAGCTGCTTCCTGAGAGGGCCAGGAAGGTTCATGAATGAAAAACACATGCTACTTGCCTTACTTGCAGCTTGGACCAGCGTCGTCTTCTTTCTTCTACGAAGTATTCTCTTCTGAAAATTGTTGTTTGATTCGCATCATCTGAGTGTACTGAGTCCCTCCGATTCACCGAACAAGTCGCAATTTGCACATATCAGTCAAAACTTTGCAGCTGAACATATATTTTGCAGCGGTTTAGTACGTAACCGCAAGAGCAAGCTACTGAAACGGGGAGTTTGAAAACGATAAAGCAAGCAAGTGACGCAGATGATTACAAGACATTTACTGCTTTTCTGCCTAACACAAAATTGATGATGCACCTACCGGTCCGGTAACAATACTTTTCTGAAATGAAAGCTCCGGTAATACTACTACTCAAACAAGATAAGCTCAGAGACCAATAGCCCTAGAAATCTTCTGCAATAGTAACAAGGGAGATGTGATTGACGACGCAGGATTCAGACGCGCACGTGGTGACCGGAGCTTGCACAAGACGCCGGAGAGAAAGTGTGAACGAATTGCACATCACCCCCATCAAAACCCCTAACTGACGGAGAGCGACGCCGCAACACCACATCCATCACTTGCCTGCAGATTTGCATCTCATACTGTCCGGGGACACGAGGGGGGCACACCTATCAAATGTAGGGTAGTACTACCTTGCAGCTGAGCTACAGTACAGCGGAGATCGATATATCGCGACGTGTACGGCCACGTCACGACCGATCGATTCATCGAGAGGGCTAGATGACGCAGAAATGTGAACAAAAAATTTAATTAAACGTCGTCTTCGCGAGGGTCCAAAAGGCAGTATTTAGGTGCCGTACAGTGACTGCACGACTGTGGGGGCCTAGCTGTTTCGATCGTTTCACACGCTGGAGAAGAAGAAGGAATGGCGCCGATCGCCGCCGTCGATCGGTGGGAGGAAGGTGAAGCCGTGCCCGAGCTTTCGTCGTCTCTCGTTGGAAAGCTACTGTTTTGACCCGTTCACACCACTACGCTTCCAGCTATAGGCAGTATGTACGGTGCCACGCACGGCTCTCGTCCTTTATATAAACCAACTGCCTCGCCATTGCCACCACCAGCAGCAGCTCGCCATCCAAGCATCAAAGCTTCTAAACTGAAGCTTAATCTATATATAAGGAGAGTTCATTTTGATTTTGGTGAGGAAGAAGTAGTAGAAGTGAATTAGTGATATCGATCAGAGTGTGAAGAAGATGTCTCTGGTGAAGCTGTTTGATACGCTGGCGTTCGACGCCTGGAACCCGTTCAGCATCTTTGGGACGACGGTGGCGGCGGACGCGTGGCTGGCGAGCGACACGTCGGCGTTCGCCAACACGTACATCGAGAGCCGGGAGACGGCGGAGGCGTACGTGTTCCGGGCGGACCTGCCGGCGGGGGTGAAGAAGGAGGAGGTGCGGGTGGAGGTGGACGAGGGGAACGTGCTGGTGATCACCGGCGAGCGCAGCGTCCGGCGGGAGGAGAAGGGCCAGCGGTCGCACCACATCGAGCGCAGCTGCGCCACCTTCTTCGGCAGGTTCCACCTCCCCGACGACGCCGTCGTCGACCTCGTCAGGGCGTCCATGGACGGCGGCATGCTCACCGTCACCGTGCCCAAGGTGGTCACTGACAAGCAGCCCGCCATCGCCGCCGCCGCACCCGTCCCCGCCGTCGTCGCACCCGCTGTCGAGGCGAAGGCAATCGAAGCCAGCCCGTAGTGATGCGATGAACACACACACACACACACAGACAGTCAGTCAATCCAACGATCCGTATGTATACGTTGTCGTCGATGATAAGTTCAAAGTGCTTGCGAGTAAGGTGCTTGCTGTACTTTTGGTTTAATTACCTTTGGTGTGAAATGCTTTCTCGATGTAAGACAAGAAAGCTAGTAGCAAAATCATACTATTTGCTTGATGCAATACATGTTCCATCTTAGTTCCCTTACGAATTTTGTGTGTTCCCCATATGAACATTATCAATCATTCTTTTTTTTTCTAAACACGTAAAAAAATTACACGTCAACATATTAAAAGAAAAGAGTATAGTTATACAGCACAATCAGTCACACCGGTTTATATCAGGAAAAAAGAGAAAAAGCAAAATAAGAAACTGAAGCTTCTTCTTGTCAATCAGTCTGCGTGGTGATCGATCAGTAGTCCCAGGTCCCCATTCTTTTCGTCTTACACGGTATTATTTTTTCAGAAAGTTTTTTAAATGAACTTTCTATACTCGAATATTTGGGAAATTTTCATGTGCCTTCGATAATATTCTAAGCTCAGTTTGATCCACGTCGGCTGTAAAGACTAAAGGAACGTGCCCGTGGGCCGTGGCTGAATAACAGTGCATGTTAGGCTGTTACTACGACCACTAATCTACTGGGGGTCAGCAATTCGGAACAGATACATCACGATTCACGAGCCCCCCAAAAAAATCTGAAGCTGCATCAGACAGACTGTTTGATGAAAAGCACTAGAGGTAGTTGGGTCGGGTCCCGTGAGGACTTGAGGTTGATGAATGGCCTCGCAACAAGTAGCACGACAATTGACAGGCGAAGGTCTGGAATTAATGGGTGAGGTAGCGACGCACAGTTGCAGACAGCAGACCATTTACACCACCAACTAGGAAGAGAGAAGCACGGATTGCCGGGGTAGCCAGCGTTGCTCCCACGAAATCTATCTATCGCACGAAATGGATTCCAGTGGCGGCAGAGACGTTTTGCCGATCGTGGGGTCAATCAATCAATCCGAACAAGTTGGGAACGAGTTGAAACACACAAGATGGGAAGAGGAGATAGAGCCATAGAGGGGATCGTGGGTTGACCGACTGGATGCCGGCGTACTCTCCGTGGTGGCGCACCAACTTTTTGCACGCCTTGCCGGCTGTGCTCTGGCTGCAGGCGCACGGGGAGGGGGACTCGTCATCTGGCACGTCGGGGAATCATTTGGGCTGAAACTTTGATGGGCTGAATTTTGGGCCTTATTCTGGCGTAGTATTGGGTTGGGATCGCTTCGCTTAAGGATGGTTACGTTATAACCGGGCTGAAGATTTTTCGAAATTGCTAATCGGCGCAGACGCGCTAGATAAATAACTAGCGCGCGTTTCCGTTTTGGCCCATCATTAGCCAGGCCTAAGGCCCAACCACACTTTTGACTTTTTTGTTTTTCTTCCTGAAAGCGCCGACGCATGCATGTGCTAGTATAGATAGGAATTACCGCGAAGGGGCAGCCGGGCAAGTGAGACAAATCAATCTACAGCTTAATTAACGCTATAATTCTTCATTATTAGTTCTAATTTTTATTAGGTGCCGTGATTAACATGAGCACTCATATCTGAAAACTTTCAACCCGTTTTTTAAAACTTTCAACTCGTTCTATCAAAAAAAAAAAACTTTCAACTCAAATTTGAAAATTTCAACTCTAAATTTTGAAAATTTCAACCTAAATTTTGAAACTTTCAACCCAAATTTTCGAAAACTTTCAATTAAAAATTCAAAACTTTCATCTAAAATTTTAAAACTTTCAACTCAAATTTTAAAAACTTTCAAATCAATTATTTGAAACTTTCAACATAAATTTGAAAACTTTCAATTCAAATTTTCAAAAACTTTCAACTAAAAATTAAAAACTTTCATCCGAATTTTCAGAACTTTCAAATCCAAAATTGAAAACTTTCAACTCCAAATTTTTTTTAAAAAAATCAATTCCTATTCTAGAACTTTCAAGTCCAAAATTCAAAACTTTTAGCTTCAAATTTCAAAAGTTTCAACTCCGAATCTAAAATTTAAATCTTCATGTTAGCTAGTACTGTATTTATTAGAGTTAATCATGCGATTAACTCTAATCACATTATTAGTATCAGGAGGGGAGCACTTACATGGGTTGAACGTAGCAAAAGGGAAACAACTCCTAGTCAGCTCCACGCGCTCGCGACTTGATCTTCTGGCGCAAGCGCGCGCTAGGAGCCCCCAAGATTTTTTGCTGGGCCGATGATTTGGAAAACAAACAGGATGACGTACGGAGCACACACACGTCTAAAAAATTTAGCATTGTCAAACTTTGGGTTTATTTTGGCGATAAACCAAGCATACCCCATAATGAAACGGAAGTGAGGACATGCTCACTTTGATGCCAATTTTAACCTTATTAAATTTTGATAAAGTTACCCAAAAATATATAGCTACATTTAGTTTGCTGTTAAATTTTAGTAACTATAAGAAATCCTAACAAAATTTTGGTAAGTTGTCAAAACCAAGGTTTTTTTTTTTTGTTATCAAAGTGAACAGGCAAACATGCACGTCTCAGCGAAGGGAACGGAAGTGAATGACACTTGTGCAAATCGGTCGGACACTTTATTTACTCATTCATTCAGACGCCATGGGACAATTCCAAGGACCGAACCAATGTTGTGCTCCGGTCTAACCAGAATACATTACATTGGCGGAGGCCACGACACAACTGCCACACAGACACGAGACTCGCCACACATGGACCTGACACGACCGGACTCGAGCACAGCACGACGTATATAGCTTCTCTCCTTCTCAGCCAGAGATCTCAATGGCCTTCACCTCGGGCTTCTTGACCTCAGCCTTGGGCACGGTGACGGTGAGCACGCCGTTCTCCATGCTGGCCTTCACCTGGTCCACCTTGGCGTTCTCCGGCAGCCTGAACCGCCGCATGAACTGCCCGCTGCTGCGCTCCACGCGGTGCCACTTGTCGTTCTTGTCCTCCTTCTCCTTGCTGCGCTGCCCGCTGATCACCAGCACGTTGCCCTCCTCCACCTCCACCTTCACCTCCTCCTTCTTCACGCCGGGGAGGTCGGCCTTGAAGACGTGCGACTCCGGCGTCTCCTTCCAGTCGACGCGGGCGTTGGCGAAAGCGGCGGTGTCGCGGTCGGAGGTCGCCGGGACGAGGGAGCGGAGGACGCCGTCGAAGGGGTCCCAGAAGTCGGCGAAGGGGTCGAACACGTTGCTGCGCCTCACGAGCGACATTGTTGGTTTGTCGTGGATCGCTAGCTGCTTAGGTTTCTTTGTATGAAGTGGATTGGAGGAAGTTTGGAACGAGTGTTTGTTTGGAGCTCGATCAAATGCTTCAGTCTTGGCTCGATGGATGGAGGTTGGGGAATGAGGCAGGATATTTATAGGTTCACAACCAATCTGTCCTGAAATCTCTGGACTTCTCTGGTTCTTGCTCGTTTCGCTTTACAGCACACTCGATCTGCTTCGCTTCCGTCACTCCAGTACTCCATCAGCCTCTACAAAGCGGGGCTCACCTTAATTTGCTCTAGAGTATTCATTTTTTCCCCCACATATCTTGCTTCTTTGATGTAGGTTACTTTGATTGCGATCAAATCTTATCGTGTACTCCCTCCGTCCCAAAACAAACGCAGTCATGAATTTCAGTGTTCAACTTTGATCGTCCGTCTTATTTAATTTTTTTACTATTAATATTTATACTGTTATTAAATTATAAAATATGAATAATATTTTATACGTGACTTATGTTTTTTAGTTTTTCTAAAAATATTTTAAATAAAACGGACGATTAAATTCGTACACGGAAATTTATTGTTGCATTTATTCTGGACGGAGGGGATAGCGAGTATGGAATGATTGATTGAGAACGAGAAACTACGAGAACCAATTGCCCGCTAGTGTGGGCCCCAGGCAGATGGGCAGTACTGATCCTGAACCGTTTGCAAATATGTCGTGAAACTATGGAGTCCTTTTGGCATACCAAATTACACCAGTTTTGAAGTATTACTTCACTGTACATCGTAGAGTGAGTACTAGATCATTCCAGTGGGTTTCGGGAATGCTTCAATTCACTGCTTTCACTGGGAGCAGTGTCTCTTGCGAAACATATTTTTAACGGCAACTTGTGAAAGAAAAACACATTTGAGTTTGAATTCACAACCACGTTATTTTACAATGCAGGTCATGCCCATGACTGAAAGGTAAAAATCACTGCCAAAGCATTGCCTCGTTGATAAGTTTTTTTTAGTGAATTACACTTTTTGGGTCACGTCTATTGCACTTTGGATCACCCCGATTTTTTTCTCTACCCATGTTCATCCTATACCGCGGCAAAGAGATAGGTGGATGATTTCGCCAGCGTGTCAGAGTTGACATCCTCGAGGTCGTTTACATGTTAAAGAAGAGGTTTTAGGTGGTTCAAAGTACAACGGACATAAATTTAGCTAGTCCAAAGTGATAAGACTGAACTAGTGATGACCCAATATAAAACTACAACAGTAAAAGGTGGTCCAAAGTGTAATTCACTCTAAATTTTATATGTACTACCTTTCTTATTAGGGTTGTTTTTTGTCTGGTGCCATGAATTATATTGGTAGGGCCAATGTAATTCATGCATTTTTCTTCCTTTTCCTAACTTCTTTTTTTTTAAACACAATACAATGCAGACGTCTACAACACGTACACTTACCCGTATGAACATACACACGAACACCCTACTCTATGAGCACCTTCAAAAGACTGACCCTACATAAAGTCACCGTAGACACCTACGGGTATGTCGTCTACCACTGAAAGAATAATTAGCAGTAAATATGAGCACCCGTATCAAATCTAGAATTTGAACCCGGGTTCCATCTCAAGAAATCTAACCTAACCTGTTATGCTACGCTTATTTCACATTTCTCTTATAAATTTACAAAAATTGGTTGCTAAATATTCATGCATTGGTCAGAAGTGATAAAGGCCATTTTTTTATCCAACAATGTTTATACCGATACTAAAATTTGAATTTGAGGTTATATCGCTGTAGTTCTTTTTTCTAACATCGATATTTAAGTCATGAAGAACATATATGTATATAACGATACTAAAATTTGAATTTGAGGTTTTATCATTATAGTTCTGTTCTAACATCGATATTTAAGTCATGAAGAACATATACATAGTTTAACCATAAATTATTTAATCGCTAATATATCGTTTGATGAATTATAAGTAAATGTAAACGGGTAAACATTTACCGCGTATCTACTAAACGTTTTTTTTAAAGGAGGGCAAAAGCTTTGCCTCGTATATTGATAGAGATGGATAAAATACAGGGCGATAGAATTATGTACAGGGCTAGTCTAAAAAAGAACTAAGCCCGCAAAAGGTGATGGTTAAGTGATATCTCCCAATATTTCGAACTCTTCAAGCTTAGAGGCTCTTGCTTTGACCCATACCCGACCTTCCTCTTTTATCTTGGCGAGGATGGATGCCGGTGGCGATGCAGTATTTCGAAAAATTCTTACATTTCGCTCACACCATATTTCCCAGGAGACCAAGATCACCAGAGTACGTAGGGGAATGCGGGGGTTGTTGGGAGAATCTACCACAAGGTTCCACCATTGTTCTACCGAGTCGCAATCGCTCCATTTGATTATTTGGAGGTTGGTTTGAGTCCACCTTTGTATTTCTGTCCAGACCTGCTTTGTAACTCTGTAGTGTGCCAGTAGGTGGACTGCTGACTCGTCAATTATGTAGCACAACGAGCAAATCTTCTGGTTTTGCCATCCTCTTTTCTCAAGTCTGTCAGCTGTCCAGAGCCTATTTTGGGTAGCGAGCCAGGAGAAGAATTTGCATTTTGGAGGGGCCCACGCTTTCCAGATAGTTTGATTGAAGGCAGACCAAGTGGCCCCCAGGAATTGGAGCCTGTAGGCAAACTTTGCTGAGTATTGACCATTGGCTGTCAAATCCCAGCGGATGCTATCTTGGTCTTCAGTCAGGGGGTTCATTCTTCTGATCATAGTCCATAGGCGGACGAACTGCTGAACGTCATACGCCTCAGTGATGCGGAGGATGTCGATGTCTCTGACCCAGTTGCTTTCCTGCAGGGCATCATAGAAAGATCTATTCTTTCGTTTTGAGGCCACATAGATGTCTGGGCGATTTTCTGAGGAGTTTGGTTCTCTAGCCACTTGGAGTCCCAAAAGCGAGTAGTTCTACCGTTGCCGATTGTTATGGTTGTTGCGGCCGAAAAAAGCTCCCTATCTTCCTGACTGCACGGAACCGCCGTTCCCACCCAAGGCTTCTCCGAGGCCGTCCATTCGTACAATTTTGGTCAATATACACACTTAGTAATCACCCGGTACAATGCGCGGGCACTTTTGCTAGTTTACTTAAAAATATAAAATATAGTGACCTGAAACTTATCGACTCTTATCACATTCCATTTCTTCGGCTGAAGTTTCAAATCAGACCACCGCACACCTAGGAGTATAACTGTTGTCAAAAGCTAGTATAACACAGTATATATAACATCGGAATTCAAAAACGTTTGCATGATGTTTGCAACCTGAAAAGCTCTTTATTTATTCCTCAACGAGCAAGAACTAAGAAGGCGATTACACAAGTACTCACAAAGGAATACATGAAACCGGCCGACTCAGCCACTCGGACTCCCAACGCGTACGACACACCAGCAGCAGACCATACTTGCACGACCAAACAAACACACACTGAAATACTGAATTACTGACACCAAACATGACTTCTTCCCTCACCGATCACATCTTCAGGAGCTTAACCGGAGATCTCAATGGCCTTCACCTCAGGCTTCTTGACCTCGGCCTTGGGCACGGTGACAGTGAGCACGCCGTTCTCCAGTCCGGCCTTCACCTGGTCCACCTTGGCGTTCTCCGGCAGCCTGAACCGCCGCATGAACTGCCCGCTGCTGCGCTCCACGCGGTGCCACTTGTCGTTCTTGTCCTCCTTCTCCTTGCTGCGCTGCCCGCTGATCACCAGCACGTTGCCTTCCTCCACCTCCACCTTCACCTCCTCCTTCTTCACGCCGGGGAGGTCGGCCTTGAAGACGTGCGACTCCGGCGTCTCCTTCCAGTCGATGCGGGCGTTGGCGAAGGCGGCGGTGTCGTTGTCGGAGGTGGCCGGGACGACGGAGCGGAACACGCTGTCCAAGGGGTCCCAGAGGTCGAGGGAGAAGGGGTCGAACACGTTGCTGCGCCTCACCAGCGACATGGTGTTGCTCTAGCTTTTCTGGTGCGAAGTTGTTGGCTACTGAAATGGAACGGAAGAAGTGATTGCAAAGAGGGCGATTTGGGAGTTTTGGGACGTACGCAAGTCTTGTTTGTTGTGTGTTCCTCAGTGGGTTTCAGCTCAAGAGCGGTGCACGTATTTATAGGGTTTGTCCGGGAGCAGCTGGCAATGGACGTTCTTGAGGCGTCTCGAGTCATCTGCTGATTTGATCTGCTCGACTGCTCCCTTCTAGAAAAGGCTTTGCTTTCGAGTCCAGAGTAGTATCCACACTCCCAAGTGCTGGTGTGGATGAAATCAATGATAATTGCCTACTTAGATTTGATGTGTACTATTAAACTGGAGTATTTAGAAAGACCAGCCGGATTTAACTTTTGTTCCAGATTTTTCCAGTGTTAATCACTTATACTTAATCAGGTAGCTGCAAGACGAGATGCTTCTGCACAACGACGAATGATTAATCAGCGACCCACTAGTGCTTGCCAACCTATTCATTCAGTATGCTAAGGCTGTTCGTATGAGCCTTTTCCTAACCTCTCTCTCGTTTTCTACGCGCACGTTTATCAAACTGCTAAACAGTATGTGTTTTTTTAAAAAAATTCTATAATCTATTTTTTTAAAAAAACTAATACTTAATTAATCACATGCTAATATACTGTTCCGTTTTTCATGTGGATGAGATGGGTTTCCAACCCTCAATAACGAACACAGTCTAAATACACTACAAGCCTATAACACATTTGCAAACGACATATTTCAAAAAATAATAATAATTTATGAATAAAACTTTTATACATGTGTTATTAGCGATCTTAAAGCAAAGGTTGAAAAATAAATTTCGATTAAAAAACTCTAAAATCAATTTCAAATTTAAAATCAACTTTAATTTAAAGTTAAAAATTAAAATTTTTGTTGATAAACTTATGTGAAAAGATGAGACTGTTAGGTTCATGACAAATATTCAACCGTGAAGTGTGGAATAAGCTACTCCGTAGTATAAAATTTATTCCTCAAAAGAAAGGATAAAACTATGGCTCTGGCATAAAACAATCACTACTAGAATTCAATGGCTTCCTAGAGTATAAAATGTTCCCTAGAGCTTTTTGCAGCAACCCAAGGGAAGCAAAATATCCCTAGGGTGAAGGATGTAAATCCAAGGGAAACGCAAGGTTCCCTAGAGTATCTTCATGTTCCTAGGGAACCATTAACGAGAAGGACACAAAGTTGTGCCACATCAGCGTTAAGGTGGTTTGATACATCCGAAAAAAATTACTGGAGATTTTTTTTTCTCCCCCAGCCAGGAGAACACGCCACGCAAATACAAATTTCCTACTCATTTATTTTTGGGCCCACCTTATCTACCCCAGGCAAACCAAATCCTCCCCTTCTTCTTCCATGGTTTTCCCTTCTTCTTCAATCCATGGACGGCACCTCTCCTCGCCGCCATTAGCAGCCATCCGGAGCTCCAGCAACAGGCTGTCGGCGCAAGCACCCAACAGCTGCAGCTGCCGGAGTGGTCGCCGAGCCGCAGATGGAGCCGCCGACGGTGCCGCAGTACTCTCTTTTTCCATTTATGTGGCTGCCCAGATCCATCATCCGTGTTTATCGGTTAGTTCTTCCCACTCCCTTTCTTTTGCTAGTAGCTTGTGAAAGCTCAAGCAGCAACAGCCGGCGCTCGAGCACCAAATACTCACTGCCTCATTCACCTTCACCGAGCTACAGGTTGCCCATATCCAAGTAGTCTTTGATGTTTTGATCCAAGACAACACATGCATGGTTATACAGACTACAGATCCAAGTGAGTGCCATTTTATTTTCAGCTGAGCCTACAGTTCTTCATCTCCATTACATGATAATTTCAGTTTCTTTCTCAGGTGCTCTTTCACGAATTATATTGATTAAACATTGTGGATCTGATTATTTGGAGCGCTGAAGAACAAATTGGCTGAACTGACTGACCGCATGACGTTTTGATTTGGTGGCATATTTTGAAGCATGAACGTGTGTTTGTAAGAGGATTTGTTTGTCAAATTTTGTAGGAGTAATTGTTAGCCAAATTTTGTAAGAGTTTGCTAGCCAAATTTCTTGATTCTGTTGTACTACAAAAGCATGTAAGCGAATTTTCGTGTTCATAATGAAATGATTTTTTGCATTTCAACGGATTGGTTTATTTTTCTTGAACATTGATAGAAGAAGCTGAAGAAAATAATAATGCATGTCATTTACGGAGTAGTTGATAAAAACAAAGAAATAAATAAAGAATAACAATAATAATATATGTCTATTGTGGCTGAAATCCTTGGAAAAGTTACTTTCGATGACCTTTCCACTTTGCAAATTTCTTCCCTAGAGTTTATAGTGAAAAACTCTAGGGATCACAGCCTTTCCCGTAGAATGGATCCCCAGGGTGGGTTCCCTAGAGTTAGCTTTAGGGAACCATGTTCCCTATGGTTTTTTGCCTGTTTCCCTAGAGTATTTAGCCGATGAATTCTAGTAGTGAATTAAAGGCAAAACCATCTTTTCACCCATGTAATAACGTTAGGGGAGGGCGCATTCGGTTCGGTCTTGGGTGATGAAAAAAATCTGAGGATATTAAAAAAACATGCAATCAACAATAAATTTTACAACGTTTATCTTGTTTTAGGACATATTTTAAAAGTGAACAATCACAACAACAAATTATATATAACACCAAGCAACCAAGATAGTGGTTTTAATTTTATTTTTCAAGCATGATACTATGTATATATACCATCCCCGTACTATGCTATTTTTTTGGGATGAAAAATATTTATCTGAGTTTTGGCTAATGTTAATTCAGTTAAGAGACTAATGATTAAATTGACCGTATTAAATTCAGTTAGTAAGAAGCAGAGACCGGAAATTTTGGTCTCATTCTCTGTTTGTCCGGTTGGTTTTGATTTATTTTGTCTACCCCTAACTAACGGTGAATCGATGAAAACCAACTAAAACGACAAATAAATGATAAAAACAATGAGAATGAGAGGCATTACAGCCTTACAGGAGAGTGAATTTTACAAGGGTAAATGTCTAGCTCGGTTAACTTTAGAGGATAAATAAATAATTTTCTTAAAAATGAAAAAATAGCACATACTAATTAATGCAAATAATAAAACAAGGAGCTCCAGGCTCCAGTAAGCGGGAGACTAGTCTAGAAAAGAGTGGGTCCTGCTGGACACACTAGGGAAATAAGCTGATCTGGAAAGAAAAGAGAACATCAGCCAGAGAGTGGAGATCACTCGAGATGCTTCAAGACCAACTTCTGAAGAACCTATAAATAGTCCCACCTTGCATCGCATCTCCGCATTCTAGGCAGAGCTAGTAGTGATCACATCGCCAATTCACAGTCGAATCAAGCAAGCCATCCAAATTACACTCACTCTTCTTCCCATCCTCCAGAGACCCAAGCAGCTTAGCCATGTCGCTGGTGAGGCGCAGCAACGTGTTCGACCCGTTCTCCCTCGACCTCTGGGACCCCTTCGACGGCGTCCTCCGCTCCCTCGTCCCGGCGACCTCCGACCGCGACACCGCCGCTTTCGCCAACGCCCGCGTCGACTGGAAGGAGACGCCGGAGTCGCACGTCTTCAAGGCCGACCTCCCCGGCGTGAAGAAGGAGGAGGTGAAGGTGGAGGTGGAGGAGGGCAACGTGCTGGTGATCAGCGGGCAGCGCAGCAAGGAGAAGGAGGACAAGAACGACAAGTGGCACCGCGTGGAGCGCAGCAGCGGGCAGTTCATGCGGCGGTTCAGGCTGCCGGAGAACGCCAAGGTGGACCAGGTGAAGGCCGGCATGGAGAACGGCGTGCTCACCGTCACCGTGCCCAAGGCGGAGGTCAAGAAGCCCGAGGTGAAGGCCATTGAGATCTCTGGCTAAAATGGTGAAAACGGGAGTTTGTCAAGGTCAAGGCGTGTCATGCATGTTCACTCTGAACTGTTTATGGTGTTTCACTCGGGTTTGATGTTTTTTACTAGTCCTATGAACTTGTGTATTCTGTGTCGCTGTTGTACTCTGTTGTGAGCGCGTTTGCACGAAGCAATAAATAAAAATAAAATCAGCTTGTTTGTATATTGATCATGCATGTGTGCTCATGTCGATCGCGGCAGCCACGCAATGCGTGTGCACAGCTGCACAGGTCGAATAATTAGTGTGTCCACGTTGCCGGCGATAACTAGCTAAACTCCAGTGCTGCGGTTATATTCTCTTCTTGCGGTTTTATTGATCGTTGTTCTAGTGCCCTTGAAGCGGAACTGCTTGCTTGTAAGGAGGGTATTAATTTGGCGCTCCAATGGACCTTACTCCCCATTATTGTTGTGGCAGATTGCTTGGTGGCTCTCTCTATGATCAGAATGCAAAGGAGGAGGCGTCAACCAGGGGCGGAGCCAGGATTTTAGATCGATGGAGGATGCAAAGGAGGCGTCAACCAGGATTTTAGATTTTAGATCGATGGTGTCACTATCAATGATAACAACTTAAGTAAAATAAAATTAGTGCTAATTGATAAAGTAAAATAGAATTTTCTTTTTAAAAATAATTCGACTTGTATTCATGCCAACTATCTAATTGGTGAAATTAAATTATAAAACACTAAATTAAAATTGCTAGATATACATGTGCAAGTGAATAATAATATTCCTTCTAGGTTAATAATACTTGCCATTTTGGATAAGAACATTGTCTCAGAAAACAACTCTGACCACAAACTGTGAGTTTTAGGCTATCAAACAACTTTGACCACGAGTCAAATATTATGAGTTTTGGGCTATCAATAGTTAATTAACCTGCTAGCTACTGTCTGGCTGTCCATGCTCACATAGGGTGGTGTCACAAAGCAAGTTAATTTGGTGTCACTCATTGCAAAGTAAAAGGAATAATGAAGACAAGACACAGGCCATTGGTGTCATGTGACACCAATGGTTGTACACTGGCTCCGCCCCTGGCATCAGTGTTGGCTCATCTTGTCAGAGACATCGATACTCTGTTGAGAGGAAGAAGGGAGATCATACTGAAGAAAATTCATCGTTCTCAGAATTCTATCAGTCATGTTTTAGCAAATAAAGCCCGTACTGAATATCTCACTAAGTTCTAGGCTGATGATAGTTATAATCTTATTTTGCAACTTGTTTGTTCTGATTTTGAGTAATATATCTCCCTTTCCCCGCAAAAAAAAAAACTAGCTAAACGCTGATGGGTTCGAAAAATAATTCTCCAACCCCCACTGGGTAAAGAAAACCGTTAGATGGAAGCCTGTGGCTAGGCTTCAAGGTTCTTCACGTAGCGTACGGCGGTACGGGCCAGGGTCCATGGCCGCAGCCCGTAGAGCCACGTCAATTTAAATCTTAGCCGCACAATCGTCTCCATCCAGCGGTTGTATTTGTCTGATTGAGGTTCGGAGAATTCTTTGCCGAACCCCTACGAGCCACTGTTTCTCAATTACCGGAAAACACTACCAATCGGTGTAACTACATGTACTACTCCCTCTCTACTCTATCCACAAATACATGTATAAATAATATTTTTTCTCCTAAACTAATTATCTCTAAAATATTTTTTCTCCTAAACTAATTATCTGATCTACGATTCAATTACATTATTTTAATTGTTGATTTTTTTTCTGTCCGATTTTCTTGAGGACTCTCGATTTGGAGTTCCCTTCAAGTTTACCGGCTGCCTGGCAAATGTTCCACCTTTCCCCGCAATCTTCGACCTTTTTTTTTGTTTTGTAGCTCATATATTTGAGGCTGGAGTTGGTAGGGAGAGCTCAGAGCTCCCACGAAAGCCCATGAAAATGGGCATTTGTCTTGCATGCTAGCCTGTTAAGGCGACTCGGGTTTGGAAAAGAATTCCCCGAACCCCACTTGGTCCAAAGCAACCGTTGGATGGAGGCGCGTTTGCGGAGCTGACGCCGTAGGGTCTATGGACCGTGGGCGAGGCCCAGTTACGTGAGCCCAGTTTCCGTTTAGGCCCAATAATGTCAGCCCAACGAAACGAGGGCTGGCCATTCCAATGGTATCGTTTGTGTCACTGAAACGAACCTGGATTTGGTCCAAACGAAATCATCAGGTGAAACTGGCATTTTGTGCTAGCTGCTGCCTAATAGCTCAGTCAAAGTCCAGCCGAAAGCAGTTGGAGCATGCAGGCAAATCCAAACAGACATGACCCAGATTTCCTGCCATCCTTGGCAGTTCTCGTGCTAAAAGCAAAGCTAGCCAGCATAGCTTTTGGTTGTATAGCACATTGCCAAGGTGCCAAGGTGCTACGTCACATCATTTTGAAAATTTTAAATTCAATCTAAGAATATCTCGAGAGTATCAAAAGCTCCCAATGATCAATTGGATTTGTCAAAGACCGAGCAGCAGATCGCTTCACTGTACTTCGTTTCCTTTTTCTACGAATCTGTGCCGCGAAATTTTTTAAAATTTAGCTTCCTTTTACTTTAAAACTATCCGTAGATTTTTTTTAAAATTTTTTTTTTAGATTTATTTCTAGAAATGCTTTCATAATTTCAACGATAAGTGAAAAACAGAGTAGCAGGGTTGCAATTTTGCTTCACAGCAAAGACACTGGACATGTTCAAGTATGCTTTTATGCACCGACATCGTTGATGATTACAGAACAGTGATAGAAGCATCAATAGCTAGTATAGTCACATACTGCAGCAAGCAACGAACAAAGAAAGAAACCGAGCAACACGCAAAGCTACACTAGAGTATATGCATACTGCAATCGATCGATTCAATTCCAACGGATTTTACCGGAATGTCATTTCTGGTTTGTCCATGCTCACTCCGGGATGGCGACGAGCACCGGCCGCCACGGTCTCCTCATCATCAGCCGCCGCCGGAGCCCGCCGAACATGAACCGCCGCCGGCACTGCACGGCCGCACCATCACGGCCGCCGCCCGACGACGTCGTCACCATGCCGTGCGCCGGCCGAGCCATCACTGGGTGATGCAGCCCCGGTGGTGGTAGCACGACCACCGGCGCCTGACCGTCTTTCTTGGCGCACAGCGACGCGCTCCGGCAGGTCACGGCGGCGTCGTCGATGGCGCCATCGTCGTCGGCGTCGTCCGACACCAGGAGCTCCTCCAAAGAGCTTCTGCTGGTCAAGAGGAGGCTGCTCTTCTCGCCGTCGTCCTCCTCCCCGGCAGCCGCATAATCCGGCCTGTAACTCTTGCGGCGGCAGCAGAGAAGGCGGCGCACGAGCACCCAGAAGCTCTTCACCCTTGGCCTGTAGAGCGTCGTCCTGGCCATCTATCCTCCAGCCTCCAGGTCGCTCCTGCTGCCGATCTCAGCTAGGACAGTACGGTTATATACTACTCCTAGCAGCTAGCTAGTAGTACTGGTATTCTCTCTCACTTAATTTTTCAGCTGGTTGGTAGCCCTGAGAAACTGTTGCTCACTTGGAGATGATCTGGGATTCTGGAGCTAATCCTCGAATTGTGCTTTACCGTCTTTAAAATTTGCCATATGGAATTCTTTTATTATTCCTATGTCATCTGTCCGTGCTAGACCTCAACTTCAGGAATAATGTTATCACGCCACCCCTGAATGTATAGCTTCACACTTTCTTAGACACCTTTCTTATGCCAAGGTGAAATCTGTAAAATCAGTCATGAAATATACTGTATTCTACGTGACGATTTCATAGTTTAGGAGTGGCTTGTGAGAGCCGCAATACGCAGCAGGCTGCCATATGGAGGCTACGAGAGGAAGACGCGGGAGTTGTCTGCTGATCCAGCGTCCAAAAAGAAAGAAAGAAAAATGCGCGGGAGAGTACGTCGCATCAGCATCACCGTCAGGCGCTAACTGCCCGGGCGCTAAAAGACGCGCGAAATTTGGTGCGATACTGTTCGAATCATCGGGGGTCTCTCCCCCTCTGCTTATCACACCAGTGTATGCATGTCATCTTCGGATCCCAGTGAGATTTGGACGAAACAAAAGCATCGATTTATGCGTTGGGGGGTGATGGGGTGATTTGACGCGTTCATTCGAGCAAGTCGCTCTGTGACTTTGTTCCCATGTGACATGGGAATGGTGTGTCGTCTTAATGAAAGAACTTGTCTGATAATGTTGAAGTGGGGACCATGGAAGATGTGCTTAGTACTATTATCATTATCTACATGGATAAAATCACTGATATTTAGAGATAGAGATAATTGTACAATATCATAGTCCACTATACGTGAACAAAATCGAAAAAAGCAAGCTCGCAAGTTAGCGAAATAGTGAAAACTTTATCCTGTAATTAAGGCCCACCAATACCTCTTCTCCCATTCCCGTTCAACGTCGACGAAGTGGCTAGCCGTCACCCATCCTTGTCCCTGACCACCCTCCATCCCTCCCTTCATCTTCTTTTTTACTCATGCAGCGCTACCCTTAGCTCCGTCGAAGCTCCGGTATCAATAGTCGGGAGATATTCCCGTTGCAGGGACTCCGCCTCTCTGTTATTGTTGCTCCAACCACCGCGCACCGCATTGGGCTCATGCTGACCTTTCTAGAGCAGGAGCAGTGGCCAGTGGCACGGCATACACGATGTCATTGTGCCTATGGTGGTGATAGTTGATGTCGAAGGAGAAGAGAGGATTTGAGTATATAGCTAAAAGTTTTTGTAATTTTGAATTGGGAACTTTTATATTTGAATTGAAACTTTTCGTAATCTCGAGGTAGAGTTCTAGATCTTCAGTTAAAAATTTTGTGATTTTGAGAAGAAAGTTTTAGACTTGAATTGAAAGTCTTACTAACATCTAGCCAACTTCGTCTATGATATGCCGGCCCAGTGAAAAGGCCATAATGTTGACAGCACCTGGCCCACTTAATCGAAGGCGTTGTAATGGGCCTAGAAGTAAGTCCATCCAGCCCACGGATTACAGCAAGCGCTTCAAAGCGCCGCCGCGTCGTCTCCACGCCTCGGGCCTAGGGCACGCGCCGACTCGCCGCCGGGGAGACCGGGCGGCCGGCGACTCCCCCACCCCAAAACGGAGGCGAAATTTAGCACGGGCTGTGCGCGGTCGAGCGTCCCCGGAGGCCCGGACTCGTCGGCGTGGACGCCGCGCGCGGCGCGGCAGGTTAGATTTGGATCCGCGCCTCGCCGGGGGATCAGACGAGAATCGGTTGCGTCTGCCACTGCATTCTTGCAGCCAGGTACGCTTTGCCCGCAATTCCAAATGTTTCTGTTGCAAATTCGTACATGTAGTTCATAGGAAAAAGGGGACGAATGCTTGCAAAATTGCAACCTCTAGTTAGGGTAACAATGGGATGTGCTCTCCCTGATAACACTCACTCGCTAACCTGAAATCATGAACAAACTGGACACTAGATTACACGAGATTGTTTGAACCCTGTATTTCTCCTACCGCATTCACCAATTGTCTGAATTTCTGCCAAGCTCATACTCAAACACTTGTAGTATTAATTAGTCCATCAACCAAGAGGGGACAACTTAGTTATCCTTATTTCATCAGAATCAATACAAAGTTTCTCATCATCCGCTAGAGTTTGATGCTACCGAGTGGTTAGTAGATTGGCTATGAAATCTATGGATTACTGAGTCAGGCGAATACTGTAGGTTGTCGTTCAGCAGATGCGAATCTTCCTTTGGAGACGCATTCTTGTTCATCTTTTCCGCTGGACATTCCCCGTTCTTGATACAATTCAGGACCTCCACTACCTCCTTAATTGGCGGCCTGCTATCTCTGTCCATCTGCAAGCACTGAAAGGCCAGCTCGGCCACCAGATCTACCATCCTCTTTGTTTCACTGTCAGTCTCATAGCCGATCTCTGGATCAACCAACTGATCAACTTCATGGTTCTGAATTCTGTTGAGAGCCATGTTAGCCAAGTTAATGTCACTGTGGCTCCTGGACATGTCCACAGCTGGTTTTGAGGAAATTAGCTCTATCAACACAACACCAAAGCTATACACATCACTCTTATCGGTTAGCTTGTAGCACTGGTGGTACACTGGGTCAACATACCCTGGTGTGCCCTGTGGAACAGTTGATACATGGGTGACTTCAAGCGGGAACAGGCGCGATAGTCCAAAGTCCGCAACTTTCACATGGAAGTTGTTGTCCAGCAATATGTTGTTGGTCTTGACATCACGGTGTATGATTTCAACTGCATGAAGGTATGCCAGTGCCTCAGCCGTTTCTATCGCAAT
The DNA here is from genome assembly GCA_000338895.3 of Oryza meridionalis. Taxonomy (NCBI): domain Eukaryota; kingdom Viridiplantae; phylum Streptophyta; class Magnoliopsida; order Poales; family Poaceae; genus Oryza; species Oryza meridionalis. Next base: position 1,792,206 of record CM002524.2, read on the forward strand.
TGTCATTCTTACAGGCCATGTGAGGCCTCGTTCTCCTGCACGAGGTCCATGTAGATGGTCTGCAACTGTCCCATTTGGGATGTACTCATAGACCAAGAGAAGGTCACGGCTAGAACGAGACGTGCAGCCATATAGGATAACAAGGTTCTGGTGCAGTAGGCGGGACAAGATGTCTACCTCATTTAGGAATTGCTCTACTCGTCTGTAGTTGTTCTTGTAAAGGCGCTTCACTGCAACTACTCTCCCATCCCGGAGCTTTCCTGAATGGCAGAAAGGAAGAATTGTAATTGCTAAGTTAATAGGGGAAGTTATCTATTATGGAACAAAGTTCATCGGAGCCCCTGTCGCATGCAATTAGGCATGCTAATGAGGAAGTGATTAGATGAGAAATCTATTAACAACAAGGGAGTTGTGCAAACATATTCTCCTACCTTTGTAAACAGTTCCAAAACCACCATCACCAAGTTCCCTGGAGGCACTAAATCCAGCAGTAGCCTCTTCAAGTTCCTCGTAAGTGAAGATATGGGGAGAACCACCCAACTCAAGGTCTTTGCTGTATGATTGCATTGAAGATGAACTATGCATGCGATCTTTCAAATCTCGGGTTTGTTTCCTCTTCTTGCGTTTGTGCCAAGCAAAAATGAATATAGATACAATCAATAATATTCCGCCGCCTGATCCACATACTGCAATAACAGAAACAGAGCACTATCAATATGTGAGAACCAAGGATCTGAAGCATATCTTCATAATTACATTTTGAATGGTTGGGGAAATCCAAGAAACAAGAATGAATTATACTCACCTATTCCTATTATCTTGCTTCTTGAACCTGCAGAAGAACACAGACTTTTAATACCTTGCACAAATATGCCATGAACAAATAGAATGATCATTCATAATCACATTGTTAGGGTATCATTGCTCCCCTAACCCCCTGTTGAAACGAAGGACAGTGCTTATACAACTTTTCAGCCTAATTCAACAGAAATACAGATGCAATTTATGCTTTCCACATGTTTGGAACACACTAATTAAGGATTAGAAAATTAAAGGGTATTTGCTGTCAATCAGATGAGGGATTTCTTCGTCAGTCAGCAATCAGCAGAAGAAATATAGGAACATTGATATTGGTATGATATCTTTATCAGATAGTGTAGTTGAATACTTCAAACTACACGTAACACGTTTGACTAGGATTCCATAAGCTGCCAGATGCCAATGTTCCCATCAGTGAAATAATTGTTTGATGAGGAACTAGCAACCAAAACAGCAGGAACTTGAAGCAAACACTCATAATTCAAAACAAAAACATCAATATCCACTTTGCATTTTATATTCTTATGAACATTGCTGTGACAATGCCGTGTTTAATTTCTTTCCTCGATAGCAAAACTAGATGTCACGCGCATTATTATAATAAGAGTTTGTCTAGTGGACATTAGGCCACAGTAGCATGGAAATCTTCCTGTATAACGAAATGATGTGTCATTCTTTTCTATATATATAAAGAAAACTATCAACTAGATGAACACACTTTGGATGCATTGAATCGGTTAGGATGGCCTAGGCTGCATGTTCACAGAACTATGTTAAAATTTTTATTCTAATTGATAATTGACTGGACAAATTTACCGTGCTCTTCCGATTTTCTGAACTCTCTACACTTGTCAGGGTGCATCCCGTCGGGGCAATTGCAGGTGAACTCCAGGTCGTCGCTGTACGTGCAATTCCCGCCGCTTACTTGACATTTGGGACAATCCCCTGAAACCACCGCCCACTCTAGTAGAAACCCACTCCTCATGCTGGCAATATAGCCGGCCATACTCCCATTGTGACGCTGAACGATCGGCACAACCGTGAAGTTACAGCCCGGTGGAATCCCATCCTCGTGTAAATGGTGGTCGCTGACGAGCCGGACGGAGGAGTTTTGGTCATCACAAGGCAGTCTGTGGAAGCCGGGAGGAGCAGCCGCCGCCGGAAGTGACTTGTTACACGAGAGGAAGCGCAGCTCTGCGTTGGCTTCGCTGATGACGAACGGCGCCTGCCAGATGCCATCGGAGATGTTGAACGGCGGCGCCGGGCAGCCGGTGGCGAGCGGGAGATTCTCGTCCACCACATGGACGGTGTTGTTTCCGGTGAAGATATCAACAACGCGATACGCCTCGTAGATGGTGTGCGTGAGGTATGCGCCGCTGGCGTTGCACTTGAGCTGGAACGGCGGCGACCCGCACGGCGGCCGGCCGGGCTCCTCCAGCCAGAACGGGTAGGAGATGGTCAGGTTGCCGCATGGCGTGGGCAAGCAGCCAGGACTAGACGAGTTCGACGAGCTCGCCGGTGCCGGCAACTTGAGGAAGCTAGCTACCAGCAGTAGCAGTATGAGCGGAGGCATATCTGGTGGACTTGGGCACGCATATCAACTACGGAATGCAGTGGTGAAATGGATTATATGAGAGAAGAAGGGGACGAGAGATAGAGGGATGGGATATGAGGCGTGGGGCAAAAGGACGGTGGCGAAGCGGTTTTGACCGGTCAAAGTCTACGGATTGAACATACTGCTACAGTGCTACTACTCTCTCTACTACTTCAGCTTCTTGACGAAGTACTCCGTACTATAGTTTTTGCATATCGGATTTGATTTCTCTGATTTCGATATCCAAAGGTCGGAGATGGATTAGCGATGACGACTGCCTTATCAACCAATAAACAAGTCACTGATTGATTAACGGATTCGATAAAGTTGACACCATAAATTTTACGCATTTCCTCCTCCCGAAAGTGATGATTAAATGGATAATTTCGCGAACGAACTTACCAGATGACGGCGGCCCTTGCCATGTCAAGAGGAAGCCGTCGCGGATGAGCTGCTCATAGCTCCCCGCGTCCGTGCCCATCACCGGCACGACGGTAGCGTTGCAGCCTTCCATGTAAAACGCCGCGTAATCGCCCGAAACACTGTAATTCCCTCCTACGCGAGCAAACGTCTTGTTGCCGCACCTCGTCTCCACGAGGTCGTCGTCTCCGTCCCGCGGCACAAGCGCCTTATTGCAACTGTACAGGAAGAGGTTGAGATTGGTGGTGCTGATGGAGAACGGGAGGCCGACCTTGGAGGAGGTGTTGGTCCTCGGAACATGGCAGGAGTATTCTTTGCTGACACCGGAGAAGACAATGAAGTCACCGAGCTTGTGGATGTCAGAGACGAGCAATGAATTGTTGCCGTAGAAGATGTCGAGGATCTGGATCCGATATCTGGGCTTGTAGTAGCCGAGGTATGGAGTGTCGTTGTGGCAGATAACCTGGAATCCAAGCCAGCCGCATTTGCTCTCCGTTGCCTGCTCCGGCACGACGGCGAACGGCGACGAGATGGTCACCTTGCCACATACAGTACTGGCCGCGCAGCCTTCTTGTGGACGATTGTCTGCCGCCGTATTCGCTGCTTGACTCGCCCAGGCGAGGCAGGCGAACAAGAGGAACAAGGAAGGAGAGGGCATCGAAAACGAAGAGGATGAATTGGTGATGTGTTGTTGATGAGGATTGAGGAAGACATGAGAGAATTAATACTGCTACTTCTTCTTCTAGTACGATACATTTAACTTTGGGAATTCTCTGTAGTGGCCGAAAAAATTGACTGGATAATGGCTGTCTACGGCCTCATCGTCTTGCCGTATCGGTTCCAATTCCAACAGATGTGCATGGTCTTCTCAGTCATGTACCAGAACAGGATGGAAGATTGGAAGGAATGGCACCGGAGTGAGATGGAAGGCGAAAGGACGGTCATGGTCCACTGCTTTGATCACTTTAATTGTAGTTTAATTCTTGCTCATCCCTGTTGCCCAGCCGCCACGATTGGGCAAGATGACGACCTTATCAGCCAATCGACAGATTCCCTGTCCTACATGCTGATGAGCTAGAACCGTATTCTACTAGTACTCGCTTGGAGATCGGAAGCATCAGGATATACAGTGGATTTTCTATACGAACTTGATCCTAATAGTTTCAGGGAGGGTGAACTTACCAGAAGATGTCACTGGCAGCTCTGGCGGTGGAGGCACTGGCGGTGGCAGGTTCCCCCATGTTATGAGGAAGCCTCCACGCACGAGCTCCACATACCTGCTGGCGTTCGCCTTGCCATCAGGCGGCTCCAGCACCGGCAAGAACGTAGCTCTGCAGCCTTCCAAGTAGTACTTGTCGTAGTTGCTCCGGTCGTCGTAACGCTCTCCTAGGCGAGCAAACGAGTTGTTACGGCATCTCGTCTCCACGAGCCCCAGTTGTTCATGCCGCTCCGCCGGCGGCGCCTTGGTGCAGTTGTAGAAGACGAGGTCGAGATTGGCAGCAGAGCTGATCCAAAACGGGACGGCTAGCTTGGCGGAGGTGTTCCAGCTCGGGATTTGGCAGCGGTTTAAGCTTGTCAGGTCATCCAGCTTGCGACGGTCTAAGGCGAGCAGAGTACGTTCCCCGTAAGATATGTTGATGATCTGAAACCCGAAAATTGAAGAGGTCCGAAGAGTCCCGACACCGGTGGATTGGTTGCAGTCGACCTGGAAATCTAGAGGACCACACGGCCTATCCATCTGGCTTTGGGTGATCCAGAACGGCGAGGAGATATTCAGGTTGCCGCATTTGGCCGGGCAGCCGCTTCCTCTCTCCTCAGCTTCCCTCGCCGCCACGGCGAGCATGAACGCTGTCCACCAAGCCGAGACGACGACCAAGGCGAAGAAGAAGCTCGGGGCCATCGACACAGAAGGGGAAAATAGGGGGATTTCTGAATTGGTGATGGCCTGACTGGTTTGTGGGAGGATGGAAGGGATAATATGGTTGAACGATTCCGGAACATGTCGATGAGGAGACGAAATGTTTGACCGCGGATACGCGAACGATCCTCGTCCACGCGTGCGAGTTTTCGGGGTGCCTATGGCTGGAAAAAATTGTGTAAGCTACTACCAAGCTGCCGTGACATGTGACTGGACCGGTTTGTCTGTCTGGCCTCATCGTTGTATAGTCGTATTGGTTCCTATTCCAGCTAGTGCACGCTGCTATCGAGCATCTAGTCCACCATTGTTTTTTCCCTTTTGTCTAACACCTTGGCAGGTGCCGACGCCCTTTGCTACACACCTACTGTAAATCGGTAGGCACCAAGCTGAGACTAGTCAACTTTCCAGCCGGTCAACGCTTACCTGTACGGATGTAACTAAAACAAAAAAACAAAAAAAACAGACTACTGTCTGAACCCAGGGAGTATACCAAGAAATCTAGTTGTAGTTATTATTCAGTAAAGCGTGTTAATATATCCATCTTATCTCTAACCAAAAACCTATAAACGCATGCGCTGCTAATTCCTCCCATACCGCTAACTACTGCTAGACCAAATGGATAAGCTCACGAGTGAACTTACCAGACGGCTGCTGCGGCGGCTGCCATGTCAAGAGGAAACCATCACTGATGAGCTGCTCGTAGTTGCTCGCGTTTGCGTCGCCATATCTGCCCCTCACCGGCACGATCACAGCGTCGCAGCCCTCCAGAAAGCGTACAGACTCGTTGTAACGCTCCTCGAGGCGAGCATAAGTGTTGTTGCGGCATTTCGTCCCGACGAGACCCAGGACACGCCGCTCCGCCGCCGTCGGAGCCTTGGTGCAGTTGTAGAAGACGAGGTTCTTATTGACGGGGCTGATCGAGAATGGCAATCCGAGCTTGGAGGAGGTGTTGGACCTCGGGACATGGCAGTCACCGGAGCTGTCGAAGTCGTTGGTCTTTTGGACATCGGTGACAAGCAAGGAGTTGCTGCTGTAGAAGATGTCGATGATCTGGAACTTGAACGGCCGGTTCTTCTGAGGGTAACCGAGATAAGGAATGCTGTCGTTGCAGGTGACCTGGAAGCCGAACCATCGACAGCTCGTCTCCTCGTCCTGCTCCGTGACGAGCCCGAACGGCTCCAGGATGCTCATGTTGCCGCATCTCCCGGCCTTGCAGCCTTCTCCTCCTCCCTGTGCATCTGCTGCTGCTGCTGAGAGTATGAGAGGCAATGAGCAGGCCACCCAGATGGAAGGTGCCAAGAACATGAACATGGCAGGAGGATGCGTGGGAAACCAAGAGAAGATTTGGAAGATTGCAGCAATGGGGCGAATTGGAGATTGGGATTGTGAGGTGAATATAATGGCAAGGGAATAGTCAGAATACATTGGAGCCTGGCCGATAATTTTGACTTATATATTTCTTGAGGTCCCCCCGGATAAATGGGATAAGCTGGCACCACCATCGTGATGTGACTGTACCACCAATCCACCATGGTCGTCTTGGTTCTTTCGGATTGCGCACTCTGCATCGATCGTTCTTTGCAAGGAGGGACATGGCAACTTTTCCATCTGGTGAACGCATATGCGTACAAGTGTACGTACTGTACGTAATTATTTTGTGAGGCAGAATATACCGTGATTTTTCCTATAGAGTATAATTAGTACTCCCTCCGTTCCAAAATATAAGACATAACCACCTCTAACTCAAAGACCAAGAAAATAATTATTATCCTATAGTTTGGATCATCCTAATAAATATAATGCATACATCCAATAGAACAGAACTAGAGAACATAAGAGTGGAGGATTTAAAAAAGTAATAATTTAATGAAGAAGAGGTCATAGTTAATTACCTACATGCATGCATGCCTTATTTTATGGAACATCTAAAAAAAGTGGTTGTGCTTTATATTATAGAATGGAGGGAGTATCTCTTACGTATGTATGGACTCATATTATGCTCATACTACCTCGGGGGCATCATATGCCCGAATCAGCAAGCTGAGCACCCATCAAACATGCAAATATGCAGTAGTATTTCTTGGATTGACGAACACTAACGTGGAATTTAGTTCTAGGTAGTCTATGGTCAGCTTCTAGGATAACTTGGAATTTTAGTTGCAGCTAGTACTGCACGCAACTATCGGTAATCTAGTCCTCCATATTTTTTCCCATTTTGTCAAATCACCTTGTCAGGTAGCAACGGCCTTTCATACGTAAATTCAGACAGATATTAGTCAAAATTCTAGCTGGTCAACGCTTACATGTACGGCTGTAAGTTGTAAGTAAAGCAAAACAAAAACAGAGTAGTTTATGAACAAAGGAGTATTAGGGCTGCGTTCTACAGCAGCGAATTGGGAGAAAAACCCTCTCATTTTTCACGCGCACGTTTTTTTTCAATTCCTAAAAAATTATAGGAAAGTTGCTTTAAAAAAAATCATATTAATATATTTTCAAGTTTAGAATACTTAGTACTCAATTCATATAAGCTAATGACTCACTTTGTTTGTTGTATCTTCTTAATTTTCTCCTTTCATCACTCCAACACAATCTAAGGATTATTAAGTGGATTTTTTTAGGGGAAACATATTAAGTGGATTGTTGTACAGATTATCTACCTGATTGTAGGTATAAATTAAATATTTAATAAATGAACTTAAAATAAGTGTGCAATACAATAGAAGATTTTTTTTTGAGAAAATGTATTTTCGGAGCGTAGAGCACACAATTCATTTCAACAATTTGGAACGTAATTTTGAAAAAAAAAGTAAGCCTAAAAATTATGTACTACCTCCATCCCAAAATATAGCAATTTTTAGCTATGAATCTAGACACACAAGTGTCCAGAATTAACTCATAGCTAAAAATACTTACATTTTAGGACGGAGGGAGTAGGTATCTATCAACTCTAGAATCAGAATCTTTGCAGGAAAGGCATTAGCATTTGGTACCACCATATTTCGCCGAAATCTATATCATTATCAGCAAAGCTCACAAATGCTCTTTTAGGTAAAAGCACTTTGGATAGACTCATAGACCGGAATTAGCTTAGTGGTGGCACTATCGTTCATGGGGCACCAAGGTATATTGTTTTGCATTTTCTATATTTTTTTATTTTTATATAAGCTTTCATTCCCCATTGTATTAAAATTTCAATACAAACTACACTGATTAAAGTTCATAATTTCATATTTCTAGCACTACCGCATTTCCTGTTTTGAATTTTTCATATATCTTTTGAGGGAACATTTTTTCATATTTGTTTATTGCATTTTAAAGTTCTTTTTGGAAATAGTAGCATTTAAAAGTTGAGAGGGGCAGTGGGTACTCCTAGTTTAAAATTATTGACGTTTTGAAAATGATCTCACATACCAAGAAGTGATTTATTATAATATCAATTTACTCATGGTAATCACTACTCCCTCCGTCCCAATCTATTAAAACCTAGGACCGATGGGACATTTCCTAGGCTGTTCAGATTCGTAGTCCTAGAAAGTGTCCCATCCGGTCCTAGGTTGCCTGTCCAGATTCGTAGTACTAGGAAATATCCCATCCGGTTCTAGGTTTTAATATATTGGGACAGAGGGAGTAGCTAGTACGCTGCTGCCGTTGGTTTGAATCAATCCCCTGTATCGGTGCAAGCTAAAGGTCCAATTCCCTAGCTTTTTTACTTGGTTTTTACTTGCAATCATGTAGGGCAAAGAGGTCCAATATAACATGCTAAGATAAAAGCATCAACAATTAGCAATCACCGCTTACAAGGTTAAAACATCGAGATTTTTGTACCGGAGGGAGTAGTAACTAAGGTTAAGAAGCCAATAGATCGCACCATTATGATGTCTCTATATGTTGAGCTTTCCATTGTGTTTCCAATTATGTCTGCGTATACGTTGGGCTCCAAAAATTCGAGAAATGCCCAGGATCTTCCGGCTCGCTTCCCGGTGGCTAAATGATCAGGATTCGAAGTCTCACCCCTTCTAATTTTTTAATACTAGAAAAAATACACATGCGTTGCAACGGGTGAAGGCTATTTTGATTTTATTATTATTATATGGTTTAGTTAAGATGAAAATCATGAGCTACAATTAGGAGTATGATCATCTCAAGTTAGCATGCGAGTTTTTTTTAAAAAAATATTTCTTATACGACTCATTCTGTATTTTCGAAAGCGAACGAACTTAAAACCCGACTCAAATACGGATCTGTATTTTCAAAAGCGAACAAATTTAAAAACCGACTCGTACACGGATGATGTACCAAAGTACTGGCAAAAACATCTTCAACTTTTATAATAGTAGTGATTAAACGTAGTCTAATAACAAGACAAATTATAGATTCCGCTAGGAAACTGTAAGACGAATTTATTAAGACTAATTAATCCATTATTAGCAAATGTTTACTGTAGCACCGTATTGTCAAATCACGGTGTAATTAGGCTTAAAAGATTTGTGTTATAATTTACACGCAATCTGTATAATTAGTTTTTTCTATATTTAATACTTCGTGCATGTGTGAAATATTCGATAGGATAGCGTTAACTTTTTTTTTAAGTAAACAGGGCTATTGCTCATCTCTGATCTCTCCCGTGTATTGATGTGACACAACTCACAAGGTTGCAGCATGCAACGACACATTAATGCTATCTCTTCCTCTGGCACTCGCGCAGACAGTCTGACACCCATCGAACACGGTTGAGAAAAATTAAACGCGCAAGGAAGTCTAACCGATCTCGTCTGTCCGACAGAAATATTGGATCGAATCGGATACTAAATGGCGCACGAAAGTTTTGGGAAAAAACATATTAAACTTTTATAATAGATAAAGATTAGATCTTTTCTCAATATTTGCGTCTTTTGGCTCTAAAAATTCCTGGCCCGCCACTTTCTAACAACTCCGATTGACCGCTTTCAAAAGATATAAAGCGCAACTTATCCCGTTAGCCTTATCAGTTCAAAGAAAGCCCCTGGTAGCGGCTGGTGCGCCGTGCACGATGCCAAAATTAGCCCGTGCCCACCTGTCCCTCCTATTTTGGTACTTCTACGCAAAATGCCACTTGGTGATCATGTACTAATGATTATGATTACATTGTCACCTACTATGAGCATTAGTTTATTTATGGACCAGCTCAACACACTCGAAGCTTCAGGCAACTGCTGCGAACGTCTTCTTTGTCCTAATAATGGATCCGTTCACTAATGAGAATGGTGAATTTGGGGGAAAAAGAAGAGGGGAAACAGAAGGATCAGATGAGAGTGCTACTATATCTCTGCCCTGGGAAGTTGGGTGACAAAGACAAAGGAAAGGACGGAATTCATGCGTTTACTCGAGAATCAATCACGCTGCGTGGTCAATGGAAGCACCAGTGACTAGCCGCCAATGTCAGCTCCTGCCCGCAGCCTGCTTGATAAGTCGTCGTCAACGTCACCCCCGAGGCAAACCCTCCCAAATTTACCACCATCTCTGCAGCTGACTAGCCAGCCGCCCATGTAATTCCGCGAGCGAGCGAGAGGTTGAGTAAATTCCAAGGACATTGGCGTGGCCCAGTAATTCAACTCCAAATCCGCATGGGACCTACGAGAGATTGCAACCTTGGAAGTACATGGCTACGGATCGCAACGCGCCAATTTGGCCGTCCACTTAACCGTACACCGAGCCAAAATCTTCAACTAGCTAACACATGCGTCAGATTGGGCGATAGGCAAGTGTGGTACTCACCGGCGCATGTCGAGCGGCGCAGCTTGCCGTCGGAGCAGAGGCACGCGAACGCCGCCGCGGAATCGTTGTTGTACCGGCACTGCCCGCCGCTCGCGTTACAGGTGTCGCAGTCGCCGAACCCGTTTTTCTGCCACTCCAAAACGAACCCCTTCTTGAACAGCGGGCTGTAGTTGGTCCCCGCCGTCAAGTTCACCGGCGACTCCGGCCACAGCACCGGCAGGTACGAGTACGTGCAGTTCCCGGCTTGGATCGCCGGTGGCTTGTCACGGTCGTAGCTCCCGCCGAGGTACGCGTAGATAGGCTTACTGCAGCTGGGGATGGTGGCGTTCACAAGGCCGTCGATCTCCGGTGGCTCCGTGCCGTTGCAGCTGTAGAGGAAGCAGATGGCCAGGTTGCTGCTGCTGATCGTGAACGGGCTGAGGGCTAGGCTGGACGATATGTTGAAGTCGGTGCGGCACACGCCGTCGCCGCCGTCGGCGACCCTTTTGTGTGCCACCACGAATGAGCTGTTGGTGTAGTCGATGCTGAGGACGAGGATTTGCGAGCCCCTCAACGACGCCACGCCGTCGGGGCTACACCACACCTCGAAGGCCGGGTGGCCACAGGAGGCCGACGACGGCGACGACTGGTTGAGGTTGGGGCCGCCTAGCCAGAATGGGTACCTGACGGTGAGGTTGCCGCATGTCGCCGGCTCGCACACGGCGCGCGCGCGATGGCACAGGAGGAGCAAGGAGGCCAAGAGTGGCAAGCACAACAAGGTCGGGTGCATCTTGCCACTCGTGGAGCTAGCTGCTACACAATGGAGGCCGGATTGGAGAGCAGCAGAATGCTGGAAAGGGAGGGGAAGGTCTAATGCTCGAGAAATGCTATTGCCATTGCCTTGTTTTTCTTGACCGGTCTTTCCGATTTGTTAGACTTTTTTTTTATCAGCAGAAATAATGGGGAAGTCAGCATCGTCTCTGACTTGTGAGGAGGGAGACATGGACAGTTTTAATCCTTTAATCGCGATGTTAATTAACTATTGGTGCAGGTCAATTGTCGCTAGCGTTATGTCATTCATGCCGTATGAATCACTAGTGACTATTCCTTCTTTTTCTCCGGGGTAAGTGAAAAATTGGTGATGGGTCTGAGCAGGAGGAAGGTCACTCATGTCGTAGTGACTAGATGGAATTATCTGCGCACCGACTTGGAAATTAATTTAGACCTTACAACTTGCAAACTACTCGTGTACTAATTAAACTTCAGTATTTTAAAGAAACTGATGAACAACTCTGAAGACTTCAGCTGCAAAATATTTGCACCTAATATAGCGTGTTATATATCTGTTTGAATACGACTGGAATTCCCCCAAAAAAAGAAGAATACGACTAGAATTACCAGGGGGTGAAAGGCACTCAAATCAGATACGGAAAGATAGGTTAGTAGGTTAGTAATTTTAGACCACCCGTTTCTCCTGATTTTGACTTTTGCAGGTAGTAAAAAGGCCGTGATGGTAAGTAACTCTGATTAACGGACATTGGTTCGGATCAACGGTCAAGATCGGCTGGTGGAATCACCTGTCACGATTCTGTCCTCTTGTGTGGGTTGGTTCTCCCGGCATACAAGTAACCTACTCCCTTTGTGTGGGTTGGTTCTCCCGGTCTACAAGTAACCTACTCCCTCTGTCCCATAATATAAGGATTTTGAGTTTTTGCTTGTTCAAAAAATTTGAAATTATTATTTATTTTTTTACTTACTTTATTATCTAAAGTATTTTAAGCATAACTTTTCGTTTTTTATATTTGCATAAATTTTTTAAATAAGCAGGCGGAGCTCTCGACGAGGTTGGCATGGAAGGCCACGACGGAGCTGTTGCCGTAGTGGATGGCGAGGACGCGGAGGTAGGAGCCGTTCAGGCTGGGCGGCGGCGCCGCGGTCGCGCCGGTGGGGTCGTCGTCGTCGTCGCAGGTGACAGCGAAGGTAGGGTGGCCGCAGTAGGCAGGCTGCCGGCCGCGCAGCCAGAACGGGTACTTGATGGTCAGGTTGCCGCATGCCGCCGGCGCGCAGCTCTCGCCGACCAGCTGCGCGTGCGTCGCGGTGGCGAATACAGCCGCCAGGAGCACTAGTACTAGCGAGGTGTTTTGAAACATTTTCTTTTACGGTGTATGTGTATCGATACCCAAAAAGAAGTACAAATGTTTATTTATGGTATTTTATCATCTTAAGGTTGGACTCGGAAACAAGTTGAATGCAGGGATGAATATGATCGATGAGGTAGCGGTCCAAGAAAAGTGCCGAATTTTCTGACATTTGACACTTTCTATCACGTTCCACTTACACACTACGTGGTCACTGGTCAGCAGGCAAGAATCTAATTTTGATCCTTTTTTATTTTCAACAAAATGATTTTGATCAATTCAGCCAGCATCTTTTACAAGCATTGCTCAGCTGACATTAATCCTTGCCGACCAAGGGGAATGTGTAAAAAAAAAATGCAGAGAGTATTCAGAGAATCAGAGGTTTAGTTAAACTCATGGAGGTGGCGACCGGCGACGACTTTGGCAGGAGCAAAATGGGTAATTGTGGGAGGATCCGTAGAGTTTTTCCCTTTTCTTTTTTTTAAGCTCTATAGGGTTTTTTATGAAGTCTTAAAAAATTAAACTCGAAACATTTGTCTATGAGTATCTTGATGTATTCTATCAACAACGTAACTACTGCATCTGCGTACCATAATAAGTGCATTTCTAGCATTTAGAAATCAAGATATCTGGAAGAAAATTGACCTTTATGTTCATCATTAAGGCTGAGTTCTTTCCCAAATTTCCCAACTCAACTCCTTCGTGTTCCACACGCATACTTTTTAAACTGCTAAACGATGTGTTTTTTTAAAAAAAATTCTATACGAAAGTTGTTTAAATCATATTGTTCTATTTTTGAAAAAAAATAATTAGTTAATACTTAAATAATTACACGCTAATGGACCGCACTATTTTCCGTATGCTGGAAATGTGTTCCCAACACACAACAACGAAAACAACCTAAATAGGGGAGTGATTGGGAGTTGAGGGTGTTGGGTTAAAATAGGAAGAAATCCGAACAAGATGTGATTGATAAGACAACTAATAATCTAGAACAACACTATTTTATGAGATGTTTGAATTCTAAAAATCAATGTTTTAAATAGCGGGCTAAGGTATTTAGCGGTTAGCTTCTCAAACAGCTATAGCGGGTTAAATGGAGCTATATTGGGAGATAGCGGCAGTTTAGCAGGAGATTTAAAACCCTGAAAAATGCACTTATTATGGAGCGAAGGCGGTACAAAATTAATATTCTAGTGTGAAAGCACTTTTTGAAGTATTATTGTACTTGTAAAATACTTACTAAACATCTTATGATTTGAACGACTGCTGAAAAATGTGGAGTTTTTATATATAATTGTTGGATAGAGAGAACATTTTGATTGCGTTAATTTGTAGTCCGTCTAGTTTCTAGGGATATTATTGGTTGGTAAAATTAAATTGGTCGGATACATATTATAAAATGTTAATGATATGTAAAATAAAATATAGAACCACATGTGTGATAAGATTCTTACTTTAGCCCGCGCCCAACCACATGAAGTTCGGGGCACTAATAAAACAACCATAGTGATGTTCTTTATATGTGGACTATAGACACATGTTAAGTTCTTTTCAAATTCATTTGCAAAAAATTCAGGTACCAAAATGTTTCTATATATGCAAAAAAATTTCATTTATAAAGTTCTATATGAATAAAAAAATTATGTATAAACTTTTCATGTACATTTCTTTCGAGGCCGAAACATTGCTCGTTGGACCGAAAGCAATATATTTGTGTTGGTGACACGCACTGCTGTGCATGCATTAGACCTATCCGATGAATATATTACACTCCAGAATTTTAGCATCCAAACTAAGCTATACCATATTTATGGGTGTATGTATTATAAAATGTTAACAATACTTTAACTAAATTAAAATATTGAGACATATTTAATTTGTAGTAATTTTTGTGTCGAGATTTATTCTTGTCCTAACCAAAGGTTTGGTGCTGGTATATATAGAAACCATGGTGATAGTTACTTTTTATGGGCTAAAGTGTGTCAATGATTTAGGATACTTAACCCCTAGGAGTGTTAGACAAGATTAGCAATCTTTGTCATTGACTCAACGTTGCCACATGAACTCTGTCAGGGTTATGAATACCATATACCTAATAGTAGTTGACTAAATCTCGACAGGACTCACCACATACCATGTCTTATACGGAAACAATCTTCGGATATATGAGGAGTTCCGCATAAGGAATGATGAATTGAGTTCTACATGGAAACGACAAGGACTACTCGGATTATATCCATATTGGTTTCTATAGTTCTACTTGAACAAGGGAACACCTATGGATATAAATACAAGGCCCCCTAGAAGGAGAGGGGACACGTACAACATAGGCGCCACAAAGCCACAAGCCAATACAAGTCTACATACGGGAACCAAAGAGAGGAATCAAAGAGAGGAATCTAGCACTGTCTCTGATCAAAGAGAGGAATCAAAGACAAGCTGCCAGATATCGACATCAGAGATAACCCTAGGAAAACCCCATATGGTACCTACGGGAACCAAAGAGAGGAATCTAGCACTGTCTCTGATCTCGCCGGGCACGGATTCGAGGAGGAAGATTACTCTGTTGTCGACTACGCGATGATATTTCAGTCCGCTATGTCGATAACAGATAGATAGGCTATCCCAAATATTGTACTGGTATGATTATGGTGAATAAGAGCAACGACCGGTTTCGGCCAACAGAAGTAGGGTTATTACCTGACAATTCAGGGATCCGAACCTGTATAAAAATTCTCGTCCCCATCTTTTTTACCTCAATCTCGCATATATCCTAGTACCAATGATCCCCATACTATGTAAATACCGGAATCGTGATATCAAACGTCAACAAACTCCCTCAATGGTAAAAAATGCCATCAGTCCTACTGACATTTTTTCTCGATAAAAAAAAAGTAGAACTGGTAAAATCATTTGGCTAATGAGTACTCTAACGTCCCTCCAGAATTTTAGCATCTCAAATTGAGTTCTACCACGTTGATGGATGACATAAAGGTGAACACTATAATAATGCTTCCCATTGACTGTAGAATTGCACGTGGTTATTATTCACTTATTCAGAAAACCGAGTTAGGTTCCGAGAATAAGGATAGCTTTTCCTGAACACTAACCAATGCAACACCACTGATAATATTGATTGAGCTAAGTGTATTGAGAAGAGAGATAGAGAAAATTGAGCAGATAAGTAAAACAAGGTAAACTATTAATACATAATTAATTAAATATGCTTATTTTAAACTTGAAAAAACCATTAATATGATTTTTTAAAACAACTTTTCTATATAAAGTTTTTTTAAAAAATGCAACGCCTAATAGTTCGGGAAACTTGTGCGTGAAAAACGATGCTCTTTCTTTCTCTTTATACATGATTTGTTGAGTTGTGATTCAAATTCATTTGCACTAAATAAAGGCCAGCTTCTGCCGGAGCGAAGCTCCGGCCCAGTAGAAGCCGGAGCGAAGCGGAGGCTGAAGCTGGCCCATTAGGTTGTGCACCTGGGGACGCCTAGGGGTGCGGGGGCGGAGTCCCCGCGGTACGGATCGTCATCCCTTTTAGGGTTCCACTTCATATATATACCTCTTATAAACCACCGTGCAGTGTTGTTACCTCACCTCTATATAGTAAAAATATTTTGTTGGCTGCCGCCCGTGGTTTTCTCTCCTATTTTAGGAGGGTTTTTTACGTTAAATCTCGTGTCTTCTATGATTGATCTATTGTTTTTATCGTTTGTTTACCTATCGTTTTCTAACATGATTCATTGGCCAAGTCGATGTTTTGTTCGTCTTGGATAGCCTATGTAACTGTAGATGGTCAGCTAATTGGGTCGGTAAATCATGACTCTTCGCCCGTGAACAACAATTTTTCTCCCAACAAGGGTACGATTTGTCGATATGATCATCTGTCATTCCATCTCGTTAGGGTTAGCGAATCGAAATCACCGCAAAACAAAAACGAAGGGAATGCTGATGAAAAAAAGGGAACGGGGAAGAAATGGGATCGTAAGCGGAAACGAACTTACCACACGTGAATCCGGAGGACGTCAGGCCTTCGGGGCATTGGCACTCCATCTCATCGTAGGTGACATTCACCCGACACCAGCCGCCGCTCCTCGAGCAATCTTCGCAGTCGTCCGGCCCCGTCACGGCCGTGTAGTCGAGAAGAAACCCACCCTTGATGAGCCGCTCGTAGTTCTTCGCCACCGCACCGTCGTACCCCAGCACCGGGATCATTGACACCGTGCAGTTCCCCGGCAGTTGTCTCAAATCGTCGTCAGGCTTGTACTTCCCCGCAAGCCAGGCATACGAGTTGGACGAATCATTTTTCGCACAACTCACGGGCGCCCAAGAGATTGGAAGCTGCAATAATCGACTCTGGCTGCAGTTGTAGAGGAAGACGAGCTCCCGGTTTACGGGGCTAATCTTGAACTGCGTGAGACCGAGGTCGGAGGAGGCGTTGACAAAACTCTCGATGACGCACTGGCCGTCCGTCAGCTGCTCGTTGGTGACCATGAAGGAGCTGTTGTGGTAGAAGATGCGCTGGATTTGGTACGTCCAGATGCCGTTCTTGAGGGAAGCATTTCTATGGTCGCACGTGACCTGAAAAGCTCGGTAGCCACACTCCGGCGGATGCTTGCCGGCGAGCCAGAACGGATAGCCGATGGTAAGGTTCCCGCACCTCGCCGGCTCGCAGAACGGCGATGTGGTGTTGGTCGTGTTTATGGCATCAACGGTGGAGCTAGCTATTGGGAGAGTGATCAGCAGTAGCATGGCTAAACAGATCATGGCAGTTGCAGGAGCACGAAACGGATGCATGCTGCAGTGGAAGCGATCGAGAGACTACGGTGTACTAGTGCTCGATCGACGCGGAGCAGATTTGGGCGAGACGAAGAAGACGAGGAACTGAAAACTGATGATGCATGCATCGGGGAAGAAGATAACGGATTGGTCAGGCAGGCAGCGCGAAACATGTTGCTTGCCGAATGTGTTGACCATTCCTCAGTCTCGCTCCTTGTTGGACCATTCTTCTACGATGGCTAATGCTACTTACTCCTACTCCTATATTGGTCACTGATGTGGACATCAGCGAGTGCCGCTCAGTGGCAGCTCACCAACATGTGGGGTCCACGCAAAATCGGGCCCACCTTCCAGTGAGAGCAGAGGATTAAGACTACCCCCGGTGTAGACCTATTCGATTCAGACTTGGTTTTGGAAATTTCGGGGATACCCATCCGACACGAGAAAAAATAACGGTCCTTCGATCTAACTGAAATGATGGTGACTAAGCAGTCTCACGTCGCTGGAGAAAATACGGTCTCAAGAACTCTCAACTAGATCATTATTTTGCTCTTGGAATCAGATTCCCTAACTTTGTACAATTTATTATTTTACCATGGTCTCCCCCACCCCCTTCTTTTCTTTGTAGGAGCCCATTTTATTTTTTCAAGTTTAGCTTCCCCTAGCAGTAGTCTTGTGTCCTTTCCCTTAGCAATGGCCGTGTGACTGGTTGTCTTGTGTAACTAAATTTTGTTTTTTCTAATATATTGACATGCAATCTTTTTGCGTGTTCGCGAAAATTTTACTATGATTTATGTATCAATGGAATACATAAAGTTAGAGAAGTCTTGTTCATTACAAATATGCGTGTGTATTATTGTTACACTCTTCATCCTACAATAAGTTCATTCTCCACCTCTCCTCTCAAATTCATCTCAAAATAAATATATTTTTAATAATCATTACATCAGAACTTATAAAATTAATGGGTAACTGTATTGAGAGTGGATAAAATAGGAAATAGTTATATCGAGATCTAATAGAGTGAGGGTATTTAAGTTTGGTGTATATGAAATGTTTGAAAGTAAATTTATTTTAGAGCGGATAGTGTACGCGTTTTGAGGAGTGCCCTTTTCTTCTTTGAGAATGACGTGAATAGTACTCACATCGGCGTACGAGAATCACGTAGCGCTAGTACTTGCACGTTAAGTTTCTGCACATCCGCGTTGCAGTTTGGGTTGAGCAATCACTGAGTAGTTGTAGAGGGGGAAGGTGCGTAGCGTGCGTTCGCACAGATCAAACTAATTTACTTGCAACTTTTCAACAGAACAGAGCACCCGGGCATCACACGGCTGGGTAATTTTCCACCTCACGACTTGCCCCTACTTGGCCATGGACGGACGCTTTTCTTCTTTGAATCAATCCAGTAAGTCCAGAAGAGGCTTTACTGATCCATGTCGGCCATGTCAAAATTAGGTTAAGGTTCGCGTCGCCTACGCGTTTATCATTCGTAACAAGGTTGACGACGGAGGCGTATACCACGTCACGGGATCAATGGGCCGAGGAATAGAACCCAATTACAGGCCCTTCCTGGCAGCATTGCCTTGGTCCGGCCCGAAAACTTTTACGGCCCAAATAGCCTTGTCCGAGCACGAAACAGAAGAAACAGAATGTATGTACTCGACTACTCGTGTCGCGTACCTGGAGTTGGAGATTTCGTATCAACCCGCGTGGAAGTTGTCACGGTCCGGAAGCACGCGAAGGTCCAGGGCTCGCGCGCCGCGCGCCGGCGGTGGCCGCACCAGCCGCCGGCCTTCTCGCAGTCGCCGCAGTCGCCGTCCTCCCGTGGCCTCCAGCCGAGCTCGAACCCCATGTTGAGCGCCGGCACGACGGCGGCGTCGAGCGGGCTGCTGTAATTCCCTCCGAGGAGGGACCGCCTCAGCACCGGCATGCCGACGACGTCCTGGCACAGCGCCGCGTACCCGTACGGCGTGCGGTCGTCGCCGTCGCGGAAGACGTAGGAGTGGTGGCGGCCGTCGCCCTCCAGGCAGGCCACCAGGTGGGACGGCATGCCCATGAAGGAGCAGTGGATGAAGAAGGTGAGGTTGGCGTCCCTGTCCGTCAGCGACAGCGGCGACCCCGCCGGGAGGGACAGGTTTCGGCCGACGAGCGGGCAGGTGTTCGACCGGGAGAACACGCCGAGGTCGAACAGGGACACCGTCCTGTCGCCGTACAGGATGTGCGTCACGGCGTACTCCCCCGACGGGAGCGCCAGCACCGGCGTGTCGCGGCGGCATTCCAGGCGCAGGCTCGGGTACCCGCAGTAGTAGGCGCCGCCGCCGCTCGTGTTGTCGCCGTCGTCGTCGATCCAGAACGGGTACCGGATGTCGACGGCGTGGCCGCACCGGTACGACGGGCACGACGGCGTGGTGGCGTTCGGGATCATCTCTGCGGCTTCATGGGTGGCGATGAGGTTGCATAGGAACAGGAAGAGCCAAAGAGGAGAGCTTGGTGTTGGCATTGTTGCATTCTGCGAGATTACACGCTCTGCTGTACGATTTTGGTGAGAAAAATCTTCAGTTGGTGAAACAACGCACAATTGCACATTTCAATTTTGCGTGAGTTATCCTTACGTGGATGACGGTTCATGCAAGATGTGTGAACCGTGAAGGTTGTTACCAGTTACAGAATTCTGTCAGGGACATATGCACAAAAAACTTGTTTTGTGACTGAATATGTTACACGTAGGCAAATTTAACTTCTCTAACAGATCATCAAACTGCTTTTCTGAATGCGCCAAATTAGCCAAACCACTGGCCAACAACTTACTCCGTAACACAGTTACAGCCTTACAAGACTGTCAAGACACAAACGTCTGTGTCTTTTTTTTCTTTTTATGGAAACCTCTCTTTCTCTTACAAACAATACTACCTCCGTCCCAAAATAAATACAGATATCCGTATTCAACATTTCTTTGTCCGTCTTATTTTAAAAATTTATGAATTTTTTTTAAAAAAGTTATTCATAAAGTACTATTCATATTTTATTATCTAATAACAATAAAAATACTAATCATAAAATTTTTCCAAATAAAACGAATGATCAAATGTTGAACATGAATAATGTAAAACTGTACTTATTTGGAGACGGAGGGAATAGCACACAACTCTGAATATTTACAGTGTCTGCAGTCAGTAGCCAGTATTTTCTGAACCTTGTCAAGTCTCAACTACTGTTATTGGAAGTGGTGGATGGGCTAATCCACTGGTACATGACGCAGTCCGGCGAGCCGTCTCTGCTCTTCTTGACCAGCCCGGCGTCGTCCTTGACGTAGCCTACCTTGTCCATCCGCTGAGCTTCTCTCAGCGCGTCCAACACCTCACCGATCGGCGGCCTCACGTCCTGCTCCGGCTGCAAGCACCGGAACGCCACCTCGGCGACGAGATCGACCGTCCTCCTCGTCTCGCCGTCCGACCCGTACCCGAGCTGCGGGTCCACCAGCTGCTCCATCTCGTAGCTCTGGATCATGTGCACGGCCATGTTGGCCAGGTTGACGTCGCCGCCGCGCCGGTTCATGTCCACCGCCGGCTTGGAGGAGATGAGCTCGACGAGCACCACGCCGAAGCTGTACACGTCGCTCTTGTCCGTCAGCTGGTAGCACTGGTGGTACATCGGGTCGAGGTACCCCGGCGTGCCCTGCGGCGCCGTGGAAACGTGCGTGGCGTCCGCCGGGAACAGCCGGGACAGCCCGAAGTCGGCCACCTTCACGTGGAACCCTTCGTCGAGGAGGATGTTGTTCGTCTTCACGTCGCGGTGCACCACCTGCGGCTCCACCGTGTGGAGGTACTCCAGCGCGCTGGCCGTCTCGACGGCGATGCCGAGCCGCGTCGGCCAGTCGAGGGAGGACGACCGCGCCGCCGCGGCGCCGTGCAGGTGGTCGGCGAGCGTGCCGTTGGGGACGAACTCGTAGACGAGGAGCAGGTCGCGGCTGTTGGTCTGCGACGTGCAGCCGAAGAGCGTGACGAGGTTTGGGTGGCGCAGCCGCGACAGGATGCCCACCTCGTTCTGGAATTGCTCCACGCTCTTGTAGCTGTTCTTGTACAGCCGCTTCACCGCCACCGTGTCCCCATTCCGGAGTATCCCTGTAACAAGACATGTCAATGTTTTACTCTCAACTGATCAAATCCGACATGGACAATGCACAATGGGACACTGGCTTTGTGTGTATGATCTTGTACCTTTGTACACTGTCCCGAAGCCGCCGACGCCGAGCTCTCGGGCGTCGCTGAAGCCGTCGGTAGCCTCGTCGAGCTCCTCGTAGGTGAAGATGTGGGTATATGCCAAGCCGGCGAGGCTGAATTCTTTCGTGAGTGATGGCAATGGCGTCCCTCCATGGATGAGACCTTCAAAGGATGCAGATCTTTTCCTCTTCCTTCGGGTGTACAACAGAATGGAGCCGCCAAATATAGCAAGACATACAACAGCCGCTGCTGTTCCTGGTTGTGACAGTGGTTGAATCACAAGAACAAATCAGGAGACGTGTCATATACCATACTGGCCTATCTTGGTAAATGTTTAATTGAAATCAGCATTACCTGCGGCAATCTTGACTCCTCGATTAACCTTGCCTGCATGTAAAGAGTGCAGAGGAAGAGAATTAGCATATTATGAGAGGGAACAAAAAAAAGGGGCTAGCTTGGTTTGCTGCCCTACTAAAATTGGCTTTATTTTGTACCTTTTCAACTCTACCCGCCAAAATTTTGGTAGTGGACATCAAACCAAACAGACCATAAAATTTGCCCATGACGAATAAACCAGAAATGACAGATTAGCAACCAGATGATCTATCTTTCTTTTTTTTTTTTGGGAGGGGAACCAGATGATGTATCTTTATCACTAACTAAAAATATTGACTATTTATTGCTTCACTGAAATTTATTTATCAGTCACCCTAACATGCATGCATAACGTAAAGCTTGTATTTATAGTGCCACTTTAGTAAAGCTTTATCGCGACATTTAGTTTTTTAGTTATAATCTTGTATTAGTTTATCTAGATATTTTCTTTCTGTGCTCGTCTAGATTAGAGTTTGCTTGTTTTGTACTTTAAAATTTGTAGAAAAAGGTCCATTCTACTCCCCCGAAGTATTTCATTGGTTCACTTAACCCACAAAACTATTTTTTTTAAACTCATTTTACCCCCTTAAACTATTAAAAGTGGTTCAATTTATTGCTTAATAGCATTTCTCTTTATACAAGTCATACTTTAAGCTGAAATTTTATAGAGCCATAGATAACACCATTATCAAAGTTTCAAAAATACTTAAAAAAATTCATGACTATATGTTTAAAATTTAAAACCTCGATGTTTAAATCAAGACTAGTGCTTAAAATATATGTATACAATGATAATAGAAATTCTAAAAAATGTTGGGAGATATGTTATGATATATCTATCAATCCTACCCAAGTTCACTGCAAAATACGATTTATTTGGAGAGAAAAAAAAGAGAAATATCATTAGAGAGAAAGGTGATCTGTTTTCAATAATTCGGGGTGTAAATCAGTGGCATAGCCACGTTAAAACTGTGGGGTCAGCTGGTATTTGCAAGATATATATTGATATTATGAAAAATAGTGAAAAAGTACATGAAACAATGAAAATTTGTATAGATTGACCCTCACATAGTTATATATTTATGCATTTTGACCCCCAGCTTGAGAACCTAGTTCCGCCGCTGGTGTAAAAAATGAGTCAAACAAATAATTTAAGGGGTTAAGTGAACCAACGAAATAGTCCGTAGGGAGTAAAATGGACCTTTTTCATTTTATCTTGAGCTATACAATTTTTGTTTTACCGCTAAAGAAGTAAACATGTGAGCAGATACATCTAATGGTTTAAAATATTGATTATAGATGTGAGCAGATACATCTAACGTTAGCATAATCTATCTTATGATATGGATTAACCGAACTAATGAAAGCATAAAGTTTCACAGTAACAGTAGTATGAACATTACAGGACTAACACATATCATTTTCTTCTTTTAAACAAAGAAGACTTCTAGGTCGTCCTAGTCCTTTTCACCTTTCCCCTGGATTTCATTTGTTCCTTGCGGGGTCTTAGTTCATGTGCCAGCCCCTTTCAGCTGATTAATTTACTATATTCCCTAACATCAAAGGCATCATTTACCATTTACCTACAGATGTGATGCATGCATATTCTACAATTCGATGTGGATGACATGACATGACACATCACACATATGGATGAACGGAAGTAGTACTTTGACAGTTGACACAAGGTTTGCACAGTCATATATGAAAACGATATGCCGTCACAACTGACTGCACAACTTATAGAGCGACTAACTGCTACGGTGCTACCCGCTGCCCTTTTATTGATACCATTGTTAATGTTTGTTTTGTACAGTACTACAGTGCAGTAGGCGCTATGAATGAAAGAAAAAGAAAAGGAGGTTTAATGGAACAATTTGCCATCAGAGATGAGACCGAAGCAATTCAAGGGAGCTTTCCGTCAAAAACAAAATGAAAGGAAGTTTAAAGAAATCAAATACACGATTTGACCATTTCATGATTTCAAATGGTGAAAGTCTGCATTACGATATTATAGCCAAGGGGAAGTGCCATTCATAGTTTCAGACCAGAGGCGGCGTCTTAACGTTAGCAGCCTTTGAATTTCTATTACCCCTAGTCTTTATGAAAACGAACAGCCTGCAATCCGTCGGCACTGAGAAATAATGACTAATAAAATTTGTAGACTTGCAGTAATACTGAGCTTGTTTGGAGTTCTTTCGAATTCCAACCTCAAGTTATAGACAAAAAGCACAAGAGGCAAAATAAAACAAAATAAAATCAGGCACTGTCAAAGTGGAACATGCATTTCAATGTATGATTCCCATTCATTTCAAGTGGAGTAATATGCCTAGTGTATGCTAATGCAAAGGTAGCAAACGGTCTTCTTACCTTGATGACTTGTTGAATTGGAGCAGAGCAACCCGTCGGGGCAGATGCACTGGAACGAAAGCTGTGCGAACCTGCACTCCCCGCCTCTCCTTTTGCACCCATCACAGTCTTGATCTCCCATTACAGAGCTCATCCATTCCAAGACGAACCCATCGCTGATCAATCGCTCGTACTGTCGACTCACCGGCTCCATTCCATCATAGTACCCACGCACCGGCACGCTGACAGAGTTGCAATTCCCTGGAACCCCTGCTGGTGTCCTGTTCCACTGATTGGAGATAGAAGCTCTCATCGTGTTGTTTGCGCATGTCAGTTCGTGTCGAACATCTCGAGGAAGCGAGCAGTTATAGACGAAGACGAGGTACTTGGTGGTGTTGCTGATGTTGAACGGGTAGAGACTGAGGCTGGATGTCACGTTGAAATCCGGGACGGGGCACCCGGAGTCGCCCGGGAAGGTGGTCTGCACGGCCGCCACCAGCGAG
Organism: Oryza meridionalis; assembly: GCA_000338895.3. Classification (NCBI taxonomy): domain Eukaryota; kingdom Viridiplantae; phylum Streptophyta; class Magnoliopsida; order Poales; family Poaceae; genus Oryza; species Oryza meridionalis. The sequence goes on from CM002524.2 coordinate 1,817,069, forward strand.
TTATTCTCGTAGAATATATTGTCGACGCGGAACAGGTGATCCCGGAACGTCCTCCTGAGGAAGGCGTGTCCAGTTCCATTGTCGCAGGTGAGGTCGAACACCGGGTAGCCGCAGTACACCGGCTGCACGCCGCTGAGCGAGAAGGGGTAACTGATGGTCAGGTTCCCGCATCTCGCCGGCGTGCAGCTTGTGTTTCCACTGGTGCTGGTCTCGTTGCCAACTGCTGCTGCGACATGCAGCAAGGAGGCGAGGAGGAGCAGTAGCAAAGCAGGATGCATCGCATCGCAGGAAGAAGATATCGACGAGACAACGAGGTTGAGGATGGAGGCTAAGGTTGCCGGCAGGTTCTTGTTTGCATCCGTGCGAGCGGAGGGTGGAGTGGACTTTGGAGAGATGAAGAGAGCGAACCACCGGTGCTGCTTCGGTCACAACTCGCGGCCATATACTTCGCTCCCTGTTTTTGTTCGCACCTACGCTAGCTCTCTCAATCCTCTGTGGTTAGTTTGCCTGAAACGATAGGTAAAGGGAGAAGTTAACGGGCCATATTATCATTGACCGACCCTTACCTTAGAACATGGCTCGACAAATTCTAGCCAGGCACTCCAAGCTCCAGAAGAAAGCCCGACGCAAGTTCCACGGTATCAATTCTTGGTCTTCTGGTTTCTATTTCAGCATTCAACACACAGGCTGTATATGTGACCACTTTTTGAATGGATGAGTATTTGAATATGATTGATGAAAATTCTTTGCTGCTACCAGTAAGTTAGACCTAAAAAATTTCGATCATCTCCTTTTTGCTAAAGCAAAGGTACTGCTTTGAAACTAATCATTGTGAAAAACTGAAGATGCTCACAAGGCACAACTATTGTGTTCTCATCAAAGGCCGTGTTTAGTTCATCCCCAACTATCCCAAACTTCCAACTTTCCATCACATCACATCATATCTAAATCTTTCCTACACATATAAACTTCCAACTTTTTTTTCCAAACTTCCAACTTTCCCAAACTTTCAACTTTTTTCAGGAACTAATCACAGCCAAACTAGTCAGGAGACTTTGGTGTCGTCGGCGTCAACAGAGAAAAATGATGCATCGGAATTTTTCTTTCTGCAGATAAAATGGCTATCTGAAACTGAACAAGGTTCAGAGGCTGAAAACTATGTACGCGAAGCTTACGTCGGAGGATGCAGTCTCCATCACTTCTTCCGTAGCTACGACGGCGCCATGGCATCAAGTCCTTGTCCATCCATTCGCATGGCTCCATCCGCTCCAGCGAAAAATCTCTTCGCCGTGATCTCTGCAAGCGTGCATTATCCTAACTGCTACATGGAAATAATACATTAGTGTTGGATCGACTTTTTGTTTACCTGTGGAAAATCGTGCTTCGTTACAGAGAAAACTGGCATTTAGGAAGTAACTTGCATATGAGGTCACCTTCCGGCTCTGGCTTTCTTTCATGAAAGGTATACGCGTTGACCTGCTAGGCAGTGTAGTAAATAAATACCTCTATTTTCTTATTGAGCTCTTACAGGAGAGTGACACGTAAGAAGGCCTACATAAGCTAAAAAAGGAAGTACACTTGTTAATTACATAAATATTTGCCAAGCAAATAGGATAAAAACTATGCAGCAATAGGGCACACTTCGGTTGCAAGTCTGGAAAGGAAGACAGATTGCCACTGAAAATACAGGCAAGTAGTGTCACAGAGTATTGAGTTGGCCACCAACCATTTCAGCTAAAAGATTGTTATTGATGAAAGGTGGAAACGGAAAATATTTCAACATAGCAAAAGGTTCATCTTTGAACTTGGTAGACTCTTACCATTAAACTACATCTAGAGCAGGCTTGAATTGTTAGAAAACGACAGGTAAACAACAAAGCTTTTTCAAGAACTAAACAAGCAGATTTTATTGTACAGAACCATTGTAAGGGGAAAAAAAAAGGTGCACCAACTATTCTAGTGTGGATTACATGAAGTATGCTATATATAAAGGTCTAAAACAACTAGAAGCACAGTAGGACAGTAAATTCAGGATTCTGAAGATGTGGCAAAACTAGTATCTGTATCTTAGGCAAGAACAGTCTCACATGACGTCTCACTGTATGAAAACCTTGCTCAGCTATTCCCGTGTTAGAAACAAACATGTTAACGACGTATTTGTCATCAAATGCTAGAGTCCAATACGCATGCGGCAAGACAAGTCCAAACAGCATAACATAAATTGCTAACCTTAACTTTCAAGCAGAACCAATTCACTTTCTTGTCTCAGATTTTTACAAGAAGCGTCAATTGCACAGAAGAAAAAAAGAATCCAACATTTTGCAATGCATACCAAGTTGCTCCTGTTGCCAATCTTGGCCTCTTTGCAGCTACTACCAGGCGCTGCCAATGGCGCCACCGTGGACCCAAGCTGCCCACCGGCGACATGCGGGAACCTGACCATCACCTACCCATTCTGGCTGGGCAGCCAGGACCAGTCGTCTTGTGGCCCACCGTCGTTCCGGCTCACGTGCAATGACAGAGCATCAGGTCCCTTCCTAAGAAACTCCTACATCAAGGTCCTCGGCTTCGATTATGGCCGCCGCTCCCTCGTGGCCGTGCACGCCCTCCTTGCTGCCGATGCTGCGTGCACCGTCATGTTCAACGTGTCCTCTGCTTTCGCGATCACTGACAGGTTCAGTATCAGCCGGAGCAACCGGGAGCTCTACGTGCTGTCCAGGTGCAGAGAGAGCCTGCCGCCGCCAGACGCTGTCCCGGTGATCAACTGCAGAGCCAACAGTAGTGGCATGTACGCCTACCTTGGGGGAAGCTATGGCAGGGGCCAGACACCGGTGAACAATGGTGGTTGCGAGCTCTCAGTGTTCTTGGTGCTTGGGTCCAGCAACGCCGCCGACATGACAGCGGGAAATTACAGACGGCTTATAGCGGGCGGGTTTCTGTTGGAGTGGGAACCTGTTGGTGACTGCAACGCCTGCACAGCGAGCGGCGGGAGGTGCCGGTACGATGCCAGCACATCGGCGTTCGCGTGCCTTTGCTCGGATGGTGGCGTGAGACCATCGATTTGCGGTGAGCTAAGCATGCAGAAATGATAGTCTTGTGAAGCTGCATATATTCAGATTTCTGTTTTTCTTTCAGAACTAACTAGTGACATACTGACATATGTTGTGTGTGTGTGTGTGTGTTTTATAATCTTTTTGTCATGCAGATGGTAAGAACAGGGGCAAGTTAGTTTTGATAGGTAAACATTCTGCTTCATTTGTAACCTGGTTAAATTGTAGAACAGAATGCATTAACCAGAAGTTTAAGTTGCTCACCTGTACCTCTTCTTTACTTTCAGTATCTCTGTCTGCTGCGGCTGGCTTGGTTTTCGCCTTTCTTGCTTGGCTGATGTACCATCAGAGGCAAAAGTTCAGATCAGCAATCTGCGGAGTTTACTCTGGCAATACGAAAAATGAAGAAGAAATGTTGAAAAAATGTGAATCTCTTGCTCTCAAAAGGTACAAGTACTCAGAGCTGAAGAAAATAACTAAATCATTTGAAGATAATTTAGGGGAAGGTGGCTATGGCGTAGTATTCAAGGGAAGACTACAAAATGGCAGAATGGTTGCAGTGAAGATCTTGACAGTATCAAAAGGCAATGGAGAGGATTTCCTAAATGAAGTTATGAGCATCAGTCGGACATCTCATGTTAACATTGTCACTCTACTCGGTTTTTGTTTAGAGGGACCAAAGCGAGCACTCGTCTACGAGTACATGCCTAATGGTTCTTTGAAGAATTACATTCATTCAGAAAGTTCAAATCTAGCTACAGGATGGGAGATGCTGCTAAAAATTGCGATCGGCATCGCACGAGGACTGGAGTATCTGCACCAGGGCTGCAACACCTGCATCATCCATTTCGATATCAAACCTTGCAACATCCTTCTTGATCATGAGTTTTGTCCAAAAATTGCAGATTTTGGATTAGCCAAGCTATGCCATCTCAACGAGAGCATCCTTTCGATGGCAGAAGCGAGAGGAACCATTGGTTTTATTGCTCCAGAAGTATTCTCCAGAGGATTCGGAGTCGTGTCAACCAAATCAGATGTCTATAGCTACGGGATGCTGCTTTTGGAAATAGTCAAAGTAAGAAAAAACATAAAAGGAATTGCAGATAATTTCAGTGAAACATTTTTCCCACATTGGGTTTATGACCATCTGGTGAGTGAGATGCAATGTTGTGAAACGGCATATGGAACCGAAGAGATTACAAGAAAGATGACCATAGTTGGATTGTGGTGCATACAAATGACACCTGAAACTCGTCCTTCGATGAGCAGGGTCATAGTGATGTTGGAAAGGAGTATCAGTGAACTAGAAATGCCGCCCAAACCATTCCTCTGCTCCCCCATCCACTCAACGAATGTTTCATCTTATAAATCAGTCAATTTTACGATGTCTGCATCATCATGATATGTTGATGTGCTGCATTATGCTACTATATTTGTAGTTCTTATTTTTTAGCTGAGAAAAAAGAAGTCGAATATTAGGGAAGGAACTAATATCAAATAATTAGAAGGGGTAGGCTTCGAACCCAGATCATCTAGGCCACCACCTTGTGGAGCTAGCCGGAAGACCCCTGGGCGTTTCTCTCTCTCTCTCTCTTTTAGCTGAGCACTTGTAATTATTTCCAGAATAGTACCATATTAACATCATTGTATATATATTCGGTACATTATATTTGAAAATCTAAGGATGTAATTAAGGATTCACGGTTATGAATCATGACTAGCACATAAAGGCGTTATACTGAAGAATTATCAGAGTTCAGATACTTCACTATCTCGACATCGTCAGAGGGCTTCTCTGTATCTGAAGTTCTGAACCATACAGTTGGCCAAACGAACTTCACATGCAATTTCTATGAGGAACTAATTCAGTCAATACAACTATCTTAGAGGACCAAAAAAAAAAAAAGCAAAGAAGAGTTTGCTTAAAAAAGGAACAGGGAATTCATGGCATGATAAAGATGCAGAACTTACTGGTAGTGGGCTAATCTGCGAGGCCGTCTGAGGAACACGCCAGCTTTCATCAGCACCCCTGCCTGCCTGGGTGGATGCCAATGCTCGTCCAGGTCCCCCGCCCCGCCGGCCACGGCCGTTCCCTTGCCCAAGGCACGACCGCATCGCCGCCACCCCAGTGCTGTTGACTTGACCAGTTTCCTCCGCGCACTCCGATGGCATAGCGCTGGAATCCGCTCAGGATTGGTCCTGCCGGTTGCCGCACTACCACCGCCGAGCCGTCACGGCGGCGGCCGCCGGCCGGGGCTGTGGCGGCGGCTTGAGGGGAATGGATGCGAGAGAGAGAGAGAGAGAGTTGAGGCCCTGAAGAGTAGCATGACATGACACCCATGGGCCTTGGATAACCTGTACTGACAGGGCTCAAAGCCACAAACACCGAGGCCCTGCTTAAGTTCTAAATTTTTTCTTCAAACTTTCAATTTTTTCATCACATCAAAAATTTCCTACATATAAATTTTCAATTTTTCCATCACATCGTTTCAATTTCAACCAAACTTCCAATTTTGGCGTGAACTAAACACACCCCAAACTGAGATGGAAAAGAAGACGTTGTGCAGAGATTTTTTTTTCTCTATTTTTTTAGACCATTTTAATTTAAAAAGAAAACTCTCCCAAAAAGGTAATTTTAAATTTTAACCTTCTGCGTCTAATTGGCGGTGCCAGAAAAAAAAAACTGTCACGCCACATGATGCCTTTACTAAAATGTTCATATTTTAAAAATAAGTTTTGGGAGGGTCCATTTTAAAATTAAAAATTAAAAATCTTAATAAAATAATAAAAAAAAATCTCGTGCAGAAGACTTGAACGAGTGCAGTGTACAAAAAGTCAAAAAGGTATTACTACAATGATTATTCTGAAGACTTTCAGACTCCAGACATGAATCCAACATAGGATGAGATGTTGACACTTGCAGAGACTGGAGTAAGCTGGCCGGCATAATCATGTCCTTATTGACAAGTTACTTCAGTTACACCGAACCTCGATGGTCAAGACTTGCCCTTCGGGCACTGCGACACTGAATGAATGGCCAATGTTGTTAGACCATTTTGCCTGATTGTTTTCCATTCAAAAACTTTTTTGCTTCATTGCACATTCATCTCTTTGCTCCACGCAGCTCATCACCAAGCTGCATCCTCCATGTCCCCAGCCAGCTTCCTGCTGCTGTTCTCATCCCTCTACCTGCTATCACCAGCTAATACAGCAGACGAGCAAACCACTGAATCATGCTCGCCGAGGACATGCGGCAACGTGACAATCTCACACCCGTTCGGGTTCGTCCCGGAGCAGGAGACGGACACGAAATGCGGCCGGCTGGGCTTCGAGGTTCACTGCAGCAACAACACCCCATACCTCGGCTACTACCGGCGGAAGTACCGGTTCCAGGTGCTCCACATCTTCTACGGCAACAGCTCCCTGCTCGTCGCCGACGTCCACAAGCTCGACGACTTCCGGAACTCCAGCTCCAAGGGCTGCCATGTCATGACAGCCAACACCTCCTCCAAGGTCGGGCAACCTTTCTCGGTCAGCTCCGCCAACCTGAACCTCATCTTCTACAACTGCACGGCGGAGACGGCGGCGGCGGCGGTGCGGCGAGACGGCGGGCTTGTGGAGACGAAATGCAGCGGCGGTGGCACGCTTGTTCGCGTCGGAGGGCATTACAGCGATTCTGGTAGCTATGAGGAGTACTCGGTGGAGGGATGCGGCGCCACCCTCGTGCCGGTGCTGGGGAGATCATCTGGTGAGGCGAACGCGAGCAGCTATGAGGAACTGATCAGTGATGGATTCCTCTTGACATGGCAGCCGCCGTCCGGTAAGTTAGCTCACTCCTGACGTTACTGAATGCTGGGTGATTGCTTTCATTCCTTGGGACAAGACCTGAGCAATATGGAATATGGAAGTGATCGGCCAAATTAACCGAGTTACCGCGTGTTACCATGTTGCATCTACCAAAACACAGTCAGATACAAATGCAACTACTACCTCGTCCCCATAATATAAAAAGTTTTAGGTTATTAAAAAGTACTCCCTCCGTACTCGTTAAGGAAATCGTTTAGGACAATGTTTAAGTCAAACATTGGGAATATAAATTATGAATAACTCTCAAGTTGTTGAGTTTGAAAATGTAAAACTTATATTAATAGATTTGTCTTGAAAAATACTTTCATAAAAGTATACATATATCACTTTTCAATAAATATTTTTATAGAAACAAGAATTCAAAGTTGTGTTTTGAAGACCGTATCGCTGTCCTAAACGACTTCCTTTACGAGTACGGAGGGAGTATATAGAATTAAATAGGGGAGATTGTGATTGGTTGAAAAGCAATGAAGTACCAACCTAAGATAATTATACCATGTTAATTAGTATATTAGTTAATAACTATTCAATTAAACGAATTATACCATATTGCCTACTATATTAGTCAATAATTAGATAATTAGTATGTATTGGACACTGATATTTTTTATTCTGGGTTCGTCACGGAAGGAGCTAGGGTGACTAGTTGGGAAGAAATTGTTGGTGAAAAGTTGTTATATTTAAAGACAAATTATAGGTGCTAAAAGTTATTATATTTTAGAACGGATGGAGTGGTATTTTTTTTGTTCAGTTTGCTATTTTCTTTCTTGTCAAATTAGATGCGGCATATTTGTAGAGAAATTTTTATCCATACAACACTTACACACCCGTAATCGAGTTCATCTCCTAACGCCAACTAGCTTCTTGATGTCACCTAAAATCGCATTAAAATTGTACTACGTGTAATATTTATGAGCGCCAATATTTGAACTACGATGAATACAGTCGTGTACTCACGTACCACAACTCTGTTATTACGCCACCGGTACTTCTTATATATAAGAGATTTGTGAGACAATATTATAGCATGTTGTTTATTTTTTTTCCCATAACTTTCCATAGCTATTTAAGTAACATATAATAAACAAAGGATACATGCCTTAGAAGATTTAAACTACACTCTCAATCAGGTGCTACAACGATCTCAACTTATAAATTTTATTCAAAATTTATCATAATTATTTCAATCTCATACAAACATATAAGAGCATATACTACATCCATCTCAAAATATAAGCATTTCTAAAGATTTTCAGGAGAATTAAAGTAGGTTAAATTTGGAAGACTGTGATCGTTTCAAAAGAAAAATACGAAAAAATTTAATAGGAGATGATAGAGACGAGAACGTAGATAGAAGAGAAATAGCTATGCTTTAGAACATATTTGAATTCTAGAAATAGCTGCATTTTGAAATAGATAGAATATATCGGTCCGAATTGATATTCACTCCCGCTAGCCCTGTTACCACTATAAAGTGCAAATAAAAAAATAACACCTACAAATGAAACGCTACACAAGAGCGGAATGGATCAGGAGTGGTCTGCCGGACACAGCAATGGCTTCATAAGAGTAGGTACAATAGCAGGTTATAAGCCAGCTATAAACATATTTTAAAGAGATATATGAGGAGAGAGAAGAGCATCGGGCTACAGATTTATAGCCAGCTCTAGCACGGACTTCAAAACACAGTGTGTGTATGACAGGTGGGACCAGGTATTAATAGTGTAGTATGTACCTATTGTATGAATAAGCTATTATATTGGTTATAGATAAATTGGAGTCAGTAGTTGGCTATACTATTAAACTTGCTCTAATGCACCTACATGATCCCCCAATCCCATCAGCAATTTAATTAGCACCCCACGCACAGCACTGAATTCTACTACTTGTCAAACTAAAGTCAACGCGTCAGGCATCCCCCATGCAGATTACAGCCACACTGGCTCTGTTCGAATGTTAAGGTTACCAACTCCCCCTCTTCGTTTTTTCACGCATACGCTTTTTAAACTGTTAAATGGTGTGTTTTTTTAAAAAAATTATATACGAAAGTTGTTTTAAAAAATCATATTGATCCATTTTTTAAAAAAAATAGTAAATAATTAATTAATCATGCACTAATTGATTGCTTCGTTTTCTATGTTGGAGGGATAGGTTCCCAACCCAAGCAAACGAAGAGAGGGTCCTTTTCTACTTAGTCATACAGATCATTTCAGAAAATTATATAAAGATCAAACAAGAAAACATATGTGCTTTAGCAATAAAGCGCTCATCCTTTTTTTTTTCACTTGAAATCCCCTCGCTTCTTCTTTCGCTTCTACGGTCGTGCTTTCAGCAAGTTCATACCAGTCGTCAGGAGCTCCAAGCTCTGTGTCTAGCTGCAAGGAACCTAAACGCTGGTTCTATCCCGGCCAAGCAAACAGCGGTGCAAAAGAAAGACCAGAGAAAAAAGCAAGGTAGAGGAATTGGTCAACTCATCAGGTTCATGACCTAAAGACTGCAGGTTCGAATCCTGTTCCAGTCTAATCACGTCAGATACTTTTACGAGTCCTAATCATCTGGATGAAAGAATACATATTCAAGTCGTTTGCCTAACAAATAGACAACTACGTATTTTAGGTGCTCTGTTCTGTTGGTCCTTATAGAAAGTGTTATTGTGTCAAATCGATATTATATGGGGGTTCAATCTACCACTCATGTTCACGTTTTCAAAATCAATCTTTCGTTGGAAAAACGAACACCGACCCCACTTTGTAGTATATCATTGACTCAGTAGTCAAGAGTGAAGACGTACCCTTCGAGGCACTGCAGAATGACGGGCAGCTCAAGTAATTCGGGCTGGGGTTCATGGTTCACCCCGTCTCTGCATCCTCGACAATTCGTCGCGACTTCCGAGTCGGTCATCACTCACCACGTTTTCTACCGTTCAAATGTCCAGATTCCTGTGTTTATTCCTTATATTCTGAATGACCCTTTCAAAACCTTTTTTTCACAAAGGAACCCTCAAGAAAACTAATTACTCTCCGTTCCTTTCATATTACAAGTCGTTTGATTTTTTTTCTAGTCAAATTTTGTTATGTTTGACTAAGTTTATAAAAAAATTTAGCAACATCTAAAATAATAAATTAGTTTCATTAAATCTAACATTTAATATGTTTGAAAATACTACTATATTTTTCTATAAATTTGATTAGAAAAAAAAGTTAAATAACTTATAATATTAAACAGGGAGAGTACATAAATAAAACTTTCGCTCCGTATGATTTTAACGGTAAGATATAACACCTCAAGCAAGTAACATGGGTTTTTGTCCAAGGTGGCACGATTTTACGTTATTAGTATCTTAGTTACGGATACGGTGGTGCTGACTATATTCGTTCTAAAATATAAATATAAGAACCTAAAACCGAATTGGATATTTTCAATATATGTTATGTTGGTGATGACGGGGAGTCTATGTTATGGCTTGCGGGAGGGGCGAGACCGCGAGATGGAGGTCCGCGGTCGATGTTTTTCTAGAACCAGGTTTCGGTTGGTCGATGCTATGTTCGTTCAAATTCCATGCCAGTCCAGGTCCGTTTTTCATACCCCGCTCCGCACTGCCCACCGTAGTTTCATCCCCAACCAAAATGCCAGAATGCACCCGCTCCTGTTGAGTTTGTGAGTGAGGGTTAGGAACCATCGCTCTTAGCATGTAAAACAAAACGATAAATTAACACATAAATAATTAATTATAAACTAAAGTAAATTTAAAACTAAATTAATATAATTTAAATAAACTTTTCTATAGAATTTTTTTAAAAAAAGACACACCATTTAACTATTTAGAAATTGTGCGTCCAAAAAAGCAAGAGGTAAAAGTTAAAGTTCTTTAGTTGAGGTTTTCTACTCACCTTCTTTTTCTATGCACATGCGTCCTAAACTGTTAAACGGTATATTTTTTTAAAAAATATACGAAAATTACTTTAAAAATCATATTAATTATTTTTTATAAAATAACTAATATTTAATTAATCATACGCTAACGAATTGTTCAGTTTTAAATACACTAGTGAATAGTTCCCAGCTCAGAAAGCCGAACACAGCGAGTAGAAGTTGAGAAGGAAGAGTTTAGAACATAGCAGTAACCGGCGAACTCGCTCAGTTAGATGTTTCGGCCAATGCATAGGGAGATGTCGCCTCGCTCACTAGCACTAGTCCAAATGTACCGTAGTACAAGTAGTAGTAGTGCTAAAATTATCTCATGTCTTCCTCCACAACATATCCTATAGTTAGTTTTCGATGCCGCCTCCTACCTTGTTGCTGTTATTCATCACCTACCTCGCTTGGGAGAGCCAAGCAGTGAGGACGTCGGCAGATGCACATCCAGAAGAAGGCTGCGCGGCCAGTACTGTATGTGGCAAGGTGAACATCTCGTCGCCGTTCGCCGTCGTGCCGGAGCTGGCAACGCAGAGCACATGCGGCTGGCTTGGGTTCCAGGTTATCTGCCGCAACGACACTCCATACCTCGGCTACTACAAGCTCGGTTACCGGATCCAGGTCCTCAACATCTTCTACGACAACAATTCATTGCTCGTCTCTGACATCCACAAGCTCGGTGGCTTCGATGGCTTCTCCGGCGTCAGCAAAGAATACTCCTGCTATGTTCCGAGGACCAACACCTCCTCCAAGGTCGCCCTCCCGTTCTCCATCAGCACTACCAATCTCAACCTCTTCCTGTACAGTTGCAATAAGACACTTGTGCCGTGGGACGGAGACGGCGACCTCGTGGAGACGATATGCGGCAACAAGACGTTTGCTCGCGTAGGAGGGAATTACAGTGTTTCGGGCGATTACGCGGCGTTTTACATGGAAGGCTGCAATGCTACCGTCGTGCAGGTGCTGGGCACGGACGCGAGGAGCTATGAGCAGCTCATCCGCAACGGCTTCCTCTTGACATGGCAAGGGCCGCCGTCATCTGGTAAGTTCACCATCTACCTGATCACGTTCCTAGGAGGAACAATGCGTAAATATTTCTGGTGCCAGCTTCTCAAAAGATCCAACCTGTTAATCAATCCCGACTAGTTTATCTGTTGATAAGGCCGTCGTCATCAGTTCATCACTAGTCCACGCTAGTCCAGGTCTGCCATTGGCCAACTGAAAAACCGATGGGTATCGATATTAAGGATAAATAAATTGGAGGTGCAAAACTACTAAGAAAGTGAAACAAAGAGAGAAAAAGGAGCAGTCCGTTCAATCCGTGGACCTCCGGTCAAAACCGGTTCCTCGGTCATTTTCCACTGCGCGCGTCATTAGTCATATCCCGTTCACCGTTCCCTTTCTTCCATCCCAATGAAAACTATTTGCTTCATATTTCCACTTATGCTTATACTTATCAGCTAAAATTAAAATTTTTAATCTTAAATTTAAAGTTAATTTTAAGGTTTTTTTCATCGAAGTTTATTTTTCACTCTTTGTGTTAGATCACAAAGATCGCTATAAGAACACGTATTCACAGATTATTTTTTATTTGTAGATATGCCGTTTCGCAGCCGTATTTTACCGTTCTTTTTTGATCTCTCAAACTCTGCACACCTCCAAGGGTGCAGCCCGGAGCAGTTGCATGAGAGCCCCAGGTCGTTGCCGTACGTGACATATGGGTGACACCACAAGCATAAGGCCTTGCTTAGTTGGGGAAAGATTTTGTATTTGGTTGTCACATCGGATATACGGACACACATTTAAAGTATTAAATGTAGTTCAATAACAAAACAAATATAAATTATAGATTCTACCACTGCGAGACGAATTTATTAAGCCTAATTAATCCATCATTAGCAAATGTTTACTGTAGCACCACATTATCAAATCATGGTGTAATTAGGCTTAAAAGATTTGTCTCACAATTTACACGTAATCTGTGTAATTGGATTTTTTTCTACATTTAATACTTAATGCATGTATCTAAACATTCGATGTGATAGCGTGAAAATTTTTGTTTTGAAAACTAAACGGACCTAATACAGCATACTTGTCAAACTACGCGTCAGGCATCACCGTGCAGATTACACTACACTAGTCAAGAGTCAAGACGTACCCTTCGGGGGCATTGAACGATTGGCGCATTGCGGAATGATTGCCGCTCAAAGTTCTTCAGAAATCAGTGTTCGTACTGAGTCCTGACTGCACTGCTGTGTTCCCCATTCATTCAGCATGATTTCCGCTCCAGCTGCTGCTGCTGCTGGCGGTCACTACCATCCTCAAGTTGACGTCGCCGGCCAGCTCGGTGAACTCGCCTAGGCCTGCGTGCTCGCCCACGTCATGCGGCAACGTGACCATCTCCTACCCGTTCTGGCTGGAGGAGCCCGGCCAGCCGCCGTGCGGGTCCCCGTCCTTCCAGCTCAAGTGCAACACCAGCGGCGCATACCTCACCCGTTCCGTCCATGGCGCCTATCGGGTTGTCGATATCGTCGTCGACAACAACACCTTCCATGTGGTGGACGAAAATCTCCCGCTCGCCACCGGCTGCCCGGCGCCGTTGTTCAATGTATCTGACGGCATCGCGCAGACGCCGTTCATCATCAGCAGAGCCAACGCCGAGCTGCACTTCCTCTCGTGTAATCAGTCACTTTCAGTGGCTCCTCCCGGCTTTCGTGGCCTGCCTTGTGACAACACCACCTCCGTCAGGCTCGCTGGCTATGGGGAGCACGCCGTCGCCAGCTATCGACTCCCGCCGGGTTGCAGCTCCACGGTTGTGCCGATCCTTGAGAGACCCGATGGGAGTAGTGCCGGCTATGTTGCCAGCATGAGGGATGGGTTTCTACTAGAGTGGACGGTGGTTTCAGGGGATTGTCCTCAATGCATAGCAAGCGGCGGGGAATGCACGTACGGCGAAGACCTGCGGTTTGACTGCCATTGCTCCGACGGGATGCATCCTCAGAAGTGTGGCGAGTTTGGGAAGTCAGAAGAGCACGGTAAATTTTCCCAGCCAATTCGTATGTACAATTGTTCTCTGAACATGCAAAGAAGATGCTACTAGCGGATTCAGTACATCCGAAGTGCCCATTTAGTAGATGTTTTTCTCTCTCTAGAGAATGTGCACCAGTTCATTAGAGTTTGCATTATAGAACCGGAATGGACGTCCTCTCCGTTCTGCACACAAGCATTCCATGTTAGTTGCATTCTCCACCAACCGTGCCAGGATGCAAACTTGCCAATGTCATTCTTCACCACCGTCTGGAAAGCAAAAAATACAATTTTCCAATCTGCGTGCTACCTTTTCAGTTGTTATGTTTTTTTTTTTAAAAAAAAGGTCATGTTTTGTACACAAATTTGTTATATGGGCATATCTTTATCTTTCAGTACGAAGGTTTTCATTAATACAACATTACATTTTGCAGGAAAGAGTAGGAGGTCAAGGCTCAAGTTGATTTTGATTGGTATGTTCTGTGCTGTACATATTTTTGCTTAGTCATCTGTAAGAATATAGCTAAAATTTCAAAATGCATAATTGCATTTTTCTTTACATTGCCAAGGCATATCGATCAGTATCTAAGTTAAACCTCTAATTTTTTATTCCAGTTTCGCTGTCTGCTACAGCCAGTTTGATTCTTACATGTCTTATTTGGATTACATACCGCCAAAAGGAAAAAGGCAGTTTATTCACCCTCCAGAAGTATGTGGCCAATGAATCAAAAATAGAGGAAGTACTTAAAGGATATGATTCTCTCAGTCCAAAGAGGTATAACTACTCAGAGCTGAAGAAAATAACAAGATCTTTCAAGGATAAACTTGGACAAGGTGGCTATGGCATGGTATTCAAAGGTGTCCTACAAGATGGCCGGATGGTAGCAGTGAAGCTCTTGACAGGAACAAAAGGCAATGGGGAAGAGTTTCTGAACGAGGTAATCAGTATTGGTAGGACATCTCATGTGAATATTGTCAGTCTGCTTGGTTTTTGTTTACAAGGATCTAAGCGAGCACTTGTTTATGAACACATGGCCAATGGTTCGTTGGATAAGTATATCTATTCAGAAGAACCGAAAGTTGCCATCGGATGGGAAAAATTGCAACAAATAGCAATTGGCATCGCGCGTGGTTTGGAGTATTTGCATTGCAGGTGTAATACCCGTATAATCCATTTTGATATCAAGCCTCATAACATACTTCTAGATGAAGACTTCTGCCCTAAAGTTGCGGATTTTGGATTGGCAAAACTGTGTCGCCTCAAGGATAGTGCCCTCTCAATGGCTGAAGCAAGAGGTACAGTTGGATTTATTGCTCCAGAAGTATTTTCTAGAGGTTTTGGAGTTGTGTCCACTAAATCAGATGTATACAGCTATGGTATGCTACTTCTAGAATTGGTAGGAGGAAGGAGGCATGTTAATGAAACTACCAGCCATTCCAGTGAAACTCATTTTCCCAACAGGATTTATGATTGTTTAGTGAAAGATTTGCAAACTCATGTAGTCATGACTGAGGCTGAAGAGATTGCCAAACTGTTCACAATAGTTGGCTTGTGGTGTATACAAACTAACCCAGGGAATCGCCCTTCCATTAGTAGGGTCATAGAAATGTTGGAGAAGAACATCAATGAATTGGAAGTGCCACCCAAACCATTCCTGTCATGACTCATGTCCCTACCATGTATCATTCTTTTTTTTTTTGTCTTAACAATATATCTGCGCGGATTATACATTCCATGTGTTCCATAACTGAAGTACTGAACGCATGAAGTATATTGTTGGTGGACAGAGTTTACTTCTAACAATCTTGTTGCTTCACAAGTCAATACTGCAGGGGAATGCTGCTTCACTTTTTACACGCAACATTAGGCAGCACTTTTCCACTATAAAATTCTTTTATGTGACACTAGTCTGCATTTACTAACATCCCTCTAGTTTTGTTTTTGTCCGTCTATGAAGAGCACGTTTATGGTGCATCTTGGCATGTTAATGATGTCTTATATTAGGAGTTAAGAATACTCAATAATGTTCAAGCTGAAACGCAGTTCTATAGGGAACAAAAAAATACCCCTTACTATGTTCATTCAAATCATTGGTTTTCATTATGGCTTTAGCACCTAACAGGCCGAATACTGTGTGAAGTTTGTTACACACCTAGGTATAAACAATAATCTTTGTTTGTGACAATGGAGTTGCATTTTCTATAGCGCTTACTTATTGCTGAAAAAACATCGTATTTCTGCAACTACTAGTGGAGATAATCAACCAAATGTATGTGTATGTTCCCTTATTCCGGCATAGCAACCGGACCCGGGTGTGGATCGGCCCCGTAAAAAAACCAAACCCAAACGCATGAAAGAACCTAGTAATTATTAAGTAGCCACTAGCTAACATCTATCAAGCATCTTAGTTTAGCACTTAGCCACTAGGTATTCATCGCGTAATAAAAAAGATGCAGAACTTACTGGGATCCTCGTGCTGTGCTGAACTGCTGATCGATCTGCAGCCTGCAGGGCCGTCGGGAAAGCGAGCTCCTCTTGGGCGGATGCTAGCGCACGTACTGTTTCCATGCCGCGCCTGCCTCCTGTGGGGGTGACCTGCCAGCGACGAGGAGTCACGGCGGCGGGGCGACGGCGGCTTGGGGAGGGGATCCCTGAGAGGAGAGAGCAGACAGTACAGAGGCCCTCAAGACTGACATGGCATGGCATGGCATGGGCTGATGGGCCATGGGGGCTTACGTTATGGGCCAATAAAGTCAACTCTGCTGGACCACACGTTGAAGAAACGGCCCATACGAACAATAGGGCCCAGTTTGGACGGTCCATGGCGAATCCCGCTGACCTGACCATGACGCCCGCTGGAGCTCAGTTCTCCGTTGCCTCGTCGTCAGTCACACTAGTTCCACTTCCCTCGCCAACGACCGTAACCGGCGCCTCATCCACAGTCCTCGCATAAAAGGCTAATCAACGAAACCATGGTCCAATATGTTGAGACTTTTCTCTGGGATGGATAAGATGAGTCGTATCCATGGTCGAAAACTCGCTTTGGTATCATCGGTATCTCACCAGATCGTGCTATCTCAGAGCTCCTGTTCAAATAGACCAAAAATTTTGGATGAATTTCTTTAAATTGTTTGAATTCTGTTCAAACTGCTTCAAATTCAGTGAAAAGATATTTAGATTTGGATTTCTCGTGGTGTAATTTTGCCCGAGATGGTGAGATGAGAGGTCTCGCTAAAGCCGGGTCTACAGTGATTCCCCATCGACGACAAAATGAACCCTGGTCAAAAGAGTACCAATCAGCCCCCACAAAAAAAAAAGAGTACCAATCAGCGTGTCAGACTCGATCGATCGTCGGCTATATTGGAGTACAGTCCTACATCGTGTTTTTTTTTCCAGTTGTCCTTCAGAATTTCGTCAGCTAATCTGCAGATTGATCATGCATCAAACCTCACCGCAGCTAGTCTTGGCCTCGTTGCTGCTCCTTCTCTGCCACCACGCGCACGCCGACCGCGAGCCGGCGACATGCGGCAACCTCACCGTCAATCCCCCGTTCTGGCTGGACGAGCCAGGCCGGCCGCCGTGCGGGCCGCCGTCGTTCCAGCTCCAGTGCAGGGGCGGCGAAGCGTTCGTGGCACACAGCTTCTTCCAGACCTACCAGGTGGTCCGCATCTTCACCGGCAACTCCTCCGTGGTCGTCGTCGACAGGAGCCTCCCGCTGGAGAGCGGCTGCCCGGTGCCGTGGTTCAACATCTCCATCGGCTTCGTCATGGGGCCATTCCTCATCAGCAGGGCCAACAAGGAGCTCGTGTTCGTCCACAACTGCACCACCACGAAGCGGCGGCCGCCGCCTCCGCCGCAGGGGTTCCGCCGTATGCCCTGCAGCCCCGACGAGTCGTTCGTCTTCCTCGGCGACGGCCGCCCTCGCCTTTTGCTGCCGGAATGCTCCATGTCCGTCGTGCCGGTCCTTGGGTTGCAGGACGGGGACTACGTCGCGAGCATGAGGCGAGGGCTTCTGCTCGAGTGGATGCTGGCGCCGGGTGATTGCCAGAAGTGCTCGGCGAGTGGCGGGCAATGCGAGTACAGCAGCGACGGCATGGGGTTCTCGTGCAAATGTCCCAACGGCGTCCACAACCCCATGAGCTGCGTTGCAGGCGGTGAGTACTTCGCATCTCGCATGCCTTTGGCCCTCGGCCACGAAACCACTTTAATGGTACATACGTATGTATAAAGTACTCCTACGTACATATATGTTACAGGAGTATATAGAGAGAGAGACGAGTAGACAATACGGCCGTAAAAATCCTGTGAATAGTCAAGATTTTACAGTCACAGTTAGCCATTTCGCACCCTGTTTTCTGTCACTACCTTAACAAATCAAGTCAAGTAATGTTTTTAATGTCACAATCAGCACCGAAGAAATCAGTGCCCTTTGAAATCAACCGAAGACACGGAAGATTCAAACGACAAACAATAAAGCTGTCAACTGGACCATATAGAAGTTGGATTCGTTGAACAATGATCGTCTCCTTTATGTCATCTGCTTGCTATCACTCCATCTGTTTTTAATAAATAACGTTGTTGATATTTTTTTAAATAAGATGAGGTATCACTTTTTTTTATTATAAATTTGGTATAAAAAGGATAGTACCTCATTATACCTCCTCAAAAACTGTAAAATTGCTCATCTTGCAATATATTTCCCATCATTCATCTTCAAAATATTAAAGTTTCTCACACATTCTTCGTTTATTCTTTGTTTATTTCTTTAACGAAATCATAAATATAATTTTACTCAAAATGTGTTGACGATTAATATTCTGTTCTATTCCAGATAGCAAGAGGAATGGCAGGAAGAAAACGCTAATAGGTATGTAAAATTGTATTCTTCTTTCATATCTAACCATCCCTGTTTCCCCTTAAAAATTGCAGTCACTAATGTATACAGTTACTCACATGAAAATGACACCAGTGGACTGGCCACAATTTTTATTTTCATATCAGTGTAGTTCAGTATTTCGTACTAGCATATAACTACAAATGTAGTGGTCATATGTGTGAATTGAAGACTATGTTGATGTCCAAAGTGACAACTAAAGTAGAACAAACGGAGTAATTATTTTATATAACAAAAAACTTTTTAAAATCTACCCTGCTATAATCATTTATGTTTTATTTCAATTGATGAATGTTAAAAACAAGCAACCCTCAAAATTGTCTCAGATATGGAGCAAAATTTATGGCCTACCGTAGTCCTACTTTTGCCGCCCTTATGCTTTTTAATTAGTTCTTTATTAAAAAAATCAAACTATTGATTTCAATAATATGACTTATGATTTTGAAAAAGAATATAACTTCTCTTTTTTTTCTCAGTTTTGATTTCAGTAGCTGTAAGCCTGCTCTTTCCATGTGCTTATGTGCTGATATGTCACGCCCCGAACTAGCCCCGAACGGAACTAGCCCGTGACGTTCCAAATTAACCTGTTAATCGATACCAGTCCCAGAAAACAGTGCTGGTATCACAGGAAGACAGAGTATCACAACAACAGTGGTCTCTTTATTACAGAGTAGGAGTACAGTCATGTTGGGCTGCGGATAGATCCCGAGCTCACAACTGCATTACAAAAGGGAAAGCGGAAGCCAAGACTTGGACCAAACTTCACCGGCGCGACTTGGGAACTAGGCCGAAACCCTAAAACTCGTCATAACCGACTTGCTCCTGGAAGAACTCCTCGTCAGCGGGATCCACATCATCTTCTTCAGCAACTGGGGGGGGATTATTTATATAGAGCAAGAGTGAGTACAGGAGTACTTAGCAAGCCATGGGAATTAAGTGTTTAATGCAGGCTTCAAAGGAAAGGCTGCTTGTTTTCACAATTGATTTTAGTTAAACTCCTTTTTGAAACAACTAAGTGAGTGCTTCTCAAACGACACGGAAGAGACAGTATGTCTCGTCCGGTCGGAGTATGTGCAATGTATCAGTCTTTGGATTGATCAAGGTTGGCACCCGGCCAACAACTTTCAAACGGCCACCCGGGCCTAGCTGATCCCATCAGCTGCAGATTTTCCAAACATCGAACCCATTCCACAACAGCAATTTCACAAAGCAGTAGTCAAATAAAACTACGCTAGGAATCACCTCACATCCGCCCATGACCGTGGGCACGGCTGTTCGAACAGTTTAATAACCTCTGCAGAGGGGGTACACTTTACCCACACGACATTACTAACCCGGATCATCCAGCCCGTGCAGAACGGCCACGTCTAGAGACCTTAAGGATTTCATGACAAGGCATTTCGAAAGCCGACACAGGTTCACCATATGCCAATGAGAGGGGTCCCAGACCAACACCAGATTAGGTCCCAGACCATACTGTGCCAGGAAACCCGGGGGTTCTCCCCGGCACCACCCCGTTGAATCCACATGTCTCTTGGCATCATGGTTCCCCCGATTAGCTAGTTACTCAGCCAGGGGTGTCCCATTCCACCCATGTGGTCGCACTTGTCTTATGTTCGGATAAAATTCCAAGGAAACGGTCCTTAAGTACAAGAGCGGGAAACCGTACTCCCGGTACGTTCCCCGGTCCGCAATTTTGGAAATTCATTTTGTTCGCAAGCACCGACCCAGGTGTCGGGTTTTCCAAGTCTTTTGTAAAACTCAAGTTTTACTCATCGTTGGATATTTTAAATTTTGAGGGGGGGGGGGTGTTCCGATGCGCGTACCCGAAGGCCCGTGCATCGAAGCACAACAGTTGACAAAGGAGGTTTAAGTGTTCAATAATTCAAGGAGGGTAATTGCAGCAATTAGGACTGGGGGCCGGCAGGCTATCTCGCATTCCGCGGCCGAATTATTTGTGTAAATCCTATTCATGCAATATTTGTGGAAAGAAATACTTAGATTTAAATTATAGGTGCAAGATGATCAAAGGTGACTTGCCTTGCTCGAGACCTTGAGCTTGATCCTCGAAATCCTCGCACTGCGGGTCTTCGGGCTCCGAAACTACACGTGAAACGGGACAACTCAACAAACGGCGAAAATAAGGCCCTATTATTGACCTCTAAGCGTGCCATTAGATAGATCTCGAGATTTGAGGAATTTTGGAAGTTGAACGGAGTCAAACGGACTTACGGTTGGGAAGATATTGAATTTCTAAGATTATTGGACTTTTGGTTTAAAGGAAAAAGGATTTATTTAAATCCTTTTTGAAAAAGAAAGGAAAAGGGAGGGGAAATAGACTTCGCGGGCGGCTTGAGCGCGGCCCGAGAGAAAGGGGCGGCTCGGCCGAGCTTAATGGGCCGGCCGGCCCGAGAAGGCGGCCCAAGGGGGCTCGCGGGGAGGGGAGAAGAGAGGGAGCCGGTGGGCCGGGTCCACCTTGCGTGGTCCCGGGTGGGACCTGCTTGTCGGCGACTCGGCTCACCGTGAGCGAGGTGCACGCGGGGCGTGCTAGGGTTTGGGGAGGGGGGCGCGGTGCATGCGCGCGGTTCGCGGAGGACGCGGATGCGGCGGGCCCACGCGCAGCCTCACGGCTCGCGGTGGACCGCGCGCACGGGGTGGGTGGAACGGAGGGAGCGGTTGACCGGGTCAGCCGATCCGGTCGTGCCAAGGTGGCACCGACGTGGCGCCTACGTGGCTGCCACGCGGGCCGGCTGGAGGAAGACGAAGGCGCCGGCCGCGAATGGACGGCGGGCGGCGGCGGTTTCTCCGGGACGCCGTGCGACAACAAGGGGTGATGGGGTGTACACCGGAATGACGAGGGAGAACGAGAGGGAGCGAGCCAACGGCTTGGATTCGCCGGAGGGAGTTCGTCGGTGGAGGATTGCGGCGGCGGCCACCGGCGGCGAGAGAAGAGGGGAACGACGACGAGACGACTAGGGTTCGATTCCTCCGGACTAGAGCATCTACACGACCTCGGGATTGCATTCCTAGCACCGGATTGGGCGGAGCTACGCCGGGAGAAGCTGGCGACGAGCGGCGTTTGCGGCGGCGAGCGGCAACGGCGGCAAGGCCGCGCCGGGCGGTAGGAAGGTCTTTAGCGGCGCCTGCGAGCTTCTAGGGGTACTACGAGAGCTATCACACAATCTAAGGGGAGGAGGAGGAGCGAAGAGGGAGAACGGGGGAGAGCTCTACCGAGACGGGACGGGGCGCCGTGACGAGAGGCCGACGGCACGGGAGTGATCTCTCCGGCCTCGGGCCGGGGAAGAGGAAGAAGACGAGCTCCCGGAGTCCCCTTCCGCGTCCACGAACACGCTGGCTCCTCCGGCACGCGCGGCAACGAAAGACGGCGGCGAACAGAGCACGGGAGGCGGCGACAATGGAGTGGAGGCGATGGGGCAAACAAGAGGAGAAGGAAGGGAGGGCGCCTGGGCTTTATAGGATGGCAATGTCGGTTCGGAAACCGACCTTGGGCGGTCGCGACCAAATCGGCGAAAGGGGGGGCGGTGACGCCGGCGATGGGAGGAAAAAGAAGAAAGGAAGAGGGAAAGGGGGCTTGCCTCCTTGCTTCTTTGGGAAAAGGAGGGAGAGAGAGCGACGCGGCAGAGGGAGGAGGGGCTCTGCCTCCGTCCCTTGAAAGCTAGCGCGCGGAGGTGGTGGGACCGGGTCGTGACGACGGCGATGACGGCGGGGGCGGTGTGGAGCGGAGCGGCGACGCGGGCGGCAGGCGCGGCAAGCGCTGACGGCGGCGGCGACCAGGCGGTCGGCCACCACGGCGCGCGCGCGGGAAGCAACGGTGCGCGGCGATTTGAGCAGCGGTGGCGGGAAGCGGCAGCGAGAGCGGAGAGGGAGGGCGCTCGGCTCGGCGCGGCTCACGCGCATGCGCGCGCGGCGCACGGGCAGAGCGAGGGGGAGAGGGAGAGAGAGAGAGGGAGAGAAAGATGGGCCGAGAGGGAATCGGCCCACCGAACCCGAGGGAGGCAAATTAGACTTTTGCGGAGGAATTGATTTGGGAAGGAATTGGATTCGGGATTTGAATTCGACGATGGATTGGGGATTTGAGATCTGGAATTGGCACGGAGACTGACTACAAGCAAAGAAACAATTTTCGCAATTAGGGTTTTTAGAAATTAAATTTTCCCGCTAGGCGCCACGACGGAACGGGCGCTGCATGATATGGCATAGAAAGGGGCAAATATTGTGCTATCTCCTATGCAACAAGACTCGCAGCAGAAATGAAAGGAACATTGAGAAATTAATAGTATCATACGGATCCCTAGCTCCAAAAAGATACAAGTATTCAGAGGTAGCAAAGATAACATCATTACTGAGTAATAAGCTTGGAGAAGGTGGTTGTGGTGTGGTTTTCAAAGGAAAACTACAAGATGGTCGTCTGGTTGCTGTGAAATTCTTGCATGATTCCAAAGGAAATGGGGAAGAATTCGTAAACGAGGTAATGAGCATTGGCAGGACATCACATGTCAATATTGTTAGCTTATTTGGATTTTGTTTGGAGGGCTCAAAACGAGCTCTTATATATGACTACATGCCCAACAGTTCTCTGGATAATTACATTTACTCAGAAAATCCCAAAGAAACTTTAGGATAGGAAAAGCTCTATGATATAGCAATTGGGATTGCTCGTGGGCTAGAATACTTGCACCATGGTTGTAATACACGAATCGTGCATTTTGATATCAAGCCTCAAAATATCCTTCTAGACCAGGATTTTTGCCCAAAGATTGCCGATTTTGGTTTAGCTAAATTGTGTTGTACCAAGGAGAGCAAGCTTTCAATGAATGGTGCTAGAGGAACAATCGGATTCATTGCTCCTGAAGTTTTGTATCGGTCTTTTGGGGTTGTTTCAATAAAGTCAGATGTTTATAGTTACGGAATGATGTTGCTTGAGATGATTGGAGGCCGGAAAAATGTGAAATTAATGGTTCAAAACTCTAGTGAAAAATATTTCCCAGATTGGATTTATGACCATTTTTATCAAGGTGATGGATTGCAAGCTTGTGAAGTCACAAGTGAGGTTGAGGAAATCGCCAAAAAGATGACTTTAATTGGCTTGTGGTGTGTACAAGTATTACCTATGTATCGCCCAACAATAACCCAGGTTTTAGATATGTTTGAGAAAGCTTTCGACGAACTGGACATGCCTCCAAAGCAAAGCTTCTGTGAATCACTGTAAGACACCTCATTATCTTCCCACTTTTTTGTGCTGTTTGGTACAAGCATTCTCCATGAAATTCACCGATGCCATTTCTTTTTGCAGAGAACATCCGGTTCACAAGTTAAATGCAGAAAGCACAAGCTCTGCTACTGACAAAGCACATGTTGTTAGTGAAATACTGAATGTTGAAGAGATTAGCCTTGTGAATTCAGAATTCCTACAACGACTACCAACTCTGTGAAAAAGATGACCTTCAGTATTCAGAAATTAACACAAAACCATTGAAATTTGGCGTTTTGGCTTAACATCTCTTAGCTGTAGTCTTGTTGTTGAAGGCAGCTAAACAAGAAGGCTGAAGCTACTCTGGTTTCCTTATTATTTTAGAAAGACAAGGTTATGAATATCTTGAATTGCAGTCAGTCTTACTCTTACATACTAAGACTCCAAAAGGAATAAGAAAATATGCTCCAAATTTCATCAAAGTATGTTTGAAACGAAGAACTTCAATCTCAACTTATTTAATTTTCTATGGATCTATCCGGAAATTCAAGCCCCCGGGGTCCAATCGCTTCTGAAGTATGCCCATTATTTCCTTCAGAAATTGACATATTGGAAACAATTCAATGGATAAATTAACATATGCTACATTGCCCCAATTAGATCTATGAGTGTCCAAACTAGCGAAATCACAGCAATTTGTGAGAGAATCTAGCACTCGAGCAAAGGCCAAAGGGGTAGGTTACTTACTGTCTCCTCTGGAGATGAAGCGGGCACCTCTCTTCGACCTCGATAAGCTTCGGCCCAGCGTGCCGGGGCTACTCGTGTATGTACAACAGTAGCAGCCTCCCCTGCCGGCGCTGCCGCTGCCGCAATTCCCCACTATCACCGGCTCACCGCTGCCGCAATTCCCCACCCGCCGATCTAACTGCCGTCATCACCGAGCCGGCCAGGGTGGGGACTATCCTTTGTTCAGCGACTCCCTTCGTGGCTAAGGCCGCGAGATCGGCGTTTACACCTGCGACTGCACTGCGGCGGGTCATGGCCACGGCGGCCCGCTCGCCGGGCGCATCTATACGGCTTCTGTGGGACACTACGCATTGGCTGTGAAGGCCGTTGTGCCCAAGCTCCCAAGAGGTGGGCTAGGCCCATCATGAAAGGGGTCCAGTATCGAGATACGAAAATGTTAATGGGCCTGGAAGTTCACTTGATAGGCCGGCCATTTTGACCCAATGGAACACAAGTTAGGTAGGGACCATAAATCCAAAAGCTATTGAGCGAAAAAAAAGTAAATTTCATAAAATTAAAGGTATTTTAACTAATATCACAATACTACAATTTAACATGATATATCACAAAACTATAGATTTAGCACTAAATTTATTATATAAATTCAGGTTTAAGGCTAAGTATCACAAAACTACTAATTTACTAATGAAATTATCACAAAACTACAGGTTTAATATCAATTTAATCACAAAACTTAGTCTTATATAACTCAAATATAGCATTAGTGCTAAGAATTTAAACCTCAAAATATGTAGTTTTTTGATAATGTCATCAGTAAATCTATAGTTTTGTGATAAATTTATTGTTAAATATGTAATTTTGTGATACATCACCTTAAATCAGTAGTTTTATGATAATTTAATCAAAGTATATGTAGTTTTGTGAAATTTCCTTTAAAAAAAAAACTCCAAGCTATTATGTCTTCCTCGCTCAAAAAGAAGCTACTAGTATGTTGTCTTATCCTCTCTGCAGCCGTGCATTTGTAATGATTTTTTTTCAGAATTACCGCCTCAACCACTTGTATAATGTTTATATAGTTAAGGAAGTAATGACGAGTAGTCTCGATTGCGAAATGATGATTTTCTAATCAGTTAAGGCTTCATTCTTCTTTGGAGAATTAGACTAGACCTTACAAGTACGTTGCCCTCTTCCGAGGGCGTTTCTCTTAAGTCTGAACCATACATTGGTCAGCAAATTCCACGCGCAGGACAGTTAATTCGTCCAAAGATGGGCCAGTATGCGTTGGTAATAAAATGACATGATACATCATTACATCAGGTACTAGTATTTGGTGATCAAAAGTTCCAGCAAAACCGGACTTGAAAATCAATTCCATGGAATGAATAACACGACGCATTCGGATCCGCATTGGAGAGATCAGAATGTAAAACCGATCCTCTTCTCATCCAGCCAGAAAGAAACAAATCACTCCAATCTCTAGTCCTTACCAAACCTTGAGATGGCCTGCCAGTTGTTAAGCCATGATCGTAGCAGCTTCCTTGCTGCACGTCGCAACAGCCACCGGCAACGTGATCAGCAGCAACAACAACACAAGCTGCGCGCCGGCGAGATGCGGGAACCTGACCATCAGGTACCCCTTCTCGCTCAGCGGCGTGCAGCCGCTCTACTGCGGCTACCCGGTGTTGGACCTCACCTGCGACAACCGAACCGACCGCGCATACCTCAGCAGGACGTTCCGGGATCACCTGTACCGCGTCGAGAGTATATTCTACGAGAATAGTTCGCTGGTGGCAGCAGTACAGACCACCTTCCCCGGCGACGCCGACTGCCCCTTCCCGGATTTCAACGTGACAACCAGCCTCAGTCCCTACCCGTTCATCATCAGCAACACCAACAAGAATTTTCATCAATCATATTCAAATACTCATCCATTCAAAAAGTGGTCACATATACAGCCTGTGTGTTGAATGCTGAAATAGAAACCAGAAGACCAAGAATTGATACCGTGGAACTTGCGTCGGGCTTTCTTCTGGAGCTTGGAGTGCCTGGCTAGAATTTGTCGAGCCATGTTCTAAGGTAAGGGTCGGTCAATGATAATATGGCCCGTTAACTTCTCCCTTTACCTATCGTTTCAGGCAAACTAACCACAGAGGATTGAGAGAGCTAGCGTAGGTGCGAACAAAAACAGGGAGCGAAGTATATGGCCGCGAGTTGTGACCGAAGCAGCACCGGTGGTTCGCTCTCTTCATCTCTCCAAAGTCCACTCCACCCTCCGCTCGCACGGATGCAAACAAGAACCTGCCGGCAACCTTAGCCTCCATCCTCAACCTCGTTGTCTCGTCGATATCTTCTTCCTGCGATGCGATGCATCCTGCTTTGCTACTGCTCCTCCTCGCCTCCTTGCTGCATGTCGCAGCAGCAGTTGGCAACGAGACCAGCACCAGTGGAAACACAAGCTGCACGCCGGCGAGATGCGGGAACCTGACCATCAGTTACCCCTTCTCGCTCAGCGGCGTGCAGCCGGTGTACTGCGGCTACCCGGTGTTCGACCTCACCTGCGACAATGGAACTGGACACGCCTTCCTCAGGAGGACGTTCCGGGATCACCTGTTCCGCGTCGACAATATATTCTACGAGAATAACTCGCTGGTGGCGGCCGTGCAGACCACCTTCCCGGGCGACTCCGGGTGCCCCGTCCCGGATTTCAACGTGACATCCAGCCTCAGTCTCTACCCGTTCAACATCAGCAACACCACCAAGTACCTCGTCTTCGTCTATAACTGCTCGCTTCCTCGAGATGTTCGACACGAACTGACATGCGCAAACAACACGATGAGAGCTTCTATCTCCAATCAGTGGAACAGGATGTACGATCCCGGCGGCCCCGCGCGGGCGGTGGACACGGTGGGTTGCCAGTACTCGGTGGTGCCCGTGCTGCCATGGTCGGAGCTGAGATCGGCGCGTGACTACGCGGGGCTCGTGAGGCGCGGGTTTCTGCTCGAGTGGGCGGCGGTGCCGGGCGACTGCGCGGCGTGCAACGCCAGCGGCGGGGAGTGCCGCTACGACGCCGGCGCCATGGCGTTCGGGTGCTTCTGCCCCAGCGGCCGCCTGCAGCCGGCGACATGCGGTGAGTAATTTGTCCCGCGACTCGTTGAAACCTCTGCATTTCTTTTACCGTGCATAAGCAGCCGAAATGAATACACTATCAGTTTGACCATTTCATACTCATTTGGGCTGAACCGTAGATAAAACATACCGATCGGTATTCGCGAATCAGTTTGACCAGCATTGTCAACTGGGAAGTGCCAATAGTACTCACACAACTGACACAAGTGTCATCTCGGAAAGGGTCCATCAACTATATACAAATTCATTATACTACGTTCAAAAGGAACTTAAAAAATAATGGACGTGTTAGGTGGTGTTTGAATCTTATGAAGTGTTAGGTCAAAAGATTAAGAGATTAAGTATTTCACGTAAAATGAAATGATAATAACGTGTGATTAATTGTTTTTAATTATTACACGCTTAAAAAATAGATTAATCTTATATTTTAGAACAATTTTCATACAGAAAGTTTTCACACGAAGCGCATCGTTTAGCCGTTTGAAAAACGTGCCACTTTTATCCAATAGCTTATCCAATTTTTATTGGATAAAAGAACATGGCCTAGTGATGGATTCAGGTAATATTCCTCTAGTAGTTTTTAGTGGTAAGATCGCTTGATACTTGTTGGGCGGAAGAACCAGAAACACAAGATGACAGAATGGTGAGAGGTGAGTAGGTGACTCCACCAGGCTTGACCATTGATCGCAACCGATATCCGTTAATCAGAATCACTTACCGTCATGGCCTTTTTACCCCATGTAAAAGTCAAAATCAAGGAAAAGGAATGATCAAATATTTAACCCACCTGCTAATCTTTCTTCCCCTTCTCTGGTTTGAATGTCTTCATCTCTTGGCAATTCCTTTGCGTGTTCAAACAGATAAATAACAGAATATTTTAGGCGCAAATATTTTGCAGCAAAGGTCTTTAGCATTGCTCATCTGTTTCAATTGAAGTTTAATCAGTTCAAGAGAAGTTGGAACTTGGAAGGCCTAAACAGTAGAAACGGTTGTGATGTTTTGGCGAGAGATGGTTAATCTCGATCTGAACTATGTCGGTAAAGCTGGTAATACCAGCGTTAATATGTACTTATTTGTTTTCTATGAAAATTTTCAAGTCGGTGCTAAGATAATTCCATCTACCACGCACTGAACCATCACCGACTTTTCGCTTACCCTGGAGAAGAAAAAAAATATTTTTTTGAAAGGAGGGCAAAAGCTTTGTCTCGTATATTTGTAGGAAAAAAATATACGAAAAAATATACACACATATATATTTGGAGAGGGAGAGAGTGAGAGAGAAGAATGGATCCCATCTCCCCCGCATTCGCACGTCTAACGTGGCCATCTTACGGCGGCAAGCCGCCACCATAAGAGGGCAGACGCTTGGAAGGAAGCTCGCCACAGGCTTTAACATCCCCCCTCACAGCATGACCGTCGTCGCCGCCTCGACCAGACCGCCCATGTCAATGGGTCCTTAGTCGTATCGCCGTCGCCTCCGTCCTCCTCACCGCAGCCATCGCCTCACTGTCACCACCGCCGACGGGCTTCACCACCGCCCCCGGCCGCTCCGTCGCTCCGTGCAGCTGTCCCCTGTCACCGGCTGTGCCACGGTGCCCTCCGCCGTCATCGGCCGAGCCTTCGCCGCAGTCGCCACCGCGGCCTCCGCACGCGCTGGCCTCCAGCCGCGTCTCCCCGCGCGCCATCCTCCACTGCCTCCGCCATCGTGGCCTCGCCGTCGCCACCACGTCCTTCGCCAGTGGCCACCAGCCGCCGCCGCCTCTGTCTCCCGTCGTCGCCGCCAGCTGCCAGCCACCGCCGCATCCAGCTCCCGTCGTTGTCACCGACAGCCGCCGCCGCCTCCGGCCAGATCCGCTGTGGATTCGCCGGATCCAACTGCGGGGAGGCCGGATCCGGCCGCGGCGGCGCCGGATCCGCCGTCTCCACGCCGCATCGTCAGCCTTCCACCGCGCGCCGACCCGCCATCCACGCGCGGAGACGGGGCGCCGTCGGGGGTTGGCCTCGCCGCCGCCATCCCGGCTGGCCGTGCGGTTCTCCGGCGGCGCGCTACGGCGGCACGAGGGGAGGGAGAGGAGGAGAGAGTGGCGGCGGCGGCGCTAGGGTTTCCCCCGTGTCGCCCGCGCATGGGTGATGCGAGGGCGAGTTCTAGCTTCTCTCTCAAAATTCTGAACTCTTGGAGTTTAGTTGCTCCTACTTTTGCCCATGCTCTAGCTTCCTCCTCAATTTTGGCTAGGATTAAGGCCAGCGTTGAGACTTTGTGGCGGAAGATTCTTGCATTATACTCGCACCATACTTCCTAGGATACTAGGATCATCAGAGTTTAAAGTGGTAGACGAGGTTATTGGGGGACTCAAGCATTAGGTTCCACCAGTGTTGACTGAGTGGTAGTCGTTCCACTTGTCCAATTGTAGGACAGTGTTGGTACATCTCTGGATCTCTGTCTGTCCATATTCTCTGTGACCCTACATTTCGCTAGTAGATAGACCGCAGACCTGTCTACCGTATAGCACAACAGGTAGACCTTCTAATTTTGTCACCCTCTTCGTTCCAATCAGTCCGTTGTTCACATTTTATTTTGATGATGAGTTATGAGAAGAACTTGCGCTTCGGAGACGCCCATGATTTCCATATTGATTGGTTGAAGGCGGTTCTATCGGCCTACAGACTACCCTGGAGAAGAAAATAGTTTGCTAGTAATTACTGATTACGGCATGTACCATTAATTAATTAATTAATTAATCACGCATTGCGATTAGAAGATTGAAATTGTCCTTTCCCCCTCCTCAGAAGTTAAGAGGCGACGGTGGCTTCCCCACTTGTGTTGATTAAAATGACGTCTAAACTGATCGGAAAAGGCTATGGTACGATATCATGACCTGTCAAGCAAAACAAGGCAATGGCAATGTTATTTTCTCAAGCTAGACCTTTTCCTCCCCTTCCAATTTTCTGCTGCTCTCCACTCCTCCATGTGTAGTAGCCAGGCAGCTGCTAGCTCCACCATTTGAGTGGCTAGATGAACCCGAAATTGCTGTTCTTCCCGCTCTTGGCCACGTCGCTCCTCCTGTGCCACCCCGCACACGCCGAGTGCGAGCCGGCGACATGCAGCAGCCTCACCGTCAGGTACCCATTCTGGCTAGGCGGCCCCAACCTCAACCAGTCGTCGCCGTCGTCGGCCTCCTGTGGCCACCCGGCCTTCGAGGTGTGGTGTAGCCCCGACGGCGTGGCGTCGTTGAGGGGCTCGCAAATCCTCGTCCTCAGAATCGACTACTCCAACAGCTCATTCGTGGTGGCACACAAAAGGGTCGCCGACGGCGGCGACGGCGTGTGCCGCACCGACTTCAACATATCGTCCAGCCTAGCCCTCAGCCCGTTCACGGTCAGCAGCAGCAACCTGGCCATCTGCTTCCTCTACAGCTGCAACGGCACGGAGCCACCGGAGATCGACGGCCTTGTGAACGCCACCATCCCCAGCTGCAGTAAGCCTATCTACGCGTACCTCGGCGGGAGCTACGACCGTGACAAGCCACCGGCGATCAAAGCCGGGAACTGCACGTACTCGTACCTGCCGGTGCTGTGGCCGGAGTCGCCGGTGAACTTGACGGCGGGGACCAACTACAGCCCGCTGTTCAAGAAGGGGTTCGTGTTGGAGTGGCAGAAGAATGGGTTCGGCGACTGCGACGCCTGTAACGCGAGCGGCGGGCAGTGCCGGTACATCAACGATTCCGCGGCGGCGTTCGCGTGCCTCTGCTCCGACGGAGAGCTGCGAGGGACGATATGCGCCGGTGAGCTCCTATTCCAGTTTCCACTACTTTCAAAAACATAAAATGATCTTTAAACATTGTTACACGTTCGTCCGTATGGCTTACTCCCTCCGTCCAAAAAAACCTAATCCTGAGTTTGAACCTGGACACATAAGATTGGGTTTTTTTTTTGGACGGATGAAGTAATTCATAGTACCCAAGTATGATATTGAGAGGAGTAATTTTACAGTGTCTCCTAATTTTGATACTTCTACCTCCTAATTCGTAGTACGAATAATAATTTTAGTGCAAATTTTGGTATCTCCTAATTGATATCTCCTAGTTCTACATGTACCTGGAGATACCAAATTTTACAATAGAAAATGTGATACCTCCCGGTAACTTATCAATGACTATAAATTTACTCATATATATGCTAATGGCATAATATTTTCTCAATCTTCTCTTTTCCTCCCATTTCAAATACACATGTGTTTAAAGTCTCTCAATCGAGTATGTTTGAGATGAGAGAAAAAAGATTGAGAAAATACGTAAAACGATATGCTATTAGCGTATAGTTAATTCAATATGAATTATTTTAAGTTTAAAAAATAAATTAATACGATTTTAAAACAATTTTGCTATAGAATTTTTCTAGAGAAACATATCACGTCCCGGTCAATATATGCTATAATCTACATAGAGACGACTGCAAAGTGCGAGAGGACTTTGAACGTAGTCACGTAGACGACCCAGTCATAGAAGTTTGTCCTTCTCCGTAGCCAGAAATCGTGCAAATCTACACATAAGTCAATATTTTACAGATGCCAGCCGGCAAGTTAGGCCAGAAATCTTGAAGTGGCAATCAACACCAAGGAAACGCACCCCACTGTTGCTGAGGAAAATATACTAATATACTACTTTTTTTTGCGGGAAAAGAGAGGTATATTACTCAGCTATAGAGTCAGCACCAACAAGGTGAGATATGAAATTACAAGAATCATCTGGCCAGAAGGGTTCAGATCCCCTGAAGCTGGGGCCAACTCCACCGAGTGGATTGGGCCGAATCTGAGCCGTTCTTTTACTTCTACGGCTGGGATCATGGCACATACCTTTCTTCTAATTAACTATCTTTATCATATAGATTTGAAGGAAAAAAAATACTTGGTATTCTAGCTAACCGTAACTGTGATTATTCTCCAGCCAACACAATCAACAAATCAGGCATCATCTAAAGAATATTGAACTTCAAACGTGATGCTTCATTTGTTTTGAGACAACATCAAATATTCTACTCTTGACATTACTTTTGCTGATAAAATCTGTTGTTTCAGGCAGCAAGAAAACTGGCAGGAGAACCATATTAATAGGTATGTCAAAAACATTTACCACAATACCATTGAATCATAAACCATAATAACAAAATAAAAACTTAAGGAAATAATATCCTTAATAGGAAAAGCCAATGATATCGCAAAATAAATGGTCGTAGTATACCATTATGATTTTGTAAAAGGAAATAACATGTGTTTTAATCTCAGTTTTGACAGCAGCAGCTGCAGGCTTGCTCTTGCCATGTATATATGTGCTAATATGGCATGGGAAGGGGAAACAACTACGGTATTTCCTTTGCACAAAGACTAGCAGCACCAGTGAAAGGAACATTGAGGCCCTCATAATATCTTATGGATCAATAGCTCCAACAAGATACAAGTATTCAGAAGTAACAAAGATAACATCATTTCTTAATTCTAAGCTTGGAGAAGGAGGTTATGGTGTTGTATTCAAAGGAAGGTTACAAGATGGTCGTCTGGTTGCGGCGAAATTCTTACATGACTCAAAAGGAAATGGAGAGGAATTTGTGAATGAGGTTATGAGCATTGGCAGGACCTCTCATATTAATATTGTTAGCTTATTTGGGTTTTGTTTGGAGGGGTCAAAACGAGCTCTTCTTTACGAGTACATGCCCAATGGTTCACTAGACAATTATATCTATTCAGAAAATCCCAAAGAAATTCTAGGGTGGGAAAAACTTTACGGAATCGCAATCGGGATTGCTCGTGGGCTAGAATACTTGCACCATAGTTGTAACACACGAATCATCCATTTCGATATAAAGCCTCAGAATATCCTTCTAGACCAGGATTTTTGCCCAAAGATTGCTGATTTTGGTTTAGCCAAACTGTGCCGCACCAAGGAGAGCAAGCTTTCAGTGACAGGTGCTAGAGGAACAATTGGATTTATCGCTCCTGAAGTGATCTATCGATCCTTTGGAATTGCTTCAACAAAGTCAGATGTTTATAGTTACGGAATGATGTTGCTAGAGATGGTCGGAGGCCGGAAGAATGCTAAGTCAATGGTTGAAAATTCAAGTGAAAAGTATTTTCCAGATTGGATTTATGACCACTTTGCTCAGGATGACGGATTACAAGCTTGTCAAGTCACAAGTGAGGTTGAGCAAATAGCCAAAAAGATGACTTTAATTGGTTTGTGGTGTGTACAAGTATTGCCTATGCATCGGCCGACAATAACCCAGGTTTTAGATATGTTCGAGAGAAGTTTGGATGAACTGGAAATGCCACCAAAACAAAATTTCAGTGAATTACTGTAAGATACTTTCTCTACACATTATGATTTGGACTGGTAATATTTTCAGTGAATTTCATCTATGCTATTTCTGTTTTTCAGAGAACATCCAGCTCAGGAGATTAACACAGAAAGTACGAGTTCTACTATAAATACCAAAGCTGCACAAGCTCTAAGTGAAGTGCTAAGGGTTGAGGAGACAAGCCTCGTTAATTCAAACGATCCTACAGTGACTACCAACTATGCAAAAAGATGATCTGCAGTCAAATTTTGGCATAGTATCATCACACATTCATGGGTCATGGCATTGGCTAGTGTGTTTAAGGTAGCTGAATCGAAGATATTTCTGAATTCTGTCCATCCCCCTAACTTGTTTCATAATTTCATTCAACAATTTGATCTACCAGAAGCTACGATTTACGATTCCGTGCCAATAATTATCACATTTTCCCACTTCCCTAGTTTGATCTATGGGCTCAAAAACTGGCATCATCATAGTGCCAAAATTTTCACGGAAAAGTAATACGCAAAAGAGCAAAGAGCAAGTTACTTACTGGATTCCTCCACGGTTCCTCTGAAGAAACGAAGAAGCAGCGGGCACCTCTACTCAGCCTTCGAACTTTTGATAAGTTCATCTGCTCGATCTATGCCTCGCCCAACGCGGCAAGTACAGGACAGGATGCCCATCTCCCCGGCTCCCTGCTGCTTGTGTTTGTAATCCATCCCCAATCCGCCGCCCTAACCAGTCACCACCGCCACCAACGCAGCGGAGGAGGACACTAGCGTTGTTCGGCGACTCCCTCCATGCCTACGGCCGAGCAGCCGGCGTTTACTGCTGCGGCTCACGAGGCGAGACAGCGAGATGGCCGCGGCCGCAATCCTGCACGGCTGCACCGCCGCCGACGCCGACGCCGCGGCGGCGCCGGGGAGAAGAGAACAAGGGCTGCACGGACGCATCACAAAATTCTGGCCCATACTATGTGATGGGTCGGAATTTAGGCCCATAGTTTGGGCCGTAAAGCCTATTTATGGCCCTCTTCAGCTAACGGCCCAGAGAGACAGGTACCTGCATTCCTCTTCTCCTTTCTTGGAAAACGCTTCAGATCGGTCGTCCGGGCGGAGCCAAAACATCGGACAAACTTGTAAGATGCTGATTCCAGAAATGCTTATAATTAGCCGTCTGATGAAAGTTTAACCACATCATCAGCGTTAGTTGTGCATGACGTCATGGACCCATGACCATACAGTCTGAAGAAGCAGATCGGCCACTCATTTAAATCCCAAAATTCAAATGATTTTGTCTATTCAACTATTCATCAGATCTATAATCTAATTACACGGTTGGATTTATTACGATTATATCTTTATAACAAGATCTCACTCGATAATGTTTCGATGGTTTTTTAGTTTGTCGCAGTCTTAAATGTTACACGTAGTGTTAATTAG
The DNA here is from genome assembly GCA_000338895.3 of Oryza meridionalis. NCBI lineage: Eukaryota > Viridiplantae > Streptophyta > Magnoliopsida > Poales > Poaceae > Oryza > Oryza meridionalis. The sequence goes on from CM002524.2 coordinate 1,852,680, forward strand.
ATGTTGCAATAAGTATTTCATGGTGTTCACTATGTAATTTATAAATGTTGCACATGTTGGTGTTTTGAATGTTTCAGCAATATTTTTTTTATTTTTCAACAACTACACCTTAATGGTTGATGCATGCTATAACATAGAACTTAATGTTTCGTCTGATTGTTATCATGGTTGCAGACAGTACCTTTTAAATGTTGCATTCTATAAAATATTTATTAAATGAGTTGAAACATTTTTTTTTGCATGCGATGAAACAATTTTATATAAATAATGAAACAATTCTTTTAAATGTTGCATCTCTATAAAATATTTATTAAGTGAGTTGAAACATTTTTTTTGCATGCGATGAAACAATTTTATATAAATAGTGAAACAATGGTTGACTATATATATAATTTCATCAATGTGATATATTATTCTAACGATTTAATTAAGACAAATATAATATTCTAATTTGATCGTGCATCAGATATGTATTTTTAAAAGAAAATATTGTGTAAAGATATGTAAAGAATAAGTACGTATATATAAGAGAATGGGGAGAGAAAAAAGAATAGCAATGATGGTCAAACAACTAGCAAGAGGCATGCTAGTTGCTACGTGGCAGTGGCTACTGGCCAGCTAGCAGCGCATGCAACACAACAGCAGGGGTAGGGGCATGCGGAGCATCGCCCGATATTTCGCAAATTTTCGGACGTTCCGACGTGTAGCTCCCACCGCTTTTCTTATCCAACTTGCATTCGAAATATTTTGAAGTTCCGTACGCTGGTATCAACGAAGGTGCGCACTCACCAAACACTGCGTGCTGACGTAATCATCACGTATATAATATGCACCAATCGCTGTTTAACTTTAACTCGCATGCAGATTTAATATGAGCAGTGGCAACTGCCAACCCCAACGAACTCTCCTTACCGATCTCCGTTTCGTTTCATACTGTACTACAGAAGAAGAGAGAATGGTCCAAGAAAGTGACCAAGCAAATGACGCAAGTGGTGCACGAAACCAAGTCAACTACACACATGTAAAATTCCTCGTCTCCTCGATCCATCCATCGATCGCTTCGCCTATAATACAACGCCTCTTCCTCGCCGCATCGCGCCACCAACCGTCGTCGCGATGGACACGCCATTGCTGCTGCTGCTTCCCTTCCTGGCGGCATGTCTGCTCGCGCCGCGGCACGCGGCGGCGGCCGTCGTCACGAGCTGCGCGCCGAGGCGGTGCGGGAACGTGACCATCGCCTACCCGTTCTGGCTGCCGGACTCGCCGTCGTCGTCGTCCGCGCCGTGCGGCCCCGCGGCGTTCCAGGTGAACTGCAACAACGGCAGCCGCGCGTCGCTCGCCCGCTCCTTCCGTAGCGGGTACAAGATCCTCGGCGTGTCTTACGCCAACCGCACTGTCGTCGTCTCCAACGACAACGTCCAGACCGACGCCAGCGGCTGCCCGGTGCCCAAGATCGACGTCTCCGCCAGCCTCAGCCTCGCGCCGTTCACGGCCAGCCCGGCCAACAGCCAGCTCGTCTTCCTCTTCAACTGCAGGCTGCCGCCGGCAGGGTTCGTCAACGTCACGTGCCCGGGGGCGCAGGCCGTGGTCAGGCTCGACACGAGCTACAACAACACCGCCGCCAGAGTGGTCGCCGGCGGCTGCGACTACGCGGCCGTTCCGGTGGTCGGCGTGCCGGGGGCGAGCCCGACGGACTACCCGCAGCTGCTCCGGGGAGGTTACATGCTGGAGTGGAGGGCGCCCGCCGGCGACTGCATGGCGTGCAATGCCAGCGGCGGCCAGTGCGGCTACGACGCCGACACGGAGGCGTTCGCCTGCATCTGCTCCGATGGCTCATCGCGCCCGGGGATATGTGGTAAGTGTAAATCTATCTGTTCTTTGTGCTAAATTCATTCAGTTTTTTTCCCTGAATTTGATTATTGGGAAATACATACTATACTCCATCTGTCCCATATTAGACGCAGTCGTGGGTTTCAGTGCTCAACGTTTTACCATCTATCTTATTTGAAAATTTTTTACAATTAATATTTTTATTGTTATTATTAGATGATAAAACATGAATTTTACTTTATGCGTTACTTAATTTTTTAAATTTTTTTATAAATTTTTCAAATAAGATGAACGGTTAAATATTGAACACGAAAATTTATAGCTACACTTAAAATAGAACGGATGGAGTATTAGTACTTGAGAGTATTAAAATTCAAATTAAATTTGAACTATTTATTGATTGATCAGCACAGGCAGTAGTTAGGATCAACGAACATGTAGTAGTTCGTATTTGCGTGGTCGTGCCAAAAACCAAGGTGGTTAGAACTGACAAAAAGATTTAGCTATTTTGACTTTTGAACGTGATTTATTTGGAGGGTAACAAACTAACAATTGTTGTCAATCGGTGACCGTTCACGGTATCTAAAATTCTTTAAAAATTCCTAATGATGCTCCCTTTTTCTGATAACGAAAAAAAAAGGTGTAAATTGTGATTCTGGAACTGAAAAAAGGTGATCTCTTTATGCATGTTTTAATTAGGTGAAGTGTACTTTCAGGACAAGGCTCTTGATAGGACTAGCAATAGTGGAAGTACAATATAACTGGAATGACTTTTTGCACGGGCTTGGACTAATTAAATTACTGAATCAACATATAGTGGCTGTCACGATCTCATCGTATGAAACAATCTTTTGCCGAGAACCAATAATGGACTCCACATAAGCCCAGTGTGATCTGTGAAGCTATACTTTAGCTACAAGTAGCCGGAATTTCACGTTCTCCGATCTCAACAACGTTTACATGTAGAATACTGCCAGCACGTGTGGTTGGTTAGTTGTTAGTGCTTACTTATCGGCTTTGACTTTGAAATCACAATGATAGGAGCAGAATGGTCAACTAAAACTAACTTTTGTGTCCTAAAAGAGACGATTTTGTTTGATTTCATCTGATTATTTTGATCATTTTGTTCATCATGTCTGAATCGAACGAGATATGTTGCTGCTCGCGGCGGCTGTCGCTGCACTCTCCTGTAGCTGGTTAGGTGAGATACATGTTGGTCTCTGTCCACTGTCCAAATACTTCGAATAAAGCGACGTCGTACATATGTACAAATATACGATGATATCTGTTGTCTGAATTGTTCCAAAGTAATAGTTCAGACACCTTAATTGGTCCAACCAGTTTCAATTAGTCATCAGGAAATCAATGACGCAACTGTGTGTGGAATAATTAGTCTTTGATCAGGAACTGTTTCTTTGATTAATCTCGGAAATAAATTAATGCTCGTTCAATGTATTTCAATTGGTTGGAATAGACTGGCGATATTTTGTACATGTGTTGACTAAAATGAAATGATTCTTCCCTTTCAGATGCAAAGAAGTCCGGGAACAAGGTCATCCTGATAGGTATGCATCTGTTTCAGTCTTCAATTCTTGCTTAACTAGTCCAACAAAATAATACTCGCTCCGGGCTGATAATACCTGTCGTTTTGGATAAGGGTGAGGTCAAACTTTAGAATCTTTAATCATGAATCATTTTTAAAATATTTGCCTTTCAAATATAGTGACTACATGTATAGATTGGTCTTAAAAAGTACTTTAATAAGATCATATATTTGTTAATATTTTTTTACATATTATAATAGAAAACAATGATCAAAGTTGTTTTTTAAAGACCGTGTTCTTGTCCAAAACGACAAGTATCATCAACCCGGAGGGAGTATAATTCAACTTGTTTTAATTCTTCGTATATGTCATGATGATCAATTGTGTCTTCAATAATGATGTCATGATCAATTATCTAGATAAATTTACCACTTTGTAGTAATTACTAATCTATACTAATTGTTTGCTTCGTCGCTTTCAGTGTCACTGTCGATCTGTGCAACTGGGTTGGTGCTGTTGGCATGCATCGCCATCGTCTACAAGTGTCGCCGACGTATGCAAAATCGTTTCAGTTTTCTGAACGCCATGGACGGTGCAAGCAGAACGGATACTGCAAAGGTGGAGAAGCTGCTGCAGAGTTACGGATCCCTAGCTCCCCGGAGGTTCAGGTACTCGGAGCTGAAGAAGATAACGAAGTCCTTCAGCCAGCGGCTCGGCGAGGGCGGCTACGGCACGGTGTTCAGCGGCACGCTCGCCGACGGCCGCGCCGTCGCCGTCAAGTTCCTCCACCACTCCAAGCCCAACGGCGAGGAGTTCCTTAACGAGGTGGTCAGCATTGGCCGGACGAGCCATGTCAACATCGTCTCCCTGCTCGGCTTCTGCCTCGAGGGCTCCAAGCGAGCCCTCGTCTACGAGTACATGCCCAATGGCTCGCTGGACAAGTACATCTACTCGACGTCGGCGGCGGAGGCGGAGGCGGAGGCGACGGCGAGCCCAGCTGACAGGGATGTTCTGGAGTGGAAGGTGCTGCAGGAGATCGCCGTCGGCGTGGCGCGGGGGCTGGAGTACCTGCACGACGGGTGCAACACGCGGATCATCCACTTCGACATCAAGCCGCACAACGTGCTCCTCGACGAGGGATTCCGGCCCAAGATCGCCGACTTCGGGATGGCGAAGCTGTGCAACCCAAAGGAGAGCATCCTGTCGATGGCGGACACGAGGGGGACGATAGGGTTCATCGCGCCGGAGGTGTTCTCCCGCGGGTTCGGCGACATCTCGACCAAGTCGGACGTGTACAGCTACGGGATGCTGCTGCTGGAGATGGTCGGCGGCGGGAGCAACGTCAAGGCCTACGCCGAGAAGGGCGCCAGCGGCACGTTCTTCCCGCTCTGGGTCTACGACCACCTGCTCGAGGACGGCGGCGTGCTGCAAAGCGTCGCCGCCGCCACAGCCGGCGGCGGCGCCGGAACACCGGGAGGCGAGGAGATCGCGAGGAAGATGGCGCTGATCGGGCTGTGGTGCATACAGACCGTGCCGGCGAACAGGCCGTCGATGGGCAAGGTGCTGGAGATGCTGGAGAGAAGCGTACACGAGCTCGCCATGCCGCCGCGGCCGTACCACTCAAACTCGTCGTCCCCGTCACGGCCGTCGAGCTACCCCTCCTCTGCCTCGGATTTCACGCAGCGGTACGTGTCGATCAGTTGCTGATCACTCTGTTTTTTTCTGATAAGTGATCACTCTGCTTAACGCTGAATTCCATATGATCGATCGTTGACGAAGATATGCGTTTGTGTCGAGCAGATCAAGGTTATCAACACCGGGAAGCACAGTGTGAAAAGTGGCGACGGAATGACTATACTTGAAGCAGACAACTGGCTAGTAGACTGTAAATTAAAGAAAACCAGAGAGGAAGCTTTGGTTTTGTTACTTTTGTATGTAGAGCAGATTAGCAAGAATGACAATATTGGACGTTATTATTTTTTGAATCATTAATTCGTTCTCTTATGGTTTTCTATGAAAATCATGCACTACTCCTATTCAGTAAACTTTTTTAGTTTACTACTCCCTCCGTTTTAGGTTATAAGACGTTTTGATTTTGGTCAAAGTCAAACTATTTTAAGTTTAACTAAATTTTTAGATAAATATAGTAATATTTATAATACTAAATTAGTTTCATCAAATCAATAATTGAATATATTTTCATAATAAATTTGTCTTAGGTTGAAAATGCTACTCCCTCCGTTTCAGGTTATAAAATGTTTTGACTTTGGTCAAACTATTTTAAGTTTGATCAAGTTTGTAGAAAAAAATAATAACATTTTCAACCCAAGACATTTTTTTAGATAATATATTCACTTATTGATTTGATGAAACTAGTTTAGTATTATAAATATTACTATATCTGTCTATAAACTTAGTCAAACTTGAAACAGTTCGACTTTGACCAAAGTCAAATCTTATAACCTAAAATGGAGGGAGTACTACTTTTTTTTTATAAATTTGGTTAAACTTAAAATAGTTTAATCTTGACCAAGGTTAAAACATCTTATAACCTGAAACGGAAGAGGCTACTATTATACACTACAAACACGGAGAACTTGTGCTGACTAGATAGAGTACAAGGAAGAAGCCCAGTGCAAGAAGGACGGCCTGCCAGACGGACAAAGTTGGGCCTCCTTTTTGAGATAGAGATTGGCTTGTGCTATCACGGACTGTACGGTCCAAATACATCAGCTCGGTCCACCACGGATCAGCTGGTTCAGCACTCCACTGCTCCATAACTTAACAGCAGCAGAGCGTGTGCATTTCTTCGACATTGCCCGACGTGTTGACTGTGTTGCTACCAGCCTAGTACCATCATAGGGCCAGGTCAAACGGAGACGAAAGCAAGAAAGCAAGTCCGGTGCCGAATAAAACATGCTGCGGCATGCATCGACATTTCGCATGTAGGAGTACTCCACTGCTACTATCTTTGTCCTGCAGCAATCTCAAATGCTTGTGGTTGCTGCTCCCCGGCCATAAAATCTACTACTCCTAGGTGAAGTCGTCTCGTCTCGTGACGAAGTTGTACGAGGTGACGGAGCGGTAGCGGTAGTATTAGACTGGAGTAGTAGCAGCTAGTGGCGCCGGCCGGCCAAGGACTCCGCTGATGGAGCATCACCGGCTTAATTAATTACGCGTCACTTGCCCCATAAACGACACCGTCCATGGCTGCCCAGCCAGCTCCCACCGCCCAAATTAAGGCCGGTCCACCCATCGTCCTCATGAGCTGCCAACCCCATCCCAGCCCTACACGTGTCCATCCTCAACCACGCGTCGGTACCTCCAGCGCACTTCTGGAAGAAAGCCAAAACGGCAGCTTATTAATAGCGTAGCCGTTACCTGCTTTATATGGTCTTCTCAATTAAACTCCACTAAACCTCCCTATGGCCTATGCCATCCACCAAACAAGCAACTGAATCGGAATCGCATATTGCTTTCGAGCTCCAATTCAACAGATTAGCAGAACACAGGGCGCTGAGCTGATGGCGAATTGTGGCCGGAGGTTTGCCGCCGGCGGCGCTCCGGTGACGGCGAGACGGTGTAATCTGGAGCGGTTCCTCGAGGCCACCACGCCGGTTGTCCCGACGACAGCCTGCTCCTCCAAGGTACTATACACTTTTCATCCCATGCATCGATCTGTTGCATTTCCTGATTTCTCCCATTTCTGAAATCTAATACTACTATCCAAGATGATCTTTCAAGAGCTGTCGGATTAGTTACCTCACAGCTAATACGGAATTATGTATGTTCCAAAAGAGATGTTTTTTCCTTTTTATTTCTAATTCAATTTCTGACTAAGAAGAAACAGAAAACAACTGCCTTAATTTATTTCGGTAACAATTTCTGACTAAATAGAGGTTCATTTCAGCTTCTGTGACATGAAAAAATTAGTATGGTTATCTTTGCAGAAGAGCATGAATGGTTGGAAGCGATCTGATGAAGAAAATGCGCTGCCATTCTTCAGTTTGGGCGACCTCTGGGATGAGTTCAGAGAGAGCAGCGCATATGGTATCGCTGTGCCGATTGTTCTGAATGGTTGCAGTGACGGCGTGGTGCAGTATTACGTCCCTTACTTATCTGCAATCCAGCTTTACGGAAGATTAAGGAGGCATTTCTACCATTCCAGGTAATACATCCTCAAATCACCATGTCTATTTTGTCTACCGTTGAATCACTTCTTGTAGATGTTCTGAAGACAAATGGTTTATTAGCTACAGACTATGGTGGCATTGTGTTCATAGTTACTTCAGCACAATGCTCAACCTTAGAAATAGAACAACACTTCTGGTTGTAATGTAGTCCTCCCTCCGTCCCATTTTAAATGCAGCCATGAGTTTCCATGCCCAACTTTAATCGTCCATCTTATTGAAAATTTTTCAAAAAAATTTAAAAACATAAGTCACACATAAAGTACTATTTATGTTTTATTATCTCATAACAACAAAATTACTAATTATAAAAAAAATTAAATAAGACGGACAATCAAAGTTGAGCACAGAAACTTATGGTTGCACTTAAAATGGGACAGAGAGGTAGTTACGTTCTGAATAACAGAATAAGTACATTTGCCAATACATTCCTTGAGAAGTACATTTTGCATCTCCTATGAGGGGACAGGAAAAAAAAATGAAATTTAGGTGCTTAAGTGACCATTGCATCAGGAGAAAGGAACATAAAGACAAAACAAGTCTTGTAAAGCCATCTGAACTCTGAAGAGTGAGTTTGCGAGCATTGACTTAAAAGTGTCAGGGCCAATCAGTATTCAGTAGTACGAGTTACTATAGGTTCCTTTCTAAAGCTATCAGCAATTTATACATCTCTGTTTCTACACTTCTCCATTGATGAAGCTGCACTATCTTCAGTAACAATTTGGACTTCTCATACGCAAAGTTTGCATTCTGAATGCACTTAAGAAACTTCATTAGGAAGGCAAAACCCATAGTGATTACAATACGTCCCCAATTCATCGTATACAAATGTAATCCAAGGAGCGGTTACTGTTAGTATATGCATTTTTGTTCCCACTGGATCCAAGGCAACCGTTGGATGGAGGCGTGCGTGCAGCTACTGACGCAGTCTCGCAACTGCTGGGAGCACCGTACGGGTACAGATAACTAACACAAACAGATAGGAGACTAGGAGAGAGAGAGTTAACTTGATGAGATCACTAAAACGGAATCAGCTTATGTTAACCCCTAATATTGTTTCTGATTATGATGTTTGTTCAATCCAATCGTAGGCCAAGTGGAGAAGACAGCGATGGCGACTACTGTCAAGACACAGGCAGTGAAGAGATGAGCGACCTCGAGCACGACTCATGTCCCAGCAGCACGGATGCGTTCTCAGTCCAAGATACCACCTGCGAAAGCTCCACCAGCGAAGCATCGAGCGACGAAAGCGAACCGATAAGAAGCTCCCACGAGCAGCTCATCTTCGAGTTTCTGGAATCCGAGCCTCCCTACCAGCGTGAACCGCTAGCTGACAAGGCATGCCAACAAATACTCCAAACTCTTATCGTTTCTCCCTGATGAAAATGACTATGCTTTTGTCACTCCTCTGAATCTGATGGATAAAACTTGTGCAGATTTGTAGTCTTGCCAGGGGATTTCCGGAGCTGAATACTCTCAGGAGCTGTGATTTGTCGCCAACCAGTTGGATGTCCGTCGCATGGTACTAGCAGAATACTGTCCTTGTGTTGAATAATGTTTACCATTCAGAGTTCAGACTAACTGGAGAGTAAAATATTTGACTCTGAATTCTTCGTACCTGATGATCGCTGCAGGTATCCGATTTACCGAATTCCGACGGGACCAACACTACGCGATCTGGACGCCTGCTTCCTGACATATCATCCCCTCTCCACGCAGCTCACAGGTGCACAAGAACTTCACAGAAAAAACACTGAAAAACTGGACCATCTTTCCTTGGGTTGCTGTACGCTTTGAGCCGTGACACATGACGTTGAAACTGATCTTTCAGGCGGCATCTGCCCGGAGCCAAAAGGCAACAGCGGCGTCCCCGTGACGACGGCGATGTGCCTCCCGACGTTCGCCATGGCGTCGTACAGGCTCAAGGTCGCGGCGTGGGCACCGGGCGGGCGTGACAGGCAGCTGGCCGCCTCCCTCTCGCACGCCGCCGACGCCTGGCTCGGCCTCCTCAGAGTTCACCACCCGGATCACCGCTTCTTCGCCGCTCGCCGTGTCGTGTCCAGAAGATGATGAGTCGATGGAGATCACCTGCCAACCTGAGAGTGCAGAGCAGTTTTCTGTCTCATTCAGTTCGTAGATTGTCAGGGTTCAGAATGTACTAGGATAGTTGGATCAAAAAGCGTGCATCCTGTTTTTGTTTCCAGTAATGGTTTCAGAGAAAGATTTAACCAAGAATGTATATAGAATTAGAAGAAAAATAAAAAATGTGTTTGTTTGATGCCAGCTAGTCTAGTGTTTATGTTTAAACGTGATATTTTGTTGTACCAAAACTCAGATACGAGTAACACTCAAGCAGCTGTGTACTTCTGTAGTACTGCTTCTAATTTGTGAGTGACTGACAGCGAAGTCCATCATAGCATTTGGAATATTCTGTGAACTCGTGATAATTAATCCTTTCCATGATGATTGTGTTGTGCACAGTTGCATGATGGTTAAAGAAGTTGAAGCAAAGTTTTGTTTGTTGAGAAATGTGACTGAACTCATGCCTTTCTACTAAAAAATAGCTACAGAATATAGTGGCATTGTGTTCATACTCAACCTTAGATATAGAACAACGCTTCAGGTTGTAATGTAGAACAATGGAGTCAAATCCATTCAGGCGCTCACCGAGTATTTCCAACTCTAGGGCACAATTCAAAATTTCCAACTACAAGAGGAGGTACAAGAGACACTGATTTGGAAGCTGACAAACAATGGGATGTTTTCGGTCAAATCTCCGGGTGGCTTGTCCCTTGTAGCCACCAATCCAATAGGCCTCTGCTGGTGTTCCACCTCAGGATGATATGTCCTTGTCATAGCCATGTTTCGATGCCAAACCATATTTGCTTTGAGATTGGACATCAAACAACAGATGGTCAATTATTTCGAGATTTCGGAAGCAAAGCTAGCAAAAGTAGTTATTTGGCCATCCCCTTAGTTGCAACCGGTCTGCTGTCCACATCCAGTTTTGCAGTGCGAGCCAGCTGATGATCTTATATTTCGCCGGAGCCCATGCCTCCTAGGTCAACTTTGCCAATGGTGAGACTATCATCTAGTTGAATTGGAAGTGGCAGGCAGATTTTTCGATATATTCCCCATTGGTTGTCCATTTTCCAGACAATTGAGTCCTCCACGCCCTCCGTCAGTTGTGGAGGGTTTACGTGCTAGGACTACCCAAAATTGCAGATACTCTGTGAGAAGGGCTACGGTGAGGGTGTGGTGGATGTCATTGATCCATCTTCCTTGGTACATTGCATCATGGGCAGTGCGGTTCTTCCTCTTTGAGTGCCGATAGAGGTTTCGCGCTAGGCTCTTTAGGCTTTGGCCACCAATCCAATTTAATTCCCAGAAGTTCGCCTTTCGCCCATCACCGATAAGGGCTTTAGTCGACGCCGCAAATAAGTCCTTATCCAATTCATCGCAGGGCATTTCAGTTCCTATGCGAGGTTTGTTTGGTGCTCTCCATTTATCTCGGATGCAAGGCTATAGCAAATTTTTCTAAGTTGAGAACTTCAAGGCCGTCATACCGAACGGACCAAACGGGGGAGCGTACCTTAGGCCAGTTGACCTTGCACTTGCCTCCGTGGAAATCCTCATTACCTGACCAAAGGAAACGCCTTCTTGCTTTGTTAATTTCTTGAAGGGTTCAGTAACAATTTGGACGTCTTACTCTCATACGCAAAGTTTGTATTCCGAATCATTTTCCACAGGCACCCATTCAAAATTCACAACGAGTATGATAAAGACATACGGCAACCATGTCAAGACTCTTATTTTCAAAACCATCAGAGTTCAAATCAGGGGCTATACATAAAGACATACGGCAACCAACATCTAGAATCACTTGCTAATTGTTATGTTCACAACAGGAACAACAAAGGCCAAACGAAAGGATACATAAAGCCTGGTGTCACTTCTAAAACAAGTCAGTTTCAGTCCACTGTCTAGCAGAAGTCAGAACCTGTAAAACCCAAACTAAGGTTCCCAGTTGAGCTTAGCCTTGTCTGAGAATGCGCGATATCTGCTGAAAGAATACAGGACACATGGCCGTGCTGAATTTTATGTCCTCCTTCATCCAGCCCATAGCAATCCTGTCCAGGGTGCCCAACGAGGAGTACTGATATGACCATTCACCGCCACCAGGTTGGTCTACCCATGTCAGAGTGAAACTGTAGCCTACAACAGTTTGAAAAACAGTTAGAAATGTAATTGGTTCCTTACACTTGATTATGATCTTTACAAATCAAATGTTATAACAGTATGGTAAAAGGGATCGAAGTTATAAATCCTAAACTGAAAACATTGGTGATATGACCCTCAGGTTCTGCATCCAACATGTAACTATACTGTATGCTGGTATACAAGTTCTGCTACAAACAGCTGAGCTCCAAAGAGATGTATACATGCTCTCTAGAGAGATATGCGTCATTCTTGACAAAGATATTAAAGCATTAGAATATGTATTCACACAACTCTTCTGGTGGTTTAAAGGACATATTTTTCAGGTTGAAGATTGTTCTTTGCATAACTGTTTGCTTGAATACTCAGCTAGCTTGGCAAATATGGAGGGGGCTATATGCAATATCAAATTAATGTGAAAGAGAAATGAACACAAGTTAAGCATGATGAATAATAACTATGATGTGATATTCCAGTACTATGCTGTGGCTAAAACAATAGCATGAAATTTGATGTTCCAAATACCACTAGTTTCATGGGAGACTGAAAGTGAAAATCCTTCCGTTTTGTTCACTGAAAATTTCATCCCAACTACTGATTCAGCCAGCATATGAAACATACAGGTACTGGAGCTTTCTTCTGTCGCACTCCCTGCAAACAACATAATGTTTAGTTCGAACAATTCACTACTGCATGTAACTGTGTGTATATTACCACTAACCTGAGATGCTCATATGCCTTCTACAGGAATCAAGCTACAAAACCAATCCAAATCATAAACAGAAATTAGAAGAGCTCAACACACTGATTCTATTGCATACTTGTACTTCACTAATAAGTAATTCAACTGTTACGGAAAACTTACACCTCTTCCTTCCTCCTGAAAGCCATTACGAGGAATAATCGCTTTTTCAATGGAGTGAATATTTCTCTCCCTGCTGTTTGACTTTGGCGTCTTCTTTGCAGGTGAAATTGGAGTTTGATTTTCTATAATCATTTCAGCGGTTGTGTGAGGAGACCCTGTAGCTATATGGTTTGCATCATTCTTCTCAGCCAGGAGACACTGAAGCTTCAATATTTCACTATTGAGCTCCTTTGCTGCATGTTTTGTAAACAAAATTAAATTAAGCCAACTTCATTAATACCAAATTAATATGGAAGACAGAACTCAGACCATCTACAGAGTAAAATCAATTTTACAAGGCCTGGTTCACTTCATATTTGGGTGATACTTTACTATGGTTAACCTGATGAGTAACTATTATTTACTGAGTGCAAGACAACAATAAGAAGAAGAAAAATCAGTTAGGGAACGCAAACTCAGTCACGAATTGCATTACCATGTTTAGCTGAAAAGCATATTACTAACTAAAAGCGTATCACTAATATCCCCTCCCGTGTCTCCCTGCAAAGCAAGCTACATCTTGGCAAGAAGGCGAAGCACCACTTATGTCATCACTAGCAAGAGCATCCACAGCTCCCATGATCAGTTTTCAAAATTCTGGTTCCATCCTCTAACTCTGCTAATGATGTCCGCCGACAGCAGTCACTGTTTTTGTGCAACTTAATTAACCAATACCTCATATCGTGTGTTTGCTTCTTGCTAATCTACTTTGAGTGTAAACATCGCATTTAAAGGGGATCAAAACTTCTGGTGGCTATTTTCTAGAACTATGCTAACCAACCAAGTAAGATGTAAAGAAAATCACTCACATAGATCAAGCAATAGTTCTTTTGAATTCGTGCAAATCATTTTTTCTTGCACTACTGGAAAAGAAATGGTTAGGTCACAACTGTGGAAGCTGCTTACTTACAAACGTTGAATAAGTTAGATATGTGAGTTGCCTCCAATGCAGATCATAATTGAATATAAGCATCGATTTAAGAGGTATCTGTATGTGTCAACCAAATAGTGCTTTCAATCAGCAACAGATTATTTCCCTCCATTTCCAAAGACGCACATCAGTTCCACCTCCACTCAAGCATGGTTTATACTTGCATACTTCTACCAACCATTTTTCTTATAAAATTTTAATCTAAGTAGTAAAAAGAATTCTTACTCTTCCTAGTCTCATCAAGAAAAAGCGTCTGGACCTCCACAAGCTGCTGCTCCTTTTGGGTCCTGGCAGCATCAAGAAATTAACAAAAGAAGAGAAAGGAACGGGTCAGGCATCATTTCCCCGAAACAGCGGAAGCCCAAATCAGCACGAACGCATGAAACCATATCGCCGCAGGAGCAGCATTTGAATCTTACAGCTTGGCAATGAGGCGCTCATTCTCGCTCTGGAGCTCGGCGACCCAATCTTTCATGGCTGCATCATCAGAAACAACAAAACGGAGCGAAATCAACAACCTAACAGAAATTCCTCCCAATTCCAAAAGATGCGCATCTCTCTCCCAGGTCTTAAACCCTCCTCCCTTCTAAAAACCGACGAAATACATCCGCCGCCTCGGTTTACCTTGCTGGAGCTCCTTGATGTCGGCAGCCCGCTTCTGGTCCAGCCCCTCGTCGAGCAGCTTCCGCCTCTGCGCGCATCGAAAGCGGCAGGGCGAAACGTATTAAGAAGAAATCAAATCCGTGTCCATGGGTAGGGTTACAGAATGGGGGGAAGAGACGAGGCGGTATGTATACCTTGAGGGCGGTGTACTTGTCGTAGAGCTTGGCGTTGAGCTGCTCCATCGGCGCGGGCGAGGTGGGGGGAGAAGGATCGGCGGCGGCGGCGGCGGCTCGACGACGAGCGGCGGAGACGGTGACGGGGAGGAGGGGGACGAGCAGTTTGGGGAAATTCTCCGACCGCTACTGGATCCAAGGCAACCGTTCAGAAGGTGACGCAGGCGGCTGGGATTACCGTACGGGCCGCGGCCATGGACCATGTGGCGGCCCAATATCGTCCATCTGCACTGGTGTCTTTACTGCTCACATCAAGAACATCTTCGTAATCGTATCACTAAAATGGAATCGGCTATGTTTTTTTTCAAAAAAAATGAATAAGCTAACCTCTACTGTTGGAGGTACCTGTGTTGAATGATGTTTAGGAGTCGTCTTTTTTAGATAATGATCACTCAGACTAGCTCAAAAGTTTAAAGCTTCTGATGCAGAATTGCAGAGTTGTAAACGTCTGATGATGATTTGCAGGTATCCAATATACAGGATTCCGACGGGACCAACACTATGCGATCTGGACGCCTGTTTCGTCACATATCATCCTCTCTCCACGCAGTTCGCAGGTGCACAAAAACTTCAGAAAATCTCTGAAAAAAGCTACGCTTGCTTTCTTTCAGTTGCTTTCCTGCTGATGCTTGAGCCGTGACGCGTGACGTGACGTTGAAACTGATCTTTCTCAGGCGGCGAAACCCAGGAGCCAAAACGCAACAGCGGCGATCCGCGAGCGCGCGGCGTCCCCGTGACGACGGCGATGTGCCTCCCATCGTACAGGCTCAAGGTTGCCGCGTCGTGTCCAGAAGATGACTCAACGGTGATGACCTGCTTCAGTTTAGTGATCTTCAGTTTAGTTCCAAAAATCTTTTTCGAAAAAACGTAACATCGAATCTTTATACACATGCACGAAACATTAAAAATAGGTAAAAATAAAAACTAATTACAAGAAGAATCTTTTAATACTAATCAGTCCATAATTAGCCATAACATACATGAAGCATTAAATATAGATAAAAACGAAAACAAATCACGAGACGAATCTTTTGAGTCTAATCAGTCCATGATTGACCATAAGTGTTACAGTAACCCACCTGTAATAATGACAGCTTAATTAGGCTAAAAAAGTTCATCTTACGGTTTCCAGGCGAGTTATAAAATTATTTTTTCATTCGTGTCCAAAAACCCCTTCCGACATCCGGTCAAACATCTGATGTGACACTCAAAAATTTTCTTTTTGCGAACTAAACATACCCCATCGATGCAGCCCGAGAATGCAGAGCAGTTCCCTGCTTTTTCTTTTCTTTCTGTCTAGTTCAGTTTGTAGATTGTCAGGGCTCAGAATGTACTCCCTCCGTCCAAAAAAAAAGGCAAACTATGAGTTCCCGTGCCAACGTTTGACTATCCGTCTTATATGAAATTTTTTTATAATTAATATTTTTATTGTTGTTAGATGATAAAACATGATTAATACTTTATGCGTGACTTATCTTTTAAATTGTTTTCATAATTTTTTCAAATAAGACGAACGGTCAAACGTTGGACACGGAAATCAGGGTTTGTCTTTTTTTTGGATGGAGTGAGTACTTGGATAGTTGGATCACATAGGGTGCATGTCTGCATGATGTTTTTGTTTTGTTCCTGCAATGGTTTCAGCGAAAGCTTAGCCAATAATGTACTGTATATATAAGAAAAAAATATTTTACCAGAATTCAGAAAATACACAAGCAGCTGTGTACTTCTGTGCTGCTTCGAACTTGCGAGTGACAGAGCGAAATCGGTCGTAGCATTTAGAAATAAAGCGTACAACGATTAGTGTGATTCTGTGAACACGTGAAGGTACTCTAAAAAAAAAACTCGATAATTAACCCTTTCCAGGACGGTTGTTGTTGTGCACAGTTGCATGATGGTTACAGAAGTTGAAGCAAAGCTTTTTGTTTGTTGAGAAATGGCGTCACCGGTGACGCCCAATGGGCTTCAGACTCCAACGCGCTGCACGATGTGCACATTGCTAGCTCTGTTTCCTGTGGATCCATGATTCGGCACAGTCATTACTACTTGTTCGTAGCCTCGAACTTAAAGAAACTGAAACGAGGATCATATATACATTGTTGTGTTTTGTTTGATTAGGAAATGCTGGGATTCTCAAAATCGACCGACATATCACAGCTGATTTTGAGAACAAATAAAATTAGGACGAAATGTTTTTTGTTCTTTTTTGGGGGGTTCATTTCTACAAATTTTGACAATTTAACCCTTTCCGAAAACTATTTTTCTAAATGAAGCGCGACCAAAACTTATTTCAGAAACGATCTTTTTTTTCAGCGCCAAATCGTATGGCGCTTAACTTAGACACCTCAGCGCCATATCAACTGATGCTGAATGTCGTGTCATTGCGGATGATAAGCTGAGTCGGCGTGCCAACGTGCATTCAGCGCCGGCTATTTGGCGCTGAGGTGTCTAACTTCAGCACCATATGATTTGGCGCTGAACAAAATGGTCATTTTTAAAATAAGTTTTGGCCACGGTTTATTTATAAAATTAGTTTTCGAAAGGGTTAAATTGTCAAAAAAAATGTGGTCTGCAGTTCTGCACTGAGCAAGTGAGGATTCAGGCAAGCAGACAGAGACAGGAGTGCGTGCTCCATATGATTTGGAGCGTCCTAGTCCAGGAGTCACCTCCCCTGGATGGCAACCGGTCGGCTCGC
The DNA here is from genome assembly GCA_000338895.3 of Oryza meridionalis. Classification (NCBI taxonomy): domain Eukaryota; kingdom Viridiplantae; phylum Streptophyta; class Magnoliopsida; order Poales; family Poaceae; genus Oryza; species Oryza meridionalis. The sequence continues at coordinate 1,869,825 of CM002524.2, forward strand.
GACGCGGCAAGCCAAGCCGCCGGCAGGCGGCAGTTCAGAGCACCCCAGATACCACCTGCATCTGCATCTATCGTGTACGTGACCGATCTGCCCGTAGTTCGTCGTTGGATTCGCACACTGCAGCACCCGATGCCTCCATGCATGCATTCACCCTCCTTCAACCTGCCCGCCTTCCCATGGATCACCTGATACACCCCCCAGTCTGTAACACTGCATCGATCCGCACCGAACTTCTCTCCCGTTCGAAAATAAACATGGGACGGGGTAAGACATAATACTCCCTCCGTTTCGAAATATTTAACACCGTTGACTTTTTAGCACATGTTTGACCGTTCGTCTTATTCAAAAACTTTTGTGAAATATATAAAATTATATACCTACATAAAAATATATTTAACAATGAATCAAATGATAGGAAAAGAATTAATAATTACTTAATTTTTTTAATAAGATGAACGGTCAAACATATTTAAAAAAGTCAACGGCGTCAAACATTTCGAAACAGAGGGAGTACTATATTAGTGCAGATATGGTTTTTCGCGTCCAACTTTAATCGTCCATCTTATTTAGAACTTATGGTTGCACTTAAAATGAGACGGAAATAGGAAACTTAGCTCTGCAAATAAACCAATCTAAAATTCGTTCTTATAGAGATTTGAACTCACAATCTTTGAGGTACTACTCAGGTGAGTCGCTGCAACCACTAGGTATCATGAATCTAAACGTAGATTTTCATACGTTACATCTCATTTTACACGTCCACCCTGCAACACTGCATCGATCCACAGATCCTCCGTCCATGCCGGCCAAGCGCTGCGCGTCGTCTCTGTCGCTACGCCCCATGATTCCATGAATCATACTCCAAATGAAGGCACAAACACAATGTATGGGCAGCAAGAGTCTCAAGCGTGCATCGCATGGGCTGGCGGAAATCGCGTTCCCTATTCACTGTGTACACTGTACTCTACTGGGCCTAACCAATCAGCTACTATAAAAGACAAGTCAATTTAACACGAGTATCTTTCCGAGCTTAATATGAGTTTGGCGTGCCCCATGCTTGCATATGTTTACAAATGCTCTTCAATTTCTTTAGTTTATCCTAGAAGAGAAGGTTAGCCTGATAGAAAGATTTAGTCTTTATTTAATTATAAACGGTGCACGCCGTTCATTCCTGTAGAACAAAATGACCGGTCACTCGAGTCTATTCTCCCATAGTCTTGCAGATAGACGAATAATCTATTTATAATCACGTCACTAGTGATCACTACTGTCCGTGTAAATTAACGTGGCAAAATAAATAAACGTGCATGAAATGGTGCTAATTTTATTAGGGCTAATTAAACGCACACGCACTCAGACCGACACATCAGACGCTTGTCACTGGCCGCATCAGCCTCCCCTGGATAACCACCAAACACGTCTGCACAGAGTACTCCATTCCCATTCCTAGAGGTCAAACCTACTGGAGTAGTACTAGTAATCATATCGCAGAATTTGTCAAATTTTACTTAAACAACGCAACTAATTGTCACAATCAAACCCAAGACAGTAGTACATGCTTCTTGCTAATAGGCATATGCTGATCTTCTACTTAGAGATGAGTATGCTTATCAAGTACATACACGTTGTATATCCGAATTTTGGTCCAACAGTTATCCGGCCACTTACTACTGAAATTTTAAATCGGCAATTTGCATGGACCAGCTGTACGGCTTCATCCATATATTGCTGACGCCATACTCCATGCACAATTTAATTTGTTTTGTTTAACAAGAGGTTGTATATTAGTTTACAATATTTAAATTTGAGCTCTAGCAATTTCTTCCTTAAATATCTTCTTACCCATATTTTCGGTTATGTGGCGCACTTAAAAGTTCCCTCCATAAATTTGTTGTCAATCGGTTGAGATATAGTTCACTAGTGCATATATTAATATTTAACTTCGCTTAAAATACATTGATAACGGGTCAAAACAAGAGGTGTACCTAGAAATTTTTCTAGTGCCAAGATAAAACACATATAAGCTAGCAATGCAGACTATAAAACCCTTGGGACAAAGAGCTAGCATTTGAATCTATCAAAGGTGAGCCAATAAGCCCAATAGAATGTCAAGGGTCACCGAGCAGTAGATCTATAAATGATCCAAATCATAGAGAACTCAATGAATTAATGCCCACATAAAAACCATCATGTATTTATGTTCAGCCTAGTACAGAATAACTAGGATAATCAACCAAAACAAAGAGATAGTTGCCACATCAATAGACAAGCATCGGGGCATATGATATGGGTTGTTACTTCTATTGTTGTGAATTGTGGACCTAAAAAAATCCATAATATCCACAGAGATAAGATGATGCAGCATATTTATTCAAAACCATATGGTTCCTTTTATTCTTTTGTTAGCTTGTATGTCCTAGCACACGTTTATCTTGTTTCCATGATGGCATCCAGCACTAGTTTAACATGTCCCTTTCAGGGTTGTCACGGATTGCAAACGATTTAATCGCTTAATCTCCTCGACCATTTTTTCCCTCATAGTTGTGATGATTAGTTCAACTTTGATTTATGCAATATTCACCGTTTATCCTAGAACTAAAGAAATTATTGTGTGTATTTTGTATATATCCCAACTAATAACATCCTCACAAGTTGTTTGCTTGTTTTTCAACATTTTAGTGAAATTTAGTCGGATTTTAGTATATGTATCAATTTGATATGGGAGATTCATGCCCCGGCCATCTTCTTCTCAAAGTCTCTAACTCTAATAAGTTCATCCTCTTTTCCGGTGAGCGAATGGAGCAAAGTTTGTAATGAAGTTAGACTTATACAATATTAAAAGGAGACGCCAAACCAGCTAAGTACTTGTAATATTAAACGGAGCAATTATATTTATGGATTATAGCTACAAAAAGATAATCCGAATTATATAGTTTCATCACAATTAAATAGAAATTTAATAGTACTGCTGGATTAGCATAGCCAGTACTAGTACTGATGAAATCAGTCCGACAAGGCATAGACATCTCTTGGGGACATGTAGCAATTTCCAGTCATTTGCCCCTTTGACCTTGGTAGCTGTAACGCGGCGCCCAGACATAGTCGCACTAGCTCTCGCACTCACATGCGCCTCCGCTTCATCAAAGCAAAAAAGATTAAATTAATTCGGTGATAAGATCGATTCCGTCTAGTAATCCAAGCTGCGATTCCGATTGATTTCGTTCTATAAATACCTCACCCCACCCCTGAGCCCTCCCAAATCCGAGCAAATCAACAACACACGATCAATCGATCGATTAATCCTCTCGAGTAATCGCCTTGAAATCATCGGTTGATTTCTTGCAGAGATTAAGTAGCAGCAGGTGTTCGTCGAGCGGCGACGGCGATGTCTCCCTCCCCTGATCTCGCCCGGATCCTCCCCCGCGTGCTCATCGTCTCCCGCCGCACCGTCCGCAAGAACAAGTTCGTCGACTTCGTCGGTGAGCTCTCGTCATCTCCTCCTCCTCCATGGATTTTTCTTTTTTGGTTGGTTAGGACGTTGGCTGAAATGCGCTGCATGGCGCATGCATGTTCGCAGGGGAGTACCACCTCGACCTCATCGTGGGATACGGCGCCGTGCCGGTGATCGTGCCGAGGGTCGCCGGCGTGCACACGCTGCTGGACTCGTTCGAGCCCATCCATGGCGTGCTGCTGTGCGAGGGCGAGGACGTCGACCCGTCGCTGTACGGCGGCGGCGACGCGGGGTCGGGGGGGCTCTCGGCGGAGCAGCTCGACGCCGTGCGGAGCCTCCACCCGAGCGACGCCGCCATCGACCACGAGAAGGACTCCATCGAGCTCCGCCTCGCGCGCCGCTGCCTCGAGCGCAACATCCCCTTCCTCGGCATCTGCCGCGGCTCGCAGGTGCTCAACGTCGCCTGCGGCGGCACGCTCTACCAGGACGTCGACCACGAGCTCCCCGCCGCCGCCGTTCGCCACATCAACTACGACGACTACGACGGGCACCGCCATCCGGTGCGCGTCCTGCCCGGCACGCCGCTGCACGAGTGGTTCGCGGAGTCGCTCGACGGCGAGGACAGCCGGCTGACGGTGAACAGCTACCACCACCAGGGCGTGCGGCGGCTGGCGGAGCGGTTCGTGCCCATGGCGTTCGCGCCGGACGGCCTCGTCGAGGGGTTCTACGACCCCGACGCGTACAACCCCGGCGAGGGCAAGTTCATCATGGGGCTCCAGTTCCACCCGGAGCGCATGCGGAAGGCCGTCTCCGACGAGTTCGACTACCCGGGCTGCCCCAAGGCCTACCAGGCGTTCGTCCGCGCCGTCGTCGCGTACCAGGAGAAGCTGGCCGCCGCCGCCGCCATGCCCGCCTCGCCGAAGCTGAACCAGGAGATGGAGAAGCAGCTCAAGGTGCTCGTCCGGAGCTTCTCGCTCGCCAAGAACCTGTACGTCTCCGGCGCCGAAGCCGGCACGCCGCGGCCGGCCGAGCAGCGCGACCTCGACGCCGGCGCCGAGTTCCTCGAGGTAAAAAAATCCCAGCCCAACCACCGCACCTCCACCGGCGCGCACGGTTGCCAGCCGCCGGACGTCCTCCAGCCTAACCGCCGCGGCGTGGTGTGTGTGGTGCAGCAGTCGAACACGGCGGCGCTGAGCGTGCAGCAGGAGAAGCGGCTGAAGCAGATGGGGGCGACGGTGAGGAACGCGTCGGGGTACATCAACCGGCTGAAGCTGAACGAGGAGCGGGAGGCGGCGGCGAGGGCGCTCATGGCGAAGATGTCCATCGAGCAGCTCTCCGACCTCGCCTCCTTCTACCACATCATGGGGAGCATCTGCTCCGAGGTGCTCGACAGGAAGCTGCACTCCGCTGCTCCAGCTCCATGAATCTCTCTTGCCTCTCTCCATGATTCACACCATGCTGTGTACTCCTGCTTGTTTGTTTATTTGATCACTGCGATGACGACATTGATTGATATAATCAAATGTTAATGCAAATGTTCACGATATAATATTATCGTGTTTCTCTTCTTCATTTGCTTATGCTTGTTTGACTTCGCGTCTGTCTAAGTGCAATGCATCCGCAGGAGCAGCTCACTGACTTAACGTCATCTTCCTGAACTGAAAGGGAAGATGATAATAAGAACTGGATATATGTTGGTCGTTTTCGTTATTGAGGTGTCAATGTGCCATTCTGATCCACAGATTTTTTATCGTCCAAACAAACAAGAGACGAGTAGAGGAGTACAGCAAAAGCAAAAACGATTACAAGAACTAGACAAAAAAACAAATCAAATCTCAGCCGTGGACACCTTCTTGGTCAATCGGGAAGTGGCAAAAGAAACAAAGGTGTAAGAGGAGAACCGCTTCTAGCACCCAGGTTTTCTGGAGGAAGCATACAGTGGGTAACACCACACGGCCGCAATACCTGTCCAAATGAACCACTTCAGGCTGAGCTTCCCAGCTGCCTCAGTAGACAGGAGGAAGAAGAAGAATTGCTCCTCTGCTATGTAAGAACAAATTTGAGATCAAATTGCTGTGTCCGGGCTAATTGGGTTCGTGCAGACCTAAATCCTAAGGTCAGAGTTTAATCGCATAAAACGGAGGCTTTGTCTCGTGCAATGGCCAGCAGGATTATGACTAATTGATTGGGCCGCTCCCCGAAGGCTTGCTGTCAGTTCGGCCCAACATTATGGGCCGCACGAACTCCGCTTCCCCTTTCCGGCCCAACTGTATATATGGAGAGAGATCGGATGAAATGACGAGCCGCTTGAGCTCTCTTTCCGAGAGATGGGGCAGGCCTAATCAGGCCACCTGAACATGGATGGCTATCAATTGTGGGGAATAAGTCCACTTTTACTCCCTTAATTATAGGTCCCATCTGATTCGTATCTCTCAACCGTAATACCGGATATTTTGACTGTCCAACTATGAAAACCGCTGTAATTTAACTCCTATAACAGTATCAATAGTGGTATTCGCTAACATGACACCCATGTGTCATCTCAGCCATCAAAGAAACTAAAACAAATAAAGTAAGCCACATTTGGCATACTTTCTTCTCTCTCTTCCTTCTCTACCACTCTCTCACCTCCCATGTTTTCTTGACGGTAGCAGGGTTGCACGGCGACGAGCGGCAGCAGGGCGACGGTGTCAAGGGAGCTAGGCGGCAACAGCAACCCAATGGGGTAGCAACGGTGTGGAGTAGCTGCCCTGAGCACCTCTCGTTTGCGGCACGATTCCATTGGCAGAGACGACGATGGCATGGTAGAAGGCATCGGGGGAGATGGGGAGCGCGCTCCATTCCACGGCTCATCGCTACTGCTCCTCCGCGTCATCAGTGGAAGGCATCGGCGGAGACCGCTCCGTGCCGCTCCTCATCGGGACATCGCTTGACGAGGAAGGCCTACGACCACATTGCGTTACTAGCTTGCCACCCACACCCAAGTCCATTACGGCCTTGTTCGGCCAGGAATGACAAGTAAGAAATTTACGATAGATACAATGAGAGTCCGGGATTTATTTCGGACCGGGAACCAATTTAGTCATGATAGGTATAACAAAACATCCGGATTAGTTCCACACCTCTTGACTAGTGGATTGATTCCCGGTCTCTTATTATCCCTATCGTGATTAAATTAGTTCCCGGTCTAGAATAAATCCCGGTCTCTCATTGTATCTATCATAAATTTTTTACTATACTTATCATTCACGGCCTGGATTGAATCCAGGCGTAACCGAACAAGGCTTACATGGGGAGTGTGTGTGTGTTGGGGGGGGGGGGGGGGGGGGGGTAGAGAAGGGAGGAGAGAGAGTGAGGGGAGTATGAAAGTTGAGTTCCACTTTATTTTTTATTATCTTGGTCACCAGGATATCACCTGGAAGCCACGCCAGCAAATACCACTATCGATGGAGTCAAATTATACCAGTTTTAGTAGTTGGTGGGTTCAAGATATTCGGTATTGTGGTTAAGAAATACGAATAAGATTAGGTTTATACTTAAGGGAGTCAAGATGGACTTATTCCTCATGATCAAAACTTATGGTGGGCTAGCTAAGCCCATGGGAGGTAGGGTTGTGTATGGTGTGAGGCTGGCTAGGGTGACCTGGTACTCTCTTTTCTCTTCTTCTTCTTCTTCTTCTTCTTCTTCTTAATAAGTTCACTTTACGTCTATCATATTGACATCGAGTTTAAATAATATCCTTAAATCACAATAGCAGATAAAACTTGTCCCTTAACTCCCAAAAAACTAACACAAATAAGATCTTAAAATGGTATGGACGGTGGTTTCGGCCAACGTGGCTTGACTGATTTGACTCGGTCCTTGTTTCACTTAGCGTTGATGTCGCGCTAGAAGCAAGATTAGAAATTTTAAAAATTAAAACAAAATATGTGAGGCCCATGTATCAATCAAACAAAAAGATAAAAAAAATAATGGAACTTATATGTTAGTGGATCCCACCTTTTTTTTTTTGGGTGAGGAACTTATACGGGAGGTGATCTCTCCATCAACCTGTCAAGTATGAGTGGTACTGAAGCAGGTAACACCAAAAATAAGCAGAAGATTACACTGTACTTGAGCATATTCGAGGCTGCATAGATAAGGTCTTTTATACCATATTTAGTAATTTATTTATCGTACAATAATTACTACAATACAGAACAACAAGGCCAGCTGAAAATGCCTCAATAATTTATTCATCTACAGCCCGATCAAATATTTCAGGCCTAACTGGACTGGCAACAATAATTGGCCTCTTCAAGATAATATAGGATTACAAGTTTACAACTGCTTATTTGGTTTCAACTCCAATTGATTATTGTTGAAGGTAACAAATGAACAATTAATTGTTCATTGAACGTGTCACCGTTGTCTGTGAAGCTCCCAAAGGGCTAGGGCATTCCTTATTTCTGTAAAATAAAATGATATACCAATCAGTTATACATCTTTTTAGTCACTGGTCAATCTGAATAGGTACCTCTGGTTGTTACCATGTTTGATAGGTAAACTTGATTATACTTTGGTTCCAAACTGTTTTGTTCATGTTTTTGAACGAAAAACTGTTTTCTTCATTTTATTACATTTGGATACTAGAAAAAATGATATTCAGGACATGAAGATTTAACTTAAACAGCAAGAGTGAAATGCTTCTTACCAAGCCGTTGTTGTCTAAGTGAAGGAAACCACCATGGCCTCGAGCATTTGTAAACTTGTATACAGGTCCAGAAACTGATGAAAGAAGTTCAGTTGAATAAGTCATATGAACTACATTCAACAGTTTTTTTCACTTAACCATCGAACATTTTACGAGGGAGATTGAAATAAAATGTTTTTGTACCTTCATAGCCACCGAACACTGGATCTTCAGACAGTAAAAGAGGTGTGTCCAGGTCAACAAAACTGAATTCACAAGAGGGGGGAAAACATCAGTGACTATTTTGACAGAAGTAAGGTCTAGAAACCCAGAAAAATGTGACATTCTCTTTTCATTTTAATCATACTGGTGGCAATGCCTTTGGCTGGAAAAAAATTGATTCTATAATTATAACACAAACCTGAAACAACCAAGACCAGCTGCAAGATGACCAGCAAAGCCCATAGCGATCCTAGTCTCAACCATACCGCCTATCATCAGCGCAATGCGGGCTTTTCTTGCAGCATCAATTACTTCAAGGGCTCCAAGAATCCCTAGCTTTGCTAGCTTGATGTTAATAACATGAGCAAGATTTCCACCTATTATTTTCTGAGCATCAAGCAAACTACGACAACTTTCATCAGCTGCAACAGCAACTCTGTATTTCTCCTTGGCAACAATGCTAACATCGCGGAGACCTTCCCAGTCATCTCGATGAACTGGTTGCTCAAACAATACTGGAGTCACTCCCATTTCTGAAACCAATGGCAGTAACAAAAAAAATAGCTTAATAGGAGAAGATTGGACGGCTCAGATATTAAATAGCTAAGATTTTCAGAATATAGGAAGCTTTACAATTTACAGGGGTACAAACCGTTTAGTCTATCAAGAGCTTCAATTGCTTGATTAGCTGTGTATCCTTCATTTGCATCCAAGATAAATGAACAATCTGGATGGACAAGCCGTATAGCCTTCAAAACTTCTATATCTGAGTTTAAGTTCTTCCCGACTTTGAGCTTCAGAGTCTGAAATCCCTCTCCTCGATATTTCGCGGCTAACTGAGCAGCTTCATTTGGTGTCACGATTGGAATCTAAATTCAAAAGTAGAAGAAATTAACGATTTTCATACGAAAGAATGCTTTCTGTAATCAATGCAGAGGATGCTGAGATGGCCATACCGTGATATCTGTTGTGACACTGTCTGACGCCCCTCCAAATAATCTCCACAAAGGGATGCGGATACTGTTAGCAATCGCATCAATCAAAGCCATCTCCACTCCTGCTCTAGCCTTCATTGGAGAAGATCACAATTGAATAGACATAAAAGTATAAATCTTGTACCAAACAAACAATGAAATAGTGTAGTCCAAAAAGAAAGGCCATTTGATGATGCCTTACATTATTTTTTTTTCGAGAATACACATAAGATTTGCATATCTTTGTATTAAGGAGATTTGTGTATCTTTGATGATGCCTTAAATTATTGCACTTGTATGTGAATTAAAAAAGAACAGCTGAACAGGTGAACCCCTCCCTGATTTTGGATGTGAAACCTCTGGTATTGTAGGCTTGGAATTCATGGTTCTTTACAGTTAACTTTTTTTTCTCCAAAAGGGTTTTTACAGGAGTAACATGATTGTTCATCTAGGATTTATCTCATGTGCGATTATGAATTACGAGTCGTGTTGCCATATGAGGGTCATGAGCCTGTATTATCACTTAGCTACCACATGTTTGTAACAAAACTACCTTTTGCTTTCAAGGAAATATCGGCAGTATCCAACACTCCAATTACCAGAGAGAATAACCTCTCACAAAATTCCAGCACACAAATTAGGCAGCTACTGCAGAGAAAACGCCAAGAAAGAAAGGCACAGTTGTGACTCATCAACGTGAATCCCGTGACAGTAATTATCTTAGATCAGAGTATCAGACTACGACGATTAAGGTGAAATTGGAGTCAGGTGTTCGACGGGATTGCGTGAAATGTCTCACCGAGGCGAAGTCGTGTCCCGGGAGGGCACTGGCGACGTCCTGGAGCACGGCGCCGAGGGGCGCGGCGGGCGCGCCGGCCAGAGCGCCGCACGCCCGGGTGGCCGCGGCGAGCGCGCCGGGCTGGTCCTCGGCGGTGACGGAGGGGAGCACGGGCGCCTCCCCCCATCCGACCGCGCCGCTCCGGAGCTCCACCCGGACGGCGACGTTGGACACGGCGTCCAGCCGCGACGACGCGATGGTGAAGGGCGCGGCCAGGGGCACGTTGAGCGGCCGCGCCTCGGCCGCCACCACGTCGACGGAGAAGGCCTCCTTGAGGGCATCGAACCCGAACGTCTCCGCCGGCTGCGGCGCGGGCGGTGTCGGCGACGGCGACGGCGAGACGGCGCGGAGGCGGGTGGCGCCGCCGGCGGGTGGCTGCTGCTGCTGCCTGCCCACCGGGAGCACCTGAGCCCTGGTGCTACCGCTCATGATGCTCCCATGATTCTGAGACAACCTGAGAGGCGAGAAGGACGAGGAGGTGGAGATGGCGAAGTCCATGGCCACTGCCACTGCCACTGACTGGAGCACTGGATTTTGCCGAATTTTGTGGAGTGGCTCGAGGAGGAAGACGACCACGAGTTTTTCCTTTATAGAGTAGGAGTTGGTGCGCAGGTTTGACATGGTACACTGACATGTGGGCCCACGTGATCTGTCCCCGTCACTGCTACTGGGCCCCACATGCCAGGACAAGATGCCCGCTACAGCCAAGTACTGTATATTGTTCGTGAACAGGTGTGTTCGCATGAACATATTCCCACCCAAAAATGAAAACGGAGCGGTACATTAAGTATTTGCTATAATTTATTTTTAAAAATAGATTAATATGATTTTTTAAATAATTTTTATAGAAACTTATATTTTAGCAGTTTTAAAAGCTTACATCGGACACGAAATTAGGGAGCTGGCAACAATGTCTTGCAAACAGTGCCATGGGACCTCCTGCGGGTCCCACCTGTAATTGTGGTGGGCCCCGATCGATGCCGTCGAGGACACGAGGGCCACGCGGATGACAGGTGGGCCCGCGCTGCCTGTGACCTACAGGGCCATCTGACGTGGCCTTTGTCCGTCGCGCGTTTCGTCGTGGAGCGAGCCGAACCTGACGTCCGGGTTACCGTCGAAACGTGGCGATTAGCCCTGAACAGCTCGATGACAGGTGGGCCCTCCCGTGATACTCCCGCCAAAACGTCCGTCTCGGTTGACGGCAAGTCGGCAACGACCTCCTCCTCCGCGGCCAGTCGCCGTCGGCCGAAACAAATAATTAGCAGTTTAGCACTAACAAAGTGTAATTAAGTACTCGGGAGAGAAAAAACAGTGTGATTAAGTCGTTAATTACGCTGTCACTGGCACTGTGCCTGTGTAAAACCTGCCCCTTGCAAACTCCCAAGGCCAGATTAAGGGATAAGCAGATAAGAACGCACTGATCAACGATATACTAGTAGTACTGCAACTATACAATGCAAATGACCCATTAGACTTACTAAACAACATGATTTACAAAGCAAAAAAGCATCGTTTTCTCCACGACGCAACAACCGCACCCACACCTTAATGTGGGACCAAAGAGACGAACTATTTCTGCTACTACTACTGCTATACAGTGAGTGATTATGAGGTTAGATGCGGATATTTGACGCTGCGGCCGTCTGCTCTAATGTGTATCATGTGATTGGCACCATAGTATACTCCTACTTTTGCTAATGGGGAAAGGCATTGTGTCTTTGTCAATTTGTCATGGTGGTTTAATAATTTAAGCAGGCCAAAAGCCACCATATAAGCATCTTGGCCAGGTCATGTCACTCCAAAGAATATCATTCTGGATCTAATCTCTTGCAAATTGCTTGTGAGTTGACATGTTAAATAGTATGTATAGTGTTAAAAAGGACAGACGCGGTAGATGAAAACGCTTACTGTCCGTTGTTTGAAGATCTGAATGTTCAATCAGGCTGTTATCAGATTTGATCATTCGAACGACACTATGTAGTACTCCAGTGGAACTTTTGTTTCATTGGGATGAACAATAGGACGATAGCAAAACATAAAGGTGTGCTTGGTTTCAACAAAAATATAAAATCGTTTGAAATGATTCAAATCATCAACAACAGGTCACAGTCACAGTACAAAAAGAGTGAAATTCTGTTCAGTTCTTACTTGAATCATGCAAGTATTCTGAATTTCTGATCACTCCACTGAAGAGTAGTAGTAACAGTATTTCTGAATCAATAGTTCTACACAAGTATACTGTATATGTTTACAAACGTACCTGCTGAAAGAACCTTGTACTTTTTTCAGTTGTTTAAAGGTTTAATGCCGAAACTTTCTCACTTGCACAAACTTTATTCTCAAGTTTTCAAGTGGTCGCTAAGAATTTTCAAGCACCAAATCTGAAATCCAGAGGTTGCATTTGTAAGAAGTCTTTGAGAGATGCTCGTACAGAAGCTCCCAAGTTTGCTCATTTTACTCCACAGAATTTCAACTGAAAAGTCTCATTCTCCAATACAAGTAACGCACATTTCAACAACCAAACAAAAGAAACGCGATCGTACAGAATCCAAAATCACAAGAATTGGATCAGATCCCAACCCCAAACAATCACACTTGGACACCAAAGGATCAATACCGATAACAGAAGCCAGGAGCCAAAGATATGCCTTGCTTTTCCCAGGCAATGGACGCCTTGTTCATTGACAATGCAATGGCGAAGCCGATTATAAGAACAAATCCTGGGCAGTTGTATTGCCACATCAAATTCGGATATCAACAGAATGGCTATAACTGTACGAACTCACAGGACAACCAAGCTCTTCGGCAGGGAAAGGCCACTGCATGACGCCCTAGGTGGACACAAAGGTGACTAATTTTGATAATTCTGATCAGTTCTTGCGAGCTAGTACATTATTCATGGATTTGCTTAAACGAGCTCATTGCAATCGATGTGAATCACTCGAAGTGTATCTGTTCTGAATTTGCATTGGTGATGAATGCAGCTGCAGACATCATCCTGTGGAGGGAGAGGAGGGTGTCGGCGTCCATCGTCGCCGGAGCGACGGTGGCATGGTATCTGTTCGAGGTGGCGGGGTACCATTTCCTGTCGCTGGCATGCTACCTCGCCATGCTCGGCATGCTCGTCGTCTTCATATGGGCCAATGCTTCTGCTTTCTTCAACCTGTAAGCCACTCACTCTTCCTCCCTCTCTCTGTTCTTCCATTTTATCTGAAAATCTGGGCCTCATCAAGGATAAAGCCCATTTAATTTACACAAAGCACGGCCATTTGATACTACCAAATTAGCCCAAGATTTCGTTTTTCATGGGCTGTATCGTTCTCAATCCTGGAAAGTTCTAAGTTTTGAGATGGTAACTGCAGGCCGGCTCCAAGAATCCCTGAAATTTTTGTGTCGGAGAGAACCACCAGGCAATTGATCCTGGCCTTGCACAGCAGGCTAACTTGGTTCGTGCACAGGCTCTACGACATTGCTTGTGGAAAGGACATCAAAATGTTCATCTTGGTGAGTGTCTGCTACTGCACACAAAGATTGATACTTCCTGTATCAATATGATACGTTATCTGCTCCTGTGCATGTTTCAGACGGTGTTCTCCCTGTTCATAGCGTCAGTGATCGCAAGCTGCTTCAGCTCCCTGACTCTCCTGTACCTAGGTAACTGATACCCATTTCTTCAGAAACTCCCGTTAATTCTTCAGAGAACTCCATTTCTGATCTCTTGATCATGCGTCAAAGATATATAAGCTCATGGTAGTTTTCTGATCATTGTGTTCGCAGTTGTGCTAGGCACCATGACGCTGCCTGTGATGTACGAGAATTACGAGAGCGAGGTTGATCACCTGGTCTCCACGGCGGTGCACGATCTCCGGAGCCACGTCGGCGACATGGATTCAGGTGTTTTCAAGAAGATCCCAAGAGGGAGAGGAGCCACTGCGAATTGAATCAATTGATCAGCAACTAATCAATCAAGGAGATCGATCGATCGAGACCAATTAAGACTGCAGCATCGATCGACCGTGCATGACCTAACATCACATGCTTGTGATGTGTACATATAACGCTCTTTAAACCGGATTAAGAATACGATCCGTGCATGTACATCCGAAAGGAAAGAAAAGGCTGTTACAAAGCTGTTCTTCCATTAATATTGTTCATAGTAACAAACACAGCTTTCGTTCTCCGTTCTTTTCGCTTTCACGATCGCCTTTGATCTTGTCTGATCTGATCACCATGGGAAGAAGATCAAGAGGACAGTACTACTAGGCATGGCAATATTGACCGACTGCGAAACACATGGGCTCCACCCATTAATGGCGAGGCCGGACAGGACAGAGACACACACCTATCCGGTAAAAGATTATATTCCCTCTGCCTGAGGGTAATGACCAACAGCCATCATCTTGCCTGGACGATCATCTCATATCCATCCCTCTCATTCTCCCCTAGGGGTTAAGATATTTGGATGTGATCTCGCAATACGCCAATGTATATATAAACATGTACCTACTCATTCCTTAACCATCTCCATATATCGATCACGCCAAGAAGAACAAGATGCAGAGACACATCATGATGCACCATGACATAGGCCACAAAGTGTATGTGATGAAGGACAGCACCATGTGTGTTTCTTTATGACTAGCTCGCTCATCCGTCTATCTGCTTACCGGTAGTACTACCAGAGTCGGCTACAGTATATATATACATAGGGGTGACGCTTTTGCGACAGAAGAAGAAACTGATCGATGGATATCAGCAGTTTTCAGCAAGGATTAGATCAACCAAACCATATGCGTAGTACTCTACTGGTAGTAGCAATTAAGGCCAGGTATGGAGTATGTGATGCGTGGTCCAGCTGAAAGCCTGAAGAACAGGAAGCAGGGATTAGGTAGGCCGATCGCACGACGGTCTGCCTGTCAGAATTGAGATGAGAGGTAGGTCGCCGAAACCGCCAGTCAAAACGTACATACACGTAGTACGTCGTAGCGGGTGATGATCAATGATGATTATTGATTGATTAAGCTGATGGATCCCCTAGCTCCAGCTTGATGTCACTCGCATCCGATGGTGCAGGCATACAGTATGTACTACTTCCGTCCCATATTACTTACTCTTTTTGAGTTTTTGTTTGTCAAAGTTGATCATTCGTCTTATTCAAAAAATTTTAGAATTATTATTCATTTTATTTGTCAATTGCTTTATTATTAAAAGTACTTTATATATGACTTATCTTTTTTTATATTTGCACTAATTTTTTAAATAAAATGAATAGTCAAACATTACAAATAAAAAGTCAAAAACGTCACCTGGATGGAGGGAGTATATCTCTCCGACATATGGAGCCAGCCAGCCAGCCAGGTTTTGGCCTTTGGGCAGGCAGTCAAAAGAGGAGAGATGCAATGGCGGCAATGTACCCATCTAAAGCCATGTATGATTGCTGGGCACAAAGGCGACGACTGGGTGAATGGGCTGGCTGCTGCGTCGGGGAGGAGAGGAGAGGAAAACCATGCACACGCATCTGGGCTTTTGGGAGGCACGCTTGCCTGGCTTTCCCCTTGCATCGCAGTATTGCACTACTGGTCTCTCTGCCTGCCAATCTGCCATGTCGAGTAGTAGCAGTAGTAGTACCCCCCATGTGGGCAAAGGCACGGCACGCAGCGGCAGCGTGGCGTTGGCCCCTACCTCACCTGCGTGTACTGGAGTTCTCGGACACGGCGAGAAGCCGGAGAATGGATACGGCGCACCGTCCAAAACTCCATGTTTCCCGACTCACGATGGGATGGTGGTGCAGCAGGAGAATCACCCGATCCACCGTCCACACACACATGCGCTTGTTCACTTGCTCGTCGTCGGCGTCGGCTCCGCCCGAGACGCGCGCACCTCTCGTCGATCTGCTCAGGTGGGCATCAGTTTGACGCAGCAGCAGCAGCAGCAGGGGAGGGAGGGTGTGGGTGGGCGCAGACGCCACGTGCAAGTGTGGCGCCCATCTCCAGCTTGGATTGCGTACCCGGGCCTCGTGCCGCGTCCTCCTGGATTCCCCGGATCCAACGCCTCCTCCCCTCCCACGGTTCGATTCGTGCATTCGTGCGCCTCACCCAAAACAACTCGCGCAGTTTTGTAGGAACCACGATACGCACGGCGGCAATCCCATGTCAAGTTTCTGAAACGAGAACTGAGAGGAGAGGAAGGAATTGCAAGTGGAGAGGTAAGTTTCTGAAACGAGAGAACTGAGGAAGAGGAAGGAATTGCAAGTTTGCAAGTGGAGAGATTGATTAATGGGCATAGATCTCCCTTTGGATTGAATATACTGTACTCAAGAGTAGAAAGATAGCCGTAAAGTGGTGTTCGTGAGATCATTTTATCGTACCAAACTAATTGCGCATGAGCAGAGCTGTGCTTCGACTTGGCCACCGAGAGATACACACATAATCATATACTACACACAACGCTTAAACTATTTAGCAGACAAGCCGTAAAGGCAAGGGCGAGATCAATGATCATCCCATCGATCAACCACCTAGCATTACACTATATCTTAAGCTAGCGTGGCTCCAAAAGAAAGAAAAGAAAGTGTTGCCTCTTTAGTCCAAGCAATCGATTACAACCATCGCTTCGAGATCGCAAGGCGGCACTGGGATCTCGCTACCGAAGAAAGAATATGATCCCCGGCAAATCACACCACATTAGAAGCGCATAATTATGTGCTAAAATAAACAGGCCAGGTGCAACCTACCATGGTGGCGTATCAACAGATTATCTCGTGCCAAATATATGCGCGGCTTCAGTGGATGCGAAAATCAACTGGGAAAGAACTAGCAACTCTTACAAATACCCCCGACTGAATTAGTGCATCCATCATATTGGCAAACCAAAGCACTGAATTCCTCCTTGCATGAAAATCAGGATTACTTCTACAAATTAGAAATACACAGTATACAAAAAGTAATGAATTAGCAGCTCAGCAAATACGCACTAATAGATAACCCAGTAATACATGGGACTGATACTGAAGGCTAATGGTCCATATAAATGCAAAATCTTCTGTCTCCGTGCCCGTAACATTACGTTATAGAATGAACAGGATAGATGTTCATGCTGACTTGATTTGCAAGCGGGCAGTCTACAGAAAGCGATATACATTGAAAAGAAACAAATCACCTGGACTTGCGAGCCAATAAGTTCCAATTCAAAAGCAACTGGCCCAAAGGAAAAACACACACGGAACTGTGATGACCCAATAGCAGCAAGATTCAAGTCAATGTAATAAACCATAAGAAACATATCAACATCAATGGCAAAATACAGAGACAGGAATGATGTATATATATGATATTTAACTCAAATGAAGTTTCTACAAGCAAAGTAATGACACTTTTATCTGACATTTCAACCTCAATAGCTTCCAGGTTCAAATATACAAAGGGCTACACAAATGATGAGTTCTTGATTCAGAATTTGTACCGAGTTCTTTAGACACTATATTTATTTTTTTAAAAAATAAGAAGACGGCAATTGGAATTGGAAGCCACTCCCCGCCACTTGCTCCAGCATTGGCGATTGGCATCTCCAGAACCAATCACAAACACCCTCTTGAGTTTCACCCAACACAAGAACCACCATCCCATTTTCATCTTATTTTGATCCCAAATGCACAGCTGCCTAATGCCATCATCCATCCACTGGTTGCCAACTGACTCATGTAACATGTAATAACAATAGTGATAATTAACGGCAGGATAACTACACTTCTAGGATTCTCAACATACCAGAGTTCGCAAATCCTTGAGCTATGAAGCCCGGGCCTGTTTCAGGTCAGCCTGGCCAGCATCGGGCGAGCCCATGGGCTGATACTGAGGTGGCAATGTTGGTGGTGCCGCTGCCTGCGAGTAGAAGACCTGTGCTCGCGTGGGATCACCATAGTCATATCCAAAATTGCCTGCCACAGTCGCTGCAGGCTGTGGCGCTGGATGATGGTGTGTTTGAATAACATGGTGGTAGCCCATCCCAGCATACGCAGGAGCATTAGACGCTGGTACAGGGGAAGGTGCTGCGGTAGTTCGGTACAAACCAGGTTGCTGCAGTTCAGGCTGCTTCACGGCCATCTGAGGAATTGGCACAGTTGGTTTTGGTGTAGTGTCAACAAGGGTGGGAGGCGGCACAGCAGCGGCACCAGGAGGCATGCTATATGCCTGAGGCGCATTCGTGCGCATGGGAATGTAATACATGCCAGTATTTGGGTCGAAAGCGTGTGATTGTTGTGGCTGTGGCACAGGCTGCGGCATGGGCGGCTGTGGTGCTTGCTGAGGGACCGGATGGTGGTAATAGGATTGGATTGGGATGAATGTGCCAGTAGCTGGATTGTGAATGAAATGCTGATTTTGTGCAGTGACATATTGCTGTGGGACTGGCTGTTGCTGCTGTGGTGGTGGGGGTTGCTGCTGCGGTGGCGGCGCATGCATCTGTGCATACACATACCCAGCTGGGGGTTGCTGGGCAGCAGCAGCGGCAGCGGCGGCGGCAGCAGCATCTTGGGCTGGCACAGGCATACGATAGCTGGCAGCATCAGTTCCAACCGGCATGTCACGCTTCAATTCAGCAGGAGGCGATCTATCGTTGTAGTACATGGCTCTGAAACATTTGATCGAACACATAGCCAGCATAAGGTTTCCTTCCACACAGCCAATCCAAGCATATTACTAATCCAGTAAGAATCGAAAAATAAATGGCTTACCTGTTGGTGGGGTCAGCGACAGGTGGAACATCTGGCTTGGGTGGCTGCGGCTTCCGACCTCCGCCGCCGCCGTGATCGGACTTGTCATCGTCGGAGAACACTCGGCTGGACGCATCCGAGGGGGAGATGCTGGGGACAGCCATGTTGGGGATCGGCACCTGTGGCGGCGGCTGCATGTATCCCCCAACTACAGGCTGAACCGGCTGATCGGAGATCCCCATCTGGGCGAAGTGATCCTCAACGGGAACCGGCGGGGCGAGTCGGCTATCCGGCGGGCGATCCTCGGGCCGCACCCGTATCGGCGGTAGATTCGACAGCGATGGCGCAGAGGACGTTGATCCGAACGAGGAGTTCTTGTCAATCATCGGCGAGTCCGGCACGGACTGCACGTCGTGCGGGTGCCTCGCCGCAGCGACGGCCGCCGCGGCGGCGAGCTTCTGCTGGTTGGCGCGCTGTTCCTCGGCGGGAGCAGAGTTAGGAGGGCCGCCGCGGGAGTGCGTGGAGGAGTCGTCCTCGAGGCCGAGGAGGCAGTTGACTGAGGCGGAGTCGGTGGAGATCCCGCGCGGGATGCCGTCGAGCGAGCCGGAGATGGCGCTGTTGAGGGCGTCGACGAACCATGACTCGGACTTGGAGGAGTCGTCGAGGAGGGAGCCGAGGGAGGAGGATGACTCGGGCTTGGCCGGGAAGAGGAAGAGGCGGATCCGCGACGTGCGGGAGGAGCCGCCGCCGGAGGAGGTGGCGGCGATGCGGTCGTACTCGTCGACGAGGTTGTCGAGGTCCTCGTCGGTGGAGACCGAGATGAGCGAGTCGAGGTCCTCGTTGGGGAGCTGGTACTTGAGGGTGAACGGCTGGCCGCCGAGGAGCGAGCGGGAGAGCCGCGCGTGGACATCGGCCAGCGAGGCGTTCCGCTCGACGGCCACGATCCGGGTCTCCCCGCCGAGGTAGCACAGCGACTTGTCCGTGGGGCGCGGCACGATCCGCCCGCCGAAGCTGCACATGAGGCGGAGCCGCCCTCCCCCGGCAGCCGCGGCCGCCGCCGCGGCGGAGGAAGGGAAGGGCTCGTCCCACGAGTCGCCGCCTCGGCTGCGTGGGGATGACTCCGTGGACTCCGGGTAGCCCGCGCCCGCGCCCGCGCAGCCGCCGACGCCGACTCCGGCGGGCGGCACCGAGTCCATGAGGAAATTCGGGCGAGAGGGGTTTTTGGGGGAGGGGATTTTAATTAGATTTTTGGGGGAAGAAGAAGAAGATCGGAAGAGGGGCTTTTGGCGGAGTGGACGGGGAATATAAACGCGGAGGCTGAGGAAATGGGGAAGACGAAGGTGGTGGGGCCCACTTGAAGGAAATATCGCGAATTATTGTTTGCGGCCCTGTGATCTAGCTGCTGCACGGCGGCTTCACCTGGAGCGGTTTTCTTTCCCTATTCCTCCGTTAACCAAAAGGAAAGGCTCAACCATTTCTGTTTTATTTTAGATGACAGACCTCCTAGCAGCGAAATGAATCTTTTAGATTTAGGAGGATCTAAGATTTGTTTTGGCTTCGAATTTTAGGGTTTAGTTACAATAATTATGGTTGTTTTTTTTTCTCATTGATAACTCCTGATATAAAATACATTATAGACTCGAAGAAAATTTTCCAAGAGCTTTAAGCTCTTGCTAAGTTTTCTTCAAAATGTCTATAGAATTATCTATTCTATAAAATAGGATTGGATATGTTTTAAAGTCATTTATATGAATTTTTCATATAAGATTGAAATCCTTCAAAATTCATATATTTTTCCTCCAAATCAAAGGAGCCCTTAATATTAATTGAGATACCATTAAATTGTACTTGTAAGGGAAAAATGAGACTGAGCTATTTAACCTGTTTTAAAATAGTCGAATTACCAAGTGAAAGTCCCTAAACAAGACAGCATTTTTTTTTTGCAAATTCGAGCTTTAGTATGTATTTGTTACTTGTCATCACAAAATTGAAAGAATAGCACTGTAAAGGATGCCCTTTGCCAATGGTATTAGTCTGATTTCCACGGCAACGACTTTATTTTCTCTCTGAGAATATAAATCTATTAGCAATAAGATGTTGAGAAAACAACAAAGCAAAGAATTTTATTCCTTTCTTCTTACTAAGATCATCGGATGACTTAATATATTCGTGACAGCTTGAAACAACAAATCAGCAAGGTTCATTGCATTTGACACCGATGGAACAGTATAATCGTACTGGTACGATTTTTTAAAAAAGGAACTGAGCAATGGAAACCTGCCGAAGAATTACAAAAGTAATGCTACAAATGCAAGATCCAAGATTTGTGATTGGCCGTTGGACAAGCAGAAACGTTAACCTTCTTGGGAATTGAACAACCGGGCTGACAGCCAAGGTGATCACATCAACAGATCAAATCGACTTTACTGTATCACTAAAAGAAAAAAAAATGTTTTTCGAGTATGGATTAATCAGAAATATTTTTACATATACAGATATACTCCGTACATGTCGTAGACGATATCAAACGAAAAATGATGGAGACATTGAGAGCAACTAATTTCTGTCGAGATAAATGAAATAGACTCCAAGCTTACGTACAGTGCAGGCCAGCTGATCGAAACGCCTAATTTCCGATCGAGCTGCATTCTTATATATATTGCGTACTTTTAAAATATTTTGATATTGATATAATTTGACGTATAAGTTAGGTATCGCGTATAGAGTAATAGCAAGCACCAGCTGGAGAAAAAGCTAAGGTAGTTCTTGCGTGGCAAAAGGGTACGCACCAGAAGAACTGAACTAACTTAGTTAATTAACAACGGATGTGCTTTTGTTGGAGAAGGGTATCTTAACCGGTTAATTAATCCTGTGTTGGTGCTGCTATATGTTGAGACATGGTTACAGATAGTAGGTACAATTGATAGATCACATGGTGGATCCATGCATGGGCTGCAGATTAGAGCAACCTAAAACGCTAGCAATCGATTGGTCAACGAGAACTTGGGTGATGTACGTATGTACGTGCTGGAGCAGGAGAGGAAAACAACAATATCATGTGTCGCGCTGTTTCAGGATGATACGTGTATCATATAATACATCAGATGGAAATATTGGACTACATGAATGCATGACTGATGACGAATTAATAAAATGGAACTGAATATTTTTCGGCAGGCAATAAAATGATGAGATGGATATTGTTAAAGATGACTCGTGATACAGATAGCGTGTTGTTCATATCTCTTTTTTTGTTTCTCTCTATCGATCCTATGTCATCATGTATAATCGATCCATTGATGGATGCACAGCTAGCACGGACGCACTGATCGATCACGTATGTAGAGTAGTACAGTAGAGAGTGTTCCTTTTCCGTGACTGGGCCGACACGATGAATCGATGGGCGGATTTTGCTTGAAGCGAACGCCTCACCCAATCGAATCCAATAATCCAACCCATCACCCGGGTGCCGGGTCCTACATGTGCGGATCAGAGTCGGACGCGGGGGCGAGGCGAGTGCCCCTCGTCCGCCCGGAGAGACAGCACACGGCGTCTGCCACGACATCCGACGACTGACGCAGCGGATGGAAAAGGAGAACGTCGCGTCAAACGGCCGATCTATCCAGCGAATTCCCCCGTACTCCGCGCTACGAAGCCGCCCGTCATCTCTCGCCTCGCTCGCCTCCCCGCGCGCGCATCAACCGCGACGCCACCACGGCGTCCCCGCGTGCGAGCCGTGGAGCGGCCGCGCTCGTGACGCTGCGTGCGCGCGTCGTCGTGTCTCGCTCTCGCCTCGCGTACTACGTGCCGCGCTGTGTGTCCAGCTGCTACCTGGCAACGTACGCCTTCGTGCTGGCCTGCCGGGCAGCTTCGATTCTTCACTCCTCACACAACCGATGCACCAACCGGTGAGACGTACGCCGCGATACTAGTGCATTAGCTAGCTGCTCTTCTGCACTATTAGTGTGTGGTAGTTCCCCGTCTTGACTGAATAATTGGTCTCCTTGAACATGGCTGTGATCACGCTTATTTACATGGATCGACCGATGGAATCGACGACGATTATGCATGCGCAGGTCGTCGCATGGATTCACCGTCTTTTTCTCACTTTCCACCGATCGGCGTGTGTGTTCGTTGAACAAATCAATACGGACTGTCCCCCCTAGTGCTGGATGATGATGGTGCGCTCGTACGTAGTATGCCTTACTACTTGCTGACGAATTTACTTACTGACAAGCACAACAAATTACTACTAATTAATTTAATTAATTCGCAGTTAGGGATAACCCTAACTAGTACGCTAGATAGGCTGACGGTCTCCCAATTTATTTTTATTTGGGATGTTGTGCTTCGAATTCAGCTTTCGCCGGGCGTCGGAGACCGTCTTGTTTGGCATTGGACGAGCGACCAGCGCTACTCGGCGCGTTCAACGTACCAGGCCTTCTTTTTTGGCCAACACTCCTTTGCCTGTGCCGATCTTCTCTGGCACGCGAAGGGTCCTGCTAAATGCAAGTTCTCCTCTGGTTTGTATTTTAGCGATGTTGCTGAACGGCCGACCTCCTCCTAAAGCGCGGCCTGGATAGTTACTCAACCTGCCCTTCTGCACCCAAGAGCTTGAGACGGCGAACCACATCCTCCTCGATTGTGTGTTTGCTCGGCAAGTTTGGCTCTGTGTGCTGTCGCCTCTTGGCTAGACTGCCCTCTCTCCTCCCCGTGGTAGCTGCCTCCAAGATTGGTGGCCTTCTTCTAGGGCTTAATTACTTGCCAGGGCATCTCCGTGCCAGTTTCGATTCTATGGTCCTCCTGGTATCTTGGCAATTGTGGAAGAAGCGGAACTCCAGAGTTTTCAACTCTGCATTGTCTTCGGTCTCAGAGGTCCTTGAGTCCATCATCTCTTAGGGCTATCTTTGGTCTTTAGCGGGCATTGCTAATTTTGGGGTTCTCCTGGGAGGGTAGTGGCTCTGCCCCCTTCCCGCTATTTGGAATTGTGTGTAGCCGTCACAGTAGTCGTTCGTTTCTTTTTTTAATTTGGTTTTTTTTCTCCCTTTTTTGGAATAAGTCGGTCTGACTGATTGCATCGTGTAACAAATATTTTATTCTTCTAATATATTGACGTGTAATTATTTTACGCGTTCGAGAAAATCTAGTACGCTAGAAAGTACTGGTACGAGTACTAGCCTGTGAAGAACTGTCGACGGTTGAAGATTGATAAATTTATCTATCTATCTGCTTTGTTTTTCTGGCAGCGATCGAGCCATGACCTTTTTAATTTGGAGCTAGCAATCAGCGATTGCTGATGCAACAACCCCTCTCCTCTTGTCGCTTGAATGCGTAGGCAACTCGTATATTTATCAAGTTGTCGTTCATGTACGCATAAAGCGAAAAAAAAAAACATCGTCAGAAAGCAACTCTATAACTGAATAAGAATTAAGGAAACTAGCAAGCGTTAGTATATATCAAGGAGGACAAACCCATCGCCATCCGAGTTACCTCATGTCCATGAAAGAACACATTTCATATCCACAAGCAAATTAAAGATGAAAGATAATTAATCATCTACTTATGCCCCATTTCAGTGAATCTTGTTTCATGCATAACTAGTGCTAAATCAGTATATAGCATAACCGCAATAAGAAGATATGAGCAAAACACTCACCAATTCGACATGGACATCCACAAGTCCCCAATGGCGGCTGAATCCATGCATGATGGGAATTGCCCAACACCATAGTCGATCGGTCATATTCACATCCGATGCACATGCAAGTGATCATTGAACAGCAACAACAGTAACAGACAAATAAACCGTTGGAAAATATAGTCTCGTGTGAAATTTCTTGCGACGTGAAAGAGATATGCATGTGATAGTGTTATCGTGCCGTCCGATCGTTATCCAACGGTGAAAAATCAGTGCGAGTTTGTGTATGCCTCGGTCAAAAGTCGCTAGCTGCCGATTAAATAGTCCGGCAATTGCAGAGGTGGTTGGTGTTGATCCTATGATAGAAAAGACTCAGCATTTTGATGGTGAATGGCGATTATGACCAGCCACCTGCTTTCTCCTACACGTCCCAGTTTCTCTCTCGAGCTGAAAGCTACCTCTGCTTTTTTTTTTCTAAAAAAAAATCTGGTGCAGATATCTGATTGCTTGATCTCTTATAGGGAAAAGTCATATCATGATGCACTTTGTGCAAGAATTTTGATCGTGTAAAAAAGAAGCCATTTATCTCGTATTGCATTTGTTAGGTACTCCAATTAGCAGAACCTACATGTGCTTAGTGAATGTTTTTACCAGCAGCAAAATTAGGTAAAGAGACATCCAAGTTGCTCTGCTGATGCACCACAACAGCTGATCGATCTCCTGGTGCAGCTAACACTTGCCATCCAACTGTTTTAACTGTCGAGGTAATTAGCCTCAGTAATACATGACTACTCTGTCCAATATAAATGCAGCATAATACAAATTCATAGTCGTAATCAATACTATGTAGAATTGTTTTTCTGATCTTTAATATTACGTGATTTATATAAAATATATACTATTTGTATAAATTAAAGTGTATATATTGATTTTGATAAATTTAATTGGTTTTTATGTAAATTTGAGCATATTTATTCACATTATTTTCAATCCACCTTATTTTAAATAATAGTATTTAGTAGGATCGTAGTATCAGGATACTATCTAAGATTTCATAAGATCGTGTGGAAATAAATAGTTAGATCAAGATATTATGAAAATTAGGATACTAGGAGTCAGTATCATTTCTACTTCGTGGATCGTAGTATCATAAGATACTAGAATACTAATCGAGATACTGATAATTTTGATCTTAGATATGTCACAACTTTATTAGGTTGAACTGATATTAAAACGGAAGGAGTACTATTTACAATGCACATTTATTGTGAAGTTGATGAGATGCATGTGGGGCCCACCATCCGACATGGGCCAATAGGATTGGGTGACCGGGCCATCATGGTATCAGCTGATCAGGGTGATGGACCAAATGGATTAGTCAGAGTGGGCCATAACAACGGGAGGGCCCCACCCAAATGTTCCTTCTCCAATATCCAGCATTATCCATGGCGACAATTGCTACACCTCTCCATCTCCATGAGTGCCAATTCGACCACCTCGAAGTCTCTCAAGTATGAAACGGAGAAGACGACGTACGTATACGTGCATGCAGGATTGGGCTCATTCGAGGCAACACAACTCAGGATTGTCGATTGCTCTGTGACAACGACGCATTCCTGTTGTTTTTTCATGCAACTGTTCTGTAGCATATTTCTCTTCACTACTGCCTATCCAATTTCTGAAATATTATCGTTTCAATCATTTGAACCAAGGTGATGTTTGGTCTGCACCCCACCTTGTCTGGTTCAAATTAGAAAGAGCATAACTGGAGCAAAAGAAGGTCATCTCATATTCTCGTTTTCAGTCTATAACATTCAGCAACAGCAACAATGATAATCTGAAGATGCTTAATTAGCACTTTTGCAGAGTTTCGCTTTAATTTTACGCGCAAAAATGAATGCCGCTATGTAAAAAACTCGAATATTAGGGAATGACCTAATATCAAATAATTAGAAGGGGTGAGGCTTTGAACCCAGGTCGTCTAGCCCAGAATGCTGCTATGTAAAACAGCTTACCTGTGTGCTAGACAAAGGTTTTGTTGATAATCTGCTGTGCACATGGCTATACAGTGCACCATACTTTCTCTGCACCCTGTGTAATGCAAATTTGTACTTCTTTTTTGAAAAGACACTCCAAATTCGTACTCCTGGTGCCATCTAATGAACATAAACTCCTAGTTTAAAAAGAAGCTCAGTGTCAATAATTAATGGATGCTCATCATAATGGGAATCTTACCAGAACATGGGTGATGAGAGGCCCTTTGGTTTAGTAATTAGAAAAACAATTATATGAGGACATGTTTGGTGTACCAGCAAAAACTTATTTTTGGCAAGTGGGCTTAATGGACATTAGGTCATGCATGCATCTATGCTAATTTCTTAAGAACAAAGGGTAAAGCACCCACATACCATTTTCTTTCATGTTTTGTACTCCCTGCAAATCAGTTAGTACATTGTAATTAGATACCTGGAGGCTATAAATTAGGATGAGTATACAGTAACCATTAAATTTCCTTTGATTTAAGTAAAGAAGCGATAGTATCAGGCACATGAGAAGAATTGTTCAGCTAAAAAGATTGTTCCTTTGTGATTCTTTTGATGTATAGTAGGCTCAACATAGGCTTGCATGCACGACGGCCCTAGTAGTTGACAGTTTTCCATGTTAGTTCATACGACGTTGACATGGATTGGATAACATGATAAACTAATTAATCTTCTCCCTCACCATCTGCAGGAAACTGAGTGGAGTTCAGTGTGCAGCTGTTGAGATTATAGACATATAATGATTTAATCTGTTCCATAAATAAATCATGACATTACAGATGAAAACTAGCATGAACGCATCATTAGATCTATACATGTAAACTACACAGTATAACATGATCAGATGAAATATGCGCAACATATTGAACACGTACCGAGGTGACGGAAAGACCGGCTGCTTGGTCGAAACTTTTCGCAGGTGTCTACGAAGGCACGAAACACGCGAGCGAAGAGGAAGGCGAGCCGTGGCGAACGAACAGGGAGCAGTCGCGCGAAGCGCTTCCCAAAAACCTTATTGCCGCCTTCTCCCGGTGCAGGACGTCGAAGGCAGAGGTTCCGGAGACCTGCTCTCCCGATCGCCGGTGCACGCCGGCGAGCGGGATGGAGTAGTCTACGAGCGACGGCGCAGTACAGAGTAGGAGGCAAACCCTAGATTGATTTCGCGTGCACTGCGTGAAGACGGCAGGTCGGTTTATATAGAGAAGGGTCGCTTGATCAGGGCGCCCGCACGATCTCTACTGCGCGTAACCGAACCGGATAAGTCGCGCGTAACTTATCCGGACTCCACGCCGTTTGCACGCACCGGATTTTTCGGAACGTTTCCAAAACAAAAACGAATCCGAATTTGCAGCAAAACAAAACTGCAAAAGGAGGCTGCATCTGCGCAAGGGTGAGGAGCCAATTTTTCGGACCATTCGACGCGTACGTCGTGCACGCGCGCCGCCTGCCCTGCCCTGCCCTGCCCTGCCAGGCCAGGCGAGGCGAGCGAGCGCGCGCGTGTGTTTCCCCTCTTCTCTCCATCACACATGCTTCAAGTGACTAGGAGGACATCCTCCCTTTTAAGGAGGTCCCCCTCTCCTAGAATAAGCAAGGTGGTACTAAACTCCACATGCATGCCATCCCATGAGGTGGGCTTTTGTGATTTTCCAAAGAATTAATCTTCGAGTGGGCTAAGGCCCATTCATTAATTCCAACAATCCCCCACCAAATCTCAAAATCCCACTGAGATTTGCCTTTTCCAATATACTGTTTATATACCAGTGGTTCGATGGAGACCAATTAAGGTTGAACATCCACCTAGAACTCCAAGCTACACTTACTCACAACTTGAACAATGGACTACGCCTTGAATTGCAAGTCTTGTGCAAGCAAGTTTCACTCAAAGTCTTATCTGGTACTAGACCGTCTGTAGACTACCCCTCGGGTGGAGCGTATAAGTCATACTCCTAGGTCTTTAGTAAGCTTCCTAGAAGATTCACCCAAAATCTTCATAGACTGCGACCAACAGTCAAGCTCACAAAGGTGAGTTCTTTCAAGAATGCTCTGCAGGACAGCATCTTCGCTAATTAAAGCCAACAGAGCTCATTAAGGCATAGCCAACCTGCCTTGCAGCTCACGAGAGTATATGCATCTTCACTTGGAGAGGGTATATATATTGGTACTCTCCTCTAGTTTATTAATGGTTTGTTCTTCCCAGGATCTAATTCACGGGATCTCCGATCACATAGACTGGGTTACCACCATAGTATAACTCACATGGGTCTCAAACCCATCTCCTTCGATGCATTGTCTATCACATTTCGTGATAGTCCCTTTGTGAAGGGATCTGCCAGGTTTCTCGCTGTTTGGATGTAATCCAACGTTATAACTCCGGAGTTTCTTAATTTCCTGACAGACTTCAATCGTCTTTTCACATGTCTAGACGATTTCATATTATCCTTAGAACTATTCACTTTGACAATTACCGTTTGATTGTCACAGTTCATAAGGATAGCCGGCACCGGTTTTTCAACAACAGGCAGATCCATTAATAGATCACGCAGCCATTCTGCCTCAACAGTAGCAGTATCCAGTGCCGTTAGCTCTGCTTCCATGGTTGACCTCGTCAAAATGGTCTGTTTGCAAGACCTCCATGAAACAGCACCACCACCCAGTGTGAAAACATATCCACTAGTGGCTTTGATCTCATCCACATCAGAGATCCAGTTAGAATCACTATAACCCTCCAGTACCGCAGGATACCCAGTATAGTGAAGCCCCAATTCCACAGTACCTTTCAGATAGCGCATTACTCGCTCAAGCGCACGCCAGTGATCATCTCCCGGATTAGAGGTAAATCGGCTCAACTTGCTCACAGCAAAGGAGATATCAGGCCTAGTTGCACTAGCCAGGTACATCAATGAGCCAATGATTTGGGAGTATTCCAGTTGATTCCTAGCAATTTTCTTGTTCTTGCGAAGCAACAAGCTAGGATCATAAGGTGTTGGAGAAGGCTTACTATCAATGTAGCCAAAGCGATTCAAGATCTTCTCCACATAATGGGACTGCAAGAGTGTAATCCCATTCTCACCTCTAATTAGCTTAATGTTTAAGATAACATTAGCTACTCCCAAATCCTTCATATCAAAATTTTGAGACAAGAATGATTTAACCTCATTTATCACCTCAAGATTTGTCCCAAATATCAGTATGTCGTCAACATACAAGCACAAAATAACTCCCTCACCCCCACCATGGCGATAGTACACACATTTATCTGCCTCATTGACTGCAAAGCCTGCAGATGTCAATGTTTTGTCAAATTTCTCATGCCATTGCTTAGGAGCTTGTTTCAGACCATACAAAGACTTCAACAATTTGCACACTTTGCCTTCTTGACCTTCAACTACAAACCCATCAGGTTGATCCATATAGATCTCCTCATCCAGCTCTCCATTAAGAAAAGCTGTCTTAACGTCCATTTGATGAACGAGAAGACCATGTGAGGCTGCTAGGGAAAGTAGCACACGAATTGTGGTCAATCTAGCAACAGGTGAGTAAGTGTCAAAGAAATCTTCGCCTTCTTTCTGAGTATAGCCCTTAGCAACAAGCCGAGCCTTATACTTTTCAATAGTACCGTCAGGCCTAAGCGTCTTCTTGAACACCCACTTGCACCCCACAGGTTTACACCCATAGGGTCGCTCTGTCACCTCCCAAGTCCCGTTAGCGATAATGGAATCCATTTCACTACGGACAGCCTCCTTCCAGTAGTCTGCATCAGGAGATGCATATGCTTCTGAAATTGACTTAGGAGTGTCATCCACGAGGTACACAGTGAAATCATCACCAAAAGACTTAGCCGTCCTTTGTCTCTTACTCCTTCGAGGAGCTTCACTGACATCCTCCTCAGAGACAAGTTCATGTGTATGTTCAGTTTGTTCTGGTGGTGTGATTGAACTGGGAATTATTTCAGAGGGTTGGTTCGAACCACTATGTGTATCCTTCATTGGGAAAAAGCTCTCAAAGAAGGTAGCATCACGAGACTCCATAATTGTACCAACATGCATGTCCGGTACCTCGGATTTAACTATTAAAAATCTATAGGCAATGCTATGATGAGCATATCCCAGAAAAACACAGTCCACAGTCTTAGGTCCAAGTTTGCGCTTCTTCGTTATTGGTACATTGACTTTCGCCAAGCACCCCCATGTGCGCAAATAAGAAAGTGATGGTTTTCTACCAATCCATATCTCATATGGTGTTTTGTCCTTATTTCTGTTAGGAACTCTATTTAACACATGATTTGAGGTCAACAATGCCTCCCCCCACCATGCCTTAGGCAGTCCCGCGGTGTCCAACATGGCATTCACCAAGTCAGTCAGTGTGCGATTCTTCCTTTCAGCAATCCCATTAGACTCGGGAGAATAGGGAGGCGTCCTCTCATGTATGATTCCATGTTCCTCACAGAATAAGTCAAACTCGTTCGAGAAAAACTCTCCACCACGATCAGACCTAAGCCTTTTTATCTTTCTGTCAAGTTGATTTTCAACTTCTGCCTTATAAATTTTAAAATAGTCTAGAGCCTCGTCTTTCGTTTTCAACAAGTACACATAGCAAAATCTAGTAGCATCATCAATCAATGTCATGAAATATCGTTTTCCACCCTTCGTCAACACCCCATTCATTTCACAAAGATCTGAATGTAGGAGTTCTAGTGGTGCCAAGTTTCTCTCCTCGGCAGCCTTGTGAGGCTTGCGAGGTTGCTTCGATTGCACACAACTATGGCACTTAGAACCTTTGACAATGGAAAACTTAGGAATTAAACACATGCTGGAAAGCCGAGACATCAAGCCAAAATTAATATGACATAAACGTGAATGCCAAACATTAGCCTCATCATCCACACTGCCACAAATATGGTTCACAGACTTATTGCAGAAATCAGAAAGGGAAAAGCGGAACAAGCCTCCGCACTCATAACCTTTACCAATAAAATATCCATGTTTAGACACGACTACTTTATTAGACTCAAAAACCAACTTAAATCCGTCTCTGGTCAGACGGGAGCCACTAACAAGATTCCTGTCGATAGAAGGGACATGCTGCACGTTCTTCAGCTGCACGATCTTTCCCGAAGTAAACTTCAGATCTACCGTGCCAACACCATGAACAGAAGCATGTGACCCATTCCCCATTAGGACGGTAGAACCCCGTGCGACCTGATAAGAAGAAAACAATGAGATGTCAGCACAAACATGTACATTGGCCCCAGTATCAACCCACCAATTAGTAGACTGATTGACTGAAAAAACAGTAGGTAAATTACCATACCCGCTTCCATCTCCAGTGTTGCCAATGGTCACATTAGCAGACTTAGAAGTCTGCCCTGCAGGTGCCTTCATCCCCTTGCGCTGAGGACACTTCCTAGCCAGATGACCAACTTGGCCACACACAAAGCAAGTCCTCTCATCCTGATTAGGATTGTTGTTGTTCTTCTTCTGCTTCTTGAAGTTGGTGGTCTGCTGAGCTTTGTATTTCCCCTTGCTCTTGTTCTGGGCCTTGTGCACAACATTAGCACTGGACTGCCCACCATCGCCCTTAGACGCAGCATCTTTTTCCCGAGCTTTCTCCTCAACATCAAGAGACGCTATCAACCCCTCAACGGAGTATTCCTGTCTCTTGTGTTTGAGTGCAGTACCGAAACTTCTCCAAGATGGAGGTAGTTTTGCAATAATGCACCCGGCCACAAATTTGTCGGGTAAGACACACTTAAGGAGTTCGAGTTCCTTAGCCATGGTTTGTATCTCATGAGCCTGTTCGACTACAGAACGGTTGTCAGCCATCTTGTAGTCATGAAACTGCTCCATGATATATAGATCATTGCTAGCATCAGTAGCACCGAATTTAGTATTCAGTGCATCCCACAACTCCTTAGCGTCGGTCATATGCATATACACCTCGACCAGACGATCGCCAAGAACGCTAAGAATGCATCCCACAAAGAGAGTAGTGGCTTCCTCGAATTGCTTCTGCTGTTCAGCAGTAAGAACTCCTTCAGGTTTGCCAGTACTCACCCAGAAGCATTTCATAGCTGTCAGCCACAGAGTGACCCTGATCTGCCATCTCTTAAAATGCACACCGGTGAATTTATCCGGCCTCAGTGCATCGGCAAAACCAGCCATAGTAAAATCACAGTGCCTATAATAAGGTTTTTGGATTGTTGAGATTATAGACATATAATGATTTAATCTATTCCATAAATAAATCATGACATTACAGATGAAAACTAGCATGAACGCATCATTAGATCTATACATGTAAACTACACAGTATAACATGATCAGATGAAATATGCGCAACATATTGAACACGTACCGAGGTGACGGAAAGACCGGCTGCTTGGTCGAAACTTTTCGCAGGTGTCTACGAAGGCACGAAACACGCGAGCGAAGAGGAAGGCGAGCCGTGGCGAACGAACAGGGAGCAGTCGCGCGAAGCGCTTCCCAAAAACCTTATTGCCGCCTTCTCCCGGTGCAGGACGTCGAAGGCAGAGGTTCCGGAGACCTGCTCTCCCGATCGCCGGTGCACGCCGGCGAGCGGGATGGAGTAGTCTACGAGCGACGGCGCAGTACAGAGTAGGAGGCAAACCCTAGATTGATTTCGCGTGCACTGCGTGAAGACGGCAGGTCGGTTTATATAGAGAAGGGTCGCTTGATCAGGGCGCCCGCACGATCTCTACTGCGCGTAACCGAACCGGATAAGTCGCGCGTAACTTATCCGGACTCCACGCCGTTTGCACGCACCGGATTTTTCGGAACGTTTCCAAAACAAAAACGAATCCGAATTTGCAGCAAAACAAAACTGCAAAAGGAGGCTGCATCTGCGCAAGGGTGAGGAGCCAATTTTTCGAACCATTCGACGCGTACGTCGTGCACGCGCGCCTGCCCTGCCCTGCCAGGCGAGGCGAGGCGAGCGAGCGCGCGCGTGTGTTTCCCCTCTTCTCTCCATCACACATGCTTCAAGTGACTAGGAGGGCATCCTCCCTTTTAAGGAGGTCCCCCTCTCCTAGAATAAGCAAGGTGGTACTAAACTCCACATGCATGCCATCCCATGAGGTGGGCTTTTGTGATTTTCCAAAGAATTAATCTTCGAGTGGGCTAAGGCCCATTCATTAATTCCAACAGCAGCTACCGTTTCTTCTCTCATCATTGCAGCACTCCATAAACCTACTTCTGAACCTTGTAGATCACTTAATCTATGTGTGTTAACTTGTGTGCAGAGTTGTATAAATATGCTGAAAGTGACCGGTGTATATGGATGTGTGTAGAGAGCAATCAGGATAGCACAATAGGCTCTACTAGTTTTCTTGTCAACTGGATTAGAGTAGTCTTATGGACCCATCGATCTCTCAAGGAGAAACTCATGCATCCATGTGATGTCTGTGGCTGGATATACTGCATCAGGGCCCATGCCTTTTGCTGCTGAAACTGTTTAAGAAACAGTTGATTTATCTCTACCGTCTGATCTGAGTTATGTGAAATTAACTCAGCTAATATGATCT
The DNA here is from genome assembly GCA_000338895.3 of Oryza meridionalis. Classification (NCBI taxonomy): domain Eukaryota; kingdom Viridiplantae; phylum Streptophyta; class Magnoliopsida; order Poales; family Poaceae; genus Oryza; species Oryza meridionalis. The sequence goes on from CM002524.2 coordinate 1,903,912, forward strand.
GAGCCCATGGATATAAAACATTTTTATTATTTTCTTTTAAAAATGTAAGTTTGAGGTTTTATATATGTCCAAACTGGACAAATAAGGGCCGTTTTGAATTGTAGGGATGAGAAAAACGAAGGAATAGGAAAAATCCAGAATTCTAACATGAATGAAAGTGTAAAAGAAAGAATTGCAAAACATAATAAAACACACATGAATGACCGTTTAATTGGACTGTAGAAAAAACATAGGAAAAGAATGAGAGATAAACTTAAAGGAAATTTTTCAAGAGCTTTAAGCTCCTGTTAAGTTTCCTCCAAAATCTCTATAGGATTGTCCATTCCATAGGAATTTCAAAAGATTGTATATGATTCAGTACTTTGATTTAAATGCATTCATAGCAATTTTTCCTATAGGATTAAAATACTCTAAAATTACTATATTTTTCCTCCAAATCAAAAGAGTCTAAAACTATAGGTAAAATTTACAGGATACACCCCATCCCAAAATAAATTTACTTTTCACCTATCCTATACATATCCATGTAAATAAAAAAGGTTAGAGTACCTCATTTTCTTTAATTCCTAATATAGTTATTCTTTTTTAATCTATTTTCAATGTATTTATTCTCGTTTTTACGAACTTCGATACGATGATTTAAGAAAAAAAAAACTTATTTTGAGATAGTCGGGGGAGAAGAAAATGAACTATTCTGAGGAGGAGTGAGGATGTGATCCAAGATGCAAACGTGCAAGCGACGGACTCTTCTTGTCTCAGCGAATCATGCAATGTCAAATTGATCCAACGATGAGGTGGATCCTACGAGGAGGAGCATATATTATGCGGGCCCCACATCCTGACAGGGCAACGAGCAGTTAAAGAGAATCGAATCTCTCTTTGCTCCCCTGCAAAATTAGGCCGCGTCCTCTTCTCCATTTTCCAGCTAGACCTCGTTGTGATTTTGGATTTGGAAAAACCCCTTTCTTTTAAACAGAGAAAGGGTCTGTTCAGATTGTATTTAAAATAAACCTTACAGTTTTATTAATGCTAAAATTTTAATAAGATGGATGAAATTTTGATAATATTGCCATCCATCTTGCCAACATTTTGACAGGATTTTTTATGTGTTGAGTAAATTTGGCGACAAACTAAACGCATATATTTTTTTAGCAACTTTAACAAAAATAGTATGGTAACAGACCCAAAAATCAACACTTCTACGACGAAGAAGAAACAGGATTAGTACGTACTACAGTACTAAGGCTGTACTGTGTTTGCGCAGTCTTGCACATGAAACGGCAGGCTGCCACGTCAGAGGCGTACGTGACGCTGTTCCGGCGTGTACGAAGCACGTGGCATCGTGCAGGAGCATCACCGCCGCAAGCCAATCCAAATCGGTTGATTTTTCTCTTTTTTTATATAAAGGATTTATTCTTTTCTTTTTTTTCTTTGCGGGGATTTCATATAGGATTTTCTTTGAGAGCAGCCGTCATTGTTGAAAGAACCAGTATGATTTTCTTTGCATTGCCATGTCAAAAAAAAAAGGAAAAGAAAAGAGAGACTCTTTGCAATGGTAGGCTTAGTGGGCCCAGATTGTAAGCAGACCTAATTATATTGTGGCCTTGTTTTCAGCCCATATGAAAGGAGAAGGCCCATGATGGTGCGGAATTCCCAGCCCATGTCGCCACCGCTTTCGGCGCAGCCGACCGGAATTCACTCTCTCACGATTCCCGATGCTCGCGAAGTTTCTTTCCTCCGTTTCTCGCCTCGTCCCCTTCCACACGACTCTACTAAAAAAACTCGATCGAATGAAGAGAGGATTATCTTCTTCTTCTTCCCCAACAATGGGCTCGTTGAGTTCTCGCTTCCATCGCTGCTAGGTACGCACCACAACCATTGATTCTCCATTTTTTTTTCGGTTTTTATAGTTCTGTTTATTTAGCTCGTATGCTAGGCAGCTAGGGTTTAGGAGCGGTTTAAGCCGTCAATTATGTTTTCTTTTATCTCTATCTACTCGTGTTTTAGGATTTAGGGATTTGGATTACACTGCGAATGCAATACTGATGTCTTGAAGAAAATTCTGAGGAAGTTGGTTGCTTGGTTCAGTGGAAATCCGGGGGAGCTTGTACTGCCTTGGGGCACTGGTTCGCATCTGCGGTGATTCTTTTGTTCTGCAGTGCTCGATGCGTGGAGAGAATACGGTGAGACCAATGAGCTCTTTGCATTCTGTTCAACTCTTGACTGCTCTGATGTGCTTTGCAAAGGCTCTTTACATCTGAAATTCCTCGCACCATTGAGACGCATGAAATTCCTAAATCCTATTGCTCTTTACATTGATTGATCGGATACTTAATTGGCGATGCTTGTGATTTCGGTGTTGCCTTTTGCCCCCAATTTGTAATCTGTATCTGAACTTCCTCTTAATTGGCGATGCTTGTGATTTCGGTGTTGCCTTTTGCCCCCAATTTGTAATCTGTATCTGAACTTCCTCTTGCATAAGGTGTTAGGCAATTAGTCTAATGCTGCTTCCTGTAATCTGTGGTCTGCGATTTTCCCCTTGGTTGGTCTTGAGTAACGTGTTGGAATATGTATGATGCGATTATTACATGAAACCATGTTTCGTTAGGATTTGCCCCGAGAATCAAAATTGGGGCCAATACTCAATAGAACTCATGTTCAGATATGATGTTCACATTTAGATGTGAAGCAATATATTCTACTTAACATCCTAGTTGAACTTATCTCAGTTGCAGTAATGCAAGTTATGTTTACCTCCTGAAACTCAAATGCTGGTCATATCTAGGCTTAATTATGGTACGCCTGCTTGTAGAATACTGATGTTCTTGGTATAAGTATTAATTTTCAACAGGATGGGAGGAGGGAGGTTCAGCTGGGCCCTCACACAATTCAGACACATGGAGTTAGATTGGCCAGAAATCACCTGCATGATTGGGTCGTTCTTATTTTACTTGCTGCAGTTGTGATTGCCCTGCATTTTGCTCCTCCATTTAGCCGGTTCGTTGGGAAGGGTATGATGACTTATGTTAGTTACCCAGTGAAACAAAGCACTGTACCAGCATGGGGTGTTCCTGTATGTATCCGAACCTCTGCAATTCCATTTCCTTATACAAACTCAACACACACATTCATCGCTGATATTGGATACCCGGTCCTCTTGGCAGATAATATCCATAGTTTGCCCTGTAATTATCTTTCTATCCGTTTATATCGCTAGGAGAGATGTCTATGATCTTCATCACGCAACATTAGGTGATTGTCGATGTCTCCATTTTCTTCTGATGGTTCACTACTTCTGAATACAAAGTTCTGAATTTCATATACCGAGAAACTCATCAGAATGTTAATTCTGCAGGTGTGCTTTACTCGGTGCTGATAACTGCAGTTGTAACTACTGTGGTAAAGAATGCAGTAGGAAGACCTAGGCCAGACTTCTTTTGGCGGTGTTTTCCTGATGGAAAGCAGGTAGAGTTTTCCTCAAATGTTTATGAGCAAATAGTTCTACCATTTTATGTTGCTTGTTATTTGTCAATTATGAAACTGACAAGGCACTGTTCTGGTATGTTTGTCTCAGTTATATGATCAAGTGACAGGTGGTGTGATTTGTCATGGAGAGAAAAGCTTCTTAAAGGATGGACGCAAGAGCTTTCCTAGTGGACACACGTCGTGTAAGTTTGTAACTTTAGTGCGTATCTACAATGGATGTGATTTTTGATGGATAAGTTTGCATTTCCTAGTAGCTGGTAGTTTGAGGTATCAAGCATCAATCATTGGTTAAAGGTTGTCAACAAGTGCTGCGTATCCTACCCGTAGCTCAGTTATTATAATGTTTTGTACCATTGTTTCAAAAATAATGTTTTGTACCTGGACGGCTGGACCTTGACTCGATAGTCTGGATCCTCGTGTTGTATGTCTTATTGTTTGTCTGGCATGATCATAGTTATGTAAGGTGAATACCATGTGAATACCACTTCCATTGTTACATGAAAAACTGAAAAGTAATTTGTACACTGATTTTTTTAATCCATGACTAGACAATATTTTACACAAATAATGCTTCCAGGGTCTTTTGCTGGACTTGGATTTTTGTCACTCTACCTATCTGGCAAAATTAAGGTGTTTGATTGCCAAGGTCATGTTGCCAAACTTTGCATTATGATTCTTCCCCTTCTTATTGCTTCACTCGTCGGGATTTCTAGAATAGATGACTATCGACACCACTGGGAGGATGTGTTTGCTGGCAGCCTACTAGGTTTGTTCTTCTCCCCCTGTCATTTTTCCCTATACGTATTGCACACTTTCATACTCGCAATAATCACATTGAATTGATATGTTTCAGGATTTATCATGGCAATGCTCTGTTACTTGCACTTCTTTCCACCTCCATACCATCATCAAGGTTATTCAGCTTTCTTAAGCAAATTCGTTCACCAAGGAATGGCTTCTCTCTTCCTTAAGCAATTTTGAATATTCCTTTTTGAAAGTGGCTCTCTTCCTTTTCATCTTAAGGTTGGGGACCGTATGCATACTTCCATATGCTTGAGGAGCTTCAAGTGGCCAACTCCCACAATGCAGAAAGCCAGCAGTCAGTGTGTGGGCATCATGTTGAGCTATCTACACAACATAATAGCAGGACATCAAGAAATGATCTGGAAGCTGGCCGTGTGTAACATCCCTAGCATGTTGAAAACCGAGGAAGCGGCATGTACAGTAAGCATGACTAAACCTTCTACTATGCTTGTAATCAACATATATTAGCAACTAGAGCTCAAGCCTCATACTGAATGACTCAACTATCATGTGTGAAATCATAAAGTTAGCATATGCTAGCGTAGTCGTCCCCAGGTCTACCTGTTGCGTCCAAATCGTTTCCTTAGCGTGTTTTAGTTGCTAGTGGAAGTACTGATTGGGAACTTATTCCTGAGTTAAAAAACGAAACATAAAGAAGGTCCGAAAATGACAGTCACATGGGCCTTCAACATGTCTTCCTGGTTGCACCGTCCAACGGTGTAGTGTTCTTAGGCAAGAGCGCAATCTTCATCGAATAACCGCTTGATTCTCCATTCTTGGTCTTATTCCAAGCTAAAGAGAATAGATCAAGATCTTAATTGCTAAGTTAGAGGCTAAAGCATTAGGCTGAATTCTCTACTTTACACCATGAGTGCAAATGCAGTCTGTTGTATGTTTTGTTAATCGTGTCGAAAAAGCATGATTGGCATTATTAAATACACTTACCACATAAGAAATGTCGCATACTTTGGTGGTTTATTATGGATGGGATAGTAAACATGCGCCGTCTTTGCCTTTCTGGTAGAATCGCACTGAATTCTCTGTTTAGGTGTTCAGCCAGAAAGCAGTCTTTACTCTTTACCACTTCGATCATGAACCTATTTATGGAATATAATATGCTAACACTTCATGATTTAGGGTATAACAGCTGTTAAAAAATACTTACAGAAAGCAATTAATTCACTTTCACTGTTCCACAAACACAAATAAAAGGAGGAAAGTAACGCTTCTTTTCCATTTCCTGCACACGCAGACAAGTTGATGTGATGAGTATGGATGATAGATTTTTACCTCAGTATCTATATCTGTATTCCGATGCTCTTCGGAAATGGTTAAACACAAGGCATAACAAATGGAATAAGTTGAAAAGGAGAAAAGGAACGAGTGGCTTAAAGGAGCTGCTATTGGATGAGCACAAGTATATGCACATAGGAAAATCTTCTTAGGATTCATCAATAAAACTGCAGTTGTCCACATGTCAAGAAACCTGAACAGAGAGACAGAAGAAGTGTAAAAGGAGCTATCCATCTTCTTATGTGTAAATACAGATACAGTGTCAGTTGTTATCTCCCATGTCCCATTTTTATTTGCCGGCATAAACTTTTGTCTTCCTGTAGCCTTGTACCCTCACTTTTAATGTCCAACATCCAACTTTATGCACAGAACAATTGATGTTCTTGCTGGGTAGTATATGCTAGTTCAAGTGAATACACAGAACAATTGATAATTTATCAACTTTTAAAGCACTGCCAATAAACAGTTTGCCCATCCTATTCCAATCACAATGTTTGTGCAAACGATGAAAGAGTCATAATTAATTGGAATTTAAACAGGAATTCCCAATGTCATCTGGTAGTACTCATTATCAGGTTGTTCTGAACAACACTGCACTAGCACAATACAAGTATGTAAAGTAAGAAGAGGTTCCACATAGCAAAAGCTGACATTAGCACTGAATGTACACAAGATCGATCCACTTGATTATATGATACAAGGAGGAGGAGGAGGCAGCTACAAGAACAAGCAACTACACAAGCCAACAAAACTGACAAATACCTGTACTAAGTACTAACAAAAGTTCTCTGAACCTTTTGTCACACACAAGACTCCAAGACAGAACTAACTCTGCTCCCATGTGTGCCTTCCATTTCTCAGCAGATGGGAGGACCCAACAGAACAGAAAAACTCTTTGCACTAAACTCTCTCGATTGTCTGCAAATTAACCTGTAAAAAGCTTGTAGCTAATCCAAGTGCGTTACCATGTAGTAAATGCAACTAGTAGACATGACCCGGATACCTCGAGATGACCGGAGCAGCAGCAGCAGCTGGCTGCTTTACCCCCGTGTCATCAGCGACCTTGCTGTTCCTCGCAGCGGCCGGCGGCTTCGGCGACGGCTCGTCGGCGGTGCGGCCGTAGACATCCCTCGTTGCGGCGGCGGCGACGGGTTTTCTTGCGACGTCGTTGTTGGCTTTGCGGCCTGTCTCGTCGGCGGCCACGGTGGTGTACTTGTAGCCTCTGTGATCAGACGACGGGTCATGGGTGCCCCGGTAGTAGTCGTCGCCGCCGCCAACGCCAACGCCAAAGCACGTGCCCAGCTTGAAGCACATGCTCGACTGCTGCTGCTAGCCAAGCCGATGATCTGGTTATTGGTGACTCGGTTGGTGTTGGTGTTGGTGTTGGCGATGCCTTGACACGAACGATAGTGGCGCAGTGAGCGTTATGTGTATATATAGACGACCGAGCTGACCTAAGTTGGGGGGAAGCAGGCGGGGCAAAGAGAGGGAGAAGAGTCTTGGGCATCTCGCGGGGTCCGGTTCAGACGGCTAGTTGCGTTGCTTTGCGGTTGCGCGGCGTACGTGGAACCGAGGCTGCCTTAACCCAACCCAACGTAGGCGCGTCGCGACGCGTGCGTTCATGGGACTACCGCGGGTGCGTTGCTGTGGTGGGCGGTGTCGCGTACGTACGTGCGCGCGCGCGGGGCGGCATCGTGATTGGCATCGGCATCGGCGTCGTGGTGGATTGGAGGGGAACGAGAGAGACAGGCGGATTGGGCAGGCAGGGGCGGCGGTCTCGCATGCTGCTCGACAAGAATCTACCGGAGCGGCGGGGGACGGTGGTGGTGTACGTTTCGTTGCAATCATGCACCGGGCTGACCTTACCGTTGTTTGCTCGCTTGGGGACAGAGTCGATCCTCGGCTTACCAGCTTGACAAGTTTGACACCGGGGGGAAAATGAATGGAGTAGGAACTAGTATATTAGAATTTATACGAGAATTTATATTAGAATATTTTCTTTTTAAGACGATGGAACCGTAACTTCTGACCTCTGTACCACCTATAGTTGTGCAGTTAGCACATATTGGCATCGGATGTCAAAATAAACAAAAGCATTCGACACAAAGCTATAATGGAAGACAACTTTCAATTTAGAACCACTTTGCATAATCTGGTGTGACCAAACTTTAGGTAGCCAAAACTCAGACAAACCTTTGGCTTCATCCGGGTACTTTTGCACAGTGATCGATCTTTTTTTCACAAACGCGCAAAAGAATTGCACGTTGATATATTTGAAGAAAAAGGTTTTTGTTACACAACGTCAATATATTAATTGTTCACATTAGAGTAGGTCATATACCATACTTTTCACTCATCCCACAATCTCACATATACCAATACAAAAGTAAAAGAACTAGCATACTCAACTTCATCAAATCCCATTAGTATTATCCTCACTTTATCTACCTCCAATACATTTATCTCAAAAATGAACTTACTTTATGACCGAACGAGTATTTCTTAAGTGGATTTAGGACGGATGTAGTGCAGATTGTTTCGGATGTCATAAATGTTTGCAAAGTCAGTGCGAACTTGGCTCATAAATGGATTAAAATTGTCAGAATTTACTTGTATATACGATCAATACAACGTCATGTCAGCAGTACAATAGGAAATAATACTCAATCAAAAGACCGTCATAATAATAACTAAATGCTTAAATACTTAACAAGAAGAATAGATGATCTCCATAACAATATGAAGAGGATGGTGGAGTGCCATCTCAAAATTTTTTGACATAATTTTTACTTCTCATAATAAAACAAGCCACAACCAAAAAATAGTGGTTACATATTTTTTAATATGATAGATGGTCAAATGTTATGTCCAAAGTTAATTGCGTCAAATAATTATCCCAGATGTAAGTGGGGCGGGCAAGCGGTGTTCTTATCCACTTATCACAATTCTAGCAAATTTTCTTCCAAGTCCTATACTACAAGCAAAATGAACTGTTAAGCAAACTTTTATAGGGATAGAGCAAACTTTTATACGGATAGCGAGATTGTTCACTTGTATTTTTAATGTTTATATGACCAGATAGAGTAGATTAGGATGAGTGATCCAATCAATACCGTTAAAAGAAGTTTTTCAGGAAGAAAACGTGTTTTAAAAACCTTAAAGTAAATAATTCATGACGATAATCAGACGAAGTACTCCATTATTGCTCCTTTTCTTTTTCCTCCTCAGGGAATATTGTCTGTTCCAGCGAAGTTGGGATTCAGACGGCTAGTTCCGCTACGTTGCGCGACCTTTGAGCCGTGACCCCAAACCGCAGCTTAACCGAAGGCGCGTGCGGCTCGCGCTGGCCGCTGTACATATGTGCGTGGTGCGCGGTGTCGCGCGCGCGGGGGCGGGGGCGGCAGCATCAGCGCATCGTGAATTCGTGACGTGCGTGTGGAGGGGAGGTTGGATGCCGCGGGCAACCTTGGCAGGCAGGGCGGCGACCAGGTGCTCCCACCAGAATCTATCAGAGCGGACGGCGGCTGCTGGTGCGTCTCGTTGCAATCACTCACCGTGCTGACTGCCCAGCTGATTGATCGATCGCCAGGGCCTCGACCGTCGTATGCTCGGCTCGCACGACTGGAAACTGAGAGCTGATCCGATCCGTCCCTTGCTACTAGTTACTAGCAGCTTGACAAGTTTGACACCAGCGAAATCCTGCCTTGGATATGCCTTGCCTGCCCATGCACAAGAAAAATGAGCGGACTAGGAATTTATTCTAGTCTGTTCTTTTAAGACGATGGAAGTGGAAGGGCATCGCTTAGTGTATACTGTAATTCATGTCAGATACTATTAAAGATGGGACCCATATTCACCATAGATCCTTAGCAACTTGAGAAAATATATTGTTCCATCATATAAAATAGCTTTAGGAATTATTATAGGACCCACCACATTAAAAATAGAGGGTATGGAAAATTGCGGCTGGTACTAGTAGACACAATGGGCCTGTTTGGGGAGCTTAAAATTCTAAGAAGCAGCTGGTTGGTAGCTAGCTTATGAGAATCTGGAAAAACCGAGTTTCCCAACTTCTGACTTCTATTTTATTTTTTGGATTTTACAACTACAGCTTCTCAGAATCTAGACCAAAAGCTAGACTGTTTAGGGGAGCTTCTGATTCTGGAAGAAGCTGCAGCAGTTAGAAGCTTCCAAACAGGCCCAATGTATGTGACACATGAAGCTAAGCACATTTTCTCTCTACTAGAATCAGGCAGTATATGTCTCTCTCTACTCTTAGGCTGAGACCTGCTTTAAAAAACCCCCACAATGTATAGGGTCGGCACCGTGACCTTCTCTCTAATATACACCTTTAAATTTAACACTGCAGATGCTCTAACATTCGACCTCTAACCTAACATCATGCGACACACATATCACCGTCGGATGAAAGTTTCAAAACTATTAAACTAACTATTAAACTAATGCATTGGGATGTCGAAACGAACAGAAAGTATTTAAACAAAAAAATCATGTAAAACTAAAAGGAAACATTCATGTAATTTTCCAACTTAGAACCACTTTGCAGAATCTGGCGTGACCAAATTAACTAAGGCAGCCAAAAACTCCGCAAATCTTACAGCTTAATCGTTTAACCTACATCAAGCAACCATATACAAATTTTACACGTCAAACGGTTATATATGTATATCCTTAATGATTTAAAATCCAATATAAAAAAATAAACCACGAATCATAATCAACTTTAATATTAAGTTTGAAATTTTAAAACTTTGAAAGTGCGGTTGATAAGCAAATGATGCGGATGTTAACCTTCTGCAAGCAATCGACGAAGGCCAGATAAGGCTCGACTGACAGGATAGTGTGTGTAACTGTGTACCAGCTGTTTCTCTCTAATGGCCGGGGAATATTGTCTTTTCCCTCAAAGTTAAGGGGACACACTGATAGACTCCAAAGTCATGAGGTGGAAACATTTCAAATTTCTACACTTTGATAGCTCATTTGACCGTGTTTTTTTTTTCAGGGAAGACTATTTGACCACTGACCAGTTCTGAGAGGCATCTGAGCTCAAGGATGGACAGGGAAAGGGTCAATGCAATTAGGTCCTTGCTATTCCTATCTCGATTATTTTTAAACCTCAATTATAACCATTCTACTGGCATGGCATCCTGGTGAAATATGACGTAATCGACATGCAAGAAAAAATGAAGTCAAAACACTGAGAAGAGATATTCATGACATTGATTTTCTTGTGTGTAGGATGCTAGTTCAGGCGAATGCAATTTAGTTAGGCTGAATTAATCCTGGCAATTTTCATGACCTTTAAGCACTGTCAATAAACAGTTTCCTCGATGCTCTTCCGGATCAACGTTTGTGACAACGACCCGGTCAAAAAAAACGTTTGTGACAACGACGAGAGAGCGAGAATTCGTCCGAGTTTAAACAGGAATTCACAGTGTTGTCTGTTGTATGGTTGCTCTCAACGAGACTGGCATTTGGCATTTGCATGCAAGTCTGTAAAGTTAAAATTGACTGAAGAAAAGATCCACAATTCCAAATAGCAAAAGCTGAAATTAGGACTGAATGTACACAAGATCCACTTCGATTATATCATACAAGAAGAAGGGAGCTACAAGCCTACAAGCACAAAGCCAACAAAACTGACAAAGACCTCTGCTAACAAAAGTTGCCTGGACCTTGTGTGGAGTACCACATGACTGATGAACTCTGCTCCCAGGTGCCTTCCATTTTCAGCAGATGGGAGGACCAACAAAACAAAACGGCAGCTAATATAATTGCAGTCGCCTTCCATTTTCATCAGATGGAAGAACCAGCAGAAGAAAAACAAAAGGGCAGCTAATTTAAACGACTGGTTATCTGCCAAAGCTTGTACATAGCAAACTCTCTAATCTGAGGACTATACATTACTGAAGCAGGCGAAGCTAATCCAGCTGCTACCATGTAAATACCTGAATCAAGATCGCAGGAGCGGCTAGCGATGGAGTATTTGCCATTGGCGGTGCCTAAGCGTGATGAGCGACCTTGTTGTTGCTCCACCCAGCGGCAGCGAGAGGCGGCGCCTTCGCCGACCCGTCGGTGGACGGTGCGGCGGCGGGCTTCCGTTGCTGGTAGGCATACCTCGTTTCGGTGGTGTCACCACCTTGGTAGCTGTTGCCGCTGGGCGTGGTTGAGAGGGGATGGTAGTCGGGGTCCCTGCTGGTTTCGCCGAAGTCCAGCTCGTTCTTGCCGCCAAAGCAGGACGAGAACGGCAAGCACATGCTCTCGTATAGCAGCTAGCCTAGAAGGAGAGAGACGATCGATCTAGCTTAGCTAGCTAGCTACTGCTATGCTCTGGTTGGTTTTGGTGATGCTGGCTCACCGAGCTTAATTGGAGTATATATATAGCTGCCCTCTCGAACGATCGATCGCAGTGGACGCACGCAGGTGAGTAGTTTAGTTGGGCGAATTAGCGGAGCAAAGGGAAAGGAATGTGCGGTTCACACGCGCGTGGTTAACCGGGCTCTCGTGCGTGGCCGGCGGGTGGGTATGTGCGTCGCGGTGTGCACTGTGGCAGTGGAATATTTGGCGCGCGGCAGACAGGTGAGGTGGAGGCAGGCAGCGAGGGAGCGCGAGCGACCGCCAACTTGTGGGGGACGGTGGTGTGGTGATGTCTCGTCGCGATCACCGAGACGCTTGACCACCAGAGGCCAGGGGGACTCGCTTCCAAACTGCGTCAATAGTCGTTGGCTAGCTCGTCGCTACTTGGCCGCCCTCCTGCGTAGTACTACAAGTTAATTTGGCACAGGCGAAATCCTGCCGTGTCGCCATATGCTAGGGTTTGAAATTTCGGTTCAAAATTTTTGAAACTTTGGTAATTCTGCCCCCCTCCCCACCGGCATACTCAAATCTCGCCCAAAATTTTCGGTTTTTTTCCTTTTATTTTGAATTTGGTCAAATTTTATTCAAATTTATTTAAATTCAGTCAAATTTTTAAATAATTTCAGCCAGAAATTTCCAATTCGGTAATTTCAGTCACCCCCGGCATCAAATCCAATTTCGAAATTGAAAACCTTGCCATATGCTCGTGTTCTTTTTTCTTTCCTCCTTCAATATGCATTTGGAGGATTTAAATTTGTATACAATAGAAGAACTCCATTTGTTTCAAAATTTAAGCATTCGTAGGATTCAAAATGTATACTACGACGAAAATATTTCTTGAGCACTAGTTTAATGCACGAACAAATTCCATACATTCTCAACCAATCAGATACTTAAGAAGGGAATTAAGAAATTTAAAATTCAAAATGCAACCCTGAGATGACTAGAAATGAATCTTTTCTCTTAACTTGCAGGAATATTTGCTCAACAACCTATAATTGCTTATATTTTGTAACAGAGGAATATCTAAGCAAATCAATATTTAAAATTTGGCCAATGAGGTTACCGAAAGGGAATATTTTTACCTCGATATCTTTGCTAAATAACATAGGAAATAGAAATTTAAGTGAGATGATTTGATATGCCGACTAGCTAATATAACACTAACTGTCGAAAAAATGAAAACCAGCGTCCCATCACTAACTCCTCAGGGCATCCTATCACCAATCCCCAAGCACGACCCCTGTGGACTGCTCGGGACATATTGGTTCTTGAGCGGGACTGCTCGAGACACCTCTATCCTCGGGCACACTGCACTTGGCCCCCAAGTGCTGGGGGGAGGGGGGGGGGGGGGGCACGAACACGAGGGATACAAAACAAAGCATAACATGCAAGATTTAAACTGAGCAATGCTTTTAGCTAAGTTACAAATTTGTCTCACCAGTACTCTTTTTTTTTTTACAATGAAACCTGTTAGTTGTGTCTCTGATGACAGAGGCCGAAGATTAACAATTAAAAAAATAGAAGTTATTGACGGTAGAAATGAAGTCCCTGACCAGAAGTAGCTTAGATTCTTTTTAAGATAACGGGAGTCTAATTTCTGACCTCTGTGCCTAACATTTTGCATGATGGTGCATATTGTCGTATATATGCCAAATGAAAGTACCGAAACTAATTGGCCCTGGAATGTCAAGAAAGTAGAAACAATATTTAAACGTTGTACGTGCGAAGCAACCATACAGTTTTTAAACAAAAGTGAAAAAGGAAGCCTTGCCGCAAGTTTGGTCCGTCTCGCAAGTTTAAACTCAGAACCACTTTTGCACGATCTGCCGTGACCAGACTAAGTTCTTTTATTCTGAAGACGAAGATTAAGTTTTTTTACGTAAAACAAGGTGATATTAACGTATGATTGATTGAGTTTTAATTATTACAAACTTAAAAAATAGATTAATATGATATTTTAGAGCAACTTTTATATAGAAAGTTTTCGCACGAAACACATTGTTTAGCAGTTTGAAAAGCGTGCTACGAAAATCTTAATTTCATCCAACTCGACAAGCCTGAGCTACGTGCCTACTCCCTCCGTCCCAAAAAAAAGACAAACCTGGGTTTCCGTGTCCAACGTTTGACTGTCCGTCTTATATGAAATTTTTTTATAATTTGTATTTTTATTGTTGTTAGATGATAAAACATGATTAATACTTTATGCGTGATTTGTCTTTTTAATTTTTTTATATTTTTTTTAAAATAAAATAGACGGTCAAACGTTAGACACGCAAACTCAGGATTTGTTTTTTTTTTGGGACGGAGGGAGTATTATACATCCGCATCGAGTGAGGCCTGAATGCCTGATAATGCTCAGACTGGACAGTGTGTGTACCGGATGATCATTTTTCATATATTTTTTTCTTCTTCTGTTCCTCGGGGAATATTATTGTCTGTTCCCGTAAAGTTAAGGGGACACGCTAATAAACTCCAAACTTTAGATGTCTACATTTTGATAGCTAATTTGACCGTATTTTTTATGGAGGACTGTTTGACCATTGACCATACCAATGAGTGGCATATCTGAGTGAGTTCTAGGTTATCTGCTCTATGGGCATGTCAGGGGGTCAATGCAATTAGGTCCTGCCATCTTTTCCATATTCTTTTCAAACCTCAATTACACCCAAAAAAAAATTTACCGGCATTCAACCGAAAAATGACGTAATTAACATCCGAGAAAAACAATTAAAATGACGTCAAATCTAGCTGCCGGACGCAGCAAATAGAAAAGAAACCGCATGATCTGCCACGAGGGCATAAAATTTATCTATTATGCAAGAACAAGTAGATAATGACCAATCCTAGCTAGCTGCGGCTTGCACCTTTATTCCCCCACAAGCTGCTCACCGAGTCACTATGGTTGAAATGATTGAGGTTGCTCTCTTAAACAAGAAGAAACTAAAGGCCGGCAGGAGTACATTCTTTAGGCAGAAAGGGAGGAACAACATATGGATCAGTAGCAAATTGTAGGATGCCAACAAGGATTGGATATGCACTGCTAATAGATCTAAATCTATGGAGAAGGTGATTGTCCACCGAAAGTCTTGTAATTATTGTAGATGCTCTTATAGTTTAATTATTAGGACTTATACGAGAGCATTGCGCGTAGATATGTAGGATCGAATCACAATAACTAAGCCAACCAGAGGGGGGTGAATGGTTGGTATACCCAAAAACCGAAAACTTTTAGCGGAAATAAAAGTTACCCTCGAAATCAATGAGATCGGTCTGACAGATTAGCCGGTCTGACCGAAGCGTAGCCGCCGGTCTGTCCGGTGTTGAATCTTCGGTCTGACCGCCGAGATCACCTGCCGCGCCTATTGTCGCCGCCGGTCTGATCGCCGTGCTCCCACCGGTCCGACCGCCGCCTTGCCACCGATCTGACCGCCGATGTATTGCCGGTTAGACCGCCGAAACCCGGTGAAACACAAATCGAATAACTCTTAAAGTAGATGACGACTTTATTGATTCTCTCTGTGTTTACAAAGTGCACCAACAGCACTCCTTACAAAAATCTCGACTAAACTCGAAACCCTAACTCAAAACTCAACTCAATTGCTCTCAAAAGCGATACCGAGAAGCCTCACGCTCCCCCTCTATTTATACCCGAGGTAGGCAGCCTAAAGCCACGAACTAAACTCATACTAGAAGTCCTAAACACCTTAGGAAACCCTCTAGTACAAGACACAAACTTTACATAACCAATCATATTAAATTCGGACTCCGCATCCCATACACACACAATACCTCCATCGTATGCCATATGGAATCTCCATCAACCACGTGCATCAACTCTAGCCTTAGTATCCCGCATGATCTCTGATCACCACGGACGTCGTCTTATCCCCAAGCCGACTCCTGGTCCATCACCGCAAATACTCTCCCGAGGCATCGAGTCACCTACACATGAAATAAACAAAGAAACCATATTCCGAGACCAAGCTATCTCCAACTTGACTCATTAGTAGCAAACAACAATATTACAGTATTACATATGTATAGTATCCATCTAGAAGCTATAATCATGAAACAATCACGGATATCTAAACAAATAATCCGAAACCGAAACCGACACAGAGTCGGCCGGTCAGACCGCGGGCTGCGCCGGTCTGACCGCACATATATCACCGGTCAGACCGGCCACACTAGCCCGGTCTAACCGGACCACAATTCCAGCAGTACCTATAGATCACCTGTGAAATCTAATCATCTCCAAAACCACTTCGTGAATAAATTCCAAATAACAAAACCAATAATCTCCAATGCTAATTGTTCATTACAGAATAATAATCAAAAACACCTTTGATTTTACAAGATCTTCCAAGAACAATGAGATCTCTCGTTGAGAGATGAAATTGTACTGCCACTGAAATTCAGTCATGATGATATAGAATTACTCCGGTTATTTTTAAGTCGTACTTTTCGAGTCTTTTTTTTTCCTTTGGTCTTTTGTTTCCCTCCTCTCTTGGTATAAGTCGGTCTGGCTTAATGCGTAGTGTAACAAATATTCTTTTCTTCTTATATATTGACGTGTAATTCTTTTACGCGTTTGAGAAAAAAAAATTTCGGTTATTTTCACGTATTAAGTGGTGGCTGCATATATTGGATGGAATATTGTGTAGAGGTCAGTTCAGATCGCCCAAGGGGGAAATGAGAAAAAAGGCTGTAATATTCTAAAAAGAGGTGCTGGCTTCATTAAATTTATAGTTTTAACACTTTTCAAGTTGTTCATTAAATAACTTGTTATTCTTCGAATTGAAGTACAAGTTCTGATTGTGTTAACTATGCATGATCGATCCATCCACCTAGAAAAGAAACGCAAGCTCTCTTGCATTTATTCTCGAATTTATTTTTGTTTATGCCAGCATAAAGAGCACTTTGTGGATACGCATATAAGTAGTATCACCTAACTAAAACATTCTAACGGATCGAGTAACAATCGATGGTCCAATATTGAAAGACTTCAAGCCATATCAATGATCTGTACGTACTACAGTATATATGATAAACAGCATAATCACCACTTGAGAGATGTGGAACCACGCGAGAGAGATGATTAATTTATAAAATTGTAAAGATCTATCTGTCGCTAAAATCGGGCTGTATATATGCATCCAAGTTGGATGTAGATCGAGTTTTTAATCTATTTTCTAAAATAAAATATGTCGCTAAAATGGTGCAACATGAGGTGCAAGAAACTAAAAGGTGGCAAATCCATTAAAATCATCATATGTAGGGATATGTTGTTATACAAACATAACCAAGTTTTCAGATATGTGGAAAGAAACAAAGCAACTAAAAATAGATTACGAGTTAAAATTTTGTATCTAGGTATTTGACAATTTAAAAGCCAATGTTAAATGGTAAACTATGATGAAACCTTAAAATCAACTTAGAATTAAGTTTTTAAATTTAAATTTTAACTGTAGTTGTTAAGGTAACTAGTAGATGATGAGAAGCTAGCTCTAGCTAGATTTTGTTTGGAGCATACGAAATTCACAAGCAGTTAATAGTATATGTTCATGACGCTTGCCAGAGGTTAGTGACCATTTATAAGAAAAAAAGGGCCCAAAACGAAAATATTTTTTAACGCACAGGATGGTTGATATATATCTATATATATTGGGCTATTTGCGTTGTGTTGTTCAAGTGCATCTATGCTTTACCCTTTCTTGAGCACTTCGCTTTGTAAGATTCTTGTCCGGACTGGTTGTTGCCGATTAATTAATTTCCATATGTGACATGTGGGTGTAATTAACTTTCATGCGTTTATCTTAAAGAGTACTACAGTAGTATGTGGTAAAGAGATTATATTACCTTTGAAAATTATTATCATGACACAAAAGCTATTCTGTATATTCATTCAGTGCGAGGTGCATTGGAGTAGCTATATAATGTTCTCATAAAGAAGAAAAGGTTCTTTCTTTACTTAGTACTGTCTCCATCCGAGAATACAAAAAAAAATCACTTAGACATCATTCGGTTCAAAGGATTTTTAAAAGATTATTGCAAGAATTGAAATTATAGGATTTTTTTTCTCTATGCATCGTTCATTTCATAGAAATAGATCGTACCAGATTCCTAAGAATTGTAATCTTATAACTATATTCCATATAATTTTTAGCATGAGGTAAGACCTCTTTAAAAAAAAACTACGGTTTGGAGTGCATGTAACATTCTAACCCTATACTTTTTCTATTCCTATGATTTGAAATCCTTCGAATGAAATAAGCTCGTGTATTCTCAAATGGAGGTAGTACTAGTTATCAGTACACTTATTACAGAGTTGTTAGTGGATTTAGGCCTGTTTGGAGAGCCCACTATCTCTGGCCCATCCCTGTGGATGGACACTGGATTTTACTACCAAACATGGAATTTCTTGGAGATTACAGGACCAACAACAACTAGTCACACTGAAACAGAGATGCCACAGAGGAAAAGGATACCACCACTACATGATGCATCATCTGTTGTGTTCCACAAAGACCAAGCAGACATGATGGCAAGGTAGTTGCTTGCCTGTTAGATGCTACTCCTACTTATACTTCAGTACCCTTGGGCAACCAGCAAGCAGGCTTTGGAACACACTCCCTATCTCTACAAAGTTAAACCTTTTTAACTTAAAATGTTAATAGCCAAAAATTACTCCTAAAGATTGACAGCGTAAGAATAAAGTTACTAGATTTATCATGAAACAAACTATAATAGTATGCAACTATTTTTAGTTATACAGATATTATTATTTAAAGTAACATATTAGAGTTGACATGTTACAGGCACTGTTCTACGACGGGGTTTGGGCCGATCAATCCACGCCTTTAAGGGAGAAGGTTTATAATTAACGAATGAATAATTAAATATTAACTGTTACAAACTTAAGAAATGGATTTGTTTAAAAATTTTGAAAGACTTCTATATTTTTTCTCTCAAAATCATACCGTTTAGCAATTTAAAATGTTTACAAAAATTAAAAAGAACGAGGCCTTTGCCGTGCTTATATCTGTAAATGAGGGGTAGAAGGAAACAGTATACATGAGTACAGTAGCATACTAGCATGGCAAAATTGATAAGACATGGCGATATAGATGGGCAAGCAATATGCAGGCTAGGTGGGTCAGTGGGTGAAAGGAACACCGGAGATCGGACGTCTCCACCATCCATGATCCATGTCTGAATTTCCTCCTAAATCGGCGGCTTTCATTGTTCCCTCTGCAGATCGAGAAGGGTGGTATAGTCGCATGCAGATTGCAGATGCTGCCATTCAAGCCTTCTCCTTCCTTCCCTGTGCGCTGTGGTCCTCCCGGTTTCTGTTTTTATGGGCATTTTTACTACTGCGACTTAAGCAGAAGGTAATGGGTGAGTAAGTGACTGAAAGAACGGAAAAATAAGCTTAGAAAGAAGAGAAGCGATGAAGAAGCCCCTAAATCAATTCGCATCTAAAATTCTGAATTGGGTAGAGTATAGTATCTTTGATTTCAAATTTATAAGTTGCAATATCGTTTCTTAAAGCCAGCTAATTAAACAACCTGTCTTTACAATATACTCCCTCCGTTTTGAAATGTTTGACGCCGTTGTATTTTTAGCACATGTTTGACCGTTTGTCTTATTCAAAAAATTTAAGTAATTATTAATTCTTTTTCTATCATCTAATTTATTGTTAAATATATTTTTATGTAGGCATATAATTTTACATATTTCATAAAAGTTTTTGAATAAGACAAACGGTCAAACATGTGCTAAAAAGTCAATGGTGTCAAACATATCGAAACGGAGGGAGTATTGCATAAATATACCAAAATGTTCGGGGACGACCTGGATTTTTCACATTTTGGTCCTTTTAAAAAACTTATTTCGCAAGTGGACCCCTAGAAAAACTTATCCTAAAAATGGTCCTTTTTGGGGCGCCAGAGTGGCTGGCGCCGTCGTTCAACAGGACGGCGCCAGCCTCTTTGGCGCTGTCCCCCTGCCGACGTGGCGGGGCGATGCTGAGGTGGCTAGGGGGAGTGCGCCAGAGTGGCTGGCGCCCCCCTCCCCCTCCCGAAATTTTTTATTTTTTTTTATTTGTTTGATATTTTTTTCACGCTTAGGGACACACAAGAACCAACCATAGAAAAATTGAGGTCAAATGGACGTAATATGTGACATGTAGAATTTTTCCTCTCCTCTCCTCTCTCCGAACTAGTGCAGAGGAGAGAGATGTGTAACTTTTTTATTTTTATTTTATTTTTTTGATATTTTTTTCACATTTAGGAACTCACAGGAACCAATCATGTAAAAAATAAACTCAAACGGACGAAATATGTGGCATGTGGAATTTTCCAAAGCTCCACAGAAAAACTTCTCTCCTCGAAAACACAATCTTGCAAGCGGAATTTGGAGGTTTTAATATCGCCGAACCCGGCAAAGCAGGGGAGAATCGGATGTAACTTTTTCTGTAGATGTCCGTGCATATATTATTTGCCTGATTCCGAGTCCGTATGAGAAAGTTACGCCTATTTTAATAGATAACATATTTTGTCCGTTTTGGTAGAGTTTTAGAAAATTCTACATGTCACATATTTTGTCCGTTTGAGTTTATTTTTTATACAGTTGGTTCCTATATTTCCTAAGTGTGAAAAAATATCAAAAAAATGAAATAAAAATAAAAAATTGTATCTCTATGTACTGTTTAACTTATATATGTCATTTCATGTGGTTATATTTTGAATTAGATTAAGTAATTTCATATAGTGGTAGAGTGCATTATGTTTAACATGCTGATCAAAGGGTTTTACTAAAGGAGTTATGGTCTAATTTTAGTGAAGGTGCAAAGTAGACTAAGTGGTATGCTAGATATTTTCAGACTTAGCTAAGTGGTAGTTCGAGTTTAAATTTTTTTTGTGGTTGGTTGTATCGTGATCCTGAGTGTGAAAAAATATCCAAAAAAATAAAATAAAAATGACACCGTTGCAACTCCATACAGAGAAACAGGAATGGAGGCGGCGGCGCCAGCCATGCTGGCGCCCTCCTCCTGCCACGTCGGTTCGCGTGCGCCACGGTGGCAGGAGGACGGCGCCAGAGAGGCTGGCGCCGTCCCGTTGGATGACGGCGCTAGCCACTCTGGCGCCCAAAAAGGACCATTTCTAGAATAAGCTTTTTCAGGGGTCTATTTGCGAAATAAGTTTTTTAAAAGGACCAAAATATGAAAAATCCAGCGGGGACGACATCCTATCCACGCATCCGAGCGCGGTATCATCTCTACGATGAACCCGAGTGCACATTGTCATTGACTGCACTATCCTCCACAACGTCACAGCGTCACCTGTTTTTCTACTGCCCTGCTGTAGAGTCAAAGGCGGCTCCATGGACGTTGGCCGCTTCTTAATTTGCGCTCGTCGAGGTGCACGATAGTGTCGACGCGTTCGTGTTCGATGACTTGTTATACGTGTTGCTGAGCGGCAACGAGGTAGATCGAGGAAGAATAATGTGGAGGCGGCACACTCTACCCGACGAAATTGATCCTGGCGTATCGTCATCAACTGGTGCAGATGGTGGTAACGATCAGGAATGTTTGCTGCCAATCACCGTTTATCACGTTCTATAAGAGCAAGTTTAATAATATAGCCCACTACTAACTCCAAATCATCTATAACTAATGTAATAGACAATTCATACAATAGTTACTTACTATACTATTAATACCTGGTCTCACCTGTCATACACACATTACGTTTTGGAGTCCGTGCTGTATCTGGCTACAGATCTGTAGCCCGCTGCTCTTCTCTCTTCCTTTATCTTTTTAAAATATGTTTATAGTTGGCTTATAGTTTACTATTGTAACTGCTCTAAGGGGTTGTCATTAAATTTATCCTTCCTTTCTTGTGCAATCTTGAGGCGGCCGCCATGAAAACGGTGTGTTTTAGTTCACACCAAAATTGAAAGTTTGATTGAAATTAGAACGATGTGACGGAAAAGTTAAAAGTTTGTGTGTGTAGGAAAGTTTTAATATGATGGAAAAATTGAAAGTTTGAATAAAAAGTTGGGAACTAAACCAGGCCCTAGTCGCTAATGGATACTATATGCACACGTGAAATATCAGTGAGATATATCGATTCTAGTATTTATATGTATAGACTTAGTATTCATCAGTAGAAATCATAGCATTGTAAAACTTGGATCCGTATAATAGCAACCCCTAAATAAATATAAACGGCAACAATATGCATTAAGTCTAAAAGGTTTTGTATTTGGAGTCAGAGAGAGTTGTTACCAAGGGCAAGTAGTTAACCAACTTTTAGTACTCCGTCCGTGTGTATGGATTACAGCGGTTGCTCCTGTCGCATAATTTATTACAGCACATGCTTACATTTGTTTACTGTACTTCTCGTCGTGCCGCGGTAATTACTGCTCCACTAACTACTATACATGCCGTTACTACTAGGCAGGAGAGAGTTTTTGACAAAGAGTGTGACGTGTCGATATGCTCATTTGCACGATCGATATATCTGCCGTTCTATTCTTCTTCCGCTGCTGTTGGAGTGACGCAGGCAGGCTCAGCTCCAGATATATTCTCTTGCCTTGTTTACAAATGACTAGTAGTAGTAATACTTACAATCTGGCTAGTAAAACCTGTTCTGAGTATGCCGATGCATACTTTCTTCGTCTAAAAACCAAATTTAATATGATGTCCCGTATTAAAACAGATACTTCATATGTCTTAGAAAAAAAAAGCCAAATCCCGACTTTAAATCGGGATATGCGCATATGTTTAGATTGATATATATGATTTTTTTTATTCTTTTAACGGTGGTGTAGAAGAAAGGAGAGCAAAACGGTTACTTGTAATTGTGGAGTTCATAGCGTTTAAGTAGAAAAAGAAACAGTTTTTTGTTTCATTGCAGGGGCCATGAATCAGATTGGTTACTTGGCTCGATCTGCAGATGTCACTAATGCAAGATCAAAGCTTGATGAGTAAACAGCAGTCTTTTCAAGTTAAGTATAGTGGTAGTAGCAAAAGACGACGACCGTGTGAGTGCTAAGAAAATGTGCGTAGGTGAGACCCCCAAATCAACACATGCATGTTAGCACGTAGGTGGCGTTTGTCTTTTATCAACTATAATTATACTGCTACTGATAGTCTGATAACTGTGTAACGAAGCATCCGTGACTGACTGATGATAATTTGATGGTACGCGTCGTTAGTTTCGCAACACATCTGGCGCCACACAATTTTCAATTGCTCACACGATTCCTTAATCCTCTTCACCTCGTCGATGCTTACATGTGTTAACAAATGGTGATTCGATTTAGTTAAGGATGCACATCAATCGTACCGTACAGATTGGGGTTGCTCAGTTTGTTAGGTTTGGTTAATTTTTTTTCTTCCTTTTTAACCTGTCGCCATGGATGGATGAATTCATGGATTTCATTGACGAAGAAAGAAGAAGAATGACGTGATCCATTCCATTCCTTCATTCACCTTGACTGACCACTGCAACTTCGTCTCCTCTCCCCTTAAATTCCCCTTCACTCTCCTCACTCCATCCAGCTCACCACCACCAGCAGCAGCAATGCAGCCTCACATCCTCCTCCCGCTTCTCCTCCTCCTCGCCGCCGTCTCGCCGCGGCCGGTTCTCTCCCGCCGCCACGCCTCGCCGCCGCTCGCCACCGAGACGCTCGACGTCGCCGCGTCGCTGTCCCGGGCGCGGGCCGCGGTGTCCGCGGAGGCCGCGCCGCTGCACCAGTCCGCCGCCGCCGTGTCCACGGAGGTCATCGGGGAGGAGCACGAGGAGGGGCGCCTGGCTCTGCGGCTCCACTCCCGGGACTTCTTGCCGGAGGAGCAGGGGCGGCAGCGGCACGCGAGCTACAGGTCCCTCGTGCTGGCCCGCCTCCGCCGCGACTCCGCGCGCGCCGCCGCGGTGTCGGCCCGCGCGGCGATGGCGGCGGATGGGGTGAGTCGGTTCGAGCTGGTGCCGGCCAACGTCACGGCGTTCGAGGCGTCGGCGGCGGAGATACAGGGCCCCGTGGTGTCCGGGGTGGGGCTCGGCAGCGGCGAGTACTTCTCCCGCGTCGGCGTCGGTAGCCCCGCGCGGCAGCTGTACATGGTGCTCGACACCGGCAGCGACGTCACCTGGGTGCAATGCCAGCCGTGCGCCGACTGCTACCAGCAGTCCGACCCGGTGTTCGACCCTTCCCTCTCCACCTCCTACGCCTCCGTCGCCTGCGACAACCCGCGCTGCCACGACCTCGACGCCGCCGCCTGCCGCAACTCCACCGGCGCCTGCCTCTACGAGGTCGCGTACGGCGACGGCTCCTACACCGTCGGCGACTTCGCCACCGAGACGCTCACGCTCGGCGACTCCGCCCCGGTCTCCAGCGTCGCCATCGGCTGCGGCCACGACAACGAGGGGCTCTTCGTCGGCGCCGCGGGTCTGCTTGCCCTCGGCGGCGGCCCTCTCTCCTTCCCGTCCCAGATCTCCGCCACCACCTTCTCCTACTGCCTCGTCGACCGTGACTCCCCCTCCTCGTCAACCCTCCAGTTCGGCGACGCCGCCGACGCGGAGGTGACGGCGCCGCTGATCCGCAGCCCGCGGACGAGCACGTTCTACTACGTCGGCCTCTCGGGCATCTCCGTCGGTGGCCAGATCCTCTCCATCCCACCCTCGGCGTTCGCCATGGACGGCACGGGCGCCGGCGGCGTCATCGTGGACTCCGGCACGGCAGTGACGCGGCTGCAGTCGTCGGCGTACGCGGCGCTGCGCGACGCGTTCGTCCGGGGCACCCAGTCGCTGCCGCGCACCTCCGGCGTGTCCCTGTTCGACACGTGCTACGACCTGTCGGACCGGACGAGCGTGGAGGTCCCCGCGGTGTCGCTGCGGTTCGCCGGCGGCGGCGAGCTGCGGCTGCCGGCGAAAAACTACCTGATCCCGGTGGACGGCGCGGGGACGTACTGCCTGGCGTTCGCGCCGACGAACGCGGCGGTGTCCATCATCGGGAACGTGCAGCAGCAGGGGACCCGCGTCAGCTTCGACACGGCCAAGTCCACCGTCGGCTTCACCTCCAACAAGTGCTAAGTGATTAGCAGCGATGGCTTAACTTAATTCGCCAGATCAAGGAGTGATTAGTGGGGGGTAAATGGTAATTAAGCGCGAGCGTGTGTGATAGTGGGGGGTGGGGTGGGGCCCAATGGGCAGGCTCTCTGCGGGCTTTGGGAGAGACGAAAGGCGAGGACAAATGCCAGCCTGTCCTGCTCTCTGCTTGTCGATGGATGGGGGGCCCACTCTCTTCTTCTCCTCCGGTGCTTTGCTGTTTCGTCTTTGATGTCTCGGCAAAGACGAATTAAAATGAATCCATTCCAATCTGTTCATGTGTTCTATGGCCGCTTTTGTTCGATGAAAACGTAAGCTTCCAAAATTTCCATATCTCCATTGCTCCTGGGGATGAATGATTTCGTAGGTGTTCGGACCAAATTTGGACCGGTACGTAATACATTTGCGTTTTTTTTGTTCTCGAGCATTTGGTGGGTAGGTGGCGGTAACCGATCACATGCGTGACGTAGCTTCCAAATTTTGTCATGCACGGACGGCATATGGCATTGTATCATTGTTGATGAGAGAGTATATGGACGATGGATGGATGGCTGCACAAGAATGGTTTTAACCTTGCGATGCAATGCTTTTATACGGCGAATTTGTGATGGGATCCATCCGTTTTATGTTGCTTTTGTCCGGAAAACACCACCATGGTTTGTGTGGGGACTGGAGGTGATGATGGCGGTGGATGGGGTGGGTGAGGGGAGGAGGGAGCCCTCGTTACTGCAGTGCAGTGCTTGGTTTTATATTTATGGAGGGTTGGTGACCGTTACTGTAGCATTCTTCAATGCACCTGCAGCATGTGACCCAGATGCCTCCCCGTCCTGACCAAAGCTTCCTCCTATCCATTGCCAAATTTTGCAACTGCCTTGAGCCATCGCCGGCTTGATTACCTCCCAGCTCCAGTTCAAGATCTTTCGTAAGTTACAGCTTCTTTCAAAATCTCTTTAACTCATTTAGATTTTCTTTCAGATTTGAGGATGGTAAGAGTATGAAAATATAGAATTCAGAACATAATTTAGAACTCGAAAGCTAAAAACACAGCTATTTCGGATTTTCACTAGTTAATTTCCTATCAACTGTTTCTTAGAATTCTAAACTCTCTTCCATACTTCCTCCATCCAAAATACACCAAGATTGTATGGGATGTAATACATTCTAGTCAAGATTCGTAATACTAGGATATGTCACGTTCAATACGATATTGATTTATTTTGAGACGGAGAAAGTAATAGTACTGTATGGTACGTGGCTGTGTAGTCTGCTGCTACAATTGCATGCAGCTACAGACAAGCGAGTCTCACACGGGCTAAATTTTACAGCAGCAGATGCTCTTGCGTGCTTTAATTTGTCGTCATGCATCTCGACTTCCCTTAAAAAAGGGCTATAAAATGCTTATGTGTAGGCGAAAAGTAGGTCCCCGGAACAATAGAGCTGATTGATCGGTGATGAGGATCACAATAACTTGCAGTGGCATTAGTTGGTGATACGTCGGTTTCATGGAAGAACATGGCAAATGCCAAATGGAGGGATCGGAGGAGCATATGTGCTGCTCTGCGGCTGTGTATTCCTGCATGCATGCATCCTGACGACCTGATCATGTCGAGAGAGAGTGAGAGACAACGATACAAGATTCTCGAATCTAGTGGTTAATAGTCCACCTCTTCTCTGCGGGTGTGTTAAAAAGTTTGGTTGAAATTAGAACGATGTGATGGAAAAGTTAGAAGTTTATATGTGTAGAAAAATTTTAATGTGATAAAAAGATTGAAGATTTGAAGAAAAAGTTTAGAACTAAACGAGACCACGTATTGGTAAATTTCTGACTCATTTGCTACTGGATTGTTTGGTTTTGCTACTTTTTGCACATGAAATTATCAGGACGAAGTTAACAGGTCACAGAATACAATTACTCACGGTGTTGACAAAAACACCTCTAATTCCTACTCTAATCATGTCGCGTACTACACGCAGTTACAGCAAAGTGCAGAACAACGTACGTTTAACATCTCTGCATGCACGGTTGAAGAATTATTACGAGTGTGTTGCACACAAGACACAAGCAGTTGAGAAGGTGCTCGTTTTCTTCAATCTGTCAAAGAAATTACAGCGAACAGCTTCGAAATGGAGACATCAATTTTACGCATCGAAGTACGCCGTGCCAAAGCTTTTACGGTTAGGCGTCACGATTACTCAACAGGGGGATCTCTGATGCGCCATAAAGCCTGTCATGAGCCGATGAGCCCGACAACTAATAAAGTCGATCTGATGTTCATAAAACGGTGCACTATTCCGGAGTACTGCTGTAATAGCATGTACCGCAGATTATAAACTAGCTATAAATATATTTTAAATAGATAAAAAAAATAAGAGTAGAAGGGCTGCAGATTTACAGCCAGCTACAACACAGACTACAATATACATGTATGTATGATAAGTGGGACCATATATTAATTATATAGTATTATATAAATTTATTATTAAATTGACTATAGGTGATTTGAAGTCAACAGTTGGCTATACTATTAAACTTGCTCTAGTTCGAGGAGTCCTCTCTCATAAGCGATGGATTGTCCAATGAACCTAGTAGCAAGACAAATCTGGACATAGAGTTTTCTAGATTCGTTATAATAGTATATGTTTACCTCGTAGCATGACCTTGTTTTTTAGGCTGTGTTTAGTTTCACAGAAAAATTGAAAGTTTAAAGAAATTGGAACGATGCAACGGAAAAATTGAAAATTTATATATGTAGAAAAATTCGATGTGACAAAAATTAAAAGTTTAAAGAAAAAAGTTGAAATCTAAATCGAGCCTTTCATCGGAGGGAGTATATTGCTCGTAGTAGCAAGAAAATAAAAAAGCAGAGACGAGAGGAGGAGACACTAGTTGACTGACGTGGCCGGGTGCCACGTGTGCAGAGATCCGGATCAACGTCGGCCCCACCACGTGGACGGCTGCTCTTTTTCTTCCTTTTTACCCCGCTTCCTTCGTCTGGGCTGTTTCTGCTTCCTTTGCGCTTTCTCTCTCCATGGAGTATGTCTGCTTGACCATTTGCTCGAGATGAGATTATTGTCATCTGGTCTGCCTTTTTTCCGGGCCTCCCGGCTACAACTATCGCGGTCGTCTCGACTCGGCACGCACTCTCATGCTCAAACTCCGGCTTGATCCGCGCCGCTCGGGGTGGAGAAAAAAGGCGTATTTTTCCCTTTCCTTTTAATACCTTGGACCTGATCAGAGTCTCAGAGAGTGCCGGGCTTATCAGCTCAGAAGTGAGAGAGAAGAGGAAACCGAGTTGGGCTTTACTCATGTTTCTTATTGGTGAAGGCCCAAATGGTGCCATGAAAGTTGACAGTTTTGGTAAGGCCCTTAAAGTTAGGTCATGGGCCACAGCCCATTTACGCAGGCAATCTCGTTGATCTATGGGCCTTTATGTGGTCCGGCTTCGTTTCATTTTGCGGCAAGGAGCGATCCTCGGGTATGTTTTTCTGCAAGTAGACCGGCAGAAAAGCGCTGCTGCTGCTGCTAACTGTCATCAAGATTGCTGTTTTATTCTGATGATAGTTATTTATCTAAATCAGACTAAGACTCTACTACGAGTGTCCTGCAGATCATGGCACGAGAAAGCCCTTTGGCGTCTTCCGCGTGCACCAAGGCTTTGCCTAGCTCCTGTGCTCTCGTGACCCTACTAAAATAAATGAAACTATATATGGGGATCCCAAACTGGTATTGTTTTTTTTATCACACAATATATTACTCCCCCGTTCCAAAATATAAGAACATAGCGTTGGATGGGATATTTCCTCGTACTATGAATCTAGACATATATTCCTAATACTATGAATATGGACATTACTATGAAATGTCCTATCCAACTCTAGAACCTTATATTTTGGGGCAGAGGGAGTACTCCTACTCTCCAAGCAATTACTTTCTCTGTTTTATAATGTAAGACATTCTAGCATTATCCATATTTATATAGATGTTAATGAATATATATGTGTGTCTAGATTTATTAACATCTATATAAATATGGATAATGCTAGAATGATTTACATTAATTATAAAACGGAGAGAGTATTTGTTTTGGAAAATATGAATTGCGTCTACTACTCTATGTGGAACATCGTCGACGTAGATGTAACCTACTTATTTCGATATAACGGGATTGATACTCCTATCGATGTTGATAGTAAATGGGAATGGGAAGAATATATGGACGGTTACGAAGTCCTTGTCCTGGCCGTTCATGTCTGATTTTTATTTTTATTAATTTTTTTTTTGCGGGAGTTCATGTCTGCGTTTACATTCTCTTCATGATTGATCTCCATGTTTGCAGTAAATGGGGGTTATGGGCTCCGCACCGCGTGATCAACTGCCCCTCCGGGCCTACTTGTGTGATTTATTGGGAGCAGCACTTTGCGTTTGTGTGATTTGTTGGGACGGATCAAGCAAGTACTAGGTAGTAGGTACTCCTCCTTCAGTTTGCGAGTAGATAGATCAGCAGCGTACATGATGCGTGGAAGCCTCGTCGCCGTGGCCATGTCCATGTGCTCGCGGTCGCGGAGGAAAATATGCCACGTCCGTTTCTGCGTTGCTGGGCTGCAGGTTGGCAGGCGGCGGCACGAACGAACGAACGTGCGGCGCACCACTCGCGCACACCACCCCCCGCACGTCGCAGAAGCAGATGCTGAGATGCGGATGCCCACCGGAGCAGGGGGGCTTTTTGTGGTGGTTGCGTTGCAGCCGTGCAGCCCGTGCGATTCGGGGCGTGCAATCATCACGAAGCGGCATTTAGAACGGATCAGTGGATGAGGGTACGGTGATTGGAGTGCGGCGATGGTTGCCGTGGCACTGCCAATGCCCAAAAGCTGGTTCATTCATTTTCTCTAAACCCCGATCATTATCCGCTTGTACTATCATTACTGATTCAAAAGCAACAGTATGGCTCTGTCTGAGGAAATTCTAGCTGCTGCAGCTTCTCTCCGAATCAGAACCTCCCTTAAACAATACAGTTTTTAGTACAGATTCGAAGAAGCTGTAATTGTAAAAATTCAGAAAATAAACTAGAAGACAGAAGCTGGGATCTTAGCTTTTCTAGATTCTCGTAAGCTGACTACTAATCAACTGTTTCTTAGAATTTTAAGCTCATCAAGAGACCCTGTATATGCTACCATATGCTCTAGCTGCAGCAACAGGTAGCCACTATCACTAATGGTTAGTAGTAGTAGTAGGTTTTCTCTCGATAATGATGCCAATGGAGTTGGTAGCGGCATCAGATTAGTAAATTTTACCGCGGTCACGTGAGATGCCATGCACGATGAATCGAATCCATTCCCAGCCAGCTGACGAGGTGTCTCCGTGTGTGAATCGGATGGGAGAAAAAGCTTTTGCACCACCGCTAGATTCGCTCACATCGCCGCCATTACTGTTGCCTCTCCTTCCCGGCGCGGCCACTCCATCCGCCGCCGCCGGGGGTGAACCCGAACGCATCTCCACCGTCCGATCCGCCAGCCGGATCAGATCCAACACCTACCAACCTACCTTGGCACCTTGTCTCTCGTCTCCTTCCTCACCTCGCCCACTACCTCCACCTCCGTAGCTCACAGACACAAATCGATTTCTCCCAAACCCCCCCTAAACTCCCCCACGAATCTCCAATGCAGCTCCTGCTGCTGCCGCTGCTCGTCGTGGCGGCCGTCGGCCTCGCGCGCGCCGCCGCCACCGACGACCCCTTCCTCTCCGGCGGTAAGCTCACTCGGATCAGTGGGAATGGTTTGCTGAAATTGAGCTTGAGATGGTAGTAAAGGTGATGGGTTTGGTTTTGGTTTTGTGTTCCTCCTCCAGCACCGGGGAACCACAGCTACAACGTCGACTGCGGCGGCGCGGCGGACTTCGTCTCGGTGTTCGGCCGACGGTGGCTGGCCGACCAGTTCTTCTCCGCAGGGGGGCAGGCGGGCATGGTCGCGGAGCCGCACCGGTTCCCGCAGCCGCAGGAGCGCACGCTCCGCTTCTTCCCGCCATCGTCGGCGGGCAAGTCCAGCTGCTACTCCCTCCCGCTCCCGCCCGGCCGCTACTACCTCCGCCTCTTCTCCGTCTACGACAACTACGACTCCAAGCTCCGCACCCCGTCCTTCGACGTCTCCGCCGCCGCCACGCTCGTCCTCTCTTTCCGCTCCCCGTGGCCCGAGCCGGCCTCGCGCTACGGCGCCTACTCCGACCTCATCTTCCCCTCCGCCACCTCGCCCACCTCCGACATCTGCTTCTACTCGCTCTCCACCGATGCCCCCGTCGTCGCCTCCATCGAGGTCGCGCCCGTGCACCCGCTCGCCTACGACGGCGCCACCACCGGCGCGGACCTCATCCTCGTCAACTACGGCCGCCTCACCTGCGGGAACAACCTCTTCGGCCCGGGCTTCACCAACGACTCCGACGCCTTCTCCCGGGTCTGGCAGTCCGACATCGATTTCCGGAACAATGACCTCAACTACGACGCCATTACGGCCGGGGGGAGGAAGATTTTCGGCAGCAACCAGCCGCCCAACTACTTCCCCACCAAGCTCTACACGTCGGCGATCACCACCGGCGGCGATGCCTCCAACGAGATCGAGTACCTCATGCCGGTCGACACCAGGATGTCCTACATGGTCTGGTTGCATTTCGCGGAGATCGATGCTGGCATCGGCTCAGCTGGGCAGAGGGTGTTCGACGTTATGCTTGCCGGGAAGAACGTGACGAGGATTGACATTTTCAAGCAGGTGGGAGGGTTCACCGCGTTCAAGTGGACATACATTGTGGAGAATTTGACGAGCTCCACCATGAGCGTGAAGCTTGTGCCAGTAGTAGGACGGCCGATCCTGTGCGGGCTTGAGAATTATGCAATGGTGCCACTTGAGACGAGGACAGTGCCAAATCAAGGTGACATGGTTTGAAGATTGCGCTCTCAACCGAGAAAATTGGAGACCAGCAAAAATTTCCTCTTGTACATTCTCTAAGCTTGTTTTTTATTCATCTTGGCAGTGGCTGCAATGAAGGCATTGAAGGATTCCCTGAAAATTCCAGCAAGGATGGGGTGGAATGGGGATCCATGTGCACCAAGGACATGGGATGCATGGGAGGGAGTCACTTGCCTCCGCAAGGACAAAGGGCTTGTGATCACCCAACTGTAAGTACCATTTCGTTGCTCCAGTGCAATTCGTATCCACCAACTGTTTTTGTGGGGATGTTTCTACTTAGATGTGCAGTACTGATTTGATAAGTTTGCCATGAAGTAGTTTTGGCAAGTACAGCCACCTTTTTATTTTCTTCATATAATTGATAGCGTTTTCCTAGAAAACAACGATGATAGTTTTTGATGATGACCAGAAAAGAAATGATACATATGTACCTCAATTTCACAGCTGAATATTACTCTACTAGTTACCACTACCTCCGTCCCAAATACAAGGGATTTTGTCCTTGTATTTTGGGATGTAGGCAGTACTACACAACTAATCTGACCAAAAGCTTACTTGTCATATTCAAATCGCAGTTAAAAGTTTCTTCTTAATTCTGCTTTGGTTGCTTTGAGTTACCATTTTTTAAAATGGTCAAACTTTAGGGCCTGTAGGTTGTTGCTGCACATTTCTTGATATCCTTTATCGCAGTAATTTATGACTGTCAGTATTATTGTGTGAAATTGGAAGGGAGTCAGTGGACTTCCTTTCTCGTAAAAACTCTATTGAGCAAACACATATTATATATCTGTGAAAATTATCTAAAAAAAAAAATCTTGTGACATTGATATTTTTGCTGCTACAAACCTATAACCTGTATGTATGTGGTTTCTATGTCCTTTACAGGGATCTTGCAAGTCAAGGACTAAAAGGTTACATTACTGATGAAATAAGTCATTTGACAGACTTGGTAAGCTTGTAAGTATCATTAAACCTACTGAAAGTCGATTTTTCAGTTTGTTCATTATCTTCTTTGATATTTAAAGTATCTGGATATCAACAGTTGGTTTTGTTATTGGTATCTTTTGCACTACGGGAATATATAAAACCTTAAATTATCAATGTTAAGTCTCAAATAGCTCTATATACTGGTTTGCATTGCTCAGGTTAATAGTAAATAAAGTTGGAGTATTAATATGGCCATTTTCCTCTAGAAAATAAAAAGAGTAATGCATCAACTAGTGAAGTACTTCCCGGTTTGCCTATCCACATTTTCTGAACATTGCGGAGTCAAAGACAAAGAAATTCCCTTTTGCTTTTCTCCAACATAGGGTGTGTTTAGTTTATGCCAAAATTGGAAGTTTGATTGAAATTGGAACGATGTGACGGAAAAGTTGGAAGTTTGTGTGTGTAGGAAAGTTTTGATGTGATGGAAAAGTTGGAAGTTTGAAGAAAAAGTTTGGAACTAAACTCGGCCATAGATATTTTTTCATCCTGTTAATGATACATTTGCTTCACCAGGAACTTGAGCTACAATTCTTTGACTGGAAGCTTACCTCCGGGCTTAGGGCAACCTTCACTTGCTACATTGTGAGTATAACTTTCTGTTTCATAACATGCAATCTCGTGATTCAAATTAGAAAATTTCTTCTTTTTTTTTTAAAAAAAGGAAAAATAGGCCTGGGCGGCCCTGCTTTTTATAGAAAGCTAAATTAGAAAATTTCTTGTGTTCAGATCACAGTTCAAATGCTTGTCATATATACATGATGCTGACAGAAGCAATGATGGCCACTTTAAGAAATAATTTTTGTGAAACCAAACCTTCTTTATGCATGTATCATCTCAAAGAGAACTTATGAAACTAGGATGATAGAGCATGAATGAGGGATTTTATTTTATTATCATGGATTGATAACTCCTGAGACAGCGTCTTTCATTTGAGGAATATATTTTGGAAAAGGACATGATATGATATGCCAAATTGGAAAATTTTAACTCAAGTTCAACCCAAACATTTGGAAACAGAAAGAAAAAGTGAAATCATGTACTTTTATTCATGATTTTTTTTTAATTTTCCAATGCGTGGATCGAATTTGGTTTGAGATTTTTGCAAACTGGTACATGATGTCATCTTACATTTCTAAACAGTATCTGAAATTTTTTTCATGACCAAAAGAGTATGTCTATGGAGAATGATAACATGTTAATATGGTAACATCAGATACCCCCTCTTCCTTATAGACAATGCGTTAGCAGATCCTCTACGAATTTGAGTGATGGAATGATGCTTTTCAGTTTGCAGCTCTCCTAATGATACCTATGATCTTGTAGTTCTGGTTCTCTTGTGAGTAACCTTTATGTCTTGTTTTTAGGGATCTGTCATCAAACCAGTTTACTGGAGGAATTCCTGGCACCATAGGTTCATCAAAACTACAAACAGCGTGAGTACATTGTTTGACATTAGCAATTGTTGTATATTCTCAAAGCAACACAAACATAATGATTACCATCTCTTGTACAGTTTACTGAACAACAATCAACTCGATGGGCAAGTTCCAGAAAGACTTTACTCGATTGGCGTACATGGTGGTGTGATAGAGTAAGATACCTTTAGTATTTTCACATAAACAAGATCTTCACTTTCTCCTGTAAAGTTTACTAGTAGTTAGTAGTATATCCAGTTGTCAGATATCACATACAAAGAGCTATTGTTCTCAGGCTTAGAATTGATCGGCAGGCCCTATTTCATCCCATGCTCCCTGCTGAAGTCCACCGCTTAAGATTTTAGGTTCCACTATGTGACTTATGTTATGTTGACTATTGTTTAGATCAGCGGTAGAGCCTGCTACTGGGCTGGTCAGGTGGCGGCCCTGGCTCTGTTTTTTGTGTTCTTCACTGTAGATCACTGATAAGCATGGAAAAAAGTTGTCAGCAGCAAGAAGCAGCTCTTTCATTTTATCATGATATATGACTTGCATTCATTTTATCATGATATATGACTTGCATTCATTTTATCTCTCTATTTACAAACACCCACTGTTTTAACAGTTTGTCAGGTAATAAAGGCCTGTGCGGGGTGCCTACTTTACCTGCTTGTGCATTATTTTGGGAGAAAGGAGGGCTGAACAGAACTGGTAAAATTGCACTTGGGGCCTCGCTTGGGTTTGTTCTGCTTGTCACACTCATAGTGGTCTACATATTGTGCATCAGAAGAGGACCGTACGATTATGATTTTGAGTTCCCCCAAGATTTGACTTGTGAGTATACCACGTCTCAACTTCATACTGTGGGTCAACTTCATATATGACTTTAAGATGCTTAGTTCTTGAGTGATTATTGTTTTCCATTGTAAGTTAGTGGTAGACCTTCTTTTCTTAAACTGTACCTAAGGCCATTCATATCAGTTGTCATGTCATTTGAAGAAATTATCAGTGTTCCTATTAACACAAGTAACAATGATTCAGATTTATCAACCTAGCGTTTAGTACCCCTTTTATTCCTGAACAAGTAATCACTGTTTACAGACCAATTTCCTGTCTTCACAAATGTATCAGCTCACATCCATGAATGCAACCATGTTTAAATTTGCTACTTTCTCATCCTACACAGCAATATCAGCAATCTCCGCAAAAAGGAATAGGTATCAGAGGGCGAAGTCTGTAATGCTTGCCGAGATGGAGGCGCACGGCCCGGACGGTTATTATACCAACGGGGGCGCTCACTGAATTGATGGGCACCGGAAATGGATATCTTCACAGGTTGTTGTATTTCTACTTACAGAGCAAACACTCATTGACAGTTGCTGGCCTGAAGCAAGGACAGTTGTGACTTGTGACTCGTGAACACAATTCACCAGCATCATCAACATGACGTCCCTGTAACTTCAGTCAAGCATCCATGGCATTATTTTGCAGTTACACTCACAGCTTAATTACAAATGTAAAATATGTGCATGTTTTATGTGTACTATAATACGATGAAGTGGTGGTGGTGGTGGTAATAGATTGGTAGTAGTAGTAGGCGTGCCTTATTTTTTGCAGAGGCTTTGCTGTCTCGTATTAGCTTTAGCTTTAGGCGTGTGCACTCCATCAGCAATGTAAATGGAACCAGGTTGGGTCAGGACAGATTCAGGCGTTGAAATGCTTGGGGGGTAAAAGCTGGTGTACTCATAGGTGTATTCTTTCTGTATAAAACCTGACTTCGTTGGCACTGTCTGACTTCAGGAGATTGAAAACATTAGCTTTGGATCAGAGTGTTGTTAGCCACTTTTGATTATCTGTTGCTTACTTGCGTGTCATCCAGAGTCATAGATGACTCAAATTCTCACCTGCTAGTATTTCAATTGTCTTCAGAATGTGCTCTTTTAACTTAATTTTTCCTTCTAATCGAACCATTTGATCTGGATTTAGATACTTGCATTATACCAAAGTTGTGCTGCATGAAACCTTATACGCAATGATATAATAATATCGAGTCATCTGTAATGTCGGAAACCTTATTTAGACTATGCAGTTTGCAGTTCATATTAAAGCCCACGAAATAATTCTCAGCCCAACAAAAAAAGAATAATTCTAAGCCCAACAAGCCCAACTGCGCTTCCCAACTATCAAATCTGCACCGTCCATTCCTCATCGGATGCCTTCACGCCGCCACGTAGCGGAGAGCAAAGCAAAACCCTAGCTAGAGCCACACCCGAAGGTATAGATTCCCCACCCCGCCGCCTCCACGCATTCCTTCTCCCACCAAAACCCTAGCCGCGCCGCCGACGCCGACGACCAGGTAAGGAAGGAGATCCGCCGCCGCCGCCGCCGCCGCCGCCATGAAGCGCAACCCACGCGTGACGAGCTCCCGGCGGAAGTGCCGCAAGGCGCACTTCACGGCGCCGTCGTCCGTCCGCCGCGTGCTCATGTCGGCGGCGCTGTCGTCGGAGCTCCGCCACAAGTACAACGTGCGGTCCATCCCGATCCGCAAGGACGACGAGGTGCAGGTGGTGAGGGGGAGCTACAAGGGGCGCGAGGGCAAGGTGGTGCAGGTGTACCGCCGCCGCTGGGTCATCCACGTCGAGCGGATCACCAGGGAGAAGGTGAACGGCTCCACCGTCAACGTCGGCATCCACCCCTCCAAGGTCGTCGTCACCAAGCTCAAGCTCGACAAGGACCGCAAGGCCATCCTCGACCGCAAGGCGCGCGGCCGCGCCGCCGACAAGGCCAAGGGCAAGTTCACCGCCGATGACGTCGCCGCCGCCGCCGCCGGGGGTGCCGCCGCCACCGGCGCCTCGCTCCAGGAGATCGATTAGGCTCGTGGGTCGGATCTGCTGGTGCTCGTACTGTTCCTCCCCCTCCTTATCTAGCTTTTGTTTCTCTATCAACTGCTTCTGTTAGGAGTTCATGCTACCTGAACACTGCTTGCTGCTTTATCATTGAAAATGTCTCCATGAGAGTTTTGGATCCTTGATCTATATCTACGATGTGGCTCTGTCTGGGATTCTGAGTTATGAAGAAATCATTATAAGTCTAAATGCTCCTGTTTTGTTTGTGTTGCTTAGATATACTGAATGACATTTCATGGACTGTGTTACCTAGATATACCGAATGATTCTAGGTTGATAAGACCGTGGTTTGCTGGATGATATCTAGCCCCTTAATTTGACTGTGAGTCTTGCATCTCAGGTTGTAACTCATCATATAGGCTTAGTTTTACTCTCAAGTTAAGCATTTCAACAAATCATCTAGGCTCATAGTCCTACTTCTGAATCGAGCATTTCAGGTTATAACACATCACTGGAGTTTAATGCGACATGGTGTTGCACTATCATACTGCTTTCCTTAGGGCAACCGGCATTCCGTTTGGATCCTACATGAACTAGGAAATATCTGGTTGAGTGGTTGACTGTTGATTATACCTTGCTATGAGTGTATGACTTCCTCCATATTATATTCTTATATTGAATCGATTTGAAATGATCTTATTGTTGGTATGATATGATGCATACGGAGCATGGCGTCGCTATTTCTAGCTTCAGGTTAGTAGGCTGGACTGGCTGGTAGCATCTTGCTTTCACATGATGTTTTGTTGCTAGGTTTTTTCTGTCGATTCATCAAATTTTCTACTCTACTATTGAGCTTTGTTTGAACGGTTATTTAGCACTAGAATGCAGTTCTTTTTAGTGACCCTTCCAATACGGTTATGCATATGCTCTGTTTGAATGGCTCAGCTAAGACATCAGGGTTTACCAATGCATGAGTTATGTCTTTCGATCGATGTGGTTTTCCTGTGCTTTCAAGGCTGTGGGAGTGAATTTCCCGTTATGATCCTTTTATTGTCATGTTTCAACCTTTCTGTGTTGATGATTGTGCGTTCCACCTTTAATTACCGCTGGATTCAGGCATTCCAACGCACTACATAGCTACCAGATAGTCTATTTGTTCTTATTTAGCGGCTGACATGCTAAATTAGGTTTCTTACACAAGCGCATTTTGTGTATTTGTATGATGGAGTTTTGATTCCTCAGCAATCTGGCCCTGTTTATGAAGCAGGTGCATTGTGAATCTGTGATACGGGTAAGGCCCTGTTTAGTTCGCGAAAAGAAAAAACTAAAAGAAAATTTTTGCGTGTCACATCCGATTGGATGTCGGAAGGGGTTTTTGGACACGAATGAGAACTAATTTCATAACTCGCCCGGAAACCGCGAGACGAATCTTTTGAGCCTAATTAAGCTGTCATTAGCACATGTGGGTTACTATATCACTTATGACTAATTATGGACTAATTATGCTAATTATACTCAACAGATTCGTCTCGTGATTTCCATGTAAACTGTATAATTAGTTTTTGTTTTTATCTATGTTTAATGCTTCATGCATGTGTCCAAAGATTTGTTTGATGTGACGTTTTTGGGAACTAATCCAGGCCTAAGTGTTGCTCCCTCGCCTCTCAGTCTAATTAGTTGCTGCCTCTCAGTCTAATTAGTTGCTATTGGGCATTATGATGGTTTCTAGTATGCGGGTTTGTTAATACTTTCAAGAATTCTGGCAATGTATTTCCATGGTATTTAAGTCGATCCCTATGTTTATGCGTAAGCATGAATATTGAACCGTATCTGTCAATCGAATATTTGGTTTGCATCAGTTTTGAAAACGGATGTTGGTGATAGAAACGGTCGAGGGGATGGAAAACGTGATCGTATAGGCTGTGCTCTCTTTCCTGGGCATGTCTCCGGAGTCCATGAAGAGACCAAATGGGTCAGCTCGACGCCTTATCTGTGGTGCGAGCAGATCTAAGTCCACTTTAAGTCCCTCAAATATAGGTGATATCTTGAACCACTAACAAGCTGACGTGGCATGTTAACTATTCTAATCGACTGAATCAGAAAACAGGGCCCACATATCAGCATCACTTCCTCTTTCTTCCCTCATGGCCTCATGTCTATTCTCTCGACTGTTGCATACTCGCTTGCTCCATCGCCCATCTGTTTGGCTGGAGCTTTTGGCAGCTGGATATTCTTTTAAAAGTTGTGCTCTTAAAAATAATCTAGATTTTTACTTGGATTCTGAGAATCTATAATTGTATAGGAGCTAGATTTTCACTCGGATTTTTCGGATTCTCACCGGCTATACTTCTTAGA
The DNA here is from genome assembly GCA_000338895.3 of Oryza meridionalis. Classification (NCBI taxonomy): domain Eukaryota; kingdom Viridiplantae; phylum Streptophyta; class Magnoliopsida; order Poales; family Poaceae; genus Oryza; species Oryza meridionalis. Next base: position 1,943,542 of record CM002524.2, read on the forward strand.
ATTAAGTTTCCCCAGATAGACCTTTGGAGATCAGTTGCGGACAGGATATACGTCGAGCAACGCCCTGCTGCGCAACACCGCCACCTTCACTAGAGACCTATGGAGATCGAGCTCCTCGACCTTACACACCGCTGGCCTCCCCTCCTCCTCCCTTTCCGCCTCACTCTAGTGCCGATAGCGTGGGCGCTTGAGGAGGCTAGTGATAGCTTGACGAATCACAAGCACGTGATGCAGATCGCTTATATATGTGGTGCTGCCCTTGGTCTAGAAATTCGTTGATACCCCAAATGTCCAAACGATTTCATGGATAATCCCAAAACAGATGCATATATAGCACATCCAGAGCAAGCTAGCACCTCGATCTCCCATCGCCTGCACCGGTTCTTCACTGGCATCGTACGTCGAGTCTTCCTTGTAGATGCAACCTGACGTCAGGGGAGCTGGGAGGTCATCGTCGCCGCTCCTAATGAGATTTCACTCTTGATGTGTAGTCGTCGACGTTGACCTTTGCCACTGCCAACTCCGACTTGTCCCAGAACCGGCGGTGGGAGCAAGAATTGCAGCAACATCAAATGGCTGAGTACACGTTCTAGGCCATCGCCCCGTTCTTTACCCACGAGCGGCTCGGGCATCCATGTCCTCTCCATGGGTGCCGCTGCAGAAAAGAGACGGGAGAAGATAGGAAGAGGAAGAGGAAGGGACATTGACATCTTGCCTCACATGCTAACTTAGTCGGTTGGACTAGTTAACGAGTCACGTCAGCGGAAATGACTCTCAAAACCGCTGAGGAAGTCAAACTACATCGGTTTAAATAGTTTAGGGGTTAAAATATCCGGTATTGCGGTTGAGAGATATTAGGATGAAAACGGTCGGAAAAACCCTCTACCATTTTTATTTCCATATTTTTTTCTCGAAAATAGAATCGGAACAGTAGACTTGAAAACAACAACGCTATCGTTAATATCGTTATATCGGAAACAGGACCATCAAAACAGAATCTACCAATATTGGTCGGAAGTCAAAAATTCATATCGAAAACAACGGAATGTGCCATAATCACACATTTAACTATGCATGAAGATGACTTTATAACTTTATTCTTGCATCATCACACTCCACATAACACCGTTATATGATGATTAATGATATGATAATAAGTTCGACGGACAATATAAACAAAGTTTAACGGTACTTCAACATCGTTAAGGAGACCAAAATTCAACAAAGTCCACTTGCCACACCTTAGCTAGGGCTAATGGGCTGTAAGCCTACCAGATTTCCTTGATTCATAGGCTTCTGATGGGTTGGGCTGGCTAAGCTGCTGGGGAAGTTTTGGATTTTTTTTTTTTTGGAATTTTGACGAAATTATCGGACAAATACGTTACCGATAAAACGGTCGGAAAAACCTCCATCCCATTTCTGGAAGATATTACCGTTTCAATTTGCGACACCGACAATTACCGATATCGACTGAAACGGCTGATGCAAACCGGAAACGATAGCTAGATATCTAGGAAATTGATACAAATCGCACATGTTCGAGGGAGTTAAAGTTGACTTATTCCCCGGGCAGTTGCTGTTGCAATTGGAGACGAGGGACCCAAGAAGCCAGGCCATGTCCGTGTAGCGCCCATGGTTTGTGAAGACATGACCTCACCGATCGATTGATTCTTTGGGCCCTCGGCATCGCGTTAACAGTGAGAGCATCATATATAGCAAGACCATAATTGCCAAGTTGAGCCGCCTACGTACGTCTGTGAGAGCTGCAGTTGTGTTGTACAACAGCCACAAGCGCTCTCACTGCTTCACGTCATGCATCACGGGCTCATTGTAACATCGCCTGCACGCACTGATTTTCGCCTGGCTCGGTACGTCGGCACTGCACTCCCTGATCCTGAATATGAATGAAATACTACCAGAGAATGGACTATTGGCGACTGCCCCTCACTCACAAAAAGTCAGAATGCCGTCACGATATGCCCCTCACGCTTGATTGGTCATTCGGTGACTGTGACTGATGTAAGTTGCTGGGAAATACCTTTGGTGACTGGGTAGCCATCACAAAATACTCCCAGAGCTGCATATAATATAATTAATTAGTATGGTAATTCCGACAAATAACTATGACAAATGCAAGTGAACCTATAGACATGACGACGCAAAATCAGGCACATCCACATTAAAATTTCACAAGAAAATACATAGATCACCATTAATCATCCATAAGTAGTACTTTTACTTAATTCATATTGTAACAGTACATAGCAACAATGTCTTAATGTCTATAGTGTAGCGCATATTGTAACAGTACTTTTACTTAATTCATATTGTAACAGTACATCTCAACTGGACCCCTTGTGTCCCACTCGATCGATATGATTCAGGTAGCGCCTCAGCCAGCCAGCCAATCAGCCAGCCGCCGTAGCGCCCAACACTGCAGATTTCCACTGTGCTACCACATGTACGCACGCATCTCATCGATCCGTCCAGTCCATTCATTATACCGACCGTCACCTGGACTGGTGTTAAGTAGCCACACAGCTAGCTCGAGATTTCGAGAAGCAGCCCTGGCCCGATGAGTAGCCCATCCCGAAAAATCCTTAGCATAGGCATAGTTTCATATTCTGAATTCTAACACTATAGATTGTTAGTAGAATCTCGATGGAAATATTTATTTATAGCTAGGCTGTTTTGAAGAGGTAAATGTTATAGAAGAAACTATAGATATTAGAAGTTCAGCAAGCTAGGCCTCGATCAGCTAGCTGCTATAGGCATGTACTCCCTCCGTACTAGAATATAACAAGTTAGTAAGTAGGTAGAAGTGAATGGTAGAGGGTTGCGATTGGATGAGTAGTGAATGTAGGTGGAAAAAGTGGATGATGATGGAGGGTTGTGATTGGTTGAAAAGAGAATGTTGGTAGAAAAGTTGTTATAGTTTGGGACAAATCCTGATGGCTAAAGTTGTTATATATTAGTACGGAGGGAGTAGTACATATTGATCGATCTATCACGTATTTATTGATCCAGCCATTGATATTTATATGATCGATCGAGCACGAGCACTAGTCTGTTCTCTGTTGACAAGCTGAAAGGAAACAACCATAATAACAATAACAATGATAATAATGTTTTTTAAAAAAGCCATCACTCCAGGATTCTAGGTCGAGGGTCAGTACATCATGTACGTAGCAAGACATCAGATGCGCAAATACTAACTCCAGCTACTACAGTAGCTAGTAGTAACATCAATCTGGACGCAAACACGCAGCAGCACCAACATTATTTGTCCTTGCAGCAAGTAGGTCGAGCTAGCTAGTCCCATGCAAATGGATCATTGATATCTCGCTGTGTTTTATTCACATCAAAATTAGAAGTTTGGTTAAAATTGAAACGATATGACAAAAAAGTTAGAAGTTTATGTGTGTAGAAAAAGTTTTTGATGTGATAAAAAAGTTGGAAGTTTGAAGAATTATTTTGGAATTAAACACGGCCATCGTTAATACACTCACACTGACGAGTGAGAATACTACGCTGAAAACCCTGCACATTGCCATGTTGCCCCTGCCTATACTGCTAGTGCATGCGCCACCTGTTTTTCGATCCCCAGCTACTAGCGCTGATCGAGACGACGGCCAATGATCATATGCAAGTAAAAATTTGCAAGCAAAAGCGCATGTAGTGCAAAACCATGGGCGGGCTAGCCGCTACACGGTGGGCTGCACTGTGCCCTAACTACTTGGAACTCTGTCCATTTTCAAAAGATCGTTGGCAACTTGGTACTAGGAATGCTGCTAGGATCACTGTGCTCATTGCGTCCGATTATTGCTTTCGTTGCCATCAACAGAGCCCAAACACTGTCGACTACAGTCTGAATGTCGACACCCCCCTGATCATGGATTCAAAGCTAGATAGCTACATGATGCACGCATACTCCTTGTCAGCATTAATCCTAGTCGTCTCTGCTTGTCTGCATATCTCTCCTTGTCAGCATTAATCCTAGTCGCCCCTGCTTGTCTGCATATTTCAATATTCATGTTTAATTTGCAAATGCAATGGTTCATCAGATCGAGATACTACTACTCCAGCTAGTTAAAGTTTCCAATTTCTTTGCACTGGTAGTACAGTAGTAAAAATGAATTCGGAGCTTTCAGCTAACGTACTGTCTGATTAATAACTCGATCGTGATAAAACATTTTGATGCGTGACCAGTGAATTAAAACAGCCGATCTGGACTTCTGGGGACGGTTTTTATATGAGACTAAGCTATTGGAAGCTGTCGTCACCGTGTTCAGCGATGCACAACATCATGTTTCTGCAAATAATAGTGCTCCTCTTCCTTACAGTGGCCCAGGCCTGAATTTGTCCAAAGCTCAACCTTTGCAGCTAGCTACCGCTGCATTACTGCGCACCATAAAGTTGCACTTGTACGACCATCCAATCAGCTTCTCTCAAGTTTCCTGTGCTGTGCTCATATGGTTTTATATCTAGAAACCGTTCCCGAACATTTCTGTCACATTGCTTGTCTGTTTCGCTGAGAATCAATAAAGAAGCTCACTGGCTGCTCTTGCTCGGCCCAGCTCCAACAGGGATCTCGACCCAGGGATGCCAAAAATATCCAAGAACAACATCATTGATGTCTCTTACACCCTTTAGATCCCACCCCAAAATTTTTCACCCTATCACATCGAACGTTTGAACACCTACATGAAGTATTAAATATAGGCTAAAAAAATAACTAATTGCACAGATTGCTACTAATTTGCAAAACAAATCTTTTAAGCCTAACTGCTACATGATTTGTCAATGTGGTGCTACAGTAAATATTTGCTAATAACGGATTAATTAGGCTTAATAAATTTGTCTCGTGGTTTACTGACGGATTCTGTAATTAGTTTTTTTATTAGTATCCGAACACCCCATGCGACACCCTATATAATATTCGATATGACACGCCAAAACTTTATACCCCTGATCTAAACACCCCCTTACTCCAGATTGAGATGGCTGCATGCTGGTTATTTTATTACCGATGTAAGTGGACAATAATCCTACCATCCGTATAAAACCCGTTTACTAGTTTATTTTCTACATGATATTTTGAATTTTAAAAAATAAAATAAACTAGAAGTAAAATAAGCAGACAAAATAATCCCACTTTTGCCCGCTCCACTTGCATTCCTATCGGTTATGAGGGTACGTCTTGATTAACAATTCAGTTTAGCGTGTACTTGTACAAAACAATTCAGTAAAATAAGTCTTGATTAACAACTTACGCAAGTGTGCATCGTATATATGATTTAGAAGCTGAAATATTTATTCCATTATCTTAAAAAAGTTATCCTAATGCCTGGTTTAGTTCTCTATTTTTTTTTCAAAAACATCACATCGAATCTTTGGACACATGCATGAAGCATTAAATATGGATTAAAAAAACTAATTGCACAGTTAGGGAGGAAATTGCGAGATGAATCTTTTGAGCCTAATTAGTTCATAATTAGACATAAATGCTACAGTAACCCACATGTGCTAATGACGAATTAATTAGGCTCAAAAGATTCGTCTCGCGGTTTCCAGGCGAGTTATGAAATTAGTTTTTTCATTCGTGTCCAAAAATATCTTCCGACATCTGGTCAAACATCCGATATGACACCTAAAAATTTTCTTTTCGCGAAGTAAATAGGCCCTAAAAGCCTTGCAATATTGGAAGATGATTGTGTACTAGTACATCGTATCTGATAGAGTGAATAAATGCGCATCAGGGTCGCTGCTTCAAAGGAGAACCTACAATGTTGGTGTAGCAGTAGCACTCAATCCTAGCGCATTAACCAGCGACCTACTCACGGGATGCAGAATATGCTCTTATGCATTTTATTGCATGCCTATACATGTTGCTATCACGCTAAAAATAATTACTTAAGAATCTTTAACTCTCCAGATACATATACATTTGGTATCACAACCTTTATCACAAGTTTAATGGAAAGCTAGCTGAGGATTATGGATATGCAGGAATGATGCCCTTTTTAATAATAGAATGATTGATTCTCCTTTGCGGGTTATCTCATTGGTTCTGTTTCTAGGCTATCCTTCAAAAGTGGGGTTTGCAGAATTTTATTGCCGTGGCATGCCAGCAATTGGAACGGGTGGCTAGGGAGTTTTTTTTTTTACCCAAGAACATAAGTGACGATCTAGTCTACGGATTGATGGCTCTTAATCATTCCTGTCATTTGCTTACTTTTTTCAAATCCAGTGTGTGTTTAGCTGTGTGCATCTTAGTTATGTAAAGGCCAAGAGTATTTAATTTCATTACGATTGTATCGTGATATAATTGATTGAGTTTAATAAATCTTCCATTATTAAAAAAAAGTACTAGTTTCAAACGGTGAAACTAATAAGCACCTGGTGTAGAATTCAGAAATGAACTGATAGACAGAAATTTGTTTGGGTTCATAGGTTTACGCACCAAGTACACTGTTCTTTCTGAAATAAAAGTACTGAAATGATCGAGTGCGCGGCCCGTTTGTGGTATACGGTGGTGATGTACTATTTTGCTAAAACAAGTATACAGTATCACGAAATTATGGAAGGGCAGCAGCAGCAGCCCGGGAGCCTCGGATGCTGTACCATGTATAGCTGGCATTGGAATCAGCCGTCATCGTGGTCCTTTGGATTCTTTTGACGGTGCAGATTGGATTTGATTGGTCGAGTATCCTGTTGACACTGGTCAATGCAGAGCACGCCAGTTCCAATTGCCAAAAGGTGGGCTATAATTGGATCTACTATATATCAACAAATGCAAACAGTTATGCTCTATAATTGGATCTAGCCATATCAACTGTCCCATATACGATCCAACGTCCTTTTCATCCTATGTCATCACTGCACCCCACAAATGGTCCATATCCCATTTTCCACACATAGGAAATCTGGCTGAAAAACTTGGAAACTTCCAAAATAACAAATTTATATATATGCGCACATAAAAAGAATATTTTGATTAATGAAGAGATGCGAAACTGATGAGAATATATTGGTTGTTTAAATAAGATTGTTATTGAATATATATTAAAATAGTAGTATGCATGTTAGGATGAAAGGGTAAATATATGGTGTAAACCAATATATACGTGGAAACCATGCAAGCTACATGATGGAAGTTCTCCATACGAGAATGTTTTTTTTGATTTTTTTTCAGGACTTCTATGCAAAAGTTCCTAAAACTTTTTGTCGTAGTTTCCACTGCATATTTTTTCACGAGGAAAACATGCTATTTTCAGAAATCAAATGGAAATTTCGATCACCGACAGATGCCAAATTATTACTTCAAAAGCATCATATCAATCAATTACTAGTACCATATAAGAACCTCAGCTGAAGGGGACTCACTATATATTTTTTATCTTTATGCAATTTAGTATTATCTCAGTTGCACGTGTACCATGTAGATACCAGATGAGATGTGCTACCCAATTAACTTTTTTTTTTTGGAAAAACAACATATATGTGTATAAATTGTGCCTGCAATGCGACCACTTAATACATCAGAAATGGGCCCAATTAAAGGCTCTTGTACGTAGGGGGATGAACCTAATTAGTAAGGCTCATGTCCATTCGTCCAGGTCACTCTCCGTCCTCTGCTTCCACTTGGCCAATTGATTCAGCAAGATTTCAAGTGCACACGATGCTGAATCGTTATTGGTTATTACAGGCCGTACCCCCTTGATTTTAATGGCAATACACAACTGCTATCTACTGTCACAAAACACATGGTATCGGAGGCGATAAGGTTTTCAAATATTAATGCAGCTTTGACAACTAAATTTTGTCATAACATACTTATAAAACTCGACAAAACATACTATAATGTACACTATTTTTGGGGTGAACACAGTTACTATTTTCATACATCCAATCTTACAATATTAAAATATTAATTAAGATTGATGTTTCACCTCTAGAATTTTTAGTGCTCTTTGTGAGTAATGTTTTTTTTTTGCTCTTTAATTATTGAACGGGTATTTGTAATAAGTGGATGTAACTTCTTTGAAGCAAAGTATAGTCCATTATCTCAAAAGAACCACACACTCACACACCACCAAATGCATCCTCTAACACACGGCAAAGGACAGTGGTAAATCTCTGCCCCTTACTAAACTTCTATTGAAATCACAACCACATGTATGCTTATATTGGTTTTGAGAGTCCCTTGGGTCAATAGGACTAAATGGATCAAAACTTCTGGTCAATTATATTATTCGGAGTTTCTAGATGTAAACAGGAAAAAATATAACTTGTATTAGTAAGAACTATGCTCAACATAAAAAACCATTTGAACCAAACGATAGAATGTGGGCTATAGACTAAGAAAAGTAAAACACCCACTAGCTCAAACTACCACATGCATAGATTGAGTCAAGAGAAGTAATAATGGTACAGAGAGAAGCCAAATTTTTTCACCGAAGTTCGGATCCGACGATCCTAAATATTGAGGGACTCATAAGAGCTAGGTCGCATTCGACTGGTCTAAATGTGCCAAACGACCACGAAGATTAAGCTCGGTTTTGACTCAATTTACCACTTTCCCTTGTGGAGGGGGAGTAGATCATTCACAATTTTTCTCGGGCTCTCCACATGGGTTGGAAGTGCGCATGATAAGACTAAACCTAGGGGTGGGCATTCGGTATGACCGAAAATTTTGGTATCGGTCTTCGGTCTTTCGGTCATTTCGGTCTTTGAAAAGTGAAGATCGAATTTCAACACAAAAAGTGAAGATCAAATTTCAACACAAAAATGTCAGGACCGACAAATTCGGTCTCGGTCCTGACCGAAACTGAATAACATTTTCATATATGCAAAGAAATAATGGAAATTTTCAACACAAAAATCACAAAAAAAATTCGTAAGCATGTATGAGTAAAGACTCTTATTAGGTTGCATGCCTAGAAGAAGTAGGGATGTGAAAATTAGAGTTTAATCCTATTGAAATTAGTGGATTGTAGGTTGCATTTAGGCATATTTTGTTAATTTGGTCTTTTCGGTCTATTCGTTTACCCGAGGTGACTAATTGATCGAACAAAATTTGGTCTTTCACTATCTAGGACCAAATTTCTTGGTCTCGGTCTCGGTTTTTTCGGTTCGGTCTTTTTCTGCCCGCCCCTACCTAAACCACCTAGAGCCCTAGAAAGGAAGGCCTCCAAGAGTAACTAGTATGAACACTAGCTTGGCTTCGAACTCAAGTGCTCAAGAGTGAAGTTCTCAAATGCATTCAAATGCCCAAATTTTATCCAATCTCACAAGGATCTCTCTTAATGCAAGGTGGAGAGTGAGTACTGGGAGTGTGTTTCAAAGAATGAGCCAACCAACCTATCAAAGGAGGGGAATAAATATCCCAACCGGCCAACTAGCTGTTACTCACAACAATTTAATCCATGAACTTCCACCCTCCTAGGCCTAGAACTTGTGGCCTTTTCTGAAATATCAGACAAAACTCTTTGCCAAAACTTCTGGCTACATCAGCTGCTATACATAACACTTCGAATGGATACCCAACCCCTTTGAACTTCCGACCAACCCTGTCAACCCCGAAAGTGTAAGTGTTGTGAATTTTATATCTCATCAAATATTTCTTGAGCACTTGAGACAACGCATACTACACCATATGCACGAGAGCCTCTTAATAGTGGGACATTCCTAGAATCGAAATAAAGAGAAAACCGACGCTTCGGTGTCTTGAGTCCATTTTCCACTAGTCGTTTCTTTTGTAGGGTTCATTGTTGTTTCAATCAACATCTCCGTTGAAGTTGATCCCTATACATGTCCTTAATAAACATGTTAGTGTACTAACCGCTTTGTCATCAATATTCCAAAACCCACTTAGGAGGCCTAGATGCACTTTCAGATTTGAATTGTGGTGGGTGAAGTCATGCACCTAGAACTCCACCATCATACAACCAATGCTTCCAAGAAAATTTGAAATTTTATTTAGGCAAAATTTATTACGAGCCACTGAAAAAGTGTGGTCTTTGCTAGTGGATACCAAAATAACGTGAAATTTGCCCAAGGACACTCCAAAAGTGTGATAATTTGCTGTAGGACACCAAAAACATTAAAATACAACATGCATCCAATTGATGAGAGAGAAAACATATAAAATATCAGTTTTGCCCCCATCTTCTTCTCCCTTCTCACAGTCTTCTTCAAGCAACATGCATCAACGGTGAAGCTGCTGTGGCAGCTAGAGGGCATCCAAATCCGGTTGACTGTGCACGCTCACCTCGTCATGAAGTCACTGCCACCAGGCGCTGAAACCTGATAGACGATGCATGTGCGTGCCGCCGTGAACTCGCCACTATTGCACCGTGCCACCTCGCAGCCTCACCACGAGGTCACCATCGCCCCCTGCTGCGTTGAGGTCGCAGGCTGCGCACGCCCCGCCACGAGGTCAGCGCTGCTGCGCCGCCCCACCACGTAGTCCTCACCGTTGTGCTGCCATCACTCGCACGCGTGCCCCATGTTGCTCGTGACGTTGCAGCCCCCCCCCCCCCCACTCTGTAGTCGTAAGCATTGCACCGCTCGCCGATCCGCCGCAAGGTCGTCGCCACCGCGCGGTACAGTTGCATCGCTGCTTCTCATGCCCTCCCTCCCTCTGCGGGTTGCGCATGAGTGGAATGGATGGAGGAATAAGATATGGGCAACAAAGTCATTTTATATAAATTCTTACCAATCTAGTGAAAATAATATTTTAATGGCATTAGTGTCCTACAACAAATTACCATACTTTTAGAGTGTGCTCGAGCAAATTCATGTTCTTACGGTGTCTACTAGCAAAGACCGCACTTTGTGAATGTCCTGTAGTAAATTTGGCCTTTTTTTAAGGCATGCCCTAAACAACATATATCCAAATGTTTGTTACCCGAGGGAATATATTTACTATAGTGAAATGAATTAACATCTTGTAATTAAAAACAATTATTAAAATAGGAGAGAGATATATGTAAATTATGATCAAACCTTCTCTCCATTTGAACATGACAGAAAAGAGAAAAACACTTCTATGTTCTCACTTTCTTATTAGGGCTCTTTCAAACGCAAGATTTTAACAGGGTTTATGCAGGAATTTAGATTAAATAATCCTTTAAAAATCCTCCGTTACAAAGAAGACCTTAGGGTTCTATGCGTCTCAAAGTACATTTAAGGGGAAGTTGTAGAATCATGCTTTCAAAGTGCAAACAATTGCCACTAAAATATCTTACTAAAAAGGGTCATCCCTCGTCTCCTCCCCCTTCTCATGTTGCGGTCGCCTCCCTGATGAAAAGAAAAAAAAACCAACTAAGCTCATAGACTATTTTTAATTGTATGGACTTACTAATACATTTGGCCCATCCCTAATTGCACAGCCGATTCAACGTCCATGTTTGTTGTAATTAGTTATTATAGAAAACTATATGAAGCACGGTATATTAGGATGACATATGTGGTTTAAAATAATTGATCAAGATTATTTTTTGGACTGTCTAATTTTTTTTAGAAAAAGGCCAGTGGCCCGGCTTATATTGAAAGCCCAGTGCGGGAGTGTGCTAGGCAAAGCCCAGCCCGGCTTATGTTGATGCAAAAAACACATCAAATTTGGTCGTTAATAGAGTACCATTACCTACCTGCCACTTTGACCCAAGTTTCATCCACTTTCTTGCACGAAGCACCCCAACCCAGAATTGAGAAGCTCTATCAGGGGAGCATTGGAACATCCCAACATCGTGTAGGTATTTCTTCCTCAATAGCTCAACACACAAACTCTTATCAGGGGATTCAATCTTAAACAACTATTTAGCTAGTAAAGCAGTGTTCAGTATTCTAGTTTCAGTAAGCCCCAGTCCCCCAAACTCTTTAGGGAAAGCTAGATCAGACCACTTCACCATGTGGTATTTCATGCCTTGTTTATTTACTAGCCAATAGTATCTACCACTAATTAAGTCAAAGTTATGATGTAATCATTCATAAAGCTGATAGAAACCCATAGCATATGATGGGATAGAGGATAACCATGCATTGATGTGTACAACTCTACCTGCATGTGAAAGAGTATTATCAGATCAAACACCTAGTTTCTTCTCCATTTTTTGAGCTAAGAAGGACGGTATGCAAATTAAAACAATCGAAAATCACGCACACCTTTTTTGCTTTCGTCATCATGTATCTAAAATCTCTATTAGAGCAAGTTTAATAGTATAGCCAACTACTGTCTCCAAATCATATATAGTCGATTTAATAGTTAATTCATACAATAGTTACCTATAACATATAGTACACAATTAATACCTAGATTCACTTATCATAAACACATGTATCTTGGAGCCCGTGCTGCAGCTGGCTACAAATCTGTAGTCTACTGCTCTTCTCTTTTCTTTTTTATTTTCTTAAAATATGTTTATAGCTGGCTTATAGTTTACTATTGCTCCCCTCTTATATTCTTAGAGCTGATCAGCTTGAGCAGGAGAGCAACATGAAGGGTACAGTGCATACATATGAATCCACGAAAAGTATAGGTAGAAAACTTCAGTGCCATGAGGGACCCCATATATATGGGGCCATGCTATACAGCTGAAATGTGCATGCCTTTAAACATTCACAGTAATCAACCTCTTAGAATATATTCCACCAAAAACTATTATCTCCTCGACGGTTGCCATGATTGTACGGACATGCATGTATATATAGTGAAACAGTTCACCCTGTCTTTTCTGCAGATATAATATTAGTACTCATCAGTTTTCAATTAAATTTGACCAATCAACCAATCGTACTAATTAAATTATATTAATTGCTTGATCGCCATGTTTAAAGTAAGCGTGCTTGTGCATGATCGACCTACATATAATATTTCCTATGTTTTAATTTAGTACTTTAGTTTAATTACACTCTTTTGGGGATCTTAATTAATTTCGAGAGAAACAAAGCACACTTTGGCAGAAATTAAAAATATATATACCTGGACTGGATGAAATTAAGAGGACTCGAATGTGAAAATAAAACAAGTTTGCGTGGCCTGTCCTTAGAACAGAATACATGTCAGAAAACATGCACAACCACGCGGGAAGGAACAGGAGGCCCAGATGGATGCGTACAGGAAAAAGTACATACTAGTAAGTGTGCATCTTTCTTTTGCCTGAAAGCGACAATTAAATTGTTTCGCCAAAAAAAAACCCAATTAAAATTATCAGTAAAAATACTAAATTAGGTAAGAATATATATATGTATGCTCACGGACCATTTCTGTGGAAAAGCATGCTGGCTTGCACGAATCAAATTAATTAAATATGGTACACATCAAAACTAAATAATAGCATCGACCAAAATAGTCGATTACTAACAGAGATTCTCGTAGCCACACATGCCTAAACAGTAGGCACAAACGAACACTTGCCTGAAAAGATCACGCAAAAAATATAGCATAAAATGACAGTCTCAACAGTGTAAAGTTTGCAAGAATGTGCAATTAGAAGCTAACATAAACACAAAACTAGCTATCATACATACGAGTGAAGGGCTGGAAGCAGCTAAGCTGAAAGCTCAACACAACATATACTACCAATCTAGCTACAAGGCCACTCCAAGTCGCATATATACTAGTATCTATAAGCTAGGCTGTTCTCTCTTTCCATTCGTCAAGAACTACCACGACGTCGACATCATAATCGTCAGAGAGCTCGAGAAATTTTTTAGTATCTTTGATCCAGATCGATCATGGAGCAAGAAGCTGCCATGGTCGTCTTCTCCTGCAACTCCGGCTCCGGTGGGTCGTCGTCGACGACCGATTCAAAGCAAGAGGAGGAGGAGGAGGAGGAGGAGGAGTTGGCCGCAATGGAGGAAGACGAGTTGATCCACGTCGTCCAGGCGGCGGAGCTGCGGCTGCCGTCGTCGACGACGGCGACGCGGCCGTCGTCGCGGTACAAGGGGGTGGTGCCGCAGCCGAACGGGCGGTGGGGGGCGCAGATCTACGAGCGGCACGCGCGGGTGTGGCTCGGGACGTTCCCCGACGAGGAGGCGGCGGCGCGCGCCTACGACGTGGCGGCGCTCCGCTTCCGGGGGCGCGACGCCGTCACCAACCGCGCCCCGGCGGCGGAGGGCGCGTCCGCCGGCGAGCTCGCGTTCCTGGCCGCGCACTCCAAGGCGGAGGTCGTGGACATGCTGCGGAAGCACACCTACGACGACGAGCTCCAGCAGGGCCTCCGCCGCGGCTCGCGCGCGCAGCCGACGCCGCGGTGGGCGCGCGAGCCGCTGTTCGAGAAGGCCGTGACGCCGAGCGACGTCGGCAAGCTCAACCGCCTCGTGGTGCCCAAGCAGCAGGCCGAGAGGCATTTCCCGTTCCCGCTCCGCCGCCACAGCTCCGACGCCGCCGGCAAGGGCGTGCTCCTCAACTTCGAGGACGGCGACGGCAAGGTGTGGCGATTCCGGTACTCGTACTGGAACAGCAGCCAGAGTTACGTGCTCACCAAGGGGTGGAGCCGATTCGTGAGGGAGAAGGGCCTCCGACCAGGCGACACCGTGGCCTTCTCCCGGTCGGCGGCGGCGTGGGGGACGGAGAAGCACCTCCTCATCGACTGCAAGAAGATGGAGAGGAACAACCTGGCAACCGTCGACGACGATGCCCGTGTCGTCGTCAAGCTGTTCGGCGTTGACATCGCCGGAGACAAGACGAGGTAACACGCAAGCGCAGCTAGCTGCATCGTATCGATCATATATATCACCCCGGCGCCTTCTTCTTCTTCTTCTTCTTCTTCTTCTTCTTCTTCACTTGTTCTTCGTTTTCTTCCTCTTCGATCTTCTCATTCATCTTCTGTTGCTGCCCTAGCTACAATGATCGATCGATGGATGATCCATATCATCGTTGATCCTTCGCTTCACATCAGGTTCATCATTCCTAGCTACATCGATATATGTACCTATAATTTGATGATGAGATGAACTTCTTCAAAATTCAAATTAATCTCTGAAGAAACCAACGGAGAATTAGGATCAGAGTGTGCTAGCTACATGTGAGCTAGAGATTAGAGAAATTTAAGAGTGTGTGTTATATGTAAATATATCGATCATTGCCAGATCGATCGAGGCGAAACTATAGAATTTTGCCTTGGGGTTTAATTAGCCTTAATTTGTACCCAAAAATTGAAACAAATCCGTCCCACGCATTGCATTGGGATGTGTAATCCGGGTTTCCATATGCATGGTTATAGGAATGTGCCATGTGTCTGCTATTGCTATATATAGTTATTAGTCTAGCTACATTTCCAAATCACATGTTAAATTTGTTGTTCTCATAATGGATTCCTCTGTTGGAGATGACTGTTCCTACAATATTATATTCGAACTTTTATGATCTCTTACTGTATGCTTGCTTCTTCTGCCTACATTTAACTTACTGTACTTGTTTAGCTAGGGTTACAGTAAAACTCCCTCTTCTTAATTTCCTTCTAATTACAAACTCGATTCTTCAAACATATATATTCAGCTCAGACTCATCCAAACCGCCTCTCTGTAATTCACACATTGCATGCCAGTTACTTCCTCTGCTTAGTTAATTACAAAGGAGCACGTATGCACATATCCCAAGATTCAGTACGTTAGTTTTGACTAGCAAATAGACTCACATTTAGTGATATATGCATGCACAAAGTAGTGGTACCACCACTACTGTAAATGTACTTCCAAATATATACTCACTATATCCTATAACAACAATATATAAAAAATGAGGACTAAGGAGGAATTTGGTTATCAAAAAATAGAAGGAATTTTGAGCATGTTGAGATTTAGCATAGCTCAACTGGTTAGATTCCTTGTGGTAGAACCAGCCCACCCGGGTTCAAATCGTAGATTTGACACGGGTGCTCGCATTTACGGCTAATTATTCTTTCAGTGGTAGGCGACGTACCCATCGACAGCGAGGCGTCTATGGTGACTTCGTCAATCTCAAGACATGCCGGTCCAGTCTTCCGGAGGTGCTCATAGGGGTAGGGTGTGCGTGTGTGTATTCATAGGGGTAAGTGTGCGCATGTTGTGAGCGCCTACGTTTGTACTGTGTTTCTCAAAACTGAAATCACACACCCTTTACCACAACAGCATCTCAATTAACAACAATATATAGCAATAGGAATTTATAGTTAGAGTTCAAACAACTAAAATATTTATCGCCTTTAAGATCTAGAAGATATATATATATATAGCTTCTATATATATATATATATATATATATATATTCACACACACACACACACTATGGACAGTGCAGTGGGTGTGCACTTTCAGAATCGAAATGAAGCCTACGCGTGTCTAAATATATAGCTAGTGATATTACTTTCCAGGTATTGACAACTGATCAGCTCTATTGCTTGCATGTTAGCTAGTTCTTTATCTCCCAAATTTAATTATATTTCTTTCCGAGTTAGTTTGTTTTTCGGCTTAATTATTTTGCTTAGCCCATCGAACCGAACACATCGTATGGGGGTGTTTAGATACAGGGGTATAAGTTTTGGCGTGTCATATTGAATATTATATAGGATGTCGCATGTGGTGTTCGGGCACTAATAAAAAAACTATAATTACAGAATCCGTTAGTAAACCGCGAGACGAATTTATTAAGCATAATTAATCCATCATTAGGAAATGTTTACTGTAACACCACATTGTCAATTCATGGAGCAATTAGGCTTAAAAGATTTGTCTCGCAAATTAGTCGCAATCTTCGCAATTAGTTTTTTTAGCCTATATTTAATACTTCATGCAGGTGTTTAAACGTTCGATATGACATGGTGGAAAATTTCGGGGTGGGATCTAAATAGGGCCTATGTATAGTTTGCACAGTTTAATTTGTTATATATAGTTGTATTTGGTATATAGATGGAATATATTCCTGAGCCGGCAATGGAGGACGAGCTACTCACGTGTGGTACGGTCGCCGGATGCATCAGAGGCTTGGGAGAGAAATGCTTAGAATTTTCTGGATTTTTCAAAGAAAAAACTATACTAATGCAGCATGCTTCCTGCTATTAATTTCCATGAATTTAATTGGAAGCATAGATCAATCATCCAAAGGTTTCAGGAGTATCTACAAATTGTCGCAAGTTTTTTGAGTGAAAAATTTTCAGATATAACTAACAGTATAAGTGTGAATGAGCCGAGCTCGAGTTGCCCAGGCTCGAGCTCAACACAAGCTTGAGCTGGGCCTATTGCACCTTCGAGCTTTTAGACAAGCTTGATTCGAGCTCGGCCATAAGTAAGATAATATATATTTTAATGATAATATCTTGATAAGTATAATTATTAAAATAAATATATTTGTGCTAACACATGCTAATTTATTGTGTAAATTGATATTAATATATATATTGATCTATTAGTTTATCAAATCAATAAGGTGAACAAACAATATAAACTATACATAATCAAGCTCGGCTCGATAATAAAGCTCGCGAACTTTTGCTCAGGCTCGGGTTCGACTCATTTGGAGCTTAGGCCGAGCTTGAACAGGGCCTAGGACGAGCAAGCTCGAGCTGCTCGCGAGCCTCGAGCTTTTTTAATAGCCCTAACTATAATAGTGTTGTAACTACACTGTAACTACTATATAACTTATATAAAACTTGTATTCAACTTTAGTTAATTTGGTTGCTTAGTATCTAGATCTTACACGTGACGTGTGAAAATTTCTTTCTAGCAATTTTTTCCTTCATACACAAATCTTGAGATGATCCGATGGCCACAAATTTAAAAATTTTGAGGATAAAAAACTTGCAGAAATTTTCTAGCAATTTCGTATTGTTAATTAGACGTGGATCCAACATGCATGCAAGGTCCATGATATATGAGTAGCTAGTCTCACTTATCATCTTCATCTACAATATATAAACTCCATAACACAAAGCCAGCCAGCAAGGAACTGTCTATGTGCAGTTATCATAAAGTGAAGCTAACTAAGGTAGTGAACTACCTTAATATCATACCATACGTTTTGTGTACTCCTCAACGTACACAATCCAAGGATTACCTCATCCTTGGAACGTACAATTTTATGAGATCTATTATTGTCTCAGCTGTGACTATGCAACTATGCTGTGAGGGCCACAAATTCTTTCCCACACATTTTGATCTAATGGAAGGTTGCCATTTTAATTATTTGGGAGTTAATTAACTTGACTAAATAAAGTTATTGTACATCTTATTCAAAATGTGGAGCCGCAGTTTGGACGTCCATATTTGATCATATTACAAATTAATTTGTTATATATATGCATGTCACAAGCAATACTATGCCACAAATACATATGTATACGCGTGTATTTGTTTCGATTGGAACCACAATTAAGTGAATTATTCTGAGCATGCACTACTTTGTACGTATCACCTTCAGAATGCTGCAACAATTTAATTACTTTTATAACTACATTATATATATACTTAATCTACTGTACGTCCCAGTTAATTGCTCTGCGCTGATATATCTTTGTACATCTGATAGTCTCGTAATATACTCAATCTGTCTTCTAGCATTCATCAAGAGGAGGCAGGTGTTTAGACTGCTTTCTCCTTAGGTTTCTTGGGACCAGCTCAATGGACTTTGAGGCCCATATAATAATCTAAGTATCTAATGTATTTAGGCCTGGCCCAACCTAATCCAATTCAGCGTCAAAAAAAAAAAAAACTAATCCAATTACAGTGCATTGTAATTTTGCTGACTGCATATGCAGCCGGTCTTGCCTGTATGCTTGCAATTGATGCACACTAGCAGAAATGCAGAATGCAGGGGAAGGACAAGAAAGTTTCATGATGTAAATGGTGTGTATCAAATGCTAATCATGATCGGTAGTTAGCAGACAGGTGAGCTGCACATCACTTCAATTCTGGGCACCAATTTTGGGACGAAGGTGTAGTACTAATCTGAACTATATGAAGCCATGCATTTAATTTTGTTGTGGACTTGTACGTGGTACAGTCGATCTAGGGATGATACAGTGTTTAAGGGACTTTACTCTTCATGAGATGTCACTGTGCAGGTGTCATGCTTTATTTTTTAGTGAAATTTGCTATAAGACACTTAAAATTTGTGTAATTTGCTTGTAAATATCGTAAAAATATGTCACGACCAAGACACTTAAAAAAACTAGTAATTTGTTACGGGACACTTTCAGTTCAATTGGATAGATAAATTCTTCGAAAAGACGAGAATGCCCCTCGGGTAAAAAGCTTTTAAGCCGAGTTTGAAGTGAAGATGGCATATGATATATGCTAGTGATTTACTTCTAGTGATGACAAATTTAGAGTTGCATAATTTCTAAATGTTTACTCTAACACCATGTTTAAAGCATGTGTTCATAGGGACATTCTTGTCTTTCTTAAGAATTTGTTTCTCCGATTGAGCTGAAAGTATCCTCCAGCAAATTACCACATTTTTAGGATGTCTTTCAGCTACGACATGTGTTTTTGATGTCTATTAGCAAATTTCACAAGTTTTGGATGTCCTGTAGCAAAATTACCTATTTTTTAAACTTGGAGAAATTATATATGTTCCTGCCTCATGTTGAACTCAAACGATAACTTCATCCCTAGTTTTCTTACTTTATGTTTCCTCTTATTTTTAAATCTAAATCTTGTGTTTGCCCATATTCCATCTGAAGGAGTACTTAACCATGTTAAAAACATCAATGTATGGTCTTGCAAATTTACCACAATTTTTATGAGGTCTTTGCAATTTAATTTCCCCCTTTTGACATCAAGCCTTTTGACATGCATTTTCACAAATCTAGTTAAAAAAAAGGAGCAAGCACAAACTTGTCATGAATTTTACCAATGTATTTAACATGAGTTTTCACACCGTCAAGTCCTCCTAATTGAATGGGAACAATCACAAGCATCACTTCAAAAAAGATACCAAAATAAAAACAAATCAAAACTAGAAATGAACAAAGGGGTAAGAATGGAATTGCCCCTTAATTTTCCTTGTTGCATATTCATGGCTACAGTACATTTAGCCAGAGATGCATGATTATTTCTTTTGGATTTTAATCATGGTCACTTATGTTGCATGAGTTGCGAGGTAAATACATCTATCGAGGCACTACTAGGAAAATGATTTTCGCAGATGAGGTGCGTCTGTCTTCCTAGGCGGATAACATTGTTGCCACCATCCGTCCGCCTGCAAAATAGGGAGGTGGGGGATCAAGATGGCCGTCCGCTTACAAGATCAATCTTCCCATGCCTTTGCCTACAGGGAGGCCGACTGTCCGCCTGGGAAGACCAATTTTGGTCTCCTGCAAAAATGGTTTTCCTAGTAGTGAGGTGAGAAGGGCAACCACTATATTTACCATCTTGCTAACTAGTACCCCACATGTTGTTGCGATATATAATTAAATTCAAAATAGTATAAAAATAATAATGAAATTTGTATATACTGGTTAAAAATGGTGTAGGTATTGGACATCAGCTCTCCTAGCTGATCGAGTTGTAACCAGTGTATATGTAAGTCGTGGGTGTTTTCTTTTCTTCTTCTTTGTGGGGGTGGGGGGGGGGGGGGTTGTCAACTACAGGTAGTGAAGTTTATTTGATGGTTCATATATACACGTAAGACATGTTCAAGTGTGCATTGGTTTAACAAAGAGACTAGATAATAGGGGTATCTGTGAAAGCTCACACCTGTATGAACTGCTCAATTGGAGAAACGAGGTAGGATAGTCTAACTACTACTAAAAAGAATATAATGTGGAATGAGAGAATTGCTCCTTGAGTGTATGTGTTTTGAGAGTGAATAATTGGTCTCCTTTTATAGCTGCTTATGATGGTGGCTAAGGTCGGTAACTCCCACAACCGTCATTGGGAAGCAACCAGGAGCTGCCACTTGGTTTGGCCAACCCCTGGGCCCCACCTCTCTCCACCGCCTTTCACCAGAGATTGACATGTGGGTCGCTAAGGCGGTGCACGACAGTTTGGCCCCACTCTAAGTCAGTTCGAGCTGACTTGTGGGCCCATCAATTCATTTGCTCTCACGTGATTCGCCAGAGGTGTGTTTCTTTGAATGCTGGCTCATTTCTCCTTCACCTTAGTGTATAATTCATGCACCCATAGTAATTCTCCAAGACAAGTTGAACTAAATTTACTTGTAACTGATATACGTGTAAGAAATGATAGTTCTCTCTTTATTTATTGAGGTAATTGACGTGTCGAAATTGGTACTTAACGACCGTCAACAGTCATGCAGCTCAGTCACCCAAAAAAACCGACCACCCCTCCAACTCTCGTTACTCTCATGTAATCCTGTTGGCCACGTCCTCCTTTCTTGGCCATAATTGAAGAGGCGATACAAAACGACAAGGCAAAGATGTCCCCACTGTCGTTCCTCTCTATGCCTCCCTCAAAGACGTCCCCACCTCCACCCATCCCCATCCTCGTCTGAGGAGATGGTCACCCTTCCCACCACCGTTCCCCTCCTCGTCCCTGTCCTTGTGTGCTAGCACCTATCGCCGAGGGAGGCCACCGCGTCTGCCTCGAGCAGTCGACATTGGCCAGAGATGGAGGCCGCATCAACCTCCATTCATCCCCATAGGGGTGGACAAAAATACCCTGAAGGCTGCAAACCGAACAAAACTGAGCTAAATTGAACCGAAGTGTCGGTTTTTTGGGGCATAGGTTTACCTTCGATTTATGTATTGTGTTTGATCAATTTATGGTCTTTTCTACGGTTTTTAATTGTCATGAACCGGACAACTCGAGGAAACTGGAAAGTCCGAACCACAGATCCACCAAACGTTGTATCGTAACAAACCTGGCAATGTGCAAGCTTTAAGGCCCAACACCCAAAGCCCACATATCTAACAATAATACATCTCCTAGAGTACTCCAGTACTATTCATCGTTGTTTCATAATCGTGCGAAGCCGTGGCTAGATGTCTACCCTACTGCCGCAACCGTTTCGCGGGTCCGTGCCGCTCGCCGCCCCCAGCTCCTTTGGATGACTACCCTGTGCAACTGCACGTACAATTACCACATAGCTCGGTCATGGTCTACTAGTTGCCCAAATCTCTCCAAGTTCCAAGACTCCTGCTATGTGCGGTCAGAAAAACTCCTTGTCTCTTGATCTGCCATTGTATGTGTCATCAAGTGATTTCTTTGAGTATCTTCTGCTTTGGAATTCCTGCCAACGTGTTCCCACGGTTTGTTCGGTAAAACCAAACAACAGAACCAAAGTTACTCAGTTTACTCGGTTCGGTTTTCTATTTTTTCTATAAACACTTCGGTTGTCATAACTAGAAAACCGAACTTTTATTAAACCGATGAAACGGAACACTCAGCCCTACGTCCCCTAGAGCTTCTTTCACACTACGAGGAGCTTGCCTCCACCTTCTCTAATCCTCAGCGAGTCTAGACCAGCGCCCTTCATCTTCGACAAGTCGTCATCCACGGATGCTATCTCCCGCCTCTGCCTCCCATCCTCCACTAGACCATGCTCCGAGCGCCCTTTCTCAACAACGTGCGGTTACTTCGGTTATGACTGAAGACCGGACCGAAATTTTGGGTGCCTGAATTGTCGGTCGCAAAATCTACAGTGCCAAGTTCAGGCATCATTTTTAGAAGACCGAAGTTTTTTTTACCCGAATTACGTAGACCGAAATCTCGGTCAGCAACAAATGCCGACTCCTGAGTATGCCGATCGGGATACGTGGCACCCGTTGGACCTCTTTCTTAGGTCAGCAAGTGTCACCGATAGTCCCGATTGAGCGGCCGAAGTCACTCCTCGGATTAGGCTTGGCCAGCCAACCCACTCATAGGGCGGTTGGTCCACCACCTCACTTGGGCTTGTCTTGGTGAAATTGGGTTAGTGGCCAAGGCATTGGACGTGGTCGGCCGGCCTAGTTTAACTTGGTGGCTGACCCTTCCAAGGGGTCCAAAGGCCCTCCGGCTAGGCTTGTCTTGGTGAAATTGGGTTAATGGCCAAGGCATTGGACGCGATCGGCTGGCCTAGTTTAACTTGGTGGCTGACCCTTCCAAGGGGTCCAAAGGCCCTCCGGCTAAGGTGGTGACCAGCCTGACTGCTGGCCCTTGTTCTAGGTCGGTTGACCACCCTCGGCTCTATAGGATGACTTGTTTTTTTGGTCGTCGTATCTGCTTCGTCCACACTCCAAGTCACACGTATGTACTAAGATTACACACATATCTATTCCTGTTCCTTATTCGATCTTTCTAGTTTTGACTTGTTTAAGTTTTTTTCATACACGCACACCTCCCATGTACATCAATATAGAAACCTCAACTTCATGTGCACCATGATTAATTTGGCATACTATTCATGAACTGTCTTAACCCTCATAAACCTGAACATTTTGGCATATTTTACATCACAACTTTCCCCCAACTTTTAATCATTTACTTCTATTTTTTGAAACATATATGATTTTAAGTAGTAATAATCTCAAGTTATATGTAAGAGCATATTTCCAAAGTTTAATCTATATTTTGAAACATATATGATTTCAAGTAGTGATAATCTCAAGTTGTATGTAAGAGAATATTTCCAAAGTTTAACCGTTCAAGGCTCTTATCCCATTCACCCTAGGAGGGCTAGGACATCGGGGTGTATATCCAGTAGGATCGGGTCTTTCCCACTCTAAAAAATAGCTAATGAGGTGAGAGAGTCCTCTACTTATATATTAAATTATTTGTCCTTACATAATCAACGTGAGACTATTCAACATATCCTCTAACATATAAGTCTTAGATCTTTGGCAGCTTCGTGAGACAAATACATGTAGTGCCGACATAGGGAAATTAAGCTGGCTAGATAGCTAGCTAGGGATGCAGGTGACACGTCGACGTCGACGGCGACGGCTAGCTGATGCATACATTGGTACGGTTGATCAGCTGATTAAGTGTCCCTGAATAATTTAATCTTTCCCGATATGATCAATCTCTCTAAATATATCGCTAATTATACTTGTTTTTTTTCTTCTTCTGGTTGATGCATATGCATATATCCGTCAGGAATTTAGGCTCGTTCTTAGTTTGATTGGTTCATGAACCCCTGCACCAACATAGCATGTCTCAATTAACGTACGTGTGTACCAGGCTACCGGTAGCTTAATTAGCCAGTGATGGAATTTGATTATTAATTTGGCTTTAAATTAGTTCCGGACAATTCCCTGATCCATCTATCTATCTTGTGTGACTATCTACTTCCAATTAAGGGCCCCCGGTCGGCAGATGGCAAGAGTAATTAGCAAAGTTCCACAGTACAGATGCTCCCTATATATAGTTTAATTTTGCACTCGTACTAGCTAGATAGATATCGAGATATATACCTTTCAGCTCACTACTGTTTATCGTTGTTCGGCAAAGCAAAGAGAATTAGTACACACCAAAGTAGGCCCAAACTGACCAGGACTTAACCAACAGCTTTATATTCAATTGAGAATTTATTAATTTCATCAGCATGCAGCTGCTACTGGTCCAAATAGAGCAGCTAGCATGAATATTGTGTACTACAGCCCGGACCTCTCTCGATCGATCGAATATGCAAGCTAGATGCCAAGATCGATCTATCGATCCTAGCTACACCTTAGCTGTTTCCACGGAGATGCAACGCTTGAATGGCAAATGGATTTTTGAAAGAGGGTGCACTATAACTTCTCTCTCTCTCTCTCTCAATTTGTAAATTTGAAGAAATGGTAACAGAGAGTTACTGTTAATATGATTCACTAAAATTATGGTGTGTTTCACTCCTTTCATATATGTTTCTCTAGGTGGTTTGACGACGGACAATTTTTACAATGTGGTTTTACTAAAAGTATAATACCTACATATATATTTGACGAGAAGGGGTACCGTGTTTTCTTCTTAATCTTTACCTAGATAGGAACTAAAGGTTTAGATGACATTATTTGATTGTTACGATTTATACTTTAATTTTTTTAGGGGGGGTGTATATAAACATGTAAGGAAATGTAATGGCAACCATACGTAAAGACAATCCAAAGAAAGATAAAGTGATTAATTAGAGGGAAATATTTATTTCAAGTAGATCTACATATGAAAAATCAGAGTTAAAAAATTATAGGAGTATTAGGTTTCATGAGAGAGGTACCGTAAACCCTTCTTTTTTTTTTCGGGTGACTGGTGGGGAGATGAGGGTCCTTAGAAGAGGTCATTGTTAGAGAGGTTCCCACGGAGTTCGTCTATTTCTACACTGATTGTAATACTCATGCTATATATATTGTTAGATACTTGACAAATATGGAAGGTACACTTGATAACTAGGGATGTTAGGATACATAAAAAATGCTGTAATACAAGATAAAATTTGAATTCAAACTCAAATTTTAATTAATTTTGAGGTTTTTTTGACACATATAGTATGTATTCCAATCTTGTCTCACCTATAAAACACTAATAATACAAATAAAATTAAGTTTACACACAAGCTATATATTTTTCTTCTTTGTTTATTTTTTTATGGCTTATCCGTCGAATCTACGTAGTGTTTATCGGGGTCACAGGATCCCAAGTAAATAACTCAATGCTAACTAATTTATATCATATTAATTAGTATATTAGTAGTTAATAATTAGATAATTGATATCTATAGAGTCCCCGTAATTCTTTTCTGGGTTTGTCACTGGGCTTATCAGCAGTAAGTCGATCAAATAACATGGATCTATTTCCGATGAGGCTATAAATCATACTGACGCGGTCAATTATTAATCAGTGTTCTGGAATGTAACTGATGAGATACTCCTATGTGCCAACGGCAGACTGGCAGAGACAGTTTATGACCGTAATTAAGCAGCAGTGACCACATGTACATATATGCATGTTAGTATGTGGGTTATAAGTAGTACTTGCAGTTCGTGAACTTCATCTATAATATATGGAGTATATAGTAGTACTAGTATATATATTATCCGGATGCACAACGCGTGTAGAGAGTCTTAAACTAAGACTGTGTTTAGTTCACACTGAAGTTTGGTTAAAATTAGAATGATGTGATTGAAAAGTTGTGTGTATGAAAAATTTGATGCGATGGAAAGTTGAAAGTTTTAAAAAAAATTTAGAACTAAACAGGGCATAAGTCAAGTCAATTTAGGCATTTCGATTTGGATCATTAGTAAAAAAAGATAAAAGA
The DNA here is from genome assembly GCA_000338895.3 of Oryza meridionalis. Classification (NCBI taxonomy): domain Eukaryota; kingdom Viridiplantae; phylum Streptophyta; class Magnoliopsida; order Poales; family Poaceae; genus Oryza; species Oryza meridionalis. The sequence goes on from CM002524.2 coordinate 1,969,697, forward strand.
TTCAACATATATCCAAAAGCGAAGATAATTTTTTTCACGCTGAAAAGAAAAAAAAAATCAAAAAACAAAGAACATTGTAGGTTTTTTTCACCAATAGCAATTATTTAAAAAGTAACATAATTATATTTTAGGGAGTAGGGAGGGGAGCGAGTGAACGGTTGTGAGGCACTTACACTAAACATATTTTTACAGGGGGTGAGGAGGGGAGCGAGTGGACCACTGTGAGTTGTTTAAAAAACTTACGGCCGTTCACCTGTCCCCCTCCTCACACTAGTAAAAATATTAGAAAATGCTTTCATGCAATTATTTGTTTTTAATTTATAAAGTATATATAGAGTAGTAATTAGAAAATGCGATGATATAATATGCGTATTAAGAACTGAATCAATGTCGTGCTAAACGACAAGAAAGTAAATTAAAGGAATCAGTAATTCTTTCAGATCGACAAGCTGCTAGCAGGGATCGATCATCGAGCAAGCTGTCAGTCAGGGTGGCAATCAATCTTCAACCATCAACCCGGCCATCATCAGCTGACTTTCAGTGCTATCCCGGGCTGCAACTTTTTGTGGGTCGATCGATCCCTTTGATGAATAGTATCCAGCAGGAGTAATTAATTAGCTCCTCAACAAAGAATAATATTAACCTCACTTAATTAGTGTGTCTCCGTTTCATCTGTCCATCACATCATATCGGCACAGCTCGATCACACATTTTATTAGAAATGAACATATGAACTCGAATGGGTCCAGCCTGCCTGCCTTTTCTGAATGATCTCTCATCCCTATTCACAATGAACAGCCTAGCATATATGCAGCTTGTTGCAGCAATGCAAGTAGCAAGAGTGCGCCAGCAGAAAACTTATTGGAGATCGATGATACTAGATGCAATGCACCCATCCATCCATCCATCCATATGTATGCACTGCATCTGGCAACAATGGCGATACTGCCCGGGAATGAATCAATGTGGGGGGTGCAGAGAGAGTTGCTGCTGCATGCAGCAAGTTGGCCAATGGCGCGCGATGCAAATGCATGGCTCAGAATGATCGATAGCCATATATATCTTCTCTACTGTTGCAGCTGGCCTGGCTACCCCTGCCTGCCTCTTGCTAATTACTGATGGACAGATTGATCATAGTACATTATATATATACTCCTAAATGATACCATCAATATTTGGCAGCTGAATTGCACCTGGTATTGGGGGTCAGTACATCAGTACTCTCCAGCTGCTCCAATTTTGACTGTTTTCAGGGACCTAAGCAGAAAAGAGCCTGGTATAATATCCCACTTGCAGGTGTAAGGTAGGTCCAAGCCCATATGGCCATATTGATCTTTGTCCAGACATTTTCCAAACTTTGCAGTGATTTCTCCCTCTCTTCCCCCCCCCCCCCCCCCCCCCCCCCAAAACAGTTGCATCAGATCAGTGCCTTTGTTTCACTGTACCTTTTACTGCGTTGTGTACGAGGCACTGATCTGATGTGGACCTGATCAGTGACCTCCGGTACTGTGCATGTTCCTTGTCTGCTTGCTGTGGACCTGATCTTCATTTGGGAGGAGACCGACTTCTTCCTCTTCCTTTGTTTGCATGAGAGACGCTCTGAATCCTCAGACCTGCATGCTGCACCTGCTTTATGTAGGAGTATTATTACCATTTCTCTATGCCCACAAGTAGGCACACGAAATGTTAATTCTCCATGAAAACCTGGTAAATGGACCAGTACCTCTTGACCAATTGGGTAATTAACCCCACGAGCTAGCTACCCTACAAACTAAAAGCCTGCCCTTTGACGGTTGACACACATTGATCTTTGTATGTACAAAGTTGAAAATTCAAAGACCCTTAATTACATGGAAATGCTGACACATTTAGGTGGGAAATTACACCAATGTCTAATCTTACTCCAAGATTCATGCTTCATCTTCGACGAGCTTTAGCAAACTTTCACGAACCCTAAACTTCGACAGAATACCTATTGGTTAGAATCTTGGGTTAAGAATAGGATCAAGAAGAGTGGGGGTCAAGGACGAGGAAATGGGAGGTGTGTGGGTCGGAAAACGGTATCATTATTAGGTGGGAATTGGAAGAGGGATGAAAACGGTCGAAAATGGTCAGAAACGGTATCATTATTTTATTATTTTTTTAAAATGAACGGAAATGGTCAGAAAATTTCTATATTTATGAATTCATCTATTTAGTGTCAACTTTAATACCACGCTGACAGAAATTAAAAAAAAACTAAATTTTGAAAACGGTAACCATCGGTAAAAATATTATTATTATATTAGTTTTGCGGAAACAGTATCGATACTCGGTACGGTCGGGAAATTTCTATACCGTTTTCACCAGGTGGAGGCTACCAGCTGCCATGGTAGAGTAGTGAGGCGGTGATGGTATCGTTCGAGCAACAAGAGACGAAGATGCCAATGGGTTAGTGTTGGAGGCAAGGCTTGTAATACGGAGCGGTGTGGAGATGGGTCTCTCTTCAGTCAGTCAGGGGCGGAGGTAGACCTAGGGCAGTTAGGACTTGAGCCCTAAACTTATCTCCAAAATCTTGTTGAATTTTTGTTAAATCGCCATGCAAATTTTATAAAAAAACCAACGCTCGATTAGTTGAGCTCTTTCTTTCCTCAGCTTTTCATAATTTCTAGCCCCACCACTGTTTAGGAAAGGAGTCGGAGACGAGGAAGAAGGTGGGGTGTGCGCGGCACCTCACATCTACAATCAAAGAGAGGAGAGCGATGTTACTGTATCATGATGTTTGCTGATGCACACACATATATATATGTTCATATGTAAACTGCCCCATCAATCCACCCGAAAATGGAAAGTGACACATCTACTGCATGCCAAAAACGATATGATGCGATATATAGTGTAGCCGCCGTTAATTGGCTCCATGCATGCATGGTAGAAAGTTCTAGAATATAATAATCTACTACTCATGCTAAGCTATATTGTGTTGATCAAGACTTTGAATTGAACACACGCGCGCACATGGGAATTTTGACAGGAGAAAATTAAACCAAAAGCATCTCTCTTCTAGGTGTTGATCCAATCATCAAGACGAGAAAAAGGCAGCACATGCAAGATATGGCTAATAATTCATTAGTACTGATCATATGCATGTATCTGCAGAAAGTTGGTGTCATCATCTTAATTAATTCTCCTTGCTAACTGTATTCTATTTCTAATCCATTTTGTTTGCTTTATTGCATTGATATATCGATCCTAAGTAGCTATCACGGTCAAAACAACAATATATATGCATATGATACGAGTACATGTTTACATGATGGTATAAACCAGTGTGTAGATATATTCTTAAAGTTTATCCATGGATGCGACAAAAGCAGAATGGACCCGGGATACAGAAAACATGAGCCGGTTCCAATGGGCAAATTAAAGGTACTGTAGTACTAGTACTATGCATGCATTTGTATTTTTGTTCTGAATGCTCATGGTGGCTAGGCTTGGACCACGGCCTCACTAGCTAGGTAAAATACCTTTTTATAGTATTCCGCAACAGAATTGCCAAGCATTAAACACGATGTGAAATTTTGATAATACTATATTCTCTATGTTATATATATTTATATCAGAACGGTGACAAGGAATTCATAAAACATATGCATTGGACATGTATAATGGTAGAGCGAGCTCCTAGATAGATTGGCCCCTTTACAATATTGTAGTCGAGTCATTGATCAAACAAAATGTTTTATTCTTCTTCCTTTTCCTACTATACCATCATGCGACAAAAGTTCCTTTTACAAAAGTTATTCGATGTTAAGCTTAATATCGATGTTTGTCCTTCGTCTTCTCTCTACTGTATCAACAAATAATTTGTCTTATCGGCAAGGCTGAGGGAGCTCATACTGATGACTAGAATAATATTTGGTTTAAAAAATGTGATTGTCAATAATTTTAAAATTCGCAGTCTAAATTGTAAAGGAATAATATACAGAGAGCTGGCATGAAAAACACCATTTATCTTAAACTTATTTAGTTGTGCTGAACATGTTGTAACACAAAATACTCTATCTGTTGAAATAACAAAATTAAAACTGGATGTGACATATCCTGATATAACTAATCTGGATAGTTTTTTTTTAATTTTTGAAACGGAGGAAATAGTGATCGAAAGTTTAAAAGTTGGACCGAATCTTATACTAGACACGAGCATTTATGAATTATGATAGGAGACAGTATTCCACAAGGTTCATTGTGAAAGCAAAATCTTCCTTGTAAGCCGAAAAGAACAAGGAGGAAAAATCAAGGTGTCCGACTACGTACAATACGGTCGAGGAACATGTTGAGGTAGCTAGCTAGCTTAGCTCGGGAGTGGAGTGGATTTAATTTATTTCTCGCGACGTTTTCTCATCACTCCTCGTGGCATAGCACATGTAGGTCCGTCTAGATCTGCTAGTAAAATTTTAAACGTCACATCGAATATTTGGACGTATATATGGAATATTAAATATAGAAGAAAAAAATAACTAATTACACATATTACGTGTAAATTACGAGACGAATCTTTTAAGCCTAATTACGTCATAATTTAATAATATGGTGCTACAGTAAATATTTACTAATGATAGATTAATTAGGCTTAATAAATTCTTCTCGCGATTTACAGACGGATTCTATAATTTATTTTATTATTAGATTATGTTTAATACTTTAAATATTTATCCGTATCCGATGTGATACGCTAAAACTTTTTACACATTAGATAAACACAGCCGTAGTACATGAGGTTGAGAGAGAGACATGATCGATCGACTTGGTGCACATGCACGAAAACGAGGACGAGAGAGAAAACTGATCGACTCGAAAACCTGCAGTCCGTGTTTAAATTTCCCCGGCCCCTGTTGCGTTGCGCAGGCAATAGGACAAGTTGTGCGACGACGATCGATGGCGAAATGGAAAAATCATTCATTTCCACTTTAATCCTTTGTTTCTGCATCAATGACACAGAAGTAGAGCAGAAGACGACAAGGTTATGCGTGGGGGGCCCAGCATCAGTTCATAGGCCACAGTAGCGATCCTTTTCTGGATCCCTCCCTGCAGCCACGGGACGGCTGGACCAGCTAGCGGCAGCTGATGCTCTCGTACGTTGATGCCATCGTACGCTCATGGATGCAGCAGCATGCACTGCACACACACACAAACCACCCGGGCCGCGGTTTCTAGCTTCCCCCCCGGGTGTGTGGAGATGAGATGGCCACAGCCACACGGGCCGTACGTTGCGCGCCGTGGTTTTTGGATGCCAAGTTGCTCATCCGGGATGGAGAAGGACGCATGAACCGTAAGGTTGTCTCGCTGTGATGTTACAGGACGGACGAAAATTTTTCGGTCCAGTACTCGAGGAGGGTTTTATTGAGGGGAAACAGCTCGATTTCCGGGGTTCACCGGAGGGACCGGGTAAAAGGATGCTACCCATGTTTTAATTGGGGTCCTTGTCGTATGCTTAATATATATATATATATTTAATGATTTGGGTAGGCTTTTTCTTATTGCTTGGCAACTTGTGTACGGGGTGTTAAGGAAAATCACATACTAATAGCTATCGGCTTTAATTTAGACCTAACTACTCTCTTATTATTATCTGGAAGAACTATTATTATTACATTCTCCCTTCTTATGTATTTGGGCTCTATTTACTCGCTACTGAAGCCTATGGACCTCCATGTCGGTCGTCTTTCTTATTTCAGCCCCACTCGTCCCACTGGCGCGCTCCTCCTACTAGCCGCTCGTTGCATTCTTATCTCCTTTAGCCCCCTGAAATTCTCGTGCATTTCTGATGGTTTTCGCTTAATTAGATATTATCACCATGATGTCGATCAATATCTACATGTTGCACTCTCGTAAGTCTAAAATCCACCCTCTCGATCTCCATACTTTGTTCGACGCATCTACATGTTAAATTTATCTCACCTACTTCAATGTCTTAAAATGAACCCCTAGGCATCGTGTCTTCCTGGTCTTCGGTGGTTTCAGACGCCACTTAATTAACTGCTCGGCACCATCAGTCCTGTTGCCAATCGCAGGTTCACAATCCATACGTACTCCCATTCTAATCCCTACTTGTTCATCTTAAATATATGCTACTTTTCACTCCCATCCTAATCCCTATTCCTGAACTATTTCTATACCATTATGATTGCTGAGTTTAAGAGCCTACTAATTTCCCTTCATTCCATATCATACCATATTTTAGTTTGTCTTAAGGTGAAACTGGATTTTGAAGAAACTAATTTGATGATTTTTCAAAAAATTATTGAATTTATTTCGGCCATGACTTCTGATAAGCTACATCTAATTATTATAGAATTTGCATGAGTAATAATTGCGAATTACAAAATTACAACTTCATTAGATGCAAGAAAACTAATAAGAAAAACCACCCAAAAGACAAATATCTCCGTATATGATTGATCAGAGTATGCATAACCATTGTTTGCAACAAACGGCTTACAAGTTGTACGTGGTCCTTTTCTTCCTTGAACTAGAAATTCAACATCTCCGAAACCAGCAGTCGATCGAATTCCGCTTCCATCACCATTGGCGAATGATGTTTAACCAAAGGGGAAGAAAACGTTGGGGACTAGCTGAGCGGTAAATCAGTCATTTATCCATATCTTAGCACCACCAAAGGAACATGATCTAACGGGGATACCGCGGCAAAGATATTGCGCTCTAATTTAGGGCCAGTTTGGATGCATCGCATTGGTTGTTGGGACACTAATTGTAAGTATTAACCATAGACTAATGATAAAACCCATTTCATAACCCTGAACTAATTCACGAGATGAATCTATTAAGTCTAATTAATTCATGATTAGCCTATGTGATGCTATAGTAAGCATGTGCTAATTATGGATTAACTAGGCTTAAAAAAATTAGAGTAAATTTCATAAAACTACAGGTATTTTACACAATTTATCATAAAACTACAGATTTAAGAGCTTGTTTCACAAAACTACAGATTTAGTGTTTTCGTTTATCAAAAAACTACAGATTTAAGAACTTGTTTCACAAAAATATAGATTTAGTGTATTCGTTTATCACAGTACTACACATTTAGTGTCTTCATTTATCACAAAACTACAGATTTAGTATCTCCATTCTCACAAAACTACAGGTTTTAGCATTGTTAAAATGTGTAGTTTTGTGATAATAGAAACACTAAATCTGTAGTTTTGTGATAAATGAAGATATTAAACCTGCAGTTTTGTGAAACAAGTTCTTAAATCTATAGTTTTGTGATATAGTGTTCAAAGTACCTGTAGTTTTGTGATAAACGAAGACATTAAATCTATAGTTTTGTGAAACTAGTTCTAAAATCTATAGTTTTGTGATAGATCATGCAAAGTATCTATAGTTTTATGAAATTTACTCAAAAAATTATCTCACGAATTAGCTCTCATTTACACAATTAGTTTTGTGGGTAGTCTATGTTTAGTACTCCAAATTAGTGTCAAATATCCGATGTGACATGGACGTACTAAAGTTTATTCCCAGATCCAAACACCACCTTAGACATGAATTTTTCCTTTCACTTGGAAGACCCACTACCTTCTTCCTTATTGTGTATCTGGGATCTATTTATTATAAAAGTTAGTCGATATAGCAGAATGACGACTAACCTTCTCGATCACTTCAGTCATTGATCACCCAAGACACGCTAGATGACAATACAGCAGCACACAATATTTGTTAACGAGATTCAGCCAAAACCTACATCCTCGAGGTTCTAATGATGAGCGCTCCTCCTCAATCAATATAGCACATAGGCTCTACAAGTACATGGCCTCGTCGTTATCATCTCCCTACATGTCTACACTAAATTGTAGTCGTTACGTTTACATTGTGGTGTCTTCCTCCCTATTTAAAGGATTGTCGGGTTACAGAGTCTGATCCTAATTCCACCCTTACCACCTATTACAACAATAAATCCAATTGTAATCAAATAGGACTAGTATATATTCGACACTTATTCACTATTCGCTCTCTAGTGAAGCCTACAAACGTCCATGCTAGTAGTCTTCCTCATTCCAGCCCCGCTCCGGCCTCTCTCTACACCCCACTAGTTTATCCCATCGGTCTCTCATTCAGGGCCCCCTGCATCCAAGACCCATGGATACCTCCCGGAGCACCCCGTTTAATTTTTTCACCATGAATGATAAACTAAAAGTCTCTAGATGGTTGAAGGTTAAAGAAACTGTGTAATTGAGCCCTCCGATTTTTTTTCCTGGATCCGCTCCTGTTCTCATTGAATCCTTATCTCCCTTAGCTTCCCGAGAAATCTTCATGCCTTTCCATTTTTTTACCTTACGGTTTCCGTAATTTTCTAATTGATCATAAATCTTACTAGGGAAACTAATTTACTAATTTGATCATTTTCAGATAAAATTCAGTCCATGGTTAACTAATTAATTAGTAAATCCGGAAAACAAATTAATCCAGCCGGTGCGTGTACGTCTGTCCAAAGGTATACTATATGGAATCAACCGGGCAGGCATGGTGGATCGGCACGCACATACAGTATATCTCAAGTGTACATGACCTGTGACGACTCTGTGAGTATTTTTGTTTGTAATTAAATAAAGTTGTTGGATGAGCCGGAACAAGGGGATGGGGGGCGGATTGGGGCATGCATGTACATGGTCGGCAGCAGAAAATACCAGGTGCAGCATCATACATATCGATGGACATCATGCGGCGGGCAGAGCATCGCATAGCCAGCTGCACTAGCACTACGTTCCAGCATCATCCATCTGCTCCCCAGCCCCAACACGACAAATAAAAGCCGGAGAGAGAGAGAGAGAGAGTGAGAGTAGGTATAATAGATAAGCCAGCTATAAATATATTTTAAAGAGTAGGAAAAGAAAGAAAAGCAACGGGCTATAAATTTGTAGCCAGCTACAGTATGGTCTTCAAGATATAATGTATGTATGATAGATAGTATAGTAAGTAACTATTGTATGAATTGACTATTACATCGATTATAAATGATTTTGGAGTTAGTAGGGGACTGCACTGTTAAACTTGCTCTGAGAGAGAGAGAGACAGAGAGAGCGGCGCCTTTGGTTTTTGGTTTGGTTTTGGTTTTGGTTTGCTGCAGAGGGGGGCTGCATTTGGCCTCTTCTCGCTTTGCTTTTTTGTGGCCCAGCCAAGCCGCCTGTCACCTCTCCCGCCCACTTGCCATGTTGCATACCGGCCGCTTCCACATTTCTTACATGCACACGCACCTATTCATGCATACAGCCGGCCCCCACCACCTGCCCAATTGGACATTAATTTGCTTTTCATTTTGTAGATCGATATCCTCAAAAAGAAAAAGAAAAAAAGGATGGAGAGGGCCGGAGATATATTTCTTGTAATGATTATTGTTTGCCAGGTTTAATCCTCTGCCATATCTAGCTTGAAATTTTTTTTTTCCAAATGGGCTCTGAATTAGCGATAGTGCGAGTTGGAACTTGGAACCAACAACTACGTGACACGGTACTGGTTAGGAGACAATCGCTTGACTATAGTGGTTTGATTTTTCTTAAGTTAATGTTTTGTGTTTTTAGTCATCGAGTTAATTGTTTGAAATTAAAAGAGATTGTTAATTTTTCTTAGAGAAAAACACCCATAAACACAAAAAGATTGTTGTTTTTCCCCTATATGTTGTTATTTTATTACCATTAATTAATTTTATATTTCTTTTATGTGCTGCCACTATCAGACTACAGAGCTTGAGGGTGAGAAAACATTAGAAACATATTATGGAGTATTCAGTTTTCCAACAAAAACATAATTACTGCCGATCGATAACCCATAGTTGTCGCCTTGTAGGCGCACACACCTAGCAACCACCGCCTCTGGCTGCAGGCTGCAACTCAATGCATGGGAAATTAATTTTTAGTTCCCCAAAAAAGAGATTTCTTAATTTTGAATTTTATGAAGTTTTATTTCTGAGAAATTTCGATGTTCCAAATGAGTTCTAAATTAGCGGTCCTGTGAGTAGAAATCAACCTAAGTAGAAACACTGGAGCGGTACTAAGTTAGCGACAGTTTGCATGTTCACTGTAATAATAGTGTTCCCATGTTTTACGTCTTTTTAGTAGCAAGTTGATCATTTGAAAAAGAAACGGCTGTTTTTCTCCATCTCTAATTTTATCCTGGTCTTAATAATTTTTCTAGTGCACTATAAAAACTACTGGTAGTAATTATTAAGATCGTTTACCACTTAGTTCAAGATAATGCTTCTGATTCTCTACAATGGCTCCTATGGAGATAGACCATGGAACCAGTCTTACAGCTGCATCTATCTTATCAAGACATGAGTATACACGTGTTGTGGACGTTTATGTTTGTACTCTGATTAGAAAAAAAATTATACTATACTATACTATAGACCTTGATAAAAGGAATTAGTACAATCAATAAATTGTGGTTAAGTATTTTATTAGTGGTTATGTAAATTAAAAACAACAATTAATCTCTCTATATGTTGGAGAACACATGCATATCAATTTATAGTAGTCTTCTCCTGAGAAGTTTCCTATTGGACGCTAGCTTATCCATCAGAATATAATTATGCCTACTTGCAGCCTAAATGCTTGACGCACCCATGATTCATTTCTCTTTCTAGGAAGAAAGTTTCTCTTTCTAAGAACCTTCTTCCCCCTCACACCTAATTATAGACGAATGCCCTTCGCTTTCTTCACTTGTCACAATCCTGGGCACGCTTTTTTTAGCTTTTCTTATTTTCTTATTGCTAGAAACTAATTTTATCTGTTCCTTCCTTCCTCCATTTTGAACATACATATATCACAAAAATTCCGCCCAAAAAATAAATACATGTTGAACATAAATATATACGTCTCCTAAATTTCACGTTGTTTAGAGCTATGTTTAATTAATTAGATGCATCCAGTTAGTATTATTTTTCTTCTAGCTTTTTAAATTTTTTTTTGTTTGCTGTCGCGGCCGCCATAGGATTTTGCACCTTGGTCCAACAGTTTTTGTTTTTTAATAATAAATTAATGGGTGACCAGATACTCTGATCAAAAAGATTAAATAGGGATGACGCACACGCCAATCCGCTCAAGTGACGACACAGTCCTTGACTTCCTTGAAGCACGTGCACGTCAAACCGGTTAGTATTATAGACTAATTCTTTCTGTTTATGTCACTGCTAATTTTATTTTATCTTTAATTAGCACAGCTTAAGAAATCAAATTAATTATACCATAACTTAGGGCGTTGATATTTTTTATAATTGGACTGGTAATCAACGTTGATGGGACCGCTTTACCGGCCGATAGCCATTGTTGTCATGTTGCACCACAAGAAAACAAATTACAAATTAAACCCTTTGTTTTAGAGTCGTTGTGCTTGTGCAGTTCAATCTCACTGTGCTTATCCTGACAATATAGTTTTGTTTTTTACGATAAATTCTCTTCTACTTTATTAAAGTATTCCATTTAATTAACATCTTAAACTATTTTTCGGTTTATCTTTTTGTCATTTTTAGTTTAGTTACTTAAAAAGGTTCACTTTTTTCTATAATAGAATAGTATTTAATTTGGTTTTGTTTCCTTGTATATAAGTACTTTTTAACTAAGTGAGAATTTTGATGCATTGCAACTTGTGCCTCAACTTTTTTTCTCTGGATTTCGTATTCAGTTTCTGCATACTAAACTTTCATGAAAGATATATCTTGGAACTATTGTATAGCACAGGTTATATTCTCATTAATGGCTCTACAAAATGACCAAAAATATTTTAGAATGCTAAGTGAAGCAAGGAATAGTTGAAGGGAGTAAAAATATGTTTCCCTATTTTTTAATTTAGGGTGTGTTTGAGAAAAGAGAAATGAGAAGATTAAGCAACTTTCTTATAGAAATGTAAAAAAAAACACACATGTTTAGTACTCGGATGTTTAGTTCGTGAAGCATCCGAGTGAAAGATGGATTTCTTCTCCCTTTATCCTCCTAACGAACGCATCAACACTACTGTATAATCATCTGAATTAGTCTTTTTTTAATTTTCTCCTTTCATCTGAACAGCATGATAACAATAATTAATGGAGATACCGTAGTTATATATATGGAAATTTAGGAAATAATTTAGCAGTGATCGACTGCATGAATAAATACTCTGAAACGACATACTTATATCTGCAAGTTGCGGAAAATAATTAAATTAAGCTAGCTACTCTGGATAAGTCCTGCACGAAATTCATTCAGCAGAACAGTCAATGCCGTTTGTTTCCTCAATTCTTATACTAGTGTGAAACCATGCCGCTGAAAGACCAGGAAGGTTGCATAAGGAAGTCCTGGCCATATTGAAAGAAGAGCAATGCATTATGCATATATGTCTGAAATAATGAAAAAGATAGGTTGAAAACAGTAAGTTGATTGTTAGTGCATATTTATATATATATTCAGGATTTTTAAACTAATTAATGAAAAAAAATGAGGAGTACCAAAGAAGATATTCTCCTATGCATATCCATCCCCTTGGGTTCCTACCTAGTACGGCCGGACAGGCAACATTGTAACATGCATCAAGTACATTGCATCACACCCCCAATAAAGCATCCACATCACCATCCAGCAACTTGCATGAAACAAAAAAAATTAATTAATAAAAAAATCTACTAGCACCTCCCAACCACATGTAATATGGTGCTTTGATAGGGACCAAAATAACAAACAAAAAAAAGAATTCCAAAAAGACATGGTCGATCACTTTTCATAAAAAAAAGCACAGATATACTGCCATTAAATTATTGTAATTAACTAGGCTCAAGATAGATAGACGTCGTCTCTACTACTCCTACTAGAAAACATATCTTTGTCCAAGCAAATTAACAAAATCAAATATAGCAAGAACACGTTTAATTTTGTACACATGCTGCGTTTGGGTTGGTCCAAATAAAATACAAAGACCAGTGTCTATATATACAGAGCACACGCCCACAGCAACTACCACTCTTCATCATCATCTTCTTTGGCTTCTCCCTCTTCACTGCCCTAATTACAACCCATTTGCTTCTCTCTCTCCTCTCTCTCTCTCGCTGCAGCCATAGCTTAGCTAGAGCTAGAGCTTTCTTGGTGCCGAGATGGGGGTGGTCAGCTTCTCCTCGACTTCCTCTGGCGCGTCCACGGCCACCACCGAGTCCGGCGGCGCCGTGCGGATGTCGCCGGAGCCGGTGGTGGCGGTGGCGGCGGCGGCTCAACAGCTACCGGTGGTGAAGGGAGTTGACTCGGCGGATGAGGTGGTGACGTCGAGGCCGGCGGCGGCGGCGGCGCAGCAGTCGTCGCGGTACAAGGGGGTGGTGCCGCAGCCGAACGGGAGGTGGGGGGCGCAGATCTACGAGCGGCACGCGCGGGTGTGGCTCGGGACGTTCCCCGACGAGGAGGCGGCGGCGCGGGCCTACGACGTGGCGGCGCTCCGGTACCGGGGGCGCGACGCGGCCACCAACTTCCCCGGGGCCGCGGCGTCGGCCGCCGAGCTCGCGTTCCTCGCCGCGCACTCCAAGGCCGAGATCGTCGACATGCTCCGGAAGCACACCTACGCCGACGAGCTCCGCCAGGGGCTCCGCCGCGGCCGCGGCATGGGCGCCCGCGCCCAGCCCACGCCGTCGTGGGCGCGCGAGCCGCTGTTCGAGAAGGCCGTGACGCCCAGCGACGTCGGCAAGCTCAACCGCCTCGTGGTGCCCAAGCAGCACGCCGAGAAGCACTTCCCGCTCCGCCGCGCGGCGAGCTCCGACTCCGCCTCCGCCGCCGCCACCGGCAAGGGCGTGCTCCTCAACTTCGAGGACGGCGAGGGGAAGGTGTGGCGATTCCGGTACTCGTACTGGAACAGCAGCCAGAGCTACGTGCTGACCAAGGGGTGGAGCCGATTCGTGAGGGAGAAGGGCCTCCGCGCCGGCGACACCATAGTCTTCTCCCGCTCGGCGTACGGCCCCGACAAGCTGCTCTTCATCGACTGCAAGAAGAACAACGCGGCGGCGGCGACCACCACCTGCGCCGGCGACGAGAGGCCAACCACAAGCGGCGCCGAACCACGCGTCGTGAGGCTCTTCGGCGTCGACATCGCCGGCGGCGATTGCCGGAAGCGGGAGAGGGCGGTGGAGATGGGGCAAGAGGCCTTCCTACTGAAGAGGCAATGCGTGGTTCATCAGCGTACTCCTGCCCTAGGTGCCCTGCTGTTATAGCATCAAATCAAATTCATATATAGATCAAATCAAATCTTCTTCTCTTCCATCTTTTTTGTTGTTCATCGTCTGTTGTTTCATCTTCGATTTAGAGCTGTTCTATCTTCGACTTTCTTTTTTTGTTTTTTGTCTTTATTTTGCATAGAAGTTTGTCAGGTCAGAGATTGCAAATGATCGATCAAGATCGAGCTGTATATGTACAGCCTTATTAGGAAATTATGTACAATTATCTAATAGTACATAGTAATAAGTTCTGTTTCTTTCCAAAGTTGTCTTCTTCTGTTCATCTGATGTGAATTGAATTAATTAGATTCCACAGAATTTTATTCTTCGCAAGATAATTGGTTATGCTGCACTTATTATTAATCGTACTATTTGCTGATGCTATGCGCTGAGTGCGTGTAACAATATTAATAACATGTGTAATCTATCATCAGAAGATATCATACATATATATGGAACACTAATTTGGGGATTCAGGACGACTTGCACATTTCTTTTTATATAATATTCAGAACTCTCGCACACACACACATATATATATATATCTAGCTAGAAATTATTTGAGTTATTAACCTGATGATCTTTTTCTGGTACTTCCTCTCTTATATATCTCGAAACTGTGCTAATTTTAGCACACTTGCTATTTGCTATTTCTTGGTTGAGCATTCAGATTGTTCGAATTGATCTCCATTTGCTATATATCGATTTAATAACTAGTAGTTACCACACTCTGGTAGTTTCAAACTTTTGTTTTGTTAATTAGACGAGTAATTCCCATATATCTGTACTCAAATGGAGCAAAGTGATCTATCTCTTGATGGAGTTTTCTACTTCGTTTTGTTGTATTCTATGTCACTGATCTTTAATTTGCATGTGGCCCATATTTTCTTAATTAGCTTTTTGTCGTAAACAAATTCCATTGTGGAATAAAATCATATGTTACTTATCATGCACCTACAGTGTTTCCCCCCCAAAATCTATAACTACAGTGCTAGCTACCTGGGGTTACTATCTGTAAAAAAGGTTACTTTTGCTTTAAATTGTTTCTGTTTATATTGTTCAAAGTTTTCTTTTATAATCTTTGATTATTTGGCAATGTGATCATAACTGATACTTTCTTCACCAGTATAAATCAAGTGTGCCTTCACGACAACTGTAAAATGCGTTGTGTTTCAAGGGAAAAAGCTTCTCGCCGAAGAAATTTATTTTTATGTTCTTAGGAAGTATATTACGATCGAGGTTGAGTCATCTCCTACTATGCGTTAGTCCAGATCTTTATTAATGCAAGTTATATTTTGGAAAATAATCTTACGAAACTAGGCCTATGTTTAGATCCTCCTCCTAAATGCAAAGCACTGGCTCGTTGTAAAACTAACTGTTTTGGATGGTAGTTAACCTATTCGTCATGCTTTAGGACAGTCTAAATAGAGGCCTGGTCTCATAGGAATTATTTTTCGTATATTATAGTGTATAATTATGTTTCTTACCCTTCTATACGGTAGAAATGGAAGAGAATAAATTAATCCTTCAAAAATTTTATGCAATGAAAATATCTTTGTAGATGTACGTCATCATATTTTCCCCCAAATACATGTTATATAATATTTTGATAATATAATAAGTTAATATGTTGTAAAAGGTATAATACTAACTAAAGTATGAGAAAAAAATGATGGTTTTATATTAGGTCTGAAGAAATTATTTTATTTTTCATTGTAGAAAATCTTTTCGCAGTCAAAAGCGATCATAGAACAAGCATACTTAAAAAAAAGATGGATATTGTAATATATATCATAAGTGCTAACATAACAACAAAATGTTGTTATTTATTTTAGATAATGGAATAGAATCTTGGCATTTGCTCAACGAGCTACACCCAATTATTACACCAATTCAACCAAACACAAACACAACTCAACAAGTCATATGTTGTTATTATTTAGTTACATATGTATGGTACTATCATGTTAGGGGCCTTCTTTCTACATATTTCGTAATAATGCCTAGCTTTATGAAAATTCATGTTTAAGCTTTACTTTCCTTCTTATCAATTAAGTTTGATGAGCTCAAAGACCAAAGAAATTTTACAATTGAAAAGTACTAATGTTTCATGTGCGCACATATTTCTCCCGATCATCACTATATATATATGTACCTCAAATCCAGGTAACAATATAACTCAAAAAGACAATCTAGGTATATTGAAGATATCTATACTATCCAATTAAATACTTATCTGTGCAATTCTAAAAGAAAGCAATGGTGGTAGCAATGAATCTACCACTCACTAAGTAATATTGTATACACACTGTCCCAAAATAAGTTCAGTTATATATATATATATGGATTTGCTAGCATGTGTATAGTTTATATTTATATGTGACAAAGCACGGGTATAAATGTAGCTAGTTGTTCCAAAATGGTATGTTCTCATCAAGGGTATTCTAACTTTCAAACAGAACTAGTGAAATTGGCCCGAGACATTACTACAAGATCACACACACAATGGGAAGTCGAAATCATCTCACTATTACTTGTAAGAAAGATTATTTTGTCATGAAAGAAATTAAATAGTACAACTAAATTAAATGGGTGTTGAACTGCCAAAATATAACAGCCAGTAAAGGATACTTTGTGAGATCGTAGGAAGTATTACTATGCATGAGGTGCATGTGGGTCCAACCGTCCAAGGGAAGTGCACAATTGTTCTCCTATATATATGCATCTTGCTTTGCCTCTTGTAGGTACATACTACCTCCGTCCCATAATAACTGCATTTCTACCATTTAAATTTTGTCCCACAAAAATTGTATTTCTGATAAGATGAGACCCAACAAATAGAATTTGTAACCCAACCTTCCTTTTAATTAGTTTACATATGGAATGTGTGCCTCAACCTTCCTTTTAATAAAGTATACATATGGAATATGTGCATGCAATATAGTTATTAAATAGGGTTATTGTGGTAAATTATGTTTGTTGTTAATCTATCTCTAATTCCCTAAAATTCAATTATTATGGGACGGAGGTAGTAATAAGTAACTAATATTGCAAAACCCCCCAAAAAAAAGTAACTTATATTGCACTAGTCGATCAAGATAGCATTAATGCTTATTTTACCTTGTTTACTACCAGCCCCATTTCCAAAAGACAAGTAATAATGAATAAAATAATTCACCCATGCATAACTCAAATTATTCAATGTCCTAAGGAAAAGCACAATGTAAGGCCACGTCGATTGTTAAGTCCTACGCCACTAACCTATAGCAAAAGGGAGTATTACATCTAATAAAAGGTTTTTTTTATACTAGGATTATACACTGGGAACTGATTAGAAGGTAACCTTAATTATAGTCCAATACAGAGGTAGAATCATTTTTTTGACTATTCAAAGTCAACATAATGTCATCTCTCATGTCCACTTGTCCACTAGATTTAACTTGACATGTTCAGAATAAAGTTATAAAGTGTGAAGAACCATTGTAGTATCTTTTCGACAAATTTGCTCATAAATATGTGCATATAGTTTTTTTTTTATCAGAACTATTGCGGGTCAGATTTTCGATCTAGAGCGTCACTCAGTCAGCAAACTAAACTTTCAGACATTTAAGTTAGCATGCAGGGTGATCATTTATATTCTAAAACAATTTCTCAGATAGAGATTAAAAAACCACTCCTTGATCGAACTTGCAATATTTACAATAATCCATCTTAATTCTCAAGCTTTCTTGTGATTGATCAGTTAACTAAATATATTTAAATATAGCAACAGTAGTGATAACGTATTCCCTCTGTTACCTAAAAAACCAACTTCTGAGAATGAAACTGAACAAGCATTTTTTTGGGGTACTTAAAAATAACAGTGCTCCTTAATTGCATTGTTTGCTGGAGATCGAGCTGCAGCTATAGGCCTATAGCTACTTGGGCAACTTGGATGAAGTACATCAGGCAAGTTGCACCATGAGCACGATGGAAAGGATAGCAAGGTTCAGTGCACTGAACACAACATTTGCTGTTTCACTCACTCATCTGCCTGCAGCTTGCAATTTTCATGGATCACATTAACCGATCGATCGATCTTTCACATCTTTATTTTTTTTTTCGAGTTGCTGTGCTCTGTACGATCTACCTGCAAGTTGCATCAAAACGACATAACTACGCTTGTGCGATTAACTGTTAGTCTGAGTACTGGTTGTCGATTGACATAAATCTCTCTCTTTCTTGACCTATAAAGCAAGTAGTAGCTCTGTCTAGCTATGTGCATTCATTATGCAGAGACTGAAAATAATAATACTACTAGTAGAGCTTGTCGTTCTCGACACACATATAGGATGGCAACCTTGTAAATCAGGGTAACATTACTGTAAGTTTTCTCTGTTAGAAACAGAGGAGAATCCCACAGTAAGTTTTTCTTTGTTAGAAACAGAGGAGAATCCCACAGGTTCTAACAAAGAGTACTGTAAAATTCCTCTAATGACAAATGTTAGAATATACTTATATTTTATGACAAATGTTACATTTACGAATATTATTAATTTGTTGTCGTAAGTGATTGATTTGTGTAGCTTAATTCGGTTCTTTTCCAACCTCAAGGGGAGAATAACCCCAGCTTGTTGCAATTAATGTATCAGTTAATTTAATTAATTACGTACGATGAGCACGTTGGCCATGTGGTTAGCTTACGTACTCATCTTAATCTTATATACTTTTGCAGTGATATCATTAAATCGTTGTGGCATTCGACCGGCCCGGTCCCGATGACTCCAAAGACTTTGAAAAGTCGTCCGAGAAATAGTTTCTAGAAGATTCTTGGAGACCATCGCAGAACGTTCGCCATAGCTCCATTTTTAGCGATCGATCGAGCACAGCTTAATGCCTGCTTAATCCATGTGCTAATCATATTGCGTGATTATACAGTGTTATGTATTAATTAATTACTTTCTCTGTTTCACAATATAAGCTATTTAAGTATTTCTTATATTTATATTTATATTGATGATATATATCTAGATTCATTAACATTAATATGAATGTGGGAAATACTAAAATGACTTACATTGTAAAACGGAGGGAGTAACATCTTTTACAGCCTCAGCATATCGTTTTGTCTTTAACTACTACTAGCTTATAATTAAGCCGTTATCATGATTTAAATTTTGAAAAGTTCACTTCGAGTTTTTAATTTATCGTTGTTTATTTTTGGGTTTCTAAATTTCTAATGACACGTATATAAAAGTTTTTTTCGTGAAAGTATATTAAACGAAAGCAGAGTTTAGCTTACACAAATTAAAGCGCTATTGCCGGGTGGGTAGCGGGGCGGGGGAGCCTGGAAAAATAAAAGAATCTGAAAGGAAAACTACTTAAAAGAAAAAAAAAAACTCCTAAGACAAGAGAGACACATATATATCTTAGCTTTTATCATGATTAAGCCGTTAATCATGATTTAAATTTTAAAAGTTTACTTCGAGTTTTTTATCGTTGTTTATTTTTCGGCATTGGTATGTTCTAAATTTCTAATGACACGTATAACTACTTAAAAGAGAAAAAAAAACTCCTAAGACAAGGGAGACACATATATATCTTAGTTTTTATCGTTGATAAACCATTTCGCTTTATATAAATTACAGCATATTTCAAACGCTGAGGCTGTTAGTAGCTGTATGCAGATACTAGCTACTTGTGTGTACTGTAAGATCAGATTAATTTGATACAGTAGTAGTATTAGGTTTTCTTTGAGAAAAAGAAGGCAGATGCAGCTAGCTAGGGCGACCTGGCTAGCGTAGTAGTCCTACGTACGTGTTGTTGCTTCAAAGACTTCAATATACTTCCTCCATCCCAACCCAAAATATTTGACGTTGTTGACTATTTTAAAAATGTTTGACCGTTCGTCTTATTCAAAAAATTTAAGCAATTATTAATTCTTTTTCTATCATTTGATTTATTGTTAAATATACTTTTATGTATATATAGTTTTACCATTTCACAAAAGTTTTTGAATAAGATGAACGGTTAAACATGTTTAAAAAAGTCAACGGCGTCAAATATTTTGGAAACGAGGGAGTATGTACAAAGGTGACCTTGGAGTATAGTACCACAAAGGATTCGGATGTAGAGTTTGCGATCGAATACTTTCAACTTTCAGTTATCGAGGTACTACGTACTACTAATATGTTATAAGTAATACTCCCTCCGTCCCATAATACAAGTGATTTTGAGTTTTTTTCACTGTTTGACCACTCATCTTATTAAAAAAATTTGGAATTATTATTTATTTCTTTTGTGATTTACTTTATTATCCAAAGTACTTTAAGCACAACATTTCTTTTTTATATTTGCACAAATTTTTTGAATAAGACGAGTGGTTAAACAATGCAAACAAAAACTCAAAATCCCTTATATTATGGGACGGAGGGAGTATTAATTTCTGGAAATACATACAGTATCTAATTGGTGTGTATCATAAGTGTGACACTAGCTACTAGATTTGTTATAAAAAAAATGCTTAACTTATCAGTATCCATATATATTCAAAGTTATGTTAACTGCTCTTGTGCTGTTTAATCAGCTTTGATCAAAACTGAAAAGTATTTTGTAGATATGTATACCTAATTTCGTAACGTACGGATGCTGACTATATATATTTTGTACTTTGCATTGCGTGATGTAGTATATCAGAAGTAGCTTAATCAAGGCAACATATCGTTTGCCTTTTAGATCAGAAGCTACATATCGACAAATTTTGAATGTCGAAACTTAATTTTAGAATTGATTTTGAGATTTTTTTTTCCTTTTTATTTTTAGTTCATTTTTAATATTGACTTTTAAATCACTAAGGATAGAAATATATAAAACTTTTACTTATAATTATTTTAGTTTCTTCGTTCATTTTTTTCACGCTTTATATATATATATATATATATATATATATATATAAAATAAAGAGTAAATTGCACCCACGGTACAACAACTTGACAAGTGGGTGCTTTCTAGTACAAGAACTTGACAATTTAGTATTTTGGTGAATCAATTTGGCTAAGCATATGCTAGGTGAGGTTTTTCACGATGTCAATATGCCAATACACGGTAATCCTATGGATATTACCTTATAATATTGAATTTAATCTTTAAGAATTATATTGCGCATACAATTTACATTCAGTTACCTTTAAGAATTTTTTGTTTTCTTCACCTTCTCAAATATCAACCGAAATATAATAATTTCTACATCTAGTTTAATTGACTCAGTTATTAGTTATTAGAGTTATTAGTTATTAGGATAAAAATATAAATATGTTTATATAAATCCACGCTAGTATATTGTCAAGTACTTAAAAATTTGAATTTATATAAAAAATGCTCCAAATAATTAAGTCGTCATAACTTCTTAATTTATTGTATCAAAATCGTACCTATCTTGCAAGTTATTGCATTTATACGATCACTTATAAAGTTCTTATACTAAATTGCACTTTCTTGACAAGTTGTTGCACTAGAACACTCATTTTTCAAGTTGTTACACCAAATTGCACCCACCTACCAAGTTGTTGCACCGTGGGTGCAATTTACTCTAAAATAAATATCAGCCGTAACTCAAACGATGACTCTGAAAGATGTGTCTAACAGATTAATGGAGATTTGTTTCCCTCTTGTGTGTTTCTTCCACTCCTCTCTTGCTTTCTTCTTGCTAGCTGTTGATCCAGTGCGACAAAGCCATATGCATATGCTTCAATTCAGTCAGTCAGTAGCTTTCTAAGCAATGGTCAGTGGTCAATACATGCTCACGCGCGTTGTATGAGCAGGAAAACGAATCAAGTCTTTGCATTGATCTTGTAGGGATGGCATGTGTACAGACAGCAACTTGATGTGTTGATTTCCCTCTAGCTGGATATAATGTACTGTGATCAACAATATGAAAGAAAACAGACTACATTTGAATAAGTGGAGATTTAGCCTGAACCATTACTACATTTGAATCTGCAGCTTTTTCAGCTTGCTGCTTGCATGGTCTCTCTAATAAGTTCTTGCCAGCGTGAAAAAAGGTGCTGCATCAGAAAAAGGAGGATGAGGCCAGAAAAGGGAAAATATGTTAGCAGAAAGTGTTCTAGAAATAGAGAGACTAGCTACTCAATCAAACATCCAATTCAACCAACACAACAAGGAACATGACTACAAGAGATGATTATTTGACTTGCAACATAAATTTTAAATGCATAACAACTAAATTTGGAAGACACTCCAATCCATATTTAACTTTTATCTGTGCGCGTGTTGTTTTCGTTTAATTGTATAGTACAATTGGCATATCATATATAGTACTCGAGAAAGTGTTTACTATATACTCACCTTAGAAAATTTTGGCTCCATTTTCAGTCTTTTTTATCGATCTCTTCTATTTTCCTTGTTCACCCGATTTTGCCTAAACTTGGTAAAATTCAACTCAAGATCACCCCTTTTTTTTTGCGAGACAATTCAAGAATTGATTTACTTCAATTCTACATTGTTATAGAACACGACTCACCTAGTTGTGACAATGACTTACATCAAGCTAGCGCCCAAGTATGACCGGGTTCGATCTCTTCTCCATCACTAGGTTCATGCGGTATGACCACGAGAACGCGGAATGTGACTTGGAATGGCCTTTAATATCCATTTGAATTTAAATTACATTACATATGTGGCAATGGTTAAGAGACCTTTAGTTTAAAGGTAATATATATCATTGCAACCCTATAATTAAGGAGCAACTTGTTATTCTCCTTTTTCTCTCTCTCCCTCCCTCACTCTCTTGAAAAGGCTGGCAGAAACCATGTTCATTCCATTCAAAACTTTCTGTCACAAATGAAATCATGCTTCCTTGTCATGAAAACATATTTGTCCTGAAAATTGCTACGATTTTCTTCTCTCCTTTTTTTGCGGGCAGATTGATATGATTTTTAAAGTGCATATCATTTTATTGCACTGTAATTTCTGTCAGAAAATAATTTAAAAACCTAACAAAATTAGAACACTATAGAATTTTTTTCAAGATAAATTCAGACATGATTTCCATCCAACATAAATTAAAAAAATATTATTTATTATGTTCAAAAAGTGTTGATACGATTTTAGACCTGCCGGAGGGGAAAAAAAACTCAAATGAGCTAGTTCAAAATTTAATTAAATTTAATCGTCCTCTTGTTTCATGTAGCTAGCTAGGACGCATCGAAGTCGAAGACCACCAAATTACTAACAACCAATCAATTTTTTTCATGGTTTTATCAACCGAGCACGACACTTCCTAGTTGCGACAAAGACGTGAAAAACACATCAAAGTCTAGGTACGCAGCACCCCAAGTATGACCGACCGGCCGACCGGATTTTCTCGTCGATGGCTCAGCACATATATATCTGCACGATCCCAAAGCCTCCTGTATATATACATATAAATAATATTTATACGCACCTGTATAATAAAAACCACCAGAAATTCAGATTACTATACATTTCTGCAGGCTGCACAGCATGCATTCAGATACATGAATTCTTCTTCTTCTACTACTATCAAGAGGTAGCCATTGCATGAATGAATGAATGAATCCATGGCAATGTGGATGAGCACAAATGCCTTTTAGCTTAGTACACCAGGCAAGAATGCAGCAACAGCAGCTAGCAGCTGCAAGTTGCAAGGGGAGTGTAGCTTTCCAGTGGAAAAACCACACAGCTTGTTTGGCTACTAGAGAGGCAGTTTGAGACGTACAGCACACAGTTTCATACCGTGTGCGTGCCAAGTTGGCAACTGGATCCTAGCAGCTGCAGTGACCGGCTCAAGTTTCCATTGCCATCCAATCCAACCCCAACCCAATCCAATCCTTCTTCTTCCTCTCCTCTCTCTTGTGTGTGTGTGTAAGAAGAGGCTAGTA
The DNA here is from genome assembly GCA_000338895.3 of Oryza meridionalis. NCBI lineage: Eukaryota > Viridiplantae > Streptophyta > Magnoliopsida > Poales > Poaceae > Oryza > Oryza meridionalis. The sequence continues at coordinate 1,993,820 of CM002524.2, forward strand.
GAGCTAGCTAGCCTGAAATTTTCTTTTGCAAGTTGCTGCTACTGCTGTGCTGCTGGCTTGTCGTCCTCTGCTTCAACTTTATAGAGAGAGAGAGCTAATAGCTAGATGATGGTTCAAAGAATGGATTGGTGATCCACTTGGGTTTCTGGGGTGATCATATGCAACATGGACTAGCTACTTGGATTAGTTCAAAGGATCTGCTTCTTGGATGCTGTCCGGCCACGTCGCCATGCATGTCAATTCTGTGGATGGCGTCAAAGGCTGCATGCACGGAGCTGATTTTAATTAACATGTTGCCACCCACCTAATTAAGCATTTGTGTGTTAATTTATCATTACTTTGCTAGCATCTCTTTGTACTATAGTACTCCTACTATGTAAGTACTATATCCTTGGGTTTTTTATTCCAAGCTAGCTACTAGCATGCAAGCCTTTGTCAGAGAGAAACCGATGCAATATGCCTTGTTAGTTTCAAGAGTCCATGCGTAATATGCATGCTTTGTGGATTCAGTATTGGTCAAGGGCAATGGATCCATTTGGAGTATACTAGTAAGTAATTAAACGTTGCTTTGACAAGGATTAGTCGGTTGTTAATTGATTTCCGTCTTGGAATCAAACTACCTTTTCCTGGGGTTAGCTGATGCTGTGATCTTGTGTGCACATGTGTTTAGCTGTTCATGCATTCATGGACTCCAAATATATATTATTTGTTTAGTTGTACACTTGTTATGATAGAAGTGTTTTGATTGATGATGAAAAGTACACACATTCTATATGAGATGATGCTTACTTCTTCCTGGAAGGAAGCTAGGATCAAGTATATATATTATATATATGTGTGCGTGGTTTGTTCATGCATGTTGCCGACTTGTTAATCAATTAGCAGATGCATTTTTGTAGTACATCAATTTGTCTATGCATGTGTCATTGGCGGCTGAAACTTTTTGGCACGTTATAATTAAAATCAGCACTTGATCAATGGGGATAATTAATTAAAAAATATTCATAAGTTGCTAGCTAGCTGCTGGTCTTGATATTTTCCGGGGTAGAGAAGACTAAAGAATTCCACTTGCCAACTAGTTTTCTTAAGAGTCTGTACAGAGATGGAAAGGTGCTCCAGGTGACCAAGTTCAATTCACCAACTGAAATCGTTGGATTTAAATGAATAATGCAAGACAGAAAAAAAATGATTTCTTTCGATTCTTCATTAATACTCCCGGCCATTTGGGAGGAGCAATATGTACGCAATATGTACAAATGCATGCATCACACTTCAGCATTTTTGTCTTTTTTTTCTTGGAGTTTTAAGAGTGCTCATAATCATACAAGTTGATCCATTGGTATTTTCGCAATATTTGACGATTTTTCCATTTTAAAAATTGTTGACGATATTTTGCTTAATCTTGGTAGAAAATCTCGATCGGTTAATTTATCCCGAATTTTTATCTCAAGCGATAAAATGAACCATGAGTTGAGGTGCTAATTAACCACAAGCAAATAGTATTCATTTTAATTTGTGATATATATACGAACATGCAAAGACGATGATATATGTGAAAATATAATGGTGCTGGTAGATTTGTCTAAAACATTTCCATAATACTATGATCATGGCATTCGATCAGGTCAAAGTTAAATTTTAGGGATTGTGTCATTATCAAAATTATCAATGAATATAATTGCCAGAAGGCCGGGATTAGCAAGGGTCTACTACTGTCCTGTCATTTCATTAATTAATGAGATTAAGTCCCCGATTCCTTGCATCCCTAATTGGCCTACGAGAAGCGACAAAAATCACAAGATGGGAGGATTGTGGTAGGTTCTTCTCCAACTGTGCCTCTCAAGCAGCCATAACATATTAACCAGAAGCATAAATAAACATACTTTAATCTGCCATGACAGTTTTGATCATATCTCATGAGACACATGCATATAAATCACCCATAAGCAAGAGTCTCCTAGGTCAGTCATTGTCCACGTACTCCTGACTGCAAAAGCTTAGCTAATATAATGCTACAAGCTTAAATCGTCAGGATATGATAGAGGCTGCTAGGAATTAATTAACTATGTTGATGCACATATACTTAATTAGTATAATAGCATTACTAGTGGTAGTTAATTAGTACAAAAGCATCAATCAAATGGAGACTAATAGCTAGGAGACCGGGCAAGCAAAGCAAAGCAAGCATTGATCTTGATGAATCCTCCAGAGAGATTGGCCATTTCCTCCTGACCTATTATATGCATGCAAGTGTTCACTGTACTTCTGCCGTACAACGACGAGCAAGAGCCTTCAGAAGAGTGCGTACGTTTGTAGTACTGAGCGTACTACGCCACCACCCCAAATTCAGCTGCACCGGCCAATAGATTTTAGAAGCAATAATTGGTTCATATATGCAAATTTGGAGTACAGTACATCTCAATTTCTGGCCATGTTCAGAGAAAAAAAGGCTCTAGTAATCGTCCTATTGCTTTGGACACAAGATGCAGTATATGTCCATTTGTATCTATCTATGTGTTCTGAATTTTTCTGACGGCTGCAACCATATATATGCATGCATGGCATGGCATGGCGTGGCATGGCTGTCATCGCTCCACTGATGATCAGTCTATGATCCATCGATCGATCAGCACTGAATCATTTGGAACAACAGTTTGGCCCATTTGAAAGAACAGTTTGGCCTCTAGTTTGCTCGATTATGAGCAGTGCCAGTACTACGTTGTACCTCATCGACTGATGTCCCAGCTTGATTGGCTGAATCATATTGCTGCCTCACATGCTTGACAGTGCAGCCGTGCAGGTAGGAGTACCTAGAAGTGCACGCAGATGATATGATGGGTTTTGCACTGCAGAATCACGGGCCTCCACTCCAGCAAACCGGCCTGTCAAAAAGTTCAGGTTCAGTACATTTCAGCGAGAAACCGAATGAATTTTACCAAAGCAAGTTTGGACAAAAATTGTACTATGGGCAGACCCTGATGAGGCCAAACCAACCGTATCAGACGTGTTCAGTACAAAGCACGTCAGATGAAATGATGACAGTTGATTCCAAATGTTCGAGTTACAAGTTACACCAGCTTTTATTGATCAGATGAAAAGGGCCAAAACATTCAGAACCAGCGTGTTGCATTCAACAGAGACTGTCTGGTAAAATTTAAGGAATTGTTGCTACAAGAGTCTACAAGTACTTACTAGTACTACCAAACTCACATGAACAAAAGGAGATCATTTGAGGGTTGAATACCATACCTGATTGGGGGACAAATAAAACTTGGGCAAAGAACAAGCACTGAATAGAACGGAAAAATGACGGGAATAGGAAACCAGAGGAGAACAAACTATACAAGCTGCACCACAAGGGCTCCACGTTAAGTATTATTCCTTAATTAATACACTTGTGGAAAATTTCAAGTATATGTGACAATAAAAATGAAATAAGTTGACAGCAGAGGCACAACGATAGCCTAACGCAATAAACAGGTTGTAATTAATCATAGTTAGGCTATCAATTGTACAAATCTGTGAATCCAACTTCCAACCAGAACAATCGAAGTCATAAACAATATACATTTCTGTGGAGCAGCTATGCATAAGTGAGTGCGCATAAACTTGTCAACCCTCCTCGCCAAATTCTTTTGTAAACCTTTCGTGCACCTCCAAGTCTTTCTTGCTCACTGTCGGTCTCTGCCTGGCGAGGACTTTCTCGAAATCTGTCCTTGAGATTGGTGGTGGAAGGATCTACATAACAGGAAATAAATCTTGCTAATCATCAGAAGCCTCTTCTAACATGCGCAGTGGAGGAAATATCAATCAATCTTACCTTTGCTGCAAGGCCCTTGGATGCGAGCTCCTGCATGGTTGTTTGTACGGCACCAGATTGCTTTGGTCCACAAGGCATCCACATATCACCATCAGCCTTAAAGAAGAACATGGCATCCTGTGTTTTGCGGACAGGTTCAAATAACACATCCTTTACCTGTTGAAAGAAAAAAGAGCAACGAGATTTCAGTATATGCTAACAGAGCATGGATACATGCGAATGTTGCAGAATGTCAACTTACACAAACAGCAATATCCGAACCAGAAAACCCGTCTGTTCGACGAGCCAAGCTCTCAAAATCACTTTCATTTAAGTTGTGTGGTGTATCCCCGAGATGGACCTGGATAAATTAAAGGTTTGCCCTCAGCCAAAGATTGTAACAACAGAACATGACAATTTTCTTGAAACTGAATTGGACAATTCTGCACCTTAAACATATGTTGCCTTGCTTTCAGATCGGGTAGCGGAATGTAAATACGTTTATCAAAGCGCCGGCGCACAGCCTGAGATAATGGATTTAAGTAAGTACTAAATTGTTCAATGGAACAAGAGAATTTTGAGAGTTCTGAATGGTGCAACACAGTTTTATAGATCTTCTTAAACCTGGTCTAGAGCATATGGTGTGTTTGTAGCAGCAAGAACCAGTACTTTGTCATCATTATGGCCAACACCCTGGACATTCACCAGCGAAACAAAGCAAAAGGTAAGTAAGTTGGTGTAACAAAAAGGGCATCTAAATAGTTTAACAAACCATGGAATGCTTCAGATAACAAGGAATAACATGATACATGTTCTAAGAAAAGATGGACAGTATTTGAAGCCCATCAAATGTGGTATTCGATTATTATGGTCAAGCGGTCAAGCCATGCATCAATATCCATGTATCTAGAAAGCAACTAATCAGCCAATTCGCATCTGACCTACTTGGAAATTTAGCACGTTTTCACTTTTATGATTCCAAATCTGGATGGAATAGCTTCAGATCTGGCCTGGCTAATATCCCTAACTAAGACACCTGATTACAACTCTGTTTGGACTTGGTATTAGAGGAAGTAGCCAGTCCAGTACTCCAGTATTAGCCAAAACGGCAACAAATCTTAGAACTAAAATGTGAAATGAAAATATACCATGTTCCTTTTTGCCCCTCAAATATACAAGTTAGAAGCACTGTTTCAATAACTTGATCCTTAACGAACTATATAAGTTTCAAATATAACAGCATTTTGTGCGTCTCCAATTGAAGCTCTGAACTTTCAGGATCATTATCATTCTAAGAATAACATGTCCAAGTAAACATTTAAAGTATTCAGGTAGCAGGCACCTGATTAAGAAAAAGTTAATAATATAAGCTAAAATCCACCTGCATTTGCACAAGAAGTTCAGTTTTGATTCTCCTAGAAGCTTCACTCTCATTTCCTTCTCCTCGTTGACCACACAATGAATCAATTTCATCAATGAAGATAATGGAAGGAGCGTTTTCTCGAGCCATTTGGAAAAGGTTTGCAACAAGTTTTTCACTCTCTCCCATCCATTTTGAAACAAGGTCTGATGAAGATATACTGCATAAAGCAAACACATTAAATGAAACATAATAAGATATATTGCATGAGCAATACAAATAAATATGGTATACATTGATACTGATCATTGGTAACATCATGGAGCAATCAGGTAGAAGAAAAGGAATACTGCAGTTTCTCTTTCACAGATGTCTGCACATCATTGTAAACATGAATTAAGCTGTGGCATGAGAAACCACATAAATAATCGTTGAACTGTAGCCACTCCCAGTATTAATCACACAATGATCAGATGTGGTGTTGCTAGATAGGTATTGCAAGTAACTGAATCTGAGGAATTGTGTGGTCAACAGTGAATACAAACTGCTTGTGTGGTTAGCTAGAGAACTCTAGTGGTAGGATTAGAAAAGACCTAACTTTTTTATTACTTTGGAACTGCTAGCGAAATTGAATTATCAATGCATACATGATAGACCGTCAACTGTTACAGGACTATGTCTCATGAACTTTCTTTTAGTATGCATTGGAAGTGGCTGTGTAAAATGTTCATTGGTCCGGTGATACTACATTATTACTACTACCATATCATGCTCTAAACTCAAACCCATTTTGATATCAACACCAAGGGTTAGAAAATATGTCAACATCAACATTTTCATGTTAAACTGTTCTGGGCAGCAAGATTCTCTGCTTAAGCTTTGTTCGAACCCGCCATTTCCCAACTTCACTCTCTTGTTTCCCACGCGCATGCTTCCCAAACAGCTAAACTGTGTGTGTTTTACAAAAAAAAATTATAGAAAAGTTGCTTTAATACATATTAATCCATTTTTCAAGTTTTTTAAACAAGGTTTAATTAATAATGCGCTAATGAGTCACTCCGTTTTACGTGCTGGAGAGAAAAGTTCACAACAGCCACTACCAAACACACCCTTAGTTTGCACATCAATCTGTCCCGGACTAAACCAACTTTTGACCAATTCTGAATTTATTCAGAAAGATATTGACTGATTTCTAGCTTTACGCTGAACTCCACAAACCAGCTGTTTTCTGGCAAACAAAAAACAGTGGAGGCTAGGGATTTTTATGAGTTCTTACTGGAACCAAGTAGAAAACATGAACTTATATCTGAGCAATGTCCTGTTATACAGGCTACAATTCCATTTAATGGATAAGAACCTGGTTCTGCACACTGAATTTGATATTACAGTGATAATCAGAACCTCAGAAGGACAATGCATTTCAAATACTGCCTTAAGTATTCAATCTGTAACCAATATTAGTTATTTGCCTATATTTCAGTGATGACTGATAAGTGATCACTCAACTGTTTTTGGTACAGTGTAAGGATTGAGCAACAGTCTGTGCTATTGTTCTAAATAAAGACCATTGTGGCCTACTGAAGGCAGTTTACAAGGTAAGTCTAGCCTCTCCGCTATGTTTTGTGTTTTAAAGAACAGGCTGATAAAGGGGAATTTATCTAGTTTAGCAGGCATTATACAATTATTAAGACCATTTATAGTAGAAATCTCTGCTTCTAAACTCAAAAATATCATGGAAATTCTAGTATCAACTATAGCAACTAGACCTAGTTAAATCTTCTCCTTTTGCTGCTGCCATGGATAGATGTTGAGATTCTTATTCTAAGTACAGGAAATATGTGTTCAATGATTGTTTTGTCTACTGCATGAACATCTAAACATTTGTATGAAATTTGTAAACAGTGCCCGGGACCGCCGCGCTGAAGCGATTGAGGAGGACAAAGGAGGATGGCAGGCGGCCGGTGCTTGTGTCAGGTCGAGTAAACCTATACGCTTGTGGACTTGGCCAGGGAGCATTGGGCTGCACCAGCTAATGGACGCAGTTTGTTACAGCGTCCCACACCTGGATACTGTGACCAGTAGCGTCCTTACTATTTTGCTAAATAATGCCACTAATTTACTAATTATTTAATTTTTAGGATTATAGATTATTATAAATAAAAATTTTGGCTCTATATCTCTATAGTTCCATCAAGGGATAAGCATCGCGTGTAGGACAACTGATGCTAGTAGCGAAAAATGAATGCACAAAAGTTATTCAGATCAGGAGTAATAATTGCTAGAGAATGTTTAAACCTAAGTCACAAAAGTTTCCGGATCGATGGAACGAGAAATTGGAACGTGGAACGCGGGACGCCATTTTCCAAAAACATGGAACGAGAGGGGTATACCTCTTCCAACATTACGGAACTATAGGTGGAATGTGTTCCTAACATGTTCGGAACGATAATCGGGAACATTATACCCTATTTGAGGAACATGTTTGAAACAAGCAATACATGTCATCACAGTGGTATAGACGTGCATCTTCGAACTGAATGGCGCTCCTGGTTTTGCTCTCTTTTTGTTACATTATTTTTTTCCCAGCCTAAGTCATCTGAATCTGAAACGTTTTTGGGCCGTTGAAACATTTTTGGGCCGTGAACTGCAACCCAGCAGCCCATCCCACCCATCCCGAAAGAAAACCTAGCCGCCGCCCATCCCAGACTGTCGTTTCCCCATCTCTCCCAGACCTAGCCGCCACCCTCATGCGACAGCGGCGCCGCTGCATGCGCGGTGGAGCAGCAGCTGCTGCAGCACTGCTGGAGCGCCGCGACGACGGCGCCGTTGTGCGGCAGGGCAGCAGCAGTGCAGCCCTCTCCCCTGCTCGACGACGGCAGTCCTCTCCCCTGCTCGACGGCGGCGGCATGCCCTGGCGGAGGCACCTCGGGGCATGACGACGGTGAGCAGCGAAGGAGCGACAAGAGATCCGATGAGTCCCCCAGTCCCCCTTCTCATTTTTAGCTCAACGTACTTCGCTCCTCCATCCCACAACCCTCTCGTTCCTCCATCGTCGTGCCACGCCATTGGAACGACGACCCCTCCATTTTCGGAACGAAGTTCCGCTTCGTTCCCGTTCCTCGTTCCGGGACGAAATTCCCGGGACGAGGAACTCACCCGCGTTCCGCGTTCCCTGTGACTTAGGTTTATACATATTTGAAAACAGAAAAAATGTGCCAGGGCATCATGCCATCAAAACATACCAGTTCTTCTATAAACATATGCATTAGCTATTTATATGTCAAGGAAATCACAAGTGCTCCCAGCAAAATAAGTATTCCCTCCATTTCTTTTATTTGACATTGGTTAGTTCAAAAACGTCAAAGAAAAAAAATGGAGGAAGTAAAACAACAGCCGTTTTAGGTTACGCATGGTATCATTACAACACAGGTGTTAGATATGTACTAATAATAAACAAATCTATACAAAGACAAAGAAAGATTAATCGAACTTGGTATACAACATGTGTAAATGAGTATCTGCTTTAAGCTTTCGGATGTTGATGGCTTAAAAATAGCTTATTGCACACATGAAAAGTGACCAAACCAAAAGTAGTTGTGTAAGAGCTGCTATTAATAGGACACACCTTGCAAGAAACAGCTTTCATGGTTTTCTATAAATGTTTTCTTTTTGAGAAAAAAGCTCACTTGCCTGCATCAATCATACATTTTTTTAGGATTTTAGCTGCCTAGAAACATTCTTATAGGCTAGACACCAAGAATGTCACTGCAGCAATGGGGCAACAACTGAATCAGGACATCAGCTTATCCAGAGAAAGGAGTCAAGGCACTACTGGTGTTCCAAGCTATTTAATTCTGATCATTATCCATACATTTATACACAGAATACATGCAGCTTCATAAATATTGACAATAACAGTTGCATAACTTGAACTTTAAAAAATATAGAGAAAAAATCAACAAGAGAAATTGCCGCGTGAAAAAATAAGACTAACTAGCTATTGTCACTTAGAGAAAGAATCTTGGCCGTTTTTTAGAGCCTTAATGGTACCCCAAGACATGAACTGCAATACTACTACAGTATCAGCAGGAGGTATCAAAAGCTCAATATAATCTTCCAAAGTAAAATGCTGGATGAATTTTGAATAGCTCATAGGAATACACTAAACCCTTGAGTACACACAGAAGGGCAAAATGGAATCACAAAAACATAAGTATTTTGATTGTTGTCAATACCACTGAAAAAAGAGAGCAAAGCATGCTACAAATTACAGTTTCAGAACATACACATGTAGTGAGGTTGTGAAAGAGTTAGGGATGTTGGGAGAATGTTAGTTTAACACACAACTCAACTGAACAGATAACCATGACACCAACGTAAAAGGCACCACGTCATTGAGTTTTAGTTACGGAATTAGTAAGAGTGAGGATTTATTGTCAAGTGTCAAGATATGTAGTTGAAATATATAGATATATATGAGGGTATAACTACCTGAAAAATGTAGAATCAGCCTCAGTTGCAACAGCTTTAGCCAAATAAGACTTTCCTGTTCCTGGTGGACCATACAAAAGAAAAGCCCTCCATGGTCTCCGTTTACCTTAAGAAAGAAATCTCCGTTAGTATAAAATAGCTAACAACACCAGATCCCGAGACTTAAGATGAGTTCATGTACACATTTTTTATAGTCATTGTTTACCATGGAGAAATTTATCATGTAACAAAGAAGATGCGCAAGATGTTAGTTATGAACACTTGAACAATGGTTGAGAGTTGAGAATAATGGTACTTTGATCATAGTAGCTGTTAGAAAATTCACTTACTTGTATCTTATAAGTCATTAAGAAGGTCACTAGATGCACAAGGAAAACAGGCCCTCAATATTTGAGACTAACTGTTTGCTAGATTAAACAATTGAATGTATGTGAAGCTAATAACTTGATGCATGATTATAGATTACATTGTAACAACCTATGCACCTATTATGAAAGCAGCATTTTTTCCCTTGTTTTCATAACTGCCTTTCGATTCAAACTACTAGCTGTAAATTATGGTTTTACTCCACATTGTTTGTCTAGTACCAGATCATGTTAATATCACTTTTAGCAATCCTCTAGGATGTAACTTTCAAGATTTCCCTGCATCCACCAAGACTAAAAAACATAATAGTTGCACCCAGCACCCTCTAGAAGTGGACTCTGAACCATAGTCGACACCCAAACAGTCATCTACAAACAAAATACAGTAATTACGCGAGCTAACCCTGCACACCGAGCAACCATCAATACGGAATGATTAGCGTTGGCAATTATCCGTTTTGATCAAGATCAATATCCATGTATGGCCTATACGATCGGATCCACCACCAGTTTTGCAATCACCTCTATTCTCTACAACAAGGATAATGAAAATATGCTGGTTATCCTCGCAGCAGCCGCTCACCCGTAAAGAACTGCGGGAACTTGACAGGCAATATGACGGCCTCCTGCAGCGCTTGCTTGGCGCTCTCAAGGCCGGCGACATCGTTCCACTTGATGTTGGGCTTCTCGGTGATGATGGCGGAGTTGAGTCCAGCCCTCAGCTTGGACTGCTCGGAATCATCCCCACCCCCCTCCCCGTCCTTACCCTTGGTCTTGGGCCGCGTGGCGACGGCCGCGTCGCCGCCGTTGGCACCCCCGCCCCCACCCCCCTCATCGAGGACCGCGCGGATCTCCTCTGCGCGGCGGAGGTACTCGGTGAACTTGGCGGTGATGGCCTCCTTGATCTTAGGGTTCTTCTCGTACTTGAGGTGGGTCTTGAAGTACTCGAGGGCGTTCATGTAGAGCGGGAACGCCTTGACGTAGTTGCCGGCATTGTCCTCCTGCACCGCCTGCTTCACGTACTCGATCGCCTGCTCCTTGAAGTTGCTGTACATCGGGGGCGAAGGCGGCGCCGCCGCCGGCCGCGCGCGCGCCGGGGGGGGCGGCCGGATTACGGCGGATCGGAGGGGGGATCGGGCCCCGGCGGCGCGGATTGGGGTCGCCGGTGGCGGATTCGGCGGCGGCGGCGGTTGCTTTGGGGTGGGGTTTGACGCGGTGGGGAGGAGGAGAAGACGAGGAGGAGGAGGAAAGGGGAAGGAAGATGGAGAGGGGAAAAAAAGGGAAAAGAGGAGAAGGGAGAAGCGTGTTTTCTTTTTTAGTTTTTTTTACTTATTATTTACTGGATTTTCGAGGGGAAAATATTTTTGGTGTTTGGAAATTTTGGGTTTAGGTCCTTGCTTAGCTTGCTTATTATGAGAGAAGACCTTCTGTAATTGTTTGAGTTGAGTCCAAGTGATATTAGCTCATCTCGGATAGGTTTATATTTCTTTAGGTTGTGTTCTTTACTCTGTTTTTCCAACTCGTCACCCTTATTTTTCACGTGCGTACTCTAAAAATTGCTAAGTATGTGTTTTTTGCAAACAAAAAAAAGAAAAAATACATGAAAGTTGCTTTAAAAAACATATTAATATATTTTTTTAAAAAAAATAGTATATACTTAATTAATCATGCGTTAATGAGTGGTTTCGTCTTGCATGCATGATGGATTAGTTACCAACACCAGCAACCGACCATAGCCTTAGGGTTGTTTACAACAAAGGAAATTTACATCTAAACTTTTGTTCCTTATTTTTTTTTCTCTTTTTAGGAAATGTTCTTATTTGGGTTGGAACTCAAATAAAAGGTGTTTGTGGCTATATTTGAATTGCAACCATCCCAATCTTTATATGTGTGGTTCTTGTCGTGTTGTCCATGCCAACATATATGTTATAGGCACCCGTTTTTCTATCCACTACATGCACTTCACTTCATTATCTACGGAGGGATGAGCAAGCAATGGTTATCTTTCTCATGGGTCTGTTAGATTCCTACTCTTTAAGAGGTATTGGCTATTGCCTTAGGTAGCTACCTGGGCTCATTGGCGCACGTCAAGAGATGCCAATTTCATGTCATTGGTATCGAGTGATGTAGTGTATTTCGTATAAGATCTAAAAATGTCATGGATCCACCACTCTTTAGGGTATTTTTTCCTCTTTAATTAGTACTCCCTCCGCTTCATATTATAAGTCGTTTGACTTTTTTCCTATTAATTAAATTTGACCAAGTTTTTAGAAAAATATACCAACATACAAAAAATACATATTGCAAAATATATTTAATGTCAAATTTAATGAAACTAATTTGATATTATAGATTTTACTATTTTTTTCAATAAACATGATCAAACATAAATAACTTTAACTAACAAAAAAGTCAAACGATTTATAATATGAAACAATTGAAGTACTCCCTCCATTTTACAATGTAAGACTTTCTAGCATTACCCATATACATATAGGTGTTAATGAATCTAGACATATACATCTAAATGAATGTGGACAATGCTAGAAAGTCTTACATTGTGAAACGGAGGAAGTAGATGTTTAGGATACTAATATGTTTCTCTAAGAGAGGCACTGTAGTTGGTATCACAATATAGTGTATTTCACCCGTCGTCGCGACGCCAACAGGCAAAAGTAGTATTCTTATATAGATTCATTAATATTCATATTAATCTGAACACAAATATGAAGCGCATATACAGGTCTATGAATGAATCTATTTAAAACCCAAAATGTCCTGCAATGTGAAACGAAAGTAGTAGATAGTAGCACCGAAATACAGGATAAGTAGAGGAGTAAGCTGAAAAAAAAACACACGGGTTGCTGTGTGGCCTGCGACCCCGTCGCGACGCCAACGCACGCGGCTTTCTTTCTTTGCCAAGACGAACGAAATCACGTTCACGTCGCGGCGCCGCACACGTACAAACCGTGTTTTTTTAGTCTTAACGCGATCCATGGACATGGAGCGATGGAATAAACAAATTAGAGTAGAGTTTAATAATTTCTTAATACTACCAACTACTACGATGAATCAATCAACTAATAATACGGTGCTTGTGCATGCCGTCGAGAAGCATGGAACACTTAATTTGTTGCATTAATTGGATTCAATCTTGTTAGATTAATTTATATGGAAATAATTCCTCGCTTAATTTGTACTATGCCACAGGGCTGAATCCGACGTGTCCCCGCCGTCATAAGAAGCTCGCCGCCGCGGCGTCCATGGAGAAAGAGAAAGAGAAAGGCCATGGACAACGTCGGCGACGACTTCGATCGGGCAGGCGGCCGGCGCTGCTGTTCACGGACGCCATCCACGCCGGCCAGCGCCGCCACGGCAGGGCAGCCGACCTCGACCCAACCAACACCTGCGGAAGGCGCGCGCCTGCATCAGCCGAGGCCGGCGCTGCGCTGCTGCCGGGAGACCCGCGCTTCGCTGGCCTCATGGACGGAGGAGCTCCGCGACAAGTCGGCGGCTACTGACGATGCTCGGAAAGGCGGCGAGGGATCCGGCATGATCGAGACGTCGACGAAGGTGAAGGATGACGACGAGGAGGAGAAGCTCGCCGCCAACGCCGCAACAACTCCTGGTTCTGAAGCCTCCGCCGCCACACCGAGGCGCTCCCGATGAAGAAGAAGAAGAAAAAATATGAGGTGGAGTACCGACAGGTGGGCACCACATGTCAATGAGAGCAACATTTTCCAAAGAAAATTTTGGGCCACAACGTCGGCCCACTACCCTTTATCCCTCATTTCGGCCACCAAACGGCCCGCACCTTCGCCGGGCCCCCATTCCTGAGGCCCAAATGATTTATAAGCATCACGCTATAGATTTCTGCCTGGGAAAAAGTCTAATCTGGATCCCTCAACCTTTGGTCGAATATGATTCATATCCCTTAACCGTACAAAACCAGGTATAACGACTCATCAAACTGTTAAAACCGGTGCAAAATTATTCTCTCGATATATTAATAGTGACTTTGACACATTGACCTAGTCTTCATCGTACTCGGTGTTTACATGGAATCATAATCAGAAAAAACTAAATAGGATCCACATGTCATTGGCAATATCAAAAACAAATCAAAAGAATATATTGAGCTCAAATGTCAATTATAGTGTGTGGTTCACACATCATCCTCTCTCTCTCCCTCTCCTCCCTTATCTCTCTCTCCAATGGAGGGGACGACCGATGAAGATGGCTCGCTAACCATGGGGCCTTCCTATCCTTCCCTAGCGGCATGCAAAAGCCGGAGAGGCATAGGATGAGGCTGGATCTAGCCATGCTATATTGCGGTGGCCGTGCATCTTTCGACGATGACGGGGAGGGGGGACGGGGGAAGGGAAGAGAGGTACGATGGCCTACCGGAGAAATATGGCCCGCCTATCCCATTGCGGCGTTCAACCCACAGACTCCAAGTGCACCCCTTATATCCCTGATCCAACTTTGGTTGGTGAGGGCCTCCGCCACAGTCCGCCGCTTTCTGACACGGGAGGGGACGAGGTCGTAGATGGAAGGCGCAAATGATCGGATACCTCCCTCTGGCAACCAATTATCCTCCCAAAAAAGAATACTGCGACCGTTGCCCAGGTGGCAGATAGTGGAAACCTCGACAAAGTTGTGCACCTTCTGGGAGCATGGGATTTCCAATCCCTGCCAAGGTTTGTCAGGTGAGGTTCTTTGCAGCCATAACTAGCGTGAGCGTAGAGCGATGCCCATTAGCTCCAGGTTCGGCAACCCAAGGCCACCATACTTCTTTGGGGAGCAGACTTTATCCCATACCACTCGGCAGCAGCCACCATTTGCCTGGGCCTACAACTTCCAAACCTCCTCCCTCCGTCCCAGAATGTGACAACCTAGGATAGAATGAGACACATCCTAGAATAATGAATCTGGACAATACTCCCTCTGTCCCAAAACAACTCAATTCCTGGGTTTCCGTGTCCAATGTTTGACCGTCCGTCTTATTTAAAAAAATTAAAAAGATAAATCACACGTAAAGTATTATTCATGTTTTATCATCTAACAACAATGAAAATACTAATAATAAAAAATTTCATATAAGACGGGCAGTCAAACGCTGGACACTAAAACCCAAGAATTGGGTTTTTTTTTGGGACGGAGGGAGTATGTATCTAGGCTGCTATATTTTGGGACGGAGGTAGTACTAATTATTGGTGTTACTAAATTTTAGTATGGTACCAGAACAAATACACTCTTTTCATTATCACTCTACGAAAATTTGGTACTATTGATCAACTTTGCCAAAATTTGTTACACCAAAGTGTGCCAAGATCCTCTTGCAGCGCCTCCTTGGCGCTCTCCAAGCCGGCGATGTCGCTCCACTTGACGCTCGGCTTCGCGGCGGCGATGGCCGACCTGAGCATGGCCCTCAGCTTGGCCTGCTCGGAGTCGCCGCCGCCGCCGCCGCCGATGTGCCCATCGAGGACCGCGCGGATCTCCTCTGCGCGGCGGAGGTACTCGGTGAACTTGGCGGCGAGGGCGTCCTTGATCTTGGGGTCCTAATTCTCGTACTTGAGGTGGGTCTTGAAGTACTCGAGGGCGTTCATGTAGAGCGGGAACGCCTTGACGTAGTTGCCGGCATTGTCCTCCTGCACCGCCTGCTTCACGTACTCGCTCGCCTGCTCCTCGCAGTTGCTGTACATGATCGTGGCCAAACAATCAATCAGATAGCTAACCAATGGCGATCGATCGCTTTGCATGCTCGAGGAGAGGGGAGAAGAGAGCATAGTCAGTTCTTGGATCAGGACAAATTAATGAAAGAGCAAATGTTTGACCTGTGTTAATAAATCATGCATTGATCAATCATAGTTCATCTGCAATTATGCGTAGGCAGTCGACATACTCAGTGAAGGTCAACTATATCCAGCTAGCAGCATATATATCCTGGTGTTCTTTAATTAAGGAGCTAACAAATTAATTTCCTATAGTGTGTATATATTATATATATAGTCTACTCCACCGCGATTATTGCAATCAACAACATTAATATATCTCATTAATCATCAACACCCTGGTCAGTTCTCTCCATATATTCATATACAAATACTGGTTCCGGCCGTTGTCAATCAAAAAATAAAAAAAGCTATGAACTTCTGAATAGTGGCGACAGAATTAAGCTGCTGGCATATATATGGTCGACGATGCCGACAGCGAGACCTTAGGGATGTTTGGTTGATATCTAACCTTACCATAACTAAGTTTAGATTAGTTGTGCCATGGTGGCACAAGTGTAGCTTAGAAATAGTTGGCCACAAGTGTGTTATACTTAGCTCTAAAATTAAAAGCATGACATGTGGGTCTCAAAGTTAAGAAAGTGTGGTATAACACAATTGTGACAGCGAACCAAACAGACGCCTAAGAAACTGTGGTATGACTAAAGTGTGGTGTCGCAACTAACCAAACAACCCTTTAATCCAACATTTGTGGCGGCGTAATTTGCCATAGCTGATCGAGCTGGAAGCTAGGAGACGCGTACGCTACTCGTACTATACTATGATGCATATTGGTTGGTGAGATTCAGTTAGTGCAAGTGAATTGATCCATGAAGAGGATTTGTACAATAATAGATTGAACTGAGAAGGATAGCTAGCTAGGTAGTACTCCTTCTGCGCTGATAATACTCGTCGTTTTAAACAGGACACGATTTCCAAAGAACAACTTTAACCACTATTTTCTATTATAATATATATAAAAATATTAATAAATATATATGATTTTATTGAAATACTTTTTAAGACTAATAATGTATGCATATGATCTCCGTAATTCTAGAAATTATTCAGAGTTAAAGATTTTAAAGTTTGACATTGATCTTGTTCAAAATAATAATTATTATCAACCCGGAGGGAGGAATAGCTATCAACTCCCAATACTCTCTCTCTATATATATGCCGTATTATTCAGCTCACTAGCTAGTTCAGTACTGTCATATGGATCTCAAAGTCGTTTACATCCCTACACACTTCAGCCTATGATATTTCCCTGACAAAGCTCCCAATTTTGTAGTTTCACAAATGCGCGCACCGATCCTATCCATGCAGCTTCCTTGTAGATATGACATACATATACGTATGTATGGCTTTTTTTTTTCTTTCAGATGCAAGCAACTTCTAATATACTGATGTGTAATTAATCTTTTTCGCGCGTTCGCGAAAAACAGATGCATTCATGATATTGATACAGTATCATGTAGGATTGGGAGGCATAAAAAATGTGGAGTATGTGTCCACAACGAAAGCTTTTTGACACTGGAGATTCCACCGGACAGCATCGGTTTGAAGGTGCGATCGATAACTTGATTCAGCAAGCTTCGGTACGTACGAGGATGATTTCGACTGATGGAAGAGAGATACTGATCCATACTGAGGGGTTAGAAAGAAGTATAGCAGAGGTCTTTGCTGCTTGTTTCGATCACGTGACAAGAACATAAGAGGGATCAATCAACAATGGTGGGTGTTATCACATTGCTAATCCCATACCAGCGCATCAAGCCATATTAAATCTAGAAGATATTGTGCATAACATAAAGACGCCAATATCCGCTGTAGTAACAGCACAACAGTATTACATGCAGTTACTGCAAAAGATACATGCATGTCCAACTTAAAAGAGATCACAAGGATTAAAGAAGATATCTTCAGACTTCAATGATCATGCATCCTTTGAAGATGGACCATAATTAAAATGCAACATTGGTCGATCGACTAGATCGAGCTCGATCAAGCAGCCTAGTGTGAATGTAGTACAATGCATGTATATGTAGCAACTTTCACTATGAGCACCCTGCATATCAGTGTTGATCTACAGTCTGCAGATCTGTAGCATATACATGTTCAACCACAGTTCATTGTATGGATATATCAATTTAACACCATAAGCCTAGAAGACATCAGGAGTACGGTTATAACAAGATGACTAGCACAAACGTACTGATATCAACCTCCGCTATACATTCTTGTGAAGTGTGAGGGCCACTTGATGATCAACACGAGAATCCAGTTATACCAATTAATGTGTCATTTCGAGATCGAGAGATTTTACTAGCATTCAAATAGGTAAGTAATCGTGTAAATCTACTGTATGTCACCATCAATGTATACGTATTGTGTACATTTCACTTAATACTGTTACACTTACACATATTGGGCCACGTTCATTTGGATCGATGAGTCTGCAGGCATTTCATCTCCAATTCAATTGTTCTGATCTCCCGAATTTCTAGTTTCTTGATCAAGCAAAATCGAAAGGTCACTCAAGCGTTAATAATGTATTATATATAGCCTGCAGACTGCTTCAAGCCATACATAGGTAGCTAGCTAGCTTTCAAGAACATAAAGAGTTATTTTACTCTAACTTTAGTACGTATTAATTCTTGCTATTCTTTCACTTGTGATGTGAATCACTTGGTAGCGCCTCAACAATCAATGAGCATCTTCAGCTTCACATGCATGTTTTTGCCTGGCCTCATATACATTTGGCATGGACTTGTTAGCTGCTAACCCTGATAGCTAGCTGAGCATATAAAATCCATTCACCTTAGATATACCTGGTGCACTTAGTTTCTAGCTAGTATATGATATGACTCATTTTGCTATTTATTTGTAGGTATCAAAGTCATGAATGAATCTCTTGCTAATGTTCGTGTTGAAGGTAATAGGTTAGCTTGGGAGACACTAGGAATAAGGAAAATAGTCCGATCGTGATTGCTCGATCATATTCCCAAAGTTCTGGGGTCAATGGAGATATCAGTTTAATCTAGGATGATTATCTAACACCATAGGGTTGGAAGGCATCAGGATGCAGGAGTATGATAATAACAATCCGACCGATCCTGTATTGGTCTCAGGTTCGTCTTGTATTCCCAACTGAAGTTGATGGAAAATTCGACAGGAACTAAATGATAACACTGTGGAGGTCTGATGCAAGTGGATAATGAATCCCACAATTCATGCTTGATTTTAAAATTCCTCTGAATGGAGTAACTAGCCTACCTGCCTTGGAATGCATATTGATGTACTGATATCAAATTCAATTAGATAGTCTTCACATGCCTTCACACAAGCAAGATAATAAATTCTGAATAGCACGCTCATAGCCGATTAGTACGCGAGTATAACGCATGGACCAATACTTACAACTGCATTGACGTTGGGATTGAGAGTTGAAGCAACTACTCCCTCCGTCTCATAAAAAGCCAACTTCTAACTATGAGCCAGATTCGTAGCAAGAAGTTGTTTTTTTATGAGACGGAGAGTGCGTATTTAATTGTCAGGGTTTGTACAATGATAGACTGAACAGAGAAGGCTATATTAGCAACTCCCACACTCGATCCCTTATCTATATATATGATCCCGCGCTATATATGCACATATAGTTCAATGTTATATGGAGATGGATCAAGATGAATTCACACCTGTGACAATTGGCTAAATTATAGGGTTGACAGGCATCAGGAATATGATGACAAGAAGCTAGACATGTACATGTGAGGGACAAGTTGGAGCATCTTGATGCATGCTGTCTAATGGAACTAAAAGGATACTCTCGAGACAACTGGTATGCCATGCCATGGCAATCGGCGAAGGTGGTCGTCGTGATCACCGGCCGGCCTGGCCCTGCATCTATTGGGTGCGTGGTGGCTTGTTTTGGTAGCAAGAAGGAAAGAGCATGCCGTGAAGGAAGAGGGATGTTCAAGGATGAAGAAGAGGTATAGCTTGAGGTTGAGGCAGAGAGATTTTGTTGATCTTGATCTAGTTCTTCATTAACTTCTCAGAAGCGATTAAAAGATAGAATAGAGCTTTAGCTGCTGGCTTGATTGACAATGCCGACAAGTAAGTAGTAAACCTAGCTTACTTCAACAGTTATTGAGAGATGCGCGTATGATGCAATAATATTATTGGTTTGTGAGATTGAAGTGCAGTGTACAGCTGATGATCCATTACTTTTGGCTCTTCGATCTGCAACTGCACTGATGAAGCTGGGCGCTTAAGAGTTGATAGAATCGACTACTTGTTTAATGGTCAATCAGTGTGGCCCATGAGGAGCATTATTGTACAATAATAAACTGATGAATAGAGAAGGTTAACTACGGAGTAGCTAGTAGCAACTCTCATTCTATATATACTAGACCATTAGGCGCGCTTCGCGGCGCCCTATTGGAGTAAAGGTGTTATTATTTAGTCATATGAAGTAAGCATTGAAATATAAAGCAATAGAATGATAGGAAAAGCACATTATCACTATGCTATGAACTGTTCAAACGAACAAAACAAATCATTATGCATAGAGATATGTAACTAATCTAGCACATTTGCAAAGCATATCATAAGTAGTGTAGCGATTAATACATTAAGTGATGCTCCAAAGCAGTAGTTAGATAGCATAGCATGGTACATAGGAAGCCATCCATGTGGACTACTCCCTCCGTCCCAATATATTACAACCTAGGATGGGATTAGACCCATTCTAGGACTACGAATCTGGACAATATCATGGTTATGTCCAAATTCGTAGTCCTAGGATGGGTGACCCATCCTAGGTTGTAATATATTGGGACGGAGGGAGTAACACATATCGAAAATAATTGAGGCAATGAGAATAATATATTGGGACGGAGGGAGTAACACATATCGAAAATAATCGAGGCAATGAGAATCTATTATGTTTATTTAGATGGCGTCGTATTGCAGTTTATCTTTATTCTCTTTTAACAAGTCCACAGTCAGTTCCCTTAGAATCAATGGTTCCTTGTACCCATTGAAAGTCCATGGTCAGTTCCCTCGAAATCAATGGTTGCTTGTACCCATTGAAAGCTTTTAATGGTTGGCTTTCTTGGCACTACATAAGTACAATAAGTACATAGGAAACGAAACATGTAACAATATCATGGCATCGAAAATAGTATATCAGTGAGCAACAACAAAAATACCTATGTGAAAATCAAACAAATTGAAATAAGTTTTAGGAGCACGCATAAGGCAAAAATATTCCTTTCCATTTCCTCTTTAGAATCAATCTTCATAGTCAGCAGAACTGCATCCCTTTGATCATCATCTATCATCTGAGACAGTTTAAAAGTAAGAATTTTATATAAATTACAACACATTTAGCTAAATGAGTTGCCTGTGACTACGGGAGTTACCACAGTAGATAATCCACTGAAATGAGTCTCTGGAGATTTAAATGAATTCTTACTTTGACTTTAGATTTTTCAGCATGTGCTTGGATAAGGACAATCTGCAATAACAACACATAAATCAGTTAGAAGAAATTCTATAGCACATCAGCACCTCACTATTTAGAATTGTAGGTGTTTCGGTTCATGACAAGAGGATTTTATGCCACTATTTTAGCTGACATGGGACAGTCTCAATGGGATGTGAACATGGAGGATATAGCTGCTAGCAACCATGAGATACAATATATGGACAGTCCCTAAAGCTTGCATGTCTGCTCTCGTTGTAACAATAAGTCATTTACAGTGAGCGTCTAAACATATGGTCCTTTTACCAGTGTAGAACTCTTTATGGTAGAGATGTATTTTAATAATCGTCATAAACAAAATCAGTATGTCAGGAAACACAAAGAACATACAAATTGACATATTTCACATTTTCTCAAATAAAAAAAATGCTAAGATGCAAATGTCACGTCAAAGACATCTTATCCAATAGTTCGGCGTGAGGCATAGCTAATTCCAAACCAAACCAAACCAAACCAAATCTAGAACCTCGGGTACTGTCACAAACAAATTCAGTATGTAATTGCTAGGGAATCTACCTTGATGCTGAGGGGAAAAACAAAACATACACACAAACAAGAAGGAATGAAAATAATCTCTCTTTTTACAGAACAGCACAAAGCATATATCACATTGGCAGGGATTACATCTTATACTGTCATAAATACAACAATCTTTAGTTAACAAAAAAAATCAGTACTCCTTGTAATGATGCAGAAATAAAGGGAAAGAACTCACATGTCTGTGATTGTGACTCGGTGTGGCATTGTCCTGCTCGTTGAGCAATCAGTGCCTGTTGTATATACATTGAGGTGTGAGCAGTTCGGGGCAACACGGTTGGGCAGCGGCTGCAACCATGGCCTGAGGACCGAGCGATGGAGTCAAGGGAGATCAATATTGTAAGGAGGAGGCAAAGCATGCAGATAGCTGCGCCACAGCGCTGTCACAAATAGACTTCAATACCAGCAGGATGAATGAGCTACTTGTACTTCCGGTCGCAAAATAAGGTCAATTGGGTCTGCATCTGAGTGCTCGATTAATCGCTGCAGTGACTCATTCCTCCAGGTTGCAAGATCGATTCCTTCCAGTGTGCTCGTTATCAGTTGAACCACCAAATTATTAGTATGAATCGAAGCCATCAAACCTGGATAGGCAAACCAGGGAGAGGATACCGGCAGTGGCTTAGGCCTGGAGTAGTCTACACCAGGGTAGTCAGTCTCCGCCGTAGCAACAAGATCCCACCCAGCGCATCAGAGGAGGCCGGCGAGCGAGCGGGTGAAGCCGGTGGAGCGACGCGGAGCGCGTGCCAGAGGACGGAGTCGAAGACGCCATCGGAAAGGAGTGGGCCGAGGGCGTAGTCACCGCCCACATAAGGTTTGACGCGAGGGCGCGATCTAGCCTCACCCCGAGCCGCGTGTTGCCGTCGTCGAGCGCCCTGTGGTCCCTCAACAGGGACGCCGCCGCGGCGTCCGTGGCGTCGAGCACAGCCTGGAGGCGGTTCACCACGGCATCGAATGACCGTAGCAGCGGCTGGGCGAAGGAGGACGCGCAAAGGAGTTTGTGGGGAGGAGGGCGAAGGACGGCTGGCGGCGTCGCTAAGAAGGAGGAGGCGGCGGCTTCGGTGCTGCTAGGGTTTTTGGAACACAGAGCGTAATGGACGGCGGAAAACGGCCGACGGGTCTGATGAACGAGCGAGCGGTGAAACGGTGAACCTGCCAGCGCGCCGTCCCTTGGTTGGGCCCCACCCTGACAGCCCATTTAGAGATACCCAAGCCCGCAGCAGCTTCAGCACAAGCGCGGAAAACGGCAGGAACCGGGCCCACAGCCGCACCAACCTCACGCGCGCGGAGGGAGCGGGACGACGTGGATATCAGCGGAAGCGAGCACGTCGCCCTGAAAAGGTCCAGAGCGCTGTGGGGAGGCGAACTCGCCCTCATCTTTAATTTACACCGATGTACGTGCACATACATAGCGTATTCGGCTCATTAGTTCAGTGCTGTATAGTGATCAAGATCATTTTAATTTGCAGTTGTGATGACTAGCTGGCTTGATTAATTATATACCATATGCTTGGAAGGCATCGGGAATACGATTATTATAAGGAGCTAGAGAGATTAAGAAGCATATCAAACCTTGGTGCATGACCGAGTATACGGTGCGTGCTTGAACCAATCCAATCCTGAGAGAATTGAAGTGTGGAAGAATTAAGGTAACATGCATGCAGCTCAAGCAAGTGCCCCGAGAAACCTGCCTTGCCGTCCCCTCATACATCACATGCATGGATCGATGTTGCCGTATCAAGTTATTCTCGTATCAATTGAATATAGCTCTTTCTCGAAGATTACTTGAAACTTGAGCTACTGATTACTTTCTTACTTTCAAAGTCGTTTTGATTTTTTTTTCTAAGTAAAACCTCTTTTAAATTTGACTACATTTATAGAAAAATTTAACAATATATATAATTTTAAATTAGTTTCAGTTATCAAAAGACACAATAAATATGTGTTGATAATATATTTGTTTTGTATCGAAAATGTTGCTAACGTTTTCTATAAACTTGATCAAACTTAAAAAATTTAACTAAGAAAAAAGTCAGAACAATTTAATTATAACATGAAACAGAAAGTAGCATTTAGAAAAGAAGCAGGTCTTTCAAATCATATGTCATCATCAATACAGATAGCACCGCTAAGGTGGTGGGCTAGCCGGCTAGGTTTGAGTCTCACTTCTCTACTACTTAAAAAATAAGAGGTGCTTCCATCGTCCGTCAATAAGTATTTGGTTCGGACAAAAAAGTCCCGTCCGATTCCAGAAAAAAGATTACGTGAAAACCAAATCCGTTACATGAAAACAAAATCCCGTTGGTTTCCGGGGGAAAAAACGAAATTGCTGTTGGGCCATACAATCAGTTTGAGATTTCCGGTAGCCCAAACTAATATGTTTCAGCCCAAAGCCATATTTTAGCCCAATAGAACTTGGTTTGAATTATATCTTTCTATTCACTATTACAAAAAATGATTTCCGTTGGAATTTTAGTACGTCATTCGTATTTGAGTTGGTTTTCTAATTTTTATGTTATCTGTATGTGAGTTAGTTTTCTAATCCATCAAATCCTTGTCACGTCTGGCATCATCATCATGTCAGCCGCATGTTAGCTGCAGTCTGTTTCACACATGCAAGTCCCTTTTTCATACGACAATTGCGTGCGACATGTGTGTGCCTTTTTTTATCCGAGATGCACGTGCTCGAGTTCCTTTTTCATGTGCCCCTTGCCGCGCACTGTGATTGGACCCGTGACGCCTCGCGCGATTTGTTTCCTCTGCCGTACAGACATTGGGCCCACAGTTGCATAAAATTGTATCTGATTCTCTATACTGCACATTTTTTACGCATCGACATGATCTCTGTTTCCCATTTTATGTATACGTGATAAGTAGCCAGTGTAACCGGTTTGTCTCACTTGGGAAACCGAAAACTCTTGAAGTGACTAAAACTCTTCAAGTGCACTAGAAATTGATGTATGTACCTAAAAAAACATAAAAAGATTAAAAGTTTTGTTTATCATGCGCACAATCGGCTTATTAGGCTAGAAAATCAGTTTTTTTTTAATCTCTAACAAAATCCCATTCCCTCTCGCTCTAGCATATGTCACCTCCCTTGCTAAGTTGCTGTAGAATAACCACACAATCTCTCCTTCCACATTGCCATCTTATTTGGTTGTTTGCTGATCATGCCTCTCTATCTATATACATAACTTTTTCGTATTTTCTTCCCGTTGCAACGCACGGGCACTTTAGCTAGTCTCTTAAAAAATTCCGATATGAGAGATATAGATATCACCCACCCCTCCTCCCCTAATTAAACTACTTCAGCTGTGCATGTGTACATAGCAGCTGGTTCTGGCCAAACAGTTTGGATGTATCATCTCTCCACACCTTAAGCCTATAAAATGTCTCTGAAGAAGCTCCCAACTTTGTACAAGTGCACCGGGTTCTATGCATTTTTCTTGCTCCAGATATTACATATATACATATGAGGAACATATCCCGTTATCATCATTTTAGCCCTTAAAATTAAAGCATGGTTCTTTTTCTTTGACATGATGTAGTGTATAGGGTTGGGAGGCATCGGACCAAGCATCGGACCTATCAGATATGAGTCCATAACATACATTTTTGACACGGAGGGGTTGGAAAGAAGTTCAGAAGCTTTAGTAGCATAAGAATTGTCGAATAACCAACGTACCATGAAGTTGTTAGGTTTCATAGAGCAATAATAGGATATTAGGATTGAATGTATTTTTCAGCTAATTTAGACTAGTTTTCTCTTTCTTGGAAGGGCAGATAGCTAGTTAGCTGCTTTAACAGCTTTTCCTAATTAATGATTAAGAGCAACTGATGCATTCGTTGCCTGAGGAGACCAAGACATTAAGCATACTGATGAGAAAAAACTGTTTTGGCTTAAAAGAGGAACACCAATCGTACACTGAAAAACTAAGTTACTGTCTGAACTGTACACTGAACATGTTCTGATATTTTGATTCTCTGCTCCCTGATGATGATTGCATTCAGCAGATTCAGCAAGAACTGAAATGGTGTACAATATGCAGCAATAATATTACAGGCACCACAATAGGAGTCTCTCCTGCTGTTTACTATTTACTGTCAAAATAAAATAACAGTACAGACACTAGCTAGGCAAACCAGAAATAGAGTAACATAAAATTATAGACTCCGTCAAGAAGCACACCACAAGAGAGAATATTTTTCGTTTCTCTGTATTTGATAATTGGCCGTTTTTCTATAAATTTGAAAAAAAAATATGTATGAACCCGTGCACACATATTCTTCCTTGTCCGGTGTGCATCGCACGGTGATTTGCAACGATCATGAGAACTGCGTCAACTTAACTGAGGTTGTGTTTGGATAATGAGAAATAGGGGGTGGGATTGGGATTGGGAAATGAATGAAGTGTTCGAATTAAATGAAGGAGAGAGAATGAAAGGTTAGGATTTAAAGATGTCTTTTAGTGGGTGAGAAATCATTTCCCTATCCCATTAGCCAAACATTACCTGATCACCACCGCGTGGTTGAGGAGCAAGAAGGAGCTGGGTCAACTAGAACTAATGGGCGAAATGTGGTGTTAATTTATAGTTAGATGACAACTGCTCACATTACTCATTCTAATTGAAAGATCAAAAGGCTCAGTAAAATCTGAAGATTGCTTCGAGCAAGACACAGCTAGCTTTCAAGATTGATCGAGAGTACTTTTAGCTTTAACTTTCAGCAGTATTCTCAATCTTCCTCTCCTTTCATTTGTAAATCACTTGGCAGCCTTAACAATCAATGAGCATCTTCACAGCTTCACTTGCATATTAATGTCACCATTGTCCATTACATATACACCTTGTCTGGACTAGCTTGTTAGCTGCTCCTCTAGCTAGCTGGGCATATATAACCCATTCATTCGGGAGGCTGATATAAACTGGCCTCTACATGACCACTTGTGTTGTTTTCCTTATGCCTGTAGGAATCAAGTCGTGCATAAGGAATCTATTGTTTATTTTACATGTTCACACGTACGGTAATAGTATATACTCCCTCCGTCCAATAAAATACGAATATAGAATTGTATGTAATATATTTTAGTACGATAAATCTGGACATATGTATATCCAGATTCGTAGTATTAGAATGTGTCATATCCGGTAATAAGTTGGTTTTTTATGGGACGGAGGAAGTATGTGGTAATAGTATATAGGTAGGCTTTGGAGACACCAGGAATGAGAAAAACAGTTGGCTATGCTCTTCTACCGCCGGTGGAAATTCAGCTAGACAGCGCAGATGGTTGCCTTGATACAGTTATATATATTCTGGAGCGATACTCCGATGTTCTGTACTGATAGTATTATACAATATGTAGAGCTAATCTGAACTATCAGTTCATAAGGACATATCAATACTTTACTACTTAGTGATTAGGGGTAATGCTGGTATTTGATATTTTATAAATTCATTAGCTGTGGCAAATCCTACCACCGTCGAGATCTCCTAACGGCAGCGATCTCCACTGCTCGGCAAATCCTCTCGCCGCCGGCGGTCGACTCCGGCCGCCATTCATTCCCCACTCATCCTCCTCCATTTGTCACCCCATTTTACCCCGTAAGTGCAGGAGCACCATGCTGTTTTTTAGATGTTTTTTGCAGCCTCTAGTTAGGGTGTGTTTAGTTCACACCAAAATTAAAAGTTTGATTGAAATTAAAACGATATAATGAAAAAGTTGTAAGTTTGTGTGTGTAAAAAAGTTTTGATGTAATAGAAAAGTTTGAAGTTTAAAAAAAAAGTTGGGAACTAAACCAGGCCTCAGAGTCTTCTCTGTAGACCTTTCCTATTTGTATTCATTGTGCATCATGGACTGTACAACTTATATCTACTATTTCTAATGCTGCAAAAAATATTGTTCGAGGCAACAGGTGTGCCCATGTCCAGTTTTTTTTTTTAAAAAAAATCAACAAGC
Source organism: Oryza meridionalis (assembly GCA_000338895.3). NCBI lineage: Eukaryota > Viridiplantae > Streptophyta > Magnoliopsida > Poales > Poaceae > Oryza > Oryza meridionalis. The sequence continues at coordinate 2,021,653 of CM002524.2, forward strand.
TGGTACAAATCAGATTTTTGAGCTCATGAATTGGTGGGGCCGGCCTTTCTAAAGACTGAAGTGTGAACTCGAGCAGTAGCAGTAGCAATAGTACGCTTCATGTGACTTGAAGCAATAAGAAAATGATTATGTCTGGCATTTTTTATCTGCAACTTTTCTGAACGAACAAGGAGAAAGATATGCCGTTAGTGTTCAACGGCACTAACGGCGCGAGAGAGTGCGGCTAGGGTTAGTGACTGTAAGCGACGATTATATCCCTTTATAAATATTTGTTCTTAGATGATAACACTCTTTCAGTTCTACTATCGTTAAGTAAGGTGATAGTAAAAATAGATCCGAACCCTTCGATCAAATGAGATTAGCATTTCAGATTACTTTCTGTTACCAATAGAGAGAGACAATGATGCAGGTTTCGAGATGTAGTAACGGAGAAAAATGGGGCTTCATGTGATCCATAGTTTCAAAAGCAAGAGGAAAGTGTTCAAGAAAGGAACTATATATATAGCGTCACCAATTAACCATGAAAGATGCAAGGATTTTTGTTTTTGAACAGTTGAGGGATTATAATTAATTATACGGTCTGGCCAATTAACCTGCCGGTCCAGTTTGCAGAAACTAGAGCCGATCGTACTACTGATGAGCTTGGTTACTATTGGTGAAGCAGGGCACACATTTGAAAGAAATGTAGTTCTTCTATCCGTTCTTCATCACCACGTAGTTGAAAGAAAGCAAGGAAGAGCTGATCAGCTAGCAAGGATCGAAATGTGGTCATTAGGGGGCAAAAGGCAATAAAGACTCGAGTATTAGAGCCTGTTTGGTACAGGTCCAATTCCTAAATTTAGCTTCAGAAGTTGGGTCTGGAGTGGAGTTGTGGAGCTGCCTAAACCTAGCTCCACAACTCTAGTTCATTTTGTGAGAGAGCTCCACCCAACTCCATTCTCAGTTTTGGTGGAGCTGAAACTGTTTGGCTGAGCTCCAGCTCCAGAAGGGGTGGAGCTAGAGCTGGAGCTGTGCCAAACAGACCCTTAGTAATACAACCTGCAGATTACTCTTCAAGCAGACACAACTACTACTCTTTCAGGAAGATGAAGAATATTAATTTTTAGCTTTAATTTCTTTCGGTAGTACATTAAATCTTTGCTCTTTGGTTGTTTTTTTTTTGAATTGTGGAATCTTGTGAATGCCTTGGCAGCCTTATAAATCAAGAGTTAATTTGATCCATGCCATTACAAATATGGCATATTAAAAAATACCATTACAATTCATGTTATTGGTTAGGTGCCACTGAAAATTTCTAATATTGGAACCATGCCATTCCCGTCACTATTTCCGTCTTCCTCCCTCGCGCCGCCAACCTCACCGTTACAGCCCGCCCCCAACGCCACTGCCGGCGACGGACGGGGAACCAGAGGAAGAAGCACCCGTGCTGCTGCTGCCGACTGCCACCGCCGGGAGACCGTGCTGCTCCTGCCGCTGTCGGCTTTCACCGCCGCTTTTGTTGCTGTTGCTGCTGCTGCCGCCGCCACCGGCGAGAGAGGAACATGAGGACACTTCACCTGCAGATACATACACCCAAAGTTTGTGACTTTCTTCTCACTTCATTCGGCCATGCTGCCTTGATGATCGATCGATCGATGCAAATTAAGGCAGGCAGGAGGATTCATTTTTATGGCGTGGTCAATGCCGCGGCTGGCTTTGTTCGCTGTCGTGCTGGCGCTGCAGCAAGCTGTCGCCGGCGCCGCGACTGGAGACTGCCCGACCACATGCGGCGACATGGCCATGCCGTTCCCGTTCGGCATCGGCGCCGGCTGCTACCACTCGCCCGGGTTCAACCTCACCTGCGACCGGAGCAGCGACCCGCCACGGCAGATGGGGCTCTGCGCGTGCGGGCACAGCTTCGCCGCCGTGGCTGACGCTTACGCGCCACAGATGCGCTCGGCGGGGCCATCGCCTCCTTGCGCGGATGCCGTGCTCGCCGTCGCAGACATGCTTGATTTCGCTGCCGGAGTAAGAAGAAGACGGGAGGAGGGAGAAGACGGAAAATGAAAAAATAGATGGAAAACATTACGGCTGTGCCACGGTTCTAATTTTATAAAATTTTAGTGGCATGGTTATAAATAAACGAATTGTAATGACACTTTTCTGAATAGACAAATTTGCAATGGCATGGATCCAATTAACCCTATAATCAATGAACTAGCATCTACGTATTTATTTCATTATATTTTTCCATGTTACTTCTAAGACTCTCTTCGTCCCATAAAAACCTAGTACCGGGTGTGACACACATTCTAATACGAATTTGGACACATATTCGTTCAGATTCATAATACTAGAATGTGTCACATCTGATATTAGATTCATTTTTTTATGGGACGGATGGAGTACCTCTGACTAGCTACCTGAGCCTACTTTGTGCATATAAAAATGCATTCACCTGATCAGAGGCTGAGATCGCCATACATATGGAGTACATAGTTTCTACTAGCTAGCCAGTATGATATATAGTTTCTACTAGCTAGCCAGTATGATATATATGACTCATCTTCTGCTGTTTATCCATATAGGAATCGAAGTTGAAAATGAATCTGTCGTTGTTCTTATATTTGGTGTGTGTTCGAGATAATAGGCTTTGGAGACACCGGGAATGGAAAACATAGTTAGATATCAATCTCTCGATCGTTGATGTCATAAGCTACTTGGCTTGCAAGTTTCCATCCCATGTAGCAACGACGATCAACCGCGAGCTGTTAACCAGAAAGGGGATGGTTGACAGTAGCCTGGAGTTTGGATCGTTATTCTGGAACTTGGATTATGAATATCTGTCGTGCATTCCAAATTTTACGTTGAGAAATTGAGCTGAAATCTGCTCGTTGAAGGAACCAACGACTCCTGCCACGTTCTCATCTTTGCCAGAGAATAAAGAGTATGCATGGAGGTGAATTCTGAGCTTATCGGATCAGTTACTCAAGCTCTCTGTTTCGCTCAACTTCAGATCTGAATAGATTCGATTACCGTGAATATATATATTGAATTGTTTGAAGATTATACCTTGAAGAACAACCATGAGGTAGTGAATATATATTGATTTTTTTTCAAGGGGACGAATATATATTGATTTAACCATTATCTAAAAAGAAGAAGAACAACCATATCAATACATTTAATTGAACATGGGAGGGAGTGGAGACTGGAGAAGCAGCTGTAAAAGATCGGCCTTTCGATTTCTTCTCAGTCCTCGCCGCTGTAAAACCAAATCACAACCTGTACATATATACATTTTTTTTTAAAAAAAAGAAGCTGACACGAAGACATGCAGTAAGAAAAGGAAATCACAAAACATGACGCAGCGCGTTTACTTAATGGTGTACAAGATGTGACACATTTTAATACGATGAATCTAGACACTTTGATGTGTCACATCCGATGTAAGATTGGTTTATTTTGAAATGGTGGGAGTATATAACTGATGGTTTCCAAACCAATTTATTATGAGAAAAAAATCAATACCGGCTACGCTACTCCAAACAATCATGTTTATTTCGATCTACTGGAGACCTAAAAGCTAGAGTAAACACATCCTGACGAATAGTGCATAGTGACGCAAAATCTAATATAAGGGTTTGTTTGGTAGCTTCACCTCTTCTGAAGGTAAAGTCCAGCTAAACAGTTTTAGCTCCACTTAAAATAAGAGTGAAGCTAGGTGGAGCGTTCTCACAAAATGAGCTAGAAATGTAGAGTTAGGTTTATGCTGCTTCACAACTCTACTTGGGATCCAACTCCTAGAGCTAAATTTAGAAATTAGAGCTCTACCAAACATGTTGAAATCTCCATACCGAAACTAGCAGCAAGCACATAGAAATTGAAGTTCAGAAGAGACCTAAAACTATACGCCTAGTGGCAGAGACAACTCCCGGACAGGTCGGATGGCCGCTCGAGCTTTGCCGCTACCGTCTCTATTACCGTTAGTCGTCGATGTATATAAAAATCAATTGGTCAACGAAAAACACTACTAGTTATCTAGGCTTTATGGTGGTGCTGGCTCCGTGTGTATTCGTCAATAATTTCTTACATCAAGGCGTAAGCGAGACAAAGATCCTGAAGCTGCAACGAACCTACAGCGCCGCTAAGTTCAGATCGGACGGCTGACGTTCTCCCGAATTAAAATTCGAAGGAGAGCGTAAACAGGAAACACTAATAAGGAGAGGTCTCAAGTGCAAAACAGGATCCGGTACTCGTCACCCCTCGATCTGGACCGTCCAAGTCTGATCGGACGGATGGAGGAGATCCAGCCTGTGTACTAAGTACTGGACGCGGTGCAGTTCGCGGACTACCCTTCCACTTCCACTCGCTGGCGATAGCACCGGAGCATATGCTCTCCGCCGCCGCCGACGCGCGCTTCCATGGCGGAGCTCCCCGACGAAGAAGACCGCGGCTACGCTCCTGCCTCGCGTCCCCGCCGGCATCCGGTGGAGGAGGAGGAGACTGCCGCGAGTCCGAGTTCGTCACTGGATTTCGCGGCTCCGTTTCACGCCGCAGTTTTTTTTTCTTCTTCTTCTTCTTCTTGATAATGAAATTTGTGCGCTTCTTATGCAGAAAAGCGAGACGTTTGCTCGTGGAGAGATACCAGGATGGGGTTTCCAAGAGGTCTCTTCGCTTCTGAAATCCAATAATATTATTTCTCGCTGTCCATTTTCTTGAAATCCAATAAGTACACTTGAAAAAAAGATGTGTCGAGTTGAGGAATTGTGGTTAAAATTAAATAGGTATATACTGGATGGCAACTCTAAGCTACAGATTCACCAGGAGAAGAATGAATATATGGTAAACACATTGGAAGAAGAAGAAGAAGATGCAAATTCTTCGATTCCCCGTGCTATTAAGGATTTTGTACTTCCCGCGGGGTTTCCAGGTGACTTAAACTGTTCCATATTTCGTACTCACTTTACCATTCATCGCAGACTAGTATGAAGGGTTTCAGTTTGGTAAATAGGTGTTGTTCAAACTTCTGTAATTAAGTCCAATGAACAGTATCATCATGCTGTGAGCCTGGGACTACAGAATCTCACAACTCTTGTCGAACGTAGACCTGTATTATGTTGAATAATCTCACATTGGTTGTGGAAGGGTAAAGGACCTAATATAAAAATGGGGGAATCCCTTATCTCATTGGCTAGCTTGTGAGGGTGGGAAAGTTGCTTTATGATCCTACATAGGAGTATTATATATTTCCTGGCAAACTCATAACTCGCCGTTGTTCTTTGTATACATTACAGGGTCTGTGTCAGACGATTACCTGGAATATATGCTATGGCAATTACCAACAAATGTAACAGGATGGATCTGTCACACGCTGGTTACATCAACCCTTCTAAAGGTATATTATAACTTGAACAAGTTAACAAAAGGTAGCTCCCTTGTTTTATTACTTGATATATGATTTTTATGGATTGCATTATTCCAGTTGCTCTGGGACAAAATAAGGTAGATGACATGACCTTGTCACGTTCTCCCAAATAAAGAAGGGGACAGGAAAAAAAATGTCCTGCTTTCGCGTGTTCTGTATTTTCAGTCGGCCTTTTTCTTTTGATGATGATTATGATCACTCTACGATCCGACTTCTGAGGAGCAAAATTACAAGAAAACATGTAGCCTGGTTTTAGTCTTATTGACATTATGTTATACAGTTGAGCAGTTCAATTACAGTCTTGAGTTTTTCAAAGCATGTTCTTCAATCATAACGTTATGTTACAATTTATGATTAACTGATTATAGATTGATGCAGGCCGTAGGTGTTGGGTCCTTTACAGGAACTTCAGCAGCTGCTTCTGCTGCTGCTATAAGGTCATTATCATCCTTGCTATGTTATATTGATTATTAGAAAGTAAGAGTCCTTGGTATTATTATTTCTCTCGAAGTGAAAGAATCATGATACTAATCTTCTTCTCTTTCATTTGTATTTTGGTTACCTTAATTCTACTTGTATATATGATAGGAAAGAGCTTTCTTGAGTCTTCAATTATTGCATGAATATAGTTAGGGCATGTAGTCAAGCCTGAAGTGTGATGCCAATGCAAGTAGACCTGTTCATATTGTGCTTGTAATTAACTCAGGATGCCAATGCAAGTAGACATGCTCATTTTGTGCTCGTAATAACTCAGACCTCCTAGTTTGTTGCTGACTTAGATCCTCCTAATTCTAAAAAAAAAAAATCATATTTGTAGATGGGTATCGAAAGATGGCATAGGGGCTTTTGGGCGTCTTCTCATTGGTACGGTTAATATGTCTAGTCATATTTTCAGAATATAAATATTGTCCAGGAAGGTGGGAAGGTTCATTAATACTTTACATTGTGCAGGAAGGTTTATGAATAATCTATGTTGTTTAGGAAGCTTTGTGAATGATTTCTTTAGGTGGACGATTCGGAACTCTTTTTGATGATGACCCAAAGAAGTGGCGGATGTATGCCGATTTCATTGGAAGTGCTGGAAGGTTCCTTGATCTACTCTCTTAAATAATAAAAGCATATATGTAAGTTATGTTGACATGGTGACTCGAAAATGCGAAAATTCACTTGTAATATTATCTGTACATATGCAGCATCTTCGAGCTCATCACTCCGCTCTATCCTGGATACTTCCTCCCACTTGCGTCCTTGGGGAATCTAGCAAAGGTACATTGAAAAGAATATATGTATCCAATGTAGTTTCACAGGTGACTTAAGTCTATCTTGAAAAGCCTGCATTTTTGTATAGAAAATCATTGATTCTGGACTTCTTAAGCAGGCTGTAGGAAGAGGATTTAGGGATCCATCCTTCCGTGTTATCCAAAATCACTTCGCGGAATCTGGAAATTTAGGGGAGGTTGCTGCAAAGGTACCTTGTTCATTCCAGTACTTTCTAGCAGTCAGTTCAGTGTCACTATGCCCTTTGACTGCACAAGATAGGTACACTGTCACAAATTACCAGTTCTGGTTCAATCAATATAATATTGTTTTTATATGAAAAATAATGCAGTATTACAATCATCGAACAATTTTTCCATGGAATATTAGTTTCAAATCACATTTTTTTGCTCCTGTGAACAAGAGATCTATGATAATAATTTCATTAAATTTTCACTGAAGAAACTCTGATGTATTTTCAGGAGGAAGTATGGGAAGTAGGAGCTCAGTTGTTAGGCCTTTCTATCGGTGTATTTATTATGGTATAATTATCCATAAGTTCTTGGGTTGTTACTTGTTTCAGTTTTTCAGTATTCCATTAACTATTGACTCTCCACTAAGGAAGACAAATGCCAACTTTGATTAAGAATCCATTTGCTGGTATATTTCAGGATACATCAGGTATAAAGTCATCATACCCAACACTTGCTTTGACATGGCTTGGTGTTCGTCTTCTACATCTTTGGTTTCGCTATCAGTCCCTATCAGTTCTCAAATTCCGCACAGTAAGGTGCTTGGCTTAAATTATGTTTTGCTCAATTTGGTACATTGATTTTGGTAACTCAATTTGTTAGGCATGATAGTATGCATAAATATGATCTATCACCGTCATTTCCCAATGCATGTTTATACTGGTAGGTAAACCTGAAACGCGCTCGGATTCTCGTGAGATCACACGTTGCAAAGCACACAGTTCCTGGTGACATATTCTTCACTTGATGCTTTTTGACACTTTTCTTGCTTTCTGAAGCAATCATTGATAGCCATCCCTGTCCTTCTGTTGTAGATTATGTGACTTGCAACGAGGAGGAGAATATTTTAACATGGGAAAGATTCTTGCATCCACAAATTTCTTTTGGTGTTCCCATGGAGAGAATGCTTGGTGAAGAGGAATCCAGTGACGTGGTATGAATCTTCAGCATTTGTCCAAATCCAAAGTTCTGCCAATTCCTTTTACTTTGCTAGAATTTTTTTGTAACTTCATATTACACTGCCTTTTGTAATCAAGATCCCTTGAGGCCTTGACAATTAGAGTTAAAAGCAATAACTAGAAAATCTCTCTGTTAAGCCGTAACTAGTGTTTCAAAATTCAATCAACAGCTGCAGCCCGCCTTAGCCTTTTTTGTTGTTTTAGGTGAGTTTTTCTAAACCCAACAATGTTCAAATATAGCCACTATTTTTTAAAAATCTCCTGTATAGCGAGTTATGAACGTTTTCCCCATTTAAGATAACAATTAGGTGAGTCAGCAGCTTAAGCCTGACCCAGTATACGTCACCCGTTCTTTGTATCTGGTAGGCATTGACGCATTGTCCTCACTGAACTGGTTGCTGCTGACCATGCATGTTTTTAACCTATTTATCACTCATGGCTCTGCATGCATATCTCACACCTTAATTCCAACCTATGACCAATCTTTGAAATTGATGATAGGTGGATAGACTATTGAAGTTGTACAGAAATGAGAAATACATCCTCTTTCTCAATCCGATTGGAACAGGCGGAGCAGCATTTTTTGTTACATTCAAGGTAATTTACCACTTAAAATTGCTGCACATAAGATCACCAAGAAGAGCATAACATCCGTGTTTGTTCCTATTATTTCCAGGAGGCTGCAACGAGCATGTCAGTCCTCAGGAGCCTATGGCAAGCGCATTGGCTTGACAAAAATCAGCTAAAGCAGGATGATGTTTTCTCTTGGCTAGAGGAGAGCGTTCTTGCGTTGGAGCACGGATTCCCTGACTTCCTCAAACAGATGGAAATAGCTGGCTGGGATCAGAACCAGATCATACTGAAGGTGCCGAAAGAACCTATCCTGGTGATGGAACACCCTGACCAAGAGGTGTAAGATGACAATGCCAACTAACTAATCCATTCTACTCCCTCCGTGTTTTTTAAATGTAAGGCGTATTGACTTTTGGACATGGCGTTAGACCATTCATCTCATGCCAAAATTTAGTGCAAATATAAGTCACAACAAAATAATTAATATTTAGAGTTTTTTTTAATAAGACGAATGGTCAAACATCATGTTCCAAAATCAATGACGTCATATATTTAAAAACCGGGGTAGTAGCAATTTTGGAGCAGTGCTGACCTAATAGTACTTATAATCCTGGAGTTTCTATTCCAAATGCCTTACGATGTCCTGCTGAGTGATGATTAACTGAACAATATAGAAGCCCAAAACTTCTGATAGCAGAAGTGTAGTGAGCAAACTGTCTGCATTGGAAGCAAAAATTGCATGGCTTAAAAGCATCAGCTTGCTCTTCTGCTGCTACTTCTGAGCTTAATGAACTCTTGTGTGCCCACAGATAAAATAGTTACTCTTCACTAATAACTTAGCAACGTAGCGGATCAGAATATTGCCATTCAGTAACTTTATATACATAGCTGCATTCTTGTCGACAAGCATATCTTGTCAGCATTCAAAACTAACTGAGACTACCACTTCTAAACATTTTACTCAAGACTGCTGCAGTATACAACTACGGGCCTCCAGCATTTCAGATAAGGAGGCAATACAGTACAAAAATGATGCTGCAGCAGCTGGTAATAAGTGGCTTATGTCAAAATTTTTGGTGCATCAACTTCACTATATATATATATCAAGCCTTGGATTTGCCCTTCCCCTTTACGGTATGAGTGAAGCGAGTCTTCTTCGCTTTCTTCTTCTTCTTTCCATCAGAATTGCCATCTGAGTCATCATCACTGCTATTCTCGTGCTTGCCATTTGATTTTTTCCGGCTGCCTGATCCATATACAAATTCCTTTGCCTTCTCTCTGTTCCTCTCTTCAGTAGCATCACTTTCAGTCTTTGGTTTCCAAATGAAAATGGACCTGCAAGGACAGCCATGTAAGACTGAAAGAAAGACGGTAGCATTGGATAGAGATGTTGAGTACAAACATATCAGTTGGTCTACCTTGAACTTCCTGAAGCCAGGATATCATCTCGCGGATGTAGCTTGTTCACCGGGCTGATAGTTGTAATGTCAGGGTCCATCACCTCAGCCAGAAGCTTCCCAGTACTGGTGTCTATGAAATCAATGGGATGCAGAGCAATCCCATTGTAGTTTTCACTTATGTAACGACCAATAACTGCAACTGTTTCTGTGTGATCCTACAGAGCATTAACATTCCATTTTAAAACTGGTCAAATGCAATGAAAAAATATCTGAAAAAGAAGAAATGTGTAGTTGAACTGAACCTTTGGATCCCACTCTGCTTTGAAGGGAGTCAAGTGACGATTGAAGTCATGGCTGTGAACAATCTCTCTACTTGGGGATTCCAGATTACCAAAAATATAATCCCATACACGGATTCGATTATCCTGACATGTTGTCAAGATCTTATTCCCACTTTGTGGGGAAAAATATCCCGAATTAACAACTCTTCCATGAGCAAGGCTCGCAAAGGCAGAGTTGGGCTCCAGCTTCCTTGTATCCCAAATACGGGCCTAATAATCAAATCGCAGAGAGATGTGGAAAATATTATTATTCACAAAGCAAAAATTAAAAGGAATATGTAGGCGTGCAGAACACACTCACATAGTGATCATTTCCACTGCTTAGAAGAACTTCAGGCTGAGCAGGGTTACAGTGGAGACTGGTAACCTTGCTACCCTTTTTATGTATAAGAATTGGATCTCCAATTCTTGCCTTCAACCGTCTATCCAGCCTGCAAGTAGAAAGGTGTAGGACATATATAATAGTCTACATTATGTCAATAGTCTAATGTGGCAGATGCATATATAACACCGAGAAATGCCACACCTAATAGCACAAAGAAAAACCTCAAAATAAAATTCATCATTGATACAAAACTATTTGGAACTTGCTGCCAAGCAGATGCATTGAATGAAACATATTAAGTTATTAACATGCAAGTAGACTGATCATAGAAGCTACTAGCTGCAAATACAGCATGGTAGGTCATTTTTATTCATAAAAGGTACCAAACCACTTCCTAGGGATACTCACAAGTGAAGAAAACCGAAGCTATCCGCCACCAAAAGAAGACCTTTGTCAGAGTTAAAGTCCATCCCATAAATCATGCGCCAAGTGCTCGGACCCTGTTGTGAGAAACAAACTGGATTTGTTAGTTGTTACAGAGAAGTGCAAAATGGATGTGAATTTGTTCAGAACAGTGCAATACAATGGTTATCTAACTACAATACAAGATGTATGCAAATAGAAAATATGTAAGCTTTTATTAAATAGCATAAACTTGACAAGAAAGCAGTGGAAACCTACATTCCAACCATTTGGATTTAGATTCAGCAGAGAGGAGCCAATTCCAGTGTCCAGGTCTGTGCTACTTATGGTACCATCAGAAGAGGCTGTATATAGTAATCCATCATTGGTGGTGTCAAACCTGTACAGAACATAATCAGGTTGCAATATTGTATCCTTGGACAAAAGAAACAAACAATAAAAAATGTGGAGGAAAAACTCTTACTTCATGCTGTTCAGAATGCAAGAATGCACAGAATCATAAGTAATCTTTTCATGCAACTTGACGTAATCCCAAACTCCTAATAGCCCTTTCTGTGTGGACGTGTGGACAGAACAGTGAGGTATGGTTAGTACTTAGCAATAGCATATGTTCCAGAACTACAACTGAACTTGAAAAGAATTTAAGTGGACAACAAATCCCTGGTAAGGAGTAGGGACTGCAATACCTTGTCTCCTGATAAAAGCACATTATTCTTAGTTGGATGGAATTCCAAGCAGGTCACACGCCTCTGGTGAAATTTTATGTTTCCACACTCCAGTTGATTGGGTATCAGAAACTGAGGCTTAACCTAAAAGTTGGGAGAAAAGAAAACTGACAAAACTGGTACTAGAAAAGACGCTGATATAAATATAGAAAACAAAAAACTAGTAAGAAAAAAAAAAGGCATTTGGTGGGTTTTATACCATGGGAATCTTGCCTTTAACTTGGCTCTGAAACACATAATCCAGTGAAGTGTTTGTGTTCCTTCTAGAGGCCGGTATGACACCATGCTCCATTGCAACTCTATGTGGGCATGTCAAGGTTGTATGGCCTGCGAATGAGGGAAAATATGGTGTGGTATGTAAGTGACTCAGATAAGCACCATTCATGTTATTTTTGCCAAGGGATAAAAGTGCTATTGCAGAAGAAATGGACTTCTCATTTATTTGGTAAGACTGTCAATCAAGCTCTCAAGATGTTAATGGCAATTTTGTTTGTACGATCAATCAAAGGAGCGGCTATTTGAGCAAACTGAAGAAATATGAGAAAGTAAGATGGGTAGGTCCATCAATAACAGACTATATATTGTTACTCTATGTCTCTCTTTCTGATCCTAATAACTGATTGGTTCATTCATATATCCCTCTAATCTTGACAGGAGGGAACTTTCAGAAACTATCTAGAGCAAGAAGTTGCGTAAACTGCATGTGAGCATGAATACGAGCAATTACTACTTCATCAACATCGATTCTTGACATTGCCACCTCCCCATTTGGGAATTCCAGTTTCTCACTCAGCTATCTCAGATTTAGTGTGCTGGCTGAACTCTTATGCTCGCAAAAGCACCCAAAAAAAACAAGCATACAGTCAAGGGCATCAGAACCTGGCATCTTGCATAGGAAACAAGGCTTCCTGGGGCAATCGATATACACTGCTCCCTTAAACCCGGCCTCATGCCCTGTACTCTTGCAAACCTGCAACCAGACATCACAAGGCACACATCAACTACAGTTAGAGAACATTCACACCCAGAAAAGTTCAGAAACCATCAAGGAAACTCTATCCAAGGAAAAAAAAATCTCAAAGTTTTGCTGAAGTGAATAGAAAAGATGTGCAGGAGAGTAAGCAACCATCCGCATCAAACCCAATATAATTAAACAGATTATCAACAGTAGGGGCTTTTCGTATCCCAGAATTAAGCAAAACGGAAAACGCACCAAGTTAACATCTCCAATCCCAAAAGCTATTGGAATGAAAGTATTACTAGCAAAGAAAGAAACAAGATGAGGAACTCTTCAAGCTCCAAACCCCCAAACCGATTGGGAGGCCAATTTCCAGCACACAGATTAAAGTCGAAGCATCAGGACGAAGCATTCCTTCCGAAATCCGAACATTAATGGATGGATATAGCACAATCCGGAGATTGAGGAGGAAAAACCGAAAGAAAATCACCCCCCCCCCTCCTCCCAAAGAAAAGAAGAAAATATTGGCACCGACCACGACCACGAGCACTATACCTTGCACACTTTCTTGAGACTAATAGTGATCGAGGCCTTCCTCCCGCTCCTCGCCGCCGCCGTAGCCACGGGGGGTTCCTCCTCCTTACCCGAGGGTTCCGCCGCTTCGTCTTCATCATCATCGACTTCTCCGGAGCCCTCCTCCTCCTCTCCCTCGTCGGAGGATGAGGAAGACGAGGAGGCTTCCTGCTGGTCCTCGTCGTCGTCGTCGTCGGAGACTGCGTACGGCCCGCGGCGGCGGCGGCGGCGGTTGTGGACGAAGCGGGCGCGGGTGGTGGGGCCCATGTGTCGGTGAGGGTGCGAGGCCTCCGCAGGCGGGAAAGAGGGGGAGGTGTGGTGAGGGAAGGGGAGACGAAGCGCTTCTTCTGAATCCCTCCAGTCTCTCGACTCCTTCCTGGGGTTTTTGCTTTGATCTTCGTGCTGCCCACATTTCGTGCAACACACAAAACATTCACAAGCCAAGGGGAGTTTGTACTATGATGATAAATACAGAGAAATGTTACACCCATATTAGCCAAGGGGAATTAACTTTAGTATCTATATTTAGACACTAATTTAAAGTATTAAATATAGACTACTTACAAAACTAATTACATAAATGAAATCTAATTTGCGAAGCAAAATTTTTAAACCTAATTAATCTATAATTAAAGAATGTTTACTGTAGCATCACATAGGCTAATCATTAATTAATTAGGCTCAATGGATTCATCTCGCGAATTAGTCCAAGGTCATGGATGTGTTTTATTAATAGTCTATGTTTAATATTTATAATTAGTGTCTAAACATCCGATATGATAGAAACTTAAAAGTTTTAGCCCCATCTAAACATGGTCTTAGTAATGTCTAAATTCTAACATTATCAATATTTCATGTGTTGTTGACAAATTTTAATACTCCCTCCCTTTTTAAAAAAAAACTCCCTCTGCCCCAAAATAACCAGTGCATAGCTTAAGATGGTTGTATTTCAGAAGTGCGAGAGTATTCAACATGCTAGTAATATTTTTAAGGATTTCTCTTTTTTTTTCATTTTAAACTAAAGCTTATGATAACATGCACTGTATCTTTTTATATCTTTGTTAGTGGTTACTCCCTCCGTCCTAAAATAAACGCAACCATAAGTTGTGTGCAACTTTGATCGTCCGTCTTATTTAAACTTTTTTTATGATTAGTATTTTTATTGATATTAAATTACTCCCTCCGTCCCATAATATAAGGGATTTTGACTTTTTCTTGTACTGTTTGATCATTCGTCTTATTAAAAAAATAGAATTATTATTTATTTTATTTGTGACTTACTTTATTATTCAAAGTACTTTAAGCACAAGTTTTCAATTTTTTTATATTTGCATAAATTTTTTGAATAAGACAAGTGGTCAAACAGTGCATAAGGTGGATGTCAAAATCCCTTACTCCCTCAGTCTCATAATATAAGGGGTTTTGACTTTTGCTTGCTCAGTTTGACCACTTGTCTTATTCAAAAATTTTAGAATTATTATTTATTTTATTTGTGACTTACTTTATTATTCAAAGTATTTTATGCACAATTTTTTGTTCTTTGTATTTGCATAAATTTTTTAAATAAGACGGTGAATGTCAAACATGACCTTTGCTTATAATCTACTTATCTAATGCCGGCCGTTTGGCCAGAATTTTATTGGGCCACGTGGCTTCAATGAGCTTGCAAATAAATCCATGATTTTCTGAGGTAAATTTTCTTTAAGAAAATCTTTAATTAAGAGAAGAATCTGGAGTCATGAGGAAGAAAGAGAAAAATAATACATTGCTTCCATTGTTTCCTGCCCCATGAACATGGATACTAGGCACTAGAAGGTTCCTGACATTGACGATGAGTGTCCGAGCTATCTATGAAAACACCAGAAGCGGGAATGGAAGATGAGGAGCACGAGTGACAAAAAAAAAATTGATGTTATTCATCCGTGAATAAAACATTGCGCTTCAATGTCACTGTGGGCTGGTTTGGTTTGCGACCTAAATTGGCCTTACCAATATTTGTCAATGCCAAATTTTGACAAGTTTTGGCATGGCTAATTTTGGCAAGACAAAGTTGTGTTTGGATTGAAGCCATAATAGTCTAAGTTAACTATTGAAATGGTCTATTTTCTTAGACATGCCAAAATTTGGCTTCAAACCAAATAAACAATAAACACTATTAAAATTATCAAATATTGGTAAGGCCAATTTAGGCCTCAAACCAAACCATCGCTCTGATTCTTTTGGACTGCACAGTAAATTAGTATTAGAAGGTAAGGTTTCACATAATGAGTAAAGAGAAAAAAAAGAAATAAAGTAAATTTAAAAATAATAAGGAAGGTTCACAATTAAATTTAAATCATCAATTCAATTTTCTGGATAAGATTTGAAAATACCCGTCAAAGGTTGGCTCCTTTTCATATAAATTTATATAATTATCTAAAGTGTTTGTTTAATTTTATTTGAAGGTAGGCGACGTACCGGTCGACAGCGAGGCGCCTGTGGTGACTTCGTCAATCTCAAGACATGCAGGCCCAGTCTTCCGAAGGTGCTCATAGGGGTAGGGTGTACGTGTGTGCGTTCATAGGGATGAGTGTGCGCACGTTGTGAGCGCCTGCGCTTGTAATGTGTTTCTCAAAAAAAAAATATGTTTCAGAAAAAAGCCTCAATGAATATATACAGGATATTAACATACGCGCCAGTTGGCGCGCCTATTTGCACTAGTAACACTCGAAAGACGGCAAGTTGTCACGGCATAAGGTGATTTCACTGTCACGGCATGTTGTCACGATCATCAGTTAGGAGGCGACGTAGCCGCGGTGCACACCACACGAGAGCTCCGTGCAGAGCATTAACTTCTGCTGATACCGTCACGTCAAGTCAGCCCACGGGCCGAAAATGGGCCCAGCCTGTTACCAGGCCTACTCCAACATCATATGGGCCGAATTTGATCCCACGGGCCAAAATCCTCCTCTTCCACCGGCCCACTTCACCCGCAAAACGACACGGGGCAACACTACAGCAATGCGTATTTTACACAACTACCCATAGGAAAGAAACACAGCACAAAATTTGAAACCAGGGGCATATCACGGACAATTTCCGCGGCACGAATCTGTACAGAACGACGTGACGAAAAAGGACCAGGGGGGTTTTCTTCTTCAGAAAAAAAAAGAAAAGAAAGAAAGTAAGAGAGGACCAAGGGAGTTCGGTTACACACGTCGGCAGGCGAACTTGTCCCTCTGACAGGTGGGCCACCCTAGGGGCCTAACGGCGCGGCACTGGACGGGTAAACGGAGTGGCTGGTACAAAAGGTCTCATCCGGTTCGGGACAAGGCGGTGAGTCACGAGTGGGGCCCGCGCCTGGCATGGAGACGATGGGACGTGTGTGTAGCTGATTGGTGGGGACGGTGCCTTGTGGGCCCCACGCTTATAGTGGTTGGATCATCAGATGTACTAGGTACGGGATTTTTTTAGCTTTTTCGTTGATTGCGTGAAGTTTGGAGGACAATATCACAATACTCACAAGAAAAAAAAAACAAAAATGTCTTGCCCGCACGGCATATGAGTACTGTAGAATTAGCTGAATAATTATGTATTTATGTAGATGGATTAAAAAAATGCTGGTTCTCCTAATTGAAAAGAAAAAAATATATATCTCTACTTAATTCAAACAAGATTCTTCGTTTTCTTAAAAAAAAATGCTCCATCCGTTTTTAAATATTTGACGCCGTTGACTTTTTTAAATATATTTGACCGTCCGTCTTATTCAAAAAAATTTAAGTAATTATTTATTCTTTTCCTATCATTTGATTTATTGTTAAATATGCTTATATGTACAAATATAATTTTACATATTTCACAAAAGTTTTTGAATAAGACGAACGGTTAAACATGTGCTAAAAAGTTTAGAAACGGAGGGAGAAGGTGAATTGGTGTTGAAAAAATAGATCAAAACATTGACCTCATGTAGTATTAGGGCATTCCCAACCCAAGACACTAGACATAGTTTCCATAAACTCCACATCATCAAGAAACTAGTACCAGACACTACTCTTCCAATGCAAATACTACTATTCCATACTTAAATTTAATGTTTCTTATCTCACATAATGTCTTGGATGTTGTGTAGAAACCATGTCTTATGCAAGACATGGTTTCCTTCTCTTTCCTCATTTATTCATTTGCCACATCATTTTTCATTCTAGGTGGCAGCTTATTTAATGCTATGAACAACATCCTAGTAATTGGGTTGGGAATGCCCTTACTAGCTCATAGCCTACGTGTCACTAGTAGTATAACCCACGTGTTACTGGTCGTAGTATAGATTAGTAACGAAGAGCAATTATCAACAGCCACTAAAAGTATCATCTTCCACTAAATTCTTAAGTATCTTTCGGATTATATGGAAGATGATCACGCGCACACACTAACACAAGTACTCCTACGCCTCAACACACCTCAGATAAACGGCGACCATCAACAAACCCCCTAAAACCCACTTTATTTGATTTGAAATATAATAGGTAGAATTATACACCCACAACAGATGCTACTCTGGTTACGTTCTCTGTATTAGCATTCTTTTGGATTTCTAAATTTTAGTAGGCTGATAATAATGATAAGGGTTTGTTTAGGCTGTGTTTTTTGAAGGGTTAGGAATACCTCCCGCCGTACGAAAAACGAAGCAATATAAGTAACACATGATTAATTAATTATTAGTTATAAAAAAATTAAAAAAAATCAATAAACTTTTTGCAAATCGGTAGAGTTGGCCATATCGTCTCTTTACTTACTCCTATTAGTACTACTGCTTTGCAATTGTGGAAAATTGGTGGAGACAATAAAACATTCAAAGTCACATGTACATTGTTTTTCATTAATGTGCTGGCACCGTGCAAGACAAGAAATAAAAAGGCCCAGACGGAACCACCTAAAATAGTAGTAAGTCCCTAAACCCACACTGGATTTTTCACATTTTGGTCCTTTTGAAAAACTTATTTCACAAATAGACCCCTAAAAAAACTTATCCCAGAAATGGTCCTTTTTGGGGCGCCAGAGTGGCTGGCGCCGTCAACGGGACGGCGCCAGCCTCTCTGGCGCCATCCTCCTGCCACCGTGGCGCACGTGAACCGACGTGGCAGGAGGAGGGCGCCAGCATGGCTGGCGCCGCCCCAGGGAGGAAGGTGCCAGCATGTCTGGCGCCGCCGCCTCCATTCCTGTTTCTCTGTATGGAGTTGCAACGGTGTTATTTTTATTTTATTTTTTCGGATGTTTTTTCACACTTAGGATCACGATACAACCAACTACAAAAAAAATTTAAACTCGAACTACCACTTAGCTAAGTCTGAAAATATCTAGCATACCACTTAGTCTACTTTGCACCTTCACTAAAATTAGACCATAACTTCTTTAGTAAAACCCTTTGATCAGCATGTTAAACATAATGCACTCTACCACTATATGAAATTACTTAATCTAATTCAAAATATAACCACATGAAATGTCATATATAAGTACATAGAGATGCAATTTTTTTATTTTTATTTCATTTTTTTTGATATTTTTTTCACATTTAGGAGAACATAGGAACCAACCGTATAAAAAATAAACTCAAACGGACAAAATATGTGACATGTAGAATTTTCCAAAACTCTACCGAAACGGACAAAATATGTCATCTATTAAAATAGGCGTAACTTTCTCATACGGACTCGGAATCAGACAAATAATATATGCACGGACATTTACAGAAAAAGTTACATCCGATTCTCCCCCGCTTTGCCGGGTTCGGTGATATTAAAACCTCCAAATTCCGCTTGCAAGATTATGTTTTCGAGGAGAGAAGTTTTTCGGTGGAGCTTTGGAAAATTCCACATGGCACATATTTCATCCGTTTGAGTTTATTTTTTACATGGTTGGTTCCTGTGAGTTCCTAAGTGTGAAAAAAATATCAAAAAAATAAAATAAAAATAAAAAAGTTGCACATCTCTCTCCTCTGCACTAGTTCGGAGAGAGGAGAGGAGAGGAAAAATTCTACATGTCACATATTATGTCCATTTGAGTTCAATTTTTCTATGGTTGGTTCTTGTGTGTCTCTAAGCGTGAAAAAAATATCAAACAAATAAAACAAAAATAAAAAATTTTGGGGGGGGGGGGGCGCCAGCCACTCTGGCGCACTCCCTCTAGCCACCTCAGCATCGCCCCGCCACGTCGGCAGGGGGACGGCACCAAAGAGGCTGGCGCCGTCTTGTTGAACGACGGCGCCAGCCACTCTGGCGTCCCAAAAAGGACCATTTTTGGGATAAGTTTTTCTAGGGGTCTACTTGCGAAATAAGTTTTTCAAAAGGACCAAAATGTGAAAAATCCAGTAAACCCACATAGATTCACATTATTTCAAGGACCAAATGCATGTACATTACCACTAATCTACTACAACTCCTACTAAAAAATTACCATGGTCATTGTAATATCTGTATCTAGAAGTACTATTCAGAAAAAAAAAAGTGCAGGTTGCATTTACCCCTATTCAAAAAATTCAAAGTCCCACAGGGCCCCAGACCCAGAGTGTGGCCAGACCAGATTAAACACACACAACAACAGTCCATCTGCAGTTCAAATCTGGGTATTAAAACTCCCCCAAAATTAATCCCCCCATCCAATCTCTCACTCTCATCTCCACCAAATTCAAACTTCACTCTCATCTTCATCCTCAGCTCAGCTCAAGCTCAAAAGCCTTTTTTGTTTGTTCGCTGCTGCCACTGTCCCCATCCTCCTCTCCTCGCTGCCGTTTGCTTCACTCCCACTGCTCCTCCTCCACGCGCGCGCGCGCGGGGGCTAGATCTCGCCGGAACCCTAGCCGGTAATGCCACGGGCGGCTGCCGCGGCGGGACAGTGAGGTGTTGAGGGGGTTTCCGGATCGATGCATCGGGTGGCCATGGCTGCGGCGGCGGCGGGGGACGGCGGCGACGGGAGGGGGCGGACGCTGGGGGCGGTCATCAAGGAGAAGGACGAGGAGCTGGCCCTCTTCCTCGAGATGCGCCGCCGCGAGAAGGAGCGCGGCGCTGCTGCCGCTGCCGCGGCGGCCGAGCAGCTGCTGCTTTCCGGGGACCGCGTCGACGTGGCGCGGGATGGGATGCTTCTCGTCGACCAACCGCCGCCGCGCCCGCAGCCTCCCGCCGGTGAGAGAGCTCCGCGGGGGACGGGATGCTGCCGTTCGTTCGCTTTTTTATTCTGCTCTTGTGTTGCGCGAAACCCTAGCTTACCAGTGTCTGGGGTTTTGGGGGATGATGTGTGTGGTAGAGCACAAGGCGGCGGCGTACAGGATGACCGGCGGGTTCAGGAGAGCGCCCGGCGGCGCCGACGACTTCCTCAATTCGGACGGCGGCGACAAGAACGATTACGACTGGTGCGTTTGCTGCTGATTTCGAATTACTACAAGTTTTGGATACCACTGCTATCTGGTAGATTTTGTGGTGTTTTAGTTGTGCGTGTGACACATGCGTTGGTGCGAGAACGTTTGCTCTGGAGCTAATTTGTACTGCAATGGTGTGAAATGCGGTTTATTCTTTGTTCTGTAGCCGAAATTGCAGGAAATTTTGCGAGACTTGCAGAGTTTTCTCTTGGGTGCCCAAACGTTTGGTTATTTTACTGTGCTGTAGCTTTGTTGGCGATAAAATTTTGACCGGTAGTTTGTTAATTCTGAATTATAGTTACTAGCTTGTTGATTTTCTCTGATGTTTATGCGATTTCAGCTAATGCTTCATTGTATAATTGATTAACCCCTCGAAAATGTAATTGCCCCCCTTAATTTCATACTTTTAATTCTGCGGTTGATGCTTTAATCAATTAATTTTTTTGACGCTATGCATAAAGAGTGGCTTTTGTGTGAATCCGGTGTTAGTTAGAATTTAGCTGTTGTTTCTGGAAAAGTTGGTGAGGGTGGTACCGGTTGTTGAGGTTACTGTTGGGTCTCTTGTTGACCCTTGTTATTGCTTCTTTCTCTCTTTAGTTAGTTTCCTGATTTAATGCTTGCACATAAAGTTGTGCTCTTTGCTTTTGGTTATTGCGCTTAAGCGCTTTAGGTGGTGTGATCTGGTTGCACTGCTACAGGCATGACCTCTGGAAGAGCTCTGTTTGTGGACCTGTCAATTTGTTGTGTTTTAGTTGGTCTCAGTTCCTTCTCTTTGCTTTTTTGGTTGGTTAAATAGATAGTTTGTCTGTAACGTGGTTTTGCTTTCTGTAAATTTAGTGCCTGAGTATTGGACACACATTTTAACATTTGATACCTTATTCTTAGCCCCTATGAGCTACTTATCGTTGTCCTAATTGACTTGAAGTTTATTTGGTAGGTGCGTAAATGACTGTCCTTCTGTGAGTTCCACGCATCAATAGGTGTGGGAAAGTTAGGCGCATTTAGGATAGGGTGTAGAATTATTCTGGGAGTATTTTGATATCTAGATAGCCATGCTAACACTTAATTATGCTATGAGTTTGACTATTTGATTGCTAGGTGATGTTTGGTTGGTAGGTGACAGTTAGATTGTTTGATTGTGGAACAAATCACAGGGTATTTGTCAGTTTTCGTGTGGTTGTAGAAGTGCTGGTTTGGTTATTCAACTTTGTTAAGGTTTACTGTAATTGTTCTTGGGTGGTGAAGTTAGTTAAACCAAGTGCATAAATCACACAGTGCTGCATATTCATAAAAAATGCTCTTACCAGACTCTGGCATATTTCATCAGAAGTGCTCAATCTGAGTCTATGTCAGCGAATTAGTTTTGAAATGATTTCCTTGTTTTGTATTAAAATTGTTTTGTATGATGACCTCCGACATGTTGCATTTTTTGCCATTTTGTTCCTTGCATCTTCTATATTCAAATTTTAAGTATTTAAAAGTAATTGTGCAGCCTTTCTCACAGCAGACTTGTTCGCTTTCAGGCTTCTGACTCCACCAGGAACTCCACTTTTTCCATCTCTAGAAGAGTCAAAAAAGTCCCCAGTGAGCCAAACTGGAACCCCAAAGACTCGCCCAACTGCCTTAAAATCAAGGGTTAGCCTATTGATCATGATAAATACACCTCAGCAAAAGAAATTCCTCTCTTGGTGGATATCAAATGATTTGATCTGAATGAATCTATGGACCAAAAGTGGCTTCACTGTATCTTAAGTTGATTCAAATTACCATCCAAGGAATTAACAAACAGACTCTCCAAGGATAATCTATCTTCTCATAGACCTGTCAACATATTTTCCTTGAATATAGCATTTTATTATGTCGGACATTTAGTTTAAATCATGCTTTTAGATTATTTTTCTTTTGACTGAAAAGCCTTTCGCTTGTCTATCATAAAGATAAACCGTTTCTTCATTATTAGTATGCATTTTAGTTTCACCGGTTACATTACTTATCTTAAGTATGACTTGTGTTCTTGACTGTTTTACATCTTCGTTAACTTTCTATTTTATCTCTTTGTTTGTGGTACTCCAGTTGGCCAATCATCCAGATCCTCCATCAAGAACAACCCTTCCATTGAGAGCAACATCATCAAACAACTTGAACTCAGCTGCCACAACACGTAGGCCGTCATCTTCTGGAGGGCACACATCTAATTCATCAAGGCCTTCAACACCAACTGGGCGGCCTGCACTGACCAATACCTCCAAAGGTTCAAGACCTTCAACCCCCACGTCTCGGGCAACTGTACCTTCTAAGTCTGGACCTCCTGCCCCAAGATCATCAACTCCCACTTCCAGGTCAACACTTACTTCAGCAAGGTCAACAACACCTTCAAGAACATCTGGCCCTGCTACCAGGACATCAATTCCTTCAGGTAGAGCATCAGCACCAGCTAGCAGGTCATCCACACCTACTTCAAGATCATCGATACCTGCTACCAGGTCATCCACGCCATCATCCAGGCCCTCCATACCAGCACAAAGCAAGCCAGTATCAAGGTCATCAACCCCAACAAGACGGCCTTCTGCCACTTCCACCCAACATGGTAGCTTGGCTGCACCAGTTCGATCTACCTCAATCTCCAAACCAGCCCCTACAATGTCCAAAAGTTCTTCACCGGCAAAAACTATAGCGTCAACACCTTCAAGGGGCAGCTCACCTACTGTCAAATCGAGACCATGGAAGCCATCTGAAATGCCTGGCTTCTCACTTGACGCTCCTCCAAATCTGAGGACATCACTACCAGAAAGACCAACCTCTGCTACTCGTGGCAGACCTGGAGCTCCTAGTTCTAGGTCTTCCTCTGTGGAGCCTGGGCCAGCTGCTCGGCCAAGACGGCAGTCTTGCTCTCCTTCTAGAGGGAGGACTTTAAATGGTAGTGTGCCTTCAGGTAGTTCGGTGCCAGCAGTGAGAAGATCACATCTTAATAGTGGTGACAGTGTCAATCCTGTTCAAATGGGTAATAAGATGGTTGAGAGGGTAGTGAACATGAGAAGGCTAGTTCCTCCAAAACATGATGACCAAAGATCCAGCCTCAACGGTCTATCTGGAAAATCATCAAACTCTCCAGATAGCTCTGGCTTCGGTAGGACATTGTCAAAAAAGTCACTTGACATGGCTCTTCGACATATGGTACACTACTTTCTCTAAGATAGTCAATACTACAATAAATTTCTATGTTCAATTAACTTGAACTTGATGTGTATTATTGTACACAGGACATACGGCGCAGCATTCCAAACAATTTACGGCCTCTTATGACAAGCATACCAGCATCCTCTGTGCATAGCGCACGGTCAGGGTCTACAAGAAGCAGAGCAATTAGTGTTTCAGACTCTCCTCTCGCAACAAGCAGCAATGCCAGTTCTGAGCCGAGCGTCAACAACAACCTGATGTGCTTGGACAGTATCGACATCGATGATGAGTTGTGCAGTGATAGGGCAGGACAATACAGGCGATGATTTGCTTCTTTGATAGTATAATAGTTATGATTCCTGCGAAGGTTTACGACCTTAAAATGTTCAGAGCAGCGATGGGAGGATCATCTCCAAGATGACCTGATGGGTTCCTATTCTCATATGTAGTTCATTGGGTGTCCAATATTTATCCGGTTTATTCATGTTATGTTGCGAGCTGCTCCATGTGCAACTTTATTCTGGACCTTATATGCTATTGAAAAGCGTCTTTTATGTGTTCAGTCGTTGAGTATCATTTTCAGTACTTTGGGAGTTTTAAGTTAGGTCTTCTTAGCCCCTTGAGTCTTTGACACCATCTTGTAGCGGATTTCGCGCTACAGCCTGGTAGTCACATGTGTTTCCCCGGCTGAACTGTATTGACATTTTTCTCTGTTGTTGTATCAGCAATGTAAATTTAGTAGCATTTTTTCTTTAGTAATATTTTCTCAGGAGACAGTCACTGCTTCCGTAAAACTGTTGCTGTAATCTTGTAGCTTCCAAATTGGTAAGTCAGCTAGCTAAATGTACAGTGGAGTAATGAAAACTAAATAGGATCAATCTTACATGATTTGATCTTAAGGGCCAATGGCCAAAATGCTGCTGTTAAATCTTGCACATTAAATCTTCCTACTGAACAGACGCAGTAACAATCACATCCTGAATGCAATTATACTTATGGCATAGTCAAACTGGTAAAAATTGCATCCAGAATCATGTGTTCTTATGCTGTCCAACTCTGATACATCCTACCCAAATACTACTACAACAAACGAACTACCATAGGAAAGCTCCTGCATTTTATTTTGCTACTGCAAGGAGCAATGGAGCTCATAGACTCCAAATCTTTATGACCAAGGCTAAGATAAATAAAACAGGGAGCCGACAGGTTACATACATCTCAGCATCTAACATAAATTTGGGAGGAAGAAAGCTTGTGACCTGTGACTGATTTTGTTTCACAAGTCAAAATCAGTTAGTTGTGATGGATCAAAGGGGAATGGGTACGGTAGGCAGACAAGAAGTCCAAAGAGCAAGATGGCTACACCAATGCTGATGTAATTGTTCTCAGGTTCTGTTATTTCTTCAGAGAGAGGGGAAATCGGTCCTCTCTGCAAGAAGAAGATCAGCACCACCCAGTAGAACGCGACGTCGTTGAAGAGAGCTGAAATTCCAAGAAGTCCAATGGCCAAGCTGCTGATTCGAGACGATATCTGTTACAAAGTCAGGTTGAGATTCATTACAATTGTCACAAGTCAAGGATGAGAGATTGCAGTTCTTTCTAGCTTCAGGTAGCCAGCCAGTAGTCACATCTATAGATATAAACTTACAATAGCAACATGATTTCTTTACCTTTCTTCCCCACATGGCAAATGCTATGCGGCCGCCATCAAGCTCTCCTGCAGGGATGCTATTGATGGCATTGATCAGGAGACCAGCCCAGGCCCATAAGACCAGTGGATTTATGGATAGTTTTGTTCCTTCTTTTAGAGCATCTCCAAGAATAAGCTTTGCTGTACCAAGGGAAAATATATCAAATACAAAGTTTTGAAGTTCATCAAAGTTCTATTTGTGTGAATAATCCATCAAATGTTCTTGAAAAAAAAATGCTTGAAGGCAAGCAAGGACTAATGAAATCCAGAAAAAAAAGAGGATTCCTTGTGTAGTTATGAACTTAGATAAAGGAGCCTACCAAGACCACCAACAAGAAATGATTCATGAAATACGGCTGGATCTATCACAAGGCCAAGGCCATCACTTGGAGGTAAGATGAAGCCTAGCAGCAAAAGAACAAATCCAAGGGAGAACCCTGCCAATGGTCCAGCAGCTGCTACCTTCAGTAGGTCCTCACGATTGCGGACAATATTGACAATTCTGGTAATAGCACCAAAAGATCCTATCTACAATAAATATAACCATTTCAGTCTGACATGTTATGTTAAGATTAAGCCATTAGTTAAATAAATGGTGCGCGTGCACACAAAAATCCCCAAAGCCATGGCTCCCAAAGTCTCCACATTTTAAAAGAGGCCTTTTTACGCCGGGCCATTTTAATAGGCCTATCATATGACTTGCTTAGTTATGCCAAAAGTGTACTTCAGACTTCACAGTTTCTTTGTACTAGCAGGTTTTCTAGCAAAGGAAATAAGAAAGGAAATCATCCGAGATTATGAAAATGTCAACTTATAAAGATATAAGTATTTTCGGGTAACTCGAATCCTAAAGTGAAATTGTAGACTTGAAAAAGAAAGGAAAGCTTACCTGCCAGCTAGGAACAAAATATGGTACCGCAAGCTTGATTCCAGTATCCCTAGCAGCAAGGATATGTGCAATCTCATGAACGCCTATTATGGCCGCAGTTACTAGGGCGCCATAAACTCCATCTTTTAATAGCTCAAGGTTATCAAATGTTGATCTGGAAAAAGAATACCCATAAACAGAAGTTATAGACTAATGCATGAGATGATACGACAAGGTAATCAAGGAAACACATGTTATGATGCCCTTTTTTTCCTTAAAAATAGAAATCATAGCAATATTTAGCTGCATGCATCAGGATATAGAAGTAATGGAACTGGAAATATCAATGCTACATGTTAAGGAAGATGCAGGTTTTACCATCATATTATCCAGCTCTATCAAGTGTCTAGACTCTAGATGCATAGATCTTTCTGTTCCGCATGAAACTTCAAAGTTCAATTTGAGAAGATTTCGACACAAAAACATATGCATATGTTTAATCGAAAATCATACCAGGCTAGTCACATGAAATCAGCCACTTATTCTTTTTCAGTAAAAGCAAACAATATACACCATCGAATGAAGGATAGTGGTGAATAAAGGGAAGAGAAACCTCATACAGCAAGTTGTCCTGTAGCAAAGGTACATTTCGGAGCAAAAGGGTGAAGATGGTAACTACTCCAAATGAAGCAGCCGCAAACCACTCTGGGACAGCTGAACATTTAATTTACAAAAATCCAATCAGAAACCTTAAAGGTCAATGTAAATACCAACAAACTTAAAGGTTCCTAACAATTACTTCCTCTGTTGTCTAGATTCATTAACATATATATGAATGTGGGCAATGCAAGAAAGTCTTATAACCTGAAACGGAGGTAGTAAGCAATATACTAGTTCATTCTCAGAGGCAACTAGTAAATTCTTCACTAAAGGTAGGCGATAATTTTATTACCTGTAGTTTCAGGCTGCAATGTTTGCCTAGGTACAACTACTGCAACTGGCTTGTCATCCTCTGGGTTAATGAGAAGAAAAAGCTTATATTGATCACCAAATTTGTTCTGTTGATATCCAAGAATTGAAAATAGATTAGACATTCACACATTTGTACAATCTTATACTTATGAAGAGTATCCTATTACCTGCAGCCGATTTGTGATCTTTTCATAACTTTTTGCTGGCTGACCACGCAAATTTCCCTTAAACAGTATTCCACCCTTTGTAAAAAAGTGAAGATAGTAAGCAGAGTTAGTTGTTTTGAATGATTCTATATTTATTTACATATGAACATTTCAGATAAGAATATAAAATATATCCATCACTGAGTATAACTATGTATAAATTGAGGACGGATGGAACTTTACAAACACAATTATTAACTGAACATTTTCAAGTGATATGGTATTCTAACTAACAGAGTTATAAATATAATATGCTGCACACAATATGTGTTAAACCATGATATGCAGATAGTCACCTCATAAGGCTCCTGGCTGGTCACGAAAAACGTGTCAAAACCAAAAACTTGATCCTTGAGAATGTCTATGGTAGCCTTGGGAATCCTGACAGATTCATCAAGTTGTTGCTGCATATCATTGTGATTTAAAATGTAAATCATAAGCCTCACTCATCGGGTTCCAGAATTCAGTAATATAAGATCAAAATAGTACTATTATATATTTTACAATTCAACAGCCATCTTTGATTCCTACTTTGATTTTGAATGCAAGAAACAAGAGGTATCCATCTTTGAATTTGAATTCCTACTGAAAACATAGAAACATGTGCACCATGAAGATTAGTAAGGGACTTTACCTTCATTCCTGGCAAAGGTGAACCAACAGCAACATCAACAACTTCCACCTTTTTCTATTTATAACAGAATGTTATACATGTAACGGTTACATTTTCAATGTATAGTATGGTAAAGTTGCAGTGACATAAACTGGAAGCATACCTGTTCATCAGTGGCTGCAGTAGCATCTCCATCAATGTTCTGAACTGTGTCACTGGAGTTGAGTGGTTCTGTATTTACAGTTTCGTCTTTCGTCTGGCGAGGCATGGGAAAGCTAAATATTATAGTTCAGTTACACGTTCATGTAGCTAGGACTAACAGGCATATTGGCATAACTAACGCAAGTGACTGTGTTAGTGCAAGTATTGGGCTAATCAAGACATGACAAATGGTAACCTACTTTTGCATCGTACAAACTTAAATTTATAGCAACTGCAGAAGAGTAAGGAACGTACATTATCTGCATTAGTCTCACTTTCTGCAGATCCATTTTCTTGTGTAACTCTATCAACCGAAGGTGATGAAGCATCATCTCCAAGCTCTTCTTTCTCCTGGAAGAAACAAACAAAAGAGAAAAAAATGTTTACCCCCTGGATTCCTACTAACATGAATAACATGAACTTACTCATCAATTCCACATTTTTTAGTCACTTTAACACCACTGAATATTTCACCACTACATCAGAAAACGCGACACTGAATCAGAAGTTGAAAGAAGCGCATGCAGATATCATGGATAGATGATGAAACATCAAAAATGTGACACTTCAAAGTGAGATGCAAAAATGAGGGGATATCCCCTTAAGGGATGATTTGAGTTTTCCCACTTCAAACTTCAAAGCACAGTAGGCCATCCGCGAATGCTCCGCAAAATGATAAACATACACCGTTCGCCAAAAAAATGATAAACATACACTATTAACATTCAGTCGCCCATACAACAGAAGTGTAACTGTGAATCATGGCACGCCAATTGCAGATCCCTACCTAATCCAAGAATTTACAAAGGGGGAAAAACACATGTACTACCTCGTCGCCATTGCCGTCGCCGTCGGGCTCAGTCTCAGTCATAGCTTCGCAGACAAACCTTCGTTTTCTGCTCCTGTATATACCACAGTTATTACTACTCCTAAAACAATGGAAACAACTAAAAAAACAAACAAACAAGAAAGTCCAACCAAAACCAAGAAACGCAACTGACGACCTGCTCCCAACAAGCGAGTGGGTGGAACGAAGCTTGAGACCGAGGCGGGCGGGCCTCCGCGTCCCCGGCAAGGAGGTCGACGCGAGGAGGATTCGCTGGCAGCATCCGTACGCCGCCGCGGCTGCGGAGGACTGCGACGGCGAGCAACTCATGGCGGGTAATCGCATTCGCGGCCGTGGTGGTGGAGAGCGCGCGGCCTTATCTCCTTCGGATTCGGAGGGAAATAGAAAAAAATCTTTTCTGCGGTCAGGATCCCACGCCTGCACGAATCTCAAAGCCGACGCTACATTAGGGGCATTTCCGTCAATAGCTAAATATCTCCCTCGACTCCGACAAGAATAGGGTTCCCCCGCCACCGCCGCCGCCGCCGCTCGCCGGAGAGAAAGAGAGAGAGAGAGAGAGAGAGAGATGAAGAGCTTCCCGGTTGCCGGAGGCCGCAGTGTCTACCTCGCCCTCTTCTCCGACGTCTCCAACAGCCGGTACGCGACTCGCTGCCAATGCCCTTTTCCTCACCAATTGATTCTCCCACCGAGTTCTTGGTCCCAGCTACGAACTGTGGGGGTGACGAGAGGAAATATCTTGGTCTTCTCGAACTTGTCAGGGAGCTCCTCGAGCTGATGCAGTCGGGGAAGCTGGAGCCAGAGGTCGCATTCCTCAACGCGTCACTGGTACATACAATCATCGCCATTGTAGGACTCGATCGCTCGATGATTTCTTTGTGTTTTATTTACATGTCGACTATGGCAGGTGCCGGATGTGTTCCCGGTTCTCGCGGCGGCGCACAAGGCGGTGGTGTCGCAGGGGAGGGAGTCTCTGACCACAAGAACTCTGCACTCGGAGCTCGTCTATAACTACTCCGGGTCTAAGCATGTGGGTAATCTGGTCACCTATTATTTGTTCTTGTACTAGAATGGTGAGATGAGATTGTGCTGATATGTGATTTGTTGATGGTTTTTGTGCTGTTTTTTTGGGTTTCAGATAACAGAGTCTTTGAAGCGATGCGGAATCTCCGATGACACGAGTTATATCCTTGCAGCTCGTTTTGATGCTTCGGATGAGGAGGTATTGTATTCGAGATAGGGATCTTAAGGAACTAAGTTCTAGTGCGTTAGTTGCTCGCGGAGTCGCTGCTGTTCATATTTAGAAGCCAGGACACCCTTTTAGCCAATAATGATATCTCCTTTTGAGTTGGCTAGTACCGGTGCAGCGTTAGTAGTTTCAGTGTCAATATATATTTTGAATCATCATATCTTGCCTGGATCTGTCACATTTTAATTCCATTACTGTGGGTGCAAGAAGTCGGTTTTAAGGTTCATGTATCACCAATTAGATTGACATATAAACTTGCTGAAACTTTTAAGCTTTGAACTTTAACCAAGGAAAAGGTGTTATGGTGTTAACAGTACACTCTTTATTGGACCTTGAATCAAAAGATTGTGGTATTGACTTCTTACTTTCTTAGTGGATAACTTGAAGTATTTTTTTCAATTATTTCTTTTTTTGCGAAGATTAAAGCATGCTATGCATATCTCTGTATCCTGGTTTTCACCTTTAACTTTTGCTGAGAAAACCAGCATTTTTACCAGACCAAAATTTACATGACAGGCTGCTCTGTTTAGATCCCTGTGTGAGTTTTTGTAATTATGCAATTATGTGCTGCGTGATATGATAAAGAGAAGAAATTTTGAAATTCGGACGTGTTCTCTAACAGAGATTTGAACATACATCAAAATTACATACCCTAGTTATATGCATGGCAGTTTGTCACGAAATTACTGTCCCGAAGAACTTGAGAGGCGTACTATCAATTTCTGTTTCCTATGCATTTTCTATGAGTTATATTATCCTTCTGAGTGAAGGAATTCAAACAACCGTGATGTGAAAATTTTGCAACATAGCAGATAAAAGCTGTGGAGAAGCTCATCTGTGGCACTGAGATTGATCTAGCGGAATTGGAAACAAGAGCAAACCAGCCACAGATCCTGAAGGTTTTTAGTTGAGCTTGGTGCTAATTATATGCTAATATGTTTTTCATATGACTTGTCCTGAATGTCACATTGTTTTCAATTTCCTATTGGCAGCATTATAAAATAACTCCCCAGGAACTATCAATATCTACACTGCCCGATGCAATTGTATGCAGGATTGCTGCTCGAGATGCCCTTTGAGGTCTTAACACTCATCACAATAATTTTTTCCACCTATCTGCATTCATTTCTCTGATCAGACACTGAGCATAAAATTCACCTCTCCTTCATAGTTATGCTTGTAGCATGTTATTTCGGGCTGTAACTTATGAAGTGTATAATAACAACATGTAGTTCTGGATGTTGTAGCTACTCAACTTTTTGCATACACATCAAAACACAGCAACAGTTGAATATCTGTGAGCTCATGGTATTCAGATTTGCGTGCAAGCAACCTGCAAGCATCTTACATTGTTGACTCACTCAAAAACCTTTCTTTCAGTGACATCACGGATCAAGATTGAAATCTGGGCGGCCTGGTGGTTTTTTGCACATGATGATGTGGTACCGGTATGTTTGTTACTGTATGATGATGGTTGCTAGTACTACTGGTGCCTTGGGTTCACGTGCTGCTGGGACAGCGTTGCAGTGTTGTTTCTGTCCAAGAGAAAAACATGGACAGAGAAGCTGGTAACCTGCCCGGCATTGCAGCTGTTACTGCAAATTCCAGTTCAATGTTTCTTTTGCATGATCCATCAATTTATCATGCATGTAATTTGAAATTCAAGAACCCCACTGGTTTTGTTTTTTGTTTTTTTTGGCCAAAACACTCTGCTGTGTTCTGTTTGTTTTTGGAGTCTGTATGATGGTATCTGTCAGTATCATTATCTTGCTCATCAGTTCATGTATCAATTGGGACAACAGCCACCAAGTTTTTTTTTTTTGGCCCTGTATGTTCCGTTTTCATTTTGGTTCAAAAGGCATCTTATTAATGTGTCTAAAAAAAGAGGGCATCTTAAATTGAAATCAGGTGGTTGCTAGACCGAAAAGGCCACTTGTGATCTTGTCCTGTAGCTGTATGTTTTGGCGTTGCCTTTCCAGAGATGCCATGCCAACATGATGTAATCATCTCATTATGATATAAATCCGTCATAATTTATTCCTCTGTTTCCCTCTCAGTTACGTCCCATACTAATCTTAATCAACCATGCAAAGCAAAGAAGCAAGATTTATTACATGTAGACTAATTCAATAACTTTTTTTTGGCTGACTTCTTATTTAGCCAATAAATGTAATTATTCGGGGGTGTAGCATGGTACTAATTATTGGCATAGAATAATTAGCTGATCCATTGGTACCAAAGACTCCCTGAGAATATACCTCGCACAACTTGCGTAGACCACATGAAAATTTAGCAGGATTCTTTCCCTTGACAATATAAAGTATGCCAATTGCCATATCCTTTCTAATAACCTCCATATTTATTGGCAAAACAGTAAAAATGAAAAGAACACATGTGACAGAGGTGAGTCTGAATTCCAACGGCTACAAATTTATCTTGAGCACAAGTGGCCATCACCTGTGGAGTAGTATTTTTTTAAATAAGTCACTCTCTTATCTTTCAAATTTTTCTCATCCCCAAGCATCTCACAACAAAGCACACAGATGCTGTTTTAAAAGGACGCATAATGAGAAATATTCATTTTTTCCCCAAAAAAGGCATTTTTAGTATTTGCCTATATTTAGCAAAATAGCCAGTGTTATAAAACCAGGGAATGAGACATTTATTACTTGCACATCACTGCAGGTTTGGATGTAGTAAAAAAAAAGTAAGAATGAGATCTCCACCCAATCATTGCAAAAGAAAAACTGCAATTTGGATTAGCTGCAGCAGCTGCAGAAGCAAAAAAAAAGAAAAGAAAAAAAAAAGGCATATGCTTTGCAAAGTTCGCAGCTTGGTTCCCCCTTCCCTCCAATATTCTCCTCCCCTCCCATGGAATATCCCCCCCAATTCCCAACTCCCCAACTCCACACTCCAATCTCTTCCTCTTCTTCTTCCTCGCCTCGCTTATATATCGCGTCGTCTCGAGCTCCTCCTCCTCCTCTTCCTTGCTCCACCACAACACCGTCGACTCGAGGCGCACGCAAACGCGGGTAGCGAGGAGAAAGATTGCTTCTTCCTTTTCTTTTTTGTGTGTGTGCTGTGTTCTTGGGTTTCTTGGCAATGGTGATTGGGGCCGAGATCAAGGACGACATGGAGGAGGCGCCGCCGCTGCTGCTCGACGAGGCCGCGCGCCCTCGCCGCGTCGCGCTCTTCGTCGAGCCGTCTCCGTTCGCGTAAGGATTCTTGACCCTTTTTTTTTTCTTTTTATTTTCTCTCTCTCGCTTGGGGTTTTGAGGGGTTTGATGGCTGGCCTTTGCACGCATTCTTGTCCAGATCGATGAGTCTGTTCACTACTTTCTTGTGGCTGCTTGGTTTGTCGAAAGAGTTTTTGGATCCTTCTCGGGTCTTGGGATTCGTGAAGATAGGACAAAAATGGACTAAATTTCAGGTGAATTAAGTGTGGAGATTAAGGAAGCCAACCCCCAATTAGCTGATGAATTAGTAATATTTTTTTGATTAAGATGAATTAGTAGTAGTAAGGACGGGAAGATAATTATTGCATTTTTCTTGCCTAATATGAGCAGAGAAATGACCTATATTGTTCATTCTGGCAAACTGGTTTGAATGTTTGCTTCGTATTTTGAGCAAGTTTTCATCTATCATGTTTCTTGTTTGCAGTTACATCTCTGGGTACAAGAACCGGTTTCAGAACTTCATCAAGCACTTGCGCGAAATGGGGGATGAGGCAAATTCAGCACAAAGCTAGAAATGTTGAAAATTATAGGTTTGCTAGTTTCTGGCTTCATTTTGTACGTCTTATGCAGGTGATTGTTGTGACCAACCATGAGGGGGTTCCCCAAGAATTCCATGGTGCCAAGGTTATTGGTTCATGGAGGTAAACTCAAGATACTTCTTTCTACTTTTATATCTTAGGATATAGCAGCTTAGGCAGTAGCTACTGAACTACCGAATATCTCAAGACTTGTAAAACTACTGTTTCGAAACGAAAGTGAGGACCACCTAATGAGCACCAACACTGCAACAGAAACTTTAACTACCACAATTCCGGTCTACTTCATGAACAGTTAATTTATAATTTAGTTGATATAGCATTTGCACAGTTAGGGTTTAGGTCATTCCGTTAGTTATAGCTCAATTCATAAACCAATGCAAGTACCAGCTTCTTAAAATACTCTAGTTATATGAACTAGTAAATACAGTATACTAGATATCAAGCTTTGAAAAGTGGAAGCATCAGAATCTTTTTTGTTGAATCATATGATATGTAGTGCCTTTTGGTGGCCTATTATTGTGTTTACAGCTGTTTGCTCATCCTTTCCAGCTTTCCCTGTCCAATGTATGGAAAAGTTCCTCTCTCGCTGGCACTCAGTCCTAGGATTATTTCGGAGGTTGCAAAGTTCAAGCCTGACATCATTCATGCATCCTCACCTGGAATTATGGTAATTTCATACTGACAACCAAGCTAATCATCAAATATTGTCTGCTACTTAACCACTAAATTTGATGCCTCTCTGTTGGACATACAGGTTTTTGGGGCACTTGCTATTGCTAAACTGCTCGGTGTCCCTCTAGTGATGTCCTATCACACCCATGTCCCAGTGTAAGTAAATACTGAATTATACTGCAACAGATTCTTTTTTTACCTGGGCAATTCAGTAGTTTGCTGTTCATATTTCATTTTAGGTTTTTTATTGTAAAGTTTATGACCAACCATAAAAAGGGATTTGCATATATTATAGATGTACATTAATATTTGATCGCCATTTCCCAGTAAAAGCCTTTTAGTGGGTGGCAATACTGGAAGTATCATATGAACTATTTTGAGCTATTCATCATAGCTGTACAGTCATCTTAATGTTTTTCCCCCTGCAGATACATTCCAAGATATACATTTAGCTGGCTTGTAGAGCCAATGTGGCAAGTCATAAGTAAGCATTATACTCCCATCTCATTTATACTTTCATAAACAGTCAGATTTTTATGTGATGAAAACATTGATTCGATCCGGCAAACAGGGTTCCTTCATAGAGCTGCTGATCTAACATTAGTGCCATCTGTTGCTATCAGCAAAGATTTTGAAACTGCCCATGTTATATCAGGTTGGTCCATATCTGTATTACATGTTCAGATCTTATTTTCTGCCTTCCTGGTATGCACTGTGTACCCATGTCAATAATATATATGTTACCTCCTTGTTCAGCTAATAGAATACGCCTTTGGAACAAAGGTGTTGATTCAGCCAGTTTCCATCCCAAGTTCCGCAGTCACGAAATGCGAGTTAGACTAAGGTGGCATCATACTTCATTTCCCTCTGAATTTTCCGCGCATGGTTGAGATTAATTGCTTACACTTCTGCTATATATCTATTCTTTTCAGTGATGGTGAGCCTGAAAAACCATTGATAATCCATGTAGGACGCTTTGGGCGTGAAAAGAACTTGGATTTTCTGAAAACGTGAGCTATATACTTATTCTACACTTTGTGTTTTATGTGGTTTTTGACTTACTTTTGACAAACATGATTAACACCATATTCTTCTCTGTGCCTTGCACTAAATGTTCTTCGATCTAATTTTGAATCATGACTGAGCAGGGTAATGGATAGGCTGCCTGGAGTAAGAGTTGCATTTATTGGAGATGGACCATATAGGTATATCATATGTGGTTCCTTGCCATTTTATATACTATATCTTTTTTTTTCCTAGCTTCCAGTTTATCATGAACAGCGGCAGCTCACGGTTTAAAGAAAATGTTCATTGGACACCTTCTGTGAATCAGTTATTTTGAGCTTTTTGCCACTAGTGTGCCTTACATGCTCTCTGCAATTACATGACAGGAGTGAGCTGGAGAAGATGTTTGAGGGGATGCCTGCAGTGTTCACTGGAATGATGCAAGGCGAAGAGCTCTCACAGGCATATGCCAGCGGTGATGTTTTCGTGATGCCCTCGGAGTCCGAAACACTTGGTCAAGTAGTCCTGGAGTCCATGTCATCTGGAGTCCCGGTCGTTGCAGCTCGTGCTGGTGGTATTCCTGATATAATTCCAGAAGATCAGGAAGGGAAGACCAGCTTCCTGTTCACCCCAGGAGACCTTGAAGACTGTCTTGGCAAGATTCAGCTATTGCTGACGGACAAGGAATTCAGAGACAACATGGGGATGACGGCTAGAGCCGAGATGGAGAAGTGCGACTGGAGAGCAGCTTCCAAGAAGATCCGCAACGAGTTCTATAATGCTGCGATCTGGTACTGGAGGAAGAAGCGCGCAGAATTGATCAAACCGTTGCAGTGGCTGGCGCAGATGTTCCTACCAGCACCTGAGGCCAACAGAATCACACAACACTGAAGCCTCAAGGGGATGCTCCTGCAGCCATGATCCGGTGGTACATGTGATGGATGCAATCCTTGTAAATTTCTGATCTATAGTGCAGTGTCAATAGGTGAGATAGTTCCTCTTTTTTTTTTTGTATGGAATTGGAATTGTGAATGGTATGGCAAAGCCATTTGTTGCCTGTATTGTTGTAGTGGACAATGTGTTGCCTTGTTGGGACATGATGTGATGAACTGTATTTGATTATAATCCACGGCATCAACACATCAAGATGCTATTGTGCACGCAATGAAAAGTTTGGTATCAACTCTTGAGATGCTGAACTTTCTCAGCTGATCTGCTACTCTGAATGTCAGATTATTTTGCCTGGGAATGGAATAATAGGAGGGAACAACATCTGAATATCTTCAGAAACTTGAGTCATCTGTATCAGTGCATGAACTTTGATGTCCATATGATGTTGTGACAGGCTATCTTTCATACTAACCAGTATGTATCTGAGATTTTGGTTGTTTAAATAAGATGATATATAAATGTTTTGGTTGACAACAAACAAGGTCGTTGTAGTATAGTGGTGAGTATTCCCGCCTGTCACGCGGGTGACCCGGGTTCGATCCCCGGCAACGGCGTCTTTTTTTTCTCTTTTTAAAAAATATATTCACCTTTTTGTTTCATGTCTTTTTAAAATTTAAAATACATTCACCTTTGGTACTCAACCAAGATATTTCAGATATTTATAGCTTGCTGCAGCCTGCAGGAGGGAAAGAACCATTCTTCATCATCATCTTCTTAATACTCAAGTTGCCCTTTAAAAAATATATTCACCTTTTGTTTCATGTCTTTTTAAAATTTAAAATACATTCACCTTTGGTACTCAACCAAGATATTTCAGATATTTATAGCTTGCTGCAGGAGGGAAAGAAGAAGCATTCTTCATCATCATCTTCTTAAAACTCAAGTTGCCCTTTCCTTTATCTTGTCCTTGATGGTTCTAGTTGTTCATGACTCATGATGAATCATACCAAGTTTCCTTTCTAAGTTTCTATCTCCTACATGCAGGGTTGGACCTGAAGATGACATGTTTCCCTTGTTACAAATAAAACTTCAGATTGTGATTCTGGAGCAATCTATAGACAAACAGAGGAAACACCGCATCTAAATTGAAGTTGCTAATGACAAGTTACTGAACAAGCATGCAAAATCATTTTTGCTTTGTTGCACTTGCACATGACATGTTGCACATCTGCATGTGCCTGCTTAAGCTGAACCTGGCTTTCAGTTCCATCAGTAACAGTGGTGTGAACCTGCCCTCTTTTTTTTTTTTTGTTCCTACCCTTCCCTGATAAGATCAGTGAAGAACCAGATGGCCTTCCAAGTTGCCCTTTTCAGCATCAAAGCCAGGGCATCTATGACGTCCTGGAATGCCAGGAAAGCAAATCTATCTTGTAGCTTTGCTCAATCATGCATTGCCACTACATGCCTATTAAAATTTATCTCTTGCTCTTCTGTGCTTTGGTGGTCTACTGTTAATTGGCCTTACCTAGATGGCAAAGAGGAAGCAGAACAGTGGAAGCTTAATCTGTCTGCCAACATCTGTGATTGCTCTGAAAACCTTGTGCAGAAATGCAGACTGTGGGGGAGGGATCAGACCTCTTCTTTTTTTTTCTCCACAACCCACAAGTTGTGTGAACTGTGTATGATGTGTTGTTTCTACCACCAAATGAAATAAATAATGTTTAAGATTGTTGTTATAAATCTTGTTTCAATCAGTATTTTAAGGGAAAGAAAAGGAGGAAGGTTATGTTGCCCTGAAAGGTGGAAGCAAACAGTAGCTAAATAGTAACAGTGACAAACTGTGAATGATATTGCGCCCTGTCACTTCTTGCATCAGGGATTGCCACTACCAAATCTTCTTTTAACAACTGTTTTCTTGTTAAACTCAATCTAGATGGCCAAGTAATGATCACCTTCACCTATTTTAATAAGCCTCTAGTTTTCTTAATCTAGATTTTTTTTTCCAGTTGGCAAACCCAGAAAAGAACAACAAATCAGTCCATCTTACTGCATCTATTGACTGTCCAATTTAGATTCTGGCTTCTACAACCTTGACAGCTGCAGTTCTTCAGAACACATGATCACCTTGTGTGTATCAGAAAGGTTGCCACCTTTTGATCTGAAGAATGGATGCAAAGGGTCCATTCAGTCTGACACTGTAGCTGTTATCCCTGGCAATTTGGTGGCTGTGACCTTTCTTGGAGAACTGATTCATTCTAGGCTGTGTTCTTCCCCCAGTTTTCCCAACTCACCTCTCTCCATAGTACTGCTAGTATTTTTCTTTCAATCTCTTTGTAGAAATACTTCACTCACACATAACACAAGGCTCTGACGGCTAATAAATATCTGAAACTTATACTAATAAGGTAAGGGTCTGAAGAAAGTTTCAGCAAAAGAGGCACTGCTAAGTCACTTCCAATTGACATTAAGGTGTAAGGGATGTTCTGCACGGCGTCTACCGATTGGCCATGCTTCCGTGACACTGAAGATATTGTCAAAATGACAAAGTACATGGAAAAAGATACATTCTCAGAAGATCAGCATCAGAAGCTGTGTTCCATTCCATGGGCGAAAAATGGGTTGTTAAGTGTTAACTAAATCGTTTGATGCTGGAGTGGAACATCAGGTGACATGGAAAAGCCAGTAGTATAGGCCTGAAGAATTCCAAGCAGCAGCAACCACATGAGACCAGAAGGTTCTATGCAACAGTGCCTTCCATCATCAGAGAGTGAGTGGCCACTTTGTTTTTGCCCTGCAATTTGCAAAGTGAGGAGGCAGGGCAGAGAAGGAAAGCAGAAGCACCCACAGAAGCGCTCTCTTTGTTCCAAAATGTAAGCATTTCTAGAGGTTTTCAAGGGAAT
Organism: Oryza meridionalis; assembly: GCA_000338895.3. Classification (NCBI taxonomy): domain Eukaryota; kingdom Viridiplantae; phylum Streptophyta; class Magnoliopsida; order Poales; family Poaceae; genus Oryza; species Oryza meridionalis. The sequence continues at coordinate 2,061,298 of CM002524.2, forward strand.
CAGGGAAGCGGGTGAAATCGAACGGTGAAAAGTTATGATTGGTTGAGAAGAGAAAGTATGCGGAGAAATTAAATGGGGGATGGTTGTGGCTGGTTGAGATAAAGGGGATAGGTGGAGAAATAGTTACATTTTGCAACAAATTTGAACTCCAAAAATAACTACATTTGGGAAGGAGGGAGTAGGCAACATTTGGGCATTTCCAATGCTGCTCCCTGTTCTATTCTTTACTGTTGTCACAAGGATCTGTCTCATATCTGAGGATGCCTTTCTCAAGGAGGGAAATAATAACAGGGCCAAAAAGAAGGGGGAAAAAAGAATTGTAAAAGTTGATGGAAAAGGGGGCAGAAAAAGCATGAGATGCCAAGTTAGTGCAACTCTGACTCATTACCAATCTCATTTTTGGTGGAAGTAGCATCATCAATAGAGCCACAGAAGAATACAGTATAGGACTTAATTGCACACAAACAACCAAAGGTCAAGCAACAGAATTAAAAAAAAGAAGAAGTTATTATTTATTATAAAAATGAAGCTACAAACAAGAAAAAGTTGACTAGATGAGCAACTGAAAGTAGTAATAATGCTGAATGACTCAGAGCAAACTTATTTTCCGTTTATCCAAATAAATTCTATGCAAACATCAAATGGGGGGAGCACCAATGAGCAAATTGATAGAACTGTGGATAAGTATGTGTGAAGTACAGCATGATCTGAAACCCCTCAATCAGATGGCAACCGGTGTTTCTCAGTGCATCACTGACCAGAAGAACATAGTGAATAGAGTTCTCCTCATCCACCTCAGAAAAGCTGGATCCATGATTGAATACAAAGTCCACTTCATGCATGATCAGTGTTCAGCACTAGCAGCAATCACTGTCTGAAAATACCACGGCATCAAGTTCTTGGCGTTCTTTTCGTTACATTCTCAGTATTGCCAACAATTATGGATCACAGGGCATCAGTCACCAACATGGCACAAAGATCCCTCCACACCCCCTCTGTTATGTTCCGAAAAATTCCCCATAATTAATTACTTCAATACAGGTAGTGATGAAGCTACAAGCAGGGCAATATTACACTAGACATCTGATCCATGGTGCTGCCTGGATTGGTTTCATCTAAAACAATATGCTTCGGCTCGCGGCCAACTGATCATGTAGAGGACCACCACACTGCAATCCTTGATCTTGCAATCCCATCCCGTAACCCGCCATCCCAAGTGTCCGGCTTGGCGAACTGAAGGAGGCATTCGCGGCATTCTTTGGCTTGACATCAGCCGTCGATGAGAAGGGGGCAACCGCTGCAGTCAGAGTTGATGTGTTGGACTGATTGCTGATCAAGGAGGACTGTGATGGTGAGGGAGGCCGGTCATCCGTCAGGTTAACCGTGGTAATGTCATGGATGCTGGATCTCCTCTTGTCCTTGCCACCGGAGTTGAGCCTGATGAAGTACTTCTGCGCATGGCTGGCAACCTGCGTCGGCGTCCTCGTCTGCACGAAATTGCGGGATATGTTTCTCCAATCCCCTTTCCCATATTTCTTCAGTCCTAAGAGGAACAACCTGGCAAAGAACAAAGCATGATCATGATCAGTAACTGTTCACCAATTCTTGCTTATCCTGATCGGATTGTACCAAAGGCCTAAACAATCACACATCAAGCTACATGATTATTTTCTCGGATCATAATGAAGAAAGAAAGGATTAAACCCAAGTTGCAAGACTTCCATAGCAATCAAAATGATGTAACCCCCCCCCCCCCCCCCCCCCCCACAAAATCAAGTGATGGTGAATGAATCCAAAGAAACAAAAGAAATTCCCCCTTCCTCTCCTACTCAAAATCCCTCTCCCCATCCCCCCAATTGTTCATGGTTTGAATAATTCCAAGTTGTAAAACTGCCATAGCCATCAGGTGATGTAAACGACCAAAAACAGTGATGGTTAGTGAATTCAGCAAAAGAAAACTAAAATTCAATCTCCCCCACTAAATACTGTTGCTGCATCATGACACAGAGAGCGATGAGATAGTAATAATCAATCACTCTCAAAGAGAAGAAGAAGAAGATGATGAAGAACAAGAAGTGAATGTTACTACTACTCACTTGTGCTCCTCCTCCGTCCATGGCACGCCTTTCTTCCTCTCCTGCTCCGGCGTACGGCCGAAGTGCCGCTTCCCGCCGCCGCCGCCGCCGCCGAACCGGTACGCGTTCCTGAAGTCCCCGACGCCATGGGCGCCATCCCACTGCAGTGTGAACGCGCCACCGGCGGCGGCGGCGGCGGCGGCGGCGCCGTAGACCGGGAAGGGCACCATGCCATTCTCGATCTGCTGGACGTCGAGCTCGAGGTCCCTGAAGTGGTTCATGACCTCGAGCGCCGACCTGCCCGGGATGGCGCGCGCCACCCGGTCCCAGTCCGGGCACCGCAGGTCCAGCCCCGCGAGCGCCCGCTCGAACTGCTTGTTCTCCTCCGGCGACCACTTGCGCGCCATGAACCAGTTCCCCCTCGACGCGTAGTGGTCCATCGGAGGCAGCACCTCCATGCACACATCCCTCATCATCATCTCCAATCTCCTTCTCCTCCTCCTCCTCCTCCTTCTTGCCGCAGCTCAGCTCAGCTCACTGGAAAGTAGTAAATAAGAAGGTGAGATTTTCTTTTTCTTTTTCTTTTTCTTTTTTTTTGTTTGGGTATCAGAACAAGATCGGATTCTAAATAACATTGCGAATTTGCAAAAGCCGCAGGAATTTATCAAGTTGATGCAAAATCGGACGAGATACACATGGAATTGGAGGAGAGATTTGGGGGGAGAAAAGGTTGGAATCTTTACTACGAGCAAATCCACTGAAACTCTGAGATAATTGTAACACCTACCCTTATGATTAGATGAGATGAGAGTACCAACAAACTGAATAAGAGGCACCTTAACGAACAGATTAGATTGATTGCAAGAACAGATTGGATTAATAAAAAAAAAACCCCAAAATTCACACATCTCTTAGCAAATTGACCGAACCTCATCCAAGACAAACACGGCAACGTTTGGAACCACACCAAATTGCATTACCAAGAACCAAATCAACTCCGAAAAGAATCAAAATTTCACCTCAAACAACAAAACCCAACACCAAAAAATCACTCACCTTCAGGTCGATCTCTGCCTCGGAACGAGGACAAGAGGCGATCGATCTCCCTCGGTTCTTGCTCAAATTCTGAGAGGATTTCTTCTCTCCCCTCACCTCTCTCTTAGCCTCTCTCTGGCTTATTTAGCTACTACTACTAGCTTTCTTTCCCTGAGCACTAATAAGAAGAAAAAGGGATAGCGATCCAAAGGCAGGTTCTTGATGAGAGTGGCAGCTGGTGATTGGGCCTTGCATCTCAGCTTGTGGCCGACTTTTGCACTATATATATATTAACACCTAATACCCGTATGATGCCTAGTAGCTAGCTAGGCCGCATACATGTGCGTGCGTGCGCATACACGCATGCACATTTGGGCTTGTTCTTCTTCTCCTCTTCCTCCCCCTTGCTTTGCTTTTACCCCCACTACATGCTACTTGGCCAAAAACTTTTCTGAATTTAGAGTTTTTGACATCCTTAATTGCAAAGGTTTATATTCTTTTTCTACTGATAGAAAACCGAAAAGAATTTGCAATTGGTAATAGTGGTTTTTTGTCGGCAGCAAAGCAGTCAAATTAGGGCCGTGTTTAGTTTTCCATATTCCCAACTTTCCATCACATCACATCCCATCGAAAACTTTCCTACGTATATAAACTATCAATTTTTTTCCAAACTACTCTCTCCATCTAAAAAAATCAATCCTGGGTTAAACCTGGACACACATATATCCAGATTCAAACCCAGGATTCGATTTTTTTTGGTATGAAGGAAGTACCAACTTTCTCTCAACTTTTCAACTTTTCCATCATCTAAACATATCCTAGACCTACGTAGCTCTAGGCTCTAACCAAACCGAGTTGTAGCTACATGTCAGTGAATGGTTTGTTCTAATGCAAATTGTGCAGGGGTGACTGTAGCTGTGTGCCCAGCTAATTAATCAACAGCCATTAATTAATCAGTATGTGTATAAAATAACAGTTGTTGTGTGTTGCTTTAGGTGGCTGTGGAGTTTTGATTAATTGTGGGGAGATTGGAAGGAGTGGTGGTGGAGTTGTGGTGTGAGATGTTTAATTTGTGTGTGTGCAGGTGATGAACATGATTAGTCGCCGTTGACAAGTAGAGATCAAGAGGGTTTCATCGACTTGTTGCTGTCATCCGTTTGGTGAAAGGGCATATGATTTGCTGGCCAAGCATTGGGCGGTCATTGTTTTATCGCAGACAAAAAAAAAATTAATTGATTGGCTTTCTCTTGCAGTAAGTAAGTGTTGCTCGTCCGTGTTGTTGGCGGCTTGCGTGAGCCTGAACCTCAACTTCTTGGTTTATATGGATTTGTCAGACCCAAACCTTGTAAAAGATGATTGGTGCTTCACACTACTAATCTCGTCATTTCACAGGAAATGATTCAGCTCCATCACGAATAATTTTATTGTTTGGGATGACCTCGGCTCTTTAGCTTATCAGTTGCAGATAAAATTTAAATTCTAAATCCAGAGCTTATTTTGATATTTTTCCAGTTGTTTATTTTCTAGTATTAATAACCTTTAAGACACAAAAAATACATATATAAAATGTTTACACGTAAATTACTTTTTAGTCAGTAATGCGCTATGTCTTAATTATAATCAGTTGTAAGCGACCCAAAAATAAATGTTGGGATCCGACTCTGATAAGGTAGAGTCTTTTACTCTTGAATCCAATTTAGACTTACGGCTTCTTTAGAACACATAATTTTTATAGTAATTAGCTCATTTTTTTCTTAAAAAAAGATTCCTCCGTTCCAAAAGAGGCGGTTCTTGTATATTCCCTCTGTCAAAAAAATAAATCTATGATTATTCTAGTACAACGAATTATCTTGACAGATTTATATCCAGATTCATAGTACTAGGATGTATCACATCTAGAATTAGGTTGGTTTTTTTTAGAATGAAGGGAGTATAAGTCTACTAAAACTACATCTATTGTGATCATATGTGGAGATGTGTACTTTACACAATTTAGAGCGATGTGGTACTCCATGCTAACCAGGGGCAGCCAACTAGATCTTAAATGTGCTTAAGTATTTATGTTCCCTACTTTTAGTGAATAATTGCGTTCCATACTTTGTTGAGAGCATTAAGCCGGTTTAGCTGATTGCGTTGTGTAACTATATATAACTCTTTTCTTATAATATAGTGACGTGCAATTCTTTTACGCATTAAAAAAAAGCATCTTCTTCAACTAAAACAGGTTATTCACTACACTAGCAAATTTTGGATTTAATGCATGCTGAACACATAAATAATGTTCAGAGCTCTGTTCAGATATGCCTTCTTTAGAGTGCACATCTGAAACTCATTTATTTCAATTTGGGGGAATATTTCCACTCTGCTGATCCTCCCAACACTTGTGTTGGAAATTAGGTGTTTCAAGAATGTGCATTGCTGAAGGCCGAGTTTAGTTTCAAACTTTTTCTTCAAATTTTCAACTTTTTCATCATATCAAAATTTTCTTACACACACAAACTTCTAACTTTTCCGTCAAATCGTTTCAATTTCATCCAAACTTCCAATTTTGCCATGAATTAGGGATTGTAGTACGTTCTCCTGTATGCTGTCGCAAAGTACTATGCAAAGGACAAATTCTGAAAATTACAGCACATTCAATGCTTGCTGTAGTCACAATTCTCAGAATCTATACTGGTGACATCTTCTTTCTTGAAAGCAAAAGGAAGAGAAAACGAAGTGAAGAAGAAAAATGTGTGCTTCACTGCTTTGACAGACTAGTATTTCCATTTGATTCCCCGGGTGACCGAGAGAAAGAATAACAAAAGACATTCCTGTCTTTCTTGACTTGAAACTGCAACCTTCCTGACAAATTCTTGCCTGATAATTATTCAGCTCAATTTGCATCAGAACACAGCTGACTTGTTCTTGTTATCTCATGTTTCTCTGGTCCTCCATTTATTTTGTGGCACATGGCTTCTTGGCTGCTGCAGAAGCAGACGAGATCGCCACAAAAGCAGGAGCAGGAATCATAAAAAAGACTGCGAAAGTACAACCGAAACAGGGGAGCTTTCTGAATCTGATGAACAAGCATGCATGTGAGATCGATCTGCACCCCAAGAGAAAAAAAAAGCGAAAAAGAAAGAAACAACAGATCCCAATTAAACAACTGCCTCGCTTTGAATCGAAGCAACAAATGGTTGTGGAAGCTGGAGTATTACAATTAATCCTACACTGACTTTGACTAATCATACATGCACGCAGCAGGCAGCGTGAACAAGCTAGCTATGCAAATGCTGTGGAAACAGTTTGGAAAGTGACACTGGTTGAGAATGAAATCGTCCTCGTCGCTCTCTCTGTATCGCTCCAATTTTATCGGATGTTTGAAAGAGACGAAAAATTGAAATGTGTTAACTTTGTCAGTACTGAAATAGTTTGTTTTCTTCCGCGACCGAAGACGCGGAGAATATATATGTTATTTTGGGGGTTCAGAAATGATTGATTCAGGTGATGCATAGCGTATGGCTTCAGGTACACAATTCTCAATAATTTTCTTTTCAGGCATGTACACAAAAACTCATTTGTTTTCATGTTCATATTTGTTAAAGATGTGAGAGCTGGATGCAGGTTCTCCCTCCATTATACTATGGCATACCTATATGGCACCAGAGGGGGTATCACATGAATAGCAACACACCTAACTAAACTATGGGATTTGCTTCATCATTGTTTGCTCTTCAGCTAATTAACCGTTGCCAATATTTAAATTTTAAATTAGAGTTGATTTTGATGTCCTTTTATTGTAGTTTATTTTCTAGTACGCTAAGAACACATATAAAAGTTTTATCTGTAAAATATGTTTTTAATCCTAATAATGTTTACGGCTTATAATCAGTTATACGTGAAATGACCGGACTACTGACTTCCTTTTAAGAAAAAAGGAGTAAATTTTTACTAGCAAAACTTAATCTAACCTGTGGTACCAAAACATGTAATAATTAAATACCATCACTCTCATTTATATATAAAAAAATGCAAACTCATCATGAAGAATAAAGAACCCAAAGTATGGTACTTGTTTGTTTAGGAAAGAAGCTGGGTGGCATGATCACCTGAAGTTGGAAAGAACTTCTCATGGTCATTGCCGATTAGGGGTCAGATTAAGAAACCGGAGAGCCATTTGATCGTTTCCAGGTAGGAAGGGAAAGACAACAAACAAGATTCAGGCAAAGTATTTGGCCCTTCCATTCTCCATGAGCCATTGTCCGCTGGTTGTTTACAAGGAGTATTGTTTAACCACCTCGATGATCTCCTTCTTAATTAGGGGTTTAGCTTAGCTAGCTTAGCTTGCAGAATTGCAGCAATCTGTTTGGAGGCTTTGATGCATGTCTGATTTGTTTATATGATTCTGGTGTTCCAGTGCCCTTGAGCTCCAAGAAAACGGCAGGGTTTTCAACTTTGATCGCTTTCTTAATTTGGATTGACAAGTTGGCGGTCGTTACGCCGCCGTACGCCTGGTTTGATTACGCCAATTAGGGTGATTCATCTGGCTGTGCGTTTACACACACCCGAGAGGTTCTTGTTAAACATGCAATTCATGGACCATGCAGAACACCAATTTCCATGTAGAACACGATGGGAACTAATCGCTCTCGTTTTTCGCGTGCCCATTTTTAAAATTGCTAAATGGTATGTTTTTTAAACAATTTTATATAAAAGTTGCTTTAAAAAAATCATGTTGATCCATTTTTCAAAAGAATAACTAATACTTAATTAATCATGTGCTAATAGACCACCCCATTTTGCGTGCAGGAGGTGTTAGTTCCCATCCCGTACTGTCAAACAGAGCCTAAGTATACTACTCTGTTCATCCCAAAATATAATAATATAGTACCAGATGAGATATATTTTAATACAATGAATTGAAAATTTCTCTGTCTAAATTCGTTATATCAGATTATACTTTAGGATAGAGGGTAGTGAAAATCAGAGCTTTGTTCCCTTCTTTTTGTTGACATAGTTTTTACCTTTATCAAATTGATTTTGGGCTACTCCATGATAGTAGTAAAACTGACCTTTTTTTTGCAAACGCGCAAAAAGATTACATGTTAACATATTAAAAGAAAAGAGTATTTGTTTACACGACGCAATTAGCTAGACCACCTTATACCAGGGGAAGGGAGAAAAGACAAAACAAGAAAAAACCAAGAAAAAGAAAGGAAGAGACTACTACGATGACTAAACGCAAGTCCAATCAACGGGAATGGGGCAGAGCCACACTACCCTCCCAAGAAAACCCCAAAAGAAGCAACGCCAGCTAACGACCAAAGATGTCCCTTAGTGAGGACAGACTCTAGATCCACTGAGACCAAAGAGAGAGCAGAGTCGAAAACCTTTAAGTTCCATTCCTTCCATAGTTACCAAGATACCAGGAGGATTAGGAAGTCAAAGCCGGCATGGAGATTCTCACATAAGCAAGCCCTAGAAGAAGGCCACCAGTTCTGGAGCTAGCTGCCACGAGCAGTAAAACTGACTGAGGCCCTGTTTGGATCCAAGGGATATTTTTTAGCCCTCCTCTAATTAGCCCAAATAACCCAAAATAGCCCAAAAAGATCTCAAAAAGTTGAGCTATTTAAAAATAACCCACCCAAAAAAATATCCCACCCAAGGAATGCTAATTGGAGTTATTTCAGATAGGGCCTACTGAATAAGTGTTTTTTCTCTTTATCTCTATCTATTGGAAGATATATTAAAGGCTAAATAGCTATCAGAATAACCCTTGGATCCAAATAATTAGGGTTATGGCTATTTTTTTATGTTAAAAAATAGCTCTCAAAATAACTATATTTTTCCAAACAGAGCTTGAGTAAATGCAGACTAGGGAAAAAAAAATCCGGGGTACCAATGAAGAGAGGACTTGTTGGGTTGGAGAAGGAATGAAGAAAATTGAGATGACAGACACGATGAAAGCGTGTGCTTCTCACCGCCGATGTCAGGCAATGTCTGCATCCGGCCACATGCAGATGCAGTCATGGTGGGGCCACGAGCTAGGGGGTGGGCCCCACCCCTACCCACTACCACCACCTCTAGACAGTCAGTCTGCCTGTCAGAGTCAGAGACCAACCAATCAGCCCCATACATTTGGAGCTCCTCGCCGCTTCAAATTAATGGCCGCCGTCTCCGGCGCCGCCGGCGAGGGCGGCCGGCGGCGGAGGCGCCGCGCAGACACGCTGTGACGGGTGGTCCCCACGTGTCAGGGAAACACATGGGTGGTCCCCCCACGAGACCGTCCGATCACTGGTGTGCGGCGGTGGATTTGCAGCTGGCAGGGGTGGACTGTTGCTGTTGGGCCTGAGATTCTACGTAACCGAGGCCCACTGATTTGGTGTTTGGGCCTGCCTATGAATTCGGGCTTCTTTTGTGTTCGAGGATGTTACTGCCTTTAATGGGCCGTCATGAAGTCGGGCCCCGGAAGAAACGAGGCCTAGAGTATTTGCAGAAATTAGTATGGGCCGGACTTGCAGTTATGGGCTTAGGGTGCGTTTGCCGTTGATTCCTCTGTTAGCCCAAAAAAACCCAAAAAATATCTCTACTTTTCTGAGTTTGTTTTGTCTTTTGAAAAAGCACTTTGTACATACGAATTTATGTACTATACTAGTATACAAGAATTTCTTTGCCTAGAGATGGTAGAGGTGGGTAATAAATAAAAGTAGTGGTAGAGTTGATTAAGGCGTGTGAGAAGGCGTGCCATATCATTGCCTGCCGTGCTACCTATATACTACTCCGTCCAAAAAAAAAACACAAACCCTAGCTACAAAACTGAACACGTATATGTATAGGTTCGTAGTTAGGATTAGGTTTTTATTGAGACCGAGGGGGTAGACTAGTAGGAGGCAACATAACGCCGCAAAACTGAAGATGAAGGGTGGTGTACGAGCTACGTAGCCTGGCCCAACCCAGTAACACTGGCCGTACCGTTCGCCGCCCGTATATTTGTCTTGTACTCCTATCAACTCCCCGTATCAACGTCTGCACAAAGTAAATGTCAAAATCTGCAGTACCATTCAACGAAACTGGCACCGCCTTTGTGTCGGTCGTTAAAAAAAACCACAATTCCAGTATGCGTTCATATCAAACCATATTAATTTTATTTTATCATCCTTAAAGACATACCGGGATATTTCAAGATATCAAAAAATTTTTATTGTAGAATTTAGGTGACTTGAGATATTTTTTTCAAGAACCATAAAATTTCTCTCATATAAATGTTTGGCTGTGTACTTTTTAAGATAATAAAATAAAATCTGGTCTTTGCTTCACCGGAACTATAACCACTTGTTACATAATTAGTTTAACAGAGAGCACTACAATTCAGCAATCCGCGATAAAAAACTAATACTTCAATACGAGACACATACTTTTATTCAAATCTATTTGTAAATCTATTCAAAGTTAGCAAAAATCCGAATAACCGTTCGTGTATTAATTCTTTGGCTGTATATATCTCTTTAGAGAGGAACAAAATTAAACTTTAGACGATGAACGTAGACGGAGATGATAATATTATATAGTGTTGGTTTTGCATTTATCATATATTCTCGTACACCGATCGGTGAATCGCAATCACACGCCCCCAGAAGAAGAAAGCCGTAGCCCTGACGAACATCTACCAACACCCTATTTAGCCGCGAATTCCTCCACTGTTTGTCACGCACGCACGCGTATCGAGTATCGAAGCCCCCCCTTCTCCCTCCCTCACCGCTATAAATCGAACCAAACAAACCTGCATAAGTAATAAACCGCTGCAATTCCTTCCTTCCTTCCTCTCATCGTCTCCATCGCCGGCCATCGCATACACACCACCAGAGGAAGGAGAAGAGATCGCGCGCCCTGGTGGTGGGTACATACTCCGCCGCCGCCGCTCCGGTCACCGCCAGGTACGCCGCCGTTTCGCACGCCGAGATTTATTTTATTTCACACTCTCTGCTCCAAAACCATACTCCTCTATGTGCTGTTATTGTTCTGTTCGTCCGTCTTCCATGGCCGGCCAACAAGAGATCGCTCTCTCTCCCTAGTGATAATCGTCGTCTCCTCCAGCGATCACGTGCCACGTGGCTATTTAGTTCGTTATTTGTAGTAGCATACTACACTTTTTTTTATTAATTAATTAATTTATATTATATCTATCTCGATCGCCTCCTCCGATCATCACCCAATGCAGAAACGAAGAGATTATTTGCTCTTCCTGTTCCATTGATCACTGTAGCAATTTGTCTCTCTATATCTCAGTACATGAAATTATTTCGTTTTTTTTTCTTACTAATCATATCGTACGTGTTTCCTTCTTCCCAACCAAGCACCAACATGCCTTGCTCACGCCGTGCTTGTTGCCATCGGTTTTTCTATGTTGCATCGGTAGGTAATTAATTAATTACCATGCCTAGTATTACTAGTACTTTTACCACGCTAAACAGATGATGTCGTTAACTTTTGAACATATATTTGATCATTTGTCTTATTTAAAATTTCATGCAAATGTATAATTAAGATATAAATCATGCTTAAACCACTTTAAGTAATAAAACAACTCTTATAATTATATAAATTTTTAATAATACAAATGGTTAAACGCGTAATAAAAAGTCAATGACGTCATCTATTAAAAAAAAGAGGTAATAACACTTTTTCATAATTATTTGTCGGAGTACTTATATGCTTGATAAAAACAACTAACAATGGTTAAACATATGCTCTGGATAAAAATATTGATAATTATTTTGCTTTTTCTTTCATTGATTAATCATTCGTCCACGTAAGAGCAAGTTTAATAGTATAGCCAACTATCGGCTCCAAATTATATATAGTCAATTTAATAGCCAATTCATACAATAGTTACCTATAAACATATACTACATCATTAATGTTTGGTCCCACCTGTCATACATATATGTATCTTGGAATCCGTACTATAGCTGGCTACAAATCTGTAAATTTATCTCTCCTCTTATCTCTCCTCTTTTATCTTTTTAAAATTTATGTATAGCTAGCTTATTATCTGCTATTGAACCTGCTCTAACGAAATCGGCGATCAATCACTTTCTAAGCTCCATTTGTTGCTTCGTGGGTCTGTCTCCTCATAGTTGCATAATTACTCATCATCATCATCACTGAGCACGCATGCGCATTGCTTGCTTTGTTGGTAATGGTCACTGTTCAGCTGATGCATATCTCTGCATCTGATTACCATATCATACGCTTCAGGCCCAATGTATAATCTGAGTAGCAGAGGCCTCTCGTCAGCTGCTCATTGGCCTATTGCTGAAGTAGAAGAATGTCAGTTACAGATTGCTTGCCTTATTGAATCTTCAGCTTTTAGATAGTAGGCCACTCCAAGATTCCCTTTGACCATCACTAAAATATATAGTGGTATTAGCTAGCAGATTGTTGTTTTCTTGGCAAGTCCATGTCATTAGACTGACAGGTCATGTACACATCTCACCGGTACACCAAAGAAAAACAACTGCTGCATAAATTGTATATATATGAATGCGTAGATCACCCGTCATTGGAGATGTTGATCCGGAGACATACCAGTTGCAGAGAATTTTTTTTCTTCTCGTTTCGAAAAGAACGTTTTGGATTTGAGCTTCAGAACACGGAGGAAAATTTTCCAGCAAGTCGCCATTGGAGTCCATCGTTTTCTTTGTGCAGAGCCTATCCTTCTCCTCCCGTGGGAACGAAATGAGCGAACGGCTTAGCCGTTTAGTTTTATTAACCAAATCATGGACGTCACTGTTGCGTGAGCCACTCAGACTTGTTTCTGTTTTTCACTTGTAATTGACCAGCTGATTACTAGGATTAGTACTCCCTGTTTGTTAATCAACGTCTCCATGCTGCATAAGCAGGAAACAAGTTCAGAACAAATGTCAAGTTGCATCACATCGTCGTCATTGACACTATTTGCCTCTTAAATAAACTATTGTCGATTAAAGCACTTCGTTTCCACGGTTTTGACCTGTACAGTGATGGCCTCATCTTCTGGTCTGAACAAAGTGAATATAGTATTCTGAATTTTCTGATAGTCTGAACAAAGTGTGATCACTGCCTGAAGAAAATCAGAAGTGAAACAAAAAAAACTACAGAAAAAAGCAAGTTGTCATCCACATGGAGAGCCCCCAAAAGATGGAGATGCCAAAGTGCTACTGGTCCATAGCCACACAATCATACACATCATAGGATGCATTATCTCCTCATCATTCATCAACTCACTCAAATTCAGTAGTCAATGATTCTGATTCTTCTTAAAGGAAAAAAGAAAAACATTGGATAGAAGGTCACAACAACCAAATCCTTTTACTTGATGGTTCCAATAATCCACATGTCCCTACACTCACAAAAGACTCTCCCAGTTCTTCTACCGTTATACGCCACCAAATGGTCACTGCAGCAGGTTCAGGACAAAGCAACCTGTTTCTGTAGTCCTTCACGTGTTCCTCTTCTCCAGTACTAGTAGGCTAGTAGCTGCTAATTGCCAAAGCAGCCACATGGATTGACATAGCTTCTCATTGAGAAGAAGATCCAAGAAGAAGGCCAAAGCGGCTAAGCTTTGGCCAAAGCAGCCTTCTCTTCTTCTCTAGTGGGAAAGTGAGATAAGAAGCAGCCATCAGAAGAGCACTCCTTTGTTTTTGACCCAAGCTTTGCTGTTCACTGTCCTAGCTGGAGAGAATCCAGCGATACACGCATGTCTTCTTCTTCAGCTCGGTCTTGGTTGCCGACCTCATTTGCAGATTTCTGCACATGAGGCATCTCTCTCGAAGTATCGTGTTTTGATTTGGGCAGGTATGAGCAAAGGTCCCTCATTTCTTTCTCTTTTCTGAATCCTTGTGGAGAGCTATGTCAATCAATTTCAGACACTGATTTAAGGTTTCAGATGCCTTGAATCCGCTGTGATTTGTCTGAATTTTTGTTAGTTCATTGATGCCCAATTTGTTGGCTGAGATTGCCCCTGGACACCAACTAGGGAGCTATTGCTTTAATTGATGCCCATTTGCTGGCTGAGGTTGCCTCTGAACACCAGCTGTTGCTTTGCTTTGTTAGGGGAAATGTTGCTTTAGTGTCTGAAATATTTAGTCTTGGCCTCTTGGGGTAAATTAATATTTCAGCTTAAAATTAAGATTTCAGCTATTGCAATTTGCAAGGAGACATATTATTTGATATTACTCCTATATAATATCTTGGCATTTCAGCCTCTTCTAAGAAACTTGCAGTGTGCTGCAAACTGAGATAAGCTGATAAGTCATCTAGTAATTGTTGTTCTGAAGCAAGGGAAATACTTTCTTTACTGTTCAAAAGCTCTCAGTAACTTCTCTGAGGAAGCAGGTTTAACCAACCACTGACATCTTATTAATTGCTAGTGCTAGAGATTTGCAAAGTTCCGGATAGCAAAAGTGAGCAATTGATACTACCCTCCTCCACTAAAGCTACTTTTCATACCAGTTTATTCTGTATCTAAAATATCTAAACTTCAGTTGACTCGATTCGATTTACTAACGAGTTCAGGTAGCTTTCTGAACCAACCTAACTCCTGTATTTCTACTCTGAATTTCTGATGGATAAATTCAATCCCCATCATGCAGAGGATCACAACTATTCCTAATTATTCATTGGTCGTAGTAGTCTTTCGTCAGAAGTTAGTAGTATATATCTGTCCATAACCCAATATCTTCCTCATCAGTGACAGTCGTTGCAAATTTTGCAGGTAGCCAGCCACTGTGAGAGTGTGAGCTTGAGCTGAGCATCGCCATGGGAGAGGTTGCAGAAGACATCTACACCCAAGATGGCACCGTGGACGTCAAGGGCAACCCAGCCACCAAGAAGAACACCGGCAACTGGCGCGCCTGCCCCTACATCCTCGGTAAGTAACATCATCTTCCTCGATTGCCAAGCTTGTTTGTCTCCATTGATGGTGAGATATAAGCGAGTGAGTGACTGATGTTTGCAATGGTTTGATCAGCTAACGAGTGCTGCGAGAGGCTGGCCTACTATGGCATGAGCACCAACCTGGTGAACTACATGAAGACGCGGCTCGGGCAGGAGAGCGCCATTGCCGCCAACAATGTCACCAACTGGTCGGGGACTTGTTACATCACTCCCCTTCTCGGTGCCTTCTTGGCTGATGCCTACATGGGCAGGTTCTGGACCATTGCCAGCTTCATGATCATCTACATCCTGGTAAGTGTTCGTGTTGGATTTCAGTTTCTTTTTGCGAGGAGACGACGATGGTGTGATCGAAGAGAGATGTTGTGATGGTTGCAGGGTTTGGCGTTGCTGACAATGGCGTCGTCGGTGAAGGGGCTGGTGCCGGCGTGCGACGGAGGAGCGTGTCACCCGACGGAGGCGCAGACGGGGGTGGTGTTCTTGGCGCTGTACCTGATCGCGCTGGGCACCGGCGGGATCAAGCCGTGCGTGTCGTCGTTCGGCGCCGATCAGTTCGACGAGAACGACGAGGGGGAGAAGCGGAGCAAGAGCAGCTTCTTCAACTGGTTCTACTTCTCCATCAACATCGGCGCGCTGGTGGCGTCGTCGGTGCTGGTGTACGTGCAGACGCACGTCGGGTGGGGGTGGGGGTTCGGCATCCCGGCCGTCGTCATGGCCGTCGCCGTCGCCAGCTTCTTCGTCGGCACGCCGCTGTACAGGCACCAGCGGCCCGGGGGCAGCCCGCTGACGAGGATCGCGCAGGTGCTCGTCGCGTCGGCGAGGAAGTGGGGCGTCGAGGTCCCCGCCGACGCGTCGCGGCTGCACGAGACGCTCGACAAGGAGTCCGGCATCGAGGGCAGCCGCAAGCTGGAGCACACCCAGCAGTTCGCTTGCCTCGACAGGGCGGCGGTGGAGACGCCGGAGGACAGGTCGTCGGCGTCGGCGTGGCGGCTGTGCACGGTGACGCAGGTGGAGGAGCTCAAGAGCGTGGTGCGGCTGCTGCCGATCTGGGCGAGCGGGATCGTGTTCGCGACGGTGTACGGGCAGATGAGCACCATGTTCGTGCTCCAGGGGAACACGCTCGACGCCAGCATGGGGCCGCACTTCTCCATCCCGGCGGCGTCGCTCTCCATCTTCGACACGCTCAGCGTCATCGTCTGGGTGCCGGTGTACGACCGCCTCATCGTGCCGGCGGTGCGCGCCGTGACGGGGCGCCCCCGCGGGTTCACCCAGCTGCAGCGGATGGGCATCGGCCTCGTCATCTCCGTCTTCTCCATGCTCGCCGCCGGCGTGCTCGACGTCGTCAGGCTGCGCGCCATCGCTCGCCACGGGCTCTACGGCGAAAAGGACGTCGTGCCCATCTCCATCTTCTGGCAGGTGCCGCAGTACTTCATCATCGGCGCCGCCGAGGTGTTCACGTTCGTCGGGCAGCTGGAGTTCTTCTACGACCAGGCGCCCGACGCCATGCGCAGCATGTGCTCGGCGCTGTCGCTCACCACCGTCGCGCTAGGCAACTACCTCAGCACGCTGCTCGTGACCATCGTTACCCATGTCACCACCCGGAACGGCGCCGTCGGGTGGATCCCGGACAACCTCAACCGCGGCCACCTCGACTACTTCTTCTGGCTGCTCGCCGTGCTCAGCCTCATCAACTTCGGCGTCTACCTCGTCATCGCCAGCTGGTACACCTACAAGAAGACGGCGGATTCACCGGACGACAAGGCCGAGCACGCCGGAGCGAACTGAGCATAACACGAGCTGAAGCTGATCATCATGTCATACGAGGTGAATTGAACTGAAGCTGCTGCTGTGTTGCTGATTTGTGGTTGTGGCGTGTGAATGTCAGCATGTGTGGGGTTCTAAACAAGTTCTTGGGAGATAAAAAGGAAAGGAAATTAGTGTCGTTTGTGACCTTCAAAGATGTTACAGTGTTCATTGCATTATGTCTGGTAGAAGAAGGAAAAGAAAAGAATTGGAAGATAGTAGTTTAAAAATATAAATGTGATGTTTAGTTTTCTTGAAATGCATTGGCCAAAGTTCTTCAAGAAATAAGGTCTTCTGTGGTGGAGTATCTCATAAGTTCATTAGGTTGCAGAAATGGCATTGTTCAGCAGTCAGAAAGACTGCGATTTATGGGAAGGATGATTAGTATGCACCGTAATCCAGATTAATTATTACGTAATAAAGACTGCAAATTGGCCAGTAGATTAATCCAGGTAATTTCATCTGTGCTGTAACTGGCAGTACAATCCAAAGCTGCTGACAAATGGCAACTTAACAATTCTGATATTAGGAAAAGCCAGTGAGTAGCACACAGAATTCAGGCTTAGATTATTCTCTGGTAATTTTTCAGAAAACTTGTTGCTGGGTTATTATTAGCAGAGTACGCTCAGTATTCAATGGTATTTTCTTCGAAAATCGGTAAGGTGGCCTTTCCCCTTTGTGAAGTTCGTTTCAACTTTCAATTATATGAAGTTCTAAACAATGTCAGTGCTCTCAGTAACCTTGGGCCTGAATTGGTGGGCTTGGGCCTGAAATGACAGGCCCAAGTATGCAACCGCACAAGAATCAGGCCCAATGCATTTCCCATCCTTGTCCTTGTTGGCAGTTTAGAACTTCAGATATCTCCACTGCGGCACTGCCGAACTGTCAGTCTTTGACAGGCAATAATTCAAGATATCTTATTAGGTTAGTGTTACATTAGTAATAACGATCAAATTAAGTTATATCTAAGCCAAAACTAACGAGTAAATGCCAAAACACACGGAATGAAACCGACATTCTGAATGAGACAATTAGCTGCAAAATATTCAACAGTACGGAGCCAAATCTTCATTTATATATTATCTCTGATATTTGCACGAATCTTGAGTACAGTGAACAAATAATTAAGATCCCAAAGAAATGGATGGTGCAACAGATCAGCTTGTTGTAGATGCCGATGATGCTGGCTCTGATCTATATGAGCAATCTCACTTTTGGAGATGCTTCAAAACCTGGTGGTCAAAACCTACATATATACTCCCGTCCCATTTAAAGTGTGTTGGGGGAACTTTTTTTTCCAACATTTAACCGTCCATGTATTTGAAATTTTTTTAGATTAATATTCTATTGTTATTAGATGATAAAACATAAATAGTATTTTATGCGTGATTATTTTTAAAATCTTTTCATAATTTTTTTTCAAAAAAGATAGACTGTTAAACGTTGGACATAGAAATCAACAGCTAAACTTAAAATGGAACGGATGGAGTATAATGGAGGCCTTTTCTTCCTCTACTCCCTTAGTAATTGTTCATCTTTTGTCTTATAGCTAAGCAAACTTTTCTTTTTTTGGAAAGACGGTAAGCAAAAACTCTTGCTTATGAGCATCATTATTGATCATGAGACTCCAATCGCGGAAAGGTACGCAACTTGAGCAGCAAAAATTCCTCGTGTAAAACATGTATTCCCTGTCCAGTATCAATGTTCAGAATCTCATACTCCCTCCGTTGACGCCGTTGATTTTTTTAAATATGTTTGACCGTCTGTCTTATTCAAAAACTTTCGTGAAATATGTAAAACTATATATATACATAAAAGTTTATTTAATAATGAATCAAATGAAAGGAAAATAATTAATAATTACTTAAAATTTTTAAATAAGACGAATAGTCAAACATGTTTAAAAAAATCAACAGCGTCCAACATTTAGGAACGGAGGGAGTATTAGCTATGCATCTGAGTTTATTACTAAGAAAACATAATTTGAACTTTATATTACGCTTTGTCATATAATCAGGAGCTTAATAAACTATGTATATTTTGTATGCTGCTCCATATATATAATTAAGGAGAAACCAAACATTTCAACAGGTTGTGGTCATTTGTTGAACGCATAAGAGGCAAAACTCTAAACCCATTAGTCGTACCCAGTGTACACCAAATCAAAATTTTTCAGTGATATAAAAATGTTGTAACTAACTTCAAGTCTTAATTGCAATGTTACACATATAAATCTTTTGCATATTCCCGAAAAAAGTAGTATAAATTAAATTATGTAAAAAATTACACGTTACGATAAATGTTATAAGCATATTAGCATTTAAAATACATAATAATCTGATCATATATATAGTATGCATGTGGAATGCTTGAGGTGAAACTTTGCCATTGTATATAGCATGTGATCACATATTATCATGCATAAATTAAGTGCTTTAATCATTAGCTCTCTAGATATGCACTTTAAGAATTTTACAGTTTTCCAGACTAAAAAGTTCAATTTAGAAATACTTACAATCCACCAGCTGTTAGATCTATATCACAAAGTGATCATATATGTTCCAAGAAAACCAAAATAATCACATCATCACTTTATTATTGTTCCAATCTGAACTACAAGTAATAACATGAAAAAAAGGAAATTAACCTAGCTAGACAGTGCTAACACTAGAAGGATTCTTGTACAGCCAGGATGATCAACTGGAGCTAGCTGATGAAAATACACAATATAATTAATATAGATGCAAATGCAACCATACCTATAACAGTTCTTGGATTCGGTGATTAATTTGCATCAATGACGGCGCCAGCTGCTACCTAGTGATCTGCAAGCTAAGACTGGATCAGGAGAGTCAAAGGGCATGTGAGGTTGCACAATTGACAAGCAGCTAGCAAGCATCGATCCGGTATTTCTGTTAGCAATCTACTAACTAACTAACTAGTATACATAATTAATGTGTGATGTTTGTTATTCCCATGCATAATATAGGTCATGTGATGTGCATGCACTGTGGTCTTAAGCCAAGATCTAGCTTAGCTAGCAGCTCTGCGTAGCTAGCTAGTTGCTCATGGCTTAATAACTAATCTTAAATTATATTAGTGTCTACCTGCATCTCATGATCAGCTAGTGAGACTCGTCCTTTCAACCATTAGTTTATTTTTGATGCATCTGAAGCCATTATTGTTCTTTTTTACAGTGTAAGGAATTCTCAAGAAGAAAACTGGTTTTTATTCTTGTGACAGACACTGGTTTTTATTCTTGTGACAGACAAACTTTGCTAATTAACAGGATATCTACTAGAATCAGATACTACAAAAAACAGCTTTTACGAATTTACCATTCATCTCTAGCCCATTGATAGTTCTACTCCATATTAATTCATTAGATAATTAAGAACACAAACCAGGCACCTCCACTGCCTGAACGGCATGTAATCGCATCCTGAAGCTGCTATACATAGTGTGTTCTCTATGTAATTAGCAACCAAAGCAAAAAAAATTGTCGAATAAAGAGCACGCATATCCTTTTTCAGGGAAATAACATGCATATATACTTGGAAGTAAGAACAATCAAGAAAAATTAACTGCATACCTTACCTAGTAGTATTATAGCTATGTGATCTATAATCATCGAAGATAGGAAGATCACCTCACAAACTGCAGCTAAGAACGCAAGACGTCTGAACCCAACAATGAAGAACATGCACCTGAATATCAAGAACTCAAGACGGAGATCGAAGTTTTAATGGCTAGAGGAAGCCTCCAAAAGGATCGCATGATCCATCAAGCTGCTTGTAGACGACGACCGCCATGGAAGCGAGCGAGAGCGATGAAGGATCAATGCGATCCCTTTGGATGCTTCCCCAAGACATTGCTGCTACATCGGCTGGCCCTTCTTTCTCTCTCTCTCTCTCTGAATTCTGAATAAGTCTGAAGGTCTCTGCAGAGGCATGGAGGAGAGAAGGTGTTGTGCAAGAAAGCTCCAGTGATGAGGCCCTTATATATAGGTACGCAACCTTGCTTTGCCCATAAGTTTATTCACATTTGCTTTAGTTTTCCTCCCAAAATGGACCAATATTTTATCATCTTCCAATTTAACTTTGCCCATTCCTCCATGATCACACTGTAAACCATAATTAATAGTTTGGTTCTTGAACTGTAAATTAACTTGTTAAAAAGTACTACATGCCAAACATTAAGGGGAAGTTATTTATATATATTATATCATATAGTCATAATTAAAAGTTAGATCTATAATTACTGTGTTTTGTTGTACTAGATGGTACGTTCAGTTTTGTAATGATCAAGAAATTTGTTAGTAGTGGACATCAAAATCAAATATATGAATCTCTAGAGGGCGCATATGCGAGATAACATTGTTAATAAGTACATGTTTATGGTTTGTTTATGCCGTAATCAATTATGGTTGCATCATTAGATGAAGCGTAAACTGGGGTGGTTCTCCCCAAGATGCCTTTAACTTTCCCCTAATTTTAGTTCTTTCTAGCTAGCTAGTTTGCAAAATGGACTTTGCAAGAAGCAAGGCATATGGATGATTTGATTATATACATGAAAGCAAATTAATTAAGAAAGTTGGGTGACTGTATCAGCACCTGCCAGATCTTTTGGTGATTAGGGACACCATTTTTTTTAGCTAGATTAAGAGATGCATGTGGCCCTGGGAACAACTAATTGCAGCCATTCAATCATTAAATTCAGCCATTACAACTGATTCCCCCTACCCTTCTGCTTATGTGCCCCTAAACTGCTTTTTCTAGCTGCTATTCTTTCATCAGTTGAGACCCCTTGAAGCATCTTTTGCCTCTTATCTTAATGACAAGTGCTTACTAGCCTTTTGCACAGTAGCTAGCCTTGGTTAATATATTGAAAGAAAGGGTCCTAGATTGCAAGTAGAATGGCAAATGTCCTGCAGATCTGAGTACTAATCCTGCCTTATATGTTAATTGTGTCTGGTACATTCGCCGTTTGTCATGTTACAGAGGTTGTTACAGTTTTGTAACATGCTAGAACAATAATGTCACTTTTGTCCTCCTGCTGTTGCTTTCCCAGTTTTGCTACAGTGCTGTAACATGCATATCATCCAGGATGAACAAAATCTAGCAGAAATAGCAGTTGTAGGCCAACATTCAGACAGTTCTCAGAATGTTGTTGTAACATCTACACCATTATGTTCTGTTCTTTGTAATTAGGAATTGTTGAGTCCTACAAAAATGGATACTGTAAAGGTTGCCCAATTTGGACAAGCAAGTAGACATTTGAGCATGGTAGATTGGCACTAGTGGATTTGCTTCCTTCTCTACAAGATCAGCATGGGTACATTCACTAGGCATAAATAAATAAATAAATAAGTGAAAAAAAGCCATAAACTCCTCCTATGCATATACTGCCTTTACAGATGTCTTCAGGAAGATGTACCCATCATGCATGCAGGGAAGCTCCTAGTATTATCAATTGTCAGAAGATAATGAATGTCATAAGATAATGAACAACACTCTTTTTGGATATATAATCAGGAACTGCATGATGAATGAAATGCAGGTACTAAATGTTACACCTCTCCCAAAGTTAAGAAGGTTAGAAAAATGATTTACATGATGATGTGTCATATGTACAGTGATACCTTGGCATCTAACACTGCTGATTTGTTTGTCTGTCTTGATTTGGCTCTTTGTTTGTGCCGAAAGAGGAGATGTGAATATATGATCTGCCATGTGCATTCATATGATTCCTCCTGACAAAGTCCAAACATTCTTTTGTGTGTGATCACCAGATGCAATCTTATCTCTGAAAGCAAAGCTCACCATCAGCTCCTTGTAGGGCATTGCTCATTGCTCACATGTGCTCAATCCAACCAGAGTCTCTCAATTCCTACACTCTCCATTATCTACAGAAACCAATAATCAATTTTTGCTGCAGTGCTAGCTAGCTGCCTCAACAGCATGAAGGCCATGCATTCACATGTAAAGATCCACACAAAATGGGCATATGTTCTACTACTCACATGCAAAGGCATACATGCCCATGTTGCTATTTCGTCGCTCATGATGTGTGAAATCTGAGCTCCGATGTATCGGAGTCGGAGGTGCGAAAAAGTATCGCAGGCTGACGGTTCTTCGACGCAACAATTATTGTAGAAATTCAGGCAATTCAGTACTAGTAGACTGATGTGAATGCTCTGGAACTGAAAGTCTGAAGAGCTGTTCAACAACGTAGTCCACATTAACATTGTTGATCTCAGGCTAAGCATATTTGAATAATGCTATTTCAGTCAAAAGAACATGTGACTGCAATTATATATTCAGTAATACTTGGTGTTCTAAACCTACCAACATTCAGAAGACTGGATGGAAAACTTGATGAATACAACTGTACTGCACATCATCTACACTACGGCTTGTTTGGTAACTCGAGGGAAGGGGATTGGAAGTTTACACGAGGGAATTGATGATGAGATTAAGATGGGAATTTGATTTTTAATCCTAATATCTTGTTTGGTAGAGGTAATGGAATTGATAGGGAGTTCAGTTGAAGATTAGGTCATTAATAAAAACGGATGACTGAGATTTGCTTAGATAAAGTAAAGGAGGAATTCACTCCCAATTACCTGCCCCTACCTAAGTATTGAAAAGGAGGGAGTTCCTTCCTCAATTCCCTATCTCCATCCCACCAAAATTCCCATGTCTTCTAATCAAACAAAATACTTAATAGCCTCATCCCTCTAAACTCCCAATCCCTCCTAAAAACTCTCTCCAACCAAACGGACCGTAAAGAAAAATAAAGATAGAAAAGAAACACTTTGGCCACTAGTTTCTGAAATCCTAACCAAAGTACTGTATTGATTTGATCTCTGGTTGATATATCAAACTGTCACAAACCGAAGCTAGTTACCATACTACATATAAAATGAGTATCTTCATGATGATTGAAATTGCGAGGAGGATCCTGTTGGCAATCTGAAAAACAAAGATTTGCCTCACCTAAAAGGACGGCCGTTTTCAGATGTTATTTTTTTCTGCAAGATTGGCCGTCTCACCTCACATGCATGAGCTGCACCAGAAAGAACACAATACGTCGCTGCCGTCTCTCGTTCAGCACATGGATTGCAGCACGCATGAGCTACGAACCTCGTGAGCATTTCTCCCCTTTCTTCCCCCAATGATTGAAGAGTACACGCCACAGCAAGATCGCCGCCCAAAATTTGGTTCAGAGATTTTTCTTTTTTTCTTTTTCTTGGTTTCTTTCTAACTTTCTTCCAGCTTGCTCAACTTTATGGTCATTAACCAAACAAAGATGCCCTCAAGTAGTAGCACTAACTGCAACCTGATCTGATCTGATGACGGTTTAGATAGCGGCCCAATCATTTGCGCCGATGATTAGCTAGCCACAGCCGGTACTGTATTATGAAATCAACCAATTTGCTGTTGAGTTGGTTAATCATCATACAATATGACGATTACATATATATAATCACACTAGCTATCTAGACATTATGGATCAGCCGGCCAAGCTTAGACTAATTTCATGAGAAATTCAAGTGGAGCAACTGGCCATGTAACACTTGGAAACATGATCGAGCATGCCAGTTGGACTAGCATTCTTTTTTTTTTTTTGAGGAAATCAAATTTGTATTCTTTTCAGTCTGAAATTAGTTAGCCATTTTTTAGTAGAAACAAAATATAAGGAATTCAACTCCACTGTTACTAGGCCTACATGACTAAGGCCCAACTACTTCATGGCCCAGATTTTATTTCCCTGATTTCAAGCTGGGCTTTTACATAGGCCCATTCCCTTGCCTGTTACGCAGCAGGTCGAATCGCTGCATTTTCAGTTCAAAACAAAGCTAATTTGAATTCTTTTTTTTAGGTTTAAGCTAATTTGAATTCGATTTGGTTTACTGCACAAAAGAGGAATTGAATTGAATTTGATATCTGCAAGTCTAGTATGTCACATATTCTTTTTTTTTTTTCGGGTCGGTCAAAAGTTGGCCGACCTAATTTCATCAAGATAATTAAGGAGAAGATTAAGCTGTCGAGTTGGGCGTGGGCAAGTCAACCCCTGCTTGCTCTAAGTAGTCAACAAATCTAGGGTAAATAGCTGGCAAATGATCATGCTCTTCTGAAGCTAGCTTCTGCAGTTCTGCTCCATGCCGAGCGGATTGATGCAGATCAGTCATGGCATCGATAACATTTTAATGTTTGGATTCGTGTGTTACCTTTGACTGATGTGATACTCTCCTGCCAATTTTTTTGAAAATGAAACCACTGATGATCATGGGAATTTCATAAGTAGATATGAATGTAAAAGTTTTCAAGGAATAAATTATATATAGCTTACCGTATAATTCCCGATACCTTTCATGCCTAAGATATACTCTCTCTGTTTCACAATGGAAGTCATTTTAGCATTTCCCACATTCATATTGATATTAATGAATCTAGACATATATATCTATCTAGATATATTAACATTAATATAAATGTGGGAAATGGTAGAATGACTTACATTGTGCAACAGAAGAAGTAGTCTTTATAGGACAGTTTTTGTGCACGCATATACACTGTTCAATCGTGAGTGGAAATGCGGGTGTGATTGAGTGATGAATTCAGTCCATCCTCTTCTCCATTTTCATTATTTTTGGTTTCCAAAGGGAAATGGAAAGCAATATATAGGCCGTTGATTTCGCTACGAGTAGTAACAAACAGTACAGATGCAACTAACGCTACGCGCAGTGCACACCTACTAGATTTTTTTTTTCTTAAGGTTACAGTAGTAATCCATTACCTAAGAAAAAAAAATCTACACGAGTTTTGATTTAATGCCCAATTATCAAAACACATCTCACATTTTTCAAATGAAATGTAAATACTACACATGATTGCCAACTAAACAACAACAATAAAGTTAAACGAAATTGCTATAAAACTTCTGTAAGTTTTTTTTTTTTTTTTGCCTTCAAAACTTTCATATTTATGGCTATCAGATCATCTCGAGATTTGTGCATGAAGAAAAAATTGCTAGAAAAAAATCACACATCACGCGCAAGATTTCAGTGCTAGCCAACCAAACCATAGTTGAATACAATTCAAGTTTTATATAAGTTTAAGTGTAATTGCAGTGTAGTTATAATATTATAGTTATAGTGTAGTTATAATGTAATTCCTCTTCAATTATACTTTAGTTACGTGTGAAAGTTTTTCACTCAAAAAACTTGCGACAGTTTTTTAATACTCCCAAGTTAAATTAAACTATCTCGGCTGTAACAATTCTTCATTCAGACAAACGAAAATGTTCAGATCAAGATAGAATACTTGTGCGTGCACGTTTCGAACCACAGATAGTTTAACACCGGCTTGCTCAGTATTTCTGCGGTATATGCCGGCCAAAAGATCAAGATAAACTGGGTATTCTAAATCTTGTATCATGAATAGATGTTTGTTGAGCAAATGGCTATTCAAGCTTCTTAATGGTGATGGCCTATGACAAAACCTTTTGCGCATTAAGTACTTAAAGGGTAAACCCCTCTCCCACATGTCACACAAATCAGGAACATCCTAATTTTGGGCTGGCCTAATGAAAGTAAAAGATCAATTTTTTCAGTATGGATCTTTTAAATCTGGTAATGGGATGAAAATAAGATTTTGGAAAGACACATGGTTAGGCTTGCAACCTCTCAAATATCAATATCCTTCTCTGTACAATGTGGTCCGAAAGAGACATTCTACTTTGGCAGAGGTTACGAGCACAACACCGTTGAATGTTTCATTCCGATGATCAATTGTAGGACCAAAGTTAGTTGAGTGGAATGATTTGATCTCTCAACTAGCTAACATAACCCTGTCAAATGAAAAGAATTTCTTTATTTGGTCGCTACATAAAAATGACTATTTTTCGGTCAAATACATGTATAATGCGATCATCAATTCCAATGTAAGAATCCACAAGAGGATCTTATGGGAGGTAAAGGTACCACTAAAAATCAAAGTATTTATGTGGTTTCTTCACAAAAAAGTAATCTTGACGAAAGATAACCTCATAAAGAGAAATTGGAGGGGAAACAAGCAATGTTATTTTTTAATACATAAGAGACCATCCAACATCTTTTCTTTGGCTGTCATATTGCACGTTTTGCTTGGCGATGTGTCTTCTTTGCCTTCAACATCCCCCTCCCCACAATGCAAAAGATATTTTTAGTGACTGGCTAAGGGGAGTGCCTAGACCCACAAAAAATGATTTTGTTTGGAGCTAGTGCTCTATGTTGGTCAATTTGGCGTTGCCGTAATGATATAGTTTTTAACCATAAAAAAAGCCTAACATCATGCAGGTTATCTTCATGTGTTCCAATTGGCTCCACTCTTTGTGTATGATGCTTTCACAGGAACAATAGGATACTATGCGCAATGGTGCTACACGCTTGGAATTAGTAGCCAAGGAACTTTTACTCCAGTTTGGATGGCGTAGTACCTACAGAATTTCGTGATAGAATCTACGTGATTTTAAAAAAACATTATTTTAGTAGATCATATCATCGGCAGAAGTTGGGGGTTTGTCCCATCTCACCTTTTTTAAGCTCTTTTCTGTTCACTTCTGGATTTCTTTGGCTGTGTGCCTACGGATAGAGACCGGAGATGTAACCCATTTCCATTATCAAAAAATAAAAATTGTATTACTACGCTTCTTGGGAATTGTTCAAACCCAGGAGGGCTTTTGAGAAATTCCACTTGTTCTAAACTGGTTGTACATATGTATATATGTGCACATGGTAGCTAGCATGCATCTGGTGTATCTTGAGTAGAGAAGAAGAGATGCCAAACAAGTGTAGCTGCACCTCCACGGGGGTGTTTGGTAGAGTTTCAACTATTAAATTTAGCTATATAGGAGTTAGGATCTGGAGTGTAGTTATGGAGCAGCCTAAATCCAGTTTCATCTCTCTAGTTTATTTTATGAGAATGTGATCTAGTTAGCTCCGCTCTTATTTTGGATGGAGCTGAAATTGTTTGGCTGGACTCCGGTTCTAAAGAGAAGTGGAGGTGAAGGTGGAGCTGTGCCAAACATTCCAAAGGCCAATATTATCAGTGAAATCCATGCAGCTCTGAATATATAAATGTACCTATAGCTCTAGGTAGATGTGTAATTAAGATGAGCTAGCATCAACAGAGTTGATTAGGTTGTCATTCTTGGCAGCTTATGGATTGTGAATTATCGGGGGCAAGTTTCCCAAATTTTCTTAAAAAAACTTTCTTTATTAGTATTTTTGAAACCAGCTTTTTCAACCTTGTAAAATTTAATTTGTTCGTTTGTGCCCCTTAAGAATTGTCATGAAACTCTGCTTTAGCCATTATATCCATGAGCAGGATTTACAAAGTGATTAACCTACGAAAAAAAGTTCAGTTTTTTTCTGAAAGCTGGACTTCCCGGGCCGGATCGATGATACAAAACAGAACTTGTTTAGAGAAGGATACTAATTAATTACTTGTTTAGAGCAGTCGATCTTACTTAGCGATTATGACCCGCAGCGGAGTAGCTCGTTGGCTGAAGATACACTCGTTTCTCCCCTGTCATGTTAGACTAGAGCGAAGATTAGGATTATCAGACCTCCAAATTATTTTCTGCTAATTTTCGAACGAATTCCTTTTATTTCTTTAGAGAAGAGTATTTTTTACCCGGCCTCTTTATCCAACAGGATATATTCAGCCTTTTGAATTAGGAACTTAGCCCCTTAAATATTACCGCAGTAGATTGAATATATCATTAGGAGATCAACACTAAGAAGAAAACATGGCACATACATGATGCATTCACTATGCAATTAACTTCAATTGTTCTTATGCATATATAACTTATCGTCACTAGGATAGCAAATCAAAATGCCATGGTTGATCATTCTGAACCGCATAAAGGAACAATTTAGTCATTACGACGTTTCTATGCAATGTCATATCAAGACATAGAGAGGGGCTTCAGTTATCGTGCATGGGATTAGGTAAAAAAGAAAGTGACGTGGCTACGTCTACCTTCTAGAAAGAAATTACTAGAAGAAATTAATGGTCCAGATTTGTAGAAATCCACCCGGTGGAGCCGGGATCTTTACCCGTCCAGATCATTTTCATGATTCAGAAGCAGTTCCTCTGCTTCCAGCGGGAGTGACCTATTACGGTCTGGCACGCGTGATCCGGATTTTAGTCCAGTCGTTGACGTCTCGACAGAGATGAAATTTCCTGACGCTTCTCATGCTATAATTATGTTCATGTATATATCCATGCAAACATAGGCTTATATAGCTATAGCTTGCTTTTCTCTCCCCTTAATAATTACCTCTGATATAACTATTTTACTATGTCGTTATGGAGAATCGTTCAAATAATCACAGAAGAAAAGCTATATTTTTCGGGCAAAACAAGTATGTCTGTATGTCTACATATATATATATGTCTATATATATATATATATATATATATATATATATATATATATATATATATATATATATATATATATATATATATATATATATATATATATATATATATATATATATATATATATATATATATATATATATATAGGCAAGGAGAGCATGCACCCACTCATTATACATCCCTGTAAACATATGGGAGTAGTACATATTTGCTAGCTGTAAACAGTACATAATTAATGAGCATTATGGTAATCGAGAGCGTACTTTGGTTGTGTACATCCTTTCTGGATGTAAAGGCAGGTTTAACCCATTATGAAAATAATTGAGAGCGTATTTCTTATCTATACTTTCGTCCCATCAAGTGTACCTTGTACATTCCAATCAATACCTCAGACAAAAACTCGACAAATTAATTAGTCCTGTAGAACTAATTTATTTTTTTTTTCAAATCACTGCAAAACCCAACTGGTTAAGCATTTCCCTCGTAGGAATTTCTTTTTAGAAACAAAATAGTAGGAATTCAACTCCAATATTGTTACTAGGCCTACGCGACCAAAGCCCAACTACTTGCGTTGCCCAAACTTTCCTGAAACCAATGCTGGGCTTTTCCATAGGCCCATTCCACCCTTGTCTGTTGCTCCGGTGGAATCGCTGCATTTTCAATTCAAAACGAAAGTGGATTTGAATTCTTTTTGCCAGGTCAGCCAAAAATCGACCAACTGAATTGCATTAAGAAGATAAAAAATCGAGCCAGTTACAAAACGATATTATATTATCGCAAAGGTATAAGGCCCCCCCCCCCCCCCCAAAAAAAAAACCTAGAAAAACTGGAACCTAGGAGAAACTCCCATATGGTACTCTCTATGCTTAAACACTCCAGCTTCCCTCCAAATCAGCATTTCATCTCTAAGGGATATGTAAACTTGCGCTGTTGCGCAATCTTTGTGCTTAAAGATTCTCCAGTTGCGCTCTTTCCATAACATCCAACATACCAACGTGGCACCTGTCGCCACCATTCCGTGAAGTGTTCCCCTCCATCCTCCGGAAAGGAAAAGGAGACCCCGAGCCAACTCCTTAACATTCTCTGCACTCTGTTTGTGAATTGACAATCCACTGACAAGTGTTGACAGCTCACCTCCACATTTTTGCACAAAGCGCAAGTGTCACTGTGCGGCCACCCTCTTTTCTGAAGGTTGTCAGCAGCTAAAATCTCGCAAAAGAGGAGTTGAATCCATAGATTCTTGCTCCTTGCTGGGTACGGACTCACCACATCGCACGGTAAATGAATTGATCTTCAACACGCATGATCTGAGATGCTGTACGGCTTGGATCGATCTGACGAAGCTGAAATTTCCCTAAGCCTCTCATGCTTATTGTATTCATGCATGCACACAAGCTTTAGCTTAGTTATTATATATTGGGGCCTTATCAATAACCAAAATAGTAGAACCATTTAAACGTTCTAGCTTCTTCTTCTTGGCTACCTTAGCTATTTGCAGAGAAAACACACACCGTTTTTTTTGGTTCAGTTGGCCAATAGACATTCTCGTATTGTAACTGTCTTGCTCGCTTCTGAAGAATTGTTAAAACCCAGAAAGGATTTGGAGAAACTCCCCATGCTCTAAACTTGAGTTGTGATGTATCTTGAGCTGAGAAATAGAGGTCGATCAAACTAGTGAAGCTGTATATATAGGCAAGGAGAGCATACAATGATATATACAGCTCCGGTCCAATAAAAAGTATCTCGAGGTATCGGTACTTCACGGTACTAAATCGTTTCTAATCGTTGGATCTACCAATACCCATCCTACCCAGCTAGATCCAACGATCGAAAACGATTTGGTACCGTGAGATACCAGTACCTCGAGATACTTTTTATTGTACCGGAGTAAATCTCTATATACAATACAGTCCGGCCATGTAGGGATTGCACTAATAAATTTAAAGCATACAGTACATTTAATCATTTATTAGAGGAGATCGAATAGACACGGTGCCGCATCTGTCCAGCAGGCAGGACAATTTTTAGATGCGTGCATCAAAGAGATCAGGCTACTATTACAGAAATGGAGCTCCTACCTAGCCAATTAACCTAGAAACACAATGAATGAACAGAGGGTATGAGGAGTTATGTGATTGTATCGTAACAGTAGCAATATCTGTGATCTCTAAATTCATGATGTCTCCAAGTCCCATGTTGTAGTATGCAGAGATGGGCAAATATATATGCAATGGACACCACAATGCATCCATAAATTTCCTATCCATCGCTATGAATCTGTTCTAGCTTGGTTGCCAATATGTTTATCCTCATATATATCCACACATGTAGAAACGTGGGGAGATTGGGTCTGGTTGGCACACTATCTGTCTGAGATATATACTACGTACTAGTATCCAGGGTTTATCTTTCGGTTAGGATTTTTCTATCGGAGGATACCGATATACTGAAATTTCCAAAATTTTAAATAAATTTAGTCAAATTTGAACAAAATAACCAAATTCACAAAAAAATAGAAAAAAACTAAAAAATTTGGCCAAAATAATATCAAGGGGGGAGGGTCCGATATGACCGTGAATTTTGAACCCTGCTAGTATCATGTACTGGGTTGATGCACAGTGTTGATATCTATATCTATACTTTCTATAAAGTTATAACCCACTAACTCTAAAGCTTAACATGCAACCATGCCACATCATCACCCACTAGCAATAATTATATATTCAACCTCATACAAGCATGCAAGAACATCTACAATCTATTTAATTTTACAAATTAACATGCAAACATATTCAATCACCACCTCTCACATCATTTCCACAATAGTTTTACAAATCTCTCTATCATTTTTATAATATCTATCTATTATATTATTAAAACAGCTTTGAAAGGAGGCACCACGTTCGCTGTGGGGGCTAGAAATTCCCACATTAATCGGAGAAAAAGGAAAAAAAAAGAAAAGGAGAGTCCAAGTAGAAGTACAATCTAAAAATAGCTGAAATTCGGAATTAAAAATAAGCAATATTGAAAGAAGAATCCATATAAGAACCCAATACGAGATTAATCAAAATTCAAAATAAAAATAAAATAAAATCCAAAATTAGAAAAAGAAAGGAGAGTCCAAGTAGAAATACAATTTAAAAATAGCTGAAATTTGGAATTAAAAAATAAGCAATATTGAAAGAATTTTCCATATAAGAACCCAATACGAGATTAATAAAAATTCAAAATAAAAATAAAGTAAAATCCAAAATTAGAAAAGGAAATAAGAGTCCTAGTAGGAATACAATTTAAAAATCTATTATATTATTAAAACAGCCTTGAAAGGAGGCACCACGTTCGCTGCGGGAGCAAGAAATTCCCATATTAATCGGAGAAAAAGAAAGAAAAAAGAAAAGGAGAGTCCAAGTAGAAATACAATCTAAAAATAGCTGAAATTCAGAATTAAAAATAAGCTATATTGAAAGAAGTTTCCATATAAGAACCAAATACGAGATTAATCAAAATTCGAAATAAAAATAAAATAAAATCCAAAATTAGAAAAGGAAAGGAGAGTTCAGATAGAAATACAATTTAAAAATAGCTGAAATTCGGAATTAAAAATAAGATATATTGAAAGAAGTTTCATATAAGAACCCAATAAGAGATTAATCAAAATTCAAAATAAAAATAAAGTGAAATCCAAAATTAGAAAAGGAAATAAGAGTCCAAGTAAGAATACAATTTAAAAATAGCTGAAATTCGGAATTAAAAACAAGGAATATTAAAAGAAAAGTCCATATAAGAACCCAATATGAGATTAATTAAAATTTGGAATAAAAAATAAATAAATCCAAAATTAGCAAAAGAAAATAAAAGAAGAGTTCAAGTAGGAATACAATTTAAAATTAGCTGAAATTCGGAATTAAAAATAAGCAATATTGAAAAAAGAATCCATATAAGAACCCAATACGAGATTAATTAAAATTTAGATTAAAAAAGAAAATAATATCCAAAATTAGAAAAATTAAAAGAGAGTTTAAGTAGGAATACAATTTTGAAACAATTGAAATTGAAAATAAAAAATAAAAACATTAAAATAACATAATACGGTGTTAACTAATTTTTTTCTTCTGAAATTAGAAAAATAAAAATAAGATTTCAATAAGGAAAAAAATTTATAAATAACTAAAATTTGTGATAAAAATAAAGATTATTAGAAGAAAAGACTATCTAAAATATATGACGAGATAAATTAAGTAACATGCCTATAAAGGAGTAGAGTGGTGGTAGTTGATACAACATACAAAAATTGTTAATAAAACACCAAATAGAATCCTAACGACGATTAAAAGGAGGGACGTCAGGCAGGCTATGAAGCAAATAAGTTAGGCGGTTGCCGGAACTTATAGAAAGTAAAAAAAAACAAACCCCATTGATAATCATATTCGATTTTTAAAATCTCAATGACAATAAAAAGGAGAAGCAGCGGGCGGGGTATATAAGAGTATAGTTGTAGAATCGCCGACAGTTGACAGGACTTCTAGAAAATAAAAAATGAATTCCAATGATAGTTATGTTTGATTTTTAGAATCACAATGACAATAAATAGTAGGCGGCGGACGGGCTATAGAGGGGCATAGTGGCATCGTTTGATGGGACTTCTAAAAATTATAAAAAATGAAATTACAAGTCCAATTTTTAAAGGTTCGGAACTTCTAAAAAGTAAAATAAAAAACCCAATGATAATCATGTTCGATTTAAAAATCTCAATGACAATAAAGAAGGGAGACAACGGGCGAGCCGTAGAGGAGTACAATGACAAAACCGCTGACGGTTTGGTAGGACTTCTCGAAAGTAAAAATGAACCCAAACGATAATTATGTTCGATTTTTAAAATCTCAATAACAACAAAGAGAAGATACGGTGGATGGACCGTAGAGGAGTATAATGTCAACTTTTGACGGGACATCTAGAAATTATAAAAATGAAACCCAACGTGACGATAAACTCTAAAAACTATAAAATCCAATTTTTAAAGGTTCAAAGAAGAATGAATAGAAATAGTAGTGGTAGATCGAGCAAGCAAATAAAGAAGGAGATGACATAAGGGGTAGCAACTGGTGTGACTTTTAAAAATTATATAATTAGAAATACGAGGATGATAAGTTTTGGTCTTTCAAAGTCTTAAGACAATGAGATAGCTATTTAATAAATTTTAAGTAAAATCATACTAAAAAAATATATGATTTTATTTGGGTGCTAGCCGCGCAATTGCACGGGCCACCCAGCTAGTTTAATATATACTTATCAATATGTTCTACATTAAAGTGCGAATTTCATTTGCTTGTTTCATGATAAATATTGATAGGCAATATTATTTTTTTTACTCCTAGCTCAATTATAACGAATAAAATTGAAAATTACTTAGTAATTCCCGCAGCAAAGCGCGGGGAATTAGCTAGTTTATTGGGTTGCTATGTTACTCAGCAAGGTACAATCAGTTGATCCATGAGCAGTGGTTAATTAAGATTCATAATTCGATTTTTTTAAGGAATACCTCCTTAAATATGAGACATTAATACACCCGGCTTGATTTTGGTAGTAATTAAGAATGAAGGCCAGGTTTGATGTGATGGTGCTAACTTGTATGATAACATGTGATCTGATGCAATGATAGATGTAACAATTCTTGAACTTCCATGGAGCCTACCACAATCAGAATGTCAATTGGACTAACATGCACACACATTTTAGCTTAATTGGGACTTATTTATCACCAAAATAGTAGCGCATGTTTAAACGTGCTAGCTAGCTGCTGCTTCTTCTTGTTGGCTCATCTCTGTAGAGAAAATAAACACAGATTTTTTGTTCAGGTGGTTAATTAATAGATCCTCTTATGTAATTTTTTTTTGCTACGCTTCTTGTGAGAATTGTTAAGCTTCAGAAGGGATATATCTTGGGAAATTCCCTGTCTTCTAAACTGGTTGTATATGTATGTGAATAGTGTATAGCGTTCATCTAGTGTGTATCTTGAGCAAAGAAGAAAGAGAGGTCAATAGTTGGATGAAATTTTGCGCGAGGAACGAGGGAGAGAGGCTGCATTCGTTTCTCCAACAATAGTTGGATGAAATTTTGGATACTCGTGGTATGTTTTTTAAACTGATAAACGGTGCGTTTCGCGCGGAAACTTTCTATATGAAAGTTGCTCTAAAATATCAGATTAATCCCTTTTTCAAGTTTGTAATAATTAAAACCTAAGTAATCACACGTTATTATCACCTTATTTTATGTGAAACACTTAACTTTTATCTTCATCTTCATTGTCAGGAGAATCAAACACCACCTTTGATTCTCAAAGGTGTAGGTTCTAAAAAAATAAGTGTAGCTGCTTGGTGGTGTTCATGCATACATGCTTCCATGCACCTCTCTGTATTACACCACGCACATACTCTGAACGGTTTGGCAGAGCTGAATTACCGCGGCCATCCTTCCTAAATTTATACTACTGTTTCCCGCAAAAAAATACTATTGTTGTAAAAACTTTATTAATAAACATTTATCTGAATACTTTTTAAATCGTTTTTCAAAACTTACTATTATTTCATTAATTTGGTTGTGCCCTTTGATAATTTGTCACAAACTCAATTTTAGTCTCAAGCTTAAAAAGAACACAACCTAGGGGGACGGACATAGGTTTGAGCCAGGGCCCACACTAGTACACCGGATATTGGGCCAAAGAGAAAATTACATGGTGAAACTGCATGCATCTTGATCTACACGAGCTTTGATGCCCAGATCAGAGGCCTGCGCATTCCCTTGTACCTCTTCCGTTCCCAACAAATTCCAATCCTAGCTACGAAAATATCCAGTTTTGTAGCTAAAGTTTATCTTTTTTTAAGGAATAGAATAGTATGTCGGTGAATTCTAGGATATCGGCAAGGAAAAACATTGTTTTCTTAATTTTTAGTCTTAAAATGTATAGGTCCTGTGATCTCCCGCAGACATGCACTGATGTTCCAAGTTCCCGTCTAGCCTTGCCCAGTTGGCCCAATCTGAAATTCCCCGATGACTCTCACGCTTAATTAAATAAATATATACATGCACGCATGGTCACAGGCTATTAGCTTAAGCTTGCTCTTTATTAGTACAGTATACTCCCTCCGTTTCAAAATGTTTGACACCGTTGACTTTTTAATACGTGTTTGACCATTCGTCTTATTTAAAAAATTAAGTAATTATTTATTCTTTTCATATCATTTGATTCATTGTTAAATATACTTTCAAGTACACATATAGTTTTACATATTTCACAAATTTTTTTAAATACGACAAACGGTTAAACATATGCTAAAAAGTCAACGGTGTCAAACATTTTAAAAGAGTATATGTTTCGTACACTTTCTAGCTTGCATCTGGGGTTTCTCTTGAGCAGACAAGAAGAGATCGTTAAAGTAGTGTAGCTGCGTATATATGGATAAGGAGAACAGTAGTCTGACTAGCTGCCCTGGGATCTGAGTTTCTCAAATCACTGGTGGAGAAACCATCTATTATCGGTTGGCCAAAATCCATAATAGTCCCAGTTGCAATAAAAATCAGGACTAAAAATGATCTTTAGTCTCGGTTAAAAACACCACAGCTATTTTATGATCTTTACTCCCGGGACTAAAAATCATCTTTACTCCCGGTTCATCCCGTGTCAGTAGTCTGTCAGGGGGCCGAGGATCTTTAGTCCCGGTTGGTGACACCAACCGGGAGTAAAGATCATCTTTATAGTCCCGGTTGATAATACTAACCGGGAATAAAAATTATATTGATCTTTAGTCCCGGTTAGTATTAACAACCGAGACTAAAATTTAATACGTAGTATATAATCCCTATCCCTTATCCTCTCTTACACTTCACAGATCCATTCCCCTTCCTCTTCACAGATCTAACTCCTCCTTCCCCTCCTCCCCTTCCTTCTCCCCTCTCCTCCCCCTCCTCACTTCCCATCCGGTGGCCGGCGGCGGCGGGGCCGCGCCCAGCGGCGGCCCTGGCGGGCGGCGGCGGTGCCGCGCGGGGCGGCGGCCATGGCGGGTGGCGCC
Source organism: Oryza meridionalis (assembly GCA_000338895.3). Classification (NCBI taxonomy): domain Eukaryota; kingdom Viridiplantae; phylum Streptophyta; class Magnoliopsida; order Poales; family Poaceae; genus Oryza; species Oryza meridionalis. The sequence goes on from CM002524.2 coordinate 2,098,630, forward strand.
GGGCTGGCGAGCGGCGGCGCCGCGCCTGGCAGCGGTGCCGCGCGGGGCGGCGGCCGTAGCGGGCGCCGGCGGGGCCGCGCCCGGCGGCGGCCGTGCCCTCTCGACTGCCGGCCAGACTTTTTCTTTTTTTTTCTTTTTTTGACAATTTGTGATTGATTGAGATGTGTAATTTTGTGATTCATTGCATGCATATGAGATGTATAATCTGTGATGTATTTGATTTGTGTGTATTTTTAGGATTTGTGATGTATTTGATTTGAGTGTATTTTTTTAGGATTTGTGATGTATTTGATTTATGTTTATAAGTAACTTAAAGATTTGGGATGTTACTTTGAATTGAATTGGGGATTTATTTAGGGATATACATGGCACTAGATTCGGGAGAAAATATAGAGATTAAATCTGGCAAAAGAAAAAAAAGCGCTACTCTCTCTTTAGTCCCGGTTGGTGTTATCAACCGGGACTAAAGATTCCTCTCTTTTTTCCCGGTTGGTAACACCAACTAGGACTAAAGATCGATCTTTAGTCCTGGGTATTTGAACCGGGACTAAAGATAACGATCTTTAGTCCCGGATTCGTACTCCCGGTTAGAAAACCGGGACTATAGGGGGGTTACCAACCGAGAGTAAAAAGGCTTTCTCCACCAGTGATTCAATTATTATTGTATATTTGTATTACGTTTGATTTTTTTTCTAGTCACATTTGTTTAATTTTGACTAGATTTATAGAAAATTAGCAATATTTAAAATACCGAACTAATTTTATTAAATCTGATAATATGCTTGTTTTGCGTTAAATATAATAATATATTTTCTATGAACTTGATCAAACCTAAACAAATTTGACTAGGAAAAAAGTCAAACGGCTTATTAATACACACATGTATGATGTAAATAGTTAATTAGTGTGAGTGAAAAATGTCAGATGAATTTAGTTCATCCTCTTCTCTGCTTTTGTTTCTCATTTTGTATCTTTCACGGAAAAGTAAATACATTTTGCCCTGGAATGTGCATACTCATTCGTTCCATACCAGTTACACAGTAAAAACAAAACAAGCAAATTTGAATTCTAGGTCCAAGCCAAATTTATCATCTTAATTGATCCACAGCGAAGTCCCTGAATGGCATATTGCCCAATCAGACAATCGGCTGTTGAGAGTCTGTCCTAATTGTTGGGTTTAGTCTCATCTCGGTAATTAATGATGGATAAGCACGATTTAAAAGGTAGAAGCGATTCTCACCCATTAGATTAGTCTTTTAGTTGTGTAAGCTCAGGAGCTAAAGCTGTAGCTCCGGTTAGACCTGTGGTGGAGCAAGTCCAACGTAACCTGAATGGTATACGGTTGGTGGACCGGGCTGCGCAGAGGTAGCCGTTTCTCATCTCGCCGTAAGAGTGATCTAAATTTATCTGGCACGAATGATCCAGGGTGTGTTTCAGCAATAAAGCTGAAATTTCCTGATGCTTCTCATGCTTAATTACATTAATTCATCCATGCACGTAAACACAGGCTTATATAGCTAGCTCTCTCTCGTTTATAATTACCTCTCATATAGCTATTTTCCTATGTTATGGAGAAATCGTTCAAATAATCGTAGAAGAAAGCTGTTTTTCTAGTATGTTCTAAGCTAGCATGCTAGCGTATGTTGATCGCACAGACAAGATGTGAGGCAGAACTCAAGTGTATGTGACTGTATATATATGCAAGGAGAGCATGCCGTCCCACTCATTATTAGCCCTGTGGATCGCACTAAACATACAGGAGTAGTACTATGTGAAGAAAAAAAATCATAGCTACGTATCTGGATACGTATATGTCCAGCTTCATAATTAGAATTAGGTTTTTATGTAATAGGTGTGGTTATTTGCTACTTCTCCCGTTTTATGTTATAAGACTTTCTAGCATTGACCATATTTATATATGTTAATGTGAATATTATTGGATTAGCCAATTAATTGAGAGCGTACCTTGTCTATACTTCCATCCCATCTAGTGTACTGGCCTTGCACATTCCAACCAATACCATAGAACTCGACAAATTAATTAGTCCGGTTAATAAAGGGGAGACGAGAATTTGTCCCATCACATTATTTTTTATTTTTATTTATTTTTATCTTTATCTTTTTTGTCATTTTAATAAATTTATGGTTGTGTTTCTTATGACAGAAGACGGAGACGTAACCCATTTTTATTATCTATATAATTAGTTAGTCCTGTAGAACTACTTTAATTTTTGCAATCGCTACAAAACTCAATTGGTTAATCGTTTCCCTCGCAGGAAAAATAGTCAGGCATTTTTTAAGAAACAAAATAGTAGGAATTCAACTCGTACAGGCGCTGGTGTGTTAATTTGAGTGGAAAATGTGAGATCAATTCAGTTCATCGTCTTCTCTGTTTCTGTTCTATTGTCAAATTCCAAAGGAAACAAGTGGAAAGCAATGGGTCGTTGATTCACGAGTAATAACAATATAACAATACAGATGCAAATTACTTCTAAACGAGTTAATGGCATATTCTCTTTTTTTTTTTTGCGGGGAAGTTAATTGTACATTCAGCGAGCTTAAATACTGACATCGATTGAATGGACAAAATTTCAAAATCCGCACAATTGTAATACATTTTTAATTTTTCAAAAGATCTATAAACACTATACTTGAAACTCCGAGGTACTGATCGAGTGTCAACTGTTTTTGCCAAGCTAAACGACATCATGAAGTTAAATGAATCTAGCTGGACCGTAACGATGCCTCGTATTGAGACTTTGAGACAAATTAAACAGCAATGTTTTCCTCAAGTGATAATACTTGTGCGTGAATGTTTTGGCATATCGGCGGGGCTAAGGGTTCCAGGCCACCGAGCAGCCAAAATAAGAAATTTGCTTCGATTCAATAAAAAGTATTTCAAGGTACTAGTGCCTCATGATACGGTACCTTAAAATATTTTTTACTGGACCGGAGCAAATCTCACAAAATAAATCACATTACTCCTGTAAATTTTCTCTTCTTCTTTTTCCCTTTCTCTGAGGCCTTAAGGGATCTTGTACAACTTTCTTATCTTCTACTTGATACAGCTACTCCCCACGTTCTCGTACATCTTTATAAAAAAAAAGTGTTAACATATACATCTTTATAACTGTCTGATAATATTATTTGAGGCATTTTAAAGAAAGTGCCTAAAAAGAAAAGCAAAGGCATTATCTAAAATGCATGGGAAGAAAAATTGAGGCATATGTTAAAATGACTCAAAATGTGTTTAAAGGCAATCTAAAAAGTGCCTTTATCTATACTTATGAAGGGGATTTTAAAAAAATGCCTTAAAATCCCTTTCCCTATAGCAGTATATCCAACACTTTTTTAAATGCCTTTTTTAAGAATTGGAGGCATTTCTTTTTAGTAGTTGAGGCATTCTTAAATGCCTCCAAATGCTATCCATCTGGTTCTTATCTTCTACTTAATACAAGTACACCCCTCGGGGTTTCAAAGAAAAGACACTGCAGTCTCGCGGCAAAGAGCGGAGGATCGAGCTGCACTATGAGACTTCCGAGCTGTACTGACTTTCTCCGTATGACGAAGCTGAAATTTCCCCAAGCCTCTCATGCTTATTGTTACATCCATCCATGCACACACGATTTAGCTTAGTTATATTCGGCCTCATTAATCACCAAAACATAGTAGAACGTATTTAAACGTTCTAGCTTCTTCTTCTTCCTTGGCTAGCTAGCTATTTGCAGAGAAAATATACACCTTTTTTTCTTGTTCAGTTGGTTATATATATAGACCCTATTGTAATAAAGCTGTCTAGCTACGCTTCTGGAGAATTGTTCAAACCCAGAAGGGTTTTTTGAGAAACACATGAAGCTGTATATATATAAGCAAGGGGAGCATATAATACAGTCCTGTCATGCTGGGATTGCACTACAAATTCAAAGCATACAGTACATTTTTTTAAAGGAGATCAAATTTTGAAGCAGTGCCGCACTGTCCTGCAAGACAAATTTAGAGGCGTGCATAAAAGAGACTGGGCTACAGTTACAGAAATGGAGCTCCTAGCTAGTCAACCGAGAAACACAAAGAATCTAAACTAAGGGAATTATCGGGGGATCGGCTTTGCCCTCCTCCGCTCTAGAAAACGGGCTTCCCTTTCTCTGAAGAAGGCTCTAAATTCGAAGGAAGCTCAGAAGGGGCCTCCAGAAACGATGGAGGCCAGCTGGGTGGCCTCTTCCTCGAGGAGGCTCTGTCGGAGGAGGGCCCTCAACTAAGTATTCATGGTGAGAAGATGGGTTATTAAGGGCACATTCAATGCCCACAACTATCTGCCGCTCTCTCGTAGGTGGCCCGCAGCTAAGCATTCATGGTGAGAAGATGGATCATTAAGGGCACATTCAATGCCCACAACTATCTGCCGATACACTCGCGGTGGGAGCAGGTAGGGTGGATGTCAAGGCGTCTCATGTAGCATGCTCGGCATCGAGCTATTCATCCCGGGATTCACGGTTTAATGGAGGCAACCTTTTTTTGGCACCCTAGGATTTTACCTTTTTGCCCCTTGGGCTGTGACCACTTGTCAGCCTCTTAGTAGTAGGCGGAGGCCTAGGGTACCCTTGTAACTTTTCATACGATTCATGAGACTATACAATTGTAATTCATTTCCCAAAGGGAGCAGGAGCAAAAGCAATTCAGAAAACACACAATCCACTATTGATTCATGTTGGATTATTCTATTTCAACATTGATGTCATACATGGGGATCGGACAATATTATTTTTATGAACGCGAAGTTGACCGCTCGAGAGAGTGGCTCTAAAAAGATAGGCTACTAGTGCCGCAGCACAGCACCCTAGGAGGGCAGCCCGTCACCTAGCCCGGTTGAGGCACCCGGTCCTCGCTACCATTGGTGAAGTCGCTCCACAACGACGGCAGCGCAACCGGCGGTGGCGAAACGCACGTGGGGCAGGGCCGAGCCCTGCCCTGCGAGCAGGATGAGGGGCCAGTCCCACCACCCCTCCTTGCTGACTTGGCTGCAGCCATCCAGGCTTAGCTGGATGATATTGTAGTCAAAAGCCATCGGGGCGACACATGTCTCGAAGAACTCGTCACCTCTAAATTCCTGATGTCTCCAAGTCCCAAATATCCATTGCTATGGCATGAAGCTCTGATGGTGAAGTGTGTTTTCCTACCTATGGCCATCTTGTCTTCTTGGTTGATGGAGCGGCCCTGGTTGTCACTCTGCGTCTCTGCCTGCCTAATATATAATGTACCCATTAATTATTGATGCATAATGTTGATATTTACTGCGTACCAAACTCTTGGTCAGCGCGCAAAGGTACAACAAATTGATCCATCATCATGAGCAGTAGTTGGTTAATCATGATTCAGAATGAATAAATGACACATTTAGGTTCTGATATGGGTTATCACGAGCATGCTTTCCAAGTTTTTAAACGGTGTCATTTCTTTTTTTTTAAGAAAAAAGCTTTCTATATATAAATTTGATAGAATTCTCTTTTAAGATAACATTTTAAATTTGTAATAGTCGTTAATTTATTCATTCGTACTATCAAATATTAGCACAAAACTAGTTAATCCATCATCCATTTAGCACTGTTTGAACTGGGCCTTAACCATGGAGTCTAGAACGATCAAGCTAGCGTGCATGTCAGTTGGACTGTCAAGCATGCATGTTACGTTACCCTGTTCAATAAGAGGAATTTTACAGTACTTACAAAATACCTCGAGGTACCTAAATTTTAGTATTTTAGTACCTTGAGGTACCTCTAGGTACATTCTTAAGTATGGCAAAATTACCAGTTCAATAAATAGTGAGAACTCTGATGTAGCTGAGTGAAAAATTAATGCGGGATGAGTCAGAGCAAGTCAATAGTATAGCCGGCTGTTGGCTCCAATTATTGCCATGTCATTTTATAGTTAAGAGTAAGATCACCTTATACAATAGGATGGCTATTATGTTAACTACAACTCATTAATCAAATAACTAATTCTACATACCAAATGTGAGCAATATCTTTGTGGTCTGTTCCGTCATAGAGTCTGTCAACCCAGAAAAGAAAAGCCTTTGTTTTCTACTTGCTAGCTCATCTTTCTTCTCCCAAATTTTTCCCTCCTTAGGCCAAATCAGCCACCCTGAATTGGCTTAAAATCAACGACTAGCAAATAGTGACGGGTAGTTTACCCTTTTATCCATCTCAATTCACACGGAAGCAAGAAAGGAGAAAAAAAAAAGAAGAAAGATGACTTTTGCAGGTAGACGATGATTGATTCACAGCAGAGCAAAGTAGCATAGTCACTTTTGCAGCTCCATGCCTCCATCCATGCATCCGATTCGCTTGATTCCTGCGGGGAGGGCGTTGATCCCTGTGGCAATTCATTGGTAGAACGTGCCTCAAACTTATCCAAATTTCTAAATTTCAAAACAAAGCACTTATAACCAAAAACACGTAAATGTGAAACTTTGGGTTGATATCCAAATCGAAGTTCATAAGAAGTTTTTCCAAGTTTTGATCTCAAGAAAACCCGATTTGAAATATAATAAGCAATATTAATAGCCTCAGCCCAAAATTTTCTAGGAGTTTTATATTCATCCAATATCGTTCTAGCCATCTCAACCAAAACACGATTTTTTCTTTCAACAACACCGTTTTGTTGAGGAACACGAGGAGAAGAAAATTCATGTTCAAGACCCTCTTTCGTTGCAAAATTGTTCAAAAGAAGCATTTTTAAACTCACCACCATTATCACTTCGAATTCTTTTCAAAGAACCAGGAAATTCAAGATCCAATCGAAGAAACAAACCACGAAAGTTTTGAAAAGCTTCGTCCTTAGTTGCCATAAAGAAAACCCAAGAATATCGTGAAAAATCATCAGCAATAACCAACACATACCACTTTCCTCCAACAGATTGCACTCTAGCTGGACCAACAGTGTCCATATGTAATAGCTGTCCTGGTGCATCCGTCATCACAGAAACAATAGGAGCATGTGAAGTAGAAACCATCTTAGCATGACGACACGGTGTACAAACCAAATCAAGATCTTTCTTAAGTTTGGGCAAATCACGAACAAGATCCAAACCACTTAATCTAGTGAGATGATCAAAACCAACATGTCCAAGCCTACGATGCCAAAACATCACATCTTTATTAAACTTAGCAACCAAACATATTATCACAGATGAAACAGGATTTTCAAAATCAGCTTTAAACACTCTTCCATAGCGAGAAATATTCAACACGGAATCATTACAAGAATCAAAAACTTTACTTCCAGTTTTCTTAAAGTGAACCTCAAAATTTTCATCAACAATTTGTGAAACTGAAAGCAAATTATACTTTAAGTCCTCAACCAAAGCTACATTCTTCAATTCAAAATTTTCATTTACCTTAACCAAACCTGTAGCAAGAACGGCACTTGTAGAAGCATCACCAAAGATAATCGATTCAGTCTTGGATGCTTTTTTGAGGGAGGAGAACTACTTTTTATCACCGGTCATGTGCCACGAACAACCGGAATCCACGATCCACACGTTCTCCTTCCTTGCCACCAAAGCCTATACACAAGGAGAAGTCGAATCCTCGGTACTGGGGTTAGATGATAATAAAAATTTAGGAATCCAGTACTGAGACACACGACCAGAAGATCCAACAGGCATATATCCACGTGCAAAATCAATTTTAGAATTTTCAGAAAAATTCCTCCGAGGCCTGTCTGACCGAGGAACAGTGGCCGGTTTGACCGCCTCTGTACCGCCGGTCTGACCGGTGCCCGGTAGCCGGTCTGACCGGTCGCCGGTTTGACCGCGGGACCCACTGCAGTCTGACCGGTTTCCTCGAGGGAAAACCAGATTTTTGCCACTTTGATTTTGCAAAAGCAATCTCTCTCTCCTTTTTCTGTTTATGAGCTAACCTGAAACAAAAACCAACAATATGTCTATCTTTTCCAAAAAAGAACAAGTATATTTTTCACGATGATTAGACACATTGGTAGCATTAGAAGATTTAGCAACACAAGCAACAATAGGAGATTTTGCATGCACAGCATTGGATTTTGAGGAAGATGCACTCAAAGTAGACATGATACCAGCAGATTTAAACACAGTTTTGTTAGTATCAGGTTTAACCAAAATCTCACCACTTCTAGCACCAACACCTAACACAACAGGAGGATGTCTAGAATTATGAGCATAAGGATTAAAACCTAAACCACGATTATTTGTGCTAACTTTTGATTGATCCAAAATCATGTTGAGGTTCTTTTTACCATCAGAAAATCTTAGCAAAGAATTTTTCAAATAAGAAACCTCTTTTTCCAAATTAGCACAATTTTCACGATCTACCATGACACCTTTGCTTTTACGACATTTAGGGCAAGAAAGCACTTCATTGTTTTTCACAACATCTTCCATGAACTCAACACGACCTAAAGCATCTTTCAATTTCAACTTATTCAAATTACATGTTGAGCAATCCAAAACATCATGAGGTTGTTTTAACTTCTTAGCAGAAATCATGTTAAACATCAAACTATCATGAAAAGCAATTTGATATTTTTGCAACAACTATTTAGTTAAAAACAACTCATCCAAAGTGCGTGTGTGCAAGGCAAAACTACAAGCAAGAGAAGATCTATTTTTCAAATCATGAGCAGCATTAACATCTCTAATTTTTAAAATCTCATTCATTAAAACCTCACAATTTGAGCAATCATCATCATTAGAAATAAGAGATTTTAACCTATCAATTTCAGATTTAAGAGATTCAATGATAAATTCATGTTTTCTATACATCTTCTCACACTTATTATTTTTCGCACTCAAAATATTAATAGCTTCCTCAAAAGCACTTACCTCATTATCTTCATACTCTGTATCCGATTCACCACGCGCCATGAAGCAAATACCGGAGATGTTCTTTCCCTTGTCATCATCTCCACTCTCACCATCTACATCACTTAGTGGCTCGAAGGCGGCGCAAACTTGTTGAAAAGCCTTCCTGAGATTTTCCAGCTTCCTCCCTTGGGATGAACCCTTCGGCTTGTTGTTGTTCGTCTTCTCACCATCTTTGTCTTCTCTTTTGCCTCTCCCAAGCTTAGGACAATGCAAACGAAGATGATCAATTGAATCACATTCAAAGCAACTATTTGGACCACCTCTTTTCCTATTCCTGGCATTATTCATAGCTCGAGCAATTCTGTTAGCAACCAAAGCCAAATCCTCCTCCTCAATCTGTTCGAGTTGATCATCGGATGTGGCATTAAAAATAGCTAGAAAAGAAGGCTTAGATGAAGAAGCATCAACATCCAAAGAAGAAGAAGAAGAAACCAAAGCACTCGACCTAGAATCAACTTTTCGTGAAAGAACATTCATCTCATGTGTTTTCAATTTTGTGTAAAGTGAATCCAAAGTCAAAGTAGACATATCAACCGACTCCTGAATAGATGTAACTTTCATCTCCCAAATAGACATGTCAAGACCATTCAAAAAGTGACGAGAAATCTCAGATTGTGGATAATTAGCATCATAAGAAGAATCAACAGATTTAAGATCACTCAAAATTTTATTAAACCTAGAAAGATAGTCATCCAAAGCTTCTCCAGGTTTCATCTCAAATTTAATGTACCCCTTTTTGAAAATATCACGACGAAGTTCTTTAATGTTATTTGTTCCTTGATGAAAGTTACTCAAAGCATTCCAAATTTCATGTGCAGTTCGAAAATGCGCAACACGATCATAATCCGAACGAGAAATACCACTCAAAAGAATGTTGCGAGCTTTGCAATTTTGTTCAAAAGCAGTTTTTTCAACAGCAGTATGAATAGCTTCAGGAATCACATAAGGATGAGAAATTTTTCTCCAAATATCATAATCTTCAGCCATAATGTAAGATTGCATCCTACTACACCAATGAGAAAAATCCGTTCCATCGAAAACATGAGGCTTAGTTGAAAACCTAACAGGAGTAGCCATGGCAAAAACTCTAGATCGATAAAAATCCAAAGAAGAAAATAAGACTCTGATACCACTTGTACATCACAAAATAATAATCAAAAACATCTTTGATTTTACACGTTGATCCCTGTGGCAAGAACTCGATTTCAAGGTCTGAGGAGCTCGATTCGAGATTAGAGGAGATTGATCTAGTCACAAGGGCATTGGTTCGCCGGACTAGCTCGATCCGCCTAGGCTTGGACTCACCTGGGGGAGCTGTCTCGGAGGTGGAATCCTTGCCGACGCTAGTCACCATGCCGGCAAACAAACTAAAGGCACCGGCGAGCAGCGAAGATCTCTCACCGGATGCAACTGAGGGCATGTACAATGGTAACCACAAGCAACTGTGGTCTCAAGACGTCACGTAGGATAGAACCACACAAAGGTCACACCACCCACATTGGTAGCCACTCCAAAACGTACTTTGCATGTCAGCCCCTATCTATTTATATGTCAGCCCTTGTATTATCAAACCTATTGAAACTTTATATTTTAAACCCTATAGTAACCAAGAGAAGTATATGTATACCCCTAAACAACTTGGGACCCACTATCAGCCTCTTACCATCCCCCTCTCTTTTTTATTCCCCTCTCTCTCTCTCTCTCTTCGATTTCTCCACCGAGCACCGACGCTCTTCTTCTCCACCAAGCACAGACGCTCTTCTCCTCTCCCATCCCCTCGCCGCCCTCTCTTTTCCCTTTGCCTCCGGCGGCGGCGGGGAGTGGCAGCGGCGGCGGATCTGGCGGCGGCGGGAAGCAGCGGTGGTGGCGGCGGGGAGCAGCGGTGGCGGCAGTGGGGAGCAGCGGTGAGGGCGGATGGCTTGATGCCGCCGTCCTCCTCCCCCTACGACGGTGCGCTCGCCGGATCTGGCGACGATGGCCACAACGCGGCGGTGGTTCCTTGACGCCGCCGTCCTCCTCCACCCACGACGGCGCGGACGAGCTCGCCGACGGCGTGGCGAGCTTGGCGGCAGCGGGCTCGCCGGATCCGGCGGTGGGGAGCAGTGATGACGGGAAAGCGGCGGGGGCGGATCTGGCGGCGGCGGGGAGCAGCGACGATGACCACGGCGGATCCAGCGAGGCGACGACGACCACGGCACAGGGGGACTGGACAAGGCAACGCGCGGGGCGCCGACTCCTCCAACGCAAGGCTTCGGCTTGTGTCTTCGCGGCTCCCGAGCCCAGGTGCGGCGCTTGCACCGGTTCCTCTGCAAGCTCACTGACAGCCTGCGAGACCACCCAAACTCGTGCTAGCTCGGCTCGGCTCCGACGTGGAGTTTTGAGACCACAGGCCAGGGTCACGCGTTGTACATGGCTTGATTGGAACATGAAAAGCAAGCCTTATGTGGAAACGCAACAAAAGATCTAACGGAGTAGTTGGAGGGCCCACAAATATATTTTTTATTGTAACCACGCGTGGGTACGCGTGCTATCGCCCGGCGCTAGGATAGTCGCCCGCTTCTTTCTCTCCCTTCGATTCTCTTTCCTCCATCTAAGAATATACTGATGTGGAATATTTTGGAGCCTACTGAATCAACTTATTGTACCTGCTCTCATGAGTTCATCTTCTCTCTTTTAAATTATGTTTCCAAAGGACAAAGGAAAAACAATGCACATTGGTAAGTGGTTCACCCAAAGCAGCGGTGTTGGCAGCCTAGGACAGCTAGGAGCCTAGGGCTTGAATCCTAGATTTGTCTCCAAAATTACATATAAATTGTCTTAAATAACCATGTAATATTGTAGAAAATAAATAAATAATCTGTTAGCTGAATCCTAGGTTAATTAGCTCTAATCTTTAGCAAATTCTGGCTCTGTCACTAGTTCAAAGTTCAGAGGATCTTAGCTAACACCGTTGTTCTACTCAATTTTTTTTGAAGCAAATTGTTCTACTCATTTATACTTTGGAGTATAACAGTAAATTCCTACACTGATGCTCCTCGTTCCTGTCTAGATTTGCCCAGTCGGCCCAAACTGAAATTTTTCAGATGTCTCTCATGCTTAATTACATAATATAATAGTTACATGTATGTTTTTGTAACTTTTTCGAGCTCGAGCATGCATCTGGGGTTTCTCTTGAGCAGAGAAGAAGAGATCGTGAAAGTAGTGTAATTGTGTATAGTCCCCCTACCCCGTTAGATCACCATTGGTAAAGGAGAGAGAAAAGGGGAAGAAGAGAGAGAAGAGGAAGAGTAGAGGGGGGTAAAGAAAGAAGAAGGAGATGGATTCTCCCTTTAATCTTGTTCTGGATCCGTGCCCCTGCTTATCTATTATTGGGTCTAAGTTCTCAATCCATATTTTTTTTAGTGCTAGATAAGTATATGTATGGCCGTAAAGAATTAATATGAGTAAGTATCACGGTACAAGACTACTCCCTCCGTCCCAAAAAAATCCAACCTCATACTAGGATGGGATACATTCTAGTACAACGATTCTACTAAGATGTATCCCATTCTAGTATGAGGTTGGATTTTTTTTTTGGACGGAGTGAGTAGTTAATAAAGGGCATGTGACCATGCATGTGTGGTTAACTTTGGGATAGTGGTAACGAAAAGGACATGTTTTTTCCTTTTACGTTTGTAAATTCTTAATCTTGAATCTACCGATTAACCGAGAATCATCCAACATATATGCCCGTCCGTACGTTCAACTTTTAAACAAGCTGAAAATGTATAATTTTAAAAACTACAAATTAATCAAGTTTATTAGTTGAGTGCACAATTTCCCAACTTTGTGTAAAATTTTGAGGCCTCCTTTTGAATGGAGTATTTTAGAGAAATTTAATTTAATAGGTATTAAACTAATTCCTACAGAAATCCAATAATTTTTTAATGTTTCAAAGAAGATACCAGGGAACACTAAAGTTCAAGCGTCCTAATAATAATCCAACATAGAATTCCTACTCTCCTTATAACCATACAAGAAGAAACAAATTAACTAATTACCCCTCGAAATTCCTGACTATTCCGAACTTATTTTTATCGATAGGCATTTCTATCATTCTCCTCGTTTTCTCTCCCATATTAATGAAGGGCATAGTAGTCTTTCATTCTCTTGCTTAATTTGTCTTTAAGTGACTAAAACAACATTCTTTTAGGGATGGTGCAGAGTATGAGTTTTGTTCCTTCATAATTTTCTCATCTTTGAGTGGCTTATGCTAGAACGGGGGCATCTCCTGCCGATCCAAGAGTGAGTGAGAGAGATGCATATTTCCATGATTACAAGAGATCGAGAAGCAATCCGGTATAGGAGCAATTTGGCACATAGCTATGCAGTTGTCATCCAAGCCTTCTCCCCATCTGAAATGTGATGTACTTGCACATAGTACTGTAGCATAGAGCTGGAGTAAAGAAAAAGAAACAAAAATTAGGAGCTTATACAACAGAAAACAAATCTATGAAAAGGTTACTTGCGTGAGAAAAAGGAATTAATGTGTGACCTCTAAATTTCCGATGCCTCTAAGTCCCATATGTATGTACACAAAATGGACGAGCATCCAGGCAGAGAACGCCACATTATATTGTGTTTTGCTCTAGCTACTAGCTTTTTTTCGCCGGGAAAGGCAAAGGAGGCCATCCGAGTATATTAAGAAAAAGTAAGGTTACAAAGAAAAACACGACATAAACTGTCGAGGACGGACATGCACGAGACACCTCCAAGAACCACGCGCTAACCACACAAGCACAAACCACTGAAAAATAGAACCGAGCACCAAAACGACCCCCGCTAAGCGTGGCCGATCGCCGCTCGGCCTACAACAACACCACAAAGGCGAGACTCCAAAAAACAATGCCCCCAAGGAGGTCACGACATCAAGGACGCCACCATCGCCTGTAGCGCCCGTTCCGTCGTGGCACCTAGCGGGAAAATTTAAATTCTAAAAGCCCTAATTGCGAAAATTGTTTCTTCGCTTGCAGTCAGTCTCCGTGCCTTTCCGGATCTCAAATCCCCGATCCATCATCGAATTCAAATCCCGAATCCAATTCCTTCCCAAATCAATTCCTCTGCAAAAGTCTAATTTGCCTCCCTCAGGTTCGGTGGGCCGATTCCCTCTCGGCCCATCTTTCTCTCTTTCTCTCTCTCTCCTCCCCTCCCGCGCGCGCGCCTTGGGCCGCCTTCTCGGGCCGGCCGGCCCATTAAGCTCGGCCGAGCCGCCCCTTTCTCTCGGGCCGCGCTCAAGCCGCCCGCGAAGTCTATTTCCCCTCCCTTTTTCCTTTCTTTTTCAAAAAGGATTTAAATAAATCCTTTTTCCTTTAAACCAAAAGTCCAATAATCTTAGAAATTCAATATCTTCCCAACCGTAAGTCCGTTTGACTCCGTTCAACTTCCAAAATTCCTCAAATCTCGAGATCTATCTAATGGCACGCTTAGAGGTCAATAATAGGGCTTTATTTTTCGCCGTTTGTTGAGTTGTCCTGTTTCGTGTGTAGTTTTGGAGCCCGAAGACCCGCAGTGCGAGGATTTCGAGGATCAAGCTCAAGGTCTCGAGCAAGGCAAGTCATCTTTGATCATCTTGCACCTATAATTTAAATCTAAGTATTTATTTTCCGCAAATATTGCATGAATAGGATTTACACAAGTAATTCGGCCGCGGCATGCGAGATAGCCTGCCGGCCCCCAGTCCTAATTGCTGCAATTACCCTCCTTGAATTATTGAACACTTAAATCCTTTATCAACTATTGTGCTTCGATGCACGGGCCTTCGGGCTCGCGCATCGGAACACTTCCCCTCAAATTTAAAATATCCTACGATAGGTAAAACTTGGGGTTTTACAAAAGACTTGGAAAACCCGACACCTGGGTCGGTGCTTACGAACTAAATGAATTTCCAAAATCACGGACCGGGGAACGTACCGGGAGTACGGTTTCCTGCTCTTGCACTTAAGGACTGTTTCCCTTGGAATTTCATCCGAACATAAGACAAGTGCGACCACATGGGTGGAATGGGACGCCCCTGGCTGAGTAATTAGCTAATCGGGGGAGGCATGATGCCAAGAGACATGTGAATTCAACGGGGTGGTGCCGGGGAGAACCCCCGGGTTTCCTGGCACAGTATGGTCTGGGACCTAATCTGGTGTTGGTCTGGGACCCCTCTCGTTGGCATATGGTGAACCTGTGTCGGCTTTCGAAATGCCTTGTCATGAAAGCCTTAAGGTCTCTAGACGTGGCCGTTCTGCACGGGCTGGATGATCCGGGTTAGTAATGTCGTGTGGGTAAATTGTACCCCCTCTGCAGAGGTTATTAAACTGTTCGAACAGCCGTGCCCACGGTCATGGGCGGATGTGAGGTGATTCCTAGCGTAGTTTTGTTTGACTACTGCTTTGTGAAATTGCTGTTGTGGAATGGGTTCGATGTTTGGAAAATCTGCAGCTGATGGGATCAGCTAGGCCCGGGTGGCCGTTTGAAAGTTGTTGGCCGGGTGCCAACCTTGATCAATCCAAAGACTGATACATTGCACATACTCCGACCGGACGAGACACACTGTCTCTTCCGTGTCGTTTGAGAAGCACTCACTTAGTTGTTTCAAAAAGGAGTTTAACTAAAATCAATTGTGAAAACAAGCAGCCTTTCCTTTGAAGCCTGCATTAAACACTTAAATTCCCCTGGCTTGCTGAGTACTCCTGTACTCACCCTTGCTCTATATAAATAACCCCCCCCCCCCAGTTGCTGAAGGAGATGATGTGGATCCCGCTGGCGATGAGTTCTTCCAGGAGCAAGTCGGTTACGATGAGTTTTAGGGTTTCGGCCTAGTTCCCAAGTCACGCCTGTGATGATTGGTCCAAGTCTTGGCTTCCGCTTTCCCTTTTGTAATGCAGTTGTGAGCTCGGGATCTGTCCGCAGCCCAACATGACTGTACTCCTATTCTGTAATAAAGAGACCACTGTTGCTGTGATATTCTGTCTTCCTGTGATACCAGCACTGTTTCCTGGGACTGGTATCGATTAACAGGTTAATTTGGAGCGTCACGGGCTAGTTCCGTTCAGGGCTAGTTCGGGGCATGATATCGCCCATCTAAGAAAGATGTGGTTTTCACCCAGAGAGAACTCGCCAAGAAAGGGGAAGAGGTACCCACGACAGTGCCCCCAAGAGGGTTATGACACCCGAAGGCGTTGCCACTGCCGGCCCGGTGATCACCGAGCGAGGCTTACGCCTGGAACCCCTGCAACCTTTCAAGTAGTTTGTCGCCCATCAACTCGGTAACCACCACACAAGCATTGGCAGCGCGTGGCTTCCACCAAGACCGCACCGGTGCCCCTCCACCGGCCGACTTCCGAACTTGCCGCAGAACCCTGCTGCCAGCTCGCGGCATCCCACCGCTCCTCCCCTGAGAGCTGGCCCAGGCCACCTCCGTCCCGCCACCCGCCGGCCTCCTCGCCATGTTCGGCCAAAGGAGAACTCGGGACTGGACAACGTCGCTTCGGCCGCTTGAGCTTCCCCCGCTGACCAGCAGCCGCCTCAACCCAACCGAAACACCCCACAAAGAAGAGGAGGAGCTCAAGAAGGGAGAGGGTGCTGACCGGCAACGAGGAAGACGACGCACCGCCGCCAGCTCCCTTTGCACAGCCGCTTCTCCCATGAGCACTGACACCGGACCTGCAACACCGAAACCGGCCGCTGCTCGAGGTCTCTAGCTCGATCCACCACCGTCAAGCGTTCTAGCTGCCCGTCCACTGCGCCTCCTCGTCGCCGGCAGCGGAAGCCAAGGAGCGAGACACTGCCGACGCCACCGGCTACGGCAGCCTCGAGGCGTCCCGCCGCCGTCCGGCAGCCATGGCGGCCGCGAGCTGCTCCGGCCAGATCTGCCTGCAGCAGCGTCCGCGCCGGCGCCCCCACCGGCGCCCAGTCCTGGCTGCCGCGACAGTGCCGACGCCCCTCCGGCCGCCGCAGCGACGCCAGCGAAACCACCGCCGCAGCCACTCTGCCGCCGAGCCCTCAAGGCCCCGGGCCGCCGTGCCCTCGCCGTCGCATCGTCGCGCCGCCATACCGGCCAGATTCGGCCTCAGAGGCGCCGGATCTGCCGCCTCCCCACGCCGGCCTGCTGTCTCCGCCTCCGGCCGCTGAGGTCGCCGTCGTCGGCTATGCCCCATCCTCCCCGCGCTGAGTTGGTGGCCTCCGAGCTTGAAAGGCCTCGCC
Source organism: Oryza meridionalis (assembly GCA_000338895.3). Taxonomy (NCBI): domain Eukaryota; kingdom Viridiplantae; phylum Streptophyta; class Magnoliopsida; order Poales; family Poaceae; genus Oryza; species Oryza meridionalis. The sequence continues at coordinate 2,115,758 of CM002524.2, forward strand.
GCCGCCTTCCCAGCTCGCCGCCGGCGGGCTCCGGCGACGGCGAGGAGGAGGAGGGGGCGGGGTTGCGCGCGGGCGGCTAGGGTTTTCGCCCCCTCGAGCCGCCCGCGCGAGAGCGACGTGGGGGAAAGGGCTCGTTCAGCGTTCCTCTAGCTACTAGCTTAATTATTGGTATCTTATATTCTTATTTGTTGATGATGGAAGAGAGGCGAAATTAAGCATCATCTCATCTGCAGATATACACATAGGAGTGGCTCTTGATGGCACACTGCCTGACTTGGTGACTTTTTCCACCATGTGCAATAATTATGATTCTGAATTACTTCCCCGTTGCAACGATTAAACCCGGCTTCATTTCTGAGAATAAAGACCAGATTTGATAGTAGCTACGGAGTAGTAATAACGACATGTAATTGATGCATCAACCGATTCACACGGTACATTAACCAGTAGAATTTTGTAAGTGAAGGCACAGATCCTAAATCACTACTTAAACAAGAATTCACCAAATTAACTAAGCCAGTTGAACTAATTCAACTTTGCCAATGCCTTCTAAACCGCTTCTGTATTTTTTTTCTTATGTTTTAACAAGACACATTGGCTACAACATTGTGTAGTAATTCGCGTTCATGGCCGCACATGCTCGCGGTTACATATTACGGAGTATCAAAATTCACTTGGCTTAATTACTAACTCTGATAACTGTGCATAAAGCACTGAGATCGGCGAATCAGATGGCATTAAGATCCTGAGCCGTCGGTACTAGGTACCTCGCAGTTCCCGGAGTGAAAACGATTGTGATTCAGTAGAAAGAAGTTCATGTCCAGCAGGGGTAAGTTCAGACGCCTAAAATTGAAAACTCCTGATGTCTCTCATGCTTAACTCTGCATAAATATGAAGTAGCATCGATCTGATTAGGTACTTCAGTACTTGTCGATACATATACCTTCAAGAGAACAGAGCTAAGAGATGAGAGCACTATATTCTTCGGAAGAAATCAAAGCTATATATAATCCCTACTGGTACTCCCTATTCAATTAATTATCACGATATATATGCACATTTATGCGATTACCTAATCGTACATGCAGTGATAATGGTCCTTACATTTTAATTTGGTCGCATCGATTTGAAGATATACGGACAGAAACATTTCCTGGACCAAACAAAGATGTCCTCAATTAGTAGCACTAATGGCAACCTGATCTGATCTGACTAACTTCATGAAAAAGAGTAAATTTGAGTTGGGATGACCTGGTTTGAGTTCAGTGTGGATTTGAGTCGGATTTGGTTTACAGTTTACTACACAACAGAGAAGTTGAAACTCACGAGTCTAGCGTTCTACTACCTCCAGGCCACCGTTTTAGATAAGGGTGAGATCAAACTTTAGAATTTTTAATTATAAATTATTTTTAAAATATTTGTCTTTCAAATATGGTGACTATATGTATAGATTAGTCTTAAAAAATACTTTAATAACGACAAGTATTATCAACCCGAAGGGAGTACGCAGTTTTCAGCCAACGACAAAAAGAACTCTGACTACTCACCAAAATAACTGGCGTGTATATGAGCATCTGCGTCTATATTATGTTTTACAAAAATAAAGAAAAGAAAAACAGTGAAACTCCAGTATCGTTGTTTTCAGTCCGTTGAAGGCAAAGGCCAAAGAACACAAGATGATCTGGGTGCATTATTCTCAAAATGGTATGATCAACGGCGGTGCCGGGCCCCTTGCGGCGAGCCCATGACGTGTTTTCAAGCTTTGGGCCCATTTTGGTGCGTGTTGCATAGGCTGGATCACCACCACATTTGAATTCGATCTGTACGTCTTGTTGCACAAAGAGTGTCTGAATCTGATAGCTCCAATGTTACATTAAAGAGGATCAGGTTGATCACTTTAATTTGTATTCTCAAAAGAAAATAGGTACACAAATTCACCTCTACGAGGATCCGTAACCTTGGTGGTTTAGACATACACCCACACCATCAATCATCTGATCTCGGCTTTCAGTTCCTAAAGAGACCAGACTCTTTGCCAGCGAATCACTCAACGAGCTGAATTCAGAGTTTGCTGTTCTGACCAGGTTCTTTCTAACCTACTTGTTCAGTGTGACCTCTTTACTGATCACTGGCTCAAGATTTACCTTTTTTTCGAGGGGTAGGCAGGGAGCTCTTACAATTTCACTATAGAAAAAGAGAGTTGATCTAGTTTATAAGAAAAACCGAACTCAAAAACCTTACAACAGCACGGTTAATTTCAGAAAAACCGGCGAAAACCCAGCATTGACAAAATGAACCAAAAAAACAGTAGTCCAACAAGGGAAGAAACTCCTAAAATGAAGCCATAAAGAAGGTAACGCCGACAGAACGGCGATAACGTCTGATCCTAACGAATCTAAGGTTTTCACCTAGAGAATTCCCTTGAAGTGGAGTTGGAATGAGGGCTCCAAAAACAACGCCTTCGAGAAGGTGAACGGCACTCGAGGGCATCGTCGTTGCCAGCACCGGAAGCGGAGCAATGTTTTCACCTCGGAGACCCTGTCAACCAAAGCATTCACAGCAGAAGCTCCCAAATGCCACCTATACACTGAAAGGCACTTGCACTATTCACACCACCTGCACGACAACCGGACTCCACACCACCCGACCCCGACTGAGGATGCGCCAGATTCGGCCATCCTCCTTGCACCACCATTGCCAGACGGCACCCGCAGCATTGGGCGATGGAGGCCGCCGGCGCCGCACAATCCTTCCACCGCCGGACGCCACGCCGTCGCCGGATCCGAGAACTCTGCCACCACCATCGCCATCCCCGCCGCTTGGAGCAGCGCCTCGTCGTCGCCGGATCCGCGAAACTCCACCACCGTCGTTGCTATCCCCGCCACCATCGTCATCCCCGCCGTTGTCTCCATCCCCGCCACCGACGACGCTGTCCATGTCCCCGCCAGATCCGATCAGAGCGGCGCGCATCTGGCGGTTTTCGCCGCCGCCTCCTTGGGTAACTCCCCAGGTCACCTGAGCACGAGAGAGAGGGGCCCTGCCACCGCCCTTGTGGCTGCGTGGCTTTGCCGGCGGCCACTCGAGCGGCGGCAACGTGGACGAGGGAGGAGAAGGAGAAGGGGCGGCCGGATCGTCGCCTCCCATGCCGCCCCTAGGGAGGACAACACGAGAGGTAAAAGGTCAACCGCTCATGATATACTTGTTCGTCAGATCTTTACACTTGTCAGCATGCTTGATCTCTTGTCCGACCTCACACGTTCGCACCACGACTGAAATTTCCTGATGTTTCTCATGCTTATTACTACATTCAGATGCATGCACACAGGCAGGCAGAGGCTTCATTAGCATCTTCTTATTGGCCTGATGATGATGCAGAGAAAATATAAGCCCTTTGTTCTGGAGAAACTGGCTGCATATGTGTGCATATTATATATATATGATCGAGTAGCCTTTATCTTGAGTAGAGAAGAGGAGATCAAGTCGAACAAGTGTAGCTGTATATATATAGGTAATGAGAACACACAGTTTCAGTACACTAGCTACTATACCATCCATGTGGATCGCTCATCGCTGTTCTTAATTCGATTAATTGAAGTAATATATGGAGTACATGTTTGCTAGCTGTACATCTCTGTCAATCTTACTACACTGTTGAATGAGATGTGCACTATACTCAATACCACATGGAATAACTGGCTTTGACATTGGTTGGCAGTCTGCTCTGTCTAACATGTTACTACACCCATTCATGCCGATGCAATCAATTAATTGTGTATTACTTTAAGAAATTTTACAGTGCTTGAGATGTATCCAAATTTTTCGTACGAATTTTATACCTCCCAGTATTATCAGAGGTATCAAATTTTACACTAGAAAATTTGAAAATATCTTTTAAGTGCCGTAAAATCACTGAGAGCTTTTAGGTACTTGGGAGGTACCCAAGGTACCTCTCAAACTACTCAGTATCCACCCTTGATTTGCTAAAGGGTAAATTAGGGATAAAAAAGCACTACGATGATAATTTAGTAATTGTTTCAGCCGTAACAACCTCTAGCTCCTTCCTGGTTGTTTACTGCTACACCCTAATTAAATTTTAGCTGAATTGACGAACTGGGCGTTGGACGCAAGCCCCAATTCACTAATTCTCATTTACCCTTTAACAAATCAAGGGTGGATACTGAGTAGTTTGAGTACCTCCCAAGCACCTTAAAAGCTCGATCCCATCACTATGCTTTCATCCACTATATCGCTGCCACCTACGCAGGCTTCATCCACTAAACCTAATCTAATTTCTTCTTGCCTGTAATGGTTGATAACTAAAATTTAACCTTTTGTCATTCTGGTAAACCCATTTGTGCGAAAGCAAGATAATATTTTAATTTTAATCATGCTTTCTTTCACAGTTAAATATGGCCTTAACAATTGCTCAATTACCAGTTTATTGTCATTTACACTGTTTGCGATTAATAGATTACTGATCAATTACATAGCTCTTTTAATATGTGCGATCGGTCTTCTCATCCATCTCTAAACGCATATTTGTTCCCTGTAATCGATTATGGGAACTTCATAATATGTCCGGTATTATCAAACAGCAGAGCTGCTCCATGATCCCAAACAACAGATTTATCAAGAACTGAACTTCCTATACCGATCTAATATGATAACATGGACAAAATTACTCATCTAACCTTTCAACCAATCTATAAGCTAATACCTGGCCCACTTTTTAAAGTACCTTTTTATAGGTACCTTGTATTGTAAACCATTAGATTAGGTTGGATCAACAGTCATCATCATTTCCAAGCACTGGAGAAACTCTCACTTTTGTTGACAAATTTACAGACACTCGTCCATCATCTGCACGATTTGGGATTCACTAATCTCACCAATTTCGTACTACGACTAACGTTTTATTTGTTATAGTTTGTTATTCCCTAAGGGATGAGGCCTTGCACTGGGAGCAGAGCAGGCTATGGGCTACCGGAAAATCGTGTGGTGGTTGCTCATGAGATAAGGGTCCGGTCAATGTAACGATCATCTTCCTGGTGCCCCTCAGACCTAGTAGCTTCACTGCATAGGCCGATCCATGTAGAATACACCTACACAAATGCATTTGTAACTCTGGATGCACATACTACATGATTATATCTCCATGGCGCTATGCTGCTAGCTCCAAACCTATCTATAAAGGTTAAATATTTAGTGTAAGCCTTATATACCATATAATATAAAAGAGATTTTCTCCCGCGCGGTACTACCGTGAGGTACCGGTCTTCATCCGGCCGTTGATAGATGAATGTGTGCCTCGTCTAATCCTGAGCTATAGCCTGAACTCCATGCATTTTGCCCTGGCTACTTAATAACTAATAAGCTAATATTATCTTCTCTTGGAACCAAGGTTGCTGCAGGCAACTACAGGGAAGTAGAAATTAGCTGGTCAATTGCTAGCTAGCTTGACATGTCAGGTGCGATGCCGACCAATTGTCAGCAAATATTTGGGAACAACTCTCAGAAAAGTACACATATTTGGGATCAACTGCTCAACTCACTGATCCCAAATGACGAGTCTCTTCCAGCTATATAGACGATTTATGTGTTGTTCCTCTGAATCATATGCACTGGAACCAGCGCTGTGAGAGGCACGGAAGCAGAACAGTTTGCTCAAGGATTTTACCGTGGCTCATCAGTTATGCAGCCACTGAACATTCATATTCCCCTTGTCTCCCATACCTAACAGTTTATAGCTTCTTTGCACAGGCCGATCGATCTAGTTTAAACAGCCACAATAATATGAATTTGTCTGAAACTCTGTAGTCTGTACACATAAACATATGGAGTACTATATCTTCATGGGGAAAGTGAAATCATCCCTCGAGGGGATATCCACTCGTTTCATACATGCCACTTAAATAGTCATCAAAAAATATAAAAAAATTGGTAACATAGATTAATATAAAATATATCACTCCACAAGCATGCAAGTTTAAATTCAATTTTTACAAGTTGTAACAAAAATAACAAATATAGTTGTGAATATGCGATAACTATTTTCAGTTTAATTTGTTATTTTTGTTGCAACTTATAGAAGTTGAATTTGGTCTTGCATGTTTGTGGAGTGATATATTTCGTATTAATATATGTTGTCAATTTTTTTCAAAATTTTTTATAACTATTTAGATAACATGCAAAGAGGGGATATCCTCTCGAGGGATGAAAATCCACATCCTATCTTTATGATGGTACAACAATTGCTAGCTTGAAGACTAAGCTGGTGGGAAACGTCAAGCCTCCGTGTATATGGTTTTTTCAAAAACATTTTCTAGTTTAATTATTTTTTCGCTGGAAATTATACAGTTGGTGTATATTCAATGAAAGTGCATTGATTATTTTTTGCTAGAAATTTCATTTGTGTGTACCATTTTTGCCTATATAAAGCCAGCATGACTGATGACTCTACTCTACTCCACTGCCAGCGTTTGCTATCGTCCGGGTAGTCTTGGTCTTGGCCATTTTTTGTGTTTTCTTTCATGTACTTAGAGGGGTCACTCATGAAGCATGTTGATTGCACTCGTCCACCAGATTTCTTTTGTTGGAGGTAGATGGTATAATTGGCTTGGGAGGCATTGGTAACATCATAAGTATTGGGTAGATAGAGAGAAGCCTGACATCAATTTTATTAGGAAGGAAATGTGAACGTACTCTCTAGTATTGGGAACATAGGATCAAGCCAGCACAACAAATCTGTCCATGAATTGCTGACCATGCAGTAGGTAACATGGAAGAACTATCTACTGCGAACAGGCGAACGGCGATGGGTACATCTTCGTCAACCATCTTCAGCCAAGGAAGTAAATATCACGCTGAATGGTTAATTTGATCCATGTCACTCTAAATTTGCCGATTTGAAAAAATGTCACTATTATTTGTGATATCGGCTAAGTGCCATTGGGTACGAGTCCGGGTCAGGTAACAGCTAGGTTAGACTATGGAATCTTTCACAACTGAAGATGCCCGCTCCTGATCAAGTTACAAGAGACAGAGCAGCGATGACCGAACGATTGTCATACCGGAGGGAACAAAAACGGAATTTTGTAAAATTAAAACTATGTCATTGCCGTCACATTTTTTTATCTTCTTCCTTCTTCTCTTTTCTTCTTCTCCCCGTCAACAAACTCTTTGATGCGGCGGCGCGTGGGCGGCATGGTGGCAGTGTCGATGCCCAAATCAGGCCGGACTAGGGCATTGTACATCGAGCATGGTCGTCGTCCGGTCCTTAGGTGGATCGAGGCAGTGCAGTATGACGATGGGCTCCTACATTCTTCGGAGGCGGTGGAGCTGACCCGACGGGGCCAGAAAGCTCCATGCTCCGCACGTTGTCTCCTTTCAATGGCCGCCGCTGCTAGGAGCTCCACGCCATGGGTGAGGTGATGGGGGAGGGAGGAAGCACTAGGGATGGCCTTCCTGGCTCCAGCGATGGCCTCGGACGAGGGAGGATGGAAAAAAAAAGAAGAAGATGGAAAATGTGATGGTGATAATATGATTTCTTCTTTTTTTTTGCGGGGGTGATTATATTATTTCAATTTTGCAAAATTTCAATGCAGGATGATAGTACGTCTGTTATTAGCTAGTTGGCCAATATTTCGTAATCCAAAGTTACAATTCCCAATCAAAACACAAAATTATAATTCTTCAAACTAGTTAATCCCACTTAAGTGTTGAACTAAGTTCAATATTCAATTGTCGGTACAAAACCGATATTTTCATTTAACAAGCTAAGCCAGCACATAATACACTGTGCAAAAATAAGCATTTCAACATGCCCATGCTCATTGAGATAGTTGCACAAAACGAGATCAAGTGATCTGGTTTATAGCAAGTATGTCAAAACGAGATCCCAGGGAAGTATTTTGACGAGCTATACCAATCGAAGAGAGAACAAATAATGCAGGACAAACGCTGCATCACCGATGCTTTCAGTTCTGTTCGTGCGTAGCTCTTCATCATCGCAAAACTGAAAACTCATGACGTCTCTCATGCTTGAGCTAGCTCGATCTTGGCACTAGTATGTATTCATGGAGTATCATCTCAAGCGTGCAGACACATGTAGTAGTAGATATCTCTCACAGAACAGAGCTATGTATATGCAGGCTATATATGGTGCATCCTGTGATACATATGTACATTTTTTCGATTACCTAATCATGTGCTACGGTGCATCCTGTGATTTATCGGGACATGCATGTACATTTATGTGAGAAAAATTTTGGGGAAAATATATCTGAGATGCATAAATCATGGACTCGATCATCCAATAACCGACCCTAACTGATGTAATTTAAAGCAACAGTCAGTTATCAAAAGTACTTTGCAACCTACCAGTAACATGTGACCACCTCAGTGTCATGTCTCATTCCTTGTAGAACACCCGACACCATTTTGATTTCTTCCATGTTGCCTGAGCTATGCACCCAAAATTCCTCTGAGAGACTAATCTGGTTTTTATTTCTTTTAGAAAGATGTGATTTTTTTTTGTGGGCAGGAATTTAGGAAAGAAATGATCGTGGATCACCCAATGAGGTCATAGTGGAGTGCTGCACTTGGTCAAAACAATTGGGAGATTTTTTTTTATATTCATACAAATATAAACATCATAGTTTTGGTCAGGCACTTGATCCATGATCTGCAGGATTTGTTAATTAGATCAACCGATCGTTTTTAGTGATTCATACGATCTCATGCTTTCATCTGTATAGATTGCATACATGTCATTCCAGAACTTCGCACCGTCTCATGCGAGTCGTTAAAAAAAAATACATGTCATTCCACAACCATTAGTACCAGCTCCCGGAGCAAGAGTAATGATGCAAGAGGCATGGAAGCAGAATGGTTTGCATGAAGATAACGTGGAATCTAGTTATATTTGCAGGAGAGGGACAATCATCTTCCCGGTGCCTCCCAGATCTAGTAACTAAGCTTCGTTTTCTTAGACACAGTGGTAGCTAGCTTCATTGCACAGGCCGATCAATGTAGTATATATAAAAACCTGCATGTGTCTGAAACTCTGCATGTTATGTTTATCTCCATGTATGGCACTATACGGTGTCTAGCTTCATGCCTATATATATAAAGCCGGTGTGAAAAACCTATATGTACAGTACATTTATTTCATCCATGGCGGATATAGATTTTAACCCCTCGAGGGATGTCCCCTCGTTGCTTGCTTGAAAAAAATTTGACAACATAAATTAATAAGAAATATATCACTCCACAACATGCAAGGCCAAATTAGACTTTTCCAAGTTACAACCAAAGAAACAAATTAACCTGAAATAGTTATCATACATTCGCAGTTATATTTGTTATTTTTTATTACAGCTTGTAAAAGTTGAATTTTAACTTACATGTTTGTGGAGTGATACATTTCATATTAATCTATTTTATCAATTTATTTCAAATTTTTTTATGATTATTTAAATGACATGCATGAAACTAGAGAATATCCCCTCCAAGGATGAATACACTTTTCCATCCATGGCACTCTATATATATCCGCTACAATTATTTGTCCTTGCACTTATAATGTGGGATACTAAGGAGCTAGGGACTTAGTACCAATGTAGCTTGAGCCAGTTATATTTCTATCAAATTTTGGTGAAATAATATTGGGAAGAAGTAGGGCATGGTCAAAAAGATTTAGTCTACTGATTCAGTGAGAAAATGGGGATGAACTTGAGGACTGGACAAGGCAAATTGACGCACGTGTGCTTCTCCGTGAACCATCCGATGTACAAGTAGCGGTCTAGATTGATCAGGAGCCAAGGTGGCAACTTTCCATGATGCACGATTAATTTTTAAGAAGTGAACAAGTGGATCCAAGACCGTCCAAAATCGGGTCGCTTCTTACCGTTAGATGGGACATAAACGATTAGGATGTTAAATCATTTTTATTACATAAGAGCCCTTGCAATTGCAGTCAATGCATGCAGCTATTTGTCAAACCGTGTGGGTACCTCATGCTACCCTAAATAGCCTCCAGTGTCATTATATAATCTTCTCTTACAAATACTCCGTATTTGGTATTGGTAACAAACCAAACATACTATACCTATGTCTACCTTACCAAATATCAGCAATAGCAAAATTTGGCGATACTTGTTTTTTCGTGAACGCGCAAAAGAATTGCGTGTCAATATATTAGACGAAATCAGAATATAACCTGCCAAGCCTATATAAAGCATATGCCTGCATGTGCATGACAACTCTATGTAGCCTGCCTCAAGTGATTATACTCAAGTCTGCCCTGCCCTAAGATCAGTTAATTTCCTGATCCATTACATTCTCATGAAGAGATGTACACCAGTATATGAATTGATATGGATTGATATGGATCCATAAGCCTATGACTATGAATTGATATGGATCCCATATCAGTCTTCCGGATTTTCCTCTTGGATGAAAAAGAATACAATAGGCTTGGGAGGCATCGCGAATTTGAAGTTAATAGTACTACTTGAGGAAGAGCAAGTTACTGAATGATTTAGGGCTCTTCTGGTTGCTGCTCTTGCTGGGATCATTCTGCCTGGAGCAAAGCCGGAGAGGTATGCGTGTGGGTTGTTTGATTGCCACCCTAAATTTCTCCCTGGCTCAGGCAACTCAATCATGTTCCAGCCACCACAGTGACACCAGACTCACTCAAGCATCAAGTAGATGGAAGATTATTTTTGTGATGAACCCAAAAAACAAATGTGTGATTTGAACTAGTTTCAGTTTATTGTACCAAAACATGTAAAGGCCTAGGTATTGAATCAATAATTACAATAGACTGATCACAAAGACAATCATGAGAATTGATGATGGAGGATATATTTGTTCTTTCGAGACATGCATGGTTTTCCAGAGTGCTGCCAATCTGGTTACTACTCCTTTAGATGAGATCGCTCATTGTTATTTAACCTTCAGATCAGATCAGACATGGTCATTATCAAATCCCATTGGTGTACTTCCTCTGTTCCAGCATATACAGAGTTTATGTGATTAAATTGTCCGATCCCATCAGCATACGCAGTTTTCTTAATTGGCTATAGTACTGGTGTCATTTAGAGTATTTACACGAACGAACAATTAGTATAGCACATTTAGTTTAACTTCAATTATCAAATCCCAGTATCTCCCCGAGTTTCCCATATTAGAATCACCCTTAATAACTGTATGATAAAGACAGACAGACTGGGACTAACCAGTATTTTTTTTTTGTGTGTGGACTGGGACACCCTTATTAAGCATTATACATGAAACAAGTGTGATTTCAGTTACTTCTTTTGTAAATATCAAATTAAAAAACTTGCACTTTGTTTGGAAAGTCTGCCTGATCTCATCCTCCAGTTGAATGCCTGAATGTGCCCACTGAACTTTCTTCAGTTCATTTTCATCAGTCAGTCACCTTTTTCTCACTACTGTACACGCCAACTTAAATACTGGCCAGCATTCAAGCTCAGTAATGTTGGTAGCCACCATATAATCTATTTTGTGCACTTCCTCTATGTCAGCTTATATATATAAGAAACAAAAAAAGTATTAAAGTTTGCATGGTTACAGAATGCTCCCAAATCCCAATGTCTCATTGGTCCTCTGAAAACTCACCTTCCTGATTACCTTGGTCTTCTCATGGATATATGTATTGGCATGTGAGAATTTCTCTATGTATGTCTACTAGAATGTCTCTTGATTTTTATGCTTCCATAGTATAATAGGCCTAGGAGGTGTCAGGAGCGTCTTAGGGTTTACCCTTTCTTTGCTAGCTACGATCAGGGGTTTGTACAGTTGTTCGATGTACATGGAATTTCCTTTGAAAATTTCTCTGCTAGTATGGCGGCATCTAATCCAAATTGCGCTCTCTAGAGTTGAAGCTGGTAGAAATACATCAGTACTGAGACATGATGAAAGTGTACCGATCGAAAGAAGTGGGAGCTCAGAGTAGATGGATCAAAACACGGATCCTTCGACGTCGGCAGCCGTCACCGGAGAATTAGGAGGAGGAGGAGGCAGAGGCAGCAATGCTCGCTTTCGGGAGAAAGCATCGGAGGTGTTGTAAAAGTTCGAAGCCTCACATTGATAATGGTTTAATCCAACCTAAGAAATAGGAAAGAACATAAGATTAGAAAGTCTAATTATTTGCAATTTTAGCACCAACCACGCAGCAGGCGCAGAAGATTGCTTATTAATTGTTCTTTTTTTACATTATGATCGCTTATTAATTATGAGGTGATATTGTCAGGCCTCCTCGAGAGCTAAAAACAGCCATGTTAATAGCCACCATAAACTCACTCTGTGACTATGTGGTCTCGCTGTTTCGCCTATATGAAGTCTAGATGGTTACAGTACATATATGCTAGTCTGCTTGCAATGCTCACATTCGTCTCCTTAGCCTTGCTCGGTCTGCCTCTAGATCAAATTTTTGCCGTTTCTTTTACTTGCATGTGTTTTGCATTACCATACAAGATATGTTTTATGACATATCGTAGTGGGCTTGGGAGGGGTCGAGAATGAATTCAGACAGTGGAGGCGGTTCAGCATCAAATTATTATGCACGTGTGCACAAAACATATGCCAAGGTTTCAGAAATAAACAAGGAATTGGTAAGAACAATATGAACCTTGCAGCAATGGAGGGTTCTGGTGAAACCGATGGAGACGACAAGACTGGAGTGCTTGATCTCATCGCAGCTTGATGTTATTGAAAGTTAATTGTCACCCCCAAGTAGGCGTTGGCTGATGCTGAACAAGTTGGGGACCTGAAGATTGATTGTAGTGTTGCTTCTTTAGTTCGGCGTTTTGTTTCAGTATTGTTATCTGTTAACTAGATGTTTGGATGCAGTCCTGAGATCTTTCTTGTCATCTGGGTGGCCTGCATACCAATTGTTGCGTGAAATGTAAGCTGGTTCCCACTTCCCAGCAACAATTCTATATTCCTTTTAGTCAAAAGCAGAACTTAAAAGCCTTTTTTTTCTTAAAAAAAATGATCCTTGGCAAACAGAAAGTTTATCCAAGATCGGGAAGATATACTATAGATTCCATTTTTTAGTGAAAAATATAGAATCGCTAAAAGAAAGTTAATGAAGATGATTTTTTTTTTTAGAATAAGATGAAGATGATATTTTAGTATCGCTACTTCGCTAGACCTTTCAATAAACTTTGTTTTGTGTGGATTCAACCAATTAATAAAAGGTGAGTAAATCCAATACTAGAGATACACTAATAAAGTTCTTCAACTTCTTGATGTCATGAAAGAGATTAGACACTGAGAGTCTGATACTTCGTTTCAGACAGATAGTTCAGGACTTGCATCCTTTTTTCTTTCAGAAACTTTGCATTACTTTGCTCAGAATCCTACATTATGCAGATTGTTCTTTTTTAAGTTCAATCCAAATATCTGAATGTGTTTGCTTAAAGCCAACTTATTCATTCATCAGCAAATGTCTGAATGTGTTTGCTCAGAATCCTACATTATGCAGATTGTTTTTTTTAAGTTCAATCCAAATGTCTGAATGTGTTTGCTTAAAGCCAACTTATTCATTCATCAGCAACAGCATGTGCAAATAATTAGGCATCTACCATTCCAAGTACTATACAGCTTGCAGACACTGAATATCACTTTAGTCAGAATTCATGTGCAGTGATGTACTCCCTGATCACAAATATTAGCAAAATATATGTATGCTCCATCCATTTTGGAATCTATAAAATCTCAATGTCTGCTCTCAATGATGGACATCTCACAAGCCCTGCTCCCAGTGCCACTTGTCTCAGTATGCTACATATCGATGTATTTCTTCGAAATATGCACAGTATAGTAGGCTTAGGAGGCATGAGGAATGGATGATGCCGCGATACTGTATCTTTTCAAGTTATTTTACATATCCGCACGCCAACTCGGATCAGCTGCAGTCAAACATCAAAAAGGTTGCATTTTGTATCAGCTTTGTTGATTCAGGGCCATATCAACTTATTCATGCGAATCTGACTGTGAGACAGCGGTTCAACTGCTGCAATCAAAGGAAAAGGATCACTCTCCTCTAGCCTACATCATCAGCGAAGCGAAGGATCTCATATTGGGAGTGAGAACTTATTGTGACAAAGATTCACAGGTCCCAAAATGGTGTAAGTCATTTGTTAGCTAATACAGCTAGGTATGAGTCTGTTTCAGACTTTTGGTTGGAGGGAAATTGTAATCTAATCTCACATTTAGTATGTGAAGGCATTTCTTATGAGTAATATATTCCCCCTTCCCGCAAAAAAAAAAAAAAGAAAAAAGTTCATGCGGCCACAAGTTGAACAGAGGTGTTACTTGCATTGAAGCCTTGGCCGAGCTGCTCCAGAGAGAAGGAAGCCAACTTTTCAAAACAACATATCATGTCGGGATTTCCTGTGGTTTATAATTTAAAAAGGTAGCCCAGAATTGAATCTCCATTTGTGATACAGTTCAGTTCAATCATCAGAGACTCCCAGCCCATGTGACTAATCGTTGACGATCATATTTAACACAGAAATATCAGCAGTACCTCGTTTCGTGCATCTTCAACTTCAACTAATGAATTTGAACTGACCGCATCAGGACATGCAGAAATTAGATTGTAAAATGTTTGACAAGGTTTGGTATATCAGGGCATTAAACAGATGACATAATTCTCCAGATGGAAGGCAATGCATCACGTTTCAAACACCCAACCCACATTGCTGCCACAGAAGCATATAGAATCTGGTAATACAAAATATACATATTCGTTTACCTTGAGAGTTTCTTTTCCCATCCTTGCAAGGGGTGTTACATCTTACGACACAAAATTTGAGCATAATGCTCAGAGGGGTACACGGATGGAATACTCATTTGCTCTTCTTGACCTATATGGTACAACACAAGACACATATCAGGTAAAGCTTTATCCTATCAACACCTACAAAACTGTCTGGCCTGTAGTCACTCTGATACAGTTCAGTCTCACAGTAACTCATTGCCAGAAATCTCTTTGAAGCGTGTAGCCATTTTGTAAAGATCTCAGCTCTCGTCATCTTCGTCTATGCTGGAGAGCAAGCTCTTCAGGGTCTCATAGGTCATGAAGGCAATTCCTACACTAGGAACAACCTTCAGGTACTCAGGGACTATCCCTCTGTAGAAGCCACGAAGGCCTTCCTTCTGAAAGATTTGGCGGATGGTTCCAGTTATGCTTGATTTACAGACTGACGATGTCCCAGCTGCCCCTTGCAGTTGCATTCGTCTCTTTACAAGATCAAGGGGAAATGTGGCTGCAATATTTATAGCATTTTACCAATGGAAATGCTGTGAGTCAGTATTTAGATGACAGAAGTCATGGTGTTCTTTATTCAATAAAGTTTTACAAAAAGAAGAAGAAGAAAGGTTCATAGGAGTTAAACATGGCTTACCGGTAGATGATGCAATACCAGATAGACTCCCAGAAAACAAACTAACAACTGCAGGGGAATCCTGGGGCCTGAAACACATCCACAGCCATCAGTTGGAAATGACCAAAATAGATACTCAAATATTATTCCACCGAGAGAAACAATGATGTTCACCTTTCCATTTGCCAATGAGACCTTAATGATTCATATACAGTAAAGCTGATTGCTATGCTAGGTCCGACTCCCTGTAACTTCAAAAATTAGTGGCAGCCCAACTTACAAATTGACATATCTCAGTAAAAGGTTCATGGCCTACCAATAATGTGGCCCCAAGGCCCTTGTACAATCCTTTGACACCCTCATCTCTACAAATGGTAGACACTGCATGAAAGATGCCTTTGTAATACCTGGTTGTTTTCTGCACAAATTTAAGATTAAGTTTCTAGTGAATGCCAAATATAAAGCCTCCCAATAGTTGAAATAAAGCAAAATACACAAAGCCCGAAACCTGCATCATACAAAAAATAATATTTTTGGAGATATTAAAGATGATGTTTAAATTCATCAATAAGCAATGTTTTATTTGGAAAAAGGATAGCATTACCTGTGTTGCCAAACGAGTACGGACAACATCCAAGGGATAAGTTACAGATGCAGCAGTAATTCCTGCCAAACCACCACTAAGTAAACGAGCAACACCAACATAATTTGAGTCTTCATCAAGGCCAGGAACCCTTTGGAGAAACTGCAATGATATTTCACATCATTTAGCTAATGATAATAAAATGCAGAACCTCATCATAATTCATGCATTAAGTGCTAACGAACTGCTTACCTTTTTGTAGCGCTCATATGAATAAAAGCTGATGGCAGAATAAGGTAAACGATGCACAATTGTCACCAGATTGCCTTTCCAAAATGCTCCAAATCCTTCTTCTCGAACTATTCGTGAAGCTTCATGCCATATGCTGTACTTCTTTAGAGCTGCCACATCTGAATGCATACCTGCCACCTGTCAGATCAGTATGTCAAGCACGTGCAATAAGAAACCTTATTCAGTAGTTATAATTTAATCTAAGACCAGGCACAGAACAGAAATAAGTAGCTCGTTATTATGAAGCAGGAATCACAAGGTTTAGACACATAGTTAAGCATAACAATGCCATGCATCAACTCTATATCTAGTAAGAGAAGAGGGGAACTCCATATGGTATCGATTTGCTGCTCTTGATGCACGATTGGACCAACTACGTATTATTGACCAATTATTTTTTATACAAAGTGGGGTGAGAACACTTTATATCATGTATGGAAGTAATTTGAGCACTAATCAGTATGTACAACAAAAATGCCAAATTAGATCCTTTCTGGCACCTTTACAGTGAACAAAGGAATACTTAATTGCGCAAAAAACAATATTTATAAGAAGCTTTTTCTTCAGCGACACACGATGGTATGTTCCTGCCTCTATACAAACCACTGGCTGCCATCACATTGGGAACCTATTTTTTTCCTATAACCCTTTGAACAATAATAGACTGAAATTAAAGAAACAAAAGGAATACTTGCCTTCTGTTCCTGTTAGATTTCAGTCCCTGCTAACTGGAACGCCTACAATGGCATGAAAAGGATTGTTCCAAACTGCCGTTAGCCTTGTGCGGGCACAAATTGAGGCACGTATATAATAAGATTTCCATAGGTGCCCAAATCTCCATATTTTGCATCTAAAGTTGTCAGCATAATAAATACAAATTTTACCGGAGAATTGAACACGTAAGAAAATGTCAATACACGAAAACTCTGCTGCCGTTTTTAGCTTCCATTGACAACTAACAGTCTAACAGCAAGATGCTTCACTATAGTACCTCACTATTACAATTCAATTCCTTCCAAGGTGCTTTTGTCATGTGCCAAGCAATAAGTAGCGGTACAGTGCTTACAAACGAAGAAAAGCTTCCCTCAGGCTCACATTTTCACCAGTCACTACTCACTACTGGAGTACTCCCATCGTTTTTGAGTGACAAAAAAAAGGCATATTTGTCTTGTGCTTTCTTTGCTCCCAGTTCCTTATTGGGCACACAGGATTCCAAAACAACAACACATGGTATGTTGTACTACAATTGTACTGGTTTCACCCACAGGAAGAGAAATCCCTATGTGTTGAAAAGGGAGACTCCTTTATGGTCAAATCATTTATTAAACACATGTTAAAGCAACACACAACAAGGTTATTAGTAACAAACGTCGTAGCTGCTCGTGCCAACCAATCCCTACATCCAAAAAAAGGAGGGGAGGAAAACATCTTCCTCCCCAAATTCCACTTGCGAGACAAGAAAAATTAACAAAATTCGCCTCCGCAGTACTAGTAGCTCCCAATCCCCTCCTCCTCGCCGTATCCAGTACATCCACCCCCAATATTGTCCGTACGGACGAAGGGCGAAATCTCAGGCAGGGAAATGCTGGGGGGACGCGCTCACCTGGAAGAGGATGGTGAGGCGGGCGAGTGGGGCGGTGCAGGTCTTGCTGACGGCGCCGGCGAAGCCGCCGGCGGCGAGGTGGGCGGCGGTGCCGATGTGGCGGCGGCCCATGGCGGCGCGGCCGCCGTCGACGACGACCCCGACCCGCGCCTCCGTCTGCATCGGATTCGGATAGGGCTAGGGTTGGAATCGAGGCGAAGCGAAGCGGCTGGTGGTTTCGCCGCCGCCTGGAGGTGAGGTGAGGTGAGGAATTCGAAGCAGAGGGAGAGAGAGAAAGAGGGAGGAAGGTTGGGCGCGTAGTGTCATCCACCTCCTCACGTTTGTTTTACCCTACCTTATTTTAATAATGATATTTTTTCCATTATTGTGTAGTATGTAGTACGAGTAAGTACATGTTTATGTTTTTTTTTATTTTTTGTGATGTGGCACAAATTTGAGTAAAAACTGAAGGAAAGTTTTGAGTTACACATATAAAAGATATTTTGTTTTGGTATTGAAATTTATTTATTTTGTAATGCGTAATATTTTTTTTACAAACACAATGCATACGCACACAGCCACGCACTCATATAGACACACGCAGATTGTTTCCTATGACTAGCACACACAAATGTTAAGAGCCCCTTTGAATCGCAGGAATGGAAAAACGGAGGAATAGGAAAAACGTAGAATTCTAACAGGAATGCAGGTGTAAAACAGAGGATTGAAAAATACAGGAAAAACATAGGAATGACCGTTTGATTGGACCGCAGGAAAAACGCAGGAATCGGATGAGAGAGAGACTCAAAAGAATTTTTCCAAGAGGTTGGACCTCTTGTTAACTTTCCTCCAAAATCTCTATAGGATTAGCCATTTCATAGGAATTTTAAAGGATAGTATAGGATTCAATCCTTTGTTTCAAAGGCTTTCATAGAAATTTTTTCCATAGAATTGAATTCCTTCAAATTTCCTACGCTTTTCCTACAAATCAAAGGGGCACTGGGCCCCTTTGAATCAAAGGATTTATGTAGGAATTTTATAGGATTCAAATTCTATAGGAAATTTTCCTATTTGGCCCTTTGATTCAAAGGATTGAAGTTTTCCAAATCCTATGAAATTCTTATGGAATGGCACATTGCATGTGGATTTTGGAGGAAATTTAGCAAGAGCTCCAACCTCTTGGAAAATTTCCTTTGAGTCTATCTCTCTCATCCGATTCTTACGTTTTTCCTGCGCTCCAATCAAACGACCATTCCTGTGTTTTTCATGTGTTTTGCAATCCTCTGTTTTTCACTTCAATTGCTGTCAGAATCCTGTGTTTTTCCTATTCCTCCTTTTTTCTACCCTGCGATTTAAAGGGGCCCTATCCATATAAACATCTTCGAGAAATTATATTAAGATTGGCAAAGTCAAGTTAGCATGAATATCTTACTATTGATCGTCACTTTACTTTTTTACTAAAAGAATAATTAATTCTAAATGCGATCGCTACGTGGTGAGTCGGAGACTCCAACCCACATGTACCGAAAAGGAACTTAACCAAATGAAATTGCGTTAATGTCATTATCTTCAAATCTAAATTGCATTAATGAAGATATACTCTGTGTGAACCAAATATCAGAGCATATGTTACGTTGTGTGAACCAAATTCGGTATATCAGCATATGTCGTTTAACCTTTTATTTATACGTTGAAATGACTTGTTGGTGCAAGCTAGTATCAAATTGATGTAGAAAATACACTAAACTAAATTAATCAAGTGTGGTGAGAGTTCACCGAATTTGGCAAGATAAGGTCATGTATTGGGGACATGTCTAGCTATTGGCTAAGCAATAATTAATGAAAAATGAACGCATCATTATAACTTGTATATCTTGTCCAAGTTGCGATGTCATGGATTCATGAAAACAGATGCAGCAGGAAGAGGATAGGGAACAGCCTGAAACAAAGCATCAGGAAAGGAAGCCTGAAACAGCTTAGGCATTTGGCCGCCCCTAGTTTTCTTCAGAAAAACCAGCTGAAACCTTGCCAGATCATGCAGCATTGAGCATGGTCAATGTCACCTGCTAGATAGTGTCATTGTCACTTGCGACAGACAGAGATGCTTGACGATTGTGGATTAATTGGCCTCGTTAATCATGCCATTATAAACGCTGAATATCCACCATACTTAGTTCTGTCTTGACTTTAAGCAACAATAACAATATACTTAAATCAGTAAGATAAAAGTATTCTCTTTTATAAAGATCCTTATGTAATGTGATAAGACGTTAGCAACTCGACCAGTCGACCACACATATCATTATCAGTATTTTCTAAAAAAAAATCTGGATTAATAACAATGATTATGCACAGAAGTGTTCTCTTTCAGGCTTGTAATAAAGCCTAGTAGCGATTTAAGAATACGACTCTGGGCTTCTCGATGGTACAAGAGATCGGTCGGCCCATTTTGAGGCCCAATCGGAGCTACTACGAATTTTGGCCCATAAGTAGAAAACGGATAATAAAGCAGTTGGGCCTTCAGAACGGGATACTGGCCAACGTGCGGGCCGGATCTACTCTAAGAGAGGTTGTTGGGCCTGCACTGAGACCCAAAGTTTACGACGCAACGCATCAATCCGGTCCATAATCCACAGAAGACCTTTGGGAGGCACTTTTTTTTTTTATGGAGGGAGGCACAATTTTAGGATCGTTGTAAACCAACGCGCCTATTAGCGGATCACCGGATCCGTTCTCTATCCTTTTCACAGCAGTAGATCCCTTTGCCCTCAAGAACATTGCACAAGTAGACAATATAGGGTGGAGCTCTATCTCATCTGGAATACAAGTCAACCTTAGATGTCACACCTTAGGAGGAGATAGATCTTATCTCTACTCCGTTCGGATTGGTCTACAAGAAACTTATCGCCTAAACATTTGTTTCACAACAACTATCACCGATAGCGATCCGTCCTTTTGACATTTTGGCCCCTATGTAAAGATTAACTTGTACAATTAGGTTCTCATCGGTCTCGTCATCGACGGACTGCTTCCCCAGCAAGCACGTTCCGATGATCTCGCCGTCGTGGAGTGGGATGCCGTCACCATTTTAGCTCACGGTGGTTGTCGGGGTCTGGGAGTGGACGACGGCGACGACGATGGCTGCAATGGTACTAAAGGACTAATGTGATCATCTGTTGTGTTCTGAGCTCAAGGTCACCTTATCAGCGTTGTCAAATGAAATGGTTTAAGTTCAATCGAGCCTCGTGAGGAGTCGTCGGCGGCGGCGGCGGCGAGAGAAACACGGAGCCCGTATCGGTATCAGATTTGAGTTGGGCCGGAATCCGATTCCAGCCCATGTAAAACAAACGGGTGAGACGGGCCAAATGTGGCCGAACCAAGACATATTATTCAAATCCAATTCGGACTACATTAATCGATTCCTACTATGAACAGGTGAACAATCATGGGGTGAGTTACAAATAGCTAAGGGGAGCTATTGTTATTGTTAGGAGAGCTTAGAAGGGATTAATAATTAATTAACGCATCACACACGCGTACGCCTAAGTGTCTCATTCGCAGGGCACCATGGTGACCACCCGGAGCATGGCGGTGAGCGAAAAGATGATGAAGAGGAAGAGGTTGTCACCGGTATCGGCGGCGATGACGGAGGAGTTGGCGCTTTACCACGATAACGTCGTCCACATCGCCTGTCTTGTGGCTGCCACCTCACCGGAGCCAATTGCTAACCTACTCAGTCTACGTGCCACGTATATGGAAATACTTTGTATATTAACTTGTTAATATAAACTTATTTATATATGTATATGGAAATACTTTGTATATTAACTTTGTGTGTGTATTGGTGGTAAACACGTACTGCAGCTGCAAGGCCATGCACGGCGGCGGTCAAGGAGTGCGACGTCGGAAGGCGTGTGCCGCTAGAGAGGCTGGACAACATGAAGTGGGTGGAGAACGAGCGTTACCTCGCTATCGTCAACCACCTCGTCGCCGCTGGTAACCCGGACGCTGGCTTCATCATCGGTGTCACGCTCGCCTTCGCACAGTAGGACATGGCACAGGGCCTTCTCTTCCTTGACAAGGCCACCACTGCGGGCCACAAGACGGCGGCCTACCGGGAAAAAGTACATCAGCCAAGTTGAGGGCGACGGTGATGAGGCGGCGACGACCGTTGCCGAGAACAAGAGGACCAACCGAAAGTGCCAACGGTGCCGAAAGATCGCCGAGGATGCCGTCCAGGAGGTGATGTGGAAGGTCGTTGAGCGGCGTGGCCAATTGCTGGTGCTGCCGGAGGACAACCACCAGTGCACAGCTACCGGCTGTGGTCTGGAGTTGGGATGGGAAGGCTATGAAGGTTTTTGCAGTGACGGCTGTAGGATTAAGCATGAATACTCCAAGTTCTTCACAGAGGTGATGAAATACTTGCCATAGTTCCCAAATAATCAAAAGACGTGGGAATTTGGAGAAAAACTATGTGTTTCAGCAAATTAGATTTGCATGTCTGGTACTTTTAAGTAACGAGTGCACATGGCTAAAGGGAAAGGAATGAAAGAAAGCAACATCAGTGTAGATGAAAATCACAGAATATCCTAACTGAAGCATTTCCATTGGTTCCAACATCCAGGTTCATGACTCATGAGCCATTATGATACTGCCAAAAAACTTGGTCACGATAACGACCTTAAACGCCTAAATAAGCATACATTCACAATTCATGGTCCATGTATACTTATAGAAAGGAGCGGTTCACAGCCCTCAAAACTAATCTTATGGCAAGGAAATGATTGTGTTAATCATTAATTCCTAACAAAATCCTTCAGCCTCCTCAGCCAGATGAGGTATTCTCGGCTGTCCTTGTTGATCATGTACTCGTGTAGGAAGTTTGTGGCCATGGGTGTAATCCCACGCATCTCCAGGTACTTGTGGAATGCCCTTTGCAGGTTTTCATCGAGGTCACTGCAGCAGACAAAGGGCAAGGTGTTGAACATTAGCACTCGGTGACGGTGATTAGTTGAAGAATTTGAGTGTTCAATAAATTTAAATACACTAGGTTTGGTTTTCTTACTTGAAATCAGGACCCTCATACGTGATCATTTCATCTTCCCCACTCTCTGATGGCATCACAGACAAGGCATCGATGAGGATCTCATCAGGATAGGCAGTGCAGATGAATTCAAGGCTTGGTCCCTCTTCTCCCTTCGAGATGGTGACGGTTAGAGGAATGCTAGATTTGGGGGCCTTCTGAGTTTCTTCCTCCTGATCATCCTCGTTTCTGTCCTCATCAGCCTCATTCTCATGGTCAGGTTCATCGCCAGTCACAAGGCTGGGCATGGAAACTAGAACCTCAATCTTCTCACCCTGGTAAGTTCTTGTGAGAGTAATTGAATTAAACCCCTTTTCATCACTAATTTTAAAGGGGAAGTTGTCAGGAATCTCCTCAACCTGTATCAAAGATGAAAAAGAAAATGAGGCTCTCAGACAGACAGTGAAAGAAAATTGCTCCTGGAAAAGCATGGAAATTGTTCAAAGCAAAGATGAAAGTAAAAGATGGTGTTCTCAGAAGAAAAATATAACTGGGAGTTCAATTATTTCTGACCCTCATGGTTTCTTTTTGCATTGTATGTGTACAACTCTACACTAAATCATGCCATAATTAAAATTTGATGCAAGACCAGATCACCAGAACGAGATGCTTGATGTCAAAACAGCAGGGATTGCAAAGTCTTTATATCTGTGTGATAGAAACTACACTTCCTTTGTTGGTTTTTCTTCTCTTCAAACAAGCAAGAAATACCAAACAGTGCATGATGCAAAAGCATGGATGCTTTTAGGCTTGGAAACTTAGGAGCATAACCCAAAAAGGTCGTTAGAACACCTTTTTTTTCCAGCCCCAAGTACATAACATTAAATTGACCAGCACATTAATGCATTGACCTTATATATGAATACAAAATATAAGTATGTATAATATGCATAGAGTAATCAAGCTGGCATGAAAACTTAAACTGTACAGTCCGAGAAAAATAATCAGGTCCCCTCAAAATCTCAAGAAAAAGGTACAGGAACTAGACACAATGATTCAAAAAACACCAACAGAGTTTTAAGCAGCAGAAAAGTTTCAAAATAAAAGATTTTAGAAACCAACATTAATAGAATAATACTACAGGGGAAAAAAGGTAATAATAAAGAACACAAGAGGTTATAATAGAGAACACAAGGAACAAGAGCAAAAGAAACATGAGTTCTTACACAGAGGAACACATGAATCATTGCACAAAATTAAGCACAGTACAATATGATCAGGCACTAAAATAGTGCCATAACTGCAAAGAAGTGACACCCAAAATATATTTATAATCAAGAGATGTTGAGGTTAAACATAGGCATGAAAAAGTGGAATACCAAAATATCCTTGTACCAAGTACTACCTCAGTCTCAGCAGAGCAATGGTCACGCTATAAACATAATCACGCTACCGATATATCCTTGTACCAAAATACTACCACACAATCTCACACAATCTCAACAGAACAATAAGCATGCTTCACGCTACCAATTGCAGAAGGAAGTAGAAGAACAAAATACCTAAAATAAGTGAGTAAATAACAGACGCCCAATCCCCACTACTGAAATATACTAAGAACGTAATGCAAACCAGCAGATGAACTATCTAACAAAGGCAGGGCTGTTACTTTGATTCCATCCATGCTAATATGAACAAAATTACAGAAAATAAAGGGGATTCAGGATGCAAAAAAAAAAAAACTCTTCTTTTACGACATACGGACAGAGCGAAATAGCAAAATTAGCGAGATCCCGGGAACTCGCGCACGCACCCGGTCGTGGTCGTCGCTCTCCTCGGCGAACTTGATCTCTGAGTCGATGATGCGGAGGAGCTCGCCGTCGGAGCTGGGCCTCGTGGAGGGGGCCGACGAGAAGGGCATCGAGCGAGGCTGCGGCCGCGCCGCGGAGGCGGCGGCCAGGGGGCGGAGCAGGGCGGCGGCGCCGCGGGTGGTCCCCGAGGCGGAGGCGGAGGCGCGGAGGAGGGGGAGGGTGGATGTGGCGGCGCGGCGAGCGGCGGCGAAGAGAGCCATGGCGAACCGTGCGGCGGCGGCGGACGAAAGGTTAGGGTTTTCGGGGGTTTAGGAGGAGTTTTTTTCTGGAAGATGGGGAGGCGAGAATTTGTGTTGTTTTAAGAAGGAAAAATTAAAAAAAAGGTAGGGGCATGGGCCCCACCTGTCATTCTGTCAAAACTTGGTCACCATGTCCATTCGATCTATAAGCAATATTCATCGCTTCTTGGAGAGGAAGAAAAATAGTTCTGTCGCTATAACTTATTAGGCCCGTTCTTTTCTCACTAAAATACGAATTTTACATCGGTTTTCCTAGGCATATCTTTCAAAATTCAAATTACTAAATAATGTATTTGACGTGAAAACTTTCTAATATAGAAATTGCTTTAAAATATCAGATAAATCTAAATTTTATATTTGTAATAATTAAAACTCAATCAATCATACATTAATGGATTTTTTTTAGTCCCTCCGTCCATAAATATTTGACTTTGTTGATTTTTTTAAACATGTTTGACCGTTTGTCTTATTAAAAAACTTTTGTAAAATATGTAAAACTATATGTATACATAAAAGTATATTTAACGATGAATCAAATGATAGGAAAATAATTAATAATTATTTAAATTTTTTGAATAAGACGAACGGTCAAACATGTTTTAAAAAGTCAACGGCGTTAAATATTTAGGGACAGAGGGAGTATGTCCTAATTTTATTTTTGTTTTCAGTAGAAACAAACACCACATTACCCCCTTCATTAAAAAAAACATTTGTGGATATGAACTTCGGAATAGGCATATCCAGGTTATAGATAAAATTTGGTTTTCTTTTTTTTTTTTTACAAAGGGAGTAAATGTTCACGTTTTCGATGAAAACGCAAAAAATCGTGAAAATTCAAGGTTTTGACGCGGGAGTCAGGGAGAAAAGCTATTCCATGTGAAATTTTGAATCACTTTTGAGAGTTCAAATTTGAAACATTAAATTTGATGGGGAGTTTTGGTTTTATCAAAATTTGATGAAAATCTTCATACCATTACTATTAGGGGTTGGAATCCGGCACTCAATCGAAAAGTTGAATATGAGGATTTACTGCCTGTTACAGTGGAGCCTAACTCCCAGAATTTTGAGGTGCCAATGACTATCTCCTTAGTCTAACTCAATTTGATCACAATTCAATTTGTAAGCTAGCTAGACAATATCAAATAGTATTATATATATGAATAAATTGCATTAATGATACATCAACTTAATAGGTAAATAAGTGTGGTAATACAAAAAATTGATAGTTGGGTACAATCTAGTACAAGAATTTAACAAGTGAGTGCACGGATGCAACACCTTGCAACCCTAATAACATAAGAAGTGATGGAACAACTAAATCATTTTGAGCATTTTTCTATACTCATTTTGTTTTCTACTTATTTTGTTAATATACTGTAGATTTGTCCAAGTATACTTAATTTGTGTCATTCAGGTAACTAAAAGTTGAATAATTTTTAGTATGTAGAAAATCTTAACTAGTGGTTACAAGAGTCTCAGTAGCACCTGAGGTCCTGGTTTCGACTCTCCATGAGAGCAAATTTGTAGGATCGAATAGCAATAACTAAGCCAACCAGAGGGGGTGTGAATGGTTGGTATACCCAAAAACCGAAAACTTTTAGCGGAAATAAAAGTTACCCTCGAAGTCGATGGAGATCGGTCTGACCAAGTGGATGCCGCCGGTCTGACCGGTGTTGAATCTCTGGTCTGACCGCCGAGATCAGCTGCCGCTCGCTGTCGCCGCCGCCGGTCTGACCGCCATGCTCCCGCCGGTCTGACCGCCGCTTGCCGCCAGTCTGACCGCTGGTGAGTTGCTGGTTAGACCGCCGAAACCCGGTAAACACAAATCGAAGAACTCTTAAAGTGGATGACAACTTTATTGATTCTCTTTGTGTTTACAAAGTGCACCAACAGCACTCCTTACAAAAATTTCGACTAAACTTGAAATCCTAACTCAAAACTCAACTCAATTGCTCTCAAAAGCGATACCGGGAAGCTTCACGCTCCCCCTCTATTTATACATGAGGTAGGCAGGCTAAAGCCACGAACCAAACTCATACTAGGAGTCCTAAACACCTTAGGAAACTCTCTAGTACAAGAAACAAACTTTACATAACCAATCATACCAAATTTGGACTCCTTCCAAATTTGACTCCGCATCCCATACGCACACAATAACTCCATCGTATGCCATATGGAATCTCCATCAACCACGTGCATCAACTTTAGCCTAAGTATTCCGCATGATCTCTGACCACCACAGACATCGTCTTATCCCCAAGCCGACTCCCAGTCCATCACCGTAAATACTCTCCTGAGGCATCGAGTCACCTACACATGAAATAAACAAAGAAACCATATTCCGAGACCAAGCTATCACAACTTGACTTATTAGTAGCAAACAATAGTATTACATACGTATAGTATCCATCTAGAAGTCATAATCATGAAATAATCACGGATATCCAAACAAACAAACCGAAACCGAAACCGACACAGCGTCGGCCGGTTAGACCGCGGGCTGGCCGGTCTGACCGCGCGATACACGCCGGTCTGATCGGCAACCACTGCCTGGTCTGACCGGTCACATAAAATGATAGCTCCTGTAATTCACCTGTAAACCCAATCATCTCCAAAACCACTTCGTGAATAAATTCCAAATAACAAAACCAATAATCTCCAATGCCCAATTATTCATCATAGAATAATAATCAAAAACACCTTTGATTTTACAATCTCCCCCTTGATAAACACATTGGCAAACCCATAAAAATGTTTTGGTGTTTGGAAAAATAAAAAACAAAAATGGTAAAAAGCACACTTCGTACAATCGTACACATCGTGCTCGAAAATCCAAAAGAAAACTTCTCCCCCTTTTTAAAAGAAAGAAATTCCCAATTGAACCAAAAACATGTTCTTCTCAACCACTCTCCAAAAATTTTCATCTTGCTTCTCCCAAAACTCATCTCTTCTCCCCGTTTTGACAATGATTTCATCAAGCATAGGAATTATGTTCATTAATGTGTAAGAGCTTAGCATGCATATAGCATATCAAGTCATGTGTTGCAATAAAAAGAAGATAAACCCATCTATAACATAACAAGCATGCATTAAAGTATAACCATAAACCAAAGATTTTACAATTAAGCTTGAATCCACAATCAAAATTTATGATTTCATACGATTTACAATGCAACATCTTAACAAGCACATAGGTTGAAGAATAAACACTAAACACATATACCTATTGCATTTATCACTCTTTCTCAAATAACCTTCATAAAATAACCAAGAGAATTTTTAACTTTTTCTTTTTTTGAGCCGTTTTGCTCATATTTTTCTCTTTTATTCCGAGTACGTTCCTGTCGTCAAGATTGTTTCCAGGGATTCGGCACCTATTATTTTGCTCACATCGAATACGTCCTTGTCGTCAAGACTGTTTCCAAGGATTCGGTATTCATTTTTTTCAGATTTTTAATCTCTTTTTCACAATGAGTAATGAAAGCTATTTGAGGAATAAGAAGTCAATAAAGCATATATATAAAGCATTTAGAAATCAAACCATATGCTAGCATCAACATTACATATTTGCTTAATTCAAGTAGAATTTAAGTGTCATGCATCGTCTCCCTTAAAAGCAAAATCTAAATCTCATGAAAAGACTAGAATACATACAAGCTATGCTAGAGACAAATAAACCTTCAAAGTATTGCTAGCATGCACAAGAAAATACCATACGCATAAACAAAGCTCTCTTTTCTCAATTTTTCTCATTGTCATATTTTTGCTTGATAAAACCATGAAGTACAAACTCTCCCTCAAACCATGCTAAAAGGATGAATTATGCCCAATTCACCACGAAGAAAAGCAAAGCGATTAGAATCCAAAGGTTTAGCGAAAATATCAGCAAGTTGCAACTTTGTGTCCAAAAACTGCAATTCAACATCTCCTTTCTCAACATGATCCCTCAAAAAGTGAAAACGAATATCAATGTGCTTTGTGCGTGAGTGTTGAACAGGATTCTTAGCAATGTTAATAGCACTAGTATTATCACAAAAGAGAGCTACTTTCTCAAAAGTAAGACCATAATCTTTCAAAGTAGATAAAAGCCAAAGAATCTGTGAACAACAACTAGCAGCAGCAACATATTCAGATTCAGCAGTTGATTGAGCAACACTAGATTGTTTCCTAGAAGACCATGCAATCAATGATGTACCAAGAAAATGACATGTTCCACTAGTACTTTTCCTATCAATTCTACAACCCCAAAATCAGCATCAGAATATCCACTTAAGCATATAGAAGATGAAGTAGAATACCAAATTCCAAACTCAAGTGTATGATTCAAATACCTCATTATTCGCTTGACCGCTTGACGATGTGAAGCACGAGGAGAAGCTTGAAAGCGTGCGCACAAACACACAGCAAATTGTATGTCTGGTCTAGAAGCAGTTAGATATAACAAAGATTCAATCATACTTCTATATTCCTTTTGATCAACAGCTTCACCATCTTCATCAGGATCCAACACAGCTGTAGAACCAATTGGTGTTGAAATTGGCTTGCAATTCTCCATCTTGAACCGTCTTAAAAGATCCTTCGTGTACTTCGTTTGATGCACAAAAGTACCTTGAGGTGTTTGCTTAACTTGCAATCCCAAAAAGTACGATAACTCACCCATCATGCTCATCTCAAATTCCCTTAGACCTTGTAGTCCGCTCACCTAGATTACCAATTATTTGTTCCGGCGGATATCGTCGTTGAATGTGCAAAGGAGCAGCGACTTCTAAAGTTGATCCACGTTCTGTATCAGTACTGGTCGAAGTAGTAATCTCTGGAGGACCATCTCGATCAGCATCAACAGTACCCGAACCCGACGCTCCTGGCCGGTCTGACCGCTCCTTCTGAGGCGGTCTGACCGGAGGTGTGCCGGCGGTCTGACTGGCCTGGCGCCCGGTTTGCCCGGCCGAGCCGACCTCATCGTCATCATTGTCGTAGTCGCTCTCGTCTTCAAAAATACGACCATCCTCCCCCTGAACCTGTGACAATGTACCTGCAACATCGGGTCTAGTTCCTGGACTAGCCTCATCAAAAGAAACTTCGCAAGTCTCAACAATTTTGTTAGTCACCAAAATAAGTACACGATAGCCACGAGTATGTGCGGGGTAACCAAGAAACAATCCATCGGTAGAACGTGCCTCAAACTTATCCAAATTTCCAGATTTCAAGACAAAGCACTTGCAACCAAAAACACGCAAATGTGAAACTTTGGGTTGATGTCCAAATCGAAGTTCATAAGAAGTTTTTCCAAGTTTAGATCTCAAGAAAACCCGATTTGAAATATAACAAGCAGCGTTAATAGCCTCAGCCCAAAATTTTCTAGGAGTTTTATATTCATCCAACATCGTTCTAGCCATCTCAACCAAAAACTTCATCGTATGCCATATGGAATCTCCATCAACCACGTGCATCAACTCTAGCCTAAGTATCCCGCATGATCTCTGACCACCACGGACGTCGTCTTATCCCCAAGCCGACTCCCGGTCCATCACCGCAAATACTCTCCCAAGGCATCGAGTCACCTACACATGAAATAAACAAAGAAACCATATTCCGAGACCAAGCTATCACAACTTGACTCATTAGTAGCAAACAGCAGTATTACATACATATAGTATCCATCTAGAAGTCATAATCATGAAATAATCACGGATATCCAAATAAACAACCCGAAATTGAAACCGACACAGCATCGGCCGGTCAGACCGCGGGCTGGCTGGTCTGACCGCGCGATACACGCCGGTCTGACCGGCAACCACTGCCCAGTCTGACCGGTCACATAAAATGATAGCTCCTGTAATTCACCTGTAAACCCAATCATCTCCAAAACCACTTCGTGAATAAATTCCAAATAACAAAACCAATAATCTCCAATGCCCAATTGTTCATCATAGAATAATAATCAAAAACACCTTTGATTTTACAGAATTTTCCAGGATTTAACGACGTTGTGCTTTCAGTGGGCGCTTGTGGTGACTTCGTCAATCTCTCCAGGATTTGCCGGCCCAGTCTTCGAAGATGCTCATAGGGGTAGGGTTTGCGTATATGTGTTCATAGTGGTGAGTGCGTGTGCATTGTGAGTTTCTGTGTTGTACTGTGTAATTCTCAAAAAAAAAAAAAACTCTGTATCTCGGTTAAGATTTAAGAAGGTAAAGAAAATATTAAATTAATTATTGAGTTCTCTTAGTAGAACGCATGTACTTACCAAGTTATTGTAGTAAATACTAAATCGCACCCACCTATTAAGTTTGTTGTATCACGAGTACAATTTACTCTTTATCTAAATATACAAGTAATACACTATAGGAGAGAGAGAAAAAAGAACACGACAAAAACAAGCAGCTACAGCTACAGCTAGGGTGCTGTTTGGTAGGGCCAAATTCGGGCCGTACCAGGTCCTATTGCAGTTGCAGCCACGTCGCGGTGACTCGGATCAGACTGGGGGCAACCAACAAGGAACAAGATGAATAGAATAGATGATGGGATCAGGGCTGGATCGGCGGCTGGCCCTGCATCTGCGTGCTCCTCTCTTGCTCTTCGCGCAGCTTGCGCCTCGTCACCAGCTCCATCTCTTGCTCTTCGATCAGCGGCCGCCTTCTCTCTTCCTCCTCAAGCTGTATATGCAATCCCGAGTTACCGCCGCGAGACTGGAGCGGGTCTACCACATGGGCGTGTGTCAGCAGAGCCCATAGGATCGTTATAAACTCGCCGCCGGTCGCCATCCGGGTGGCGTGTGCCACCGCCCTATCCGACGGGGAGATGTACAGCATCAGGTTCGCCCAGAAGGCGGCGAGCACCTTCCACCGCTCTCTCGTGTCCTCGATCCCGTCGACCACGTACACGGCGACACTCGCGCCCTGAGACAGGATCTTAAACACGTTCACCGTGTCGTTTCTCGTCGAGTTGTCCAGCTCGATCATCTTCTTCACCTTCTCCTCATCGGAGTCGTAGCTGTAGATGATGTCCTTGCTTTTCTGCGCATCCTCGTGGTCCATCACTATTTTTGAGCGCCCCAGCTCGATCAGCTTCTTGTACTTTTCCTCGCGGGACTTGCCGCCGGCGAGGAAGTCGCGGGCATTATGCAGCGTGCCCTGAACTATATCGACTTGCTCCTGTATGTGTTGTCCTGCACTAGCTCCGGCTGGAACGCTATCAAGTACGCGCAGTACCCTGACAACTTCATCGCGACCTCGTGATTCCTCGCGAACTCGTCGTCGGTGGTGGTAGCGCCGTTCTCCATGCTCAGCCCGTAGTCACAGATGCTCGTGGCGATGTGCCACTTTAGGATGTAATAGGAGCAAGACGTCACGGTCGAGGTCGAAGTCGATGATGCCCTTCCGATACAACCACATCCTCCCGTCGGTGATGTTGCCGTCGCAATTCTTGAGCTCAGGAATGCAAGTGAATGAATCCAATCCTATCTCCTCGGCGAGGTAATACCTTATTGAAGTAGGGCACGCTACGGCAACACAGGACTGACGGGGTGGGGGCTTGCTGTCTACTTGGCGAGCCTTCACTGCTCTGCGAGCTCCGCGTCGAACAGAAAGAAGCAAGTAGGGGGTGTTGCCGTAGCGCGCCGGGGAGCAAGCGTAGGCAACCGAACTAAATAAGGCTAAAAAAAAGTAGAGTGCATGCTGTCGCAGAGCTAAGAATCAAGTCACTCAGGAAAGCTAATCCATGGGGAATAGAAATCCCCGTCTGAAGACCGAGCTACCACTTTCATAAACCCAGCGGCCCATCACAGACAAGGAAATCGTTCCAATTCTATATATGAAAAAAAAAGAAAGAGGAAAGCGTAAATCAATTTAGTTATCTTAGCTCTTTCAAGGAATCTTCTCTAGAGCGGCTCCGCGCACCTGCTGACACCTTTCGAAGCACTTTCACGTGTGAACCGAAGTCGTCTTGCCGAACTCCTTCCTTTCTCATTTAAATTTGGAATGCTAATTCTGTTTCTGAGGGCGGAGCTATGCCCAAAAATGTCTGAAGGCTCTCGTTTACTTCAATAAAAAAAGGTAGGTCATAACACAGATTGAATTAGACCTTACTCAATCACTCATCGCTGGAAAAAGTAGAGCGATTGCCATATAGCTTTTCCTATTCAGTTCTAGAACTAGTGGTTACAGCGAATGAGCAATTCTTTCTGTTCGACGCGGAGCTCGCAGCCTCCCCACCCTTGCTTAGCGTTCCACTTGTGATCCTGGAGGATTGGCCAGAAGAAGAAGAGAAGTGCGCCTTCCCGGTAAGGAAGAGGATAAAAAGGTGCTGTCATCTATCTCGACCTGTTTCCCGAGGCGTTGGAAATGAAGACCGGCTCGGAGAATCACTGGCTTTTGTTCTGCTGCCAATGGACTAAAGACGGCTCATGATCCATTCACTTTACTAGCTGTTCTTGACGGGTTTCAACGTCCTCGAAGCTACAATCCCTACTTGAGCTCAGTAACCTAATAGGAATGGCTAACATTCTAGTAGTGCTCTACAGTTTTCCTTTGCTCCGAGGAATCCTACCTTCCCCAAAGGTAGAATCCCTCTCACTTTAAAACACTAGAGTTTTGGGTACGCCACCGGCTTTGTCCTGCTTTTCTAAGCTTACGTGCACCATGGTTGGGCTCCTTCTTGAGTTGAACTACCCCCTCGGCACTGGGAGCTCCTGATAATCCCTTTTTGGAAAGGAACGCGTCCACCGTACTGGCTATTTTCGTTTCGTGTAAAACGTATCTATCGGCACGGCGTTCCTGGTGGTGGTTTTGTGTTTCTTTGAATAATAGGAAGAGGCCGCCAAGGCGCGGAGCGATGAGGGCCACGTAGACTATTCTGAGGTGGTATGATAAATCCATGATCAACTGATGTAGCTAGTGTGACTAAAGCAGCAGCCGGGAAAAGAAACTGCTCCGAAGAAAGATATTGGGGTTCCCAATGCTTCTCCACGCCCAACGAGATGCGCCAACCTCGGGATGCTTTACTCCTAACCCCACGACGGTTCTGAGACGGAGCTTAACCTGAGTCTCGGTTAAGAACGGCGATCCCTCTCACTTTAAAACACTAGAGTTTTGGGTACTAAAAAAACGAGTGGTTTCCGGGCTCAAGTCAACTAGATGAAGGGTTTCTTTGTAGTGAGGGAACGAGTTACTGAACACAGTGAAATATCACGTTTTGTCATGTCATGCACATGTGTCTTTCCCTCGATCCCAAACCTTGACTGGACGTATAGGTATGCGAGCAGGTTCCAGTCGTTGGTAATGTCAGGGAAGCCAACATTGGCATTGCTCCTGAGTTAGCCAAAGAGATCGCGGAAGAAGTGGATGTTATCGTAAACTCTGCAGCAAATACCACTTTTGATGAGAGGTTCGTGAAGGAGTTAGTTAATGATGTTTGAGCATGTACTTTTTTTGAGTGTCTATTTATTTTCGATTGGTATCTATGGATTGATCACAAGCCGAAACATGGTTAGAGCTCTAATATGCCTTGAACTTATACTGAATTCAATTAATCTTAATCTCGTAACATTTTCTGATCTATTTGATAGCCGCCAATTAAAAGGAGACATTTTCGCGTGGCTTATGTAGTGGTCGGCATTCCTACGTGCTCCGACTGATCCCCACAGGAGATTATGTGAGGGGTCTTGGAAACTGTCGTCTTGCTCTTCCACCGTCCGGGCTCCCTTTCCTCCCTATGCTCCCCCGGCGCAGGCCCACCACGCTTCGCGCCTGCGGCGCGATGATAAAGGGCGCCCCTTGGCATTTCCTGTGGGGGAGTCTGATTGATCCAATCACGACGAATGATGTCAACCCCCTCCTACTGGTAATTCACCGTCCCGCTCTTATGGGCAGACAGAAAGATCGGATTCGAAAACTGCCTCCTCAAGAAGAGTGCCCTCGGCGGCTAGGACACACGCTGGGTACTATTTGTGGAAAGTGATGCTTGGGATGAGCAAGTGCATTTGTTGGCTTTCGAGCAGTAGCGGTAACTCGTTCCCTCACTACAAAGAAACCCTTCATCTAGTTGACTTGAACCCCATTCAACTCAACTCGATTTTAGGTTTTGAATAAATCACTGATGGACGGAAGGGAGCGGAGGCCAGCTCCCTTCCTATGAAAGACCCGAGCTTACTGGGATGATACCCCTGGAGGGGGGATCATTCAAGTAAGGGAGGGAATACACGCGCACACGCATCCGCGTGTGCGCTCATGCGTAATAGAACACGTGCGCATGCACGCACCAATAGATCACGTGTGCATACGCATGCGCACATCACACGCGCGTGCACGTGCGCGTGCGAGCACGGCGTGGCTCACCTCCGTGGTCAAGCGGATGGAGCGAGTCATCAGCCATGAGTCCAGGGCCTCGGCCTCGATGGAGAACCATGATAGGAAGGTCTTGATCCAGTGAGGATGGATGTTGTCGAGGAGGAAGTATTGGCCGATGGTTCCCTTCCAGTACCTCGTGATGGTACTGAAATGGCACAACACCTTGAGAGGGACCTCCATGAGCGTCCTGTGCCATGACTCATTGCGCACGTACCGACACATCATCTTCACCTTGTGCCAATCGGAGAAGATGAAGGTAAAGAACTGATACGACTCGAGGAAGATGTACCAAACGATTACCAAACGGGTGACAAGGAGGTCAAGGTTGAAGCCATGGATGATGATGTTGTTGGCATCTCCACCGTCTCCGGGACCAGGCCGAAGCGGTCGGTATCGAACAAGGTCTGGGGAGAAGAGGGTGAATAGGCTGGTCACGAGGATTGCGGCATACACGACAAGGTCAGGAGCCAGGCTGTCCTTGATCGATGGATAACGAGCATAGAAGAAATCAAAGAGGAACCCAAGCTCGGCCTCGACCACCCGGTACGCCCTATCGAGGTCTTGGTCATCGGCGAGGAGCCCCTTGACGACGAAGTCCCATGACTTGCCTTCTTGGAAAGGGAGGGCAAAACGACCAACATGATCGACGGCGAACCTTAACCTGAGCATCTTGAAGAGGGCGAAGGACAGGCATAGGTCCCGCCGCCGCGCCACACCTCGATCCCCTCCACCGTCGCTCAACTTCAGCAGTTTCCCTTTGCATTGCCAGACCTTCTCGACATCCACCGTCTCCGGAACCCTGTAGGCTACCTGTTTGACTTGCTGCCCGAACTCCACCTTCTCCACCTCTTTGCCATCGATGAGGTAGATGTACTCCTTCATGGTTCCGGGGTCATAGTTGCCCTTGCAAGATCGGACGCCGGTGCTGCTCGGTGGCTCATGCTCTATGTAATCCAACACGACCTGGTTCTCCTTGGTGAGCCCATGGGAGCGATTCGTCGACAGGTACGCCTTGACCCTCAACCCCAACCGCACCACGCTCAAGCTCCAGAGGAGGAACAGGCTGACGAGGAAGGTGCCACGGAGCTGGCCTTTGTAGTAGAGGATGAGGAAGAGGAGGTAGACGACATGGAGGGCCTGGTTCATCATGGACCTCGTCTGCTAGCTGCTGTTGTTGAAGCTGAACGCCGTCATGGTGTCGGCGGTGCCGAGGAGGAGGAGGAGGAAGCAGGCCCAGACGACGAACAGCTCGTTCTGGATGGACGACGACTGCATCAACCTGATTGTGTAGGAGATCACCGGGTAGTTAAACATGAAGGCTCCCCAGACAAGGAGCCTAAGTAGGGCGCCGCCTCGAGTTGGATAGGACAAGGACGCCGACGAGGAGGCAGCCCACTGTCACTAGGACCTCGATCCTCGCCAGCTGCCCGGAGGAGCTGGAGGCGAACTGCTTCCCGGCCTGGGTCGCATTCCTCGCTGAAGCAACAATTTGATCCATGGTGGCCTAGTAGTAGAAAGGAAGCAAGGTCAAATGGAGGAGATGAGAGGCTAATGATGGAGTAGTACATAGCACTGGAGTCTGGAGTAGGCAGGCTCTATATAATCGTCATGAATAAAACTGGACGCTCCGAGAAGACCGCATCGACCACTTCACACCATCGTGGAGAAAGAAATGACTAGAGCCATTCAGCCAAGTCAATATCTATATATACATCTTGTCCTTTTAAAAAGCTCCTATGAAGATTTAAACTTATTAGAACCTTAGTACTACTCAGATCACTGTAACCACTAGGCTTCGTTAAAGTGATGTAAGTCAATATAACTTCATTAATTATTTGCCAATGATTACAGGAGCTGGCACCATCGTGAAGGGAAGAAAAACAAAGACTAACAGCTAAGTCATATAAACTTTATTACTCCGTATTTACTAATGAAAATGAAGTGATATGTATACACCTAGCTAGTTAGCACACTGGGCGAGCTTTAATTGTCAGGATTAAAAATCTATGGATCTTACATGTAAGAACTAGCTAGAACACCATAATAGTAAATCACAAGGCGTGGGTTAGCCGATCCAGGTTCAAGCCTCACCCTCTCTTAATAAATTCCGATAAGTTTTTAAACGGATCGGAATCGTTCAATGGTGTATTGTCATGAAACCATTTTTTTACTGGACTTTAGTGGGAGAAACCAAAGTTTGTTGTCATGAAACTATTTTGTGAGGTGAATTTATAGGAGCGAATTTCATATTGAGTTATTTGAGGGGCTAAGTTTTCAACTAAAAAATATTCCATATATCGATGCAGGGTAAAAGATACCCTTCTCTAAAAAAACACAACTTAAAATGGCACTTATTTTTTAATAGAGGGAGTTATTGCTTCAAATATTCCAAGGAGCTGACACCATCGTGAGGAAAAAACAAAGACTAACAATTACGTCAATATGAACTCTTTCTTTTGAGAGAATCATTATAAACTTTATTATTTGCTAATGAAAAAGAAATGATTTACACCTACGTACCACATGGGAAGGAGCTGACACCATCGTGATAAGCAAAAATAACAAACATTTTCGAATAAGACGAACGGTCAAACATGTTTAAAAAAGTCAATAGCGTCAAATATTTAAGAACGGAGGGAGTATTTGCTTACAGCAAGAAAACGATTGTGCTAATTGTTACAGGCTAACAAAATCCTTCAGCTTTCTCAACCATATGAGGTATTCTTCGTTTTCGTTGTAGATCATGTACTCTTGCAAGAATTTTGCGGCCATGGGTGTGATCCCACGCAGCTCCAGGTACTTGTTCAACGCCTTTTGCAGCCTTTCATCGAGGTCACTGCAGCAGACAGGGCAAGGCAAATTGCACATAAGAACTCGGTGATTAGTTGAAGAATTAATTAGACTGTTCAATAATTTAGATTTTGGTTATCTTACTCGAAATCAGGACCCTCATCTGCGATCATTTCATTGTTATCATCCTCTGGTGGCTGCATCAAGGACAAGGTGTCGATGACGATCTCTTCAGGATGGGCAGTGCAGGAGAATTCAAGAATCTGTCCATCTCCCTTTGAGATGGTGACGGTGAGAGGAATGCTGGATTTGGAGGGAACCTGAATCTCTTCGTACTCAGATTCATCGCTGGTCCATCTTTTCTCACATTTGACCTTGGCAGTGGCAGGCTCAGGTTCATCGTCACTATCAAGGCTGTCCATGGAAACCTGAAGCTCAATCTTCTCACCATGGTAAGTTCTTGTGAGAGTAGTTGCATTCGAGCCCTCTCCATAATTGATTTTAAAGAATTTAAAGATTTTAAAGGGGGAGTTATTAGGGATCTCCTCGGCCTGTATCAGTATGACAATGAAAATGAGGCCCTCAGTCAGACAGTCACAGCACATTGCTCTTAAGGAGAGCATGAAAATTATTCAAAGCATTAAACTTATATATCATATATAATTGCGCAGAGTAATCAAACTGGCATGAATGTATAGTTCAGGAAAACAATCTGGTTATGCATAATCGCAGAGAAAGGTACAGGAACTAGATAGAATGATTAAAACTTACCAGCAGAGTTTTAAGCGGAGAAAAATTTCAAAATAAACGACTTTAGACATCAGCACTAATAGAACAAGAATACAGGAGACAAAAAAGGTACTACAATTCATAAGGCACAATAGCAAGGCATAATGAATTCTTATGAGGAAGACACAAAACCTTGCACAAGAATTAAACAAGGCACAACAACAATGATCAAGCACTAAAATAGTGCAGTAACTGCAAATAAATAACACCAAAATCTACTATAATCAAGAGAAGTTAAAGTTAATATGAGCATGAAAAAGTGGAATAGCAAATAGTCCACATCATTGTACCAAATATTACCTCAATCTCAGCAAAGCAATTGCAATGCTGTAAACATGATTATGCTACAAAATGCAGTATGAAAATTAGAAGAGCAAAAATAAGTTAAAAATCATCTTTCTCTTTAAAGTTAAATAACGAATCCCAATCCTACTATAGCAACATATAGAACATAACGCAAACAACATATAAAGTACCTAACGGCGACAAATTGCTAAGTTTATTTCATAGTAGTATATAATACGACTAAAATCAAACAAACAAAGGGGATTCGATGATGTCAAAAGATTGTTCTCTGATTAGATAGAGCAGAAGATCGAATAGCAGCATTTTGATTTAGTGAGATTCAGGAACTCGCGCGCGCACGCACCCGGTCTTGGTCGTCGTCGCTCTCCTCCTCGGCGTCCTTGATCGCGTTGTCGATGACCCTGACGAGCTCACTGTCGAAGGCGGGCTTCGTCAATGGGGCCGACGACGAGAACGGCATCGAGCGGGGCTGCGGCCGCGCCGCCGCGGCGGCCAGTGGGCGGAGCAGGGGGAGGGTGGATGTGGCGGCGCGGCGAGCGGCGGCGAAGAGAGCCATGGCGACGGTGGTGCAGCGGCGGATGACGATCGAAGGTTTAGTTAGGGTTTTGGGGGGTTTACGACTTGTGGAGAATTGGAGATGAAGATAAAAATCTCTACCAAATATATGGAAAGGATCATTCTGTTGTCAATCATATTTGTTTGCTTCTTGGAGAAGAAGATAAAAATCTCTACCAAATATCGTTATCCGTTAATTAAATTCAATTAAGAATTGTTGTCCATTTAATTAATAAATTCAATTGTTCTTTTACGGATTTTCTGTTTACCCCCTTGCTTTGCTCATTATCTAATCATCATTGTTTAAGCGTTCCTAGTAGTGGTTTAAGTTTTGAACAGACATCCATAGAATAATTCTTTTCACATAGAAGATCATTTCAGCCATCATAATTCAAAATTCCACACAAAATTCAGATAAGCAGCACGAAGAAACGGTAAAAGGCTAGTAAAATAAGCACTGATATCATAAGTGCCAATAGCCTCAGATTGACTACTGGGCATCAGAAATAGCACATTGCAGGGAAGGCAGTTTCCCTGGTTGTTGCATTGCTTCGCATAATTCTAGTAATCCTCGTTACATATGAAGGTATGCTAAAAAGACTAAGCTACAAAAAATTCTGCCAAATTGCTCGGCAATTTCTCATTGCCGGACGAAGTCCTTCAGCTTGGTCATCCACCCAACGTACTCCTTGGTCTGCTTGGTCACCATGTAATCGTGCATGTAGTTGGTGGTCGGCAGAGTGATCCCTCTTTGCTCCAGGTACTTGAATAGGCCCTTCTGCACATTCACCGGTAGCTCACTGCAGTAGAAAGAAGCGATTCGGTGAGGATTATGAGTGGAGATG
Organism: Oryza meridionalis; assembly: GCA_000338895.3. Lineage (NCBI taxonomy): Eukaryota > Viridiplantae > Streptophyta > Magnoliopsida > Poales > Poaceae > Oryza > Oryza meridionalis. Next base: position 2,156,394 of record CM002524.2, read on the forward strand.
GTGCTCAAGAAGGATTGAGAAATGGAGATGGAAACCGGTGTTCTTACGTGAATTCAGGGCCCTCATAGGGGAATTTCTCATCTCCTTCTGCGGCTGCATTCTCCACTATCAACATGTCGTCAATGGTGATCTCCTCGCGAAAGGCTGTGCAGGTGAACTCAAGTTTGGGCCCAGAGCCCTTGGAGACTGTCACCTTTAGAGACACGCTGCTATCTCCAGCGCTCTCGTCTTCGTCTTCGTCTTCATCTTCATCATCCTTGCTAGCATTCTTGCCCTCACCCTCGTCTTCTTCGTCGTCAAACTCAGGGCCCCCTTCTAAATTTGGCATGCTGACAATGACCTCAATCTTCTCATCTTTGTAGTCCCTTTTCAGAATAACCACACTCATCCCTTCTTCGTCAAGGATTTCAAAAGGGAAGTTTTCCGGAACAGGTTCCTGTTGCAAGAAAGATAAATGGGTAAGATGAAACACCTTTGGAATATTCAATAACAGATGTTAAATGCCTTGATGTCAAACCAGCATGTCAATTTTACAGCTAGATGTCACACCTGCAGATGTAATTTTACAGCTTTGATGTCAATTCGTTCATTCACTTTTCAGGGTTATGTGGAAATGATTATTCAACCTCAATGTCAGTTCTAATATTGCCCTTGCCTGGAGCTTCCAATTGATCAAAATATTGAAACCAAACCATCACAAACTCTATCATCAGTCCCACTATTTGTCTATTCCAAAGTCATACCGCTTTAAAAGAATCATTAGAACGGTTCAATGATGTGAAACAAGGAAAACGCTTAAGAAACTATTTGCTTACACAAGGGTATAAGACTTCTCTCCAGACATTCAGGTCAAACATGACAAAATAGATGCAAGAACGTTATAGGATCCTTGAAAACCAGATGAGCATTGCATAGCTGACGCAGGGAATAAATCTAAAGTCTTAACAACTCTCTGAATGCCAGTTGCAATAAACAATTGCCAATAAACTATCACTTAAAGAATACAGACACCTAGACTAATGACTTAAGATAAAAAAAAATTAAACAGAAGATATCGATGCATGAGTAAGATGAACAAATTCTCTATTCTCTAACTGCCACCAGCATACCGAAGTAACAATACGTCATCAGTCACCAATTGATCTGTATTAAGAGAGAAGCGCCGAACGAGACTGCAAAAGTAATCTATTTTAGGTGAAAGCAATCGTAAATATATTTCCCAATTGTAGTGTTCAATTAGCAAGAGATGCCCATTTTTTATCAACCAGTTACCAGTCGACGTGTAGCATTCACGCAAGACAGCACTATAATTTGACAAAACCTCACCAAAATTCATCAATCCCCAAGACAAAATCACTGACCAATATGACAAAATAATATCTCATTTGGCGCGCCAAATCAGTCAAGTTTCGATGACAGTAGTACAGTATCGCGCAAGAGAAAAGCGCGCGTCTCACTCTCACCTGCTCGTCGATGGCGAGGTAGTCCTGCGCCTCCCTGATCTCCGCGTCGATGGCTCCGGGGAGGTTCCCGGCGCCGGACCCCTTCTTCTTCTTCGCCTTGACCTTGCTCTCCATCACCACCTGCCCCGAAGAGGCGCTCGACCCCTGCGCCGCCGCGCGCAGGGAACCCGCGAGCGGCTGCCGCTGCAGCGAGAGCAAGGGTGTTCCTGCGCGGGCCGCGGACGAGACGCCGGGGAGGAAGGCGGCGGCGGCGGCGGCGGCGGAGACGAAGGCCATGGCGAACGCGGTGGCGAAGCGAAGGAGAGAAGAGAGGAGAGGGAAGGGGATAAGGAAAGGGAAGAGGGGTTTTGGATGAGGCTTATACCTACCGTTTAGTGGGACCCACCTGTCGGTTACACTACTTGCCTCCTGTCCTCTTTCAACGATTTCATTTTTAGAAAAAATCAACAGAACTTGCGTATGGGTTTTTTGTGCTTGTAAAATTAATTATGACTGTGTTTAGTTCACACTAAAGTTTGGTTGAAATTGATACGATGTGATAGAAAAGTTATGTGTGTATGAAAGATTTGATGTGATGGAAAGTTGAAAGTTTAAAAAAAAACTTTGGAACTAAACAGGGCCTATACTTCTCCAAATGGTCTAGCACTATGATTTGATACAACATCTAAAGCTTTGTTTGGCTCTTGTAGTTAGATAATCCCTCGTGCATGATTAATTAATTATTAAGTATTTTTTAAAAAGAAGTATATAAAACAACTTTCTTATGTAATTTTTTCGTGAAAATATATCGTTTAACAATTTTGAAAGCGTACCACATGGAAAACGAGATAGTAAAGCTAGGAAAATATATTCTTTTCAAAAAAAAAAGAAAATAGAGAGAAGAAAACAACCTCAATGTAGTGCCTGGATCGATTTTCATCAAAGAAAGAAACAGTCAAGCGTTGCATGACAATTAAAGGATCATCATTGGGCATCAACAAGAACATTTAATTTACAAGACTTTGCTGTGCTACACATTGGAAGCAAGTGCTTAGATTACATATAGTAGTAATAGTATTATGCATGTGTAATTACTGTTTCTGATTCTGATTGAGAGCCTGCAATTTGGCAGGAACAAGATCGAGCTACTATACAAACGGCAGAGACAGAGACAGAGACAGGGCCCCCATTTGCAAGGCCTTTCCTGTCAATTCATCTCGCCTTTATTATTATCGATTGATAATTCCAAGATAAGAAGGAGAAAAAGAAGAAGAATTAAAAAGGCGGGAATTATTACTGTAATTAATAATCCTCCAAGAGAAGAGACGACCATGACATCACAGGAGCTGGGCGTCGCGGCTGGCCGGAGAAGGGAAGACGGGCACCTCGGCGAAGCGGAGGCGGCCGGAGTCGGCCGCGCCGCCTGCGAGGCGGACGTAGTAGGGCGCCCGGGGCGACGCCGACGGCGACTCGTTGGTGAACGGGTTGCCGATCGGCGTCTGCCCGCCGTTGGCGTAGTGGACGATCGCCCTGTACAAGAACGGCAGCAACCCCTCCATGGCTTCTTCTTCTCCCTCTTCTTCTTCTTCTTCTTCTTCTTCTTCTTCTTCTTCTTCTTGCCAAGCAAAACAATGGAGCTAAGCAAAGCAAGAACCCTCTCTACCTCTGTCTGTTTGGTGGTGCAACTGCAAAGGATAAAGAGGAAGAAAGAGAGGCGTGTGGGTATTTAAGGGCACAACTGCAGATTAGTATAATAAGGTGAGCCTTGAGATTTTTTTTGACTAAACTAATAAATGCTGATTAGTGGATAACAACTGGCTTAGCTTTGCTCAGCTAAGCTACTAGCTAGCTAGCACAAGGAAATGGTCAAATGAGAGAGCCACATCAATTGGAGAAGATGATGATGGGATGCATGCACGCATGCCTGTGGACTTGTGGATAGGAAAATGGATTTTTTGTAAGCAGAACAAAGATGCTGTTTACACTTCAGGGGGACACACAAGGTGCATTAGTTTTTTGTGATGAAACAGCTATTGGAATGTAAGGTGTCACACAGGAACAAATCAGGGGGCAATTGGGTTTTGTGGTGACTGCTGGTTTCTGATTGGAATTATGACTAAAATAGGACAGCTTCTGCTGATTCTGGTCTGGGTGTTAGGGGAGGGAGACCAATCCAATATAATCATATAAAGAATATCAATGGCTTTGTGCTTGAAGGAAGGGAAAGCCACAAAAAAAAATGGGAAAAAATGATGCACAGATGTGGTTTGAAGACAAGGGACATCTTACCTGACCTCAAAAGGGTATATTGTAATGGAGTTTGTTGTGTTTTCCCTCTTCTTTTTCTGTGTTTGTTAGTGAAGCTTGCAATTGAGGCCTCAACTAACCCTATAATAAAGACAAAAACGATAAAAGGCTAAATCCGAAGTCTGGTGAACCATCGTTCTCAGGTATCCCAATAGAAAGAATTGGGTCGACTTTAAGCATCATCCAAGTTGTGAGAATGACACCCTACTAGGTCAGAGAAGCAGACAAAGGGTAGATATATATATTTTTTCTCTCTTGAACTGAGTACATTACAAACTGCTCACGGAACTGCAGCTGGTTCAACAGGAATAACTGTAACACCGAGAAGAATAACAGGGTACAACAGTGTGAAGTTCTTACATATATATCCTCAGGGCTTCAATTTGCACCTCTTGGTAACACATAATTTAACTTTCCAGGAAGAATTTTCTAGCAGCATGTGGCAAATCTCTCTACATAAGCTACCTATGCTCAAGGCTGGCTGGCTCTTAATGAGACAATTCCTCCGTGTAAAAGAAGCGCAAGTCAACGGGGGTAAACAGGATATTGCTTACAAAACCGGCGAGGCAACGATCCAGGTTTCATGGATACACATCACCTAGATCAGAACACGCCTACGAGCTAAGATGGAAGATTTGACAGTCTGGTTTGTATTTGTTCTTGGAAGCAGCCTGCTCAAACTTCTTCAATGGCCCTTCATTCTCTCTCAAGCCAGTCTGGATAAAGTATCGCGACCACCACGAAGAACTCCGCAACTTTGCCTGCGAAAAAAAGTCCATGTCACCAAACTTCTAGTCTTCGATATAGCTCAATTATTTATATTGTGTTCTAGAAAATACTAATGCATGCATAACATCAAACAAATCAACGGTTATTCCATTCCTCTCCAAACAAGTAACCATCAAAAGCATTAATGGACAGCCTAACAGACTAAGCAATACTAGTCAATAGGCAACAGCATCTTCGTAACTGCCAACATACAGAATGCAATTGAAATTATATTCCATGATGTGATATACTTATATACTACCGTATAATGAAAAGAACACCATACATGCAACATCGCTACAACATCAACAAAATGCTAAGCATGAATATCCAGAACATCGGTAACCTATTAAAAGCATAAAACCATTCTACAACTTTTATAAGCTGCCTTTCTGGATCATGGACATGGAATGCGTCAAATCAATCCTTTTGTGTCAGTACGGTACTGGTCTTAGAGGTCATTCAACAAATTAATTTGCATGTAGCTATTAGAGGTCATCCATACGTACCGGTCTTCCGAATTTTGGTAGTTCAGAAACCTTAGCCTTCTGTTGACCTGGATTGCCTGAAATTAGTGTATCAAAAATAAATAGTTCAAATTTTCTATAGCTTACACCATTACAAATAGTGTATATATACTCCACAGAAATGTTAAGAAACAAGCACTTTAAAAGGTCCAAAAGTCAAACCATACTAGTACTAGAATAAATGTTACAGTATTGTTTTACTATTCTCCTTTAGTCAAAAGAATATAAATATCATTAGTATGGGGCTATGGGCTTTTTAGGATGCATCCAATTAAAGAGCACTAGAAATAGCAATGATGATTGCACAACCAAACATCAAATAAACGAAGCTTCATTTTAAATGTAAGATCTAGGGAAAATGAACAATCAGTATGCTATCACTTCAGGTCTGACCAAACTATCATGACATTTAAAATGAGGAGAATCATCATGTACATCTACAAATATAGCCGTTTATGTGTCAACTATGATCATCAACAAGTATGCGATTAACTCAAAGAAATAAATACCGGCAAAGATAACAAGACCATCTGTAGAAATCCTTGCTAAATCTGGAAGTGTTTTGTTCAGATATCTTGGGGTCAAATAATCCAAAGCATCTGATACAATAACAAGGTTAAAGGAATCTTGGCGGTATGGAAGAGGGAACTTGATATCAGCCATACGAACAAAGCCCTTGCGCACAAGGCTTTTGCAGCTACTATCAGTATCCTCCAAATCATAAGGCTCCACTCCCCATGCTTCAACCTTCCCTTCCTTCAACAAGTTAGAAACTACTGTACAACTATCTGGGCCAACATGGAGAACCTTATGCAACTCATTGCCATATGCCTTTTTAAGATAAGGAAGTGCTTGCATGACTTCTGGTGTACAAGAACCTGAATGCAAATGCAAAGGAAAGGTTGAGATAATGAGAAGCACAAAACTTCTCCCAATAACACGTGTGAAAAGGAATGCAATGGAGATTCCTCTCCCAGAGAGGGTCTTATAAGTTATAACTATCATTTTCCAATATATTTTATCAAAATTTAGAGGGTTATCTATTAGTCAATCATGAAGCTTAGGATAATACAGTAAACTACATTGCTGTTTGTACCACACATCAGACACTCAGACAGCCAAATTACATTGGTAGGACAGTTTCAAAATTCAGCGGGGGAAAAATAATTATCACATGGTCCATGTTGATCATGTCATACCAGTTGAATTCTTTATATTCTGTTCATGGCCTAATGAAGAACAACACCGAAGGCATCAACAAAGAAAAACAATGAAGACAGAAACATTCATGGAGAATAAAAAACCAAATGCAGTATCTCCAGGATGCTTATATGTAGGATTGCACAACACCTATTTCTTACTGCAGCAAGTATCAGAAGAAATTGAAGAGATAAATCAACGATGCATTAAGAGAGGTTAAAAGATGACAGCAGCATATGATTTGGCACACAAAGAATAATATACCTTCAGACCTGCTCACAGCTTCTCTGCTTGTAACTGTTACACCTGGCCATTGGAGAAAAATGACAATTAGAAGTATGAGCTGGTCCACGATATTTGGCACTTAAAGTATGAGCCGGTCCACTTTGCTATCGCTAGGAGCAGAACAGTTCAACGTATAAAAATCACAAAATATATTCATACCACAGTGCAATCTCAGTTAACAATTGAATATCCCAAGTTGATTTTGTTTTGATATTTCAGAAAATCATGACAGCAACAATGCAGTACCAATAAGAAAATGCAGGTACAATGCTGCAGCAATGTCACTGAGCACTAATTGTGACGGCAACAATCAGTGATGTCGTCTAGCACGCCCACCCCTACCTCCAAATCTATTATTTAAGTTGCTACTACCTTTTTTTTTAATAGAAAGCAGAGAATCAACAGAATAAGCCAACAGAGTGAGTTAGTATGTGTTACTCTCGCTACGGTTTTTTCACCATTTTGCAATACAAACTAAACGGAACAAAAATAAACAGGTGAGGAAGAATATTCAAGTGGAGTTCAAGCTGACCTGAGCCGCTATTGAAGTAGGCGATCAGAATAATGACACCCTGAAACCCCAAAAAAAAGCACGCATACTTCCGTCAGCCGACCACATGGGAAATCCTAACAACTAAAATTGACGACCAAAAAAGAAAGATGAAAATTACCAGGACCACGAGGGCGATGGTGAGCACGGGCGGCGAGCGTGACTTGGGGTGAAGCAGGCCACCGACAGACGGCAATCCCCCATCCGCCACCCGCCGGCTCGGATTCACCGACCTCCTCGACATCCACTCCGAGCCCTCTCCAATCCAAACCGCCCAACCTCTCCCCCCACCCCCGCTCGATCGATCACCTGCTCGCACCCAACAATATCATCCCGTCATCAGAAATCCAGATCCCCCTACAGCCCACAGATCGGAATCCCCCCCCCCCCCCCCCAACGCAGCAGCAGAAGCAGCAGCAGCAGCAGCAATACCTCCGATGGAAGTGGCGGAGGAGGAGGGGGAACCCCCGAGAGCGGCGGCTAGGGTTCGGGGAGGAGAGGGGATTCGCGGGGGGCGGCGCGGATCTGAGGCGAGTGAAGCAGGCAGCGGCGGCGAGGTGGGTGGCGATCCGACGCGATAGGGACGGGGGGGAGTGAATGATACGGTGACACGGGATTATATACGGCCGCGTGCTATGCAATGGTGGTGGTGGGATTAGCACGCCATTAGCAAGGGATTTAGTGGAGCACAACCCGAATTCCGAGACGGGAGATGGGGGAATTTGGGGATGTCGGTCGCCGTCGCCTGCTGTCACTGACAGGTGGGGTCTACCGGTCTTTTGGTTTTCCTTTTCTTTTCTTTGCTTCGCTGGCCGTCGGCCTGGCCCGGTGGGTTCCGGCCCAACCCACTGGGCTGAAAGTACTTACATGTTATTACTAGTCAATGGTCAAATAGGTCTGGAAAATTGTCAATGGTCAGCACAGAAAATGTGGTACGCCCTCCGTCCTAAAAACATAAAAGCATTTTTTTCATAGTGATAGATAAAACATTTTTAATCTTAACCAATAATAAAATAATAATAATAATAATGTAAAATTAATGTTACTAGATTTATCATTAAACAAACTATCATAATATGCAATTTTTTTATTTAAAACATTTTATTTTTATAGATATTGTTGGTCAAAGTAGCATCTCGTAAATCGTATAAAAATACTTATATTTTGGGACGGAGGGAGTAGCTAATATCTGAAATTTTAGTGTACCTAACACTAACAAATGTTCCATCGTGCAACTCTCTGGATTATTATGCCAACTGATTAGCACCCAGTATTTCCAGTTCATTCCTGCCCAGGAAAGCCAAATGGTCAAACACGTCTCACGGATTCGCATTTCATTTGACCATTTAGTCAACATCATTTCCATCTCTTAAGCATTTGCACATTTATTAATGTCATATGATCGTGTACTACTCCTCCTCTCTGCACTTGGGGGAAAAACAGAGAATATGGCGGCAATATACTAGTAATACTATTCAGCAACTAATTTAATCAGCACTCTCAAATCTACTGGATCTCTTCCTCCATCTCTATTGTTCATCACTTGCAGAAAAGAGTCTCCTTCGTGGCGTTTCCAGTGGTTGTATTGACCCTGGTGCACAAAGTTAATTGTAGTTAGAGTGAGCTCAATGTAATGTACATATAGGGAGACAAAAAATAAGTGCAATGGACAGCCATTTGTGTGTGTATGATTGCAACATTGGTTACTTACCCATCAGCAATTTTGCAGAGGTATTCACGCTGATCGTCCCGCAGTGGAACATCTGTAAAATCTGGAAGGCCAATAAAGAGAGAGAAAAACTTAGAAGTTTGATGATCCCATCAAACAATAGTCAATTCAGTCTAATGCAATTTTGGTCAGCCTCTGATAAAATCAAATTTGTCCTTAAAACTCTGTTGAAGCATTTTGTAGATGAATAAGAGGTTGGCTAGAGATTGAAAAAATAATAATTGATCATATTAATATGTCAACAATCCGATAATTTGCAGAGAAAAGGAGTCATTTAGTTTGGCATGGCCATCAGAGAGACAGGACCAGTAACTTGCCTGCTCCATATATGTTGGAACCTTTGAACGTCGTGTTTCCTGTGGCAAGTGCCCCTTCCAAGTTGGCATTTGCCAGATTTACCTGTGAAATGATTCAAGAGACACACCATCACACGACTGCCAGTTTGTCACTAGGTTATGCAAGCTAGTAACAAACTATTTGTGCTGCAAACCTGTGAAATTCATGCTTGACAAACTGGTAGTAACTTAATCAGAAAGTGATCAATGACTTTCTGAAGAAAGTGAGGACTTATGTAATGACCAATTCTATAATGTAACGCAAGCTTGTTCAATATTGCTATGATGCCAAATTGCTGTCAATTTATTACTAGTCTAACCAGTAAAAAAGGGAGAGAAAAAAACAATTCAGGCTTTCTGAACATGCAATGGTCAATGTGGAATGTAGTAGCATTTCAATTAGCTTGCTATCGCTAATGCTTTTCTTTGAGCAATATGCAGTACTACCTTCGATACATTTGCCAGTGAGAAGTCTGCACCTCTAAGATCAGCATCAGAGAGATCAGCACCTGGATTTATTACCAGAAAACTCCAATTAATCAATGCAACTAGAACCAAAACAACAGTTTTGCCATTTCAGAACTTCACATTGGGGAAGAATCACTACAACTACTGATGGATGGAACATCTGACGACATTCACAAGCACAGCATCAGAACCTGTGAGGTCAGCATCAAAGAAGCTCGCGCCGAGCAGCTTCGCGCCTTTGAAGTTCGCCTGCCTCAGTATAGACTGCAACAAAAACATACCAAGAAAACAGCATAAGCTTGCAATTGCATTTGCTGACAATTCAGATACTCTTCTGGACATAGAATTCAGTAATTCACCCACAAGAACAGTTACAATCGATCTACAGAAATATGATCATATCCGAGTGTAAGAACTGAAACAGAAAGGCAATGGGAACAATCAGAGAGTACCGTCTTGAAGTCCTGCCTGATGAGCGTCTGGCCGCTGAAGTCCTTGCCGGTGAGGTCCTGCCCCCGTGTCACCTGCTGACCGTACGGGCCTCCTCCCTTGAAGGCCAGGGCCGGGTCGGCGACGAGGAGCGAGGCCGCGACGAGCGCGGCGGCGCCGGCGTTGGCGAGGTGGAAATGCAGGGAGGAGGAGGAGGAGGAGCGCACCGGCGTGGCGGAGGCGGAGGCGGAGGAGGGTGGGGATGGCGTGAGCTTCAGGCTGCCCAGGATGGTGGGGATGGCCATGATCGATCGTCGTCAATTCTTGATGCTCTCCGGTAGTCCGGTGGTCGTCGGAGTTGGTTTCTTCTGTTTCTTCTTTAGCGACGGTGTGTTTATCGTCTTATCTGTTCTTCGTGGGTTGCTCGCTCAGTCGACCAATCGTGGATAGCCACGTCGGCTGTTCTTTACTGGTATAAAGGAGGAGAAAAAAAAAGGAATTTTTCCGGCCATTCTGATATGATTCAGGTTTTATTTTTTTATGAAAAAAGGAAATGGTTCACTTTCTTGCTACTACAAGTTTCAATATAATTATTTTTGCGGAGAAATATGTTTTATTTGATACATATTTCAGAGTCTGTATGTTCAGAGTTAGGTGAAAAAGTGTGTGATACAATCATACTAAAAATTACGAGTACCAGATTTACTAAACTATTGAACACTTTTCAAATTCACCACTCAAATTTACCCTGTGTTTTTAAGCGAAAAAAAAAAGCTCCACTGCCACTTCAGTAATACTTGTTCATCCCAAAATATAGCTATTTCTAGCACAGTACATTATTCTAAAATGAAGCTATTTCTTCACCTACCTTCTCCTCTCGATCAATCATAACCATTATCCTTCACCTACTTTCATTTTTCAACTAATCACATACTTCCTCCAATTATTTTAATACCCGTGCCAACCTAAAAAATATCTATATTTTTTTTTGTCAGACGAAGCAATTTGGCAAAAAAAAAAGGGCATTAAAATAAGGGTAATTTGGCATGGTCCCAATTTTCCAAAAAAAAAAAACTATGAGCACTCATTGTAAAAATAAATAATTCCTTAGGGTGTAATTTGTAAATTGTCTTGATTGAGTCTTTACGAACAAATCATGTCCCCATCCTGCCCTCTTCTCTTTCTCGAGACATCAAGCCAGTCTCGTCGTCGCCGGCGAGGATGCCGGTGAGGGTGGTCGACACCGCAACCCCTTCCTCCCAGGCAGCCCACCTCAGGTTCGTCCACCTCCTTCCCCTTACCTTCTCTATGCTATGCACCCCACCCCTAATTTGCTGTGTAATCCAAGTTTTAGATCTGATAGAGTCTAATCAGGTACCTTGTGGGGTTTGATATAGTGCGATTTTAAGGTTTAATCTAGATTGGTCTGAGTTGTACTGAGGGTATGTGTGTTGATCCTTTTGGAATATACTCAATTGTTTATAATTTTGGACACTCACGCTATGCATTATTTGGGGAGAGCTCGGATGGTTTTGTAGCTAAGCTGACAACTAATTGTAATGTATTGTATATTTTTGAGGCGTTGCAATGCTTGTGGTTTTGTGTCAAGTGTTCTTCTGTTTCAGGAGGCCTTCTATATAAACCAATTGTTGATTTTGTTCACCTGCAATTGAAAATTCGTTAGTTATTTTGTATGTATTTCTGGAAATAGATAGCCCACCATGCCAATGTGCCATACTGATTAAAATGCTGCAGGTCAAGATGCAAATGCTGGGCATCCGTCTCCTCCTAGCTGTTCCCTCTTAAGTGCTGGAAGAGTAAGTTTTTTGTGCTGTTATTTGGAACTTGACCAAGGATCGAATCTTCTTATCGGTGTTGTTTATGGAACTGACCATATGCTTGTACTATTCTTTCAGTGTTATGCTGGGAACCCAGAATGTCTCTACTATACTAAAAGAAGAAGCTTGGAAAGTTAATGTGCGGATCCATGGCTGTGATGTGGAACAATGGAAGCACGTAATGTTCCCTTAGCTGATACCCCTGTGAGCAACTACTTCTTTTTCCACTTTGACTCTGATCTTTATGTTCCAAAATTGTTCATTCGTATACTAATTCAGTAGGCAAACAGTTTGTTCCGATAAAATGTAAAATAATGCTATGTTTTACTTCTTGTTACCATTATCTGATTTGCGTAGCAATTTGCAAAAAATTTCCATAGGTGGTAACATTCTGGGAGGGGGAGATAGTGGATGCTAAAAAATATACATTTTTCACTGGCAAGTGGGAGGCATCGTGAGTATTTAACTATTTATGTTTTATCCTTGATACTATCATATACTTGTTTTATTAATTGATGCCCAAGTTTAGGGTAACAGTCCAAACTTACTCATAAAACATTACTCCTGCTTATGCTTTTGCAGCCAAGAGGATGATATTAGACACTGGTCCAAGTTCCCATCATTTACACCTCTTCTGGTATTTTGTTGCACATCTTCGTGTTGTTAGTTGCCACGATTTGTTAGGATACATTTCTCACTTATGTTTCTCCACAGGGTCAGATTGAGACAGATGGTGGCAAGTCCGTGGACCTCAGCAACTATGCTTACATATTCATGGTACTGCACCATATGACCTTTCATGTATGTGCCCCATTTATTGAAATACAAAGCCATAACAACTTATCATTATTCTGATGCTACATGTAGAGATGGAAAGAGCAGTACTTTGTAAATGTTGGAGTGAACTGTGGGTTGACCATAGCTGGTTTCTACTATGTCTGCTTTTCATGTAGTGATGGTTCCATTAGCGGGTATTATTATGATCCAAACAGCTGGTAATGTATATTTCGCGAGGCAGCACTGTGGCGGCTCGCCAATACTGCCATGCCGGCCATGCCTTTAGGGCGCTCAGGTCGCAACATTGTGTCGCGAGAATAGGGTTTAATGTTCTTGGGTGACTTCCTGTAATCCCGTCTCCTCCTGATTTTGTATTTCACCTGTACAGACTTTTACTCCTCTTAATACAAAGATGCGCTCCTTGCGTATTCCCCAAAAAAAAAATATTTCGCTGGCACTTTTTATTGCGATGTAACAACTAAATTCTATCGAGGAAATGAATTGATATAAATATTTCCTGCTCTCTCAATTTACAGTCCGTTTCAGAAGCTTGAACTGAAGTGTACCAATGAGAAAGATTCTGGATTTACCTTTTCATCCTACGAGCTGCAGTGAGAGACTGGCAGGCCTGTTGTCATTATAGTATGTGCGGATGATAATATACACAATGGCTGTGTTTAGATCCAAAGTTTAGATCCAAACTTCAGTCATTTTCCATCACATCAACCTGTCATACACACACAACTTTTCAGTCACACCATCTCCAATTTCAACCAAAATCCAAACTTTGCGCTAAACTAAACACAGCCAATGTGTGTGCTGAACTCATAATTCTGAATGGTGTCCCATTAAAAGAGCTGAGATGGCATGTTTGTAACAGTGATTTTGACTTTTTTTTTCGCCGGGACGGCAGTGATTTTGACTTTTGAGCAAGCTGTATTTTATTCTCTTTGTAATATGAATATAAGCTGGTAAACTTTCTAGTTTGAACCTACTTGTGTGTTCTTTTTGTGCTAATCATGGCATGGTTATGTCCAAAATAAATAAGACAGGAATGTGAGGGCTACTTGCTCGTTCAAAGAAATATATATACTTCTTTCCAGAGTAATTGTAGTTCTGCATTTGGAGGATTTTTGTTTTGTTTCAATATTTCTGTTCTGCCTACATTGTGGAATTTGTGGTCACTGATTGTGAATCTAATATCTGATACTGAGCTTTATCTGAAGAGACACTTAAGATTGAAATCTTGTACATTAGTTTCTGGTACACAGCCACAGAAACCTCCTTTCGGTTTCACATGCAGCCATTGTAAGGTATGACGTAATTCTATGAACAAAGTATACTTGGGGCAAACACTCTGTCTTCGCCTCCGGTCTTCGGACATTGTAAGGTAAACATCTCTCTACTTATGTTGTTTCATAGAGTCTTGATCTCATGCTTCAAGCCGTAGTCAGTTCTCTAATGAGTAAAATTCTTCTGCATCTGCATTGCACAGGCTTCAAGTTATTGCTAAACCCTATAATAATATTCTGCAGATAGGACTACCCTTGCACACCTGGTGAAGCTTACCTTCATACACACAAGGATGGGTGGAAAGTGGAACAGGAGGTAACTCTTCTCTCCTTTCTGGCAGAAACCAAGAAGACACTTCCTTTGCCCTCTGTACCAAAGGCCTCTCAACATTCTCACACCAGGCATCAAACATATCGAGGACAGCCTCAGTAATGACTTCTGAGAGTACTTTATCACCTTCTCCAGGTGCCAGCTTCAGCATCATGTATCTATTGAATGATACGATCTTCTCTAACATTTGCCTTCTGTCAATATTATATGATGACATCGCGTCTTGGATTATAGAGACCATCCTGAGGACTGCCTCACAGACTATAGCATATGCATGACTGAATATCTTGGTTGCTGTTTCTGACAGTTCTTTGCTGTGCCAATCATTTTTTACAGGTTCTGGCTCCTGTTCTAAGATTGGCGCAAATGTTACAGTCTTCGGTTTGGTTGTGTTGACACGGAGCTGCTTCGATTCCCTCAGCATTTCATTTGCTTCCTTCATTTCTGACTCAAACCTGCTGCTGATCTTGAAGTATGGTTGTTCCTTGTGTGCGGTTGGGCTCGGGAGTGGTGAATTTTGCCTTGGTGGTGCTTCCAAGAAAACCTCAGGTGCACATGCTGATTCACACGCTACGATTCACATGGAAAACACAAGTATTACTCTTCATCATAACAAAATTATACTATAATTGATATCTTGACTGAAGTTAACTGGAGATGAGGTGGTGTTTTTTTTTTCCATTTCAACTAACAGATTGTCCAATGCATGCAATATTCTGAAGTCTGGCAGACATACAGGAATGGGGATGTCGAGCTGTGCTTGGGGATCCGTAGTCTGCATCGTGGTGCTCCTTTCTGCTGCTGCTGTAGTCTGCACTGGGTCCTGCTCGGGGGGTCCACATCATCTCCTCTTGCGGCTTCTTCTTGTGATGCAGCAGGTGCATCCATTTCTTAGCCTTGCTCTTCACCTTGCCGAGAACCGGCTTCTTCTGGCTCCCATTTGGGGTCCGCGGTGATCCCATCGGACTCACCGGCGGTGCCCGTGGCGAAGGCCAGTATCGTTGTTGCTCCTCCCATTCGTCGACTGGATTTTGGCCTGCAATATTCAGAGACGCTGAGGGAAATGTCAATCAGGCATGATCATTTCTTTATTTCTAAGCAGGTGAGGCACTAACATCCCTGTATCATTGCTTCCAGAAGAATAATTTGAAACACATTGATCAAGCTATACATTTTCCCAAGATCGAAATGTCATGAGAAACATGCAGGAATAGTGAAATTTCAGATAAGAAGAAAAGAGCCAAGACCGACATTCTATTACCATTTTGGACGGGGTGATCACCTCGTTTGGTGCTGATCCCGCGCTTCAGTTTTCTGATTTCATTCATGATTTGTGCAAGAATGGAACCAAATCCTAGAGCTTTGGGAGGAGCTGATCAGGCAAGAAATGGACTCTATCCTAAAGTTGGCAACCCTGAGGGAACCAATTTCTGAGTTATAGTGGTGACAAGGGCTAAATTCTGGTGGAGCGGTTAAGTTGCCTAGCTATTCTGGGGGGTGTTTGGTGGTTGGAGGGAGGCCATGCTTTTCTTGGAGCCATCCCATCCAGTGAGTGTATAAGGGGCAGATCATAAACGAGGTTCATATGTTTTGCTACGAGCAGCTGAAAAATGTAAGGACATACATCATGCATATGCAGGATGTTTTGAACTGATGAGCAGGTTTAGGGACATTTTGATCAAATGTAATGTTATTTTTGTAGACTGAAAAAAAAAGCGATCCTAGGCTTCCTAGCGCTAGCTAAAGGGTCAGATTTTCTGGAATTTTGAATAAAAAAATACAGAAGGTTCGAGTTTCATGAAATTTGAGTTGCAGAGAGAAGGCTGAAGACTTAACCAATAATTTTGAATAAAAAATACAGAAGGTTCGAGTTTCATGAAATTTGAGTTGCAGCGAGGAGGCTGAAGACCCTCTGATTATGGAAAATTCGAGTTTTTATCCAAAAAAAAATGTTTTGTCAAGAATGGGATTCGAACCCATGCCCTTTCGGACCAGTACCTGAAACTGGCGCCTTAGACCAACTCGGCCATCTTGACGGTTTTGATATGGGTTTATTTACAATTCATAATAACGTTATTAGCATTCTTTGCGACGAAGGACAATAAAACGCTGACTATATAACGTAATCGAAACCAAAATTCTTGACGAAACTCATGACTCTCTCTGTATAATATGCAAGCTACCGTTGTCTTACATTAAAAGGTTCTAAAGCTAATAGGTCAATATACATAATAAACCATAAAATGCCACAGTAAAATTATGCGAACACGGAGTTGCTGCAAAAATGGTTACTGCTATTGGCTGTCAATAAATTTGACTTGTGTTCTTCGTTCATAAATATGTAACAACATTGGGTGTCAGCATATCCATGTTAGCCCATGCTGCCAAAGATACTACAAGGAGTAAACAATATTGTACCGATGAAACAAGTTTTCTCCATGCTCTCTGTAATCTGCTAAGCTGAATGTGTGTCTCCCAAACTTGCTGGAAGCTGCAAAGGCAGCAGCGCCCCTCCATGCATCTATAAGGGGGTCGGCTGCTCTAACAAGCTTCAGGGGTGAGAGGTAGGGCCGAAACTGCCGGATTCCGGATTCCAGCCGAGGGATCATGCCTGGGATCAAAGAACAGCCTCCAGTGACAAGGATGGACTGGCAAAGGCGCTCCTTGACAGCCTCGTCTTCCATTAGTCGCCTAAGTGAGATGCTGACCATCTCATCGATACCAGCCTGGTCAATTCCTATCATACCAGGCTGGAACAATATTTCAGGGCACCGGAACCGCTCGATCCCTATGGAAATCCTGTAATCTTCTGCTGTAAGAGTCCGGACCTTAGGTGGCTCAGGAGTCTGTTGGACAGCTTCAGCTTTGTTCACAAATGTAGGGTCCATATCCTGCACATGGAAGCATCAAATAGTTTATGATTGTAAAAGAAACTATTGAGGTGTGAGATCTAAGTAAGACAAAATGGCCATCACGGCTCACAAGCAAGATTGCTTGAACGTGAGATCTTACCTGGATCTTAGAAGCAATTCGAGCAAGTTCTGATTCATCATCATCGTTCCCATCGTCGTCGTCGTCATTATCTTTGCTCATCTTTTTGTAGACTAACCAATCTTCATCTCTCGTACCAAAAGTGTCCTCGCCCTTCCCCCGATCAAATGCAGCAGATGTGAGCAGCCGCATCCTTTCTTTCTGGGCGGCATTAAGACGTTCCCCACGGCCTACTCCACCAGATGAATTATGATTACCATTGGTCTTACCACCATTGAGTTTCTGTCGCTTCCTCTGATCAACCCTATCAGAAAGTTCCGAGTATCGAGCACGGAGCTCTTCAAGATATAACTCTGGGTTCTCCCTGGATATTAAAGTAAAACATATCATAAAAGCAGCGTATAGAGCGCATGGCAAATATTTATGACAGATTCGAGAAAAATTTATCCCTTTTCATAGAGTGTATATTTCATTGATATGAGGATAATAGAATAGTAAATTGAACATTGTTTGGAATTGCAGAATGCATGCTTGATTTCCAGGGCTTATATCAGCACGAAGCGTATCACAAGAACAAAAACTAAAAAGATGGCTCTGAAATAACTGGTTAACTAACCCAGTGTACTTAAAATTTCAAAAAAGAGGATCTTAAGCTGAATGCAGATAAACTAATTATGACGGCCGTATGAATGATAAATTTCAGACTGGGGACATCGCAACTTACAAACGCCTCTCTTCTTCTTGCTTCTCCCTCAATGCTTCCTCCTCAGCACGTCTCTGCTTGGCACGCATTCGACCTTCTGTTGTGGTTTTAAGTAGTATCTGTTTCTTCTTCTCTTTTAACTGAAAGTATACGAAAGTAAAATAAGAATAGTAAATATTTGAAACATGGAAAATATCTAAACTTGGTATAATAGATATGTGCTCATGTCACACAGTCGCAAAAGGTCTCCCCAAAACACAAGCAAAAACAAACCCCTTTGCTACAGATGATAAATGGACAGACACACACCTGTTCTGGTGTCAATGTTTCATCAGGGACAGACACAAGTGGATACTTATCAACCCCAGAAGCATCTGCTTTCTCTTCGTTACCATTGGACTCCCCCTTTGCCTTCCTTAAGGATTGTGTTGCTTTCAAAATAGCAGATTTGATTTCCTGCTGGGAAAGATACCCAGATCTACCTAAAATGGCTGTTGCTTCTTCTTCCTCAGCTCCATCAAGTTGCTCCATTAGTTCCTCCAAATAAGAAAGCTGTTTTTCAAGTTCTGCTATCTTCTGCGACCTTTTTGCAGCAGCCATATCTCGCAAACGTTGACCAGCCTTTTCCTTCAAAGCTGCTTTTCTTGCAAGTTCTTCCTCAGATGGTGGTTCTTCTACAGGAGGCGGGACCCATGGTAGCTGCCAATACCTAGTTTTTTCTTCAGCTTCTTCCTTATTGTTCTGCCAAGTGGATCAATAAATTCATAGTGTTGAAAGAAAGAGCTAGAAATGTAACACGGTAGAAAAGCCCTGTGCATTCTATAGATGAACTGGATTTGGAATTTACATTGGTAAGAAAACAAACGGTAAATAAAAGTTTCTCACCTTAAATATCTGCAACTCTGACATATAATCAAGAGCTACGTAACAATGTTCCTTCTTCAGCTCTTCAGCCTTTTCCCATGTAATGCTTGCACTACTCAATGTAAAGTGGCAACGATTAGACATGGTAGGAAAAAAAATGCATGGAGCACTTCAGAAATATGCTGCGGGCACCTACCTGTGATAGGGATACTTTAGAGAGAGGAGCTGCCTCAGAAAATCTGTGATGTGAAAGCCACCAACGTTGGTTCTGCAGCATGCCCCCAACACAGGTTCTCCCTTTAAAAACTGAATGCATATACACAGCAAAGCATTAATCAGAATGCATGTGTGGACAAAGAAAGAAGATTTTATTTCACAGAACCACTTTGATGAGTACAACATAATATTTTTGTTTATTGATTGTTTCAGGATCATGACAACAATAAACAAATTGTGAAAAATACACTACAGAGAAGAATAGTCTAACTTGGATTGGATGAGTTAGTATGCAGCCTACCATGGAAAAGTAAGCAGAAATTCAAACACACAGGGCTCAAAATACAAAGCAACTTTTACCAATGTAGTTGTCCGGAAGCATCATAGATTAGATGGAAAGAAAACAACATGCTGTGTCTGGAGATCAAGAAAATACATCCCGACTTCCATGAGCAGAATGATTTAGCTAAGAATAGGGGCACTCTTTCTCTCTCTCTCTTTCCATGAGCATGTTATATAGCATTACCCACTACAGATTATCCAATCAGAGTTTTAGAATCTACAATGCATTCAACAATACTGTGTTCTTCAAGCATGCAATGCATTAATTTTCCGAACATCTGACAAGGTAATGGAAATGCAATGGCAAAGGATTTGTATGTTGCACAAAGTTAAGAGGAAGGCATGTGGAAGGACCAAACTTACTGGAAGAACATGGCATGTTCCATGTTCACACGAAATGGCCAGTCCATCTTCTCCACAATTCCCAAGTTTCTGATTGTACTTGTAACTAAACACATCGTCAATGCCAAAAGCTGAAACTCACATAGGAAGAAACATCTTTAGCATCGACAATTCTTACTTCAAAACTACCATGCACAATTGATAACAATGGCACAAAAAGATAAGTATCATTACCAATGGATGGCACGCCATATGTCTCAAAAAGTAGTTCTGACATTCTGGCTCGAGAAAAGGATGGATTGCATTCACACTCTGTCATAAGAATGGGATGGCCCACCTGCCCAGCATTACTGTTACTTCCAGCAGCATGAAACCAAACAAATAGCTCATGTGGGAACCAGAAAATTCTAAGGTAAAAGGATGCATACAAATATATTACTATATAACCAAAGGCACATAACACTTTCTATTAGAACTATATGATACTAATGAGAAAAATCTGTTCAGAAATGCCTGCTATGCCTGGGTTATTTTTTCACTGTCACCCACCATACACTTGAGAGGAGAAAGCTCACTGATGAAGATAATTGTCCATGTCTGTCATATGTCTAGGATGGATATGCTGAATATGACATTCACTTGTCATTTAACTTGCCTGTTTTAGAGGCTGAGAGCCTGATACTAAAGTTTCCCAAAGACTTTGAAGCATTACGTTCAACTTGTGAACGTCAACTGTGTCACTATGCAATATATTCATGAGAAACTTAATTCTGAACCCGAAACCAACTGACCATTTTAGAACTCACATGCTAAATTCAAGTTTTAATAAACACTACATAGTCCCAATCATTGCACACACTTCACTTATACATAGAACTGGCATACAAAAGAACCCCCAAATTTCATCATTTTTATTTGAGAGGGACTACCCCACATTTACTAGTGCAAGGTAAAGCAAAGCTGTCAAACCAAGGAAACAGTACATGAGTCAACTACATTCATAATATATTCATAGTACAGATGATGGCAGAGTGCAATTTACCTCTGAAGTGGCACCTAGTCGATCAAAACCAAAGTCAAGAATCTGCAACCCAGACAGTAATAATACCAGATCAAAGAAATACTTAAAAAATGTTTGTTACACAAGCAATAAAGGTTGGAGTGCAAATATCAACACTCTGAAGTAAGCAATCATGTGCTGCACTCTAAATTTGTGAAACATAACAATATGTATTGGTATCTAATGTCATAAAGGATATGTGAACTATGAAAGATATTATCATTAATAGCTATAGAATAGAGCATACTCATAGAAGCAAGTTAGAATATGAATTTCTAACTTCAGATAAAGCTTTTCTTAATATCAGTTAATATACATCTCAACCACAGTTAAGACACGTATCTTATTCTTAAAATGTTTCATATGCATTATTCTGGTGAGCTTAAAAATTAACACACACATTAAGATTGCATTCAGAATCAAAGATGACAGACCAGACTGATCAGTTCAAGCTAAACATATAGCAAACCATCTATAGATCTTGCTACCAACTCAAACAAAAAAAAAAGTTAAGATGGTTTCATAGGAATAACTAAGCAAACTAACATATTCCATGTACTCGAACTGGTAGACAACATCATCATCAAATGGTGAGCGAATTGCTGATCGTGTGCAATCGAAATACTTCATCAAAGCTGGATCAGTGTCCCCAACAACTGTGACAGTTTCACCTGCATCACAGAAAACAAATTCCAATCAGTTGAATTATCATATTTTGTCAAACTCTGTTATTATTAGCCTGACTCAAGCCATACCCATAAGAGGTTCAGTTCAGTAATGGTATATTCAGACAAGCATGAACCATACAGTGTAATTGAACAAACACAAAGAAAGCACTAAAACATCTGAACTTGATCTGTTTTCAGAATTACTAGTATCACTTACGAAGAAAATGAATCAAGTTGTATCAAAACATCGCAAACGATAAAAATAAATAAAGCCCATTGGAATCTGACAAGTAACAGTTCAACTCCCACTTGAATTGAGTAGAGTTTCAAAATGGGCCTAACAAGTGGCTGCTGATAGACATAATTAAAATGCAGCACCCAATTTCTGTGCATCAAAACAAAACAAATTACACAAACAGCACCCAATTACCAACGAAACGCCATACCTATTCACTGAACATTCTGAAAACGCACGCTAAGGATTAACGGAAGAAGCAGAAATCAAACTTCTCGCAGTATATCCAAAGAAAAACCCCAATCACCAAACAGATATCACAGCCAAGCTTTCCAAAGCGCGCAATGCGGCGTACCAGAGCTGCGGTGGCGCGGCCGCTGCACGATGTTGCGGAAGGCGACGCGGGGCTCCGCCTCGCCGGCCCACCTGCACGGCACCAAACCACCACGTCACTTCACAGAATCCACGTACGGAACGGAAGCCCTGCTAGGGTTAGGGTTTGGGGGGGGGGGGGGGTGGAGTTTCCGGGCGGCGGCGGGTGGGAGGTCGTACCCGATGCGGAAGGTGGAGGCGCCGTTGTCGATGACGATGGGGGTGGTGCTCGGGAAGCCGGCGAAGTCGGTCTCCCGGTCCGGACGGTACCCCGACGGCATGCCGGCCGGCGGCGACGGGCTCGCCGGAGGCGGAGGCGGAGGGGGTGAGGGGTTTGAGGGGCACTTTGGTAAATTTTGTCGTCTCGTCTCGCTGCGTCGTCCTCGTCGCGAGCTCGCGGTGCTTTGAGAGGGGGAGGGGAGAAGAGGAGAGGGATATTAACGCAAAACCCCCTGCATTCTACTCGTAATTCAACATGAGGCACATACTCTCTCTATCCAGAATAAATGTTTATTTTTGGTTCTTCTTGTTTATCAAAATTAAATTTATTTTTAAAGTGATCGTTGCATCGAAATTTGTAAAATTATAAAATAAATGTATTGAGAATAAATAAATAAAGAGAAAAATAATTGCTTTGGGATTTGAGAAAGTCTTTTCTAATTAGTATGGGTGGATGAATAAAAAATAAACTTATTTTGATATTAAGAGCCCCTTTGATTTAGAGGGAAAACATATGAATTTTGGAGGATTTAAATCCTATGAAAAAATTTTCTATGAAGCCCTTTAAAACAAATGATTGAATCCTATCCAATCCTTTGAAATTACTATGAAATGGACAATCCTATAAAGAATTTGGAGGAAATTTAGAAAGAGTTTCAACATCTTGGTAACTTTTCTTTGGGTCTATCTCTCTTATTCAATTCCTGCGTTTTTTTTTGCGGTTCAATCAAACTACCCTTCTTATGTTTTCCCTGCGTTTTTGCAATATCTGTTTTATACATACATTCCTATCAAAATTCTATGTTTTTTCTATTATTATGTTTTTTCAATCATGCGATTTAAAGGGGCCCTAAGGGTGCTATCATATCATTTCATTCAAGATTTCAATGGCATGAAATTGCACGGATTTCAAATTTTTGCTATTTGCATTGTGGATGGTTTTTTTTTTTACTATGCAGAGTAGTAAGGTGTCACTCTGTCTTGTCATTAATATATGAGATTTTTAATACTAATTTTAGTGTAAAAACATTGTGCGTCAATGATCGGAGGGAGTACTACATATGCTAAGCAAATTTTGACAACAGAGTTCTTCCTAGCTGTTCTTTTTATAATCTACTACTACTTAAAAAAAAAGAACCGTTTCCTTCGTCCGTTTAATAAATAAAAAAAGCGAAAAAAAAAACAAAACAAAAAGAGTCCGATTCCCCTGAAAAAAAAGATCGGATCCGTTAAAAGGAAAAAAAAGTCCGAGAAAAAACACCGTTTAAATAAAAAAAGCGAAAAAAAAAGAAGTCCGACTCCTAAAAGTCTGACTCCCCCGGTGGAAAATAAAAAGGAGAGAAAAAAACAAAAAAAGAAGAGAAAAAAATCTGTCGCAAAAAAAAAAGGCGTTCGACTCTTAAAAATCCGACTCCCTGTGGAGAAAATAAAGGCGACAAAAAAAGGAAAAAAACTTCTACCTAAAAAAAGAAAAAAAACGTCCGACTCCTTAAAAAAAGTCCGACTCCCTCGAAAAAGACTTCTCGAAAAATTGAGGATATTTTTGTCGGTACTTTAGTACGTCATCCGTGTATGGGTCGGTTTTTAAATTCGTTCGTTTTTGACCGGTATCTATCTATCTACTTCTACTTCTTCTACTACTACTACTAAAAAAAGAGAGACGTTTCCCGTCCGTCACAAATAAAAAATAGCGAAAAAAAGGAAAAAAAAAAAAGAAGTCCGATTCCCTTAAAAAAGAAAAACAAAAAAAATCGGAGAAAAAAATAGGGAAAAAAAACTGTAGTCCGATTCCCCTAGAAACGGGAAAAAAAAGTCAAATTCGAAAAAAACAAAAAGTGGCGAAAAAAATAGATCCGATCCCTTAAAAAGGGGGAAAAAATCCTATTCCGGCCCACGCACGGTTGTTCTGTTTTTCTTCCTTTTTTCGTTTCTTTTCAGTTTTTTTCTTTCCTTTTTTTGTTTTTTCGGTTTTTTTATTTCTTAATACTATGTATATATACAAATTTTATATACACGTATACAAACTTTGTATACGTTTATATTTTTATACATTTTGTATATAAACTTTGTATACATATGTATCTCTACTCCCGTCCCTACTTAAAAAATTCACATCTACAGAGGTCTTTTCGATTCCGTGGCAAAAAAAAAAGGGTTAGTAAAAAGTAAAAAACGAACGAGAAAAAAAATAAAAAGGGCGGAAAAAAGCGCGGCAAAAAACTCGATTTCTATTCGCTTTAATAGTCCGTAAATATCTCTTCTCTATCTTAACTAATTAAAAGATTCATATTTTTCCGTTCGTCACCCCTCTATTCGTCCGTATTTTCGTCCCTCCCTCAAATCCTAATCTGATTTCGATTTTGTGAATGATCGAAAAAATTGAAAAAAAAAAGAGAAACCCAAACTTCAACACCCAAAAACACCAAATATATCGACCCAAAACTCCAAATACATCGAGTCCGTTGCCGTCGCTCAGGATTGGGTTGGGCGCCGCCACCACTGCCGCCTGCTGGTGATGGGGGAGGGCGCCGCCACCGCCGCCGGTGGTGGGGGAGGACGCCGCCGCGCTGCCGGTGGTGGGGGAGGACGCAGCCGCGCTGCCGGTGGTGGGAGAGCCACCGTCGCCGCTCGCGGGGGAGGACGCTGACACCGCCGCCACTCGGGGGGAGAGGCACCGCCACCGCCGCCACTGCTCGGGCAGCGGCGCTATCGCCAGGGGGGAGGGCACCGCCGCCGCCGTCTCTCGGGGAGGGGGGGCTGCTCGGGGAGAGGCGCCGTCGCCGCCGCTTAGGGGAGGGGCGAGAGGCGCCGCCGCAGCCGCCGCCGCTCGGGGGAGGGAGAGTGGTAAAGGAGGGGGAGGGGGTGAGAATGAGTCCTAGGGTTAGGTTTTAGGTGTAGTTATTTAGATTAGGATTAATCTGGGCCGTCCATTTGATCGGACAGCTCCAGCTGCTCCCGCGTCGGGCCGCCGGCCTATTGGGCCACCGAATGGACCGTGTGGTCGATATCAAGAGGATGCAATGGACTTCAACAGAGAAAGGAAACAAGCCAGATACATAGAATAGACGTAAGGGAGAGAATATAAACTTTCTATATTCGGCCCAAACCTGAATGAAAGGGAGGATTTTGATTCCTTTTTTCAATTAAATAATTGTTAAATGAGGTTTGTATTATTAAAATTAGCAATTAAGCTCTGAAAATTCCAATAAAATTCTAAAGAGCTTAATTAAACATGGAGAATTTAATAAAATTAAATTTAACCTGTCATTTTATTTATCATACTTGCTTTACTTGTAAATTGATTTTTTACACAAGGGAGGGAATATAACCTTTCTACATAATGTAAATTTTTCTTAACTTTTCGTTTATTTTCTGGTCTATACACTTCCCGTTGCAACGCACGGGCACTTTTGCCAGTGGAATATAAAATCCTGGAGTTCCTCCTAAGTGTAGTAGCAAATACTCCCTCAATTTTACAATATAATTTATTCTAGCATTTCTCATATTCATATTGATGCTATAAGATAAGAGAAATAGTAAGTAACAACAGAGCCATGGAAAGTTGGACACAATACTCTGCTCTACCATTAGCAAACAAAATCTATCTGAAAGCCACGTCACTGAGCAGGTACGTATTTCATCACAAACACATGCACATATATTTGATCCTCGTTACGAAAACTTACAAGGAAAAAAAAAGAGATCGTATGAATATCAGCGAATTTTTTTTCGCGAACGCGAATATCAGCGAATTCGCCAACATCGATGCAAATTCTCTCGTTTTCAAATATCGATGCACCAAGAAATCCCATTTTTTGTTCTTTTAAAACTGCAGAGAATACTTCTTGCCGGTGAACCGATTCCCATCGTCTTTCTCGCCGGACTTGGCCTCCTTGACGCCACCACCGGCGGCAGGAGCCGACGAGCCAAACCGAAGCCCCCTTTTGGGCGGCGCCGCCGCCGTCGCCGGCGGCGGCATCGTCTTCTTCTCCTCCTCCACCGGCTTGCCGTCCATCCGCATCCTGAAGCCGGTGAACCGGGCCGGCTCCGGCTCGCCGGCGCTGACGCCGTCGACCTGCATGGCGGCGGCGGCGGCGGGCTCCGCTTGGTCGAGGGCCTGGTCGAACTCGACCTCGCAGTCGGTCTCGATGACGCAGACAGCGTCGGCCGGCCTCGTCTCCACGACGTCGAGGTAGTAGAACCTGTCCCCCGCCGCCACGGCGATCGTCTCGCCGGTCGTCAGGCAGAAGTAGTTGCGGAAGTTGTACTCCAGCCTACACGCACATCAACACAACATATGTCAACCAATGTCGAATAAAATAATAGATAATATAGCAATGTTTATATGATAATTAAATGTAATAATTGTTAGTGGATGATAATGTGATATATCTGCATGTTAAGCTTCAGAATTTAATAAGTTAACTTTATAGTAGGAAAGAATAACCAGGCTTAGTAATTTCGTTGTTCATATCTACGACGGGGCATCGAAATTTCGATCAGAACTTTTATGGAATTTGATCAAATTTTGATTAAAAAATTGAAAATTTCGGACAAAATAGTTCCGTGCCGAGAGGGCCTGAAATTTCAAAAAATTCGAACGGAAATTTCAATAATTTAGTCATAACGATCGTATTCAGTCAGTATTGAAAGTTATTTTGTCAATATTACCATCAGTAGAAGATGATCCTAACTGTTGTTCTATGAGTTTTAGTTCCAGTAAAAAAAATCTGAATTAGAAAAGGTGAACAATTTAGATTAATTTCTAAAGAAAAAAAAACTTCTTTCGATAGAATTACTTACAGGTATCTTGGTTCAGAAAGCTTGTGGAAGTCAGAGGTGTGAGGCTGCAGCTTGATGAAGGTGGCCTTGGGGATCGACGTGCTTCGCAGCAGCACGAGATCGTTCTCTCGCAGGCCCAAGTGCTCCATCATCTGAAAATATTCAGGAACCAAATATAAATCAGCATCAGTTTATGTTAATGCTCTGAAGAGTTGTTTAAATTAAATTTGTATTTGGGCAAAGTTAATTTGATGTTCTTCTATGAAGAGTATACTAACCATGGTCGGGATGTGGATGAAGCCCTCGTCGGCGGTGAACTCGAGCACGCCGCAGTACGAGGTCTGCAGCGTGGTGGCGTTCTGAATCTGAAACTGCATCGGGTACTCGATGTGCAGATACCCTTGAAAGTAAATTAACCACAAGCAATAACATCAGTAATTTAACCAACTAATTTATTACCAGATGATCAAGTATGTACGGAAAGATCGTTTTTTTACTGAAGATGTTAGGAACTTACCGAGCCGATCAAGAGCAGATACAGGCATGAAGACTGCAAACAAATTAAACATAAGCAAAACTTCGTAATATTCAGTTAGAAAAAAAATAGATTGACTACTGACTATTAATAACAGGTTAATTAGCAACTTACCCCTGTTGCCATCGTCGGCGTTCTCCTTCTTGAGAAGCGAGATCGGCAAGCAGCGGTACAGCTGCGCGAACGTCGCCGATTGCAAGTTGAGATACTCCTCGAAATCCTGCACAACGCATTCAACGAACCAGCAATTAGATTAGAAGTTCAGAACCGGTATCCTAAACAACTCCAGTATATGCATGAATCAAGAACATAATTAGCATGGTAATATATGCAAGAACAATGACAGATTGGTTGCGCTCCAAAGAATCGAAAAGATGGAAGAGAAGGGGATAAAACAACAACTTGGATTAAAAAGATTTCAGAGCAATTGACTGACATACCATTATTAAGATGAACTGATGAAGTCAGCGACTAAATTAATTGGCTGCCGATCGAGTTAGTCAAATCCCCTCTTCTTCTTCCGATAGAATTCGAAGAACACACGACAAATCAATAGAACAAGATCAAAATCAGGTATTCAGGTGAGGCTTCCAGATATCCAGGGCCAATATAAACCGCCTATACGAATCGCCCTCGTATACACGAATCAGTAATAAACCGCGTAGGAGTCCACCACATCAAATACCGGGCCCACATGTCGGTCAGACCGCAGGTAGGACCAGCCAGGCAAGCGGTTCTCCTTCCCTGGCTGACATGTGGGCCCACGTGGGTGGTTCGTTTCTCCCTTCGCCGTATAACATGTGGGCCCGCACGCCACTCGCGCACCGGGCCGTGGTGATGGGCCCGAGTCCGACTCGAACCCGATCTCCTCTCCTCTCCCTCTTCTCGTCGTGCGCCTCCTCCCCGCGGCGACGGCTTCCGCGAGCCGCGTAAACCCTAACCCTAAATCGGTGAGCGAAGCAGCGGCAGCGGCAGAGGCGGCGGCGGAGGAGGAAGGTGGCGATGGCGGCGAAGCGGGAGCTCTCGAGCACCCTCAGGAACCTCAAGGCGAGGAGGAAATCCCTTGGAAATGTTGCCTCTTATTACATCCGCACGCGTTGCTATCTCGTCTGATGTTTTTATTTTTGTATTTGTGTGCGGGGGGGATGCAGTTTATGCAGCGGGCGGCTGTTGCACAGAAGGTTGAGGAGAAGCCCAAGGTTGAGGCGGCGGCGGCGGCGGAGGAGGAGGTGGTGACGGTGCCTAGCGGAGGTGTTGCCTCGTCGGTTAAAGTCGCTCGGAAGTGGTATGGGGATTGAAAGGCTCGTTTTTTTAATCGTTTATGCTGAGTTGGTGTTTTTAGCATGGTATTAGAGATTTTGACTCTAGGGTAGCATGGGATGTTTTGTATGCTATATAACAAGGTGCGATGAAGAATTGGAGATTATGTTTGAGTTAAGCTGAATCTGTTAGATGAAGATTGTGCCTTTTTGGGTTTGTTAGATGAGATATCTGGCAAAACCTCCATCTAATTTACTTCTTACCTAATTACAGAGAATTTGGGATTTCTGGCTATGCACCTGGACAAGTACTCGTCTAAGTTCATAGCTAGAAATGAAGTCTTTGTGGGACGGAGGTAGTAGAAATGATACTTTGTGCTTCAGAAACTATAACATTCATGTGTATGTCCATAATTGGATACTTTTTTTTAACGTTTTCTTCCCAGATATGCTTCACACTAATCAGCTAAACATGCATTTGATGTTGTCATGCAAATTCATTTTTTGGGTTTAGTTTTGGACACGCAGTACTTCATTACCAATACCTTTCTTTATACTATATTTGATCTGTCAATGCAGACTAAACCAATACTAACTCTTTCTTCAGCGTAGTTATCATGGAGGGTAATCCACACCCTGGAGCTGCAAAGGGTCGAATGTCATTCCTGAATTTCAACCCATCCATTGATGTGAGATTTCAAGATTATTTTTTTATATCTTGTTATTTGCAATATTGTCGTGTTCCCTCACCCAAACCTAGAACTGTAGAAATTAACTCAAGAGGCAACGGGTGGCCGCCAATCACAGTTAGCATCACCTAGTAATAATCATCAGGATGGTTCGAATTCCAGCAGGTTAGCTATTTACCAGCTCTTTTCTGTGCTGTAACTGTTGTTAACCTATAGCTAATTTATCTGTTACAAAATATAGATTACCTGTCACAATATGTGGATTAATGTCGTGAGTATGTGCTAAGAGTCATTTAGTTTGGACTTTTGATCATTGAACTGGAAACATAACCAAAGCAGAAGAGCCTGAAGCTCTTACATAGTTACCAGACTTGAGATTATTAACATTCATTTAGTGCACTTCAGCCTTGTGAAAGATGAATCACCTGTTAATAACTTCACTGCAGCTTTGACATCGTGTAAGGTAGAAATCTAAGCTTGAAGTGATTGATTTGTTAAAAAATACACTCGTTGTGGCGCTAATGTTGGATGCAGAGTTACCATTCATTGTTAGTGTATAACTGTATATCACTATATCCGTCATTACTGGTAGCTTGCTCTGAGTAGTTCAGACATTATTGATGTATTGCTATAGTTAACATTATTTGCTAAAAGTAAAGCTTATACAACTAATGCTATTCTGAAGCTTATGAGTTACTGCATATTCACAAATGAGGAAGCTTTTTGCACAAATGGCATGAAAAATCTAGAATGCATACATTTTTGGCACCCAGAAAAAAATTAATGAAATTCTTTAGTAGAATTCTGATTCAGTTCGCTCAGATAAGAAATTAACAAATCACTACTATGCAACACAAAAAGGTGTAGCCTTATGGACACAATTCACCAGGAGAACACTTTCATCTGTACTTTTTATGAAAATGCTAACTACAGCCGCTCAAAATCATTGTGAGGCAATTGAATAGCTTGTGGATGTAATTTTGAGCCGCTCAAAATCATTGTACAAGTTCTTATGTGGCACATATAATTTTGAGCACTTTGAATAGCTTGTGGATGTAATGAATTTTCACGTGATCCCTTTTACAATGGAAATGCAGAACGGATGAAGTATCAAGAACAAGATTTAGTGACTTCAACATTGATAGTTCAGAAAGCATATCTCTGAATGAACTAAAGAGGAAACAGCCTGAGCTTGAAATGGAAACACCACCATCACATAGGCAGCCCAAGACCACAGGTAAGAGTATCGATGGTGATTCATCTTCGCAAAGCAATGGCCGTGGGTCTCACAAGTCAAACAAGCGTGAAAAGCTTGACTGGAATCTTCTTAGACCACGGAAATCAAAATGAAGTCCGGAGTTAGCGTAGCCAAAACTTTGCTCTTGTACCCCATTTGTACTCTCTATCTGATTAGCATTTTCTCCTGTTTCGCGAGTTATATCTAGAAAGCTGGTAACCAGTAGTTTATTTACAGTAAAATGTTTGTCCTTGCCTAATCTTGGTTTCAACTGTTCCCCTGTTCTTGATATGTTGTTTACTGCATTACTTTGCTGTAACAAGGTTCTGCAGCAGCAATGAGAAATTACAGTTTTGACAGTGGTTAATGCTGCATCCTGGATATATGTTGGAAGTGTATTTGATTGAGATATGATTGCCTTGCCTTCCTTTGCACCCACGGTTTCATTTGATCTCGTATGATTTACAGTGGATTTGCTTGCGTATATTTCACACTTGGAATTGGAAGCAATTGAACTGCGTGAGAAAGCACGAGATATCCACAAAGGTCCCGTTTGAATATGCTAAAAGGGGATATAAAATTTTGGATACTCTTGGTACACTTTTCAAATTGCAAAACGGTAAATTTCATACGAAAACTTTCTATATGAAAGTTACTCTAAATTATCAAATTAATCTATTTTTCACGTTTGTAATAATTAAACTTAATTAATCATACGTTAATATCACATCTGTTTAAGATGAACAATGCCTAGCACCTGAATAATCTCTCCCCTTTGGGAAGGCTCTCTCAAGTCTCAACCCAAGGACTCGAACTGGCTGGTCCCACCTGTCATTGGCTTTAATATGGTCGACGCATCGTCCTGAAGGTGTCTGCTTGCTTTTCTTTCTTTTTTTTTTTCTCTCGCTTCCAAGTTACGCCCGCCGTTAAACCCTAGCTCCTTCCCCGGCGGCGGCGGGAGGGGGCAGGAAGCCCGGAGAGATGCCACCGGCGTCGTCGGTTGCGTCGGCGGTGGAGAAGCTTCAGGCGGCGGCGCAGGAAGCGGCGAACTCCTCGTCGCGCTCGGCGGCCGCCTTCTCCGAGCAGGCGCACCAGGTCCTCGTGCCCAGGGCCGCAGGGTATACTCTCCTCTCCTCCTCACTTGCCCTCCACCTACTCTAGCTTGAATGTTTTCGCACATTGGAGCTCCAGGTTCAGCTCAATTTCTTGCTTGCCTTGAATTGGTTTGGTGCTGGATTTGCAGTATCGAATGACTCCAATTGCTCCCGATTTGTGCCATGTAGCTACTATCTGAAATAAGCAAACTGCAATTAGGCGTGTTTACAAAAACTGATCAGAGTTTGATAGGGTGATTTGGTATGTTCTATGAAAAGCCATACCGACTGAGGGATTGTAAAATAGGTCAATAGCTCGAAGTTGAGAAGTGCTCTTCGCAATTAGGTGGTGCAGTGTTCAAGTAACTTTTGGCATCACTGGCATATTGAGTTCCTGAATTCAGGAGTGTTGCAAGGGCTCGTCTCAAAGTTGAGTGTATTGATATGTTGCAAGGGGTCTGTATTTGTATAGCTCTCGTGTCATACAAGATGCAACCAGAAGAGGCAATGGTGAGTTCAGAAGAATATGAGCAGATTCCATTGTGATCCTAGCAGCTCATTGAGTTCAGAGTAGATAAAATTTTAGTGTCTTTCTAGATCAAAAGCTACGAGGTTTAAGACCGTGAGAGTACTTGATTGTGATTGAGCTGTGTTCAGAATTTCAGTTGGATGAACAGTGAATATATTGATTGTATAACTGTGTTTGAGTTGCAAAATAGCCTAGAGTTTGTGTGCATTGGTGCTGCTGTTACTAAATCTGAAAGCTTAACAACAAGAGCTAGACATGGTGGCATACCCTATATTAAGTAAGTTGCACTGCCTCAGGAAAATTTATTTGGCACAACTTTTCAACATTTGCTATCATTTCCAGGCACTGATACCATTTTATTCATGAACCCTGTGCTCAACTGTCCAACACCTTAGAACCTGACAATAGTTATACTTGTGTTATATTCTGTATTGCAGTCGTGTTGTCTCTCTATCAACTTGTACGAAGATCAGCGCCGTCAGCTTTGCAGTCGGTGTTGTGGTGGGCTTCACATTGAAGAGAAGACTACGCCGGTGGGCTGCTAGGCTGCTGAAAAGAATTAAGGACGATGACTAGTGAAATCTTTTCATGCCATGTTGTTCTCAAGTTCTGTTGAGTGTTGAGAACTATGTTTGGTTGTGCATCGCCCGCAAATTGGAATCCTTTTTACAGTTAGATAAAATCGCAAGCAAGACAAACTTATGGATTCTAAGCTGTATTACACATATTTTGTAGGTCCGTAAGCCTTAGAATTGCTACTCAGAATGTTTGTTTTCTGATGGGTGATTTACAAATTCTATTTATCCCCCTTTTGATAGAGTACTCAGATTTGTGACAGTTGACTCAAGCGAGTGTACTTTGTTTTACTGGTATACACAATCAACTTAAATATCTTTTAGAAATACAAATTAGAAATAACTAAGATTAGAAATTAGAAACATAAGCAGAATTTGGAGAAGAGTCTATAGTATATATAGGAATACAATTCATAAGTAACTGAAATTCGAAATTAAAAATAAGTAATATTAGAAAAAACTCTAAAGTCTATATAGGAATACAATTTATAAATAATTGAAATTCGGAATTAAAAAATACAGATATTGGAAAAAAATAGAGTCTATATAGAAATACAATTATAAATAAAAGATTGGGAATTAGACAAATAAAAATATTGGAAGAAGAGTCCATAGTCCATATAGGAATATAGAACTAAGTGAAAGTTGAAATTAAAAAATAATTAAAAGTAGAGTTTAGAGTCTATATAGAAATACAATTTAAAAAAAAATTAAAAATTTAAAAAATAAGCAACATTGGGAGAGGAGTCTAGCGTCTACATATGAATAAAATTTATAAATAACTGAAATTTGGAATTAACAAATAAGGAATATTAAAAAAAGGTATAGAGTCCATATACAAATACAATTTATAAATAAATAAAATTAAAAAAAATAAATATTGATAAAAAGCTCTAGAGTCCATACAGGAATACAATTTACCAATAAAGGAAATACAAAATTAAAAAAAGAATATTAAAAGAAGAGTTTAGAGTACATATAGAAATACAATTTACAAATAAGTAAAATGAATATTGGAAGAGGAGTCCAAGGTCCTTATAGGAATAGAATTTATGAATAATGAAAATTCAAAATTAAAATAATAAGAAATATTGAAAGATGAGTCTAGGTCTAGATTGGAATACAATTTATAAATAACTAAAATCTGAAATTATAAAATAATTAATAACTATCATGTATATACAATACAATAAGAATATCACACATTTGTTAGTTTGATCAAGAATTTAAAATTATATTATCATTTTAATTTATTTTAATAAATAGAATATGAAAATATTTATGCTATTATAAGAAAAAAAATATATAACGATGCTAGCCACGCAATCTATGCTAGTTAAACGGAGTATAATAAATATAGGTGAGCCAACCATGTATGACTTCCCGATGCAAACATAATGCTTTTCTAAGTGACTTTAGGAAATATTAATCCAATTTAAATATCTGTACGTTAGATGGAACAAGGTACTCTCTCATCAGATGGAGGAGTAATTCTGTACATATGCAAGCAACTTGTAGTTCGTAAACTACAAGTTGGAATTAAAACTTCTTTGTGGAAATCACAAGAACTTAGCCGTGGATAGCACACAACCGGTTCTACAGGAAACCCATCCTACACAGACTTATTTGGAACAGTTTTTAGCTGCTGCATCTTTTCCCAGAGACAGAAATTCTTTCAAACAGGGATTCAGATTCTAAGAAATTGCAGTAGTTGAATTCAGAAAAAGAACTAGAAACTAAAAGTTAGAAAACCCAGTTTTTTTAGATTTTCAGAAGCTGACTACCAACAAGTTGATTCTTAGAATCTTAATCTCCCCAAACAAACCCATAGCAGTACTCCAGATCACACACAAAGAACATCACAAGCATATCTATACTACTTAAAATATTAATAGTGGTGGTGTCTATTTTCACATCATCTCTACCACCGATATTTAGTATGGATTAAGGTTTGTGAAAATATATAATACCATTTATTAAATGATGTATGGTTGGATGTGGAAGGATGGTTGAGGGTAGAAAAGAAACAAATTTGAATTAGAAGTGATTGATGGGATAAGTAGTACTTTATTGTAACAACTATTTTAGAATAAAGTTTTGAATCATAGAAATACAACTAATTTGAAACGGAGGGAGTATACTATTGCATCACCTTCATATAAGTCTTTCCTGCTTCACTATTCCCTTTCCCCAATTTTTAAAATCATCTATCTATTATATTATTAAAGGAATAGAAAAAGGAGCCTCCACGTTCGCTCTCATGGCCTAGAAATTCTCACATTAATCGGAAAAAAAAGAAAAAGCAGAGTCCATATAGAAATAGCTGAAATTCGGAATTAAAAAATAAGTAATATTAGAAGAGGAGACTAGAGTCCATATAGAAATACAATTAGAAAATAGCTAAAATTCGGAATTAAAAAATAAGGAATATTAGAAGTAGAGTATAGAGTCCATATAGAAATACAATTAGGAAATAACTGAAATTCGGAATTAAAAATAAGGAATATTAGAAGTAGAGTATATAGTCCATATAGAAATACGATTAGGAAATAATAGAAATTTGGAATTAAAAAAAGAATATTAGAAGTAGAGTATAGAGTCGATATAGAAATACAATTAAGAAAAAAAAAGAAATTCGGAATTAAAAAGTAAGGAATATTAGAAATAGAGTATAGAGTCCATATAAAAATTTGGAATAAATATAATAAAATTAAAAGTAGAGTTTAGAGTCCGTATAAAAATACAATTTACAAATAACTAAATTCAAAATTAAGAAAAATATGGGAAGAAGAGTTTAAGGTCAATATAGAAATACAAATATAGGAGTACAATTTAGAAGTAACTAAATTTCGAATTTAAAAATTAAAGAATATTGAAAGATAAGTTTAGAGTCCACATAGAAATACAATTAGAAATAATAAAAATTCAGAAATAAAAAAATAATATTGGAAGAAGAGCATAGAGTCTATGTAGAAATACAATTTACAGAAAATTCAGAATTAAAAAAAAGAAATATTAAAAGACGAGTCTAGAGTCCATATAAGAATATATATAATTTACAAATAACTAAAATTTGATAACAAAAAAAATTAATAACTAACATGTATATAAAATATAATATAAATATTACACATTAGTAGTTTCGTAAAGTTACTGCAAAATTTAAAATTATGTTGTCATTTTAATATATTTAAAGAATATAAAGAGAAAACATATATACTATTATATAAGAAAAAATATAATGATGCTAGCCGCGTAATTTGTGCGGGCCACCATGCTAGTTTATTCAATAAAAAAACAACTTAAACTAAATAAATGTCGGTTGAAACATAATGAGTCAAAGACACACATGACAAAAACAAGTGATGTGACCTAAGCACAACGGTGAAGTTGCCGCGTGTAATTTGGCTCCCGTTTCCAACAACTCAACGGATCCGTGAGTCCGTGACTCGTGAGTCAATTGCCATTAGAGATTGAGGGGCTGTTCATTTTGATAAAAAAAATCTTATTAAATTTTGGTATTATCAAAATTTTGGTATAGTTGCTAAAATTTTAGCAGGATTTCTTATATAGTTACAAAAATTTAACAGTAAACTAAGTATAACTATTTTTTTAGCAACTTTATTAAAATTTGGTAAAATTGAAAATGGCATCCACTTAAACAGATCCTGAGATCCTCTGTGATCAAATGCATCCTCTGTGGTCTAAGTAAACAGGTCCTGTCCAAGTTCACCTGGCGTCGCGTCCCCTCCTCTGCACCTTTATATACCCTTCGACACCCCCCTCCTCTTCAGATCTCTCTCTCCTTCCTAGCAAGCTCGATTTCTTAGACCATCAAAGATTAGGATCGAATTCTCAATAAGCTAATCATTCATGGCGGCAGAAGCAGGAGCACTGATGGGTGCTGATCGCCGGGAACCGGAGGCCGGCGGTGGCGCCGCCGCGTTGGGTGCGGTCGGCATAGCCACCGTCTCCGTAGCCACCACTCTGGCCGCAGTGTTCCAGCCGCCGCCGGGTGGCCTCCTCGCCGACACCTTCTACCGCCTCGCGCTCTCCGGGACCTTCCTTGGCGGGATGACCCTGGTCGGCGCTTCGGTCTGGGTGGCCGACAACCCGGCTGCCCGCCGTGCCGCCGGCAAGAAGCTGTTATACACCGCCATCCCGCCGCTCCTCGCCGCCATGGGCTTATCTGTGGCGGCGCTGCTCTGGTAAGTACGGTTCTCGAACAGGCTCCGGTCCGGCCGCACCACTGTCCGCCTATCCATGATCAGAGCAAACAATAATAATTGCCGGCGTCTCTCTCGCTTGCAGGTCGATGTGAAGATGGATATCCTTCTTCCATCTGGTTTGCTTGTTTCCTTCGTTTGCTGCGTCGTGGTTGTGTTTTGTCGTCGTAGTGCATCTTCTGTTGTTGCCAATAGTTAAGAGTCCAATGTTCTGTTCTTATTACTCTGTCTCGTGTGCTTCGATTGATGACCGGCTTAATCGACCAGTGTTCTATGGAGTGTTCATCATATCTCTCGATTTCAATTTCAAGTATATATGGTGCTTCATTTTTTTTAATGAGATGATAAAGTTATGGTGATTGTACTCCTAATTTTCATCTTACTTGCATTCTGCGAATATTGGATTTGGAATACTCCATGGATCCATGCATATCGGCACCGCCGCCGGCGAGCATGGCGCCGTTTCTCCTCACCAATTAATTCATCATCAATTCAATCGCGCCACCGCTGCCACCCGCTGGTAGTACCACTGTTTCGGTGGCGGTAGGGGACTCGTTCGTTGCCATGGAGGCGGCGTCGTCGCCGGCGTGGCGTCTCTCTGCGCCGCTCGCCGTCGACGCCGACGCCGAATTGTTCTATTTGGAAGCTTCTGGCGCTTCTCCTTCTACAAGCCATCCTTTCCTCTCTTTTTTTTCGGTTTTTTTGGGTGATACAAGTGGGGAAGGGTGGGCCATACAAGTGGGGCCCACATGCCCCTTGACCTTGTTGTGTTGCGGGCGGCGGCTACGGCCATGGAGATCTCGCGACTCGCGGTCGCGGCCATGTGCCGGTGAGGTCGGCTGCTTCGCCGGCGTCTCCGCCTCCGCATCTACGCCTGATTGATCCCCCCCCCCCCAACCTATCTCCACTGTGCTATCGCGTTTCCTGCGGACTTGCGGAGGTTGTGGTTGAGGCAGTAGCCCGTGGGGCGGTGATGCGGCGCCGAGATTCCGCTCGTCCACGGATTTCCGGTCGCCATCGCCGGGATTCGTCTTCTCCGGCCAACCCCTCGCCGCGCCGCCCGTCCTCGGCCAGGATCTGGTCGGGATCGCTTGTGGTAGGTGTTGGGCACTTGGGGTTTGAAAGACAGCATCGTTGATGTGCTTTGAGTTCCTGCCTAATTGAGTTATGCTGACTCTGTCGATATCCACATCTTCAGATACTATTCCCATGATCCCTAAAATCCCAGCAGTTGCGTTGCGTGGTAGGTTATGTAAAGCGCATTCCTGTGATGAAAAATATACCCTGGGAGACAGATAGTCAGTTGTATCAAGCGATCC
The DNA here is from genome assembly GCA_000338895.3 of Oryza meridionalis. NCBI lineage: Eukaryota > Viridiplantae > Streptophyta > Magnoliopsida > Poales > Poaceae > Oryza > Oryza meridionalis. The sequence goes on from CM002524.2 coordinate 2,194,929, forward strand.
AACACACTAGATCCCTAAATATTATCGTAGATACCATTTTCTCTTCAGTATTCTGTTTAAAGACTGATATTGGTCTTTGGATGATGTGCTTGTTCATCGCACCAGTTGATCTTTACTATTGGTGCATATTTAGTTCCAAGACGTCGTTTTAGTTAAGCTGCTGAAGCGTTGAGCATCTTGTCATGTTGATCTTCTTATGAGTGGTTCAGGATGGTTTGTTCTGTTTTAATGGAAGTGCAAGAAGGGGCTGTCCCCTGCTAATGGGAAGAGAAAAGGATAGTATGTATTTTAGCAACCTACAATTCAATTAGTTCACTAAGCTATTATTTATGGCTGTTATATCCTGTTCTGAGTATTTATTTGTTATACTGTAATGGTATTAAATTTCTGGCATTGTTATGCATGATTATATTCGATCATATACAGCTATTAGTAATTCATGTAGTTAGAGCTGAATGGGAGTTTTGCTAGAAAGACATTGCTTCTTTCAACGACCCTTATGCAAACAAAATTAAAGTGCCAGTTTCTCTGTTGTGCTACATAACTGAAACTTAAGTAATTGCAAAATTTGATGGAACTCATATATTCTTCTACTCTTATAATAAGGGAGGTTTGTATGTAGCTACACTCATGCTATATGCATGCGCTCTGTCTATCTGACTTTTGTATTTATATTTGTATACAAGACATTGAGGTCAACTAAAATTCTATGCCAAATGGCACAGCCATATTTCATACATGAATATGGCTATCTCTTTGCCTGGTAGGTTATGAAATGTAAACTCTATGTGTTTATTTTGATGTGAAATGGCCTCAGGGCAACTCATTTTGATGTATGAGTATACATGTCAATCCACACAGTAGGTCCTGAGATATTTTATTAATGACCTTTTCACTTTTCACCATCCTTCACTTGTTAAACTTCTGAGAATATGCTCTGGTTGATAGTAGTTAGTGTCCGTGCTTTGACTTATTGCCGAACCCTTGAGAGAATCTTGTAATGTTCAACTCTTATGAATTGTTGATGATGACCTTTTCTCTTCTGATGAATAGGATGAATAGCGGCATGGCAACCCAAGGGCCAAGGCCAGAGCACTAGGGCCTAGAGGCATTCCTAGAAACTTGGAGCAAACGAAGAAAGGTAGCAGAACCAGTGTAGAGGAGGCATTAGGAGAAATCTTAAGGACATTTGGTTACTTTGAAATACCATAATGCGTCTCATAAAAAATATTCTAATTTTAAAGTTTGTACTATGTAATAGGTGGTTAAATGCTGTTCTTCTGAGTGATGGAGTTGCAGATTGTAAATCAGTCTTTACTTATACAAACGATGGGCCAATCATTGGCTTGTTCTCGTCTTTTTTTTTTTGGTCAAAATGAATTGGAATAGCAGGTGCCTTTGAAGTGTAAATATAACAGAACGAGTAGGTAAATTTTAATATAATTCCGAAAGAATCATCATCATTGTGTCATTTTCTTTTTCATGCAATGAACAACAGATTTGTATATATGCATTTTTACCATCAGTAACAGTCCTTTATTAATGCATAATATGTTGTTCTGCTTTTCTGTAGGGGGACGTTGAGTTGTAAGAACTAAGAAGACCAGATGCATCTGCTCAGATTTTACAGGCCTGTATAACCAGTTAACGAGTGGCAAAAGAAAATGTCTCGCGGCCGTGTCTGGTACATAACTTTGCCAGGAGATCTATCTGTTGATGCACACAGGCTGCCATGGCATTGTTACCCAGTTGCTCTTACATGCATTTCTGCTGGCATAAGATGGTGGAGGTTCTGTTGTTGAACCTGGAACACAACCGGTGCTCAGAAGAATTTCGTATCACTACAACCTATCAGGATTTGATCGAGCAATTTGGTATGTTCATACACATTTGAGCAATTGTACAGTACTCCGAAGTTGGTGTTTTCTATCATCTGGTAATTGTGGATCACTGGCATATCGAGGAATTGTGGATCACTGACATATGGAGGAATTGTGGATCACTGGCATATTGAGGAATCAACCTGACGTATAATATTCAGGGTGTCTTTTTGTATACGTGGAGACTGTTGTGTATGCCATTTTTCTGGAAGGTCATGTAGTATCAACATATCCATATCGCCGTACCAGTATCACATATCCGTGCATCACAAATAACCATATTATTTTCTATATCGATATTTATGATTAAATTGAGTTAAGAATTTCTTTTGTTGTGCGGATAACTGCACTGATTGCAAATCTGCCAATGAGTACCAAAATATTCGTGATTTAGTGCATTGTGTTGCTGTGACTGAATCTGAAAGTTTGGCAGCTAGAATGAATACCAAGTATTGTTGTGCATATCCCCGTGGAATAAGTCTATTTTACCTCCATCATTGAATGGTTTCCTTTAATCACAAAACCGGGTATTACATCATCTTCACAAACCAGTGCAAATTACCTTCTTCAGTGGTTTGACAATCGGTTTTTGTTGACGTGGTGCTTGATTGCAGTTGACTCGCCGAGTTGGTAGGTGGGACCCACATGTCAGCGACTTCCACCTCATATCATGCTTTTCTCCCCTTCTCTTTCCTTTCTTTAATCTCCCTTCTCTCTTACCTTCCAGCAGCAACAGAGGCCATGAGGGCTACGGTGGTAGTGAGCTGGATTTGAGGGTGGCAGCAACGACGAAGAAGGGAAAGGAGGATGCGGAGACGAAATAGCAATAGCAGCAGGAAGCGACTGCAGCAGCGAGAGAGAGGAGGTTGTGGCGGCGGCGGCGAAGCAGAAGCAGCAGGTGGCTGCTATGGCGGTGAGGGAGAGGAGGCTGCGGAGACGACAGCGTGGAAGCAGCAACAGCAGCAGGCGGTGGCGTCGAAGTAGAAATAATAGGTGATTGCAGTGGTGGTGATGGAGATGAGGTTGCTACGACAGCGAGGGAGAGGAAGTGGCGGCATCGAAGCAACAGTAGTAGGCGACGGCGAGGAAGAGGAAGTGGCGGTATCGAATCAGTAGTAGCAGGCTACGGTAGTGACGACATCGACGCAGTGGAATGCGCGGATACTCTCGATGGCTTCCTCATCTCCCTCCTCTCTTCCTCGCCGGCCACCGACCGTGCTACCGCCTTGCTTGGCGATCACTGGCTGCTGTCGTTGGCTTCGTCTCCGGCCACCACCACTGCAGCAACTTGGGACCAACCTGAGACTAGTGTAAATGGAGTGGTATGTGTAAGTGAGCCCGTCTATCGGATGGGCTAGGCTACGCGGTTGTAGAGGCAGGGATGTTACACGACCGACGGTCTTCCTCGTTGGGAGAACCAGATTGGGAAAAAAGGAAAGAGAGGATAGAGAAGGAGGAACAAATGTTTCACTGACAGGTGGGTCCCACCTATCATGTTGGTAAAACCCGCTTTCTGAACTACCGAAGTAGTCGATTTGCACTGGTTTTTAAAGATGAGGGAGATGCTATACCTAGTTTTGTGGTTGAGGGAGATGATTCAATCAGGAGTAAGAGATGAGAGAGGAAAAGTAGACTTATTCTTATCTCCGTAGCCCGGACATGATCCAACTACTGAGCTCGGACAAATTATGCGGTCTGACTAAGGTGGGTCTAGTTCTCGAACGTTCGCATCTCACAAACAGATCAATAGGTTTATCGTTATCGGTTCTAACGACGTGTTTAAGCTCTTACTATATACCCCCTCCGTCCTATAATATAAGAGATTTTGACTTTTTTGCTTGCACTATTTGACCATTTGTCTTATTAAAAAAAATTAATATTTGCTGCTAGTGAACGCTCCAACACCTCTCGTTCCAACCATCCTCACGTGATTTCCGGCGCGCGTGCAACGCTGGGAGCTACTCAAGCCAGCCCATGGGTTTAAATCTACCTTTTCTCTCCATCCCAGGCCTTAGCCCAACAACACCTTGGTCAACCCAAAACATATTTATACCTAGACTATATATATACATACAAATTTAAACAATACAACAGTGTGTAATCTCTTTCTAAAAAAATATTTATATGTGAAAAAAATCTATACATAGAAACTTTATACAAAGATATTTTATACATATAAACTTTATACATAGAAAGTTTCTGCATATAAATTTTGCACCTATAAAATTTGCACATATAAATTTCAAACGTATTAAAAGAATTGCAAAAACTTTATTTTAAGATCATTAAGGCCCATTAAGACCCATATGCCACTCCAGAGAAAAATAACAAGCCATGTGCTTGTTTACACGATTTCACGTGTACTAGTGTTTTCGTTTTTTTGGGTAGGAGCATGCAGGCCGCAGGGCGGATAGAAAAGGAAAATCAAGCGGGAATCTAAAAACGGAAATCCGGATTCCTTCGCTGACTTCGCTACCCTCGAACGTTCGCGCATTGGAATAAGGCTTGCAGAAACTTTTTCTTAAAAACATCACATTAAATATTTGGAATATTTGGACACATGCATAGAGTATTAAATATAGATAAATTTAAAAACTAATTGCACAGTTAGGGGAGAAATCACAAGACGAATCTTTTGAACCTAATTAGTCCATGATTAGCTATAAGTGCTACAGTAATTCACATGTACTAATGGCGGATTAATTAGGCTCAAAAGATTCGTCTCACGGTTTTCAGTCGAGTTATGAAATTAGTTTTTTTCATTCGTGTTCGAAAACCCCTTCCAACATCCAGTCAAACGTCCGATATGACACCCAAAACTTTTATTTTCGCGAAACTAAACAGGCCCTAAGTCAATTTGCTGTCCCTCGAATGTACGTTGAGTCTGATAGATTACCAGATTTGCCCTTTGTACTGCTTAGACCTCCCCAGAAAACGTGTCACCCCCGTGACCCCGTCCAGTCCCGCAGGGGCAAAACCGTCCTTCAGACTCTCCTCCTTCGGCGCCGCCCATCAGTCCGTCCGCCCCAGAGGCCCCCACCCCCCAGGTCTCCCCCTCCATTCGCATCCATAAAACCAGCCCGAGCCGCGCGTGATCCCGACGTTTCTGTAGCTTGATCTTTCTAGCATCTCTGCTACTGCTAGTAATTGGCAAGCTCCAGCCTCCAACCTTCTCAATTCCCTAGCTTTGATTCTGAATAATAGGAAGACCCACACATCGGAGATGATGGTTGACAATATTGCTCGCCGGGAAGCGGAGGCCGACGGCGGTGCTTCCAAGATCGCGGCGGCGCTGGGGCTGTTCGGCGTCGCCACGGCCTCTCTGATCATCAACCTGGTCGCCGCGTTCGACCCACCGCAGGGCTTCGCTGAAAGCGCCTGCTACCACCTCGCTCTTGTGGGGTCCTTCCTCGCCGGAATGGGCCAGGTTGGCGCGGCCATCTGGGTCGCCGACGACCCACGCGGCCACCGTGCCGCCGTCGGCAAGAAGATCATGATCGCCTCCATCGCGCCGCTCGTCGTCGCCATCGGCCTCACCGGAGAGGCACTGCTCTGGTAATTCCACTACACGTACCAACACCATGGATCGGAGCGAGTGTATCTTGTACTACTATCTTAGTGGTGTCGCGTGATAGTGTGATGATGCTTTTTACTTGATGTTTTTGTCTACTGGCTACTGCTGTTTGTGTTAGTTGATCAATGCTTGGATTGATGAATATTTGATGTAAATTTTAAGTCCATACTATTATGTACTACAATCAATGAAAAATTTCTCAAAAAAAAAAAACTGCTAATGAGGGGAACAGAGTATATGGAATTTTGGAGTACTCCAATTTTCACTGACGCCGGCGAGCATGCGCTTCCTGATCACCAATTCAAGGTGCACTTCCCGCCGCCGCCGGCGGGGGTATTTACCGCTCCGGCGACGGTGGTGCGGCCGGCATGCCGCCGCCTTGTCCTCCCTGGGGAAGCAGCCGCTGTGAGCCTGTGACTCATGCAACGGCCAAAAGGGCACTCTGTTTTTCTTTTTTTAAAGATTCTGATGGAATTGTTGGAAGGGGGAGTAGGCCATATTTAAGTGGGCCCCACATGCTAAAAATTTTCCCCAAAAAGGGAAGGGAGGAGTAGGAGATATCATAGGAGCGGCGGCCATGGCGCCTTCGCCTGTCCCGCCCACTCCATGTCTCTGTCTCGCTGCTGCGGCGCCTTTTCTACACCAGCTTGCCCCCACCTCTCCGTCTCAATTCGCGCGTGCGGCGGTGACACGGCGCGCGAGATTTCGCTCCGGCTCGGCCACGATCTGACCTCGTCGGCGCCGGCGGAATCCTCCGTCTTCCGCGGCCACCCCCTCGCCGCGAACCTGCGCCGGGAGGACCTGGTTGGCATCGCCGTTGGCCGTCGCGTCTGTGCTATTGCAACAGATTTGTGGATAGTACTCCCTCCATTTCAAAATATTTCAAACCGTTGACTTTTTAGCATATATTTGACCGTTCGTCTTATTCAAATACTTTTGTGAAATATGTAAAATTATATGCCTACATAAAAATATATTTAACAATGAATCAAATGATAGGAAAAGAATTAATAAGACGAACGGTCAAACATGTGCTAAAAAGTCAACGGCGTCAAATATTTTGAAACGGAGGGAGTATGTGTTTTTTTGTTTTTTTTTCCATTGGAGGCGTTGACTTGGAAGAACATCAGAGTACCAGAGCCATATCTGTTCCGATTTTGGAGGTTCATACATTACATGTATCTGCTTGCCCTTACATAGTTACGTACATGCATTTTTCACTGGCAAATAATAATCCTTGGGTGATGATGATCCTGTTGGTGAACCCTTGAACTGAAAGACAACAGGTTCTTAGGGGAATTTCGTAGGGTGTGATAGCCTATCTTACAATTTGATAGGGCAATTTGGTATGTTCGGTGAAAATTCTGTGGACATTTGAACAATTGTTTGGTGCTGCGTTTTCTGTCCTCTGGTAATTGTGAATCACTGGCATATTCAGGAACCAAGCTTTTGTATATTTGTCATGCTCTTGTATTTGTGCACATGTGGATGTGGAGGCTGGTGTGTGTATGACAATTTCCTGGCATGTCATGTAATCGGAAGCATTGTTTCGGAGAGGGAAGGGCAATCTCCTTTCTAATAGGCATTTACAGGTTTGCTTGTGTTCAGACTTCAGACTAGTTACTAGAAAATGGTGCGCCAGTTGGCGCACCTAGTACTTTTATAGCCTGTATATAACACTTGTATGTAACACTTACGACTTATTTAGAACATATATTTATTAGTTTTCAAGGTATCCTATAATTTTTAATTCTGTCAATTTTATCCGTTTTTAAGAACTCATGAAAAATAGACTGTATATATTTTCTATGGTTTGTTTAGAACACAATAATTTGGCACAGTCAACTGCTAGTTCAATTATCGTAAAATTTATTTGGGATAGAGAGTTTAGTTTTGTACTAACTTCTCGAAGGTCAAAATATTTCTAAATATCTTAAGGAAATTTGATGTATTTTGGTAAAAAAAACCCACAAATCTGATTTTTTTTTCTTTACCTCTGCATAATGTTTAGTGTCTCTCTGGGAGGGGTATGTGTAAAAACATCTTAATTTACCCAATCGAGTTTCATATGCACACCACATAGCAAATTTTAGTTTGATATATGCACATGAATTACATGGCAAAATTACTTGTCCAACTTATAAACAAAAGCCTACTTATTAATAAGTTTTATCTTAGGGCCATTTATAAATACTACAAACCGAGGGCCTATTTGTACATTTAAATTTTGAGAGGAAAAAAAGATCAGAGTCACACCCTTTATAAATGACCCTCGGCTAATAGGCCTATTTGTACATTTAAAATTTTGAGAGGAAAAAAGGATCAGTCACGCCCTTTATAAATAGCTCTCGGCCAAAACGAAGTATTATCAAATCGGAGGGAGTAGTGTTGAACAAATCATTCTTCCTAATAAAACTTATTGTTTTTCTCCACCATTCTCTGTCTCTTATTTTTGTTTCCTCCCCGCTGCCCAAGCTACTATATTGTTCGGAAGGCTAATATGCGGCTGCGGCTGTACAACCAACCTTGTCTTTGCTTCTTTGAACATGCATGTTGACAGCCATAGCACATGCTGCATTGCTGCCAAACAGGTCTATTGTACTAAACCAAGCCTATATGACACATGCCGGCGAACTCCCCCTCTAAAAAGTTACCGAGGCAAAAAGAAACGAAAAAAGAAAACTAAATAGAGAGACATATTGTTTCACTTGCACCACCGGTACACCGCTACTTTGATCCTAAAAAACTGAACACACTCTAACACCCAATAGGGGATACCTGTCCAATTTTGATGAGGGTGAAATGTTAACCAATCAACTTGTGCGGAGTGCGATCAGCTTTAGATTAACTGATAATAGCTTATATTGAAAAGTATAGTTTGTGTTTACTTCAACATTTTTTAAGTGTAAATATGATACTATCTACCAATTGGCAACGTCTAGAGTCGTATTTTTAAACATTTAACACCGTTTTCATGTTAAATTATTATTTTCCTATTCTTTTTTAATTTTTATCATGAGATTTTGTATTTTATTAAGTTTATTATAGCGTGAAATCTGTTAATAACTAACAATTTATTTTATTTCTTCTCTCACCAACTACTGATATTCCCTACTGCCCTGGCAGGGAGCACCACTGGGAATAGAGCAGCAGCCAGTTCCTTTTTATTATTTTTTTATCAGCCCAGATGAATAAAAACGGTACAGGCCTAGGCATGGCCCAAATCGCATGCGTGGCTGCCCTGGAATACCGCTCGAAGGTGCGAGAAGATGTGCGCTAGCGCGTTAGAAAGCGATTTTTTACCGTCGTAATTTGCATATTTATCTTAACCTTTTTTAATCAAGTAGAACCGTAGAAGGATTAGGAGGCCACATGGCACGATTTTAGAGGAGGTAATCCTGGAACCAGGTAGTACCACGTGGCCCTATAAGAGGCCCGAGATCGCACCCTGAAATCGTATATAAAGATAACCATATGCTATTTTCTATATCGATGTTTATGGTTAAATTGATCTAAGAATTTGTCTTCTTGTGCGGATAACTGCACTGATTGCTAATCTGCCAATGAGTGCCAAAAATATTCTTGATTCAGTGCATTGTGCTGCTGTGACTGAATCTGAAAGTTTGGCAGCTAGAATGAATATCGATCAATGTTGTGCATATCCCGCGGCCCGGACATGGTCCAACTACCGCAGTCAGGTCAGGCCCAACTAAACTTGGATGGCAACTAACTGTAGCGATCCAGATTCACGGTCACCAATGGAAAAAGTCCACTTAGACTCCCTTAATTGTTCACCGAATCTAATTCGTGACTCTTAACTAGAAAACCGGGTAAGATGACTTCCCGAATTATTGAAACCAATGTAATTTGACTCCTTCAACGGTTTTGGAGGGCGATTTTTGCTAACGTGGCAGCGCTAACGTGGTTTTCATTCCACATGGCGTTTATGTGGCATTAGAATTAAAAAAATATCTATGGGACTCACACATAAATATATTGTGGGACCCACCGACATGTGGGGCCCACATGTCATCCTTTCTCCTTCCCCTCTTCCTCCTCCCTCTCTTCCTCTCTCTTTTCTTTCCCCCTTTTCTCTTCCCCCTTCGAACGCATCACCGTCACATCGGCCACCTCCTCTCCTCTCCCATTGTTGCCGTCGCGCCGGCTGCCTCTCTCCCCCTCTCCTGCCGCCACCGCCAGCCGCCGCTTCCCTATCTGCCGCCGCACCTGCTTGACTGCTCGAGAGAATCAAGGAGAGAAGAGGAAAAAAAAGAAAGGAGAGATGTGGGATCCACACCATTTTCTCTCACTTACATGTGGGCTCGACATATTTATTTTATTTTTTTTGTTGACTAGGCTGCCACGTCAGCGAAACTAGGCATCTATACTGCCTCGCGACTTTTTTTGAATGGTTTTACATAGTTTAGGGGTATACATTTCTGGTATTGCGGTTAGGGGACCTCAAACAGACTCGGCGTAAAGCTGAGAGATGGCTGATGAACTTATTTCTCTCCCGGGTGCCTGGCCCAAGCGGGCGCTGAATCATGTGTAGCTTGTGCAGTTCTTTTTCTTCCGGTTATTTGTTTGCCTCTTGATGCGATATACTGCACTACTCGGTATACACTAGTTTGCTCTATATTTTGAATTTTCCATGTTTCTGCATTTCAAATGTGCAATGGAATAATTAAAAATGATTCATCGAATGGAAACTATTGACTGTGAGATTTTGCTACATGATTATGGGTTTTCTGCTGCTTTTTTTTTTTTTTTGCCGCTGATGCCTTATAGTTTTTTCATGGGAGAGAACTAGGGAAGGCAATTTCTCCCACGGGGACCCGACCCTACGGGGGCGGGGGGCGGGGACGGGTTAAGTTTTTGACCCGCGGGGGAGGCGGGGGCGGGCCCCGCATTTTTACGAGGAGGGGACGGGGAGACAGTTCACCCGCGGGACCCGTGGGTGTATATTAACCTTTAAAATGTAGCACATAGAAGGCCCAAAAGAGCCCAACCCAATAAAATAAAGATAAAATGAAAAGGAACCCTAGCCTTATCCTCACCAGTGTCTTCCCAACTCCCCTCTTGGCTCCCGTACGCATCATCCACCGGTGGAGGCGGTGCTAGGGGCCAGGGCGCACGAGCACACGACGCACTTCTTTGGATCTCGCCGGCGCCGGTCGCCCTCTCCCCTCCCCTCCGGCCTTCCGAGTCCCATCCTCTCCAATATCCCTCTCCGACTCTCCCTCAGGTCTGCCAATGAGGCGACGACGCACAGGCGCACGGGCGCGGCGAGGACGCCGTCGAGAGGCGAGGGTGTGGCGCACAGGCGTGGCAGCCGGCGAGGGGACCGACGTGGCGTCCGGCGAGCAGCGAGGGGATAGGTGCGCATGAATCGAATGATGGATCAATGTGTTCTTGGCTTCTTGCTGAATTTTTTGATGCTATTTATTTTTATGGTGTTAATTATGTACAATATTTGTTCTTGCCGAATTGATGATTGTCTTGTAATTTTTGTGCTGATTGGATGGAGATGCTACCTAATGCAGGGCCCCGGTCGGGTTGCGGGGCCCCGGAGGGGTTGGGGATGGGGGATGATGTCGGGGGTCGGGTGCGGGGCCGTTTCAGCCCAACCCGGCCCCGCCCTGCCCCGTTGCCATCCCTAGAGAGAATATGATAGGTGAGCCCACTAATTTTTAAAATATAATCGTTGAATGTTGCGCGTACGTCATGTAGAACAAAAACCACTTCAGATTGAGAGGGGTGAGGGGTAATTTGGTTTGAGTAGTTGGGTGTATCAAAATGTCTGGTATTCGAGATCATGGGTTAGTTAGGTCGACTGCAATAATTCAAGGGTTAATTCGAACTTCTTCCTCTTATAATATTATTTTGGGAGTTCAACAATCAATTTACCATGTTTTCACGGTTCGCTTAATCCCATAAAGGATTAGGGGGATTAATTCCATGTTGCAATAGCAGTTGGGTGAAGGATTAAACAAACAAGACCTAAGTGGCTAGGTGGGTACTACATTTTGCAGTTATGGCTAGTTCTATGTGTCGGTTGATTTTATCAGCCCAATTCTTGGGAGGAGATAATACTACCTAGCGGTTTTTACCAATCAAGAAAGGAAGATATAATTATTGGTATAAAAACTAATTTGAATCCTACTCCCTCCGTTTTAAAATATTTGACACCGTTGACTTTTTAGTACGTGTTTGACCATTCGTTTTATTCAAAAAATTTAAGTAATTATTTATTCTTTTCATATCATTTGATTCATTGTTAAATATACTTTCATGTGCACATATAGTTTTACATATTTCACAATTTTTTTAATAAGACGAATAGTCAAATATGTGCTAAAAAGTCAATGGTGTCAAATATTTTGAAACGGAGGGAGTATTTGAGGATACGCCCTCGTGAAAATGAAAGAAAAAGGAGAGATAGAGAGGAAGTTCTAAGTCTCGACAAATCCTAAAACCCTAATATACTCATCCGATCAGGAGATGTTTGGAAGATGTTCGTGTGTGGTGGTCTCCAGATAGTGCCATTGGCGCCCCGAGGGACTTCGCTTCACCAACTAAAAACATTCGGCGCGACGGCGACCTCAAGCATGTTAAATCGGCGTCTATGCTTCCCTTGTAGCAGAACCGAAGAAAGAAGAAAACAAGGAAGAACAACAAACGGAATAAATCAAAGTTGTTGGAATATAAAGTGAATTACCCACATTTTTTCATTAGTTTAAGCTTTTCGATTAAATTGGTCGGTGTATACAACTTAATGTATAAGTGATTGCGATTGACTACAATAGCTTTGCTAGGCACTAGAATTCAATACAAGTGATTGCGATTGACTACAATGGCTTTACTAAATACAAGTGATTGCGATTGACTTATCGGTTAGATAAATTTTCGCATTGAACAAAAGATGATCGTATATAGACTAAGGCTGTGTTCATTGTGGGAGGTTGGGAACAAATCTCCTATGCATAAAAAACGGAGCGTTCTATTAACGCGTGATTAATTAAGTTTTTTTTTTCAAAAATGAATCAATATTATTTTTAAGCAACTTTCATATATAAACTTTTTTTTAAAAAACGTATCGTTTAGAAGTTTAAAAAACATGCGCGCGGAAAACGAGAAAGAGAGGTTGGGAACTAGTAGAAGGAACGCAGTCTAAGACTTAAGTGAATAAGTAAACTAAGGCTGTGTTTAGTTGGATCCAAAGTTTGTATTTTGGTTGAAACTGAAGATGATGTGACTGAAAGGTTGTGTGTGTATGACATGTGATGGAAAAGGACTGAAGTTTGGATTCAAACTTTGGGTCTAAACACAGCCTAATAAACTACAAAAGTATATGCAGTTGTTGCTGTGGTGCAGTGGACCTGCTAATTTTGCCCGTTAAAATTTCTTCCCGTCTTCATGAATGATCTCTCAGCTGATTGGTCGAGATGAAAAAGAGATGACGTCACCAACGTGTCATGCTACCAGTGGTGGACGAAACGAGTTGAGAGAACCGAAGTAAAATAAATATAGAAAAAAATACCCGTGCATTGCAACGGAAAAAAACATGAGAAATTTACGTAAAGGTTAAGAAATATTTATATTATGTAATTAATTTAAATATAAAATCGCAACTATACGTGTATATGATGTTGAAGAAAAAAAGCTCTTAAAAATAACTTAAATGTGGAAAATAAAATTTTCCAAATAAACTATAGCTGGATTTAATTTTTATTAAACTCTCCATAATTAATAACACTATGTGAAATTTCTTCGGTATTTTCAGAGCAGTAGAGCACCATTGCTAATCTATCTATCTATCTATTATATTATTAAAACAGCCCTGAAAGGAGGCACCACGTTCGCTGTGGAGGCTAGAAATTCTCACATTAATCGGAGAAAAAGAAAAGAAGAGTCCAAGTAGAAATACAATCTAAAAATAACAGAAATTCGGAATTAAAAATATGCAATATGGAAAGAGGAGTCCATATAGGAACCCAATACGAGATTAATCAAAATTCGGAATAATGATAAAATAAAATCCAAAATTAGAAAAGGAAAGGAGAGTCCAAGTAGAAATACAATTTAAAAATAGCTGAAATTCGGAATTAAAAATAAGCAATATTGAAAGAAGTTTCCATATAAGAACCCAATACGAGATTAAACCAAATTCGAAATAAAAAAAATAAAATCCAAAATTAGAAAAGGAAATGAGAGTCAAGTAGGAATACAATTTTAAAATAGCTGAAATTTGAAATTAAAAATAAGGAATATTAAAAGAAGAGTTCATATATGAACCCAATACGAGATTAATTAAAATTCGGAATAAAAATAAATAAATCCAAAATTAGCAAAAGAAAATAAAAGAAGAGTTCGAGTAGGAATACAATTTAAAATTAGCTGAAATTCGGAATTAAAAATAAGCAATATTGAAAGAAGACTCCATATAAAAACCCAATACGAGATTAATTAAAATTTAGAATAAAAAATAAAATTATATCCAAAATTAGAAAAACTAAAAGAGAGTTCAAGTAGAAATATAATTTTGAAACAATTGAAATTGAAAATAAAAAAATATTAAAAGAACACAATACGGTATTAACTATTTTTAAAAAAAAATTCTGAAATTAGAAAAAGGAAAATAAGATTTCAATTAGGAATACAATTTATAAATAACCAAATTTTTTGATAAAAATAAAGATTTTTAAAAGAAAAGACCATCTAAAATAAAACACATGACGAGATAAATTAAGTAACATGCCTATAAAGTAGTAGAGTGGTGGCGGTTGATACGACATATAAAAATTATTAATAAAGCACCAAATAGAATCCTAATGACGATTAAAAGGAGGGACGTTAGGCAGGCCGTGAAGCAAATGAGTAAGGCGGTTGCCAGAACTTCTAGAAAGTAAAAAAAAAACCCCATTGATAATCATATTCGATTTTTAAAATCTCAATGACAATTATATTATTAAAAATAGTTTTGAACGGAGGCACTACGTTCCCTATGGGAGCTAAAAATTCCCACATTAATCGGATAAAAAGAAAAAAAGAAAATAAGAGTCCATGTAGAAGTACAATTTAAAAATAGCTGAAATTCAGAATTAAAAATAAGCAATATTGAAAGAAGTTTCCATATAAGAACCCAATATGAGATTAATCAAAATTAAAAATAAAAATAAAATAAAATCCAAAATTAGAATAGGAAAGGAGAGTCAAGTAGAAATACAATTTAAAAATAGCTAAACTTTGGAATTAAATATAAGCAATATTGACGGGACTTCTAGAAAATAAAAAACTACAATTTCAATTTTTAAAGGTTCGGAACTTCTAAAAAGTAAAAAAACAAACAATGATAATCATATTCGATTTTAAAATCTCAATGACAACAAAGAAGGGAGGCAGCGGGTGAGCCATAAAGGAGTACAATGGCAAAGCCACTTACGGTTTGGCGGGACTTTTAGAAAGTAAAAATGAACCTAAACGATAATTATGTTCGATTTTTAAAATCTCAGTAACAATAAAGAGAAGAGACAGTGGACGGGCTGTAGAGATGTATAATGGCAACGTTTGACGGGACATCTAGAAATTATAAAAATGAAACCCAACGTGACAATAAACTCTAAAAACTATAAAATCCAATTTTTAAAGGTTCCAAGAAGAATGAATAGAAATAGTGGTAGATCGAGCAAGCAAATAAAGAAGGAGATGACATGAGGGGTAGCAACTGGTGTGATTTTTAAAAACTATATGATTAAAAACACGATGATGATAAGGTTTGGTCTTTCAAAGTCTTAAGACAATGAGATAGCTAGTAAAATCATACTAAAAAATATATTATTTTGTTTAAGTGCTAGCCGTGCAATTGCGCGGGCAACCCAACTAGTTTTGATAATACAAACATCATTTTAGCATTTATTTAAATGAGAACCCTCCTTTCTCCCTGGGCCATTTTGAGCCCATTCTTTCTTTAGCCCGTAGCAAAGCCAGCCCATTAACCTGACTTCTCCTCCCTTCCACCTCGACCTGCAAGCGCGCATCCAGCCCATCAAGCAACCACAAAGTCTAATTAGTGTCCCTTCTCCTCCTCTAGCTGTCGCGTGGGTCCCAGTGCTACATGGTCGTCCCCTACCTCCGTCCAACTCCGCAGCTTCCCAACACTATCGGAAACCATCCCCTTCGTGAAATCCCTCCACATCCACGGAGATAAAACAAAATTGATTGAGGGATTTTAATCCTTATCTCCTTCTCTTTCCGTTTTTTCAATAATTAGAGCAAAATCGCATCGTATCGACCTTAGAATTAAGCCATATAGCAAACCATAGAGCTGTCTGTTTTGCGTACGGGAGGGAATCGAACCGCGCGCCCAGGTACAACGTACGAAAAAAAGTTGGGAAAAATATCTTAAACTTTTATAATAGGTAAAGATAAAGATATATATATATTTATGGAAAATTTGTGGGCTGAAAATCAGATTGCTAAGGGGCGATCGATCACCCTGAGCGATCACCCCCTCCTCCACGTGGTTTGCTTTTTTGGCACCACATTACTTTCTTATTTTAGTAAATTTATACACCTCAAGTTTACACATGTAAAGTTTAGAGACCCAAAGTTTATAATTCAAAAATTTATATTTCCGATTCAAATTTGAATTTGAATTCAAATATTTTTTATATATAGTATTTCTATACATCTAAGGTTTATACACCTAAAGTTTATTGACCCAAAGTTTATAAGTCAAAAGTTTACATACCCATTTCAAATTTGAATTTGAATTCAAATATTAGTTTATATATCCAAAGTTTATAAGTCAAAAGTTTACATACCCGTTTTAAATTTGAATTTGAATTTAAATATTTTTTATATATAATATTTCTATACATAAACTTTTTCAACTTTATTTTTTTATTTTTTTAGTGGTGTAATAGGAAGAGAAGAAGGGGGAGGGGGGTGCCCCTAATGCGCGACCAGTCGCGCGGTCACGCACGCGTCACCGCGCGACTACCAGGTCCACTACTACTACTCATACGCTACTGCTACTACTACTACAAATCTACAACTCATACACTACTACTGCTACTACTACATGTATATATGAATATGTATATATTGTATATTAAACTTTGTATTATTGTATATATACAGATAAATTTTGTATTAAATAATACAAAGTTTATGCACATATATATAAAGTATATACATACGTGTATATATAATTTTTATGTGTACCAAAAAATCGATGTATAAAAAATATACACATATACAAACTTTATATACGCGTGTATAAACTTTGCATACGCGTATACAAACTTTGCATACGCGTATACAAACTTTGCATATGCGTATATAAACTTTGCATACGTGTATATAAACTTTGTATATCTACATATTAAAAACCGAGAGAAAAAAATACGAATACAAAGTTTGTATACGTATGAATACAAACTTGGTATACACACAAATACAAACTTTGTAATACGTACATTAGAAAAAGAAAAAACCAAAAACAGAAGAGAAACGAAAAAACAAAAAAGAAAAACAGAAGAGAAACGGAAATGGAAAAAGGAAAAACAGGAGAAACGAAAAAAACCCGGAAAAATCGCTCAGTCGCGCCGGGGCGGGGGGGCGGCGGACCCCGTCCCGAACGTGTGCCCCGAACAAAATAAAAAGAGCACGGGACGGGTCGACGTGTACCCGAAGGCCGAACGTAAACTGCAGGGTTATCTATGTGCGTTCGCCCTTCGCAGAAGCTTCTCTAATCTCTCTCCACCGTAGCGCAGAACGTAAACTGAAGGGTTATTAGTACCTTGGAATGACTGGATGACAAGTGGGCCCAGTACAGAAGGTCCCATTATGTCAGTGGCACTAGATCGAGCACTCGCGCCGCGAGCCCGCGATTGGAATGCCATGTGGGTCTTTCTCTTGACTACTCCATCCGTTGAATGTCGTTTTCAGTTTTATGTCAGGTTTGGTAGGTCGTGATCTTTTTACTATTTTGCCCATTGTGCAAAATTTTCTACTACATGCAAAATCCGTCGAATGTCGTCGTTTCGTTTGCGTCCGCGGGGTATTATCACTATATATTCCTCTCTCTCTCCAGGAAACCAAGCCACCCCAACTCCAACCTTCCCCACAGGATCGAGTCGGGCAGCCACGAATCGATCGAGAGATCTAATGGCGGCGGCAAAGCTACTGCTGGGTGATGCTCGCCGCGAACCGGAGGCCTCAGCTTTGGGCGCGCTCGGCGTCGCCGCCATCTCCACGGCCACCACTTTGGCCACCGCGGCGTTCGAGCCGCCGCCGGGCGGCTTCGGCACCACCACCTACAACCATCTCGCCGTCGCCGGGCTCGCAGGGACCTTCCTTGGCGGGGTGGCCCTGGTCGGCACTTCAGTGTGGGTCTCTGACAACCCAGCTGCCCGCCGTGGCACCGGCAAGAAGCTCCTCTACGCCGCCGTCCCGCCGCTCCTCGCCGCCGTCGTTCTATCGGTGGCGGCGCTGCTCTGGTAAGCATGTACAAGCCCCTGTCCGACCGCATTACTATCCGCCATGATCGGAGCCAAGCCGGCCGTCCCTATCGTGCTCCTTGTGTCAATCAAATGCAATCTTAATTATTCCATTTGTATTGTTCATTTGTTTGTTTTGTTGGTCGATCGCTCCGTCATGTGTTGTGTCTCGTGGAGTTGTAGTATCATCATGTAATAGTGCTTGCTTCTTCTTCTTCTAGTCCATTGTGTGTATCACATATGTATGATCACGTCTCCTGTTCTTGGTCTGTCAAAGTGTTATTCGATTGATGGCCGGCTTAATCGACGAGTGTTTTGTTAATTATGAGTTCATATCTCCCAATTTGAAGTATGGTGATTCAAAGGGGAGCTATGCAGTACTAGTTTTTGGCTTAATTACATTTAGGGAGAGTGGATTTGGAGTAGTCCATGCATATCGGCGCCGCTCGCCGTCGCCGCCGACGCTGAATAGTTCTGGAAGTTTGCCTTGTCGGCCGTCGTGTCCTTCTGGTGCTAAAAGCCCATCTTTTTCTCCTTTTTTTTTCTTTTCTTTTTTTTTTGGAGGCAACTGTTAGAAGAGAGGGAATGGTGGGCCATATTAAGTGGGGCCCACATGCCGTATCATATCCATGACCTTTGTCCTTGCGTTGCCGGCGGCGGCGGCGGCTACGGCCATGGAGATCTCACGCGACCATTTGCCGGTGAGGTCGGCTGCTCCGCCTCCGCCTCCGCATCTACGCCTGATTGATCCCCACCCCTCTCTCCACTGACTGTGCTATCGCGTTTCCGGCGGTGGTTGATCGAGGCGGTAGCCCGTGCGGCGCGCGAGATTCCGCCCGTCCACGGATTTCCGGTCGCCATCGCCGGGGTTCGTCTTCTCCGGCCAGCCCCTCGCCGCGCGAACCTGCGCCGCCCGTCCTCGGCCAGGATCTGGTCGGGGATCGCTTGTGGTAGGTGTTAGGGGGCACTTGGGTTTGGAGGACAGCATCGTTGATGTGCTTTGACTTTGAGTTCCTTGCTAATTTAGTTATGCTGACTGTTCCCATAATCCCTAAAATCCCAGCAGTTGCGTTGCGTGGTAGGTTATGTAAAGCGCATTCCTGTGATGAAAAATAGACCCTGGGAGACATATTATCAATTGTATCAAGCGATCCAACACACTAGGTCCCCAAATATTGTCGTAGATACCATTTTCTCTTCAGTATGCTGCTTAAAACGCAAAGTGTAAGGTTTTCTCTGTGCTGTCCAGTTACATCTAATTCCTTATGTTTAAAGACTGATATTAGTCTTTGGTTGGGTGTGATGTGCTTCTTGTTAATCGCAATACTTGATCTTTACTATCGGTGCATATTTAGTCCCAATATGCCCTTTTAGTTAAGTTGCTGAAACATTGAGCATCTTGTCATGTTGATCTTCTTGTGAGTGGTTCAAGATTATTTGTTCTGTTTTAATGGAAGTAAAAAACGAGGTCTGTCCCCTCCTAATGGGAAGAGAAAAAAAGATGTATTTCAGCAACCATGTGTTATAGCACAATCCAATTAGTTCGCTAAGCTATTATGGCCTTTATATCCTGCTCTGAGTATTTATTTGATTTGCTGTAAAGTTATTAAATTTATGGCATTGTATACGTGATTTGTACTTGATTATATGCTGCTATTGGTGATTCATGTAATTAGAGCTGAATGGGATTTTTGCTAGATACACATTGCTTCTTTCAACAACCCTTATGCGAACAAAATTAATGGGCTGGTTTCTCTTCTGTGCTGATTTCCTTTGTTCCATAGCTGAAGCTTAAGTAATTGCAAAATTTGTAGGAACACATCTGTTCTTTTGCTCTTACAATAAATGTGAGGTTTATATTCGAGCTACACTCATGCTATGTGCATGCGCTCTGTCTATCTGAACCAATAGACTTTTGTAAATACATTTGCACAAGACATTGAGGTCAACTAAAATTCTTCTATGCCCAATGGTGCAGCCATATTTCATACATGAATATGGCTATCGCTTTGCCTGATAGGTTATGGACTGTGAACTCTGTGTTTATTTTGATGTGAAAATGGCCTCAGGGCAACGCAGGATAACTCATACATGTCAATCCATACACTAGGTCCTGAGATATTTTCTTAATGCCCTTTTCTCTTTTCACTATACTCTACTTGTTAAACTTCTAAAGAAAAGGCTTATCCCTCTACTGTTCTATTACATCTATAATTCCTTTGTTTTGATGTCAAAAGCAGTGTATTCAGCTGTATATTTTGTTGTGATATGCTCTGGTTGATAGTAGTTAGTGTTCGTATTTTGACTTGTTGCTGAACCCTTGAGAGAATCTCGTAATGTTTAACTCTTATGAATTGTTCGACATGACCTTTTTTGTCTTGATGAATAGTGGCATGGCAACCCAAGGCAAGAGCACTAGGGCCAAGAGGTATTCCTAGAAACTTAGGGGAAAACGGAGAAAGACGTAGCAGGACCAGGGCAACCCAAGGCAAGAGCTGAGGGCATTTGGCACCTTTGAAACACCATAATGCATCTCGTAAAAAATATTCAACTTTTAAAATTTGTGCTATGTAATAGGTGGTTAAGTGCTGTTCTTCTGAGTGATGGAATTGCATATTGTAAATAAATCTCCACTTGTACAAAAGATGAGCAAATCTTTTGCTTATTCTTGTCTACTTTTTTTTGGTCAAAATGAATAGGAATAGCAGGTGCCTTTAAAGTGCAAGTATAATGGAAAGCTTTGGTAAATTTTAATATACTTCTGAAAGAATCATCATCCTTGTGTCATTATCTTTTTCATGTAGTGAACTACAGATTTGCTCATGTATTTTTACCATCTCTAACAGCTCTTTATTAACGGATAGTGTATGGTTCTTCTTTTATGTAGGGGGATGTTGAGTTGTAAGAAGACCAGATGCATCTGCTCTGATTTTAGAGGCATGTATAACCTGTCAAAGAGCAGCAAAAGAAATGCCTCATAGCTGTGTGATACATAACTTTGCCAGGAGAGATCTCTCTATTTAAGCACACAGACTGATATGGCATTGTTAACCATTTGCTCAGTTGCTCTTAAATGCATTTCTGCTGGCATAAGATGGTAGTATGGTGGAGGTTCTGTTGTTAAACCCTGGTATCAGGACTTGATCAAGCAGTTTGGTACGTTCGGTGAAAATTCATGCACATTTGAGCGATCGTGCGGTACTCCGAAGTTGGTGTTTTCTATCCTCCGGTAATTGCGGATCACTGGTATAATGAGGAAATCAACCTAACGTATAATTGCCATGGTCTGTATTTATGTGTATGTGGAGACTGGTGTGTGCACTAATTTTCTGGAATGTCATTTAGTCAGAAGAGTTGTTTAGAAGAGGCATAGGCAAATTCTCTTGTAAGGCTTTTGTAGTTCCTTGAGAGTTTAACATAGTTATGACAGTAGTGTTTTCTATGACGACATTTATGATTAAACTATATCTACAATTCCTGTCTTTTGTGCAGAAAAAAAAATGCACTAATAAAACATCCTAGAGTTGAGTGCATTGCGCTGCTGCGACTGATTCTGAAAGCTTGGCAGCAAGAGTTAGAATAGGGCAATGTTCTGCATATTTTTTCCTGCAGCTGTGAATTTTGCTAGTCTTGTTAAACCTGTGCTCGGCGGGTGTGCAAACCTGACAGCCATTATGGCTGTGATAACTGATACTCCCTCTGTTGCGCGAAAAAAAAAAACTAACCTAGCATTAGATGTGATATATCCTGATACTACGAATCTGGACATACATCTGTTTACATTCATTGTACTCTATGTCACATCTATGCCGTATTTAGTTTCAAATTTTCTCTTCAAACTTTCAACTTTTCCATCACATCAAAACTTTCCTACACACATAAACTTCTAACTTTTCCATCACATCGTTCCAATTTCAATCAAACTTTTAATTTTGGCGTTAACTAAACACACTCCTATTACTAGATTTGTTTTTTTTCAAGAACAGAGGGAGTAGGTGCTAGATTTGTTTTTTTTCAAGAACAGAGGGAGTAGGTGCTATGTTTGCAGTTCGTTTTTCATGGGATAGAGGGAGTAGGTGCTATGCCTGTAGTTTTTGAGGTGAGCTGGTGGTGGTATGTTTGGTTTAGAGCTGACTCGGTGGAGACGCTTTCGGGGTTGTGCGATTGTTGGGCCGAACATTGACGTGTGTGGGCTGTGGGCCCGTGGGCTGAACGGCGGAGAGAACATCCTCGTGACGTCATCTCTTCCTCTCGACCAACAACAAACGAGTTGCGGGGGCCGCCGGGGGGGGGATGATTGTTTGTTGGAGCAACCTGGATTCAGCCGCAGCCCGCAGCCCGCAGCCGCAGGTCGTCGTTGGATTCAGCCTGCTCCGGCATCCGGAGCAGCGCGCTAGCTGGCCGGGGAGGGAGGATTAGTAACAGTGTCCCTCACATCCAGGAGTGTGATTAAATCTCCGAAAGCAAATTAAACCGAGATACTAAGGGAATCGGGAGAGGAAATGTAAAAGCAACTCTATTTGAACGACGAGGGAATCGATCCCTTGACTTTATGGATAGCAGCTGCCCATACAAACCACCAAGCTAAGTTAACTTCACTCCCTAAATCTTGTTGCCCACGCGTACTCCCTCCGTTAAAAAAAACCCAACCTAACATGGGATGGGACATATCATAGTACAATGAATCTGGTCAGAACTATAATATGTCACATCCCATATTAGATTAGGTTTTTTTGGTAGGAGGGAGTAGTTACATATTATACACAGGTTAGCGCTACATATTATACACAGGTCAGCGCTAGCACACATGGCGTAGATCAGCCCCCTTCACCTGGCAGATTCATGTCTCCTAGCGCCAACAATAGCGAGAGACGTTATAGCTCTACACCAACCCCGTTGGCGCTGAGGTCATAGTTTATTTATGAAATTAGGTTTTGGTATGGTTTATTTGTGAATTAAGTTTTCTAGATGGGCCAGTTTGTCAAAATTTCGGCACCCATGGGCCATGGGCCATGGCCACACTTTTGTCAATTGCAATGTCCTCATCTCCATGAGCGGAGAGGCGGAGAGTGAGCTGTGCATGAGCGCACGTGCTGCGCCAACTGTGGCGCTGCACTTTTCTTGGGATTGAAACCTCAAAGTATAGCTGAACGGCGGCAGCAGTGCCCGTATGCGCGTGGAACGGTGGAATACGGTGCCAATAAGGACACCCACAATGATTATCTATAAGCTCTACACAAGAGATCTATATCAGCATATTTTTCTACTTGGAAGATATTAAATGAAAAGAGAGAGCAAATCTATCTACTAACTTAGAGATAGTCTATAGAGAAAAACGAGGCAATACATGAGAGAGTTATAGATACCCATATAGACATACTATTGAGGTGGTTTACTATTTAGTCTGTTGCTGAGATGCACATGTTTTATAGAGAGCACCTTATTTTACTATTGCGGGTGCTCTAATTAATCATCCAAAGCTGGTCAAAACTCTTGGGATTGTTGCGGCCAGTTGGGGGGCGCTCACAGAGTCACAGGTTCAGTTCTGCTAGTAGACGGGGCCGTTTGGCAAACGTGAAGTCGACAACATACTTTCCGGACCGCAGAACAAGGAGCCGGTCGTCTAGGGACACGTTCCTCCTAGCTGGAGTAACGAAGTGTTGGACGACGCCATTCTAGTTAGAGCGGGCACAATAGCTACTATAAATTAGCTATAAACATATATTAAAAAGTTAAAAGAAGAGAGATAAAAATAACGGGCTAAACATTTGTAGCCAGCTATATAAATTAGCTGAGACCATGTATTAATTATATAATATATAGTAATAGGTAACTATTATATGAAATTGATTATTAAATTAACTATATTTAGAGTTAATAAATGGCTACACTATCAAACTTGCTCTTAAACTTCGATTTAGAGCGCGCCACGTTACATAGGGATGGACAGTCAGGAACCAGATTTAAAAATCAAGTTTTATTTATTACTACCTCCATTCTAAAATATAATAACCTTTAGCTATAAATCTGAATACACAGCTAGAAATGCTTATATTTTGGGACGAAGCTTAGGGAGTAGTTCCAAGTAAGTTCATGCGCTTCCCTGCAGTAGCCATATGAAAACCCAACCTAATACTACTATGGCTGTGTTTAGATTCAAAGTTTGGATCCAAACTTCGGTCCTTTTCCATCACATCAACCAGTCATACACACATAACTTTTCAGTCACATCATTTCTAATTTTAACCAAAATCTAAACTTTACGCTGAACTAAACACAGCCTATATGATATACGGAGTAGTAGTACGTAGAGATTAATTACTAGCGATGGGGGTATGTATGTATACTATTCCTCGTGGTTTATATATAGTCATTGGCACCTCCATTCTCTCTCTGCGTAGAGAGTTATATAATTTATACATGTACTACGTAGTAAAACCATGTTCTTCTTCCAGTTTCCGCATTTCTAAAAGGGAGCTTCCTAAAAGGATTATCCTCTTACATTTCTTTAATATAAGTTTAATAGTATTTCTTTAATACTAGTTCCAAATCATCTATAGTAAATTTAATAGCCAGTTCATATAATAGTTATTAAACATATACTACACTATTAATATCTGGTCTTACATGTCATATACACATTGCGTCTTGGAGTTTGTGCTGCAGCTGGCTACAAATCTATAGCCCACTACTTATCTCTCCCTTTTTATCTTCTTAAAATATATTTATAGCTGGTTTATAATCTGCTATTGTATCTGCTCTAATGCTGGATATGTTAGTTACTCCTATTAATGCAGCTATATAAAATTTGGCCCAAAAATAAAAGTGATTAACTAGAGTTACCAAAGTGCACAGGAGCATCAATTATTAGGGGAACTACCGATTATTATGAACTTAAGAATGGCAATACTCCACACACACACATGCATAACTGCATGCTCACAAATGATATAATTTAAAATGAAAGTACCTGACCTGTGCTAGGAAATCAATCAAATTAAAGCAGCAAAAAGAGATCGAGCTAGTTTAGACAAATCGATCAACAAATTAATGCAGTACGGGACTACGGGTCGTCGTAGCTCCCTAGCTAGTAGGCCATCATGCATCAAGCATTGAAGTTGATCTCAGTAGTAGTACTGTCGCTGAGGAGGCCGACA
Organism: Oryza meridionalis; assembly: GCA_000338895.3. Lineage (NCBI taxonomy): Eukaryota > Viridiplantae > Streptophyta > Magnoliopsida > Poales > Poaceae > Oryza > Oryza meridionalis. The sequence goes on from CM002524.2 coordinate 2,220,043, forward strand.
GCGAGAACGAAGGGTACCAAGGCGGCGCAGAGAATCCACTGCTCAATGCCGGCGCCACGGCGGGCGTCGGCGGCGGCGACAGACACCCAGACCGCCGCCCACATTGTGGCCACGCCGCCGATGAACGCGGCCGCGACGGCCGCCATGTAGTAGCGGTAGGCATGACCGTCGTAGTCGCCGATGAGCACTACCCACTCCGGCGGCGCGGTGGCGGCCGCGCGCACGGCCGTGGAACTGGTCCACACGCCGACCACCAGCAGCACCGACACCAGGTCCTCGCGGGCCATCTGCAGTAGGCCGCGCACGTTGAGCGCCACGGCGAGGCTGATCTTGACAATGGCGGCCATGCAGACGCCTGCACCCTAGCTAGTTAATTAGCTGTAGTCCCTCCGTGTGCCGGCCTAGCTAGCTACTGGCACTACTAGAGAAACCATCTTTGGTCAGTTGTCCAAAATCCACAATAGTCCCAGTTCCTATTTAAACCGAGACTAAAGATCATTTTTAGTCCCGGTTAAAAACTTTTTGATCTTTAGTCCCGGTTGGTAACACCAACCGGGACTAAAGATCATTTTTAGTCCCGGTTCAAAAAAATTGTCCGAACGAGTCAGGGCCCCAATTATCTTTAGTCCCGGTTCGTATAAACAACCGGGACTAAAAATAGATTTTTAGTCCCGGTTGTTTATATTAACCGGGACTAAACTTTACCCCGAGCCGCGCGCCTATCAGTCCGCGCGCGCCTATCTTATCCCCCTGCCCTTTCCTCTCCCCCTCAGAAGTCTCCCCTCTCCTCTCCCCTTCTTCCTCCCCCTTCACCTCTCCTGCCCCTCCCCGCCTCATCTTCTCCAGGCGGCCAAGTCCGAGCGGCAGCGGCTGGCGTGGCCGGTCGCGCGGAGGGCGGGCGGGCGGCGGCGGATGGGCGGGCGGCGGCGTAGCCGCGCTGGTGGATGGGCGGCGGCCGAGTCCGGGCGGCGGCGGTGGCTGGCGCGTCGGGCCGTGCGGAGGGCGGGCGGGCGGCGGCGGATGGGACGGCGGCTGGAGCCGGCGGGCCGTGCGGATGGGAGGGCGGCGGCGTAGCCGCGCTGGCGGGCAGCCGGTGGCCGAGTCTGGGCGGGCGGCGGCGGATGGGCGGGCGGCGGCGTAGCCGCGCTGGTGGATGGGCGGCGGCCGAGTCCGGGCGGCGGCGGCGGCTGGCGCGTCGGGCCGTGCGGAGGGCGGGCGGGCGGGCGGCGGCGGATGGGACGGCGGCTGGAGCCGGCGGGCCGTGCGGATGGGAGGGCGGCGGCGTAGCCGCGCTGGCGGGCAGCCGGTGGCCGAGTCCGGGCGGCGGCGGCTGGCGCGCCGGGCCTCGCGGAGGGAGGACGGGCGGCGGCGAATGGGAGGGCGGCTGGAGCCGGTGGGCCGCGCAGATGGGAGGGCGGCGGCGTGGCGCGCGGCTGCCGGCCGGCGGCAACTCGATTTTTTTTTCTTAAGAATTTGTGATGGATCTGAAAGTTGTGATTCATTGGATATGTGATGTATAATCTATGATGTGTTGTTTCTTGAGAATTTGTGATGTGAATCTATGTTTGTTATGATACTTTGATTTTGATTTGGGGATACAGGGAGCAACTTGATTTGGTTGATTTGGAAGAGATTTGTGCAGTTCCAACTCGATTTGGGAAAAAATAATAAAAAAAACAGTGGCCGGTACTAGCGCTGGCATCGCTATCTTTAATCCCGGTTGGTGATACCAACCGGGAGTAAAGATAGATTTTTACTCCCGGTTATTTCACCCGGGACTAAAGATCGCTATCTTTAGTCCCGGATTCGTAGTCCCGGTTGGACAACCGGGACTAAAGGGGGGTTACGAACCGGGACTACAAACGATTTCTCCACCAGTGTGGCAAACAATTCAGCAAAGACGCAAAGCTAGAGAAGGGAGCTACTAGAACGTACGGAGACCTAACGACGAATATACAGTATGTCTGTACTTTGAGATTTAGACTTGCGTTAATGAGATGCTTCAGTTCATATATATATAGCCGCCGGGGACGACCTGTTTTATTACTACTACCTTCGTCTAATCACAATAGTATTAACTGCAGTATCACCGTCTTTTTACAGCATATGGAGTAGGACTGTAGGACTGTAGGAGTACTCTATCATCTAATCGCGCGCTCCGGGGAAGGCAACGAAGCACATGCGTGAATATTCTTTTAACCTTGAGAATTGTGCTGCTGGTATAACAGTAGACTATAAGCCGGCTAAATGTTGAGGTGGAGGAGAGAAGAGAGCAGAAGCGGGTTGTAAATTTATAGCCGGCTTGGACATAGCAACCAAGAAACTCTGTGAGAGAGACAAGTGAACCCTATATTAATTATAAAGAGTTCACTGTTATATAAGTAGACTAAAAGAAGGTTATAAAGACTGGATTGTATTCGCAAAGCGGCCGAGGGCGCACGGCGCACGTGGGAGATTGTCGCAACACGCACGGAGACCGAGGACGAACGCAGCTCGCGCGCAACCCCACGAACGACGACCCACGACCCCGCCCGGCGCACCCGGCCACATGACCACTTGACCAAGGCCGCATGCTGTCCGCCGATCTGTACCGAATAAAAAAGTTTATTTTGTTTTCCTTCGGAGTCACGTTCTATACGAAAACCTCTATACTCCCTCCATGCAAAGATCAAGAGAAAACTTTGTATACGTACCTAGGAAATCTAAGACTTGAACCTACGCGGATTGGTTTCATAAAAAAAAAACTAACAAGTTAAACTACACTCACTTCAAAATTAAACTAGAGGGGTGCACTTATTTTACAATGGAGGGAGTACATGACTATCCAAATAATATATACAATTGCAATTTCACATCAATTATTATATAGCTCAAAATATTATCTATTTAGGCATACGAGTCTATTATTTACAATTTATTTTAAATTCCAACTCATAGGGTATCCACTAGTATCTATAAAGTTCATCATCCCCACTAAATGTAGTTAATAGTAATTTCTTCTTCTCTGATAAAGCCATATGCCCATATCATCTTAATTATTTTTAATATTTAGATGATTCATCACAGGTTTAAATCACCTATCTTCTAAAACAAAACCATATATATCCCAATCAATATTTATGACCTTCGGATAATTTTCTCAAGTGCAACTCATATATAGTATTTTGTCACATAATTTTTTTCGCAGCAACGCATGTGGTTCCCATCTTGTTAATGATACCTTCCCCACCCAGCCCAGTTCAGCATAATACCTAGTCCATAATACCTTCCCTAACCTAAGACTTACGGCCTGTTTGGTTGGAGAGAGTTTTTAGGAGGGATTGGGAGTTTTTTGAGGGATGAGGCTATTAAGTGTTTTGTTTGGTTGGGAGACATGGGAATTTTGGTGGGATGGGGATGAGGAATTGAGGAAGGAACTCCCTCCTTTTCCATACCTAGGTAGGGGCATCTAATTGGGAGGGAATTCCTCCTCTATTTTGTCTAAGCAAATCTCAGCCATCCGTTTTTATTAATGATCTAATCTCCAACTAAACTCCCTATCAATTTCCATCACCTCTACCGAACAAGATATTGGGATTAAAAATCAAATTCCCATCTTAATCTCATCATCAATTCCCCCATGTAAACTCCCAATCCCCTTCCCTCAAGTTACCAAACAAGCCATTAGAGACTAGAGAGTGAGGGACTGAGATAGACATCGAAGATTCCAGAGCCGGGCGGCGGAGCGATGCATTCATATCTCACGTCGCCTCGTCCCCCGCCGTCTGTTTGAAGTTTCTGTCCATCGAAGTTTGAAGCTCGGTTTGAGGGTTTTTTTATTCCGATAATTTTTTGTTATCGTATCAGTACCGGTTCGTTTTCGCTCTGTTTTAGGTTTCAATAATATTCAATTCTATTTTCGTATCCGAGGTTTCCGGTTTCGATTCCAATTCCAAAAAAAAATGAAAATAAAAACGATAAAGGTGGTTTCGTCCATTTCCATACCGTTTTCATGCCTACCAACGTGTGCCCCCAACGAAAAAGCTAGAAAGCACGGGATGGGCAGGTCGACGTGTGCGCGAAGGCCGAACGTAAAAAAGAGAGAGAGAGAGAGTCGGTGTTGCAGCAAAACCGCACGCGCAGGATTATTTATGCCCGTTCGCAGAAGCTTCCTTGTTTCGAAACCTGATCGTCATTAATGGGAGTAGTTATATTTATGGTGCCATATTTTTCACCAAAAATAGTCGCTATGTATTTACATTGTAAATCCCTAAATTACATATGTAATTTTAGTGTATTTACAATGTAAATTCCAAAATTACATATGTAAGTCCTAAAATTACATATGTAATTCTCAAAATTACATGTGTAAGTTGTTGATGTAATTCCCAAAACTATAAATTTGTGATGACACAGATATTTAGTTTTTAAGATTAATTAGTAATCCTACTTAGCAAATACTAACGTTAAAACAACAGAAGAGATCAGAAGAGGACAGAATCGGAGGGATAAGCGTACACATGCGCGATTTCTGCATCCGCATCTGACGGTTGAAACAACCGACTGAAATCTATCGTAATTTGTGGCAGCAATACCGTTAGTTTTCCTTCGTGCGGCAGCGTATTAGCGCCTCACTACTAAATTACCTTGGGATGATCGAATGACAAGTGGGCCCAGAATAATAGAAAGATCGCGACGCATGGAGCATTCCCATCATCCCATGCATCATATGCCATGTGCGCCTTGTTTGCGTGCGCTCGCGCCATAGTGCAACCAAGCCACCTTAAATCCGACCCGGCCTCCTCGATCGGCACCTCCGCCTACTGCGTATATATATAGTACTACATGTTTGCGTTCCACCTCCAGCTCCAGCAACTAACCAAGCCACCCCAACTCCCCACAGGTCTCTCTCTTCTATTAGCTTCACAAAGAGAGGATCGAGCAGCTACGAATCCGTCGAGAGATTGAATACAATGGCGGCACAGCTACTGGTGTGGGTGTTGCTCGCCGCGAACCGGAGGCTAAGATCGCCTCCGCTTTGGGCGCTTTCAGCGTCGCCGCCATCTCGACGGCCACCACTTTGGCCACCGCAGCGTTCGAGCCGCCGCCGGGCGGCCTCCGCACCACCACCTACAACCACCTCGCCGTCGCGGGGACCTTCCTTGGCGGGGTGGCCCTGGTCGGCGCTTCAGTCTGGGTGTCCGACAACCCAGCTGCCCGCCGTGGCACCGGCAAGAAGCTCCTCTACGCCGCCGTCCCGACGCTCCTCGCTGCCGTCGTTCTATCAGTGGCGGTGCTCCTCTGGTAAGTCTCTCAAATTAAGGCTCATGTACAAAGCCCCTGTCCGACCGCATCACAATCTGGTTGGAGCTGTAGTATCATCATGTAGTAGAGCTAGCTTGCATCTTCTTCTAGTCGATTGTGTGTATCAGCTATGTATGATCACGTCTCCTTTTGTTCTTGGTCTGTCTCTGTCAAAGTGTTGTTCGATTGATGCATGGCTGGCTTAATCGACGAGTGTTTTTGTTAATTATGAGCTCATATCTCGCAATTTCAAGCATGGCGATTCAAAGGGGTGTACTAGTTTTCAGCTTAATTACATTTTGAGAAGAGTGGATTTAGAGTACTCCATGCATATTGAGCATGACAGCCAGCATGGCGGCGTTTCTCTTCAATTGCGCCACCACTGCTGCCCGTTGGCAGCAGTGCAGTACTGGGACTGCGTTGCCCTGGAGGCGGCCAGTATCCACGCCGCTCGCCGTCGCCGCCTACGCCGACGCCGAATATTAAGTGGGGGCATACATGCCGCATCATATCCATGCATGACCTTGTCCTTGCGTTGCCGGCGGCGGTGGCTACGGCCATGGAGATCTCTCGCGGCCATTTGCCGGTAAGATCGGCTGCTTCGCCGGCCCCTCCGCCTCCGCATCTACGCCTGATTGTTCCCCCCCACCCCTATCTCCACTGTGGTATCGCGTTTCCGGCGGTGGATGATCGAGGGGGTAGCCCGTGCGGCGTGATGCAGCGCGAGATTCCTCTCGTCCACGGATTCCCGGCCGGTCGCCATCGGCGCCGGGATTCGTCTTCTCCGGCCAACCCGTCGCTGCGAACCAGCTGCGTCGGCCGTCCGTCCTCGGCCAGGATCTGGTCGATCGGCATCGATCGCTTGTGGTATGGGTCTGGAGGACAGCATCGTTGATGTGCTTTGAGTTCCTGCTAATTGAGTTATGCTGACTCCGTCAGTATCCACATCTTCAGACTTCAGTTACTATTGCCATAGCCCTTAAAATCCTACTTCATCCGTTTCATAATGTAAGCCATTTTAATATTTTCCACATTCATGTTCATGCTAATGAACGTGTGAAATGCTAGAATGACTTACATTATAAAACGGAGGGAGTACTTATTGATTGCGGATGTGTCTCGAGCGCGCGGTGACTGAATCTAAAAGCTCTACACCAACAGTTTGATAGGGTACCACGATTAAATTCCACAAACTCTATATATTTGCCAAGAAGTTTTTTTCATAAATATTTGCAATCAGCTTTATAAACTTATTATTAAGAAGCTAAGTAACAATTTTCACGAATTTCGATCAAAATTTGATAATTTCTTTTTAAAATTTCGAAGACCAAATCTTGAATTCAAACTTCCGTGACTTACGAATCATGAACGAGATTCAATCAAAATCCTGAAATTTTGAACGGTTTGTTATGAACCATGAAGTGATCAGAGACTAGGGGATCAATTGGTCAAAATTGAGTATAAATCCTTGAAATTCAGTGTTAAATTCCTGAAATAGTGGATGTGGAATAAATGATAAAAAAATAACAGGAAAATGACGAGAAATCTTTAAAATGTAGGAAAGCATGAAAGAGCGTGTGAGCATTTGAGTGTAGTATTTATTGAATATTGAATCGTGTCTAGAGTATATACTCCACCCATTGAATTCGTATTGGGGGAAGCATTGTAGTCCGTGAAAACGTCGCATAAATAAATAATCGTGGTAGAATTTTATTCAGGTTGGACCGCTAGCATTGTGGGGGAAAAAAAATCTGCGGAATACTCCTAGAACTTGTTTCGAGAGGCGTTTGAATTATTTTGCGTTTGTGGATTGTGATATGTTAGATGCGGAAAACTGCAGTTGAACCAAGAAGAGGAATTTATTTTTCACTATGATTGCGATATGTAGATGCGGAAAACTGCAAACAGAGAAGCACACGAATAATTTTTCAGAGTGATCGCGATATGTGATGCGGAACACTGGTAACAATAAGAAGCACACAGATTATTTTTCACAATGATTGCGTACGTAGATGCGAAACACACTGCGAATAATTTAAAAGGCACATGGATTACATGTGATCGATATAGGCCCTGTTTAGTTCCCACACAAAAATTTTACATCCGGTCATATCGAACGTTTGAACACATGCATGAAGTATTAAATATAAGCTAAAAAAATAACTAATTGTACAGATTGTGACTAATTTACAAGACGAATCTTTTAAGCCTAATCTCGCCATGATTTGACAATGTGGTGGTACCGTAAACATTTGCTAATGACGGATTAGTTATGCTTAATAAATTCATCTCGTGGTTTACAGGCGGATTATATAATATATTTTGTTATTAGACTACGTTTAATACTTTAAATATGTGTCCGTATATTTGATGTGACACACTCAAACTTTATACCCTTGGATCTAAACACAGCAATACTGTCTGCTGTGAAGAACTGCCGTTGAATGAAGATTCGGAAGAAATATTTTTCATTGTGATATGTAGATGCGGAGAACTGCCGCAGCTAGCAGACCTTGAATGAAGTAAGCGTAATAATAAATTAATATACGCGGCGAACAGCCGCAGCTACAATAGTGTGAAATCAGAAGGGCAATCAGTGTAGGACAAGAATAACTGACCAATTGGCATGCTTCGAGGAGTAGACTTTGAATGAGTAATATTTTCGGCATACCTGTCTATTTCTCTGGGACTGAATTTGTATTTTCAAATTTGCAGCTTAAGGAAGATGGCAAACTGAACACGCATAACGCTGTACCATCCACATGACATGTGGGCCCCACCGTACAACGTGAGCCGCCGAGACGGTGACATTTATACGCCTGCGCTTCATAGTTGATAGTTCACCCCAACGGGAATTAAGCAAATTCTCTTTACATAGCTTGTACTTCTAAAACCCATTAGCAATCCGCGGAGCAGACACCAGTTGAGGATACATACTACTACTGCGTGGCGGCACCGGCGCCGGTCATGGTGGTTCCTGCTCGACAGCAAGCGGAGGCCGACGGCGCTGTCCCGGCTGCGCTGGCCGCAGTGGGCCTCGCCACCGTCTCCACGGCCATCACGCTGGCCGCCGCGTGCAACGTCGACGACGCGTACTACTACCGCCTCGCGCTCACCGGGATCTTCCTTGCCGGGGTGACCCTCGTCGGCGCTTCGGTGTGGGTGTCCGACAACCCAGCTGCCCGCCGTGCCGCCGGCAAGAAGTTCCTTCACGTCGCCGTCCCGCCACTCCTCGCCACCGTCGGCCTAATGGTGGTGGCGCTGCTCTGGTAAGCTTCGCAGCAACAAGGTTCTTGTACAGGCCCAGGCCGCATCACTATCGGCGGCCGGCTTGATGTTTTAGTGTTGCTTGCTCGCTTGCTGTGGTTGTGATTTGTAATACTATGTATTAGTACTGTACTTCTGTCGGCAGTGTGTCCAGTGTATATATGTAGGAGTATCACTGCTATGAATGATCACGTTGTGGCTGATCGATTGATGGAGGATTGATCGACCAGTGTTTGTTAAGTTCAGATCTCTTAAATTAAATATGGTTGCTTGTAATTTGTATGGTGTTGGCAAATGGAGATCTATTGAGTTCAGATCTCGGTAAGGGTGGATTTGGGGTCCTCCATCGTCTCCTTGCATATTGACGCCGCTCGGCGAGCACGGCGTTACTGATCACCAATTAAACATCGATTGGCCCTTCCTGCGTTGTCTTTGAGGTTGGCGCCTTGGCGGTGTGCCGCCGCTCCCCGTCATGTGTCCTTTTGCCCCCAAAGGCGATTTTCCTTTTTGGCTGATTCTCTTGACAATTGTCAAAGATTCCGGATTGAACCTTGGATAGTGGGCCCCAGAGAAGGGTAGGGGCCGTAGGGGGTTGCCGGCAGCAATTTTATGGTGCAGGGCTGGTTTGCTTTGTGATATAAATTAACCTTACCAATTTTTGTCAATGTTAAATTTTGATAAGTTTTGGTATGGCTAATCTTGGCAAGGTAAAGTTGTGTTTAGATTGAAACTAAAACAACCTAAATTCACTATTGAAATGGCCTATTTCTTTAGGCATGCCAAAATTTAGTTTCAGACCAAATAGATACTAAACACTGTTAAAATTGCCAAATATTGACAATGCCAATTTAGACCACAAACCAAACCAGCCCGCAATGTTTTTTGTGTTCTGCTACTCCTGGTATGTTATATCCTACTCTGTCAAAAAAAAAAAAGCCAATTCTGATTATGAATCTAGACACACACGTGTCTAGCTTCGTTGGTAGGATTGGATTATTTATGGGACAGAGGGGTTAAGAGATTTATCAGTCCGAAAAAAAAACCAACCTCGTACTCGGATAGGACACATCCTAGTACAATGGATCTTTACCTTCATATATACTTCTTATAAGTCACCGTTCGGTGTTGTAATCTCACCTCGATATAGTGAAGATATTTGCTGGCTGGCGCCTGTGGTTTTTCCTCTCCTGCTTTGGGAGGATTTTTCACAATTAAATCTTGTGTATTCTGGGATCGATCTATCGTTTATTTATCGTTTATTTACATATCGTTTCCTAACAACTAGCATGGTGGCCCACGCAGATTACGCGGCTAGCATATCATTATATTTTCTCTCATATAATAGTATATATGTTTTCTTATTGTATTATTCACATATATTAAAATGATAACATAATTCTAAATTTTGCAATAACTTTATAAAACTACTAATGTGTAATATTCATATTGTATTTTATATACGTGTTAGCTATTAATTATTTATAATATCAAATTTAAGTTATTTGTAAATTACATATATTCCTATATGGACTCTAGACTCGTCTTTTAATATTTCTTATTTTTTAATTCCGAACTTTCTGTAAATTGTATTTCTATATAGACTCTATGCTCTTCTTCCAATATTATTTACTTTTATTCTGAATTTTTATTATTTCTAATTGTATTTCTATGTGGACTCTAAACTCATCTTTCAATATTCTTTAATTCTTAATTTCAAATTTCAGTTACTTCTAAATTGTATTCCTATATTGACTTTAAACTCTTCTTCCCATGTTTTTCTTAATTTCGAATTTTAGTTATTTGTAAATTGTATTTTTATATGGACTCTAAACTCTACTTTTAATTTTATTATGTTTATTCCAAGTTTTAGTTAGTTTTAAATTCCTATATGGTCTCTATACTCTACTTCTAATATTTCTTATTTTTTTAATTCCGAATTTCTATTTTTATTATTAATTGTATTTCTATATGACTCTATACTCTATTTCTAATATTCCTTATTTTTAATTCTAAATTTCTATTATTTCCTAATTGTATTTCTATATGGACTCTATACTCTACTTCTAATATTCCTTATTTTTAATTCCGAATTTTAGTTATTTCCTAATTGTATTTATATATGGAGTCTAGTCTCCTGTTCTAATATTCCTTATTTTTTAATTTCGAATTTCAACAATTTATAAATTGTATTTCTATGTGGAGTCTAGTCTCTTTTTCTAATATTCCTTATTCTTTAATTCCGAATTTCAGCTATTTCTAAATTGTATTTCTATATGGACTCTGCCTTTTCTTTTTCTCCGATTAATGTGAGAGGCTATTTCTAAATTGTATTTCTATATGGACTCTGCTTTTTCTTTTTCTCCGATTAATGTGAGAATTTCTAGGCCATGAGAGCGAACGTGGAGGCTCCTTTTTCTATTCCTTTGATAATATAATAGATAGATGTTGTGCATATCCACACGGCCCGAACATGATCAACCTACCACAATGAGGTTGGCCCAACTAAACTTGGATCGCAACCAAGTATAACGATCCAAATTGAGATGGCCTACCATGGCCACATATATAGGCTAACTTGGGCTTTAAAACTTCTCCAAAAACGATGGTGAATCTTTAATGGGCCATTAAATGGCGGTCCAACTAGCTGGGACAAATCACGGGAATAAGTTCACTTCGTGACCCTCAAAAGTGATCGAAATCTAATCCGTAACCCTAAACCACATAACCGGATATCTTGACCCCCAAACTCTTAAAACCGATGCAATTTGACTCCCTGGGAGGTTTTGGATGGCGGTTTTGCTGACGTGGCGTCTACGTGGCGGTATTGACCGGTCTCCTTTACACGTGGCGTTGACGTGGCGCTCAGGTGGCATTAGAATTTTAAAAAATAATTCATTTATCATTCACATAGAGGATGACATGCGGGGCCCACTGACATGGGGACCCACTGACATGTGGGACCCACATATCATCCTATCTCATCCCCTTCTTCCTCCTCCATCTCTCTCCCTTCTCTCATTCTCACCCCCAGGCTCTCTTCACCATCGGAGCGGCAATGGGGATGGCGGTGGCATCGCTGGGCGGGAGCTGGAGCGGCGGTGGGGACGACAAGAGGGGTAGATGCGGCGGCCATCGACGGGCTCGTGCTGGACGGCGGCGGCAACCATCGGCGGGCAGTGGGGACGGCGGCGGCAACCATCGGCGAGCGGGCGGGCGAGGACTGGCGAGGGTGGTAGATGCGGTAGCCATCGACGACGACGGGCGGGAGCTGGAGTGGCGGCAGCTGCGCCTGCCGCCACTGCCGCCGCCGCGGAAGAGAAATCGTCGGGATCTCGTCGCTCGAGGCTGCCGTCACCGGGCCGGAAGGGACCAAGCCTACCTCTGGCGTTCTCCGTCCATCTCCGGTCCTTCCCTTCTCTCTCTCCCCCTTTGCTGCGCTGGAGCGGCGGGCAAGGCCGGTGCGGCGGCGGCGACGACGGACAAGGGCTGGAGCGGCGTCGGTGGCGGGCGAGGGCCGGAGCGGCGACGGCGGCGGGCGAGGGCCGGAAGGGAGGGAGGAGAGGCGGCGCCGCCCGAGATTTCGCTCGCCCGCCGCCCCTCGTACGCCCGCAATGCCGACGACATCGTCAGCTACCTCCGTCATCCTCCGTTCCTCCCACACCTGCTCTCCTCTCCTCTCTCCACTTGGCGAGGCCGCCGCCGCCGCTTCAGCTTCCGCCGCCGCCCTCGCCCGCCGCTGCTCTAGCTCCAGCCGCCCGTGCTCCCCCCGTCCGGCCGAATGGGAGAGAAGAGAAAGAGAAAGAAAGAGAGAAGGGAGGAAGAAGAAAGGGAGAGAGAGAGGATGACGTGTGGGGCCCACATGTCAGTGGGCCCCACAATTTTTTACTTTGTGTGTGAATGACATATGGGTCCCATGCATATTTTTTGTTTCAAATGCCACCTAAGCGCCACGTCAACGCCACGTGGAAAGAAGACCGAGTCAATACTGCCACGTAGCCGCCACGTCAGCGAAACCGCCTTCCAAAACCGCCGAGGGAGTCAAATTACACCGGTTTTAAGAGTTTGGGGGTCGAGATATCCGGTTTTGTGGTTTAGGGTCATAGATTAGATTTCGATCACTTTTGAGGGTCATGAAGTGAACTTATTCCCAAATCGCGTGGTTGACTCAAGAGGTTCGGAGTTCAATTCTCCGAGCCCCCCGGCCTCTGTGACCCTGTCTATACAAGCTCTAGCATTGGTTGGAGGCAATAAGAAGAGAGCCGGGAGTTTGGTTCGCAGGGTGGAAGGGAGTCGAGGGTAAGGGCGACGGCGACGGCTTTCCAGCGCTCTGGAGAAGGGCGGCGTTGCAGCGGCACGGTGGTCGCGCACTCGTGCGAAGAACAGGGAGGGCGATGGCGGCGTCGAGTCAAAGGGATTGGGGACGGACAGCAGCTTGGGCATTGCAACCCTTGTTTGGGAACACGCGAAATTACCAAATACCCTTCCACCGAAATTAAGAAAAGGCCTAAAATGCCCATAAGAATCAACGGTTAGATATAATCTGACTATGCTACTACTCACAGTAGTGGGGTACTGTAAAACGTCCCAAAAAGAAATATCCGTCTTGGTGGGTTCCAATTCACGGTGAACTCGCATTTCATAGATGAATATGTGCTGCTTCGAGAAAAAAAAAATCTTGCTCGGTCATGTGTGTAGCCCCTTCTCATTTTGAACTAGTATTTGAAAACTTTGATCATGCTCGGTATTTCAAGATTCCCAATTTAGAGGAATCAGTAACTGGGTGGGCGTGGTGGACCTGGTGGAGTGGTGGTGGTGGCGAGACCTTGACCTCTCAGAAAAGAAAGCTACGTGTGAGTTGCCAGTGGAAAAACCGCATACATCTATGTTGGTCAGGATATATCTCATGTGTCATCAAAGATGCTGTCCTGTTAAAGCAGCTATCAATTCAGCTTCTCTGGCTGATGATGTAAACTTAATCCATGTACTTTGCTTTTAATGTCTAATCCTAATATATTATGTTCTCAATGGAGGCCGAAAACTACGTGTGAGTTGCCAGTAGAAAAACCACATCCATGGAGATGGAGACTGAAAGCTACGTGTGAGTTGCCAGTAGAAAAACCACACCCATGGAGACTGAAAGCTACGTGTGAGTGCCGGTTGCCAGTGGTAGCTAAAGTCTACATATAGATGCCGGAGCTGCAATCTCAAGACGGGAAAATTAACTCAAGGCGAACACAACACTGTACATCTCATCTGTCCATCTCTGCTGACTTCCTAGCTTCATTCTGAACAATAGAAAGATTCATACATCGCTGATGATGGCGGACGTTGCTCGGCGGGAAGTGGACGCCGACGCCGTCGCCACTGTATCCAGGATCCCCGCGGCGATGGGCGCGTTCGGCCTCGCCACAGCCTCTCTGACCATCAACCTGGCCGCGACACGCGAGCCACCGCCGTGCTTCGGTGACAGCACCTACTACCGCCTCGCCCTTGTGGGGTCCTTCCTCGCCGGAGTGGCCCAGGTGGCCGCCGCCGTCTGGGTCGTCGACGATCCACGCAGCCGCCGAGCCGTCGCCAAGAAGATCATCTACGCCTCCATCGCGCCGCTCGTCGTCGCCGTTGGCCTCACCGGAGCGGTGTTACTGCTCTGGTAATTCCCACCTTGGTTCGTTCGTCAACACGTACCAACGCCGACATCGCCGCCGCCCGCGCCACCATCTCCATGGATCGGAGCGATTGTATCATCTATATCTATCTTGTTAGCCGTTTGATGCTGCTTGCATGCTAATTGCTGTTTGTATCACCCGCCTATATCTACCATCAATCGATCATGTTGTTTTTCTCTACTGGTTGCAGCTGCTGTGTGTAATTGTGTTAGTTGATCGATGTCTGGATTGATGAATATTTGATGCAATTTTTTAGTCCACATTATTGTGTACGCAAATCAACAAAAAAAACTGCTAATTATGGGGAAACAGAGTATTTGGAATTTTGGAGTACTCCAATTCTCACTTACGCCGGCGACATCGATCGGCGAGCATGGGGCTCGGCTCCTGATCATCTACCGCTCCGGCGATGGCGGCGTCTGTTGTGACTAGTTATATATTTATTAAATTGATTTCAGAATTTCCGTTGTTGTGAGGCAAAATTGCACTGGTTGCAAATCTGCCAATGTGGAGAAGTGCATTGTGCTGCTGTGACTGAATCTGAATGCTTGCCAACAAGATTGCTACTATCGAATTGTCGAGTCGTAATGTTGTGCATAACGCCACGGCCCGGACATGATCCAACTACCACAATGAGGTTGGCCCAACTAAACTTGGATCGCAACTAAGTATAACGATCCAAATAGAGATGGCCCACCATGGGCACCTATATATGCTGACTTGGGCTTCAAAATTTCTCCAAAAAGAAAAAAGTACATCGAAGGTCCCTCATCTTGTCATCGGATTACAAAATCGTCCCCGAACAGTAAAACCAGGTATAAGTCATCCCTCAACTTACAGAACAGGCTCACTTTGGGTCCTTGGACGGTTTTGACCCCGGTTTTATCCAATGAGCCAGCCGAGTCAGCGTAAGACCCACGTGGGCCCCACATGCCAATGAAACCTCAGTCTCTTTTTCCCATTCTCCCCTCAGCCTGCTCACGGCGCTGGGTCCATGAGGCACGTCGCTGTGACGGCGCCTAGCTCGTCAGGAGTCCTTGTTGATACCTCGTCTCAACGGCGCGCGTTGGATCCTCTTCTCCTTCTCCATGTTGTCATCCACTGTCGCAAAGTGCGAGGACGCCACTGTCGTCATCCATGGCCGCAGATCTGGCGCTCGCACGCGTCGGTGTTGGCAGTGGCGGCGGCGTGGGGGGAGGCCCTCCTGCTCCCACATTGTTGTCGCCGCCGCTACGTCGCCCATCATCGACTGCCCGACTCCTTCTCTCGCTCCGCCGACTGGCTTGCCCAGACTGAGGAGAAAAGTGAGAGAGAGGAGAAAGGGAGAGAAGATGGGAAAGAGAAAGAGTGATGACGTGGTCACCCTGGCATGTGGGGCACATGTGGGTCCCGCGCTGACTTGTCTGCCACGTCGGATAAAACCGGACACAAAACCGTCTAAGAACCTAAAGTGACCTGGTTTTGTAAGTTGAAGGATATAATATATCTAGTGTAGGTTGAGGGATGATTTTGTTATTTGGTAACAAGATGAGGGACCTCTGGTGTACTTTTTCCCTCCAAAAACTATGTTGAAGCTTTAATGGGCTACTAAATGACGGTCCAATTGGCTCCCCGGTTGGTACCGGGAACAGGTATTTCAACCGGGATTAAAGATCGCCATATTTAGTCCCGGATTCTCTTTTCCGGTTTGCAACTCAGGATTATAGGAGTTGTAAACCGGGAGAGATGAGGGTTTCTCCAGTAGTGACAGCGTGAATCTGATCTTATTTAGTACATCATCGTGGGGACGGTCTATGAAATCCCATGCAATTTCTTTGCTGCAGAACCGCCCATGCGATTTCAAGATAAAAAACCGTCTATTTGATTTTATGACGCACCATCCGAATGACAAGCGGGCTCAGGATAAAATGCGCCCACCGTGTCAGTGAGATAGGTCGAATGGAGCCCGTACGTATTGGCACCCTGACATGTCAAAGCGCCCGTCAGTCAAAGCCCACGCTTTGTTCATTGATCGACCATTCGACCCTCGACCTTGTTGCTTGTGCAACCCATTCTTCCACTCGAGATTTTCCAGAGAGAAAACGACCCCCATTACTCACTATATATAGTCGCTTTCAAGTTCCTTCCCCCCCGTTGGTGTAAAGAAACAAAAAAAAAAAAGCTTCACCCCCGTTGTTTCGTCAAGTGCGGGCTGCATCTCCGTTGATTTGTTTTTTTGGGTGGAGACCGTATCCATACAGCCCAGCGATCGAACGCTTCCCTCGGGTCGGCTACAGGAGCAAACGCGGATTGCATCTTTCGCACCTTTCAGGGGTCTCTCGCGGTCGCTTCACGCCGGTGTGTCACAAACCTCCAAATTCGATGTTCAGTTGGCAGATATTGCCTATATATAGGTACATCTCTCTACCATCTCTGTCCAACCTCTTAGCTAGCAATCGCTGATCATGATGAGAGTTGCTCGCTTGGAGGCCGACGGCGCTGCGTCCAAGATCGCCGCGTTCGGCCTCGCCACAGCCTCTCTGACCATCAACCTGGCCGTGGCACGCGAGCCACCGTCGTGCTTCGGTGACGGCGCCTACTACCACCTCGCTCTCGTGGGTTCCTTCCTCTCCGGAGTGGCCCAGGTGGGCGCCGCCGTCTGGGTCGCCGACGACCCACGCGGCCGCCATGCCATCGGCAAGAAGATCGTCTACGCCTCCATCGCGCCGCTCGCCATCGCCGTCAGCCTCACCGGAGCGGCTCTGCTCTGGTAATTCCACCTAGGTTCCTTCATCAACACGTACGCCACCAACTACGCCGACATCGCCGCCTCCCGCGCCAGCTTCTCCCTGGAATGTATCTTCTCTTCTACTTATATATCTTACTTGTTTCAGTTGTGTGGTGCTGCTTTCTTGTACGGCCGGCCCGCCGCCGCCTCCTTGTTTTCCCTTTGGGATGAAGTAGCCGATGTCATGTGGTTTGCCAAAAGGGTTCTTTTTGTGATTTTTCTCTCCAATTTTTAATCAATATATATTTTGATTGAATTGTTTTGGAATTTAGAGGTAAGGTGGGCCATATAAGTGGACCCCGTATGCCACATAGGAGATTAGTGGAGGAGGAGGAGACATACTCCTCAATTTTAATATTTCTTACTTTTATTTTGAATTTTAGTTATTTCTAAATTGTATTCCTATTTTAACACTCAATTTTATTTTTTTTAATTCATTTTATTTTCTATTTCAAATTTTAATTAATCTCATGTTGTGCTCTAGATAATATTTCCTTTTGATATTCTTTTTCATTTTAAATTTTAGTTTTTTATAAATTTTATTGACTTTTTTGGATTTTGTATTTTGTTTTAATTTTAATTTTAAATTAATCTCGTGTCATGTACTAGATGGACTATTTTTCAATATTCCTATTTTTTAATCCGAATTTCAGTTATTTTTAAATTATATTCTTACTTAAACTCTCTTTTGCTTTTTGTCAATATTAGAATTTACTTTATTTTTATTATATATTTTAATTAATCTCGTATTTCATTTTATATGGACTCTTATTCCATATATTCCTTAGTTTTAATTCTGAATTTTAGTAATTTCTAAATTATATTCCTACTTTTTTATAATTTCATAATTTATTTTTATTTTAAATTTCAATTAAACTTGTGTTGTGTTCTAAATGGACTATTGTTTTAATATTCCTTATTATTTTATTTTAAATTTTAGTTATTTCAAAATTGTATTCCTACTTAAACTCTCTATTTTTTTTTCTAATTTTATAATTTAATTTATTTTTTATTCCGAATTTTAAATAATCTCGTATTGGGTTATATATGAACTGTTGTTCCAATATTGCTTATTTTTAATTCTAAATTTCAATTATTTCTTATATTCTTATTTAAAATTTTTCTGATTAATGTGGAAAATTTTTAGGCTCTACAGCGAATACGGTGCATCATTTTATGGTTGTAGTAGTAGATGATAAGAGTAATAACTTATGGCTATGAATTTACCTTGGCTATCCCTTGCTGATCACACTTTTCTCATTAAGATTCAGATTTTATCTCGATTTTCGTTAGTATGTTTTTTAAATTATTAAACGTACTTCCGTGCGAAAACTTTATATGTAAAAGTTGCATTAAAATATCAAATATATCAATTAAAACTTAATTAATCAAATGTTAATAGCTTTTTTGTTTTATGTGTGTTAACTTAATCTTTATTTTCATCAGTTTCAAGGACTGGGAAAAAATAGTACACCAATAATCTACATATACGTGTGGACGTAGTACTACAAGCCAGCACTAGTGTACTATTCCTATATAAACCCAATTTTGTCGAGGATGACATGGTGACCTCGTGATCTGATCGGGCTGTCTACTGCTGGAGAGGCACGCGTCACGCCCTGAAGATCACGTATGGGGATTGGCAACGCAATTAATACTGGTGTCTGAAATTGCAGATCACCCTGTCGATGATTGCAGGATTTTTCACATTTTGGTACTTTTAAAAAACTTATTTTGCAAATAGACTCCTAAAAAAACTTATCCCAGAAATGGTCCTTTTTGGGGCGCCAGAGTGGCTGGCGCCGTCATCCTACGGGACGGCGCCAGCCTCTCTGGCGCCGTCCTCCTGCCACCGTGGCGCACGCGAACCGACGTGGCAGGAGGAGGGCGCCAGCCATGCTGGCGCCGCCCCAGGGAGGAGGGCGCTAGCATGGCTGGCGCCGCCGCCTCCATTCCTGTTTCTCTGTATGGAGTTGCAACGGTGTCATTTTTATTTTATTTTTTCGGATGTTTTTTCACACTCAAGATCACGATACAACCAACCACAAAAAAAATTTAAACTCGAACTACCACTTAGCTAAGTCTGAAAATATCTAGCATACCACTTAGTCTACTTTGCACCTTCACTAAAATTAGACCATAACTCCTTTAGTAAAACCTTTTGATCAGCATGTTAAACATAATACACTCGACCACTATATGAAATTACTTAATCTAATTCAAAATATAACCACATGAAATGACATATAAGTTAATCAGTACATAGAGATGCAATTTTTTTATTTTTATTTCATTTTTTTGATATTTTTTTCACACTTAGGAGAACATAGGAACCAACTGTATAAAAAATAAACTCAAACGGATAAAATATGTGACATGTAAAATTTTCCAAAACTCTACCGAAACGGACAAAATATGTCATCTATTAAAATAGGCGTAACTTTCTCATACGGACTCGGAATCAGGCAAATACTATATGCACGGATATCTACAGAAAAAGTTACATCCGATTCTCCCCCGCTTCGCCGGGTTCGGCGATATTAAAACCTCCAAATTCCGCTTGCAAGATTATGGAGAGAAGTTTTTCGGTGGAGCTTTGGAAAATTCCACATGCCACATATTTCGTCCGTTTAAGTTTATTTTTTACATGGTTGGTTCCTGTGAGTTCCTAAGTGTGAAAAAAATATCAAAAAAATAAAATAAAAAAAATTTTGCACATCTCTCTCCTCTGCACTAGTTCGGAGAGAGAGGAGAGGAGAGGAAAAATTCTACATGTCACATATTACGTCCATTTGAGTTCAATTTTTCTATGGTTAGTTCTTGTATGTCCCTAAGCATGAAAAAAATATCAAACAAATAAAACAAAAATAAAAAATTTCGGGGGGGGGGGGGGGGGGGGGGGGGCGCCAGCCACTCTGGCGCACTCCCCCTAGCCACCTCAGCATCGCCCCGCCACGTCGGCAGGGGGACGGCGCTGGCGCCGTCCTGTTGAACGATGGCGCCAGCCACTCTGGCGCCCCAAAAAGGACCATTTTTGGGATAAGTTTTTTTAGGGGTCTATTTACGAAATAAGTTTTTCAAAAGGACCAAAATGTGAAAAATCCAGTCGATGATTGCTCCAATTAATAATGTACTCGCTCAGCTGATTGACGCTCAGTTTAATGTACAAATTCATTAAGGGCACCCGCAATGGTTATTTATAGGCTCTCTACAAAAGATCCATGTCAGCATATTTTTCTATTTGGAAGAGATTAAATAAAGAGAGAGAGGAAAGCTATCTACTAACCTGAAGATAGTCTATAGAGAAAAACGAGGCAATGGATTAGAGAGCTATAGATACCCATGTAGACATACCATTGAAGTGGTTTACTATTAATCTAGTCTATTGCTGATATGTACATGTTTTATAGATAGCAACTTACTTTACCATTGTGGGTGCTCTAAGAGCAAGTTCAATACTATCTCCGTCCCAAAATAAGTGCAGTCGTGGATATCCGTGTCCAACGTTTGACCGTCCGTCTTATTTGAAAAATTTGTGAAAAATTTGAAAATATTTAGTCACACATAAAGTATTATTCATGTTTTATCATCTAATAGTAATAAAAATACTAATCATAAAAAATTTTCAAATAAGACGAACGGTCAAACGTTGAACATGAATAGTGCAAAACTGCACTTATTTTGGGACGGAGGGAGTAGTATATATAGCCAACTACTAGCTCCAATTCATCTATAGCTAATCTAAGGGCATTCCCAACCCAATGACTAGGATGGTGTCTATAGCATTAAATAAGTTGCCACCTAGGAAAAAAAATGATGTGGCAAGTGAATAAATGAGGAAAGAGAAGGAAACCATGTCTTGCATGAGACATGGTTTCTACACAACATCCAAGACATCATGTGAGATAAGTAGCATTAAATTGAAGTATGGAATAGTGGTGTTTTAAATTGAAGTATGGAATAGTGGTGTTTGCATTGGAAGAGTAGTGTCTAGTACTAGTTTCTTGATGATGTGGAGTTTATGGAAACCATGTCTAGTATTATGGGTTGGGACTGCCCTTAGTATTGCAAATGACTTCGATGAACATGTAATATTTCTGTTAGAGCAACTTTAATAGTATAGCCAACTAATAGCTCCAAATCATCTACTCCCTCCGGTTTCATTTTAATTGACGTTTTGGACAATGACACGGTCTAAGAAATATACTTTTAACCTTATTTTTCTATTATAATATATACAATAAATAAATGTATATTTACTTTTATTATAGTACTTTGAAAGACAAATATATATATGTTGTTCTAGTTTCTTTAAACTAAATATTTTTAAATTTATTGTAGGTCAAAGTTATAAAAGTTTGACCTCAACCTTGTCCAAAACGTCAATTATTATAGAACTGGAGGGAGTATAGTCAATTTAATAGTCAATTCATACAAATAATTACCTATAAACACACTATATATTATTAAAAAAATAAACACACACTACAGAATTAATACATTATTCTATTTGTCATGCACATACTATGTCTTGGAGTCCGTGCTGCAGCTGGCTAAAAACTGCTGTTCTCTCTCCTATTTTATCTTCTCGATACGTGTTTATAGTTGGCTTATAGTCTGCTATTATACTTGTTCTTATGAATTTGAAAAAATGACATGCCCCCAACAGTCAAGCGGTCAACGTCTCAACGGTATACCAGAGCATGTACAATAATAGGCTATAAGTCGGCCACAAGCATACGTGAAGAAGATAAAAGATAAGAGAGAAGAGAAGCGTGTTATAGATTTATAGCTAGCTGCAGCATGAACTCCAAAACACTGTGTGTATAACATATGAAACCAACTATTAATGATGTAGCATATATTTGTAGTTAACTATTGTATAAATTAGCTATTAGATTAACTATAGATAATTTATAGTTAGTAGTTGGCTATGCTATCTATCTCATGGTGTGGTCAAGTAACGTCTGTTTGGCATATACGTTCGTTCAAGACTTCCCATTTTACTTCCTGTTCAATTTCCAGAGAAATTGCAACAAAGTAAGGCCTCATTCGTCCTGTGAAGGGAGGGATGGGAGATCCCCAGCTATACACTTGCGAATAGATTAACATGCGAATAGATTAACATGTGATTAATAAGCGTTAAATGTCTGATTGTATCGCAGCTCATGGGACGTGTATGTTAAATGCTGATTCTTTCGTGTCGTAGTGGAATTAATAATGGATCATGCACTAATTGTACTCCTACTACTTGAGATTGTTATCAGGCGATTTGACTTGGAGCCGTACGTTCTTCGTCAGGAGGCGGGGGTGGAGGAATATATAGGAAATGGGGGAAGGCGTTTCGGTCAAGAATTCGGCGTGTTGGGGGAGGAGGGAGGAGGGGTTACGCGTTGGCGGTGAGGAGGAGGATGGGAGGCTGACAGGTGGAGCCCACCTAAATGGATTTGGTTCGGCGGTTTTTGCGCGTCATTTTCACGCTTGGCGCGTGGTGGCGAGGCGGATGGCCGCGCGATCAGCTTCTTCTCTCCTCTTCGCGTGGGGGCGAGATGGACTCTTTTTGGTCCGGCAACCACCGCTCCTGACGGAGTTCTGATCTCATATCGCCTTCGGGTGGGGTGTTCACATATGACATATCGTACACGTCGCCGTGTAGGATAAACCACGCAGACAATGAAAACGGATGCATATGACAAAATGCGGACACAGGAACGAATCGCGACAGGACGGCCCTGCCCCATATACGACCCCTTCACGCAAAATATTTCTTTAAACTTTTAAATTTTTCATCACATCAAAACTTTCCTACACACATAAACTTTCAGTTTTTCCGTCACATCGTTCTAATTTCAATAAAACTTCTCATTTTAATGTGGACTAAACACACTTTTTTTTTGGGGGTGATTCTCTCTCTCAATGCTGAACCGCTACATGGGCCATAGAAGTGGGGCCCACATGCCGCATGATATCCTTTGACCTTGCGTTGCCGGCGGCGGCTACGTCCTGGAGATCTCTCGCGACCATTTGCCGGTGAGGTCGGCTGCTCCGCCGGCGCCTCCGCATCCACGCCTGATTGATCCCCACCCCTATATCCACTGTGCTATCGCGTTTCCGGCGGTGGTTGATCGAGGCGGTAGCCCGTGCGGCGCGCGAGATTCCGGTCGCCATTTGTGCAGCATGACAACATTTATGCAGAATTTGTGTTCACAATTTCTGTTATGCAGAAAAATACACTGAATGAAATACCGCCGATGAGTGGCATAACAACCTTGAGTTAGTGTATTGTGCTGCTGTGATTGAATCTGAATACTTGGTAGCAAGAGTTAGGTAGGGTAATGCTGTGCATATTTCTCCTGCAGCTCTGTGAGCTTTGAGAGTTAAATTTTACTACCATGTTAACCTGTGCTCCGCTAGGCAAACCAGAAACATTATGCTTGTGATAGTAAATGCAAATTTCTTTTCAAAAAAATAAATAAATGTAAGTTATGCATGTATTCAGGTGGGACCATTTTTTTTAGTGGGGACGGAGAGACGCTACAAGAGTGTATGTGCTGTGCGATTTGGTTTTCTGCAGTCCCCTGACCCTGTTAGAAAGCGATAGGTAGATAAACGATAGGCAGATAAACGATAAAAAATAATATATCAATCACAGAAGACACGAGATTTAACGTGGAAAACCTTTCTAAAGCAGGAGAGAAAAAATCACGGACGTCAGCCAATAAATATCTACACTATATCGGGTGAGTTTACAATGCCGAACAGCAGCTTACAAGAAGTATATATGAAGGTGAAACCCTAAAAGTTGAGGTTACAATGCCAAACTCCGGCCCAAGCCTCCGGCGACGAGCCTCCGCTTCGTTCCGTCCAAAGGGCCTTTACATGAGTATAAATGAATTTGGATCACAACTTAACATATCCACCCACCCACAATAATATTATTGCCTTTAATATTGACTTTGCAAAATAATATATAAAAAAGCTTGTTAAATGGATGAAAGGCTGTAAGCTTTCTTTTATTAACGGAACCCAAACATTTATGGAGCCTAGGCACGACCAGGCTTGAAAGAGGTCAGATTGTAGTCCTTTGGATTGGATGATTTTCATGGCAATTTTAAAAGACTGAATTTCTGAGGATTATATTTTTAGTATGATCATTTGGATTAGAGGAATAGGCTTGGGCAAAATCCTATGGAATGTCTTCCTACCCCTTCATTCCAATGGAAAGTAAGGGTGTGTTTAGTTCACGAAAAGAAAATTTTTAGATATCACATCGGACGTCACATGTGCTAATCCGCCATTAGCACATGTGGGTTACTGTAGCACTTATGGTTAATCATGGACTAATTAGACTCAAAAGCTTCGTCTCACGATTTCTATGCAAACTGTGCAATTAATTGTTTTTATCTATATTTAATGCTCCATACATATGTCCAAAGATTCGATGTAACGTTTTTGGGGAAAAAAATTGGAACTAAACAAGGCCTCGGAATGAGGCAAGAGCTGATGTCTTAGTTTTCCTTTGCTAGGTGCAATACGCTCTCTCCCACGAGTGATTTTGATTCCTGTAAAATTCCTATGAACCATCCAAAGACACTAGCTTAAATATTCCAGTGTTTCAAAATCCCGTGGGATTCAAAAGAGCATAACAATTAACTCATGAGCGATGCTCCGGTGTTTTTTACTAGTAGTATTAGTATTATACTACCAGTATTATTAGAGCTAAATTTATTTAGCAATAAAATGATTAGGAGTTACTTTTACTTTGTTATTTATGTTTTTTTTCTGGCTAAATCAGTCTATGATCATTTATTGCACTGGCATCGCTCATATTTCATCGAAAAAGCCAAAAAAAAAAGAAAGTTTAGTCACTACTGAATTACGATTATACTCTCCGCACCTATTTTTTTCTGATAATAATGTCGCTCCACGTTTCTACTACTGCTAACTGGGATGATAGTATAAATAATTTTGAATCCTTTGATCATCAACGGTTCAGATTTATTTTTACTATCAGTAGAGAGCACCGTACAGTGCGAATCTGATCTTATTTGGTATACATCATCGTGGGGACAATCTATAAGCATGTTTAGTTACCGGAGCATCCGACACTCACTGTGTGCAGCCGCAGCCGTTACAGTCTGCTTGCAGAATAGGCCCTATGAAATCCCATGCAATTTCTTTCCTTCAAAAGCCCCCATGCAATTTCAAGATCAACCGTCTCTTTGATTTTGTGACTGATCCATGCATGCACCATCCGAATGACAAGCGGGCTCAGGATAAAATGCGCCCACCGTGTCAGTGAGACAGGTCGAATGGAGCCCATATTGGCACCCTGCCGGTCAAACCCCACGCTTTGTTCAACCTGCGAGTCTTCTACTCAGATTAATGGTGTCAAAAAAGGTTTTTTTTTTTTTTTTTACATCAACGGCCGGGGGTGGAATTTGAAAGCGTCGGTTTATTGGGGTGTGTGGAGAGTGGAGACCGGAACCGGATGATACAGCCCAGCTCCGGATGAATGCCGCGTGGACAGCCCAGCGATCGGACGGCTCCCTCGAGTCGGCTCCAGGCGCAAACGCGGATGCCCCTTTCCACACATGCTAATCTGCGCGCTCCTCTCCCCGCGCAGGGCGGCCACGTGGGGCGACGGAAGCGCTTGCGGGAGGGTTATTTTGTTTTTCTTTTAACCCGGTTTTTTATACGAGTTTATACGCGTATAGTACGCACGTATACGTGTTTTTCTCTTTTTCTCTCAGTTTATTTTCTTAAATATGTACGTATATAAAATTTATATACGTGGTGTTTTTTTCCCGGTTTTAAAATATCTACTTACACTCCGTGCGTTGTAGCAGGATATCCAAATTATATAGTGTTTATTCTTGTTTATTGTGTATTTTTTTCTTGTACGATAGCGGAGCGTGGGATGTGTGGAGATTTTTCTTAAAAAAATGTTTGGCGGGGCCGTATGCGTGATAGATGGAACACATCCCCCCGGCACCCCACTCCCTTCTCCCTTCCACCCCTTGCATTGGCTGTAAGGGATAAAAATAAAGAAATGAATCTGGATATACATTTTCATGTATATCTCTAGAGTTTGACTTTTTTTTTTATGGGGGAATTCTCCTTTGCAATAGCACAAGCACTGCAGCGGCCGTTCAGCAGAGGAGCAGGTGCAGTAGCACTATGCCTCTTTCCCTGTGTGTACAGTAATAATATTTGCCCAGAAATACGGATCGTACTATTTGCCGGCAAGCGGCAACCCATTGATAAAATGGAAAGCGAGGTTCAGAAAACCCCTCGCCTCCAAAAATAAACCAACTCGAATCCCGATCCCTTCTCCGCCTCTTCTTCCTCCTCCCCCCCCCCAAGCCTAGTTTCTTTTGCTTTCACACCGGTGCTATAATCGGTGTCACAAACCTCCAAATTCGATGTTCGGTTGGCAGATTTTCCCTATATATACTCTCTCCGTAGGTACATCTCTCTACCATCTCTGTCGTCCAACCTCTTAGTTTCCTGCTCGGTTTTGATCGATTCTAGCTAGCTAGTAATCGCTGATCATGGTGAACGTTGCTCGCTTGGATCAGGCCGACGGCGCTGCGTCCAAGATCGCCACGGCGCGGGCGCTGGGGGCGTTCGGCCTCGCCACAGCCTCTCTGGCCATCAATCTGGCCGCGACACGCGGGCCACCGTCGTGCTTCGGTGACAGCGCCTGGTACTACCACCTCGCTCTCGTGGGTTCCTTCCTCTCCGGAGTGGCCCAGGTGGCCGCCGCCGTCTGGGTCTCCGACGACCCAATCGGCCGCCACGCCGTCGGCAAGAAGATCGTCTACGCCTCCGTCGCGCCGCTCGCCATCGCCGTCGGCCTCACCGGAGCGGCTCTGCTCTGGTAATTCCAACTTGGTTCCTCAACACGTACCAGCACCGACACTGACATCGCCGCCTCCCGCTCCAGCTTCTTCCTGCAGGATCGGCGCGAATGTATCTTACATTGTTTGATTTGTGTGATGTTGCTTTCTTGATGTTTGCTGTTTGGGTCATCGATCGTGCTTTTGTGTATCACCTCGAGTATCTAGTATCTACCATCAATCGATCACGCTGTTTCCTTCCACTGCCTGCTGTTGTTGTGTTGTTGATCAATGCTTGGATTGATGAATATGAGATGCAAATTTTGAGTCCCCACGGTGTACGCAAATCAAACAAAAAAATCAGCTAATTTGCAGAAGAGTGTATTTGGAATGTTGGAGTACCCCGCGAATTGTGAAGCCGGCGGCGGCGCGGCGACCGGCGATTATGGTGTTTGTGATCACCAATTCAACATCCACTTCATCGCTGCCGCTGGAGGAGCTCCGGCGACGGTGCGCACCGTACGGCCGGCCCGCCGCCGCCGCCTTGTCCTCCCTTGCCCCTTGCCGCTGTCATGTGATGGCCAAAAGGGTTCTTTTTGGTGATTTTTCTATCCAGTTTTTTAATCAAGATTCTGATCCAATTGTTTCGATTTTGGCTGAAAGGTGGGGCATAAGTGGACCCCACATGGCCACATAGGAGAGTACTACTACTAGTAGGAGATTACTGGAGAAAGAGAGGAGACATCACAGGGTCCCCGAGACTGGGAAATTTAACTATTTGTAACTCTAGTGGCAGACATGGCAATTAACGAATTGTTATATGTTTATGACATGTGGGTTCAATAGCAAATCGTTAAGCTCCATTGGTGAGTGGCAAATAGTTAAAAGCCCCGCGGAGACTTGCGGCTGCGGCGGCCGAGAGGGCCACGGCCATGGCGACCTCGCCTTCGCCCTCGCCCTCTCCCAAAAAGTCTCTATCTCGCTGCTCCGGCTTCCTAACTACATCCTCTTACCTCCTCTCTGCCTCAATTTGCTAGATCTTGTGCAGCGGTGAAGAAACGACGGCGCGCCAAATTTTGCTCGGCCACGATCCGATCACTGTCGCCGGAAGCCGTCCTCCGGCCACCCCCTCGCCGTGAACCTGCGCCGGCGGACCTCGGCCAGGATCTGGTCGGCATCGCGGCTGTGGTATTGCAAACAGATTTGTGGATGCTATGATGGCCGTGCGCCGTTCAGCCGTTGACTTGTAAGAACACCGCAGCCACCTCTTCTGATTTTAGTGGTTCATACAGGTTATCATCTGCTTGCCCTTACAATTACATATGGTTACATGCATTTTGGTGGCTGTGGTTCATGTTGTGAAAGAAAGCTGTGGTTCATGTTGTGAAAGGAAGACATCAGTCAACAGGTGCTTAAGGGAATTTCACGGTGTGATAACCTATCAGAATTTGATTTGATAGTTTGGTATGTTGTGTGAAAGCTCTTTAAACATTTGTGCAGTTGTTTGGTATATCATTTTTTGTCTTCTGGTAATTGTGAATCACTGGCATATATATTGAGGAACCCAACTTTTGTATATTTGCCAGTTTCTGTATTTTTCACATGTGGAGAGACTGGTGTGTATGACAGTTTTCCTGGCATGTCATGTAATAATCGGAAGATTTGTTATTAGGAGAGGGATGCCCAATCTCCTTTCTAATATTAGGCTTTTACCGTTGCTTGTGTGCAACCTTCAGCCCTTTTCAGACTAGTTATAACCATACCATTTTGTATATCGACATTTATGACTAAATTGCACTAAATATTCGTGATTTAGTGCATTGTGATGCTGTGACTGAATCTGAAAATTTGGCAGCGAGAATGAATATCAAGTAATGTTGTGCATATCCCCGCAGCCTGGCCATGATCCAACTATCACAGTGAGCTCGGCCCAACTAAACTTGGGCCGACTTGGGCAGCTATCCATATTTTCATGGGTTGACTTGGGCTTACAAATTTCTCCAAAAACGATACCCAAAGCTTTAATGGGCCATAAAGTGGCGATCCAGTTGAGCACGAATAAATCGCGGAATAAGTTCACTTGAGATCCCTTAACTTGTCGAGGTATCCGATTTTTGTCCTTCAACCAAAAAACCAGATACAACGGGTCCCTCACTATTAAAACCGGTGCAAAGTAGGTCCCTTAGCGGTTTCGATGGTGGTTTTAGCCGATGTGGCGCCTACGTGGCCGGTTTGACTTGGTCCTCGTCCTACGTGGCGATGATGTGGCACTGGAAGCAAAATATAAAAATAAAAAACAAAAACAAAAACATGGGCCCACATGTCAGTCATACAAAAGGACAAAATAGTGGGACCCACGTGTCAATGGTTCCCACCATCCTCTCTATCCACGGACGACGGGCACCCAGGAGGAGGGTGTCAGTGTCACCGCCGTTCTCAGCGAGCTTGTCGCCGCCGGGAGGCAGGTCAGCCGGTGCGCCGCCACTGACGCTCGGCGGGCTCTGGTCCTCGGCGACCATCTTCCCCTTTCGCAGCCGGCCCTCGCCCACCAACGCCTCGCCGCCGGTGGCGCACGGCGCGCTCTGGATCGTGGTTGCCGCCGGAGCTCCACCATCTGGATTGCCGAGCATGGACGGCGTCGACAGCCCCGGCGCCTGAGTCACAGTCGCCATCTCCTCCTCCAACGCCGGCGGCGGCGACGTCTCCGGCCGGGAGACCGCGTCGAACGACATCGGAGTAGACGAAAAACTGAAAGAAATCGACGAGCGATCTGGGAGGCTGGAACAATGATGGTCGGTGCAATTTATAAACTGTTATGCGTGTAGATACCATTTGTACTGCTATCTAGATGCCGCGATGCAACAGGTAGCTAGATTATTGCTCAATTAACCATGAGATGATGAAACGATCGATTTGATCAATGGAGTGTTCATGATCCGTGCGTGCGTGTGCAGCTGGTCACAGATCGCGGCGAGGCTGCCGGGGAGGTCAGATAACGAGATCAAGAACTTCTGGAACGCGCGGCTGCGCAAGGGCAAGAAGCTCCGGCAGACGTCGTCGTCGTTGTCGACGGCGGCGGCGGCGACCAGACACCGCCTCGGCGAGGCTGACCGGAGTCGACTGTCGCGGCGAGGCTGACCGGAGTCGACCGTCGCGGCGAGGCTGACCGGAGTCGACCACCGCGGCGGTGGCGACCGGACACCGCCGTCGAAGCACCCGCATTGATGACGACGAGGGGCGCCGTTGTCGGCGGTGTTCACGTGGACAACAGCGGTGATCACTGGGATGCGGTGGTGGAGGCGGTGCGGGGAAACGTCGGCGGCGGCGACGACGATGGCTAGCGGGTTTCCGCTCCTTCTCTGTCGTGTCGCACATGAGAGAGAAGACAGGGGAGAGAGATGAAGAGAGGGGAGATGGGGAGATAGGAGGAAGAAGAGGAGGGTAAGTTGGACTGACATGTGGGGCCCACGTGGGTCCCACTATTTTTTTTTATTTTCTATGTAAGACTGACATGTGGGTCCCACGGATTTTTATTATTTTTCTGGATCAAATTGCCACGTAAGCGCCACGTCAATGCCACGTCAGATGAAGACCAAGTCAAATTTGCCACGTAGGCGTCACGTAGGCCAAAACCGCCCTCAAAACCGCTAAGGGATCTAATCTGCACCGGTTTTAATAGTTGAGGGACCCGTTGTGTCTGGTTTTTCGGTTGAGGGACGAAAATCGGATTCGTTGACAAGTTAAGGGACCTCAGATGAACTTATTCCATAAATCGCGTGGTTGAGGTTCGGAGTTTAATTCTCCGACCCCTGTCTATGCAAAACTTTTCCATTGTTTGTTTCGAAAAAAAAAAACATTTCTATTGTTTGGAGGCAATAAGAAGAGCTCCATGATACAAATGATTTCATCTGAGCACGTAAGGTTGCTTCTACATAAGGTTTTGTTGCCATCACACTATCTCACGAAAGCAAATTCAAGCTGATATAAAACTTCATTTGCTGAAAACATCTGAAAAATGTAAGCGTGGTACTGCAGGTCTGCACCTGCCATCGGCCATATTCGAATGAACGCATTGCAGTTATAATCCTCAGTGATGTTGTTGTATGTATGATCTGCCGTGGTGATATTAATGGTTTCTTCTACCTTAGCTATGATGTTCAGAAAACTTTGATTAGCAGACTCGCTGATAAGCAACAGCAGCAGTCAAAAGTTGATGACGGAGATGATGAAGCCTCACCTAGCCGTCGCCACCCACTAGAGCTCAGCTATCTCGGGGCCTTACAGGAGAGAGGGAAAACTGTGGTGGCGGCCGTGTTTTTTTTTACCTTTTCCACATGACTAATATGAGGGCCATATGGTTTTTCTGATTTCTTCTTAGAAATATATGATTGTCACGTAAACGTCACATCAGTATGTGTGTGGACCAAGTCAAAATGATAAGTTAAACAAAACCGCTCAAAAAAAACCACCGAGAGAGTTGATTTGTACTGATTTTGATAATTAGGGGATGCTTTTATACTCAGTTTTGTAATTGAGGGATACTAATCGATCACAGCATATAAGTCGAGGGATGCAAACACACTTACGCCAATTGTTGTGGTCATATATATTGCGCTCTCTTGATACTTAATAAACACGTTAGTTTCTTAATCATTTTGTTGGCAATTTTTGTGACAAGTCGATAAACACGATCGCAACATCTAAACGCCTTGCGGTGATATGGAGTCGCCAACCATCTCGATCTAGCTAAACTTTAATAATTTTTCTCTATTTCATTCATAGGTGCTAAATTTGGGTGTAAACACATTTGTTATGAATTAATTAAAACCCACTAAGAATATAAATGCTCTTGGAACTTGAAAGAAAGAATACCACTTGGCTCTTTTTTTTCGCCCCCATGTAGTTAAGCTGGCAATTAATCGTCTTTTTTGTTCGTACTTCATTTGAAATAATGTGTAGGATCAACAAAACACACATACATAAGATAAATTCATTTATCCAGACAGTAATTGACAACATGACGCTGATACACACACCGAGACTGAATCGACAAACGCAACCTGCAGGTGCTAGGCATGCACCGCTAATTATCGTATGTATAATATTTGGCTAGCTCCCGTCGATCGATCGATGGCCGGCCGATGAGATATGCTATATGTGGCAACTGAATGAATTACAATCTAGCCAGCTCGGTCGTCGATGAGCCACGCTTACCTATCAAAGCACGGCGAGCGCGCTGACGGCGACGACGAGAGAGGCGACAGAGGCGTAGACGAAGAACCAGTTGCCGGCGGCGCCGGCACGGCGGGGGTCGTCGGAGACCCAGACGAAAGCGATCACCTGGGCCACGCCGGCGAGGAAGGTCACCACTGCAAGTGCAAGTGCAAGGTAGGAGTAATAGGCAGCGCCGTTATTACCCAAGTCAGCTTGCAGCGGCGTGGTGGTGGTGGCCAAGGTGATTGCCGCGGAAATGGTGGCTAAGCCGAGCACCCACAGCGCCGCGTCCACGTTGGCCTCCGCTTCGTCCCGCCGAGTACAGCCACCACCATATCTTGATTAATTTCGAAGACTAATTTGAGATCGAAGCTAGAATTAAGGCCAAAAGAAATAATACTGGTAGAAGATTTAGCTAGGTTAATTGCTTTAGCAAATTTGCTAGAGAGTTTCCCCCATCTTCAAGTTGCGCATCGATCTTCTTCGAAGAGATGTGTATATATAATCACGTATACGTACTACCTGCCTTGAGTTTTCTGTGGTTCGTCGTTGCACAAAATCACGGTGCGTTTGACTGACTCGGTATCGGGGTGTACCCGGGCTCTACTCGACTCATCTGACCGACACGGCGGGGCCCACCAGACATGGGCCCGCTTGTCATTCGGATGGTGCATAACATACACCGCAGCGACACCGGCGGTTGGGACATGAATACAGCTGCGTATAGGCGTCGTGAGTGGTGTTTCTGTGGACGGGGAGGGGTGGAGGTTTACTTACAGCTAGCATCCGCTAAGGGCAGGTACGCGGCGAAACGCAGCCTGCAGATATTTTATGTACTTCGTTGGGCAGATAGGATCGAGTAGGACCGTATGCAGTGACGCAGCCAAAAAGAACCGCCTTCGGCCGCGTTCAGACTGCTCGTCTCATATGTATAGTTGACCGGAACGGAGACTCTGGTTAGATTCTAACTTTTCTCTTCAAACTTTTAATTTTTTTTATCGCATTGAACTTTTCTACACACGTAAACTTTTAACTTTTCCATCATATCGTTCCAATTTTAGCGTGGAACTAAACACAGCCGGAGTGTCGGAGTCACCAATTAACCACGTGAAGCCCATAATAATTTAGCCACGTTAGGGATCGCAATATACATGCATGTTAGGGTGAACCAGGCTACGGTCCAATATCGCGTGAACAGTCGAGGGTTCCATTTTTCCCAAATTCTAGTGGAATGCAGGCTATATCGTAAATTGTAATGGTATTTATCTAAAATGATTAACCCAGATAAAAACATATAGTTGGGCTGGAATGGATCTAGTTGCAAACTACGTGGACCCCATAAGGAATAAGTTCACTTGAGGTCCATTAACTTTACACTAATTTAATTTTTATCCTTGAACCGAAAAACCAGATATAACAGGTCCCTAACTTACAAAACTAGTGCAAACGAGTTTCCTCGGCAGTATTGTCCTCGATTTTAGCTGACGAGGCGTCTACATGGCTCTTTTGACTAGGTCTTCGTTCCACATGACGCTAATGTAGCAGTATGACCTAAATAAAAAAAATAAAAAGTGGGCCCACATGTTCGTTACATCATAAAATTAAAAAATGGTGGGGCCCACATGTCAATAATACAACGTTATCTTCCTCCTCCCCCACACTCTCCCCTCTGTTCCCTGAGAAGGAGAAGAAGAGGAGTGCCTCGATCGCATCCCCACCCTATTAGCTAGGTTTCTGTTCCGCCTCTGCCTTTGCCTCTACTTCACCTCCTCCTCACCATCGCCGCCGCAGAATCGATGGAGTGGCAGGCGCGGCTGACAAGGAGAAGGACGGCAGCCGGCAATCGACAAGGAGCAGCGTGACTGGCGGTAGGCGGGAGCTATGTGACGGCTGCGACGTCCGAGCTCAACCGCCGCTGGGAGGTCTAGGAGCCTCTGCTCCCGCCTCGCCGCTGCGGGCCTCCTCCGTTTTTGGACTTGGACTTGGAGGAGCTCGTCGGCCTCCCAGCCCCCCCTTGCTGCCTCCTCGTCCCCCTTGCCGGCCTCCCAACCTCCTCCCTCTCCGTGCGCGCTTGCCGGCTTCCCTGCCGCCTCCTCTCAGCGCGCTCTCACTAGCATCCTCATACCCCAGCCAGTCTGCGCCATTGCTCCCTCTCTGCGAGTGCTGAGAAGATAGAGGGTGAGCTGGAGAAAGTGGGACCCACTGACATGTGGGTCCCACTATTTATTTTATCCTTTTGTTTGACTGACATGTGGGTCCCATATATTTTGGTCTAATTTTTAAAATTTTACTCCTAGTGTCACGTGGGTGCCACGTCAGCCAAAATCGATGACAATATAATACTGCTAAGGGATCTTGTTCGCACTGGTTTTGTACGTTAGAGGGGCCATTGTATCTGGTTTTTGGGCTCAAGGATGAAAATCGAATTCGGTATAAAGGTAAGGGGCCTCAATTGAACTTATTGCACCCCATAATAATTGCCGTTAGGGATCGCAACACAGGTTCGGGCCAGCAGAGGGTGAACCATCGCGTGGGCCGCAGCCCGATATACATACAGGTCGTGTACTCACTGGGGGTGGTGCAGCCATTGCAGGAGACTAGGCCTCAGTTTTATATGCGGTTAAACATTGACCTTTGGTCTTCGCACGCATCGGCATCACAAAATCCTCTGCCTTTGCCTTTCGTTTTCGATCACCTAGCTAGCTATAGCTAGCTGATCATGCATGGCTTAGGCTAAGCGGGCTAGTGGCTAGCTTTCGAGGATTCAGCTGCGTCTTTTTCTTGTGACTTTCCATTAGTTTATTAATTCCCCGTTCCATTTGTTCGAACACGGTGATCGCTTTCCAGAGTCAATGCTGCGTTTAGTTTCTAAAATTGAGGAGAAGTTTAGCAAAAATTGATAGTTTAAAAAAAAGTTAAGAATTTATGTGAGTAGAAAAGTTTTAAATATAATGTGATAGAAAGTTAGGAGTCTGAAAAAGTTTGATGTGAACTAAACAGAGCCAAACAGGAATCACCGAATTGTCCATGACAAGATGCCCAGCCTCGCTTGGACAAAGTGACAGCACAGGCCTCGAGCGTCCTGATTTGTTAATTAATAAGCTTTTTTGAGGTGCGGTTTCTAATTAAGTCGAGGCATGACAACTAAGCAACAGAAATAATTTTAGCGTGTAAATTATACTATATACTCATACTTTTATGCTGCGTTCTAAAGTGTGTTTTGGTTAGCCTAGTCTCTCATTTTTACTGTGAGCACACTTTCTAAATCAAATAAAGCAAATACTTTATTATATATAGAAATTTCAAAAAAACATTTTTTAAATTTATAATTACTAATACTTAATTAGTCACGTGTTAATCACTTGCCATGTTTTCCGTGCCACAGTTAACCTAATCTGAACCGCTCATTGGCCTGTTTGGCATAGCTCCAGCTCCAGCTCCAACTCTCAGCCAAACAGTTTCAGCTTCACCTAAAATAGAAGTGAAGCTGGGTGGAGTTCTCTCAAAAAATAAACTAAAGAGGTGGAGCTAGGTTTAGGCAGCTCCACAACTCCACTCCAGACCCAACTCCTGGAGTTAAACTTAGGAGTTGGGGTTCTACCAAACGGGTAGCATCGATCAGTCCAGAAGCTAAGGGCCTGTTTGGCAGAGCTTCAACTCCTAAATTTAACTTCAGGAGTTAGGTATGGAGTATAGTTGTGGAGCTGCCTAGCTAAACCCAGCTCCACCTATCTAGTTCATTTTGTGATAGAGTTCCACCCAGCTTCACTCCTTTTAGGTGAAGTTGAAACTGTTTGGCTGAGCTCCAGCTCCAACTGAGGTGGAGTTGGAGCTAGAGCTATGCCAAAATTTAGATGTAGCCGCGGCTTATGAAGGTATTGATAGAGTGATAGTTAACCAAGCAGAACAAAGAGCAAGACTGAAATATCTCTTGTGTATTAGTATTTTGTAGTTTACAATAAATAGAAACTCGATGGTATGTTCAAAACAAGCGATGGTGTAGTTTCTAATTTTTGCTATTTATAATATTGGATTTTAGCAATTTTGTAAGTTACCTATTGTTGCTTTCCTGTCAAATGGAGCTAACCTAATTAATAGAGTTAATAAAAAAATCGAAAAAGTGCACCAAAGATAAATATTCGCCATGTTTATAAATAGCTGACAGTGGTCGCTATTCACTTTTCAACTACTCATATTTTTTGTAAAATATTTGCAGAACACCAAAAACGAGACATGCATGTTGGTGAAGTGTATTATATATGTCCCATGCGTAAAAAAACTTTTGTTTATTATATTCTAGTCATATATGAGTAATTAGTAGTTGAAGTTTAATTACTAGTTGTCAGTTATTTATAGAGCGGAGGTGCATGTATAGCTGATTGAGTAGGTTTTAAAACTGGCAGATGTACTTTCAATATGAATTTTTTGAGGTTAACGATTGTCACTTGCATAGTCTCTTTTAACTTGTGCTGAGAGGATAGACTATACGTATGTGTGAATGTGATCAGTGCATAGGTGTTTGTTCATTCATGTACTCCCTCCGTCCTAGATTGCTTGGCGTTTTGCATTCTAACATTAGTCCTTAAATACTTGACGTTTTAGCAGTAAAGTAGTACTAGTATTGCTTGTATAAGAGCAGTATAATAGTAGGCTATAAGCTAACTATAAATATATTTTAAAAGGATAAAAAGAAGAGAGAAAAGCAACGGGTTACAGATCTGTAGTCAGCTACAGTACGGACTCTAAGACGTAATGTGTGTATGATAGGTGGGACCAGATATTAATAGTATAGTAATCAACTATTTATGAATTGGCTATTATATTGGCTATATATAATTTGGAGTTAGTAGTGGGCCATACTATTAAACTTGCTCGTGGCACTACTTAATTTTATGCTTAAAATATTCTTGTGTGGCTTGCGTGGCTGGCGCCAATTATATTTCCTGATTGAAATGACCACCTGCAACTAGTGCTAGTAAAAATTTAGGGCAACCTAGTAATTTTCATCTCCTGCTAATGTAGCTCAACAATCCTAAAACAACTAGCATATTAGGACAGAGGGAGTAAAATGTAAAAACATTAAGTTTTAATGAAGAAGATGAAAATAACCTGTCGCACTAGCTGGACTCTACAACGGGGTTCATAAAACCGATCAGTTTAAGAGAAATCGCTAGCCTGTTTACATACAACATTATCAAAAGTTATCGGTTTTTATCGATTTTCGGTAGATCGGTGAGTAACGGTTTTCACTTAGAAAATCAAAAGGCAAACCCTTGCTTTACAGTTTTCTACTACTCTACTGTCATCATCGCCGACTCACCGAGGGAAATCGTGAGGAACATATGCGGCACTTTCATGGACTCGTGGATTCCGTTTCCGCCTATTGTTTGGGGGTGCTTCGTCCACTAGTGGAGAAACCATCTTTGCCCGGTCGATCAAAAACCACAATAGTCTCGGTTGCAGTAAAAATCAGGACTAAAAATGGTTTTTAGTCCCGGTTTATAAGTAGAACGGGACTACGTGATCTTTAGTCCCGGTTGGTGATTATCTTTAGTCCCGGTTCACATGCCGTCAGGTGTTGTCAGGCCTCTCCAGAATCTTTAGTCCCGGTTGGAGTTACGAACCGGGAGTCCGGTTCGTAACTCCAACCGGGACTAAAGATCACGTGATCTTTAGTCCCGGTTGGTGTTACAAACCGGGATTAAAGATCAAAACGCACTATATAATCCCTATTACTTATCCTCTTTTCTCATCCACACAAACTCCTCTCTCCCTCTATCTCTAATCCTTATCTCGTCCCTTCTTCCCTTCCTCCTTATCTCTTTCCCTTCTTATCCCTTCCCAACTCCCCTTCCCAACTCGGTCCCGTGTGCGCAGCAGGAGGGGGTGGGCGGCCCGGCCGGCGGAGGGCAGCGCGGTGGCGCGGCGGCGGCGGGCGCGGAGGGCCGCGCGACGACGCGGCGAAGCGGAGGGCCGTGCGGCGGCGCAGAGGGCTGCACGGCGGCGGCCGGGGAGGAGGGGAGGCGGCAGCCGGCTCAGCCGGCCGGCGGCTTTGCTTCCTTTTTTTTTCAAAGAATTTGTGATCCATGTATAGATTGAGATGAAGAATCTGTGATTCATTGTATGGATTGAGATGTATAATTTTTTTTTTTTGGAATCTCATTGTATGGATCTGAGATGTACATGATTTGTGTATTTGGGATGTTTCTTTGATTTGGGATTTGATTTGGGATGTATAATCTGTAGTGTATATGATTGATTGATTTGTGTATTTTGGATGGTACTTTGATTTTAGGGTTTGATTTAGGAATATGCATCCCACCTAATTTGGGAGAAAATAAATTAGAGATTAAATAGTAAGTAAATGAAAAAAAAAACTATTGCCCGCTCCCATCTTTAGTCCCGGTTGGTAACACCAACCGGGACTAAAGATCGATTTTTAGTCCCGGGTATTTAAATCGGGACTAAAGATAGGGATCTTTAGTTCCAGATTCGTAGTCCCGGTTTAAAAACCGGGACTATATGAGGGTTACGAACCGGGACTAAAAACGATTTCTCTACCAGTGGTCACATCACCTAAATGACAATTGATAGTTTATATACGATCTCACTGATGCTACTAGTAGCTCCAAAGAAAAGGAAACGTGTTAGAGCAAGTTTAATAGTATAGCCAATTATTAGCTCTAAATCATCTATAGCCAATATAATAGTCAATTTATACAATAGTTGTTTACTATCCTATTAATACCTGATCCTACATGTCATACACACATTATGTCTTGGAGTCCGTGCTGTAGCTGGCTACAAATCTGTAGCCCGCTTCTTTTCTCTCTCTTCCTTTATATGTTTATAGTTAGCTTATAGCTTGCCATTGTACTGCTCTATTAGTGGAAACTGATAATTAAAAAGATTGGGGCCGGGGGGAAAGCGACATGACCAAGCATTAATTCCATTGCACCATGAATATGGCCTGATTCCATTAATGTAGCCATCGTCCAAATGAACATATATAATCCAAATTAGCAACGTCCTGTGTGCATATAATTAAAGCACATCCAGTCCATTTGTATGAGTTCGATCGATCAGACTACCATATCACTCGATCATCTCCACCACCATGGGCTCCTAGGAATTATGAGATCACACTCGAACAAACTGTAGCGAGGCATTCGTAAATTAAACAGTACTCCACGTCAGAAAAATATTTGATGTATTCTAAAGTATTTCCACATACTCCTGAAGAAATTGAAATGGTATAATTGTACCATCTAGGTAGGGGTATTTTCTGAAAGACACGTCTATGTAGGTTTACTTTACTCTTAATTTGAGGGCTGTAATTAAAATACTATCTTTAAAACGACACAGTATAGTAGATTAATATCGAATACGTAAAGAAAAGGTTAAATGAGTGAGATTCGAGCCATCGATAGTGGCTTGTCCGCCTGTGTGTGTGACAAAGCGGT
This sequence comes from Oryza meridionalis, assembly GCA_000338895.3. Taxonomy (NCBI): domain Eukaryota; kingdom Viridiplantae; phylum Streptophyta; class Magnoliopsida; order Poales; family Poaceae; genus Oryza; species Oryza meridionalis. The sequence goes on from CM002524.2 coordinate 2,259,545, forward strand.
GATGAGGCTCAAGATGCAGGCTGTCGTTGAAATTGGGAAAAGATGAAACACCCATAATGTAGCAGCACAAAAAAGAAATAATAACAAAAAGAAATAATAACAAAAATGAAACACCCATAGCGTTATCTATATTTTTCTCTTTGTTTTCTCAAAAATAAATATTTTATTAGTTTTTTAAAATATCTGAATGAGATGCTAAGTCAATTTAGTACATAACAAAAATAGTGTCATGTTTGCTTACCGTTCATGGTTCTTCGATTGGGAGTATCTTAATTAGAGTCATGTCATTTCTATTCATATAGCAATACAATGTAAAAATCTAACGTTCAACCATGTTGATCATGCAATATATTTTGATAAATTTACAAGTATATGTTTCCTTCTGTGTAATAATAATATACCAATAGTCAAAAGTTACGATATAGCTATCCCGCATCAATGCACAGGGTGTCACCTACTACATATAAGCGAGGTCTTAGCCCAACCATACGTGTCCTTTTTCTTTAATTTTCACATCTGGCATAGGTTATTAGCAGCGTCGGTAGATTATGTTACAAATTCTTAGACGCGAGTTGTTATTATTAATCAAGATTTGTGTTGCCCTTTTGTAGTTCGGAACTTTGGATCGGTGGTCTTAACCACAAAAGTTTTTTGAAGTTGAGTGGGGGTTGTTACGGTATCTTCCACTCCTAGATGTAGCAGTGTAGCAGATTTTAAATCTAACAAAGTATGTAAAATGCTTCATTTGAAACTGTGGTAAATAGATTCACCAATTCATCTATTTTAATATGGTATATGATACACAAATTTAATCCAACGTTATATATTTTAGTTCCAATTTACCCTTATAAAATTTCTGCTGCGCTACCACTATAGGTGTGGTATGATAAAAATCAGATCCATTAAATCTGTAGTGATGGATGGCTCATAATCATTCGAGGATACTTTAAAAGAACATCCTTTCTTAAGAGGCAAGAAGGCTTTGTATACCGCGATCATGAACTTCAGATCAAAAGAGAATTCTATGGGACTTAAAAATTCCGCTAAAAATTAAGGTCTTTACGTGGTTTCTTCACAAGAAAGTAATTCTAACGAAAAATAACTTGGCTAAAAAAATGGTGGAGAGACAAACATTATTTTTTCTGCTATGTACCAGAGACAATCCAACATCTTTTCTTCGAGTGTCATGTTGCTCAGTTTATTTGGAGATGTGTGCTTTTTTTTCTTTTAAATATCCCTCCACCCTATAACGCCAAAAATATTTTTGGTAATTGTCTTAGAAGGGTATCTAGGTCTATTAAAAATATGATTTTAATTGAAGCTAGTGTTGTATATTGGTCAATTTGATATTGTCGTAATGATAAAATTTTCAATGGTAAATAATTATCTAACGCTATACATGTTATCTTCATATCTTTCTATTGGCTCCACTTTTGATCTATACTGCTACCACAGGAGGAGCGTGATACTATGCGCAATGGTGCTACACTTTTGGAGTAGCCAAGGGTCTCTTATTCCACTATGGATGGCGTAGTTTCATTAGAATTGCTAGCTAAAAAATCTATGTGGTTTAACACTAGTCAGTAATAAAGGGGAGTTGGGGATTTGTTCCATCACCTTATTTCTCATTTTGATTTACTTCTATCTTTATTTTTTTAATTAAACTTATGGTTGTGTGTCTTATGACAGAAACCGGATATGTGATTTATTTCCATTATTAAAAAGAAAAAGAAAAGGCTTCGCACCCGTGCCTTTGGTAGTTTGGTGTTACTTTCACCTGCTTGTGTGCATTGTTAGGGCCCGTTTAATTGGAAAAAAAAATTTGCCTCTCATATCACATCGGATATACGGACACATATTTAAAATATTAAACATTGTCTAATAACAAAACAAATTAGATTCTGCTAGAAAACTGCGAGATGAATTTATTAAGTCTAATTAATTCGTCATTAGCAAATGTTTGCTGTAGCAACACATTATCAAATCATGGCACAATTAGGCTTAAAAGATTCGTCTTGCAATTTTCTGGCGAACTATATAATTGATTTTTTTTCTATATTTACACTCTATGTATGTACCATTTAATGTGACAGTGTGGAAAACTTTGTTTGGTAACTCAAGATGCCCTTAACTTGACTCGATTTTTCGACTTTAACAACCATGCTTTACAGAAAATAGAGACAAGGCTGGAGATGCCAAAGATACCGTCGAGAGAGAGCGAGCTAGACTCGTTGCTTGCATGGATGTACTGCGTCCATTGGTATCGTCCAAATCCAACGGTTGAGCAAAGGCCATGTGGACTGGAAAGCGACGTCGCCGCCGGCGCAACCCGCCTCCCGCCCTCCCTTGCCGTCCGTGCCACTAGTAGGCCGGAATCGGATTGCCGAGTACCCGTGCGGCCCATAATAGTTAGGCCTGAACGGGATTGAGACGGATCGTGGGGCCCGTTATGGGTGAACCTGCGGCTCAATCTGTATAGAGGCTTTTTACAGTCCTCGAAGGGAGGAGGTACCATTTATTGGCCGTTGATTATGCACAATCTAACGGCTGGAAAAGCACGGTACTGTGCAGTACCGCGTCCTCGTGACTCGTGAGAGGAGGTACCGCTTGGTGGAAGGGTAAAATCGTGATTTCGCATAAGCTCCTTCCCATCCAGGCTCCAGCAACCTCACCTCCCCGGTGCCTCCCTCATTCATCCGCTCCTCCACCGCCTGCTCTCTTCCCTCTCCCCCGACCACGCTTTTCTCCGTGGACCACTCCCTCTAGCGCGCCAATGCCGTCAACCCCAGCCTTCTCTACTTCCAGCGGCAAGCCGGCAACTATGTCGTCCGATTGCGCTCGAGTGCGGATGTCGCTGGCTGGCACCTCCTCCTTTCCCGATTGAGCGCCACCACCGCCGGTCGCCATCTCCTCTACTACTAATTATGGAAATAACAATGTTAATTTGTCATGTAAAATTCCCAGCTGTAGATCAGTAATTAGTTGCATACTTGCATGTAAACTTTTTTGCTTGCTCACCCTCACGAGAAGGCATGCAGGGAGGTCCGCCCATGGCGATGGAGCCGAGGTGATTCCCAGCCTGAGTTTTTTCTCTCATCAAAAGCAAAATCATTCTCAAATATGGCAAGACAAGGGTCTTACGGGTGGTCAATGGTGGTTCGGATCTCGCATTGGGGATGTAGATGTTGGTGCCAGCGCCTGCTCTGCACACGAAATCTGGCATCCCCATGCCTTTTGTTTTGAGAGGAGGTCAGGAGATCGATAGATGTCCTCAGTCCGCGAATCAGGTCTTGCCGGTTGATCTGTGTGCAGCGGCGACGACAGCTTGATGCGGCGTACGCTGATGGAGGGTTGGCTCGTCGGATTGCAGCGGCCCTGACACCGGTGGCGGAGATGAAGAACGGTGGCTGCGGTTGGTTATGTGGAAGAGAGAGAATCAATCGGACTCATTGACATCCCCTTTAACCGGTTCCAATCCTACCCCTCTGAGATGAGCGGTTAGATGTGAGTGGTAGCTCCTAGTACCTGGTACCTCTTGGTACCTCCTCAAAAATTGTAAAAAGTCTCATCTGTATAACTTTGCAAGGTCCGGTGAAGGAGCTGGAGGCTGGAAGTCCGTTCCGTTTGATTACTTTTGCACGACTCTCAGTTTTACTAGAAGTATAATGAGCACACAGGGTTAAAAAAAAGTAAGAAACTGAGTTGCAGGTGCAAAGAAAACATATGCTCTTGCTTGGAGCTGACAATAGTAAAAAAGTCTGTTGCGACGGGCAACAACCAGGAAAAAGCAAGAGAACAATTCGAAGGCAACAAAAAAGGAGAAGATTTTCAGCTCCTTTGTCAAACCTTTACTGTTGTTTTGCTACCAATCAAGCACGCCGCTCCCTCCCAGGCAGACTTCCCTAAGGAAATCACACATAAAGAAAATGCGATGGCAGGTTTCAGCCACCGACGAAACGAACATAGCAGCATGACGTCTGATGAGGCCAGCCTCTCTCCACGACGTTCTCGGCGGTGGGTCAGCTCCCTCTCGTTGCTAGCCACACGAAGAATTTACAGCGTCCTGGGACCTTCTTCTCTGCTCATATTTGCTTCTCAGCCCATCTACACAATGAGAAAAGGAAGAACATGTTGAGGACACGTTTGATGAACTCATGTCCACTCAAACGATACTACCACTGCAAATATTCAGGTTGCTATTGCACATTTCAGTAGTAATTAGTATTTACGAACTCTCAAACTCCCATATCTCAATTCAGAATATTTTTGTGCACACACATTTCAAATACATGTCCCACTGATACGTGGGAGACCATTGCTTGTTGTACGTACAGATACATAAGTTAAACTACACGCATTCATCCACAGGTCAGTGGCTCAATCCGCGCCATCTCGTCCTCCTATATGCGAACCTTTTCAACAATGAATGCTTTTATTTACTGTATTATCAACCAAACTCTCAAGTCTCAAGACTGAAGCTGTTCGATCGATCTCTGAAGCAAGATGAAACGTACGACTCTCCAGTTAATGGAGAAGAAGAACATCCAGGAGCAGTATTTATAAGCTGGAGATCATGTCATAAACTAAGTGACCAGTGGCAGTTGTAACTAGTTGCAGATTAAACAGAGCACAAGTTGGCTTTATGAGAAACCAAGAACCAGAACCTGTTTACCTTTTGCTTAAGTTTCTTGTTTGATCATGAAATGTAAGGTCACTCCCAATGGCAGTAGTAAGTATACTAGTATAGTAGTAGCTATAGTTGCATATTAAACAAATCACAAGTTGGCTTTATGAGAAACCAAGAACCAGAACCTGTTCACCTTTTTGCTTAAGTTTCTTGTTTGATCCTGAAATGTAAGGTCACTGCCAATGGGAGTAGTAGGTGTACTAGTATAATACTACATCCGTCCCATTTTAAGTGCACGTCTTATTTAAAATTTTTTATAAGAGATTTTCTACTATGCTTGGAATGCACTATGTCCGTTGATTGCTGGTAATCTAACGATGTACGAAAGAAGGTACCTATAGAAAGGTACCGAACAAGGTGGGCCAGGTATCAAGTTAAAAGCTAGGTGGAGGGTTAGATAAGTAATTGTGTACTTGATATCAGATTAGAAGGCACTGATTATTTCAAACAAGCTTGGAAGATAAGCTCGGTAACAAACTATGCATGAAAATAGGTAATTAGTTCAAATAGGTAATCGAGATTACTTGGTGAATATTATACTTATATATATTAATTTACACTGGACTTCGTAAAATAAACTAAAACTTTTATCAAGTAATTATGTACACCAAATACAAAATTAAAAATTTATCATGCAACTCCTCATAGTGCGTATTGGTGAAATATCTTGTAAGGGTATATGATCGAATTCTACATGTCCTTATCTTTGTGGATTGCATGAAGATAATAACAGAGTATGCTCTTATAAAAAACTATCAACAAGACATAACGATTAATGTCAGGGAGGGAAGAAACGATTTAGTTTTAGGATTTTTTACGCCGGAACATCTATCAAGGCATAGCAGATTATAAGCGGCAGATCGACATGAAGTAATCAAATGGGTGAGCAACAAATAATAATGGTAATGAGAGAAGTTAGAAAATATTATTAGCTAAGAATTACTAAATTACACATGTTTGTGTTATTCTTTTTCTGTTTTTCCTCATTTACCCTTCTAGAAATCAACGGTAGATATCCATTATGGGTAAAGGTACGTCCAATACCTTCTAAGCACAGTAAAAACCCTCGTTTTATAATTAGTATTTTTGTTGGTATGAGATGATAAAATATGAATAGTAATTTATGCGTGACTTGTGTTTTTAAACTTTTTTTTAAAAAAAATTAAATAAAATAAACAATTAAAATTGGATACGAAAAATCATAGCTACAATTAAAATGGGACAAAGAGAGTAGTAGATACAGTACTAAACAAAGCACAAGTTGGCTTTATGAGAAGACAAGAACCGGTTTACCTTTTTGCTTAGTTTGTTTTATGACAAGCCAAAATATAAACTTATCCCATCTACTCCAGTAGGCACGAAACAAAACCATCTTACACATTATATCATCATCACATAATATTCCGATGGCAGCGCGCAGGGTATTGTTTTATTTTACGTCCGTAGCAGCTAGTACTTCCGCAGCAATGAAACAAAGAATCCTGATTGCAAAGAGACAGATGTCGGTCCCGTTCGTTTATCCTTTAGGAATTGGATGAAAATTTTTATTTTCATGTCACACTTTTCATACCGCTAAACAATATATTTTATGAAAAATATTTTATATAGAAATTGCTCTAAAACATCAGATAAATCTATATGTCAAATATATAATAATTAAAACTCAATTAATCATACTTTAATACACATCATTCGCATAAAATGAGACATGCGAAGTTGTGCTGGTGGTGACACCGTGTAACCAGCCGGATCTTCTATAATATGGGAGCGTATGGCTTACTCTCTCCGTCTAAAAAAAAGACAAACACTGGGTTTCCGTGTCCAACGTTTGACTGTCCGTCTTATATGAAATTTTTTTTATAATTAGTATTTTTATTGTTGTTAGATGATAAAACATGATTAATACTTTATGCATGACTTGTCTTTTTAATTTTTTTTTATTTTTTCAAATAAGACAAACGGTCAAACGTTGGACACGAAAATCCATGTATTTTTTTTAAGGACGGAGAGAGTACGTCAGTGGAGTAGTACTTCATCAGCAATGATGCAAAGATCCCGATTTGGAAAAGGACAGGGTGCCGCTGACCGCGTATAACCAGACGGATCTTCTCCGGAGAAATGAACACGGAAAGTGACGACTCGGACAATGATGCCAAAACGGTTATGTAGTTCTGCAATACCCACAGATGCAACCTTGAAAAAGTTGAAAGACAGACGGAAGAACATCAGGTTCCCAGCCTATATAAAATGGACCCGGAGAGAAGGCAGGAGATCCATCAAGCGATCGAGTTCGTGGTGAGCGAAAGTCATCTGGAGCTGTAGGATTAGGGGGGACAACGATGGAGGTGGCCAACATCGGTGAGATGGAAGAACACCTAGCCGCAGCTGCTGGTGCGTTCACCGCCGGCAACGGGACATCCTCACTGATTAAGGCGCTCTCCTCGGCTGGCTTCTCCACCATTGCCATGGCTGTAGGTATGCTTGTTTACAAGCCAGCTCATGGGGCTCTCTTCGAGCACCACATATTCGCCGCCTACTACTACCTTGCACTCGTGTTGATCTTCGTCGCCGGAGTGGTGGAGATCTTCGTCGCGTTCTGGGTCTCTGACGATCAGCACGGCCGCCGTCGTGCAATTGGGGGGGCTGTGCTCCGGGCCTCCGTCGTGCCCCTCGCCGCCGTCGTCGGCTTGGGCGGCTACGCCGTGCTTGTCATGGGCTGAAATCAACTGAGATATGTGATTAATTAAGGTCCTCGCTACTTGTCGCTGCTCCCCATCATCCGGCGGACTGGGGCGCTTCATGGTTTCCGCACCGTACCGGCGTTCCTGTCGCTTTGAATAAATTTCTGTCGTCCACGTGTGTCCTGTTGTGATTATGTTTTTTTTTTAAGGGAGTTATGATTATGTTGTTCCGTACGATGAAGGCATGGTAGTAGTACATCTTGAAGGGCTTGTTTAGTTTGGTGATATAAAGTCAACTTTACCAGAATTTGTATTATCAATTTCACATATTTCGGCATTACAGATTTTGGTAATGTTGGATGTATTCGATTTTATAGCCTTAATATATTTTGGTACCGTTTTTACGATAGGAGACTTTCAAAAATGTCATTTTGGTTGAACAGGCATTGTCAAGAATATGTATTTTGCTACCCTACTAATCCTAGTAGTGTTCAAATTTAGTAGGATTGAAAGTGATAATAAATAAAACAAGGCCTTTTGTATTTTGTTTTGATCCGCCGATATTATACCATTTTTTAAACAAGATGATCACTTGAAAAAAGTTTATTATTCTCTTCGTTTCAAATTGTAAATACGGGGAAGTATCAATTACAATAACACTATCCAGTGGGAGAATGGAATATGCGTTGTGAACCATCGGATCTAAAAAAATATGGCATAGATTGAGGCGCGGACTCAAATCTAAAGTCACTTTACAACATTTGCAGAGATCCCCTCGTTATCTACCTTCTTCAACTCCACAGTCCACCCAATCCCCTCCGAGCCATAGGGGCTATTTGAGCACTATGAGAGACCGCCGCCGCCGGCGCTGAAGGGGTTCGTCATCCGTCGGCCGCAGTTTCATTTATTATGTGAGGAGGTTCTTCTTAAATGTTCTTGAATTTAGTTGATTTTAGATAATGTGAGATTGATTCTGGATAATGTGATATGATATTTTACTGTAAAGTTCTTGTAAAGAAAAATTAAATGAATTGTCTAGTGGCAAGAAGTTATTATAAATTTGAGTTAAGGTGCACGTGGTACTACAATATCAATGAGGTAATTAGCTAGATCGATCATATTTGTTAAGGTCTACATTTTTTTCTGATATGGTTATTACATTTTTTTCCTCAGGCAGGCATGATGGTGTAATCAGGTGGAGATGGAGTGAGTGAATTTTTTTAACTTGAGAAGAATAAGTTTAGTTTGACCATTTGTTTTTGATAGAAAATGTGTATGTACATAGTATTTGATGTCAACTGCTAGATGTTAGGAAATGATAGACAAACAAACGATAAAGAACAATAGATCAATCATAGAAGATATGAGATTTAACGTGGAAAACCCTCCCAAAGCAGGAGAGAAAAAACCACAGGCGCCAACCAGCAAAATATCTTCGCTATATCGGGATGAGGTTACAACGCTGTACGACGGCTTAAAAGAGGTATATATATGGTGAAACCCTAAAAGGTATATATATGGGGAATGCGATGTTCCGCTTCCTAATCGTACTGCTATTAGTAGGTTTGGCACAGCCGCAGCAGAGCAGCCCCGCGCCACGTCTTTTATCACGCATGTGCATCCAGCACTGCCACCGCCGCCAGCCGAACAAGATAATGGGGTACTTGTCACACTTAAGAATTTGGGTATCAGCTTTGCCTGTTATGTCACAGGCGCCATCTCTGCTTGTCTTGTGATCTAGGCCTACTACGCCACGATTCGTCAAAACCGTCGGGCGGTGACCGACGCCGTTCGGATGGCAATTCAAGCGGAGCGATGGTCGAGGGCACCGCCGTCCATTCCGCTCATGAGTTCAGGCAGCTCGACAGTGGAGCGCGAAATCGAGATGACTGCGCAGCGTGACATCGAGCTCAATGTTGAGAGTGCAGCGAAAGGCTGCGCGTGCTGCCTGCTAGGTAAGCTTTGCGGCTGAGTGCAGTATGAGAAAAGATGAAATTCACATCTGAAAACTAATATAGCGGTAATCTGATATATTCAATAGTAATCACTCTTTTAGCTGTATCTGATGGATTAGACGCCAGGAATTGGTTTGCATTCAATCATCATTGCATTCGACGGGTTAATTGAGTAGAGTAATCGAGAGGAGAGGAAAATAGAAGATTGATAAGATATGCAAAATGAGGTGAGTCATCAACACATGATTATTTGAGTATTAATTACTTTAAATTTGATCCATGGGAATCGTTAACAGCCGTAGTACCAACATCTTCGACATGGAAGTTGTAGCTAACATTGCCACCTTGGACCTCACTGCAACCGCGACGCCTTTCAATTGCTCGGGAGTAAAATTAAACGAGGAGGATAATGGCGGGCGTTGGATCCGGCGGTGGCATCTCCATTTGAGGACAACATTGCAATGCAGTTACAATGGCATTGGGGATCTCCATAGGTGCAGTTCTAAGCCTACTGGCTCGTCCCATCGGGCGCTTCATTAAGAGAAAGCTCTATCTAAGGTGAAGCATCGACTTCTCTTTCTCGAAGAAGTCATCGTCGAGCCAGCACTGGCCTACGTCAGCTCCGTCATCAACGTTCGTGTCTGTGTTGGCTCCAGTGACGTCTGCATTATCAACTACGACGCCAACGATTCATGGAAGCAACAAGAAGCTGGTCATTGTCAGCAAACACATCGGTGTTTGATCAGCGCGAGCTAGCCATAAGTCTGCGTTGAGAGTGTAGCGAAAGGCTACGCGTGTTGCGGTAAGCTTTGCGGCTGAGCGCCTGGAAGTCTGAGAAGAAGAGAAATTCACATATGATAATGTGACATTGACTCAAGAAGGTAGACCAACTATAGAAAAAACAAAGCCGATTAAATGAAATACCACAATTCACTCGGATGTAAATATACATATCATGCTGTATAATATAAAAGCATCCAGCTATCCGGGGGCAGATACAGGAATGGTGGGAAGGGGTTATCTTCTTCTTCCTTTCCTTCCGACACCACGTTGGATCTGTTGTTGGAAGCATCCAACTTGCACCCCTCCATGGGGAAACAATGGGTAGGGGCTTGAGCCTCCTCCCGTGGTTGATCTATCCTTAAAAGTATCAACTTTTTCACGAAAGTAAAAGAAGTACACTATATAGAGACGCTTGAGCGACTTGTGTAGGTGGAGAAACAATGGGTAGGGGCTTGAGCCCCCTCCCGTGGTTGATCTATCCTTAAAAGTATCAACTTTTTCACGAAAGTAAAAGAAGTACACTATATAGAGACGCTTGAGCGACTTGTGTAGCTAGCCTCATAGTATCCCAACAACATGACCGCGTTTATTAATAGCTGCAGTCCCAACATCTCCGACATGGAAGCTATAGCTAACAATAGACCTCACCACAGCTGCAGTGTCTCTCAATTGCATGGGAGTCAAATTCAATGAGGAGGATCATGGCGGCGCCAGACCCACCGGCGACATCTCTATTCGAGGACTACATTACAACGAAGCTGCGACCGTGATGTCGATCCGAGGACTGCATTACAACAAAGCTGCGACCGTGATGTCGATCTCCATAAGTGCAGTGTTCGGCCTACTGGCACATCGAGTGCTTCATCAAGAGGAAGCTCTACCTAAGGCTCTGTTCATTTAATCCCCGCCCAAGGGGTTGAGAGGAATTTGGAGGTGATTAATTCCACACCTCTCAATCCTCTCCAGTCCCTTTCTTATGGAATTAAACGAACAAGGTCTAAAGTGAAGCATCAACTTCTCTTTATGTCATTGCCGAGCCAAGCACTGACCTGCGTCGTTGACTGCGATGCTGGCGATTTGTCATCGATTACGATGCCGGCGATTTGTTGAAGCAACAAGAAGCTCGTTATCCTCGGCGCACACATCGGCGTTTGATAAGTGCGGGACGATTGCACGTCGATGGGAGCTCAACCAGTACCTGATAGTTAATTACCTACATACACACATGCATGTGATCGATTTTATGTTACTAATATGTACTACTGTTTGGGAGAGAGATCACTTATCGAGAGGTTAAGCATGTGTGTATATATATAGGATTGAGTTAAATAATTTGTGTGTGATATGATTGAGCTAGCTAGATGCGCTTTCTCCATCGAGAAAATTACATATCTACCATCGCATAACAACATAACATTTGATTCATTGAAATGCAATTGTTTAAATGGGCGTTACTAGAATACCACTCTCAACCGAGTACCATTTGACACAATACCATTTTCATCCTTTACTCCACTTTAAGATTATTTTATCATCTTTATAGTTGTTTTTGAACGGAAATACCCTGGTCAAATGGTTGAAACTGACAAAGTTTTCTTCTCCCCAACGCTAAAACTTTGTCATGTGAATTTGGCATATAAAATGTGATGTTTTTTCATATAAATTAATAATTTAGCAAGTCATTAGTAATTTAAATTGTCAGAAGTAAATCAATTACATGGAAGATAATCCAAAATGTTAGAAATGCATCAATCACAACTCAGATCTAAAACATGTAAATAAATCAATAACAATCGGAGAGATAAATAACCCAGAATAGTACCGTCACATTCTAGGTCCAAGGGCAATTCTGACAAACAAATCTTAAAGGAGAGCAAAATATTTTCTAAGTGACAAAAAGGATGAAAATGGCATCGTGTTAAATGGTACTATGTTGAGAATGATATTCTAGCCAAACCCATTCAAGTGATGATATTCTAGCGAATTCAGTCTTATGCTATGGTATATATGTACGTATTCCTATGTAGACCTATATTGTATCAACTATGACATGCACACTAGACTATACAAACATACGTATGCGACAGACCATCACCGACACACGTGTGGTGTGATAACCGATCCATTCCTTAATTCGTTACAACTTATCAAGTCCATATAATTCCATAATGTAGTGTAGGTTGATTCTATGATTTGTGTTGCAAACATCCTTATGATATGTCGTTCATGTTTACAAGACTATATACTTCGCGTTTTGCTTCTGGATATATGGATGAATTCATGTTATACATTATAGAAATGATATAGGTATATGTTTAAATAACATGAAAATGACGTGGAGATAATGATTTGACATTGCTTGCATATTTACATGATGTTTAAAATACTCTAAATAATAATTGCTAGTAGGTGATGATATGACATATTTGTATGTGATCTAAAATACTCTAGATAATAATTGCTAGTGGATGATAACATACTTACATATTGAGTTTTAGGACATCAACTTTATAGTAAAATATGATTACGCCACAATCTTTATTAGCTCAGCAGGAGAAGCTCTAGTGTGGCACAAGACGCACAACTACATGCTCCAGTCCAATCAGCCCACCATAATTTGGGCCGGAATAAGGAGGCAGCAAAAGGGCTCAGGGCCCCGGCCCATCACCTGATCACCTCTGTCTCCGTGTCCCTTCCCATCCCCATCTCCGAATCGAATCGATCTCCTCGTTTCGACGACTCGTCTCCTTTCTCGTCATCTCCAAGTTCACCAGCTCCTCCTCCTCGCCTGCTCGCCTAGGGTTTCGATTCGGATCTCGCCGCCGTCGCCATGGATGACCCGTAAGTACCTCCCCCTCCTTCCCCGCCGCCCTCTTTCTCTCACCACCCTAGGGTTTCCCCGTCTGACCTCGATTCCGCCTTCGATCCGTCCGCGCCTTGCAGCTACATCGACGAGGACGGCGAGCCGCTCATGGACCCCTACGACACGCGCGACCCCTCCCCCGAGCCCCAGCAGCAGCCCTACGACGACCTCGAGGACGACCTCGGCGACGACTGGAACCGCGGCCGCTCCCCGACCCCCGTGCACGGCGACGACGGGGCCGGCTCCTCCTCCAAGCCTCGGAAGCGCCTCCTGAAGAAGGGCGGCGGGGGAGGTGGAGGCGGTGGCGGCGGCGGCCATGGGATGCCCGGCGACGGGCTGGATGACTGGGGCGAGGAGGCGGCGGGGTTGGCGGATGACGATGTGGACCCCGAGGCGGATGCCGCGAAGAAGAGGAAGGGGTCGTCGGCGCTCAGGGACCTCGCGAGGGGCGGCGGGAAGGAGAAGAAGGAGAAGAAGAGGAGGAAGGAGGATGGGAGGGAGAGGGAGGGCGGCAGGGGAATGGGGATGGCAAGGGAGAAGAGAGGCGGCTCTGGTGGGAAGGGCTTTGGCGGCGGCGGCGGCGGCGGGCATGGGGACCAGGATGAAGGGGAGAGGGAGATCCAGGAGCTATGGGATACCATCGCCGGGGGTGACTCCGAGGTAATAATTGATCATGTTGTTCTAAATCTAAGGTTGCTTTGTTCCAATGCATTTCAGATGTTGGTTACTCACTATTAGCTGTGTGTTTGCTGCTTGTAAACTTAGCTTGCAATTGTGTTAGTATGTTAGATAATTGGGATTCTGCTGACTGTTGTAGTGACTAATTAGGATTCCGTCTGTTAGACCTAAATTTACTTCATTCTGCTGATTGATGTAGCTTTTCTGCTTGATGGGGCTGTTAAATATTTGCTGGGTTATCTTTTATGTTGCAACTGTTGGTTCATTCACATGCTACTTGTTATTTTCCTAAGGGCTGCTAAATATTTGCTGGGTTATCTTTTATGTTGCATTTGTTGGTTCATTCACATGCTACTTGTTATTTTCCTAAGGATTCCAGATTATTCTTGAGGTATTTTGTTAGTGATCTTTGTTGCAGCCTGTGCTTTGCAATTAGGATGTCTAGCGGATATCACTTACCGAACTTATGTACTCGTGGTTACATTTGCTCTCTAGTATCAGTTTACGGATTTGTTAAACATGTTTTGTTGCTTAATATTGAATCACTAGGCTCCTTGTGACTTACCATCTAGATGCCCTTGGATTAATTTTTCAAGGCAGATTTTTCCTCTTGAGAACCATGATAGCTTTTAGATTTTCCTGCCAGAATATCAAATTGTTGGTGTTATGCAATATTTAATCTATCGTTGCGATTCCTTATTTCCGAGTGTAATACTTAGGAATAATTGAATAATTATTATCTTGGAAACATCATTAGGATGATACTTTGCTAATCTTCATGATATTTGAGTTTGCCTGCCTACCTATCTGTTTCAGAGAAATATCTTTGGATGATGTGTGGGAATATCAATTCAAGTTTGACAATATATTCTACTAGCCTTGGAAAAAAAAAAACACTCTGCTAACATTTTGTTTTCATGTAACAGGATGACCAAGAAGGTGTCAGAACCTTAGATGATGATAACTTCATTGATGATACTGGGGTTGATCCAGCTGACCGTTATGGCAGCGATAATGATGGCCACTCACCTCGGCATTACCCTCAGGTATCCATCCTAACATCCTTAACTTCTCAGATGCTTTTCAGGTTATTATTGCATTTCAAGTTTACATGAAAATTATATGGAGAAGGAAAAGAAAAGGAAATGGGCTCTATGACAAAAATATTTGACACTAAGTTATATGCTGTGGCTGCTTATATTTATGTCACATGCCAATGATTGATTATAGTGACTAATGCCCATATCATAGTAGGTAAGGTTATGGACTTTCTCAACTAGTATTTAGTTACACACATGCTGATATTTGCATCTTCCAGAAGTATTACATTGCATAATTACCCTGCATGAATCATAGGGTATAATATCCTTGTTGATGAAGCTCTAATGCCTTGCCGTCTCATAGATTTCCAATTCAAAATAGTCGGTTTACACTAGAATTGCATAATATTTTGTCTGTCCTGCTTTATTTTTTGTCTTGTGGCTACCATTCTACATTGTAAACTAATTCTCTTTATCATAGGCAGAGGAAGGGGAAGAGGATGATGAAATTGAGCGGCTCTTTAAGGGTGGGAAGAAGAAGAAAAAGAACGATCGACCTCGTGCTGATATTGGTCTTATAGTGGAACAATTCATTGCTGAGTTTGAAGTGGCAGCTGAAGAAGATGCCAACTTAAATAGGCAATCAAAACCAGCTATTAATAAACTTATGAAGCTTCCACTACTCATAGATGTACTCTCAAAGTAAGAAGTTTTGAATGCAGATAGTAGCATTAGATTGTTGCCTCTGGTTCCAGTCCAAGTTGCAATATTTCGTAGCTAGTCATAAGTCATAACTATTTTCTTCTATATCACTATTTTGCAGGAAGAATCTCCAGCAGGAATTCCTTGATCATGGAGTTCTCACTCTTCTAAAAAATTGGCTTGAACCTTTGCCTGATGGTAGCTTGCCAAATATGAATATTCGAACAGCTGTTCTGAAATTATTAACTGATGTAGGCTATCTTGCTCTTGTTTCGTTCTTATTGCACCATAAAAGCCCACTAGCTTTAGCATATGCACACACTTTTAGTTCATATGGCTTTATTTTCATTCCTCAGGACTACTTTCTCATGGAAGGTTTTTGATCTATTTACACAGTTTCCAATTGATTTGGAGCAATACGATAGAAGGGAGCAGCTTAAAAAAAGTGGTCTTGGGAAGGTATAAGCATCTTTTGATGGTCCCCACATATTATGTTCTGCGTACTGAATACTGAGTTACTGACCATCAATTCTTTTCCCATGTCACATGTATAGGTCATTATGTTTTTGTCAAAATCTGATGAGGAGACTACTTCTAATAGAAAGCTGGCCAAGGAACTTGTTGATAAATGGGTAATTTCATGTTCTTTCTAGTCATTTCTAATTGTATGGTCGATTGATGCTGAAGATTCCTGGTCTCTATGAGACTGACTCTGAGAAAAACAAACATGTAGAGTCGACCAATATTCAACAAGAGCACACGATTCGAGGATATGAGGAGATATGATGATGAAAGAGCTCCTTACAGGCGACCACAAATGAAGAAGTGAGTCCTCTGTTTCTCGTTTATTCATCAACCATCATAAGAATTACTATATAAACAATATCTAATCTTAAGTTTCTCTATAATTGTTCTATTTTCCACTTTGATGTAGGCCTTCATCAAGTAGTTCTGGAATGGAATCCAGGGACGATGATCTTGATGCTGACTTCTCTCAGTAAGTCCGATAATGTGTCCTTCAGTGCAGGTTGCATCTTCACTCCATCATGTACTTAATTTTTTTGTTTTGTGCTATGAATTCCAGGCGCAAGTCTGGGCAAGGTGGTGCAAGGCAGCATGCTTCTAGGCCAGAAGCATCGCCCTTGGACTTTGTTATTCGCCCGCAGTCCAAAATTGATCCCGAACAAATTAGGGCTCGTGCTAAGCAGGTTGTCCAAGACCAGCGCCGGCTAAAGGTTCTGTCCCTGCCTACAAGACTTGATGTTTTTGCTAGCATGTTACATTGCTGGCAGGTTTTGCCATGCCATGTGAGTTACGCCATTAATCATTCTTGTCTGTCATGCAGATGAACAAGAAATTACAGCAGCTGAAAGCACCAAAGAAGAAAAACCTTCAGGCGTCAAAACTCAGTGTTGAAGGGCGTGGAATGATCAAGTACTTGTAAAATATCCACTTCGAAGCACTTCGAAGTTCTTGCATGGTTGCATCCACAGCGCCACTGCAAAGCAGTGTCTGCATTGGGCCACGGAAGCAGTATCAAGTACCCTACCTCTATCGGGGAGCGAATGGTTTAGCCTTGAATAATTTCTTGGATAATCTTGGACTGTTGATCCAAGCTCTTTCCGTTCTGGTAGGGTGCTATATGTGAGCTTGAGAGACATGGTGATTCGGGCACTATTTATAACAAAGGTTTATGCTATTGTTGGTCATGATGGATATATCGTGTTTAAAGAAGAATGATGGTGCCTCTGCTGTATACATGTTTATCATGCTTTACAGCAAAATTTGATCGGGCTGTAACTTGTATTTGATTGAAGTTCCTGACCTTTGTACTAAGACTAAAGACATGAAAGTCTTGCTGTGGAATAAACATATTGCGACAACATAATTGTGCTTACTGCACCCAAGAGAGTTGAATACGTGTTGTTCTACTATAAGACTTTGTTGACTTGTTGACTGATACTAGGATTCACTATAACTTTTTGTTGTCTTGATGGATGATACTAGGATTCACTATAAGCAGTTTGAGGCCTTGAGTAGCCTCTGCTACAGCTCTACAAAGGTTGTCAAATGTCATCGTAGAGTTGCACCTTGTATGATTTGTTGATCGCGCAGACACCCCGTTATATTTTCAACGCTATACGCCGGCACACGGATATCTTTGGCATTATTTTTTTTCTAGAAAAAATAAAATAAGGCGTTAGTATACCTTTGTGTACGAATTTTGAAGAATTTCACGACTTCAGCTAAGTGATCATATGCTGTTCTTTTCTGGTGGAAGATAAATTACGATGCCGGTAGGCAAAAGGCGAAATCTGAAGTGATCATATGCTGATCTTTTCTGGTGGAAGATAAATTACGATGCCGGTAGGCAAAAGGCGAAATCTGAAACATATAGGTCGTAAATCTGAAACGTAGATAACGGACTAACGGCTGCTGCTGCCTGGAACGTAAAATTGTTGCTTCACCGACCATGGCGTAAATTGCGCTAGACAGCTTGGCTGTTTCGCCAGCGACGTAATGTGAATTAACTTCGTCAAAAAGGATCCTGATGCTTGTATTTTTCATTCCTGTGTGTGTAGATTATAGAACCAAAAAAATTTACAGATTAAAGTCAGACCAAAGAAAAAAAATGAAACCAGGAACAGGAGGAACGAAATAAGCTGCTGCCGTCAAATGGAACAAGGAATCAGCCAAAGAGCACAGGACAGGGGGACTGATTACCTGAAAGGGACACAACAAAAGAAAACCTGAACAACAAAATCCATTCTCCTCTCTCCGTTTAAAAAAAACATATATATACTATTATCTAGATTTGTAGTATTAAATAATTTGTTTTTTATGAGATGATAAAAGAGTGTGTATAAAGACATTTCTTTCCCCCCGGCAATGATCTCCCTATCCTATTGCGTTGTGTATTTAAAACCTTGCTCTTTTCTAATATAATAACGTGTAATTATTTTACATATTTTTTAAAAAATACACTTACATCGAGAACACACAAAAGAAAACTAGCACTCCAGCTTGTAATAAGGAAACTAAAAGAAATTAAAAGACAGAGAAAAAAGAAACTAAAAATAGAGGTCGGCGTTCGTCTCCCTCCTGTCCCCCGTTTCCACCTCTCCTCCATTTCCAAAGTCCAAACTTTTCTCCCTCTCTCTCCTCTCTCTCTCTTCTGAGGAGGCCAAGCCAAGGCAGCACGCGTGGCCGACCAACCTCCCGACCCCGCGGGATCCGGCAGCATCGATCGCGCGACGCGCTCGCATTCCTCCTCCCGCGGGGAGGAGCCGGCAGGATCCGGCAGCCGCCGCCGCCGCCGCCCCTCGCCGCCGCCGCCGCCATGCCGCGGCGGGGCGAGACGACGGTGGTCCCCATTGAAATGGGCGGCGGCGGCGGTGGCGGTGGCGGTGGCGGAGGAGGCCAGGAGCGGCCTAAGGCCCCGCGCCGCCACGGCAGCCACGGCCCAGGGCACTACGGCAATCACCACCACCACCACCACCACCACCACCACCACCGGAGCCGGCCCCCGCCGCCGCCGCCGCCGCCGCCGTCGGAGTTCCGGCCGTTCCGGCGGTGGTTCCCGTTCCTCGTGCCGTTCTTCGTCGTCGTCAACGTCGCGCTCTTCGTCGTCACAATGTACATCAACGACTGCCCCGCGCATATGCAGGCCACCGGCGACGCGATCGGCGGTGACGTCGGGGAGGGCGCCGCGTCGCAGGGGTGCTGGCTGGAGCCGGAGCTCGGGAGGTTCGCGTTCCAGTCGTACAAGGAGAATCCCCTCATCGGGCCCTCCTCCGCAACGTAAGCCATCCACACACCACCCCATAAAATTTGAGATCCTTCTGGTCTCTCATTCATTCTCATGGTTGAGGAACAATGCAGCGGTTAGGGTGAAATTTGGCTCATTTCTGATTGGTGAGATGGGTGATTCGGTAGGCCATTGGGGTTTCGTTTCTTATCAAAACTTTGGAACTGGCACTATTAGCTTAGGTTTAGATCAAATGGAATGCCTTTTGTTCATCCATGAATGGTTCAATCTTGGGGATTTTTTGGGGGAGTCAATTTTGTAGATTACATAAAGATAGTGACTGTTGCAATGTTGTCTGTTGACGCTATTTGTTTGTGCATCTAATTTTGTTGTGGATGTAAATCTTGTGCCTTCTTAAAATAAACAATTTAATGAGGAAAGATTGCTGGGTATAATACTTTATTTAGCTGTATTTGCCTTAGCAAGGGTGGAATAAATAATGTTGATACATAAGACAAAATTTTCAGTGAATACTCAAGCTTTATTTCTGTTTATTGAAGATGGTGCTAATTTGAGAGTTCTACTGACATATCTACCAATTCGTCAGGCTGTTGAAAATGGGGGCACTAGAAACCAGTAAAGTTACCAATGACCATGAAGGCTGGCGCCTCATTACATGCATTTGGTTGCACGCTGGTGTTGTCCACATACTTGCTAATATGTTGAGTCTCCTATTGATTGGAATCAGACTTGAGAAGGAATTTGGTTTCAGTAAGTATTGAAATAATTTAACATTGAACTTCTTGTGATTCTTCACAAATATTACATGTTTTACTTCAGCAGTCTGTATAATTTCTTCAACAGCTACTTGGCATATAACTAAGACCATGGATTTTAATTATTGTCTATTGCAGTGAGGATTGGCACACTATATGTCATCTCTGGGGTTGGTGGTAGCTTGCTGTCTGCTCTGTTTATGGTGTCAAATATCTCTGTTGGTGCCTCAGGTGCACTGTTTGGATTGCTGGGGTCCATGCTGTCAGAGCTGATAACAAATTGGACAATATATGAGAATAAGGTTTGATCTCAGATCTATGCATTTATTTTACACAAATCCTACTGCATTTCTTGTTGCTAATTGCATTCTTGTTTAATAATCCAGTTTGCAGCATTATTAACTCTAGTCATAATCATTCTCATCAACTTGGCTGTTGGGATTCTTCCACATGTTGACAACTTTGCTCATCTTGGAGGATTTACATCGGGGTTCTTTCTTGGTTTTGTTCTTCTAGTTCGCCCACAGTTTGGATACATTAACCAAAAGAACTCTCCTCTTGGACTTCCCACGGGTACAACTAAAAGCAAGTACAAGACATACCAAATCATACTTTGGGTTATTGCTACATTAATATTGATTTCTGGGTAAATTTCTTCTCCATCAGCAAAAGAGCAATGATAAATATATTTAGCCGCGCATTTGAACCTCATGCCTGCATTTGCTAAACTTCACTCTTGGCAGGTTCACCATTGGATTCATATTGGTACTGAAAGGGTTCAATGCCAGCGAGCACTGCTCTTGGTGCCATTACCTGAGCTGTGTACCTACTTCAAAGTGGAGTTGCAACACGCCAAACAACTATTGCATGGTAAGTTCTTTCTATGGGTATGCTTCTTACTAAAGGTGATCTTCAGTCTTCACCAACAAAATCTGATATTTTTGCAATCACTAATTGGTATATATTTCCCTTTTTGTTATCAGGCTTTATGGGTGTATTGTGTTTAACAGAACAAAAATGATCCATATAAAATGGATACAAGAATCTTGCAATTAGATGAAAGCCGTTAGAACTTTATTATAAAAGGTTGCCTTGATTGGTTTTGACCTATCATTTCGTTAGCAATTTTGCAGTTCTGTTTCCTTTCTACTTAGGGTTATGTCCTGAAGCTATTTTACTGTATAATGGCCCAGTACTTTCTGCTACTTTTGCTAACATTTTGTGACCTTTCTCAACCCGTAACGATAACCATAGAGCTCTCTTCCAGAGGTTATTTATCTTTCAGTATGGTCATCTTTGTAGTGCCTACATTAATATTTCACTTTTGCTATATGTTCTTATTGTAAACTTACTAATGCAGAGCTTCTCCTGCAGTCTTCGCAGCTTGGAAATCAATTAAATCTGACATGCGAAAGCAATGGAAAGACTGAGGCATATACTCTCAACAACCCAAATAGCACGGAAGCAATTAAACACCTGTGTGTTCACCTTTGCAGTTAACGATGAATGCTTGTACTTTGATGACAAGTACTTCTCACGCAATGCACATTTCTGGAAGAGAGAAAGAGAAGCCAATGTGGTTACAACGAGATGCTCTGGTAATGCAATACGTTTGGCTTCTATGGTTTCATTCTGTTGTATGTACTATGCGATGTAAATGTCAGTGGGCGGTTGTGGAAGATGGCTAACTTGTGGCACTAGTTCTGATTTCAGAAATGCCAATGCACAACTTGCATTCTAACCTTTTCTTGTGAAGATACAAAGATTGTCTTGGGTATAAGTTGTTGTATCAAGAGAAGGAAGCTTGGTGAATCTCTCCAGTAGATGGTGTGTTGCATACCATGTATAATTATTATCCAGAATATTAGATACTGAGTTGTTGGATGGAGGGCAACCATGGCTAACAAGTTTAGGAAGTAGAACTATATCCTGGTTGTCAAATAAAGTTAGATCAATCCAACACACAAGGTCAAGGATGGCTATGCGGCCCCATGTAAATGTCAAACCATGTAATCGCATATATTCTCCACTGTTGAGCTTCTCCAATGTATAACTATGATCTAGATCAGTTCATTTATGCTTCTCTACCACTGGTCAGACATGAATCATACAAACATGTATGCTCAGTGAGTTGACATGAGAAGATGAGCAAACATGACAACTGTGAATTTTGTGAGAGACCAACATTTCTATTTTTGTGTATGTTGTGTGTGAAGTGTTCATGTCAATTGTCAGACTGAGAACTGTTCGTCTTCAGCTGGTCTGAGATGTACTTCACTACCTCCTTCGTCATCGCCTTCCGGCCTTCCCTGAAGTTCCAGAGCTCATTCATGGTGTGCCGTCCACGAGGATTGTACTTGTTGAGCTCAGCCATGGCGGCTTTCACTGCATTGCAGACACTATCACCGTAATCTTTGCATAGCTGCCTCAGTTTTGGATCATCTTCATCTACAACTTCCTGCAATCGTCAAGAAATGCAGCAGATTGGAGGGCAATAATTCTTAGATTTACAAGTTCAGAAAATGCAACCTCAGAATTCAGAAATGGATGCGGAGAAATTGACCAGTCACCTTATCTTCTCCATCAACCTGAATAATCTTAAACGGATGCCATGATGGATTCTTTAGTTCTTCCTGCCAGTATGAGATCAACATTGCAGCTTTGCCCCCAGGATCATCCTCCCTGTGCTTCCTCTTGCATGCAAGGTGAAAAGGCCTCCCATCAAGTTCTCCCATCCTTTTTATCCCAATAATTGTGTTTGCGGTGATCTCGAAACCCTGAGAATTGTTGCAATTTTCATGGATGACAAATGTACTATTTTGCTACAATCTAACTCCCAGTTCGAGCAGTGAGAACTTCTTGTCAATGGATGGGTGTTTACCTTAATCAACTCCTGTCGATATTCTTCAAGTTCATCACTGTTCGTCCGCAATCTTTTCATGATTTCAGCACATGAGTCAACCATCATTTCTTTTTCTTCATCTACAATCGTTCTCAAGCATACCATGATGCTGTAAATGTGTTCATAATCTTCATTTCCAAGGCTCCCCCCTGCTTGTAAATTCATGTTCATCTGCCGTATTGTGGACTCTAGTGCTTTCCTCTGCTCCAGCTGCTTCTCAAGCTGATGTAATTTCGCATAAATGGGTTCCATCTCTTGCTACAACAATAAACATATACAAATAAGTTTAGGCAAGAACTGTCTAATGATGATCTTAAGCAATTGGTACAGATGAACCTTGCTAATTGTTCTGGTTCTAGTGTTGAAGATAAGAGAAGAAACCTTATGGATTTCATGTAGCATTTGCCCATGGACATCACGATCCATCTCCGGTGTGATAATTTCAGCAATTTTTCTTAGCTCTGCTTATCACCAACACCAAACAATCTCTGAACAAATCAATTTCTGACGAAGATGTCGACGAATTCGACATGAAATTCGCGCAAACCGTTCACAAATTCGGAAAGAGATATCAACGATTTCGCCATGAAATTTCTCACAAACCTTTGAGCTCGTCGTGGAGCGAGGTGTTGCCCGCCTCCGCCTTGCGCGCCGCCTCGGCTATCTCCTCGCACTTGCGCTCCAAGAACACGGCCCGCCTCTCGCACTCGCCGGCGATGTTCGCGAGCTTCGCCGCCACCCTCCCCTCGTCCCTCTCGACGTCCTCCGCGCTCCTCGCCGCGCCGCCGGCCTCCCTCAGGAACCTCCCGACGACCACGCCGTCGCCGCCGCGCAGGTCATCCTACCCGGCGGGCCAGCCGTACACCGCGCACTCGCGGCTGCGCCGCCGCCACTCCCTCCTCCCGGCGCCGGGGAAGCGGCCGGGGAGCGACATGGCGTCCCGGAGCCCGGCCCAGCTCTTGCCGAAGTGGAGCACCAAGAAGTGGTGGTGGTGGCCGTGACCGTCGCCGCGCCGCCGCTTCTTGGAGCGCGGTGGTTGGGACGCCGGCGAAGTGCTGCTGAGCGTGGAAGGCGAGCGTGCTCACGGCGTCGGCGGTAGCGTCGTCGTCGTCGGTGGCCGTGGCGAGAATGCCGGTCCAAGGCCAGACGAGGAGCTCGCCGCCGGCATCGTGCGTCTCGCCGTCGGCGTCGGCCATCGCGACGTCACTCGATGATCGACATGGATCGTTCAGTAGGTTGGGTAGCTCAAGTGCTCAACTCTGCCCTTTTTATAGGTTGGTTTGTACTCCCTCCCAATTATAATGCATGACGCCGTTCATCTTTTAATCACGTTTGACCATTTGCCTTATTTATTTATTTTTACAAATATAAAAATATTTATGTCATATTAAAAAAATATTTGATAATAAATCAAGTCACGATTAAATAAATATAATAATATAGAATTTTTGAATAAGACGAATGGTTAAACGTTGGTCAAAAATTCAACGGCGTCATAGATTAGAATATGGAGAGAGTAATTAATTTGGCATATTGTTTTATGTGTAAAAACTCAGAAGGTATTTTGCATTCTGCATGTCGGTTTCATGACCAAATTCCAAACATGGACAAGAAAAAACAAGAAAGACACAGGAAATGAGGATAACTAGAAGAAAGTAGTTTCTTCTGTTGCTAGATAACACATTGGTTCACATAATATGAAACACTAGTTTAATGCAGAAACCTTCACTACTAATATAATTATACAGATAAACTAGAACTACTAGTTGACTCTTGAAAGCTTCACTGGCAAGAAGCAACGAAGAATAGCCATGACCATGACCATCTTCTTCTCCAGGACGTAGTACGTGTGCATATTCTGAATCATAATATTAACACAAGAGATTCTTGTTGCCTTGCAGAGTGCTAGTTGGAGCTTTCTTCTTCTTCTTCGTCTTCCTCGTCACTATCTTCATCAGATTTTCTCTTAGGGCAATTGCGATAGTCGTGAGTTGTACGTTCCTTGCAATATCTGCACAATCTTAAAGCTCTGAGTGGCTTTGCCTGCACACATAAGGCTCTAGTGAGTTAAAAGACATAGCTGCTGGGTGAACCACGTCTCGTCTTGCTGAACATATCGACAAACCAAAATAGTATGAGGATTCTAAGGTTTTTCGGCTACAAGTATATGGTAATTATTTATACCAAAGTTTTGGATCTAAGGTTGCTTGTTCGAAGCATATGTAACATTTCACAAATAATAAGAAGACAATGAAAAACAAATGATAAGATATAATGGAGCAGTCCATTCCAATACTCAAGTAAAGTTTCATCACCTTAGGTTGACACGTAGCAAACGAAAACTGAGTCATGTACTCATCTGATTGATCATCCTATGGAAGTTCAGGACCGAGCATGATCAAAAGTAGTATTAGTTTTAATTTTAATCTCCCCAGCAAATCTCATCATCTACTAGGTTTTAGTTTCTTCACCCAACCCTATGAAATTGTTCTGAATGATCCAACTATTGTGACTTATGACACAAAATATAATAAAGAAATCACTAAAACAGGAAGCAGGCCTTTTAGATGGTAGCAGTTGGCTGATAATACATATCCTATCCAAAAAAATAAAAAGAGAAGTACATATGGCCAGTTTCCTTGAACAGTTAAAATTCTTAATAATCTAGGTGAATGATAAAAATGAGAATAGAGAACTCACATTCTTCTTGTAGTTCTCATTCTCAGTTTTCAACTCATTGTTCTCCTTTTTCAGGACCTCGATCTCCTTGTTCTTCCACTCAACCGTTTGCACTGCATGCTCAAGATCCTTGGTCTTGAATTTGAGTTCCCACCTCAGATTCTCATTCTCTTGAGAGAGCCATTCAGCTTCCTTAGCCAAGTCACTCAGATACTGAGCTGAATACAGAGAAGCCACACATTTCAAGGATCTCAGATTGCCGCGTGAACAAGAACAGGTGATGCAATTGAGTATGAAAGATTGCAATTCTATGTGTACCTTGAACCTTTTTGTTCTTGATCCCAACTTTGGAAGTCTGCACCTTCTGAGGTGTCACGGTTGCTTTCCTTTTCCTTCGTTCCAGCCCTCCTCCAGCCTGAACATAATCATCTCCAGAAACCTCCTCTGCAGTAGAACATATTTACAGTTAACCTTTGTTAAAGAAGCACATATTCTAGGAAAATTATAGGGGGAAAAAATATTGGCTCTTGCAATTTGAGAACAGCATCAATGGCAGGGCAGTACTGGATTGGAAAAAAAAAAGTTTCGCTACGTTTTTGGGTTTGGGAATTTTAGGGGTTTCTCCCCCGTAAAAAAAGGCTATTGCGTTCCATCAAATTATTGCAAGAGTGTTGGAATTTATGGTGGAATAAATGTGTGGAGAACGTAAATTAGCCGCCTAATCTGTTGAATGATCGTTGATTAGGCTGGAATTAGCTGCTGAAATGTAGCAATTGGTAAAACCCTAATTGTTCTTATCAAAGATTAGGCCCAGTGATGCGCTGGATGATCAATCCCCTGAGCTATTAACCCATCGAAAAAGCATCCATGAACTCCAAAAACTCTAAAAATGGAGAGACGATTACACCTCGCGATTTCGAGAGGAGATGATCATGGCTGAAGTAAAAACGAAATGTAAATGGAGATGATCTTCCTTCTCGACGCACGAGTCCTTCTCCGTCTCGACGCACGAGTCCTTCTCCGTCTCGCCGCCGCCGCCGGTGGCGGCGGCGCCCTCCTCCTCCTCCTCGCCAACATCGTCGTCGTCGTCGCCGTCATCGACGGCACCATTCTTGAAGCGCACGCACCACGCATTGGCTTCGTCGGACACCGCGGCGGAGAGGTCCCCGCGTCCGCCGGCGGCGGCGGCAGCGGCGGTCATGTTGGCGTGTCCCCGTAACCGGCGGGAGGAAGTGGGTTTTGCGTTGTGGCGATTTTCTTTTTTTCTCTCCTCGATTTCCTCCTCAACTTTATTGTTGCTCCGATGCTCTCTAGAAAATTTCTGTGTTTTATTTTCTCATTTGCCGCTCTGCGGGTCTCTCTCCCGCCCCCAAAGTTTTACAAATTGTAAAATCTAGTACTCCCTCCGCAATCTAAGATGTGTCTCAGTATATAGCAACCTAAAATGGAAGAAGTAAAAGAATAGATAATGCTCGTAACCGGATGTCTAATGTAGTTGGAAAAAATCTTACTCCCTTCCAGGTACACAAGCTCAATGATTCGAAAGTGAGGCTGACATGTGGACCCAGGTGGCAAATGGAAATGAAAATTTAGGAAAGCGATATTTGGACATGTGCATTTTGAGAGGATGCAGCCTCACTTTTCATTCATTGAGCTCATGGACCCGTGTGAACCTAAGGAGGCTGACATGTGGGCTCAAGTCACAGATAGGAAAGAAAATTTGAGAATGGCATTTGGGAGGGTGGTAAATAGTAAATTCTCCCACTACTCATAGCCATAGGCCCATTCTTCACAACTACTCAATCTGTCGTCGTTCCATGTCTTTAGTAGGAGTATCGATTTGCTAGTTAGTAGTACAATGTGTTTGATAGCAGAAGAAAGGAGAAGATTAAGAAGATACACAAAATAAGGTGAGCTATTAGCGTATGACTAGTTGAGTATGAATTATTTCAAACTTAAAAAATATATTAATATAATTTTTTAAAGTAACTTTCCTATATAATTTTTTTTTGCAAAAAATACACCTTTAACCGTTTGGAAAGCGTGCACGTGAAAAACGATGCACTTTCTCTTCTTCTGTTGCCTATGAATTAACTCGGCATGTCTCATGTGACAAAACTGAAAAGAATTTTGCCTTTTGTATGCTGGATTCATGACCAAAATTCAAAACATGAAGGACAAGAAAAGGAACAAAGACACATAAAAGTGAATAACTTGATCAACGATCGATTGATCACAGACAATGAGACAAGTATTCCTACTTCTTGTTTATGTCCCAAAAGAACTTGTTTTAGGGGACATCCCATTTCCCTCACTGAGTACGCAGAAACTAGCACTTCCATCTACTGCTAGGACTACTAGATAACACATAAGTTCACATCATATGAAGATTAATTTAAGTGTAGAAATCCTCATGTTCTGAAGCAGATTCATGACTATTAATTAACTAGCATGGACTGGTTTCCGTTCAAAAAAAAAAAAAAACTAGCATAGACTGGCACTTAAAAGCGTCACTAGCAAGAAGCAAAATGAGGCATTGCTATAACCATCTTTCTGAATCCTAGCTCCAGGGCGTAAAGGTGTAATTTGCAGATTTCTGAATCCTAATGTTAGTTGGAGTCGTCTCCTTCCTGATCTTAATAAGAACTTCTTTGAGGGCAATTACGGTAGTCGTGGGTCGTATATTCCTCGCACCATCTGCAGCGCCTTGCAACTCTGGGTGGCTTTGTCTGCACACATGAAGATCATAAGTCAAAAGACATAGCTGCAGCAACTTGGTGGTTAACAGATTTACACCAAATAAATAAGGGTGGTACTAGAATGGCCATATATGGCATGAAAATGGTAGATTTACTTGCTGAATATTAAAGATCATTCAGTTACAAGTAGGTGCTACTTATAACAAATAAGAAGATTGCTTGCTCAAAGCAAAATGTGATGTTTATGAGAGACTAGACTACACAGAAGAGAGTCAGTATCATATTCATGGTATCACATAACTGCTTAAGATTGTTTAAGAAAACCATGTGATAGGTTAATACACAGATTGCTTCCATATGTTACTCTGTTTCCATGCTCTCAACTGATAGGTTCCTCGAATAATAAGAAAACAATCAATCATCAATAAGATATAATGGAGCAGTCCACTCCAACACTGTAAAATTTTGTCACCCGGTTGACCAGTAGGGAAAAAAGGAAAAAAGAAAACAGTTGAGTACAGCAAATTGAATTCTGCCTTTACCATATTGGTCAAGTATGATCAAAAGCAGTGTTAGTTTTCATGTTAATCATCCTGACATATTCCATCACCTATGGACTATGGTTTAATATCCTCACCTTATCAATCTTCCTATGAAATTGTTATGGATGACGCGAAATAGAAGAAATAACCATAACACGAAGAACGCCTTATAGTAGTACTAGCATTTAGTTGAGAATACAAGAGATATCTAGCATGATACTCGAAAGAATCTAAAATGATTTCCTCCTCAGCTTATAGATCATCAGAACAAGGGGAGTTGGGGTTTGTCCCATCACCCTAGGCTTCTCTCTTTTTTCTTTTGTTATTATTATTTTAGCAACAAATTTGTCAGTTGTGTGTGCCTAACAGTAGAGATTGGATATGTAAACCACGTCTATTGTGTAAGAAATATGTAGCATGCGACGTGATATCCTCACACCATGAAAACCATGTATTGCCAGTTTTTTCACAGTGTTAAAAGTCTAGGTACATGATACTATGAAAGAAATGGGAAGAACATCATATAAAACTTACAGTCTTCTTGTAGTACTCGATCTCAGCTTTCAGTTCATCATTCTGCTTTTTCAGGGATTCAATGTCCTTGTTCTTCAGCTCCAACTCTAACTTGAGCTTCTGATTCTCTTCATGCTCGAGTTCCTTTGTCTTGAGAGCGAGCTGCAACCTCAGATTCTCATTCTCTTGAGAGATCCTTTGAGCATCCTGAGCCAGCACAAGAGCTGAATGCAGAGAAATCACAATTTCAAGGTATGCACCTCAATTTTCTGTGCGAATAAGAATAGATGACACAGTTCAGCTTGTACCTTGCACTTCTTTGCTCTTGATTTCAACTTCAGAAATCTGCAGATTATGAGGGGTCTGAACTTCAGAAATCTGCAGATTATGAGGCGGCTGAACTTCAGAAATCTGCAGCTTATGAGGTGTCTCAATTTTAGAAATCTGCAGCTTGCCAGGTGTCACGGTCGCTTTCCTCTTCCTTCTTTCCAGCACTCCAACCTGAACATATTCATCTTCAGAAACTTCCTCTGCATTTGAACATATTTGCAGTTAATCTCGATGTTAAAAGAAGCACACATTCTCCACACAGCCAACGTCCAGGGGAAAGAAAATGACAGAAAAAAAATATATATACTCTTGCTATGACAACAATGGCTGCACTGGATTAAAAAATTATATTCTTCCCCACATTTTTGGGTTGGGATTTTCTGAGGGTTTCGGGGGAAAAAGGAGAATTTCCCCTAATCCTTACGTTCCATCGAATTATTGCAAGAGTAAAAGAATGATGCAATAAATGTGTGGAGCACGTAAATTAGCAACCTAATCTGTCAATCGATCATTGATTAGACTGGAATTAACGCCTGAAACAGCGAAATATAGCGGTTGACAAAACCCTAATTGTTCTTACCAAAGATCAGGGCTCTACGCTGTGCCGGATAATCGATCCCCACTGGTATTCACCCACCTAAAACTCTAAAAGCATCGATCGATGAACTCCAAAGACTAGAATGGAGAGGCAATTGCACTTGCGATTTCGAGAGGGGATGATCAATAACGAAACGTAAAGGCTGAGCTGAGAGGTCTTACCACCAGGAGAGGGAGAGCTACCACACGAACGCGGGCTACTCTGCCTCTCCTTCTCGCCGCATGAGCCCTTCCCCTCCGTCTCGCCGGCGGCGCTGCCCTCCCCTTCCCCTCCCTCCTCCTCCTCCTCCTCCTCCACCTCGTCCTCATCGTCATCGTCATCATCAACGGCACCATTGTTGAAGCGCAGCCACCACAGCTTGGCTTCGTCGGTGACTCCGGCAGCGGCGGCGTCGTCCTCGCGTCCGGCCATGTCGGCGTCCCGGGCGGAGGAAGTGGTTGTTGCGCTGCGGCGACGGCGAGCCCTCGCTCCTCTCTACTTTTCTTTTTTAGTAATTCTTTCTCGCTTTTTTACTGCTCGGTTGTAAAAAAAATTCAGCTTCCCGCTCTGCGAATCTCTCTCTCCCCGCCCAAATTAATCTTTTTACTCCCACTCCAAAATTGTACTAAAATGTTTCAAAATATATGTAGTAAAAATCTAAAAAGGTTTAGAAAACAAAAATTATGACCGTCAAAAAAAAGCCAAATGGAAAAGGATAGAGCAACTACTCCCTTCGTCCTAGAATATAAACATTTCTAGCAATGAATTTAGACATATATATATATATGTCATTCATAGTTAGAAGTTTTTATATTTTGGGACAGAGATATAGTATAACTTAAAAAATCGTGGACTTTTTCGATCTAAAAAATCGTGGACTATTTCTGACTGGATGAAAAAGAATCATGTGGGGCATTTGTTTGGTAGAAAAATACGTAAAGATTGCCAAAACTGGGAAGCTAATGTTATATATTACCGGAGAAGTCTAGAAATATATTTTATATTTAAAAATAATTTATATATATAAAGTTTTTTTTTACAGAACGCACCGTGTGTAAGTTTAAAAAGCATGCTAACGAAAACCAAACCAAGACAAAATCTAAATCTTAACTAGAGTTTAAATCACATCCTGATGCAACCACAAAACCCGGCCCATAGACACGAGAATGCCCACTCGCATCTGCGATTTTTCGAAACGAGCTGCATTATCTTATATGGGCCGCTCGATGGCTATAACCGAGGAGACATAAAACGGCCCATAATCATCAAAACGCTTTGGAATAAGATGACCCGAATTAAATCTTTTGGGACCCTCAACCGCAAAACCAGAGGACAACTTCCGAACTATTCAAATCAGTGCAATTTAACTCCCTCAGCGGTTTCGAAGAGCGGTTTTGCTGACGTGACGTTTAGGTGGCATTAGAAATAAAAATATTTATAAGACTCAGTATCTGATGAATGCATGACTCCAGCATGAACTGCAAACTCCTAAAAAAAATAAAATAGGATAATCAAGAAATGCAAACAAGGATGCTATCAACATGCAGCCTGTCACTTGGTCACCTCTATCGGCTCTAGCCACAGCATGACTAACCACAACATCCAGATCACAGAAAAATTAGTAGCTAATCACTTAGATTTATGATGTCTTGGACCACGAAAGTATGTCGAAATTATTACAGACGATTATTCTACAATTCAAAGGGGCAACACAGGATTATTCTACAGCCTGACACTGACCATGACCATAATCATTATAACTAAAGGATTGGCACAGCCTAATGGGCATCCATTGATCAATACACTAGTATTCATCAACTTAGACCCATCAATTGACCAGCGCCTCCAACCTGACCTGAGATGATAACAGAAGGCAGCAGCTCTTGATACCTAGCACCAATACCCAGCACCTCAAACCATCCTTCGCTTGCCTGTCAGCTTCTTCATCCATCGAAGGACGAACTTCACGGCCTCCTGCGCTTGCTGGTTGTCTCTATCTGTCCAAAGATGTACTTGAGCACCTCCTTCATTGTCGCCTTTCGGCCTTTCCTGAAGTTCCACAGCTCGGGCACAACATACCGTCCACTGGCATTATACTCATTGACCTCACTCAGGGCGGTCTTCACTGCATTGCACACATCGTCACCGTACTCGATCCACAAGTGTCGCAGCTTCGTGTCGTCATCATCTACAACTTCCTACAAAATTCGACGATGGTTACCACTTACGAAAAAAACCCTAGGGTCTAATGTCAGAGATGATACAAGAGTAAAACATAGAACAGCAGAGCAAATACCTTATCTTCGCCATCAACCGTTATAATCTTATAAGGATGCCATGATGGCTTCTTTATTTCCTCCTGCCAACTTGAGACCAGCTCCGCAGCTTTGGTCTCGTAGTCATCGTTTCCGTACTTTCTCTTGCATGCATTTTGGAAAGGTTTCTCATCGAGTTCCCCCATCCTTTTTATCCCAATAGCAGTTCGCCCAGTTAGCATGTCCTCCAAACCCTGCCAATTGCAAATGATTATGATCATGTATGAAAACCTTTTCATGAATAAAGAAATAAAGAACAGATAGGTATAAGGAATTTTGCCAATCATCATAGAGAAATGGAGTAATACCATTATCAGTTCTTTTCTGGCCTCTTGTAACTCATCGTTGCTTTCACGTTCTTTCTTCACCAGCTCTCCACTCAATTCTTCCAAACGTTTCTTTTCATGTTCTAATCTTTCACTCAATTTCTCCATCTTATCATGAATATCCCCATCATCGTCTCCTTCCAAATGTTTCATCACTTGAAGTGTACCATTCAGCCGTGTTACTTCAAGCTCAAGCTGTTGTTTTTCATGCAGCTCTTTTTCCAGCTGAAGCATTCTTGCAAGGACATCTTCCTTTTCCCTCTGTTATTTTTAAGGTGTATCAGTGATTCAATTCTCATCATAAGAGAATACAGTCCCGCTAAACAGGAAAAAATAACAGAAGTAAAAAAAAAAAGTTTTAAACCTTCTGATCCTCCACTAGCTTCATTACATCTTCATCAGCCCTCTGCTGTTCTATGCTTGCCAGCTCAAGTTCACTATTATCATCCTTTGCCTATACATTACATTTCATGAAGTAAGCATATATATTACATACAGTATTTGCAGTACACACTTGGGTTATCATAACAGAAACATTCAATACCTCAAAATAAGTGTATTTCATATCATGTAAATTAACAGTATAGCATAGGCATGATACTTCACCAGAGGTGTATATGATCATAGCTTAGTATTTCACCTAGATAGTTCATAAGATTACCTTTTGCTTCTGATCATCAAGTTTTTTCCTGTCGCTTGCATTCTCAGCTGTTATCTTTTCAAGCTGTTTAGCACGTGAATTCAATTCTCTCCTCCTGCTATCTAATTCAAGCTTCAAGTTTTCATTATCCTGGAAAACTCTTAAAGCATAATCACGAGCTCTCCGGTGTAGATTGCGCATTTCTGAAATGGAAATATAAATGTTGTTACAACGTCGTACATTGATGTCTTGACAGTTTTTATTTTATTTTATAACAAGATGAAAATGCAATTACTAGCTAAGCAATGAACGTTAATGATTAAGATTATTATTGTGTTTGTCCCTGTTACCAACATTTATCTAACCAGGTTGATCTTGTGGTATATGGTAATACTCCCTCCATTCACAATTGATAAGCGTATTACATATAGGCTCTAAGACGAAGACAAATAAAATCCCCTTGTAACCCATTTACTGATGCCTCTCTGCATGCTCGCGTTGCGCACTATCTACGCATGAAAACAATTGAAAATGCATGTAACTGAACGGCCACATGCATAATAGACACATCGCCTTCTCCGCATGCCAATGTTCTGCATGCAAAGCATTCAAGCCAACCAGATTTTCTCTGCATGCAACGTTTTGCGCTGATCATTTATGAACTTTTTCAAATTGATTATACGCTTATCAATTGTGAATGGAGGGAGTAAAGCATACAACAAAACAAGAAAGGAATTACATAGATAATGGCAGACCTGACCACTATTTGTCTAACAGTCTAACCAACTAAGAGGATGCTATTTCTCCAAATAATCCATGTCTAATATAAAGGCTGATGCTAAATAGCCCAACAGTTGCAGTGCAGAGGGCTCCTCGACAATCGATCATTTGACATGTGCCTCTAGGACAAAGAGACAATCCATCATTTGCTGCTTCTGTGTAGATTATATAGGCAATTCATGTCCTTGAGGTATGGAGAGTTGGAGAAACTACCAGTAAGCGATGACAAGTTACAGGACCAGTGGTTACAGATCAAGGCTGATTGTGAACAGCGGATGGAAGCAGGAGCAAATTGCATTAGAGAACTACCTACAACCTAATCTAGTTCTGCTATTAGTGATACTGATTTTTCTTGTTATCTTCACGCATGCTACAATGACTATGGGTTATGACAGTGGGCAGATGGGATACTCATGTGCCACAGTTCCTTGTAGCAAATTTATTCTTTGCTTAATGCAAATGACATGCAGATCTCCTGTACCTGACATTTAGGAATTTTAGCATCACAGCAGCAAATTGATAATGCAACCGTCAAAGAGAAAAAGAAATATATCATGTCTTGATTTCCTCTAGTTCATACAAGTTCAGCTAACATGGCTAGGCATGTGACAACTACGCCTAAAAGAAATGAAGCAAATTGCACATCATACCTTCATTATATGCATCGTGTAGCTTCCTGTTGTCCTCCTCAAGCCGTGCAATGGAGAGTTCGGTTGCATTCTTTTTAGTCTCCAAGTCCTGCAAGAATCGATTTTTCGCCTCGATCTGAGTTGCCAGTATCGCTACCATCTTCCCCGACTTCTCCGATTCACTCTTGGAGACCTCATCTATGGTTGTCAGGTTGGTATGCTTCCTCAAGTACCTGCCCACCACATTCCCGGCATTATAGTCCCCTTCTCGGGCAACCCAACAATAAACCTTAACATCTGTTTCCCCATCCTCTCCCTTCACAGCATCTCCAGCACTACCCCTTGCATCCCATTCATTCTTCCCAAGCTTATTCTTGTTGAAATGGTTCTCAAGCGTGAGCGCATCGCCGAATCCACCCCAACCATTAGCAAACCTCACAATCGCAAAGCTATCAGCGCCTTCCGCATCATCGAAAACTAGAGGCACAACATCATCCAAACCAAACATCGCGACCCTATCCGCGAAGTCCTCGGCATTGAACCCTGCACCAGCTGCAAGAACCCCACTCCATGGCCAAGCAAACCTCTCCTCCTCCTGTCTATTCCCCGCGGCCGCCGCCGCCACCGAAGCGGATCCGCCTGTGTCGCCATTGGCATCCGCCTTCTCCTTGCCACCGGCAGCACTAGAATTAGAGCTAGCATCAGCAGTGGTGGCGATCCCGTTGATGGCGGCGAGGTCTTGGGCGAAGGAAGGGTCGGTGCGGACGAATCGGGCGAAGGCGCGGTGGAAGGCGCGCTCGCGGCCGTGGCGGCGGCGCTTGCTGGAGGCGCCGATGCCGTCGGCGTGCTGGAGGAGGTCCTTGAGCTTGTAGTCCTGCTTCTTCTTGCCGGGGCAGAAGGGGCAGCGGAAGGTGCCGTTCGGGTTGCGCACGCGGTGGTTGCCGGAGCGGAGGAGGCCGTAGGACCTCTCCTCGTAGTCGCTCTCGGCCTCCGAGTCGTCCTCGGAGTCGCCCTCGTCGGAGGAGTCCTCCGCCGCGGCCGCGGACGTCAGCCCGGCGGCTTCCGCGGCGGCCTCCGCCTCGGCCTCCTCGTAGGGGTCGATGTAGTCTTCCATGTCGAGATCCATTCCGAGGAGGAGGAGGAGATCGAAGGGCGGCCGGCGGCGAGGCCCGGCGCGGCGCGGCGGCGGTGGCGGAATCGGCGAGAAAAGGCAGGGGGTTTTGGGTGTGTACGGTGGAAGGGGAGGAGGTGGGGAGTGAGAGCTGAGTTGGTGCGGTCATGTGGATGGCGGGTGGGCCCCACCTGTCGGTGGTCTGTGTGGCCCACGTGTCAGGGAGCTCTGACCTGACGAACAACTGATGCTTCGTACTACTCCGTGAGGGTTTATGATGGCCTGGGGTTATTCAGTGCGTTTGTCGTTTGTTCTTGTCTGTTGAGCGTTGCGATGTGTAGGAAATGTTCTGCCAAAAGAAACGGGAGTTCATCTTCCAAGAGCCCATTCGAAATCGCATGGCTGGAAAAACCGAGAAATAAAAAAGAACGTAAAATTCTGACAATAATACAAGTGTAAAATAAAGAATTGTAAAAGATATTAGTAGTCGTTCGATTGAATTGTAAGAAAAAAACGTAGAAATCGGATAAGACAGACTCAAAAAAATTCCAAGAGATTGGAGCTATTGCTAAGCTTCCTCTAAAATCTATATGCAATGAGTCATTTCATATAAATTTCAAAGGATTTGAAAAGCTTTAACCTTTGAATCAAATGACCACATAGGAAAAATTACTATAAGATTTGAATACTATGAAATCCTATATATATTTTTTATTCAAATGGCCCTAAGTTGAAAATTGCAAAACAATCGCCTCATCTCAGTTTCAGATTCCCCTCTAAGCAATAAATACCTCCTCATTCATCTTAGTTTTGAGATTTATCCCCAATTAATGTTGCTCCCGTGTTTTTTCTCCTCTTTCCACATGTGTTATGCGTCTTGATGGACATTGCCCTTGACACATCTTCATTCTTAGCGGCACAACGTCATACCGAACTTATCTACTGAATGTATGCCAAAGAAACTAGCCGCCACCAAACCTCATGAGACATGCACGACATCTCATTTTACGGTTTGGTTGTGTGCATTCACCTTATAACGTAGAGGCCGGGCGCTACCCATTATCTAAAAGAAATCTCATTTTGCGGCAACCTCAATATCCGATAGCGGAGACTTGTGATTGCCGTGGCGCAACGACGTGGTGGGTGCAATGAGTGAGGATGCCCTAATCGTGTCATCAGGCTTGGTCGATATGAATGGCTATCATGGTTTCTTATCTATCAGTACTCAAATGAGTATATGCGGGGAATTTCAATCCGAGGAGGGAGTATCTGCAACAAATTATTTTATAAGGGAAATCTTAACTCGGGATGATATTTAGGTAGCTTTTCATAATTTGTCCTTTTAACAATTACTCCTCTAAAATATAACATATTTTGGGATGGGTGGAGTATCAGTCATACTACTACTAACCTCTAAAAATGGATGCACATCATTGGATTCAGTAGGGGAAAAAATTGAACTATATATACTTCACTAAATTTATTTGTTTGATTGACTAGATTAGTCACTTGCAAAGATGTACACGTTGGTGGTATACGCGGCGAAATAACAGAATATCTTTAAAGCCGTACGTAGCAATGCAGCATGAATTCACAAATGCTGCATGCAAGGAGAAGAAACTCATCATCATCATCATCAGGTTCATCACATCAGAGTGGCAGCAGGTAGTGGAATTCGGCGCTGTAAGGCTCCACCTCCACCGCCTTCGCCGCCGCCGCCTTGCCGCCGGCGACGGCGCCGGCGAGGAGCTCCCTGATGGTGCGCTTGAGCTGCCCCGTCGACGACGACCGGCCGGGGAGCTGGCTGTAGATCCACTCCAGCAGCGACGCGACGTCGTCGGCGAAGTCCCGCATGTGCCAGTGCAGCAGCTTGGGGACGACCACCTTCTTCTTGCTCGCCGCGCGCACCGACGACTCCAGGTACTCCACCTTGGCTCGCTCCAGCTCGTTCGAGATGTCCTCCGCCGTGTACACTCTCAGCTGCAAATCCAAACACACAAGAATCTTAATCTGAATTCTGAACAATGAAAATATTTTTGTTCAAGAAAGACTGTTTCGATCTGGCAATGAAACGATTCAAGATTGTACGTACTGCAGGTGAGGAGCGGCTGCCTCTGCATAGGGCGAACACGACGTTGGGTTCAGGGTATCCTAGCCCGTAGGAGAGCTGCAAATCTCTCTCCCTTTCGTCCATGATTCCCTTTTTGTTCATCAAGTTTATCATTGTCGAGTTTGAATCAAACTAATTGATGTAAGAACTGTGAAAAATGGCATGTGGATTGTTGTGAATCTGCTTACTTGCTTGCCTTCAGGGGAGTGTCTCAGAATGAGATGCTCGATCGACAGAACATTCAGAACTGTTCCTCCCACGTTCACTGAAGCCTGGTGGTAAAGAGATACTTTGTTCAGCATGTGGTTTAATATAACTGAGTTGAAAATTAAGTTGATTTCTCTCAGAATGAACAGTCTACCTGATTCAGCAATCCAAGAAGCTTATCTGGAGATGGAGGTAAGCCATGCTGAAGATATGCCTGAAACCATTGTAAAGTACAGTTTCTTGCATTAGCAATGAATGAAGCAGTGCTTGTTTCATCACCAGTGTGTTTTGTTGATCAGGGCAGCTTACTGTACATGCATTATGCAGAAGTTGTAGATGTTAATCCAGAACGCCAGCTTCTGCTTGTTC
Source organism: Oryza meridionalis (assembly GCA_000338895.3). NCBI lineage: Eukaryota > Viridiplantae > Streptophyta > Magnoliopsida > Poales > Poaceae > Oryza > Oryza meridionalis. The sequence goes on from CM002524.2 coordinate 2,298,187, forward strand.
GTCAGAAAACTTGGATCAACATTGCAAAGCCTCTGCATCAAGATTCTGTGGAAGCAAAACAAGTGACATCAGAATCGAGTTTTACTTTGATTACTGTACTGCAACAAAAAAAAAAGGTTATAGCTCACCTCAAGTTCTTGATGTCTACAAGACACGACGATATGCGGCTTACATCAAACGAGCTCTTCGTAAATTCAACAAATCTCTTGTGGCACCCAATCTCCTTCTCTGCTCCGTCGCTGCCTTGCGACATTCTACGGTTCTTGAGAGTGCTAATGGCTACGCCGGTGATCGCAGACGACTTAGGAACAAGACTTCTGGGGCCAATGCAGGAGATGTTGAGCTTTGATGTGCTGCTCAGCCCCAGCTCTGCTTCATCCGTTGTTTTATTCAGCTTGTGGAAGATGTTCACTGTCAGTCTGATCAGCTCCTCGGAGAGCTTGTTTGGGCCACTCAAGCAGATTTTCCTTTCAGGGAGCTTCAAATTCTCAAATGAGTGGCTGCTTCTTCGTATTTGCTCAACTTCCTCACCTACTCAACAAAAAAACAAATCATGAACCAAAATGTTCCCTATTCTAGATACATCAAGATGTTCATTTGTGCTGTATAATATAAAAGAGGAATCTGCAAAGAAGCCTGTGTACTAAAATTCTCTCTGCGAAGATGAACAAAAAGTTGACAGACACTGAATTTTATGTGTACTCTGAATACTTGAGCAAGAACTCAGCAACCAACAAAACATTTTTAGACCTAAAACTTTGGAGTGCATATGAATGATGAAAATTGTGTACCTTTGCTAGAGACAGATCCAACAGAAGCCTTGCTTTCACATTCAAGAGCTTCATCACTGCCAGGACAAGGTAGCGTTGGTAGCAACTCAGCTCCTTGAAGCTCCCTCCTTCCACCAAGGCTGCAGATGGAGTGCCTCTGATGGCGATTTTGCGGCCAATTCTGCTGCTGCTGCTGAAAAATGCACTGATCAGTCCACTTGCGCTCCCGGTGAAGCCGCAGCCGTAAGTCGTCCACCTTCTTCTCCAGGTAGAATATCTCATCCTCCACAATTGCTAGCTCTGCAAGGAGGCCCCTGATCTGCAACGATGGAAAGAATGAATTATTGACTTACCAAAGTGTTTTAAGTGATATGATGGCTTACAGTGATATACTTTTCGCATTCTCTGATAATCGAAAAGGACAGACATGCACCGATAATTGATCAGAGTAATGTGCTGCTCACTTGCTCAGGTTACTCAGAAGAGTATGAAATACAGCAGAAATTTTACATTGGCTGTTACCACAAGGTGAATTTAAAAGGAATAAAATAGAAAGAATTACTATGAATCTATGGCTCCATCTTGCAAGCGATCGACAAGTTATGACGGGTACGAGTGGCCAGGATCCAAGGGGAGCAGATCTGGTAGATAAGGTGTGAGAGATTATTTGTAGACAAATCAAGATTGTGCAATGAAATGGGCAAACAGTACTTGTATTGTCCTCATGTCAGGAGTCAGAGATCCAGATAACATTGTACGTTGGGGGAAGGAATCCAAAGTGGACACAGTTTTTCAACCTGAGATACAGTAAGAATCATTCACTGACTCTCTGAGTTTCTGAAATCCCTGACTACGAAAAATTCCCAAGAAGCAATCATCTGTCACAATTATCATAGGGGGATATCCTGGTGTGTCTACTCCATGCTCATTGCAGGCAAGCAACAGGCATAAACTGGACAGTATCAGTATCAGGTGTCAAATCTTATGATGACAACTCTCTCTTCGACTGTACACGCCACTGATGAATCACTTGCAATCATGTTTTCATCAGACTTTCTCCAGACTCAACAGTCTCAACAATGAAATGGAGACACGAAAGAGTGATTTAATGAGGTTTTCCGGGTTCCAAAAAAAGAGTAATTTTACTATCCTTAACGAGGTAACAGAAGGTAACACATTTTCTAATGTAATTCTGATACCTCGTCAAAGACAGTAAAAATTATCTGCAAAACAGTAACTTCTTCGAAATTTCAAGAAAAATAACTGCAAATCATTTCCAAAGAACCAGCAAATTCACAATGCCAAGAACCCAAGAAAATTCAGATGAACAGAAGCTGATCACTACTCCGTACTAATTTAATTGATCACCTTGTTAGGAACGAGGGTGGAGAGGCAGCAATGGCAGACGACGCGGCCCTGGAGGGAGCAGTGGAGGATCCTGCCGAGGCGCGTCTCCTTGTCGAGCGCCGCCTCCAGCTCCGATACCTCCAGCTCCAGCTCCGCCCGCTTCCGATGCTTCTCCTCCTTGTCCATCAGGAAGTACATCAGCTTCATCCTGCACCGCCGCACCCGCGCCCTTCTTATTGTGCACCTCCCACGCCTCCGGTACGGCGACGCGGCGGCGGCGGCGGCGGAGTTACTCCCGGCGGCGGCCCGTGATGGCGTCGGCGAGCTCATTTATACCTCTCCTTTTTCTTCTCACTTTCGGTGCCGGGAGAAACAAGAACAGGTGAGCTCTCGGTTGCTGGTGGGAGAGGGAGCAGGAGAGGAGGAGGCGGCGGCGGCGGTGGAGCGCGGCGTGAGCGGGGTCACGCTTCCCGTGGGGGTGACGCGAAGCGCGCGGCGATGCAACGCATGAGCGGCTTGAATTCTCGCGAGCGGTTAAGCCTGAGGGAGATGAGCTCGCGGGAATTTATTTATGCTGCCCAGTAATGGCGGGAAGCGGCGGTGGTTAAACCGTCCAGTTAATTTCTTGAGTTAAACTCGAGTTTAACACAGACGGTTCTAAATTTTAGTTTTTAGAGTAAATTTTAAAAATCTGCAACTTTAGTGACAAACTATCAATTTAATGCAGTATTAACGATATGTTTTAGTTTGCTGCAATATAGAGTGGGAAATTATCACAAAACTGTAACTTTTACGTTACTTATTGTAAAAGTTACAATTTTGTGATATTTTTTCACGTTATTGTTGCAGCAAACTGAAATATGTCGCTAATGTTATAGCAAACTAATAGTTCTGTCATTAAAGTTGTCGTTTTTTAAAATTTACTCCAGTTTTATAAGCCGTTCTGAGATCCACTTCCATAATCAATTCGTTCTGAAATCAAATTTGCCAAATTTGTGTTCTTTTTTTTTGGTTCTGAGACCTACCTCCATAGTCCATAATCAATCCGTTCTGAAATCAAATTTGCCAAATTTGTGTTCATCTTTTGTAGTTCTGAGATCAAATTTCCAAACTCTTGGTACACGATAATTTTGTTTTTCTGACCAAAGAATCAAATTATTCGATGGGCTAATAGTGGCCAAAGAATCAAATTACAAATCGAGTACTATGCTATTAAGAGTTTTGCCAATTCTGGTTAAAATTTTGTTATGAAACCCATGGCCTTATAATAATGGCGGCCTAAAAGTTTGTATACTGCTCAAGAGAATATATCATCGTACGAAAGTGTGATGCAAGGTCCAGACATCTGACGAAAGATTGGTCCATTCTCAAATTGATTGGCAGCAACCGTGCAAAGTTTGCTCAACGGTTAAGTTCAGAGGATTGTGCCAACTGAGCAGATCAGCACACAACACAAGATATTCCAAAATTTGAGGTACTATGGCAGTTAGCCTGTTACTTGGAATCAATCATGGGGACCAAAAGATGCAAAAACCTTAAACCTCACTAGACATTGCAGACCATAACTCGAGGAACCAGAATTGATGCCTGATTCATCAGACTGATATGCCAGCAAGAATAGGTGAAGGGACCAGTGAAATCTGATCTGAAACTCACATGATAATAACTCACGACAAAAGGAGCTAAACATTATTGGTATGGTAGTATGTTCAGTGGTGTGCATTATTAGCATTGCTCAAGCTGCAGGTAGCTTCAGGGAAGTGAAGGGGAGGAAAAAGAGTAGCTGCTCCAGCACAAAACTACTAGCATTACATAAGCACAGAAAAAGGTATGATCCTCTTCAGACATCTTCCCACGCCGAAGGTGAATGGGGTGAAGATCTTAGGCAGACTTCACGGTGGCGGAGTTGATGATGTCGATGAATTCAGGCTACAGAACAAAGAAAGGGAGACGGTATTCAGTGAATCAGGCGGGTAATCATGTCTGTACAATCGTTCTACTGTGTTTGTATTATTCTTTACCTTCAATGAAGCACCACCGACGAGAAAACCATCAACATCAGGCTTTGCTGCCAGCTCCTTGCAGTTCGCACCAGTTACGGAACCTGTAGCAAAATCATGTAAACAATCATGTCCAGACACCAGGACAGTTGTCGCCTAAGGTGCACTTGTGCAATCAATCGTAAGGTGTTTGTTCAAGAAAATATACTGTAGATTTATACCTCCATAGATGATCCTTGTTGATTCAGCAACCTCTGCACTGACATTAGCAGCGAGCCACTTCCTCAGGCCATCATGCACCTGATACAATAATACAAACCAGATGGTTGTTTAAACAAGATATTTTATCTAGAGCATAGGTAACAATTATGGAACGTGCAGAAGTTCATGAACCAGAAAAATGAACACTTTGTGTGCTTATCAATATAAGAAACTTACTTCTTGTGCTTGATCTGGTGTAGCAACTTTACCAGTTCCAATGGCCCACACAGGTTCATAGGCAACAACCACATTAGTCCAATCCTTGATCCTTTCTGTAAAACAGTCCATAGTCATTTCAGCCTGAATTCTTATGTGATGAGCTAATCTTTTATCAAATGATGCTAACTATGAGACATTACATTAAGGTCTAGATTAAACCATTAACCACTTGAACAAGTAATCACTTGAACTATTACATTACATTACATTACTGCCTGTGGATTCATCTGATCACCAGATGTTCCCATTTTTAGAGTGCTCCCACATAGTGAATATGTGATAACCAAGTGGCTTATAAGACTTTTAGCAAGATTTTTTTTTCTGATGTAGAATGTGTAGAATTTAGCCAAACAAGAAATGAGTAGTGCATCAAAAGAGATCTAACTAACTTTCGCAAGATAAAGCTTCAATGAATGGAAAATTATCCTAGATACCATTTGAACATATAGGCAAACAGCAAACCATTTAGATCAAATGAGTACACAAATGGATAAGGAATTCAACAGAGTCAAAAAGACCAAAAGTAGAGGTTAGATACCAGCAATTGCTTTTGTTTGTGCAGCAACAACATCCATGGTCGATCCAGATTCCCGCTGCTCGAGAGTCTCACCAACACATGCAATGACCTTCAAGCCCTGAGAGAGCGCATATGCCACTTTGTCTCCAACAAACTGCAATTCAGGAAAGAGCAGGAAACCATTAGATGATTATGATACGTAAACCTCACAGCAGATCATCCACCAATTTGTAGCGAACAAGATCACCTTTGGAAAATTAAGTTGGTGATATATTGGATTAGGATCAAATTTAGTGCCAGCTAAGTAGCTACAATACTGTCTCCAGTGACCGTTATCCCCAGGTTTGGCTTGTTGCACTATTTCCAGCTAAAACTATACAAAATTCATATCTGCACATTTCATAGAATGTAAACTAGATCATACCTCATTTGATTCACCCAACAAGCTCCTCCTTTCAGAGTGTCCAAGAATAACCCAGGGAATACTAAGGTTGACAAGCATCTCAGCGCTGCATTAAAAATAATAGATTAACAACCAATTTAAACAAAAGATGAGTTCAATGGTGAATGGCTTATAACCTCGCCTAAAAGCGAAGACGGCTATTGAGACTGCCAATCATACAACATTAACTGTGACTGAGCAAATATAACAACATGCAACATGTAATACCAAGTGAAGGCAGGCTAGCTTGAAAAGATGGCATGCTAGCTTGAAAAGATGGCATTGTTTCTGGGTGATGTTAAATATGAGACCTAATCAAACAGCGTAATGGCGCATCTTTCTGCAAGTAGGTGGTGATCATTACAGCATGTTGGGTGTACAACTGAAACAGAACTGATAACTAACCTGACCTCACCGGTGAAAGCCCCGCCCTTCTTCACCCAACAATTCTGAGCAGCAACTTGGATCTCCGGGCGCAGCTGACTCTTGACCACGGGAAGGAACACATAAGGTGGGCTGACAACCACCTCTGCAGCACAATGGTTCCAGATTGATAAGCATGTCCTACCATGCAGTTTTTTGGTATACAGATTTCATGGGAATGATAAAAACAGAAAATATCGCACTTAAAAGGAATCAATCTGCAACGTAGTCCCACATACCAACAACATCTGTAGAAGCAATCTGTCCCTCATTCAGAATTTTCACAATTTTGTCCACCTGATCAGTGGTCCCATTCTGTTACATCAAAATGAATCATGTCAGTCTTTAGCAAGCAAATATTTGAAGATTGAAACAGACCACACTACGACATTGAAATCACACAAAATACCCGTGCTTTTCTTTCGCATTTGTCAGCATATATGCATACGAGAAATTCGACAAGAAGCATCAATACCACTACCGTTCTCCAAGTGCATGACGCGTTTCTTGTGTAAGTTAACAACAGTTCAAAGCTAGAAATCACGATTGACAAAAGCTAATATGCACCATTTGATTAATAAATCTCCGGGTGTTGGCTCCTTGATCTGACTTAAATTCTAGACACTTGATAATTCACGTCAGAGACAAATTCTAGACACTGGATAATACACGCATGCACCTCATAAAAGTTTCAGACTCTGAAGTCTGAACCGAGCTAAACGTACCCGACATCACACTTTGCGCAAGATGGAACACCTGAAGATCAGTGAACTCCAAATTTCCCACTAAGAGTGTCTCGCGTTGAAACGCCAAAAAACGCGGCTAATCGTGTAGGAGTAGCATATGTAGCAGCTAATCGCATCTGGTTCCTAGGATTAGGACCGGACTGAAAACGAAGACCAAATCTTCAGATATATTATCCGGATCTGAAAAACCCCGCCATCCATCCACTCTTCTCAACCAACCAGGGTGGTTTCTACACCGATCTGGATCAGCGTGGAAAAATCTCTCCTAATGTTTCAAGAAAAAAAAAAGATCCATCCCCTTCATGGCAATCTCCACCCTTAAATCACTAAATCGCGTTCCAGAACAGAAAAAAAAATCAAAAATTCTCCTGAGTCACCGAGACACAAGAACATGCGACTAGAGATTTCAAGCAGGAAGAGAAAAAAATTACGCATTTCCAGTTGCCACCAACGAAGAACTTGCGGCCCATCTCGACGAGAAGCTGATTAGATGGAACTGGACGCGGGGGGGAAGAGAGCTGGAGATTGGATTTTGGTTTTTGTGGAGGAGGAAGAAAAACACCATGGACAGGATAATATAGGGGGAGCAGAGGTGTGGCCTCCGATGGGATCACATGAGGCGAGGCAAGCTCCTCCGACAATGACAGGTGGGTCCCACTCCCACCACCAATCTTTTTATTCTCTAGACTTCTCTAGAAATTATCTGCTTCTTTTATTTTTCCAAGCAAAAGAATTTTTTTCCAAGCAAAAGAAACTAGCACATGGGAGCTACTACATGGATATAATATTCCGCATCAATTTTGTAAATCCATATCTACTTTTTTGTTTAACTGTACATCTCAATTGATCCTATACTAAGGCCATCTTTTTCCTCCATATTCTGATGCATTGTTTAGAACTAAATAAACTATACTCAGGTCTATTGTCCGGGCAAACTATTGCACCTGTAGCAAAGAGTAAGATGACCTTTTGCTTTTTTCCTAAAAAGATATTCTCTTCCAGAACCAAAGTATGACTCGTTAACTACCCTGTTTTATTTATACACATAAAAAAAACTGCTTAAGTCATCCATAGCAGCGACGGCCACTGGTAAGGCGGACGCAGATGATCCCGGCGGCGTCGTGGTTTTCGTGGCCGCGGCGCGGAGCGGAACAGAGGGCGCCGCGGCATCGTGCTGCATCGGGATGCGCATCTCTCGCTGGTCCGGTGGTCCCCACCTCATCGATCCCTTTCGCCTTTTCGGCCTCTTTTCTGTTTCTCCTTTTTCCCGAGTTGGGCCTCCTCTCCGCCCGATGGTAGGCCCGAGCCGAGCCCAACGGTGGGTGGGCCGAGAAAACGTAGGGGGAATAGGGGCCCAACCAGGCCTATGTTCTTGCTGGGCCCGTCTCACCGAAACACTGTCCCATTTTCAGCCCAACTCGTTTGGACCATCAGGCTTTTACTCACTGAAATAGGAGAACGATTATTTTTTGTTGGATATCTCGATAAGCTGTTCTTAGATTATATGGCCATGTTTGACATACTTCTAGCTCCAATTTCACCTCTTATGGAGGTTAGGGATGAAGTCCAACCAAACGATTTCAATTCCATCTAAAAGGGAGTAGAGCGGTGCTATTAAAACAAATTAGAGAGATGAATCTGGATTCAAGCTGCTCTATAATTCCACTCTAAACTTAATTATTTGAGGTAAGTTGAGAAGTTAGAGCCCTACCAAACCTGCCATATCTCGACAATTATACTTAGACTTTTTTCCTTTCAATCATAGATATAAGGGATATTTAAATATTTGTTACTTTTAGGTTAGACGTTTAACTATCTGACACCTATGTGTTAACATTTGGATCCTTACGTGTCTATGATATGTGGGTATACATGGTAAATGGTTACTTACCACATTTAAGAGTGGCAAAATAATTAAATGTCTCTAGTCTAGTCTAGGAATAAATATAAATGGGTAGAGAATTTGGGTGGTTCAATCTTCAACACGATATAGTCTTAACTAATCAATCATTAGGGCAGTCCCAACCCATAATGTCCATAAATAGTGTCTATGGTGCCATGTCAATAAGACATCACAATAGAAACTACACTCCACAACCCATGGTTTCTTAAAGTGGGCCATTAATAAATACATCATCTCTCTTTTCTACCAATCATATTTATTCTTCATCTATTATGAAAACACTATTCTCTCCCAATAAAAAACTTGATAGTGTCTAGTGCATAGGTTCTCGTGTTGAAGCTGTGTCTTGCATGAGACCCAGTTTTTTCATCTCTTCACTCTCTCTCTTAATTAATATAGTGCCACATAAGTTAAATATCCTATATGGCAATGTAGTTAATGCCATAGACACCATCCTAAGTGGAGGGTTGGGACTGCCCTTAGTGTCACGTCAGGAAGCACACGCAGATCGACATTCATTAGTAGCTGTTGAGTGCTTAGGTTGACCGCTTAGTCGTCGGGAACATGACCAACTAGGGATATTTATTAATTATTAGTGGAATACTACTATAAAACATCATTATTCAAGCCAGGAAAGACCATCGTCTAGAAGAAACAATCATGTGTACATATGCGTTCTGTGTCATCTGCTCTTTACTCACCAACTCTCTCGCCATTGGAGGCTTCAGCTTTATAGGTAAGGTCGTGATGCTTTTGATCGATGGGTTCACCTAATTAATTGCATATCTCTTGTATAATTAGTTGCCTAAAAGGAAGGCCGTTCGAGACCGATGTGTATTGTGCACCTGCTAATTAATCCTGGCATGATCGTGATTAGCTCGTGGAAGTAATTGGACAAACTAATTGGACCATCGCTGATTTTATATAACCGCGATATGCCCGTCATTGACTGGGATGATATGCTAGCTTACAAACTACAAATTGGAGATTAGTGAACATCTTTGTCGTTACCTATTTAGATGTTACTGCGTTTACATTGCTTCGCGGTTGTGAGTTGTCGTCGCTGGCGTATAGCCACGTTGGTTCATGCGCACCATTGTCGTCGATTCCTTCCGCCGGGCATGTACAAATGTATTAATTAGTGGGCTCTCTTTGTTGCCATGACACCGGCTCACAACGTGAAAAACACGAGCAGACGAGATAAGCAATGGCCGTTGTATAGTCCATCTTCAAGAAAAGTCACGTATTTAGATAAAAACGTAAAAAATCACGGCACCATTGCTACAAGAATTTAATTAATGCATATTAGTAGAGAGACGATCAAAAAGCCAGCCTCTGTGGAACTATTGTTTTTCTCTGATATGGCCTATTTGAGAGTCTATAGTGGGCTCAACCGTTGAACGTGCCCTAAGTAGCTCGCTCTTTTCTGATGAATATGCAGATTCTACCTTGAAAAATTAATACTAAATCGTATGTTCCGTACGAAAAAAATAATATAAAAGTTGCTTTAAAATATCAAATAAATTTGTTTATTTAATTAACTACAACTAGAGCTGTAGTAGTTAACTACTCCATCCGAAAAAAAAAATGTAACCTAGGTGGGATTTGACAGTTGACACCACCTAGAACTATGAATCTCGATAATATGTCTCGATAACCATATGAATCACCATGTAGTTTGGCTTTTTTTTTTTTTGGAACGGAGGGAGTATGGCTAAGTAGCTAGCCACCTATGTGGTTTAGGCGCATGCTAATCCCCTCATAATGTAATACTCCCCCATCATAAATTGATCATCATATATATTTATGCACCAAGAATAAGGATAATTTAAATCGCATTAATCAAGACACCATGCACACATTCTATCACAATATATGCATCGATTAAAACATCATGCCAATTATATATTTTAGCATGTGTTTATTCTCCTTCTATATATTAATTGTATTATGATGAAATCTATATCCATGCGGTTATATTATGGTTAATTTGAGAAATTTTGGATTTTATTATATGATGAGAAGTACTAATGAATTTCCTGGATATCATTGGCTAATCCTCCCAATTATTTGGATGAATCTTCTGGAGATCATTGGTTAAGCTAGATCGGCCGCTATTTCGGACAGGCTCGTCGCGTGTGAATCGTGACAGGGATAGGTTAATAGTATGTTGTTACCTGTGTCATTATCGAGCAGTAAAATACCGTATTAAAATCTTAATTATCGCCGAGCACATTGTCGTACATGGTGTGTCACAATGTGATACCGTTGTCGTTACATGAGTATGTCCACGTCGTGACATACTGACCCGATGGTCTTGTTATTTCTTAATCAGAAATTGTCATGGTCAGGATAAACAAGTCAAGAACCGGTTTTCGGAAGCTTGGTCTCTGCTTCTTCTTCTTCTTCTTCTCATAAATCCTCCAAACCAGTAGTACAAACTTTGAAAGCAACATCTGAATATTTCTCTCTTTGATCTCTTTCTCTTTTTCCTTTCTGGATGAAGAAGTCAACATGTTCTTTTTTTTGGAGCCAATGATTTGATACTTGTGAATAAACGAAACTATATTCAGTTGGAGAGGACGTGAGGTTATCTGAAATTCAAAGGAATTTACCGAAATTTTGAGAACATGGGTCTCTGACACTGTTCCCCTCCATTTAATTTGTTTTGTGTACCATTTATTCATTTACATTGACAAGATATGCCATTTTTATCGACATCATCAACATTTATACGTTGTACGAGTGTTTTTACTACCTTCCTTTTTTCTAGCTAAGAAAGTACATTTGTGAATTGACAGTAAGTAATTTAAGTACCGCCAGCAGAATCGCTCGTATCACTAAAATAAGTCGGATAGTTGCCTTTTTCCACCACCAGATGTATGATAATTCATTCAGATCATTTTCACCCGCACAACGTATCTTACGATGGTTATGGCGACTTTTAACACATATCTGCAGGCCATAAATTGCTTATACTGAAAATGGGCAGAAAGTCCACGATATGCTTCCATCATTTCGACAAAATAACACTTGTTTCAGCAAAAGATAAAAAAGCATTTTTTTCTCATATTCTGCTCACATTATATATATCAACAGAAAAATAACCATATCTTTATGTTCGTTTTGACGTAAAAATAGAACACAACAATATTATCGGTTTTGCTACTATAACATTGACTAATAGAATACGACAACATTATCGACTCGAGAACATATAACCTAATTCTTGACACGATGAAACTGTCAACCACACCTTAATTTTGTCAACGCTTTGTCGGTGCTATGTTGTGTATAATTTCGACAAAATGAAAATGGACAAAGCTATATGTACATCCAATTCTTCTCCCATTAGATTAAATTAAATGACGAGAAACTTTGTTTGTGCGAGTCTTATAAGTTTTCTTGGCAAAGCTATTTTAAGTATGTGCGAGAGTGCTCCAAAGAAAACTACTATACATAGTCGAATAGCACTTAAAGCCTTCAACTGGTAAATGGGCCCAAAGCATAAGAATACCAATGCCAGTCGACACTCCCTTCATCCTAAAATAAACGAATATAGAATAGGATGTGATAGACCCAGCCGTTCAGGGTTCAGATTCATTCTAATAGGTACTGTAATATTGTATCCTAAGTTAGGGCCTGTTCGGTAAAGCTTCAACTCCTAATTTTAGCTTCAGGTGTTGGGTTTGGAGTGGAGTTGTGGAGCTGACTAACCCAACTCCACATCTCTAACTCATTTTTGTGAGAGAACTCCACCCAGTTCCGCTCCCATTTGAACTGATAATTTGGCTCAAAGTATAAAAATACCAATGCCAGTCGACACTCCCTTCATCTAAAATAAACGAATATAGAATAGGATATGGTAGGCCTAGTCGTTCAGAGAGCTAAAACTGTTTGGTTGGAACTGGAGCCATGGAGGGAGTACTTGTGTCACTTCCATGTGGGCCCGATCTCACAGGAAGCCCCCTCTCCATCTCCTTCGAGTCACACAAAAGAAACCCGCACGCATGCATTATACGTAGTGTCGCCGCCATCCCGGGACCACCTACCCGAGGTCGTGGGGCCCACCGTCCAGCGAGAGAACAACCTCTTCCCTCCCGCCGAAGATAAACACGGCGTCCATCCATCCCACCATCTCCCCTCCTCCCCATTCGCGATTAGCCAGACCACCACGGCCGCCTCCCCTCCCAAAATAAAAAATTAAAAAAAAAACGAGAGAAGAAGAAAAGACGAATCATCGAGCCTCTTCCTCCTCCTGCGGTGTCTCCACCCTCCCTGCGTGTTGGCGCTGTGGTGTGATTCACCCCGATCCCTCGAAGCTTATAAATACCCAAGTTAACCCCACCCATTAACCCGCATCGAGTTGTCGCCGCTAGGGTTAAACTTTTTCTTCTTCTTCTTCCTCCCCCACTCATCCCGTGAGAGATTTGAGGGGCGCGGGAGAAGAGGATAGGTGGCGCGCGGGCGAATCGAACCCCGGATTGATCGAGATTTCTGGTGGGATTTGGGGGTGATTTCGTGGGGAGGGGGGGGGGGGGGTTTATTTGGGGGTTGGGGTGGTGGTGGTGATTCGATTCAGCGAGGCTGGGGCGTGGGGGCGGGCGATCGGGTCACTGGAGTTGTCCCAGCTGGCTTCGGGCCATGGCTGGGATGGATGGCGGCGGGGGCCCCTCCGACGCGCCGCCGGAGTTGTCCCCGCAGGAGCTCATCGAGCAGGTTCGTCTCTTTCCTCTTGATCCGTTCCGTGCTCGATCCCCGCAACCCGTGCCGGTTTTTTATATGTTTGTGACTATGAATTGTTTTGGTTTGTACCAATCATGGATTGGTGTTAGGAGTTGCTATGCATTTATGATAGAATTCAGAATACGTGAAATCCGAAAACTCTCGTATGTATTAGAACACACTTGTTTGTAACCAAGCATGGATTGGTGTTAGGAGTTGCTATGTAGAACACCTGCAGGAGTTGATATGTAGAGCACATTTATGGTGGAATTCAGAATACACGAAATCTGAAAACTCTCTCGTATGTAGTAGGACACACTTGTTTGTACCAAGCATGGATTGGTGTTAGGAGTTGCTGCGCAAAACACACTTTTGGTAGAATTCATAATACACGACATCAGAAAACTCTCGTATGTAGTAGAACACACTTTTGGTAGAATTCAGAATACACAAAATCAGAAAACTCTCCTACGTAAAACACACTTTTGGTGGAATTCAGGATATACGAAATAACGGTTGTTTCGCAGCTAGTAAATTATCGTTGAGACGATGATGCATCTCCCCTACCTCTTCGTCTTATTTCCTATTATTGTTTTAGCTGTGCGTGTGTCAATTGTTTTTTTTTTTAAAAAATAGAAGTATTGTCCTTTCATAATGCGAGGAGCAAGAATCTCCAGCATTGCGCGTGTTGAATAAGTTTAACGGAATCATACATCTGTTTGTAATGATTAGAGATTTGCTTCATAAGGAGTTTCGGTGATCATTAGGGTAAGTAGACTTTTTGCTGAAATCTTTGAACTTCTCTAATGTACCTGGCATTGTTGCCCCACTGCAGAAACTGATTCTCTTTGGAGTTCCACAAGAACAGCTTCAGGAACACCAAGAAGGCTTACTTATTTACTTGGAGGAACACAAGGAGCTGATTCCTGAAATCGCCAAGCTCGTCTTGTCAGTTGGTGCTGATTTATTGGAGGCCCGGAAAGCATCGAATAAGGATGGTGACAGCAGCAACAGTGAAGCATGTGACGAGATTTTGTCTTGGTTACAGTGGTTAATGTTCAACAATGAGCCACACGCGATGCTTGATGACTTGGAACGTAGCACTGCAGGGGAGCGTGCTGTCTGTGGATCTGTTTGGGGACAGAATGATCTTGCTTATCGCTGCCGGACCTGTGAGCATGATCCCACATGTGCAATCTGTGTACCATGTTTCCAGAATGGCAATCACAAGGACCATGATTACTCCATCATGTATACTGGTGGTGGATGTTGTGACTGTGGGGATACAACTGCCTGGAAGCGTGAAGGGTTTTGCTCAAGGCACAAGGGGGCCGAGCAGATTAAACCACTTCCAGAGGAGCTTGCAAGTTCTGTAGGGCCTGTGCTGGATGTGCTCTTGCAGTTTTGGAAGGAGAGAATATGCCTGGTTGAAGGTCCGCCACACACAGAGGGTGATGGTGGTAGCTCGTGCAAGAGGGTCGCTGAAGAATTGACAACTTGTGTTGCTAATATGCTGCTTGAATTCTGCAGCTGCAGTGAAAGTCTTCTTAGTTTTGTCGCCCAAAGAATCCGTGAATGTCCAGACCTATTAGATGCATTGACGAAGGCAGAAAGGTTGCTGGACAAGAAGGCTGTTAAAAAATTGCATGAGTTGCTTTTGAAACTTATCAGTGAACCAGCTTTTAAGTATGAGTTTGCCAAAGTTTTTATACACTACTATCCTGTTACATTTGGGGAAGTTATTAAAGGGTGCAACGATTCTCTGTTGGAGGAGTATCCTCTGATGCCTACCTTTTCTGTGCAAATATTCACCGTTCCTACGCTGACTCCTAGGCTTGTGCGTGAGGTGAATTTGTTGGGAGTTCTTCTTGGATGCCTGACAGATCTATTTCTTTCTTGCATTGGTGAGGATGGCCGTTTGCAGGTATGCTTGATTCATCCTATGGCTTGAAACTATGTTGACCCAGTTAGCGTGTACTATTGGTATTTTCTTTCAAGTATAAGATGACTACTGTTGGTACATTTTGTGCCAAGCATGTTTGTTCGTCTGCTTTTGATATAATGTTAATGACTCAATGTTAATCATGTGCCATCAATCCTGAGTCTGTTTCATTCCATCAATAATTAGTTAGACTAGCATCTCGCAAGCTTATGCATAAAGGAAATAAAGACGAGTTACTTGGATAACTGGGAATGGGTTTGACAATAGGCACTAGCATTATTGGCTTTTAATAAATCTATATTGACATAGCCAATGGGTCTCTGAAATATTTGTAGATATCTCTGATGCCTTATAGTTCTTGTGAACCTGATTAAGGTTTTATTTGTTGGGCCTTCTATCATTATTCATTGATCAACTATGCACTGTGATTCATATAGTATAATGTGATTTCATACGGTCATGGAAGTCTTTGTACGTTGTTATTTGCAGACAAACAAATGGACAAACTTATATGATGCTACTGTCAGACTATTGGAAGATACACGTTATGTTCTTAGTCATGAGGAAGTTTCTAAATATGTTGCTTATGAGAGGCCTGATTTAACAAGGTCATGGATTAAGCTCCTGTCACTTGTACAAGGAATGGATCCTCAGAAGAGAGTGACAAGTATTCATGGTGAAGATGAGAATGAGAACCTATCTGCACCCTTTGTGCTGGGACACTATCTTGGAGTTTGTCATGGTTCTTTGGTGAAGGGAGCATTTTCTCCTCCTGAGCAACATGAGCCAACTGATGTTACTATTTGCTCCACTGCAACAAAAAGCATAGAAAGTTCTGAGAAACAGCGGCTTGCAAAAGTGGGAAGGGTCTCCCAAAATAGCTCAGTGTGCAATTTAGGCTGCAAAGACAGTTCTTCAGTCGGTGGATTGCCACCGCCTGCTGCCTGGTTAATTCTTCAGTGCCTGAAAGCTATTGAAGGTTGGCTGGCACCAGGTATAGCTCTGAGGGGCAAGTTGTCTTTCCTTGATGCGAGCAGTAGTGATCCTCACAATTTTATGGCTTTGCTTGAGGAGCCTTTGACTTCTAACAAAGGCAAACCAAATACAAATATTGCTGAAGTGAACGCCAAGATAAATGAAGAACCCCGACCTGGTGATATTGCAGATATTCCTGAGTCATTTAGTTCCTCTGTTCAAGATCCGGACAATCTGATGCTAATTGATCAAATAGGGTTGCCTCATCCTAGTAACATGGCAGGCAAAAGAAAGATGCACGAAAGTAGCAATGCAGCAGATACACAATTGCACCGTGAGAATGCCATTTCTTATACTATGACTGACGGCAGCCTTTTGTATGCCCACCCTGATTCTAGAATTGAGGAACTAGGTATAATCAACACAGTAGGCTGGCCTCATGTTGTTTTCGATGTCAGCTCACAAGAAACATCATTTCATATCCCTTTGCATCGTATGCTTTCTTTCCTATTGCGGAAGGCAATGGGGAAATGTTTTGGAGAGGATGTCAAACCTGAGCATTGTTCAGTTGTCCAGACCAATGAGTTTTTTTCTCAGGTACTTAGAGGCTGTGAACCCTATGGGTTTGCGTCAATTGTGATGGAGCATCCATTACGACTAAGAGTATTTTGCGCACAAGTGCGTGCTGGAATGTGGCGTAAGAATGGTGATGCAGCTATACTGAGTGCTGAGTGGTACCGCTCTGTGCAATGGTAATTTCATCGTGACCTTAAGTGAGTTTGTTGTGTTCAATTAATAGTCCTGAAGGTAATAATGTTACTCGTCTTTCCAGGCTTGAACAGGGTTTGGAGTCTGATCTGTTTCTTCTTCAATGCTGTGCTGCACTATCTTCTCCAGAGCTTTTTGTTAAGACCATTCAGGAGAGATTTGGACTGTCAAATTATACGTCTTTGGATCTTGCGGAACAGAATGAGTAAGTCACAGGTTGCTTTATCATGACAGATCAACTTCTATTTCTGTCATGTGTTGTTTTTCGTACCACATGTAGCTACAATGTAGCTTTTGGGGTTATTACAATCACCTTTGTTTGTGTCGCAATTAAGCACAGCTATAATGATCACAGAAGTTGAAAATGAACCTGCACCTATAGTTACTTTCTTGTTCTCCCTCTTGTTTTCTCTTTTGGTTTTGCAGAATGTTATATCTGTCTTTACTATCAAGGAAAAAACCTCAACCATTTTCTTTTGTTTGTGGTTTTATGGTGAATGAAAGTAGTTGGCCTCATTTTGCTAAACGTGCTTTGATATTTGAAAACCATTTTGCACTGACTGGCCCCACACCGTTTATTTACTTGAATACTTGAGTGATGTTCAGGTTCTCAGTTTGAAAGGAGGTTTATGATTTCTTTGTAGATCGCTTGTTCCTTTTCTAATATTGTGTCATACTATGCCCCGTGGCATTGCTGGCATGACCCTGTGTGGCATGTTATCACGAGTGAAATGTAACAGCACCTTGGATTAAGCAGCGGTTGTTATAAGGAGATCTAACTGTAGGTTATTTTGGTATCTTATTTCGTAGTTAGACAATTGATTTTTTAGATTAATCTTATACACGGCATTGAACCAGAATAAAAGGGGGTTCCTTTTAGTTTGTCTGTCTCCCTGCCATTGTGGTCTGGTTGCCTCCATGATGTCATTTGAGCTGCTTGGGTCCAGGGACATGTTGATCAGGCACATACATTATATTATCATACATCAGCTTTTAGTGAAATGCCATTGTCTTGCTGTGACTTTTCATCTCATTGCTGTGACATCCATCTCATTGTTTTCCTCAGCTGTCCAAATTAGTTATGTACTTGAACTTTTTGTCAATTGAAGAAACTTGTGATGTCAAATTAGGCTGACAGCATACCCTTTTACAGGTATGAATCAGTTCTTATGCAAGAAATGCTAACTTTTCTCATACAATTAGTCAAAGAACGTAGATTTTGTGGGCTTTCCACATCAGACAACTTGAAAAGAGAATTGATTTATAAGTTAGTTGTTGTGGATTCCACACACAGCCAGATTGTGAAGTCTCTTCCCCGTGCCCTTTCGTCAAGTGACCAGCTTCAGAATGTTCTGGATTCACTTGCAGTTTATTCTAATCCATCTGGCATGAAGCAGGTTTGAATCCTTCAAATTATATTACATGCTTATGAAAATCTAATTTTATTTTTGAACGTATGTTTTATAACAAAGGTTATCACAGGGTAAGTATGTACTTCGCAAAACATTCTGGAAGGAGCTGGACTTGTATCATCCCCGCTGGAATTCCAGGGAACTACAAATTGCCGAGGAGAGATATTACCGTTTTTGCAAAGTATCTGCTCTCAATGCTCAGCTACCTCAATGGACACATGTTTTTAGGCCCCTGCATAATATTTCTAAAATTGCAACATCGAAAGCTGTCCTTCAAATTGTTCGCGCTGTTCTGTTTTATGCTGTTTACAGTGATCCATTATCTGTATCACGTGCCCCTGACAACGTCCTTGTGACTGGTTTGCACTTGCTTTGGTTGGCACTTGATATATGTGAATCGGAGAGCAAAAGGTATGCCAACCAATATGGTATGGATATAGTGCAGCATGATGATGAATCATGGGTTGTCCTGTCATCTTATGCAGAAGAGGCTTTTCCCATATTGACCTATTCTACTGAACTAGTACCTCCAGTTTCTGGCAAAGTGAAGAATGAGAGCATGCTTACCTTGCTGGTTTCATTAATGCACAAATACAAGGAAGAGAATGATATCTCCTTTTCTGGATCCAAGTACTGCAATATTCCATCACTAATTGAGAGCTTGTTAAAGAAATTTGCCAACTTAAGTAAGGAATGCTTGTCTGCAATAAGACAAATGGCGCCGCATATAGTCCCATCCATGCCACAGGATACCAGTTGCAAACAAAATCCAGGATCTTCAGATTCTATGGACAAGAAGGCAAAGGCGCGCCAACGCCAAGCTGCAATCATGGTACAATCTAATTATATTCTCAAGCCATCTCATATTCAAGTTCAATTATGTTTGTTGGATGGGTTTGCTACGCTATTACATTGATTTTCTTTATTATAGAAATGCTAGGTCTGCAGTTCCCTTGATTGCCTATTATTTTTTTTCTCCTTTTTTAAGGCTTTGATCCATAAATAGTTTACTTGTCTTGATTGCAAATTTACTTGATGATGTTGACATTTCTTCATTTGCGTTATTATATATTGTTATATATTAGGCAAAAATGAAAGCAGAACAGTCGAAGTTTGCTGAAAGTATGAAGTCATCAGGAAGTGAGGGGCAGGATGTTCCAATGTCTGAGCCAGATGTGTCCTGTTCAACTGGTGTAGTCTCAGAGGAGTCGCTGCCAGTTTGCTCCCTGTGCAGGGATTCAGATTCTAAAAGTCCATTGTGCTATCTGATTCTTCTTCAGGTAACCGTAGTTTGCTTGGCAAATAGATTGCTCTATCAATTATGTTCACATCTACATGAAATAGTGATTGCCATTCTGTATTTTTTACCCATTTCTGTTTTGTGTTCAAAACACAAGCGGATAGGATTAATTATAACTTTGTTAGTATGCTGTATGTGTGTTGGTGCTTTTGTACATGCTTGCTTACATGTTATATATTCCAGAGATCTCGACTTGCAACCTTTGTTGAGATGGGTCATCCCTCCTGGGAAAATCCAACTAAATCAAACAAGATATCTGGGTCCATCAGAAGGGAAGAATCAGCTGATCCCTCGGGTGCTTCTTCTTTTAGTTCGGAGGAATTCATTGCTGATACAGCAGTAGAGCCTTCATTTGATTCAGATGCTATGGAAGTTGATGCATTCCTTGATTTCTCAAATGAGCAACATCCACTCATTCGATATATATCATCTTTGCCTGGTGTGTACTCTAACAGCAATGCTGGTGATACCACCTCTCTTGAGACAATTGAGGATGATGTCTGTAAGACTATTTTAGATCATATGTTTGGGCCCAACAATGTAGAAACTAAAGATGATGAACAAACAGTGAATACTTTGAACCTGTCAATTGGCTCCAAGAAAAACAGAAGCCCCAGAAGTTCTGTGCTGGGAACATATGTTAATTGTCTCTCAACAAAACACCTTCATCCGTCCAAATCTTCTGGTTCAGTTACAAGGAACAGATTTGGTCCTGTTGATTGTGATGGCATCCACATATCCTCTTGTGGACATGCTGTACACCAGGAATGCCATGATCGATATTTATTCTCCTTGAAACAAAGGTAAGCTGCACTCAAAATTTATTAGTTCAAGTAAGAAATTCTTTATATTGCATCGTGTGCGTATTGTGTGGTACCATATTTGGATGAGAATCTCGCACTTTTAGCAGTGCACAACTCGACAATTGGTAGCTTCTTGATTTAACAATTATTCATCTGTTCAATTTGATAGGTCACCTTCTCACAGCTTGAAATGAGAATATGTACTACTACCTTACACTTTTAGACTTTTAGGAACAATTGTTGACTGAAAAAGAGTGGTGTCTCATATTTTATGCCAAGCTGCTTACACTTCTGTTGATTGAACATTTGCAGATATGTCAGGAGACTTGGCTTTGAAACTGGTCATATTGTTGATCCGGATCTGGTATTTTCTATCTATACATTTCATAACTCTCTCTCTCTCTCTCTCTCTCTCTCTAACTCAGTACCTTTTTCCAGGGAGAGTTGCTGTGTCCAGTCTGTCGCAGATTTGCAAATTCTATTCTTCCAGCATCACATGATTTCTCTAGTAAATCTTTGAGGAAGACGATGCCATCTGTTCAGATACCGTCTGATGCTCCTCCTGCGTCATCATGGATGACGACAAGTAACTTACAGTTCCCTCATGCACTCTGGCTTCTTGAAACTGCTGGAAAAATTGTTGGACAAAGCAAGTTTTTAAAAGCTTTAAGTGGGAAGGTCAATGATACTACAGAGCCAGCTCTAGATCCTTCCCTACGAAGATTGTGTATGCTTTACTACCGTCGTAGCCACAACAGTTTTTCAGCATCTGAAAGGCTAAACCCGTCCCTATTTCTCTGGGATACACTAAGATACTCTGTGGTATCTACAGAAATTGCTTCTCGTGGTAGAATTGCAAGCTATTCTGAATCAAAGTCATGCATAGAATCTTTACGCCATGAACTGAATTCATCAAATGGATTTATACTGTCTCTGTTATTTCGTGTTGCTCACTCTGCGAGAAATTTGAATCGCCTTGAGGTTCTTTTGAGATTCGAAGGTCTACAACTGTTAGCGAGCTCTATTTGCTCTGGCACTTCTGGTGATAAAGATCTTCTGAATGCCACTAAGCGGAAAGGTATATAGTGCACACTTAATTTCCCATCTCCGCCTCTAAATATTATTCCCTGTATATGTTTCAATATCAATGTCATACTCTTGTTTCTGATAATTTTAATGGCAAATGTTAATATATTAATGCAAGAAGTGTTTGATAAATGTAGTCTGACAGCCTTAAGAAACCAAAATGTCATAACAAGGTAGTTTGATGCACTTCTAGAATTGGTGTTCTTTTACTCGGGCTCTTGTTTCACAGGAAACTCAAATACCTCTATATTTTGTACTGTTACCCAGATACGGGGATATGGCATTTTCTAAGAAACACGGATATGGGGATACATCTATACATACATACAGAGAGAGAGAGAGAGAGAGAGAGGGAGGGAGGGAGGGAGGGAGGGAGGGAGGGAGTGAGTGACGAGGCTTAAGATGATCCTGTTCTCCGACAGGTGTGAAGTGAGTGACGAGGCAAAGAAGAAGATTGTCGAGAACATCGTCGAGGCACTCTCTGAATTTTCAACATGTACAGAGGTACACAAGGACTATATGCTACTACAGCCAAGGATGCAGAAGAGGGGGGAAAAAGAGGTGGCATTGGGGTAAGGCAATGATAACATTACAAGTTAACTCGAGCAACAAACAGCTGACAAACCAGTCTTACATGGGAGGGAGGGAGGGAGGGAGGGAGGGCGGGAGGGGGGGGGGGGGGGGAGGGAGGGAGGGAGGGAGGGAGGGAGGGAGGGAGGGAGTTCTCTCTTCCATCGCCCCGCTGCATCAGCACCCACACTAGCAGTTGGAATGCTAGATGCATTACCATTCAAGCTTCCATCAATATCCATCGCATCTAACAAGATATGTCACTTGTAGTCTTGTAAGATCTGCAGTGGACCGGAAGAACCAAGTACTAGGCAGCACAGGCTGTGAGGCTATGCCTGGTTGCGGAGCTGTGGCAGCCGGCTGCCAGTAGAGACCCTGTTTCAGATGGTGGCACCACGATGGCCGGCGGATGGCGGATGGCGGAGGCACTGCGGCATATGGCGGCACCATGACGGCCGGTGGATGGCGGAGGCGCTGCAGCATACGGCTGCACCATGACGGCCGGCAGATGGCGAAGGTGCTGCGGCATAATGGTGGTCCTTGGTGTCCAGCGTCATCGTTGCTGCGCTTTGTGAGATGAGCGTCGTCGTGTCGAGGCCAGGAGATGGTGGCGGCGCATTAGACGTATCGAGAGCATATCCTGAATTATTCTGTTTATTTGAAAACCTTGTTAATCAAGAATACGTATGGGATATGTATCGGAGCGTATCCGATCTGTATCCTTATCCGAGAATGTATCTGATACGGATACGTGAGCTGTGTGCCGTATCTGTGCATCCTAGATTCTGCATGTGCATTTTTAATTGCATATACATTATGCACGATATCATACTTGAATATCCTCTCACATTTTTTCATTTTCAACAGGCATTTTGCCACCAATGGGTGACCCCACTAGTGAGGGTGGAGTCTTCCCTGATATCCAATTTTGGAAACAATGTGCGGATCCAGTCCTTGCTCAAGATCCTTTTTCGTCATTGTTGTCAACTCTTTTCTGTTTACCTGTTCAGTTTCTAATGTCCACCGAATTCTTCATCCCTTTTGTCCACCTATTCTATGTTGTTTGTGTTGTTCAGGTATGCTGTTTTGCCTTCTCCTGGAATGTGCATATTGTCCTTCTTTATTACTTCATTACGTTTTATGGCATGCATTGTGTTGTAGGCGTTGATAACATGCTATGGAGAAGAAACATTTGACAGATCAAGTTTCAGCAACTGCCTCCTTAATGATGTTTGCCAGACTATGTCAACATTTGATATTGCTAGAGAATATTTTGTATCCAAACACATTGATCCTTCTTGTCACCCAAAAGATATGGTCCGGAGATTGACTTATCCGTATCTTCGGAGGTGTGCATTACTATGGGAGCTTCTAAGATCGTCTTCCTCAGCACCTTTGTATGACAGTTCTAATATATGGGAAGGATCATCACATCTTTACTTGAATAATAGCGCAACAGACTCACTGGCAGTGGAGCTGAATGGGATAAGGGAATTGGAAGACCTGTTTCAGATTCAGTCACTGGATCCAATTCTCCAAGATGAATCTGTACATATGCTTGCGTTAAAATGGTCACAACATTTCTGCGAGGATTACAAAACCCGTAAATATAGAGGCGTTCATTTCTCTACCCCAGCAGTGCCATTTAGGCTGATGGAGTTGCCTCCTGTCTATCAAGTTCTCCTGGAAAGGTTTAATCTGAACCTAATTTTGATTGATTCCCTCCCTTTCTGGTTCTGGGTCTTCAGAAACCATATATTGCTTTTAAGGCTGAAGGCTAACACTTACTGTTTTTCCCATTAGATATGTCAAGATGCAATGCCCTGATTGCGGTTCAGTGCCTGATGAACCAGCATTATGTTTACTTTGTGGCAAACTATGTTCGCCTAGTTGGAAACCATGCTGCAGGTGATGGTGTTCATTTAGTTCTTGTTTCACTCTTGCTGGTTGTGTTTTAATTATGAAATGAGGGTAAACCTTTATTTTGTATATTGTGTGTAGGACTGGAAAGTGCCTTAATCATGCGTCTCAATGTGGTGCTGGCGTTGGCATATTTCTTTTGGTTAGGGTATGTATTAAGTTGTGACTGCATATCATTCTTGTTCTCGGTGTTGAGATTGCTTTCTTCAATTTCGTTGTCTGTTTTGTGCAGAAAACAACAATACTGTTGCAGCGATCTATTCGTCTCGCCTTTTGGCCATCTCCCTACCTTGACGCCTTCGGTGAGGAGGTACTGGATTAATTTAGGGCCATTTTGGTTTGAAGCCAAAATGCGCACTACCAAATTATTTGGCCCTACCAAATTAACTTGCCTAGGTTTTGGTAGTACCAATATTTTGGCATGGTAACAAACCAAGCACACCCTTAAATACTGAATAGCTTTTTGCTGGCACTAAAGCATGTTTATTTGCCCCACTATCCTCGCTTGCCTTGCTATCCTTGCATTCTTGTGCCAGCATGCTTCTATGCTAGTGTGCCTCATGAAATTATGCTCTTGCATGGACCTTGGCTGAGCAATCTTCTCCACCCATAATTCGATGAGCAATTGTAAGATCGAACACTAACTGCCTTGATGTAAAATACCATCATCAAATGAACTGAAGAATTATCCTGTCAATACCGTGAAGAATCCCATTGACTGAAACCAGACGTAACTTCTCTTTACTGCCACTGTTGAGTATACATACATGGAACCAGGGCAGGGTGCTGTGAAGATTTTTTACCTGTATGCATATCGTTTAAAACATTGCACCTAGGATGGATTGATGGCATATTGTTTGATTTCTAGATGGGATGAATTAGAGTATAGGATGCATGCCTTCTTGTAGATTATTGAGATATTTCCTTGCAATGCAAAGAAGCTATAAAGGTTAGGGTAATGCTACAAGGATGAGGCTTGTTCTCACCTGAGGTTGGGGCATATGCTACCAAGGATGTGTGAGCCAAACGACCCCTTGATGGCCTTGGGCAATGCTATGGGTAATTTCATTATATGTGATCCTATGCCTTTTTTCTTCTCATGTATTGCTATTGGTTGCAGGATCATGACATGCACAGAGGAAAGCCTTTGTATCTAAGCCAAGAAAGATACGCAGCCCTCACATATCTGGTAGTAGGCTCACCTGCCTTTATTAACGGCTCCATTTCAATTATCAGGAATTTTCGAATAACATGCCCTCCTTTTGACATGATAGGTGGCATCTCACAGCCTTGACAGGACTTCTGAAGTACTTAGGCAGACAACCATCAGCATTTATGGATCTGATTGAGTGCAGTGTGCTGTGGGACAATCTCCAAAGGTCTGTATCATCTATATTACCAAAAGCTAGTTTCTTCCCTTTTTATCAAACGATGTTAATCAGTATTTAAATCAATGAGGCCTTGTATCTTCCCCAGGATTGAGATAACCGGCAGATTGCCCTGCCCAAGTAGCTACTGCTGTTACTACTCATTTATGCATTCTATCCTATTCTGGCTGGGTGTCGTAAAGGGAATGAAAGAGTTTACATCTCCATGGTGGTCGGTGGTGACCACCCAACTAATATGTCCCAGCCATCCAGATTATTCTAATTTACTTGGTCACATTATTTGTCAGTATTACTCACGCCAGGCTGATACCATAGTAGCAATCCATAATTCTCACCAATTACCATCTTCTACCGAGACAACTATTGTTAGAAGTAGAAACTATAACGAGAGATGAACTGACTGACAACTACTGTAAAAAGTAGAAACTATAACGAGAGACGAATTGACATAGCTGAATGGTCTGCAAGGCTTCTTATTTACAGAAGATTATGAACATCTTCCTTCACTCTTGTTTATCAGTTATGGATAATCACCACCACCTAGCCTATAAACAATATTGCCATATTGCAATGTGACTGCTTTTTTTTAATATCAGTTTATTGTGTTTTGTCGATAGGATCTTGTGATGTGAATATTTTCTGGAGCTGTGCGGATGCAATTTGGGATCAATGCTTTTAATGGTAACAGCACTTCCTCACACAAGGTATAACCGCTATGCTCTGCTCATGCATGTAAATGCCGTTGTGTTGTACTGCGTTGTTTCCGTCTTATGATTCTTTTGCTCATCCAGATGGCACTGTTCTTCAGTTCTCTTGTCCAGGCGTGCCATGGTTATGCCCTGGTTGTTGCGCAAACTGTATAGTGATCAGATACTTTTTTTTTTGTTGATGACTTGGATAAATAATCTACTTTTCGCATTCGATGTCTGGATGGATGGTTGGAGTCGTTGGACTGCTGACCTTGTAAACATTCAACAATTTACCGCATGGTCGGTCTGTACAGTTTACAATTCCCCTAATCGATAGTTTGTCTTTATAGTAGTAACTATATTTTGTTTAATCATTGAGCGTTCCCACAGAGGTACTTCTTCGTTGTAGATATCACAGATTTGAGTTGAGATCCAGGGCAGTCCTAACTGCGATGCAAGTTAGGAACTGCACATAATCTCAATGCTGCTACTACAGTAGCTCTACTGCTTTTTCCATATGTGAACAGTATTTCGTAGATTTTGGACCCTTGAATTTGCATCAAAAGGTCCTAGTGTGACTGCTTATGTTGCAGTCACACTAGGGACTGCACCGGATCCAAATCCCACAGATTTATTAAACTTGTAAAATGATGATGCACGATAGGTTCACATACACGGCAACGATCTCAAGGACAGATAAAAATCTGTAGCTCGTAGAAGTTACGTCGAAGCCTTGGGTACCAAGGTCTTGACAATCTCCATGGCCGACACAAATGACGTCCCAACAATTCACGACCTGGGTCTGTTGGGTCTTGGAGTTGTAGGGGAGAGGCTGATCTAATTTGTATGCGCTGATGACTTTGTTGGCTCGGGTGAGTGCGTGTGCAAAGAAGAGGGGGGCTCGGCTCCGATGAAGGAAAGGTTCTTGCTAATCATTATGGTTGCGGGACAGATGCGGTAGAGGACCGGAGATAGGATGTCAGTGGGCAATTCCACTCCGCTTATTAGTTCATGGTAACATAAATTTTAGAAAAAAAATAAATTAGAAGTGGGATGAACAGGAAAAAATCCCATTTGTCCACCCCACTTACGTCCCTAGTAGGATTGACCGCCCAATTCCTAGTTGCGCCTAAATTCTCCACGTACAACAGATGGTATCTCCTGCCAGACTTGCTTAGCTTTAGTTTCTTTGTTTTTGCGTTGCTTTAGTTTCTTTGTTTTTCCGCCGCTAACATCATCGTAATTTCGACACAGGACCCAGACTTGTAACAGAGGCCGTGTATCAATATCCCGTGTAATAACAGAGAACTTTTTCACGGTCATGTATTTATACAACTAAGACGTTGGGCGGTTGAAGACCTACACGAGATTTTGTGCATATATGAAGTCTTTGTACAATAGTTTTCCACGTGTCATTTTTTCCAAGGAGCAAAAAACAATTCAGAGAACGGAAGAGCCAAAAACAATTCAGAGTACGGAGAGAAGTGGAACACTACGAGGTTTTCAAGTTTGATAATCGCTCGTTCGTCCGTTGTGAAGCCATATATAACAAGTGTCCCGGCATCCAGCCATTAACAACACGGAGAAAAGACTGATCATACAATAAAAGTTATGAACAGTTCGCGCAGCAACAGAACCGCGAAACCTTGCAGGGAATCAGAATGCGTGAGATAGGAGTCAGACGTTTATAAACATAAATGAGCACAAAGCGCACAGTGGTTAATTTATACTTCCTCCGTTTCACAATGTAAGTCATTCTAGCATTTCTCATATTCATATTGATGGTAATGAATCTACATAGATATATATGTCTAGATTCATTAACATCAATATAAATGTGGAAAATGCTAGAATGACTTACATTGTGAAACGGAGGGAGTACTACATTAGGCTTTGGGTGACAAAGCATTTTGTTCTCATTGGAAAATTACACATGGGTCTCAGGTCTCGTTGACAGCTCCAGAAAATATTTCACATCAAAAAAGCCTGTCGACATAACACAACAGTTAACCCACATCAGCACCGAGTGCAAACTAGCCAACTTGGATGGCATGTATTTGGGGAAAAGACAATATATTTGGCAAATTGACGACGAGGTACAAGGTGAAATCTTCCAGACAAAGAGTGGCAGCAGCAGTATACATTTACATTACGTTCGATCAAAGGTGGGAGTCAAAACGTTAGATAGGACACAAACTTTGCAGAATTCAACACGTCACAGAGTTGCAAAATAAGTTATATGCAAACAGTTTTGAAATATTTTCCTTCAAAGGGACGCAAATTCAACATGATATGATTCGTAGGTTACCTTGCACCAGATAGGTCCATCACCAAGAATCGCCACAGTAGGTAACTGTATCTGGCACATATGGCACAATCGTCAGCTCTGGTTCTCTCTTTGCAGTGAGTGCCTTAGACGCACGATACTCTGGATCATCTGTATTAACAACAAATTAAAGCAAACATCAAGTCCTGCAAATCTAAACTGAACATTGTCCCGCGTTAAAAAGATGAACAGAGGTAAACCTGATATTTTGACTGTGCAAAGAAGACTGGGACATGATATAGGCAGCTCTACAGAGTACATAATTTAGTACAGAGAGCAAGAGAGCAGATGAAATATTAAAAGAAGGTTGCGTACCTCTATATTCAAACGAAGTTCCATCATCATATAGAAGTTAAGGAAACAGAGTATGATTATATAAATGTAAACAAATAATAATATTGTGCCAGCCTAGCATTCATTGACGTGGTACCGTTAAGCACAAATGGACTTGGAATTGCAATGGACCAACAGGTATACAATGGAACTGTTTAAAAGTGAAGAAAGCACCCTGTAAATACACAGCTAGCTATGTAATACATCTAACACCCCTGCCCCCTCCTCTTGCTCTCTCAAACCCATGGCGGGTCAATCGCACTGAGTTTTCACAGACCATAGCTATGTTGAATTGTAGTCTAAGCCTTCATGAATAAATCTGTAACTACAAATATTATGATAATAAAGGTAAAAGAAAGGATATTGTACGTGACGAAGTGTGTATCCATAGAATACCACATCCTCTTCTTGTGAAGTATGTGATAGAGTAAACTGGTCTTCAAAGTCCAATTTACAGGAGAATGAAGTGTCATAAGATGAAATAACCCCAAGCCTTTTAACTTCCTTGTTAGATTGAACATGTACATCAATTTCTTCTTTAGGATTCGCAGTTGAAAAGACCTGCAACCCAAAACAAGCATAAACAGAAGTAAGAAAAAAATATGCAAAAGCAACAAGAAGATTGAAGAGGTGATGTGTGAATCTCAAACCTTCAATAGATAATATTTCCTCTCATCCTCTACAGGATTAAAAGAAGCATCTTCAAATGGTTTCACTTCCACAACTAGAAAGGGAAAAAATGTAACTAGTTTAGTGTCATCACCACAGCAAAATATAGTCAAGGAGGGGGACATGATAAAAGACAACCAGTAGAACCATAAGTAGCAATCATGATCACCAGAAATAATCAAGTACTCCCTCTGTCCCAGAATATAAGAAGTTTTAGAGTTGGACACGGTTATTAAGAAAATAAGTAGAACTAAATAGGAAGAGTTTGTGATTGGTTGAGAAGTGGAGCTTGGTAGGAAAAGTGATTGGTTGGGAAGTGAATGGAGAAGTTGCTATATTTTGGGACAAATCTTGTTAGCTATAAGTTCTTATATTTTGGGATGGCGGGAGTAGCATTCATGTTCATAATCGCTGGATTTTAGAAGTCATTTAATACAAGTATGATTAAAGGCAGGTGGAGCAGTATGCAGAACATAAATGTGTAAATTGTTTCTACACGTTTGATATTATCTCTAATTAAATTTAGAGATGAGTGCCATAACTGTCTGCAATTAGTTGTTAGATTTTGTTTGTACAAAGTAAGACAAGAAATTCACATTTCATCTAATACTACTACAATTAAAATTCAGGTTTAATAGGAGCAAGAAGGCAGGATGAACGAGGAGTGCCCTAGCGAATACACCCCTTACCACTCCCCCTTCTCCTTTTCTAGCCTCCCACCCTCATCAATGTTGGCTCAATGGTGTACCTGCTGCCTCAGCGAACACAACCCTCTGTGTTGTCATAGTTTCCCAGTAGTTGCCTGAAGCTGCACTGATGCCTGCCTGACACAGCTACCCCACCATGATGTTGGGGCTTGCTGACCTAACCAGTGAACCACAAATCCACAACTCTATAAAGGTGGATAATTGGCTGATAACCTGTGCAATTGCAACTTCACTGCCACCCTAGAATCGTGCAACTTCAAGGTGACCAGCATGAGCGTCTTGTCTTCTCTACTCCCTCCATCCCAAAATAAATCAACTTTTATACATGAAATCTAAATATAGGCTATGTCCAGATTCGTGTACAAAAATTGACTTAGTTTGGGACAGAGGAGTACCCTCCTATAGCCAATAAGGGCTCACACACTTCATCCTTACTTTCAGCAGTTTCAGGTTTGGACATCACTCCCTTTCTCTGCTCTCTTGAACCTGTGACATCTCCACAACCACAACCTGCACACTGACATGTGAGAATATCGGCTCCATTTTCTATCAGCGTGCCTTGCCCCCATCTCTTTCCTGATTGGGGAATCCTTCTTTAGCTTGATCTGCCTTTTTTTCTAGGAAATGTTGACTTTGCGTAACAAAAAGAAAAGGTTTTAACAGGTAGTGTACTCCCCAGTCCCCACTCTAAAAGAATCATCAACCAACAAAAAACTAAAGTGGTAGATGAAAATTTAACAAACTTCTAAATATTAAAGAAAGGTCAGAAAATAAGATATGTGTAGAATGTACCCCATAGTTTTCTGTATATCTCCAATGGATGCAAGCGCTTATACATAGGATAAAACTCATATCCATTGAAGTACACCGACCTCCTCTCAGAATTGTGAAATAGCTTCATTTCTTCTGATAGCATCAACCAGAGCCGTGCCCTGGGTTGCGCCTTGGTTATGGAGCCAATGCACACTGTCTCATTTTTGTCCTTCAAATATATACCAATAGGATCTCTGATGGCACTAGCATGCAGTTCATCCACAACTCCAGCCTACAACACAAGACCAATATACAATGTGTGACAAATAACCAAATCAAGACAATGAAAATGATATGGATGAAAGGTTGGACCTCAAATAAGAACATGATTCGGCCTCCTTCTGGCTTATAATCAAGTGTTTCTCCTGACATCACTTTAATGCCTACAAAGATTAATTCATCATATAAACCATATTACTATATAGATGCGTCAGCGTTCCCACAACTCCTATACCACGTGATAGTCAAGCTGCAGGTTTGTCCCTTAGTTAGGTTGTGCTTCTATAAGTATTTTATAGGTCAATGCTTTTATATAAGTTAGCTAGTTAGATTTAGATTAATCCATTCTACAACAGCCAAGATACTGTTTATAAGTATTACCAGTAATTATTGAACGTGAAAACTGGGTCAAACTGGTTTGAACAGGCCTACCCAGCAATATTAACAATGTATTTCAGGGAAAATCTAAGCAGTTCGATATCAAGCAGAAGTAGCAAAGTAAAGAAAGCAATTTTAAAGACATCATGACTAGAATGTTGTATTTGACTTGGTCTAAAAGAACATCTAATGAATATACGTATCATAAAGTTTAATCTCTCCGACCTGAAACTTCAATGGGCAGATCCGCAGAAGGGATTGTAGTTAAATTTAGACCTTATGGGATAATGATGATTTAGAAATTGCACACTAAAACACACAAAAAAGGCTACAATTTCTTTTAGAACCTTTCTTACTGCTGATCATTTCAAATGTATGTTTGACAAGGATAATAAATGAAGTATTTAATTACCTTTAGTCACAATCATGGCCTTCCTACGAAGACCCAAAAATGGTCCAAAAGAAAAATCATTGCATTGTGGTGCAACCTTGGTAGGGTAGAGCTTATAGTGACGATGGCATATCATATGTTTCTCATGTGATGACATTGGATCATCGGCCATCAGTTTTGGCTCAGCTGCAATTCAAAACAACAAACGAAATCAACAACATATGGAGCCAGACCAGCACCAAACTTTTTTTTCTACCAACTCACAGAAAGAGAGCCCGCGGTAAAAAGGAAAAGAAAAGAAACTGATCCTTGCCAAATATGCACACAAGCAAAGCAACAAATGTCCGCGACAAGAATGAAAACTGCAGGGGCTATAAAATTATTCTCCAGTTCTCCTACAAAACCTAAAAGAGTTAGCAAATGAAGCATGGAAGGATCACTAAAGCTTTTCCGGTGTAACAATTGTGCACCATATGCCAGTAACACATTGCTTCTACCTAGAGCATCACATGGATACTTTCTAGCTTGACGAAATATCGTGAGTTCTTAAGTATACGAAAAATCTTGTAGTAAATAGCTTACAAGTAGGTGTGAAATCAACAATATGAATCCCTGAAAACAAGAGCAAAAGAACAAGCCTTAGCTCATACAAAAACCAACACAACAGACTGCAGCTTCCACTAAGCCCCTTTTTTTTTCTTTGGGTAAGAACAAACAAATCTCTTAGCAAGACGCCCGACCAAATTAACTGAACGTCTGAGCCCCGCTCCTCTCCCAAATTCCCCAATTCATGTCACAGCTAGCAGAAGCAAGCTATCCAATATTGCAAATTAGTTTACAGAAACCACCGTAATCTAGTGTTGGTTTCTCACAAAGTCATCAGGAGGCAACCAGTAAAATCAACATAAGCTGCAACTGCTGCAAACCCCTCATTTAAGGAAACTATAACATAGGGTAGTGGACAATCAAAGCAAGGAAGGAAATAAGCAAGCAAAGATGAGATCTATACCTGAAATTTCCTTAGCTTTCGTCGAGCATCCTTGCTCAGAAGAGCCTTCGTGCACCACCTTGCCTCCTCCTCCTCCCCGACCTGTATACATACAGCGCACGCAAAGGCATCGCCGTATAAACCCAAGAACTCGAAACCATCAATATCCCAAAGAAATCGAGCAAAGAACCGCACTCACTGGCGTTCTCCACGGCCAAGCCACGCCGCCGCTTGTGCACAGCCACGCCAGCCTCCTCGGCCACCACGGGCATCTTCATCTTTCGGCGGCAGTTCTTGCTGTGGGATCGGCGGAGCCTAGGGTTGGGGTTGGCGTTGGGGTACTCGTACCCGCACTCAGGGCAGAGCTGACCCCCGCCGGCGCCGAGCGCCTCCTCCTTCCCCTCCGCACCCCGTCGCCCTTCATGGCAGCTGCTGCTCGGCTCGCCACCGCCAGTGGCCACCGCTGCTCACCAAAACGAGAGAGATGCGTCAATGCGCGTCAGGATTTGGGGTTTTTTCTTCTTTTTTTTCCCTTTCTACATCCACACAAAATCTTATATTATGAGAAGAAGAGTATATGCTACTTGTATACATAGGGTTAGGGATGTAGAAAGGCAGAAATAAAAATGGCATAAAAAAATCAGAAACGAGACTGTACGGCGTACGCACTCAAATACTGATAATAAAGGTAAAAAACACTGAACTGTAAAGTCTTACATTTAATTTTGCATAATAACTATATAATGTGACAAAATAAATTCAAGATTACACTATATAAACTGTAAATTGTCTCCATTCAAACCAAGTGCTCGACAACTCAAATTAGAGATTTTGTTGAGGAGTTGGTGGGACTCTAGACTATGAGTCAAATAAGGAAACAGATAGAAACACGGTAAATACTAGTATACTATAAAAGAGGTAATTTGCATAAGAATACAACAAAATTTGGAAACGGACGGTATATAGCAAAATTGTTTACGTTTTTTTTACCGTTTTAGTTTTCGTCGGTAACCATTTTCACATTGCTTGGCTAGTTAAAGTAGAAAACGAGCGTCAATCGGTTGGAAATTTCTATGACTGTTTTCACCCCTAGTTGTAGTAATTAGCAGTGTGCCAGCATATATACCCCACTAGCTTTGCCAATTGAAAAGCTCTTCTCTTCTATCATCCATCAGCTTCATCAATTACTTCAGCATGATATATCATTACTACTCTCTCCGTTCCAAAATATTGTATTCAGGACCAGATTAGACGCATACTAAGGTGTGTTCTTTACTACATCTTCCCAACTTCTATTCCCTTGTTTTTTCACGTGCAAGTTTCTCGAACTGTTAAATTGTGTTTTTTATAAAAAGAAAGATCTATAGGAAGGTTGCTTTTAAAAAAAATCATATTAATCCAATTTTTAAATTATTTTAAGCTAATACTTAATTAATCATACGCTAATCCATGCTTCATTTTACGTGTTGAAGGGTTGGGTTCCCAACCGCTCCTTCTGAACTCAGCAGCCTAGAACTGTGAACCTAGACTGGCAATCCAGATTTGTATTAGTAGGATGTGTCTAATCCGGTCCTAAGTTACTATATTTTGGGACGGATGTAGTACATGCTAGGCAATGCCACTGCTAGAATATGTAAATTCAATATTGTTTGGGGTGTTTTGGAACATGGGAATTCGAATAAAACACACGAATTATTATATAGTATGTTGAATCCCACATAAATGAAATACGACACGAATTATTGAATTCATTCGTTTGGACACGAATGGCTTATAGAAAAAAAAAGGAATTTTGATGTCAGTGTATATAGATGAAGTTCGAGGTCAGTTCTAAAATACTATATAGTATGTTGAATCCCACATAAATGAAATACAACAGGAATTTTGAGGTCAGTTCTAAAATAGATAAAGTTTTTATAATGAGTGTAGTCAAACCTAGAAATCTGAACTCACAAACAATATAAAAATATGTTAATATTTAATATCTGAAAATGGTATTGGTAATTTGTTATGAAAAATACTTTCATGTAGTTGTTTTTTTAATGATTTTGATGAAAAAAAAAGGTAATAATGCTCAAACATGTAGAAAGAATGGAGATAATTATTTATCTCTACTACTTGAAAAGTGAAGTCATCGTCCTTCTCCCCGCCATCGTAGTTCCTCACTTGTAAAAACTACCCCTCCTAAAAATCCAGCCCAGTATTAAAAAAAGAAACAATATTTCCAAAGGAGCCTATGCTTATAATCCTATGGAATTGAGGAATACGAATGTAAATTAATTGTGTAAGAATTTGAAAACTCAAAATCTTATGTCCCAAACAAAATTCATGAGTATATTCTTCATTGTTCCTATGAAAATCATATAATCCAAAGGAGCCCTAAATTATATATTCACCCTACTTTCTCATTGCCCCGCTTGGCATAACCGCAAACAAACTCGCTAGGTTATTGCTAGTTTTATATTTCATTTATATTGTTCAAATATATTTTAAAAAATAATAAATGTGAACTTTAGTTGATCTAAACTACTATTAATAATCCTCTATTAAATCATGCTCGGTTCATATGGAGCCACATAAGAAATCCTCACAAATTATGTTTCATTTAGTAAAACTAGAATAACAATTGTAAGTGTTTGTTTCAAATTGCACTAGTATTTCCTTAACTTAATAGTTCTGTACACCTGGCTCAAGAGGATCTATCCAATTTTTTTAAAAAAGAAAAACCAACAAGTAAATCTCTTTGGGGTAAACTGTTTCACAACCCTAGATTTATGCAAAATCCTCATGTGTACAATGATATATGGTATTTTCAAGCGTATATTTACATTCGTTGAGATGGTGATTAATGCATGTGTGAATAGCAGGGATAGCTATGATATGGGATGGAGATAGTATATGATATACTTTGGGAAAAAGCAAAAGTGCCCTTGCCATCCAAATTGGACTTGGGTATTGTAATGATGAGGGAAAAAAGTTGAAGACCAAAATAATGTATGGTATATTATATTATTGGGAACTTCTAAAGAAAAGCTTTGAATGCAATGTGTTCTTATCATAGAGCCCGGACAAATCGATTTAAAAGAAAAATGGTAATAACCTAATTAGGTACAAATAAAATGCTATAGTTTGGTTAACCCAACACCGATGATATGCTTGTACTAGATGTCGGTAACACATATTTTTAGATAATGAAAGTTTTTATTAAACTCAACCAATTATACAAAGGTGATACGACCGTCTAAGAACATTCCCCGCATCTGCATAACTAGTATGCGCACAACCAAACCAGTAACACTTATATCACGAAAACTACTCTTACAGGCAAAATCCAAATGAAGCGCACAACCAATATATAAGGTTAAGGTGGTTAGCATCTTTTGCCGACCAAATGACCACTTAAACGAACCACTTCTTTTGGGTGCAGGGGAGCTAGTACTGTTGGATATTATATACCGGAACTTCTGAGCTTTCTTTCTAGCTAACCCATGAGATCGATCTTCATCATTAGTTGCTTGGGTACTGCTACTTGATTCCAGTCAAGAGGCTCAAGAGCATACTAATGGGAATTGGGAGGTCATCAGTGCACTAATGAATTAAGAATTGATAAGTAAATTTCTTTTCATCAACTTAATTAATTGGCAAACCAAACCCCTCATTAATCTGATATGATAATAAGTGCAGTACTAATTAAGGAGAGAGATCTAGTTAGTGATATTAGCTAGGTATGCAACCCGGCCTCGATGCGAAGTTGATTTGGTCATCAAATATACAGGAGTATATATGTATATGTATCTAGTACTGCATGAAATAAATGAAATCAAAGTGCAGCTTAGCGCGCGCGCCTCTGCATCGATTAAAGGGGTAGCTAGCTAGGTCGATCGGGAGTTCCTCACCTCTAGCTAGACCCATATTCTCATCTTTGCATTATTTACTTCGGCGAAGAAGAGGAGGGCGGCCCGAATCGCAGATGCGCGTCGCAACTCAGCTCCATGGCGGCCAGCCGGCTCGCCCGCCGGCGGCGGCGGCGGCGGCACATCTGATCTGCTCGCGTCGAGAGAGAGAGAGAGAGAGAGAAAGTGAGGGGAGAGGGGAATCGAGGGGATGCGTCCGTACCTGACCTGACCTAACCTGCCTACTGGAGCCTCTACTGGGAAAGCGGATCCTCGCACCTGACGTGGTCACTGACAGGTGGGCCCGTGAGCGGTGGGGCTCAAATGTCAGCCACCACGTTCCTCTGACTTGACGTATGCAGTATATGTAAAGAGAAGATAATTACACCAATGCCATTTTTGATGCATCTTTAACCTTATCGAGTAACGTACGAGGTACTAACTACTGCCTTTTCTTTTTACGGCTCATTTTTTTTATTATTATTCAAGGGTACATGAAGTTAATTAGGTATTGTAAAGTTAATAAATAAATAAAAATAAAATAATTTCCTAAGAAATTTATTTATATATAAGTATCTCTCTAAATACATGTACTCTCTGTTTTAAGACGTTTTGATTTTGATTAAAGTCAAACTACTTTAAGTTTGGCTAAGTTTATAGACAAATATAGTAATATTTATAGTACTAAATTAGTTTCATCAAATCAATAATTGAATATATTTTCATAATTATCGACGGGGGATACCCGTAGACCGGATATAGAGGGTATTGGGGTACGCTGGTACGAGGATCTACGTAATACGACATCGAGGAAACAGAAAACAGAGATTATACTGGTTCAGGCCCCCTGATGGGTAATAGCCCTAATTCAGTTGATATGAGATTATATAGTGAAAACCACATACTACAAAGGGAATAGCAGAATTCGATGATACCGACG
This sequence comes from Oryza meridionalis, assembly GCA_000338895.3. Taxonomy (NCBI): domain Eukaryota; kingdom Viridiplantae; phylum Streptophyta; class Magnoliopsida; order Poales; family Poaceae; genus Oryza; species Oryza meridionalis. The sequence goes on from CM002524.2 coordinate 2,336,050, forward strand.
AGACCATAGTCGAGTTGGTTCGACTAGATCACCCGGCGACTTGGCTTCTGTAGACTCCGGACTCGTAGGCTGTGGTAGGTGTGTTGACAGTAAGATTCGATGTCTTAGGTCCTCCCGGGGATCCTTTTTATACCGCAGGTCAACTGGCCTCCAAGTAGGACTCGGAGACATCGGACCCGCATGATACAATGACGACCCGGTTCTATCCGAGTGGGAATCTTTCCATATGTGGATTCCTTGGTGAATTTCCTTAGTGTGTACAGAGAACGTCCGTATACGCGCAGATATACCATATCGATGCATGACATATACCCAAGGGTAAAGGGTATACCTTATCCGTAACCCTGGCAATAATAAATTTGTATAGGGTTGAAAATGTTACTACTCTTTCTGTTTCAGGTTATAAGTCAAAAATTGCTTTAAGTTTGAAGTTTGTAGAAAAAGTAGTAATATTTTTAACCCAAGACAAATTTATTATGAAAATACATTCAAGAATTTATTTGATGAAACTAATTTATTATTATAAATATTATTGTATTTGTCTATAAACTTAGTCAAACTTAAAACAATTTGACTTTAACCAAAGTCAAAACATCTTATAATCTAAAACGGATGGAGTATTTTTTTCTACAAACTTGATCAAACTTAAAACAGTTTGACTTTGACTAAAGTCAAAACGTCTTGTAACCTGAAACGGATGGAGTACTACATACATACAGAGAGAGTGAGAAACATACTCCCTCCGTCTCAAAATAAGTGCAGTTCTGCATTGTTCGTATTCAACGTTTGGCCGTTCATCTTAATTGATTTTTTTAATGATTAGCATTTTTGTTGTTATTAGATGATAAAACATGAACAATACTTTATGTGTGACTTTTTTTTATTTTCTCATAAATTTTTTAAATAAGACGGATGGTCAAACGTTGGACACATATATCCACGGCTGTACTTATTTTGGAACGGAGGTAGTATTCATTCTTTTGCATATCCTCAAATATGGCGTTAATAAAGAAATTACTGACCTGAATCCTAAGAATCATCAGCGATTTGACGGACAAGACCGTAAGTGCCATCATTTTGCTTTTGACGGTTAAACTATATGAATAAAATTCTTTGTCTATAGTTTTTTTCCAATGTCTTTGTCTAGTTTTTTTTGATGTGAAAATGAAAATGATGACAGATAAATGTTTCAAAATTTGTCTCTATATCCAAAAGTAATTAAGCTGTAGAGGTTTTTTCGCACAAATTTTGATCTCTAGCCTAGGATTTGCCTTCCATAGGTCCTGGGCGGTGACTCATTTTGAGTCTTCTTTTTTTCTTTTCCTTTTTTTTTGAAAAAAAAATCATCGTAGAATTAAAAGTTTCTCATTTTTATTTTTTACTTAAAAAATACCATGCATTACAAAGATGAAAATAAAATATATTGAATATTAATATGCGTTTGATGCCATTCCCTGTATAATTACAATTGAGCAGACAAAAATTTACAACCAACATTTTTATATCCATTGTTGTAACTAAGAAATAATGAAAATTGTAACACACTACTCCCTCCTTCCCAAATTGATCATCATATACGTTTATACACCAAGATTAAGGATAATTTCAATCACATCAATTAAGACACCGTACACACATTCTCCCACAATGTATGCATCGATTAAAACACCATAACAATTACACATTAGCATGCACACATTCTGTCATGCTGCATTAATTGTATTCTGATGAAATCCGTATCTATACGGTTATATGATGATTAATTTGATAAATTTTAAATTTCATTATATGATGATAAATTTGGGAAGGAGGGAGTATCTCGATTGGCAATCTCTACTAAAAAACTTTTTTTTAGCGACATTGGCCTTTTATTTTTCCAGGCGGATATGACCCTCGGAGTCAAATATTGGCCTACGAAAATATAAACCGAGGTGGATTTTTGTCATCCGCTTGGGAAAATCAATTTTTCCAGGCGGATCACTGAAGAGGTCCGCCTGCGAAAATCACCTTAAAAATGATTTTTGCATGCGGAACCTTATGCGGTCCGCCTGCAAAAATCATACCTACCTAAAATAAATCTTAAGTCATCCTTATCTTCTCCACCACCACTCCCCACCGACCACCACTGATTTTCCTCTCAACTCTCTATCTCTCCCTCAACACTTCTCTTCTCCTCTCCACCCCTCCCCACCGGCTCACTCTCCTCCCCTCCCCTCCCCTCCCTCCCTCCCAATCCGAGCGGCGGCGGTGGCTCCCCGTCTCTCCCTCCCCGCTGGAGGAGGGGGAGCGACGACGACGGCAGCGGTGCGAACGCGCGGACGGTGACGTCGGCGAGGACGGGCCGACGGTAGCGGCGGCGGCTCCCCCTCTCTCTCTCTCTCCCCGCTCCTAGATCTGGCTGGAGAAGAGGGAGCAACGGCGGTGGCGCAGAAGGGGCGATGGCGGCGGTGGCTCCCCCTCTCTCCCCCCGCTCCTAGCTCTGGCCGGAGGAGGGGGAGCGACGGTGGCGGCGCGGACGAGGTGACCGCGGCGCAGAAGGGGCGACGGCGGCTCCCCCTCTCTCCCTCCCGCTCCTAGATCTGGCCGAAGGAGGGGGAGCGACGGCGGTGGCGCGGATGCGGCTCCCCTCCCCTCCCTCTCCCAGATCCGGCCCCTACGAGGAGAGGGGAGGGTGGTGGCGGCGGTGGACACCTCCCTCCCTCCCAGATCTGGCCTGACGGGGGAGGGGGGCGGCGGCAGCCACCGCATGCAAAGGAGTTCGCCGGCGAAGATGATTTTTTTTATAAGTTTACATGTTGATTGATGTTAACTTGCAAGTTGATGCTGTGGATTTGAATCCAATTCTTTTGTGTTGATGTATGGATGTTAGTGATTGGATTTTGTTTCCTGAATGAGGTTTGTGATTTGAAACTTAGGGAGGGGTGGGGCTGACGGGAATGTTTTTTATGGTGCCGCGAGTATTTTCGCAGGCGGGGCTACTGTAGCGCCTGAAAAGATCCCACCTGTTGCCTGTGAAAATCATAGTCCGCCTGTAAAAATAGGAGATTTTTACCATCGTTTAGATGCAGGCAGAAGGTTTGTCCGTCTGTCAAAACGTGTTTTGACCGCCTGGGAAAACGTCTTTTCTAGTAGTGAATGTTAAGGCCAAACCCTCGATGATGCATGTTACCAACATCTGTTTCGGCCAAAAGAATTGGATTGTTCGTGACATATGAACTACTCTTTTTCAGTTAGCTATGGCCCCCCGTGACTGTAATAAGGTGGCTCATGCCTTTGCTGCTGAATGTCCGCCTGGTTGGAATGTTTGGTTGCCAGCGATTTAGCTGGATCATTAATCTAAAGTCATCGGTTCATCTTAAAAATAAAAAACCATCCTCACCACCAAAAAGATGATCAATCAATCATCCACCGGCCGACTCTCGTGGCTAAGTCTAAACAAAATAGAACCATCTTGACAGTTAAAAACAAAAGTATTATCTTTCTTTATTATTAATAAACTAATGTGAAACCAAACATTTAGTTTGTTTAGAGTATTTTTACATAACTGCAGGCTCCCACACCTCTTGGACTAAATTTCTCACGCACTTTGAAATGAGACGGTTGGCTCTCTCCCATCCTTCACGAGCTCCTCTTAGATTGGGTAAGCGCTAGATTTGCTAGCTGACTTTGATATACTCCTAAGCTACAACGAAAATCATCGTAAAAATAAATAAAAACATTTTTATTGATTATTGAGAGGGAGGGAAAGAAGAAGATAGGGGAGATATATATGTAAAACGAGATGATCTATTAGTGTGTGATTAATTAAGTATTAATTATTTAAAACTCAAAAAATGATTAATATGATTTTTTGAAAGCAATTTCCTGTGAAACTTATAGAAATTAACCAAACTGCTCAGTGGTTTGGGAAGCTTGCGCGTAAAAAATGATACTACCTCCTTTTTCAAAATGTATAACGCCGTTGACCTTTTTATAATGTTTGACCATTTGCCTTACTCAAAAATTTAATATAAATATGTAAAAGTGTAAGTTGAGATTATATTTTATTTGATGACAAAACAAAGTCACAATAAAATAAATGATATTTATATAATATTCTTTAATAAGACAAATGGTCAAACATTTTATGCATTTTAAAATGGAGGGAATATATATCTTCTCTCTCTCGTAGGAACAAATACAACAACCTTATTGCAAGAGGGCACTAATTGTTTATTTTTTCCCTTATTAAGTGAGCTCACATTAATTTCAGGACGCCTGGCTAATCTTTTCTTTCTATAAAGCTAATGCCCATTAAACACCTAAATATTAACATGCAAGCATACTATTTATTATCACTTCTAAAATCTACCAACAGACATGCCACGTCAACCCATTAAGCACACAAAGCTTAACATGTAAGCATATAATAATCATGTCTACAATTTATTTTATTCTAAAACTAAACATAGACATGCTAAATCATCATTCTCAAATCATTTTCATAATATTTCAATCCAAGTCATTTCATCATTTCTCCAATATCTAACATATATCCTGCAACAAAGCGCATGTCATCATCTAGTGAATTAGCTAATGATATACTCCATATACACCCTCCGTCCAAAAAAAAAGTTAATCTATAATATGTCACATTCAGTACTAGATTGGTTTTTTATGGGACGGAGGGAGTACATAGCAATATACTATATAGTGCAAAGTATAAGCTTATCAATTTCTAGTTGGTGAGCGTGTACGCACATTGTAAACCTCCAAAATATCACATGTTTGCTATTACTCCATGTAAGCATTATTTTTCGGGGGAAATATATGTGTGCCGGGTTATTCGTTCGAGTTAAGTATAGTTTGTCAATGTGGCATTTGTCGTTGGGTTTGCAATTAGCGCTCCTCAGATATTGTTTGTGGAGTCCACAATAATCGTTTGTGGAGTCCGGTGAAGCCTATCCAAAATCTACGAATCAGCTAAAAACCTCGAATTATATGTGTTCCCATGAAGACAGCCGAAGGGGATGCTGGTCTGTCAAGTGGTGTGCATGTCACTGTAGACTGTAGTAGAGGCTTTTGAATGTAATCGTTGCGACAACGCCGTTGCCTCTGTCTATTTCATCCTTCAATGTTGTATTGTTTCAGCCGCAGAGTTGTTTCCGTAATTCAGGTTACCCTTATATGTCAAAGGGGTGGACTTGTTCTATATGTTATTTTGCTCCTAGCGATGTACCGGGGATCTAATTCCCTTGAACCTTGTCTTTAATTTTTAATAAAGTTGGTGTAAAAAAAATCTATAATAAGCTTCCCTTGTTTTCAAAAAAATATATATGTGGAAGGATAGCATCGCCACAAACCTGATCTATATACCATGCATGCTGTTAGTGGTGGGATCTTTCAGGGGCTTTATGGAGATGAAGTACTGCATGCATATTACTATATCAAAATGTTTGCCTCGAGCCGAGCATGTTTGTTGCATAGTGCAATGCAAAGAAAATTACTATATCAAAAGTACTCCATGCCGAGGGACGCGGCGTGGACGGCGTCCTCCATGCTGACGGGCTCGCGGTGGCTGCGGCGCCTGCTGCTGGGGCGGTCGGAGAGGTCAACACGGAGCTCGTGGCCCGGCTGAAGGAGGCCGCGCAGGAGGTAGCCGTGGAGGTTGCGGCAGGCGTTGCGGGCCATCTCTTCGTCGCCTACACTTGTTGGTGGCTAGGTCAGCGGCGAGGCAGAGGGAATGGACGGGGCCGATGAGTTCGCAGGCATCATAGAGCTCGTCATCGGAGGCGTCGAAGGCGATGTTGCCCACGAAGCCTCCGGTTCTCCCCGCCTATCGCCGGCGGTGCTCCTCCCCCGTCGTCCGTCCGCCGCACTGGATTTCCTTCCCGTCGGCCCTCGCAAATAAGATGGAGACCCATATGCCTATGGGACCCACGTGGGTCCCACATTGACCCACGTCGAACAAAACAAAAACAAAGCCACATTATAAGTTGAGGAATGTCATACATTGGTCTTTTGGTTTAGGAATGATTTTGTAATTCGGTGAAAGACGAGGGTCGCATGTACTTTTTTCAACTTTAGCCTTAGTGCCAAGTTCTCCTTTTAAGGGCCCCTTTGAGTTGCAGGATTGAAAAAACGGAGGAATAGAAAAAACACAGGAATCTGATAGGAATGCAAGTGTAAAACAGAGGATTGCAAAACACAGGAAAAACACAGGAATGACCGTTTAATTGGACCACAGGAAAAACACAGGAATCAGATGAGAGAGATAGACTCAGGGCCCCTTTGAATCATAGGAATGAAAAAACGGAGGAATAGGAAAAACATATGATTCTGACAGGAATGTAAGTGTAAAACAGAGGATTGCAAAACACAGGAAAAACATAGGAATGACCGTTTGATTGGACCACAGGAAAAATACAGGGATTTGAGGAGAGATAAAGACTCAAAGGATTTCTTCCATGAGGTTCTACCTCTTGTTAAAATTCCTCCAAAACTTGTATGGGAAGAGGCATTCCATATGAATTTCATAGGATTCAATAGGGTTCATTCCTTTGATTCAAAGGGCTTTGTAGGAAAAATTCCTATAGGAATAAAATCCTCTAAAATTCCTATGAATTTCCTTTGAATCAAAGGGGGCCTCAAAGGAAATTTTCCAATAGGTCAGAGTAGATGTTAAATTTCCTATGTTTTTACTCTAGAATCGTAGGAATAGGAAAGTTTCCTACGTTTTACCTTTTCACATTCCTGCAAATCAAAGGCATGAATAGTGTAGGATTTCAATTCCTTTGTTTTTCCTCCATTTTTCCTCCAATTCAAAGGGGGCCTAAAGGAATAAGTTCATCTGAGTACACCAAATCCGATTTCGTCCTAGAACCCAAAAACCAGATACAACCGGTCCCTGAACTGTCAAAACCGGTGCAAATGAGGTCCCTCGGCGGTTTTGAAGGCGGTTTTGGCTGACGTGGCGCCTACATGGCTGGTTTGACTAGGTCTCCATTCCACGTGGCATTGACGTGGCGCTTATGTGGCAATTATATTGCAGAAAGATAATAAAAACCATGGCCCACATGTCAGCTACTCACAGAAAGTAATTTAAAAATGGTGGGGCCCACGTGGCCCCACATGTTAGCCTCACTTCCTTCTTTCCTTTCCCTTCTCTCTCTTCTTCATCCTCAATCCTCTCCTCATCCTTCTTCCCTCTCTCTCTCTCTTCTTCTTCTTCTTCTTCTTCTTTCCGAGCAGCGAACGAGCGGGTGGGCAGCAGAGCAGGTGAGCGAGGCGGGCAGTCCGAGCTCTGGCGGCGACGGCTCGGCGTGCGCCGCGTCGGGGGTGAGGGACTCAGCGATGGGGCAAGGAGGCAAGCCTTGATTGGGGAAAGGAGGTCGTCGGCGGGGTGGTAGGCGCTGCGGTGGGGATGGTCGGCGCGGCGGCGGCCGCAGGCGTCTTCTTGGAGGAGACCGGCGGCGTGGTGGCACCGGGGGAGGGGGGTGGATGGATTTCAGGCTCACAGAAGCAGTCGCCTCGCCTCCGCCCTTCGACCGCGACCCATCCGCACCCGTCGCGATGCCCGTCGTCGTGCCCGACCCCGCGTCGCCGCCAGAGGCGGCGTCGGCGAAGAAGGGGGTTTTCATGCACCGCATCTTCCCGTTCATCCTCGCCGCCAACATCTTCATCGGAGGACCACCCCTCGTGCTTGGATCCATCTCCCTCCCTCCCTCCCGTGTGGTAGCCATGACAAGGCGGATGCGATGCCACTGCAACGAGGCAGCGGGCGGCGATGCGGTGGTGGCTGCTCTCGCTCGCCGCGACGGGCACCACCATCACCGCCGTCGCCGCGCTGCTCGCCGTCGCCCTCCACGTCTCCTCCTCCTTCGCCTCTGGCCCCGATTCCTCCTTCAGCGTGTCCTACCGCCTCTCCAAGTTAATGCGTGCTGCATCAATGTGCCCTTCTCCGCGCCACGACCCCTTAGATTGAACTCTCAGGGTGTGCTACTAACTGACGGGTTGCCTCCTCCTCGCTGTCGCCGACGCCACAGCAGCCGCGGGAGGTCGGGGAGCTGCGGTGGGAGCAGGAGTTCACACCGCCGCAACTCGCTTCGCCCCAGCCCGCTGCTGGAGGCGACCTCTGCAACATGGCCCCACCTTTTTTATTATTTTGTGTGTAATTGACAGGTGGGTTCCATAGTTTTTTATTATTTTTTTTAAGATCCAATTGCCACGTAAGCGCCACGTCAATGCCACATGGGACGAGAACCTAGTCAAACCAACCACGTAGGCGCCACGTCATCTAAAACCGGGCACAATACTGTTGAGGGACCTCGTCTGCACGGTTTTGGTAAGTTGGGGATGTGTTGTATCCGGTTTTATGGACTGAGGACGAAAATCAGACTGAGCAACAAATTAAGGGACCTTAAGTGAACTTATTTTTCTCCCCGAAAAAAAATAGTGAACTTATTTCTCTTTTTAAAACAAGCCCAGTGCCAAGATATTTTGAGACGGACGTCACAAGCCCATAGCAAATGAAGCATCGGCCCATACTGGCCCATCCAGACGAGGATGAAGGGGATACTCTCGTAGTATCACACACTTCACACCACGTCACCACGCCCTCTCTGCTCAGCAGATTAAACAAGACAAAAAAAAAAAAACAACGGCGGGGCGGGGGCGGGGCGCCGACATGGACGGCGGCGGCGGGGGCGATCCGGGCGGCCGGGTCGGAGAGGCCAAGGCGGATGCCACACGCGCTGCGAACAAGCGAAGGGCCCCATCGCCAGCCGGGGGTGGGGGAGTTGAGGCCAAGAGGAGGAGGAAGGACGCCATGGGCTCGTCGGTCTCCGGCAGCAGATCTGGTGGCGGTGGGGGCAGGAGGCTGCGACATGGTCGAGGTAGAAGAGCTCGTGCCTTCAGACGCAAGCTTGAGGAGGTAATTCCTGTCACGGCCCGAGCTCGAAATGGATGCACATATTCAGACTTCTCACATAATATTCAGAAAACTCAGATTGGACATGGATAAATTTAGGGATCTAGGGTTCTATTGTTAGGAATAAACTTGGGCGCGTGAATGAATTGGTCGTGCGCCGTTGGGTTCGACGTGCGCGAACGGGAGCGCCGCTACGGGATCTTACACAGCGTCCACATTCTCTGTTTTGCAAGAAAGGAAAAAAAAAAGAAGGAAAGAATGCAGAAAACGCTGCAAGTTTTATACGAAAGCACCAAAACACGTGTGCTCATCGTTTTGTCGATTCTTCTCTCTCTCGCGCGTGTTTGCTACATCGTCTGTTGCAGCTAACAAGTGGTATAAGAGTGAGGCTACACCCCTGGCATGATGTCACTCCCCATAAGAGCTGAAGACCTATGCAACCGGCGGCTCTCCGTCTTGGCCCTACCTTGCCACGTGCGCCGGAGTAAGGGAGGTCATCGTCGATCGCCTGATCAAGTGGAGCTCAGGTTCTGTCGTCTACCCCACGTTGACAAGGACCAACTACACTGAGTGGTACATGGTGATGCGTGTTATCCTGCAGGCGCAAGGATTGTGGGAGGCAACCTGCTGGCTAAGGGATGACTTGACCCTATGACTTGTAGTCTAAGACTTGACTCCCTAAGGAAACTGATTCCCTAAGGAAAAGACTTTATTGACTGCAGCAGCAAGGATTATACTACTACCTCGAACTTTTCTGTATTTGAATTCATTGCAGTACTTCATTGCAGACTTTGTTGGCACATTTCTCTGAACTTTTCTGTACTTCATTGCAGGAAAATAAGAATTCAAATAATAGACCCCGTGCCTCAAATGTGGTTATTGCTTATACGCCTAACCTCATTCGGCGGTAAATTCTTTCGGAACACATACACACAAATATATATGTATGAAATGCAATTTTAGTTGATATCTAAAATGATATTTGTTAATAGGTATGGGACTCTCTTGAGAAACATCTCATTTCTGCTTCCTTATGATGGTCAAGGAAAGGCATATGCTTGTCCTTCGGACAAAATCAATGTGTTTCTTAAATGGAGCAGATGCAACTTTTGTCTCTTCTTTGAGGTATAATGAATAATCTGCTTTTTTTTTACACGCATAACATTATTTTCATTCATTTAAGGTAATCTTTTTTTTTCCTTATGTCAGTGGGCAGAAGGTGATCAGATGATGATTTGTCATATGTTCAATACATTGAAAGAGATTCACATATCGTTTCTTATAAATCCATGTAATTTCAATGTTTTTTTACAATTTTAAATAAGAGTAAAATTTTCAAAACCCTTGTTTTGGGGTTTTCTTAACGCAAAATCCTAGGTTTTATAATTTGTTTCAAAGAATGGTAGATTTTGTTACAAAATGTTTCATGAAACCAGCGCAGATTTGGATAAAACCAATTTTCTGGATCTGCCACTGCATAAAACCCAGATACACTTATATAATCCGATTGTCAACAGTAATTAATTATAATATTGATAATTATGATGATTTCTACATGATGATATTGATAACAATTAAAATTTCTTGCAGCATTCCTAGATGAAAGTATGGAAGTGAAAGTAACAAATCCTTTACTTTCATTTTCATCCAATTTTGTTGAAGATGAAACTTGGGCTCTTGTGAAGGAGATGCTAATGATGGTAAGAACTCATTTTATTCAATTTTTTGGTTCAGTTTTTAGCGTGTATATAAATGCCATATCTGATATTGTTAAACAGATGTTTTCTCCAGTTCAAGAAGATGAGCTGCATCAGAAGGCTGCTTTACGGCCATAATTTCCTACATAGGTTATACTTGTATAGGAATGTAGGAATTAGGATAGGATATAGAATGCAGTAACAACCAATATGTGCCAGTCCACTGTATCTTATTTCTGTGCAATCGTGGCTTCTATCTCATTTGTTAGAGAGTTAAGGAGTATTCTGAATCACCTGTTTGGATTGCACATTTCAATTCCTAGTCCTATGGTCACAATACTTTACCTGATCATTGGTGGCAGTGCATAGTTGCACTTCTATTTATATTTCCCAGTACGATAAGTGCATTGACACAGCAATAGTTAACATAAAAACAATTTAGCGATAAATTGTGGTCAATCATGCATCTGCACCACGGAGATTCTCTGAATTTAGAGAAAATTTAAGTCCTTTTGTAGGATATCTGAATAATACTAGCAATACAAATTATAATATACATTTAATTTTTTTTTCGTCTTGAACACAAATTTAAACACGGTTATTCATAAAATAGGTATATCCTGTTTCTTTATCGTTATATTTTGTTTTGGCATTAAAGTATTGATGTTAGTTGCATTTATGGCATTTATTTTTTATTCTTAATATAAACTAACAATATATGGAATTGTATTTTCAGACAAGAAATGAGTTGAAATTATCCCCAGATATATATTACTGTGTGCCAAATGATAAACTTGGATGCTGCACTCTCCACTCAGTTGCTTTGAATAATCAGAACTATTTATTTTTTTTGGAGAATGGCTTGGATTTATCACATTTTGAAGGTTTCTGTTTGACTTTGGAAGAATTTCTCGAGAGGAATTCTTTTCTGAAGATAAAGCATATTGTTGGGTCAAGGAATGATGAGGAATGTAATTTTGTTCGAAATATTGCTAAGGCAATTATTCGTTCCATGCTGTCACACCTTGTTAACTTGTTCTCTTTGGGGAAATGTTTGACGATGGGAACAGACCTTCTGAGCAGGAGGAAAATTCTTTTAAAAGGATCTGATGTCAAGTTCTTTCAACTTGAAGTGATTGCATATGAGGAGGATGAAGCAATAAATAATGTGCTGCAGGTTGTTGAGTTGGTTAAAAGTTGTTTTGTTGGGGAAATGATACCGGCTGATCTGCAAGGTGATCTACATGATTTAGAGGAAAATCCTTTGAAGAGACTTGAATCAGTGATAGACAGCAGCTCATTAATGTCAGCTAAAGAGAAGAAAGGATTATTGGTCAATTTGCACACTGAATATAAAACCAATATTAGTCCAGCTATTAGCGAAGATGATCGTGATAGTTTATTTAAGCACATCCCGTATTTGGACTGCTGGATGAACAGAACGGAAGACAATGAGTATCTAAAGCTCGTTGCTAATTTGGATTCAAAAAAAGTGGCTTTGAAAGTTAACAAGGTTGGAACGGATAAGAGAAAACCATCTAAAAATGGTATCTTACAGTTTGATTTTATGAGGAATTCCGATGTTCATATACCTGAAAAGGCATTAAAGGTAAAAGGATAGAATTTGATACTCTTTTATGTGTTATAATATCTTCCTATTCTAATTATATCTACTCTCTGCAGGATGGTATCACCCCCTTTCGTTTGTCATGGACAGATTATATTTTAACTTCCCGCTACCCAACGTACTTGCGTGCCATTCAAAAAAGTTTGGAACCATACATGAAGTCAAGAAAGTAAGTTTTGTCTTTACACTTCCGTTTCTGGTATTAGATATTTGATGATATCAACAGTTCTATTGCTTTCTATCCCGCAAATGCCAATCTCTGAATTATCCTTTCCTTGTTTGGTTCAGGAAGTTAAAATGATGTTACCTCACACACAAAGAGGCCGGGCTGGATTTTCATTGGAACACAATGTGGTTGATTTGATGGAGAAACTGGGGTTGGCTATACATCCGCTGGGAGTAGGACCGATTGATTTTCTCATACATCTGCTATTCATGACAACTTGGATTGGCTGAATAGCATTTTTGTTGAGCATGCCTGAAAATCTGTGCAGACATCTGTTAATGTTTTTATTTGTTTGAACTCGTGGTAGCTTTGTGCGGAATCACGTTTTGGTTGAACTTGCCTGACAATATGTGTTCAGAACAGCCGCACAGCACAGGTGTAGTTTGCTCGATGTGTTCGGAATATGTGGTTTATCTCAGTTCGTGACAGCTTCGTGCTAATCACGTTTAGTTGAGTATGACCGAAAATGTGTGCACGTATTGGTGGTGTTTGCTCAAATATCCGTGCTATTGTTTTTTTCATGTTTTGGAAGTCTCTGCATGCTTTGTGGTGTGTCTTCATGTGTCTATACCATACTCCCTCTGTCCTAAAGGGGCACATCCCTTTCTTCCTATGTTGAGTTGTTGCGGAACGGATGGAGTATGAGACATTCTTTTTCACTACTTGTAAGATCGACAGATAGTTAATTATTCCTTGTTTAGTAATGGCAAATAGTTTCTGTTTATTTTCCCGTATGGCTTTTCTTGGAACGGACGAACCAAAGGATTTTATAGAAGTCAAACATAGCAAATATACTGCCTCTAGGCGGTTTTTTTTTTCACGTAACGTTATATAAATTAGCAAAATTGTATGTGCGTTGCAACGGAAAGAAAAAAACGAGAAAATTAAATTAAAACATATTAAATTCTAATTTAATGAAATACAAAATTTCTACAATATTAATTATACACTTTGAAATTTTAGCAAAAGTGCCCATGTGTTGCAATGAAAAGAAAATAAAAAGAGAAAATTGAATTAAAACATATATATATATATATATACCTAATAAAAAAATACGTAAGACTTCCGGCTCTTCTTTTCGTCCGTCTCCCTCTTGCCAAAATATGTTTTAATCCGCTTAATAGTCGGTCGGAAATTTTCCAATCTACTCCAAAACCTTGCTTAATATATGATATGTATCAGTCATGTAACCATCAATCACAAGTAGTAGCTTGCCCACCTGGTTGGTGGAGAAAATTTTCAACCTGCCCACCAGGGTTCGATTCCCATCATCATCTCTCCTTTTTACACGGCTATATTGCTCGGAATAAGTCTACTGTGCCTCCCACATCTCATTACTTCACCTTTCCTAGGCTGTATTGCTCGGAATAAGTCTACTATGCCTCCCATATCTCAAACCATTGCTCGGAATAAGTCTACTTTGCCTCCCACAGCTCAAATCCTACTCAGAATAAGTCTACTTTCGCTCCCACTTTTAAATTTGAAAATTAAACATAATTATATTTTTCTTTTCATCATCTGCAAAACACGACATATTAGAGTCCGCGCCATCTATTTGCACCTCTTTCTTCAACAGATAGTGATAAATCTTATAATGAACCAGATTTTAATTTGAAAATTAAACATAATTATTTTTTTCTTTTCATCATCTACAAAACACGACATATTAGAGTCCGCACTATCTATTGTCCACGCATGAGCCGTGAAAATGATTCGTCTCCACGCAAGTCCGTGTTCGATTTTAGAAATTATATCAAGCGCTTGCCATGAATCCGATGGCTAAAAAATCAGAAGTTTTTGCACCTCTTTCTTCAACAGATATTTAGTGATTCTGAAATCTTATAATGAACCATTTTTTAATTTGAAAATTAAACATATTTTTTTTTCTTTTCGTCATCTGCAAAACACGACATATTAGAGTCCGCACCATCTATCGTCCACGCATGAGCCGTGAAAACGATTCATCTCCACGCAAGTCCATGTTCGATTTTAGAAATAATTATATTAGGCACTTGCCATGCAAGAGTTGAGAGAGAGTGCATGTTATGAAAATATGAGTATATCAATATGCAATAGTGTTTCTTATCAGTCCTGATTATCATTAACCCACTGAATAATTTATCTATTTTGGAACATTATTATATACATGTTAATTGTGTATTTATAGCATTTAACCTTTTATTATACCCGTAGCGAAGCACGGGCATTTTGCTAGTTAAATTCTAATTAAATGAAATACACATTTTCTAGAATATTAGGGTATTTTTAAGGAGGTAGGTATATAATTAAATTAATTTTCAAGTAAAGTAAGTGTGAGAAATAAAATATTATGGTTGGATTTAGTTTTTATTAAATTTTCTGTATTAATTACACTCTTTGCAAATTTTTTTAGAATTTACATAGCTTAATTGGTAATTTTGATAATACAAATATCATTTCAGCATTTATTTAAATAAAAATCTAAATAAAAATTATTTTTTCTCTATGGGCCTTTTTCAGCCTATTTTTTTTCTTCAGCCCGCAAACGCAAAAGTCTACTTAATACCCTATACTCCTCTTCCCACTTGCTGGGCCACCATCGTCGTTTCCTCTCTCTCTCGCTCGCTCATGGGAGAAAGGGGAATAGGGGATTGAGAAGACGAGAAGAACGTGGGCTAGGGTTTCCCCTCTCATCCGACGGCAATTTCACTGGAGCGGCTGCAATCTTGGACGTCCATTGGATCGGACGGCCATCCTCTCTCCCGCTTTGGGCCACAGAAATTAACGGCCCGCCTGCGCTGCTCGCTGGGCCGCGATCGCGCCTATCGGCTGGGTCGCTGTGCACTAGCACGCGCCGCACAGTGCTAGGCCGGTTCGAGCCTTTTAAACGAAAATCCAGTATTTTTCTAAGGAATTGATTTAATTATTTTTAGATTTACAGAAATTTGTTTGGCACTATTTTAAGCCATTTAAAATTTCTACGAAATTATGATAGATTATTTGATCACTCAGTAAATTATTTTTAGATAAATGAACCAAACTAAAAAATTATCTAGAAATTATTAATTATGTTATATTGTATTTGATAAGCGTTAATATGGTTTTATGTCAAGATAATTATTACTTTCTTAAATATTAAATTATTTCTATAATCCGAACATATTCCACTAAAGTTTTTTGAGTGAATTTATTATGATACTACAAAGTGCATGTTTCTTTCCTATTGCAGATGCATTTTACCTTTTTCCTTTTGTAGAGGATGGTGAAGTCAGAGCTGTAACTACACCCTCTTGTGAACATTTGTGAAAGTTGGAGCATGTTCTGAATGTGTAGAAAACTTAGAATATCTCATGCATGTACTATAAAATTTGAGATACAACCTGAATCTGAATGTGTATACAGTAGAGATGTTTTGATATTTTCTTGTATAAAATTTGAATATGTACAAATTCAATATCTTTTTGTACATGTTATAAGTACACAAGGACCATATTTGTTTGATATTCACCCGTGCAACGCACGGGCACATTTTGTTAGTAAATAATATTTATAGAATTTTTTTAGTTAAACGAATGATCAAACGTCACATCACATATACGTACAGCTGTTTCATACATGAAACTCTTTTAGACAGGTTCAATTAGATCAGTCCAGCATAGATACTACAGGGGATCATTTCTCCTCAAATATCATATTCTAAATCCACTTAATACACAAGCAAAAGATGCCCTGCAGCACTACTCCCTAAGTTCGAAGCCATGCAAAGCTGTTGTACTCTGAAGAATTTACTGGAATTGTAGGGTGCTACAAGTAAACCGTTTTCTTAAGCCAGCCTCTACAATAAACTTCTGGTGGCTCCAACATCATGGAATATACCTGTGGAACCATAAAATATTGAGAATTATATGTACAATAGAGTAAATATTAAAACTGCTACCAATAAACGGTTAAACCCAAAACATGAGCTAGATTAAGGCAGTATACATGTGGAATGTGATTAACACAAACAAACTCACATTACTTTGTAGTGTTCGTAAGATTATACACCTGTAATTACCCAACATACCAGATTCAGGGAAGGCCACAACAGAACAAACAATGATATTGGCAATCTGATAAAGATTATAGGAAGCATATGCTTGCCCAATAATGTTGTATGAGTTTTTTTAACCGATGAACTAATAGTGAAATGCCCAAAAAACATGTTTCTATAGACGAAATAGCATAATAATGACAGTTGTTCAATCAACAAAGCTCTCACAACATTTTCCCTGCACATTGAACAAAGTACTTCCAAAAAAGACGGCATACTTAATGAGTGGGTTCCAAACGATTAACTGCATAAATAGGCAACATGTATAACATACTACAGCTAATACAAGCAGCTTCAATACAAACAGTACATTTCATGAGGTAAATATATTATTGACTGATTGAATTATGGGCTTACTGGACTACTTTTTTTCAGTTTTATGATACAGTACAAAAAAGCAGGTATGCATGTGACAACATCAAACTAAAACGAATGCTATTTTCAACTTAAAGGCATATTACTGCTGGAGCTAATATCCACCATAGGAAGCAAGGTAAGTCATATCAAGTTTATTGCCAGAATTTACGACCTTACTGCATTCCCCAATCACCATATGTGCTCTCATCAGTCATCATCACATCCTGGAGCTAATGTGCTTTCCTATTTATGAATATAGCCACTAGCCCAGTAGCCACACAAAGCTGGTAATAAAAGCATGCAACCAAAGCTTTCTACACATGCCTTATAATCTCCAAAGAAAGAGATAAAAAATCAATGCATGGTTGTAGCAACCATAGAACAAAATAGGAGCTTCAGCACCAATGATCCTTTTGCCGAATTCTAGTTATATTATTTGCAGTGTTCTCCCAATCCAGGAAAAATATTTGTAGACATATAGCAATTGTTTGTGGTATGTGGTTGAATTTTATAGTGTTGCACCGGCTCCAGGAGATGGGTGCTTACTAAGTAAGCTAAAAGATTAAGTTAAAAATGGAAAAAGAGATATTCGTCCTCTGATCTAACAATCATGTACACGAGTAAAGAGATCAATCTATAACCACCATCATCGTGCAAAGAAAATTGAAAACAACATATATCTACATACAGCTAGCAACATACAATCTTGCAGAGTGATAGATCACCCCCAGCTCCTTCTATAATATCTGTTTTCTTTTTCCATCTGAAATATTTTAAGAGTGCAACTAAAATCACTCTAGTAGTAAACAGCTGATGTGTAAATCAAAACCATGAAAAGCCATCACAAGTTTACAACAAAAATTGTCGCTTATGTAGTCTAGAAAAGGTTATGACCTAGAAATGAAGGATGGTCAATGATAACTCTGCTGCCTCACCATTCACATTAATGGGCCCAAGCTCAAAGCCATGAAACAACACGAGATATAAGAATAAAGACGCCAATGGTTAACATGTATAAAGAGCGGCAAGATTAGGGAGGATTAGTAGGCTTTTACCTTTTGAGCTCAGGATTGAGCAATGTTAATATATTTCTCAAACTAATTAACAGCAAACAAATATACTGTTGCTGTTGTAGATTGTTGCTTTTTGTAGATACAAATCTTAAATCGAGTACCTTTACAGAACTAACATATGAGAAGCTTCCTAAAAAAACTAAAAATCAAACAAAAAAAAAGACAGCTCTGGGCAATTTATGTCGTCTTATAAAAACTAAAGCCAGTATTGATATTTATCTTCAGTATTATGAAGACAAGGTCTATGTGGTCACTATCGCAAATCAATAACAGGCATAGCAATGTCAAACATACACACCCCGAACCAACAATCCTGACATACATTGTAGCAGTACCGTGCTAAGGTGTTAATCCATGATTAGCAGTAATGTCATCTTATAGATGCTTTATGGTTGCAGTTGTAAATAAACAGGCAGTGCAAGAAATCAAATGAAATCCACAATCCATTGACTCCAGGGACTAGATGTGACAAAGGGGCTTACTCATAAGGACATTGCAGTGATCAGGCATTGCCAAATCAATTCCCTGGACGAATCACATATCTCGTACACCTGTTTCCACTGGTTCGGTATCAATAAGCCATGAGAAGACTCGATGCACTCTTGTGATATGGGTTCCTCTGTATGGTATGCCATCAATTTGATACGTGCACGAGTACATGGATCATCCGTCGTTGGGTGGTCGCTCCAACTTTTCAAAGAACAGAAGCCAGGGCTACCGAGAGAAAGAAATATTGGTGTGCTTAAGATCTCCTCTTCCATGTCAGACACCACAGGGAACTCAACAATTGATAAGGACGGCGCTGTGCCGCCTGACCTTGGTTGGCAGACCACTGTGATATTGTATGCGGTGACGGTTTTCTTGGCTCTCGATAAGCCAAGGAAGATGGGTCCGTGTGGAACGGCGCCTCTGACGAATGGCAGGCTGTTGTCATCCAGTTTCGACCATTGCTCCTTGTCGACATCAAACATGTGCGTGCCCTCCTGCTGAGATAATGACACCAGAATGCAGGAGGCCAGTGCAACGTAGGACTCGACAGTAACCATTGGCGGAGAAAGGTACTGCAATGGGGTGAGGTCCCATGGGAAGAAGGGAGGCCGTGGCAGGGGCTTCCACTCGCAGCTCTCTAGATGGCCATCGACCACGCGCGCTTGGGAGAGATCAAGCACCTCGAACCATGGAACGAAGTCGAGTTGCCCCGTGACGGAGGGATACCGTGCCAGGGCGTAGATCTTGTGGCCGATGGTGAGCACAACCGGGTGGAGCTTGGTCGACAGGAGGTTGGGCCCCCGGATCACGGCGCGAGTCTCGGTGTCGAAGACGATGGTCTCCGGGGCGTAGTCCTCATCCGCTGAATCGCCCCCGACGCCGACGATCCATGAGCGCACGGGCACGGGGGCGAAAGACATGCAGAACTTGGCGCTGATGCGGGCGAGCCGGCGAGGGATAGGCACCGGAGCGGGATCCTCCTCGTCGCCGCCGCCGCCGCCTCTCTTCGCCGCCGCGTAGGGATCCACCTTGAACACGGAGTAGGTTGCCCAGCTCACCTCATGGCCTACCACCAGGTACACAGAAGGAGCCTTCACCTTCTTCTCCTCCTCCTTATCATGGCCGCTGGTGCGCGCGCCGGCCATCTTCTCCGGCTTCCGCTTCTTGTGCTGCCGCTCCGCCATCTGACCATGTGCGCCGCCGCCGCCGCTGGATTTTTTTTTTTTTTGAGAAGAGAAATTAGGGTTTGGTTTGGGTAGCTAGAGGTTTAGACTTTTGTTGTGGCTTTGTGTCTGATGGAACTGACAAAGTAGGCCGTGTCGACATGGCCCGGTGTTTTGTCTTCTGCGGACCGGCCCGCTAGCGGCACGGTGGACACGGCCCAGCCCACTTGCTAGTTCTCATGCGGAAAAAGTTCAATTTAAGTCACTCATGTAATGCTCGAGTTTGGATCGCGTCGCTCAAACCTAAAACCAGGTACCAACACATCCCTCATTTTCCAAAACGAGTGCAACTATAATCTCAAGATGATTTTGGATGGTGGTTTCGGCTAATGTGACACGTTGACTTTGTATTTATTTGACATGGCGTTGAATAAAATGTGATCTATCATCGGCACTATCTTATGTCACAATTGTAGTTGTAATTTGATGGAATTCAGAGATGCTTGATTAGATTTCTAATAGGGACACTGCAGCAGCATGATATAGAAACAAGTGATATGTTCATGTTCTTGGATGATACACCTACCACAACATCATTATTCATAAATATTGCTGAGCCCAAGATCCATGTGATGGCCGAGTAAAGCAATCAGAAAATGTAAAATCAGTTTATTCTTCATTGTTCTAAACATACATATTTGCAGCTCTTAGATCATCTTTTTTTTTTCAGTTTTGATGGGATACTAAAGTGCAGTTTCAAAATTGTAATGTATGCCCAAATGACAGAGATGATCAGAAGTAATACGGCGGAGTTCAGGACCAGAACAGCTATGAGAGCTTGAGAAGTGCATGAAGGGCCACTCTCTTTTCTCAAACTCCAGCTAAAATACCACTTTGTTGTTATTGATCTTTAGCTGTTGTGTAGAGTAGTGATATACATCAGATCTCACTGATGATGGTCAAGAACATCTCGTGATTTGTTATCACTTTTACAGTAATAATGCGATTTGTATGATTGCAATGGAACAGTTGTGTTTTAAGAGCATAAAGTGTTCAAGGTCGCCGAGTTGTGTTTGATTCCAGAAACAAGAAAATGATAGGTGAGTTCGGCCAAATAATCGAAAGCCTCCTCGATATGTATTCATAATTTGCTGGTGCGGTGGTGCCCAAGATGACAAGATTTTTTGTGTGCATTTGTGGTACTCTGTTGAGCAAATTTGTGTAATAATTGGTTATAACTTGTTAAGCAAATACCGGGATTATATTCTATTATTAAAAAAGAAATGACTAGGGCTGTGCCATCTCCTCACGGGCAGCGGAGTAATCATCCCACAGCCCACTGTGGAGAAGCCGAATGAGGAAGAGGAAGGAGAGAGGAAGAGGAAAAGGAAGAAGGAAAGGAATGGGAGAATGGTGTGTGGGCTCCACAGGATGACTCCGCGGTATAGATCAGGTCTACGTGTCACGTCAGCGAAACCATCCTCTAAAACCGCTGAGGGAATCAAATTACACTGGTTTTAAGAGCATCTCCAACATAATACCCAAATCAACCTCTTCAAACACTTTACTTCAACATACTCTCCATCTACACTCTCTATTATGAGTCAATGACAGGTGGGACTCATATGTCAGCCTCTACTACCTCTTCTTCTTCCTCCTCCTCTTTCTCCCCTTTTTCCTAGCCATGTTTACTCTTTATTCTTCCTCCTCTACAACTACCCCAAGCTCATTTCAGCGCCCTCTCCCTTTACTGTGGTGTGAGGCGTCGATGTTACTCTTCCTCATCTACAACTACCCCAAGCTCCTTTCAGCGCCCTCTCCCTTTACTGTGGTGTGTCGATGTTACTCTTCCTCCTCTACAACTACCCCAAGCTCCTTTCAGCGCCCTCTCCCTTTACTGTGGTGTGAGGCGTCAATGTTACTTTCCCTTTACTGTGGTGTGAGGCGACGACGAACACCGACGGTGACGGGCGCACAAGGCAATGACGCACGGCGATCCGTGCTCGCATGAGGCGGGCTCGTGCACAGGAGGCGACGACAGACGATGATGAAGGGCGTGTGAGGTGACGGCGACGAAGGGCATGTGAGGTGGCGGCGACGTCGCGGATCTGCTCCTTGATGGCATGCGAGAGATGAGAGAGGAGGAGGCAATGAGTGGCGTCAGCTCCGTCCCTTTTTAGCCAACAGCGAGGGCCTGGAGCTACCTCGGCTTGCAGCAGAGCCGGCAGACGAAGGGAGAGTAACAGCCGTCCCTCCAGAACCGCATAGCCAGCCTATTCGACGGGTGGGCCCACTTACACATACCACCCCGCTTACACTTTCGTTCTCGCTTCGTGTAAAAAGGAATATGCCTTATAAGTTGGTTCCACTCATGCTAAACTAGTAAGGTGGGAATATGCCTTATAAGTTGAATCCACTCATGCTAAACTAGCAAGGTGGTACTAAACAAGCGCACACAACTCACATGGCCCACACACACAGCTCACATGGGCCACATAGGCCTAATCCAAATTGGGCCAGGATGTCACATACACCCTGAGCAGGGTGGTACTAAACATGCGCACACAGCTCACATGGGCCACACAGGCCTAATCCAAATTGGGCCAGGATGTCACATACACCCTTCCACTCATGCTAAACTAAACATACGCACACAACTAGGGGTGGGCATTCGGTCTAACCGAAAATTTCGGTCTCGGTCTTCGGTCTTCGGTCTTTCGGTTTTTGAAAATTGAAGACCGAATTTCAATGCAAAAAATGTCAGGACAGACAAATTCGGTCTCGGTCCTGACCGAAATTCAACAACATTTTCATATATGCAAAGAAAATGGAAATTTTCAACACAAAAGTCACAAAAAAATTCGTAAGCACTTATGAGTAAATACTCTTATTAGGTTGCATGCCTATAATAAGTAAGGATGTGAAAATTAGAGCTTAGTCCTAATTGAACGTAGCGGATTGTAGGTTGCATTTAGACTTTTTTGATAATTCGGTTTTTTCGGTTAACCGAGAAGAGAATTGACCGAACAAAGAGAAGAGAAGTGACCGAACAAAGGAGTGATATGGTTGGAGGGAATATGCATTATAAGTTGGTTCCACTCATGCTAAACTAGCAAGGTGTTAGTAAACATGCAAGGAGTGAGGGAATATGCCTTATAAGTTGGTTCCACTCATGCTAAACTAGCAAGGTGGTAGTAAACATGCAAGGAGTGATATGGTTGGATGCTAAACTAGCAAGGTGGTAGTAAACATGCAAGGAGTGATATGGTTGGAGGGAATATGCCTTATAAGTTGTTTCCACTCATGCTGAACTAGCAAGGTGGTAGTAAACATGCGCACACGGCATAGCAAGGTGGTAGTAAACATGCGCACACAGGTTCCACTCATGCTAAACTAGCAAGGTGGTAGTAAACTGTTGACGAAAAAATCGAACACACCGGCCTGGGAGATCTGCTTAACTCCTGTGCAGGTCCAAAGATTGATGAGATGCGGGCGTGCCAGTCAGTTTGATCCTGCAACTGACAAGATATGCAAATAATAGATCAAGCAGCCGATCGGCTGACAAGCCGATGGAGTAGTTCCAGCCGATAGCCGATAATAGTCGATGTCGATACCAGCCGATAGCGATAGGGTTTAAACAATCGGCTATATGTCTAATGTAGATAATGATATAAAGGCAATCGGATGATGATAATATAATATAGCAATATAATCCAGTAGAAACCAATCGACTAACAATATGATATAGTAGAACAAGTATTGACCCGAAGGTTAAAGCATGCATCGGCTGGAGGTCCAATGTCATAAAATCCACAAGATTAGATTAAACAGTGAAACCTTTGTTGCCATCGGCTAAATCCAACTTATATGTATATGCAATCCTTACAAGCCGATGCAATGTCCAGATAACTTATCGGCTAGCACCCCGATAAAACATTAGCATGAACCTATCGGCTTAACAAGACTTATATTATCAACAACAATCTAGTAGGTCGAACCTAACCGATGCAGCACGAGATTGTATATGATAATCTAATACTCGATGAGCCGATAGATCTGTCTAATGTGATGGATGTAACAAATCTGTTTAGAACAACATTATGATTGTAGAGATATATCGGCTAATATAGGAGATCAGACCTAACCGAGACAGTCCTAGCTAAACCGATGCGTCTCTAAACACAATACAATTAGAGATATAATTGAGATATTTGGTAGGCAAATATATCAACCAAATCAGAGCGATCCAAGAGATCATAACGATGCAGCCTTGAACGACGCCGATGTAGATGACAGATTCACCAGGGCCCGACGGAACGTAGGACTTACCCCTTCGCTGGAGATCAAAAGCCAATGCAGCCCCGCGTCAGGTGCCTAAATTCCGCCAGAAGATAAGTAAAAACCTCAGGGAAGAGGGTGGCGATGCACCGAGAGTATTATTGATCGATAGATTGATAGATTACATAGACCCCGGGTGCACATATTTATACCCATGGGTTGATACAAGTCCTTGCCGGACAAGAAAGAAACTATCCTAAAGATAAAAGGAAAACATAAAGTCCTTATCGGACACTAAACACACTTTCCTAAAGACAAAAGGAAACTAACAAACTATTCCTAATTAATAGATAAACTGCCATGCCGCATCCTTCTTGAACTCGAACTCTTTAATCCGACTCCATCGAGAACACGACATCGTGGCGACTTGACTCCCATCGGCTGATTCTAGAACTTTGAAGCCGACATTGACTCCAAGCTGATGGTGACTTTGGAGCTTACCAAATTTCACTGTTAATATAAACATGCGCACACAACTAAACATAGTAAACATGCGCACAGCTAAACATAGTAAACATGCGCACACAGCTCACATGGCAAATGCACACAGCTAAGTTGATATGGTTGGTTCCACACAGGCAATGCATCAACACAGATCCTACATCGCTATGCGCCATATAAGTTGATATGATTGGAGGGAATATGCCTTATAAGTTGGTTCCACACAGGCAATGCATCAACACAGATCCTACATCGCTATGCGTCATATGCCTGTACACTGACCCACAACCGCAAGGGTCGTCTCTGGTACCATTTGTAACGGCCATATAAGTTGATATGATTGGAGGGAATATGATATGGTTGGAATATGCCTTATAAGTTGATATGATTAGAGGGAATATGACTTATAAGTTGGTTCCACATAGGCAATGCATCAACATAGATCCTACATTGCTATGCGCCATATGCCTGCACACTGACCCGTACACGCAACCGAGGGAATATGCTTTATAAGTTGGTTCCACACAGGCAATGCATCAACACAGATCCTACATCGCTATGCGCCATATGCCTGCACACTGACCCGTACGCGCAACCGCAAGGGTCATCTCTGGTACCATTTGTAACGGGTTGGAGGCACGGTTGGAGGGAATATGCCTTATAAGTTGGTCCCACTCATGGTTGGAGGGAGGCATGGAATATGCCTTATAAGTTGGTTCCACTCATGGTTGGAGGGAACATGCCTTATAAGTTGGTTCCACTCATGCTAAACTATCAAGGTGGTAGTAAACATGCGCACACATCTAAATATGCCTTATAAGTTGGTTCCACTCATGGTTGGAGAAATATGCCTTATAAGTTAGTTCCACTCATGGTTGGAGGGAATATGCCTCATGGTTGGAGGGAATATGCCTTATAAGTTGGTTCCACTCATGCTAAACTAGCAAGGTGGTAGTAAACATGCGCACACATCCAAATATGCCTTATAAGTTGGTTCCACACAGGCAATGCATCATACAGATCCCACATCGCTATGCGCCATATGCCTGCACACTGACCCGTACGTGCAACCGCAAGGGTCGTCTCTGGTACCATTTGTAACAGTCGTCCCTCCAGAACCGCGTAGTCAGCCCATCCGACGGGCGGGCCCACTTACACATACCACCCCAGTTACACTTTCGTCCTCGCTTCGTGTAAAAGGGTTAACCCGAGAGTGATATAGTTGAAGGGAATAGGCTTTATAAGTTGGTTCCACTCATACTAAGCTAGTAAGGTGGTACTAAATATGCGCACACAACTCACATGGGCATAACAAACCTAATCCAAATTGGGCTAGGATGTCACAGGAAGGTAGCTCCGGTGCATCTTTGCTCCATGCCATCGTTGGCGGCAGGGGCGGCGGAGGCGTCCTGTCTCCAGGGAAGATTGGGACGACAACGGGGGGTATGCGGGCGGAGGGAGGCAGCTCCGGCGCCTCTCTGCTCCATGCCGTCGTCAACGCTAGCCGACTAACAGCAACGAGCACCAGCGAAGAAAAGAATGTGTAGATGGGAGGAGGAATGAATGTGGGGCGCACCTTTGAATAGTGACTTTGGCTGGCCATGTTTGGCTAGTGGAGGGAAGGTTTTGGCCATCTGGAGACGCTGTTGGAAGATGCTTTTTTTTGGGTTAATTGGATCCATGCCTCTGCAACTTTGCCAAATTGAAAAAATGCCACTACTTTGTTATATCAGCTACATGCCACTGGAAAATTCTAAAATTGTAACCATGCCACTCCAGTCACTTTCTCCGTCCTCCTCTCTCACGCCGTCTCCGTTCCCGTCCTCATCCCGACCACCGCGGTGGACCTCCCGGCGAGGGAAACGTCGACGACGAACTAGGCAAGGAGGTCCGAGTGAGTCAGATCGACGACGACAAGGGCGAATCCGAACAAATCCACAGATGCTCGACCCGATCGTGCTCAGCATCGATGACGACATGGCGCCGCCAGCCTCCGCCTTCTGCCGCGCCGCGCCACTGGACGTCCTCGCCCGGACGAGCTCCGACAGGTCCCCGGCATTGTTGTCGCCATCCGCTAGGCTCATCGTTTGCTGCCTTGAGCAAGACGCGTGCGTCGACTTGGCCGGCGGCATCAGGTCGCATGGCGCCTCGGACGCTGCGCCTGGCCCGCCATGCTCCTCCTCCACCATTGCCGCGTCGTCCTTGCAAGGCTTTCCTTCGCCGCCGCAGCCGCCACTACCGGCGCGGTCGCCGGGGAAGGGATGACGCTGTTGGACGTATATGAGGTGGAGTGGATCACGCGGGAGTTGGAGAGGGTGCTCGTGAGGGAGAGTGGGTGCCGCAACGGTGGTGGTGGCGGACGAGCGGGTGATGGGCACCGTAGACGGAAGGGGACGACGAGGAAGGCGGCGACCAGTTCCTACATGAGGCCGACGACCGACAAGTGCGGCTTCATGGGGAGGCACGCCGTCTCCGTATGCGACGACACCGCCACCGCCACCGTCTCAGTCAGCGACCGTGCGTGGCGAGGGCGAGGAAGCTTCCGGGAGGTGGAAAAGGTGTAGGGGTCTCGAGGTGTTCAAGTGTGGATTACTCCATAGGTTTGGTCGTGGATGTAGGTTTATGCCCGTCGCCGTCGCTGTCGGCGCCTGGGCCAGCAGCCGCAGCCGCCACCACCGCTGCGATGAGCGCCTCGTAGAAGAGGTCCGAGATGATGTCCTTCTCCAGTGAGTCGGCGAGAGCGAACAGGAACCACAAGCCAGCCTCGTCTTCTTGCACCGCCGCCGCCGACCCTTGCATAGGCTACGATGACGGTGGTGGTGTTGTCCCCAGCGGTGGTGACCTGGGAGCGGGAGGACGGGAAGGAGGGAGGGGGATAAGGACGGGAACAAAGACGGCGTGAGAGAGCAGGACGGAAAAAGTGACTAGAGTGACATAATTCTAATTTTAGAAATTTCGAGTGGCATATGTAGCTGATATGACGAATAGTAGTGGTATTTTTTTAATTTAGAAAAGTTGCAATAGCATGGATCCAATTAACTCCCTTTTTTTTATAATAATGGCTAAAATTTGGCTTGGAAAGTCACTTGGAGAGGCTGTTGGATATGCGGTGCAGCTATATTTGAGGGAGTCAAAGTGGACTTACTTCCGATTCAAAAGCCGTGGCGGAGCATGGGCCGTTTCACTCGGGCCAATGAGGAGGAGGACCCGGCCTATGTAGGGTTTCCTTCCTCTTTCTCTGTCTACTCGCACTCGCCGCCGCTGCCGTCCCCCATCCCAAGTCCCAAACAATGTCGACGCCTAGCCAGAAGAAGAGGAGGAGTAAGGGGAAGGACGGCGCGGTGGCGCCGGTGGGACTGAGGCTTAATCGCCTGGGTCGTGCTTCTCCTCGCAAGGCCGCCGGGAAGCCGGTGTACCTTGCGGTGGAGCACGACGATGACCAGGAGGTGCCCGCGCACTCCATCGTCGAGCTCGGCGGCGGCGGCGAAGCCCACCTTGTGCTTCACAACGTCCGCAGGATGTCCTTCGCCACCGTGGAGTCGCGCTACGGGCCCCGGATCGTAGGCGTCGGCGGCAAGTTGTTCACCACGGTGTACGACCCCAAGACCTCGATGGAGATCCCCGGCCCCTTCCTCGTCGAGCCTAAGCTCCGGCCCGTCCTCATCCCGCGGGGCAGCAAGCTGTATGCGCTCTCCCGAACCCCTTCCGTCGTGCCCGGCCTCGACTTCCTGCCCTGGTTCGTGTACCTCGACCTCAACTACGTCTTGGTCGCCCCTCACGACGCGAGAACCATGGGATGGCACCACTTGCCGCCGCCGCCCATCTTCCCTGTCCGCCTCAACCCGCTCGAGTACCGTGACCCGCCGGAGGTCCGCGTCGCCTCCTACGCCGTGGTCGGCTCCCACATACTGCTCTCCGTGCAGCAAGACAAGGGCACCTGCGCTTTCGACATGGACACCAACCAGTGGGATATGGTGGACGCCAACAACTTGCCTTTCATCGGCAAGGCTGTTCCCCTTGGTGGCCACCTCTTCATTGCCCGCTCCATAGCCAATGGCGGTGCTGCTGCAGTGTACGACATCAGGGTCTTCCCCTTACAGCCAACAAGTTCAGGGTCACACAAGACGGAGTTGTCCATCCTCAACATCCCCGTGGTGTCCAAGGGCATTGTTCCAGGGCAGCTTTTCTGCTCCTTGGGGAAGGGCATCTTCTCTTCCATCGACGTTCGATCTGCTGCTACTCCTGGTCCAGACGCCAAGCTGCATAAAGCGCGTATCGTTCATAGCACCTACTCTCAGGTTGGAGGGGATGACACTGAGGACAATAATTATACTGTCATAGCCAAACAGCACAGACAGATTTACAAACTTATTGATCGGACTCGTCATTTGGCTCATCCTTCGCCGGTTGTTGCTGCTTTAACTATGTAAGCTTCAAACACTTTCCATTCTTTACACCCTTACGTTGCTGCTCAATCAGGTCCCATGACATGAGAAAATCTTTAGGAAGCTGCATTTGAGATTTCGATTTGCTTACTAATGCAGTCTTCCTTTTTTCCACCCAAGTTGTGACATGAGAAATCGTTAGGAAGCCTCATTTGAGATTTCGATTTGCTGACTAATGCAGTATAGTTTTCCACCCAAGTTATGACATGACAAATTGTCAGGAAGCTGCATTTGAGAATTTGATTAGCTGACTAATCAGTTTAGTATTAGGCAACCTGGATGAAGGTCATTTATGGTCTGCATGGACTCTTTTTTTGTGTGCGTGTGTGTTGGGGAGGGGGGGGGGGGGTTACTCTGTAAAGGTTATAACTGATCATTAAGTTGCTTTCTAGCCTTCACTGAAAATTGTTTTGTACCACTTGAATCTGTCGTTAAGATAGTGTAGATATCTGCTTCGATGTATTGTTCCTTAGGGACTGTGCTCCATCCCCTGTGCTCACCCAACCCTTATTAATCTGGTATACACCATTAAAGTACACATGCCCACAAAAGTAAGTACTAGTTAACTACGGAGTAGTAATCATCCTCTTAGGTTATCTATTATATTTGCTTAAACATTTGAGTTTTTTTTATTTTAGGTAGGCAACTAGCGAATACAGTTTTAATCTGGAACTATGTTTAACAAGCCAACAATTGTTGTATACAACTGCGATCCTGCATTTATGCTCTAGATTAGATTCAGATCTGGCTGTGGCTCTTTCATTTGGCACGCTTGATCAAATCATCAAAAGCTGTGATTAAGGTTGTTTCCATTGCTAATGTAACCCAAATATCTACCTGTTCATATGGGACGTCCGCCCCATGGTTAGCATAGATTGATATCCAGTGATTATGCTATTGAGTTAAACCGTCAATAAGTACGTGCTTGGTTAAAATTGCGCAACACAAAAAAAGTATGCACCGGACTAGGGTAGCTTCATGGTCTGGAATTGGAAATCCTCATATGCTCTTTTCATGGTATGATGTTACCGGTCTGCCTCACGGTTAGCTTAGATTGATATCCGGTGATTATTCTGTTGAGTTAAACTGTCAACAAGTCTGTGCTTGGTTAAACGGCGCAACACAATACTTATATTTTACAAAAGTATGCACTGGACTCAGGTAGCTTCACGGTCTGGAACAAGAAATCCTTATATGTTCTTTTCATGGTACGATGTTACCGAACTGCAGTATGTAAATTCGGTGGTTCATAAAGCAATTTCACCCGATCTCTTGTGATGATTGGAATTTCTTAACCATTTGACCATTTATTTTAATTCATTGTCATGAGACCTATGATGGTACTTATTTTATTTTATTGTTTGCTGGGAATAACTTGTGTTCTGAGTTATGTCTGAATCCTTATTTTGCCTGATGCAGGGAAGCAGAATGACCATGTGAAGGTTTGAACGAACAGTGGCAAGACTAGGCTGTATTTGGACTGAAACTGTCCACTATGATGAATGTAAGTTTGGTGAAAGCAGCAGTAATTTAGCAGCTATAATTTTAGATTTGGTGTTTCATGCGAAATTTGACTTGGTTTTGGTTATGCATCTGCTTGAACTAGACAACTTCTCCGGTGTCTGTTGTCTTGTTTATGGTAATTTGTGGCTAGCAATGGAATCGTTATGGATCCTTATAAATATGCTTATATTCGTTGGTGAAGCCACGGGTTCTGTTTGAAATGGACGAATTGCGATTAAACTAGATAAAAGCTCTGCGTTTTGCTGCGGAAAAGTTGTATCCCAATGATATGAGGTGCAAGGTGGATTTGTTCCTTTTTTTTTGTAGCTGACTATTTGACAAAATATACATTTTGTTCAGTCACCCCGAGGTTGAATTCGCACCGTGTAGAACCTAGACCTCATCGTTTTCTTTACATCTCATAAGCCGTGGAAAAACTAACAGAACAACAAAATAAATTTGGTTAAACTTTATATTTGTTCTTAGCGATGGTTTTAGAAAATAAACTACAATCAGAAAACCTTAAAATTAGCTATATACTACCTCCGTTTTTTAATAGATGACGCTGTTGACTTTTTCTCACATGTTTGACCATTCGTCTTATTCAAAAAATTTACGTAATTATAATTTATTTTGTTACGTCTTATCTATTTACATAAATTTTTTAAATAAGACGAATGGTCAAACATATAAGAAAAAGTCAACGGTGTCATCTATTAAAAAACAGAGGTAGTATATTTCAAAAATCAAACTATGGATGCGGATTAATAAGGCAACAGGCAAATGGTGGAAATTTAGCTAGACCGCTAAAGTACGGTCAGCCTGTGTCCACTTCTCGTAGCATTTTTCTTTGGGGGATTTGCTAGATTTGTGTTGACATTTTTTTAAGAGAAAACAATCAGATTTTGTACTGATGGATGTGTGTTAACTTCCGTGCTATCATGGGCTAAGTGCCTAAGTTCATGGTCCATTCAGATCCAGTTGCTTCTTTTACCGTAACAGACAGATTTTGAAATTTGCATATGTTCCATGAGAGTAATGTGCTCTAAAAATGTATTACTAAGAAAAGTGATCAGGGTAGTTCTTTGTAATTTTAAATTGTAATTTCTCTACTTACATACTGCAAGTGAATATGCATGTAATTTTCTTATCTTTAATTATTAGTAATGAAATTCAAATCAGTATTGTTTTTAAGTCAAGCTATATCAACCTTTTTAATCTTGATAACCGTTTAATGACTTTATTACGTTTGAACTCCATATTATCTTAATAAAATTCTCTTGTGCCAACCGTGCTCTAAAAATCCCCTTTTTCTTAAATCTTTTTTTTTTGGCTCCCTGAGGTGATGACATATTTTCAGTGCTAGTGAATAGTGACTCCCTGCGCCGGTAAACAAAGGCCTGGTTTCCACAATTTTTTCTATCAAAAACATCATATCAAATCTTTAAACACATGCAATAATGCAATATAGATTAAAAAAAACTAATTGCACGGTTAGGGGAGAAATCGTGAGATGAATTTTTTTGAGCCTAATTAGTCTATGATTAGCCATAAATGCTACAGTAACCCACATGTGCTAATAACGGATTAATTAGGCTCAATCGTCTCGCGGTTTACAGACGAGTTATGAAATTAGTTTTTTATTCATGTCCAAAAACTCCTTCCGATATCTGATCAAACATCCGATGTGACATCCAAAAATTTTCTTTTCGCGAACTAAACAGGCCCAAAACCGACAAAACACAGTTCTCCGTTAGTCTTTCTGTTCACCAATGTTTGGCGCGCGGCATCTTCCTCATGTCGAGTGTTGTTCACTGGGTGTGGCGGGGCATGCCTAGAGATGTTCACCGTTTTCTCGTGGTGAATTCACCTATTAGAAAGCGAGGATGGTTACAATTGGTTTTTGACGGGGACATAAATAGGAGAAGACATGCCCCCGTCAATTTTCGTGGGGGCGGAGATGGTCCTTTCCTTGTCCCCGCTCCCCGCGGAGACCCGAATAGGGGTCCAAGTTTAATATGTCCCCGTCGGTTTGCTGCATGCATGACACCGATTACACCTAGTTACAAGTTTAATATGCAAAATGACTCTCTTGGTGGTTTTGAGGGTGATTTTCACCGACGTGGCTCGTTGACCTAGTCCAACCAGTCGAAGGCCCACATGTCATCTCCCACTCTTTCCTTCTCCACCCCTTTCTCTCCCTCACTCCATATATTTCGGCTTTGGCGACACCAACAGTGGGTAGCGCGGCGCTCGGGCAGTGGGAGATTGAGGAGAAGGCAGCGGTCGACAGTAGCGCAATGGTGGCTAAGGAGCTCGAGGGAGTTGTATGGCCCCATGTCTCTTGACGGTGGCAGAGTGGGTGACTTATGGGCCCCCACATGCTGACTCAGCCGGTTGGACTAGGTGTACGAGCCACATTAGTGGAAACTATCCTCAAAACCACCGAGAGAGTCATTTTGCACTGGATTTAATAGTGGGAGGAGGGGGGTCAAGATATCTGGTATTGCGGTTAAGGGATACGGATTTGATTTGACCTATATTTGAGGGAGTCAAAGTGGATTTATTCCTTTAATTTTCACATGGTTGGGAGCTTACGAGCTCATGAGCGCTAGTAAGAAGCATTTTGCACCTATAAATATTACAAATTTTTCTTGGAATTTTAGGCAGAATCAGCAGCAGTTTGAGTAGATAAGAGTTTAGGGAACTTTCAGAATATATATGAATTCCTGCTCCTCACCATTTGTTGACTCATAAATTTCTTCAACATTACTTCTACGAGATTATGTATCCAAAAACTGGTTAAAAACAATTGCTCCTTCAACCTCACCCAGTATATAAATTTCAAAACCTTTCAGCACATGAATTGAATTCCTAAGCCCTAACAAGTAACAAGTAACAACCACCCCTCCAAACCTTGATCTCTTCAAGGAGATAACAAATAGAATGTTAATATATACATGAGGATAACATAGCCTTCCACTGTAGAAACAGCTAGACCAACAAAATTAGGAGGCAAAATAAAAAAGAGAGAGAGTAAAGTGCATAGGATCTAGATGACACGTTATGACAAGTTTTAGGACTTGGTTATACATAGTAAAATGTATGGGCGGTCCTTAAATTTGTAGAGATGTGTCATATAGGCCCCGAAACTCTCAAAATACAAATCCAAGTACCGGAACTTGTCATAGTGTGTCATCTAGGTCCCAAATCGCCACAACCCCTTTATGATCTTACGAGGCGTTGATGTGGCATGCCACACGGACATGACGCGACATTATTTTTTTCTTCTCTTTTTTCCCTTTCTTCTCCTTTCTGTGACCCGTGCAAAAGAAAGAAAAAAAATAAGAATGAGAAGAAAACGAAAAAGAAAAGAAGAAAAAAAAGAGAGAAAAGAGCACGTCACGTCCATGTGGCATTGCCACATCAGCGCCACATAAGATCCTAGAGGGGATGTGTCAATTTGTGATCTAGATGATATATTTTAACAAGTTCTGAGACTTGGATATGCATTTTGAGAGTTTATGGACCTATATGACACAACCCTACAAGTTTAAGGACCGCCAATGCACTTTACTCTGGTTAAGCATTTAAGAGTTTAGGGACCTAAATGATACATCCCTACAAGTTTAAAAACCGCTCGTGTACTTTACAAACTAGTTAGACTCAAAATTTCCAACCTGAAGAGTGAAATCTGGCCTTGTTTAGTTGGGGAAAACTTTTAGGTTTGGTTGTCAGATCGGATATACGGACACACATTCGAAGTATTAAATATAGTCTAATAACAAAACAAATTATAGATTCTGCCAGAAAACTGTGAGACGAATATATTAAGCCTAATTAATATGTCATTAGCAAATGTTTACTGTAGCGCCACATTGACAAATCATGAAATAATTAGGCTCAAAAGATTCGTCTCTCAAATTAGTCGTAATCTATGTAATTGGTTTTTTTTTTCTATATTTAATACTCTATGCATATGTCTAAATATTTAATGTGATAGGTAGAAAATTTTTGTTTTGGAAAGTAAGCAGGGCCTCTGTCAGAAGCTTGTCAAACACAAAGTCTGCCAACAGGTTCCCCAAGTGATCAGCATCCCTCTGAAAATTCCTTGATGACTTTTAAGTGACATGTAAAAATAAGAAGATATCCATTTAAGAAATGATTTGAGTTTTCCGGAAAAGTGGCACTTATATGCCGACATGCCGTGAGCATATACATGCCGGACAAACTAGTGTGTCCGTGGCGACGAAAGGAAAATTGACATTGACTGGAATGCTAAATGATTAAGAAGGTGTGTTAAGGGGATTAAGACTTAAAACGAGCCGAGTCATTAATATATAATTAATTAATCATTTTAAATTTGAAAAATTGATTAATATGACTTTTTTAAAAAAGAAAAACGAAGCTAGCACCTCCTGTCACGCTGTGACCTCCCAGAGCCGGCGAGCTCGAGCTCGAGCTCGTCTGGTGTTGGGACTCTGGACTCGTATGTAGGAGTGGAAAAATAAGCTCGGGCTCGTGAGCTTGGCTCGAGCTTGATGAGCTTGGCTCGGCTCGTAAGTTAAACAAGTCAAGCCCAAGCCTCTTATTTAACTCGTTGCTGAAATGAGTCGAGTCCGAGCTAGCTCACAAGCCTAGGCCATCATGTGTTTATATCGATTATTTTTTAAGAAATTATTTGTCAACTTAAAATTTATCACTAAGATTTTAAAGAATTGAATGTATAAACTTATTTAAATTTTATAGGTTGATGATTTGTTCTTGTTTTTTTAATAATTATAAAATATATATGAAGAGGTGTTTCAACATGAAGGCTTGCAAGCTAGCTCAAGCTGGCTCGAGCCAGGAAACGAGCCAAGCCAAGCCTAGCTTGTTGCGAGTCACTACAAGCTAAGCCGAGCCAAGCTCGGCTCATTTCCACCCCTACTCTTTTGGTGTTGGCTGTTGGGACTCTGGACTCTGCCGACCATTCTTGCTGTGCACATCTAGAAGGAGATTTGACTGAACAGGGAGCCACTTCGCCGTCACACCGGAGGGAGGGGGGGGGGGGGATTTAACTATTTGCCACTTTTAGATTTGACAATTATCTAAATACCCTTATTAGGTGTGCAGTTATTTTTTTTCCTTCTTAAGAGATGATCTCTTAATTATTTGCCACTTTTACCTACGTGGTATGCCAACATGGCAACCTAGATTGAAAAACGGTGTGGGACCCACTTGTCAGTCTCTCCTTCCCCCTTCATCTCTCCCCAACGCGTCCACAGCCCCCATGGAAGCCGACACTGTTGCCGCCGAGGCGCCGCCTCATCTGCCCGGTCCAAGCTGCAGAGGCGCAGACCTCCACTCCCCGTTGTGCCACCATCGACGCCAACACTGCTCCGCTGCCCCACCACGCCAACGTCGCCCCGCAACCGACCACTGATGGCACCGCTCGCAGCCGACGCTGTGAGGCCCCTCGCTACCTCCCACCATTGGAACCCTACCAGACGCTGCTTGGGCCTTCGACGATGGGGATGATGAGAAGGAGGACGACGCCGCACCGCTGTGCTATCCCCGTGCTGACAACCTCCACGCTGCTCGTCCGCCGACCTTCTCCCCGTCGACAGCGGCGGCTACCCCAAATCCTCCCTATCAAGGATGGCGCCACACCGTTGTGCTGTCCCCATGCTAGCAATCTCCACGCCGCTCGTCCTTGACGACGCCGACCTCCTCCCCACGACAGCGGTGGTCACCCCAAATCCTCTGGCGCGATGTTGCAGACGTCGTCTCGCGTCTTCGCCGTGCACCCTGGGCCATTTTAGTGCATCCGCCCGTGGTGACGACGCTCCTCCTTTTCATCTCCCTCGTCGTCCTCCACTCCCACCTCTACTTGTCTGTGAGGCTGTGCCATCGGTGGTCGACGGCGGGACGGTACCGGCGTCGATGGGGGACCATGGACGTGGGGGGGGGGGGAGAGAGAGATGAAGGGGGAAGGAGAGACTGACGAGTGGGTCTCACACCGTTCTTCAATATAGGTTGTCAAGTTGGCATGCCACGTGGACAAAAGTAACAAATAGTTAAGAGACCACCTCTTAATAAGGGAAAAAATAACTGCAAACCTAAAAATGGTATTTGGATAATTGCCAAACCTAAAAGTGGCAAACAGTTAAATTTCCCCACCAGGTGTCACAGCCACGTGCTCGAGAAGGACTGTATTTCCGCTGGTTTCAATAGCTGTTTTACAGCTAAGTTTTTTTTTTTGACTAAATCACCGGGGGGGGGGGGGTGAGAATCCCCACCTGAAGGGCAAGCTTTACCTACGCAAGCGCAAGGGCCCTGGAGGATAGGAGAACAGAATACACGGAGAATACAACAAGGAGAGAACAGAGAAAGAAAACCTCCTAAAAGATTACAATTGATGAATGACACCTACAAAATCATCTTGCCAAAATCCAAAACCTACTGCTAAACCCCAACAAATCAACATCCAATTCCTCACACAGCCACAAGCATGTCGGAAGAAAAGAGAGGCCAAGGGAATGTTGTTGAAGTCCAAGGCCACCCGCATGAAGCCATCAAGAAGCTGACTTGATCTTGTTGCTGTTTGTATCAGAGCTCGCCAACGCCCTTTTGGGGAAGTAAGCCCCAAAGGAGGGTGGGCCACTAAAGGTTGCGGCTCGAGGCCACCCGCATTAAGTCTTCTTCAATCGGGCTTTATCAAGTTGCTTGTTAGATCAACTCTCTCCAACGCCCTTCAAGGGAAGGAAGCCTCAAAGGAGGGAGAAACACTGATCCTTGCGGTCCTGGACATCTGGAGGAAGAGGGTGAAGACGAGCAGGGGCTAATAGAAGGGGAAATGGCCAAGGGGATTCTCACAGAGGAAGAACATCAACGACAATTTTGGAGGAGGGCATAGAACCACTGTAATCCAAGCGGCTAGAGGAGCACAATTTCCAAACAAGCACGCCAGATTGAGAAGAAGTTGAAGGGCAAGATCACCAGCGATGTTTGGAACTAGGGGGGAGAGGGCACACAAACGAGGATACTAGGGGGAGGGGAAGGAGAAGAGGTTGCTATCCGCGCCACGCGCACCGACGAGTGGGGGGTGGGGGGGAGGTGTGGCGCCGATGAGGTCGTGCCTGCCTGCTGCCGCTGCAGCCTGCGCCGCCAGCCGCCACCGGCCACCGGGTCCAGCGCTCCCCGCCGCCCCTTTCCAGACAGGCCGCGGGAGGGCCAGCACCGTCGCGCCCACTTCGGCCTCCACCTTGCTGGCCGCCAGCACAAGCGCCGCCGCTCCGCCTCCTCCGCGCCCCGTCACACCGCCGCGAACGGCAGTGACGCTCGTCTCCGGCGGCAGGGCGCCGGATCCAGCCACGGGGGTGCCGGATCCGAAGCTTCGCGCTGCGCCATCGCCGTCGCCGTCGCCCGCCCATCGCACGCCGCGTCGTCGTCCTCGCGCAGAGACGTCGCGTCATCGCCGGAGGAAAGGCCTTGCCACCGCCCTCACGGCTGGCCGCACGGAACTCCGGCGGCGCGCTCCGGCGGCGGCGAAGGGTGGGAGAGAAAGGGAGGGGGTGGCGAGGGCTAGGGTTCGCCCTCCGTGCCGCCCGCGAGAGAGGGCGACGCGGAGGTCAGAAAATTTAGTTCCGTAAGAGTGGTGATTTACAGCTAAGTGATGTAAAGGAAATTCGATCCATAATTGAGGGACAAGAAGTGAACTTTTTCCAAGCTCTGAACATATGGATTGCATTTTGAGGAACATTCGGCCTGTTTGGTTGGAGGAAGTTTTTAGGAAGAATTAGAAGTTCAGAGGGATAGGCTATTAACTATTTTGTTTGGTTGGGAGACATGAAAATTTTAGTAGAATGGAGATGGAGAATTGACGAAGAAACTCTCTCCTTTTCAATACCTGGGTAGGAGGTGGTAATTGGGAGGGATTCCTCCTTTACTTTGCCTAAACAAATCTCAGCCATCCGTTTTCATTAATGACTTAATCTCCAACTAAACTCCCTATCAATTTCCATCACCTCTACCAAACAAGATATTGGGATTAAAAATCAAATTCCCCTCTTAATCTCACCATCAATTCCCTCGTGTAAACTCCCAATCCCCTTCCTCAAATGCCAAACAAGTCGATTTGGATTGTATTTCGAGGATGGAAAAAGTACATCGAATGCCCCTCATTTTGTCATCGGATTACAAAATCATCCTCCAACCACAAAACCAGATACTCCGTATTTGCCATCCCTCATCTTATAAAACCGAATCACTTTGAGTCCTCGGCGGTTTTGACTCTGGTTTTACCCAACGCGACATCTGACTCAGCATGGGACCCACACGGGTCCTACACATCAGCCTCTTCTTTCCCTCCCCTCTCCACCTCTCTCCTTCCCTCTCCACGGGCGGCGGCGGGGGAGCAGCTGGCCACGGGCGGCGGCCGGCAGGGGAGCAGCTAGGCTCGGGCGGCGGGGTGAGGAGCACTAGCAACAGCCTCTGATGGCGTGGCGACGCGACGACGGCGGTGACACGGGAGCACCGGAGCAGCGTCCCGACGAAGCCCTCCTCCCGACGCTGCCTCCTCCCCTCCCCTTCCCTTATTCTTATCCAAAACTGCATCGATAAATGGCGGATGGTGTTGCCCAGCTGGGCCACGATGCTGGTGACCTCGAAGGAGAAGAAGTTGCGCGCGTATCCTGTGAAGAGGGATTCGAGGTCCGACTTGATGTCGGTGAGCGCCTCGTACATGCCGAGCATGCAGTAGAGCTTCTCCGTCGCCGGGGTGGACATGGCCACGCAAAGCCGATGAGCAGGATGAATCCTCTGGCGATGTCGGCGAAGCACTCGTGGTCGAGCTCGTTTTGTTCATGTGGATGTGTATGTTCATAGATCAGCAGACATCCGTGTCCTGCATGCACAATCAGAGTAGTATTTGCTTTTGGCATTCTTTGCTGCAGAAAAGCTTACACGAACTCTTTGAATCGCCATAGCTGTAGAGCTGGTCCCTGTAGTTGTTTATAGGCATAGCCCCGGCGACGCACATCCCTTGCTGGTGACGAGAATTATGGCGATCCCCTGAATAATTTGGGCGGGGGCGACAGGCGCAGCCGCCGCGACCAACCACCGCCGTGGCTGCGGGGCTCTTCCCGTTAGAGCGGCGCGGAAGGCGGCAACAAGAAGATGGTGGCGATAGGTGATGAAGATGGAGACGGAGTCCGCAAGGGACAGGACGCCAGCAACGAGGCGGTGATGGTCAGATGGTGGCGGTAGGTGACGAGATCAGGCTCGACGCCGTCGTCCTTCATCCGTCGGAGTTGGCAAGGACGGGAAGGAGCTGCGCGATTTCCCGGGGCTCTCCGTGGTGGCAGACGGCGTCGGAGAGCGTGAGCAGCGTGGCGACGGTGGGGTAGAGGGGCCTGCTCGCCCGCGCGCAGCTTCTCCCCCCGCCGCCTGCGCCCAGATGCTCCCCCGCAGCCTGCGCCCGCCACCCACGCCCAGCTGCTCCCCTGCCGGCCGCCGCCTGCGCCCACCTGCTCCATGGGTCTCACGCTGAACCAGCTGTCACGTCAAATAAAACCAGAACTAAAACCGCCTATAAGATGAGGATAGCAAATATCAGGTATAAGAGGAGGGACCTTCGATGTACTTCTTCCTTCGAGAAACATGAAGGAATTATCCAGCCCACTGAGGTTAAACACGATGTAGAGTTGTAGACGTGGTACACAAATCCATGGGCTCAGCCCATTTTGTAGTGTATTAGTCCAAGCAGGCTCAAAGCAAGATTCTTTACCAGCATGAACTTCAGATGAAGTTCGAGTAGCCAGCAACATCCAAGCAAGCAAGATAAACATCCAGTGACACAAGTCACATTAAAGCAACATTCAAGCAAACAAGCAAAATTAGTATACCAACTCACTAGTTCAGTTTCACTAGATAGAAAGCATACATGACACACAGCATTGCATTCTTAATTACGTACACACCACAAGACTGGAGAGGAAGGACTATCATCGTACAGACGCCATAGATGTCTCAAAACATCTTTATTCTTAGCACTTATTAACTAGGATGCATTTCTTCAGTCTCAGGTCTTAGATCACAAACTCACAGAGGAAACACAAAGTTACAGTGACAACAACTCATCACTCGTAACCGGATCATACTACTAGATTAGCAGTACTAGGTCCTTCCATCTCCTTGGTTTCCTGATCAGGAGGTTGCTTGCTTCAACTTGCCGCAGTTGCAGGGGTTGCAGGTGCAGTTGTCGCCGCACTTGCACCCGTTCTCTGCTCCTGCTCCGGCGGCGGCGGCGGCGCCGGCCTCCAACCCTTCGGCATGACTGCATCCATCAGAGAATTAACCAACCATAGATCAGTAATTAATTACTCCCTCCGTTTTTAAATATTTGACGCCGTTAACTTTTCTAAATATATTTGACCATTCGTCTTATTAAAAAAATCAAGAAATTATTAATTATTTTCCTATCATTTGATTTATTATTAAATATACTTTAATGTATCCATATAGTTTTACATATTCCACAAAATTTTTTAAATAAGACAAATGATCTAACATGTGTTAAAAAATTAATGGTGTCAAACATTTAGAAATGAAGGGAGTAGAACTCAGCGAAACATGAAACGATCTTGGATTGTTGCTACGCAGTTTTCAGAGTAAAAGGCATAATCGTTTTCTTCAGATAAAGGAGAGAGTTTTTGTCATAACGTGCATGAAGTTTTTAGTCGTTTTTCATTGGCTGTAGCTAGCGCTGCAATTTTGTCATACGTACACGTAAAATGGAAGGCAGTGAGCCTCTCAACAAAATGTTTTGTACTTTTGTTCTCTGTGATTCAGAAGGGGAAAAAAGGCAGGAAACATATGATAATTGACAAAAGAGGTTGGTAGCTAGAAAGATGGAGGTACTCAATTCTGTTCTATTAAAGTATATATATGGTAGTTAGAGTAGGATAAGATTGATTTACGTGGACTTCTTCCATATCCGTAATTCTTTCTTATCTCTACACCATGTACTTCTATATATAGTGATCCCTGAGACTCGATACAACGGTGTTAATAATCACAATATTTCCCTCTCCCTATACTATTCTACAAATTCAGTAATATAACACATGGATTTTGCCCATGAACAACAAGTACAGGATATGAAGAAGGAAAGGATTAGTGCACATACCCCTTGGAAGGTGCAACACCCATGATGACAGTCTGGGTGGTGGTCACCTCCTCAGCCATCCCCGGGTACATCTTGCATCTGCATGTACAAATAATCAATCAGTTTCCCAGGCAAGGATGGCAAGACTGCTCTCGCCCCTCAACGTACGACAGAATTTGCCACCAATTTCAGTTTATACCGACGATGCGGTTCTGTTTTTCCGCCCTACAGCTGAAGAAGCTCGAGTCATCAAGGGTATCCTGGAGTTGTTCGGGGCTGCCACAGGTCTCAAAACCAATTTCTCCAAAAGCGCAATCACTCCAATCCAATGTGACGAGCAGCAGTATGTGCAAGTTGAATCCATTCTCTCCTGCCGAGTGGAAAAGTTCCCAATCACTTATCTCGGACTCCCTCTCTCCACTAGGAAACCGACGAACGCCGAGATCCAGCCGATCCTTGATAGGCTGGCAAAGAAGGTAGCCGGTTGGAAGCCGAAAATGCTGTCTATTGATGGGCGACTGTGCTTGATCAAGTCGGTCCTAATGGCGTTGCCGGTGCATTACATGACAGTCCTGCAGCTACCGCAATGGGCGATTAAGGACATCGAGCGGAAGTGCCGCGGTTTTCTTTGGAAAAGGACAGGAAGAGATCAGCGGCGGGCATTGCCTAGTCTTATGGCGAAAGGTTTGCTCACCCATCGAGAAAGGGGGACTTGGTGTCAAAGATCTTAATTTGTTCAGTCAAGCTCTCCGGTTGAAATGGCTTGCGAAATCCTTGGAGCAGAAGGATAGACCCTGGACCTTAGCAGCTTTCCGTCCTGGAAGCGATGTGGAAGAGATCTTTCGATCCGTCGCTGAGCACATCATTGGTGATGGGGTGGACACACAGTTTTGGACAGACAATTGGACAGGGAAAGGTTGCTTCGCCTGGAGGTGGCCGGTGTTGTTTTCCCATGTGAGCCGTGCCAAGCTGACAGTAGCTGATGCCCTGATTGCTAACAAATGGATTCGCCGATTACAAGGTGCCCTGTCCGATGAAGCTCTGGGTGAATTCTTCCAACTTTGGGATGAAGTTCGCGACGTGTCACTGCAGCAGATGGCTGACACGATCAAATGGAAGTTGACTGCTGATG
Source organism: Oryza meridionalis (assembly GCA_000338895.3). Taxonomy (NCBI): domain Eukaryota; kingdom Viridiplantae; phylum Streptophyta; class Magnoliopsida; order Poales; family Poaceae; genus Oryza; species Oryza meridionalis. The sequence goes on from CM002524.2 coordinate 2,378,670, forward strand.
GTAATTTCTCAGTGGCCTCGGCGTATGATCTATTTTTCATAGCGACAGAGGACTGTTCCTACGGGGATACGCTGTGGCACTCCAGGGTGTCGTCGCGTGTTCGCTTCTTCATGTGGATTGCACTGAAGGGCCGCTGTCTCACGGCGGACAACCTGGCGAAGAGAAACTGGCCGCATGACGCCATTTGCTCCCTATGCCAACGCGAGAACGAAAACTGCTATCATTTGCTTGTGTCCTGTGATTATATGGCGGCGGTTTGGCGCAAGCTAAGACGTTGGTGCAACATTAACATTACAATCCCTGCGGAAGATGTCAGGCCGCTTGCAGATTGGTGGATCGCGACAAGACGGCGTTTTCAGAACACGTATAGGACGGATTTCGATAGTCTGTTCATGCTAATTTGTTGGCTTATCTGGAAAGAGCGAAATACAAGGATCTTTCAACACATCGCCAAGTCGGTTGATCGGCTAGCGAATGACATCAACGAGGAAATCGCAATTTGGAGGGTAGCAGGGATTTTTTCCCAGGCTAGCGAGTAATCCCGATTTGCCCCATTTTTTCCTTTTCTTTCCGGGCTTGAGTTTGCTTGAGACTGGCGCGACATCCTTCATGTCGTTGTAATTAAAACTTTGTTTCCCCCAATCTTAATGAAATTGTTGTAATTAAAACTTTGTTTCCCCCAATCTTAATGAAATTGGCCGGCCTACCTTTGGCCGTCCCGACAAAAAATAATCAATCAGAAATTCAGAGCCTATTTCTTGTCTGTTATAAGAAGATGGGATAAAAAATGAAATCAGATCCTCATCAGTCATCTGCATGCATGCTCCTCGTTTTATAACGGTGGAAGGGAGCTAAATCAAAATCTCCTATCATGAATCTTTTTTTTCTCTCAACAAAGATCATGTCATGCATGGCCATCATCTAAAAAAAGATTTTTCTATCATGAACTTTTTCCTCTCAAGAAAGATCATCATCAGATTTGGCCACCATCTAAAAAAAGATTTGTTCACAGACTATTGAGTCCATAACATGTTCTATTATCCAAAACAAATCCAAGGAGAGGCACACATATGACACATACAACATGCATGTCATGAATACATACCAAGATCAACAACATGGATAAACACAAATTCTCTACGGATCACAACACACAAAAAAAACCCCAGCAAACGAACAATATCCCTTCCGAGATCGACCGAATTTCCATCTCACCAACACCAAGACTAGACAGTTGATATACATGGCAGATCAAGAACAGAAATTCAGAAGATGGTGATCGGATCTTACCCTCCGCAGCCGCTGCCGCACTGGCAGCCGGATCCGCAGCCGCAGTTTCCTCCGCAGCACGACATCTTTCTTTCAAAGATCAACACGGATCGATCGAACTGGGCAGTGGGCACTGATCGCACAACACACGAGCACTCAGAAAATCTGAATATCACCTTGGGCACCTGAACCACACACAGGAAGGGGGGCGGAGAGGCCGAGAGGGTTGCTACTTATACAGAGGGAGGGAGGCCATCCGCCGTACACGTGGCGCGCATCGGGGGACCTGCCGTGACGTGGGAGTTGTGCGCCTTGGCCCATCGTGGATTTGGGGGTTGTGAACTGGTTTCTTCCCTTTTTATCAAACAATGTTAATCGGTATTTAAATCAATGAAGCCTTATATTGCATGGGGACAGCTCACTTTCAAAACTAATTTCACATATTGCATCGGATCACTTTCAAGACTAATCGAATATATGTGCAAAATATTTGTATTGAGTACTGGGAATGTCTATTGGTCATGCTAGCTGCTTATAGTTTGGGCATCCACAGCTCAAGATATTTACACGGAGGAGCCTACTGGACAAGGGCATGTTCAGAGACTCGTTGGATTTGAAATCTGCACAAGTTCTCAGAGACTGCTCAGCCTGAAACAATCTTGGAGATAGCATCACACTATGGCTGCAATTGAGGCAGCACCTGCACCCACCGTTCTCAGCTCCAGCAGTGGCAAATTGATGTTAGTCTTAACCTTGAGTAAGGCAACTTCACTTGAAGGGATATCTAGTTTTCGGCAGTGCTGACCAAGTTCTCAATTTTTGCATTTAGATCAAGCTGATGAATTCAAGCTATAATTTCGGTAAACGGTGTTGCTTCCTGCTGTTAGGTCTGCACCAAGCTGCATTTACCACTGGACTGCACTTTGAGTACCACTTGTTACCACAGAAATTCAATTGTTTCCTGTAACATTTCAGGTACACTAGTACCACCGTTTCCTTGGCGCGCGCCACTCTTGACTCTACCACTGCAAGAAGAGCAACAATATGAAGGATATTTTGATTGGGAGTAGTGAAAAATCATCACTATAGCCAGAGTTTCAAAACATGTACCACGGATAACAAACCATAGTACAAACAGATCCCGGAAAGGAAACCATTGAGACTAACAAATGTAGTTTTTCTCACCTGCCTAATTATAGAGAGTTTCATCTGGAAAGATATCCCTGCCATCTGCACCAACTGTAACAACATCGACTGCAAGTTGTTGGTCTTCTAGGAGGCACATTCTGAATTGCTTTGCATTCTGGCAATCAACCATGTGGAGTCTCTTTAGTGAGATTAGATTCTCTGCCTGATCCAGCGCTGGACAGTCCTGTGCAAACAAGTCCTGCAGAATACAGAGATTGGAAATTCTCCTCAAACACCTGTTATTCTTGACCTTGAGCCATAACACTGAAGGAAGGTTGTCAATTTCATGCAGCGTGTGAGCACCTTCAATGTGGATTCTTCTTAAGTTAGCAATCCTATGCAAGTCTTCAGGGAGAGCCCTTAGTTTTGGGCAGCCATTAAGAAACAGACGCTTAAGGCAAGGCATCAGAACGAGCTGTTCAGATCTACCACGCAAATTCCCTGTGTTAAGAGACCAACTTTCCAAATTGCTCATATCAATGATGTGAAGCAATTTGAGCTTTGGGAAAATAGTTATATGCGTGGCACTGCTGACGCCTTTTCCTAGGAGCTCTGAACCAATATTCACTACTGCATCTGCACATCTGATCTGAAGAATTAGTAGTTCTGGCATCTGACCTGCTGGTGGAAGCTCAGAGCATGAAATGCACTCGTTGAGGTACATATGTCCCAAATTTGGCATCTTATACTCTGGTTCTGAGCACAACCAATCTGGGAACCTTACACCAGGAAACCCCTCAAAAAATAAATAAATTAGGCTTGATGATGGACTTAGCATCTCATAGACTTGTTGAATTCTCTCAATCTCGTTCATCTGGTAGTGGGTAATATCATGAGTATTAGCTCCCATTGTGCAGCGAAACCACAGTTCTCGAAGACGAAGACTGTTCCTGAGTACAAATGCACCCCCTGGCGTTGCTTTTTCTAGCTTTACAATCCGGAGACGTTGGATGTTGGGGAGACATTGCAGTTCATCTAGCCTGAATCCAGATGCACTCTCGAAAACTCCTTTAAGGTTGTAGAGTTTCTGAAACTTCGCGATCCCTTTTGGAACATGGTCGATTCCAGTTTGTTCTAGCTCAAGGAAACTTATGTTGGACAGTCTCATCAAACTAGCTGGCAGGCTATCCAAATGTCTGCAACAGTGCAAAGAAAGGTATTCAAGGCTGGTAAGATTTCCTATGGATTCAGGGAGTTTTTTGATTTTTGTATAGCTTAGATCTAGCAACCTCAGTAGCAACAAGTTTCCCACCGACTCCGGTATGACTTGGATGCTTGTTCCACTGAGAACTAAGACACGAATATGCTTGAGCTCTCTGAAAATGTCCTTATTAATTGTCTTAAAGTTCTTGTTATTAAAAATTAGGAGGCTCCTCAAGCACTTCAGCTCTTCTATAGCAGGTATTTCTTTTACATCATTGCTTATTACTAAGTGACGTAGATTCAGTAAGGCTTTGCTATTTTCCATATTCATGAATAAGGAATGATCCTTTGTCAAAAATTGTCCAAGTGACCTCAAAAGATCATGCATCGTTGACATCCATTTGTCAACAAACTCTGGTTTTGGCTGCAGAAGATTCATTCTAATTAGCTCATGGTTTTGGCTCCGAAAGTAATTGTATTGATCGAGAGATAGTTTACAATGTCTCTGGGTGTACATATTTATACCCATGGGTAGATACTAGTCGTTGTTGGACAAGAAAAAAACATTCCTAAAGATAAAAGGAAAACATAATATCCTTATCGGACACTAAACACATTTTTCTAAAGATAAAAGGAAACTAACAGACTCTTCCTAATTAATAGATAACTTGCCATGATGCATCCTCCTTAAACTCGGTCTCTTCTGGATAAGCTTAATTGAATATATTAATTTTCTTAATCGAATATAGCAAGATTCCGACTATTGGCGACTTGATAGTTTCCATCGGCCGATTCTAGGACTCTGAAACCGATACTGACTCTAGGCCGATGATGACTTTGGGGCTTACCAAATTTCACTGTTTACAGTGGGTCAACCGTGAACCCACTTATAGGTCAAAATAAGCAGGTTCGTGGCTTATTTTAGCCTATAAGTGGGTTTTGTGGGCTAGCCACTTACACCCCTAATCAGGCATGGACGAGAAGTTTATATCTCATTAAGAACCACATTTTCACTGTCACCTGCAGGGATACTATTGATCTGGGTAACAGAAAAAAAATCGCAGGACAAGATTATACAAGAAATATCAAATATATTGAAAATAACCGACAACTTCTTAATAAATAAGCTGATTGGACACCTTGAAAATCCTGAAGTACACAGAATCCCCATTCTCTGTGAACACGTATAGATCTGAAGTTGTTGACTCATGTTCTTGTAGTGGAGAAAACATCTGTTTAATAATGTCACATATGGCATTTATATCCGCGCTGAAGGCTGAACCAAACAAAAATAAGCATTGAACACAATAAGTTCTTACCATCATTAGCATATCCTTCACAAGAGCCCAAGTTTCATCACCAACAAAATTGGATGAAAATCAAAGTAAAGGATTTGTTACTTTCAACTCTATACTTTCATCTAGGAATGCTGCAAAAAAAATTATTATATAAATATCTTCAAGTAAAAAATCATCATAATTATCAATATCATAATTAATATTACCAATTGGATAATATAAGTGTATTTGGGTTTTATGAAACGTTTTGCAACAATATCGGGTGTTCTTTGAAACAAATTACAAAACCTGGGATTTTGAGTGAGGAATGCTCCAAACTTAGGGTTTTGAAAATTTTACTCTTATTTATTTTTTCTGTAATTACTATTATTTAAAATTGGCAAAAAAAAATTACCTGGATTTATAAGAAATGATATTTCAATTTCTTTCAATGTATTGAACATATGGCAAATCATCTTCTGATCACCTTCTGCCTACTGCCATAAGAAAAAAAAGATTACCTTAGATGAATGAAAATAATATTACGCGTGTACACAAAATATACACATTATTCATTATACTTCAAAGAAGAGAAAAAAGGTTGCATCTGCTCCATTTTTAGAAAGACGTTGACAAATGTATGCCTTTCCTTGACCATCATAAGGTAGAAGAAATGAAATGTCATTCTAGATATCAACTGAAATTGCATTTTCTCTATTTTAATCGGGTTCGCCCTGGGCGTGTAGTCATTCCCAGGGCATGTGCAGCTGAAGCTGTTGTTGTAGCTGTAAATCTTGTAAAGTTTGAACTTTCTCCCCTACTTAAATAAACTTCGACCGGCTTTCGCACTGGTCCAGCGAAAAAAAATGCAATTGCATTTTCATACATATATATTTGTGTGTATGTGTTCTGAAAGAACCTTCAAATGAGGTTAAGCGTATAAGCGACAACTACATTCAATCCACTAGGCCTTAATTATATCTACTTCGGTTGATTATACCGATACGAAGAGTTTGGTTTCCCTCAATCCTAATAACATTAGATTTGCCTCCTTGGTTCATACCAGCAAAAGAAAGCAGATAATCGAATTTTGATCCAATTTTTGCATATGAATTTAATCCACTCTAACATCCTCTCAAAAAGTGAACTCTAATATAATTACCCCCTTCTCTTCCTTTACTTTTTTCCCCCTTGACTCCTATTGTTGTATTTGAATCCTATCTTTCTATAAAGTTAAAGCCCACTACATCTTAAAGCTCAACATGCAAAGATGCCATATCATCACTAACATTTACTACATCTCAAATCTCATGTAGGCATGCTAATTTATTAAGTTTTAGAGCTTTAAAATGCAAGCATGTTAATTAAATTATTATCCCACATAATCCACATAATATTTCAATATACCTCTCCTTCACTTTTTATAATATCCTATATGCTTATATAGTTAATTAAAATTTTAGAGCTTAAAAAAATCCAAGCATGTTAAATCATCATTTCACATAATTCTCAAAATATTTCAATATATCTCTCCATCATTTTGTATAATATCTATATACCAATACAATTCATTCTCACATAGTTAATGTTATTTCTTTCTTCTTTCATTAAGCTATATCACCTCAATTGTTTCTAACGCTCAAATGATTAATTTATGGTTGGAATTATCTTCCTCATTTTCTTCTTTCATAAAGCCACATCATATTACTTTTAAATTTGGGTCATCATTCTGTATACTATTTAAATTATTATAAACCACATCAACTTATGCAAGTTTCTATCATCTAGCTATCTTACACATTATTTATATTTCTTATTATCATACCAAACTCCCGCAGCAACGCGCGGGGTTTCATCTAGTTATATTATATTTTACTGCCATACCTGTGCCTTCTCTTTCTTACTGCACTGAATATATGAAATTGAAATTGAGGCCACAGGAAGTTTGTATGGCTGAATATGAGGCACTTCCAAGGGTTCATCACCCTTGTCTCAAGAGTTCAATTTAAGTACAAGCAAAACCCACTATTTAAGCCACTAAAAGAAAAAAACAGAATTTAAATGGCACAATCGGGGTAAGAGGATTATTGGTTATGTCACCCCACGTAACTGAAACAGATGTACTTCGATCGTTGTTTATCACACCCAGTTCTTGCATATTCCAAGTTTAACATGTTGATCGATCTGAAGTCCTGAAAAGTATTTGTATTGAGTACTGGGAACGTCTATTGGTCATGCTGTTCAAGATATTTACATGGAGGAGCCCAACGGACAAGAACATGTTCAAAAACTCGTTGGATTTGAAATCTGCACAAGCTCTCAGAGGCTGCTCAGCCTGAATCAGTCTTGGAGATAGCATCACACTATGCTGCAATCGAGGCAGCATTTACACCCACCGTTCTTACCTCCAGCAGTGGCAAATTGATGTTAGTCTTAACCTTGAGTCAGGCAACTTCACCTGAAGGGATATCTAGTTTTCGACAGTGCTGACCAAGTTTCCAAATTTTTGCATTTATATTAAGCTGATGAATTCAAGCTATAATCTCGGTAAACGATGTTGCTTCCTTCTGTTAGGACTGCACCAAGCTGCATTTACCACTGGACTGCACTTTGAATACCATTGGCTACCACTTACCACAGAAATTGAATTGTTTTCCTGTAACATTTCAGGTGCACTAGTATCACCATTTCCTTAAGTGCGCTCCACTCTAGTACTGCAAGAAGAGTGACAAAATGATTAAATGAAGGATATTTTGATTGTAAATAGTTTAAATTATGATGTCTCGGTGCAATAGCCAGAATTACAAAAACAAAAGATAAACCAAACCATAGTACAAACAGAATCAAAGGAAAAGATCGAGACTAACAAATAAATGTAGTAGAACTTCCTCTAATAATTTGTAGAGTAAATTGCTCACCTGCCTAATTATAGAGAGATTCATCTGGAAAGATATCCCTGCCATCTGCACCAACTGTAACAACATGGACGGCAAGTTGTTGGTCTTCCAGGAGGCTCATCCTGAATTGCTTCGCGTTGTGGCAATCGACCATGTAGAGTCTCTTTAGTGAGATTAGATTCTCTGCCTGATACAGCGCTGGACAGTCCTGCGCAAGCAAGTCCTTTAGATTACAGAGATTGGAAATTCTCCTCAAACACCTGTTGTTCTTGACCTTGAGCCATAACACTGAAGGAAGGTTGTCAACTTCTTGCAGCGTGTGAGCACCTTCGATATGGATTCTTCTTAAGTTAGCAATCCTATGCAAGTCTTCAGGGAGAGCCCTTAGTTTTGGGCAGTCGTTAAGAAACAAACGCTTAAGGCAAGGCATCAGAACAAGCTGTTCAGATTTGCCACACAAATTCCATGTGTTGAGAGACCAACTTTCCAAATTGCTCATGTTAGTGATGAGAAGCAATTCGAGTTTTGGAAAAATAGTTATATGCTTTGCGCTATTGACGCCTTTCCCTAGCAGCTCTGCACCCATATTCACTATTGCATCTGCGCCTTTAATCTTAAAAACTAGCAGTTCTGGCATCTGGCCTGCTGGTGGAAGCACTGAACATGAAGTGCAGTCGTTGAGGTGCATATGACCCAAATTTGGCATCTTACGCTCTGGTTCTGAGCACAACCAATCTGGGAACCTTACACCAGGGAACCCGACAAGAAATATATACAGTAAGCTTGGCGATGGAATTAGCAGTTCGTAGACTTGCTGAATTCTCTCAATCTCGTTGGCCTGATAATAAGTTTTATCATGACCTCCGATTGTGCAACCGAGCCACAATTCTCGAAGATGAAGACAGTTCTTGAGTACAAATGAACCCCCTGGTGCTGCTTTTTCTAGCTTCACAATCCGGAGACGTTGGATATTGGAGAGACATTGGAGTTCATCTAGTCTGAATCCAGTTCCACTGTCAAAAACTCCTCTAAGGTTGTAGAGTTGCTGCAACTTTGCAACTCCTTTTGGAACATGGTCGATTGCAGTCTGTTCTAGCTCTAGGAAACTTATGTTCAACAGTCTCATTAAACTATCTGGCAGGCTATCCAAATGTATGCAACCATGCAAAGAAAGGTATTCAAGGCTGGTAAGTTTTCCTATGGATTCTGGGAGTTTCTGAATTTTTGTATAGCTTAGATCTAGAAGCCTCAGTAACAAGAAGTTTCCCACTGACTCTGGTATGATTTGGATGCTTGTTCCACTGAGAACTAAGACACGGATATGCTTGAGTTCTCTGAAAATGTCCTTATTAATTTTCATGAAGTTTTTGTTATCAAAAACTAGGAGGCTCCTCAAGCACTTTTGCTTTTCTATAGCAGGTATTTCTTCTACATCATTGCTGATACATAAGTGGCGTAGATTTGGTAAGGCTTTGCTATATTCCATGTTCATGAATATGGAGTGATCCTTTGTCAAAAATTGACCAAGTGACCTCAATAGATCATGCATTGTTGACTCGCCTTTGTCTACAAACTCTGGTCGTGGCTGCAGAAGATTCCTTCTGATTAGCTCATGGTAGTACTCTTCAGCAACCTCATGTATTGAGTACCCATGCACTTCCGTCACGAAACCTTCAGCAACCCACCAGTAAGCGACAGCATCACGACGTATCACAAAATTTGACGGCAACAAAGCACACCAGAGAAAGCATTGTTTAAGTTCAGGGGGTAAGTTGCTGTAGCTTAAGTACAGAGGGCCTCCTAGTTCTCTGGGAAGTCCATGAATGGACCACTTGCTATCTCGGATACTCTCCCATTCTGCCCTTGTTCTTTTAGTAGATAGAACACCTGCAACAACTTTGATGGCAAGAGGAAGGCCATCACACTTTTTGACAATTTGATATCCAACACCACTGAATTCTCTGCTTTGCTCGTATGGCCCTAATGACATCTTCATCAGCAGTTCTAGGCCATCGCAATCATTCATTTTGTTTACCTTGTGGGTATAAGTTGCATGCATTTCAACCAAAACATCCAGGTTTCTTGAGGTCACAAGGATATGAGAATTCAAACCTCTCAAGAAAGGCAAACGAAGAAGATCAATCCATACATCAGATTTCCAAACATCATCCAGCACAAGAAAAACACTCTTCCCTCTAATAGTGTCCACTAGAAGCGGTAGAAGCTCAGTCTTAGTCTCCAGCTGATCACAAATTCCTCCAGCCATTCTGATTGCCTGTTTTAACAAACTGGTCTCTGTGTAATTCTGAGAAATGCACAACCATATATGAACTTGGAATTTCTCCCTTATCCTCTGTTCATTGTATATCTTTTGAGCTAATGTTGTCTTACCGATGCCTCCCATCCCCTGGATCCCAAAAACAGTTGACCTGCTTTCATTGTAGTTACTACTAACAATCATTTTGACCATGTCATCAATAGCCCTTCTGATATCTTCTCCAACCACCTCAAGTTCATCTACAGGAGATGTCTGACTTCTGTCAACAATTGTTATCTGGATTTGTTGCCGGTTGGTTCTCTCCAAGCCAAACATCTCTTTGTTCATTTTAATTTCTTCAAACTTTTCATTTATATTATCAATTCTTTTGGCAATCATGTGATCAAATGAAAACTTTGCAAAGCTAGAGAACAAGGGCTGATTGCAACATACCGGCCTTGGTGGCAGCAAGAGCTTCTGTGAATGAACCATGAAAAGATCTACGATGTCATCGACATCAAACATAACATCTCTCATGTTCTTCCACCATGAATCTATCCCTGGATCCTCCATGGCCAGAGCCTCAGCATCCTCATGAACAGCGTTGAAGAATTCCAGATTTTTCTTCAGGCTCTCAATACCCCTTTTCACACTTAATGTCATGATAACCTCATCCTCAATAAGTTGACCCAGCTTTTCCAAGAATTTCCAAGCGAGAGCATCCAAAACTGTGCCCATAGTGCTAGAACCTACGGATTCCCACTGGATCTCTCCTATGGGAGATGCTTGAAACTGCAGATCCCAGAAGAGATATCTCACAGAGCTGCTGAGTGCCGATCACTTAAATACGGAAGATGGAAAGAGATATTGAAGCAGTGTGGCTAAAACCTGATGAGAACAGAGAGGGCAATGCAGATTGCAGAAGAGAGCTGTTATAGATTCTCCTCCCTTTCTTGCCACCAACTGCCTTTGTCACAATGGACATTGACATTCTCTATTGCAAAACGTCTGAAAAACCTGACAAAATTAAAACAGTATGAAAGCACTTTTTGAGGCAAAATCTACCCACAATGATTTTTGTATTAAAATCCAAATGTTTCAACGATGATGCAATGTGAAAAGGACAAGTAGTGTTACACAATTGCAAGGGGATTCAAGTTGAAAGCTCTTCCAGGCTGTGTATTCTTTTCCTTTCATCCACTTGCTAATAATAATTTGATTTCATTGCAGCAATGGCGCCACTTGGTGCTTTACTTTCTTTGCCTGTTTACCACCTAAGAAACCAGGAAGGCCATGGTGCTTCTCTACCTGCACTAGCAAGAAGACCCAAAGAAGTGTACTTTTTAAGCGAATTTAGCTGACTGTTACCAGCAGATTTTGCATCAACCAATACAGGAATCCTATGCCAAAGCCTTTATAAGTCTAGTTAAAAGCACCGGAGCAGAGTTCTCCTTTTTTCAGGAATATGCAGAAAATCTTTTGCAGAGTTCAGAGAAAACAAGGTTCTCTGAAACAAGGTTAAGAGAAAACAGGAATATGCAGAGTTCTCTTTATGCATCTTTGCATTAAGATTGGGTAAAACAAGGTTAAGAGAAAATGGTACATTAGATCACCAGAGAGCAGACACCATACTAAAGGAAAAATAGAGTCAAACCGCCGCTGGGCATGCAACGCACGCAGGAATCTCCTGGGCATTTCGTCAAACAGCTCATCTGCACCCGAACCATTTGTTGCAAAAGTCCAAGTTTCAGAGCTTATATAGAAAAAACATCGAAAGGAACACATCCCATTCGCATCACTCGGTGTTGCACATAATCAAGACACAAAAGAAAAATTAAGATAGTTGATTACCTACGCAAGAAAGAGAGATGCTTCTCCTAGCGTAACCAAAGACGGCGACAACGACCCACAAGCAAAGATAAGCAGGGGCTAGGTCGAACTGAGCCTGGATCAGGATCACATCGTATAACTCCAGTATAAACAAAAGCAAATTCTCCGGTTGTGTTTGTACCTGACAAGTTGATTCATCTCGCACGTAACGAATGCGGTTCGCTCGGGGAGAGCGATGCGCGAATGGTGTTCGATGAAATGCCCCCCACCGCACCCCCCCCCCCCCCCCCCCCAAGTCCAACAGGCTCGTCCAGGCCAATCGATTTTGTTTTCCTTTCTGAATTGGGCCCTGTCGCGAAGCCTGCCACCTGAATTGGGCCGTAAGCCCGTAACCTAAGCTCTACGCCGAAGGAAAGCCCAAAACTCTAAAAACTCCTCCACCACCGCGCGGCGGGAAACCCGCTCCTCCCCCCTCCTCCGTTCCCGCGCACATTTTTTCGGCATCCCACCCGCCGATTTTTTTCCGGCATCCAACGTCGCACATCCATCCACGTCATCGATCCGCGCCGCGTGCCTTCCACCAATCAGGGCGCACGTCCCCTCCTCTACAAAACCATCTCCCCACGTCTCCTCTTTTCCCCACGCCGCAATCTCGCGAATCCCACCGCTTCCGTTTCCTCTCCTCTCCCCGAGAAGAAGAGAGCAGCGGCAGCCATGACGCCCAAGGCGGAGAAGAAGCCGGCCGCGAAGAAGCCCGCGGAGGAGGAGCCCGCAGCGGAGAAGGCCGAGAAGGCCCCCGCGGGGAAGAAGCCCAAGGCGGAGAAGCGTCTCCCCGCCGGCAAGGCCGAGAAGGGCAGCGGCGAGGGGAAGAAGGCGGGGAGGAAGAAGGCGAAGAAGAGCGTCGAGACCTACAAGATCTACATCTTCAAGGTGCTCAAGCAGGTTCACCCCGACATCGGCATCTCCTCCAAGGCCATGTCCATCATGAACTCCTTCATCAATGACATCTTCGAGAAGCTCGCCGGAGAGTCCGCCAAGCTCGCCCGCTACAACAAGAAGCCCACCATCACCTCCCGGGAGATCCAGACCTCCGTCCGCCTCGTCCTCCCCGGCGAGCTCGCCAAGCACGCCGTCTCTGAGGGCACCAAGGCCGTCACTAAATTCACCTCCGCTTAGGCTTCACCCCTGCATCTATCTATTGCTATTGCTAATAGTTGTAGTTTGATATGTTTATGTGTTAGTTTTAGTGCTATCGATGATTGGAAAATGGATGTTAGATCGTTAGTTTGGTAGTCAGATGTCAGTGATCTGGAACAGTAGCTCTGATTTTAAACCATGTGAATGTGATTCCTGGGTATGTGATGTTTGACCGCCCTGTGCCTGCTGGTCAACGAGTGATAACTAGATCTAATTTTTGTGGAACTATTTACATGGTTGCTACTTGCATTCTGTTCAACTGTTGTAAATTCCTCTGTCACTCGTTGGAGTTTTATTCTCTGAAGCATGTGTGGAATTGCCTGGGCATGCTTTTGGGAAACTATAGTCTGTAGTCTTATGTTATGTTTGGTTGCCCTGAGCTTGTTGGAATTAATCTATCTAATTTTGCGCAATTACATCCTGTGAGTATGCTGTTGCCATTTGCATTGTCTTGGAAACTCCTTTGTATGCCACAGGAATTTGATTTCTGGAGCATGGATGTTTGGAGTGTGATACTGTGCTTATTGGCCCATGTAATTTATAAGTACGAGTAGGTTTCATCTAAGGGCACTTTCTGGATGGAGTCCAATATTTTTTTAGCCTGATGGCAATTTTGGTTTTTGATCTTTGCGTTTGAAACAAAAGAAGAGTTGTGTGAATTAGTTAGTACTACATAGTATGACAGCTTGGCCATCACCGTTCTATTTTAGCTGATAACTTTGACATCTGAAGTAAGTTTTGCTTTACCTTAGTACTGTACTGTTTCAACTTTCAAAGAAGTTTAATTGGAAATAGTAACTGAAACACCGTAAGTATTTTGCTTGCTATATTAGGATGCTGCTACACTAGCCTGTTTCCTATAAATTTCCTTTGAATCAAAGGGGGCCTTATGTTCCGAAGGTCTAAGGAAGGCTTTCTCTTTGTTCTTGATTAGCTTGTAAGCTAACTGGCAAGCATGAGGTATGCACTACACTGCTGCATCTTTTATCAAAGCTTGCTGTTGGAGTTGTTGCTCTGCAGGATATGCCATGTGTGAAGATGATGACCAAACTCTTATGGACTCTAGAATCTTATAATGTTATCCTTTGGTTCTTTGTCCAGTGAGGTTGTTTGAGGTGTATAATTTTTTTCAAAGGTTCTACTGCAAGAGCATCCTGAATTTCTGTTGGGCTTGTTTGCATTAAACATTCCATGCTGAATTGAGGTTAACTACATTCTGTTTACATCTTTACAGTGGCATGCATCTAAGCTTAATGAATATTAACTACGCAACCTTGTGTTCCTCCAATTATTCCTGGTACAATCATCAACACTGTCTACATATGTATCTTGCCCAACGTTTAGCTCACAGTGCTATGTTCTTCATGGCCGACCATCCAAGACCTGAGATATTCATCTCTGGTTGCATGCATCTCTGATACAGCTTCTGCCAACATCATTCGCTCTCTGGGTTGTTGCTTTGAGCATGATATGCCGAGCCTAAGAACAGACACCAAGCACTGTTGAATAATTCTTGTTTTTATGCTTTCATTTTTAACATCTGCATCATTTTCTTCTTCATGAAGCCAGATTGTTGGATCAGCTATGTCTAGGGGTTGGTGAAGAAAAGAAGCTGCAACAAACTTGTGCAGATCCATTGAATCCCTGAAAATGTCATCAGTAGGGCTCCTTCCGGTAAACATCTCAAGCAACAATATGCCTAAGCTGTAAGTATCGCCTGCTCTGGTTACTGTAGACCCTTCCCCATACTCTGCAATGTTTGCAATCAAAGTTAGTTTTCAACCGTACCCTCCACATGTAAAACAAATACAAAGTGCCCCAGTACTCCAATCCACACCCATGAACGAGGAGGGGGAGGGATTATGGGAATTAATGTAAGAAGTTCAGTTTTTTTTTAAAAAAAGAAAATCTACCTGGTGCAATATAACCAATGGAACCTCTGATTCCAATTGAGCTTTTCAAACTTTGAAGAGTTTTAGTAGTACTTTTCGGGAGGATTCTTGATATGCCAAAATCTCCAACCTTAGCACTCTTGTCTTCTGATAGAAGAATATTACTAGGCTTCAGATCACAGTGTATGATTGGTGGCTGGCAGTGATTGTGAAGATAATCCAGTGCATCAAAGATATCAACAGCAATGTTGAGTCTCTGTGAAAGGCTGAGTGTATTGCTAGGAGTGAGATTGCTTGACTTGGGATGAATCCAACCATCCAAGGTACCATTGGGCATGAACTCAAAAACCAATGCCTTGAACTCTTGACCCTGTGGACCAATACTTGAGCAACAAGTGATGATCTTTATGAGACAACGGTGGCGTACTCTTCTCAGAGCCTCACATTCAGCCTCAAAGCTTTTTGAAGATCCTGATTGTTGAAGGTCGAACACTTTTACAGCAACAAGTGCACTCTCATCGTCTAAAGTACATCTAAAAACAGAACCATATCTTCCTTTGCCAAGCAGGTTGGCTTCTGAAAATTCATTACTTCCTCTTGATAATGCATAATATGAAACCCTTTGATACTGTTCCTCAATAACCAGGGATGTTGCTTGTCTATTTTGTCTTTGTTTGAACTTCCTTTGGTGTAACAGAATAACAACAATAGCTGAAACTAACACCAATATTGCACCCGTTGTTGGCAGAGCTATTGCAAGAGACTTCAGATGCTGGTTTTTGTTCTTGCTTACATTGAGAATGGGACATGGAGCCAAGTGAAGCTGGGGTATTCCACTGCATAAGTTATTCCCCACAACCGATGCAAAAGTCAGGTTTCTGAAAACACCCTTAACTGGAACTTCCCCTTGCAATTTGTTGAAGGACACATCTAATTGCCACAGCGTTGTCAAATTTTGTAGAGTTGCTGGGATTGGTCCTGAAAAATTGTTGTGTGCTAGAAACAGCTGTTGCAGATTGGGAATCCTAGCAATGGTGTTGGGGATCCTGCCAGATAACTTATTCATGGTTAGGTTCAGTATGGTGAGCCCTTTTAGGTTGCTCAGAGATTGTGGTATTCCTCCTTCAAATGAGTTCTCTTCTAGATAGAGGGCTTCCATCACTTCACAATTTCCTATACTGTCAGGTATTTGTCCAGATAGCTGGTTTCCGGATAGATCCATTCCATTTAGGTTAACCAAGCTACCAACTTCTGATGGAAGGGGTCCTGACAGAGAATTATATGACAAGTCCAAGAACCACGAGAGTGACTGCAGCTCAAAAATTTCTTTGGGGATCGAACCATTTAGATGGTTGTATGACAAATCTAGAACAAACAGTTTTTTTAGATCCCCAAGGCTTGGTGGGATTGGGCCTTCCAAATTGCAGTAGAATGCGTATATCCTATTCAAATTTGTAAGATTTCCAACAGATGCCGGTATGAGGCCTGACAGGCTGGTATTGTACAGGGAAATTTCAACCAAGTTTGTTAGCTTCCCGATGCTTTCAGGAATCACTCCAGATAATATGGAATTGAACCCCAGATCGAGAAAGCTCAAGCCTACCAGATTGCCAATGTCCTCAGGTATGCTCCCCGAGATATTGTTGTTCTCTAAATTGAGCATTTGTAGCGTCGTTGACAGGTTCCCAATTGGCCTTGGCAGCTGCCCACTGAAAGAGTTGTTAGCGAGGACAAATTCTTGCAGCTGGCTGCAGTTTGACAGTGAAGTGAGAAATTCCCAGCCCTTGGTGTTATCTGCCTCAAGTTGATTTCCTACCAAATACAAATACTGAAGATATTGCAACCTCCCCAAGTTGGGAGGCACAAATCCGGTGAATTTGTTGTCTGAGAGGTACAGATCCGTGAGTGTTGAAAGATTGGAGAGAGAAGGAGGGATGACTCCTGTAAACCGGTTAACATCCAATCCAAACACTTGTATACCGGGAAGCATGCGACCAATGTCAGAAGGGATGCTGCCATGCAGCATGTTATTGCCAACCTGGAGCATCATCAGCGACGACAAATTGTACAGAGATAGCGGAAATTCGCCGGAAAGGTTGTTTGCATTGAGAAAAAGATAACGCAGACCTGCGATATCGCCGAGGCCTGGAGGGATGAGACCCTCAAGCTTGTTGTAACTCAGAGACAAGTGCTGCAACGACGAAAGGTTGGCTAGCGAGGCCGGGATCTTCCCTGTTAAGCTGTTCTTCCTGAGCTGAAGCTTCTCGAGCCGTGGCAGCGTGTTACCGAGCTCCGGAGGAATTCGCCCGCCAAGCTGCGGGTTGGACTGGATCCGCAGGATTGTCAAGCTGATGCAGGAGCTCAGATTAGCAGGGATCACACCTGAGATGGAGTTGTGGTCCATATCGAGGACCAGGAGACGCCGGAGCCGGCCGACGGCCGGAGGTATCTCGCCGTGCAGCTGGTTGGAGCTCAGGTTGAGCCGCCGTAGGAAGGTGAGGTTCCCGACGGCCGGCGGGAGCGTGCCGGTGAGGTTGCTCGACGGCAGGTCCAGCGCCGCCACCCTCGTCGGCCACCGGTGGCTGCATGTCACGCCCTCCCAGCCGCAGAAGCTGGCGCTGGTGTTCCATGAGGCGAGCGCACTTGAGCTGCTCCCGCTGAGCCCTGCCTTGAGAGCAAGCAGCGCCGGCTCATCGCTTGCCGTGCCGGTGCCGATCGTCATCAGGACGCAGAGGAGGGACAATGCAAGCCTCATCCGACGTATCGCCATGTGGATTCTTGGTTCGGTTTGAGGGAGCGTTCTTGGAGCAGAGTTTAGTTAACACGACTAGCTATTTTAGTTAAATGGAGATACTAGCATATCTCTGTTTCCTGCTGATCACCAGTACCAGTACATTTTTCTTTTTCTTCTTTTGGAAGATTTCACCTGACTTTGTTGACCTGGTTGGGACTGGTTCTCAGTTGTACTAGGGCCCGGTTTAGTACTCAAAATAAAAATTTCAACGCTGTCACTTTGAACATTCGGATAAATATATAAGGTATTAAATATAAAAAAAAATACTAATTATATAGATTACGCGTAAATTACGAGACGAATCTTTTAAGTCTAATTACAGTAAATATTTGCTTGCTAATGATAAATTAATTATGTTTAATAAATTCATCTCATAGTTTACTATCGGATTTTGTAATAAGTATTTTTATCAGTGCCGGACATTTGCTAATGCTGGACTATTAGAAGCAGTGTACATTCCACTATGCCACCAAACGCAAGTGGTCGGTCAGGAAAAGTGACAAATACTGCCAACATGCCGTGAGAATATCTTATGACAAACTAGTGTTCCTTTTCAGCGACCGTGGCGACGAAAGGAAAAAATTGACTTGACTAGAATGCTAAATGATTAAGAAGGTGTGTTGGGGGATTAGAACGTAGATGACTTATTAATATATGATTAATTAATTATTAATTATTTTAAATTTAATTAATTAATTAATATGATTTTTTTTGAAAGAAAAAACGAGGCTAGCACCTCCTGTGACGCCGCGACCTCTCAGAGACGGTGAGCTCGAGCTTTGGTGTTGGGACTCTGCCGAGCATTCGTGCCGTGCATATCTGGAAGGAGATTTGACTGAACAGGGAGCCACTTCGCCGTCACAAAGGACTAGATTTGCGTTGGTTTTAATAGCTGTCTTACAGCTAAGTGATGTAGATGAAACTCGATCCATAACTGAGGGACAAGAAGTGAACTTTTTTTCAAGCTCTGAACATATGGATTGCATTTCGAGGAACATGAAGGAATTAACCAGCCCACTGAGGTCCATAAGTAAACACGATGTAGACATGTAGTACACAAATCCATAGGCTCAGCCCATTTTGTACTGTATAGTCCAAGCAGGCTCAAAGCTAGATTCTTTACCAGCATGAAACTTCAGATGAAGTTCGTGTAGCCAGCAACATCCAAGTAAGCAAGATAAACATCCAGTGACACAAGTCACATTAAAGCAACATTCAAGCAAACAAGCAAAATTAGTATACCAACTCACTAGTTCAGTTTCACTAGATAGAAAGCATACCACATGACACAGCACTGCATTCTTAATTACGTACACACCACAAGACTGGAGAGGAAGGACTACATCATCGTACACACGCCATAGATGTCTCAAAACATCTTTATTCTTAGCACTTATTTAACTAGGATGCATTTCTTCAGTCTCAGGTCTTAGATCACAAACTCAGAGGAAACACAAAGTTACAGTGACAACAACTTATCACTTGTAACTGGATCAAACTACTAGCTTAGCAGTACTAGGCCCTTCCATCTCCTTGGTTTCGTCAGGAGGTTGCTTGCTTCACTTGCCGCAGTTGCAGGGGTTGCAGGTGCAGTTGTCGCCGCACTTGCACCCGTTCTCTGCTCCTGCTCCGGCGGCGGCGCCGGCCTCCAACCCCTCGGCATGACTGCATCCATCAGAGAATCAGCCAACCATAGATCAGTAATTAATTAGAACTCAGCGAAACATGAAACAATCTTGGATTGTTGCTACGCAATTTTCAGAGTAAAAGGCATAATCGTTTTCTTCAGATAAAGGGGAGAGTTTTTGTCATAACGTGCATGAAGTTTTTAGTCGTTTTCCTTACGCTGTAGCTAGCGCTGCAATTTTGTCATACGTACAAGTAAAATGGAAGGCAGTGAGCCTCTTGACTCTCGACAAAATGTTTTGTTCTTTGTGATTCAGAAGGAAAAAAAAAGGCAGGAAACATATGACAATTGACAAAAGAGGTTGGTAGCTAGAAAGATGGAGGTACTCAATTCTGTTCTATTAGAGTATATGATAGTTAGAGTAGGATAATATTGATTTACATGGACTTCTTTCATATCTATAATCTTTTCTTATCTCTACACCATGTACTCCTATATATACTGCCCCCTGAGACTCATTGTATTACAATGGTGTCGATAATCACAATATTTCCCTCTCCCTATACTATTCTACAAATTCAGTAACACATGGATTTTGCCAATGAATCACAAGTACATGACATGGAGAAGGAAAGGATTAGTGCACATACCCCTTGGAAGGTGCAACACCCATGATGACAGTCTGGGTAGTGGTCACCTCCTCAGCCATCTCCGGGTACATCTTGCATCTGCATGTACAAATAATCAATCAGAAATTCAGAGCCTATTTCTTGTCTGTTCAAAGAAGAGGGGATAAAAAAAATCAGATCCTTATCAGCCATCAGCATGCATGCTCCTCATTTAATAACGGTGGAAAGGAGCTAAATCAAAATCTCCTATAATGAATCTTTTTTTTCCTCTCAAGAAAGATCATCATCACATTAAGCCACCATCTCAAAAAAGATTTTTCTATCATGAACTTTTTCCTCTCAAGAAAGATCATCATCAGATTTGGCCACCATCTAAAAAAAGATTTGTTCACAGACTATTGAGTCCATAACATGTTATATTATCCAAAACAAATCCCAAGGAGAGGCACACATATGACACATACAACACATGCATGTCAATATGTCATGAATACATACCAAGATCAACAACATGGATAAACACAAATTCTCTACGGATCACAACACACAAAAAAAACCCCAGCAAACGAACAATATCCCTTCCGAGATCGACCGAATTTCCATCTCACCAACACCAAAACTAGACAGTTATTATACATGACAGATCAAGAACAGAAATTCAGAAGATGGTGATCGGATCTTACCCTCCGCAGCCGCTGCCGCACTGGCAGCCGGATCCGCAGCCGCAGTTTCCTCCGCAGCACGACATCTTTCTTTCAAAGATCAACACGGATCGACCGAACTGCGGGCACTGATCGCACAACACACGAGCACTCACTCTGAAAATCTGAATATCACCTTCAGCACCTGAACCACACGCAGGGAGGGGGGCGGAGAGGGTTGCTACTTATAGAGAGGGAGGGAGGCCATCCGCCGTACACGTGGCACGCATCGGGAGACCTGCCGTGAACAAATCGTCGATTTGGGGGGGGGGGGGGGGGGTCACCTCCTGTGGGGGTGAGTGAGTTTACGGTTTTGCCCCTCATTGATTGAGCGATTCTTCGGGACTCAACCGTCCGTCCGTCGCTCGCGGACAACCGAACGCATATGCATGGCGTGATCACGTATGATCCGCGAGTTTGGCGTCTGGTTTGTGGCCTCTAGTTCATAGTGAGAATTGAGAAGGTTGTGTACGTGTTTGTTTGTTGAGTTGTTGGGAGTTCGTGTATATTTTTCTAAACTAAATCAGCACAGAACTATCAATTATATTTTATTTTGAATGAGTATAATTAAAAAAAAAACATCAACGAGAATAGACTTGTCAAGCATCAACCTATTAACAACTTAAATACCAACATATGGTTATTTACGTGCCTGGCGATGATATGTGTAGTTATATTTATATAGTTAGTAGGGTTTACAATATATGTTATAATATTTATGGTACTAAAGTTTACATTCTTTTACATATGTGCTTGTGGATATACTAATAAGTTAGTGATAGATCAGGTACACAATCACCTAGCCTAGTCATGGCTTATCTAAAAGTAGATGTCCTATTAAACTTCAGCAAATATTTTTTAAACTTTATCCAAAAATATTTTCTAAAGAAAGAAAATATTGGAACTATAAATTACGGGTATGTTTGGCTGTCTGTTTTGCGCAAACGGCGTAGCTGGCACCGACAGTGCCGCACAGCACAGCCGCAACCAGCTTGCCGAATATGCCCTATATTATGGGATAGATTTCATTCTCATCATTCATGTGCTTTATATATTTCTTCCACAAAGTTTATGCATTTCTTTATAATATGTCATCATACATTCGGCGCGCTAGAGGTGTATAATGCACGTTCAAGGAAGAATCAAAATACCACGCCGCATCGCTCGCAGCACAGAGGAGATTCAGAAGATCACAAATTCATGGTGCTTATTGATGTGTTGGGCCATGCCATTATGTCAAGCACTTGATAACACTGAAAATGGCCTGGAAATGGCCCGGATGGTAAGGTCGTAGGTAGGCATAAAGCAGGTTCATGTCTACTCTATCAATGGTTGTTTACTGAAAAGCTATTATTGTTATTTTATGTTTTCTCTATTTTTGTGAAGTTATTAGTCACCACCACTCGCTGGGAACTAGGAAGAGATAATCGTGACAAATAAAATAAGCTCCATATCAATCTGCTGATCTTTTGCATCGAAAATTTTCTAATCCTTTTTATTCTAACATATATTTTCTCAGTTTTAAAACTATTGACTTTTAAAAATAACATTTCATTATTTGTCTTACTTAAATATGCAAAAATAATATGGCATGTTTAAAGTATATTTCATAATAAAATAAATCATAGCAAAATAAATGATACTTATAGCTTTTTAATACGATGGACGGTTAAACGTCGTGTTCAAAAGTCAACAAGTTAATATATTAAAAGTCTGAATTTTCTTTTAGTTCCAATACCTGATGATATATTGCACATAATACCAGTTTATTTCACTTCGATCATAAGAAAAACATACATGCAGTAGACAATGTTCTTGCAAGGGTAGTGGCACAAATTTCAGGTCCACCGATTCTCTGATTCTGGTGCCAATTTGAAACTTTTTTCGTGTTTGACGTGCATGGATCACGGATAATGTCTCACGCACAAATAAAAGAAAAGAAAGAGAGGAGAAGAGTTCAAATATTCATTGCAGCGAGTTGGAACACGTGTAATCCACACGTCCATAATTGTCTATGCTGGCCAGAATGGACACGCCGCACTTTGTTTTAAATTTAAAATAATTTTTAAAAAAATTAAGCATAAGAAAAGCTGAAGAGGACATGGCCTGAACCTCCACGGCAAATGAAAATGGGCGTGTCATTATCGGATAGAGAAGAGACAATGCCATCATTGACTTTTGACTTTGCGAATCCCACTGATTAGTAGAATTTTTTTAAAAGTAATATGATTTTAATGGAAAATCGCAAAACTATAGGTCAGTTAGGCGAAATCGCAAGTTTAGCACCCTATCGAACAACCGTGGTTCGACAAGGTACCTATCGAACAACAGGTGATTAAACAAATTAAAAAAAGAGAAAAATCACTGTTGCACACTGTTCACAATACCCTATCGAACTAAGGCAGTTCGATATGTGCCTGCGAGCATTGTAGCATCACTGTAGCGCACTGTTCACGCAACCCTATCGAACTTTGGCTGTTCGATATGTCCCTGCCTAGCATTGTAGTGATACTGTTCATGTAATTTTTTATTTGTTTTTGGACCACCTACCCTGTCGAACTGACGCAGTTCGACATGTACCTGTCGAACTGTGGTTGTTCGATAGGTATCCTTGTCGAACCGCGGTTGTTCAACAGGGTGCTAAACTTGCGATTTCGCCTAACTGACCTATAGTTTTGCGATTTTCCATTAAAATCATATTGCTTTTAAAAAAAATTCTAATGTCATTTTAATTTTGATTGTCCGTCTTATTTTAAAAAATTTTATAATTAGTATTTTGGTTGTTATGAGATAATAAAATATGAATAGTACTTTACTCATGACTTATGTTTTTTAATTTTTTTAAAAAAATTAAATAAAACGGACAGTTAAATTTAGGCGCGAAAAAACCATGGCTGTACTCAAAATGCGACGGAGAAAGTACTCATAGTAAATAGGAGGAACACAATTTACACAAATGAAGTTGCTGCATTACAAGCTTGATTAAGTCGGTGCTTGGAAGAATAATATATATAGCACCTGGTTATTCAGATAATGCATGTTAGTTTCTTCAGAAAACTTGTATAATAATTATTTTTATTGAACTCAATCAATTACGTCAAAATGGTATAACTGCAAGAACACTTCGCCCTTCCAAAATCTCGCGCTGACTGATGATATCACCCACTTTAATCACTATGCAAAAAGGATGAATGTTTTTAAACTTTCTGTATGCATAATCTTCCTGAACTTTACTCTGAAGTCTTAGCGGCAACCAGTGCCTGCCAGTACGTGTGGCGATCATGATCTACCCATTGATTTGCTTTTTGTCTCATTTTCAATGAGAATGATGTCAAAAGGACCTACTTGTGGATATGATTGGCACCATGTCGATCGTCCCGAATTGGTTCAGTCCATTTCCAAAACCGGTGACACAAAAGTCTTAGGGGTTGTTCACTTTAATGTCATTTTCAACCATACCATTTTTAGTCTACATTTAGTTTGTTACTAAATTTAATCAATACTTCCTCTGTTTCACAATGTAAAACTTTCTAGCATTGCTCACATTCATTTAGATGTTAATGAATCTAAGCACAGATGTTAATGAATCTAAACACATGTACTAGCATCTATATATGTACGTGGGTAATGCTAGAAAGTCTTACATTGTAAAACGGAGGGAGTACATAAGAAATATTGCTAAAATTTTGGCAATATTGCCATCTTGCTAAAATTTTAGCATTACTAAAATTTAATAAGATTTATTTTAGCTACAATTTAAACAGTCTCTTGTTTTCTTTTCAAGATAATGAAGCAGAATCTTTTGTGTTTTCTGATATCTTCAGGTATTCGTACTTGTAGACAATCTGGAACTCTCTCCACAGCTCCAGAGGTTGAACAGTGAACGGAGAAGTAATAATAATAATCCAATGTAAGTTTGTCACATGGATTGTCTGAAGAAAGTTCTAGCTTCAGATTCAGAAACTTGTCGTGAATGCATCAGTAACTGTGCAGGCAATGCCAGGTGATTGATTCCTAGTATTCGTTAATGATGAATACAAAAAGGATTTGAGATTAGGTGCTGTAGCAGATTAGCCAGACGTGTAGATTGAACTAGATGCTTCACTTGACAGTAGAAATAATCGTCTGTCACCTTCTGCAACAAAACAAAAGGAGCTAATCAGCTACTACTGCATTCTCTTCTGTAGAAGCTGGAATTTCAGAAGAAGAAAAAAGTTAGGCCGAAACAAAAGCCCAGAAGTTTGGAATTTTCTTTAGATGGGCCAGACCCACCAATGATGTTACAAGGCCTAGCCCGTTAAAGTTACATCTCGGCCCAATGGAAAAGTACACAGAGCTCGCCACTGTTTCAGTGTTAGGGCCCATATGGAGGCCGAAACTCTGAACCCGGCCTATTCCTAACGGCCCAAGTTAGTTCACCCGGACCAGCCCAGGATCCTGGGCCATCCAAATGGGCCATTAGTATTTGGATTACTTGTCACAAAGCCTGTGAGCTCATGAGCGCCAGTAAGAGGCATTTTGCACCTATAATATTATTATTATTACACTTCTGTCATGGAATTTTAGGCAGAATCAGAGTTTTTGACATGATAGAAGTCTAGGAAACTTTCAGATAGATACATGAATTCCTGCTCCTCACCATTTGTTGACTGGTTTTTTTTTTCCAGCATTACTTCTACAAGATTACGCATTCCAAAAACTGGTGCAAAAACAATTGCTCCTTCAACCCCACTCAATATATAAATTTCAAAACCTTTCAGCACATGAATTGAATTCCTAAGCCCTAACAAGTAACAACCACCCCTCCAAACCTTGTTCTCTTCAAGGAGAGAACAGAAAGAATGTTAATATATACATGAGGATAATAGCATTCCACCATATAGAACAGCTAAACCAACAAAATTTTTAGGGGCAAAATAAAAAAACTAGCTAGGCTCAAAACTTTGCAAGCTGAAGAGTGAACTCTGTCAGAAGCCTGTCAAACACAAAGTCTGCCAACATGTTCCCCAAGTGATCAGCATCTCTCTGAAAATTCACCCAGTGATCGTTCTTGGATAGATCATTCGACAAAATTGTGTCAATTTCTATGCTGGACTGTGGCTGTTCATCCAGATGGCAGCTTACTTTAGACCACAATTCCTTGAGGGCATGGTTTCCCACAGGTTTCGGTCTATCAAAAGACGAAAACCGGGAGAGCAAGGACTTGGAAACAGAATATTTCTTGTAGATGTCGAGCAACACTTCATTTGTCAAGTCAGACAGAAGTAGCTGATCAGCTGACATCTCAGTGAAATCAAATGCAGCGGCAGCAGCCTCGTAGTGTTGGCAATCCTCTTCTTGGAGAACTGTAATGTTCTGTGAGCACCATTCATCAAATAGTACTTCATTGCGGAAGCTTGATTTCATGAATATATTCTTCACATAGATCAACCCATCTTCATTCTTTGGATCTGCTTGGAGAGAGCTTAGTTCATCAGAGTCACTTTCTTGAACATTTTTGTGACCCAGGCCAGCAGTTGAAAGTTCCATGGAAGTGCTGGTATTGAGATCCATATCAGCTGAATCATCGGTATCACTTAAATGGAGGACTCTTGGCTTCAACGACGAATCTGCAAAAGGAAAAGGAAAAAAAAAACTCAATTTAAAATTGAAGCTGAAGCTTGAAACAAAAGCTAATTAAATGATTTTTTTAATGATTGAACTGTATTAGACTTTTTAATGTCCCCTGCAACTCATAAAGTAAAAATACTTGATCTGGCTACCTTTATGTAAATTTAATTCAGACACTTACAGTGACAGGTCACTGAAGCTCCAAAATCAAAGGCTCTAAACTAAACATCGTATTTTTTTTCAAATTATAGAAAACTAATGTATGTATGTAAGTTTTCTGCTACTAAACGGAAATCTCACCATCCAGGATTGTATATTTCACTGGACTAGCAGGATCATCTGGGAAGGTCATGTCAAGAACAGACATTGGACTATCAGTTTCTTGTTCACAGCTTAGATTTATCTCAGCTTCAATTTCTTGACTGGGACGAGGAACACAAAAAGTACCTTCTCTTGACTTCAGAACATCGGATGAATGAATTTGTTTGTCATCTGAAGTTGTTGTATGTTCTTCTGAAATCCTTCCGTCTTCTGAAACTTTAGTAGTATGCATACCTGCTTCTGTTGACAAATTAGTATGGTCATCGTCACAAGTTGTTCCATGTTCTTCTGGGACATCAATTTCTTCTGATTTTGAATGAACAGTACACATATTATCTTCAGTTGATGAGTGAACCTGATCGTCATCACAAGTTGCTACATGCCCCTGTGAAATATCAATCACTTCTGAAAGTAAAGGGGGAGTACATATATTAGCTTCAGTTGACACAGAAACACCACACTTTTTGTCAACGATGTACTCTTCGATTAACACAGTATTTTCAGAGCCATCAGCATCCTTATGACCAGAGATCTCATCCATAGCAGCATCCACATCTCCATCCACAATAATTCTCTCTGGAACATATGGTGCCAAGGCATGTTCTGGGATCACGAGATTTTCAGCAGTCATAACCAAACTCTGCAACCCAGTCATCACAGCAGGCGCATCCAAAGAATGATCCCTAGTAGATTTTGAACTTGTCAGCGTCCTCTTCGACTGGTTGCTTGAAATTGAATCCAGCAAGTGAGAATATTTCTCCAATGATTCAGTGAGGGAACGTGAACGCCGAAAACCTTGGTTTACAGGTCTTTTTGCAGCAGTTACAGTATAAGATTTCAAACCATCCCTGTCATATGTGGCGGAGGCTGACCGGGAAAGTCCTTCTTTAATTACATCTTCAGATGCCTTATGTCCATAAGGGACCTTATGAAGAACTCCATCCATTGAAATGCTACGGTGGCTCCTTTGTTTCACATGAATGTCACCTCTCTTTAGAAGCGAAGAACTTGTATCATTATCGCAACCATCCTGGGTGTTGAATGTAGCATTTTGGATATTTGTATCTGTGGAATTTGGCATAATACTTTGTGAAGAACCATCACCATTGGAAGCAGATTCACCATCAAGAACATACTCATTGCTTTCCAGGTAATGTATTGAAAGGGTACGGAGTAGCTTCGGTGCAACAGGAAGCATCTTTTCTTTATGGCCTTCCTTTCCATACAGCTTTTTTAGAATCAAGGAGCCCAAACTTCCCTTACCAGAACTCTTTTTTGAAGACTTGTTTTTCTTTGTTGTCTGTAATAGGAGAAATGAAAACAACGTGATAAGCCAACTCCAATATGTAATAAATATTAACTATATGTGGGGGTTTTTTTTACGTAACTATATGTGGTTTTGGAGGAGACAAGTACTACCTCCGTTTCAGGTTATAAGACTTTCTAGCATTGCCCACATTCATATATATGTTAATGAATCTAGACATATATGTGTGCCTAGATTCATTAACATCTATATGAATGTGGGCAATGCTAGAAAGTCTTATAACCTGAAACGGAGGAAGTAATACTTATGGAAATTTCCTATGTGGATTATGTAATGTCGTGGAAATTTCCTATACGTATATTATGCTTATAAATAATTTCTGATCCAAAAAAGTTCTAGAAATATTGTAATAAACTACTGAAACTAGATGCTCATAGTATGCACTGTAGTCTGAAGAAGTTTAAGGAATTTTTTTTAGATAATGGATTTTCATTAATCCGGCCTCTATATCCACGAGGGATATACACAGCCAAGAAGTTTAAGAAATTATAACCAAAATGTAAAAAAAAGAAGTGTTTGAATGCTTGCTTGAACAGGATGAAGCAACTTGTATGTACCTCAGTGTGTTTGTCATCGTCCATGACACTAGTGTCTTCATCTTTCAGTGGAACATATGAACCTCGGCGTCTACTTCCTACAATTATTTTTTCATCTAATGCAAATTATAATCGTGCAAGGAGAATAATTTATAATAAAAATCATAATCAAAGCAGAACACTGTTTTGGTAAGTTTTACATAACAAGGAATTAAGTATCTACTGTACTACCACTAAGAGTCAAATAGTAAATTTCACACTGTTTTAGTAATATTTCTCATGGGAAGGCCCCTGGGGTATTCCGGCTAGCACCATAAGGTAGTGGGCTAGCCGGCCCGGGTTCGAGCCTCACTCCTCTTAATAATTTCTTATATGAGAGCCCCTCCTCTCATATCCAATGGGTTTTTTATGGTAATATTTCTCATAAGTTACATAACTCGCCTAAATATCAAATGGAAGAGAAGCGCTTGCTAGCGCAGTGGCAGAGGTATGCGATTCAACCCCGAAGTCCCGTGTTCGACTCTAGTGCACGCTCGCATTTCTTCTTAATTAATTGGCACCAAGTTCCTCTTGGTGTCTTGTGTGTTTTTTTTTTCAAGCAAAAAACCTTTCCAACCACATGAATTTGCACAGTTGTATTATTCAACTACACTCTGTTGCAGCATAGTATTCAAGGTCCTATAGCAACTAGCAGGTAACAAAAAAATGAAGCAGTAAACTTACCACCACTGCCTTTTCCCTGACTCTGTTTCTTGTCAGAGATCATCTTAGTGGATCGCAGGCGGCGACGGAAGCCAAAGAACTGAAGAATGCTCCATCGGCGCCCATGGAGTTCCTTCCCATAAAACGCGGAGTCCTGATGGTGCAACAGCTGGGCCATTTGGTGTTAGCCCGTCAACAAAGGTAGGAGGAGTGGTTCCTTATAAGCACCACCTTTGCAGAATAAGGAACAATTCCTCAACTTTTCTTTAAACCTGTCATGAACAGACTGACCACCGATTAACAACTTAGCGAATAACACGCATAATATCATTTCAAGTACAAATAAATTATTGCCTGAATAGCAAACTGGAACTCTGGAAAAGTGCAGCCAAACAAATTTAATACAGAAAAAAGATGTTCTCCAACCAAGTATCCATAAAATCGGCTAGCCAAAGGCAGATGTTAATCATGAGGAAACACATAAACCATAATCAATGAACAAAGCTAATAGAAAACAAGTTAAGAAGGCCCTTTGCTGCCTTTCAGACAAAGAAACAGAAATGATGCTGACATAAGCACCTCTTTCTGAAAACATGCAGACAAACACCCACCAACAGCAACTAAACCATTTCTTAAGACACCAATTAAACCATATATCCATACATATCCTTGTTAGTTAGAATTTCAATTCCTAATCAATAATTAGGTGACAAGAAAATGAAATCTTCACAGGGGCAGGCACTTCAGTGAAGAAAAACACTGATTCCCACGGACAACGTATTTAAACTGTGTGGAAATGTTTCCACACTGCGCAAAATAAAGAAGACAAAGGAAGCTTCTAAGGAAACATGGTGAACAAGCACAGGGAAATCTCACATACTATAAAGCAACAGACATTGTTTTCAGTATTTTATTGAGAAAATAAGAAAAGAAAATGACCATGGACAGGTAATTAAAATTTCAAATTAAACAGAATCACATAGGAGAACCTACGTAGGGCGTGGGGTTCAGATAAATCTTTTTGGAAACAAACTTTACGGATTAATCCGACGAAAAGGAATAAATCCAAGGCCGGATGAATCCGGAGGAAACTGCATGTACGGATTAACGGAGGAAAGAAATCAATCAAGGCCGGATGGGGCAAAGAGTGAGATTGGCATCACAAAACCATTCGCAAATCATCAAAACGGACGTCGTTAAACACTCCCTTTTACTAATCCAAACAAAACGATGAACAAACCATCTCCTTTTCTCCCCCAAACAAAAAAAAAGAAAAAAAAACAAAGAAACCAAACAGAAACGTATGCGAGAGACCACCTGAGATCCGAGATGAAGCCTCACAAACCCTCCAGCTCCAGCTTATCCAAAAAAAACCGAAACATAAACCGACTCACGCCTTTCCACAAACAGATTAAACGCACGCCGCTGCCATCAAGAACCCACAAAACCGGCCGCAAAGAAACCTCCTTTTATTTCTGCAAACGAACCTTCGATTTCAGATGACGCCTGCAGCCGACGCAACCCAGAAAAAAAGGGATTTGGTGTCCGATTCGAGGGTTTGGTGGTGCTTTTGCCGCAAGGAGGGAGTTGGTGAAATGGAAAGTTGGAGGAAACGCGAATTCCCCGAATAAGAACGGGAGGAGGAAGAGGAAAGGATCGCAAGTGCGAGGAATGGGAAATTTGAGGGGGTTTTCTGATAAATTCCGGTCCGTAGCTGCCTGCCTGAATGGCGGGTGCTGGTAGTTGAAAACTTCCATTCTCTTTTGGCAGTTATCAGTTTGATCTCCTCTCTTTTTCTTTTTTCTTTTAATAAGAAAAAAAGTATTTTTGTTTTATGGTAAGCTGGTTATTTTTTTCAAGTACAAGTTGGACGCGCACACGCAGATACACCACACGCGTGTCCACACACACTCAGAGTTGAGTTCGTGGTTTATCTGGTTATTATTATCCATATGTAAAATTAATAGCACGCAGATTTTCACTGAGCTTTTTTGGTATTGGAATATTTCATTAATAGATGAAGATATACATGTGTTTGTATTTTTCTTGCTTAAAAATATTTTTTTCTTTTCTGATATGTTTATAAAAATACATGATTTTTTTTCTTCTTTCATTGGCAAGGTTTTAATAAAATGGCTGGAATTGCATCTCTTTCCTATCGTGATCGAGTTGCAGCTGAGAATTCACATATGAATGAACTGGCAAAAGGTTACAGGAAAAGATGAGATGGCTGTCCTTGTCAGATATTAAGTGCACCAGCAATTTTATAAATTATAGAATCAATGCAAAGTATGGAGACAGTACATAGAACCGCGTTTTCGTCCAGCATGGTCATTATTGCCTGAACTTTTTAAGTATTTTTGGCTTTTGTTTCGAAAGCCTCCAAATCCTCCTTAATTCTGTACTCCTTTTTGCCAGACCAACCTCAAACACACTGTGTGCTTGTTTGTATTGTGGTGGACCCTAGGAAAAAAAAGTTGGTATGAATTTGACCACTCCATGGATCTCTTTTGTGTGTGTGAAATTGTGAAGTTGTCCTCTTCATGGATATTTTGTAAGATCTCAGTGAATATTTGAGAGAAGAATAATCGTGGTCAGGAGTTTTTTAAGCAGCCACATAAGTGTCCGTGGACTGATAGTCATTAGTGTGTTTGCTATGTTTACCAAAAATACATTGTAAAATTTAGATTGTATCCTAGCTATTCAAACATTGCAAAGGCCAAGAGCGATTTTAAAATGGTTGTATTTGTATCACCTTGGTATAATTATCTTGATATTAATAAAAGATTCATTTATTGAAAAGATGTATTTGTGATATCTATGAATTTTCTCTTGGTCTATGTTGACCTGCTCAATGCTCAGGGTAGTACATGCAGCTCCAATCAAACTTGGCATGCCATCTTCAGTGGAAATCATATCATTTTATTCCTTTTGCTAGTTATCTTTGACGTATGGAACTTCTCCATCGTATAAATAGAGAGAAAATAAAAAAAAAGACCTGCAAAAGGAAAATAATTTTAGATGAAAACATAAGTGATAGGAAAGAGTAAAGATGTGCGACCTTGTGCTGACTTGTTCTAGCCTTCTAGGCCAGTAGTTATAACAACAGAGTATTACTAGTACACATCGCATCGCTAATCAAGATATCAAAATCAAGACCAGCCTTTTCTTCCACCACATGTTCATTGTTAATGAAAGTGACCTGGCTTAATCTTTACTTAATTACTGCCTCCAGAATGCTATCGCCCATGATTGCTTCTAGTCATCACTAGGATTGCTGCGCTGCAATGCCATGAAGAATTGTCTCACTTTATCATGACTAATTTGAGACCTGCATGCTGCATCATCTTCAGAGTAAAAATACTTAAATCTTTTGAGCACTAACTACAAAGTCAACTACCAACTTTGGAGTAAAAAGTCAACTTTGGATTTGCTGAATACATGATAGATTCCAAGCCTCGTTTGAAATATGGATTTTTTTCCTCTTTTTTTTCCCTGATTGTTGCATGAATTTGATAAATTCAGGTAAAATTCCTTAGTTACAAACAGATCTCCCAGTTGATAATTCTGCTGCTAAATTCGTGTGCTCACAGATCTCCATCAAATGCAATTGACCAGCTGTCATGTAGCGACCAAATGGCTGTAAATTTGTTGAGATGAAACTGACTATTTTTATTCAAATGGTGCAGAAAAATCTACCAAAACAAGTTGGAATTGACCGGATGATTCTATCTGGAAGCATTGCAATTGACTGGTTACCAGTTGCTAGTACTACCTACTGTGCTCTGCAACTTGTGGCTTGTACTAGCTGACCATGCAACTACAGATCATCGGCGACAACAAGACACCATATTGATTTAGTTTACTTAATTTTTGAACAAAATAGAGCATACGAAAGTGATGGTCAGCATGAACTCTTGTGGTCAAACCGGCTACTGGGACTGTAGGTCTTCGTACATTTCATATGAAACATACGGCCTCTTTAAAATATTTGCAGGTCACTGAACGAATCTCGGATGAGATCGTAGTACTTGATTGGCCGAGCTCCAGCTCACAGTTCGATTACACAACTTCATTTCGACAAAAAATGAGGTCAGAACATGATTTTGAGAAGGAATTGTTTGAGTTGTTACTATGAACTTGGATTCTGCTGCTCATTATTCTTTGGCCAAATTACAGTAGTCATAGTCTCATGGAGACTAACGGTCAGAGTAAAACAAAATGCGGTCAGTCTTTTTGCAAGAAAAAAAAAGGTGATCTGCAAGAAGTCCACATAGGAGAATTTTGTACAGGATTCCTTAGGCCCAGTTTGGAACATGGGATTTTTTAGGAATTTGCTTAGGATTAGATCCAAACACTCATGTTTCATCACCACATATTTTACAGTTACATGTGTTTTCAATTCCGTAATTTTTCCACTTTACGCTCTTTCTTGTTCCTATGTTTTTCCTGTTCATGTGTTCTCCGTTCCTTTGTTCCAAACATGTCCTTAAAAACACGTCCAGAACAGTGATAACTGATGACAAACTCACGAGTAAAGTTCTTGGTACAAAATATGCATGTGAGTATGTGACTATGTCACCCAGGGAAGCAAGAAAAAGGAAACAGCACCAATGTACACCACGAAGCTAGTATATACTTTGTAATCAAATCGACGACTTCTGGTAAGGTTTTTCAGAGGACAACAGGCAACAATGTCAAGCATGAAAATGGCAGGCTTCAGCTGAGAAGGACAGAATAGGACAGCAATTCCAGGCGTCAAAATGAAATTATGATCGCATTACTACTGCTTGGACAAATGGACAAGAAGTCAATAAGCTGATATCAGATGAAACTTGTATTGTATTTAACCATTACAACAGGGCCAATGCAAACTCAAAGAGAAGTTCAACAATAGCTAAGAGGGATTCCATTGTGGACTAGATATTTTAGATCATAGAATAGAAGTGGTACACTGAAGGCTTCAACTTCCGAACACTGAGACCAGACCAAAGATTCAATCCCATGTGGCCATCGTGCTGACACCAACTCCTTACAGGAATGGTGGAAGAATCACCCATCGCCGAGGATACTTCGGCCTCCCTTCCTTGCCATCGAACAACTGCAAAATAAGAAATATCAGTAAATCTGTGCAATGATAACATTGTTCAGCACTTCAGCGCAGGAGAAAAAAGAAACCGTGCTTGCCTTCTTTAGACGGCGGTGCTTTCCAAGTGCCCAGTTGGTCATGATACTCGCTGCCACAACAAGGAAGATGTAACCTGCCACAGTCTGTGTGGCAATGTTGAACCCAAGCCATTGGTAGATCTCAGTGGTATAGTTTGCGCATGTCACTATGTTGAACAGGAAGCCACGAGGAATCTGATAGCCACCGTTACCACTCGGACTTCTGAGGTTCCTCAGCAGGATATGGCAATAAAAGTTTGCAATTTGGCAGAGAATCCCAAATCCAAACCCAATCTTCATCTGCAATTCACTCACAGGGGTGTAAAGCGGGTGGTTGCAGTAGTAAGCAATGTAAGCTCCAAAGGTCCAGTAGTAGGCACAGTTCCTGAAGACATTTGATACAGGAGAAGTCGCGTGGCTGAAGCGGTGAACAAAGAACGTCTCCATGATCCTCTTGAAGTAGTGGAAACACCAATAGTACATGGCGTAAGTCTGGACAGGATGCATGACCCGCTCTCCCTCGTATCCGAAATATTTGTAGACAGGCAAGTAATAGAACATGGGGTAGATAAGAAGAGGACCCAAGTATTCAAAGAAGAACAGCGTGCTGTAGAAGACCTGTGGGCCTAAATCCTTAAAGACCACTGTCAGGGATCCAGAACCCTTTTCGCAGTATTCTGATAGGCTGGCCTTTGCACTAAGGACAACTGGCTTTCCTGATTTTCCAGGTTGGATAGGGAGGGTGAGCCGCTGCCTAGCAGGGTAATACTTCTTAGCTGCATGGTGTAAAACCAAGAGGTTAGCAACTCATAGAACACATTGAAAGCATGCATTCTAAGAGAAGCAAGGTATAATAAAATAGTTTTTTTTTTAAACATCCAGCTAGCCCATTCATGATTCACCCAAAGTAATCAAACTGAGTTTTCTGTATATGTAAGATCAAAGATTATGATCTACATTAGCAACTAATGCTGCAATCTTTCAGTTAGAATAAGATTAGTTTGCATTTGCAATCTTGCACTGGTCAGTAATCACTAGATGTACTTGGATTCCACACTTTGGTTCATCTATTACGGTGCATGTTTGGTGTACTAACATGCACTTGAGGGCAGTGATAGGAAATAAAACTACTTAGGAAGATTTTAAACAGTACTTATAACCATATATCATGATGTATCTTCTCGCTCTACTACATCTCTACCACATTGCAGGACCTCTTCTTTACTCTTGAGGGTCCAACATGAATAATAAATTCCTTGTGAACATCACCTCAGGATAACATTATGGCAACTTAATAGACTAACATGCAAATGCGCCAGTCTGGCACAAGCAAGAAGATGGTGCTTATAATTGTGACAATAAATACCATAATGACATAGAATAGAGGTTCTTGATAGCCAGCTTAGCTAAAGTTTGATAAATTCAAGCAGTAAATTACGTTGTCTGTCATTGATAATGCTACATCAGCATAGGTTGTGAGTTAAAACGGACACTAGGTGGTGACTTAAGAGTGACTGACAGGAGCACACAAAATGACAGGGGAATTAGCTTCCTGATTCAAGGCTCAAAAAGGAAGAACCATCAGCAGACAGGGCTGAAATAGAAATGGTTTTACAGAAATAAGACAACTAGTTGCTCGAATCAGAATGACCCCTTCATCAGGGTAAGGCACAGCACCAAATATCATGAAACACTCAAGATAGGCTTTATCACAAGCAAATTTGAACATGATACAGAAAACAAATGCAGACAGTAAAAACACTTCCAATTTCTTCAACAATAGCATATTATACTCAATGCTTGTGCCGTACATATGACAGAGACAGTCTTAGTAAAAAGTGTGAACTTTTAGTATTACATTTGTTATTTATTTCAGTAAACCATGTGTGCATATTTCAAATTAGGCAGTTTTCAACATAACGAATATTAGCTGGCTACAGTATATCAACTAACTATCGCCCTTTGTTTATGAAAGATTGGAAGCTATTTTCAACATACAGGTCTTCCTAAAATCATTTTGGCATACAGTCAATAGTATATTGCCAAGTTAGTTCAACCACGTTTCCTGTTTCCATCATTCCATGTAGTCTATCCTTTTTAAGATTTCTTTCACTCTGCAAAGGTATACGAATATTAAAAAGTGCACACACAAAGCTTGTGAGCGAGTAGAGGTTGATAGCCAACTCCATCCTACCTAAGCAGATCCTAACAACCTGTAGGCTGCAGCAACCAAAAGAATCCTTGCCAGTACTGGCAAAGTGGCAAGCTCTAGTCAACCAATCAAAATGAACCAAGGGCGAACACAATTATTATATCGATGTACTGTTTTCATGTTCCAAGCACTAGGTTCGGTACGAACATAATATTCAGTCAGTTGTTTACCTTTTCAGCTTATAAATACTAGCCTAAATATCAATTATTATCTGCAACTCCCAAACCAACATGGTCCATGTACTGATATACACCATAAATCAGACTTCTCTGATGGCTAACACTCGCAAGTTTGAGTCAAAGCATCAACAGTACCCCGGGGTGAAACGCTCTTGGATTAATGGAAGTGCAGAAAATCCTTTCTTTAACTCTCTTTTAATGAATTAAATAAGTGCAACAGTGATTACTCCTGATGACCATACTAATTAACTCCCAAAATGTCAGATTTGGACATACTGGCCAAACTCAATCGACGCTTCCAAAATTTAGAACTGTAGGATGTATTAAAAAAGGCAGTCGTAGTCTAACTACATAAAAAAACATATTTGCCTTAAGAAGGCCTTTAGCTTGAATTGAATGCAAACCCACTCATATGCATATATTCCTATCTTTTTCAACATGTAAATACGACCAAACCCTTCCGAAGAATGAGAAGATAACGAAATGCAGGAGAGCCACTACAAGTACTACTCCTTTAACACATCAACAAACACAACCGTAAAACGGGAAATTTTGACGGGATCATTGCACTTACTCTTGGCATAGATGGCATCCTGCAGATCCGCGACCTTAGCCTGCAAAAGAAAAGAAAACAAGAACCCACGAATCAAACCTCAACCTCAAACCTTTCCACGAGATCTTAACCCCCCCCCCCCCACCCAAGAACCAAAACTCCAAACCCTCCCCCCTACAAGGCTGCAACACCAAAACCCATAATCCGCACCAAATTTCTCAATCAAGAACCTGACGAGCTCAAAAAAAAAAAACGGAACGAATGGAGACGACATACCGAGTCCTTGAGCTCGACGCCGCCCCTGACCACCTCCCGGCCGCTCCGGGACACGACGGACACCTTCATCCCGCCGCCCACCGCGAGAGAGAGAGAGAGAGAGAGAGCTCGCGCTGCGGCCGCCGCTGCTGCTGCTGCTGCTCGTGCGGTGGAGACGAGGTGGGGATCGGGGAGTGGCCGGAGGTGGTGTATTTGATCCCGCGGGGGCAAGAAGGTGTGGGGCCCACGGGCCGCTGGGCCGTTGGACCCACCGGAGTTATGCGACGGATCCGGCCCTCTTGATTGTATGGACCCGGTCCATGGACCCCCAAAAGTAAAATTCAGTGTGCAAAAACACACCGTTTGATCACCGATTGCTTTCGGTTTTGTCGAAATTTGGGGTTTTGCGTATCTAGATCGTGCTAGTCATGACTGAGATTTGCGTAAATCTCTTGTTTTCTTTAACAGATTTGGATATCTTCCTGATCACAATAGCATGATTGTTCGTTTAGTCTAAATTGATTGTTCAATCACAAGTTCACAACTAGGCATATATTCTTCCATATGGATACATGTGCTGACCAAAATGTGCAAAGAGTGTGGCACGCATTCTGAAGCACACGCTCTTTGTACCATCGGTGAGACTCTATAATTACCTCCTCCACGCCTAGTTCACACTAAAGTTTGAAAGTTTGGTTGAAATTGGTACGATGTGATAGAAAAGTTATGTATATGAAAGATTTGATGTGATGATAAGTTGAAAGTTTGTAAAAAAAAACTTTAGAACTAAGCAAGACCTAAAACAGAACAACATAAAAGCAGGAACTTCGTGCAGGAAATGCTACTAGGAATTAGGAATTAGGATCACCATTCTTATCATAATACACCATCATTTGTGTTGATCATCTGCTTAAGAACTTGCAATAACACTCTGAAAGCAGTGGTTACTAGTAATTGATAGGGCCAGTCATGTCAGTAAAAAAACTTGAGGTGGTGTATGGACATGGTTCTTCAGAGAAAGATGTCGGTACGATGCATGGAGGCTGCGTCAGGGAAGGAGTTAAGGATTGCAGTTGGGAGGTAGGTCGCCCAACGGGCACCAACGCCGCCTGCAAAATCTTCCGTGCTGTCTGAAACTCTGAATCTGTGATGCAAAAAATTCCCTGAATAGCGAGACATTTTTTTCTTGTGAATTGTGAGATTTCGGAATGCCAGCAATGGCCGATCCATCACGATCAGTTCGGATCAAGAATCCATCAATGGAGACTGTTACCAATAGGAAGGTGGAGTACATAACTATCAGCATTCAGCAGATGCTCGTGTGGAAAATTCAGGGTTCATTTTACCTGCATCATAAATAACAATAATTCATGTTTATTTGAGATAGTTAAAATTGATGGATTGAATAAATAGTTTGATCTTTTTATGGCTCTCCTACAAAATCAATCAGATATTTAACAAGTTATTCTGAGAAAATTTATATATTATTTTCCACGAACACATTGTTGAGAAGCTGGTCTAGAATAAGAAGAGGGTAAGACGAAAATTAGTCATTCTCGTATGCTTATTTGATTGTTAGCCAACTATTGGCTCCAATTCATTTATAGCTAATCTAATAGCCAATTCATACAATAGTTAGCTATAAAAATATACTACATCATTAATATTCAGTCCTACCTCTCATACACATATAACGTCTTAGAGTCCGTGTTGCAGCTGGCTACAAATATGTAACCCGCTTTCTTCTCTCTCTTCTCTTTTCTTCTCAATATGAGGTTATAGATGGCTTATAGCATGCTATTGTACCTGCTCTAATGTGTAATGCATCTCCATGAATATTTGTTTGTATTTAAGTCCTTGTGTAATGCTTAACTCCTGCCAACAAATCTTACAAAGTTTTACATCAAGGACCTTGGAGTAAAACAATATATTATATATACACCCTTGGGCCCACCTGTCAACCTCTCACCCTATATTAAGTAAGAAAAAAAAACCTCCTCTTCCCTCCACCCGTCCGCATCCCAAATTCCCAGCACCAGCAGCGCCCGCCGCCGCCGCCGCCGTCGCCGTGCCGAGCTCTCCTCCTCCGCCAGATCCGCACTAGCGGCTCGGTTATTCTCTCCGGCACGAGAGACGAGGGTTCCCCGGCGAGCGAGCGAGGGCCGGCGATGGCGGAGCCGGAGCAGCCGGAGTTCGCGCGCGAGCGGCACGTGCTGTTTCTGGAGGCTATGGCGTCGGAGCTCCCCGCGGACTACGCCTCGCAGGAGGTCAACCACCTCACCCTCGCCTACTTCGCCGTCGCCGGCCTATCTCTCCTTCGTGAGCTCGACAGTGTAAGATCCCCGCTCTCCGCCTGATCTGCCCTAGCGGTTATCCTCTCGATCC
Source organism: Oryza meridionalis (assembly GCA_000338895.3). Taxonomy (NCBI): domain Eukaryota; kingdom Viridiplantae; phylum Streptophyta; class Magnoliopsida; order Poales; family Poaceae; genus Oryza; species Oryza meridionalis. Next base: position 2,418,617 of record CM002524.2, read on the forward strand.
GTTTCCTGAATTACGCGTAAATTCGTTTTTTTTTTAGTTATTTGTTGAACTCTAGTCTAGACTAGATGTGCCCGTGTGCAAAGCTTGGATCTTTACTTTACCTTGTGTGGTCGCTTTGCTTGCATTTAGTGGAAGCAAATTTGCATCTGTAGGAATAAAATCAATCAGCAGATTTGGTGCACTTATGGTACCATGAAGTATTTTGAAACCTCAAGGATGGCTATTGGTAGTATATTCAGAGATAAATTAGTTGCTGTATCCATAATGGGAGTTGCAATTGATCTTTATTGTGACAAACACAGGGATCCAAAGTTTGTGGATAGCAGAATGCCAAGTGTGGAAGGGTCTTTTCAATATATATATATTTTTTTTTGGAATTCCTGTAAAGAACAACTACTAGCTGCAAGGTTTAAGCACTTTAGCCCATAAGTGGTCACTGACCAGTAACCAGTCTACTCAAATCAGTTAGAGATTATAACGGTTAGGCAATTTGCATCTGTCCGGCAACTAGATCACAATATCACATAACTACATTCGCTTTCGATTTCTAGCCAAACTAAGATTAAAGGGGCCCATGTGATGTTTCTGTAGCAACGAATTGGTCCACGTCCCTTAATTCGGTCTAAATTCCATTCGTCTTTGTCTTGTCCATGGGCAGTTGCCTTAATGCTCTGCACAGTTAGGAGCCGCCTAGTTGGTTATGATTTAAGTTCATCATACTTGATGCCTTGCTCATGTAAACAACAAAAACATGATAGCCTCCTGATATCTCCATTCTCAAATTACTAGTAACTTCTAAAAAAACTTATAGCCTCATGCAAATATTTTTTTACCAGTCTTATCATGAAAATTGTACCTGTATGTATTATGTATTAAAACAAGTAACCATGCCTGGTTGCTAGCTGAAATATTTATTGTGGGAATTTAAGTTCACTTTGTGCCTTGACTGAGTTGACTCTTCAGGAAGAAGTAATATACTGAGTTGACTGAGTAGTAATTTGATGAGTTGTGTACTTGTTTGCCCTTTTATACTTTCTTTAGGTTAACAAGGATCAAATAGCCAAATGGATTTTGTCTTTTCAAGTACATCCTAAGACAGACAATGAATTAGATAATGGTGAGTTTTCCTCAGTACTTATGTAATAAAGCTCTCAAGATAGCTAATTCATATTTTTCAGATGCAATATATTCATTATATGACAATTTATATGTTTTTAGGACAATTTTATGGATTCTGTGGCTCTAGAACAACTCAGTTTCCCTCAACTAACATGAAGGTAGATGTGGCTAATTCTCAAGTCAACCCTTTTTTTTCACACATATCAATTTGTCATTTAATTTTTACATTCTGACAGTTTGAAATATGAATTCATGCCCTTCCTCAGGACCCTTGCCACAATGGTAGTCATCTTGCAAGCACTTATTCTGCCCTTGCTATCCTGAAGATTGTAGGTTATGATTTAGCAAACATTGATAACAAGGTTCTTTTGTCCTCAATGAGAAACCTCCAACAGCCAGATGGAAGGTATGCATTTTAGTTTTGGTCTCCATGCTAATTATTCTTGTAATTATCCTCCAAAAATATCTATGCATTTACATCTGCTACCTGTGTTTAGTTTTAACTGTACCACCAAAAGAGTTTCAGCCAACTCACATTCTGTCTTAAGATTTCATAATACCCCATAGTTGGCCCACCTCCTTGATTATTTTTTGTATGTGTTGATTGCTACCTTTCCATTTGCATATGTTTTCTCTGCATGAATTTAGTCATGCCATGTCGTTCGACAAACTTGATATTGGTAAATACCTCCTTTCTGGTATATCTCTGTATTGTTGGTCAGTCTTCAAGCTTGTTCAATCAGAATGTTAATTAATGTGCTGTGATCCTAACTGCATGCATGTGATAGAGGTGTTTGTGCATGTGCAATGCAATCTTGCTTGCCTGTGAGCATTTCATTGATTTCACTAAGATGGCTTCCATGGTTCCATTCTGCAAACAACTAAACTCCACGCACCGCTTAAATGCATTATCTTATTGGCCAACTTGAGAAGCATTTTTTTTTTAGCTTCATGCCTACTCATATTGGTGCGGAAACAGACCTACGCTTTGTATACTGTGCAGGTGGGTTGCACTGTCATTTATATTTAGTATGCTTTCAATTTTATCTTTGTTTGAAATAACTTGACACACTTGTGTTGTCTTCTCAGCTGCAATCTGCTCGATGCTAAAAGATTGGACAGGAATGGACAAGGAAAAGGCCAAGCAATACATTCTTAGTTGCCAGGTTGGCTTACAACAATTCCTGATGCACTTGGTTTTGAGACACCAGTGTTTTGCACCATGCTATTTAAAATCCTTAATTCTTGTTTCTACCACATGCAGTCATACGATGGTGGCTTTGGCTTGGTTCCTGGTTCAGAATCTCATGGTACAGCTTCTTTTAACCTTTGATGTGCTTCTTGTCCTACTGAGTTTGTCATTTCATGTGGCAGTTTTCTTCAGAGTTTCAGAATGCAATAATTCAGCTAAATTTTTGTTTTATTTTTTTGGAGTCGGTTATGGGTACTCATTGTTTGTCTTTGTGTTAGTGAGTCAGGTGGAGGGACATTCTGTGCTGTTGCAGCTTTGTGCCTGATGGGTTTCATTCAAGTTGATTTGGCATCAAATTTACAAGAACCATCATCAATTGATGTACGCTTGCTCCTGGAGTGGTGTCTTCAGGTTAAATTCTGCTCAACCATATATATCTGCTATTACCATCAAAATCTGCCCTTTGATGTGATTTATAGGACTAACATATATTTCCAAAACTGGACAGACACTATATGCAGTACACCAACCCGTTTTAAATGTTTCTAATTTAGTAGATATATGCATCAACCATTCAATTTTCATTTATTCATGATGGAGAAGTGCAGCTTGCTCAATGTCACCACACCATCCAGTTGTTTTTAAAATCTCCCTTATGTAGAGTAAAAAAAAATGTGAATCATAAACGGATTTAGTTAGAAATGATTAATAAGGACTAGGACGACTTTACTAGTAGGGAATCTTAACTGTTTTCACTATTATCATATAGAGACAAGCGGCAGATGGAGGTTTTCAAGGAAGAAGGAACAAATCCAGTGACACATGCTATGCATTTTGGTAAATACACCATTCAGAGTTATATATACTAATTGCCTGACAATCAAATAGCAAACTTGGGTAATCTGTCTTGCTGCCAATCAACACTCTGCAGGATTGGAGGTGTCCTAAAGATCATCGGTGCATACCGCTTCATTGATCATGGTGCTTTGCGAAGTTTTTTGCTCTATTGCCAATCACCTGTAATGACTTCCTCTCTAATCAGCTTAATTTCTCACATTGATCAAGTTGCATCTTTACTGATCATGTATGCCCTTGTTTACCATTGCAACAGTATGGAGGTTTTACAAAGTTTTTGTACGATCAATTCCCGGATATCTACCATTCTTACTATGGACTTGCCGCTCTTTCCTTGCTGGAAGAGGAAGGGCTGGAGCCACTCTGCACCGAACTGGGGATCCTCTCTGCTGCATTGTAGCTTGGAATTGATTGTTCATCTTCTGTATTCAGTCAAGTTATGGTGTTCTTTAAAGTCCATTCTTGTAATCTAATACAACATACAGCTGAAAAGAATGCAAGTAATCTATAGAGTTCGTTTGTTTGTTTGGGTAGGCAGGTCATGCAGCATTGTCTTGGATAATATGTTTGTGAAGTACAGAGGAGCATTCTGTAAAGGCTATTTCATTTTCAGTTAGTCGAACTAACTGATATTCTGATAGACAGTTGAGTTGGCTGAGCAGTTCTATCACTTGGAAAGCTATTGAAAACAACTCATGTAACAGCTGAACAAAATTATCATCTTTATTCTGTTTCTTGATGTGCTTCCTATGTATCACTGATTAATTCTGGTAGTTGTAGATGCTGATATACACACACAGACACACAATTTCTTTTCTTTTGACAGGCCATCAGGTTAACAGCATAATACTTGTGATTGAGAACAGAGAGAGAAATGAGAGATTTTTTTTTACTGAACCTGCGTGTCTGAACTCTTCTGAAGATAAAATTGAAAGTTGCAGTACTGAACTGAATTTGCAGCAGATCACATGGATGATATTGGCGGGAGAGCCGGCTCAGTCAACTGCAGCTGCCATAACTGCCACCGCCACCCCCACATCCACTCCGATTCATTGCGAATTCATTTTGATCGGTGGTTGGTCGGTTGGCCAGCCTCCCATCCACCGGAATTCTCAAATCGGAGCAAGCAGCCTACTGATTGCGATTGCATCCTCTGATCTGATCTGCTGATGCGAATGCGAGCAGTAATCAACAGCGTAGTAGATTCAGTCCACGCGCCCATTAAAGCCGAGCCACTGTCCTTGTCCATCTTTGTCCAGGCCTCGCGTTCCTCGGTTCCTCCTCCTCCTTGCTAGCTGCTGCTGAGTGCTCGGCGATGGCGGGCGTCGGGTCGGCGGTGCGGCGGCTCTACCTCTCCGTCTACAACTGGGCCGTCTTCTTCGGATGGTACTCCGCCGCCTCGCGCCGCCGCCGCCTGCTGGTGTTTGGATCTCTCGTTTTCTTGGCTTGATTTGGGGGGGTTTCTTGGATCTTGCAGGGCGCAGGTGCTGTACTACGCGGTCACGACGCTGCTGGAGAGCGGCCATGAGGCCGTCTACGCCGCCGTCGAGCGGCCGCTGCAGTTCGCGCAGACCGCCGCCTTCTTGGAGGTCTGGTTTTTCTGCTAGTCTGTGCGCTCTGACTTATTTCTGAATTTTAATCGAGTAAAACTGTACTCCCTCCGTCCAAAAAAAAAAGGACAAACCTGGGTTTCTGTGTCCAACGTTCGACTGTGTCCGTCTTATATCAAATTTTTTATAATTAGTATTTTTATTGTTGTTCGATAATAAAACATGATTAATACTTTATGCGTGATTTATTTTTTAAATTTTTTTCATAATTTTTTTAAATAAGACGGACGGTCAAACGTTGGACACGGAAATCCAGGGTTTGTCTTTTTTTTTTTATGGAGGGAGTAGGTTTTAGCTCGAGCTTGTATAATTTGGGCAGCTCTGACTTCATTTTGAATTTTCCGTCTACCCAATTAGGGTTGCTACCTGTTGAGCAATGGCACAGAGGGAAAAAAAAATTAATCCCCTTTTGCGTTCTAAAAATCAACCAAACATTTAGCCTGAGAGAAATATTACCAGTGTTGTAGCAAAATATACTGCAATTAATTCAACTTCAATGTTATGTTTCTGCTGCCTGATGGTGGGGATCCTCTCCCCCGATAATTCTGCTAAAAAGAAAAGAAAAATTTCTGCTGCCCTAGCAGTACTTTGTGTTATATTCCTTGTAGTTCCCTAGATAAGGAAGCATTTACATTCTTTGCACGGAGCGGCTGAACGAGTCCGCGGTGAACATAGAATGAACGAACATTCCATGTTTATTTCATTTCTTTGTTTTTTTCGCCGGGATGGTGAAGAATGCCGACCGATGTATATTTCATTTCTTTGCAAATTGTGTTTTGTGAGGTACTGAGCATTTTTGTGTTTGTTTGGCGATGGCGTTGCTGGTGGCTCAGATTCTTCATGGGCTTGTAGGTAAGAAGTTGTTCTTCTCTTCTACTTATGTTATTTTCACTATCCTGGTCATCATTTGGAATTGTACGGTTCCTATCTATAGCGTGCAGCACGCAAACTCCATGGAAATAGAGTAATAGACTTTCTCGTTAGAAAGCATGCCAAAGACATATTTCAATTTACAGGAAGTGTCCTGTTAGATTAGAGAAACAATTGTACCTTATAAATTCACTTTTATGACACTTCTCATTTTTATCACCTGTATAACATGCTGACTTTGTTTTAAAGGTTTGGTGAGGTCTCCAGTCTCTGCAACTCTTCCACAAATTGGATCAAGGTTGTTTCTTACCTGGGGCATCCTGTGGAGCTTTCCAGAGGTATCATCGACTATCACTAATAAGTGTTGACATGCTACGTTCATGCTACTTCTCCTAAGCATTTACTGTTTCGCCGAGACATTGAAACATGACATAATTTTGGGTTTAAAGCATTGTCTAAATAGAAATACGGATCATATAATTTGATTTTTATATGAGGGCAGGACACTAGGTAGTTTGTCTGTTTTATGTCTGGTTGTGGATCAAGTAAATAATGGTGATGATTGTACAAGTTACTAAATGGCATAACTACTGGTACTGATATGCAAATGCAGTGTCTTTACTTTTGCATCCCTAGTTTTCTGTTAGTTGTATGCTTGTAGTGTAGCTTAACACATGGTTTCATGACATATATATTGATTGATCCCTTTGTACATTTGTCTTGCAGACACATTCACATATCCTTGTTACTTCCTTGGTCATAAGCTGGTCCATCACTGAGGTATATTTTGAAGACTCACTTCTTAAAGAGACACGACATTTTCCAAATTATAATTTTGATTTCTCCTGGGCTAAGCTTATTCACACCAATATTTAAAATATTGTGCATTTGATAGCATAACGTGATGGAAATATTTGTGGTTCCTTGTAGATCATTAGATATTCCTTCTTTGGCATGAAGGAGACATTCGGATTTGCCCCTTCCTGGCTCTTATGGCTGAGGTTAGTAAAGAAGATACATCATTATTTAGCATAAATTTAGAGAGAATGCTTTTCTTTTTCTTTCATAACTTCTTTTCTTAAACCTGGTGCTGATTTTGTACAGGTATAGCACCTTTATGGTATTGTATCCTACTGGTATCAGCAGTGAGGTCGGTTTAATCTACATCGCCTTGCCTTACATGAAGGTAACAAGAATGAACTTCAGAAATGAAGATCTCCATGTTGTTCAGGCTCATTGCATAATGCGTAATGCGTAATTTAACTGCTCCTTTCCTGTGACTGCTATGCAGGCAACAGAGAAATATTGCCTTAGGATGCCCAACAAATGGAACTTCTCCTTTGATTTCTCCTATGCATCCATTCTTTCTCTCGCCGTCTACGTGCCCGGTATCCCCTCCTGCCTTGCAGTCGTCCTTTATTCAGTGATTGAAATTATTTTTATAATTGCAATTGTTGTTTCTTAGTAACTGGGATTTGATAGGTTCTGACAAGAACACTGCGTTGCAGGATCGCCTCACATGTTCACCTACATGCTTGCCCAACGGAAGAAGGCATTGGCAAAGGCTAAGGCTGCATAATGGTGATGCTCAAGAGCTTTCTTGAATTTGTCACTTGTGGCTTAAGGATCTGCCTAAATAGCTCACATTTGCTACTCTTTTAGTAGAAGTCTGTAGATGAGGACATGTTGGAAAGAACTACTATTACACTGCCCATCATTTGTTGTAACTGTAGTCTTCTACCAAGAATTCTAGATTTTACCTGGTTAAATTATTGAATGATTGATCCAAAATTTACCAGCTTGTTTCAAATTGCACTCTTTTTGCGTTTGCTGTTAGCCTGTTATGCTGTATGTTGCACACTTTGCACTGCGTGCTATAGAGAATTGGCATATTTGCATATTTACTGGTTTGCAATTATGAGTCCCATTGTTTCACTTATGCTTATAAATAAATTGATTTTGTGATTTTCTCTTCACAGCTTATTTTACAACATTTGCTTTTGAATCACTAAGAGCACGAATATAAAAGTTTTTATGCATAATTATTTTTAAATTGCTAATAAGCGGTTCGAGTAAACATAAACATAAAGGGAAACGATAAGGCCGTATGATTTGAAGTAGTTAGCTAAATTTCTTTTGAAAAAAAAGGAGCCAAATTTCAACCTTACAAAAACCATCGAAAACGCTATGAAAAATCCCCCAAAAAATAATTTCATGCGCAGTTGATTAACCCGCCGCCGCACACGCCTCCCCCGTACTATCCGACGCTTCTCTTCAGTAATCTGTAGTCCATGGCCATGTCGTCCTCGAGCAGGTCGTGGCGCTGCTGTGGCTTTGAATCCATCTGATGGGATCCGAGGCGCAGCGAGTGGCGTGGATGGGGGCAGTTCGGGATCGGGGACGCGACGCCGACGCGGATCTGGGTAAGTCCCCTGCAGCGAATCTCGCAAAATCTGCGTGCGAAAATGTGGCTGATGGCATGGATCATGCGCGGATTCAGTTGGTCTCGGGTAGTTTCCCGGTGTGTTCAGATTCAGATCATGCGCAGATATTACCCCTGTTACATCAGCTGCCTTGTTTCCAGTTCGTTGAAGCAATTTGTGGCACTAACTCAACACATGAGCTTGTTGAACAGTATTATCAGTTGGAATTCGGAGACTTGCTGATCTCTCTCTCTCTCCCTGTTCCTCGTAGCTACATTCTTGCTATCCACGATGGCTGATTGCTATTGGTTGTTGATGTTAACTGGACCTCGATGCATACATTACATGTTTTTGAGATGCGTCAGTCATGCTCTTTGAGGAATCTATACACGTGTTACCTGTTCTTGGGAATAAAGTAAATATACTTCTTTTCTGAAGCCTGATAAAAAAAACATGACCTTTGAATCAAGCTTGTGATCTCTTGGATAACAAACTCTTTCTGCCACCTAGTTATGATTTATTAATATGACATGGCTTACATTTACACAGGTGAAGATGAAAAGAGAAAAAAGGGAAAATGAAGCAGCTGATGTATCTGTCTTCTTCCCTTCTTTGTTGTGGCGAAATGTGTTGATCACATGGATGAATTGGTTGGGTGGCGAACAGTTGCAGTAGCAATGACTGTCACTTTGTGCTGCCAACTATTTATTTATCCGATTTGATCCCCCGATCTGATGCTTATTAATCAATTGGAACAGTGGTTAGCCTTATTCCCTTAATCCCATCCATATCCGAGGAAGCTGCTGCCTGTCAATCAGGACTCTAATATTTTAGTGCTTCTGATGCTATGATAGTGTGATTTGCATGCACATCGGATTTGTTGATTAGATTATCCTGGTCAAAGCCATTAGCCATGACGTTAAAGCCAAACCCATCTCCTCGACGTCTTCCTCCTCCATCTCGCAGCTCTGCAATGGCAGCGGATGGTTCAGTGCTCCGGAGGCTCTACTTCTCTGTCTACAACTGGGTTGTCTTCATCGGATGGTCACTTCTAGCATCTTTGTCTGCTGGTATTTCTTGGATTGGACACTCAGGGTGTTGTTCTGATCAGGGTTCTTTGGTTTTGGATCATGCAGGGCTCAGGTGTCATTGTCCATGATCTTGGCGTTGTTGGATGACGGGCATGAGGCCGTCTATGCTGCTATCGAGCGGCATCTGCTGTTTGCACAGACTGCTGCCATCATGGAGGTCTGGTTTTCCTCACTTTTAGCTTTATTATCATTGCAAAACTGTGAATGCAGCTCTGCAATTTATTTATTTCATTCCACATGGAGATTGAGAGGTGCTAAACTTTTTTGTGTTTTGCTGCTTGGCTGGTGATCGTATTGCTGGTAGTGCAGATTCTTCATTCCATTCTAGGTACGAAGTCCCCCCACCTTTTTTCTTTGTAAAAAAAAAAAAGAGAAGAAGTCATTTTCTTCTTCCTAATATGTTCTTTTTGTTATCCTTGTCAACTGTGAATTGTAGTTACCTGCTAGGCATGGCTGTCTTGTTCAAACTTTATGTTAACAGACTTTCTGGCTAACCCTTAATCTGGAATGTAGAAAATACTAATGTAGTTCCTGTTAGATTGAACTATTTCCTACAACAATATTGCTTATCACTGTATTATGAATTGTTGAAAAGGATTGGTGAGGTCTCCAGTGTCTTCTACTCTTCCACAAATTACTGGAAGGTTGTTCATTACCTGGGGCATCTTGTGGAGCTTTCCTGAGGTAATATCAGACCTTACTCAAGTTATTTGATAGTTTTTGTCTTGAAAATAAGTTTTGGATTAGAAAACACTTGCTAAAATGAAAAAAAAAAGTATGTTAGGTAATGTTTCTGCTATTAGAACTAATTTTATACTTTCATTTATGATCATAATGACTCTGAGTAAGCACTGGACAAACCTAAGTTGCAGAAATTGCACGAGTAATTGATGCCATTACATCGTGAAGGATAAGATAGTTCTCTTCCGTTCTGCACCCCAAGTTTTCTATTTTCTGTATTTAAACTTCTAATCAAGTAACCATTGTTTGTAGACAATATTGGTGAGTTACTGTGTGCATTTGTTTTGCAGACGCATTCTCATATTCTTGTTACCCCCTTGATCATAAGCTGGTCCATCACCGAGGTATGTGTTGCCCCCAAAACTAGTCACCAAATTACTCGCTTGGTAGACCATGAATTTCAGATGCAATTTTATTATAAGATGATAAACAACAATTCTTCTTTTTGAAATGACAGTAGTTAAACAACAACTCTGCTTCTTGAAATGACGGTAGTTATTGAAGTTGTTGCCTTAGTCGAACATAGATTATGATTTTTTTTTCTTCATTTCAGAGCATAACTTCGTGGAAAATTTACTATAATTCCTTGCAGGTCATCAGATATTCCTTCTTTGGCATAAAGGAATCATTTGGATTTACACCTTCCTGGCTCTTATGGCTTAGGTTGGTTCTAGTTGTAAACATATCACAATATGTATTAGCATAAGCTTCGAAAAGTTGCTCATTATCTTATTAGTAAATTATCTTAAAAAAAATTGCTTCACTGTTTTCATACTGATTTCTTCGCAGGTACAGCACCTTTATAGTATGCTATCCTGTTGGTATGGTTAGTGAGGTTGGCCTAATCTATATTGCCTTCCCTTTCATGAAGGTAACCTGAATAACTTAGAAAGGAAGAGCTCTACCTCCATTTGATAAGTGACAACAATCTTGTTTAAATGCTCTTTTGTTTTGGATGATCAATGTCAGGCATCTGAGAAATACTGCATTGGGATGCCCAACAAATGGAATTTCTCCTTCGACTACTTCTATTTCTCTACTTTTTTGATGGCTTTGTACGTTCCAGGTAGTATTCCATGCAATTGTACTTCATTTATTAATTGATGCTACGATCATGTACTAGGTTTTTTTCAATAGGATTTTCTGAAAGGAAACTAAGTAAGATTTGATGGCATACTACCTTGTTTCATTTCATGAATGCAGTATTTCCATACTTGTTGCGCCATATGGTTGCCCAGCGGAAGAAAGCCTTGTCAAAGGCAAAAACCACATAACTACTCAAGAGTTATTTTTTGCTGGGTCGGCCAAAGGTTAGCCGACCAATTTCATTAAGATTTTGGGGGAAAATACAGTAAAATGTTACAACGGCATTACAATGCCACGGTAGCCAGGGAAGGACCCCAACCAACCAAGAACGAGAAATGAAAGCAGGGCTAAACCCCGCAGACAGTCATGGCGATTACTCGCGAAATTTGATTTCTGATTTCTGATCGCAACCATGGCTCAGGATGCTACCATTTCTGGAACAAAGAAACAAAGGTTACTAGAATGGAAATGCTAAAATACAATTATACAAGGATTATCTTTTCCCTTGGTAAATTAGAATGTATGCAATTACCATTCTCATGGCTTGCTAATGGTGTGTTGTACCAAATATGGGCGTTTCCATCTGTAAATAAAATTGTACTCCATAGTCCATATGGATGCTGAAAATGATATTTAGATGTTCTGCTTTTCAAGGATGAAGAAGGCTACTGTCACCATTTGATTTACCATATTGGATGTGATGAAATGGGGCCAGATCAATGAATGGAGACAACTGCATCCGATCATTCTTGATTATTATTTTTTAGATGAGTCATTCTTGATTTCTTCCTTACTCTTATCCATCGATCCATCCAACTGCTGAAATGTGTATCATTTTCACAGATTGTCTAAGCCATATAGTACTAGTTGGCTGTTGAATGATAATGGCCTTCCGATGTATAGCAGCAGAAGCAAAGGAGGATCATATATGTTGTCTGAAGATTCATCCCCACTCTCAATGAAATTGGTCGGCCAGCCTTTGGCCGACCTGGCAAAAAAACAAATTGTCTGAAGAACTGTAGATCTGTTCTTGGAGCATTTTGGCCCCTGTGCTCTCACAATAAAGAAGTATGCAGACAATGTCATTTAGTATATTTTTATCGTAAATGTTCCTCTAGTTGTGCACTCAAAATACTAGGTGAAATCATTAGACAGATCATTTTTTAAAAAAGAAAATAGTATAATACAAAAAGAAAAATTGCTCAAGTGACCGGCAGCATCAGGCCTAAAATATCACCATAGCGAGATTTTCTTCCGTCCTTCTTTCTGGTACCGGTCTTCATCCAGCTGTTGATTGCTGAGGGGTACGATGGGCATGAGGCGCTTTCGCGTGTGGTCCGCTATCCATCTCTATCTCGCTATCCCTTCTCTATCCCGTGCGCTAACCCTTCTGCATCTCACGCTAGGTGGGGCTGCCGCACGACACGGGAGAAAAACTCAAGGAGGAGGGCGACCCCATCCACCGCACCGGTCGCAGGCACGCAGCAAGGCCGACCCCATCTGCAATCATCTCGGAAGCACTGCCGCTGCAGGAGTCGTCACCGTGGTCGTAGGTGTCATCGCCGCGAAGGGAAAAACAACAGGGGAAGACGCCGGGGTCGAGACTCAAGGCTAATAGATGCGGCGCAGCCAAAAAATGGATGCCGCCGTCGCCGTCGTATTTTCCGCCACGCGCCGCCGTCGGGAACAAGCTTAGGGTTTTGCTACTCTGCGCCCTTCCCCAACTCGACCAAACCTTCCTCCGATCCAAACATCCTTGCAAACGCGAAAATACGATTATACCCTTCCACCGTTGCTAACTAGAGCTACCCACCCCCACGACCAAGCTAGGACCTCGAGGTACCATGCAAGCGTGACCATTCGATCGGGCATCACCAACGGACAGGATTTTAGTACCTCACAGTACTAGTACCTTGCGGTACAAAAAGAAGGACCGAAGCAATGCTCTTAAAAGAAGATTAACTTATGTTACATCCTGCCTAGCCACAATGGTCAACAATTACCTTAGATTACAAAAGGTAAATTAGAGAGTGTCATCCTCGCTCTAGCTTTTACCTAGAGCCTAGCCTCCTCGCGAATAGCCACGATGAGCAATGTCCAGTCCTTGCCTTTCCGGTTGAAAACTCTATTGTTACCAGCATATTGCTCGTGTATTGTAATGGAATTTTAATTAAAGAAAATTATCATTAACATGTTATTACCATCTCTTAATTTGTTGTACATATTTATTACTCACATATGGACTTTTTTTAAGCTCACAATATATTTTTTTCCTTCCCACAAAAAATAAAGAGTTGATGGGAGTAGTCGATATGCGACCCTCTAACCCCACATGTTATTTATTTTTCTTAAAAAAAAGTTAGGGTTGGTAGTGGGGTGGTGGCAGAACCACCACCATCACTATTCCTTTTTATAAGGAGTATAGATGCTCCTTTCATAACATTCAAGCTAGAAGCGACTAGGATGACCAACATGTCATATCCTCTCGGGAAACAATCTTCTCCCTTGTGGCGAATCATCCCAAGTCGAATGTTGGCTTGTTGGGCTGTGTTATATCTTCTGAGTTGCACACCTGCATTGAGTGCTATAAAATAACATATTTACTGGTTTGCAATTAAGGTGAACTAAAATTCTTGTGAAAAAAACAAGAGCCTCAATCTAAAAAAAAAAAAATCATCCAAACGGCTATGAGAAACCCCCAAACAACAGTGCACGGCACAGAATCACCAGTCTGATCTTGTTGTCTCCATAAAAAAAATTTAAAAATATACATTTTTTTCACTTGATTTTATGGAAATATACATGTTTAAAATGAATTAGCAGAAATATACCATTATCACAGTGGGGTGGTGCGAATTTGCCACGAGTTCACGCGATGAGTGTGCAAACTCGTAACGTGTTTGTGATGTCATCACGAGTTCGTGCGGTGAGTACGCGACCTTGTAGGATTAATTAACTTATCATTATTTTTGTTTAATTACCATTATTAGCAATTAATTAACAATTATTCCATCAATTAATTCACCAGACCACATTCTTTTTTTGCTATTTTTTTTTTCAAACATGTATATTTATGTAAAACTGGTGTGAAAAAAAAAGCATATTTTTTTAAAAAAATTCTCGCTCTCCATGGCCGGCGACCGCCACCACAACTCTTGCTCCTCTCATGAAGCAGGTCGAGGGGCCTCACATCGGATCTGGGTAAGCCCGCGTCTCGAATCTTGCAGAATCTGCGTGCAACATGCGGGTGATATGGCGCACAAATCTTGCGTTGATCTTAGTTGGTGATCTCTTCGTTCTCAGCGTGTTCTTTTGGGTGGTCCGATCATGCACAAATTTATATATCCTGAATTCCTGATGGTGTGGTAGTAGTGCGATTTGACTGCACGTCGACTGGTGGATGGATGAGATATTGAGATTATCCTGGTCAAAGCCATTAGCCATGAATCCATGATGTTAAAAGCCAAGCACCATCTCGAAGTCTTCTTCCTCCTCCATCGTCTCGCAGCTCTGCAATGGCAGCGGATGGTTCAGTGCTCCGGAGGCTCTACCTCTCTGTCTACAATTGGGTCGCCTTCATCGGATGGTCAGTTCAACTGCCTACTGTCTGTTGAGTTTCTGAATGGATATCGATTTTTTATTTTGAAACGAACAACACAAGACAATGCGAGTTTCATATATTGATATAGCAGGAGAAAAATACAAATCTATAGTCAGGAAAGAAAAATAACCACACCGCGCGTCTACAATAACATACTGCATGCTGCGAGAGCGAAAACATTACACTCTAGCATCTTTGTTTGCTGGCCATTTCATGGGCTGGACAGCCAGGGTGTTGTTTTTTATCGGGGTTCTGAATTTGATTTGGATCAATGCAGGGCTCAGGTGTTGTGCAACATGACCTTGGCATTGCTGGATAAGGGACATGAGGCCGTCTATGCTGCCATCGAGCGGCCTCTGCTGTTCACGCAGACTGTTGCCATCTTGGAGGTCCTGGTTTTTCCTAGTTCTTTACCTTTGTTTATCATGGAGAATTGGAGATTGAGAGGTGTGCTAAATTTTTTTTGTGTTGTGTTGTTTGCCTGATGATGTTGTTGCTGGTGGTACAGATTCTTCATTCCATTGTAGGTGAGAAATCTTTTTTGCCAACTGAGAAGTGTGGTTTCCTGCTTGGTAGTTGGTATGTCTATCCTGTGCAAACTTTATGGAAACAGGCTTCCAACCCTTAATCTGGATTGTAGAGCATACTGATATGTTCAATGCCTAGATGACAAAACTTCAACATGGGCTACCGCATTCTATTACTATTATTATTATTTAAATTGTACTGCAAAAGGAAGGGACTAAAAAGGATTTCTGATTGAGCCTAAAAGGCTAATTACCATCTGGTAGCTCTGCATTGTTAGGCGGCCTAAGGTTTACTACCTTGATGTTGTGTTTTAGTTGTTCATGCTGAATTAGATCGTGGTAGATGGTAAGTTCTGATATGTGCACGATAAAAGATATGCTGTAATTTTGGTGAATGTGTCTACTTTCACATTTGTGCAGTATAATATGTAGCTCATCTTACCTCTAGCCTCCTTTTCAATCATTTGAGATCATTATGATACAAGCAATAATCTAGAATTTGAATAAAATCAAGAGACGTCTCAACTTTGAGAAGATCATATTGTTAGCTTCTTCCTAGGAGAGAAGGAAATGTCCTATTAGACACAATTATTTACCCAAAAACGTATTGCTTATCACTGTAATCTGAATTGTTGAAAAGGGTTGGTGAGGTCTCCAGTGTCTTCTACTATTCCACAAATTACTGGAAGGTTGTTCATTACCTGGGGCATCTTGTGGAGCTTCCCTGAGGTAATATCAGGACCTTACTCCAAGTTATTAGACAGTTTTGTTCTTAAAAACAAGTCCTGGACTAGAAAGCACTTCTAAAAATAATACGGAGTAAAGCATAGATGTTAGGTGATGTTGCAGCTATTAGAAATATCCATACTTCCATTTATGATCATAATCCTCTGAGTAAGCATTGGACAAACCGAAGCGGCAGAAATGGCATAAGTAATAAAGCTGATGCAATTACATCGTGGAAAAGGATAAAATAGTGATCTTTCCTTCTGCATCCTACTTTCCTGCTTCCTGTATTTTAACTTCTATAATCAAGTAATTGTTTTTTTTTTGTGAACAATATCGGTGAATCACTGTCCACATATGTTTTGCAGACACAGTCTTATATTTTTGTTACCTCCTTGCTCATATGCTGGTGCATCATTGAGGTATATGTTACTCCCTAAAACTTTTCAGCAAATTACTCGCTTGGAAGACGATGAGTTTCAGATGAAATTTTATTATAAGATGATAAGGAATAATTCTGCTTCTTGAAATGACAGTAGCTGTTGAAGTTCCTGAAAGAAAATCCCAAGCTTTTGGAAGTTCCTGTGTTGAGCTTAGTTGAACAAGTATTATGAAATTTTCTTCACTTCAGAGAATGAAGTGAATTACTGATTCCTTGAAGGTTACCAGATATTCTTTCTATGGCATGAAGGAGTCATTTGGATTTACACCTTCCTGGCTCTTATGGCTTAGGTTGGTTCTGGTTGTAAACAAACCATACTAATATGTAGCATAAACTTCAAATGAAACTCATTATCTGATCATTGAATTCTCTTAAAAGTAATTCTTATTATTTTCGTACTGATTTCTTCGCAGGTACAGCACCTTCATAGCATGCTTTCCTGTTGGTGTGGTTAGTGAGATTTGCCTAGCCTACACTGTTCTTCCTTTCATGAAGGTAACTTCGAATAACTTAGAAAGGAAGAGCTCCGGTTGCATTTGATAACAATCTTGTTCAAATGCTCTTTTCTTTTGCATGAGCAATATCAGGCGTCTGAGAAATACTGCCTTAGGATGCCCAACAAATGGAATTTCTCCTTCAACTACTTCTATGCCAATGTCTTTTTCATGGCTTTGTATGTCCCAGGTAGTATTTTATTTCCCTGCAATTGTATTTCATTTAGTAATTGATGATATAATCAAATATATATATATATATATATATATTTTAAAAAAAACTAGGATTTGACGGCACACTGCCTTGCTGTTTCATTTCATGAATGCAGTGGTTCCATACTTGTTTCACCATATGATCGCCCAGCGGAAGAAGGCCTTGTCAAAGGCAAAAACCACATAACTACTCAAGAGCTATGGAATCTGATTTCTTATCGAAGCTACGGCTCAGGTTGCTACCATTTCCTGAATAAAGAAGTAAAGGTTACTACTAGAATGGAAATGCTAAAATACACAGATTATCTTTTCCCTTGGTAAAAAAGAATGACTTGCTAATGGTGTGTTGTACCAAACATAAGTTTTTTCCCATCTGAAGAAAAAAAAAATTTCTCCATAGCAATGCCGAAAAATGATGCTTAGATGTTCGGCTTTGTCTTCTGTGTGAGGTTTTGCTGGTTTCCTGTAGCAAAATTGTGCAATTGTATGGTTTTTGGACCCGGTTTTCCTTATAAACATGTCATTAATTTCTTTTCTTCTTATAATATCCGGTAGAATTCCTACTGTCAGATCTTTAAAAAAATTGTTTGTCTTTTCAAGGATGAAGAAGGTTAGTGTCACCATTTGATTTACATTGATCTGCAGTAACTGACAGTGAAAGGAGCCAATTGTGTCTGATCATTCTTGAATTCTTCCTACTCCTTTCCATGGATCATCCGAATCCGATTGCTGAAATGTGCAAAGCCTTTTATTACAGATTGTTAAGCCATAGTTGGCTGTTGAATGAGAACAGCCTTCCATTGTATAGCCAGGGTTTACCTTTTCGTTTTTAAAGTGAAAACTGTTCCTTGACAGTTTACTGAAAACCAATCAAAAATTGATAAAAATCGATGACTTTCGGTTACTGCTGTAAGGAAACCGGCTAATATCGATCACGGATAAGGGCAATGAAGCATATCTTTTGTTTGAAAAACTGTTGGAGCATTATGCCCCTTGTGCTCTCATAAGTACTCCCTCCATCCCATAATAAGTGCAGTTTTGCACTATTCACGTTCAACGTTTGATCGTTCGTCTTATTTGAAAATTTTTTATGATTAGTATTTTTATTGCCATTAGATGATAAAATATGAAGAGTACTTTATGTGTGACTAATTTTTTTTTAATTTTTTCATAAATTTTTCAAATAAAACGGATGGTCAAACGTTGGACACGGATATCCACGGCTACACTTATTTTGGGACGGAGGTAGTAAGTAATAAAACATTTCCTCCATCTTAAAATATATTAACCTAATACTACGTAAGACACAACCTGTTGTTAAGGGGTCTAATTTAGTACTATGATGCTCAATTTTAGAATGGAAAGAGTATGCAAACAATGCCATTTTTATTTTTATTGTAGCACATGTTCTATTTGTGCACTCAAAATACCCGGTGAATTAATTTTAAGGAACACGTTTTTAAAAAAAGAAAATAATAAATACTCCGTACAAAAGAAACCTAATTACCCAACTTATTGTCAGCATTAGGCCCAAATACGGCAGTAGCATTCCTGGCCCATACAGAATTTAGGCCCATAACTTGGGCTTCCAGTCGCACGCGGCCCACAGCCCATATTGGTGTGGAGTCAAATTTGTCATCTGTGCCGCACATCTGTGATCGAACGTCTCGTGGAGCCCATTGTCGGTATCACTGACAGGTGGGTCATGGCGCGGTGGGGCCCATACGTCAGCCTCGTGGGACGGCAGGCTCGACGCCCCTCCACAGCGGCCGCCGCCGCCGCCGCCGCCGCAATCCCCTCCTCTTCTCCGTCTCTGGCTTCCCGAACCCGTATCTTCCATGGCGCGCCGGCGAGATACTCTCGCTCGTGCAGCCGTGCTGCCCCCCCCGCCCCCCCCACCTCCTGTTCGAGCCAATGGCTCCGTAGTCCATCCATGGCTACCGACGCGCGGAGTGGGTTGTGGCGGGAGGACGAGGAGCTCTTGCCCGCAGTCTCCGGCCGACGAGTTCGAAACGCATTCGGAGGCCAGGTTACTGGCGAGGATGGCCGCGGCGGCTCCGATGTGGGGGGGGGGGGGGGGGGTAAGAGGGTATCATTCTTACTACTGAATCTTCAGTTGGTTCGTCTACTGAATCTAGTTAATTCGTGGAGGTTTTTAGAGGGAAATATTTATTCCAGTACAGTGCAAGCATGAACATGCTGATGAAGGCTCCGTGAATCAATTTCTGCATGAAATTAGTGGATCTGTGTTGTTTTCGGTGTGTTTCTCCGGCTGGGGATGAAGGCCTTCTGTCCCGTTTGTTGAACTCATTGTCGACACTTGGCTATTGTGTTGGATGAACAGTCCTATCACTTGAAAAATTTGTCGATGGTGCTCCTCTTCCTAATTCTCGTAACTGATAACTGTGTTGATGTTAACAGGCCATCGATGTGTATCCAGTATAAGCTGTTCAGCTGTTTGAGTTAGCTCTTAGGCATCTATACATGTCTTTCACGCATAAAGCATACTTATGAAATGGCTTACATGTACAGGTGAAGAAGAACAGGAAAAGAACGAAGCTGAATGAGAAAGAGAAGTTGTATACTTGTAATCACGTGCTATCTTTTCTCTGTTGCAATGAAATTTCCTGATCACATGTTCACATGAATCATATCGGCAGTTTGGCAGGCAGTTTCAGTGGCAATAAGTTCAACTGTGTGCTGCTCAACCATTTCCTTTTCAAACAAATCTATATATGTTTTATCTGTTCTTGAGAATATAGTAAAGGAACTTCTTTTCTGAAGACTGATTAAAAAAACATGACCTTTGAATCAAGCTTGTGGCCTCTCAGATAACGAACTTTTCCTGCCACCTAGTTATGAGTATAATATGGCTTACATTTACACAGGTGAAAATGAAAATGAGAAAAGAAAAGGCACAATGAGAAACAACGGCTGATGATTTATTATGTTCTGCCCTTCTTTGTTGTGACAAAATGTCTTGATCACAAGGACGGAATTGGCAGGGTAGCTGGCAGTTGCAGTAGCATTAACTGCCAACTGTGTGCTGCTAATCTTATTTGATCCAAATTATATGGTTATTAATCAAATCCCATAGCCCCATAATCCCCAACCATGCCCGAAGAAGCTGCTGTAAGATGCTCAAACTTGTATTTTGGTGCTTCTGATGCTGTGATAGTGTGATGCTTGTACATCGATTGGTGGAGTAGAGTATCCTGGTCAAAGCCATTAGCAATCTCGATGTCTTCCTCCATCTCACATATCTCTGCAATGGCAGGGGATGGCGTCAGTCTTGCGGAGGCTCTACCTCTCTGTCTATAACTGGATTGTCTTCATCGGATGGTCAGTTCTATTGCCTGCTGTTTGTTGAGTTGTGCATGAATATCGATCTCACTTCCAGCATCTTTGTTTGCTGGTCAATTCTTGGATTGTACAGGGTGTTGTTTTGATCAAGGCTCTTTGATTTGGATCTTGCAGGGTTCAGGTGTCGTGGTCCATGATATTGGCATTGTTGGAGAAGAGATATGAGGCCGTCTACGCTGCTGTAGAGCAGCATCTGCTGTTCGCGCAGACTGCTGCCATCATGGAGGTTTGTTTTTTCTCTTGTTGCCTTTATAGTAGTAAAACTGTAAATTTGGATGCAGCTGTACAACTTTTTTGTTTCATTGCTCATGGAGATTGAGAGGTGCTAAACTTCTTTTGTTTTGCTGTTTGCCTGGTGATGGTGATACTGGTAGTGCAGATTCTTCATTCCATTGTAGGTGAGATATCCTTTCTCTTTATAAAGAAAATAAGTCTTATTTTCTTCCCAATACGTTATCTTTTTTTTTTTTTGCAGAAAAACATATAATATGTCGATGACAAAACTTCAACATGGGGTACCACATTAAATTTCATTTTTGACTTTTTACTGCAAAACGAAGGGATTAAAAATGATATGTGATTGAGCCTAAAAGATTAATAAGAATCTGGGGGCTCTTCAGAGTGGAAATTGTTAATCATGCAAACACTTTAGGTCTAAGGATTACCTTGATGTTGTTTTTTAGTTTTTCATAATGAATTAGATCGTGGTAGATGGTAATTACTGGTATGTGCACAACAAAAGATATGCTGTAGTTTTGATGAATGCATATAGACTTTCATATTTTTTTATTAAAACATGCATAATTTAAAAATAATATTATTTTAATGGAAAATCACAGAAATATTGCTCGATTGATAGAAGTCACAAAAATAGAACCCTATCGAATTACAGTTGTTCAATAGGTGACTTGTCGAACTGGGGGAGGCCGACAGGCTTAGCTGGCGTGAGAAAAATCCAAGTCATGTAAACACTTTATAGTTTACATGAATCTGGTGGCTCTGGATGGTGGAAATTGTAGCTTGTCGTCCCACCGAAGAACAACAAAGATTCGTCGTCCCACAACTGATCGATACTCCCTCGTCGGGAGTAGGCGACCTTCCAAAAATAATGCAGGCCCTATGCCAATTCAAAAAAGTGACGTGGTGGAGCGGTCTGCTAGCACACTCGGATTAAATGCACTCATGGATTAAAATGCTACTACCTCCATCCTAAATGTAGCTATTTCTTGCACAGTGCCTTGTCCCAAAATAAAACTATTTCCCCACCTACCTCCTCATCTCAACCAATCACAACCATTATGTTTCATCTACTTTCTCCTCAACCAATCACACACTTTCTATAATTATTCTCACCTACTTTCTTAATACCTGTGACAACCTCAATAATACTTACATTTTGGCACGGAGGAAGTATCTAGCCTACCTGATTCAAGCATGTGTCAGGCCATCCCCAACCCAGAAACTATTAAGTAGTTTCCATACTTACCATGTCATATAGACACTATGTATAGAAACTATGTATCCAATGGATGGTGTCTTCAAATTAAATTCTCATCCAATTATCGCTCTTCTCTCTCCTTTTATCCACCTATCCCCTTGTTTTTATTCTTGATTCTTGTGTAGAGATGGTTTTTTGCATGAGAAATGGTTTCTTCATCTTTTTACCTCTTTCCTCATTAACTCTCTTGCCACATCAGATTTTTTGCTTATGTGACAATGTATTTAGGTCCTGTTTGTTTCAGCTTAAGATTATTGTAATCTAGATTATTGAACCAAATTACTATAAGCTGAATTATAATAAGCCGACATAGAATAAGCTGCGAGCTGTTTGTTTCCCTGGATTATAAGTTGTTTGTTAGTTGTTAGCCACCCAATAATCTAAAAAAGCACCTTTATAGTGGATTACTAGATTATAGTAATCTGGTTTATAGATTGTAATAATCTATCATAATAAGCTATCTGTTTGTTTTAGCTTATTCCTAATAATCCTAAGCTGAATCAAATAGGGCCTTAATGCTATGGACACAATATGACATGGAGGGTTGGAGATGGCCTCAGGAGTTGGAACTAGCTGCATACACGGTTTAAATGCACAGGCCCTCATGTGGACCAATCGGCTTCCCACTGGACGACAGGCCTCCATGCATGTGCCATGTAGACCTGTGGTTGGCCGATATGTTTTGTGGTGGCCAGGTCAGTCTGCAGCTGATCGATAGGTGACGTGGCGGGTCCTGTCGTTTTGTAGCTGGTTGATGGGACTATGTGGAGTTAGGCTGACAGACTTTCCGGTCCACATGTGTCTGATATGGGCTTGTCGGCCTCCCCTAGAAGGTCCCTATCAAACAACCCAAGACCGTCATGCTTCTATTTCTATGATTTTTGACAACTGAACAATATTTCTATGATTTTCCATTAAAATAATGATATATATTTTTAAACATTCTAACTTTCACATTTGTGCGGAGTAATATGTAGCCTCTAGCCTCTTTTTCAATCATTTGAAATCATTATGATAGTAGCAATAGTCTGGAATTTGAATACATCTAGAGAAGTTTCAATGTTGAGAAAATCATCTTGTTAGCTTCTTCCTAAGGAGAGAAAGGAAGTGTCCTGTTAGACCCAATTAGTTCCCCCCCCCCCCCCCCCCCCCCCCCAAAAAAAAAAAAAAAAAAAAAATTTGCTTATTACTGTAACCTTAATTGTTGAGAAGGGTTGGTGAGGTCTCCAGTGTCTTCTACTCTTCCACAAATTACTGGAAGGTTGTTCATGATCTGGGGCATCTTGTGGAGCTTCCCTGAGGTAATATCAGGACCTTACTCCCAAGTTATTAGATAGTTTCTATCTTCAAAACAAGTTCTGGATTAGAAAGCACTTCTTAAAATGACAAAACATACTATATGTTAGGTAATGTTTCAGCTATTAGAACATATCCCATACTTTCATTTATAATCGTAATGACTCTGAGTAGGCATTGGTCAAACCAAAGCGGCAGAAATTGCATAAGTAATGAAGCTGATGCAATCACATTGTGGAGAAGGATAAAATAGTGTCCTTTCCTTCCACAGCATCCTAGTTTCCTATTTCCTGTATTTTAACTTCTCATCAAGTAATTGTTTTGTTTATAAACAATATCGGTGAATCACTGTCCACATGTTTTGCAGATACACACTCATATTTTTGTTACCTCCTTGCTCGTAAGCTGGTGCATCACTGAGGTATGTTACTCCCTAAAACTTTTGACCAAATTACTCACTTGGAAGACCATGAATTTCGGATGCAATTTTATTATAATTCTGCTTCTTGAAATGATAGTAGTTGTTTTCCTGAAAGAAAATGCCAAGCTTTGAAAGTTCCTGTGTTGAGCTTAGCTGAACAAAGATTATGAAAATTTCTTCACTACAGAGCATGACTTTGTAGAAAAAAAAACTTATTCCTTTCAGGTTACCAGATATTCTTTCTATGGCATGAAGTAGTCTTTTGGATTTACACCTTCCTGGCTCTTATGGCTTAGGTTGGTTCTAGCTGTAAACAGATCATAATATGTAGCACAAACTTCAAATGAAACTCATTATCTGTGAATTCTCTTAAAAATAAGTACTTATTATTTTCATACTGATTTCTTTGCAGGTACAGCACCTTCATAGTATGCTTTCCTGTTGGTATGGTTAGTGAGGTTGGCCTAGTCTACATTGTTCTTCCTTTCATGAAGGTAATTTGAATAACTTAGTAGAAAGGAAGAGCTCCGCCTCCATTTGATAACAATCTTGTTTAGAAACTATTTTCTTTTGGATGAGCAATATCAGGCATCTGAGAAATACTGCCTTAGGATGCCCAACAAATGGAATTTCTCCATCAAATACTTCTATGCCTCTGTCTTTTTCATGGCTTTGTATGCCCCAGGTAGTATTTCCCTTCAATTATACTTCATTTAGTAATTGATTATATAACCTAGTAGTTTTTCTTAAAGAAAAGGTAGCTGTAGGATTTTCTGAAAGGAAATCAAGTAGGATTTGCTAACTCACTGTCAGTGCCTTGTTGTTTCATTTGGATGAGTGCAGTATACCCGCACTTGTTCCACTATTTGATCGTCCAGCGGAATAAGGCCTTGGCAAAATCAAAAACCACATAACTACTCAAGAGCTATCTAATCTGGTTTCTGCTCGCAGCTACAGCTCAGGTTGCTACCGTTTCTTGAACAAAGAAGTAAAAATGTATTAGAATGGAAATGCCGAAATACACAGACTATCTTTTCCCTTGGTAAATAAAAATGGACATGAGTACCATTTTCATGATTTGCTAATGGTGTGTTGTACCAAACTTTGGCTTTTCCATATGTAAATAAAATTGCACTCCATATCGATGCCAAAAAATGATGTGTAGATTTTCTGCTTTTCAAGGATGAAGAAGGTTGCTATCACCATTTGATTCATATTGGTGCCCTGTAACTGTTTCTGGATATTATTTCATGAAAGTAGGGGTGGATCAGTGTAAGGAGCCAATTGCATCTGACATTGTCATATTGATATCGTGGATCATCCAAATGCTGAAATGTTTAAGCCTTTACAGATTGTCAAAGATACACTACCTCCGTTTCAGGTTATAAGACTTTCTAGCATTGCCCACATTCACATAGATGTTAATGAATATAAACACACATATATGTCTAGATTTATTAATATATATATGAATGTAGGCAATGCTAGAAAGTCTTATAATATGAAACGGACGAAGTAGCTGGTTGTTGTGAAACTAGGATTTGACGGCACACTGCCTTGCTGTTTCATTTCGTGAATGCAGTGGTTCCATACTTGTTTCACCATATGATATGATCGCGCAGCGGAAGAAGGCCTTGTCAAAGGCAAAAACCACATAACTACTCAAGAGCTATGGAATCTGATTTCTTATCGAAGCTACGGCTCAGGT
The DNA here is from genome assembly GCA_000338895.3 of Oryza meridionalis. Taxonomy (NCBI): domain Eukaryota; kingdom Viridiplantae; phylum Streptophyta; class Magnoliopsida; order Poales; family Poaceae; genus Oryza; species Oryza meridionalis. The sequence continues at coordinate 2,443,893 of CM002524.2, forward strand.
TGCTACCATTTCCTGAATAAAGAAGTAAAGGTTACTACTAGAATGGAAATGCTAAAATACACAGATTATCTTTTCCCTTGGTAAAAAAGAATGACTTGCTAATGGTGTGTTGTACCAAACATAAGTTTTTTCTCATCTGAAGAAAAAAAAATTTCTCCATAGCAATGCCGAAAAATGATGCTTAGATGATGCCGAAAAATGATGCCAAAAAATTGTACTCCATGTACAGGTGAAGAAGAACAGGGAAAAAACGAGGCTGAATGAGAAAGAGAAGTTGTATACTTGTAATCACGTGCTATCTTTTCGCTGTTGCAATGAAATTTCCTGATCACATATTCACATGAATCATATCGGCAGTTTGGCGAGCAGTTGCAGTGGCAATAGGCTGTGTTTAGTTTACACTGAAATTGAAAGTTTGATTAAAATTGGGACGATGTGATGGAAAAGTTAAAAGTTTGTGTGTGTAGGAAAATTTTGATGTGATGGAAAAGTTGGAAGTTTAGAAAAAAAACTTTGGAATTAAACAGAGCCTAAGTTCAACCGTGCGCTGCTCAACCATCTGTCCAGTTCAATCTCCACTGAATGCCAAATCAATTTGAACTGTGGCTACAAATTGATTGCTACAATCCCAATCCGAGCAGGTCATTACCAAGATGTTGAAATCTATCTCCACTGCAATGCCAAATCAATTTCCTGATCACATATTCACATGAATCATATCGGCAGTTTGGCGAGCAGTTGCAGTGGCAATAAGTTCAACTGTGCGCTGCTCAACCATCTGTCCAGTTAAATCTCCACTGAATGCCAAATCAATTTGAACTGTGGCTACAAATTGATTACTACAATCCCAATCCGAGCAAGTCACTACCAAGATGTTGAATTCTATCTCCACTGCAATGCCAAATCAATTTGGACAGTGACTAACTTGACTCCAATCCCGATCCGAGCAAGTCACTACCAAGATGCTGATAGTATTTAAGAGCTTCTGATGCGTGTACATCAATTGGCTGAGGAATCTGGGATTCTAGTCAACTGTTAAAGCCTCAATTGGTTCACGTTAAAGCTAAGCTCATTTTGGCGTGTTGTGGCAAACTCATTTGGCATACGAGAGCGGCGTCAAAGGTTAAGTTTTTTATGTAGTTGGCGGAGAAAGACCGTTGTCTGACGGCTGACAACCTAAGCAAGCGCAGATGGCTGCACCAGCGAGTTTGCTCACTTTGCATGAGCAGCGATGAGGATTGTGAGCATCTTTTTGTTTCCTGCCCTTACACTACCAGAATCTGGAGGATGATCAAGGGTTGGGCTGGAATTGGCTTCCAACTACCGGCTGAAGCGCGGCAAGGACTTCGGACCAGCTATAAGGGCGCTTTCGACACTCTGGTGTTGCTTATCTGCTAGATAGTTTTGAAGGAGAGAAACGCACATGTTTTCCATAATCAAAGCCAAGCAGCGGGCAACCTCTTTGTCTTGATTAAAGAAGAGGTCGTGGTCTATAGAGAAGCTAGGGTTTTCAAAGTTTTAGGAGAGTAACGCCTTGCTGTAATTGTTTTTCTTTTGGGAGGTTGCTCCTGTGACAACATCCTTTTATTTCGACAGCCTCTTGTCGAAGCTATAACTTTGCAAATATGTACATACCCCTTTCTTAAGTATTTCATCCGTTTCATATTATAAGACTTTCTAGCATTGCCTATATTCATATATATGTTAATAAATCTAGACATATATGTGTGTCTAGATTCATTAGCATCTATATAAATGTTGGCAATGCTAGAAAGTCTTATAACATAAAATAGAGATAGTAAATTTGGTCCGCTTATCTTAGCCGGCCCGGCTAAAAAGGCTCATTTTGGCATATTCCTCCTCCCAAAACTCTGCAATGGTAGGCGTAGGATCGGTGGTGTGGCGGTTGTACCTCTCAGTTTACAATTGGGTTGTCTTCTTTGGATGGTTGGCTGTTCCACCGCTGTTCTTGAGTTCCAGATGGATCCTTCACTTCTTGCATCTTGATTTGCTGGCCAATGTCCATTCTTGGGTTTGACATGTTGGTTTGATTTGGGTCTTGGTTTGGATCTTGCAGGGCTCAGGTGTTGTACTACCTGACCTTTGCATTATTGCTGAAGAGCGGACATGAGGCCATCTATGCCACTGTTGAGCAGCCTCTGCAGTTCGCACAGACAGACAGACAGACAAACTGCTGCCTTCATGGAGGTATGGTTTCTCACTTTCTCTCTTCTTTTTTTTTTATCGGTGCACTATAATTGTGTCTTTTTTAGGCAAATTTTGCTAGACACTGCTATTTCGTGGTTTTAGTTGTAGGACACTACCCAAACTCACTTTTTGAGGACAAAACACTCCATAAATATGGTAATTTGCTAATGGATACCGCACCGATTAAAATAATAATTTCTAGGTGGAGAGGAGAGATAAATCGCGTGAAATGTCAAAAATACCCTTGGGCCCACATGCCAGCTCTCCTATCTCTCTCCATCCCCCACGTTCTTCCGGTGCCCCATCTCTCTCGACGTCATGCGCTCGCCGGTGAGCCTCTGCACCGGCGTCACCTATGACTGGGCATCCATCCAGCGCTGGATCAACTCCGGCAACACCACCTGCCCCGCCACCATGCTCCCGCTGCCGTCCACCTCACCCTACGCCGCCTCATCGCGCTCTGGGCATCCACGGCCATGCCGTTGTCGTCGCCGGCGCCCGACGCCATCGGCTGTTGGTCCCACTCCCACCACTGCGTAGTAAGCCTCGTCTTCAAGTCAACTTGCGTGCTTCAGCGGTGGCATCACCTCCGGCATCATCGCAACCACCGAAAAGTCTCTCATCTCAAGTATCAATGGAAACTAACTTGCCGTTTTAAACTCCGAACCCCCTTGTTTCCTTCCTCAGCACTGATGAACTGAGGTTCTGACTGTCATGAATGGGTGAAAACGGTCACGGAAATTCCCGATCGACCGAGCGCCGTTTTCGTTTAAGGGGTACCGTTTCCGACCGTACCCTTTTTTGCTATTTTTAATTTTTTTCTAATTTCTTTCTGCATCGTATTAATGTCGATACTGAGTAGTTTAAATGATAAGGACCTCATCGGTTGCCCTATAGCTTATTAAGTCAAAGCCAAAATTTGATTTTTAATACTTAATTTTGAATTTGATTTTAATGTTTTTTCAACATAGTTTTTTTTCAACTTTGGCTTTTCAATCACTAAGAACATACATACAAAAGTTTTACTCACATATCATTTTTTAATCGCTAATAAGCCGTTATGGCTTATAATAAAAAGTGGGCAACCGATGGGGACCTAAATATGGTCGATTACCGGCCGATCGAGCATCGTTTCTGAAGAGATGCTACTAATTCCGACCGTTTTCGATCGTTTTCACCCCGAGGACCGAACCCACGTATGTGGCAAAATACGGGAATGACTTGTGGCTAGGGGTGAAAGGCCAACCAAGATCGGATATAGCTGGTTTTCCGCGAAATTTATTTCAGTAGAGCATATGATGTCGATGGCCCGAGGTAGAACACTCAATGGGCTAGGGTGGCCCCCATTTCGCTTTACCAACCCTAGTAAACTCCGAATACAGGCCGTCATCCTTAGTACAGACAGACTGATTGGGTGCTAAGATCCAAAGTCGGGCTTTGAATTTGGATATATCCAGCGGGCCTTCTTGCATGGATTTGGGCTTGCTTACTGGCTTCGCTGAGGATGGGATTCCCTACCCGATGAGTCTAGTCATGATAGGCATCAAGCTTCAAGATAGGAGGTATGCACGAGCACGGATAAACTTCTTCGAGCCAAATTAATCAAGAGGCCAACACAAATGGAAACAGGAACAAAATGATTTAGCTTTCCGTCTCGGCAAAATCGGAAAGCAAATAAAACGGGGTGAAAAGCAACCGGAGAAGCAGCCAAGGAAATGCAAAGCGGTGGACCCGTTCCCGGCGCTGCGTAAGCTCGCGGCGTTCCTGCCTGACGACGACGACGTCGACGAGTTCGACAAGAACGCGGCGTCTCGATCGCTCGATGACCTCGCCGCGTGCCGCCAGGTCTCCACCCGCTGGCGCCGCTTCACCTACGAGCCCGCCTTCGCGCCGCTCCACTGCCGCCGCTGACCAGGCCGCCACCGCCGTTGCCGAGTAGGCCGCGTGCTCCGGGTGCTGCCGTCGATGTCGACGCCGCCCAACCACGCCGTCAGAAGAGAGAAAGAAGCTCGCGAGGGCCGGTGGCGCAGCGGAGACCGTGCTCCGGAGGAGGGGGAAAGGATGATGATGATGATGCCGGCGGCGTGAAGGCTGTCGAGATAGGAGGGGATAAAGAGAAGAGAGATAGGAGAGCTGACATGTGGGTCCAAGGGCAATTTTGATATTTTATACAATTTGTCCCTCCTTTTCATCCGGAAATTATTATTTTAATCGGCGTGGTGTCCATTGGCAACTTACCACATTCATAGAGTGTTTTTCTCAAAAGTGAGTTTGGATAGTGTCCTACAGTTAAAACCACGAAATCGCAGTGTTATATAGCAAAATTTGTCTTTTTTTAATTGCTGTAAAATTTTTAATTTAGTGCAGCTGGCAGCTGCATTGTTTGTTCAACATCTTAAGATATTTTATCTACTTTAGTAGGATTAGTGCTTTAAAATTGACTTTTCCTTTATCACTTCATTTAGTGGGGTTGCTTTGATTTTTTTTCATTGCAGTAAAACTATAAATTTAGTGCATCTACATAGTTTTATGTTTTAACATGTTAAAGTGCAATTTAATCTACTTAAGGAGGATTACTCCCCTGAAATTGAGTTGAAGTCATACAAAAGATGTTTTTTAGAAGGTGGCCTGACCATTATGTTAAGGGTCATAGCAAAATACATAATGAAAACATTCAATTTCAGTGTTATATTTCTGCTCAATGCTGACCTATATGAACATTTTGCTGCATATTGTGAAGTTTCTTAGCTCAAAATTTAGCATTTTTTTTGTTTATTTATCACACCTGAAGATTGTGGGCAATTAAACTTTTCTGTTTTCCTATAACCAAAAAACTTTTCTGTGTTTTTCCTGTCGATGGTGTTGCTGTTATTGAAGATTCTTCACTCCGTTATAGGTGACAGGTCCTTACTCTTCCTAGTATGTTGGTGACTTGCTTCCACTTTCCTTATCTATGTTAACAATTGTAGTTAATTGCATGGGGTGAGGATTGTGCATAAATCTCTCAATCTCTTAAAAAGAAAGATGGACATGGATTTAGTTGGTCTCTGTAGTTCTCACTTCTCAATTTGTTCGCTTTTGTGGTCTGGTCATATCATGCACAGATTATCCTGATTTCTAGTAAGTTGAAGCCATTTTTTAGCACTTAACACATGAATTAGATAAACAGTATTAGCAGTTCGATGTTGGGGAGTTGTTAATGTGAACTGTTCTTCAGAAGTAGTACATGTGTCTATGCATGTTATCACTTACGATGGTTGTTGATGTTAACTGGACCTCGATGCATACATGCTATTATCTATACATGTTTTATCTCTTCTTGAGAATATAGTAAAGGAACTTCTTTTCCGAGGACTGATTAAAAGAACATGACCTTATATACACCTTATGGAAAGAAATAATCAAGGCAAACCAGGTAAACTTGTCAACTCACCGTATTGGACCAGTCTGGTTCGCGGTTTGTGCATACATCTTATGGAAAGCACGCAACAGCAGGGTTTTCGACAAGCTTCACACTTCGCTACACCTCTTGCTGCAGCAAATCCAGAGCTCCCTCGAACTATGGACTCATCGAGCTTAAGGAATTACCAAGTCTAAGATTGAGGCTTGGTGCTCCTACAATTAGATCCTTAATATGTAAATACCACTTGTAATTTTTGTAATTTATTTTCTCCTCCTTTCTATTTTTTCTTTTTCTTTTTTAACTTTGTACCACCTCATTTCTATAAATGAAATGGCTATAAAGTAGAGCCAGCTCTACCTTCTGACCTTTGAATCAAGCTTGTTAACGAACTTTTCCTGTCACCTAGTTATGAGTATAATATGGCTTACATTTACACTGGTGAAAATGAAAATGAGAAAAGAAAAGGCACAATGAGAAACAACAGCTGATATCCTATCTTTCTATGTATAGTTGGTACCCACTAAGAAGCATTTACTCCTGTTAAAAAAAAACATGCAAGAAGCCACATCATCAATAATTTTAAGCCATTGGATCGCATTAGTATAGAGTTATCAACCGTTGGATCAAGAAGCTAGCTACTCATCCATCTAATTTAATCATTGATTATTCATCCATTCACCTCACTTTAGCTCATAATCGCGCGTGACATTGTTATCCAGTGTGCACATCCAAATTCTCAAAGATAATACTACTCTTTTTTTTAAATACAACTCCAATTATTATATAAGATGTGAGCTTTGTTTCTGTTATAAACAATTGGATAACATACAATAATTAGATATCATTAATCCAAACTCATTTTTGAAACATGCTTGAGATAAAGCAGATAAGTGCTACACAACCTTATTGTGACGATATCCAGATTGTATATGAAAATAACTTTTATATATCATAAAAATACACAATGACGTTTCAAAAAATAAAACATGAATTGTATTGTTATAATAGAAGCTATATAAAAAGCCGCATTATAATCTATTTTGTATATACATAGAGTTGCATCTAATCATTTAAAACATTGATTTTATTCAATGACAAAACTAGCAAATCCCACGGCAAGACGCGAGGTGCTAACTAGTATTTATTATGTTCTGTCCTTGTTTGTTGTTTGTTGTGACGAAGGACATCTTTAAATCTTAACCATTCATTCTCACTCTTCCATTTAATTCTAACCCTTCATTCATTTCCCAATCTCAATCCCACCCTACATTTTCTATTATCCAAATACACCCGAAATGTTTTGATCACATGGACGAAATTGGCGGGGCAGCTGGCAGTTGTAGTAGCATTAACTGCCAACTGTCCGCTGCTAATCTGATTTGATCCAAATTATGTGGTTATTAATCAAATCCCATAGCCCCATAAATACATAATCCCCAACCGGTAAGATGCTCAAACTTGTATCTTGGTGCTTCTGATGCTGCGATAGTGTGATGCTTGTACACCTTGGAGGAGTAGAGTATCCCTGTCAAAGCCATCAGCCATCTCGACGTTTTCTTCCATCTCGCATATTTCCTGCAATGGCAGGGAATGCGTCAGGGGTGCGGAGGCTCTACCTCTCTCTCTACAACTGGATTGTCTTCATCGGATGGTAACTTGTTGACGCCATGTTTAGTTCCAAAATATTTTTTCAAACTTCTAGCTTTTCCATCACATCAAAACTTTTCCACACATACAAACTTCCAACTTTCTCGTCACATCGTTCCAATTTCAATCAAACTTCCGATTTTGGTGTGAACTAAACACAGACTGACTTGTGCATGAATATCGATCTCACTTCTACTCCATCCGTTAGTTTTGACTTTTTTTAGTCAAACATTTTTAAGTTTGATCAAGCTTAGAGAAAAATATAGTAACATTTTCAGCATAAAACAAACATACTATCAAAATATATTCAATGTTGTATTTAATGAAACTAATTTAGTGTGATATATGTTGCTAAATTTTTATATAAACTTAGTCAAATCTAAAAAAGTTTGACTAGAAAAAAAGATAAAATAACTTAAAATATAAAATGGAGGGAGTAACATCTTTGTTTGCTGGCCAATTCTTTTGGATTGTACAGGGTGTTGTTTTGATCAAGGCTCTTTGATTTGGATCACGCAGGGTTCAGGTATCGTGGTTCATGATATTGGCATTGCTGAAGAACGGATATGAGGCCGTGTATGCTGCCGTAGAGCAGCATCTGCTGTTCGCGCAGACTGCTGCAATCATGGAGGTTTGTTTCTTTTTTTCTCTTGTTGCCTTTATTGTAGTAAAACTGTAAATTTGAATGCAGTTGTACAACCATTTTGTTTCATTGCTCATGGAGATTGAGAGGTGCTAAATTTTTTATGTTCTGCTGTTTGCCTGGTGATGGTGATGCTGGTAGTGCAGATTCTTCATTCCATTGTAGGTGAGATATCCTTTGTCTCTTTATAAAGAACATAAGTCTTATTTTCTTCCCAATACGTTGTTTTTTTTTGCAGAAAAAACATATAATGTGTCAATGAAAAAACTTCAACAAGGGGTACCACATTAAATTTCATTTTGAACCTTTTACTGCAAGGAAGGGATTAAAAATGATACGTGATTGAGCCTAAAAGCCTAATAAGAATCTGGGGGCTCTTCATGGTGGAAATTGTTAGTCATGCAAACACATTAGGCCTAAGGGTTACCTTGATATTGTTTCTTAGTTTTTCATACTGAATTAGATCGTGGTAGATGGTAATTTCTGGTGTGTGCACAACAAAAGATATGCTGTTCAGAATATACATTTATCAAAACTACAGCATATCTGAAACTGAAAGTATATACATTTTTCATACTGAATTAGATAGTGGTAGATGGTAATTTCTGGTATCTGCACGACGTAGGGTATGCGCACAATAAAATTCTCTACTTTCACATTTGTGCAGTGTAATATGTATCCTCTAGCCTCTTTTTCATTCACTTGAAATCATTATGATACCAACAATAGCCTGGAATTTAAATAAATCAAGAGAAGTTTCAGTTTTGAGAAAATGGTCTTGTTAACTTCTTCCTAAAGAGAGCAAGAGTGTCATGTTAGACTCAATTATTTCCCCCAAAAAAATTATTGCTTATTACTGTATCTGAGTTGTTAAAAAGGTTTGGTGAGGTCTCCAGTGCCTTCTACTGTTCTACAAGTTACTGGAAGGTTGTTCATGATCTGGGGCATCTTGTGGAGCTTCCCTGAGGTAATATCAGGACCTTACTCCAAGTTATAAGAAGGTTTATATCTTAAAAACAAGTTCTGGATTAGAAAGCACTTCTTAGAATGACAAAACATTGATGTTAGGTAATGTTGCAGCTATTAGAGCATATCCCATACTTTCATTTATGATCATAATGGCTCTGGTAGGCATTGGACAAACCGAAGCTGCTGAAATTGCTTAAGTAATGAAGCTGATGCAATTAATTACATCATGGAGAAGGACAAAATAGTGCTCTTTTCCTCTGCATCCTAGTTTCCTATTCCATGTATTTTATCTTCTAATCAATCAGAGGATTGTTTTGTTTATAAACAATATCGGTGAATCACTGTCCACATGTTTTGCAGACACACTCTCATATCCTTGTTACCTCCTTGATCATATGCTGGTGCATCACTGAGGTATATGCTACTCCCTAAAACCTTTCACCAAATTACTCACTTGGAAGATCATGAATTTCGGATGCAATTTTATTATAGTTCTGCTTCTTGAAATGACAGTAGTTGTTGAAATTCTTGAAAGAAAATTCCTGGTCGCGTCAGCTGCCTCCTGTGCAGCTGTCCCTTCCCCCGACAGAGGAGAGAGTTTGGGAGACAAAGACCCTGTTTAGATGGGACTAAAACTTTTTAGTGAAGTGAATTATTAATTCCTTGCAGGTTACCAGATATTCTTTCCATGGAATGAAGGAGTCATTTGGATTTACACCTTCCTGGCTCTTTTGGCTTAGGTTGGTTCTAGTCGTAAACAAATCATAATATGTAGCATAAACTTCAAATGAAACTCGTTATCTGATCAGCGAATTCTCTTGAAAATGTGTTGCTGTTACTTCCGTACTGATTTCTTTGCAGGTACAGCACCTTCATAGTATGCTTTCCTGTTGGTATGGTTTGTGAGGTTGTCCTAATCTACATTGCTCTTCCTTTCATGGAGATGAAGGTAACTTGAATAACTTAGAAAGGAAGATCTACGCCTCCATTTCATAATGAATCTTGTTTAAATGCTCTTTTCTTTTGCATGAGCAATGTCAGGCTCTACAATATCAGGCATCTGAGAAATCCGACAAATGGAGTTTCTCCTTCAACTACTTCTATGCCAATCTCTTTTTCATGGCTTCGTTTTCCACAGGTAGTATTTCCATGGGATTGTACTTCATTTAGTAATTGATGCTATAACCTAGTTTTTTTTTTAAGAAAAGGTAGTTGTAGGAATTTTATAAAGGAAAACAAGTAGGATTTGATAACACACTGCAGTGTTGTTTCATTTGGATGAGTGTAGTATATCCAGTCTTGTTTCGCTACTTGATCGCCCTGCGGAAGAAGGCCTTGGCAAAAGCAAAAACCACATAACTACTGAAGAGCTATCTAATCTGATTTCTGCTCGCAGCTACAGCTCAGGTTGCTACCGTTTCTTCAGCAAATAAGTAAAAGTGTATTAGAATGGAAATGCCGAAATACATGGACTATCTTTTCCCTTGGTAAATAAAAATGTACACGAGTACCATTTTCATGATTTGCTAATGGTGTGTTGTACCAAACTTTGGCTTTTCCATATGTAAATAAAATTGCACTCCATATCGATGCCAAAAAATGATGTGTAGATTTTCTGCTTTTCAAGGATGAAGAAGGTTACTATCAGTCTATCACCATTTGATTCATATTGGTGCCCTGTAACTGTTTCTGAATATTATTTCATGAAAGTAGGGGTGGATCAGTGAAAGGAGCCGATTGCATCTGAAATTGTCACATTGATATCGTGGATCATCCAGATGCTAAAATGTTTAAGCCTTTAAGATTGTCAAAGATATAGTTGGTTGTTGCATGAGATTGGCCTTCCGATGTATAGCAGCAAAAGCAATGAAGCATCATATCTTGTCTGAAGAATGTAGATCTGTTATTGGGGCATTGTGCCCCCTGTTCTCTCACAATAAAGAAGTATGCAAATAATGCCCCTTATGTTTTTATATAATACGAGTATGCAGATGCCCCTGTTCTTTTCTGCTTAACACTTAACGGATGAATGGATGAATGTGCATGCTTTCCGAACTTCTAAATGGCGGGCCTAGCTTTTTGAACTTCTAAATTGTGGGCCTAGCTTTTTGAACTTGTGCATTCGAAATGACAAGGGGTAAAAAAATTTGTTCATACACCTAATAGCCTAAAAATTAGCTTTTATAGTATAACACACTAATAATTATAATATATACTAGCGTATATAACATAAAATTTGACAAGACTGAAGACACCATGTTGTTGTTCTATTTGAATGTTCTGATGTCCTGCTATATTGTGGCCCAGAGGAAGAAGGCCTTCTCAAAAGCAAAAATTGCATAATATGCTCACGAGCTTTGTAGATCCGATTATCCATTATCTAGTGTTGTTTCTGGATGCAGCTAATGGCTTGCTAATAGTATGTTGTACCAATGACTAGCTTCTCCGTTATTAACATAAAATGTACTGGTCTTGTACTTAAGCTCTGGGTGATCTTTTATTTCGATGTTGTGCTTGTCAAGAACCCAGAAGGATACTAGTACCGTCATTTGCTTTAGGTCGATGTGTAGTTACTGTTCTCATCTGAAAAAGGGTGACATGAAGTGAGAGGAAGATCAGTTGAAAGGGAGCCAATAAGCCAATTGCATCTCTCCATACCTAGATTTTGCCCTCTGCAGTTGGTAAGCTGTGCCTTTCTGCCCCCTCTCCCTTTCATCAGTCCATCCAGTTGCTGAAAAGTTGTCAAAGTGATGCTTTTCCTTTTCGCCTGGGGTACTTTTCTCTCATCAGTTCCGTGTTGCCTTTCCAGATTGTCCTCGCCATCTAGTTAGTGCCTTAGTGGCACCATAATTACATTGATGCCACATGCTTTCTCAACTGGCAGTATGTGTGCATCATCCTAACAACTATTATCACTACTTATCTTCTGTTCTGTTTACACTTTACGCGTGACATGCTGACTGGTGAATTATACTGGAGTATTTTGTTTATTTGTTTGTTTGTTTTACCTTTTCTTTGTTTGAGTCTCTTAAGTGTTATCGCCATTTGTGTGATATTTTGATTGATTCATGGTACCTTCTGTTATCTTTGTAAACTGTCTATTTTTGTGTTTGGCAAAGATCCTATGTAATTAAGTATGTATGTAGTCGCTAAACACGTGAAATGGAGAATAGAGAAGAACTGAAATTTCTGCCGACCGAACGAATTGTATTTAGAAGAAAGAGCAAGAGTCCAAGTTATAAATCAACTTTAAACAGTGGAGACGGATTGATCAGCTGAGAGCCTGAGAGCCAAAAGCCTCAAACGAAAACGGAAAAAAAAAAAAAAAACCTTCCTAAAGCTACACTCTCGTTGTTTGAAAAAACCGGCTTTTCTTCAAACCAGGACTTCCTCTCGAATAACACTGTAAACATGTGCCTCCGTGTAGTTTTTGTGCTCGAAGATCTGGCATTCCTTTCTTTCCAAAGCTCCCAGCAAACAAGCATACACAACGAGTCGAAGGTATCCCTGTAGCCGGTTCGAAAAACCAACCGGGCCGTTCGTTTCCTCTGAAAAGGATGGATTAAGTTTTAGATTTTTGTGGCACGCTTTTCAAACTGCTAAACGGTGTGTTTCGTGTGAAAACTTTATATATGAAAGATGTTCTAAAGTACCAGACTAATCTATTTTTCAAGTTTGTAATAATTAAAACTTAATTAATCACACGTTATTACCACATCGTTTTACGTGAAACACTTAATCTTTATCTTCATCTTCAGGAGATTCAAACACCACCTTTGTCACCCCCTCGGTCCCTTCTTCCGGCATTAGAGAAGAATTGAATTTTTAGAAGAATATCTGGAATATATAAGTGTGAAGTAGCAAGAGACCCTAAATATCTATCGTTTTTTTGCTTCATTGCATGTACGGCTAAACCTTTGAAATGGGAAAACAAAAGGGGTCTGATTGACCACTTGACGAGGGAATCTTCTCTTGAATAATTGCAACCTGTCTTAAGAAAAAAAAAAGAAAGAAAAGAATACTAGTAATAATTGCAACCTTGGCCGTTCCAAACGGCAAGTAGTCGTCGGATAATTTGGCTTCTTGCTTTGGTCGCATTTCATCGTAATTTCCTAATGCTCCATGCTTAGAATAATCTTTCTAGTCGATGCTCAATACGTTGTTGCAAACAACCCTTTGGAAACGTAATGATCTGTTTATTATTTATTATTTACTCGAGTTCTATTCCAATGTTAGCCTAGAAACTGGCGGCAGATCTAGCTAAGTGGCGATTTTAAAATAGTGTGAGTTTGTACAAATTAATACTATGGTTTTGTCTATTGTTAACTCAATTGTGGGTCTAAATGAGTGCGGTTTTGTGGGTTGAGTGAGTCCATAGCACCGGATTGTAAAACTTGGCTTTTGAATGGAGTGATTTTACAGGACTTGTGTATGATTTGAGCTAAATCCTATAAAAATATTATAAAATTCATGTGTTTTAAAGATCCTCTCAAGATAATTGCACCAACCAATTGTTTTTTTAAAGAAAGTTCATTAGAAGGAGAGCTTCTGGCACCTGAATTTGCTCACCAACCAAGCTCTCAAAAAAAAAAAAAAACTCCTCGCTTTGAACTAATGTCTATCAAATGAGGAACTTAAAGTCTTGGGTCTCTATTGTAGCCTAAACGTCTAGAAAAATAATGTGGAGTAAACCAAACCCCCCCAATGCTCCCCTCCTCCCAAAGAAGTTTCCAAACAAAGAAATATTATCTCAAGCAAGGTTTACCTCTCTGATTGAGCGTCGGATCCAAATACTAACGGTATTACAGTTTCCGACAAACTTTAAGTAATTTGGGTCGAATCTACTATTTCAAACTTGAATTCTCGAAAGACCATTTTGACATTTCAATGAGTATCTTCTTTCGTTCCACGTTGAAACATCAAAATTTCACGATTTTTGATCAGTTTTCGCCGAAAACATAAGTACACCTACATACAAACCCCTTCCCAAGGGAAGCTAAAATTACAGGGCTTTTAACTATTTGCCACTTTTAGATTTGGCAATTAACTATTTGTCACACCTATCTCAATGACATGTGGGTCCAGTGGCAAATAGTACATCTAAAAGTGGCATATACTCCCTCCATCTCAAAATATTTGACGCCGTTGACTTTTTTAAAAATGTTTGACCGTTCGTCTAAATTAAGTAATTATTAATTCTTTTTCTATCATTTGATTTATTGTTAAATATACTTTTATGTATACATATAGTTTTACATATTTTATAAAAAAATTTGAATAAGACGAACGGTCAAACATGTTTAAAAAAGTCAACGGCGTCAAGGAGGGATTAGTTCAATATCTCTAAAATTACTGGACACGGTTGCATTCTGCGACCCGCAAACGACTTTCGGATCCGTAACCCGTTGACACCCGCGACCCCTGTTTTCGCTTTTCTTTGGGCCCTCCTCTCTCCTCTCCCTTCCTCCATTGTTCCCCTCCCCCCCTTCTCTCCCCTCCCCTCCTCGCCTCCGGCGAGAAGCTCCGGCGAGGCGAAGCCTCCAGAACCTTCAGGAGAGCTCCTCACCGAAGGGATAAGGGCCTTCTAGAACCTTTGTTGCTTCCCCCCCAAAGGTTAGATCAGAGCAAGGGCAGCTGCTCTTCCTTCTTTCTTTCTTCCTCGTTTGTCTTCGTTTCCACCTTCCAGCGGGGATTCTTTGTGTGGTTGATGGGATTTTCGAGGCGTGGTACGGCTTGATGCGAGAAAAGATTGTTGTTTTTGTGACGAAATTTAGTGAGATATTGAGGGGAAATCGAGTGGCTTTTTAGCGAAAGAAAGTGTTTTCTTTTTTAGTTGATATATTTCGAGGTATGTGTGCACCAACATGATGTTAATTTGGTAGTAAGTCTGATAAATTGCTTGTTTTTTTTCCTGTGGATTTTCTAGGCTTGCAGCGCTGGATTGGCTCCGAAGATCTTAGTTTTGCTCCAAAGGAAGGATCCCTCATCGCAAATCTTGATCTGTGGGTGGATTTGGTGGGTTGAAAGCTCCATCTTTTATGGGGCAAGGCTATGAGAAATCCTTGATGCTCCCATGGAGTTCTCCTCCCATGGGGCAAGAGGTGAAGAGGCAGTAGCAGTAGGTGATAGAGGAGGAGCAAGAGGTGGAAGAGAAGAGAAGAGAAGTAGGTGAGAATAGGAAGGACGAAGGATAAGGAGAGGAGGGAGCTCTCCATGGGAGAGCCCCTCCTCACCACCCTGTCCATGGAGAACAGCAACAGCCATCCCTGCACCCGCCTCTCCATGGATCCCGCCGGGTCGCACGCGGCCTCGGGTGACTCCTCCGGTGGCGGTGGCGGTGGCGGTGGCGGCAGCACCGGTGCCGGTGGTGGTGGTTGTGGTGGTGGTGGTGACAGGGAATTGTTCATCATTCCGCGGTGTGAATCTGCGCATCCAGGACCACCGGACATTAACCTGCCCCTTTCTGCAGACCCCTCACCACCTCCACCGCCGCATCCGCCGTCGTGGGGTATCGACCAGTTCGACATGCTCGATGTCGGTCTCGGCACGCAGACTTATGAGTCTGAGGTTGCGCTCACGCTTCCAAAGTTGACTGGCAATGGCAACACTGCGGTTGGTGTCGGTGCGAGGAAGTGTGCCAAGAGGGGGGACAGCATTTGGGGTGCATGGTTCTTCTTCAATCACTACTTCAAACCTGCACTTGTGGAGAAGCCAAAGGGCAAGGTGACACGGGACTCTTCTGGGAGCATTTCGGGCTTTGAGAAGTCTGATATTCGCCTTGATGTCTTCCTGGTGCAGCATGACATGGAGAACATGTACATGTGGGTTTTTAAGGAACAGCCTGACAATGCCCTCGGGAAGATGCAGCTCCGGAGCTTCATGAATGGGCATTCCAAGCATGGTGAGCCATCCTTTCCATTCAGTGCAGACAAGGGCTTTGCAAGGTCACACCGCATGCAACGAAAGCACTATCGAGGGCTGTCTAACCCACAATGCCTTCATGGGATAGAGATTGTGAGTTCACCAAATCTGTCAGCTGTTCCTGAAGCCGAAATGAAAAGGTGGGCAGAACTTACAGGCAGAGAACTTAATTTCTCAATTCCTCCTGAAGCAAGTGACTTCGAATCATGGAGGAATCTTCCAAGCACTGATTTCGAACTTGATAGGCCACTGCCACCGTCGTCAAAGAGTGTTACACATGGCTCTCACAGTCACAAAAAGGCACTGAATGGTTCAGGTCTTAACCTTTCTACGCCACCATCCTCAGATGATGGGATGGACCTTTCACCAAAATGCGCCAAGCGACGGAGGGACCTCTTTGCTCATGGTGCAGATGAGGATTGCGTGATGGCAAATAATTCTTGTTCTGACAGAGAGCAAGAGATAGAAGTCCACACAGGTGAGCCGTCATGGATGCACGAGTTCACTGGTGTAGCAAAACATGCAAGTGGACCTGTTACTGCTGCCAAGACAATATATGAGGACGATGAAGGCTACTTAATCATGGTGAGCATGCTCTTCTCTGATCCTCACAGTGTCAAGGTTTCTTGGAGGAACACATTGACACATGGCATCGTGAAGATATCGTGTGTGAGCACTGCTCGAATGCCCTTTGTTAAGAGACATGACAGGACATTCAAGTTGACTGATCCTTTCCCTGAGCACTGCCCTCCCGGAGAATTTGTGAGAGAGATACCTTTGGCTACAAGGATTCCAGAAGATGCAAAGCTCGAAGCGTATTATGACGAGACTGGCACTGGACTGGAAATCATGGTCCCCAAGCACCGAGTTGGACCCGAAGAGCATGAAGTCCAGGTTTGCATGAGGCCCCCACACCTTGGTGAAAACGATCTTCTTTTATCATAGAACAGAAAACAGTTTAGTCTTTAGATCTTCCTGTGCCATGCCATGAGATGCAGGAAAGTAACAAGTGATGCCATGGATATTTTGCTGCTAAACATTTAGCTGAAATTCCTTTCTCAGTAGTGTTGGTGATTTAGGCAAAAAAGTTACCACTTTGTTGATTCTCCCCTGTACTTTTTACACTAGCACCACTATATTGGAGATCTTGATTTCTATGGAACATGGCAAAATTAAAATTCTGTATATATATCTGATGATCAGGTTCAATGGTTCATTACTCCATAATAATGTCGACAGCTACTTACGACTAGAAGTTCGGAACTGTGTTGTCAATTTCAGCAATTGTTTGTAATCGCTGTCTTAATCATTTCAATGTGCTGTACTACAATACTACTGGCTGGATCGCTTTCAACTGAAACCAAAAACTCGATCCCATTGCTGTACTAACTTCATGATCGCTCCTATGCGAATTCTCGTAGCCTGGTTATTGCTGAATTCTGAATTGAAGTGATCAAAATTTCTGTTTTTTGCTACAGTAAATTGCACCTTTCCTGGATGCTATGGTGAAGCAAAGATCTTTTTTTTTTCACCTGGACTGTAGCAAATGATATTTTCGGGCTTGCGTGTGGCCAGCAATGAGCCATGCTACCGTGGCCTACTTCTCACGAGTTCTGTAGTTTGTGTAGCCATGGAGAAAGGAGCGTAATGTGCTTGAGACCGATGGTTGTGTGTGGTCGTGAAACAATCACAGCTTCTGTTTTGAAAGTCTGAAGTCTGAACCCCAGTGATGTTTGTTTGTCGTGTGCTTTTCTTTCTTTCTGACGAATGGTAAATATTTTTTCACTGATACAATGTTCTTGATTTCTTCAGATAGTCCATTGATCACGCTCGATTATCTTCAGGCAACGAGTGATCAGCAAACAATCTTTTCTCACCTGGGCCGGTCATTCAGAAACCACAGGTTGTTACTAGCAGACATTGACCATCTGTTACCGTGCTGTCAAAGTAGTACTATTACCGGTGCGGTCTTTGTTAAATGCTGCACAATTCAGTTTGTATTTCACATTCTGAAAGTTTGAAACACAAATTGTTCACAAGAATCAGGGAAACAGTTCACGTGTTTCAAACGGGGCCTTACATTTGGTCGATCCATGCCCAATTGTCAAAATGCGTTTAGAAAAAAAAATGATAATAACGTTCAGAAAACTGATATGTAGGTTATGATTGTAATAAACTTACGATTGCATCGTTGAATCTGAATATAGTGCATATTTAAAGAAAAATATATGCCAAAAAGGTTGGTTGCGAAATACTTGGGGTTTCTTTGAAATACAATTTTTTTCACATGGTTTCTGCATAAATCAGTTTTATTCCTGTATACGAAGATTCTTCAGAAATTATTTTTATCCCCAAGGAGGCTTTTCACTAAAACCGAACCGAAGTGAACAGAAAGCATAGACATTAGGATTCATGTTTTCGATATTGAAAACCCTAAAATTTCGAGGTTTCAATAACAAATAGTGTTATGACTGAATTTAGAATGGTTTTCAAAAAAGAAAATCCAAATCTGAAACAGTAAATTTGACAAGAATTAAACAAAAGGATTAACCGTTATATACAACTTTTTTTTTGGGGGGGTTCGGGATCCGGTGCTCTTGCAAAAACTATATTACAAAATTTTTGAGACGTATCGGAACCTCATAAATTGTTACTACCTCCGTTTCAAAATATAAAAATATAGAACTGGATGGAATGTTGTATTATAAAAATATAAAAATTTACGACCAGTTTTAAGTTCTTATATTTTTTTTTTGAGCTAGAAGGAGTACTATTACATACACTGTAGCAGTGAGCCGCTAAGGTGAAGTGGCGAAGTAGTGTGGTGCACCGAGTCCACAGCAAAAGAGCGCGGAAAGAAAGAAGAGAAGAAGAAGAAGGAAGAGGATAAAGCATCCCCCACCTCCGCCTCCTCCCCTCCAACGACTACCTCTTCTTCCTCCTCTCGCACCACCACCACTCACCTCCACCTTCCCCCTCCGCCTCGGCGTCCGTGCATGAAACCCTAGACCCCTCCTCCCCTCCCTCCCTCTCGCGCGCGATGACCAAGGCGCTCCTCTCCTCGTCGCTGCTCCCCTCGCTGCAGCCCCGCGCCGCCGCCGCCGCGAGGCTGCCTCTGCTGCCGATACCTTCGCTGCGGAGGCACGGGGCCCGCCGCGCGTCGGCGTGCAGGGTGAGGGCGAGCCTCCACGGGCTCGACTCGATCGCGGGGCTCGACCTCCACGCCGCGCTGGAGCGCGCCGAGGCGGCGCTCTACACGCTCGCCGACGCCGCAGTCGTCGCGGCGGACGCGGCGGGAGGAGGAGGAGGGGGTGGCGGTGGCGGCGGTGAAGCGGCGGCGGCGGTGGCGCAGAAGAACGGGGGGTGGTTCGGGTTCATCTCCGAGGCCTTGGAGGTCGTGCTCAAGGTAAGCGCCGCCGTCTTCTCCCAAACCTATAGGAAGTCAGGTCACTTCAGGTTCAGGATTGCTAAGATTGGTTAATGGATGGATATCCCTGAGTTGTAAAAGTTGGTTTGTTGAATTGGTTGGGGAATTGGATATTTGGAGTCATGTAAGTTCGTGGAGAGTGCAGGAGTAGATGTGCGTGCACTTAATTATGACGCCTCCATGCTCTGAAATTTACTAAACATTGAGCAGACGGCAACCCGGCATGGTTATTTTTTTAGTAACTTATATCTAGTGATGACCAGGCGTGCATTCTTTAGCATTTTCCTATCCAGGTTTTGATATGAAATGCTACAATTCAAGAACTGTAGGATTTTATTGCATAGCATTCATCGGCTCCGGAATGCTGATACTATGTGAGCATCACCATACAGGTGCTGAAGGATGGCCTGTCAGCTGTTCATGTGCCGTACTCTTATGGATTCGCCATCATTCTTCTCACTGTTATTGTGAAGGCTGCAACATTACCTTTAACGAAACAACAGGTAAATGATAAAATCTGGTCTATTTTTTACTTAATGTGCTACATTGATACGGTGGGTTGAGAGTTGTGCTGTTTTTCCATTTTTTAGGTCGAATCAACTCTGGCTATGCAGAATTTACAGCCACAGATCAAAGCAATTCAACAGAGATATGCAGGAAATCAGGTTTGTTTTGTTTATCTTTTACTCACACCATGGATATTAAAGTAGGAACACTGAGGTTTGTTTCTGGATATATGTTTTGCATATTTTAACGATAGAAGGTAGAACTATCTTCCCAAAAAATGTTCTTATTTCACTGTTGTGTGTTTTATCTTTTCAAGCACATATCTTTGGGCATTTCTGATCTATCACTCCTACATAACTCTTATTAGGAAAGGATACAGCTTGAGACTGCTCGGTTATACAAGCAAGCTGGAGTCAATCCTCTGGCAGGTCGCTTACTTCTCCATTTTTTAGCCTATTAACTTTGATAGTTGAATTGTTCCATTGCATCTTTTTTGTATGAGTTTTTTATTTATTAGTTGATCATATTTTCCATTTCTTGACAGAATGCATCTATTGTCATCATGTGCTTGCAAAACCAATTGTTGGCTTTTTAAAGTTTTAAGTGATATTGCTTTTGTGATATAGTGTTTTGATATTATGGTTTCTCTTCCAGGATGTTTTCCAACTTTGGCAACAATACCTGTCTGGATTGGCCTCTACCAAGCCCTTTCAAATGTAGCAAACGAGGTAAAACTCAAGTCCTGCTTCCTAATATTTGCTTCATTAAGAGGCTTTTGTTCTAAGTGGCTTCTATTTCTCTGAAGGGATTACTGACAGAAGGATTTTTCTGGATTCCATCTTTGGGAGGCCCTACAACAATTGCTGCTCGGCAAAGTGGTGCTGGCATTTCCTGGCTCTTGCCTTTTGTGGTAATAAATTTGATCACACGTTAACATATATCAACAATTTCATGCTGATCTAGGAAAATCAGGTTTATAGTGCACTTGAGCGACTTTAACCTCATTTTCTCCCGTTATTTGACTTTAACTTACTCGTCAAGTTAGATTAATGTCACGTTTCTGCCCATAGTCATTTAAGCAATCAAGCAACAAGAAGCTTTGCTATTTGCACCTCGCATTTTGTTGCCTATCATTTAGAACTCTGGTTGAAATAAATGGCGTGGCATACCAATTTATAGTCCTGTAGAGACATGATAGTAAAACAGCACATTACTCATGTACTTGCATAATATTGAGATGGTAAATCATACTTACAGCTTAAATGAATTGTGCAGGATGGCCATCCTCCATTAGGCTGGCATGACACGATATGTTATCTTGTGTTGCCTGTGCTACTTGTTGCTTCTCAGTTTGTCTCTATGGAAATCATGAAGCCACCCCAGGTGAGCAGACGAGCGGTGCTCTAAATTACTATATCATCTGTCATATTGCCACTATACAAGCTATGAGTGGCTGTCAATTTGATCCTGTTTTGCTGCAGACTGATGATCCATCGCAGAAGAACACACTGCTTGTTTTGAAATTTCTTCCATTTATGATAGGGTGGTTCTCTTTGTCAGTGCCGTCAGGGTTGTCCATTTATTGGTATGTGCATTTGCTATTAGTTTTATGAGTGTTTCAGTCATGTTCCATGCTATAGTGCTATGCCTCGTAGAGATTGTGGGACTCCTCCACTGCTCATTTACTTCTTACAATTGATCAAATCCAGTATGTGTATTGACTTCATGTTTGCTATCAGGTTCACAAATAATATCCTCAGCACAGCCCAGCAAGTTTGGTTACGGAAACTGGGAGGAGCAAAGCCTGTTGTCAATCAGGGGGGTAGTGGGATAATTACGGCAGGACGAGCAAAACGTACGAGTGCTCAACCAGCCCAACCTGGTGAAAGGTGCTTTTCAACCTCACATTGCTTTTAATCCTATTATATTCTGGTTTTGATTTTTTACAAAAATATCTTAAATAGATTTAAGCAGCTGAAAGAAGAAGAGAGCAAGAGAAAAGGCAACAAAGCGCTTGCTGCAGGAGATTCAGATCTTTCAGCCTCAACATCAGAGGACGAAGAGTCAGATGATGAGACTACAGAAGAGGTACTAAATCTTTTTTTACCATTCATTTGTCTTGCTGGAGCACCGTGCAGTAGACAGTTTAAGCTAGTCATCTTAGAAAATCACTATTCCCCTCAAATAGTTCGTGTGAATCATAACAAATTTCAATTACTGATGTAAACCGGACAGCAGGGAGGACCTGAGGAAAGATACAATTCCAGTAGCAACAAGAAACTTCCAAATTACTCCGGAAAGAAGGGCAAAAGATCAAAGAGGAAGCGCATGGTTCAGTAGGTGTGACAGAACCTGATTGGATTTCATTTTTGTCATTACTGGTAAGACTATGAACACACAAATACCTTTTTATAAAGAAGCTCACTAGCTAATTTGAATTCTGGAGTTCATGTTTTTAAAGTGGCAAAAAAGAAAGCTTTATTCTCTATCTTATCACATGTCTTTGATCAATTGGTGTTAATGGCATGTACATTTGCAAATACAGGTTAATTCAGTTGGCCAGTACGGTTGTGTAGTTGATCTCGGACACAATTTTGATGATCAGTTGGGAAGGCTAATCTTCAGATGCAGGACAGACACGAAACATTCCAGTGGTACAGGTGTTTTGCTGGCACACAGCAAGATGAAAATAGTTCAGTACACTACAATAGGTTTGAGAGGATAGGCATGGCTCGAGTATGTGCTACAACATAAGAGTAGTAGACAAATTATTCTTGTGCTACTCTGCAATGTGGGTACCAAACTCACGCGGGAATTGCATAATTCATGCTCTACATGTATTTATTCCCTCTTGTAACCTAATAACATTCTTTGCCGAGTATATTGCAGAAGTTAGAACGATCCAGTCGCCTAGAAAAGGTGAGGAAAAAATATATTGCTGAACTTGCATCTATTTTAAATCTTTGAGCCAATTTCTGTGATTCTGAGCAATTATACTAATAAGGCCAAATCCTAATAATTCGATGAAGAGGTGTTTGGTTTGGTTGGGGACAACATTTCATTAGCTCAACTGCAGCTTGTCGAATCTGCTGGCTACAATTATTGTGCCCGAGATGTCTGTGCCATACTTGTTTGTTTGCACTTTTCACATTTGAGGCAAACTTTGTGTGCACGATTGATCAATTCCACACTGTTGCTTTGGCACGCATTTTTATTTTTATTTTTATTTTTTTGACAACAGGCAACTTTCATTAATCATTACTCAGCTTGGTAACAAGCCCAAAACGAACAGTCTGATACAGAAAAGAACAAACAAAAACTAGAAGTTTGGCACGCAATTTTCACGCAGAATTTGAGTTGTGTGTCGCAAATCCTTCGTGTAACCTACATATACATGCAGAAGGAAAAGAAAGTTACAAAAACCATGGTGTCGTTCACTGGAAATCTGTTTGCAATTCGCAAAAACCATAAATACTACTACTTACGGAGTACTCCGTACTATGTTTTTTTTTTTTTTGAAAATTCACCGGGGGAGAACTTCCCCACCTAAATATATTAAAGGAGAAATAGGGGGGGGGGGGGGGAGAAATAAAGGTGGGGGGAGGGGGGAGTGCAGTGTTCAGTTACACAATTAACTGAATATATTAAAGGAGAAATAAAAGAGGGGGGGAGGGAGTGCAGTGTTCAGTTACACAATTAAGGAGCGAGTACAAGTTGAGAAAAGGGATCTCCAAGAGGAGATTATATATCGATCATCTATTTTAATTCTTTCAGCTCACAGGGAAGCATCGTCAATGCATTTCGTGAGCAACCGACTATGTTAGTAATAACTAACCCATAAATTAAGGAGTAACACATATCAACCGTTTAATTA
This sequence comes from Oryza meridionalis, assembly GCA_000338895.3. Taxonomy (NCBI): domain Eukaryota; kingdom Viridiplantae; phylum Streptophyta; class Magnoliopsida; order Poales; family Poaceae; genus Oryza; species Oryza meridionalis. Next base: position 2,467,492 of record CM002524.2, read on the forward strand.
GAAAATGACAGAAGGTGCAGCAAAGAGAAGCTGAGACGCATGGATTACCAACAAGTCATGCCCCTGGACCTTAGTTGACAGCGACAAATCGCTGAGGCGCATGGATTACACCGACTCTGGTCGTCTCACTCGCCTGTCGCCTCGCCAAGTTAGTTGGTTGATTACTTGGTTGTTCCGCTCAAATGGCACGTCTAATTCGTAGCAAAAATATATTATATTATGGGACGAGGTATATTCATAGCCTAAAAGTTCTTATCTTTTATGATGGGTAGTCGGTAGTATATTTTAGCCTTGATTTTTTTTTCGGAGAATTGTTTGAGATCAATAAAAGTTTCATTTATTAAAAAAATAGGGAAAATAAATTAAAGGCTAAAATACTGATAGTTCAGACGGAGATCCAAGGTGCTTATCTGATATTCTGATGCTGGGTTTTCTAAGGATAAATAAATATCAGTCCGTCACAACTCTGAAAGATGAGAGGCTGCTCCTGATTCTGCCAATGCTTGCTGCATCATCTCACACACACCACGCCACAATATTCTTTGCATCTGCATATTCTTTTCTCTGTTTCTTTATTGCAACAAAATAATACTAGTACTACAATTTTGAGAACTTGATGTTTTGACACTCAAGCAGATTAATGTTCAGAGCTCAAATTTTTTTTATCTATAATTTCTCCGTTTCAAAATAAACAAATCTATAGTAAAATGAATTTGGACATAACGAATTTAGACGTAAGGTATGTCCAGATTCGTTCTAATGTGTTAGAATTACTCTCTATCCAATCAGTACAGTTGCGTCAAGCATTCAACTTCTGAATTTCCATCTGATTAGTACTAATTACTATACTCCACAGATTTGAGTCGTTAAAAATACAGTAGAAACAATCCAAGTTAGAACAAGCTCTATAGAATCATTGACCAGCTGGACAGACAGTCACTAATATATAAATATCCAGTGCCTCAAGCACACAAGCCACCCAACACCACAGTGCGACAAGCTCTCGCCAAGTCGCCATCCAAGAAATCCCTCCCCTCTCTGTCCTACCTTGGAATCCCCACCAGAATCTCCGGCTTTCCGGCGGCAGCTACCCAGCCATGGCCGCGCGCGGCGGCCTGGAGAACCCCCTCCTCGGCGGCGGCGCGGTTTCTTCTCAGGGCAGTCGGCGCCGCCGCCCGTGGACCGCGCTCGCCATCGCCGCGGCGCTGCTCGCCGTGGCGTGCGTCGTGCTGCTGCTCCTGAGCTCGGGGGGAGCGGAGCGCGGCGATGATCGGAGCAGGGTGGTGTCCGGCTCCGGCGGCGGCGGCGGGGGCGTGGGGCTGAGCCCGCACGAGGTGGAGGCCGGGGTGGGCGCGGTGGCGGCGGACGACGGGCGGTGCTCGGAGGTGGGCGCCGCGGCGCTGCGCGCCGGCGGGCACGCGGTGGACGCGGCCGTGGCGGCGGCGCTCTGCCTCGGCGTGGTGCACCCGATGTCGAGCGGCGTCGGCGGCGGCGCGTTCATCGTCGCCAGGGATGCCGCCTCCGGCGACGCCGTCGCCTTCGACGCCCGCGAGACCGCGCCGGCCGCGGCCACGCCGGTGAGTACGTTACTCCTCGTCACCAACTAGAGCGCCGCAGTAAAAAATTTAAAAAAAAAGAAAAAGAAAAACTTTTTTTACTGCAATCTTGAGTGCATGACATGTGGGGCCCACGCGCCACCTGGCCGGCTGCGTCCTAGTGCGATGCGATGGTTGGGTACAGGTCACTGTCTGGTGGGCCACGCCTGCTTACGCAAATGATAGGCACCTGACGTTCCTCTCCAAGTCCAATCAGCAATCCTGTTCTTTTCCGAATGGCTTATATTGCAGTTTGCACAAAAACCACTGTACTTATCTTTTTTTTTACTGATTAACTATGGTTCACTCGGTATCTAAGCTGACCCTCCCTAATACTCCGTATTACGTATCACACATTGTTTCATTTTGTTTAGCGACCGGCATGTCTCGTGTAAAACGTCACCATAGCTAGAAGACATAATCAGCATTTGACTTTGAGTTTTTTTTTAGCTCATTGCAAATTCATTTCACTGAGAGGCATGCCTCTGTGCAAGTGTGCAATGTGCATTGCATTATCAACTACAGCATGATCCATGATCTGATCCCAAAAAAATGGTCATTTTCTGTAAGACACTGTGTTTCACATGGGCAATCAGCATGGTCTAATTGATTTGGTTGCTTCAACATTGGTCTTTATTTTTTTTTCTGCACTTTGCGATACTCCTACCAGTTACCCCATTGCGGTTGCCAGTTGGGAAGAAAGGTTCAGATATTTTAGATAATAAAATACAGGTTCAGTTGTTCGGCCGGGCTGAATAAAAAAGACGGGATTTGTTCAGACTCGATCTAGATTTGTAATTTTCTTTTCCTCACATGCTTCCCGCGTTGGTTGGCATGTAGGGAAATGTTGATGGTGTAACCGTGTAGATTCCATTGCCATTTTATATAAATAGTTTAGTAAGGTATGGTTCATCAAACTTCATTATTTATGTTGCGTTCTTTTGAGCAACTCTGAATCACAACTTTCTCATTTTTCGTTGGTACGCTTCCTGAACTGCTAAGAGCAAGGTTAATAGTACAGCTCGCTATTGGCTCTAAAAATAACACATCATCATGTTATAGCTAGTTTCAAAAGATAACAAATACAGTAATGAGCTCTATAGTTATCTCTGCCCATTTCTCACGCATAGCTTTTATTTTTTTAATCTCAAGTAGTATTCTTTGATTGGGTGCTTACAAAAGACGCACAAAGTTGGCCTGCAACATGGGGAGCCGCATGCAGCCCGACTGAAAAATAGTAGCCGACGCCTCTCTCTCCTACCATTCTCTCTTCCAACTAGGTAAAAATATGCTATATGGAACACTATAGCCTGCTGATGTAGATAAATTTGTGCCATATATTTTTGCTTGGTGTAATTTTGTATACACTAAAGTGCACAAAACTGCATTAAATCATTTTTTTAAGAAAGTGGGATTAAATAAGCAAGGGCATAAATGGTATTTTTAGTTATTTACCGTCACGTTGCTTTCACGTAATAGGGTTAGATCTAATCTTCATATTTGAAAAAGAGGGTCAAACGAGCAACTCACAAAAGCAGGGCTAAATTGATAGTTGAAATTTCAAACAGGGTCAAATATACAATTGCCTCAAAATTTAATTGCGCGCCTACGCATTTTTTTAGATGATGAAAATAACATTCGGTCATTACTTCGGCCAACTACGATTGAACAATAGTCTAACACTCCAATATAGTAGTAAAAGGAGAGATACGTTTTATTCAATTCTATTTGTATTATCTAAAAAAATCAATTCTATTTGTAAATCTCTATTTGAAGTTAGCGAAGATTCACATGACCATGGACTCCAAAATTTAAATTATGTTCAAAATTTAAATTCAGCATTTAAATTCAAAATTTAAGATAAATTATGTTCTTAATTTCATCAAATTGAGATACATTCAAAAAGGGATGCTCGAATCAAAATTCAAAATATGAAATTGTTACTTTTGATTTCCCAAATGTGACGTTTGCATGGCGGTTTTGCGGATGACAGGACATGTACGCGAGCAACCCGACCTCCAAGTACAAGGGCGCGCTCGCCATGGGCATCCCCGGCGAGCTCGCCGGCCTCCACGCCGCGTGGTCCCGCTACGGCAGGCTGCCATGGAAGGACCTCTTCGCGCCGGCGATCAAGCTGGCGCGCGACGGCTTCACGGTGGTGCCGCCCGTCGCCGGCGCGCTCAAGGAGGCGGAGCGGGACGTGCTTGCCGACCCGGGCCTCCGCGCCGTGTTCGCGCCGCAGGGGAGGATCCTCGCCGCCGGCGAGGTGTGCCGCAACCCGGCGCTCGCGGACACGCTTGAGGCCGTCGCCAGCGGCGGCGTCGAGGTGTTCTACGGCGGCGCCATCGGCGAGAGGTTCGTCGCCGACGTGCGGCGCGCCGGGGGCATCGCGACGGTGGACGACCTGAGGGCGTACAAGGTCGAGGTGAGCGACGCCATGCGCGCCGACGCCATGGGCTACACCTTCCTCGGCATGCCGCCGCCTTCCAGCGGCACAGTCGGGATGGCTCTGGTCAGTATCAAATTCTCAGTTAATTTCGATTATTTGTTAAGATCCATGTCAAGCTTGACATGATTAATCGCAGGTTTTGAACATCTTGGATGGATACAAATCGCTCGAGTTCTTGAAAGGGTTTCTTGGCGTGCACCGGTTCATCGAGGCGCTGAAGCACATGCTGGCCATCAGGATGGCTCTCGGCGACCCTGACTACGTCAACGTCGCCGGCAACGTCTCGGAGATGCTCTCGCCGGCGTTCGCCGACAAAATCCGGCAGCGGATCGTCGACAACACGACGTTCCCTCCCAGTTACTACTTCCCAAAGTAATTCTCATCTCAGAAATTAATGAACGTTCTTGCAGAGATTAGCTATAGCATTTGCAGTGATGAGATCTTGGTTTTTGTGTGATCAGATGGAGCCAGCTGAATGACCACGGGACGAGCCACCTCTGCGTCGTCGACGGCGACCGGAACGCGGTGGCGATGACGACGACGGTGAACTCTTACTTTGGGGCGCACGTGCTGTCGCCGTCGACGGGCATCGTGGTGAACAACGAGATGGACGACTTCTCCGTGCCGGCGGAGCGGACGCCGGACCACCTCCCGCCGGCTCCGGCCAACTTCATCGCTCCGGGCAAACGGCCTATCTCCTCCATGACGCCGACGATCATACTCAAGGCAAGCATATAGTAACTAGTAACCATTTCGCTGACGCTGATGAGCTCGCCGGTGCTGACGACTGCAGTGCTACCTGTGCAGAACGGACAGCTCGCTGGAGTCGTCGGCGGCAGCGGCGGGACCAACATTATCGCGACGGCGACCCAGGTGTTCCTGAACCATTTCATCGTCGGCATGGACCCGCTCGCCGCCGTCCAGCATCCCAGAGTCTACCACAAGGCAAGCACGCATGCATCAATTAGTTACCTTAATCTCGTCGATTAATAACCAATAATTAATTAATTACTGGGAAAACTGAATTCATCTGTTAAGGGGGATATCCCCCATTTTTAATGGATGTTACTTAAAAGTTATAAAAAAAATTAAAAAAAATAATTAGAATAGATTAATATATAATATGTCATTTCACAAATATGTAAATTCAAATTCAATTTATACAAGTAGAAACAAAAACAACAAATTTAACTATAAATAAAACTTATAATTCATGGTCAAAATTTTTATTTTTGTCTGGAATTGTATAAGTCGAATTTTAATCACATGTTTGTAAAAATATATATCACATATCAATCTATCTTAATAATTTTTTAAAAACTTTTTGAACGTACAAAACAGGGGAACGTTCTCTTGAGAGATAAAAATCCACTTCCTAATTACTGTCTGCTCGATGGCATATATAATGCAGCTGGTGCCGAACGAGGTGGTGTACGAGAACGAGACGGTGGTCGACGGCGAGGTGATCGAGCTCAGCGGCGAGGCGAGGGAGTTCCTGCGGCGGAGGGGCCACCGGCTGAGGAGCACGGGCTCCGGCGCCGTCTGCCAGTTCATCGTGCAGGACTTGCTGGCGCCGGTCGGCTCGGCCGCCGACCGCCGGCAGCACGGCGGCGGGAACGTCTTCCACGGGATGCTCACCGCCGTCAGCGACCCGAGGAAAGGCGGCAGGCCTGCCGGGATGTGATGGCGCATGCATGGCGCGCCACGGCATCGATTAGCGCCCCCCCCCCCCCCCCCCCCCCCCCCGCGCGTCTAGACAGCCGAAATTCTTACAAGATTCATGTGAAAAGTGAACATGTTTATATGGAAATTCTTCAAAATTTGTACAGCATTGGAACGGCCGGCTGTGGCGCTCGAGCACGGGGCAGCCATGGGTGGTTTGGTGGAGAAGATTGGGTATTTTGGTCCCAAAAAATTGAAAAATACAGTCAAGGGGTATTTTTAATTTTCAATGTAGTGTCATATTTTCAATTTCAACATGTATATAGGCAAATAGTAATGCCACATTGTAAAATTGTAAAATTTATAATGACGTGATCAATTTTTTTTTAAAAAAAAATCAGTTTGTCACAACTCTGGAAGATGAGAGCTCCTGATTCTGCCAATGGTTGTTTTCCCAGCTGATTCCGTGATCAGGCTGCCGCTGCGGCTACGCAGTCCACTGCTTGCCACACTGTCCACACCATAATATTCTTTGCAGGTGCAGATTATTTTCTCTATTTCTTTCTTGCAACAAAAAAATATCTGATATTTTGTCACTCTTAAGAAGATTAACTTTGTGATCTCACAAATCTGACAATAGTATACACATCTGTAGACCTGCCAATCTGTTGTGTACTCTGTTTCTTCCTTACTTACATCAAAAAGGTAATTCCTGCAGCTTAATTTGGAAAGTGATATCCCAACAACAAGTAGCACTAAATCGAAATATTATTTTAAAAAAAAATCTGATGGATTATTGCTTTTGATGAGTTGGAATCACGCCATTGAATCAGTACAATTGCGTCAAACATTCAACTTCTGAATTTTCATTTGATTAGATCTCTCTGCTCTAAAATAAAACTATTTCTATCACTAAACTTGTCCTAAAATAAAACTATTTTCCACCTATTCTCCCATCTTAACCAAATCACAAGTCACAAGTCATTTGATTAGCTCTAAAGCTATTTCTATCACTTCAACTTGTCCCAAAATGGAGTATTCTCCATTTTATCTCTACCTATATTTTTTTCTTCTTCACGAATCATAACTTTTCATCAATATCCACTCACTTTTTTAATACCGATGTGTCCCGCTCTACAACTGTTATATATATATTTTTTACGAAGGGAGTATAATCAAGAAAATAGTGAAAATATCAAGTACAATAGGATCTGTAGAATCATCGCCCAGTTAGACAGACGATCATTATAAAAATCAAGCGTCTCATGTCGACAAGCCAACAACCGCACAGTGTGACAAGCTCTCGCCATCCAAGAATCCCTCCCCTTCCTGACGACCTACCTGCCGATCGCCACTAGAATCTCCGGCGATCCGGCGGCCATGGCCGCGCGAGGCGGCCTAGAGAACCCTCTCCTCGGCGGCGGCGCGGTTTCTTCTCCGGACAGTCGGCGCCGCCGCCCGTGCACCGCGCTCGCCATCGCCGCCGCGGCGCTGCTCGCCCTGGCGGCGTGCGTCGTGCTGCACCTGAGCTCGGGCGGCGATGATCGGAGCAGGGTGGTGTCCGGCGGCGGCGGGGGTGTGAGGCTGAGCCCGCACGAGGTGGAGGCCGGGGTGGGCGCGGTGGCGACGGACGACGGGCGGTGCTCGGAGGTGGGCGCCGCGGCGCTGCGCGCCGGCGGGCACGCGGTGGACGCGGCCGTGGCGGCGACGCTCTGCCTCGGCGTGGTGCACCCGATGTCGAGCGGCGTCGGCGGCGGCGCGTTCATCATCGCCAGGGACGCCGCCTCCGGCGACGCCGTCGCCTTCGACGCCCGCGAGACCGCGCCGGCCGCGGCCACGCCGGTGAGTGCGTTACCCGTTACTACTCGTCACCAACTAGAGCACGCAGTAAAAACAAAAAAAAAAAAGAAACTTTTTTCCCAGAAATTTTGAGCGGATGACGTGTGGGGCCACGCGCCACGTGGCCGGCAACGAGACCTTCTCCGTTATTAGTGATTTAATTAATGCGATCCGGTGGTCTGGCGCATGTCACTGTCTGGTGGGCCACACTGCTTACGCAAAATGATAGGCACGTGATTCTCCTCACCAACTTAAAAGGACAAAAAAAGAAAAATCTTCCCACTTCACATCAGCCATTTGAAGTATCAAAATTTAGAAAAAGGAATTCGAAATGTCTACGTTGCAACTTCCAAGAAGGTTAATTGAATCATACCAATGTAAATTTCCCGATTTAGAAAATACCATTATCATTTGTTATATTAGCTAAGTGTCACTGAAAAATTAGTATCGTTTTATTGTCATCATATTTTTCATCTTCTTATTTGCCATTGCATTATTTATTACATGATTTTTTTAGCTATCGTTTTTTTTTCATTTTAAAAGGTTGTCGCTGTGCTTATTTTGCAACGATATTTGACAGCTATAAATTGAACTCCACTTCATTTAGGTTGTGTTTAGATAAGGGGTGAAAAATTTTGGCGTGTCACATCTGATATACATACACATTTTTAAACATAGACTAATAGCAAACAAATTAGAGATTCCGCATGTAAACTACGAGACGAATTTATTAAGCCTAATTAATATATCATTAGCACATGTTCACTGTAGCACCACATTATCAGATTACGGAGCAATTAGGCTTAAAAGATTTGTCTCGTAAATTAGTTGCAATCTGTGCAATTAGTTATTTTTAGCATATATTTAATAATTTATGCGTGTGTTCAAATGTTCGATGTGATAGGGTGAAAAATTTTAGGGTGGGATCATAGTTTAGTGACAGCATGTAAGTCACCATAGCTAGAAAACATGATTGGCATTTGACTTTGATCCTTTTTTTTTGCCCATTGCAAATTCCATTTCATGGAGAGGCATGCCAGTATGCCACTGCACAAGCGTGCAATGTGCATTGTCAACTACCACATGGTCCATTATCCTAAAACCACGTTAAACAAAACAACATATTGTAGGTCGTTTGGTAGCCATAGCGGATCTAGAAAATGACCTCCAGCCCTCTCTGCTCTTCTACCCCTCCTATCTCCATTTCTCTCAATAGTGATCTAGCGGGGTAAGGGACTTATCCCTCAACACCCGCAATGGATCCGCCTCTGCTCAGTAGATAATCTTTTTTTTTTAACCAAGCTGTAATTTTGTAATTGTAAGACTCTTTGTTTCACACGTGCAATCAGCGTGGGCTAATTCATTGGTTGCTTCAACGTGGTCTTTATATTTTTTTTCAGCACTTTGCGACCACAGCAAGTTGCCAGTCTGGGAGAATGAGTTTTGTTTCTTTAAGATAATAAAAATATGGGTTCAATTGTTCAGACTGAATAAAAAAGATGAAATCTGTTCAGGATTATGTCCTTAATTGGATCAAACTGATCAGAGACATTCAAAAGGATGTTCGAATCATAATTCAAAAACATGAAACTGTTACATTTGAATTCCCAAACATGACATGCTGAATGGTGGTTTTTGTGTCTGACAGGACATGTACGCGGGCAACCCGACCTCCAAGTACAAGGGCGCGCTCGCCATGGGCATCCCCGGCGAGCTCGCCGGCCTCCACGCCGCGTGGTCCCGCTACGGCAGGCTACCGTGGAAGGACCTCTTCGCGCCGGCGATCAAGCTGGCGCGCGACGGCTTCACGGTGGTGCCGTACCTCGAGATCGCGCTCAAGAAGACGGAGCGCGACGTGCTCGCGGACCCGGGCCTCCGCGCCGTGCTCGCGCCGGAGGGGAGGATCCTCGCCGCCGGCGAGGTGTGCCGCAACCCGGCGCTCGCCGACACGCTCGAGGCCATCGCCAGCGGCGGCGTCGAGGCGTTCTACGGCGGCGCCGTCGGCGAGAGGTTCGTCGCCGACGTGCGGCGCGCCGGGGGCATCGCGACGGTGGACGACCTGAGGGCGTACAAGGTCGAGGTGAGCGACGCCATGCGCTCCGACGCCATGGGCTACACCTTCCTCGGCATGCCGCCGCCTTCCAGCGGCGGCGTCGGGGTGGCTCTGGTCAGTATCATTGTATTTGTATCAAATTCCCAGTTAAATTCTGATCATCTGTTCATTGCTCGATCAATCCAAACCAAACTTGACATGATTAATTCCAGATTTTGAACATCTTGAGCGGATACAAATCACTCGAGTTCTTGAAAGGATTTCTTGGCTTGCACCGGTTCATCGAGGCGTTCAAGCACATGCTGGCCATCCGGATGGATCTCGGCGACCCTGACTACGTCAACGTCACCGGCAACGTCTCGGAGATGCTCTCGCCGGCGTTCGCCGACAAACTCCGGCAGAGGATCGTCGACAACACGACGTTCCCTCCCAGCTACTACTTCCCAAAGTACAACTGATCTCAGAAAATGTACACGTTCTTGTTCTTGCAGAGATCATACCAGGAAACATTTGGATTGATGATATAACATCTTGATCATCAGATGGAGCCAGCTGGATGACCACGGGACGAGCCACCTGTGCGTCGTCGACGGCGACCGGAACGCGGTGGCGATGACGACCACGGAGAACCACCTCTTCGGAGCGCACCTGCTGTCGCCGTCGACGGGCATCGTGGTGAACAACCAGATGGACGACTTCTCCGTGCCGGCGGAGGGGACGCCGCCGCCGGACAACCTCCCGCCGGCGCCGGCGAACTTCATCGCTCCGGGCAAACGGCCTCTCTCCTCCATGACGCCGACGATCATACTCAAGGCACGTGCTTAGTTACTAACCATGTCGCTGACGACGCTGTCACTCTGAGCTCACCGTCGCCGGTGCTGACAACCACCATTACTGTTTGTGGGTTTGTGCAGGACGGACAGCTCGCCGGCGTCGTCGGCGGCAGCGGCGGGCCGTTCATCATCGCGACGGTGGTCCAGGTGTTCGTGAACCACTTCATCGTCGGCATGCACCCGCTCGACGCCGTCCTGAATCCCAGGGTCTACCACAAGGCAAACATCACTTAAACTTTATAAAAAAATTAACACCATCTATAATATCAAATTAATTTTATTAAACATATTTTAACAATATATTTATTTTGATTAAAAATACTGCTATTTTTATATAAATTTTGTTAAACTTCATAATAATATAATTAGAGAAAATAAAAATAACTATAATATGATAATCTCTCCGTCCCATTTTAAGTCCAGCCATAATTTTCCATGCTTAACTTTAATCGTCTATTTTATTCAATTTTTTAAAAAATAAATTTAAAAACATAAGTCATACATAAAATACTATTTATATTTTATCATCTAATAATAATAAAAATACTAATCATAAAAATATTTTAAATAAGACGGACGATTAAAATTGGATATGGAAACTTATGCTGCGTTTAAAATGGCACGGATGGAGTAATACGGAGGGAGAAATTAATTACACTAGCTGATGGTGGCATGTATATGCAGCTGGTGCCAAATGAGGTGGTGTACGAGAACGTGACGGTGGTCGACGGCGAGGTGTTCGAGCTCAGCGGCGAGGCGAGGGAGTTCCTGCGGCGGAGGGGCCACCGGCTGACGAGCACGGACTCCGGCGCCGTCTGCCAGTTCATCGTACAGGACTTGCTGACGCCGGTCGCCGCCGCCGGCGACGAGAACGTCTTCCACGGGATGCTCACCGCCGTCAGCGACCCGAGGAAAGACGGGAGACCTGCCGGGATGTGATGACGCATGCATGACGTGTCACGGCACATCTTAGGCCTCCTTTTAGACCGAAAAAAAATTCTCACAAGATTCATGTGAAAAGTGAACATGTTTATATGAAAATTCTGCAAAATTTGTACTACAGTTTAAATTGAGTGAAAGGGTGACCGATCCGAGCTGGTGTAGAAGATCCCGTGGAGACCAACTGAGTAGGCTTTTTCCACGTGTCGCTGCATGCAGCTGTCGTGCTGTCCTCGAGCCAAGATAAAGGAGTACACGTCAGCTACGCGGCGAAAATGGTGGAGCACAGCACACGGCACTTAATAGCGTGGGATTAAGAAGAAATCGACAATCATTTCACACAATCAATTCACTGTTAACATTAAGGCCTGGTTTAGTTCGCTAATAGCAAGTTTAATAGTATAGCCAACCACTAACTTCAAATTATCTATAGCCACTGTAATAGCTAATTCATACAATAATTGTTTACTATATATTAATATTATATACACATTGCGTCTTATAGTCCGTGCTGCAGCTGGCTACAGATCTGGAGCCCGTTGCTCTTCTCTCTCTTCTTTTGTCTTTTTAAAATATATTTATAGCTGGTTTATAGCCTACTATTGTACCTGCTCTAATTTTTTTTTCTCAAAAACACCACATTGAATCTTTGACACATTTAAGGAACACTAAATATAAACTAAAAAACTAATTGTAAAGTTAGGGAAAAAATCGTGAGATGAATCTTTTGAGCTTAATTAATCTATCATTAGCACATATAGGTTCAGTACTTATGGCTAATCATAGACTAATTAGATTCAAAAGATTTGTCTCGCGGTTTCTAGGCGAGCTATGAAATTAGTTTTTACATTAATATCTGAAAGCTCTTTCCGATATCCGATCAAATATTCAATGTAACATCTAAAAATTTTCATTTCGCGAATTAAACAGTCCCTAAGAAAAAATGCTTACAGTGGAGGTCTGAAGCACGCAGACAGACAGACTATTGTGGAGTACAACCTGATAATCAGACACATGTTTGGAACCCAAGAATTTGACAAACTTTACACAAAACAGTCCAGAAAAAAAAATCTTTCGTTGGAAAGCCGATCAAATGCGACCAGAATCATCCCTTCTCATCCATTTGCAATGTCAAAATCACCGGTGATGCCTATCCTGCCACCACCGCTGAACTCGCCAGCGTCGGCGGCCCGCCACGTGTACGGCTGTGATTGGACCGCCCCCACCACGAGTCAGAAGAGGAGGGGGGAGCACAGCAGAGAGGAGCAAAGAACCAACGACGAGAAGCGAATCGACGCTGCTCGACCCAGCGTCCGTTCCGTGCCACGGCGAGCGACCCCCCGCCGGCGACGGCGAGAGATGCGGGCCCGAGCCGCCGACCACCTCGAGGCGCTCTCCCTGGAGATCGAGCGCAAGCTGCAGAAGGTTATATCCTGCCCCTTCCTCTCCGCATTCCGGTTCCTGCCCCCCCTCATCGTCTCGTTCTTTCATTGATTTCCGGGAGGGTTGGGTTGATTCGTGCTGGTGGTGTCCTGGCCTGTTTCTGTTGATTATTGAGCATTTCTTGGCCACCTTTTTGGGTTCTTTGCGATTAATTTCGGTTTGGAGGGAGGAAGGTGTTTTTTTTTTGTTTGGATTTGTTTTTCTGAATCAATGGTTTTCTCGAGACTGTTGTTTTGTTGGGAGTTTTCAGTGTCGAAGAATATACGATTTTGATTTGTTTTCCACGTATCAGTTAAGAGAAATTTGGGCCTGTTTTGTAATCCCAGAGTTTCCCCTTTTCGAATGGCGCTAAGTCGATGGCAATTACCGCAGTTACAGAATCAGAATTGGTTCTTCCGTTTTATTGTTTCAATTTTTGTACCGAATTAAAGATTACTTTATATGATCTCGAAATGATACTGATAATTTGAGTGGTTTGGATAAGGCAGGTGGCACTGTTTCACTGGTTGTTGCTTGCGTGTAGGCTCTCAACTCCAATTCGCAACGTCTTCAGCTGCTGCAGCAGTTGTTTGCTGACATCGCATTGAAGGTGGATGACCGCGCTCGAGGTGCCATTTCTTTCATAGCTTCAGATGCTAATCAAACTAATGCTTTTTCGTCATGTGTGTATTTGTGGACATTAATCATGAGATTGGCACCAAGTTTGTGGTAGTTTTACCTAGAGTTTGAGCCTTTATACAATGGCTTATATCCATTCCCTTGTTTAACGTTTTTGGCGGAGAACTAACAATTCATTGATGTCAGCCAAGAGTTAAAAACTAGTTCTTTCCCTTGTCACTTTCACTATATTTTGCTTTTCAAAAATCGTTTACCAAGATTGGCATTACTTCATTTTTATTCTATGAATCCATCTTAATTGTTTATTTTATATGCATCTGTAGATTGAAGTGTCTAAAAAAGTTGGCTGTTTTGGCATGCACTTGCTAACTAGGGAAGTACTGCATACACCATCGTTACTGTGCACACCTGCATCACAGGAAAACATGATATTTGACTTAATTGTGCATAACAATAAGGCTATACTTTAATAGAAATTCAATCCATTTTTTCTTTTAGATTCAGAGTATTGAGTTTTGGTTGCTTGGATTCTTCTGACAGTAAGAACTTTGTTGTTACATTAGTATATCACTTATTTTCTGCACATGTTCCTTCCTTACTTCCTTTTATGATCAATGTTTGGGTCATAATACTACTCAATCTTGTTACAAGTGTTTTTGCTATGTTACATACTTATTTCTTTTTAACAGATGTGATTTTAAGCACGAACGATGATGGTATTGCTCCAGTAGATGAGCGAGAAGATACCCGGTTGTGCTTCTATGAGATTCTTGCTAACCATTTTGTTAAAGTACCTGAAAGTGGGAGGCGTATACTTGACTTGATAGTGCAACTCTGGAGCCAGTCTTTTGCAGCGAACATATTTGCACTTCTTTTCCACAGATGGGTATATATTAATGCTTACAACCTTATATGTTTAGAACATGCAATAGGTTGATTTTCATAACCAATATAAGTACAAACTCAATTATGTTCACAAGAAGTCATGTTTTCCATTTCCAGTAAAGTTTAAGGAATTTGTTTAACCAGTACCTCAGTGAATGTGCCTTTTACCTTTTACTCCTTGCTATATGTTCCTCTGAATGAGCTAATGTCTTGGTGGTTTTAAGTTTTCACTTTTGAGTAATGTATATATGATCTCAAAAGGAAAGACAATCTTACTGGGGAATTTGTATCCCAGCATCAAGCTTATACTGCCCATTGTTCTGTCCACCATTTACTGCAAATAGCTAGTTAAACAAGCTAAGTACAGAATTCTGTAAATGCTTGTGTACCCTACTAGCTGTTATTCGCTTATTCGATCTTGCATACAAGAATGCTCCGGATTGTATTAGCCTTCATCTCTATTTCAGTTTGGTGAATTACTAGTTCATCATTTGCAGTTATTCGAAGTCCCTCTTGATGGGAAGGAAGTATCACTGAGATACAGCTCTGCTCTTGTCCAAGGAGCTACTAATGTTTTTTGGTATGATGGCACCCATAAATTTGATCTGTTGACTGAGAAAGTCATTACTGCAAAATATTTCTGCTAACACAGGGATTATTGCACTGATGTTCCTTTTTTTCTTGCCTGAAACTTCCATAGATCTGATGGAATTACTTTTTGACAGGATTGACATCCAAACCAATACAAGACACTTTCTCTCATTATATAATGTAAGGATATATTTGGTTTCAGTTGCTCAAATTTCATTGAAACTGTGATGTATGTGTTTTAGTAAAATCAAAACATGCTTGCTTTGTTAAACAGTATCTCCTTGAAGAGGTTGCTTTAGTCCCAGATCAACTGAGTAAGATATCAGTACAGGTCACTCCCTATTGACATTGAACTCTGCTATGAGTTTTCCTAATAAGCATGTACGATAGTATTTTTGTCATTAATTTGATTTTTTGAACAGGCTGGTAGAGGTCTTTTCCTCCTCCTCTCGAGATTTATGCTGTTCTATGATCAAGGTATGTTATTTTTCTCCACGTTCTTGGTCCCAATTGTTTGCTATTGAAGTGATCCAAGTTTGCATGTGCAGATCACTTGCTTGCAAGTTTCCTTGAGCATTTTCCTACTTTTCCAAATTCTTTCTTGGTTGGTGGCCCTGCAGATTACTATGTAATTGAACTCACTGATCAGGTTGTTCTCTAAGTGAAGTATCTTCGGTGTTCTCATGACATGCTAAAACTTCACCTCAAACTAAATCGTGTGTTCTTTGTTTTTTCAGCTCCAGAAACTAAAAGTTGAACCTGTGCTTCTGCATTACCTCTCCCGCTTGACCATCCTTCAAGGTATAGTTATTCAGATTTCAGACACATTCCAAAAGTAATCCAAGACTTTTTGCATCTGTTTCTCCACTGAAATGTAAATTCTTCATTCTGAAAAAAAAAATCATCCAGGATTGGAATTGAGGATGAGTACAAGCACTAGACTGAAGGCTTGCCTTTACAGCTTCACTTCTCCTGGAGGTCCTACCTATCCTACACGAGCAGTAAGGCATGCAGCCTGGAATACACTGGATCTGCTTTTTCCTGTGAGTACCATTTTCTTACCTTAACTTATTTGAACACTCGCTTCGATGGTTAGTTTGAAATTCTCAAATATTACCTCCGCGATGTACCATCACAATCGATTTATTTCAAGCATGTGTGCTGATGATCACTGTGATGCTGTTATACTGGACTTACTGTGTTGATGCCCTGCGGTTATGGTCACCGATGATTTCCTGCTGATGGAATCCCATGCATATATTTAGTGAATATGCAATTCTCTTTGAGGATCATATGTTGTTTTCTCTTCTTCTCTTCCCTTTTCATCAATAAGCAGCAAGACATGGATATCTCATGAACCATCTTGATCCATTTTCACAGAGGTTGCCATGACTATTCTATTTGAAATTAATGTGAATACTTGTTGAGTTATATAATAGTTTTGACTTATGTCGCGCTACAGGTTGGCCGATATCCAAGGCATGTGATAAGCCTCTTCTTTCGGCTTCTCTATCCGTGGTACTGGCCTTCCTCTTGCTGGAACTTTATCATGACTTGCGTCAAGACTGTCTACTACTACATCCTCAACCTAATTGTCTCAAGCTGGGAGAACATGAGACGGCCCAACCACCAAAGGATGCATAGGGACTGAAGAAATGGCAGCCAAATCAAAGGCTAGCAATAGCATCTTGTGTTGTTGTTTTTGTTTTCCTTTTCTTTTTTGTTTTCAAGGGTAGCCTGGTAGCTCTTATGTTTGTTCAAATAACATTTGCTGTATAAATTTGTCTGTTTGTTATGCTGTTTACACGGGGGATGGAGTGTGAAAAAAAAAAGAGTAATGCAAGAGAAAAGAAAGGGAAGCCTGCAAATTCCATCAGACTTTTCAGATAGGAAATTACATTGTTCAGATTTAGTGTGTCAATAATCAATGGCCGAGATTTTAGGAAGAGTCTCCATAGAGCCTTTTGCAATACAGTGCATGGTCTGTTGAGGTAGTTGAGCAGCAAATAGCTAATGTGCAGTTTGTACCTTGTATTGTAATACAACTAAGGGTCCAGGCAATGAATTGCTTAGGACCTCTGCACTGTAGCTGCCATGAACAAGAGTGAACTGTTTATCTGTAGTCTGTACTGCACATAAATAGATGATTGTCTCTGTTTTGTTTTGTTTGTTTGTTTTTTTTGCAAATGCACAAGAGACCAATAATACAACTATGCTTTTGGCCTTTCTCTGGAAAATATTCTAATTGTTTGGGCTACGGCTTATAAGCTGAGAAAAATAAATGAGGCAACCAAAATTGATTTTAGGGTATAGTTTTTGTACTTCCACAAAAATTAAGGCCAGAAAATAGAAAATGATGAAACATCTAAATTAATTCTAAAATTTAAATTTGGCTATGATTCATAAGTTGAAGGCGGAACACTGTTTCGTCCCTGTTCTGTTTTCACTCCCTCTTGCCTCTTTCTTTGTAACTACAAATTTTCAGTTCAGTACTCTTCATATTCGCATGCATCGACATGCTTGCTGTTTGATATATGGTCAGCGTTTTTCACCTGATAATAACCGTTAACCATGAAGTTATAAACAGTAGAAGTGAACGATGATTATGTTTTCATTTAGAAACATTTAATTCTCTTTACCTGCTACACTAGATACTGGAATTGAGCATAAATTCCCATGGGCCCAATGCCTCGTCTTCAGGCTCAAATGCTCAATCCAACCTAACTGTGCTGCCACACACTAAGTGCACACCCGGACTGCATTATTTTCAGTGAAGTTTAAGGATTGATTTACCCTTCCAAAATCAAAATTACAGTGTTATCACAAATCAATTTTTTTAAGTGTGAAGTCAGGATCTTCAACTAATTTTTCAGTTCATTTAAATTTTGGATGAGACTGTACCTAATTTTGTCCCCTTTATTCCATTTTGATGATAAGGTTGCTTCTTTTTGTTGGTTTCAGATACAAACAGTACCTATCAATAATGTAGATGATGTGATCGCTATCTAATAATATGTACTCCCTCCGTCCCATAATATAAGGGATTTTGAGTTTTTGCTTGCAACGTTTGACCACTCGTCTTATTCAATTTTTTTTTTAAATTATTATTTATTTTATTTGTGACTTACTTTATTATCCACAGTACTTTAAGCATAACTTTTCGTTTTTTATATTTGCAAAAAAAATTTGAATAAGACGAGTGGTCAAACGTTACAAGTAAAAACTCAAAATCCTTTATATTGTGGGACGGAGGGAGTACTCAACAAGACTCTCCTTGAAATTACTCATGAACTATTAGCCATTAAATTAAATGATCTGGTAGAGAAAGTCAGAAACCAAACTGGGCAATCCATGCAGAATTTTATAGCAGCTTCTCCTTTCAGCAGAAAATTCTTCAGACTTTTGAGTTGGTGTACTAGCTAGAATGCAGATTAAGTTCGCTAGTACTTGTAAACATATTATTCACCCAATTCTTGCAGCCATTTAGTGCAGCTTCAGATCTAGCTAATTAAGATCCTGAGATAAGCTTACTCATAGCATAGTTCAAAGTGTCCTCTCTTTTCTTTTCCCCTTTTCCCGGCCAAAGTGTCCTTTCTTGATTGCAACAGTCAAATTTAAATCTTGCTTGCCAGTTTATCAGCGGCAGCTAAATTTTAACTTTAGCACTTAATTTTGAAGTTGATTTTGAGGTTTTCCTTATTGCAGCTTATTTTCCATTATTAGCTTCTAAATTTATAAGAACGCCTATGTAAAAGTTTTACACATAACTTTTTTTCTTTATATATTTTTCTCACGGCTTATCGGAGCAAACAATGAGAAGCCGCTGGCATAAACTATAGTAGTAGGAACCCCCAGCATGCTGGCGAGTGATGTAACTATATTTTCGTACCAATAAAAATAGCCGAATAGCATCTTAAAAAAAACTGTAGTAGCAGTAGGATTTAACCTAGGTGAGCCATTGTTTCTGGTTTACGTGTTGGCTATTGCCACTTTGACAGGGTTTGGCAACAAACAAGAACAGCAAATGCCTCATCATTGAATTGCCCCAACCACATTCTTGAACAGTCCCAAATAGCAGCAGCAGCAAGCCAGCAATCAAGCAACAACTCGGACACCTCAAGAACTGTTGCCAGACAAGTCCTCACATCGCTTTCAGCACCCGTGCATCAGATGGCAGATGATGAAGCTCCTCACATGTCATCATGTCACGTTAGAGCAAGTTTAATAGTATAGCCAACTATTAGCTCTAATTCATCTATAATCAATGTAATAGCTAATTCATATAATATACTTACTATACTATTAATACATGGTCCCACCTGTCATACACACATTGTGTGTTAGAGTCCGTGCTGTAGCTGGTTACATATCTGTAGCCGCTATTCTTCTCTCTCATTTTTTATCTCACTAAAATATATTTATAGTCGGCTAATAGTCTCATATTATACCTGCTCTTATATATTTAGCTCAATCTATTACTGAATCAATGAATCATTCATGTTTCTTGGCAAGGTCAAGGAGATACGTATAGGTTTGCCCATGCCCCATGCCATTCACGAGGAGCTCATGAAGAACCCAATGGATCCTGTGAGTGATCTCCTAGCTAGATAAGCTGAATATTTTCCTACTCTGAACCTTTTGCGTGTCTAAAACTCTGAACCTGAAAAAACATGCACATAGCCATAGGTCCGTTCTTTTCTCTAATAAGAGTTGGATGAAAATTAAAATTTTCATGGCATGCTTTTCAAACTACTAAACGGTGTGTTTCGTGTGAAAACTTTCTATATGAAAGTTTCTCTAAAATATCATATTAATTTATTTTTCAAGTTTGTAATAATTAAAACTCAATCAATCATACATTAATACCACCTCGTTTTGCGTAAAAAACTTAATTTTCATCTTTAGGAGAAAAGTACACCATCGTAGATGAGAACAAGTTGGTGTGCTGCCTACGGATTATTAATTATTATTATTGTGGACACATTGTCCAAGCTCCTGAGCATTATGATTTCTTCGAGAACTTTCTTCATCGATATTTTTTTTTTGAAAGCTTTTCTAAATTGACATATTTGAAAGGAACTAAATTGACATATCAACTCAATTTCGTCCCTAATCCATCATCCATAAGCATTCCAGGATCAGTGGGCATGAAATGGGGACTACCGGGTGAGCCCATGTCTGCACTGCGCCATGATGCTTGGCTCCCTTCCAACCATGCATCCACTGGCAGTCTGGATGTACCTTACTGAAAAATCTGAAGAAATTTCTCCATGATGAAATGGGAAAAAAAAGGGACAAAAGATTGTAGAAATGAGATGGACTCTAATGTCACTGTGTGATCAGGACCAGCATGGCCATCAGATTCCTTGCTGTTGCAGCAAATAATCTGGTCCTGCATGCTCCTTCAGTAATGTACCACAAAATCCTGTAATGTTCAGTAACTATTTTTAATCTGCATGCATTATGCATAGCCTTTTTTTAATTACCTCGGTAATTTACACACGAGCTGACTCGAGCTATTATCTTGGAGGGGTTTGTGTGTCAGTCCATTTAAAAAAGATGTGTCAGTCCATTGCACAATGGAGTGATTTGTGTCAGTACTCACTACTCAGTATAATATTTTTTTTTGTGTAGTCAAAATTTAACTATATGTTGGTTAGTGTTAACCCCGTCTCTTTCACTGTTTCACACAGATCAAAATATATTAACTATCAATTAAGCTTAATTCTTTTGGGTTAATACATTAACTAAAGAGATTAGCGAGACCGGCAGAGGATGATGAATTGAGATCTCAAGTTCGTTCATGCCGGCCGGCCGGTCGGTCATCGACCTAATCTTCAACAAATGCAGCATCATCAAACAACAATGGACCAATGGTTACACCAAGTAGGCCGACCCCATTTGCTACCGCAGTCGAGTGACCAGAATAATTTCCAATAACACGTCGGACCAACTATGGGCTGTAGAATGTTAAATAATTGAAGCCTAATTTGTAAAATACTAAAAAGAAAAAAAATAAACCTCTCATATAAACACAGGCAAGCAAAGTGTTGATCCTAGATACTTGCTGAATTTAGAGTTTGTAAGTTAAACTATGGTGATTTAAAATTTTATATTTATCATAAAATACAAATAAAACGATTCATCTAATTATTATCAATATAATCATAAATTTAGCGGAGCCACCGTTTCACTTATTCACGGAATAAGCGAAACGGTATATTTGCAAATAAAAAGTAATTTGTAAATAAAACTTTTATATACTTGTTCTTAACGATCTAAAAGCAAATGTTAAAAAATAATTTCGATAAAAAAAATCTCAAAATCAGCCCTAACTTTAAGGTTGAAAATTTAAATTTTGGCTGATAAATACAAGTATAAGCGAAAAGATGAGGTCCTAGATGTGTAGATTCTAGAGTTATGAATACTTAGTTTAAGAAAAATCTTAAATTTGAAATTGTGCCAAACAGAGTTGAGTATGTCCCGGTCGGATTCGGATCAGGTGTAGTAGTAGTATTGACTGCAACTTATACAGTCATAGCAGCTGCCGTTTGATCTGAATTGGATGGCATAGAATAGTCAGAGCACTGTAGCAAAAATAATACAGAATAAAATATTACTACTATTATTCTGTAGTTTGATCATCAAAATGAACGGGTAAAGATACGTGCAGTGGTAAGCTGTAGTTATAGTTACCATGATCTCAATCCGTCACGGTCGCTGGCAGTCACATTAACATAGTATAAGCCTATACAAGTGACAGATGGCAAATCAGGGAGTGATTAGGAGCCGTTTAGGAGCACTGCATCAATGCATCATGTATACAACGGGACCCATCGGGACAGTGACACGCTACGTTGTCTCTAACTCCGAATCTACAGCAAATTACTTCCCCTGAATTTTAATCGAATACGAAGCGCTGCTACACACCAATCAAGTCCTCTTTCTGAACCAAATTGGTGTAGCATTTGGACATTTTTGAGATATTTCATATTCATATACCGGACTAGCAGTAAATTACAAAACCCAAACGTATACAATTCTCTTAAAATTTGGATGAATCCAGGTCGATTCGATTCCAATTCTTTTCTGTCTCGTCTTCTTCCTTCCTGCATCGATTCTAACTCCGCGACCAACTCTGCACCGGCGCCCCCAACCATAAATAACCACCTCCTCCTCCGCTTCCGCCTCGCTCCCGCCTCCCGCGCCCGCGCATTGAACAACTCGTCGATCTGTCCGGCGAGGGTGAGTGCTTCTTGGCGTGTTCTTTTCGGCGACTTCTTGTTGGGGGGGACGAATTCAGTTGCGTTGCGGTGGCTGAGCTTCTTTGCGTGTTCCTGTTTGGGTTTTGGGGTTGGGGTGTGCAGTGTTGGATCGTGAGTTTGGGGTTTCTTGGCGGCGTGGTTTGAGATGGGCATCTTGTCGCTCATCACCGGGAAGGCCGGCGCGAGCGGGTTCGGCTCCGGGTCCACGGCGGAGCAGGTCACCGCCGGCGTCGACGCCACCGGCCTCACCGTCATCGTCACAGGTAAGAGAGACAGAGCTGCCTGCTTCCGTACCTCCAAATCTTGGATAAATTTATTTCTCTGCAATGTGTTGTTGTGGCCAGCAAAAACTTGTTCTTGAAAACATCAATGCAGTTTATTTTTTAATGGTTTTGTTTAGTTTCTTGCCATGTTTTTATTAGAATTGTGAGAAACTTGTGTGAACAATCTCCAATTCTCTACTAGTCACCACTCACCAACTCACCATAGGCAGTCTCTGCATCTCTCTCTCTCTCTCAAATTGTTTTCTCTTTTCCTTTTTGGGTGTATTTTGGATGGTGGCGAGGGTAGCTTAAAGTTGGGAACTTGGGATTATAAAAGCAGCCACCTTTTGTATCATGATTAATATCAAAATAATACTTTGCTCTTCAAAAAATTGTATATGAGAAATTTATGCATAAGTAGCTTTTTTGTGGACCGGAAGAGTTTGTTATGTTTTGATGGGAGTTTGTTATGTTTTGATGGAAGTTTGTCTGTTTCCTGCTCAATCTTGTGGTTGTGGTTTAGATTTCTGGAACTTTCTTGACTACAGAGAATTCATAATTCAATAAGGTATTTTAGATAATACTAAAAAAAAACAAAAACATAGATTGATATACAGAAGTAAAGGAAAATCAACTACTTAATTACAGAGATCACAATAAACTAAGGTACATTTGCATTACTAATTGCTGCTGATGAATGCAAATTCCGTGAAATACCATCGCACAAGTGTTTTTATTCCTGTATAGTCTTTAAACAATGGCATTTCGTGAAATGCCATCGGAAGGGCATAGCAGTTCTTCCATTCTGACAATGGGCTGAGGATTTTTACCCTCTCTTTCCTGATGTGGAGATGTTGGAACCTTTCTTTTTGTGTGGAAAAGAAGAGTGTGGGCTTGGAACTGTGTAGTCTTTAAACTTTAAACATTTTCCCATTATCTAGTAGTAACTTTTTCTGTGTTAGGTCTTGTCAATTAAACTTGCTCATAAAAGCATTAATCATAGTCTTCTAGTGCATCCATAACCAATCTGTCATAGAATTCAGTTTTCACCAAACATCAATCTTGTATTCTTGTGAGTAAATTTCATGTTGTGTCAGACTCACAGCAGCTAGTTACTGCAAACTGTTCATAAACATCTATCCTCGCAAATTTACGGAAATCTGTAATTCTGTTGTCTTACACAGGAGGAGCGAGTGGCATTGGTCTGGAGACCTCGCGAGTCTTTGCGCTGAGAGGAGCCCATGTCATCATCGCAGCAAGGAACACAGAGGCTGCATCGGTAGTGAGGAAGAAAATCATTGAGGAAAACCCAAAAGCTCACATCGATGTTCTGAAGCTTGATCTCAGCTCCCTTAAGTCTGTTAGAGCTTTTGCAGATCAGTTCAACTCGATGAACCTTCCTCTGAACATCCTGATGTAACTCCCTTCAAACTCTTAGCACACATGCCTTTTTTTTAACATGCAAAGATCCTTTGGTTCTGCTTAAATTTCAGTTAATTAAGGGGTCTCATATATTCTTTTTTTTTTCTGTCATGCAGAAATAATGCCGGTGTGATGTTCTGTCCGTTTGGATTGTCTGAAGATGGGGTTGAGATGCAGTTCGCGACCAATCATCTTGGTATTCACTCTCTACCACTATCAACTATTTTCTTTAAACATGCAAAAAGTGCTTGGATGATACTGATATCTGTCTGATGTGTTATGCTCAATCAGGTCACTTTCTGTTGACCAACCTCCTCCTTGATAATATGAAAGCAACCGCGAAGTCCACAGGTATTGAAGGTCGTATTGTGAACTTGTCATCGGTTGCTCACCTCCATACATATCCGAAGGGAATTGAGTTTGATAAAGTCAACGACGAGAAAACGTATGTGCCGAGTGTTTTCATGTTGTTTTTCTGTTGGAAAATTTATGTGGATTAGAGATTGAAATAAGAATTTTGTATTGGCAGATACGATGACAAGATGGCTTATGGACAATCTAAGCTGGCAAACATACTTCACGCGAAAGAGCTCTCTAGACGGCTGAAGGTATTTTCTTCCCTCATTCTCACCTTTATTTGTGATGTCTTTATTCAGATGAACAGAGCTGAAAACTCTGCATTTCCCATTTTCTATAAAACACATTTAATTTTGTCTATTTTCCATCACTAATTCACCAATACATGTTTGATCTGTGCCATTGATGAAACAGGAAGAAGGAGCGAACATCACTATTAACTGTGTTCATCCTGGATTGATCATGACCAATTTGATGAGGCACTCCTTTTTCCTTATGAGTACGTATACGCAAGTTCTCTCTCTACCCTTCCCTCTCTGAGTCATTGTTCTAGAGTTTTTGCTATGGACCTTCAGGCTTCGATTGAAAAGAGAATGCTGTTTCCTTTCCTTAATGTTCTGAAAAAAAAAACACTTTGTTTTCACTTGCAGAGGTGCTTCAATTTGCCACCTACATCTTGTGGAAGAGCGTACCCCAGGTTTGGAACCCAAGATCTTCTCTGTTCTTCTTAACAAATTGAATTGTCTTGAAATTCAAATTCATCTGAAACAACACACTTAACAAATGTTTCTTTTTTCAGGGAGCAGCTACCACTTGCTATGTAGGACTGAACCCTCAGCTCAAGGGAGTGACTGGACAATACTTTGCTGACTGCAATGTGGAGAAAACTAGCAGATTTGCGAGGAACGACGCCCTGGCGAAGCAACTCTGGGAATTCAGCGAAAAGCTGATCAAGTCTTCTTCAAAATGAGAGCCCAAAGCAGGATCATCAGCAGAAAAAAGAAGTATTCTGATACTGTTTGGTTAATGGCATATGTGATGATTGATAAATATGTGTAGCAGCAGTAGTATTAGGAAACTGAAGTATTGTGAACCCTTTTCTAATGTTTCCTTCGGTCATGGCTGACAATGAGATCAACCTGTACTCTTGTTAATATATTTGCCAAATACATGAGTTGTTCAGCAGTTGTGAAATTCTGCCTGGCTAGATATTGTCCTACATATGTGCAGCTATTGTGCTTAGCTTGTATGCATGATCTTAGTTGCATCTGGATTAATTACAGGCTGCATTTTGAGGCACCATATCAGGTGTTACAGAGTATACATGAAACTACCGAAGCACATGCAGCCTGAAATAATGGAATTCAAGTCAATTTTGCCACTCACTGACCTTGGCCATGAAAGACTGTTAATTTTGCTGTCAGTGTAAACCCTCACTGAACATTTGTCCAACTGGAGAACATTATACAAATAGATACAGAAGCAGGGAATTGCAACCAGCTTCAACTGTACTTCAATAAAGTTCGGCCTAATTCAATTGCTTTGTCACTCTTAGTTAATGATGATATTGATCAGAGACATTATTAATGTTTAAGATCAAGAACTCCAAGATTCTAATATGCATCGCAAGCATGGCGTCCAAATGACACAGAAATTACAGCATCACTCAGTCACACCATTGTAGCTTCGTTGCTGTCGTCTTCGTCGTCGTCGTCCTCCCACACCCCGACGGCCTTGGTGAACCAGAGAGCGGTGGACACCACCGCGGCGGCGAACACGGGCGGCACGAGCACGTCGAGGGTGACCCTGCCGAACAGCGCGGCGGGCACGCAGGCGGCGTCCCACGGCGGCCCGTCGAGCGGCAGGACGATGCCGCCCGGGCATCCGGCCGCCAGCGGCGCGGCGCCGGCGCCGGCGCTCGGCGTGACGGCCCAGACGAAGGCGAGCTCCGGCGCGAACGCGGCCACGGACACCGCGGCGGTGGCGACGGCCGTCCAGGTGGCCGCGTAGAAGAGCACCGGGTGGCGCGCGAGGATGCCGGAGACGGAGAGGGAGGGGAACGCCATGGCAGAGATCGAAATGGATCCATGGATATATACAAGGAGGCAGCTCAGCTCAATGGCTTTTGGGTTGAGAGGATTTGGCGGGAGAGCAGGTGAGCGGTGACACTTCAGCTCAGTTCGTCAAGTGAAGTGGAGTGCTCAGTTTTTCAAACTATTCGAGCTGCTCCACTCAGCTCAGCTGCTCTTAAAACTGAATTATATAGATGTAATTTTAAAAAGTGTAATTTATTTCAATGCAAGATTAGCTGCTATTACCTGCTACGCTCTTTGAAATGTGAAATTAATTGTTTTTTTCTATAAGAAATAAATTGTGGAGTTAATCAATCTTTCCATCACGACTCAAAGTGGGGGTACTCTTACTAATTTAAGTTTGTCTTTTGGTTGGTTCAGATTTGCAGCATGCTGAAACGTTAAAAGCTGTTTGGTTAGTTTTGTACTTTTATTGCAGGTTATATCAGGCCGGAATAAGTCCACTTTAGGTCCCTCTATTTGTCGCCCAGTCAGACTGTCATCCCTGAACCGTAAAACCAGGTACGACCCGTCCCCCAACTTACGAAAACCGGGTAAACGAGGCCCCTTGGCGGTTTTGATAGCGGTTTTGGCTGACGTGGTGCCTACGTGGCTAATTTAACTTGGTCTTCATCTGACATGGCGCTTACGTGGCAATCTGATCCCAAAAAATAATAATACCAGTAAGACCCACATATCAGTTTCACATACAAATTAATAAAAAAAGGTGGGGCCCAATAGCCCCATATGTCAACCTCACCCCTCCTCTTCTTCCTTCTCTCTCCCCCATCTCCCGTCGTCTTCATCTCTCTATCGCCGGCGGTACCCAGTGCGGCGATGGGGGGTCGGCGCGCGCGGGAGCAGGGCGTCGGCGGCGGCGTGCGGGGCCACAGGATGCGAGCGGCGGCGGCGTCGAGGAGGGCGTCGGCAGCGCGCAGGGCCCAAGGACGCAAGCGGCCGTGACTGGCGGCGGCGGCGCGCGGGGCTACAGGGCGCGAGCGGCGGCGGCGTCGAGGAGGGCGTCGGTGGCGGCGCGGGACCCGTCTCTCCCCTTCCCCTTCGCCTCCTGGTTGCGGCCGCTGTTGCCGACACCGTTCACCACGTTCCGTGGCTCTTCGCGCACATGCTCCAGGTTGTCAATTGTCAGGACCAGCTCGTGGTTGTCTCTCCTGTCCTCCTGTGGAAGGCGGGCCTCCGGCTCCGGCGAGACCATCCCGACAGTGACGAACGCGATGTTGCAGCGGCAGAGCGGACAGTTGGAGTGGGACTTGAGCCAGGTGTCGATGCACAGGACGTGGAAGGCGTGGCTGCACTTGGGCAGCAGCCGGAGGCTCTCGCCATCGCGGAACTCGCCGAGGCAGACGGAGCAGTCCGTGCTGTCCACGAAGCCGTCGCCGCGCCTGTACTTGCACACCGTGATCTTGTTGATCAGCGTCTCGTCCATCCCGTCCAACAGCGCGACGCTCCACGGCTCCTGGCTCCTTGAATTGTCTCCGCCGTCGGCGCCGCCGCCGCCGCCGCGGTGAGCGCTGGAGCCAAGAAGCCTGTTCCGGAGGGAGCTAAAGGTGCCGCAGTACTTGGATATGATGGTGTAGTAGCTGACGAGGAGGAAGGCGCTCGCGAGCACCCCGATGATGGCGATGACGAGCGGCGAGAAGGTGGGGCCGGAGGAGTCGTCGGAGCTGGAGCCGGTGATGTCGAAGGCCGGCGGCGGTGGCGGGAAGATGAAGTAGCACCACTACGGGCAGTACATGCTGCAGAGGTCCTGGGAGCAATCCCTGGTTGGCTCATAGGGCACCCATGTAGGCTGCGAACCGAGAGTTGGTGTTGTAGCCTTGTAGGGGGAGAAGAGGTCATTGCCGCCATGGATACACAAGCACAGCAGCAGCACTATAGGTCTAAAGGGATGACGTGGGCCCCACCATTTTTTATTAATTTGTATGTGAAACTGACATGTGGGTCCCACTAGTTTTATTATTTTTCTGGGTAGAATTGCTACATAAGCACCACGTCAGTGCTACGTTAGATGAAGACCGAGTCAAATTAGCCACGTAAACGTCACATCAGCCAAAACCAGGACCTCGTATGCCCGGTTTTTGAAAGCTGGGGGACGGGACAAATCAGGACAAATAGAGGAACCTAAAGTGAACTTATTTCTATCAGGCCTCTATATCTGTTGCTATCTGGGCCGGATTGCTTGATTGCTCCGAATAGTTTGGGCCGTATTGTGGGCCGGACACGCACATTTCCTCTCTTGTGTCCATCACAAGCCCATCCTACATGACGGGCCCGCACGTCGGTCACAATCCATTCAACACATGGTGGGCTTTCGAATCGGCCCAATAGCTTCGCTTATAACTTATTAGTTGCCCATTTAGTCATCGACCAGAGAGAGAGAGAGAGAGAGAGAGAGAGCGCTCTGGTACCCGTTCCCTCCGCCGCTCTCGTGCTCATCTCCGGTACGATGCCGCCGCCGCCGGCGTCCGCCATCCTCTCCGCCGCCTGCAGGTCCAGCAGGACGCTCTTCGGTAGGCACCACCTGCACCGACTCCCCTTCTTCTTCTTCTTTTTTTCTTTTTCTCTTGGCCCCTTCTGATTTTTTCATCTCTTGATGAGTCCATCACACCGCGCACTGTTTCATCATCTGAATTTGAATGCATATACTGATGTGGAACGAGGTTTCGTTCTCTGAATTTAAGTGCAGGGTACTAATTTAAACTTTGTTCATGCGTAGTTCTTAGGAGGCTCGGCTTCCTTGGTTCCTGCACGCCAACTGTTCGACAGAATGCCTCAGAGGAGCTTCGTAGGGCAGGCTTACACCCACGCTTTCACCAGAGCGTTCTCCCAATTCACTGCGTTCTTAGATCTCTACGGATTTGTCATTCTACCGCTTTGGATGGTTCCAAGGATGTCCATGTCAGCGAAATCGTTAAAATCCTCAAGTCTAGAGATGGCGACAGTGAGCTCGCCGAAGTTCTCAATCAATTTGCAGACGAGATGGATGAGGATGTTGTGCTAAAGGTGCTCCAGAAGCAGAGGTCCAATTGGAAAGTCGCACTATCTTTCTTCAAATGGGCAGCTGGTCTGCCCCAGTATAACCATGGGTCAAGGGCCTACACGGAGATGCTTGACATTCTTGGGAGGATGAAGAAGGTCAGGCTCATGAGGCAGCTGTTTGATGAGATTCATGTGGAGAGCCGCCAGTCAGTGGTCACAAATAGGATGTTTGCTGTCCTGTTAAACCGGTATGCAGGCGCGCACAAGGTGCAGGAGGCGATAGATATGTTCTACAAGAGGAAGGATTATGGGTTTGAGCTTGACTTGGTTGGGTTCCAGATACTTTTGATGTCTCTCTGTCGGTACAAGCATGTTGAGGAAGCAGAGGCCCTCTTTCTCCAAAAGAAAGATGAGTTCCCTCCTGTCATAAAGAGCTGGAACATCATTCTTAATGGTTGGTGCGTCAAGGGAAGCTTGGCAGATGCTAAAAGGGTTTGGAATGAGATAATTGCGTCTAAGCTTAAGCCTGACCTGTTCACCTATGGTACATTCATAAATTCACTGACAAAATCTGGCAAACTTAGTACTGCAGTAAAACTATTTACAAGCATGTGGGAGAAAGGGATCAATCCTGATGTGGCAATTTGCAATTGTATCATCGACCAATTGTGCTTCAAGAAAAGGATTCCAGAAGCACTTGAGATTTTTGGTGAGATGAATGATCGTGGTTGTCAGGCCGATGTCGCTACCTACAACACTTTGATAAAACATTTCTGTAAGATTAATCGGATGGAGAAAGTCTATGAGCTTTTGGATGACATGGAGGCGAAGGGCGTCTCTCCAAACAGTATGACATACTCCTACATTCTGAAGACGACAGAGAAACCCAAAGATGTTATTTCATTGATGCAGAGAATGGAGAAGTCTGGTTGCAGACTGGACTCTGATACATATAACTTAATATTGAACCTTTATGTCAGTTGGGATTATGAGAAAGGGGTTCAGCTAGTATGGGATGAAATGGAGAGGAATGGATCAGGCCCAGATCAACGATCATTTACTATAATGGTTCATGGACTCCATTCCCACGGTAAACTGGATGAGGCTTTGCAGTATTTTAGAACGATGGAGTCGAGAGGGATGACACCAGAACCAAGGACGAAGCTATTGGTAAAAGCAATACGTATGAAGAAAGATGAACCTGCTACAGAGGAACAACCTCCAACAATGACCAGGAAGAATCTAAAACTGGATCCAATTTCAAGACTATTCCATGTTCGTAAATAGTTCATCAACAGATTATACTCCAGTTGGGGGGCTTAGGTTTATGGGCTGACCAAATCTAGCCTATCAGTGTACAGCTAGCCCAGGTTTATGCAGCTGTGAAGGTGTCAATTTGTTGGATATTCTAGGAGTTTCATGGCTGAATGTGAGGCATTGAGTAGGGTGCGCCGCCGGTACTTTTTGCTCAAGCATTGACTTGCAAGGTCAATGATTCAACAACAGTGGCCTAGCAATCATAAGTATATGCCTCATGGTAAATTTGGTAATTACATCAGAAATGTGCCAAGCCTCCAGGCAATACCCTCTGTCTAGCTCAGAGACAGAGCATTACTGTTGATGCCACAGATGCACTGGAGTATCTTCACCACCACTGTCAGCTACCAATCATCCACTGCGACAGTGGACATGAGCACACATGTTGGGGATTCCGCGTATCAAAAATTCTTTCTGAAAATACAAGCAAAACTTTGCAATCAGTTCAATTGGAATTAGATGTTCCATCAATTATGTTAATCCAAGTAACAGATATCCATGCGTTGGTCTAATTACTTTTAGATCTTTCTTGATACATGGACGTGGTATCCTGACAAATTCCTCTCTTTTCTTGTGACCTTGTTTGCATCAGGTTTTATAGTCAATCTGGTAAACCTCAAAATGGAAGGGAAAAAAAAACTGAAATAATGTTTTGGACTGTTACTGAATTAACTGATGCCTTATGCAATTTGTAGCTGCTCTTAGGGTTCTGTTCATTTGGTGTGCAGGAACTTATACAATGGAAGGTATATACACTGCTAATTTACAAACATCTGCCGCAGCACAATCTATTACTCTACATAGCGCAAATAATTCAGACATGATGAAAATGGCGTCATCAAGCATCAGCACAACTACTAAGAGAGGTGGTATTTTCAAAGTATGCTATTACTCCCTCCGTTTTTCAATGTATGACGTTGTTAACTTTTTAAAAATACGTTTGACCATTTGTCTTATTCAAAAAAATTATGTAATTATTATTTATTTTATTGTGGCTTAATTTATTGTCAAATGTTTTTAAGCATGACTTAATTTTTTTATATTTAAAAAAAATTGAATAATACGAATGGTCAAACTTTTGTCAAAAAGTTAACGGCGTTATATATTAAAAAAAACGGAGGTAATACTCTACGTAGCATGCAAAGTATATCTTTTCCTCTTTGTCATTAGTCCAATTTTCAGACTGGAGTACTGGACCTCCATGGGTTCTTCGGGGGATTAATTTGGTTTCTCTTGTGGTTTCTCTTTACTTTTAAGTCTTCGTTTGTTGGTTTGATCAGTTCGTCGTTTCAATCAGCTCAATTGGAAATAACAGAAATCCGCTATAGCACTCGCTTTGTTAACACGCTTGATTCTCCTTGTTGGTTTTGTATCAGATCAACGCATGATAATAGAATGTTTAGTCATCTCGCCCAGTCAGATCAAATCGGACTTGTGGACAACAACTGAATCTTGCATCGCCTCCTAAGAAACACAAATTCAGAATGGCCAACAACATTGATACGGAGTATGACAATGAAATAGCAAGTCTCAGAGGAGATGTTTCAGTGTAACTACAGTTGGAGAAAATGGACATTTCGCCACGTTCAAAAGACGGTTTCGCTGGAATACCATCCCAAAAACTCGTTTCGTTAAAATGCCAATATGAAACGTATGATCACAGCCATTTTGCCATTTTCGCCATTTTCGCCATTTTCAATTTCATTTTCGCTGGAACGTGGCTTGATGAGACCAAATTACCCCTGCTCACCCAACTGCTACTGCTTCAGCATCCGGAGCGACAGAGGCATCCCTGCGGAGCTCCCGGCGAATCTTTAGAACAGATTGACATCCAAATCAGCCATCTAACAGCAGGGATTAATGGATCGAGACGGGAACCAAGCCGAAGCTAGGATCCCACACTATATTACACCGCCATGCCTAACAAATCTTACCATCGTAAATTAGAAAAAAGAGAGAGAGAGAAAGATCAGAGATGGGCAGAGAGAGAGAGAGACGTACCATCGGAGCCGAGGGAGTCAAAGTCGGCGGCGCGTCCTGTGCCAGCTAAGCGGGAGTCGCGGGGCGCGGCGTTGTCGAGGAAGCCGCGGCCCTTGGTCTTGTGTGGCTTGTCGCCGCCGCCACACGCGATGGTGGAGCAGAGGCGAGGAGCGGGCGCCGGCGTGGGTTTGGCGGCGTCCTCGTCCATGAGATCGTCGTCATCGGGGTAGAAGTCGACTGCCTCCACATCGGCGTCCCGACGGAGCTCCTACGCACCACCGCGCTGACCTTCGCCTGGTCTTCGCCTTCCTCACCGACGACCTTGGCGTCCTGGACACCACCTACCACCGCGTCGTCGTCAAGTGCCCCTGGATCCTCGCCTGCAGCGTCCGCGACCAGCTCCGCCCGGCGGTCCTCTACCGGCCGCGCGCTCGCCTTCCAGGACCCCATCCTCGACTATTCGACGGCGAGGAGGCACCCCCAGCCGACGCCGACGCGGTGCTCGACGCGCTGTTCCTAAAAACGGACCGGTGCTCGGACTCACTTCGGCGAGCAGGGTGGACCACCGAGGACGTCTCGGATGCGTTCGGGCTTGACCTCCGTCGGCGAAAGGAGCAGCCGCGGCCAGCCGCGCAGATACCGCCGGAGATCGCTCGCGCAGGCGGTGGCGAGGTCGTGACCTCACCGGGCACCAACCGAACATGTGGGGCCTTGCTGTTTCTTCCTCCTCGTCGAAGCTGGAGGGAGGTGGAGGCGTAGAAGCTGCAGAGCGGCATCGCTGCGCGGTGACCTCGTCGTCGTCTTCTCTTCCCTCCGATTCGAGCAGAGAAGAGAGTGGGGTGAAGGGCAAAATCGTCTCATCAAGCTCTGCTCCAATGAAAATAAAATCGAAAATGAAGAAAATGGCAAAGTGGCTGTGGTCATGCGGTCCATATTGGTATTTTAATGAATCGCGGTTTCGGGATGACATTAGAGCGAAACCGTGTTTTAAGAATGGCCAAATGTCCATTTTCTCCTACAGTTGTGGATAAAAACACAGGTGATCTACGAACTGCAGAGTGCGGAGTGAAATAATAACGAGGGATTGAACTGAAATCTGCCGCAGTTGTGTGGGCGGAAATGGAAAAATACTAGGAACATAAGAAAATAACATTCCTAGGAAAGCATCACCGGTGTGTTTTTGGAGTCGTGGGTATACTCCACCCATCAGGATAAGAAAATAACATTATGCAAGATATCAGTGGCATGTTGGTGAAGTCATTCACCAGTTTCCAAATCCAGATGTATATGAATATTACGCACCCGTAAATGTGCTTTCAATAAGATTAACATGAGTTCAAAAGTGTGCCCACTGTCTTCCGTCTTTTTGAGCTTATGCTAGGAAGCGTATTTGGCGGATGTGCACTGTGCCACTGTCATGTAATCGAAAATAAAAAAGAGAAGAAAATGACATTCTACCCCACCCAATCCCAACAAGCGAAGCTCAATAATTTGCTGGTGGAATGGACTAAGAAATTTTTGTGTGACGGGTAGAGAATAGGAACAGAACAGCTCGCGAGAAAAGTACACGAGTCACTGGATCTGGACTTGGATATCACTGATGTGATCTCGATGCTGCGTGCCAGCGCGGTCGATCGCGTGAGGAAAACGGCAGGAAAAGCTGCGTCCCCCTTGACCGGCTAGACAGGTAAACGATCTACGCCTGAGCAGAAGATCGCGTCAACTCGTTCACCGGCGATGGAGATAGAGGAGGAAGGAGAGGAAGTCTTCGGTGAAGCGGCGGCGGCGGGGAGCAACATATTGCTCAGCCTGTCTGATAATGGGCCATATTTCGTGCTTGCCTCGAATAGTTTGGGCCTTTACACGGGCCCAAATGTATATCTCTTGGTTGTAGCCCGTTGCAAATCATGGGCTGCGCGCTAACCTTCTTGTGGGCCTCCTTCTGGTATTGTGGGCCCACCAAAATGCTATATCCACCGCAAGGCCCATTCACTGTTGGACAGATCGCTCACGCGCGCGCTTCCGCCGGGGTCTCGTGCTCACCTCCGGGCACCGCCTCGCCGCGTCGCCGCCGCTGGCGCCGCCGCCGGAATGCGCCGTCACTGGAAGCCGTGCTCAGGTCCAACGCGTACGATGCCCAATCCTGTATACTTCGTCTTCTTCGAGACTCCCGTCGCTGTAGCCACAACTGTTCTCCGGAGACTCGGAGTTCTCGGTCTGCGCCCGTTACCTGTTCGACAGAATTCCTCCGAGGAGCTTCCTGTCCCTGACCCCTTTGACTAAGGTGAGCATCCAATTGGTTAATCTCCATAAATTTTCCACACGCCACGGACCTTTTCATGTTTGTACATATGTGGAAAGACATGGCCGTGCTTGCTGTAATTCTCTATTTCTCGTTGTTCCCAGGAGGCTCGGTGTTGTTCGTTTTTGTGCTCGTCAACTGTAGTTGTCCATGCTTTCACGGAAGCTCTACACAAGCTGATTCTATTCCTGGATCACCACAAGACTTTTACCTTTCCTCGTGTCTGGAACTCTGCATACAAGCGTGGAAAAGGGTGGCCGTACAACTGTACAAGGTAACACTCTGGACTGCCAACCTTATGGATTCTCTGTTGGAATCAGTCAGGAAGAAATTATCAGGAATTTGGTCGAACAGAGAAGGGGTGAGGACAAAATTGGAGCGAGCTAAGTCATGTGTGAGGGCCAAGGGCGACAGCGACGAGCTTGGATGCGTCCAAGCTTTCCATCTCCTTCCAGTACTATATTTAGTATCTAGTTGGGTAGTGATGTGGATAAAAATGGCGGGCACAGTCAAAAAAGAGACGTGCACTGCTCCAAGTCGACATGGTATGTTACCACTCCTGTCTCTCTCCCTGTGAGTGCGGAGACCGCTAAACAAGTCAAGATCTTGACTTGGTGTCGGGTGTCCTCGTCGTCTCGCCAATGGCACGTACGCCGGGGTCATGGCATCATGGGGTTAAAATACGGTGCTCTTTTCAAGTGCCTGTCACTCCACTTGGGTACCATTGCAACCACCATCACACCATGGCGATGGCTCGTGCTAGCTTCCTGCTGCTGCTGCTGCTGTCCGTCTTCATGTCCATCTTCTTGCACTTCATGGCAGTGCGAGGAGCAGACGGAGAAGACGCCGCAGCGTTGCTCGCTTTCAAGGCCGCGGTGGTGGGCAACGGTGGTGGCAACGGCGTGCTTGCGTCGTGGAACGGCAGCGCCGGGCCGTGCAGCTGGGAGGGCGTGGCGTGTGGCCGGCACGGGCGGGTGGTGGCGCTTAGCCTGCCCGGCCATGATCTCTCGGGGACCTTGTCGCCGGCCGTCAGCAACCTGACGTCGTTGCGGAAACTTGACCTGAGTTACAACTGGCTGCACGGTGGCATCCCCGCGAGCCTCGGTCAACTGCACCGCCTCAGGGAACTCGACCTAAGCTTCAACACCTTCTCCGGCGAGGTCCCCAGCAATCTGACCTCCTGTACCAGCTTGGAATACCTGGCCCTCGGCAGCAACAAGTTCGCCGGGCACATACCTTCGGAGCTCGGCAACACGCTGACACGGCTCCAGGTGCTAGGCCTTGACAACAACAGCTTCGTCGGCCATTGGCCAGCTTCACTGGCCAATCTGACGTCCCTGGGATACCTCAGCCTCAGGATGAACAGTCTCGAGGGCAC
The DNA here is from genome assembly GCA_000338895.3 of Oryza meridionalis. NCBI lineage: Eukaryota > Viridiplantae > Streptophyta > Magnoliopsida > Poales > Poaceae > Oryza > Oryza meridionalis. The sequence goes on from CM002524.2 coordinate 2,503,752, forward strand.
AATACCTCCTGAATTCGGCAGCAATATGCCGAGCTTTCACATCCTCGACGTCTGCTCCAACAACCTGAGTGGTGCACTCCCGTCTTCCCTGTACAATCTGTCGTCACTAACGGACTTTGATGCAGGAAACAACAAGCTGAATGGAAACATTCCTACTGATATCGATGAAAAGTTTCCTCATTTACGGTCTTTCGCAGTGTTCAACAACCAGTTCAGCGGGGAAATTCCTTCCTCGTTCACCAATCTCACTAACCTCACAAGTCTGCAGCTGTCAGAAAACGGATTTAGTGGCTTCGTGCCACGTGATCTAGGAAGGTTGAATGCTCTGCAGAATCTGCAACTAGGTGTTAATATGCTTGAAGCAGGGGACATAAAGGGGTGGGAATTTGTTGAGTCATTGACAAACTGCAGTAAGCTAGAGACTTTAGTTCTCAGCGACAACAATTTCACAGGGCAGTTCCCTATTTCGATCGTAAACCTCTCGACGACTCTCCAAACACTTTACTTGGGTGGCAGTAGGATTTCTGGAAGCATCCCCTCTGATTTCGGTAATTTGGTCGGTCTAAGATCATTATACCTGTTTAGTACTGACATATCAGGTGTAATTCCAGAGAGCATTGGGAAGCTGGAAAACTTGACTACGCTATACCTGAATAACAATAGCTTGTCTGGCCATGTACCATCTTCTGTGGGAAACCTCACCAATCTGATGAAGCTATTCATGCAAGGCAACAACTTGGAAGGACCAATCCCGGCGAATCTTGGTAAGCTGGAAAGCCTGAATGTTCTTGATTTATCAAGAAATCACTTCAATGGTTCGATTCCAAAGGAAATATTGGAGCTACCTTCCATTTCACAGTACTTGAATTTATCATACAACTCCCTCTCTGGACTCCTTCCTTCTGAAGTTGGGAGTTTGACTAGCCTCAACGAGTTGGTTCTGTCAGGAAACCAATTGTCTGGCCAGATACCAAGTAGTATAAAAAATTGCATAGTGCTCACTGTACTGTTATTGGACAGTAACTCGTTCCAAGGAACTATACCTGTGTTTCTGGGGGACATTAAGGGGCTCCGTGTACTTAACCTAACCATGAACAAGTTTTCTGGTGTAATTCCTGATGCCCTTGGTAGCATCCACAACCTGCAAGAGTTGTATCTAGCGTATAACAACTTGTCTGGGCCTATCCCAGCAGTGCTGCAGAATTTGACATCGTTATCAATGCTGGATCTATCCTTCAATGATCTTCAAGGTGAAGTGCCAAAAGAAGGTATTTTTAAGAATTTATCTTACTTGTCTTTAGCTGGAAACAGTGAGCTTTGTGGGGGAATATCTCATCTTAACTTACCTCCATGCTCCATGCATGCTGTTAGAAAGAGAAGCAAAGGGTGGTTAAGGTCTCTTAAAATAGCTCTGGCATCAATAGCTGTGGTCTTGTTCTTAGCTCTAGTTATGGTGATTATTATGTTAATTCGTCGTAGAAAGCCTGTACATAGGAAGAAGGGCCAGTCCCTAACCCCAGTTGTGGAGGAACAATTTGAAAGAGTTTCTTACCAGGAATTGTCAAATGGAACCAAGGGATTTTCACAGAACAGTTTGATTGGACAAGGAAGCTATGGTGTAGTCTATAAATGCACTTTGTTTGATGAGGAAATTATTGTCGCTGTAAAGGTGTTTAAACTTGAACAGTCTGGATCTACTAGAAGTTTTGTGACAGAATGCGAGGCACTGAGAAGTGTGCGCCACCGTTGTCTCCTAAAGATCATCACTTGCTGCTCAAGCATAAATAACCAAGGTCAAGATTTCAAGGCACTAGTTTTTGAGTTTATGCCCAATGGCAGCTTAAATGGTTGGCTTCATCCAAAATCTGATATGCCCATTGTTGACAATACTTTGAGCCTAACTCAAAGGCTGGACATTGCTATTGATATTGTGGATGCTCTGGAATATCTTCATATCCACTGCCAGCCGCCGATCGTTCATTGTGATCTCAAGCCAAGCAACATCCTTCTTGCAGAAGACATGAGTGCCCGAGTTGGAGATTTCGGCATATCAAGAATCCTAACTGAAAGCGCGAGCAAAACACAGCAAAATTCAATCAACACAATCGGAATAAGAGGCTCCATTGGCTATGTTGCTCCAGGTAACTGAATTGTTGTGCTTTGTTTCTTTGCTTTTTACCTCCTAGTTCTTACACAAATTTAACATTCTGGTAAATCTAATGAACTCCAAAATATTTGTAGAGTATGGGGAAGGCTCTGCGGTCTCAACTCTTGGCGATGTTTATAGTCTGGGCATATTGCTGCTTGAGATGTTTACAGGAATGAGCCCAACAGACGATATGTTCAGAGATTCATTGGACCTGCACAGTTTCTCAGAGGCTGCTCATCCTGACAGAATCCTGGAGATAGCCGATCCGACGCTCTGGGTGCATGTAGACGCCGAGGATAGCATCACAAGAAGCAGAATGCAGGAGTGTTTGATTTCAGTCATTGGCCTCGGCTTGTCCTGCTCAAAGCATCAACCCAGAGAGCGAATGCCAATACAAGATGCAGCCCTGAAGATGCATGCGATCAGAGACGACGCTTACCTGATGTTTTCTGGCTCTCTTTCTGTGGACATGGAAGAGGAGACGAAACAAATTAGCAGCGATTTGAAGCAACAGTGAGTAACTAGGCCTGAAGAGTGTACAAGAATAAGATATGCTTGCTGCCGATGGCGGCTTGCCAGAATTCCGAGAAACAAAAGCTGAGACGCTGAAGATGTAGCATTTTCCTTCGTGGTTCATATCAGTCGGTCTTCATTTGCGTCAGTTCATATGGCTATATGTAATGTAAGATAATAGAACGTTCAGTAACTGCCGATGTGTACATTACAACCAATACGGCAATACTACTATGTGGAGGACTGTCAGAAAGATTTATGACTGTTCATCCTTTTCGTACAAAATGAAATTTCAAATCATACCTGTAATCACACATGAAAATCAGATTATGAGATTGCGCCATGTTTTTGTGGGCCGGAAAGAACAGGTTTCGAGCTGTTTTATGTGGGCTAAATGTGCAAACATATGGCTATTAGGCCCAAAATCATGAATGCGCACTTAAATATAAAATCCTGCATTTTCCGCTCACATCAGGTTGTGTGTGTGAGCAAAGCAGGGCAGGAGCAAAACTGACCATAGCATAAATCAGGATGTATAATGGCGCCATACTGTCAATGAACACAAATTGCTAAACAACAAAGGATCAGAGAGAAAGAGAGATAGAGAGTCAAAAAGGGAAAAAGAGAGTGACACCAATTACCAAACCATAACAACACTTGAAGAATTTATCAATCAAAACTTTTCTGCATATGGTCCATATATTTCAATTCATATGATAGTGCTTATACTCCCCCCGTCTCAAAATATAAGCATTTTTAGAATAGTGAAAACCAACCATTTTTAACTTTGACTATTAATAGAAAAAAATAAAAAAGATCAATCATGTAAAATTGATGTTACTAGATTTATCATTAAACAAACTATCATAATATGCAACTCTTGTTTTAAAATATTTTACTTTTATAAATATTGTTGATCAAGTAGCATCTCAAAGAACGTATCAGAATTCAAAATGCTTATATTTTAAGACGGAGGGAGTATTACTTATTATTTTCCCACTGCATAACGTGTGTAATTATACTGTAGATGTAGACCCGGAGATGAATTCTAATATAGATCGAGTGGATGTCCACCCGTTTATTGCATGTCAACTAGATGGTTGAGAAAAATTTTCAAAAAAATTGACAAGATAGATCAATATGTAATATATCACTCTATAAACATGCAAGTTAAAATTCTACTTCTACAAGTTGTAACAAAAAATAACAAATTTAACTGTAAATATACATATAGTAATTTGAGTTTTGTTTGTTATTTTTGTTACAATCTGTAGAAGTTGAATTTTAACTTGCATGTTTGTGGATTGATACATTACATATTGATCTATCTTATTTATATTTTTTCAATTTTTTCATAACTATTTAAATGACATATAATAAATGGGTGGACATCTACTCGAGCCGTTAAAACAGTTTCCTATGTAGACCCTCCTCCACATAGGCCACCAAGCTGGAGCAGAAAGAACTCCACCAAGTCCATCTCGTACGGCACAGGCGGCAGATCCATCTCGCGGCCAATTCGCAGGGGCAGGAAGCAGTCCATGGCCTTGTCGATCACCTTCTTGTCGAGGTCGACGACGAACACGGCGCCGCTGCTCCTGTACATCATGGCCACCGATCCCATGTCCAAGCCATGCATCAGCGGCACGCAGTATGGGTAAGGCGCCGGCAATGTCATCCACATCACGTCGCGGCGCCACGCCGCCGCATCGTTGCCGCCGTCGCCATCGCCATCGCCGCGTCGCTGCTGCTTCCAGATTCTGACGTGCATGGGGAACACGCAGGCGATCGTGAGCTCGCCGTCCCCGCCGACGCAGAGCATCGTCGCCGTCGCGCCGCCTGCGCGGACGGGGAGCTTCGTCATGGAGACGCGCGGCGTGGCTGCGGCCGGCACGCCCACCTCCACGCTGAGTTTGTACAGGTGGTCGCCTCGGGTGGCACTCGCGACGTCGTCGGTGCACAGCCAGTGCGCTGCGCCGCGGTGAACGACGGCGGATGGCTTTAATTTGGTGTCGCCCGCCAGCGAGAAGCGGCGGAGATCCAGGAACTCGGCGGGCGCGGCCCAGCCGCCGGCGGCGGAGTACGAGTTGACGTACATGGTGATGTTGTTCGCGTGCTTGGTGGTGACGAGCAGCTGCGAGAACGTGAAGCGGCCTGACGATGGCGGCTGCTGCTGCGGCTTCCCGGCGAGGTCGTCGGAGACGACGATGGCGTAGCTGGTGACCTTGTAGGGACCAAGGTCGGAGTACTCCTCCAGGCGCGGGACCACGTGGCGCTCGCCGGTGACGGGGTTGGAGAGGAAGAGGAGGCGGGTGATGGGAAGCCGCATCAGGAGGACGCCGCGGCGCGCCGCCAGTGGCTGGACGGAGTTGGAGTTGGAGGAGGAGGAGGCGAGGGGGCGGAGCGGCGAGCTCGGCACCGGCAGGAAGCCGAATGTCGAGACCTTGATGCGCTGCAGGTGGAAGAAGAAGCCGAGGAGGTCGCCGGCGCGCTGGCCGCCCCAGAGGTCGAGGAGGAAGGCGCGGTCGGTGAAGCGGCGGAGCCAGCGGCGGCATGTGGCGGCGAGCATGAATAGGCTCTTGACGTCGGCCACGCGGGAGAGGACCTGGAGGAGGACGTCCTCCGGCAATGCCGCGATGATGCCGCCGTCGTCCGCCATGGGTGTGCGCACGTACGTACGTGCAAAGGCGTTAGATGATCTCCCGCGATTGCATCTAGTAGATGAGAAAGTCTTTTCTGTGGCTCGACGAAGCATGCCGAAACATGGCTGGATGTTGGGCCTGTGCAGCTGCACTGTACGTAGGAAATGAAAATTGGGCCGTTTCTGGAGACGACGCGTAGATGGGCCAGTGGCTTAATGGGTTTCGCGCTAAATACCTGCCGCCATCACCAAATATCGAGCTGCGAAGTTCATATTAATAAAGTAGAAAAAAATTATAAAATTATAACCCGATATCGTAACCAGGAAAATGAAGAAAAAAATAACCATCACTCACACACCAACAGCATCAACACACAAACCCAAAAGAAAACTATCACTGGATCGGCCGTCGCTAAGCCAACGAAGAAACTACCGCCAAGGTCGTCCAAAAGACCAAAACCCAATCCTAACAACCGACACTAAACTTCACTCTAGCCGCATCTTTAGAATCAAAGAAGATGAGTGAGAAAGAAACATAGAACCGCTCTTTCTCCTAGACCCTCTGACCGGCTCCTAGACCCTTCGACGTGGTCAACTTGCATAATCTGCGTGAGCCTTATAAAATCCCGCATTTCCAGCGCACGGTCACACTCACGGGGGCGGCTAGCTGGCGCGTACGCGCAGCTAGCGTGCACTCCCTTAAGTCCCTCTATTAGTTACTACTATTAGTTATAGTATTATGAAAGATTCTATAGATTTTTTGTTGAAGATTTTTTTTACTAACAGATTGAAAATTTTTAAGCTAGATTTAAAAACTTTTGATTTAAGATTTAAATTTTAAAGTCAAATTTTGAAAAAAAATTTAACTCAGATTCGAAAACTTCAACTATAGATTCGAAAACTGTTAAGTCCAGATTCGAAAATTCGAAAACTTTCAACTCTAGATTCGAAAACTTTTAAGTCCATATACGAAAATTTGAAAATTTTCAACTTGAGATTTGAAAATTTTCAACTGGAGATTTGAAAACTTTCAACTGGAGATTTAAAAACTTTCAAGGTCCAGATTTGAAATATTTGAAAACTTTCAACTTGAGAATTGAAAACTTTCAATTCGAGATTTAAAACTTTCAAGTCCAAAACTGAAAAAATTTTAAGTTAAAATTTAAAAATTACTAGTAAACTAATCATTAGTAAAAATAGAAAACTAATCGCTAGTAAACTAATTACGATTTTTTGTCCTATACGTGCAATAGCAAAATGCGGAAAAAGAAAAAAAAAAGAGAAGAAACAGGGTAGAAAAAACTGCAAAAAAAAAGAAAAAAAAAAGAGACGCGCGCGCATGCCGTGGGCCTTGTGGGCCTGAAGTGCGCGCCGGCAATGTGCACCCGCGAACTAGCATTCTTGCACCGATTTTGCTATATATTTGTCGATAAATTTTTCCCCAAAAAATTGACAAATGTAATTACAGTACAATCGTAGTGTAATTACACTGTAACTATAGTGTAACTTTCAAAAATCTCTCCGTAACATGTTATTTCGGTAAAATGGAGGTCGTGGAACAAACTCTTTCACATATGTGTGTGCTATGATTTGTTTTCTTCCTCACCAAAACAAATCTTGTAATAGATCTAACGATTTAAAATTATGTGAAACTTACATATAAGTTACACTATAGTTACATGTAAGTTACAGTGTAATTACATATAAGTTACAGTGTAATTACACTACGATTGTACTATAATTATATCTGTCAAATTTTTAGGGAAAAATTTGTCGACAAATATATAAATTGTCCCTTCCTGCACACTCACCTCATCAGGTTGTGCGTAAGCAACGAGCAACCGACCAGACCATAAATCAGGGTGGATAATGCATAATGCCATATTGTCAATGAACAAAAATTGCTGAACAAAGGATCAGACAGTCAAAAAAAAAGGAAAAAAAAGTGACACCAATTACCAAACCTTAATAACACTTAAAAATTTATCAATGATAATAATATGCTGTTGTCCTTAAATCAAAACTTGCTTTTTTTTCCGCACATACCCCTATTCTACAAATAACCCTCGTTTTTCTACTGCATAACATGAGTAATTTTCGCGGGGCCATAAACATGTGTAATCAATTAATTAATTGATTGATTATCCTGTAGATCACCTCTGCACAGACCACCAAGCTGGAGCACCACCAAGTCCATCTCGTACGGCACAGGCGGCCGATCCAGTGAATGGTCCATTCGCAGGGGCAGCAAGCAGTCCATGGCCTTCTCCATCACCTTCTTGTCGAGGTCGAGGACGAACACGGCGCCGGTGCTACTGTACATCATGACCACCGACCCCCTGCGTCCCAATCCATGCGCCAGCGTGTAACTTTTGGGGTAGTTGGACACCTCCGTTGGCATCCAAATCACGTCGCGGCGCCACGCCGCCGCATCGTCGCCATCGCCATCGCGGCGTCTCCAGACTCTGACGTGCATGGGGAACACGCAGGCGATGGTGAGCTCGCCGTCTCCGCCGACGCAGAGCAGCGGCGTCGGCGTGCCGCCGTCGAGGACGGGGAGCTTCGTCATGGAGACGCGCGGCGTGGCCGTGGCTGTGCCGCCCCACCTCCACGCTGAGCTTGTACAGGTAGTCGTCTCGGGTGGCGCTCGCGACGTGGTCGGTGCACAGCCAGTGCGCCGCGCCGCGGTGGACGACGGCGGATGACGATGATCCCTCGCCCACCAGAGAGAAGCGGCGGAGATCCAGGAACACGGCGGGCGCGGCCCAGCTGCTGCGCGTGGCGGAGTACGAGTGGAGGTACACGGTCTTGATGCTCTTGTGCTTGGTGGTGACGAGCAGCTGCGAGAACATGAAGCGGCCTGACGATGGCGGCTGCGGCTGCTTCCCGGCAAGGTCGTCGGAGAAGATGATGGCGCAGCTGGTGACGGCGAAGGAACCAAGGTTGGAGGGGCCCTTCAGATGCGGGAGAACGTGGTGCTCGCCGGTGATAGGGTTGAGGAGGTCGAGGAGGTGGCTGGTCGCCTCTGACCAGTCGTTGGAGGGGGAAAGCCGCATCAGGAGGATGCCGCGGCGCGCCGTCAGGTGCTCGCCGTCGTAGCTGGAGGGGATGAGGGGTCGAAGCGGCGGCGCCGGCAGGAAGCCGAATGTCGAGGCCGAGTTGCGTTGCCGGTGGAAGAAGAAGCCGAGGAGGTCGCCGGCGCGCTGGCCGCCCCAGAGGTCGCGGAGGAAGGCGCGGTCGGTGAAGCGGCGGAGCCAGCGGCGGCATGTGGCGGCGAGCATGAAGAGGCTCTTGACGTCAGCCACGCGGGAGAGGACCTGGAGGAGGACGTCCTCCGGCAATGCCGCGATGACGTCGTTGTCCGCCATGGGTGCGTGCACGTACGTACGTGAAAAGGCCTCAGCGATTGCATCTACTAGATGTATTGCATTGTATAGGAGGAGGGTGAAATCTAGTCGGAATGGGATTAAAAATAAAATTTCCATCTTAATCTCACGATCAATTTCCTTGTGTAAACTCCCAATCCCCTTCCGCTGCAGGCCGAAACGTGGCTGGATGTTGGGCCTATATATAGTCTCGGAATATTACTGCTTGAGATGTTTAGTGGAAAGAGTCCAACGGATGACGTGTTCAGAGATTCATTAGATCTGAATAAGTTTACCAAGGATGCTCTTCCAGACATAACTTTGGAGATAGCAGACTCAACAATCTGGCTGCATGTAGAACCACGGGATAACATTATACAGAGCAGAATCCAGGAGTGTCTCGTTTCTGTCTTCATGCTAGGCATATCCTGCTCAAAGCAACAGCCTCAAGAGCGAGCATCAATAAGAGATGTAGCAGTAGAGATGCATGCAATAAGAGATGCCTACCTCATGTTTGCCAATTAGTTCACATAGGTATTATAACAGAAGGAAAAGCCTCCACTCGGACATGGAAAACAGCTGCAAGCCTACAATACCCAAGCTCATAGGAAATAATCCTGAAATAACAGAAGCCATATATGGTTTTTCTCTCATAGGAAATAATCCTGAAATAACAGAAGCAATATATGGTTTTTCAGTTAGCAATTGTTTCTTACTTAGAGATATATTTATTTGCCAGAGTAACTGACAATTTAGAGTAAAATTCATCTCATTTGTATCATTCTTGCTTAATTGCCAACTTGCCATTGTGGTTCCTTCTCTAAAATTCACCTTAGATTGTCAGTTCAAAGTACAAAAGCGACAAATTCCTCTAGTACAAACTAGCAAGCAGCAAGAATCTATCCAATTCAAGCAATTGTGTTTGTGTCCACACATAAAACGCATGAGTTAAAGTGTAGAACACCAAACAAGCCAGGAGCAGAATTATTCCTGAAGTGAGTTGCCATGTCCTCAGTTGCTACGTATGCATACCAGAACATCAATTTTGTTCCAGAAAATTTCACAGTATCGTAGTAATCTCAAACAGAATGAACACCACAAACAAGAAATCGAACAATCACAAAACAGGAAGCACATAGAAGTCTAGAAGAGCATCGTTAATATCTCAGATAAATAAGCAACAGTTTACCAAAAGCAGCGCCACAACCGCCAACTACACACTAATAAGACATCCATTTCTACCACTACCAGATAGTAGACAGAACTAAATACTACCAATAGATGGAATCTAAGCGGAGGTGAACTTGGTCACAGCCTTGGTGCCCTCGGAGACGGCGTGCTTGGCGAGCTCGCCGGGGAGGACGAGGCGGACGGAGGTCTGGATCTCCCGTGAGGTGATGGTGGGCTTCTTGTTGTAGCGCGCGAGCTTGGCGGACTCGCCAGCGAGCTTCTCGAAGATGTCGTTGATGAAGGAGTTCATGATGGACATGGCCTTGGAGGAGATGCCGATGTCGGGGTGGACCTGCTTGAGCACCTTGAAGATGTAGATCTTGTAGGTCTCGACGCTCTTCTTCGCCTTCTTTCTCCCGGCGCGGTCCTTCTTCCCTTCGCCGGAGCCCTTCTCGGCCTTGCCGGCGGGGAGCCGCTTCTCCGCCTTGGGCTTCTTCCCCACCGGGGCCTTCTCGGCCTTCTCCGCCGCGGGCTCCTCCTCCGCGGGCTTCTTCGCCGCCGGCTTCTTCTCCGCCTTGGGCGCCATGGATGCCGCTGCTCTCTTCTTCTCGGGGAAGGGAAAGGGGAGACGGAAAATTTGGGGGAATCCGGTTGCGAGTTGTGGAGAGGAGGCGGCGGCGGCGATGGTATTAAAGGAGGGGAGAGCTGGGCGCTGATTGGCGGAGGCGGGTGCGCCGCGGATCGGTGACGTGGAGGATCTTGTGGCGCACGATTGGTGTTGTGTTCCGCTGGACGGCTGAGATGCGTTTCAGCGCGGAAAGTGTACGCGGGAACGGAGGAGTAGGCGGTTTCCGTCGCGCGCGCGGGGATTACGAGTTTTCGAATTTTTTTCATTTTTAAATTCTTATTTTTTAATAATTACAGAAATATTATACTGCGAAAATATTTACAGAGGCAGGGTGACATGAGAGACAGACAAGATTAATGAAAAACTAGAAAAATGCATTTTTAGTAGTGCGAAAATTACATTTGCCCCCTTGCAGCCCTTGTCGAGGGCAGCAAGGGACCTTAGTGCAAAATACGCACATCTTGCCGCCCTCCATTTGGACGGCAGGGGCCATTTCTGTAAATATTTTGGATGGTATAATATTTCTGTAAATATTAAAAAATAAAAATTTGAAAATGAAAAAATTTCACGAATTTTCATGGTTGGGCAGTTGGGCTTTCTTTCGGCGTACTAGCTTAGCTCATGGTCCAGTACAAGTTGCAGGCTTGGAGACTGGGCCGTTTCCAATTCTCGGCCCACGCAAATGGCCCAGCTACTTGTGTCTGGGATAGTCGTCTAATCGAGCTATTTCTTTGCGCAATAAGTCTATTTTTGCCCCTTAACTTTTGCCCTTGGTCGAATCGCATCCCTCAACCGGAAATCCGGGTATAATGCCTCCCCCATCTCCGAAAACCGTTGCAAATTAACTCTTTTGGTGGTTTTGAAAGAGGTTTTTGCTGACGTGGCATGTTGACTTGTCCGAGCATGCTGACGTGGCAGCCTGGTCATCAAAAGAATTAAAAATAAAAGTAGGTCCCACATATAAGTGACAAGAGTAAAAATAAAAAACGATGGGACCCACCTGTCAGCCCCACTTGTCCCTTCGTCGGGCAGCGGCAGCAAATTTTAGAATAGCTCCCGGTCGCCACTACTATCACCGCTCCCTGGCGAGATTGGCGATACGGCCTGCTCCCCCATCCCCATCACTTTTCGCTGAGACGACATCGACGCCCTCCTCCATCGCCTCCCGCTTCCACTAGCTCTAGGCCCTTAGCTCGCGGCGCTCATAATGGCAACGGTGGTCCCATCCATGGGAAGGGAATGGCTCCCGCCTCGCCGTTTCCCACCACGGCTCCCGTCGCCGCCGTCGATGTCAAGACACCACTGCCTACTAGGTCCTCCTCCTAGCACCGGCCACTACCACGGCCTCCCGGGGGCGGAGACCGCCGTTGAGCTACCGGATTTGGGTGGTCACCGTGTTGTCTCGCCGATCCAGGAGGTGGAATCCGTGTTGTCGCGGCCAACAAGCCCCTCCCCACGCCTGCACTGTGGCAGGCGAACCCTCCCCGCGCGCGCGCCGCGGCCGGCGAGCCCCTCTCCTGCGGTGTGCGCTCGCATCCTCTGACGGTCCCTACCCCTACTGCACCTCCGGTGGCTCCCCTGGCTGTGCGCCTCTTCTTGGTGAAGGTCGTGCTCTATCCGCGGAGAGAGAGAGGGAAAGGGGAGAGGTGAGTCATGGAAGAGGAGGAAGAGAAATGCCACTTACATGTGGGCCCTCATGTTATTTTTTTATTATTTTCCCGATGACTAGGATGCCACGTCAGTAAAACCACTGTTAAAAACCACAAAGGGAATCGTGTTGCACTGGTTTTAACACTTGGAGGAGGCAATATACCCGGTTTTGTGGTTGAGGGATGCAATTCGACGAAGGGCAAGAGATGAGGGAGGTTAAATAGACTTATTCCTTTCTTTGCTGTAAACAAACATGTTCCACTTACAAACTGATTCACTGATGTTGGTGCAAGCTTTGAGGGGGACGATCTACAGGCTGCAACAGGAGGTCTTTTATATGAAATAAAGCTGTTCTGTGTGAATTCTTTAAGGGTCTTTTTGATTTGGAGGGAAAATATAGGAATTTTAGGGTCCCTTTGAATCACAGGAATGAAAAAACGGAGGAATAGGAAAAACATAGGATTCTGACATGAATGTAAGTGTAAAACAGATGGTTGCAAAACATAGGAATAACGTAGGAATGACCGTTTGATTGGACCACAGGAAAAACACAGGAATTTGAGGAGAGATAAAGACTCAAACGATTTTTTCCATGAGGTTCTACCTCTTGTTAAAATTCCTCAAAAACTAACTTGTATGGGAAGAGGTATTCCATAGGAATTTTATAAGATTCCATAGGGTTCATTCCTTTAATTCAAAGGGCTTTGTAGGAAAAATTCCTATAGGAATGAAATCCTCTAAAATTCCTATGAATTTCAATCCTATAATTTCCTATGAAGCCCTCTGAAACAAAGGATTGAATCATATCTAAGGGCCCCTTTGAAACGCAGGATAGAAAAAACACATGAATAGGGAAAACGTAGGAATTGAAGTTGTATGTTTTTCCAATCCTACAGGAATTAAAAACACGGGAAATTGAGAGAAGAGCCCTTTGATTATACCACAGGACACCCTCAACAAAGGAAAGTTTCGCAAGAGGTCTAACCTCTTACTTATTTTCCTATGGAATTAATCGTAGGAATGCAATCCTATGAAAGTTTTCCTATCCTCTTCCTATGAATCAAAGAGCTCCATAAGAAAAAATCCTTAGGAAAATGAATCCTCCAAAATTCCTTTGCTAATCCTCCATTTCAAAGGGCCCCTTAATCCTTTGAAATTCCTATGGAATGGACAATCCTATAGAGATTTTGAAGAAAATTTAGCAAGAACTTCAACCTCTTGCTAACTTTCCTTTGAGTCTATATCTCTCATCCAATTCCTGTGTTTTTCCTGTGGTTCAATTAAACGGTTATTTCTGTGTTTTTCCTGCATTTTGTAATCCTTTGTTTTACACTTACATTCCTATTAAAATCCTAAGTTTTTCCTATTCCTACGTTTTCTCAATCCTACGATTCAAAGGAGCCTTAAATATCTTAATCATTGTCCCTGTAGTTGTAACAAAGTAACCCATGCAGTGGTTGATTACCGATCTCGGTTGGGACGGTATTCCTCGAGGACTGGAGGTTTTGGTCGCCGACCATTCCGCAGCACTGGTGGTATAATGGAATTCTATATTCCTCTAGAAAAAAAGAAAAACATGGTCCGCAATTCCACTCCACGCTATAGTACTCAGAGTCGACCACGACATTGTTCTTACATGCTCCCAGTTCCAGTCACGCTCTTAGCGCCTCTTTGAATTATATGGTTGAAAAAATAGAGAGATAAGAAAAACATAGGATTCTGACAGAAATTGAAGTGTAAAACAGAGGATTATAAAACACAGGAAAAACATAGGAATGGTCGTTTGATTGGAGTATAGGAAAAACGTAGGAATCAGATGATAAAGACTCAAACAAATCCTCCAAAATCCACATACAATGTGTCATTCCATAAAAATTTCATAGGATTTAGAAAGTTTCAATCCTTTGAATCAAAGGACCAAATAGGAAAATTTTCTATAGGATTTGAATCTTATGAATTCCTATATAAATCCTTTGATTCAAAGGGGCCCTTAGCTTATCTCGATCTCGTCAACCGTCTGGTCTTACACGGTGAATCGCTAGAATGGTATAACAACACCTGTTTTTTGTCAATAGCATTGTCAAAGCATAGTCCTAACCACGTGAGTTTGTTAGCTCGGTGGCACTAGTCCTAACAGGCAACAGCTAAAGCAATTGAACCAGTCGCATGAACCTCTTTTTCTTTTTTCGCAAATTAGATGGGAGTCAAGCACCCACCCTGTGACCTAAAAAGTACTGCATATCATTAGAGCATGACCAGCAGCTACACTATCCCATACTCCATCCTAAAAATAGAGTATCTGAGAGAAAATTGATGCTCCAACAGGACCAGCAGCTACACCATCCCATACTCCATCCTAAAAATAGAGTATCTGAGAGAAAATTGATGCTCCAACAGATCTTTCATCTAGTCATCCCATATCCCAACCACCGCATCCGTCGTGAGTTCCCGCCCTCCTCCGGAACGAGCAGGCGACACCGTGGTACACCGGCCGTAGCCATAGAGTAGTGAAGGTGGGGAGGAATAGGCGTACCCGCGCCCGCTGAGCACGAGCTCCCGCCGTCGGCCACCCGCGCCCAGGTTGTCCTCCCGCCGTCGCCTGACCTGCAGCAGCGCCCTCGAACTTCTCCTCCCCCCGCCTGCCTCCTCCCCGCCCATCTGCGCCCTTGTCCGGTCGTCCGCCGCCGCCCCTCGCCCGTCGGCCCGGCCGCCGCCGACCCTCCGCCACACGCCTGCTGCCCTTCGCTCGCCCGGCCGCCGCCCCTCGTCCATCCGCCCGGCCGCCGCACACCAGCCACCGTCCCTCGCTCGCTCGGCCGCCGCCGCACGCCCGCTGCCGCCCCTCGCTTGCTGCCTCTGCAGAAAGAGTAGTAGTATGTTCATTACTGTGCATCTTGAGTAGAGAAAAGGAAATATACAAATGTTCATTTTTGTTGTGTTCATTTTTCTGGGATGTTGCTACGAATATATTAAAAAAAATGCTTCACTCAATTCAAATATATCAATTAAAAAAATTATCCATTAAAAGTATATCCGTTAAAATATACTCATTTTGAAATATTATGGCAATAAATAACACCGTTAAAATTTAGTAGTTCAAAATATGTCTCTTAAAAATACAAAAGTAAAAGTAGGGTTAGTTGGAAGATATTATTAAAATATAGGCGGGTGGGATATGGATGATCTGTTGGAGTGGGGTGGAAAGGGATATGAATGAGGAATCTTTTTTGGATAACCATCCATATGGGTATTTTGGAGGATAAAATTTCTCAGGTCACATTTGTCTTCGCCACCAAGGTCGCTGAAGCCACACTGGTAGACGTTTGCCCGCAGCGATTTCCTGACCACTTGCGTTTGGTGGGCATGTTAAAAAACCAGACCCACTCTTCCAAAAGATTATCAGGTCAATGAAACTCTTCCAAAAGAGGGTATATGTAATGTATACATTCCCATAGCTCTGAAGCCTGGAACTAAACTTTGCTCCAAAGGCGCTCTCCCAAAACGAACAAATAATCCGCAAAGGCGATACTACGTCCCATGAGGCTTCTTGCATTGTCCATCGTCCTCTGCGTCCTGACAGCCAGCACCGCAAGCGGTAGCGATGAGGCCGCGCTGCTTGCTTTCAAGGCAGGGCTCAGCGGTAGAGGCTCCAGCTCTCCGACCGCGCTCGCCTCGTGGAACGGCAGCACCAGCTTCTGCAACTGGGACGGCGTCACCTGCGATCGCCGGACGCCGGCGCGGGTGGTGGCGCTGAGCATGCCGTCCAGCAACCTAGCCGGCACGCTCTCGCCGGCCATCGGGAACCTCACCTTCCTACGGTGGCTCAACCTGAGCTCAAACGAGCTCCACGGGGAAATCCCTCCGAGCGTCGGCCGCCTCCGGCGTCTACAGGTGCTCGACATGGCAGACAACCTGTTGTCCGGTGCGTTGCCTGCTAATCTCACGGCCTGCGTCAGCTTGAGAATCCTGCGGCTCCGACGTAACCAGCTTGGCGGGAGCATCCCTGCGGAGCTAGGTAATACACTGACACGCCTCCAGAAGTTGACGCTGTCAAACAACAGCTTCACAGGGCAAATTCCGGCCTCGTTGGGCAACCTGTCGTCGATGGAGCAACTATCCATGTCGTTCAACAACCTGGAGGGCCTCATCCCCTCAAGCCTCGGCAAGGTCGCAGGTCTGCAGTATCTTTTTTTGTTCGGAAACGGTCTGCAGTATCTTTTTTTGTTCGGAAACAGCCTCTCCGGCGAACTCCCGACACCTCTGTATAACTTGTCATCACTGAAGGTGGATCATAACAGGCTACATGGCAGCATCCCTTCTGACATCGGCGCCATGCTCCCCAGCATACAGGTGCTTGGATTGGATTCTAACCGGTTTAGTGGCGCCATTCCTCCTTCTCTCACCAATCTTTCAACACTCTCGTATCTGTACCTCACAACCAACAATTTCACCGGATTTGTGCCTCCCACCTTGGGGAAGTTGCAATCTCTGAAGCAGCTGTATTTAGGAAGAAATCAACTTGAGGCAGATATCATGGAAGGTTGGGAATTTATCACTTCACTATCCAACTGCAGCCAGCTGCAAGGACTTGTCCTTGCTGAGAACTCTTTCGGTGGGCAGTTGCCAACGTCGATTGCAAACCTGTCAACAACACTCCAACAACTCTATTTAGAGAACAATAGGATCTCCGGGAGCATCCCAGAGGGCATTGGCAAACTGGTTGGCTTGAACATACTCTGTCTGAGTTATAATTCCATATCTGGAGTGATTCCAGAAAGCATCGGGATGCTAGCAAACTTGGTTGATATGGCCCTTTACAATACTAACTTGTCGGGCCTCATACCATCATCTGTTGGAAATCTTACCAATTTAAACAGGCTAGCAATAAGCAACTCCAATTTGGAAGGGCCAATCCCAGCTAGCCTTGGGAAGCTAACAAACTTATTTCTTTTAGACTTGTCTGCAAACCATCTAAACGGTTCAATCCCCAAAGAAATTTTTGAGTTGCAGTCACTCTCTTGGTTCTTGGATTTGTCATATAATTCTCTCTCAGGACCCCTTCCATCAGAAGTTGGTACCTTGGTTAACCTAAACGGTATGCTTCTGGCAGGAAACCAGCTATCTGGCCAAATACCTGACAGCATAGGAAATTGTCAAGTATTGGAATCCCTCTATCTACAAGATAACTCACTCGAAGGAGGAATACCTCAATCTTTGAGCAATATCAAAGGGCTCGCTGTACTGAACCTAACCATGAACAAGTTTTCTGGTAGGATCCCCGACACAATTGGTAGCATTGGCAGTCTGCAACAATTGTCTCTGTCACACAACAATTTCTCAGGACCAATCCCAGCAACTCTACAAAATTTAACCATGTTGTGGCAATTAGATGTGTCCTTCAATAATTTGCAAGGCAAAGTACCAGATCTAGGTGTTTTCACAAACCTAACTCATGCATCCGTTGCAGGGAATGACAACTTGTGCGGTGGAATACCTCAGCTTCACTTGCCTCCATGCCTCATTCTTGATGTAGGAAAGACTAGAAAACAACGGCTGAAGTCCCTTAAAATAGCTCTGCCAACAACAGGGACAATCGTGTTGCTAGTTTCAGCTATCATTATTATTATGTTACATCACAAGAAACGAAAACAACAAAGCCTAGTGACAACCCAGTTTATTGAGGAACAGTACCAGCGAGTTTCATATTACACATTATCAAGAGGAAGTGATGAATTTTCAGAAGTTAACTTGCTTGGCAAAGGAAGATACGGTTCTGTTTATAGATGTACCTTAGAAGATGAGGGTGCAATCGTTGCTGTAAAAGTGTTCAACCTTCAACAGTCAGGATCTGCCAAGAGCTTTGAGGCTGAATGTGAGGCTTTGAAAAGGGTGCGCCATCGCTGTCTCATAAATATCATCACTTGTTGCTCGAGTATTGATCCACAGGGTCAGGAGTTCAAGGCATTGGTTTTTGAGTTCATGTCCAATGGAAGCTTGGATGGTTGGATTCATCCAAAGTCGAGCAATCTAACTCCTTGCAATACACTCAGCCTTTTACAGAGACTCAACATCACTGTTGATATCTTCAATGCATTGGATTATCTTCACAATCACTGCCAGCCACCAATTATACACTGTGATCTGAAGCCAAGCAATATTCTTCTTGCAGAAGACAAGAGTGCTAAGGTTGGAGATTTTGGCATATCAAGAATCCTCCCCAAAAGTACAGCCACAACTCTGCAAAATTCAAAAAGCTCAATTGGAATCAGAGGTTCCATTGGCTATATTGCACCAGGTAGTTCAAAATTTGTACTTTTGTGTTTATTTCCTCAATCTCTCCCCCTCCTGTCAGACTGAGGGCACTTCATTTTTTACATGTTAAGGGTAGGGTTAACTACTAATTTTGGCTGCAAATGTTGCAGAGTATGGGGAAGGTTCTGCAGTCACAACGGTGGGTGATACTTACAGCTTAGGCATATTATTGCTCGAGATGTTCACCGGAAGAAGCCCTACTGATGACATTTTCAGGGATTCGATGGATCTGCACAAGTTTGTTGTGGCTTCTTTTCTTGATAGAGCCTTAGACATAGCTGATCAGACAATCTGGCTGCATGAAGAAGCAAATGATACAGATGTGACAAATGCAAGCACAAAAAGAAGAAATATTCAACAGTGCTTAGTGGCTGTTCTTAGGCTTGGCATATCTTGCTCAAAGCAACAACCCAGAGACCGAGTGCTCTTAGCAGATGCTGTATCAGAGATTCATGCCATCAGAGATGAATATCTCAGGTCTTGGATGGTTGGCATTGAACAACAGAGCTCTGTGAACTAAATGTTGGATAAGACATGTATGTAGTGTCGATTAATTGTACTAGAAATAATCTTTGGAATACAAGGCTGCATCAATAATATTCGCCAAATAAAGCTCAGATGCATGTCATTGCAAAGATGTATACAGAATGTCAATGTAATCATGCTGATCAAATAATACTGAAGAGCTGACCATATGGCTTCTTACACACGAAACCATGGTAGCAACTTTCATCAACAGAAAATTTTAGGCATGCATGATCCATAATAAAAAAAAAAAATCCAACTACTCCTACAGTCCTACCTGATAGGGATACCCATGCAACCATAAAAAAAAAAACAAAGTTCCTAGATTCCCACACACATAAACATAGCATCAACATTGCATTTAAATAGATCTAATACTGAATACCAAATCAATAATAATTCATGTTGTCAGAAAAGAAAAGAACAAGTGCTCAAACCAATAACCGGATAGAATCAAGGGATTGCTCTCAAAATATGGGCATGTTATTCCAATCACTGCAAATTCATAATAGCAACTGAAATTATTCCATGAGTAAAAATTATGATACATCCATATTAATCCTTATGCTGTCACAAAAATTAAAGTTATTTGACAGCGAATGCATTATGGAACAAACCCACCGAAAGTCAGGACAATATTCCACGTAGAACCTTGGATGTAACTTATTCACATCCAACTTCGCTGGAGAGAGAATCAAAGGATAAGACACGTTATTACAATAAGTAGAATCAACAAGAGTTTGGTCTTATCTTAACACATGCGGCCTTAAGGCAATGCATATCTTGAATAGAGCAATAGCCTGACTGCAAGTTTTAGTATAAGATGTACCCAACGGTTAGCTCATAAACTAGTAGCACTCAGAAATTCCGAATGGAATGAGAAAACAAGCTGGCACGACATAATCTTAAAATCAATAGTTGTAATGTGATGTTTCAGTTACCATTTCCTTGTCACTATATTTCTTTGAAACAGTAACAAAAGTTGAAGAAAAACTTCTCAAAGTTCTAGTCTCGGAATAGAACAGAAATAAAGGACAGATTATATTATGTACCAGTGCACAGATTAACGTGTACACACTCGCTTTTGTTTAAAATGCAGGCAGCACAAAACTAAATTTCTTGTGAGGCTAAAAATCTCTTGTCCCAAAGTGTGTGCTTCTAAAATCTCTATGCCCCTTTGATTCGCAGGATAGGAAAAACACAGGAATAGGGAAAAACGCAGGAATTAAAGTAGTAGGTTTCTCAAATCCTACAGGAATCAGCAAACACAGGAAAGACAATAGGAGTCCTTTGATAGTGCTATGGGAAAAACAAAGGAAAGTTCACAAAGAGGTCACACCTCTTGCTATTTTTCCTATGAAATGTGAAGCATAGGAATACAATCCTATGGAAAGTTTCCTTTATTTCCTATGAATCAAAGGGACATGTAGGAAAGAATCCATAGGAATTTGAATCCTATGAAAATCCTTTGCCAATCCTATGAATCAAAGGGGCCCAAACAATACATGAGGCACACGCAAAAGAGCAGTACCTAACACCAAATGTACATGCTGCAGAAATCAAATTCCAATAACATGAAAAGAAATTTACGAGACAAATAGTAGCAACCATGTAGTTCCACAACAGTAAACGAAGACATCACCAGCACACCAACAAGCACAAGGTAAGTTCTTATCAATGATTGCACAAGAGAAAGCACACATTCGCATGGTATAAAAGCATGGTTACTTATGCCCGATCCGTGAAGCAAGTGTTTCCCAAAAGCAACCCAAAGCCATTCTTCTTACAGCCAATGACTACCAAACCAACAATTTAACATTCATTTCCACTCTAGGATGCCAATTAAACTATACCACATAAACATATAAAAACTACTATTACTACTAGGACTAGATGCAGGCGTACAGCCTAGGAGGAAGTGAACTTGGTGACGGCCTTGGTGCCCTCGGAGACGGCGTGCTTGGCGAGCTCGCCTGGGAGGACGAGGCGGACGGCGGTCTGGATCTCCCGGGAGGTGATCGTGGGCTTCTTGTTGTAGCGGGCGAGCTTGGCGGACTCCCCGGCGAGCTTCTCGAAGATGTCGTTGATGAAGGAGTTCATGATGGACATGGCCTTGGAGGAGATGCCGATGTCGGGGTGGACCTGCTTGAGCACCTTGAAGATGTAGATCTTGTAGGTCTCGACGCTCTTCTTCGCCTTCTTCCGCCCCGCCTTCTTCCCCTCGCCGCTGCCCTTCTCGCCCTTCCCCGCGGGGAGACGCTTCTCCGCCTTGGGCTTCTTCCCCGCCGGGGCCTTCTCGGCCGAGGGCTCCTCCTCCGCGGGCTTCTTCGCCGCCGGCTTCTTCTCCGCCTTGGGCGCCATGGATGCCGCTGCTGTCTTCTTCCCGGGGAGAGGAGAGGAGAGGAAAGGGTAGCGGTGGGATTTGCGAGATTGCGGCGTGGGGAAAGGAGGAGACGGGGGGCGATGGTTTTGTAGAGGAGGGGATGTGAAACCTGATTGGTGGAAAGCACGCGGCGCGGATCGATGACGTGAAAGGATGTACGACGTTGGATGCCGGGGTCGACGGGTGGGTGGGATGCCGAAAAATGTGAGCGGGAACGGGAGGAGTAAAGGCGGTTTCCGGCGCGCGTCGGTGGGCGAATTTTTAGAGTTTGGGCTTTCCTTCGGCGCACGCCTACAGCCCAGTCCAGCCCAATTTAGTTGTCAGGCTTCTTGGCGGGCTGTCTTTGTTTATGGGCTAATTGGGCCTATTTCTTTGCTCTAAAAGCCACTCCACGACTTGTTAGGCTACGTATTCGGTAATCTGCCCACGTCAACATCCCAGTGAGACGACAACGACGTCGTCGTCTTCAAGCAGGCAGCTAACCTAAACCCATCTCCATTCTGCAAGTAGGCTTATGTAACAGTGCGTTGATCATGCAAGCCTTCCGTCGATCGCCTAGCCGCCTAAATCGCCGTGTTCTGAAAGTCAATTCTTTCCGACTCAACGAAAATACTAACAACATGCACCTGGCCGCGTTGACCGTTCGAAATGTATATATTCCCTCGTTCACGAAATACTTTTCATTGTGGATTTTTTTTTAATAAGCAAGGGGCGCATTTTTTTTCATTAAGAGAAATAAAAGTTATTTACAAGAATAAAAGGAAAACAAGCAGGGACCGATACAAGACACTATAAAAAACTAAAAAACTAGAGGAATATCTTGTGCTAAATTTGGCTACCACAACCTCGTAAAGACAAAACAGCGGGGATCTCTTAATTAGTCGACTTCCAAAGCATGGTCTCCTCCGCCATTGCTTTCGCCACTTCGGTCCAAAACCTTTGTTGATTTAGAACGGTCTTGTTAAAGCATGGTCTCCTCCGCCATTGCTTTCGCCACTTCGGTCCAAAACCTTTGTTGATTTAGAACGGTCTTGTTGATTTAGCACTGTTTTAGCTTTGACAGTAGTAGTTTTATTAACTAAATGTTAATGCTAAGATGAGCAAAAGCAGCTCGTGGTAAACTGGTAATGATGTTTTAAAAAAATTGTAATTTTTTAGGGAAAAAACAAGTGACCAAAGCAATATTAGTAGTATGAATGATGTATTAGGACAAGTACTATTCCGTCCATAAATAATGGATGTAAGATATGAATCTAGATATGGTTGTCCAGATACATATCCTGAACGGAAGGTATTTAGAACAAACAAACAAAGGGAGTACTATATCATAAAGTCAAACGAAGTGTTCCAGAAATGGAAAAGAAGAATTTAAAAAGTGCAATCAACAAACTCTCATATCTCCAAATTTGCTTCAAAGACCATCTATACTCTCCATATAATACGGACAGCCATTGGTACTAAGATATATCACTACCATTCTCACAAACCAATCAAGAAACACAACAAGTACTATGACCATGATCATGATGAGCCTGAGGCTTGAATTATCCCTCCTTTTCATCCTGACGATCGTTGCAGCGGTCGCTGGTGGCGGCAGCAGCAGCAGAGATGAGGCCACGCTGCTTGCCTTCAAGGCAGCGTTCAGGGGGAGCAGCTCAAGTGCGCTCGCATCCTGGAACAGCAGCACCAGCCTCTGCAGCTGGGAGGGCGTCACGTGCGACCGTCGGACGCCGACGCGGGTGGCGGCGCTAACGCTGCCCTCCGGCAATCTCGCCGGCGGCCTCCCTCCGGTCATCGGGAACCTCAGCTTCTTGCAGAGCCTAAACTTGAGCTCCAACGAGCTGTATGGAGAAATTCCAGCGAGCCTTGGCCGCCTCCGGCGTCTACAGATCCTGGACCTTGGAGGCAACTCGTTTTCCTGTGAGTTCCCTGCCAATCTGAGTTCCTGCACCAGCTTGAAGAACCTGGGCCTCGCCTTTAACCAGCTTGGCGGCCGCATCCCGGTGGAGCTGGGCAACACATTGACACAACTCCAGAAGCTGCAGCTGCAAAACAACAGCTTCACTGGGCCAATTCCGGCATCGCTAGCGAACCTGTCGTCGCTTCAGTACCTGCACATGGACAACAACAACCTAGAGGGCCTGATCCCGCCAGAGCTCAGCAAAGCTGCAGCTCTACGTGAATTTAGTTTTGAGCAGAACAGCCTCTCCGGCATATTTCCGTCCTCTCTGTGGAACCTGTCATCACTGACGATGCTCGCAGCAAATGGCAACATGCTGCAAGGAAGCATTCCCGCCCACATTGGTGACAAGTTCCCTGGCATGCAACACTTTGGATTGGCCGATAACCAGTTCAGTGGAGTAATCCCCTCTTCTCTCTTCAATCTATCATCTCTCATAGCAGTGCTCCTTTATGGTAACATATTCAGTGGGTTCGTGCCTACTACTGTGGGAAGATTGCAATCTCTTCGGCGATTATACTTGTATGGCAATCAACTTGAGGCAACTAATAGGAAGGGTTGGGAATTTATCACTTCACTAACCAACTGCAGTCAACTGCAACAGCTTGTTATCTCAGAGAACAATTTCAGCGGGCAGCTTCCAAACTCTATTGTCAACTTGTCGACCACACTCCATAAGCTCTACTTAGATAATAATAGCATCTCTGGGAGCATACCTGAGGACATTGGCAATTTGATCGGCTTGGACACGCTGGATCTGGGGTTCACTTCCTTATCTGGAGTGATTCCAGCGAGCATAGGGAAGCTATCAAATTTGGTTGAAGTTGCCCTGTACAACACCAGCTTGTCAGGCCTCATACCATCATCCATTGGAAATCTTACAAATTTGAATAGGTTATATGCATTCTACACCAATTTGGAAGGGCCAATCCCTGCAAGCCTTGGGAAGCTCAAAAGGCTTTTTGTTCTAGATTTATCGACCAACCGTCTTAATGGGTCAATCCCAAAGGAAATTTTAGAGCTTCCTTCACTCTCTTGGTACTTGGACTTGTCATACAATTACCTCTCTGGACCCCTTCCAATAGAAGTTGGTACCTTGGCTAACCTAAACCAGTTGATACTGTCGGGAAACAACTTGTCTGGTCAAATACCTGACAGTATAGGAAATTGTCAGGTGCTGGAATCGCTATTGCTAGATAAAAACTCATTTGAAGGCGGCATACCTCAATCTTTGACCAACCTGAAAGGGCTCAACATCCTGAACCTAACCATGAATAAGTTATCTGGTAGGATCCCCGATACCATTGGTAGGATTGGCAATCTGCAACAACTATTTCTAGCACAGAACAATTTTTCAGGACCCATCCCAGCAACTCTGCAAAATTTGACAATGTTGTGGAAATTAGATGTGTCATTCAATAATTTGCAAGGAGAAGTACCAGATGAGGGAGTTTTCAAGAACCTTACGTACGCATCAGTTGCAGGGAACGACAACTTGTGTGGTGGAATACCTCAGCTTCACTTGGCTCCATGTCCCATTATTGATGCAAGCAAAAACAACAAACGGTGGCATAAGTCTCTTAAAATAGCCCTGCCAACAACAGGATCAATCTTGCTGTTAGTTTCAGCTACCGTTCTAATTCTATTCTGTAGGAAGCTCAAACAGAGACAAAATAGTCAAGCAACATTCTCAGGTACTGATGAACACTATCATAGAGTTTCGTATTACGCATTAGCCAGAGGAAGTAATGAATTTTCAAAAGCTAATTTGCTTGGCAAAGGAAGTTATGGTTCTGTTTATAGATGTACTTTACAAGATGAGGGCGCAATTGTGGCTGTAAAAGTGTTCAACCTTCAACAATCAGGATCTGCCAAGAGCTTTGAGGTTGAATGTGAGGCTTTGAGAAGAGTACGACATCGTTGTCTTATAAAGATCGTCACCTGTTGCTCAAGTATCAATCCACAGGGTCAAGAGTTCAAGGCATTAGTTTTTGAGTACATGCCCAATGGAAGCTTAGATGGCTGGCTTCATCCCGCGTCAAGCAATCCCACTCCTAGCAATACACTGAGCCTTTCGCAGAGACTCAACATTGCGGTTGATATCTTGGATGCACTGGATTATCTTCACAACCATTGTCAGCCACCCATCATTCATTGTGACCTGAAACCAAGTAATATTCTTCTTGCGGAAGACATGAGTGCTAAAGTTGGAGATTTTGGCATATCAAGAATCCTCCCTGAAAGTATAGTTAAAACACTGCAACATTCAAACAGCACAGTTGGAATCAGAGGTTCCATTGGTTATATTCCACCAGGTAATTCCAAATATTGTATTCTGATTTTGTTCCCACTTCCATGTCTCCTGTACCCATTAGGGTGGGGGGGGGGGTTCAACTTGGAGCATTCCAAATCTGTCATTTTGAGCTACACTTCAAGATTAACTGAAATTGCAAATAATGCAGAGTATGGTGAAGGTTCTGCAGTCTCCGGACTAGGTGATATTTACAGCTTAGGCATATTATTGCTTGAGATATTTACGGGAAGGAGCCCTACTGATGACTTGTTCAAGGATTCGGTGGATCTACACAAATTTGCCTCAGCAGCATTTCCTGACCGAGTCCTAGAAATAGTTGATCGAACAATCTGGCTACATGAAGAAGCAAAAAGTAAAGATATAACAGATGCAAGCATAACAAGAAGTATTGTTCAAGATTGCTTGGTTTCTGTCCTTAGACTTGGCATATCCTGCTCAAAGCAACAAGCCAAAGAGCGAATGTTGTTAGCAGATGCTGTATCAAAGATGCATGCAATCAGAGATGAATATATTCTGTCTCAGGTGGTTAAGAAATGAACAGTAGAGTACTTCAGCTAAATGTTGGATGAGGTTCATATGTAGAGTTGATGATTGCATTGGGAAATAACCAGAGGCACACAAGGTGTTATAGGATTATATTAAGCTTAGATGCATGTCAGTGTAAAAGATTCATACAGAATGCAATAGTGTTGATCGGATGATGTAAAGTACTAGAATTTTTGGCTTCTTACACAATGTGAGTAAGATTTAATTGCCAATTCCTACACAACCATAGTTGCAGAATTTTGAACTCCCTGACTCAGATTCAACACATATACGACACAGCAACAAATATTGCCATTATGCAGATTAAACACAGAATATCGAATCCATAACAATTTATGCTATCGAAAAAGATAAACGCTTGAATGCTTAAACAGTTAACCAAATAGAAACGAAGGAGAGTTCCCAAAAACATCAGACCCATTATTTCAATCACTTTCCACAATAGCTACCGAAGCTTTTATATGAGCGAGCCAAAAATGCTGCTACAAGAGAATCTTCCAGTAGAACCTTGGAGTACACCTCAAACAACCTTGCTGAACAGAGAATCAAAAGGATAACATTACAAGTAGAAACCGCAAGAGTTCAGTCACATTTTTCAGGCATGGCAGGTAACTGCAGGCACCACAACAGCAAGCATGATAGAAGATGTGGCTGTAGAGATGAGATGCATACCTCATGTTTGCCAGTTAGCATACAAGCGAATCAGCAACAAAGAGAGAGCACTCATTCGGACATTCAGCACAGGAACGAGTAAAGAGAACAGCATTCTCCTGAAACACAAGCGAAGACATATGGCGTTTCAGTTACTATTTCAACTTCTATATTTCGATTTGTAACAGTACCAAATGAAGCTGAAGCAAACCAAACTTACTTTCAGATTTAAAACCTATCAGCTCAAAAAAAATTTGACGCAAAATGGTACACAGTTTTTTTGTTCCAAATGCAACATCATGAACCAGAATGGCCATCAATCAAGCTACAAAAAATCTGGAGACCATCAGAAGTACATTGAGCCAATGGGCACTTGAGCAGTACTAAGCTGGAGTCCTTGCTGAATTTCTAGTTCAAATTTTGGGAGTACCGGAGTACAGACAGATGCTCCAAAAATCAAATTCCAGTCACATGCAGAGTATTTTCAAGACGATACGAACAGCAACAACGTAATTAATTGAACAAAATAAAAATCAATTGGCAACCAGAGATATGTTCACGACATAAAAAGCATTACTATTCCAGATCAGTGAGTTCCCCAAAAGCAGCCCCGCACAAATCTTCATTTGCAATCATCATTTCCACTAAAACTACCACATAAACAGATCAAGCTACTACTACTAACACATTAGAGGAAGGCATGCAGCCTAAGCGGAGGTGAACTTGGTGACGGCCTTGGTGCCCTCAGAGACGGCGTGCTTGGCGAGCTCGCCGGGGAGGACGAGGCGGACTGAGGTCTGGATCTCCCGGGAGGTGATCGTGGGCTTCTTGTTGTAGCGGGCGAGCTTGGCGGACTCCCCGGCGAGCTTCTCGAAGATGTCGTTGATGAAGGAGTTCATGATGGACATGGCCTTGGAGGAGATGCCGATGTCGGGGTGGACCTGCTTGAGCACCTTGAAGATGTAGATCTTGTAGGTCTCGACGCTCTTCTTCCCCTTCTTCCGCCCCGCCTTCTTCCCCTCGCCGCTGCCCTTCTCGGCCTTGCCGGCGGGGAGACGCTTCTCCGCCTTGGGCTTCTTCCCGGCCGGGGCCTTCTCGGCCTTCTCCGCCGCGGGCTCCTCCTCCGCGGGCTTCTTCGCCGCGGGCTTCTTCTCCGCCTTGGGCGCCATGGATGCTGCTCTCTTCTTCTCGGGGAGGAGAAGCGGGGGATTTTGCTTTGGAGAGGCGTGTGTTGTCTTGTTGCGAGATTTCGGTGGGGAAGAGAAGGAAACGGGTGCGGTGAGTTTATAGTGGGTAAAGGTGAGCGCTGATTGGTGGAGAGGCTTGTCCCGCGGATCGATGACGTGGATGAACGTGTGACGTCCGGTGCCTTTTCGGTTAGACGGCTGCGATGCGTTTCCTTGCGGATCGCTGACGTGGCAAAGAAAAATGTGGAGTGGGCCCGTTTTATGGAGCGGGGTGGTGGTGGGCTCTTTCTTTGGGTTCAGGTTTTGGGCTTTTTGCCATGGAGTCTGTCACCATAAACAGCACGTAAATAAGAAGAAAATTGTATCCTGTGATCACCAACAAACTCAAATTTCCATATGTATCCTGCAGGCAGAAACGCAACATTTTGTTACAGCAGTGTTCTATCAAGTAAATATTGGCCATAGTTTTACATCTAGAGATTAAGTCATAGTGGAACAACATACAAGGAACTTGATGATAACCCTTGACAACGGCGTGATCATAACTTGTCTTCTGTTATGCCTCTTTGTCTTAGAGCAGTATAGCCAATTATTATCTCCAAATTATCTATAGTCAATTTATACAATAGTTACATATAAACATATACTATATTATTAATATCTGGTACCACATGTCATACACATATTGCATTCTGGAGTCTGTGCTGCAGCTAGCTACAAATATGTAGCCCGCTCCTCTTTTTTCTTCTCTCTTATCTTCTTAACATATGTTTATATCTAGCTTACAATCTGCTATTGTTCCTACTCTTACACATACTCTTCAGGGCATCACTGAGCACGTAAACTCTTTCAAATTTTTTTCTGCAACTAGTTATGTGGGGCCGAAATGTCATTTGGTGGTGGCGGCGCCACAAGAAACGTTTAAAGGAGTAAAGAAGTACAAAAAATGCCATAAACCTTCGAACAAATTAGACCAATCCTGACAATTAGTGAAGTTTCTACATGTGGGCATGCGATTTGTGCACACACAAGGAAATCCATTTTCACTTATTTTAGCAGCATATAGCACTGTATTACAAATACTACCATCAAATTCAACAGTCTGCACTAAGCCACTAACTACAAACAAAACAGTCGCATTCTATCCAAATTCTATGTAAGATGTAGGAGTATATAAACTTCAGAACTCAAAGGCCTTTCAGCTGTAGCTTTTCCATGTCTAGACAATAGCTGACAAATCAGCAACCACTACTCAAGGATGTCAAACATCAATATAGACTTCTTACCTACGATCAACTATCACAAATATGACTAATGCATGATTTATGATAAATGAATGATCAGATTTTGACATTAGACAAAATAATCAAGGATATCGTACATATAGGTCCAATTTTAGAGAAAGCACAAACAGGTTCCTCACAGTAACAAGAAAAAAAACGTCAGGATCTAACAGTCTAGCTCCAACTCACTTCAACCCTAAGAGCTCTAAGTGGTACATTCAGATTCCAGAGGAAACTCGCATTTACTAGCCGAATAATAATAAGAATTCGAATATAAAATAAAGGCAATGTAAACTGCAAGGAATCACAGTTCCATGGAATACAACTAGCATTACGGCATTCTCAGGAACTGACAGTCAGTTACTCTATCTAAAGCAGCCGGTATTCAGACCATACAAAACAAGAACACACCTTACAAACAGATCAATCAGGGATTCTCAGATGAAAGAAACTATTTTGATTTACACCATCAGATGTATAAGTATTAACACTAGCAATAAGTTGACAAATTAAGGTGCTAGCAAGCGTAACAGGCAAACAAAGAAAATTGTGAACTGTGCCGCAAATGCCACCTGCGTAGTTGTGAACTGTAACCAGTAAGGTCAAACCATATCAAAATGACAATGCGTGCTACAGAACAAGATATATCACTCGCCAGTTTGCACATTCTGCATATGATCCATGTAATATGCTGTTGTTTAACTTAAAATTGCTTATTCAAGACAATATATTTTCCCACTGCATAACATCTGTATTTATCCTGTAGACCCTCTACATAGACCACTGAGCTGGAGCACAAAGAACTCAACCAAGTCCATCTCATACGCCACAGCCGTCCGGTTCAGTTTATCACTGAATAGGGGCAGTAAGCAGTTCATGACCTTTTCCATCACCTTCTTCTCAAGGTCGAGGATGAAGACGCCGTTGCTCCTGTACAGCACGAGCATTGATCCCCTGTTGAAGTTAAACCACTTCTCGCGGGGCTGACATATATGGGAATAGTCTGGGTAAGGCACCGCCAATGGTATCCTGATCACAGTGCGGAGCCACGTTGCAGGGGTGTCATCTTGCTGAGTCCAAACTCTCATGTGGATAGGAAACACGCAAGCGACCGAAAGTTTGCCGTCTCCACTGACGCAGAGGAGCGGTGAGCCTCCAGCACCAAAGGGGAGCCTTGTCAAGGAGATTTCTGAGGTGTCCACCGCCGCGGTGAGTTTGTACAGTATGTCATCTTGGGTTGCGCTAGATACACGATCAATAAACAGCCAGTGCGCCGCGCCCTTGTGAACGACGGCGGATCTCTCACCCACCAGGGAGAAGCGGCGGCCGTCCACGCACATGGTGGGAGCGCTCCAGCTGCGCGTAGCAGCAGAGTAGGAGTAGAAGTACTCGTTACAGTCTTTCTTGTGTTGGACGACGAGGTACAGCTGCGAGAACGTGGAGCGCCCTGACGATGATGATGATGGCGGCTGCTTCCCATCTAGGTCGCTGTCGGTGGACGTGATGATGGCGTAGCTGGTCAAGTAGCGATGAAGGCCGGAGAGATTCAGAGGCGGGAGAACGTGGCATTCCCCGGTGATCGGGTTGCAGACGCCGAGGAGGTGGCTGCACGCTATCATCAGCGCGGTGCGGGGGACAAGCCGCATCAGGACAATGCCGCAGCGCGCTGCGAGGGGCTCGGCGTAGTTGAAGGTGTCGTCGTCGGTGGCGAGGAAGGAGGTGAGGGTGCGATCCGTGAGGCCGAGCGGCGACCACGGCGCCGGCAGGAAGGTGGGCGGGCAGACCGAGCTCTGCTGCGCCACCCGCATGCTGATCATCTTCTCGCAGCGATAGAATCTCGTCTGCTGGAAGAAGAAGCCGAGGAGGCGCGCGCGGTGGCCCTCGCCGCTGTCCAGGCACAGCCCGCGGAGGAAGGCCGGGTCGGTGAAGCGGCGCAGCCACCGCCGGCATGTCACGGCGAACTTGAAGAGGTCCTTGATGCTGCCCACGCGGGAGAAGATCTGGAGGAGGATGTCCTCCGTCAGAGCCGCCATGTCGTCCATGGCCTCCATCTGCGACTGCGATTCCTGATGCGTAGGCGCAAAGGCTGGATGTTAGGATGTGAATATAACGCGTTGGATGAATCAAATCAGTGTTCGCCTCTCTCCATCAAAACCTAGGTTCCTCCCCATAAATCATCACAAAAATACGGTATGATTTCAGCAGGAGAGCGAGAGTTCAGTCACCTCTAATCCGTCAAATCCCCGAATCCCCCAAACCAGCTTCGACAAGCGGCGGCGGCGGCGACGGGGAGTGGCGGCGAGTTGCGGCGCGGCGTCAGGGGAGGAATGATTGGGGATCGGGGGACGGGAGGAGATGACGATTAGGGAGGAAGCGTCCTGGGCAGTTATTGGGCCGGTGAGTCGGGAGGAGGCCCAGCAGAGTATTAGGCCTAAGAACGAGGCCCAGCAGAGTATTTACTTATGCAGTATCATTATATCTTCTAGTATTTACATATAGTATTTCTTTTCAAGAGAAAAAAGTTTGGGGGAATGCAAAGGGAAAAACATTGTACGCGAGTTGTTCTTTATTCTTTCCTCTCCACAGAAAGTGCTCATTCACTCTCTCTCCATAAAGGAGTACGCATATTTCATGTAATATGCATTAATCGTTTACCTAGCAATCTTCAAAACGATTTTTCTTCTAATTATTTATCAAATATGTGATTCGATTATATTGTTCTATTCGTTATAATTAAAACTCTACATCAAGATTTCATATAAAATACATATGTTTCAATTAGTGAAAATTGATGTTTTGCGTATTGGAAACAATGTTTCAACCAAAATTCAATTCCGTTGCACATTTAAGTTTTACGTTGCAATGAATCTTTTTAAATATTTCTGATGGTATTATTTGGATGTTTAATTTTATGATGTTTTGCTAGTTTTATTTGTGAAAATTGTATATAGTGGCTGTGTTCGGCAACAATTCCTGTGCAGCCACAACGCTGTACTACAAGCCTGCAACAACTGAATCAGCAGCAAAAATATTGTTCAAGCTGCTGCTGCCAGCCGCAGCAACCAACTTCCGAACAAAGCTTCTCTGGATGTTTCAGAAGTATTTTTATAATGTTTCATTCGTTTTAACTTGATATTTCATACTCCCTCCGTCCCATAATATAAGGGATTTTGAGTTCTTGCTTCTAGTGTTTGGCCATTCGTCTTATTCAAAAAATTTATGCAAATATAAAAAATGAAAAGTTGTGCTTAAAGTAATTTGGATAATAAAGTAAGTCAAAATAAATAATAATTCCAAAACTTTTTGAATAAGACGAGTGGTCAAATAGTGAAAGCAAAAACTCAAAATCCCTTATATTATGGGACGGAGGGAGTATATGGTATATATTTTTTAAGTACAAATATAATTTTTTTTAAAAAATATATAATCATGTGAGATCCTGTAATCAAATTATGGATGGTTCAACAGCATATATATAAGATTTACATGTAACAAATATGATGTTGTAACTGAATTGTAGATCAAATAAATATTGTAGGAAAAAATTGTTTAAAACATGTAAAATATACACGTGAGAATCGCGCCTAGTGCAGTGGGCAGGGTCTGCGGTGGTGCGCGCCGATTCCCAGCGAACACTCACTCCTCTCTTAATACACATCGATATGAAAGCCTTTTCATATCTAACGTTTTAACAACCTCATAAATGCTCCCTCCAATCTTCGCACAACCTTGCTCCTGCCTCCAATCTTCACACAATTTTCGCTTATGTTTATACTTATTAGCTAGAATTTAAATTTTCAGCCTTAAATTTGGAGCTGATTTTGACGTTTTCTTATCAAAGTTTATTTTTCAGCATTTGTTTTTGATAGTTAAGAAAACATATATAAAAATTTTATTTATAAATTATTTTTCATTTGCAAATATATCGTTTCACTTATTTTAGCCCCGCAAGCTTCCATCACGCTTCAAGCCCAAGGACTCCGCCATCTGCCGATCCGAGCCAATGCCAGCAACAACCGTTCTATTATACTTGCTCTAATGTTGCCTATATATCACCATTGTCGACCATCGAAGTTTCCCCCGTCGTTGTTGCTTGACCCTGGACGCCGTCGTCTCGTCGAGATATATCACCATGGCAGTGAAATATTTATCTGCTGGAATTAATGGAATATAGACCAGGAGAATTGGCGACTGTGAATTGCCGTACACCTCCACTTCGCCAACTATCGCACCTCATCACTTCGCCATCGCGATTGGAACAGAGAAAGAAGACAGATTTTTTGTGAATCTGTATGTTTCATGAGTTAGATTATGGGAGTATATACACTTCGGAATTCAACACTTCTACTACC
Source organism: Oryza meridionalis (assembly GCA_000338895.3). NCBI lineage: Eukaryota > Viridiplantae > Streptophyta > Magnoliopsida > Poales > Poaceae > Oryza > Oryza meridionalis. The sequence continues at coordinate 2,537,381 of CM002524.2, forward strand.
AACACAGTTTTCGGTGGTTTTTCCATGTCTAAACTACACACCTGACCTGACTAATCAGTAATCACCACTAATGCATGTTACTGATCACCTACGACAACATCAACTATCACAAATGTTATGACTAATGCTTGATTCGCAATAGATGAATCACCAAAATTTAACAGTTGGCAAGATAATCAGGGATATCATGAATTCCAATTCTAGGAAAAAGCACTAAAAGGGTGCTCAAAGAAACAAGAACCTTGGTCCGTGCTTCAGAAGACCGCAATGGCGGAGGATTGACGATGAGGGCGACCGGTGGCAGCGACGACGACGGCAAGGCTGGTGTTGCTGGCGTATCGTCCGGTGCTCCTCGTCCATGTCAACAGCTACCATATGTCAAAAACTACGTGACCCACTTTACTGATCATCGAGTATGGCGGACAGCACACACCGTGCTCTGCACTTCCCCTGACCACTTGCATTTGGCGGAAAGAGCAGCACAATGCACTCGTAAGTCCTGAGTCCTGATAGATTAGGTCGAGTCGACCAGTCCCAGCCAAGTAATCATTGAACAGTAGACCATTCGGTCAATGAAGTCAAGCAAACACTGGAGATGTCCAAATAGGATCATAGGATAGGAGCAATATCTCAGCCTGTAAGCTGATGTTATGCTCCAAAGACCCTCCCTCCTCTCTCTCTCACAGACGGAACCAAAGAAAGAAACCACATGAGGCTTCTTGTATTACTGTCCCTCATCTCCGTCCTGATGATCGCCGGTGGCAGCACCGATGAGGCCACGCTGCACGCTTTCAAGGCGGGGCTCAGCTCAAGGACGCTCACCTCATGGAACAGCAGCACCAGCTTCTGCAACTGGGAGGGCGTCAAGTGCAGCCGCCATAGGCCGACGAGGGTGGTGGGGCTGAGCCTACCGTCCAGTAATCTCGCCGGAACGCTCCCTCCGGCCATCGGAAACCTCACCTTCCTCCGGTGGCTCAACCTGAGCTCCAACGGGCTCCACGGGGAGATTCCCCCAAGCCTCGGCCGCCTCCAGCATCTACGGATCCTCGACCTTGGAAGCAATTCGTTTTCCGGTGCGTTCCCTGATAATCTGAGCTCCTGCATCAGCTTGATAAACCTGACCCTGGGCTATAACCAACTTAGTGGCCACATTCCGGTGAAGTTGGGTAACACACTGACGCAGCTCCAGAAGCTCCATCTTGGAAACAACAGCTTCACAGGGCCGATTCCAGCCTCGCTAGCAAACCTATCATCGCTTGAGTTCCTAAAGTTGGACTTCAACCACCTGAAAGGCCTGATCCCGTCAAGCCTCGGAAACATCCCAAATCTGCAGAAGATTGGTCTTGACGGAAACAGCCTCTCTGGCGAATTCCCGCCCTCCATATGGAATCTGTCAAAACTGACTGTTCTCCAAGTATATGAGAACAAGCTCAAAGGAAGCATTCCCGCCAACATTGGCGACAAATTACCTAACATGCAACACTTTGTTCTGTCTGTGAACCAGTTTAGCGGAGTCATCCCCTCTTCCTTATTCAATCTATCATCACTCACAGATGTATACCTTGATGGTAACAAATTCAGTGGATTTGTGCCTCCTACCGTGGGAAGGTTGAAATCTCTTGTGCGTCTATCCTTGTCTAGCAACCGACTTGAGGCAAATAACATGAAGGGCTGGGAATTTATAACTTCACTTGCCAACTGCAGTCAGCTGCAACAGCTAGATATCGCAGAAAATTCTTTCATTGGGCAGCTGCCAATCTCTATTGTTAACCTGTCGACAACACTTCAAAAGTTCTTCTTACGTGGTAATAGCGTCTCCGGGAGCATCCCCACAGACATTGGCAATTTGATTGGCTTGGACACGCTTGATCTAGGGTCCACTTCTTTGTCAGGAGTGATTCCTGAGAGCATAGGGAAGCTAGCAGACTTGGCCATAATTACTCTGTACAGAACTAGATTGTCAGGCCTCATACCGTCAGTAATTGGAAATCTTACCAATTTGAATATACTAGCCGCATACGATGCCCATTTGGAAGGCCCAATACCTGCAACCCTTGGGAAGCTAAAGAAGCTATTTGCTCTAGATTTGTCCATAAACCATCTGAACGGTTCGGTCCCAAAAGAAATTTTTGAGCTGCCATCACTTTCTTGGTTCTTAATCTTGTCAGATAATACTCTCTCAGGACCCATTCCATCAGAAGTTGGTACCTTGGTTAACCTAAACAGTATAGAACTGTCAGGAAACCAGCTATCTGGTCAAATACCTGACAGTATAGGAAATTGTGAGGTGCTGGAATACCTGCTGCTAGATAGCAACTCGTTTGAAGGAGGCATACCTCAATCTTTGACAAAACTAAAAGGGCTCGCCATACTGAACCTAACCATGAACAAGTTTTCTGGTAGCATCCCCGATGCCATTGGTAGCATGGGCAATCTGCAACAGCTGTGTCTAGCTCACAACAATTTGTCAGGATCAATCCCGGAAACCCTACAAAATTTGACACAGCTGTGGCACTTAGATGTGTCCTTCAATAATTTGCAAGGCAAACTACCAGATGAAGGTGCTTTCAGGAACCTTACGTATGCATCAGTTGCAGGGAACGACAAGTTGTGTGGTGGAATACCTCGGCTTCACTTGGCTCCATGTCCAATTCCTGCTGTAAGAAAGGACAGAAAAGATCGGATGAAATATCTTAAAGTAGCTTTCATAACAACAGGAGCAATTCTGGTGTTAGCTTCAGCTATTGTTCTGATTATGTTACAGCACAGGAAACTAAAAGGAAGACAAAATAGCCAAGAGATATCTCCAGTTATAGAGGAACAATATCAGAGGATTTCATATTATGCATTATCAAGAGGAAGCAATGAATTTTCAGAAGCAAACTTGCTTGGCAAAGGAAGATATGGTTCTGTTTATAAATGCACTTTACAAGATGAGGGTGAACCTGTAGCCGTAAAAGTGTTCGACCTTAAACAATTAGGATCTTCAAGGAGCTTTCAGGCTGAATGTGAGGCTTTGAGAAGAGTTCGCCATCGTTGTCTGACAAAGATCATCACTTGTTGTTCAAGTATTGACCCACAGGGTCAGGAGTTCAAGGCATTAGTTTTTGAGTACATGCCCAACGGAAGCTTAGATGGTTGGCTCCATCCCAAGTCAAGCAATCCCACTCCCAGCAATACACTGAGCCTTTCGCAGACTCAGCATTGTGGTTGATATCTTGGACGCACTGGATTATCTTCACAACAGTTGTCAGCCACCGATCATTCATTGTGACCTGAAACCAAGTAATATTCTTCTTGCAGAAGACATGAGTGCAAAGGTTGGAGATTTTGGCATATCAAAAATCCTCCCCCAAAATACAACTAGAACTCTTCAATATTCAAAAAGCTCAATTGGAATCCGAGGTTCCATTGGATATATTGCACCAGGTAGGTCAAAAATATTATATTTTTGTATTATATCCTACAATTTCTCCACCTCCTCCCTCATGGGTGGGGGTTGGACTGGAACTTTGTATCTTTTACATGTCGGTAGTACGGTGAAAAACTAACTTTAACTGCAAATATTGTAGAGTATGGAGAAGGTTCTGCAGTAACCAGAGCAGGTGATACTTACAGCTTAGGTATATTGTTGCTTGAGATGTTTACTGGAAGAAGTCCCACTGATGACATTTTCAGGGATTCAATGGATCTGCACAAGTTTGTTGCAGCTTCTTTTCTTGAGAGCGCCATGAACATAGCTGATCGAACAATCTGGCTGCATGAAGAAGCAAATGATACAGATGGGACAAATGCAAGCACAAAAAGAAGAATTATTCAACAGTGTTTGGTGTCCGTTCTTAGGCTCGGCTTATCCTGCTCAAAGCAACAACCCAGAGACCGAATGCTGTTACCAGATGCTGCATCAGAGATTCATGCAATCAGAGATGAATATCTCAGGTCTTGGATGGTTGAAAATGAACAGAGCACTCTTAACTAAATGTTGAGTCGGGCAATGAACAGTAGAGCAACATTCATAAATATTGGGCAATATGCATATGTGTAGTATCGATGACTGTACCTGGAATAATCAGCGGCATACAAGGTTCCATGGTTACTGGTCGTGCATTTTAGAGGTTAAATAAAGGTTACATGTGTTATTGCAAGAGATGTATACAGAATATAATAGAGTTGACTAATAATATTTAAGTACTGGAGTTTATAGCTTGTTGCGCATCACCAATAATAATTCAATACCAATTCCTAGTTACCTACAGAACCATAGCAGCAAAATTTCCTAACTCCCTGACTCAAATACCCAGGCAACCAGTTTTCAGATTCGACATAAACAAAGCAGCAAAAAAGATCACATCTAAACAGTTCTAGCACAGGATACCAAATCCATGACAATTATAGAATAGAAGAACAACAGCCCAAACAATTAACCAAATAGGAATGAAGGATTGTTCACCCAAGAAATATGAGATCCATCATTTCAGTCGCTGTGGATTTGTACTAGCCACTATAAAGCTTTTTCATGAGAAAAAGATACTAGTACATATCCACAGTAATCAGTTAAAGCTAAAGTTGTTTGGCATGGAATATTTAATTTGAACAAGCCAAACAGAAATTCAGGATGCTCTCCCTGTAGGAACCTTAAAGATAATTGATCACCTCAAATAATCTCCCTGAATAGAAAATAAAAGGATTGCATTACAAGAAGTCCCACAAGAGTCCCATCTTCACTCTTCAGTCAGCACATCTTGCACAGAACAGAACAGCCCAAAGCAAGGTTTGATAAAAGATGCATACCTCATATTTGTTGTTAGCTAATCTTCAACAGAGGAGCCTCCATAAGACATTCAGGACAGAAATGTAGCAAACGGGCAGGCATGCATAATCCTGAAATAGCAAAGGCAATATATGTGGAGTTTCAGTACTATTTCCACTTGAGTTAGATTTCTTTGAATCAGTACCAGACGAAGCTAAAACAAAGTTTACTACAATTTTCAAAGTTCTAATCTCTTCTAACCTCTGTTTTGTTTCGAATGCAAACATCATGAACTCCAAATGCTCAGTCCACAAACGGTCCAAAGTACAAAAGTAGTGCCAGTCCATAAATCTAAAACTAACATAATCCAACGAGCAGTACCAAACTCCAAAATAGATGCTCAAGAAATAAAATTCCAGTAACAAGCAGAGGGATTTGATGATTTGCTAGACAATGAAAAATAGCAATAGCATGAAGATTAATTCCACAAAACTAGACATAAGCATCACTAGTTCACCTTCAAGCACAATGAAATCAAAGAGTATTCCTGATCCATGAGAAAAAAAAAAGTTCCCCAAAAGGAGCCCAGTGAAATTCGTCTTGTGGCCAGTGACATTAGCTAATTAAGGTAATCAGAAACAAAAATAATAGCAATCTTCCATAATAACGTCTACATGAGCACATCAGCAGTTCCAAACTCCAAACATGCATGCTCCAGAATCAATTCCGGTAACATGACGAGGAATTTGCAAGACAATGCAAATAGTTACTACAACACAAAGATTAGTTCCCCAAAATTAGACATAAATTAATTAAAACAAACACAAGTTCAGCACAAGGCAACCAAAGACAACATAGGAGAGATCACATATTCACATGATACAAAAGCATTACTAGTGTATTTCGAATCCATGAAACAGAAGTTCCTCAAAAGCAGCCCCACCTAATTCTTCTTACAGTCACTAAATCCCCAACATCCATTTCCCATCATTGATGCACTACAGCTAGTAGATAAATAGATCAAACTAATATTACTACTAGCACAATAGCACCAGGTGCAGCCTAAGAGGAAGTGAACTTGGTGACGGCCTTGGTGCCCTCGGAGACGGCGTGCTTGGCAAGCTCGCCGGGGAGGACGAGGCGGACGGCGGTCTGGATCTCCCGGGAGGTGATGGTGGGCTTCTTGTTGTAGCGGGCGAGCTTGGCGGACTCTCCGGCGAGCTTCTCGAAGATGTCGTTGATGAAGGAGTTCATGATGGACATGGCCTTGGAGGAGATGCCGATGTCGGGGTGGACCTGCTTGAGCACCTTGAAGATGTAGATCTTGTAGGTCTCAACGCTCTTCTTCCCCTTCTTCCGACCCGCCTTCTTCCCCTCGCCGCTGCCCTTCTCGGCCTTGCCGGCGGGGAGACGCTTCTCCGCCTTGGGCTTCTTCCCCGCCGGGGCCTTCTCGGCCTTCTCCGCCGCGGGCTCCTCTTCCGCGGGCTTCTTCGCCGCCGGCTTCTTCTCCGCCTTGGGCGCCATGGATGCTGCTCTCTTCTGCCCGGGGAGGGGAAGCGGTGTGGATTTTGCTGCGTGTGTTTGAAAGACTGCGATGTGTGGAAGAGAAGGGGGACGGGGGGCGACGACTTTATAGCAAACTTGAGGTGGGCGCTGATTGGTGGAGTGGTTTCCCCACGGATCGATGACGGGGAGGAACGTGTGACGTCCGATGCTGTTTCGGTAGACGGCTGCGATGCATTTCGGTGCGGATCGCTGACGTGGCGAAAATGTAGGCGGGAACGGGGAGAACTGGGTTTGGTTTCCAGCGCGTGGTGGAAAAAAATTGTATGGCCCCCATGCGACAAAGCATGCATAGCACCCTATCGAGATTCTGCCATCTGGTGTGTATAAATATTGGAGCACTTCTACCTTCAAAACCGCATGAAACTAATTAATTGGCTATCGCTAATCTCGCGCACGGAAGGATTCTGGTGGTCGTGACGATGCCGGCGGCGGTCGCGTGCGCGGAAGGATGCCAGCGGTAGCGAGACGCAACCCACGCACGTAGGTGGAGACGAACACATCACAGGAAGTGGACGGCGGCAGATCGGTGTAACGTATTAGCACGCACGCACCAACACAACAATGAAGCGGCATTGCACAGCAGCACGGCCGACGGCGGCAACAGCAAAGTGCACACAAATTGAAACACCGCCACGACGTCGACTCAATCGATTGACGTACAGTGCACATAAATTTGTATGCATTCCGTATCTATATCCTGAGCACAACAAAGTGCATCAATCAAAATTACCTCACACACTGAATCATTTTCTTCATTCATGCAATCTTCAAGATTATCATCATCTGAACTGAACTGATTACGTGCAGTGGCTTGGTCTTTCATGGCATCGTCAGCGAAGTTTGACCTCGAGTCATGATCAATCAGCCCGCGCACCTCTGCCACGCGATCAATCTGGGCTCTGCCACGCGATCAATTTGGGCAGCGCTAGCTCCGTCGATTTCCGCCGTGTTGCTGCGTGCGTCCGCGTCGCCGCTGCCGGCGGCGGCCGCCCTTTCTTGCACGCACGTCGTCGTGTCGTCGCCGCCGCCGTCCGTTTCCTGCACGTGCGTCGCCATCACGCACATCGCCGCCGCCATCCTTCCGCGCGCGCGAGATTAATGATAGCGTGTTAATTAGTTTTCGCCCTAGTACAGTTTTGAAGGTAGATCGGTGCTCCAAGATTTGTGCACGTCAGGTGGCAAGATCTTGATAGGGGTGCCATGCAAGCTTTGTGGCATGGGGGTGCCATACAATTTTTTTTCCACGCGTGGTGGTTACCCATTATTTAGAAGCCCAATCATTGTCACTTTTGTCTATAACTACCTTAAAAAACTATGCAAAAATAAAAGAAATGAAATGTTCGTTCAAGAAAAAAAAGATAATAAGGAGTAAAGTCTAAAGTGAGTAACGGCCTTCCCAAGATTAATAAGTCAATTTTATCTGTTTAGACAAAACAAATTTGTATATAAAACTGAAGATCTAACCAAACATTTGTTGAGTAAATCATCAGGACCCATCGTTTCGCTTATTCGGGAATAAGCGAAACGGCATATTTGTAAATAGAAAAAAATTATGAATAAAACTTTTATATATGTATTCTTAGTGATCTAAAAGCAAAGGCGAAAAAACAACTTTAATGAAAAAGCTATAAAATCAACTCCAAATTTAAGGTTGAAAATTTAAATTTTGGCTGATAAGCATAAGCATAAACGAAAAAATGAGGCCAATCGGCTCAAAACGCCGAATAAATCATCAGCAATCAACAACAGTCAGCTCGCAGAAGCATCACTGCATCAGCACAGCCTGGTAGAAATATACTATAGAGTTGAAGCTTTTCTAAAACTTAAGAAAATACGTTCTATAACATCCGGCAACTTTTCATTGACAGACAATACAGCAGAATGAGTGCAAATCAATGGGCAATAAAACTAAATAGACGGCACAATAGAATCCAAAACAGGAACAATTCATAAATCATATAGGCACGTATCTACACCATCTTCTACGCTGCTGCTAGCTTTGAGAGTCCATCTACTGCATCACTGCATGTATACGAATCGTGATACAGTGATACTGGTGTCATCCAAGATAAATCTCTCTGTTAGAAGAAGCCCAGAACATTTTCTCCCATATGCTTTCTCCTTGCCTCTTTCATGAATCATGATCCACGGTACCGGCAGAAGTAGTGAGGGCGATGTAGGCATGTAGCCAGACTGCAAACAGCACAACAATAAAGGGATGGGAAAAAGCTTGGTCAGCTTTTTATTGAGCTTTCTTCAAAATTATTTTTCTATAATTTCTTGTTAATGAGCCGAGCCAAAATAAAAACAAATTTCATTCAAAATTGACTAGTTTTCATTTTAAAAGAATAATCACATCAATCAGAGCAATTTTGAACCAGGCCAGCTAAACGAGTTTTTTTTTCAGCCCTTTGAAAATAATGAAGTACCCTGAAAAATCTTGCTAAAAGATAGAAGCATCTTAACTAAGTGATATTTCCAGATATGTTATTGATAGTTGTATGAACAAACCTGGTGTGTAGGGAAAGAGACCTGCGGTCCAGGACTCAATTTCTTGACTTAAACATCAGAACGGAGGCTGATGACACCCCATTTGTTGAGTCTATCATTAAACTCAAGGATTATCTCACCAGACTTGTGATCATCAACAAACCATATTCGCCTATGTGACCTGCAATCAGAAACGCAACAATATTAGTTACAGCGGTGTTTCTGTCAAGTTATGATGACCATTGTTTTATACATCTAGAGATTAAAAAAAGAGTAAGGGGGTATATGCTCAAAGAAGACACAGTGGATATATACCGACTTGATGGGTAACCTTTGACAACAGCCTGAATCCCGATCATAATTTGCTTCTACTACGATTCTCTGGTACACAATGAGAGTTCAGTTTTCCTTTCCCTGGTACAGAATAGTACATTAAATTGTCAAGATGAGTAAGTTTCACAAAAAAAAAAAAAGATTACAAGAATGGATAGCATGTACCGTGCAGAATCTGAAGGGGATGTTATGCTCATACAGCTTAGGTCTTGAGGAAACAGAATTTCCTGGAAATATATCTTGTGGCACTATCTCATTGAAGCATGAAATCTTGTAGCCTAAAATCAGCACTGACAACAACACCAACAACAATATCAGCCTCTAGTCCCAAGCAAGTTTGGGTAGATCAACATTAGCGGCATTAGCCATAAGATCAAGCATCAAAAAGATTCTGTTACACTGGCTCAGAAACCCCAAGCACATTCTGACACTGTTGAAAATTTAAAATGGTGTTAGGTATATCTATGTTACTAGATCAAAATAAATCCCTTAAAATTGTGTAATCTCCTTTTTTATATTTTCAGAAAAGGCTATGTAAAATTGCAAAGTTAGAGATAATTGTTGTCTTAGCGATGTTGAATGTAAAGTCCAAACAGTTGGTAATGAATTTTTAAGCTTGAAATCTATAGAACTTTTACCAAGACGAATGTGTCTTAACAACACTATTTCAGTCTTAACAGGAAACATCAATAGTAGGATGGCATGAAATAAGGAAAAAAAAAGCATTCATTGACAAAAAACACTTTTTCTTGAAGTAAAGAATGTAAAGCAGTAAAGGTACTGTCAAATTAAAATCTGATAGCTCAAATGTAAAAATGGTACAATACTATCTGCAAGATTGTGGACAACATACATTGGGTAGAAAAGTAATTATCTTAAATTGCTTACTTGTTATGTGTAGAATCCATGAGCTCATATACAGAAATTTGTATGTATTGTTTTGTCCCTCTGAAGCAACTGAAGTCATAATGTAGCTACAGTTCAGGGAACTATTTGATGGATCCTGTTCTAGATGAATGGTAGCAGCTTATGCCATTAGATGAGAGCCTGAAATGCACTGCCCTACACATCAGGTGGTCAGCAGCAATGCCTGCCCCTTGCTGGCCATCAGAGAAATTCCTGACAGAAGAGCTCTATATGTATCCCAGTTTGGTTGCACCCCACTTCTAATCATATTAGTGTATATTCTCAAAGCCCTATCAGATTCACCATGAACATTGCACCACCGTATAAAAATGTTGTATGCTACAACATCAGGTTTTAATCCCTTGTACAGCATTTCATTCCAAAGCTCAAATGCTTTGATTATATCACCCATCTTACAGAGCTCATGTATTATTGTAGAATAGCTGATGCAATCTGGAAAGAAACCACTTTCAGTGATCTTACTCGTAAGGTCAATTGCCTCTTGGATCTTTCCAGCCTTGCAGAGGCCCTTGATCAATATGTTAAATGACACTATGCTAGCTAGATGGCCTTGAAGCATGGCTGAATGGAGATCTTTGGCCTTTTCCATGTCCCCTTCAGTTGCAAAATAATCAAGAAAACAATTATAGGTAAATTTATTTGGAAGAACATTCCCAGCTAACATCTCTTTACAGAGGAGCTCTGCACTGCCCAAATACCCTGACTTGCAGAGATTATTTATCAAGACCGTATATGTTACAGTGTTTGGAGAGTAGCCATCAACAACCATCTGATCCCAGCAGTTTAAAGCTTGGATCATATTTTCTTCCTTTGACAGTGCATCAATCATGCATGTATAGAATATATCATCTGGCTTGACACCTTGTTCTTTCATCTCCCTAAATAGCACACATGATTTTTCCTTATCATGCTGTTTCAGAGCAGCATACACGATTATGGTAAAACTGACAAGATCAAGCTTGACTCCTCGCACTGCCATCTCATCCCAAAGATGGTATGTTTCAGTGAACCTTCCTTCTCTAAAGAATCCATACAGAAGCTCTGTCAGGCTAAAGTTGTTTAGCACGGCATAGCTATTTTCTAGATCAGCAACAAATTCATTTGCTTTTGACACTCCACTGGTCAAGCAAAGTCCACTTATTAATGACCTATAAGTGTAATTATCAGGTTTGAGCCCCATTTCCACCATTTGATCATATAACTGGAATGCCTTTCTTATATTTCCAACAAGGCAATACCCTTCTATCATAACATTAAAGGACACTTCATTTGGTATTACATTGCTGTCAATCATTTTATCAAACAGCCTAGCAGCTTCATCCATTTTTTTATCTTTGCAGAAACCATTGATAAGTGTTGTGAAAGTATAATTATTCCATGCAATGCCCCTCTCAGCCATCTCCTTGTGGAGTTCCATGGCACTAGACAGATCTCCATTCCTACATAAACCAGCTATTAGGGGAGAATATGATGCTGCAGTTGGCGTCAATCCCTCCTTAACCATACCACTCAAAAGTCCCCTTGCCCGATCCAAAGAACCCTGTTTACAGTAACCGTTGATTAAGGAATTGTATGGATAAACTGTCACTTTGATATCCTTATCCCGCATCTTATCGAACAAACAAAGTGCATCTTCTATCATCCCTCTCTTGCACAGGGCATGTATCGATATAGCATAAGTCACCTCATTTGGCTCCAGACCCCTGCCCGCCATCTCTTTAAAGAGCCTATCTGCATCGTCAAACCTTTCATTCTTGCACAGTTTGTCAATCAATGCATTGTATGCAAACACATTTGGTACCATCCCCAAATCACCCAACTTACAAGCTAAACTGAATGCCTCCTCAACCAGCTCCTTCTTGCGTAGCTCGTCAATCATAAATGAGCAATTAGCCTCTGATGGCACAAAACCAAGACTGATCATGTCGTGTGTTATCCTCAGTGCCATTTCCAGCTCTTCCATCCGACAAAAACCATAGACCAGAGTACGGTATGTCACTTCATCGGCTGTCACTCCTCTGTTCACCATGCCATTCTTCACCTCCACAGCCTCCTGAACGTGCATATTCTTGCATAAGCCATACATCAATACATTGTAAGGCACGGCGCTGGCCTTGACCCCCTCGCTTTCCATCCTTACCACCAACCCTCTCGCACCATCCAGATTCCTGGACTCGCAATAAGCTCGAATGCCTGCCGTGTAAACATACTCATCCAGACGAACACCAGACTGGAGCATTTTATCAAACAGGTCCCGGGCAAGAGCGAACTGCCGAATCTTGACAAGAGAGAACAATATCTGAGAAGCGGTATATTGGTTAACAGTAATCCCCGATGAAAGGGAGAGGCCAAGAACGGCGGCGGCGTCGCGGGCGCGGCGGAGGCGGAGGTAAGACGAGGCGAGAAGCGCGGCGGCGGTGGAGGCCGCGCCTGGCGTGAAGGACGAGAGGGAGGAAGCGTGGGAGAGAGACGAGAATGAGGAGGAAGCAGACGGGGCGGAGGACGCGAGGGAGAGGAGGAATGAGGCGGCGTGCCGGGAGGAGAATGACGACGACGACGAGGACGGCGAGGAGGACAGGAAGGAGAGGGCGAGGAGAGACAGTGACACCGGGGAGACGAGGTGGGGCGGCAGCAGGAGGAGGAAGCGGCGGGAGAGATCGGGGCGAGATAGCGACGGCGGGAGGAGGAGGAGGGAGGAGACGTGGGCGGCGGCCAGGCGGCCGCGGAGCAGCGGGGCGGCGAGGGCGGACGGCCAGGTGGAAGGCGGGGTGTGGTGGAGGATGTCGGCGAGGAGCTTAACCATGCCGGCATGTGAGGTGGTCGACGTGGAGTTGGGATCGCCGGCGATACGCCGGCGTGCCGGCGGAGGCATCGGGGGCGGTGGTGGTGAGGATCGCCGTCGCACAGGCCGGCCGCCGGTGTGTCGGGCGGGGGGCGACGGCGAGCGATTGAGATTTGACAGTGTAGATGAGCAAAACGCTTAAAGTAGTTGATGACTGCAGTGAGTGCAGAGCGGCCGTTAGAATTTAGATCATGAATCAACGTGGCTCACGAGCAAGGTTTACGATTCTGACGGTCGGATTTCGCGAAATTTGGACGATTCGACAAGGCTAGAAAGTAGAAATCGTCGGAGATTTCGAGGAGTTTTATTTTAATTTAAATTTGGATTGATAAAAAAGAAAAAAATCAAAAAGTCTTATAAATACTATGATATTCATAGAATCAATTGGGATAAAATTTTTTGAAAAAATGATGTATTGTTTGTATGTACTGAAACTTACATTAAGAAAGAAAAGAATAAAGAATTAAAAAAGGAGACAAATTACCGATCGAAATTTCGATGATTTTAATAGGAATTTCGTCAAAACCGACCGGTTTTCGAGAACTTGTCGGCAAACTCAGGGATTTGTATTCAAATTTTGGTTTATGAAATTTGTTCGAAATTTACCGGTTTTCCACCGGATTTCGTGAAATTCCGAATTCCACCGGTGCCCAAAACGGAAGGGCCTGTCGGAATCGTAAACCCTGCTCACGAGCATCAACATATGCTACAGGCAAAATAGGCTTGAGTCCATTTCTAGAGCATCACTACCCAGAATATGTGATTTCAATACCAAAATTTTAGTATAGTTGTATTCCTCGCAAAAAAAAATTAGTTTTATTGCTGTGGCTCTAACAGTATCTCTAATCAGAGCATGTCCAACGGATAACAAAAAAAAACATCCCAAAATATGTTTTTGGAATTCCTAATTAAAGTTTGAGGTGTGAATAGATTCTTCTCTCTAAAAGATATTTATTTCCCATCATTTCGTTTATGCTTATGTTTATAAGCCAGATTTTAAATTTTAAAGTTGATTTTGTGGTTTCTTCGTCAAAGATTATTTTACAACATTTATTTTTTACTCGTTAAGAATAAGTATATAAAAGTTTAACCCATAAATTATTATTTAGTTGGTAATAAGCGGTTTAGATAAGAAAAAAATGGAATCGTACAAATTGACTCTCAATACTACCAATGGAAATAGAAACATAAATCACTCCCCCGTCCCTCCCACTTGATTCCTCGCTCACACGTCATTCTCTCCGCACTACCATCCCTCTACCATTTTGGGAACCATTGGTGTTGCTTTTAAGTTTGTAACAAAATAAAATGAAATTCAAATATATGAGATAAATTAAAAAATGAAATTCAAATATATGAGATAAATTAAGGCACAACATAGGTTGGTACTTTGGTATACTTTATTCCAATGTTCTAAATCTGTAAGTGTTGGAGGTATGTCATGAGGACCTTCGGCCAACCTGCCGAAACCGCCCAAAACATCGAGGATTGGCTAAGTCACAGACATGTGCCACTGGTGATGCCAAGGGCCAAAGTCCTTGGGCGAAGCAGAATGACAAAGAACCAAGGAGGTTTCGCCATCAAGACTGGCGTGAAGCCACGGAATGGAGGCTGAAGGGTTCACCTTCAAGCTCATTGGTCAACCGGAGAGTCACCACAGGCGAAGGCTGTAGGGCGAAGCACAAGGCCATCGCCCCGAAGTAGTAGATACCTTCGGCTAAGGACATAGGAGGCCCAGCGGCCTATAGAGGCCCTTTGACAGCTAATGGGCCGGCCCAAGGGGGTTGCCTCAAGGCCCATGAATGCAAAAGACACTATATACCCATTGTAATGTCCCTACAGTAAGGGTAATTATGCAAATTCCCTTGTACTAACCAAATCCTAGAGGGTACAAGCCTGTACTAGGATTATAAACAGCCTTCTAGGGCCATGTAACGGGGAGATCCCAAAATTTTTTATCAATTAATACATTGTTTTACTATTCCAACCACTCACCGAGTTTACCACGTCTTTCGACGTGAAGCAGTTGTCATTCGAGAACAGTGATCAATGACAGGTATCCCCAAATACATTAGTGGATATACTCCCTCCATTTCTAAATGTATGACACCGTTGATTTTTCACATAGCGTTTAACCATTTATCTTATTAAAAAAACTATATATATTATTTATTTTGTTGTTACTTGTTTTACCATCAAAAGAAACTATAACCTTAATTTATACTTTTACGTATTTATATTAGTCTTTTTAATAAGATAACGTAGATACGTGTTAGAAAAGATAGATGGAATTAACATATGAGATAATCTAGTGTGAGGAAACTATAAGAATATATAGTTAGTGAAGAATTGAAGCTATTCTGGTGTACTTGTGAATGTCTCCAATATTGATATCTTAGTACCCACGGTTATGCAAACACATATTTTTTAAATAGAATCTAGTATGATCAAAGGTAAAGGCAAAATTAACCCCTAACTTTTTATCCCAGTTGAATTTACCCTTTGTCGATGGGGGATACCCGTAAACCGGATGATGAAGGTATTGGAATACGTTGGTATGAGGATCTACACGATTCGACATCAAGCAAATAAGAAAACAAGGATTATACTGATTCATGCCCCTCGCAAGATAATAGTCCTAATCCAGTTTATATGAGATTGATGTGGAAAAACACAGAGTACAATAGAGAACAACTGATTATGAGATTACCGATGAGATTCTTGTCGAGATTAGCTCGACGAGATCTAACGGCGAATATGCTTCATGTCCTTCGAGACTATGGTGGTGGTGTCACGCCCAGAAATTTACGAACCAGAATTTCTAAGCTGAATGTGCATTAAACCCCTGTCCAGGACCAGCCAGGGTACACAAACGACAATTGTTGACATACAGATCCACGTCTTACAAAAATAGAAAAGATTACAAATGCAGCGGAAAAGATAAAAGCGAGCTAAACTTGGAAGCTTGACTTCTGCAGCGGGCGATTCCACTCCACAGGCAATCCTTGACGGCAGCGACGAAACCAACCTCTCTGAGACAGCTCCAACTAGGAAAATCTTCAGCTCTGGTGTGGGGGAAAAGAGAGCAAGACTGAGTACCACCCATTATACTCAGCAAGTCATACCGGAAGAGGATGTATGATGCAGGATATAACCAAAGGAGGCTAAAGGGTTCATTTGCATAAAGTAGGCATTTAAAAACAGTAGTTGAAAACAGTAAAACAATTGTACTAATTAATCAGTATTAACCAATCACTGTCCAACGCTACACCACGTTGCAACAGGCCCTACCAACCACCTGAACTACACCAGTTCATTAAGCTAAACTAGAGGTGAGACTAATCACGGTGAATCTGGTTGATCGCCCATAACCGCGGGCACGTCTATTCAAATAGCTTTACTCTAGCCAGAGGTGTACAACTGTATCCACAAGACACGATTCCACACATGTCGCCATGCCCCGAAGTATCACCATGATAATGCAAAGGGGGAAATCGTGACAAGACCCTCCGTATAACCCTCCCCTAACCATCCACACCACGCTAAGGTTTCACCCCCACCCCTCAAAAGGCAGTGGGCGGTCCCCTCTTGCGTCGCGGTGAATCCGGCAGCTGGACAACCAGACACCCCGGCCGACCCAACTCCATCACGCCCACCCTTGCCATCGGTGCCTAGGAAAGGGTCGAGCTATACTTCAGATCAAGCAGTTACCCACTCCCGCTTGTGGTAAGCACGGTAAGTCTCCCAGGGTTTCCCGTGAACCGGTCCTTAATTGCCATAGGTGCGATTAGCAAAACCATGCACCCACAGCCCACCATTCAGTGTATTTTAATTAACTAACACCATTGCGGTGGCACCAATCCAAAGCTATGCTAATAGTCAAAGTCTATGTAATAATGTGATCCCCATTTGTGTACTAGTTGAACTAAGCATAGCTAAGCATTTCCTAAACCAACATCTAGTCATTTTGATACCCAAGTTATCAATGGTATAAGGTAAACAATATATGGCTGAGTAAGGGGATCCATCCCACATGACATTGTAAAAGAATGCAACATTTAATAGAAATGCGGGACATTTTTAAATTGGTTACAATATGATTAATTGTATTGCATGACTTGCCTTGCTCTCGCACTGATGAGACCACAGCAACGTCTTCAAGGAACCGCGGATCGACGAAACGGCCGAAATCTACGCGACAAACAAAGCACACAAGCAAAACATGCTATAAGACTACTGAAACAGGAAACGAAACCATTTTCAATGGATTCTTTGCATTTTTCTTGATTTACTGAGACTTGAATGGACTTAAACGGAGCTCGGATGAATTACTTATGAATTTTAGAAGATAATCTGTGTTTTTACTAATAAAGAAAAAGTCCTTAATTATTTATTGCGCAATATTGTCCAGGGCTGACGTCAGCGAAGGGGGGGGGGCAGCGCTGGCAAGCAGGCCCCGCATGTCAGCGGCACGAGGCGGCCGGTCCACCGTGGACCGGGACCACACGAGTGGTCCACCACCGGTCCATGGGACCGATGGTCCAGATCGGCCCGAGGCCGATCAGACGGTGCATGCGGCGGCTAGGCACGGCTTGGCTTGGCACAAAACCGGCCGGTCGGCCATGGGAAGCGGCGGCGGCGAGCGCGGTCACCGGCGGTAACCGATGGCGCGGGAGATGGCGGCGACCGGCGCGGAAGCGGCGGCGCACGGCCGAAGGGCGGCGGCGCGGCGGTAGTGGGAGGAAGGAGAGAAAAGGGGAAAAGAGGAGGCAGGAGGCCTCACCGGGGTTTCGCCAGCGCGGGAGAAGGCGACGACGAACGGCGACGGCGAGCGGCCAGAGGACGACGGCGGGCGACGGCCGATCCCCAGGACACCCTAAGAGAGTAAAAGAGAGAGGTTAGAGGGGGAGAAGGAGTCCACGGTGAGCGAGGATGCCGGCCGAAGGCGGGGAAATGGAGGAGCTCACCGGCGCACAGAGAAGGACGATTTCCAGCGGCGATTGGCGGCAAACATGCGGTGGCCGAGATGGCCCACGCGACGTTGACGCTAACGGCGGCGGTTGCGCGGCGTGGCGGTGGCTGTAGAGGTGGCGGCACGCGGTCGGAGAGCAGCGGCGATGGCGGAGCTTGGCGAGCGCGGCGCGACAGCGATTGGAGGCACAAGAGAGGGTGGCGAGAGCGAAAAAAGGTCGAGGGGGCTCGGGGGAGCGATTTATAGGGCACGGGAGGGGCGGAAACGGCCGGGGATGCCCCTATTTGGCCAGAGACGTGGGCAAGTGGGGAAGAGAGAGAGAGAGAGAGAGGAGAGACGGGATTCAAACCGAATCTTGGCCTCTAAACGCGCGCGCGCGCGGGGAGCTGCGAGGAAGGTGGAGGAGGTGGGCGGCGTGAGTGCGAGGTGATGGCGCGAGAGGCGGGGAAGGTGGGCGGCGTGGGGAGCGGCGGTTGGCGCCGGGGCGTGGGCGGCTGGAGGTAGGAGACGACCTGACAGGTGGGCCCCACCTGTCAGCGTCCCAAAGAGGAGAGAGGGGGCGTGGGCCGGCCCAAGAAGGAGAGGCGCGCGCGGGCGACGGGGTGGACTGGGCCGACGGCCCAAGAAGAGGGAAAAAAGGATGAAAAGAAAAAGAAAAAGAGAAAGGATTTTTCGTGGGATTTAAAATATTGCACTTGCTCATTTTTAATTGGTTAAAATTATTTCTAAGCTTTGAAAATTCCACTAAAAATCTTGTTAATGTCACTGGTGGAGAAATGATCTTTGCTGGGTCGACCTAAAACCACAATAATCTCGGTTCCAAAAAGAACTGGGACTAAAAATGATCTTTAGTCCCGGTTGAAAACCCAGAGGCATTCTATGATCTTTAGTCAACACCAACCGGGACTAAAAATCATATTTAGTCCCGGTTCATCCCCTGTCAGATTGATGTCAGGGGGCCGAGGATCTTTAGTCCCGGTTGGTGTTACCAACCGAGACTAAAGATCACCACTTTAGTTCTGGTTGGTGTTCCCAACCGGGACTAAAATCAAACCGATCTTTAGTCCCGGTTGGGAACACCAACCGGAACTAAAATTCGAAGCGTAGTATATAATCCCTATCCCTTATCCTCTCCTCCACAGATCGAATCTCTCCCTTCTTTCCCTTCCTCCTCCGCTTCCTCCATCCTCATCCCGATCCATCCCTCCACCTCCTCCCCTTCCTCATCCGATCCCCTCCCCTCTCCTCCACCTCTTCTCCCCTTCCTGCCCATCCTCCCCTTCCCCTCTACCTCTTCTCCTTCCTCATCCCCTCCCCTCTCCTCCACCTCCTCCTCTCCCCTTTCCTGCCCATCCTCCTCCCCTTCCCATCCGGCAGCTGGCGGGGCCGTGGCAGGCGGCGGCGGGCTGGGGCAGTGGGACCACGCCAGGCGGCGACGGGCCGGCGGCCATGGCGGGCGGCGGCAACGACGTTATTTTCTCTCTTTTTTTTAAATTTGTGATTCACATGTATAATTTTGTGATTTATTGGATGGATATGAGATGACCTGTGATGTATTTGATTTGTGTGTAATTTTTTAGGATTTGTGATGTATTTGATTTGTGTGTATATGTAACTTTAAAATTTGTGATGGTACTTTATTTGTGATGTGGATTTGGGATGTTACTTTGATTTGGGGATATGCTTCCCATTTGGGAGAAAATAGATATGCTTCCCACTTGATTTGGGAGAAAATAAAAAAGAAAAGAAAAGGGGATCGTCTGGAAGTGCCGCTATTCTCTCTTTACTCCCGGTTGGTGTTACCAATCAGGACTAAAAATCGGACTAAAGATCCATCTTCAATCCCGGTTATTTGAACCGGGACTAAAGATAGCGATTTTTAGTTCTGGATTCGTAGTCCCGGTTGGAAAACCAGGACTACAGGGGGGTTACGAACCGGGAGTAAAAAACACTTCTCCACCAGTGTGTATTGTGACATGTGGAACCCAAGAAAATTCCACAATGCCATTTCCAATTATTAATTGCATTCATTAGTTAGGGAATTAGCTCTAGGTTAATTTGAACCATTTCTCCGGACGATTTATTTAACAAAATTTTTAAAGCAAGAAAAAGGGAGGGAAACTTCCGGGCGTGACACATAATCTCTTATCGATTTACTTACTGCATATGGAGCTTTACCATACACACAAAGGTACGGTGTATCCGTATATTCCATAAGTAGTAGGATAGATGGTATACTTTACCCATATAGGGCGCATTGGAATCTATTGTATATATCATCCAAAAACACGCTACTTAGATTTGCTATAATTAAAAGAATAACTATTAAACTCTCTATCGTCTATGTGCAAAACAAATTTTGTCATGAATAATACCTCCCACAACAAAATAATGAATACATGATAATCTCATATAGATAATCCTAAATTATGTTTTCCTTTCATGCTGATGCCAAAATGGACTTTTCATAACTATTAAATGGCCAATTAAGGAAAAGAATATGGAAAGGGACCAAAAATCAAAATCCATAATTATACTGGAAAGAAAAAAACTGAAGGACACATTAGGGATGGACTCAAATATTAGGGGAGTGCAAGGGATTTTCTCTAGTTATTAGAGTAATTTCAGTGGCGCATGGCATAAACAAATGTGAAGGCAATTATCTTGGTTACAGCATCGAGATAAGAGATCAACACAAGCAGCTGAAGCGACAACGGTGATATGCTCGCGAACTCAAGAGCAGCAGTGAGGGAAGCCAAAGGCATTGGCACTTGGCAGAACAAAGCTGGGTCGAGGAGGACATTGGTATCGGGGTTGAGTAGATTAAATTAGACTTGAAAAATAGGGAATTGCCAACGAGTTGATATATTTGTCAACAAACATAGTTTAATATATTGCAGGCTAAAGACAAGCTATGTCAAACTCAACTTTCTGCTAATGTTTAACTGAGTTTTTAATTTCATTTTAAAAAGTGATTCACATTTGATGATGTCTTGAGTGCCTTTAGCATCAAGCTTTCCATTCTATTTCATTTGTACTCCACCTGTTCCAAGATACTATTTGTCACAAAATATTCATATTTAAACGTTGACCATTTGTTTTTTTTAAATTAAATACTTATAATATATCATATTATTAGGGTGTGTTGAAGCCTAACCTAAGCATTAATATTTGTTCATCATAGTCTAATCACTTAAAAATAGCCATGATCGAAGTTAAAACAACGCTTGTCAAACAAATACAAAAGTATTTGGAAGCGGATATAGTTATTGCCTAGCCCGGTCCAGAACCTCACAGAAAAGTCACACCTAGTATATCTTGGAAAGCCAAATAAAGTGGCTAAATGAATTAATCGATTTTTCACCCGAGTATTTTATCATAACCTTATTCTGACCCATAGTGTCCATAAATAGTCTCTATGGTGCCATGTCAATAAGACATCACAATAGAAACTACACTCTACAACTCATGGTTTTTTAAAGTGGGCCATTAATAAATACATCATCTCTCTTCTCTACCAATCATATTTATTCCATCTATTATGAAGACACTATTCTCTTCCAATGCAAAGCTTGATACTGTCAGTGCATAGGTTCTCGTGTTGAAGTTGTGTCTTGCATGAGACCCAGTTTCTTTCTCTTTTCACTCTCTCTCTTAATTAATATAATGCCACATAAGTTAAAAGTCATACATGACAATGTAGTTAATGCTATAGATACCATCCTAGATGGAGGGTTCTGACTGCACTTATGAGTTCAACATGACGCCTTTGCATAATAGCATAATAGTACCATATAAAAACCATGGTAGAATCTATTATAGAATTGCTCATTTATCGTGAAACATTTTGAAATCAATATTTGGTCAAAATTTCTTATGTATACATTAAAACTTAAAAAAATCCAGTACTCTAAAAAAAACTGTAATTCTCGCTACACAAAATCGTCGCGTCCCTATGACCCATGGGCCCTCCCACAATTTCGCTCACGCGCGAAAAAATCCCGCCCCGTGCTCGTCTCTTCGCGCCCAGATATTTCACCACGTCAGCAATCCGCGCCGAAACGCATCCCACCCGTTCACCGCAAACAGCGGCGAACGACACGAATCCTTCCACGTCATCGATCCGCGCCGCATGCTTTCCACCAATCAGGGCGCACATCCCCTCTTCTATAAAACCAATCGGCCCCGTCTCCTCTTCTTCCCAACCGCAAATCTTGCGATCCACACACAGCAAAAGAACCCCCACCGTTTCCGCTTCCCGAGAAGAAGAGAGCAGCATCCATGGCGCCCAAGGCGGAGAAGAAGCCGGCGGCGAAGAAGCCCGCGGAGGAGGAGCCCGCGGCGGAGAAGGCCGAGAAGGCCCCGGCCGGGAAGAAGCCCAAGGCGGAGAAGCGTCTCCCCGCCGGCAAGGGCGAGAAGGGCTCCGGCGAGGGGAAGAAGGACCGCGCCGGGAGGAAGAAGGCGAAGAAGAGCGTCGAGACCTACAAGATCTACATCTTCAAGGTGCTCAAGCAGGTCCACCCCGACATCGGCATCTCCTCCAAGGCCATGTCCATCATGAACTCCTTCATCAACGACATCTTCGAGAAGCTCGCCGCCGAGGCCGCCAAGCTCGCCCGCTACAACAAGAAGCCCACCATCACCTCCCGCGAGATCCAGACCTCCGTCCGCCTCGTCCTCCCCGGCGAGCTCGCCAAGCACGCCGTCTCCGAGGGCACCAAGGCCGTCACCAAGTTCACCTCCGCTTAGGCTCTTAGGCTTCTCTTTCCCCTTTCTCGTCTTGCTGCTAATGGTAGTTGTGGTAGGTTGGAATTTTGGGTGGTATGGTACTGTGCTGTAGTTATTCTTGCTTTTGACTATCTTGGGTTCATGTAAGAAATATCCTGGTGGATTTAGGACAATATTGTTATCTGGATCTGGTAAAGTAGTAATTATGATGGCTTAATCTGCTTGCCTTTTACATGTTCTTGATTATTCCACTGTCGCCTCTAATCCTTTGGTTTGGTACGATAATCTGCTCCTGCGCCTGCGCTGTCTTTGCTTATCTGAATATCTCTGAATATTATGTCTAAATTTCCTATCAATGAGCTTCATTGTGTGGCTGTATTTCATTTTCATTTAGTGTATGTTTCGATGTTTAATTTGTATATGTTGTGAAGTCTGGCAGTGAATCTGGGCGCTGTTTGATTTCATGGTTTCAAAATTTTCATTGTCCTGATGTTATGCGCGTGGAACGGTGCAAGCGATAACTTCACGATGTTCACGTCTTTTTCGCTTGATGAACGCGCGCGCTCTGAAAAAAGAAATTGCCGCTTCATCGCGCTGATTTTATTTCCCCCCTGCTACTGGTTGCGCGTTTTGTAATTTGTGCAGTTCAAATTTTGGTTCTGCCTTGGCGGGATCTGAATTTGTAAGCATAATTTTGACGCCTATTGCTTCTCCAATTTGGTGACCCGCGGTGGTCCTGCAGTTTACTTCGGATTAAATAAGCCGAGAAGTACATCTGAATTCTGAATACTACGTATATCATGAAATGTTTCGGCGCGAATTCACTTGTGATTTTGGTGTCAAAGTGCAGACATGTCAATTCAAATTTTCGAGCTTTTGATTTCGAATTCTGGCGATGGTTCTATCTGCTTGTGCTTGCAGGCGAAAAACTTGTGCTGTAAGATTCGTGCAGGAGGATAAGGCGATCCCATCTCGTCTTCCTCCTCCAAAACCCAACCCAAGCCCTTGTCCTCCTCTGCTCGCTTTCCCACCGTCTCCAAGCCCAATCCAATGGCTTCCTCTCTCCTCCGCGCCTCGCCGCTCTCCCTCCTCTCCCGCCTAAAGCCGCTCAACCCTAGCCCCACTGCCTCGCACCTCCGCCGCCTCCTGCTGCTCTCCACCGCCGCCCCCACCTCGTCGGCCTCGTGCTCGCCGTCTCCGCTCCGAACCCTAGCGGCCACCGACGCGGCGACCCCGCCGCCGGAGGAGGAAGCGGCGGCGCCCGCGGCCGAGGCGAAGCGCGAGAGGCTGCAGCCGCTGCAGTGGCCTGCGAGGGACGCGCTGTGCGGCGAGCTCGGCGCCGGTGACGCCGGCCGCCGCGTGCGCCTCTGCGGCTGGGTCGCTCTCCACCGCGCCCACGCCGGCCTCACCTTCCTCACCCTTCGTGACCGATCCGGCACGGTCCAGGTGAGTCGCTGTTAGTGATTGACTGATGCTGATAATTTTGCGGTTTTGTTTGTTGCCCATATGTAGTAGCTGCGAGCCTGTGATTGCAACTGTTGAACGCAGGTGTATTGTTGTTTGATCGTTCTCGTTAGTGATTACATTAATCTACATGCTAATGCTCTAGATGGAGTACTTTGTAACAGCTGGTGGTTCCACATTTTTATTGCTCAACATGTGTCATCGGGAATGGTCAGTTGTATTGTCAAGTTAATGACGTATAATAGTATTTGTAGCACTGACATTACCTACTGTTTTCCTGTTCTATTAGTGGTTTTAGCAACGTTTGCAGCTACAAATTCCCAATAAACTGATGTTGAGTGATCTAATAACCTGCGGAGGCAAAATGAAGTCATATAATCGCATCAATTTGTAATGTTATGGGGAGTTGATTTGTTTTTTCTTTCTGTAGTGATTGGTAGACTGATAAACACCTACAAGATAGCATGGTCTTATCGGTAATTGTTCTCTCTGTGTAGGTGACAACTTTGCCAGAATATCCAGAAGTTTATGCTGTGGTGAACAAACTAAGAGTAGAGTCGGTGGTTGCGGTCGAGGGGGTTGTTCGGTCACGCCCAACAGAAGCCATCAACACAGATATGAAGACTGGGGCTATAGAGGTATTGACTGGTTGTATGTTACTTTATTTTGCAGTTTAGAGAGAGAAGCTTGAGATGATATGTCAAGTGAAGAATTTGAAATTCAAACTATCTAGTACAGAAATTCCACACTTTCAAAGTTTGCTGTTCATATGTACGGAGCACATAGATGCTATAAGAGCTAATATATAGGATAAGGAATAGCCCGTGCAACATTATTTGTAATTCTAACACTTCTTTTCTTTAATTGTTGCGGACTTCCTGAATTTTTTTATTGTGTTCCTCCATACAGCAAAATGCTCTCTAACTATGATATTACATGCTGACCTATGTAGGTTGCTGCAGATAATATATATGTGCTGAACTCAGTAACTCGTTCATTGCCTTTTCCAATCACCACTGCTGATACTGTAAAAGAGAAGTTTCCAGAAGAAATTAGACTGAGGTAAAATACATTGTTATCTGCACTCTTTTTTATGCTCATATATTAAGTATCCTGAAGAAAAGAAATACCAGTATTGAATACCTCAAATATGGTGGTTGATTGTTGGTTAACGCCTGATTAGGCTTGTTGAATACATGCATAAATGGGATTACATTGCACATTCAAAGTTGTGCATAAGATTTTAGGTGCCAAAATAATACTTAGGTTGCATTACGACACTAACTACTGGGACACAACTTGTTGAGGTGTTAACCTATTTTCTGGGGAGTAACATGTTTACCCTGTGAATAGTGGCTTTGGAGATACTGTGAAACATGGCACATCATTCACTCCGTGAAGGTTGCAATCTCTTTGTTTATTAATCATTCACCCCAGTTACTGATTTACGCTGAACTATGGCCATTGCTATATTCTATGGATCTTTGTTCTTCCAAGGTTCCAATATTTTTTCACTAGATCGATATATTGGCGGTCATTATGAAGGCTGTCATATTCAGTTTAATTTGGAATTTTCTACCATCATTTGGATTATGCTAGCGTATAGGAATGTTTTTAACTACATACTGCTGTTAAACCGCCCTTTACTCTGTTGCAATACCATGTCATGACATTCTGCAATCCTGACCACAAATTTGTTCCAGATTTAACCATCCTTGCCAGAAGATTTACATTTTCTGTGTTTGCCAGCCCTTTACCTGTTCTCTTTGCCTTCTTTCAAGATTTTAGGCGACCATTATGCTTGAATCTATTTGTATAATGTTTTTAATAGTTTGCTTAAAGCACTTTTCCCTGTTCTCAATGTCTTCTTTCACAGCAGGCGACCATTGTACTTGAATATAGTTATATCATGGGTTTTAAGTTCCATATATTAAGGACCAATCCTTTTCTTTAACTTCCATATTTGTAAATGCCTAGATTCCGGGTGCTGGACTTACGCCGACCACAAATGCAGTCAAACTTGAGGTTGCGCCATAATGTTGTCAAGCATATTCGTCGATACTTGGAGGATAGACATGATTTTGTTGAGGTATGCTGTATACCAGTTATATACTCATTAATTACTTCATGCTGAGTTTGCACCTCTAACATAATCTGCCTTCGGCTATATGCTTGTCATTTTGTTCCACTATGGAATGCAATATATCCAAGTAGTCTGGTCCTATAGATGAACGGAAATTTGCAAGACGGCAAAATACTTTATTTTCGATGCAGTGCCAGCAGTATAGAGAGCAAGATACTTGCTTTCATGATGGCCTGAAGGTCATGTTGCGCCTTGGGCTTAGGGCTCTAATTCCAATTTTAATCATCATCCATTTTTTTTTTACAGAGTGCATGTATGCTTTGTTTGCTTTGTACATGAAATGTTTTTTTTAATCATTTCCTGTACAATTTGCTAGTTAAAATAACTTGGATCAGTTGAAATAGATGGGTCATGTATGCCTTCTTTGCTGTTTTATCTCCTTTACAGCGAGTCATTAGAATATAAGACATCACAATGACTAATAATATCTTAGTACCTTGCAATGCCTATAATGTCTGTATCTGTTATTGTTTCTATTGTGTCTGATCCAAAGTTACCGCATGTTCCAAGGTAGATTGAGACTCCAGTTTTATCTAAGTCTACACCAGAAGGTGCTCGGGACTATCTTGTCCCATCGAGAGTTCAGGTAAGTTGTCTGTAACTATTTTTCACTTAAACAGACAATTATAACATGTTTATTTCTTCTGTTGAAAAATGCGCAGTGCTTTTTCGTTCACTTTTATTTGTGGCAACTTTCAAAGACCTAATTACCCAAATCATATTTGGGTTCACTGTTGTAATAATTGCTTTCTCAAATATCAATTGTCTTACCATCGTTAAGCACAATTATCTTCCAGTAGATGAATGTAGTTAATTTCCTTTATCTCCTTGTTTTTTCCAATTAAAAGAAAAACTTTATGGCTAGAACTAACTTTTGAAAACTGCAATAAAAATATATGTAAGAACCTTTTTTTGTAAGACTTCCCTTGTGCCTACGTTCTTGTGGGGATACACTACATTCTACATTTCTTTTGCATTCTCTGCTGGGTTTATTTTAACTATGAACAGTGACAATTACGAAAGTACAACTCTATTAAGTATCATAATTATATATCTAGTGCTTTTTGGTGGTATGTCTAATCATTCTGCAGTGAATTTTTGTAACTTCTTCAAATAAGAGCTTCATGTTACCCTGATGCCCTCCAATATGGTTTTTGAAGCCAGGAATGTTCTATGCTCTTCCTCAAAGCCCTCAGCTGTTCAAGCAAATGTTGATGGTCTCTGGATTTGAAAAATATTATCAGATTGCAAGGTTAGTAGGTACAACATTTTGAAGGATGTTTGTTTCTTGGATATATTTTTTCTTCCAGTTATCTTACAACTCTGCATGAGTTGCTCTATATTCTCTGTTGCATAATCTCTTTTCCCCTGTAACCTGTTTAGCTGGGTTCTTGATTTTTTTTCCTGTGTGCATGAATATTTTCAATATAAATTGCTCACTGTACACTGCTCAGTTCCTGAAATATATTACTCCCTCACTCCTAAAATTAGTTAACCTAGTACTACGAATTTGGACATGAGAGCATGTCCAGATTCGTAGTACTAGGATGTGTCACATCCCGTACTAGGTTAACATATTTCGGAATGGAGGGAAGTATTATTGAACCAGTCAAACAATTATCTCCAATGCTGCTCTGCAATATTGTCTTGATTCATTGAACCACTTCATAAAAGGTGTTTCCGAGATGAAGATCTGCGTGCAGATAGGCAACCAGAGTTTACACAACTTGATATGGAGATTGCATTTACATCAATGGAAGATATGTTGAAGTTGAACGAAGAATTAATGAGACATGTAAGTTGGTTTTCAAATACTTAACTTGTTTCCTCTATCTTTTTAGTTAATTTCGTATTTGAGTTAGCATTGTTCTTCACCCCTGTCTATTAGTAAATACCGACAGTAATAGCTATGCCTGAGACGTTTGAACACATATCCCTATATAAAAAAACCTTCTTCCCTGCAATGTAGACAAGTCCCTCCTTGCATGAGCCCTCACGCAGTCACGCGTGTGCTCCTGGCTGAGCCTCCTCCCCCTCTACCTGGCCAGGTTTTGCTGCTGGTTCTGGGCCCCAGGCCCCAGCCTCCTTCCTGGCTCAATTCCCATGACAAGACTGTAGGTCTGTCACTGGTTCCGTCATTTAGCTATTGTACATCAGATCGTTAGTAGTAATCAAGCTCTTAATTTGCTAGTTTATTGCTCAGAAAATATGTCATTATTTCTTTAACTATTGCTCATGGTTGATTGAATTATGGATATTCATATCACAGATATTCCAAGAGGTTGGTGATATCAAGCTGCCAAATCCTTTTCCAAGGCTAACCTATACGGAGGCAATGAATCGCTATGGAACAGATAGGCCTGACCTTCGTTTTGATTGGCAGCTGAAAGATGTGAGTACCTTTATCCTTTCTGAATGGCCCATGTTACTGTGATAACTAAAATAATAAATTCACAGCTAGTACTATCGCTTCATCCTTTTCTTACTGTTAAAATGCAGGTTAGTGATGCATTTTTGGGCAGTAGCTTCAAGATTTTTGCAGATACATTAGAAAACGGGGGTGTCATCAAGGCATTATGTGTTCCTGGTGGTGCCAAAGAATTTTCAAATACTGACCTAAAGAAAGGAACTGTCTACACTGAAGCTTCCAAAGCTGGAGCCAAGGGCCTGCCTTTTCTCAAAGTTATGGACAATGGTAAAATAATTTTTGCACTCTTTTGGTTGATAAACTTTTTGGCCTGGCCAATGGATTTGTTTTGTGGTTTAATTGGTCTGCTACTCACAGGAGAGCTTGAAGGAATTGGTCCACTCGTGTCAAGTCTGAAACCTGAAAAGAAAGAGCAGTTGTTGAAACATCTAGATGCAAAATCAGGTGATCTTATCCTGTTTGCACTGGGTGAGCAATCAGCGGCTAATCGAATTCTTGGCGGATTAAGATTATTTATTGCTCATAAGCTGGAAGTGATAGATACAGTAAGTCTGTGAATATGAATGCTATTTTATTGAGATTCTGTGCCTCTTCGCCTTTCTGTATTACCTTCTGAGAGCAGTCCTGAACTCCTGATCATCTGCTTTAGTTATGCTCCTGATATCTTCATCTACATTTTCTGTTTTCTTTATGCTAGTCAGCACATTCAATTCTTTGGGTGACGGATTTTCCAATGTTTGAATGGAACAGTGATGAGCAGAGATACAAGGTTAGGTTTTCTTCTATGTATCTTCTTTCAAAAATTACAACTGATTACTCCTTCACTCTTTTCCAAAACCAGAATGAATACTCTTTAAGCATGGCTGTATCACACTATTTAAAGAACTGCCATTTTGTTGACTGCTCAGACTTCAATTATTTTGTAGAATGTTGATTGTAGTAGTTACTAAAGCACACCATTAATGCACATTACTAAATTAGGATACTGAGTTATATTCTTCAAAAAGGAAATAACATACTGTATAGTATCACCAGAATGCAGACCATTGGTTAATGATGTCCTGAAATTTGTTAATGGCATGCGAACAGGTTATATAGTATTAACAAACAAATTTAAGGGCCAATATCAGATAATAACATTGACAAGTCTCCAGAATGCAAATTTGATTGCAATGTCACGGAAGGTTTGAGGCAAACATACACAGTTTTACATGTTCAATCTAAATTTTCATAGGGATATCAATAGCAAAATTTACAAAATGGGTAATCAGCTTACCAACTATCATGGATTGTCATTAATGCTTACAGTGAATGAGCATTGCTCTCCTGAACAACTGAGAAGGAAAAACAGTTAAATGTAAGAAATTTAGACACTGGTAAAACAGAGAATTGACATGTAACTCAAAGTAAAGATTGTCTAGTGTTTTGCGTGCTCTGAGCATCTCCATTGTTCTCATAGGCACTACACCATCCTTTCACTGCACCAAATCCTGAAGATATGAATGATCTACCATCAGCTCGAGCCTTGGCTTATGACATGATTTACAATGGAGTGGAGGTACTTTCACTGCATCAAGTTTCTTGCATGTACCTTGTTCAGTACATACTAGTTCAGAAAAGGGTCCAAGATTGCACATGCTCTTTTACATGATTTATATAGTAGAAAATTAAGTACATATTCTCCTTGATGCTAAATCTTGTGTAAGCATTGAAGCACAAGTCTTAATAAAGTCTTGGGGTTGAGGTATCGTAATGCATGTGGACTGTATCCATACATGGCACTTGCTCTTCAACATTTATTGAAGACATTCTTTTAGTTTAAATATGGATTATGATAACATTATAGCCCTTTCTACAAGTCTATCTGTATTTGTTCATTGTAATGTGATTTAAAATCTCAGATGCTAAATACTCATCTCAAATTGACCATGACAGATAGATGTTAAATTAATTCGTAAGACTGGTTGGCTGGTTTCTTTTGAGTTTAGACCCTTTTTCTGTTATAATAGCCAATGAAACAAGGTGTGCAGACTGCAGAGTCTGATCTGATACATCAATAAAAGTTGTGTATCTTTATATGTACTGGAATTTATGTAAAGATCTATGTAGAAAATCATAACATGCATCTTTTTTGTTCTGCATGTTATAAATATAGATTGGAGGAGGCAGCTTGAGGATATACAAAAGCGATGTACAACAAAGGATTTTTGAGATCATCGGTATCTCACCTGAGCAGGTATTATATTTGACACTTCATACTATTGAGAGTACCATGCTTTCAATTTTCAATTTGTAGATTGATCGATAATTTTTTTAAAAGTAATTAATGTTATGCTGAGATGAAATAAGAGCGTTAGGCCATATGTGCATGCTTTTTATTCACTGGACATGGAATGGCATAATTGTGAAGAAATACCTCCAGATTTAGATTGTCTGAGACTGTAGTCTTGTTTTGTGTGGCAAAGGTGCATGCTGTCATTCATAAGCCAGTGTTTTTATCTATAGCTCAATTCAAGCATGCCTTAATATTCAAGGTAAATGATCATAAATTATGCTGGATGCATCTAGAAAGGTTCAATGTTGAGTGTCAAGACTAGAGAGTAAAGAAACATCAAATGCAGTGATATAGTACCTGGCAGTTTATGACCATAATATCCTACTGTGATTCGTTAAAAAAAATCCTACTGTGAGTTTTGAGTACCTTATGTCACTTATTTTCATTATTAGGAGACATTTGGATGCAGGAATTATGTAAAAAATACCAGTATTTATCCATTCTATTCAAACTTGTTAATATAGAAAACATGCTGTACCTTTTGCATTTTGCTGAGCTCTAAAATACCGAAATTGCAATGCAGGCAGAGGAAAAATTTGGCTATCTTTTAGAATGTTTTGACATGGGTGCTCCTCCTCATGGTATGCTATGTTCAACCACTGAACTCCATGTACATATTTTTGGATTAGATTTGAGATTTTGGATCGCACACTGAACTTTCTATTACTACTATATGCTTGTATGTTTCATTAAGCCCTTGTTTAGTTCCAAACTTTTTCTTCAAACTTCCAACTTTTCCATCACATCAAAACTTTCCTACACGCCTAAATTTCTAACTTTTCCATCACATCGTTCCAATTTCAACCAAACTTTTAATTTTAGCGTGAGCTAAACACACCCTAAGACATTATTTTTCCACAAACAAGAGCAATCTTTCAAATCAATCCTACTTCTTGCTATAACCACACCATCAGATTTTGGACAGCATATTGATTCTAAGATGCTTTAATAAATGCAAGCGTTAGTGATATGCTTCTTGCATATTCAAGAAAAAAAACGTCAGCGTTTATGCTTCTACCTGCGTATTGCCATGTACTCATGTGTTATAGTATGTCTAGTTCCATTCTGCTTTTAGTTTTGGAATGTTGAGCTCAAATTCCACCTAATTTTTATACCATGGCAGGAGGAATTGCCTATGGGTTAGATCGTTTGGTGATGCTTTTGGCTGGTGAAAATTCAATCCGGGATGTGATTGCTTTCCCAAAGACTACGACTGCTCAATGTTCACTCACCAAAGCGCCATCTCCTGTAGATCCACAGCAATTGAAGGATCTTGGCTTCCGTACGTGAAGTGAGTGCACTGCTTGTAACAAGGTTTGAGTTATATAGGAACATCCATTGTTTACACCGGGTACCCAACCTGTCACAGCACATTCACCTTTTGCGAATGTGCTTCTGCTCTCGAGAAATTTTGACCATGGATAGGCTGGTTGTCCATCTCATGAATCCAATAAAAAAAATTTAAAGCAGATCAATTTCTTCGTGACTATTGTCGGATAGCTTGTCAAGTGCCCAAGCTATTTGGCTGTTGAGTTACGCTGATAAACAGTAGAAAAATTTGTATGAGGCAATTAGAAATAATTTGAGTAAAAAAAAGTCGTATGTGTTGTTCGTGGTTTATAAAGCCAAGTCCTCACCAACATTTTCGTTGGCAAGAAACCAGCAAGTCAAGCTTAGAGTAGTTATAGGTCATGTACCCCTGACGGATGACGACTGACATGAAGATGGTAAGTTCGACTATTTAGAATTTTACTCTCTCCATCCTAAACTAAAATATTTGACACCGTTGACTTTTTTAAAAAGTTTGACCGTTCGTCCTATTCAAAAAAATTTAAGTAATTATTAATTCTTTTTATATCATTTGATTTATTGTTAAATATACTTTTATATATACATATAGTTTTACACATTTTACAAAAGTCAAATATGTTTAGAAAAGTTAACGGCGTTAAACATCTAGGAAACATTTAGGAAAAGAGGGAGTAGATCGATATGTTTAGGATAAGTTGAGCTTTTGTGATGCATTGCTCGTGTGTTGCATGATGCATCCCTACCTACAAGGAGTATCGTCTTTTATTTTGCTTTTATACCTTTAGACTTCACTATACTACTACTCAAGTATCTACTACCCAAGTTCGATCGGGCATGGTCGGTAACTCGGTATATACTCCTGTATGCTGTATGGCTGTATTGATGGATGATGGTTCAGCTCGAAGGTGTACTTGTAGCGAACTACTAGTATGTGTGCAGTTCCAGGCGCTTAACTAGTTTGGTGTTTGCCTCGGTTGCATCTGATTACCGACCAATTTTCCGAAAAAAATTTAGAGCCGTAAAAAATCTTTTGCTTCCGCTCAGAGGTTGCTTGCCAGCAAAATAAAAATCGTCATGCGTTCAGTTCGTGCGCTCATCACGCACTAACGCTGCTGTATGCATTGCTACCCACGCACTGTAATAAATCTGTAATGACACAAGTACTATCTGCGTCTGTAATCTGCACGCTGTACGACGCCCTCTCGCATCACCTCATCTCAAAACCCACTACCGCACGCAGAAGGCGAAGAAACCTTATACTATGGCACTGTTTAAATCCCGTTCTGAAATTTTTCACTTTATCACATCGAACGTTTGTACACATACTTCGAGTATTAAATATGGACGAAAAAACCAATTACGTAGTTTGTGTGTAAATTGAGAGACGAATCTTTTAAGTCTAATTGCGTCATGATTTTACAACATGGTGTTACAGTAAACATTTGCTAATGATGGATTAATTAGGCTTAATAAATTCGTCAAGCAGTTTACATGCGGATTATGTAATTTGTTTTGTTATTAGACTACGTTTAAAACTTCAAACATATGTCCGTGTATCCGATGTGACACGCCAAAACTTTACACCCCTAGATCTAAACACCCCCTATGTTTTGGTT
This sequence comes from Oryza meridionalis, assembly GCA_000338895.3. Classification (NCBI taxonomy): domain Eukaryota; kingdom Viridiplantae; phylum Streptophyta; class Magnoliopsida; order Poales; family Poaceae; genus Oryza; species Oryza meridionalis. The sequence continues at coordinate 2,571,286 of CM002524.2, forward strand.
CAGAGCAGCTCTAAGAGACTCTCCAATATACTTTCTAAGCTAAATTTGGCTATTTTTTTTTTAAAAAAAATCCACTCCAACAGCCTCTCTATTAGAATGGCTAAGCTAAATGACTAGCCAAACTTATCCCCTCAATGGCCAAATTTGGCCAGCCCAACCTGCCTTGCCATTGGTGGACCCCACGCTGAAGAGGCTTTTCCCTCCCGCAGTAGCACTACCCGCGTCGGTTGAGAGCAGTGAAGGGGGAGGATGTGGCGGTGGGGCAGCACGACGGCGAGCGCACCCGCGGTCTCCTGCTTGTCGGCCGCCGGCGTCAAGGAGTGGAGAGAGAAGCGTGTTTCCGCCACCGCCTCAGTTCCCAGCCACATCCGCCGGCGTCTTCTTCCTTCTCGGCAAGGAGCGGATCCGCTATCGTCATTGCCTTGCGCGAACGAATTCGCCGTCGCCACCGCTGTTGACTCGCGCACACGGATCGGCCGAGGCGGAGACGGAGGCGAACGAGGACATAGGGGAGGAGGGGCGAGGCATGGGAGGGACCGGGGACGGGAAAAGGGGGAGAAAATGAGGAAGAAGAAAGAGTTGAGGCTGACATGCATGTTCCACTGTCACGTCCTCAGAATAGAAAGGATGAAAGGAGAGGCTGTTGGAGTAAATAACAAATTTGACTTGTTAATTAAATGAAGAGTTGGCCAAATAGATAGTTGGAGAGTGATTCGGAGAGACTGTCTGGAGATGCTCTTAGGGCCTGTTTGGGGGAGCTTTAGATTCTGAGAAGCAGCTGTTTGGTAGCCAGCTTCTGAGAATCTGGAAAAGCTCTGAAACCCAGCTTCTCCAGCTTTTGGCTTCTTAGTTCATTTTTCAGAATATGTAACTACAAATTCTTAGAAGCTGTAGACTGTTTGGGACAGCTTCTAGCAGAAGCAGCTTTTGGGAAAAGCTGCAACTGGGACAAGCTCCCCTAAACAAATCCTTAGGCTCGAAGAGGCGCTGCCTCTCGTGTATTGCCGACCCCGGACCATAAGGATCACGAGCAGGCGGCCGCCGCCGAGACGTGTGCTGCTCAGAGCCTCGGATCACCCACCCGCTTGCTGAAGCGCTAGTACTAGCGTACTACCAGTAGTAGTGTGAGTCTTTTACCCGTATGCCATTAAAAAAGTTGGAGGTTACGCGTGTGCCACAAAAAAGTTTTGAGTCACCTGTATGCCATGACACAAACTTTCGTTCACCCGTGTGCCATTCCATCCACCTTTTGTTAGAGAATGAGCTCTGACATGTGGGACCCACGTATAAAAATGACTAAATTGCCCCTGAAGCATTTTCATCTCTACTACTCCTCTCTTGTGCCCTAGCCTAGCCGTCGCCGCCGCCGCCGGTCGTTGCCGCCGCCGGTCGTCGCCGTCGCCGGCACGCTGCCACCGCCGCCTCGCCTCGCCGGCACGCCGCTGCAGCCGCCGGTCGTCGCCGTTACCGGCACTCCTTGTCTATCCGCCGCCTCCGCCGCCACCTTGCCTCGTCTATCCACCGCCGCCTCTCTAGCCGCCGCCGGTCGTCGCCGTCGCCGGCACGTCGCCTCGCCTCGCCGGCAGGCATGCCTCGCCTCGCTGGCACGCCGCCGCCGCCGCCTCGCCTCGTCTATCCGGCGGCGCGCCTCTAGCCGCTGCCGCCACTGCCGGTCGTCGCCGTGGCCGATCGTCGGCGCCAATGGCGGCCCCTGCCGGCGCTGATTCCTTCCATTAGCAAGGGCAAAATAGATATTTCAAACCTCCGTTTGTCTCTGTCAGTGCTGATTCCATCTAAAGTGGCGCACAGGTAAAAGAAAGTTTGTCTCATGGCATACATGTAACTCAAAACTATTTTGTGCCACACACGTAACCTCCAACTTTCTTAATGGCATAGGGGTAAAAGACTCTACTCCCTCCGTTTAACAATGTAAGTCATTCTAGCATTTTCCACATTTATATTGGTGTTAATGAATCTAGACATATATATCTATCTAGATTCATTAACATTAATATGAATATGGGAAATGCTAGAATGACTTATATTGTGAAACGGAGGAAGTAGTAGTGTAGGCGGAGAAAAGCAGTTGGCAAAGATCGCGCAATGGCAGCCTCCACCACCGCGCTGAGCATGAAGCTGCTCGTCGACACCAATGCCCAGCGCGTGCTGTTCGCAGAGGCGAGCAAGGGTGTCGTCGACTTCCTCTTCTCCCTGCTGGCGCTGCCGGTCGGCACGACCGTCAAGCTGCTCGGGAAGGACTCCATGGTCGGCTGCGTCGGCAACCTCTACGCCAGCGTCGAGAGGCTGGACGATACCTACGTCCAGGCCGACGCCGCCAAGGACGCGCTGCTCAGCCCCGTTGTGCTCTCTCCGACGGCCAGCTCCAACACCTCCGTGCTGCGCTTGCCGGCCCCGTCTTCTTCGCAGCCCAAGAGCTTCTTCAGATGCGGCTCCTACAACTGTGTCCACTACGTGACGGACGTGAGCGGCGTCAGGTGTCCGTCCTGCGGCAGCCAGATGGCAACGGCATGCACGTATGCCGCACCAACCGCTGCCCAGAAGCTGCAGGCTGCTGCAGCCGAAGGGGCGGCGAAGGGGTTCGTGCAGGGCATCGTGACGTACACGGTGATGGACGACCTCACCGTGTCGCCCATGTCGTCCATCTCCAGCATCACGCTGCTCAACACGTTCGCCGTCAAGGACCTGGGCGCGCTCAAGGAGAAGACCGTGCAGCTCGGCTACACTGAGGTGATATATATATATATATATATATACTAAATTACTACTCGTAATCATCATTCATCAGTCACCACTCCTCTTCTCTTTCTCTGTTTTACTGCTTTGCATGTACACGGTGCCATGTCCGTGATGCTGCATATATGTTGTGTTTGTGTTTTGTAGGGCCTGGCGATCCTGAGGGCCTCGCTGCAGTCCAAGACCGTTCTCAGCGACGTGTTCCTTGCCAGGCAGCCTGCAAAGCAAGCCTGAATTCTACTACAAGTACTTCAACATCGCTGGCGACGTCAAAATGCAAGCCACCTCGATCGATTAGTAGTTAACTATACGACGGTATTAGTCTTTTGTGATGCCTGTAAATTAATGCGTACTACTAGTAGTATCTTGTGCCGTCGTGGGTGGGGGGCGCTGATCCGCGACCAGTCGCGCGGCCGCGCGCGCGCGCGATCAGCTGCCCCCCCTCTACTATACATACTATATGTATACAAACGTGTGTACATATATATAATTTTTATATGTATACACTTTTAATGTATAAAAGATACACATGTATATAAAGTTTGTGTATATATATATAAAAAATCTAAAATATACGTGTATACAAACTTTGTATATGTGTATACAAAGTTGGTATACATATGTATAAAAACCAAAAAATACATGTATACAAACTTTGTATACATGTATATAAAAGTTTGCATACGTGTATACAAAATTTATATACACGTATGTAAAGTTTGTATTTGTATGTATACAAAGTTTATATACGTATATACAAAATTTATATACGTCTATATAAAATTTGTATTTGTATGTATACAAAGTTGTATACATACGTATTAAAAAGGAAAAACAGAAAAATATACGAGAAGAAAAAAAAAAAGAAAACCGGAAAAGTTACGGAAGAGAAAAAAAACAGAAAAAACAAAAAAAAAAGGAAACCGTACGCCGAAAAAAAAGCGGACCGTACGAGTGCTGTCGCATGATGAAGAGTCTTTTGTTTTTGCTAGTAGGTTGCTGAAGCCTGAAGCAATGTGGGATGTTCAAGCAATACTCGTATAGTAGTGTGCGTAGAAGTCCCCCTTAATCTGTGTGAATCAGGACTCGCCGCTGGTAAGAATCACCATGTGTACTACTGTACTGCTGTTTCTAATGCTACCGCTGTTTCTAATGTGCTTGACTGTTCTTGATTTGCTTGCCTCTGAAACTCTCAATTTGATCCGGTGTTGTCCGGTTTTCCTTTGCTTTTGGACTGGACCGGTCGAGGCTTGCATCTCTTTTGCTCGAGCAATCTATGAACTCTCGCCGTTCCTGTCTGGTTCAGTTCAAGCAGCAGCAATGCTCAGAAGAACTCGAAATTTCTTTCTCCTTAATGAAGAATTTGGACTGAATTCGAAATAATTTCCACATGAGCATGACATAGACTACATAAATTTTAAAGGCCTCCTACAAGAACGTCGCAGAAATCAACCAACGCATCATGCTTCTGTTTGGTGGTAAAGTTCTTTCAAAAGTAGATCTGTTTTCTTGACATTAATCTGAACTGAACTAGACGTCAAAATCATGTGGCATCGGCGGCGCGCTCTTCTCCATCTGGACTGCGGCGGCGGCGTCTTTCTTCTCGCTCGTTGCTCGGGCGTCGACGTTCTTGTCGCCGGATCTATGGTGCTTGTCGCCGGCACGAGCCTTCTTCTTCCTGTTCAGGAAGACATCTGTCAACACGGTCTTGGACTGCAACGATGCCTTCAGAATCTCCAAACCCTGCAAATTGGCATCAAAACAAAGTACATTTCGATGGGTTTATAAAAAAAATAAGTAGCAATGTTTTAAATAGCGGGAGCGGTTAGCTTCTCAAACAATTATAGCGGCAGCTATAGCAGGCTAAATAGAGCTATAGCGGCTAAATTATATATGAGAGCAAATAGCGGGAGATAACGGTAGTTTAGCAGGAGATTTAAAACCCTGATAAGTAGTACTTCCTCCATCCTAAAATGTTTGACACCGTTGACTTTTTTTAAAATGTTCATCTTATTAAAAAAATTTAAGTAATTATTAATTTTTTTTCTACCATTTAATTTATTGTTAAATATACTTTTATGTATACATATAGTTTTACACATTTCACAAAAGTTTTTGAATAAGACAAACGGTCAAACATATTTAAAAAAGTCAACGGCGTCAAACATTTAGAGAAGGAGGGAGTAGTAAATTAGTATGGAGAATTCGATAAAGAATTTTTCCGGTTAATATATCACCTCCTGGTAGCCAATCTTAACCGTCTTCTCCTCGAGAGCGGAGAGGTCCTCGACGCCGAGCTTGCTGAGCAGCGCGATGCTGGAGATGCTCGACATGGGCATGAAGGTGAGGTCGTCCATGACGGTGTACGTCACCACGTCCCGCACGAACCCTTTGCCAGTCTGGGCGGCGGCGAGGCAGGTCGAACAGCGGCAGCCCGTGTCCGACGACATCCCCGCGCCGAAGGGCGGGAACGCCGCCTTCAGAGACGGCAGAGACGGGGTCGGCGGCCGGATGGACGAACACTGGTATGCCGGGTGGCCCGGCGGCGGCGGCGGCGGAGGAGGAGGAGCAACGTACGGCGCCTGGACGCGCGGGGGCTGGACGAGCGACGGGAAGCCACCGGCGGTGGCGGCGAGGCAGGGGTGCGCCGGCGCCGGGTTCAGCAGCGCGTCGCGCGCCTCCGCGCTCTGCATGTACGCGGCGTCCATCCTCCTCACGCTGGCGTACACGTTCGCGACGCCGCCGAGCGCGTTCTCGCCCGCGAGCAGCTTGACGACGGCGCCGACCGGCATGGCGAGGAGCCCGACGAGGAAGTCGACGACGTCCTTGCCGGCCTCGGCGAAGAGCACGACCTGGGCCTCCTTGGCGATGAGCAGCTTGATGGTCGGCGTCGTCGACGGCGCCGCGTCCGCCGAAGCGCACGACGACGGCGCGGCGGCGGCGTTGCCCATGTCGTTGCTGCTTCAACCAAGCGCCGCGTCGCGTACGTAAAACCCTCGCAGGATCAGATCGCTTTGTATAGTTGTTAAGTCGAGCAAATTTTCACGGAATATATGGAGCGTGAAACCGATTGGTGCACGATTGCCAACAACCGCGATCTTTCCGTATATTTGATTTTGTAATTTTCCATTATCTCTATGTATATTTGTATTCTGCATTGTTTCAAGGAAAAACGATATGATAACCATAGCGAATTCGACGGTAGATATGATAGGCAATTGCTATGCACGCGGATATTACGAATCTGACGATAAATCTGTAAAACCTACCAGTATGGTTCTAACCCGGTAATCCGGTGTAAATCTTGTTCCTCTTCCACTGTCCAATCCAATTGCCAAAGCAGCGGCCACTCCGCCTGCGCACGCGGTCCTCCTCCAAGCGGTGCCTGTCGAGCTCGATTTTCAGAGCCAGAGCCCACCTGATCCCGTAAAGGCCGGCGTAGATAGATCGTCGCGGGGCGGCCCATGCCTCCCTCTACCGTGGGCCGTGAGCGTGGAGAACACTGAGGCCCGTAGGCCGACCATCGTTAGGTTAGATGGGCTGAGACGACTGTGCGTTTGGCGGTTTGGGCCATGTGTCAGTAGTCTGACACGACACCTTGCTAGGTGGCTGCTCGGCTCCCAATTCGTATGCTCTCCAGTCTCCACGAATCCAGGTCACCAGGTAGCTGCGTCGAAGCTACACTCACATGCAACTTGCAAGTCAAACCTGTGACAAGCTAATGCTGACAACTCAACGTTGTTGTCTTGTTGATAGGCACGTCAGATATATATTTTCTTCGATCTAAAATAACTCAACCTGAAAAAGATGAAATATATAGTAGGGAAATTATTTTATTTGGTACCTAGGAGGTTTGATATCTGGGTGTATGAATATAGTTTAAACAATTATATAAAAATTCATAAAATTTAATAAGATAGATTATAATAATATAAGATACTGTAGAAACATGCATGCAAATCTAAATTCGATATATACATAAAGAAAATAAAAATATATATTTGTGTTATACGTGTACTATTCACTGTCTAAATTTTTTATTGTTTTTGTTTCTCTAGATCTAGATGCTTTGCATGTTTTTTTATAGTTTTATATAATCCCAATTGACGTTACTTATTTTTTTTTATTTTTCATAACTATTTCATGGTGTCATAATATCTAAGTGCGAAAAATTTATATCTATATATCCTAGTAAAAAGAATATTATATTAGAATATATCTCATCCTCCTAATTATATCCCTTCCTCTCTTGATGGGTTATTAATTGATTTCCAGTACAAAGAATATTATATCCTTCCTATCTTGATGGGTTATTAATTGATTCTCTACTGGTTTTATTTTATAAATACTCCTTCTATATCAATAAAAAAATTAAAAAAAATATATATTTTAGTATTAAAAATCTAGATATATCTCTATCCAGATACTATAATATACTCCCTCCGTACTCATAAAGGAAGAATGTTTAAGTCAAAACTTGAGAATATAAATCATGAATAACTGTAAAAATTATATGAATAGATTTGTCTTGAAAAATACTTTCATAAAAGTATACATATATTATTTTTTAATAAATATTTTTGTAGAAAAAATAAGTTAAAGTTGTGTTTTGGAGACCGTGTCGCTGTCCAAAACGACTTTCTTTATACGGAGGGAGTAATATAATGTATCACATTTTTTAAGGACAGAAGGAATAGATGGTAGAGATAAGATAGACATCAAGCCGATTCACTCGTGTTCCGTGATTAATCAGATTATGATTATTATCGCATTGAGCTATATATACACGCTTTCAATGCACACTCACCGAAGTCAACGACCTTCGCTGCTTAAATGCACCGCAAATGCACATTACCATTTCCGTCCATTCATCACACACAACCAGACTCCGATCGACCTCGTCTCGTCGAGCACCATGTCCGGCTCCGGCGACGCAGCACCGCCGCCGCCGCACGTCGTGGAGGACTTCTTCGGCGTCATCCAGCTCCTCAGCGACGGCTCCGTCGTGCGCGCCGACGACGCCGCCCTCCTCCCCATGCCCGAACTCCAGGACGTCCCCGGCGTTCAGTGGAAGGACGCCGTGTACGACGCGACGAACTGGCCGCCGCCGCCGCCGCCGCCGGTGACGATGGAGGTAAGCTCCCCGTGCTCGTCTACTTCCACGGCGGTGGCTACTGCATCGGCGCCCTCGACCAGTCCCCCTTCCACACCTTCTGCCTCCGCGCCGCCGACGAGCTCCCGGCCGTCGTGCTCTCCGTCCAGTACCGCCTCGCCCCGGAACACCGTCTCCCCACGGCCATCGACGACGGCGCAGCGTTCTTCTCCTGGCTGCGCGGCGCCGGCAGTGCGGATCCATGGCTCGCGGAGTCGGCCGACCTCGCGCGGACGTTCATCTCCGGCGTGTCGGCCGGCGCCAACCTGGCCCACCACGTCGCCGTTCGCGTCGCCTCGGGGGGCCAACCCGTGGTCGCCGACGTCGACCCGGTGGTGCGCGTCGCCGGGTACGTCCTCCTCGACGCGTTCTTCGGCGGGGTCGAGCGCACGGCGGCGGAGGCCAACCCGCCGGCCGACGTGTCCCTGCTGACCGTCGAGATGGCCGACCAGTTCTGGCGCCTGGCGCTGCCGGCGGGGGCGACCAGGGACCACCCGGTGGCGAACCCGTTCGGCCCGGAGAGCCCCAGCCTGGAGGCGGTGGCGCTGCCGCCGGCGCTCGTCGTGGCGTCCGGCGGCGACGTGCTCTACGACCGCGTGGTGGGCTACGCGGCGAGGTTGAAGGAGATGGGCAAGGCGGTGGAGCTCGTCGAGTTCCAGGGAGCGCAGCATGGCTTCTCGGTGATACAACCATGGAGCCCAGAAACCAGCGAGGTCATCCAAGTCCTGAAGCGATTTGTTCACAAGGCGATACGCCCAGGTGAGGGTTGAAAAGGACAAGGCAAAATTGAGTGGGATAATATCCACTCTTGTTTACTTTTAATTTCAACATTTGTGTTTTGTTTGGGTTATAAAAGTGTTTGTTAAATATCCATTATCTAAAAATAAAAAATATAAAAGTGTTTGTTTAAGACTACGGTGTGCACGGTTGCCTTGTTCACTTCTCCAAGTTATTTTCTTGTTTGAATGGGGATTTTTTTTTTTGAAAATTCAAGGGGGGGGGGGGGGGGGGGGGGGGCTTCCCCACCTGAATTCATTGATAAAAGAAAAGTACAGAGAGTCCAATTATACATCAAGAGATCGGATAGAGGAGGAAAAGAGGGACTTCCACGTCGAGATTACATGTCGGTCATCTAACCTAAGTCTATCAGCCCACAAGGAAGCTTCAGAAACACACATAGCATACACTCGTGAAGAGAAGCGTCCTCATGTCTGAAGACAACACCATGACGATGATTCCATAGACACCAAAAACAGAGAAGGTAGAACATTCTAAAATGTTTCTTGTGGATTTGTCGAGGCTGTGGAAGAGAAGCCAGCTCGCCCACCGACCCAATGCCGATTTGAATGTGTAGGTTGCCCCAGAAGGCGGTAGCAAATGGGCAGTGCAAGCACAAATGTGAAGCCGTTTCTTCTTCAGCTGCAGAGATCACAGATAGGAGAAGCCACAATTGTTTTCGTATGGATGTTTCTTTTTGTTGGGAGCCGATCTTTAGCTAGAAGCCAGGCAAAAAATTGGACTTTAAGTGGAGCTTTGTTGGTCCAGATGAACTTTCAATTGGGGCAAGGTTGGGAATCACTGCATTGGGCAAGATATATATGGCACGTTTTCAAGATGACACGTTTGAATGGGGATGGTTTGAACATTTCATCCAATTTCCTTTTTATGGTGCTTATATAGCTGGGTGGACCTCATATCCAGGAATACTTTTTCCGGTAGAAAGTAGCCATTGAATGCCTCTGTGTGTAACAGATGTCCTGAATCCTGATAGCATTTTTGTGTATGACTGTATGGTACTAGTTTCATCGTTTGACCTAATAAGTTTTAAAACAATTTATTAATTAGAAAAAAATTGTCTTTCATATATATGTGCATGTGAAAAATGATAAAAAAGCCTCAAAATCTATTCTAAATTCACTTTAAAATTCAAATTTTGATTGCGGCTAATAACCAATAACAAACAATGTGGTTTTAGTATTGTTTAGGACATCCATTTTACATGCGACAATATTTTAGTAATTCGCTACAATTTTCTCTCTTTTTCCGAGACATCTATTTTTTCAAACTGCTAGGTATAAAATCACATAAATTTGAAGTTTGGATTAGTTATGGCAAGGTATGCGATAAGATTAGCTCAAGCCTGTTGGTGTAGCACAGTTACACCCCTTCATAATCCATTAGCTAGATTGAACTTGCGAAACAATAATATGTACACCTTGATGCTTGGTCCATTTGGAACGAAAGGAACAACCGTGTGTTCAACAATTGCACACGGTTATGGCCTAAGGTTGTTGGTTTTGTTGCAGCCATGGTGCAAGAAACCACCCTTTGGCGGCATGCCCATCCCTTGTCACCCACACTCCCTCGGGGTAGTATACTCGGTCGCTAGGTCGTCACATTGTTAGCGAGAGAATAGCCTCAAGTATTTTTTTTTTCGTTTCTTTCATTTTCCTTTCCTTTCCTCCCCAACCCCTCTCTCTCCTTAATTTTTTCTTTCATTTTCCTTTCCTTTTCTCCCCAACCCCTCTCTCTCCTTAATTTTTGTTTAATTGTTTATGTAAATTTTATTTCTTTTAATGTAAAAGTGCGCAATCCTTTTGTGTATTTAAAAAACAATATGTAGGACGATAATTCATAGGGTTCCAAATCAACCAAGGGCACGCGTAGGACACTACCTAGGTAGTATACTCTGCTTGTGTGGGTAAGCAGAGTCCAACACCCAGTTATTCAAGAGACATGTAGATCGTTCTAGCCTTCAAGCTTGCCTACCTAGGAAGCAGGCTTCAGGCCAATGAAAACGTCAGTCAGGACAGTCTTGGATTGCAGGGAAGCCTTAAGAATCGCCAGACCCTGCAGAGAAACAACAAATACATGCATACCGCCTAAAACCAACTGATATTAAGTTCCAATAATCAAGTAGAGTCATGTGTACGGTTACGAATGTAATCACCTCAGTGTAGCCGAGCTGCACGGTCTTCTCCTTGAGCGCGCCCAAGTCCTTGACCGCGAACCTGTTGAGCAGCGTGATGCTGGAGATGGACGACATGGGCGCCACGGTGAGATCGTCCATCACCGTGTACGTCACGATGCCCTGCACGAACCCTCCTCCTTTCGCCCCTTCGGCGGCGGCGTTCTGCGTGTTCTGATCTTGGCCGCCGGCAACATAGGTGCATGCCGTTGCCATCTGGTTGCCGCAGTTAGGACACTTCGTGCCGCTCGCGTTCGTCACGAAGCTTCTGCAGGCGTTGCTGCTGTAGCTGCATCTGAAGAAGCTCTTGCTTGACTGCGCAGAAGACGGCGCCGGCAAGCGGAGGACGGAGGTGTTGGAGCTGGCCGCCGGCGAGAGCACGACCGGGCTGAGCAGCGAGTCCTTGGCGGCGTCGGCCTGGACGAAGGCGTCGTCGAGCTTCTCGACGCTGGCGTAGAGGTTGCCGACGCAGCCGACCATGGAGCCCTTCCCGAGCAGCTTGATGCCCGAGGCGATCGGCAGCGCGAGGAGGGAGAGGAGGAAGTCGACGACGTCCTTGCGTGCCTCGGCGTACAGCACGCGCTGCGCCTTGCTGTCGATCAGGAGTGTCATGCTCATCAGATCGCTACTTGCCTTTTGGCTGGTTGTTTCAGAAGCCATTTTCGCAGTAGTTGCAGTGGAATTTTTTTCATTTTTAATTTTTTTTAATATCTACAGAAATAATCTGTCAGCGAAAAAAATTACAAGAATAGACCCTGCCGCCCCAACAGAGGGCGGCAAGCTGACGTGGCAGACGGGGGAGGGACGGGCGGTGACGGAGAGAGGGTTTTTTGCAGGAAAACCCTTGCCGCCCTCTGTTGGGGCGGCAAGGGGTCCCAATGCAAAAAACCCCTCTGTTGGCCATTTTGCATTGGGACCCCTTGCCGCCCTCTGTTGGGGCGGCAGGCCTCGTTGCCTATAAAAGGCCTGCCGCCCTTGCCCCCAGCCCTCATTCCTCCCCTCATAACTCCAGTTAAAAAAAAACCAGAAGGGGGAGGAGAAGAAAAGAAGGAGCGAAGCCCTGCCGGATTCAGACACCGATTTCAGGTAATATTCATAGATCCTATATGTGACTATTAAGTTTACTACTGTGTATTTTTTAAAACTTTGTTTGAATAAATGTATTATATTTTTAGGGTTTTAGTTGTACTAATCTAGAACTGCGTATTGTAGATATCGGTAAATACGTAGATCTGCTAGTTTGAAATCAATACTTTACCATTACATTGGCGTACACGAGAAGATATTACGTTGTAGGTGTTTATTGCATGAAAAAATAATATGATCTAGTTATTTCGTTGACAGATATGTCGAACAAACAAATATTTCAAGTTTACCATGGCCTAGAAAACGTCCGTTACGGGCCAACTAGGGTAGATCTGTCAGAATTTATTGTATCAGAAAGGGGAATTGATAGCCCGGCAGAGAGGAATGTACCTTCTATAAAAGGATGGTTGATGAGGGGCTTGAGAGTTGATCCACAGACTAGTGACATAACAATCAATGTTATAGTAAGTCGGGCAACTGAGGGTTTTTATTGGGAACTAATGCAAGTTCAAAACTCTCGAATGTGGAGATGGTATATGGAGAATGCATTGCAACACGGGTGGCCTCTAGCTATGGTTCTGTTTGTTCACCCGAAGGATCCAGGTGTGCAGATGAACATGGATGATGGCGAGGGACCAAGTGCTGAAGTAAATGAGAGTTATGTGGAAGAGGCCAACGCACGAGAGGAAGGGGGCGTAGTAGCTCCAGTGGGCATTCAACCCGGTGATGGAGTGGCCGATGAGGGGGAGACTGTCGGTGCCATTGTGGATGAAATGAAGAGAGAGGATTCTGACAACGAGCGTGTGGAGGAAGGTGATTCGTCAGATGATGAGACGGATATTAATCCAGCCGAATGGGCTAGTCAGGATTTTTCTGGTCTGGTCGTATCTGAAGAGGATAGTGTGAGATGGGAGTACAAAGAAAATGAGGTTATTCAGGGAGCGATTTATAATAGAGCAGAAGATATGAAGGAGGCGGTAAAGCATTTTGCAGTGTCACTTTATAGAGAGTTTTGGGTTGCCAAGTCGAACCGATCACAATATGAAGTTCGGTGTGTTAAGGAAAAAGATGGTTGTCCCTAGAGAGTGCACGCTTATAAGGGAAAATGGAAGGATTACTGGACAATGTCAGTTGTTACCAAGCATACGTGTTTTCTACCTGGTGTTCAGAAATACCACAGGAACATTACATGTGCATTGTTGCATCTGAGATGTATGCGCATGTCATCGATAATCTGTAACACCCTGAAAATTCGACCGACAAAATCAAGACTCTAAAAATATGGATTTTCAAAAACTTTTTAAAAGTAAATTGCATCATGCCGATTTTATTCGCCGTTCCATTGAATTTCGATTTCGGAGTTTGAAGATTTCGAATAAAGAACAATATTAATCAATTTGCATCAATATTATCGCAAACATATTCGTATCAATTAAATTTAAATGCGATGGAATAGAATTAACACTAATTAAAAGAAAATTCAAATTATATAAAAATGTGAGCAATATTAATTTAGGGTGGATTCATTAGTTGGGATAACACAATTATTGGGTAAAATTCATATATGCAAATATTAGGAATTACAAAATCAAATTTACATAATAAATAAAAATAAAAAAATAAAATAAAAAAATAAAATAAAATAATAAAATAAAAATTAAATAGAAAAATTAGAAAACGGCACTGTTCATTGCCCGCGAGGTGTTCAACGTGGTTCCCCTAGCCCTAACCCTACCCCACTGCCGCGCCGACGCCGCCCCGAGCCCCGCGCGCCGCGCGCCGCTCCGCCTCCCCTCTCCCGCCGCGCCGCCGTCCCGTCGCCGCTCGGCCGTCGCCCTCGCGCCTCGCGCCCCGCGCCATCGCCGTCGCCGTTGCACCATCGCAGTCGCCGTCGCATGACGCCCGTCGCGTCGCCGCCCGTCCCGTCGCCGCGCACGCGTCCCATCGCCGCCTCGGGCCCCACGCGCCCCGTCACCACCTGCCGCGCCGCTCGCTCGTCGCATCGCTCGCGCCCCGCGCCACATCGCTCGCTCGTCGCCATCGCCGCCTGCCGCGCCGCGCGCCGCCCGTCGCCATCGCCATAGCCGCCGCCCCTCTCCCCCTCTTCTTCCCCTCCATCCCCTATAAATCCCCTCTCCCCTCTCCATTCTTCCACCCCATCTCCATCCTTTTTCCCTCTTCCCTCTCCACTGAGCCACCGTCTTCGTGCCGCCGCGCCACCGCCCTTGCGCCGCTGCGCCGCCGCTGTGAGCCGCCGCGCCGCCGCCCTCGGTACCGCCGCACCACGCCGCCCTTGCGCCACCGTCGCCGTCGTCGTCGCCGCCGCCGCCGTCGTCGCCGCTGCCGTCGCCGGTGAGCCGCCCCCCCTTCCCCCTCGTGTCCACCGCCGCCGCCGCTCGGGTGAGAGAGAGAGAGAGCCGGCCGAGAGAGAAGGGAGAAAAGAGAGGCCGGGAGGGAGAAAAAGAGAGAAAAAAAAGAGAGAGAGAGGAAAGAAAGAAAAGACGAGAAAAAAGAGAGAGAGAGGAAAGAAAGGAAAAAAGAGAGAGAGAGGAAGAAAGAAAAAAAGAGAGAAAAAGAGAGGAAAAGAAAAGAGAGAAAAGAGAGAAAAAGAGAGAAAAGAAAAGAGAGAAAAGAGAGAAAAAGAAGAAGAAGAAGAAAAATAATAATATATAATAATAAATAAATATAAATAATAATAATAGTATAATTAGAGGAAAATTAGGGAAGTTTAGAAAATTTAAATTGATTAGAATTTAATTATAAGATTAATTCTTCATAGGATTGCAAAAATTTAATATATGGATTATTTTTGGTAATTATTATAAGAAATCAATCCGCGGTAGTAATTTAAATGTAATCAATAACTAAAACAAATAAACGAATTCTTATAGATTATTATAGATTAGTTTGGGGTGATCTCTAGAAGTGATCGATTCACGGTAGAAAATCGGATTTAATTACTAAGGATTTTAAATCATTTAGTCATAGACTAAATTAAATCGTATAATAGTTTTTAGGATTTCGTCCGATATTTAGCTCGCGACAGAAAATTTCTAACCTATTATATGGAAATAATACTCGGGAATGTTAAATTAAAAACTTATGACAACAAAATGAGTATACTCACAAATAATTTAAATCGAAAATGGGTTTACTTTAGTTCGCGAATAGTAAAGTTAATATAGAGGAATCGACTTTTGCACTCGACTTTCATTCGGATTTACTTGGATTTTTATTTGAATTCTAACCGAATTCAAATCAATTTTCGCACGTAACTATAAAGCCCGAGGAAGCTGCGGATCCAAGCGAAGGTCAAGACCCGCAAGACTTTGAGCAAGGCAAGTCATCACTATTCTTTGAACATGTTGATCCCAATTGCGAAATTGTTTTGTTTACAAATAAAATTGCATGCAATGATAAACATCCTACTTGTGATTATGCCATGCCTTAATTATTGTTTACCCCATATTCCTTCGTAACCATGTTTACGTATGAGTCCCTAGTCAACTATGACAATTGCTTAGCAATGCTATTCTAGAATCATGCATAATCATATTTATCAAAATGCTTTATGCTTGGGCAATTACCTTTGGGAAGGTAATTGAGATGCGGCATGTGGAGACATGAGCGCCACATTGCCATGATATTGATGACATGATTTGTGAAAGGAGAAATAAAACTAAACAACTGTTTTTGACTGGGGCGGACGGAGGATTTGGGTGGTATCCGGAAAAGGCAAGTACCGTCCCTGGTCAATTAAGGACCGAGCCATGTAGTTAAGCATGAAACGACCCCCGTACAACTGCATTTCTCGTATGGGTATAGACCTGGCGGAATAGATAGCTGAGCGGAGGCAGTATCCATGCATAGTGGTTTCTGGATGTGTGAGGTAGGGGCTCTACGGTGGGGTAGCCATTGGTAGGACCGCGAGGCGGGTGTCTACAGTGGTGTCGCCATCGGTAGGACTGCCATGTGAGAATCTAAACGTAATTATAACTTAATGCATGTGTGAGTCTTCCCTTCCCGGTTGCGCCAGAACTCCTCTCACTGCTAGAAACTGTGTACGCCTAGAGTGCATGAGGATGTAAAGTTCATGGAGCGGGTACTGCCAATGCGAGGTTATCGAAAAGCTTTGCCGCGACATGTCTCATGTGTTGAGACGAGGCTCATGTGTTGGGCAGTCGCGGAGTGCGGGTAAAGTGTACATCCACTGCAGTGTGAGTAAACCAAATCTATTCGAATAGCCGTGCTCGCGGTTACTGAGCATCGGGACGTGTATTACACTTGGCTAGACTCTAAATTCTTAACTTGTGTGGGATGGGATGTTGCATGATGATTTCTATGCTGATGGAGCCACTTCCTGAGAGGAGGGAAGGTAGACGTCCTCAGAAAACCATGACTACTCGATGGCGGGAAGCTACCCTTGGGATCACAATGGATGGTGGACAGAACCGTCATTGTTTAATATGAACACTGGTACTAAAATTTGATCAGTCTATGCTAGGTCTTAGGCTTGTGAAAAGAATTACAAAACTTGCTTTGTGCAAAAGAACCATAGCCATTCTTTGAATACCCTTTATCATGTGCATTGTTGCTGTGGGGGCTTGCTGAGTACGGTTGGTACTCACCCTTGCAAATATAAACTTAATCAGAGGTCGGAGATGAAGCTTCGGAGGATCCCTATGCCTATTACCAGGAGGGTGATGAAGACAATGGCGCTCAATAGGTCTTAGTTACGGTCGTTGCCTGTGGCAATGGCGTGCCGTTGCCTTGATTCCGCTGTCTTACCTACTTCTGTTTTTGGAATGTATTCTGGACCGCTCGGTCCGATGATTTAAGACTATGCCTGCGGGCTATTAATGTAATAATTCGTACTAGACACTCGTGTATGTGCACTGGGTATTTCAGCTATGAATTCGTGTGTACCAGACTACTTGATCCAGGGAAATGGTACTGTTTACACGATTGATTCCTGTTATAAAAACGGGGGTCCACATAATCTGACATATGAACCAAGGTCAATAATCCGACACATCGAAGAGACATACAAGTATACTATTAGCTATGCCAAGGCGTGGAGGGCCAAACAGAAAATAATAGTGATGAGATTTGGAACTTACGAAGCCTCGTATGACAATTTGCCACGCCTGCTTGGTGTTATCGAAGAAAGAAACCCTGGGAGCTCTTACGCAGTGAAGAAATTCCCCTCAATTAAACATCCTGGCAAGAGTGTGCTGCAAAGAGCGTTCTTAGCTCTACATGCATGCAAGATGGCATTCGTGCACTGTCGTCCTATTCTCTGCATTGATGGCACATTCTTGACTGGAAAGTATCGGGGCCAGATACTAACAGCAATAGGGGTAGATGGGAACAATCAGGTATTGCCCTTGGCATTTGCTTTTGTTGAGAGTGAGAATACCGACAGCTGGTACTGGTTCCTGAAATTGGTTAAAACAAAAGTTGTTGGTATGAGGCCCAATGTGTGCCTGATACATGACAGGCACGCCGGCATTCTGCGAGCGATAGAAGAGTTGCAGTTTGGGAGTATGGAACGAGGATACCCTGGTGAGTGGGAAGATGTACAGAGTAGGTGGTGCATGCGTCATATGGGAGCTAATTTCTTCAAGCAATTCAAGAACAAGGAGCTCATGAACATGTTCAAGAGGCTATGCAATTAGAACCAGGAGAAAAAATTCAATGAGCTTTGGAAGAGATTAGATGAGCTGATAGCCAAATGCAGTGATCAGCGTGCAGCGGGTCCGTCGACCACCGTTGATGACCCTCCTCAAGCTCTTGGACCTCTCCCAACGGATAGTCCAACATTAGTTAGAAGACCTGGAGTGGACATTCGGAATTTTTCTCAGTGGATTCTCCATGAACCAAAAGAGAAATGGGCCAAGGCTTATGACACATGTGGTGCTAGATATGGGATAATGGCAACAAATTTGGCAGAAGTTTACAACTGGGTGATGCGCGGTGTCCGTGGACTCCCACTAGTTGGCATAGTGGAGTTCATTTTACATGGGACATGCAGGTATTTTAGGAATCGGTTCCAGGCAGTTCTTCCCTCTATGCCGAACAACAGCATTTTATTCGGAACTTTCATGCAGAAAAAGCTAGAGGAGTGGCGTAAAAAGGCCATGAAACATCGAGCTCTAGTGCAAGGTACCCAACAGCACAGGTTTGAGATACTATGTCAAGATAAGGCAGGCAGGGGTATCTATCGCAAGAGAGTGAAGCAGGAATGTGTTCTCAAAGCCGACGGCACATGTCATTGTTCTTGTGCAAAGCCGAAGCTGCTCCACAGGCCATGCACCCATGTCATTGCTGCCGCATCGGAGTGTGGCATACCAGATGCAGTATATGTATCACAGTACTTCAGTAAGCTAGCAATATATCATACATGGAACAGCGAAATTTATGGGTTCGGCATAGCTGGAGAGTTCACAGAGACTAACGATGAAGTACTCAATATACCTGACCCATCGAAGCTCTGAGGCAAGGCTGGAAGGAGGAAGACTCGTCGCATCCGCAACGATATGGACGAGTCGGAGGCGGACAGGGTGAAGCGTTGCAGCAAATGCGATGAACGTGGGCACACCTACAAGCATTGTCCTAAAGACAAGGAGAAACCAAGTGCGGCGGAGGCAGGACTATGTGGACCCCCGTTTTTATAACAGGAATCAATCGTGTAAACAGTACTATTTCCCTGGATCAAGTAGTCTGGTACACACGTGTTCATAGCTGAAATACCAAATGCACATACACGAAAGTCTAGTGCGAATTATTACATCAAAAGCCCGCAGGCGTAGTCTTAGATCATCGGACCGAGCGGTCTGGAATACATTCCAAAAACAGAAGTAGGTAAGGCAGGGGAGTCAAGGCAGCGGCACGCCATTGCCACAGGGCAACGACCGTAACTAAGACTTACTGAGCGCCATCGTCTTCATCACCCTCCTGGTAGTAAGCGTAGGGATCCTCCGAAGCTTCATCTTCGACCTCTGATTAAGTTTGTATATTGCAAGGGTGAGTACTAACCTACTCAGCAAGCCACCACAGCAAAAATGCACATGACAGGGGTATTCAAAGGATGGCTATGGTTCTTTTGCGCAAAGCAAGTTTTGTAATTCTTTTCACAAACGTGAGACCTAGCACAGACTGATCAAATTTTAATACCAGTGTTCATATTAAACAATGACGGTTCTGTCCACCATCCATTGTGATCCCAAGGATAGCTTCCCGCCATTGAGTCGTCATGGTTTTCTGAGGACGTCCACATTCCCGCCTCTCAGGAAGTGGCTCCATCAGCATAGAAATCATCATGCAATATCCCATCCCACACAAGTTAAGAATTTAGAGTCTAGCCAAGTGTAATACATGTCCCGGTGCTCAATAACCGCGAGCACGGCTATTCGAATAGATTTGGTTTACTCACACTGCAGTGGATGTACACTTTACCCGCACTCCGCGACTGCCCAACACATGAGCCTCGTCCCAACACATGAGACGCGTCACGGCAAAGCTTTTGATAATTTCGCATTGGCAGTACCCGCTCCATGAACTTTACATCCTCATGCACTCTAGGCGTACACGGTTTCTAGCAGTGAGAGGAGTTCTGGCGCACCCGGGAAGGGAAGACTCACACATGCATTAAGTTATAATTACGTTTAGATTCTCACATGGCAGTCCTACCGATGGCGACACCACTGTAGACACCCGCCTCGCGGTCCTACCAATGGCTGCCCCACCGTAGAGCCCCTGCCTCACACATCTAGAAACCACTATGCATGGATACTGCCTCCGCTCAGCTATCTACTCCGCTAGGTCTATACCCATACGAGAAGTGCGGTTGTACGGGGGTCGTTTCATGCTTAACTTCATGGCTCGGTCCTTAATTGACCGGGGACGGCACTAGCCTTTTCCGGATACCACCCAATTCCTCCGTCCGCCCCAGTCGAAAACAGTTGTTTAATTTCATTTCTCCTTTCACAAATCATGTCATCAACATCATGGCAATGTGGCGCTCATGTCCCCACATGCCGCATCTCAATTACCTTCCCAAAGGTAATTGCCCAAGCATATAGCATTTGATAAATATGAGTATGCATGATTCTAGAATAGCATTTCTAAGCAATTGTCATAATTGACTAGGGACTCATACGTAAACATGGTTACGAAGGCATAAGGGGTAAACAAGAATCAAGGCATGGCATAATCACAAGTAGGATGTTCATCATTGCATGCAATTTATTTGTAAACAAAATAATTTCGCAATTGGGATCAACATGTTCAAAGAATGGTGATGACTTGCCTTGCTCGAAGCTTTGCGGGTCTTGGTCCTCGCTCGGATCCGCAACTCCCTCGGGCTCTAAAATTACGTGCGAAGAAACGATTTGAATTCGGTTAGAATTCAAATAAAGATCCAAGTAAATCCAAGAAGATATCGAGCGCGGAAGTCGGTTTCTTACATTATCTATTTTCGTTCGTGAAATAGAGCTACTCCGTTTGTTTAACTCTATCCATCCCCAAACTATTTTGTGGCATAAATATTTTATTAGCACAAGTTTTTAATTTAATCCGCCCGGGTATTACATCCATATAATAGGTTAGAAATTTCTATCGTGAGCTAAATATCGGACAAAATCCTAAAACTATCTTATAATATTGTACGATTTAATTTAGTCTATGACTAAACGATTAAATATAATACACGGCTAAAATTCCTAGTAATTAAATCCAAATTTCTACCGTGAATCGATTACTTATAGAGATTACCCAAAAATAATCTATAATTATATTAAATTTTGCAATTCTACGACTATAATTAATCTATAATTAAATTCTAATTATTTTAAATTTTCTAAACTTCCTTAATCTCCCTCTAATTTCTATTTATTTTTCCTTTTCTTTTTCTCTCCTCTTTTCTTTCTTTTCTTTTTCTCCTCTTTTCTTTCTTTTCTTTTTCTCTCCTTCTTTCTTTTCTTTTTCTCCCTTTCCTTTCTTTTCTTTTTCTCTCCTCCTTCCCGGCTTCTTTCTACCTCTCTCTCTCGGCTCTTACTCACCCGGGCGGCGACGACGGTGGGCGCGAGGGGGGGAAGACGGCTCACCGGCGGCGGCGGTGGCGGCGACGATGGTGACGGCGGTGCAGGACGCGGTGCGGCACCCGGTGCGGTGCGGTGTCACCGAGGTCAGCGGCGCGGCGGCGCGAAGGCGGCGGCACGGCGGCACAACGGCGACAAGGTGGAGTGGGTAGAGGAGAGGAGGAGGGAATGGAGTGGGGAGAGGGGAGAATGGTGGGCTTTTATAGGGGAGAGAGGGGATAAGGGGGAGAGGGAAGAGAGGGGGCGCGGTGAAGGGGGGTGACGCGACGGCGGCGCGGCGGCACGGGGCGCGAGGCGGCAATGGGACGCGCGCGCGGCGACGGAACGGCGACAGCGACGGCGCGGCAGCGGCAGCATGGGGCGCGAGGCGGCGATGGAACGCACGCGGCGACGAGACGTCGACGGCGACGGCGACAGTGGTGGCGCGCGGCTTGGGGCGGGACGCGACGGGCGGCGACGGCGACGCGACAGCGACGCGACGGCGCGACGGCGACGGTGGCGCGGCGGCACGGGGCTCGGGGCGGGCGACGCAATGGGCGGCGACACGACGGCGCGGCGCGACAGCGATGGCCACAGCGGCGCGGGGCTCGACGCGGCGACGGCGACGGCGCGCGGCGAGCGGCGATGGCGACTGCGCGCGGCGGCTTGGGGCATGAGGTGACGCGACGGCGCGCGGCGGCAGCGGCGGAGCGAGGCGATGGCGACGGTGACGGCCCGCGGCGGCGCGGGGCGCAAGGACGGCTAGGCGCGGTGTGGCAGAGGAGGGGGATGGCTAGGGGACGTACTCGAGCACCTAGCGGGCAATGAATAGTGACTTTTCCTATTTATCCCGATTTTAGCCTATTTTGTATTAAATATAGCCCTATAAATTCTAATTTTTGCATAAATGAAGTTCACTCAATATTTGTGTTATTCTAACTAAAAATTCACCCTAGATTAATATTACCCATATTTTATTTTTATATAATTTATTTGAATTTTTAATTAGGGTTAATTCTTGCTCCATCGCAGTTAACTTTAATTAGTACCATTATGGTCACGATAGTATTTTATTTATTTCTATCCTCACTTAATCTTTATTTTAAATTATATTTATTTTGCCAATTTATTTTTAGGGTTTATTCCCAATTAACTATTCTTTTCTCACGACTAATGAACTTCGAAATCAAATCCAAATAAATTAGGCGAATAAAATCGGCATGATGCAATTAATTTAAAAAGTTTTCAAAGGTCCATATTTTTAGAGTTTTGTTTTTATTGGTCAAATTTTCAGGGTGTTACAGACTATCAGGATCAGCAGCAGATGGAGCTCGCCCTACGGGTGAAGGCACTACATCAACTCGACCCCGTCCTAGACGTCGTCGTGCCACGTAGTCGTCGTGCCACGTCTAATTACGTGGTGTAGTTCTTGTGTTCTATGTTGGCATGTGGCTTTGCTTGTAATTTGGTTCGCACTTATCGATGTGTTTATGTTTCGTCGTGAAATGTCAGACTACGGCATGTAATGTCTATAGGTCTCGTGATGTCACGTCAGACTTCAGCACCTAATGTCTTTAGGTTTCGTGATGTAATATCAGACTTCGGCATGTGATGTTATGTTATGTTATATTATCGAACTCTACATATATGTTAAATCGCACGTCATCGTTATGTACGCTTAGTAACGTCTGCTATGTTCTAAATAACATGTACTTTTGTTCACGACTCCTTCGTCGAGAGGTACGAACAGTGTATTACTATAAGTTAGTTGCACCGTAATAATATTTGTAATGACATATTAATTTGTTCTTGCAGGTTGCGTGAGGCCGGCCTCCTACCTTTGTGTCGGCTGGTGGAGGCAGCCGCCGGCCACGCGGACCCGGTCAGATGCTGGGATGCGGACCGGTCCCTCCTAGCAGCTTTGGTCGACCGATGGAGGCCAGAGACGCACACTTTTCACTTGCCGTGCGGTGAGGTAGCCCCAACCCTACAGGACGTATCGTACTTGTTGGGGCTACCGCTCGTGGGAGATGCTGTCGGGCCAGTTCACACGGCTGTGGACTAGAAAAACGATCTGATGGCACAGTTTGCACCAGTACAGCGTGCACCACATCTCCCGCTCCAACCGTTGGCACACCACCGCAACACCGGATCTACGAAGAGGTGGCTGCTTCAGTTCACTGTGAGTTTTTTTGTACCGAAATGACAAGCGTACTACATATCTTAGTCCTAACGTAATGTGCCTAACATTTTATCGAACGCTTGCAGGTCGAGCAGCTATAGGATGAGGCCGACGAGTACTCCTACAGCCGCTGTTTGGAGGCGTACTTGCTCTGGCTTTTTGGCTGGGTGATGTTCTGTGGCGGTCACGGGCACGCGGTCGACAAGGGTCTCGTGCACTATGCCAGGAGCATCGCCGACGCCGTGGTAGGCGAGGTGCCTCAGTGGAGCTGGGGTTCCGTGTTGTTGGCGGCTCAGTGCCGTGGCCTTTGTGAGGCTTGCACGAAGACGGATCCCAGCGCGACCTTCGGTGGGTGCCCTCTCTTTCTTTCTATCTGGGCAGCTGAGAGGATTGCGATCGGCCGCCCTGAGGTGGACCACCACGCGTACGAGGAGTCACTGTACGAGGAGCGACCGGAGGTCGACTACCCTACGATGGGTACTCTGTGGTGCCGTCGTCAGGAACGTTGCATCGATCTTCTCTTACTGTTAAGTTCGTTGTTAAGTTCATTGTACGTCATATCGATCGTCTCGTATTGCAGCGCCCATGGGCTCACGTTCAGGTTAGGCGGTCGTATCCTGAGTTTGTTATGGAGTTCGACCGCCTTTTGCCGACTGACGTAGTGTGTGAGCCCTATAGTGCCGCGGCTACCCAGAGTCGTGCGCCGTTGGGCCTGTCCACACTCTGCATAAGGGACCAGGCATACTGGATGACTACGGTTCCGATGGTCTTCGACATCTGCGTTGAGCCTCACGCCTCTTTCCGCGTGATGCGGCAGTTCGGCTTCCGTCAGCCCTTTCCAGTGCCGTTTCCGACGACCGTCCCAGCTGCTGTTCACCGGTAAGATCTTTCACTACTCTTTGATTTTTGCATTAAAATCTATCTCTCCACAATAATTTGCAACATCTGTCCATTCACACTAATATGATACATGTCATTCACAGGTACTCGCGCAAGGGTCAGCAGTCAGCTGGCGACTGGCCCGCCAAGTTGGGGACTTTTGTCGAGGACTGGTTGCTCGCAACAGAGGAGGTCGTGGAGCACGAGGGAGAGCCACACACCAAGGAGGCATACCAGGCGTACCTACGCTGGTACCAGCCACGCACCCATACGAATATTTACGAACAAATTAACCATGCAGGTCGTCGACATCAACAGGGTCGTCGTTGATGGTTCAACGACGATCCAACGTTTAGGCGCGGGGATTCCGGTACCCGTAGAGGAGCACCTGACGACGTACACGCGCATGGTGGAGTCGATGCGATCGATTCTCCGACTTCTCACCTGTCGTGCAGACGACGTTGCTCAGACGCAGCACCACAGCGGCCACCCCGACCGACCGGTCCTCGTCCATTTGCGGACGTTCCTAGGCCGACTCCCCCTCCACACGGAGGTTAGTATTTTTAACGATTTTTTCTACATGCCTCGCACATCTATGTGAGCCGATTGATCCGATTGCTTCAGGGTTTCGTGCACCGTTTAGCACCCCGCCTTCCTCGGCTAGGCCTTCTGTTGTGCCGCCCACAGGTAATTAAAAAAACAACAGTACTTTGACAATCAATTTATATGCAATTTATGTCTTAGCTTACAAGGGTCCCGTTGTCGATGTCTAGGTTTCGCCCAGTTCTCTACGACGCAGGCCGCCCACTTCTCCCAGGCTGCAGGGTCAGCGTCTCAGGCATCTACGTCGACCTCGCACTCAGCGCAGTTCTGGCAGTACACCGGGACTTCGTCACAGGCAGCCGGCACGTCGAGTCAGGGTCCACCACTGCACCATGTTGGGACCTCGTCGGACTACGGGGTGGCTTCCGCCTTGCTCTTCGACATCATCGACTTCGACTTCGCTTCAGGCTCGACACAGGACGTCATCGGCCCCTCACAGCTGGGAGGCGCACCGCCGGTGCAGACGCAGGACCAGTCGCTGTCCACCCTGCCGCCAGACACTCGTGCTACCCGTGCTGTGCCACCGGATCGTTTCACGTACTCCCAGGACCACGTGCGAGCATAGGGACGGAGGACCAAGCGTGGTCGCGGCGCGGGGCGGGGCCAGTAGCAGACCTCTCTTTGTTTATTTACTTCACATGCTAGTACTGTATGCTTATGTAATGAATACGTTGTTGTTATTCGGGTTCTCATCCCTGAACTTCACTGTTACTTTTTACGACTGCACGATACCTTTCGGCGCATGCACGACTACTTTCTGCCGCACCGATGCAGCCTCCTTTATTCGCGTGCGGTACGACTAATTGCCCGCCATTGCCCGCATACGACCAATGTAACTTTCGGCGCCAATCAGGCGCACCCACCATAACCCGCGACGTTAACATGTCAGGGATATCACTGCGCTTTTTAGTGCCTATATAAGTCGCCTTAATGAACGAGGCCTCACAATCTTTCATAACTCAGTCACATTCAGTACCCTCTTCCCCACTTGCTTTATTACGAATCCTACCATCTTTCATCAATGGCTAGACGCCTGGGCGTTGAGGATACGAACTGGCGTAGAGATCCTTGTGTATACCTACTACCACCTTGGTGCCAGCGTCCTCTCTGCCTATGCGGTGACCGATGCCAACTAATGGCTTCGAGGAATCCTGATATTCGAGGAAGGCGCTTTTTTAGGTGCCCTACCTATGACCGTGAGGTATTATATTATCTGCGTATGATTATTCATTCCGTATGGGCAATTGTTTTATTCCTCGTATTACTACTCTATTCGTCAGACCCGCACGACGGCTTACGCATACATCGAGTGGGTCGATACAGAAAATCCCGTTCTCGACCTAACCACTTGTTTACAAGAAGGACGCTGGTATTTCGCATCCGAAAGTACTGAGCAATACTTGCAGAGAAAAGCGGCTTACGAACGACAATG
This sequence comes from Oryza meridionalis, assembly GCA_000338895.3. NCBI lineage: Eukaryota > Viridiplantae > Streptophyta > Magnoliopsida > Poales > Poaceae > Oryza > Oryza meridionalis. The sequence goes on from CM002524.2 coordinate 2,597,422, forward strand.
TCATGAACAACAGAGCGACTGGCGGGTGCTAACTATGGCACTCCCTCCATGGGAAGCCCGTCAAGATGCAGGTGCGGTGATCGTTGTCAGGTTCTTCGTTCCATAAAGCCTACGACATTGGGTCGAAGGTTCTTTGTTTGTCCAAATATTCTTGACGACGATTTCATGGTAAGAATATTTTGATTATCATGAATCCTTATTTTCTCACAACATTTACTAACTTCGCTCGCTTCACATCTATTCTTTCCCCCCAGGAACCACCAAGGAGATGTCAATACAGAGAATGGATAGACACTAGAAAGGTTCTAACTCCACCTAGCCGTGTTGTGCAGCTTGAACTACCAGAGCAATACAGGGTTACTAAAGCGCGGTTTGAGAGAGGAGAGGGATCCTCACGTAGGGGTTAGCTATTATCGGACAATTTGGCATATTGAAATTTCTACTGTCATACCTCCTTATCCCATTACTACATCGTCGCTGTGTTCAACTCTTGCACTACCTCCCTCCTAGTTCGAATCTAATATCATCTATGTAACCGCAATGGAAATAGATATATCATGTTCAAATTCGACTACTATTTCTTCATGTTACATAATTCTCCTTGTTTAAGTGCATATAATGTTTCTACGACCGAGATTGCGATAGGCCTATATCAATTTCGCAAACTAATACGTCGAATAAGTTACAAAATAATATTTCACTTAACATATGAAATTGCGAAACAACCAACTTCAATACATTTTTATAACATTATTAACAAGTTTTACCAATAAATACTTCTTTAATTATTATTAACGTAACATAGAAAAATCATTTGGCTGGTAAATTTTGTATCTGGGTCCCTTGCCACTCTAGCAGAGGGCAGCAAGGGACCTCAATGCAAAAAAGCCAGCCCCCCTCCACACCCCTCGCATCCAATTTTGTATCTCTCCGCGGAGTTGCAACCTTTTTATTTTTATTTTATTTTTTGATATTTTTTTCACGATTAGGAGCACACAAGAACCAACCATAGAAAAACTAAACTCAAATGGACGAAATATGTGACATGTGGAATTTTCTAACCCTCTCCCCTCTAGTGTAGAGGACAGAGATGTGCAAATTTTTTATTTTTATTTCATTTTTTTGATATTATTTTCACACTTAGGAGAACACAAAAACCAACCATAGAAAAAATAAACTCAAACGGACAAAATATGTGGCCTGTAGAGTTTTCCAAAGCTCTACCGAAAAACTTCTCTCCTCAAAAACACAATCTTAGTAAGCGGAATTTGGAGGTTTTAATATCGCCAAACCCGGCGAAGCGGGGAAGAATCGGATGTAACTTTTTCTGTAGATGTCCGTGGATATATTATTTGCCTGATTCCGAGTCCGTAAGATAAAGTTACGCTTGTTTTAATAAATGACACCCGAATGACGTCTATTTTCGGTAGAGATTTAGAAAATTTTACAAGTCACATATTTCGTTTATTTGAGTTTATTTTTTCCACGGTTGATTTAGATTTAAATAAATAATTCTTTAATTATTATCGACATATCTGGAAAGAAGCATGTGGTTGTTTTGCATCTGAGACTCTTGGGGACCCAGATGCAAAATGCACCAGCCAAATGCTCTAGAGGGCTGGGAAAATTGCATTTAGCCAGAGGGCGGTAGACGGCGCGGTCGAGCCGCCGTCTGCCACGTCTGCTTGCCGCCCTCCACTGGGGCGGCAAGGTCTATTTCTGTAAATTTTTTCGGCGATAGATTATTTCTGTAAATATTAAAAGAAATATATTTAAAAATGAAAAAAATTCAGTTGCAGTGTGCAGTGGCCTGCGTCTGAACTCTGAAGTCGAAGTCTCGTTTTGCCTGCTGCATTCTGGAATTTATAGCGTAACAGACGAGAGCATCGAGGTTCACGGGGAAGAAGAGAGTAATTTATTTGCAAATTAACCGCTCATTGTGAACTTTAATTCCTAATCAATCAATGCCGTTTACTCCATTGCCATGCATCGATCGCACTGCTTGAGGCCTTGATGCTGATCGGTTCAGCTCCATCATGCACAATACCAATCGGTTCAGCTCCGTAAAATTGAACCTGAAACACAATGCAGGCCGGATACACCAGTCCGTCCATCATCCATGCGCCTAACCGGCTGCTATACAAGCGACCATGCATATTCACGCGGACCCAAAATATAATGATTTTTAGTGTTTAAAAACATCTCTAAAAAATCATCCATCATTTAATTTTTATCCAATTTTACCACTAAGGAAAGTATAGTAAGCCAATATCCTTCTTGTGTAATAAGGATTGCCATGTTGGATTTGGATTTGAGCTACGATTTGTGAATTTTCATAGCTAACTATTGGCTATAATATCAAACTTCTTGTAACCATCCTTATAAAATGAGGGTCATTAAATTATTTTTCTTTATAATTAGTTACATAAAAAAACAAAGATTCTTATTTTAGCCCCTCCATTCAAGTTTAGAAACGTGTTTCCCTTTTGCACAAAGACTAAGAACGTAGCCAAGTGGACTGAATAGCACTCAATTAGTTAGTGTCTTAATTAGTCATACGGTGAATACTGGTAGTACGACGTGCATGGCTAGATTCTCAATGCAATGAGCTGTTAGGAAACGATAAGCGAATAAACGATAAAAAACAATAGATCAATCACAGAAGACACGAGATTTAACGTGAAAAATCCTTTTAAAATAGGAGAGAGAAAACCACGGGCGTCAGCCAGCAAAATATATTCATTATATCTGTGAGGAGATTATATCGCCGCACGGCGGCTTATAAGAGGTATATATATTGTGGAACCCTAAAAAGGATCAAGCCTCCCGGCGACGGGGCTCCGCTCCACTACGGTAGAAACTGGTCTTTATTAAGTACAAATGAATTTGGATTATGAGTCAACATGCAAATTACCGTGGTGCCAAAGCGATCGCGTGAATGTAAGATACGATCAACTGCACTGGTAGCGATAAAGAGAAGATTGAACGCACTGATTCTAGTCGTCCGTTCAGCGAAAAGCCCATCTGGTTTACCAGTTGGCACAGCCTAAATTAAATCACAACCCATTGATAGCAATTACGGGCCAGGCCCATCTCTCCATCAAAAGCTCAAGGCCATCTGTGATTTTGTTCTATAACTCGTACAGAAGACATCACATAATCCATAAGAGTTTCAAATCGACTGGTCACGCTTGCGGCTTGCCAGCAAGCAAAATAAACAACAAGAGAAGGACCAACACAAATGGCCATTTCTTCCGCTTCTTGCCAAGGAAAACATCTGTAAGCACCGTCTTCGACTGCAGCGACGCCTTCAGCATAGCCAAACCCTGCAGTACAGTGTAAAACAAAATGGTTAATAAAACACAAATCAAAATGTACCAAAACTTCATATGATAACAACCTCAGTGTAGCCGATCTGCACGGTCTTCTCCTGGAGCGACTTGATGTGAGTGACACCGGATTTGACCAGCGCGATGGTGGACATGGGCGCGACCTTGAGGTCATCCATGACGGCGTATGTCACCAACCCCTGCACAAACCCCGTGCCTGCGATTGCAGACGGCGCACTCGCGGTCGCCGGCACCTCGCCGCCGGTGGATCCAGCAATGGTGGTGCTCGACACCATCACATGCTTCACCGGCAAACTCATCTTGCCGCTGCACTGCGGCAACTGACAAGGCAAGCCACTCACCGTGGAGATTTAGTTGTAGCAATCACCGAACCTGCTCGCGCTGCCCCGGTAAAGCTCCGTGGAGGCCGGCGGCGGCGCCGCCGCATTGATCTCCGGCAGGTGGAGAAAATTATGAAAAAAATTAAAAAGACAAGATACGCATAAAGTATTAATCATGTTTTATCATCTAACAACAATGAAAATACTAATTATAAAAAAATTTCATATAAGACGGACAGTCAAACGTTGGCACGGAAATCCAGGGTTTGTTTTTTTTTTTGACGGAGGGAGCAAAGTGCTAATGCTAACATTTCGTCATAGATAGGTGTTGTTCTGAGACAATTTTTTTGAACGAACAACGACAAAATTTTACAACCACACGAGGAGAACGTCCATGTATGTGCACATTTCTACTAGTGACACGTGCTAAATACTGTTTCTAGTATTTAAAATTAGATGCGCAGATTAACACTCTCATTATTATTTAGTTTGTTTTCATTAGGAATTTACTGTTTCCAATAGGAAAATTAATTCGTGAGACTTGCATATCTCTTAAACATGTGTTGAAGGGGGCCAAAAAACTTCAAATTTTTAAGACGAATACTACTGGTGCGTTACAAAATTCGCGTGAAGTACGACGTTGACTACTTTGCTGATCTGATCAAATTGGCCTCGATTCCTCAAACCAGCATAGGATCAGCGGTGTGCATCTGCCTCGCGCCGAGGAAGACATCGGTGAGCACTGTCATAGACTGCAACGACGCCTTCAGCCACACTTGAGCCAAAATCTCTAATACCGATTGCAGGGTTAGAACCCTTGCTATTGATTGGGCCACGTGGCATCACGCATAGCTCACCGACCAGATTCTCGGCTGGAGAACATGCCACGCATTCGAACTGTCCCATAGCCGTCCGATTACATACTGAGAAAAGGCCTAGCGGACCTAAATATAAATTGCAAGTTTTAAGAAGGGTTTTTAACAAAATGCACAATCTTATCTAGAACAGTCCAGAGTATATGAAAAAAGACCCAGAATCAGAAAAAAAAAAATCCAGCAAGAACAATATACAGTATTCCCCTTTCCTAATCACCATGCCGTCGCGTAGATGGCAAATACGGGGACGATGAGCTCGAGCTCGATTGACCTGGTGCTCCTTGGCCCCGCCCTGCCTTGATCCGTGCGAGGCGACGATGCGCCTAGACGATACGGGGGAAGCGAAGGATCCGATGACGGAGTTGTAGACGACATTGGAGGGAGCCCGCTGAGATAGAGAGCGCCATAGGGGATACCTCCGTGCTGGTCCTGGAGCTTGACGGCCCGCGCGGGGCCTTGATACGCGCCTGCTCACCAGCTAGCGCTGCCTCAGATAGACGAGTAGGGACGGCGGCGGAGGTCCACGCCGTCGCTACATCCGCGGGGATCAGCTCGGCTCAACGCCACCCTGCTTGTCGCCGGCTTCCTTTACCGCCTCTGCGATCAACCGCTCGCATCGTCTCCTCGATATCCTCCTTGCCGCTTCTGCCACCACGGCCGGTCGCACCGCCCCCTCGACCCTTCCGCCACCACCGCGACCTCACCTCATCGCCGACCCGCTCGTCGCCGGAGATCGGAGGCGGAGACAACGGAGTTGGTGGTGGCAGGACGGCCGGCAGTCAACCCGATGGCGGGGCCTCCGGCTCACTCTTAACCCGCTGCCGTTCGACCACGCCACCTCCGCTGCCTCCGTGATGCATGCAGAGCTGGCCAGCTTGAAGCCTTGAACCCAGTGACCAAAGAAGCCAGTTACCTCTTGCATTTGCAAGCGGCCTCATCCATCAGTTCTTTCTCAGCGCAAATCCATGCTGGAAAGTGGAAACTGAAAAGCACAAGCCACAACAATAGTAGCGCAGTAGGTGCAGTACAGTGGAGTACGAGAGAAGAAGAGTGAACTGGGATTGAAAGCAGAGGTGGGTTCTCAAAAAAAAATAAAGCAGAGGTGGACGACGGGGCATATGCATGCATGGAGCACGTCACTGCTCCCAATTCCCAATGGCCACCTGCTAACTTACACGTGCCATCAACTCCTAACAAATTTTCTTTTTCACCCCTAATAATATTTTTTTATTCTATACTTCACTAAGTACAAAATATTTTAAAAAATGCCCCTAGGTTAGTACTCATGTATTTATGTTTAGGACCTTAGAAGTTTTGACTTTTCAAGACTTGTTTGGCCTGTCTGAGTCTGAATCGTCTGATGTACAAAGAGTAACATATTATGACTCTATATTGAGTTGATGATAGGAGTCATTTACTTAAAAAAATATGCATTCTAAATTTTGTAATTTTCATGTAATTTGATAAATTTTGTAAATCCTACTAATTTAAAAGACATATCTTCTAAAGTAGTATTTGTTAAAGGCATACAGATACACTTAAAGAAGTTAATTATCCGTTACAAATCTTTTTTAAAAAGTTGAAATATAATTATTCACCGGACAAGTACTGCTAGCTAAATACGACACATAAGAATTAGCCAGGCATAAACTAACCATATTTACTCTTATTGTTGACAATATTGTTATAATTGTATTCTATTTTATCTATGATTAGCTAATCAACCTGACAATCTCTATACTGTGAGATAAATATAGATGGAGGGTATATCATATACTGGCCATATAGGTAAGTAGGTGGCACTAATAGTAAACAACCTTAAGCTTTCAGTCCTCTAACCATATCTAATCATACCAATTATAAATATATGTTATTTACTCTGTCTAATGGAAGAGAAAAAAGGTTTGAAAGTAAATAGGCAAGTATTACAAATAAAATAAAATAAAGTTTTTTAAATTTTGTTTTCCGTAATAATGCTTTAACAAAGCTTAAAATCTTTATATGAATAGGGTTACTACAGGTTAATTGTTCCTCAACCTTTTCAAAAGTCATTAAATAGTTTCTTCTAAATGAACAAGTGTATATATTTTTTTCAAAAAAAAGTAAAATATTGCATTTAAAACTCTTAACAGCAACAACAATAACTATTATAAATAAGTAAATATGTACTAGCTATAAGTTGGTTTTCCAACGGGCACGCTGATTTTCTTGAATAGGAAAGCAGAGAATTGGAAAAGACTATAGAAGGAGGATTTGGGGAATGTTTAAGTTTGTTGCCACTTTCAATCTTACCGAATTTTGGCATTGCCAAATTTTGGTAGTAAACACACTTCAACTATTACGATGTTACCCAATTTTGGCAGTTCCAGAAGCCCTCTCTTAAAGGCATCAAAATGTAGTAAAGGCATCAAACCAAACAAAGCGAATGTTACCAAAATTTAATAATACCAAAATGTGTTTAAATTCGACATTACTAAAATTTGATATGGTCAATTTTTCAAACAAAGTGTACAAACCATTTATATCTATTTCCGATTCTAATTTTTAGGGTGTTCAATGAAAAATGTTGGACTACTTATTATCGAAACCATTCCTAAGCCATTATGCATTATTGGGTAAGTTGAATGTAAAATTTTGTGATTATGTAGCCTTTTTTATATATATACAAATTTAGTTATGATCAATTCGTAATTACCAGGCTTCATAATTAACAGTGTACTGGGTTCATGTAATTGAGCTGGCCTATGTATACTAAGGCGTGGCAAAGCCGCGGTTATTTTCTAGTGTATATCAGAAATTAATCTCTAGTGCAAATATCTAAAATTAAGTCGATCACCTGTAAGTAGCCGACCTCGACGGTCTTCTCCTACAATTCCCTGATGTCCATCACGCCAAGCGCCACGAGGGCGGCGATGGCGGAGACGGTGGACGACGGCGCGACGGTGAGGTCATCCATCACTGTGTACGTCACCTTGCCGGGGTTAAGCCGAATAGTACTAGTTAGAGCAAGTAATAGTATAGTCCACTACTAGCTCCAATTAATCTATAGTCAATCTAATAGCTAATTTATATAATAGTTGCTTACTATATTATTAATATATTGTCTCACCTGTCATACACACATTATATTTTGGAGATCGTGCTGCAGCTGGCTACAGATCTATAGCCCGCTGCTCTTCTCTCTCATCGTTTATCTCATTAAAATATGTTTACAGCTGGCTAATAGTCTGCTATTGTACCTGTTCTTAAGCGGGCCTGACCTATCTCTCCCTGGATACCCCAAGGCCCATCTGTTCCTATTCAGGCCCCCTTTGATTCAAAGGAAATTCATAGGAATTTTAAAGGATTTTATTCCTATAGGAATTTTTCCTATATGGCCCTTTGAATCAAAGGAATGAATACTATGGAATCCTATGAAATTCCTATGGAATACCTCTTCCCATGCAAGTTTTGGAGGAAATTTAGCATGAGGTAGAACCTCATGTTAAGAATCCTTTGAGTCTTTATCTCTCCTCAAATTCCTGTGTTTTTCCTACGATTCAATCAAACGGTCATTCCTATATTTTTCCTGTGTTTTGTAATCCTCTGTTTTACACTTGTATTCCTATGAGAATCCTATGTTTTTCATATTCCTCCGATTTTTCATTACCGTGATTCAAAGGGTCGATTTTGTTCTGGAACTGGTACGGATGATTGAAGAACATACGATATCGATACGTGACAAACTGACAATAGAACGGCAATAATTCATAGAGTTCGGAACCCTCACTCCCCGGCACATAAAACAAAGTAGCGTTTAGTGCGTGATTAATTATGGTTTAGCTATTTTTTCATAAATGGAGTATAATTTTGTAAGTAACTTTCGTATAGAAACTTTTTGTAAAAAAAAGGTACCGTTTAGCAGTTTGAAAAGAGTGTACATAGAAAACGAGGAAGAAGAGTTGTGAACGGCTGAGAACGAACGCAGCCTAAATCGACTGACAAAAGCACCACCAACACATAAGATAGCTCAATGGCCGGACAAGGAACATGAACGTTCCAACAAAAGCAAACGAGGCTCCCGCTCAGGCGATCACATCACATCAGGCCTTCCTCTTCTTGCCAAGGAAGACATCTGTGAGCACCGTCTTCGACTGCAGCGACGCCTTACAGCATCGCCAAGCCCTGCAATAGTGTTGTACAAAATTGACAAACAGATCGGAACAGAGAGATGAAAGTACGCACTGCAAGCAATACACATTGCTCGTAGAGAAATAGTAGCACTTTACCTCAGTGTAGCCAATCTGCACGGTCTTCTCCTGGAGCTAGGTGATGTCAGTAACACCGAAGGTGGTGAGCAGCGTGATGCCGGAGATGGTGGACATGGGCGCGACCCTGAGGTCATCCATAATCGTGTACGTCACCACCCCCTGCACAAATCCCGTGCCGGCAACAGCATATGCTGGTTGCGCCGCCTCGCCGCCGCTGGCCGATCCGGTAGCTGTAGTGCCCGTGCTCGACACCACAAGCTTCATTGCCACCGTCATCTTGCCAGGGCATCGAGCGATCTGACAACGCAAGCCACTCACCGTGGAAACATAGTCATAGCACTCGTTGTAGTCGCACGAGCTGCAGCGGTAAAGTTTCGTGGCCAGCGGCGCCGCCGTCTCCGGCAGCTGGAGGAGCTTGCCGGTGTCGAAGCCACCGGCCGGCGCGAGCAGCACGTTCCTGGCGTCGGCGGAGCGGACGTAGGTGGCGTCGAGGTCCTCGACGCTGGCGTACAGCTCGCCGATGGAGCCGACCATGGAGTCCTTGGAGAGAACCTTGACGACGGTGCCGACGGGGAGGGTGAGGAGGGAGAAGAGGAAGTCGACGACGTCCTTGCCGGCCTCCGCGTACAGCACGCGCTGCGCCTTGCTGTCCACCAGCAGCTTCATGCTCAGCGCCTTCGAGCTGGTTGTCTCCGTCGCCATCGTAGCAACTAGCAAGTGCTTGTGGCTAGCTTGGAGTGGCTTGCTGTGTGAGCAGTAGAATTTATAGCGAGCAGAGACGAGCAGGAAGGATTACGGACGAGAGGAGAGTAATTAGCCGCCCACTGTTAATTTTCTTGATCGATCAAAGCTTTTTTGCATGCAAAAATTGCAGTCCCAATATATGCGCGCATGTAGACGGTCAAATTAATACCGATCGGTTCAGCTCCGCCGCACGTAGTATCAGCACTTGAATGAATCACCCATTTATGCGAGGCAACCCGAAGCATCATGTACTACCGGTGCGTAGAGGAGGTTAATTTGAAAAGAACCAATAATTTGTTTTTTTTTGCGAGATGTAGAAGTTGAATTTAAACTTGCATGTTTATGAAGTGATATATCACATATTAATACATCTTCTTTTTTTTCAATTTTTTTCATAACTATTTAAGTGACATGCAAATAACGAGAGAATATCCCCTCGAGGGATAAAAATCCACTCCCCGAGTTATGAAATCACTTTCCCTAATAAAAACTTTAATGACTATTTAGGTAACATACACGACACGGGGATATCCCCTCGAAATAGTATGTGCATGTCATAAATTTTAACACATTTGTTAATCCATGCACCAAAATTCCTACTTTAAACAGAAACTTCATGCTGAAATCCCTCCCGCTATGGCTCCATCCTAATTTAATTTAATGATCTACACCAAGAACAAGGACAACAAAACAATGCTCCGTTGATTCAGTCCAACAAAAAATAATTCACTGTTGCATGGCTTGAAACCAATAAAAAATAATTTTGATTAGTACTTTGTTAGATGATGATTATACTAGGAAAAGGGGTAAACTACATTTTTTTAAGACGAATACAGGTGCTCCACAAAATTAGCGTGACCATATGGCCAAAATGACTTCATGCCTTCATGGACAACAAGGTACTACAACGTTGGCTACTTGTTTGCTCTGTAATCTGATCATCTTGGCCTCAAACCAGCATAGGAGGACGTCGGTGAGCAGTCCGCCTCGCACCGAGGAAGACATCAGTGAGCACTGTCTTTGACTGCAACGAAGCCTTCAGCACAGCCAAACCCTATACGTATAAAAACACATTCAATATTGTTAATCGAAAGCTCAAGGTTTAAAATAAATTAAGCCAAACTGTACATGAGAAATTAATTAAGTGTGGATATCTAATCAAGTCACCTCGACGTAGCCGACCTCGACGGTCTTCTCCTGCAGTCCCCTGATGTCCGTCACGCCAGGCGCCACGAGGGCGGCGGCGGCGGAGACGGCGGACGACGGCGCGACGGTGAGGTCGTCCATCACCGTGTACGTCACATTGCCCAGCGCGTAGCCAGCAGCCTTGCTAGAGCTTGCCTCGCCAGACGGCGCCGCCGGCGACGTCACGACCTTGACGCCGCCGGAGACATCGTCCGGCTCGACAAGACTCACCTCGGTCGCCATCTTCCTCTGGCACACCGGACACGGCGTGCCGTTCACCTTGGTCACGAAGTCGTAGCAGCTTCTCGAGCAGGCGCAGCCGCTGCACCGGTAAAGGGCGCCGCCGCCGTTGTCAGCGTCCGCCGGCGAGCCCAACCGGAGGGCGGCCGTGGGCGCGAGCAGCGCGGCCTTGACGTCGCCGCGGCAGGCGTAGTCGGCGCCGAGCTTGTCGACGACGCTGCCGTAGAGGTTGCCGACGGAGCCGACCATGTCGCCGGCGGTGAGCAGCTTGGTGACCCCGGCGAGCGGGACGGCGAGGAGGGAGAGGAGGAAGTCGACGACGTCCTTGCTGCCCTCCGCGTACAGCACGCGCTGCGCCTTGGTGTCGACGAGCAGCTTCATGGTTAGAGTGGCAGCAGTAGGTGTTTTTCCGGCCATCTCACGCGGTCACACACTGTTGCATACGAGAGATCAGAAGCACCAAACTAGAATGGAGAAGGTTTGAATTGCAGCGAGATTTGAAGCGACTTCGAAATTTAAATGGTCTTTTTTATAGTGGAGCTGATACGATGCAGGTACATCAATGCGATTGACACCGTGCACGTCGCTTCGTTTCCTGGCCGTGACCAGTGAGTCCGTGACATGGAACGGCGCACGAAGTCACGAACCGCCGGAAGAGGGAGAGAGACAGAGAGAGGAGAGAGGGGAAACTGTTTTAACAGCTCGATGGAGTGGATATCCACCCGTTTATTGCATATCATTTAAATGGTTATGAAAAAAATTTAAAAAAATATGAATAAGATAGATCAATATATAATGTATCAATCCACAAACATGCAAGTTAAAATTCAACTTCTACATATTGTAACAAAAATAACAAACAAAACTCAAATTACTATATGTATATTTACAGTTAAATTTGTTATTTTTGTTACAGTTTGTAGAAGTTGAATTTTAACCTGTATTACATATTGATATATCTTATCAATTTTTTTTTTAAAAAAAATTCGTAACCATCTAGTTGACATGCAATAAACGGGTGGATGTCCACTTGAGCTATTAGAATCCATCTCCGAAGAGAGGTGAGAAAGAAGATGATGGGACGAGAAAGTCGTTGATATGTGGGTCCCACCTACTTACTAAGTGAGTTAATCGTGATTAAATTGGTATACGTTAATAGAAACTAGCATAGTGGCCCACGCAAATTGCGCGGCTAGCATCATTTTCTCTCATGTAATAGCATATATGTTTTCTCAATATATTATTCAAATATATTAAAATGACAATATAATTTTAAATTTTGTACTAACTTTACGAAACTACTAATGTGTAATATTTATATTGTATCATATATATGGGTTAGTTATTAATTATTTTTAATATCAAATTTTAGTTATTTGTAAATTATATTTCTATATAGACTCTAGACTCGTCTTTCAATATTTGTTTTTTTTAATTCCGATTTTTTATTATCTATAAATTGTATTTCTATATAGACTCTAGGCTCTTCTTCCAATATTATTTATTTTTAATTATGATTTTTTATTATTTCTAATTGTATTTATATGTGGATTCTAAACTCATCTTTAATTTTTAATTTCGAATTTCGGTTACTTCTAAATTGTATTCCTATATTGACTTTAGACTCTTCTTCCCATGTTTTTTTTAATTTTAAATTTTAGTTATTTGTAAATTGTAGTATTTTTATATGAACTCTAAACTCTACTTTTAATTTTATTATGTTTATTCCGAATTTTAGTTAGTTTTAAATTCCTATATGAACTCTATACTCTACTTCTAATATTCCTTATTTTTAATTCCGAATTTCAATTATTTCTTAATTGTATTACTATATGGACTCTAGACTCTACTTCTAATATTCCTTATTTTTAATTCCGAATTTTAATTATTTTATTAATTGTATTTCTATATGGACTTTATACTCTACTTCTAATATTCCTTATTTTTAATTCCGAATTTCTATTATTTCTTAATTGTATTTCTATATGGACTCTATTCCCCTCTTCCAATATTTCTTATTTTTTAATTCCGAATTTCAACTATTTCTAAATTGTATTTCTATATGGACTCTGTTTTTCTTTTTCTTCGATTAATATGAGAATTCCTAGGCCGTGAGAGCGAACATGGAGGCTCCTTTTTCTATTCCTTTAATAAGTTAATAGACCTTTCTCCAAACCATGCATTGGTTTTTAAGATGCGGGAGATATTATTTCCGGTTCTGTACTTATGTGGTTTAGAAAGACAATTCAATGAGGAAGAGGCAAAATAGACTTATTTCCCTCCGATAACGTGGGCATTCGTGGTGGGCCGTTATGTAAATGGGCCGAGAGGAGTGGTCCGATTTACTACAGGCTATAAAGGAAGCAAACCTACTGCTCGTGCTCATCGTCCTCGCCGTCGATTCCCTCCTCCTCCTCCTCGCCGTCTTCGCAGGCCGGCGGCAGCGGCGGGCATCAAGGGCAATCCATTGTGTGAGCGAGTTCCTCACCGTCCTCCGTGCTGTACATTCTCCTCTCACTTTACAGATTTCTCTCAATTTTTGTTTTCCTTACGCGCGATGAATCTGCCCTACCTGATTATTTCGTCTAGTTTAGGGATCCTCGAGGTGGTTGATTTCTCCACCTTGTTTTCGGTTGGTTTTTCTCCTAATATTTTTTATCTGATCGCGGAACGCCGTCAGCCTTGCAAGCGCTTGGAGGTTTTGGGGACGGAGGGTTTTGAGTATGTGTGGGTTTTGGGGGAGGGAGGTTGTATGAGTAAATACAGAATTTTTTTTTTCACTTTTTCCATATTGGAGACTATTGGAGTATGGTGTGTGATTGTCCACAATTTATTCACACAACTATGGATGCCTCATTGATTTTCATAACTTTGTCTTCTGTTTTTCGAAGACGATATGGCGTGTGATTTTCCACAGTTTATTCAAACAACTACGGATGTCCCGTATTGATAGCAGACCGGAGATCTAGCAATGCAAACGAAATGATTATTTGTAGTTGAATATTCCAGTATAATGGAGTTTCCTAGCATGATCCAACTGTGAATTCTAGCCCAAAATATTAAGGACTACCCAATTTGAATGGAAGAAATAAAAAGTAATATAAGCCTGATCTTTGGTATTTTTAGTTTGTGTCTAACACTATGTTCCACTAATCTTTGTATGCCCTTACCTGCTTATGCAACGCTGCAAGCCGGCAACCTATGAGTTTGCCTGTAAGAAAATTTATAAGACTGGTTTATCCGTTTTTCCAGCTTTTCCAAATGACATGTTCAGAAAAGCAGACTACTGCACTGAATTCATTTTTCTTTCGTGAACGTGCAAAAGGATTGCTTGTAATTTCATTTAGACGAAAGTAAGTTGAATCCATTTTTCCAAATCACTATTTGGAAAATATTAACAAACTGCTCTGTTATTAATATTTGTATGAAATTTGGAATTTATGTTATATGCATGAATTGTTACCTTACTCCGCAGGAGAATTTGTATGTAGGAGGTCAATTTTTTTTCCTTACTTTAGAGCAGCTATCAACCAATATAATCTAGATGTTTCAATGAAATACAATCTGGAACATGTTTTTGCTTTATCTGCTTTAAATTCTAATGCGTTCTCTGAACATTTGGATGATAACTGTAGTTAATTGAAAACCCATTTAATTTTCTTTTGCTGGTGATTGCAGTAACAATCAATCAACTCCCAAGAAATTTAAAGAACTTCGATTAGAAAGGATCATGGCTGCCGCTGAATTATCGATCAAGCTCGTGATTGATACCAAAGCTCACAAAGTCTGCTTTGCCGAAGCTGGCAGTGACTTCGTCGAGTTCCTCTCCAGCCTCCTTTGTCTCCCTATAAGCAATATCATCAACCTGCTTACCAAGGAAAGTATGGTTGGAAGCATTGCAAATCTGTTTGACAGTGTGGAGAAGCTGGACGCCGATCATGTAATCTCAAACGAAAGCAAGGAGCCTTACCTTAAGCCGATGGTTGCCCCTGGAGCGCTCTGTCCTTTGCAGCAGCTGATAGATGCACAGCTAAACGCCGATACCAGCTTCTTCACATGTCAAGGGAAATTGAACCATTACCACGGCATTCGTGTTGCTTGTGGATATTTTACGGTTATGAAAGGCAGCATTTGCCCTAAGTGCGGCTATGCAATGGAGAAGGCAATGGAACATGTCAAAGCCACTGGGTTTGTGGTTGGGACAGCCAGGTACACTGTCAAGGATGATCTCTCACTTGTTCCAGCATCCAGCGTGTCAACCATCAGCTTGCTTGCACAATGTGGTGTCAAGGACTTGAGCACGCTGCAGGAAAGGACCGTGAAGATTGGCAAGGAAGAGGTTTGTACATATCTATCAGAATCACTTTGAGTGAAGAGAACAGTCGTAGTCGTTTTTCTTAATTGGTGTGGTTGATGATTTTCTGTGTTACAATGTAGGCACTGGAGATACTCCTTGCTTCTCTGAGGACTAAGACCGTGCTGACTGATGTATTTCTCCTGAAGAAAAAAGTTAGTTGCAAGAGGGAGGCTGCTGCTACTTAGTTAGTGCTCCCTCCATCCCAAAATGTTTGACGCCGTTGACTTTTTTAAAAATGTTTGACCGTTCGTCTTATTCAAAAAATTTAAGTAATTATTAATTCTTTTCGTATCATTTGATTTATCGTTAAATATACTTTCATGTATACATATAGTTTTACACATTTTATAAAAGTTTTTGAATAAGACGAACGGTTAAACATGTTTAAAAAAGTGAACGGTGTCAAATATTTAAGGAAGGAGGGAGTATGATACATGAGCAGTTTTACCAGGCATCGCATAGAAATTGGAAAGTTCCGTACAAGCTACAGACCTTCATTCTGAGCATGGAGTAGGTTCCCGTTTGTCTTAAAGGGAAAGCATCACTTTGTATTGCTCATTTTTAGATTAGTCTTAAATACACTTGGAATAGTTTTTTTTTATAGAAATGTTACAACCCAGCCAGTGAAATCTTACTGTCAATTTGCGTCTCGCTATAAATATGTTTCTGCTTCCCTTTTAGAGGTAAATGTAACAGGTGTAACTTCGTTTTTTTTTTAAAAGGATTGATTGCATACGAGGGTAGAAGCACCAGCAAGGATGAACAAGGATGAAGGTTGAGATGTAACGAGATTTTCACAACGACGGATTTAGAAAGAAATATGAGGTCTGAACAAACTAAACACTTCCTATCTAGATAGAATGAAAAATTTTAGTAAGACTTCGTAGGGTTTCTCATGGTTCTCACGCCCGCCAATAGTGGCTTGAGCCCCTGTCGTCACCGTGAGTTAATATTTCCGTCTCAGAATATAACAACTTTCGACATATAAAATTTATTTTAAAATAAATAATATCTATCACATACATTTTTGTCCCGATCAATAACAATCTTTCCTCTCGACCAAAGCGATCACGATCTTTTTCCATTTAATTCAATCGATTTTTCTAATAACCTTCTTCAACTTCCGACTGGCATTGTGCACGTCAGTTCGCTTCGTTCACCGGCCATGGGGGCTGCTAGCTGGTGCACAACTTCCCTCAACTACTCTATTAGTTAACACTTAACACAAATAACGGGTAATTAGGGAAAATTCTTAAGATTTTTCTTTCTTTTTTCGGAGATTTTTTTACTAACAGATTAAAATTTTTTAAGTTAGATTTAAAAACTTTCAGTTTAAGATTTATAAATTTTAAAGTTAATTTTTGAAAACTTTCAACTCGAGATTTGAAAACTTTCAAGTACAGATTTGAAAAATTTGAAAACTTTCAACTTGAGATTTGAAAATTTTTAACTCGAGATTTAGAAACTTTCAACTTGAGATTTGATAATTTTCAACTCGAGATTCGAAAACTTTCAAGTCTAGATTTGAAATATTTGAAAACTTTCAACTCGAGATTTGAAAACTTTCAAGTCCAAATTTTAAATTTTTAAAGTTAAAATTTAAAAATTACTAGTTAAACTAATCACTAGTAAAAATAGAAAACTAATCTAAACTAATTAAGATTTTTTTTCTCCTATTCGTACGACAGGAAAGCGAAAAGCGAAAAAAAAAAGAAACGGCGGGCTAAAAAAAAAAGAGAGAAGAAGCGCGTGTGGACCTCGTGGGCCAGAAGTACACGCCGGCAACACTTGCGCGAATTAGCATTCTCGGAGTCCGAGACATTCAGCGGCACACAAGGTCAGTAAACGTCAACGTGCAGCTCCTCCGATAACATGGGCCGGTATTTGTAAATGGGCCGAAAGGAGGGTCCCGCTTTACAGGCCGTGGTCTGCTCGTCGTGTTCGACTCTTCATCGCCACTCGCCGAATTTTTTTCATTTTTATTTTTTTTTAATATTTACAGAAATAATCTGTCAGCGAAAAAAATTACAAGAATAGACCCTACCGCCCCAACAGAGGGCGGCAAGCTGACGTGGCAGACGGGGGAGGGACGGGCGGTGACGGAGGGAGGGTCTTTTCAGGAAAACCCTTGCCGCCCTCTGTTGGGGCAGCAAGGGGTCCCAATGCAAAAAAGCCAGCCGGGGCTGGCCATTTTGCAGGCGGCCCCTTGCCGCCCTCTGTTGGGGCGGCAGGCCTCGCTGCCTATAAAAGGCCTGCCGCCCCTGCCCTCAGCCCTCATTCCTCCCCTCACAACTCCAGTTAAAAAAAATAAACAGAAGGGGGAGGAGAAGAAAAGAAGGGGCGAAGCCCTGCCGGATTCAGACACCGATTTCAGGTAATATTCATAGATCGTATATGTGACTATTAAGTTTACTACTGTGTATTTTTTTAAAACTTTGTTTGAATAAATGCATTATATTTTTAGGGTTTTAGTTGTACTAATCTAGAACTGCGTATTGTAGATATCGGTAAATACGTAGATCTGCTAGTTTGAAATCAATACTTTACCATTACATTGGCGTACACGAGAAGATATTACGTTGTAGGTGTTTATTGCATAAAAAAATAATATGATCTAGTTATTTCGTTGACAGATATGTCGAACAAACAAATATTTCAAGTTTACCATGGCCTAGGAAACGTCCGTTACGGGCCAACTAGGGTAGATCTGTCAGAATTTGTTGTATCAGAAAGGGGAATTGATAGACTGGCAGATAGGAGTGTACCTTCTATAAAAGGATGGTTGATGAGGGGCTTGAGAGTTGATCCACAGACTAGTGACATGACAATCAATGTTATAGTAAGTCGGGCAACTGAGGGTTTTTATTGGGAACTAATACCAGTTCAAAACTCTCGAATGTGGAGATGGTATGTGGAGAATGCATTGCAACGCGGGTGGCCCCTAGCTATGGTTTCGTTTGTTCACCCGAAGGATCCAGGTGTGCAGATGAACATGGATGATGGCGAGGGACTAAGTGCTGAAGTAAATGAGAGTTATGTGGAAGAGGTCAACGCACGAGAGGAAGGGGGCGTGGTAGCTCCAGTGGGCATTCAACCCGGTGATGGAGTGGCCGATGAGGGGGAGACTGTCGGTGCCATTGTGGATGAAATAGAGAGAGAGGATTCTGACAACGTGCGTGTGGAGGAAGGTGATTCGTCAGATGATGAGACGGATATTAATCCAGCCGAATGGGCTAGTCAGGATTTTTCTGGTCTGGTCGTATCTGAAGAGGATAGTGTGAAATGGGAGTACAAAAAAAATGAGGTTATTCAGGGAGCGATTTATAATAGAGCAGAAGATATGAAGGAGGCGGTAAAGCATTTTGCAGTGTCACTTCATAGAGAGTTTTGGGTTGCCAAGTCGAACCGATCGCAATATGAAGTTCGGTGTGTTAAGGAAAAAGATGGTTGTCCCTGGAGAGTGCACGCTTATAAGGGAAAATGGAAGGATTACTGGACAGTGTCAGTTGTTACCAAGCATACATGTTTTCTACCTGGTGTTCAGAAATACCATAGGAAAATTACATGTGCATTTGTTGCATCTGAGATGTATGCGCATGTCATCGATAATCTGACATATGAACCAAGGTCAATAATCCGACACATCGAAGAGACATACAAGTATACTATTAGCTATGCCAAGGCGTGGAGGGCCAAACAGAAAATAATAAAGATGAGATTTGGAACTTACGAAGCCTCGTATGACAATTTGCCACGCCTACTTGGTGTTATCGAAGAAAGAAACCCTGGAGCTCTTACGCAGGGAAGAAATTCCCCTCAATTGAACATCCTGGCAAGAGTGTGCTGCAAAGGGCGTTATTAGCTCTACATGCATGCAAGATGGCATTCGTGCACTGTTGTCCTGTTCTCTGCATTGATGGCACATTCTTGACTGGAAAGTACCGGGGCCAGATACTAACAGCAATAGGGGTATATGGGAACAATCAGGTATTGCCCTTGGCATTTGCTTTTGTTGAGAGTGAGAATACCGACAGCTGGTACTGGTTCTTAAAACTGGTTAAAACAAAAGTTGTTGGTATGAGGCCCAATGTGTGCCTGATACATGACAGGCACGCCGGCATTCTGCGAGCGATAGAAGAGTTGCAGTTTGGGAGTATGGAACGAGGATACCCTGGTGAGTGGGAAGATGTACAGAGTAGGTGGTGCATGCGTCATATGGGAGCTAATTTCTTCAAGCAATTCAAGAATAAGGAGCTCATGAACATGTTCAAGAGGCTATGCAATCAGAACCAGGAGAAAAAATTCAATGAGCTTTGGAAGAGATTAGATGAACTGACAGCCAAATGCAGTGATCTGCGTGCAGCGGGTCCGTCGACCGCCGTTGATGACCCTCCTCAAGCTCTTGGACCTCTCCCAACGGATAGTCCAACATTGGTTAGAAGAACTGGAGTGGACATTCGGAATTTTTCTCAGTGGATTCTCCATGAACCAAAAGAGAAATGGGCCAAGGCTTATGACACAGGTGGTGCTAGATATGGGATAATGACAACAAATTTGGCAGAAGTTTACAATTGGGTGATGCGCGTGTCCGTGGACTCCCACTAGTTGGTATAGTGGAGTTCATTTTACATGGGACATGCAGGTATTTTAGAGATCGGTTCCAGGCAGTTCTTCCCTCTATGCCGAACAACAGCATTTTATTCGGAAATTTCATGCAGAAAAAGCTAGAGGAGTGGCGTAAAAAGGCCATGAAACATCGAACTCTAGTGCAAGGTACCCAACAGCACAGGTTTGAGATACTATGTCAAGATAAGACAGGCAGAGGTATCTATCGCAAGAGAGTTGTCACGCCCCGAACTAGTCCCGACCGGAACTAGCCCGTGACGCTCCAAATTAACCTGTTGATCGATACCAGTCCCAGGAAACAGTGCTGGTATCACAGGAAGACAGAATATCACAGCAACAGAGGTCTCTTTATTATAGAGTAGAAGTACAGTCATGTTGGGCTGCGGACAGATCCCGAGCTCACAACTGCATTACAAAAGGGAAAGCGGAAGCCAAGACTTGGACCAAACATCACAGGCGCGACTTGGGAACTAGGCCGAAACCCTAAAACTCGTCGTAGCCGACTTGCTCCTGGAAGAACTCCTCGTCAGCGGGATCCACTTCATCTTCTTCAGCAACTGGGGGGGATTATTTATATAGAGCAAGGGTGAGTACAGGAGTACTCAGCAAGCCATGGGAATTAAGTGTTTAATGCAGGCTTCAAAGTAAAGGCTGCTCGTTTTCACAATTGATTTTAGTTAAACTTCTTTTTGGAAACGACTAAGTGAGTGCTTCTCAAACGACACGGGAGAGACAGAGCGTCTCATCCGGTCGGAGTATGTGCAATGTATCAATCTTTAAAATAGATCAAGATTGGCACCCGGCCAACAGCTTTCAAACGGCCACCCGGGCCAACAGCTTTCAAACGGCCACCCGGGCCTAGCTGATCCCATCAGCTGCAGATTTTTCCAAACATCGATCTCCATTCCACAACAGCAATTTCTCAAACAGTAGTCAAATAAAACTACGCTAGGAATCACCTCACATCCGCCCATGACCGTGGGCACGGCTGTTCGAACAGTTTAATAACCTCTGCAGAGGGGGGTACACTTTACCCACACGACATTACTAACCCGGATCATCCAGCCCGTGCAGAACGGCCACGTCTAGAGACCTTAAGGCTTTCATGACAAGGCATTTCGAAAGCCGACACAGGTTCACCATATGCCAACGAGAGGGGTCCCAGACCAACACAAGATTAGGTCCCAGACCATACTGTGCCAGGAAACCCGGGGGTTCTCCCCGACACCACCCCGTTGAATCCACATGTCTCTTGGCATCATGGTTCCCCCGATTAGCTAGTTACTCAGCCAGGGGTGTCCCATTCCACCCATGTGGTCGCACTTGTCTTATGTTCGGAGGAAATTCCAAGGAAACGGTCCTTAAGTGCAAGAGCGGGAAACCGTACTCCCGGTACGTTCCCCGGTCCGCGATTTTTGGAAATTCATTTTGTTCGCAAGCACCGACCCAGGTGTCGGGTTTTCCAAGTCTTTTGTAAAACCTCAAGTTTTACCCATCGTTGGATATTTTAAATTTGAGGGGAGGTGTTCCGATGTGCGAGCCCGAAGGCCCGCGCACCGAAGCACAACAGTTGACAAAGGAAGTTTAAGAGTTCAATAATTCAAGGAGGGTAATTGCAGCAAATAGGATTGGGGGCCGGCAGGCTATCTCGCAAGCCGCGGCCGAATTACTTGTGTAAATCCTATTTATGCAATATTTGCGGAAAAGAAATACTTAGATTTAAATTATAGGTGCAAGATGATCAAAGGTGACTTGCCTTGCTCGAGATCTTGAGCTTGATCCTCGGGTTCCTCGCACTGCGGGTCTTCGGGCTCCGAAACTACACGCGAAACGGGACAACTCAACAAACGGCGAAAATAAAGCCCTATTATTGACCTTTAATCGTGCCATTAGATAGATCTCGAGATTTGAAGAATTTTGGAAGTTGAACGGAGTCAAACGGACTTTCGATTGGGAAGATATTGAATTTCTAAGATTGTCGGATTTTTGGTCTAAAGGAAAAAGGATTTAATTAAATCCTTTTTTGAAAAAGAAAAGAAAAGAAAAGAAAGGAGGGAGGGAAATTAGACTTCCCTCGGGCGGCTAGGGCGCGGCCCGAGAGAAAGGGGGCGGCTCGGCCGAGCTAAATGGGCCGGCCGGCCCAAGAGGACACGGCCCATTAGGGCGCGGGGAGGGGGGAGAGAGGGCGCCGGTGGACCGGGCTCACCACGCGTGGTCCTGGGTGGGACCCGCTTGTCGGTGACACGGTTCACCGTGCGGAGCGAGCACGCGGCGCACGCGCGCGGGCGGGGGAGGGACACGGTGCACGCGCGCGGTTCGCGGTGGACGCGGATGCGGCGGGCCCACACGTAGCCTCACGGCTCGCGGTGGACCGCGCCCGCGAGCGGGGCCGGAGGGAGCGGCTGTCCGGGGTCGGCTCGACCCGGTCTTGGCTGAGCTGGCGCCGACGTGGCGCCTACGTGGCTGCCACGCGGGCTGGCGGGAGGTAGACGACGACGCCGGCCGGAACGGACGACGGACGACAGCGGCGAGCGGCGGAGCGAACCACGGCGATACAGGCGAAAGCGTGCACACCGGGAAGTCGCGCGGGACGAGGGGAGTCGGGCCAATGGCTCGGATTCGCCGGGGGATGCCCGACGGCGGCGGATTGCGGCGGCGGCAACCGGCGGCGGATTGCGGCGGGGGGAAACGGCGACGAGGTCACGAGGGGCCGATTCCCGGCGGCGAGAGCATCTACGCGGCTACGGGAATCCGATGCTAGCGTCGGATTGGGCGGAGCTACGCCGAGCGAGGCCGGCGACGAGCGGGCGCTACGGAGCACGAGCGGCGACGGCGGCGAGCACTCAGCGAGCGGTTGCAACGGTCGGGGCGGCGCCGGCTAGCTACGGGGAGGCTACTCGTGCTACTACTCGAGTCTAAGGGGAGGAGATGGAACGGGGAGGAAGAACGGAGGGAGGCACTACCGTGCGGGCGGGCGCAGTGACGAGAGGCCGACGGCGCGGGAGTGATCTCTCCGGCCTCGGGCCGGGGAAGAGGAGGAAGACGAGCACCCGGAGTCCCCTTCCGCGTCCACGAACGCACCGGCTCTCCTGGTGCTTGGCGATGAACGGCGGAGGCGAGACAGAGGGGCGGCAATGGCGCGGCGGCGGCGAGCGAAACAGGGAAGGGTAGGATGGGAGGGCGCCTCGGGCTTTAAAGGGCGGCAATGTCGGTTTGGAAACCGACTTTGGGCGGTCAAGGCGCGAGCTGGCGCTCCGGCTAGTGGCCAAATCGGCGACAGGGAGGAGGGGAAGGATGACGCCGGCGGGAGGGAAAAAGGGAAAAAGGGGAGAGAAAGGGGGCTTGCCCCTTGCCGCTTTGGGAAAAGGAGGAGGGAGTGGGGGGGGGGGGGGGGCGACGCGGCGGAGGGAGGGGGAGCTCTGCCTCCGTCCCTTGGAGGCTAGCGCGCGGAGTGGCGGGGCCGGGTCGATGACGACGGCGATGACGGCGGACCGGCTTGGAGCGGGGCGGCGACACGGCGGCAGACGCGGGGCAGGCGCGGCAGTTTGAGCGGCTCGGGCACGCGCGCTGGCTTGCGGGGCCGAGCGGCTGCGCGGCTGCAGGCGCGGCAGGGCAGCGGGGCCGGGCGGCGCAGGCGCGGCACGGGCGGCGTCCACGCGGGCGCGCGCACGCGAACAACGGCGCGCGGAGGCCGAGTCGCGGGCGGGGAGAGGGAGAGAGAAAGAGAGAGAGAAAAAGAGAGAGAGAGAGAGAAAGAGAGAGATGGGCCGAGAGGGATTCGGCCCATCAAACCCGAGGGAGGCAAAATAGACTTTTGCGGAGGGGATTAATTTTGGAAGGATTGGATTCGGGATTGAACTCGACGATGGATCGGGGATTCGAGATCTGAGATGGCACGGGGACTGACTGCAAGCGAAGAAGCAATTTTCGCAATTAGGGTTTTTAAGAGATAGCTTTTCCCGCTAGGCGCCACGACGGAACGGGCGCTACAAGAGTGAAGCAGGAATGTGTTCTCAAAGCCGACGGCACATGTCATTGCTCTTGTGCAAAGCCGAAGCTGCTCCACAGGCCATGCACCCATGTCATTGCTGCCGCATCGGAGTGTGGCATACCAGATGCAGTATATGTATCACAGTACTTCAGTAAGCTAGCAATATATCATACATGGAGCAGCAAGATTTATGGGTTCGGCATAGCTGGGGAGTTCACAGAGACTAACGAGAAGTACTCAATATTCCTGACCCATCGAAGCTCCGAGGCAAGGCTGGAAGGAGGAAGACTCGTCGCATCCGCAACGATATGGATGAGTCGGAGTCGGAGGCGGGCAGGGTGAAGCGTTGCAGCAAATGTGATGAACGTGGGCACACCTACAAGCATTGTCCTAAAGACAAGGAGAAACCAAGTGCGGCGGAGGCAGGACTATCAGGATCAGCAGCAGATGGAGCTCGCCCTACGGGTGAAGGCACTACCTCAACTCGACCCCGTCCTAGACGTCGTCGTGCCACGTCTAATTACGTGGTGTAGTTCTTGTGTTCTATGTTGGCATGTGGCTTTGCTTGTAATTTGGTTCACACTTATCGATGTAATGTCATGTAGGTCTCGTGATGTCACGTCAGACTTCAGCACCTAATGTCTTTAGGTTTCGTGATGTAATATCAGACTTCGGCATGTGATGTTATGTTATGTTATATTATCGAACTCTACATATATGTTAAATCGCACGTCATCGTTATGTACGCTTAGTAACGTTTGCTATGTTCTAAATAACCTGTACTTTTGTTCTACATAATAATTTGTATGATTTTATTACTTTTCAAAATTTTACAAGTTATCTTTTGTTCTACATTACTACATTTTGAATTGTTCTAACATGAAACACGATATTTTTCAGAGATGGCACGTCAGGACACCCCTGAGTTGTTGGACCCGGCGATAGATCACCGACACCGGTCTCACCTTACTGCGGTGCAGGGGGCTCAGCTTGGCACGTTCCGGGCACGGACGTGCGGTGAGCTACTTACGGTTCACGACTCCTTCGTCGAGAGGTACGAACAGTGTATTGCTATCGGTTAGTTGCGCCGTAATAATATTTGTAATGACATATTACTTTGTTCTTGCAGGTTGCGTGAGGCCGGCCTCCTACCTTTGTGTCGGCTGGTGGAGGCAGCCGCCGGCCACGCAGACCCGGTCAGACACTAGGATGCGGACCGGTCCCTCCTAGCAGCTTTGGTCGACCGATGGAGGCCAGAGACGCACACTTTTCACTTGCCGTGCGGTGAGGTAGCCCCTACCCTACAGGACGTATCGTACTTGTTGGGGCTACCGCTCGCGGGAGACGCTGTCGGGCCAGTTCACATGGCTGTGGACTGGAAAGACGATCTGATGGCATGGTTCGCACCAGTACAGCGCACACCACATCTCCCGCTCCAGCCGTTGGCACACCACCGCAACACCGGACCTACGAAGAGGTGGCTGCTTCAGTTCACTGTGAGTTTTTTTGTACTGAAATGACAAGCTGTGGACCCCCGTTTTTATAACAGGAATCAATCGTGTAAACAGTACCATTTCCCTGGATCAAGTAGTCTGGTACACACGAATTCATTGCTGAAATACCCAGTGCACATATACGAGTGTCTAGTACGAATTATTACATCATAAGCCCGCAGACATAGTCTTAAATCATCGGACCGAGCGGTCCGGAATATATTCCAAAAACAGAAGTAGGTAAGGCAGCGGAGTCAAGGCAGCGGCACGCCATTGCCACAGGCAACGACCGTAACTAAGACCTATTGAGCGCCATCGTCTTCATCACCCTCCTGGTAGTAAGCGTAGGGGTCCTCCGAAGCTTCATCTCCGACTTCTGATTAAGTTTGTATATTGCAAGGGTGAGTACCAACCGTACTCAGCAAGCCACCACAGCAACAATGCACATGATAAAGGGTATTCAAGGAATGGCTATGGTTCTTTTGCACAAAGTAAGTTTTGTAATTCTTTTCACAAGCCTAAGACCTAGCATAGACTGATCAAATTTTAGTACCAGTGTTCATATTAAACAATGACGGTTCTGTCCACCATCCATTGTGATCCCAAGGATAGCTTCCCGCCATTGAGTCGTCATGGTTTTCTGAGGACGTCCACCTTCCCTCCTCTCAGGAAGTGGCTCCAACAGCATAAAAATCATCATGCAATATCCCATCCCACACAAGTTAAGAATTTAGAGTCTAGCCAAGTGTAATACACGTCCCGGTGCTCAATAACCGCGAGCACGGCTATTCGAATAGATTTGGTTCACTCACACTACAGTGGATGTACACTTTACCCGCACTCCGCGACTGCCCAACACATGAGCCTCGTCCCAACACATGAGACGCGTCACGGCAAAGCTTTTCGATAACCTCGCATTGGCAGTACCCGCTCCATGAACTTTAAATCCTCATGCACTCTAGGCGTAATACGATTTCTAGCAGTGAGAGGAGTTCTGGCGCTCCCGGGGAGGGAAAACTCGCACATGCATTCCTAACATTGCATCCGGTAGTTGAACCCAATCCATTTCAGCTGTCCTCTTTTGGGTTCCTTCTCGTAGTCTTATCAAGTCAGTCTCTGGCCATCCGTAACGGGCATCCGCCAGCAAACTACAAGTCAATCTCTGGCCCTCCTGTCAGGGCATCCGCCAGTAGACTGCAAGTCAGCCTCTGGCCGTCCTGACAGGGCATCCGCCAGCAGACTGCTTGTCGATTCACACACCTAAAAGAAACCACTATGCATGGATACTGCCTCCGCTCAGCTATGTACTCCGCTAGGTCTATACCCATATGAGAAGTGCGGTCGTACGGGGGTCGTTTCATGCTTAGCTTCATGGCTCGGTCCTTAATTGACCAGGGACGGCACTAGCCTTTTCCTGATACCACCCAAATCCTCCGTCCGCCCCAGTTGAAAACAGTTGTTTAGTTTTATTTCTCCTTTCACAAATCATGTCATCAATATCATGGCAATGTGGCGCTTATGTCTCCACATGCCGCATCTCAATTACCTTCCCAAAGGTAATTGCCCAAGCATAAAGCATTTTGATAAATATGAGTATGCATGATTCTAGAATAGCATTTCTAAGCAATTGTCATAGTTGACTAGGGACTCATACGTAAACATGGTTACGAAGGAATAAGGGGTAAACAATAATTAAGGCATGGCATAATCACAAGTAGGATGTTTATCATTGCATGCAATTTTATTTGTAAACAAAACAATTTCGCAATTGGGATCAACATGTTCAAGGAATAGTGATGACTTGCCTTGCGCAAAGTCTTGCGGGTCTTGGCCTTCACTTGGATCCGCAACTCCCTCGGGCTTTAAAGTTACGTGCGAAAATTGATTTGAATTCGGTTAGAATTCAAATAAAAGTCCAAATAAATCCAAATGAAAGTCGAATGCGAAAGTCGATTCCTTTATATTAACTTTACTCTTCGCGAACTAAGGCAAACCCAATTTCAATTTAAACTATTTTGTGGGTATAAATATTTTGTTGTAATAAGTTTTTAATTTAATATTCCCGAGTATTATATCCATATAATAGGTTAGAAATTTCTATCGCAAGCTAAATATCGGACGAAATCCTAGAAATATTATACGATTTAATTTAGTCTATGACTAAATGATTAAATGTAATACACGGCTAAAATCCCTAGTAATTAAATTCGAATTTTCTACCGTGAATCGATTACTTATAGAGATTACCCAAAAATAATCTATAATAATCTACAAGAATTCATCTATCTGTTTAGTTATTAATTACATCTAAATTACTACCGCGAATTGATTTCTTATAGAAATTACCAAGAATAATCCATAATTTATATTAAATTTTTGCAATCCTACGACGAAAAATTAATCTATAATTAAATTCTAATTATTTTAAATTTTCTAAACCTCCCTAATCTCCCTCTATTTTCTTTTATTATTATTTTTTTTCTTTTCTTTTTCTCTTTTTCTTTTTCCTTCTCTTTCTCTCTTTTTCTTTTTCCTTTTTTTTTCTCTCCTTTCCTTCCTTTTTCTTTCTCTCCCTCGGCTTCTTTCTTCCTCCCTCTCTCTCTCGGCTTGCGCTCCCCAGCGGCAACGGCGGCGAACCAAGGGGGGGGGGGCGGCTTACCGATGGCGGCGGCGGCGGCGACGGCGACGACGGCGACGGCGGCGCAAGTCGCGGCGCGGTGCGGCGGCACCGAGGGCGGCGGCGCGGCGGCTCAAGGCGGCGGCGCAGCGGCGCAAAGGCGGCGGCGCGGGGAAGAGGGAAAAGGTGGAGGGGAATGGGTGTGGGGGAGAAGAGGAGGGGCCGGGGTTTTATAGGGCGCGGGGGAGGGGAGGTGGAACGACGCGCGGCGGCAGACGGCTACGGCGACGCGACGACGACGCGGGGCGCGAGGCGGCACGACGGCGCGCGGCGGCAGCGGCGGGGTGACGATGCGACGGTGCACGAGGCTCGAGGCGGCGATGGCGATGGCGCGCGACGATGGGACGGGCGGCGACGCGACGGGCGGCGACGCGACGGGCGGCGACGCGACGGTGACGGCGACGATAGGATGGCGCGGCGCGGCGCGGCGCGGGGCTCGGCTTGGCTCGGCATGACGGCGACGGCGACGCGACGGTGACGCGGCGCGGCAGCAGCGCGGGGCGCGAGACGGCGACGCGACGGGTGAGCGGCGCGGTGGGGCGCGGAGCTCGGGGCGGCCGGGCGCGAGATGACG
The DNA here is from genome assembly GCA_000338895.3 of Oryza meridionalis. Lineage (NCBI taxonomy): Eukaryota > Viridiplantae > Streptophyta > Magnoliopsida > Poales > Poaceae > Oryza > Oryza meridionalis. The sequence goes on from CM002524.2 coordinate 2,626,104, forward strand.
GGGCGCTCGCGCGGCGACGGGACGGCGACGGGACAGCACGCGGCGCGGGGCGCGAGGCGCGACGGCGACGGCCGAGCGGCGCGCGGCGCGGCAGGGCGCGAGGCAGAGGCGGGGCTAGGGCTAGGGGACCACGTCGAGCACCTCGCGGGCAATGAACAGTGTCTTTTTCCTATTTTTATTTATTTATTTTTATTTTTATATTTTTTATATAAATTTGATTCTAAAATTCCTATTTTTTGCATATATGAATTTTACTCAATATTTGTGCTATCCCAACTAATGAATTCACCCTAGATTAATATTGCTCACATTTTTTATTTATATAATTTATTTGAATTTTTAATTAGTATTAATTCTTATTCCATTGCATTTAAATTTAATTGATACAAATATGTTCGCGATAATATCTTATTTATCTCTATCCACACCTATTATTTATTTTAAATTATATTTATTTTACCAATTTATTTTTAGGGCTTATTCCTAATTAATTGTTCTTTATTCGCAATCTTCAAACTCCGAAATCAAAATTCAATGTAATGGGCGAATAAAATCGGCATGATGCAATTTATTTAAAAAGTTTTTTTGAAAATCCGTATTTTTAGAGTTTTGATTTTGTCGGTCGAATTTTCAGGGTGTTACACAAGCGTACTATATATCGTAGTCCTAACGTAACGTGCCTAACATTTTATCGAACGCTTGCAGGTCGAGCAGCTACAGGATGAGGCCAACGAGTACTCCTACAACCGCTGTTTGGAGGCGTACTTGCTCTGGCTTTTTGGCTGGGTGATGTTCTGTGGCGGTCACGGGCACGCGGTCGACAAGGGTCTCGTGCACTACGCCAGGAGCATCGTCGACACCGCGGTAGGCGAGGTGCCTCAGTGGAGCTGAGGTTCCGCGTTGTTGGCGGCTTAGTACCGTGGCCTTTGTGAGGCTTGCACGAAGACGGATCCCAGCGCGACCTTCGGTGGGTGCCCTCTCTTTCTTTCTATCTGGGCAGCTGAGAGGATTGCGATCGGCCGCCCTGAGGTGGACCACCACGCGTACGACGAGTCACTGTACGAGGAGCGACCGGAGGTCGACTACCCTACGATGGGTACTCTGTGGTGCCGCCGTCAGGTACGTTGCATCGATCTTCTCTTATTGTTAAGTTCGTTGTTAAGTTCATTGTACGTCATATCGATCGTCTCGTATTGCAGCGCCGATGGGCTCACGTTCAGGTTAGGCGGTCGTATCCTGAGTTTGTTATGGAGTTCGACCGCCTTTTGCCGACTGACGTAGTGTGGGAGCCCTATAGTGCCGCGGCTACCCAGAGTCGTGCACCGTTGGGCCTGTCCACACTCTACACAAGGGACCAGGCATACTGGATGACTACGGTTCCGATGGTCTTCGACATTTGCGTTGAGCCTCACGCCCCTTTCCGCGTGATGCGGCAGTTCGGCTTCCGTCAGCCCTTTCCGGTACCGTTTCCGACGACCGTCCCAGCTGCTGTTCACTGGTAAGATCTTTCACTACTCTTTGATTTTTGCATTAAAATCTACCTCTCCACAATAATTTGCAACATCTATCCATTCACACTAATATGATACATGTCATTCGCAGGTACTCGCGCGAGGGTCAGCAGTCAGCTGGCGACTGGCCCGCCAAGTTGGGGACTTTTGTTGAGGACTGGTTGCTCGCAACCGAGGAGGTCGTGGAGCACGAGGGAGAACCACACACCGAGGAGGCGTACCAGGCGTACCTACGCTGGTACCAGCCACGCACCCGTACTAGGGTCACCTTCGCTCCCTTGGAGCAACAGGCCCACATTGCGAGCACTAGAGACCTCTACGCCAGGCACCGCGACCAGGACTTCGCTCGTGCTGTGAGTACCCTGCATCGCACCATTCCTTTATCTTTTATTCCTTTCTCTTCGTCAAATATTACGAATAATTACGAACAAATTAACCATGCAGGTCGTCGACATCAACAGGGTCGTCGTTGACGGTTCAACGACGATCCAACGTTTAGGCGCGGGGATTCCGGTACCCGTAGAGGAGCACCTGACGACGTACACGCGCATGGTGGAGTCGATGCGATCGATTCTCCGACTTCTCACCTGTCGTGCAGACGACGTTGCTCGGGTAGACGCAGCACCACAGCGGCCACCCCTACCGACCGGTCCCCGTCCATCTGCGGACGTTCCTAGGCCGACTCCCCCTCCACACGGAGGTTAGTATTTTTAATGATTTTTTCTACATGCCTCGCACATCTATGTGAGCCGATTGATCCGATTGCTTCAGGGTTTCGTGCACCGCTCAGCACCCCGCCTTCCTCGGCTAGGCCTTCTGTTGTGCCGCCCACAGGTAATTAAAAAAACAACAGTACTTCGACAATTTATGTCTTAGCTTACAAGGGTCCCATTGTCGATGTCTAGGTTTGGCCCAGTTCTCTATGACGCAGGCCGCCCACTTCTCCCAGGCTGCAGGGTCAGCGTCTCAGGCATCTGCGTCGACCTCGCACTCAGTGCAGTTCTGGCAGTACACCGGGACTTCGTCACAGGCAGCCGGCACATCGAGTCAGGGTCCACCACTGCACCATGCCGGGACCTCGTCGGACTACGGGGTGGCTTCCGCCTTGCTCTTCGACATCACCGACTTCGACTTCGCTTCAGGCTCGACACAGGACATCATCGGCCCCTCACAGCTGGGAGGCGCACCGCCGGTGCAGACGCAGGACCAGTCGCTGTCCACCCCTCTGCCAGACACTTGTGCTACCCGTGCTGTGCCACCGGATCGTTTCAGGTACCCCCAGGACCACGTGCGAGCACAGGGACGGAGGACCAAGCGTGGTCGCGGCGCGGGGCAGGGCCAGTAGCAGACCTCTCTTTGTTTATTTACTTCACATGCTAGTACTGTATGCTTCTGTAATGAATACGTTGTTGTTATTCGAGTTCTCATCCCTGAACTTCACTGTTACTTTTTACGACTGCACGATACCTTTCGGTGCATGCACGACTACTTTCTGCCGCACCGATGCAGCCCCCTTTATTCGCGTGCAGTACGACTAATTGCCCGCCATTGCCCACATACGACCAATGTAACTTTCGGCGCCAATCAGGCGTACCCACCATGCCCCGCGACGTTGACATGTCAGGGATATCACTGCGCTTTTTAGTGCCTATATAAGTCGCCTTAATGAGCGAGGCCTCACAATCTTTCATAACTCAGTCACATTCAGTACCCTCTTCCCCACTTGCTTTATTACGAATCCTACCATCTTTCATCAATGGCTAGACGCCTGGGCGTTGAGGATCCGAACTGGCGTAGAGATCCTTGTGTATACCTACTACCACCTTGGTGCCAGCGTCCTCTCTACCTATGCGATGACCGATGCCAACTAATGGCTTCGAGGAATCCTGATATTCGAGGAAGGCGCTTTTTTAGGTGCCCTAACTATGACCGTGAGGTATTTTATTATCTGCGTATGATTATTCATTCCGTATGGGCAATTGTTTTATTCCTCGTATTACTACTCTATTCGTCAGACCCGCACTACGGCTTACGCATACATCGAGTGGGTCGATACAGAAAATCCCGTTCTCGACCTAACCACTTGTTTACAAGAAGGACGCTGGTATTTCGCATCCAAAAGTACTGAGCAATACTTGTAGAGAAAAGTGGCTTACCAACGACAATGTCATGAACAACAGTGCGACTGGCGGGTGCTAACTATGGCACTCCCTCCATGGGAAGCCCGTCCAAGATGCAGGTGCGGTGATCGTTGTCAAGTTCTTCGTTCCATAAAGCCTACGACATTGGGTCGAAGGTTCTTTGTTTGTCCAAATATTCTTGACGACGATTTCATGGTAAGAATATTTTGATTATCATGAATCCTTATTTTCTCACAACATTTACTAACTTCGCTCGCTTCACATCTATTCTTTCCCCCCAGGAACCACCAAGGAGATGTCAATACAGAGAATGGATAGACACTAGAAGGGTTCTAACTCCACCTAGCTGTGTTGTGCAGCTTGAACTACCAGAGCAATACAGGGTTACTAAAGCGCGGTTTGAGAGAGGAGAGGGATCCTCACATAGGGGTTAGCTATTATCGGACAACTTGGCATATTGAAATTTCTACTGTCATACCTCCTTATCCCATTACTACATCGTCGTTGTGTTCAACTCTTGCACTACCTCCCTCCTAGTTCGAATCTAATATCATCTATGTAACCGCAATGGAAATAGATGTATCATGTTCAAATTCGACTACTATTTCTTCATGTTACATAATTCTCCTTGTTTAAGTGCATATAATGTTTCTACGACCGAGACTGCGATAGGCCTATATCAATTTCACACACTAATACGTCGAATAAGTTACAAAATAATATTTCACTTAACATATGAAATTGCGAAACAACCAACTTCAATAAATTTTTATAACATTATTAACAAGTTTTAGCAATAAATACTTCTTTAATTATTATTAACGTAACATAGAAAAATCATTTGGTTGGTAAATTTTGCATCTCGGTCCCTTGCCGCTCTAGCAGAGGGCGGCAAGGGACCTCAATGCAAAAAAGCCAGCCCCCCTCCACACCCCTCGCATCCAATTTTGTATCTCTCCGCGGAATTGCAACCTTTTTTTTTATTTTATTTTTTGATTTTTTTTCACGATTAGGAGCACACAAGAACCAACCATAGAAAAACTAAACTCAAATGGACGAAATATGTGACATGTGGAATTTTCTAACCCCTCTCCCCTCTAGTGTAGAGGAGAGAGATGTGCAACTTTTTTATTTTTATTTCATGGTGATATTATTTTCACACTTAGGAGAACACAAGAACCAACCATAGAAAAAATAAACTCAAACGGACAAAATATGTGGCATGTAGAATTTTCTAAAGCTCTACCGAAAAACTTCTCTCCTCAAAAACACAATCTTACAAGCGGAATTTGGAGGTTTTAATATCGCCGAACCCGACAAAGTGGGGAAGAATCGGATGTAACTTTTTTTGTAGATGTCCGTGGATATATTATTTGCCTGATTCCGAGTCCGTAAGATAAAATTACGTCTGTTTTAATAAATGACACCCGAATGACGTCTATTTTCGGTAGAGATTTAGAAAATTTTACAAGTCACATATTTCATTTATTTGAGTTTATTTTTTCCACGGTTGATTTAGATTTAAATAAATAATTCTTTAATTATTATCGACATATCTGGAAACAAGCATGTGGTTGTTTTGCATCTTGGACCCTAGAGGGCGGCAAGGGACCCAGATGCAAAATGCACCAGCCAAATGCTCTAGAGGGCTGGGAAAATTGCATTTAGCCCCTTGCCGCCCCTACAGAGGAGGGCGGCAAGGGGCTAAATGTAATTTTCCCAGACGGCGGCTGACGGTGCCACGTCAGCTTGCCGTCCTCGTCTATTTCTGTAAATTTTTGCTGTGATAGATTATTTCTGTAAATATTAAAAGAAATAAATTTAAAAATAAAAAAAATTCGCCACTCGCCTCCCTCCTCCTCTCAGGCCGGCGGCTGCGGCGGCGGAGGCGATCCATCGTGAGCGACTCCCTTTCCACAATTCCACCCATCGTGCTATACATTCAACTCTTAACTTGCAGATTGCTCTCTCTCGTCTGTAGTTTATTTTATTTCTGGTTCTCCTCACGCGCGATGAATCCGCCCCACCTGATTTCGTCCCATTTCGTCTTGTTAAGGGATGGTCGTCGTTGTTGATTTCTCTCTCCTTTTTTTTTCTCCCGGTTCGTTTCTCCTAGAATATTTGACATGATCGCCATGAACCACACGTTGTGAGCGTTTGGGGTTTTTTGGGAGTGAGGGTTTGGGTACGGGGGTTTTGGGGAGAGAGGTTGTAAGGATGATAATTATAAAGAAGAAACCGACTTGCGGAGACTATTGGAGTATTGGAGTATGGGAAGTATATTCAAACATCTACGTATGCCCCCATTCATTTTCACAAGGTTGGAGCATGGTGTGTGATTTTCCACAGTTTATTCAAACAAGTACGGATGCCGCATTGATAGCAGACCGGACATCTAGTGAGTCAAACGAAATGATATTTACCAGTTGAGTATTCTAGTATGATGGAGATTGCTAGCATGATCCTACTGTTCGTCCCAATGAATCTAGCATTCTTGCTGAAATCTTTTAGAGACCACGGATCCATTGAGAGTCAATTCTAGCCTAAAATACAAAGGAGTGATTGATTTAATTAGGAATAGTATATTTAATTGCAGAAAAAAAATGTAAGGTTAGGCTGCTGTTGAAGGCTTACACTTCACAAGTTGACATAATATGCATATACTTGCATGTCTGTAGCGCTTAACTGCTTGTACAAAACTACAACCTATGATTTTGCCTGGAAGAACATTTATAAGATTGTGTTTTCTAGGTTTTGTTTTTTTTCCCATGCCTTGCCAAATGAGATATTCAGAAAACCAGATTACTTGGTCTGAATCCATTTTTCCATATTACCATTTGGAGAAGATTAACATACTGCTGTGCTATTACTTATTTGGAAATTGTGTTATATGCATAGATTGTTTAACTTAGTCTACAGGAGAAGTTGTATTTTTTGTATATACATAGGAGATCACTTTTGCTACTTTGAGCAGCTGTCAACCAATCTAGATGTTTCTTTCGATCATATATCTGGAACATGCTTTTGCTTTGCCTTCCTTAAATTTCCCTGGACAATTCAATTGCCTGTATAATTTTCCACTATGTGCCATTGTGCTACTCATAACTGAACATTTGGACCTATAATCAATTAAAAGCCTGTGTAATTTTCTTTCACTGGTGATTGTAGAGGCAATCAATCAACTACCAATAAATTTAAAGAATTTTGGTAAAGGGGAAAAATCATGGCTATGAAGACATTATCGATCAAACTCTTGATTGATACCAAGGCTCAGAAAGTCTGCTTTGCCGAGGCCGGTAATGATGTCGTAGAGTTCCTCGCCAGTCTCCTTTGCCTACCAATGAGCACCATCATCAACTTGCTGACCAAGGAGCGTATGGTTGGCAGTATGGGGAACGTGCTTGACAGTATGGAGAAGCTGGAAGACAAGCATGTAACCACAAACCAGAGTAAGCAACGCTACCTGAGCCCGACGGCTGCCCCCAACGCACTCTGCCCATTGCAACAGCTGCTGGATACAGAGTTAAATGCCAATACCAGCTTCTTCACATGTGAAGGGAAATTGAACAGCACCAGCTACAATGCCACTCGTTTTGCTTGTGGATATTTTTCGGTTGTGAAAGGCAGCATATGCCCTCTTTGCTACACTCCAATGCACAAGGCAATACCACATGTCAACATCTCAAGGGTTATGGCTGGGACAGGCACATACACTATCAAGGATGATCTCTCAATGACTCCAGCGTCCAGTGTCTCAAGCATCAGCCTTCTTGCACAGTGTGGTGTCAAGGACTTGACCACGCTGCAGGAAAGGACCATGAAGATTGGCAAGGAAGAGGTATACTATACTACTTTGTACATATCTGTCACTTTGAGTGAAAAAAAAAAAATCTTAGTCGTTTTTTTTATTAATTGGCATGGTTGATGATTTTTGTGTTCAAATTTAGGCGCTGGAGATACTCCTTGCTTCCCTGAAGTCTAAGACCGTGCTGACTGATGTTTTTCTCCCAAAGAAGAAAGAAAGTTGCAAGAGGGAGGTATCTGCTTAGTTATGATGCATTGATGCATGAGCAGTTTTACCAGGCATCACAAGTGAAAATTACAACAGCTTGTTATTAAGCCGACAGTAGATTTTAGTAGGTCTTTATTGTGAAGTGTCACTTTGCATTTCTTATTGTATCCATTTAGCAAAAGTAGTATTTCCTTCGTTTTCGTTAATGAAAGCGGGAGAGGTGCGGCCTCTTTTTATCAAAAAAAAAAGAAACAAAAGTAGTCTTGCAAATAGTTGGCTTACTAGTTTGGTAGTGATATGCAATTATGCAGTATCCACCCAATGAAATCTTTCTACTATCAATTTGGGTGTCTCACTAGAAATATGTTTTTGTGTTCTTTTTGTGTCATTATCTAAAAAAATGTACCTGTGTGCCTTCTACATGCAAAAGAGACGGGTGTGATTTCGGTTCTTGTAGAATTGGTTCAGAAGTGATCCAATGCTATCTGTGTATATGAATTCCAAATTCAGATATTTTACTGTTAGCCGTCATAGTCCAGATCCATTGCCAATTAACAAGTGGGAGTGTAAAATAGTCATCTTTGTTTGGATGAGTTCTGGGTTCCAAGTTCTTTGTTCAGGCCTTCCGGGGCTCACTGTGAGAGCCTTTATCTTTATCCCGCGATATGGTTTCTGATCTTTCCGTGTATGTAGTCTTGACCATTTGTATTTACTCATTGAAAGGATTGACAAATGAGTACTCGGGTTATAAATATTTCATGTTTAGTATAAGATTTGGACAAGGTTTTAAAAACTTTAAACATCAATATTTTCTCAAATGCTTAGTTTAAAGAAATGTATGGGTATATTTGCCTTTAAAAGTAATATTATATATAGATTTTTCGTATAGTAGTAACTTTTATACCAAACAATGACCGGAGGAAGTATGTATTTATAATTGGGTATCTAAGTAATATTCAGGAGAGTGGATTCATAATTAGTTTATCATATATTAATCTATCTTATTAATTTCTTGATAATCATTTAAGTGATATGCAAATAATGATAGCATCCCCTTGGTCTTTCAAGAGTTTAGAATAGTTTGCCATTATTCAGTACAAGGTCTTTTACTCTAGTCAAGTAGTACTTTATATGTGATTATTTTTTTAATTTTTTCAAGTAAGATGGACGGTCAAACATTGGACACGAAATCCCACAACTGCACTTATATTGGGACAGAGGTAGTAACTATCAAAGACTTAAGGGTCCAACATGTCACGATCAATCATAAAGACAACCTTCTTTTTTTTAATGATTAGTATTATTTATTGCTATTAGATGATAAAACATGAACAATATTTTACGCGTGACTTCTATTTTAATTTTTTCAAAAAAATTTAAAAAGACATACGATTAAAATTGAACATGGAAACTCATAGTTACACTTAAAATAAGACGAAGGTGTAGTTCCATTCGCAAGATGATTACGTCATCATTTCCAAGCTGATAAAGTCACGTCTCACGGGAAAAGGATTGATGTACAAAATAATATTCAGAATAAATTCGATTGAAATGTTTAAACCATTATGGTCCAAACAAGAAAATAACTATGAACAAGCCAGCTGTGTACTCTTTGTATGGGGGCATTTAACTATTTGCCACTTTTAGATTTGACATTTAACTATTTGTCACCCATATGTCAATAACTCATTAGTGCATGATTAATTAAGTATTAGCTAAATTTATTTTTGAAAAATAAATTAATATGACTTTTTTTAAAGCAACTTTCGTATAAAAATTTTATAAAGATGTATCGTTTAGCAGTTTAAAAAGCGTGCGCACGAAAAAGAAGAAATGTGAGTTGGAAAACTCAGCTGCTGAACACAGCCTAAGAGTCACGGCAGGCTGTGAATAAAGAGCAGCAAAGAAGAAGAGAAGGAAAGCTGACGCTGGAGGGCGAACGGATGGGTAGCGACGACGAAGAGTATGGACAAGGACAACATGCAAACGAGGAGAAGTTGGTAGTGGGCTAGTGGCTAATGGGACTTTCTAAACATTACAATAATAGATGGCTATTTTTTTCTATAAAATCCTTAAATTTTAGCATAGTAGGATAAGGAGTCTCTTGGAAATACTTAGTCAAGTAGAAAATTTACTACTTACTCCTTCCTAAATTATAAGCATTTTTAGTTATGAATCTGGACAGCATAATCAAAAGTTGTTATATTTTTAGGACAGAGGTAATACCGTTTAGTTGCTTTGTTTATTTATTTCACTCAGAAATAACATATCACTGATTTATATAAACTCTCTCTATCCAAGAAACATGTCTATATGTATGCAATACGATATGTTGGTGATATAAACATAGCCAACAAATCTATGGTTCCACAAATTTTAAAGATGCAATGAAAAAATATAGATAAAATCATATCATGATGTAATTTTATTTCGATGCTAACCACACAATTACGCGGGCCCTGAAACAGCACACGAAGTCAGGAAACGTCAACGTGCAGCACCTCCGGCAACTCCGATTACGGCGGCATCGGGGCGGGCCGGTATTTGTAAATGGCCAAAGGAAGCAAACCATTAGGCTACTACTACTACTACCCGTGCTCATCCATCATCGTCCTCGACTCCTCGCCGTCGCCTCCCTCCTCTTTGCCGTCGCAGGACGGCGGCAGCGGCAGCGGCGGGCATCAACGGCGATCCATTGTGTGAGCGAGTTCCTCTCCGTCCCCCGGTGCTATACATTCTCCTCTCACCTTGCAGATTGCTCTCTCTCTCTCTCGTTGATTTGGTTTTCCTCATCGTCGTTGATTTCTCTCCCTTACTTTTGGTTGGTTCTATTGATATCGGACCGTAGATCTAGTGAGGCAAACGGAATGGTATTTTTCAGTTTGAATATTCTAGTATAATGGAGACTGCTAGCATGATCTTGCTGTCGAAATGAATCTAGCACTCTTGCTGAAATATTTTTCTATGGTTCAGGATAAAAACATTTACCCGTCTTTTCAAGGTTTTCCTAGATCGATTTATTTTAGGAACATTCGATTTGACTTACAGAAAAAACGTAACTGATAAGCCTGATCCTGAACATTAGTGCAGTACATAGTACTAGTTTACACTTGATATGTTATGCTAATATTTGTCTCAAGTGCTTCACTGCTTCTGCAACCAATGAGTTTGCCTGTAAGAGCATTTATAAGGTCGTGTTTATATTTTTTTTTGTTGGCATTGCCAAATGAGTTAGTAAGGAAAGCAGATTACTTGCACTGAATCTATTTTCCCGTGTCACTATGTGGAAAATATGAACATACTGCTCTGCCATTTCTTATTTGGAAATGTGTCATCTGCACGGATTGTTACCTTACCCGGTTACCCCACAAGTCCACAGGAGAAGTTGTATCCTGTATACTAGGATGCCATTTTTGCTTACTTTTGAGCAGCTGCCAACCAATCTAGACGCTTCATTGGATTACAATCTGGAACGTGTTTTTGCTTTGTCTGCTACTCTGCTCTAAATTTCTCTGGAAAATTGTTTGCATAGCTTTCCACTATGTGTCAGCGTGCTGCGCGTTCTGATCATTTGGACTCTAACGCTAGTTAACTGAAAACCCATATAATTTTCTTTTGTTGTTGATTGTAGAAGCAACCAATCAACTCCCAAGAAATTTATAGAATTTTGATAGAAGGGGGAAAATCATGGCAGCCATCAGATTATCGATGAAGCTCTTGATTGATACCAAGGCTCAGAAAGTCTGCTTTGCCGAGGCTGGTAGTGATGTCATTGAGTTTCTCTCCTGCCTCCTTTGCCTCCCAATGAGCACCATCATCAACATGCTTACCAAGGAGCGTATGGTTGGCAGCATGGGCAATGTGCTTGACAGCGTGGAGAAGCTGGATTCCAAGTATGTAATCTCGAACCAAAGTAAGGAACGCTTCCTCAGCCCGACGGTTGCCCCCACCGTGCTCTGTCCATTGCAGCAGCTGCTGCTGGATGCAAAGTTAAATGTCAATGCCAGCTTCTTCACATGTGAAGGGAAATCGACCGTCGTAAGCTACAGTACCACTAAAGTTCCTTGTGGATATTTTTCTGTTAGCAAAGGTGCTGTATGCCCTGTCTGCTCCACTCAAATGCACAGGGCAATTCCACATGTCAAAACCGTTGGATTTGTGGTTGGGACAGCCACATACACTGTCAGGGATGATCTCTCAATGACTCCAGCGTCCAGTGTGTCAAGCGTCAGCTTACTTGCACAGTGTGGTGTCAAGGACTTGAGCGCGCTGCAGGAACGGACCGTGAAGATTGGCAAGGAAGAGGTCTGTACTGTACTACTGTGTACATATCTCTCACTTTGAGTAAAGAGAAAAAAAAAATCAGTCGTTTTTGTTTTTTTTTAATTGGCACTGTTGATGATTTTTGTGTTCAAATGTAGGCACTGGAGATACTCCTTGCTTCCCTGAAGTCTAAGACTGTGCTGACTGATGTGTTTCTCCCGAAGAGAAAAGTTAGTTGCAAGAGGGAAGCCTCTGGTTTGTTATAATGCAGTTTTACCAGGAACGACACCTGAAAATTACCACAGCTTGCTATAATTCTGAAAGTAGAATTCAGTAGGTCTTTAGTGTAAAGCGTCACTTTGCATTGCTTTTTTTATCAATTTAGTAAAAGTAGCCTAGAAAACAGTTGGCCTACTAGTTTGAAAATGTCTCTATATATGACTTCCAAATTCATATTTGTTATTGTTAGCTGTCGTGGTTCAGATCGATTGACAAATGCCAATTAACAACTGGGAGCGTAGGTCGTTCTTTTCTCCAATAAGAGTTGGATGAAAATTAAGATTTCCGTGCACGCTTTTTAAACTACTAAACGAGATGTTTCGTGCTAAAACTTTCTATATAAAAGTTGCTCTAAAATATCATATTAATCTATTTTTTAAATTTGTAATGATTAAAACTCAATCAATTATACGTTAATACCATCTCGTTTTACGTAGTCATGTTTGTTTGGATAAATTCTGGGTTACAAATTCTTTGTTCTGGCCTTCCGGGGTTTCTGTTCATTCCGTGTCTGTACTCATGACCATTTATATTCGCCTAGTAGAAGAATTGACAAGATTCGTAAATATTTTGACGTTTAGTGTAAGATTTAGTTAAACCTTTAAAACTTGAGATAATCTAAAAAATGCCATTAACAAACATTCAAATCCAATAAATATCATTGATAAGTGTGAGTTTTAAGAAATGTCAACGTACAAATGACTTTTCTTAAAAATATTATCGCCGTTAGGGTTCCGTCCATTCTGCATTGTTTAGTGCTATAGGATGAACGGAACCCTAAAAGCGATTACATTTTTGGGACAAAATCGTTTGTACGATGATATTTTTTGGATTTGACGCTTGTCAATGGTATTCTTGGATTATCTCTTAAACTTTGACCATAAATAGTTTTCGTATGTGTAGATTTGCCTTCAAAAGTAATATCATATTATGACAAACTTGTGCATTTAAAAAGAAAAAAAGATTGTATGAGTAAATTTTCCTCTAGAAGTAATATTATAAACTTTTAGATTTTATAATACAAAATGGATGGTGAAAGTTTGAAATGTTTAACCAACTCTTATCCTAGACACAGACAAATAAGACCATCAAATACTTACTGTACGACCGATGGAATTACATGTTGATAGTACTTGCATACTTACTCCGTCCACAAATTATGGGTACAAACTCCCAATTATAAGGAAATACTTTTCCAATCCATTCAAAGCATCCATTATTGTATCGCTAGGCATGATTTTTCTAAGCTGATGAAGTCACATGAAAAGGATTGACATAGAAAATAGCATTCAAAATAAATTTGATTGAAATGTTTAAACCATTCTCGTCCAAACAAGAAAATAACTGGTGAACAAGCCAGCTGTCAGCTGTGTCCTCTTTGTATATGACCTCCAAAAAGGCATAAATTTGAAGCAGTAAAATTAATTTTATTGAAAATTTCGGGTTCAACCATGGCACATGCAAATTCAATAACACGAGCATTCAAATGCCTTGGTGCACAAACCGTTTCAGGACTCGGATGAACTCCTTGGTCGCTGGGCTCGATGGTTTGGCGGCCGAGAAGCCATGCTGCTCTCCCTCGAACTCGGCGAGCTCCACCGCCTTGCCCATCTCCTTCAACCTCGCCGCGTAGTCCACCACGCGGTCGTAGAGCACGTCGCCGCCGGACGCCACGACGAGCGCCGCCGGGAGCGCCACCGCCTCCAGGCTGGGGCTCTCCGGGCCGAACGGGTTCGCCACCGGGTGGTCCCTGGTCGCGCCCACCGGCAACGACATACGCCACATCTGGTCGGCCATCTCGACGGTCAGCGTGGAGACGTCGGCCAGCGGGTTGGCCTCCGCCGCCGTGCGCTCCACCCCGGCGAGGAACGGGTCGACGAGGACGTACCCGGCGAAGCGCGCCGGGTCGACGGCCGCGAGCTGCCCCGAGGCGACGCGAGCCGTGACGTGGTGGGCCAAGTTGGCGCCGGCCGACAAGCCGGAGATGAACGTCCGCGCGAAGTCGGCCGACTCCGCGAGCCACGGATCGGCGCCGGCGCCGAGCGCGGCCTGGCCGCGCAGCCAGGAGATGAAAGCTGCGCCGTCGTCGATGGCCGCCGGGAGACGGTGCTCCGGGGCGAGGCGGTACTGGACGGAGAGCACGACGGCGGGGAGCTCGTAGGCGGCGCGGAGGCAGAAGCCGTGGCAGATGGACTGGTCCAGGGCGCCTATGCAGTAGCCACCGCCGTGGAAGTAGACGAGCACGGGGAGCTTACCTCCATCGTCACCGGCAGCGGCGGCGGCGGCCGTGCGCGGCGTGTACACGCGGACCCTGAGGCCGTGCGTCGCGTCGTACACGACGTCTTTCCACTGAACGCCGCCGGGGACGTCGTCCTGGTACGGCAGCTAGCTCTACCGACGGGATGAGGACGGACTCGTCGCCGCGGACGACGGAGCCGTCGCTGAGGAGCTTGACGACGCCGTAGAAGTCCTCCACGACGTGCGGCGCCGCGTCGTCGCCGGAGCCGGACATGGTGCTCATCAACGAGTACGTACTCTCGCTTCCTCGTCTGATGAATGGACAGAGCAGCCTATGCCTCCTCGACCTCGGTACGTACTCCGTCTACATGTGCTTTTGTCGACGTGGAGTTGCCAACATCACAGGATCAGTCACCAGCACGTGACCATTGACTTGGAAAGTACGTACTCACTCAGTCCCATAAAACACAAAACTTGAACCGAATGTCACATATTCTATTACGATAAATCTGAACATATGTATGTCAAGATTCGTAATACTAGAATGTGTCACATCCGGTACTAGGTTGGTTTTTAATGAGACGGAGGGAGTACTGGGAGAGTCACGCACGCAAACGAAAGAATGAATTTTAAACTATCGGGAGGTTATCGCCTTGTTGTTTGCATTTCACTTAAATAATTTTAAAAATACTTTTGAGAATATATATTAACATGTGATATATATCATTCCACAACATGCAAGTTATAATTTAAACTTATCAAGTTGTAAAAAAACAAATTAAACTATAACTAATTAACATATACATTTAAATTTGTTTTTTTAGTTGTGACATATGGAAATTAATTTTGATATTGCACGTTTGTAGGGTGATATATCACATTTTAATATACATAAATTTTTTAAAAAATTCATAACCATTTAAATCACGTGTAAATAACGATAGAATATTTTATCGAGTTTATAGTTTGCCCGCAAATGCAACTAGTACGATTCTTGGAGGTACATCCGAGTACATGCGCCACAGCAGCCACGACAAGCCATCTACATTGTATGGGGGCTGCTAGCTGGCGCGTGCGCACCAGCAGCGAGCACTCCCCCTCCCCTTTAGTCTACTCTTAACTAACTAAATTAGTTAATATACTTAACACTAATAATAGTAATTAGAAAAATTCTGGAGATTTTTTACTAACAGATTGAAAATTTTTTTAAGTTAGATTTGAAAACTTTCGATTTAAGTTTTAAATTTTAAAGTCAAATTTTAAAAACTTTCAATTTAAATTTGAAAACTTTCAACTTGAGATTTGAAAACTTTCAACTCAGATTCGAAAACTTTCAACTCAAGAATCGAGATTCGAAAACTTTCCAAGTCCAGATTGAAAATTTTGAAAACTTTCAATTTGAGATTTGAAAACTTTCCACTCGAGATTTGAAAACTTTCAACTCGAGATTCGAAAACCTTCAAATCAAGATTTGAAAATTTTGAAAATTTTCAAAATCAAGATTTGAAACTTTCAACTCGAGATTTGAAAACTTTCAAGTTCAGATTTGAAAATTTTCAACTCAAAAATTAAAACTTCCAAACTCAAAACATGCTAAAGATAAAAAAATAAAAAAATGGAAAAAAGGAAAGAAAATGGAAAGAAAACGAAAAAAAAAGTGGAGACGCGCGCACGCCGGCGCAGCGGCGCTAGGCCTTCTGGGTCCGAAACGCGCGCCGGCGGCGCGCGCGTATTAGGTTTTTCGACATTGTATGGGCTGTACACGGGCCAAATGCAGAAGCACATGGACAGTGGGCTCATTCCACCCAGCGATTATGGACGGCCCACGGTCCATAGCATCGTTGAGAAGTACTGCAGATTTACAGCTCCAAAGTACAGCAACTCGTTGTCCATCAATTCCTTTGCTTCAATTTGGAAGATCATTCTGTTGCTTCGTTCGTTCAATCGATAATATTATTTCATGAATGCCATCTTATTCAGATACAGGTTTCTACTTTGTATTTTGACAAGCTACACGCATATAAATGACATCGTTCATCTACTTGCCATGTTTTACAGAATCGAAGTTGCACACTTACACAAAAGATGAAACAGAACACAGATTCAGACCACATGAGAACACCAACCATGCATCTCTACTGATCCAACTTATTTACTTGGATTTAGAAGTTATTAGAACCTTCATCTTTGTGGATAAATCGCTTCATGACTCGGATTAACTCGTTGGCTGGCTCGTTCCATGGCTGCAGCGACAAGAACAGGTGCTTCTCCTCCTCGAAGGTGACGAGCTCCACCGGCTTCTCCATCTCCTTCAGCCTCGCCGCGTAGTGCACGGTGCGGTCATGGAGGATGTCGCGCCCGGCCACCACGACGAGCACCGGCGGGAACGCCACCGCCGCTAGGCTGGGGCTGTCCGGTCCGAACGGGTTCGCCACCGGGTGGTCCCTCGTCGCCCCCTCCGGCAGCGACAGCCGCCACAGCTTGTCGGACATGTCGGGCGTGAAGAACGCGCCGGCCGGTGGCTCTGCCTCCGACGGCGCGCGCTCGACGCCGCCGAAGAAGGGGGTGAGGAGCATGTACCCGGCGACGCGCAACGGGTCGACGGTGAGTTGGCCCGAGCCGATCAGCACCGCGACGTGATGGCTCATGTTGCCGCCGGCCGACTCGCCGGCGACGAACACGCGGGCGAAGTCGGCCGATTCGGCGAGCCAGGAATCGGCGCCCGGTCCGGACATGGCCTGGTCACGCAGCCATGACAAGACAGCCGCGCCGTCGTCGATGGCGGCGGGGAGGCGGTGCTCGGGGCCGAGGCGGTAGTCGGCGGAGAGCACGACGGCGCGGAGCTCCGACGCGAGGCGTTGGCAGCAGCAGTGGAAGCTGGGCTTCTCGAACGTCCCGAGGCAGTAGCCGCCGCCGTGGAAGCAGACGAGCACCGGCAGCCTCTCGGCGTCGCCGGCGGTGGGCGGCCGGTACACGCGTAGCTTGAGCCCGTGCGTGGCGTCGTACACGAGGTCCTTCCACTGGACGCCCGGCACGTTGGGGAAGTCCTCCGGCGGCAGCAGGGCGCCGGCGCCGGCGCCGGCGCCGGCATCGGAGCGGACGACGGTGCCGTCGCTGAGGAGCTGGATGACGCCGCGATAGTCCTCGACGACGTGCGGCGCCGGCGCGGCGTGCCCGGACATGGTTACTTCTTCAGTGTGCCAACGCTTAGTGCCTAATTAAACACGGTTGTTCCGTTTAAGTAAGCAGATGGGCTAATTAATTAATTAGATAATTAATCGGTTGACACGAAGCTTCCTAATCCTAGTCGTTGCCTTGATCGCCAAACCATGACTTTGGCTGTCAAGACTTAGTAGATATTTTTCTCTTTTTTTTGAGAAAAAGATGGAAGGAGTGTTACTTTTCAGAACGGGACATAATAAAAAAAAGTTTTATAAGAACCACTTGGTACTTTTCTGAGTATTATAGAAGAACAACTTCACTGAACAAAAACTATGTAGCCATGCACCTCTTGGCTCTTGCAACGAAATTTACATGACCGTACTTATTACTAGTATAGACTATAGAGCTATGATTTTATCCGGAAATTTGAGATTACAGTTTGAATGTTCGTGTGATGAGATCAGACTCTTGAGTGATCCAAAGAAGTTATTGAGTGCAGCATCAGTGATGCTCTGTCTCAGCTTTCGACTTACGTTATGCGTAAGCGGGTGATACAGAGTGCAATTCTGAAGCTCTTTTTTTACAATTTTGCTGCCATTTTTACAAACAAAATTCTTACGTGCATTTCTGCCACAATTCAAAATTATGCTGCCATTTTTACGGCATATGAAGAGTGAGGTCTGGAGTCAATACTTTTGTTTGTAAGAATTTCTGGAGAACTAACGAGTCTGGCGTTCGGATGCACATGCGATACGACACAACCATACAATATTTTGACTTCAATACGTTTAAATCATGTTATTTTGCGTTTCAAAAGGATTGAGAAATTTACCTCAAAATTGCAAAAGTGATGGACGAAGCCTATTATGAGTACTGTTCGCCGTCTAGTCCTTTTTCGCTGTTAGCTTTCCTTTACATTTTTGGATTTGTCCCATTTCCGACGAATGTCAGATGTACTCTTTTTCCTACTGGTATGACATGATAAATTTTTGTGTGTTCGAAAAAAGATGGCCGAAGCCCATATTTCCCCAATCAATGGGCCGTGCAGCCGAGAGCCTGAGATGGCAGTTATTCCTATTGGGCCAGAAATATGGTCCAATACCCAATTGAAAAGCACTTAGCCTAGGCCCAAGCGCATGTACTAGTACTCCCGAAAGGAATAAGTCTGCATGGAGTCCCTTAAATATACATCGGATCTATCTCTCAACCGCAAAATCAAATATAATGACTCCAACTGTTAAAACCATATTAAGAGAGGAGGAAACATTGACATGTGGGCCCCACATAGTGACTCGACTATTTTGACCAAGTTAACTAGCCAAGCCAATCGACCATTGAAAACCACCGTCAAAACGGTCTAGAAAGTCAAACTACACCAGTTTTTAAGTAGTTGGGGATCAACATATCTAGTATTGCAGTCAAGGATACAAATTAAATCGGACCTATATTGAGGGAGTTAGAGTCGACTTATTCCTTCCCGAAAGGCCAATCTGCTTCCGTCCACGTGACTATCCAACGGCTGAGATTCCGTGCAGCCGGTTTTGCTTGCACCAAAAGGCGTTTTCTGTGATTTTTCACAATACCTTTACAAGTTGTAAAAATGTTACCTATACCTTTTCTAAGTTGCAATCTTTTCATATCCTTGTAAAATACTCCGTATTTCATATGAGCAAATGGATAAGTCAAACCATAGGCTAAATAGTAAATACATGGGCGATAGATATTAATTCGGTCCACCAGTTTCACCAGGCTGGTACCCTCAACTCTCCATCAGTTGCTGGCCAAATGGTAAAATATCATTGGACACTTATAGTTGCATCATGCATAATCCAGATTCCAGTTAATAATAAACCTTACTTTCTGAGTTGACTTAGTCTCTATCCCCACAACAAAAAGAGCACTAGGTAAGTAGATATAATGGGGTAGTATAAACTAGATACAAGTCGCTGCAATGATGCATGCAAAATATCAACGCCATATCATGTTGACCTAGCATAAACAAAACTCAAATCCGGCGAAGTACGCTTGTTTGCTATCAATAATGCGAGCAAACAAATGAATCTTAATAGCATCACACTAAGGAAGAATGGATAATACATCTCATCCACGTCTGTTAAATAATTTATATTCAGCCAGAAGGAGAAATCACAGCCAAGACCTCGTCTCATTCACTGATCATCAATCAGGTCCCTGACCAGTAATTTTTTTTTAGAAAATGGATTTTCATTAATCCGGTCTCTATATCCACGAAGGATATACACATCCAAATCATGACCAGTAATTGATCTATTCAAATATTGATCACAGCAAATTAACCATTCTAATCAATTCTAAGCAAATTTCGATTGGTTTGGACGTTCATATTGCAAGATCTCTCAGGTAAATCAGCCACTGGCCGGCCTGAACCAATTTCCTTTCAATATGAACATAAGATGCCCATTTTTCCAGGAAAAAAAAAGTTAACACAAGATATCAAGGGTTACTTAATTTCAGGGCCTTATCTGCAACACAGCCAGTGCTTAGCTTAGCATGCTACATACTCCAAAGTTCAAAATCTGCAGACCAAAGCATTCCATCTGACAGAGACCGCAATTCCACCAGACACACCATTTTTTTACGCTCATCATGTATGCCTTCTACGTAATGCAGCACCAATCATCAATCATTTCCTTCAAAAAAGCAAAACCACACACACAATGCCAATCAAACACTAAATAATTCTCTCTTTCTGAGAAAGAAGCACTATATAATTCAGGGACAGCAAGATCGCATTCTTAGCAAGGGAGAAGACTGAACAAACAGAGAGAGAGAGAGCGGCCATGGCGATGGCGAGGGGAGGGAAGGAGAGGGCGCCGCGAGGGTACGTGCCGATCCTGATCGGCGGGCAGGGGGAGGAGAGGGAGAGGATCCTGGTGCGCACGGAGCAGCTCAAGCAGCCGCACTTCCTCGCGCTGCTCGACCTCGCGGTGCAGGAGTTCGGCTACGAGCAGCGGGGGATTCTCTGCATCCCCTGCACCACCAAGGCCTTCCGTTCCATCGTCGGTGCAGCCACGCCCACCGCCGCCGCCGTCGCCGGCGGCGAGATCAAGTCATGACACATGCTCTCTCTCTCCAGTGTTCTTGTTTTCTCCTTTCCTCTTTGATCCGTTTTAGCTCTGTGCTATGCAGAGTTGTTGTTAGCTTAGCTCATGTACGTACACACGGATCCAAGATTGTATATGCAGATCACGATGAGTTTATGGAAAGTCGTGATGTGTTATAGCAGTGGATGTAAATTGTGATGTTATCTTGTATAATTGCACAGAGATGGAACTTGAAAACAAGTACCAAATGAATCCAAGTGCTAGCATAAACTACTGCTCTGAAATTTTCCCCAAAATTATACTAACTCCGATTTTCAATGTATGACGCAGTTAGCTTTTGACGTGATTTTTATCATTTGTCTTATTAAAACAAATATATAAATATTATTTATTTTGTTTTGACTTGTTTTATCATCAAAGAAACTATAATATTAACTTATACTTTTACATATTTATATTAAATTTTTAAATAAGACGAATGGACAAACGTTATGTGCAAAGTCAACGGCGTCATATATTAAAAAATTGGAGGTACTAGTTTTTTTTTCTCAACTGCATCATTAATACAAGAATATATTGTGGTATGTACTATTGTTTCTTCTCGACTGCAAAATCTCTTTCCTTTTCTTAAAACAAAATGAATACAGGAATATACACACTTTGATGATCAAATTACAGTGGTATAAGCTACTTGTGGTATGTGGTGCAAATTACAGTGGTATAAGCTACTTGTGGTATGTGGTGTGATAGTACAATACATACTACAAAAATGAACTAAAGTTTCAGACATAACAACCTTAAAACAAAAGAAAAAAGAAAAAGAGAGAGACATTCAGATATACTGTACATTCCAAACTGATACTGTATTCTCATTGGCGTTCAGGGCTACCGACAAAAAGGAAAACTGGTGTGCTGGTGCTAACTGAAGACGGCCTCTCAAAGATTCTCTGAAGCAACCTCGGCAACGGAGGCATGTCGCAGTCCAAGACACCCTCAAGAATCTGGACCACTTGACCCATCGTCGGCCGATCAACCTCATCCTCTTGAATGCACCAGCAACCGATCTTGCACACTCTCTCAACCTCCTTCAAGTCCGCTTCACCACACAGCTTCTGGTCCAGCAAGCTCATCACATCTCCATCTAGAAGCTTCCTTGAAGCTTGCACAGGGAAGTAGACAGAATAGTTGCCATCAGTGTCAGTGGATGTAGAAGTAGTGGTAGTAGTAGTGCATTCTTCTTCTGATCTGGCTGAGTTCCTCCTGCCTGAAACTAGCTCAAGCAGCACCATTCCGTAGCTGTAAACATCTACTTTCGGTGTAATTGCTGTTCCACTAATCCATTCAGGCGCAAGATAACCTATGGTTCCTCTCATGGTGGTGAGTGCTCTGCTGAAATCTCTCCCTACAAACTTTGCCATCCCAAAATCCGCGACCTTGGGAAGAAACGATGCGTCGAGTAGTATGTTTTGCGGTTTGATGTCGCAGTGGATGATTCGATCATGGCAGCTCTCGTGCAAGTAGCACAAGCCTCTGGCAACTCCAAGAGCTATCTGGTAGCGAGTGTTCCAGTCCAAGAACTTGCCATTGCTTTGAAACAGATGTGTATCAAGAGATCGATTTGGCATGTGTTCGTAGACAAGAAACCTACTGTCGCCGTCGCTGCAGAAGCCAATCAGATTAACCAAGTTGATGTGTTGGATGGTTCCGATCGATCTCACTTCAGCTCTGAATTGCTTCTCTCCTTGTGATCTACCGTCGAGTCTTTTCACAGCTATGCTGGTAGAATCACGCAGTTGTCCCCTGAAGACGGAGCCGAATCCGCCTTCGCCAATCTTTTCAGAGAAGTTTTTGGTTGCAGAACGCAAATCTTTGTATCTGAAAGCCACGATGCTACCATAATTTTCACTCCTGTTCATGTCTTTGTTCCTCCTGATGATGAACATCAAAATGAACATCAGCACAGCCAAAGAAGCAGCGCATGCACCAACGACGACACCGATTATCACTCTACGTTTCTTGCTTCTCTGCATATCTCTTTCTGAGAGGCGGAGATACATGATTTCTCCATTGGAATTCTGCTGCTGCTGTTTTGCATTGAGCAATTCAGTGTGCCAAACAAGGCAACCTTTACTGCCATATGAATAAGCAGTGCAAGAGCAGTTATTCAGACAAACCTTCATGCATTCATCTGAACTGTCAATATCCTTCATGCTTTCAGCTTTGTCAGGCAAGATGATACCAGACATGGAGTAGAACTTATCAGTTGAATCTGATGAACTCGTGTTGCTACCTACACAATCCAACTGATTCTTTCTCACACATCCACCAGTTTGATCGCCTTGCTCCCAATCCTTCACTGATCCAACAGTGAATCCCTTCATGCAGCTGCAGAGTTGAAGCAAACTGAAACTGCAGACCGAGAAAGCCCCACATACACCGTACACATCACACTGAACCTTCGGATTGGAGTACAGCGTCAGCCAAGACTGCGAGCTGTCCAGCCAAACCTGCTGCTTGTTCCGGCCATCGACGTCGATGAAGTTGCGTGTCACCACAGCTTCATTTGACACATTGAACTGTAGATATTCCTCTCTGCTGTTGTCGAAGAACCCAAGGTGAAAGCCAGGTGAATTGCCGATCAGCTCAGGGATGCCAGTGAAGTACTGACCATTCCATGGTCCACTGGACCAGTAGGTGATAGACGAATTGCAGAGCTTGAGTACGAGCTGAGGCGTGTCTTCGTCTACCTCGAAGCAGTAGGCTCCCGGGGACGGGCCGGCCATGCTCTTCTTGGAGACGAGACGGCGGTTCAGGCCGGTGAGCTTGTCGCGGCCGAGCTTCGCGCCGGGGAGGAGCGTGTCGGTCGGGTGGTCGACGCTCTGCCACAGCGTACGAGGTTGGGACATGTTCGAGGTGTCTTGCAGTACGAGGTTTCCGCTGTTCAGGAGGACGGCTGCAGTGTTGCTGTTGCTGGTGGTGTTCTTGGCTGAAACGCTGGTTGACCAGGCTATTGACTTGGTAGTTGGGTGTAAGGCAACCAGGTCGCCGTCGTCGCCGGAGATGGTGAGCTCCGGCGAGCCGGCGGCGTCGGCGTCCATGATCGGCTCTCCGCCGTTGGCTACCCATACCGTGGTGCGGTTGGGCACCGTGTTGAACCATATGCCCAGGAACCATTTGTCTTGGTTTGGAGCCGGGGCTTTGAAGAAGCCGAGCGCGAACTTGCCGTTGTTGGAGACGACCTTGTCCTCGCCGCCGACGACATGGCCGGGCGTGACGGTGTCGGTCGCGGCTGAGCACGCCGGAGCGCCGCCGCCGAGGAAGACGACGATGAGCACGAAGAGGTTATACAGAAGAGGAGGCATGTGGATCGGATGTGCGTACGTGGTACGTGCCAACGTACGTATAGTGAGGTGCACGCGGTAGAAGAGACGAGGGGCATTAAGTAGAGGAGGCGACGGTTACGGTTCGTGCGCGGTGAGCGGTGTGAGTTTGACCGAAACATAAGTGGTGAGAAACATGTATAAGCGGTGGCGACGGCGACGGTCGCCGACGTAAGATCGCCGGCGGCTAATTAAGAGCCCTATAACAGCTAGCCAAGTACTCCCTCCGTCCCAAAATATATATAATTTTAGCACCGTTCATATCTAACATTTGACCGTTCGTCTTATTTAAAAAAAATTATAATTAGTATTTTTATTGTTATTACATGATAAAACATGAGTAGTACTTTACGTGTGACTATTTTTTTAATTTTTTCATAAATTTTTTAAATAAGACAAATGGTCAAAACACTACACACTGATACCTATGCCTTGCACTTATTTTGGACGGAGTTAGTAGTAGCGATAAGTCTGCGTATGTGCGCCGTTTTTAACGTACGGGTGATTTTGTAACTGCTTTCCTTTTGCCTTCCCAAATTAAATTCGACGACCGTGGAATTAATCCCATGGCATTTGTGATGCCACGTTATCTCACTTGCAGAGATGGTTCTGTAACGAGTTATTACCTGGGGCAGACGGCGGCTATGTATCCAAGATGGATCCTTCCGGTGCTGTGCGCCTGCCGTTCCACTGACGTCGTGTCCGGTTCAGTCACGCCAGCTCCGCGGCGGCCGGCCGATCGAGATTCGGTCAACAGTGATTTACCATTAGTTTTTTTAACAAACTCATTATTAACAGTCATATATTTGTTATATATTCTCAAGTTTTAGAAAACAGATTTTTACTTGTATATTTATAAGGATTGGAAGACTGACATGCGAGTTCCACCGCTCACACGGGTCCACCTGTCAGTTACCACGTCAGGAGTTCATGTCAGAGATCCTTCCCATCTTGTAATGATGTATTGTTGTCATTTTTTATTTAAAAAAAGTTATTTTACACCCAAATGCAATCGCACCCGTTAGCGTGAGGCAACGCCATTTGACACGCCATAAAAAACACCCTTCCATTTTTTTTTCCTTAAAAGAAATCTCCGAAGAGTGTTACGGGTATTGATATGTAAAACTCTAAAACACTAGTAATATACCCGTGCTAAACGCTACGCTACAATATCATTGTCTTTAATAACTTTTAAATTTCATTTTAGAAATTTTCTATGATCCATGCATCGTATCGATTCACCTTTTTATGTTTTCCCCTCCATGTGCACTCACCTTTCAATTTGTTTTCTTCCTAATATTTTTCTCTCAATCTGTTCAGCTTCCAATTTTTTCCCCGGTATATTTAGGTTGTGTTCCCTAAAAGAAACCACTCCCTCCACTCGTAAAATGGAACGATGAATTAACACGTGATTAATTAAGTATTAGCTAAAAATACTTTTAAAAGGATTAATATGGTTTTTTTAAAGCAACTTCTGTATATAATTGTTTTTATGAAAAATAAAACGCTTAATAATTAGGGAAGCATGCGTACGGGAAACGAGGCAGTTGAGGTTGGAAACCTCAATAAACAAACGCAGCCTTATTGATATTTGACCTCAAATAAAATTTATAAATAAAACACAATACAGTACTACCTCAGAAAGAAAATAATAGCATCGATTTTCATTATTCATATGTGCCATCATCTCTCACAAGTACAATACATAGATCAGATCAGAAAACAGGTAATGCATATATCTCAGCACCTTCAGTTTGTTCTCAGCACATCATCCAGCATGTTTTACTGAAGGCCAACATTTTTTAATAGCACTGAAAAGCATAATCATGTATTAATCCCTTGAGACTTCTCTTCATACCATCAAGTTTTGGCAATAAAGTTGTGTAGATTAACCGAGGAGATAAAGTAATTAACCATGCATTTATGCATAAGTGTGATTTAGCTTGCACAGAAACATGTATCTTCCATGCCACAGTACCTATCTTTAGAGGTAGGAATGAAATGAAAAATTGAACACCAGTTAGCCCCTAATGTAAATCAGTAAGATATAGTCCAAACGTAGACACCAAACGCGGCGAGTTACGGAATATAGAACCTGCAATACAAGAAAAGATGATATCAAAATACAGCTATATTTCTTTTTCTTGAAAAATAATGTTCTGTAAAGGTCAAAGCAATCCAACACAATCATGGTACCCCCTATAGTTACAGGCCCTTCCCGTCAATCTCGTATATATGCAAGCCATCGAGATGACATTGCAAAAAGTTATTGGAAATGCCATACATAATAAGATGTTGGAGGAGAAAAGCTCATATATGAAACCAAACAAGGACAGGCCAATGACCATATAAAAAACAATACATTTCGAGCCGCATCTTATATTTTTATACAAAGAAAAGAGGAAGGAAGATTAAAAAAAATAAGGGCCAAAAAATAACCCCACATGTACGGAGCTTGAAGCACCATTCAAGATAAAAATTGGATCTATCACTATGCTGGAGGTAAATATATAATAAACATGGTGTGCATAAGAGTAGCAGTCCCGTATAAGAGTAGTTGAAAATCATATGGCCGCTGTATCTCTTCTCACGCACAAAAAGGATCCAAAATATCTTGTTAATAAAAAACACCACTCATGCAAGATACAAGGTTGCAATAAAAAACCTAAACTCAATTTATTCATCCATGGTAGTGCAGACATATTATGATTATAGAGCAATATATCAGAATTATCTGTTGTTTCGAATGAGTATATTTCAGGAAAGTAAGGCAAAAACAGACAAACAACATGCACACTACTTACTCCGTTGATATAAGAAATTTCAGCATCGTTATCACTATAATATGAAATTTTAGTTATCCTGAGCAGGAATATTTCTGTTATCATCTAATTAAATTTTGCATCCAAAATGGTTGAACTGTAATGCCATTATTTTGACTCACAAGCAATGAGAAGATATTTTCAGACAGCTAGGTCAAAGTTCTCATTCCACCAAAAAATACAGAAGAAAATCCACCAACTTTCTTTAAATAGTTGTGAAATAAACAAAAACAATCATGTACTGGTACGACATGTTTCCCTTTTACAGAGTTCCAGGAAGTGCATCTAACTATCTAAGTACACCAGCAAGACAATGCGGCTATTTTGATCATTTTGCCTGAAGAAATGAAGTTTTATACTCCACTAAACAAATCTAAAACTCATGAATTAGAACCTGATGGGCTGCAGACGAGATTGAGCTGCAAACTTCTAGAGCCCCTGCTGGAATTAAACTGCTCTCAAGAAAGAAAAGAAAAGACAAACCTTTGTTCCCCTTCTGTAGTTCTCAACAACAATGTTGATAATCAATCAGCAGATAAACAAAAATGATGGAGTACAGTATACCAGTGAAAATACTGTAAATATATACATGTTGAATTATCTGATCCCATACTTCCCCTTTTGACATACATGTAGCCAATGTAAAATAATAATCAGCAAGAATAGATTCATTCTTATTTTCAACTCTCTCTTTCAGTCACTTTCGAACAAATTCTCTGTGATTTCTGAGGGAAGGAATGTTTCCTACTTGACATTTTCAGATAAACGTATTTGAAGTACAACATACTGAAACATAAATTGTCTAGAACAGCATCATTTAGTACTTGTAATTATAAACTGAAACATATAACTGGTAAACATAAATTCGCTGCGAGGGAAACTTTCCTGGATGGTCGTCAGTGACAGGCGGAGGTCGAGGACGAAGATGCAGTGTGGTCGTGGATGACAACATGGGCAGCGCAGGTGAAATAGACGTTCTACGGTATCAACGGCGCCGCAATATCGGCGAGGTGGAAATTGATGTCCCTGCCTTATCCAATTTAGCTTGTTGTCCCAGACAACTAAGCATTCTGCATACCAAGCAAAAAAAAAAAAAGATAGTAGGCATGCAGATTAGTTCGTAGCCTTTTAAATTCATTCATGCACAGAAAGCATCAAAATACCCCTCACAATCTAATTTCAGCCGACAATATATCTGATAATGCAACTACAATTTGAAAATTTCTACCTTGTGCACAGATAGAGTACAAAACCACACATTGAGGACAAAATTGTTTGATGAACTGAATGTAAGACTGTTTATACTGCATTTAATCGAGCACCTCCCGGACATGGAAATTTGAAACCACACATTCAGTGAAACACAGAGAAAGAAAATGATTGAATGCTGCGACGATGAATCCTAGGCATGCAGCGGCGGATCCCGTCGCGCTGTAAATGAAAGATCGGTGGCGGGGTGACTGATTGGGTGAGAGGAGACTTACATATTAGGGATGGGGGAGAGAGAGAGAAAGGAGAGGGGGATGGGGGACGAGGGGCTCTGTACCTTCCAACGACAAAGGGACGGCGTGAGTGCGATTCGGAGAGACGGCGGGTGGTGCTTGAGGCGGCCGCGCGTTGCCGGAGGAGATCAGCAAGGCGGAGGGACGGCGGCGCGACTGCACGCCTCAGCCGGAGAAGAAGGTGCGCACGGCTCACTGGCGGCGGTGGGTTGAGGGATCGGGTGGCGGCGGTGGGCTGAGGGATCGGGAGGAATCGGCGGCGACGGCTTATCGCGAGCGGCGGCGGCGGTGAGGTGCGGTCCTGGGAGGGCGAGAGGGGGAGGGATGCGCGAGATCGTGGGCGGAGGCGCCGCCGTCGGAGAAAATTTCGGGCGGACCGCGGACGGAGAGAGGACGCGGGTCTGGGAGCGCGAGAGAGAGGTGGGTCGGGGGTGGATTCGGCAACCGTACGTGACGAGGGCGGTGGAGTCCATCAGATCCGTTGGTTCAAACGCGGATGATAGGAGCCGTTGGATTTGATGAATGAAGTATGAAGGATGTAGAACTGTGTTGATGAATTATAGGGTAGAAAAATATACTTTTGTAAATATTAAATAATTTAAAAGTTAAAACATCTTGATCTTTATCCGATCTGCTTCATCTGCGGCAGGCCGGCCTGTCTGATCCCTTGGGCCTCCAGAACGACAGGAAACTGGGCCGCAGAAAGCCGAAATGGACCAGTTTCGGCCTAGTGCCAACCCGCGCGCGTGCGACCGCAACTAAACCACTCTCTTGGTTAAACTTAAATCACTCGCTCGAGCAAGTGAGCAACTCCACAAGGCCAAGCTGCCAACCACACTCAGTAAATCACGGGCTAAGTAACTACTTAATCAGCATTTGCAAATGTGCATCGTTATAAATACAGCTTTTTTTTCTCAAACCCGTAAAACCATCACCATCAGAGAGCATAGGTCACAGAACAACAGTAACAAGACACTAATTAAAACGAAGCTTGATCAAATGGCGTTCAAGAAGCCAACGATCGAGATCTCCTCCTTCCTCCTCCTGCTCCTCGTGTCCGGCGCCGCCGCGGCAAGGCCGACGCGCCAGCTAGTCGCCGACGACGGCAGTACCGTTGCCGCGCCCGCTGCCGCACCGGCCGCGGCGGACGTGGCGGCTGGTGTTGCCGATGCGCCGGTGGCTGCTGCCAATGCCGACGTCCCGGCTGCTGCGGCAGCAATGGGCCCTGTGGCTGGCGCGGCGGCGGCCGGAGCACCGATCGGCGCCAGCAGCGCACCATCCCTATGGCGGCGGGCGCGGGCGCAGTGGGGATGAACGGCGGCGGCGGCGTCGGCGCGCATCGTGGCGGGCATCGTGCCATCGTCGACAACACCACCGTCACCGGCCAGCTCCCCTTCGCGCGGCCCAACGGCGCCGTGCTGCCGCTGAACAGCGGCGTCAACGTCAAGAGCGGCGCGGCCGGCGTCATCGACAACATCCCCTTCCTCACCGGTGTCCATGACGGTGGTCGACGACGAGCTGACGGAGGCGCGGGGGCTGGGCTCCCCGGCGGTGGGCAGGGCGCAGGGGTTCTACATCGCGAGCTCCGAGGAGGGGGTGAGCCAGACGGTGGCGGTGACGGCGATGTCCGAGTTCGCCGACAGCATCAGCTTCTTCGGCGTGCACGGTGCACCGCACGGCTGACTCGGAGTCGCACCTCGCCATCGTCGGCGGCACGGGGAAGTTCGTCGGGGCGAAGGGATTCGCCAAGGTGGCCGTCGTGAGGCCCGGAGGTGTGGCGGCGACCGTCGCGGAGTACGAGACGGACGTGTTGTACGTACTTCAAATACAGTACTCCAAATCGATATACAACTCGTGTTCGTTAGGTATTTATTAGCAGTATACCCAATCGATGAGGCTACGATTTGAATTCAAATTAATTGGCCGCTGGAGACAGGCGATCGACAACTTTATAGTGTACGATTTGCGGTTTCGGCAATTTGTTTGTGCCGAGTTTCCAATTAGCAATCATACACCTGCATATGGAGGAGATCAGCACAAGAGACAGGTACATGGCGCTTTTGTTTTTTAGAATATATAAGCGGCGCCGCTTTTGTTAGCAGCATTCATGCATGCCAATGCGTCTATATATATCTTAGTTTTTTTTTTAATGATCAACTGCTTATTCTCTCTCTATATATATCTTAGATTGGCCAACTCTGCAGCATGCATGCTTTTCGTTAATTTAGCTTATATTATACCCCTCCGTCCAATAAAAAACGAATCTAAAATCAGATGTGAC
Source organism: Oryza meridionalis (assembly GCA_000338895.3). NCBI lineage: Eukaryota > Viridiplantae > Streptophyta > Magnoliopsida > Poales > Poaceae > Oryza > Oryza meridionalis. Next base: position 2,656,778 of record CM002524.2, read on the forward strand.
ATATCCTAATACTACAAAACTGAAAAAATATATGTTTAGATTTATAATACTACAATATATCATATTTGGTATTTTTTTGTTTTTTATGGGACGAACGGAGTAAGTGATTCCAATGGCAAGCCTCTACTGTAGTAATTATAATATAATTAAGTTATTTATGACATCTAAGTATACCATATGGTTAAAATAAAGTTTATGGACACACGTGATCTAATTAGTAACAGTAAGTTTTTAAAAATATAATAATCTAAATAGTATGCACTATCTCTCTTACACATTATAAGACGTTTTATGTTTGAATTGATTCATGCATGTATCCATTCCAGGTATGTGCTATATATATATATATATATAGACACACACGGATGTTAGTGAATCTAGATGAGAAATAAATAGGATAAAATATCTTATAATGTTGAACGGAAGGATTACTCTTTTATATTACATGTTTATGTAATATATGAGAGGAATTTTAAGCTCTCGAGGGGACGTTCCCTTGATATTTGCATGTAATTCAAATAGTTATAAAAAAAGATTTAAAAGAAAATTAAAAAGATGTATTAACGTGTGATATATCACTTCACAAACATGTAAGTTAAAATTCAACTTCTACAAGTCGCAATAAAAAAAAGCTTAAAATACAGCTAGTTAACATATATTTATAGTAAAATTTACTTATTTATTGTTGTGACATGTAGAAGTTATATTTTATCTTGCATGTTTGTTATTATTCAGGAGATCAAGAAACATGTTGAAATTCAAGATTAAGCGAAAAAGTTTTAGGCTTTGCTACCGTGACCAATATGGTACGACCGGTACCTGTGATAAATCTTTCTTGCTCAGAATGACACCATTGCACAAGGAACTATCTTTGCGCACATGTGCGATATATATTTCAGCTTTCTACGAAATGTTGAAGGCAAACGGTATGCACCAGTGGGTGGCTTTTCAGGAGCATAAAAACACCATCAAGAAATCACTCTATGATTTAAATCAGACGCTTCTTAAATATAAAAGCAATCGAATAAAATTGGGGCTATTCTACTTGGTGCCAAGGAAAGACGGGTTTGGATTCTTTGTCCGTAGTCCTCTACTCGATAAGCCCTCCGAATATCATGGAAAGAGAAGAAAAAAGCTCCAATTCAACAAAAGAAGTGTAAGCGCGCCAATCACTTCAGCAAATGTACAAGCAGCGAATATTTTCACTATTGTCTGCTCTTCCTTTTGTAAAGTGATCACTTGGAGAATGCAAGTGAGCTTAAGGACATTTCTAATATACACTTGTACTCTTATTTTATGTTTTGTTATTATACTTCTATAAATATACAAACATGTATTAAAAAATGTTGATACGCAATGTGTCTCTTCTAATTTTATATTGGAAAAAGTGGTTGGAATAAGCTATGTTTGTTGGCCTTCATTAGGATTTTTTTTCTTGAGAGAGGATGTTCCCTTGTTTTTATATGTGATCTAAAACAGTCATCAATTTTCTTAAAAAGAATTGCAAGATAGACTAATGAGTAATACATCACTTCAAAACATGCAAGTTCAAATTTAATCTATATAAGTAAAAGCAAAAATAATTAAATTTAAACTTTCATGTCTGTGTAACACCAGGTGATCTATCTTGACATTTAAAAAAACAAATTGATGGCATTTGAGGAGATACATAGAAGACATCCACTTGAGGAAATTTCACTGATGGTACACAAACTTGGTGGGTGTAAGTAGGTAAAAAACTTGAAAAATATTTGTTCCGGGGCAACAACTTACCTTGTACGTGCAAACTTAGACCAAAACAGTCCACCCAAGCGAAAATAATCTTGAGATGGCACTTATTGATAAATGATGATCAATGAATCAATTTATTTTTCAGATAATGCAAGGAAAAAAAACAAAACCTTAATCTCTAATTCTGATTCTGTATTTTGGAGTCACTTTGGGTCCACGCAGCCCCATGATTTTTTTTTGAAGGGAAAACAACACGACATTGTGCCTTTTCATTGAATATAGCAGAAAAAATACAACCCCTAGGGGCACAAAAGGGAAAAGATACACAGTTGCACACTATACAAAGTGTGGTAGGAGCTCTCGCAATCGCTTGGCGCCGGCTAGCATCCACAGTCTGGCCTCTTCCTTTATTTTGGTCAATAGAAATGTTGTTGTGGACTCCTTGTGCTCGAAGATCCGTTGGTTCCTTTCTTTCCAAAGCTCCCACATGACAAGGAGGATAAGGGTGCACAGTCCCTTCTTGGGCACTCCTGCCGTGTTTGCCAGACTTTCCCACCAATCCTGGACGGGCTGAGCGGCCCCCCAATGCCCGGGTTCCAGCTGTTGGTTGCCCACCCAACCGGCAACGGAGGTCCAGATCCTTTTTGAGTAGCGACATTCGGCCACAAGGTGCAGAGCCGTTTCAACCTCTCTTCTACATATAGAACAACACCTGTTATTTTGCCAGCCTCTGGTCACGAGTTTGTCAGAGGTCCATACTCTGTTTTGGATAATAAGCTAGGCATGCAATTTGAACTTCCCGGATGCTCAGACCTTCCAGATCAGCGAGTCGAAGGTTGAGCTGGGGGCCCCAAGACATTGAGCTTCATAAGATCTCTGAAAGCACAATGCTCCCCATCTCCCTGCTGCCCTTTTTTCACGAACGCACAAAACCATTTTACTACCACAACTTGTTTTCAATCTCACAACTACCATAGTCACCTTTAGGCCCCTGCCACTACAGCCATTCCTTTCGACGTCCATGCCACCATTGCCACTGTAGGCATCACCTTCGACCTCCACACCACTGTTCTATACTCAGAGTAAAATTTTTTGATCTAAAGATGTAATAACTCATTGTTTACCTCTCGACTCCGCTTTGGTATATTTAGATCGATTCTCTACTTGGAATGTGCATACTGCAGGCCCAAGTGTCATCATGAGTGGCGCATCAGATCATTTTCACCTATATGGATTGGTTTGCACGATCAAGTTGTTATACTGAAGTGAACAAGTATGTAAGTTGTTGTACCTATTTATATCTATTGTACAAAATTGTGCACAGTGAGCATAATTTACTCTTTCTAAAAAGAGTAATGCTCCGGTGCAATATACTTGTAGTATTCTACTACAAGTAGAATTAATCTCGACCGTTTATCTTAAAGGATAGATTATTAATCTCTTAATATAGATTAGGGGTAATTTTGGAATGGGATGAACCGTTTGTCCTTTACTCTCGACGCAACGCATCTCGGCCCCGACGCTTCACCGTGGTTTCTGTTCCTCCTCCCGGTAGGCGGCGGCGCGGCCGGCGGCGCTGCCCCCGAGCCCCCGACGCAGGCCCGCATCACCACATCACTACCAAAATTTCTCATCCTCCTTTTCCTCTGTTGCAATTGGTATATTCTGTGGTATGCAAAATCCCCCTCCTTCTGAACAGAATATTTTAAAATCCTCCTCCTCTGTGGCTGAAAGCAATAGCAATCAGTCGGTAGCAATAAGCATCATCGAATAGGCTTGTAATCCAGTCATACGGAGGAGAGGGATGGAGGGGAATGGCGTCGATTAGGATAGGATAGGGAGAGGATGAACAGTTAGATAATAGCAAATTACCATAATACCACCACACGAATTATTATCTTTAGACAAATATATATCCCTCCACATTTCTACTCTCAAAAAATTGGTGGGAGTAGAACTAGATCTCAACCTTACGATTAAATACGATCAACGGCTCAGATTAATTTTTACTTCAAGTAGAAAGGATCGAAGCGAGACTGTTCTAAAAATACCTCAGCTTAACATGTCTATCAACGTTTGATTTGTTAGCGTGTCACGCGTTGACTTCGTGTGAGTGTAGCTTCGACACAACCACCTGGTGACCTGGATTCCTGGATAACATATGAATTGGGATGTGCGAGCTGAGCTAGGCCCCCATCGGCCAAACTACATATTTATAAACAGAAAATAATTTATAAAAAAATTATATATATATTTTTAGTGATTAAAATAAACTACTATAAAAAAACCTTTAAATCAACTTTACAATTAAAAATTTTAATTTTAGCTGGTAAGTATAAATATAAATGTATTGTTTCCACTTCACAATGGCCAAAGGCAAAATTACATGTGTACAGTCAGGCGGTCATCTCAGCCCACCTAATCTACGATGGGTAATATACGGGCGCCACGTATTCTGAGGTTTGCATCCGCGGCGTTCGCGCCGTGGGTGCGCACCGGCCGGCGAGGACGACCTGCGGGGCTTCGCGGCGACGGTCTTCGCCGAGGACGCCATCGGGCGGCTGAAGGTCGTCGAGGAATGGTGCGCCGCCAAGGCCGGCATCGTACCGATCCCGCTAGCTGGAAAAGAAGTTGTCTAGTTGGCGTCGCCGGAGCCTCGCCGCCGGCCCTCGCGCACGGCGGCGTGCGCAGGCGCAGGCCGCTGCTTTGGCAATTCGATTGGACAGTGGAAGAGGAAGAAGATTTACTAGTAGCTGAGTAGCTCCGTGATTTAATTAACATCCATTATCTTATCAACCGTAAGCGTATAGAACTACAGATCGGGACGAATTTACACCGAACAGGGTTAATTAGGATATGAATCATAGTAGATTTCTCGTCAGATTCGTAATATCCGCGTGCACAGCAATCGCCTATCATATCTACCGTTGAATTCGCTTTGGTTATCGTATTGTTTCCTTATTAAAACAAATGCATAATTAATAATACAACTAAGGTAAGGGAAATTTACAGAATCAAATCTACGGAAAGATCGTGGTTGTTGGCAATCGTGCACCAATCGGTTTCACGCTTCATATGTTCCGTGAAAATTTGCTCAACTTAACACTACTAGTAATATGCCATATGCCCGTACTAACGCAACGGTGATAATTTTGACTGAAACGTAACGATGATAATTGATAATGTAAAAACCAAAAGGTAATATTTAAGATTCACAAATAAAATAACGATAGAGAGATTTGTATTGTTCTCATAAATGTTATTATACTGTTAATAACTTCCCAAAAAAAACTTTCCAAAGTTGGCCATGAATAGGGTTCTGCAATATTTCCATCACTGTGAGTGAAACTTTTCAAAACACAAACAATAGCTCACGGTATCTAACTTTTTATACCACATACAGATACAAATATCACCTGCACGTTTTACATGTGCTATTTTTTCAAAACATGCATCGCCTGAAAACATTCAGCATTTCTGCCCCCTCATTGGTCACCTTCCTCCTTATAGAGCACCTCAAGAAGCCACATGAACTTCTTTATCGAACGCATATCAGGAGAAGCACCATATTAAAGACAGTGCATTCGCCTACCACGAGGCACACGCTTATAAAGACATATTCATCACTTAGCATTAGTAATTTAACTCCCAAAATATTTGGCAAAACATCCCGGTTTCTACTAAGGCAAAAATATGTAGCAAAGCAAATATATAGGCATTAAGCATTTAATAGCAAATGATAATAAATTATTTATTTGAACTGAAAGCGCTAGGCTTTTACATGGCTGCAATTTTGTTCATGTAAATGAGTTGAAAAAGGTAAAATGAACATGAATACTATGTTAAATCTGCAGATAAATTTTTCGGATCATGGAAATGCATTTGTCAAATTTCATATGTTCAGATCAAATTTCATTATGCCCTGCGAATACACAGGACGTATAAATCATCAATATTGCACGGCACCAACAGCTAGGCACCACGGAAAGCAGTCAAAAAAAACCATAGGATGCATGCGACATTTCAGGAAAATTAAGAACGATATGATGTGGTTCAGGGAAGGAGAAGGAGAATAATTCTCACTCATATTCTTGTAAACTATTTAATTCTGATATATAAGATAAAATACTGAAGGAAGATAAAGAGAATAAAATCCAGTATCAACAAACACTTTTGAAAGTGCAGTGTGACAGTAGAATTCTTCTGTTTGACTTTTTTTAGTGAATAGTTTCAGCATATTTGGTTCAGTTTTAAATGAACAATAGTCAGGAAACCTATTCATCTAGATCATAGCATTTTATAAACCTGCTGCGATCTCTCTAGAATCTCCCAATCCAAGAAACTCTAAGCAATTAAACGTTCCCCTTCCCCACCACCCACCAGCGATCCTCAGCCTATGATTGAGACCGAGGACGGCATTTGGGCACGAGGAAGACGATCTGTCCTACCAAAAAAGGAGTATTTGGTTGAGATTGGCTTTGTTAGAAATGAAAAGATTAATAAGATAGGCAAGATGATCTTGATTTTAGCTGCTAGAATTAAGGCCATGTAATAACAAATAGAAGAATTTCGAAAAATTAAATGATTTTCCCATTCAATCTAACAGTGTTTTGACTTTGTGATTCCTTCATATGGAAGGGCAGCCAATTTATAACAAAGGCAGAAACTGGGACTATCAGATCGTAAAAAATTTCTAAACAAGTGTATAATCTCGGAAGTGAAGCCTAACCTATTTTCCTTAACAGCTAAACACATTTGAAACAAAGGCAGAAGCTGAGACACCTGAACAGAACAATTTGTTAAGCTATTTCTAAATCTAGCAAATCAAATCAGAACCTTGGAGCTGCATTAGTTTGACTACAAATAAGCGTGCAGATCGATGCGTGAGACCCTAGGGTGCAGCGGTGATCGAACCTGAAATCTACTTCTCTTTTTTTTTCTGCAATGTGCCCCTGTGCCGGTATGAAGCATGAACACATGTGTGCCGATGTTCACCTATACAGCTCCAGCAATCATGTGCCATCATTTTTATTGACAGAAGAGTAGAAAAAAAATCTAATACCATGGGAGATTGATTTATTGCAAGGAGCAGGGTAATCTGGAGATGGCAAATCACAATAGAAGATAATTAGGGTTTAATTAAACTTACCAGCCGTGACCAGCTGAATTTCCAGCCACTATAGGAGCATCTCCAAACCTCAAATTCTGATATTTTGGCTATGATTATAGGTCTCGAGCAAGCAAACTGATGTTGCAATGATTTTAGCTTCATGGAAAAAAAATTGGGGACAGATCAGCAGCATGCTAAAGATGCCATCAATAAAAAAGTTACTTAACAGGATTTACAAAATCATCAGAGAGCCATGATCTGACTCTATCCCTCCTAAGGTTGTGCTCCTGCAGAACAAAAAAGAGACAATAAGCAAGTTTCACCAGCAAAATGCGTGAAACGAATAATAACTCATTACACAGATTTCAGTTGGCAACTAAACATTGAAGTTTCCAGGATAAAATTTAGGAGAAAACTTACTACCAGCATATGGGAATTTACCTGTGCAATATGCCAGTTAGCAAACCACAGCTTCTGGCCCATTCCCGCTCAACTCTATGATCTTGCTGCATGCACCAAAATAGAGCAAAAATCGAGTCAAACCAAGAGCACATAGCATCAAAAGCCCCAGCCACTTAAAGCCTCAACAGAAGGGATGAACTAATGCAAGGAATCAAGTTTAGGGACGTACTCCCTCTCCTCAAGAGCAATCTCATGAGGAGATCGAGATTAACAGAGAGAGATGGGATCTTGCCTTGACCAGCTGTGCGATTCCCTCATTGCCCGCATCCGCCGCACACACCGGTCCGCCATGGTCCATGGGTGTACCTCCTCATTACAGTCCCGCCCTTGGATATCGATCTCATGACGTTCGCAGCATCCTCCCGGTGCAGCGGCGGGCGGCGGCGGCCGCCTCCGCCTCCACTGCTGGCAGTGCCAGGATGGCGACCTGGTGGGGAGCAAAGACGGCAGCCTCCATGGTGGCTCGTCTCAATGGAGGAGGTGCGGTGGCATCCGTAACCCGTAGTGCCGGGGGCGGGGTAGGGTTTGGGGATTTGGAGCGGCGGCGCAGCGGCGATAGGCGAGGGGCAGGCCCCTGCCGGCGGCGGGGTAGGGTTTGGTGATTGGGTGCGGCGGCGATTGGCGAGGGGCAAGAATCGCGGCGGCGATGGGTAGGGGAACGAATATTTGATAATAAATATTTGCTAATGACGGATTAAGTAGGCTTAATAAATTCGTCTCGCACTTTCCTGGCTGAATTTGTAATTTGTTTTATCATTAGACTACGTTTAATACTTCAAATATGTGTCCGTATATCCAATGTGACAACCAAACCCACAATTTTTCCCCAACTAAACAAAGCCTTAGTTCCCACACAAAAATTTTACACCCCGTCACATCTAACGTTTGAACACCTGCATGAAGTATTAAATATAGGCTAAAAAATAACTAATTGCACATATTGCGACTAATTTGCGAGACGAATCTTTTAAGCGTAATTGCTACATGATTTGACAATGTGGTGCTACAATAAACATTTGATAATGACGGATTAATTAGGCTTAATAAATTAGTCTCGTGGTTTACTGGCGGATTCTGTAATTAGTTTTTTATTAGTGCCCAAACACCTTATATGACACCCTATATAATATCCGATGTGACACATCAAAATTGTAGACCCCTAGATCTAAACACTCCTTATTGTAGCCCAAACCAACCCACCCGAAAAGACAAGTAAGTATGTTCGCCCCTCTCCTTAATACTCATGCTAAAAGATAAAACCTACTTATATTTTAAAACGAAATAAGTATAATTCTTGCTCTATCGATAAACCAACCCCTCATATTGTGAGAAGCATTTAGAAGTGATGACAAAATACCAAAATATTATGTACTAATAGAGAAGTTCTATTTATTTTACATCAAGTGTTGGAGAGATAAAACTTTTCGATTTATGATCGATGGTACTCTCTTCGTCCTAAAATATAACAACTTAATACTAAGTTAGATAGCGTTTAGTAATATATTTTTCCTTTAACTTATGACGTTAATGGTATAAGGGCAACCGTAAGATGAACTTAAGATAATGATTATACATGTAAAGTGAGACATATACATTTTTCTCTCTCATTCACTTCATGAACAAAAGCTAAAACATTTTTAAACTTTTATGTGGATTCATCTTGTGACTAAATTCTAACAATGACATTGTGTGAATTGTTTAACAATTGTTCACTATTTATGAGTCCCACTTTAAAGTTACATTACACCGTAAACATTAAGGTTGCTCTAAGAAAATGAGAGGTAGTATTATCAATCTGGTATGACGAAGTGGATGAAAATTTGGATACTCGTGGCACGCTTTTCAAACCGCTAAACAGTGTGTTTCGTGCGAAAACTTTCCATATGAAATATGCTCTAAAATATTATATTGTTTTTTTTCAATTTTGTAATAATTAAAACTCAATTAATCATACGTTAATACCACTTCATTTTGTGTAAAACACTTAATCTTCATCTTAAAAAAAAACATCACTTAAACTCAATTAATCTTTACTTTATGATAGAGTTTGTTTTGAGACAGGCATAAAAAAATTTGGCCAAAAATATCATATCAAATATTTGGACACATGCATAGGGCAATAAATGTGGAAAAAAATTAATTGCACATTTTATATATAAATTGCAAGACAAATCTTTTGAGCCTAATTACGCCATGATTTGACAATATAATGCGACAGTAAACATTTGCTAATAATGGATTAATTACGCTTAATAAATTTGTCTCGCAGTTTACAGACGGAATCTGTAATTTATTTTTTTATTAGTCTATGTTTAATACTTCAAACACTTTACACCCATAAAACTAAACACACCCAAATTTGAAAATCTATAAATTGTTTTTCTTTTCGAGGCAGTCGTCTGCTTGGTTGGAGAAGGCCAGCGCGTTGGAAATGCACCCCGGGTGTGGCACGTCCAAAGCGATTTGATTGTTTGACTTTCTACTTCGGTCACAATCTGAAGACAAGTGTGACTAGTAGCACAGTTCCAACTCGGAATACTTTAGTGAGAAAGAGATGCGTTAGATTAATTAAACCCTAATAAATTCCATTAGCCCACATTAAATGCTATAGATAATAATACCATCTTATAAATCTAAGTGAAGAGATCTCAACTTAAATACGAAGCCAATTCCTGCCTCTCTTCCGTGGAAGGACGAGCAGAGGGACAGAAGTTCTTCCTCCGGTTCCTGCCTCTGTTCCTACGCTGCAAGACTCTTCTCCGGTTCTATTCACCTGCACGCACAGGTGTACGGGACGAGCAGGTGCCTCCGGAACTCCGTCCGCTCGAGAACCTGCACGGGTAGGCGGCCTCTGTTCCTACGCTGCAAGACTCTTCCCCGGTTCCATTCACCTGCACGCACAGGTGTATGGGACGAGCAGGTGCCTCCGGAACTCCGTCCGCTCGAGAACTTGCACGGGTAGGCGGGCGATCAAGTTTTCGGGGAGCGCTTCAAGCGCGACTGCTCCTGTTATTCGCGACTACTGCTGCTGCATCGACACCTTCGCCAACATGTCGACGGAGATTGGAGACAAGGAGATGAACGACATCAACGGTGGGACATTCTCAGGGTATACATTCATTCTCCCGATTCTTCAATTAGATGTTTCTTTGTTAATATTCTTCGTGATGGTAGCATTGCGTTACTCTGTAAATATTTATGTTTATTTTATATTAAGTGTACTCATGTTGTATACATCTAACTCTGTCACTAGATCTACTCATATTGCAAATGTCATGTATATTGTCTTAATATTTTGGATTAAAATATACCGAATTATGACTAAATTTCCAACAAGATGTGCCGATGGTTTCCATCTCTTAGAGCATATGTTAGGAGACGTATTCACGGAGGTGTGAGTGTGATGTTACGCATGTAGTGGTATGTGCGTGTGTGCGTCTGCATCAGAGTCAACCAGAGCCCTGTTACTGTCGCCGTAATGTTCGGTTAGCTCCTCGCAACATGAGTTCAAATTAAATTTGTAAATATACTGTTGATTTATTTTTTCTCATAAATATTTGGGATGCAATTTTTTTTAGCAAAAATATACCATCAGTCTCGTATAAATATTGTGTGAAAATGATGACACATGCGGTCTCGCACAAATATTGCGCGAAAATAGTGAGAGCACGAACTGTGTCGCGCGACGAAACAGCGAGACCGCGTGGCCTCGCGCGAAGAAATAGCGAGACCGCAGGGCTGGGGCAGTTCAAGTTGTTTAATTATCACTAATTATGCGCTTGTTGGGTAATTAGTCACTGATTATGCGGCTGCTCAATAGGCAAGCCCCTCTTTTATTGTGCGAAACCGTTCGGCCTCGCTATTTCGTCACGTGGTCTCGTGCTATCGTTGCACGACACCGTGCGGTCTTACGCCACCATCATGCGAGACCGCTCGTATCGTCACGCCCATATTATTCTCGCGCAATAGTTATGCGAGATCAGCGATATATTTCTATCAAAAATTTTACATTCCAAATATTTATGTGAAAAAACAAATCAATATTATATTTTCAAATTTAATTCACGTGAATTCTATGAAGAATTGGGCCTGTGTGCTTCTACCGGATGCTATCCATCTGTACATGGCAGGGGCCTTTCGCTCCTTCTCCTTGTTGTTGGGCTGAATCAAAACACTTTTAATGTGCAAACTACAATTTACTAACCAGCAAACATATTTCACACAATCAACCCCTCATCTTACCATGAACTTTGATGGTAGTTTCAACTAGTAAATCAGCAGCGGAATAATAATAAACACATCCACACAAAACACAGTGATTTACGTGGAAAAACCTCCTCGGTGTGAGGAGTAAAAAAACCACGGGACCAACGGTTCACTCCAAGCTTCTACTATAATCAACAATGGGTACAAATGGAGTCTTCTGTAGAACATCTAGAGACACATCACAACAACAGCCATAATATCAAGCTACACACTTGGCATCATCAACATCAACCATAGCAACTAACAAGAGGTATAACAACAACAAGCAGAGAAATAGCAGATTCTGTCCTCTTCGGTTCTCAGCTGAGATCTCCCAAACCACAAATGCAAATTGCACGAAACTTGGTAAAAATGATGGTCTATGAATCCCTTCCAAGCTGTCCAAAAACCAGCCCAATCGGACACCGTTTGACCCCTCAAACTGACAGATTACTAACTGCTGCACAATCTGTAACAGCAGTGACTAAAGCTGACAAACCACTACTCAAATCCAGTGCTCTACTCAACCAATCCTCATCCAAACTGACTAGATTGAAGTGCTCAAAGTGAGGAACAAACTCACCAAGTTTGGTGCCAATCCAACCACGTTTGAGCCTCCAATTACTGACTTGATGTAGATCGGGTTAGAGCCACCGAGCTGAAAATCTGCACACCTTCTTCTCCACTCTCCTCTCCTCTCTTGTGTTTTGCTTGATTGCTTCACTCCCTCAATGGCTGCTCACCCTCTCCCAAAGGAGGCTAGCGTTTTTCTTCTCATCCCCAAAGAGATGAGGCAATCTCCACCATTCATTCAAGAAGTGAATCAATGGCTTAGATTCTTTGGATCTTTGGATTGGACATGGGCTGAGAGCAATGCTTCATGTGGAGGGAATTTGGCCCAACACTCCTTGCCTGCGTGGGCTCCTCTTGTGGACGATGCCGCTTGTGTGTGCGGTGCGCGAGTAGACTAGACTCTTCGCGTGAGGGTATTTGATCCCGCAAATTTTAACTTCGTGAAAATAGCGTGTTTTTTAAACAAGTTACATTATACTAATATAATTATATTATATTTATGTTATAGAAAATAATTTGTCGTCAAGTGTATAGATAGCTCTTTTACATATTTTATTACGTAGTATTATGAAGAAAATAAACTAAAGGAGTAAAGTGAAAAAGAAGAAGAAGAGAGAGAGATATATAGCGAGAAGTACACGAAATCTCTCAGTTGAGTCTCGGAAGTGTTGGAAAACTTGGAACTCCCCTGAAGAAGCCCCGGTCGCGGCCTCGCGGGAGAGAAGTCCAGTTGAGAGAGCGCCGCGGCATCCCACCCCACCTACCTACCTCCCCACCACCTCGCCGCCCCCGCCGTTGTTGTGGTGATTGATCCCGCCGGCCGCCGCCGATGTCGTCGTGGCTGCGGAGCGCGGTGAGCAAGGCCGTCGAGGCGGGCGGCCGGAGCGGCGTCGCCCGCGCCGTGCTCGGCTACGCCGACGCCGTCGCCCACCACGCCGGCCAGGCCGTCGCCGAGGGCGCGAAGATCCTCAACGACCGGATGGTGAGCGGCTTCTCCCCCACGCTGTTTCCCTCCGCCCCCCTTCTCCCAGAAGCCCCTTTCGATTTGGTCCTGGAACGCGTGTTCTCGTTTTGTGTTTAGGAGGCGTCAAACTTGCAATTGGAAGTGGGAAGTTAGTCGAATGCGAGATTGTTCTTGGACATGCGATCGAATTAGATATAATTCGAGTTAAATTTGTTACGAATTTAAGCAAGCTTCTAGTATTGGGATGATCTCAGTGATCTGGCTTTAGTTTTCATGTAGAGAAGTAGCTTGAGTAGTATCCCAGTAAGAGGTGCTTCTAAGGTCCCATGCTTTTGTCTGAAAGACTTTGTGTCGTTTGCCATGTAATACGCTTTATGTAAACTGGGAATCCCCCAGGGATTGGTTGCCGGTTTTGGCTTTCAATATAAGCAGGGTCGTATGACCTTTTTCTAAAAAATAAATAATAATAAAAAAAAATCTCATGTCCATGATGTGCTGCACGGTAGTAAGACAGTGTCTTGTACTCTGAGAGGGGGCAATGGTTGTTATGAAGGACTAGCTAAATGCCCTTGCTTTGCTACGGATACAAGGAAAAATATAACATTATTTTCTAACATAAATAAATCATATTTTCCATGGAAATTGTGGACTATCCATAGTAATTTTATATGGGACTATCCATTTAGATTTAGTTGTTATGTCATATTAAGAAGTTCAAGGGGTATTATGCAAAACTTGAAATGGAAATAGGTGGGGTGGCAGATTCATTGCCACCACAATTGGAGTCTTTTTAAAGGAGTATAGAAAATGGGCTTTAGATGAGCTTAATGCTATTGCAGTGTAAAGTGTAAATAGAGTGCAGTCTTGTGGTTTCTAGATACCAAAGGCTATGTTTCTGATGGTGGCTTGGCTTTGTGGGTCAAAATGCCTCCTAACTCATCTCATGTAACATGTTTTTTTTATTTGGATTACAGAGCACTCAAAACTATAAAAGCGTCAAGAAAATGGTGAAGCGCTTGGAAGAGGCAGCGGTTTCATCACGCGGGGAGGATAGGGTTCAGGTGCTAAGGCGCTGGCTCAGGGCACTACAAGAGGTTGAGTCTGAACTCAGAGGTCTAGATGGGGCTGCCGGACAGAATGCCCCTTCAAGTGAACCAAACACCTCAAAACTACCATTTGCAAGAGTATGCATTTGCTAGTCTAATAATTTGGCTTTCTGCGTCTGTGTATAGGCATACCACATATCTTCTTTAATTCCATGGTTTCATGAGTTTTAAAATTGACCCCATTGGCAGGTTATGTTTTATGACACTGATACTGGAGGAGCTCCGATGAACTTTCGAGATGTGTTTCTCTATAGCCAGGCACTTGAAGGTATTACATTGTCCATGGTAAGTTGGTTCAATCAAGATACCATCTATTTCATCTGCCCTATGCCTTTTTGTTATATACTGCTATTGTGAGGACTGAGGAGTGCCTTGGTGTTCCTTTAGAAAAAGAGTTCACCGATATCTAAGCAATTTGAATTAGTTATTGCTGTGGGTTGTGTAACTCATCCAAATCTGTGCCTATGCCCTAAACTAAGTGTACCGCAGCTAATTCTTCAATGTGTTCAAATGTCCACAGCCAATAAATTGATCTGTTCATGCTATTAGTCTTCTCACCTATGCAACAATTGAAGGACACATAGGATAAACAACTTCAACTGCAGGGCCTTTTCACATAGATGCATAGCATGGGTGGCATGCATCCTGTAAGTTTGGTTTCAAAAAGATACTGAAAATGACACAAACTAATCTTGGCTTCTTGAGTTTTAAAAATCAGGCAATTTTTTTTTCCTTCAGGTGAGCATAGAGGCACAACCTTTATGTCATTTTTTTTGGAAGGCAATACTATTTTTTGCTAAAGCACTCATAGTAGAAGTTAAGCACAGTAATCTTTATCATTCTCAGATTCTTGAAGCTCCTAATGAAGAGGAGGTTCCCCTGCTTTTGGAAATTTTTGGGTGAGCTTGTTGCCTTCATGATCTCTTTGTAAAGTAGTGCCTCCTGTATTTCACTACATGGATTTGACATCCTTATGCAAAAGTTTATGATCCAGATCAAATTGCATTTACAAGATTAAAAAATATAAATATTTGATGGACAATGCTAATTAACTATTCATTGCAGAGTTTGTCTTTTCGAGTTTCCTGTGATCATACAATTCTACAGAGTTTGATCATAAAGTTTATAGAGATGCAGCATGGCCTTTCAAGCAGCTTTTCTGGATAGAAACTTTTGGAAACTTTTATGTCGGGTGAAAATGAAATTTGCATAAAAACTGCATTTTCACGTGATATATCCTTGTACCCTGTTTAAGTTAGTTATAGACTTGTAGATGCTCGCTCCATGCTCATGTGTTCTGAGAAACCACATCATGTATGCAGGCGTCCTGCAATCCTATTTTCTGTTCCTTGAATAAGAAATGTTTGAATGAAGCTTAGCAACCTACCATTATTACTAATAGTCATTTCCTACAGCTTATGTCTTACAGGAGGGAAAGAAATCAATAATGCGATCATGAGCAGTATACAGGACTTGGCAAAATCATTCTCAAATTACCATGATGAAGTCCTGGTACATTTTTGGTTGTCTCTTGCACTTTTATTCTATGCTGAGCACTGAATCAGTGGATGGATAAAATAACATGTAACTCTTTGCAAAAATTCATGAACGGTTCCTGATTATTCAATGATTGTTATGTAACTGTGGTATGCAACTGTAATATATGTTTCTTGATGTCTTCTTTCCAGGTGATCCGTGTTTCTTTATGTTTTACATATTTCTTGCTAGTATAAACACTTAGCTTGCATATGTTTCTTCACAAACACTCACATAACCTTTTTTAAAACAAAATGCATTTAACGATATTGTAAACTATCCAATTTTTTAGGACTAAATTATATAACTTTGGGGTCTTGCTAAGTTTATCACTGCACATGAAGTTTCTTTATTTCAGTAACGATATCTAAAGTAATCCTACCAAAAGGGGAAGATATTATTAAGACAAAGAAGGTGACCCCTTCCTTGCATAGGGTTATTTAAAAATATAGTCAATCACAAACTCACTATGAGTCTATGCTCATGCTGTGATGCATCACTTGATTGGAGTACTGAATTCAATGTGCTTCACTCCTCTAGACAGGAAGGCCATTTTTTTTATGTAGAAAGAATTGTCTTTCCCCTCTTTAATGTCTTTCCATTTGGAGAAAAATTAACTATGATGCACAAATTGCTAAACTGTGCAGAATCTCAATGATTCTCTGTTTCTGTACACATGTAGGTGAAACGTGAAGAGTTGCTTCAGTTTACCCAAAGTGCCATTTCTGGACTAAAGAGGAATTCTGACATTATGAGGTGGTTATAAATCTAATAACAAACATCTAAACCCTTTTTTTAATGTTTATCTCTACAATCTGCATTCTATGTGAAGCTATGAGATTTTAGATATTGGTTAGCTCCAAAACAAATTAAGGAATTTTGCCCCCCCACCCCCCGGGGGGGGTGTCCTTTGCTTTTATTTAAAAATTTATATAATACGTGCGGACAATTTGAAACTTAAATAATTCTGTTACTCTAATATGTTTATGTGGCTTCAGAATAGATGCTGAAGCTGCAGAGTTGTGGAAGAAACTAAATGAGGAGACATCAAGAGTTCAACCAACTCAAGAAGACCATGCAAAAACTACGGAAAGGACTTCTGCTGTAACTGTCGAGGTGTTGCCTCTATTGAGTTATATTCAATTTGATTAAATGATTTGCTTTGCTCATTTGACCAATGAGATGTTCACATAGCCTTTCTGGACTTAGTTCAGTTGTTGACCTGCAGTCTCATACACAAATAAGATTGTTCAGGGCCTTCAATTATATTGTTTGCACTTTTGTTGATACTAGTCTTATTAAGCAAATGCTGACCGTGGTAGTCCAATTTTTTATTACTGATCATGCTAAATCTATGCGGTCCATCAGTGTTCAGTAGTTCAGTACCACGTGGCCCAATTTGGTTTGACCTGTTCTGTGTTGTATTTGAAATGTTCTCTGTTTCACAGTGGTTTTTAAGAAGCTAACTGGATTCTCTGCTTTGGCCAGTCATTCAAAGAAGCACTTTCTGAAGTCCGATTCTGCTCTAGAATGGAAGAGCTTTTACTGAAGAAAAAAACATCAACTGCCGGAGACTCCCTTGACATTCGTTCCCAAAAGGCATGTTTTCATGTGAATTTATGTATCTCAAATTTTAGCTGATCAACCTATTTAACTAATATTCAGCCTCATAAAATTAATAAGTATCTTAGTCCTATCCCATGGAATGCCATCGCAGGTTTCTTAAATGATTTTTATGCTTGCACTCAGTGAAACTTCAACAAGAAAATATTTAATCTTCAACTCTGCAAATTTGCATGCATGCTTCACTGCTCTGTTATTTTTGTTCCTGGATCTTCATTTGTGGACTTCATACATTGAAGAAAGGGGCATTTGCAAATTTGCCACCGGTTTTTTCAATATTGCAAGGATGCCACTCGAATGACAATTCTAGTGGCAAGTGGCAGTCTTGCAATAACTATTCAAAGTAGTGGTAAATTTGCAATTGCCCCTTGAAGAAATGACCTGATGGGCTAAGGGGTTCTATTCTCTTTTGTGTCTGTTCTTAGATTTACTTTCTTTCTTAGAATTATTTTCTAGTTTCTACTGAGCAACCCTTGTCGCTTGCACTGTGATCCATGTTTATTGGATGTGAGGACCATAAAAATATATTTTCTTCTGCTAAAGTTTTGCATTAGCATATGTTCTGTGGATCTGTGGCTACTGGTGGCCAGTCACCAATTGCACTGCTGGTTATTGTATCCGTTTTTGTGTTATCTTTTGCTTGAGCTATGTACATTTTAAGTTGCTAACATTTGGGGGGAAAGGACACAGGATGCAACACTAATCCCATTAGCTTTGCAGGTTGACAAATTAAAGGTCTTAGCAACTTCCCTCTCTAATTCATCTTCCAAGGCTGAAAAGCGTATTTTGGATCACAGGTATAGCTACCAGAAATTATTTCTTTATGATTCTTTTGAAGTTTTGATATCATGTGTTAAATCTTCATAACACGTTCTAGAAATTTATGTTACTTTAGTGATGGTTTGTTTAGAGTGTAATACCTTTTTGCCTTGTTTTCTTGGAGCCTGAGAGATTGAACAGATAGGCCTTCACAAGTTAGTTTGCCTCTAGGGAATTCACATAAAAGGGAAGTTTTTTTTTTTGGTAGAGTTTATTAATTGGAAAACTAATACGGAGTAGCTGTATGAACACTTAGAGAAGGTTCCAATATATGATTATAATGCCCACTATGTTCCATAATCCTATGCACACTTGATGTTGTTAATTTTTACTGCAGCAGTTGATGTTCTTTAGTTCCACACTTCAGATTTGCATGGCACAATCAACCAGTGCTCGATTCACAGAATTATGTTTGAATTTCTGTGGTTTTCTTTACACACCTGGCTGGTTGTCGTTATTCTGGTATTTATCAACATCTTCTTGTCTCCGAGTTGTATTCACTGCTGGCCACAACTCAAAAGTATATCATGTTGGTTGCTAGTGTGGTTGTATGCTAGAATTTGTTTGTTATATATTTGAATAATGAATTATTGGTATGAGAAACTTTGCGGTGGACTGGTGGTGATCTTTCTAGTTGTATTGTGCCATACTGATACTAGGCGCCAGAAAGAAGAGGCTCTTAACTTCCGTGCTAAAAAGGAGAATGAAGTGAGTGCAGTTGAAAAGGTAAGAACCATAGCTCATGTTTTGGACTCCTTGTACTTTAAGAAGTTAAGAACTCATACATTTCAGATCATGGAACTCAAATTATGGCTTTCATAGGCAGTCTTGGGAGCTTCTCTTAACTTATTTCATTACATGTGCTCACCAGGGTTTCCCAAACCGCCGGGGCCGGGGTTACCGTGCCCCGGCGGTAAGCACGGTTACTGCGTGGTAACCGTGGCAAACCGTATGAAACCGTGTAAAATTTATCAAAATTTCAAATTACTTTTTAAATTTATTTGAATTTAAGGAGGTTACCGCGGTTTTCCTTTTACCGTACCCCCGCGGTAAGCCCGGTAACCACGGTAGGCGGTTTTGCAAAACCTGGTGCTCACTTAAAGGGAAACATCCTGCATGAGCACAAGGCCTTTGGACCTTGGTTTCTGCTCATGTGATTTGTATTTGCATAACATAAGTGCTTGCACATATACTACATATATTGCATATGTTTACATTCTAAAAGGAATGCATGTGTAGGTATTTTTTCACTGTATTATCTGTTGATGCTCATTCCCTTTTGTGAGCGTGTTTCTGGTATAGGAATTGACTGCTGAGATTTCTGAACTGGAGAAGCAACGTGATGAACTTGAGGCTCAGTTGAAGAAGGTACCTTTTCCCTTATTTAGAACCTCCTAAAAGATTTGTTTGGTTGTTGGTTTCCAGTGTTAGGTTTGATGTGGGCATGCAGTTGTTATGTGCCATCAATTTTAAATCTTAAAAATGTAAGGTATTTAATCAACTGGTGTGCCATTTTGTAACGAGCTTAAAGAGTTATATTCCTCCAAAAATATGAATAAAAATGACAATTGAAATTTGCTTCATAAATATACTCCAGCACCATTCAATTGCGCTACTTTTATCAATATAGAGCCCAATATAGAGTGGACTGGTGGAGTTACATTTCTGCTTAATTGTGTGCGATGAATTATTATTGTTCTGCTTAAGGTTGACATTAGGTTTATCTTAAGGTTCTTTCTACATCTCTCCATCAACAGGTCAACATTTCACTGAATGCTGCTGTTGGACGGCTCAAACAAACAAGGGAAGAGAGGGATCAATTTTATGAAGCAAACAATCAAATGATCTTTAGTTTAAAAGCGAAGGTGCTGATACTTTATTTGTTGATCTGATTTCAGTGTTTTCCCAGTTATATTTCCTGAGATTTATTAGTGCTGTTTGTTATCAAAATTTTGGTCAGATTGATATTTTGTTCTCTTCCCTGGCATCAATCAGGAGAATGAACTTTCAAAATCTATTACCTCATGTAATGTGGAGGCTGGCGTAGTCAAAACTTGGATCAATTTCCTTGAGGATACGTGGCAGCTTCAGTCATCATACAATGAACAGAAGGAAAAGATAATCAAGTATGTTGTGGTTGTCGTCTGATTAGGGCTTGTGGTTAAACAATATGCTTACTCAATTCAGCTTTGTCTTTTGTTTATGTAGTGATGAGCTAGAGAGATGTACAGACAATTTTCTTAAGTTGACTAAATATCACCTTTCTACATTCAAGGTATTTGCTTGGATATATAAACTGAAACCATTGTTTCACATTCCTTGTAAACACACTGTAATTCTATAATTTTGTCTGCTATCCACTCTTATAAGCGTATTCTGTCTTTTGGCAGGAAATTCTGAGCCCATCAATTGAGCGGATCCGCACATACGTGGATAATTTGGCAGTTCTGCAGTCAAGGTTGGCCAATTGTTCTTTCTGATATATACAGTTACGGACCCTCCTTTTCTGCCAGAAAATGACCCCAATGGTATTGCGATCACGTGTCTGGACGAAATTTTTAGGGACGTGTCAACAGAACATGACAATGAGGAACTATCAGAAAAGACAAGTCCACAGAAATCCCTTGAGGAAGAATATTTGGAAACTGAAAAGAAGGTTTGTACCAAGTACCTTAATTATTGCCTGAATTTACGAGAATCGTTAGTTGATTGTTATTAGGGTCCTTACTATTTCAATGCATTTCTCTTTCGGGAAAAATGATTTTTATTTCTGCAGTACAATTCATATCATGAACTAGTATGTTTTTTAGCCTATTTCGCGTTGCTTACAAATTAGATATTTTCAGTGAGCTGACAACGTGTCAATATTTTTCAGATTGTAATTGCATTTAGCATCACTGATCACATGAATAAGCTCTTTTATTCTGAACAAGGGGTCAATTCTAGGTACTGCAAACTCCACGTTTACATAATTATATTTTCTCTCATCCTTCAGAGTTTTGGAATAACTCCATTTGATTTTCTTTCCACAGGAGGAATGATGAGGACGTCAGGAACTTATTTTCTGAGATAGAGAAACTTAGAGAGAGATTCGAGTCTGTAGAACGACCAACGTTAGACATTGAAGTCCGCCGAGCAAAGGTGCCAGCAAAGGAAAGAGCTGAGTCAAGCCCTTCACCAATTCAGGTACCTTCTATGGCTAAAGCTGAAACTGTGGACTCCCCAAAATCTCCAGCGAAACCTGACCAGCCGCTGGATCTTGATTCTGAACTTGCAAAGTTAGAATTAGAATTTGGTCAAGTTAACAAATACTCACCTGAAGAGATAAGTGGGTGGGAGTTTGACGAGCTTGAAGAGGAGCTGAGAGCTGACATCTCCAAATAAGGCATTAAAAAATAATGACGCATGTTATCCACTTTGCCGTGTATAGAACTTTCTATTGTGTTCATTGATGTTGTATTTTTAGTATGAATGAACCCTAGTGGCCTAGTTAATAAGGAATTCCCTATTTGTTTGTTTTTGTCATGGTTTTATGTAACGTGTACATAAAATATTTAAGTAGATGTCACATTTGAATGTGCATAAAAAGATTTAAGCTTGATGTTTCAATATTGTTTCATTTAACGTGTACAAAAAAAAATATTTTCCAAATCTTCTACAATCAAATTTTCGTTCATATTTAAAATATAAGCACTTGATTATGAGATTAACATCACAACACATTGGCAACTGTAGTTGTACGTCGGAATAGTACAGTACAACACCGACACGTATCCCTTTTGAAGACGTACGCTCTTAGATAGCGAGCTCGATCTAACTAACTAGTACAGGAGGAATACGGTGAACTGGAGCACCGTCTCGACGCCATCCGTCTCGTGCTCTGCTCCGGTTGCCGCCACACCTCCGGGCCTCACGACGGCCACCTTGGTGAATCCCTTCGCCCCGACGAACTTCCCCGTGCCGCCGACGATGGCGAGGTGCGACTCCGAGTCCGCCGTGCGGTGCACGCCGAAGAAGCTGATGCTATCGGCGAACTCCCCTTCCTTGAACATCGTCGTGACCGCCACCGTCTGGCTCACGCCCTCCTCGGAGCTGGCGATGTAGAACCCCTGCGCCCTGCCCACAGCCGGCGAGCCCAGCCCCGGTGCCTCCGTCAGCTCGTCGTCGACCACCGTCATGGTCCCGAAGAGGAGCTTCTGGAGCGTGGTCCCCTGCGGAAGGCTGCCGCCGGCGAAGACGGGCACGCCGTTGTTGTTGTTGTTGTTCGACGTGAAAGCCGCGTTGGTGGCGCCGCCGAGGCCGGTGAGGAAGGGGATGTTGTTGTTGTCGATGGCGCCGGCCGCGCCGCTCTTGACGTTGACGCCGCTGTTGAGGGGAAGGACGGCGCCGTTGGGCCGCGCGAACGGGAGCTGGCCGGTGACGGCGGTGTTGTCAACGATGCCCGCCACGATGCGCGCCGACGGGTTCGTCCCGCCGAGGATGTCGTGCATGAAGAACACCATCGGGTGGTCGCCGCCGCCGCCACCAGCATTCATCCCCACCGCGCCCGCGCCCGCCGCCACAGGGACGGTGCTGGCGCCGATCGGTGCTCCGGCTGCCGCGCCACCGGCCGCCGCCGAACCAGCTACAGGTCCCATTGCTGCCGCAGCAGCCGGGACGTCGGCATTGGCAGCAGCCACCGGCGCATCGGCAACACCGGCCGCCACGTCCGCTGCCGCCGGTGCGGCAACAGTGCCATCGTCAGCGACTAGCTGGCGCGTCGGCCTTGCCGCGGCGGAGCCGGACACGAGGAGCAGGAGGAGCATGGATGAAAGCCCGATCGTTAGCTTCTTGAACGCCATTTGATCAAGCTTCGTTTTGGAGTCTCGTACTCTCGTTGCTGTAGCACTGTGACCTATGCTCTGATGGTGATGGTTTTACGGGTTTGAGAAAAAACAGTTGTATTTATAACGATGCACATTTGCAAATGCTGATTAAGTAGTTACTTAGCCCGTGATTTGCTGAGTGTGGTTGGCAGCTTGGCCTTGTGTAGTTGCTCGAGTGAGTGATTTAACCAAGAGATTGGTTTAGTTGCGCGCGAGTTAAGCACTAGGCGGTCTACTGGTCTAGGCCTAAACTGCTCCATCCCGGCTTTCTACTGGCCCAGTTCCCTGTCGTGTTGGAGGCCCAAGAGATCAGACAGGCCCAGAATTGCTAATTGGGGCGCAAGCGCCAGATCCGCGCGCGCGGCCCCCACCACGCCACGCGTCGGGGATTCCTAGCGGGCACGTGCGCACCGGCGCGGCCCAACCCTCCCAGCCCATCGCTTCTTTTTGATTTTTTTCGCCTTTTTCACCCCGGGAAGGCCATGTGTCCTAATTTTTTTCAGTAAAAGATTGAAAACAGATCTACATGTGAAAGTCAAATTTTAAAAACTTTCAATATAGATTTAAAAACATTTTAACTTAGAATTTGAATTTTGTAAGTCAAAATTTGAAAACTTTCAACTTCTCATCCCAAATTTTAAAAACTTTCAACTAGGGTTTGAAAACTTTCAACTCGAGACTTGGAAACTTTCAACTCGATATTTTAAAAACTTTCAACTTGGATTTGAAAACTTTCAACTTTGGATTGAAAACTTTCAACTTGGATCTGAAAACTTTCAACTCGGGATTGAAAAGTTTCAACTCGAGATTTGAAAACTTTCAACTCGAGATTCGAAAACTTTCAACTTCAAATTTGAAAATTTTGAAAACTTTCAACTTGATATTTGAAAATTTTCAACTCGAGATCGAAAACTTTCAAATCCAGATTTGAACATTTTCAAGTCATGATTTAAAACTTGCTAGTTGGCGCGAAAAAAAAATCAGAAAAGGAGAAAAAATCGCAAAAAAGGAAAAAACACACGGGAAAAAAGAAAAAAACAAAAAAAAGGAGGGGATACGACGTGGTAGGGGCCGCACACGTGGGCCGTGGGCCGGAGTGCGCGTCGCGGGCGCGTACGCGCTAATTAGCTCCCGCGCCACGTGTCTCCTCCTTTTTTTTCCGTGTTTTTCCATTTTCCCACGTGTCTTTCCCCCTTTTTTGCGATTTTTTTCCTTTTTTCTCCTTTTTTGATTCTTTTTTTCGCACCAATTATCAAGTTTTAAATCACGACTTGAAAATTTTTGAATCTTAACTTAAAATTAAATTTGGACACGAAAAATTTTAAATCTCGAGTTCAAAGTTTTCAAATCTCAAGTTGAAAGTTTTCAAAATTTTTAAATCTAGACTTGAAAATTTTCGAATCTCGAGTTGAAAGTTTTTAACTCTTGAGTTGAAAGTTTTCAAAACTTTCAAATCAGGACTTGAAACTTTTCGAATCTCAAGTCGAAAGTTTTCGAATCTCGAGTTGAAAATTTTCAAATCTCAAGTTGAAAGTTTTCAAAAATTTTAAATCTGGACTTGAAAGTTTTCGAATCTCGATTTGAAAGTTTTCGAATATTAGTTGAAAATTTTCAAATTTCGAGTTGAAAGTTTTCAAATATGAGTTGAATGTTTTCAAATTTTAACTTTAAAATTTAAATACTAAATCGAAAGTTTTTAAATCTAACTAAAAAATGTTCAATTTGTTAGTTAAAAAATCTAAAAAAAGGAAAATCTTCAAATCTTTCCTAATTACTGTCATTAATGTTAAGTGTTATCTAATATAGATAGTTAGGCCGGTCGGGAAGCGCGCTATAGCGGCGCGCGCTAACTAGGCGCCCCCAGACAGGCCGGCCTGTTACAGTTGAAGGACGTGACAACATAGAGAAAGGACGTAACTACATAGAGACTGCACGCTATATTGTCTTAACCAGAGACTCGTATCATATAATGCATGTTTGAATTTTAAATTTCACCGCTGCTATGTACAGATTATAAATCGCGTGGCCGCTGGGCAATGCCACGTAGGATAGGAATAGTGCGTGGGGTGGAAAATTTGTGAAAAAGTCCTTCTCTTTCTGTAATTCGATAAAGCTCCCTAAAGAAGAGTACCTCAAAGCCTCTATTTTTACTCACAGACCCTTCTAAAAGCCGTATATTCCGTGTGAAGGAGAGAAAAATCACGAATTAGGACAGCGCTCTAAAATCCGTAAGACGAGGGGCTTTTTCGAAAAAATTATGCCCACTAAACCCCCAAACCCTAGCCTCCGCCGCCTCCGCCTTCCCCTCGCGCCATCGTCGTCCTCGTCGCCTCGCGCTGCCGCCGCCGCTGCCTCCGCCTTCCCCTCGCACCGCCACCTCCGCCTCGCGCCGACGGTCCCCGTCGCTGGAGGCCGGTGAGCGTTGATGGGGCCATCGACGGTGAGCAGAGAGAAGAATAGGGGTGGAGGTGGTGGCAGCGACGTCCTGGAGGTCGGTAGCGGTGGAGGTGGGTGTGGTCTCCGTCGTCGACAAGGTCAGAGCGCCGACGACCTGAGATGACGGAGTCCGGTGCGGGGTTTCGGCCGCCGCAACCTGAGGGTGAGACGATGGAGGGAGTGGCCGAGTGGGGGCCGACGCTTGCCGGCGCCGATGTCCACAACCTCTTCCCTCTCTGTATGTCAGAGTTAGACAGCAGTTTCCTTCTTGTTTTTCTCTGTTTGAGCTGGTGAATTAATCTAATCATTTTCTCTTTATTTGAGTGCAGACATGGAGGAGTTGTCGGCGTCGCTATGGCCGGTGCTGCCGGAGCAGCAGGACACGTGGCATTGCCAGAGGAGCTGAACGACCTTCTCAGGGTATCAAATTTTAGCCTTAATTTTCCATTGCATTCTTTATTCTCATGCAGGTTTGGTGTATCCTATTCAATTAGTGTACCTTCCAGGATGCACTGGCCTTTACATTCTGATATTCACAGTGTCTTTCTTTTTTCTTTTCTGATTGAGGAACAGATGGTGCCCTGCCTATTTGCTTGTCCCCTGAAGAATGAAAGTTATGCTTTACTCAACAAAATTTCCGCGTAAGTATGTGATTGTTAACCACATATACCATGAATACTTCCATATTCCATTTATTCGTTCTTTAAATAGTAGCACTTGACTACTTATCTGAAAATTCTTTCTGAATTTTATTTCTATATATTCCTCAAAAATATTAATAAAAGTTGATTTGTGTCTTGCCTCATCTGGACTGCTTTGACACAATTATAAGAAGGAAAACTGTAGCACCATTGTCATAAGTCTGTGTCTAGAGTTGTAGGTTTGGCCTTCCCAATGATTTGGTTTAGGTTCATTAGGTTGTGATAATGTTCTGATCCATCCGTACTGTCGTAGCAGATATGTTTTCCTAAGAATGGTCTTCCTGATGCTTAGATCGTCAGATCGTGCAGTTCAGATGGTTGCATTTGTGTTGGACCTGTTCTTGTATACTTGTGCATCTTGTGGAATTTGGAGTTACCTGTAACAAAGCTGGGCCTTGGAAATTCTGTGCCCTGAAAAAAAAAAGAGAGTCGATTTTAGTTATTATGAGCTGGATTGGAGCTCTGGTTGACAGATATGTGATGTTCTTCCACCAAATGTATTTGATCCCACTTCCCACAATTTTTGCTAGCTTTGAGAAAATTCAGTTGCATAGGGTGTTGAGTGTATGAATTGCGGTACTAGGTACTAATATTTATCTTAAGAGTGTTACTTGCACCTTCGCTGGTGTTTGTTGCATCTCGGGAGCAATGACGGTCGAAATAGGTTAATAATACATGTTAAAGTTCACTTACCTGCAAATCTTGCTTTGAATTTATAACAAGAAATTTCATGACAGTGGAATCATAGCATGGTGTTTGGAGCTACTGGAATTCTTGGCCGCTAACTTGTCCAACAACTTGGTGAGATAATAAAACTTTAGACCTATAGTAATATATTGTAATGAATAATATCTTACTGAGTTCTGAGGATGGTCACCGAGACCTGAAGTTGATGGGTGACTCGGGTCAGGTACTGTAGTTTTGTAGTTCACAAATTACAAGTAGTGAAGTCATTAAGTCATTTTTCCTTTTTACCCTTTTATGGTATTACACTTTTCCCTCTTGCCAGATTGTTCCTATGAAATACAATCCAAGAGGTGTGAATTCAATTAACGCTGTCATGGCCAAATCCGATGTGGTCATTAACCTCGTAGGTATGTCTAACTTGGTACATCAAATTCAGAGTCAAATCCCATCCTGACTATGTCAACTCAATTTCAACAGGATGTGAGTATGAAACAAGAAACTATGGCTTTGACGAAGTAAATCATCATATGGCTGAACAACTTGCAATGGTATGCCTTGTGCACACATCCGCTTTTCTTCCAATTATATAGATAATTCTTACTACGATCGTTGAGAATTAGGATTAAATGAAATTCAAAGTAGCAACCAGCTTGATTTCTGAGTGCACTGGCTTGCTTGTGCTCATCCCAAGATTGCAGCAGCATAGACAAGCAAAACCATTTGGCTGGTTTATTTCACAAGCTATAACTTCAGAGGGTCACATAATCCATGGTTATTAGTTTTCAAACTTTTGCCTGCTTAGGTGACCTTGGCTAGGTTTCATCCGACACAATACAAAGCACAATATGTTTCAGTACACTGCTCTGCCATCGATATATGATCCGTTTAGCTGTCCTTCTTTTCTTGTTTCAGAAGCCAGTATCGCTTAGCTCCTAGATCTGGAAATGGAAATTTCTTACTTTTACATTTTGCATGGTATCCTTTCAAAGTTACTGAGCTATTAGTCTCTTAATTCAGCATCACAGTTACTGCCTTCAATGCGGAATTACTATTCTCTTTCCTCTAATTTGTGCTGTCCTGGGTAATAACCATGTTCTATAATTTCATTCAGTGGGATACCAGTACAAAGGGGGGAAAAGGATTTTCGCCATCATTTGTAACTTTCTTTTTGCTGCATCATGACAATATAATTCCCATCAAGACTTCTTTTGTGGCTGGCTATTAACTGTGTTATGGACTATGCACAGATTTCAAATGAGCATGGGAGTATCATGAGATTTATCCAGGTTTCTTGCCTAGGAGCATCGGCCTCTTCTCCTTCTAGAATGCTGAGGGCCAAGGCTGCTAGGGAAGAATCTGTGTTGAAGGAATTTCCTGAGGTGATCATCTACATTAGGCAATACTGAACTTCTGTTTCTATACTACCCAAAGTTAGAAGCAAACATGTCCCATTTATGTTGGCAGTTACTTTAACCAAACTTCTGTGTTGTATGGATCAACAGGCTACAATTATGAGGCCTGCAACTATGATTGGCACAGATCGGATTTTGAACAGATGGGCACAGTTTGCAAAAAATTGATTCCTGTTCTACAAAGTAATTGAGCTTGCCTGTTGGCTGTTGTCGTAATCCCTTGACTCAAAATTTAGTCTAGAACATTAATTGATCAGAGAATACAGGCCTCATCATTTGCCCTATGGCTTGATTTGAATTTTAAAACTTGATTTTGAAGTTGGTTTTGATGCTTTTACAACGTATTTTCTTTTTCAGCATTAGCTTTTATTTAAGCCACTAAGGACACATGTAAAAGTTTTACTCATAAATTACTTTTTTATCACTAATAAGCCATTACGGCTTTTAATCAGTCGTAGGCAATCGATGGGGACCTGCATCTTAAACTTCCACAGCAGGTGAGATTACATGAATGCAACCTTTTGTTTTTTGCAGGATTCAGCTTGTTTATGTTGTGGATGTTGCTGCTGCTATTGTCAACTCCCTCAAGGATGATGGCACCAGCATGGGAAAGACCTAATGATTTGGTGGACCAGAGATTTATACTGTTCATGATCTGGTAATTATCATGCACAACATTTTGTTATGCGGCAATGAACGAATCTTCAAGTTGGTTGGTCAGAGTTTTTTTATATAAAAATGTTCTGGATGTTACAGGCTGAGCTGATGTATGAGACAATACGTGAATGGCCACGGTACATCGATGTTCCTCTTCCTATTGCAAGGGTATGAACTTAAATAATATCTTGTGTTGGTCAAGGCAACCTGAGTATTGGATTGTCGCGTCTTTTGACTGTCATGCTTCGGGTTGTGCAGGCTATCGCATCTCCTGAAAGCTGATAGATTGGGATTTTTTTTTCAATACTCTAAACCTCTAATGAAAGGTGCATATGGACTTTATTTTAGATGTTCTAACTTTGTTTTGTCTCTACCTCTCAAATTGTTACTATATATGTACTCTTCAACCTGCCGCATAGGTTGGCACATGTTTATAAGGTCAAATGGAATATGTTTCTTGTGTTTTTACTATCATTTGGTTTAGTTCTTTCACACAGCAATGTTGCTATTTCTATTGTTGCTTCCCTCCCTGGAAAAAACATGGCTCAAACCGTGAGGTCTTCATTTGCTTCTCTTGTGACCAATCTGTAGGTTTGGGTCCAAAGTATGCTTTCGCAACCAAGTGATGAAAAAAAACAATCTGGTCGGGGATGTCAATTGGTTGGTTCACACAAGTGAGTTGATTTTGATTATTTAATTTCCTCTAAACAATACCTCTAATATTTAATGGTCAAGGATGCCATACCATATATATTGTTGGCACTTGTATACCACGTGCTTAGGCTGCCATAAAATGATTTGCCATTTCTGGCAAATGATGTAAATGATGACATAGAAAAGTAAAAAATTGCAGGAATAAACCTATGACATTCGCAACTTTTTCAAGTGAGGGATCTGTTTTTTGGTTGCAGCTGACAGTGTCATCACGTTGTGGGATCCTGGTAATAATAACACGTTTGTTGGTATGATTAAAGATGCACTATTTAGTGGTATGCTATTATCTTTGAAATGTTGTGGATGAAGCACTGTGAGTTGCTTGTGAGGAAGATCAAGCACATGGTTGCTGTAATTCTGCTTCTACCTAAAATATCTTTTTAGATTTTTTTTTTATCAATGAAGGATTCTCCTATTTTAGTAGTTAGTACCACATATTTTGTAGCAGTTTGGTTGAGGTCTTGATGAAAAACGAAACTCGAAAATTGTCTCTACATATTCCCATCTTTGTTATATTAGAAATCATAGCATTTTTTGCTTAATAGTCATTTACTCTGAATATTTCTATTTTTTGCTATAGTCCAAGCATTAAATGACCATGCTCTGATTTATAGTGTTTTCAAGAATGCCGAGCTATTGGAATTTCAAAAAAAAAAAACCTGTCTTTCTGATTTTGGGGCTATATTTTCTTCATGTATTATAATTCCCATTTCTCCTTTGGTTGGGAACTTGTGATACAGACTTTGGTAGTACATTTTTATGTTGCTTTGAGTGGAGATTGAGAATTGAACTTTGAGAATCATCTGCATTGCAAATATCACTTTGGTATTGCTGTTCTGACTCTGATTAAGTTTACAAAATGATGATTCTCATTGTATGCTGCGCAGGAGCTATTCAAGGCAAAAGAATAAATAAGATCCTATTGTCTTCAACGTGGTGCTATCGTCCTTGGTCATCAGGGAAAACTCAGAAGACCATGAACCACTCTTGCCACTCATAGTAAGAAACATGATCATAAACCCATGCTAAGATTGGTTCTGTAAACCTAGATTTTTGTTTTAATCTATAATACCAACAAATTTGAGCCACAAAAAAAATCAGTACGAAGAGATCATGCTTAATTTTGTAAATGGCTGACATTCAGAAAAAATGTTTGCCGAATATTTTATTGTTAGTACTATATATTTGTTTTCATAAGATTGGCGTGGCAAGAACCATAACCTTCTTGATGGAAACTCCATTTCTAGAATAGTATGGATTTGAAATTTTTGACATGAATCAGTAAGAGAATTAACTGCATTTGGAATATAATGGTCTATTATGTGTCACACGTTCAGTTTTGAATAAATTAGACACATGAAAGGCTGCAATTAAGATTTTAGGCACTAGATCATAAATTTAAGCACCAGATCATATTCAAACAACTATCTGCTATCATGCCCTAGCCAATTCAGTTGTATGGATGCATTCAAAATTTCAATTCAGGTCAGTTCTGATCAAGGATGATTGGTAAAAAGGTACTTCAAAAACATTGACCTCGTGTTGACCAACGGCAGGATGAAAAGAATACTTGTGATATACTGGTGTAATCATTGGGGAGCGATGATTCACAAACAAAGGATGCAGTAGTTGCTTAAATACATTTAAGTTGCGAGGACAGCAGGTATACATTTAAACTGTATTTGGATCAGTGATACTTTTAACAAACATGTAACATTGCAAACAAGAATTTACTTGACCATTCGTTTCTATTTATAATGGCTCACGACTTTTTTATAGTCCGAGGATTTGCCTTCTAGATGCGATATCAGGATTGTGAATCAGATCAAAAGCACTGCACCTGCGATGATAGGATTTGCCAATGATACCTTCATAACTAATTCGGAATCAAGTTTGTAGCTCCCATATATCACCAATTGCAGACGATAAACATTACACTGAAAAAAAAAAATCACATCCTACTTAATTAGGTACTGGCGCCAAAGCAAATTATGTGTCAATGTTGTCTTTGTTGATAGGAATGAAGGTATAACACATCAGACTGCTTAATCTGCGTTAAACATGATAAACCTTTCTTATGGTCTTGTAATAGCTATTACAATAATAGAAATATTGGTGGAAACAACTAATGGTTTAGATCTTAACTTGATGGGTGGTGGATGACACTGTTTTTGTAGTAGTGTTGAATTCTTGGTCTACTTTCGCTATTTATGAAAGAAATGCACTAATTTTGTGAATTTTGTCTATCCTTTGCAGGACAGAGGTGGTGAATAGCGTGGCATTCATGACAATAGAGATAGGCAATGGCTGTGGTCAGTACTGGAGCCTTTGGAATTTGAAAAGGATTATTTCTTTCAAAAAAAAAGACGGGACCAGTTCAAATTTGAACAAAATTATAAGGACGCTTGGCTAAATAGGCAGATACCTCCATCTAATGAGAGGAAAAGAAACTTACACAATGTCAAGCATTAATATCTTTTTTGAATATATTTCTTCGATGGTACTTTCACAGCATTGTAGTTTGATCTATTTTTACAAATATATTTATATTGAAATTAGTGGTCAACAAATCAAGATGTTTTCCTGACCAACGAAAATGACAGGCTATTTAGAAAATGTTGAATTTATTACATAGTTCTGGACATCAAATGTTATCTATTGCCACCTGCTCTCTTATATTTTATTCCTGTTATATTTATTTACCTTGCTAATTTCCAACTGTTTCTACAAATTTACCCAACATGTTCTCGCTCTCTTTGCACCAACTGCGTACAGGCGGCGCACAATGGCGCGCCCCATCCTCTAGTAAAAATTATGTTTCATATATATACTTAATTAATTGGATGGACACAACTCTCAACTTCAGCGTCGACTAAATATTTTGGATGTATATACTTAATTGGATGAACTCAACTCTCAACTTCAGTGCCAACTAAATATTTTGGTAGAAAGTGAATAACAGTTTTTGCTTACTATCTACACAGTATCTTCATAAATAATTAGAGCTAAGTTTTTATTAACTGATTGTGTTCTGTTTTTCATGGCAGCTTCAATGAAGCCACATGAAGAGGAAGATTAGATCAAATTGAAGAAATAATACAAAAAATGGGCATTGCTATTCATTAGAAAAGGGATTCGACCCTATATATTGTTATATGCTTTCTATTTTGTGGTGTTTGATGCACTTTACAGTAGAATGCTGCTGGATTTTATTGTTTTCTCAGTGTGTTCAAAACAACTGAAATTTTGTTTCCTATATTGCAGTTGCTAGGCAAGAACAACTCAATCAAGGACCCTACTTGGTTTTCCTGATACATAGCTTCTGAAGTAAATAAAAGGTGGATCTTTATTTTCCTTTGCATATTTATACGATATAAAAATAGTGTATTAGCGCATTTTGAAACCTAATATGTCAATACAACATAATCGGTTTTTTTTTTCTGGTGAAGGTGCAGTTATATATATGTTATTAGTGGAACAATAATCAGTCTATATAAACGATCTAATGGTATATGTTTGGTCTCAGAAGTATTGCCGATGCCTTTTCCCATATCAATAGAATATGAACTTCCTTGTGTGTGTGTGTGTGTGTGTGTGTGTGTGTGTGTGTGTGTGTGTGTGTGTATTTATATTTAACCATCAACATACTTCCTGGAAGAAGAAACCCCGCACAAATAGAAACACCAATTCTTCATCTCCCAATCTCTCGCTCTCATTTAGAACAAAAAAGGATGGATTACAAACCTCATGTTCCACAGCATGCTGATGCATGTCGCCGCCGCGCTGGTGGTGCTGGTGTACATCCCGCTGTCCATACCCGTGAAGCTGTTCTTGTGGGCGTTCGTGAAGCCACTGAGGAAGGAGAACCTGAGAGGGAAGATCGTCCTCATCACCGGCGCCTCCTCCGGCATTGGCGAGATACACATGCACCCTGTATATGCATATGCTTTCTCTTTAATCTTAATCTAGACTACACACAAACCCAATGCATCTTGGCTGCAATAGCAAAACCTAATTAATAGTCAAGACTAACTGAATACTCTATTTCTTCTCCATCGACTCGTATCTTGTGTCAGTTAAGAGTTGTATCATCACTTATTTAATTTCTTACTCGTCCTAACTAATAAGAATCGTCCCTATTTAATTTCACATATTTCCTTAATTCCCTAAAAAACATAATTTGTTTATATTGGAGTAGTATTGTCGGCTAATACTACGTGGCTCACCCCATTGGCCGCCCAGCCTGCAAGGTATTGTTTGATCTAGGTCAAATTACTGTTTGCGAGGTATTGTTTATCTTCTATTGGGTCATAACTTCTTGCTTGTGTTCCTGCATGAGTGAACCTAAAATGGACTCTTGCATTGATGCAAATCTTATCTTTATCTGACCTTCCATTTTCCATCAGTTTTGAATGAAATCTTCAGCTGACCTTTCATGTTCCAGCAGTTTCCAGTTGTGTTATCGTGCTCTGTCAGCCATTTCCTTCTATTTATTTCTTCTTTTTGAACATACAAGTATGAAGCATTTTCCGTGCAAACATAGTTGTGTTTCGTACATAGTCTTACTGTAATCTAAAGATACTAGATTATATGTGAGATTATAGGTTGGGTGGTTGTCAGCAATCAAAGAATTGGTTGTTGGCCTTACATCCTAATGAAGTAACAAGCTATCAAAGTTACAGTCTGTTTGAGGTTGGGAAGTCCAAACAACTAACAGTACTGATCTTTCGAATGGATAGCTACACAGCTATCTGGATAGTCTGAACATGGAATCGAATTGTTTCAGTGCAGGATGCCAGCAATGATGTGGTTGTAGATTAGGAGTTCCAAGTGATATACTATCTGTTTAGACGGATATGCTTAGTTAAATGGTGGCCTTTTGTTTTTTTGTTTTGACCTCCAGTCATCTATGAACTGTGGTAGATTCAATTTAATCGCCATAGCTTGTTTCTTACCTTTTCTCTTTTAAGAACTTTAATCTTACACGTTTTTGTGATGCAGTGCATTGGATGGAATTGTTACTTTGTGGCAAGTGCAGCCAAAAGGGTAGGCCTCATATTACTCTGATTTCTTATCAAACTGTATTTTAAGTTGCTATTGACTGACTTTGATGCGAATAGGAGCTCTAGGCAATGTTTTTGCTCCATGGTTATAGTGACATGAGGCCTGAAAGTTCATTCATGTGATTGGTATTAGAAATGTGGATTTGATCTTTGTTTATGAACCACATATTGTGAAAGCCTACTTAAAACCCACCTTAGCACTTATGTATTTTTTTACGTTGCACAAAAGCCAAGTTAATCGGTAAATCCTTTCACTTGTCCTTTTTTTGCATTGC
The DNA here is from genome assembly GCA_000338895.3 of Oryza meridionalis. NCBI lineage: Eukaryota > Viridiplantae > Streptophyta > Magnoliopsida > Poales > Poaceae > Oryza > Oryza meridionalis. The sequence goes on from CM002524.2 coordinate 2,691,757, forward strand.
CTCATGAAGCACATAATGTGAAATCATATTTTAAAACCCACCTAACACTTACGTATTTTTGTTACCTCACACAAAAGCCAAGTTAATTGGTAAATCCTCTCACTTCTCCTCTTTTTTGCATTGCCTCGCCTGATGCAACTTCATAATGCTGAGATGTTAAACCCAGCAACTTAAGCAACATAAGAAAAACTCTCTGTTTCCATGGAAAGCCTGTAATTGCAACACAATAAGTAGCTGTAAAATAATATGCCAACGCTTCTACCAAGTGAAATTTTTGACACTGATATGACCAGATCCCCCAAATAGATCTTCCAAATGTGTCAATGAACGGTTGGCTTATGAATTTAAATAAATTCTAGTACCTCACTTAAACATGGTATGGCGTATGGACATTGAAGTCATGACATACCCTACTGTTGGCACTAAATGACTTCTTGCTTCCTGAATCTCATTGGACATTTAGCAAAAATATCTTATGTGGAAATATAAAACCAGGAATTGATGTAGAAACTATAAAGTGTACAATCTTACCATAGCCGCATTTTTTTTGTCCATTTGGTTTTAAGCATGATTTTACGATCGCATATATTTTACTTGCATACCGGTCATCTCCTTGCTCGGCACAACAGATTGCTTTTCTACTAAGCATGGGTGGCCTGAAGATGTACAGCTTGGCATCCAGATGGTGAATTAATTTCTGCTGTGTACAGTGTTGATGACGGCGGCTCTCAAGTTTCAGTGATGAATCGCAACATATCAGGACAACTGGACAAGTAAGAACTCCGCTAGAAGTAGTACACTTCTTTACATCCCATTGCAAGGTTTTCTCCATGAGACGGCCGACGAGAACGGTCATTAGTAGTTATAATCCAACTAAAGTGGTTCCACTGACAGTATAGTTGCATGAAGTACTATCAGTTTAGCTTAACTTGAATGTGCGAACTGATCAATAATAATAATAATAGTAATAATAATAATAATGACACCTGAATGATTTTTCTTGCTGGCATTCTATCTGCATATTTGATTCTAAATATCTAATCATCTTAAATTAGGTTACCACACCATAGAGAGTTATTCATGTAATCATGCTCAGAGCTTCACCTCTTAACATGCAACTTATTGCCAGCTAAATTTGTACTGTTTTTGCTGCTTCATCCTCTCATGATTGGCTGCTGATACTGTCTTCATTGAATTAACAGCCACATCACATTAAATCTTTCTAAATGATCACACAAAAGTCATAAATTATTTGAGTATCTTGTGCTATTTCCGCCTGGGCAAGGATGCATCAAGGGGTACTGTAATGTGTTCATGTTATTTGAAATACTGAGGAATCCATCATAGTTGTTTTTAGGGTTTTTCTTAAGAGTAACATATGACTCTGTGTATTGGATCATTACTAAAAGGTTTTTTCTTTAACTAATCCCCTGAAACATGCTGTAGCCATACTGAGTTTATATCAACTTTGTCAACTACAGTTTGTGCTCTTTTTTTTTTTTTGTACAGAAACATGCATTTCATTTGCATGCTTTATTGCATTGGATTGTGCTGATTTATTTATGCTTCCCATTTTTCCTATCATCAATTCCACACTATAATTATAACTGTCTCGCTTGGGAAATCACTACCTCACACATGTTTATATCAACTTTGACAACTGCAGTTTGTGCTCTTGATGATTGTTGGTTATTTGCTCTAGCCAATGTTCGTTAATTCTGCTTTGGCTTGTCATGCCAATTTCTTGGGGGAATGACTTCGACTAAGCAACTCAACAAGGAACCGAAGAACAATAATTTTTTAATGCATAAACCAATGTAATATGGCAAATATACCGTTGGATCAAGTTGTTGAATACTTTGTGGATAAGTCGTTGGCACTCGATACCTATTATCGTTATTTTGTTTTCACCACCGCTTATACTCTCCGTTCTATTTTAAGTGCAATCATAAATTTTCGTGTTCAACTTTAATCATTTGTCTTATTTAAAAAAAATTTATAATTAGTTTTTTTTATTGTTATGAGATGATAAAATATTAATAGTATTCTATATGTGACTTATGTTTTTCAAATTTTTTTAAAAAAATTTAAATAAGATGGATGGTAAAAGTTGTGCACGGAAAATTATGGTTGCGCTTAAGGGACGGTGGGAGAATATGTTTCTCACGACTTATGTTTCGGTTAAACTCACGCGCACGAACCGTACCGTCGCCTCCTCTACTTAATGCCCTTCGTCTCTTCTCCCGCGTGCACCTCACTAATCACTATACGTTGGCCCGTACCACGTACGCACATCCACGTGCCTCCTCTTCTGTATACCATGCATCTTCTCTCTCATCGTCTTCCTCGGCGGCAGCGCTCCGGCGTGCTCAGCCGCGACGGACACCGTCATGCCCGGCCATGTCGTCTAGCGAACGGCGGAGAGCCGATCATGGACGCCGACAATAGGTTTCTTGTCTATAAACACATGCCAAACCGATCATGGACGCCGCTAATGGGTTTCTTGTCTATAAACACATGCCAAATCGTTCTCTTGACACCCAAGGCTCATAGAAATAGAAAGCTAAGAAGAAATATTTACACTGTTAGGCCATAGTGGGACTAGATTTTAGTTGTGTACATTACTGAAATCTACATAACTAAAATATGTGATAGATCAATATCTGACAATATTAATTGAGTCCGAATAGAGAGCCTCACCTGAAGCCTGAAGGTCGTCTTATCGGAGAAGGTGCTGTAGGAGAAGATCAGCGCGCTGGAGAGGACGGATCGGGGGCGACACTCGTCACCTCCTGCATGAACGCCATCGTCACCACGCAGCTCTCCCTTAGCTTGTCCCTCAACGTCGTCGCCACCACCGACTGCTACAGCGAGGCACGTGCATTCATCCGCGACAAAGCTCTCCAACGACCAACATGGGCGTCAGGGTATGTAAACACCATTGATGGCAGCTTCATCAGGCCCTGAATTTGCTTGCAAACTTGCAATCTGACTTTAATAATGGCCTTCCATGAATTTGCAGTCGACGTCGTAAATCCGTTCTTGATCAGGGCGAAGTGACGATGTTCTACGCCGACTCGATGACGATTGACGAAGCCTCACCTGAAGCCTGAAGGTCGTCGACGTGCCCCGCGTCGCTGATCTGTACTGCCACCGGAGTGGCGCGCTGGTGTGCATTGACAGCACGCTGGCGTCGCCCGTCAACCAGAAGCCTCGCTCACCCTCGGCACCGACGTCATCATCCACTCCGCCACCAACTACATCGATCACCGGCCACCAAGCTCGTCATCCTCGGCTGCGTCAGCGGCTCGAGGTGCTCGTCTCGCGGAAAAATGTCTGAGAGGCTTGGGCCGTAGCGCGGGAGCTCACTACAGGTAGGTGGGACTCGCGGGCATGGAGATGAGAAGAGGAGAGATGGAAAGTAGAGGGTCATTTACATGTGGATCCCATATATATTTTTTATTTTATTTTTTTTAATTAGAGTGTCACGTTGGCGAAATCACCCATACATACTGTTATGGGACCTGATTTAAATGGTTTTATTAAGATAAAGGGTAGCAATTTTCGGTATTACGGTTTAGGAATGTTAATTAAACTCGATGTGAAGAGGAGATGACAAGTGAACTTATTCCAAAACTATATGATCTGATTTTTAAAGGTTACGAGAAAGATGAATAGCTGGCAAGCTAGACACAAGAAGTAAAGAGTGGCATCAGATGTGACTTTTAAAAACTATAAAATTAAAAACCCGATGATGCTAAGTTCGATTTTGAAAATCCTAAAACAATGAGATGATGATATAACAAATTTTATAAATATCATGTGTAAAAATTTAAATATTTTTTATGAGTGCTAGCCGCGTAATTGCGTAGGCCATCCTGTTAGTTTTAATGATTTTTAAGACTTTTTTGTTATTGTTTATTTTGGTTTTTAAGTCATCAAAAACATAATATATTTTTTACCTATAAATAAAAAAACAATTTATAGGTAAAAAATTTAAATTGATGACATTTGAGGTGACATACATCCACTTGAGGAATTTGTGTCATTAGACGTGGCCTTAATTATCTACAGGTGGAGAATTATATGTGGTTCGGTACTTGGACCTATAGAAATTATTGGATGCTCCATCTATTAGTTATGGTCGTACAAAGCAAGTGCAAATGAAACGATCAAGATAAGTATAGTAGCAGTAGCAGCCAAAAACCTTCCCAGTCAAAAAGAGAGAGAAAAAAAAAGCAACATAACGTTGGGTGAACAGAAATATTTTACCTGCAACTCTGCAAGTCCGTATAGCAGCACAGGGCACATGACTTGTTTTGAACTTTTTGTACCGCGTCTAAAGCATGGTAGAGACTAGAGAGACTCATCAACAGATGATGACGTGGCGGGGTAGTGAGCGAGCAGGAGAGGACATACAGCTGTAGGATTTTTTAGATCAACGGCCCGGATATAAGAGGGATAGATTGGCAGCGCCCGTCATGCATACCTGCCAGAGCTCGAAAAAAGTGTCGTTGCAATTGCAATTCAGATTAATACTCGATACTAGTACAGATTAGGGTGCTAATAACGAATTACTACTACTATAATAATTTATTTATATTGATCGTACGTGATGTGTATGCTTATCCATTTCGGCAGTCACGCGCGCAGCGCAACACATCCTACCGCAATCACGTCCGCCTCTCCACTCCTGCAGCTTTATTCATTCCATCATTCGTTTTTTTGTAATTACTATTGTTTACCAGAGAATTACTTTCTCACCAAGTAAACATATAAAGCAGAGAAATCGCAAAGCAAACTAGTAATATTTATTACAATTATCACGCGACTGATCCCGTCTGACGCGCTGGTATGTCAGAAACAGATTTTGATTCCCCATTTTGCTTTTTGTGTAAAATAAGTAGATTAGAAGGGCATTTTTACAAGTTTGACAGATGGCCTATAAAACCCATCGCCATCGGTTCTCTTCTACCCCTCCACGCTCCTCCGTTACCACTTCCTCTCCTCTCCTCTCCCCATGGCGTGCTCGTCGCGACAAAGCCTTCGTCAAGGCAAACGCCTCCAAGGCGGGGGCTGCCGCGTCCCGCCCTAAGCTTGGTGGCCCCGGAGCCGTGGCGCTCTCGAAGGCGGCGAGATCCGTCGTGGAGAAGGAGCTCCTCAACACCGTCGGCGGCGGCGGGGGCTCCCTCCCGGCCGCCGCCGCGCCAGGTGCTCCACCGGCCTAGCCTGGCGGAGGCGGGCAACACTACGGCACCGTGGAGAGGCACCCGGTGGCCGGTGCTGTCTTGCTGCAAGTAGTGTTCTGGGTTAAAAAGGTCTACAACGAGTTCTGTGTTTTGTTTTTTTGAGTACTAGCTAATCGGTAGTAGTATAATCTTTTGGTGTGCCCAAAGATATTTGCGAGTCGTGATATATCTTCTAGTTGAACTGAGAAAAAATGTAATCCCTGATGGATCGCTAAATCTTCTGCATGCTGATGTTAATTTCTCCTTGTTCTCTCTTGTTTTCCCTCTACGATCAATTCGGGTTTTGTTGTATGGACGCGGGGTACTCGCCGCCTTCGCGCGGTGGTTCGTCGTGCACGCCGTCGCGACGCCGGGTTGACACTTGAGACTTGAGAGGTGCGCGCCGGCAACGCCGTGTTGTTTCGTTGCAACCTCTGTAACGTTTCGTCCATCAGCGCTTTAGCTAGTCGTGCAAGAACGCACTCCAAAACACAACGAGGTCGGACTGCAGCGCCGCGTGCGCCACACGGTCGAGATCGCCGTAGAGATCGACCGAGGAATGCGCGCGATGACGTTTCCAGCCGTGATCGATGGGTGGCATAGACATTGGATCCAAAGTTTCTTTTCTTGTCTGTATTTTCATGTCTTGAGATGTTCATCATCTGTTCTGGAAATATTTTTTTCTTTAAAACGCCCTGCCGCACAAGTGTGTGTTTCTTTTTGCTTTTTGCTGGTTGGAACCCGGTCTCAGACTCTCGGTATGCTGAGTTTCAGATTCTTTTTTTTGTTTGATTGTACGTCTATTTCAGCCAGTACATTTTCCTTTTTCTGTTCTTTTATCTGAAGTCATATTTTTTTATTACAGTTCACTACTAACTTCAGTGAACGAAAAATGCTTAACCTCAAATTAATGTAACTTTGTATGTGCGTCCGTGAGGGAGAAAGAGAGGGAGAAGTGTTTATACTAGCAAAAATATGTAAAACATAAAGAAACACGAATCACCAGGAAAGAAGACATCAAGAAACATATATTACAGTTGCATACCCCGGTTACATAACAATCATTGAATAATCAGGAACCGTTCATGAATATTTGCAAAGAGTTACATGTTATAATTATACATCCACTGATTCAGTGCTCAGCATGGAATAAATGTGCAAGAGACAACCAAAAATGTACCAGGACTTCATCATTGTAATTTGAGAATGATTTTGCCAAGTCCTGTATACTGCTCATGATCGCATTATTGATTTATTTCCCTCCTGTAAGACATAAGCTGCAGGAAATGACTATTAGTAAGAATTGTAGGTTGCTAAGCTTTATTCAAACATTTCTTATTCAAGGAACAGAAAATAGGATTGCAGGATGCCTGCATACATGATGTGGTTTCTAAGAACACATGAGCATGGAGCATCTATAAGTCTATAATTAACTTAAACAGGGTACAAGGACATATCACATGAAAATGCAGTTTTTATGCAAATTTCGTTTTCACCCGACGTAAAAGTTTCCAAAAGCTTCTAACCAGAACAGCGGCTAGAAAGGCCATGCTACATCTCTGCAAACTTTATGATCAAACTCTGTAGAATTGTATGAACACAGGAAACTGGAAAAGACAAACTCTGCAATGAATAGTTAATTAGCATTGTCCATCAAATATTTATATTTTTGAATCTTGTAAATGCAATTTGATCTGGATCATAAACTTTTGCATAAGGATGTCAAATCCATGTAGTGAAATATAGGAGGCACTACTTTACAAATAGATCATGAAGGCAACAAGCTCACTCGAAAATTTCCAAAAGCAGGGGAACCTCTTCTTCATTAGGAGCTTCAAGAATCTGATAATGATAAGGATTACTGTGCTTAACTTCTATGAGTGCTTTAGCAAAAAAATAGTATTGCCTTCCCAAAAAAATGACATAAAGGTTGTACTTCTATGCTCTCCTGAAGGAAAAAAAAAATTGCCTGAGTTTTAAAACTCAAGAAGCCAAGATTAGTTTGTGTTATTTTCAGTATCATTTTGAAACCAAACTTACAGGATGCATGCCACCCATGCTATGCATCTATGTGAAAAGGCACCAACCCTGCAGTTGAAGTTGATTATCCTATGTGTCCTTCAACTGTTGCATAGGTGAGAAGACTAATAGCATGAACAGATCAATTTATTGGCTGAGCACATTGAGCGAACACATGGAAGAATTAGCTGCGGTACACTTAGTTTTGGGCATAGGCACAGATTTGGATGAGTTACACAACCCACAGCAATAACTAATTTAAGTTGCTTAGATATTGGTGAACGCTTTTTCTAAAGGAACAAGGCACTCAATCCTCACAATAGCAGTATATAACAAAAAGGCATAGGGCAGCTGAAATAGATGGTATCTTGATTGAACCAACTTACCATGGATAATGTAATACCTTCATAAGTGCCTGGCTATAGACAAACACATCTCGAAAGTTCATCGGAGCTCCTCCAGTATCAGCATCATAAAACAGAACCTGCCAATGAGGGTCAATTTTAAAACTCATGAAACCATGGAATTAAAGAAGATATGTGGTATGCCTATACACAGACGCAGAAAGCCAAATTATTAGACTAGCAAATGCATACTCTTGCAAATGGTAGTTTTGAGGTATTCGGTTCACTTGAAGGGGCATTCTGTCCGGCAGCCCCATCTAGACCTCCGAGTTGAGCCTCAACCTCTTGCCCTGAGCCAGCGCCTTAACACCTGAACCCTATCCTCCCCACGTGATGAAACTGAAACCGCTGCCTCTTCCAAGCACTTCACCATTTTCTTGACGCTTCTGTAGTTTTGAGTGCTCTGTAATCCAAATAAAAAAAACATGTTACATGAGACGAGGTAGGTGGCACTCTATTTACATTTTACACTGCAATAGCATCAAGCTCATCTAAAGTCCATTTTCCTTCATAACAACCATTCCCCCTCTCAGATTACAAGACACAGTCTTACTACCGTGCAGCACATCATGGACATGAGATCATCCCAATACTAGAAGCTTGCTTAAATTCGTACAAATTTAACTCGAATTATATCTAATTCGATCGCATGTCCCAGAACAATCTCGCATTTGACTAACTTCCAACTTCCAATTTCAAGTTTGGCGCCTCCTAAACACAAAACGAGAGCACGCGTTCCAGGACCAAATCGAAAGGAGCTTCTAGGAGATGGGGGCGGAGGAGGGAAACGGCGTGGGGGAGAAGCCGCTCACCATCCGGTCGTTGAGGATCTTCGCGCCCTCGGCGACGGCGTGGCCGGCGTGGTGGGCGATGGCCTGGCCGGCGTAGCCCAGCACGGCGCGGGCGACGCCGCTCCGGCCGCCGGCCTCGACGGCCTTCGCTCACGCCGTCGATCTCCCGTCCCCGAGCCGCGTCCCTCGAGGGAGGCGCGACCCCCAGGAGGGGAACGTGCGCCTCCACTCCCTTTTCCTTAGCCACGGCTCGTGATCTCGTCTCCCCCGCCTCCTCCCTCCATATTTTCCCTTCTTGTCCCTCTCGCCTCGGCCGCCGACGAGGCCTCCTCCTTCCGCCGGAGCGGAGCAAGACGAGCCCGCTCGCAGCTACAGCCGCCGCCGCCGCCGCGTCGCCGTCGAAGCGTAGAGAGAGGGAGGGGATGGGGAGAGGAAGAGGGGTGAGCATTGGGGAAGGGCAGAGCTCGCTGGGCTACCTGTTCGGCGGCGGCGGCGAAGGCGAAGCCGGCTGCGGACTGTGGTGGCGGAGACGATGCCGGCGCCGGTGAAGAAGGCGATGGCGCCATCACCGTCGGATGCGGAGAGGATGAAGGAGATCCCCGCACCTCCACCATCGGGTCCGGGACGACCTGTCCGAGTCCTCCACCACCGGGACCGGGACGGCTTCCTCCGCGTCCTCGCAGAGCGCGGCGCGGCCCTCGGCGCACCGCGAACGGGACGGCGCCGAGGCGGACCATCTCGGCGCTCGCTGTGCGGCGCGAAGCGGGGAGGTCGGCGACGGCGGCGGGGCGGGGTCGGCTGCCGGCGTGGTGGACGGCGACGGCGCGAGGCGGGGAAGACGGCGAAGAAAGAGAGGCGACGCGGCTTCAGCCGTTGATTGCTTTGATCGCCGCGCTACAGTAGTTTTAAACAGTAACTGCTACAGTTTCAGCTACCGGGGAAAAGTTTAGCGCGGTCCTTTGTGAACAGTATTTAGGAAAATATCGGACGTCATTTTCTAATCCAACGGTGGACGTGGGACTGCTTAAGTTGCAGTAGCTATAGCGACTGCAGGTGATCCCAATTCGGGTTGGAGTGTCTTAGCCCCCGTTTTAGTAGGGTCGGTTAGAATGCGCCACCAAACTCTACCGGTTTCTCACAATGTCACATAGCTCAAAAACGGTATTAGACACGTACTCTACAGTATAAGTTACATGTAATGTCCCACCATCTCTCTTCTTTACTTTTCAACTCCACTAGCCCTATATCATCTTTGCTTTTTTTTCCTTTTCATGATGGAGGAAGTGCCGAGCAGAGTGTCAGCCGCGCGGCCCAAGCAGCGCCAACGACGAGCAGGGCTCCGATCCACCTCTCCTCCTCCTCCAATCGGCGGCTAGCGGGAGCAGGAGGCGACACGAGAGCGGGGGATGGTGCGGCGAGAGCTTGGCAGGGCTGATCAGGCGGTGTGGCCCTCTCCTCGCCGGCGTGGCGGCGCCTGTGACGACCTCTCCCTCTCCTCTCCAACGCCAGCGCAACCTCCTTCTCCGGCGCAGATCGGAGAAATGGGCCGATGAGCTCAGCGGCGCGGGTTCGAGCAGGGGCAGTGATGAGGCTCCCTTTCCGCCGTGTATTTGGCCCAGGGTGAAGCGGCGACGGAGTGGATCTGGTGGTGGGCATGGGTAGCGGAGAACTCCGACTCGTGCTGATGACCGGCGGCATGATGGAGTGGATTCGAGGAGGCCGCCGTCAAGATACTGCTGCTGCGGATTGGCCGAGGCAGCGTAGAGCGGAGGACAGCGACGGGGTTGACATAGGGAACGGGGACGACAATGATGTTAAGCATGTGTCTAAGTTTGGCTCCGCGGTCTTCACGTTGGTTGTGCCAGACACATGTGTGGTGTGGAATCTCCAACGTGACGGATCGAAGCAGAACGTCATGGTGATGCTCTGTGAATGTCCTCGTTTGTGAATGTCCTCGTTAGGAGATGGGTGCCTTGGTTCATATGATCCTCATGAGGACATTACTAGGGATGAAAACGGATCGGAAACGGACGGAAACTAGCTTTACCATATTCGTTTTCATATTTTTTTTCGGAATCGGAATCGGAATCGAAAACTCGAATGGAAAATGAAATCAATATTATCGAATACAGATACGGAGCGAATACGAGACGGAACGAATACGGTAGCGGATATTTATCGGTATATAAAAAATCCCTCAAATTGAGTTTCTTGATTAAGGAAGAGATATCGCTTATTATTTTAGTTCAACATCTCCAACATTTATATCGTCAATTTTATAGACGGTCCCACAACCCTATGTGAAAATCGATTTTCATGACTATTCCTCTTAGAGATCCATATGCAAATATGATTATCATTTTCTATTCCCAAGACCTTTTACTAGATGTATAACTTACTTACCATTGTATAAATTGGAGATGTTATTTATTTTACTTCACATCTTCGAAACTTGTAATGTTTGTTTTATACTTTAAATGCTTTTAAATACAAATGTTATAAATTACAAAGTGGTAGATCCCGTTGAGCTCTACAACTTTGATATGAAACACATCTCCATCAGATGTCGTTTGAATTGTAGATCTGAGATTTTGTAAAAATTAATATGGTATATTATAATAAATATTTAGACTCCTTAAATGACCTCAAATAATAAAATAGTCAATAAGAAAGTTGTAGATCTCATCGAGCTCTACAATATTGATATAAAGTTTATCTCCATCTGATTCCGTATGAAAATGTTATGTATATATACGTGCTTTTTCTAAACTTTGCTTAATGTCTGCGGATATCCGAAAAAAAATCTGGATAGTTTCCGACCAATTTCCGACCGTTTTCCGATTCCGACAGATAGTACCCTTACTGTATTCGTTTTCGTTTCCGAAAAAAAAATCCGAATTCATTTCCGAATCCGAGAATTTCCGGATAATTCCGACCGAAACTATCCGAATCCGAAAAATGGTCCGGACGGACGGAAACTATCCGAACCACTTTCAACCCCTACACATTACTAGCTACTAGGTGTGGCCTCGGGATGCCCTCAGGGGAGTTCCAAGTTTTCCAACGCTCGCGACTCTGATCTGGGAGATTTCGTGTACTTTTCGCTCTCTCTCTATCTCTTCTTTTTTCCTTCACTCCATTTCTCTTTTTTTTCCTTGATAATAAAATAATAGTTTTTTTTCTTGTTTGGATTGGGAGAGCTATGCGGTTCTGTTGTCTATTCTGAAATCTGAATGGACATGAAATTATGAAAAGGGTTGAAGGTCATGTGACTGATTGGTGCTAAACTACTAATCAACTAGTGGATTCTTAGATTTGCCATGTACTCGTTATTTAGCCATTACTTTTCGAGAACCTTTTCGGAGTATAAAACAACAAAATAATTGCAGCTAACATTTTTATCTATATTTCCTGGTCATACTTTATGCATCATATATGGAACTAAACATTTGGAATTGTTTGTTGGGGGAAAAAATATCTAGAATTTATCCAGGCACTAACTTTGGAGTAAGGCTTGCAACCCCATGTTCCCAACCCCTCTCCCTCGTTTTCCGCGCGCACGCTTTTCAAACTACTAAACAATGTGTTTTTTACAAAAATTTTCTATACGAAAGTTGCTTAAAAAAATCAAATTAATCTATTTTTTTAAAAAAAAATTAGCTAATACTTAATTGATCATGTGTTAAAAGGACGCTCTGTTTTGCGTGCAGGAGGGATGGGTTCCTATCCTGCACTTGCGAACACACCCTAGTCAAGCTTTTGATTCACTTAAGGCCGTTTGGGTTAGATTCCTCCCACCCTACAGCGCTCCTTTTTTGAAACACATGGTTTTAAAAAACACAAGAAATTGAAAAAACGCATGATTGAAATAAAACACGTGAATTAAAAAGGTGATGTGTCTGGATATCTCAAAGGAAAATACCACATGAATTTGATAGCTTTCTAGAGAGATGATGGGAAAATATGCGTTGGGCTTCTCAAAGGAAAAATGTAATGAGATGTGAGCTCATGTGAAAAATTCCTGTGGAACTGAACTAAGGGAAAGCAATCCAAAGGAATTTATCAACTTCTAATCCTATGTTCCAAACAATCAAGTTAGAAAATATTTCTATGGATTTAAATCCTTCAAAATCGTATGAAAATGCTTTAATTTAAAGGAGCCCTCAAAGTCCGGTATTTTTATTAGCCCGCGTATCTAACATAACATTTCCAAATGAGGCATTTTTCATGGTAGCCCAGCATGGCCCAAATCCTCTCATGTCTAAGCTGCTTTCTTTCTTAGTAATTTATATTTTCTATATAGTTGATATCCATTAGCAATTTTTTTCGAGTAAGAGATACCCATTAGCAATTATTAAAAACTAAAACTTATCATACAAGTATGCCACATCATCGTTCACTAGCAATTATTATCCTAGACCATTTTAAATCTCATGCAAATATGACACATCATATAAAATATATTATATTATAGAGCTCAATATATAAGTATATCAAAATCATCTTTCTCATATTATTTTCACAACATTTTAATTTTTATTATTTCTATAATATTTAACATATACTCATACATGAATTCTGCAGCAAAGTGCAGGGTATCACCTACTAGTAAATGGTTCGAGCCACTTTTTAAAAATTGTTCTTTTTCAATCAATCAAAAAGGAAATGCAGAGGTCGACTTCAACGGATTCCTGTGACCAGACACTTGCTTCCTATTGTATCACTGTAGTTGGCATGCTAAGTTCCAAATGCCACATACTTCTTTTACACAACGGGATGAGACGGTCTTCTTTTCCACTCCCAAGAACACGCAAAATTGCAAAAACATTTCCTGATAGAATACCAGCAACTCGCTAAACATACAGGCGAGTGGGCCGACGAGGCATTCAGTTCGGTCGCTTCTGACAGCGGTTTTCGCGTCCATGGCAGCCGTGGAACACGAAGGTCTTTCTCTGAACATTGTCGTGTTGCTCCTGTAATCTGTTGCTCAGGATACGCGTGCCGAATTGCCAGCCATGTGTAGATGACCGCACTGCTGCTCCAAGAAAAATCTCTGAAGATTGTAACCATCTTGCAATAATAACACGGCATCAGTTTCTGAGTATATCTTGTCAGTATTAATTCCAGTCAGACATGAATTCCCTTTTGTTTTCAGAGTACAGGACACTGACTGCACTTCTTTTCATACCCTTGAGAGGAAAAGGGCACCATGCTTCCGATTTCTAACACAAAAGTCTTGAGAAAAAACGAGTTGTAGCACAAGGTTTACTCACTTTCTTCTCCTTGTGTTTGTGTGTGAGCTTCTCAAAACACGTGAGCCGTGAGCTCCTCGTTTCGATTTATACCTTCTTTGGTTTAGTTTCATCTTGACTGTCTTCTACCTTTCTTCTATCTGGTGTTCTCTTATGTTGTACTAGCTGTTTTTCGGACAAGGAAAAACTGAAGCTTTTCCAGAGCTTCCTGCAAAGGTACTACTTCCTTTTCCGAATTCTGCCACTTTGTTCTCCTGAATGGATTTTTTTGGTTAATTTTGATGGAGTTTTTTTGGTTACTTATGATGGGCATAGCTAAATTTCTGCCTGAACCTGTGATTGTTTAAGTTAGATTGTTCGAAATTTGAGCGCTCGGTACATCAATTTAAATGACCTTGCTTTTGTGATGAAAAAAGAGAGAGTAATATTCTGTGGTTTTCTCCAATATTGTTGTGAAACTGAACCCTGAATTCGTCTATGGCTTTGAAACTGAACTATGAACTCGTACTGATGTGATCAATCTCAATCTCATGTGGAAGTACTAATTGAAGATTTATCTGTCTCATGATTTGATCTTTAGGTACTCATCATCAATTGTGCCATCCAAACTGAAGTTCAAATTTCCACTGCCAAGATGATCAAACTCCGGTCAGCTCTAGGCGTTCTTGAGATCTTGTCAGTTCTTTGCATCAGCCTTGCTGCTGCTGCTGCTGCTGCTGCAGCATACAATCCAGTAGACAACTACCTCATCAGCTGCGGCTCATCGGTCGACACGCCGGTTGGCCAGCGGCTGTTCGTCGCCGACGACTCGGGCACGGTCGTCCTGACATCTCCGGCGAGTTACGCGGTGAAAGCCTCGCCCAGCGCGGTGTCCGGGTTGCGCGACGACGCCGCCATGTACCAGAGCGCCAGGGTGTTCAAGGCGCCGTCGTCCTACTCGTTCCGGATCAGGGACCCCGGCCGCCACTTCGTCCGCCTCCACTTCTTCCCCTTCGTGTACCTCGGCTACGACCTCGCCACGGCGAGCTTCAAGGTGTCGACGCAGGACGCCGTCCTGCTCGACGGCTTCGCGCCGCCGGCGGCTAGGGGCAACGCGTCGACGACGACGCCGGCGGTGTGCGAGGAGTTTCTGCTCGACGTGGCGCGCGACACGCTCGTCGTCACGTTCGTGCCGCTCGCCGGCAGGAACGCGTTCGTCAACGCCATCGAGGTCGTCTCGGTCCCCGACGACCTCATCGGCGCTGCTGACTCGTCGCTGTCGACGTCCGAATCCACTGGCCAGCAGCCCAACCCTGCCGTGATGCCGCTGCAAACGGTCTATCGGGTCAATGTGGGCGGCCCCGCGGTGGCGCCCGACAGCGACACGCTCTGGCGAGAATGGACCATCGATCAACCATTCTTGGTCTCCACTGTTACCGCTGCAGTGACCAAAGAAGTTTCTTACAATCGAACACTGAACTACCTGCCAGGGCAAGCGACGGCGGACGACGCGCCGGCCATCGTCTACGCCACCGGCAGGGAGCTTATCATCATGAACGCCTCGGTGTTCGACGGCATGAAACAGATGGCGTGGCAGTTCGACGTCGACGGGTCGGCGAGCTACCTGATCAGGTTCCATTTCTGCGACATCGTGAGCAGCGTGCCTGGCCGCCTCCACATGAACGCCTATGTCGACAGCTCCAACGCGATCATTCAAGATCTCGACCTCTCCGCCATTGGCAATGGCACGCTGGCGTTCCCGTATTACAGAGACTTCGTGCTGGCTGCTAGCACTCCATCCGGCAAGCTCGCCGTCTACGTTGGGTCGACGTCGCAGAAGACCACGACACCTGCCGCCATTCTCAATGGCCTGGAGATCATGAGGATACTCACGACCGCCGGCAACGTCGTCGTCGTCGAGCCAACGGCGCCGCCGGGAACGAAGAAGAAGAACAATTTGGCCGTCGTTCTTGGCTCAGTCTGTGGAGCTTTCGGCTTCGTTTCCGTCGCCGCTGCTCTTGTCATTGTTCTTAGGAGGAAAGAGGAGAAGGAGGAGCTGCGGACGCCGACGACGAGCCAGCCGTCGACGGCGTGGATGCCGCTCCTCGGCCGGATCAGCTTCCGCAGCGCGCCGCCGAGCGCCGTCGGATCACGGTCGCCCAGCTTCACCATTGACACCAACGCCAACACTCCAGGAGGAGGTGCCACTCCCGGCATGGCTGCGGCGGCCTCGTCGTCCCCGAGCTACCGCTTCCCGTTCGCCGCGCTGCAGGACGCGACGGGCAACTTCGACGAGGGCCTCGTCATCGGCGAGGGCGGGTTCGGGAAGGTGTACGCCGCCGTGCTCCAGGACGGCACCAAGGTCGCCGTGAAGCGCGCGAACCCGGAGTCGCGGCAGGGCGCGCGGGAGTTCCGCACGGAGATCGAGATGCTCTCCGGCCTGCGCCACCGCCACCTCGTCTCCCTCATCGGCTACTGCGACGAGCAGGAGGAGATGATCCTGCTCTACGAGTACATGGAGCACGGCTCGCTGCGGAGCCGCCTGTACGGCGGCGCCGCCGCGACGGCGACGGCGTCGGAGACGCTCAGCTGGGCGCAGCGGCTGGAGGCATGCGCCGGCGCGGCGAGGGGGCTCCTCTACCTGCACACGGCCACCACCAAGCCGGTGATCCACCGCGACGTCAAGTCGTCGAACATCTTGCTCGACGACGGGCTCACGGCGAAGGTCGCCGACTTCGGCCTCTCCAAGGCCGGGCCGGACATGGACGAGACGCACGTCAGCACGGCGGTGAAGGGGAGCTTCGGCTACGTGGACCCGGAGTACGTCAGGACGAGGAAGCTCACCGCCAAGTCCGACGTCTACTCGTTCGGCGTCGTGCTCCTCGAGGCGCTGTGCGCGCGCCCCGTCGTCGACCCGAGGCTGCCCAAGCCGATGGTGAACCTCGTCGAGTGGGGGCTGCACTGGCAGCGGAGGGACGAGCTGGAGAAGATCGTCGACCGGCGGATCGCCGGGACGGTGAGGCCCGCCGCGCTAAGGAAGTACGGCGAGACGGCGGCCAGGTGCCTCGCCGACCGCGGCGCCGACCGGCCGGCGATGGAGGACGTCGTGTGGAGCCTGCAGTTCGTGACGCGGCTGCAGGAGGTGGACGGCCTCGACGCCTCCGACGTGAGCAGCCTCAACATAGTTCGTCAGCTGATGCCGCCGACGAGCTTGCACGTTCGTCAGAGAAGCGCCGGCGAAAGCGAGACCGGCAGGACGGACGCCGACGAGGACAGCAGTGTGGTAGATGACGATTACGCCGATGCGTCCATGAGAGGAATCTTCTGGCAGATGGTCAATGTGCGCGGAAGATGAGACTGAATTAGCAATCTTCAAACTGATCAGTTCATTGTTGAACATTCCAGTTCAAAATTCACCCCACTCCAGTCTCCAGTCGAAAAAGTGAACAAAGATATACTTAGAATTTAAAATATACTTACCAGTGAAAATTTTGTACTGTCCCTACAATGGAGTTCAAACATATGCTTGAATGAAAGACATGCAAGTCCCATAATTTATGTTTGAGCAGAAATACTCCACAATTCAAATTTTTGCCTACCTTCAGGAAGCAGGTACTGGATGGGGACGGACAGCAAGACTGCAAGACCTAATTAGCATCCATACAAAAATAGTAGCAAGTGCAAGCAATAGCCGATATGTTCCGGAAACCGCGGTAGGCCGCAAATTCCATTTTATGCAGTTCGGAGTACAACCAACAGATGGCATGGTCTATCAACTTATGAAAGGCGTCAATAACAAATAGGATACAGATCCACTCAAATCCCAACAGGTTCATAGATATGACTAAAATCTCCAACAGGTTTAAATTGATTCATAAACTTTAAGACTGATACATCCCCTAACATCTCATTTAAGGGGATGTGCTTCCTCTCATTCAAGGGGATGCGCTTCCTCTAGGCGAGGCCCGATGATTGCCATTGTCTTCATAATCCCTGGGGCTTGGGCTCCGGCCATTGGCAGCTGGACTGATGTCACGGCGCTCATGGTCAGCAGGGCTACGGCTGTCAGCTCTCATCGGGCTCCTGCTGTCCCTTGGTGCAGGACTCCTGCTGGCATTAGGGGTAGGGCTGCGGTTCCTCCCGTTGGGTGGTGAAGCACTTCTCCTAGGGCTGCGGCTATCACGAGGGCTTCCCCTAGGGCTCTGGTTGTCGCGAGGGCTCCCCCTAGGGCTGCGACTGTCACGGGGGCTTCCCCTAGGGCTGCGACTGTCACGAGGGCTCCTTGATCTCCTTTCATTACGGCTATCCCTCCTTGGAGACTGGGAGCGGCTGTCAAAACAAAATGGAGAAGCTATCAGTGTTTGATACAAAATAAGCAGAACATGAGGATTAGAGGGAAAAATTAAGCAATCGATGAACTCTGTTTTATAAGAGTGATCTGGAGACTTTCTGGTTAACATCCAATAGATTTGTTTTTTGCAAGTATAAATCAATTAACCAGTCCTGGCCAAATCAGCATGAATCAACATACATTCAGAAAAAGATCAATAGGAAGATCATGACTGCTAAAATTGGTCTCTGCACTATATGTTCAGATTCACATGACTGCTAAAATTAATAATGATCACATATAAGATAAGTAAGAGATCCCCATGTTGAAATCAAGGAAATGATATCCTCCTTTCCATACCTGTAGCTCCTGCTACGGCTCCTGCTGTAGCTCCTACCACGGCTCCTCCCACGACGAGGGGATGGGGATCTCGAGTAGCTTCTTCCACGCCTATTATCATCAAGATACAATACATTCAAAACCTTATATTCAATAATTATGCTTATAAAAAGGAAATCTCACGAGAACTACTTGAGATTCTTAGGGCTGTTCCGGCAGTCCCTTTCTATATGGCCCCTGTCTCCACAACGATAGCATCTGTTTTTCCAGTCTCCAGCTTTGCAGTCACGGGCCCAGTGCCCATCAATCCCACAGTTAAAGCAGCGGCCAGAACCAGGTGGTGGTCCTCTGCCCATATATTCACGTGATCCTCCAGGACCACGTGGAACCTAAAATTGGCATGAATAGCATATTTAGATTGGGTAAAATTATAAAGTAGGATCATCAAAGCACATAAACAAGATAGAGACATAAAATACATACAATATTCTGGGAATAACAAAAATAAATATGATTACCCCTTTAGCAAACTCAACAATCATGCGGCTTCCATCAAAGTCCCGACCATCAAGGTTGTACCTTGCCTCATCAGCATCCCGAGCATCACTAAATTCCTATTATCCAGCAAACAAGAGGTGGTCTCGTGTAAACATTGTAAATGAAGTGTACTGATAACTGATTAAATAACAAGGCAAGTGTTTTACTTACAACAAATGCAAACTCGTGCTTCATATCCACATATCGCACTCTGCGGAAATTGTATCGACAAAGAGTAACGCCATCAAGATGCAAGTAGATAAATGTTTCACCAGTCAGAAGGAACTAAACGCCAGTCAATGATTGCAATTTCCGTTAAAACATCAAGATAATTTATCAAAAGAATCGCCAAAGTCTGCTAGAAACTTTAGAGGAACAGCCACCAATTCCACGAAGGGCACCCTCCCACCATGGACACCGAGGTTGGGAAAGCCCCCAAAACCTTCAACAAGATCATCCGAGTTAAAACATGAAGGTCTCGTGGATATGTGATGGTAAGAAAAATATCAGAGAAAGAATGCTCTGAACAGAACAGCATGCTGCTGGCCTAGACCTCTTGCATTGAAAGGCATACTGGCATAGCATCAAGAAACCGTGGGGATGACTACACAAAAAAGAATGAAGAGTTGCCTCTAATTTTCTGTTCCAAGTTTTTTAACCAGGTGAAGAAAAAGCTCATAGAATCTGAGGACTGAGGACCTTGTCACTTAGAACCTAAGAAGATCTGTCATCGGTTCTATAGGTAATAACTTTGTATTAACTTATCACATGCCCAAATCAACAAATGAGGTTAGAGTGACATACTTTCACCGAACCAATCTAGAATCTAGAAAGCAAGTTACGCTTGTCGGTAGTATCTTTTGACTCAAATGAACAATTCAGAAATTCTGCCTTGAAAGACTGGAGTACAACTTAGACCCAATTTGCAACGTGCTTACCTCCCATATCTGCCGAAAAGGTCTTCAAGGTCCCGGGTCCGGGTGCGCGAGGAAAGACGACCTACGTACAGCCTCGTGTTGCCGCCGTAACGATCATCGTAGCGATCACGGTCATCATAGCGAGGCATCTTGAACTGTAACACGAAATTCAATATCGTTAGAACATCTCAAGAACACAAACACGAGCGGATCTAACGTAAGGCATAGGGTTTTCAGCCGAATCCCCAAATTTTGCTGGAAACGAATTGCTACTAGTACTAAGGTTTAAGGTTGAAAGGCAAGTAAGAAAAGCTTCCGGATCTACAAGAGAAAAAGCTGTGAAGCTAGGGTTAAGGCGAAGAGAGAAGCTGTGGGTAGAGAGGAACGAGAGAGAGGATAAGCGTACGGGTGCTCACCGGCGAGGGTGCGGCGGGAGCAGCGGCACACCGCTCACACCGGCGACGGCGCCGCTGCTCGCGGGGTGGAGATCGCCTCTGCTCGGCACAGGCGGCGGCGGCGGCCGAGGAGACGAGGAGTCGAGACCGAAGCGACGGGGAGATCGACTAGGGTAAAGATAGGGGAGCAAGGAGACCGAGGTCAATTAATTACGCTGGGCTGTTGGCTATATAGGCTTTCTATGGGCCGCGATTTCTAATCACAGTAGGGAAAAAGTCCACTTAGACTCCCTTAATTGCTCACCGAATTTAATTCGTGACCCTTAACTGCAAAATCGGATAGGATGACTCCTCGAATTATTAAAACCAGTCCAATTTGACTCCTCTGATGGTTTCGAAGGGCGGTTTTGCTGATGTGGCGCTGACGTGGCGATACCAACCCGGTCTTCATTCCACGTGCGCTGACGTGGCGATACTAACACGGTCTTCATTCCGCGTGGTGCCTACGTGGCATTAGAATTAAAAAATATCTATGGGACCCATCTATCATTCACACATAAAATATATCGTGGGACCCACCGACATGTGGGGCCCACATATAATCCTTTCTCCTTCCCTTCTTCTTCCTCCCTCCCTCCTCTCTCTTTTCTTTCCCCCTTTTCTCTTTCCCCTTCGGACGCATCGGTGGCAGCGGCGGCCGGGTGGAGTGGCAACGGATCTGGGCGGCATGGCCGTGGCCCCTACGCCCCCCCCCCCTCTTCTGGGCATCGATTTCCTCGCCTTGAGTGATACTTAATACTCCCACTAGCTGCTGCTACTACATCGCTAGCTTAGCTAATGACGTCACCGAGCAACCAAGAACACTAAATTAACCAACTAAACACAGGCTAATTAAGTTAGTGTCGTCGTCATGTTGCTTAGCTAGCTAGCAAGCTAATTACTACTCCGGTGAGTCGATGGCGCCATGCCGCCATGGCGGCGCAGCAGCAGCAACACATGTCCATGTCAGCGTCGTCGTCGCTAGTGACGAGCCTGAGCAACTCGCGCGAGGGGAGCCCCGACCGCGGTGGTGGCCTTCCAGAGGGTGTCGGCGACGGCGATGTCGGCGGCGGAGTGCACCGGGACGATGGCGGTGCCATCGTTGCTGGAAGGGAGATTCGGGCTGGGCAGGAGCTCGCGGCGGCGGTCGAGCCTGAACGCGTTCGACATCATCTCCTTCTCTCCGGCAGCTCCAGCGCCGGGCGGCGGAGGTGGAGCTGTACCGCCACGGCGGCCGCACCCGGCACCCGAACTTCCCACCGCCGCCGTCGCCTCGCTGCAGGATACGCGACAGCAGCGACCGCAGCGACAGGCAGCTCTCGATGCCGCAGCAGCGCCGCTCCGCCCTGCCTTCGTGCCGGCCCTCTTCACCCACCGCTGCCCACAGCTTTGCACACTCCCTTGCCGCCCTCCGCTCCGCCATCCGTTGCCTCGGCAAACTCTCCGCGCTGCTCGCCGACGGGAAGAGAAAGAGAGAGATAAGGGGGAGAGAGAGGGGGAGGAAGAAAGGTTGGAAAGAGAATGGCATGTGAACCCCACATGTCAGGGGATCCTATTATAATTTTTGTTTGTGAATAATAAATGGGTCCCACATATATATTTTTAAATCTTATCTTATATCAGCGCCACGTCAACGTCACGTGGGACGAATACCAAGTCAACACTACCACGTCAGCGCCACGTCAGCAAAATCACCCTCCAAAACCGCCGAGAGAGTCAACTTGTACCGGTTTTAGTAATTGGGGGAGTCGTTCTAACCGGTTTTCCATTAAGGGACTCAAAGTGGACTTTTTCCTCACAGTAGTACTCGTTCCGGATTGGAGGCCCGTATAAGACAAAGGCCCATTAGCAATTACTCTGCTACTGCGTCAGAACACGGCATTGTTGGGCCACAGACCTTAGGCTGTGTTCCTCGTACTGAGCTGGGACCTCTACACGGAAAACGGAGCGACGTGTTTTCTTATAATTAATTAAGTATTTACTATTTTTTAAAAAAATGATTAATATGATTTTTTTAAAGCAACTTTCGAATAAAAACTTTTTGCAAAAAACGCACCGTTTAGCAATTTGAAAAGTGTGCGTGCGAAACACGAGGGAGAGGAGTTAGTGTCATTTTCAATTCTACACATACATAAAAATTTGAGTTTTCTAACTTTCTTAACAATTGTATTGTTGTTTCTGTTGAATAGTTAAATTGATAAATGAGATCAATTTTTGACTCACCAAAAATTGTTTCAAGAGATGCTGCCGATTTTAACCCTTTTTCATCCCTATGTCTGGCACGTCTTACCAGTTACCGCTGTATAGGTAGGTATAGATTCTCATTGTTGATTTTTTACTCTCCTAAGGGAAAAGTGAAAAGTGGTCAGTGGTAAAATGCATCACGCCGATTGATCGACATTCACGGTACCGAGACGTGCCAGAAATAATATGCCTATGCAAAAGAGAGCATCGATCTCTTCTTATTTTTTATGTATCTCATTAACAAGCAGCTAGAGAATCGAATTAGAATCCAATGTTGTTGTTGTCACGCATGCATCGATCGATAGACGGCCGGGAGGCTCCTGGAAGAATATTGCAATGGCGGCAGGGCAATGCAGGGCAGGTGTGCAGATTCGATCGGCCGACGTGGCCTCGCCGGAGACGGTTGATGCGAGACACGTCGAAGGCCGCCGGAGAGGCGAAAGACGCATAAATTGCGACGTCGCCACAGCTCGATACATCGTCGAGACCAACACATAGAGAGATCGATATCGATCGATCGTCTTCTAACTTCTAAGTTGTGTGGTAAGTTAAGTGTTCAATTATAATTAACTCCACTTGATCGTGAGCTTGATCAAGTGTGCATATCATAATTACCTTCTATTTTGCTCATGGATGATGCGCGTGAATAATGATGAACAGATTGAGATTTAAAACCGAGAACCATGGGAGGCGGGCATGACATGCACGGCGGCGGCCAGAACGGCGGCGTGAAGGGGCTGGTCTCCAAGCTCGTCGGCGGCGGTGGCCATGGCGGCGGACACGGAGGAGGCGGGCACGGGTATGAGCAAGGCTACGGCGGGCACGGTTACCCTCCCCACGCCGGCGCCGCCCACGGCGCGTACCCTCCTCAGCACGGCGCGTATCCTCCACAGCACGGCGCCTACCCCGGGCACGGCTACGTGCCGGGCGCCTACCCTTCGAACGCCGCGCCACATGGAGGTAATTTAGCTTTAACTTAACAGTTTATAGTGAGTTTTAACTTAGAGAGCTTTAGCCCCAATTCCACTTCTCCTAAAACTGAAACCCAATAAAACGGTTTTAATTTTACCCGAAACAAGAGAGGAGCTAGCTAGAGCTCTCATAAACTTAAATGTTCTCACAAAATAAACTGGGGATGTGGAGCTAGATCTTGAATGCTCCGATCCATAACTTCATTCAAAAAGTATTTTTTTTTCAAACGCGCAAAAGGATTGTACGTTCCATTCTAAAAAGTTTTAAAGTTAAATTTAGAAGTTATAGGTCGTGCCTAAAAGACCCTTAAATTTTGCACTTGATTTCTGTGGATTTAAACGGGGAATGGTATATATATGCAGGGCACATGGGATCGTACCACACCGGCCATGGCGGCGGGCGTCACTACGGCGGCAAGCACAAGGGCGGCATGTTCGGCGGCGGAAAGTGGAAGTGAAGCGGCTAGCTCTACGTACACTATACGTGCCCACCAGCTTTCTGCCCTGCTACACCTACGTATCTGCACGGGTATGAGTATCAACCATGTGGCGTACGCGTATATATACATACCTAATTAAGAAATAAATAAAGTGCATGCAGGCAGTCAGATCTGTGTGTATACGTGAGCTTAATGATCAGCTGATGAGTTGTGCAAATTAAGCATGTGGTGACGTATATATACTTTGCGTGTACTGATATACGTACAGTTTGCATAATACTAATATATAATAACCTCTGTTACGTGTGAAATTCAACGGGCCATAAGGCCGCGATTTGGGCCAAATTAACCTACCGAATTTACCTGAAAAATTAATCCATCAAATCAAATTATACACTTCGGCCAAAAAAAAAAAAAAGAACGCAGAGCCCAACCCTGGTCCAGATCTTTTTCACATTGGCGATCTGGGCATTCGGTCGTGAGGGAAACGAATTCTGACTTAGGTAGATATATAAACACGTACGTACGTTTCCTCGTACACCTAATCTAAACCGTATTCAGAATATAGATTGTATCTATGGCCTTTTTTCATGGAAACCATCATGGTTGAGCACGAGGCAAACCATCGCCGGCGAGATCCATCTGATCACGGCGGCGGCGGCGGTAACGACCTGATCGGCTACCTCTGTGACGACGTCCTTGTACATGTCCTCAGCTCCCTGCCCACCATCACCGTATCACCAGGTACTGAATATCGTCAGCCGTTCGATGACGCCTAATGGACGGTTGAGATTCGGTTGAGATTTAAGTCCTATACTTTTCGGGTAATTTTACATCCTTGAAAAGGTATCTTGTACCATATTTTCTGAGAAAGTACCTTAAGATATCTAAATTTTACACTAAAACTTTTTATACCTTAATATACTTATTAGAACCTATAGATACCAAATTTTTACACCAAAATTTTACACTAAAATAAGTACTACTAAAATTTCTAGTATGAAATCTTCATACCTCCAGGTACTTTCCTTCTAAAGCACTATAAAATTTCTCGTACTTTTTTTTTAAACCTTAGCCAGCTTAGCTGGTTTTATATTTCAGAAGATAAGCACTGTACAAATGCCACCAATGGTGACAGGGGGAAAGACAGGGGAGAGAAGAGCAGAAAAAAGGAAAATTACAACAAAGGATGAGAGGTTAAGGTGCTATTCTCGCAAGATTTTTTGCCCCACATGCCGACCATGTATATATTTCGTCCATTATTCTTGCCTTTAGTTGAGGGATTTGAAGTTCTTTATCTTTGAAAACTCGCCTGTTCCTCTCGCACCAGATTTCCCAACTCAAGAGCATGTGCAGTGACTGCATCCCCTTACTTTGACATTTGTTTTGTTGCTTTGTTCTTGATTCCCACCAGTCAACTAGGCTCTTGTCCGGGTTGTGCACCGGGAAGGGTTGGTTGTGGTTCATCCTAGCCATTATTTTGTCCCAAATTTCTCGCGTGAATGGACAATCCTTGAATAAATGTTGCACCGTCTCCAAGTTCCTGTAGCAGAATTGGCAAAAGTAGTTATTGGGCCATTGTTGGAGTTGCAAGCGGTTGGATGTCCATATCCTATTTTGCAGGACAAGCCATGCAAAGTTTTTGCATTTGGATGACGCCCATGTCTTCCAAATCAAGGTAGCGGCCCTTGAGTCTTCTTTACCGGCGAATTGGGCTAAATAAGCCGATTTTTCTGTGTATTTACCGGTATTTGTCCATCTCCAGGTGATGGTGTCTTCAACTCCTTCCTCCAGGTTTGTCTCATTATCCTAGATAAGGCGGAACACTGCGAAGAATTCTCGGATCAGTGGCATGGACAGCTCATACCTAATATCCTCAATCCATTTGTCATTGGTTAACGCATCCTGATTCAAGCGTTGCTTTCCTTTAGAATGGTTGAAAAGCGCTGGCGCTAGGTATTTCAGCGGCTGGTGGCCAATCCAGTTGGATGTCCAAAATTTTGCCTTCCGCCCATTACCGGTTGTTACCTTTGTTGCGGCCGCGAAGATTTGCTCATCTAACTCATCGCATGGGGGTGTTGTCCCAACCCAAAGTTTGTCAGGGCACTCCCACTCAAACCATAGCCAACGGACTAATTTCTCGTACTTTCAAGGCTTCGAGCATGAGCGATGTGATTATGATCGGTGTTCACCTTAATACAGCGCGTTCTTTCGCTAAAGAAAAAAAACAGGTGTTCCATGATGAAATCGTGCGCAAATTGGTTGCTTTTGTTGTGGTCTCGTGGACTCATGGATTCGTGGCACATGTTCTTACTTCTTAGGCCTAACATTGAACTCTTGAAACTTGCGGTATGCTTGTTCTGCAAATGTTGTGAGTCGCCGCAGCCGCCTTCCTCATTTGGCCGCCCCATTTGCAAATTTATAATTTTCTGATAAACAAGTAGCTTATGAACTGTTTTATCTAATTTTTCAGCATTCAATTGTCATGCATGATGGTCCTGAGATTGAGATGGATTAATTAAATTGAGGCACAGATCCTTGCCAAATAGAATCAAATAATTTTTTTAGATAATAAATAGAATCAAATAATGTCCTGGACAGTTTTTATGTTACAACCAATCGGCGAAATGAAAAAAAAAACTATAGTATTTGAGACTCTGAACATGTTCCAAGTAGGCCCTTTACAAACAATCATCGATCTATGTCTAGCTCTTCAAAGAGTCATCAGGCTATATATGTCAACCAGGCAAAACTCTGGTCGGACATATTTTGTTTCCAGCTTCTAATCAATTCTTCAGACATACAGATACAGGTACACTTGAACTTCCTATCCGTGTGTTAGTTGCAGTTTCCAGGCTATAAACTCTACAAATGGCCAGACAGACCAAGGTTCGGATCATACGTCGACAGCAACCTTCTCTGTAGAAAGATCATTACCAGAGAAATTAGGCAAGGTAAATTCAGAAACTGCGAAGGGAAAAAATATGATAAGTTCAGAGAATGCTACTTACAATAGGCTCAAACTGAGGGGATAACAGGTTGTCTTCGAGATTTCTTAGCACCAACAGTATCTGCATTAAGTAACTGTAGTACTTAGAAGGATTCATTTTTAATCATAGAAAATTATGACAGTATTTATCTCCAGTCAAAAAATCAGGAGAGAAAACTTTGTTCAGAAAGCTAGTAGTGCTGTACTTACCGTCTTCACGGTGATATCATCCATGTTCTTCAGTTTCTGAAGATGTGTTTCCACTGGACACGGCGAGTCTGGATCGAAAATGTCGCCGATGAACCTGTATACTTGTGCAAATTGCATATCGTCTGAAAACAGTGAAAAAGATCATTCAGCTTAGAGTTTTTCAGCCGCAATGCGTTGTTAATCCCTGAGAATAATTTTGATCTTTCGAGAGACGACTTAGAATTATTACCAGGTGATAGTGGAAGCTCGATCGTTTCATCCTGCACAATGCTGGCTGTAGCCATTTCACTAGTGGTGCCACTCCAGTCCATATTCATATTACTGAAACTTGCTGCCCCCATGAATGAACTTTCACCTGAATCATCGTGAAGAAAATGTTATTCCTCATGACATTTTGTCTGCAGCTCCGTAACTAGAAAGGTAATTTGTTGGCAAACGTAATTACCTGGAAATGAATCAAATGCTGCTGATGGTTCAATCAGGCCGTGATGGTTCCCCCAGGCTGCAGTGCCTGAAGTGCTTGCCCATTCCAAGTTCTGCATGTCTGAAAAAAGAATTACCACAAAACACTGTCAAATCACCAGTAATTAACTATCGAGTGCATCTTTTATGCTGACATCACCGATCGCAATTTGAATCTAGATCAACTGACAATTGCTAATGGTGATTTGGATATGTGCACTTGCCATTGGTTGCAGGAGGAAGAACTCCGGGACAGTCCCAACCGATGGAACTCTGAATAGCGACGTTGTGATGCGGCGGCAAGCACCGCGGCTGCCCGTGGAGGATCGCCGTCGCCGCCACCGAGCTGCTCACCGCCGGCGAGCTCTGCTGCTGCTGCTGCATGACGAGCCTCCGCCTTGGGTACTGCGGCGGCAGCCCGGCGGCGAGCCCCATCTTCTGCACCTTGAGGAAGTACTTCTGCGCGTGGCTGCGGATCTGCACACACATCGATCAATCGCACATTGTTTCAATCAGCATTGCAATCTTCATCAGAAACCAAATCGAGTAGATTAATTTGAACACGATTGTGTCCAGCTACGTACGTACCTGTATGGTGGTCTTGGTGCCGACGTGCTCCTCGATCTTCTTCCAGTCGCGGCCGTACATGATGAGCGCGTCGAGGAACCTCTCGTGCTCCTCCTCGCTCCATCTCTCCCGGGGCTTCGTGATGGTGTACGGCTTCCTGGCCTTCTTCCCCGGCATCTCGCTGCTGCTGCTGCTGTTGCTGTTGCTGTTGTTGTTCGTGTTCCTATCCATCAACCCAACTCGAGTCCCCAAATCGAATCGATATCACACACGCACACATGGCACATATATATACCTATGCAAAGCCAAGAAAGAAAGCGAAGATCCCTTTGTGGGTTTGGAGGTTGACGACGATCGAAGATGAGGAGGAGGAGGAGGGCTGGAGTGGCCTAAGAATTAGGCGCGGTTTAGCGCGTACAGTTGGCGAGGTTGCATGGAGACGGCAATGCGCGCGTAGTAGCTTTGGGTGGAGGAGGACATCGCCGGGTTGGTGCAAGCGACTACTCCTAGCTAGCTTAGCTCTCGCTTGCTGCGACGGATCGCGACGTCTCGTACGTCTCGGCGAGGGGGCAAAGCAGCATGTGCGCGCGCGCGCCCCGTCGCCGTGTATGGCAACGCTTATCTGCTGGGCGCTTTCCGTTTCCGGAAAGTCGGCAAGGCCCGGACCCTTGGGAACGATTGCTAGTAGTAACAGATTAACAGATTAGTACGGAGTACAAATTTTTGTGCACGCTAACCTGGGTTTGTTCTGAGTGATTTTTAACCTCGCAATTTGCAAAACTACGAAAAAGAAATGAATCTCGAGTTATTTGAGAATCTTGTTATTTTAGTGTTTTTGTAGCCATAGAGTTCTCGTGATATGTACCCTCTCCATTTCATATTATAAATCGTTTTATTTTTTTTCAAGTTTATAGAAAATTTAACAAAATCTAAAATATCAAATTAGTTTTATCAATCTAACATTGAATATATTTTGATAATATATTTGTATTGTGTTAAAAATATTAATATATTCTTTTATAAACTTGATTAGAAAAAATTCATACAGATTTATATTATAAAAAATAGAGAGAGTATGAATTATCAAAATGGATACGTTGGTAGGGGTATATCTTTCTTATAGACGTATAGGTAAGCCTTACATTTCCACGCGTCGAATTGTGTGGTTAGGCTTGAGGAGTTAATTAATTGCTTCGTTCTCGGGAAAAAGTTGTATGCCAAAATAGGAAATTTTCGGTACCGCATCGGAATTGCCAATGTAATGGCACACTTCACTGTACGGCAAGTCAAGTCTTGATCACCCCAGCCAGCCTCAGCCTGGATGGAACAGCACGTGTTATACGTGGCCAAACTCGGCCAACGAAATAGCGCATATGTTTGTTGTGACTTGTGAAAAATCCATGGATGAACATGAGTTTTAAGGACACGCTTCTCTTGTGAAATAACAGAGGAAATGGAGAACAAAATCAGGACGGCCACAGGTTCCTGGTGCTGTATGGTGTAACCTTTGCGTGTGTGTGTGTGTGTAGAGAGGGCTAAAAGTATATGCATGGAGTCAAAATAACTCTGATTAAATATAGCACACGTTAATTAAAAAAAACTCGAAACTATTTTGTTTTTTTTTTACTTTGCACGTTCAGAAATTTTTAATCAAAATGAATTGCCTAAAAAATAAAAAATAGTTTTTTTTTACTGACGTTGTCTATTACTTATGGTCAGGATGAATCCATGCTTACTGCCAGCCCATTTAAGAGCCCAAATACTCGAGTTGATATGAACTAGCTAACGGCCCATTTCTGGCCATGTTGGGTTCCATGATTTGCTACCCAACTCACTTAAGGCCCTGTTTGGGGAGCTTGTCTCAGTTACAGCTTTTCCCAAAAGGGCTTCTGCTAGAAGCTGCCCCAAACAGTCCACAGTTTATGAGAATCTGTAGTTACAGATTCTGAAAAATGAACTAAGAAGCCAGAAGCTAGAGAAGCTGGGTTTCAGAGCTTTTCCAGATTCTCAGAAGCTGGCTACCAAACAGCTGCTTCTCAGAATCTAAAACTCCCCCAAACAAGCCCTTAATCTCTAGGTGCCCAGACCACAAATGGCTGGCTCTTGACGGTATGCATCCATGCTAAGTTGCTAACCTTGCAAAAAGAGCCCAAATAAATTGATTCATTACTTTTTTTGTTTGAAGGAAAATGATTATGCACATTGGCTGGCTATGTACACGCAATTGACCTGTTATGAGCATGAGGTCTCTGTTATACGTCATATGCCATCACATTTATC
Organism: Oryza meridionalis; assembly: GCA_000338895.3. Classification (NCBI taxonomy): domain Eukaryota; kingdom Viridiplantae; phylum Streptophyta; class Magnoliopsida; order Poales; family Poaceae; genus Oryza; species Oryza meridionalis. Next base: position 2,722,150 of record CM002524.2, read on the forward strand.
ATTTACAGCAGTACCAGAAAAGATCTCCATACAGATTAAGAGTTCTGAATCTTTAGAGAGTGCTTAAAATGAATCGTTCAGGAAAGGGGAAAAAAACTGCAATCAGATGAACCAACATACTGCAATGCAAATTCAGTGTAAACAAACTCCTAGCACACTCAATCCCTTATTCAACATGCTACATGCAGGTGCTCACTTGTTTCGCGTTTATTTTCTGAACCAAACTGATATACACTACCTGTGTTTCATACTTGCAGTAGTGGTCTTGTGCCATTGTGCAACAACACAGACATACTAAATCTTATCAACTACTATTCAGAGCCCAGTTCAAGTCTACATGATATCCCCCCACCCCACCCCAAAAAAAAAAATCAAAGTGCCCGTATTAACCACCCACAACTAAACTTATTGTTAAATCTCAATCTCCAAACATGAAAGAAAAAACAAGCTCTCCAAGATGTTCTATGCCAACTATCCATGTTGCATCAGCCAACAGGTGAATCTTCATAATTGAACAATTAACAAGGAGAAAAAAGACGCGAATATTAGGAAGGTACCTAATATCAAATAATTAAAAGGAGGTCGTCTAGCCTACCAACTTGTGGAGCTAGCCGGAAGACCCTAAGTGTTTTTCCAATTAACAAGGAGAAGCTAGCAATCCATGTAGAAAATCTCAGATCATTGGATTAAGAAGGTGTGCATATATCCAAATACTGCATTATCAAAAGTTCACATAATCCAAATGTTACCACAAAGCAAAAGAGGCTTTTACTGACATGCAGCCAGAGAGATTGCTAACCTTAAGCAGAAAGTGCCCAAAAAATCTATACTCCATGCTGGTTGTTTACACACACAAATACTACAGAATTGACCTGTTATACCTATGAGATTAAGAAAAATTGAGGAGCAAGGAACAGAGTAGCAGCAAGCATAAACATGAAGATAAAAGAGAACTTGATCACTCCATGTTCAGTTAAATAAAGTCCAAAGGAGCTCTGAATATGCAGTAGCACTTAAAATGTCAGAGGTCAGAACTAGCTTGCTAATACCAACAGGCAGAACGGATCATACATAATGCAGGCAGAATTTTCATTGGGGGAAAGGAAAACCTGAATGCAGATGATGCAACATACAGCAACATCAGTGTAAACAAACTCCTATAACCCTACATTCAGATGCTTTTTGTCCCTCGAAATTAAATACAGATACAAAATGACACTATACAGCCACTGAACCACAAACTCAATCAGATAAAATTCCAGTGCTCTAATTCATGAGTAAAATAATCTCAGTTTATTACTTGAATCCTTAAAAGATACAGAACAAACTACCCGTATTAACCACCCATGACTAAACTTGTTCTTAAATCTGAATCCCCAAACACGACAGAAAAAATATTTAAGAACATATTGACAACTGAACAATTAACAGGTGCTAGAATTCGAGGTAGAAAATCACGCATCATCAGATTAAGAAGGCATGGTCGCATGGATATACCTGAGAAAACACTACTTCATTATAAAAAAATCCACAGAATCCAGGTGAGGATCGATATAGAGGTAGCACAACTGCACAAAATCAACCAATATGTTCAACCAATGTTTCAGAATTCATCGATCAGACGTCACGAACAGGTCATAAAGCAGGAACAGGTGGAATGGCAAACACGAGAAAGAGATCGACAGACCAACGAGGAATCCAGCATATGAAGTCTCGACGGAATCAGTTGGCGCCGGATACATCCTGCCGGGCGCCGACGGCCCTCTCGGTGCCCAACTTCGCATTCCCGATCGCGCCCTGGAGGTTATCGCCGGCGACGAAGAGCTCCTCCTCGATGAAGTCGTCGACGCAAGGGACACGCGGATGGTCCAGCAGGAGGAGGATCGCATCCAGGTTGCCGCGGCACCCGTCAACACTGATGTACGCTTTTCGGGCGTCCTTGCCGGCTTCAAGGAGCTTGATTCCCGCTCCGCGAGGTACTGGTCGCCAAGGAGGCTGATCTCGCCCAGACGCGTCGACGGGTTGACGCTGCCGCCGTGGAGCGCGAGGAGCTCGGCCACCTTCATGAGGGACATCGCGGAGGCGAGATTTCTGGACGCGTCCACGAGCTCTCCCATCGCGAGCCGGATCCTGGTGCGCGCGGCGGCGGCCTCCTCCTCGTCGCCCGCGTGCATCGGCGACTTCAGGTGCGTCAGCGCCGTGGCGAGGCTCTCGCCCACGCTCTCCCAGCGCTCCGCCGCCTCCACCACACGCTCCCGGAGCCGCGATCTCCACGCCTCCGCCGCCATGTCGCTCTCGCTCGCTCGCTCGGTGGGTGTTCGACACTTCGAACAGTTTGTTTCTGGAATGCTTCGCTTCGCGGAGTAGTACTTTAGCATGGAAGAGACGTGTGGCCCACGGTTGTAAACAGATTATTCATCTCGGGGCCGAGTGAAAAATGTACATACTCGCGGTTAAAAAAATTTGAAACTGCGGGTGCACGAGTTGTCAGTGACACAGAGGGCCGGTAATTTCCCGTGTCTTCACCGGCAAGACACATTTCTCCTCCTCCAGCAGCGCTTGTCTAGAAGGGCCTGTTCAGATATCCTAAAGTTTTTTCACTATGTCACATCAAAAGTTTAGACACATGTATAAAGTATTAAATATAAAAAAAACTAATTACACAGATTGTGTGTAAATTGCGAGACGAATGTTTTAAGCCTAATTGCTCTATGATCTGACAATATAGTGTAACGGTAAACATTTGTTAATGACGGATTAATTAGGTTTAATAAATTTGTTTCGCAGTTTATAGCGGATTATGTAATTTGTTTTTGTTATTAGACTAAGTTTAATAATTCAAATATGTGTCCGTATATCTGATGTGACACGGTAAAAATTTTCACCCCTATATCTAAACACAGCCTAGATTATGCCATCCTCATCTTCGTCTCCATCCAAACCGCCGCGCTCACGAAACAGCGAGATGGAGAAGGAGAGCTCAATCGATCGGTGGCAATGCGCCTCCAACAAGCCCGCAGGTTACCGATCGAGCTAGCTTGGTAATGGTAATCGATCGATAGGTGGACTCGAAACTCTTGATCGGTTTGAAAATAACCGCTTACATTACATGTCTCTGCTTGTCCTAGAGTTCTGCTCCGTACCAATCTGTTTCAGAGTTCATTCCAATCCCATGTAAAAAATTCAGAGTTGTGATGCATTTATACTAGTGTGGTTGATCAAATTTGGAACAGAATCCAGGTGAGGATCGAGTACGTACAGCTAGCACAAGTGCACAAATGCGACCAAAATGTTCAACCAATGTTTCGGAATTCATCGATCAGACAACATGAACAGGTATCAAAGCAGGAGCAGGTCGAATGGCAAACGCAAAAAAGAGATCGACAGAACAACGAGGTATCAAGCATACGAAGTCTCGACGGAATCAGTTGGCGCCGGATACGTCCTGCCGGGCGTCGACAGCCCTCTCCCTATCGCGGCCTGGAGGAAACCATCGGCGGCGGCGCGCTCCTCCTCGATCAAGCCGTCGAGGCTGGGGAGATGCAGATGGTCCAGCATGAGGAGGATCGCATCCAGGTGGCTGCGGCACCATTCAACATTGGTGTACGCTTCCCGGGCGTCCTCCCAGGCTTCACGGAGCTTGGTCACAGCGATCCGCTCCGCGAGGTACTGGACGCCAAGGTGGCTGATCCCGCCGAGAAGCGTCGACGGGTTGACGCTGTCGCCGTGGAGCGCGAGGAGATCGGCCGCCTTCATGAGGGACATCGCGGAGGCGAGATCTCTGGACGCGTCCTCGAGCTGTCCCATCGCGAGCTGGATCCTGGTGCGCGCGGCGGCCGCCGCCTCCTCGTCGCCCGCGAGCATCGGCGACGTCACGTGCGCCAGCTCCGTGGCGAGGCTCTCGCGCACGCGCTCCCAGCGCCCCGCCGCCTCCACCACACGCTCCCGGAACCGCGCCCTCCACGCCTCCGCCGCCATGTCGCTCTCGCTCTCGCTCGCGCGGTGGGTGTTCGGCAGTTTGTTTCTGGAAGGCTTCGCCTCTCGCGGCGTGATATGAAATAGTAGCAGCAGCCAGCCTGGAAGAGACTTGGGGCCCACGGTTGTAACGAAATGATTCACCTCGGGGCCAAGTGGAAAATGTAAATACTCGCAGTTAAAAAAAATTGAAGCTGCGTGTGCAGGAGTTGTCAGTGACACATAGACGGTAATTTCCCGTGTCTTCACCAGCAACAGCAAGCCACATTTCTCATCCTCCAGCAGCGCCTGTCTATAAATTGCGTCCCCATCTTCGTCTCCATCCAAACCGCCCAAACCGAAGCGAGAAAGAGCAAGAGGGAGAGCTCGATCGGCAGCACTGGACGAGTGGGAGGAGCTTTCGTGGAGAGTGCCGGAGACGCTCATGCTAGTCAGCTCCGACTCCGAGATGGAAGCCGTTGTCAGGTTGATCGACGTCGCCCACAGCAAGCTTCATGTGCTCGGAACTTTATTTCGCCGGATACACTTGGGCATGCCGACGGCCATCGCCATGGACCTCTTCGGCGACCCGGCCTGCCGGCCACCGTAGGAATCAACCCCACCGAGATCCTTCGAGAAGGCCCGCCGCGAGATCTCACTGAGCGGCGCTCGCCACGGGAAGACCATGCACGTCTTCGCTCGCTACGTCGTCGCGCACCTCCGCGTCCAGCAAGATGATCCAGGCACCCACTACCAGGACGCCATCTGCTTCACCGATAAAGGCGCTGGAGAAGGTTAGCGAAGCCGCGTGGCATGCCGAGGTGGCCAAGGACGCCGTCGACATCGCCGAGACCCTCCTCTTGGACGTCGGCGGTCGAGAAGCTCGTGGACCAGGCTGCTATGGAGGCGACCCTGGCGCTGGATGTACGAGGTGCTCCGGGCGCGCCAAGCCGTGGTGGCAGAGCTATCTGGCCGCGAGGCCGTCCGCCACGCCGGCGCTGAGCTGCATAGTGTGCGCTTCACGCTGTCGTCCGGATTTGCACCGTAATCCGCATCCACCCGAAGCCAAAACCTCTCCACTCCGCCGCGGATTTGGTCGCCGCCGGCGACCTAATGTCGCACGGCATCGGAGTATCGGACCACATCCACCTCTCGCAGCCGGCCGTCTCCAGCGACCCAGGGCCCAATCCGAGCCGTCCATTCTCTTCAGCATCTATCACTCGTTCCATTACCGTGCTCCGTTCTCCCCCTCTTGCGCCGCCGTTCGCCGGATAGCCTCAGCCAGGGTCAACCCCCTGGTCCAAGACTACGTGGTAGCGTTATGTGGCTGCCACGTCGGATGGGTGGGCCGGCCTAGGCAGCCTAGGCCCCAACGGCCTCGGTCCATCCCATAACAGGCTCCCCTCCGTTTTGGTAGGCCTACTAAATTATTTCGGCCCAAAACAGAGAACGCAGAGTCCAACCAGCTGATCTAGACGAAAACGCCTACGGACTATTAATAATCCTCCTGCATCTATATAGATAGAAGCATTACTGAACCAACCACGCAACCGAATTCGTTGCTTTTTTTTCTTTTCCCATGGATTTCATCACGGTTGAGCGTGAGGCGAAACTGCGGCGGCCGCGAGATCCATCTGACCATAGTACCAGTTGTGACGGAGACGATGACAGCCCAATCAGCCATCTCAGCGACGATGTTCTCGTCCACGTCCTCGGCTTCCTGCCCACAGCCACCGATCTGATGCGCGCACGCGCTGTCTCGCGGTGGTGGTGTCGCCTCGGGGCGCGTGTCCCTCTCCTCCGCTTCCTCTGCATCGACCGTGCGTTTGATCGGCAGGAGACACTCGATAGGTTCATCGCTTTCATCAACAATGTTCTTACCCGGCGCGCAGCTGGCCAATCTGATGCCGGTGTCGAGGAGCTGACCATCTCCCTAAAATCTGGCATGTCGTCCGTCGACGTCGCTGAAGTCGATGCTTGGATTCGGTATGGTATGCAGCATGTGTCGAACACTTTCACCTTGGAACTTAATATTCCATTGAGGTCAGGCAACAACAGCAACCACCGCTACCTCGACGACGACGAGGACGACGACGACGACAACAACGGCATGATCTTGGCTGAGCTTCCTAGCTCACCAAGATTGAAGAGTGTGATGTTGTCGTTAAGCAATGCTCGTCTCCGGCTCCCCACCGCCGCAGCGTTTGATTCTCTCGTGGATCTCTCGCTCGAGAATGTGCGGCTTGAGGACAACAGCATCCACCTCCTGAATCGCCTCTTGTCACCAGCATGCTGCCCGCGTTTGCAGAGGCTACGCTTCAATAAACTGTGTTGAGATTATAGACATATAATGATTTAATCTATTCCATAAATAAATCATGACATTACAGATGAAAACTAGCATGAACGCATCATTAGATCTACACATGTAAACTACACAGTATAACATGAACAGATCAAATATGCGCAACATATTGAACACGTACCGAGGTGACGGAAAGACCGGCTGCTTGGTCGAAACTTTTCGCAGGTGTCTACGAAGACACGAAACACGCGAGCGAAGAGGAAGGCGAGCCGTCGCGAACGAAGAGGGAGCAGTGGCGCAAAGCGCTTCCCAAAAACCTTATTGCCGCCTTCTCCCGGTGCAGGACGTCGAAGGCAGAGGTTCCGGAGACCTGCTCTCCCGATCGCCGGTGCACGCCGGCGAGCGGGATGGAGTAGTCTACGAGCGACGGCGCAGTACGGAGTAGGAGGCAAACCCTAGATTGATTTCGCGTGTGTTGCGTAAAGACGGCAGGTCGGTTTATATAGAGAAGGGTGGCTTGATCAGGGCGCCCGCACGATCTCTACTGCGCGTAACCGAACCGGATAAGTCGCGCGTAACTTATCCGGACTCCACGCCGTTTGCACGCACCGGATTTTTCTGAACGTTTCCAAAACAAAAAACGAATCCGAATTTGCAGCAAAACAAAACTGCAAAAGGAGGCTGCATCTGCGCAAGGGTGAGGAACCAATTTTTCGGACCATTCGACGCGTACGTCATGCACGCGCGCCGCCTGCCAGGCCAGGCGAGGCGAGCGAGCGCGCGCGTGTGTTTCCCCTCTTCTCTCCACCACACATGCTTCAAGTGACTAGGAGGGCATCCTCCCTTTTAAGGAGGTCCCCCTCTCCTAGAATAAGCAAGGTGGTACTAAACTCCACATGCATGCCATCCCATGAGGTGGGCTTTTGTGATTTTCCAAAGAATTAATCTTCGAGTGGGCTAAGGCCCATTCATTAATTCCAACAAACTGACAGTGGGTCGACAGGTAGAAGAGTTGCATCTTGAGTCCGACGAGCTCTTGGAGTTGTCGTTGAATTGCATCAGTAGATGTAGAACTTTGTCGCTGCAGATCAAGACTCCCAGGCTCCGTGTTTTCCACATGAGATACACCTCGCTCATAGGGAAGTTGACAATCTCCGCGCCGAGGCTAGAGGAGTTCATACTCCCCTACACGGGGAGGGTTTCCGTAATCAACGTCGAGGATATGCCGTGTGTCCGGATCCTTGAGATTGATCTGTGGTTGCTAGGAGGACCTCAATATGGTGGCCACATAAACAAAGATAGGATTCGACTTCTACAGTGTTGCAGATTCCTTCAATTTCTCACTATACGCCTGGTTAAGTACCTCTGTTTATATAGTGAGAAATGCATTGCAAGTGCTATACAGTACAGATCATTTTCATGTTAATGCTTTATTAGTGTTACTCGCATACATATGATTTCACTTTCCCACATATATAACTGTGATTTTCCGGCTAACATACTGTAGGTGCATGCATGTGAGATTTATTTGATACCAAAGTTCGTGATGTTTTTCAACTCCAAGCTTAACACAAGCTAACATTGATCCTTTGTGCAGAAAGACAACGGCAATGCAGAGGTTGAGTTGATGAAAGATGTACCGGAACTTCCTCACGTTACATCTCTATCATTACGAGTTATTGAAATGAACGAGATGTATGACATTGCTAGCGTGTTGTGTGTTATTGGTCGGTGCAAATTTCTCAAACATCTCGAGCTTGACATCAAGATGGTAAACGGCTAGCTACTCAATACTCCATTTCATATTACGAGTCATTTTGACTCTTTTTTTTAAGATCGTTTATAAAAAATATATCAATATTTTAGTACTGAAGAAGCATACTACAAATATATATATTAAATATTAGTTTTAATGTTATGTGTTCGTTAGTTTAACGTTACTAATAGTGTTGTAGATGTTGCTAAATTTTCATATTAATATGGTCAAACCTAAATAAAATTGACTAGAAAGGAAGGAGTAGCTTATTAATAACCCACCATCAATTCTTTTAAATAAAAGTTTCGTTAAATATTATATATGATTATGCTCCACAGGAACATTGGGAAAGACCTACAGAGGTCAGCAATCAAAATCAGAAGGATTACCATATCATCTCGTTAGAGCATCTTCAGGAGATAAAGATCACCTGCTCTTACATGCGAAACCATTGAAGCTGGGCTGATCAAATTCTTACATACAAGCGCACCGGCCTTGAAGAAGATGAGGATAGCGTTCATATCGGGCTTTATGCGTTCCCAAAGCTTAGACATCTTCTTTATGCGTTCCCGAAGCTTAGAAATCCTTGGAAAAAAATGTGAAGAATTTCTACGTAGCATTGCTCTTGGTAAGAAAGGAAAATGGGTATTCTGCAACCATAGTTTTCGTATGCAAAATTATCCAGTGCTCGAGTGGACGCAATAAAAGGGTAGAGTGCAGAGGTAGTGTGTGGATTATTCAACAGCTACGGTAGGCAGTATTTGATACTAAGAATTGTTTTTTAAGGGCATATAGAAATTGAACTGAGCTCTTGTTGAGTCGGATGCTTTCAACAGCCTGCGGCTCTTTCTTTTTACCCCTCAAAAATTTTCATGATTATTCATTGTGGTTGTGAACGCATTCATAGTGGTTGTGGTTATTAATTAGTTTATTTTATGCGCGTATAATGAACTAATCGTGATTATACATTCCCCCTGTTTTTAATGGTTGTAATGTCGAAAATGCCCCGCGTCGGGCGCCTGACGGGTGCTGAAAAAATCGGGCGCCGTGTCTCCACGCCATCCCCACCACATGCGCCGTTGCAACAAATCAGCCACATATTACGGAAACGCTGAGAATCCGTTTTATTTTTTTTCTACCAACAATGTTTCAGCAAGTATACTCGTGTTGTTTCACTATGTATAGATTAAATGTTACAGTGAATTGAACCCTTTCGCTATTTACTGAAACATCTATCTATCTATTATATTATTAAAGGAATAGAAAAAGGAGCCTCCACGTTCGCTCTCATGGCCTAGAAATTCTCACATTAATCGGATAAAAAGAAAAAACAGAGTCCATATAGAAATACAATTTAGAAATAGCTGAAATTCGGAATTAAAAAATAAGGAATATTAGAAGAGGAGACTAGAGTCCATATAGAAATATAATTAGGAAATAACTGAAATTCAAAATTAAAAAATAAGGAATATTAGAAGAGGAGACTAGAGTCCATATAGAAATACAATTAGGAAATAACTGAAATTCGGAATTAAAAATAAGGAATATTACAAGTAGAGTATAGAGTCCATATAAAAATACAATTAGGAAATAACTGAAATTCGGAATTAAAAATAAAGAATATTAGAAGTAGAGTATAGAGTCCATATAGAAATACAATTAAGAAAAAAATAGAAATTCGGAATTAAAAAATAAGGAATATTAGAAGTAGAGTATAGAGTCCATATAGGAATTTAAAACTAACTAAAATTTGAAATAAACATAATAAAATTAAAATTAGAGTTTAGAGTCCGTATAAAAATACGATTTACAAATAACTAAAATTCGAAATTAAGAAAAACATGGGAAGAAGAGTTTAAAGTCAATATAGGAATATAATTTAGAAGTAACTGAAATTAAAATTAAAAAATAAAGAGTATTGAAAGATAAGTTTAGAGTCCACATAGAAATATAATTAGAAATAATAAAAATTCAGAAATAAAAATAAATAATATTGGAAGAAGATCATAGAGTCCATATAGAAATACAATTTACAGAAAATTCGGAATTAAAAAAAATTATTAAAAGATGAGTCTAGAGTCCATATAGGAATATATATATATATATATATATATATATATATATATATATATATATATATATATATATATATATATATATTATAAATAACTAAAATTTGATATTAAAAATAATTAATAACTAACACGGATATAAAATACAATATAAATATTACACAATAGTATTGCAGAATTTAAAATTATGTTGTCATTTTTATATATTTGAATAATATAATGAGAAAACATATATGCTATTATAGGAGAGAAAATATAATGATGCTAGCCGCGCAATCTGCGCGGGTCATCATGCTAGTTATTTTTATATATGGTAAAATTGCTTCAAAAACCGTTGTTTCATACGTTGTAGCAAAATGTTTTATGAGATGATTTGGTTGTGTTTCAGCTTTTTAAACGATTAAAATATTTTTGATCTACTTATTAAAATAATTCTGATCTATTTAGTGGAACAACTTTCGATTTGTAGGTGGCCCTGGTAACGTGGTTGTGATTACCCTCTGAGAATTGCCACTAATGCCAGGAATACAACATGCAGCGATGTCGGCAACATCGGTTTAAACAAACTCCTATAACACTGACACTTATAATTCAAAACCTACATGCAGATGCTCCTTCTTTTCTTTCTTTCGAAATTAACCAAACAGATATATACAATGAGTCTATCTGTTCATTGAGCAATTGTGCATTTGTGCAGCATAGCAACAAGCTAATCCAGATCACGTTCCAGTTTTTTAATTCATGAAAATAATGATAAATCAATATGTCAGTTGATCAAACCCCCAAAAGATACAGACCAAAGTATATTAACAACCCCCAGAAAAAATATATCAATCCCCAAACTTGACAGAAAAAAAAAGCTCCACGATGTTCTATTCCTGAATTACCACGTTGCAACCTGTGCATATTAATAATTGAACAATCAACAAGCTATCAATTCAGGGTAGAAATTAGACATCACATCATCAACAAGCTATCAATCCAGCGTAGAAATTAAACATCACATCACCGGATGAAGAAGTAATGCGGACATCATGGAGAAAACACTGGATTGAAAAAAAAAAATCCACAGAATACAAGCGCACAAACGCAACCAAAATGGCAAAATGTCCAAACAATGTTTCAGAATTCATCGATCAGACAACATGAACAAGTAACAAGGCAGGAACATGTCGAGTGGCAAACGCGAACAAAACTATCGACAGAGCAACGAGGGATCAAGCATACGAAGTCTCGACGGAATCAGTTGGCACGGGATACATCCTGCCGGGCGCCGACGGCCAACTCGGTGCCCAACTCCGCGTTCCCTATCGTGGCCTGGAGGTCACCATCGGCGGCGGCGAGCTCCTCCTGGATCAAGCCGTCGACGCCAGGGAGGCGCGGATGGTCCAGCAGGAGGAGGACCGCATCCAGGTGACTGCAGCAGCTGTCTACCATGGCGAACGCTTCCTCCACGTCCTCCACGGCGTCATGGAGCACGACCCCGGCGTTGCCCTCCGGGAACTATTGGTCGCCCAGCTGTTCGATCCCGATCACATCGCTGAACACGAGAAGCTTGGCCCCGTTCATGACGGACATCGCGAAGGCGAGATCGCTGGACGCTTCCCCGAGCGCGCCCAGTACGCGCTGGATCCTGTCGCGCGCGGCCGACGCCGCCGCGTTGTCCGCGAGCAACGGCGCCGCCAGCGCCAGGTGCCCCTGCGCGGCGGCGGGATGCCCCTGCACGCGCTCCATGCGGCTCGCCGCCTCCACCACACGCTCCTGGAACCGAACCCTCCACGCCTCCGCCGCCATCTCGCTCCCACTCTCGCTCGCTCGCTGGGTGTTCGACAGTTTTGTTTCTGGAAGGCTTCGCGGCGTGATATGAAATACTACTAGTACTAGTACGAGACTACGAGTAGGTAGCTAGCAGCAGCCAGCCTGGAAGAGACGTGGGGCCCACGGTTGTAACGGATTATTCACCTCGGGGCGACAGAGCCAAGTGAAAAAACCCAAAATGTAGGTTTAAAAGGTAAATTACTCACGGTTCTGTCAGTGACACAGAGAGACGGTAATTTCCAGTGTCTTCTCCGGCAAGCCACATTTCTCCTCCTCCCGCAGCGCTCATCTATAAATTGCGTCCTCGTCTTCGTCTTCGTCTGCATCATACCACCAGTCGCCACACGCACGAAACCAAAGGGAGAAGGGCACAAGCTCGATCGATCGGCGGCGATGGACGAGTGGGAAGAGCTGGCGCGGATATTGCCTGTGACGCTCATGCGCGTCAGCTCCGAGATGGAAGACGTCAAGCTGATTGAAGTCGCCCTCGCGAAGTTCCAGAAGCGCGCTGCTATGATGGGCAGAATCCTTGACGGGACACCGGCGGCCATTGCCGAGCAAGAGTTCGATGATCCTGCACCAGTAGGAGAATGCCCCAAAGTGAGCCTCGAGAAAGCCCACCGCGAGATCTCGCACAATGCCGCTAGCCACGCCATGGCCCGCGGCGTCTTCTTCCTCTGCGCCGTCCACCACCGCACGCAAGACGAGCCGCCATTCCTGCACTGGGACGCGCGGCATCAGGTCGCCATCGGACACTTCGAGCGGGCGATGCGAAGTATTACGGATGCCATGGGGCATTACGCGGCAGCCAAGGACGTCATCGTCGTCAACGAGGCCTTCCTTCCGCAGGAGGACGTGTGGCGACGGTGGGCATCGGCGGCCAAGCTCCTCGTCGACCGCGCCGCCTCCCTCACCACCCTGGCTCTGGACGAGGCGCGCCAGGTGCACCATGTCGTTGCTCTGGAGTTATCCGAGGCATCGTCGATTCTGCGTCAATGGAGGGCTCGATTGGTTCAAATTGTTTCCGATTCCATGTAAAAGTTTCAGAATTGTGACGCATTTTGATCAAATTTGGGACACGGCCGCCGCTGCCGCTAGTGAATGGAATACGCGATGCATGTTGTGTCTTGAATCTGCTGCGGCTGATGTTTGTGATGATCATCTAATGTATGCGTGTGCACGCGAATGGGCATGATTGGTACGCGCGCGCGATGGCATCGACGTAGTCCGGATTTACACCGCATGGCGCATCCACCCGAACCCAAGCCAAAAACTCTACCCTCCGCCGCGGATTTGGTCGCCGTCGGCGACCTAATGTCACACGGCATCGGGCCGCCTCCACCGCTTGCAGCCAGCCGTCTCCAGCGACCCAGCTCCCAATCCGAGCCATCCATTCTCTTCAGCATCTATCACTCAATCACTCATAACTGTGCTCCGTTCCCCCTCTTGCGCCGCCGTTCGCTGGGGTCAACCCCCTGGTCCAAGACTACGCGGTAGCGTCATACGTCGGACGGATGGGCCGGCCTAGGTAGCCAAGGCCCCGACGGCCTCGGTCCATCCCATAACAGGCCAAAATCGCATGTTTGCAGAGACGATTTTTGCTATATATTTATCGATAAATTTTCTCTTAAAAAATTAACAGGTATACTGTAATTACACTGTAACTTTTATGTAATTACAACTAGCTGGGTGGCCCGTGCAATTGCGCGGCTAGCACCCAAACAAAATCATATATTTTCTAGTATGATTTTACTTAAAATTTATTAAATAGCTATCTTATTGTCTTAAGACTTTAAAAGACCAAACCTTATCATCCTCGTGTTTCTAATTATATAGTTTTTAAAAGTCACAGCATTTGCCACCCCTTATGTCATCTCTTCTTTATTTGCTTGCTCGATCTACCACTATTTCTATTCATTCTTGTTGTAACTTTTAAAAATTGGATTTTATAGTTTTTAGAGTTTATTGTCACGTTGGGTTTCATTTTTTTTTAAAATTTCTAGATGTCCTGCCAAACGTTGCCATTATACTCCTCTACGGCCCGTCCACTGTTTCTTCTCTTTATTGTCATTGAGATTTTAAAAATCTAGCATATTTATTGTTTGGGTTCATTTTTACTTTCTAGAAGTCGCGCTAAACCGTCAGCGGCTTTGCCATTGTACTCCTCTACGGCTCACCCGCTGCCTCCCTTCTTTATTGTCATTGAGATTTTAAAATCGAACATGATTGTCATTGTTTTTTTACTTTTTAGATGTTCCGAACCTTCAAAAATTGGACTTGTAGATCATTTTTTATAATTTTTAGAAGTACCATCAAACGATGCCACTATGCCCCTCTACAGCCCGTCCGTTGCCTACTCTTTATTGTCATTGTGATTCTAAAAATCGAACATAACTATCATTGGAATTCATTTTTTATTTTCAAGAAGTCCCGTCAACCGTCGACGGCTCTGCAACTATACTCTTATACACCCCGCCCGCTGCTTCTACTTTTTATTGTCATTGAGATTTTAAAAATCGAATATGATTATAAAAGGGGTTTATTTTTTTTTACTTTCTAGAAATCCCGGCAACCGCCTTAATTGTTTGCTTCACGGCCTGCCTGACGTCCCTCCTTTTAATCGTCATTAGGATTTTATTTGATGTTTTATTAACAATTCTTATATATCGTATCAACCGCCATCACTCTACTCCTTTATAGGCATGTTACTTAATTTATCTCGTCATGTGTTTTAGATGGTCTTTTCTTTCAATAGTCTTCTTTTTATCACAAATTTTAGTTATTTATAAATTGTATTCCTATCTTATCTTTCTTTTTCTAATTTCAGAATTTATTTTTTAAAATATTTTAGTTAATACCGTATTGTGTTCTTTTAATGTTTTTATTTTTTATTTTCAATTTCAGTTATTTAAAAATTGTATTCCTACTTGAACTCTCTTTTAGTTTTTCTAATTTTAGATATTATTTTATTTTTTATTCGAAATTTTAATTAATCTCGTATTGGGTTCTTATATGGATTCTTCTTTCAATATTACTTATTTTTATTTCCGAATTTCAGCTAATTTTAAATTGTATTTCTACTTGAACTCTTCTTTTATTTTCTTTTGCTAATTTTGGATTTATTTTTATTTTTATTCCAAATTTTAATTAATCTCGTATTGGGTTCTTATATGGAAACTTCTTTCAATATTCCTTATTTTTAATTCCAAATTTCAGCTATTTTTAAATTGTATTCCTACTTGGACTCTCCTTTCCTTTTCTAATTTTGGATTTTATTTTATTTTTATTTCGAATTTTGATTAATCTCGTATTGGGTTCTTATATGCAAACTTCTTTCAATATTGCTTATTTTTAATTCCGAATTTCAGCTATTTTTAGATTGGACTTCTACTTGGACTCTCCTTTTTTTTCTTTTTCTTCGATTAATGTGGAAATTTCTAGCCCCCACAGCGAACGTGGTGCCTCCTTGCAAAGTTGTTTTAATAATATAATAGATGTAATTTGTACGTAAGTTTCAAAAAATTTTCAACCGTTATATTTGTTTGAAGATTTGTGCAAGTGAGAAAGAAAAAAATCACAATGCGTACACATGTGAGGATTCGTTCCCACGATCTCCGTTTTTAACAAAACTAGCTAGGTGGCTCGCGCAATTGTGCGGCTAGCACCCAGTCAAAAATATCTATGTTTAAAATAATTTTACTTAAAATTTATTAAATAGCTATCCCGTTGTTTTAAGAACTTAAAAAACCAAACCTTATCATCCCCGTGTTTCTAATTTTATAGTTCAAAGTCATACCAGTTGTTACTCCTTACACTTTGTCACCCTCTTCCTTCTTTGTTTGCTCAATCTACCACGGCTTCTATTCTCTCTCTTTGGAACCTTTAAATCTTAGACATTGAAATTTTTTGAGTTTATTATCATCGTTGGGTTTCATTTTTATAATTTTTTGAAGTTCCGTCAATCGTTGTCACTTGCTGTCACTATACTCCTCTACGACCCATCTGTTGCCTCATCTCTTAATTACATTGGGATTTTAAAAATCAAACATGATTATCGTTTAGATTCATTTTTACTTTCTAGAAGTTACGTCAAACCATCACTGGCTTTGCCACTGTACTTCTCTATGGCTCACTCGCTACCTACCATCTTCATTGTCTTTGGGATTTCAAAATCAAACATGATTATCATTGGGGTTTATTTTTTATTAGTTGCATACTTCCTCCGTTTCACAATGTAAGTCATTCTAGCATTTCCCACATTCATATTGGTACTAATGAATCTAGACATATATGTCAGGGTTACGGGTTAGGTATACCCTTTACCCTTCGATATACATCGCGTATCGGTATGGCATACCCACGTGTATACGGATATTCTCTGCATACATTAAGGAAATCTCTCACGGAATTTACGGATGGAAAGAGTTCTACTCGGACAAGACTGGGTCGTCAATGTATCGTGTAAGGTCTGATGTCTCCAAGTTCTACTTGGAAACCGCTTGACCTGTGATATAAAAGGGACCCCCTGGGGAGGATCTAGGGCATCGAATCTCAGAGCCAATACAACCCTCACAGCCTACGAAGTCGGAGCCTGCAAGGAGCACAATCGCTGGGGATCTAGTCGAACTAACTCGACTATGATCTCGCCGGATCCGTCGAGTTCCATTGTTCCCTTTGTAACCTGTGTTTTCCATCATATAATCCCACATCAACTGGATTAGGGCTATTACCTATCAAGGGGCCTGAACCAGTATAATCTTTGTCTTTTGTCTGCTTGATGTCGTATTACGTAGATCCTTGTACCAGCGTACCCCAATACCCTCTATATCCGGTCTACGGGTATCACCCATCGACAGTGGCGCGCCGGGTAGGGGGACTTGGTACTCAAGGTTCTACTACTATGTCATCCAGCCTCGTCGACAACAGCGTCAACACCAACCTCAGCCAAGTATTCCCTGCTTCAACAATGCTGGTGTGGACTCAAGTCGGCGAAATCGTCTTCCCGGTTTACACCACAATGCCGATCTCAGCCGGTCCGCCAATGACCGGAAACGAGAACGCAGTGGCTACAAACCAAGACGACTCCATGTCGAAAGATCCTCCCGCCGAGGCGGAGAACGGAACATCAACGACATCCGAGCTCGAGAAGGATTCTAAAGCGGCCAAACCTTGTCGTTCCGACATGAACCGCGAGCCGACGAAGATGACCTCCGAAGCGACAAGGTCCTGGTGTCCTATCCACAAAACCAGGAAACATACTTTGCAAGCCTACTGGGTTTTCCTCAACGTCCGCGCTGAAATTCGCGCCTGCAAAGAGCGTGGAATTCAGTGTATTTCTCCAACTCGTGATGTCTATTGTCCTATTCACAAGACAAAGAATTACGACCTCTCAAGCTGCAAGGTCTTTCTCAGTGCCATGAAAGTGCCATCTCCTAAGGTCCAACAGTCACACATCCCCATCAGGGATAAAGACAAGGAACAAGGAGCGACACCAACTTCAGATCGATTTGTTGGGGTAATTGATATCGATCCTCACGAACCATTAGTCTTGCACCTTCTCGAAGACTATGGATCATCGACAACGAGCGCGCCGCGGGAGGTATTGGCTATCGATGATGTCGGCACGTCAGCGCGCACCAATGCAGAAGCGGAGAATCAATTGGCCACTCCAGCCCAGCACATCAGAGCCGTCAACGCTATACTGAGGGAAACCCCCTACGATCTTGTTCTGAACGACTACGGGAATCAGTGACCAACCTCAGCAACGCGTTCGAAGAGGCCGCTGCCGCGGCGCACCCGGAGCAGCCACCAACTGGCGATGCCAATGGTGAAGACCCTGAACGGAGGGAATCGCCTCATCGAGCCACCCCTCCACCTCGTGGCACTGGCGATCTCCGAGATCACCTCAACGGCCGCCGAGAGGCACGACGCACACGAGACAACGAGAATCGCTCCCGGCGTCATGTCTCTTCACGGCGCCATAATAACGAAGATCGAGGAGACCGCTCAAACGAGGACCGAGACCGTGATAATCGCCATGACCGCCACGATCACAATGATCACGAACGGCGAGTGCCAGGCAATACTGGTCGAGGACGTCGACATAATGACGACGATGATGGAGACCGGCGCCGAGACAACAGCGGGAGACGACAACAGGATTCTCGAGATCCAGGCCGACATCCTCGTAATCGTACACCGGAACCAAGCGACCCATCGTCATCGTCATCATCCTCGTTTTCTTCATCATCAGATAGACATCCACGAAGGACACACGATCGCCGACAACCCACCGCCCCCCAGCGCTGGGTGTAGAGCTTTCAGTCGTTCCCTGCGTGATGTCCGATGGCCTGAGAGATTCCGACTCGGAGCAATAGAGAAGTACGATGGGAGCACCGACCCAGAAGAGTTCCTTCAAGTCTACTCCACAGTACTCTACGCTGCCGGAGCAGACGACAACGCATTGGCGAATTATTTGCCAACTGCGTTAAAAGGCTCTGCACGTTCATAGCTGATGCATCTCCCGCCCTACTCAATCACTTCGTGGGCAGACCTGTGGCAGCAGTTCGTCACCAACTTCCAAGGAACCTACAAGCGCCACGCGATCGAAAGACGACCTGCAAGCGTTGACACAGAACTCGGGTGGATCCTTGAGGGAATATGTTCGGCGCTTCAACGAGTGCAGAAATACAATCCCCAAAATCACCGACGCTTCTGTAATTCACGCCTTCAAATCCGGTGTCAGAGATCGCTATACTACCCAGGAGTTGGCGACAAGACACATCACAACTACTCGGAGATGGTTCGAAATTGTTGAGCGATGCGCCCACGCAGATGACGCACTAAGACGCAAGAATGATAAGCCGAAGACCGGGGGAGAGAAGAAACTAGCCACGGACGCACCTGAGTCAAGCAAGAAGAAAAATCGCAAAAATGGGAAAAGGAAAGCTCAAGCGGAAGTCCTCGCAGCAGAATACGCGAACCCTCCCAAGCGCCCAGACCCACAGAGTAGCGACATAAAGAAAGCATGGTGCCCCATACACAAGACGGACCAACATTCTTTGGAAGATTGCCATGTTTTCAAAAAATCGCTCGAGAAGCACATTGCATTTGAAAAAGGCAAGCGAGTACGCGTGGTCGAAAAGGATGCGGAGGTGGTTCCCCAGGAATCGGATTCAGCATATCCAGACTCTGACCTCCACGTTTCACACATCTTCGGAGGTTCCACAACGTACTCCTCAAAGCGAGAATACAAGAAAGTGGAACGCGAAGTCTGTTCGACATGGCAGGGGGCTGCACCCAAGATGAAGTGGTCTGAACAGAAGATAGAGTTCTCGGAAGAAGACCACCCCAAGACCGCCGTCATCCCAGGACGATATCCGATCGTGGTTGAACCCACTATTCGGAACATCAAGGTCGCACGGGTTCTCATCGATGGTGGCAGCTCAATCAACCTTCTTTTCGCCAGCACTTTGGACGCAATGGGAATTCCGCAAAGCGAGTTGACACCAACCGATCAACCCTTTCATGGAATCACTCCCCAATCCTCGTCCAGACCATTGGGCAAGATTACGTTGCCTGTGACTTTCTGCCAAGCTAACAACTTCCGAACGGAGCAGATCACCTTTGATGTCGCTGAATTCGATACAGCTTACAACGCCATCATCGGGAGAACTGCACTTGCGAAGTTTATGGCCGCATCTCACTACGCGTATCAAGTGCTCAAGATGCCGGGACCAAAGGGAACAATCACTATTCAAGGGAACGCAAAGCTGGCGGTGCAATGCGACAAACGGAGTCTCGACATGGTCGAGCAAATGCCCAGCCCACCCGCCACGACCGAGCCACCCAAGAAAGTGAGCAAGACAAACAAGACGCCGAAACTGGACGGTGCAATCAAGATCGTTCCACTCTCCAGTGCCAACCCCGACAAAACTGTCAAGATCGGGGCGACACTAAGCGAGAAATAGGAACTCGCGCTTATCACCTTCCTCCGCGACAATGCTGACGTGTTCGCTTGGCAGCCATCCGACATGCCGGGGGTCCCCAGGGAGGTGATTGAGCACAAACTCATGGTGCGACCCGATGCCAAGCCAGTAAAGCAAAGACTGCGGAGATTTGCACTAGACCGAAAACAAGCCATACGAGAAGAGCTCGACAAACTTCTCAAAGCTGGCTTCATCAGAGAAGTACTTCATCCAGAGTGGCTAGCCAATCCAGTCATGGTACGGAAGGCCAACGGAAAATGGAGAATGTGCGTCGACTTCACCGACCTCAACAAGGCGTGTCCCAAGGATCACTTCCCTCTTCCTCGAATAGATCAACTAGTGGACTCAACAGCCGGCTGCGAGCTGTTGAGATTTCTCGACGCTTACTCCGGCTACCACCAAATCAGCATGACAAAAGAGGACAAAGAGAAGACAGCATTCATCACGCCGTTCGGGGTATTTTGCTATTTTAAGATGCTGTTCGGACTAATAACCGCAGGGAATACTTTCCAGCGCACGGTCCAGGGCGCACTTAGCGACCAGCTCGGCAACAATGTCGAGGCATACGTCGACGACATCGTTGTCAAGACCAAAACAGGCGACTCATTGATTGACGATCTGCAGGAAACTTTCGACAACCTCCGACGATATCGCCTCATGCTCAATCCAGAGAAGTGCACGTTCGGAGTACCGTCGGGCAAGCTGCTCGGTTTCCTTGTCTCTGGCAGAGGAATAGAAGCAAATCCCGAGAAGATCAAGGCAAACGAGAACATGAAGTCGCCCACAAGACTCAAGGAAGTACAAAAGCTAACCGGATGCATGGCAGCACTGAGCAGGTTCGTCGTTAGGATGGGAGAACGAGGGCAACCTTTCTTCGCTCTATTGAAGAAGCAAGACAAATTTGTATGGACATAGGAAGCCGAAGAGGCATTCGTTGCACTCAAGCGCTACCTATCAAACCCCCCTGTACTTGTTGCTCCCCAACCTAATGAAGAATTATTCCTCTATATTGCCGCCACGCCATATTCCGTTAGCACCATCATTGTTATCGAGAGAGAGAAAGTACAACGACCAGTCTATTACGTCAGCGAAGCTCTCCACGACGCAAAGACAAGATATCCACAGATCCAAAAGCTGCTTTACGCGGTCATCATGACATCACGGAAGCTACGCCACTACTTTCAAGCCCACAGAGTCACAGTTGTCTCCTCCTTTCCTCTCGGGGAAGTCGTGAGAAACAAAGATGTTGTCGGCCGCATTGCGAAATGGGTAGTCGAGCTGAGCCAGTTTGATGTCCACTTTGCGCCACGAACATCCATCAAATCCCAGGTACTCGCCGACTTCGTAGCCGATTGGACTATGCCTGATAACAAATCAGACAACCAAGTCAACAACGAAACGTGGACAATGGCGTTCGATGGTGCACTCAACAGCTAAGGAGCAGGGGCAGGATTTATCTTGACGTCTCCTTCCGGAGATCAAATCAAGCACGCAATCCACCTCAACTTCAGGGCGACCAATAACACAGCCGAATACGAGGGACTACTCACCGGGATAAGAGCTGCAGCCGCACTTGGGGTCAAGCGACTAATCGTGAAAGGGGACTCCGAGCTAGCCGCGAACCAGGTGCACAAAGATTATAAATGCTCTAACCCCGAGTTATCCAAGTATCTCGTAGAAGTCAGGAAGCTATAGAAAAGGTTCGATGGGATCGAGGTCCGACACGTCTACCGCAAGGACAACATCGAGCCAGATGACCAAGCACGACATGCGTCCAGACGAGAACCGCTCGAGCCCGGCACTTTTCTAGACATCCTGACAAAGCCATCAGTAAAACAGGTTAGCAGCGAAGTTAGCCCGGCCACCCCCGACATTAGCTCGGAGGCCACAAAGGCAGAACGCGCCGTTGCCGATATCGAGGCTACAGACGACTGGCGCATCCCACTAATCAAATTCATCAACAGCAAGGAATTGCCCGAGGACGATACAGAGGCCGAGAAAATAACTCGTAAAGCAAAAATCTACTGTATGGTCGTGTCACTCCCTAAAAATTTTAATTGTATAAACTATTGTTTAAATGGAATTATCAGAAAAAGATTTTAAAAGCCTAGAAGAAAAGATCTAATTTTAAATAATAAATTCCAATATAAAATTGGGCCAGATAAAATTTTATTAAATACTTTGCTTAATTCTATAATTCCTAGATTTTTCTGGGATTTATTTGAGCTAAGGAAGTATTTTTAATAAATGAAAATGTATTTCAGGAATAATTTAAATTGAAAAAGGTTTTAAATTTTCTCTTTTGGCTTTGGGCTGAAAGTCGGCCCAAAATCCTCTTTTCTCCCTCCCCGGCCCAAGTCGGCCCAGTCCGCCGCAGCCGCCGCGCACGCGCGTCCTCGGACGCTGACAGGTGGGGCCCGCCTGTCGGAATCGTCGTCTTCCTCCGGCCGCTGCCGCCCGAAACCCTAGCCGAGCGCCGCCGCCGTCTCCTTCCAAATCCGGCCGCCCCTTTCCTTCTCCGGTGAAATTGTTTGAGGGGAAAGGAACCCCGGGATCTCCTCTACCTTTTTCGTTTTGGAATCATCATCTATATCGGTTTGGAAACCGAGGATTCGAGCTCGGATCGGATTCGACTAACCCTAACCTTTCCATCGCCGTCGCCGGGCCGCCGTGGGCTTCGCCGCCGCCTTCCGACCCCTATAAAAGGACCCCCGAGCTCCCCTCTACCCGTCGTCGCCTTCGCCTTCGCCTCTCGTCGCCCGTAGCGCTCTAGCACCGTGCAACCCTAGCGCCGCCGTCGCCGCCGCCGCTCCAGCCGTGCGCCGCCGTCGCTCCAGCCGTCGCCGTCGCTCGGGAAGGCCGTCATCGTGTTCGCCGTCGCGTCGCCGTCCTCGTCCGCCCCTTCGCTGTCGCTGAAGACCGCCGGAGCACCGTCGCCGTCGTCAAGCCGAAGGTCGCCGCCGCCTTTTCCTCGACGCCGTCGCCGTCCGGTCATCCTCCGCCGTCGTTTTGGTCACCGGTGAGTTCGCCGTGCCGTCCGCTATCCGTTGGTGCCCTCCGTTCGCGCCGCCGTGCCGTCGTTCGTCGGCGGGCATGCGTGCCCGAGCCGCCGCCGGTGGTGACGTCATCGTCGTCGTCTCTCGTGAGCCGGCCGTGAGCCGATCGATCTCGGCCGTTCCTTTCGGTCGGATCGATCTCGGCCGTTCATTTCCGTAGACCGCCGCCGTGGACCCGATCCACCGTGAACCCTAGCCGCTGACGCAATAAATCCTTTTTCCTTTTCAAAAATAGTTCATTATTGCGTTATAATTCAATTAAAATTCATATAAATGATTTAATCCGATTTAATCTTTAAAAATTCATAACTAATTCATCTTAGCTCGGATTTAGTTGGTTCAAATCTCTAAATTTTTCTAAAATTGAGATCTACATGTTAAAAATATCCACATGTACTGTTCATGCTTGCTTATGTGCTGTTTTGGTGTTTTTGCTCTTTTCTGTTTAGAATCCGACGTTTCCGGAGAGTCCGTTTTCGCAGGAGAAGATTTAGAAGAATCCCAAGGCCAGCAAGGCAAGTCACACAAATCCTAATCAATCCTTTGAGCATGTTGATCCCGTTTAAAGCTATTGTTTCTATTCAACTATTGCATTTATTTTCGAATGTCATTGGGTGGAATTAGCCTATTGTTTGTTATAGCCCTTTTGTTCTTGATTATCTTATTCCTTGATACCTTGGGTTATTATAACTTGACTAGTTGAGCTTTATATTGGTTCAACTAGATGATTAGATGTAATTGCTTAGCCCTGCTTAGAAACTTTAGCACACTAATGGGATGACTTATGATTCACTATTATTTAATGATGGCTTAATGATAGTTCACGGTGGTCAATCGTGATTGGTTAATTAATTACTCTGCCAACTAAAACCTGATAATGGTGGGTTGTGAGTACATGGTTTTGATGGTCGTGCTCATGACAATTAAGGACCGGTTCACGAGTTTCGGTTGTGAAACATTAACCGTGCCAACCACAAGCCAGCGTAGGCAACGGCTTTATCTTTTGTATAGCATAGTTCATTGCGGAGCACCAGACTGAGAAGTGGCGGAGATAAGCCCACGGGGGTCGCTGGGGAATCCATGCCTTGTTTATAAGGGGGTGATTATGATCCAGGAATGGTGCACTTTAGTGGATTGTGTTGTGCGAGGGGTAATGTCACAGCTCCTTTCCAAGGTACCGTGGTGGTATCAAGGCACATGGTGACATGTTGTGGGGCTGTGTCTTGTGGGTACAGTGGTACACCTCTAATCAGAGTAAAACTATTCGAATAGCCGTGCCCGCGGTTATGGGCGGGTCTAACAATGTCTTTCGTGATTAGTCTCACCCTTCACACCATAATGGAAGATGCTATAACTGGTAATAATTGATTATCTCCTGGTTTGGAATGGTATATTCCTGATTTGGAGATTTAAATGTGCAGCCGGGGTTGGTTGTACAGAATGGTTGGGCCTATACAACAGGGTATGTTGTATAGTGTTGGATTAATACTGTTCAATTAATACTCTACTGTTTTATTAAATTCTGAAATATTCATTAAATGCTATTTATGCAAAGAAGCCTATATTATGCCATCCTTGGTTATCCTGTGCACTTGCATATTTGCTGCGTGGCTTGCTGAGTATGTCATATACTCACCTTGCAATCATTCATCAGAGGAGGAGTTCTACAGTGATGCTGATGGTGTTGAGGATTTGGCGTAGTCCTTGTCAAGCTGCTTGTGGAGTGGAGTCGCCTGCGCTGTTTATCTTTAATTTCCGCTACTTAGATATTTATTGTTTGAGAGGAACTATCTACCTCTGTAATGACATTTTATTCGCTTATTAATTAGAGTAATATTTGTACTCTATTATCAATTTGTTATTGTGTGCCTCGGTTGATTCCTGGACGAGGGTTTACACACATGTAAGCGTTTGGAATTTTGGATAGAAATTCCGGGCGTGACAGGTCGGCAACGATCTATACAAGAAAGCGCCAAACGGGATACTTCTCAAATGCGTCTCGTCCGACGACGGCAGACACCTCCTCCTTGATATACATGAAGGCATTTGTGGGTCATACGCCGCCGGTCAGACATTGGTCAGGAAAGCTTTTCGACAAGGGTTTTTCTGGCCAACCGCCCTCAAAGATGCATGCGACATGGTCCAGCGATGTGAAGCCTGTCAATTCCACAGTAAACACACAAAGCTACCCGCGCAAGCGCTTCAGACTATCCCTCTTACTTGGCCATTCTCATGCTGGGGGCTAGACATACTCGGGCCATTCCCACGAGGACAGGGCGGCTACAGGTTCCTATTCGTGGCGATCGACAAATTCACTAAGTGGATCGAAGCTGTACCCACGGGGGAAATCAAGGCCGACAACGCCATCAAATTCATCAAGGGGATATTTTGCAGATACGGACTACCGCACCGCATCATAACCGACAACGGCTCCCAGTTCATCTGCGCCGATTTCCAGGATTACTGCATCGGGCTGGGAGTCAAGATATGCTTCGCCTCGGTCTCTCACCCTCAAAGCAACGGACAAGTCGAGAGGACGAATGGCATAGTACTACAAGGGATCAAAACCCGCGTCTACGACAGGCTCATGTCACATGACAAAAAAATGGGTCGAAGAACTCCCATCAGTACTATAGGCCGTACGCACCACACCGACAACGTCTAACAAGGAAACACCCTTCTTCCTCGTGTACGGCTCCGAGGCCATGCTCCCCAGCGAGCTATGACATCAGAGTACACGAGTACAGAAGCACTCCAACGAGGACTAGGTGGAGCAGCGAGACATCGATGTAAATCTACTCGAGGAACATCGTGAACGAGTTGCCGTCCGAGCAGCCAGCTATCAACAGGCCCTCCGCCATTACCACGAGAAGCGCATCCGAGCACGCATACTTTCGATCAGCGACTACGTCCTCCGACGGGTTCAAAACCAAGCAGCGCAAAACAAGCTCTCACCCAAATGGGAAGGACCTTACATGATCACACGAGTCTTGCGGCCAGGCGCATTCAAAATTGCAGATGGTGATGGTCGCGAGTTGGCAAATTCTTGGAATATTGACCAACTACGTAAATTCTATGTATGAGTCAATACCATCCATACCTGTAAGACACCTTACAGCATTAATAAAGCCTGTTCTTAGGCCCATGTCACAATCAAAGTGTTCCCGCCCGATGATCCCTCACCCTGATGACACCTAGCGTTGAAACCTATCCTCATGTCCCTTTACACCGTCTTGACAAGGCCTCCGAGGAACCTAAGGGATCTTCGGCTGGGGATGCCCAGAGCCGATAAGGCCTTGTCAGATTCTGTAGAGACAAAAGACCATGTAAGATCTGGTCGTGTAAGAGTTCTCGCCGTGCATATTAACCAAGCCGCGAAATCAGAAATTAACTTTCCAACTTCACGGCTAGGGGCTAGGATCTGAGCTTATTCAACCAAGGCAGGTCAAAGGTCCAAGAGCCTTATCCTCCGAGAAAATCCCTCCGACGACAAAGCTGGGGGCTAGGGAGAGTGTACGACTCAAACGACTGACTAAAGTCGTGAACTGAGAACACACTCTTACACACGACATCCGGAGTAAGAAAGATTTGTTAAGATATATTTCTTTTCAATTTCACAAAATACTCCTTACAATTTTTACACAAGTCCAAAGCTATATTACACTTTTTCCTGAGATATCTATCACAGGGTACGAAGACTACCAAGAAGGCCAACGCCAGTCCATAGACTGGAAGATCTTCTCCGCCAACGGCGCCATCGACCTCGCCAGGTGGTCTATCTCCGTCGGAGGCCTCCGAGAACGAACAAAACCCTCACGGAGAAAATCGAGGTCCAGGCGCGGGCGATGATCTCGTAGGCAAGCCAACACGTGCCCTCCGGCATATCGGCTCGATCGACGACACTCCTGCTTCAAGGCCTCGTCGATACGTTTGCCGATGCCATCGAGTTGAGCACAGGCCCCGTTCAGCCACGAGATGTATCCGGTCGCCGACTCCTCGGGATTCCCACGGGGTACTCGGAGCTCTCTACAAACCTTTGCCATGGATGTACAGCAACTCTTCAAGTACGAATTGAACCACACCTCACGACCTCGGAGCGTTTCCACAGCCTGCTCTTTCTTCACTGCAAGCATGGTTCTCTCGAGTTCCGCTACTTCAAATTTCGTCTTCCAATATTGGATGAGACGATCTTGGCCAGCAAGAGCACTCTCGAGATCTGCTCAATGTGGGAACAGCTAAGTCAAGCTACACGCCTCTTCCGAGAACATAGCTGATCTAGTCGGAGGAGCAAAAAGGGATGAATGGACCACTAACCTAAGGAAGTCGTCACCATCTCCGTCCCCGTAGCAAGGGTCTAGTCTACATTGTCGGGCGACGCATGTGGTTCAAACGCGAGAGCCAGAATAATCGCCGGTGACTCGGGCTGCCCGCGCTGCTGGACATCCTCGTCATCAACATCTCTACAAGGGACAAAAAGTTTTCAAGATCAACATGCAAGAGTAAGCTAGAATAATAACTGCACGCACAAAGGCGGTTGAGATCCAGTTTTACACAGCATGTCTAAGGAGTACAAGAGATCCTACTCTTCAAAAAGAGGGAGAACAGATTCCCCTAGATCACCGACTTCTTCCATCACCTCCTTACGCGTGTTGCTGGCTGCCCCCTGATCCAAGATCTCGCGCAGATCGAGTTCAGGATGCGCCAACTTCACACACGCAAGGACGTGGCACGCCCCGGTGTAGATCCCATTAGACGTCTCCTCCCCGATCCTGACCGCATGCTTGGAGGGGATCTCCTCCATCGTCGCCGCCAGCTCCGCAAGAGAAGACGTCAGCGAGAACTCATCGGGATTTGCCGGGATTGTAGACTTGATACCGCACTCCCCGGCGAGCTGGTGCAGACCGGTATAGGTGACCCACAACGAGCCACGGA
Organism: Oryza meridionalis; assembly: GCA_000338895.3. NCBI lineage: Eukaryota > Viridiplantae > Streptophyta > Magnoliopsida > Poales > Poaceae > Oryza > Oryza meridionalis. The sequence goes on from CM002524.2 coordinate 2,750,031, forward strand.
TTTCCGACAGATTGTTCCCGAGCTCCGACATGCGGTGCTCGAGCCCCTACCATTGTCGCTCGTTGCCGGCCACCAACTCCCTCATCTTCTTGAGGTCTTCACGAGTCTCCGCCAACTTGTGTGCCAGCCGGTCAGCACGCTCGTTCGACGACACCGCTGCCGACCTCGCTTCCGCAATCTCGCGGCCAATGCTGCGAGCACCAGCCTCAAGGAGGCGCCCCATTTCGACCTGGAGCTCCTCCCAGGTGAGGAGGATAGCCGGTAGACCACGACCAGCCGCGGGATCGTTGGCTGGGCCGCTTGGTGTCGCCTCGCGGCTCCCGGGCGCAAGCACGACATCCGTCGAGGCCACAGCGGGAGACGCGCCGGAAGTCCTTCCGGACTCATCTTGCGCCGCCTTCACCCGCGCCGCCCTACGAGAACAGCCATAGTTCAGACAATGCTCGAACAAAGTCCCGGGAACTTAAGTTCATCCACTTACTTCTCGCCAACCGTCACAAGTCGTTGTCGTCGTGGAGGCGGAGAAGACGCGTCCGAGGCCTGAAAAACAGTCGATGCGAAGTAAGGCGGAATTCTTCTGGTTGTATGATCAGACAACAGGATAGCTTACCGAGGGGGTAGATGCCTTGCGACGATGTCCGCTTATAGAGGAGAATTTCCTCCCCTTTGTCAGAACATTGCCACGCCTCCTTGGCGACCTTCTCCTTCAGTGACGCCGCCACCTGATGGTCCGCGAGCGGCCCGATGATGTCAGTCAGAGGAAGAGCCTACGCTTAATCAAGTCACAACGCGATCTCGGAAGGGAAACTCAGAATGCCTATTGAGTATGCTTACATTGATGGCAGCGTCATGTTCGGCCGCCCCCTTCTCACAAAGGGGAATGGGGATGTTACTCGCCGTTGTCGGGCCACTGATCATCACCTGGCCGACACGACGTCCCACGGTTTCGCTGTTCAGACCTATGAATCGAGAACCAAATTTCGATAAATCAGGAGAAATGTGAACACGAGCATGGCAGGATAAATGCAAGAAAGATACCCCGAGGAGAAACCCGGGTCGCGTCCTCCGGTCCGGAATAGTCAAAGGCTGGATGGACTCGAGCCTGGAGCGGCTGGATCCGTCTACCAACGAAGTCTGCAGCGACTTCATACCCCGACAAGCCTCGTACTCAGAGATCATCGATGATGTTGACGAACGACTGAAGGGAAGGGGTCAAGGGGGGCTTTGCGGTCCAAGACGAAATCTTGTCCAGTTGTTCCTCAGGAACAATGAAGACAGGGTCCGAATCTTCGATCTGAAGGTAGAACCACCTCGTCCGCCATTTGCTGCGAGAGGAAGGGCACTGGAAGGGGAGATAACGCGACTTCAGGCCATCCCGAAGTCGGAACCCGACGCATCCAGATACCCTGTTGGATTCCATCCAACGCAGCTCGTAGTAGAAGCGAAAGAGATCGAGAAAGGGCTCTACCCCAATGTAGGCCTCACAAAGATGAGAAAAGATACTAAGGAAGGCGATAGAATTGGGGTTCAGATGGAGCAGAGAAAGACCGTAGAAGTTCAAAATCAAGAGAAGAAATTCGGAAGGCGGAGGAAGAAAACCGCAGAGAATGTAGTCTTCGATCGCAACCATGCGACCTAAGACGGGCTGGGGATCAGTACCTCCTGCTTCCCTTTCCATGGTTCCACGGCCGGGAAGGGCGCCGTCTTCCTGGAGCTTCTTCAGCGACGCGCTGGTGGAAGAGGATTTGCCAAGATCCGTCGATCGGAGATCGCCGGAGGAAGGGCTCAGCTCGACGAACTAGGGTTTCTTGTGAGAGCGGAGAAGACGAAGAGCACTTGCAGGCGGGATGTTTTCTTCACAATGGGCGGACTTGAAAATGGATCCTCAAAATTCCTTTAAATAGACGCACTACCGACGGTGCGAATTCCGAGGAAAGGGGAGAGATGCCCGTCGGAGATTTCTGGTTCCGTTACACGCGGCAGTTTTTTGGACTTCAGTTTAAATTCACTCGTGACCGTTGGGCTTCACATGATGTTCTCGACTACGTCCTAACTCTACGGTCCTCGCACCGAGAACGACAAGAATGTTCTCTGCATACATTAAGGAAATCTCTCACGGAATTTATGGATGGAAAGAGTTCTACTCGGACAAGACTGGGTCGTCAATGTATCATGTAAGGTCTGATGTCTCCGAGTTCTACTTGGAAACCGCTTGACCTGCGATATAAAAGGGACCCCCCGGGGAGGATCTAGGGCATCGAATCTCAGAGCCAATACAACCCTCACAGCCTACGAAGTCGGAGCCTGCAAGGAGCACAATCGCCGGGGATCTAGTCGAACTAACTCGACTACGATCTCGCCGGATCCGTCGAGTTCCATTGTTCCCTTTGTAACCTGTGTTTTCCATCATATAATCCCACATCAACTGGATTAGGGCTATTACCTATCAAGGGGTCTGAACTAGTATAATCTTTGTCTTTTGTCTGCTTGATGTCGTATTACGTAGATCCTTGTACCAGCATAGCCCAATACCCTCTATATCCGGTCTACGGATATCACCCGTCGACAATATATATCTATCTAGATTCATTAACATCAATATGAATGTGGGAAATGTTAGAATGATTTACATTGTGAAACGGAGGGAGCACAAGTTACATGTAATTATATCACGATTGTATTATAATTACATTGTCAAATTTTTGATTGAAAATTTATCGACAAATATACAGGCGATCCGAAAAAATAGAAATTGAGCTGAGCGCTAGTTGAGTTGGCCGCTTTCCAAAGCCTGCAGATTTTTTTTATTTTACCCCTAAAAAGTACAGTACATGACTATTCATTGTCCTTTTTATTTTCGAAATTAATCGAACAGATATACAGAGTGAGACTATTCTGTTTCCTACTTTCGGTTGTTCATTGGGCAATTGTGCATTTGTGCAGCAAAGCCACAAACTAGACCAGATCTTGTTCCAACGCTCTAATTAGTGAATAAACGAATATCTCAGTTCATCACTTAATTCCCCAAAAGATACAGAGCAAAATGGCATCTTAACAACCGACAGCCAAGCTCTTTTCTTAAATCTCAATCCCCAAACATGACAGTATCCCCATGACGTTCTATTCTTGACTTGACACGTTGCAACCTGTGCATATTGATAATCGAACAATCAACAAGCTATCGATCCAGGTAGAAATTAGATATCACATCACCGGATTAAGAAGTCATGCAAATATCAAGGAAAAACCACTGCATTATCCAAAAAAATCCACAGAATACAGGTGAGAATCAACGTACATCTAGCACAAACGCACAAACGCAACCAAAATGTCCAACAAATGTTTCAGAATTCATCGATCAGACGACGACACAAACAGGTAACAAAGCATGAACATGTCCAACCAATGTTTCAGAATTCATCAATCAGACGACGACACAAACAGGTAACAAAGCATGAACAAGTCGAGTGAGAAACGCTCACGAGTAAGCGACAGACCAACCGAGGGATCAAGCATATGAAGTCTCGACGGAATCAGTTCGCGCCGACATCCAGCCGGGCGTCGTTGGCCATCTTCTTCCCCGACTCCACCTTCCCAATCGCCGCCAGGAGGTCATCAACAGCCGCATCCAGGCGCTCCTTCTCGATCAAGTCGTTGACGCCAGGGAGATTCTCATGGTCCAGCAGAAGGCTGATCGTCTCCAGGTGTCCGCTGCACATGCCAATACGGGCGCACGCTTCCTCGGCTTCCCTCTCGGCTCCACGGAGCTTGGCGCACGCGTTCTTCTCCGCGACGTACTCGTCCCCAAGATGGCCGATGTCGTGGTAAGGCATCAGGGGGTCGTGGCTTCCTCCGCGGAGCGCGAGTAGTTTGGCCCCTACCATGAGGGACATCGCCGAGGCGAGCTTGCCGGACGCGTCCCCGAGCGCGCCCTGCGCGAGCTGGATCCTGGCGCGCGCGGCCGCCGCCGCGTCGCCCACGAGCATCTGCGCCTCCAGGTGAATACGCGCGTTGTCGGCGAGGAGCTCGAACGCCTCAACGAAGAGGTCGTCCACCTCCGCCACGCGCTGCCGGAACCGCTCCCTCCATGCCTCCTCCGCCATCTCTCTCTGACTCTCTCTCTCGCTCGCTCGACGCTCGGTGGGTGTTCGACGGTTTGTTTCTGGAAAGCTTCGCTTCGCGGCGTGATTTGAAATAGCCAGCAGCAGCAGACAGCCTGGAAGAGACGTGGGGCCCAAGGTTGTAACGGATTATTCACCTCGGAAGAATGTAAAATACTCGCGGTTAAAAAAGTTGAAACTGCGGGTGTAGGAATTGTCAGCGACACCGAGAGACGGTAATTTTCCGTGTCTTCACCGGCAAGCCACATTTCACCTCCTCCAGCAACACTTGTCTATAAATTGCGTCCTCGTCTTCATCTCCATCCAAACCGCCACACACACGCGCGCGGAAAACACTCCCAATCCCAAACCGAAGCGAGAAAGAGCTCGAGAGGGAGAGCTCGATCGGCGGCGCCGGCCGCCGGCGATGGACGAGTGGGAGGAGCTGGCGCTGACAGTGCCGGCGACGCTCATGCAAGTCGGCTCCGGGATGGAAGCCGTCAAGAAGATCCAGGTCGCCCACAGGAAGATCCAAGGGCGCGCTGGTTTGATGCGCAACATACGCTTCGGGATGCCGGCGGCCATCGCCATGAGCCTCTTCGACGACCCGGCCCCCGTCGGAGTCTGCCCCACCGTGACCCTCGAGGAGGCCCGCTGCGAGATCTCGCGGGGCGCCGCTCGCCACGCGATGGCCGACCACGTCTTCGTTCGCTACGTCGAGCTCCTCGGCATCCAGCATGAGCCGCCGTGCACCAGCAGGGACACCCACCACCGGGACGCCATCCGCTTCACCGCCATGGCCCTGGAGAAGGTCAGGGAAGCCGCGTCGCTTGCAGAGGCGGCCAAGGACGCCGTCGACATCGCCGAGACGCTCCTCCCGCAGCCCGAGCTGAAGACGGAGTGGGCGTTGGCGGCCCAGGACCTCGCGGAACGCGCCGGCTACGAAGCCACCCAGACGCTGGAGTTTGTCAAACGGGCGCGCGACTTCGTCGCTCTCGAGTTCTTCGACACCTGGACGATTCTGCGTCGCGGGAGAGCTCGATCGGCGGAGATGAAGGAGTGGAGAGAGCTAGCGCTGAAAGTGCCGGGAACCATCATGCTCATCGGCGACGCCGAGCTGGAAACCCTCGAGTTGATCCAAGCCGCCGTCAGCAAGTTCCAGAAGCATGTCGAGTTGCTGCAAGAGGTACGCCATGGGACGGCGACGGCCACCGCCGTCGACAACTTCACCGACCCGGACCCCGAGGGAGCCTTGCCCACCGAGCTCCTCGAGAACGCACGCCGCGGGATGTCCAAGAGCGCCGTTCGCCATGCGAAGGCCCACCACATCTTCGCTCGCTACGCCGCGTTCCTCGGCATCCAAGGCGACGAGGAGTACCGCAGCTGGGACAACAAGCACCAGGAAGCCGCCGGCAGCATGGTCGCGGCGCTGAAGAATGTCATCGACGCCGTCTCGGATGCTGAGGCGGCCAAGGACGCCGTCGCCATGGTCGGGATCCTCCCCTACCAGTGCCCGCTGTGGGAATTGTGGGCGTTGAGGGCGCAGAACCAGACCTCCTTGTCCTCCTTCAACGCCACCCTCGCGATACTAGACGTGCGACAGGCGCGCGAGGCCTTTTTTGTGGAGGTCTTACGCGCCTGGTTGATTCTGCGTCGCTATGGATCTCTTCTACTCCTGGATGATTCTGCATCGCTCTGGAGTTCCTCGACGCCTGCATGATACGTTGACACTGCGTCGCAAAGCACGCAGGTTACCCGATCGAGCTAGCTTGGTAATCGATCGATTGGTGGACTCGAAATTCTTGATCAGTTTGAAAACAACCACTTGGATGTTTCTGTTTCTTCTGGAGTTCTACTACCAATTTGTTTCATAGTTCATTCCAATTCCATGTAAAATTCAGAGTTCAGAGACGCATTTACTAGTGTGATTGATCAAATTTGGAACACCGCCGACGCCGCTGCTAGCAAATAGAAATGATGCGAATCTGCCTCTGAATCTCAGGTTATGATGTACATCATCTAGTTATGTGTTTGCACACGAATCCGCATGATTGGTAGGAGTACTAGTTTGGTACGCGGTGCAGTGTTGTCTCCGGCCGCGTCGTCTCGTCCGCGCGCGGTGGCACCCGTGGTGCCAGAGCTTTCTGGGAGGGACACCATGCCGAGGCCGTCCGCCACGCCGGTCCGCTCTGTCGCTTGCCTACGCGGGCATCGGCGTCGTCCGGCGCGGCCCGATCACGATCAGATCGCGAGCCGCACCGCCACGTCGTTGTCCTCGAGTTTTGAATCGTTATCCCGAGCGCATTACACATATATGCAATCATTTCAAAGCATCGACTTAGCAGTAGCAACAATTGGTTCAAATGTTCAACCGGCTTCAACTCTCAGGCTCCCATCGGATAACCCATTAAGCCAAAGAAAAAACTAAAATTTAAATTTTCAAATTTAATTTTGAGATTGATTTTGAGATATTTTCAACGTAGTTTCTTTTTCAGCATTGACTTTTAAGTCATCAAGAGCACATATATAAAAGTTTTACCTAAAAAAATATTTTTATTTTCTAATAAACCGTTTTGTCTTATTAGAAGAAAAGTGAAACGATGGAGCCGTCAAAATACACGGACGGGATTAACTGATTGGGCAACAGTTTGCAGGGACAGAATGACACGTGCAATCCCACGTAACGGTTTGCTAGTATATTTTTTTCCTCCGTCTCCGGGAGGGTCGCCGGCGGCGACCGGCGCAGTACAAATGGATTTAACCGGCGGCCGTCTCTCTCTCCCGCTTGCCAATGCCCGGCCGTGGTGGTGTCCACGGGCCCAGACTACTAGTCGCTCCTTGCGTTACGCGGCTGACAATTGGGTCCCACGTATGTAGGCCCATCTCGTCAGTGGTTCAGAAACAAAGGTAGGCCCCACGAGATGGAGTTGAAAAGTCAGAGACAGAGATGGTATGTTTGGTCGACGCAGCGTGGGCCCCACGAACGTAACGGTTTATTTACCTCATCCGCCTCCGGGACCGGGATGTTCATCGCCGGCGGCCGCCGCACTACAAATGGGATTGCGACAAATTCCTGCGGCTTTGCCAAGCAAGCAACCAGAACATGAACTACTATTTGCCTCATTCTATCTTGGATTCTAAAAAGGATAATTTCATTGCAAACTGTTTGATCACTTAATTTAACTGATCTAAGAAGGGTATCTCTTGCATTTGGTACCAATTTGCAACCCATATGATTGCACAATGACAAATCGAACTAAAAGCAGAGACAACATTACACCAAAAGTAACATCCAGATATCTATCTAATCGACGTCTGATCGGTCGCCGAGGGCGGCGCTGATGAACGCGTCGGTGTCCACCATCAGTTGCCGTGCGGCCTCGAGGTCACCGACGGCGTAGGCACGCTCACCGTCGACGTGGTCGGCTACGCCAGCCGGGGCTTCCCTGTGGCGCAGCAGCATCTTGACGGCCCCGAGGTGGCCGCGGCAGCGATCCAGGGCGTCGCACGCCTCCTCGGCGCGGGCTTTGGCTAGGCGAAGGTAGAACAGAGCGCGGCGCACCGCGAGGTCGTCGTCGTGGACGCAGCCGTGTCGACTGGGAATCCGCCCCTGCGCGATGAGGCCGCCGCGGTGGCGCGCGAGGAGCCGGGCCGCTTCCATGTAGCACACGGCGAGGCCGAGCGCCCTGGACGCCTCCATGAGCAGCTTGTCCCCCGCGCGCGACGCGACGGAGAGCTTGTCCACCCGCGACGCCAGTTGCTGCTCCACGGCGGCGAGATCCTCGCGAACGACGCGGACTCTCTGGTTGATGGCGTCCACCCGCCGCCAGAACAGTGGTTTCCATGGGTTCTCCTCCTCCGCCATCTCTCACCCTCTCGTTCGTTGGGTGCTCGACGATTTGTTTCTGGAGACTTCGCTTTCGCGGCGTGTTCTGAAAGTAATTGCCTTCCCGGCGAAGTGAACCCCACATGCAGCGCAGTTTAAATGGAGAAGCGGGCCCACGCTGTCATTGAGAGATCGGTACAACGTGGACTCCTGTGGCTTGTCGAGCAAGCAACCTTCCTCGAACAGCCGCCGCAACTTGGGCTGTGTTTAGTTGGATCCAAAGTTTGGATTTTGGTTGAAATTGAAGATGATGTGATTGAAAAGTTGTGTGTGTATGATAGGTTGATGTGATGAAAAAGGACTGAAGTTTGGATCCAAATTTTGGATCTAAACTCAGCCCAAATATCCTAACCGTGTCACGCTTCCGGGCTCCGGCGAGCGTAGCCATGGCGCGCGCTTGCGCATATAAACCGCGAAAGAGAGAGCGGGAGAGGTCGCTGGGAGAGGAGGAGCGGTGGATGAAGCTGGCGAGGACGGTGCCAGCGATCCTCATGCGCATCGGCACCTCGCGGAAAGCGATCAAATCCACCATGAAGGGCATGAAGGCCATGAAGGCCGCGAAGAGAGGCGATGGCGGAGTGTTCTCCGACCAGATGCGCCACGCTTCCGAGCACCTCGACGGCGCCCACGGCAGGATCGCGCGGCTCATCGCGACGCACGCGGTGGCCGGCCACGTGTTCGTCCACTGCGCCTCGCACCTCGGCGGCCTCAAGGGCGGCGGCGGCGGCGCGCCGGCGTGGCGGGCGTGGGAAGGCCACCGCGCCGACGCCGTCCTCCACGCCAGGGACGCGCGGTGGTGGCTGTGCCGCGCCGGGGGAGCTGTCGAGGCGGCCCTGGACGTCCTCCGAGTCGTCGAGGGGAGGAGCGGGAGCGGGAGCCACCGGCCTCGGGAGGCCAAGCGCCTCCGCCGCCGCGCCCGCGACGACGTCTCCAAAGCGCTACACGCTTTGATGGATATGCGCCACGCCATTGTTCTGGAGTTCTTCGACGCCTGGATGGTTCTGAATCAGAATCGCTAAGCGCGCGCGCGCGCGCGTGGCGTCTCCTCAATTCGAAGCTCGCATAAAATCGAAGCAGCCATCGTCAGTGTAACTGTCTGTAATGTACAAGTCTCTGTTCATCCCTGCAGGTTACGCGTTTTGTCAGATTGCTGAGTTCGCCATTATCGATTTGAGAGTTTCAGTTTGTAGATAAACGTGAGATCGGTTGATCCTTCGTGATGAAATAAAGAAGTCAAGTGCAGGTCTCTTCCCCTTTGATAACATTTTGAATTGTGTGAAATTCAGAGACGATCCTGAATGCTCAATCCAAACAATTTCAGCTCGATTCCTTTGACGAACAACTCGGGCAGGTCTCAGCCAATGTTTGATTGCGTTCTAAAAGGCATTTTCGCCAACTCTCCCATAAACTTTCTCGAAAAAAAACTCTCCCGTATTTGTTGCTCCGAAGCAGAATTCAGAAACAGAGAGCGTTCTCGTGGGCCGGCCTGTTTTCTGACGCTGTTAATTTTGGGCAGTTTGGTGATTTTGGTCCAACCAGGTTGGGACTTAGGCTGTGTTTAGATCCAAAGTTTGGATCCAAACTTCAGTCTTTTTCCATCACATCAGCCTGTCATACACACATAACTTTTCAGTCACATCATCTTTAATTTCAACTAAAATTTAAACTTTGCGCTAAACTAAACACAACCTTAGATGGATTCCGTGCATTCAAAAGTCATCCAATTTCCATGGCAATCATAAGAATGCTGTAGCATAGTAGCAGCATGCCTGCTACAGTTATTCTGTTGTCAACGGGATGAGATTTCAAGCGTTTTTACACTACACAAATCCATTCACCAGGAGTCCAGGAAGGCAAAGTAACATACTACTAACAAAAATAAGGGCTAAACAAAGGGTACTGGATACTCGAGCAGATCGAACATGCACGTTGACGAGACAATCAAAATCGATCGAACATTTTGAATGATCGCACTAACAGCAAGGAGGTCAATCCCATGTCAGGTTCGGATCATCAAATTGATCAGAAGTTTCAGAAGCACGAGGACCTCAGGCGTCAGGCAGTCGAGATCACAGCTACAGGAAACGAAAGAAAAACGACACCAACCGACCTCCAACTAGTGATGAAGTGATCGAGCGAACAATCCATTCCTGCAAATACATGTACCAGATCGATCACCGGAGATCTCAACTCAATTGACGCCGCCCTAATCAGAACACCTCCTCCCGCGCCATGGCGGTCATGGCAACGAGGTCGACCGCCAGGTTGAGCGTCTCTCCGAGTTCCATGAGGCCGTCGATTTGCTTGGAGGCGGAGAGGCCATGCATCCACGGAGCCATATCGCCATCGTCATCGCCGCCGCCGTCGTCCTCTTCCAGCGCCGCCAGGTGCTCGGCGGCGCACACGTGGACGCGGGTGGCCTCCAACCGGTCGTGCAAACGCCTGGCGGTCTCGGCGGCCACCTGGAGCCGGAAGTGGACGAGCCACACGCGGGGGACGTCGATGCCGTCGTCGTCGACGGAGCGGAGCGGCGCCGCCGGAGCCCACGCTCTGGGTGCTTCACCGCCGGGCGCGAGGAGGGTGGCCGCGCCCATGTTGGCGATGGCGAGACCGAGCTCCGTCGAGGCGGCCTCCAGCATGCGCCGCGTCTCCTCCGCGACGGCCACCATCTCGCGCCACGCCTGCCCGTCGAGGACACCGAACAGCCCGCGCAGAAGCCCGTGGAGTTTGTGGCAGTGCGCGTCCGCCATGACCACTCGCCGCTGGAACAGCGCCATCCAGGTGAGCTCCACCTCCACCTCCACCTCCATCTCTCTCTCTTCTCTCTGCGTGTCTCCAACCTCTCGATCTGCTTCTGCGAGTGCTTCGTTTCCGATGCTTCGAATGATCCGAGTTTAAAAGAGGACGTATCTCTATGCGGGGCCCACATGGCAGTACTTGCGTCTACCCAATGACAGGTGGGCCCATGTCTCATCCCCTCCGTCAGCGTCCGAACTAGCTCGCCGCCTCGCCGGCGTAACAGGGGTAAACCAATTTCCTGCGTGAAGCTTCTCACGCAAGGAATCCAAATTATAATCCACTGTAATTAATTAATATCCTCGCAAAAATCCGCCGCCGCCACCGCCGCATCCATACAAGTAGCCCCCCTTCTTCCACACGCGGCGGTGCTTCCACCGCCATTACACAAAGGGAGAGAACTCGGGGGGTCGCGGGAATGGAGAAACCGCAGCGCGAGCAGATGGCGCTGATGGTGCCGGAACTTCTCCTGGTCGTCGCCACCTCGGAAGGAGTCCTCACCAGCATCGAGCTCGCCTGCAACCTGCTTGACAGCATCGAGTTCGATGTCCTCGTCGACACCGCGCATGGCTTCGCCTTCGACACCACCGGCGGCGGCGAGCGCTGTTCTGGATCTCCGGCCCCGTTGTACATGGGCGGCGGGTGCGGCGGTGGCGGTGGCTGCGCCAGCTTCAGCTTTGGTGTCCCCATGGATAGCACTGGTGGTGGCGAGGGCAGCTTCAGCGTGGACGCCCCCGCTTACGAGCGGTTCACCTTCGGCGTCCCCATGGACACCAGCGGCGGCGGCGGCGTCGAACACACCGGCGGCGACGGCGCGGCCACCAATGTCGCCGCTGACCACAAGGGGCACAAGGCCGGCATCGACTACTGGGCCAACACCCTCGCCAGCGCGTTCGCCGCCGACGGGCCGCTCAACGCCGCCCACCGCGAGATCACGCGCCTCATCACGCTCCACGGCGTGGCCGCCCACTTGCTGATCCGATGCCTCGAGCTCCACGACTTCCCGCACGGCGACGAGGCGGCGTGGCAGAGGTGGTGGGAGCACCACGACGCCTTCGTCCCCCGCGCCCACGACGCGCTGCTGAGGCTGAGCTCCGCCACGTCGGCCGCCGCCGCGGCCGAGGACTTCCTCCGCTTGAGATCCGCCTCGTCCCCTGGCCAGAACGATTGGCCGTCGGAGGCGAAGCAGCTCGTGCGCGACGCCAGGCGCGACATCGGCGAGGCGCGGGACGCCGTGATCCTGATGCGCGACGCCGCGGTGCGCGAGTTCTTCGAGACCTGGATGATCCTGAAACGATCGCAGGCCAGCCGCTAACCCAATCGCCCCTGTTAGTTTTTTTTTCTGCTTGTTCAATCCCCCAGAATATTCAGAATATTACTTTGGACAATTTTAGGGAGGAATTCGTCCTAGCTTCTCTGTAAACATGATCATTTGGTTCACTGATCAGTGGAAGTGAACTGGTCAACTTTTGCTTGAAAAAATTTTGTTGGAATAGATCAATTCAGTCACATTGGTTTTCTGAAACTTTGCCTGTTGAGTTTGTTGTTCTGATGCAACTGCGTTCTTCACATTTTATATTTCTAGAATTGCCATAATGTTCAGTAATGCTCGATGAGTATAGCATAGCAATCCAAGCCTACAGTTTGTGCCCTTGACTTGATCGCTTGAACATTTCGGCGACTCGGCCTGACCAGCTAATTGGGTTGGACACGGTGGCTACGACAAATGCTGCATCCAATTGATTCTCCCTGATTAAAAAACACAGCTCATTCGATCCGACAGTCATGCACCGACATCCAACCGTAGGGTTGACATTCTCCAGTTCGTCAACGACAGTCGTGGTAGCCACGAAGTTGTGGGCAAGTCAACCATTTCGCTGCTGGATCTTGGACTCGCTATATATAGCAAACATGTAGTCTTCCCAGTTCAAACAAATTCCATCCGAATCTCGAGCTCCCTCGCTTCCATTTGAAAAGTTCAGGATTGATTGTTTAGCACTAGAGAAAAGAATTTCTTGAATGTTTCTGGGAATGGACTCGGAAGAGAGGTCCAAGAAGAGGCTGCGGCTATGGAGCAGAGCCGTCGTCCACTTCTCCCTCTGCTTCGCCATCGGCGTCTTCGCGGCCCTCCTGCCGCTCGCCGCCACCGGCGCCACGTCGATCGACAGCATCCGCGCCTCGTTCCGGCCAACGGTGGCGGCGACGCCTCCCGTTCCGGAGCTCGACCTCTTGCTGATCGTCACCGTCACGCCGCCGGGCGACGACGACGGCGGCATGTCCCAGGAGGCGTCGCTGACGAGGCTCGGCCACACGCTGCGTCTCGTCGAGCCGCCGCTACTGTGGATCGTCGTCGGAGCCGAGAACACGACGGCGACGGCGAGGGCGGTCAACGCGCTGCGTGGCACCAGGGTCATGTTCCGGCATCTCGCCTACGCCGCCGAGAACTTCACGGCCCCCGCCGGCGACGAGGTAGACTACCAGATGAACGTGGCGCTGTCTCACATCCAGCTGCACCGGCTGCCCGGCGTCGTGCACTTCGCCGGCGCTTCCAGCGTCTACGACCTTCGCTTCTTCCAACAGCTCAGGCAAACTCGGTGTGTTATATTTCTATACTTTCTCTTGCAGCTTTCAATATCTTCCTTTCGTTGCACTGAATATTTTGAACAGAAACAAAACACAAAATATTTGGACAAATTCTGCTGTGCTATGCATTAGTTTCGTGTAGATTAGTTCAGAAAATATTCAAAACGCAGCACATTGACATCTGTTGTCCAATCCATGATACAGGGGCATTGCAGCATGGCCAATAGCTATTGTGTCATCAGCAGATCAGACAGTAAAATTAGAGGGACCGACCTGTAACTCATCTCTAATCACAGGTTGGTACTCAAAGGACTCAATCAGCAATATAACAGAGACAACCTGGGACTCAAGTAGCAACACAACACAGACAACCTGGGACTCAAGCAGCAACAAAACACAGACAACCACTCTGGCTGCACTAGATACCAATGCAAGCAAGCAAAACTCAAGCTCTGGACCTCCTGAAATAAACATGCACGCAGTCGGATTTAAGAGCTCAATGCTATGGGATTCAGAGAGGTTCACCCGCAGGGATAACTCATCAACAGGCATAAATCAGGTTTGTCAGTCTAAGTTTCAGCAAAAATAACATAGACACAATTGAAACCAGAACTTGATAACTTACCTGACCATGGTTTTTGGTGATACCAGGATTTAATCCAAGCTGTACGACAAATGATGATCAATGATGAGGACAAGAAAAGGGGAATCCCTTCTGATTGTTCTGATTCACAGATAATGCTGTGGCACCTTGACATGCCAAGGCATACCCCAAAAATTGAACAGGCGACTCCAGAGAAGGAAAGTCTAACGAAGGGTGATGAAGAGGAATCCCATGACATGACACTAGACAATGTTGTGGCAAAAACTGAAGAACATGAGACTTTAGAGAAGGAAAATCTAATGAAGGGTGATGAAAAGGGATCCCATGACATGATGCTAGACAATGTTGTGGCAAAAATTGAAGAACAAGAGACTCCAGAGAAGGAAAATCTAACGAAGGGTGAGGAGAAGGAATCCCATGACATGATGCTAGACAATGTTGTGGCAATAATTGAAGAACAAGAGACTCCAGAGAAGGAAAATCTAACGAAGGGTGACGAAAAGGAATCCCATGACATGATGCTAGACAATGTTGTGGCAAAAATTGATGAACAGGAGACTACAGAGAAGGAAAGTCTAACAAAGGGTGACGAAAAGGAATCCCATGACATGATGCTAGACAACGTTGTGGCGAAAATTGAAGAACAAGAGACTCCAGAGAAGGAAAGTCTAACGAAGGGTGATGAAAAGGAACCTCATGACATGATGTTAGACAATGTTGTGGCGAAAATTGAAGAACAGGAGACTCCAGAGGAAGGCAAGACTAAGGAAGGGTGACGAAAAGGAACCCATGGCGTGATGTTATTAGTTACATTGTAGAGCATCACCATGTAATAGATAGAAGAAAGACTAATTCTACCTTCATGTATATTAGTGATCCCATAACCATGTGGCACATAACTGCCCAAAGTGTCAAAACAGTGAAAAACCTGATCTGAAAAGGTCAAATATACTGTCCTTTTCTTTTTGTAACACATCAAAATTTCGGTTTATCATCTAAGTGCTGGAACTAGAGATAGGAACAAAGAAGAAAGACTAATTCTACCTTCATGTATATCAAAATTTCGGTTTATCATCTCCCTTTTAGGTTTTCCTTGTTGCTTTTCTTCTTTGTTTCCCCTGTTCTATCTCTTTCACCTTTTTTGGTGATATTGTAAATACTTTCTATTCTCCTTAATATAACTCCAGCTTAGCATGGCTTTGGTTTCAAAAAAAAAAAAGGAACGAACAGTGCATATTATATACTCAAAAGACTGATCCACCTCCTTTTGTTTTACCTAGCAAAACATCTTTGGCCTCATTAATCTTCGAAGCAAGGTAATGACTGCCCCCTGCATCCGGATGATTGGCAACCATGACCTTTTTGTGTGCCTCTTTAACCTTCTCAGGATGGACATTTTCTCTGGAGGCATCAAAAGAAAAAAGAGACCAATGAACAATAGCAAGAATCATAGTGTGCCTCAAATTGAATATTACCAATGACAAGTTGAAACATCACCAACAAATATACTTCTACAGATGCAGCAATGACTGGACAGGCATGTCCTCATGCCTTCTGCTCAAAGCTAGAACGGACAACTCAATACCTAATCCAACATGCTAGTACTGATTACACCAGACATTGAAAAATAAGAAACTTTCCATACCTCAAGAGTTAACAAGTCTGACTCCAGCAGTACATTTTTTCAAGAAAACAAAGATATTTTCAGCGCAAAGTAAAAAAAAAAGTAATCGTGACTAATGTCGTCACATATTCAGAGACATGGAAAATTTAACCGACATTACATTCAGAGACAGGGGAAATTTAACCGAATTACATCCAAAGTGACCCATGGATGTCTGGATGATGAAAGCAAAAAATACAACACTGATATAACAGCATTTCAACTAGGTATCTGGCACATTGCACATTTGTTGTCATTGTGGCTGATTGAAGATGGAAATATGATACCAGCTTGAGATGATAGTTCTACTCTTCTACATATACTGTCTATTTGCTCACATCAATGTTTAGAAGGACCAAGGGAGTACATGGCAATTCAGTACTTATTTGACACTTAATGCAAAGTAATGCAAAAATTAAGAAAATGCATTATGCATGTGGTGGTTGAGAAAGGTTCATTCAGCCCTATTCCATAAATCTATATACAATTCTAAGAGGGTTTTCCTATAGAGGGGATTACTCTGAATTTTTTTAAGATTTTGTTTAAATATGAACTAAAATATAAGGATTTTGACCCTAAACCTAACCCCATCTATGGCTTTATCTGAAGTCCAAACAGGTTAATGGTCAAATTTTACAATCTGATTTGTAAATGTTAAAAGCTAGCTGTTCCATACACTCCTAGGAGGCTCTCTTATAAAAAGCATTTTCTGGTGGAAGGACAGAGTATCCTTTGCCTTATTTATAACCTGTTCATTTGTAGAAGAGAAATAGCTTTTATTGAAGTTATTGGGACCGATTGTTTTAAGTTGATTGCAGTTAATCAGTCATCATCAAGTGTGTGCTCTGTGTCTTTCGTGTCCAATATTTCAAAAAAAAAAAAAAAACACATCCCCAGTATACATATGAATAGCTGTATGCTACGAGTAACATAAATAATAATCAAATGTGGTGCACATATTATGCTTTTATATGATATGTACCTGACACCCAGGATTAAACCAGCTTCCCTTCAGGTCATTGCAGGTTGAAAACCACCTTCATAGAATTTGTGCATCCTGGGAACTATAGGCCTTGCTTTATAAGCATGCCAAGCTTGGATGCTATATCTACTGGCAAGAGCAGCGGCTGCCACCGCAAGTCCTGCTATAAGTGGTGCAGCCTGCATAAGTTGAATATATGTTCATGATTGAAAATGAAAATCAAACAACAGGATAACATATAATCCAGAAGTTAGATAAATTAAATAGCATGAGAAGACAATAGGAATTGCTCACATATTATGAAGTAACAGGCCATCACAGTTACCACTTACCAGATTAACTATTGCTGCAATAAATGGCAATGGCTAGCGAAATGGTCTATCACTATCAAGTTGGCTTCATTCTAATATTTACTCTATGCAAGACTTGACAATAGGCAGTGTATGTACAAAATTAGAACACCATTTAATATGAATACCATGCGAAAGATAAGGAGGAGACAGAAATTTGCTTTAACTTCTAAGAGAATGGAAAATTTAGAGATTTATTAGTCTGGTTATCTGTTCCACTTGTTAGAATCAAATAAAGCAGGTAGCGAGACACAACTGTTTGGCAGGCAGCACAGATGGGACAATTACTTACACTGAAACAACTACCCAGAAACTTAATTTCCCCACTCTAGTTCTACTCAACATGGATGAACAAACTCACAAGTAGGTTATTCACACTACGGCTCAACAAATCTGCAGGGCAGGGAAACTTGATCACAAAATGCAGCAAAAATCACCACTACCAAAGGATCTAAAACACCATCACAATACAAATGTAGAACTTGAAGCATCGACAAGTTGAACTCTTCTACCTAGTTCTCCCTTAGCCCTTGTCTATACGCATCCCTTCGGATTGGCAAATAAACCGAACTAAAAATTCCCACGAACTGAAGGGATTGGGGGTTAAAGCTAAACTCATCCCATCCAAACATGCCACTATCGATGGAACTCTGCATTACTCCCAACTAAATTTATTCCCATACACATACAACCACAAGCAAATTAACCATCCATGAACAAAAATAAACTTGTGTGCTGTAGCAAAGATGACTGCTCACCATCTCCCCCACCAATCAGAGCAGCCGCTGAACAAAAGAGGATCAGCGAAGAGGCGCAAGGGGATACACGCCTACTCGCAGAAGTCGGCGATCGCCGGAGAGGCGGCCGGAGGCGGTGGAGGTGAGAGAGATAGTAGGGAAGAACAACCCTACTTGGGCTGGGCCGGCTGGGCCTTTCAAAACCAACTCACTGGAATACGTCTTCTTCCTAGAAAATACGCTTTCTAAAGCAGACGACGCTCTTTGGGAGTCGCACGCTTTCACCCTCTTCCACCTCTCGCCTCTCTCCCTTGATCTCTTCGCTGCGAGGCCATCTTCTTCTCGGTCTCCACGCGCTTTCACCTCCGTATTTTACTCTCGCCCTTCTCTCTCTCCTCGACCTCATTCGCCTCGCCTCGCGTCTCGTCTCGTTCGCCCCTCGCCACCACGCGACACGCCATGGGCGCGGCCGACGACGCCAACCACCGCCACGAGGAGGCCAGCCCCCTCCTGCCACCGGGCGGCGGCGGCGCCGGCGCCGGCGGCAAGAAGCTCCACCAGTCTCCGCCTCCATCGCCTCCGGAGGCAGCCAAGTGCTGCGCCGATGGAGTCCCCGTCGTTATGGGCGAGCCGCTCGGGGCACCCGCACCGCCGCGGGAGAGCTGGAACTCGGGGGTGCTCTCCTGCCTCGGCCGCAACGACGAGTTCTGCAGCAGCGACGTCGAAGTGTGTACGTGCATGTCGATCTCAGATCTCTCGGGTGTTGGGTTGGGGGGGTTGCGTTTGCGTGCGTTTCTCGCTAGCGATTCTCGTGGTTTCGTTGTGGGGAGGATCTAAAAGAAGAACACGCGGTTTGGGTCGCGTCGATCGAGCATGATTTTAGGTGAAGCGATCAGATTATCTAGGGATTTCTCTGGCAATGAGAGGTCCATAAATTGTTGGAACTGATTGCGATTGTTATAAGATCTGTCTACTTCTTGTTCTTGGTCGATTCTTGGGCGTAAATACTTCAGAAGTTATTTGGGAATTTCTCACTATTTAATCATAATTGATTGAAATGTTAGAATTGATTCTAGCTTTGCAAATTTCTCCCTTTGGGGCGTTAAATACACTAATTTTGTATTAACCACTTCAAGATTAAGCTGATTTCTCCTGACTATGATACACATTTTCAACTCGTAAGAAACTTACAACATACTTCCTCCGTTTCACAATGTAAGTTATTCTAGCATTTCCCATATTCATATTGATGTCAATGGATATCTAGATTCATTAATATCAATATGAATGTGGGAAATGCTAGAATGACTTACATTGTGAAACGGAGGGAGTACTTGCTTTCTCAGAGTTGGTAGTCATAATTAGCATTTGAATTGCTGTAGTTGAATTGCAATCTTACTTCTAGTTATGGATCTGTGCAGCTAATGGACATGCTAAATTTATCTTGACAATGCTGTCCTATGTAGCCAACTATTACATTTTACACTAATGGTTGGAATGATTGTGGCCAGCTTGTTTTGATTCATTCGAAAGCATAAAACTTGAAAATTATCTTTTCCCCTTTATCAACCTACTTAATCTTTGGTATTTGTTTATTTCCCTTATTTTAATTGCTTTGGTTAATAATTTTAAGCTGAATTATAAACTTGACAAGCAGACATAGCCATGTGATGTTGTATGCCGGGTTTTCTCAGCATAAAGTTTTTGCATAGCACAAACTCTTGTACATAGACTGATCCTAGGTTGTCTTTGCACTTAAATGAATTCTCATCAAGTTACAATGGCCTGTTGAACTACTCAGTTGAAACATCACCTGAGGATCTTTTGTCACATATTCATGATGACCCCCATAGTGTACGCAATTCACAAATTGACAGGTTCTGCATATCTTGGCTACTGTGGATTAAGGTTAAGATGGGGACTCAAGGGTCATAAAAAACATCCTAAGGGTCATAACAAATGTTTTTTTTAAATGCTTGTGTAGTTGTATGTGTCCCTTTGAACTGATAATTGTGTTTCGATTTTATCAGGTCTTCTTGGAAGCATAGCACCATGTGTGCTGTATGGTAGTAATGTTGAGAGGTTTGCAGCCAGACCAGGAACTTTTGCAAACAGCTGCTTGCCTTACACTGGCCTCTATATGCTTGGGAATGCTCTCTTTGGGTGGAACTGCATAGCCCCATGGTTCTCTCATCACACTCGTACAGCTATTCGTCGACGATACAATCTTGAGGCAAGTTTTGTCTAGTTGCCTTTGTTTACTTTTGTGTATGATTTTCTCAACTAACAGTGAGATAATATTCGTTAATCGCCACTCCTGAAAGCTCTTAACAACGGTCCTAAACTTGGAATTTCTGCCTTCTGCACCATGAACTTGTCTCTCTGGTGTCACTCTAAGCAATATTTTGACATGGGTTGCTTTGCGTGTTTGTCTTTCAGGGTAGCTTTGAGGCTTTCACTAAGCAATGTGGGTGCTGCCATGGCCTTGTTGAGGATGAGGGGAACCGTGAGCACCTGGAGGTTGCCTGCGACCTCGCAACTCACTACTTCTGTCACCCTTGTGCGCTCTGCCAGGAGGGACGCGAGCTGCGGCGCAGGGTCCCCCATCCTGGCTTCAACGGGCGATCTGTCTTGGTCATGACGCCACCAAAGGAGCAGACTATGGGTCGTGGCATGTGAACCGTGCCAAACATCTGCTCTGCTCTATTTGCACTTGAGCTATTATGTGATGAATGTTCTCTACTGCCTTGGTGAAACTCTGTATGTTCGTCGGTAAATATGAGTCTTGTGTGATATGGGATCATGATGGACAATGGAAACTCCAGCCTGTTTCTCTGAATTGTGTTGATCGTCTTCGGTCTTTCTGTTCCGTATGGACCGCTTGTGTATTCTGTCATTCTGAATAACATTGTAATACTGTATCACGTTTGTGTTGGCAATCCACTTTTAAACTTATCGATGTGAAGCAGATGTGTCAAATGGGCACCCTTGCGGCCTTGCCTATTTGAAACTGCCACTCAATGTGTTTATAAATCTGCTGGAAGTTGTGAATTTTTTAACGGTTTTGAATTCAGTGAAACAATTCAAATAAACCGAGATAGAATGCGTGTGCCAGTTTAGTCGCGAAACATTCAGAATTCATCGAAAATTGCTAAAAATTTAAAATCAAACACGATGTACTCTACTTCAGTATCAAGTTGGGCCACACGGGTGAGGCCTACTCACTAGCCGCCTCAAATCCGGCCCAGTCTACCGCCTTGCGTGCTCGTTTACTCCTCCGTCGATTTCCACTTTCGCCAAACCTCGCGGCCGTCGAGCTCCGCCGCCGGAGAAAAAGATGGCCGACGACAGCGCCTCCCCATCCCCGTCCTCGGCCTCGCCGCTCCAGCACCACCGCGAAGCCCTCAAGTCGTCAGGTCCGCGCTCTCCACCCAGTACCTCTTCCAGTTTCCTCTTCTCACCCGTCCGCGGCCGCTCTGGAATTTCGTAGAACATTTGGCGCGCGCGGCCGCCTGCTGCTGCTGGAGGCTGGAGCCCGAGCCGCCCCCTTTGAGTGCGCGTGTGAGTTTCTTCGAGTGAATTGCTCTTGCCTTCCTGGAGGAGAGAGCCGCTCAGACTCTTCTCCGGTCAGGTTTGAGTAGTTGCTAGGTTGGACCAACGAGGGGTTAAAAGCTTAAAATTAAGGTCAACAGTAGGTCGATATTATCTTATACTTCTAGATCGAATCATATGAGTGACTGTTCTTATGTGGTTGGAAATCTAGCTGGTTAGCATGGCTTAGCCAACAATTTGGCATGCACTGGACTGTGGCTGACTTGCTGAAACTTAGGTGCTGCGATTGACCTGTTTTTAAGTTTAAAAGTGCACTTCTTCTGTGATTTTAAAGAATTTAATCTGATGTCAGGAATAAACATCCCATAGTCGGTTAATTCTGTGTCCCCTAGCCCTACTGAACTAATCTCATGTGAAACTGCAACGGGTGAAAAAGACAAAATACAGAATAAGCATAATGCATTTTGGTTCATCATATTCATAGAAAGCTTTGTGCTAGAGCACTAGTTATTATAACCTTTAGTTGGTTGGGTTTCTGGTTGTAGTGCGCAACACAGCAGCTAGCCGGAGGCGGGAACAAGCTATTGCGATTGGGAAGGAAAGACGGGAAGCCTTGATCCGTGCAAAGCGTGTGTGTCGAGCTCCAATTTCTGGCAGTGATGAAGCTGAAATGGAAGAGGGTGATATGGTGGTCGATGAGGAGAAAGCATGTCTTGAGGCAAAGACTGCTCATGCTGTTGAAGAATTGAAATCTGCTTTGTCAATCCAGTATGGAACCGGCATATTTTTTATGTATTAATATAAACATCTGTCCGTACATTCTTAATTTAAATATTGCTGACTTGCCTCTTTTTTTCCTAATAAAAATACCTAGTTATGTAATTAATTAGGAGTATTTGGTTTATAATTTTTCTGTCATGTATTCCTTTTACAGATGATAAAAAAATATTCTATAATTCTGTTATGGTGCATGTGCTGAGTAATTTTCATTATGTTTTACACCTCACATTCTACCAACATTTCAAAACCCTATGCTGCTAACATGAACCAAATGCCCCCCTCTGCTGTCAGATATTCTATTTATTCACTTGTCTTTTAAAAGTATGTTGCTGAAGGTTTGGTTTGAACACTTATAAATTCCAACTTAAAACTATGAAAATGTGCAAGCATGTATCGAAAGTACTCTGGTTCTGAAGTGTAATATATAACTATCAGTACATATCGTTGCTCTTAGGGGGAAAGGCGTTCAGAAGAAGAAGATAGAGGCGCTTCGTGATTTGAGACGCTTGTTGTCACAGCCTGAAGTACCTCTAGTTGATACTGCAATTAAAGCTGGAGCAGTCCCTCTTTTAGTGCAATATCTATCCTTTGGATCATCAGATGAGCAGGTTGATCATGCTGCACTAATTGTTTCGAAGCTATATCTTCATTAAATATTATAAAGCTGAGTTGAATGTGTTCAGCATTATAATTCTATATCTTTTGTTATTTGAAGTTTGTCTCTTATCAGGACCATTCATGATTTTAATGCAGTTGCTAGAGGCAGCTTGGTGCCTTACAAACATAGCAGCTGGGGAACCAGAAGAAACAAAATCCTTGCTGCCTGCTCTACCATTGCTTATTGCTCACCTTGGTGGTTAGTTTCATCTCTCTTGTTGGTTGAAATTAAATAATTTTCTTCAATGCTCATCTTCATTCCCATTAGGAAGATATTGCTATATGTTCCTGTATGCGTTTCTCAAGAATGATGTTTGTAGATATTTTTCTACTATTTAGTTTGAAATCAGAGCTTTGACTATGCTAAAAATTTAATTGAGCTACCTATGTTGGTTAGAAAAGAGCTCCACACTTGTTGCCGAGCAATGTGCATGGGCCATTGGTAATGTTGCTGGTGAAGGAGCAGAGCTGAGAAGCACATTACTTGCACAAGGTGCTTTGCGGCCTCTTACCCGTTTAATGTTCTCCAGTAAAGGTTCTACAGCAAGAACTGCTGCTTGGGCTATGTCAAATCTCATCAAGGTTGTACTGATAAACTCTCTCTTAATTTTCTAAGCTATCGTTGTAGGCAAGCACAAACTACGTACACGTGCTCTCCGTGCTATTTTCTAAGCTATCATTGTTAGCTTTAGCCTTCTTTTGTTATAGAACACCTTAAGCCATGTTCCAAAACATAATTGGCTTGTAATACATGCTTATCTATTTGCAGAGCATCATTTCACTAACCCATTTGTTTCTCTTGTAATCTAGGGGCCTGATCCAAAGGCTGCAAATGAGCTTATTACCATTGATGGCGTGCTAAATGCAATTATAGCGAGCTTGGAAAAGGAGTATGTCTCTTTATTGACATCCTTTTATTTTGCATTGAACTTTGTATTGCTTTATGTTCACTATATGGGAGTATTGCAATTGGAATAATTCTTTCCTGTCAATCTTATTAGTTATAATTCTGTGCTATGTTGTATTTGTTGGGTACTTGGTACTATTTCCTTATCCGGTGTTCTTTCCATCAGTTATAATTATGTGGTATGTTGTATTTGTTGGGGGTACTTGGTACTATCTCCTTATGTAGTTGATATAGTCTTGTTTAATGTTTGAGGTATTCGATAAAAGTTTTCAATGGCATAGATAATGAATTAACCAAACCATTATTGAACTAGCGTGGACCTTTTTAATCATTACTATTATTGAGTAACTTTTGGACTTATCAGGGATGAAGAGTTAGCAACTGAGGTGGCATGGGTTGTGGTCTATCTTTCAGCACTTTCAGACAGAGGTATTAGCTTAATAGTAAGAAGTTCTGTGCCTCAGCTGCTGATAGGACGACTGTTCTCATCTGAGAACTTGCGGTTGCTGATCCCAGTATGGTCCATTTATCTCTACCTCATAGTGTTTCTTCCTTTTGCTTATTCACACTTTTGATACTTTCCTTTAAATTAATTAAATACCTATTAGTTGAGCCCTATTTATTGTAGTTTATTAATGCTCACCAAACTGACTATGTCTCAAAAGAGAAATCTCTTTGTTCAAAACTATAACTTCTGGTGGCTAATGTGACAAGTAATATGCAATCAGTCCATGTCTCATTCGGAGGAATCTGTTTATTAATTTACTGTTTATATTGAATAAAGGTGGTGATAGTGATTTACCATTTTTGTGTAGTTACTCACTCATAAGGATATACAGTATATACTTTTACTCCCATTCATTAGGGTTCTGCAATTACTGCAAATGTGTATACTGAATGTGGATTTCACATTGCAATCACTTTGATACTTCTACTTTAAATTTAGGTGCTTCGTGGTTTGGGAAATCTTATTGCTGCTGATGACTACATGGTTGATTCAGTCCTAACTGTTGGAAACAATATCATTGGTAAACTCCATGACCCTTTTCCTACCATATCTGTTTAAAATGTTTATTCATCAGTTAACAGTTCCTTGTCTTTCTGGAAAATATATCTTGCAAATTGCAAGCACTAACTAAATGTTGTTATTAGATCAAGCATTGTCAGGTCTTATAAAATGTTTGAAGGGTGATAACAGGGTTCTCAGAAAGGTCTGCTTTCCATTGCTGGTTCAACTTTACTTGGTTATACTCGGAGAACTCCTGTGATTATTTGATTTACCCTATGAAATTTGCTGACTGCTTATGTAGGAGTCATCATGGGCATTGTCAAATATAGCAGCAGGCAGTTTTGAGCACAAGAAACTGATTTTTGCCAGTGAGGCCACGCCTGTGCTGATACGCCTTGTCACCAGCGCGCAATTTGATATTCGCAGGGAAGCAGCATACACCCTAGGAAATCTGTGTGTTGTCCCTACTGGAAATTGCGAACTCCCAAAGATAATCGTGGAACATCTAGTCGCTATCGTAGATGGTGGAGCCCTTCCAGGATTTATACACTTGGTCAGGTCTGCTGATGTAGATACCGCAGGGCTTGGTCTTCAGTTCCTAGAACTGGTGAGGAAATCTTTACCATATTAGCTATCTCTGTTTCATTCCTCCAACGCTATTCACCTCACAAGCAGAGTTGCTGAACATGTTCTGTTTCTTTCTTGGATACATTTGGATCTCACTGGAAATTGAATACATTTTTGCAGGTGATGAGGGGGTATCCCAATAAGCAAGGCCCAAAGCTTGTGGAAATGGAGGACGGCATTGAGGCCATGGAGAGGTTTCAATTCCACGAGAACGAGCAGATGAGGAACATGGCCAATGGTTTGGTCGACGAATACTTCGGTGAGGATTATGGCCTCGACGAGTGACTCAACTAATTACCATTCGTACATCAGGTTAAATTGTAATGGCAGCAGCTGTTCATGTGTTCGTACTGTAAAAATGCATTCTCAGTTTCTAACAGCACTGGAACTTTAGAATGAGAAAATCATTTGCTTGTTACTGTTCATCTTACTGCCACTTGTTGACGTAATTTGGAAAGAAAAAAAAGGTTGCATTAGCATCTTGTTATGTATAATTAGATTGTAACACAATGCTAGACATATTTGCTGGTTACAGTAGCAGAACACTTTACTTTCTTTGCAAAAATTGCAGTAAAAAAAAAAGAAGAGAAGCAGCTACGACTTTAATAATCCTCAGGTTTCTAAAACGATAATCAGATTTACAGTTAAGCCGCAGTTGTGCTGCTCTTCTCTCGCGCGCGCATTTCGTCGAGCACGTCTCTGGCCGGCGGCGAGATCCTGGCCTCCCACTCCCGGAGGTCCGCCTCCACCTCCGCCGCCTCCGCCTCGAAGCCCAGCCGCTTCATCCCCCTCGCCATCACCCTGTACATGTAC
Organism: Oryza meridionalis; assembly: GCA_000338895.3. Taxonomy (NCBI): domain Eukaryota; kingdom Viridiplantae; phylum Streptophyta; class Magnoliopsida; order Poales; family Poaceae; genus Oryza; species Oryza meridionalis. The sequence continues at coordinate 2,776,077 of CM002524.2, forward strand.
TCGTCCACCTCGCAGCCTCCCATCCTCACCGCCGCCTCGTACACCCTCCACGCCGCGCGCGCCCTCCCCTTCGCCACCAGCGCGCGCACCAGCCGCGTCAGCTTGTACACGTCCTCCTCCCCATCCACGAACCCGCCGCCCCGCTCCTTCTCCTCCAGGAACGCCTCCACGAGCGCGTCCACGGCGGCGGCGCCGTCCTCGGTGGCCGGCGAGGAGGACACGAACGTGGCGTAGAGGGCCGGGTCGGGGCGGTACCAGGGCTCGGCGCGGGCGACGTGGAGCGCGGCGAGGGCGAGGGACCAGTGGCCCTGGCGCTGGAGCTCGGCCATGGCGGCGAGGAGGTCGCCCTTGAGGAGGCGGCCGAGGGAGGTCGAGGCCGCGGCGGCGGCGGCGGCCGGGGAGCGGTCGGAGGAGGTGAGGCGCTTGAGGGATTGCACGGCGAGGATGGCCTCCGTGGAGAGGGAGCGGCCGCGCTGGAGCGGGCCGCGGTTGTCGCGCGGGCCGCAGGTGATGCGCGGCGGCGTGGGGCGGGCGCTGCGGCGGCCGGGGTTCGCGCGTGGGGTCGGGGTGGGACGTGGGAGGGAGAGGAGGGACGCCATGAGGTGCGGAGAAGAGAGCGGAAGCGGAAGCGGAAGCTGAGCTGCTTGGCGTGCGAAGGCTAGAGAGCGAGCTGATCTACCCGATTCGCCGTCGGATGAGCTGGGAGCCGTCTGATGCCATTGACTCCTTTTTCTTGTGTTTCTCCATATTCAAATGCGATTTCAAAGCCACAATTAAGGTGCAGGCCCTATGTTTTTCAGATAAAGGATTAAAAACCAAGTCTCTTTCATTCGAAAAGAAAATTCAGAAGACTGTTAAAATTTTAGTAAAAATGAAAAAAAAAATTTCCCGCGTCAAAATACTATTGACTTAGTGTTGAAATATAGTAGGTTTTAACGGTGATCAGTTCCAGCTTTAAATTTTAGAGTAAAGTGTATTACCGGTCCCTAAACTTATTCATATGTGTCACCAAAGAATCTAAACTATCAAAATGCATTTTCAAATCTTCAAACTTATTAAACTGTGTCATTCAAGTCCTAAATTTTCACAACCCCTCTAATATTCTACGTGACATTTACGTGTCATGTCATATGAATATTCCGGTTCCAAATTTTCTTTTTCTTCTTTTTTCGTCTCCTCTGTGTTTCCCTTTTTTTTCTCTTTTTTTTCACAAAAAAGGAAGGAAGAACTGAAGAAAAAGGGTAGAAAGAAGATAAAGAAAATGAGTCAACTCCTATGTGGCATGTCACATGAGCACCATACAGAATTCTAAAGTGGTTGTAGTAATTTAGGACCAAAATAACATACTTTGATAAGTTTGGTGATCTAGAAATATATTTTGAAAGTTCGGAGACCTGAACGACACGGACGAACAAGTTTAGAGACCAAGAATACACTTTACTCTAAATTTTACTATGCAATAAAAGCAATTTCACCAAAACATCTCAAAATCATTCAGAAACAAGAAAATCCTACGAGTGAAAGTTGTATAATGTCAAAGATATAATTTCAACTCTTCATCTTTTACATTGCCACGTACTCCGTGTACCACAAATTGCATTTTTCGAGAACTACTAGTAGCTTGACTGGTAGAGAGCTACGAAGCAATGCACCGGTCTAGATTTGAATCCTCACTTACTTTACAGACGCAGGTTATCTCACTATTTCATTTTCTATTAATAATGAATGTTAAATTCCTCAAACAAAAATGCATTTTCTCATCATATATCATCTGGCACATAATCTGGCCAAAAAGCGCAAACAAATCGGCATGAGAACTTGAAAAGGGGAACACACAGTGAGCTGCCACTGCCAGGCCGGCGAGTGGCGACCGCTGCAAGACCGCGAACCATTCAGCCAACAACCACCCCATGCGCTGCACGCGTCCCCAACGGAAATTCCGTATCAATTCTCCCCAACTCTCCCTCTCCTTCTCTCTCGCGGAGTCGTACCACTGACTTCCCACACTTCTCCGAGCTCTCCATTCCCGCGACCCATTGACCCATCGGGAGCGCGCCAATGGCGGAGGCCGCCGTGCTCCTGGCCGCCGTGCTACTGGCGCTGCACCCTCTCCCCATGTCCCTCTCCGCCGCCGCCGGCGGCGACGGCGGCGGAGGTGACAGTGGCACGGCCGAGGCGGCCGCGGACCGAATCACGGCCCTGCCGGGGCAGCCACGGGTCAACTTCTCCATGTACTCCGGGTACGTCACCGTCGACGCGGCCGCCGGGCGCGCGCTCTTCTACTGGCTCATCGAGGCCGCCGACCCGGCGTCCGCGCCGCTCGTGCTCTGGCTCAACGGCGGGCCCGGGTGCTCCTCCGTTGGGTACGGCGCCTCCGAGGAGCTCGGCGCGTTCCGGATCAACCCCGACGGGAGGTCTCTCTACTTGAACCCCTACCCCTGGAACAGAGGTCTCGGTTTCTGTTCTTCCCGCAGACGTCTCAGTTTGAGTCGAGAATTGTGTGCTTCGTTTTGATGATTTTTTCGTTGGGTTGCAGTGGCCAACATGCTGTTCTTGGACTCCCCCGCCGGCGTCGGCTACTCCTACTCCAACACCACCTCCGATCTGTTGACTGCTGGTGATAACAAGACAGGTGAACTGGAAGCAATTCAACTTCTTGTTTAGTGCTGCTAGGAGCATAGTGTCAAATCCTTTCTTGCTCTGATGCTAGCTGGTGTGCAGCTCATGATTCATATGCTTTCTTGGTGAATTGGTTGGAACGGTTTCCGCAGTACAAGTACCGTGATTTCTACATCGCAGGCGAGAGCTATGGAGGTGAATTTCAATCATAATTGGTTAATTATGAGATAGGAGCTTTGCACTTTAGCAAATTGCAGATATGCTACTGTCTTTATGTTTCAGCATATTCATTCCTGCTGCAATGACTGCTTTTTCAGGGCACTATGTCCCTCAGTTGTCTCAGCTAGTGTACCGGAATAACAAAGACGTTGAAAAGCCTATCCTAAACTTTAAAGGCTTTATGGTGAGAACTTTGTGTGTTCTCTTTTTTTTTTCCTAAATGAACTGTGTGATCTCTGAAAATATAAATTGGTCTGGTCACTTTCTACTTATGAATGATCAAATGGTATTCCAAATTTACTAGGTTGGAAATGCGGTAATCGATGATTACCATGACTACGTTGGCACATTTGAGTACTGGTGGACACACGGGCTGATATCTGATGATACATATCAGAAGCTGCAGGTGGCCTGTGATTTTGAATCATCTGCGCACGCATCAGAAGCATGTAACAAGATTTATGAAGTGGCTGAGGCTGAACAAGGGAACATTGATGCATACAGCATCTACACGCCTACCTGTAAAAAAACTTCATTTCTCAAACGCAGGTTAATAAGGGGTAACTTGGTAAGTCTGTCCACTCTAAACTAGAAGTTAATTGTTCTTTGGTAGTAGCATGGTATAATAGTTATTTGGATCAATGTGTGCAGCACTGCAACTGCTTATAGTGTTATTCAGATACCCTCTGAATATATATGGTGAAACATGGCTCATGTATTGCTTCCTAACCAAAAATTTTCGAATGTAGCCATGGTTGCCTAGAGGATATGATCCCTGCACTGAAAAGTACTCTACGAAGTACTACAACCTACCAGAAGTGCAAAAGGCATTTCATGCCAATGTCACTGGAATACCGTATGCTTGGACCACCTGCAGGTCTGTCAATTGATTGCATCTTCCAATAATCACAACTAGTTCAACAAAGTTTTTTTCTTGGTAATAGTAATTTGTGCTGAGATTCTGTAACAATTTTCAGTGATGACTTATTTTATTATTGGAAAGATTCACCAAGGTCCATGCTTCCTATTTACCGTGAGCTGATTGCGGCTGGTCTAAGAATATGGGTTTTCAGGTACATAGATTTCTTGATTTTGTAGAAAGATGGTTTGAAACTGCATCCTTATTCTTTGATGGTTGCATTATTGCTGATCTAATAGATTCATAAATCATAATCATAATACAATGCTGATTCAGTAATATGAAACTGTCCATCAACGTGGACTTAATATTTGTATTGGACAATTTGGCAGCGGCGACGCTGATTCTGTAGTCCCCCTCACTGCGACAAGATACTCCATTGATGCACTCTATCTACCTACTGTCACTAACTGGTATCCTTGGTATGATGATGAGGAGGTTAGTCAGCAACAGTTACTACCACCCTGCCAGTTCTGTTCCCCATCCCTTTTCTATGCTTATTATTTGTTGATGGTGTGAATCATGCTTAGGTTGCTGGTTGGTGTCAAGTGTATCAAGGTTTGACACTGGTGACGATCCGAGGAGCGGGGCATGAAGTTCCTCTCCATCGTCCACGGCAAGCCTTAAAACTCTTTGAGCATTTCCTACAAGATAAGCCCATGCCTCAGCCTTTACATAGCATTCAATGCTTTTAGAATTTTCTTCCATTTAAAGTGGAAGATCATGCCACGAGGCCATCATGTTGTATAATTTGAAGTCTGTCTCCCACATTTTCTGATGAACAGATGAAATCTGTTCAAATGACAGCTGGCCACTCATCATTCTTAATTTATTCAACTATATGTTCCTAGTGACCTCAGAAATAATGCCCATCCTGTTGAATATTTCCTTTTCGGTTTATGTATACCACAAGACCAAGATGGAAATATAGTTTTTCATTTTATGAGCTTGCTTCTGTGACAAGTGATCACATGAATATCCATATATCATCGTGCATTGACGTGTTTTTTATCCGTCGTTTGGGGCATCAACTCTGTTATTGGAGTACCTTCCCAGGTGGGTTTTGCTGGCGAAATTTCCACTTGCAGGACCATCCTATACCTACGTGTGAGGATTAATTGAAGTCTTTAACGGTCGACTAAAATTTCAGGAGCGGCCGATAACTTGACGGATGAGAGCTGCTACTGCTACTGCTAGTGCTAGCTTTTGTTCAGCCTGAACATTGAACTGGGAACTCTTCTGAACAACTGAAGTAAAAAAAATAGCCGCAATTTTCGACACAATGAATTTGCCTGCAAGCATGGTACAAAAAATTGGACCGGGGGTCAACCCGCTCAGGCCGTTGGTTCACCGGTCGAACCATCGGTCTTTTATTTATTAATATTATATTTGGTTTGCATTATTTTAAATATAGAACCATCACAAATTGGTGAAAATATGCATAAATAAACTGGTATATCTATTATTATATGGCCACAACATAAAAAATAAATGTAATATGGTAACATAATAAATTCATAATGCCATATTGCCGTAGACAAATTAAAAACCGGTTCAATTCTTAAAAAACCACCACAGGTTCACCGGTTCCCTTAAAAACTGCCTGGTTCACCATTTTTTACCGGTTCGATTGCAGGGATGGTCTTTTTACTGAATTGAGCCGTCAAGGTCGCCGGTTCTGGTTTTTTCCCAGTTCAACCGTCCGTCTGGTCCTTTTTTTGTAATATGCCTGCAAGGCTGCAGTTTATTTATGCATGGTTTTTGTTTGTCGACTGCGCGAACGTCTGCAGGTAACTTCATTTATTTTTGTTTGTCGGTCATAAAGTTTGCAGCTGTAACTTATTAGGTGTTGATAATTTGATATCCTGATAGTGATATGGCCATGGTTTCCCATCAGGAGTTCTGCTTGTAAGATGATCAGAGCTCTGGTTTCACACTCACTTCGATCTTTACCAAATGCCAGAGGAGGTCATTGCTGCACTCTTAAGTTCAGTGAGAGTCAGCAAGAACTCAGCTATATTCCTCCGAAATTTCTCAACAAATTTCACCTTGGCTCCACTTCGAGAAGTCCATAAAAAAAAACTCTATTTTAGGTCCCTAGTTCAAATTCCAAGTTTTGAATTCAAATATCCATCCAAATCCTCCAAATATTTCCCAAGCCAAACACAATCCTCAAGCTCCTGTGGTTCATATTGGGCCGTTTCCTCTCTTTCCTTTCCCTTGGCCAACCATGGCCTCCTCTCCTTCCCGTGCATGCCAAGCCCAGTGAGGGCAATATGGTTACTCCGGTCCAACAAAAATATCTCGAGGTATCGGTACCTCACGGTACTAAATCGTCTCCGATCGTTGGATCTAGCTAGGCATGATGGACATTGTTAGATCCAACGATCATAAATGATTTAGTACCATGATGTACTGGTACCTCGAGATACTTTTTGTTGGACCGGAGCAACGCACCATGACATCCCGTCGATCGCCTCGTCTCCCATCAACGGATGTGCTTCTTGTTTGATCAAGCTACCTCAAACCCATAAAGATCACTTGTTCTTGTCCTAAATATGTGACTATTGGTCGTACCTTCACGTTGCTGTTTTTGCAAACTTTGAACCTTTTGACTAATGTGCGTAATTCTCATGCATTGTTTTCAGTTGCATTTTGTAGTGCTGACAAGTGAAGAAAGTGTTAATTACTACTCGTAGAAATCCCCTCAAACATGTTAATTTTGATGGTACCCTTTATCCCTGCACTGGTGGAGAAACCATCTTTCGTCGGTCGGCCGAATTCCACGATAGTCCCGGTTAAAAAGGGTAACGGGCATATTTGATCTTTAGTCCCGGTTCAAATGCCCCCCCGGGATCTTTAGTCCCGGTTGGTAACACCAACCGGGACTAAAGTCCCACCCCTTTATATATGTCTTCTTCCTCCTCCAGCCCGAGCAAGCTTCAAAATTTCTTCAAAAAAGAGGGGAGGTCATGCCAAAATTTATAGTGAATTTACTTTGGTGATTATATACAAATCGGAGGTGCCTAAAAGGTTAGCAACTTCATCCTCCAATGTTTTTTTGGTCATATTACATTTGGAGCTATGTTTTGCACACTTTTTTGTCTCAAAAATTTTGTTGTAAGTTGATGAGAGAGAAAATTTATGTGGGAAAAGAAAGAATATATAGAAATTTTGTTTATTTGCTAAATAAGGTTTTATAAAATAGTTGAGTAGGAAAATATAGTGAAAGTTAATCTTAAATAAAAGAAAACAAACTAAATTGAAAATTAAAAGAATTTAAAACTTAAAAAATAATAAATAAGAATTATTTGGTGGAATATTTTATAATTTTTGTATGAATAATGATATGTCATTATTGTATGACTGTTGAAAGAGTTTGTGATTATTTTATCATTATTGTATGACTGTCATTATTGTACGAATGATTATTTGTGTACGATTTTTTTTTCATTTCATGTAGATGGATCGGCAATAGATGTACGCTGACCAGCGGTCCAAAGAGTTTATTAACGGCGTGCATTATTTTTTGAGAGTGGCCGAAGCTAACAAGCAGAAGGGTTTTATTTGTTGTCCATGCAATAAGTGTAAGAATCAGAAGCAGTATTCTGTATCCAGGACTATTCATTTCTACTTGTTTGAGTCGGGGTTCATGCCAAGCTATAATTGTTGGACATCCCACGGAGAGCAAGGGGTTGAAATGGAAGAAGATGAAGTGGAAGACGACAATATTCCAGACTTTGCTCAGTACGCTAGATTTGAAGGAAATCAAACGGGCGAGGAGGACAGAGATGCTGATTATAACGACGTTGCGGATGATCTTGGTCAGATGTTGCAGGATGCCAAGGAGGACTGCGAAAGTGAAAAGGGGACCCATAAATTGGACAAGATGTTAGAGGACCACAGAACGTCGTTGTACCCAGGTTGCGAGCAGGGGCACAAAAAGTTGGATACCACTCTGAAGTTCTTGCAATGGAAGGCAAAAAATGGTGTTAGTGACAAGGCATTTGGCGATTTATTGAAACTCGTCGAGAACATTCTTCCGGAGGGAAACAAATTGCCCGAGATAACGTACGAGGCTAAGAAGATAGTCTGCCCTCTAGGACTGGAAGTTCAGAAGATTCACGCATGTCCGAATGATTGTATCCTATATCACGGTGAGGAGTACAAGAACGTAGAAGCATGCCCTGTTTGTAAAGCACTACGATACAAGATTAGACGAGATGATCCAGGTGAGGTTGACGGGCAGCTAACGAAGAAGAGAATTCCTGCTAAGGTGATGTGGTATTTCCCTATAATACCACGGCTAAGGCGTTTGTTCAGGAACAAGGGGAATGCTAGAATGATGCGTTGGCACGCTGAAGAATGTCAACAGGATGGGATGCTGAGACACCCCGCAGATGGTTTGCAGTGGCGAAACATCGACATAAAATTTAAAGACTTTGGAAAGGACGCACGAAACATACGGTTTGGTTTAAGTACGGATGGCATGAATCCTTTTGGAGAGATGAGCAGCGGCCACAGCACTTGGCCCGTTACGATGTGTATCTACAACCTCCCCCCTTGGCTATGCATGAAGAGGAAGTACATAATGATGCCGATTATTATTCAAGGCCCCAAGCAACCTGGTAACGACATCGATGTGTTTCTAAGACCACTGGTCGAAGATCTTAAACTGTTGTGGAAGAAGGAAGGTGTCCCCGCGTGGGACGAGGACAAACAGGAGGAGTTTAACCTACGAGCGCTGCTGTTCGTAACCATCAACGATTGGTCTGCACTTAGCAACCTATCCGGGCAGTCCAACAAGGGGTACAAGGCTGCACTCACTGTATGGATGAAACAGAAAGTACGTATCTTAAGCACTGTAGGAAGGTTGTGTACATGGGTCATCGTCGATTCCTTGCAGCAAACCACCTGGTACGGAAGAAAGGCAAGCACTTGGAACATACGGCGGACCACCGTACGAAGCCTAAACATCGCAGCGGGAAAACAATGTAAGCTATGGTTGAAGATCTTAAAGTAGTGTTTGGAAAGGGGCCTGGCAGCCAGCCTATAGAGAGCGAAGATGGTCACGCGGCGATGTGGAAAAAAAACTCCATATTTTGGGAGTTACCCTATTGGGAATTCTTGGACGTCCGCCACGCAATCGACGTGATGCACCTCACTAAGAACCTTTGTGTAAACCTTCTTGGCTTCCTAGGTGTATATGGAAAGTCGAAAGATACACTGGAAGCACGTAATGATCTGAAGCATATGGAACAACGCGGCGACCTTCACCCGGAACCAAAGGAGAAAGGCATCCATTACTTGAGTCCAGCCAGTTACACTCTTAGCAAGGCAGAGAAGGAAAGTATGTTTCAATGCTTGGAGAGCATCAAGGTACCATCTGGATACTCCACGAATATAAAGCAAATAATAAGCACGAAGGAGAAGAAGTTCACAAATCTAAAGTCTCATGACTGTCACGTGTTGATGACACAACTGCTACCAGTTATAATAAGGGGTATCCTCCCAGACAATGTCCGGGCAACAATAACAAAGCTATGTTCTTTCATGAACGCAATTTCGCAGAAGGTCATCGATCCGGATAGGTTAGAAGCCCTTCAGAATGATGTGGTGCAATGTCTTGTCAGCTTTGAGTTGATATTTCCACCTTCATTTTTCAATATAATGACGCATCTGCTTTGTCACCTAGTGAAAGAGATCGGTATTCTCGGGCCTGTGTTCCTACACAACATGTTTCCTTTCGAGAGGTACATGGGCGTTTTGAAGAAGTATGTTCGTAACCGTGCTCGTACAGAGGCAAGCATCGCCAAGGGGTATGGAACAGAGGAGGTCATTGAATTCTGCGTAGAATTTATTGAAGACCTTCGCCCAATCGGGGTACCTGAATCACGCCATGAAGGGAGACTACGGGGAAAGGGGACTCTCGGAAGGAAAGCAATAATGACGGTAGACAATAATTTATTCCGTAAAGCCCATTTCACGGTTTTACAACAATCTTCATTGGTGGCTCCTTACATCGAGGAGCACTTGGCTCTAGTTCGCGCCAGAAACATCGGTAAGTCTGATGCATGGATTACACGGCATCACATTGATACTTTCCCCGCATGGCTGCGACAACATCTCATGGGTAACGAGACGATTAACCAGCAACTGGCCTTCCTGGCGAGGGGTCCATCTGGCTCGATCGCGACATTCCAGGGATATGAGATCAATGGGTACACATTCTACACAAGAGCCCAAGACATGAAGAGCATGAACCGGAACAGTGTTGTTCGTATCGATGCCATGGGACACGATGGTACAACTGGCACGTATTACGGTGCCATCGAGGAGATATGGGAACTTGACTATGGACCTCTCAAGGTCCCTCTGTTCCAGTGCCAGTGGGTTAGGTTGACTGGTGGAGGCGTAACGATTGATGACAGTGGGATGACAACAGTTGACCTTAACAAGGTTGGATACTCGGACGAACCTTTTGTCCTTGCCAATGATGTAACGCAAGTTTTTTACGTGAAGAACATATCTAGCAAAGGAAAGAAGGGCAAAGGGCCTGACGAGCCGAAGCGCCACGTGGTTCTCCCAGGCAAAAGAAAAATCATCGGAGTAGAGGACAAGACTGACGAGGATTACGATCAGTTTGATGGGCAACCCCCTTTCACGGTGATGGTTGACCCTAGCATCCTCCTATCAAACGAAGACACCCCTTACTCACGTAGCGATCACAAGGAAGGAACAACAGTGAGGAGAAAGTACGTGCGGACAACCGTCACCGCCGATCTATTGCCGTAATTGTTGTAAACTATTTTGGATGTATTGAATATGCTAGTTATATATGATTAATTACAATTTTTAACAATTTAATATCATGCATATACTAATTATATACGATTATTAGAATTTTTAAAAGTTTTAAATCATGCATGTGGGATTTACATATGTTAGTTATAATTTTTAATAATTTAATATCATGCATATGTTAATTATATACAATTATTAGAATTTTTAAAAGTTTTAAATCATGCATGTGGGATTTACATATGTTAGTTACATATGATTAATTACAATTTTTAACAATTTAATATCATGCATATACTAATTATATACGATTATTAGAATTTTTAAAAGTTTTAAATCATGCATGTGGGATTTACATATGTTAGTTACAATTTTTAACAATTTAATATCATGCATATGCTAATTATATATGATTATTAGAATTTTTAAAAGTTTTAAATCATGCATGTGGGATTTACATATGTTAATTTGAATTTTTAAAGCATTATTTACTATTTTAGAAACATATATGCAACAAAATTCAATATTCAGTGCTATTAACTTTAGTCCCGGTTCTTAACCCTAACCGGGTTTAAAAAAGAATTTGGAAATTCAACGAAATGTGTATGAACGAGATAATTAAACTATTGTTGAACTTAGCATATATATATGATTATATATACTTGGAAACGTGAAATACATTATATGTTCCTTTGCATTTAGACTAATACATTTTTTTTGCATGTTGCAGAGAAGACGTCGTCGTCGTCGTCCCTCAAGCCGAAGTGGTAGCTAGCCCTCGAAGGAATTCGCGCAGGCAAGTGATGTAAAGATGTGATTGTTAGGGATATAATATAAGATTGTTAGATTTCTAATATAAGATTATTAGATTATTAGAGTTAGCATATGTGAGTGTTAGAGATTATTAGATTATTAGACTTAGCATATTTGAGTGTTAGAGATAGTTAGAGATTTAATATAAGATTATTAGAGGTTTAATATACGAAACTTAATTAGACTTAGCATATGTGAGTGTTAGAGATTTAATATAAGATTATTAGAGATGTAATATTCGAAACATATTTGATTGTTAGAGATTTAATATAAGATTATTAGAGATGTAATATTCGAAACTTAATTAGACTTAGCATATTTGAGTTTTAGAGATAGTTAGAGATTTAATATAAGATTATTAGAGATGTAATACAAATACACGACACTTAGACTTAGCATATTTGAGTTTTAGAGATAGTTAGAGATTTAATATAAGATTATTAGAGGTTTAATATACGAAACATATTTGATTGTTAGAGATTTAATATAAGATTTATTAGAGATGTAATATTCGAAACATATTTGATTGTTAGAGATTTAATATAAGATTATTAGAGATGTAATATTCGAAACTTAATTAGACTTAGCATATATGATTATCTACCGTACAAATACAGGACACTTAGACTTAGCATATATGATTATTTGAGTTTTAATACAAGATTAGTAGAGTGTTAATATTACGCTTAGCAAATATTTCTTCTATGAACAGATGGCTGATCGCGATGAGGAACAGATACTGTACGATACAATCGCATCGGGAAGCAGCTAGTACTGGAACGAAGAAGAGGGGAACGAGGATCCAAACCAGTACTTGAACGAGGAGGGGAACGCGGAGAGGGATGCAGAGGGGAACGAGGAGGGGAACGTGGAGAGGGATGCGGAGGGGAACGAGGAGGAGGCTAGTGGAAGTCATCCCTCCGCTGGACAGAAGAGGGCACGCGGACAACGAGGTGCCGCGAAGAAGATAGAGGGTCGGCACATCATAACTGAAGTGGACGCAGACGGCCGACCTAGTGCCCCGGCACAAGTAGCCAAGAATTTTGTACGCCACAGCGGTTGGGTTGTGAGGGATAACGTGCCTGTCAGCAAGGTGTACTGGCGCAGAACAAGGGCACGCGGGGGTGATGACAGCTTCATCCCGGAATCAGAGAAAGAGATGCTGTGGACCACAATGCTCGAGACGTTCACGCTCCCTGCGGGTACAGAGAACATAGTGAAACAGTGGACTCTTAAGAAAATGGCAGAACAGTTCCAGACCTTCAAGGGAGATCTGTACCGGAAATACATCCTGAAGGGGCAGACACCGAACTTCGACGTATTCCCGAAGCTAAGGGATCACTGGGACGAGTTCGTTGCTTACAAGACAGGTAACAAGGGCAGGCGATGATGGAAAGAAACAAAGAAAATGCCGCCAAGAAGAAGTACCATCACCACTTGGGGTCAGGTGGCTATAGCGTCGCGATGCCGAAGTGGGAGGAGATGGAGGCAAGCTTGCTTGAGAGGGGTATCGAACCGGCCACCGCTAAGTGGCCTGATCGATCGAAGTTCTGGTACTATGCTCACGGTGGAACGCTCAACCCAGTTGATGGCTCCTTGGTCTTCAGCGATCAGATACGCGAGGTTGCGTATCGACTAACGGACGCAGTGGAAGCCTCTTCTCAGGGCACGTTCCGACCCGACAGAGAGAAGGACGAGCTGTCACTCGCCCTACAGACTCCCGAGCATCCAGGACGAACACGAGGGAAAGGCGGGATTCCTTGGAAGATGGGATTCAAGGAGGACATCCACACGTATAGGAGTCGGATGAGGAGCAAGAGAGATACCGAGGCGAAGATTGCAGATCTTGAGTACAGGGTATCGAGCTACAAGCTCAGCATGCAAGAGGAGGTGGCCCAGAAGGTGGATGAACGCATGGCAGCACATCGGTCACACGATCCCCAGCCGTACATACCTCCTCCAATGGTCAGCCCATCAGGCAATCGTAGCAGTTGCGCCTCAACGGGGCAGGTAGTATCACATAGCATGGACGCCATGCAAACCCAGGATGAAACCACCTGCCCCGTTGATGAGATCACGCATCGGACACCATGTGAGCTGCATATTCCCTTCAAGAACTTATCAATCAAGGTATGCTCGATGTAATATATGATTTTTGACTCGTACGTTCCGCAAGTTGCTGCTTAGGTTGATTACTAATAGATAACCTCTCATCACGTGAAGGTGGCGTCGGGAATGGCCATCCCAACGGACATTTCAGGGACTTACCACTGTAGGCCGATTCCAGCAGGATACTCGAGGGTCGAAGTTGAGCTGGTGGAAGCCATGTACGAGGACCTCGAGTTGGACTATCCAGGAGGAGACGGTGAGACGCATCTACGAGACACAAGCCACGCCATTATACTATGGCGCAAGCGGTACATCATCCTCCTTGGGCGACAAGCGGCGTCTCGTGCACCATCTCCTCCGGCTCCGCCGTCTCCTCCTGCACCATCTCCTCTGGCTCCTCCGCCACCTCCTCCTGCACCATCTCCTCCGGCTCCTCCGCCACCTCCTCCTGCACAATCTCCTCCGGCTCCGCTGTCTCCTCCTGCACCATCTCCTCCGGCTCCTCCGCCACCTCCTCCTGCACCATCTCCTCTGGCTCCTCCGCCTCCTCCTCCACCGTGTCCGCCTGCACCTCCCAAGACAAGGTCTCGCCAAGCTCCACCTCCTGCCAGCACAAGGGCAACGAAGAAGGCCAAAGTTGAGACCACCAAAAACAAGGAGCCGCCGTACGGTTGCAGTCAAGAGGAGCTTGACGCTTATGTGGCAAGAGAAGTGAAGAGGCAACTCAAGCCTCGGAGTCCTGAAAAGAAGATACCTATTGACCCGAGCGTGAAGAATTTCTTCAAGGGAATGTCCACCGCAAACAAGGAGGCCTTAAAGCTATCGGACTATGACCGAACACTTAGGAAAGCCTATTACAAGAAGTCCAAACCAGTTCCTCAGCTTGGAGAACAACCACACCAAGTGACCGGCGAAGACTTTGGCATAACGGATTTCATTTCGGACACCGGTCTAACCATGGCTCAGTTGGTTGGAGGCGCACCAATCCCGAAGGCGGAAGTGGCATACAAGTTTGAACTCGGTAAACCGCTTGTCAGGCCTGAGCAGCTGCAGTCCCTACCGACACAAATGTACAAATTCCATGAACGGTACATGGAAATGAGCGCCAATGGTAGAGAGATGTTCGGAGCGAGGATCAGAAACCCCGACTTCTTGCAAGGAGAAGATGTTCTATGGATCCATTTCAAGGATGTCTTCGATCTGTACCATCGGGACGCCCTCGACGTCTCTCTTCTGAGCACATGGATTTTGTAAGTATCTTTGAGTTCGATTTGTTTCGTTCAATAATTAGCTCCTGGCATATATGTAAGCAATAATAATTTCCTTTCATTGTTGTAGAATGGAGATTCAAAGGGCCCGACGGCGGAGGGTTTACGATACTGGGTTCATCGACCCTCGGAAAATCAACACCGAAATGCTCGACAAGTACGAGAAAGACACAGAGGACAATCTCGTCCATCTCCTAACGCAGCAGCATTACAAGACGTTCATACTATTGCCGTACAACACAGAGTGAGTTTTTATTGTCGTTCGAACAAATTTCATTCCCATACATATCACATGTACATTCTGATATTTATCTCATCTCACGCATATTCCAGATTCCACTGGGTCCTGTTCTTTTTCGACTTGGACGCATGCAGAGTCACTGTGTACGACTTAATGAATAAAGAGGAGAAGGTTTTTGACAAGGTCTTCCAACTGATAGACAGGTAATATAATGCCATCTATTCCAAAGTCGCGGGACTCTGTTGCTATTATGTTGATCTCGGGTAATATTTAATTAATCATAGCTTGCAACTGCACATGTAGGGCTTGGGATCGGTTCCGTCAATTGATCCGCGGGACTTGGAAAGAAAAACTTGGACGGATGTTTCATTTTCCAGTGAGTACATGCATGATCCAAAATTATATTGAATTGAATCTCTAGTTACAGTTAATATAAAGAGTATATTAAATCTCTCATCGTTTCTCATGTAGTGTGCAAAGCAGGACAAGGGAACTAACTTATGCGGCTACTACGTATGCGAGTTTGCCCACTGCCTATCAAACCAAATATACACCACACAAGAGCTCGACGTACGTATACATAAACCATTCAAAATTTCATTGCATATCGATTTGTTAAGTTGTTTATTAATTTCATATATTGATATGTCATTATTTTTCGAATGATAGCATATTCACATGAGGGAAAAACTCCCACACAAGGATTTTATCACGGCTGTTCAAGAACAACTGATGGGGTTCATCAACGAAGAAGTCCTTAATCCCGATGGTGAATTCTACTACGACGGATCGACAATTCGTAACGGCGGTCCTTCCTCTTCTGACGTAATGCAGGCGTCGAAGTCGTAGCTATAGCTAGCGAGCAAATGAATTGTACTATACATGCATGTATATATATATATTTATATATGTACGTACATTTACTTTAGTGTTAATATATATTTTGGTAACATATATGTACATAAAATGTTAAGTGCTTTAAATAATAAATATGTGTGTAATATATGTATTTATACATATATACATACGCATATATATATATATATATATATATATATAAAATCAACCATGCAGCAAACAGGGCCATGCAAATAAAAAAAAATGGTACATAGATCTTTAGTCCCGGTTCGTGTTACCAACCGGGACTAAAGATCTCTATCTTTAGTCCCAGATTCGTAATCCCGGTTGGACAACCGGGACTAAAGGGGGGTTACGAACCGGGACTATAAACGATTTCTCCACCAGTGCTGATACCAAGAGTTAGGTGAGGATGCTTTTGGAGACTTTTGAGAAGTGCAATTATTAGGTCTCAGATAAGCTAAAAGGGTATGAAGATTTGCTAGTTTTTAGATGCCTCGCTTATTTCCCCTATGTTGATAAGTTGATTGCTCAGCTTGTTTCCTCCTTTTCCAGGCACTAAACTTCACCAATGGTTAATAAACGGCAAAATTGAGGGAAAGCAGGTGCAGGTATAACAGTCGATGGCATGATATAGTAGGATTGTACAGAATACTCATATGATATGATATATGTAAGTAAGCTTGGCTATAGCTCTGATTAGCAAAGGCCGAGATGTTTATTCCATTATCTAATAAAAATGTAAGTAAGAATCTTTCAAAAGAAGAAGTATTGCACAGATCATTTAAACAGAATCTAAACTACGAACCAACAAGAATGTTAATATGGTGTACTGGCTTACCACTACAATCTTGAAACTAGAACCAACAAGTGTGTTAGTATGTTAGTTATATTCTTCTGGTGCTCCAGGGCCGTGCATACTGCGGACCGAATTTATCTAGAGCTACAAACATAAAGTTCCACGTAAAGAAGGCAGTTCCTATGATGAATGTTGCAGCTATCGATGGTGAGGCACCAAGATCATCATAACCGTTGTTAATTCCCGCATCGAGGTAAATTCCTCCGACGATGCTAGCGCGATATCCGAGCTCTGAAAAAACTTTGAATCCCCAATCTGCATCCGGGTCTCCAACTCGAGGCATCCTACGAGGAAAAAAGAGAAGTGTACAAGCAATTGTGTTAGATTAGTTACTGTGTAATTGATTGATGGACGCAGCTTCCAATGCGGTGGAGAGATTGTATTTCATACATGGTAAGTGCTGTGATTTTTTTCTATTAGAACCAGATGACAAAACCAGGTTCGTTAAGTGCTGTAGTTAGGATTATAGCAATGGGTAACGATTTGCTTCACAATATTGCATCATGCTCAAAGAAAATCATCAAAGACCGACCTTCTAGCAACTTAATTACATGGATTGATCTTAAGCACGAAGGTATACAAATTATTCCTGAGATCGAAAAGGGATATAGCCAAATCTGTAACCTCACCTTGTGAACGGAGCTAGCGGCGGCGGCGGCAGGCCGGCAGCTACCGAGGCGAGAGGCGAGGGAGGAATCGTCGTGGATGTATAGGGGCAGCTGCATATATATTGGCCGTATGGTCCGTGGAGTCCATTGACAAGTCGATACGGGAAAGTCTTTTTAGCCACCACAGGATTGCTCTAAGATTCGGATGTACTCCTTCAATATCAAGCAGTATTTTAGGTGGTCCATGTATTTGCATTTTCTATGGACTACTGTAGCTTAATAGAATTAATAGAATACTCATATCAATAAGTTACAACTTCTTTTCCGAAAGCCGATCTCGAAAGAATTTTGAGGTTAAACGTGGTTGGCCCTGAAAAACATGCAGGTCCCTCATCCCGATTGGGAAATTCTTTATGCAAGCTGCCAGATGCAGGTCCCTCCTGGGAGAGTTAAACGTGCTTGGCCCTTTACAACTACAACGCGCGGATACGCCGGCTGCCGCAGCGGGCGCCGCGACTCCTGCCTCCTCCATCATCTCCTTCTGGGTGGTCGACTCCGGGATCGCCTCGCTCGCCGCCAGCGCCACGCCGCCACGGGAGCGGAGCTGCAGGTGGATGCGGAGATCGGCGAGGACGCGGGTCATGCATGGTATGGGGCCGGGTACGCAAAGTTGACAAGCTCTCAACTCCCGGAGGCTTTTTTTCTGCACCTAGCTGCAGTGGCTCACTGCACCTAGCCCCATAGTCGTTGGATCTGTTTTAAGATCGTGCTGTATTTATAGACTTCCTTTGTAATACGGGCTTGGTTATGTACAGCTAGTAGACACAACCGCCCCTCCCCTATACCCCTCTCCCCCTTCTTCCTCCCTTTTTTCTCTTCCTACTACACCATAAATATTTAAATTTAAATTCAGAATTGAAACGGGTATGTAAATTTTGACTTATAAACTTTGGGTCTATAAACTAATATTTGAATTTAAATTCAAATTTGAATCGGGTATGTAAACTTTTGACTTATAAACTTTGGGTCTATAAACTTTAGGTATATAAACTTTAGATGTATAGAAATACTATATATAAAAATATTTGAATTCAAATTCAAATTTGAATCGGATATAATTCAAATTCAAATTTAAATTGGGTATGTAAACTTTTGACTTATAAACTTTGGGTCTATAAACTTTAGGTGTATAAACTTTAGATGTATCTAAATACTATATATAAAAAATATTTGAATTCAAATTTAAATTTGAATCGAATATATTTCAAATTCAAATTTGAATCGGGTATATAAACTTTTGATTTATAACTTTTGGGTCTATAAACTTTAGGTGTATAAACTTTAGATGTATAGAAATACTATATATAAAAAATATTTGAATTCAAATTTAAATTTGAATCGGATATATAAACTTTTGATTTATAAACTTTGGGTCTCTAAACTTTGGGTCTATAAACTTTAGGTGTATAAATTTTAGGTGCATAAATTTACTAAAATAGAAAAGTAATGCGGTGTCAAAAAAGAAAACGTGGAGGGAGGGAGGGGAGAGGGGTGGCGATCGCTACCCGATCACCCTTGCGATCGATCGCCCATTAGAGTTTCCGGACACAAATGTACGTAAACACTTGAATCTGAGGTAGATTGAAGTGAAGAGAGTCTTGGATTTATTTTTTTAGTGCAAACAACATTGCTGGTAGATGCATAAGTTCATTCAGAACACTTGAATTATGTAGCAGCAAGCACATTATTCTGATACTTTGTGTGGATCTTAACATAACTGACAAAATATAGCTAATGATCAATGATCATCGAAGAGTAACACATCATTGTTTTGGGAGAATCTTGATTCCCTTGATTAGTAGCCCTCTCTTCCACAGCCCACCATCATACTCAAACATTGATATCTCAATCTCTCCCTTCTGCCCCTGCTGGGTTTTCACCTCCCCGACCTTGAGCTCTAGCCATTTCATCCTGATCTTCTCCTCAAGATTCTCTTTACGCTGCTGGACTGTTCCATCAGGGAACTTGAGCTGAAGGTTCACTGGGACAGACCACCCGTATGCAGGATCAATAAGCATTACTTCAAAGAGAACCTCATAGGTGGCTCCTGGTGTAAGAGAGGACAGTTCAAGCTTCCCATGGATCTCTAACCAGCAGACGTTCTGCAGCGACGGCACTTCGATCTGGGTGTCAGTGTCAGCATCACTGCTGTTGCGTTGACATATCAGATTCAGAACAATGAAAGAAGTATGCCTAATTCCTGATACAAAACCTAATCTGCCTTCTGTTATTCACAATAATGCTTCTTAAATAATAGTACCTTCCTTCTTTCAGAGGTTCCCAAGTCCAGAATCTGGGGTCTTCACTCCAAGTGATGGACAAGCCTCTGGGAAACAGCATGAAGCAGTTGTTCCTAGTTCTCTCATCCACCCAGTACTTCTGAATTGCAGCAAGTTTGCAACCAACGTAAACTATGTTCAGAGAACCAAAAACTTACAAGAGCCCATATCAGTTGTAATGTTCAGAAGCAAAATTTTTGCAACCTTTGTTTTCCCTGCCAAGAAGATGCCGGTGTAGATCTGATCTTCCAGTGAAGATGCAGTAAAATCCTTCTCGGCAACAATCTCTTGGAACATGTGAAGAGCTGGTGCTCTCTTTGATTGGGCCTGGTTGCTACCAGAACTGGAAGCGCTGCTTGCCACCGCCATGGCGTTGCCGTTCCCAGAGAAAGAAGAGTTAGAAGGCGCCTCTTCCCGCGATGGCGATGCCCCCATTGTAAGTTCTCTCTGAACTTCTCCTGTAGTTCAAGTTCAAGAGCTGTTCAGACTTCAGACGACTGTGATATATGTAGAGGAAGAAGAGCTCAAGACCAGAACAGCTGAGCCAGTTTTTTTCTGAGCTGAAATGGAGAAAGAATTTACACTTTTATTGGCCTTTTCGCCTGCCATGCTTGGAGTAGAAAATTTCATCAAACAAGATGGCATCAAGATTAGCGGTGGAGAAAAGCAGGAGGAAATAAAAGCTCCTTTTTCAGCAAGCTTTTGAGCATGGAATCTGGTTCGAGATGATGAATTTGGCGTGCATCCAGAAGATGCTAGTTCTAGAGAATCTACCTTTCGGTTGAGGAAGGAACACGGTATGGGATTCTGCAGAGGAGAGACACCAAACTTTGAAGTTCGAATCAGGGGTTCATGATCTACTTCAGTTTTTCTTTGCTCAAAAACAGTATACTACTACTTCAGTTTTTTTTTTTTTTTTTTTTTGCCAGGCTGAAAGATTGGCCGGCCAGAAAACCTATTTGAAACAAAAGAGTGCCTGATATGCTCGTGCGGCCCAAAGCCCATAAGAGAATATAAGATCCTGAACCAAAAACCCTTGGCCTCTTAGATAGCCGCCACTAGTTTCTTTCTCAGAATCCGGGTGTATTGGAGGCAGCAGGAGGAGGTTGTCACAATTGGATCTGCATGTACAGTGTTTGATCTGGGACGCGACGATGAACCGGCAGTTTGTGTACATCAGTACATGGTGCCTTACTGCTGCAATCGTGGGCCGCAACAACGACAAGATCGTCAGTATGGACGACGTGGCCGGCCGCTGCATCCTCTACGACATGGCCGCGCACGCCATCCACTCGCTGCCCAGCCTGCAAAAATCCGAGAACAAATTCGGATACTGATCCGTGTCGCTCACCGTCGGCGATAACCTGTACCTGTACGTCATCCAGGAGTACCCTCGTTGTGCTCAGTGCTTTCAAGCTCTTGTCCACTGCAAAACCCCCGGGTCGCGCGAGGAGGACGAGAACTGTAGCCGCTTGTCGTGGCGCACCCAACCGCCGCCGCCGTACGTGAATTCCCTCGCCTACGAGCACCGTCACGGCGGCGACATCGCCGCCCAGGCGCCTACGCGGCAGTTGGCGACAAACACATCGTGGTGTCCGCGGATACGAGGTACTACGAATCTTTACGGATCGATGACAAGGCTGCAAAGATCAGACTTGGAGTTCAAGCTACTTGTGTCAACTATCCATTCCAAGATTCTTGTTTTTGTTTCAAACACAAACTTGAGTTCAGGCTAGTCTTTGATGCAAAGAGGATTGGCATCGGCTTTGCGCCACCAACAATCAACGATGCAAGCCTAACTGAATGGTGGATGGCGGCGAGACTGAATTTTCGGACGGGCTATAGGGACATTTTCGACAGCGTCTTAGCACTAACCTGCTGGTTCCTGTGGAAGGAGCGCAATGCGCGAGTGTTCGAGCAGAAATTTCGAAGCACAGAGCAGCTAGTGAGCGAAATCAAGGAAGAGATCCTAAGGCCCTGTTTGATTCAGTTTAGAATTATTATAATCTAGCTTATTAGGAGTAAGCTGAAACAAACAAGTAGATTATTATAACAGATTATTATAATCTATAAGCCAGATTATTATAATCTAATAAGCTGCTCTAGAGGAGCTTTTTTGAGATTATTGAGTGGCTAAAGACCCACTACCCCTAGATACTTGAGAAAAATTACCCACGTATGCCATCAATCGAACAGATAGCTGAGGGCATTATAAACTTTAGCCTTTCAAACCCAATAATTCATGCCTCCAATAATCCAGACAAACAAACAACTCACAGTTTATTCTATGTCGGCTTATTATAATTCAGCTTATATTAATCTGGTTTAATAATCTACATTATAATAATTATAAGCTGAAACAAACAGGGCCTAAGTCGGCAGGATTTTTCACCACTTGTAATGGCGATAATGATTAATCTGTAATCCCTGTAGCATACAACTATAGCTTACATGGTTTTGTTTGGGGTTGTTTCCCCCAATCATTTCGACAGCATATTGTTGTTGTAAGCTTCTATTGTAATGATCCTTTCTCCCAATCTTAATGAAATTGGTCGACCGACCCGGCAAAAGTTCAGGCTAGTCAACTATCGATTCCAAAAATCTTAGTTTTTCTTTCAAACACGTGAGATTCTCACAGCCGTCGCTCAGGAATCGGACGGCTCCAGTTGAAACGGGGGAGGCAAGTCTCAACGTTCTCAACGTTGACCATATGGCGATTCGTCAAACCTTCCCATGCGCGAACAGTCCGCGTCTATACGCACTCGCCGCCACCGCCGCCGCCGCCGCCGACGAATCAGTGAACATGCCGTGCCGTGCCGCCGCTCGCCGCGCCGTCTCCGCACTGCGATTAGGTCAGACTCGGTGCCTCTTCCCTTTCTTTTTTCTGAACTCCGAATCCCCAAATTTGTGATTGTTCCGCGCTCCGATTCATGCGCTGTTTGTTCTAAGGTGGTGTTTAGTTGGAGGGACTAAAGTGGGGTTAAACTTTAGTCCCTCTCATAAAAATATAAGTCTCTATGAGAGGGACTTATGTTCCCTCGTGTTTTTAGACACCCCCTAAATCGACATGCGGGGGCCCTTCTAGGCTTAAGAAACTGTAAGTTTTTGGTCGGACTGGAACAAAATAAACACGCATAGGATAGATTTTACGTTTTGAGGTTAGAATTTCACCTGTTTTGGATCAGTAGGGCGGTATAGGATCGAGCCGTTTTGGTGTGGGGATTCTCTTGTTTATAACGACTGATATATTTATTTATTTTTGAACTCTATAGGGAGGCGAATTCGATTCTCTCAAAAGTGGAGCAGCTTCTGCGATTCCAGTAACAAGAACCGACGGCCATGGCCGACGAGGCTGTAATAATCTATTCATTCATGCATTCTTCCATATTAGAGTAATTGCACATTATCGTTAATTGTTGATTTCATTGATTAATAATCTGTTCCATTGTTGTTGTGCATCTGATTCCGCTGCATTACGACCTGCCTCGTGTAGATTTTCGTGCCTCTTTTACCTTTTCCCACCTTACTATGTTGGCAATATACTATATGGCACTCTTACATGATGATTAACGTGTACTGGTTTGGAGTGTCTGTGTGTATCTTTCCCCATGCTTTCTGGATCTGAAAGGATTCTTGACTTGCATCCTCCATTAATAACCGCGAGACGTATTTTTTGAGCCTAATTAATCCGTCATTAAAACATATAGGTTACTGTAGCATTTATGGCTAATCATGGACTAATTAGACTCAAAAGATTTGTCTCACGATTTCCCCCTTAACTGTACAATTAGTTTTTCTTTTAATCTATATTTAATGTTCCATGCATACGTCCAAAGATTCAATGTGATGTTTTTGGGAAAAACTTTTGGGGAACTAAATAGGGAAGTGCTAAAAAAGTGAAAAGCCTTGTCCTGTCGCCTTGTTGTGTGCGTTGAGAGCAAGTTTAATAGTATAGCTCACGATCGATGATTAGCCTATATTAGTCAACATTTATAATAGGTTAACATATATAATAAATTAACCATAAGATTCAACTGATTTTCAGAAGACTCATAGGCCTTGTTTAGATTCCAATTTTTTTTCTTCAAACTTTCAACTTTTCCGTCACATCGAACTTTTCTGTACACACAAACTTCCAACTTTCACATCGTTCTAATTTCTTCAAACTTCCAATTTTGGCGTGAAACTAAACACAACCATATACCGTATTCATTTCCCCCATTATGAATGAAACCGGTCATCTCACTTTTTTCTTAAAAGAGGAGTAAATTTACGAAATTATAGTTACTTTTACTAAACTATTACCAAACTATAGATTTAAAGATATACTCCCTCCGTTCCCTAATATAAGGGATTTTGACATTTTGCTTGCACTGTTTGACCATTCGTCTTATTCAAAAAAAATTTAGAATTATTATTTATTTTATTTGTGACTTATTTTATTATCTAAAGTACTTTAAGCACAACTTTTCGTTTTTTATATTTGCACAAATTTTTTGAATAAGACGAGTGATCAACAGTGCAAGGAAAATGTCAAAATCCCTTATATTAGGGGGCGGAGGGAGTATGTCACATAACTATAAATTTAACGTCAAATTTATTGTAAAACTGCAGATTTAAGATATCGTATTGAATAAAATTATCAAAAACTATATATTTTTAGAGTTTATATCCATAGCACTGTTGATGTTACAAAAGTTATAGTTTTGTGATAAAACTAATGTTAAATCTGTAGTTTTATGATACAATACCCTAAATCTGTATTTTTCATGAAAAGATATGGTGTTGAATATGTAGTTTTGTGATATGTATTTATAAATACTACCTCTGTCCCAAAATAAGTGCAGCTATGGGAATCCGTGTCTAACGTTTGACCGTCCGTTTTATTTAAAAAATTTATGAAAATATTAAAAAAAATAGTCACACATAAAGTATTATTCATGTTTTATCATCTACTAACAATAAAATACTAATCATAGAAAAATTTCGAATAAGATGAACGGTCAAACGTTGGACGTAACCAGTGTAAAACTGCACTTATTTTGGGACGGAGGGAGTATGTAGTTTTATAATAAATTAATCAAGTAACTGTAGTTTCTTGAAATTTACTATAAGAAATTCGCCTTACTTTTGAGATTTGGAAAGCTCAAGGGCAAAAAGGTCTGCCTATCAACAGCTTACAGTTACAGGTGGCATCTGGCAAGAGGGCACCAAACTCTTGTACTGGTACTGTACAAGAAACTCTTGCACTGCTCCATTGTCCCTTGTCTCCATGCTTGGTTGCAGAAAAGGTAGTCAGCCGGGTGTTGTGCTGCTGCTCCTCTGTTCCGTTCCCATGCATGGACGGATGGACCAATGGACCGACGGACGTACGGTCAATGTCAAGACTCAAATCAACGGTCATTCAGCCTGTGACAGTGTAATGTACCGTAGTACACTTGTACACTTAGGAAGTGTTTAGTTTTCGTTGAGTATAAAGTTTTTAAAGTATCCCGACGTATATTTAAAGTATTAAACGTAGAATAATAACAAAATAAACTATAAATTCCGTCTATTTGCAATTTACAAACAGAATCTGTAATTTATTTTATTATTAGTCTATTTTAATACTTTAAATGTGCGTTCGTATACTTTAAAAAAAGTTGGCTGTAGAACTAAACACAGCCTGCCTTAGGGCATCCACAATATACACTAGAAAGTAACCTTAGACATTAAATACTGCTACAGTACAACGCATTTAGCATTGTGGAGTCAGACCACAAGTCCGATGCAACCAAAGTACACCTTAAGCTTAAGGTGTAGCAACAAAGCTATAAAATACAATACTTTTACTGTTTTTCTGTGCACACCAATAAAATATATATGTCAGTTACTAAACACAGTAACGAGTACTACTAGCCGTTGCTGCTCTTCCATTTGAGTTGCTCATTTGGTCTCCTAGCCGTTGTCTTCCTCCAGCATTCTTCTGCTGCCTACAAAAGGAGGAACAAGTGAGATGAACAACAATTTTTGATCTATTCAGTTTCCCCACATACTAAATGGAGCCTTTCAAAGGAAACTTCTCAAACCTCCTCAACCAAGGTTCCTCAAGCCAAGCAACAAATAGTGAGGCCCAAAACTCCCTTTCTACCCAATTTCCCACAAGTTATCCCCAAAACTTCAGACCTAGTTTTCTCCAAAATTTCCATCCTTTTGGTCCTCCATGCAACTACCAGCCATATCGACACCCTCCAATCTTTCAAGGTGCTCAGCAACAAGAATATTATGGGCAACCTACTCCAGGAAGCTTGGAAGGTTTTCAACTTCAAGAAAATCTAGTGCACTCATCTAACCAAGCATTTGGATTTGCAGCCAATAGATCACAGTTTGGTATGCAATATAGTACTTCAATTGGGGCTACAGCCAACACTTCTTCTCATGGATCAGCTTCTCCATGTCATACAAGACATAATGAGAAAGAAGTAGTTGAGGTTGAAGAGGCAAGTGATAGCAGTGAAGAAGGAAGAAGAGGGACACGCATCAATTGGACTGAAGATGACAATATACGACTAATGAGTTCTTGGTTGAACAATTCAGTTGATCCCATCAAAGGCAATGACAAGAAATCAGAACAATATTGGAAGGCTGTAGCTAGAGAGTTCAACAGCAATATGCCTAGCAATGGAAACAAAAGGAACCCCAAGCAATGCAGAACACATTGGGACAATGTCAAGAGAGATGTCACTAAGTTCTGTGGATTTTATTCTAAAGCTAGAACTACTTTCACAAGTGGGTATTCTGATGATATGATAATGGAGAAAGCCCGTGAATGGTACAAAAAGCACAACAACCAAAAACATTTTGGAGTATATGTGGAAAGATCTTAAAGATCAACCTAAATGGCGTAGAGTCCTTGAAGAGAGTAGCCATAATAAGAGGAACAAGATTTCTGAACCAGGAGCATATACTTCATCGTCGAACCAAGACACAGAGGAGGAAACAGAGCGCAAAGAGAAGCGCCCTGAGGGGCAGAAGGCAGCAAAACAGCGGCAAAAAGGAAAAGGTGCACCATCACCTTTAGGGGATAAGTCAAGTCAAAATATGGTTCTCTTTCACGAAGCTATTACAACTAAAGCAGCAGCATTGCTAAAGGCAGCAGAAGCAACACTGATTGGAGCAGAAGCAAAAAAAGAGAAGGCGATTGCAAAAAGAGAGAAGGCAAGGGCAGAAAAATACCAAATGTATTTAAAACTGATGGAGAAGGATACATCAACCTTCAGTGAAGCAAAACTGAAGAGACATGAAAATGTGTTGGACCAATTAGCTAGAGAACTTGCTGAGGAATAAATGACCAGCAAGCAATGTTAGCAATTATGCTTATTTTATAATGTCAGTATTCTTGTCATATATTAAAATTATGTACTGTGTTGATGCTTGTACTGTGAACCTATTTGTATTGTACTATATTATGGTAATTTGTATAAATATTGTGTATTACAGCTATGGAATGAAACTACAATATCCTTATTACTTGAGAAATCACCTTTTCACATGGATCTAGTTGGTGTTGATGTTTTTCCTTCCATCCATGACCAATCTGTTTTTTTTTCTCCACCTGAATACATATGAGCAATAATTAATAGAGAACAAAAGCAAGAGGGATGTTGACAAAACCTAGGAAAATATAGCTGTTGTAAAAGACTGACAAAAGCAAGAGCTAGCTGTTAGGATATTGACAAAACCCAGGAAAATATAGCTGTTGTAAAAGACTGACAAAAGCAAGAGCTAGCTGTTGGGATAAATATTGACAAAAGCTAGCAAAATATAGCTGTTGTAAAAATCTGACATAAATCTAGTCGTTGTAAAATGTATCATCTACAAATAGGTAATGTAGTTCAGCAGAACAACACCCATTCTCATTTTGTTCAACTTCATCTCAACAGCCTTCCCACTTTAAAAAAAAAATGTCCAGCGAGTCACCACATCAATCTAGTGAGTCAGATGATTCCAGCTCTAGTGACTACCTTGAAGAGCTGATTTTGGAAGAAATCAATGATCCTATGGAAGCTGAGATTGAAGATGAGATTGAAGCTCAACTTCAAGCTCAAATGCAAGCACAACAAGCTGGTCATTCTAATCGTCGTGGGGGCTACAAACGAAGGTACATCAATAGAGATCACCAAGACGACCACAACAGATTGTTTGCAAAATACTATTCCAACAATCCTTTATATACCGATGATCAGTTCCCGTAGAAGATTTCGCATGAGAAAGCATCTATTTTTGCACATTGTTGAAGCTCTTGGCATTTGGTCTCCATATTTTCGTTTGCGAAGAGATGCATTTGGCAAGGTTGGTCTATCACTGTTGCAAAAATGCACAGCTGCCATACGCATGTTGGCATATGGTACACCAGCTGACCTTATGGATGAGACTTTTGGGGTTGCAGAAAGCACAGCAATGAAATGCATGATAAATTTTGTTCAAGGTGTTAGACATATATTTGGTCAGCAATACCTTCGCAAGCCTAATGAACAAAATATCCAGTGTTTACTTCAACAAGGAGAGGCTCATGGGTTCCCTGGCATGTTGGGTAGTCTTGACTGCATGCATTGGGAGTGGCAAAATTGCCCGGTTGCATGGAAGGGACAATTCACACGTGGTGATTATGGTGTACCCACTATCATGCTTGAAGCAGTTGCATCTGCTGACCTATGGTTTTGGCATGCATTTTTCGGTGTTGCTGGTTCAAACAATGATATCAATGTGTTGGATCAGTCACCATTGTTTACTGCAGTGCTACAAGGAAGAGCTCCTAGTGTTCAATTTACTGTCAATGGGACAGAATATAACATGGGATACTATTTAGCTGATAATATTTATCCAGAGTGGGCTGCATTTGCCAAATCAATTACTAGACCTCAAAGTGACAAGGCTAAATTGTATGCACAACGCCAAGAATCAGCAAGGAAAGATGTGGAACGAGCATTTGGGGTTTTGCAAAAACGTTGGGCCATAATTCGCCACCCAGCACGGCTTTGGGAAAGGGATGAACTAGCTGATATCATGTATGCATGTATTATTTTGCACAACATGATAGTTGAGGATGAGAGAGACGATTATGACATACCTGATGACAACACATATGAACAATCACAATCTTCTGTACAACTAGTAGGACTCGACCATGGGCCAATCCATGGATTTGCAGAGGTCCTAGACGCAGACATGAATATTCGCGATCGAACAACCCATCGACGTCTAAAGTCAGATTTGATGGAGCACATTTGGCAGAAATATGGTGGTCAACAACAACAAAACTAGAGTTTATTTGTGTTATGAAACTTGTGTTCTTTTTTCCATTTTTCTTTCAGTCGTCCAATTTATTCTTATTAGTAACTGAGACTCTTTATTTTTTCATGCACTAGGAGTAATGTACCAGTACCATTGCCTTAATTAGTCAAGCACAAGTCATATTGAAAATATCATGTTTTTTTTTGTCATTTTTTTTAATTTCAGATCTGTTGGAGCACAACTAAACACTCTATGAAAATTCCATCGGGATCGAAATCAACGATTCACATGATGCATACGTACAAACAGAAAAAGAATCTGTAGTAGCAGCACTTGCACATATTTGATGACAAATTTAATCGTAGCAGCAGCAGCAGCACTTGCACAAACAGATATAAATTTAATCACCGGGCAAACCAAAAGCAAGAAGAGATTCCACAACACGGAAAAGGAGAGGCCACGGAATCAATCACCTTGTCTCTAACGCAGAACTCACGGACGATGTAGGCGAAGTTGAGGGCGGTGACCGTCTAGTAGGTGCTGATGGTTGAGAGCAGCTTCAAGTTTGTGGCACGGACGAGACAGAGAAGCACGCGTCGACAGCGTCACGGCCGGAGTAGTTCGCGCACGCAGCGTCATCGATGGGTGAGGCCGCACGCGGCAACGTGGCACCGAAGCCACGGCACAGCGAGGTCACAGCCGAAGGAGGGGAGGCCGGGAGGAGCAGCGACGTTGGCGCAGCCACGGGGGGAGCAATCGTCGGAGAAATTGGGGATCCAAT
Source organism: Oryza meridionalis (assembly GCA_000338895.3). NCBI lineage: Eukaryota > Viridiplantae > Streptophyta > Magnoliopsida > Poales > Poaceae > Oryza > Oryza meridionalis. The sequence goes on from CM002524.2 coordinate 2,805,784, forward strand.
GCATGCGCTGTGGGAGAATTTGGGGATCGAGCGGAGCGACGAAGAGAGGAATTGGGGATCTGAGGCGGAGGAAATGGGGATCGGACAGAGTAACAGTGGATGAGGATTTTTTTCACTCGCGCGAACAAGCAGATGGTTAGGAGTGATCTGTATTCTTTTTCTCCCGTGGGGCCCAGCGGGACCCACCTTATTTCCATCAAACAAGCAGTATCATTGTAGAGATTACCTTAACTATTGCTACCTGTGGATGGGCCCACTCTTGCCATGCATTTTACCATATACATTGGCCTTGCCTTTACAAATAAAACGTACCCGACGCGTGCTTTCTGTACACCGCGCCAAGTTTCTGACACCACACACCCGCAACTCCGCAAGTGCCTGCCTGCGTGCAATGCACGGGGAGGGGAGGGAGCTGAGGCCTGAGGTAGAGTTTCGAGAGTTTTTTGCTCGCTCGCTAGGCGTGGTCCACCTGGCCGGGCTAGTTTTCACTATCAAAGGCTGTCTCCCCCTATAACCTGACCAGTGACCACAGCCATCCTTTCTGCATGCAATCACCACCGCACCACTCTACTGTAGTAGTACTTCACGTTGGAATATGCTGTTAACGATTGGTAGTGACTCTTCACGTTGTACTATTAAGGCTATATTTAGTCACTTTCAAACTTTAAAAAATTCCGTCACATCAAATATATATTTAGATATATGCATAAAACACTAAATGTGGACGAGAAAAACCAATTGCACAGTTTATATGTAAATTGCGAGACGAATCTTTTGAGCCTAATTACGTCATGATTTGACAATGTGGTGCTACAGTAAACATTTGCTAATGATGGATTAATTAGGCTTAATAGATTCGTTTTACAGTTTACAGGCGAAATCTGTAATTTGTTTTATTATTATTCTACGTTTAATACTTTAAATGTATGTCCGTACACTTCAAAATTTTTACACCTAAACAACTAAACATGGCTTAAGTATAAACCATAACCTTAGTTTAAAAATAGTTGGTTTAATTTTAGTAATAAACTTTTAGAGAGTTTATTGATAATAATGAAACTAAAAGGCCCTCGCCTGTTGGGAAATGAGAAAATTGGCATAATACCATTGTCAAAACAGGGTTTCGCCAAAATACCACTATGCGCTGGGATTCGTCGAAATACTATTCTCAATTGAGGGCTTCGCTGAAATAACATTTTCTTCCAATTCTCTCTTTCCTCTCATCTTTGTGACCAAAATACCCCTGGTTGAATTAATTCGAGTAAAGAAAATATGTAGATTACATAGTATAAGACACTATCTCCACAGCATAAATAAAAATTAATTTTTATATCACTGAAAACTGTGAGTTTCAGTTGAGAGTGTGATAGTACGCTGCATACTATGTAATCTGTTGTATAGAAAAAAAAATAACATGTAAAAATATTTTTGGCATATTTACTTTATAATATATATATTTTTATATACTTAAATTAATTCAACCAGTGGCATTTTGGTCAATAACGATGAGAGGAAAGAGAGAATTGAAAGAAAATGACACATGGCTCGCCCCTCAATCAAAAATAGTATTTGGGTGAATTCAACTATATAGTGGCATTTTAGAGAAACCCCTTTATAAATAGTGCCGCAGATGGACCTATAGTGCCGCAGATGGACAGAAACAAATGATAACCTTACTGTTGGAACGCTGTCAAAAGATCTGTTTGCAGTTGGGGTTCCTTCCAATCCCTCTCAGATTCTAGAGATGGCCCACGGGCGATTCATATGAAAAAGACAACTGTTTGAACTGGAGAATCTTCTTTGAATGCAGGACAGCACATACCCTACCACAAAGGCTGTGTTCAGTTCCTTTAAACTTTCAAAAATTCCATCACATGTTTAAAAATATGTATGAAGTATTAAATGTGGATGAAAAAAACAATTACACAGTTTGCATGTAAATTGCGAGACGAATCTTTTAAACCTAATTACGCCATGATTTGACAATGTAATGCTACAGTAAACATTTACTAATAACAGATTAATTAGACTTATTAGATTTGTCTCACAGTTTACAGACAGAATCTGTTATTTATTTTGTTATTAATCTATGTTAATACTTCAAATATGTATATTTCAAAATTTTTACACGTAAACCACTGAACACGGTCAAATATCAATCGACCAACGACCAGCCCCCTCTCTCCCCTTCCCCTCCCATCCCATGTCTGTGGCTCTGTGCACGGTCCGCTGCAGCCTGCAACACAGCCCGGCCAGTGTCAGAATGCAACAACACGCAATCGCGCGCGCGAAAGGGAGGGAGGGAATATAAAAAAAAGATGGACGGTAAAAAAGATGTTAATAAAAGATATTAAACTTAGTATAAAAATAAAATAAATTATAGATTTTAAAAAAACTGTTAGATAAATTTATTATATCTAATTAATCTATTATTAGCAAATATTTACTAAACACTACAGTATTAAATCATAGCGTAATTAGGTTTAAAAGATTCGTCTCGCAGTTTACTTGTAAACTGGGTAATTGTTTTTATTTTTATATTTAATATTTTATATCTCTAATATTTAATGTGATGGGTGAAAAGTTTTTTTTAGATGAAAAGTTTTTGTTTCGGAACTAAAGCAAGGACTAAAGCAAAACTCAAACGAAAGCTGTGTCAGACGGACCACCCACCCTCTCCCTGTCTACAGAGGGGTGAGAACCGGAGAAGAGGAGGAGGAGGAGAGAGGCGGAACATCGCCATCCGCCGCAATGCACTCGCTCGCGAAATGGTTTCGTGGAGCGCGTGCGGCTGCCGTTCCCCGGCGTTCCTGCCTCGCTCCGCTGGCGTGCACATCGCCGGCGCCAGCACCGCCTCCGCCGACGGCCACTCCACCACCGCCGCCTCGCCGGTTCGCTCCATCGGTGCCGGCAGCCACGGAGAGAGGACTGCTGTGGGCGGCCGGAGGTGAGCGGGCGATATCGGCGTGGAGCGTTCTAATGGGGCCCTCGACGCCGCCATCCACGCCGACTCCTCCGCCGACGCCTCCGTCGAGAAATACTCGCCGTCGCCGGCGTCGCCGCCGCCGACGACGGAAGGTCGCGCCTCCAGCGCCAACCGCAGCGACGCCTCCGGCAGCCACGCCTCCAGCGTCAACCCTTCCATCAGTCAACAAGTTGCCGTCACCGTCTCCTAAGCTGCCCCAACTCCAGCCTCTCCTACAAGGATCAAGGTAATATGTCCCAAAACCCTAACCCTTATCTTCATAATGCTGCGCGGCACGGCACACGATCTCGTGGATTTGATGGTACGTTCCCGGCGGGAGCTTTAGATCGCGAATGCGTCAAGCGCGAGCTCGCCGGTATGGTTCGGCCGGCCGCGCTTGGCTGGGCCTGCGAGACCCAATCGAGTACCCGTCGGTGGAGCTGGGACAACTGGCATAGCATGGGCATTTCTGGGGTGAAGCGGGAGTGGTAGGGAGACGCGGAAGTTGATCTTGGTGAGCGCCCGTGTAGTTTCCGCGAGACCGCGAGGCGACGTCGTACAGGCGTGTGGTTGCCTCGGTTGAATCGACGGTGCCGAGCCAAATGCTCGCGTTTGGGTGGAGGGGCAGCGCGGTGGACATGAACGGCTTGGTTTCGGCGAACCTATATGTGACGACCGGCGGCCGTAGCAACGCCCATGTTCGATGTCACCAGTGTCCAGAGCAAAAGAAGAGAGAGAGAGAGAGAGAGAGCGGAACATGTAGAAGTTATGGGCAATTTGCTGACAATTCCATTTGAACTATTGTTTGTAATTTAGGGGCGTAAGTAGGTTCGCAAGCCGACCAAATGGATTCGCGGGTCAACCCACTTGCACCCTTAGTTTGTCATTCTCTATCCCTTGTCTCTTTTTTTTATATATATAGTAGGATAAATGTTTATAATTTAGGGGTGTAAGTAGGTTCGCAAGCCGATCAAATGGATTCGCGGGTCAACCCACTTGCACCCTTAGTTTGTCATTCTCTATCCCTTGTCTTCTGTTTTTGTATATGTAATAGGATAAATGACTTCTATTTTCTGTGTTCTAAAAAATGATATATGCATGCATGCAGTTTGGTGGCCATCTCGTCCCTTGAGGAGCACTATGCACCTGCAGAATTCGCAAGGCACTATCCCTTCGTCATTTTAGTGCACCCTAAAAATGCTAATGACGACAAGAATGACAAATTCTGTTTCACTGAAAACCTCAAGCATTGTGGTAGGAGATTACTACAGTCAATTTTTAACCACCACAAATCTGACCTGATGTTTCAAGAGTTTGACATTGACAATGTAGTGGTATCTTGCAACTTGAATGGTATGGATCCCAGGCCAGAATTGAAACTTTGTGTGGCTACAATACCTGCTACAGAAATGGGCAAAATCAGGAATTTCATCAATGCTGGAAAGGTCATAAAAGGGCTAATTGAACTATCTGCTGGTTCACAAGACGTGTTCTCTAAATTGATGGATGATGCCAATGATTTTCTGAAGGATCTGGAGACACCCATTCTCAGTCAATCTTATATGCTTGTGAATCATCCTTCTTTGCTTCCACTGCACTCTTTATCTCAAGCATTTCTGAGATGCTATGAGTGTATCAGGAGTACTATGTCGCCCCGCAAAGCACAGTTAGTGTTTGCAGCCTTGCCTTACGGTAGTGGCAGTTCTGGTACGCATTGGCACGACATATGCATGTCTCACAGCCTTCTTCTTGAAAAGCTTACAAGATACCGAAAATACAGTCGAGGGAAGGAACACCTTGCTGTCTTCCTCAGGAACACGTTCAGCCATAAAACAAAGAGGAAGTCTGGGTATACTCCTGATGAGGTTGATACTATTGTTTACATGTTCCTGCCGATGGCAATTGTGAAACTAATGAAGATCCTCTTCGCATATGGTTATCTACAAAAGATCGAGATCCACTTGCTGTTTTAGAGATAGATGGCACCTTCAGTTGAACTTCAAATGGAAACGGGTAAAGGCTGATAGTTCATTAGTTTGTTTTGTGAGCTTCTGTTATTTCCTTCGATTTTGGGGTCTGCCACATGAGAAAATCTTCAGAGCAAGCTCTAGCTTGTCTTTTAATTTGTTACCTGTTCAGATTAATGTCATTGACAAGATCTGTAAATGGTGTATTTTACTTTTGATATACTTGCAGTTACCCAGTACGAACTCGCTTAATTGTAATTATTCACTTTGCCCTCAAAATATATCTGTTTTCTAGAAAAAAAAACATATTACTGGAGTCAGACTTGTTGATTCTTGAGACATGGAAAGTTTCTTATTGTTTTACATCTGGTGTAATTAGTACTAGCATGTTGAATTAGGTATTGAGAATCTTTGAACAGAATGCATTTATGCATGTGCACATTTCTGACTAGTCATTGCTGCATATATAGAAGTACATTTGTTGGTGGTATTTCAAATTGACATTGGCAACATTCAATGTAGACACCCTATGTTTCTTTGCCTTTGTTAATTGAGCTCTTTCTTTTCTTTTCATGACTCCAGGGAGAATGTCACATCCTGAGTAGGTTAAGGAAGCGCACAGAAATGCTATGGCCGATCATCCGGATGCAGGGGGGCAAAAATGTTTTGCTAGGGAAGACAAAAGATCAGCCTTTTGAGTACTAAACACAGTAGATGATAAACTGAAATCTCGTTACCAAATTTTATGGAGATACAATGTTTGGCCTTTTTAGAGTAGGTTTATTCACTGCTTGACACTTTTAATGCCCAGCCCAGTTATGCCGTGCGTGGTTATGGAATCACTGATATACATGAAGGTGGAAGTAGTCTTTCTTATATCTGTATAACTTAATCATTTCATGGGGTCCTCTTCGTCACCCTTCATTAAACTTTTCCTTCTGAGAAGTTTCCTGTTCTTCAATGTTTGTTGTGTACCCTGGCATGTCAAGGTGCCACAACATTATTTGTGACTCAGAACTGTTAGAATGTTAGAGGGAATGCCCCTTTTTCTTGTCTCCATTTTTTTTTTCGAGGGAATCTTGTCTCCAGGTTTAAATCGTGGTAACACCAAAGTCATGATCAGGTAAGTTATCAAATTCTGGTTTCAATGTTGTGAACATCATTGTTGCGGGACTTAGACTGACAAGCCGAGCTGTGCCCGATCATGAGTTATCACTTATCCCTGTGCATGAACCTCTCTGAATCCCATAGAATTGAGCTCTTAAAGCCGAATCCTGAGAAGTTTATTTCAGGAGGTTTAGAGCTTGAGTTTTGGTTGCTTGCATTGGTACCTAGTACAACCTAGTGCAACCAAGAGGGGTTGTCTGTGTTGTATTGTTTCTTGAGTCCCAGGTTGTCTCTGTTGAGTCCTTTGAGTACCAGCCTGTTATCTGTGATGAGTTATACAGGTTGGTCACTCTACTACCGTTACTGTCCGGTCAGCTGACAATTCCAGATGTTATTGTGCTGTATTTTAAACATTTTGTATACTTATGTACTCTCTCCTCCCAGGAAAAACCAACCTAGGAGTGAGATGTAACACTACAATGAATTTGAACAAATTGTTGTACTAGGCAATGTTTCACCTACTTCTAGATTGGTTTATTCGAAGACATAGCAAGTACTATGACACATTACAATTGTCCTAAAATTTTGTGTCTGTGTTGTACTTATGTCGGGAAAATATTTAGTGAAACAAAAGGAAGATATTGTAAAGCTACTCTCTCCGTCTCACAATATAAGAGATTTTGAGTTTTTGTTTTGCAACATTTGACCAATCGTCTTATTCAATTTTTTTTTGCAAATATAAAATCCAAAAAGTTATACTTAAAGTACTGTAGATAATAAAGTAAGTCACAAATAAAATAAATAATAATTTCAAAAAATTTTGAATAAGACGAGTAGTCAAACGTTACAAGTAAAAATTTAAAATCCCTTATATTATGGGACGGAGGGAGTATATGAGAGGAAAAGCACGACACAGTTTGCCTGAGCTGTTGAAACTTGAAAGAACCGAAGGTCGTACACGCTGGAAGCAGCCGGTGCAGCTGGATGTGACTCAGCGCCACGTTTCTCTGGTACTGGCAATCTACCTCGTCACCGGGGCCGGTGAAGTTCTCAGCGGCGTATAAGTGATAATTTGAGATGCCGGAAGAATGACTTCGGTGCGCCGGTGCCACGCAGCACGTGGACCGCCGTCCTGTTCTCGTCTCCGACCACGATCCACAGCAGCGGCGGCGCAACGAGCCGCGAGCCTCGTCAGCGGCGCCTCCAGGGACATGCCACTGTCGTCGCCGTCCGGCCACGTGACAGTCACGATCGGTAAAGAGGTCGAGGCCGCAGCCACCGTTGGCCGAAACGAGGTGCGTTTCGGCGCCGGTGGCAGCAAGTGTGCCACCGTTGGCGAAGCAGAGGGATGGCTCTGTAGGGCGGATCCAGCGTGGGTGTTGGATTGGAGGACTCGAATTCTCCCTACCCCGCTGGATCACCATTGGTAGAAGGAAAGATATAAGGGGGAAGAAGGAGAGGAGGAAGAGAAGGAGGAGATGAGTCTAACCCATTCTCCCTCCATAGCTGCAGCCCCTTTCTGGACCTCTCTTCCGAATCCATCCCACAAACTTAAAACTTTTAGGGCTCACTAGCTATCCTCCATCATGTTAATGCCTGGTAGGCATCACAAGCTAGGTATTGCAGGCATCAGGAGAGGCCTTGAGACAGCACCACGGCATGTATATACACAGCGCCATTTCATCACTCATTTTGAGTATACTTCAGACATCATCTTTGGGAGCACATGCAGGTCATGCCATGCGTGTACAAAGCATGCTGCGTCAACTACATTGAGGGACATTACCGCTCCACTTCATCTTCTTGAGTGGGTTGCGTTGGCTGCGAGAACCTCTAGCTGGCAGAGACAGCGGCATAGTATGTATACTAGAAGAACATGCGCGGCGACATGCCATGCACATTACTGTTTGAATAGATTTAGCGAGTGAAAGAAAATATGTGAATAAAGGTAGTATGTCTTTTTTTTTAACAAACAAAAGTCGAACCCCACAGGGCAGAGGTACGTTAAAAAAAACCTGGACGGCGTGGATGGCCGCGGAAACGAACACGCCAGTTAAAAAAAAATGGCGTGAATCGCCCTTATCTTTAATTACCACGATTTACAGAGACGGCAAGGGATGTTGTGCTGACTCTCTTATGTATGTTTGCTCTTTGGTTTGAAGACCTTATGGGGCCGTGCCGAGGTTATACAGTGTGAAACAACGAAAAGAATGAAGACATCGTTATTGTGAGTCTTATTTGTGAAAACCTACAAAAATAACTCTCCTTGTCATCCTCATTTACAGCAACATGGTCGTTGGATTCTCGATGTAGCCCTTCAACGCCTTCATCCATTCTGCACCAATGGCACTTGCCAGAAAATAGAAAAAGGGCAATCCGTCAGCGAGCTTTGGTGAATCCCTTCCCCCAGATAGCAACAAGTAGTGCCAATTGATCCAAAACGTACCGTCAATGACCCGGTGGTCGCAGCTCAATGTTGCTGACATAAACGAACCAACTTCAAACTGACCCTCAGTTCCAGGGATCACCCTCTTCTCAGCTGTGCACACAACAAATTTCTAAACGTGGAAAGTAAACATCATAACAAAATGGCTTCAAGCGAGCATAGACAATTAGACATGATAGATAAGCAGATCCTGATGGCGTGATTATTAGGAAGCACGTTATGTGAGCCAATAGCCAAAATTGCTGATTGTGGAGGATTTACGATGGCACGGAATTGCTTAATTCCGAAAGGACCTCCCAAGTTTGACACAGTGAAAGTGCCACCCTGCAGGATATTGCATCCAAATTGTCAAAAGGAAAAATACCATTCGAATCCATTCCCAGATATATATTCGGCCTATACCTCATAATCCTCTGGCTTAAGACTGTTGTCCCTTGCTCTCTGAGCCAGTTGCTTCACCTGATCAACTATAGTGGCTAGGCCCTTCTTCTCAGCATCCTGTAAAAGCAATACAAGTTAAATAAATGGCATACCCTTATTACAGGAACAAACAAGCCATGCTCAGTTTGTACAGCAACATAGATGTTCACATTGTAGTATATGCATGAGATTATATGTAGCACATCACATTATAAGTAGTAGTAGTAGTAGTAGTAGTAGTAGTAGTAGTAGTAGTAGTAGTGAACATCCCAGTCTCAATGATCAATTACTCACAACTTACTGGCGAATAAAATCATTCATCCAAGAGCTATTACACTCAGTAACCTTACGAAGAGCCAATGCTGTGGCCTGCATATTGGACAATAATTTAGGTAAAACATCCTAAATTATTAACTCTGAAAATTGACTCTGAAAATTAACTCTGCCAATGCTGCGGCCTGCAAAATATTAACTCTGAAAATTGTTTGTCTGAACAGGAAAGATTTACGCATGCATTGACCAAGTCTAAACTTAACTAAGCCTTGAGGAAAGAAGAGTATCACATCAAAATTTACCTTGATAACAAGATTATTTATGGATATCTTCTTGCCACCAGAGGTATCCTACAGAGGATTCAACTCACTTCGCAACCTGGAACATTAATTAATCAAGATTTTTTCTTGTTAAGTAACCCTATAGAAAAATATGGTGCAACAAAAGTAGCAACAGATCTCAAAATATTATCCAAGATCCCTAGAGCTCGACAAGCTGTAAAAAAATATTTGGTGCTTGGTTAAGCATTATCAACAGCATTTACCATTCATTGAGAGCAGATGAAGATTATCAAAAGTTGCTATATTTCCTAACATAGTTCCAGTAAGGCACAAAAGGCCTCTGGAGCTGTAGAAATTATCATATGTGGTACCAAAACCTTTAATCATGTACATTTTCAATGCTTCCAAATAACTCACTGCAAATTACCTCACAGTGTTCTGCATAACATATTGTAGAACAAAAGAAAAGGACAGAAAGCTCGCAAAGAGTCCACCTCTTGAAGAAGCTAGATGTAGTGAGAACTGAGACAAGATGGTTTAGCAAATCCAAGGGCCCTGCATTGAGGTAAAAGGAGTTAGAAATGTAAGGAAGCCACATCTTAGCCAAGACAAAACCACACATAATTTAACAGAAAAGAGGTTTAGATCAAAGAATGAACGAGGTTTAGATGCTACCCTTTTCAAGGGTCCTAACCCCCTGCAACCAAGCACAAAGGTATTCACCTTGAGATCATCTACTGCCACACAGAGTTTCTCCCTTGCTTCGCGCCAGTAAACTTTTGCTAGTACTTCCACCTGATCGAGCCAATATGGAATCAGAGTTTTGCTTTGAATTATATTTGGATCAACCTTTGTTTTTTTCTAGATAGTTTGCAGCCATGTACAGGCGGTCAACCTTGAGAAATAACCTAAGAACTTTGGTTATGCTTTGACTTGAGACATTTCCCTTTGTGCTGATTGTTTGACCTTAGCCTTGTCTATAAATAAAGAATGGTTTGTTGTATACTAATAATCTTAGGAGAATTTGAAGGAAAGCAACTTTTATTGCACTACATGCAGATAGTATTTATCATATTATCTAAAAGAAGAAGTGTACTTTTCAGGTCTCCCTTTATGTTTCCTATAAAATCATATGTCATCTGATGGAATGTATATGCTCATAATTACTTAAGTAGTTCTAGTTGTCACCTTCTATATTCAAGGATTACGGATTACCCACATGTTGGTTTCCACAGGCTTTCATGAAAATCACAGGAATAAATAATGTTCAGGAATTATTTCTCTTTAGTAAAGTACTCCACGTTATATGATTCAACCTTTTGTGTGAAAATACCTTCTCTCTAAATGAAGATTGCAGACATAGTACTTGTCCTGTTGCTACTCTCCTGATATTTCTAATTCGATGTAGTAGGCGTATGTAGCAGTTTAAGATTAAAGTACTTGTATAATTTTCGCTTTCCAGCCTAGACATCTGCAGAACCTAATCATCTACAGGTTGGAGAGCCTGTAAGAGTGATAAACGTCTGGCTACAGAATCACATCATAGGTAAATCCATGAACAATTCAGACAAGTCTATAGAGTCATTACCTGCTTGGATTTGGATTCAGCTTGCAGGATCTCCAGTACCTCCTTATCAGGGTTGATCCCATACCTCGCCTGCACGTTCATCTCCATAAACTCCAGCAGAGGAATCAAAGCTTCAATGCAGGAAAAACACAAAGTCAAAAACCAATGGTACATCAGATGCAAAACCTGTCAGTCTTTTCTGAACCAGAATTTGCTGAACAAGAGAGTGCCACCTCCGTCTTCGCGTCGTCTTCTTGCTCCTGATCATCAACCCAGATGCCGAACGAAGAGTCGTCGTCGATGCCCAGGTGGTGCTTGCCGATGCGCCACCGGAGGAGCAGCCCCTCCCACTCGATCTGCATCCATGCCTCCAGTCCCGCCCTCACGCCGACGCGCTCCTCGCCGGCGGAGTCCACCCGCACCCACCCGACGAAGCCGTAGCAGTCGTCCGGGAAGCCATAGGGGGTCTCCACCTTGTCCCTGTGCGTCGCAATCCTGTCCGCCACCCACGTGATCCTCCGCTTCAGCCGTGCCCTCTCATCGATCACTGTCGTCGCCGCCGCCAACACCTTGCGCCTGCGGCGACGGCGGAGCAGGGGCGGCGCCACCGTCGTGGATGTTTGTTGTCACCGCTGGCGACTCGTCCGTCGTGGATTTGGTGGTGGTGGTGCAGGGCGGGTTCATCATCGATGGACACGCCTCGTCGTCGCGCGTCGTGGCCGACATGGTTTTGAAGCCAAGGTTTCGACGGGGGTGACGGCGGCGACGGCGGCGGCGGGTTTAGGGTTATGAGGGGCGGAGGCGAGGGGGGTGAAGGACGACGGCGACGACGGGGGAATGAAGGCGGACGGCGGCGGAGGCAGTCCTGCGCCGACGGCGGCGTGGGGCGAGGGCGAGGGTGGCGGCGTTGAGGCGAGCAGACGAGGAAGCACATTTAGCATGTTTATGTTATTTAGGGTAATGTGAATATTCCAATATGTTTTTATTTTTTCAGTTAGCCAACAACATTCTTTCAACTTAAAATATTCCTTAACTTTTTCATTGATTTTTATACCACACCAATTAGTGAATTAGATTTGACTCGCAGATCTGATCGATTGATCGAGAGTAGATAACATAAAAAGATACATTTTAAATGTATTAAAAATGCAACATCAAAACATCAAAACAGATACATTTAGCGTTGTTTTTTACATAACATCAACACAGATACATTTAAATGTATTAAAAATGTAACGATACAACTTGGATGCTACAAAATTTGATTGTTTAAATTATTGCTGACTGGACTGCTACGTGTATGCTACGTTGGACAAAACTATTCTGGATTGGGTCGATAGGAGTAATTTGTCCAGTATTGAAAGTTTAAGGTGAACTATATCTGATTTTTGGGTTTAGGGGGTAATTCGGTAGACCGTAATAGTTCGAGCGGGGATAATTCGTACTTTTTCTTAAGGAAAATAGCAATATCTGTTTTTAGCACAAACTGTATACAGTATAATCCATATATCGCTAAAATGACTCTCTTAAAGGAACCACAAATAAAAAAATATATCCAGTTTTTGATTTTTGTAGAGGAAAAAATACCGAAGAAAATATTCAAAATTTTAGCAGGTATTTATACACAATGACGCATCCACAAGTCACAAGTCACGTAATTCATATATAATTTGAACCCAATAATCATACTATATTATTAAGAGGGCAAGTGGATGGGTGGTAAAAGAATAGGGTAATGGCGGATAGCGTTACTTCTAAAAATATAACAGCGAAACCCACCTAACTGGCAAGTTTGATTTTTAAAGTCTTAATGATAATAAATAGTAAGGACAACATAGTAACTGTAATGGAGTATGGTGGTGGCGGTTGAGGGACATCTAAAATCTACAAAACAGAACCCCGGTGATGGTTGTGTTTAATTTTTAAATTCCTAATAATGATAAAAAGGTGGAGCGGTGGGCATGTAGTAAAGGAGTATGGTGATGGCGGTTGATGGGACTTCTAAAAACTAAAAAAAGAGCCCAACGATAGTCAGGTGCAATGTTTGAAATCCCAACGATAATAAGGAGGAGGGGCAGTGATTGGGCCATCGAGTAGGGTGGCAGCGATTAACGAGACTTCTATAAACTAAAAATGAAACACAATGATGGTTAGGCTCAATCTTTAAAATCCCAATAACTATGAAGAGAAGAGGTTGTAGGCATGGTCATAACGGAGTAAGGTGGTAGCGTTTGACGAGACTTTTAAAAAATAGAACCCTGACATAAGTATATAGAAGAAAACGAGAGGCAAATGAGTAAGGGGATACTCAAGGATGATAAGGTTTAAGTTTTTAAAATACTAAGTATTTAACAATGTTTTTTTAAAAAGAAACATGTGAAAAAATAGATTTTTTTGCATGGCTACTAGCTGCGCAAATGCGGGGGCCCACCATGCTAGTTTTTATAATACGTAAACATAAAAATAGACACATATTTTTGCCTTAAGTTTTTTTTCCTTTTTTAGTGTTTTTAATGTATTTATACTTTCTGTTTTTTATTTTTACTTCTATCCGTGCCTACGCTCAAGCAGGCCAGGCCCAAAGCTCGTGGGTACGTGCAGTCGTGCACTGTCTGGCCGTGGCTTCCAGGCCCCACGTGGCTGGTGCCGTTTTTTCTTCATTGCAAGCGCGTCTTCGTACATGTGTCACTAAAACGTAGACCTACCTGGACCTATCGTAACCCGGCAAAACTGCTGGCTTGAGAAGTGGAGTCGGCATATCTGATTGGCATCAAATGATCCCGGCGTCAAAAATGTGGTTTTTCGGCCGTCCTTAGCTATGCACTTTCGTAGCACCGACTTGTTCAATTGTGGCAGAGTTTAGTTTCAAACTTTTTCTTTAAACTTTTAACTTTTCCATCACATCAAAACTTTCCTACGCACACAAATTTTAACTTTTCTGTCACATCGTTCTAATTTTAACCAAACTTTTAATTTTAACGTGAACTGAATACACCATATGACAAGAGTTCTGTTGGTAAGTATCGAGTTGACAGCTGAAAATGAGCAATGTAAGCTCTGAATATTAGTACTATTGTCAAGAAGGATAGTGCTGGACTAGAAGAGGAAGAGCTACAAGCAGCAACGGAAGCATCAGAGGACACCACTATTCTTCAGCCGATGCCGACTAACATGACACACTGCAAGTGTACATCAGGCGCAGTTCCAGAATCCGTGAGGCATATAACGGGCCGGGAGCGGGTTGATCCAATGGAGCATGCCAACCGTCGAGTCGCGGTCGCGGCAGCTGCAGAACACCTACCAGCTCAAACTCGGACCGCACAAATAGAAGCAGAGGGTGTCCAATAAGGCCATTTACAATGCATCACCACATTTTACCGTTCTTCCCATGCCACATAGACCAGTAACAGTATAAGCCACATGCTCCACAATACGAGCTACAAGTAGTGGTGGGTCCCGGCACTCTCTCTCTCTATCTCCCTTTTACTTTGTGCTACTATCTTTTTTCCTTTTCCATCGGAGGAAGCGAGGAGGGCGGCATCGAGCATCTCCCAGCGAGGCAGCGCCGAGACTCGAGCGGAGCTGCGGTGGCCGACGGGACGCGAGCGAGACGGCACCAGCGGGGCTCCGACCAACAGGGGCGAGCGGGAGACGGCGCCAGCCGGAGCGACGGCGCAGCGGACTCCTTGACGGAGCCGAGCAGACCGGCGGCGGCGCGGCGCTGCCTCTGCTGCTTCTCCGATGAAGCATCTAGACCCCCGTTGTTAATTTTGGTAATTAATGACAAGCACTAATTTAAGATATATATTTTAAGTTAGGACCAAGTCATATGTGCGCATGGATGATTATCGATGGATTAAAATTGACGGCGCAAAGCAAAAAGAAAGAAGACAGTAAAACTAGTGCTTTAATTTAGAATTGATCGAGGTGTAGGGCGATCAAATTTGCTAGTTTATTTGTTAGTTTCGCCGTACTATCAAGGGGGGTAATGACCTAGCAAAGAGATGATTAAATT
Organism: Oryza meridionalis; assembly: GCA_000338895.3. Classification (NCBI taxonomy): domain Eukaryota; kingdom Viridiplantae; phylum Streptophyta; class Magnoliopsida; order Poales; family Poaceae; genus Oryza; species Oryza meridionalis. Next base: position 2,820,825 of record CM002524.2, read on the forward strand.
GCCACATTAGGTCATTGCATTTTCACTTGTGCTCACATTTTCATCACACACACAAAAATCACCTTGCAATTCACTGGGTTCGGCCTGACCAGGGGCGGTCTAACCGGCCACATAGTGGCGGTCTGACCGGCGTGCCCTGGCCGGTCTGACCGGCCGCAAGACGGCGATCTGACCGGCGTATATGGCCGGTCTGACTGGCGGCACATGCGCGGTCAGACCGGCCCCCTGGAGGCCGGGATGGTGCTACTCGGGGTGGCCGATACAGAGCCGACGGAGCCGTATTCGGTCAGACCGAGCCGTGGCCGGTCTAACCGCCCACTCAACGCCGGTCTGACCGGCCAGGCCGATGGGGCCCTCTGAAAGCACTACAACGGCTAGTTTTCTAGCCGTTGCAGAGTAGCACGGTCTGACCGGCCGCATACCTCCGGTCAGACCGGCAGAGCACAAAGTTGGGGGATTTCGCCCCCAACGGCTAGTTTTGGTGGGTGGGAGTATAAATACTCCCCCACCAGCAGCAAGGGGACTCTCTTGGCATCCAATTCAATTGCATACACCCCTTGCACCTCTCTCACACCCACTTGAGCTTTGTGTTCATCTATCTAATGTGTTAGAGGGTTGATTAGCCAAGATTCAAGTGCATTGCTTCCATTTGTAGAGCTAGTGTGGCACTTGATCGATCATCTCCACGCCGGGTCATTGCTTGTTACTCTTGGAGGTTGCCGCCTCCTAGACGGCTTGTGGAGGAGTTGCCCGGTGACCTCTCCGAGAAGATTGTGGAGGAGGCCCGGCGCCGGTTTGTGAGTGGTTTGGAGTTCACCACCTTTGGAGTGAAGGAATTACTACCCTAGTGATCGAGGCTTGGGTAGTCCTCTCTGTGGGCCGGCTCCCGCCTTGCCCACCCCTTGACGAAGGGGGCGTGCGGTGGCTTCGTGGTTGAGCGGTGGAGTTGGGCTCGCCTCAACGGGGAGTAGGAAACCGGCGAGTTTTCGAACCTCGGTGAAAAATCTCTTGTCTCCTTGTCTCATTTACTTGTTGCATTTTACATTTGTGCAATTTACATTTCTAGAGACATACTAGAGATCATTTCACCCTAGGATCGCTAAACATTGACATAGGAGTGTGATTTACTTTCCTAGAGATATAATTGAGCCACTATCACCCTAGGTTTGCAAAACATAACTTAGTTGCTTAGTTAGAGTTGACCCTCACCAAGCCTAGCAACTTAGGTTAGTTTTGATTATGTGTCATTTAGTTTTATATTGCCTATTCACCCCCCCTCTAGTCGACATCTCGATCCTACATCCGACCGGCGGCCTGAGCGGCACCGGCGAACGACGCGCGGAGCTCGGCGGCTGCGCGGCGCTGCCTCTCCTTCTCCGACCAGGTGGAGTGGCCCACGCGGCGACGGACGAGTCGGCGACACGGCTCAGGAGGTGTCGGCTAGCGAGGGCGCCACCGCTTCACAGCTGTCGACCACATCCATGCCGACACTCCCCTTCCCGTCCCTCTCCGGGGCCCCTCATCCCAGCCGGCGATGAGCATCGAGGGCTTGGAGGGCCGGCGGCAGCACGGGAGCTCGGTCGGCACGTCATCCTCCCGAGCGGCGAACGGCGTCTGGCCTCCGCGCCTCCCCCTTCCTCCTCCGGCCTCTGCGCTCAAGGAAATCGGTGCAACCCTGGCAGGTGGTGGGCTCCGGTGAGGAGTGGCTGCGCAGCGGCGGGCGTCGGCGTCGGTCGGCGTCGTCCTCCCCTGGCCAGATTACCGACGAGCTCTACCACGCCATATCCCCGGTCGGCGCCATCCTCCCCTGCCGTTCGGCTGCCTCGCCCCTCTCCCCTCTCTCCTCTAGCGGCGGTGTGGGTCCTGCCTGTGGGCCCGCTGAGACGAAGAATGCATAGCCAACTTTGGCTATGTGGAGCTGAGGCGCACGCACGGATGGCTAACGTGGCAAAGGAATATTCGCTTTTTTGGGTTGAGGCTGAATGCTACCTAGGCCCATTGTGAATGGCCTAAGAAGACCAAGAAGCTCGAAGAAATAGTTCGGATTCCTATCGCAGAGATGCCACGGCTAACCACGAAGAACAAGATTAAAGGAAGTTTTGTGGTTTCGGTCCAGTTTGATTTAGATTATCGTACAGGTTGTTGTTATAATTTGTCTACTTGGTTGTAGGGGTAAATCAAATATTTTGAAAAATAAACTTAATAGATACTACTCCGTTCGTTTCAGATTATAAGATGTTTTAATTTTGGTCAAAGTCAAACTATTTAAAGTTTGACTAAGTTTATAGACGAATATAGTAATATTTATAATACTCCATCCATTCTATAATATAAGGCACAACCATTTTAGATGTTACATAATATAAGGCATACATACATATAGGCCTTATATTTTGGAATAGAGGGAGTCATCAAATCAATAGTTGAATATATTTTTATAATAAATTTGTCTTGGATTAAAAATGTTACTACTTTTTTTTACAAATTTGGTTAAACTTAAAGCAGTTTGATTTTGACCAAAGTCAAAACGTCTTATAACTTGGAACAGAGGGAATAGTAGCTTGAAACAAGTGGCCTACCAATGCAATAAAACGAAAGTGTTTTAAGAAAACATATTTTTCAAAACGTGGAGTAAATGATCTATTTTACTCCCTCCGTCCATTATAAGTGCAGCCATAAGTTTTCGTGTCCAACGTTTAACCGTCCGTCTTGTTTGAAAAATTAATGAAAAATTCGTGTCGCAGTTTACAGGCAGAATCTGTAATTTATTTTGTTATTAGTCTACGTTTAATACTTTAAATATATGTCCGTATATCGGATGTGACACACCAAGACTTTACACCCTTGGATCTAAACACCCCCAAAATCACAGTGCACAAGCACAAGAATCTTGGCCATTCCTCCAATGTTGTTACTACTCTGCAGCTTTATTGTTTAGGGCACCAGCAATGTATATGGCCAAACCTGGTCTTGAGGTGGGTCCCACGTGGGCCCTACTAAACTATAACAATATTCCCACAGTGTATATGGAGGAGTAGTATGCATTAAGCTGCACCCCACATATTCCAACCAGTTCCTTCCTCTTCCTTTCCCCAGCCTTCCAAATCCATTTTCTCTCCCCCAACACTTCCTCTTCCGGATCCACGAGCTCACGGGAGCAGCAGGCGGCATCCCTTCCCCCTTCGCGGTGGCAGACCTGGTGACGGCAACGACGAACCCACGATGGTGGCGTCCCTTCCCGCACGACGGATCCACGATGACGACGGCAGCGTCTCGCGCACAGATCCATGACGGTGGCGGCGTCTCGCGCACGGATCCACGACGACGGCCGGCGACACCTCGCACGGATCCACGACGACGGCGGCGGTGGGAGGAGCCTGCAGTGACGGAGACGGCCTAGGCCCACTGCTCACGGGAGGTGGGAGGTCACGGCGGTGTTGACCTAAGAGAGGAGGCTACCGCCGCGGAGGAGGTGCGCGTGCGGTGGCGGCGCCCCACAGGAGGAGGCTGTAGAGGCGACGAAACTCCGTCAGTGTCATCACGCAGGTGCCCTTCTCCCCTTTCCTATGGCGGCAAGCAACGGAGAGAGAGGAGTGGTTGAGAGGATAGAGATGAAAAAAAATGAATTTTCTACTCTTATGGCCGGTCCTTAGGCATAAGGGTGGTTCATAAAAAACTCCCTATAAAGACTACTTTCACAATATATATAGACTCTTTAAGGGTTTAAGACCCCCTCTATTTTCACATTGTGGATGCTCTTAATGCTCTAGCACCGTCATCCGCATTTGTATAGAGGCACCTTCTTATCCCCAGTTCTTCAGGAATATTGTCTCCAGTCCTTGTATTTCTGAATGGTCAGTAACTTAGTTCTGGTGCTTATTCCTGTTTCTTTCATTTTCTCTGCTATTGCTCTCATGTCCTCTCTCTTCGGTTTAGTGGTTTACCTGGAGGCTGGAAGCCTTTGCTACTGCTTCCGACCGTGGCCCCACCCTACAGATAACATGAAAAATTCTTGGAATGTAAACGGACTAGGGGATAAGGAAAAGAAAGCACTAATATAATTCGGTCCTCTTGGTCCAAAGACATTGTTTGTCTACTGGAGACTACATTAGCCACAAGTGAACGCTCGAAGTACTCGAACTCGCCGGGAGCAGATCTGTCTCAGCTGCCCAAGAATCGGACGCTCCTCTTACTCATAAAGTAAGACGGATATGGCCACTGACCTGTAGGCTCATAAGGTGAGCCCAATAATCAGATAGCATTCTCTTACTTCAACTCTTCAAGCCACCCGTCTCCTCTACAAGTTACTCGGCCACCTCGAGGCAACTAAGAGCAAGTATAATAGTGAGCTATAAGTCTACTATAAACTTAGGTGGAGGAGAGAGGTAGTGAAAAATTAAGGATGTTGGCTCTCATGCAAGAGCTAGCTTATCACAAGCTCCAAGACAAATGCATTAAATGTATAAGTGAGAGATAGAGAGATGAGAAGAAAATTATAGCCAATCTTATAGCTAATCTATTATATATGTTGGCTTTAAGATGGGCTAATAGTAAGAAGTAGACTCTATCGAAAAGGGGGTTTCAATTTATCGTTTTTAGGGAAGGGGTTCTCAACTTATAAGAGCAAGTTTAATAGTTTAGCCAACTACTGGCTCCAATTCATCTATAGCTAATCTAATAGCTCATTTATACAATAGTTACATACCACACTATTAATATCTGGTCCCACCTGTCATAAATACACTGCGTCTTGGAGTCCGTGTTATAACTGGCTACAAATCTGTAGCCCGCTGCTCTCCTCTCTCCTCATTTATCTCCTTAAAATATGTTTGCAGCTGACTTATAGCCTGCTATTGTACCTACTCTAAATACCTCGAGGCAACTAATGCAACTCTATCAAAAAGGGACTTTCAATTTATCCTTTTTAGGAAAGGGGTTCTCAACTTATAAGTAGCATGGATCAGCATCTCTCTGCTAAGGAGCATCTACCATAATGGCACTAACATTATAGCTCCTATTATCTCACGCGTCAGTGGCTATGTGAATCCGCATCTCCCTATCAAAATGAACCTTTCAACTTGTGAATAAAATAGATCAGCTTCAATTTCACCATCCGTGGCTACGTAGCAACCAACTCCGAGCAACAATGGAGTAGAAATTTCATGACTTCTGTCGATTTGATTTTTCTTTTTTTAAGAAAACGCAAGAGAGCTGCCCTTCATTTCATTTAAGAAGGAAAAAACCAAACCACCCATACAACCAAAAACTCATTTCATTAAGGAAAAAACCAAACCACCCATACAACGAAGAACTCATGAGCCTTTCACCCAAAAACACATCCACAAATAGCATCACACATGAACTAACACACGACCAACCTTCTGTCAAAATTAAGTGAGTAAATTTTATAAACACCTGGGTATAATGGCTCAGGTTGTACAAAACTCCAGCTGTTTTGGCAACCGACATACAACGCTAGGATGTTGTTTAGGGAACAATAGTATCTAGGGTTTATCTGCCACTTGCCATAATACCTACTCCCTTCCCTTCGTGGTTACAGAACGTTTCGACTTTGGTCAAAGTCAAACTACTTTAAATATAATACTCCCTCCACTCCAAATTGATCTACATATAATATTTTTTAGGTTATTCCTAAATGATCTACATATTTGTGTTTATTTATTAAGTCTATTCGTTATTTGTGCATTGGAGTAAATGGACATTAATGCATACATCCATGCACACAAGTATTTATAACCCACATGCAATATCTTGATTTGCTATTGGCTAAAAATTAGTGGGAATGGTGCATGCATTGAGTTTGTTGCTAAAGTAAATATAGTATGAGAGAGTTATTAGTTTTTCTTGATCTTGGTGTACCTATGAAATATGTAGATCAATTTAGAATGGAGGAAGTAATATTTATTTATAATACCAAATTAGTTTTATTAAATCAATAATTAAATATATTTTTATAATAAATTTGTCTTGATTGAAGACATTATTTTTTTTCTATAAACTTAGTCAAAACTTAAAACTTAGTCAAAACTTAAAGTGTGGTTTGAACCTAAAACGGAGGTAGTGTTTTGTTAAATTTACTCGAATTAATTAGTTATTTCTTTTTCAATCAAAAAATTAGCACCAGATTCTCAAAATGGACTATTCATAGCACCCTTCTTGTGTTCTCCAAGTCCCATCTACTCAACATAAGGCTCCCCGGTTGCCTCAGAATTGGTACTCCCGGTTGCCTCAGAATTGGTACTCTACTTGGCTCACCGGTTGCCTCAGAATTGGCTGCTCCACAGGCAAGTCGCCCTTGACAAAAGCTCTAGCTGTTGCATTGCACGGGCGTAAGCTACAGATCTTGCAGTAAAGGTTGTTTTGACCAAATCAAGCTAGAAATGATACACGAGAACAGAACAAGTTAAACAGCAAGATTTTGACCAAATGCTAGAGATGATATACAAGATCAGTTCAAGCTAACCAGCAAGATTTTGACAAGATCAGTTCAAGCTAACCAGCAAGATTTTGACGACCAAATAAAGGCTTAGCTTAGTATTAAGCAGCAGTACCACTACTCCGGTAGTTAGTATCGGGGAGCTAGAATACAGAAGAAGGGATTTTGTCTAGGCCAAAGCTGTAACGGCTTGACCTGTGCTTGATGATGTTGAGCTCTTCGCCCCGGCGCTGGACCTCCACGCCGGTCAACATGGCAAATCTGCGAGTGGTTTCAAAGAGGTAGCAGTCCTGGTCGGACGTCTCACGGCGAGCCTTCTCGAACAACTTGGCGACGCACAGGTTGCCGGCGCCAAGGTGCACAACGAACGAGGAGAACCCCTCAGGCACAGAGAAGCCGTCCTGCAAGACGTGTGCCACCGGCGGCTGCTGCTGCGTGACCACTGTGGACAGGTCCCATGCACCGAGGAGGCCATCATCACTGGCAGAGAAGCCAAACCAGAGCCCGTGCTCAGGGACGTACTCGGCGCGGCCATTGAAGGGCAACGCCCAGTCGCCAGCCTTGCTCCACTCGGAGCTCACCGTGTCGAAGGAGTAGGTACCGTAGCTCTCCGTGGACACCAAGATGTGCGAGTCACCGACCACCGCATAGGCGGTGATGTCACCGCCAGAGCAGTGGTAGCCGACTGAGTGCAGGTAAGGAGGCGGTGGTTGGGGGCGCCACGACCAGCGGTTCTCCTGCTCCTCGTCTGACTTGGGGCTTTTGCAGTAGACAAGCGCTTCAAAACATTGAGCACGACAAGGGTTCTCCTGCATGACGTACAGATTGTCGCCGATGTTGAGGGACACGCAGCATCCAAATTTGGGCTCAGCTTTCAGGCCGGGCAGTGTGCTGATGGCGTGTGAGGCCACGTCGTAGAGGATGGAGCGGCCGGTCTCGTCCACGCTGACGATCTTGTCATTGTTGCGTCCGAGGGGCATGAACTCTGTCGGGATAATGTGCGTCTCGTAGGGACGGCTGAAGCTCATTGCCGGTCGAGGCAGCCGAACGTCCTCCACCGCCGTTGCCGGCCGTCCCACCGCAGCATCCTTAGGGTGGAAGAATCGTGACGGATTGATCCGGTGCAGTCCGTATATGCCACGATTGCAGCTGTAGGTCACCATGTGCACAAACTGCCGGACCATCGTCGAAGCCATCAGATCCAAATGGCAACCACCAGCCTGCCTGATTCTGAGAAAGAAAAAGAAACAGCATCACTAGTCATTCCTTCCAGTATCTTCTGTTAGAGATTCCTAATCTAACATCTTCCAATACATGATGATTCCTAACAACATAAACATATAGTAGTAGTATATAATATGCTACGCCTTAAACAAGAAATAAACCCCCCGCAACCATGGATGAACAAGACGAAATACCTGCGCAAGGACAGGAAAAGACACACTCTCCCCCCAAAAGAAAGGGGGCTACTCTGGATCTGAGATGGCCTTGTAGCGCCGGAGGATCGCACAAACTCTCCGGTAGCAATCAGAATCTGAGTGCAAGAGCACCAGAATCGATTACCATGATGGGAGCTACGAGTTGGGAACAAAGGACGATGGATTCCATGGCACGGGAGAGGGGGGGGAGGGGGCAGGAACGTGTTGCGGAGATGGGGAAACGAGTGGCGGCTGCAAGAGGAGGATCCACCGATTAGGGCTTGCTTCGGGGATCTTATACCCTGCTCTCATGGGCTTTGGGCCGCACGAGCCTAGCCTAGAAGGCAGTATTTTTGTTTTGTTTTTTTTCGTTGTATTTTATTATTTATGTATGCCTGTCCTCTCCTCGGATACATCCGATTTTTCTATGCAATACATTTTTTATATTTTTCTCCATTTACCAGTTATGCGCTCGTGCGTTGCAACGGAGAAAAAAATAAATAGATTTTGCTAGAACCGTGAAGTCACTTCATGCGCTGTTCTACAGCTAAAACTGTGAAGTTATGATATCGTATAGTAAAATTTGCTAGATATATATCAATGGGTAATCATATGTGTTTATGTTCATTAAACTTTGATGCTAAAATTATCTATACCCTTTCAGTTACTCTTATGTAATGTTCACGAATTATCATGAACTTATGGCTAATACATTCACGTTTAACCAGAGAGAGTTCCTTCTCTCAAATATATATGTGCAGTATTCAATTCACCGACCTTGGGCAGTGACCTCGGATGGTCACCACGAATATCACTTAATACCAAATAACACAATGTGTGCGTGAACAAAATGTGTTTCAAAAGAGCAACGTGAATCTCTCAGCAACAGGCATTTGGACAAACATGGTCCAATGCGCGGCAGATCGCTGCTGCCGACGTAGAGCACAAATGTGGTTTTTTTTTCCTAACAAAGCAACATACTGAAAATTTTATAACGAAATACGATGGTAATGTTGATTTTTGAGATGTCTTGCTAGCAAATTCTTTACAAGAAAAAAAAATTCTCCACTATATTCACCTAACAATCATAATTTCCCCAAGAATGAAAATCAAAAACTCGTATTCTTACATGTAGAACAGACACAAAGACACAATAGAGAGTTTAAAACACTTCAGTTGTGGTATACAGTATTCCTTAACTCTGAACATTTTTCAGACAAGCACAAGCTTTCCTACCTTTTTCCTTAGAACTGAAAAGAAATAAACAACTTGCATCTAGCAATGTTAGTGCTCCTGTAATAATATAAGCATTTTTCATAGAATAACAACAGTGTTCATGCTCTTCTCTAACTGATTTTTTTTCTTATTGAACAAAGGATGCCACCATATGACATTTAAAATAAGTAGAATCGTCATGATATACAAACATAGCTCCTGATGGGGGCAATTGCACGGGTGTCCCCACTTTCAAAGCCAATTGTTGTTTTACCCTCACTTTTTAGGGTTTACAGTTTTGCCCCTACTTTTTAATCTGAATCAGCCGTGTACCCCCACTTCAAACAGCCGGTTTTAACGGCGTTAGTTGTAAAAAAAAGGGCATTTATACCCTTGGTGGTTATTGCATTTTTGCTCCTATTTTTTTCAGCTTTGAGTGATGTTGCCCCTATTGTGATTTCAGCTTGTGTGACGAGCATTTCAACCAAATATGAGCATCTCTTGTGATGTTTTTGTACTTTAACAAAAAAAAATCACAAATACTATGCAATTACAAAATTTGAACAAAAATCACAAATACTACTAGCATTCATCGTCGATGCTAGTCTGCACCATGAAGAGGGCGACGCAAGCGTTGGTGAGGAACTGCAGCGGCGGCACGAGGTAGTCGAGGCGGAGGCGCGGCCGTCGACGGCGAGGGGCGACGCCACCTCCTCGAGGTGTGTGGAGATTATGGATACCCCATATCAGCATGACAGTTATACTTTAGTCGGATATACGGTACCAAATGTAGATAGAATATCTTTATGAGGACTCGGGTTAAATTCTAAACTTGTATGTCAAGAAAATACCCGGGATCCTAGTCGGTTATGATTGTATTTTATCTGTAATCCCATATTCCGTTAGGATATGGATTGTACTTTGTATTACGGATCCCTTCTCCTATATAAGGAGGGTCCGTGTGCCTCTTGGGGCACGATTCTTTTTTCTCCCAATCATACAATCAATAACATACTCGGCGGAATCATCCCCGGACAGGAGTAGGGTATTAGTTCTTGAATAAGAAGGCCTGAACCTGTATAAAATTCCTTGCCTCCAAACCCATCCACTTTCCTAGCTTGATAGCCACCCCCTTTTATTATTGCCGAAATCTTGTTTCGACAGTTGGCGCGCCAGGTAGGGGTAGCGTCAAGTTCTCGCCGACTAAGTGCGATGGGTTTCGTCTCTGGCATCGACGACTTCGCCTTCCCTCCCGGGCAGGCGTTCCGGTTCGGCAGGTCCCCGTGCCGTTCGGTATTCCAAACTCGGCCGAGGCCTACTCCAAGATCATCTCTCCCGAGTCGGCTTCAAACCACTCGGATGAGATCCAATCTACTCTTCCGCGACTAAATCAAGACGACGGGTCCTATCCCTCAATCCTGATGAAACTTCCTGATGATTTGGCCGCTGTCTTCACAGTCAAGACATCTCCCACTCGAAGATCTAGGCGAGCACCGGCTCCGGCCCTGATCCGATCTAGATCCAGGGAGGTCGGCGTTATACTCCAACCTCTCGGGACAGTCTCGACGGAAGAGTTGGATGGTTACCTCAGCTCCCCCGGCGTCAGTTCTTGACCAACCGAGATCCTCGACTATGACGATTTCGGCTACCACTACGACCACGGCGACCTCGGCAACTTCGACGACAGCTATGAGGATAACTACACGCCCCTCTTCTTTGGTGTATTCATGGCTGACAACCAAACGGAGGAACAGCGCCAAGCCCGAGAAGCGGACCAAGATCGCGCACGGCAAGAAGCTGAACGTCGCCGACTGGAGGAAGAGCGACAGCGACAGGAGCGAGAACGACTACAACGTGAGCAACAAGATCGCGAACGGATTGCAAAGGAGGTCGAAGATCGACGGCAACGCGCCTTGGAATCTGGGCGCCGAGCAAGAGAGCTCATTGGGCAACAAGACGTCGATGGAACAGCGGTCTTTCGCACCCCCAGCAGAACGCAGTTGCAGCAATCACTCTCCTCGACACCCTCCTCAAGGAAGACGCACTCAACCAAGCTGATGATGTAGTCAACATCTTGAACCAGACGAAGACCATGATCGCTGCCTCGGTTCCAGCCAACTCCGCAAGCACCCGCACCCCGACTGGTAGCCGAGTCCCTCACCTCCGATCTCATGATCATCATCAGCCAAGCCTCAGCATCATCGGCACAGGATCTAGTCGCAGGAGCAGGGGTCACGACGAACGATCTGTTCACTCGCCTCCCGAACGTCACAGGGAGCGCCGAGTCGAACAGCCTCGCTCTCCACCTCACCAGCGCCCCGTCGACCTCCGCGACACGATCAACCAGCGCCGTGCAGCACGAGGTCACCGCCATTCACCAAATCGCTACGACGACGACGTGGATGGAGTAGCTGCCTTCACTAATGACCTGCGTCGAGTGGATTGGCCAGTCGGCTTTAAGCCGACTGGAATCGAGAAGTATGACGGCACCACTAATCCAGAGTCTTGGCTCACCGTCTACGGACTCGCAATCCGCGCAGCAGGAGGAGACAGCAAGGCCATGGCAAACTATCTACCTATGGCCCTAGCGGACTCCGCTCGATCTTGGCTCCACGGACTACCCCGTGGCACGATCGGATCATGGGCGGAACTTCGTGATCACTTCATCGCCAACTTCCAGGGCACCTTTGAACGCCCCGGCACACAGTTTGATCTCTACAACGTCGTTTAGAAGTCTGGAGAATCCCTTCGTGATTACATCCGACGCTTCTCCGAACAACGCAACAAGATCTCCGACATCACCGACGACGTCATCATCGCCGCCTTCACTAAAGGCATTCGCCACGAGAACCTAGTCGGCAAGTTCGGACGTAAACCTCCCAGGACGGTTAAGCGGATGTTCGAAAAAGCCAACGAGTATGCCAAAGCCGAAGATGCTATTACCGCGTCCAAACAGTCGGGCACCACTTGGAAGCCAAAGAAGGACACGCCGACCGCAGGAGGAAGTGGAAGTAACAACCACAAGGATCGCAAGCGCAAGCCCGAAGAACTTGTGGCGACCACCTTTCCATTTTCCCGACAACGTTCCCGCGTCAACACCTTCGACAAGGTAATGAACTCCCAATGTCCGCATCATCCCAACTCCAACCACGTGGCCAAAGATTGCTTCGTCTACAAACAGTTCGTGGAGCAATACATCAAGAACGCACGTAAACCTTCAGACGGAGATCAAGGCACATCAAAGAAGAAAGATGATGAAGACGATGCCCCGACTGGTTTTCAAGATCATCGCAAAGAACTTAATCACATCTTCGGCGGACCCCTGGCTTATGAGTCTAAAAGAAAACAGAAGCTAACAGAACGGGAGATCAATGCGGTTCAGCCTAACACGCCCCAATATCTTCGGTGGTCAGAAACAGCAATTAAGTTTGACCGCTCGAATCATCCCGACCGAGTGGTCCACCCGGGGCGGTACCCCCTGGTACTAGACCCAGTGGTCCGCAATGTCAAGCTCCGACGGACCCTCATCGATGGTGGCAGCGCACTCAACATCCTTTTCGCTAAAACCCTGGACGATATGCAGATTCCTCGCACGGAATTAAAGCCAAGTAATGCACCCTTCCACGGTGTTATCCCAGGATTGTCAGCCACACCACTCGGCCAGATCACTCTTCCAGTTACCTTCGGCACTCGGGAGAATTTCCGCACAGAAAATGTTTGTTTCGAAGTTGCTGACTTCGAGACAGCATATCATGCTATACTCGAAGATGAAGATGCCTGGTCCTCGAGGGGTCATATCACTATGGAGCGACATCAAGCAAGCCATCACATGTGACAAAGAAAGTTGCGAGATGGCCCAAACTCACGAGACTATTTTCGCCCGCGAAGAGATCCGACTGGCTGCGACCACGGCAAGCGAGGGAGAAGTGCCTGCAACCAAGCTGACGAAGACCGAAGAAAGCGATGCCAAGACAAAAAAGATTCCCCTAGATCCTTCCGATCCTGATAAGACTGCTGTAATAGGCGCTGAGTTAGATTGTAAATAGGAAAGCGCGCTCATCACCTTTCTTCAGAATAATAAAGATATTTTTGCGTGGAAACCATCCGATATGCCTGGTATCCCCAGAGAGGTGATTGAGCACTCTTTACATGTTAAGGAAGACGCCAGACCCATCAAGCAACGACTCCGCCGTTTTGCACAGGACAGGAAGGATGCGATCAAGGAGGAATTAACCAAGCTGTTAGTAGCAGGCTTCATTAAGGAAGTCCTTCATCCCGACTGGCTGGCTAACCCAGTCCTGGTTCGGAAAAAGACGGGGCAATGGCGCATGTGTGTCGATTATACCGACCTCAACAAATCTTGTCCCAAAGACCCTTTTGGGTTACCTCGCATTGACCAGGTGGTTGACTCAACAGCCGGCTGCGAGTTACTCAGCTTCTTGGACTGTTACTCGGGATATCATCAGATCCGACTAAAAGAATCCGACTGCTTGAAGACCTCGTTTATTACGCCCTTTGGGGCCTACTGCTACATCACCATGCCCTTTGGATTGAAGAACGCAGGAGCAACCTATCAACGCATGATTCAAAGGTGTTTTTCAACTCAGATCGGTCGCAATGTTAAAGCCTATGTTGATGATGTAGTCGTCAAGACCAAGCAGAAGGATGACCTGATTGCGGATTTAGAAGAAACTTTTACAAGCATTCGTGCTTTCAAGATGAAACTAAACCCGAAAAAGTGCATCTTCGGAGTACCGTCAGGGAAGTTGCTCGGATTTATGGTATCTCAGAGAGACATACAGGCCAACCCGGAGAAAATCAACGCCATCCTCAACATGAAACCGCCAAGCTCCCAAAAAGATGTCCAAAAGCTGACTGGTTGCATGGCGGCGCTCAGCCGGTTCGTCTCACGACTCGGCGAGCGGGGGATGCCCTTCTTCAAGCTGCTGAAGAAAACTGACAATTTCCAATGGGGACCTGAAGCACAAAAAGCCTTTGAAGACTTCAAGAAATTTCTCACCACTCCACCAGTTTTGGCCTCGCCACATCCACAAGAGCTGCTACTGTTATATGTGTCGGCGACCTCCCAGGTTGTGAGTACGGTCCTGGTTGTCGAGCGTGAAGAGGAAGGCCATATTCAAAAAGTCCAACGACCAATCTATTTTGTCAGCGAGGTTTTAGCCGACTGCAAGACAAGGTATCCTCAGGTTCAAAAGTTATTATATGGTGTCTTAATTACCGTCAGGAAATTATCTCACTATTTTCAAAGTCACTCGGTCATGGTGGTCACATCGTTTCCACTCGGGGATATACTTCATAATCGCGAAGCAAACGGACGGATTGCGAAGTGGGCCTTAGAATTGATGTCTTTGGACATATCTTTCAAACCACGAACTTCGATCAAGTCACAAGCTTTAGCTGATTTCCTTGCCGAGTGGACCGAGTGCCAAGAAGACATGCCAGAGGAAAAGATGGAATATTGGACTATGCATTTTGATGGGTCGAAGAGGCTTACAGGCACTGGAGCTGGGGTCGTCTTAATTTCCCCGACTGGGGAAAGATTGAGCTACGTATTGTGGATACATTTTTCTGCGTCCCATAACGTGGCGGAATACGAGGCGCTACTCCATGGATTAAGGATTGCAATCTCTTTAGGCATTCGCCGATTAATCGTCCGTGGAGACTCTCAGTTGGTTGTCAATCAGGTCATGAAAGAGTGGTCATGTCTAGATGATAATATGACCGCTTACCGACAAGAGGTATGCAAGCTGGAAGATAAATTCGATGGACTCGAGCTCACCCATGTCCTTCGACATAACAATGAGGCAGCTGACAGACTGGCCAATTTTGGTTCAAAACGGGAAGCAGCCCCTTTTGATGTGTTCGTTGGGCATCTTTATGAACCAACCGTGCCTAGAAAAGAAGCAGTTGAAGCCATGGATACTCAAGGCGTAAGCATGCTTGAAGCCGACTGGAGAGAACCTCTCATAAAATTTTTGACCAAACAAGAACTCCCTCAAGACAAAAATGAAGTCGAGCAGATTTCCAGGCGTAGCAGACTTTCCATTATTCACGAAGTTGAACTGTACAAGAAAAGTCCATCAGGAATACTGCAGCGCTGTGTATCTTTGGAGGAAGGGAGACAATTGTTGAAGGATATACATTCTGGTATTTGTGGTAATCATGCTGCTGCACGGACCATCGTCGGCAAAGCTTACCGGCAAGGTTTTTTCTGGCCTACAGCTTTGTCCGACGTGGACAAGATTGTGCGGACATGCGAAGGTTGTCAATTTTTTGCCAAACAAACTCATTTGCCAGCCCAAGAGTTGCAAACCATCCCGTTATCCTGGCCGTTTGCGGTCTGGGGGCTTCATGGTCGGCCCATTTAAAAGGGCAGTCGGCGGTTACACGCATCTCTTTGTGGCTATTGACAAATTCTCCAAGTGGATTGAGGCTAAACCGGTCATCACGATCACAACAGATAAAGCTAGAGATTTTTTCATCAACATTGTGCATCGGTTTGGGGTACCTAATCGGATCATCACTAATAATGGCACTCAATTCACTGTGGAGCATTTAAAGACTTTTGTGAAGACTTCGACATTAAAATTTGTTATGCCTCCGTGGCACACCCTATGAGTAACGGACAAGTTGAGCGCGCTAACGGCATGATACTGCAAGGGATCAAAGCACGAGTTTTCGACCGACTACGCCCCTATGCTGGCAAGTGGGTAGATTAGCTGCCGTCCGTACTTTGGTCTTTACGCACTACTCCTAGTCGGGCTACCGGCCAGTCGCCGTTCTTTTTGGTTTATGGCGCAGAAGCAATGTTGCCGAATGAAGTGGAATTTTAATCACTACGATTTCGGAACTTCAACGAGGAGGGCTATGAAGAGGGCCGAGTAGACGACATCAATCGACTAGAAGAAGCCCGAGAAGCAGCTTTAATTCAGTCGACTCGATATTTGCAAGGGTTGCGCCATTATCATAATCGGAATGTTCGATCGCGAGCCTTTTTAGTCGGTGACCTGGTTCTGAGGAAAATTCAAACAACACAGGATCGGCATAAATTATCTCCCTTATGGGAAGGACCGTTCATAATTGCTGAAGTCACTCGGCCGGGTTCTTATCGACTCAAGCGCGAAGACGGTACTCTCATCAACAATTCTTGGAATATTGAACACCTTCGTCGATTTTACGCTTAGGCATTTCGTTTGTATCTTTCCTCTTTGACTGCTAACTTCAAGTTTTTCCTTGAAGTTTTCAGTCAGGGGGCTACTATAATAATAATGGAGTGTGATTTTTATCAATTCAATTTGCTTACTTGATGTATCATTGCCCTGTTTGATTTCTTGGCTTAGTCAATGAGGACTAAAAGTTTTTTAACAACTTTTGCGGGTTTTAGGCTCAACAAGGTTTGACAAAAACTTTTAAGAAATCAGGAGCTAAGTTAAGATATCAAGCACAGCATAAATTCATCAGTATTGTACAAATTGTGCCTCCATCATCATTAATCATCAAAATTATCGGTACATTAATCAGTATCAGTCTTTTCATCATCAGAATTATTAGGACCAGTCGGTCGAAGATCGGTGTCCTCAAATCTCTCAACTACATCAGCAGCAATTTTGTCAGCCGCTTTCTGCGCATCACTGATGAGGTCAAGAGCAGCTTCTTCGCTCGTCCCGTCTGCAAAGCCATCAATGGCGTCAATATCAACTCTCGGATAAAGGGATTTAGTCATCGCCAATGCCAGACTTGCTCCCATACTTCCAGCTTCTTTGATGATCTTGAAATATGTATCCGGAGCAACTCTCAGCTTGTCGAAAATTTCAGAAGCAACAAGTGCACTCGGGCCATTGTTATTGAAGAACATCGCTTGAACAATTGGGGCAGCAGCGTTAGCAACCTCATCCCGGGCTCCTTCAAGTTTTTTGATCTTGCTAACCAGGACGTCGAATTGAGCTTGAAATTTGATCTTGCGGTCTGCATCAACAGATTCACATTAATAAGTCAGCATATGGAGGATAATGGCTTTTGAGGTATTGATTGTTGATACCTTCAACTTCCTTTAAAGCCAGGTCTCTTTGTCTTGCCAGTTCTGCCTTGTCATTTTCCAGAATTTGAATTTGCTTCTCCAACTGAGATATCTTGGCAGCTTGCACTACATTGATTACGGTAAATCAAGATTGCAAAGATAACAGTATAAGTCAGTTGAGCAGAATTTGTGCGTACCTTTTGATGAGCCACTCAGTTCAAAATTTTATTCTTGGAGCTCAGCGATCCGATCCCTCAGATCATGTTCATTCTTCCTGGCAAGTTCTTTCGCTTCGTGCAGTTGATCCCTGGTGGCTTCGAGGGTCCCGAGATGAGGGACTAACCTCTCTAAGGTCACCGTTTTGGCTTCGTTCCTAAGATGAATCCTCTGCAAGACAGTTTAATTAGCGCATGAATTAAATGGCAAACAAGATGGTTGAGATCAGGTACCAGAGGGCTTACATTTACAATGCGGGTTGCCTGACCAAGTGCCTTCTTCAGTAGGCATAACTCTCCGTCCTCTTTTTGCTTATTTATCACGATCCCTTGAGGCTGCATGTTGCCATCCCACCACTTGACCAGAATTGGAGGGCGTGAATCCTCAGCTGCTTGTATGCGGGGAATTTCTTCTTCATCACTGATCATTGGCCCTAATGTATCCACTGACAGAGGTTAGACAATTGGTCAGAGTTATTTGGGTCGACATGGTTTCAGACAAAGTGTTTTACCCGTAATGATTTCTGGACGAGGATGAGTGGACTCGGATGCTTTTAAAGGAGATCCAGATCTCCGGTCATTGCTGGCGTCTTGTCCGTGAGGGTTGTCTGCTTGGGTTTCGACTTCTGGAATCTCTTCGTTTGCCCCTGCATCCGACTGGTTTAGAGTCGGGGGCTCCTGGTTAGCACCGACTTCCGCTTCGGCCGACTGGTTCCCAGTCGGGGGCTCGTTGCCGGGTTCTACATTGTCGGTTGCCGGCTGATTGTCACTCGGATGATCCTCAGCAGTTGGTCCGGGTTCTTTGGAAGAACTTGTGTCTACGTTAGTCGGGTCAAAGTCTTTCCCGGACGGATCTATATCAGATGGTTTCCTACAAATTTGATTATCGGTATTATTGCCGCAATGGATGCGCATCAATGCAAGAGAGATCGTTATATGAGTTGTACCTAGAAGACTTCCTGATCTTTGGCGCAGGGCGACTGGATGTTTTCTTCCTTCGAGTAGCATGTTTTGGTAGTTTCTTGGTTGTCTCTCGGTCTCCAGGCCTCCTGGTGGTATCATCGGCTTCGTCGTCACTTAGAACCAGCTTCCTCTTTCAAGAATCTGACTGGCCGACTGGATCAGAAGCACTTGGTTGAGTTTCAGACCGAATTCTTGGTCCTCCGCTCCCTTGCCCAGTTTGGTGGCGGGGAGATTGGCGTTGAGCGTGGGGGGGATCCGACTTCATCAAAGCAAATTCCTGGGTGTAATATCCTTCATTGTTAACTGATTCAACAAGAAGACAAAATCATATTTTGAGAAAGGTTGAAGTGTATGAATGCGTACCGGCGGAGGAGGATTGAATGCATTGAACGGTACGACTGGCAGTAAGTGTGAGTAGCTGACAACGATGGCGTTTGAAAAGATCTTATACATCCTTTCCTTCATGACCTTGAAGTCAAGAGAATCTGGGTCTTCACGGTTTGGGTCATGCTTGCCGTCAAATTCGAAGGTTGTACGAGATCTTTCTTTGATTGGAGCTAACCAACACTTGATAAAGTGCCGGGTGATATGTTCTCCTTGAAGGCCCTGTTCTTTCAGCTTTATCATCCTCTCCATCAGTTCTACTGCTTGTGCGGCTTCATCTCCCATTGGTAGAGAGTTCCAAGTATCCCGATAAACTGGAGGAAGACATGAGTACTCGGGAAGGACAGGCTCGGGGTTTTGAACATAAAACCAGTTTGCGTGCCAGCCTTTATTTGAGGTCTTGAAGGGCATGGAGAAGTATTTTTGGCTTAGAGTTCCCCTGAGTTGGAAACCAGCACCCCCAACGACGCATGGTTTGCTCTTATTTAGCTTGGGCTTGAGGAAGAAGATGCGGCGAAACAAGGCGAAATGAGGCCTAATGCCCAGAAAAGCTTCGCAGGCATGAATAAAATTGGCAATATGCACTATGGAGTTTGGATTTAGATGATGCAAGCTAATCCCGTAGAAGTTTAGAATTCCCCGGAAAAATCTTGAGGTTGGAAGAGAAAATCCGCCATAGAAGAAATGAGCAAATACCACGATCTCGTGTGTATCGGGGGTCGGGAATGCCTCACCAAATGCCGGTCGCCACCCGATGATCTCTTTTGCTGGAAGAACGCCGTGCGCCACCATCTCCTTCAGATTGTCTTCCGTTACATCGAAGGGCGCCCACTGACTTTCGAAGCTTTCTCTTTCCTCCGCCATGAATGTGAACTGGACGGTCTGATTTAGTTCGAGATACGGCTGGAAAGGGATGGGGAATCGTAGCGGTGGATGCGGGGAGAAATTTCGTGAAGTTTTTGAGGGTGGATTGGAGCGGATTGATGAACCCTAGTTTGCCCGGCGCAGTTTTGCACTGTAGCAGGGAATGGGGAAAATGGCGAGAGTCTCGGCGGGGAAGACGAAGAGTCGTTTTTCACTTCGGCATTATTAGGGTATCGGGAGTACTAATGGGCCTGGGCCTGTACAATACTTCAGCCCAATACTATAATTAGCGTGGCCTGTTGTGATCCCTAGGGACTTAGGCGCTTTTTGCTTTGGCAATATGTGCTTACAATGATGCGGCCCGATGCTGTTAAAATCCTTTTTAACGCGATTCAATAATTCTTTGGAATTATTATGATGCACATGAAAAGGTGCCCGACAGAAAGGTGTTATACCATTTTTGTAAGCTTTTTTAGGCTACAAAAGTTGTTGGGTTAATTTGAGATGACTGGTTTATTAGTAGTCATTCTCCTAGCATGTTATATGCTTATTTTGATTATGGTAAGGGTTATAGCCTAGGCTAATGAACTTATTAATTACCATGATCTTTATCATATTTGGTGGATCATTTTAAGAGTTTCTTACTCGGATTCCTACCAAATATATCTATTTTTGGACCTTTTGAGTGTTTATCATTCGGCCCTTTTCATATTTTTTTGTCCTTGATATGTTCAAGTTGAGGAGCAGTCGGCTGGGTATCTTGCTAAGTACCATGCGTGCTTCGCTATAAAACCACTCGGTTCTTGACTATATGTTTAGTTTTTCAACTAATCACATAGTCGGGGGCTACACCTAATTAGGTGCATCTACTCGATGCACCATGTTTTATTTTCGCCCTTCACAGTTTTTGATTTTTAGTACTCGGCAAGCTGGAGCAAGTTGAATTGAAGCACTCGGACTACTGTTTCTTTGTTTCGAGAAGGTTATTTCGTCAACTGCGAAGGTCTCGGGGGCTATTGTGGAGATTATGGATACCCCATATCTGCATGACAGTTATACTTTAGTCGGATATACGGTACCAAATGTAGATAGAATATCTTTATGAGGACTCGGGTTAGATTCTAAACTTGTATGTCAAGAAAATACCCGGGATCCTAGTCGGTTACGATTGTATTTTATCTGTAATCCCATATTCCGTTAGGATATGGATTGTACTTTGTATTACGGATCCCTTCCCCTATATAAGGAGGGTCCGTGTGCCTCTTGGGGCACGATTCTTTTTTCTCCCAATCATACAATCAATAACATACTCGGCGGAATCATCCCCGGACAGGAGTAGGGTATTACTTCTTGAATAAGAAGGTCTGAACCTGTATAAAATTCATTGCCTCCAAACCCATCCACTTTCCTAGCTTGATAGCCACCCCCTTTTATTATTGCCGAAATCTTGTTTCGACAAGGTGCCACACCTGGAGGTAGGCGACGACCTCGACGCGGCCGTCGCCGACTAGCGCGCGCCCGTGGCTGCTGCCGCCTCCACCTCGCCCGCGGCCACCGTCGCCTCCCCCTCACCCGCGCCCGCGGCCGCCGCTGCCGCCACCTCTGCCTCGCCCGTGGCCGCCGCCGCCTCCACCATGCCTGTGGCCATCGTGGCCGCCGCCACCTCCGCCTCGCTCGCGCCCGCGGTCGCCACTGCCGCTACCTCCGCGCACGCCCGCTGCTGCTGCCGCCTCCACCTCGCCATCGGCCAAGGCCGCCGCCTCCCCGCGCGCCCGCGGCCGCCGCCACCTCCGCGCGCGCCCGCAGCCGCCACCGCTGCCTCGCCCGCCCGCCCGCCGCCTCCACGCGCGCAAGACCAATCCGGTGGGAGAGGAGGGTGGTTGGATGCTTATCCATTCCCTCAAGGGTATAACGGTAAATTGATATTTCATAAATCATTTTTTTCATTTTGATTTATTTTTTAATTTTTTTAACCCAAAAATATGGGGCCCACCTAACAGGCGTTAAAACTGAGGGCAAACGGCTGGTTCGTTTTCAAAAAGTGAGGGTAAAATTGTAAACCTTAAAAGTGGGGGTAAAATAGTAGTTGGGGTTGAAAGTGAGGGCATGGATGCAATTGTCCCTAGCTGATTAGGTACTAACTATAATCATCAACAAATAGGTGATTAACCTAAAGAAATACATAACAGCAAAGATGACAATGCCATATGCTAAATCCTTATAGAAGATAACATACTTGAAAAGAAACACACGGAACAACAATGTCCTCCTGGATAAAAGGAAATTATAGATTTAATCACCTATTTTTTCAGATTATCAAGTTAAAAACGTGCCATAAGAGATGAGAAATTTCCAGTAAAAGTGTTCTGACCACCATTTAGAAACTTTAGTATTTTCCAGTAGTAGATTGTTTTGATGCTACAGTCAATGTGATAGCACAGTAGCTAGTTGCT
Source organism: Oryza meridionalis (assembly GCA_000338895.3). Lineage (NCBI taxonomy): Eukaryota > Viridiplantae > Streptophyta > Magnoliopsida > Poales > Poaceae > Oryza > Oryza meridionalis. The sequence goes on from CM002524.2 coordinate 2,842,832, forward strand.
AGCCTTAAAAATTCCTAGGCTTGTGCATTCATTTGGCAATACACATTTTTATGTCAACCTCGGAAAAAATGTTTCATTTATACCAGGCCAATGCTCCTTTGATCCCTCTACTTCAGGTTGCAGGACAACCCTTTTAAAAATAAAAGGAAAGTGATTTTCATTTTTTTTATTATTAACTGAGTTATTGACTGTCTCAATAGAATGTTAGGGATTGGATCTATCCATGTAGACAAAATGAAAAGAAAGAGTGTACCCTTTCAATGAGAAATTAAAATTTATCATGGATTCAAAATAACAGCACGAAGCCTCCTCTCCTTTTGGAACTTGGAAGTAATAAACAAACTTCAGATAAACGACAAGGAGTGAAAAGGCGGGCATCATCAGAAAGCAATGGCAGATAACTGAATCAACCATGCACAAATCTAAACCTAAAGCATATATGCACTTGCAGCAAAGATGGCAATTACCTGAGATCTTCCAGCATTCTCGTTTCTGAACCCAAAGCAGATATGCATTTGCAGCAAAGATGGCAATTACCTGAGTTCATCCAGCATGCATGTCCAGCTGGTATGGATGCTTCCAACAACTGCATCACATTCATACTTTCAGACAGTTTTCAGGTGCAAATTAATGTGCAATGCTTTAGATGGATCATGGCCATCTCCAGCTTGTTGTCTCAAGTGGTCAGATGCAGTGTGCTTCAGAATTCCGACAGAGAGGCAAGAAATTACCAGCAATGTCGAGGAAGAGGTACTGCACGCCCATCTCGGCCTTGTCCTTGCTCTGATTTTCCTCTTCGTCGATCCACCATCCTTCTTGCACTTATTTTTTCTCTTCGTCGATTCACCGTCAGATCCTGAGCATCCAAAAGTCAATAACGATAAAAGACCTAAAATCCCAAGGTGGACACGAGTTGAACTACATGATGAATTCTGTTCAACTGCTCACCTCTCGCAAGATTCAGGCGAGCAGCGGCACCGCACATCGCCCTGCACTCTATCCCTTCCTCGTCGCTCAAGGAGCAGCATCGGGGTGGGATGGGAACGACGACAGCGACAGCTAGAGGAGTACTTGGGAGATGATTTTAGGATGGAAGCCGGTAGGTGCTTGGAAGGTAGCAGGAGATCTAAGGGTCAATATGGGCTAAAGTCCTTTTCGAGTACTCCTCTGTTTCACAATGTAAGATTTTCTATCATTACCCACATATATATAGATGTTAATGAATCTAAACACATACATACGTCTAGATTTATTAACATCTAAATGAATATAGGCAATGCTAGAAAGTCTTATATTGTGAAACGGAGGAAGTACATTTTAATACCTTCCTTTCTTCTCGTGCTGTAGACCTGCAGTAATGTTACTGTCGTCTTCTTTCTGAAGTTTAAAGTTGAGTTTCTGAATTAAGTAACTGCAGTAATTGGTTATCATAGTCGTCCGGAAATCACTCTTAACTCGTTAATGGTGCACTCTCTTGAGTCTCCCCATCGACCAAGGTGACCGACTAATGGAGATCTACCTGGTCAGCAACAGTCGATTTTGAAATAGTCAGTCATCGAAGTCATCTTGAATGCTCAATAAGCAAGAAATTACAAGTCGATGCATGGAAAATACAAGGAAATAGGCTGCCCTATTAGCCCTTGGAACAGCTTTGAATTATGAAGGGCATATGCGCGCACTCACCTTGCAACTTCCACCAACCTAACCAATTAGCCACTTCTGGGCATCCAAGCATAGATCATATTTTGTCTGGCCTTTCCTCGAATCAGCTGATTAGCATCATCATGTAATGTAAACTAAACATAATAAAGAACAAGGAGTACCGAGATGATAGAACCCTGCAAAAACAAAGCCTCTATCAACTCTGCAATATGCCATCATCACCGACCGTCCGCCGCTGTCCCAATTTTCACTTGCTATTACTGTTTCCAGATCTCTATGAACTGCCCCAATTTTCACTTGCTATTACTGTATCAGATCTCTATTTTTTTTTGAACGAAATGTATGAGATCTCTATGAGATGCAGCTTGGACAGCTGTATCAGTGTTCTGTGCTCTCTGCCTTCGCAGCAGTCATCACCTTTCTACTATGTTCTATGTATATGCTACGACAGTTTCACCGTCATCTCTTTTCTTCAGCAAAGTTTCAAAAATTTCTTCTTATCTCTTTTTCTGAGATAAAGTTCACCGTCATCTCTTTTCTTCAGGAGAATTTCACCGTCAACTGCTTCGTGTGCTTTGGCCTCGGCAATATTTTCTACCTGCGTATCACCGGACTGCTGAGCTGAAGAACAAAATTTTCTTTTAGAAAGGTAGCTGAAGAACATATTCAACACAGGGGAAGGATTGCTGTAATGTATACATTCAACTTTACCTGTGGAGAGGGCGTGTCTTTGGCACCATTGTCCATACCGGATTGCTCATCAGATTGTTCCACACCGAAGACAACTTCGTACACAGTTGGGAAATCATTAACCATGTTAAACAAACGCACCCTGTTGAATGTGAAAGTGAAAACAATAAGTATCAGCACCATATGCTATATCGCATAAAGAGCAATTCAACTACACCGACACAATGCCATATATCCACTATGCTCTGAAGTCTGTGCGTTGCTTTGCCATTAGCATGATCGAATTGGTTTTTTTAAAAGAAAACATTAGCATCAGCGAGTAAAGATAATAGAGCAAACATTATGTGTCAATTCCCAACCCAGCATAGCAAGGCATAAGAAAGCTTAGTGAGAGATCGCACTCTTAGTGCAACAGAACTTAAAATTTCATGATGGCTTGGGTTAATATCGATATAAGATGATTAATTAACAACAAGAAGGAATAAATAACACTTCACTCCCAAATTGCTTGTATGGTGATCCCACAAATTACATAGTAATTAATATTACTGAACGAGAAATCCTAACATAAAGTGTATTATGTCATCAAATGTGTGCATGACCATGGCAGTAGGCATATGCATTCACCCATACATCAATGTGAGGAACAACAGAATAAGAGGGACGACACCAATCATCAGTTTAAGAACAAACGGTCATAGTACATTTAAGGATGGGTTACACATGTAAAACTATTGTCCATGCCTCAACGTGCATATAAACTAATTTATAGTTGCCAATATATAGGTTAAAGAAGAATATCTGATCAATATATCATGCACTTCGTGTAAATATAGAATATCATCAAACTGCACAGTTGGATCTTAAAGCAAATCAGCATTGCAGATACTTAAGTGTGATTTAAGTTTCCAAGCAACCCATTGCCTTTCAGACTGGTTGATATGCACCTTCATTTTACAGCATGTTATACCCAGGTTTCCACTTCAGAAGAAAAGAAAGCACATCATGCCTTTTCTTCAGGGATTACCCATTGTTAATTAACAACCTACGTACTTATAAGCAGAACCAAGTAAGATATAACCAAAGAACGTTCCCCAAATACTACATGCAGCATATTGATCTTCTAGTATCTAGAAAAAGGGGATGCCCTTTAGTAAAGGTTGAATATTGTGGCAAATGAAACATAAGAAGTTCAGAACCATCGACATCGTACTTAATCCTATCCAATAATCCAAACATTGTTTATCTGAGCACCAATATCCATATGAAGCAGTCCATCCTAAGAAAACAACAAGTCAACAACAGCCATGCCCTTCTCAATCTGATGTCAAAACAAAATCACTCACTAATTGCAGAGCTTACAGCGTTTACCTTCTCTGCCTGAAAATATGCATCCTATTCCTAGCAACATTATAGACAGCCATGAGTCCATCTCCTTTTGATCAAACATTGGTATATATCAAAAACTTCAAAAACATTGGGAATTCTATAGGGGAAAATTTCAAAAACGTCTCTGACGATATTGCCCTGGTACTATCCAACGTAAACTCACCAATTGATCTATTTCAAAAACTTCTCTGACGATATTGCCCTGGTACTATTCAACGCAACGACAAACTCACCAAGTGATCAAACATTCAAATCAACAACGGCAATAACATGGTGTGAGAGCGTGAGAGCAGCGAGGAATCAGGGGCCGTGTACCTGTCGTCGCGATCTAGTCGGGCGCCGTGGAAGAAGGCGACGGCGAGGAGCCACGAATCGGAGAAGACGGAGAGGAGGGCGACCCAGTCACTCCTGTACATCGTGTCACGCGAGAAGTTGATGCCCAGCGCCGGCTCCGGCAGCTCCGGCGGCACCATCTCCGGCGGCGGCACCATCTCCGGCGGCGGCGCCACCTCCCACGTCCCGTCCGAGTTCCCATACAGGCATAAGCAGTCCAGATCTGCTCCGGCCAAACGCGAAAACAAATCACACCACCAATCCACGACGCGGGAGAAGGGAATCGCGTCGAAATCGATCGAGAAGGGGCGAAGCTGGTGCTAACTCACCTGGATTGCACAGCGCGGCAAACTTCTCGAGGTCTGCGCAACAAGACGCGGTTAGGCTCCGGTTCTTCAAACTAGGGTTTCAGGTTTCGGGATGGGGTTCGATCGAGCGAACGATCAAGGAGGAGTTCACCGACCTTCGGTGAGGGAGCGGAGGATGGCGGAGCGGCGGGCGCGGAAGTCGCTGAAGATGTCCTCGACGGAGCGCAGCGCGGTGACGCGGGAGCTGCGGCCGGAAGCGGCATCCGCGGTGGCGGCGGCGGTGGCGGCGGCGGCGGCGGCCGCTGCGAGGCCAAACTCCTCTCCGGCCATCGGCGAGCGGGCGAGGCAGTTGGGTGGCGACGTGGCGGTTGCAGATTGAAGTGGCCGTTGGTGAAGTGTGAAATGGAAGGGCGGGGAAGGAGGGAGAACGTGACAGATTATAAAGACGGGTAGGCCATCCGGTTCCAGGCCCAAGAGAAGCGACGAGAGGACGAGACGCAACGCGAGGGGAATTTCACATCTTCTATGGCCTGGCCCTATAAAATTTCCTTAGAATAGTTTGACACATAAAAGTTTCGAAAGAAAATTAACATGGGGCTAAACTTCAAATGAATTTTTAGGGGAAAAAGGCAATTCCTACGGAATGCTAAATTTTGTGGTGCTCTTGAAGTGAACCCAATCATTTCATCGATATATAACAAAAATCATAAACCGATCAATAGCGAGACATCAGTGATGACTTCATCAATCTCAAGATATACCGTTCAGTCGGTTAAGACATCAGCGGTGACTTTATCAAGATATACCGATCCAATCTGTTGAAGATGCTCATAAAGATAAATAATGTGTGCCATGTGCGCACACTTGTTTATAGGAATGAGTATGCAGGTGCTGTACCTCGGAAACGCTTGCGTTTGTACAATCTCTCAAAACAAAAATAAACTTCTGATACTAACAAAACCAATTTTAACTGAATTACTGGGTGTCGTTGTTGCAACAAAACTTAACACTGCAAAAGGTGCAGAAATGTGATCGCCTGTAAGGCGATGGATGTTTATGTGCACCGTAAAAATTACAGTGGTTATCGTATATCAATTACTTGACAGAATTTGTTCATTTAATTAATTCACTCGAACACAGTATGCATATAAACTACAGTACAAATTTGTTGAGTTCCTACATTTTTTTTGGCACACAAAGAACAAAATGATGACATCTTTCACTACCATATATCCGAAACCAATCCCTGACATATCTTCGAACAAACCGATGCACATCCCAATTGTGAATATTCCACAAACACCCTCCGTAGTCTTTAATTTACAACCTTCCAGGCTTCAAATGCCTCTGCCTGGCCCTCTGCTCCTCCATTTCATTCATCCAATCAGAAAGCCGATAAACACCCTTCCACAAAAGGTACAATCCAGCTACAACGATTATGGACAGAAAAATAACGAGGAGAAATTTCAACGCAACAGCTTTGATTTCCTGCAATATATAAAGTTCATGTAAGGAACGCATGCTTAGCGAACCCAAATAACAAACCAGCACATCAGTATCTAGCACACCTGGAATTTTGAGCTTTCAACACTTTCTTGGCCACGGTTACGCCTCTTCCTGCGCTTGGGCACATTTTCAACTTCCACAGCAGGGCTCTACATGGAAATTACAGCCAATAAGCACAGAAGCAAAAATAACTACAAGAGCTGATTGTATGTACAACAGTGTAACAACTTATAAAGTTTGGTTCAGATGGTAAGGTCCAGTACCTTGATCTCCTGAATTTTCCGGAGATGCAACTCAGAATCTGCAGCTTTAACCTTTTTCACACAATCTTCACCACAGGCAAGTAGGCCAACTGCATATTGATTTTTAGGTATTTGTTTTGGGTCACGACCAGACTGAAGGTATTCCTTCAGAACATCTTGACATATCCACTCTTTTTTAAGGGTGTTGCATGCACAACGGACATTGACCTTAATGGATATCAGATAGGTAGAGGAACATGTATTAATACATATTTTCAAAAATATATTATGATAAGTAGAGTATGTTGTGTTTTTTTTTAGGTAAAGTGTAAGCAGCTCTGCCTTCATTAAGCAAGAAGTTCCAGAAAAACAGCAAAGTCCTTGTGATAGCGCACAAGGACAGAAAAGAGAAAGCCTAGTGCCTAATTACATCACATGAAAGAGGTAAAAACAACTATGGTATGCTGTGATTGATCTCACTAAAAATATATATAGAACATAAGTGGACCATATCCCAAAGTTCCAAACCTTACTCCAGTTTCATCAAGTAAAAATTGTAGTATCGCTAAGCCACAGAACAGGTTGCTAATAATGTCATGCTAATTATGTAATGTAAATATATGCCTATCAAGTGATATCATGCCAATTAGGTAACTCTAGTTTCACCAAGATACCTTTTTCATGCACTGATCAACTGATGGGCACTGACCAGGGTGACATATTTCTGAGCACAGATGGGGACAATTCGGTAATTTTCTGCAAAAAGAACAGATGAAAGAAACTTACAAAATCAGCAATGGAAAATGTTACCAACATTCAAAAAAGACAATAGGACCGAGGAAAAAAAGTAACTGACCTATGACATGGGCCACCACAGGACCTTACTTTCTGCTGTTCTGTAGCATTTAAGTTGTTATAATACATGCACTCAAAAGCGTGTACCATAGCACCACAATGACATGGTCTTTTAACAAGGGCTTTGCAAGGTGGACAATCATTAAGATGGCATGGCAAAGGGCAGGGATGTGAACATGGAGGCTCCCTGACCTGAAAGAAATGGTAAATACCAAATATGCTGCACCAAAGTTAAAATATGTGGAACCACGCACAAAATTTCACATTAAAAGTCTGTAAACAGAACTAAACCAGAGTTATTGCTAAGGACAATAAAGAACACTGACCCTTTGACAAGGCAGGTTACATTCTTCGCAAGGCTCAGCAAATGCACTTGCACTAGCAAGAGACAGTATAGCAAATTGATCTCCTTCAGGCTGACCCAATGGAATCTGTAACACATGGCAAGCCTTCGTACAATAATGATTGCCACAGTTGAGAGGGTTACCACATAAATTCTGACATGGAAACTGCCTCCTTTTGGAGCAAAGTATCTGCAGAGAGAAAGAATTTGTATGCATTCAGCAATCACAGAGCACACATACGAGTGTGGATGTGTGAGGAAGGGTGAAACTTACTGCACGTTCTTGGCCAAGATGTTGTCCAAAGCATGGCACCAAAACAACTTCTTGGCATGGCGGGCATGGTGTTCCAGGTGTACAGTCTATATGCTTTTCCTTTTTCTTTTTTATTGGTCTCAGTGTGAACTCAGGATTTGGAGGAGCAATGGGGCCATGACACCTGGCAGAGTGCGAGCGGATGGTTACATATCAGAAGGATATACTCCTGGGGCAAATTACCAACACTGGCACATTCAGAAAATAGTCAAAATACAAACCTCAGCTTACACCTGTGGCCACAAGAAAGTTCTTCTCCGCAGATTAGTTTGCAAGGTGGGCAAACTCCATAGTGGCACTTGTGGGGCTAAGAAGAAAATTCTGAGGATTAATTTATAGAAGAGAACCCCAAAATGCTCCAGGATAAATTTCTAAACACAAAATAGATGAGATTATCATTAATGATAAGGTTAAAGCAGAGATATGTAATTGTTTACCCGGCATTCAAGTTTGTGCCTGCAAAGGCGAGCTATATTGCATTTTTTTGAACATTTGGGTGGCTTCTGATTCTTCTCAGTCCCACAGGGCACCTACATACAAAGTTGTGCATATGAATTTTGGACAAGAAGTCAAGTCACAAGGCAAGTTTTGTGTGGAAGGATCAGACAAGAATTAACTTTTTTAACAAAGTACATAAAATCATATGAAAACAATGGTACTCCTAATGCTAACTGAATATATTTTTTTCCTGTAAACTTGCTGTTCAAGGGAAGTGCTGCGATCATCAAACATGGGATGCATAAGAAACAAACAACAGATTTAGAGTGTACCGAATTCCACCTCAAAAAATGTTTGCCCACAGTTGCATGAAATGGTCTTCATCAAAGGACAAGGTGCACAAGCACCTCTGTTAAACAAAATGAAGAAAAATATTATCACATATATTAGCAGTTTAGATAAACAAGAATATTTATGATTCGGGACATTGAATTAGTATTGAAATTTGGAATAAAAGAAATTCCACAAAAGAGAATAAAGTGCAAATGTCTGAGAGCAAAACAGCATTCTTAAATTTGTGGAATCTATCATGGTACTGTGGTACATCCATTGCAAAAATATGGCTCAAAATGGGAACATATGTATAAAAGGTATGTTACCAATGCAATTAGCAGTACTAGCACTAAACAATTCAACATGGCAAGCCAAAGATGTATATTTGATTAAGACAATACCTGTGGCATGGAGATAGGCATTTATGGTTGCCACATCTGAGCCTCTTGTCACAAACCTACAAACAGAAATAAATCTACTTTAGTAATTGATAGGTATCAATACATCACACCCCCCAAAGAAAGGATTTACCTCTGGGCAGGGTGCACAATCACCCTCGCAGCAACGTCGTCTACAAGCATGGCGGCCACAGTTTCGCAAACGCTGACACTTCCTTTCGCATGTCAATTCTTGGTAGCAAGGCACCTGATGCAGCATCACATGAACAACAAATTTGGTTTGCATTCTAATAAGAGAGAAGTACTCAAAAGCTGCAGCCCTCCACATTCAATACCAGCGGTAGGATGGTGCACAACCAGTACTTACTATACTGGACCAGATTGAGGTAACATAAAGAAAGAAGATTTTACTTATTTTTACTCTGTTTTGTTTCCACTCAGAACGGTTGAAGCATACTTGCCTCAAATATAGAAATAGGTCGGTAGAACTATAGAGATCTATGTGAAGTAACTTAAAAGGCATTTTAACTAATAATGTATCAAACATAATTGACAATGACATTCTCTAATTGCTTTTTGCATTTTAGACAACCAAGGAATTGATTTGTTTAATTTATCTGCTTGAAGGGTTTAAACATATTCCTGGTTTCCTTCCTTTTAAGAATTTTGACATAAAAAACGTGTGATATATTGTACCTCCTTCTTGAGACCCCCACAGCGGCAGGATTTTGTGATCACAAGCCGACATGTCTCAACACATGAACCACGATGACACCGCTCTGGGCATTTGTGCCGCCCACACCCAAGCACCTTCTCGCAAGTTGATCCACATGTGGCAGCCTCTGCATCACAGTCCAAACTTGGATAATCTTTCTTCCCACATGGGCAAGTTCGTCGCCCTTGGAGTGGGCATCCTCCACACTTTCCAGCATGGCAACCCCTCTCACAACTATGCTTCCCACACTGCAACATCCCACCACACTCCCTCTTGCACTGGAACACCCTTTCAGAGCATAGCCTCTCCTCCATTGTTTCTCCACACTCACATTTGTGCTTTCCTCGCACAGCACAAGGCGGGCAAGGCCCATCATGGCAATCCACAGGACACCGGTGGATTCCACAGCCAAGGCGTTTATTGCATTTCCCCGAGCAAGAATAACGCTGATGTGAGCATCGACGCGTCTCACGATGTGAGCCGCAAAAGCACATAGCATTTGGAACAATTGCTGGGCACGGTGGACATGGTCCAGGGTGACAAAGCAGGAGGCAGTTGTGCTCACAGCCAGAGTCATGATCTGCATTGAGACGTCGGCCACAGACGTCACCGCAGGAGTGGGGCAGGATCCAGGGGTCCGGAGCTGGGTCTACGGTCTTGGAGCAGAAGCAGAGGTAGGAGGTGGGAGTCTGGGATTTGGGATAGGAGAAGCGGCATTTGGGGCAACCCCAGGTGGGAGAAGGCGCGGCAGAGGATGACTGATGTGCCCATGACTGGATGCAGTGGAGGTGGAGGAGGGCGAAGCAGGAGGCGGAGCAGGACCAGACGGGGTCGGAGGGGCGGATGGGATCGAGGCATATCAGGCACGGCGGCGATCGGCGGCGCGCGGCGGAGCTGAGGAAGATCCCGACCTTGGAGAGGTCGGCGCCATCCCCCGCAACGGAGAGGTAGGAGGAGATGACGGAGGCGGCCGCCGGATCGGAGGCGGTGAGATCGGCCTCCTCCCCGGAGGAGGAGTACGAGGAGGGGTCGGAATCGGAGACCGCGCTAGGGTTTGACGGCGAGGGCGCGGGTGCCGCCGCCGCTGCCGGCGAGGGAACTGGTCGGCGGGCGGCGGCCGCGGCGACGGGAACCGGCTTGCGAGAAGAGGACGCGGAGCCAGAGGCCGCGGCGGCGTAGGAGAATGGCATGGCCGGCGGTGAGGTGGTCGCCGGAGGCGGAGATGACGGTGGCGCGCGCGAGATTTGTGAGGAGTGTGGCCTTTTGCTGTCAGACTGTCAGATCCAAGATATTTCGTGATTTTTATAACTTGGGCTGGAATTCTTGCGCCCCCCAGATTGGGCTTTAAGCCTTCAAACTTTGTGTGGGCCGATCTGTCCGGCAACAAGTTTTTTTTTTTGAATTTGTAAATTTTTATCCATAGTTGGCAAATAGCAAATATTTATATGATCATTGACTCTAAATTTCGACACGTTGTATATATTAATTTCTTGTCCTTAAAATTTTGTGAAGAAAATACATGTAAATTTGCCCTTCTTCGTGTAACAGATTCTTGGCTAAGTGCAAGTCTATGAGAATCTAAAATGCAGGTGAGAAAACTTGGTATTCTCAGTGAAGAAGAAAATTTTCGGGACGGAGGGAATACTCGGTAGAGGACATTTGGTTAAGCGGTGTGATTAACATTAGAGTAAATTGCATCACCGATACATGAACTTGTCAAGTGGGTATAATCTAGTGCACGAATTTGTAAAATACTTATTCTAATGCATGAACTTATTTGGTACGTGCAAATAAAGACGAAATGAACACTACATGGCTAATCTTATTGATTACGGGTTGATTAGGGTACTATGTAAACATGTTTGAGAAGGTTGCATTAGACATACACATCTTCAAAAATAAATATAATATGACATGGTGATAGTAGAAAAAGATTAAAAAAAATCGAGCAATAATATTTTGGTTCTCGTTCGCACGAACTAGACAAGTATTATGTATGCTGAAACGGACATTATATATGTACTGAAATGGACATTTATAAGTACCAATACAATTTACTCGAACACATAGCAACAAAAAAAAAACATATTTCTCCTTCCCTTCCCGAATTGATTAGAAATATCACACAGGTTAGCTCACTGTCTATATAGAAAACAGTTACTCCAAAGTACGGTAGTAAAATTCCATCACATGCAGACGCAACAAAAAAAAATACTACAGGTATCATCGACAGACAAAAAAAAGAGAGAAATACTTAAATAAATATCGGTCAAAGCTTATCGCGACAACTTGAGTTGACCAGAGCTAGACGACGAGCCTACGCATCGGAGACCACGCCGCGCACTTGGAACGGCAACCACACGACACGAGCGCGCACGCGTCACGCCGGCGGCGGCGGCGGCGGCGACGCAGCGCCGTCCCCGTCCTTGCGCCTGCCGAACTCGTGCACGGCGAGGTGGAGCTCGGCGGCGGCGATGAGGAAGTGCACGGCCTGCGACGGGCGGAGCAGCGCCACCACCTCCCTCATCGTCTCCAGCCTCAGCCCGTCCGCCATCTCCAGCACGCGCCTCATCCCGTCCGCCTTGCTCCTCATCTCCATCTCCATCCCCTCCGCGTCCATCCCGCCGCCTCCGGCGAGCTCCACCATCTTCACCGTCGCCAACGACTCCTGCATTGCTCACGTTTGCATCCGGATGCTGAGCTGATCGAGCTCACCTCCTCACTGATGAAAGAACAAACCATCACTCACCTGTGCGCTCGCGGCGGCGTTCTCGATCTCCCGTTCCTTGCTGATGGTTATCCGCTGGAGCTGATCGGCGGCCTGGAGCTGCTCGGCGGAGAGGTCGCCGAGGTCGCCGGTCCCGAGGCCGCCGCCGGCGAGGAACACCGGGAGCTGGGTCTCGAGCTGCGCGCCGGACTTGGAGTAGAGCAGGTGGAGAGCGGCGGTGGGGCGCCACCCGCCGCACCACAGGTAGAGGTTCTCGGTGGTGGAGGTCCACGACGGGGAGAACATGCGGAGCACGTCGGTGGAGGCGGCGGCGGACTTGGTCCGGTAGTAGTGCTCGTAGTGGCCGAGGACCCGGTCGACGAGGCGGCGGAGCTCGGCGTCGTCGGGCGGCGCCGCGGGGTTCGTCGCCGCCGACGCGGCGGCGCGGAGCGCGGCGAGGTCGCGGGACTGCTCGGAGATCCAGCACTCGTAGAACTTGGCGAAGGACTCGCCGGAGGGCGCCGGGACGTGGTTGCCGTTGCGCTGAGGTGGGTGCGGCGACGGCGGCGGCGGCGGCGGCATGGTGGTCGGCGATCTCTGTGTGGAAGTTGGCTACGGGATCGACAAGGCGAGCTGAACCTGTGGTGGAGTGAAGAAGAGTGAAGTGAAAGGGGAGGCGTTTATAAAGCTGGAGTATGTCGGTTAGTTATCAAAGCCAAGTTTAGGAGGGTTAGTTATCACGTATAATTTTATTCGTAAAAAATAAGAAAGGATATATATAATACTTCTGCATCATATCTAAGTTATCTTTAGCATAGTAATCTTAAAAATTTTATTTTGTTTGTTTATCTAATTCACTTTCTTTACTTTCTTTTTAATTTTAAGTTATCTTTAGCATAGTAATCTTAACAATTTTATTTTGTTTGTTTATCTAATTCACTTTCTTTTTAATTTTTTTTCTTTAAATTTGTGTGGAGGTTATACCATCTTATCGTTTCTCATTTATCTCATCCACTTTATTATCTAATCCTATATCATATTTTTAGAAACAACATATTAAGTATTACTAATGTATTAGAGCAGGTACAATAGTAGACTATTAGCCGGTTACAAACATAATTTAATGAGATAAAAGATTAGAGGGAATAGCAGCAGGCTACAGATCTGTAACCAGCTGCAGCACGGACTCCAAAACGCAATATGTGTATGACAGGTGGGACCATATATTAATAGTATAGTAAGCAACTATTGTATAAATTGACTATTAGATTAGTTATAGATGAATTTAAACGGGCTATACTATTAAACTTGCTCTTATAGCACTTGCTCTCACAACACGGGCTTTCAGATCACGTGAAAAAAGAACCTTTTATTTGGGATTTGTTTTGTTCATAAATACCTTTTTTTTTATTTTGGTAGTAAGTGGAAACTGGTGGCCTACAGTGATCCATGTATGCAGCGTGCATTGCGACAGTAACGCGGGACCACGGGGGTCGGGGGATCTTTATCAGCACCGTAGCTGCGTACAGGTGGTGCACTGCACTGTCTCTACCCAGTACCCACACAGACTGCTTTGCTTGCTTGCACTTCTTTCTTTTGGGCTTTTGGCACGGTGTCCGGTACATCCACGACGGCCACGCTCTCCGTTTTTGCTCATCAGCTTTGGTGTCGTGCATATCCAGTTTGGACCGGCTCGCGTCCTCAAACTTGACGCCCTCCCACGCGCACGCCAACTTGTCATGCATGTCGGCTGGAGTTAAGCCCATCGGCGCGCCGGCGTACGTACGTGCAGAGGTACGGCGCGCAGATGAAAAACCGGTGAAAAAACGGGGGAGCGGGGCGACCGTTTTGCCAACCAAAGTGGCACGGGCGGGAGCGTTCGAGAATCCATCAGAAAATCTAGACAACAATATCCCGTTGAAACGGGATACCCTTTTACAAGACAGTACTGATATCTGATACCTGTTGTGGTACCAGCTGTATAGTATCCGATACCTGTGATACCTGTTACCCGGTACCTGTGATACCTAGGACCTGATACCTATGATACTTGTGCAAGAGAATAATTAATATGTCTATCCCGTTGCAACGGGATCCCGTTTTGTAGCAACCCTCATCCAACATACGAAGAATGGTGCGTTGACGGGCCATATTTTGCTAGATATGGTGATCCAATTTTTTGTTTGGTTGAGTGGATATAGCGATTCACTTTTTTTCTAGGAATGAAGGTGGATTTGGTGATTTTTTTATTAGAGGGCTACGATGGATGAATGGTTGCAATCGTCCCTTCATTGGAGGTGGTGAGTATACCCCATTAAATTCATCGAAGCCACAAAATTATAAATCTAATACAAACAAAAAAAATCTAAAGAGAAATAAAAAAATCACAAAGAAATAAAAAGAGGAAAGAAAAGGTCCTCCTCCCTCTTCTCACCGGCCGCCGGCTTGCTCCTCTCGCCGACCACCAGCCCATCTCCTCGGGGCCTCGTCTGGGCGGCGGAACCTCCAGTGCGTCCTCACCAGATCCGCCACCTCCAGATCCCGATAGGGAGGGGCCCAGGAAGCAACGGTAGTCTGGATCCGCCACCTCCAGATCTCGCGCGGGGAGGAGCCCGAGAAGTGGCGGTGGTCCAGATCGACCACCACCTCGACTCCTCGGGGCCTCTCGCGCTTGTCGTTCTGCTCGCCGTCCACACCGGTGCCGCCTTACTCGTGTCGTCGTCGTGCTCGCCGTTCGCACTGGCCACTGCCTCACTCACATCCCGTGCCGCTCGCCGAGCCCACCTCTCACGCTTGCCGTTGTGCTCGCCGTTTGCACCGGCCGCTGCCTCACTCGCGCCGTCGTCTCGCTCGCTTGCGTGGTGAGGGGTGACGCGACCCACCTCGGGCGGCTGCGTCCGGGCAAATTGGTCGGATCCCTCCATCCGGCACCTAGAAAGAATATTCCTCTCCGGGCTGCCCTATCCCACCCACCTCACCAACCAAATACCAAAAAAAGGGACCGCCATATCCTATCCATCCAAAACCCACCATCCAAGCACACCCTAAATGCAGAGATGTAAAATGAGATACTACTAGTACATAATTATTTCTAGTTTTCTAAAAAGAAATATATTTAATATTTAAAGCAAGTTTTATAAAATATCGTTTAACAATTTAAACAAATATTGGTTTCAACGGTTCTCTCCACAACAGAAAAGCCCTCGCTTGTTCGTGCGCGGCAAAGTTGATTTACAGCACTAATACTCGTACTCCGAAAATATATGATCTGCCCCCACGTGTAATTTGCTCCTGCTGTGTATGCCAAGTTGGGCTTGGGATCAGATCACCCGTCCAGCTAACCGGGATGGCCCTGAGCTCTCTAGAGATGGGAATTTAGTTTGGGTTTCTGGCAAAGTGGCAAACACAAGGAGATGGGCGTGTCTAGTTGTTGAAGATCGCTGCAGCGATAAGGAGGATGCACTTGGTTGGTTCGCTTGGAACCGAAGGCACTGCATCATCTGCACGCATGTGTTAATTTCCTGCTGATTCCGTCACGCAGCGCGGTTTCCCTGTTTTTGGTCGTGCAAGCAGCGGGAGTCGATAGGCGGATACAGTGGACGACGGCGAGTGGCGACAGCAGAGCACACGGTTTTGCGTGGAAATCCGGAAACGACGAGAAGCAGCAAAACAGCTGCAGCTGTTCCGCACGAGTACAGTACTCCCCGATGATAAGAAGAGGAATAGATTAAAGCAAGTTTAATAGTATAGCCCACTATTAACTCTAATTTATCTATAGTTGATCTAATAGTCAATTTATGCAATAATTGTTTACTATACTATTAATATATGGTTCCACATGTCATACACATACTACGTCTTGGAGTCCGTGCTGCAGCTGGCCACATATATGTAACCCGCTGTTCTCCACTCTTATTTTTTATCTTATTAAAATATGTTTATAGTTGGCTAATAGTTACCTGCTCTATCTAATTTGCTTGCTCGATACCCGACGAGAGCGTGGGATATCCATTCTGCATTTCTCCAAGCTCCAAAACAAATGGGATATCCTCCGGGCAGCCCACACAAACAATGCCTTTTCAGGCGTGACTCCGCCGATGCAAACCCGGTGCACCCGCTCCCGCGCGCGCCGCGGAGATGGCAAGGGAAATCCGTCGTGCCGTCGAGCCCGGCCGAGAGAGAGAGACGATGAATCAACCGGTCCGGCCCCGTGATAGCCGGTGGAATAGCACGGCGCAACCACACTCGTGAAATAAATCTTTAATATATACTCCCTCTGTTAAAAAAAAAAACCCATACAATAAATCAGAACAAAAGTATGTTCAGATTTATACTATTAGGATGTGTCACATCCAGTATTACGTTAATTTTTATTAGACGGTGGAGTAAATTTTTTTTTGGACCAATCCAAACCGAATTAGAGATAATGTTTATCTTCTTCTAAAACACTTGAGGTTTGCTTGTACTCGAGATTAAATCAATAATAAAAAGAGAGTTCTACACTACATATATGTTCATTGTTTATTTATGCAATGTTTTTTCATGGCAAACGGCTTGCCACACGTCGATCCGCGGGCTTCCGCACTTTGAATGTGACAAAGTTAACAAGGCTGTAGAAACTCTTGGGCCTTGCCGAGTCGTTTCTCAATGGACGAAGCGGGCCGGGAATGGATTTTTCAGTGTCCAACAGTCAAAGGAGACTAAATGGTACTTCGAGTGCCAAAAATCTGCTACTGAATATTCAGTCGAACTTTCACTTTATTACTAAAACCAACTTCATCAAATTTCAGTAATACTAAGTTTTTAACACTTTTTAACTTTACCGAATTTTGGTAGTATTAGTTGTGCTTGTTTGAAACCTAACCAAATTTCGCATAAGTTTTTGTAAGAAATTTCCGAAATTAAACATTGTTTAGTTTGTTACTTTACCAAAATTTATTAATATAAAAACTTAGTAAAACTAGATTATCTGTGTACTCCTAAATATGCAGTCTTTTCCCTCTAAATTGTAGCCATAGAAAGCAATGCGTTCGCTATCTTTTTCTTCACCGAGTGTATACTCCAGCAGGTGATGTACTGAACTGTGTGGTTCATCTGATGATCTTTTCAGTTCAGTTATGCACACTCATGTTTATTTAGTACCATTACATTACAGAAAAATGGGAATCCAATGATACATTACATACTCCTAGCAATTACAATAATAATGGTAATGATACGACGAGCAATAATTCAACCAAAAGTGGACAGAACATTAAGAAAAGAACACCTTTTCAACAACAAAAAAAAAAGAGAATAAAACAACAGAAAAAATCATGGATGGCGCGTACAATACAGAGATCTCGCTCGAACTTGTGTCATGGTCATCGTCACAGCCCCAACCAGACGCTCGCCAAGGCAAGAACCACCCCGGCACCAGCACCGGCCGTCACCCTCGCCGCCGCGAGAGACGGGGTCGTCGCGTCCGGCGTCGCGTCGGCATCCTCGGGCGCGTCGGCGACCGACGTGGCCGGCGTCTTCCCCTTCTTCTTCGTCGCCGGTGACAGCGGCGCGGGCGCGGGCGCCGGCGTGCCGTAGATGGCCATCGGGAGCAACACCTTGTCCACCTGGTACACGACGAGGTTGTCGCCGGTGTAGAGCGCGTTGCCGACGGTGGCGTTGACGACGCCGGTGGAGATGTTCACCTGCTGCCCCTCCGCCGTCACGTTGAGCGGGTACTGCCCCGGCGAGTTGCTGCCGGCCTGCGTCCGGAGCGGGTTGCTGACGGTGTCGAACTGCGACATGGGGATCAGCGTGGACAGCACGTGGTACTGCACCAGCGAGTTCTTCTGCTGGTCGGACAGCGAGTTGAGCGTGCCGGAGGGGAGCGACGTGAACGCGTTGTCCGTCGGCGCGAACACCGTCAGCCCGTTGCGCGAGCTGTTCAGCTGGTTGTCGATCTGCTCCGCCGCGCCGGTGGACCGCATCAGCCTGATGAGCGTGTTGAACTGCCCGGCCTTGGCGAGCACCCCCGTGATGTTCGTCGTCTTCGTCGACGCCGGCGCGGGCGCCGCGGGCGTCGCCGGTGCCGCCGGTGTCGCCGGCGCCGGCGCGGCCGGCGCCGCCGTCGGGCCCTGAGCCGACGCCGTGATGGCCATGGACACAACAAGCAGACACAGCACAAGTCTCTGCATGGCTTGCATGGTGGATGCTGTCACAGTGTCACTAACCTTTTGCTTGCTTCTTGGCAGGCAAAAAAACTTGGTGATTGCTATTGGCTGTGAATGCAACTCAACTTATCAAGATCGATCGCAATGTGTGTGACAATGTGAATGAGAGGGGTGTGTGATGTGGTGTGGCTTATAACAAGGTGGTTGCATGCATGAGGAGGGTGTGTGCATGTCAGGAGAGGAGAGGAGAGGAGTGAGCTGTAAGATAGGTTGGTCTTGCATACAGTTACAGGGCACCAAACCCTGAGAGGTGAGATGCCATTGCCAAGGTGGAACAGGCTAACAGCTGGGCTTGCTTCAGCCAGCAGCAAGTGCATTTGCATGGATGGATGACTGCATGTGTAGTGGGGTTAACCACTCCTATCAAAAGATCTGGGCTGGTTTCCTTCTCCATTTCTCCTCCCTGTTTTTGACAAACTGAGCCGTAATGACAGTGATTTTTGAGTTGTTTTGCGTGGGAAGGAGGTGATTGAGTGATAGGCTGGATACAATGTGCAATTCTGTGGTTTGTTGGGCCAGGAGGGTCACCTCGTTTTCATATGCGTTGTGGGAGCCGGTTTGTTCTTTAATTAGTTAATTTCAGTATATAACCAATTGACTGAAAAAATCTCACCAAACATGAAGCATATGCATGGGGACCTAAGCTTGGATCTTGGCCAGATGAAGACGGGTGATGATTTGGGACAAATTACTGCATTGTTAAGCTGAAAATAAGAGGTACTTTTGCTCTAAAAGAACAATTAGTACTGTGTCCTGGGCTGTCAGGTATAAAAGTACAAAACACAGTGAGTGACTGAATTCACCTGTAGTTGTTTGTTGTTCCCTATCACTACGGCAAATTTGGCCTAAGCAGGTGACGATTTCCATGATACTGGTGTCAACAAGCAACTAAGAAAATCAGATCATGATGTATTTCCCCAAGTAATTTTGTAATAGGTGGTGCATTGGTTTCGAAAAATAAGTAGCTGGTGCAACATACTATTATTATGGAGAGCTGGAAATGATGTCCTTTGATTTTTTTTCTTTTTTTTTCAGCTTGATAACATATCTCACACCCAATTGACAACGAATTGGGAGCGAGACGCATCAAAGTTCCGGTATTTCTAGCCTGCTACCGATGCTAACATTCGATCC
Source organism: Oryza meridionalis (assembly GCA_000338895.3). NCBI lineage: Eukaryota > Viridiplantae > Streptophyta > Magnoliopsida > Poales > Poaceae > Oryza > Oryza meridionalis. The sequence goes on from CM002524.2 coordinate 2,862,407, forward strand.
AACACTCTCTGTCAAACCAGCCGTGTGTCCATGTATATCAGCATTACCCATGTAGGCACATCGATGTGGTCGGTAAAATTATATATCTTTCGCATATAACAGTAACCAAACAATAGACCTGTAGCCCAAGGATCTGCAAATCTTAAAGCCGAAGTAAAATTGAAACCGATTATGCATTCCTAAAGAAACATCACCATCATTAGGTATGATGTGTTTCAAGGATTTCTGACATCAAACCTTCTGATCCAGAAGAGGTAAAACTTCACGAGATCTACCTCTGATGTCTAACCAAGTCCAAGGCCTTTTAACTTTCTAGATGGCATTTCAGACTTGCTATTGATTTTAATCAGCAATTAGGGTGAGTGGAACAACCTCTCCCGGCCAATGGCAACGGTGAAACTGTTGGAACAGGAATTTTGTAGGATCTTTTTTTTCCTTTTATTCCAAAGGAGGCAACGAGCTCAACCGAGCAAGGGCCCCAAAGAAAGTGTGGGCTTTATTTGGGCTAGCATAGGCCAAGAGCCCAAGATCCAATAAAACCTAAACTTTTTCATGAGAAAGCCATCTCTTAAATCATCTGACTTTGTAGTGGCCCTTTCTGAACCTCCCTCTCAAGCATTCAATCTCCAGCACTGCTTCTTCAGACATCTACAATAAGGGATCTGGGTTGCAGAATAAAAATGTAAACCACTTCATATCATTAAATGATTTAAAAATTGGCATTTTAGTAGTTAATACATATAAAAGGATATCAGCTATGGTAACACACAAAATAATTTAATGTTAGCAAACTTACTTATTTACATGGCTGAGGCGCACAAAGAATGAAACAACTTAATTGGGTCTAAATACTAACAAATTTGAAGACCATATTGTTGTTTGTCCTCGCGTGTCCTATGCAGCAGCCGACTTGCAAATTGGGCATGAGTTCTTCTCCTTCAACCACTTCTTGACGCAGTCGGTGTGGAAGTCGTGATTGCATTTCAGTATTCCCAGCAAACTGTTGTCTTTGTATTCCTCCTGCACAAAAAGGCCAACCCATCAATGATCAGTCAGAAATACCTAAAACTTTTTTCAAGACAGGGTAACGAATTGTTCAACATGAAACTGGAACTAATAAACCAAGCAGTTAAAATTGTACCAGACAAATTGCACATTTCCCATCATCTTGATCGTTTTGCTGTTCATCAGAACTGCAATAGATCACTTCTCTCACACAACCTGAGATTTTCTCGTCCACCAAGCCTGTGCTGACATTACCAATAGATTCTCCCAAAGCCAGCAGGTCCTGTTGTCAGCAAAGGATGAGTTAAGAAAATAGATTTTCAAGTTTCCAGGGTGGGAGGCATGTAAGCAAAAACCAGCTCTTCTACCTCATAACTCATATTGTCAATGTCCAGTCTCATGGCCCTGTGGGGGTCTTGTGCTTCTCTTGATTCGCGGAGAGCAAATTGTTGCATCATTATCAATTGCTTCAGAAATAACATCTTGTTTCAGTTCATAATTAAAATTCAAATATATATTGATTACAGTAGGAATTGAGAAGTATCTACCTGTGCATCAATCATCAAAGGCTGAATACCATAGTATGAGCTTCTTGCCCTTCTGTTCCTTCCGCTGTTAGCATGCCCTATGAGTACATTCCTTGCATGTCTAGAAGATGCAACAGCTCTGACAGGTAATGGCTGACTGGCCCTCATGGGTGTTGAGGTAGTTGCAGAGGTAGCAGGTGGGTAGCTTGGAATGATCACCTCATGGGGAATCGCTGTAGAGCTAGAGGACGCTACAGAAGGCAGATGAATGTAGCTAGGAACAGTGTCACCATGAACATGCCTAGGTGCAAAGACACCACTGGCAAATATTGCACTGCTTGAAGAGCCTTGTAAAGTTGGTACAGGAACAGTTGAGTTGCTGCTTCCCATAGTGTAAGGCATTTCTCCAGAGTGCATTCCAGAGGCACCTACATAATCATTTAAATACATGTGCTGTGAGAGCAAACAATGAGAAACTTCAAACAAATCCAACTTACTATAAAAATACTATATATCAATAAGGAAATTAGGGACTAATAATCCACATTCAGGTAAAAAGCAGCTGTAAGTATTATACTCTATAACTAATATACCATGTCATAAAACCCAACCACAACAAAACTAAGATGCCTTGGGTTCTGTTCTACCATTTACTATATGAACCAAATACTTCATAAGATGTAAATTGTTGAAGCAACACAGTGAGATAATAAGAAATAAAACACTGGCAAAGAACACTTTACAAAAATAAGGGTGGCACATGTGGCAAATTTAACTAAGCAGCAAACTACTAACCTGAAGGCATAGTTCTCATTCGCGTAGAAAAGGATGGTCCATTCCTTTTCATTGATGTACTTTGGGAAACATTCGAAGTTGAATGGACTGGTCTAGGTTCCAATGAAATATTATTAAAATTATGACGTGCTCTCACATTTCTCTGCCTTCCTTCTTGATTTACCAAGCTCTGGTCATTCCAATTGATTGGGCCAACACTTGGAGGCATTTGACGATGCAAGGACTCAGAAAACGGAGCTGGCTGCGGATAATTAGAGAACTGGGTACTTGATGAGCTGCCGGCACAATAACCATCACCATTGATGCTATACTCTGGATAAATGACGGGATTTTTTCGTTTCACTGCAGTTCTGTTGTCGATTTGGGAACTCCCTTGAACAAATTCTCCCTCATATCTATGTGGATAAGTTATAACAGGTTCAGTTTGAGGATTGTAGGATACATGGCCACCAGAGCTTCCAGCAGGATAGTGAACATAGGAATTATGTAAGGTCCCTGGGTTTTTAACTCTATGACCTGAATATTGTGCCACTCGACTTGAAGACGGAAGATCATTCGATCTAATTGCCACATTCCCATGGTATGAAGGGCCAATTTTAAGGGCTGCATCATTTCCAGCATGCACAAATAACTTCTGACCTGAGATTAAAACAAAATAGGACACAATTTTAATCACAATTCAGACATGTACAATAGCATAGATAATAATGAAGCCAAGCTACCTAAAGGCAGAGGTTGGTTGAGTTGCTCATTATTGGGTTGAACCATCTCTGGCAGTAGGGAATGGTTTCCATGGTGTCTAGCCATAAAACAGTCAGTCCAGTATGCCTGCCCTTAACCTGGTAATCACAAATTGAACATCATTAATTACGCATCGCACAACATTGAAGATTGTAATGAAATGATGCATTAGCTCGTGGAACACGTGCTGCGCTGCTGATTGTTACAATTCAAATACCACAACATTTAGTCAAATTCGCTGGCGTAAGGAGCATGAAGCAAAAATACTGGAGTTTGAATAGGCACAATGATATACAACAAAATGTGCTAGAACAACATAGAAGTACATGAATACAGAACTTTGTCAAGAAGTTTGTTTGAAAAGCCAATGGTGCCTATCACATGTAAGTATTTGACATGTATATTTGATAAATCCAGATGGTGTGGCAGCTAAATATGCCATTATGCACCCTGTTCACTACTTAATTCCCAACACTAGAAGTTAAAAAAGTTTTTGTGGTTCAAGAAAAGTCAGAAACAAAACTAATTTAATGTCTTCTCCCTTATTTTTCCCTAAAGATTTATTTTTCTTAACATTTAGAAAGACAGGCGGTAAAAACATGTAGGAGGCAGATATTGACACATAAATAAATGCTCATTTCTACCTAGTTCTAAATGAACAATATCATTTGTCAGTAACATGTAAGTCTAATACAATATTGCAGCACTTACCTTGCATAATTTTCTATAAGTATTTAATTTCCAGAAAGATTAAATGGGGGATAGAAGAGCAGTATTAGGTGAAACAATCAATCTTACATGTCAAAACACCAAAAGGTTTTATTGTGGACGCATGAATAACAAGCCGAAAGATTAAATGGGGACTGATAACCACATCTTATATCATATTGTTCCTTCCTATGCTACAGGTCTACAGATTTTTTGCCAACATTTGTAGTATAAAAATTTATAAACGAAGCAGACATCATTGCCAAAAAAATATCATGCAAGCAGATTTTATACACAACACAAGGAATAATGGAGAATAAATAATGTGAAGCCAAGTAGTATGAGCTTCCAAGAGCAGCAGAATTTCATGAAAGCAGGTGCAAATCTCATCTTTTAACTGGATGAAGATATGTTCATGAAATAGATGCCATGGATAATTGCATATGGCATTTCTAGATCTTTTGGCAAAAGCATTTGCACCTTATCTTTCTGGACAAAGCGACCACATCTCTAGATCAGCTACATTTGTTTCAAAGAACAACTAGCAACCTAGATATGCAAATTGGAGACAGACTAAGATTTCCTACATTACTAGGAACCTTTTTCCCCCTAATGCTAGACTAACATTAGGATTCAACCAATCTGGTTTGAACTGTTTGTACTTGACTTTTAAAGATTGTCTCCTAACGATAAAATCAATCACCCAAAAAAAAAAATCCAGGAGTGGGTACTGATGCTCGTCCACTAAATCAACACTTCTGAGAAAACCAATGAATATCGTTGATGGCATAAATTCTCTCTATAGTAAAGCAAAAATAAAATCAGCACCACCACCAACCAACTAGAACCGAAGCATAAATTATCCATCTAGATTTCACACTAAAAAGGCTCTCCTATGCACATTAGAAATGTAAATTGGAAGGCTCTTCTATTTCCCCATATTAGAAGTTAATCAAATCCACCATTGTATCCAACTATATTCCCCTCCCTCATATATCATACATTACAATTAAATTGGTAAACTGGCAGGCAATATACAGCCTGATGACTAGAAATAATATATGAAAAATAAAAAATGTTAATCTATATTCTCACAATTCATTATTAAATTACGACTGAATCCACCTACTTGATTTTCGTCTTCAGAAATGTTGTATAATGATTATAAATTTCCAACCATATGTACTTTGGCTGATGCAGAATCGATGAGGACTCGCCACATCATGATAGTACAAACTACAAACTATCAAGTCCTAACCAAATCCTCCCTACTAAAATCAATCCTACAACGCCAAACTCCAAAATCGATCAACAACCACGTATCAACACCATAACAGAGCCGAAAGTATCTAAATCGGAACCGCTGATTTTTTTTTCTACATAACAAAGCCGAGCCGCCGAAAGCATCAACAACCACAACCACACGCACCTGATTTTTCCATACAAAAAAAAACTCACCCAACAACAAGCAGCCGATCCTAAGATACCGTGGTCAAAAACTCAAAATCGCAGCGGATCGAAGGGCCGTACCTGCTCACAAGTCGTCGTTCGCTCGCTCGATCGATCGATCCACCGATCCAAACCCCACGCGACCGAATAAATTTCCAAGGGAGTAGATAGATAGAGGGGGAAAGGAAGGAGGCGGCCGCGATACGGAAGCTTCGGGGAGAGGAGAGGAGGAGACGCGACGCACGCGGCCACAGTTTTTCTCTTAGAATTAAAAATCTCTCTCTCGTAGAGTATTTGTCTGTGCGGTGTGGAGTAGAAGGGGAAGAGAAGGAGAAGGGGATGGAAAGGGCTATCGTATTTATAGAAGAGGAAGAGATGGGCGGGCGCGGTGTCGGGTGGAGAGGTTGGAATCGGGGGCGGAGAAGCGGAAGCGCATCGCGTGCGGATTGGGGCCCACGGCTCTGCGCCCACACATGGAACTCCACGATCCAAATACTCCTATATAAAAAGTCCCTTTTACTACCACTAGTATGCTCCTACTATGGATACCTTTCGCAAATCTGGGCCCACAAGTCAGTGAGCGATACGTCGAGTAGTAGTGGGCCACACAGGGAAGTAGGAGTAGATGTATATATGGAGTATAAAAGGCTAGAAAAAGAAAGAGACGTGGACACGTACATAGACGTACTATTTGTTTTGATACAGTAATTGTATAGAAGTAGTATATTTGGATGTGCGGTAAGACAAGGCATTGAGCCAGTGAACCGTGGGCAATATGGCAAGGAAATAAGAGTTCGGCTCAGAGGCAGCACTCTATCCTAATAATAAAGTGCGGTTTGGACCTTTTGGTTTCTTAACTATAAATCCAAAGGCTCAATTCTAGACAAAAGCTCTTTTGTTTTGGACTTTTGGTTTCTTAATACAAAGGATCATTTTACAAAAACTCTTTTGGGGGACTTTTGATTTCTTAATCCAAAGGCTCAATTATATAAAGAGGATATCTTTTTTTTGGGACTTATGGTGTCTTAATCTGAAGGCAAATTCTAACATTTTTTTTTCATCGACAAGGCTCAAGACTGCATGAAAAAAAAAGAGAGGATATCTCCAGATATATTTTCGCTTTACTCAAAGCAATAAAAAAAAGAAACTCTATTGCTGGTTTTTTCTTTGAGGCTGTGCTTGTCAACAAAAATGGAGGAGAACAGAGTTACTCCCTCTGTTCCACATTATAAAATGTTCTGGCATCTTTATCTCTTATTTAGATTCACTAACATTTATATAACTTTGATACATATAGTATAAAGTACATATATGAATCCATGCATAACTCTATTTAAAGATCAAATATATTATAATGTGAAACATAAGAGGGGCAATATTAAAATATCGTATAATGTGAAACAGTAAAAGTGCGATATTTCTCGCTCTGTTTAGAGCGCTTGCGATTCTAAAAAATAAGCTGGTGACTAGCCATCGGAGAGGAATTTGATAAAATCTAGGTTTTTTCAGGTTCTAACCTCTACATAATTTTCTAGATTCTATAACTGCAAAGTTTTAAATTCCAACGAAAATGACAATTGTTTGGAAAGCTGAAATCACCAAAAAAGAAGTTGCTAGAAGCTTTAGCTCCCAAACAGGCCCTAACCTCTGAACAGAAAATCCGGCACTTCTTTGGAAAAAAATAAAAAAAGAAGACCCATCACCAGAAACTGCAACAAGGCTGGGCATGTAGGAGTAGGCCCCACATGACAGAGGACGAGGCGATAGCTGAGGAAATGAAACGTGGATGGCTCGGCGCTGCTGATTCAGCACATGCAGCTTCTCTCTCTCGCCGTCGGTCCAGCCATCCAGAGGCGGGGGCCGCGAGCGGAGGACGCAACACGTCGTCGCATTGATCACGCGGGGAAATGCTAATGGTACGCGTGGGGTTGGGTTGGGTTGGGTTGGGTTGCGGGTGCGGGGGGAAGCGCGGCGTGAATTGTGATGACGCGTCACCGCCTGCGCCACGAGGCCGCCGTGTGTACCAAACAAATGCGTCGTCTGAAAACCTTCTTCCGCCTCCTGTTCCTATTGAGGCTGTCAGCGTCGGATGCTGGCTGCGGTTGTTGCGTGCGTATGACTGCGTCTGCGTGTTGGCGCTTCGGTGACTACGGCTCTATACTACTCCTTCGTAACTGGGCAATCCACTACCAGAAGAATCACGTTAGTACATAGAAAAGTCTATGGCCCTGTTTAGTTAAAAAACTTTTCATAAAAACATTGCATCGAATCTTTGACACACATGCATAGAGTATTAAATATAGATAAAAAGAAAACTAATTGTACAATTTGTATATAAATCGCGAGACGAATCTTTTGAGCTTAATTAGCCTATGATTAGTTATAATTGCTACAGTAATCTACATGTGCTAATGACGGTTTAATTAGGCTAAAAAAATTCATTTCGTGGGTTCCAGGCGAGTTATGAAATTAGTTTTTTCATTCGTGTCGAAAAACCCCTTCCGACGCCGATGTGACACCAAAAAATTTTCTTTCACTAACTAAACATGCCCTATATGAAAAAAAAAATTAGGCTGTGTTTAGATGAGTGATGTAAAATTTTGGCGTGTCACATCAGATATATGGACACACATTTGATATATTAAACATAGACTAAAAACAAAACAAATTAGAGAATCCACCTGCAAACTGCGAGACGAATTTATTAAGCATAATTAATCGTTTATTAGCAAATATTTACTGTAGCACCACATTGTCAGATCATGAAGCAATTAGGCTTAAAAGATTCGTCTCGCAATTTACACGCAATCTGTGTAATTAGTTATTTTTTTTATATTTAATACTTCATGCATGTGTCCAAACATTCGATGTGACAGGTGAAAATTTTTGCCAGAGGATCTACACAGGGCCTTATATAGAACTCTTACAAACACTGACGTGATGCGGCATGCTGTTAGCGGTTTTTAGGTCTCCTTGGAAACAAAGAAAAAAATGAGGAATTTTAAAGGATTTGAATCCTATAAAAGAAATTTCTATGAGGCCATTTGATAAAGAATTGGGTCCCTATAATTCCTTTGAAATTACTATAGAATGACATGTTTCATGGGGATTTGGGAGGATTCCTAGCACGAGCTCCAAGCTCTTGTAATTATTTTGAAATGTGTCTGCCTCTCTGTTCTAAATCCTGCGTTTTCTCTGTGCTCCATCCAAATGGTTACCCCCTCCGTTTCACAATGTAAATCATTCTAGCATTTTCCATATTCATATTGATGTTAACCGTATTCATATTGATGTTAATGAATCTAGACAACATCAATATGAATGTGGAAAATGCTAAAATGACTAACACTGTGAAACGGAGGAAGTACCTATGTAATTTTTCTGTGCTTTTCATTTCTTAGGATTCAATATGCAGTGGCACTCCAACCCTCTGTTTTTTTTTATTCTTATGTTTTGAAAATCATTCGTTTCAAGGAAGCCCTTATTCGTAAAAGTTGTCTTGAATCTATTAAGCACGTGTAGCAGCAGTGCGCATGCTAGATATACAGAAGTTTCCTGTCTAAAGTCAGAAAATTTACTGAAAGAGTAGGCAAACAATCGAGAAAGGACAATAATTCTCTGGACCCATGCTTGAAACAAACCAAAGCAAGAACAGGCAGTGTTAGGTTTGAAAGAGGTAAAATTCGGCACTACTGTTCTTGACCTTTATTCAGATTTTACAGCGTTCACAAATGTATACAACAGTTAAATGCCAAGATTTGGCATACAGGACGGAGCTTTTATTCATGCTGTCCTCCACCACCGGACACGATTCCAACGAGGTGATTCGGATACGTTAGATATCCCCTCGCACGGCACAGCCTTCTAGCCAGCCAAGATTGACCAGAGAATTAGTCTGGCTCTTTTCCAAGGAGTCTATTTGGTCTGCATCATGCTGCATTAGCCGGCCAATAATCGGTGCATGGGGACCTGATTTTTATTTGCTTCCTGTAGTAGCAATCTGAGAAGAAATTGCAGTGAGCTGTAGCTTTATCCTCTTTGGAAAATGATGGTTATAACCGAGCTTTTGCTAATGCGGCAGGTTTGAAGCTTGCTATCCCAGTTATTTCTCTACCAGTCACCAGGCTGTTGATGTCGTATGTGCCTTCGTATGAGTATATTGGCTCCAGGTCACAGAATGCCTACAGAGATAATAAAAATCATTAATTAAGTATTGAATGATGGCATATGAATATCTCAATATCCTACATGAGGTCTCTATCTACCTTTGCAACTAGAAAATCAGCCAAAATTCCATTTCCACCCAACAATTCTCGACCGAGAGAAACCACCTCACGAGCCATTCTGGAAGTCCAACCCTAAATGGGAGCGAACAATCAAAAGTTAAAATCACTGATATATCAAAGGAACACAAAGTTCTAGTTACAGAGGAAGAAAGGCAGCCTTTGCCAGCTATTTCACAAACCTTCCCTAAACTAGCATGCCCTGGTGTCATTTTCCCTGACTCATAAAGCTTGCATAGTCGCCAGCCAACAAGAAGCATTGCTTGGATGTTACCAAGCATTCGCACAAGTTTTTCTTGGTTCAGCTGAAAAGCTACTAGAGGAACTCCAAACTGTTTCCTTTCTTTCAGATACCTATTTCAATTCGTGCAAAAAAGAAGAGTGTGAAAAAGCATATGATGTGGCATATAAAATAACCAAAAAATGGTGAACTGGTCCATACCGATGGCAGACATCAAACACCCCCATTGATATACCAATCGGTTGCCATGCCACCATGACACGTGAAATAGCAAGGACCTGTTTGGGCACTCAAAAGTTGGTACTGGGACTGGATTACTCTATGCAACATGTTAATGTATCAGTATAAGCGAAAATGCTATGAAATATCAATACCTTGCTTATATCCTGAAATGAATTGACACCTGGCAGTCGATCTTCCTCAGGGACAAATACTTTATTAAAAACTATATCACCGTTCTGAACCATTCTGAGACCAATTTTATTCTCAATCTTTGTAGCTTTCAAGCCAGGAGCACCCTTCCTCACAATAAATCTACAAGGAGCCAAATGAATTATTAGATAGCAACACTAGCTGAGTCATTTATGCTTCAATTCCAAAGATCGAATCTAAAGCTGATGGTTTACCCATTTAGTTGTTTTGTATTGGCATTCCTAGCTAATACCACGAGCACATCAGCAAAAGTACTGTTACCAATCCAGCGTTTTTGTCCATCTATGTGCCACCCACCAGGTACCTGTTTCATGATAAGCCACAAAATTTATGCTAAGCACAATTACTTATTTGCTTACCCATCAAAGGTTCATACATCCAAAAAATGTACCAAGAATACTCAATTTTAGATCTGCACAGTATGACAATGAGGTAGCATGATATATTATCCAAATGTGGAGGTGGAATAGGTACTCAGCGGGGAGGCAAGATATCTAATCTGATTTATGCATGGAAGCAGCAGATAAAAACAGGCTTTGGGTTTCAGTTGCAAAATATTCAATGCAACTTTGTTACAGTATCTATCTTGCTCTCCACTTATGTTACTACAAAGCTGGAAACCAAAAGAGTTCAACAAAAAAAAATAATCCTAATAAAACTGGAAGGAACAAAAAAATATTAGGGTGCTATGGACTATGAGATACCATGCATTGCTGCTCCCCTGCTGCAAGACATGCATATAAAACTGGACAAAAAATATTTGAGATTTTTTATTTAGTAAAAAACATATAATGCTTCAAATCCTCAAGTGCTGAACCTTGGTTGCTGTAGTTATCAAAGAGCTTGCATCACTTCCATGATTTGGTTCTGTCAATGCCTACAGAAAGGAAATATATTTTAGGTGGATACTATGTGCCATTTACTCATTTGTATGAGTTGCTTACAATCAAAGTGAATATTAGACAATTCCACGTACCCAGCAACCAACAGCAGTAAGTTGAGCAAGGGATGGCAAGTACTTCTGCTTCTGAACCTCAGATCCACAAAGAGCTGTTCTTCAGAAAAAAAAACAGAGGAGAGCAAAAGCATGGTTCAGTAGTAGCACAACCAACTTTGGCAGAGTTTCAAATTAGATTATATAAGATAGTATCAATTAAAAAATTGTAGATGTTTTACCTATTGTGACCATTGCAAGGGAGGAGTGTACTAGAATGAATGTGGAGCAGCTTGCATCTACCCGTGCAATTTCTGCCATAGTAATAGCACTTGCTGTTATTGAAAGTCCTGGGCACCCATATCCCTGTAGTAAGGCACACACACAATGAAGTTGAGAAAATCTGGAGCATTGAAAATCGTAAGAAATGTAAAGACAATCATATATCTGGGTAAGCTTCAGCACTCTGGCAAAATTTGTACCTATATACAGACTTTCTTGACTCACTGGTCTATTACATCTCTGTTCCCATCCCCACAAATCCATATGAGAGGATCATAGACACAAACACCATTTGTGCATGATGCATGCAATAATTGCACAAACCAATCCGAACTCTAACCACATCAATGTTGCAGGTGGCCAATTTCAATTCAGCAAGGGTGCCAATCTCTTGAATACATTGCACCTAAAGGTACAAGTATCCTATTCTGACTTGCTATATAGTACGCTGTACGCTACAGATTCAGTTATAAAGAGTGACTAAGAATTTGGCTTGATTTATTTATGTAGATAGAGAATAAGAGCAACCTGATCAACCTTCAAGTTCAAAGAAACACTTTGATTTGGGATTTATCTAGATGGCAAAATAATGGCTTTAAGCTTATAGTGTTTGATCCACAAATACTACCTACTCGGCAACTCATGCGAAAACGCAATTGAATGTCACAATCTTTACTATTAATTCTTCTTTGAAGACAAGAAGCTTATCTTAGCAAGAGTACTGAAGAAAATCTCCTAAGTAAATTGTCTAAAATCCCTTACGTAAGTTCTCCATTTTTTTGTGGAACAGATTGAATAGGAGCGTGATGCACAAATACTGCTGAACTTAATTTGACTGATCTAAAAGATAACTGCATCATAGAGAAATTGTTACCTTTATTGTGCCTCCAGCTACACCGAGGCTTGAAAGTTTAGGAATGGCATGAAATGGGAACTCTGCTTTCTCCCAGTACTGCAGTAGCAAATTTGCGAAATGGTTATGTCATCTTCTAAAGGCAGGTTATTATATGACCAAGAAAGTTTGTCAAGGGCATTTTAGCTAGTCAATCAAATTAGAGTAGATTAGTGCTTCTGCGCTCTTACAGATTTCTGAAAAAGTTTTGTTATGAGCAATATATGGCTAGGTAAAACTTAAAATATAATATAAGATTCCATAAAGGAGGTCAAGTTTACTGTGGTTTACATGGTAGGCAAAAACTTCAAGGATGCAATAATGCCAGAAACATACTTGTTTCGGAATTGACATACCGTTGCCATAATGGGTGCAATTTCTTTCTCCATTATAGCCCTGACCTTCTTCCTGATAGACTGCTCTTCAGTGGTGAGTAAATCATCAATCTGATAATAGTCCGATGCTGCAAATGAAAGGTGTATATACTCAGATAAAACCGTATGCAACACACACCAAGTACCTTCTAATTGGTACACTACAAATTAACTGAGAACACTGAACCTAGGATCCTATATCTAAGTTAGCATTCCTAAAGCAAAAACCAAGGGTTGAATAGCCCAGTCCTGAAAATGAAGCAGCAACAGATTGAGAAGCAAGAACACATGAATATAAAGCATTATAAAGGTCAAATAAGAACAGCCTGATATGTTGGAAGACAAAAAGAAATGATCAACATACTACTGAGAATTAAATAAGAGATATGTTGGAAAACAAAAGAGCGTGATACTACAGTCCCGTTTGTGCAATTTTGGATGCCAAAGCAACCCCTCCAAGGCTCCAATGAATGAGAATGTCTTAAACAGAATATTTCTACATCATGCGAACTTTATATGCTTCTGGAAATAGGTTCTCGCATCATTAATAAATAAATTCTAGTACACCCCAATATTTCTTAGTCGTAGGGACCACACGAACATTTATCTTTGATGTTAGAAAAAACTTCACTTCGCTCCATGTGATATTATTGACCTTTTTTTTTTTTTGGGGGGGGGGGGGGGGGGGAGAGAACCAACTTGAACCTATTAATATATACAGTAATATAATTATAATATTGTAAGTGTTTTCACTGACACATCTACTAGATTAATATTGTTTTGGGATTTCCTGATTTACGATAAGACTTTAGAAAGTTTTGACATTTTTTTGACGCAAAGAAAAGTTTTGACATCATTGTTTTAGCCTTTTATAGGCTAATAAAAGAAGAATCCAGGAAATATCAAACTCTACTATTCTAGAACTATCGAGCGAAGTTCGACAGCAGCTGCATTAAGTTGAAAATAAAGCGGCACACGCACGACTCCTACATGGCCTAATGACCGTACCTAATAATTGAAGTCAAGTGGCGCGCGCAACTAAACCTCCGAATAGTACTGAAGGTACTGAAACTACTAAAACAAAACAATGATAGGAGCGGCAATTATGGCCAAGCAATTCAACAGGATAACCAGGCAAGGCTACAGTCAGATCATCACAATTTTCCCATCTCGCAGCACAAAACCAGCTAATCTCCAGTACCAGTAAGTAATCCGACTAGTAAACATCTTATCAGCATGTTGACCGAAAAATCGATCCTCCCCATCTCTCTTCATTCATGGATCAACAATTCAACACGCACCAAAGGGATGGATGAACTCAATTTTGTTTTTCCTCACCTGATGGCGGGAAGATGGATGCCGGCGTGGCATGCGGAAACGCGAGCGAGATATCCAGCGCCGGGAGGCCGACCTTAGCGCCATCCTCCTCGCGCCCATCTCCTGGAGACCAACCAACCAACCAACAAACCAATTAAATGCGTCGAATCGATCGAATCACCCACCCAAAACGCCGCACCAAAATCGAGCCGTTCCCAAACCACGGGAGGAGAAGCGCCACCCCCACACCTTGCTTCCCCGCCATTCCCGGCGGCCCGGAGGAGGAGGAGGCTTGGAGCTTCTCCGGCGGCGGCGGAGGAGCACGCGGCGGCGAAGCAGGGGAGGAGGAAGGAAGCGAGAGGAGTGGGAAAGAGGAGTAGTAGTAGTGATCTCTCCGACTCTCTCGCTTGCCTTTGCAGCTTTATGTACGGAGACACAAATACGTTCTGGTTCGGGTGGGCCCCACATGTCATAGGCTGAGAAGAAACCGGATATGTGTGGGGCCCGCATGGTGGAGGACCCCTGCATTTACCGCTGTGCGCCCACGGGAAAGCCCAAATGTGGCCCACCTGTCAGGGAGACATTACGTGCCGTGCTGGCGTGTTGCTGGTTCATGGGCCGAGCTCGATTTGGATAAGTTTGCTGACATTGATTTTCTTTTCTATTTTATAAAATCAAGATGAGCCTCGATCAAACAACGTGGAGATAAATTTTATTTGGAAGGAAATTATTTTAACTTTTTGTGCGAAATTTTCACATTCTTGTTGTTAAGCTCAGGTTTAGTTCTCCAACAAATTTACAAATTACCATGCAAGATGATATGGCTAGTTTACAGAGTTCAATTCAAACACAAATAAATGCTCCCTCCGTCTTAAAAACATATAATTCTGGGTTTGAATCTGAAGTATATGTTCAGATTTAAACTTAGGATTGATTTTTTTTTATATAGAGGGAGTAAGACCTAGCTAGGCTTCAAATTGGTAGCACGAAGTTGTACAAGCTTTTTCTTTTTTTACATGGTAGTTGAACAAGTTGCACGAGTATACAAAGATTACTCGTTCGAGTCTCCAGAAAACCGATGCGCCGATGAGTACGTAAGAATGCACGTGGCTGCGTACGTCACAGCCGACGTCAGACACATACGGCGCAGGTGTACGCACGAAACGTATTCACGTATATATCGCGAATACATATACGCATGTAAATTTTGTTGCCAAAATGTTATGACACACCAAACATATATCGACTCTGAAAGGATCCTCCGACCACCAATATTTTAGCAACCTCTATCTCCTGTAAAAAGCCTCTTCTCTCATTCTCTGGCCGAGTTTTTCTTCAAACTTTCAACTTTTACATCACATCAAAATTTTTTTACACACATAAATTTTTAATTTTTTTATTCAAACTTTCAATTTTAATGTGGAACTAAACACAGCCTCTGTATGCCGTCCGTGTCTGGCATCTCCCCTCGTGCAGTCGTGCTGCGATCGGGCCTCCGTTGCTGCCTGCGAGGGGGTTTGAGAAAAAGGACCTGATGCGCACAATGTGATTTGCTGCATCTTCTTACATCTGTTAATATTTTATTTAAAATTTAACAACAAATATATGGATACTCCCTTCATAAATACTCGCCAACAACCCAGCGGATACTTAAGTGTTTTGCAGGCACCCACGACATTAAGCCTGTTCGGTTGCTCGGGCTGCAGGCCGACACGAACAGTGCCGTACTCACTGTGCACAGCTACAGCCGTTACAGCCCCCCGCTGAGCAGGCCTATTCTTGGTGGCCAATGTGGACATGGGGTGGATAGCCACAACCCGCTTCACCCTGCGACGGTTGACATCGATTGTGGGATCTATGCTTAAAAAAATACAATGCCACTGATGTCAGACATCACACGGTGTAATTACACTGTAATTCCTCTGTCAAAAGAAATTTAATCCTATATAAATTTCAGTTCTACGAATGAATCTAAATGCATATGCACATGTGACTCTTTTTCTTTTTACATTGGGAGTACGAACGAACATATTTTACACATGCATATATGTTTTTTTTTTGCTAAAATAGGAAGACATCAAACATAATCAAACAAATGCTATATTTAAACTCTGCAACGATCTCCTCTCGACCACTAACATTTTAGTCACCTTGTCTCCTATAAAATCCTCACCTTTTCATCACCACAAACCACACACATAAAAACAAATAAACAAACCACTTCAAATTGGTCGGAGAAGAAGAGGACGTTCGCGCATGGGGAAGGCGGCGAGCATGAGGGTGGCGCTGGTGTCCGTGGTTCTCGTGGGCCTGATCCTGGTTTCCCCGGCCCACGCCGCGCGGCCCGAGAAGCTGCCCGCCGTCGTCTCCCCCTCCATCGCCCCCGCCGTCGCCGAGGTCGTCGATGCCGCCATCAACGCCGTCGATCTCCTGGGGGTCTCGAAGATGCAGGAGGCCAACCCGTACACTCGCGGCTGCAGCAGGATCAACCGGTGCCGCGGCTGACGGACGGCACGCGCGCGTCGCAATTATACATGTGTATTTGAGTATTGATCAACGACGACGACGAGGAGCTAGCTGGTGGACGATTGATTTCGCGTGGTGGCGATTGGATCTAATTACCCGTGTGTGTGTACTACTCCGCTCCTCCGATTTTAAATATACTCCACAATTATTAACTTGTTTATTTTTGTTTTATTGTTCGTCTTCAATTCTCTAGGTAATACTTAGATATTAGACACATGCATGCTTAAGTATATATAACGTCTTCACTTCAATTAACTAACTGATAAATTCTCCTAAAAATTCAGAGAAGAAAGTGACAAACGGACGTAGTTCTATGATTCGACTCAGGGGATCGGAACGAAAACAAGTACTGTAACCACCCGTACTCCCTCCGTTCCGTTCCAAATTATACATTGTTTTGTTTTGGGTTTGTCGAAGTCAAAACTTAAATTACTTAATTGTTAATTTTGATTAAATTTATATTGTTGTATAAAATATAGGTAGAAAAATTATAGAAAAATAATGGGAAGGAAACAATGCCAAAACTGTTTGTCGGTGGAGGACCACAATTAAGAGTGATAAACTAAGCTTTCATCAGTAGAAATCAACCACTTATTGTTATATAACATTGGAGCCTTGAAGAGGACAATGCATGGCTACAGACACACAGAAACGTAGCGTACGGAGACACACAAACACAATTACATTTGTAGCCAAGATGTAGAAAGCAGCAGCTTCGTACATCGATCACAATATACGTACACACACACGATATAGCTAGATCGACTTGCTAGTAGCTAGGGCAGTACGTGAAGAACACGTACATACATACTAACATACATATGGCTACAATATAATCCTGCAGGGACCAAAATTTTGTAGCCAGCATAGCTTACACGTCACGTAGAGTAATACTAATACGTACGCCTGCCATGCATGCATGCACATGGATACACCAAGGAAATGCACACACTAGTACACTACTACATGATCGAGCAACCACAACACACCAGCACGCTAGTGCACGTACGTCTCACTTGCGGCCCAGGTTCTTTTTGGCCTCCTTCAGCATCTTGTCGTCGGGCTCGATGAGCACGGCGCCGGTGTCGTCGTCGGCGCGCTCCTTGCCGGACTCCGTCGTGCGGCTCAGCCCTCCCTTCTTACGCCCTGCACACGTATACACTATTACGCCAATATAAACGTACGTACACATCAAATCGATCAGAACGTGTAAAAGATATAGCACAAAAGAGAGAAGAAACATAAAAAGGACACGGGCCTTCGGCGAGGCGCTCCTGGGCGTCGAGGCTCTTGCCGCCGGTGCCGCTCTTGATGACGGTCTTGCCGTCGTCGCGGGCGCGCCGGTCCAGCTCCGCCCGGATCTCCGGGTCCTGCAGCTCCGCCGCCTTCTCCGCCTGCTGTGCCATCGATGCGTACGTACGTGCTCTAAGCTAAGCTACCCTACGTACGTATACTAAACCAACCAACGGCTAATATGCGCTAGGCTTTATTTCCTCGTGGCGAGATTGAGATAAGCTAGCGATGGATCGATGCCTCCGCTTTGCGCGGCTCGGCACCGCTACTTATACGGAGGCCGATGCGATGAGCACGATACGCACCACGCCGCGTGCATGCGCCGCTGCTACGTACTCACGTAGCCGCGGCCGTTTAACCGAGGCAGCAGCAGCAGGGCGGCGTGGTGGCCATGCGCGGGTGGCACGCGCGCGCGGGGTCAGAGACCACGGGTAAACACGCGGCGGCCGGGGGGGGGGGGGGGGGGGGGGGAGGGGGAAGGTTGGGTTTCACCGCGCGACGGGTGGCGGTGTCGCCGCGCTCGGCGCTCGCCCGTGGTGAAAAGCGAAGCGGAACACGTACGTACCGTGTCTGCCGTCGGTGGATCCGTGGATGCGTGCGAGCGCGACATGTGGGTGCTTAGCCGATGGGCCGTAACGTAAGCCTTTCTCTCTCCATCGGCCTCTCTAGCTGGTGGAAAAAAATCGAAAAAAGAGTCTACCTACGGGCTTGGCTTTTGGGCCGGCCTGGCTGTGTCCAGTTCGTCTTTGGAAAACATAAAGGCTTAAAAAAAATCTGTTGACACATTTTTCTTTAAATATACTACTAGGTAGATGTTTTTGTGCTTTGCTATGGATAAAATAAAAAATATATTATAATACTATATAAAATAAATAAAATCATATTTTTCATCAATATGTTACTCACCTCTTTGCTAAAAAAAAAACTCACATCAATTTAATTTTATATGATGCTATCTATGTATTTAGATCTAATTGTTTTTTACATATTAAGAAGTTCAAGGGTTATGTGTAAAAACTGCAATTAGAGTGGGTTGACAGATTCACTGATACCACTATTAAGTTCAAGGGGTTAGTAGAGATGTTGATCGATTTCCGATCCATTAAATATGTTGACACAACCGCTCTAACCAACTGAGCAAGAATACTTTTCTTATTTGAATTAAAATTATACCTTACCTACACCACAATTACATATGAATTAGACCATATTATATCTAGCATACTCCCTCCGTTTCAAAATGTTTAACACCGTTGACTTTTTAGCACATGTTTGACCGTTCGTCTTATTAAAAAAATTGTGAAATATGTAAAACTATATGTGTACATGAAAGTATATTTAACAATGAATCAAATGATATGAAAAGAATAAATAATTACTTAATTTTTTTTAATAAAACGAATGGTCAAACACGTACTAAAAAATCAACGGTGTCAAACATTTTGAAACGGAAAAAGTATATTTTAAGAAAAATATTGCTGGCATACTTTTTACATACACCCATGAAAAATACACTATGGCTATGTTTGGTTAATCCCCAAGAGAGAGCGATTGAAGGGGATTTATTCCACACCTACTCTGGTGTAGAATTATTTTTCCTCAAAGACCTCCAATCTCTTTCAACCCCTCTAAACTGAACAAGGCCTACAACAGTGCAGCTTGCGGATGTGCAACAAGCAGGGACAAAATAATTGGGAGAATCATCCGCATGCAACACCTTTATGACCAACAAATAATCGATTTTCCTATGTTTTTTATCCAGATATCTACTTCTTTCTTGAAGGTTTTTCATTGCATTCGTTGAGTCGTCGTAAAAATACTAGTTTGGCATAAAGAGAGAGAAAAGGTATAGCACTAAAGGTGTAACAAAGTGCGTGTCATGGCGAATGAGGTTTGCCATTACCGTCTTGTATATTTTGTCAAAAAGGAGGAATGACTATACCTAGCGCGTCCGAAAGGGGCAGTTTTCATCGGCCCAGAACGTCAAAAGATCCTCTAGAACAAGGTTACATTAGTTCAAAAGCCAGTTTGGCTAAATGCACATGGAACTTGCATACAAGTTACAACTACTCTGAGATATGACCGGCAAGTTTCTCTCTTTCAGGCTTTTAGCTGTGATTTTCCACTGTGTCTGGAATTAATTAACAAAACTTCTAGTACTCGTTTTTTTTTCCGGATAATATAACACTTTCATAGTCGAATTTATGTTTTACATGTATGGAAGTTTTTGCCTGATGAGAATTTTACCACATGGTCAAAAGGTTCATCTGACTATTCTCTGATGAACAGTCTACTATACGGTATGTTGTTATGTGCGAAAACTTTTTATATAAAAATCGCTTTAAAATATCAAATATATCCATTTATCAAGTTTGTAATAATTAAAAGTTAATTAATCACGTGTTAATAGCTTTCTTGTTTTGCGTGCACTAACTTCATAAGTTTCAAACATCATCTGAACCTGTTTCCTCATCAAGCGTCACATGTCACCTTACACAGAGATCTCCAAACAATTCGTTCATAAGGTTACTCCTGGGGAGATGTTTTCTTCAGTTATCTCAAAAAAGACAAGAAAGAACACATCAATCATCATAGTGTGGAGTGATTTCAGAATCCAAAAACCCGCCAGCGCAGGCACAAAGGGACGAGTAAATCATGCAATCGATTTGTCGTCTCCCTTTCTCACGAACAGTGCATATTTGCGGCTTCTTGGGCAGCTTGTCGACCTCCTGGTGATGAACTCCCAAAGTCCCAAGTTTACATGCAAAGCTACCGGAATACTAAGCCAATGAGACCATGAGAGCCATCCCTCTTGTTTAATTTCTTGAATCTTTTGAATCTTGGCATCTTTTCTAGCTGTTCTTCTGTTCATGAGTCAATGGTGAAACCATTTCAATTGTGCATGTCAGATCCTTCTGAAGAGTAGTCTGAATGAAGTATTGGGAATTTGGGACAAAACTGACTAACATTCGACGTTAATTCTGACCTCACATGTTGTCATTGGAAAAATTGGGTAGTAGGACAAGAAGACATAAACACAGCAACCATCAGAAGATAAGTTCGAGTGAACAGTGTCTCTTCTGTGAGTTTCAGATAGGAAAATGGACGCATTCGATGACAGTGTTGAAACTGAATCATATGCATAAGCACAAGACCCGTCAATCATTTCATAAAGGATCCAAAGGCCTCTCTCCTGCGAAGTTGCTTGTTAATTGAGTGTGAAAGAGAGATGTTTTGCTTCAGCTAAAGGCCAAGACTGTCACTGTTGGAGCCTGTACTCCATGAAAACTCATTTAATCGTGTCTCTATCCCTCTGTCTCGTTCGGAGGAAATGCTTGAAACATTAGTCAATGAATTGCATGACTTTTTCTGACGAGCTAACCAATTCAAGAAGAGGACTCTTGTGGCCTCCCTGCTGCCTGATCTCCATTGTTTTCATAAGTCCTTGGCCGATCACTTGTCCAAAGGGTAATTCATCAAGTTTACGCAACAAGAAAGATATCTTATACCACAGATAATTACTGACAAGTCAGTGCAAACCATTGCTCTTAACACTTCAGTTCTTTGTGTACATCTGTGTACCCTTTTCACCCTGGCAAAGCACAAAATACTTTGCACATTATCTGACTGGAGAAAAATGGCATTTAGTAATTACTAGGGAGTTACCCACGATAAAATTTTCATGATACAGTTATCCCGTCACGACATATTGGTTGGTTACAGTCTGAAATCATCTGAATCCTTATCAGAACAGACTCATAAACCATTTGTCAGACTTTTCCTACACATCCTACTCATGACACACTCATGCATGCCACCTCATCCAGTGGGCCCAGGAGGACAAACCATGCCAATCCAAAGAAACTTTCTCTTAGTCTTTGTGGGGGACACATGTAAGAAAAAGGGACATGCATATATAGGGTGGTTGGCCAGTAAAAAGTGTAGAACACTTAGCATACCAATTATCATGTACATGAAGTGATCAAATCTCACACACAAGCATATCTCTCGCACCATTCCACCCTATAGAAACGAGATAACAAGACGCTGTTTGCACTAGCTATTGTAAGCTCCATCTCACTTTCACTTCGTTTTCCTTGCTTTGCTGCATCATTTCTTGACAACTGCAGTTGTTCTTGATGCTGTTTCTTCATCTGATCCATCTCATTTTCCCCTGTTACTGCAGTGACATCCGACAAGAACCAGTTAGGTAAAACTCAGTAGGATGCAGGTTTGAATGGCTGAATGCCAACCTCTGCAACTGCAAGAAGGCAAGAAACTGCAAGAGCTGCAGCCATACGATGGCTGCAATCCTTCAGTGTACAGAGGCCCAATTCTGCTGCCCCGGCAGGCCAACTCGGCGCCGCCGGCCGTGCCGCCGGAGATGTCGTCCTCGTCGGGGTCAGGGAGAAGCGCGACGGAGGCGAGAGCGTTGAAGATCCACAGCGAGGCTGAACGGCGGCGGCGAGAGAGGATCAATGCTCATCTGACAACACTGAGGAGAATGATCCCTGATACTAAGCAGGTTTGTGCAAGTTTTTACCTTCAGTTGTGAAGCATTCAGAAAGAAAAAAAATATGCATCAACATCTGAGCCATTTCAGAGAGTTTGCTCGCAGTTCAACTTTAAACTTTTTTTGTGATCTTGTTAGCTAACATAATTGTTGAAGCTAAAGATGAGAGAGGTTAGATATCTATTTAAAAAACTGTTTTTCTGTCGTAGTTCGTGTAGAACTTTGATACTTGCAAGAAAGTCGAAACCAAGAAAAAGTCATCTGAAAGAAATCTTCAGGCTCACATTTGTTCACATTTCAACACTCCTTTTCTAATAAGTTTGGAATTCCCTCACAGGACAAATGCTACAAGCCTAGAATGCCATGACTCCTGAACACAAATTTTCTTAAAAAAATTTCTGCACTGCAGATGGACAAGGCCACCTTGTTAGCCAGAGTGGTGGACCAAGTGAAGGATCTGAAGAGGAAAGCAAGTGAGATCACACAAAGAACACCTCTCCCTCCAGAGACCAACGAAGTCTCCATCGAATGCTTCACCGGAGACGCTGCCACCGCCGCCACCGCTGTCGCCGGCAACCACAAGACCTTGTACATCAAGGCTTCCATCAGCTGCGACGACCGGCCGGACCTCATCGCCGGGATCACCCACGCATTTCATGGCCTGAGGCTGAGGACGGTCAGAGCAGAGATGACATCACTGGGAGGAAGGGTGCAGCATGTGTTCATATTGTGCAGGGAGGAAGGCATTGCAGGTGGTGTGAGCCTCAAGTCTCTGAAGGAGGCTGTCAGGCAGGCACTAGCCAAGGTTGCCTCTCCTGAATTGGTATATGGCAGCAGTCACTTTCAGAGTAAGAGGCAGAGGATCCTGGAGTCACATTGCTCAATTATGTCCATATAGATTTGTTCCTCTTCTGGGGATTTTGATTTTATTTTTCTACTAGCTGAGAATATGTATGAAATGAGAGAGAGAATCTTCTTCTTCTGAGAGCTATATAGGCCTGAGAATTGTGTGCCTGAAATTGCTGTGAAAGAATTGATGTCTGAACTGTTGCTAGTGCTAGTGGTTGCAATCAACTGACAAGATCATATGGCACAGGGTTTGCATTGTGTATGACTGTGTGTACAGAAATATTCTTCTGGGAAGTCACATGATAAGCTTGACAATTCAGCTTGCGTGTTTGCGTAGAACGACTGACAACGTAACACCTTTTGAATATGGATTGGCTGGCTCATTTTAGAATAGGAACTACCTTGTCTTTAGTTCTGTTTTCGGGGCTAGTTTTTCCTGCCCGCCGTATGCAACTTTCAAGCGTGTGCTTACAGACTCTATAGTAAATCCATGCCGGAGGAACCGTGGACCAGCACCCCGGTACTAGGGATGCAAGTGGACCGACCCACAAATCTACTTATATGTTAAATAAAGGGTAATCCGAGGATTTTCACGTCATGACTGCTTGCCGCGTCGTAGAGATGCAAGTGGATCAACCCATAAACCCATTTATAGATCAAATTAATAGGTAACCCACGGATTACTCACTAATTTTGCCTATAAACGGGTTCGCGGGTTAGCCTGCTTGCATCCCTACCCGGTACCCAACGACCAAATTGATAGCAGCCATGACCATCACCCTCGTTGACAGGAAGACGACGAGTTTCTGGCACTCGCATTGGCTCGAAAACAAAGATGCCCAAGACAATTGCACCGGCCATCTACGCAGCCTCAAGGCAAAAGAACAGAGCAGTCTGCAAGGCCCTTTCCTCCGACCTGGATTCGTGACATTCAACTACTACAAATCACAACGGTGGAGCACCTTAGACAGTATGTCGAGCTCTAGACCATGATCCAGAGAATAGGCCCCCTGAGACACCAGAGAGACACTATCATTTGGAGATTCACAACTAATGGGGAGTACATGACGAAGTCGGCTTATCGGCTCCAATTCGTATGAGCGGTAGGAACAATTTTTAGTCAAATAATCTGGAAGTCTTGGGCATCACCAAAGTGTAAATTCTTCACATGGTTGGTCATTCAAAATAAGGTTTAGATAGCGGATAGACTGCAAAAGAGAGGTTGGCAAAACGAACAGGTTTGTTCTCTCTATAGAGTAGCTCAGGAAACGGTAGTACACCTCCTTGCAAATTGTAAATACTCCAGAAGGATGCAACACTAGGCTAGCATAGACCTTTGTCACACCCCGATCCGGCACCGCCGTACAACGGCATGACAGGAGCGTGTCATAGGAAAAACGGCGTGAACCGCTTCCTACGAAACCGCGATCTTAGTACCAGTCCCAGGACATAGCGCTGGTACCCACAGTGACAAATATGAATCATTGCAATCCTTAAAATAAATAGAGGACTTATTTACCTTAACTTAGGTTGCAACTCAGAACAGCCCGAGAATGCAACCGACGACACGGACGAGGCAAACACCAACAACAGCAGCAACAGCGGAACCAACGGACTAACACCCAACACCACAGGCGACGGCTGGGAACCAGGACGAAACCCTACTCTTCACTTCACTACATCTTCAGCTTCAGGGCGGAGGAACTATATATATTTATATAGAGCAAGGGTGAGTACTTTCGTACTCAGCAAGTCGTGGGAACTTAGGTGTTTAATGCAAGTTTGGAAGAGAGGCAAGGTTGTTTTGCGAATCTTTTGTTTGAAAGCATTTTGGAATCATTAAGTGATTTACCTCCTTTTTAAGTTTGGGTCGAAAAGAGACTTGCGTCTCGATTCGACTTTAAGAGATGCTTTTCAACAACTCAAATGGTAATGTACCGACCTCCCGGGTCAGATCATTACTTCTCGGCTCCCCGAGCCATTTCACTTGATTAATCGGCTCCCAGAGCCTTTTTCATTTTCTCGGACTCCTAGAGTCCAGCTGCCCAGCCGTACAACAATCCGCTTCCACTCGGGAAGCCTAGTCTATGATGCCCGCAGACATCCCGAATCACACAGATTCGTTTCTGACCACTCAGGTCATCCATCTGCCACATAGGCTGATTCTGGTGACGATTCCCAATCCACAACAACTTTTCACAAAGCACAGACAAACAAATCTACGCAACGGGAACCACCTCACATCCGCCCATGACCGTGGGCATGGCTGTTCGAACAGTTAGTTAACCTCTGCAGAGGGGTACATTTTACCCACAAGACACGAACTTACTCCAGACAATGGCCGGTGTCAGAGGTTCGCGACAAAGCCTTTCCTAAGCCGACCCAGGATTACCTCATGCCACATAGAAGGATCAAATCCTCCCATAAATATAGGCCATTTCAGTTTTCACAAATCAACTCCAACCACCTCGATCGGTAATCTGGCAAGCTTCGCGTTCTTGCCCTACCAGGAACCAGGGTTGGCTCCAACCGACCCCGCCCCGGCGTTCCCCAACTATTGGCATGCGAGGTTTCCCTGAACCGACTAGTTACTTAGCCAGGGTGTCCCATTCCGCCTTGTGGTTGCACTTTGTTATGCTTGATGAATTTCCCACAGGAATCGGTTCTTATATGCGAATACGGGACAGTGCCACACAGGCACAACCCCCGCATCACGAGTTTTCATAATTCATTTTATTTTTAAACACACCGACACCACATGTCGGGTTTTCAAGGCTTCTCAAACCCATTTCCCAATTTTTCGACAATCAACGGTGTATGTGGGATATTTGGTATACGCGCTCAGAGAGCACGGATACCGAGGTACCACAAGGGTGGAGCGACAAGGAATCAGGGTAGTACAGCCTACAGGAATTAGTGCGACTACTGGGTAGGTCCGTCGGTTTGGCACGCAAACCGAGGCCAGCAAGTTATGTGAGTGATACTAATAATGCAAGTTGCAAACAAAATAGTAATGATTTTCCAATTATAGGAGCAATTGGTCAAAGGGTGACTTGCCTTGCTCAAGGTCTTCATGAATCTTCGAGAATTCCTTGATCGACGAAAAATCCAGTAACCGCAACTATACACAAACAATTGAAAACCTAGACAAAAGACCAAAAGAAAGATCCTAATTAGACTAATTAATAGTGCCATTAGATAGATCTCAATTCTACGTAATTATTGGAAGTGGAACGGGGTCAATCGGAATTACGGATCGGGAGATATGAATTTCGGAGGTTTAATTGGAATATCTAGAATATGAGAAATGATTTATAGAAATTTTGTGGAAAAGAATATTCTCAAGAATATTCTTTTATCACTCATTGACATGTGGGGCCAACAAAAGGTGAGAGAGAGGGTAACTTGGGAGGGGGCAGATATGGACTTTAGCTCATAAGGGATGGACACTGGGCTTAAAGGAAGGGAGTGAAAGTGGACTTATTTCTTAATGGGGGTCGGCCGATGGGCCAAGCCCACGAGCAAGACAGAGAGAGAGGAGGATGATAGGGCGCCGGCTTGACCCAGTCAAGCGGGGCCGACGGCTGAGGTGGAGGCCACGTGGTTGCCATGTCGGATGGGGAAGGGGGAGAAGGCCGGCCGGAATCCAACGGCTCACAGCGGCACAACGCCGTCGGCGAACGACGGCGATACGGAAGGGTCGGCTAGCACCGGCGGCAAGAGGAGGAGAAGGGGAACTCGTTCCATGGCTCGGATCGAAGAGAGGAGGCGCGACGGCGGCCGGCGGCGGCGGCGAAGCTCGTCGGATCGGGGATGTGGTCGCGCGAGGGAAGGGACAAGGGGGCGCGAACTCGGGCTTAGCCGAACCGGTACGCGACCGCGATGCGCACGCGGTGACGCGGGACCCGATGGTCACCGGCGACGCACGCGCGGCGGCGTTTTGCGGCGGCGGAAGGGGCGACACGGCGCGGAGGCAAAGGAGAAGGCCGGCGGCCTTGGGGCAGCCAGGGGGAGGTCAAGGGGATTCCCGGAAGCGTGGCGGCGAGAGGAATCGGCGCGAGAGGAGCCGACGGCTGTGGATTGCGGCGGCGGCAATCACCGGCAAGCAAAAGAGGGAAAACACGACGAGACGACGAGGGTTCGATTCAAAGGGGTTGGAGCATCTCCGGGGTTCAAGGAATCCGTTTCCGGCGTCGGATTGGGCGGAGCGGCACCGAGAGGGGCTAGCGACGAGAGGCGGCCTCCGGGACAGAGCATGACGGCCGGCGAGCTAGCGCGCGGCGCAAAGGCGGCGAGCGGCGGTTCGGGGGTGTTCCATGGGGATCAAGGAGGATGACAACGAGAGGAATTAGGCGGAGAGCTCACCAATGGCGATGGACGGCGTCGGTGGCGAGGAAACAGGAAGCCGGCGGCAGAGCGCGGCCGAGGAGAAGGAGGAGGCAGCGAGGAGGCAGTCGCGGCGGCGGGGCAGCACGACACCGAGAGGGCGCGGCCAGGGAAGGAGGGAAGGAGAGGTGGCGCCCGGAGCTCCTCGTCACGCGTTCACGCTTGCACCGGCTCCTCCGGTGCTCGGCGACGGACGGCGACGACGAGAGCGGGACGAGCGGCAACAAAGCGGTGACGGTGGTTCGGCGGCAATGGCGCGGTGGGTGTGAGGCGAGTGAAAATGAGAGAGGAAGGGGTTTGGGGTGGCTTGGGTTTTATAGGCGGAGGCGATGTCGGTTTGGGAGGGGAGAACCGACCTTGGTGGTCAAGCGCTTGGCTGGCGGCAGCGGCGGTTTCGTGGGCGGTGCGAAAGCGGCGACGGTGTGGATGCGTTGGGCGGTGGAGGACGGTGGATCGAGCGGCGGAAACTGAAACGCGAGTGCGGGCTGGTAGCGTGGAGCGGTCAAGGTGGGGGCGGCGAGCTGCTGCAGTGGCGTCAGCGGCTCTGCCTCCGAGCACAAGCGACCAAGGGGTGGAGACAGGGCGCCATTGCCCGGGAGGGGAAAAAGGAAGGGAGGACGGTGGAAAGGGGGACTTGCCCCTTCCGGTTTGGGAGAAGGAGGTGGGAGAGGGAGTGCTCTGCCTCCGGGATTTGGACAGACGCGGGTGGAGCGGCTTGGGCACGCGCTGCAGAGCTCGCGGCAGGCAGCGGGGCCGAGCGGCAGCGCGGCGCAGGCGCGGACGGCGGCGGCGACCGGGCGGTCGGCCACGATCGGCGCGTGCGTGGGAACCAAAGGCGGTGGCGGGTTCAAAAGGCGGCGGCGGGAATCGGCGCCGGGAAGAGAGGAAGCAGAGAGGGGGAGAGTGAGAGAGAGGGCGGCGCTCTCTCTCGGCTCGGGCACGACGCGCGTGCTCAGCACGTGCGAAGGGGAGGGGAAACGGGCTGAGAGGAGGGATGGGCCGAGGGAAAGGAATTCGGCCCACAAAAACAGAGGGACTCAAAATAGACTTTTATAGGGAATTTGAGTAGGAGGGATTTGGGGCTTGGGTTTAAATTTCAAATTTGAGATTCGATCTCGGGGGTTTAGGGAGGAATCAAGGGAGACTCAAGGAAAGGATTCGAGATGGGAATTTGATATTTTCGGAAATGGGGACAGGTATTTGGCGGGGATTCAAAGGATGCGATTGAATTTCGGAGACTTGAGTCGGAATTGGAATCTTGAGGTGGACGATTTTGATGGCGATGAGAGGGAACAACGATGGAGATTGAATTGAGATCCATGGCACGACTGAGACTCTCACACAAAGAACGAACTTTTTCGCAATTAGGATTTTGCCGAATTAGTTTTTAACGTCTCGCTAAAAGCGCGGCGTTACAACCTTGGAATGCAAGATTGGGATGCACACGCTTTGTTGGAGGAATAGTGGCATCGGATGCTACACACGCTGCATAACCCCAAAGGATCTCTAAAATCGCTAATAATCCTGGTGGCCTGGGAACTTTTGTGTGAGAGGAATGCCAAGATTTTTCGCCAAGTCGCTACCACTCCGGCCACCATCATCGCAAAAATCAAGGAAGTGGCCATGGCCTAGGTCAGGGGGGAGCTTCAAACCTCGCAGAGTTAACCCCGTTGGGAGAGCCCCCGCAATTCTTCTTTTGCGGGCTCCAGTTTTTTTCTTGACAGGACCCTATAAATAGACCCTTGTTTTGTCTGTTTTCTCCTGCTCTATTAATATATACTAGGCAAAGTTTTGCCTTCTTTTTTAAAAAATAAAAATAAATCCATGCAGCAAAAGAGTGGTTTGGAGAAAAATAGGAAAAAACAAATACTTAATCTTATTGAAACATTCAAGTTTGAACTTCATGGAACCATTTTTTCTCAAACAGAAATTGATCTATTCGTTTAGCCTGTTTTTTTAATGAGAGATGCTCTTCTCATTGGTTGACAATCAAGGGAAGCCTCAAACCTGTTCCTGACTCTCCAGAACAACTAGATCCCATGTACAATGCAAAGTCAGTCAGTTGGAACATGGAAGGGCAACCAAAAATCGATTTCAGATTTATTGACAATAATACAGGTATGAGAGTCTGAAATCATTTCTAACCACTTACAACACTTACAACAGCGGCTAATTACATGAGCAACTTATTCGAAGACCACTGAAATTCACATTTTCCTAATCAAAACATGGCAAGTCGGATATCTGACGTACTCACTGAGGATTTGGTGGGCGGCTATTTGCAGCAGAAACTCTGGAGCCCCACTCAAGAAGCTCCTTACTTGTGTCATCCTTGTGTACAATCACCTCTATGAAGCACAAGCAATCCTTCTTAGGTCCCTGAGCTTCTTCAATTGCTTCCTTCAGTTCCTCCTCAGTTCGGACCTGCAAGATTCAGAATGCAAAATGTCACTGCGATGTGATATTTCTAACCATGGTAATATGGTCTGCAAGACTATTATTGCAACACTGACCTTTGCCGTGTAGCACTTCCCCTCGCCATTATGGAACGCTTCCACCACACCGGTGTAGTTCCAATTCTTGATGACATTGTAAGGACCGTCATGGATCTCCACCTCGATGGTGTACCCTCCATTGTTTATGAGGAAGATGATGCTTTTCTGCCCCCAACGAAGCATTGTCGACACTTCTTGTGCCGTCACCTGAGTTCCAGTCAAATTAAGTTGTTGTTTGCCGCATAGTTTACAGAACTTGACAAAGGCAACATTTGACCGTTCTAAATTTTTGGTACCTGAAAGCTTCCATCTCCGATGCAAGCAATGACTCGCTTGTCCTTAGCAGCCTGTGCATATCCCAGAGTTGCACCTACCGACCAACCAATTGATCCATATTGCATTTGAAATTCGTACCTGTCAAGAGAAAACATTTTTTTAATATCTAATATGTATTCAAGACTTCACGGTGAAAACGACTTAACTACGTAAGTAGTATCAGAAATTCAGAGAAATATGCCTCTAGCTACATTCCTACAGGAACTAATTTTAAACACCAAAAAATAGGAGTAAATTCTATAAGAAACTATCAGGCAGGACCTAAAACAAGCTTAGTAAAATATATGGCATGCAACTATTTAGCTTCAACAGGAACTTACCCACAGCCCTCTGGTAGCTTTAGCTTCTGGCAATTAAACCAAGAGTCTCCAGTCTCAGCAATGACAGCCGAGTTGGCTGACAACATTTTCTGAATATGCTGGAAAAGTACATTCACTCTCAATGGCTCTCCAGGCTCAGACAAAGGAGGTTCACCCGGAGGCACATAAATCCGACGATAGTTCTCATAGGCAGCTGTGTTTTTCTTCAGCCGTGCTGAGAGTGCATGCAGGAAGTCTTTCATCAGAACACACCCAAATGCAGGCCCATGACCTATCACCACCCGGTCTGGCTGGACGATGATGGTCTTCTCCTTCTTGAGAAGTAGTGAGTATCCAACCGAGCTGTAGTCATTAAATATTGGGCCAGCAAATATATATGCATCAGCTGACTCGACAATCTCAGCACAAAACGGAGTGCTCACAGCACCCCAGTACGTGCCGATAAACCTAGGATGGTGCTCTGGCACAAGACCCTTTGCAGAAGGCATGACCGCAACAGGATAACCACAGGCATCAGCCAGCTCTACAAAGGATTTGCATGCTTTGGCCACCCTCATTCTTGGTCCACCAACGAGGACTGGCTTAACGGCTTTGTTCAAGAAAGCTGCAGCAGTTTCCACTGATGCCTCCAGGTTCATCTGGTTTGATAGTCTGACAAATAAACAATTAATCCACATTAGCAAATGCAACCCATTTTCACCTCCTCATTTCTTATGCACATTTAGAAGAACCGTGTTTGCTTACCTTGGGGACAGGAAGAAAGGAACAGGGTGGCGGCTAAAGGTGGGATGTGGGATAGAGGGGAGGTTGCAGCTGATGCTTATGTAAACAGGCTTGCTCTCCTTTATTGCAGTGGAGATGGCAGCATCAATCTGCTCATGTGCATCCTCCAAGTTGTTCACCACTGCCTGAGAAATATTATTAAAATGAGATAAAATCCTAGGAAAAATCTGCATCAAAATAATTATATGAATCGCGTCTTCCCGTTTCCTACAGAATCCTGTAGATTTACATTTGGATTCTAAAGCAGAAGTTTGGATTCTAAAAATCTATCTTTGCCCTTAAATGCAGTTATATGAAGAAATAAATGTACGCACACACAGGTGGCAGATTCCAAACGACAACTAATATACTTGATCTAATATAGAGTACTATAGTTGACTCACCAATCAAAACAAATAATCGATGTAGCAGGTAACAAGCATTGCAAGATCAATGTTTTTTTTTCTCAAGGCAGCAAAATTGCTAGAGCTTCTGAAAAAAAAAAAGTGTACTACTCTAAGAAGGCCTGTTTTTGGTCTTGAGCTCAAGAGATGGTGCATCTGTTCATATCTAATTTTTTTTTTACTAGCAAAACCTACAAATTTCTGGTATAACCTATAGCTGGCAATATAATGTGCTGCACAACAAAGATGAATTGTACGCTCAGGAATGCATTATTGTGAACTGACTGTATACACCACAAAATTTAGTTATTAAAAAGTTAGAACTAAACAAGTGATTCTCAGTACCAATGGACTTTCCCCTGATTTGAATATGAACTATTTCCAGAACTAAACACAACTATTTCTCCTAAATTCTAACAAAAATCCCCAAAACAAACAATCGGATATGCATATCTTACACCTCCCATCACGCATACAACAACAGACAACATGTTCAACTTTTATCCTGAAAGCTGCTACCTCTGAAACCTGAAGAATGGGATTACCTGATAGCAAGTGACTGTCTGGAAGCATCTGAGCTCCTGCGTGAAATCAGGCAGCCCGATGGTGTGATGCAGGATGCGGTTGCTCCCGTAGTCGTTGCTGTTGGGTCCCCCAACGATGCACACCACGGGGAGGTTCTCGCTGAACGCGCCGGCGACGGCGTTGATGGCGCTGAGGCCACCGACGGTGAACGTGACGGCGCACGCCCCGACCCCGCCGCCGCGCGCGCGGGCATACCCGTCGGCGGCGTACGCCGCGTTGAGCTCGTTGCAGCACCCGACGAGCCGCACCCCGCCGTGCCCCGCCTCCGCCTCGAGCTCGTCGAGCAGCGTGAGGTTGAAGTCCCCCGGCACCGTGAACACGTCGCGCGCCCCGACCTCCGCCAGCCGCCGCGCGAGGTGCCGCCCCAGCGTGGCCTCCCTCGGCGCGGTCGCAGCCGCGGGCGCCGGCGCGTCGGAGGCCGTCGGCACCGAGCCGATCGTGGTGTCCATGTCGGTGGCGGCGGAGGAGGCGGCGGAAGCGAGGAGAGAAGTGGAGAAGTTTCCTTGGGAGAAAAGTTGGTTCGTTGCTTTTTTTTTTCCTCTTTTTTTTTTTCTCGGCGTGTCGGACAGTTGGAGGCCAGTGGATGGCAACGGATGCAATTTATACGATGGATTTTTGCTTCCTTTTTTTTTGTTTTTGCGTGGAAAAAATGTTTCTGATTTGTTTTTGAATTTCTAGAAACAAGTGGCGCATGTTGTATGTACTACGTAGGATTATTATGGGATGAGTCGAGATGAGAGGTATTGTGGCCGTGGACTTTCGCTACACGATGAGAGAATGAAATAATCAGATCGAAGTACCAAACCGTCTTGTTTCGAGTTTCTTATTGCAAAATTCAAAAGAAATTCGAACTGTGAACAGAGTATTACCCCTATCTACTGTTAAGAAAAATATAATGGACGCGTGTGCCATTTCGTTGGGGATCGAGAAGCCAAAACATTTTCTTAACAAAATTACGTTTCCTAATCAGCAGCATGTAATTTCGTTGGCGCCCGTGGTTTTGTCGCCTTTTTCATCAGGGTCGGGTCGCGGAATATCTTTCTTTTTCTAGAACGGCGTAAATGTTGGAGAAGAGTAATCAGGAGAGCTTTTGACTAAACGTTGTGCGTCTGCACTAGGATGTTCTTCGTTAGCTTAAGCGTTCGTACTTTGATAAGTCTTTTTGTCTTCGCCAACGCGTGTACTAGTCACGAGCTGGGTGATTAACAGTCGTCGATTAGAGAAGGCAAAGCAGAGTTTGGTGCCTCTTGTAATGGCAGTATCTGGCGGTTAATTAATTACGTTGTTTGGACCTCGAGGTGTCCACGTCTGCTGATTGGTGTAGGAAGCTGTTTAGTGTGGTGACACGAGAGAGGCTGCTTAAACTTTGCTATTGACAGGATGAGTATCTGAAGGCTGACGATGACGGGGTCTTAAACTATGTTTTTTTTTTTTGAGAGGCTTAAACTATGTGTTTGCAAGGGTATGAGGTGTCACGGTCCGATGCGTGTTACGGCCTTTTCCGTTGGGCTAGAGGAACTTACGAATGGGCCTAAATTAGCAAGGTCCGTGGGTAAACGAGCCCAGTACAATACCGAAAATTACACATCAGTAACTATAGTGGGCCAAAAGGCATGGGCCCGATGCACGGCCCAAGTACGGCGCAATTACGGCCCAGCCCGACTCGTGTCGGGCCCATACTGGCCCAGCCCGACTTTTGGGCCATGCCTGGGCCTCTGTCTCAGCACAATGGGCTGGCCCAGTCCAACGATTTTGGGGTGCAAAATACATGAGGGAGCCGCAATAGACTTGTTCTAGCCTTATAAACAGATGCACAATAGACTTACTTTAGCCATACAGTAGACAGCCCAAATAGATGAGGGACGCAAAATATACTTTTTTCCAAGGAGGAGCACGGTGAGCTTTCGTGCCTGGGCCATTGGTGCAGCAAGTGGGCGGGCACGGCCCGGCCCATCGTGTAGGTTGGACCGTGCCACTCCGATTAATCTAGGGCTCGGGCCTATTTGTGCTTAGGGGTGGAAACGAGCCGAGCTGAGCTCGGCTTGCAATGGCTCGCAACAAGCTAGGCTTGGCTTGGCTCGGCTCGGCTAGGGAAACGAGCTAAAACATGAGCTCGGCTCGGCTCGTTTCCTAGCTCGAGTTAGAGCTGGCTTGCGAGCCTTCCGTTGAAGCTATATAATTTGTAATCATTAAAAAAGCAATAACAAATCATCAACATGTAAAATTAAAATAACTTTATATATTCAATTCATCAAAATCTAGACGATAAATTATATATTGACAAATAATAACTGCACTAGAAAATAAAATCGTCTATATAAATACATGATGGCCTAGGCTCATGAGCCAAATCAAGCGGCTCACGAGCCAGCTCGGGCTCGGCTCGTTTTAGAAACGAGCTGAAAAGGAGGCTTAGGCTTGGCTCGTTTGGCATTCAAGCCGAGCCAAGCTAAGCGAGCTCGAGCCAAGCCCGAGCTGAGCTCGCAAGCCCAAGTTTTTTTCCACCCTATTTGTGCCTAGGCAGTGCCGGGCTGGGAGGCCGGTTTGGCCATAATGATCAACTTAAGCTGAATTCCCTGCATATTAGTGCCATTAGATTTTTTTTTTGAGAAACACAATACAAACGCAAGCGCTCACAGCGTGCGCAGACTCACCCCTATAAACGCGAACACACATTTTTTTAGATAATGGAAATGGATTACATTTCCGGCCTCTGCCCGTGGGCACACAACCAAAAAGTCTAAGAAGTAAATAGAAAAAAAAAACTTTAAAAATGGCGGGATGGGGCAACGCGAACACACGTACCTTACCCTTATAAGAATCTCCGGAATACTGGGCCACTAGATTTTGGATGGGAAAACGCTATACATACATTTCACTTACAAATTTTTTACAAACAATATGGCATATTGTGATTGGATCTAGATTTTTTTTTTAACTAACGTTTGACTAGATCAAACGGTTGATAACCTTGTTTGCAAAATTTTTGTAAGGATTTTTTGAAGTACGTGTAGCACTGCTTTTTTATTTTAAGATTATTTTAAAAAATCACTGGAGAGAAGAGCTTCGCCACCTGAATTACAGAGCACTAGCGCATTGCGCGACAGATACATTTGTATTTGAAAGTGAGTTTTGTGTTAGTATGTGTATGTCAGTTTGAGTGGGAGGGAGAAAACTTGTGTCAGTTTGTGTTTGTATTTGAAAGTGAGTTTTGTGTGTTATACAAAGCAAATACTTGTGTCAGAATCTTTCTTTCGTAGGCTCCTTGTGACTAAATGTATTGGTGTATCTCATATAACTTAAAACTGAATATATACATTGTAACGGGTGGTTAGGTTTTTGTTCCATTTCTTCTTCTACTAGCCAAATACCATACGTTGCAACAGATTATCCAAAATAGAAAAAAAGGGTTCTACTAGTTAAAAAAAAACATTTACCTCTACTTGATTCAAACAAGATTCTTCATGCAGCGCACCTTAGGCCAAGTACAAATGAGAGCTGTAAGCTACTCCCTCCGTTTCAGGTTAAAAGACTTTCTAGCATTGCCCACATTCATATATATGCTAATGAATCTAGGCACACATATATGTCTAGATTCATTAACATATATATGAATATGGACAATACTAGAAAGTCTTATAATATGAAACGGAGCAAGTAGCTACAAAAACATATGGAGGAGAGAGGAGGTGAGAGAAGAAAAAACGGGCTACAGATTAATAACTAGCCGTAACACGAAATTCAAGATAGTGTATATGAGATGTGGAGCAAGTATTAATGGGCCGGGGTAGTATAAATCTATCTATCTATTATATTATTAAAGAAATAGAAAAAGGAGCCTCCACGTTCGTTCTCATGGCCTAGAAATTCTCACATAGAAAAAGAAAAAAACAGAGTCCATATAGAAATACAATTTAGAAATAACTGAAATTCGGAATTAAAAAAAAGGAATATTAGAAGAGGAGAATAGAGTCCATATAGAAATACAATTTAGAAATAGTTGAAATTCGGAATTAAAAAATAAGGAATATTAGAAGAGGAGACTATAGTACATATAGAAATACAATTAGGAAATAACTAAAATTCAGAATTAAAAATAAGGAATATTAGAAGTAGAGTATAGAATCCATATAGAAATACAATTAGAAAATAATAGAAATTCGGAATTAAAATAAGGAATATTAGAAGTAGAGTATAGAGTCCATATAGAAATACAATTAAGAAAAAAAATAAATTCAGAATTAAAAAAAAGGAATATTAGAAGTAGAGTATAGAGTCCATATAGTAATTTAAAACTAACTAAAATTCGGAATAAAAAGGAGCCTCCACGTTCGCTCTCATGACCTAGAAATTCTCACATTAATCGAAGAAAAAGAAAGAAACAAAGTCCATATAGAAATACAATTTAGAAATAGTTAAAATTCGGAATTAAAAAAATAAGGAATATTAAAATAGGAGACTAGAATCCATATAGAAATACAATTTAGAAATAGTTGAAATTCGTAATTAAAAAATAAGGACTATTAGAAGAGGAGGCTAGAGTCCATATAGAAATACAATTAGGAAACAACTGAAATTCGGAATTAAAAATAGAGAATATTAGAAGTAGAGTATAGAGTCCATATAGAAATACAATTAGGAAACAACTGAAATTCGGAATTAAAAATAAGGAATATTAGAAGTAGAGTATAGAGTCCATATAGAAATACAATTAAGAAAAAGTAGAAATTCGGAATTAAAAAATAAGGAATATTAGAAGTAGAGTATAGAGTCCATATAGGAATTTAAAACTAACTAAAATTCGGAATAAACATAATAAAATTAAAAGTAGAGTTTAGAATCCGTATAAAAATACAATGTAAAAATAACTAAAATTTGAAATTAATAAAAATATGGGAATAAGAGTTTAAAGTTAATATAGGAATACAATTTAGAAGTAACTGAAATTTGAAATTAAAAATTAAAGAATATTGAAAGATGAGTTTAGAGTCCACATAGAAATAAAATTAGAAATAATAAAAATATAGAATAAAAAAGGAATATTAAAAGACGAGTCTAGAGTCCATTTAGGAATATATATAAATTACAAATAACTAAAATTTGATATTAAAAATAATTAATAAATAACACGTATATAAAATACAATATGAATATTACACATTAGTAGTTTCGTAAAGTTATTGCAAAATTTAAAATTATGTTGTCATTGTAATATATTTTAATAATATAATGAGAAAAAATATATACTATTATATGAGAGAAAATATAATAATATTAGCTGCGCAATCTACGCGGGCCACCATGCTAGTTATATTATTAAAGGAATAGAAAAAGGAGTCTCCACGTTTGCTCTCATAGCCTAGAAATTCTCACATTAATCGGAGAAAAGGAGGGAAGCAGAGTTCATATAGAAATACAATTTAGAAATAGTTGAAATTTAGAATTAAGAAATAAGAAATGTTAGAAGAGGAGACTAGAGTCCATATAGAAATACAATTTATAAATAGTTGAAATTCGAAATTAAAAAATCAGGAATGTTAGAAGAGGAGACTAGAGTACATATAGAAATACAATTAGGAAATAATTGAAATTCGGAATTAAAAATAAGGAATATTAGAAGTAGAGTGTAGAGTCTATATAGAAATACAATTAGGAAATAACTGAAATTCGGAATTAAAAATAAGGAATATTAGAAGTACAGCATAGAGTCCATATAGAAATACAATTAGGAAATAATAGAAATTTGGAATTAAAAATAAGGAATATTAGAAGTAGAGTATAGAGTCCATATAGAAATACAATTAAGAAAAAAATAGAAATTCGGAATTAAAAAATAAGGAATATTAGAAGTAGAGTATAGAGTCCATATAGGAATTTAAAACTAACTAAAATTTGAAATAAACATAATAAAATTAAAAGTAGAGTTTAGAGTCCGTATAAAAATACAATTTATAAATAACTAAAATTTGAAATTAAGAAAAACATGGGAAGAAGTATTTAAAGTCAATACAGGAATACAATTTAGAAGCAACTGAAATTCGAAATTAAAAATTAAAGAATATTGAAAGATGAGTTTAGATTCACATAGAAATACAATTAGAAATAATAAAAATACAAAAATAAAAATAAATAATATTGGAAGAAGAGCATAGAGTTTATATAGAAATACAATTTACAGAAAATTCGGAATTAAAAAAGAAATATTAAAAGACGAGTCTAGAGTCCATATAGGAATATATATAATTTACAAATAACTAAAATTTGATATTAAAAATAATTAATAACTAACACGTATATAAAATATAATATGAATATTATACATTAGTAGTTTTGTAAAGTTATTGTAAAATTTAAAATTATGTTGTCATTTTAATATATTTGAATAATATAATAAGAAAACATATATGCTATTATATAAGAGAAAATATAATGATGTTAGCCGCACCACCATGCTAGTTTATATAAAACTGTTGTATATGTAGGCTATTAGATTGGATGTAGATGATATGCCAATTTTTAGAGCTAAGCTGTGTTCTTTAGTCTACTTTCCCAACTTCACATCTTTCTTTTTCGCGAGTACACGCTTTCTAAATTGTTAAAAGATGTGTTTTTTTTTAAAAAAAATTCTATAGAAAATTTGCTTTAAAAAATTATATTAATCTATTTTAAAGTTTTTTAACTAATATTTAATTAATCATGCGCTAATGTGTGCTTCATTTTCTGTGCCAGACAGGATGTGAGTGATGGCAGTAGTGATAGATTCATCGTCATCACTAGAATGTTTTTGGAGTAGTGTAGATTAAATTAAGAGTGTAGATTAAATTAAGAGATAAATTTTTGACCTCTTGGATTGAACATTGAGGCTTATTTCAACCTTGTTTAAACAATCTAATAAAACAAAATATATTCCCAAATACATATTTCATTATACGTAGTCATGGAACAAACAACGTAATCAACTCATCACAATTCATGGATACAGCATACAAGAACCTGATAGCATCCCTACAGCTTCACTATAGTTTTAACGTAGCTGTTGCAACTAATGCATAGGCGTTTTTTCAGTTTACAAGTAATCTTACATACAGAGAACTTTTTTCCAAAACGAAAATCTGTTGTCTTGAGACCTTTTCTTGATACGGATTCCCCATGTCACAACGATTATAACAGCAAACCCGATGCCAACTCCAAGTCCAACAAATAGAAACAGTATAACATCCACATGTTTTTCCTCTGAAGGATGTGAGCTTAGCATTGTCATGTTGCTGCATTCCTTGGACAAAGGAAACCCACACAGGCCAATGTTCCCCAGATAGGAGAGATTGTTCGACAACTGGGGTGAGTCTAGTATTCTCCCAACCAAAGCGTTGTAGGACAGGTTCAGCACTGAGAGGAAGTTTAGCTGTGCTAACTCCTGTGGAATCTCCCCTGAAAGATCATTTGATGAGAGGTCCAATGACTCGAGTTCCTGCAGAGCACCAAGCTGAGATGGAATTGGTCCTGTGAGGGTATTGTGTGACATGTTTAGCCCACGGAGGAGAGCAAGCTCTCCGATCGACTTGGGAATGGTACCATTGAGTGCATTGTCAGAAACATCGATGGTTTACAAGGGTCCTCAAGAGTTTTGAAAATGTCACGTCATACCCTTTATATGTGATCGCAGCAGTAAACTGGTATGTCTGTGAAAATCGACTGTACTGATTTTCCATTGACAGTGATTCATCAGAAGATTTGACCATCATGGATTTGAATGTCTTGAACCACTTAATAGGCAGTGTGCCAAAGAAACTATTTGAGGCCAAAGAAAGGATCCGTAGTTTCATAAAATCACAATTGTTTTGCTCTCCCAAAACAGAATGGCCCAACCATCCCGAAGAACTTGTTAGACTTCAGAACAAGGACTTGAAGTTTAGGAAGCACACTCATCCAACATGGAAAAGTGTCACTGATCTGATTGTCTCCGATGTCGAAAACCTGCAAGTCTCTGCATTCAACTAGAGATCTGGGAAGCTGTCCTTCGATTGAGTTTTTGCTAAAATCCAATTCCTCAAATGCACAGCCTTTCTTGATATTATGTGGTAACTTTCCAGTGAGTTGATTCCCTTCCAAGTTTAATGCGCTCAAGGAATTCGTATTCTCAATCAAGCATGATGGGATAGAACCACTCAAATTGTTGTAAGAGAGATCAAGGAGCACAAGGCTTCTTGCATCACAAATCGATGATGGAATTTCTCCGGACAGGTTATTCCTAGAGGCCATGAAATAGCAAATACCGCTAAGTTGATAACTAAAATTAAATGGCATGGATGAAAACTGGTTATTTGAGCAATCAAGCGACGCAAGGTCTGGTGCAGGTGTGGGTATAGGCCCTTCGAATTGGTTAAAACTGAGATCAACAGACTCTATATCAACGGGAAGAGCATTGCCCTATACGCTGCTGAATTTGTTGTGTGATATGTTTAGGAGAACCAACTGGCTCCAGGTTTCCCACGCCCATTGAGGTATAGCGCCAGGGATTTTATTGTCTGAAAGGTCAAGATATTGAATAAAACTCATGTGCCTCAAGGCATCAGGGAACTTGGACATGTTACATGATGCTAGACGCAATATGTTCATATTATTAACATGTGAAGAGTTAACGTCACCATCTACTATGGTGAGTCTGTTGCCTGAAAGATTCAAACTAAAGAGGTGAGGTAGTTTCCAGAATGAGCTGAGCTCCACAGTACCAGTGAGGTTGTTCGAATGGAGATACATTACTTTTAAGTGAGTTAGATTGAAAATGTGTGGCGATATTGTACCATAAAAATTGCACCTATACAATTCTAATCTAGTTAGGTTCTTGAGATTACCTATTGAAGAAGGTATCGGTCCAGATAGACCACAATTAGAGAAGCGGAGAAGTACCAAGGAGGTTAAATTTGCGATCCAAGAAGGTATAGTTCCTACTATAGCAGCTCCTGTTGCCTCTAATAATTTTAAGGATGTGAGTTGTCCAATTGAAGAGGGAAGCTCTTGTCTAAAGTCATTTGTTGCAACGCCCAACTCGTTCAACGATTTGAGATTGCCTATGGAACTGGGAATAGGACCAGAGAAGTTTGTGCTGCTAACAATCAAAGTTGTCAAGCTACTGACTGGTGAGAAATTGGGCAAAGAACCGTAGATGTTGGTATTATAGCTGATATGAACAGTTGTTAAGTTCCTGTTTTGTAATATTCTTTTTGGAAACAATCCTTCAAGATCATTATCAGCAAGATCAAGAACGCGTAAGAAGTGCAAATCAGCGAAGGAGTCTGGAACTGGACCATACAAGCCATTATACTGTAGATTAATCTCAGTGAGTGAGTGTATGCTAGAGAGAGATGTGCAGATGGGACCAAAGAGTCTGCAATGCCGTAAACTCAGAACCTGGAGTTGAGGAGTACTGGAGTTTGTTAAGGCAGTGCACCAATCTTCACCGTTGTCAGACAAGTCCACCCTGCCAAGATAAAGCTCTCTCAAACTGCTGAGATTTGCTACTAGCGACCCAATGTTTGGTTCTACGACCCACCAAGAAGGATCTGACCATGTATCCAATGAGCGGAAATGGTCGTCCTGATCTACAAGATAAAATGTCGTGGAAAGGTCAAGAGATACCAGATTGGTCAGGTGCCTTATCCCAACTGGTATCTTGCCTTGGATGCTCGCATCGGACAGGTTGAGATGGGTGAGATGCTTGAGGCGCTCAAACCCAGTAGCTGGGAGCTCCGAGCCATTGAAGTCATTATGTGCGAGGTTAAGATACCTGAGTGAAGTTAGATCGAAAAGTGCAGGGTCAATTGCTGCACTCTCCAAGAAACACCTTGCCAGGTCGAGGCTTCTCACGCGGCCGTCGCCGTTGGCGCCGCCGCAGCGGACGCCCTCCCAGCGGCAGCAGTCCGTGCCGGCCCGCCACGACGCGAGGGTGCACTCGGAGTCGTTGGTGATGGTGAAGGAGCGCTTCAACCGGAGCAGCGCCGCCGCCTGGTCCGGCAAGCACGGGAGCGGCATGGCAGCAGTAATCCGGTTATTGCTGTGCGTGCCAAGGGAGTAGCAAAGCTGTTGGAAGCCTAACAGGAGATGGATCAACAGGTGTAGTACTAGCAATGGCGGTGGCTCATGACGACCAATTGCAATTGGGGACGACATGTAATCGCCGATCAACTTGGAGTGGTTTATAGGAGAACTAGCTTCGAGGGGTGAAACCTGGTGTGCCTTGTTTTTTTTTTTTGAAACCGTAGCCAGGCTAAGCTGGAGTTATATTAAGTAGAATAGAAAGTATTTACAGTATCATCAAGGGAGGTGAAAGAGAGAAGAAAAAGAAACATGAAGAAAATAGAAAAGAAACACACACTAAATAAAATGAAAATCTAAGCGGATATTCTCGCAATATTTTTTGCCCCACACATGCTCCATAGCTTGATTTCGTCTTGATTTCGTCCATACCTGCTGTGCCTTGTGTACTGTATATATATACACGAATGGCAGTACTAGCAGGCCCGGAATTTACTGCCTTTTTAAAATTTTCTCCCTAGAGAAACGCCCAGGGTCTTCTGGTTAGCTCCACAAGGTGGTGGGCTAGATTACCTGGGTTCGAAGGCTCACCCCTTCTTCACCTCTTTATCTCTCAGTTATACATTTAATGTATTGTCTTGGAGATTATGTTAAGCTAGCTCTTATATGAGAGCCAATCCCTTTAAAATTTTTCTACCTCTCACCTCCATATAAATTTTTATATAGTAGGCTTACAGCTTACTATTATACTACCTCCATTTTTTTAATAGATGACGCCGTTGACTTTTTATCATATGTTTGACCATTTGTCTTATTTAAAAAATTTACGTAATTATATTTTTTTGTTGTGAGTTGTTTTATCACTTAAAGTACTTTAAGCATAATTTATATCTATACATTTATATAAATTATTTTAAATAAGATGAATGGTCAAACATATGTTCAAAAGTAAACGGCGTAACGGAGGGAACACTTGCTCTAACACTAACAGCGTAGCACTGACGGGTGGTGGACTAGCCGGAGTCGTCGTGACAACAACCGCGTCAGTCATGCATGGGCGGATGGGCCACGCAACTCTCCGGACCAGTTATTTGCAACTCACCAATCCAGTTATTTTTATTGGGAAAATTGAAACCATGCCATTATAATTTTGTAAAATTTATTTAATACAATGAAATACGGTCACAACAAATTAATTGCAGGGTAGAAATATGCACAAGCCGACTACCGTGGCAAATTTTTATAGGATTCGCAACTTTATGTAATTTATTGGTAAACATTGTAAAAACTTGCTAAAGCTTGAGGACACCTCAAAAACTGATAATTTATGAAGAACAATTCCAAGCTAATTAGAGAGATTTTTTTTAAAAGACGAGAATGCCCTAGGGCTACAAGCTTCTATGTTGACGCTGAAATGAAGATGAAATATGATGTGAGTAGGTCTTGTGTGTTTTTTTCACTCACTTTTGCCTGCAAATAATCACAAACTCTTTACCTCCTTCTTTATCAATCAAAAGAGGTAGTTCTCCCGCCATCTATTCGAAAAAAGATGAAATATAATGTATACTAGCAATATATTTGGGGTAGTGGCAGATTGAGAGTTGCATAATTTCAAAATTTTCACTTCAATGCTAAGTTAGAAGCTTGTGGCCCTAGGGGCATTCTTGTATTTTTCAAGAATATCTTTTCAATTGATCCGAAAATGTTTACCAGTTTTCTAGGGTATTCTCCAGCTACAACACATTTTTTTGATGTCTGCTAGCAAATTATATAAATTTTAGATGTCTTATAGTAAAATTTGTCTTTTTAAGATACGAAAAAAAACTTATATATTAACTATGGATGCACATAACCCTACCTCTATGGTGGGAACGATGATGTTTTAAAATACGTGCAGCCGAACTTCAAAAGCTTAAATCATTAGTATATGTAAAACTATCAAGATTTAAAATGCAAAATTTATATTAGTAGATTAATTTTATAAAACTATTTTTTCATGTAATTCAGGGATTTAATATTTGTTATAAATATAGTTTGAAAAATGACGATACAATTGTATAAACTCGATCACAGTAATTTAGGGGTGAGAGAATATATGATGTTAGCAAACAAATCATTTTCTCGTTCGGCTTCTTTCAGATGGACCATTTCTTCCTTCCAGTTGATCAGCCAACACCGCAACAGGCAACGCATATCCTTTTGCTTCCATAGACGATCTCTTGTCCTTTCTTCCAATGACACTTCTTGATAGAAGTCGTTGCTACGTATTAGTTGTGGTCAACTCGGGACTGATTGGAATTGGATGCCCAGTTGCCCAAATTGATCCGTGTTGCGCTATCCTGTCTTCACTACTACCCAGTTCCCCTCCGAGCGTACGTGCTGGGAACCATTCAAACTTGTAGCAGTGCTTAGGCCGTCTTTAGTTCCAAAGTTTTTCTTTAAACTTTTAACTTTTCTATCACATCAAAATTTTCTCACACGCACAAACTTTCAACTT
The DNA here is from genome assembly GCA_000338895.3 of Oryza meridionalis. Classification (NCBI taxonomy): domain Eukaryota; kingdom Viridiplantae; phylum Streptophyta; class Magnoliopsida; order Poales; family Poaceae; genus Oryza; species Oryza meridionalis. The sequence continues at coordinate 2,907,385 of CM002524.2, forward strand.
TTCTGTCACATCATTCCAATTTCAACCTACCATGCATGACTGCCTGAGAGCAGTCCCAACCCTCCACATAGGATGGTGTCTATGGCATTAACTACATTGCCATGTAAGACTTTTAGGTTATGTGGCACTATATTAATTAAGAGAGAGAGTGAAGAGAGGAAGAAATTGAGTCTCATGTAAGACAGCTTTAACACAAGAACCTATGCACTAGACACTATCAAGTTTTGCATTGGGAGAGAATAGTGTCTTCATAATAGATGAAGAATAAATATGATTGGTAGAGAAGAGAGATGGTGTATTTATTAATGGCTCACTTTAAGAAATCATAAGTTGTAGAGTGTAGTTTCTATTGTGATGTCTTATTGACATGGCACTGTAGACACCGTTTATGGACACTATGGGTTGGGATTGTCATGATGCTAGCAAGAAAATAAAGAACGCGTTTCAAGGCCCTTGGTCGATCGATATATAACGGTGACGAAGGCTCGAAGAATTCACCAGAAATCTCGTGTCACTGAAATCACCCAAGTTGCAGCCAATCTCAGCCAATATGTCCTCCATTATTCTTACTCAGACACCATCAGTACGACGCCTACTGCTCCTCCTACAGCTCTCGTTTCTGCTCCTCCTCAGCTCCGCCAGCAATGCTGTCACGCCGGCTGGGGTGCCATGCCGGCCAGACCAGGCGGCCGCGTTGCTCCGGCTGAAACGCTCATTCACCGTCACCAACAACTCCGTCACCGCCTTCCAGTCATGGCGGGCCGGCACCGACTGCTGCGGCTGGGAGGGCGTTGGCTGCGCCGCCGGCGCCGGCGCCAACAATGGCCGCGCCGTGACATCCCTTCATTTGGGAGACTGGGGCTTGGAGAGTGCAGGCATCGACCCTGCACTCTTCGAGCTAACCTCTCTGGAGTATCTAAACCTCGCCTATAACAACTTCGGTGGGTCAAAGATTCCTTCTGATGGATTTGAGCGTCTCATCAGGCTCACACATCTGAATCTTTCCAGCTCTGGATTCACCGGACAGGTGCCAGCCAGCATCGGCAACCTGACGAGTTTGGTATCACTCGACCTTTCCACTTATTTCATGATCGTGGAGATACCCGATGATGCTTATGAGACGCTTATATCTCAAACTGCTAATTCCATATGGCTCATAGAGCCAAATTTTGAAACCTTTATCTCAAAACTCACAAACTTGAGGGATCTCCACCTCGGCTATGTGGACATGTCCAACAGTGGAGCGCAGTGGTGTGATGCTCTAGCCAATTCCTCTCCTAATCTTCAGGTTATTAGCTTACCATTCTGTTCAATCTCTGGCCCTATCTGCCGCTCACTTTCCCTTTTGCAGTCTCTTGCTGCCCTTAACTTGCAACATAACAATCTGTCTGGTCCAATCCCAGACTTCTTGTCAAACTTATCCAATTTGAGTGTTCTCCAACTTAACCATAATGAGCTTGAAGGATGGGTTTCTCCGGCAATCTTTGGACAAAAGAATCTTGTCACAATTGATCTCCACCATAATCTTGGGATCTCTGGTATTCTCCCAAATTTCTCAGCTGACAGTAGGCTGGAGGAATTGCTCGTTGGCCAGACTAATTTCTCGGGTTTAATACCAAGTTCCATTGGAAATCTCAAATTTTTGAAGCAGCTAGACCTCGGTGCGTCTGGTTTTTTTGGAGAACTGCCCTCATCAATTGGTAAGCTAGAATCCTTGAATGCATTGGGGATATCCGGAGTGGGACTAGAAGGGCCATTACCATCATGGGTTGCAAACTTAACCTCTTTGACGGCTCGTGTTCTCTGATTGTGGGTTATCCGGATCGATACCTTCTTTCATAGGAGATTTGAAGGAATTGAGAACATTAGCGTTGTGTAACTGCAAATTTTCCGGTGAAATACCACCACACATATTTAATCTAACTCAAATGGAATTACTCTTGCTCCATTTTAACAATTTCACCGGCACAATAGAGCTGACTTCATTAAGTAATCTGCCACAACTTTATGGCTTTGATCTCTCCTATAATAATCTAGTTGTGGTCGATGGAGAATATAACTCATCAGTTTCTCTTCCCCAAATTGTGGTCCTATATTTACCGGGTTGCAGCATGTCTAAGTTCCCTATTTTCTTGAGGCACCAATATGAAATTAATGGCCTCGACCTTTCCGACAACGAAATTAACGGTACTATACCGCATTGGGCATGGGAAACTTGGAATTATATTACCCTTTTGGGCCTATCCGGCAATAGATTTACGAGTGTGGGATATGACCCTCTTCTTCCCTTACAAGTAGATTTGCTTGATCTTAGCAATAACATGCTTGAAGGGTCCATTCCGATTCCTCGAGGCTCTTCAACATCTCTCAAATATTCAAACAATGGGTTCTCATCCATGCCATCTAATTTTAGTGCTCATCTTAGAGATGTTACCTTTTTCATGGCCGACGGAAATGAAATCTCTGGAAATATTCCTTTGGAGTTTTGCAGTGCTAAGAGTTTACAACTCCTTGATCTGTCTTACAACAACTTCAATGGATCAATCTCTTCTTGTTTAATGGACAGTGTTAGCACGCTGCAAGTATTAAATCTGAAAGGAAATGAACTTCATGGGGTGTTGCCGGACGATATCAAAGAAGGCTGTTCATTTCAGGCATTAGATATTAGCGGAAATTTGATAGAGGGGAAACTACCAAGATCATTAGTTGCTTGCAAAAACTTGGAGGTATTTGATGTTGGGTTCAATCAAATTAGTGACACCTTTCCATGTTGGATGAGTACTCTTCCGAGACTTCAAGTCATTGCCCTCAGATCCAACAAGTTCTTCGGACAGGTCGCACAATCTGCTGTAGAGAAAAATTCTTGTGAATTTCCAGCTGCAAGAATTATTGATCTAGCCTCAAACAACTTCTCTGGTCCATTGCCACAAGATCAATGGTTTAAGAAATTGAAGTCCGTGATGATCGGATACTCGAATACGTCATTAGTCATGGATCATGAAGTACCACGAGTAGGAAGGTACAAATTCAGTACTACGATCACATATAAAGGGAGCGCCGTCACATTGACCAAGATTTTGAGGACATTTGTATTCATCGATGTCTCAGAAAACAAATTCCATGGGAGCATTCCAGGGACCATTGGAGAACTTATTCTGTTACACGCACTCAACATGTCACACAACTTCTTGACAGGACCGATTCCATCTCAACTCGGCCATTTGAACCAGTTGGAGGCTTTGGACATGTCCTCAAATGAGCTTTCAAGAGTAATTCCTCAGGAGCTAGCATCCTTGGACTTCCTTGCAATATTGAACCTGTCATACAATAAGCTAGATGGAAGAATACCACAGTCACCTCATTTCTCTACATTCTCCAGCATCTCGTTTCTGGGGAACAAAGGTTTGTGCGGCCCTCCTCTGTCGAAAGGATGCAGCAACACGACATCTCTGAATGTGATCCCTTCTGAGAAGAATCCTGTAGACATCGTGCTATTCCTTTCTGCTGGACTGGGATTCGGCCTTGGATTTGCCATTGCAATGGTAGTAGCATGGGGAATTCCCATTAGGAAACGGTCCACAGTAAGGCAGAGAACTCTTTGAATTATCTCCTGAAATAAATTTTTCTGTATCAAGGTCACTTGCAGTATATTTGTAATCAAGGCTATGCCATTGCCGTCGCAAGCTAATAATATTCGAATCTTGCATCGTATGCAGAGTGACGTACTACAAATTTTACTCAAAGTCACCGGGATTGATTTTCTGAAATCTGACATCTAGAGCAAATTAACAATGGACGCCGATTGTTGTTAAACTTTGGAAAAAGTTCATTTCACATTCCTCGACTAACGGTTAAGTTTCATTCGCATCCCTTTAGGAGCTAAAATAAGGACATTGGGGTCACTCTTTTCACGTATCATGGTGCAAATATCTAATTATAAGAGTGCTTTATTAATTAGTTAGAATATTTTGGTAGTGTAATTAGCGAAATTCGAGGCGCGGACGCGCGGTCGAGGACGTGAATGAAACTCCACTATTAGTTGAGGGACATTAATTATTATTGAATTCCATATCAGCCAAAAATAATTCAATGAGAGGGAGAGGGAGAGATAAGTGAGAAGTAGGGATGGGATAAGGATAAGGGAGAGAGGAGATAAATAATCCTAAGCAGCCCTCTTTTTTTTTTCTCCCCGCAATGTGGCGAAAAAGACTGATTTAACGAAATATGACATGCCTGCATTAAGATTTAAAACGTGTCGTCTACTTCCAGGAAATGTTCGGAACAGAGAACTTTCTCTAATCCAACGCCGCATTCTCCGAAGATTGAGGAACAAGAGGAGATCCATTAAAAGAAATCTTTCTCAGAGAGAAAATCTAAACAGTAACATCAAATCACAAACTACATGAAAGTTATCCCTTTATTATGGGGATTTACCCATAAGGGAGATGCACAGAGGAAGAGAAGGAACTTCATATATCCCTTTTTTACTCAATCAAGAAGACACGGTTGGCTCGGCTCGCAGTGACATGTGTTTTTTTTTTAAAAAAAGCACTTATAATATGTTATAGGCATTGTTTTTTTTTAAAAAAAAACGATGCTAATGATGTAGATGCTGGCTTTTATTTGAAACCGGTAACTATATGTGTTTAAAGACGTCAGTTTTTTTTTTACCCAATGGAGGTGGGAAATGGTCAATAAAAGCATGTTTTAAATGAATTGGCACCCATGAACCAGCTTCTATTAGGGATTCTGTAGTAATGCTCTTTCGGTTTCTTTCAGATTAAGAATTTCTTCCAATTGATCGGGCGACACCGCAACAAGCAAAGCATCCTTTCCATCCATAGATGCTCTCTTTCTGGCGTGGCCAATTCAAGAAGCTACACCGGTAGCACACGCGCACGTGTGCCATCTCATTCTCTCACAAAGCTTCTTAAAACTCGTGTTGTAGCTAGCTACAAATCTATCACGTACTTTTCTTCTTTCTCTTTTAGTTCGACATAAATCTGAGGCGCCAACTAGGTGTGCTCTCTTCCAATGACATTTGAAGTTTTTCTTAAGGTAAAAGAGTAGCCATCTTTCGGCCTCATTGTTTGTTTATTTGAGGAATAAGGCAAACGGCATATTTACAAACAAAAATAATATGTGAATAAAATTTTTATATACGTGTTTTTAGTGATCTAATAGCAAAGACTGAAAAATAAATTTCGATTAAGAAAACCCCAGATCAACTTCAACTTTAAGGTTGAAAATTTAATTTTTAGCTAATACGCATAAGCATAAGTGAAGATGAGACTGTTTGTTTTAATAGAACAAAGAGTAACGGAAAAGCTATTTGCAGGACATCGGAGAAGGACCCGCGCCTGAACTTGTATATTGTCTCACCACTTTTACCCAAGTTATGGTCTCTTCTTTGATTTTTCTATTCGATTTTGCTATATCTCATTCGAAAGATTTTTTTTATCTCTTACTCGATTTTCTGAATCAAATTTACAGTGTATTTTCTTATAACTTATAGAGTAATTTATGAAACTTACATTGTAACTTTTGTAAGTTACAGTGTAATTTTTGAAACTTCGCATGTAAATTTTGAAATTTACATTGGATTTGGTTTTTTTATTGAAGATATGGTAATTTGTTGTCTATTATGATGTTTCTTAGTTGCTTTTATCTTTTACTATATCTATTTGATTTTAATTTAATGATTAAAAGTCTTTGTATGATATGATCATATAAATCTTTTAAAAGATGTATAGGTACTCCTTTTCTGTTACTGTGGACGGGGTTGCTGCGATGTGGCGGAAGATTCTCGTGTTCCTCTCGCAACGTAGCTCCCAGATTTTACACGGCTTGTTAGGGTTGTGTGGTGTCGAGAACTCGAGAGTGTTTGCACTTTGCAGTGCAGCCATCATTTCCTCAACTGAGGTAGCGTTACCCCATTCCTGGATTCACAGGTCCACATTTGCAGCTCGACGTTTGAAGTCGTTGCTACGTGGAGTACTAGTATTAGTTGGGATCAACTCGATACTGACTGGAATTGGATTCCTAGTTTCCCTTGCCCACCTTGATCTGTGTCTCAGCTCTCCTATCTTCTTTGCTCATTTTTCCTTTTTCTTTGAACGGAAACTCATTTTCCTTTTTGACTTCTTCGTGATGCTCATTTCTGGCAACAAGCCAACAACCAATGCTTGTTGCTCTTTCTAACTAAAACTGCTCTCACCATCTTAATAAATCTCGGCTGACGTAACTTTCGTCGGCCTGGCGATAAACAAATAGTGGTGGCGACTATCAGTCCAACACTCCAACAACGCCTTCTGGTCATGTGACTTTGATGGATTGATTGGGATCTTTGTGAGCACGTGGTTGGAATTTGTCTCCGCCCTTTGACTATTTGGCCATTTCAACTTCCTAAATTCGTATATCGAGGCATACCTAATTCGTCCATATGTGGCATATGTGGTTCAATTGCGCTATCAGAAGTTCAAAACCTATCGGATAAAGAAAAATTTTTACCGGCGTATGCGATAAGACGAGTAACTTCTTTGGGACGATGACTCTGAAAATTTTGAGTGTTGTTTCCTTGATTTTTTGGCTAAATAAGTCGTGTACAAAGACTACTCTGAAAATTTTGTGTGTTGTTTCCTTGATTTTTTGGCTAAATAAGTCGTGTACAAAGACTAGTGAGTACGGTAGAATCCTCCCTCCATACACCTGACCCAATTCTAAGCTCTTACTTATAGCTGCTAACCCAATCAAACTAAGCTGCTATTATGCCCTCCACAATGACCCGTTACAAGCTATTGTTCATGACATTGCTACTCCTCTTACACACCCAGCACGTTGTCCCTTCTTCATCAGCAACATCAGCTACGTACACCAACCACACCGGAGCGCCGCCGCCAGCGGTTCCATGCATACCGGACCAGGCATCGGCGTTGCTCCAGCTGAAACGATCCTTCTCCATCACCAACAAGTCCGTGATCGCCTTCCGGTCATGGAACGCCGGCAAGGATTGCTGCCGGTGGGAAGGCGTCCGCTGCGACGGCGACGGTGGCGGCGGCGACGGCGGCGGCCGCGTGACATGGCTTGATTTGGGTGACCGTGGCTTGAAGAGTGGCCACCTCGATCAGGTGATTTTCAAGCTGAATTCCCTGGAGTATCTCAACCTGGGTGGAAATGACTTCAACCTGTCCGAAATCCCATCCACCGGCTTCGAGCAGTTGAGTAAGCTCACCCATCTGAACCTCTCCTCGTCCAACTTCGCAGGCCAAGTGCCTGTACATAGCATTGGTCAGCTCACAAATTTGATCTCCCTTGACCTCTCCTTTCGTTTCAAAGTTACTGAACTATTCGATATGGGTTACTTATATACCGGTGCATACTCTCACGAATGGCAGCTCGTCCTGCCGAACTTGACAGCCTTGGTTGCAAATCTTAGCAATTTGGAGGAGCTTCGTCTTGGCTTTCTTGACCTATCACACCAAGAAGCTGACTGGTGCAATGCTTTAGGCATGTATACTCAAAATCTTCGTGTTCTCAGCCTGCCCTTTTGCTGGTTATCTAGCCCCATTTGCGGGTCGCTCTCCAACTTGCGCTCACTGTCAGTTATTGACATGCAGTTCAGTGGTTTGACGGGTCGGTTTCCAGATTTCTTTGCCAACTTATCCTCCTTGAGTGTTCTCCAGCTTAGCTTTAATCACCTTGAAGGATGGGTCCCTCCTTTAATCTTTCAGAACAAGAAGCTAGTGGCTATTGATCTTCACAGAAATGTTGGATTATCTGGTACTCTGCCTGATTTTCCCATCGGCAGTAGTTTGGAGATTTTGCTTGTTGGTCACACCAACTTCTCTGGTACGATACCAAGTTCAATTAGCAACCTCAAATCTTTGAAGAAGCTAGGCCTTGATGCAAGTGGTTTTTCTGGAGAGTTGCCCTCAACAATCGGTGCGCTTAGACATTTGAATTCATTGCAGATCTCTGGGTTAGAGGTAGTAGAGTCGTTTCCCAAATGGATCACAAACTTAACTTCCTTGGAGGTCCTTGAGTTTTCCAATTGTGGCTTACACGGAACGATACCTTCTTTTATTGCAGACCTGAAAAAATTGACAAAGTTAGCACTATATGCCTGCAATCTTTTTGGGGAAATACCTCGACATATATTCAATTTAACACAACTGGATACCATCTTTCTACATTCAAATAGTTTTACTGGCACAGTCGAACTTGCCTCATTCTTGACACTACCAAACCTATTTGACTTAAGCCTCTCACACAACAAATTAACTGTAATAAATGGAAAAAGCAATTCTTCATTCAAATCCTTCCCCAACATAGGGTACTTGGGTTTGTCATCTTGTAACATGACTAGATTTCCGAACATTTTGAAACATCTAAACAAGAATGAAGTGAATGGCATTGATCTTTCACATAACCATATCCAAGGGGCCATACCCCATTGGGCATGGGAGAACTGGAAAGATGCTCAATTTTTCTTTTTGAACTTGTCACACAATGAATTCACTAATGTTGGCTACAACATCTTTCCTTTTGGTGTAGAAATGTTGGATCTCAGTTTTAACAAGTTTGAGGGGCCAATACCACTTCCCCAAAACTCTGGAACGGTGCTTGATTACTCAAACAACCGTTTCTCGTCCATACCACCAAATATTTCTACTCAACTTAGTGATACTGCCTATTTCAAGGCATCAAGAAACAACATCTCCGGCGACATTCCAACATCCTTTTGTACTAATAAACTACAGTTTCTTGATCTCTCTTTCAATTTTTTTAGTGGATCAATTCCTCCTTGCCTGATCGAGGTTGCCGGTGCATTACAAGTACTAAATCTGAAACAAAATCAACTTCATGGAGAACTACCACATTATTTCAACGAAAGTTGCACATTGGAGGCACTAGACTTTAGTGACAATAGGATTGAAGGAAATTTGCCTAGATATCTTGCTTCTTGCCGAAAATTGGAGGTCCTTGATATCCAAAACAATCATATGGCTGACTCTTTTCCTTGTTGGATGAGTGCACTTCCTAGACTCCAAGTCCTTGTCTTGAAATCTAACAAGTTCTTTGGACAAGTGGCACCTTCTGTTGGCGAAGACAGCAGTTGCGAATTTCCTAGTTTACGTATCCTGGATCTAGCCTCCAACAAATTTTCAGGCACATTGAGTGAAGAATGGTTTACAAGATTGAAGTCCATGATGATTGACTCAGTTAATGGTACATCAGTGATGGAATATAAAGGTGATAAAAAACGAGTCTACCAAGTTACCACTGTGCTCACATACAAAGGATCTACCATGAGGATAGATAAAATACTAAGGACTTTTGTATTCATTGATGTCTCGAATAACGCATTCCATGGAAGCGTCCCTAAAGCTATTGGAGAGTTAGTTCTGCTAAACACGCTCAACATGTCACACAACTCATTAACGGGGCTGGTTCCAACTCAACTTAGCCATCTAAACCAGATGGAGGCTTTGGACCTGTCCTCGAACGAGCTTTCAGGAGTGATTCCACAGGAGCTAGCATCGTTGCATTTCCTCACAACATTGAACCTGTCCTACAACAGGCTGGTGGGAAGAATACCAGAGTCGACTCAATTCTCAACATTCTCGAACAGCTCGTTTCTAGGGAATGACGGTTTGTGTGGCCCTCCATTGTCAAAAGGATGTGACAACATGACGCTGAATGTTACACTTTCTGACAGGAAATCTACAGACATTGTGTTGTTCCTCTTTTCTGGATTGGGATTTGGCCTTGGATTTGCAATTGCAATTGTAATAGCATGGGGAGTTCCCATTAGAAAATGGTTGCTACTAGGGCAGGGAGTCCCCTGAATTATGTACTTTCCTGTACCAAGGTCATTTGCAGTTCGTTTGTAATCAGGACCATGTCATTGTTGTAGCAAGCTAATATATATTTGAATCTTCTATCTCGAGATAATCGATTATGGGTGTTAAATTGATAATGGTGTTATGGTGTTATGCTTATTTAATTACTTTAGAGATACATGTCACTAGGATACACGCATCATATACAGATTTTTCTTTCGAAGTATACATCATATACAAATTTACATACTAGCAATTTTACTATGGTTGATTTACTGCTCAAGCAAGCTGAAATCTAGCTTAAGCAGCTTAGATCTCACGAAACAGCTGGATTTGGGGGATCTGGGTTTGCGATCGGCTTTACAGTGGCCGTTGTTTCGTCAGTGGTTTCTCGAGCGAAATGCTGGAACTGGAACATTTCTCGTTCCACCACTAGTAGTGCGTGCACATGCGCTGTGTATGAGCTTGTATGAATCTACTCTTTTTACGAACAATGCAATATAATTAGACTTCAATCACAGTCTAAACTGTAAATTAAGGTGGCAGAATCACCTGATGAGTAAGACGATGCAGGTCACGTGGAAAACCTTCAAGACCAATAATTAAAATCGGTGCCGGACATGCTGGATTTGCAAAGCTAGATGATCTCACCTGAAAATGTACTGCAGAAAAAGGCAAAAACTAGTCATGCACCAAATCGACAGGACGATATGTGTAATTTGCTATCACCCATGCCGTGCAACCGCACAGGCGCATTCCGTCGAACACGTACCAGGCGGAAGGTAGAGCGCGATGACGTGCAGCGGAGCAGCAGGATTGATTCGCTCCTGCAACGTCTCCATGATGACAGGATGGTCACTGAGACTTGCCCTGATCGAGCTCCATGTCGCCGCCTTCTAGCTCTGACGGGTCACATTTTCTCGCCGGCGAAGACGGGCGGCGAGCGGCGTCGGGGCACCGGAAAGGGCGTGCACGATGAGCTCGAGCGTATGACGGCGGCGCGTCGCACCTTGCCCTTGGCGCGCAGGTAGATGCTGTCCGTGACCGGAGCTCGCCACGAGGATGGCCGGTTTGAGACCCTTCGTCCACCGGCGCATCCACCCCGTCGGCCCGTCGCCGGCGCCGGCCAAGGCCCGCGCGAGGAAGGCCATGGCAGCGCCGCCATTTCCCAACCGTGAAGCAGAATAGCATGGCCTCGTGTCGTGTTGGGCCGTAAGATGACGGGTCGGGTGATGGCCTCCAGCAATTAAAGCCCATTTGCCCACAGCAATCTCGGCCCATCCAAGTGCACTGGCGACTCGCGTTGGTGCCTTGGCGGCGTTGCCACTCAGACTCCCGCCAAGTTCTCCACTTCTCCCTGTTCCCGCGCATTTCCATCCAGTCATTCGTGGCCTTTCGGGTTTGGTGAAAATGGTTACGAAAAATCTTTTGAGTGTATCGAAACTGCTAAACTAGTATAATATTTAATGTTTTTATTGAATGCTATCGATAAAATTTAGTTTTTCTATCTATTATATTATTAAAACAGTTTTGAAAGGAGACACCACGTTCGCTGTGGGGGTTAGAAATTCCCACATTAATCGGAGAAAAAAGAAAAAGAAGAGTCCAAGTAAAAATAAGCAACATTGAAATAAGAGTCCATATAAGAACCCAATACGAGATTAATTAAAATTCGGAATAAAAATAAAATAAAATCCAAAATTATAAAATAAAAGGAGAGTCCAAATAGGAATACAATTTAAAAATAACTAAAATTCGAAATTAAAAATAAGGAATATTGAGAGAATAGTCCATATAAAAACCCAATACGAGATTAGTTAATATTCAGAATAAAAATAAAAATAAAATCCGAATTTTGCAAAAAGAAAAGAAGAGTTCAAATAGGAATACAAATTAAAATTAACTGAAATTCGAAATTAAACACAAGCATATTGAAAGAAGAATCCATATAAGAACCCGATACGAGATTAATTAAAATTCAGAATAAAAAATGAAATAATATCCAAAATTAGAAAAAATAAAAGAGAGTTAAGTAGGAATACAATTTTAAAACAACTGAAATTAAAAAAAATATTAAAAGAACACTATATGGTATTAATTAAAATTTGAAACCGAAAAATAAATTCTGAAATTAGAAAAAGAAAAAAAGATTTTAAATAGGAATACAAATTATAAATAACTAAAATTGGTGATAAAAATAAAGACTATTGAAAGAAAAGACCATCTAAAACATATGACGAGATAAATTAAGTAACAGGTCTATAAAGGAGTAGAGTGGTGGCGGTTGATACGATATATAAACACTATTAATAAAACACCAAATAGAATCCTAATAACGATTAAAAGGAGGTACGACAGGTAGGCCGTGAAGCAAACGGGCAAGGCGGTTGCCGAGACTTCTAGAAAGTAAAAAAATAAACCCTATTGATAATTATATTCGATTTTTAAAATCTCAATGACAATAAAAAGAAGAAGCGAGCGGGGTGTAGAGGAGTATAGTTGCAGAGCTGCCGATGGTTGGTGGAACTTCTAGAAAATAAAAAATGAATTCCAACGATAGTTATGTTCGATTTTAGAATCCCAATGACAATAAAGAGTAGGCGGCAGATGGGCCATAGAGGAGTATAGTGGCATCGTTTGACGGGACTTCTAATAATTATAAAAAATGAAACCCAACAGGACAATAAACTCTAAAAACTATAAGGTCCTTTTAAAGGTTCGGAACTTCTAAAAAGTAAAAAAAAACCAATGAAAATTATGTTCGATTTTAAAATCTCAATAACAATAAAGAAGGGAGATAGCGGGTGAGCCATAAAGGAGTACAATGGCAAAGCCGTTGATAGTTTGTGGGACCCCGAACGATAATTATGTTCAATTTTTAAACTCAATGAAAGGCAGTGGACAGGTCGTAGAGGAGTATAATGGCAGTGTTTGATAGGACTTTTACAAATTATAAAAACGAAATCCAACAAAACAATAAACTCCAAAAACTATAAGAATCAATTTTTAAAGGTTCAAGGAGAATGAATAGAAATAGTGGTAGATTGAGCAAGCAAATAAAGAAAGATATGACAGAAGTAAGGGGTAGCAACTGGTGTGACTTTTAAAACTCCATAATTAGAAATACGGGGATGATAAGGTTTGGCCTTTCAAAGTATTAAGACAACGAGATAGTTATTTAATAAATTTTAAGTAAAATCATACTGAAAAATATATGATTTTGTTTGGGTGCTAGCCGCGCAATTGCGCGGGCCACCCAGCTAGTTTTTTACAGTGTCACATTGAATTTGGCACTAAATAATTAAATTTGCAAATGTGGAAATTCCCCAACCATTTTCGATCGTTTTCGTAAAAGTAAAAAAATAATACCGCTTCTGATCATTTCTGACTTTTTTTGTTCATCCCTACTTCTGCAACGGCCTCCAAGGATGCGATGCGATGAGGATGCAAAACGTACAGCTCACAGTTAAAACACTAAACAAACCACTATATTAAACATTTAGTCTCAATGAGTGAAAAAAGATCATATGAAACATATAATTTTTTTGCAAATATTTGATATTGTTGAAGCATTTATATATATGAAATATTTTGAAACATTATAAAATATTTCATTATGAAAGGTTCAAAGAACATCACATGCAACAATTGCAAATGAAAACATCTAAAACATCTAGATAGATCACATGCAATATTAAAAAAAATATCCATAAAAAAGAGTTAAATATTTTTTCTCAAAAAATATTATGTGTGATTTTGTTGCAAAATTTTAATTGTAACGAATTTAGTGGTCTAATCAAAGACACTAGTTGAATTAAGGATTCCATGATTACGCGTTGTTCATCAAGATCTTACTATGCTTTTTGATAGAAAAAATACATTTTTCAAAGAAAACGGAAACATAATGTTGCCTTCTCAAACCGGGGAAAGATTAGGTAACTTTCCATACGGTAACGTGACACGACCGTCATTAGTCTTTGGGCATGTCTCAAACCAGCGACATGTCTCCTACTCTCCTACACATAAACTCTGTAAATGTAACAGGTAAAATCTAGCCTAGTAGCCTTGGATTTGATCGGTCGATTGGATCGTTGTTAACTACGTCTACGTACGTACGCCGGACCATAATAAGTTGTTTTCGCTGTAAACTTCCATCCCGCGGCCCATCGCTGCAAGAAGGCCGTGCGTAGAACGTTCAGCATGAATGTATGCATGCAGAATGGGATAATTACCGTTTACCTGAGTTGATGATGATTCGTTGGAAAATTTGATCCATATATATAACTCGTGTTGATCAGTCGATATTTCATCTAAATCATTTTCACTACATGTCGTCGATCCGTGACTGGCCGGTTGATCCTCTTTATTCTTTTCCTTTTTCCAGGCAAGCTATTATGTATCGTGTATAAAAATGAGGAAGAGGATCGAACTGCTGTAGAACCGCACCCAACTGTGTAACTCTGCAGTTAGCGGCCCAGTGAAACTAAGCTGCTACTAGTACTATGATGATGACCTCCCAAACAAAAACGTTGCTCATGCTGTCCCTCCTCTACCTCCTCATCCCTTGTTCATCAGCAGCTACGTACACCAATCACACCGGAGCCTTCTCACCAGCGGTTCCATGCTTGCCTGACCAGGCAGCGGCTCTGCTCCAACTGAAAAGTTCTTTCTCCATCACCAACGAGTCCATGGCCGCCTTCGATTCATGGAAGTCCGGCGAGGATTGCTGCCGGTGGGAGGGGGTCAGCTGCGGCGATGCCGACGGCTGCGTGACATGGCTTGATTTGGGGGACTGGGACTTGGAGAGCAGCCGTCTCGACACGGCGCTTTTCAAGCTGACCTCCCTTGAGTATCTTAACCTGGGCGGAAATGGCTTCAATGTGTCCGAAATCCCATCCACTGGGTTCGAGCGGCTCACTCGGCTCACGCATCTCAACCTCTCCTCGTGCAACATCGCAGGTCAGGTGCCCGCACATAGTATTGGTCAACTCACGAATTTGGTCTCTCCTATCTCTCTTTTCGTTTTGAAGATCATGAGGTATTCGACAGAGGTTACATCTATTTCATTTATAATATGAACCAACTATGGCAGCTCATACTGCCAAACTTTACAGCCTTAGTTGCAAACCTTATCAGGTTGAGGGAGCTCCATTTGAGCTACGTGGACTTGTCCAATGAAGCTTCTAACTGGTGCATAGCTCTGGCTAAGTACACTCCAAATCTCCGTGTTCTTAGCTTGCCACACTGTTTACTCTCAAGCCCCATTTGCGGATCGCTCTCTGGTCTGCGTTCACTAGTTGTGATTAACCTACAACACAATCTTCTAACCGGTCCCGTTCCGGAGTTCTTTGCCAACCTCCCAAACTTGAGTGTTCTTCAGCTTAGCTTTTTTTTTTGAAAGAACCCAGCAAGCTGGTTTTATATTATAGAAGAAGTGAGAGAAACTGTACAGAACAGAAGGCAGGGGAGATGTTCCCGGAGGAATTCTTCCTGCCTGCACTCCCTAAAAAAACAAAAGCCTAATCTCTTAACATAATACACTTCACTCCCTTGGCACCTGCCATTTCCCACAAACGAAGCTCATCTATGATCTTTCTAGCAAGTGCCGATGGTGTAGATTCTTTCCCTCTGAAGATGTGATTGTTCCTTTCCATCCAAATCTCCCAAAGCGTGGTCAAGACTGCTGAACGTAGCCCTTTCTGTTGCAACTTTTCTGCCTCATCTGTTTGCTCGCGCCACCAATTGAGGAGAGTGTTGTCTGTGGTCACATGTAGGAAACGTTGCGGTCTGAATTTGGGACCAATGTCCCGCCATACCTGCTGCGTGAAGGGGCACTCCATGAAGAGGTGCTGTACCGTTTCGAGATTTCTGAAACAGAGTTGGCATAAATAGTTATTTGGCCAGCCCCTGCATTGCAAACGATATGCTGTCCATATTCTATTTTGCGCCAGCAGCCACGCGAAGAATTTGTGTTTCCCCGGTGCCCAAGTTTCCCATACAAGCTCAGCTGAATCCGAAAACGTTTTGCCCATGAACTGCATGACATATGCTGATTTTGCCGTATACAAGCCACTGGCCGACCACCTCCAGAGGATTGTGTCCTCAGCCCCTTCATGGATCACCTCTCCTGCGTTGTGGAGAACTTCCCATACGCATATATATTCCTGAAGCAGCTGTATTGTCACCCCTCCGCGGATGTCTTCGATCCAAGCATCATTGGTTATTGCCTCAAGAACCGACCTGTTTTTCCTTTTGGAGTGCTTGAAGAGTTTGGGGCTAGGTATTTGAGCGGCTGATCTCCTATCCAGTTGGATTCCCAAAATTTCGCCTTTCGTCCATCTCTAACCGATACTTTGGTGGCAGCAAACAGAGCACGATCGGTGTCATCACAGGGTGGCGGTGTTCCTATCCATGGTTTTTCCGGGCTTGTCCACTCATACCAGAGCCAACGTAGCCTCAACGATCGTGAGAACTTCTCCAAACAAGGTATGCCCAATCCACCATGTATTGTCGGAGAACATACTTGCTGCCAATTCACTTTACATTTTCCACCCAAGCTTTCTTGGTCTCCGGCCCAAAGAAATTTTTGTCGCGCTTTGTCAACATCATTTAGGAATCCTTTTGGTGGTTTAAGAACGGTCAGCAAGTAGGTTGGAATGGCACTGAGAACTGATTGCACAAGAACCTTCCGCCCGCTTTGATAAACCAGCTTGTTTTTCCAGCCCCCCATCCTTGCTCTGATTTTGTCCATTACCAGCTACAAATGGACCCGCTTTAACTTCCCCGTAGTAAGAGGCAGTCCAAGGTAGGTTTGGGGGAAAGCACCCAGCTGCCAATCGAAGTTTTGAGAAATATCTTGGAGATCTATGTCGTTGCATCGAATTGGCGTGATTGAACTCTTTGTTGTGTTTACCTGTAGGCCCGTGGCATCCCCGAATTTGTCCAGGATTCCCAATAGGGTTTGCACTTCTTGGCGTGAAGGATTTAGGAACACTGCTGCATCATCTGCATAGAGAGAGGTTCTGAATTTTAGTGCCCGCGGGGCTACGCTTGTTAACATTCCTTCCCCGGTGGCCAAGTCCAGGATCTTCTGTAGGGGATCGATGGCCAAGATGAACAGGTAAGGGGATAATGGGTCACCTTGCCGTAATCCTCGGCGATGCTGAATACATTCCCCCATACTTCCATTCAAAGATATCCTGGATGAAGATGTTGCTAGTAAGAGGGAAATCCAATCTCTCCATTTAGGACTAAAACCCATTTCTTGGAGCAGTTCAAGAAGGTATTCCCATGATACTGAGTCAAAAGTTTTTGTAATGTCTAGCTTCAAGAAAAGGGTTGGCTTCTTGGAGGCGTGCAGTTTCCTCACCATGTTCCTGACATATAGGAAGTTATCTTGGATGCATCTTCCTTTAATGAAAGCACTCTGAGCATTTGAGACAAGATTATCTAGTTGCTTTGCCAACCTCAGGGCCAGCACCTTGGAGATTAGCTTGGCCAGGGAATGAATATGACTAATAGGTCTGTAGTGCCCCACCGAGATAGCCATGTCCTTTTTTGGGATGAGCGTTATATTGGCTCTATTGATGCAGTTCATTTTCCTTCTTCCCAGGTTGAAAAACCAGTGGAAACAGTCCATCACATTAGATTTTATGATTTCCCAGCAGGACCTATAGAAAGCGCCAGTGAAGCCGTCAGGTCCCGTTGCTTTCTCTGTCAGGGATCGTTTGACAGCATTCCATATCTCCTCTTCAGTAAAGGGGGCATCAAGTTCATCTTCTTCAACTTGGTTCATCTCCATGTTGTCCCAATCTATGGTACAGTTCCTTTGTTTCCTTGTACCCATGATGGAATTAAAGTGCTTAAAAGAGGTGGTTTTCCTTGTCTTTGTGGCTAGCAAGGATAGAGTGCCCAGTGTGCAGGGAGTGAATGAAGTTCTTGCGTCTCCTGCCATTTGCCTTGAGGTGAAAAAACTTTGTGTTTGCATCTCCTGCTTTCAGCCATGTTATTCTTGAACTTTGCCTTTTCCTGGCTTTCATGACGGCTGCAAGACCTAGAATTCTGATTTTGAGTTCTCTTCTGAAGGATCTTTCTTCGGCGGAGAGGTCTCTTTGTTCTTGTGCTAAGTCTAGGCGTAAAATCAGCTCCTGTACCATATGGAAATTTAATCTGAGGTCCCCAACGATTGACCGGCTCCATTTCCTCAATGCAAGAGCGGTGTTACTTAGTTTTTTGCTCAGCCGCCGCACTGGATTTGTGCTTCCTGTGTCCTGTTCCCAGGCTGCAGCTACTTGCTCAGCAAAGCCCGGCAATTTTGTCCAAAAATTCTCAAATTTAAAGTAGGCCTTACGATGTGGTCGTTCTACACTTGACAGCAGCAATGGGCAGTGGTCTGAGAAGGATGTCGACATTGCCTGCAGAATGAAGTTTGTGAACAGGAGATCTCCCTGGCAATTGCGAAAGACTCTGTCCAACTTGACAAGCGTTGCATGCTCTCTTTCATTGCCCCAAGTAAATTTCCTGTTGTGTAAACGAAGCTCTTTTAGACCATTCCTATTCAGTGCTGATCTGAATTGCCCCATCAGAGCCCTATTTAGGTTGAGATCGTTCTTGTCTCTAGCTTCGTAGATGAGGTTGAAATCACCCAGGATAATCCACGGTGTTTGTGCTGGTGGCAGCAGAGAGGACATTTCTTGTAAAAAATCAGGTTTTTCAGCATCCCTTGTTGGTCCATAAACTATGCTGAGGAGGAAGGAAATCCTAGCTCCATTCACTGTTATGTCAGCTGACAAAGAGTAGGATTGCTTCATAATGTTTGTGACCGTCAGCTCGGTATCATCCCAGAACAAAGCTATCCCTCCACTTGTGCCAGACGCAGGTAGGAAGCTGAACCGGTTCAGTCGAAATCCCCCAATTTCCCTTCCATGCAAATCAGATATCGTTGCCATCTTTGTCTCTTGTAGGCAGAGCAAGGAGGCCATGGCTGTTTTTGCATTTTCACACACCGCCTCCCTGCTTGCCAAATTATTTAGCCCTCTTACATTCCAATTCATAATGCGCAGCCTATTCATGATGAGTAGAAGACAGCAGAGGTGATCCAGGATGGGAAACAAATAAGAGGCAAACATTTCTGATCATAATGGGAGGCATGCAGTTAATAATTTGGGGTGGTGAAAATTGCATACAGGGACCAAGATTACTTTCGTGCACCCTAAACAGAGGAGACCAACTGCAGCACTTCGGTATGGTAGGCTTAAGGCCACCCATGTCAGTTAACACTAAAGCTTTCTCCAAGGTCGGAAGGACCTGACAGCTAATTAGGGGAAATAAAGCCAGCTTAAGGCCGGCGAGCGCTAATCGCTTCCACACAACATACTCACCATGTGAGCTAAGACTAGAGTGAACTAACATGTCTAACATCCGAAACCAGACAAGGTGCATCCGCCTGGAACATGAAGCAGACCCAGCTCAGACGTGTTCTCCGGGCTCATCCTCTACCACCAGCGCATTCACGCCAGCCTCGTCGAGACGAAGGAGCCCCTTGAGAGCAGCCAGGATGTGCGGTGCCAGCGGCTTGTCGAAGGACTTGATGTAGGCTGCGATCGCTGCGTCATCAACCGGCTCACCCGGCTCGAGGTTCGCCATCTGCTGGATGAGCCGGACCTGTGCCCTGCATGAGACCGGCACAGAGGATGCCCGAGTCGCCTGACGCTTGCTGCGGCGCTCCGGCAGGAGCACCTTCTTCTCGTTCGCCAGGCGGGACGCCGGGATGGTCGCCAGGATCGGCTTGGCGAGGGGGCGGAACAGCGGCGCCAGGCCGCCCCCATCTCCGTCATCGCCATCATCGCTCGCAGCGCGCTGGATGCCGAGATGGGTGACTTGGTCAGTCAGGGCCTCCATCGCCCCATCAGCCGGAGCGGGCTCCTG
Organism: Oryza meridionalis; assembly: GCA_000338895.3. NCBI lineage: Eukaryota > Viridiplantae > Streptophyta > Magnoliopsida > Poales > Poaceae > Oryza > Oryza meridionalis. The sequence continues at coordinate 2,927,154 of CM002524.2, forward strand.
CGCGCCGAACGGCTGGGCCGGCACGGGCTGCACCAACTCCAGCTGGGTCAGCCCAGAGCCAGTGGTTGGCCCACCATCCAGCTGCAACCCGTCGTCGGCCTGTCCTGCAGTTGGGCCGTCTTGGGCCTTCTGTATCTGCGCAGACAGGGAGCCCAAATCATCAGTCGTCTTGGACGGGGCCCAAGACGGAGACATCGGTTCCGTTCCACCGTCCCTGTCAGGCGAGTAGCACAGGGGTAGCCGGCTGTTTATCCTGACCACAGCCAGGAGCTCCAGAAGCATCGGGTCGTCTGCCTCCCTCCTCGAGCAGAGAGACGGATGGCGATCTGCACTGGCATCAACAAGGAGCACAGAGGAAGGGTCAAAGCAACTCACGGGGGTGGCCATGGTCTCTGCCGCGGCTGGCTTGGGCGCCAGATCTGTGGATAGGTCTGGCACAGCAGGGCCCTTGGTTCCCCCGCTGGCGCGCGTCCCTAAGCAGGAGCGGGAGCGCGTGCGTCGGGAGCTGCGCCTGGAGTGGTCCCGGCGCCGGCTTGTGGAGCGACCTCGGTGGCGGCGGCGGTCAGCGTCCGGCGACCTCCCATGGCCCGGAGAAGTGCCTCTCTGGCGGTGGGCCGGATACGGCGTGCGGCTTCGGCGCCGCTCCCCGTTCGCCTGCCGCTGCTCGGTGGATCTGGAGCGCTCGCGCCCCAGGAAGGTGTCCCTCCAGGAACGACGGCAAGGCACCGTGTCGTCAGTCCTGTCGCGGCGGTGGTCATCGTCGTCATTGTCGTCGTCCTGTCTCCCGAACCGCTACCTACCACGGCAGCCCTCCTCCGGCATCCTCCTCCGGCGGGGCGGGTCCTCCCCATCCACGACCCTCAACCGCCAGGCAAAGGTGCGGAAGGCTGGGAAGGGGCCCCAGAACCCGACGAACCTGAGTGGGGGAGGCCGCTCTCGCCCGAGGGCGGCGAGTGGTCCAGTGCCGGCGTCCAGTCTTCGGTCTGATCCAGATGCAACAGCACCGTGACCATTCTCCCACCCGACGGCGGAGCAATCTCGTCCGGCTCAGGGATGGCGATGTCGAAGGGCACCAGCCCTGCACCCGGCGGGAAGATGGTCACCAGCTTGGTCTTCGGCAGGTTGTCCGGGCTCCACATCCAAGCCCTGCAGGCAAAGATGGTCGTGTCCTGCCTGGTGACGGTCTCCTGCTCAATCCTGTCGAACAGGCAGACGTCACCTAGGACCTGCTCCACCGCCTCCTTGTTCCAGGTATGCAGAGGAAGGCGCTCGATGCAGATGCGAACCCGGAACCAGCAAGAAGGGTGGTGGACAGGGCAGTCCGGGCTCTAGGGGGCGATGGAGAACTGGCCCCCTGCCACCGTGACATAGCCGCGCTCCACCGCCGCCGCACGGTGACCGACAAAGTCGAAGTAGACGAAGAAGTCCTCCGGGTGATGACGCGTCACTCGCAGGTTGACGAGGCTGGTCCCGAGCTGCTGCGCCAATGCATGCGCCATCTCCCTGGTCATCGGCACAGTCTGCCCAGCGTGCACCGCCGAGAGAACAGCACCGCGGCCGCACAGTCTGGACTGCTCATGGTCCATGAACTCCGTCGACCTCACCACCGCGTAGCCAGTGGCCAGACGGTGAGCCGGCGCACCCGGGAAGTTGTCCATCTTAACCGGTTGGCTAGAGCGCAGTCGTGGGAAATCGGAAGCAGATGGTGGTGGTGGTGGTGGCTTGGTTTCCTGACGGGGAAGTTTTGGCTGAGGCTGGGCTGCAGTGGTGGGAGGGAAGGTGAGGCGGGAGAGAATGCTTGGCTTCCTCAGCAGGGGGCAGCCGAAGGCAAGATGCCCACTTCTTCTACAGGCGTAGCATTTCGCCGGATCTCTACAAGCAGCTGCTTTGTGATCCTTGGCAAGGCAACGAAAGCAGCGGCCATGAAGCTCCCATTTAAAGGCCTCCCGGATTGAAGATGGAGCTTCACGACTTGAAGAAGCAGTAACTCTGGTGGTTGGAGCAGCCGGCGCCCTTGACTGAGAAGCAGAGAGGTTGGATTTCTTCCTCCACCAGAATTTTGGTTTCGCAACATTCCATTCCTATGAAAGGTCTTCTTCCTTCTCTCTTGAGCCGAGGCGAGCATGAATGCTCGTCCTAGGCTGCGGCGGGGCTAAGACGCGCGAAATCCGCTTCGCCTGCGAAAAATCTTCTTGCTTCTCTCTTGAGCCAAGGCGAGCATGAATGCTCGGCCTAGGCTGCAGCGGCGCTACGACAATCGATTTTAGCTTGGCCGGCTCCTCGATCCTCCGACCTGTTGGCGACAGGGAACAAGCCAGGGAAGGTTGAATTAATTCGGATGTGATTTTCTTACCTCCAGGAGCAGAGACGCCTGCAGTAATGGCTGCCCAGGACGGATGGCCATTAACGCAAGCAGGATCTTGAGCAAGGTGATCTTCCCGCGCCGTGGCTGCCGCGGTGGGAGCGGCTTTTGCTCCGGGAATCCGGCCTGGCGGATGGAGGCACGGCAATGGAGCAGTAATGGCGCCCGCGACAGCCTTTGCTCCAGCCTCGCTGAAGGCTGGAACCGGGGAAGGGGACATCTCGGCATCATCCTCTCCATCTGAGTAATCCTAGTCGAGCTGGTCAGAGGCGCTGCCAAGAGAGACCGCAGGCGAGGAGAAAGGCGTCGGCGCCGGTTTGCTTCCAGGGGTGGCCGTCTTGACCGGAGTGGACAAGGACGGTGATCTGTGGCCGCCGCCGCCGCGGCCTGGGGATGCCGCGGAGGGGAGAGCGAGCTTCCCAGGCACACGCTCCATCACCTCTGCCATCGATGATGAGGAGATTCGTTGAAGGATGGGTCTCACCATTAATATTCCAGAACAAGAAACTAGTGACGGTTGATCTTCACAATAATGTTGGAATCTCCGGTACCCTACCAAACTTTACATCTGGAAGTTGTCTAGAGAATTTGCTTGTTGGTAGCACCAACTTCTCAGGCCCAATACCAAGTTCAATCGGCAACCTCAAATCTTTAAAGGAGTTGGACCTTAGTGCAAGCGGCTTTTCTGGCGAGCTACCCACGTCAATCGCTAAGCTAAGATTCTTGAAAACATTGCGGGTATCTGGGTTAGACATAGTAGGATCGATACCAACATGGATCACAAACTTGACATCCTTGGTGTTTCTGGAATTCTCCCGTTGTGGCTTATCCGGGTCAATACCTTCTTCCATTGGAGATTTGAAAAAGTTGACAAAATTAGCACTCTATGACTGCAACTTTTTGGGGGAAATACCTCGACATATCTTAAATTTAACACAATTGGATACCATCCTTCTTCATTCGAATAATTTTGTTGGCACCATCGAACTTGCCTCATTCTGGATACTAAGAAACCTATCCAACTTAAACCTTCATACAACAAATTAACTGTAATAGACGGAGAAAATAATTCTTCGCTGGTATCCTACCCAGAGATTGGTTACTTGAGCTTGGCGTCCTGTAACATAACTAAATTTCCAAACATTTTGAAGCATATAGATTATGAGATTAATGGCATTGATCTTTCACAAAACCAAATCCAAGGAACCATACCCCTTTGGGCATGGAAGAAATGGATAGATTTTGGGTTTTTCTTTTTGAACTTATCACACAACAAATTTACTAGTGTTGGATATGACGTCTACCTTCCCTTTTATGTAGAACTGTTAGATCTGAGTTTTAACATGTTTGAGGGGCCAATACCTCTACCCAGAGATTCTGGAACCGTGCTTGATTACTCAAACAATCATTTCTCGTCCATACCACCAAATATTTCTACTCAACTCAAAGGTACTGCCTATTTCAAGGCATCAAGAAACAACCACTCAGGAAACATTCCAGCATCTTTCTGTACTACAAACCTTCAATTCCTTGATCTCTCTTATAATTTTTTGAGTGGCTCATTCCCTCCCTGCCTGATGGAAGATACCAATGTGTTACAAGTTCTAAATCTGAAACAAAATCAACTTCATGGGGAGCTGCCACACTATATCAATGAAAGTTGCACAATAGAGGCTATAGATTTCAGTGACAACAGGATTGAAGGAAATTTGCCTAGATCTCTAGCTTCTTGCCGAAACTTGGAGGTCCTTGATATCCAAAACAACCAAATCAACGATTCTTTTCCATGTTGGATGAGTGTAATTCCTAAACTCCAAGTCCTTGTCTTAAAATCCAACAATTTCTTTGGGCAAGTGACACCTACCGTTGCCGAGGAAAGCACTTGTGAATTTCCTAGTCTACGGATCCTAGATCTGGCCTCCAATAATTTTTCAGGCACACTGAGTGAGGCATGGTTTATGAGACTTAAGTCGATGATGATTGAATCTACTAATGAAACATTAGTTATGGAGTTTGAAGGTGATCAACAACAAGTCTACCAAGTTAACACTGTGCTCACATACAAAGGGTCTGCCATCGCAATTAGTAAGATACTAAGGACCTTTGTATTCATTGATGTCTCGAATAACGCATTCCATGGAAGCATCCCTGAATCTATTGGAGAGCTAGTTCTGCTACACGCGCTCAACATGTCACACAACTCACTGACGGGGCCGGTTCCATCTCAACTCGGTCATCTAAACCAAATGGAGGCTTTGGACCTGTCCTCAAATGAGCTTTCAGGAGTGATCCCACAGGAGCTAGCATCCTTGGACTTCCTCGGAATGCTAAACCTGTCCTACAACAAGCTGGAGGGGAAAATACCAGAATCGCTTCATTTCTCATTATTCGCCAATAGTTCATTTCTTGGGAATGATGCTTTGTGCGGCCCTCCGCTATCTAAAGGCTGCAGCAACATGACATTGCTGAATGTGATACCTTACGAGAAGAAATCTGCAGATGTTATGCTGTTCCTCTTTTCTAGAATAGGATTCGGCCTTGGATTTGCCATTGCAATTGTAGTAGCATGGGGAATTCCCATTAGAAGACGGTCTCCGCTGGGGCAAAGAGCCCTCTGAATCATGTATTGAACTGAAACTTTTTCGGTATCAAAGGTTGTAAACTTGTAACCAGGGACATGTCATTGTTGCCAAATCTACTACATATTTGAATTCTTCCATCTGGATCAAAAGAACTACTCCTCCGTCCCAAAATATAACAACTTTTAGCCCTCAGGATTTATCCCAAAATATAACAACTTCTCCACCAACAATCTTTTCCCAACCAATCACAACCCTCCACCATTAACTTCTACCCACTTTCTTAATAACCGTGTCAAACTCTAAAACTTCTTATATTCTGGGACGGAGGGAGTATATCGTATACAGAGTTACATTACAAACTACTAGTAGCAATTTTGCTGAAGTCGCTCGGATTGATTTGCTGGTCAAGCAAAGCTGAAATCTAGCTTTTTTTTGGATGGCTCATACTGCACCAAAGAGTGCTAACGGCTGAAAACCTTCTAGTTCGGCATTGGGAGTGTGGTCTTCAACCTCACCACTCTGAGAAACCTCAGCCTTGCTGGTAACAATTTCAACCGGACCGTTCTTCCTAGTTTCGGGTTTCAGCAGCCCACCAAACTCCTCAGCCTCGATTTGTCGGAAGCAGGCTTCTTTGGTCAGATACCCATTGGGATTGCACATCTCAAGAATTTGCGTGCTCTTGATCTTTCCTTCAATTATCTGTTTTTCCAAGAACCGAGTTTTCAAACCATTGTAGCAAACCTGAGCAATTTGAGAGAGCTCTATCTTGATCAAGTGGGCATTACTAGTGAACCAACCTGGTCCGTTGCTTTAGCACACTCTCTCCCTCTGCTGCAGAATCTTAGTTTGTCCCAATGTGACCTAGGTGGAACTATTCATCGTTCATTTTCCCAACTCCGCTCTCTAGTGGTGATCAACCTCAACCACAATGGAATTTCTGGAAGGGTTCCTGAGTTCTTTGCGGACTTCTTTTTCTTGAGTGACCTTGCTCTCTCGAGCAATAATTTTGAAGGGCAAGTTCCCACGAAGATATTCCAGGTAGAAAATCTGAGGTCCCTTGATGTATCTTTCAATCCTACTCTTTTTGTCCAACTTCCAGATTTCCCACCTGGAAAATATTTGGAATCACTAAATCTTCAGAGGACAAACTTTTCTGGTAACATACCAGCCTCGTTTGTCCACCTCAAATCATTGAAATTTTTGGGCCTTAGCAACATAGGATCTCCCAAGCAGGTTGCTACTTTCATACCTAATCTTCCATCTCTAGATACATTATGCCTCTCTGGATCAGGCATAGAGAAGCCACTGTTATCTTGGATTGGAACAATTAAACTGAGATACTTGATGCTCGAAGGCTATAATTTCTCCAGTCCAATACCCCCTTGGATCAGAAACTGTACAAGTTTGGAATATTTAGTGCTCTTTAATTACAGCTTCTATGGGCCAATACCATCATGGATTGGGAACTTGACAAAGCTTATCGATTTGGAACTTCCATATAACAGCCTCAGCGGTAAGAACACACATTTGAGTACATATATCAGGACTTCAACATTCTGTGCTTTTCTTTTTTGAACAAAACTTTGACTGTTGTTCTCTCTCTGTCCCTCCTCCACACAGGTAGAATCCCGAAGCTTCTTTACGCTCATCAATCGTTGGAAATGCTAGATCTACGATCAAACCAACTTTCCGGACATCTAGAAGACATTGCAGACCCGTTTTCCTCGTTGTTAGAATTCATCGACTTAAGCAATAACCACCTTACAGGCTACATACCCAAATCGTTCTTTGATCTTAGAAGACTGACAACTCTCCAGCTTCAATCAAATCAATTGAATGGTACACTGGAAATTAACCTTCTTTGGAAGATGGAGAAACTAGAATCATTAATTATCTCTAACAATATGTTGTCGGTGATAGATCGAGAAGATGGCTATCCATTTCATTACTTCCCTACAATCAAATACCTGGGACTAGCATCTTGCAACCTTACAAAAATTCCAGGTGCATTGAGAGATATAAAAGGTATGTCTTACTTGGACCTTTCAAACAACAGAATAAATGGAGTAATACCAAGCTGGATATGGGATAACTGGAAGAATAGCTTGTCCGTGTTAGTCCACTCTAACAACATGTTCACTAGCTTGGAAAATAACCCATCTGTTCTTCCCTTGCACACTTTAAATAGACTCAATCTTAGTTCCAACAGACTGCATGGTAACGTACCTATACCACTGACAACTACTAGAGATGCTGGTGTTCTCTTGGATTACTCTAGCAACAGCTTCTCTTCAATTACTCGTGACTTCGGCAGGTATCTTCGAAACGTCTACTATCTTAGCTTTTCCAGGAATAAAATAAGTGGTCATATACCAAGTTCTATATGTACCCAATGTTATCTTGAGGTCCTTGACTTATCACACAGCAACTTCAGTGGTATGGTGCCATCCTGTTTAATACAAAATGGTGATGTCACCATATTGAAGTTAAGGGAGAACAACTTCCATGGCGTGCTGCCTAAGAATATTAGAGAAGGATGTATGTTTCAGACAATCGATCTGAACAGCAACCGAATTATAGGGAAACTGCCTAGATCATTGTCTAAATGCAAGAGCTTAGAGGTTCTTGACATGGGTAACAACCAGATTCTTGATTCTTTCCCATCTTGGTTAGGGAACATGTCCAATCTTCGGGTTCTCAACTTGAGATCCAATCAATTCTATGGTTCAGTAGGACTACCTACAGAAAGTGATGCAACCAGTAAGTATTTCTCAGGTTTGCAAATTATTGATTTAGCCTCAAATAACTTATCAGGGAGTTTGCAATCAAAATGGTTTGAGAACCTTGAAACAATGATGATAAATAGTGATCAGGGTGATGTTTTGGGCATTCAGGGGATATGTAAGGGCTTATACCAAAACAATATGATTGTTACATATAAAGGGTTTGATCTCATGTTTACCAAAATCCTGACTACTTTCAAGATGATAGACTTATCAAACAATGATTTCAATGGTGCTATCCCAGAATCAATTGGGAAGCTAATTGCTCTACATGGTTTGAACATGTCACGCAACTCCTTCACTGGAAGAATTCCATCTAAGATTGGTAAATTGGTCCAGCTCGAGTCCTTGGACCTCTCTTTGAATCAGCTCTCAGAAGCAATCCCACAGGAGTTGGCATCCCTAACATCTCTCGCAATATTGAATCTCTCATACAACAATTTGACTGGACAGATACCACAAGGGCCACAGTTCTTGTCATTCGGCAACAGATCATTCGAAGGCAATGCAGGACTCTGTGGAAGGCCGCTGTCCAAACAGTGCAACTATTCAGGCATAGAAGCTGCAAGATCACCATCATCCTCTCGAGATAGTGTGGGGATAATAATATTGTTTGTGTTTGTGGGATCCGGGTTTGGAATCGGCTTTACAGTGGCCGTTGTTTTGTCAGTGGTTTCCCGAGCGAAACGCTGGAAATGGAACATTTTTCGTTTCACCAGTAACACTGTAGTAGTTAAGTAGTGTACGCATGCATGCGTGTGGTATGAGCTTGTATAAATCTACTCTTTTACGAATAATGCAATTTGGATTTATCTACTAGTTCTAGACTGTAAACTGAGGTGGCAGAATCACCTGATGAGTCTACCAAGACGATGCTGGTCACGTGGAAGGAAAACCTTGATGGTTCCATTCCCATCGCTCCAGCTTCAAGACCAATGATTTATCGGTGCAGGAACACATGCTTGATTTGCAAAGCTAGATGAGATCACCTGAAAATGTAATGAAGAAAAGGCAACACTAGTCATCAGTTCATCACGTACCAAGTTGGCACAATGAGATTGTGTAATTTGCTGTAACATGTACTGTGCAACTGCACAGGCGCATTCCCTCGAACACGTACCAGGCAGAAGCAGCGCCGCACTGGCGAGCAGCGGAGCAGCAGGATTAACTCGCTCCTGCAACGTATCCACGATGACCGGATGATCACTGAGACTTGCCCTGACCTCCAGGTCGCCACCTTGCAGTTCCAACCTGTCGCGTTTTCTCTCCGGCGAGTTGCAAGTGGCAGTGGACCTCACTGGAAGTGGGGATTGGGGATCGGGGTGTATGGACGGCTGGTGGAGTGGTGGTGGGAATCGAAGTGGGGTGAGGCGTCGACGAGGTGAAGCGGAGGCAGGCGAAGGGGGACAAGTCTTCCAAACCAACCGGTGGCTCCGGCTCCGGCGGCGTCCGCGAGGACGGGCGGCGAGCGACGTCGGGGCATCGAAGACGACGCGCACGGCGAGATCGATCGTATGACGGCGGCGCGTACCACTTGCCCTTGGTAGATGCTGAGCGGCGCTCGCCACGAGGATGACCGGTCTGCGAGGGAGGGAGCCTTCGCCCTCGGCGCATCACCCCGTCGCCGGCCATGGCACCATGGCCGCGCCGCCATTTCCCAACCGTCGCAGATCTAGTGGCAGGCCTCGCATCGTATGGGGCCGTACACACATGACGGGCCTGGTGGTGGTGGCCTCCAGTAATTAAAGCCCATTTGTGTGGCAATCTCGGCCCATCGAAGCGCTCTCGCGACTCGCGTTGGCGGCGTTGCCGCTCCCGCCACGTTCTCCCCTGCATGGCGTTCCCGCGCATTACCTTCCCTTTGCCTTCCGCAACCGCCGGATCTCAACAGATATGTGACGAGGATGCAACGCAGCAATGCTGAGCTGACAATGTTCATCTGCTTGAACACTTTCTGGTTTCTGCATGCCCTTGGATAAACCTTCTGTACAAGATGCACGTTGTGCAATTATGCTCATCCCCTGAATCCGAAAGGCCTGGCCCTTATGCAACTCGAACGCAATGACCATGAGACCATGAATGCTTTAGGATGATGATGATACGAACAACGTCGAAGAAAATTCATATTTTTCAGATAATTAAAAAAACACCATAGGATTCACTACAATGCAGTTATCCAACTGTATCTTGAGGCGAATATTTTCAGCTCCGGCTCTCTTACTATTCTATAATTAAAAATTAAAAAATAAAACTGTAGGCACAGGCTATAAAAGGTATACTTATCCCATACAATATATTTAGATTTATTCTTAGGATTTAATTTTTTTATGGAATAGAGACAGAGTATCCTTCCCCCACGACGCAACATCCCAGCCGCTCTCCGCGTCCATCTCCTCCCTCCTGGAGGCCACTTCCCCACGGTGGAGCTCTCCTCCGGAAGCCGGTGGTGTTATAGCCTCTCCTCGGAGAACAAAGCCACCGCGCGCATCACCACCCGTGTGTTTGGCAGCCTGAGACTGGTCACAGGGGAATCAATCACCGAGCTAGTTTTCGGTAGGTATCGCCGAGGGAGGCAGCCGGATCACGAGTTAGGTTGTGTTTAGTTTACACCAAAATTAAAAGTTTGGTTAAAATTGGAACGATGTTACGGAAAAGTTGAAAATTTGTGTGTAGAAAAGTTTTGATGTGATGGAAAAGTTGGAAGTTTGAAGAATTATTTTGGAACTAAACATGGCCTTAGGCTGTGTTTCAGACACAGGGGCGGCCAGTTTTGGCATGTCACATCGAATATGCTGACACGCATTTGAAGTATCAAATGTAGACTAATAACAAAACAAATTATAGATTCCACATGTAAATTGCGAAATAATTTATTAAGCCTAATTAATCCGTTATTAGCAAATGCTTAATGTAGCACCACATTGTCAAATCATGAACTAATTAGGCTTAAAAAATTCATCTCGCAAATTAGTCGCAATCTAAACAATTATTTATTTTTTAACATATACTCTCTTCGTCCCATAAAAAATAAATCTAGGACTGGATGTGAACATATGATGAATCTAAACATTTGTATGTCTAGATTCGTAGTACTAGGATGTGTCACATCCGGTAATGTGTCACATCCGGTACTATATTGATTTTTTATGGAACTAATGAAGTATTAGATGTTGAAACGTTCGATGGTTCAGGTGTACTCCCTCCGTCCCAAAAAAAAGACAAACCCTGGTTTCCGTGCCCAACGTTTGACCGTCCGTCTTATTTGAAAAAAATATGAAAAAATTAAAAAGACAAGTTACACATAAAATATTAATCATGTTTTATCATCTAACAACAATGAAAATACGAATTATAAAAAAGTTTCATATAAGACGGACAGTCAAAGTTGGACATGAAAACACGAAAACTCAGGGTTTGTCTTTTTTTTTTTTTTTTGGACGGAGGGAGTTAAGTTTTGTCAGGGATGTATCAGGCCCTTAATTCGGGGCACAAATTGGCGGCCACTTGCAGGCGTTCATCAATGGGCGAACCAACCTGCACGCACTGGCAGTGACCGTTGAGTCATCTCAATTGACAGCGCGGAGTGGAGTGGAGTGCGGGTTCGGTCCACACGCTTGTACCCTTGTGTTCCCTACTCGCGGTCTACACGCTCACTCATCGGTACTGTTAGCGGCGGCTTGCAAATCGATCATTTCCTTGGTTTCGTACTGGTAGGAGTCGCTTTGATTTTTAACTGTTCCTCCTCCAGTGTTTACGGACGCATATTTAAAATATTAAACACAGACTAATAATAAAATAAATTACATATTCCGTATATAAACTGCGAGACGAATTTATTAAAACTAATTAATCCATCATTAGCAAGTGCTTACTGTAGCACCACATTGTTAAATCATGGCGTAATTAGGCTCAAAAGATTCATCTCGCAATTTTACATGCAAACTGTGCAATTGGGCTGTGTTTAGTTCCATGTCAAAATTGGAAGTTCGAAGAAATTAGAGCCCTGTGACGGAAAAGTTGGAAGTTTGAAGAAAAAAGTTGGAATCTAAACAGGGCCTTTGTTTTCTTTTTTGTCCATATTTAATGTTTAATGCATGTATCTAAATATTTCATGTGATGGAATTTTTAAAAGTTTGAAGGAAGCTAAACACATGCCTAAGTTTATAAAGAATGTAGCAACTTTTATAGCTTTAAATTAGTTTCATTAGACCTTATATTGAATATATTTTGATAAAAATGTTACTATATTTCCAATAAAATTGATCAAATTTAAATAAGTTTGATTAAAAATGTCAAAATGACTTATCATATGAATCAGAGTAGCAACCATACACAGGGTCTTCGCATTATTACAAACTGTTATCCCGGAGCACTAAGTATTAGCTACTTCAGCAAAAACATCTTAGGACTGATGAAATTGTTTAGAGTGAAATGCACTAGCGGTCTATAAACTTGTCATAAGGTTTCACTTAGGTCCACAAACTTACAAAGTACACATCGAGGACCCTAAACTTGGTTAATTGTATCATCCCGGTCTAAAGCCTCGTTTAACCGTAGTCTTACCTACGTGGCACTCCACGTGGACGATAACATGGATTTTTTTAAAAAAAAAATTCTTCCATCTTCCTTCTTTTTTTCCTCCCTTCTCTTTCTTCTCTTCTTGCAGGCAAGGGCATGAGCAGCGTCGGCAGGCGAGATGCAACAACGATGACGTGGGCATGGGCCTGCGTCAACAAGTAGTGGCGCGCCGTCGTGTGGACAGAGCCGCGCCCCCTGCCGTCTGGATGTCACCGCTGCCGCTTCCCGCCGCCGCCACCCACACCTCCGCCGCTCACTCCCATCTTCTCGTCGCCTATCCCCTCCACCTCACTTCGTCTCCTCCGCCGTTGCTCATCTCATCCATCCCCCGCCGTGGCTCCCCACCGCCGGATGGAAGGTGCCCATGTCCTCAACCCCATCGCTGACATTGTGCCCCTTGCATGAACATGTCCCCTGGTAGTACCATCTGTAGACTGTGCCTCTTCATTGATGTTAATCACTCTCACCTGCTGTGCCTGTCCACCACCACTCTCCTCACCCTCACCCCATCCATCCTGCCCATCCATCGGCTCAATGCCGTTCTCCACGCCGCCACCGAATGATCGCCTCTTGAGCCCGGCACCAACCTTCTTGCGAGCGGTCGTTTTCTTCACCCTACCTCTGGATGACCCACCCTGCATGCTCCCATTCTGAGGAGGAAGGCGAGACGGCGGTAGGTGCGGGAGACGGCGGCGTGGTCGGTTGGGTTGGTGGCTGGGGAAGCTGGAGGACGGCGAGTGGGTCGGCGTGGGAGGAGCGACTGGGAGGTGAGGAGGACGTTGGTGATGGCGAGGAGCTCGTCGGCGCCAGGGAGTAGCGGATCCACCTGCACCACGTGCTCCACGAACCGCTTGCAGCCAATGAGGTCCCTCGCCACGAGGAGCTTTCCCGCGATCTCCAGCCACCGCTCCGCCTGCACCCTCCCGGACGCGACGCCGCCTCCGCCGCTGCCGCCTGAGAAGTCCATGGTAGGGGAGAGAAATGGGGTAATGATTTTTGGTCTGTGCGGCTGCATGTGGGCGTGGGTGGTGGGGATAGGCGACGGGAAGATGGGAGTGGGCGGACGGCGGCAGCATCCAGGCGGCGAGGTGCGCGGCTCCGTCCGCACGACGGCGCGCCATTGCTTGTTGACACAGGCCCATGCCCGCGCCATCGCCCGCCGCCGCCACCGCCACCGCTCATGCCCTTGCTTGCAAGAAGAGAAGAGAGAGAAGGGAGGGAAAAAGAAGGAAGAAGGGAAAAAAAATAAAAAAAATCCATGTCATCGTCCACGTGGCGTGTCAGGTAGGCAAGACCACGGTTAAATAAGTATTTGGACCAGAATGATACAATAAACCTAGTTTAGAGATTTCGATATGCACTTTACAAGTTTGTGGACCTAAGTGAAATCTCATGACAAGTTTAAGCACTGCAAGTCCATTTTACTCATTTTTTAACGATCAACGCTCCCTCCAAATCGAGACAGCTAACAAAACAGAAAATGAGCTAGACTACGTTCAGTCCCCACTCCGCAGCCGTGTTTTTTGCCGATCGGTGTGTGCAGTGTTTACACGGCGCCGTGTTTATAATTAAGCCACCAATGTCCATCATTTCCTCCCGCATTTCCGTAACAAAAACCTGCGCGAGATGGCATATCAACACGTTTCATATAATGATTTCGAAGGCCAGTTTCCAACAAAAATCTTCCAGCTAAAACGTTTGAGAACGCTAGATTTGTCTTGGAACTCCAATCTTTTTTGTCAACCTACCAGAATTCCCAAATGGAAATACTCCCTACGTCCCTAAATACACTACTATAGAAACTCTAAAGGGTGCCGGTTGAAAAACCCCCTTCATTCCAACCGGCACCCAGGAGACGGCACTGTTTACCCAACCAGCTTTGCCGGTTTTGGAACCGGCACCTTTGAGGTGCTCATGAACCAAAAAAAATCAGCTCAATGCATCGAGCCGTCAAGCCGATCCAATCTAATATCCAAATTCCAAAATTTCCTCAAATTCATGAATCAAACACATCAAGAAACAAACACATCAACATCACATTCATCAAGAACACATTCATCAAGAATCAAACACATTCATCAAGAATAAATTGGATCGAGGAGGAGGAGGAGCCATACGGAGAGGACGAGGGCACTGCCACCACCGCTGCTGCTGCCGAGGAAGCCGTCGTCGCCACCTCCCGCAGCCGAGCCGCCGCCGCCACCTCCCGCCGCCGAGCCGCCGCCGCCACCTCCCGCCGCCGAGCCGCTGCCATCAGCTCCCCTCCCGCTAGATCTGGCGGAGGGGAGGGCGCCGCTTGCCGCTGCCGCCCCTCCTCCCGCCGCCGAGGTCACAGGTGAGAGAGAGAGGGGGGATAGGATAAGGCCGCGTGCGGTCTCTCGACGAGTGGATAAGGCCGCGGGTCTCTCGGCTCGACTCGACTTGTTTGGAGGGTGTCGGTTTTCTAAAAAAAAGACACCTTTAATATATTATAGGTATCGGTTTTAATTAACCGACACCTATAATATATTATAGGTGCCGGTTTTTTTTAAAAAAACCAACACAATATATAATAGGTGACAGTTTTTATTTAGAAATGGCACCTATAATTACTTAAAGGTGCTGGTTTTTCACAATTTCAACCCGCGGAGGTGGGAAAATGCCTATAGGTGCCGGTTTTAGCACTACCTTCACCTATAGTGGCAACACCTATTTGATGTTTTGTAGTAGTGATATTTTACACCGTTGACTTTTTCAAATATGTTTGACCTTCGTCTTATTTAAATTTTTTTTGTGAAATATGTAAAACTATATATGTACATAAAAGTATATTTAACAATGAATCAAATGATAGGAAAAGAATTAATAATCACTTAAATTTTTTGAATAAAATGAACGGTCATATTTAGTGACGGATGGAGTAATCTAGAAACATTATCTCTAGCATGGACAAATTTATCTTATCATATACTCCCTCCCTTCTATAATATAAGGGATTTGGACCTTTTTACTTGCACTGTTTAACCACGTGTCTTATTCAAAAAAAAATTGTGCAAATATAAAAAACGAAAAGATGTGCTTAAAGTACTTTGGATAATAAAGTAAGTAACAAATAAAATAAATAATAATTCCAAATTTTTTTTGAATAAGATGAATGGTCAAACAGTGCAAGCAAAAGTCAAAATCTCTTGTATTATGGGATGGTGGGAGTACCGTCCTTCTCGTTTGTCAATCTCAAGTCTTTGAAGAGTTTGGCTATTAGGGTGTGTTTAGTTCACGCCAAAATTAGAAGTTTGAGTGAAATTGGAACGATGTGGCGAAAAAGTTGGAAGTTTGTGTGTAGGAAAGTTTTGATGTGATGGAAAAGTTGAAAGTTTGAAGAAAATTTTTGGAACTAAACTCGGCCTTAGTACAACAGGAACCTCAACGAGATGTGGAACTAAAGTTTTTGTATAGAAAAGTTTTGATGTGATGAAAAAGTTGAAAATTTGAAGAAAAAGTTGGGAACTAAACCAGGCCAAAGTTGAAGCAATTACAAACTTCTGTGGCTTCTCTGGGTCGATACCCTCGACAATAGGGAATCTGACCCAACTCGAATATTTGATTATCAATTATAATAACCAACTGAACGGTAAGGCAAAATATGATGACCGTTTTTCTTACTTGATGCATATATGCAATTTCACTTAAATACATCCATAAAATAACTCACAAATATAATATATGTATCCACGTATTATATCGTATATAAATATCTTACATTATGGTTATGTATATCCACTCGTGAATATAGAGACTGGATTTTTATCCATTACCTAAAAGAAAATATCTGACATTAGTGATATACAAACATGAGTCCTATTTAGTTGCTCTATCTCCTAGAGGGCCTTAAACGTAGTAAATGATAGGACATGACGACTTCTACACCAAGTATTGAGTGCAAGCATATCAAATATACAAAACCTTATATTTTGCCATGTTGGCATTATTTTTCTACAAAATTATCGCTCCAA
Source organism: Oryza meridionalis (assembly GCA_000338895.3). NCBI lineage: Eukaryota > Viridiplantae > Streptophyta > Magnoliopsida > Poales > Poaceae > Oryza > Oryza meridionalis. The sequence goes on from CM002524.2 coordinate 2,943,451, forward strand.
TGCTAATACCGCATAGGGATGGCAATTTCCGCCGCTGGTCGCAGGGGACCCGCCCCTACGGGGCCAGGTGACATTTCTGCTCCCCGGGTCCATTGGGGCCAGGGCCCCGCATTTTGCGGGTGAGAGGACGGGGAGAACATTCCACCCACGGGTGACCCGCGGGCCCTCAGGGAGGTATATTACCTCTTAAAATGTAGCATGATACAGGAAAACGGGCCCCAATAGCCCATTGGAATCAACATATATAAGGAAAAAAAATCTAACCCTACCCCACCCAGACCTCCCCTCCTCCCCACCCCCAACGCCACTGCACAACACAGGCGCACCGCTCACACCGTCACGCGCATCTCGCCAGCTCGCCGCTCTCCCTAGTCCCCTACCCTCTGGTCGCCCTCTCCTCAGTCCCCTCCCCTTTTCTCCCCTTCGGACTCCGGTCACATGCCCCTCTCCTCTGGCGGCAGCATGCGGGATGGTGCACGGGTGACGCACGGCGATGCGGCGGCTGCACACAGGCACAGAGGCGCAGCAGCACGCAGAGGGATAGCGGCGCGCAAAGGGGTGGCGGCGTGCAGAGGGACAGTGGCGGCGCACAGGCAACTTGATTGAGTTGCTTCTCAATGCGGGGCCCCGGAGGGGCTAGGGGCGGGGGCTGATTTGGCCTTGCATGTCCAACCTGCCCCGTTGCCATCCCTAATATCGCACCTTCCATCTACAATAAATTGATGGTGTCTATTTTCACACTTCTGAACAAATTTCAATCTATCATGTATGTGCGTGCTGACTTATGGTCTCTTGGACTAAAATAACGTCTTTTTGACTAGTTATACTCTTGCGTGTTTAGTTCACACTAAAATTAGAAGTTTGATTAAAATCGGAACGATGTGATGGAAAACGGGCCCTCAGGGAGGTATATTACCTCTTAAAATGTAGCATGATACAGGAAAACGGGCCCAAAAAGCCCATTGGAATCAACATATATAAGGAAAAAAATCTAACCCTACCCCACCCAGACCTCCCCTCCTCCCCACCCCCCACGCCACTGCACAGCACAGGCGCACCGCTCACACCGTCACGCGCATCTCGCCAGCTCGCCGCTCTCCCTAGTCCCCTACTTTCCGGTCGCCCTCTCCACAGTCCCCTCCCCTTTTCTTCCCTTCGGACTCCAGTCACATGCCCCTCTCCTCTGGCGACAGCATGCGGGACAGCGCACGGGTGACGCACAGCGATGCGGCGGCTGCACACAGGCACAGAGGCGCAGCAGCGCGCAGAAGGATAGCGGCGTGCAAAGGGGTGGCGGCGTGCAGAGGGACAGCGGCGGCGCACAGGCAACTTGATTGAGTTGCTTCTCAATGCGGGGCTCCGGAGGGGCTAGGGACGGGAGCTGATTTGGCCTTGCATGTCCAACCTGCCCCGTTGCCATCCCTAATATCGCACCTTCCATCTACAATAAATTGATGGTGTCTATTTTCACACTTCTGAACAAATTTCAATCTATCATGTATGTGCGTGCTGACTTATGGTCTCTTGGAGCTAAAATAACGTCTTTTTGACTAGTTATACCCTTGCGTGTTTAGTTCACGCTAAAATTAGAAATTTGATTAAAATTGAAACGATGTGATGGAAAAGTTAGAAGTTTATGTGTGTAGAAAAAATTTGATGTGATAGAAAAGTTAAAAGTTTGAAGAAAAAGTTTAGAACTAAACTCAGCCTAGTGCGAATATACTTTTTGGTTCTCTGGAAGACATTCCTTCCCCTTTAAGGCTGTGTATAGTTCCACGCTAAAATTGGAAGTTTTAAGAAATTAAAATAATGTGATGGAAAGTTAAAAATTCAATGTGATGGAAAAATTGAAAGTTTGAAAAAAAATTGGAATCTAACCAGGGCCTAACTTCACCTTTGCAGGGTATCCTGTTAAATTCGGGCAACAAAATGTCAAAATCGCGGCCACTTGCAGGCGTTCATCAATGGGCAAACCGACCATTTCAACCCATCTGCAGGTCCCGGCAGGAGAGCGCGTCGTTCATGGATCCGCTGGTCGGTTAATCGTGTTCTCACCGGAACGGGACTACCACGTCGTATCGCGCGTGCTGAAACAGACCGTTGAGGGTGTCTTTGTTAGATTTAATTGGTTAATTGATCCATTTAAATTAATTAAATCAAATAAATTTTAATACTCATTATGCTAGGAATTCATGTGTATTCATTTTTTTATGGGATATCAATGGGATGAAGAGTTTTGAGAATCAATCCATTTGATTAGGGAATTGGTAACTTATATCAATTACTCCTAATCGATGGATGGTTGATGGTTGTGTAGTGGAGGATGGTTCATGGCTAGTTGATGACAATTAGTTGTTCTATTCCTCTTCCTATTCCATTGGTAATTTATATCAATTATTCCTAATTGATTGTTGGTTGATGGTTGTGTAGTGGAGGATGGTTGATTGCTAATTGATGAGAATTAGTTACTCTATTCCTCTTTCTATTCCATGACTCTTACTTTTCATCTTCCATTCCTCTTATAAAATGAGAATGGATTTGATCTCCCGCGAGAAGTGTGAGAAACACTTTCATCTATTTTCCAACGTTGTTGCTGCTACGGTAATCCCATCCCGACGAGTGTGTGCACACGTGTTGGGAGAGTAGGCCTCCGAAACCACGCGCTGCTGCGACGTTTGCACGGACGGGCGGGCGATCAGGTTTTTGGGGAGCGCAAGGCGCGACTACTCACCGTTCATCAGCATCTACTTCACCTTCAACAATATGTCAAACACTGGAGACAACGGCAACACTGGATACAAGGAGAAAGAGGCTCCCATCAACACCAACGGAGGCAATACTGCCTCAAACTCCAGCGGAGGACCATTCTTGGGGTATAACCTTCTTATATTATTTCAATTAGAAGTTTTACTGTTAATGTTCATCGCAATGTCAACATTGTATTATTATGTGATTATTGATGCTTATTCTACATTAAGCATGCTCATGTTGATTACATTCACCACTTTCACTGGATCAAATCCCATTGTAAATATCATGTTTATTATCTTGTTATTTTGGATTAAAATATGCCGAATTATGACCAAATTTCCAACAATCCAAAAACTTGAAAGGTCATTTTCGGTAGTTGGCTTTGCTGCAACACTGAAACCACATGCTTTTGATGGTTCTAATTATAAGAGATGGAAAGCACGTGCACTACTGTGGTTGACAGCGATGCAATGCTTCTATGTTTCACGGGGCAAACGAAGTGAACCGCCTCTCTCTCCTGAGGAGGAGGCTAAGTTCGAGGCTTCGGATTGCCTGTTCCGTGGAGCATTGATCAGTATACTCGCTGACAATATAGTGGACGTATACACGCACATGCCTTCAGGGAAGGACATGTGGGATGCACTTGAGGCCAAGTTCAGAGTTTCCGACGCCGGCAGTGAGCTGTATGTCATGGAGCAGTTCTATGACTACAAGATGGTCGATGACCGTTCTGTAGTGAAACAGACTCATGAGATTCAGATGCTGGCAAAGGAACTTGAGAACAACAACTGTGAGTTGCCGGACAAGTTTGTGGCGGGCGACATTATTGCCAAATTGCCACCTTCTTGGTCGGACTTTGCTACTTCTCTAAAACACAAGAGACAAGAGTTTAGTGTTACTGATCTCATTGGCTCTTTGGGTGTTGAGGAGAAGGCGAGAGCAAAGGACAACCGGGGCAAAAATATCGAGGGAGGTTCTAGCGCCAATTTAGTGCAAAAGAAGAACCCTCACGCATCCCACAACAACAACAACAAGAAAGTCAAGCCTGATGTCAAACCAAAGGCTACAACCAATTTTAAGAAGAAAGGCAAGGGAAAGGCCAAGGGCGACTGCTTTGTGTGCGGTAAGCCTGGGCATTGGGCGAAGAATTGTCCTGATCGCAAGGACAAGAAGTCTGCCAACATGATTATTAGCGAGGGCAGAGGAACATCGGGGTACGGTAATTTTTTACCTATAGTTCTCTCTGTTTTTCATTCACCTGATTGGTAGGTTGATACTGGTGCTAATATTCATGTGTTTGTTGATATTTCCTTGTTTTCTTCTTATCAGGTCGGGAGAGATTCCTCCTTGTTGATGGGAAACGGGTCGCTTGCAGCTGTTCATGGTGTTGGTACGGTCGATCTGAAGTTTACTTCAGGAAAGACCGTGCAGCTGAAGAACGTGCAGCATGTCCCTTCAATAAAGAAGAATCTAGTTAGCGGCTCTCTATTGTGTAGAGATGGTTTTAGATTTGTGTTTGAATCGAATAAATGTGTCGTATCTAAATATGGAACTTTTATTGGAAAAGGTTATAACAGCGGAGGTCTGTTCCGTTTTTCTTTGGATGACATGTATAATAATAATAATAATGTTGTGAACCATATTAGCGAGAATGATGAGTTCAATGTGTGGCATTCGCGACTTTGTCATGTGAATTTCGGTTCTATGACGCGGTTGGCTAACATGAGTTTAATTCCAAAATTCACTTTGGTCAAAGATTCCAAGTGCCATACTTGTGTTCAATCGAAACAACCTCGTAAGCCTCACAAGGCATCTGAGGTGAGAAATTTGGCACTACTAGAACTAGTTCATTCCGATCTGTGCGAAATGAACGGCGTGTTGACTAAAGGGGGAAAGAAATATTTCATGACACTGATAGATGATTGCACTAGATATTGCTATGTGTACCTATTAAAAACAAAGGATGAGGCATTGCATTACTTTAAGATCTATAAAGCTGTAGACTCCCGATTTTGGAAATCGGAAATCTTCTGTGTTTATCCGTACCAATCCCTGGATCAGTAGTTGGTACGCACATACATAGTTGGATCACAACATATCACGAATGAATTCAGGCTAAAAGAGTTAAATACTTACATTAGGGCCAGGTAGGCCAACAACTATCAGAGAACAACAGCGGAAGACAAAATAGTATAAGGGCCCGGTTATCATGCCACAGACAGTCAACTGGGGAACGAGACCTAGAACAAAACCGCACTCCGATCATCTTGTTGGATACGCAAGCGTACCGACAAGGGCTTCTCTTCAACACTCTCCTAAAAGATATATAAATAGCAAGGGTGAGTACCAACCGTACTCAGCAAGCCACCACAACAGCAATGCATATGATAGAGGGTATTCAAGGAATGGCTTCAGGTTCTTTTGCGTAAAGCTGCATTTTGCAAATATTTTCACAAGCCTAAGACCTAGCATAGACTGACCAAATTTTAGTTCCAGTGTTCACATTAACAACGACGGTTCTGTCCACCATCCATTGTGATCCCAAGGATAGCTTCCCGCCATTGAATCGTCATGGTTTTCTGAGGACGTCCACCTTCCCTCCTCTCAGGAAGTGGCTCCAACAGCGTAAAAATCATCATGCAATATCCCATCCCACACAAGTTAAGAATTTTGAGTCTAGCCAAGTGTAATACACGTCCCGATGCTCAATAACCGCGAGCACGGCTATTCGAATAGATTGGGTTTACTCACACTGCAGTGGATGTACACTTTACCCGCACTCCGCGACTGCCCAACACATGAGCCTTGTCCCAACACATGAGACATGTCACGGCAAAGCTTTTCGATAACCTCGCATTGGCAGTACCCGCTCCATGAACTTTACATCCTCATGCACTCTAGGCGTACACAGTTTCTAGCAGTGAGAGGAGTTCTGGCGCACCCGGGAAGGAAAGATTCACACAAGCATTAGGTTATAATTATGTTTAAATTCTCACATGGCAGTCCTACCGATGGCGACACCACTGTAGACACCTGCCTCGCGGTTCTACCAATGACTGCCCCACCGTAGAGCCCCTGCCTCACACATCGAGAAACCACTATGCATGGATACTGCCTCTGCTCAGCTATCTATTCTGCTAGGTCTATACCCATACGAGAAGTGCGGTTGTACGGAGGTCGTTTCATGCTTAACTTCATGGCTCGGTCCTTAATTGACCGGGGACGGTACTTGCCTTTACCCGGATACCACCCAATTCCTCCGTCCGCCCCAGTCAAAAACAGTTGTTTACTTTTATTTCTCTTTTCATAAATCATGTCATCAACATCATGGCAATGTGGCGCTTATGTCTCCACATGCCGCATCTCAATTACCTTCCCAAAAGTAATTGCCCAAGCATAGAGCATTTTGATAATTATGAGTATGCATGATTCTAGAATAGCGTTGCTAAGCAATTGTCATAGTTGGCTAGGGACTCATACGTAAACATGGTTACGAAGGAATATGGGGTAAACAATAATCAAGGCATGGCATAATCACAAGTAGGATGTTTATCATTGCATGCAATTTTATTTGTAAACAAAACAATTTCGCAATTGGGATCAACATGTTCAAAGAATAGTGATGACTTGCCTGCTCAGGGTAGTCCTTATTCTCGATATAATCTTGATCAACCTTCACCTCCTGGAAGTTGCAGACGTTGCCTCACGACTAACCGATACACAAAGTCTATAATACGCGAGAAAAACCAATATTCAAACAACAATCAAATATGCACAACAAAGTGTACTTGCTAGGGTCATACCTAGGGTTGCTTATACTATTATTGCTTGCTAGGGGATTCCAATTATGCTAAGGGCTAAAGTTTCTTAATCTTTCTGTTATCATGGCGGTCTATATAGAAGCTAACCAATGTAGTATAAATGAGATACGTATCTGGCTACTATGTGGTTTAGTCTAGCAAATGGCTATTCATGCATCTATCTAAATAGAACGGTTATACACTAGAGGCTCTGTTGCCGGATGGATTTGGATCGGTCAAATAATTACTGTGAATCATTTGTATTATTATTTTATTGATGGAGGCTTTATTTTAATTATGTACATATTTTACTTGTCAAAATAAATTATGAAAGGTTAACAATTACCCATGCTTTGTATGTTAGAACTGTTTAGGTTAACCATATTATGATTACGGACTATCCCATCACATAATTTTATAATGAATAATCCTAATTTACGATTATATTAGGTCAAGATTTATAACTAGGATTTTATCCACTATAGATGTTTGTCATAGACTTACTAGTTTACTATACACAAAAAGGGTAGGTTTTTGATATACCGTACATCTATTTGGGATGTACAATGTACGTGTGTGCACAATTTTTAATCATTGGATCATTTACCGAATGGTTGCTATTTACTAGAAGCTATACGATATATGTGATTGAGATGGCTCTGTTTTGTTAACTAATGGATGTCAACCGAACTATATTTATTCCACTTCACATGACATTATACCGACTAACTTTTAAGTGATCCAATTACAACTAGCTCAGTTATTATTCTCCTTTAGACAAGTTGAAGGTTCATCTAAGTGTGTTTTTATTTGAGTTACAAAGTATGAGGCTAAACTTATGTAAATAATTTATAAGTCATAGGTTTAGTTATATTTGGACATAGTCTAATTAATGGCACTAATATTTCCTATGCTTTAATCAATTTGAAACAATGCTCCTAGTTAGTTTACATAGGTTTTATAGTGAGAAAGCATGTTAAAGACAATTATTTGACATCTACTTTACAGTACAATATCAATTTTATTATTAGCACATTTTTAAGCTAACTATTATGCATCATCTTGATATTAATTATTAATAATTATAAATGTATTTTATTAAATAGTAAATTATATACCATTGGAAAGCTTGTGAATTTAGATGAATTTAGGTTCAAGTTTCACTCAAATCGGAGCTAAAATGAATAAGTTATGCTAGTGTAAAGATTCAAATTTGAATTAATCCTAATAATTGCAAAATGGTACTGTTCCTAATTCATTTATTTTTAATACAACCTTATCCACAGGCTATAATTAATCTCAAATTCTAATTATTTTAGATTTTTTTAAACTATTAACCTCCTTAATTTTCTTCCTAATTTTCTATTTATTTTTCTTTTTCTCTATTCTCTCTTCTCTCTTTTTCTTTCTTTTCTCTCTCTCCCTTTTTCTTCCTTTTCTCTCTCTCTCTCTCTCTTTTTCTTTCTTTTCTCTCTTTCTCTCTTTTTCTTTTCTTTTTCTTTTCTTTTCTTCCTTTTCCCTCTCTCTCCCCTTTTTTTTTCTTTCTCTTCTCCCTCCCGGCCTCTCTTCTTCTCCCTTCTCTCTCGGCCGGCTCTCCCTCTTTCTCTCTCTCACCCGAGCGGCGGCGGCGGTGGATGCGAGGGGAAGGGGGCGGCTCACCGGCGACGGCAGCGGCAACGGGCGGCGGTGGCGACGGTGGCGCACGGCGACGCAAGGGCGGCGCGGCGTGGCGGCACCGAGGGCGGCGGCGCGGCAGCTCCCAGTGGCGGCGTGGCGGCGTAAGGGCGGCGGCACGGCGCTCACAGCGGCGACGGCTCGGTGGGGAGTGGGGAGGATGGAGATGAGGTGGGGAAGAACGGGGAGGAGGGGAGATTTATAGGGGGGAAAGAAGAGGAAGAGGGGAAAGAGGCGGCGGCGGCGCGGCAGCGGGGGGGGGGGGGGAAAGAGGGCGGCGCGAGGCTCGACGCGGCATGGCACGGGGCTCGGCGACGGCGATGCGACGACGACGCGGCGCGGCAGGGCGCGGGGCGCGAGGTGGCGATGGGACGGGCAAGCGGCGCGCGGGCGCGGGGCGCGAAATGACGAGACGGCGACGGCACGCGACGATGCGACGCGGCGATGGAACGGCGCAGCGACGGGACGGCGGGCTGCGCGGCGACAGACGGCGAGGGCGACGGCGCGCGCGGGGCGCGAGGCGGCGAGGGCGACGGCCGAGCGGCGACGGGACGGCGGCGCGGCGGGCGAGCGGCGCGGCGGGGATGGCGACGGCGCGCGGCGGCTCGGGGCGCGAGGCGGCGAGACGGCGACGCGATGGCTGCGCGGCGGCTCGGGACGCGAGGCGGCGAGACGGCGACGCGACGGCTGCGCGGCGGGCGAGCGGCGCGCGGGGCGCGGCGCGGTTAGGGCTAGGGAACCGCGTCGAACACTTGGCGGGCAATGAACAGTGCATTTCCTATTTTCCCATTTAATTTTTATTTTATTTTTAATTTTTTTTTAATTTAATTTTTTTTATTTATTAATTATATAAATTTGATTCTATAATTCCTAATATTTGCACATATGAAATTTACCCAATATTTGTGTTATCCCAACTTAATGAATTCGCCCTAGATTCATATTACTCACATTTTATTTATATAATTTATTTGAATTTTTAATGAGGGTTAATTCTTATTATTATTATATATTTTTCAAAGTTTTCCTATTTTTCTTCTTCTAGGGTTTTGGTTGATTTATAAATTGAGAAAAGTTGCAAATTAAATTTGTATTTACTCCTAAGCATTTAGGTGACCGTATTAAGTGTTCAAATGTGAATTTGCCCAAAATTTAATATTGTCCAATGTTTAAGGTTTATTAGAGATTCTATAATTTTCTAATGAGACCGTTATTAACACAATAGCACATTAGCTCAATTTATTTATATGTTAGTTTATTTTATATGGAGGGGTTTAATATATCAAATTTCACTCCCTAAATGCGATTAGGAACTTGGTGCAATATCGATCTACATATCGAATTAAATACTCCCGTAATTACATTATATATACAGAGAGCCCAGTTTATTTGAATGATCATCATTTCATGTGCACACATATTATGGCACCCACCTACATTATTCAAATAATTTAATATTTGATGAAATAGGTTAATAATAACTTTTCTTTTATTTGATTTTAATATCTTGTGCATAATTATTTGTAGGGTTAAATATATTCCCGTAAATCATATCTATTTCTTAAATGTAGTTCTTTTCTTTACTTTCTTGGTGATCATTTACGGTTTGGCAAGCAATAGCAATCATAACAACCAGCATAATGCAAAAGTTTTTAAAAAGTTCGAAATTTTCGTGATTTTCATTGTCTTGAATTTTCAGGATGTTACAAAAGCCGAGGTAGAAAACCAACTTGAAAGGAAAATCAAACGGTTGAGGTCAGATAGGGGTGGAGAGTATTTTTCCAATGAGTTTACGTCCTTTTGCGAAGAGTTTGAAATTATTCATGAGAGGACACCTCCCTATTCACCCCAATCAAATGGGGTAGCCGAAAGAAAGAACTGCACTCTAACTGAGATGGTGAATGCCATGTTAGACACTGCGGGACTTTCCAAGGAATGGTGGGGTGAGGCAATTTTGACTGCTTGTCATGTCCTGAATAAAATTCCAATGAAGCATAAGGAAGTAACACCATTCGAAGAATATGGGAAAGGAAGAAATTAAATCTCTCATACCTACGCACATGGGGCTGCTTGGCCAAGGTAAATGTACCTATAGCCAAAAAGCGTAAACTTGGACCAAAGACCGTAGGCTGTGTGTTCCTTGGTTATGCTATCCACAGCGTGGGCTATAGGTTCTTAATAGTAAACTCTGGAGTACCCAACATGCGTGTTGGTACAATTACTGAGTCCAGAGATGCCACATTTTTTGAGAATGAATTTCCCATGAAAAATACACCTAGCACGTCTAGTCAAGAACCTGTTTTACCCCATGAGCACTTTGCACCAATAGAACACAATGATTAAACGCCTGAGGAAAATCCTGAGGAGGATAACATTGTAGCAACTCGAAAGAGTAAGAGACAAAGGACTGTAAAGTCTTTTGGAGATGACTACATTGTATACCTCGTGGATGACACTCCAAGAACCATAGAAGAGGCATATTCATCTCCTGACGCTGACTATTGGAAGGAAGCAGTACGCAGTGAGATGGACTCAATTATGTCTAATGGTACTTGGGAAGTCGTTGAGCGTCCATATGGGTGCAAGCCTGTAGGATGCAAATGGGTTTTCAAGAAAAAGCTTAGGCCTGATGGTACAATTGAAAAGTATAAGGCAAGACTTGTGGCCAAGGGTTATACCAAAAGAAGGTGAGGATTTTTTTGACACCTACTCACCAGTTCCCCAGTTCCCCCAGTTCCAGTAAGGTCCACTGCCACTCTTGCAACTCGCCGGAGAGAAAAACGCGACCGGTTGGACCTGCAAGGTGGCGACCTGGAGGTCAGGGAGAGTCTCAATGATCATCCGGTCATCATGGATACGTTGCAGGAGCAAGTTAATCCCGCTGCTCCGTTGCTCGCCAGTGCGGCGCTGCTTCTGCCAGGTACGTGTTCGAGGGAATGCGCCTGTGCAGTTGCACAGTACATGTTACAGCAAATTACACAATCTCATTCTTGTCAACTTGGTGCGTGACTAGTGTTGCCTTTTCTTCGTTACATTTTTCAGGTGATCTCATCTAGCTTTGCAAATCCAGCATGTGTTCCGGCACCGATAAATCATTGGTCTTGAAGCTGGAGCGATGGGGATGGAACCATCTCCTTCCACGTGACCAGCATCGTCTTGGTGGACTCATCAGGTGATTCTGCCACCTCAGTTTACAGTCTAGAACTAGGAGATAAATCCAAATTGCATTATTTGTAAAAGAGTAGATTTATACAAGCTCATACCACACGCGTGCATGCGCACACTACTTAAATACTACAGTATTACCAGTGAAACGAAAAATGTTCCAGTTCCAGTGTTTCGCTCGGGAAACCACTAACAAAACAACGGCCACTGTAAAGCCGATTCCAAACCCGGATCCCACAAACACAAACAATATTATTATCCCCACACTATCTCGAGAGGATGATGGTGACCTTGTAGCTTCTATGCCTGAATAGTTGCACTGTTTGGACAGCGGCCTTCCACAGAGTCCTGCATTGCCTTCGAATGATCTGTTGCCGAATGACAAGAACTGTGGCCGTTGTGGTATCTGTCTAGTCAAATTGTTGTATGAGAGATTCAATATTGCGAGAGATGTTAGGGATGCCAACTCCTGTGGGATTGCTTCTGAGAGCTGATTCAAAGAGAGATCCAAGGACTCAGGCTGAACCAATTTACCAATCTTAGATGGAATTCTTCCGGTGAAGGAGTTGCGTGACATGTTCAAACCATGTAGCGCAATTAGCTTCCCAATTGATTCTGGGATAGCACCATTGAAATCATTGTTTGATAAGTCTATCATCTTGAAAGTAGTCAGGATTTTGGTAAACATGAGATTAAACCCTTTAAATGTAACAATCATATTGTTTTGGTATAAGCCCTTATATATCCCCTGAATGCCCAAAACATCACCCTGATCACTATTTACCATCATTGTTTCAAGGTTCTCAAACCATTTTGATTGCAAACTCCCTGATAAGTTATTTGAGGCTAAATCAATAATTTGCAAACCTGAGAAATACTTACTGGTTGCATCACTTTCTGTAGGTAGTTCTACTGAACCATAGAATTGATTGGATCTCAAGATGAGAACCCGAAGATTGGACATGTTCCCTAACCAAGATGGGAAAGAATCAAGAATCTAGTTGTTACCCATGTCAAGAACCTCTAAGCTCTTGCATTTAGACAATGATCTAGGCAGTTTCCCTATAATTTGGTTGCTGTTCAGATCGATTGTCTGAAACATACATCCTTCTCTAATATTCTTAGGCAGCAAACCATGGAAGTTGTTCTCCCTTAACTTCAATATGGTGACAACACCGTTTTGTATTAAACAGGATGGCACCATACCGCTGAAGTTGTTGTGTGATAAGTCAAGGACCTCAAGATAACGTTGGGTACATATAGAACTTGGTACATGACCACTTATTTTATTCCTGGAAAAGCTAAGATAGTAGACGTTTCGAAGATACCTGCCGAAGTCACGAGTAATTGAAGAGAAGCTGTTGCTAGAGTAATCCAAGGAAAGGCCATATGTATAAGTTGTCAGTGGTATAGGTACGTTACCATGCAGTCTGTTGGAACTAAGATTGAGTCTATCTAAAGTGTGCAAGGGAAGAACAGATGGATTATTTTCCAAGCTAGTGAACATGTTGTTAGAGAGGACTAACACGGACAAGCTATTCTTCCAGTTATCCCATATCCAGCTTGGTATTACTCCATTTATTCTGTTGTTTGAAAGGTCCAAGTAAGACATACCTTTTATATCTCCCAATGCGCCTGGAATTTTTGTAAGGTTGCAAGATGCTAGTCCCAGGTATTTGATTGTAGGGAAGTAATGAAATGGATAGCCATCCTCTCGATCTATCACCGACAACATATTGTTAGAGATAATTAACGATTCTAGTTTCTCCATCTTCCAAAGAAGGTTAATTTCCAGTGTACCATTCAATTGATTTGATTGAAGCACGAGATTGTTAGTCTTCTAAGATCAAAGAACGATTTGGGTATGTAGCCTGTAAGGTGGTTATAGCTTAAGTCGATGAATTCTAACAACGAGGAAAACGGGTCTGCAATGTCTTCTAGATGTCCAGAAAGTTGGTTTGATCGCAAATCTAGCATTTCCAACGATTGATGAGTGAAAAGAAGCTTCGGGATTCTACCTGTGTGGATGAGGAACAGAGAGAGAACAACAGTCAAAGTTTGTTCAAAAAAGAAAAGCACAGAATGTTAGAAGTCCTGATATATGTACTCAAATGTGTGTTCTTACCGCTGAGGCTGTTAAGTGAAAGTTCCAAATAGATAAGCTTAGTCAAGTTCCCAATCCATGATGGTATTGGCCCATAGAAGCTGCAATTAAAGAGCACTAAAGATTCCAAACTTGTACAGTTTCTGATCCAAGGGGGTATTGGACTGGAGAAATTATAGCCTTCGAGCATCAAGTCTCTCAGTTTAATTGTTCCAATCCAAGATAACAGTGGCTTCTCTATGCCTGATCCAGAGAGCCATAATGTATCTAGAGATGGAAGGCTAGGTATGAAAGTAGCAACCTGCTTGGGAGATTCTATGTTGCTAAGGCCCAAAAATTTCAATGATTTGAGGTGGATAAACGAGGCTGGCATGTTACCAGAAAAGTTTGTCCTCTGAAGGTTTAGTGATTCCAAATATTTTCCAGGTGGGAAATCTGGAAGTTGGACAAAAAGAGTAGGATTGAAAGATACATCAAGAGACCTCAAATTTTCTACCTGGAATATCTTTGTGGGAAATTGCCCTTCAAAATTATTGTTCGAGAGAGCAAGGTCACTCAAGATTATTGCCCTTCAAAATTATTGGTACAATTATTGAGTCCAGAGATGCTACATTCTTTGAGAATGAATTTCCCATGAAACATACACCTAGCACCTCTAGTCAGGAAACTGTCATGCCCCATGAGCACTTTGCACCGATAGAACATAATGATCAAACGCCTGAGGAAAATCCTGAGGAGGACAACATTGTAGATACTCGTAAGAGTAAGAGACAAATGGTTGCAAAATCCTTTGGAGATGACTACATTGTATACCTCGTGGATGACACTCCAATAACCATAGAAGAGGCATATTCATCTCCTGACGCTGACTACTGGAAGGAAGCAGTACGCAGTGAGATGGACTCGATTATGTCTAATGGTACTTGGGAAGTCGTTGAGCATCCATATGGGTGCAAGCCCGTAGGATGCAAATGGGTTTTCAAGGAAAAGCTTAGGCTGATGGTACAATTGAAAAGTACAAGGCAAGGCTTGTGGCCAAGGGTTATACCCAAAAGGAAGGCGAGGACTTCTTTGACACATACTCACCAGTTGCTCGCTTGACCACGATTCGAGTACTACTTGCTCTGGCAGCCTCTCATGGTCTTCTTGTCCATCAGATGGACGTTAAGACAGCTTTCCTAAACGGAGAGCTGGAGGAGGAGATCTATATGGATCAACCAGACGGATATGTACTAGAAGGTCAGGAGGGAATGGTGTGTAAACTGTTGAAATCCTTGTATGGCCTCAAGCAAGCACCTAAGCAATGGCATGAGAAGTTTGACACCACGCTTACATCTGCAGGCTTTGTCGTGAACGAAGCTGACAAATGTGTGTACTATTGCTATGGTGGGGGAGAAGGAGTGATCTTGTGCTTATATATCGATGACATATTGATCTTTGGGACCAGCCTCAATGTGATTGAGGAGGTCAAGGACTATCTGTCCAAGAGTTTTGAAATGAAGGATTTGGAAGAGGCTGATGTTATTCTTAACATCAAACTACAAAGAGGAGATGAGGGTGGGATTACACTTGTGCAATCCCACTATGTGGACAAGGTTTTGAGTCGCTTTGGATATAGTGACTGCAAGCCAGCTCCTACTCCTTATGATCCCAGCGTGCTATTAAGGAAAAACTGAAGAATAGCAAGGGATCAACTGAGATACTCTCAAATCATTGGTTCATTGATGTACTTGGCTAGTGCAACGAGACCTGACATCTCATTTGCTGTAAGCAAGCTGAGCCGGTTTGTCTCAAATCCGAGAGATGATCATTGGCAGGCTCTGGAAAGAGTAATGCGCTATCTAAAGGGCATTATGAGCTATGGAATTCACTATACCGGGTATCCAAAAGTACTAGAAAGGGTATAGTGACTCAAACTGGATATCTGATGCTGATGAGATAAAAGCCACAAGTGGGTATGTGTTCACACTTGGAGGTGGCGCTGTTTCCTGGAAGTCTTGCAAGCAGACCATCTTAACGAGGTCAACAATGGAAGCAGAACTTACAGCACTAGATACTGCGATAGTTGAGACCGAGTGGCTTCGTGAACTCCTGATGGATTTGCCGGTGGTTGAAAAACCAGTGCCAGCTATCCTAATGAACTGTGATAATTAAACAGTGATTATTAAAGTGAACAGTTCAAAGGACAACATGAAGTCATCTAGACATATCAAGAGAAGACCGAAATCTATCAGAAAGCAGAAAAACTCCGGAGTGATAGCATTGGACTATGTCCAAACGGCTAGAAATCTGGCAGATCAGTTTACCAAGGGGCTACCATGTAATGTGATAGACAGTGCATCGAGGGAAATGGGCTTGATACCCACCTAAGGTTGCACAATAGTGGAAACCTGTCCATTGTGATCGGAGATTCCGTGAATTTGGATGGCGAAACAAACTATAGTGTGACTGAGAGAAGAGACCCTTGAAAAGGGCTCATTTTCATGATGTACTTCTCTTCTTTCCTGCATGGTAGGATGGCTCATGCTTTAATGTGATCCGAGTGGCTTTTCCAAGCAGAGATGTTGACCTGCAGAACATCTCAGAAGGAACACACCTATATGAGTTCGACTGCTAGTCACAGTCTATGAGGTTTGGGCAATCTCTAGATACTCATGAAAGGCCTGGAGTTTGACTTATATGCTCCAAACAGAGGGGATGCGAACGGCAGCCCAGTACCAGTCAAGGGTCTGAGTGAAACCTGATAACACAAAACTGACAATTCAAGGCATAGTCCATTGTTTAGTTGTGGTCTGATGTAGCTCATTTCCTAGGTGGAAGTTCAACTTAACAGTCTCCACCAAAACCCTGGTATATCGAACAGGCACAACCTTGAGAACATTTCTTATGAGCCTTGAAATTTGGTGGGGATTGTTAAAATAATTGGACTAGTCCCAATTTATCCTATTAAATCTCAAAGGCCCATAATAAGTGTTAAAGATAATAATACCACCTCAGGATTTAAGCGAGGAATATCTCAACCTAAATAGGGAGTTATTGGAGGCTCCCTGTTGACTGGTTGAGGTGGGGGTCGGAAAGCCACACGCGCGCGCGCCGGGCCGGGCCGAGGGCGTGGGCGAGGCGTGGCGGGTGGGCGTGCGTCACGTCACTACTCTTTTGCAACCACGAACCCACGTTCCCACGACTGCCTCTCTCCTGATAGATAAGGAGGGTGTTAGTTCCTCCTCCTCCGCGCCTGTGCTGTTCTCGCCTCCTCGCTTCTGATCGCTTGCGAGCACGAGAGATTGGAAGGAGCAGGGCCTCCGGAACCACACCTTCGCCTGATATCTGCACCGGGTAGGCGGGTGATCAGGTTTTTGGGGAGTGCTTCCCGTACGACTGCTCGTCCTCGCCCACCATGTCTACACCTGGAGCCGGAGCCGCCGGCGCCGCTGCTGCTGCTGGAACAGATGGCGCGCCTGGGGCTGGAGCCGGTGTCGCGAACAACAACATCAACGGAGGCAATTCTGCCTCACAATCCAGCGGAGGGCCATTCTCGGGGTATATCCTTCTCCTGTTCCTGTTGTTAGCGCTTTGCTGCTATGTTCCTGTTCCTGATATTCATGATGCCTTTAGCATGCTACTGCATTACTGCTATGTTCTTGTTCCTGATATTTATGATGCGCATGATGCCTTTAGTATGTTACTGGTTATGTTACATGTTGTCATTAGATCACACTACACTGTTTATGCCATGATTATTATCTTAATATTTTGGATTAAAATATGCCGATTTGTGACCATATTTCCAACATAGAAGACATCCCTTCCCCTTTAACTTCATCTTTGTCATCAATTGACTTAAGCGACAATCAACTATCGGGCCCGATACCCAAATCATTTTTCCAGCTTACAAATCTTAATTATCTCAATCTTGGATCGAATAAATTCATAGGCTCGGTTGAACTTAGCTCTGTCTGGAAGCTGAAGAATCTTGATTTCCTAAGCCTGTCAAACAATTTGATATCACTCATAGATGATGAAGGTGAAACAGTGTCCCCTTCTCTTCCAAATATTAGATACTTACACCTGGCATCTTGCAAACTTACAAAAATTCCAGGCACACTAAGATATCTTGATGCGATTTCGGACCTTGACCTTTCAAGGTGGATATGGGAGAATCGAACGTACCAGCTCAATAGTCTGAATCTCTCGCACAACATGTTTACTACTGTGGAGCAGTCTCCTTCTCTTGTTAATATCGCATATTTAACTTATCTTGACCTCAGTTTCAATAGACTTCAAGGAATCATACCAATACCAGTAACCACATCCAGTGAGATCGCATTGGACTACTCAAACAACCACTTCTCTTCAATAGTACCGAACTTTGGCATATATCTTGAAAACGCCAGCTATATTAATTTCTCCAATAATAAACTAAGTGGCAATGTACCATCTTCGATTTGTAATGCAAGCAAAGCCATTATCATGGACTTATCTGGCAACAACTACAGTGGATCAGTACCAGCATGTCTTACAGGAAGTGTAAACTTAAGCGTATTGAAATTGAGAGAGAACCAATTCCATGGGGTGTTACCTAACAATAGTAGAGAGGGGTGCAATCTTCAGTCAATAGATGTGAATGGAAACCAAATTGAAGGTAAACTACCTAGATCACTATCATACTGCCAAGATTTGGAGCTCCTGGATGCTGGAAATAATCAGATTGTTGATTCTTTTCCATTTTGGTTGGGTAAACTTCCAAATCTCCTAGTCCTTGTCTTAAGATCCAACAAAATAAATGGTACAATAAGGGGTCTTAAAAGTGGTTACCAAAATAGCGATTATTTCACAAGGTTGCAAATAATTGATTTGGCCTCCAATCATTTATCTGGCAACATTACCTAATGGGGAAGTCGTTGGCGAAGTCACAAGGCCCTCCACTTTTCATTATAAAACCGATAAACCAGAAAAAGATGGATTGTTTTGCGAAAGAATCTTTGGACCCATAAAAAGCAGAATTTGTGCTTGTGAAAATTCTCAAGCGAGCGGAGCTCAAAACGAAGACGAAAGATTTTGCCAAAAATGCGGAGTAGAATTTGTTGATTCTCGGTACATTCAGAATGGTTTGAACATTTGCAATCAATGATGAATGTAACTGATGACGACCAAATATTAGAGTATCGTACGAAAGCAAGTATAAAATCGCTCTATCAGGATAATACGGCTGTCACTTACAAAGGGAACACTCTTATGTTCACTAAAATCCTGACCACCTTCAAAGCAATTGATCTCTCAGACAACTCATTTGGTGGTCCTATTCCAAAGTCAATGGGGAAGCTTGCTTTACTACATGGACTTAACCTGTCCCACAATGCCTTCACAGGACAAATTCCATCACAGCTTAGTTCTTTGACTCAGCTGGAGTCATTGGATCTCTCTTGGAACAAGCTCTTAGGGGAAATCCCTCTAGAGTTAACCTCTCTAACCTCTCTTGCTTCGTTGAATCTTTCATACAACAACTTGACTGGAAGAATACCGCGGGGCAACCAGTTTGGGTCATTTAGCAGCAGCTCGTTTGAAGGCAATGCCAACCTCTGTGGAAAGCCGTTGTCTAAACAATGTGATACTCCAGGCTCAACATCTCGAAATGCATCAGCTACTTCAGAAACCAGCAGTTTCTGGCAGGACAGACTTGGCGTGATCCTTTTGTTCTTCTTTTCTGGCTTGGGGTTCACAGTGGGCTTCACATTGGCGGTCTGGTTCCAATCATTCTTCCACATAGAACGATGGACTCACAAGCATTGATGACTGTTAGTATACTGTATACACTATGTATGGTGTTTATCCACCCAAGGACATGATATGTGTGTATGTGTGTACTCGTAATCAGTGACAGGTGAAGTCCATTCTCTGTTGATAATAATGCATAATTTTGTATATGTGATTACCAAAATAGTGGGGTAGTGGCGACATCTATAACTGTATAAGAAATGTGCTCTTTGCACTGACCTATGCGCTGGCACATTTCCTCGAACACCTGGTGCCCTGGTGGTGGTGATGGAAGAAGAGCGCGACGACGAGGCAACGAGCAGACCGACGGACAGTCGAACACGCTGTTCCTGGGACATCCCTGTTTACACCTAAATTTGGCACCTAGGATTAAAATAGGAAATATTGCCAAAATTTGGAAGTCTACCGGTTTCCACTGAGTGGGCCGGTCTGACCGCCGTGTGTTGGGCGGTCAGACCGCCGGTTGAGGGCCGGTCAGACCGGCGGTATGTGGCCGGTCTGACCGGCAGGTCCGAGTCCGACGGTGTTTCATCGGGTCTCGAGGTTTCCTTACTCGGGAAGGCATGTTTCGGGTTTCCTTTGGTTTCTACCTCGAGTTGGACGTGGAGGGCCTGTAGAGGGCAAGACCAACCCCTATATAAGGGACATGGCCGGTTCATTGTAAAAAATCAATCTACAATCAATCAATTGAATCGTTTTTCATATTGCTTTTAGTTTTCTCTTAGTTTGTCCATCTTTGTCGGTTTGCGTCGTAAACTGTCCGCCGCCGCTGCGAGAGTGCGACACCTCTTTGTAGGTTTGTCCTGAAAACCTTCCGTTTTGCCCACGAGACGGGTAGTTATCTAGAAATCAGCTCCGCTAGCCGGTTTAGTTATCAAAACCCATCTAGGTTTAGCTCTTTGCTAGATCGAGATGGTTGGCGACTCTAAGATCACCGCAAGGCTTAAGGTGCTGCGAGATGGTTGGCGATCGTGCTTGTCAACTTGTCAAAAAAGTTGCCAACACGATTTTTGGCGACTCCGCTGGGGAGGAGATCCGTTCATCGTCAACTCAACTTCGACTTCACCATGACGAAGCCACCATCCAAGACGGAGGTGGAGCCATCTAATGTGATACCGGTCACATTGGATGACTTCGAAGGAGAAGATCGTAAAGCTATGGAGGAGTACATCAACGAGCTCACACGGGAGGCGTTGATGAGAGCAACTACTAGGACTCGTCAAGGCGTGACCATCAAGCCCGGGCCACGTCCCAAGCTCGCTCCCGACATGGTAAGCAATGACGAGGTATCACAATCTATCCAACAACAAATTGCATCTACAATAGATTCATCTATGGCTACTTTTAAAGATCGATTAGATGTAATGTTTAAGGATAAATTTGATGGGTTTTTAAGGAATAGGCTCGGTTCTCTTATGGACGATTACACATTAAAGGATAAAGCCTATACCACTGCTAATCAACCTCCTATAGATCAAACGGGTAATAGAACCGACGGGACGGCGTTCACGGCCGGTCCGACCGTGACACAGCCGTCGGTCCGACCGGCCAGACGGCCGGTCGGACCGGGTATCACCTCGGCGGTCAGACCAGGTCTCAAGCCGGTCCGACCGCACATCATGATGTCAGTCAGACCGGGCCCTGGGCCGGTCAGACCGGCGCAATTGTTCCAATACAGGGTATAGATCCGATGACTAATGCTAGTTATTTGTATCACTTTAAAACATTTGATCCTCCTGTATCTACTGCTACAAGTAGTCCCCAAGTTCCCCCACATGTTCCTAATGCTTATAATGATGTTTCTAGGGGGTATCCTCCCGATACTAGACAAGGCCAATATAATCATATTGCGCCACAAACACAACCTATTAGGCCACCGAATCCACCGCCAAGTCAACAAGGGCCTAATAACATGGAGGATGTAATTAGTGATATTATTAGGAATAAATTCGGGATTGAAACTAGGAATCGTGCTAGGACTTACAAAAAGTCATATCCTGATTATTATGATAATGTGCCGTTTCCTCGAAATTATAGAGTTCCCGAATTTGCCAAGTTTAGTGGTGAGGATGGTAAGACCACATGGGAGCATGTAGGTCAAGTTTTGGTGCAATGTGGTGAGGCTAATAGTGATACTTTTAAATTGCGCTTGTTTTCTCTATCTTTATCCGGTAATGCTTTCACATGGTTTACTTCTTTACCGGCAAATTCTATTCATACTTGGGCTCAATTAGAAGAAGAATTCCATGATTATTTTTATACTGGAGAAACTGAGCTTAGGTTATGTGATTTGACATCGGTTAAGCAAAAGTATAATGAATCTGTCATTGATTATATTAAGAGATTTAGAGATGTTAGAAACCGATGTTATACTTTGAATATAACTGATAGAGATTTGGCTGGTCTTGCTTTTAATGGTTTAGTTGCTCCTCTTAGAGAAAGACTAGATGGCCAACAATTTCTTTATGTTAGTCAACTCATGCAAAGGGCTCTAGCTCAAGAAAGCCGGGTTAAGGATAATAGAAAACTTGCTAGACCATTTGACAAAAAGCCTAATGTTAATATGATTGATTATCCTGAGGCTAGTGATAGTGAGGAAGAGGGTGATCATGATATTTATGTTGCCGAATAGTCATGGACTAACAAAAATAAGCCTTTTGTTTGCTCTAACCTAATGCCGACTCCTCGCAAAGATCGGCAAAGTGAGGTTAAATATAGTTTTGATGTGGCCAAGTGTGATAAGATTTTTGATTATCTTTTGCAAGAGAAACAAATTAGATTACCTAAAGGCCATGTCATACCTTCTCAAGAAGAGTTGAAACGTCGAGCATATTGTAAGTGGCATGATTCTCATTCTCACTCTACTAATGATTGCAATGTGTTTCGACGACAGGTTCAATCGGCCATAGATGAAGGACGATTGAAGTTCACTGATGGCTCCAAGATGAAGCTTGATCATGATCCTTTTCCGGTGAATACAATTAATTTCAATGATAAGAAGGTGTTGATTCGGCCGGAGCAAGCCGAATCTACTAAGGGAAAGGAAGTGGTCATTGGTGAACCAAGGTCCAAGATGATAGTGCCAAAGAAGCCGGAGGTTGGCGTTTGGAAGGAGAATAGGAATGGAGCTTCAACTTCTAAAGCCCCTAGGAAGACCAAGGTGACTTTTGATATGCTTTTGGAGAAATATGAGAAGCAAGGTGGTGAGAAGATTCGCAACAAAGGGAAAAGACCAAGATCATCTGCTAGGGAGCGATTTGGTCATTCACCAAGACAGTCGCATTCACCTTTGTATCATTATCCACAAGATATGTCATGGGGTTCTTATCCAATGCCGCCGCCGGGTTATCCTTATCCTTGCTTTATGCTATGGGGGGCGACGCCGCCAATGTTCAATCATATGCCTCCAATGCGATTCAACCAAGGGTGGGGAGGACCACGGAAGCCAATTCATGAGCGTTTGTCGTCACCAAACAATAGCCGATTTTATGGTAAGAATCGAGCTAATGAAGAAAAGAGGGAAGGAAAGCGCGTCAAGGTGGAGGAAAGAACTTTGGAAGTGATTACTATCAAAGTGGGGTCTCATGATGTACCAATACCTACTGGAGATGGAGTTGGAGTGTCCCCGAACAGAAAATCCGAAGCCGGTACCAGCTCCTCGCAGTCGGCCGGTCTAACCAGGCTTTCTGGCCGGTCTGACCGCAGCCATGCGGCCGGTCTGACCAGGCCATCAGGCCGGTCTGACCGCCGATCCGATAGTGGTCCGACCGACACCTCAGGCCAGTCTGACTGCGCTCCAGATGTCAGTCTGACCGACGCGTCTGGCCGGTCTGACCGGTGGTCTACGGCCGGTCTGACCGGGCTCCAGCGCCGGTTTGACAGGAGAATTGCAAAGGACGATGTGAGGGCTTCATCGTCTTCAAACAAGGTTAATAGAGGACATTATTTACCTCCTGGAACAGAGCCGAATCCTAGGTGGATGCCTAAGGATTTGACGGCTACTCAAAAGAGAAGGTTGCAACGTCTTCGGGCTCAAGAAATAAGAGAGAAGAAGGCCGAAGAACAAAGAGATAAAAGATTCAATGAGTTGCGACCACCACCGGTATGGAGGCCTAAATCCATAGAGAAGGAAAAACCGATTGATGTAGAGGAGAAGGAAGAACAATCGGTTGGTAAAAGAGAATCATCTCCAAAAGAAGACATGGATATCAACATGGTATGTATGTTGCCTATGGAGTTTTGTGCTATGGATGAAGCCAAGGTTGCTCAATTCTCATTAGGGCCTAAAGACGCGGTTTTTGAGAAGCCCGATGAGTCAAACCGACACATGAAGCCTCTCTATCTCAAAGGCCATGTTGATGGGAAGCCGGTCTCTAGGATGCTAGTGGATGGAGGTGCCGCCATGAACTTGATGCCATACTCGCTGTTCAAGAAGTTGGGGCGTGAGGATGATGAGTTGAAGAAAACCAACATGATTCTCAATGGCTTCAATGGTGAACCAACGGAGGCGAAGGGTATCTTTTCGGCGGAGCTCACCGTGGGAAACAAGACACTACCAACCGCTTTCTTCATCGTCAATGTGCAAGGTAACTACAATGTTATTTTGGGTCGTTGTTGGATTCATGCCAATTGTTGTGTGCCTTCTACCTTGCATCAATGTTTAATTCAATGGGACGGCGATGATGTTGAAATTGTTCAAGCGGATACATCGGCCGAGGTTGCAATGGCCGATGCTACTTTTGAGTGGCGTCATGGGAATATCCAATGCTTATCGGGGAGGGATCTTTCTAGCTATGATTTTATTAGTATCTCCGATGGCAAATTTGTACCTATCTCTATAAAGCCGGCTAGTGTGGCACGGCTAAGCCATATAAATTTGTATAATGAGTAAAGAGGCTAATTTAGAGTGGTTACAAAGAATGGTGCAAGAATATCGGTCTACAAAGAACGATATTGGTGAAACCGTTGAAGATTTTGATGAAGTGGAGAAACTTGGACAAGGGTTTACATCGGCTGATCCATTGGAGGAAGTGGACATAGGTGATGGAACTAAACCAAGGCCGACTTTTGTAAACAAAAACATGAGAGCCAATTATAAGGTTAAGGTAATCGAGCTACTTAAATAGTATGTTGATTGCTTTGCATGGGAATACCATGAGATGTCGGGTCTTAGCCGTGAGCTCGTTGAGCATCGGCTTCCAATTAAACCGGGTTTTAGGCCTTATAAGCAACCACCTCGTCGTTTTAATCCTTTACTATACGACCGAGTCAAAGAGGGGATTGATCGGTTGTTGAAGGCGGGATTTATTAGGCCATGTCGTTATGCGGAGTGGATTTCTAGTATAGTCCCGGTGGAGAAGAAGGGGAGTGGTAAGATTAGAGTTTGCATAGATTTTAGAGATTTAAATAAAGCCACTCCCAAAGATGAGTATCCTATGCCTATAGCCGACATGATGATTAATGATGCTTTGGGTCATAAGGTGATTAGCTTTTTAGATGGTAATGCCGGCTACAATCAAATCTTTATGGCGGAGGAGGATATGTACAAGATGGCTTTTAGGTGCCCGGGGTTTGTTGGTTTATTTGAGTGGGTTGTCATGACCTTTGGGTTGAAGAATGCCGGTGCAACATATCAAAGGGCAATGAACTTGATCTTCCATGATTTGCTAGGTATTATCTTAGAGATCTATATTGATGATATTGTTGTCAAATCGGATGGTATGGAAGGACACATAGCCGATTTAAGGTTAGCTTTTGAGAGGATGCGCCGATATAGTTTAAAGATGAACCCACTTAAATGTGCTTTTGGTGTGTCGGCGGGGAAGTTCTTGGCATGAGAGAGGAGTTGAGATTGATCCTTAGAAGATAGAAAAGATTCGTGATTTCAAAGCGCCGACATGCAAGAAAGAGGTTCAAAAGTTGCTAGGTAAGGTGAATTATTTGAGGAGATTTATTTCTAACCTAGCGGGTAAAATCGATGCTTCTGTTCCTATACTTCGCTTGAAAAAAGAAGCCGATTTTACTTGGGTGGCAAAACAACAAGAGGCGTTTGAAGAGTTGAAGAGATATTTGTCTACTCCACCCGTTGTGCGAGCGCCTAAAGCCGGAAAACCTTTTCGGTTATATATTGCCTCCGATGACAAAGTCATTGGTGCCGTTTTGACGCAAGAGGAAGATGACAAGGAATATATCATTACATATTTGAGCCGCCGTCTTTTGGATGCCGAAACGAGGTATGTCTTTATAGAAAGACTTTGTTTATGCTTATACTATGCTTGTACCAAATTGAGGCATTATTTGTTATCTAGTACATGCATAGTTACTTGTCAAGCCGATGTTATTAAACACATGTTGCAAAGGCCAATTCTAAGTGGGAGAATTGGCAAGTGGGCATATGCTTTGATAGAATATGATTTGGCTTATGAACCATTGAAATCTATGAAAGGCCAAATTGTATGTGATTTTATAGTAAACCATCATATAGATGTTGCTTATGAGGGAGAGGTTTGCTTAGTTGAAGTTATACCTTGGAAGATTTATTTTGATGGTTCTTCTTGCAAAGAAGGTCAAGGCATAGGGGTAGTTTTGTTTTCACCTAATGGTATGTGTTATGAAGCATCGGTTCGTTTGGAGTATTATTGTACAAATAATCAAGCCGAATACAATGTTTTATTGTTCGGCTTACAAGTTATGGAGATGGTTGGAGCTAAATATGTGGAGGCCTTTGGTGATTCGGAATTAGTGGTGTAACAAGTCGCCGGAGTCTACAAATGCTTGGACGGATCACTAAATAGGTACCTCGATTCATGTTTAGATATTATTGCCAATTTTGATAATTTTGCTATTAGACATATTGCTAGGCGTGATAATTCTAGAGCGAATGACTTAGCACAACAAGCATCTGGCTATAATGTGAAGAGGGGATTATTTTTGATATTAGAAGAACCGGTGCTTGATTTTAAATCTTTGTGCGAAATTGGCAAAATTGAAGAACAGGGGCGGTCTGACCGGCATTGCACGGCCGGTCTTGACCGGTGACCAGGGGCGGTCTGACCGGCCGCATGCCGCCGGTCTGACCGGCGACCCCGAGCGGTCTGACCAGCCCTGCATGGCCGGTCTGACCGGTTTTGGGCAGAGCGCTGGGGAGCACGCTTCAATCGATTTAGAGGACATTTGTGCCTAGAATACAGAAGAAGATTGGAGAATTCCTTTGATTCAATATCTGAAAGATCCTACACTTAAGGTTGATCAGAAAATTCGGCGGCAAGCATTCAAATATACATTGCTTGATGGAGATTTGTATCGCCGAAGTATAGATGGTGTCTTGTTGAGGTGCTTAGATGAAGATCAATCTAAAGTGGCTATGGGAGAGGTACATGAAGGAATTTGTGGAACTCATCAATCGGCCCACAAGATGAATTGGTTGCTTAGAAGAGCGGGGTTCTATTGGCCGAAGATGATTGATGATTGCTTCAAATATTATAGAGGATGCGAGGCTTGTCAATGGTTCGGCAATGTTCAATTGGCGCCCGCCGCCGTATTGAACCCTATAATCAAACCATGGCCGTTCCGAGGATGGGCTTTGGATTTCATTGGTCAAATTTATCCTTCGTTATCAAAGGGGCATAGGTTCGTGCTAGTTGCTACGGATTACTTCACCAAGTGGGCCGAAGCCGTGCCTTTGAAGAATATAACTCATACGGAAGTAATTGATTTTATTTTGAAGCATATTATTCATAGATTCGGTATTCCACAAACATTAACTACGGATCAAGGTGCTTCTTTTATGTCTAAAGAAGTGAAGAATTTTGCCGAATCTTATGGTATTAAATTGTTGAGTTCTTCTCCTTACTACGCTCAGGCTAATGGACAAGCCGAGTCGAGTAATAAAACATTGTTGAAGTTGGTGAAGAAGAAGATTGAGGAATACCCAAAGAGGTGGCATGAGGTGCTTTCTGAAGCATTGTGGGCGCATAGGATATCTAAACATGGTGCCACTAAAGTCACTCCTTTTGAGTTGGTTTATGGTCAAGAAGCCGTTTTACCGGTGGAGGTAAATCTTGGTTCTCTTCGTTATATCAAGCAAGATGATTTGTCAAGTGAAGATTACAAGATGTTGATGGGAGACAACCTTGATGAAGTCATCGACAAGCGCTTGAAGGCATTGGAAGAGATAGAGAAAGAGAAGAAGAGGGTGGCCAAGGCGTACAACAAGAGGGTGAAAGCAAAATTGTTTCAAGTTGGAGACTTGGTTTGGAAGACAATTTTGCCTTTGGGTACTCAATCCAAGGAGTTCGGTAAGTGGTCTCCTAGTTGGGAGGGTCCTTATCGAGTGTGCGGCATTGTTCGGGGGAACGCATACTTTTTGGAGACACTTCAAGGGGAGCGTTTTCAGCGAGCAATCAACGGGAAATACTTGAAGAAATACTTCCCGAGCGTTTGGCAAGACGCTTAGGAGGTACTATGGCCGGTAATTGGGTTATCGTCCTAAGACCAAAAGCATGTTCTATGCTTTTAGATTCACGTTATTCATCAAAAAGGCAGGGGGGCATGTGTTTACACCCAAATTTGGCACCTAGGATTAAAATAGGAAATATTGCCAAAATTTGGAAGTCTACCGGTTTCCTCCGAGTGGGCCGGTCTGACCGCCGTGTGTTGGGCGGTCAGACCGCTGGTTGAGGGCCGGTCAGACCGGCGGTATGTGGCCGGTCTGACCGGCAGGTCCGAGTCCGACTGTGTTTCGTCAGGTCTCGAGGTTTCCTTACTTGGGAAGGCATGTTTCGGGTTTCCTTTGGTTTCTACCTCGAGTTGGACGTGGAGAAGGGCCTGTAGAGGGCAAGACCAACCCCTATATAAGGGACATGGCCGGTTCATTGTAAAAAATCAATCTACAATCAATCAATCGAATCGTTTTTCATATTGCTTTTAGTTTTCTCTTAGTTTGTCTATCTTTGTCGGTTTGCGCCATAAACCGTCTGCCGCCGCTGCGAGAGTGCGACACCTTTTTGTAGGTTTGTCCTGAAAACCTTCCGTTTTGCCCACGAGACGGGTAGTTATCTAGAAATCGGCTCCGCTAGCCGGTTTAGTTATCAAAACCCATCTAGGTTTAGCTCTTTGCTAGATCAAGGTGGTTGGCGACTCTAGGATTACCGCAAGGCTTAAGGTGCTGTGATCGTGCTTGTCAACTTGTCAAAAAAGTTGCCAACAACCCCCATGGCGACCCCATTGAGAGCCGACTGCAAGATCTCAATATCTGCAACCCTGGATACCATCATCCGTTGCTTCGTCTCTGCCTCATCCTCATCCCTACCCATTCTGGCGAGGTTCAAGAGGTGGTGGTTATCTCGGATTAGGATGTACGGCATGTGGTGGGAATTGGATTGGCAGAGTACTCTAAGTGGGATGTGGTGGAGGAGAAGGACGACGAGGGGTGGAAATCTCTCGGCAGCTGGCGGCGGCGGCGTGGCAACTCTAGGATGTCGCGCGCGTTGGGCAGGGGGTGTGTAGGCGGGAGAGAGATCGAGAGAGTATGATGCCCGTGGCGCACTACCTTCGAAGCAGACGCGGAGATGCCAGACCGGGCTCAGAGCCCGTTCGTTTTCAGCCGCTACTGCCTCTGATCCGCTGTCTCACGTCTTCAATTCGTGAGAAAATCTATCTATCTGCCTGTCTATTATATTATTAAAACAGCTTTGAAAGGAGACACCATATTCGCTGTGGGGGCTAAGAATTCCCACATTAGTCGGAGAAAAAGAAAAAAAAAGAAAAGAAAAATCCAAGTAGAAATACAATATAAAAATAGCTGAAATTCGGAATAAAAATAAGCTATATTGAAAGAAGTTTCTATATAACAACCCAATATGAGATTAATACAAATTCGAAATAAAAATGAAATAAAATCCGAAATTATAAAATAAAAGGAGAGTCCAAGTAAGAATACAATTTAAAAATAGCTGAAATTCGGAATTAAAAATAAGAAATATTGAGAGAAGAGTACATATAAGAACCCAATACGAGATTGGTTAATATTCAGAATAAAAATAAAAAAACTCGAAATCAGCAAAAAGAAAAGAAAAGTTAAAGTAGGAATACAATTTAAAATCAACTGAAATTCGGAATAAAAATAAGCAATAGTGAAAGAAGAATCCATATAAGAAACCAATATGAGATTAATTAAAATTTAGAATAAAAAATAAAATAATATCCAATATTAGTAAAAAAAATAAAAGAGAGTTCAACTGAAATTCAAAAAATAAAAATATTAAAAAAACACTTTCTTCCGTGATGAACTGTCGGCACCCGTCCTCATACGATATTAATTAAAAAAAATTAAATTAGAAAAAGAAAAAAAGATTTCAATTAGGAATAGTGGTGGCAGTTGATATGATATATAAAAAATCTACCCTATAATTCACCAACTCCATCTACTCATTCATCATTCATCATTGGACAAATCTAACGGATCATATTATCTGCACCAGATCGAACGAACGAGATTGCTTCCACATCCCTTGCACACACCCGCGCGTTTCTCTGCCTCGGATCGCTCCCCACCACCCCCACACGCCACCACGCACCTCTCTCCCCCGAAACTCCCGTCTCCAATCTCGCGCTCGGTTGCCAATCTCCCGAAAAAAAATCCCCTTGCAAGATCGCTGCCCGCGCCGATCTACTCCACGGCGATCTCTCCCACCCCGCCACCGATCCGCGCGCTCACTGCGTCCCTCTCTCTCTCGCCCTCAATCTCGCGAAAAAAGCTCGGTGTCGAGAACCTGTCTGCTCTCGAGGAGAAGACGGTCAAGATTGGCTACCAAGAGGTGAAGTGGAGGAGCAGGAGGTGCCTTCATCGCCCGTCGCCGCCAACAATCTCGTGCGGCGTGTCCAAAGGCTAGATCGCGTTCGCTGTCGTCGGGGCGGTGGGCTCCTTCGCGAGGCTTTGCTCCATCGTGTACTGCCTCCTCTTCGGCTTTTGCAGCTACAAGAAGTGCCCAATTCCGTCCAGCCCAACATCGCCAGCAACAATGGCGGCGATGGCATCTCTACAGGAACTTTCTTTTGCATGACGTCTGAAGGTGAACACTCCAATGACCAATCACATAGTCTGATGCAGTAAATTAAAATTACGACGTATACATTTCATTAGCAGTCTGTAACAGATTCCCATGCGCACTGATCTATGAACAAATTTACATTTTCAGTTTCAGGTGAAGCACAAAGAAAGCTGCTCTTCATTTGCTTTAAAGCTATACATTTCCCTGGTTGTGATCCAGCACTAATTCAGCGGTTCCCTACCCTTTGGCTAACCTGAATGCTTCACTATTCAGCGATGTATATGTTGCTACAGTATGCGCTGATTATAAATAGTCGATAAACCTACCCCCATTGATTTATTTTGCTTCCCTGACATCTTACGTTGGCTGACCAATTGAAGTTCAATGCATCTGATATCTTTCTCCGAAAATTTATTTGGGATTTTGTTTACATTAAAAAATAGAAGAATCTCTACCTTATAGCCATTTTGCTAATTGTTATTTCACTTTTCTTTGAGCTGAGATATTGTCCATAGGGATTAGGTCATCTGTGTGGCGTTGATGGTATATTTTGATTGAAATTTATAACAGGTTTTATACTGAACACACCATAAAGCTATCGTACACCTTTAACCTTTATCTGCTAGCCTAACTTAGTGGAAATATATTTCTTATTTGCCAAGCATAATTTCTAGGAGCAATATTTTGAAACCATGATTTAAGCTCCTCATAGTATAAAAACAGTGATCAGAACACTGTAGAAATATAAACTCAGCTGAGGTGTTGTGAGTTGTCAACGACTCAGGTGACTTCACAATATCTGGCTATTTATGTTGCTAGCATGAATTATGTTGCTTGAGGTGTCAGAGTCCTAATGTTTTTAGTTTACAAACTTTTTTCTTTTCATCCTGCAGGCTACTTGACCATGATTTGGGCGCACAATGATGGAGCTTCTTGGGTGCGACGAATTAACGCTTGGCAAGATTTAGGTACGTGGAGGGCGATTCGGCGGTGCACAGAACACACTGTGCGGGCCGTAGCGTGAGTTCACGGTTGCATTGCAAGACACGTAGAGAAACTTCCTTACTAAATCGTTGAATGGAACAATCCTATGACTCGGAATGTTTCATGTGCACTTCTTTTGGGTGGACTTGGCAAAGAGTACAACTCCTTTTTATATAAGTGTTGATGTGAGCAATTTAAGAGATTATTAAGACTATATAAACAGAAAAATCCCTGATTAAAATGAATCTTATTGTCATCATATCTTTCCATATATGGATTTAGTATTGCTTTTTATCATTTGTGGTCATTCGATAAAATAGCTTTAGATATTGGCAAACCTTTCGCACCAATCTGTTAAAATATGACTATCATGCACATACATTTGTCATCTCATGTATATACCATCATTACTAATTATCACCATAGCGTTAGCACGGGTACATTACTAGTGTTAGTAAAACACCAAATAGAATCCTAATGATGATTAAAAGGAGGGACGGGCAAGACGGATGCCGGGACTTCTAGAAAGCAAAAAAAACCCCATTGATAAACATATTCGATTTTTAAAATCTCAATGAGAATAAAAAGGAGAGCAGCGTGTGGGATGTATAGGAGTATAGTTGCAAAGCCGCCGACGGTTGGTGGGACTTCTAGAAAATAAAAAATAAATTCTAACGATAGTTATGTTCGATTTTGGAATCCCAATGAAAATAAAGAATAGGCGGCGGATGGGCCGTAGAGGTGTATAGTAGCATCGTTTGACGGGACTTCTAAAAATTATAAAAAATGAAACCCAACAAGACAATAAACTCTAAAAACTACAAGGTCCAATTTTTAAAGGTTCGGAACTTCTCAAAAGTAAAAATAAAACAATGATAATCATGATACATTTTAAAATCTCAATGACAATAAAGAAGGGAGGCAGTGGGCGAGCCATAAAAGAGTACAATGGCAAAGCCGTTGACGGTTTGGCGAGACTTGTAGAAAATAAAAAAAATAAACCCGAATGATAATTATGTTCGATTTGTAAAATCCCAATGACAATAAAGAGAAAAGACAGTGGACGGGCCGTAGAGGAGTATAATGGCAGCGTTTGACGGGACTTTTAGGAATTATAAAAACGAAACCCAACGAGATAATAAACTCAAAAAACTATAAGATCCAATTTCTAGAGGTTTCAAGGAGAATGAATAGAAATAGTGGTAGACCGAGGAAACAAAAGAAGGATATGACAGAAGTAAGGGGTAGCAGCTGGTGTGACTTTTAAAAACTATATAATTAGAAATACAAGGATAGCTATTTATAAATCTTAAGTTATTATACTGAAAAATATATGATTTTGTTTGGGTGCTAGCCGCGCAATTGCGCGGGCCACCCAGCTAGTTGGGATTATACTATCGCAAAAGAGTGGTTTCGTTGGAATGCTACTCCTTCAAATTGATTTACTAAAATACTATCCTAAATTGGGAGGTGTTCACCAAAATACTATTTTCGCTCTTTTGGGTGAATAGAACCCGTCGCTCCCCTTTGCCCGTCGCACCGCATGACGCACGCGACCACCACCGAGGTCCGTCGCCGGCACCAGCTTTATCTGGTTCAAATAGTACCCCCTCCGTTCCACATTAGTATAAGATTTTATAGCACTACCCACATTTATATAAATGTTAATAAATCTAAATAAACATCTATATAAATATGGACAATGCTAGAAAGTTTTATAATATAAAAACGGAGAAAGTATGCCTTATATTGACCAGGATTTCCACGCACGTGCCGAAAGTGTCCAAATGGCATCGACCGAGACCACAGGCAACAAAGCCACCGACGAACGACTCCACGCCGGAGTTCGACTCCCTCGCTGGCCACAGTCTGGTTCCGTGCAGCATGCATGACAGTATCCAGTATTTCAACACAACAACCTAACTGAATTATTTATCGAGCTGGAAAACTGATGAGAAAAAAAAGTAAAGCAGGATGGGCCAACGAGGAACTCCAACTGAAGCTGCTGAATTGAAGCAGTAATTCTAGCCCAGTCGTTACGGTACCGAGTCAATTGTCGCTTGCATCACTGTCTAGTCGTTTGTAGCATAGACACTCTGTAATCGTCTGCGTTTTTATTAATGAAAGCGGGGGAGATGTTTTCCCTTTCTCTAAAAAAAAAATTACAGACACTCTCCACAGTTCCACGTAAAAATATTGATCATGACTCGTGAGAGTCAGTCTTCTTCTTCTTGTTCCTCTTCTTTTTTTCTCCTCTTTTTCTTCTTATGTCTTCTCTTCTTTTTTCGGATTCCTCTTTTCCTCTTTTTTTTCTCTTCCTCTTCCCTTTCTGCTCACACCTTTTTACCTTTTGTATCGTTTTTACTCTCCTTTTCCTGCTGCCTCTTGGAATTGTATTACTTTGACCCACCATTAATACAATGGCTACAAGTAGAGCCGTTCGTGTCAACAACAAAAAAAGTAACCTCAGTCGTCTGAATTAGTACAAACTGTCGAAGAAAATGAAACTTGCTGCTGCTGTGATCACTGATCAGTCATCAGTCTGTGCACAATTTCCTGTGTGTAATAGTCTGAATAAGGCAGGTGGAATAATGCTGGCCATATGAAGGCAACAGGCTGGCATGGACCGACGAAAACAACACTGCTAACAGGATATGAATGGGCATGCAGGAATGGTGCAAATTTATGTCCGCTCCTGGAGCTTTTATATGTGTGCCGAGCAAGCATATATACATGTGCACTGCACTTGGAGCATCAACCCAAGACAGCAGCAAAATGATGATATCCACCAAGCAACGCCTCCCCACTCCCATTCTCATTCTCCTCATTTGTTGTTACTCCATACATACTGCAGCCAACAATGACACAACCGTCCCTTGTCTCCCAGAGCAAGCTTCTTCCCTCCTACTGCTCAAAAATTCCTTCATCAATAATGCAAACTTATCGTCATGGCGAGCTGGATCGGACTGCTGCCACTGGGAGGGCATCACATGTGGTATGGCCTCCGGCAGGGTCATTTCCCTTGACCTCAGTGAGTTGAACTTGATGAGCAATCGTCTCGATGCTGCACTCTTTAACCTCACCTCTCTTACAAACCTTAACCTTGCTTCCAATTACTTTTGGAGAGCCGAACTCCCAGTATCTGGGTTTGAGAGGCTCACAGATATGATCCACCTCAACTTCTCCTACAGCAACTTTTATGGTCAGATCCCCATTGGACTTGCTTGCCTCATGAAGCTTGTCACTCTTGACTTTTCTAGTAATGATGGGTTGTATTTCGATGAACCAAGTTTCCAAACCGTCATGGCAAACATGAGCAACTTGAGGGAGCTCCATCTTGATGAGGTACAAATTTTCGGATCAACTTGGTCAGTTGTTTTAGCAGACAACATTCCTCAACTCGAGATTCTTAGCTTGTTTGCGTGCCGTATATCAGGTCCTATTCACTCTTCCTTCTCAAGGCTTCGTTCCTTAAAGGTGATCAACCTTGTATACAACTTTGAACTCCCCAGCAAAGTTCCTGAGTTCTTTTCTGAATTATCTTCTTTGAGCATTCTTGAAATTGCAGGCAATTCTTTTGAAGGGCAGTTCCCAACAAAAATCTTCCACCTAAAAAGTTTGAGAACGCTTGATTTGTCTCATAACCCCAATCTTTCTATTAACCTACCAGAATTCCCCGATGGAAATAATCTAGAAACACTAGGTCTAGCAGCAACCAATTTATCTTATCACATACCGTCCTCATTTGCCAATCTCAAGTCCTTGAAGCGTTTGGGTATGAGCACGGCATGGACTTCCAAGGAGCTGCCCTCTTTGTTAGGTAAGCTTCCTTCATTGACAGAACTGGAATTGCTGGGATCGGAATCAGGCTTGGAGAAGGCGGTATTATCTTGGGTAGGCAACCTTAAGCAGCTGACTGCTTTGGAGCTTCTATGGTACGATTTCTCTGAATCGGCACCCTCCTGGATAGGCAATTTGACGAATTTGAAGTTTTTGTGGATCTGGGACTGCAATTTCTCTGGGTCAATAATACCATATCAGATTGGCAATCTTGCAAAATTGGAGACCTTGGACTTTAGAGGGTGCGAGTTCTTTGGACAGCAAATACCACCGTGGATCGGTAATTTTACGAAGTTGGCAAATTTAGAGATGGATAGTTGTGGCTTCTCTGGGTCGATACCCTCAACAATAGGGAATCTGACCCAACTGGAAAGTCTGCGGATCACATCTAATCCCCAACTCAACGGTAAGTCTTTATACCACGGCTACTTCTTCCTTCATACATATGCAATTTAAAATATCATCATAAAATAAATTTATTCAAAATGCCACCAAGCGAGTGCTGTCGAACACTCAAAAGCTTAAGTAGTAATATATATATTCTGTATTTTGATTTGGAACGTGAAAACACACATAGTAGATAACATGATAGACTGGTAGTGGTGGAGCAAGTTCCACGTTCTGTTTGATAATTGTGGCTCGCATCTAGATATTAACATCCACCTACAGTAAATCAATGGCGTCTATTTTCAAAAACTTGCAACATTTTCCTATCTACAACTAATCTAGAGCTTAGAAATCTATTGCTACTATAATATTATAATAGAACGCTAAAAGGAGTAACATGTTTGTTTTGAGAGCCTAGAAGTTACCATGTTTATTGGAGAAAAAAGAGAATAATCCACACGGCTTGATCGGAAGGGGTCCATATTATATTATAACAACTAGTGGTGGCCCGCGCAAATTGCGCGGCTAGCATTCTTATGTTTTCCCTCATATAGTAGCATATATTTTTTTCTTATTTTATTATTAAAATATCATAAATAACAACATAATTTAAAATTTGTACTAACTTGAACAAACTATCAATGTGCAATATTCATATTATGTTGTATATATGTGATAGGTATTAATTTTTTTAATACCGAATTTTAGTTATTTCTAAATTATATTGCTAGATGGACTCTAGACTCCTCTTCCAACATTCTTTAATTTTTAAATTATGAATTTCTATAATTTATAAATTTTGTTCCTATAATTTTTATTTTAAATTCAAATTTTTAGTTATTTCTAAATTATACTCCTATATGAACTCTAGACTTCTCTTTCAATATTTCCTATTTTTCAATTCAGAATTTCCGTTATTTATAAATTGTGTTTCTATATGGACTGTAGACTATTATTATAATATTTTTTAAAAAAAAATATGAACTTTTCATTATTTCTAATTTAATTTCTATAGACTCTAAACTCACCTTTTGATATTATTTATTTTTTTTAATTTTGAATTTCAGTTACTTCGGAATTGTATTCCTATATGGATCTAGACTATTGTTCCAATTTTTATTTTCTAATTTATAATTTTAGTTATTTGTAAATTTTATTTCCATAATTACTCTAAACTCTACTTTTAATTTCATTATTTTTATTCTGAATTTTAATTAATTCTAAATTTCTATATGGACTTTATACTTTTCTTCCAATATTCCTTATTTTAATTCCTAATTTCTATTATTTCTAAATTGTATTTCTATATAGACTCTAAACTTATCTTTCAATATTTTTTTTTAATTCTGAATTTTAATTATTTTTAAATTATATTTCTATATAGCCTCTATATTCTTCTTCCAATATTCCTTTTTTAAATTTTGATTTTTCGTTATTTCTAAATTGTATTTTCTATATGAACTCTAACCTCTATTTTTATTTTTCTTATTTTTTAATTCCGAATTTCCATTAATTCTATTGTATACTGGTATGGTATGGACTCTAGTCTTCTCTTCCTATATTCCTTATTTCTAATTCCGAATTTCAGCTATTTTTAAATTGTATTTTTATATGAACTCTGTCTATTTCTTTCTCTCCTATTAATATAAGAATTTTTAGGCCATGAGAGTGAAATTTTTTTTATTTCGAATTTTCGTTATTTCTAAATTGTATTTTTATATGAACTCTAACCTCTACTTTTATTTTTTTCTTATTTTTTTAATTCCGAACTTGCATTAGTTCTATTGTATAATGGTATGGACTCTGGTCTTCTCTTCCTACATTCCTTATTTTTAACTCCAAATTTCAGCTATTTTTAAATTTTATCTTCTCTACTTTTATTTTTAAATTTTATTCCTATATGGACTCTTTTTTTTCCTATTTATTCGATTAATATGAGAATTTCTAGGCCATGAGAGCGAACATGGAGCCTTCTTTTTTATTTATTTAATAAGTTAATAGGTAGATGCTTATTGGTCCATGGTTTTATTATATAAAAGGGAAAAGCTAAACGTATGAACAATTTGTTACCAACTTTTTTACAAACGTTGATGTGACACATCCACTACTTTCGCCTGCAAAAATTGCTCCTTTGAGTACGGTTCAAGGGTCGCATGCAAAAATATATTTTGCAGAGGACCCTTAAGAGGCCTACCTGCAATGTTGCACCTTAAGGAGTCTCCTACGAAAATAGAATTTCGCAAGTTAGCAACATGGAGAGCAAGTGGGCCACACGCATCACCGCAATACATTTTTTCACATTTTTTCACTCATGCACACTACTTATTTTCTCTTCTCCTCTCCTTGGCTCCACCTCCCATCACTCCTCTCCCACTCCCTCTCCTCATCTCTTTCCCATTCCCTCCCTCCTCTTCTTCGGCGACTGAGACGGAGGCGGCGGTAGGCTCACTCGGGTGCGATGTTGACGCGCGTGATGACAGTGCCGGCGGCAGCAAATACGGCAATGACCTCGAGGGCAGCTGATCCGGTGGCGCCGCCCTCGCCCCCGGGAGGGGCGACGACAATGGCGGGCGGTGGATCCGACAGCGCCGCCCTCGAGGGGCAACGACGAGCTCAAAGAGGATGGGAAGCTAGAGTTTTGGCCGAAATTGTTTTTTTGGAATTTTTATTTGTTTTCTCCAAAATCATTTTCGCAGGCGGTTGGCACCCTCGAGGGGCAACGACGAGCTCAAAGAGGATGGGAAGCTAGAGTTTTGGCCGAAATTGTTTTTTTGGAATTTTTATTTGTTTTCTCCAAAATCATTTTCGCAGGCGGTTGGCATAGGTGACCGCGGGAACATCATGTTTTTGCATGCGGTTACTCAACATGCATGGGAAAATGTTAGATTTTCGTAGATACCTAGGTTTAGGCAGGCCACCTAGCCGCCTACGAAAATTGATTTTGATCACATGCAAAAATTGATTTTGTAGTAGTGATCATGGTTAAATCTTTATTAGTGCCTTCCAAGTAATTAAATCGAACTTTGTTAGTAGAATTTTATAAAAATGTTTTAGTATCTCTAGCAAACAATTATATATATAGAACCAAAAGCAATGCTTCTTTTTATCAAATACAGTATTTTTAAATAAATGTTAGTGTAACCATGTGCAATATTACGGAAAATCAGCTTAGTTTGGTTAACTCGGACGAATGAGCTGTCTTGGTTCAAGTGCGTCCTAAGGTGCTGGACTGTCAGTTCAGTGAACATTCATCTTTGAACTTTTTGACTAGTATACTGCACTTAGGCTGTGTTTAGTTGGTGGAAAAAGTTAGAAGTTTGAAGAAAGTTGGAAGTTTATGTGTGTAGGAAAGTTTTTGATGTGATGGAAAGTTGGAAGTTTGAAGTTGGTGGAGGGGAACTAAACACAGCCTTACATGCAGGGAAAATTCCACAATCGTTGTTCGCTCTTCCGAGGCTGGAAAATGTTTACCTTCAAGAAAACCAGCTTTCTGGTTCACTAGAAGACATTCCTTCCCCTTTAACTTCATCTCTGTTATGTATTGACTTAGCCAACAATCAACTATCAGGCCCGATACCCAAATCACTTTTTCATCTTACAAATCTTAATTATCTCATTCTTGAATCAAATAAATTTACAGGCACAGTTGAACTTAGCTCTGTCTGGAAGCAGAAGAATCTATTTATCTTAAGCCTGTCAAACAATTTGATATCACTCATAGATGATGAAGGTGAAACAGTACCTCCTTATCTTCCTAACATCAAGTACTTATACCTGTCATCTTGCAACCTTACAAAAATTCCAGGCACATTAAAATATCTTGATGCGGTTTCCCTTCTTGACCTTTCGAGTAATCAAATAACGGGGGCTATACCAAATTGGATATGGGAGAATTGGAAGGGCCACCTTAATAGTTTGAACCTCTCGTGCAACATGTTTACTACTTTGGAACAATCTCCTTCTCTTGTCAATATGACCTATTTAACATATCTTGATCTCAGTTTCAATAGACTTCAAGGAAGCATACCAATACCAGTGACCACATCCAGGGAGGTCGCGCTGGACTACTCAAACAACTATTTCTCTTCCATTGTGCCTAACTTTGGCATATATCTCAAAAACGCCACTTATATTAATTTCTCCAAGAATAAACTAAGTGGCCATATACCATTTTCGATTTGTAATGCAAGCAAACTCACTATCGTAGACATATCTGGCAATAGCTTTAGGGGATCAGTACCACAATGTCTTATGGAAAGTGTTAGCTTAATTGTATTGAAGTTGAGAGACAACCAATTCAATGGGGTGCTGCCAGAAAACAGTAGAGAGCGGTGCAATCTTAACAGTAGAGAGCGGTGCAATCTTCAGTCAATAGATGTGAATGGAAACCAAATTGAAGGTAAACTGCCTAGATCACTATCATACTGCCAATATTTGGACCTCCTGGATGCTGGAAATAATCAGATTGCTGATTCATTTCCATTTTGGTTGGGTATCCTTCAAAATCTTCGAGTCCTTGTCTTAAGATCCAACAAACTCAATGGCACAATAAGGGGTCTTAAAGGTTGTCACTAAAATTGTAATCACTTCAAAAGGTTGCAAATAATTGATTTGGCCTCCAACCATTTCTATGGCAACATACATCCAGAATGGTTTGAGCATTTTCAATCAATGATGGAAAATGACAACGATGAGGGACAAATATTAGAGCATACCACAAACACAAAAATAGCATTGCTCTATCAGGATATTACGGTTGTCAATTACAAAGGGGGCACTCTTATGTTCACTAAAATCCTAACCACCTTCAAAGTAATTGATCTCTCAGATAACTCATTTGGTGGTCCTATTCCAAAGTCATTGGGGAAGCTTGTTTCACTATGTGGACTTAACCTGTCACACAATGCCTTCACGGGACACATTCCATCGCAGCTTAATTCTCTGACTCAGCTGGAGTCATTGGATCTCTCTTGGAACAAACTCTCAGGGGAAATCCCTCCTGAGTTAGCTTCTCTAACTTCTCTTGCTTGGTTGAATCTTTCGTACAACAACTTGACTGGAAGAATACCACAGGGCAACCAGTTCGGGTCATTTAGCAACAGCTCTTTTGAAGGTAATGTCAACCTCTGTGGAAGGCCACTCTCTAAACAATGTGATTCTCCAGACTCAACATCTCCAAGTGCATCAGCTCCTTCAGATACCAACAGTTTCTGGCAGGACAGACTTGGTGTGATCGTTTTGTTCATATTTTCTGGCCTGGGGTTTACAGTGGGCTTCATATTAGCAGTCTGGTTCCAATCATTCTGCCACATAGAACGGTGGATTCACAAGCATCGATGATTGTCAGTATACACTATGTATGTTGTTTATCCACCTAAGGACATGATATATGCGTATGTGTGTACTCGCAATTAATGAAAGCTTAAATCCATTTTCCGTTGATAAGAATGCAGCCTTCTGCTTTGCATAATTTTGTATATGTGATTATCAAAATAGTGGGCCAGTGGCGACATCTATAACTCTATAAACAACGTGCTCTTTGCACTAACCTGTGAGGTGGGCCGGTGGGACATTCCCTCGAACACCTGGTGGCCTCGTGGTGGTGGAAGGAGAGCGCGATGACGAAGCAGACGGACGAGACGGGCATGCTCTTCCTAGGGCATCCTAGTAGCGATCCATTGATCGCTTACTGTAATATATGCTTGAAATGTGGAATATCTGGAACCTTGGATACCATCTTGTGCTTCCTCTCCGCCCCCTCATGCCAAATTCCGGTGAGCTCCATTATCCAAGTGGTGGCGGTTCTCACGGATTGGGATGCGCAGGCCTGAGGTGGGAATGGGACTGAGGAGTTCGCAGGGTACTACGAGGTGGGGGAGAAGGACGGCGAGGGGCTGAAGCCTCGCCGCAACCGGTGGCGGCGGCGCAGGCCCTCCAGGGCGGCATGCGCTACAGCCTTCAGGCAGGGCGTGCACCATGCACAAGGATGGCCGGGAGAGACCCCGCCCCGCCCTTGTGCAGACGCTGCCGCCTCCGGACTACGCCGCTGCACATCTTCGGTTCGGAGGCGGCGCCGGCCGGCAAAGCAGGTGGCCCGGTGTTCCGGCGAGGTCCAATTGGTGGCGGTGGTTGGGGATTTCGGTGTACGGCCAGGTGCCTCGTCCGATAAAGGAATAAGTTCAATTTGACTCCCTTAACTAGCGGTGGAATCTACTACCCTCCGTGTTATCAGGTTATAAGGTTATAAGACTTTCTTATATATGAATGTGGGCAATGCTAAAAAGTCTTATAACATGTGTGTCTAGATTCATTAATATATATATGAATATGGACAATGCTAGAAAGTCTCATAACCTGAAACGGAGGAAGAATTCATATCCCTGAACCACAATACCAGATATTTCAACCCATCAACTATTAAAACCGGTGCAATTTGACTCCCTCGGCGGTTTTAGAGAGCGGTTTCGCTGACGTGGCGCCTACATGGCAGTGTTGACCCAGTCGTCATTCCACGTGGCGTTGATGTGGTACTTACGGTATCAGAATTAAAAATTATATGTGGGACCCATTTGTCGTTCACACATAAAAAAATTTGTGGGACCCACTAGGCCCACGTGTCATCCTTGTCCTCCCCTTCTTTCTCCTCTCTCTCTCCTTCTCTCTCTGTCTCCCCATTTCTCTTCCCCTTCAGATGTACGCCGGGAGCGAGGGCTGAATCCGCCGGCGGCGACAGTCGGAGGCTGAATCCCCATTTCTCGGCAGAGCAGCGGCGATGCGGCGGAGTGGCAGCTAGGTGGCTCCGATGCGTGCAGCGGCGCAGCCTCGAGCGGAGTGGCGGCGAGTCGCAGTAGAGAGAATCTTGCGCCTAGACGTCAACCTTCGCTGGCTGCACCCAGACATTACCACCACAGCAGGTACAATAGTAGACTATAAGGCAGCTATAAACATATTTTAAGAAGATAAAAGATGAGAGATAAGTGCAGCAGGCTATAGGTTTGTAGCCAGCTGCAGCACAGACTCCAAGACGCATGTGTGTATGATATGTGGGACCAGATATTGATTGTGTAGTATATGTTTATATATAACTATTTTATGCATTGGCTATTAAGTTGATTATAGATGATTTGGAGTCAGCAGTTGGCTATACTGACTGTGTTTAATTTACACCAAAATTGGAAGTTTGGTTGAAATTGAAACGATGTGATGAAAAAATTAGAAGTTTGTGTGTAGAAAAATTTTGATGTGATGGAAAAGTTAAAAGTTTGAAGAAAAACTTTGGAACTAAAACACGGCCAGTATTAAACTTGCTCTCATGGCATCATGTACGCTGACTGGTACGGCGGCACGTGTTCCACTTTCGCAGATGCACGGGCTCATTTTTTTTCTTTTCTTTCTTCAGATGCAATGGCCGTGCCGGCAACTACTGTTGAGCACCAGTAGCATTTTGTTTGAGGCTTTTCAGCTGCTAGATGCATAACAATATGATACTGTTGTGCCTAAGCATTAGAATCCACACATGTCCAGCCCGGTGCTCGTTCGTTGGTTGCCGTCGCTTCAGCTCCCGCCGCCGCCGCCGCTCTAGCCCGTGCTCCCCACGGTCGGCCGATGGGGAGAGAAGAGAAAGAGAAAGAAAGAGAGAAGGGAAGAAGAGGAGAGAGAGGATAACATGTGGGGCTCACATGTCAGTGGGCCCCACAATTTATTATATGTGTGAATGATAAACGGGTCTCACATATATATTTTTAATTCAAATGCCACCTAAGCGCCACTTTAACCTCGCAGACTAGGTCAACACCATCACGCTAGCACCACGTCAGTGAAACCACCTAAAACCATCAAGGGAGTTAAATTCCACCGGTTTCAATAGTTCGGGGTCGAGATATCCGGTTTTGCGGTTTAGGATTATGGATTAGATTCGGATGGAGTCAAAGTGGACTTAGTTGATCAACTGATCAGTTGATCGACTGATCAGCCCACGGCCCAAAAAACGCAAATAAATGCCTTTCGTGTCTTATATGGGCCGTCAACATCACGCACTATTCCTTTGTTAGGTAGGCTCAAGACGGAGGGATACCTACGCACGCAGCACGATTATAGTGTCCGAGGTGAATTGACGAATCTACGGCTACGCGACGTGTGGGCACTACAGCCATCTGCAAGGAGCGGATATGCTCTCGGATTAATCTGTTTTCGTGCATGAGTGCTACAGTTGTGATTTGTCTGATCATGAAAAAGGTCTACACGCATGTACACCTGTTCACATAATGGCATGATAAAAACCCGTTAAGTACATCTCATACGTACGATACGACTACGATGCCAACGGCATCTTTGATTATTTGCCTTGACTTTGATAGTATATCACCATCACACTATCACAATTCACAGTCACAAAGTCCAGTGGAAAACTGACTACTGAACAGGCTCTCTCTAGTTCTACATGTATAAAATCAGTTTCAAGCATTATACAATAAAGTCATTCTCATTGCCGCCACCCGCCAAGATGTCACCTCGGGTAGCCCAACGAGAGAACGAGCCATTTTTACTTGTACTCGTCCTCCTCCTCATACAAACCTTGATCGCGAGCTCGCTTCCATGCTTGCCGGACCAGGCGGCAGCGCTGCTCCAGCTGAAGCGGTCGTTCTCGGCGACCACCGCGTCCGCCACCGCGTTCCGGTCGTGGCGCGCCGGCACGGACTGCTGCCGCTGGGCGGGCGTCCGCT
This sequence comes from Oryza meridionalis, assembly GCA_000338895.3. Classification (NCBI taxonomy): domain Eukaryota; kingdom Viridiplantae; phylum Streptophyta; class Magnoliopsida; order Poales; family Poaceae; genus Oryza; species Oryza meridionalis. Next base: position 2,987,705 of record CM002524.2, read on the forward strand.
GCGACGACGGCCGCGTCACTTCCCTCGATCTCGGCGGCCGACGCCTGCAGAGCGGCGGCCTTGACGCCGCCGTCTTCAGCCTCACGTCGCTGAGGCATCTCAACCTCGGCGGCAACGACTTCAACGCGTCACAGCTCCCGGCCACCGGATTTGAGAGGCTCACCGAGCTCACCCATCTCAACATCTCCCCACCCAGCTTCACAGGCCAGATACCAGCAGGTATAGGAAGCCTCACCAACTTGGTTTCTCTTGATCTGTCATCTAGCATCTACATCGTCAATCAAGGAGATGACGATGTCAGTATCATGTCAAATTTGTTACCCCCTTGGGGATTCTCGAGGGTAAACTTTGAGAAGTTGATTGCAAATCTTGGTAATCTGAGGGAGCTCTATCTTGGATTGGTGTACATGTCCAACGGAGGCGAAGGGTGGTGCAATGCTCTGGCTAATTCCACTCCTAAGATTCAGGTTCTGAGCCTACCATTATGCCAGATCTCTGGTCCCATTTGCCAATCTCTGTTTAGTTTGCGATCCCTTTCTGTTGTTGACTTGCAAGGAAATGACCTGTCTGGCGCCATACCTGAATTCTTCGCTGATTTGTCCTCCCTTAGTGTTCTTCAGCTTTCAAGAAACAAGTTAGATGGTTTGTTTCCACCAAGAATCTTCCACAACAGAAAACTAACAGTTATTGATATTGGCTACAACTACGAAATCTATGGTAATTTGCCCAATTTTCCACCTAATAGCAGTTTGATCAAATTGCATGTCAGTGGCACCAAGTTCTCAGGTTACATACCAAGCTCTATTTCTAATCTCACGGGTCTGAAGGAGCTGGGTCTGAGTGCAAATGATTTCCCTACAGAACTGCCGTCTTTTCTAGGAATGCTTAAATCCTTGAGCTTATTTGAGGTTTCGGGGCTCGGCCTAGTAGGATCAATGCCAGCTTGGATAACAAATCTAACATCTTTGACAGAGCTCCAATTTTCTCATTGTGACTTGTCTGGATCTTTACCATCCTCCATAGGCAATCTCAAGAATCTCAGAAGACTGTCTTTATTCAAGAGCAACTTCACTGGAAACATACCATTGCAAATCTTTAACTTGACACAACTGCATAGCTTGCATCTTCCACTAAACAACTTCGTGGGGACAGTGGAACTTACCTCATTCTGGAGACTACCATACTTATCACACCTTGATCTTTCAAATAATAAATTATCTGTGGTGGACGGGTTAGTCAATGATTCAGCAGTGTCCTCTCCCAAAGTAAAATTCTTGAGCCTAGCTTCCTGCTACATATCAAAGTTCCCCAATGCATTAAGACATCAAGATAAGATAATCTTCCTTGACCTTTCAAATAACCAAATGCATGGGGCAATACCTCCATGGGCATGGGAAATTTGGAAAGAATTGTTCTTCTTGGACCTATCAAATAACAAATTTACCAGTCTTGGACATGACACTTTGCTCCCCCTGTACACAAGATATATCAATCTCAGTTATAATATGTTTGAAGGACCCATACCTATACCTAAAGAGGGCACAGACTCCCAGTTGGATTACTCGAATAATCGGTTTTCTTCTATGCCGTTTGATCTAATTCCATATCTTGCTGGTACACTATATTTAAAGGTCTCTATGAACGATGTCTCTGGAGAAGTCCCATCAACATTTTGTACTGTTAAGAGTCTTCAAATCCTTGACCTTTCCTACAATATCTTAAATGGCTCAATTCCTTCCTGTCTGATGGAGAATTCATCAACACTAACAATATTAAATTTGAGGGGAAACGAACTTCGCGGAGAGTTGCCACATAATATGAAGGAAGACTGTGCATTTGAGGCATTGGATGTCAGCTATAATTGGATTGAAGGGACACTACCTAAATCATTAGTAAATTGCAAAAACTTGGTGATACTTAATGTTGGGAACAATCAAATCCAAGGCTCTTTTCCATGTTGGATGCATCTTCTTCCTAAACTCCAAGTCCTTGTCCTGAAGTCCAATAAGTTCTACGGACAGTTGGGGCCTACTCTTGCTAAAGATGATGAGTGTGAACTACAGTATCTCCAAATTCTTGATCTAGCTTCAAACAACTTCTCGGGAGTATTGCCTTATGAATGGTTTAGGAAACTAAAATCCATGATGTCAGTCTCCAGTAACGAAACATTGGTCATGAAAGATGGAGATATGTACAGCACATTTAACCATATAACATATCTTTTTACTGCTAGAGTTACATATAAAGGACTGGACTTGACGTTTCCCAAGATCTTAAAGACCTTTGTACTAATTGATGTCTCAAATAATAGATTCGATGGCAGTATTCCTGAAACTATTGCCGCACTAAGCATGCTCAATGGTCTCAACATGTCACATAATGCTCTTACAGGACCAATTCCCAACCAGCTTGCTAGTCTGCATCAACTTGAGTCTTTGGACCTCTCATCAAATAAGCTTTCTGGGGAGATCCCTCAAAAATTAGCATCCTTGGACTTCCTATCAACATTGAACCTATCCAATAATATGCTGGGGGGAAGAATACCGGAGTCACCTCATTTCTTGACACTCCCCAATAGTTCATTTATACGAAATGCTGCTTTGTGTGGGCCTCCATTGTCGAAAGAATGCAGCAACAAATCAACATCAAATGTGATGCCACACCTTTCCGAAGAGAAATCTGCAGACGTCATACTATTTCTCTTTGTTGGATTGGGTTTTGGTGTTGGGTTTGCTATTGCAATTGTAGTGAGAAGACCTTGCATTGGCAAATAATCTTCATCAAATCCACCCATTTTTATATTTATATGTTCAGGAGTTTGCCAAATTGCCAGTCTGCTTCCCCTTGTAAATTTAGCTGTCATTATAGCTAGCCCGTATGATTTATAGTACTATGTGCACATACAACATTTTTTCCATCATCATGCATCATATAAGATTAGTGTTGAGGCTCCCTTTGATTCAAAGGAAATTCATAGGAATTTTAGAGGATTTTATTTCTATAGAAATTTTTCCTACAAAGCCCTTTGAATCAAAGGAATGAATCCTATGGAATTCCTATGGAATGCCTCTTCCCATACAAGTTTTGGAGGAATTTTAACAAGAGGTAGAACCTCATGGAAAAAAATCTTTGAGTCTTTATCTCTCCTCAAATTCCTGTGTTTTTCCTGTGGTCCAATCAAACGATCATTCCTACGTTTTTCCTGTGTTTTACAATCCTCTGTTTTACACTTACATTCCTGTCAAAATCCTATGTTTTCTCTATTCCTCCGTTTTTTCATTCCTGTGATTCAAAAGGGCCCTGAAAATTTTATACAAGCCAACAGAAAATTGTTATGTCTGAATCAAGAAAGGAATATAAATGCATGACCTTGTATGTGGCATTATTAGGGTCAGTTTAACTTGTATGTGGCATTATTTTGAGTTTGAAATGCATACTTACACAGAACTTACTTGAGCACCAAACAACCATACTGGAACAAAATTTTCTGCGTGAAGAACCGAAGATCACTTAATTATGTGTTGGAATAAAACTTTCTGTGAAAAGATCATTTGCAATACAATTGTAATCAGCGTTATGCTGTTATTGTTACTAGTAGTGTAACACACTAACACTAACCTGAATCTTGTGTATGCACCAAATTAGGTAGTAAGAAATATATATATATGAACTAAAACTAAATGAGGTCATCCAAGAACAATGCACAAGCAAGGCTTAAAATAAATGGAAACAAGAAAACAATGTTAAATTTACACGATTGTTTATTAAGTATCACCTCTACATCTATACCTAAAATTAAAACGGTGTCATATATCAGGTCGCACATTGAACTGCTAGATTCCTAATAGGCTAATACCACAGCAGCAGCAGCAACACTAAGATGGACCCGTAATTCCGTAGAATCGAAGTAATTCCAAAATCGGTTCATAATATTCGAGAAATTACTGGATTTCACACACTAACCTGTGCAATTCAGCCAATGAACATGGAAGGAGCATTCCATCAAACACCTGGCGGAAGGAGATCGCGACGACAAGAGGCCGACCGATGCAAACTTCCTGGGACATCCCATTGTGACCGCGTTGGTTGCCAACTGGTCACCCCCACACTTCGCTCCCAAATCCCACCACGGCTTTCGCTCAGCGGCTCAGCCCGGTGGTTGGGGATCTCAGCGTACGGCCTATGGTGGGGAATGGGATTGAGAGTTCGCAGAGCACTCCGAGTGGGATGACGCGGAGGAGAGAGAGAACGACGGGGGAAGGGCTCGCAAGCTAGTGGCGCGCAGCGGCCAGCGGTGCAACCCTCCACGACGGCGTGCGCTTCGTCCCGGCCGTATGACGCCGGCGCGAGGGCAAGCAGATGCCAGGCGGTGCTCACTGCGAGGATGGCCGGGAGAGATCCCGTCCGTCTTCGGCCGACAGCCGCTACCGCCTCCGATCCTTCTCGGTGTCGCCGGCAACTTGACATCGCCGGGGGGCAAAAGGCAGCCGGAACTTGACACGGCTGCGCCGCATTTGATGTACATCGTAGACGGCGACCGTAAATGGCCCACAGCCAAAGGCCCAACAAGCGCAAATAGGAGCCCCTCCCTGTCCCCCATGGGCCATAGATATTACGGCCCGTTTGGAGACCGCTTGGTTTGTTATGTGGGCTCAGAACGGGATACATACGTACGTATACGTGCCACGAGATGAGAAACCTTTTTAAGAAATTAAAAAGGGGCAATTTTGTTTCAGCCCCCACTTTAATGTCTAATGTTGATTTTACCTTTATTTTTTAGATTTTCGTTTTTGCCTCTACTTTTTTTTTAACCGAACAATTGTTTTGCCTCTGTTTTTGATGGGAAGTTAACGGTGATAACTACTTGGACATTTATACCCTCTCCTATCTCTATTAATTAATTTTGTTTTTCTCTCATTTTATGCATGGCTTTGAAATTTTATTTTTTTAATATGTTTAAAATTAAATAACCCACATTGATTAACATAACAATTTAGACAAATTTTGAATTTGACAGAATTTTGATAAAATTTCAACAATATTTTGATAGAAATTGAACAAAATTTCAACAACAACTTGTTCACATCACCGTGCCAACACCAAATCCACCCCGCAGCTCCTCGCCTTCCGCCCCCAAGCCCCCTCCTAGCCGCTCCCTGCCTGACAGCAGCCTAACACCCTCTCAACCGCCACCTCCAAGCCCCCTGCCGGTCGCCACCTAACCTCCTCAACGCCGCCGCCTAGCCCACACAGAGCGCGCGCCTCCTGCTTGCCGATGGAAGGGGCTGCACCCAATGCCCGCTCGCTACCGCCTAGCCCGCACCGAGCGTGCGCCTCCTGCTCGTCGACGGGAGGGGTTGTGCCTGGTCGATGCCCGCTCGCCGCTGCCTACCCCTCTCGCCGCCGCCGCCTAGCCTGCACGGAGCGTGCGCCTCCTGCTCATCGGCAGGAGGGGCCGCGCCTAGCCAATGCCCACTCGCTGCCGCCTGCGCCGCCCGGATAGGTTTCGGGAGTGAGCCATGTGCGAGACGAGAGAATAGACTGTAAGGGTTAGATATTTATCAGGGGTAAAAAGATCTATAACAAATTTGAAAAATCTTTACTGCCATAAACCTGGTCCCACTCACTTCTATCTAAACCAGGGGTAAGCGTCTCTTTCGGTTAAAAAAGTGGGGGCAAAAGTAAAAACCCTAAAAAGTAGGGGCAAAATTAATATTGAATATCATAGTCAGAAACGAAATTGTCCCATTAAAAACAAATTGGTACTTGGGAGTACGCCAATTGTATCAAATGTAGTTGGAGAGAAAAATGTACATGGTAAATTTATACAAAGAAAAAAGGACGAGCTATGCTATGCGTTCCTTCTCAGCCGTTCCCAACACCCCCTCCTACTTTTCCGCGCACACGTGTTTTAAACTGCTAAACGGTACGTTTCTATAAAAAGTTTATATACGAAAGTTGTTTAAAAAAATCATATTGATCTATTTTTTTTAAAAAAGTAGCAAATAATTAATTAATTATGTGCTAATGAACTGAGTTCCCAACCTAGGCTAACGAACGCAGCGTGCTTAGCTCCCTGCTGGGACCCAAGATTTGGTCTATTCCTTGCTTCCTTGATTTCGTGGCGAGGCGCTCTTCTGTGGTGAAAGCCTTTTTGGCTTCGTTCCTTCCAGATCTTTCATGCTATGTTGACGGGAGAAAAGTATATATGGTTTTAACTTCTCATCTGGATGTTCTGGGTAAGTTTTCCAGTTCATGGAGCAAAGTCGCGCCGCGAGATGAGACCCGTTCAGTGTCGTTAGTTCACGAGTCTGCTGGTGCGCAACGTGTGCGGTGCGGCACTGCAAGCCGATGCCCTTGGATTTATCTGTTTCGTCCAGAAGTGAATCGAAACATTAGACTAGAAGTGGATTTATCTGCAAGTTTACCGCCAATTGTCATATTTTGTGCAACACTTATCTAAATTGTGCCTAATAAAATATAAGCTACACCTTAACTAGCAAAATATGATTGTACCATACATATTCGAGTTGATGTTATGTGGGATTATAAGAAATGAGAAAGAATCTTACCAAATGTGGCTATGAATTAAACAAGGAGCTAACTTGGTTAAACTTATTTAATATGAGATGTGACAACCTTTAGCAAACTTTAAGAGTGTGAGTTTCCAACTCCACCTCGCTCGTTTTCTGTACACACGCTTCCCAAACTTATAAACATTGTTTTTTTTTTTCAAAAATTTTCTATAGGAAGTTACCCTTAAAAAATCATATTAATCATTTTTTCAAAAATAGCTAATACTTAATTAATCTTACGCTTCGTTTTTCATGTATACGGGAGGAGTTCCCAACTACTAATCCCTCCATCTCATAATATAAGAGATTTTGGGTGGATGTGATACATTCTATTATAATAAATCTAGATATGTGTTAGGATGTGTCAACATTCATCTTTTAGTAGTATATTATAGAACGGAGCGAGTACAAACGAACCAAAAACCTCTTAGTATACCATCTAAACAGTCCCTAGTAGATGATTGTCTGATCATAGCACGGTTGACACGCATGTGTAAACGTGTTCACAGAATGACAGGATCACAGCCCGTTAAGTAAGTACGTCTCATTCGATACAATACGATGCTTTGGCATCTTTTATTATTTGCCTTTACCTTTTTTTTGTGAATTTATTATTTGCCTTTACTTGATAGTATATCACAGTCTGACAGTCACAAGGCAGGCTCGCAACAGCAACCAGTGGAGTAGTAGTACTGACCAAGTTTTCTAGCCCTACCTGTATTAAATCGGGAGTGGATTCTAAACTCTTTAAAAATATTCTTTTCTAATATTAAATTAGGAGTGGATTTTATAACTCTTAAGTGGACATCTTCTAGTTATTTACATATTATAAAAAAATCAGTAAGATAGATTAATATACGATAGATTACTCTAATAATATATAAATTAAAATTTAACTTCTATAGAGTTGCCAAAAGATCAAATTAAACAATGACTAGTTAACATATACATACATATATATATATATATATATATATAAATTTAACTGTGTGCATATATATATATATATATATATATATATATATATATATATATATATATATATATATATATATATATATATATATATGCACACAGTTAAATTTGGTTTTTCCGTTGCAACTTATAAAGTTAAATTTAACTTTATACATTTATAAAGTAATTTATCACGTATTAATCTATCATATTAAAAAAATTTAAAATTTTCCTGATCATTTGGATAACATGTACTCGAGGATGTCTCCCGAGAATCCCGTATAAAATCAGTTTCACGCAAACGGTAATCAACCAGCAGCCAAGATGATTTCTCGCATATCCTCACGAGAGTACGAGCCAATGTTACTTGTACTCGTCCTCCTGTTACAAAGCTTGCTCGCGCGCTCGCTTCCCTGCTTGCCCGACCAGGCGGCGGCGCTGCTCCAGCTGAAGCGGTCGTTCTCGGCGACCACCGCGTCAGCCACCGCGTTCCGGTCATGGCGCGCCGGCACTGACTGCTGCCGTTGGGCAGGCGTCCGCTGCGAAAACGACGCGACGAAGAACGGGAGCGGCGGCGGCCGCGTCACTTCCCTCGATCTCGGCGGCCGACGCCTGCAGAGCGGTGGCCTTGACACCGCCGTCTTCAGCCTCACGTCGCTGAGGTATCTCAACCTCGGCGGCAACGACTTCAACGCGTCACAGCTCCCGGCCACCGGGTTCGAGCGGCTCACCGAGCTCACTCATCTCAACATCTCCACGCCCAGCTTCGCAGGCCAGATACCACCAGGTATAGGACACCTCACCAACCTGGAATCTCTCGATTTATCAACTCGCTTCTACATCGTCGATCAAGAAGATGACAAGGCTAGAAAAATAACACTGTCATATCCAAGCTGGGGCTTGTCGAAGATAAACTTTGGGAGGTTGATTGAAAATCTCGGCAACCTCAGGGAGCTCTATCTTGGTTTTGTGTACATGTCCAATGGAGGGGAAGGGTGGTGCAACGCTCTGGTTAAGTCCACTCCCAAGATCCAGGTTCTCAGTTTACCATTTTGCAAGATCTCTGGTCCCATTTGCCGGTCGCTGTTTAGCTTGCGATCCCTGGCTGTTGTTGACTTGCAAGAAAATGACTTGTCTGGTCCGGTACCTGAGTTCTTCGCCGATCTGCCATCCCTTAGTGTTCTTCAGCTTTCGAGAAACTATTTTGAGGGCTTGTTTCCATCAAGGATCTTCCAGAACAGAAAACTAGCAACTATTGATATTAGCTACAACTACAAAATCTATGGCAGCTTGCCCGATTTTCCATCTAATAGTAGTTTGATCGATTTACATGTCAGTGGCACCGAGTTCTCTGGTCAAATCCCAAGCTCCATCTCTAATGCCACAGGTCTGAAGGAGTTGGGTCTTAGTGCAAATGATTTCTCTACAGAACTGCCATCTTCTCTAGGAACGCTTAAATCCTTGAACTTATTAGAGGTTTCTGGGCTTGGACTAATAGGATCAATGCCAACTTGGATAACAAATCTAACATCTTTGACAGAGCTCCAATTTTCTCATTGTGGCTTGTCTGGATCTTTACCACCTACCATAGGCAATCTGAAGAATCTCAGGAGACTATCTTTATTCAAGTGCAACTTTTCTGGAAGCATACCATTGCAAATCTTTAACTTGACACAACTGCAGAGCTTGGACCTTCCACTAAACAATTTCGTGGGAACAGTGGAACTTACCTCATTCTGGAGACTACCATACTTATCAAACCTTGATCTTTCAAATAATAAATTATCTGTGGTGGACGGTTTAGTCAATGACTCAGTAGTGTCTTCTCCCAAATTAGAAGCGTTGAGCCTTGTATCCTGCAACATATCAAAGTTCCCTAATGCATTAAGGCACCAAGATGAGATACACTTCATTGACCTTTCAAATAACCAAATGCAAGGGGAAATACCTCGATGGGCATGGGAAACATGGGAGGAATTATTCTTCTTGGACCTGTCAAATAACAAGTTTACCAGTCTAGGACATGATCCTTTGCTCCCCTGCTTGTACACAAGATATATCAATCTCAGTTATAACATGTTTGAAGGGCCCATACCTATGCCTAAAGAGAGTTCAGACTCTGAATTAGATTACTCAAATAATCGGTTTTCGTCTATGCCATTTGATTTAATTCCTTATCTTGCTGGTATACTATCTCTAAAGGCCTCTAGGAACAATATCTCTGGAGAAATCCCATCAGCATTGTGCAGATTTAGGAGTCTTCAAATCCTTGATCTCTCGTACAATATATTAAATGGCTCAATTCCTTCTTGTCTGATGGAGAAGTCTTCAACACTAAAAATATTAAATTTGAAGGCAAATCAACTTCGTGGCCAGTTGCCGCATAATATCACGGAAGATTGTGCATTTGAGGCATTGGATTTCAGCTACAATTTGATTGAAGGGCAACTGCCGGCATCATTAGTAGCTTGCAAAAACTTGGTAGTACTTGACGTTGAGAACAATCAAATTGGAGGTCATTTCCCATGTTGGATGCATGTTCTTCCTAAACTCCAAGTCCTTGTCTTGAAGTCCAATAAGTTCTTTGGACAATTGGGGCCTACTCTTGCCAACGACGAAGGAAAGTGTGAATTTCAACAACTCCGCATTCTTGATGTATCTTCAAACAACTTCTCAGGCATATTGCCTGAGAAATGGTTTAGGAAGCTAAAATCCATGATGACAGTCTCTGCTAACAAGACATTGATCATGAAAGATGGAGAAATGTATGGTGTATTTAACAATATGACATATCTTTTTACTACTACAGTTACATATAAAGGACTTTACATGACATTTACTAAAATCTTAGAGGCCCTTGTATTAATTGATGTCTCGAATAATAAATTCTATGGAAGCATTCCTGAATCTATTGGGGTACTTGGTGTGCTCACAGGTCTCAATATGTCACATAATGCTCTTACAGGACCAATTCCCAACCAGCTTGCTAATCTGCATGAAATTGAGTCTTTGGACCTCTCTTCAAATAAGCTTTCCGGGGAGATCCCTCAAAAAATAGCATCATTGAACTTCCTGTCCACTTTGAACCTGTCCAACAATATGCTGGAGGGAAGAATACCAGAATCACCTCATTTCTCATCATTCCCCAATAGTTCATTTATACAAAATGCTGGTTTGTGTGGGCCTCCTTTGTCCAAAGAATGCAACGATAAATCAACATTGGATGTAGTGTCACACCCTTCCAAGAAGAAATCTGTAGACATTATGCTATTTCTCTTTGTTGGATTGGGTTTTGGCGTTGGGTTTGCTATTGCAGTAGTAGTGACATGGAAACCTTGCATCGGCAAATAATCTTGAGGGGATCCAACCTTTTTTATATATTCAGGGCTCTATTTCCCCTTCTAATTTGAGCTGTAAATAGTGGCTAGGCTGTCTGATTTGTAATACCATGTGCGCCTTGCACGTATAATACCTTTTTCCTCATCTTGCATCCAATAGTATTTTTTTCTGTCTGAGTATTACTTAATTATGAAAATTGGGTTAAAACTGTATGTTTGAGTAACACTTGCAACACAATTGTAATCAGGGCTGTGTTATTGCTAGTACGAGTAGTGCAATACAAACCTGAATGTTGTGTATGCACTAAATTAGCTAAGAAATATGTCGGAACAAAAAACTAAAGCTAAGTACAAGCTGAGGTCATCCAAGAACAATACACAAACAAGACTTAATAGACGGCATAAGCAGCATAACAATTGAACAACAAAACACAATTCAAAAATAAACTCTAAATTTATGTGAGTATTTATAAAGTATCAGTTCTACATATATCTAAAAACTAAAAAGTCATCACATATCAGGTCACATGTTGAAACCAATCCAGTCAAAAGAAAAATAAAACACGTTGAAACCAATACGCTAATACCACCAGAAAAATTAGCTAACACTGCGACACTAGCATGCATTCCTGGAATTGTAATTTCAAAACATGGGTTCATTGATACTCAAAAAGAACTACTGAATTACTCCACACTAACCTGTGCGATGCGGCTGATGAAAGAGCCATTCCATCAAACACCTGGTGGACAGGGAGGTGACAGGGACGGCAAGAGGCCGGCTGGCGCACACCTCCTGCCCTGCGACATCCCCATGGTGGCCGCATTGACTGCCGACTGGTCACCCAATTTCACTCCACCACGATGATCTCATGCTCAAACCCCGTGCACCCATTCCGGCGAGGTCCAACCGGTGGCGGGATTGGTGTGTACGGCTACGGCCTTTGGTGGTGGTGGTGGTGGGGGGGGGGGGGGGGGGGGGGGGGGACGGGATGGGACTGGGAATCCGGAATACTCGGGTGGAATGAGGCGGAGGAGGGGACGAAGAGGTGAGAAACTCTCGCGCAGCTTGGTGGCGGCGGCCGGCGGCCGGCGGCGGCAGCCACGGAGGGCCGCGTGCGCGTCGTGCAGACAGAGGTCGGTCGAGAGCATGACGTCATCTGACAACCGCGCTCGCCACGAGGAGGGTGGCCGGGAGTTGCCCCATCTCAGCCGCCACCGCCTCCGATCCGTCGCGGCACAGCTTCAATTCGTGGGGCGTCGCCGGCCGGGAAGCAGCCGGTGCCGGACATGGCCGCGCCGGTGAAGACAGGTGGCATCACGGCCCATGTCTCTCCTACCCGTGCGAGATTACAGGTTTTGTATGGGCCTCAGACATCTGGCCCAACAAGGGTCCGACTCGTTCGCCAATTTTCGAAATAGTAACTTCTTCTGGTATCTGAATAAGCAAATTACGTACGTACTCAAAATTCAAAATTTAAGGTATGGTTAAATATAGCATGGTGTTCCAAACTAGTTAGTGATTCTTAATTTCTCGTATATATTACGATGCTTGTAACAACAAAACCATAATTATAGAAAATTACATTCAAATCTCAGTTCAACAGTATTATTTTTTATCCAATAAAATTTAATTTATATTAGATTTATTGTTCATGAGATATTACCAGGGTTGAATTAATATTTATGCACACCTTGTATTTTTTGGGAAAGAGGGTACAAATGGTTGACTGTAAACCCCATGTTTTCTTAATCGAAAATTACATCAAGTTTGATTTGCAGCAAACTAATAAAATCATAAAAAAATTACAACACAATCACACAAGAACAACAAAAATCAAAACAGAAACACAAAAGAACCATGTATCCACCATCCAATTAGAATTCCATGCCTCCCGATATGATGAAACATGCGCGCAAGTGTGCAAGTGTAAGTGTCACAAATGCAGACACATTCATTCATATGGTAGATTTATTTCCAATTTATCGGGAAGATTGGAGCCTTTTACACCGTTGTTAAGATTGAAAGCCGATCAGCAATTTACTTGGGGGGGCAGGACAACAGAAAGCTTTGGATAACATCAAGGAATATCTTAGTTCCCCACCAGTTTTAATTCCTCCACAAAAAGGAATACCTTTCAGGTTATATTTGTCGGCTGGTGACAAGTCGATTGGTTCGGTGTTGATTCAGGAGCTTGAAGGAAAAGAGAGGGCAGTGTTCTATTTGAGTCGTCGGCTCTTGGATGCAGAAACAAGGTATTCTCCCGTGGAAAAATTGTGCTTGTGTTTATATTTCTCTTGCACTAAGTTACGGCATTATCTATTGTCCAACGAATGTACCGTGGTTTGTAAAGCCGATGTGATCAAGTACATGCTATCTGCTCCGATTTTAAAAGGGAGAGTTGGCAAGTGGATATTTTCCTTGACGGAGTTTGATCTTCGGTACGAGTCACCAAAGGCGACTATGGGACAGGCTATAGCCGATTTTATTGTGGATCATCGTGACGATTCAATCGGCTTGGTTGACATTATGCCTTGGACATTATTCTTTGATGGATCTGTATGCACTCATGGTTGTGGTATCGGCTTGGTTATAATTTCCCCTTGGGGGGCAAGCTTTGAATTTTCTTATGCTATTAAACATCATGTAACTAATAATCAGGCTGAGTATGAGGCAATTTTAAAAGGGTTACAGTTGCTTCAGGAAGTTGAGGCCGATGCTATTGAAATTATGGGTGATTCGTTGTTGGTGATCAGTCAGTTGGCAGGAGAATATGAGTGCAAGGACGATGCGTTAATGATTTACCACGAAAAATGCCGAGAGTTGATGGATGAGTTTCGGCTGGTGACTTTGAAGCATATATCTCGAGAACAGAATATAGAGGCTAATGACTTAGCTCAAGGAGCATCGGGATACAAGCCGATGACAAAGGACATTGAGATAGAAATTGCTATGGTTACAGCCGATGATTGGAGATATGATGTGTTTCAATACTTGCAGAATCCTTCTCAATCGGCTTCACGGAAATTGCGTTATAAGGCTTTAAAATATACCTTGTTGGATGATGAGCTCTATTATCGGACGATTGATGGGGTGTTGCTTAAATGTTTAAGTGCTGATCAGGCAAAAGTTGCAATCAGTGAGGTTCATGAAGGGATATGTGGTACTCATCAATCGGCTCATAAAATGAAGTGGTTGCTTCGACGTGCCGGGTATTTTTGGCCGCCAATGCTGGAGGATTGTTTCAGATATTATAAAGGCTGTCAAGATTGTCAGAAGTTTGGAGCGATCCAGAGAGCACCGGCCATAATCCTCTTATCAAGCCATGGCGTTTTAGAGGTTGGGGAATTGATATAATCGGTATGATTAATCCACCATCGAGCAAAGGGCACAAGTTTATATTGGTGGCAACCGATTATTTTACCAAGTGGGTAGAGGCAATTCCCTTAAAGAAAGTTGATTCTGGGGATGCTATACAATTTGTTCAAGAGCATATAATCTATCGATTTGGTATTCCTCAAACTATTACGACTGATCAAGGTTCAGTTTTTGTATCTGATGAGTTTGTTCAGTTTGCCGATAGCATGGGAATTAAATTGTTGAATTCTTCATCGTATTATGCGCAAGCTAATGGGCAAGCCGAGGCATCTAATAAGAGCTTGATGAAGTTGGTTAAGAGGAAAATTTCTGATTATCCTCGGCAATGGCATACTCGGTTAGCTGAGGCATTATGGTCTTTATCGGATGGCTTGGCACGGATCGATACAGGTTCCTTCTTATAAACTTGTTTATGGTCATGAGGCCGTTTTACCATGGGAGGTTAGAATCGGCTCAACAAGGACGGGGTTGCAAGATACTTTAACAGCCGATGAGTATTATAACCTCATGTTCGATGAGAGGGAAGATCTGGTTCAATCACGATTACGAGCCCTTGCAAAGGTTACTCAGGATAAGGAGCGGGTTGCCCGACATTATAATAAGAAAGTAGTGCCCAAAGATTTTTCAGAAGGTGAACTTGTATGGAAGTTGATTTTGCCGATTGGGACTCGCGATAGCAAATTCGGCAAGTGGTCGCCGAATTGGGAAGGACCGTTCCAGATTCATAAGGTGGTGTCTAAGGGAGCTTACATGCTGCAAGGACTCGACGGAGAAGTTTATGGTAGAGCGCTGAATGGAAAGTACTTGAAGAAATATTACCTAAGCGTTTGGGTTGACGCATGATCGACTGATGTTGCCGATGCATGATAGCCGATGTGTGTACATCGCCTTGAGATGGCCGATATGGTTCTATCGCCCTTAGTCGTTTTATTGTAATCGGCTATGGTTTGCCGATGGGCAATGGCCGATATGATTATATCGCCCTTAGTTGTTTTTATAATTTTATCAATGTTTTTGGCATTGCAAAATTAGGGGGGCTCATACATGAAAAAGTTGCAAATTTTTGAGCAAATTGTTGAGCATATTTGGGAAATATGTTAATCGGCACAAGGATTACAAACAGATGGCACAGTTACTAGAATATATTAGTCGATTACAAAAATTTTCTAATGTCCATTACATCAAAGGTCACCGAGACAAATATTTCTGGATGGCCGATATAGCCCTTTGCCTGATTTGATTTACTTCTTCTATGGCTTGGGCGTCTTGAGCATCAGTTCCAGGGATAACCTTCAAAGATTTGGTCATGTCAGCAACATTCCTGATAGCCGATTTTAGCTTTGCCTTCTGTTCTTCAACGGCTTGCGGGAGATCGGCTAGCTTCTTGTACTCCATATCCAGTTCAGCATTGCATTCTTGGAGTTGTGCCATGAGATCAATCTTGCGAGCTTCAAGCCGATCGATGTTTGATTTGATCAGGCCCTCAGATAACTCATCAAGCTTGGATTTCTCTGCATGCACAAGCCGCCGATTATGCTGAATTGTGGCTTCGATCTCTTTGCGCTCCCGACGATCGGCTAACCTTTGCCTGGCCTTTTCCAACTTGAATTGATGCTGCTCAAGGTAGACAGCTGGAGTGAGGGTGTCGGCTAACTCATCTGGGAGAAGAGCTTGGATGTCCGCAAATCTTGCACGGATTGGTCCACAGTTGGTCACCAGGTTGTCTAGTGATGCCTCTAGCCGATGAGAGATGTCTTCAAGTGTTCTCTTTACATCATCAGGCAGAAGAGTTGTTGCTTTGCTGGTGGTATCTTCCTCCGTTTCGTCGAAGTAATCTTGGATATCAAAAGAGAACAGATCGGCTAAAACCTGCAAAAGATAATATCATGGATGGTTAAAGATCAAGACATAACTGGCCGATATTAAATATATGTTCACAAAACTTACTGGAACAGCAGGGGCAGCTGGTTGTTCTTCTTCTTCGACGTGATGGCTGTCTGCAGCCGATGGAGTACAAGCACCTGATGGCTGTACAGGAGAGGAAGAAGGAGGAGGAGGCTGCAAAAAGGGCAGGTGTTAGACATAATTGGCCCAGAACTGTTAATGAGGGGATTGAAAGTATCTTACTGTTGGAGCTGGTTTTAGGGTTGACATAGCCGATTTCTTCCTCACAGCAGTCTTCTTTTTCTGTAGTTACTGAAAATATGAGGAATCGGCTGTAGGGTAAAATGATTACAAAATCAAGAAAAGCTGTTTCCCCTTAAGAAGTGGACTGGAGTAGAAGGAGTTGGAGGGATCTGCTTGGGTGAGGCCGATGGTGTTTTCTCTGTGTCGCTTATCTCGGCTGCAGCTTGATCAACATCATCCCCAATTACCTCCTCGTCCAGAGCTTGTTCGATGGATGGATCTAGGGCAGGCAGGTCATCGGCCGGTGTAGTCTTCTTCGGCTTGGTTTTCTTCTTTAGAGCTAGGGCTAAAACATCTGCAGCCGATGATCTGGTTTTGCGTTTCTTGCCGGCATCGGCTGGTTGTCTGATAAGCCCTTGAAGAAGTGCTGAAGGCTTGGGGGCATTGTAGCCGATGGCAGAAGGAGATGGCCCACCTCCATTTGGAATTAAACTCGGGGCGTACTTAATATCCTTGCCACTATTGCTCCGGCGAGGAGGAGAAGATTCTGTTGTCTGCAAATCAGAAGAAAAGTTAGTCAAGGATTCAAATCGGCTGTCGGCTATTCAAGCAAGATTGATGAAGTAAAGATTTACCTGAGGGATAGCATCAGGGAATAGGTCTGTCATATACATGGAAGCCAATTGATGGAATACATGTAGCTTCCATTCACCCCACCATTTGTCAAATGCCCGGCTCCTGAACCTTGCCAACTTTATGTTTTCAATGCTGCCTAATGGGGGTCCAGGGATGTTTAGTAGCCGATCCATCATCAAGGTTGAAGAGATATCGCCTCTGCACTGGATCTTGTCGGTAAAGTACAGGCCGATTGGCAGTTGTCCCATTCCAAGTTGTCTAGCCGATGACATTGGATGATAGAACTCATAAGAGACTTGAATGTTTCTTCTTGATGGATGCCGACAGGAAGGATGCACGGGCTGATAGCAGTAGTGAAGACTTCTCGAGAGTGTTGGAATTTTTCATGATTGATGTCTTCAAATCTGAAATCGGCTGGTAGTTCAAAGTCCATTGAATCGGCGTAGAAGAACCAAACTCGAGCGTCTTTCTGAAATCCATCATAAAGACTGAAGAACCAGTCCTTCAGAAGTTCAGCCGATAGCTTTGCTCCCACATCAGCTGGTGTAGATGCGTACTCTCCGTATGACATACATCTGCGATGGGTGCGTTCTTCTTCATCATCTTCCACAATCGGCTCCAATCTTGGAAATTCAGCTTCTGTTACAGATGGCCGATTGACGACTTTCATAACTACCAGATTCAGCCAGGATTGCAGTAGCCACCATGGTCCGCCTGCCCCAACTACTGAGCCGATAATTATCTTGGCCGATGCATTATTCAACATCTGGTATAAATAGCCGAGAAGAATCTTGCCCAGAGGAAATTGCTTCTTTGATTCTAGGGCTTCGGCTAAGAATTGCCAGTTGGTTGTAGGGCCACAGCTTGACCCACAGAAAAGGAATTTTTCTAGCCACATCAATAGGAAGGCTACATGCTCTCTTGGGGTAATTGGTCCTTTGCCCATGTACGTTGCAATGTACCCTGACCAGCCGCCAATGCTCTTAGTCTTGAACTCAAAAGTGTTCTTGGTATTCAAGTTCATGGGGTTGGCCGACGAGGTTACATCTAGACCGGTGAGCATAGTGATATCCAGCAGAGTTGGGGTCATCGGCCCTTGATTGAAGAGGAAGGCATTAAGGGTGTTGGACCAGAAATAGGTGGCAGCAGCTATTAGGGGTTCGTCCTTGGCCGAATTTGCTATTGTAAGAGCTAGGGCCTGGCTGATTCCAATTTCATCCCAATGGGCTTGTTTGCTAGCCGACATCCGTTTGTACCATGCAGGCCAGCTTTTCTCAAGAGAAGGCCAAGATTTAAAGGTGTTTTTCCAATGGCTCATGTTTGGGTTGGCCGACCTGAAGGGGATTCTGTTGGTTTCGGCTATAATGAACTCAGAAGGGTCAAGATTGCCGATTGGACCAAGGAAATATTGTTGATCATGCAACAAACTGGGAACTGCAACTAGATTGGAGAGATGCTACAAATCCAAAGCGGCCGAGAAAGGAAAGCAATATAAGACAAGAGAAATCGATCTGCCACTAAGGGAAAGGGATCTAGACAGTGGATACAAACCTCTGCGTACTCGGCCGATGATGTAGCAGGCGGGTTGATTGATGGTGCAGCGGACGGACTGGCGGAAGTCGACATCGCCGCGGATCGAGATCTGGCCGAGCGAGATCGCCTGGAAATCGCTTTGCGCGTCGGGGAAATCGCCGGAGAGAGAGGAGATGGAGTTTGCTTGAGCGGTGAAAATGGAAGTCACGGTGTGAAGATCCTTGAGGGCAACGGTCGGTATTTAAAGTACTGCGTAATGGCTAGAAAATGGCAAGTGCGATGTTTACTCGTACTCGGTGTATGACAAGTCCGAAACATAACCAAATATTCCGGACTTGGGGGGCATGTGTTAACAACCAAATTTGGTAGAATCAGCATCGAGGAAGAAGATTAGATCGAAGCGGAATCCAAGACGAAGATCGTTTCAGAAACAGAGCAAGAATCGGCTAGAGTCCAAATCGGCTACGATCAGATCGGCTGAGTCCGAGTTAGATAAGGATAGCCGATACAGCCGATTCCGACAACACGACTCGGTGTACGTCATCGAGTTGAGTTGATGTGCTTTACGGTGATTGCCACGCAGGGATAGAGTCCTAAAGAGGCAATTGTATCTATTAATTAGGATATTCTATGTAATTTCCTTAGAGATATGTTTGGGTAAAAGTCTGTCGTAAAGACTTATGGTATCTTAGAGTTTGTTAGAGATAATAGCCGTGTCCGGTATGGACACATCTTGTAATTCTCGGGTATAAATAGACCCCGAGCCTCATGTAATCAATTAACACACACGTTCAACACAATTCGGTGCATCGCCACCCTTTTTGCTTTAGTTTTATTTCGATGAGTTCTTACTTTCGGGTTAAGCTGCATCGGTTTCGATCTTCAACAAGAGGTAAAACTTGTAATGGCGGCTTGTGTTCTCGGGATTAGTGCTTC
Organism: Oryza meridionalis; assembly: GCA_000338895.3. NCBI lineage: Eukaryota > Viridiplantae > Streptophyta > Magnoliopsida > Poales > Poaceae > Oryza > Oryza meridionalis. The sequence continues at coordinate 3,007,180 of CM002524.2, forward strand.
CATCTTTATGACACTCTAATCTTGTTTTTGTAATCCGTCGAGTTATCATATATCTTATATAATCTCTAACAATATCGTTATCTAACCTACAATCGGCCAGCATCTGTCAGTAGATTACAGCCGATTAGGTTAAATATCGACGTTGATTTAGATTATATAGGGTATCTACCACTCTACGAAACTTCCAGCGGCTTGATTGTCTAGATATTGTTCTTCTTTTCATACTTAATACTGCATCAGTTGAATTTGATCTATTAAGTCGTGCTTAGAATATCAATCTCTAGCCTGCCTTCTGGTTGCCGATTAGAGTAGTATTGGGGTTTCAGCCGATCTTACCTGATTTAACTATCTTTATTCCATATGCATGATTGATATGTTAAATCCGCCCTTTACATTAAGATCTTGTTACATTCAAGTATATTAGGCTTTTGCTCGATATATTTTACTTGTTTTAATATCTTAATATAGAGTGGTATCAGAGTATTAGCCGATACACGCTAGATCTATCTGATCGGCTATGCTATGAACGTATATAGTTCTATTATTAATATATATTTCGATCTAACTGATTTATACTGTCTCGGCATGATGTCCGATCTATCCCAATCACTTGATTTAAGTATATGTCGATATAGGGAGTATATATTGTTAATGTCTACAGCCGATCGAGTAGATTTAGTTTACCCTTATCTATTCATGACTGCCGATCGATGCATATATGACATCGGCTCAAAGATAAATGATATGTCATCGGCACCTAGCCGATTGGCTATCATTTATAGGATTAACTGCGGTTTCTTTGTATCTATTTCTTGTTGATTGCAGGATCAAATCAACTGGTACGCTCATACGCTCAAAGGCGAGTTTTGGACCTGCACTGGAGTTAAGCAGATCTCTCAGGCCGCCGTGTTCGATTTTCACGTCAACAGTCAGTAGCTACATTATTCTCCATACAGATAGGTTTTGCTATTTTACATGTGATAGATTTTTGGGCTTCTATTTTTCGATATGTTGTTCATAGGATTTTGCATCAAGATTCGTGTTTATGTAGTTCTAACTTGCAATTACACTTATTTATGTAGTACGTTTCGTGTAGTATTAAAGTAACATGACGTCTTTTCTTTTTAGGGCCTGAAACTAACGGAAAGAAAACGAGTGTATTTTTCTCATTGTTTGTAGAAAGAAGTCACATAGGCGCTATGTCAGTTAAAATTGAGGAACTTCGTTTGCACTTGTTTTGGAAGTTGGAGGATGCGTTCTATCTATCTGGTTTTCGGTCGAGGGACGATTTTGTAATTCGGTGATAAGATGAGGGATCTCCGCTGAACTTTTTCCACATCGAAATTACAGTTTGTATAGGCCTCAGACATCTGGCCCAACAAGGGTCCGACTCATTCGCCAATTTTCGAAATATGTAACCTCTTGTATCTGACTAAGCAAATTACATACGTACTCAAAATTCAAAATTTAAGGTATACTTAAATTTAGCATGGTTTTCCAAAATATTTAGTCCTATACATTATGATGCTTGCAACAACAAAGCCATAATTATAGAAAATTACATTCAAATCTCAGTTCAACGGTATTATTTTTATCACATAAAATTTAATTTATATTAGATTTATGGTTCGTGAGTTATTACTAGGGTTGAATTAATATGTATGCACACCTTGTATTTTTCGAAAGAGGGTACAAATGATTAACTGAAAATCACATCAAGTTTTCTTAATCGAAAATTACATCAAGTTTGAGTTGCAGCAAACTAATAAAATCATAAAAAAATTACAACAGAATCACACAAGAGCAACAACAATTAAAACAGAAACACAAAAGAACCATATATCCACCGTCCAATTAGAACTCCATGCCTCCCAAATTGATGAAACGCGCAAGTGTGCAAATGTAAGTGTCACAAATGCAGGCACATTCATAAGTAGCCTAGTGCTTAGGAGGGCAGATCGCCGGCCGGAAAGCGAGTGGGCCAGTGGCGTACATGACGTTATAGTAGCCATGGTCGGCCCACCATTTGCCCTCGTCACGGAGCGGCGCACCCTCGATGCTAGAGTAGTTGATGTTTGTGGGGTTATTGCATTCGAAGTACGGCGACGCCCGAAGCCGCACATAGCACGCCTTGCGCGGATCGCCCATGTAGAAGTCGGAGACTTTGGTCTCATCGAGCTCCGCGAGGAAGTAGCCGTTATCGTTGGCGATGGCCCGACGGCACCTCACCATGACGCGATTCTTGGCGTCGTGGCAGATGACGGACACTTCCGCCTTAGGCAGCGGCTTCGCGCCTTCGAGGCTGTGTGTGTTCCTTTGCGCGCAGCTCTGGCAATACACCATACCCTCCACCTTCACCAGCAGCTTGTCGCTGTGGGCCGGCGGGGTGTACTGCTGCTGCGGCGGCGGTGGCGGCGATGGTGATGGTGTGGTGTAGCCATAGTTTGCAGTGGCACCGGCGGCCAGGAGGGACACGAGGATCGCGAGAGGAAGCTGGAAGGCAGCCATTGCTCGGAGCTAGCTTGCTGTGCTCCGTGCTCGACTGAGATGTTCTGTTTGAAGTTTTGGCTGTGTCGAAATGTAGAGAGGCGTGTGGATTATATACTGCATGTCATGGACTAAACGTGCGGACATGTAGATGGAAACTAACTGTCTTGATTTTGGATGAAGATCACATTTTATTTTTTGTTATTCGATTCTGACAATATATAATGATTAACCCGCCAAAGAAATGATAGCATGTAATCATTGATCAGTAAGACACTTTGAATAGAAGAAATCGCATGCTCATGATCTCATCTGCCTGGTGATTAGTTAAAAAATTGCAGACGATAAAGAATATTCAGGATGAAGATATGCAGATTTGTCAGAACATGCAGCCCGTGTCTGTCCTTAACGGCACTGAAATACCAGGTTCTCCATATAGGCAGATGATTTTTTGCCGATAGAGCTACATTATTTATGTTAGTACTCTGAAAAGGTGTAGGCATCTCATTTCCTATGTAAAATATACGGTTCAGGTAGTACATGTCGTCTTTTTTCTTTTTCTTTGGGTTTGAAACTCTCTGAAAGAAAAGGAGGTGCATTTTTCTTTGTACAAACAAGAGCTTTAAAGCCAAATTACTATATCCAAAACAGGTCAGCATTTTACATGCGGCGGATCGATCTAGCCGACACGGCATGACGCACGGCGTTATCTCCATTGTCACCGTGTGGCTGTTCCATCTGCTGGCAAGGAGTCCATGGCTCTTGGATCTAGCGCGAATTGGTTTGTCAAGCGGTGTGCATGTCAATGAAGGCCAATGGATGTAGTCGTCGCGGCAACACCGCTACTCCCTGTCGATCTCATCCATTATCACTGTATGGCTACATCTGGAATTTATTTTCCTTAGTTCAGTCGGTCTCATCTTTAGAAAGGATGGTTTGGTGTATGATCAATCTGTACTGGGGATGCTTTCCCTAATCTCTGTCTTTGCTATATAATAAAATGAGTACTTTTCAAAAAAAAAAAGCGCGAATCTGGCCTCCACGCGTAGCGGATCCGGGTGGTTGAATGTGAAGACGCAAGCCACTTCCGCTACTGCTCTCTTCTATCATCTTTGTCTCACTTTGCACTGCCCCTGTTGACCTTCTGTTAGGGCCTAGGGATGGGCAAAATAAATCAGAATCGAACCGAACTATTCAAGACAAAAATGGAAAACACACGTTGCTAAATCTGACTAACCAAATTTAGTTGGTCGATTCGGTAAGTAAGCTCGATTAACCAAAATACCCTCAAAACCGAAATTCCAGAAAAAGACCAACAAACAACCCACAAGTGAACAAAAAGAAGTACTGAGTTTTCTCTCTATTCCCTAACTACCCTTCCCCACTCAACCATCCCAGTCATCAACCGCCACGATACCATCGAGCCATTGATGGCATCGACAACACCACACCACATCGTCCTGCCACGTTATCGTGCCATTCCCCACATTATCCTGTTGTGTTTTCCTACCACTCTATCATAGTTTCGTGCTCTATATCATGCTGCTCTGCTTCTATACAGGGTTCAATCTTTCGTTTTTGGTATTTGTATCGGGGTACCGATATGGCGAAATTTCTGGAAATTTCGTTCCGAAATTTTCAACATGTTGAACAAAATTTAGTTAAATTTAAAAAAATATTACCCAAAATCCCGAAAAATTAAAAATTTTGGCAAAAATAATATCGTTTCGGCGGGGTCCGAAATTTCGGAAAATTCAGTCCGAAGTTTCTAACCCTGCTTCAATTTGGCAGCGCCTCCTCAAGTAGAGATCTGGCGGCACCCGCAAGATAGAGATATCTAGTGGTAGGAGTCCTAACAAAGAAGGGCACTGGCGTGGGCAAAAAGGCAAAGGAGAGAAACATACGAACGCTGGTGAAAGATGGATGACTATTTTTTTCTTGATTTTTATGATTACTCCGATCTTTTTTGTCTGAAATTATCGATTACTTTCAGTCATGATAGAGAGCGAGGCCGCATTGCTTGGTCTTGGCCTTTTTGTAATGCATGTCGGTTTTTATTTGTTAGATGACCAAAATTTCTCCATAGACTGGAAATAGAGACCCACCTAACTACCACCCCCGCGTAAGGTATCCAGCATATATATTAGTCCGGGGGAACTTGGTGTTCGGTTGTTGGGTTATCCAAATGTGACCACTCTAATCTCACTAATTCACGTAGAGATTTACCCAAGTTTGGGCCTCCCAAATAATAGCAGCCCTACTCTGCTTTGATGTGTTTCGCAAGTATTGAAATAACGCTACAATAGAGCGGTAGAGTGTACATGAGTGTGAATGGTTGGTGTTCTGCAGATCCCATTCCTGACAGAGGTCATGAATCTCCTTATATATGCTTGGCCCACTTGGGGCCCTAACATCGTCAACTATACAAGCATCAGCTATTAAATATGTACATACACACGATTGAATGAAAACCACATCAAAGTTTTCTTGATCGAAAATTACATCAAGTTTGATTTGAAATAAATTAATTAATAAAATAAAAACAAATTTACAACAAATATCACATAATAGCAACAATAATTAAAACGGAAACACAAAAGAAAACCGTATCCATCATACAAATTAAATTCGTGCATCCGAGAGTTATAAAAAGTGTGTGTGTAAGCTTTAGAAATGTAGGCACAAGCACGAAGCACTCTTAGTGGTGCTTGGGAGGGCAGATCGCCGGCCGGAAAGCGAGCGGGCCAGTGGCGTACATAACATTATAGTAGTCATGGTCAGCCCACCGCTTGCCCTCGTCACGGAGCGGCGCACCCTCAATGCTAGAGTAGTTGATGTTTGTGGGGTTGTTGCATTCGAAATCCGGCGAGGCCCGAAGCCGCACATAGCACGCCTTGCGCGGATCGCCCATGTAGAAGTCGGAGACTTTGGTCTCATCGAGCTCCGCGAGGAAGTAGCCGTTATCGTTGGCGACTGCCTGACGGCACCTCACCATGACATGATTCTTGGCGTCGTGGCAGATGACGGACACCTCCGCCTTAGGCAACGGCTTCGCGCCTTCGAGGCTGTGTGTGTTCTTTTGAGCGCAACTCTGGCAGTACACCATACCCTCCACCTTCACTAGCAGCTTGTTGGTGTGGGCCGGCGGGGTGTACTGCTGCTGCGGCGGTGGCGGCGGCGGTGGTGGTGTGGTGTAGCCATAGTTTGCGGTGGCGCCGGCGGCCAGGAGGGACACGAACACGAGGATCGCGAGAGGATGGAAGGCAGCCATTGCTCTGAGCTAGCTTGCTGTGCTCCGTGCTCGACTGATGAGATGTTTTGTTTTGAAGCTTTGACTGTGTCGAAACGTAGAGACGCGTGTGGGTTATATACTGCATGCCATGGACTAAACGTGCAGACATGTAGATGGAAATTAAGCTTGATTTTGGATTAAGATCACATTTTATTTTTTGTTATTCGATTCTGACAATATATGATGATTAGCCCGGCGAAAGAAATGATAACATGTAACGATTGATCTGTAAGGCACTTTTAAGAGAAGAAATCACATGCTCATGATCTGCTTGGTGATTAGTTAAGAATTTGTAGACTATAATTGTATAAAGAATATTCAGGATGAAGATATATATGCAGATTTGTCAGAACGTGCTGCTCGTGTCTGTCCCTAACGGCACTGCAATACCATGGTGGGCAGATGATTTTTTTGCCAATAGGGCTACCACTAGTACAAAAGTGATTTTTTTTCTCACGGCTCAAGAGAGATTTTCGCGTATGGTAGGGCAGTCCACACACACTAAAAGATCTGCGAAAATAGCTATTTTTACGTGCGGGAGTTTGAGAGAGTGAGAGAGTAGTATGTGGAGAAGAGGAGGTGAGAGACAGAAGAGAAGATGAGGATGGCCTGAAAAAAATGTAAGTGCTAGGAGGGAAAAGAGAAGATAACTTAAACTACTGGGCGGACCTTTAAGATGGCCGTCTACAAAAATATATTTTTCCCGTGCGGCCTCTTAAAATATCCATCTAGAAAAATAACCTTATTTTTCCGTGCGGCTACTTAATAGGATCGTCTGTAAAAATGTGAGTCAATTTTTGCAGACACGGATACTTGGTCCACCTACAATCTATTGAGGTGGTCATCCATGAAAATTATTTTTAAGTAGTGATTATTTATGTTGGTAACTACATTATTCTCCATACAGATAGGTTTTGCTATTTTACTTGTGACAGATTTTTAGGCTTCTGCTTTTTTATATTTTGTTTATAGGATTTTGCATCAAGATTCGTGTTTATGTAATTTTAACTTGCAATTACACTCATTTATTTAGTACATTTCATGTAGTATTGTTAACAACCAAATTTGGTAACATCAGCATCAAGAAAGAAAATTAGATCGAAGCAAAGTCGGAGGCGGAGATTGAGTTCGGAAACAGAGCAGGAATCGGCTGGAGTCCAAATCGGCTATGATTGGGATCGGCTGGGTCTGAGTCGGACTAGGTAAGCCGATACAGCCGATTCCGACAATGCAGCTTGATGTATGATATCGGGTTAGATTGAGGTGCTTCAAGGTGATCGCCGCACATGGATAGAGTTCTGAGAAGGCAATTGTATCTATTAATTAGGGTGTTTTATGTAATCTCCTTAGAGATACGATTGGACAAAAGTCTGCCGCAAAGACTTATGGTATCTTAGAGTTTGCTAGAGATAGTAGTCGTGTCCGTTATGGACATATCTTGTAATTCTCGGGTATAAATAGACCCGAGCCCTATGTAATTGATAACACACGTTCAATACAATCTCGGCGCATCGCCACCCTTTTGCTTTAGTTTTATTTCGACGAGTTCTTGCTTTCAGGTTGAGCTGCATCGGTTTCGATCTTCAACAAGAGGTAAAACTTGTTATGACGACTTGTGTTCTCAGGATTAGTGCTTCCATCTTTATGATACTCTGATCTCGTTTATGTAATTCGTCGAGTTATCATATATCTTACATAATCTCTGGCAATACCGCTATCTAATGTACAATCGGCCAACATCTGTCTGTAGAGGGCAGCCGATTAGGTTAGATATCGATGTTGACTTAGATTGTATAAGGTATCTACCACTCTAGGAAACTTCTAGCAGCTTGATTGTCTAGATATTGTTTATCTTTTCATACTTAATGCTGCATCAGTTGAGTTTGATCTATTAAGTCGTGCTTAGAATATTAATCTCTAGCCTGCCTTCTGGTTGCCGATTAGGGTAGCATCGGAGTTTCAGCCGACCTTATCTGGTTTAACTATATTTGCTCTATATGCTTTATTGACATATTAAATCTGCCATTTATGTCAAGATATTGTTGTATCTAGGTATATTAGGTCTTTGTTTGATATATTATACCTATTTTAATATCCTGATATAGAGTAGTATCGGAGTATTAGCCGATACATGCTAAATCTATTTGATCGGCTATGCTATAAACATATATAGCTCTGTTATTAATATATATTTTGATTTAAGTGATTTATACTGTCTCGGCATGACGACCGATCTATCCCAATCACTTGATTTAAGTATATATCGATATAAGAACTATATATTGGAAATATCTACAGCCGATCGAATAGATTTAGTTCTTTATTGTCTATTTACAACTGCCGATCGATTCACATATGACATCGGCTCAAAGATAAATGATATGTCATCGGCACCTAGCCGATCGACTATCATTTATAGATTTAACCACGGTTTCTTTGCCTTTATTTCTTGTTGATTACAGGATCAAATCAACTGGCACGCTAGCACACCCGAAGGCGAGCTTTGGACCTGCACTGGAGTTAAGCAGATCTCCCAGGCCTCGTGTTTTCTGTCAACACGCTTTTGGCACGCCCGGTGAGACTCTAAGAAGCCAGCTAACAATCTTCTCTCATGGCCGAAAAACAACCACCACCACCATCTAGCCCAGGCTCTGTTAAGGAAAAGATGCTGAAATTAGGGTTGACTGAAGTCAATGAAGAAAACGTCATGCCGATCAATCCGGAAAAATTCACACCTGAGCAGAAGAAAGAGTTTGAAGCAATGTTGCAGCAAGCACGGGATCAGTTCTTGAACTCATTCATGCAGACCCGCAAGGGAACACTTGTTCAGAAATACAAAATAAAGGTGATTGCTGACGATCCTGGGACCAGCTCTTCTAAGGATGGAGATGGGAAACAAGTTCCAGACGGCTCGGCTCAGCCGAGTATCAAAGGTGCTACTGATGGATCTCTAGGAAATCAAGGCGACAATCCTCAAGGAGTGCATGGAGTTCAAGGTGATGGTGCTCAGGGGCCGCAGGGAGGAGATCTTAATCAAAATAATGATGTGGCACAGGATTTTTTCAATAACTTCCAAGATCGGGTTGATTACGCTGTGCATCATGCTTTGATCAACCAGTCTGGGGTATTAGTTAATACCTTATCAAACATGATGAAGTCAATAGCCGATAGTTCAATAGCTGAGCATCAGGCTGTAGGCCCGGTTTATTTGCAAGGAGGGGTCTTCCCAAATTATCGGCCTTTGATCACTGATGTTCAGCCATCTATTCAGGCAGTCCACTCCGTTGCGCCCACGACTCAGCCGACGGCGCCAGCGTCAACTCCCCTACCTGTTATATTAGCTATGACGCCAAGCCAGCCAATGAACCCTCGGTTGTTGACAAGGGAACAGCCACAGCATAGCGGGCAGGCTGTGAATCGGCTGACCCAAGATCAGGTTGCTGCCATGTTTCTGCCACCTCCACCTGTCATTGATCCAACACAGCAATAGCCGATTCAGCAGGTGACACCAATTCAGCAGGTTGTACAACCAGTCCAGCAACAGGTCGTGCAACCAGTGCAGCAGACACCGCCAAGACAGCAGCCTCTGCAACCGATCCAGCAAACACCACCAAGGCAGCAGCCTCTGCAGTCGATCCAACAGACTCCGTTAAGATAGCAAATCGTTCAGCCGATTCAGCACCAGGGGTCAGTAAGCGCATCGACCGGGTTCGCAGCGCTTGGTGGTCAGCCTGTACAACAGTTTGTAAACTAGGTCGTCCCAGAACATTTGGTTCACCACGTACAGCCGGACGGCACAGTAATGCCTCAGGTTGTTCCTGAGCACTTGGCGCGCAATATTCAGCCGAACCTTCATAATTACCAAGAGGGTAACTTGAGTTACCAGTATCAGCCTCCTTCCCCGCAAGCCCAATATCAGCCGGGGGATTGGCTCAACCTCAGTTTGTATCTCAGTACGGTCAGTTCGAGCCCATGCAGCAATAGCCACAAGGGGTAGCGCAGCAGCAACCGTGGGCCGATGTGATTGCTGACGTAATGAGGGCGCAGTTTGGGCTTAAACCAAAAGAGACTGGAAGCTTGTATCAGCAGCCTTACCCTGAATGGTTTGAAAGAGTCCCTCTTTCCAATCGGTTCAAGGTTCCAGATTTTTCCAAATTCTCGGGACAAGAGGGTGTGTCAACTTATGAGCATATCAGCCGATTCCTGGCTCAGTGTGGTGAGGCATCGGCTGTGGACGCTCTAAAAGTTAGGTTATTCCGGTTAATTCTATCTGGATCGGCTTTTACCTGGTTTTGTTCTTTACCATATGGTTCGATCAATAGTTGGGCCAATTTGGAGAAGCAATTCCACAGCTATTTCTACAGTGGGGTTCATGAGATGAAATTATCTGACTTGATAGCGATTAAGTAGCGGCATGATGAACCTATGCACGAGTATATTCAATGATTCAGGGAAATGAGGAACAAATGCTTCAGCTTGAGTTTAACTGATGCCCAATTAGCCGATCTGGCCTTTCAGGGTATGATTGCTCCGATTAGGGAGAAGTTCTCGTCTGAAGATTTTGGTCACATCTGATACAGAAGGTAACCCTGCATGAGCATAGGTCTGCGGAAGTTAGGAAGAGCTCTAAGAGAGTTAATCATGTTTGCCCATACATGTATGGGTCGGATGATGACGAGGATGATTCTGAAATAGCTGCAGTCGAATGGGTGAGGAATAAAAAGGTCATACCATGCCAATGGGTGAAAAGTTCTGGAAAAGAGGAGAAGTATGACTTTGATATTACTAAAGCTGACAAGATCTTTGATCTACTACTCCGAGAAAAGCAAATTCAACTTCCTGCCGGTCATACAATCCCATCGGCTGAGGAATTAGGCAAAAAGAAATATTGCAAATAGCATAATTCTGGATCTCACTCTACTAACGATTGCAAGGTTTTTAGACAGCAGATTTAGGTGGCTATTGAGGGGGGCAAGATTAGGTTTGATGATTCCAAAAAGCCGATGAAGGTCGATGGTAATCCTTTTCCTGTTAATATGGTGCATACAGGTGGCCAAACAACCGATAGGGTCCGTGCAAGGGGTTTTCAGGTGAATTCGGCTAAGATTATCAACAAATATCAGAAGAAGTATGACAAGCAACAGGAGAAGCATTATGAAGAATACGATGATGGTTTCGATCCTCATTGGGGTTGTGAGTTCTTTAGATTCTGCTGGAATAAAGGTATGAGGTTGCCATCTATTGAAAACTGCCCTGGATGCAGTGGTATTGTCGAGAGCTCAAGCCGATCATGTAATAAGGGTAATCGGCTAAGGCAGACAAGGGTTTCTGTTCATCAAAGATTGGGTCCTGTGAATCAAGAACATGGCCAAGAAGACAGTGTGGTCAGGAAGAATCAATGGTGTCCTTCTGGTATTTTCACGAAGAATCAGAAGAGGAGGGTTCAAAGATTGAGGAACAGAGAACGCCTCCAGGAGGTTGAACAAGAAATCAATCATCGGCTGAGGAAGGCAAAGCCAAGGCAGGAGTGGCGTGTTAAGAATCAGGTTCCCGTAGCCGATGATGTTGGAGCCGATGAAGCAAGGAGGTTGGCAAAAGGGAAGAGTGTTGTAGCGGCACCAATTAACATGGTCTTTACCTTGCCAGCGAATTCGGGATTGATCAAGCCGATGTCGACGAAGTGGAAGAAGAATCGGCTAAGTTGGTTCTGTCACCAGAACAGGCAGTGTTCGAGAAACCTGAGGGGACAAAGAATCGGCATCTTAAACCATTGTATATAAATGGCTATGTCAACGGGAAGCCGATGTCTAAGATGATGGTCGATGGTGGGACCGCGGTAAATTTGATGCCTTATGCCACGTTCAGAAAGTTGGGAAGAAATGCCGAGGATCTCATCAAGACAAATATGGTGCTCAAAAACTTTGGCGGCAATCCAACGGAAACCAAAGGTGTTCTGAATGTGGAGCTGACAGTCGGTAGTAAGACTATTCCTACTACGTTTTTTGTCATCGACGGGAAGGGTTCTTACAGCTTGTTGCTTGGAAGAGATTGGATTCACGCCAATTGTTGCATTCCTTTGACCATGCACCAATGTTTGATTCAGTGGCAAGGCGACAAGATAGAGACCGTGCCAGCCGACATGTCAGTTAATGTTGCCAGTGCGGATTTAGCCCTTTGGGAGATGGATGGCCTTGATTGTTTATCTGGAAAAGTCTGGGATGGAGATTTTCTAAAAGTGTCTGATTCTGATATACAGCCAATTGAAGATGAGGAGCCCAAGCTATTGTTTTGAAGGCGTCGTGGAGGGTTCAAATGTCTACACTAAGGATACTGTAGATGATCTCGATGACAAGCAAGGTCAAGGTTTCATGTCGGCCGATGATTTGGAAGAAATAGACATAGGTCCAGGCGATCGGCCAAGGCCGACATTTATTAGCAAGAACTTATCTCCAGAGTTTAGAACCAGGCTGACAGAGTTTAAAAGAGTTTAGAGATTGCTTCGCTTGGGAGTATTACGAGATGCCTGGACTCAGCCGATCGATTGTTGAACATCGGCTACCTATCAAACCAGGGGTTTGACCACGCCATCAGCCTCCAAGGAGATGTAAAGCTGACATGCTTGAACCTGTTAAGGCTGAGATTAAACGATTGTATGATGCTGGTTTTATCTGTCCTTGCCGATATGCCGAATGAGTTTCTAGTATAGTTCCAGTTATCAAAAAGAATGGCAAGGTCAGGGTGTGCATTGATTTCCGAGATCTGAATAAAGCTACACCAAAGGACGAATACCCAATGCCAGTAGCCGATTAGCTGGTTGATGCTGCATCAGGGAACAAAATTTTGAGTTTTATGGATGGGAACGCATGATATAATCAGATCTTTATGGCTGAAGAAGATATCCATAAGACGGCTTTTAGATGCCCTGGTGCAATCGGCTTATTTGAATGAGTCGTCATGACTTTCGGCTTGAAGAGTGTTGAAGCCACCTATCAAAGAGCCATGAATTACATATATCATGATTTAATCGGCTGGTTGGTTGAAGTCTACATCGATGATGTGGTTGTTAAGTCTAAAGAAATAGAGGACCACATAGCCGATTTAAGGAGAGTTTTTGAGAGAACCAGAAAATATGGCCTGGAGATGAATCCGATAAAATGTGCTTTTGGTATATCGGCTGGCCAATTTTTGGGATTTCTTGTTCATGAAAGGGGGATCGAGGTAACTCAAAGGAGTGTTAATGCGATCAAGAAGATTCAGCCTCCGGAGAATAAGACAGAATTACAACAGATGATCGACAAGATAAATTTTGTTAGAAGGTTTATTTCTAATTTGTCTGGAAGGTTAGAACCTTTTACACCATTGTTAAGATTGAAAGCCGATCAGCAGTTTACTTGGGGGGCAGGGCAGCAAAAGGCTTTGGATGATATTAAGGAATACCTTAGCTCTCCTCCTGTTTTGATTCCTCCATAGAAAGGAATACCGTTCAGGCTGTATTTATCGGCCGGTGAGAAATCGATCGGCTCAGTCTTGATTCAGGAGTTGGAAGGGAAGGAACGAGTTGTATTCTATCTCAGCCGACGGCTCTTGGATGCTGAAACTAGATATTCCCCTGTGGAGAAGTTATGCTTGTGTCTGTATTTTTCGTGTACAAGGTTGAGGCATTATCTACTATCCAACGAGTGTACCGTTATATGCAAGGCTGACGTTGTCAAGTACATGCTATCGGCTCCAATATTGAAAGGAAGGGTTGGAAAGTGGATATTTTCCTTAACCGAGTTTGATCTTCGGTATGAGTCGCCGAAGGCGATTAAGGGACAAGCTATAGCCGATTTTATTGTGGAACATCGTGATGATTCAATCGACTCGGTTGAAATAGTGCCATGGACTTTATTCTTTGATGGATCGGTGTGTACTCATGGTTGTGGTATCGGCCTGGTTATAATTTCCCCTATGGGGGCATGTATCGAGTTTGCTTATACTATTAAACCGTATGCGACTAATAATCAAGCTGAGTACGAGATAGTGCTCAAAGGGTTGCAATTACTCAAGGAAGTTGAAGCCGATACCATTGAAATCATGGGGGATTCTTTGCTAGTAATCAGTCAATTGGCAGGAGAGTATGAATGCAAGAATGATACATTGATGGTTTATAATGAGAAGTGCCAAGAACTAATGAAAGAATTTCGGCTGGTTACTTTAAAGCATGTCTCTCGAGAACAAAATATTGAAGCTAATGATTTAGCCCAAGGGGCATCGGGGTATAAGCCGATGATCAAAGATGTTAAAGTTGAAATCGCAGCAATGACAGCCGATGATTGGAGGTATGATGTGCATCAATATTTGAATAATCCATCTCAATCGGCTTCTAGGAAATTAAGGTATAAGGCATTGAAGTATACACTGTTGGATGATGAGCTTTATTATCGGACGATTGATGGAGTGTTACTTAAGTGCTTGAGTGCCGATCAGGTTAAAGTTGCAATTGGTGAAGTTCATGAAAGAATTTGTGGTACTCATCAATCGACTCATAAGATGAAGTGGTTGCTTCGGCGTGCAGGGTACTTTTGGCCGACAATGCTGGAGGATTGTTTCAGGTATTATAAGGGGTGTCAAGATTGTCAGAAGTTTGGAGCAATTCAGCGAGCGCCGGCGTCGGCTATGAATCCTATTATTAAGCCATGGCCATTCAGAGGTTGGGGAATTGATATGATCGGTATGATAAATCCACCATCGAGTAAAGGACATAAATTTATATTGGTGGCAAATGATTATTTCACCAAGTGGGTGGAGGCGATTCCTTTGAAGAAAGTTGATTCTGGGGATGCCATTCAATTCGTTCAAGAGCATATAATCTACCGATTTGGTCTTCCCCAAACTATTACTATCGATCAGGGTTCAATCTTCGTGTCCGATGAGTTTGTTCAGTTTGCCGATAGCATGGGTATCAAATTGTTGAATTCTTCACCTTATTATGCACAAGCTAATGGGCAAGCCGAGACGTCTAATAAAAGTTTGATCAAATTGATTAAGCGGAAAATTTCTGATTATCCTCAGCAATGGCATACTCGGTTAGCCGAAGCGTTATGGTCTTATAGGATGGCTTGCCATGGATCGATACAAGTCCCTCCTTACAAACTTGTTTATGGGCATGAGGCTGTTTTGCCATGGGAGGTTAGAATCGGCTCTCGGCGAACGGAATTACAAAACGATTTAACAGCCGATGAGCATTACAACCTTATGGCCGATGAGAGGGAGGATCTAGTTCAGTCACGATTACGAGCCCTTGCAAAGGTTACCAAGGATAAGGAACGTGTTGCTCGGCATTATAATAAGAAAGTGGTACCTAAAGATTTTTCGGAAGGAGAACTTGTATGGAAGTTGATTTTACCGATTGGTACTCGTGATAGTAAATTCGGCAAGTGGTCGCCGAATTGGGAATGACCGTTCCAAATTTATAAAGTTGTGTCTAAGGGAGCATATATGTTGCAAGGGCTTGATGGTGAAGTCTATGGGCGAGCACTCAATGGCAAGTATTTGAAGAAATATTACCCAAGTGTTTGGGTTAACGCATAATCGGCTTATATTGCCGATACATGACAGCCAATGTGTTCGCATCGCCTTGAGATGGCCGATATGGTTATATCGCCCTTAGTTGTTTTTATAATTTTCTCAATGCTCTTTGACATTGTAAAATTCGGGGGCACATATATATATATATATATATATATATATCAAAATGCAATGAAAATTTTTGGAGCCTTTAGTTGTTATATAGCCGATAATAAAGTACTATTATCGGCTAACTTCTATTACACAAAAGTTATTGAGACAAGTATTGCTAGATAGCCGATATAGTCTTCCGCCTAATCTGTTCTACATCTTCTATGGCTTGGGCATCTTGAGCGTCAGTTCCAGGGATAACTTTCAAGGACTTGGTCATATCAGCAACATTCTTGATAGCTGATTTTAGCTTTGCCTTCTGTTCTTCAATAGCTTGCGGGAGATCGGCTAACCTTTTGTGCTCCAAATCCAACTCGGCGTTGCATTCTTGAAGTTGTGCCATGAGATCAATCTTACGAGCCTCAAGCCGATCGATATTTGACTTGATCGGGCCTTCAGACAGCTGATCGAGCTTGGACTTTTCTACATGCACAAGCTGCCGATTGTGCTGGATTGTAGCTTCACTGTCTTTGCGTTCCCGGCGATCAGCTAATCTCTGCTTAGCTTTTTCCAGCTTGAATCGGTGTTGCTCGAGGTAAACATCTGGAGTAAGGGCATCGGCTAGGTCATCTGGGAGTAGAGCTTGGACGTCTGTGAACCTCGCCCGGATTGAGCCACAGTTGGTCACCAAGTTATCTAGTGATGCTTCTAGCCGATGAGAAATATCTTCCAGTGTTTTATTCACATCATCGGATAAGGGAGCTAAAGTTTTGCTTGAAGTATCTTCTTCTGCTTCATCAAGGTAATCTCTGATGTCAAAAGAAAAGAGATCGGCTAGAACCTGCAGAGATGATTTCAGGAAGAGTAAGAGCTGGGTAAATTATAGCCGATCTAATTGATGAGACAAAGGAAAACTTACTGGGATAGCAGGAGCAGCTGGTTGTTCTTCCTCCTCGATGTAATGACTTCCCGCAGCCGATGGAGTCTGGTTGCTTGATGATTGCTGTACAGGAGGAGAAGAAGGAGGAGGCTGTAGAATAGACAAGTGTTATATACAGCCGGTTGAGTTTGATTAAGTAAAAGAATTAAAGACATCTTACTGGTGGGGCCGACTTGGCAATCATTGCTGCTGGCTTTTTCTTCACAGCAGTCTTCTTTTTCTGCAACCACAAAGTCTATGGGCGATTAGCCGAAGAGGGAAGTACTTTTAGTAGAAGTCAAAAGAAATGCTTACCCTTGTAAAATGAACGGGGGCAGAAGGAGTTGGAGGCGTTTGCTTGGGTGAAGCCGATGGTGTTCTTTCTGTGTCACTCATTTCAGCTACAGCCTGGTCAACATCTTCACCAATCTCCTCTTCATCTAAGGTTTGTTCAATAGATGGATCCAAGGCAGGCAGATCATCAGCCGGCTTATCAGTCGGCTTGGTTTTCTTGAATTTGACCTTTTTTGGAGCTGAGACCAAGGTACTCACAGCTGATGATCTGGTTTTCCTTTTCTTGCCTGCATCGGCTGGTTCCCTGGTTAAGCCGTGAAGGAGAGTTGAAGTCTTGGGGGCATGGTAGCCGATGACAGGGGGAGATAATCCACCTCCATTCGGGATTAAACCTGAAGCATATTCAATATTCTTACCACTGTTACTTTGATGAGGAGGGGAGGACTCTGTTGTCTACAAAACAGGAGCAAAAGATTAGTCAAGTAATGAATCGGCTAACTGATTATGCAGTCTAGTAATGACAAAGTTTACCTGAGGTATGATGTCAGGGAATAGATCCGTCATATACATCATAGCCGATTGATGAAATAGATCCAGCTTCCATTCACCCCACCGTCTGTCAAAGTTTTTGCTTCTAAATCCTGCCAACTCAATATTTTCAATGCTACCCAGAGGAGGTCCTGGTAGGTTAAGTAGCCGATCCATCATTAAAGTGGACGTGATTTGTCCTCGGCATTGAATCTTGTCGGCAAAGAATAAGCCGATTGGGAGTTGGCCCAATCCAAGTTGCCTGGCTGAGCTCATTGGGTGATAGAACTCATAGGAGACTTGGATATTTCTCCCTTGATGAATGCCGACAGGAAGGATGCATGGGCTGATTGCAGCTGTAAGAACTTCTCTGGATTTTTGAAATTTCTCATGATTAATATCTTCAAATCTAATGTCCGATGGAAGTTCAAGATCTGCTGAGTCTTCATAAGGAAACCAGATTCGTGCATCTTTCTTGAAACCTTCGTAGAAGCTGCAACGTCAGCTGATAGCTTGAGCAGCTCGGCTGATAGCTTTGCTCCAGCATCGGTTGGCGTGGATGCATATTCTCCATATGACATGCATCTGCGGTGGGTACGCTCTTCTCCGTCATCTTCCACAATTGGCTCTGGCAATGGGAATTCAGCTTCTGTTACAGAGGGCCGATTGACAACCTTCATGACTATCAGGTTTAACCAAGTTTGCAGCAGCCACCATGGTCCACCTGCTCCAACTACTGAGCCGACAGCTATTTTAGCCGACGCATTGTTCAACATTTGGTACAGATAGCCGAGAAGGATTTTGCCCAAAAGGAATTCTTTCTTTGATTCTAAGGCTTCAGCTACAAACTGCCAGTTGGTTGTAGGGCCACAGCTGGATCCACAGAAGAGGAACTTTTCCAGCCACATGAGCAAGAAAGCTACATGCTCTCGAGGGGTGACAGAACCTTGGCCCATATATGCCGCCACATAGCCAGACCAGCCACCTATGCTTTTGGTCTTGAAGTCAAATTGGTTCTTGGTGTTCATGCTCATGGGGTTAGCCGATGAAGTCACATCTAATCCAGTAATCATGGTGATGTCGATTAAAGTCGGAGTCATCGGCTCTTGGTTGAATAAGAAAGCATTGATGGTATTTGACCAGAAGTAGGTGGCGGCAGTCATTAGAGAATCCATAGCAGAATTGGCTATGGTGAGAGCAAGCGCTTGGCCGATTCCAATCTCATCCTAGTGAATTTTCTTGCTAGCCGATACACGTTGGTACCAGGTGGTCCAGCTCTTATCGGGTGTGGGTTTTTCGAGAGATGGCCAAGACTTGAAGGTATTCTTCCAGTGACCCAGGTTGGGGTTGGCTAGCCTAAAGGGGATCCGGTTGGTTTCACCAATGATGAAATCAGTGGGGTCGAGATTGCCGATTGGGCCAAGGAAATAGTGGTTTTGGTGCGAAAGGCTGGGAATCACGACTAGGTTGGAGAGATGCTACAAATCCAAGACAACCGAGAAAAAGAGAGCGATGTAAGATAGGAGAGAATCGATCTGCTGCTAAGAAAGGGGATCTAGCCGATGGGAACTTACCTCAGCATACTCGGCTGATGGCGCATCAGATGGGTTGGTGGAGGACGACATTGTTGCGGGCGGAAATCTCGCCGGAGATGGAGTCGCCTGGAAGTCGCTTTTGCGTCGGAGGAATCGCCGGAGAGAGAGAGGACAAAATTTCGCTTAAACGGTGAAAACGGAAGTCACGGTGTGAGATTTCTCAAGGGTGACGGTTAGTATTTAAAGCACGGCAGTAACGGTCGGAAAATGGCAGAGTGCGAAACTTGCTCGGAGTCGATTTACAGCAAATCCGAAACATTACCAAATATTCCGGACTTGGGGGGCATGTGTTAATAACCAAATTTGGTAACATCAGCATCAGGAAAGAAGATTAGATCGAAGCAAAGTCGGAGGCGGAGATCGAGTTCGAAAACAGAGCAGGAATCGGCTGGAGTCCAAATCGGCTATGATTGGGATTGGCTGGGTCTGTGTCGGACTAGGTAAGCCGATACAGCCGATTCTGACAATGCAGCTTGATGTATGATATCAGGTTGGATTGAGGTGCTTCAAGGTGATTGCCGCACATGGATAGAGTTCTGAGAAGGCAATTGTATCTATTAATTAGGGTGTTTTATGTAATCTCCTTAGAGATACGATTGGGCAAAAGTCTGCCGCAAAGACTTATGGTATCTTAGAGTTTGCTAGAGATAGTAGTCGTGTCCGTTATGGACATATCTTGTAATTCTCGGGTATAAATAGACCCGAGCCCTATGTAATTGATAACACACGTTCAATACAATCTCGGCGCATCGCCACCCTTTTGCTTTAGTTTTATTTCGACGAGTTCTTGCTTTCAGGTTGAGCTGCATCGGTTTCGATCTTCAACAAGAGGTAAAACTTGTTATGACGACTTGTGTTCTCAGGATTAGTGCTTCCATCTTTATGATACTCTGATCTCGTTTATGTAATTCGTCGAGTTATCATATATCTTACATAATCTCTGGCAATACCGCTATCTAATGTACAATCGGCCAACATCTGTCTGTAGAGGGCAGCCGATTAGGTTAGATATCGATGTTGACTTAGATTGTATAAGGTATCTACCACTCTAGGAAACTTCTAGCAGCTTGATTGTCTAGATATTGTTTATCTTTTCATACTTAATGCTGCATCAGTTGAGTTTGATCTATTAAGTCGTGCTTAGAATATTAATCTCTAGCCTGCCTTCTGGTTGCCGATTAGGGTAGCATCGGAGTTTCAGCCGACCTTATCTGGTTTAACTATATTTGCTCTATATGCTTTATTGACATATTAAATCTGCCATTTATGTCAAGATATTGTTGTATCTAGGTATATTAGGTCTTTGTTTGATATATTATACCTATTTTAATATCCTGATATAGAGTAGTATCGGAGTATTAGCCGATACATGCTAAATCTATTTGATCGGCTATGCTATAAACATATATAGCTCTGTTATTAATATATATTTTGATTTAAGTGATTTATACTGTCTCGGTATGACGACCGATCTATCCCAATCACTTGATTTAAGTATATATCGATATAAGAACTATATATTGGAAATATCTACAGCCGATCGAATAGATTTAGTTCTTTATTGTCTATTTACAACTGTCGATCGATTCACATATGACATCGGCTCAAAGATAAATGATATGTCATCGGCACCTAGCCGATCGGCTATCATTTATAGATTTAACCGCGGTTTCTTTACCTTTATTTCTTATTGATTACAGGATCAAATCAACTGGCACGCTAGCACACCTGAAGACGAGTTTTGGACCTGCACTGGAGTTAAGCAGATCTCCCAGGCCTCGTGTTTTCTGTCAACAAGTATTGAAGTACCATGATGCCTTTTTTCTTTGGGCCTGAAACTGACGAAAAGAAAACGGGTATATTTTTCTCATTGTTTGTAGAAAGGAGCCATGTAGGCGCCATGTCAGCTAAAATTGGGAACAATATAAACCACCGAGAAACTTAGTTTGCACTTGTTTTGAAAGTTGGAAAATGCATTGTGGATGTGTTTAGTTCCCTTCAAACTTCCAAATATTCCATCACATCAAATGTTTGGACACATGTATGCAGCATTCAATATGGACGAAAAAAACCAATTGTACAGTTTGCATGTAAATTGTGATACAAATCATTTGAGCCTAATTACGCCATGATTTGACAATGTGGTGCTACAGTAAACATTTGCGAATGACGGATTAATTAGATTTAATAAATTCGTCTCGCAGTTTACAGGCGGAATCTGTAATTTGTTTTGTTATTAGCCTACGTTTAATAATTCAAATGTGGGTCCGTATAATTCAAAACAATTTCGGCTGTGGAACTAAACACAGCCTGTCTCTGGTTTTCGATCGAGGGATGATTTTCTAATTCGGTGATAAGACGAGGGATCTCCACTGTACTTTTTCCACATCAAAATTACAAATTTTGTATGGGCCTTAGACATCTGGCCCAACAAGGGTCCGACTCATTCTTCAATTTTCGAAAATACGTAACCTCTGGTACCTGACTAAGCAAATTACGTACGTACTCAAAATTCAAAATTTAAGGTATAGTTAAATTTAGCATGGTTTTCCAAATAGTAAATGATTTTTAATTTGTCTTCCTATATATTACGATGCTGGTAACAACAAAGCCTAATTATAGAAAATTACATTCAAATCTCAGTTCAACAGTATTATTTTTATCAAATAAAATTTAATTTATATTAGATTTATTGTGCGTGAGATATTACCAGGGTTGATTAATATTTATGCATACCTTGTATTTATTTTTGGGAAAGAGGGTACAAATGGTTGACTGAAAACCACAAGAAGTTTTCTTAATCGACAATTACATCAAGTTTGATTTGCAGCAAACTAACAAAATCATAAAAAGATTTACAACACAATCACACAAGGGCAACAACAATTAAAAAACAGAAACACAAAAGAACCACGTAACCACCGTCCAATTAGAACTCCATGCCTACCAAATTGATGAAATTGTGAGTGTCACAAATGCAGGCACATTCATAAGGAGCCTAGTGCTTAGGAGGGCAGATCGCCGGCCGGAAAGCGAGCGGGCCGGTGGCGTACATGATGTTATAGTAGTCATGGTCGGTCCACCGCTTGCCCTCGTCACGCAGCGGTGCTCCCTCGATGCTAGAGTAGTTAATGTTTGTGGGGTTGTTGCATTTGAAGTCCGGCGAGGCCCGAAGCCGCACATAGCACGCCTTGCGGGGATCGCCCATGTAGAAGTCGGAGACTTTGGTCTCATTGAGCTCCGCGCGGAAGTAGCCGTTATCGTCGACGACGGCCCGACGGCACCTCACCATGACACGATGCTTGGCGTCGTGGCAGATGACGGACACCTCCGCCTTAGGCAGTGGCTTTGCGTCTTCGAGACTGTGTGTGTTCCTTTGCGCACAGCTCTGGCAGTACACCATACCCTCCACCCTCACCAGCAGCTTGTCGCCATTGGCCGGCGGGGTGTACTGCTGCGGCGGCGGTGGTGATGGTGTGGTGTAGCCATAGTTTGCGGTGGCGCCGGCGGCCAGGAGGGACACGAACACGAGGATCGCGAGATGATGGAAGGCAGCCATTGCTCTGAGCTAGCTTGCTGTGCTCCGTGCTCGACTGATCTGTTTTGAAGCTTTGGCTGTGTCGAAACGTAGAGAGGCGTGGGGATTATATACTGCATGCCCTGGACTAAACGTGCGGACATGTAGATGGAAACTGTCTGTCTTGATTTTGGATTAAGATCACAGTTTATTTTTTGTTATTCGATTCTGACAAATATATAATAATTAGCCCGCGAAAGAAATGCTAACATGTAATCATTGATCTGTAAGGCACTTTGAATAGAAGAAATCGCATGCTCATGATCTGCGTGGTGATTAGTTAAGAATTCGTAGACGACAAAGAATATTCAGGAGGAAGATATGCTGATTTGTCAGAACGTGCAGCCCATCTGTCCTTAACGGCACTGAAATACCAGGTTCTCCACCCAGGCAGATGATTGTACTCTGAAAAGGAGTAGGGCATGTCATTTCCTATGTAAAATATAGGCAAATTTTGCTACATGATATTGCGACTTTATGGATATGGTTATTTGCCACGAGACACCATATCCATTAAATTAGTATATTAAATTAGTATTTTTATACTGACGAGGCTAAAAGGGGCCCACTTTGTTAAACATCGTGACCGAATCGCCCCTCTTCCTCTCCTCTCTTCTTCCTTACCTCTCTACCTCTCTCTCTCCCCCTCCTTTCTCTATTCTCTCTTCTCCAGCGAGGCATACGACCCGCAAGCGGCGGCGTGACCACCAGAGTCACAGCGGCGCAGGGAACCACTCCTCACGGCGCCACCCAAACATGAACTGCAGGTACGCCGCGAGCAGCAGCCACGCCACTGCGCGCACCGTCCCAACGATGGCCTCCAGCGGTATGTTCCCGGCGGCGAGGAACAGAGCGATGCCGCTGAGCTCAACGTGGAGGTACGAGAATGAGCCACCGGCGGAGGGGATCTCCGTGGCGAGCAGAGGACCGGGGGCACCAGATCCAGCGCCCCCGCTGAGCTCGGACCAAGGAGAGAGGGGGCAGGCGACGACAGTGAGGGAGGGAGAGCAGCGGAGAGAGGGCAACGGAGGAGGAGCGGCGCCGCCAGTCGTGAGAGTGGAGGGGAGGGGGAGAGGCACCGCCGGGAGGGGAGGGGGAGGAGGAGCTCGCGGGTGGGGGGTGGGAGGGGAAAGTGTGATTAGGGTTAGGGTTTTAGGCACCAGCGGTTTTGATGGATTTTGAATCGATCCAATCCGTCCATTGAAACGAGTGGCTCAGATCGATCCCATGTCGGGCCGGCCTCCATCTCGGGCCGCAGCACTGTTGGTCCACGCGCTCTTCATGGGCCGAACACGCAATAGCAAGCCGATAGGGTCCAATGGGGATTTTTTTTTAGAAACTTCTTATTTGTAAGCAATATATTTTTTTATGGGCTCAAAACATGAAAAACTAAACCCTAATCATCTAATATTTTTATATTTGCTATAATTTTAGTTTACCCGTTACAAGCACGGGCATCTTTTCTAATAAAATTAAATTTATATTAGATTTATGGTTTGTCAGATATTACTAGTGTTGACGGGCATCTTTTCTAATAAAATTAAATTTATATTAGATTTATGGTTTGTCAGATATTACTAGTGTTGAATTAATATGTATGCACACCTTATATTTTTTTGGGAAAGAGGGTACAAATGATTGACTGAAAACCACAATAAGTTTTCTTAATCGAAAATTACATCAAATTTGATTTGCAGCAAACTAATAAAATCATAAAATATTTAAAAAATTATCACACCAGCAACAGCAATTAAAACAGAAACACAAAAGAACCATGTATCCACCGTCCAATAATAATTCCATGCCTCCCGAATTGATGAAACGCGCAAGTATGCAAGTGTAAGTGTCACAAATACTGGCACATTTACAGGGTGCCTAGTGCTTAGGAGGGCAGATTGCCGGCCGGAAAGCGAGCGGGCCAGCAGCGTACATGACGTTATAGTAGTCATGGTCGGCCCAACGCTTGCCCTCGTCGCGTAGCGGTGCTCCCTCGATGCTAGAGTAGTTGATGTTTGTGGGGTTGTTGCATTCGAAGTCCGGCGAGGCCCGAAGCTGCACATAGCACGCCTTGCGTGGATCGCCCATATAGAAGTCGGAAACTTTGGTCTCATCGAGCTCCGCGCGGAAGTAGCCGTTATCGTCGGCGACGGCCCGACGGCACCTTACCATGACGCGATTCTTGGCATCGTGGCAGATGACGGACACCTCCGCCTTTGGCAGCGGCTTCGCGCCTTCGAGGCTGTGTGTGTTCCTTTGCACGCAGCTCTGGCAGTACACCATACCCTCCACCTTCACCAACAGCTTGTCGCTGTGGGCCGGCGGGGTGTACTGCTGCGGTAGTGGTGGCGGTGGCGGCGAAGGTGATGGTGTGGTGTAGCCATAGTTTGCGGTGGCGCCGGCGGCCAGGAGGGACAGGAACAGGAGGATCGCGAGAGGATGGAAGGCAGCCATTGCTCTGAGGCTCTGAGCTAGTTCGCTGTGCTCCCTGCTCGATGTTATGAACCTTTGGCTATGTCGAAACGTAGAGAGGCGTGTGGGTTATATACTGCATGCCATGGACTAAACGTGCGGACATGTAGATGGAAATTAAGCTTGATTTTGGATTAAGATCACATTTTATTTCTTGTTATTCGATTCTGACAATATATGATGATTAGCCCGGCGAAAGAAATGATATATAACGATTGATCTTTTAAGAGAAGAAATCACATGCTCATGATCTGATTGGTGATTAGTTAAGAATTTGTAGACTATAATTCTATAAAGAATATTCAGGATGAAGATATATATGCAGATTTGTCAGAACGTGCTGCTCGTGTCTGTCCCTAACGGCACTGCAATACCATGTTGGGCAGATGATTTTTTGCCAATAGGGCTACCACTAGTATAAAAGTGATTTTTGCTCCCGGCCCAAGAGAGATGTTCGCGTACGGCAGGGCAGCCCGCACGCACTAAAAGGTCTGTGAAAATAGCTATTTTTGCGTGTGGGTGTTTGAGAGAGTGAGAGAGTAGTATGTGGAGGAGAGGAGGTGAGAGATGTTAGGAAGCGATAGGCAACAAACGATAAAGAACAATAGATCAATCACAGAAGACACGAGATTTAACGTGTAAAACCCTCCCAAAATAGGAGAGAGAAAACCACGGGCGCTAACCAGCAAAATATGTTCACTATATCTAGGGTGAGGTTACAACGCCGCACGGCGGGGCTTACAAGAGGTGTGTATATATATATATATGTGTGTGTGTGTGTTGGAACCCTGAAAAGGATGACGATCTGTGCCATGCGGCGCTCCGGCCCAAGCCTACTGGCGACGGGCCTCCGCTCCACTACGGCAGAAGCTGGTCTTCATTAACTGCAAATGAAGTTGAATCAAAACTCAACAAGAGAGAGGAGAGAAGATGAGGATGGCTTGAAAAAAAATTAAAGTGCTAGGAGGGAAAAGAGGAGATAACTTAAACTATTGGGCGGACCTTTAAGATGTCCGTCTGCGAAAATATATATTTTCCCGTGTGGCCCCTAAAGATATCCATCTTGAAAAATAACCTTATTTTTCCGTGTGCCTGCTTAATAGGATCGTCTGCAAAAATGTGAGTAGACACGGATACTTGGTCCACCTGCAATCTATTGAGGTGGTCGTCCAGGAAAATCATTTTTAAGTAGTGATTATTTATGTTGGTAGCTACATTATTCTCCATACAGCTAGGTTTTGCTATTTTAATTGTGACAGATTTTTGGGCTTCTGTTTTTTTTATATTTTGTTTATAGGATTTTGCATCAAGATTTTTGGGCTTCTGTTTTTTTATATTTTGTTTATAGGCGCTATGTCAGCTAAAATTGAGAACAATACAACCGAGAAACATCGTTTGCACTTGTTTTGAAAATTGGAAGATGCATTGTGGCTGTGTTTAGTTCCCTTCAAACTTTCAAATATTCCGTCACATCAAATCTTTAGACACATGCAAGCAGCATTAAATGTGGACGAAAAAAACCAATTGCACAGTTTACATGTAAATTGTGAGACGATTCTTTTTAAGCCTAATTATACTATGATTTGACAATGTGATGCTACAGTAAATATTTACTAATGACGGATTAATTAGATTTAATAAATTCGTCTCGCAGTTTACAGGCGAAATCTGTAATTTATTTTATTATTAGTCTACGTTTAATATTTCAAAAGTGTGTTCGTATACTTAAAAAAATTTTGGCTGTGGAACTAAACACGGCATGTCTATGGTTTTCGATTGAGGGATGATTTTCTAATTCGGTGATAAGATGGTGATAAGATGAGGATCTCTGCTAAACGTTTTCCACATCAAAATTACAGATTTTGTATGGGCCTCAGACATCTGGCCCAACAAGGGTCCGACTCATTCTTCAATTTTTGAAAATACCTAACCTCTAGTATCTGACTAAGCAAATTACGTACGTACTCAAAATTCAAATTTTAAGGTATAGTTAAATTTAGCATGGTTTTCCAAAAAGTAGGTGATTTTTAATTTGTCCTATATATTACGATGCTTGTAACAACAGAGCCATAATTATAGAAAATTACATTCAAGTCTCAGTTAAACGGTATTATTTTTATCAAATAAAAAATAATTTATATTAGATTTATTGTGCGTGAGATATTACCAGGGTTGAATTAATATTTATGCATACCTTGTATTTTTTTTGGGAAAAAGGGTACAAATGGTTGACTGAAAACCACAACAAGTTTTCTTAATCGAAAATTACATCAAGTTTGATTTGCAGCAAACTAATAAAATCATAAAAAAAAATTACAACACAATCACACAAGGGCAACAGCAATTAAAAAACAGAAAACCACGTATCCACCGTCCAATTAGAACTCCATGCCTCCCAGATTAATGAACTGTAAGTGTAACAAATACAGGCACATTCATAAGGAACCTAGTGCTTAGGAGGGCCTATAGGTTGGCCCTGAAACTACAGCTACTACCGTCCACTACTGCTTCGAGCTGTGAGCAGGATGGTGAACGCAAGCTATGGACTAACCTGTGGAAAGTTCTGGTGCCGCAAAAAGTTAAGATTGTTGCGTGGAGGTTAGCAAAGGAGGGCTTGGCCACGATGGTGAATAGGAAAGCTCGCAAGTTGGAAGTGATGGCTACCTGCTGGATTTGTGGCAGAGAAGACGAGGATGGGTTTCACGCTGTGGTTGCCTGCACTAGGGCAAAAGCTTTGCGATCTATGTTAAGAGAGGATTGGCAGCTGCCGGCGGAAAATCTGCTGGTAAGAACTGGGCCTGATTGTTTACTTCTGTTACTGGATAAGTTGACTCTAGTTGAGCAGGCTCAATTTCTCCTAGCCCTTTGGAGGTCTTGGTATCTCAGAAATGACTGTGTAATGGGGGAGGGCAAAGCGTCAGTCCTGGTCTCTTCACGGTTCCTGAAGAGCTACTGGGATTCCCTCCTCCAAATTAAACAGGGAGACAGCGCGGATGGAAAGGGGAAAGCCCCGGCCGGTAATTCCTGGAAGACAAAAAAGGTGAAGATTGACAGCACGTGCATTGCTCCTCCGCCTTGGACTCCTCCACCTTTCAGATGGGCTAAGGTAAATGTTGATGGGGCTTTTGTTTCAGATACAGGGGATGCTAGTGCTGGTGTGGTCATCAGGAACCATCTGGGAGAAGTTCTGCTCACGGCCTGGAAAACCATCCGGAACTGCGACTCGGCAGAAGAAGCTGAAGCCATAGCCTGTCGGGAGGGGGTGAGTTTATCGGTAGACTGGATCAGACAGCCGATAATTCTTGAAGCTGACTGCGCTAATGTGATCACGTGTCTCAAGGCCAGAGAAATTGACCGGTCCAAGCTGTGCCATATCCTCTACAGTATTAAGTCGTCCCTTCAAGTTTTGCCGGATTTTCGCCTGGAGAAGATTAGAAGAGAAAGCAACGGTGTAGCTCATACTTTAGCTAATTTGGCCTTACGAACCAAACATTGCTCTGTTTGGCGTATGGGTGCCCCTGCTTGTATTATGAAGCTATTGAACCGTGAATCTCAACATGTTGTTGAGTAATCAATAAAGCTTTCTCTTCCTCACAAAAAAAAATTAATTTATATTAAATTTGTGGTTCATGAGTTATTACTAGGGTTGAATTAATGGCTGGTTTGGTTTGTGGCCTAAATTTGGCTTACCAATATTTGGCAATTTTAATAGTGTTGAGAGTTTATTTGGTTTGAAACCAAATTTTAGCATACCTAAGAAAATAGACCATTTCAATAGTTAATTTAGGCTATTTTGGCTTCAATCCAAACACACCTTTCCTTCCTAAAATTAGTCATGCCAAAACTTGTCAAAATTTGGCATTGTCAAAAATTGGTAATGCCAATTTAGGTCACAAACCAAACCAGCCCAATATGTATGCACACCTCGTTTTTTTTCAAAAGAGGGTACAAATGATTAACTGAAAACCACATCAAGTTTTTTTAATTGAAAATTACATCAAGTTTGATTTGCAGCAAACTAAAAAAATCATAAAAAATTTACAACACAATCACACAAGAGCAACAGCAATTAAAACAGAAACACAAATGAACCACGTATCCATCGTCCAATTAGAACTCTATGCATCCCAAATTGATGAAACGCACAAGTGTGTAAGTGTAAGTGTCACAAATGCAGGCACATTCATAGGAAGCCTAGTGCTTAGGTGGGCAGATCGCCGGCCGGAAAGCGAGCGGGCCGGTGGCGTACATGACGTTATAGTAGTCATGGTCGACCCACCGCTTGCCCTCGTCACAGAGTGGCGCACCCTCAATGCTAGAGTAGTTGATGTTTGTGGGGTTATTGCATTCGAAGTCCGGGGAGGCCCGAAGCCGCACATAGCACGCCTTGCGCGGATCGCCCATGTAGAAGTCGGAGACTTTGGTCTCATCGAGCTCCGCACGGAAGTAGCCGTTATCGTCGGCGACGGCCTGACGGCACCTCACCATGACACGATTCTTGGTGTCGTGGCAGATGACAGAGACCTCCGCCTTAGGCAGCGGCTTCGCGCCTTCGAGGCTGTGTGTGTTCCTTTGCGTGCAGCTCTGGCAGTACACCATACCCTCCACCCTCACCAGCAGCTTGTCGCTGTGGGCCGGCGGGGTGTACTGCTGCGGCGGCGGCGGTGGCGGCGATGGTGATGGTGTGGTGTAGGCATAGTTTGCGGTGACGCCGGCGGCCAGGAGGGACACAAACACGATGATCGCGAGAGGATGGAAGGCAGCCATTGCTCTGAGCTAGCTTGCTGTGCTCCGTACTCGACTGAGATATTCTGTTTTGAAGCTTTGGCTGTGTCCAAACGTAGAGAGGCTTGTGGATTATATACTACATACCATGGAGAGGCATGGACTAAACGTGCGGACATGTAGATGGAAATTAATTGTTCTGATTTTGGATTAAGATCAAACTTTAGTTTTTGTTATTCGATTCTGACAATATATAATGATTAGCCCGACGAAAGAAATGATCTGTAACGATTGATCTGTAAGGCACTTTTAAGAGAAGAAATCGCATGCTCATGATCTGCTTGGTGATTAGTTAAGAATTTGTAGACGATAAAGAATATTCAGGATGAAGATATATATGGAGATTTGTCAGAACGTGCTGCCCGTGTCTCTCCTTAACGGCACTGCAATACCAGGTTGTCTACACAGGCAGATGAATCCATAAAGACAGGCTTGCTATTTTACTTGCGAAAGATTTTTGGGCTTCTATTTTTTGATACTTTGTCCATAGGATTTTGCGTCAAGATTAATTTGTGTTTATGTACTTGCAGTTACACTCATTTATATAGTACGTTTCATGTAGACATGTAGTATTAAAGTACCATGGCGTCTTTTTTCTTTGGGTCTGAAACTGACAGAAAGAAAACAGGTGCATTTTTCTCACTGTTTGTAGAAACAAGAGCTTTACAGCCAAATTACTGGATCCAAAGCAAGTCTGCTTTTTACATGCAGCGGATCGATCTAGCCAACACCGCATGATGCACGGTGCTATCACCGTTGTCACCGTGAGGCTGATGCATCTACTAGCAAGGAGTCCAAGGCCACCGGATCTAGTGACCTTGGCCTCTGCGCGCAACAGATCCGAGTAGCTGGAGGTGAAGATACAAGCCACTCCTGCTACCGTCCTCTTCTATCATCTTCGTCTCACTCTACACCGCCCTATCGATGTTCGGTTAAGGGTGGGCAAAATCGAACTAACCAAGATAGAAATAAAAAAGATATGATCACTAAATCTGACTAACTAAATTTAGTTCGATTCGGTAAGTAGGCTCAGTTAACCAAAATTCCAAAAACAGCCCAATAACAACCATCAAGAAAAAAACAAACCATACTCACTTTTCTCTCTATTCCCTAACTACCCTTCTCCGCCCCAACATCCCAATCATCACTCGTCACGATACCACATCGACGGCATCGACAACACCTACACCGTCTTGCCACTTCGTTGTGTCGTTCCCCACGTAGTCCCGCTGCGCTGTACCACCATTCTTTCGTCCATGACGGAGCTAGGAATTTTAGAAAGGGAAAAGTCCAAATTACCCCCTAACTATTTAGTGAGTACGAATTATCCCCTAACTCGAAAACCAGACATCATTCACCCTTGACTATTAATACTAGAAAAAGATCACCCTGAGAACTGTTTTAGAGCGGTTTTGACCTAAGATTATACATGTGCATCAACGTTACAATCCAGTCAGTAAAAAATAGAAAAAAAAATCATTGAACCCACATGTCATCTCTCTCCCTCCCCTGCCCTCTCTCTCTCCACAGCACCAACATCACTTGTTACAAAAACCACTTCACTCCTCCATTAATCAAAAGCAGAAGACAACGACGAAGGATCGTGTGTTGCAGGCATCGGGAGAGGGAGAGGAAGGCAAGGCGGACAGGGAGGTGCCTCGCATATATGTGTCTCACGCCGTCGCATGGCTAGTGTTGCTCACGCTCGCGTCGTGCCCTGCTGTTGCCTCTGTCCCCGCCCCCGCCCGCCGCTACCGTGCTTGGCTGTAATACCCTGAAAATTCGACCGACAAAAAATCTAAACTCATATTTTATATGGGCCTTCAAAAACCTTTTAAATAAAATTGCATCATGCTGACTTTATTCGCCTATTCCATTGGATTTTGATTTTGGAATTCATAGATCATGAATAAAGAATAATTAATTAGGATTAAACCCTAAAAGTTAGATTGGCAAAAGAAATAATTAAAATATAATTTAAAAATAAAGATGAGGTGAGGATAGAAATGAATAAAATATTATCGCGACCATATTTATATCCATTAAATTTAAATGCGATTGAATAGGAATTTACTCTAATTAAATTCAAGTAAATTATATAAAAATAAAATATCGGTAAAATAAATCTAGAGTGGATCCATTGGTTGGAATAACACAAATATTGAATAAACCACATTTATGCAAAATTTAGGATTTATAGAATCAAATTTAAATAATAAATAGGCTAAAATCGGGTTAAATAAGAAAAGGCACTGTTCATTGCACTCTAGGTGCTCGACGAGGTCCCTAGCTCTACCCCGCCTCGCGCCGCGCGCCACTGCTGCCGCGCCATCGCCGTCGCCGCGCGTGCGTCCCATCGCCGCCCCGCTGCCGCGCCGCGCCGCCGTCGTGTCGCCTCGCTCCACGCGCCCTTCGCCTCGCGCCGCGCGCCCGCCGTCGCCATCCCACCGCCGCTGCCGCGCCGTCGCGTCGCCGCGCGCCGTCGCCCGCGCCTCGAGCCCGTGCCGCGCCGCACCGTCCCGTCGCCGCTCCTCCGTCGCCGTCACGTCGACCGTCGCCGTCGCCGCGCGCCGAGCCCCACGCCGCCCCGAGCCCCGCAGCCGTCGCGTCGCCGCCGTCACATCGCCGCCCCGAGCCCCGCGCCGCTATCGCGTCCGGCCGGCCGCCCTCCCCCTCTCTTCCTTCCCCCTCTCCCCTATAAAATCCCCCACACCCCCTCTCCATTTCCCCCACTCCATCTCCCTCTTTCTCCCCTTTTCCCTCTCCACCGAGCCACCGCCCTCGCGCCACCGCGCCGCCGCCTTCGAAGCCGCCGCGCCGCCGCCTTCGAAAACACCGCGCCGTCGCCCCGGAGCCGCCGCGCCATGCGTCGCCGCCTTGCGCCGCCGTCGCCGCCGCCGCCGACGGTAAGCCACCCCCCTCCTCGCGCGCTGTCGCCGCCGCTGTTACGGGTAGGGAGAGAGAGAGAGCCGAGAGAGAGAGGAAGGGAAAAGCTGGGAGAGGAGAAAGAAGAGAAAAGGAGAGAAAAAGAAAGGGAGGAGAGAAAAGAAAGAAAAAGAAAGAGAGGGAGAGAAAAGAGAAAAATTGAGAAAAAGAAAGAGAGGGAGAGAAAAGAGAAAAGGAAAGAGAAGGAAAGAGAAAAAGGGAAATAGAATAGAGAGGTCAAGAGTTTAGAAAATTTAAAATAATTAGAATTATAGATTAATTTTTCGTCGTAGAATTGCAAAATTTAATATAAATTATGGATTATTCTTGGTAATTTCTATAAGAAATCTATTCGCGGTAGTAATTTAGATGTAATTAATAACTAAACAAATAGATGAATTCTTATAGATTATTATAGAATATTTTCGGGTAATCTCTATAAGTAATCGATTCACGGTAGAAATTCGGATTTAATTACTAAAGATTTTAGCCGTGTATTATATTTAATCATTTAGTCATAAAATTAAATCGTAAATATTTCTAGGATTTCGTCCGATATTTAGCCCGCGATAGAAATTGCTAACCCATTATATGGATATAATGCTCGGGAAGATTAAATTAAAAACTTATGACAACAAAATATTTATACCCGCAAAATAGTTTAAATCGAAATTGGGTTTGCCTTAGTTCGCGAATAGTAAAGTTAATATAAAGGAATCGACTTTCGCATTCGACTTTCATTTGGATTTATTTGGATTTTTATTTGAATTCTAACCGAATTCAAATCAATTTTCGCACGTAACTATAGAGCCCGAGGGAGTTGCGGATCCAAGTGAAGGCCAAGACCCGCAAGACTTTGAGCAAGGCAAGTCATCACTATTCTTTGAACATGTTGATCCCAATTGCGAAATTATTTTGTTTACAAATAAAATTGCATGCAATAATAAACATCCTACTTGTGATTATGCCATGCCTTGATTATTGTTTACCCTTAAAATCCTTGTAACTATGTTTACGTATGAGTCCCTAGTCAATTATGACAATTGCTTAGAAATGCTATTTTAGAATCATGCATACTCATATTTATCAAATGTTATATGCTTGGGCAATTACCTTTGGGAAGGTAATTGAGATGCGGCATGTGGAGACATGAGCGCCACATTGCCATGATGTTGATGACATGATTTGTGAAAGGAGAAATAAAAACTAAACAACTGTTTTCGACTGGGGCGGCTGGAGGATTTGGGTGGTGTTCGGAAAAGGCTAGTGCCGTCCCTGGTCAGTTAAGGACCGAGCCATGAAGTTAAGCATGAAACAACCCCCGTACAACCGCACTTCTCGTATGGGTATAGACCTAGCGGAGTAAATAGCTGAGCGGATGCAGTATCCATGCGTAATGGTCTTCTTTTAGGTGTGTGATGCGGCAAGCAGTCTGCTGGCGGATGCCCGGTTCGGATGGCCAGGTGGATGGCGGATGCCCGTTCCGGATGGTCAGAGGCTGGCTTGGCAATACTACATGAGGATACCCATAAGAGAACAATCATGATGGAGTGGGTTCAACGATAAGAAGCAACGTAGGAATGTGTGTTTTTCCCTTCCCGGGAGCGCCAGAACTCCTCTCACTGCTAGAAACGTATGACGCCTAGAGTGCATGAGGACTAAAGTTCATGGAGCGGGTACTGCCAATGCGAGGTTATCGAAAAGCTTTGCCGTGACGCGTCTCATGTGTTGGGACGAGGCTCATGTGTTGGGCAGTCGCGGAATGCGGGTAAAGTGTACATCCACTGCAGTGTGAGTAAACCAAATCTATTCGAATAGCCGTGCTCGCGGTTATTGAGCACCGGGACGTGTATTACACTTGGCTAGACTCTAAATTCTTAACTTGTGTGGGATGGGATGTTGCATAATGATTTCTATACTGATGAAGCCACTTCCTGAGAGGAGGGAAGATGGACGTCCTCAGAAAACCATGACGATTCAATGGCGGGAAGCTATCCTTGGGATCACAATGGATGGTGGACAGAACCGTCATTGTTTAATATGAACACTGGTACTAAAATTTGATCAGTCTGTGCTAGGTCTTAGGTTTGTGAAAAGAATTATAAAACTTGCTTTGCGCAAAAGAACCATAGCCAACTTTTGAATACCCCTGTCATATGCATTGTTGCTGTGGTGGCTTGTTGAGTACGGTTGGTACTCACCCTTGCAAATATAAACTTAATCAGATGCCGGAGATGAAGCTTCGGAGGATCCCTATGCCTATTACCAGGAGGGTGATGAAGACGATGGCGCTCAGTAGGTCTTAGTTACGGTCGTTGCCTGTGGCAATGGCGTGCCACTGCCTTGACTCCGCTGCCTTACCTACTTCTGTTTTTGGGATGTATTCCGGACCACTCGGTTCGATGATTTAAGACTATGCCTGCGGGCTTATGATGTAATAATTCGTACTAGACACTCGTGTATGCGCATTTGGTATTTCAGCTATGAATTCGTGTGTACCAGACTACTTGATCCAGGGAAATGGTACTGTTTACACGATTGATTCCTATTATAAAAACGGGAGTCCACATTGGCTCCCCATCCGCCAGCTGAGAGAGATGAAGGTGAGGGGAGGGACAAGAGAGAGGATTGGGGAAAGAGGGAGATAGAGAGGTGAGGGGAAAGAAATCCAGAGGATGAGACTGACAGGTGGGGCCCATCCATTTAAAAAAGAAGAATTGCTGAATGGACTGCCACGTAGGACCAAAACCACTCCGGTTTGAGTTAGTGGTAATTCGTCTGATATTAATAGTTGAGGGTGAAACATATATGGTTTTTGAGTATGAGGGGGTAATTCATACTTAGGGGTGTAATTCGGACTTTTCCCTTTAGAAAATTTAGGTGATGGACAAAGCCTAACTAAAACCACTACATATTTCGCTCAAATTGTTCTTAGATTAGAAAAAATGCCCGTGTGTTGTAACGGGTAAAGGCGTTTTTCAGTGATACAACGGCTATTAAGAGCCAAGGAATAAATTGAAACATTAGTATCGCTATACATTATAATTAAAAAAGCGTTGCCTCCTACCTCCTTTTAAATTCCAGAAGACAAGTTCCCCATCAAATCAAGCGGAATCTTTCTGGATCTCTCAAAATTGATTAAGGATTTTTTATCCACTTGATCTCTTCTTTCAGTTTTTTCCAAAATCGGAACGAATCCACGAAACTCGGGATAAAAACAGTTGGGGGAAGATCACTGGCAGACCATCATTCACAACCGTTAAACGAATATTAAATCTAGTTAATTAAATCTGAATTGAAAGGGGAAATTATGGGGAAAGGATGAGGGACGAGTGGAGAATCGATTTTTGCAATTAATTAGAGAAGAAAACGCACAGAGAGGTATAGATCGATGTGGCGGCGGCGTTAGGGTTCGGCCCGGGCAGCGCGGCGGCGGTGGCTGGAGGCACGTGGCAATGGATCGGACTCATACGGAC
Source organism: Oryza meridionalis (assembly GCA_000338895.3). Lineage (NCBI taxonomy): Eukaryota > Viridiplantae > Streptophyta > Magnoliopsida > Poales > Poaceae > Oryza > Oryza meridionalis. Next base: position 3,043,187 of record CM002524.2, read on the forward strand.
GACGTACAAAATCAAATACACGGGATGCTTGCTTATTTTTTTATTAGATATACAGATAGATTTGCGATAAAGAGAAATATTAGTAAACCAACTCCAACACGGATGATATACTAAAATTTTGGCGGAAACATCTTCAATTTTTATAATAGTAGAGATTTAAATCAGAGTAATTTTGTTATAAAATTGCGATCTAACACTTATATAAATGTGGAAGATTTTCTCTTAATAAAATATAATTGGTCCCTTGTTATGTCTTTCCTGGACTATGGTGTAGTATACATGAGTTGATAGTCAGCAATATCAACATGATTAAGTATTTAAGCATACACAATTAGGCAAGGTGATTAGCCTGGCATTGGTTCAGGTTTCAAGTTGCTCAGTGGAGATTGCATGCATTAGCAGACACAGATGTGTGGGTCCATACCTACAAATCAGCCACTGCTACTGAATCAGTAATACTGTAGAAGATCTGCATCCAGGCTGCTGCCTTCATGCAGTAGGACACAACCGCACACATTTGTTGCCATGCGCCCGCAACTAACTTGCATGGTAATACATCGATTGGAGTCAACCCTTACATGGCGTGAAGCCCGAGCAGCCGCCCGATCTGCTCGATAGGTGAATCCGCTACTGCTTCCGTGCTCCATATCATGCCGCCTTCTTCTCCATGGCGGCACCTCCTCAGTGGTGATCTAGTGGCAACCGCAAGATGAAGGTCTAGCGGCAGCAGTCTTAATAGAGAAGGGCATGGCCGCGGACAAAAGGCAAAGGAGAGAAACACGCGGACGCCGGCGATAGGTAGATGATTTTTTTTTCTGATTTCTTTGATTATTGTGATCTTCTTGTCTGAAATTTTTCGTGATTTTTGTGACTCTTTTGTATATCTAAAAATATTGATTACTTTCAGTCATGATAGAGACCAAGGCCGCATTGCTTAGCGTTGGCCATTTTTCGATTGCATGTTGGTTTTCATTTTTAGATTGTAGGAATATTAGCAAACCACCAATATTTTCATCACAAAATATAAATCAACTCCTTGATTTTACATAGATGACCAAAATTTCTTAAAAGACCGGAAATCGAGACCGACCTTACTGCCACCCCCGCGTAAGGTAGCCAATATATTAGGGAAGTTGGTGTTCGGCAGCAGGGTTATCCAAATGTGATCACTCTAATCTCACTTATTCACGTAGAGATTTACCCAAGTTTGGGCCTCCTGAAAAATAGCTACAACATCTTGGCCTAATAAGGAGGAAGGTGCAAGTGAGGTGGTTTGTGTAAGTGGGCATGTCTGTTGGATGGATTGGACTGCACGGTTTTGGAGCGCGGGTTTTTACAATAGCAGACCTACACATGCTTTGATGTGTTTTGCAAGTATGACAATGGTGCTACAATGGAGCGGTAGAGGGTGAGTGTGTGAATGGTTGGTGGTCCAGAGATCCCTCCTCTACAGAGATATCAAAGTTTTCTTGATCAAAAATCACATCAAGTTTGATTTATAGCAAATTAATAAAATCATAATAGATTTACAACAAATATCACACAAGAGCACCAATAATTAAGATAGAAACACAAAAGAAATACATATCCACCATCCAAATTGAATTCCATACATCCCAAATTTATGAAAAGCGCGCGCGTGTAAACGTAGTAAATATAGACACTGTACTTGCATGGCATGGGTGCCTAGTTTTTTAGTGCTTGGGAGGGCATATCGCCGGCCGGAAGGCGAGAGGACCGGCGGCGTAAACAACGTTATCGTAGCCCTGACCAGTCCATCGCTTGTCCTCGTCACGGAGCGGCGCGCCTTCGATGCTAGAGTAGTTGATGTTTGTGGGGTTGTTGCACTTGAAGTCCGGCGATGCCTGAAGTCGCACGTGGCACGCTTCGCGCGGATCACCCATAAAGAAGTCAGAGAGTTTGGTCACACCGAGCTCCGTCAGGAAGTAGCCGCTCTCGTCGGCGATGGCCCGCTTGCACTCCATAATACGATTCTTGGCGTCGTGGCAGGTAACGGACACCTCCGCCTTGGGCAGCGGCACCGCGCCGTCGAGGCTATGTGTGTTCCGGTACGCGCAGCTCTGGCAGTACACCATGCCCTCCACCCTCACCAGCAACTTGTCACTGTGGGCCGGCGGCGGCGGTGATGGTGTTGTGTAGCCGTTGTTGGCAGTGGCGCCGACGGCCAGGAGGGACACGAGGATCGCGAGAGGAAGCTGGAAGGCAGCCATTGCTCGGAGCTAGCTTGGTGCTCGATTACCTGAAGTTTTGGTGTGAGAAAATGGAGAGAAGCGTGGGGTTTATATACTGCCATGGACTAATTAAACATGCAGACATGTAGACGGAAATCACTAACTGTCTTGATTTTTTATTAAGATTGCGTTTTATTGTGTGGGCTATTTAATTCTGACAAAATATAATGATTGGCCAGGAGGAGAAAAAAAAAGAAGATAACATGTAATGATTGATCTGCAAGGCAGTTTTAAGAGAAGAAAACACATGTTCATGATCTGCTTGGTGATTAGTTAAGATCAGTCTGTAGACGATAAAGAACGTTCGGTATATGAAGATATGCAGATTTGTCAGAGAACGTGCTGCCCGTGTGTGTCCTCAACTCCACTGCAATACCAGGTTCTCCAGAGAGACAAATGATTTTTGCCGATAGCGCTACATTATTTCCGTTAGTACTCTGAATAATACTCTGAAAAGGAACAAGCATCTCATCTTCTGTGTAAAATATACAGTTCATGCAGTATTGGTCGTACCATGCTGTTCCTTTTCTTTTGGTCTGAAACTACCTGAAAGAAAACGGAGTGCAGTTTCCTGATTGTTTATACAAACAAGAGCTGTAAAGCCAAATTACTGGACGCAAAGCAACTATGTTTTTTACGTGCGGCGGATCGATCAAGAGCTAACACTACATGATTCATGGCGTTATCGCCATTGCCAGTTTGTCACGGTGAGGTTGCCAGATCTGCTGGCAAGGAGGCCTAAGCCAATACAACCCCGACCTCCACGGTGAGGTTACCAGATCTGCTGGCAAGGAGGCCTAAGCCAATACAACCCCGACCTCCTTGCACAGCGGATCCGGGTAGCTAGAGGTAAGAACACAAGCCACTCCCACCGCCACCCTCTTCTACCACTCTCCATTTTACCATGCACCGTCCCTATCGACGTTCGGTTTGGGTGAGAAAAATAGACCGGAATCGAACCGAACTAAGCAAGACACAAACAAAAAAAACATTATTTGAATATGTCTAGCCAAATTTAATCGATCAATTCGGTATGTAGGCTCAGTAAACTAAATACCATAAAAACCAAAATTCGAGAAAAAACCCAAGAACAGCCTACCAAACTAACAAAAACAAGCTCTACTCACTTCTCTCTATTCCATTTCCCTAAACCCAACAGCAGTCCACCAAACCAACAAAATCAAGCCCTACTCACTTTTCTCTCTATTCCATTTCCCTAACTAATCTTTCCCACCCCAAGCTAGTTGGAACCCGTCACACTAGCATCACGGCATTGAGAACTAAACAACGCATCCCTGCGTCACCATGCCATTCCCCCATGCTATCCCGTCAAGTATCCCACCACCCTTTTATGCTACCACTCGCGTCGTGCCACCCTGCTTCTCTGCGGCGATGCCTCCTCAAGTGGAGATCTAGCGACAGTAGTCCTAACAGAGGAGGGCACTGGCGTAGGTAAAAGGTAGATGATAGTAACATATGGACGTCGGCGATAGAAAGATGATTTCTTTGTGATTACTGTGATATTTTTTGTACGAAATTGTTGATGACTATTGTGATTCTTTTGCATCTAAAAAATTGTTGATTCTTTTCGGACAGGGGCCACATTGCTCGGTGTTGGTCACTTTTCGGATGCATGTAGATCAAGAAAACTTTGATGATCTACTCATTTCACAGAGGCTAAAAAATTTGTAATTTTCATTGTACATATGTAACTCAGTAAATTATTTATTACATAAATATATATACAATAGGAGATTCTCCTTAAAAAAACGTTTTCTTGATCGAAAATCACATCAAGTTTGATTTATAGTAAATTAATAAAATCATAATAGATTTACAACAAATATCACACAAGATCAACAGTAATTAAGATAGAAACAAATAAAATACATATCCACCATCCAAATTGAATTCCACGCCTCCCAAATTTATGAAAAGCGCGCGTGTAAACGTAGTAAATATAGGCACTGCACTTGCATGGCATGGGTGCCTAGTTTTTTAGTGCTTGGGAGGGCATATCGCCGGCCGGAAGGCAAGAGGACCGGCGGCGTAAACAACGTTATCGTAGCCCTGACCAGTCCATCGCTTGTCCTCGTCACGGAGCGGCGCGCCCTTGATGTCGGAGTAGTTGATGTTTGTGGGGTTGTTGCATTTGAAGTCCGGCGACGCATGAAGTCGCACGTGGCACGCCTTGCGTGGATCACCCATGAAGAAGTCAGAGACTTTGGTCACGCCGAGCTCCGTCAGGAAGTAGCCGCTCTCATCGGCGATGGCCCGCTTGCACTCCATGACGCGATTCTTGGTGTCGTGGCAGGTAATGGACACCTCCGCCTTGGGCAGCGGCACCGCACCGTCGAGGCTATGTGTGTTCCGGTTCGCGCAGCCCTGGCAGTACACCATGCCCTCCACCCTCACCAGCAACTTGTCACTGTGGGCCGGCGGCGGCGGGGTGTACTGCTGCTGCGGTGGCGGTGATGGTGTGGTGTAGCCATTGTTAGCAGTGGCGCCGGCGGCCAGGAGGGACACGAGGATCGCGAGAGGAAGCTGGAAGGCAGCCATTGCTCGGAGCTAGCTTGGTGCTCGATTGAAGATGGTTTATCTTAACCTGAAGTTTTGGTGTGAGAAAATGGAGAGAAGCGTGGGGTTTATATACTGCCATGGACTAATTAAACGTGCAGACATGTAGATGGAAATCAATAACTCTTGATTTTGGATTAGGATTGCATTTTATTGTGTGTGCTATTTAATTCTGACAAAATACAATGATTGGCCTGGAGAAGAAAAAAAAAAAGAAGATAACATGAAATTATTGATCTGCAAGGCACTTTTAAGAGAAGAAAATCGCATGTTCATGATCTGCTTGGTGATTAGTTAAGATCAGTCTGTAGACGATAAAGAATGTTCGGTATGAAGATATGCAGAATTGTGAGAGAAAGTGCTGCCCGTGTGCGTCCTCAACTCCACTGCAATATACCAGGTACTCCAGAGAGACAAATGATTTTTGCCGATAGAGCTACATTATTTCCGTTAGTACTCTGAAAAGGAACAAGCATCTCATCTTCTGTGTAAAATATACAGTTCATGTAGTATTTGTCGTACCATATGCTGTTCCTTTTCTTTTGGTCTGAAACTACCTGAAAGAAAACGGAGTGCAGTTTCCTGATTGTTTATACAAACAAGAGCTGTAAAGCCAAATTACTGGGCGCAAAGCAACTATGTTTTTTTACATGCGGCGGATCGATCAAGAGCTAACACTGCATGATTCATGGTGCTGTCGCCAATGCCAGTTTGTCACGGTGAGGTTGCCAGATCTGCTGGCAAGGAGGCCTAAGCCAATACAACCCCGACCTCCCTACACAGCGGATCCGGGTAGCTAGAAGTAAGAACACAAGCCACTCCCACTGCCAACCTCTTCTATCACTCTTCATTTTACCATGCACCGTCCCTATCGACGTTCGGTTTGAGTGGTAGTGGTACAAATAAACCGAAATCGAACCGAGCTAAGCAAGACACAAACAAAAAAAAGGTCACTTGAATCTATCTAGCCAAATTTAATCGATTAATTCGGTAAGTAGGCTCAATAAACTGAAATAACTTAAAAACCAAAATTCCAGAAAAAAAAAACCCAAGAACAGAAAACCAAACTAACAAAAACAAGCCGTACTCACTTTTCTCTCTATTACATTTACCTAAACCCAACAACAGTCCACCAAACCAACAAAAGCAAGCCCTACTCACTTTTCTCTCTTTTCCATTTCCCTAACTAATCTTTCCCACCCCACACTAGTTGGAAACCGCCACACTAGCATCACGGCATCAAGAACACCACAACGCATCGTCCTGCCGTGTCACCATGCCATTCCCCATGCTATCCCGTCACATATCCCACCACCCTTTTGTGCTACCACTCCGTGTGGTGCCACCCTGCTTCTCCGCGGCGATACCTTCTCAAGTGGAGATCTAGCAGCACTCTTAAGATGGAGATCTAGCGGCGGTAGTCCTGACAGAGGAGGGCACGGGCATAGGTAAAGGGTAGAGGATAGTAACATGCGGACGTCGGTGATAGAAAGTTGATTTCTTTGTGATTACTGGGATATTTTTTGTATGAAATTGTTGATGACTATATTGTGATTCTTTTGCATCTCAAAAATTGTTGATTCTTTTCGGACCGAGGCCACATTGTTCGGTGTTGGCCAAATGGCCACTTTTCGGATGCATGTAGATCAAGAAAACTTTGATGATCTACTTATTTCACAGTGGCTAAAAAATTTGTAATTTTCATTATACATATGTAACTCAGTAAATTATTTATTACATAAATATATATACAACAGGAGATTCTCCTTAAAAAAACGTTTTCTTGATCGAAAATCGCATCAAGTTTGATTTATAGTAAATTAATAAAATCATAATAGATTTACAACAAATATCACACAAGATCAACAGTAATTAAGATAGAAACAAATAAAATACATATCCACCATCCAAATTGAATTCCACGCCTCCCAAATTTATGAAAAGCGCGCGCATGTAAACGTAGTAAATATAGACACTGTACTTGCATGGCATGGGTGCCTAGTTTTTTAGTGCTTGGGAGGGCATATCGCCGGCCGGAAGGCGAGAGGACCGGCGGCGTAAACAACGTTATCGTAGCCCTGACCAGTCCATCGCTTGTCCTCGTCACGGAGCGGCGCGCCTTCGATGCTAGAGTAGTTGATGTTTGTGGGGTTGTTGCACTTGAAGTCCGGCGATGCCTGAAGTCGCACGTGGCACGCTTCGCGCGGATCACCCATAAAGAAGTCAGAGAGTTTGGTCACACCGAGCTCCGTCAGGAAGTAGCCGCTCTCGTCGGCGATGGCCCGCTTGCACTCCATAATACGATTCTTGGCGTCGTGGCAGGTAACGGACACCTCCGCCTTGGGCAGCGGCACCGCGCCGTCGAGGCTATGTGTGTTCCGGTACGCGCAGCTCTGGCAGTACACCATGCCCTCCACCCTCACCAGCAACTTGTCACTGTGGGCCGGCGGGGTGTACTGCTGCTGCGGCGGCGGCGGCGACGGCGGCGATGGTGTGGTATAGCCGTTGTTGGCGGTGGCGCCAACGGCCAGGAGGGACACGAGGATCGCAAGAGGAAGGAAGGCAGCCATTGCTCGGAGCTTGCTTGCTGTGCTCGACCGAGATGTTCTTTTCTGAAGCTTTGGCTGTGTCGAAACGTAGAGAGGTGTGTGGTTTATATACTTGCCATGCATGGACCAAATCGTGCGGACATGTGTATGGGAATTAACTGTCTTGATTGATTTTGGAGTAAGATCACATTTTATTATGTGTTATTCGATTCTGACAATATATGTAATGATCGATTTATCTGTGATGCAGTTTTAAGATATAATCGCATGTTCATGATCTGCTTGGTGATTAGTCAAGAGTCTGTACACCATAAAGAATGTTCAGTATCAAAGATATGCAGATTTGTTAGAACGTGCTGCCCGTATCTGTCCTTAACTGGACTGTAGTATGATGTTCTCCAGACAGACGGAAAATAGACTGAAACCGAGAGACCGAACCAAACTACTGGAGTAGTAACCAATACTGGCCGAAACCAAAAAAAAAAGAAAGATCATTTCTGTTTCTGACGAACCAAATTTAACTCTGTCAGTAGGCGCGGTTATCTGAAATTTCAAAAATGCCCAACATCAACCTGCCAACCCAACAAGAGCAAACCCCACTCCCTTCCCCACCCCCACCACCTCTTTCGTCACCCATTAGTCCGTCACTTGCATCGGCGACATCGATCCCATTTCTCGCGTTGTTACTGCGTTGTGCAATCCTGCTTCTCCGCAATGGCACCTCCGCGTCTCCTCCACTAGAGATTTGGCGGCAGCGGTCTCTACTATGATATAGTTTTTTTTTTCAATCTTCGAAATTGTTTATTATTTTGGTATGACTGAAACTAAATCAGTATCGACTATTTTTATATGCATGTCGGTCCCAAAATTTCTCTAAAGATCGAAGGTCGAGATCGAATTGTTTGTTCTTACATAATGGCAACCCTACATCCGGTAACTAATGTAGGGAACCCGATGTTCGGTAGCAAGTTTTTACAGCTAAAATCACTCAAATCTTACTTAGGGACGGACTACCCATTAGGTAAGGTGAGTCAACCAGCTCCGCTATGGTCCACGCCGCCCCTCACCCCCAGACCTCCCTCCTAGTCATGGATCTAACACATTAGCCACTATCAACCCATCAAATAAATCAAGTATTTCAAAAAGGGATGAAAATGATACGGAAATTCCCAACCAACTAAGTATTGTTTTTTATAAGTGGTTCTATTTTTTATCATATCCGATTGGCCATATATAAAATTTGATTTTTCTTGACGCTAGATAGTTAAATTGGTAAAATGAAAATTTGCAACAGACCATAATCATTTCTGAATAAATGATCGTTTTTGGTCATTTTTATCCCTAGCTAACTCTAGGCATTAGGCATCCATTGTCGTGTCGTTTTCGTGACTATGCTCATCGTCTCAATTCTAATATCTATATGACCGTGTTCATCTTCGTTGTTAACTTGTGTAATGTTTGTGTGGTGTGTCGCCATACCAGTGCGTTGAGCCGGTGACTATAATTTGTGTGCACAGTACCACGCGCCCCTAGCCGGCAGCTAGCTAGGACTAGCTCCTTGTTAGAGGCCGCTCTATCCTACCACTGATCTCACTAATTCACATAAGGGTTTACGGTTTATCATCCTTAAAAAGTTATCGGGAGGTAAGCTTGTATCTCCATGTATCTTGAGGTACCAAAATATATTTTTATTTAGGTACTTGAGGTACTTTTTTACGGATCATAAAATTTCACTCCACGTAGAGAGTTACTCAGCTCGTGTGGGCCGTCAAAATCACGACCTAGTGCCCCGCAGCATTATCCACAAGGCCCATTAGCCTGTTATCTGAAGCAAATTATCAGTATCATCTTTTCGCTTATGTTTATACTTATCAGTCAAATTTTGAATTTTAAACCTTAAATTTATAATTGATTTTAGGATTTTTTTTCATCGAAGTTTATTTTCCAGCCTTTGCTTTTAGATCGCTAAGAACATATATATATATATATAAGTTTTATTCATAACTTTTTTTTAAATATGCCATTTCGCTTATTCCATGTATAAGCAAAATGATGAAGCCGAGAATTATATACTCGCGGGGTTATCTTTTTTTCCCAACGAAAATCACATCAAGTTTGATTAATTTGCCGTAAAACTCGTAGAACCACAACAATATCAACTTACAAAAGAATCACATAACACCACCAATTAGAACAGAATCACAAAATAAACCAGTATCCTCCGTCCAAATTAAATTAAATTTCGCACACCCAACGACGACCTCTCCCAATTCAAAAGCACGAGAGTGTGCGCCACACGCATGGGGGGCGGCCGCGGCGGGCGCCTCTAGTAGTGCTTGGGCGGGCAGTTCGCCGGCCGGAAGGCGAGCGGGCCGGCGGCGTAGACGACGTTGTCGTAGCCCTGTCCCGGCCACCGCTTGCCCTCGTCGCGGAGCGGCGCGCCCACCATGCCGGCGTTGATGTTGGTGAGGCCGTTGCACTTGCGGTCCGGCGACGACAGCAGCCGCGCGTAGCACGCCCCCCGCGGGTCGGCGCCGAGGAAGTCGGACGCCCTGGTGACGCCGAACTCCGCGAGGAAGTAGCCGCCCTCGTCGGCGACGGCCAGCCTCCACCACGCCGCCCGGTTCTTGGCGTCGCGGCAGGTGACCGACACCTCCGCCCCGCGCAGCGGCCTCGCGCCGTCGAGGCTCCACGAGTTGCGGTGCTCGCAGCTCTGGCAGTACACCTTCCCCTCCACCCTCACTAGCACCTTGTCGCTGCTTTGGTGCGCCGCTGGCGCCGGTGGCGGTGGCGATGGCGGCGGCGTGTGCTGCGGTGGTGGCGGTGGCGATGGTGTGGTGTAGCCGTTGTTGGCGGTGGCGCCGGCGGCCAGGAGGGAGACGAGGATGGCGAGGTGGAGGAAGGCAGCCATTGATGCGGAGCTTGGTGTAAGCTCGACTGAGATGGTTTGTGTGAAGCTTTTTTTTGGCTGTGTCGAGATGGAGAGAGGCTTGGGGTTTTATATACTGCCATGGATCAAACGTGCGGACATGTAGATGGCCGAAGCCCGAAGTGGTGGCCATGTTTGTCCTGGAAAATGTCTTGGTTTTGATTAAGATTACGTTTTATTATACATTATTGTAAAATTGTGACAATATTATACGTACAATGATTGACCTGTCGAAATGAAAAGAAAGACAATATGTAATGATTGGTCACCATGGGCATTTTTAAGAGAAGAAATCGCATGCTTGTAATCTGTTTGGCGATTGGTCAGTCTGACATAGATAACGAATGTTCAGAAGGATGATATGCAGATTTGTCAGAGAACGTGCTGCCCGCGTGTGTCCTCAAGACTTCAACTGCAATATCTGGTTCTCCGTGTAGGCAGAGAGATGTTCCCCAACGCAATGCCGCGCAAAATAATCAATTTTGCCGGCAGAGCGACAACTTGTTTTATAATCTGAAAACGAACTGACATCTTATTTTATCTGTAAAATGTGCAGTTCATGTAGGAGCATGATGTGCGTCCATGTTTTGTCTGAAACCGACTGAAAGATAAACAGAGAGCACTGGAGTAAGAGAATTTTCTGATTGTTTCTACATAGGAGTAGGAGAGTTTAAGGCGAAAGTTACTGGATGGAAAGGAAGTCTGACTAATCGAGCTTACCCAAAAATTCACAAAACGTAGCATCTCCATCCCATCAAGAGCAATATGTGCTCTAGTTCTTGTTTTTCATCTTGAGGGAGAAATTATCCGATTAAGTTTACATGTCTGAAGAGCCTAATCATTTTTGTATATCACTTATATGTGCTGTCCTAAAGATTTGATTTATGGAAGAGTAGAAGACAATTCTCACTTCACATTCCAAACAGGTCATAAATCGACAATACCGCTTGTTATTGTGCGGTTTCCGCGGTAACCGGACTTACCTTTGGATACACTAATAGTAACTTATCCCGTCAAATTCAAATAAATTTACATAATAATATGAACTTCTAATAGCATCGTCTAGTTTTTCATGGTTTACCGTGTGATTACCGTGCTTACGATTGGGTGCGGTAACTCAACCCCTGATGGTAAGGTTAGCCCTGCTCTAACTAGGAAAAAACAATAACAAACAGATATATAAGACACAGGTTTAACATCAGTACTCTTAACTATTCCCTCCGCTCAAAAATATACTACCTCCATTCTAGAATATTCGTCGTTTTGAGTTTTTTATTTGTAATGTTTGACCATTCGTCTTATTTAAAAGATTATGTTATTATTATTTATTTTGTTTGTGACTTGTTTTATTATCAAAATACCTTAAGTATGACTTATCCTTTTTAGGTTTGCATTATTTTTTAAATAAGACGAATGGTCGAATATTGCAAGCAAAAAGTCAAAACGATATCTAATTTGGGATGGAGGTAGTAATAAATTTTGACACTTTCATTTGTCCACAAAAGGCTAGTGAATATTATTAATGGGCTGGGCCAAACACCCACCAAAGAAAATTCCCAATGGGCCTTGAGTGATCCCCAATATACAGCCCATTACATGTACACCCCAGCAATCCAGGCCCACACGCAGCGAGAGAATTCGACTCCCGTTTAATTCCGGCCCAAATCCATCTCTTTCGACTGCTTACTTCTGCCCTAATCCACACACGTATCAGAAATTCGGAATACTCTGTTCGCACTTGCCCTTCCGGAACGCTCCCAAACCCTAGGCGCGTGACCATGTCGGGGTCGTACGGATCCGACGACTACCGCGGCGGCTACGGCGGCCGAGGTCGCGTCGGGATCCTGCGGGTTGTGTGCGTGCTTGCTTCTGGATCTGCTCCTGACTGGCTTGTGGTTTTTTTTGTAGGTGGCGGCGGAGGCGGCCGTGGGAGGGGAGGTGGCGGAGGAGGAGGGGGAGGATATGGTGGTGGTGGTGTGGGAGGTGGATATGGTGGTGGTGGCGGAGGATATGGCGGCGGTGGCGGAGGGTACGGCGGCGGTGGTAGAGGTGGCGGTGGAGGAGGAGGCTACGGCGGCGGTGGCGGCGGCGGGAGAGGTGGGGGTGGGGGTGGCGGTGGCCGAGGTGGCGGCGGGAGGGGTGGAGGACGTGACGGTGACTGGGTTTGCCCAGACCCGAGGTTTGTTTCGTTTACTCATTTGACGTTGTCTCGTTTGATTCGACTGTGACTGATGAAATCGTGGTTGTCCCGATTGTCTTGTAAATTATGCTACTTGGCCATGAAATCTAGGGTTTTTAGGTTGTTAAATTATAAATTATTGGGTTATTTGATAATTTGGTTTAGGATTTTGCATGGGGCATGTGTGAAGTGTCCTACTAAATTTTTGTTTCATCGTAGTATTGTGAGCATCAGAACTGCCAACAAATAGTTAACTGCATAATTCATTCTCTATGAGAGCTCCCTATAATCTTAGGTCACAAGTGCTAAATTTATGTTGAACCTCTAGATACATAAATATTATGTTATACTTGTCTCCCATGATTTCTTCCCCTCCCCTATGTTCTATTTTCCTTGGTATAGCAGAGTGGCAGAGAAGAAATTTCATATATGTTTTTGAAATGAGTTCATGGTGTTATTGGAAGCATTACAAAATACAGTAAATAAGCACTACAAAATACAGTAAATACTTTCTTTTATGAATATGTTTCTTTCAATATGGCATTAGTTGTCTTGCTGAGTTGGTTATATTTTGCAGAATATTCGGTTGCAATTTCATTGGTTCTCTTCCAATATTCCTAATATATTTGTTTATCATTCTTGTTCCAGTTGTGGCAATGTGAACTTTGCAAGGAGGACTGAATGCAACAAGTGTGGAGCACCTTCTCCTGCTGGAGGTGGAGGTGGAGGTGGAGGGTATAATAAATCTGGTGGAGGGGGTGGAGGCTACAATCGTGGTGGTGGCGATTTTAGTTCTGGAGGTGGCGGTGGCTACAACAGAGGTGGAGGAGATTACAACTCTGGTGGCCGTGGTGGTGGCACTGGAGGGGGAGGAAGAGGAGGAGGTTACAATAGAGGTGGTGGCGATGATCGTGGATTTGATGACCACCGTGGTGGCAGGGGTGGTTATGGGGGAAGAGACCAAGGGAACAACCAAAGGGGAGACGAAAGTGGTTATGACGCTGGTAGCTATGGACAAGTTCCTCCTCAAGGTCCTCCTTCCTATGGTGGGCCTGGTGGTGACTATGCAGCACCTCCAAGCTCCTATGGAGGCAATAATGCATACAATTCAGATTCTGCAGTGCCACCTCCTAGTAGCTATGGTGGTGGTCCAGGTTCATATCCACCAAGTTATGGTGCACCACCTCCGAACCCGCCATATAGCGGTGGTGCTCCAGGTGGCCAAGGTAGCCTACCTCCTTCATATGATGGTGGGTATGGTGGTCGGCCTATGCCTGGGGGTGGAGGCCCTGGTGCACCTCCACCCTATCATGGTGGTGGTGGTGGTGGTGGTGGCGGCGGCGGTGGCGGCGGATACACTGGCAGTGCTGCTCCAGAGCCAGCTGCAAAGGTTAAGCAGTGTGATGCAAACTGTGATGAGACTTGTGATAATGCAAGAATTTACATCTCCAACTTACCTCCTGATGTGACTGTTGAGGAACTGCAAGAACTATTTGGAGGAATCGGCCAGGTATACTTTGACCTCCTCTTGAGCTCCCACATATTTAGTGTTTATGAACTGTGCATTTCACGATTCGCTCACTGAAATATTTTGTGCATTTTATGTCTTTTTTCTAACCTCATGTTTTTCATTTTATGTGTTTCGCCATAATATCTTTTTCCAGTGTTACTGATATTACTTGTTGGAATTTAAGTAAATTTACAAATCAGTATTCAGATGATGTTTATAATCTGTAGTTGGGCTTGTTAACATTTTTTTCCCCTTTTGCTTTCACTACTGCTAGCACATTGCAAGTCATAGTTTTGCACAAAATCTGCTCCATCTGTTGTATACAGCGCAGTTAGAGCGAGCTTATTACATATTGTTTTTTTCCTTGCTAGTGGAGAAGTACACCCTTGTGTTTCAATGTGCATAATTAAATTTGGATATTTGTTTTGATGTAACATAATCATCTTGCAGTAATGATGCTCTTTTTTTTTGTAGAAGTAGTAGTACTGTAATTTTAGTTATAACCAAGCCATTCAATGATTTTGTAGTAATTTTGCTTTACTCCCATATTGGTATTTTATGCCAAATAATTCGTGGCATATCACCCCATGATGTTAATGTAAAATCTTTGATAATAAAGTAAAGTTGGTTTTACAGATTACTTAGTGTTCCTAGCTAAATTTATTGCAAGAAATTAATTTCTTTAGTTTTGGGGGTGGTAACTGCTTGTGTTTCATGGCTGTGTTTTGAGTTTTTGCAACTGCTTTTTTCTTAAGGTTGGAAGGATCAAGCAGAAACGTGGCTACAAAGACCAGTGGCCCTGGAACATAAAGATCTATACTGATGACTCTGGAAAGAATAAAGGAGATGCCTGCCTTGCCTATGAAGATCCTTCTGCTGCTCATTCAGCTGGTGGATTCTATAACAGTAAGTTCAGCATCGAGATTATATTATGTGTGTATAAATACAGTGTTCTGCAATTTTTAATGCATGTTTTCTATTGATATTCCAGATTATGAAATGAGAGGCTATAAAATTAGTGTTGCGATGGCTGAGAAATCAGCTCCTAGAGCTCCTGCATATGGTCATGGGTAAGTACTTTTCAGTTCTGTAGATGCTAAATGCAGATTGTGGAATGCTGTGTGCCTATGTCCAAGCAAGACAGCTTCTATTATGGGCAAAGCATGCCCCTTTTAGTTGCAATTTGATAGCCTAGATGTTTGAATCTATTCTTCAAAGTGCTCGTAGGTTGCCCCCTTAAGAAACTGTGATATTAGGAGTATATGACACGTACCATCTGTTTATGTTATTTTGGTGTAGCTTTTTTTTCTTCAACTACAAAAACTGTGTAAAACCAAGCACTTAAGCTAGAAATGTGATGTAAGCCACAATTACATTGATTGGATTCTGGTGGAACATAATCTGGGGACTTTTCTTATCATATTTTTTTGTATAGCGTGTAAGGTAGTTTTACCTGATACTTCAATTATGTGTTCTTAATTTGCATATGCATTCTGTCACAAAGGGCTTATAATAACACATTCATGGTGTAGAAATAAGTTGAATGTGGGAGCAGTAGAATGCCAAGTATGTATCAGTCAATGTACACTTGTACTACTTCCGGGTTAAGATCTTAAACATTGTTCACTGAACCTCTTTGTGTAATTTTTAGCCTAGCTAGAAAAGAATGTCACTAACATGCCACGATTCGAAGTTGTTTGGTATTATTTTAGAAACTGGATAATTGTAAATATCTATTTATTCTCACTTGACAAGGTGGGTCCTAACCACTTGTCTTAAGTCAATGTGTAGTGTATGACTGTGTAAGGGACAATGTGTTGGTTGAAATCTTTAGCATACCTCGATTTAACACAATATTTGTGAACACTACTTGTTATTTTATGTATGTGCTTGGGCATATACATCATGGTGTAAAACAAGTAATATATGGCAACTGAATGATTTTTGTTTAATTTTTATCAGTTGTGCCTTTTAGGTATTTAATATCTGTCCACACCACTTTTAGCTCATATATAACTTAAGCTATTACTCATGTCGAGTTGTATATGTATAATCAACTGCATTACATGGCATGCAGAGGTGGACGTGGTGGCTATGGTGGAGGTCGCAGGGATAACTTCAGAGATGGAGGAGGCCATGGGCCTAACAGGCATCAAGGTGGTGGTTCGCGTTCAAGGCCATACTGAAAGCAACTAATATAGTTACTAAGATTGTCATCTGTGAGAAACCATTTCTATTCCTGTTCATCGGACTTGTACTCAAAACAAGAGCGTAAGGTAGGTTGCCTGCTTTTCTCGGAATTATATTCCATTGTCATACTCCAATGTTGGTCGGATGTTTGTTTGTCTCATCCAAAAAGTGATTGATCCATGTTATGTGAATTTTTCCATAGAGGCAGATGGATAAGCTCCAAATGCTGGTAGTTTTGAGATGTTATTTCAGGTGAGTGCCGATCTGTTATGATTCTGCAATGCTTTGCTATCCCGTGATTGCTTACCTTTTTATTTCTGCGATTGCAAATTTTGCTATAACGCTTACATTCCACATGGTAACTCAGCCGGTGGATCACTAGCTTGGATTTTGGCGAGGAGAAACAGGTAGGGCATTTTTGTTCTTCGATAGGTTTACTAGATCTAGAATCCATTAGTTACGGATATCTCTGTGGATATTAGATGTATATGAACCACCTTTTCTGGTACACATTCATTGACTTATTCATGTGGTTTGCGTCAAATAAAGCATGGATATGTTACTATTTAGATACTATTTCCAGACGAAAACATCTGCGCATTTGTTGGCTTATTCATGTGGTTTGTGACTCAAATGTAGCATGCTTAGAAACTACAATTTCCAAAAGGAAAAATATTCTAACATAGTAGAAAAAATCTTGTGGGAGACTCCTAAAATTACCCCCCTTAGCATTAGTAGTAGCACTCTTGTATGAGGTTTCCTACTGTTGAGGTTACGCTTGCAGGCTTGCTGCTGTACAATGTGTGCAGCCAACACCGTCTGCTGCACATCGATGCTGCCTGCTCTTCTATCACTGCAGCGTATTGTGAAACCTCGAAGCCATCCTTGTATCTGCCCTCCGGATCCAGTTCCTTGTGCTGATTGGCAAATTGACCTGTTGGCTGGATACCTCCAGTTCATCTGGTTTCTTTGTATGGTTTGTCACAGTTGCGGTGGATACCTCCAGTTCATCTGGTTTCTTTGTATGGTTTCTATCACAGTTGCGGAAGATAGACGTCAGGCTTCTTTCCGTTGATTGCTTTTTCCGACTCTTTCATTTCTTTCTGAAGTTTCTCCTCGCTGTTCCATATGGGTTTGGTATTTGGATCTGTTTTAGGAGGCTTGATCTGGAGCCCTGGACTTGCAGATGGGCGAAGCTCCAAGCCGTTCACGTCGTTTTTGTTTGACATTTACGTGCCGTATGTATCTTGCAATAGTTTGGTTGTATGACATTTGCTGAATACTTAAATTTTTCACTTCATTTGGGATTGTAATAATGCACTGAGAAACGTACCTGTGGCTTCGCATTAAGGATAAAAAAATGATCGGTGTTGCTTCACTACTTGCGGGGTGTGCTGAGCGGAAACGAGCGAACGTGTTATAAGTGAATTGTGCAACGTTTAGATAAACGATGTATTACTTCAAAGTTCAAACGATGTCCGGCATCTTTGCCACGTAGTAGAACATAAACCGTAGGTTGTGTAGTCGCATTTAGCTAGACCCTAGAGGTAGCTCTATACTACCAGCATTCTTGGTTAAAAGGTGAACTAGGGCATTGTTACAGTGATTCAGCTGGCTTTAACTGACGAAAAATAGAGATGGCACTATCTTCTATGAATGATGCTCATGCTCATTCACCGTCCTTGTCACAAATCACAAAATCGAACATACAATAGCCAGGGCAAAACTTGCAACCTACACTGGTTAAAGAAAAAAAAAAGCAAAATTGCTAAGAACAAGATATACTTTTCATCTTCTCCTAGTCTTCTGTTTGCTCCTCCCTTCAAATCTCCTAGACCCTTTTGCCTTCCCTTTCTGCTTGATTTTCTTGAGCACCTTGTTGCCCCTCTCCTTTCTCTCGTCCAGGTCAGAATCGCCGCCATCCGAGGAATCGTCATCGTCAGATTCCCCGAATCCGGTGAGCTTCTCGTACTCGTCCTCGTCGATCACCCCCCGCTTCAGCTTCTTCAGGAGCCGGTACTCATTCGCGAGCTCATCCATGTCCTCCTTGGTTTGGACTGCTTGACGCTGTTTACCTGTCTTCTTCCGCTTTGGCTTTTCAGGCTTCTCCGGGGCTTTCCTCCTCTTCTCTATCTCTGGCCTTAGAGCTAGTTCTTCTGCTTTCCTTTTCAATGTCTTCTGCCGTTGTTTTTCTCGAGCTTTATCCCTGCAGTTAACCATGATGGAGTGTTGATCCCTTTCTCATAGTTGCATTTGAAGCAAAAAATACGGATAGCTCTCAAGTGAAAAATTGCTGAATAATTGTTCGATTAGTTTAGACATAGCTCTTTAGCCCTACAAGGGTCTTACACAACAAGATTATGGTATGTGTCATCTACGTTTTGAATATGGGCTTTCCTTTTAATATAAAATATACCAATATAAATTTGTCAAATTAGTAGTGCGTTGATGCAATAGTACAATTGGCAACAGAGTGAAATGTTAGGTTTGCAGGCTTACTTGTACTTGATTTTTGTAACATCAACATCTTTAACAGGAGTAAACCCTTCCAATGAAAGAGAATGGTGCTTAACTTCTGGCATAGATGGAATTTGGAGTAAGCCGTACTCCATACCCAACCTTCCAATTTCAAGGTCTTTCCAACTGAAAATGTAAGAACAGTGGTGCTCCTTGTATGCCCGAACAAACGAAACAAAAGCTGTAAGCCCTTTCTCCATGACATTTCGGTCTTCCAATGCAGCACTTCTGATCTGTGACAGACAAGTGGGTAATTGGTTATTTTAAACACTAAATTTTTCTCTCAAGAAAAAAAATCATTTCTGGATTCAGATGCCTTCACAGGCAGACAACCTAAGATGATCTATAACAATAAGAAACTCACCTGTGGTACAATATCTACAGCATTTGTGGAACACTCCCTTTCAGTGAGGGGTACACCTCTCCTCTTCAAGAACTCAACATAAGTATCTTCCTACAGAACAATTATAGCGCTAAGCATTTTACTAACAAGGCAATCCATTGTATCAAATCACTACTGCATGTGCATGGTATGCATAGCCAAATATGTCTTTGAAATTCAACTACTGACTTCCACTTAGATAATGTCAAAGCAGAGCAAGTACCTTCGGTAAGAGGAATACAATAGCATCTCCTTCTTGATCATAACGTGCAGTACGGCCAGCTCTATGTATGAACACATTGGGATCTTGAGGTGGATCATACTGGGGAAGAAACAAATGTTTTATATCAACTAATGACAAGCACAAGGAAACAATTTAGGGAGTTATGTTCAAAGCATTACCTGCACAATCAGATCAACATGTGGTATGTCAAGACCCCTTGCTGCAACATCAGTGCAAACTAGAATACCACTTGAGAGAGCTGAAAATGATGCCAAAGCTTTCTCACGAGGGCCCTACATACCAGGAAAATAGCGCGGTAGCAATCAGTATGAAGGAAAGCTTTTGGAAGCGCCATGTACAACAAATCATGCATGTATTAGCTCTGTAACCTGCTTCATCTTCCCATGATAAGGAATTATTGGAGAACCTTTAAGTGAGTCCAACAGCGGGAGAACAATAGCCCAGTAATCTACACAAGCACATGTTGCGAAGTACCTGCATTCAAGTAAGATCAGAAAGCCCACAAGCTAACACAATGCTACACAACTAGGCACTTAAGGTAAGTGTGTGAAAACAAATTTTAGTTCGCTGTCTACTTACACCATTATTTTATTTCCATTGTTCTGCACAAGGAAATCAACAAGTTGCGATGACTTATTTGATGCTTCACATATCATATACTGCAAAGAACAAAGAAATTTTGTGGTTTACATTAAATTGACAAGTACATAAGGCAATCAACAGGCATAGTCACTAGTAAAACAAAATAAGTATATGTTACAACCAGCCCATGTAATCATTGGCAGCCACGAATAACTATCCAAATGCTTGTACAAAAGTTCCTCACCATACCTCCAATCGAAGACCCAACGGTGTTTTGGATGGACCAAGCTCTTGTTGAGCACCACCTTTACCTGTGGGCTTCACCTCTGTCTTAACTTCAACCCTCACAGGATTCCTCAACCCTGCTTTCGCCAGCTCCTTAACAGCCTCCGTCTGAGTTGCCGAAAAAAGCCCTGTTCTCCTCAGCTTTGGCAACTTCGAAATAATCGACGTAATCTGCTTCTGGAATCCTAAATCCAACAGCCTATCAGCTTCATCCAGGATCAAAATCTGCTTCGAAAACACATACACAACAACAATTTATGTCAGATTTGCATTTCAAGCACAAAAGAACAACACATGAATTTTCAATTGCTTCCAAAACCACCTCAAGATTCTTGTAGTTCAGAGTGTCTAAGCGCTCCATTACGTCGAACAGCTTCCCCGGGGTGCCGACCAGTATGTTTGCACCCTCTTCTTCCAGTTTCTTTAGCTCCGCCTTGATGTCGAACCCACCAACCAGTAGCATGGATGAGACGCCCTTCAGCGTCGCGAAGAAGGGCTGAGCCACATTGTATATCTGCGAAGACAGCTCTCTCGTCGGGGAGATGATGATTCCAAGAACCTTGCAAAATTCCATACATTTTTCTGATCAGAAGTGAACAAGAGATGCAATGCAATCCAGCAACTTTGCAAGCAACGCATGAACAGAACAAGAGAGGATGGGGTGGAGCCGTGAGCACTGAGCAGACCTCGTGGGGCTTGGGAGGCGAGGGGCGGCGGCGGAGGATCTCGACGACGGGGACGACGAAGGCGAGCGTCTTGCCGGAGCCGGTGGCGGCGTCGACGGCCACGTCCTTGTGCGAAAGCAGCAGCGGGATGGCCGCCGCCTGCACCGGCGTGCACCGCCGGAACCCGCCGCCCTTCAGGGCCTTCACCACCTCCGGGGACAGCGCGGGCGACAGCTCCGAGAACCTCTGCTCCGTCAGCGCGCGCTTCCGCGCCGCCGCCGCCGCCAACGAGGAGGAGGAAGACGACATGGCGTCGCGCCGCCGCGTCTGCTACTCGCGTCGCGCCGCTTGAGCAGGAGAGACTTCCTCTTGCTGTTGGTTTAGGGATTCCGGGGGGTTCATCGATTGGGCCGTGATGGTGGGCCGCGTAGTCTTCTCCCGAAGGCCACTGCCCAACAGCCTGTTCAATTATTTTTTTTTTTTTTTACCGATTCCATCCAATTCACTTCTACTCTGCACAAGTTCTCTCAAGTAGGGATGGCAATTTAAACCGTTTGCCCGTTTACCCGTGGGTAAAAACCCTAATAAAGTTGGGTTTGTTCTCCATTTAGTACCTGTGGGTTTTTTATTGGGTCAAAACCTATACCCAATGGGCATACGGGCACTGGCCCGCTTCGCCCATTTACCCGCAAAAACCAACTGATATGTGGTCCCTCGGTCAAATTAGTATAAATGCCACCATCTAGTATTGATGAACTTGTAATGCTTGTATTGTTGAACTTGGTACAACTGTACCCTTTCTTTAAATTGCGATAATGTCTCTCTGCTTGTGGAGATTTGTGGTTGAAATGTTGAACTGTGAGTTTGTGACGGGTAAACGGGCATACCCGCGGGCACATAGCACCCGCGGGTAACGGGCATGAGTAGTGTTCCTTGCCCATCATGTAGTAACGGGTATGCCCACGAGCATAAATTACCTCGTGGGCATGGGTATGGGTAGTCACTACTCGTGCCCGTCGTGCCCGACTGCCATTCTCAACAATAATACAGACAATTTCTCAAAAAATAAAAGACAAAGGAGGGAAAAAAAGAGATAGAATGCATATGTAAATGGGTGACTTGTATAAAAGGAAAGTCACAATTTTCAGCAATAAATGAAAGAGAGGTGTATTCGTAGCGACTCAATTCTGCAGGGAATTCGGCTGTACATGAGTATTTTGATTGAGTTGTATTCCCTCCAGTAGAAACTTACAAATGTACATCCTTAGAGAAAAGATAAGGAGGAAGACATAAAATAGAAAATGGCGGCGCACGAAGAACGTCGCTTTGAAGAATCAGTAGTTACATTGTGATTGCGGTATCATTGATTTTACTGTTTATGTGGTAATTGAGTCTTCCTTCTGTTCAGAGGATGCAACGGCAACAGCACTGCCTTGCTCATCCCCTTGACCCTTTTCTTCATCAACACCCTGTAAATTTCACTCAACAGTAAGAATCCCAAGGTGAAACTGCCTTATCTGCATATCAAGATTGGAAGATTTTGTAGGTTCACCTCATCATCTGGGATCATCACTGCCTTCACCTGTGCAACAATAACCGTAATGTCATCCATCTTACCACCTGCATAGATGAAATTTAGGCATCATGAGATTACTTTGCGTTCTGCATAGAGTAGAGCATGATAGTATGTGTATGAGTTCATGCGTACCTATTAGTTTCCCTCCAATGAACTTTTTCCACGAGGGGACATCAAAACCCTGCATTCAAGTGATCAGAATGAAGAAATTTCTGTCATCCCTTTTTGGCTGTAACAATCTGAACAGAAAAGATTGTTGAGGGGTATATGTTTCGCACCCGACTCCGAGCCTCCATTGAGTAGGGTGAATCAAAGGTGACATCCACTGAATGCTTCCTTGCAAGCTCTGCTAGTGCTTTTGCTGTGGAAAAAACATCAAACTTTCAGAAGGATTGGAATTTGGGAGGACTGGAACATGTGTTTGGTGGCCCCCAATTCAAAACTGAGATATTTACCACTTACCAGCTTCATCTACCCCTGGAGACTCGGAAATGACAGAAACGATCTCTTGATCGAATATATTGTCAAAAAATCCATCTGAGCCACTGACAATCATATCACCCTCCATAAGATTTACTGTGCAAACCTGGTAGACAACTGGATCAAAATCAGAAGGTTCTACAAATAATGCTTAAATCTTGTACGACTATCTTGATTACTGTAGTGAAGCACTTGGTATTATGTTTCCACTGCATTAGTGGTATCTTTTATGGATAGATTTGCGCATGCATGCGTGTCCCTTGTAAGATCTTCCCCATAATTTTGATTTGTCCACACATGCAAAATATCTGCATGACTTGAGATCATATAGAGTTTTCAAATTAAGAAATAATTAATGTGCATGTCTTGGACTCGTTGTAACATATGGGCAACCACCTAGAACTGAGTATGCTAATAAAACAATCGTCACACACACAGCTCTATTATTCTGACCTACAATAAGGCACATACCAGTGCATCCAGATACGTTTGACCAATTGCTTCAGAGCTTAACTGGTATGGGCAGTCAAAGTAATGTTCTTGAGGACATGTAGAGAACATTACTTGGCCTAGGAAGAAGAGAACAGATAAGTATGCTAATAAACTTTAAGAAATCTATAAATTTGTTCATGCTAACCTTTTCTAATTACTTTCAAACCACAATCTCCCACACTTGCAATTTTTAGAATCCCTGTCTTCTCAAGCATTGCAATGATTCTGTTAGCGTTCCAAAGAAGTCATTAGGTTTTGACCTGTAAAGTTGTACTAACATAACAATGTAGATATATGCTTACACAGTTGCAGATCCAACAGAAGTTGTTGCAGCATGAGCCTTCATTAGAAGAAGCTGAGGATCATGATTGACCTGTGATGGATAGAAACTCCTATTTGATATGCAAATTGACGTATAGTGTACGTGACTTTATATCAGTACTGATGTCAATTAAGAAATACCTCCTCATCCTTGAGAAAAGTAGAAGTGTGTGCCATGAGCTCTCGAGAAAACAGAGCCGGATTGACATCCTTTTCTGACCATCTGTCAGTAGACAAGAGAATGACTAGCAGGATAAAAACCTTGTGTTAATGCGAATTGCTGAAAACACCATGTATTTTTTTGAGAAGTGCTGAAATCAACCCAAAATTAAAAGGAAGGAAACAAAAGCACAATCTACAATTTATTGAAGCAGTTCTTTTCAGGGACAAAAGTACAAAACAATTCATTGCAGCGAAGATGGTGTACCCTGAAACTCCATCTGCGACGGCAAACACTCCACCATCATCGCCGTTCACAAAGAAAGCATCTTCTCCGCCAGTCTCAGCCTTCAGAATTTGAAGAACATTCAAATATCAAACAATGGTTGCTTCTGTTGTATAATTGAGTATGAAGGGGAAAAAAACACTACCAGAAGAGTAATATATTAATATGTTTATCTAAAAAATGACTAACCTTTCTTGGGTGTGGTATTAGATGAGTTCCAATAGTTAACACAGCTTCCAACCTACAATTACAGGCTCACATTACCAAACACTGACAGATGAAGCACACTAGAAATAACTAAAGACTGAAATTATCAGTGAGACTGAAATATATATTAGCAGCTGTGTTTGTTTGTAGTCTAAATCGCTGAGACGATTTTCTGTAGCCTAAGCCATTCCTGGCTTAGGGTGTTCTTGTTGTAAAACTCTCTCTCCTTCTTAATACAAAACTTGGCCGGTTCTTTTGCCGGCCCGGTGAAAAAATAAACTATCAGTGAGAACATTGCTCCATTACAACTTAAGATTTGCACCTTGACCCAAGTACTACTGATAATCAAACGCATGTCTTAGGAACCCGAGAATTCGATAAAACCGAACATTTCGTGGACTGAAACTTATCGTAAGGGCAAAGATAAGAGGATCGAACAGGTGTAAGCAGGGAGGCATACTTGGCGGCGCGAAGAGGGGAGAAGCGCGAGCGGCGAAGCGGGAGATGGGGAGAAGGGGTAGTGGGTGCGTGGAGGCGAGGCGGCGAGAGGCGGGTAGCAGTGGAGGAGGCCGCCATGGCTGGCTTGCTGCTGCTCTATCTCCTCCTCGCCTCGCCTCCGTCGCCCGCGGCCACCGTGAATCGCTCGCTCGCTCGCTAGTGGTGGAGGCAGGCAAGACACGTCACTAGCACGGCACTTTTTCAAATACACCCCTTACGTATTATCTATTCTCGTAAGGACCAAAGTGAAAAAGTTTACTACATAAGGACTAATCGCAGAATAAGTGGATTTCCAAGGGGGTTCGAGTAAGAATCCGGGTCAGAAACGGGGGAACTGCTTTAAGATTCGCGCGAGCACGATCGACGCGCACCCAGCCACCCACCCGCGCCCCAAATCACGAGGAGGCGAAGCCGCCCATCTCATCGCCGGAGCTCGCGAATTCGCCGCCGCGATTCCGACCACCGCCGCGCCGGCGCCCGCGCCCGCTACGGTACTCCGCCGCCGTGCTGAGATCGCCGGGGGAGCCATGTCGCGGTCCCTGAGCATGAGGTCGTCGATGAGCATGAGGTCGCGCCGCGACCTGCCTCCTCCCCAGCAGGTGAGGGATCCCTCCTCTCCCCGTGCCTTGGGTATTGCGAGTGTAACATTTGCGCGAGGTGCGCGGGATTCGCTGTTGCGTGCGCGATGCGCTAGTTTGATCTTGGTGTTTTTCGACCTTGGGGCGTAGAGGGGCGAGGGGGTCGATTACCCGACTCTTCGTGGCGAATTTGAGGAAACTAGGGTTCTAGTACCGAATCATGTCCAATTGCGAATCTCGCCATTTTATTGTGTGGAACTACTAGCTGGAAAAATCAATCGTAATATTTCTAAGAAAAATTAAGATTACTTATTGTGGTTTGATGATGATAAAAAAAGGCATCAATGATTTACTCTCCGCAGTCCGCGCCACCTGGTTGTGCGCATAATCACTAGGGCCTTGTTCGGTTACGCCCGGATTCAATCCGGGCCGGGAATGACAAGTACAGTAAGAAATTTATGATAGATACAATGAGAGACCGGGAATTATTCCGGGCCGGGAGCCAATTTACTCATGATAGAGACAATAAGAGACCGGGAATCAATCCACTAGTCAAGAGGTGTGGAACTAATCCGGATGTTTTGTTGTCCCTATCATGAGTAAATTAGTTCCCGGCCCGAAAAAATCCCGGTCTCTCATTGTATCTATCATAAATTTCTTACTATACTTGTCATTCCTGGCCCGGATTGAATCCGGACGTAACCGAACAAGGCCTAGCTGTGGGTATACCTGGTTTGGATCCTCTTTGAAGTGTTCCCAGTCCCAGCATGGTTCCTCATACCCATCTTTGACAACATTGAGTATATTTCCCTTTGGATTGATGTTTGTAACCGTGAGGTGTTTGTTTTCAGACAATCGAAAAGCTTGAGAATATGGTGGCTGAAGGAAATTATTATGAAGCCCAACAAATGTACAAGTCAACCGGTGCAAGGTACTCTGTGAATAATTTAACTGAAGCCACAATGATTGATTCCCCTTTAACTTGCATTTGACCATCTTGCTTATGGTTGTCTATTTCAGAACTGCTTAGCATATGATAGAAATCAACCATTCACTTTTTATAACTTGAATTGGATCTGCTAAATAATATGAGTTGATTGAATTTAGAATCTTTGTTATACAATCTTCCGTCTATTATCATAGTTATTTGGCTAATGCAGCATCTTAAAAATAGTTAATGTCAGGATTGTTAGGACATTAAACAAATTCAAAGTAAAACAATGACCAGAATGTTTACATTTGCATAGAAGCAGTATTACTGGATCCTACAAGTATGTTTCATATGATCACAATGAAAAATGTTATTCATGCACAAAATGGCTATTTTCTTTGACTAGATTTATTGATTTCTTAATAAAGGAAAGGGGCATGAGCTTTGTCTGAAAGATATTGTAGACAAAAAGTGCCAATTCAGGAATACAATTTTGATTAATTGTGTCTCATATCTTGCAGGTATATTGCTGCTCAGAAGTATTTGGAAGCCTTGGACATCCTTCAGTCAGGAGCTTTAGTTCAACTGAAGCATGGGCAGGTTCTATCAAAGCTAAATTTCATAGATCTAAGTAAAAAAAAAATATTCGCTACATTTGATGGCAAAGTAACACCCCTCCCAAAAGAAAAGAGAAGAGAGAGCCAACCAAAAGCTCATTGCTCCCTTCGTAACGATTTGTTGCAACCAGCCAATGGACCTTGACGTGTTCATTTGAAGTTGTTTTTTTAATGTGTGTATTGTCGATGTGGTGGTAGTGATTCACATCTTATTATGGGATGTTTTTATTGGGTGCTATGCTGTAGTTACATACATGTGTTATCCTAGATTGGTGTTTTATATCATTTTAAACCTTCACATTTTTGCCTTATTGGTTAAAAATTCCTGATTTCAGGTAACTTGTGGTGGTGAACTTGCTATAATGTTTGTGGACACCCTTGTCAAGGCAGCGCTTCCTTATAATGAAGAAACCTTTGGTCAGTCTTCTCTCATAGTGAAAAGCTACTATTTCTTTATATCATTAACATGCTAATAAATTGCATATTTATCCTGTAAGTAAATACACATCTAGATTTCATTTTTGGAACATATTTACAATATTTTATTTGTAGCATACTCCTAATGTCCATCACATGTAAAGTTTTGAAGAATCAAAGTTGTTTAAAATGTTAGTGGAAGCAGTGTTTACTAGTCCTAATTGTGGCTCTAGCTTTACTTTGTCTTCTCTTTGTTTGTTTACCTTCAGAAGATCACTTTTCCCTTAGATTTTAATTGAATTGAATAAGATACTTACTTTATTATGAATGAGAACATGTTTCTAGTTTGATTTGTTAGTATCACATTTTGTGATTGTAACTATATGTAAACCTTAGATCGTATCAGAAAGATGTACGACGCCTTCCCCAGGATATCTGTTCCACACTTCCTTGGAGATGATTATGATGACGACGGGCAGAAATTATCCGAAGCTATTTCTGCAGCAAAAGTGCGTTCTGAGAGTTGTTCATCATTCCTGAGAGCTGCTATCAGGTAAGGTTGTACTAATTTTCATTAATCCAAGTAAATTGAGTAGAAAAACTAAATATCCTTCATGCAAGCATCAAACATCTTCATCTAAACATGGCAGTTTGTTTAAGTGGATCTTAAGGCAAATACATCAAACTGTTGAATAGCATCTATACTATGACCAGGACTTGTTAACTGTAGTGCTTGACCAGTAGTTCATTACTGACAAAAGTAGAACAGACAATTGAGCTTATCATGATGGTAAAAACAAATGATCTGTTCTCGTTGCTCACTTGCATATAAAAATCCAGATGTTGATTGTGTAAGTTTGTTTATTACAATAATGCTCTCAGAAAAAAATGAAAAAGGAGATGGTCACGAATTTGTGATTTTAAGATGAACTCAAGGTGTGCAACATATAAGAATCATTTCCATGGGATCTTTGAATCTTTATGTTTAACTCTGTTAATGGACAATGTGGTCATCTAGTTGACTCTTCTCAATTTTCTGCCTGCTATATTTATATGCCACTAATAGCATATCAATCCTTTATTAAGGTGGTCTGCTGAGGTTGGGGCATCAAGAAGTGGATCTCCTGAGCTGCATGTTATGTTGGCGGAATACATATATTCTGAATCTCCAGAAACGGTACTGTTTATAAATTATAGAACTATTTTTCTGACATGAATATATTGTGTTTGTTTTAGAGCTGAAATTTTATGTCTTTTCAACTGTTACTCTTTAATGCCTTTGTGGTTTGCTAAGGTTCGTGTTGACTGCCGTTGGATGCAGGACATGACTAAAGTGTCAAGTCATTTTGTGAGGGGAAATGATCCTAAAAAGTTTGCCTCTATGCTGGCGAACTTTATGGGAAAGGTAATGGTTTTTAGAAAATAATTGATAATAGACTTGCAGCTGATGATTGTCTAATGCCAAATTCTATTGAACTGTTACATTCTTCTGTTCTCTGAGCAATGATTAAAATGTCTTATCTGAATATGATCAGTAGGTTCACATTCTTTACAACAATTTTCATTTTACAACGGGTCTCTTGCTTATAGTTTTTATTTGAGTTGGAGGTCATCCTTCTCCGAAAATAGAAACACGGTGCCAGCAAGTGATTGTTCAATCAGTTATCTATATCCATTTTTGGGTTGGATTATTTCAAGACCAACATAATCTTCGTGTAAAGCAGTATTCATAGATGTTTTTTCTCAATCAAAAAAAATATTTTTATTAATATTTTTCTTACTGCACAGTGCTACCCTGGTGAAGATGATACTGCAATAGCACGTGGTGTCCTAATGTAAGATATAATTTCTTTCTTTTTTTTTTTCCTTTCAAAGAGTGCATTGTTTTGACACTTGCAAAATTTCTAAAAGCCATGGAAGATGTTTGCATCTTGCAATGCAGAAACCGAATTTCATAGGGAGTTCTCTATTTCATGTTCTGTTTACAATGAGTAAACAATATACATATTTAGGAATGTGCTAGCAAATCATGCATTAGGATATATTTCCTCAATATGCATCAATACAATATCCTGCTAAGTTATATACAAATCTCCTTTGGATACTTAAGCACATACAGGAGCACACTATAAAGTGCTCCATCCAAGGTAAAATATTAGAATTTGATCGAACTTCGGAAATAGTTACATAATATATTATTTTATTATGTTTATAGTACTATAGTATGTTAAAAGGAAGTGTCAAAATTCTTGCACTGGGGACCAGAAAAATCAAAGCTAACTTCAGAAAAATCAAAGTAAAGAAAGTGTTTCGTTATAGGATGAATAAATAAGAAATTTTTGGGGAAAAAGACGTGCTCAGATGCTTGTTTTTCTGATATACTGCATTTTTATTTAAGGTATCTATCACAAGGGAATCTTAGGGATGCAAATTTGCTCATGGACGAGCTGAAGGATCAACTAAAATCTGCTGACTTGGAAATCCCCAAAACAGATTTAATTCAGTTCATCAAGTATCTCTTACCGACGTAAGTCTTTCCTGTCTTTCAGTTTGCATTATTTTTATGTTTCTTTTCCACATTTTTGTTCTGCAATGTTCTCATGTATTTGTGTGCATTCATGCTGCAATTTGCCATGATAACTTAGAGGACACCTGCAGAGTAGTTTCATCCTTACATGTTTCTACTAAAAAATACTGATCGCAGGAACAATTCTTTTTTTTTTGAAAGAACCACCAGTTATGGGAAAATCTTTCATGGCCTAGGTACATTACCTGGGTATTAGACGATTTTCCACCTTTGAGATATGTTCATAGTTTATGTAGGATTTGTTTTCAGTACAGATCATGAATGCATATAAAAATATTAAATATTTCTTTGATGGTTATTGAAAAATTCTGATAACCTTATATAACTTAGCCATGTTTAAGTTCTCACTGATGGTTAAATTTCAAACTGTTAGATTTGGTTGATGCTTTGCTGTTAGATTGCATGCTATGCAGGATAATGATTATATTTGACTGTATTGATGATGTGATAATTTTAACACTGTAAATCTAGGATCTATTGTGTGCTTGTGTTGTGTATCACTGCGCAATATGTTGATCTAGGTTGCCTAGGTAGCTTTCTGTTCACTGTAAACAAACTGATCCTACAGTTTCAATTATCCAAGTTTCCATGCATCTTTCGAATAATTGATGAGATAGTTTTGCATTTTGTTACTTGTACGTGTATACCAAGCCCAGACGTTATTTTATACAAGCAACAAGTTTTTTTTTCTCATTGTTTCCTCTGGTCGTGGTTATATTACTGACTGCATGCTATGTTTACAGGCTCGAAAGAGATGCTTACCCTCTTTTCAGGACACTGCGGCAGAAGTACAAGACAAGTACAGATCGCGACCCTGTATTTGAGGAGGTAGCTATTTCATCAAATATAGTGTTAGCTTGCTAAACAGCTGTAAAACATGCACCAAAACATCTTATTCTTTCAAAGATTAACTTAACAAGAACTGGGAAAAATTATATTTTTCATGTTCCCTGCATAGTTGTCATAAAACAATGTGTTCACAAGAGTTATATTAGATCATGTAGGAAACTCTACAATTTAATCCACCAACAACCTTGTTATCATGTGCTGTCCATAGGGAAATGTAAACAGTGTTGATAAAGGACCATCTGCACTTATAATGTGCTTAATATTTAACTCTACTAGCAGAGTA
Organism: Oryza meridionalis; assembly: GCA_000338895.3. Classification (NCBI taxonomy): domain Eukaryota; kingdom Viridiplantae; phylum Streptophyta; class Magnoliopsida; order Poales; family Poaceae; genus Oryza; species Oryza meridionalis. The sequence continues at coordinate 3,074,329 of CM002524.2, forward strand.
ATATGTGGATAGAACTTCCATTACATTAACTAGCAGAGTAACTTGAAGAAGGTAGTTAATGCTTTCTATCATATATGAAAAACAAGCTGAAACAGAGCTCACGTGATATTATGGTTGGGTTTCAGTTATTAGATGAAATAGCCGCAAAATTTTATGGAATACGGAGCCAGAGCGCTTTGGAAGGACTTTTTGGTGATATGTTCAGGGTAAGATTTACATCTTTCATCTATCATTCATTCATGCCGATTGCTAGTACATTGCATTGATTACTTTTGAAGTTGAGTACACACCAGTTGCTTTTCACAATAACTACCGTCGTATGCCTTTAGTTCCATATCAGTCATGCCGAAATTACGTTTCATGAAGTGCATATCATGTTTAGAGGAAAGAATATATATTTCTATAATTTGAAATTGCAGTTGATCTAAGCATTCAGGAATTGAAGTGCAAATTTTATGTAGCTTATGAAGTCACGGATGTCCACCTGTTACGTGGTAAACAAACAAGAAAAAAAATTTGAGTTCTTTCTTTCAGTTATAAATATTGCCATCTTCATTTTGTTTTGTTCAATTCACCTTTTCTGTACGTTCATGTAATTTCACGTATAGTTTCCCAAGTACAATGAAGCAAACAGATAATCAATACTAAACCATTAGTGTAGCCAATATTAGTACAATGACTAGAAGTCGGCAACCTAGTTCCGATACAAGCCATTATTGATCTTGTTCTTTGTATTCTGCAGGTATAATGATGAGAAAAGGATTTCGTCATAAATATTCCAGCACAAAGCTCCCGACGCGCATTTCGTTCGCTAATACAAATTCCTGCTGGAAGATGAACACCCGGCCCGGCCCGAAAAGAGCATAAGAAAAAGTTCTGTTGCTGCCTTCCTCAGCCTTGATTATCCTGAGGCCATACATTTAGCTCAAAACTGCATATGATGATATATGCTCCAGTTACCACTGATCTCTTGTAAAACCATTCAACTGTTTTGCTCGTATCATGGTCGTGTTCTAATGATATTACTATTCTTTAACATTTTTTGTAGTTCCAGTTTTGCAGTTTTAAAACGGCATTTATCCTGACTGGTCTCATGTTCCCTTCATCTTCGCGTACACGATTGTTTGGTTAGACAGTGCGGCCCGTCAAAATATGTGGGCTTAAAGTTAGGGCAATGGCCTAACGTTAAGGTCCATATATAACAGCTTGAAACGGGCCGTGAATTCAGGCCATTACTGGGTAATGACCGAGAGATTTGGCCCATGCCACTGGCCAAATGAGGATGGAAGAGTTGCAGACAGTAGGCTAAAAAAGCTGTAATATACTCCAATTGCACATTAAACATATCTGGGAAGTCTAAAATATCATAGAAATTTAAACAGACATTTTCCCCAATTGGATATTGGAGTGAGAAATACAACCATATAATTGCGTCAGGGCTGTTCTCCAATTTGAGAATTGAGTATCAATAACTTAGCTATAGCACGTATTACTATTTTTTTTCCCTAAACGCATGTAAAATGGCTGTAGAAATATCAAAATGATCAAACTAAGCCTCCATACACAACTTTATACACCGGATAATTACAAGTCAGGATAGGCAGCAGACACCAGATGCTCGTAATCTATAATTCATAGGCTCATAGCGAACGACGAGCAGATGTGCGTGTTCAATGGGATTGGGAGGGCAGCATGACGCTCCATGTTGAAACTTGGGAACGCTCAAACGCCAGCAGGATGATGTCGTGGTGGGAGTCTAACCATTTCCTCGCCAGCAGGATATCTCGTGTCCAAATCCGCTGATCTGTCCCTCCACGTGCCAATCACGTCCTGCTCGCACAAAATCACATAAACCATGCATTGCTTTATTAATAAACATATGATGCAGCGTGCGAATTGCCACCTATGGTCTATGCTATCTACTGGTAAACACTGGCACAGGTGACTATTATGCTCCCTCTGTTTCAGGTTATAAAACATTTTGACTTTAGTCAAAGTCAAACTGCTTAAAATTTGATTAAGTTTGTAAAAAAAGTAGTAATATTTTAAACACAAGGCAAATTTATTATGAAAATATATTCAATTATTGATTTGATGAAACTAATTTAGTATTATAGCTATTATACTACATTTGTCGATAAACTTATAAACTTAGTCAAACTTGAAACAGTTGACTTTAACCAAAGTCAAAACATCTTATAACCTGAAATGTAGGGAGCAGTCAGCAATTCACGAATTTGAGCATAGAAAGTACAATATACTCCCTCTGTCCCAAACTATATGGCCTATATTTTTTTACACGGTCTTCAATAACATACTTTGATCATTATTTTATTCCATTCTATAATCCCAACAAATATGAAATTAGCATCACATAAATGTACTTCAAAATATGAATCTAGTGATATAACATGCATAATACATAGTATAGATATAGTTAGTATGATTATTGGCCAAAAGCTACCGAATATGTTTTTTCTTAAAAAGGGACGCCCTATCATTTGGGACGGACGGAGGGAGTAGTGGTATTATGCAGTGCGCAACATGTTTCATTATACATAATCTTCTGATGTTACATGTTAAATATGCAGATAATGTTCAATAAGATGGTTGTGAAGCTAATTCATCATGAAGTGTACCCGTGTTTCTTAACGTGCCTCGCCCTAATGAACACACATGCTATTTATTACAGTCCAAGTTTTGTTTAAGAAAGATGATTGTAGGCTTATAGTTATAGCCCAGTTATTTACAATAAAAAATCAAGATATTTAGTTATGACTAGAAAACCATATGACAAAGTGAGTATCATACCGTCGTATCCATCCATCATTCGTATGCCATGCAGCATTTATCAAGACTGTCAGTTGTCTAGTCGACAACGAGCATCCACTGCCATAGGCTTCATTCTGGTCGAGTCCTGAAACAAACTACTTCCAATCAACGTTATCTCAAGTGAAGCACTGGAACGACAAAGAAAAACATGTCCGAAAAAATAATATAGTTGTGCTTGATAGAACTCCGAGAGATTCCTTACACTGTTCTACGAGCAGCACCATTCAGAGTACTTCAGCCACCACTGTCACCAACTATTTGCAGAACTCTTTCCTTCAGATGCTGAATCATCTGCAAGAGATCAACAGAAAGTGACAATAAGACTGTCCATCTTATCAGAACAGGATCTCTGTGGTGTGAAGAAACTTACAGGATGAGAATTTGAAGCCCATTTTTCAGCAGAAGTGGCAGCCTCTTTGAGATGTGATTTTTTAGGTATCTCGTGGGAGAGACTATAGGTGGAGCTCTCTGTCGCCTCAGCTACCCACACGTGCCTCATCTGGTCTTTATCTCGCTTGACCAGATTACTAAAACCAACCTGAGAAACAAACGTAACAGTGAGTTAAAGTTGCACTTGCACTACAAAGGGGTAAAGCTGAAGAATTATGTGAAGGGCCTGCAGAAAAGAAACTGGGATATAGCTCGTCTACACAGAAAATTACACGAGGCACTGTTTAATTCATAACTACTCGCATTTCATATGGGACTCATGAATTTCGGACTTCAAAGATTAGTCAACTTGAGATATAGTCAGTGCAATGGAAGATCACATACTATATGTCCAGAAAGGGCATAATTGAAGAATGCAGAATCCTCGCCAGTGGTTTTGGAAGAAAAGCTAACTGCCAGAAGACAGTCATCTTGCTCTTCATACTTTTCTCCAGAGATAAATTTAGATCCATCTGTCAAAAAGAGCCACTGCCTATTCTGGTTGTTCAATAAATAAACATTCCCAACATACAAAATAACACCTGCAATGTCAAATTCGCTGAAACAAAAAGGAACGGCTCATTATAAAAGGTTCATAATACAACAGGAGATTCAGCAAGTCAGCTTGAGACAGGGCTGACCTTGTAAGTGGCACTTCACCAAAATGTGACAATTCAACTGCTTTACGAGGGGTGAAAAATGGTCTGCATCATGAAAAAGGGACATGGTTAAGTTTTCTAAATGCAGTGCAACCATCATGTCCAATGAGGTCTCTTACTCAAAATTTGTAGTCTGTGCGGTTGCTAAAGGCGTCCATGCTGTAGATGATCCTCTACCACTCAAGTAGGATACTTCTGTAAAGTAGCTTGAAGCCAACAGTCCTGTGACAGAATAAATTTGTCCCTCCACCAGGTCGGATTTCTGCCAGTGGCAATACAGAAATGAAAATTGTTTTAGGTATATTTGCTCATTAGCACATAACTATGGGAATATTGCAAAGAAAATAGGCATGTGCATCTTGTTGTCCTAAAGACATATAGCAGGTAACGCTACACACAAAAATATATGACAATCACTGGCTTGTTTTCTTGATGACATAACACCAAATCTTTTGTTCTTTTTTTCTGTTCATAAGAAAGAATAAAGATGATTTCTGACACTTATATGCTGTAGAATTATTGTACCGTACTTGCTTCTCGGTAGGGTTCCAAATTGTTATTAACCCTTCCCTGCAGCCAGATTTTGTGGCGGAGTGTTTGCTGATAAGGCCCGTCACCCTCACTTTCAAAAATGGTGTAACATCTCTTGAACTAAGCCCAGCAACTTTAAGAGCATTTTCAACCTTCTTAGCTACTTCATTTTGCCTGACAATCTGCAACATAATGGTGTAGTTTAAAAAACATAAAATATTAGCAGACAGATGAGATGCTATAGTTATGCGTCCAGACCTTTTGCTTTTCTTGATAATATGAGAAAGACAGCAGCTGCTCTGAATTCATGCTGGACATAAGAATTTCAGGCTCAGCTGCCCTCTCTAGCATTTTGCATATTTTTGCCCCTTCATCGTTATCATCAGTGTTGTCGCAGTGTTCTCCATGTTCTGACTGAATGTCTTCTGCAATCTTAGACACTCTGCATAAGGTAATTATTATTATTATAATTATAATTTATAATGGCATAAAAAGGGAAGTATTGGTGCAAATACACAGTTTGTGCTACTCATGAATATTACTACGTCCACATTTAAATATATGACGCTATTAACTTTATTCGGTCTTTGATGTGCAATTTTGACCACTGTTTTTTTCTATTATAATATTGTAAAAGTACTTATAAATTAAAAAATCTACCCATATGACATATTTTCAAACTAAATATTTTGAGAGCTATTGACAAAGTTTCAAAAATTTGAGCAAATAAAGTCAAAAGTGTCACATCACATTTCAGTGAACTAGACTGATGATGAACCCCAAAACATATTGAGAAAGTTTTGGACAGAAAAAAAAAAGGCAAACAGGAAGTATGCTTCAAGAAACTGGATGTATCCATGCATGATTGCTTGTCTTCTATTGGAGGTGTGATAAGCATCCATTGCACTTAATTGTGTTAAGTTTACTCCAATAGGAGAAATAAATACCTCTGGTGATACAGCTGTAGTGCTTTTCTTTCCATCCTTTCAGACCTCACCACAAAACGACCGTCAGAAAACCTGAAACAAACAATTCAGTGCGTGCAACTGAGAGAGAGTTTAGTAATGGATTTATGTCCAGTAGTACACCTCTCCCTGTACATAACAGGATAAATCCTTGTAACTCCAACCAGTGTCCTAGGAACTCTGCCACCTGAAGCTTTTATGCACTTGAATGCCAGTGGGACTCCAGCATGCTTGCCTGAGATGCGCACAATAGGTTATAAAAGACAACCCAGCTGTATAAAAATAATAGAACAGAAGTGTCCAGTTTTGTGCTCAAATTACATACATAACCCCAAAGTCTCATCCCATCTTGCACGATAGGTGCCATTTATGTGGATCATTAATTTGACGGTACCCGATGCCTGTAAAGTGAGATCAACAAAAAATTGATTATATGGTTCAATGGTAGTCAATGTTCACAGCTAATGAGGTTAAAAGACTTAGAAGATTAGTCAAACCTCATGAAATGACACAGGCCCAGCCCACCCACATAGTGAAGCTCCCCATATCTGCCAAGATGAAATACATATTAGGTGCTATGAGTAAATTATAGTCATGTCTCATGACTAGTTGAAATAGCACAGTACCCGAAGCTTCTGTCCTATAAAAAGTTTTCTTTTCTCTAGTTGCTCCAAAAGTGCCAGATCTAATGACGCATCTAGAGAATACCTGCGAAAAGGAAAAGGTTCTAACATCTTTCAGCTTCAACTCGTGCAATACAGAGAAAGCAACCACATACCATCCATCAGTTAGTTCAATCTTTGTAGACATGTTCCTTTTAGCAGGTCTCAAGCTTTTATTCTCACTGTTGCCGTCGTCTGTATGTGCCCTATCATCCTCTGGCTTACTGTTGTTTAGGTCAGGACAAGAGTAAATAGCAGAAATGCACAGCACCATCATCAAAGATGGTGAAGCATTCCCTTCCAAAATTTTCTTTATGGCTGAGCGGTGGCCATTGTTCACTTCTCTGTCATACCTAACATGCTTGAAATTTTCATTAATCAATCATATGCGTCCATACAGTAGGAATGGCAGAAAAGGCATGTCAACTATCTCACCTGTACTTCAGCTCTTCCAAAACATTACCAACTTTTAAGAATTTGCCAGCAGCTCTAGTTGGATAGCATCTCTCCAATGAAGCAAGCTTCCAAACAATCCATTTGTAGTGGTTGCTGACCCATCTAAAAAGGAAATTTTCGAGTGTTGATGTTCAGGATTTAATTGCCATGGAGTCTCTCAAAGAATCCAGCCTAAATACTATGATATGCCCCCAAGGAATGCATTATCACACTTATAAATCGCATGCCATAGGAAGAACATGTAAATCCATTTGTTAATCCTAACAATGTTTTGCTATGGAACAGAGACAGAAAAAAGAATGGCACCGAGGAGACATGAAAAAGATATTCACAAATTATGCCTTCACTAGAAAAAAGTGAAACAGTAAAGTAATAACAAACATGTACCAGCATCTGAAGGCCAACCTTGTATAGTGATATTATCAGTATGACAATGAAAAACGACGATCAGAATTAAGAATGATGCTTACTCTTTAGTTGTGTATGTCAATGAAGCACCACAGGCAAGAAGCATCTTCTGAAATTCTTCTGCACCAGTATCTGTTTTAAACTTGTACTTCTCAGCCTTTTTTGCATCCATGAGCTTCACTTCATCTGTTACATCTTCTGTCTGGTCACAAGAGTTATAAGTTAACAATGTGAAGAATATAGTGCACCTACAGAAATTAACTGCAACACAATAAATACCAAATATTTGAAGCATGGGGGACCACCAAAATACTCTTCACACGATTTTCTTTGATGTTGAAAAGGATAGCATGAAGATAGCTTTGTTCGACAGGGATTAATCTGAATAGGTAGTTTGGATACTCCTGTGAAAATTAGTTCAACTAATCAAGTAGGAAGGAATTTTCAGAATGTTCTGACATGTCTAGGCCATCAGCTTACCAGAAGGGGATGGATTATTGATGTTGATAGGTGCGATGAACCTAACCAGTTTCATCAAGGATGTCAGAAGCAAGGCAGCAAGGACTTTCCAATTTGCTAACAATGATGCAAATCAAATCACCTGGAAGAACGAGGACGTTTAAAGGGAGATATGGAGTTTCTTCCCCCAAATCTTCTCTTCTCACCGGCCAGGTAGTCAGTATTAACAGAATGTGTACCGATGTAATTAGTGATGTCAATCAATGGTCCAGATGGCATTTGGAGTCTTCGAGCCTTATCTTTAGTGTCACTTGCATTTTCAGTTCCAAATGAACATCTGGAAGAAGGCTTGGATATCTTTGGAATTTCATTGATAGGATGAAAATCTCTTGCCGCATGAAGCCTGACGGAGTTTCCGTTAGCCAAAGTGGCATCAGGTACAGCATATTCCAAGGAATCTGTGTGCTTCCTATCAGGTTTTGCTGGAATGGAAAATTGTGCTGGCTCAGTTTTGCTGTTCCCCCTACTTTTCAATAAATCAGGTTCACCTTCTTTTCGCAGACCAGTTGAATTTTGTATATTCTCTTTACAAGCAGATGCTGAAGAGTGGCCTAATAAATTATTTGGTGAAACCTCTAAATCCGATTCACCCAGAAGATTTTTCGCACGCTGAAGTGCATCACTAGAAATAGCCATTGTTCTGCCGCCAGCAGTGCTGAACCTGATAGCTTGCTCACTAGAATCAGAGAACGTTGTTTTAGAAAATGCAAAATGCTGATGTGGATCCATAAGTACTTGGTTTTCAGCTGGGCCAGAGCTTATAGGGCAGCCACCAGAAATTCCACTGACTGATGCTACACCAAACTGGTGCTCTGAATTTTCCCTCTCAACAGTTATCTTTGTACCTAGCTTATCACCCACATGTCCTAAAAGTTGTGTTGAAAGGGTATTCTCCTCCAAACCCAACAAAGTTGCAGCTCGAGAAACACCGACTGAAGATATATGTACAGTCCTTGCATAGCTTGTCTTGAGAGGTGAAGTAAAGATCGGAATATATTTGTCCACATTGCTAAGTTGTTTGTGATTTTCTGAAAAATAATACCTCAAATCAGAAATTTCTAAAGAAAAAAAATACTTATATGTTGAAAAGTGCATAACAAACATCATTTTCAAATTTGCTAATACTATTTGATAAACTAGCCATATTACTACATCATAACACTACAACACCTTATTAGAATTCGCATGCTGATCATACTCATACATCATGCATTTGGAAATCTGTACTCATGTGAATATTCATTTACTAACAATGACATAAAAGAAGTTGATACAGCTTCCTCAAAACAACTAGATACATAATTCTGATTGAAGAGTGCACAACATCGGTTGCTCATTGCTAGTTTTCTCCTCCAGTGAAGTGGGCTTAATTTTCAACCAAAAGGCATAGAAATAGTACTACAAATTTCATAACAATAACCGCCCATCCATGATTTAATTATTCCACAAAGAAACCACAGGAGCACAGACTAGCCACCTCAACAATCGAACACACATTCATGCTAAAAATTTATGAAATAACAGCAATCTGTGATGATCTAGCAGACACTAATCAACTCATAACTAAAGCTACTCTACTTATCCAAACAACTGAGAAACCCCAGATTTCACAGGATCAAAGAAGATGAATTTTCTATCAAGATGATAATGCATCTTTAAATAGAAATCTGTACAGATACACCCTACTTTTACTCATTTTCATGGATATGAAGTACAGAGATGGCGGAGAAATGCAAAGATTGGTGGAAAGATGTGAGGTGAAACAAGTGGTGGATCTATTTCTCAAAAAAAAAAAACCTCAGAATATTTCCATTGGCATTATACACACCTTTCTTCATATTGCCTTCTTCCTCCAGAACCGCCCTTGCCTTCTGCACGGAGCTGTGACTAATCAAGACTGACTTCCCAGATCCAGTTCGAAACATTGGTGGTTCGTTTCCACGGTCTATGTATTCTTAGAAAAAAGGTGCATGTTAATGGAACAGAAAACAAATATACCTGGTTTGCTTTTATTTTTTCTGAACAAAAATTTGAATTAACTGTGCAAAGACACGCTAAAGCGCAACCCAGCAATTAAAATTTTACCTTCTTTCATAGAGCTCCCTTGCTCCATGAGGGTGATCGCCTTATGACTTGAGTTTCTATTTTGGGGTGCAAACTTCTGCATTCCAGCATGGAGCATTGGAGCAATGGCTTCTCCAGTGTCATTATTTACTGATATGCACATATGAAATCAATATTAAACTGAGAGTTAGCTGTGAAAAGCTATTCATACCAACTTTTTTTGTGAAGGAGCTATGAATTGAGAACATTTATTTACCATTTTTTACTGGTTCCTCGCCCTCTAAGACAACGTGGGCTTTCTTTCTAGAATTTTCACTTGCTGTGATAGACCTTCCTGATCCAGTTTTGAACATTGGAGTGGCACAGCCATCATCTGAGTGAGCTTCATCTAACAGATGAAGAACTTTTTGTTAACATGCTACATGCCTCCTTTATCCTTGGTAGACTAATAAAAACACATTTCAATGGCAAAACCACAGTAAGCAACATGTTGAGTGAAACCTACCTTCCAGTTCTTTTGTAATGTTCCTTGGCTCCAGAAGTGCACTTGCTCTCTTAATTGAGCCTTTACTTACTGAAATGGACCTCCCTAACCCAGTTTGAAATAATGGCAAGTGACCATCAGCCTCCAAAAAATTTCCTGTTGGATGACAGTGATTAGTATGGCAAATATCTAAAACGCATCAACAGTAAATATTTTTATTGTTCCAAATTTGACTAGATAGTAACACAGGTTTAAATGAAATGAAAAAAAAGCCTTTTACAGGAAACTTCAGAAAACCATGTACCTTGCATTGAAACACCCCCCTCAGGTGTAACAGATCTATCATTCATAGTCAGGCCACCACTCATCAGAACAGACGTTGGTGTTTCAGTTTGAAAAGTAGTGGTGGAGACATTAGTATCTTCATGTCCTGAACCCAATAGAAAAATAAGCAAAGCTGATGACCTTGTGCATTATGCAGTAAAAAAATACAAGCCTGCACACAAAGTTTCTTACCACTTCTTTTGGCACATTCTTGATCTAATACTGTCCTTGCCTTTTGAATTGAGGTCTGGCTCACCACAACAGGCCTCCCTAACCCCGTTTGGAACACTAGGAATTCACGGTCAGAATTCAATTTCCTTCACACAGAGAAGAAATCACTAATAACAACAGCTACATTTACATAACTCCAATCTTACCAATATTTTCAGCACCTCCATCCTTCACCACAGAGCTAGATCTTTCACTGATCAAGACTGGTCTTCGCGAACCAGTTTGGAAAATCAGAGATTGGTCAGGCCTACCAAAATCTTCCGTGTTTTCTACTATGGGAGGAAAGTTCATTACAACCAGAAGGCGCACATTTCTCAATAATTAGGTAGAAGTATTTAACTCAAAATTAACAAGCAGGACAATCTAATCTTATCCTCACCTGTATTATTTTGCTCCAGGACAGCCTTAGCTTTCTGGATAGATGCTACACTGACCGATACAGCTTTACCTGAACCAGTTTGGAACAATGGAAAATTTTCCTTGTCATACACATCTGCCACATCTCCTGAAAGATCAGCCGTTCAAAAAGTAAAGGCATGATTAGAATTTTGTGTAAAATTTTGCTAGATGAAATTATAGAATATTCTGTCAACAGAATAACCTTGTTTTGGATTTGTTTGTCCCTCCAAAACAGTCATTGCATTATCAGTGGAGCTCCTGCTGACTGGGTCTGGCCTAACCAATCCAGTATGGAACATAGACTGTACAGCAATGACAGAAGAATTCTCGGCATTTCCTGAATAATAGATTACGAAGATTCATTATCATGATAGATTGTCGAGTGCTACACAGCTCAAACTATCCTAAATTAATTAGAGCCAAATATATGTCACCATGCCCAAAGAAATGAAACATTCTGCGTAATTACACAGAAAGTAAGCAGATGACAAACTTCCTACCTTCTAAAACAGCTCTAGCCTTCTGAATTGAGCCCTTGCTCAGTGAAACCATTTTACCCGATCCGGTTTGGAACATCGGAGACAAACTATCTTTATGTACACCACCTGAATTTCATAAGATGCAAAGGCGAATTATACCATTGAACCTCGAGAATGTGTAACTAATCAGAACTTTGTACTTCTACCTACAGTTGAATCATCCAACCTGATCTCTAAGAAGAGAGATTGAAACAAAACTTACCTTTAAATGAAACATTACTTTCTCCCAATCCGCACTCCAAATTAGAACCATCACCAAATGGTTGCCCTGCAATACATACAAGTATCAGCCTGGTATGCAAGTCTTGGAGAAAGAGAACAGAAAGACATTGAATTCCATGCTATCAACAAAGCAAGAAATGCAAAACTTCAGAAAAGATAGGCAGCAACTTTTAAGAAAAAGAAAAGTGTGTGGGTATCTTCATCTAGTAGTAGCCCGAGGAAATCATCACAGCAACTAAAGAGGAAAGGGCATGACCAGAAGATTGGAAATAATTCAAATTTATTGCTCCATTTTTCTCTTGTTTGTTTGTAATTCAGTGGACTGCAATGACTTGTTGTCTTCGTTTCTTCTAATATATCTAAGATGTGCGGATATTATGTGTCCCCAAAAGACAAAAGGAGGGCCACAAGACCAATAAAATTGTTGTGAGAATGTAACACTTTGAAAAAAGCAAACCGCAAAACCTCTTACTTCTCTCATTACTTATCTCCTCCGCGACCTCCCAAACCAATGCCTTGGCCCTCTCTACAGCCCTCTCGCTGACGGCAACTGATCCCCCCAACCCAGTGCAGAACACCGCACCTTTCCCTGAATCCTCGATCGCTTCGGCCATTCCATCAGCAGCAACCAGCTTATCCAAAGCTGCGATTTCCACATCCACAGCAAACAAACATGACACTTAGTACAATGCAGTGGCATAACAAGTTCGTAAATGGGAGGCAAGCACGCGCGTGCCCGCACACGGACGAGTGGAGATGAGATGGGTGGACGAGGCGGCAGTGCGGCACCTTGGTTGAAGAGGTCAGCCATCGACGGGACGCTGCATCCATCGGCGGCGCCGGGGCCTAGGGTTTCGAGGCGAAAGGGGATCAGTAATAATGCGGGGGCTCATTCCACGAACGAATAGTACTTCGAAGAGAGAGAGAGAGAGGGAGAGACCGAACCTTCGGGAATCGCATCGCCGGATCGCGCCTCTCCCAGCTCCGTCGCAGCCGGCTGCGGATCGGGACGAGGAAGCGGCGCCTCACTGGCCGCCGCCGCCGGTGGCGGCGGCCCGTCGGAGGCGGGTACCCAGACGAGGCTCCCGTCGGGCTTCCCCCACACCTGCCACCTCCTCTGCATCCCGGCGGCACAGCCAGAAATCGCTCGCGGCGGCGGCGGCGGTGAGAGGATGAGGAAGAGACGAGCAAAAAAAAGAAAAAAAATGGAGAGGAAAAAATTCAAAACGGGAGGAGGCGAGGAGGGAAAGGAAAGCGCGGAGCGGAAATGGCGAAGCGGCTGTCGGTGGGTGGGCTGGGCCCGGGTAGATTCGAGACGGGCCGGCCCATTAGCGGGGGTGGGTGACAGCCCATCAACATCCATTTGGCTGGACGCCGCCGCCGCCGAGGAGGATTGCTAGGGCGGCACGGCACGGCACGACGCGTCGCGTCTGTTGCGTCAGCGTGAACAGATCAGCCAACCCGCCGACTCGTCTCCTATCACCACCTGTACCGAACTGCCGCCACGTAGATCAGCGGCCATGGTATACACATCAACGCTCAACGCAACAACCAGGTCAAACGCTATATCAACAGTCCAATTTCCGTATTATTAGGCATAACTAAAATTTAAAATTTTAAAACCTATTTTTGTGTTTATTTGATTATTTATTTATCGTAGTTTATTTTTTATCATTTGATTTTTAAGTCATCAGTACACACAATATATAAATGTTGTACTCATAAGTTCTTTTCTTGGTAATGTGTTCGCTACCAGGGATGGGAACTTTGCATAGTGCGTACGGAAAACGGGGCGGCCTATTACACGTAATTAATTAAGTATTTGCTATTTTTTTAAAAAAATGGATTAATTTGATTTTTTAAGCAACTTTCGTATATAAACTTTTTACAAAAAAACACACCATTTAGCAGTTTGAAAAACGTGCATATAAAAATGAGAGAGATGGGATGAGAAAAGTGGCATCCGAACACACCCTATAGTCTTATAATCAACTGTAGACGAACGAAACGTAATGATTTTCCGTTACACGGAAAACATACAACACCACAGATACCTATTATACGCGCACACAGTCACAAAAGTATACCCTTTTACACACACTCATTTTTCTTTTTTAAAAAAAGAACATACTCCCTTCGTTCTAAATATAAGAGCTTATCTAGATTCATAATACTGTAAAATGTTCAATTTTAGATTTAACTGCGATGCATTCGAAGTTGGAATTTTTCAAGGATGAATCGACAGACCATCCATCCAAGTTGTAAGTTGTATATAGTTCATGAAAAAAATTAAAAATTTATGTGTAGAAAAGTTTTGAATGTGATATGATGTGATGAAAAGTTAAAAGTTTAGGTAATTGAGGTGTACTAAACACGAGCAGCCGTAAGTTTCAAAAATTTCCGGCAGGAGAATTCGTAATGAAATTCGATTATCGAAACGGGGACGTGTTGTCACCGACACGAGGACGCGAACGCGAGAGGGAGATGCCGTGACAGGACGCGGTTGCGGGTGCCCGTGGCACAACTCGTGTGTTGACCCGCCTCGCGCTCGCCTGCCACCACCGCCACCGCCAGCGAGCTGGATGAGCCAGCAGCCGCCCCCGCCCGCGGTTGCTTCCCCTCCCCACCACGTCAAAACCCAACCCCAACCATGATGCTCCTGCGCCACCACCACCACCCCCACAGCGGCGCCGCCACCACCAGCAGCAGCTGCAGCGGCGGCGGCGGCTGTTAGAGAGGAGGGCACACACCACCACCGACACCGACACGCTCGCCATGCCACCAAGCGAGGCGGCGGCGTGAGGCGACGCAGATCTGAACGGAGGAGGAATAGGAAGAAGGGAGGAGGAGGGGAGGGAGAGGAGTTGGAAGAGTTGGAGGAGGAGGAGATCTCTTTCTTGTTCCCGCTCGATGGAGCGGGGGGAGGGGAGGAGGGGAGATTGCTCCGTGCAAGTGAGGTGAGCTGGGATTTTCTTGACTTGTTTTTTTTATTCTTTTTTTCTCTCGTGATGAATCTCTGAGCATTGCTGAGAGCGGCGCTGCTTGTGGTTGTTGTGGAGTAGTTGCGGCATGGAATCGATGCATGCTTGTGTGCTTACTTTTTATCGGTAGTAATTCTTGTTATGAACATGTTGAAAGTAGAGTAAGGCTATCTGTTTGTCCGTCTAATTCGTTTGAAGAATGTTTTTGTTTCCCTTTCGTCAAGTTTATTATTAGTTGGGAATTATAGCTGGATGAGATTTCAGGACGGCGTCTAGTAGCTTTCATGTGTTAAATCGGGTGGAATAGTGACACCCTTGAAATTGAAATTGAGTGGGAAATCTTCTGTGTTCTTGGCGGTGCACGTGCTGTTGCTTGTGGAATGCCATCGTGGCGCAACATGAAAAAGAAAAGAAGTATTTTATTCTTAGGGCCGCTTACCGTTGATTGCTGATAGCCTCCTTGATTTTTGGACAAATGAAAAGGATTCCGCTTTTGGTTTGTTGTTTTTCATAATTTCAATTGCATGCTGTTTCGATTTGTGTCTTGCAATGTTCAGCTTTGTGGAATTATTGAGTTACCTCATTGGGTCAGGAAGAAGAGAACGCGAAGGAAAAGCGATGGCCCTGATTCAATCGCTGAAACCATCAAGTGGTGGAAGGAGCAAAACCAGAAGCTCCAGGAGGAGAATAGCTCCAGGAAAGCGCCAGCCAAGGGGTCCAAGAAAGGGTGCATGGCTGGGAAAGGAGGTCCGGAAAATTCAAATTGTGCTTACCGCGGTGTCAGGCAACGGACATGGGGTAAGTGGGTGGCTGAGATCCGTGAACCAAACCGTGGAAGGCGCCTATGGCTAGGATCATTTCCTACTGCGCTGGAGGCTGCGCATGCATACGATGAGGCGGCAAGGGCAATGTATGGTCCCACAGCACGTGTCAATTTTGCAGATAATTCCACAGATGCCAACTCTGGCTGCACATCAGCACCTTCATTGATGATGTCTAATGGGCCGGCCACTATACCTTCTGATGAGAAGGATGAGCTGGAATCTCCTCCTTTCATCGTGGCTAATGGGCCAGCTGTGTTGTATCAGCCTGATAAGAAGGATGTGTTGGAACGTGTAGTCCCTGAGGTGCAGGATGTTAAAACAGAAGGGAGCAATGGCTTGAAACGTGTTTGTCAGGAGCGGAAGACTATGGAGGTATGTGAATCAGAAGGGATCGTTTTACACAAAGAAGTGAACATAAGTTATGATTATTTCAATGTCCATGAAGTTGTTGAGATGATAATTGTTGAATTAAGTGCTGATCAGAAAACGGAAGTACATGAAGAGTACCAAGAGGGAGATGATGGGTTTAGCCTTTTCTCCTATTAGAGTAGTAGTCATGCTGCGGGTCAATAGGAATATTTCATTCTAGCTGCTAGGGGATACTTCAAATATCTGCAACCTGAAGCTTTGTAGTCATTTACGGTTTTCGTCTTACTGGGTAATAGCTTTATATATACTATAAGCCAACTGGTACAAGAAGTTGTACTGTGTGTTGAGTGCACTGTGGTAAAAATGAATCTATATTTAATGAGCTTACTCTGTCAATATTTTTGCTTATTTTAGTGTGGTTAAACTCAGGTTAGATATTCAAAACGAGTGGCAGATACTTCAAGGACTTTAGGATCGAATTAAATTCTCAAACAGGTATATTAGGAAGTTTATTTCTGCATGCATAAAAGTATGACAAACTATGATAGTACAATTTTGCATGCATATGGAATTTTAAATACTTAAACATACTACTATCGCATTATAGCGCTCTATGGTCATTCCAAGTACCAAAAGATACATCATGGAGATTTCATAAGGGGAAGTTGCAGACATTCTCTGAATTCAAGCCTCCTTGTTTCACTGTGAAAGGTCTTCTGTTTGTTAGGCCAGTAGGTCAGCCAAATCCAGCCTCTAATCTCCCAGTCCATGGTCTTCCCTAATGCTGCACCACAGATCTTCCACCAGACGCTGTCTCCATATTCATCACGTGCGAAAATGACACCACCCTTCTTCGTGAATGGGCGATACACGGTCGAGTACCTGTCACGAAACCAGGCCCGTGGCTGAAGCAGGGAGAGCTTGGAAGGCTTTGAAGAACAAACCTCCCTTCCGTTTACACCATCATGGAGAAACCAGTTCAAGGTTGTAGTGTTTCCATGCACAGACTGTTCAAATTTCCAGGGTTTCATGGTCAGTGTGAGGCTTTCGCTGACCGATGCCTTTAGTCCAAATGTGTTTGGGGGGTCGAATGAACCTTCAATGCCCTTCTCAAGGCCAAACTCATGCGTGGGGTTGTCGGAGGACTTGCTGACTGAAACCGACAGGACATCTGATTGTTGCATAGGTGTGATGTGCAGCATAACACGTGATGGAAAGTGCTTCTCCTCAGAGCCATGTCCACGTTCAGTCATGAGGATCTCGGAGACCAAAGAGTCCACATCACACCTGAGATGAATCCACTGTAAGTGCCGCTCTTGGTTTTAGATGATACACGTATGGTTGTTTTTTTTTCCTTGTGCAGTTAATTGTAACTTTGAAACAATTCAGTTTGTAGATAGACTGCTTTTCAAGGTCTAGAAAACTCTGATTTAACTACCTAAATTGAGTTCTTCTGCAGCTGGTATACAGGGAGAAGCATGTTACCGAACTATGCATAATTGCTTGCTCAATGTTACCTTACTGTAGGCACCAACCAAATTATTTGCTAGTTAAACCTTTAGCTTTTTTTACCAAACATATGCAGCTACGCTTTGCATGCCGCAAACTTAATTGGTTCCCCCGAGTGATACTACTGTCACCTCAGGATGAGTAGGTTTTTTATTTTCACCTAAATTAGTAAGTGTGTATACAGTTCATATGAGATAGAATCAAATCCTTGAATAAATTACTGACCTTATGTTGTCCACCTTTATCTCGACATCAATCCAGTTGTCCCTTCTGATTGTTTTGTAGGCGAGCTGAATCACACCTTCAAGTTGCTGATAAGTAAGCGAGAAGAGAAGGCGCTCATCCTGTGTTGGCACTGCAGGATCTTCCATGCTCATGGCAATGAGTGGGCAGTATAGCTGGACCTTCCAGAGCCCACTTGCTGAAAGAGCATATGAGAACAGTGGCGATGGCACCCCAAATGAATGGTGTGAGGATCGTTGCTCAACAATCCAGTTAGTCACTGCAAGATTCATTGTCTGCATCCATTGCTCCTCAAGGTTTGCTCCCAACATTCTGACAAAGGTCTTTGCAGCATCTTTGCACTTTGGCCCAGTCAGCTGAGTCCTCAGGGATTCGAGGCATCGACAGCGAAGAGCATGGGGAGCCTCATAGATGCAAACTAGGAAGGCCAGGGACAAGAAAACTATGTTAAACACGTCCTTTAGATTGCCATGAATCTGTGCCCTGGGAAACTGAAAGGACAGCTTTTTGTTTGGTCCGGATCTCAGCACCCAGTCCACAATGTCAACAAACAACTCTAACATCTCTTGTTCGTCTAGAGACTGCTGGGTGTATGATTTCAGGTGGACTGGTTTTGACGTCCACAGAGAAATTGGCACACGGTAATTTGCAAAGATGGAGAAGGTGACAAAGGAGGGCTGGGTGGGAGGGGTTTTGACAACTGATAGGTTCACCGATGGCTGTGATGATTCTGATGCTGATGGTGTGGGGCAGATGCAAAGGGACATGGCGTTGGAGCGCCATTGGGAGAACGGAGGCAGGTTGGTGATCCAACCCCATACATCAAGAGGTAAGCTGTGAGCCATTACGTTGTTGAAAACTTGAGCTTGTTTTGCAATGTGGGAGTATCCCAGTATTGGTGTGGTTTTATAGATGGAAGAGATGATGGTTCCGCAGATAAAATTTTGGCTCATCCATGACTGAGTCTAATGAAGCACGGCATAATTTTTGGTAAAGCGGATTCTTGGTTGTTAGAAGAGGAAATCAAGTCATTGAGCTGAGGAATCTTTGTTGTTAATTGGAGTTTGAAGAATCTTCATTTGTGCTTTGCACAGGTGCTAAAGCCAAAAGTTAACTGCTATACGGTAATATGATATATCAAACCCAAGTTGGTTGGCTAATGTTGTAGTGAAGAGAATATAACGTGGCTCTAAACAGGAAAGCTGGAAAGAACGATATGGTTGGGTGGAATGGATTAGTTTGGATGGATTCTGGATAACTCGGTTCAATAAGGGCCTAACGACACCAAATTTGTGACTTGAAGGTTAGCTTGTGTGTCGACTGGGAATTGGAACCTGATGCATCTCACTCTTTGCTTCCGTTCCGTCAAGCTTCAAGATTTACCTCTCAATCGAGTATTGCTTTATACTTGTCTCAGTTGTCTGATCTTATTGAGAATTGTAGGATCCAAGCTCGTGCATCTCGGAGCCAGCATTTGGCAACAGGAAAAATGGCTCTAATGAACCCAGAAATGCAGAAAAGCGGTTCGCGTCATGGTCCTGTTTCTTTCAGCTTGGGATTATTATAATCCAGATTATTAGGAGTAAGCTGAAAGAATCAGACAACTTATTGAAGTAGCTTATTATAATCTGGAGCCCAGCTTATTATAATCTGATAAGCTCATTTAGGTGAGCTTTTTCTAGATTATTGGGTGAAAAATTACCCACCATATGCCACCCCACTCCCTCATTATACTTGCAAACTCAATAATCTAGGCTCTAATAATCTAGGAAAGAAACAACTAACAGCTTATTCTACTATAGATTATAACAATCTAGTTTATAGTAATCTGACTCAATAATCTAGATTATAATAATTTCAAGCTGAAAGAAACAGGGCCTATAGTTAGAGAGAATCCTCCACCTGAATTTCGTGTACTACCTGCCTCTGAAATCTCGTACACGCAGCTTGTCCTTCAAGCTCGAGCAAAACCTTTGCTCCTGTGCTAGTACTAGGCAGTTAGGCAGACCTGCAGCTGCAGGTTAGGATATGAGAGGTTAGGCTCATATTCGTTGCTTAGCATCGTTGCACTGCATTCCACACCAACACACGAACACTGCATTGTTCCACAGTCCAGATTCCCCACGAACTGATCTGCCTCTGACTAGTACACGGCGCAAAGGAGAATTCAGCACCGCCAACAGTAGCAGTAATTCACTGGATTACTGGCGAAATTGTTGCAGCTATTATTCCCGCCTGCTCCCAGCAAGCAGAACCTGAAAAGTTGCTTCAAAAAAAAAAATCAAAAATTATACCAGCTTCCAAGCCTCCCATATGTACTGCTATCACCAGCTAAAGTTTGTTCATTCGAACTTCTCTAAGTAACTAGTGTCCTGTAGACAGTTCAGTTTGCTCCGCTACAATCAGGTGACAACCAACAACACCTATCTTCGGTGAGAAACAACAACGGGCAGAGTTAACGCATACCAGAACTCGCTACGGTGTTGTTTCTAAAATGTAAAAACCGTATGACTGGGATGCACAGAATGGATGGGCCGTCAGGCGTCAGTGCTCAGCAATGAGCGGCAATATTTCGCTTGAGAGAAGGTAATACTGTGAGGCGGGGTTGGGGACTGGTGCTGTACAAAACCGGCCCGGGGGTTCATCTGCACTTCTGCAATCCTGTCAAATGGCAACGGCGCATGCGAAAGCTCTCTTCCCGAATGCCTTGGAACCAGAGATGGACCAGCCTTGGCCCTCCTTGTAAACCTCAACCTGTGAAATAAAAAACAAAACAAAATAAAACGAGAGAAGGATGTGAGAGTTCGGCGAGTTGAAGCAACAGCAATGGATGATGGAGAGAGTGATCTTGGGAAAGAACTCACAGTTTCAACGTATTCTTCACTGCTTTGGATACCACCAATGAGGTATGCGTTGCCGTCCAATGTAACCGCACATCCGTGTGCTCTTGGGACGCTGAGTGGGCTCCCCCTTCTCCATGAGTTGGCACGGGTGTCAAAAATCTCTACGCTGGAAAACGTGGTATTTCTATTCAGGCCACCCAGAGCATGTCTGAAAATGAAATTCCCATGTTGGATGTTAAGTCGTATATTATCAGGTTTATATCGAGACGTCAAATAAAAGATAGTGATATAAGGCTAATAGTAGCATCTAACTGCCAGGTGGAATCTGTGTGTGTTTTTTTGAAATCACATGACCTCTCTGTTGATTACACACACAGATAAAGCGAGCGAAACTCACAGTGAATCCCCCAAGACAACTACTGAATGGGATCCTCTTCTTGTCCGCATACGTGGAAGTTGGGTCCAGAAGCCTTCCCTTGGATCATACCTTTCTGCTGACCTGTGCATATGAGGATCAATCATTCAATAGGAAGGTCTCAGAATCAAAATCAAGTAAAGCATGGAGAGAATGGTGAGGGTGGATCGTAACTGTAAGTACATGTTGCCATCATAACCACCAATTACATAGAGAACGCCATTTAATTCAGCCGCAGCAGGAGCACATCGCTGGAACAATAAAATACATGTTGGTGAGGTGGGTATATTGGTCAAAAATAAAAATACATTAAAAATATGGGATAATATTTCATGCAAGGTGAACTGGAAAGTTACAATGTATATGCCTCATAAATCCCATGAAATTACATGAATTGCAATTTGCATTCCATAATTTGAAATAGCCTGAATTTGAAAAATATTTATTGCCTATTCAAGTGCTCAAAATGTAGCTTAGATTAGATTTGCAAATGGTCCAACCAACCCTGTAAGACTAGTGCTCAAGCGAATGTCCAACTCACAGTCAGCTTGCCCACTACTGCTCAAACAGCTATCTAAATTCTAAATCACTCAGCATAGTTCACCACGAGAACAAACTTTTTTACTGATTTACGACACGTAAGAAATGATTGAAATAATAGTAGAAACTGTTCTGTGAGCAGCACTATTCATCTTGTAAAAGATTAAGAACCCAAAGATGTAAGTGATTATAGGAAATGCAGTTCAAACAGCCTCTCTTCACAACATGTTTTTTTCCTGGGCCATCTAATAAATCTTGAGCCTTATCAAGAAAATCACAGTGAGAACATAGCGAAGACCAGGACCCTATTAAATTGGCCAAAAAGGCTGGTACATTCTACTCTATACAAGTGTTATAAGGGAGTAGAAGTAGAACCATACAGGTTGCTGCATGGACAAACTGTATATCCATTTCCCCACTGCTGGATCAAACATCTCTACTTCTGAAAAAGACTGAGACCCATCACCCCCACCAATAGCAAATATTTTACCATTCAAGGTAGCTCCAGCAAGATGCCCTTTCTCATGATTCAAGCAGGGCAATCCTATCCACTTATTGGCTCCCCTGTTGTAGCACTCCACTGCAATAAAACAAATGCAGATGGTCAACAGCTTGCTTATATAGAGCACTACGTTTGGCATGTTGAAGAATGTTTACCTGTGTTGTACCACAAACTGCGAATGCCATTCCAACCACCAAAAATGAAGACATGGTCCTTTAATGTGGCAACAGCCGCATATGCACGGGCTGAGCTCATCGGCATTAGAGTTTCTAGTATGTCCGTTGCAGGGCAATATGAATCAAGGGATGACAGCCAGTTAATGCCATTATGGCCACCTGTTAGGAGTATTGATGGCCCTTCTACATCATCATTTGTAACACCGAAGAGTGGTGCTGAAGAGCTATGCGATTTCTCAAGCTGCTGTTCCAGATGTTCAACTTTTCTTTCCATAACCTTTACCAATTTCTTCAACAACAAAATTTCTTGATCTGAATCAACCTAGAACGTTCAAACCATAATCAAGATCGGAGTTTGCACACTTGAACAGCGTAATTAACTCAATATCAAACACATATATACTAGTTTGGTTTTCCGGTTAAAATTTGAACATGGTTTAAAACCCACAAAACCAGACATACTGACAAGAGATAAAACCAATTAGGAAAACGGGTTCATCTATTTATACCTTTTCTTCTTTAAAAGAGAAGATCCTACTGATTTTAAGCAAGAAGAAAAGTACCTTCATCTTTTCCATTTCTTCGGTCTTCTTGGATAAATCATTGATAATTTGATACAGCTACAGACAAATGCCAAAAAGCAGGCCATAAACATCGCACCAAAATATATAAGTTGTAGCACTGAAATATGGTGCGTAAGGGAAAATGGTAATAAGGGATGGAATAGCTTAAGGCACCTCAGCATATTCATGGCATTGCACAAAGGATGTATCTTTCAATGATGTGTCACATTGAGATGTGGCATTAAATGAATCTTTGGGGAGAGTAGCAGCAAACCGTGTATCTTGACGTATGCTTTGAGCTGAAGTAGAAACAGGAGCATCCTCCAAGAAATTGGCTTCCTTCTGTTGTAAAGAAGACAGCTCTTGCAGCTTTACTGGTAAATCCATTTTAGCATGCTGGTCATCATCCACAGATTCTTTATCTTCCTTGATCAAACCAGCAACCAGGTCATCACAGCCAGAAGCATCTTTGTTAAGGTTGCTCCTTGATGTTGTACTTGTGCTAGCAAGGTCGACTTCTACATCAGGCAAGGTATGAGGAACAATATCATGTGAGTGTGATGAAACATTGAACTGATCCACATCCTTCACATTGGATTCACTCTTCACTTTATCAGAAACAACAGGTGCTTTTGCTGTAAGAAATGGCAGAGGTCGATTCCATGGATTTGGAACAGTATGAGCGGTAGCAGGAGGTTTTGGAATACTAAGTTTGTTTTGATTAGCGCGAACAGGAGCAGGTAGAAACAAAGAAATCAAATCTCTTGTTTGTCGATGGTCTAGCTCAAAACGGAAGTGGCTAGGTTTATCCTTGCGATAATTGTTTATGATTACACTTTTGTATTTGCTTTCTGGAAGTGGAGGGCACTCTGTCCTGGTAGAGAAGCGGACCTGAAGAACACAAATACTCACAATGCTTATGAAACTATAACCAGAACAAAGACCAGTATATGTTGTTTCTATTATACCTGTGCAGGAAATGGTGTTGTCTTTGCATTTGTCTTTGCATCATTAGACTGTTCAGACATCCAAGCAAATCGGTCGATATTAAGCTGGCCAGTGCTTGTAGCCTTGAAAATGCCATGCAATTGTCTGTTACTATAATTGAACAGAAAGAGAGGCAAGCCAGGTTTAACATTCTTCACATACAAGATATTGCGTTGAGGCAAACCTATCAAACAAAAGGCAAACGAATGGATTCCCAATTAAACGAGAAGTTCAAAAGAATGTTGATTAGCAATGTCAATGTTCTTGAATAAAAGTAATCACATGCGTATGGATTTTACATATCATTTAGATGAAATTAGGACAGGCGAAAAGGGACTTTTACTAACCAAATAACTGTTTAGTGAAGCATTCATCGAATGTGTTGTTATTGCAACAAAAGACCACCCCTCCTAGCTCCTTTTCCGGGAGCTCACGGAACTCGTTCTCGGTCTGAGTCTTCTTTCCAGCACCCATTCTTCGAGAAATTATCAACATTATGCAAAACACAAACATAAGTGACATTATCTAAAAGAAACAAACATAAGTGAGCATGTAGGTATACTGCAGTAGCAAACTAGCAATATCATGTACAGATAAGTTGTCACAACAAACAGCACAGGGTATTATTCCTTTGTTGGAGGATTGTAATTCTGGTAAGTTTACTTGAGTAGTACCAACAGGGAGCGGTTTTCCACTAAAAAAAGATGGGGGAGATGGATTGGGTCAAAACACTAGCAAAAAACAAAAACAAAAACAAAACAAAATATTACCCCCAAAAACCCCACGCATGCCAACATTTTAATCTTACAGCCTCACAAGTTACAACTCAAACACATCGCTACATGCAGTAAACCACTCTGTAATCTGAATCTACCCCATCCACCTGCTCTCTCACAAGCCAAATCTACCACAACGCACGAGCAGCACAAGTAAAAACGTCGATCAAGTTAACGAAGCTACCATAAGCTTCACAATATCTGCCACATTAAAACCATCAGAGTTCGAAAGCGTTCACCTCTGACGACGGATCGCAGTTCTCCCATGCTTCTCGCAATATAGGATTAAAATCCAACAGCTAAAATCTCGCCCCCATAAACCCAACCCTGGGCTCTAGAATTCCCCCAAAACACAGCGATTCACCTCTAAAAACTGGCATAAATCACCAGAAAAACCGCAGACATCAACTGTAACGGTAAATAAAGCGCTAAACCATTCAAACACGCGGCGGCACCAGCCCACGAACTGCTAAAATCGCTAAACAAACACGCGCACAGAAGCTACGCCTAAATCCAGCGAAAACCTCGAGCTGCAATTCCGCACATGCAAAACCTTTGCGCACTCGAAGCCCCATTCCCCATTTCCCCCCAAACTCCACAGATTCCAATTCAAAACCACTTGAACAAACTCAACCCCATCCAGCATTTCGACCCATCACCATGGCATCAATCCCCCAAACGGCACAGCATTCCCCGCCATTCCAGCGAACAATCCACCACCACGCGAGCCCCTCTCCCATCACCCCAGAAATCCCCGACCACCTCGAGCCACAAAACCCCACCAAAACCCCCACCGAAACAGGAAAGGTAGAGAGAGAGAGAGAGAGAAAATCCAGCACCAATCGCGACCAAATCGAGGCGCGGCCGCGCGGGAGGGGATCGCTCGCTCGCTCACCTGCTCGAGTGCTACGAAACCCGCGGGATCGATCGATCGATCAGCGGTTGCCGCCGATGGAGCCGCCTCGACGCGCAGCAGCAGCAAGCATCGATCAACCAGTTCACCACCTCTGCGTGTGTTGGTGCGGCGCGGGGTGCGAGTGGATGGGTGGGCGTAGCGCGTGTCGTGGCAAGGGGGGCGACGTTTATATAGCGGCGGGTGGTCGGGTTCACCGCGAGCTCAGGAGAAGGGGAAATTTAACTATTTGCCACTCTTGTGACATGGCAATTAACGATTTGCCACACCCTATCAATAATATGTGGGCCCTCATATGTCTATGACATGTGGGCCTAGTGGCAAATCGTTAAGCAACATCCGTAAGAGTGACAAATAGTTAAAAGCCCCCAGGAGAAGCCGCCTGCGTGTGTCGCTGGTAGGTGGGGCCGCACCGGGGACGGGGTCGTGGTAAGAGTCACGGGTGGTCAGCGGAACCGACCAGTGCACCACATAACTACAGTGCGTACGGCTCGCCTGTGTCAGTTCGAACTTTTGAGTTTTTAACGGCTCAAGTCTACTTCCCTCAATCACTTGTTTCTTTTTTATTATTATTTTTCCAGCGAGCGACCTCTCACCACTTAATGCGATCTTATCCTCTCGCTGTCTCGCACTCTCGCATCGACTTCTCCGTCATCCCTCTCGCCTCAACTCCTCCATCGCCACCACCCCCCCTCCCCGTCCCTCATGCAATCCCCAATCCTAGTATCCCACTCTCCCTCACCTATCTCCTCTCCTCTCCAACGCGGGAGTGGCGCGGCAGGCGCGCGTTGATTCACCGGTCGTCGCCGCCGTGGAGATCACAATGCAGCTGGCTAGCATGACCGGACGCAATGGACAGGCGGCGGAAGCGGATGTCGATGCGCATCAAGCAAAGGCAAGTGGATGAGAACGAGGAGGTTGCAGGCGAAGTCCTGGTTGGGCGCTCGGCGCCGACGGCGTCTACTCCCTCACCGAGGAGCAACATGCAGGTGGCTACAACTTTGACGCGGGCATCCCGGTGGTGGCTTTGTGCTCGACTCCGAGGAGCACGCCTGTGGCGGTGTCCTCGACGACGGCTTCGTCTTTCTCTTCGCCTCCCCCCACCCTCCAACGGCGGTTTTGTTTTGTGTGTGGCGAATGAAATAAATGAGGGTAAATCAGTCATTTGCACTGGATACTAATTTTGGTGAGAAACCTCAAAACAACACGTTTTATGGGAAGTAAAACGGCACTGGATACTAATGAGGAAGTAAATCAACTTGAAGAGTTCAAATTTATTCCAAAATAAATCAACTTCTACCTTCTTATACTTACCACTAATCCGCAAAATGAGAAATTTTATTACTTTAATACCCTTACCTACCAATTATTCAATACAATATTCACATTAATTAAGGGTATCGTGGTCTTTTGTTTCTCTTCTTAAAAACTCCTTGAGAAGCTAGGGTTTGAGTTATTTAGGGACAGAGGAAGAGTATGCTCTATCCCTAAATATAAAGTATTTTGATTGGATGTGACGTATTCTAGTACTATAAAGCTAGACATGAACATGTCTAGATTTGTAGTTCTAGGAGTATTTTGAATGGATTTACCTCGTGTACACAATGAATATGAATTATTTGCTCATTGGCAATTCGGAGATGTAAACCATTTTTTTTATTACAAAACTTCCTTGCTGGTAATAAAAGATGAGAGATACGCTTAATTGAATAATTGCTCGCATGGTATATATTTGTTTAGATTGGAACACTACATTCACGTCCTGTGAATACGTCATTTGGTATACTCCCGTGACATATTCTCGTTCTCAATAAAATCCTATTGTAAACCTATTGGGTCGCCACTATTGCTTCTCCGCGCGCTACTCCATCGAGTGCTCGAGGCTAGTGCTAGGGAAAATACTGTAGAAGGATTTTGAGGACTTTACAGCCCGACAAAAAGTTTGACAAAGTTGACGGCTGACATGAAATAAAGTTGACAGGTCTATGTTTTCTTTATTAACAGTGTATTGTGGGTGTGTTTAGTTCCTCAGAAAAGTTGGAAGTTTAAAAAAAGTTGAGATTTTGGAAAAAAAGAAGTTGAAAGTTTATGTGTATAAGAAATTTTTTGATATGATATGATGTGATGGAAAGTTGGGAATAGGGGGAAACTAAACACGACCTGATATGATGAGGGGCATCGTGCTTACGAGTACGATGTCTCAGTTTTTTTTTCAAGGATATGGTTATTCAATTTTTTATCGTGGGATGGTTAAGAATTTTTTTTTTATTCGTTGGATGTATGAGAATGGATGAAATAAAAATAA
Source organism: Oryza meridionalis (assembly GCA_000338895.3). Classification (NCBI taxonomy): domain Eukaryota; kingdom Viridiplantae; phylum Streptophyta; class Magnoliopsida; order Poales; family Poaceae; genus Oryza; species Oryza meridionalis. The sequence continues at coordinate 3,101,999 of CM002524.2, forward strand.
TAAATATTAATAACAAAATATGTTGATTATCACTAATTGAACCCTAATCTATACTAATAAATAACAACATTGACCAGTTATATCTAATCAAACATTAATAATGACATGTTAATTATTACTCCCTCTGTTTTACAATGTAGTTTTTTAATAGATGACGCCGTTTACTTTTTCTCACATGTTTGACCATTCGTCTTATTCAAAAATTTTATACAAATGTATAAGATATAAATCACACTTAAAGTACTATGAGTGATAAAACAACTCATAACAAAATAAATTATAATTACGTATATTTTTTGAATAAGACGAATGGTCGAACATGTGAGAAAAAGTCAACGGCGTCATCTATTAAAAAACGGAGGTAGTAAGACTTTCTAGCATTGTCCACATTTATAGAAGTTAATGAATCTAGACACACATATATATCTAGATTCATTAACATCTATATGAATATGAGCAATGCTAGAAAATCTTACATTGTGAAACGGATGGAGTAATTAACAACCAAATATATTAATTATTGCTAATCGATTAATTTGAACATATACACTCATCCAGCACCTTTGTGAAATATTCCCTTTTCCGACCACCCTATCCATCATTGCACATCAACCAAACATGCATAAAAGTTCCATCAACATTTTTTATCCCAAAATATCCTTTCAACCAAACACACATTATCGAAGACACCACGTTAAGAAACTAGCCTCGAGAGTGTATATCTCTTTGACAAAGGGACATAGGCTTCAGCTTGAAAATTAACCTAGTGAGCGGTAATAATAGTCCAGAAGTGTTATTGCCTTTTTTAAAAAAATAAATAAAAATTCGATCTGGTGAGAATATAACGATCTGTCGATCTCCTATGAAATTTGTACGAAATTCATCTCGTTGAATTGTTCACAATGCGCACCGACAAACCAACTTGATCTGTGAGTGTCAAGTGTCAACTTCGAACGATAATTAACAGCCAGTACCGCGCGTAAATGCAAAGCAAACGGGAGTGAGCCCTACAGACTAGCGTGTTTCGCGAATTTGGAAGAACACGGCGATCAGTGATCACGAACCGCATCTATCGTAGACAGATAACGGATTTACCCAAAAACGGCATGAGTCGATCAGAGCCCCTGTGCACATGCCCGTGTCCCGTCTGAGGCCGTGAGTGAGTGAGACCTGTCAGGATGCCTCTACGACGAGGTGGTGGCTGGGTGCATTCACAGTCAGTAGCTCACCCACGAAAGCTACGGCACAACTAATCGTCAAAATTGTCATCGGTTGTCTTAGCTGACTGTATTGATCGTCGTCGTCGTCGTCTCAACATTAGAAAGAACTGATGTAAGTAGGCATGCAGCTAAGCGAAAACTTCACATGGTTCTTCATACCGTTCGAGTATACAGCTAGGCCGGGACCGGAAGAACCATGTGTGAAGTTCTTACATGGCAGCTAAGCCGGCTTAGCCGAAAACTTCTGGTTGGATGCCATACTAAGTTTGTCATCATTTTCTATACTTTTGTTTCATACATGTATAAATTTTAGCTAATAAAAAATGGTGAGCCACACCTTTAACTAGTAAAAGTAGGATTGCGCCACACTTTTTTGAACAGTTGACATTTTGGATTAAAAAACGAGAAAGAATCTTGTCATAAGAGTGACTATGAAACAAACAAGAGCTAAAAAGCTCTAATTGGAGCTTTTTGTAGCTGTACCTTCTCCCGAAACTTTTAAGAGCAAGTTTTATAGTGAGGTGGTTGTCACCTTTAATTTTATCCATTTTATCAACTAATTAATCAAGATGTAGCATATAGAAAAGTTATTGTAAAAAATCATATTAATTCAATTTTTAAGTTATTTTCTAGCTAATGCTTAATAATCATATGGTAATAAATAGCCCTGTTTTCCGAGTCCAGAGAAAAGGTTTCCAACCTCTCCAACCGAACGTGGACTAAGGTGGTGTTCTTTTCTCTTGAAGATGAAAACTAAATTTTTTTACGCAAAACGATGTGGTATTAATGTATGATTGATTGAGTTTTAATTATTATAAACTTAAAAGATAGATTAATATGATATTGTAGAGCAACTTTTATATAGAAAGTTTTTGTGTGAAACGTACCGTTTAGCAGCTTAAAAAACGTGCCATGAAAACCTTAATCTTCTTCCAACTCTTGGAAAAAAAACAGGACCTAAACCCTGTTTGGGAGCTCTGCTAGCTGCAACCTCCGATAATCAGTTGCTATGTAATCCAGAAAATTATAGCTAGGTAACCTGGTTTCACCCGTTGACTACCCAGCAAATTGCTTAATTTTGAGCTCCTTCCTCTATTAAAGAGAAAATCTTAGGGTCTATTCTTTTCTCTAATAAAAATTGGATAAAATTTTAAATACTTGTGACACGCTTTCCAAACAGTCAAACGGTACGTTTCGTATGAAAACTTTCTATATGAAAGTTACTATAAAATACTAAATTAATCTATTTTTGTTAGTTTGTAATGATTAAAACTCAATTAATCATAAGTAAATACCAACTTATTTTGAATAAAACACTTAATTTTTTTTCTTGAGAAAAGAACACCGCCTTACAGCTCCCGGAAAGGCACAACTGAGCTGACGAAATCTTCAGTTATCACGGGAATGACAATTCTGTTCCTGGGCCTGTTTTGAAATCGCGTGGCAATGACACTCACTTCTTGCTGGGGAATAAGATCACTTTGACTCCCTCAACTGACCACGGAATCTAAATCGTATCCCCCAACCGCAATACCAGAAATCTTGACCCCCGAACTTGCAAAACCGGTGCAATTTGACTCCCTCGCCGGTTTTGGGAGGTGGTTTCGCCGACGTGGCGCCACGTGGCGCCTATGTGGCGATATTGACCGAGTCTTCGGTCCACGTGGCGTTGATGTGGCACTTACGTGGCAGTAGGATTAAAAAATATGCGTGGGACCCATTAGTCATTGGCAAAAAAGAAATGTGGGCCACTGACATGTGGGGCCCACATGTCTGTCCTCTTCCTCCTCCCTATCTCCCTTCTCTCTCTTTCTCTCAATCTCTCCCCTTCTTCCCATTCGGCGGCGGGCGGGAGGGCGGCGAGAGCGAGCGGCCGGCCCGGCTCGGCCTCGGTGGGGAGGCGGCGGCGCACCGCTGGGGTCCACTGATGATCGCGACGGCGCACGGACGAGGAGAGCGGCGGCGGCATCGGGGCGCAGCGTAACCGGAGCGGCGGCGGCCGTCGACGCACACGAGCAGGACGACGCCCATGGCGGGGCTCCCGGAGCACGGCGACAGCCGCGTGAGGTAAGACGACACGTGGCAGCGAAGGCGAGCCCGCTGCGGCGGTGGCTATGGAAGCAGCGGAGACGCGGTTGAGGAGTGGACGGCGACGGGCGGGAGTAGGCCGACGGCGGCAAGGGAGTTGGGCGAGCGCGATGGCGGAGAGGCAGCGGCAGCAGCAGGCGAGCGCGGCTGCGGATGGGAGCGGCGGCGCCGACGACTCCGCACCGCTCGGCCTCATCGTCGTCGGCGGCTTCGGGTGGGGGCGCCGCGCCGCCGGCTTCTCGTCGCTTGCCATGGCGCTGGAACGGGGGAGGACGGCCGGAGCGGCGGCTCGTTGGGGACGGCCTCGCGGAAGAGCAACGGCCGGAAGGACAACGGCGGCGGCGGCGGCGACAACGTGTTGGCCGGCCAACTCCCTCCTCGCCGCCTCCATCCCCACTTCCCTCCCGCTGTCGCCGTTTCCGTCTGCCGTGAGCCACCGCGGCCGAGCCGCCGCCGTCCTAGCCGCCGACCGCCGCCCCCGGTTCGGTTCCGATACGCCCCGATGCCGCCAGCTCGCTCTCGCCGCCCTCCTGCCCATCGGCCGAATGGGAAGAAGGGGAGAGAAAGAGAGAGAAGGGAGATAGGGAGGAGGAAGAGGTCTGACATGTGGGCCCCACATGTCAGTGGGCCCACATTTCTTTTTGTGCCAATGACTAATGGGTCCCACGCATATTTTTTAATTCTATTGCCACGTAAGTGCCACGTCAACGACACGTGGACCAAAGACTCGGTCAATATCGCCACATAAGCACCATGTGGCGCCACGTCAGCGAAACCACCTCCCAAAACCGGCAAGGAAGTCAAATTGCACTGGATTTACAAGTTCGGGGGTCGAGATTTCTGGCATTACGGTTGAGGGATACGATTTAGATTCGGTCGTCAGTTGAGGGAGTCAAAGTAATCTTAAGAAACAAAACTGCACAAGTCTGGGCTCGGATTTCACTAACGTCTAATGGCGGCCCAGTGAGTCTACGTATCAAAAACTCTCGAATTTACTAATCAGCTACGTCATGCACAGCTAACGGTTGGAGTCCGAATCTTAAAGTAGGAAATGGGAAATCACATGTTTGGTGCACCCACCGCGATGGACAGGGAAGGCGCCCACGTGGACCCCGGGCCCACGTGACGCACACGTGTCAGTCCGTGGCGCGACGGATCCGATCGGGCACGGTGTTTTCCTTCCCACGTGTGGACAAACGTACGTGCGTGGCCGTGCCTACGAACGTACCGTTCTTCGTACGCGCGTACACGAGCATGTTTTAAACTCGCAACTTGCCGATCGATCTCTCGCACAGCTCAAACACAGTAATGCCGCGATCGAGCTAGGAATCTACTCGCAGTGGATCCACATGAGTAGCCATAACAATACTATAATTAGATTCCGTTCTACTCCCTCCGTTTAAGGTTATAAGTTTGACTAAGTTTATAAACAAGTATAGTAGTATTTATAATACTAAATTAATTTCATCAAATAAATAATTAAATATATTTCATAATAACTTTGTTTTGGGTTGAAAATGTTACTACTTTTTTCTACAAATTTAGTTAAACTTAAAGCAATTTGACTTTAACCAAAGTTAAAACGTCTTATAACCTGAAACAGAGGGGTAGTATATTGTAAACATTAACTCTCATTTATTTTCCGTTAGCATATTTCCAAACTGTTAATTAAACGATATAATTTTTAAAAAGTTTATATAAAAGTTTTTTTAAAAAAAATGAATGAACATTTTTTAAGTTTATAATAGTTAATAATTAATTAATTATAGGTCAATTGCTTGCTTTGGTTTCCGTGCCGCATAAAAGCTCAGTTCCTACGCAGGAAAGGCAGCATGTGGAACACCTTATTTTTTACAATAAAATTCACTGTATTTATATATACACATATTCTAATATATGAATACTTTCCATTTCAAAAAGTTTTTTTAATCATGTATAGTCCATTTTTAAGTAATTCTTTTTTGCGCACAAACTTAGATGTACACAACCATATTTATAAATACCAAGATTATATTAATTTATACCTAGTAAGGGGTGTCATACATTTATATATGAAGTTGAGCCATAATAGTTCTCCTAGCTTAATTCGCCCTGCCTCTACTTGCATGGATGGAACAATTATGCAGGTCGTCGGCTGTGGTCGATCTGTCGAGCTAAATTGTAAAGCTAGCGATCGAGCAATGCAAACTTGTCATGCAACGCAATCTAGCTGAAACACGGTGGCAACAAGCATCAACGCGTGCAATGCGTTGACCGCACTGATGATCTAAGCCAGAGAGCTACTACTCTACCTGCACAATAATTTTTGTCACAGCTTGGCTTGTCGTTGCGTTCAGCTCGACTAATCACTCGATTAGTTCAGCGTATGGTAGCACGTCGAATTAACATACTAACTAATCATCGTCTCAAAAAGCTAGGTAGCCATTATATATACAATCCATCAGAAGTAACAACACTATAGCTTTCTTAGCTTGTAGGCTAGCATATGGTCTGTTCCATATTCACCTTAATTCTACTACGAAAAAAAATTAAGATGTTGCACGGCCAGGTTCATATGTTAATTAACTTATATAGATGAAGGCACCAAACAACTAATCAATGGAGGCCCTTAAACAAATCCATGCTACCTAAACTCCTATATATCCAATTGAGCATTCACACTCGTAGTATAATCGGCTAGCTAGCTTGCAGCACTCATGCATGCATGCATGCATGCAATGGAAGCACACTCATCAGAGGGTAGCATGGCATAGCATATTAGCATACAACCAAGGTACAGCAAGGCAGCATGGCTGTGTCCATGATGCTCGAATCATTGCAGCCAGCAGAAGAAAAAAAAAAAAAGAAAAAAACACAGCACAATTAACTAATTAAGGCACTAGCTGCTAATCTTGAAAAAAGGAAAAAAACATTAGAACATGGGTTAGTACTTAGTAGAACCCAGCATCTCTCCATGATTAGACAAACCTAATTGTTGTTTAGGATCTAGATAAGGTCATGGCACACATGACTGATGAGTATAGTGGTGAGGTGAGGTGATCTCACCAAACGGTGTAGTGATGAAAACCCTACTGTTAATAGTGCTAAGTCTCTCTGATTCTCTCTCTCTTTGGCTTCTTTTAATTTGTCATTTTGTCCTCTCTTATATATACAATCCATGGCCAACCTCACCGAGCTCAACACAGTGAAGAGAAGAGAAGAGAAGAGAAGCTAAGCTCTAGTAGGTAGGTAGGTGGTTAGCTCGATCGCCAAGTGTTCGACCGAGGAGCGAAGAAGAAATGGGGAACAACCTGAGATGCTGCCTGGCGTGCGTGCTGCCGTGCGGCGCGCTGGACCTGGTCCGGATCGTGCACCTCAGCGGCCGCGTCGACGAGTACGGCCGCGCCGTGTCCGCCGGCGAGGTGCTGGCGGCGCACCCCAACCACGTTCTGAGCCGGCCGTGCTCGTCGCAGCAGGGGGCGGCGGGGCGGATACTCATCGTGTCGCCGGAGTCGGAGCTGGAGCGCGGCGAGATCTACTTCCTCATCCCGGCCGCCTCCGTCCCCGACGCCAAGAGGAGGACGAGCACCGGCGGCGGCGGCGCCGGCCGCGGGCACCACGTCCGCAGCAAGTCAGAGGGCAGCGCCGTCGCCGCCGATCGGTTGGGCAGCCCGGCCGGCAGCGCGTCGCCTGAGACGACGAGGATGATGAGGGCGCAGAAGCAGCAGCACCAACACCGGCGACGCATGAGCACCGGCAGCCATGCCTCGCCGTGGCAGCCGCACCTCTCGTGCATCACCGAGGATCCCTGAGCTAGCGCCTAGCTTAATTTCTTTTTCTTCTCTGAATTCACAGTGGTTTTTTTGCCTGGTGTGTAAATTTCCTCTGGTGCCCGGTAAATATTTTTGTTCACTTTTTGTGTTAGTAATGTGCTGATTTTACATTCTGAAATCAACAACTGTGTATAATTTTCGAAGCACGAAGCGACTTCCATTATATCTTCTTGTATCTTCGAACAACATTTTGCAACTTCTTTTTAAAGTTCATTTGGGTTTACCAAAGCGAACGAACTTGTTCATACAAAATTAAACAAGTCGGCAGCTCTGATTGATGCGAAATTAAATGAAAATTAAACCACTTGCAAGTTATATATATATGAACTCAACTCATGAAGTGAGGTTGTCTGTCATGTTGGATCCCCCCCCTCCCCGGCACTCTTTTTTTTTTCTTCTTTTGTACATGAAAAAAAAAAGTTGAGAGAAACAGCAACGAGACCCATCGGTTTCGATGATACCACGGCAGCAGGCAATGCTAGATCGATGGACGCTGAGATTCCCGGCAATGATTTGGGCACTAATTCATGAATACTCCTTGGAAATCACGCGAGCTCTGCATCTGATCGTCGTCCTCACGCTCGATTGATCCTGATTTCTGCGGTCCAAGTTAATTTCTGGGCCTACTATACCTTTGAAGGGCCGAGTTTGGACCGCTACCAGTTGTAGACTTGTAGCGGTCTGATTTTCGCAGGGGATAAAGTTCAGTTTATATCGCTCAACTTGCGTTGAGTTTCATTCAGATCCTCAAGCAGGTACAACAGTAGAATATTAGTGAGCTATAAACATATTTTAATAAGATAAAAGATGAGAGAGAAAAGTAGTAGGTTACAGATCTGTAGTCGCAGACTCCAAAACACAATATGTGTATGACAGGTGGGACCATATATTAATAGTATAGTAAACAACTATTGTATGAATTGACTATTAAATCAACTATAGATAAATTAAAGCTAGTAGTGGGCTATACTATTAAACTTACTCTTAGAGATCTCTTAGCAGCTAGGGATGAAAACGGATCGGATACGGACGGAAACTAGCTCTACCATATTCATTTTCACATTTTTTTCGGAATCGGAATCGGAAACCCCGGATACAAAAACGGAATCGAATATTGTCGAATACAGATACGGAGCGAATACGAAACGAAACAAATACGGTGACGAATATTAATCGGAACATAAAAACCCCTCAAACTAAGCATCACAAATCAACGAAGAAATATAATTCATTATTTTTTCTAATAGAACATATCAACATTTCCAAATTTTAGTGTTAATAATTTTGCTATATCCAATTTTGTGGTTGAGGGTGACGGTGTATGCAAAAATCGACCTTAATTTTCTCATGCAGCTCCTTAAGACTAGTTTATCGCACTCATATGAACTCCAAATTGGATGATTCTTTTTCCTAAACGTTTGTAAAATCATGCTCTATTGTGTTATTGTGTTCTTACTGCTATTATTTTGGCCATATTTTTCTTGTGACTTTGTTTTATCAATTAAAATTTTGGATTTCAAAAAAATGACAACTTCAAATAATATTTTGAAGCGGTAAATAATTTCAGCTGAAAAAGTCATGAACATAAAAGTTGTAGAACTCATCAAGAGCTACAACTTTTATTTTGATCATTTCTTCATCTGACAAAGCAATAGTAACATTGTTCACAAAATTTACATATCTCTCTTATAACTTATGAAACCATATGTGAGATATGTAAATTTTGTGAAAAATGTAACTATCGCTTTGTCGGATGAAAAAATGACAAAAATAAAAGTTATAGATCTTGATGAGTTATACAACTTTTTTATTGATGACTTTTTCAGTTGAAATCATTTAGTATTTGAAAATGTTGTTTGAAGGTATCATATTTTGAAATTCAAATTCAAACTGTTTAAACAAAGTCACATAGAAAAATGACCCAAACAAAAGTTGTAGATCTTGATGCGTTTTACAAATTTGGTGTTGACAGTTTTTTTCATTTGAAAACATTTACTACCCAAAAAATTATTTCAATTTCATATATTTTAAAATTCAAATTTTCTATAGTTCAATAAAACTCGGATGGAAAAATTACCAAAATAAAAATGGTAGATGTCAATGAGTTCTGCAACTTTGTTTTTGACAACTTTTTCATATGAGTTCATTTACTACGATAAAATTCGATTCAAAGTTTTTCATTGGATTAAAGAAGGTGGGTCCCAACTGTAAGTGTCCTCTTCCTTTTCTTTCCCTTCTTCTCTTCCTCTTTCTCTCTCTTTCTTATCTCCTTCTCTGTTCTCTTCTCCCCTTTCTTCTCGATTCTCCACGCCAGAGGGGGAGGGGCGGGCATGGCGCGCGGCGGGGTGCCAGCCTGGCGCGGCCGCGCGCACGGGATGGCGCTCTGGCAAGGGGCGCGGCGGCGGGGTGCCGGCCTGGCGCGGCGGGAGTGGCACAGCGTGGCGGGCGAGACGGCCGGCGCCCTCCCCCTCCCAGATGTAACCTTCAGTTGCTGCCTAAATCAAAATGGGGGGAAATGCTTTCCTAGATTCGTTATTTTTGTCTTCTAATATGTGAACAAGAGAACAACCTTTATTAATTAAGTGCCAACTATTAGCTATGCTGGTTTTCAGCTGATAAAAGCCACAAATTATGCTTTGCACTTTCTCTTATTGTATGTTATTTTTGTTCCCCCAAGGGGCAATATCCTGAATGGAGTCCTAAAAATGCTTGTTGACCTGAAACCTGACACTTCCACTAAAGTTCCTTTCAAAGTGTGCATTTTTATGCCTGGAACATACAATTTTTGGAGAGAGAAAAAAAAAGAGAAATAATGTATCAGTAAATGATCAACAATTCTATGTATCAATGTGCTTTGCACGTGCACGCTCACTAGTATGTAATAAATATATCACTTCACGATACAATAACAAGTTTAAATTTGATTTCTACAAATTGATTAACAAATCAAACTATAACTATGTAATTTATCCACAATCAAATTTGTTGATAATTTATAATTTTTAGAAGCCGAATTTTTTGTTAAGTGATATATTTGTGAATTCCTCGCACCCTTGCGTTGGCAACGATTTTGGACTTTATCTAAAAAAGAAACTGATCGAAGGCTCCACAAAGTGGCTAACACGTACAATCCTGTAGCAATTAAGGATATATTTGTTTGTTGAGAGATAAAACTAGCCACACTTGATTAACTCTGGACGCGGTGGATGCAAATATATTAAGTATTCACTCTGCCTAGCTACGAGCTCAGGATTACATATGCTCACTATTGGAAAGTTGTACAAACTTAATATTTCCTAGGCCATGCTGCATGCCAGGAAGCCGAACAAGGCTCTCCTGGTACAGCAAGAGACGTATTGAATCGTCGTCCCCGTCCCCCGAGCTGTCAATGGAGGCCACCGTCCGGAGAGTGCCGGAGTCCGGGTCGTAGACATGAGCCTCGTGCGCCGTGGTCGCGACAAGAAGCTTCCTCTTCTTGTCTCCCGGCGGGGAGCCACCAAGGTAGGTGAGCGGGACGACGAGCCACGGTGCCGTGAGCAGCTGGCGCTGGCGCTGGCCCGGCGCTGGCAGGTCGACGCGGTAGTCCAGCGACCAGCTCCCGGTGTCGTAGTCCTGCAGCTTCCATATCTCCAACAGCACGTCGTGGTCGCTGCGGTGGCGGACGTCGCGTACCATGCACAGGCGGCCGTCGAGCTCCGCGAGAGTTTTCCCAACCGGCATGGCCACTTCCTCGCCGCTCCCGGACCTTATGCCTTTGGCTCGCAACAGACGGTAGTTTCTGACTCCGTTTAAGTGGACCGGAACGAGGTCGACCATTGAGAAAGGCGGCTGGGGAACACGGCGGAAGGACTCGTCGGCGAGCGAGAAGGAGAGGACGCCGTGGGGCTTGTCGAGGTAGTTTGTCCTGAAACTCCAGTGGAGGCACCCATCCGCGAACACCGGCTGCACATCGCGGTCGATGCTGGCGGCGTCGTCGGTGAAACCGAGGCCGAGCTGGAACGACGAGATGGCCCTCCAGCCTCGGGCGTCGCCAACGGTGAGCACAATGGCGTGCAGTTTGCCCACTACCTCTTCGTCTATGCCTAACTGCACCACCTTGAACTCTCTGGCCGGCGCGTGGAAGCCCATGACAGTGGCACAGTGAGGTCGGTGCAACCGGGGAAGATGCAGAATCTCACCTGTGGTAGGGTTGCACACGGAATAGCCTTCGCACGGCCTGGCAATGAGGACGAGGCCCCAGCAGGGCTTGGAGCCGATCACTCTCGGACAGTCGAAGCAATTGCTGAGCCACGGCAAAGTCCGCCTACTGAGCCCTCTTCTTATTCGGTACGACCCCATGTGCGTAGGTGCAGGCTCCAGGAAGGTTAACTTGGCGGCGGCGAGAGCGTGGTGTCTGTCTTGGAAGCCGGGCAACGACACCTCGGCGTTCCAGGAGCGGCAGGTGCAGCGGAGCCTCGCGAGAGACCTCGCCGGCAGGCGCACGAGCACCTCCGTCACGACGTGGTCGGGCAGCGTGACCGTGACGCCACACGCCGCCGACCGCTCATCGCCCGTCTTCCTTTTCTTGCTGGTTCGCGGCCTCGCCATCGCGTTGCTGTACGTACTGTATGTCACACCCACAAACGGATCGATCTATATATGTGCGCGCGTACGCGTACGCCGGCGGCGGCGGCGGACGAAGCAGCAGGACGTACGCGACGCACGCGGGATATGGAGATCGATCGGTGCAGGCGAACTGATCTATCTATCTATATATATATATATATATATATATATATATATATATATATATATATATATATATATATATCCGTACCGAATTAATAAATAAGTAAAGCTTTCGTATCGTACGCATTTTTGGTCTGTCTTTTTTTCTTTCCTTTTTCGCTGTTTTTTAGTTCACACGGTTCGCTGCCGGGCCAAACTCTACCGCAGCTGTCTCCACGTCGATTTGTCAACCAATTTAAGGAGATCGAGAAAGATTCAGCCGGAGGTTGAAGAGGGTTGTTCGAACTGATACCGTGGCTTCACTTATGGGCTGGGTCAAAGAGAAACGGGTTGAGGACTAATATTTTCATTAGTTTATGGGTAAAAACCAATTTTTCCTTCCTTTTCAGTCCAAAACAATGAAGATTTTTCATTAAAATTTTCAATTATAATGTTTATAGCAATCATAATGCTTTAATTTATTAACTTTTTCATTGACTTTTTCTTCATATTGTGAATTCTTATATTGTTTGAACCCTATTAAAGAAGCTAAGTGACGAAAGTCACTCAAGTAGTAAGTTTGAGAGTGACCATTAGAGCGACCACTTGTACTTATAGGCCTTGGCAACCTATAGTCTTGTTACGCAACATAGCTTCACTCGATTCAGTAAATTAATAGTTCAAACCAGCCTCGCTCTTCCTTGAAAGAAAATAGGAATCTATGTACTCAGCAACATTCTAGTAGCATAAAACCTTTTGAGTGAAATACATGGCCGGCCCCTAAACTTGTGTGGTGGTGTCACTTAGGCCCTGTTTGATTCAGCTTAGGATTATTATAATCTGGATTATTAGATGTAAGCTAAAACAAACAGATATCTTATTATAACAGATTATTACAATCTATAAGCCAGATTAATGTAATATGGTAATCTACTCTAAAGGTGCCTTTTTAGATTATTGGGTGGCTAATAGCTAACAAGCAACTAATAATCCAGAGAAACAAACAGCTAACAACTTATTTTATGTCGGCTTATTATAATCTAGCTTATAGTAACCTGGCTCGATAATCTAGATTACAATAATCTTAAGCTGAAACAAACAGGGCCTTAGGTCCGTGAACTTAAAAATTGCACGTTTAGATCCGTGAACTTGGTTTAATGTACCACCTTGGTCCAAACGTCCTTTGATTGCATTTGACCGCCAACGTGGCATGCCACGTAGGCAACACTTTTGCTCTCAACCCCCTCCACATCACAACACGTCGCATATATCTCCTTGTAGCTATATAGTAACACCAGAATCCCAAAAAAAAAATCCTCAAATCGTTCTTCCCTCTCATTTTTCTCCTTGCATGTATAGAAAATGCAGTCCCGATTAGCAATTGCCATTGCACTGGCTCCCGCCGCTAATTCAGCCGCACTGTACCACCGCTAACCCCGCTGCACTGCGCTGCCTCCTGCCGCTAATCTCACCGCCGAGGCCGCTACAACCGCTACCTCTTGGCCTCCTTCCGCTAACCTCACCGTCGAGACCCTAGCTGATTTAGGGATATTTTGGGGGATTTGGGTTGAAATGCATTGGTTAGGGTAAGTTATGTGTAGAGATGGCAGTCGGGCACGACGGGCACGGGTGGTGACTACCCATGCCCGTGCCTGCGAGGTAATTTATGCTCGCGAGCATGCCCGTTACTACATGACGGGAAATGAGTACTTCCTATGCCCGTCGCCCGCGGACGCCATATGCCCGCGGGCATGCCCGTTTACATGTCCAAATATCAGTTCAACCATATCCCACAAGCAAAGACAATGTCACAATTTAAAGAAAAGGTACAGTAGTACCAAGTTCAATACAAGCATTACAAGTTAATCAATCTGATGACGCTCTCTCTTGTGGCCCGATCTTCTGGTGAGGGGATAACTCTCGTTTTGATCGAGTGTGACATTTACGACGTGGCTACCAACCAGAACAAGTCCAGGATGCCGTGCAATCGGTACACCACAAACGATGTCGTACCAACCGTGACGCGCGGTTGATGATCCCTGCAATGCAAACGAGAGAACACTGCAAGAACAAGATAAGATGCAATCTAAATATTGCGAATAGGTAATTAAGCACAAAGAAATAGTTGCGATTGAAGTGGTAGATCTAATCGACCCGGCAAATCAACACACCAACTATTGGGGGCTCTGAATCAATAGTCGCCGACTAATCGAACGAGGACTAGAGACAAGGTGAATGGCACTTGGCAAAATTCAACTAAACAAAACCCAAAAGTTTTTGAGGATGTAGAAAGCTATTTATAGAGGAAAATAAAGCTAGGGTTAAGTGCTAATTCGTGGAGGTGGAGGGAGACACTTATGAGATGGGCCTAGTCTATTACAAGGCCCAAGGCCCAAGTTCGGTTTCAGCAACAGCACTGTCTTGTTTTGGCTATTCCCGTTTACTCGAGATGAATTTGGACATGAGACCGGATGCGTTTGAAGGTAGCGAGATAAGCTTTCCACGAAGTCCAAGATCACCCAAATCGGAGTTGGCATGAAGGCGCTAGGTCCGTTTGAAGTCAGTACTGTCTCCGAAGGCCGAACTGGACTTGGACTTGGAATTATCATTGTAACGTGTGAAGTTATGAGCGTATCCGATGAAGTGATGTCCTCATCATCTATATACCAATCATGTACTATGGATAAAGCACAAAATCAAATCAAAGATCTACACAGACTGAGAACCTGAAAAAAGTCATCCTATCGAACAGAACTACACCGGACTGAGAACCTGAAAAAAGTCATCCTATCGAATAGAACTACACGGAGAATCTAAAAGAATAAGAATCATCCAATCGGACAGTTACACAGATTGAGAACCCTAGAAAAAGGGAAAAAATCACACAAATGAGCGAGTTTCCCGTCGGATCCGGTTGTTCCGAGCTCGTCACCATTGCCGTCGACCGCGCTCCTGTCATAGCTTGGCCAGCCGGGCACGGCCACATTCACCACATCCCTAACTGCGCTGGCACCCCCTCCCTCTACCCCGGGGCCCCACCCTCCAGCGCTCTCCTCCTGCTCGGAAACAGAGGAGAAAGAGAGAAGGACAGCCGTCGCCGCCGTCTCTGCGCCGTAGGCTCGTAGCCCCACCATCGAGGCCGACGGGGAGAGGGGAAATGGAAGGATGGTCGTCGTACCCTCACCTCGCTGCATTGCGTCGAGCACTCGCCAACATCGTGCCATGCTAGCGAAACGGGAGGGAGAGGGGGAGCGGCGGAGGGGGAGAGGCGCCGCTGACGCCGTCATTTTGAGAGAGAGAGGGGGGAGGGGAAATGATTTTAGGATTAGGGTTTGGGCTGCCGACTTTATATATATGTCCGGATCAATCGGGACTGTTGATCAGATCGAACGGCTGCGGCTTCTCCCGCGTCGGGTTGCCGTTCCCAGGTCGCCACATAATTGGGCCACCTCATGGGCCATGTATACACTCCGCACAGATAAGTTCAAATTTGGTCCCGCAAGTTGTCCCCGAATTTGAAATTCATCCCTAAACCACAATGCTAGGCCAAAATCAGTTTATTTTTCTAAGCAACTGATTTAATTATTTTTTATATTTACATAAATTTGTTTGCTACTATTTTAAGCCATTTAAAATTACTGGGAAATTACGATCAATTATTTAATCACTCATAGATTATTTTTAGATAAATGAAACCAACAAAAAAATTATCTAGAAAGTATTAATCATATGATATTGTATTTGACCAACGTTAATATGGTTTCATGTCAAAATTCGCACATATTCCACTAAAGATTTTTTAGTGAATTTTATTTTGATACTACAAAGTGTGTTTCTTTCCCATTGCAGATGCCTTTACCTTTTTCCTTTTGTAGAGCATGGTGAAATCAGAGCTATAACTGCCCCTGTTTATGAAATTTTGTGAAAGTTGGAATATGTTCTGAATGTGTAGAAAATTTGGAATATCTCACGCATGTATTATAAAATTTGAGATACGACCTGAATCTAAATATGTATACAGTATGAGATATGTTTTGATATTTCCATGTATAAAACTTGGAGATATTTGCAAGGTATGTACAAATTCAATATTTTTGTGCACGTGTTATAAGTACACAAGCAATCTTAACCATCCATATTTGTTTGATATTCACCCGGTGCAACGCACGGGCATATTTGCTAGTAAATGAATATTATATTTTTAAATTAGTTTCTATTGCTACTCGGCCGCATAAAACTACACATGGGAATTATAGGAAAGGTAGAATGGTGGAAATGCCAGAGATTAGACCCTTTACTATTGGCAAAATATAGTAAGATCTGGTAAGGTTGCAAAGTTGTAAACCAAATGCATCTCAACACCAACAACATTTGGTATTTACCAAAATGTGTTAAAATTCAGTATTACATTGGACGCGCCTCAACAAATTATGCCTCAAAGGAAGCTCCCTTGTTTTCGGTCACGGTAAAATCCGGACCATCTCGACAGTCCAGTAGCAATACATATAAAAACCTTAATGCAGATCTATAAAGAAACTTTATCCTTAGATTTTTTTGAGGGCTATACTAACGCGAGCCAATGTAAATCAAATGGAAAAAGCATTTTCCTGGGTATTACTAGCATGCAACCATCATCTGTAAGAACGAGGTTTAAAAATGTTGAAACAACAGAGCACATCAAATCTTCGTATGTTGGGTGGTATTCTTCTCATGTTTACAAAAGACAAAATGAACACATCTATCCAGTTTACGCAGTCCTTTTCCTACTAGATGGAGAGGATCCATCTTGCCGCGGACGCTTCAACTTCTGTATGCATTCTCCATCATTCCTCGTATGCTTCAAAGATGGGTCGCTGACATAGTGAAAATAATCCACGTAATACAGTGCATTCTCGTCCTGATGAGCTAGACCAACAACTTCTTGAGTCCCTCTCCACTGAATCTTGCATTTGTGAGCAAGCCTTGTACATGAATAGCCGTCACGGTCTAATTGACCTTCGGATATGAGATTCTGTCTGTTTTTGCATAGAAGAAAGCATTAAATTGGATTAGTAAACAGTTGCAACCCATACGTTATTGGATGAGAACATTTTCAACATACGATTCAATTGTAATGAACATACCTCAGTCCCTTACAGTACAACACATTAAACAGTGTTACTGTACTAGTCTTCACATTTCCAATTTTTGAGCTTAAAAATGCACCTCTAGGGGTAACAAATGACTGTACCTCGTGTCTTGTATCAGATAGAAGTCCCTTTATACCAGTCATGTGATTGCAGCATAGAGAATCAACTACCCACAATTTTTTCTGCAAGTAAAGACAAATTATGAGAGGAAGTTACCAGGTATGGATAGAAGGGCTAGAAGCCTAGAACTAACCTCATCAATTGCCGTTGAGGACAACGTCGATCTGGTTATAGCTTGTTGTTCTTCTTTTCTGCATATGATGCTTCGAACTATATATTCATTTCTCTTTTCGTGGAGATATCCCTCGCCGATCATTTCACCTTTATTTACATCAAAGATTTTAATCCTTTTATCTCCAACATACATGAGGGTGTTAGAATCATCCAGTTCACCAAGAGATATAACTTTAAATTTGAGAGTAGAGTGGTAGAATACTGGACTCAATTTGATTTGATCATATATCACTTCACCGGACATGTGCAGGCACACTGGGTCGCCACTAGCATCATAAACAGTATCCTGATGTTCAGTAGGAACCTCATGGAGATTTTTGAAGAGTTTATCATCATCACACATGTGGTGGCTAGCACCAGAATCAAAATAGAAGTGGACATCTTTCTTAGTAATGCAAAAAAGGTGCCCTTGTTGGATTTTGCTTTTTGGGTCCATTGCAAAAACCTAATTAAAATGAGACGGCAGAGGTTGTTCAGGCGAAAAGAAATTGAAAGGTGCATGCATTGAACATAAGAATATAAATAGAGATAAATTATCACCTTGTTGGAATGAAAGGGATTGTTGGAGAGCACTGATTTTACATCATGTAAACTGATCAAATCTGAATAATGAGCACAAAAAGACATTTACTCAGGTCTATAGAGACCAATGTTCAGAACTAGTTTAAAATGACTCATACAATTACCTTGTGAGTAATCTGATAAAGTAGTATGTAGTGGGAGCGGACAACGTTTTCTCATATCATCATAACTCTCAAAAAAAGGAGGTTCATAGTCCAGAGGCTGACAATAGGGGGAAAAGAAGGTTGTGTTAGTTTCCAGTAACAAAGTTGTATGGAACAATTTTCTGTCAGTGCATAGAGATAGTACATCAGTGTAGCAGCTCAGAATTTCAGGATGGATCAATATATATAACTATAACTAGAATAGAGAGGATGCACTCACTGTTTGATCATCAAAGTATAACAACCTCATCATGATGATGCGCTGAATACAGAAAAATCCACAGAATCAAGTTAGCATGTCAAGCCTTGGGTTGACAAAAATCAAATGATATGAAACAAATTTACCTCCTCCGGAATTTTTTCCAAGCCACTCATGACTGAGATGCATTTTTGGACCAATGAACATGCTGAAATCCTGAAAAGGAAACCATGGCGATGTCAAGGCACATCCATTTAAAAACTGTAATATTGCAGCCATTACTCCATAACTAGCAAGGGGCATCTGAACTAGCATGCTTTCCCTGCTTCTCTTTTGTTCTTTCTTTTTTATTCCATAATCTGCTCCATAACTGTGTTTGAAATGCTATTTGCAATTCAAGGGTGGTAATACTGCATTCATATATCATGTTTGCTATGATGCCCATATGAACTAACATGCAGGTACTAGCATATGGGTAGAGTACTTTTCAGTGGAAGCTACTAGTGTATGAACTAAATTATTCAGCAGTGATAGATATAAAATATTTTTCAGGTTAATATTACTACCGGAGAAAACACCCATGGTTCACTCAATTCAGTTGAACAAAAAGGCATAATACATTTCACTTTGAAATAGCCACATAGGTCACTGGAAATACAGAAGGGTCTCCTTATTCATGACAATTTTCTCGCACGCGCCTTTTGGTCATACTAATCTAGAAGAATTTTTTGAGGTGAAATAGTAATCTAGAAGAATATCCTTAACCAATTATGTAAACAATACTCCCACATGCATTTTTAATATGTAAACAAGGCTTTACTTTGCTGATCAACCAGTTAGTTGGTTTTGATTGCATATTGAAATACCAGTCGAAGCTGGGCTAGGTTGTATTATAATCCTGAGTATGGAATGAAAGATCAAGAAAGTTCAGTTCTACTGCAAAAAGGATGTTCATCTCTAGCACCTCAAGTTATGCATGTCACTTTGTTCACATTTTGCCCTATTCAAAATCTGGTTCATTTCATTCACATGTTGCCCCATTCAGGACCTGTTTCACTGCTGTACATGTCGTGTTGTCCGAACCATGAAGTTCTAGTAGAAGTATAAGAGGCTCACCAAATTTGATTAACAAAGCTCTCAGCTGCATCGGACCTCATTGTCCATATACTTTGAGTGGATCCCGTCAGCCGTAAGTCGATTGTAATTTCGCTGAAGTATGTGAATGATACTGCAAAAGAAATGTAAATGTGTGATAGTATTAGCCATGTCAGCTTGATATGCTATTAGTAAGCCAAAGCCCCACTCTAGCAGAAACTTATGGCAATACTCCTCCAACAGAGGGCCCTTCTCATCATAGATAGAGAAGATGATAGTTTTGAGGAACTTCTTTTTCAGAGCATCATAAACACCTAAGTTTGATACCAAAAGTTAATCAAATGGACAGATAAGAAATTGTTTTTTCACGCATAACCATATGCTGGACAAGCAAAGTATTTAAGGAGCTCATGCTATGTCGGGTACTTTTCACCTTTTTCTAGCCAATCAACAAGCCTTTGGGACTCGTCATCCATCGGCGTAAGCTTTTTTATCTGCATCCCTGTCATAAGAAACAAACTTATCAGTTCATTGCTACAAGTGTGACAAAAGAATAGGTATAGATTCAAATAAGATTTCAACCTGTCGGTAGAAAAGGCATATCAGAGAAGAACTCCTTAGAAAACAATCCTCTCACGTAGCATATATTGTAGAAGACTATTTTAATAAGACTCATCAAGCTGTCAGTTAGCGCATCATCATTCTCCTAAAATAAGTTTAGCAACAATAAATTAGTTTAGCAAACACAATTGTTGCATGGACAAATCTAAATTATTAAATAGGTTGGAACCGTGAGAAAACAACCTCGAGCAGGCTAAGAAATGCAGGTGGCCAAGACAGAAAATATGCAAATACATCAACCGGCACAGCAGCTGGAGAAGAAGTTATGAACTGAAACTCCAAAGATGAAGGTTCCAGTGCGAGCACTTGGTTGGAGTTGGAGGCGATCCAGCAGATCTGTCCCTGATCGTGGGCGGCACAGCACATGCTGAGATCAAAACGAAGAACCCTAACATGCTTGGAGCGTGGAAGGATGCACCAGAGGCAATCCTCGCCGTTGACGAAGGCGACCCAGGCGCGAGGGCGGTCGTCGTCGATGGTGACGCAGACCGCCTGGAAGTGCAGCCTACTGGGATGCGCGCGCGAGAGCACCGCGGCGCCGATGATGCGCCGGGTTTGGCGCCACTGGTCGTCGGGCAGAGCGTCGCGCGGCGGAGGAGGGAGCAGAGCCCGGCGTCCGGATGCCGGATCGAGCACCAGTATGCGGAGCAGGAGAATGTCGGGAAGCTCGCAGGGTAGTAGAAGGACCAGGCCGTGGTGGACATCGTGCACGGACACACCGGAGAGGTCGTCGGGAGCCAAAGGGAGGGAGAGGCGCGGGAACGAGGCGTCGCTGGGGACGAAGACGGGGGGGATCTGGGCCGACCGGATTTTCTCCGGGTGCAGGAGGTAGCCGACGAGCGGCGGTGTGCGGGGGACGGCGAGGGCCGCCGCGCGCCGCCAGCTCTTGTTGGCAAGGGCCGCGCGGACCACATCCCTCGGACACAGACACTTCAGGATGGATCGGAGCAGGAAATCGTCCGTCAGCACGGCCGCCATCGCCGCCGCCGCCGGTGGCTCTTCGTCGCCTTCCATTGCCGAGATTTAGGGTTTTTCTTCTCTCTCTCTCTCTCTCTGTTTTTTTTTTTTGAAACTAATGGAGTGAGTGGTGGATTGGATTTCTAACGCGACTTTTTTTTTTTTGAAACTAATGGAGTGAGTGGTAGATTGGATTTCTAACGCAGCTTTTTTTTTGAAACTAATGGAGTGAGTGGTGGATTGGATTTCTAACGCGGCGGACCACGCCTTCCAGGCTTCCAGTTCCAGCCAAGGTGGGGACGTGGTGGTGTATCGGATGAGTGGGTTGCACTTGCACTGTGATTTTTACTACATTTTATTTGTTCTTTTGTTTAACAATGTTTTTTTTTAAATGAGTCTTTACGAAAATTGATTTCGCCAATGCTCCTTTTTTTTTCTCTATGCCACGATCATCGACTCCGATGTTTTAGCGTCTCCACGCTAATGATACTGTCATCTACACCCTCGATCTCTATGGTAGATAAGTCATGGATACGATGAGAATCAGTGCTACATAAACAACCAACCTCATTGGCGTCGAGCCTATGGTGCCACAGCGGTATGAGTCTCGCTGCCAACGTAATTGGTGTCGACTGTCAAGCCTAATGACCTCGGCGCCAATGAGGCCCGAGCTGAAAAAGGATCTATTTCTAAAATAGTTTTTCTAGGCGCCGTCACAAAGGCATGCTACTGATGATTCTACCAGTCATACACGCGCGACAAGGCAAACCTACAAGGAAAAGGTCACTTTGACTCTCTTAAAAGTTGACCGAATCTAATTCATGCCCATTAACCAAAAAACCAGATAGAAATATAGAATAACTCCCTGAACTAATGAAACCAGTGTAATTTCACTCCTTAGTGGTTTTGGAGTATGGTTTCGCTGATGTGGCGCTGACATGACGGTGTTGATTGGGTCTTTATCCCACATGGTATTGACGTGACGCTTATATAGCATTAAAATTAAAAATATATTTGTGGGACCCATTTATCATTCACACAAAAATATACAATGGGACCCACTGACATGTGGGGCCACATGGTCATCCTCTCTCCAACCCTTCTTCCCCTTCCTCTCTCCTTATCTCTCTCTTTCTCTTCCCCTTCGGCCAATGGCGAACAACGGCACAGCGCGCGTGGCAATGCTGGAGCTGCGGGTACGGGAGCGGCACAACGACGATGGAGACGGCGGCCAGGGCAACGTACGACGCCCCGGCGACCCAGGTGGGGACCCTGTGGCCGAGCTCGGCCACCTTGTTCCCGCCGCGGCACACGTGGAACACGGCCATGTCGTCGAGTTGCGGGAGCAGCGTGGCGATCTCCCTGCACAGTCTCAGGTCCTTCTCCGACTGCATGTCAGCACGGTCGCGCACCACGTCGACCATCACCTTGGAGTCGCCCTCCGCCCAAATGAGGCGCCACCCGTTCTACACCGCCAGCTCGAGCCCTCGCCTGAGCACGGCGCTGATGCTCGCGATCCCGGTCGAGTGCTTGGAAGACCCGTCGAAGTTGAGCTTCATCCACCCCTCCTCCAGCTTCCTCCAAGTCCTCGTCGATGCCGACAAGTAGGCACGCAGACGCAAGATCCGTATCCCTACGCCCCGCTGCCGACGAGGATGCAACCCAGAACGGGGTTGCGCCGCCGCAGCACACCCAGACCAGCGCGGTGCGCGCGCAGCATCACCGATCCCCTCGCAGAAATATTCACAATTTGTTCGTGTATTTAGCCCCAAACGGACCCACCAATAGGGCAATCTTGGGAAATGGCTAGACCTACCGGCGCCGGCGAATAACCCCTTCCCCGGACTTGTTCCTCTTGCCCATTATATCTTTTTTGTGTGAATGATAAATGGGTCCCACAAATATCCTTTCTTCCTATATATAATTGGTACCCACTAAAGATCATTTAGTGCTATAAAGCTCAAATTCTATGAAGCCATGTCATCCACTAAAAATCAACCGTTAGATCATTCGAGGGAGTTATTCTCAACCATCTGATCATCTCCAATATGCTCCTTTCTGTGGCCCATTCACTCGATTAGAAGCATTGGAAATTCTTCTCAGCCCACCAGGCAATGAGGCATGGAGTCCTTCAACCTTTTCCTACAGACGAGTGGTCACCAGGTCATGCGGAACCCTTCCAATAGTCTGCTGCGTCATCTCCGTATTAGAGGAACGGCTGCCATCTAACACGGCATACGAATCGACGACAATAGCTATTTGTACGCTGAGTAAATCGCTCATCTTTTTCACGCTAATTAACTTTCCATCTGTTACATCTCCTTTTGCTAAACACCACGATGGGAGCTGAAGCAGCCCGCGGCGGATGCATACACACCGCTTTATTGCGAAACCTCAGCGAACATGTCTTGCCTTCAGGAACTGACGGAGCTGCTGCTGCAGTAAGAGCAGGTACAATAGCAGGCTATAAGCCAACTGCAAACATATCTTAAGCAGATAAATGAGGAGAGAGAAGGGCAGCGGGCTATATATTTGTAGCCAGCTGTAGCACGGATTCCAAGACGAAGTGTGTGTATGATAGGTGGAACCAGATATTAATAGTGTAGTATGTAACTATTGTATGAATGAGCTATTAGATTGGCTATAGATGAATTGGAGCCTGTAGTTGGCTATACTATTAAACTTGCTCTAATGGAGAGATTGATCAATCTTTTTTCTTTATGACTTTTGCCTAATTGGTCGCAGGTGTGGTGGTTCTAGGGACTGAATGCAAGCTTTATAGATTGTAGACTCATTCTATTCAATCCACGGTACATCACTGAAATATGAATTTCTGTCTTGGAATTAATGTTTGGCTTATTTTTGTTTTTGATGGCGAAATATATGGTTGATTTAACCTTACAGCACGCAGGAAAATATTATTGGTAGAAATGATTTTGTTTTTTCAATTCATATTCAGGGTATCACATAACTCTGGCTTCATGACATATACAAGTCTCCAGCGGAGTGTGTTCTCGACATATCAGCACAGTTAGTCTATCCTTACTTCTTTTTGGAAAAATCTTATTCTTTAATTGTTTGATTTGATATTCATGCTTCCAAATAACTGTCTATGAAACATGTCTATAGAAATCGAATGGATTGCAAAAATTAAGTTCCTCCGCTTTCTTTTTTTTTCTGTTTAGTTTATCTTTACAATGTCAGAGGAATTTGATTATTAAAGAATGTAAGACCAGGCATGGAAATATGCGTGTATTCGGTAAAAAAACAATGATCACTAGCATCATTTTCCATTACATTACAAGATATTGTGCCTAAGATTCAGCGCTGTGGGTCTTGCTACCTGAGTGGCAGTGCACTGGACATCTGACCAACCCTACTTGAGTCTTTCTTTTTCCTTTCTATTTACTTAGTTATTTTTTTACTAAGATTTACAACTGCTATATATATATATATATATATATATATTGAAATATATAGCAATGTGTACATGAATGTCCCGCAGCAACGCGCGGGGTGTCATCTAGTATTTTTAATTTTAATGCCATATAAGCGCCACATCAATGCCGCATGAGACAAAGACCCAATCAACAGCGTCATGTCAGTGAAATCATCCTCCAAAACCACTAAGGGAGTCAAATTACACTGGTTTCATTAGTTCGGGGAGTCATTTTATCCAGTTTTCTAGTTAAGGGGCATGAATTAGATTTGACCGACTTTTAAGGGAGTCGAAGTAGACTTTTTCCATCCCACAAATAGCTTGTTGTTTGTGAGCTCGTGGCCCTAGAGCCACGTGATTTGATCCAACAAGCAACCCCGGGCGGCTTTGGGTCGTGCCAAAGTGAGACTCCACCTCAATTTGGCCCAAACAGCACTCCCTACTAATATAGCTGGACCAACGGTCTCCCGTATAGATGGCCAAATGGGCCGCCCGGCTCGTAGCTTTAATTGCCTTGCTTCATTTTCGCCATATTGAGATTCTATGGAAGAAATGAAACGTTATCCGCCTACTTATACTTCTTATAGCAAGCATCCTCTTAGCCAAGAAGTCCCAGAAGTGAAGCCCCTTTCAAGCTTTAGTCTTTCTCAAGTGCTCGATCGGGGCTTTTCTGGTGATTTCTATATAAGAAAACACTTTTGAGAACTTGGCATAGAGTCGGTGATCCTACTTTCATAGGGCCCATCCTAGCCCGCCCTAGGTCCTGTCGTGCCCGGGCCAAGATTTGTCGGGCCGGCACGACCCGACCTACACGTCGGCTCATGCAGTGCTGGCCCACGTGCTCCACCAGGCCGGCACGAAGGCACGAGCAGCCCATCGTGCTTTTTTTGAAATAAGTCTATTTACCCTCCATCTCTTTCGGCTGTGACATATATATAGCTAAAATAAGTCTATTTTGCGTCCCTACTCTTTGGGCCGTGCCATATAATATGTCTATTTGTTCTCTCTATTCTTTGTGCCCTGTCTTACCTATGGTTGAAAATAAGTCTATTTCACTTCTCTAAACTTCGTGACTTGCCAGGCCAGCCCACCGTGCCGAGGCATAGGTCCAGACATGACCCAACAGCCGGGCCGTGCCGGCACGGGCCTGACAGCGATTGGGTTGTGCCGTGCTTAGGTCGGGCCAAAACCTCGTGCCTTGTGCCGGGCCGTCGGGCCTCGGGCCTTTCGGCCAACTATAGTCTCCCGTGACACCCCCCGGGGGCTCAACTCCC
This sequence comes from Oryza meridionalis, assembly GCA_000338895.3. NCBI lineage: Eukaryota > Viridiplantae > Streptophyta > Magnoliopsida > Poales > Poaceae > Oryza > Oryza meridionalis. The sequence continues at coordinate 3,127,559 of CM002524.2, forward strand.
ATTTTCTCGCGAATTCGCCCGCCGCCTGCGCCGATCTCCGGTGCTTCCGCCGCACACCTACGCACATGGCGATTGGCAATTGCTTCGACTGTCTGACAGTCTGAGGGTGATCGGCTCCAGCCTCCAAGCCCTGTTGTGTCCTCGCTCTCGTCGGCTCGTCGCTAGGCCATTCGAAGGCTAGCTACTCCGTATGCAGCCCCACCACAGGTGAGATTCTGCATCTGGCGCGGTCGCACCGACCTCACTGTGCCGCCGCCATGGGCTTCCACGTGACGGCCAAAGAGTTCAAGGTGGTGCGGTTAGGCGTAGAGGTGGGCAAACTGCACCTGCACGCCATTGTGCTCACCGTTGGCGATGCCCGAGGCTGGAGGGCCCCGGCCGCCATCGGCAACCATGATGACGCGTTCCTCGGTTTCACTGACGACGACGCCAGCATCGACAGCGATGTGCATGCACCCGGTGTTGGCGGACGGGACGGGTGCCTCCACTGGAGTTTCAGGACAGACTACCTCGACAAGCCCCCACGGCGTCCTCTCCTTCTCGGCTCTCGCCGCCGACGATTCCTTCCGCCGTGGCTCGTCGCCGCGCTCAGGTACCTTGACGACGACGGCGATCTCTCCATGGCAGAGAAGAAGAAGAGGAGAAGGAGGAAGCTCCTTCTCGCGACCACTGCGCAGGAGGCCCACATCTACGACCCGGACTCCGACAGTCTCCGGAAGATGGCCTCCATTGCTGGCCGGGCGACGACGATTCAATACGACTCGTGCTGTACCAGGAGAGCCTTGTCCGGTTTCCCATCATGATGGCAAAGGAAAGATTAAGTTTGTACAGTTTGATAATCGTGAGCAAGTAATCCTGAGTCCGTAGGCAGATCAGTCACGGCAATATTTCCAGTTTTATCTCTCAACAAATAAATAAATTCCATGCTTTGTGTTAGCCACTTCGTGAAGCCTTCCAGCAGTTTCTTCTTTCAGATGCTAAATCCAAAATCCTTGCCAATGCAAGGCTGTCAGGAATTCACAAATATATAAATTTAAATTCAACTTCTACAAATTATAATAAAAATAATAAATTTGATTGAATATATTACATAGCTAAAGTTTAATTTGTTAACTATTTTGTTACAATTTGTAAAAATTAAATTTCATCTTGTCTGGTCGTGAAGTGATATATTACATATTAATCTATCTTGTTAAAAAAATTAAAAAATAGATTATATACAATAAACAAGCGGACATTCACTCGCGTGATTAGAATCCTTATCGTGAACGGATGCACGACCGTCAGGTTCCAGCAAGGCCTTGCACGCTCGAACTGAGAATTGAGCATCTTGAGTGCAGCCGTGGAGTAACGGAATGCACTGACGCGCTGCGACCGTTAAAAATCACGTGAATCCTCACCATCAAATAATCTGCTCCCTTAGCTGCTGCTAACTGACGTCTGAGGTGGCTCGTGTGCAGCCGTCCAAATCGCCATTCGCAACTGCTTTGTTCGCATGCCACCTAGCATCAACGACGACGACTTTCTGAAATCTCACCAAAAAGAAAGAAAAACAAAGCATTTTGAATTCGTTTTTCCTCCCTGAATTGAAGGCAAAGAATCCTGAATTCGCCGGGAACAAACCTCCTGTCGACGCCTGGACAGATTAGTTAGAACATAATCCTAATTCAGTAATTCCTAACTCGACATCAGCATCAAGACATTGGCACAACACAAAAGCACACAGAGATAGCCACAGGATTCGCTCCACAGTGAATCCGGACCGTCCAGCCAGGGCACCGCCCGGATCCAATCACCGCCCTCCACGTGGCAAATCTCGCTTCGACTCGACAGCTTAACATCTTTTCCTCCCTCGTGAAGAGAGCTCCGATTCCGAAACGGCTAAAACCGCTTTCACACTGCCTCTTTCGCGCAGATCCATACAAAACCACCGGAAAAATTTTCAAATCCCGAAGCGGATTCGCGCACGGAAACCCACAGTCGATTCTCCGGCGAGAGGATTGTTTCGGCGGCGAGGTCGGGGGCATGGGGAACAGCATATACAGGTTCCTGTGCGGCCTCTGCTCGCCGTCGCCGGAGTACCAGCCGCACGGCGCGCACCCCGCCGTCGCGGCGCTCGGCCGGGACATCCAGCAGTTCGAGGCCACCTCGCAGGTGAGGGCGTGAGGCTGAAGCTGATGAAATTCGATTTTGCGATGCGTCGGCGTCGTGAGGTGATGGGATTTTTTTTTCTTGGGGGGTTTAATTTGGTTTGTTTTGAATTTTTAAGGTTCCGGATGGGCTGAGCCGGCATGTAGTCTCCTCCAAGAAAGCGCAGGCTAATTGGTGCGTAATTCAATTCCTCCTACTTGTGTTTTCTTCCTCCTTGTTTCGAGCTGGAAATGGATCAGAGCCGATGAGCTTTGTCGTAATCGCGAGGGATTGGGCGTGTGAAAATTTTGAAAGCGACGTGTTCAAGAGGAAAATAACTCTTCTTTTTTTTTTTGAAAAAACAAAGTTCATTTCTTTCTTTTGGAAAAGAGAATTTCCTTTCTTTTTCAAGCAAGAAGAAACAAAATATATCATTCGCTGATTTTGGTGACGGAATTGTGGTTCAGTACGTCGAGGGGTATCGAGAGATAACTTTACTAAACTGAACCGCAATAATTGAGTGAAGCTTAATCAGGCAGTGGAGAATTCGGTAAATTAAATCAGTCATAAATGCTTGCAGTAATTGTCATTAGCCAGTAGGCACGGTAGGATTTCCTCAAACCGCTGCCATGATACTAGCAGGGTTTACTAAATCGTTTGGGATCAGGATTATCGTCACCTCACGGTTTAGCAGTAACCGAGTGTTTACCGGTTTTAAAAACTGAAAAGATTACTAGACGCGATAAATCGCGTGATAATCGCATGATTTTGTAAGCCCTGGACACTAGTAGTCTAGTACTACTGTGATAAAATTTCCTGGTGCTGTAGGTACAAGAAGCTGATAGTGACATGGAAGAAAGCCAGGCCGACGCCGAGGACGCCGGAGGAAGCCGCGCGGCTCGTCGTCACCACGCTGAAGAATCATCAGAAAGCAGACGTCGAGGTATATCTCAAAGATTCAAACTTCCAATGTCATCATACTCATATTCTAGGCGCTTGAATTCTGAAAGTCTGAACAATCGATGCATGCCTGTTTATGCTTGTCCAGGGATTCTTGGTTTTCTATGGCCTTCCAATTCCAAATGCAGCAGCAAGTACCCCTGCGCCTCACACTGCACACGTCCCAAAACCTCAAGGTTGCAAGTTTGAGCTGCACACTCTCCCGGTGAGACTGATTATTACTTTCTAATCTCTGAATTTTCCTCGCAAAAAAAACAAATATCATCTGAATTTTCTGCTAGTTTCTTAGGTCGATGCAAAGGCCGTGGCCGACGGCGACACGATCACCGTGTACATTGACACGGCCGATCCTCGGGAGTCCGGCAATGTTCCCCGTGAAATTCAGAAAGCGGCGGCGGAACGGACAAGGGCGCGCGCGGCCAGGGATTATCAGAAGGCCGACGGGTTGCAGAAGATGATAGCTGATGCAGGATATAGGTCATCAGCTTGCACTTCACATCGATCAATCAGTTTTTTGTTAAATTTTCAGAGATGGTTGATGGTTCAGGCTGTGTGACAATTCTGAAGTTTTCAATGCAGGCAAGTTCCTAATGCGAGAGGCGAGGAAGTGCTCGCAAAGAAGTACAGGATCAGGCTAAGGTCTGTGTGCTACTATCTCTTGATCACTCGATCAATGAGCAAATGATTCTGCCGTTTTTCTTCTTCTCAAGTTTGAGGTGGTCGTATGAAATGAAATGAAAATGCAGGGGGATTGATGCGCCGGAGAGCGCCATGCCGTACGGCAAGGAGGCAAAAGAGGCGCTTCTGAAAATGGTGCAGGGAAAGAGCCTGAAGGTCTATGTGTATGATGAGGACCGGTATGGTAGATGCGTCGGAGATATCTACTGCGATGGGGTGTTTGTGCAGGTAATCATGCAGTGAAATCAATTTCATCGTTAGAACACTTTTGTTCTTGTTGAATTGCAATGGCACATTGTGCACCAATGGGTGAAGCTTAGAAAGTACTACTGCGATAGTTTGCGCCATGTGCCATTTCGCTTGCAGTTGTTATACTGCAGTTTTGTTTAATGGAGTGTTACTTAAGATCATGAAAGTTCAGGTGTTTAACTGGAATACGAAGCAAATTTAATTCTTTCTTTTAAAACTTTTGCTTCCGCGTTCTGCAAGGAACTGTGAAAAAATTTCATCACATGACACACGTACTGAAAAAGTTTATCTTTTCCTTAAGCCTATCTTTCTTCCATACTTACACAAGGTATATAATTTGCCTCTTGCTTTCTGAACAGGAGCAAATGTTGAAGAAAGGATGTGCATGGCACTATACTGCCTATGACCAACGCCCAGAGCTGGCCAAGGTACATTGAAACCATACAGCTACACAGATCACTTGACTGAAAAGCACCATGAACATTCAGGTTGTTCTGTATCACAGCTGTTCTAAATGAGAGCCTTTGTTTTTTCAATCTGTCAGTGGGAGAAACAGGCGCAATCTGGCAGGAAGGGCTTGTGGGCGGCGTCAAGGCCACAGAAGCCATGGGAATGGAGGAGGGACAAGCGCAATGGTACAGCATGAACATGAACCATGAACAACAGATGATTGATTTATAATATTAGCTCTTTCAGACTTGTAGCCCGGGGCAATATATGCTTTACACCACTGTAGAAGTGTAGATCGTGTAGTGTGTACACTAGTACATCGGCAGAGGGGTTGTCAAGGAAGAAGAGGGCGTTGATTGGTGTGTGTGCTATAATTGATTAACTGCATATGGTGATTTGTGTGTTGTATTGTATTTAAGAATTGTATTGTTGTAAAACTGAAACTGGTATAGAATGTCCAAGTGAATTCAATGTTGTTCAGGAACTTCATAAAACGAATATAAGTAGTCATCCATCTCCCTATTCTGAAAATGCACAAATCTTAAAGCAGCATAATATATGTTGTACTTTTTTTCTCTCGGAGAATACTCGCTTCGTCCACAAATACAAGAGATTTTTGACCTTTTCATTTCTCTATAAATATAAAGGATTTTGAGATCCTGAGGATAAAAAAAAACTACGACAGACATTCCATCGGTTATCATTAATTTTTTTTTTCTCGTTGGATGTGCTAGAAGTACAACAGAAAATATCTCAGCTTTTTTATTACAACCTTAATTGTTGCTAAATAATCCATTATATATCTGTTAACGAAGGGAACAAACATCCAATGACTTATCATAAACAGACCTGAATTGGGGACAGGGAGATAGAAGCCCAAGCCTATGAACGGAGGTGCTGAGTTCATTAGACCTAAGGCACAAGATCTCCAAAAGTAGGCCCAACAAAGGATACAGCCCATGAGCCCATGATACACATTCGAAAGAGGCCCACCAGCAACACGCCCAGGCCCAGCTCGGTTCGCACGCCACGGACGCGCGACCCCGCCGCGCCGTCGCCGCCTCGGCCTCGCCACGGCTTCCGCTCGCCTGCGCCGGCAGCGAGCGGGAAGAGCTTGCCGCCTGGGCGCCGGGTGGCTGGCTGGCCTCCTCCTCCTCCAGGGCCAGATCTGCGGGCCGGAACGGCGTGGTGCACCACAGGTTCGGGTGCCTGGTGGTGGCATGTACGCCGCTCACAGGCATCGCCGCGAGAGGGGCGCCCATGCCCACGGCGGCGGCGGCGGAGGAGGAGGAGGAGGAGGAGGAGCTAAGGAGCGGCGCGGTACGTCGCCGGTGCTGTTCTGCTTTGTAGCCGCTGCTGTCCTCGTCGGAAATGCCTGCCACGCGCTGTTCCCGCAGGTATTGAGAAATGAGCACCGAGTTCCTGACGCACTTAAATCCACTGATTAGCACTGAAATTACATATCTACATATATCTGAAGAAATCTGTCGATTTTTCTTTTTGTTGACCTGTTTATACTGTCCAAGATTGATAGTGGAACCGTTATAGATTCAGCTGGTGAAGAAACGCCAATGTCTTGGTGTCCTAAATTCGATTTCTTGGTCGTTTTACTTTGCTGTTGCAGAAGAAGGTATCAAGCCATGGATTTAATTGGAGAATGTCGTTGACGCCCAAACCTCAAGGTGTTAAGTATGAGCTGCACACGCTCCCCGTGAGGCCTCACTCTCTTTGCAATTGGCATATCCTTTAGCAATGCTGTGGTAGTTGAATGTCTGAAAAATGTGTGCTAGTTTCTTCAGGTGGATTCTAAGGCTGTAACTGACGGCGACACGATTACTGTTCACGTTGTCACAGCTGATTACCCGGGGTCTTTGAATGTGCCCCAGGAAGTTCAGAGAACAGCGGCTGACCGTGCCGAAGCACTGATGGCCAAGAATTATCAGAGGGCTGATGAATTGCAGAAGATCATACTTGATGCAGGATTTAGGTTGTTTTGCTTACAACTCAGCACAATAGTCAATTACATTTCTTCACATAGTTTCTGCCTGTGATACCTGTGAAACTTTTCAGTGCAGGCAAGTTACTGACTCAACAGGTGGACAAGTTCTCACGAGGAAATACCGGATTAGGCTAAGGTTTATTTGGCTTCTGGATTCTTGTTCAAGTGAGGGACTTCTTTCCAACTGGGCTGATATAATTAAATGAAATATATGAAATGCAGAGGCATCGATGCCCCAGAGAGCTCAATGCCTTATGGCAGAGAAGCAAAGGAAGAGCTAACAATGCTGGTGCAGGGAAAGAGACTGAAGATTTCTGTGTATGGCAATGACCGGTACAGTCGATTAGTTGGAGATGTCGATTGCAATGGGGTATTCGTGCAGGTAAGAAATCACATTGCGGTCTGCTTGTGCCCTGGAGTTCTGTTTGAAAGGTCTAGCATACTGAAATGTTTGGGCCCTCTAGTCTTGTGATCACAAGTTTACTACTGTTTCATTGAGGTTCTTCCATGTACAACGAAATGTACATATTCAGGATCAAGAAATGCCTAGAGTTTTTGATAAGAGCATAAATCAGAGCTACAAACCCAAGCTTTGATATAAATCCTGCAAGAAAATTTCTGAATTTCCTGTGCTGAAGAAGGCACATGTTTTCTAGCTTTGATTTTACGGAGTTAGTGACATTTTGGATACGAAATATATTAAGGTTATTCTTTACTTTTCAATAGGAACACATGCTGAAGAAAGGGCTTGCATGGCATTACATTGCCTATGACCAACGACCGGAGCTTGCCAGGGTAAGCAATGCATCGTCCAGTACTAAGTATGGAACACCTGACAATTATCTAAAAAAAAAAATGGAACACCTGACAGCTCAAGTTTACTTGACTGAAGATCATGCTCTGAACATTTTCTTCAAGCATAAACACAAGTTACTGACAAACATAAATTTTCAGTGGGAGAATCAGGCAAAAGCGAATCAAATTGGTTTGTGGTCTTTGCCGAATCCTGACAAACCATGGGAATGGAGGAAGGAGAAGCGCATCAGGAATTCAAGACAGGGTAAAATCAGCCGTGGATTCCAGTTGATTTACACTGCAATCTTCTAGGCCAGAACAATGGTTCTGTAGAATCTGTAGCTTGTACTGTGTATAACTGCAAGTTTTACCAGCTGTTGTAAGGCAAATCAGCAGTGTTGATTGAGTGTAACCTGTAAGTTGTAAGCTCCAACTTGCGATTTGGGATTTGTTGCATTGAACTGTTGTAATTCCTGTAACATGGGACTTGACTGGTCGTTGTAAACTTGTAATGGATATCGTGTTGATTAAACCAAAGGCCTATGATTATGTGAGAAAGTGTCAAACATGAGCCAAGCAAGGAGTTTGCACATGAAACTGTATGAAGAACCAGAGATTTTAGGGCTTTTCATTGTAGCCTATTTTCCAATATTGGCTCTTAAATCCTGAATAATACAAATTATTTTTTTCTTTGTTTATTCTTCTACAACTTATTGGCTGTAGCTTAACCAATCAGATGCCACTGTGATGCCAGCTTACTGAAAATTTTCACATTTCCATCTTTCATCAAGATAAAGAACACCACTTCATCAAATGCCTAAAATTCACCATCATCCAAGGTGCCCTTTAAATTTATTACAGTGAATTGCACTACTTTTGAGCCGCATTTTATTTCCAAACTTTCAGTTTGGACTACCACTTATCTAACATTTTTATTTTGAATTAGGTAATTTTACCTTTGTACCACTTTAGACCACCCAACACACTTATTCATCTACATCCGACACGTCATACATCAAAAGTATGGTCTACATATAGCTTCAAAAGTTTATCAATGTGCACGAAACCAGTATAATTATGATCATTGATGTATTTGAAAAAAGAGACAAGGTGATCCAAAGTGCAACAATTGTAAATTACTCCCTCCTTCCAAAAGTATAAGTCCTATTTCATTCTTTGGTTTTTTCCAAAAGTCTAAATCCTATTTGTAGTTACTATGTGCTATATTAATTTTTTTATCAGAACCCAAGAAGTTATTTTAGTACTTATTGGTTGCATGTTCATTGATTTTATCACATGATGAATGAGTTAACTATACCTTGGTCTTGGTGTAAAAAGAAATAGGACTTAGGTGGTGTTTGAATCTCCTGAAGATGAAGATAAAAATTAAATGTTTTATGCAAAACGAGGTGGTAATAACGTGTAATTAATTGAGTTTTAATTATTACAAATTCGAAAAATAGATTAATGTAGTATTTTAGAGCAACTTTCATATAGAAAGTTTTCGAACGAAACACATTGTTTAGCAGTTTGAAAAGTGTGCCACGAGTATCCAAAATTTTATGGCAAAATTTGCCACAGGGCACGCAAAAAACATGTAATTAGCTGAGAGACACCGTGAAAACGTGACACGGCTGATGGACAGTACAAAAAACGTGTAATTGGCCGTAGGACACTGGTCGCATTATTTTATTATTCCTAGATCAAAAGAGGTGAGATATTTTTCTAAATGCCCAGATTGTCCCTTCTTTTTCCTTCTTTAAACACCGGTGGGTCCCATATGTCATGGACAATGTATGTTTAATCTAATTTTTAATAGGTTTTTAACCAGTTGGCCCCACGCGTCATGGACTAACGCGTCATGGCCCGCATTACTCTCCTATCCTTCTTCCTCACGCACGCGGCGGAGCGGAGGAACAGCGCGCGGGCGGCGCGACAGCTTGAGCGGGATGGTCGGTGTCGACGCACGGGTTCCTCAGTGGTGGCGGCTTCGGCCTGATGCCGCGGAAGCACAGCCTCACCTCCGACCTCGTTCAACGCCACCATGGTGGACGCTGAGGGGAGGCTCCTCGATAGGGCCGCCATGGGGGAGGACCTCTTCTGGGCCATCCGAGGCGGCGGCGGGAACTTCGGGATCGTCCAGTCCTAGAAGCTCCGGCTCGTCCCCATTCCGGCCATCGTCACGGTGTTCACCATCCACCGGTCAAGAAACCAGCCCGCCGCCGACCTCCTCACCAAGTGACAGCACGTGGCGCCGTCCCTCCCCAGTGACGCCTTCCTTCGCGTCGTCGTGCAGAACCAGAACGTGCAGTTCGAGTCCCTGTACCTCAGCACACGCACCGGCCTCGTCGCCGCCATGGCCAACACCTTCTCGGAGCTCGGCGTGACGGCGAGCGACTGCATCGAGATGATGTGGATCCAGTCTGTGCTCTACTTCGTGTTCTACGGCACAGGGAAGCCATTGGAGATGCTCCTGAATAGGGGCACCGGCAAGACGGACAGGTACTTCAAGGCCAAGTCCGATACTCCGACTATGTCCAAGAAACCATGCACAGCCAAGTCTGGGAGACCACCTTGAGCTGGCTCCTCAAGGACGGTGCCGGGCTGCTCATCCTCGACCCCTACGGCGGTGAGATGGTCCGCGTGGCGCCGGCGGCGACGCCGTTCCCGCACTGATAGGCGCTCTACAACATCCAGTACTACGGGTTCTGGTCGGAGAGCGGGGCGGCGGCGGTCGGAGAGCGGGGCTGGCTGGATCAGAGGGCTCTACGGGGAATGGAGCCGTACGTATCCAAGAACCCCAGGGGCGGCGCAGCAGCCATCATCGCCGTCACAGGATCTCTCGCCGTCTGCCGCTCCTAGCGTGGGGGAAGATGGTGCCAGGGGCAATCTTGTCATTTTAAAAATTTTCTCACCTCTTTTGATCCAGAAATAATAAAATAATGTGACTGATGTCTACGGCCAATTACACGTTTTTTTAAGTGTCCATCAGCCGTATCACGTTTTCACGGTGTCTTTCAGCTAATTACACGTTTTTTGCGTGTCCTGTAGCAAATTTTGCCAAATTTTATCCTAACTTATAGAAGAAACGAACATGGCCAGTGTAAAGTAAAAACATTGATTAAAATGGTGGTCCAAAGTGAAAGTTCGATAATAATAAAAAGTGGCCCAAACCGCAACTTACTCAATTTACTACTACAAACCGACGGCTGCGATGCATCGCATTAGAATTCACGGAGAAATCTCAGCCGTGCACTGCTCTTCCTCTCCAGGTGTGGTTAGGTTACCCGTTCAACCGTCCTCCTCCTCCGCCGCCGTCGTCGCTGGCGGCGGGTCTGCGTTTGCTCCTCCAAACTCGTCTCGCGTTTCATTCGCAGGTACGCGCGCTCACGTCGATCCTTTGCTGTACATTTTGGGTGGTTGGGGTGCATTGATGTGGGCACGGATGTTGTTTCATCACCATACTTGATAATGCTATGCAGAAAATGCAGATTTCTTTTCGTGTCTCCCCGTGTTGAATTTGCGCAATTAATTTGCAGTGATGCGTTTTTTTTCTCTCTATGTCAGCAGTTAGGAGATCATGGGATTCACTAGACATTTGGTTGGATGTGTTGTTCTTGTTAGGTCTGAAATATAGCACGCTAAGCGGCAAAGGCTACAGATGTGAACACCATGGTTGGGACTTGGAGTGTTTTGATGTTCTGAAAGCCTGAAACCATGAAGAATCGAGCAGTATAGATGTCGAGTGGCGTGTACACGTATAAACATCGGTGCGAGGGAGGATTCGATATCCATGAAGTCTACATCAAGAGGAGCAAATTCAGGGTGCTGTTCTCTTATGTCGGCGAAATTTTCCTCTTTGCGAATGTTCTGCATGCCTTGCTGTTAAAGGTCGTTGTTCTCTCGGATGATAATCCCAAGTGGTAGCTGAGTCTTCACTATTTCAGTGACCTACTGCATTCTCCCAAAAAATTTATTTGCTGATTGCTGAATGCCAATGTTTTTTCATGATGTGGATAGATATGTGAGGTTCTTCAAAAACAAGCTTATCATACATGCCTTGTCAGTGATACTCACATGATGTTGATTTTGTTTGGGTACTTAAGATTCAGAAAGCGAAGAAAGGTGTCACCATTACGCTTGTGACTTTAATGAGTTTCTGACTTTCTGTGCTCAAATGTTTCAGGAGAGTCTATGCACCAATTCTTTTTGGAGTATTTCATTTGCTTTTGTCGTTGCAAAATGCTTACAATATAAGCCTGTGAAGAAAGGTAGGTGGGCAGTGTCTGTATTATCTATTTTGTGCATTTTGCACTAATTGTTTAGTTATTTTTTTACCTGAAGGAAGGATAAAGATGTATACCCTTGTTACTCAGGATCCTGATTAGGAATGCTTATATGGAAGTGCAATTGCGTGCTCCTCATTGATAACATTTTAATCCCGTGCAGAGTCATTGTTGATCATGCCAACCTTTGGTGTTCAGCTAGAACAACACTTTTGGAGGTATGAAGATCCAATTTGGATTTTTACAGGGGTGCAATAAGTTCCACTCTTATTTATTCAAATTTTAGTGACACCCCAAGGGGACTTTGGCAATTGCAAATAGATAGGGGTATCATGGTAGTGGAAGTGAAGTCTTCAAAATTTAAATAACTACAAATACTTCTCTCTTTTTTGAGAGAAAATGTACTGAACATGCAAAGTTTTTCAGGAATACAGGCATTGCAGAGACACTTCCCATGTTTCTTAGATTTTATATATGCTGCAGCACGTAGATTTATTTTCTTTTATCTTCTCTTCATCAAAGCTACCTTTTATAGTGGAAGAGTTCATCGTCAATTTGTGCCCGTTGGCAAGCTCCTAAAGCCAGTGTTGAATGAGCATGTGACCCCTATTACATGTTACTGGAGCTTAGTGTTGCTTCTACACAGCGAAGACAAACTCGTGCGTGTTTTTAAGGTAAATTTTGCCTGCTTTCAGTTGGTTTCAAGTGCACTACGAGGAATCCGTTGACTGACAGAGTCCCTTAATTTGCAGAAGGTGTATCCACCAGTCAAAATGATGGTTCCGATATGGAAAGCTTTGGATGCATTCACAAATTATGGTGGCATGGGCAATTCTGTAGCTCTTCAACCAAACCCTCTGCTTATAAATGTTGAACAAAGATGTACAACGACATGAAGCCGTGATTCACTGAAGACTTTGGCTGACAGCAGAATGTAAACTAAATTTGCTATGGACAAACGAAAATAAACTATAAAATGAGAAAATGTTAGTGATGGAGAGCTGTAATTTTTCACTGGAGGAAGTTTTTTATTTCTTCTCTGTTTTTTAGCTGCAGAAATTTACTGGCCCATTTACCACCTTGGCCATGTGTATTTCTGGGATACGGATCAGCTGCAGTAGTAGTATGGACTGCAACTTAAGCGGTCGGAGCTGCTACTTTGGATCTAAATCTGACGGTAAGGATTAGCTTGTCTACTGTAGCAAAAGTACTGTACCATAAAATATTGTTTAGGATACTGTAGAGTGAATACTGTAGCGACTGATCTGGACCATTGATCATAAAATTGAATGGCTGAAAATACATGCAGTCCTAAGGTGACGACTGCACCCGATCTCAATCCGTATTTCTGACCCTCTGAAGATTCGCAGTAGAATGTCCTGTACTGGTTTCCAGTTCTTGCGTAGGAGTTCATCTTCTGCACATTGTAAACTCATTGCAGTGTACTTTTGCTGGTACTACTAAAAAGCTTACCACTTGGATGAAACCAGATCTGTTCTTCTGATTATATTTTTCCTCGAGCAAGATGTGAACTTATAATAGGAATCATCATCGCTGCTGCAGAAGTTGACAAGCCACACGGTTGCACTGCTGCAATAACTTCAGAATGTGTGTAAGCTTGAAATCTCACATGCTGAGAGTTTTTATTTAATCATGTCTGTCTCTTGTCGGCAGCGACTAGTATAGCATATTAACACTGATCAACTGCTAGTTTACTGACCATTCCATTCATATCAGTTTGTTGCTAACTAGGCCATTAACTGCAGATTTCAGTGGATCTGAAGATCTAGACATGGAGACCTGTTCTTGGCAGTGTTACCAAAGAAGAACTGTCACCAGGTCATCATCATGCCATCCATATACCATCATCAACACCATGAAACTTCTCATTATCACAACTGTACATGACAAATTGCCAGATCCTGCATCCCCACCTCATGAAGACTACAAAACTCCCATCACATTCTTGGTCAGACTAAACAGCCATGCTTCACCGAGTGTATCAGAACGGCGAAGGACCCACATGTCAGTGGCCCTGTTTGCGGACGAAAAATCCGTATGAGCGTGTGATAGGGGGGATGTTTGCTCACCGACAACTGGAACCCGACACAAGAACCCGGGTCACTGTCGTTGTGAGCTCTGAATTGGAGGGCATGATGAGTGTGCAAGAGGATGACAAGGACAAAGTGTAATGATACATAGCAATCCTACCAGTGAAGAAAAACTGACAAGGATAAGGCATGTTTCCAAATTACATTCCAATATGTGTGGCTAGCTTAGGTCAATTTTTACCTTTTTTTGGTTTTTGTTCTTCCCACTATGGGCACTGTTCCTGAGTGCTCCCTTTCCTGTACATCCTTTCTGGTCTGAGTTAGCAATGTGGCTGTTTCATGTGTATGATATTGACACTGTGAAATAAAAGTATTTCTTCAGATTTGTCCAATAAAAAAGGTTTTTTTTTATAAAAGCATGTAAACAAACCAGTGTACTTTTAGAGGGCTCGCAATTATCATCAATTTTTGTGACAACTGTTGGGTTCTTAACATTCCAGAGTTGAATAGTGTAAAAGGAGGACTATTTTTCAGATATCTTTCTCTCCTGCCTCTAAAAATATATCCTTTTACCTACTACTAATACTACACGTGATAGATGGCACCGGTTAAAGATTCTGTTTCTTGATCACTCATTTTTCATCTTTGATTCCCTTTTGGATCACTCATTTTATTTCCTCCACTTGGTGGCTACAGGTACAGGCAAGATCTTTCAAGTTTCAACGTATCCAGATCGCATCACTGGATCTTACATGAAATGAAATCACTGGATCTCAGTATCATTTCCATTCTTCTTAATTAGTGTCCACTATCAAATCATTTACCAAGCGATCAGTAATTGTAATTGACTGCATCAAGATGGATGTCACCTGCTAAATCCTGACTCGTAGAATGATCAATGATCGTATTGTATTAAATGCACTTGCTAGTTCAATAAAGAACTTAAACTAATGACAAAATGCGGGCAATCACTTGGTATATTCCACTCCCCCTCACGAGAGGGTCCCTAAGCCTCAAACGTGGAATAGAAATAGGATGTAATTATTTTTATTTAATTATACGTTAGGCATGATTTAAACTTGAGAACTTTAGCTCTCATATCATACCGCGTAAAAGCTTTTTTCGCAGTAGTTTCCTTTTCCTTTTCTATTTGGGTTTTTTCTCCCTTTCCCTCGGCATAGGCATGTCTGGCCGATTGCATTGTGTAACAAAAACATCTTTTTCCTTCTAATATATTAGAGTGCAATCCTTTTGTGCGTTCGCAAAATGATAAGAGAAAACTGACAATTCATTTATATTTCAACATATAAAAACTGGAAATTAACAATTTGCAACTTGTGCATCAACAGCCATGAAAGATGATGCATCACCAACAGTCCAGAACTATTATTCCCCCAAAATAAAGGAGGTCAAGATCAGAACTGTTTACTGAAAGAGTAAAGTCCATCACCGGTCCCTAAACTTGTACCGCTGTGTCATCTCGGTCCCTAAACTCGCAAATCGACCGTTCAGGTCCTCAAACTTATTCGACTATGTCATCCCGATCCCTAAACTTGCAAATCACTCGTTTAGATCCTCCAACTTGTTCAGTTGTGTCACCCCGGTCCCTAAACAGGACGGTCTAAAAATTTATATCAAAAAATAATTCATAACTTTTTCATGTGAACTCTAATGAAGACAAACTTTATATCAAAATTGTAGCCCTCGACGCGACCTACAACTTTGTAGTTGAAAAGTTTTTGAATTAAAACTGTTTAGGGTCCCAAAATATTGTTGCATGTTTATAGATTTTGAAATTTTTATTTTAAAATTATATTTTGGGGAAAAATGACTTACAATAAAAAAATTCAACTACAAAGTTGTAGATCGCGTCGGGGACTACAAGTTTGATATAAAGTTTGTCTTCATTAGAGTTCACATGAAAAAGTTATGAATTATTTTAAAATATAAAGTCTTTAGACCGTCCTATTTGACCTAGATAATATTTAAATCCAAGTTTAGAGACCGGGGTGACACAACTGAACAAGTTGGAGGACTTAAACGAGTGATCTGCAAGTTTATGGACCGGAATAACGCAGTCGAAGAAGTTTGAGGATTTGAACGATCGATTTGCGAGTTTAGGGACCAGGATGACACAACAGTTGTAACGGGGGGAGGGGGGCATTGAACTGGTAACCGATACTGACACACAGTTGATGCCGTTGCTCAGACAGCTGCATATAAATTCCACTGTTCTCCAACATTCTCCCTCATAACTTGCGCCGACGCATTGCAGAAACACACCAATTAATGGATGCCAGCAATTTTCTGAAACTAAATATTCTTGGTGTTTTTTTTCTTTCCGTTCAAAAAAAATATTCTTGGTGTTTTTGGAAATTCTTAAAAAAATATGTGATAGGTATGTGTCTCTTTAATTTTTTTAATAAAAAGAGAGAAAAATAGATACTATATACGTCTCATATTTTTATGCTGACCAGGGAAGGGAAGCTGAACTAGTCAGTACAGCAGCTACTGAATGTCTGAATTACGAACTCTTCAGTTCATCTGTTACTTTTGAGTCGATTAATTCAGAGAAATTTTGTCGATCAAGTTCTTAAAAATAAAGTGACACATCAGATACGGGGCACAAACAGTGACGCATGTAACAAGCCTCATTTTCAGGACGCTGCCGTCCATTTCAAATTAAATTATTAATTAACATCATTAACACTGGCTGGACCGACTAATCACACTCTCAGGACAGTCATTAGCATATGGAGTATGTCCCTTCTCATTACACGACAATCTAGCACCAGAAACTACCTACACTTATGTATGTACAGCGACAGCTGATCGCACTGTTAACGTATGATTCACACACGGTTGGCCGTAGTCTTTATACAGTATTAGGACATGTGCTCAAGTCAGCCTCTTCAGACAGTTCTAAGCAAAACTACTCCCTCCGCCTTCAACATATTGAGCATTAAAGCAGGTATAATAAAGTGATATAAACAGGCTATAAAAGTTGCCACATCATATTTGTGCTTACATAGAGGAAAGAGAAGATGATAGAGAGAAAAACGAGCTATAGATTTATTGTTAGCTACAACACGAGGTCTAATAAACTATGCAAGAAAGATGACGGATTAGGTATTAATGATACAATCTATATCTACAGCTAACTAGTGTATGAGTAGGCTATTAGGTTGGATATAGATGATATTTTAATTTTTAGAGCTAGTAATTAGCTATATTATTAAACTTTCTCTTAGGTGAAAAGACTACCGTATCCTTCATTAATATGGATAAAAAACGAGAAAAGGTGACTACTATTTGGTTTAATGGCTAAAAAATAGAAGAAAAATATGAGGTACTACTAAAAAGGTTGGTCCATTCTAAAACTATGCATTTTTAGGCCGAATTTTTAGGTTAAAGCTGCACTACTTTAGAAACGGAGGAACTCATTCACAATAATTTTTTTTAGATTACCCGCAATATTTTGTTAATTTTTGCCATTTCAAGATTTTCTCTCCATTGAGTTGTAAAGGGTATATACTCCAGATCCATCGACGACTATACTCCCTCCGGTCAAAATTGTTTAACATTTAGAACAAGATTTTATTAAACTTTTTAAAACTTTTGACCATCGGTAATGTCTCAAATTGTTTGTTTAGAAATGCAAGAAAACAATATGAGCAAATTAATCCTCAAAGCAATATCATAGCAAACAGTATATGCTGGTTGGATAGCGCAATCAGAAAATGGCATGGGCATATTTGTCTTGATAAGGACTATTATAGTATCATAAACTTATTAGATTTCATAATGTATAATTGATGAATATTTTTTCAAAAGTTTGACCGAATCACAAATAATTTTGACCGGTGGAAGTATTCGTAGGAGATGTTTTAAATTTTAGTTTGCAGTGCTTCGTACCGATCTTAGAAGAATGCCAAGATTTATTACACATAAATTTTTGTTTGAACGAACTGTACCACTATTTGATAGCATGAGAAAACATAAGACTAAAGTCCTAAAATACTACAACCAGGAAGAAAAAAAAACTTTTAAAAAACTCAGCTAGCTCACCCACGAGCCTGCAACTACGTGCTGACAACACCACTATACACTGCTAAGGAAGAAACTTAGCGTCGAGCTGGACATTGCTACGTGAGACTAATCGCCTCTATGCCTACGACAAAGCTAATTTTGTCACAAATTAACGGTAGAAAATTGTGGTAGCCTCTTTAAAAGGTAAAATGCAGTGCTAATTTCTCAGATTTTTTTTAAGATAATAGAACTGGTATCCCATCACTGTATTTGGCATAAATCAGCAACGGAGAGAGTGTTTCTCTATGTCCACGTGGTTTGTCGTTGAATTGCTCCTTTCGGTCTCTGAAAAATTGAATGGTGTGCCATGCGAAAACAACAGGCCACTGTCGCAAACCGTCACCGGTCACTGCATGTCCGGTCACGCAGCGAAATTATTCAGTTGACGAGCAAAGAAAAATCACAATTTCTTCTTTGAGCTTCTGACATCTAAAATTTCTTCTAAAAAATCTAGAGCTTTTTAAACAGTTTGCTAATACTTTTATAATTAAAAAATAATTAGAAGTTAGAGGTTAGTTTTTTTTTTTTACCACAGCTGGCTACTCATGCAACTTTTTAAAATCCCGTGCTCTCCTGAACAGAGCATATATGCATCAATCGATCAGCACGGCTTGGTTCATCATGTCCTTATGGGCGTTAGGACTTATGCATCGATCGCTCACATCGTTTTCTGTCTCACTGAAACAGTTTTATTAGATGGGGTTGTTTGAACTGAAAAGAACATCGTTTTGTTCGTTAGTTAGGTTGATTAAGCCTGAATTCTGCTTTATGTTATAATCATGCCGTCTTAAAAGTCTTTGAACTAGGTATTAAAAGTGGACTTGACAAGACTGGATTACAGGAACAGATATATAATTAAAACCATTTTCAGATTCAGAACCGAGGCTCATGAATCACGATTATGATGCAATTACCAGCGACAGATTCCTAAATTCAGGTGCACTCTCGAGACAGATTGTTAGAACAAGCAAAGTTATTTATTGGTGCTGCTACATCTTACAACCTCAAGCGTGTACAGTGCCATATACTTTTTCTGAATGAGTAAACTGAATTTCAATATCCGAAACGTCTGTAAATTCAGCAAACATTCAGTTCATTCTTCAGCTGCCTGATTTTTTCCTGAATATAGCTAGCTTGCTACATGCCTGAATAAAACTGCCAGTTTTGCCTCTCTTTCTTTCACCGGCACTGAATTACATCGGTGGAACGTTATGAGATGTAATTTATTGGTTCTTGAAGATGCTGGAATACCTTAATCTTTCAATGATATGTATCATAAGCCGAGATGCTTTTCTTTTCTTTGAAATCGACACCTTAGCTGTGCTCTCATGATCCATACCTTACAAATTAATGAAGGTGCTTAACTATATACACACTTTATCTGAAGCAATGTGGATCGATTTGCAAAGTAGTTGCACATGCAGGAACACCATTACTTGCTGACAAAATGACGATGCTACATTGAATGCAGTGCTCATTCACTCTGACGGTTCATGCTAGCTTCTCGTTGATATTATGATTTGCCATTTGCCAATGCTGCTAGCTGGCTTGGTCCAATCCTTTGAAGTGCCTTGTAAAGCATGCAAGATACGACTACTGTGCTAGCTTAACTAAACCAAGTTACACCTAGCTATGACAATAATCATCAATTCCAATCAATAGCAATACATGTTCTTGCTACTACATCTATCTCGGCCAATTAGCTACCTAGTTTAATTTTACCGTTAAACCCACTTGTTGGGACTACCTAGCAGTACAATCAAGTTAGTCACAGAAGCTAATAAATCAGGTGAGAGTTAAAAATGGTTTAAAAATATAGAATCACGTGATAGCTAGCCCGTTGATGCAAGGAGTTCATTTGTTTTGTTTTGCTTTCAAAGAATGTATTTGATAGACTCTTAATTAGAGTGGACTTACCGGCGCCATCGACGGAGGTTAGTGTGAGTTAAACTAATGTCGATGGATTAATTAGCTCTTAAGACCGGGGTTAATTAAGTAAGGGGACATACATGTATATTTGTCAAGTGAGCTGTCTAAAATTAATATAATTGATCATTGTCTTCTTGGAAATGTCCTTGCAATGTCTCCTCCACTGTCCTGATGCCCTTCAGATGGGGGAAAAATCTATGGCCAAATTGTACGTACTGATAGCCCTACTCAGTACTGATCCTTAATTGTTACAGCTCCTCAACATGCATAGCTAATTTGAATTAATTAGATTGGGCCATCATGTTCTGCACGTATTAATACATGGTTTTTTTTCCTTCTGTTTTCAGAATAATAAGCTATAGTGCAAATGCATGAAGACATTATTCAGACACTCAAAACTGCAAAGTGTCCATGAGAGTAGCATCATTCAGATTTCAGAGACACTGAATTAAGCACACCAAGTCCGGCATGTGTGTAAATGGTTTTGAATCATGTTCAAAAGGTATATACTACTACTATCAAATATGTCAAAATCAACTACAAAATTGTACCAAAAAATCAATTATGTTTCTAGGAACCTAGCTACTCTCTGTCCTTGTGCGCGTCTCTGTTCATGATCAGATTCAGAATCAATCATCACTGTGGCCATCCGCATTGATTTCTCAACGACACAAGTAGCTAGGGGGAAACCACTGTTCTAGAATAAGTGCATGCACAATAACACGTAGCTGGTCCTCTTCGTAGGCATCCCATAAAATCGAAACATGTCCTAGCAAATAAATGCAACGATATTAGAAATATATAGAAGCAGAAAAACATCGATATAAATAAAGAGTAATTTTACAATCCTTGAGAGTTATTTAAATGTATCATTTTATGGTGTAAAAGTTATTCGTACCTTTTGATACCTCATACTAGAGCTACCGAATTGTTAGTGTAAAAATTAGTATCTTATGATACCTCATATATACCAGAGCTACCGAATTTTACAATAAAATGAGGTACCTTCTCCTATAAAATTTCTCATAAATATAAAGAGCTGCGAAATTTCTCATAAATATAGTGGAAGAATCTTCCAGCCTCTGTGCCGTATATACATAAACATACAAGACGTGCAAAGGAAAAAATTACAAATTATGCAAACATGGTAATAATATAACACCAGGCATGAATATGTAGAAATTACGGATCGATCAAAATCAGTTCCAAGGAGATGCCATGATCTGCAAGGGGATTTAGATTCTACCATTCTAGCACACCCATGCATGCTCATATATTATTCTCCATATATACTTCATACAACCTTAATTAATTAAGCATATAACACTTTGGTGATAATTAAACTCTTCCATAAATATCACTCCATGAAAAAGCCACATATATATGCATATGGTAAATAGTACACTGTTAAAACCTGCAAATTACACCACAAGTTGAAACAGCAGCCCAGTGACACGGACAGCGTGAACTACGAGGCAAGAAGAGGAGAGGCTACGCCGCCTTCTGCGCCACGGCGGCGCTAGCGCCTCCGCCGCCGCCGCCGGCGGCGACCGACGAGATGGCGCTCCTCACCGTCATGGCGACGCGGCAGTTCTTGATGGCCCTGAAGCTCTCGTGCCGCACCCTGAAGCACGCCGTCGCCGCCGCCATGTCGTCGTCGTCCTCGTCGTCGTCGTCTCCGAACGCGCGGCCGCCGCCGTGCCCCTGCAGGCTCCTCATCGACGAGCACGTCGGCGACTGCGTGCTCCTGAACGACAGCGAGTACGACGAGTAGAACGAGGCCGACGACGAGGAGGAGGAGGTGGAGGAGGCGCAGGACGACGTCGGCGAGCCCGACGCCGGCCTGCCGCGGCCTCTCCGCAGCCTGATCTTGGGCAGCACGAACAACCTGAGGATGCCGTGCTTCCCATACTTCCTTCCTCCACCACCGCCGCCGCCGCCGCCGGCGGCGGACACCTTGCCGGCGGTGTAGTAGGACGGCGGCGGCGTGAGCGGCGGCAGCACGGCGTCGGACATGGCGTTCTTGGGCGTGCCCGGCTGCGACTCCCACAGGAAGGGCACGGAGCCCGCGGAGGCGACGCCGTAGTACACCCTGAACGACGGCGCCGCGGCGGCGCTCTCCCTGGACAGCAGCTTGGAGAACACCTTGCTCCCCGCCGGTTTTAGCTGGAGCTTAGACGCCTCCTCCTCCTCCTCCTTCTCCTTCTTGGCCGCCGCCATGGATGGACGCGATCGAGGAGGAGGAAGAGATCTCGAGCTCGAGGAGAGGGAAGCTGGAGAGAGTGAGGAGGAAGACGAGAGAGCGCGGCGGCGAGTGGCTTCTTCTTATGCTGCGCTGCGGTGTCAGTGGCCGGGAGTAATACGGTTTTATTAGTGGAGATTAGTTGGGTGTTTAATTAATTAGTTAATTAATTTGCACGTCCTCTTAATATAATCTGCTTACTATACAACTGCTGCTCACCTCTTCACTCACTCAGATCCGAGCTAGCAGAGTTGATTGTTGACTTGGTGTTGGCCTACTAGGAATTATTAGGAGTAGGATTTCCCAGCTAGAATTTCAGTGGGAATTTTCTGCTCAATGGAAATGGTTGAGAATTTTAATATTTTCTTAAACATGGCACAAATTCGTAGATGCTCGTAAACATGTGAGCACACCACCTTTATAAATGAACTAGCTGGTTGGCCCGCGGCTAGCACCTAAACAAAATCATATATTATTTTAGTATGATTTTACTTAAAATTTATTAAATAACTATTTTATTTCATTGTCTTAAGACTTTGAAAGACCAAACCTTATCATTCTCGTATTTCTAATTATATAGTTTTTAAAAGTCACACTAGTTGCTACCCCTTATGTCATCTCCTTCTTTATTTGCTTACTCGATCTACTACTATTTCTATTCATTCTTCTTGGAACCTTTAAAAATTGGATTTTATAGTTTTTAGAGTTTATTGTCACGTTGGGTTTCGTTTTTATAATTTCTAGATGTCCCGTCGAACATTGACATTATACTCCTCTACGGTCTGTCCACTGTCTTTCTCTTTATTGTTATTGAGATTTTAAAAATCAAAGATAATTACCATTTGGGTACATTTTTACTTTCTAAAAGTCCCGCCAAACCATCAGCAGCTTTGCCATTGTACTCCTCTACGGCTCGCCCACTGCCTCCCTTCTTTATTGTCATTGAGATTTTAAAATCGAACATGATTATCATTGTTTTTTTTACTTTTTAAAAGTTCCGAACCTTTAAAAATTGGACCTGTAGCTTTATTTTTTATAATTTTTAGAAGTCCCATCAAACGATGCCACTATGCCCCTCTACAGCCCGTCTGCTGCCTACTCTTTATTGTCACTGTGATTCTAAAAATCGAACATAACTATCGTTGGAATTTATTTTTTTTTATTTTCTAGAAGTCCCATCAACCATCGGCGGCTCTGCAACTATACTCTTATACACCCCGCCCGCTGCTTCTCCTTTTTATTGTCACTGAGATTTTAAAAATTGAATATGATTATCAATGGGTTTTTTTTTACTTTCTAAAAGTCCCGGCAACCGCCTTACTTGTTTGCTTTACGGCATGCCTGACATCCCTCTTTTTAATCATCATTAGGATTCTATTTGGTTTTTTATTAACAACTTTTATATATTGTATCACCACTTTACTCCTTTATAGGCCTGTTACTTAATTTTATCTCATCATGTGTTTTAGATGATATTTTCTTTCAATAGTCTTTATTTTTATCACAAATTTTAATTATTTATAAATTGTATTCCTAATTGAAATCTTATTTTTCCTTTTCTAATTTCAGAATTTATTTTTAAAAAAAAATTAGTTAATACCGTATTGTGTTCTTTTAATGTTTTTATTTTTTTTTTGTTTTCAATTTCAGTTGTTTCAAAATTGTATTCCTACTTGAACTCTCTTTTAATTTTTCTAATTTTTGATATTATTTTATTTTTATTCGAAATTTTAATTAATCTTGTATTGGGTTCTTATATGGATTCTTCTTTCAATATTACTTATTTTTAATTCCAAATTTCAGATAATTTTAAATTGTATTCCTACTTGAACTCTTCTTTTATTTTCTTTTTTCTAATTTCGGATTTATTTTTATTTTTATTCTGAATTTTAATTAATCTCGTATTGGGTTCTTATATGGACTCTTCTTTTAATATTTCTTATTTTTAATTCTGAATTGCAGCTATTTTTAAATTGTATTCCTACTTAGACTCTCCTTTCCTTTTCTAATTTTGGATTTTATTTATTTTTATTTCAAATTTTGATTAATCTTGTATTGGGTTCTTATATGGAAACTTCTTTCAATATTGCTTATTTTTAATTCCGAATTTCAGCTATTTTTAGATCGTATTTCTACTTGGACTCTCATTTTCTTTTTTCTTTTTCTTTGATTAATGTGGGAATTTCTAGCCCCCACAACGAACGTGGTGCCTCCTTTCAATGTTGTTTTAATAATATAATAGATGCATACTTCTTACTCTCCATGAGCATATTTAACTCTTCGAAAAATTAGACCGATATATTTTAAGATTGACAAGGTCATGATAGATGTTTTATTGTCAAACAATAATTATTGCAAATACGAACACCCATTTCATGTTGGAACTTTTCATATGAGCAAGTTTCACTGCAAGAAATCTAATAAGCTATACTATAAGCTATACTATGTTCCAGTTCGCGTGAAAATTTAAATATTACTTCCTCTGTTTCATATTATAAGAGTTTCTAACATTGTCCACATTTATATATATATGTTAATGAATCTAGACATATATGTGCGCCTAGATTTATTAACATCTATATGAATGTGGGTAATGCTAGAAAATCTTATAACCTGAAACGGATGTAGTAGAAAACAATGTTACTTTTGGTCCAGTGTATTGTTTAACCTTTTCCAATCATCATCTACAAAAACTACAAGGGTAAATTTTAAATGAAGTTTATTCAAAAGATAATTTTGAAACGAGATGTATCTGATCCATTATAATTCTTTTATATATTTAGAAACAAATGGCATAAGAGTTAGTAGTACACTAGTACAAAAGCGAACTGGTACTAAAACTTTTTAAACTACTCATTTCAAAACCAGCAGCAAAAAAAACATATCGAAAGACATGCAGATTAACGAGTACTTCCTCCATTTCATAAAAAAACATACGGAATATGACACATACTAGGATTACGAATCACGATATATGTCTAGATTCGTTGAACTATAATGTATCATAATCAATCTTAGATTATTATTTTTTTGGCACGGAGAGGGTAACAGTACAAGGGATGCAAATGATTTTGTACCGGAGGCAGTACAATCTCTGCTTCAAGGTCTTGAAGAAACAAGCGGTACCACGCTGTATCGCCATTGAATGGTACTCATCTGCATTGCATCCACGTACTGTACGTGGAGATGAGCAAAAAAAAAAAAAATTAGAATAATAAACCGCTCCATCCATGGATGGCACCACCCACAACAAGCTAAGCCCATTAATTTCCCCTGTTTTTCTGTTTGGTCCACAAGTAGCTAGGGCACACTCTTCACTCTTGATCTGGACATTCGGTAGTACTACAGTTTAATTGCCTGAATTCAATTTTACAAATGGTTGGATGTAGTAGCTATTCTTGGGCTTCTTTTACTCTAGCTATGAGCAGTAGTGTACATCTCAATGCAAGGCATTATTTTATTTTTCCTGAAAAAGATTTGTGCATATTACATCAGTAGTATCTGGACCTATATATGCATATTGCAGAGGTCCCTGCAAGGAGTAATTAATCAAGGCTGTTTTACTCCTATCACAGTTATTAAAGAATCATCATGAAGTGCAAGTCTGCAAGAACTAAAAAAAAAGGAGAAAATAAATTGATATGTCCTCAAGATGATCATGTAATGGCAGTGGCAGGCATGACCATTGACCAACTGCCTTGATAGTTGATAATGATCACACATACACAGAGGGCACAATGAGTAAATCATAAGATAATGATCTCACCACTTTCTAATCTTTCTAGGAACCATGCATTAAAAAGAGCCAAGCAGAAGTGGGGTTTAGGCATTCTGTACATGAACATTGCACATGTGGGTTGATCCATTCCATGCATTCTGATTGATGAATCCTGTTAATTACCCCCACAAGACAAGGCAATTAAGATCAGTGTGTGAGCCATGAAGGTCTTAACAAAACACGGCTTTTGTTTGGTTTTGGGGTAGCTGGAGTGCTGGACCTCTCACCAAACGGCCTGCACGCTTTCAATGTCTCAGGGTCAGGGCGCTCTTGGACAGTAGAGAAGAAGAGGCTGTCAGTTTCAGAGTTAATTAATTGCAAAATTAAGTACTCTACGTTGTTTGCCTAAATCTTTGATGTATTTGGCATTAGCTAGATTGTTAATTGTCGTTTTCATTCTGAAAGGGTTGGCAAGTGACAGCAAATGTTGATCAACTGAATATGTACTTGTAGTAGCTCGGCTTATACATATCAAAAAGAAAAATGGAAATCAGAAAGGACCAAGATCCTGGACATGCATTGGGTTCTTGTCTAGCTGCTGCTTCCTACCTACGCAAGATTTGCGTACTGTTGTGTTGTGGAGTTTGGACAGACCATGCAAATATTATTCTAACGCTGAAACTCTGCAAGTGTGCCTTGATATGTTTGTAATTCTTTAATTTCTAGTGGTAGGATTTGGACGAAGAAGATGGCGTAGAATCAGGAGCTATACATCTACTGTAGAATCTTTGGTTTGAGTGATTCGTGACTATCGATGCAAGCTAAGGTAGGTCATCCATCTATGGTGCGTTCATCTATATACTCCTATAGTGTAGTGGTAGCAGATTTCCTTAGCCTGCGGATAACTGAATATTAATTGTGTTCGTTCAGAAATTGGAGAGTTCCTTCAGGCTTCAACTGACCTAGGTAGGATTCATGCATCGAGACGATCACCAAACCGATCGACCAATGATCTCTGTCAATTGCCCATCCAAACAATGAACGGACAACAAGTTAATTTACTGTACCTTGCATTTGCACTGCACGTCTGCACCTAGCTGAAGTCTGAATTCTTTCAGATATACTAGCTGGGTTGTTCTTTGCACGATCAGTCGGGTAGCACATAAGATAGCTGGGGTTCACCCAATGGCTCTCATTGCATGCACGCCACGGCAGAGCAACTGTTGGCTACGAGCTATCACTATCATCAAAGGTTGTCAGTATCCCGATTCGTATTCTAGTATCTTACGATACTACGATGCTATCAAACTGAAACGATACCAATCCCATCTAGCATCCTAATTTTCATAGTATCTCGATCCTACTATTCATTATTACACGATCCTACGAAATGTTAGGTGGTATCCCGATTTTACGATCTCTATGATACTACAAAATATGATCCCTACGATCCCTACAAAGTATTATTTAAAATAACATGGTTTGAAAATAATGTAACTAAATATGCTCAAATTTATATGAAAATCAGTTAAATATATCAAAACCAACGTGGTTTCTCTTGATAAATGTCTCTATTTGCATGACATATATCATTACTATATTTTTTATATAGAATGGCTATATATAATCAATATAAATATTAATTAAACTTAAAAAAAAAGAAAATCTCATAGTATCCCGATCCTACGATACGATATTACTTTGAGCAAAACGATACTACCTAATATCCCGATCCTGACAACCTTACATCGTACTATTAGTGCAAGTGTTCTGAACTTTTCGGCGAGTTCTTGCGGCCATTGCCATGAAATGAATTCGCAGCTAGCTGCTATCGCATTGGGAAGAGGGAGCAAGATAGCAGTTGCAGTTTGGGCGGTTGATTGGTTACCTTACCTATGCATCACCAATTCGCCATGGTCGGCAGTTGGGAGTTGGGCGGTTCATCGATCAATACTGCTCGACCACCGGCCGGCTACTCCCGTCACTTCAAAATCCCTTATATTAGCTAGCTCTGCTGCTGCTAGTACTTCTTTTGTCTTGAAAAAAAAACTTTTAAAGATGATCTGAACATATGCATACCTTTCATATTATCATCAGAACTTGACTTTTTTGGATAAATACAAGTTCAGATTTATTCCCAGAAGTTATACTCCTTGTTGCTACTGCTGTCACCTCGTGTTTCTCTCGTCTTGTCATGGCAACAACCAACGCTAAGTGCAGGTGCAGCAAGCAGGAATGGGGGAGACTGGTTTGCCGGTTGGTGTCGCCGTGTCTGCGGTGATCGGTGAGGCGCAGTAATTGGATACTACCAAACTTGATGGGCCGAGCCCGTGTCAGCCTGTCAGGTCTTGGCCTTTTTACAGGCCCGCTTGCTTGCGTGCCCTGACATTCCTTTCGGCCCATCAAGGCTTACATTTATAGTATTAAATAAATTAATTGTGCCATTCAAGCAAAGAGTCGATATGTCCGAGTGGTTAAGGAGACAGACTTGAAATCTGTTGGGCTTCGCCCGCGCAGGTTCGAACCCTGCTGTCGACGCATTTTTTTCCCCTTCCCGTAGTAGGGTCTTGTGCTGTTGTGCCATATTTATCCCACTTTATTATCTTTTTTTTTCCTTTAACTAGACATGAATTCCAGTCTTCGTGTCATTTATCCTTTTGTTAATATTTTTTCCCTTTAACTACACAGTAATTCTACTCTTGTGCCATTTATCCATGCAATTTATTTTGCTTGGACTATATCTCCTTGTATTCTTTTTTTTTCTATTTCACTTGCGATAGATGTTTAGAGTCTTATTTTTAGATTTTCTTTTCATTCATAGAATCTTGCATCAAAGATTCGTGTACGCATAGATCTAACTTGCAATTACAATCAGTTACACAACACTTGTACAGAGTGTTAGCACTTATACTCAGTTACATGTAGTTACACTCAGTTATACATTTACAGTGCACCGATATTAAATTTTTACAACTATATTTTTTCTAGATTTACAATTTTGGATATGTTTGTCTCTTTTTTTATTTCATTCGAAACGGGTTGTATATATTGGTTGAAATTCTGTAAAATTTAAAGCTCCAAATATGTCGAAAGATCAATGGGTAGACCTTTTTGCCCTTAAATAATTTTAACATATTTCTATTTATTTTTTGAGAAAAAAGTATGCTGTACCAAAGGAATAGGAGTACTCCTTTTTGGCACGTATAAACCCGCGGAACAAAATCATACAAACCAGCATCTTTTGGTCGAAATTGGATAATCACAAATCTAGCCACGACAGTGACTTTGCACTTCTATTAGGAAGGAACTGAAGTGTTTACAACAACCTGTTGTGTGAATCTTTTATCTGATTTTTCTTTTTCTTATCTCTTCATCATAACTCCAAAATCGAATAAAAACCAAAAACTAACTTAGGAAGAGGCAAACATAATTCTGTCTAAAATTTTGGGGGACAAAAAAAAACTATCTCCTTTCTTTTTGAAAAAAAAATCTACTTTCTCATCCACTCCTGTCGTTGTTCAGCTTAGCTTGGAAGGGAGGAGAAGAATCTTTTTGTTCCTCCTGTCCTGTCCATAGCTCATGCAACACAAGCCATTAATCTAATCTTGCATTCATCTCCATCTAATCATCTACTCCTACAAATCTTGTAGTATTAAAGAAGCTTAAATGATTAAGATTTTTTAAAAAAATCAATAAGTTCAAGAAGATTCCCTTGCTCTCCTGACTTCTCCACCCCGTTCCAAGAACAGAGCAGACAGAGAGCGAAGAAGCAACAAGGTGAGCCCATGCTTGATTCCTTGATCCATATTAGCTTATTCTTAGCAACCACTCGCTGTTTCTTGATTTTCTCTGCCCGATTCGATTCCGTAACCATGGGGGGTTCGATTTGAGTATCATGAGCTGTTGATTTCATCTCCCACGAACCAAGGTAGGTTAGTAGCGGAAGAGAAAGTTTTATGCTTTACGAATTCGAGCGTCTGTAGTGATGAAAAGGAAGTAAATTTTGGATCTTTCTAGCGTTTGTTTCGGTGGGGAAGCTGAATCTGGCGGATTTGGTGCGCAACTCGTGTATGCATGGTTTGTGGAAGTGTGAGATCTAATCTAGAAATCTAATCCAGCGTTACCGAGTTTGTTGATTTTTTTTGTGCAATAATTGGTCTTGAGATGGGCTGAAATCCACTGTATTGGGATTCTGAAGCGTTCCTGTAAGATCTAACACTAGATATGGAATGTGAGAGAGGAGGAAGGGATCTATTTGAGGCTTTCTTTTGGCCATATGGAGAAATTTTAGTTAAGCAACCGGAGGGTAAATCTGTCTAGTCAACCATTTTGGGGAAAACTTCTGCATGATTGACCTCTGAGATGCATTCTGGTCGTCTGATGCACACAGCTTCAACTTTCAGTTGGATACTTTGGAGTTTTAACTTTCCAGCTTCTGTTTCTCTAATCTGCAATTCTGCAAGCAGGCAAAATGTGTTCCATAAGGAGCTTTGCTTTTGTGCTGGTATTAGCATTTTCAGTTGCAGTCGCGGAGAGCAGAGATTCATTTAATGTATTGGGTAAGTCATGAATTCATTATGAGAATGAATAATGTTACTAATATTTTCTCCATTCTTATTTTCATATCAATTGGTGTTTCTGATGATAATTCTAAGTAGATAAAGCGCCGCAATGGCAAGCAATATAACACTCTCTACAGTTCTAAAATATAAAGGAATACATTTATGTGTTGATCTACATTAATTATTCTACATCACGTTATATGCGTTGGTCTAAGATTGCACAAGCACATAATAGTAAAATTGGTATCTGTGTGTTTGCTGATGACGAATGTTATGAGAATTGCATTTCTGACCAGTCTTGCTTGACACATCTGCTGCATATCAGACATCATGAGTTACATTTATTTTATCTATTTTTGTTTTCATTTTGAAAACTCTTATCTTCACCTGTAATAAAATTGTAATTCAGATATCACACAGTGGTCAATATATCTTCAGCATAAGAATGATTCCGTTCTACAATTTTGTTTTCACTTGAAAACTCTATCTTCACCTGTAATAAAATTGTAGGTCAGATATCACACAGTGGTTATATCTTCAGCATAAGAATGATTTCGTTCTACAATTCAACTTATTAGTTTTTGACTCTACGGTCAATTTGTCATGTATTTCAGCTCATAAAAGCTTTCCCCTTGAAAACAAGAAGACAGGGTTAACTTCAGCCAATGGAAAGCTGTGTCAACTATGCGAGCAGTACTCAACGGAAGCACTGTTCTACCTCCAACAAAATGAAACCCAAACTGAGATTCTTAGCATCCTCCACCATGCATGCGCAAACGTTGGACCTCTAAAACAGCAGGTCTGAATAAATTTCAATGCCCGCCTTGGAATCAGAACATGCTAATTTCGTCAGACTAATTTTTGTATGCCAATGGTTTACCCTGTTACAGTGCATCACTCTGGTTGACTACTACATTCCCCTTTTCTTCTTGGAGGTTTCGGTGGTAACACCTGAAAAGTTCTGTGAATCAGTGCATCTCTGCAGAAAGGGAACGATGCTTCGCCTACCATCTCGAGGAGATACATGCGGCATATGCCATCATGTTCTTGTTGAAGTTCTTATCATGCTAAAGGATCCTGACATGCAGGTAACTGCCATCATTTCAGATTTTCAATGGTCACAATCAATTCTGTATTGCTGGGGTCGTACTTAATCGAATTCGTAATTTTGCAGCTGGAGATAGTCGAGATATTTCTCAAAGCATGCAGCAAGGCAGATAATTATGTACAGCAGGTAAATTAGTCACATTTATGGAAATACAAAATAAATCAGCCTGTACTAAAGAATCAAACACATTTTTCATGGTTGTTTATACAGAAAATCACTTAACATCCTGTAAGCAAAGCATTTCAAATGCTATAATGCTTTTCTCGAATGTGCTTGCATATACCGATTTGAGACATTAAGATGTCGCTGATCAAGCCCAGCACCTAGAAATTTATCTGTAATTAGCTTAGTTACCTGCAACTTTGTATCAGCTGAATGGTTTTCCTGATGAAATACTGCCATTTTAACCATTTGCAAGGCCCATTTCTAGTTCTGTTCTTCTCATGGCAGTCCTGTTTGTAATTTTTGCAGTGCAAGAAGATGGTCCTTGAGTATACCCCTTTGATTCTGGTGAAATCTCAGAAGTTTCTTGAGACGACAGACGTCTGCTCTGCAATTCATGCATGCAAAACGGGGACACAAGCATCTGCAGAAACCATGCTTCTATCTGCCGCATCGTGAAAACAATGCAAATCAAGAAATTGCTACTTATTTCCCAAGAGATTGAACTGGTAAATGAATTGAAGATCAGATGCCTGTGGGAATTCTTTACTCTATTGCTGAAACAGTATTGAGTGAGGCAAAAAAAAAATGTTGTATGTAGAGATTTGTGTTGTATATTTTGAACCTACACTGCTCTCAAGTTTGAAGCATGGAGCAGCTGTACCACCGTTCATCGATGATCGAGCATACAAAGTTACAAACTGTCTGATGTCATTGAATTTGGAAGTTACATGTGCAATTATCACATTGTATCATTATCATTTGACAAACATTCATACTATTATTATTCAGTGTTTCTCTGTTGCTCTGGCTGGTCCAATGGTAGGTCAAATATATGAAAAAAAGAGTAAATATTGCAAGTGATACACGGAAAATTGTATGTTAAAATTTTGGCTCAAAGATAATTGAAACATGGCATGGAAGGTTCACTTGGTTGATAAAAATATTTGGGTGTCCATCCAATACTAGAACAGCACTTCAGGCTGTAGAATTTGCTGAAACCAATGGCAAATCGGATGGCAAGCCTGTAGGTGCAAGTTCAATTTTTTTTTCACAGGTATTGCAAGAGATGCTTTTCAGGTCAGATAACTTATCAAATGGCATTCATACTTCCATAGGATCACAGAAGATGTTGCAGATCCACATCTTGATTTAGATTTTAGACCCTAGTGGTATACACATAACATTGGGCCACGGCCACAAGTGGATTTTACAAGCACATTTTACTGTGATCTCATCTCATTGTAGCCTCTCCTTCCTGAGCCTCTCCAGCTCCTTCACCATCTGCCAGTGCTCCATGGAGAGACTCTTCTCACCAAAGCTTGCAGCCATTATCTGTGCCATTGTTAGCCATCTGCAGATCCACATAAGCAGAATTAGTTTAGCAAAAGGTTTCATTTCATAATCCACATGTAAAAGTAACTGGAGATGGTGTAGGATGCCAGATTGCCCACACTGACAGGCATCAGCGGCACACACCTGCTAAGTTCAGAACAACCCAAGCTCCTATCATCACGCATGGCATTGACCATTTCATCTTGAATCATCTACAATTAAGGCGCAAACATTATGCAATTTAATTAAGTCTGTTCATGTTCCTGACAAACATATCAGTTTATTTCTTGATAGAGTTGAGCAAGGGATAATCACCTGGTATGTATCAGTTTCAGTTGACTGAGGAAGAGACCTAACTGTGGCCAAATACCATCTCCAACTTTCAAGTTCCTCGGAGCTTGCATTTACCGCAGGAACAGATGATGGGCGGAAAGGTACTATCAAGTCAGAAGGTAGGATATTTGATTTTCCCTCGGAGAGAATTAGTAGCTGCACATCAGTTGCCATTTCCAACTTGTAGAACTCAAAATCATACTCAACCTGCAAAAATGTTTAAAGATGTTATAGATAAATTGGTCGGCAAAGATAATTTGTAGCCTCATGAAGTCATGAGGCTTATTACCTTCTGTGACTCCATCAAGTTCTTAAGCAGCATAGTATTCTCGACACCTTTGGATGTCAATGATCCAGACTGCAAGAGAGTCTCATCAAAGGTCAGGTGAGTACCCTGAGGTAACTGTAAAACTCCTGTAACCAATCTGCAGCAAAATATAGGTGGGGTTATGTTAAAAGTGATTGTTGAATGATGAAAACATCAGGAGTAACAAATTCTTCATAAGACAAACAAACAATATGTACCTTCCTGATTGGTTGTCCTTTCTAGGCTGAAGTGTGGCTGTGTTGAGATACTCAATTGACAGAGGAATAACTTGTGAATATGGTAGTAGCCTCTGGAACAAATTATTTAGCTGGTTTCCAAATATAGAAACACTCTCTCTGTTAAAGCCAGTGAAATTCAAGGAGAGCCTACCAACGGTAACCATATCCACCTTATTACGAAGCTGCATGGAGATTGAGAACCAATAACTTAGTAAACTAATATGAACTGTTTTTAGCAGTTACAATGCAAAGAAAACAACTTGATGTAGTATAGATCAGCTGTGTTAGTGATATGACGTACTCTGGATAGAAGATGCAACAGTAAACATTGAGCCGCCAGTTCATCTTTCCCTAATACCAGAGTAAGATGTGAGAGCAAAGATTGCCGAATTCCCCTTAGCAGGATTGGTGATGGCTGCATGATAAAAAAAATTGGGATTAGTTATTTTAAATCAACGCTAAAACTGTTAAACCAACTTCTGCATTCAAGATACAGTGCTATGTACCTCAACCGCAGGAGGCCTTGGTAGAAAATCATGAGCAGATAAGTTTCTCCATACCAAGCAGTGAAGACGGGGAACCTGTACAAATATTTACAAGCATTAGAAGTCAGAAAAAAATACAAATATGAATACACTTTCTTTTCATTGTTAGATATGAAATTGATCACTATGTAGTATGTACTTTTGATGCATGTACCTTACTGGGAGGCAGCTGAGCGGTTACATCTTCCATAAGGTCAAACATTATATCATCCGAATTATCGTTAGGAGCAGCAAGTTCAGGGTCAAATGTATATACACCTATGAACTCAGAAACATCGTTCAGTT
Organism: Oryza meridionalis; assembly: GCA_000338895.3. Classification (NCBI taxonomy): domain Eukaryota; kingdom Viridiplantae; phylum Streptophyta; class Magnoliopsida; order Poales; family Poaceae; genus Oryza; species Oryza meridionalis. The sequence goes on from CM002524.2 coordinate 3,162,011, forward strand.
TCACCTGACTTTCAGGCATATCATACACCTGCAAAGAATAGTTCAATCCGTAAACCATAGAAAAAAAAAGATTGAATAGAATGCATTTCATGCAGAAAGCTTAGGAGCTCTACCTTCACTAGGCAGGAAAAGGAGCTTCCAGGAATATGATGATCTCCCCCATTCATCTCTGGGACATGATGTTCTTCATTCATTGACATTTCTACTGAACTATTTGAGATCTTGACACCATCATCCTTCTGAGGAAAAGTAAGGCAGTTTAAATCAGATTCCCAGTCAGCTAACTGTATGGATTAGATTTAGCATGAAACCAAGCAATTTGGAGAAGCATATATGCCATAAATCTACTAAGACATTTAAGTTATCCTACTTTATTAGCATGCAGAATTAATCTACAACCAAGCAAGGCAGTTGCGAGACTGTGTAAATGTTAGGAGACTACTAGGAAAGAAAAATCAATCTTCCTTCTTACCGTCTTCTTGCTGGATGAAGAAGTCTCTCCACTACCACTTTCTGAAACCTGCATCAGTCAACTCATTAGACGACAATACTACTTGTTAGGCAGCAAAGTGTCAAAAGAAACCATTGCAACAAACTTAGCAAAAGCTTACATCCATGGCGTCATTATCTGCACCCCTCTTCCTTTTCTCCCTTTGTTCAGATGTGAAGCAGCTTGCTATTCTGCGCAAGTCAGGGCCAGGGGACGACTCGCGTGTCCAAGAATTTTGTCCAGGCACCTGAAATAAACCAATGGCATTGTCCAGGTTGAATTCCAACATAAGCTGCTTATCAGCAATGAGTAAGACTAGGATTAATAGCAAATGAGCAGCAGGTGCTCTTGGAAGCGGCAACATACAGGCACACAGTGGAAAAGATGGCGCTCCCAGAGATGTGAATCACAAGGGTGTGGCATTGAGAACGGCGAGGAATCGGAGAATTTGTTTGTCCTCCAAGTGGAGCCATCCTACACAAATAATGGTTCAAAATAAGCATAACAAGCACTAAAATGCAGCTTTACATTAACTTATGTACTAAATTCCAATACCTTGAAAGCACCAACATAGAACTCGTTCCCGAGCATGTCCTGTACCATCCCCCGGAACCGAACAAGGGTATTCGGCTTGATCAATCCAAGATTTGATTCATCCAACACCGGAACCTGGAAAGGAAAATATTCCCACATTCCGTCATTCCCTGAACTTCCTAAGATTCATTTACACCCACAATACAAAATATCCTCTTTCTCTCTTTTTTTTGGGACAAGCTCAACATAAACATATGTGACATTCTAAGTATCTGAATTGAAATGTTTGCAAGAACAGCAAAAAGCAGTTATCTTTCACCCAACTTAGATCTGAGAGCATAGTACTTCCTAACCACATCTACTGATGATTCCAAATTTACCCTAAGAAAACCTTTAATCTCCCCGTCTCATATTCATTATAGACATTCAAAGATCACTAACTTTGACGATATTAGGGTTTCAGCGATCTACCAAATAACATCATTTTCAGAAATCGACAGCTGCGGCAACCATCAACACGGGGGGGGGGGGGGGGGGGGGGGGGATCAGACTTCTTACCTTGTCAAGCCCGCCTTGCTCGAAGAGAAAGGAGCGGAACACCTCGGTGGCGCCCCAGTCTTTCCCCCGGAACGCCGCCACCGGCTCGTGCCCACCGGACTCCGCCGCCGCCCTCTCGAAGGTGGAGCGCACCGCCCCCAGGGGGTTCCCGACGAGGTCGTACTGCGGCCCCACCATCCTCCCTCTCCCTCTCCTCGCTCTCTCTCTCTCTCGTTGGGGAGATTGGGGAGCGGAGCAATGGCGGGAGAAGTGGTGAGGTGAGGAGGGAGAGGAGTTATAGCGGGTGGGGTTTTCGCGCCACTGGCGGCGGCGCTTCCCGCCGTTTTCTCCCCCTCTTCCCGCCAATGCGCGCCTCTCCTGGTACTTGGACCTTGGTGCGTCTATTGGGCCTAATGGGCCGTCCCAGCATTCGGCACGGGAGTGCGGCCCGTCTGCGGGTGCACGCTGCTGCCGGGCCGAGATGCCTCCGGCCCATATGAGGCCTGCTTATTGGTTAGCGATCCAAATCTGAAAAAAGTCCACTTTGACTCCCTTAAATGTACAACGAATCTAATTCGTACCCCTCAACCAGAAAACCGGTTAGAATGACTCCTCCAATTACTAAAACCGGTACAAATTGACTCCCTCGGTGGTTTTGTAGGGCGGTTTTGCTGACGTGGCGCTGATGTGGCGATACCAACCCGGTCTTCATTCCACGTGGCGCTGACGTGGCGATACTAATCCGGTCTTCATTCCGCGTGGCGCCTACGTGGCATTAGAATTAAAAAATATCTGTGGGACCCATCTATCATTCACACATAAAATATATCGTGGGACCCACCGACATGTGGGAACCACTGACATGTGGGGCCCACCGACATCCTTTCTCCTTCCCTTCTTCTTCCTCCTCCCTCCCTCCTTCTCTCTTTTCTCTCCCCCTTTTCTCTTCCCCATTCGGACGCATCGGTGGCGGCGGCGGCCAGGTGGATTGGCGACTGATCTGGGCGGCATGGCCGCGGCCCCTGCGCCCCCCCTCTTCTGGGCGTCGGTTTCCTCGCCTTGTGTGATAACTAATACTCCCACTAGCTGCTACTACTACATCACTAGCTTAGCTAATGACGTCGTCGAGCAACCAACAACACTAAATGAACCAACTAAATACAAGCTAATTAAGCTAGTGTCGTCGTCATGTTACCTAGCTAGCTAGCTAGCTAATTACTACTCCGGTGAGTGGATGGCGCCATGCTGCCATGGCGGCGCAGCAGCGGCAGCACATGTCCATGTCAGCGTCGTCGTCGCTGGTGACGAGCCTGAGCAACTCGCGCGAGGGGAGCCCCGACCGCGGTAGTGGCCTTCCAGAGGGTGTCAGCGACGGCGATGTCCGCGGCAGAGTGCACCGGGACGATGGCGACGCCATTGTTGCTGGAAGGGAGATTCGGGCGGGGCGGGAGCTCGCGGCGGCGGTTGAGCCTGAACGCGTTCAACATCATCTCCTTCTCTCCGGCAGCTCCAGCGCCGGCGGCGGAGGTGGAGCTGTACCGCAGCGGCAGCCGCACCCGGCATCCGAACTTCCCACCGCCGCCGTCGCCTCGCTGCAGGATACGCGACAACAGCGACCGCGGTGACTGGCAGCTCTCGATGCCGCTGCAGCGCCGCTCTGCCCTGTCTTCGCGCCGGCCTTCTCCACCCACCGTCGCCCACGGTTTCACGCACTCCCTTGCCGCCCTCCGCTCCGCCATCCGTTGCCTCGACAAGCTCTCCACGCTGCTCGCCGACGGGAAGAGAAAGAGAGAGATAAGGGAGAGAGAGGGGGAGGAAGAAAGGTTGGAAAGGCTCGCCGACGGGAAGAAAAAGAGAGAGATAAGGGAGATAGAGGGGGAGGAAGAAAGGTTGGAAAGAGAATGATATGTGGACCCCACATGTCAGTGGATCCTATTATAATTTGTGTGTGAATAATAAATGGGTCCCACATATATATTTTTAAATCTAATCTTACATCAGCGCCACATGGGACGAAGACCAAGTCAACACTGCCACGTCAGCGCCACGTCAGCAAAACCGCCCTCCAAAACCACCGAGAGAGTCAATTTGTACCGGTTTTAATAATTGGGGGAGTCGTTCTAACCGGTTTTCTGGTTGAGGGGTACGAATCAGATTCGTTGTACATTTAAGGGAGTCAAAGTGGACTTTTTCCTCCAATTCTCGCGCACGCGTTGACCGTTAGATCTAATCGTGTGGTTCAGATCAAGTTGTGGAACGTGACTGAGTGAAGTATATTTTAGACATAGGCCCTTCAATTAATTTCATAATATTGCTAGAGAGCGCGGGCCGATGGTTGAGCCGTCCAAGAGCGGCGGCGGCGCGGCGCTCCGGCGAGCGGCGGCCGGAGTCGCTCTCCCGGTTGGCGTTGTGTATGTGATAGAAGGCCAGGAACCCGCGCCATTGCTCTTCTCAACAGGAGCAGGTGAGATCTCTGACCTGTCAACGGCAAGGTCGTCTTCCTCGTCATGGACCTTCTCTCCCTCCCATGGCGTCGCCCACCTCCGAGGTCTGTACACTCCATAAACCAACCTCTCCTCCTCCCATGACGCAGCGTTGCCGGATCTACGCCCTCCAGAGTCTGAACCCCTCCGAATCCTCTCCGTTGCGTGTCTCTGGGGTTAAGTAGGCTATGGAGGAGCAACTTGCTTTCTATTTACTTCGGATGCTAAGATTGTTCATCTCAAATTGCTAATACATTTCGCATAAAGAAATTGCTAATACATGCCTCCAGATGCCTTTTTTTTCTCAAGTCATCCTACTGAGTTGGCGACTAGTAGGTGTTAATTGCTGCTAGTTTTCCTACTGAACATACCTAACAATACTGTTATGGGTGAATTTTTGTAGGCTCAGATTTTCTTACTGAAGAAATAACAGAAGCAATCGATGGAATAACTCAACAACATCTCAGGTGTGCTCCGAACCTCACTGCCAAAGCAAAATTCTATTGTTTTCACTAGTAAGCAAGTGTTACCTATAAATCACACATGCCAACTCGTTGATTCAGAACATCACTAGTATGTAACGTAAACTCTGTATATCAGTATATGATGTGTGCATCCTACTGGCTTGTGTAACTCTAAAGTAAATAAATATAACACCATTATCACCCATACTTACAGTGATTCAAATATTATCTTGCGACAACACTGACATGGCCCTGATTACAATAATGCACTGCAAGTGACCTTGATACAGAAAAAAGTTTATTTCAATACATGATACAGAGGGCTCTCTGTCTTACTGTAGCCTGTTTTCTAATGGGTATTCCCCATGATACTACAACAGCAATGGCCAACCCAAGGCCGAATCCCAATCCAGAAAAGAGGAACAACACAATATCTACGGATTTCTTCTTGGAAGGGATCACATTCAGAATTGTCATGTTGATGCAGCCTTTAGATAGCGGAGGACCACACAAATCATTATTCCCCAGAAATGAGCTGTTGGTGAATGTCGAGAAATGAAGTGATTCAGGTATTTTTCCCTCAAGCTTGTTGTAGGATAGGTTTAGCATTTCGAGGAAGTCCAAGGATGCTAATTCTTGTGGAATGACTCCTGAAAGCTGATTTGAAGATAGATCCAAAGCTTCCAGCTGCTTCAGCCCACCAAGTTGAGATGGAATTGGCCCAGTGAGGAAGTTATGTGACATATTTATCCCATGAATTAAAACAAGTTCCCAACAATTTCTGGGATGCTACCATTGAATGCATTATTGGAGAAATCAATGAATACAAGGGTTCTTAGTATTTGAGCAACTCTGGTGTCATGACCTTTGTATGTGAGTGGGGCTTTATATCTATATACTAGTCCTACACTTGGCACAGCATGATCCATGACCAATGATGTATTTGTGTCTATATGTAGCATCGGCTCCAACTTCTTAAACCACTTGTCTTTGGGCAACGGACCAGAGAAGTTATTTGAGGATATGTCAATAATTATTGCATTTGGAAATGCACATGTGCTTTCTTCATCGGTGAGAGATTGAACGACATGTCCAAATAGCTTATTGGATTTCAGTACAAGCACTTGGAGTCTACGAAGTTTACTCATCCAACATGGGAAAATGTCATTTATTTGATTGTTCCCAGCATCAAGGATCTCCAAATTTTGACAAGCAAGTAGGGATCTGGGTAGCTGTCCTTCAATCCTATTGCCACTAAAATATAGTGCATGAAATGAGCAGCCTTCCTTTATAGTATCTGGGATCTCCCCATCGAGTTGATTTGCATTTAGATTTAATATTTGTATTCCATTAACGTTCTCGATCAAACAAGATGGTATTGAGCCACTAAAGTTGTTAGAGAGATCAAGGTATTGTAATTCAGTTGCAGTACAAAAAGATGGTGGGATTTCTCCGGAGAAGTTGTTTCCAGGGGCATTGAAAAGTGTGACATGACTAAGATGGGCAGTGAAATTAAAAGGAATCGATGAGAACTTGTTGTTTGAGTAATCTAGCAATCTTGCAGAACCTTGAGGTATAGGTATTGTCCCCTCAAACATGTTGTTGCTAAGATCAAGCCAATCCATTTGTAAAGGAATAAAAGGGTTAGATCCAACACTTGTAAATTTATTGTGTGCTAAAATCAAACTATCAATGCCAGCATCATTCCAAGACTCCCATGCCCACGATGGTATAGCCCCATGGATTTGGTTTTTTGAAAGGTCGAGCCAAAGGAGTTCATCTTGACTCCTCAAGAAATCAGGGAATTTAGTGATGTTGCAACCTGATAAAGCTAATATTTGTAGTTTAGGGATGTGTGTTGATGAAGAATTGACTTTTCCATCCACCACCACAAGATTATTATCAGATATATCCAAGTAACGGAGGTGTTGTAGTCCCCATAATGATGTAAGTTTCATTGTACCGACAAGATTGTTTGAATTAAGGAAGAGTGTGCTCAGATTGGTGAAGTTTGAGATATGTTGTGGTAGTTTTCCTGAAAAGTTACATTCATACAACACTAATTTTCTCAATTTCGTTAACTTACCTAAAAAAGAAGGGATAGATCCAGTTAGACCACACCTAGAGAATTGAAGGATTGTTAAAGAGGTAAGGTTTGTGATCCATGATGGTATGGTTCCTACTATTGTTGTTCCAGAAATCTCCAACGAATTCAATGATTTAAGCCACCCGATTGATGAGGGCAGCTCCCCTGAAAACTGACTTGCACCGACGCCAAGGTTCTTCAAATATTTGAGATTTCCAATGGAACTTGGTATTTCACCGTAGAAACTAGTCTCAGTGACAAAGATATTTTCCAAATTACTAGCAACTGAGAAATTTGGTAACGAACCAGATAGTTCTAGATTATTGTAAAGATCAACTGTTACTAATTTCTTGTGTTGGAAGATTAATGGAGATACCTGTCCTTGAAGAAAATTGTGTCCCAGTCGTAGAACACGCAAAGAGGAGAAGGTGGCGAAGTTTGGAATGGGACCAGACAAATCATTAAACCGTAGGTCAATAACAGCAAGCGAGTGCATGGCAGAAAAGGATCCACAAATAGGACCAGAGAGCCACAGTTTGGTAAGCTAAGAACCCGAAGGTTAGGAGTGGACGAGGATAGAGCATCGCACCATGTCATCCCGTTGTCGGACAAGTCCACAGCGCCGAGGTAGAGCTCCCTCAATTTTTTATGATTTGCGATTAAAGTTTCAAAGTTTGGCTCTTTGAGCACGCTAGATTCAACTGAATCAAAGGACAACACTGAATGACCTTGTGTGAATTCTTCGACTTCAAATCGAGTAGATAGGTCGAGAGATACTAGATTTGTTAGGCGACTGATGCTAGCGGTTGGTACCTGGCCCACGAAATCGGAGCTGGAGAGGTTGAGATAGGTGAGCATGGTGAGCCGCTCAAACCCTGTCTGCGGGAGTTGGGATCCATTGAAGCTGTTGCAAGCGAGGTTGAGGTGGTTGAGGGAGGTTAGATGGAAGATCGCAGGATCAAGACCGCCGCTCTCCAATCTACGCCCTCCCAGGTCCAGAGACGTCACACGCCCATCCCCATTCCTGCAGTGGATGCCCTCCCAATGGCAACAGTCTGTGCCGGCCTTCCATGACCGGAAGGTGGAACTGGAGTTTTTGGTGATGGAGAAAGAACGTTTCAACCGGAGCAGCGCCGATGCCTGGTCCGGCAAGCATGGAACAACCGCCGGCGGCAGGGCTCCGGTGTGGTTGGCGTACGTAGCTGCTGATGAAGAAGGGACAATAATGAGCTGGGTGTGTAAGAGGATCAGCATCAACGGCAACACCAATGGCTTGTAACGGGTCATTGTGGACTAGCAACTAGCAAGTACAGCAGTTTGATTGGGTTTACTGCTAGTCTGCTATACGTAAGAGGGTGTATCGATCGGTGTATGGACGGAGGATTCTACCGCATACCCTCGCACATTCTTATACACGATAACTCGCCAACTCGGATTCGTACGTTGCTAGCTGGATTAACAGAAGATCAACTCGGCCAGCCAGTCGTCGCCGACACGTACGTGGTGAAAAAGTCATGCTTCGGTGTTCTCTGCTATTTTATACTATTAGTAGAATAGTCTAAGCCGTTGATTTATAAGGCTATATCAGTACTTTGCTACTTATATGATTAGGGATAATTTTGGTGTTTATTTATGGAACTGACTATCCATTTATTGGGTGATTTCTAGAAAAAAAATCATCCAATTTTTTCCAACTTTAGATTTACATCCAACGGACAAAAAAACAAATACATATTTATTTACACAATATTTTTATCAAAATTACAGTACATTTATATGTCATATCGACTGAATTTACAAATGTAATTTTAATTATATAGGACTACAATTTTATATTTAAAAAATAACAAATACATATTTACTTACACATCTTTTTTATCAAAATTACAATCCGCTTACATATCATATCAACTTAATTTACATATGTAATTTTAGCTATATAGGGCTATAATTTTATTTTTTATATTTTTTAAGTAATCGTTGAATTTATCGTTGATGGTGCTGCTTCTATCGTTTCTTCGCGTTGTAGCTCCACGCGCCCAGCTCTTGCGGTAGCGCCAAGTAATCAAAGGCGATTGCACCTCTGTATGCTACTCCATCCGTCTCTAAATATTTGACGCTATTGATCTTTTTAAATATGTTTGATCATTCATTTTATTGATTCTTTTCCTATCATTTGATTTATTGTTAAATATACTTGTATGTATACATATAGTTTAGTTTTTGAATAAGACGAACGGTCAAACATGTTTAAAAAAGTCAACAGCATCAAATATTTAGAGACGGAGGGAGTAAATTAGTTTTATTCATCTCATCAGTCATGCAATACACAGCTACGTACAAAATTCAGGTTTCGCATACACCTACAACAATCGACACAGAATAGAGCAATCAAATATCAATACTTGATCTGCATCCATTCAAAAAAAAAAAACTTGATCTGCATGGGGGAGGAAATGGATGGACAGGAGGTTATCTTGTACTCCCTCCGTCCCATAATATAGCAACATAGGACCGGATGGGACACTTCCTAGTACAACGAATCCGGATATCTATAAAATATCCCATCCGGTCCTAGGTTATTATATTATAGGACGGAGGGAGTATGATAATATGCTGCCTCAGTGTCTCTCACAGCCAGAACCGCTGCAACCACAACAGCCATGGTTGCGCCATCTCCACGCCTTCACAGGGTTGGAAATTTCGGGCATTTTGGATCCCTTCGATAAGATATTATTTTGGTCAATTTTTTTTAAAAAAAATTCTGATAATATTTATTCAAATTTAAATAAATTTTGTTTAAAATTTTAAAAATTTCAGACCGAAATTTTGGTATTTTTGTGATGTCCGATCAAATCGGCTAAACCCAAAAGTTTAACCCTGTGCCTTCAGTCACTGATCTGTTGTCAGTTGTCACCATCGCCCCGGACCTCAGCCTCCTCGGGCAGGCTCCTCGCCCTCAATCATGGATCAGCCGCCGGCAACCGCAATAGGGACCGCGCCACCATTGCCTTCCAATACCAGCAGACGGGATGCACCGGCTGAGGAGCATGTCTCCCCGAGCTCCGACGAGCCACCGAACGACGAAAATAAGGACGAGCGATGTGTAAACGTATAAGAGGACAACAAAGACGCAGATTAGCAAATGGAGGAGGCACGAGGTGGGAGGCGGCAGGTGTTGGCGAAGGATGTCCAGGAGCAGATCAGCCGCCGCCGCCGGCGACGGCTGCGGTAGCCGCCTCCGCCCCCTCGCTTCTGTAGCGCCGTCTCGACTGATATGCAAATTTACAAATTTATCCCTCAACTTCTACTTTTCAATGGACATTTTGCCCTCTCACGTTTCTACTCCTGTTAATAAGATGGCAGTATAAATACATCTAGTCTCTTGGATAAAAAAAAAATCAACGATTTAGATTGATTTTTACTATAAGTGAAGAGCACCGAAGTGTGGCGAAAATGATTTAGCCAGAAGTTACTGTATACGCATAGCGACTTGGTAATTATTTATTTGGTTTTGAATTACTTATACTTTTATAAAATATTATTGGATTCCTCGTCAGTATATATGCCGAGGCTACATGTGAAACAACTTCTGCTTGCTGCCCCCGGGCAGAGGAAGATGTATCCGTTCACGTTTTGTGCTTCTAATATATTAAGTTCTCAAAAAAAAACTTCGACGGTTTATACTCCCTCCGTACTTATAAAGAAAGTCGTTTTGGACAGCGACACGGTCTCCAAAACAAAATTTTGACTTTTTATTTCTATAAAAATATTTATTGAAAAATAATATATGTATACTTTTATGAAAGTATTTTCAAGACAAATCTATTCATATAATTTTTATATTTTCAAACTTATTTATGATTTATATTCTTAAGATTTGATTTAAACATTGTCCTAAACGATTTTTTTATGAGTACAGTATATGTCTTGGTGTTTCTTAAATCTTGCAAAGCCGCAGATGGAAAAGTACTACCAGTAGTCTACATGCATTGATTGGAAGATGGTTAGGCTAAAAATGATCTGATACTTAGGGCTCTTTGATTTGTAGAAAAAGTGTATAAAATTTAAAGGATTTTAATTTTATGAAAAAATTTTCTATGAAACCCTTTAAAACAAAAGATTAAATCCTATACTACCCTTTAAAATTTCTATGGAATGGGTAATCCTATAGAGATTTTGGAGGAAAGTTAGCAAGAGGTCTAACCTCTTGGAAAAATTCCTTTGAGTCTATCTCTCTCATCCGATTCCTGCGTTTTTCCTGTGGTCCAATCAAACGGTCATTCCTGTGTTTTTCCTGTATTTTCCAATCCTCAGTTTTAAAATATATATTCCTGTCAGAATCCTGCGTTTTTTCCTATTCTTTCGTTTTTCCATTTCTGCGATTCAAAGGGGTCCTAAGGGTGGAGGAGAGATTAATGATGTTGTTTAATGGGTGGGGACTGGGGGGAAGCGGAGGGGACTTTCGCCTAATTCTGTAAAGATTTATCAATCCAATGGTTGAAATTATTGTGCCTGTTTGTCGTAGATGTAGATAGATTCGGTCCATCGCTACATACAGACATGCGCAACGTTCTATGCACGGCATGCATGGGTACAATGCTAAGGGCTTATTCGTTTCAAAGGATTCGTAGAGGAAAAGTATAGGAATATTCAATCCTTTGGAATGATCACTATACTATCATTCGTTTCAAAGGAATGCATAAAAGGAAAAATTCCTATCCCTCCACTTTTAGGGGGGAAAACAAAGGAAAAAAATAATCCATTCCAACCCAATGTTTTCAATCCTTTGAATTGTTTGCAACCCAACCATAGGAAAATTTCCTATGTTTTCCAATCCATAGGTTTGCACATGCATTCCTGTATTATTCCTATGTTTTCCCTATTCCTACGATTTGAAAATCCTACGAACCGAATAAGCCCTAATTCTCTGCAGATGGAGTAGTAACGAGTATAACAGGGAGGATGTCGTATTCGTTTCAAATTATTTTTCTTTTTATTGTATTGAGTAAAACATATATATCTTTACCATGAATTCTTAAAAAATATATACTCCCTCCGTACTCGTAAAAGAAGTCGTTTATGACAATGTTTAAGTCAAACCTTAGTAATATAAATCATGAATAACTCTTAAGTTATTGAGTTTAAAAATGTAAAAAATATATGAATAGATTTGTCTTGAAAAATACATTCATAAAAGTATACATATATCACTTTTCAATAAATATTTTTTATAGAGACAAGAAGTCAAAGTTGTGTTTTCGAGACCGTGTCGCTGTCCAAAACGACTTCCTTTACGAGTAAGGAGGGAGTATAGTTTAACAACATGTGAATTATATATTATAAAAGTATTTATAATCACTACTATACAAATGGTTTTTTTTTTGGCGACCAAAACACATTTTTGCTGGCTAGTGAAGATGAAGCATCTTCACTGGCGGTGACCAACCGCCAGAGAAGAGATGTTTTCACTGGCAGACGGCTTAAGGCCGTTGTCAGAGAAAATTATCTTTGCTGGCGGCAGCCATATGAGGACCGCTGTTGGTGATATGGGCCCGGGGGTACGCAAGATGGAGAGAAAGAGCCCTTCTGTCCGGCCACGTGGCCGCACGGCCTTTTCCCCTCCCCCCCTCGGGGGGGGGGGGGGGGACAAGCAGTCATGAAGCGGCCAAGGGGCCTCGGGATGCCCTGCCGCACCCCTCGGGGCCCTCGGGCAAGCTGCCCCGAGGCCCCCGCTCGGCTGTCACGTGGTGGCCGAGTGGGCGGAGAGAGGGGTGCTCTCAAGCGCCTTAAATAAGCATCGCCCCAACCGTCCCCCGCCGCATTTAATGTGGCGTGGGCGGACGTGAGGCGCCGCCCGATTGATGTGCGTCAATCGGGCTTGACCGGTCTGTGACCGGCCAACAGGCGGACGGGACGGATAGCAGCGCACCCATGTCCCGCCCGGTGTCAAGTGGAGTGGGGGCAGATAAGACCTATCCCATCGGCACGTCGGTGAGCGTGCTGCTCCTGTATGGAGTCCACCAAAGTCGCCAACGAATTAAGGGCGAATGACGGGCGTGTCCCCGTGTCAGGCGGGGGACGGCGCTGGGCCCTGAGGATGAGCAACCACCTTGTTTCTGGTTGAAGGCAAGGACAACGGCTTGACCCAAGACATGTGGGCCCCCACCCAATGATGGATTGTGTAAGGCGGTGCATGTGGTATCCCCTGGAACTATAAAAGGAGGACCTTACCCACCGAGAAAAAAGACGCCACTTGAGAAGCTTGAGCCTGAGGTCAGAACTCCCTTGTAACAGCACAAGTTTAATTCGACACACAGGAGTAGAGTGTTACGCTCCATAGCGGCCCGAACCTGTATAATTCCTTGTCTCCCATTCTCTTCCGAAGAATCTCACCAGCTAGGTCCATAGCGGAAATACGCTCTTGATCGACAGCCGCCAACAATAAGAGAATTTTGCTGGCAGTTGTGGTAAGCTAGCCGCCAGCGATAATTGATTTTGAGGCAAAAAAGATTGAAAATAACCACATGCAGTTGCCTTCTAACCGCTAGCAAAAAAAATCCACATTCAAAAACATTGCTGCATTTTCAATTTTTAAATCCACATCAAGAGATCAGATTCAAATCCAATCCTGATTCACATCAACATCCAAACATCAACATGCAAACATCAATTTCTCACAGCATCCAAAAGTCCAAACATCTAGATTAATTTCTCACAGCATTTTCAACATACAAACATCAACACATACACATCGGTCTTCGTCATCCCCGACGACCTTGGAGGTTATTGTCATTGTCACCGAAGCCACCCCCTTGGCTACTGCCGCTGCCTAGGGGTGAAATGGGAGCGGATTCGGACGGATAATAGCTATACCATAGCCTAAACCATATTTTTTAAGCGGATGCGGAGTGGGTGCGGATGACGTGTTGATGCGGATGCGGAGCGGATTATTTCGGACGTCGGATTCGGTGCAGACTCGGTTCGGAAACGGACAAAAAGTTATCGGATGTCAAGTTTGTATTCAATCCATACAACAAGAGGGCGACAATATAATTAGCCCTAATATGATGGCAAAACATCATTAGTTTACTGCGTTCAGTTCAATAGTAATAGTATAACTATAAGTAATAAGTGTTCAGTTCAATAGTTCACTAGTCAAAATAATCCAAGATACATCCATAATCCATCAAAAACATAATATATATAAGTATTCAGTTCAATAGTTCACCGGTCACTACGTTGCTTAAAATGTAAAAATAAAAGTCTTCGGCATGAGGCAAGCCATACAGGCATACAGCAACAGCAAGCATAGAGCAGTAGAGCGCCCCTATGCAGTGCTACACGCAGCATACTGCATACAGGCATACATCAGTAGTAGTACAGGCGTACAGCACAAAACACACAGCAGTGAGCGGCGGCGCTAGACGAGGAGGAGCGGCTGGCGCGTGTTAGGGAGGAGGATCGGCCTGGCGCGTGTAGGGGAGGAGTGGCCACCGCGTAGGGTCGCCGTCGCGCCGTGCCGCCGCGCTACTCTCTCCGACTCCTCAACTGACGGCTGAGGGACGGCACAGAGAGAGAGCCAGAGACGGATCTGGGGGATGAGGAGAGGATTAGGTTAGGCCAGGTTGGGCTATTGGGCTAGCTAGGTGGGCCTGAAAGTTGTTATGTGGCCTGAAATTCGCGGATTATCCGCCAAACAGTACATCGGATAATCCGATTAAAATATCGGATAATCCGCATCTGTCGGATATCGTTCATACCATATCCACATCCGCATGACAAAATCCACATCTACATCCGCATCCGGCCGAATATCTAAAAACTCTTACCATATCCTCACATCGGACGGATTCGGAGCAGATCGGATCGGATAATATCCGCTCCGTTTTCACTCCTAAGCTGCCGTCTCTCTACGGCCAGATCAGGGAGAGGAAGGAGGGAAGGGGAGCGAGGGTAGGGTCACCGCGGCCCTCCGGCGGCCCGATCCAGCGCTTGCGCCCCTCCCGCGACCCTGTGGCGGTCGCATCGTCATCGCGGCGGCGGATCTGGTCCCCCACGTCGTTGCAGTGACGGATCCGGCCTAACCCGTTATCGTAGTGGCGGATCCAGCCACCCTCGTCGTCGCGGTGGCGGATCCGGCCTCCCCCATCGTCGCGGCGGCCGGATCTAGCCCCGAGCTCACGGCGGCCAGCGGCGAAGAGGAGGAGGCCGCACCCCGCCGCCGCTACCGAGGCCCTCCCTGTTGGCCAATGGCCAATACAGCAGAGATATTGGGCGGGAGAGGTGACGGTAGCCAATGGCGGTGGTGGCGACGGTAGCCGGCAGCGGTGGAGACGGGAGGCCGAAGAAGGGGGGAGGAGAGACTGAGGGAGAAGGGAGAGAGGAAGAGAGATTGAGAGATAGATGAGTGAGAGAGGCGAGTTTGGTGGGCGGTAGGGGCGGTGGATTTTATATATTTGCCTCAATTTTTTTTTTTGCAGCGGTCCTCTTTACCAACCACCAGCAAAAAAATGCTGGTGAACATTTAAGAGGTCTGCCTCGAAAAATATAGTTGTTTTTTATGGAGGACAACTTAGCGTGGCCACCAATGATAATCGGTTTTCGCTGGCGGTCCGTAGCCCCTCACCCCTTGTTATGTTTTTGTTGGCAGTTTTCGCGTATGGTCGCCAGCAAAAATTATAGGATAACACCATAAAAAATTGTTTTTTATAGTGAATGTTGAATCTAAAAATATAAATGTTATAGTGTTAAACTGTATAAGTTTATAAAAAATGATGGTTAAATATTTGAATATTTTACTTTGAACAAACCTAACCTAGTAAGTGAAATAATTTGAAATGGAGAGAATAATAAGGAATTGAAAGAGCCAGATGCTTAGAGCCATATCCCAATTTATCAATCCCAAGTATAGCTAGCTACTCTCTTCGTCCCAAAATAAAATTTTGGTTGGATGGAGAGACATGTATGTTTTATATCTAGATTTATAGTATTGGTATGTGTTATGTCTAGTTAAAAAAATTTATATTTTAGGATAGAGAAAATAGATGTTCATCATGAACCATGCTGCGTCACGTCACTCATAATTCAGCCTTCCTCGAGAGATTAAGTAATGTGTGTAGGAGAGTAGGAGACATGTCTCTGCGTTAATTTGGCATAGCACGCATGACTTCGGCCGACGGCTAACAGTTGTGTGGCTCGTGTCACGCCTTCGTATGGAGTTTCCCTTTCTTTCTCTGCCGTCCACGAGAAAGGCATATCATTTTCTTTATTTTTTACCCACGTATTACAACATGATAAGATATACGTGGCTTAATCTTTTATCTTCTCCCATATTTCTTGACTTAATCTTTTCTATTCCCTCATACTTCTCCCTCAGTTGATCAGTTTTGTTTGGTACAGCGGTTTCTTTAGGCCCCGTCATTTTCTCTATATCAGCTGCTGCCAAAATTTAAATTGTAAAACTTAATTTTGAAATCTTATATAGTGCAAGCTAAGCAGCAAGCTTTCTTGCGCAATGATGTGCTACATCATCAAAACATATTGATTGTCAGATAAAGAGTTTTAGATAAACAAATGCCATTAGATCAAAAGGGTACATGCATAATGCATTAATGAAAAAACACAAACGGCCAAGCATATTGGAGGTTTCTAGTGTCTTTCTCTTACACACATGATACAAATAGAGAGAGGGGGCAAAGACAATGAAGAAAAAAAAAGGAGGCTTAAATAAATTCACTTTTGTCTTCTTGAAAGATAAGTTAAACTAATACAAAAGTTTTTAAACGGGATCAAAAGTCGCACAAAGCACGACTATGTGGCTAGTTGATTTTGAAGTTTTTTTCGTCGAAGTTTATTTTTCAACATTGGCATTTAAGTCGCTAAGAGCACACATGTTAAAGTTTTACCCATAAATAATTCTTTTCTAATACACAAACATTGGTATTTATATTAAAAAACATAAAGGGTGGCAGATGGCGCGGCTGCTTGCACGTGCCACGTCGGATAGGAACAGTGCGCGGCGTGGAAATTTTGCAAAAAAAAAAACCCTTCCATTTTGTGTTTAATTCAGTGTAGGTCCCTCCCGAATAGTACCTTTCAGCCAATAGTTTACATGGAGGCCCTTATAAAAGCCGGATATTTCATGCGAAGAAAAAAAAGTGATGTAAAACGTGGAAGACGAGTGTAGAATTGGGATGAAAACGAAGAGAGAAATACTGTGCTCCTGTCACACCATCCTCCACCAATCTCTCTCGTTGGGTAAATTGGGAACGAGCAAAGGCGGAGACGCTTCTCCCGCCAAAAAGCTTGTTACTGGCTATAATGGCTACTGGGTGAGTCTATTGGGCTTAGTGGGCCGGCTCATTTATATACATTCAGCACGTGCGTGGTAATCCCGTGTCGGCCCATTATACAAACCAGCCCATCTGTCTGTAGCGAGGTTTGTTTTGGGGGTTGCTAATGGGCCTATTTTGCGGCCTTTGGTTTGAGGGCCACATTATTATTCATTTGGTAAGGTTGGGCACATACGTGACCACCGATGGTTGAGCCGTCAAAGAGCGGTGGCCGGAGTCGCTCTTGCGATGCGTGGTGAGTGGTGACTGTAATGTAATGGAAGGTTCAGGTCTAACGCTATTGGCATTGCCATTCAGCAGGAGCAGGCAAGATCCCTGACCCTCGTGGCCTGCGTCCTCCTCCTGGACCTTCTCCCCTTCCTATGGCGTCGCGATCTCTTGAAGCAAGCAATCAAGATTGTTCATCTCAAATTGCCCTTACTATTTCAGATAGTACTATTTCTGAAGCCATCCTACTCTATTTGAAGCAACCAGATGTTGATTGTTGCTAGTTTTGCATTGTCTTTTGCTACTGAGCCGATCTGACAATGTTGATATGAAGGATAACTTGTACTCCATTAGGGTTCTTTATCTGAATTTTGGACAGCCTGAATGTCTGAACCAGGTAACCATACTACTGAACAGAACTTTATGACCATTTTCTTGAACTGATCTTTCTACAGCATATCCAATTATCCATTGCCATTATAGCGAAAGCAGTATATTAGTTGTGTGACTGTGACGCCTGTCAGTGTGGACTGTGTCATACATTAGCAGCCGCTGACCCCTGCATTAATAAACCAGCACCTTATCTTGCTCATCTTTATTTCTAGTTTGAGGCAGTCTCGCGACTCAGTCTAAGCTCAGTCTTCTTTTTTCTTCTTCTTTGTTTGACGGAACAAAAATCTCAGGCATGATATGATATTCTGATCTGTTCATGAGTTCATCTGTATCTCAGTGTACATGCATTTGCAAAGCAAAAATTCCATTTTGTTTTGACTAGTAAGCACAAAGAATTGTTTCTTTTTGACTACGCAAGCAAATTTCCCCTATAAATCTCCCATCCCAACTCATTGAGATTGCAATATCATCAATTCATCATCTTGTCCGAAAGTTCAGAAATCACTCTACTTTTGTTGTCAGTTTCGCTTCCGGCCATGGCGTTGAACCCGCTCTTCACCGTGACGTTCGACGTGAGCAGCGGCGACAACTACGGCGACTTCATCGCCGGCATCCGCAGCAGGGTGGCCAACCCGAGGCACTTCTCCCGCAACCGCCCCGTCCTGCCGCCGGTGGAGCCGCCGCCGCCGCCGCGCCGCTGGTTCCACGTCGTGCTCCGGGCGTCGCCGACCGCCGCGCTCACGCTCGCCACGCGCGCCGACAACCTCTACCTGGAGGGATTCCGGAGCAGCGACGGGAGGTGGTGGGAGCTCACCCCGGGCATCCTCGGCGCCGCCCCCGGCGGCGCCGCCGCCACCTACGTCGGCTTCGGCGGCTCGTACCGCGACCTCCTCGGCGACACGGACAGGCTCACCGGCGTCACGCTCGGCCCGCAGCAGATGGCGCAGGCGGTGAACGCGCTCGCCGCGCGCAGGCCGGCCGACCTCGCCAACGGCGCGGCGCAGCGGCGCGCCATGGACGCGGTGGCGGCGCTGCTCCTGATGGTGCACGAGGCGACGCGGTTCCAGACCGTGTCGAGGCTGGTCGCCGGGCTCATGCACCCCAAGGCGGCGAGCAAGAGCGGCGCCATCACCGCCGCGATGAGGAAGCAGGTGAACGGGTGGCAGGTCCTCTCGGCGGCCATGCTCGGCACGGACGCGCGGCCGCCGGCGAGGTTCGCGCCGCTGAGGGACATGGGCGTGGACACGGTGGAGGAGGCGGCGGCGACGGTGGGGATCCTGCTGTTCGTCGAGGTCCCCGGCGGGATGACGGCGGCGAGGGCGCTCCAGCTGTTCCACCATGGGAACTAGATTTTGATGCAGCTGGATTTTTTTCACCTTGTTTGAGCCAATAAAATGTTAGATTTGTGATGGTTTTGCTATTTGATTTGAGTAGATAGATTTTGTGTGTATTCGGAATAAATTCAGCACCATAGTTTTATCTATAGCTATTTTAATTCATGTGAGTACTAGTAAGAACAATAACATATCCTACTCTCACTGATGCAACCAGATAGAGATTATACTTGTTCATACTGAAAATTTGTTCATAACAACTTTCACAATCTTTTCTCAGAGATATTTTGCATTCAGATAACTATGTATACACAGGACACATATTTCTGGATATGAACATCCAATTGAAAAGAGAGAAGAATTTCTCTAGTTGAAGTGCATGTGATTCTTGAATTTCTTGTCTATTCGCTTATGCTTATGCTTATTAGTTAAAATTTGAATTTTCAACCTTAAATTTGAAGTTGATTTGGGGTTTTCTTTATCGAAGTTTATTTTTCAGACTTTGCTTTTAAATCGCTAAGAATACATATATAAAAGTTTTATTCACAAATTATTTTTTATTTGGAAATTTGCCTAAGCGAAACGATGCAGCCCGCGCTGTTCTTTTCATCTCATGCTACTAGAGATAATTAAAGTTTAACAAAATAAATCATCTTTCACCACAAACTTGAATCCACCTGGCACTCGGGTACAAGAAAGAATGTAAACTACGTGTTGATATTATGTCCTGCTGGCAAGTTACAATGCTGAAGCAGATGCTGAAGTTGAACACATGAAAAATATTACAAAGAGATCTAGCCCTTTTGTGTCTAGCTTTAAGGCCAATCTGCCATCTGGAGTGTAGAGGTAAATAATTTCCTCTTCAAAGTGAGATTTCATTTACTGACAGCACCACATGGTAAGCAAAAAGAAAAAAAAAAGACCAAAAATGGAACAGACATCGTTCATTACACTCAGGGTTGGCTTCCTTCCAACCCTAGTACTATCTGCCTACTAAGCTGAACTCTGTATAGAACCATACACTAGTATCATCAGAGCAGTTTCTTCATGCCTTTGAGTACTTGGAGCTCCACATAGGTACCTTCAGAGCCTCGTCGTCGCCTGCGTTGCCCCCATTTTCAGCAGTGCTCAAAGAGTCCGAGATCAAGGGGTCCGATTCGCTTTCTTTTACCTAAATCACAAGCCACAACATTCGTCAGATTTTGATATTTGAACTATAGAGAATGTTTTCGGCTCAAAACATGACAAGAATATCCAGTGTTAAGACACAAGACAAAACTATTAAACTAGGTACCTGGTTGAGTTGTGGGGAGGCTTCAGTGGGTTTTGGTGGAGCCTCTTTTGTGCAGAAGTATGAGTACGATACCATCCCAATCACGGCAATGAGGATTCCAAGTATATTTCTCCAGCTAAATGGATCATGAAGCAAAACATAGCCAAAGGCAAGAACCAAGCATGTCTTGAGATGGCCAAGCACTTGGTAAGTTACAGGAGAGGTTTTCCCGATCACAAGAAAAGTGCTGAAGTTCACTGAGACTGATATCAAGCATGACAGCACAATGAAAAACTGCAGATACCGTAAAGAACTCAAGTCAGATGAAGCACAGCTACGTTCAACATAAGTCTCCAAAACTCAGTTTACTGCTTACCACAACTTGAGATGTGTAATCAAAAGCAAAGACATTTTGGTTAGTCAAAAACCCATCAAGGAAAGGGCCAACGATGAACAAGGTCAACGCTTGGTATGGGCATGATTGGTACAGCAGCTGTGTTGAAGATACCTTGAATTTCTTCTGAATTGTGTTTGTCATCTGATAGCTAATTAAGGATTCAAATCAGACACCATAGAACAATACTATACTCAAATGAAATGGTGCTTCAGGATTTCAGCATTGTGTACAAGAAGTATATATGAAACACTATAACATCTATCCTACTAACAAACCAGCTACATGTACAATACATGTGGACTGTTTTCTTTAGATGGTGACGTGCGGATTATTTGGCAAACATATAACGTTTCATAAACGAAAATATCACTTGCTGTCAAAAGGATACGATTTGAGCAATGCAGGTTGTAATGATTGCGAGCAAAGACAGGACAGATCCCACAGCATTAAGCTGCAGGTCAGTCACAGTTGCAACTCCAACACCAAAAAGGAGAACACTAAGGGAGAGCTGGATATTCCGACTGCACAGTGAAGCCAAAAAGAAAATAATAATTCAGAAGATAATTACTCATGTTGCATAAAGGACAAGACATATTAAATAAGAACTTGATAATTATCAAACTGAATATAGGACATGAAGTATTAAACACAAACCTAAACTTCTTCCTGAAGAAAAGAGTCTCAAGTATAACAGTGCAGGGGATAATTGCCAGCTTTGTCATCTGAAAACAAAGAGCATTCAGCATTTTAGCATGACCTTGGAGCAGTGGTTAGTGTGCAAGGTGGAGTGATAACTGCATCTCACAACATGCAATAAGTTTAACTGAAACCCTCCTTTTTAAGCCGTTGTTTGTGAGTGAAAAAATAGCAGCAGCGGTACCAACAATTAGAAGGACATTAAGTACAACACTACCAGATGATAACCTGTTAAGTTTTGATCAGGACAGAGCAAAAACAATGCCTACCTGGTAGAAACCAACAGAATTGAAACCTAGACTCAAGTTGAGAAGACCAATTGAAATGCCATTGAGCACACCAAATCCCATGACAGTCCTTGCATCAAAAGGTTTGTGCTCAAAGAGCTTCATACATAATGCCACATGAAGAGAGCAAAATGTAACAAGGAGATGCCAGCTTGTCAAAGTAGTGGCTGCAAAACACAGAACAAAGTTGAGTAATTTGGACAGGAAACACGTCTATTTATGTACTAACTTTTTACATTACCTAGTATTGTACACACTTTAGAGCCGCGGTCTTAGAATAATTGAATCATAAAAGTACCATATGTTGTATATCATTCAAGCTCAGTACAGTTCATTCAACTTGACGAATCCATTCCAATAAGCAAATCTAGCTACTTTAACTCAACACAGTCATTCCAATACCTCATCATAGCTCCTGTAATTCAACATATTCATCCCAGCAAGTCACCCAAGCTGTATCATTTAAGCTCTAAATTCATCCATTCTCAATGATGTTATTCTACCCAAGACTAACTCGACAGACAACGGTACGCCTCTTATACTTCTCACTGCAAATTTTCACAGTACTAATCACCCCCAAATCAATTCCGCATCATTTCTTCCAGTTTGAACTGCCCCCTGAGCACACCTGCGCTGAATTTCAACCCGGCATCTCTACACGCAACACACGAGCGATACATCTAGCACAAGCATCCAACAAACCAGCCACTGGCAAGTACTAGTAAAGCTAAAGCATCTGGAGAGTGGAGACAAGATTGGATCTCATACCGAAGTTGAAGCCGAGGGAGCTCATGAGGGCCTTGTTGCAGATGACAATGGACACGGAGGACACCACCGAGAGGCTGAGCGCCCCCACCGTCCCCAGCTGGAACTTCTCCCCTGTCACCCCCATCTCCACCGCTCCCAAGAACCACCACCACCACCAGCAAGCACAAAACCGAGCAGGAACACCAAAATTCCCCAACCAAAACCCGCCGAATCAGACCACCGACAGAGCCTGCGAATCGCAAAGAACACATTCTGATCGAGCAATCGAAGCAAGAGCACCAAGAAGACGCCAAGAAACGGGTCTCTCCCGGGTCAAAGCCACCAACACCACCACCACCAAACCTCACCTTGCGCGGAATTCGGAATAGGCGAAGCTGGATCTGGGAGAAGGGCGCGCGAATCTTGGCGGGGAACTGGCAATGGCGGGGAGATC
Source organism: Oryza meridionalis (assembly GCA_000338895.3). Taxonomy (NCBI): domain Eukaryota; kingdom Viridiplantae; phylum Streptophyta; class Magnoliopsida; order Poales; family Poaceae; genus Oryza; species Oryza meridionalis. The sequence continues at coordinate 3,184,748 of CM002524.2, forward strand.
TGGGAGGCGAGCAGGGGCAGGAGGGATCGGCTCGGCTCGCTCCAGCTGCTGCTGCTTCGCCTCCTCGCCTCTCCTGCAGCTGATCGGAGACGGAGACAGGGGCTTTTATATAAAAATGAGATCTTTTTTTTTCCTCCTTTTCTTGGTTGGTCGTTTCGGGTTGGTGAGTGCCTTAGTGGTGATGTGGGAATGGACTGATTTGTAAATTAGTGACTTTTGAAGGGGGTGATTAGTGATAAATTGGGGATGCATTTAATTGATTTGATTATTGCAAGTTCATCGATGCTAATTGTGACCACGTGTTTAATGAGATTTGTGATGATATCCTCTGCATTTGTTGATTCGTTTGGTGAGATGAGAGATGCTTGATCATTGCTGTTTGTTGGACTCCATTGATTACTCTTCTTAAGATCTTTGTAACTTAGTCCATATATTTTATAGTTTTGAGTAACACAAGCGTCTACATCTGAAGTTTTTATTTTTTTTTCAGAACCTCTGAAAATTTGATCATTTAACGATTAAATTGTTCAGAATTTTTTTTTGTGGTTTTGCTTTAGTTGTTGGTTGACAGCATGTATATTTTTAATAAGGCCCCCACATGATATAGAAAATAGCAGTCAGCCCCCACAATTAAGGGTTTGGCAGTGTGAGTCAGTAAGTCATAACCAATGAAAAGCAATTGACTGCCATAACTGCACAGTTCTATACTGCCATCTTATAGGACAAATCCCTAATCAGTTTGACTAATGGTGAAATAAAATTACTGACCCAAATCTCTAGGTTAAACTATAGCTAATGACTATGAAAAAAATTACTTTTTACTGCATCTAGTCAGCACAATCTGTCGCCTTGTGAAACCTTGCGTTTTTGTCGGTGCACTGATTTTATGGAGCAAACAGGAGGGTGTCCTTGTGTCCATTTTTTCTTCTTCCCATGTACAGTGCCTAGGGTTCAAAGTAGCGTAGAAAATTTATTAGTACTCGAAATTATATATGACAGCTAATTGCATCGGAATCTTTCAATGCTTGAGGGAATCTTCATGTACTCCTACATGCTTCCGTACTATACTAGTCAGTTGTCATTTGTCGATGTGATCAAGGGATACTGGTGCTTATAGTAGAGATGGTACATTGGTACCAAAGTTTGAGTGTTCGACTATGCTGTGTTTAGTTCACACCAAAATTGTAAGTTTGGTTGAAATTTAAATGATATGACGAAAAAGTTGAAAGTTTGTGTGTGTAGAAAAGTTTTGATGTGATGGAAAAGTTAGAAGTTTGAAGAATTATTTTGGAACTAAACACGGTGTAGCTCCATAGATAATTTTTTTTCCGAGAAACATAGGACAGAGATGTAGGCACTCACAACGAAATCATATCCTTACGAGCATCTCTGAAAGATTAGGTCTATATATAATTGACGAAATCATCATAAACAACTTGTTGTTAACTGATACATTATCTAACACGGAAAGCAATTTTAGCCGTAAATACAAACCCCACGACAAGTTTAGGATTTCAACTACAAGGAAATCGTAAAAAAATTAATAAAACAAATCACTGTTGTAACACTAGTTTTACAGTAATCTTAAATACGTATGCAACGTTTTTGACAATTCAATTTCACCGAGAATTTGATTAAAAATTCCACCGTTCCAAACAGGGACTACGAGTATCAGATGCACGCAATCTTGTTTATTTATTTTTCTGTCACAAATTACATGATGTACTAGGACTTGAGCTTTGTCAATAAGTTGATGTGAAGAGTCGGTGATGATTAAGACCTTGTCTTCCATGACAACAGAGGATTGCAGCTATCATGTCAACTAGTGACTTCTTTACTTAGTTATTGCTTGTATCAATAACTAAAAAAACACCTACATACCATGCAAAATTGAGTGAATCTCAAACCCAAAAATAATACTATTAAAAGAACGTGACAACCCAAAAATAATAAACCACACATAAAGAGTAAACAATGGCAGCATGAAATAATAAATAAAGAACAAGAAAATACGAATTTTGGGAGGACAAGATTGCACAAATGACACTATCATCCTCCTAATTTCTCTCCTGGACTTGCTTGCAAAACAAGATCTTTTTTTTTTTCCTTCTTCTCCATTGTCAGTTAGGCCTGGGTGGATAAGGCCTGAGGAGGAGAGGAAGATGGAAAGGGAGAGGCGCCACCGCTGCAGCATGGGTTGGTTAGGTGGCTTGCCATTGTCTCTCTTCAAAAAAAAAAAAAAACTTTTCTTGATATTAATAATACTCGATTATAATAATTTATGAATTAATAGTACGGCTTAATGCCAAGTTGTTTGTTGGGGTTGGATGGCCTCCACCTCTTGTGGCGATGGAATGGGTCAGTTCCGGGCCCACAGGGCAGTCACCTCCTAAAGTCCAAAAGCCTATTTGGGAGCCCATAGCTTCGCATGGAGGCTGACACCGACGCCATTGATGTTGCACACTCTCGTCCTCCACTGTAGATAGGCAGCTAGGCATGTTGCAACTTTCAGTTTCACCTGAATTTCACTTTCAGGCATGTATGATTGCTCCATGATTCTTTAAATCAGTCGAAATGGTTAATAAATAAGTTCCAAGATTGTAAAATTCAAAACTGACTGTGCCTTATAACCCAAAACTCAAGCAGATCGACCCAGAATTTATAGAATACGTAGTTTATATATACTAAATACTAATATCGTAAATATTGTATAAACGAAGCAGATAATTGCCCCTAAAATATGTAGAATTCACATAGGACCGAGCATAGAAGCACCTCTGGTAGTCTCATGGAGGACAATGATGTGAACATCGGTGGATTCTAACAAAATTCAGTGTACCATGCTACACCTACATAAGATCCAACATGTGCTTTCCTTTTCCTTTTGCCTTGTGTTTACATTGTCAGTGCAACTAATAAGATGCAAAGAAAGCATGCAAGGAACCCTAGGATTAGGTAGGAAGAGTACTAAATTGATTATGAGAAACTAGCTCTTTGACATGTAAGGTTGTTGCTTAGAGCAAATCATGGAGGAGCAAGAGCAGCGCTGGTCCAATCCTCCATTACTGCTACTACTACCTAGCAACAGAATGAGACGAAGGGAGGTGTGCTTGCCATGAGGCCTGCAGACACAGGGACCATCCAGACATCAATATGCAACGTCAGGTGCTTTATGCTTAACACATTCTTTTCAACTCCAAAGCTCTTTTGTTACCGTACGACATAAAAAAGAAGGGCGTTAATTACTATGGCAAACATAGCCTAGAATAGTAGAATGTATGTACCGTTTATTGTGAACATAATATTTTACTACTCAGCAGACGCATACAAGTCGGTATTTTTTTTGTCGGAGACGAAAATGAATATGATAAGACAGTTTCGGTCGGAGTTACAAACCATAATAATAGCCTAGCCTAGTTCAAGTTAGCATCCTAATTAATTGTATTTTGTGATGTACTGAGACTTGAAACAATAATTGGACCGACAAAGTTTGAAGCTCGGTTTGAGGGGTTTTTTATTCCGATAAACTTTTGTTATTGTATCGTGTTGGTTCGTGTTCGCTCCGCTTTCGGTTTCGACTAGGGATGGACAAAAAGCTCGAAACTCGTGGCTCGGATCGATTCGAACTCGTAGTCTTAATGAGTCGAGTCGAGCTAGCCTTTTAGCTCGTGAGCTTAACGAGCTAGCTCGTGAGCTGCTTGTTTAGCTCGTTAGTATAAAATATTACCATATATTCATGAACTTAGTGTTTCTTGACTAGTGCTTAGTCTTTTAATTACATCAAAACTATTCATATTTAGCAGTATTATATTAGTTAGTGTTTATTATTATGTTAATACATAATAAAATGTTAAATTTAAAATTATTAATATGATATTAATGAGATATAGCTTGTTAACGAGCTAGCCTTTTAACTCGTTAACATTAACGAGCCGAGCTAAATCCACACCCCTAGTTTCAACAATATTCGATCCTTGTTTTCTTATCCGGGGTTTTCGATTATGTAAAAAAAATAATAACAAAAACGATAGAAAATAGTTTTCATCCGTTTATATACCGTTTTTTATCTCTACTCACTATGTATCATGTTCTAAGAAAGTAGGGAAAGAAGGAAGAAAGGGGCAGCCAGCTGGAGGAAATAATCAAAGGGGTCATGTGTATCAGTTGACTCCGGCCAACCGTGTATCAAACAAGTGTGGAAAAGAAGTGATGTTATTTTGGTGGATTTAGACATGGATCCAAGTATCCAAACGTCGGAGTTCGGTAGTGTTTTGTTTTTTCTTTCTCTGGCTGCCGACAGTTTGTGTTTGATAGATCTACGTGACCATGCATGGGTGGTTTTCTGTTGAAATGTCATTACAAAGAATTGATTAGTGAGCTTCATTTGCATCACCATCAACTATCAATTAATGGCATATCATCTCATATACATACTGGTATTGGCAACGTTCTCCTACTTTCTTGTCCAGCTTGGCATGTAAAGAAAGAAACATATGGTCCATGACTTGTGTTTTTCAGTAGTGAAGACAGGGACCATTGCATGCTACTGTACCAGTACATGAGAGTGTTTCTTATTCTCATAAACTCGTTAACAACAGGGCAGCATTAATTTCTGTGGAGTATAGACAACCTAAATTGAACGAACAAATTAAATTAATACTCCACTCGGTTACAAACAAGGTAATTAGTATCGAGATAGTAGGTATAATCTTTTTTTATTTATAATAACGTAGTATCATGATACTAACATAGGATCGGGATACTATTATATTTTAGAAATTACATATTTTTATATAACATATATAATATGTTGTATAAATTAAAGTATATAATGTTGGTTTTGATAAATTTGATTTGTTTTTATGTAAACTTGAGCACTATTTATTCACATCATTTTCAATCCACCTTATTTTATTTGGTAGGATCGTAGGATCAGGATACTATCTAAGATTTCATAAGATCATGTCGAAATGAATAGTAAGATCAAGATATTATGAAAATTAGAATATTAAATGGGATCAGTATCGTTTCAGTTTGATATGATTTTAGATACTGTGATATTACAAATAAAAAAAATCATATCTACTATCTCAATATTGATCCCATTTACCGTCCCAAAATATAACAACTTCTAGGTCTAAAGCTTTGTCCCAAATATAACAACTTCTTCACTAACATTCTCTTCTCAACCAATCACAACCCTTCACTATTCAATTTTCCCAATTACCTCTACTTTTCAACCAATCACAAGCTTCTCATATTTAATTATACCTACTTTCTTAATACCCGTATCCAACTCTAAAAGTGCTTATATTCTGCGACGGAGGGAGTAGGATAATGATCGAGATATTGACAACCTTGATTACAAATATTAGACTTTTATAACAAGATCTGACTAAACTTTTAAAATTCTAACTCAATATTTTTCAAATGCTTTAGTTTTAAAACAAATTTATGAAATGTAATAAGCTTTTGATGTTACGGTGGTTCTTATTAGGTAAATTCATGTAGGAGCATATCAATTTTCTAAATTAAGTATTTGAGAAATTATTAATGATTATAATTTTAAAAGTTTGACCAAACTTTATTGTGTATATCAAATATTTATTTATGACTAGAGTAGCATTATTTTTTTTGTGTTTTTCTATCCTTTTTTTAGAGGGTTTTTCTATCCTTTTGATATCAAGCACCAGGGCTCCCAACTTTTTTTTTTTCAAATCTGAGGCCTAAGGAGATAATTTTTGTTGAATTCACAAACCTCGTTCCGAATTCAACAAAACGAGCAGTTTGTGGAAGCTCCAAATTCTGGGTGACGAAATCGGTTGAAAATCGAACGAAATCGCGAGCCCGAACACTGGTAGAAATCACCTTTAGATCGCACGGTAACAGAGGAACACCAATCCTCGCGATCCAGATCGGACGGTGGAGCGAAGCGCCCCTGTTCATCACTCGACCGTTGCTTCATCTCACAGCGCAAGAAGGCGAGGGGGGCGCAAGAGGGAAAAGAACCAAAAAAAAAAAAAAACAGAAAAAGGCAAGCGCCGCCGCGGCCGCGACGCGAACCACCACCAGATGGCGTCGCCGGCGCCGCCACCACCGCCGCCGGCGGCGGGGCGGCCGGCGTGGTCGATCACCGTGCGCCTGAGGCACCGCGGCTGGCTGGATCTCCGCGCCGCCGCGGAGAACGTCGTCCTCCCCGGGTGGGGCCGCGGCGGCGAGCGCCTCTCCCTCCTCCTCCGCCTCCGCCGCGGCCTCAGCCTCGCCGTCACCTCCCGGTGCGGCCGCGCGTCGCCGGAGAAGAACCCGCGCGCCTGCAAGATCCTCCGCTTCCTCAGGAGCAAGCTGGCGCGCTTCCCCTCCATCTGGCGCCGCAAGAAGCCGCCGCCGCCGCGCGCCACCGCCATTGCCGCCTCCATGCCGGGCTCTCGCTCTCAGGTGATCCCAAAAATCTCTCCTAGGTTTGGATCAACTAACTACTTAAGTTCCCCATTCTTGATTTGATTTCTTGTTCTTGATTTGGGTCTTTGCGTATGTGTTAGCTATGGCTGGCTCATGGCGGAAGGAGATGGCCGGCGAAGACGACGGCGACGGCGGCGCTGTGCCTCGTCGCCGCGCTCGCCGTCGTGATGGCTTTCATCGCGGCGGTTGGAGCCATGGTACATTACCGAATCGTGCACTTGTGCTTCATTTTCATTTGCTTGCAGAATTGGTGTGAATTGTGCATATGCTTTATCTTGCAGAATGGGTATGGGAGAGGATACTACGAACTGGTTGGTCACAGCAAGTCATGGAGATTCTTGGTTGCGAAGAAGATTGCCAGGTTGTTGGAGTTGGAGCCTCGCCTCTACGCGTGGCTCATGAAGATCAGCTTGAACCGGCTCCTCAACTGGTAGAAATTCGCTGGATCACATTGAATTGTGGAAACAAATTCTCAGCTAGGAAGTAGGAAGGGTTGATGTTTACATGCAAACTAATTTAACTTAGGCTCATATGATTATATTATAAGCATACATTCAGGGACCAAACAAAGTGGTATTGTCTTCTTCAGTGTCATCTGAGTCAGTTTTGCAGTGCGGACAATGAGAGTCAGGTAGTCAGCCCGTGTGTTTTGCCTCTTCGGTACACCGTAGTCCGTACACAACCAAAAAATGAAGAAAAAAAAGCACAATCAGCCCGTGTGAATGGCTGAAATGCTAAGGTTCAGGCTTCGGAAGACTTTTCTTCAGTTTGCTTTGGAGAACCTTGCTGCTGTTCAGTAGTTCAATAGGTTAATGGCAGGGGCATCAAATAAACCTTCAATTTTAGTTCAAAATCCTAAAAGCCATAACTACTATCGATCTACCATGATCAAAATCCCAAAAGGGCACGAGAGAACACTTGACCAAAAGAGGCATATGAAATATGTGCATAGGAAGGGAGGCAACAATACACAGCTAGTTAACAGATAGTAGCACGCAAATTTTGAAGACAAAAACACTGGAATCATTTCCCCCTAATAATCACTTAGGTAACAGATCGTAGCAGGCAATGTGGGTGAATGCTTAACATACCGTATCCCATTTCATTCTAACTTCATGAATCACACCCAATGACTCGAGTCACCTCTCACTTCAACACAAGATCTTACAATAAGACATGCTGCATTCCTGTTGCTTACCTGTTTAAACACTTTTTGGAAGGACATGATACCCATCCTCCATCATCCTGAAGTGATTATCCTGTGTAAAATGGCATATGAGAAACGAATCAATCTGCTGGGGAAAAGCAGACCACAACATTTGTAAAATGCTATATGTGATAATGACGTTTGGCTTACATTGCCACATTGATAGTGAATCAATTAAAGTTGCACATCAGCATAATATCTTTGTGCACTTTCTCACATAACATAAAAGAAGAACCCACAGGGCACATGCAATTTGGCCCAATAACATGGCCAGATAGAACCATCTTGGCATGATTTTAAGAAAAGAGAGAATGATATGGCATTATGGGTTGCAACTTAGCTGTTCAACATTACCTTGTCTAGCTTGTTCTTGATTGGTGTATCAACCACTATCTTTTGAACACAAAGCCTTCGGAGAACACGATGTTCAAGCATAACTTTATACTGAACATCACTGTTGTTCGGTGACACACTTGCTATTATCTTCTTCTCAATCCCCACCTCCTCTAGAGATCAGAAAACATAAGACAAAAAAGAAGAGAAGGGGTACAGAGTGAAAGTTGGGGTACTGATAGAGTGGAGAACAAACCTCCAACGAAAGGTGAATGGAACATAAAATTGCTTTTGGAATGATCAACATCAGGAATCTTGTTCCTCAAATGCAATGGAGTACTGAAATCAACACAGGGATTTTCTCTGGCAATAGAATGAAAAGAGCCTCTTTAAAATACATAAAATAGATGGCAGCATAGAAAAGGAAGATATTTCAAGGACACATTTACTTACATCTTTTCCCTTTTTACACATTCAGTATGAGCATGAACCTTGAGCATTTCTCTTGAGGTTTCCTGAAGACAACCCAAGTTTGCAGGAACTTGTGTCGCTAATGATGTTTGCTTCTGCACTCCAGGAGGATTGGTCACTTCTGATCCATCAGAACAGGTTTCAGTTTCTCTCATCTCATTTCTGTGATCTGGATATGCTTGAGGTGTTTCTGTCAACATTTTTGTTTCTGGCTTCGAGAGCTTCTCAATTCTGTCTTCATTCTTATCACTATTTTTTCTTGTTAACAGATCGGTCAGTTCAATATCTCCCTGAAAAGTGCCATTATCAGCAAGGCCATCCTCCCAAAATGAATTTAGTCTGGAATCCTGAAAATCAATACCAGGACTGAAACCTTGGAGTAATGAATCCTTGCCAGGCTGCTGAGCACATGACCTGTGTTGACCACCTACATTCTGTCTAACAGAACTCACAGATTTGTTTGGAAGAAACATGTCTGCATTTCGGTTCTTGGAGGTATCAAAATTATCTTCTTTCTGTTGGTCAACCTTCTCTGCCAAGAAAGTACTCATATCAATGTCACTCTGAAGACCCATGGAACAGTTTGGTTTTGAAAATTCAATTCTATCGCCAAATATATCTGAAACAGAACTCTGTAGGTGAATGTCATCATCAAAAATGGCATTGTCAGGTCTATGATTCACAGGAGAAACTTTTGAAGCTGGCCTCCTTTCAGGTGAACTTGACCCTGCAGTTTGATACGTGCTCATTTCTGATGCAGAATTGAAAGGCTTATCCTCATGCAACACAGTGCAACTTGATGGGTTACTTAATCCAGTTCGACCCTTCCGATGGGTAGTAGGAGAAGTAGAACCCCAATTGGAAAACTTCTCCTTAAGTGATAAACGACAACTTGGTTCTCGAGTTCTCTGTTTCTCTGTAGCCTTGTCTGACCAATATCCAGCTTCAAGATTATTCTGATCATCTGTTCTTTTGTGGTGCTCTTCCAGATTGTCGAATAGTGAAACTCCATCAAGATGTGCATCCATTTTTGGAATATCTAAGTTATCAAAGCTTATGTGGAAGTCATCCTTCTCATTCATTTTATTCTCTTCACATTCTACCGACAGTGATGGTTTCTTGCAGGATCCATCCTTCATTACTTTGAATTGACAAAATAAAACAAGATAAATGCTACATGCAGAAGCAGAACACCCTAGTTTACTGGAGAACACACTGATCATTAATGTAAAGGTTCTTTGTTCCAGAAAAGGAACAAAAGTAAAAGGCAAAAGTCACTGACCTGCAGCTGATGAGCATGATTCTTCGCTGTAAAGAATAGTTTGGGAAGGTCAGAACAACAAATCCCGCTAATTCTTTCATAACATTAGAACACACATTGATCCCAGTAAGTTAAAAAGTTTAAGTTAATTCTCTTAATACCTCCGTGGACTTCTCCTTTTCTCTGAATCGTCTACCATATCGAAAGACCAAGCAGAAGGACCAAATGTGCTGTTTAAGTTGGATTTTTTCTTAATTGGTGGGTGCCTATCCAGAATAATAGCAACATCAGACTTTTGAATGGATATAATTTGCAGTACTCACTACTATGCTCACCTTTCCCAGTCAAAAAGTACTGTATCGTTGCCATTGTCCATCATCGATAGATCAGAAAAGAGGTCATGTGTTGCTGTAATTCCTTCAACAAAAGTAAATTTAGAAGCATGGAATTCTAAATAGTCAGAAAAGTAAAAAAAGTATACAATGCAAACGTTCCGCGAGGAAGACCCAGGGTCAAAATCGAGTGTTTTTCAATTGCACATTAAACATGCTAGATGACTGATATAGCTGATGAATTAATAACAGGTAAATCATAACGTAGAACCAAATCCTCCAGCTTGTCAAGCTACACAGGTAGCTGTTTCAGATAACCAATGTTCTCTTACTTCTCAAGAGCAGATAATGATAATACTTGGATCATCGTATTAGTCAATTATATATTCATAGCCAGGTTAGAAATCAATTTGCATAGTTTAGTAACAACAACATAAGATTACGGCTTGTGTATCAGCACATGGTTAACATAAACATAGATAATTCTAACCTGATGTCTCAAATCTTGTGTTAGTTCTTGTTGAAGTTCTGCAAAAAAGAAAGAAAATTATTATTTGGTCTATGAGAACTTATTAGTCTTTTCGATAAAAAAAATAACTTATTAGTCAAACCCAAATATATGTAAACAAGCAACCTTTGTTCTGGAGAGTATCTATCTTTAAAACCATAATCACGTGTATCATACTGTTCCACTATTGGAGTAGGAAAACGATCCTCTGAATTAAATGGTTCCATCTTCCACAATCTCTCAGAATTTTCTTCAGTTAAATTGTCATCCAACCTACCATGCTTTGCTGTTAAGAGTAGAAAAGGTAGAAACGTGCATCATGGATGGTGCAATTAGGTTACACAACTCAAGTGGAAAAACTTAGTAATAAGATGGCACAACATTTACTTACATCGCCAACATTCTTCAGCTTGTGGTTCACAAAACATGTCTTCATCCTCAGGAAAGAATTTATTATTGTGGTTCTCAAATGAATGTGGAAAATAACAGTTAGACTGTTTGCTTCTTTCATAGTCTGATTCATCTAAAGGACAAGTCCTCTTTTCTGAAAATATTCGCTCTTTCATCACGTTGATATCATTTATTATAGAATCCTGCAAGAACGACTTGGAATGAGTGTTTACAATTTTAATTAGAAATAGCAGGTTCCATTAATACATCTAATTTGGCGAGAAAAAAATGTTATTACTCAACCAAGTAATCTAAATATCTAAGGGGGAACATATATCATACAAGCTGTACAAGGGAAACATTTTCTTAAATGGATTCTTTATTTCTTTTTTTGATAGAATAATATGTTACAGAATTCTTCTGTAAGACTGTACATAATAATAGATGAAAAGAGTCACAAATTCTCAATGTAGGTAAGCTAGGTAACCAGTCCAACAAAGCCCCCAAAATTGCATTATCAATGTTTTATACCAACTGCTTTCATATTCTTTGTGCTTACCATGTTACTATATGTTAAGTATATCAATGCCAGTATATTGTAGGCCCATAAAAACTATTGTTAAGCATATCAATGTCCGTATAATTAAGGCCCATAAGAACTATATATATTGCTATTATTCCTATGAGACAATCGTACTGCTCAGATTTCCAAGGTTAGTAACATGGTATCAGCATTTAGATCTGATTTCAAAGACAGAATAATTTGGATCAGGACACCTTCCTGTCCTGTGCACTTCATTTTCTCCTCCTTAATGAAATGACAAGCAGCTCTCATGCCTCGTTCAAGAAAAAAAAGACAGGATAAGAGTAAGGCAGCTGAAATTCTCACCAATTGCTTTGTCGCATCAAAGGGAATATACCTTCTAGCTTTGTTCTGTGTGTACCGCATGACCTTGGGAGGCAAAGGCAAAGCCCTACAAAATCGAAGTAATTAAAGATAGGGATGTATTGTGAAAAGTTCAGTCATGAACATGAACATTCATGTGCGAGGCAATGGAACCTTGTAGCTCTTTTGCTTATCTTAGCTATAGACTATAGAAGCAAGGTGAGCAAACTGGATCATTTTGAACCCAAACCTACCCTAACTGGACCAATCATTTGTTCTTGTAAGCTTCATGGACAGGTTTTTATTGGCACTGCTTGTCAATGAATTTGAATTCAGTAAAACAAACTAGATTCTCAAGATAAATTTGTTTACCGCAAGAGAAGTTTTCCATGAGGTAAGCAGAATAATGCAGAACATTCAAAAACTATTGTTCACCAAACTATCAAACTATTGTTCACCTGGATACCTTATGATCCCCTGGATACTTTATTTTAGAGAACTATCAAACTATTGTTCACCAAGCAACATGCAAAAACTAACATAGATTGATTAGTAATATAAGTTTATCATTCAACCTTTTGGTGGATCTTGGTGATTGAGGAGGTGTTTCCATCTTGACATGGCCAAGGCCTGAAAAAGAAGCATAAAAATATGTCTAATGAACCATTTGTGTATACTATTATTGAAGGCAAAGGCAATGGACTCAATGATAATGACTTCATGACAGCCACACGTGCAACCAATTCAATAGCAAATTTCTAACAGAATCATGTTTAAAATATCACAAGTTGCAAGAACTATATGTGACTAATAAAACCTGAATAAAACAAATCTTAATAGAATAATATTGTTTCGGTGAAAATATCCTCAGCATGAATCAACAGTGCGAAGAAGTAAAATATCCCCACCATACAAGCCAGCAAGATCAAAATTACATACAACAATTATAGATGAAATGATAATTATGCATTCAATGTTCTTGGAACATGCACCTTTAACAGAAAACGAAACATGAGCTTCACGGGCAGGTCGTGCAGTAGATTTATTATTTGGTTCCTCATCACTGACCAAATCAAAAAGTGAAATTTCTGCAAGGAAATGCAATAGTTCATTAAATCAAACTTCGAATAATATATAACAAGCACATCAATCTCATTTATACAAGTTACGTGTTGATAAATTTTACTTTTACATCAATGTTTCATGCAAATAATTTTACCTTTGGTTGCAAGAAATAATTCCTGACCAGACTAAGCGTTCTCGTTAAGGCCAATACATGCCATCGATGATTGTTCCCCTTTTATGCCATATTTACAATGCACATACTTCCTCCGTTTCATAATGTAAGACTTTCTAGCATTGCCCACATTCATATAGATGTTAATGAATCTAGACACACATATATATTTAGATTTATTAACATCTATATGGATGTGGGCAATGCTAGAAGGACTTACATTATGAAACGTAGGGAGTACTTCCCATTTTTTTAAAGCATATTTGCAATTCATATACTTGAACAAGTAGCTCTATTATAAATAACCGGTTGATAGTAGGGAAGGAAAATATCACCATTATTGAGTTCCACGTTTGGATTTTGTTTCTTGACACTGTTGCTTTTTGGTGGGGGTATTTTGCAACCAAGCGGTTCCTTGTATGGGTTAGCAGAAGCTGCACCATCTTGATGGTCAGAGGATGATGACAATCTGCCAACGCACAAGATGACATCTCACAAAAGTACAAAACTAGATCGATTAACCAGGTGTGCACTTATCATACTGCATGGAGATACTGACCTTGGCTGAGAACCTGCATGGTAGCAACAAATCAGTACATAAATTACTGAATTTTATCTAAAATGCACATTACATGCTTCAGAAATAATATCATATCTCATTCTTCTTTAGGTAGCTGCGCATTCAAGAGAGAAACATTAAAAAAATAGAGCTACTGAATTTCTGAACTATGTGGATGGATATGACCATGTCAATGTAAGTATATTGAAATACCATGTCATAAAACAAAACAAGAACATTGTGATGAATTCCTTTGAATCATATAAAGAAGGTTGAACCCTTACATGGTTCCTTCAGATTGCTGAACGCAGAAGTGATCTTCTTTAGTCCCTCTATAGGAGAAGCACTTAAAAGAGTGCAATCCAGTGGTGGAACAACATTATCTACAGCTGAGATAACAGTAACAACAATTAATGTAACATACAACTGGAGGATAAAAGGACATGCATTCAGTTTTAGGATAAAACCATGCAACACTAATGAAAAGAGACTACTCCACAAAAGCCCACTCTAACCAAAACAAAATGCACAGAAAGTGCACGATACAGTCCATCTGTCAAATAAATTCCGATGATGGTTTTATGTCTTGGGTTTCCAGGAAACCATCACCAATTGTCATAAGTTAGTAATGTGTTCTAAGTTTTTTCTTCTTCAGACAACTATGTTTCAAATTGTAATCTTGCAGAAAAATCACAATCGTTATTTGTCTGTCCCAGATTTTCCAAAGCTCTTAACCTTCCGTTACACTTGAACAAGAGTGCCATTGGTCAACCTACCTGATAAAAACATATCCAGAAATTGCCCCCGAAGAACAGGAAATACAAGGTGCAGAAAATGCATGTAGAACAAGTTCATTACTACCACTCTACCACTATAACACTGCAAAACATATAGAGAAACTCACTTTCAGGGCCACTGCTATGACTAATTGGGGTTGCCAGATTGTTGAGGTTTATAACATCAAGCGATCGAGGAGCCTGATCATGATAAGCTTGACTGCCAGTGCCTGCTACATCAACCTGGCTCTGTACTCCTGGCCTCTGCTGTTGCCTTTTCTTTTGTTCAAAGTACTGCCTCTGCCTAGGGAGCATTGTTCAAGAGTAGCACAAATTGTTCTATCAACATGAGGATGTTAAACAAGCATAACAACATAACTTGATGGCGCCATCGAAACTAACAAAGTTACCTGCTCTGCGTTGATTTCCTGGACTGATCTCAATTCAGGAACAAACATGCATAATACAAACGATCAAACATGACCAAATGTTAGTTTGTTACGACAAATAGTGCTAAATGCAGCGATTGCTCTGATGATTTACACACCAACCGTTTCACTGTTTCAGTGAAAAAATGATGGAAACCATGTCCAAACTAATTGCGAGGAGGCACAACAGAGAGAGATGGAGGGAGGGAGATCTGGGGTACTCACGGCATACACCTTCCTCCGCGAACCACCCATCCATTGCAGCATAGCGAACAAACGACGAGCAATCTAACCTCGCGGCTGCGAAATGGGCACGATGAGTGTAAGCGCGTGAAGTTTCAGGAAGAGGTGGGTGAAGCCGCGGGCCGCGGTCCACGCACCGACGAGATGAGAGAGCGCCGCGGCGGCTCTCGAAGCTGCGGAGAAGGGGACGGCGGCAGCGGGAGGGGTTAGAGGTGACGGGGAGGCCGCGGCGACTGGCGACGCGCGGGACCGCGGGTGAGTACGCGGATTCCGCGGCGATTCCGGTGGCCGCCGCCCGCCGAGGTGCTGGAGCTCGAGCTCCCCGCGGATCGAGAAGCTACGGCGGCCTCGATCGGTGGAGGCGGAGGCGGAGGCGGTGGAGGAGGTGGAGGCGATGGATTGCTTGGAAATTGGAATTCGAAATTAGGAGAAGCGGAGACGACGGCGACGCGCAAATTGAAATTCGAAATTGGATTCGCAAATTTTTTTTTTCTCCAAACGACGGTGACGCGCTGCACTGGGGCGCCCTGTTTGGGAAACGAAATGAACAAATCACAGAAGAGGAGACGCTGGGCTGCTGGGCCGTGGAGTATTTGGGCCTCCACCTGTACTGGGCCCCAAACCATCCGACCCTCCGATTTGCCTGATACTCTGCTCCTCTGTCATTTTGCAGCAATTTTGGCTGGGTGTGTTTAGATCCAAACTTTGGATCCAAAGTTTGCAAAATTCCATCACATTAACCTGTCATACACACACAACTTTTCAGTCACATCATCTCCAATTTCAACCAAAATCCAAACTTTGGATGGAACTAAACGCAGTGACATGTTTAAATTCAAAGTTTGGATCCAAACTTCAGTCCTTTTCAATCACATCAACCTGTCATACACACACAACTTTTCAGTCGCATCATCTCCAATTTCAATCAAAATCCAAACTTTGCGCTGAACTAAACACAGCCTTTGTATAGAAAGCAGTTTGGATTCTCGCAAAATCAAAATCAGTTTAATTTCCCGTTTGTCATGAACAATCAGATTGACATGGCCATTTTGCTATCTTGATAGCAAAGGAATCATCTATGGAGTACTGACTGTCTGTGCTGCAGGCTGAGTGAAGCAGCCGTAGTAGATGTCGGAGACCTTCTTCAGGTCGGCGGCGCTCGCCGTCCACACGTGCCCCGGCGACGCCTCCGGGAGGCCGTCGCCGGCCGCCTCCTCGTACCTCTCCTCCACCTGCGCCGCCTCCCGGAGCTTCCCCTCCCTCCACAGGCTCTTCACCAGCAGCGCCTTGGTGGGCGCGTCGGGGGCGACCCCGGCGCCACGCATTTCGTCGAACAGCTTCAGCGCGAGCGCGGCGCGCTCCTTCTTGCAGTAGGCCTTGATCAGCACGCTGTACATGTACCCGTCGGGCTGCAGCTCGCACTGCCGCACCAGCCCGAGCAGCCGGTGCACGCCCTTGAGCTCGCCGGCGCCGGCGAGGTGCTCCATCAGGCCGGAGAACGTCTGCAGGTCGGGGAGGACGCCCCGCGACATCATCTCCTCGAGGAGCTCCATGGCGTCCGCCGCTCTCCGGCATTTCGCCAGCGTCCGCAGCAGCGACGAGCACAAGAGCGCCAGGTTGGGCCTCGACACGGCGCCGCAGATGGAGTCGGCTTCCCGGAACACCCTGACCGCCGCGTCGGCCTTCTTGGAGAGGCCGTAGAAGTCGACGACCAGCCGCACGGTGGCGAACGGGAGGACGATGCCGTCGGCCCGCACCTTGCCCAGCAGGCGTTCCACCAGCTCGACGTGGCCGGCGCGGGCGAGGATGGCGACCATCCTCGCCACCGTGTGCCGGTCGTGCGCGTAGCCGCCGGGGCGGCACGCCACCCAGCAGAAGAACTCCCACGCCGTCTCCGCCTTCTTGAACGCGCGCAGCAGCTTGCACACCAGCCGCGGCGTCCACACGATCCCGGCCGCCTCCAGCTCGGCCACCTCCCTCGGCTCCCAGCCTTCCAGCGCCCTCGCGAGCTCGCGCGGGTCCAGCCATGGCTTCAGTGTCGCTCTGCCACTTCCCTTGTCACGACCGGCCGCGCCATCGTCGTCCTCCTCCTCCTCGTCGCTATCTCCCTCGCCGTCGACGTCGTCCACGGCGTAACCGATTCTTTCGTTGGGTGAAAGCTCCTCGACGAAATCCTCCGTGCCCTCCGTGTGCCCCGCTTCCCTCATGGCGGCGATGGCGGCCCGCATTTGCGGACCGGGCATGACGCCATCGACGGCGACCATCTCGCGGACGAGCCACCGGAGCTGGTCGAACTTCCCCGCCGACGCGAGCGCCTCGGCGAGCACGTTGTACTGCCGGGTGGTCCGCCGCGCGCGCAGCGACGGGAGGAGGCGGAACACGTCGACCGCCTGGTCCACGAACCCCGCGGAGGCGAGGTGCTCGATGACGACGGTGTAGGTGCGGGCGTTCGGGAGCGCGCCCTCGCGGACCATGGCGCGGAAGGCGCTCACGGCGGCGGCATGGTCGGCGGCGCGGACGTGGAGCCCCATGAGGAGGTTGTGCGCCTCGGCGGGGCGGTGCGGCTTGGCCGGGACGGAGGCGAAGGCGTCGAGCGCGGAGGCGCGGTCGCCCGCGGCGGCGAGGAGGCGGAGGCGCGCGAGAGGCGGCGGGGGCAAGGGGAATGAGGCGAGGTGGGAGCGGAGGTCGGGGAGCGCGGCGAAGGCGGCGAGGCGGGACGCGAGGGCCTGGAAGAGCGGGAGAGGCTGGGGCGGCGGGAGGGCGCGGAAGGTGGAGATCGCCGACGCCGGCGTCGGGGCGGCGCGGATGGCGTGGAGCGCGACGACGGGGTCGTCGGGTGGCGGCGGCGGGGAGGAAGGGGAGCGGAGGCGGAGGCGGAGCGAGTCGATGTGGCGGGCGCGGCGGAGGTAGAGGGCCACGCGGGCGGCGGAAGGCGGCGGGCGGGGCATCGCCGGCGAGCGTGTTCAGGCAGACGAGAGAGCGTGGCGGCGGCGGCGGCAGCGAGGGACGCGGACACTGACCATGTGAAGGAGTGGTATTAGACTTTTAGGCATCCGAGCGTCTCATGCAAAAGAAGAACAAACACAGATGG
The DNA here is from genome assembly GCA_000338895.3 of Oryza meridionalis. Lineage (NCBI taxonomy): Eukaryota > Viridiplantae > Streptophyta > Magnoliopsida > Poales > Poaceae > Oryza > Oryza meridionalis. Next base: position 3,202,929 of record CM002524.2, read on the forward strand.
TTCAGAATTAATTTGTGGACAATTCAAGAATGGAATTGCTAAACCTCTGTCAACAGAAAATCCAACATCAAATCTTGCAAATTTTGGATCACTGGATATGCTTCACGATTCGTGCTCTTCTTCTCCAACTCCGGCGACCACCTCTTCTTCTCCGGCACCGGCGAACCCAAACTCCGGTAAAGGGCCGATGAATTAGGGTCCCGAGGTGGGTGTGGGGTGGGGGTGGGGGTGGGAGGGGGGGAGGGGGAGGGGGAAGAGGGGGGAGTTCGCCGGCTTTAGAGGGATGGCCGTGGAAAGTGGCAGCCCGGCGGTAGGCGGCGGATCGGGCGGGTGGCGAGGCGGCGGCGGCGCCGCCGAAGCCGCGGGGCTAGAGGACGGCGGCGGGCCGGTGTAGGCGGCGGAGGCAAAGCGGAAAGAGTGGTAAGAGGAGGCGGCCGGTGGTGGCGCCCCGCCGCTGGCGACAGGGAAGACGACGGACAGCTCGCCGCCGCCGGCTTGAGGCAAAGGAGAGGAGAGGGAGGGGATGGGGAGGAGAGGGGGCCGGCCGGGGGGGCCTCGCCGGCGCCGTTGACACCCTTCGGCCAGCCGGCGAGGCCGGGCAGCGGCGCGCTGGGGCGGCGTCGGTGGTGGTGGAGGCGGGGGGAAGCGCTGAGGAGCGGCGGCGGTGTGAGGAATCGGGAGAGGAGAGAGGATTTTTAGGGTTTGGTTGCCTGCACGAATCTTAAAGCAATCGGGTGGTCCAAAATTTGTAAGATTTGTGAGGGGGTTTTCTGTCAAATGATCTATAGATAGTCCCATTCAAGAAGTTCAAATTTACAAATGATTATTTATGGGCAGTTCAATTCGTTTATGATGCATAAACTTTACTCCTAAATTTAGACCAATTATGACTTATGAGTAGTCTTGGGTTTACCTAAGAGCAAGACTAATAATATAGCCGACTTATTGGCTATAAGGTTATTTGCAGTCTTCTCTCAGCCCACCTATATAATAGTTAGCTTTTTACAATTAATATAGAACCCACTTGTCTCTCTAACAGAGTTTCTTTGGTTCTTGTGTCCAAGCCGGTTGTAAATTTATAGCCCGCTTCTCCAATTCTCCTCTCTCTCCTCTCTTCTCTCCTACACCTCAGCATTTAGTCAGCTTACAGCCTACTACTATACTTGCTCTAAGCTAAGGTTTGCCTGAAACTCTGAATACATTTCCTGACGCAACTGGTAGTTTCATGATTTCACTGAAAGAATAACAGAACAATACTCCGTTTCCACTCCTGCTCTCCATTGGTAACTGAATGGATCAGGAATGATGATAGTTTAACCATACATGATGATTCAGCTAAAAATGACAATCACCTTAGCTGAAATGCTGAATCGTGTATATTAAGCCAAAGGCTGCTTGCTGAACAAAGCTCATTTACACCAGGAACAAACATCACCCATGTCTGGGAGTGACCATAGTTCAGAATTTGACCATGTCTGGGAGTGGCTTTGCATTACCATCGACAGCAAAATGGCTGAAATAATTACTGTATAGCATGCAAGCATAAATTTCCTAATGTCATCCTACAACTGTCTAGAAGAACAAATTTGTCTTCAATGGTGTTCGTCTTAACAAATTTGTCTTCAATGGTGTTCGTCTTCAACTGTGGGAGGGTCATGAAATGATAAGCTGGTTTGAGCACCATGCCGTTCCTTCATCCCACAGCTTCTTATTGTACATAAACCGCGGGGCTGTAATTTCAAGCGGAACAAGCAGATAACAGTCCATGAGAAATTTAAAATGGCTTAACCATGGAAGAAACAAGCAGCATGGACACGATAAAACTAAAGGAAATGTAGAGTGATTTATCCAGAGAGAGCAGAAAAACCATAGCTAAGTAACTCACCGTGCAATTCTCATCTCGATCCTGATCTGCCCCTCTTCCTCTTTCCGGATGATCTTGTTTGAACTGTCCTGTCTGCCTGTGTGCGGCGAGTCCGTGATCGAGATCGCTTCTCAGAACCGAGGCCAGACTCAGTTTCCTGATCAGGCGCCATGGAATGATGTATATCTTCCCCTTTATCCCTATGTTGCTCTGCCTCTGGTTCAGCTGCAGTTGTTGCAGCAGTCAATGAGCATGGAACCAGATTCACAATGTCGCAAAGTGACGATCCACCAAGTTCCCCAATAACTTCTACACATGTTCTGGTGACTTGGTCAACAAAAGCACGGCATTCGCCTCTAGAGCAACCTTTTTGAGAAGCTGCCTCCTTCGCAAGGATAGTGAGTTTGTCGGTCTGGGGCAAACGATGGGAATTTCAGAGATATGTCAAAGTATCCTTACTATGATAAAAGAAGCTAGTGGTGGTGGCGAATCTATCATCCAAACATCATCACCATAGATACATGCATACATGTTCTTGTTAGTTGGAAAATCTTCACAAAATAATTATGTAATCCATGCATGCGGTTTGCAACAGAATTATTTAGTGATTCATATTCAATTGAAAATTATAAGCAGCCTTTGAAGTTCAGAATTTGTGATATACTTGTTCTAGATCAATGCAACGCATGGGTATTTGGCTAGTAAATACAGTATCAAAAGAAGGTAACCTGAATGAAGCTCACACGATCACACCTGCATGGTAGTAGCATGATTTATTTTACAAGTAGGATGTCTTACCACTGAGTGGATCAAATGAGCCCTGGGGGTGTAACGAAGCTGAGAAGCACGAAAATGATCTTCGGAATCAGCAATTGCACTCCCACCGGATGCCCCACCCTTGTGACCATTACTTATCCTCTTCGGTGTGCACAGGCGAATACGTGTTGATCTTCTGTACCACCGCAAATAATCCATATAACTGCTGTGGTCATATGGCTGGTCTTCCATGACAACATCTTGCTCCTTTGCTTCCCACATATCCACAAAAGACTTGTGCTTCTGTGCCCAGTCATTATGAACTCTTCCACGACGGCACCTGCAAAACATTGGAAAATTTTATGATTCGGCTACCGGTAGATGATACTATAATTTACCAGGACACACAGTCATGTACAAGAAATAATAAGAAAAGAAAACAGCAAAGTTCTGTTTTGAAGATACCAGTGAAGTTCCGCACTAGTGTCCCGTAATGGTGGCGGCCACACCTGATGGAGGCCAAATTGTCGCATTACTCTCTCAGGCATGTAGATCTCCACCATAAAGAAGTAAAGAAGAGGTGCTCGGGTTAGCCACAAATGAGAATCCTGGGTACATATAGGGGCTAGCTGTAGTTCCTTCATCCGTTCCTCCCTATATGGACACCAAACAACCTGATCATCTGTTAGCAAGTCAAACTCATTTGTGAAGTGCTCATAGCAACGTGCGGGAGCTGCTCGACGGGCGCACACCCCCACAACCCATCGTAAACCAACTGTGGGTCTATCCCTCTCATCCTCTAGCTCCTTCACATTTGGGTATTTTAGCTTCACCAGGTCTGGCCTGCCAATTGGAAAATGCTCCCATGACCAAAATTGAAGGAGCAAAAGACAACCAGTCAGATTACTTCCATCTGACTGCCTCCTGCAAGCATCACACATTGCCCTGTAGAGATATGCCAGAGTAGCAGAACCCCAACTGTATGAACCAATATTCTCAAGATCAGCAATCAGTGGAAAGGGATAGAAGGTATACAAATCACCAGAGGCATCAGGAAACAACAGACCACTAATCAGGCTAAGGATGTATGCCCTGGCATGCTGCTTGATGGTCTCCCCGTCAGCATCTTCTGGACAATTGTTGAACTCAGCTCTGACCCATGAAACCCTCAATCCAGGACGTGGCCTATCCGGTGGAGGAGCCTTCCCAAGGTATCGCTCAACCAATTCATTCTGGGGCTCTGTTGGGTTTACAGTGACAGCATGGCCAGCGATTGGCAATCCAAGAATCATTGCAACATCCTGTAGTGTGATTGTGATCTCACCACAAGGCATGTGAAAAGTGTGAGTTTCAGGTCTCCACCTATCAACTAGTGCAGAGACGAGTGCCCGATCAATGGAGGGCAGACCAGCCCTACAAATGTTTGCCAGTCCCATAAGCCCAGCTGGCCTAAGGTAACGCTCATACCTCTTGTCAAAGCGAAGAGGTTCACGGGTACGAGGGTTGAGCTCAGTCAAATGCTGTACCAAACATTGGAAATTGCAAATCAACGGTTTGTTACACGACAAAAGATTGTAATATAAATGCTATAGGTACTCTTTGATCTACCTGGCCTGATGCTAAAGCACGAGCCCGATGATCAGCATCATACTGCCCAATTAAATCATAGGAAGTGGTATCAACTGCTTCTGAAGCTCCATTCTGATCTGGACAACCATCATCAGAGAAGGTCCTGGTGCTCTTTCTTGGTTTTCGTTGCCGTATGTTCTGAGGGTGTCCATTTAGTGGACTTACATTCACCGTTGAAGGGATAACAAACGACATGTCCTGTTCTGGATTCTGCGGTTGGCCATTTTGATGTTGTGCATAAAGCGGTTCGATAGCCATTAGTGTTCTCTCTGAGGATATGCCCTCTGTCAAGGAACGAATTTCTGCTTGAACAAAAATCTCCAGGCAGTTCCACTCTGTCCCATTGAAAACAGCTTTCACATAGCTACTCCACGACATATCATCATCGATAGGCACCATGATGAAGTGCCGATGAGCACCCCCACCAACGTTCAACCTTCCCTGCGCACGAATGCTGTGCGTCGTAGGCACCCACCCGAGCTTCTTGTACACGGCATCAATCAGTTCATCGAATGCAGGCTTTGCCTTGAACCATAAACCCTCCTCGGCGAGGTTGCCGAACTCCACCCCGTTAGGACCCTTCACCAGCTCCCCACCACTGTAAACTCGCACAAATCTGTCCATCTCTGCAGCCAAACATGAATGCACCCCAATTCAAGATCAGCTCAAAGCCTCAAATCCAGTTTCAGTAATCTATAACATGAACAACGAATCCATGATGTATGAGCATACGAACAAGTTCTTGTTAAACGAATATGAAACACTAGATAACAAAATCAACCCAAGTTATCCACCCAACTGAGGTACAATACCAACTAGAGAGTACCCAAGAAATGCTCTTACAAGTACTAGTATCCTAGGAACTGCAACATGTCAATTCTCAAATGCTCAAACCTAGTTTTAAACCCACTCTAGACTACACCATTCGCAATGAAAAAAAAAAGGTAATAGTGACAAATAGCTTAGCTAAAAATTTCCTCTCGATGCTCACTGGCGGCGCGGGGGGGCATCACCTAATACTGAACTGGTGGAACAAAGGTAGTAGATGAACTGTTCATCCAAATGGATCTTATCTCCGCGACCGCGAGCGTGACGGAGGCTTCGGGAGGGGAGGGGAGGAAGAGGGCGGCGTTGCTGCGGGGAGGGAGTGCAGCGGGGCTTACCGCGGCGGTGGCGGCGCCGAAGGAATCCGCGGCGGCAGCGGCGTCGCGGGGTGGCGCGGCGGCGAGTGGGGGACGCGGCTTTTCTCTTTTTCACCTGGGTTTTGTTTGGGGGAAGAGACGGAGTCGTGGTTAGCGTTTTTTTCCCTCTTTCGTTCGGCGCACGCAGACGCAGGGAGCGCTTGCTTTCCTAGCGTTCCGTATCCACGCTGGGTTGCTCAGCGTTTTGCCAGATGGAAAAGACATCACTTGAGTTGAGTGTTGAGTGTACGACAATATTGCTAGTAGAAATCACTAGTAGAAATGTATTTCCCATAAAAAAATCAACCTATTATTAAATAGTACACAACAAATCTGTACAAGACATGTTCTAATATAACGAATATAGAGAAAATGTACTATCCAATACTAGATTGGTTTTCTGTGGGACATAAGAAGTAGAATGCTAGTGCAAAGTATACAGCTGTGAAAATTCCCAAATGATCGAGTATCGTTTTCGTAAAAAGTATTTTCATTTTCAACTGCTCTTGATTTTAATCATATTTTTTTCCATTTCCATCAACACAATATTAAAGTCGTTACAAAAATAACTAAACTGTCAAATACAAGAAATTCATGAGCAATCCATAACCTCAGTAGAAATGATATTGTTTTTGTCCATTTTCATTTCCTTTTAGTTAATTAATTCATGTTCATTCATGTCACACTTTCAAAAATATATATTTGTTCAAAAACTATTTTATCAGCTATTTTTTTAAAAAAATATACAGTGCAGATGATATCTTATTTAACTTTATAATATATCATATTTAATTAATCCATGTATTAATTTATCAGTTAATCAACTGATAAGCTGAACAGAACAGAGCATTGGCTTCTACGATGTAACTGAACAAAAAAATAATAGCATAATACTTTATACTTCTATTTTTGTCGGTGATAAAGCCTTGGCTACGCTCGTTTACAGCGGATAGACATAAGAAATACCGCATGAGCAGCTTTCCAAACGGTTAATTATTTTAAAAATCTCTATAGAAAAATTGTTTAAAGAATCATATTAATTTATTTTTAAAATTTAAAATAATTTATACTTAATTAATCGTCTTGTTTTATGTAACTTTTTAATCTTCTTATTTTTTTTCCTTCTCTCAAACAGGGAAGAAAACTATAGAAAAAATTCGTTCTTTTTCTAGGCTGGCTAATTTTCTTGCACAATTTTACGTGGTGTTAGATTTTAAAAATAGAATTAAATTTGATATACAACACTTAGTTTTGTTATCATAAAACGATTATCTTTTATATACAACTAGTTTTGGTTTATATTTTATATATACAATTATATGGATGAATCTCCATCCTTATGGTTTAGACCCACCATGATCTAATATTTTTTTTTCTTTTTATCTAATAAATATAGTAATTTCTAGGCATTTAAAGCAAACATGATGTCTTGTTTTTCACCTCTTTTATAACAATGCAGTAGATTAAGTTCTAAAAAAAAATTGGTTGTGGCTCATAAGCCACTATTCAAAGAACCATGATCGCTTTTGCTTGCTCATATACAAGTTACATGGATTTAGAACCATTTTATTGCCGAGGGAAATACATTCCGCGCAAAAGACTCGCCGGCCATCAGCACATCACCACCATGCATCGCCTCAGAAAGGAAAAGAATCAGACAGGAAAAGTACAATGTTGATGCATGCAGGACTTCCCAAGTTTGTATCATGGTGTATTAGAAGAAGAAGAAAAAAAAAGTTCTAATTCGCTAAATGCAAGCTATGATTTTTCTGACGGAATTCCGGCTATTCGGGGAAAATTCTCCTTCCTCGCTCCACGACTTGCTCTAGGTCAGCAAACCATGATTTAAGCAACGATTTCTCCTTAGCGATGCTCTCCAGTTTGTATTTCAGATCTTCAATGGCCTGATTCAATGCAAGAATCTCAGCCTCGTGTCTGAACTTCTCCTCTGAAAGCTTCTCGGTAGCATGTGACAGTTCTTGGTTGTACTTTTCAGCTTCAGAATTTGCTTCCTCCAGCTGCTTAAACTTGTTCTCAACAAGTAATTTCTCCTCAGAAACTTCTTCAAGTTTGATCCTGATGCTTTCAATCGTTTCTTGCAGCTCAGCTGTCACCGAACTGTTGCTCGACTTCTCTTGCAGCAACTTCTCAGAAGCATCAGCAAGTTCTTTCCTGCACTTGTCAATTTCAGCATCACTACGAGAGAGCTTCTCTTCAAATTGCTGTCTATCTGAAGCAATTTCTTCCTTCAGATTGACAATTTCAGCCTCCAGTTTCTTGTTCTGTCCCAACAGCCTAGAGTGCTCTTCCGACAAAACTTCAAGGCTGTTTTTGAGACTGTTAATCTTCTCTTGTGAAGACTGTAGCTTCTCATTTATTGCACTTTGATCAGCACCGTTTCCATTTTCTTTAGAATCACAATGGCACCTCAAGCTCTTCTCTTCCAGAACCTCAAGTTTTTCATTTGCGTCGTGCAGTTTCTGGTTCACGGTGTTGAGCTCATCCTCAAGCTCAAGAACTCTCTGGTGCAATGTGTAGGCAATGCCATCATCCTCACCATCTTCAGACTTTGCATCAGATTCTGACTGTGAAGCCAAATCCTCAGGCTCCTTCCTTGAGGCCGGTGAGGGTGAGCCATTGCTCTTGTTGGACAGGAAGACATCGAAACCGGCGGCTCTTGGGCTCTGCTCCCTTGTCCATGACTTATGTGGTTCAGGAGATGGTGAGGGTGACCTCTGCAGCTCAGAGTCTGAACCTGCCAAGGATCCCTGATACTGCAGCCTTGTAGGGATGTTCTTGCGCAATTCACCAGTGACATTGTCGTATCGCTCAGCTAGAGCACGGTACATCCGGTAGAAATTTTCGACATGGGTGATGAGCATTGGACGCCTCTGGTAGTACATCTGCGCTTTCTTCGCGAAGGAATCACCATCCTCCTCAATAAGCTGCAGCATTTCCTTCACTTGCTTGTCCATTTCTGCAAAAAAAAAAAAAAAAAAAAAAAAAAAAATGGTTCAGGGAGAGTTAGATAAGGCTACAGTATATATGAACAACAGTAACAACGTACAGAATAGCAGAAAGTGTAAGGAAAATATCAGCAGTGTTACTTTTACTTCACTGACAGTTTATACTAAAGAAAATATGTGTCATTTCAGTTACTTCTCTATGGAAGCACGGATATACGAACACTGAACAATCAAGAATGTCTACTACATCTCTAGTTATATTCATGAATCCATTTACTCAACTACCCCATCCTGCTCATTAGTTTGATGTACAATCAGTTAATGCTACAGTACCATTGGATACCATGAGTGCGTCAAGAGCATTTGACTTAAGTAAATAAGTAAATAGATGATGTACTTCCACTGGTTTATTGCTCATTTATGTTCATCTCAGTGCAGTAAACATTGGTAAATGGTACTGTACATGGACATGCATTGATATGAGTAGCATCTCCACAAAAAAAATGCATGACAGTAGGAGTACTAAGACAATGCAATCTCATTATTTTCCCTGTAAAAGTTTCAGCTCACCTTCAAGATTTTCTGCAAGCCATTTAGAGTTCTTAGGGCTAATGTGGCTGTCCCACCACCACGAGTGGCGCTTCTTGGTAGGGTTCCTCTCCAAAGGTGGCTTCATTGTTCAGGTATCTTCAAAACTATAAATGTAACAGATTCAAGCAACCAATTGAACAAAGGAAATGTGCAAGGTCAGTGATGATAACTAAATCAATCATAAACATCATGACAAAGATATGAATACAGTGTACTACAGGATAAAATCGACCTGAAACATTCTAAACCAAAAAGAAAAAAAATAGGCATGTAAGTGAAACAAAGCCAGCAGCCTCTTAACTCTTTAGAAGGTACCTAGTCCTTGTTGGTTGGAAAATCAAATGCTTTTCATTATAACAAAAGCACCGATCGGTTAGCTCTAATATCAAGTACTCAAGTGGTACAAGATCAGAGAATTATTGAGGAAATTCTGTGTTAAGATGATACTATCTCCTCATGTTATCATGGTGAGAAACAGATGACTAAATCTCAGACATGATACAACTAGGAGGGAATTACATCAAGTCAGATCATCAGGTAATGCATTGAGTTCTTCTATGTACAACAGGAAACCAGCACAGTTGCTCATTTGGACGATATAGTATAATGAAAGAGTTGATTTCTTTTTTAGCAATTCACAAATACTCAATCAGCAGAAAAGCATCCTGCTGTTTAATGAAGGAATAAGCATATGACTACATGTAGTGCTGCATTCAGAATGAAACGCTGGTGGCAATCAAACCAATACCAAAAGATAGTAAAATCCCTGCAGAAACGCTGCGAGATCTTGGAAACAGCCATTTATTGCCAAACAAGAACTGAATACATCAAGAAACTGAAGGATACTACACAAAGCAAAAACAGATTCTTCTACATAAGCAAGCAACATCAATCAATAGCATAATCTTACCTGGGAAACAGGGGCTCTTTCAGAACCGGAGGTGAGGATCCTGCACCAAAGATCTCAGCTTTTGTTCATGACGAAGACGAAATCTGACCATTCAAAACACCATACAAAGGCAGGAAGAAGAAGAACAGGTCAAGAACATGTAGCTGGATTGGTGCTTCCCGGTCAAAGCTTGAAGCAAACGCGTAGGAGAGTAACAGAGAGATTCGGAAACATGCAAGGCACGAGACGACGGTGATAGCAGAGATGACTACTGCCCACCTACTCCTACTACTATGTGTATTACTACTCGAAGGATCCAAGATCTACTCCTGCTTTTAAAGAAGAAAACTTGAAGCAGAGGGAGAGAGAATGTATGAACCTTTTTGTTCACACATGGGGAAGAAAGTACGGTGTATTGTTACCATTCTCTCCAAAATAAAAAAGGAAAACGAGAGATAAAAGCAAAAGGATGGAAACAAAATTGACAAGAAATAAATAGTGGCACATGGTGTCACCAGCCATGTGTGATGTGTTGTAGTACTACTCAAGATTTCCATTTGTTTTTAATTTTCTTAAAAGGAAAAAAATGGACAGCATGGTTGCTGGAGATGGGTTGTGTGTGAACCATGCATTGAATTCTTACCATGGAAATTAATTAATGCTTGCATAAGTAGGAGAAGGAGAATAAATTACAAAACTAAGGGGTAAAAAAAGAACAGAATTTTCTAGTAAAGAATAGAAAAATAACACGAGATCGATGAGAAAACAATGAGTGGGGCTGTTGCTTAATGATACCTTCTGAAAAAATTTCCATCATCAGAGTTTACAGACAAGATGTTAACATACAAACAAAAGAAGCAAGACCTGCAAATTCCAAAATATTCTGTCAGAAGGATAACACAAAAAACCAGTAGCCATATGTGTTCTTATATAGATTGTAGCATCCACGGGAAGAACCATACGCAAAGCTCTACCGTTGGATCTCTAGTCTGGACGGCTGATGCGTGCAGCTCCGAAGCAAGATGAAACTGCAGGAAGAGAAAGTAAGCAAGTGTTAAATAGGCATCAATGAGGGAGACTTAATTACCCAACTAAATAGGCAAAAAACTGAAGCATGAATTCTGAATGAAACGTGTAACTGAGTTCAGTTCAGGCAAACAGTGGCTGTAAAAGGGCTTCACCATGTGATGTTTCTGAATCCCTGATCCCTATAGTATTAAAGAAATGACCATCTGATACGACCGAAGGATTCATATGATTTAATACTCAGATCTTTGCACACATCTCCTTGTATTTTAGTAGCTGTGCTGTCTGCTTGTATACACACAAGGAGTACAGTATGAAGTGCATCAGCGGCCGTGACAATATTTGCCATGTTTCTCCACTAGTAAGGATCTTTTTGCAAGATTCAAGAGTTTTTTGAACTAATCCAGGAGCGAATTGTGGAGAAAAGGTAGGGCCAGCTCGAGGCATGGGCAGGTCAGAGACATTGCAACCTGCCAACCTCCCATTATTTCTGCCGTAATCTCTGAAAGTCTGAAACTGAAAGTGTTGTTGGGTTGCTGCTAGTCATGCATGCTTCCCTACGCAGACACCTTCTCAGGCTTCAGGCTCAATAAAAGTGAAAGTCCAAGTTGCACAGTTGGGTTTGGGATGTTGCAAATTTGGGAGTAAAGATTTGCTGGTTGTTTGTTACAGCAATAGAGAAACATATGTAAGAATACTGCACATTACATCTCCACTTCACTACTTCAGAGAGAAGAAAAATTAGGGTGTTCAAGCAGTAGGATGACATGGTGTGAATTTCGGAATTTGATCGTGGAATTGTGGACTATACTAATGACCATGATAGTATTTGATCATATTTGAACAAATAATAGAACATAATTCGAAATTTTTAGTTTGGTCACTAAAGTAAATGTAGAAATCCAGCTTAGTTACATAAAACCTGAAGCCTGAATCATCCATCGTTTCAAGTCAACAACGCAGTGCTTATCAGCATTAATTAGTAAGCTAATCAATACATGAGCGACTAGACTTGCACGCGAAGGTAGGAGACGCACACAAAGGGTGGCTGAGAATCGGCGGCGCTCCGGCGAGCGGCGGCGGCGGCGGCGAGGACAGACGTGGGAAGCCGACGAGTGGGTCCTTCACCACCTGACCCCCACACGTGGGGGTAAAACGTCGCCGGCGGCCGGAGGAGAGCCTCATTCATGGCGGGTCGTGGCCTCCCAGGACGGAGAAGGCGGCGGCGACGAGAGCGGCGGCGCTCCGGCGGACGGCGGCGCAGAGGCGATGCCCTTGTGACGGAGAGAGAGACTTACAGGTGGGGCCCACTAGGCCGGTGACCCCACATGTCATCGAGGTGTAATTTTGCATAAAAGGCCCCATATTGGTAGCAACCGTTGCCAACCGTTGGATCGCTATCATTGGTAGCGATCCGAATCTCGGACCTGTATTGACCGTTGGATCTACACGTGCGGTTAGGATCGAGTTGAAGAGCGTGGCTGCCTGGGTATATTTTTCACATAGGCCCCTCCTATACTGTCCTATTTGTGTCAGAAGAATCTCACAGATTCATCACCGCAAAAATGCAAAGAGACAGATCATTTTTCTCGACATGCTCACAGCAGAATTCGACAGATACATTACCAAAAAAAAGAAAAATTTTGTTCGTACTCGATTACAATACACGCACCATAGGGTATTGGCATTTGAATGAACTACATCATAGCACCAGAAAAGGGGAGGGAGATGCAATTCTGCATTGCATTGACAGGTTCTTTGATGCAATTTTGCATTCCATTGCCAAGATTGGTTTTAGAAATTCTCACTCATGTGGCCATCACCAATGGCCTCTTGTGGTGTCCCTGCAGGAGCTGCCTGAGCTGCTGGTACCCATGGCGGTAGTGCTCGAGCGAGAAGCAGAGCTGCCTGATCGCCTCTCGCTTCCCCTCCGCGCCATCAGAGACCATCAGCTTCTGCTTCTCCACCTCTTCCTCGAGCTCGATCACCCGAGCTCGCAGCTCCGACACCGCCTTCGTCGCGGCATCTGCTTCTGCAATCAGCTTGGCATGCTCCAGGTGAAGCTGGTGCAGGTGGCTGTCCATCTCCCTGATCTTCTCATCACGAGCTGTGACATCGGTCAGTAGACTGGACACCTTGTCATCGACTGCAGCTTTCTCTGAAGAAAGGAGTTCAAGCTTTGTTTTGAGATCGGCGATGGCTTGATTCAGATCGGAGATCTGCTTCTCACTGCTAATGGATGCTTCTGATTTCTCGGCGTGAAGTTGCTGGAGCTGTAACTCTGTGGATGTAATCTTGCCTTCAAGAGAAGCATTGGCTTCTTTCAGTTTTTGGATCTCGGCACCAAGTGACGATTTCTCCTGCGAGAATTCTTCCAAATTACAGGTGATTGCTTGTTCCAGATCCTTGATACGGCTCTCCAGCTGTGATTTCTCTTCCAGAGCTCTTCCTAGGTCAGCTTTCAGATTGTTGATTGTAGTTTGTAGTTCTGCAACCTCAGTCCTTGAACCCTCCAGCTCCTTACGAACTTGTTCAAATTCGATAGCACGTTCTTCAAGCATCTTCTTCTCATTTGAATCATTGTCCAGCCTTCTTTGCAGATCCTTGATTATTTCTTGGAGTTTCATAATCTCTGCTGATGAATCATCTAGGCTGCGAGATGCTTGTTCAAGTTCCTTAACCTGGGCCTCGAGCTGCAATTTCTCTTGTGACATTTTTGCTAGATCACCTTCGAAATTCTTGACGACATCTTGGAGCTTTAGTATTTCTGTTTCAAGAGTAGATTTATCGTGGGAATACTTCTCATGAACTTGTTCAAGCTCCTTCTTGCACTTCTCTATTTCATGGTCGCGATGAGCTAGTTGGCTTTCAAGATCCTTCTGAAGACTGTTGATTTCTGAGTGCGAATCCTTCAACTTCTCCTCAAGTTTTTCACATTGGCAGTGTGTACTCTTTTCCTCAAGTGCCTCAAGTTTTTCCCTTGCTTCCTGAAGCTCATCTTCTAGCTCAGCAATTCGTTCATTCAGTGCAAAAGGACTTCCATCACCGTTTTCTTCTCTCGATTCGTCAACCTCAGAATCAGATTCTGAAGAAGATGATGATGATCCATAGCTGCCCTTCTTGGAAACGTCTGAGCTTCCACCAGAACCAAGGAAGACATCAAAGCCAGCTGCTCTTGGTTTACGCTTCTGTTTTGGTGTTTTCTCTTCCGAGTCAGGCTTAGGAGTTGGGGGAGCAGACTGTGTCTCAGAATCAGATTCAGATATGCTAAGAGAGCCTTGTGACTGGAGTGACGATGGGATATTCTTGCGCAATTCCCCAGTCACATTGTCATAACGCTCGGCAAGAGCACGATACATGCGGTAGAAGTTCTCAACTTGAGTTACAAGCAAAGGCCGCCGTTCGAAATACATCTCGGCCTTCTTTGCAAAAGAATCACCTTCATCCTCGATGAGCTTCAGCATATCTTTAACTTGCTTATCCATCTCTGTTTGTTGAGAAAAATGTTATAGTAAGAATCAGTTGTGCTATGCATAGTTGTTTTGCAGGATGAAATATTAGTGAACCACATAAATAAGGTCCTAAATATTGCTACTTCTGGCAAATAATAAAGAATCACTAGTACATCCTGCATTCCCGAAACAAGAGGCTTTACCTTCTAGGTTCTCGGCTAACCATTTGGAGTTCTTGGGACTAATATGGCTGTCCCACCACCATGAATGGGACTTCCTTGTTGGCATCCTTTGCATGCGCTTCATCTTGACCAAAAATAAGATGATTCCTCAAATGCAGCCCTAATCATGATGGAGGCAAAAATGAGAAGGCGATAGATACATGTGAAGTTTGATGATGTCGAGTAATCTGCAACTAAGAAATAAATATTTTCTAGGCAGTTCTGTGGAAGGAAAATGTTAGGACTAGAACCAGTGTAGTTATGCACATAAAACAGCTTAAAAGTGTAACACAGTACTAACAACCAGTGTAATTCTTCCATTGCTTAAGTGCCTATGTAAGGGAAGCATGGCTTCCACTTCTCAAGGGGACAAGGAAAGGGACTAGGCATGTCAACCTCCATAATGCAGGGAACCAGGGACCAGAACATCAATTGGCTACCAAAAAGAGGTGCAAACAGCAAACTGCTATATAATTCATGAATGTCTTATCAGCTAATCAGCACTGACAGAGCAAAATATTGATAAGCATCAGCTATCTAAGGGAGAAGCTGATGAGAAGGTCTGGAAGTAAAATATAAACCTATCAAACAGAAAAGGGATCCCTGCATTCTTGAATAGTACCTTATCTTCTCTCACACAAAGCTATAACTACACAATGTTTACCACAAAAAAGTTTGTCTGGAAACTGGAAATATCATTAACCCGAACATAGGCAAGCATTTATCCCAAAATAGATAGATACAGAGTAGGAAAGCCCAGAAATAAACTTTAAAAGAAAAATGCTTCTAACGACAAACTTAACAAATATGGGCAGAAGGAAAAAAAATGTGCACTGTGAAACATGACAACTAACAACAACGAAGTTGATCAGATACTACAGGATTCAATATTAGTTGGAAAACATGGAACAAAAATGGCTAGGACTTGGTTATCACAGAGCACAACGCTAAACATGTGTCAACTACCACTCCATTGTTAGGTCCAAAAAACAAATAAACTTAAGCCCAACCCAGGGCAGCAATTATGTTCTGCCCCCACATAGATAGAAGAGGTAGCAGATTCAAGCTGAAACATTGCAATTCGGATATGTTCTTGTCAAGGTCTATCCACTCAATAAATGAGTGGTTGATTAGAAAATAAAAATGATTGTGACCCACAAAAAACATGGCTTTGGTTACACGGTTACACCTACATGGACACATGCAGCCAGGCACAGAGCCAGGAGAGTAATGGCCATTCGACTAGTCTGACCAGAACATTTCAATGTCAACTGCATTTTTCAAATCATGCCAACAAATAAACCTATATCTGAGATCTCAGATAATTGTATCATATACCTTCAGAGGAAATCTTGCCATCCATGTGAATATGGATAGAATTAATGAACACAGCTAGGCATGCATATGAAGCAATCTTACAAATAATTTGTCATGCTCTCTGGCAGCTAGCAAGTGGACCCAGACAAACAGAGAAAATATCAGAAGTTGTTCCAAATAATTTGGGGGCCAATTTCCATTCATATTAACTACTTCTCGGAACCAATGATGGTAAGAGTTTATAACAGTAAAATAATCTAAAACTATAGAAGCTCCCTAATCCAAACAGTTGTCAACAGGCACATGCACCAACTAAGATGGTCACTGATATGCATGTTCTTGGACCAACCTGAAATATTTTTTTTTCATTCGATCAGCTGATCTCTTCTAGGAAAACTCTTTGAGAAATTGAGACCATGGACGCAGGACACCTACACACACCAAGTTCAAAGGGGCCTTTAGGGGGAAATGACCACAGACCAAGTACAACTACGCTTGAATCAATTAGCTTCGGGCGCTTTCTAATGGTGGCAATTCAGAAACTTAAAGTAATTCATGTGTGTGAAAAAACATGTAAACAAAAGCATATACTATCAAATAGTATTTTATCATGGTCAATTAAAAAGAATGTTAAAAAAAGTCAATTTAAGCTGGAAAAAGGGTCCTTTTCTTTCAGCGTCATGAGCTCAGAAATCATAACCACACCAAAAGTTTGAAATCATTATCAAGATTTTTTTTCTTCTTCTCCTGGGTACCCTCACACCACGGAAATGAGTGAACATTAAGCAACAACAGAACATGAAACATGTGGGAAGAAAACAACAACAAGAACACCACACTTAAATGCCGTTTTGACCTGCTACAAAGACAAGGCACAGATCAGAAGCATAACCTTGCGATAGAAACAAAAGGTATTCCTTCAAAATTCTCTTCTTTTTTCCCTTTTTTGAAATATCGTGTTCAACACAAAACCACTTCTTCTTGTCCCCAAGAAAAAAAAAGAAAACTAACAACAAAATCACACTCCTCGCCCATTTTGAGCATCGACGAAGAGTGCGCACAAACGATTGAACACCCAAAGTAGTCAACGCAGAATCCTTTCTGTTCTTGAAGCGTATAACGTCTCAGGGCCAAGAACACCATCCAGAAAAAGAAAACAAAAAAAAAAAAAACTCCAGTCCCTCGGCGAGAGAGCCGCGGAATTAATCGCGGCAGAAACACGCTTGAAAATCCTAAATCGCAATACAGCGCCAGGAAACAAGCAAGCAAGGGCTGGAGAAGGAGGAGATTACCGGAGAGAGCGAGATCGAGGCAATCCTTCTTCCTTCCTTCCCACACCTGAAGAAGGAGAGGAGATCAAAACGGCCTTAATAAAACCAGTTTAGTGTCCTCGGTGAGAGAGAGAGAGAGAGAGAGTGGAGCGCGCTGTTATTAAAGAGGAGGAGATGGTTGTGAGTGAAATGACGAGGTTGCCCTCGGTGGGGTAGATGGCGTGACCGCTGGTGAAACGAGGCGCGGCGACGATGAGCTGTGCACGCGTTTAGGCGACGGGGGATTACGGATTAGTAACAAAATTAAGGGGGTTGTTTAGATAGGGGTGTAAAGTTTTAACGGTTACATCCAATATTATATAGTGTGTCGTATGAGGGGTTTGGACACTAATAAAAAACTAATTTATAAAATCTGTTAGTAAACTGTGAGATGAATTTATTAAGTCTAATTAATCCGTTATTAGTAAATATTTACTGTAGCACCACATTGTCAAATCATGGAGCAATTACACTCAAAAGATTCGTCTCGCAAATTAGTCACAATCTGCGTAATTAGTTATTTTTATACTATATTTAATACTTCATGTAGATGTTCGCCTGGTTTAGTTTCTATTTTTTTTTCCAAAAACGTCACATCGAATCATTGGACACATACATGGAGCATTAAATATAGATAAAAACAAAAACTAATTACACAGTTTACATGGAAATCATGAGACGAATCTTTTGAGCCTAATTAGTCCATGATTAGCCATAAAATACTACAGTTACCTACATGTGCTAATGACGGCTTAATTAGGCTCAAAAGATTCGTCTCGCGGTTTCCAGGCGAGTTATGAAATTAGTTTTTTCATTCGTATCTAAAAATCCCTTCCGACATCCGGTAAAACATCCGATGTGATATCAAAAAAATTTTCATTTCGCGAGCTAAACAGGGTCTAATCCGCGGAATGGGGGGATTAGGAGTTAATCAATTCGAGGGGTGGTGGCCACCTGACAGAGGAGTGGGACCCACACGGCACGGCCAGCCAAAGGGGCCCACCGGCAGAGGCTGAGGGGAAGAAGTTTTGATGTTTTCCATGTGTTTCTGTTATGAATTTCAGGTCTTGTTCGGTTTACTGAAAAGAAAAATAAAAGGTTTAGATTCCTATAAAAAAATCGTTGCATTCATAAGAATTAATTTGTGTATGTACCATTTGGTTTGTAATAAGGGTGAAGTACAAGAAAACCAAAAGAAATTCTTCTTTCCAACCAATTTGTAGAGGGTGAGATAATAGGAAGGGCCCCTTTGATTTGAAGGAAAAATATAGGAATTTTGGAGGATTTCAATCCTATAGAAAAATTTCCTATGAATCCTTTTGAAATAAAGGATTGGATTCTATCCAATCCTATAAAAATTCCTATGGAATGGACAAACCTATAGAGATTTTGGAAGAAATTTAGCAAGAGTTTTAATCTCTTGGTAACTTTTTTTAAGTCTATTTCTATCATCCAATTCTTGTGTTTTTCATGCGGTTCAATCAAATGGTCATTCCTATATTTATCGTGTGTTGTACAATTCTCTGTTTTACTCTTACATTCCTATAAAATATTGCGTTTTTTCTATTCCTACATTTTCTCAATCATGCGATTCAAAGTAGCCGAAATTTTGTATTCGATTAAACCTCTTGTAAAAAAAACCTATATGAATTGAATTGTACAGGTATTTCTATGCCTTTACCTTTCCTTTTTCTATAATTGTAATTCCTAAAAACCGAACAACCCCTCAGCTGGGTTCACCCAATATTCCCATCATCACATGCATTTGTATGCTCAAACCTGCAGTACTGTGTATTTCATAGTATGCTCAATTTTTTTATGCTCTAATATTATTTTTCATTGGCTCCACATGATGTGTATTAGTGTATAGTAGTATTTGACTAAGCAAAATTGAAGCCATCTGCATGCAGCACGCGGAGCAAACAGCTCACATCAACCACCACCCCTGATGCTTCACAACTCATCACGTTTTAATTTCAACTGTTTAAATGCATG
Organism: Oryza meridionalis; assembly: GCA_000338895.3. NCBI lineage: Eukaryota > Viridiplantae > Streptophyta > Magnoliopsida > Poales > Poaceae > Oryza > Oryza meridionalis. The sequence goes on from CM002524.2 coordinate 3,222,126, forward strand.
ATAGGAGGGTGGCCTACCAACAAATTGACAGATTATTGAATTCCAACAAGATAAGAAGATACGGCTCGAGCGTACACATGGGCGTTTAGTGTCCTAAATCGCTTATTGACACACTATTTTTCTTTTACAGAGTAGGAGTCTTCCTTATTGTTTGCATTAGGCAGTTCTTGGGAGTTGGGAGGACGGAGGGAGTATAGGAGCTGGTAAGGGTATAAGCCAGCTGTAAACATATTTTAAGAAGATAAATAAGGAGAGAGAATGATAGCGAGCTACAGACTTATAGTCAGCTGTAGCACGGACTTCAAAACGCATTGTGTGTATGATAGGGGGACCAGGTATTAATAGTATAGTATGTAACTATTGTATGAATGAGCAATTAGATTAGCTATAAATAAATTGGAGTTAGCAGTTGGCTACTATTAACTTTTGCTCTAAAGAGACGGGAGGAAGAAGTATTAACTATCAGAGCAAGGCTAATAAATAGCCGACCTGTTAGCTATAAGGTTCTTTTTAGCCTTCTCTCAGCCTACCCATATAATAGTTAGCTCATTGTAATTAATACATGGCCCACTTATCTCTCTCACATAGTTTCTTGATTTCTGTGTTCAAGCCGTCTGTAAGTTTACAGCCCGCTTTTTCTCTCTCCTCTCTTCTCTCTTTCATCTATTTAGTCGGCTTATAGTCCTTGCTCTCAGTATTAGAAAGCGCACGCGAAGCTTGTGGCGCTTAAACGAAGGAATGGAATACGGAAGGGAAGGAGACATGCGCGCCATGCAGTAGATGACAAAAAGACTGGGAGAAGCAATTAATTACTAGTAATTAACATCACCAGCAGCAAAGCTGAGGGCAGTTTGGGAAATTCACCTTTGCTGGACACTGAGAGACCTGTTGGGCCGGGTACATACATACACGCACGCGGGCCCAGGTCGTCCTCTGTGTTGAACTAGTGGTGGTGGTGGTGTACTGGTGTGTTTCACGAAGCCTCGCTATCTCTCTCACTGGTCCGTGGGGCCCACGTCCAGGAATCCATCGCCAGGTGGGTGGGGTTTGCGAGAGAGAGAGAGAGCGCGCGCGCGGGAAGAGAGGAGGGATTCCTTTTCTTTTTTTTGTTTCGAAAGTCGAAACCCGTGGCGGGAGACGCCGCGACGTCGCGCCACGCCAGAGAGCGTCGCCCATGCCGCGCGCCGCTGGATCGCCACGATTGACAAGGCAGGCAAACTATAATTAGAGCAGCTGCAAATATGTTTTAAAGAAATAAATAAGGAGAGAGAAGACCAGCAAGGTACAGATTTATAGCCAGCTGTAGCACGGACTTTAAGATGTAGTGTGTATAATAGGTGGGACCATGTATTAATAATATAATATGTAACTATTGTATGAATAAGCTATTATATTGGCTATAAATGAATTAGAGCTAGTAGTTGGCTATACTATTATAGCAAAGTATATCTAACTACTAGCTCTAATCCGCCAATGTAATAGCTAATTCATACAATAGTTGTTACTATACTATTAATATCTAGTCTCACCTGTCATACACACTAACACACATTACGTCTTATAGTCCGTGCTACAGCTGGTTATAGATCTGTAGCCCGCTGCTCTTCTCTCTCTTCTTATATCTCTTTATAATATATTTATAGCTGGCTTATAGCCTGCTATTGTACCAGCTCTTAAACTTGCTCTTATACTATAGTACTCCGTATTAATTAACGGCAGTTTGGTCTTGTGTTTTTTGAGAAACACGGTACAAACATAAATAATCACAACACTTATCCTTTGTGAACATACACATACACCTTATCCCATAAGCACTTTCAAAAGACTGAATCAGTATATTTTAAATTGTTAAAGTTATTATGGACACCTTGTTGTCTAGCGGTATATCGCTTATCACTAAAAGAATAATTAATCATAAATATAAACACAGTATCAAGACTAAAACTTAAAATTCAGGTGAATTAGTTCTATCACAGGAAACCTAGCGCTCACTTAGAGTAAGTTTAATAGTATAGCCCACTACTAGCTCCAATTTATCTATAGTTAATCTAATAGCCAATTCATATAATATTTGCTTACTATACTATTAATATATGGTCCCACCTGTCATACACGCTGCGTCTTGGAGTCCGTGCTGCAGCTGGCTACAGATCTATAGCCCGCTGCTCTTCTCTCTTATTTTTTATCTCATTAAAATATATTTATAGCTGGCTAATAGTTTGCTATTGTACCTGCTTTAGCGTCTCGTTCTTGATTTCAGTGAACGTCAGGGATAAAGGCTGTGTTTAGTTCCCTTCAAACTTATAAAAATTCCGCCACATTAAATTTTTGGACAACTGTATGGAGCATTAAATGTGGAAAAAAAATAATTGCACAATTTGTATGTAAATTGTGAGACGAATCTTTTGAACCTAATTACGTCATGATTTGATAATATGGTGCTATAATGAATATTTGCTAATGATTAATTAATTAGGCTTAATAAACTCGTCTCGCAGTTTATAGGTGGAATCTGTAATTTGTTTTATTATTAGTCTACGTTTAATACTTCAAATATATTCGCATACTTTAAAAAAATAAATTGGACAGGCAACTAAACACGGCCAAAGTCGTAAATCCCCTACGGTGTGTTGAAAGCTATCAGCATCCATAGTTGTTCTCCGTCTGTTTCGCTATTAATCTTTCTCAATTCCAAACGCCAATCAGAATCCATTCGTTTCTTTTTATTCTTAAGACCACATATCAATCAAAAGATCCATCCGGCTATATAACAGAGCCCAAACGACATACTCCAAACAAAAAAAGAAAAAACAAACTCAATCCTGTCTAATGGTGCGTGTGAAAACCTCGAGTAATCCAGGATTAGCCATCTTGATCATCCATGACGCTGCACTGTGCAAGCTGGTCCTGGGCGGTGACGAGTAGGGCACGTACAACTACATGTCAGGAGCTCAGAGCCGCACGTACTGTATAGTCCGATGCTGTGATGCATTCATTGGAGTGGTTAATTAGCGGCTGGCCGTGCCGGTAAGGTTGGCTACAAGAATGACGACGCTCTGCATCTTGCACCTTAAGATGTGTTCAAACATTTAATATCCAAACATATATCTGTTCAGATTCATCGTACTAAAATATATCACATCCGATTCTAGATTTATTTTTTATGGGACGGTGGGAGGGAGTACTGTTTTATGTGTCTCTGTATATCATTGATGGCATTAGAATTCTGACATCTTGAAGAATTTCATTGGTTGGCTAAGCTGACAAAACATTAGAAGAAAAACTGTAAGTCAACAAAAAATGATTCTATTGAAGGACTTTTATATTTCTACTACTAATGGTTTAAAAGCTAAGGTTGAAAAAAACACCTAGAGTAATTCAAAGTTAAGTTTGAAAAATCAAAGTTTGGCTGCGGCCGGTCCTTGTGATTTCTGAATTTCAGTGTCATGGACCCATGAGGTTCGTCACAAATGGTTACTGGCCGACCAAGCCCACATCATATCCAAAGAGCAGCTGTGCGGCGATACATTCGGCCCATTCGCTAAAAAGGCCCATCAGATACTAGAATCATGAACTCCATAAATCATGGATTCATGGTAGATTGGTAGCCATTCCTGGCATTTGTCAATATTACAGTAAAAATATTTCCCTATTGTTCTGTATCAGTTCACACTCAACATACATCGGGTCACTAATCACCAGGGTAAAATCAGGCAATAATAGTGCCAAAATGGCATGTCAAAAGTGTGTTTTTAACAGGAAAAAAAAAAGATACTTTATACCCGGGGACTGTACAGTCTCATGACGGATATACAGAACCAAGTCTGAAGAAACACCTCAGCAGAACGGATATACAGCCTCTGATGATAATTGATATTTGCTGGCAACGTCTGAACTCTGAACTGAACTTTGGGGTTCCTGACAGTAATTTCTGATTGTCACTGGCTTAATTTGCCTCAGGCGCTGTCAGCAAGCGCGGCCATTTTCTTCTCCAGCTCCGGCTTGTTGGCGCCGACGAGCTTGTCCACCTGCTCCCCGTTCTTTAGGAAGAAGAACGTCGGCGTCGCTCGGATGTCCCATGATGAGCTGAAGTCCTACAGAAAATCGGTTGAAGAACAGAACAGATCATGAGACTGAGAAGAGCATTAGAGACTATCACCTGTTCTTATGGACATAACAGAGGGGGAGAGGAGAAAAAAAAACATTGGTTTTACCATTAACTCGTCGACATCTATAGTCAAGAACATGAACTGGGGGTAGGTCTGTGACATCTCAGCATATACAGGTGCAATGACACGACATGGTCCACACCACGTAGCACTGAAATTTGCAATCACCTACAAATGGTCCACCAATTCTTTATTTATAGTACAAATTTGTATGGGAATATAAATATCACACTTTCTTACTTCATTAAGAAAAACATATGCCCGGCGCAACTTACTGCAGTAGATAACATATCGGCTTGGGATTACAAATGTGTGCAGCATTGAGCGTGTCCATTTGAGCAGAAATTTTGAATACTGGCAAATAAGACCTCTAGACAGTGCAACTTAAAAAGGAGGAGGGTTGAGCTTTTAAGTCTACAGATATAAGCAACATCCAACATGGATACATTTTTGGCATTAATCAATTTGGTCCACTCTTAACAGGCAAGAGTCAATATTAATTAAACATGCCAACTCATATCATGGAGAGCAATGCTTTCTTGGTAGGTTCATCAAGATACAGCAAAAACTTGTAATATTGTACTTCCAATCAAACTATTTTACAGTGCATGCAAGAAAACAAAGCATGCATCAGTGGTTATCATTATCCGCCATCTGGGGCTACTCCCTGTTCATATCATATACCAAAGAACTTGTTTCATCTTTAATTTTGAATAATTAATAACACGACATTCCAAAATATTCCGATGCACATTTTCACTGTTTTCCTATTTCACAAGAATGACACATGAATTTCATGATGCGGTAGATACAATTTACATGTAAACCGGTAAACCAGACCCATGCATATGCATATTGTAAATACTATCAGAAACTTTACGCAATTTCCACAATTGACAGGTACCTAATAGTAAAGATATATGCATTCTACAAGTTACTTACAATTTTCCCATCCTTGTTTGCCTCTGCAATTTTTTGGTCCCAATTCTCTTTGCTACTAATCACATGCACATTGCCACCTTTGAAGTCAATCTTGTCTTCTTCATCACTGCGTTCCTGTCCGGGGAGATAAACATGAGAAGCAACAAACATTACTTGTGGGTTTGAAAGCAGTCACCACAAAATCACATAATGCTCAAGCAAAATAACGGTTGACCGTGTTCACAAGAAGGCTGACCTTTCCCACACAGGACCCCATAGTAGTTGACTAAACCAAGAAACTATCCTTGGGAAAACTGCAAACAGTATTAGAGTGTGTTTCAATCAGGAAAGTGTTTCTAAGCTATGAATAGAAAACAAACAAAATTCACGTAGCAACATTAGGTGATAGCCAACAACAGAGGTTGTCAAGGAAAGAAGAGTGAATGACTCTTCAGGTCACATATCACAAGTGCCAAGTCAAAGAATGAATAGTATCAAGTCTCTCACCTAAGTTCAGTGAACATAACTTTTTTTTTAGAAGTTGTTCAGATAGTACCATCTTATCATCAACCCATGATACAACTTCCAAACATCTGCTAGACTTTACACAGCACAGATCATATATAGTCCTAACCAACTACTTGATGTATGAACAACACAAAGAGCTTTAGGCTCAATCCTAGCTGGTATCAGTGGTAGGACACCATTTAGGACCAAGAATCAATCACCTATAGGTTACAGCATCATAGTCATCACCCCATTTCACCTGTTCTTTTCTTTCATATCCACATCTATCTTCAATACAACGACTTCATCCAAACTGGAAGTATGGAGCCCAGAAGGCAAAGAATTGACAGAGTTGCGAGGCCAAAAAAAAAAAAAAACAAGAAGAAGAAAGGAAAAACGCCAAGCATCCATGGCCATGATTCCACAAATCCAGGGCATGGCAAGAACACCGGCTAGCTCCAAGAACCTCATCGAGCTAGCAGTGCAGAGGCGGATTCAATTAATCTGAGAAAAGGGGAGAGATTTTACCTGGGATTGGGCGGCGGATTTGGCGCCAAAGAAGGCCTGAAGCCGCGCGAACTGGCAAGAGTTTTGGGGGAAGTTGCTCCTGTAGTCCTGTATAAGCCGTGAGCTTCACACTGTTACTACTACTTACTACTAGTACCACTTGTAAATATAATACTATTATTGTTAGTACAAAAAAATCAATATTTTGACGTTACACACCTGCAAGTACTCACATGGATGAATTAGGCGGCACTAATCACCATCTTATTCGCTAATCAATGGTGACGTGTACTTTACGAAACGTGCTAAAGCAAAGAGAAGAGGAAAAAAAAAAGGAGATGGATAAAGGTGACGTGGACTGTTGTTTGTCCATTTTCGTTGGATGGTGCATGGTTGGTTCCTCCCAGTTCACTGGTTTGGCCGGCTGTGCTGTACTTGAACCAATTTCTGGCAGTGCTTGAGAATTAAAGGAATTTTATGCGACTTATCATGGAAAAATGACTATGTACAATCATTTTCTTACTTAGTGTGTTTGCATGAGCATGATTCGAGTTGAAATCACACCAGAATTCAACTTTCGGTGTGGAATTATAAACCTCCATCTCCTCAAAAGGTTCTAACAGCATACCGTGCATCAGTTCATGTTTCATGGGATTAACCTGAAATATTTTGTTGGTATTCAACTACCACTCTTATCAGAGGCACAGCTACTTTAAGCAGTTAAGAATACCAGCAACATGGCACAGCGCACAGAGGACAGATGCACTACCAGATGATAACCAATCAGGTTCAGACTAAGAGGCGGCAAAAGAAATTATGACAGGATCATAATAGTGCCGCAACAACCAGCAAAAAACATTGGTTCAAGGCATTGAGAAGCTAGCACCACAGATCGGCAACAAAACTGCAAAGGGCCCGATGAAGCAACCTGTGAGTTACAGCGAGCTCCAAAGTAAATCCGTTGTGGAGCAGCAAAAAAAATTATTACTTTCTTCACACGCTGTGCATGGTGAAGTCAAATTGCCTCTCTGAAACTCAGATGCAATCATTTGTCGCTGTTGAAACGTTGGTTGCTACTTAGTGTGGAGTGTTGGGGAAGAACAAAATGCACAACACGAAAAAATCGATGCGGTTAATTGTGTCAAGTGGTTTTCTCCAGGTTCTCAGCTTCTCGCCGCTTCCTTTCTTCGTATTCCTCACGTAATCTTTCCTCCTCACGCCTCAATGCTTCAGCTTCCTCTTCCTGTTGTCTTCGCTCAGCCTCCTCACGCTCCCTCGCTTCATCCTCCGCATCCTCTCTTTCATCAAGATAATCAAACTCCTTCTCTGCAGCCATAGCTTTTACTATAGGGTCCCGCAGCTCAGATATCAAACCCCCACCCACCTTGTACTCCTGCTCGTCACCGACAAGGAATAACCGCTGATCAGGTCCTGACGCCATTGGTATGTCAACAGCGAGTAGCTTCATGTCGTACTGCAAAGAAATTAGAATAAGGTCAGGACTCTTGTTGTAAAAATGTATTGCTTCTAGCTGTCTCAAGTGGGTAAAGATTTTGGTGTTAGTTTTCTTTAGATAGCACATGCAGTCATGCAGTGTTTTCTGAATGGCAAGGGGAAGGAAAGAACATAGCAGTAATACAGAAACAGTAGAAAAGGTCAGATATAGCATCAACACGATAAAAAAGGGTTGGATATGACAGGACCATAAATGTGCTACAGCCCATTGTACAAAATAGGTGTCAACAATTCTTGACCAACAAAAAAGAACGGTTCCATTGCATTCAAAGAGAAACCAATATTTCCTCTAATTAAGTAATTGTATCAAATGATAAGTGATAAAGCAGGGAAAGGGTGAGATGCTTCAACATTTGTCCAAACTTCCATTCATTCACTAAAGGTGTATATTCATATACTTGATTATACTATGCATAAGGAGGTTACTCAATCTATTGTTGCTGAAGTAATCTTTGGATCTTTGCTACAAAATAGAGAGAAACAGTTCAATACCTGTCCCTTTTTCTTCTTGACCTCAACACTTACAAGGCCTTTTCTTTCTGATCCTTTAATGGGGAAGATCAGAAAGCACCTTTTGCCACCAAGCCTAAATTTGAAGTCCTTGAGTTTAGGCCCCCCTCCAGACATGACATATGCTCTGACAGCAGTACCGGCTAAGGGTGCACCCATGACTTCAAGGATTGCAGCAGATGTGTTGAGCTTTGTCATTGCTATTCTATAAACCTTATCAGGATTTATGGTGAATCTTGCACGTGTGTACATGCCCTATAACAAAAATAGACAATACAAATCAGTTGCTCCTCCCAAGAATTAGGCATCTGTCAAGCAAAGTTGCACTAAAAATATTAGATTGACGGTAGCACCGTGTTATGAGCATTTAAAATGATAAGACAACTTAAAGGCAAACAAAAAGTCAGTCATTGTTTCCTCTACAAAAAGTTGATCGTGGAAAGTGGCATAAAGCTCTAATGTTCACCATAAACTAGACTGCTGATAATTTCCAAGTTAGCAAGATCTCTACAGTTCACTTCATACTTCTCTGCAATCCATATTGTTGCCACACCTCAGTAGATAAAATAATATAGCAGTGTACCACAAATCAATATTGTTCACGTTATACGGATAGGAAAAGAACATTAAGACAAGGGTAATATTGAAAGCACACCTACCTAGTACTTTGGTGCATGATCAACTAGAAATCATTTGATTTTTTTTATTAGAGTATCATCTTGCAGGGTTTTAGGTTGTACTTGTGTTATCCTGCATGATTAAAGCATTGTCTGTGTAACAGTTCTTCTATCAAAACTACGATAATAAATAGTGAATCTGGTTCTCAAGTGAACCCGAAGTTAAGTTCATAATAAAAGTAATGGACTCATGGTAAGTTGGTACCCAAGTTTTAAGCTCCAGGGCGGGTTGTAGTTCAGACAAAGTGGCATATTTCAGGACAATAAAGTGTTGACATATTTAGCATGGTAAGTGCTACATTGTGGTATGCCGGTGGTTCATATGATCAGTAAAAAAATGTATTGCTTGATATAAACATCAAGATGAAGTTTGAGAATTCAAGAAGCAATGCATGGACTATTACTATACATTAGATGGTCTTAAAGTACAAAAAACATTCACATCCCAATGGTGTACAATCTATTCACCGCATGCGCATTCTATCATAGCTTGTTACAGTTCATAGCACCTAAAGCGAGAAAGGGAGGAGCGCACTCACGGCAAACGCCACCATGGCGGTGGCGAGGGCGAGGAAGCCGTACTTGGCCATGCCCTCGGAGAGCCCGACGAAGGTGCTGGCGATGCCGAACATGACCCTCCACAGCGCGATGCAGACGACGACCGCCCCGGCGCCGACGAGCAGCATGTAGTTGCGCCTCCAGAACGCCTCCACCTGCAGCCCAACGGCCTCCCGGTACCTCGCCGCCGCGGTCTTCGCCGCGTCCAGCGGCCGCCCCAGCCCCAGCCCCTTCACCCCCTGCCCCAGCGGCGCCAGCTTCGACGACCCCCCGCCGCCGACGCCCGCCGCGAACGACCTCGCCCCGCCCACCACGAGCCGCCGCGCATGCAGTTGTAGTAGCCTCGCGTCGGGGCGCGTGGTGGTGAAGAAACGGGAAGAGGAGGAGGAGGAGGAGGAGGGAGGATGGGGGAAGTGGCGGCCATGGAAGGTGGGAGTCGGGGGAGCGTGGCGCGCGGCGGAGTGGGAGGGGAGGGGGTGGAGTAGGAGGCGGCGGTGGAGGGCGTGGAGAGCCCTCCGGGAGGAGGAGAGGGCGGCCGCCATGGGAGGAGGGGATCGAGATCGGGTTCGCGGCGGAGGGAGACGAAGGGGGGGAAGGAGACTCACTGGAGTGGAGAGCGGCTTGGACTAGGGGCCAAACTCGTTTTCCTTTTCTTTTCTTTTTTTCATACTATAGTACTTTAGCTTTCTCTACTCTTTCCGTTTCAAAATAATTTTCTTTTTTTAACGGAAATTTCAAAATAATTTTCTAGTATTCAAAGGGCATGTTTAGTTTGTGAAAAAAAAATTTGGATGTCACTTTGAATGTTTGACCGAAAATCGGAAGGAGTTTTCGGACACGAATGAAAAAACTAATTTCATAACTCGTCTGGAAACCGCCAGACGAATCTTTTGAGCATAATTATTCTGTCATTAGTATACGTGGGTTACTGTAACTCTTATGACTAATCATAAACTAATTAGGCTCAAAAGATTCGTCTCATGATTTTCCCATAACTGTGCAATTAGTTTTTTAATCTATATTTAATGATTTATACATGTGTCCAAAGATTCGATGTGATGTAATTGGAAAAAAATTTTGGGGAACTAAACCAGCCAAAAAATGTATACTGAAATATAAGGATTCTCACACTGATTCTCATGATGACAGAAACCAATCATGTCTCAAATTGAAAGTTCTAAGTTCAAAATTTGACAACTAAAGTGACTAGCCTAACCTTAGTTTTGCTAAAGAGCCAAAAAAAAAAAGCTCTTATATTTGAAACAGATGGAGTACCTTTGTCTTCTTTATAATAAAAAAAATCATGTTGTATAGTTAAAGTTACATAAAACCATATTCCCTCTATCCTAAAAGAATACAAACCCTAACATCCTATGAAGGATTTAAGGAGAGTGATGAAAGACCAAAATGCCCTGATTAATAAGAAAGTTATATTGATGAAAAATTTTCAATCTGCAAACCGATGGTAAAGAAATAAAAAATTTCGATTTGTGGGCCGATGATAAGTAAGAATGGAGGTGTTGCTTTATTTTTTGGACAAAATTCTAAAAGTTGATTTATTTTGAGATGAAGAAAGAGAATTATGACTGGTGACACATAACCTCATAATATGGTTTTAAAGTTTCATAAAAGGGAATTCCTCTGGTCCAACAAAAAGTACCTTGAGGTACCGGTACCTCACGGAACCAAATCGTTTCCGATCGTTGGATCTAGCAATGCCTATTCTGCCCAGCTAGATCTAACGATCAGAAACGATTTAGTACCGTGAGGTATCGGTACCTCAAAGTACTTTTTGTTGGACCAGAGTAAATCTCTTCGTAAAATCTTATCCCTATACATACTGAGAACATATTTACTTAAACTTTTAAAACATATTGTATGTGAAAATGTTAATAATCGAGCTTGTGACTATGGTTGATAGTTTAGCTACACTACTTTGAAAAATATTGTTTTAGATATACTAAATTTAATCGAGATTCAAATAATTGTGGTGTTTTATGAAACATTTAAACTACAAGACTTGTGTTTATATGTCACAAGTTATAATACCTGTGGTTTTCTTCAACTTTGATCATACAATGCGGGGTTTCTGAATTTACTATTTTTCTATATATAGAGAGGAGGGTTGAGCTTTGATCAGGATCTAAATTTTCTTTTGGAGAATGCTTACATACACGTGTGTTTGCGTATATAAATCAAGGGGCAGAATACACGTCTCTGTATTCACGGAAATTGAGGGGCAGAGAATCCAAGTTTTGAGGGGAAGTTTGGAACGATTTGAATGAAAACAAATACAGGGCAAGCCTATGATCTTGTCGGCCTCCATGGGCTTCGGTCCTAGCTCCTAATTCAAACCACAGACTACCCTAAGCCCAAATCTCCGAAGGCAAATAGCTGAACCATTCCTTTCAACAGTACAGGTTACAGACACCGGATTAAATGTGTAATTAGGATGCACACGGCTATTTTGGTTGTCCATTCTTCCTGCTCGTTTCAGTTATACAGTCTGAAACCTGAATTACTAGTCATTGCCATTGTGCAGAAGAAGAAGATGGCATTGTGCCATTGCTGAATGCAGATCAGGGGCAATGGCATATTGGAATTCGTATCAGCTTCTTCAGTGGAGCTAGATTTCTTCAGAATGCAGACAAGATCCTTGCAGCTTGGGTACATGACGATCGTGTTTCTTCAGACTTCAGACAAGATCCTTCAGTGCAGCTAGATTTTTTTTTTCTCTTGAGTGTAGCTAGATCCTTCAGAATTCAGCTTCTTAAGTTTACCTTTTTTTTTCCAGAGTTGGGCACATGGTGATTTGATGATTTCTTTTCTGAACAAACACAGCTTCTTGCCTTCTTCAGAGTTCAGAGCAGCTCTACCTGCTTTCCATGTTGCAAAGGCAATGCAACGCAAGGTACAAGCGACGCATCAATGGCGTCCTCATCGATGAAGCTGTCACGTTATAGTTTGGTCCCCTTCAACCTGAATTTGGTTGGAGAAATTTGGGGATGGAATTAATACGGGAATATCATATCAATATATCATTGGTTTAAGTCGCAACTGCAATGTGTTAGCAAGGTGGGAAAAATGTCGGACAAGTTTGGTTGCGCGACGGTCACTGTCACCACGGGTTTGGTTCGGTTGGTCCTTCAATTCGATTTAAATTTACTCAAAGATATAAATTTGCCACGTCTTTAGGAACAAACCCCGTGTGTTGTATCTACCGACAGATGGCAAGTTGCTTAATTTATTTCTCTTTCTCTTACTCTCTCTAATCTCTAGTGTAAAGACTTTGGTTATATGTTGCATTGCTGCTTATAACATGATATGAGGAGATAACTAGAAATAAATTCTCCAGGGCTTTGACCTTTGTAGGTCAGTTCTTTTCTACTCTGTTGTCGATCAGTCGATGTAATAATGTCTGTAACCACATTTCCAAGATCTTAATGAAATTTGGTTGGCCTTAATGAATGTGGATGATAGCTCTGTCAATGTTCCATGAGAGCTGATCACCTGAAACAAGTGCAGTTGAGCTCCCATTTCTCAGTCACCACAGGTGGGAGATGCTTTGATGAACTTTGTGTTGTCATCGAAGCAGAAGCAGAAGCAGAAGCAACCAACCAGGTGATCATCCATGGCGGGTTTAACGTCTGCATCAAGAGATTCCCGTGGGCTCACGACATGGATTAGGCCTAAGCCAAGTACTAGAATTTTATTTATAGTATGAGCTAAACTAATACTTCCATGATCATGTCAAATCATGCTGTTTACAAGCGTTTTTAGCATGACGCAATCGTTTTGGTTTACATAAGCTGTTGAATGCGTCCACTAATTCGAGCCATTACGGTGCTTCTACATGTTTTTTTTATTTATATTTTGGCTCCAAATATCAACTTTTTGATAAAACATATATTAATTCGTAACAAAGTATGCCTTTTTATTCCCTGTTTTACTTATGTACGTATTTAACTTATTTATCATTAAAACTGCACCTACTTTTTCACTGGTGTAGAATGTATTATTTTCTAAGAAATGGCTCCTCAATGATGTAATTTCTAAAAAAAAAATACATAAGAATTTATTAGAAATTTGTTTAAAATATTTTTTAACCTTATAATAATTATTTTATTTGCATGTAAGCTTAAATAGTCATGGTAAAATCATTCAGTTATTTAGCCATTTGGCTGTGCAGGAAAAAAAGCCCCAAAGAGAAAGACCTGACTCAAAAGATGAAGTTGGCTCCCGAAAATTTCAAACAAATTATCCAAACTTGCCCATAGTAACTGAGACACATAACAACAGTTTTAAAGAGCAAAGATGAGCAAGTTTACTGGCTGTCTATATTCTTCCATATTTGCATTGGTAACCTAGAGTATTTTGGAGTTGCAATATGTTGCACAAGCAGAAGCAGTAAACAGTGTCTTAGGAAAAAAAAAGTAAACTTGTCCTTGAAACCGACAAATTTCACACGCTTTTAAATTAAAAGAGAGAAAACCCGTACCGATCCAACTATTAAATGATACACACAAAATAAATAAACGAGCGCGCACACACAGTGACACAAACCTAACCAACCCCAACCAACCGCGCGCACGCATCGCAAGCAACGAGTCGACGACGATATCCAAACCCCCCGACCACGCCCGAAAAGAAATAATAAAAAAAAATATCATTAGACCCCCAAAAAAAAAATCTGAGAAAGAAGCGAAAATATCCTCTCGACCCCCTCACCGGAAAAGGGTATTGCGTCGCCTCCCGCCGCGACGGCGACGACCACCACGACGACGACGACGAGCGCGGGCTCCCTCCACCGCCGCCTCCGCCACCGCCTCGCCGCCTGCCTCCGCGCGCCTCCCCCGCCTCCTCCTCCTCCTCCCCCTCCCACATCGGACCCCGCCGCGGTGAGGCTGCATCGCCGCCGGCTCTTCTGGAAGGGGGCGCATCGTGCTCCGATGGACGCGCAGGTTCAGCAGCAGACGCAGCAGGCGCATCCGCCGCAGCCGCCTCCCGCGGCCGCGGCGGCGGGGAGGAGGTACGGCGTGCACTTCTCGGCGTCGAGCTTCATCCAGGCGCCGCTCTCCGCGCTGCTCGAGTACTCCGGGATCCTCCGCGCGGACCCCGGCGGCGGGCCGCATCAGGTTGGGGGTGGGGGTGGGGGTGGTGAGGTGTCGATCCGGATTGTCGGGTCCGGGGAGGCCGCCGGGGCGGCGTCCGAGAGGGGGGAGGAAGGGGTCGTGGAGGACGCGGCGGAGGCCGCCGCGCAGGCGAATCCCTCCACTTCGGCGCCGGCGGCGACGGCCGGCGGCGGGGAGGCGGGGAGGGAGTCCTCGTCGTCGTACCAGAGGTACGACATACAGCAGGTGGCGAGGTGGGTGGAGCAGATACTCCCCTTCTCCCTTCTGCTGCTCGTCGTCTTCATCAGGCAGCACTTGCAAGGTCATTTCCCCCCTTTAATTTACCTCATCCACAAGCACAAATCGATATGCCATCATGTGTTTTACTTCATGTATGATTGCATTCGTCTATCTGTGAAATATACGTCACCATGTGTTTGCTGAATGTAGGGTTGCATTAATCTATTTGTGAAATGTTGGGCTAATTTTGCTTTGGATTGTGTCGAGCAGGTTTCTTCGTGACGATTTGGATTGCCGCCGTGATGTTCAAGTCCAACGATATCCTGCGCAAGCAAACTGCTTTGAAGGTAAACTTACCATCATGTTTGTTGAACATTTGGATCAATTTACCTGTAGATTTCTGCTGGAATATTAAGTGACAAATAGATTAATTGCGACACGTGGATGTCTAAAGCATTCCCCTAGATTTAGTTCGTTTTAATGAAAATATCTGGGGTGCAGATCATCTCTAAATAATGTGATGCAGTGATGGTAATATGACGTTTTTTGGCCGCTCATAGTTTTATTGGCATTTTCATGGTAATATGGCTTACAGCTTTTTGGCCACTAAGTTTTATTTGGCATTTTCATGGATTTTCTATATCCGAACACGTTCTCATTTCACGTTTGTGTATTACCAATCATCAATCTGTCACTAATGTCATGCTGTGCTTGTACTTATATTTGTGCTGCTGTCCAAGGATATGACGTTGACTTGTTTACTGGTTTGTAACCTCTGTTATACTGTCAAGAAATCACAATGGTTATTTACATATACAAATCAGATATTCCTTGTTTTGAGTGTTTACTGCACCATCTAATCGATTTTTGAGATTTGTTGACAATGCTATTTATATAGAGAATTGCAAGTATCTTTATATTCCTGGCTTTCCCATCATGATCAGAAGTTACATTATTATGTGGATTTAATTGCTTTCAATTTGTTTATATAAACAATGTGGTACTTACATATGATACATTGATATTTGTCTTTTTGGTTCAGGGGGAGAGAAAAATGTCAGTCCTTGTTGGGATCACAATATTATTCGTTGTTCATGTATTTGGAGTTTACTGGTGTTACAAGAATGGTGACCTCGTACGACCTCTGGTGGCTCTTGCTCCAAAAGAAATTCCACTGTTTTGGCATGCAATATTCATCATTTTGGTGAATGGTATGTTTTCTCCTCATATGATGCTTGAACACATTTATGTTTTAGATTGTATGTTTTCTCCTCATATGATGCTTGAACACATTTATGTTTTAGAGCTAGAAAGGTTTGTAAACCCTGAAGGCCTTTAAGTTTTTGGCACGTGAGCCCTTTCATTTTGTGAACTGGGCTCAAATGTCCACTCATACAAATAAATCATATTTTTTTTATGTTGTAAGTGTCTATCACGTCCTTATACCTGAAGCATGGTTATTTGTATTTACAGGATGCCTTAAGTCAAATCAGTCATGTTGTATTTAGAATTTAGAAATGACACTTAACTTCATAAGGTTTTTGATCATGTGGGTTCCTTCCAATTTTATGCAGATACAATGGTGCGCCAAACTGCTATGATCATCAAGTGCATGTTACTTATGTACTACAAGAACAGCAAAGGGCGTAGCTATCGTAGGCAGGTATGCTGTTTATGCATTTGAATACTATATTTTCTGTGATCTATCATTGTGTGCCGTTTCCTGATAGCTTCAGGTGCAGTGCTATTTGTTTCTGACAACCAGTAATCAATCATTCCTTTTTGCTCAGGGCCAAATGTTAACAGTTGTGGAATATTTTCTACTTCTGTACCGAGCATTATTGCCTGCTCCTGTATGGTACCGATTTTTCCTGAACAAGGAGTATGGAAGCCTATTTTCGTCTCTAACCACTGGATTATACCTTACTTTCAAGTTGACATCAGTTGTGGAAAAGGTACTGTAACTTCCCTTATTTAGTTTCGTAAGGGATACTTAGTGCCTCCTAAAACTCCAGCTGTTTCCTTGTCAGGTTCAATCATTTTTGACAGCATTGAGAGCGTTATCTCATAAAGACTTCCATTACGGTTCATACGCAACTAGTGAACAGGTAATCTATTATATGCTTGAAGCACTAAGTAGTTGTTGGCTATCACTGTCACTGAATGTCTAGAGTAATGATGACCTGTGAAATAAGATTGCATGGACATTGCATAGTGGACTTTTGGCACACTCTATTTTCTATTTTTCTTGACTTGACTCTTGTGTGTCTGTTCAGGTTAGTGCTACTGGAGATATGTGTGCTATATGCCAGGAAAAGATGCATACTCCCATTCTTTTGCGCTGTAAGCATATCTTTTGCGAGGATTGTGTCTCTGAATGGTAAGTACATGTATCTTGCACCCTCTGCACCCTCTTCTTCTAGCCACTGAAAATTTCTTAATTTCCTCGTGCATCTTTTACCGATCTCATGCTTAATGCTTTCAACCTCATACCAATCTTGAACAACAATGGCAGGTTCGAGAGGGAGCGGACATGCCCGCTATGCAGAGCGTTGGTGAAACCAGCAGACCTCCGGTCGTTCGGTGATGGCTCAACGAGCCTCTTTTTCCAGCTATTCTAGGCAGCCGATGCTGATGCCTCAACTCTGTGCAGACAAGAAGGCAGGCAAGCAACCAGGCAGGTGTTTTAGGTGCGTGCGTCTGTGTTGCTCGCGTTTGCGAGCAGAGCAGCCCGGTGTGGTGCTGAATCAATCTCCACGTCTTCCCCGTCAACTGAAAGCGAAGAAGAGTACACGAGTGTGTGAGTGCGTGCGCGTGTGTACTGAGTGTGCATATATTATCCCCATGTATAGGCTCTTGCGAGGTATGTATGCTTGAGCACATCTCTTTATATAAGAGAACTCACCTTGACCCTACACGAATTTTACATAAAATAGAGATGAGTATATACAACGTATTACTGCCAATTCACCATGAAAATTTGACAGTTTGTGAAGTACGGAAGAGTGGTGAATCCTTGGATCATTTTTGAGCTGAGCTGTTCTTGATGTGTTCATCTGGGAATCTAGTGATCTGCCAGAGGGGCATGCTGGGAGCGGTGACCATGTATCTTCTGGCTGGTGATGTGTGAAGAACATAAACATGAGATGCGTGCCGATATATATTGGGCCTTGTTAGATTGAAAATCTTGAATTAGGGGACTAATGTTCTGGACAATCTGTACGGCGAAGTGTACTCTAATCCCTGGACATTTGTTATCTAAACTGAATGAATATAGACTGAAACAGGTCTGCGATTCGGAGTATATACCCTGGTCGGTTCCGTGCTTGCCCGGCTTCTCCACTGAACTTGTCAATTCCATTGCAGCACGAAAAGAAGCTTTGAAAATTCCATTGCAGCACGAAAGAAGATGCATTATTTTTTGTTTTTTTTTAAAAAAAGAGGAGAAGTGTTCTTAATAAGAACACAAAGTCTACACCAAAATAAAATACTACTCCCTCCGTTTCAGGATATAAGATGTTTTGACTTTAGTCAAATTCAAACTGTTTCAAGTTTAACTAAGTTTATAAACAAATATTGTAATATTTAAATTACCAAATTAGTTTTATTAAATAAATAATTAAATATATTTTTATAATAAATTTATATTGGGTAAAAAATATTACTATTTTTTTATAAACTTAGTCAAATTTAAAATAATTTGACTTTGACCAAAGTCAAAACATATTACAACATGAAACGGAGGGAGTAATGATCTCCATAATGACGAGGAAACGATAAAAACGGTAAAGAAACATAAACAACATATACTAACTGTTAGTACTACTATATATACTGTTATAACAAACAAAAAAAAGAAGAAGAAAACATTTGTGCCTTCCTTGCCGACTCACCCGTCCGAAGCCCGACTCCGACCCATCCCGTCGTCATCGTCGTCGTCCTCCTTTGCTTGCCTTGCCTGCCTCGCTTCTCTCGCATCACGTGGCTCCGCCTCCTCGTCTCCCTCGTCTCGTCTCCTTCCCCCCGCACGCATCACCATCCTCCTCCTCCTCCTCCTCCCTCCCGCAACCACCCCGTGAGGTAACCTCTCCTCCTCCTCTCCCTCCTCCCATTCCTGGGGATTCGGATCCCCCCTCGCGCGCTCGGCCCGATCCCGCCCTGATTCTTCTGGAACCTTCCGCGCGCGCGCGCGCGGGCGCTCGCTCGATTCGTACTCCGCCGACGCCCGATCGATCTCTCCTAGGGTTGGTTGGTTCTCCTTCCTTGCCGCTCACCGGAGCGTGGGTAAGCGGGTGGGTGGGGTTTGGATGCGCGCGTGAGGGATCCCGTCGGGGGGTGCTCGTACCCAGGGGGGGGGGGGGGAGCGAGCCATTGATCGGGGTTGCGCGTTTAGGGTTCCCCCGCTGCGATTCGATCAGGGTGGCGCCGACGCGAATCCGGGCGTGTTTGAGCTGGGATTGGTGATGTTTGGTCGTGTTGTTTGATGCTTGGGGACTACGTTACGTTTTGCTGTATTGCGAGGTAGAGAGCCGATGGCGTGTGCCATTGTGCGAGTTTCATCGTGTTCATGTTCTTATCAATTTTTTTTATCTCACGCTTGTATATTAGAATTTAGGGATTTATATGCCCCAACGATATAGTTTCAACTGCTAATGTGGGTGCCTTTTCCTGCACAAATATTGTGATTACAGAAGCAATGCGCTCGGTTTTGGGGGGGCGATTATTGTCAATTGTGTATGGAAATTTGACGCTCTTTTGGGTGATTAGCTGATCATATTAGTTACAAGGAGGATTTGTTTTAGCCGATGTTGATTGTCTTCTACTTGCTTTAGGATCCCCAATACTTACCTGTTGTTTTGCTCTTGCTGACACAGCAAATCTCTCTCTGGTGTAGGTGTATACGTTGCATTTACAATTGATTGATCTGGCTTGTCCACCCCCCACATGAGCTCACAAGTCTCCACATCACGGGGTTTGCCCTCCCCAGGCAAGCTTGGGACATTTGAGTCCCCTCACACATGGCAAATGTCAGGTCCTACAGGCCAGGCTGAAGCTGGTAGCAGCGATGACCAGGATATCAGGCTGTTGTCTGTTTCATGGAATCAGGACTTTGGTTGCTTCGCTGCTGGAACCAGCAATGGCTTCAGGATCTTTAATTGTGACCCTTTTAAGGAGACTTTCAGGAGGGATCTGAAGAGTGGTGGATTTGGGATTGTTGAAATGCTGTTCCGTTGCAACATCCTTGCTCTTGTAGGTGGTGGCTCCAACGCACATTATCCACCGAACAAGGTAATGATCTGGGATGATCACCGGAGCCATTGTATTGGAGAGTTTGCCTTCCGCTCTGATGTCCGGGCTGTAAAATTGGGGAAGGACTACATTGTCATTGTTCTTGAGCGCAAGATATACGTTTATAACTTCACAGATTTGAAGTTGCTCCATCAGATTGAGACCCAGTCCAATCCAAAAGGATTGTGCTGCCTCTCTCATCATTCCAACACTTCAGTGTTGGCTTGCCCTGGGGTGCATCAAGGGCATGTCCGGGTTGAGCATTTTGGGTTGAAGGTGACAAGGATGATTTCAGCTCATGATTCTCACATTTCTTGCATGGCATTGACAATGGATGGCCTCCTGCTGGCAACAGCAAGCATGAAGGGTACTTTGATAAGAATATTCAACACAATGGATGGTACTCGCCTGCAAGAGGTGAGCAACATTTTCTTTCTTTCTTGTGGAGATAAACAGAAGGGTGTCTTCTCTATTCCATTGCTTCCTGAGTTGTTTCCTTAGAAGTGTTTCTGGTATATGTAATCGTGGACAGTTGGCATGAATCTTTAAGGAATCTTTAATGATCAATCTGAATAACTTGTAGGTGCGCAGAGGGCTTGACAAAGCAGACATATACAGCATTGCGCTATCACCCAATGTGCAGTGGTTGGCAGTGTCCAGTGACAAAGGAACTGTTCATATTTTCAGTCTAAGAGTGAGAGTTGCAGGGGAAGATGCTAGTAATGAACAGCGCAGTCTTGAAGGTCCACGGATGGATCACCAGAACTCTTCTAGTTCTATAGATCCTCTTATTCAAACGAACACTGGATCCAATGCTAGCTCATCATTGTCATTCATGAAAGGTTAGTATATCTCTCTGTTTTCACCGTTCATAGTAACTGCTTAGGACATGGAACTTCTGGAATAGATTGAATCGTAATTTGTCAACTCCTGTACGGATTAGCCTGGTCAATTCAAGAAGCTGTTCTGCATATCACATTGACTGCTTTTCCATATATATATTTTTTAAGTTTTGCGCTTCTGATGATTGATGAAATGATGTGATGAATCTTCAAGTTAGCTTTTGCTGGAAAGGCATCTGAAAATGTAAAAGTTTTTAACTTAATAACTAATTGACGATTTCTTTAAAAAAATAAAAATGGTGTGAAGTGTTTAAGGAATACATGACCAGATAAAATCAGGCAAGTTATTACCACGAAGCAATGTGGTAAAAGTCAGCTGATACGCCTGTGTAATTGGCCATTTATTCGTGTGTGAAAAGGAAAGCGTCATGTACTTGTAATTCGGTGCAGGATTTTGCTCAGTGAACGCCAAAGTGGCCAACTGGACCAATTAATCGGTCAATTAATGGTTAATTGTCTTATTAATCCGCTCAATCAATGCATTATGACAAGAAATCTTCTCTAGTGTGTATGGGCCTGTAGCTTGCAGCTGGCCCAATTAATTCTAAGTTAGGGCAAGTTAGCAGACACGTTGCTTCCTTGGTTAGCTTCCACTTGTTTTGCAGCATAATTATTATGGTGCTGTTTTCCACTTTGTTTCTAGTATTCCAATGTACGATCATAGCATGCTGTGCAGCAAAAATTAGTTTATGCATTTCATAGTCAAGGAGAAGGTTGAAAACGTTGTGTATGTATGATCCATATCTTGTTACTGAGTATCATCATTAGTTACAGATTAATGATGATATTTCCTTATTTGTTTTGTTACAGTACAAATGGCTAGTACAAGAAAATGTAATTAAATATCTCCAATAATAAACAACTAGCAAATATATATTAATTTATATGAATGTTAAATATCCGTAGAATTCCGAATAATCAACCATATTATGACTATTTGCTTGATGCCTTGACGGTACATTGTCCGTTCGATACCCGTTTTCGGACTTTTGCAACACTGCTGCAAAGAACTACTGTACAAAGCTACGTAGTCAGCAGCTCAGCATCGACAGCAAGGACACGTCTTATTTATCAACTCTCTATTGTTCTCTTTAAAACTTGTACTGCATTAGTTTCTCAATATGTTGATTGTTGAGGCTATTGTTTTCTCTATCTGTATGTTGAAAATTTTGTGTTCATTTCTTAAAGAATTAAGTTACTAACTGTGCTAAATTTCTCTAGGGATTCTGCCGAAGTATTTCAGTTCAGAGTGGTCATTTGCTCAGTTCCATTTACCAGAAGTCACACGTTACATAGTAGCGTTTGGTGCTCAAAACACTGTCATGATGGTTGGCCTGGATGGCAGGTACTTGCCTCTACACTGAATTTTATATCAGCAACGTAACACATGAATGGAATATACACCCCCAGTGCAAGCTATAGCAGGCTAAGCAGCTGTACAGTCAACCTTTGCTGTTCTCAGTCATTGCACAAGTATACTGTACATGACGTATTAACTTCATAATACCACATACTTAGAAATTCATAAGCAAACAAATATACTCGTAGAAAGAGGACAGTACATGGTGCGGGATAGTACAGTATAAAAAGTTGCATTTAGCTAATTTATTTGATTTGTTAGATATTTTCCTATAGCAGATAGCTATCTCTGCATTTTCCTGCTGAATTTGGTTGAAATTTTCGCCAACTAATTGAGTCGAACCTTGGCCTTTTCAGCTTCTACAGGTGCAGCTTTGACCAGGTTAATGGCGGGCAGATGCTGCAGAAGGAATATTTCCGGTTTATCAAGGCTGACCTCACCCCCCTGAGGACCTCGGCCCCCTGAACTGCGTGACGAAATCATATCACCTTGATAACTTGTATATATAAAGGTTGTGCTCAGTCCATTGTATATAAATGCCGTCCTCTCGCCGGCAAAGTTCTAGGTAGCCGGAATAAGGAGAGCTGGGTGTTCGATCGCAACCTACTTCCACCCTCATTCTGAAGCATTTGTCCCCCCGTCGAAATTGCAGCCTAGTTGATTTTAGTTTTCTTTCCTTTCGATGAACACAAACTTTTCACTGATATATATATGACATAAAAGCTCAAGAATGAAATACAAATCTGAGCTTATATTGTAGTTCTACTTCTGCAAGGCCATATAGCAAGTCTCAGATCTGCATGTTGTGTGATACTGCTTCATCTCAAAATTGTCAATACATGAACGTGTCCATCCACGTATTCATGGTACTTTGCTTTCTTGACACTGATACCCCTCTAGATTATTTTCTTTGTACTGTTTACCTGTGCGTGTTCTGAAGTCAAAGAAGCTGCTTATTTTCAATGAAATGAAATCAAATCTGCGTACATAACTCGCAGAGAACAACTCGATCAATGTCGATCAGATGGATGTGCACGACACTGTTGTGGAGTCCACTACAAAATTTCCGGTGAAAAGAACATCTGACCAGTTGCTACTTGTCTCTCTGATGATACGTATAATCAAATCCTTCACGTCGGTCACGAGCAGGGCTGTCCGTGTCCATCATCGGTTTGCCTCAATTATACGTCGCTACCACACCACGCCGCCCATCGCAACGTATCATCAGCTACAAAAACCACACATTATCTTATCCTGAAATTAAACGATCAGAGAAGAAACCGATGATTTTTCATTAGATTAAGGCCCAAATCAAGCCAGCAAGATCCAAAAAGCAACATTTGATCACACACGCGCTCTCGAGAGATGGCACGTCCCTCTAGAGTCTAGACTAAACCTGCAGATCGCCGTCGGTTAGTGTTAAAACGACGAGATCAGTCACGACACTGACTTGCAGATACAGCTTTTTCATCACTGAAAACTGGGAGAAAGAAAGAAAAAATTAATCAGAGGGAAGAAGATTCAGAACCAAGCAAAAGCAACGAAAGTACGATACAATACCGTTATTCTATCACGCAACTGTTCTTTCATCCTCAAGCTTCTGAGTTTAAAAGAGAGGTTGGGATTGAGTTACTTTTTAATAAAAAAGATGAGTTACATACTCTCGCATTCCCAAAATAATTCAACGTACAATAATATGTCTTATATTAGGATGAATAAATCTCTGTACAGATTCGTTATTTTATAACAGATCATATAATCTTTTAGATTGAGTTATTTTAGGACGGATAGAATAATTAATTAAGTTTTAGCTATTATAAGTTCAAAAATATATTTTTAAAAAAATACGCTATTTAGCAATCAAGAAACTGTGCTCACGGAAAACACGACGGAATAGCTCACCCCAACTTCCGTTTGGAACTCAATCTCAGCTCACATGACGCATCATCAGCCATGGCTCTCAAAAAGCTACCTTAATCAAGCCACTAAATACGTTTCTAATCCGTTCCTAATACCCGACACGCCAATGATGAGAACAACTACGGTTTTTAAGCCCGTTTCTAATACGAGACACTGACAAAATGATAAAAACTGTCAAATTGTGCGCACTGCAAACCGGGGGCTAGTCAGCTAGTGCTACCTGTCATTAGAGACTAATTGGATTAGTTTAATCACCTAATTAATTTTAATCCGGCGTGTTTAAGGGCTACTATTACTTACTACCCACCTCCTCTCCAAAATGCTAACGTCGTGCCTACCTCTCCTCCATCTCTCCACCTCCCTCCTCCATTTCTCCAATCCTTTTCGGGTTTTTCCATGGCGGATTCCCACTAAACTAATCGAAGGAGGAGACTAGTTAATCTCGCTGAGTCGCTGCTGCTAGTGGCGAGGCGGGAGGGAGCTTAGTTGGTGGGTAGGTGGTGGTGGTGGGGGGGTGGAGATGGTGGTGGCGGCGGGGCACGGCGGGCGGCGGAGGCGGGCGTGGAGGTGGGCGATGCGCGCGGCGGCGAGCGCCGTGGTGTGGACGGCGGTGGTGCAGCTGGCGTCGATCGCCGGGCTGTGGAGGCCGCGGGTGCTCGCCGACTGCGGCGGCGGGGGCGGGGGCGGGGGCGGAGGCGCCACCACGGGGCTCGCCGCGCTCGCCGGCGAGGACCGCGTCGCGGCGAGGCTGTCGCCGCCGGCGCTCGTGCCCAGGAGTGAGTTCCCTTGCCTCTTCGTGCTCCTCCGCTTCTCCTCCCCTCGCGTTCCTAGCAAGTAGGAGTAGTACTCGAGCTTGCGCGATCTGTGTGGGGGGAGAGAGGGGAGCTCGTGGTTTCTCTGATTCGGGCGGTTGGGGCGAGTCAAATGCGGTTGTTTGGTGGTCAAAGGAGGCGCGTTTCGTGCTGGTTCGGTTCGATCTCGGGCTCGAATTGGCGGTTTTGACCAGGTTTTGTGCCATTTTGGGGATCTCGGGGGGTTGAATTGGGTGAGAACTTTCTAAATTTGCGATGATTTGTTGGGATATATCATGGATTATTTAGCGGAGGTCATCCTTTGGTAGCTCGAATGAGGTTCTTCTCAGAACCTTGACCCAAATGTGGGTTCATATCTTCAACCTCTGTTGCTCGTATGCTATAATTAGTAGTGGTTTATTTAATTTAATCTACTTATAGAAAAATCCCATATAGCCCAGCGCTTTGGGCATGAAATGGGCTCTGGAATAGGTGATGTGAATTGGTAAATGAACTTATTTGCTTTGAAGTTAAACGGGATTATTATATATTTATTACTAGACGTGTGTGTTCCATGAGAAATGGGAATCATACAGTAATATAGCGCAGTAGGAGCTTCTCCTACTATTTTCTGTCAAATAAAAAGAAAAGAAGTGGGAATCATAAATTCATGATGTAAGCTGTTCAACAACGATGTGTCAAACAAGCTCCGATTGATGCAAACTTCTACTCCTTTATTATTGCCAAATTGATTTTTTTGCTTATAGCTTGCTAGTAGCTTCATTGTAGAAACACATAACTAGAAGACAATTCACATATCTTGTTGTCTCAGTCCTTTTGTTGGTACTAGAGCTGATTGGCATCTTGTTGCTTTTTGCAGGAATTTATAAGAGCAATGGCTATTTACTGGTGACTTGCAACGGAGGAC
Organism: Oryza meridionalis; assembly: GCA_000338895.3. Classification (NCBI taxonomy): domain Eukaryota; kingdom Viridiplantae; phylum Streptophyta; class Magnoliopsida; order Poales; family Poaceae; genus Oryza; species Oryza meridionalis. The sequence continues at coordinate 3,248,031 of CM002524.2, forward strand.
TCAATCAAATGCGAGCTGGGGTTTGTACCTTAGCTATTGTAGCTTGAGCTAGCTCATCCACTCATTTTAAATTCGAATATAAATTTCTTATAATGGTGTTTTACAGATATGTGATATGGTGACCATAGCTCGCCATTTGAATCTAACATTAGTGGTGCCTGAACTGGATAAAAGGTCTTTTTGGGCTGACCCAAGGTATAATTTCCCACATAACCTTCATTTCTGTAATATCAACAGCATGCCTGTTTGATGAACAATTTTATCCTAGTTTGCTGTTGTAAACATGAGTTATCATCCCTTGCTATTGTAAACAGCATTCATCTCCATATTTGAGAATGAACTATGATTTTTGCAAGTGAAAATGTAGCCGAACCACAGTAATTTCTGTTGTTGTGTTTCTTATTTTGGAAAGTATCTTTTAATTTTTTTCAGTGAATTTGGAGATATCTTTGACGTCAGTCACTTCATTAATTCGTTAAGAGATGAGCTGATGATTGTTAAGGAACTTCCTATGAAACTCAAGTTAAAAACTAAGAGAAGACTTTACTCAATGCCACCTGTGAGCTGGTCCAACGAGACGTACTATCTAAAGCGGGTAATAAAAGTTTCTTTGTTCTAGCTGTGTTTAACAGCACTTAAAAAAACTGTCATCTGACAGGTTCCCTATGCAGGTATTACGTCTTGCAAGGAAGCACAAAGTGATTCATTTCAATAAAACAGATGCCCGCCTTGCAAACAACGGTCTTCCTGTCAAGCTCCAAAGGCTGCGTTGCCGTGTCAACTTTGAGGCTTTGAGATTCACCCCACAGATTGAGGCCCTTGGACGAAAACTTATCTCCACCCTTCAAAAAAGTGGGCAATTTGTTGTTCTACACTTACGATATGAAATGGATATGCTTTCCTTTTCGGGCTGCACACACGGTTGTTCTGATGAAGAAACCGAAGAGCTCACTAGAATGAGGTTTGTCTGTAATGATTTGCATTACTAGTTAACATTTACTTGCCGTACTGATTTGCTACTTCAATAGATATGAACGAATCGTCTTTGAAATGTAGATATGCATATCCATGGTGGAAAGAAAAGGAGATAGACTCTGAGGTTAAGAGGTTTCAGGGACTTTGTCCCCTTACACCCGAGGAAATTACTCTGGTGCTTAAAGCTCTAGGATTTAAAAAGGATACACTGATTTATATAGCCTCTGGTGAAATCTATGGAGGTGAAAGGCGGTTGGCAGCTTTGAAGGCTGCATATCCTAGATTGGTGAGCAGATTCTCCCATTTATGGTGTCCCCTTTAGATTTATCGTGGATGCTAGATAGTAGCTCACTTTGATCTTATGTTAGGTACGGAAGGAGAAACTTTTATCTCCTGATGAATTGCAGCCATTCCAGAACCACTCAACCCAGATGGCAGCACTGGACTACATGGTTTCAATAGCAAGCGATGTTTTCATCCCCAGTTATGATGGAAATATGGCAAGGGTTGTTGAAGGCCATCGCAGGTTTGCTTCTCCGGAATCTAATCCAACTAGAGTTCACTCATGGTTTGCTTTTGACATTAGTAAAGAACTGATTCGGCTCCTGTGCACTCTGAATTCTTACAAGTAACTGCAAAAAAGAAAAAAAAATCCAGCGAGTTTAAAACTACTTAAATCAATGTTCTGTATGCTGAGGAGCCCCTTTTGTTTATCCATTTTAGATTCACGGGATTCCGCAAGACCATCCTATTGGACAGGATGAAACTTGTTGAACTTTTGGATAGTTTCCAAGGAGGTGCAATGTCCTGGAATGAATTCTCTGCTGCTGTGAAGAAGGCACACCAGCATCGCATGGGTCAGCCGACAGAAAGAAAGGTCATCCCTGGCCGGCCCAAGGAAGAGGACTATTTCTATGCTAATCCCCAAGAATGCCTTGGTTCAAGGGAGGGATTAAGAGATATTTTGTGATAGTGCTTTCTGAAAGTTGCAGCCCAACCGATGAATATTGGTTCCTGCAGCGTCTGCCATAGTCGACGCGAGCACTTTTTGTACAGCTGACCAGAGTTCTTCCTTCATACCGAGAACTTACTTCAGGTACAGGCTAGTTGACATCTCAAATGTTTATAACTGGATTCCCTCACAGAAATAAAGCTGAAAAGAAGCTCCAAATCAACGGGTTCAGACTTCAAAGGAGAGACGATCATCCAATCTGCTCATTTCTCCCATCAGTTATACTTATGTGATTCTTGATTAGTTGGTCAGGTTTTCCATTTCATTCCATTCTTCTGCTTCTTTTGTTTCCATTGTTTAGGGGCAGTGTAACACTTTTGACTCTGATCATACTGATGTAGAAGTTCAGTGTCCTCATAGTGTTCCCCCCACCTTCTCTGAGGAGTTTCCTCAAAGCCTTTTGTATTACTCACCAAAACTATTGATAATTTTTTTTGGGTTCATTACAGAAATTTCCTGTAACACATTAGTTTTTTTTAGTGAGAAATCAAGATATGGCAGATCATTCTGTTTCTTTCCACCAACTGATTCACTTGGAAGCATGGATGGCATGTTCATTTTATATCGCTCAACATGTGGTGTATAGAATAAATGTCTATATGTGGTTGTTGCCATCTTCTGTACATTGACCTGCAAATCTGCAACTGCAAGGGAATCAGATGGTTCAGCTCCCTTGCACGCTCAGTTTCAACCTAATGGTTTTTACTTATTGGCAGTTTGGTAGCAGAGAAGTATACTCTATATGATAGTAGAAGATAGCATCATCTTTGACAGGTCCAGTAGTATAATGTGACAACGATACCTCGATGGCTCATTGTCATTGTGCGTGTATAATATTGTGGAATCCAATGTGTGTTTTGTCAGTGCAAGTTTCCTGGATAAATGGATAATGGCAGAATTTTGTCAGTCATTTTCTGCCGGTGTCGAAAAATTCTTTTGTTGGTTCGAAAACTTAGGGAGAAACAACGGGCATGATGAATTCGGAAATATAAGGGCAAAGTAACATAGGGAATGAAAGCAAAAGGATGGTGAATTTTCGGTTTGGTTTAGAGAATTTGAAAAAAAAATCAGAAGGGCATCGAATTTGAATTTGATCTCATGATGAAATTCAATTTTTTTTTTTCGGTTTGGTTTAGAGATTATGAAAAAAAAAAATCTGATGAAATTCAATTTTTTTGTTGGAAAAAAAGACAGCATATATAGGGCCCAACCGGGTTCGAACCGGTGACCTATTGATCTGCAGTCAATTGCTCTACCACTGAGCTATGGACCCATTCTGATATTGTAGATCTTTATAAAAAATTACATTCTAAAGTGGATGAACTCCAAAATATCTTCGCAAAGTAACTAAACCAAAACAAAACATTGCGATGTCTCTCCTCTCCCGACCATGATAAATTCAAATGCAACCAATTACACAATTCGAAATTCAAGAAACACAAATCAAAGATCCTGAACCATTGCACCCGACGCCCGGCAAAGCAGATCGCATTGTATAGTTGAATTTACACACTTGATTATTTTGCACCATTGGCGACGGCAGGAGAAGGCAGCAAGAACTTGAGCAGGATATCGTTGAACATCTTGGGATCCTCCTGGTGCGCCAGGTGCCCCGTGTTCGGTATTATCTTCACCGTCGCCTTCTCCCCAAGCATCCTGCAAATTCAAATTCAAATTCAATTTCATTCGATTAATTGTTAAGGCAAATAGGAATCTGATGAAATGATCATATGGTAAGATCAAGGCTTACTCTTTCACTTTGTGTGCTTTCTCCACAGGGAAAATCTGGTCGAACTCCCCCCAGATGATCAAAATTTCCTGCAAATTCAGATTAATTACAATCATTACATCTGAATGTTCAGTCAATGCAGTGTGTTATCAGTTGGTGTTTTCTTCTTCTCTGAACTGAAAATTTTACGCACTTGAGGGAGAGGAGAATTAAGCTGCGAGTCTTGTTCCTCGGTGACGATCTCTTTGATCAGCCGGATCTTCTCCTCTCTTTTGTCCGCGAAATATTTCTGCACCACACGCAGTTGCAAATTTGCAAATCAAAATTTAACAAAAAAAAGTTCTCTCTCGTTTCTTAATTCCTATCTGTATCCAATCTTCTGGGTGATATCATACAGTTGAAACACAATTTCTACAAATCCGATCGGCTGATCGAATTGAAAGGGTCAGGGCATGATGCAAGACGCCGACGTCACGCTCACGCCATGGAGACGAATCCGAACCTTTTCGTGTGTAAATGCAACTATTTATATTTGGCGGGAAAAGTGCGATTTGCCGGTGGGTGATATGATTTGCCACCAAATTTGTCGGTAGAAAAGATTTTAATTGGACGATGTTTGTATGATTAGTCATCTACTAGTCTACTAGCTTTTGGGACAACTCGCCAACAAACCCAAAAATTCCTAGCTTAGCTAAGAGTCCACTACACTATCATGGCATCCACTACAGAATACGTAATGAGAACGATTTTAATCATTCGGTAGACGTCTACCCATTCAACTAAATAATTATGAAATTTTTTAAAAAAAATGTAAGATAGATACACCGCTATCAAGTTTAAATTCGACTTTTATAACTTATAACAAAAAATAACAAATGTGTTATTAAGTTGTAGTTATATACAGAAAACAATCCTTCATACTTGTGAAATGATATATCACATATTAATCTATCTTGTTATTTTTTGAAAATTTTTATAACTATTTAGTCGACATGCAATGAACGGGTGAACATTCATCGAGTGCTTAAAAAGTTTTCGTATACATATACGGCGAGCTGCGTGTATGTAGGTATGCATATCTCCCTCCGTATTCGTAAAGGAAGTCATTTTGGACAGCGACACGGTCTCCAAAATACAACTTTAACTTTTTGTTTCTATTAAATTATTTATCGAAAAGTGATATATGTATACTTTTATGAAAGTATTTTTCAAGACAAATCTATTCACATAATTTTTATATTTTCAAACTTAACAATTTAAAAGTTATTCATGATTTGTATTTTCAATGTTTAACTTAATCATTGTGACTTTCTTTACGAGCACGGAGAGAGCACGTGGGTACCCGGAGGAGGTCGCGGACGAGGAAGTCGGGGATGTACTTGGGCGGGCGGTGGACGCAGAGCGCCATCAGCCGCCGGAACGCCTTCCCGTCGGCCGGCGCCATCAGCTCCGTCACCTCCGCCACGCCGCCCTTCGCCGCCAGCGCCGCGTCGTCCTCCGCCCCCTTCGCCAGGTCGGCGTCACACACCACCACCTTCCCCACCTCCACCTTGCCCTCGCCGTCGCCGGCCGACGTCGACAGCGCCCGCGCCAGGTGCCGCGCCACCAGCCCGCCGTAGCTGGTGCCCACGACGTGCAGCTGCCGCCCGCGTTCGCCGCCGCCGCCGCCGAGGCCTGGGAGGTGCGCGCCGCCGCTGGTGAGGAGCGCGGCGATGGCGGCGGCCTGGAACGCGTCGGAGCGCGGCGCGGCGCGGGTGGTGGAGGCGCCGAAGAAGAGGAGGGTCGGGACCACCAGGTCGAAGTGGCGGGAGAGCGGGCCCACCTGCGCGCCCCACTGCCACGTCGGGTCCGGCCCGAAGCCATGGACGAGCACCACCACCGGCCGCCGCCGCGCCGTGGCGGCGGCGGCATTCTTGGAAGGGAGGAGAGAGGAGTGCGCCCAGAAGTGGAGCGTCGTGCCGTCGTCGTCGACGACGGCGGAGCCTGGCCGGAGGCCGGCGGAGGCGAACATCCGCCGGAACATGGTGCTGATGAGGGACACGGCGAACCCCATGGCCGCCGCTCTCTCGAGAGCTCTGAGCGATCAGTTTGGCTCCATGAATATCGAATCGTCGAAATGGATTTAAAATTGGATTTATAATCACCTACTAGCTGTAAATGACTTAGTGGAGAATAATAAATTCAAATTCTACACAATATTTTTCTCCCCTTTTTTCTCAAAAGGAGTTTGAAAATTGCAGTATAAGTATATTCTCTTGCTGGCTGCCTGGCTTGCTGCACCAACCACTTCAAAGAAAAGGAGAGTTCATATGCATTGCTACTACTACAAGTACGGTGCTCTGATAAGCTCTAACTACCTAACGGGGAGAGCGAGACTGTCTGACGGTAGCTAGCTAGTGCGATGATTAGATTAGCTAGCTAAGCTTCTAGAAGGTTAATGAGTTGGGCCGGTGAAAGCGGAAGCCCACCAGCAATCAGTTGGATTTGGATCTTCTGGTGTTAGGCCCGGCCCATTATGTAGGATGGCCCACAACTGGAGAGGTGGGTTGGGCCCAAATGCTGTCGTCTCTAGGCCCGGACCAGGAAGCTCTGCTACAGCTTAATCGATCACCCAAAAAAAATGATTCGCATCATTTTCCAGCATCTCCGTTGATCAACAGCATGTTGATTAAAGATGCTTAAATATTTACGAAAGTTAAGGTATTAATATTAGCGGTAGTTGAAATGTGGAATTAATTAGCCACGTAGTCGCAGTCAAGTATGATTCTGCAGTAGGTGATACACTGATACTACATGCGTAAGCATGCTGATCACAGTTATATATAGAAATCCAGATTAACTAGCTGATGAAAATTAGTAGACATATTAGTCACATTTCACGCATGCACGGATGTAAACAGTAGGATTAATTAAGCACAGTTAATTAAGCCACTAAGCAGAATACATGGCATGTAGATACAACAGATTAGGTGGTGTAATTAGCATATATATGCACCTGGGGCATGCAGGTCTCTGCAGGTTAAGTTCAATTGTTAATGACCACATGGGCAGCTACTTTGATTTAACTAGTGTCATTCTCAGCTGCACCTGGGCGGCTAGCTAGATCAATCGATCAAATCGATCGATCTTACGTTGGACCAAAGCTGTAAAGCAAAACGATGATTTGGAGATTAATTATTTAATTATATATTGGCTAAAAAGTTACTAAATTTTCTGTAGCATGTTGGTATAATTATCTTGTGCAGCATATGCATACATGCCCTTTCTGAAGAATCTATCAGCTACCCATCTATGCAGTGATGTGATGCATGCACACCATGCATGTCGACTGCACTAGCTAGCTAGGGGGTTAAATTAGCAAATGATCTTTCTTCAGACTTGCTAATCCATGGATGTATGCGAGTTAATTAGTGGCGGAAGAAGAATTGTTTCAGTGTTCCAAAGGAGTAATTGTGCATGATGATAAGGACAACACTAATCAAATCAAGGCGTAGTGGCTGAATTTGAGTATTTGACCTCAGTTTCTACAGAAGGAGGATTCTGTATATCCCAAAAATCTAACAATTTCATTCATATTTGAACAAATATATAAGTACAGCAGAATTCAACCGAATTACAAAATCAACTTAATTTGAACACGCATCATCACTTAGGATGGCTGGCTAGGTGGCTGCTGATTCAGGCTGGCTGGCTGCGAGCTGAGCTAGTAATCAACTAGCTAATCACACTCAAGATGATCATCAATTACTCATCGAGCTACTCGTCGAATAATCTGCACGGTACAGCTCGCAATCCCACGCATCAACGTCGAGCAATCCGGGGACATCGACGAGCAAGTCGAGGTCATCGAGCGCGAGGAGGTGGACCATGTCGCCGTCGCCGTCGACGTCGCCGCCGGAGAAGCAGTAGTCACGGGAGGAGTCCTCGCCGCCGCCGTTGCCGCCGCAGGCGCTCACCTCGCTGATATCCGATGAACCGGCGTTCGGCGGCGACTGTGTGGTGGCGGAGGCGCCGCCGCTGCCGCCTCCGTCGAGCAGTTGGCAGGAGAACATCGGGAGCCGCGCTGGGATAGGAGGAGGAGGAGATGCCGCCTCCGGCGGCGCCGCCGCCACGGTGGCCGCATTGGCCGTCGGTTCTTTCTCCATGACCGTGGCCGGCGTCGGGCATCCGCCGGCGGCGGCGGACTGACGCTTCCTGATGCGGGAATTCCAGTAGTTCTTGATCTCATTGTCCGTCCTGCCCGGCATCTTCGCCGCGATCACCGACCACCTGCAGCCCACACCCACATCCATGATCAAATCAGCACTGATAACTAAATCGAAAGTTCAGCTAGAGAATCGGATTAACCATGAAACTTAACTGAACATGGATTTGGGTACTGAAACTGAATTGCTACCTGTTGCCGAGGAGTTTCTGCAGGGAGATGATGGTCTCCGCCTCTCGATCGGAGATGGGCTCCTTCTTCAGGTCAGGCCTCAGGTAGTTCATCCACCTCAGCCTGCAGCTCTTGCCACTCCGCCTCAATCCTGCACAATGGAAGGAATGCAATGCCAACCTTGTCAGATCAAGAAACCAAATCACCTGTCTAGCAATCAGCTGCAGAGAAATCAATCAAATTACAAGCTAGACAGACTATCGAAGCATGATTAATTAAGTTAGGTGTCAAATGAATTCTTGCCTGCGAGCTGAGCGACTGAGCTCCAGGTGGAGACGCCGCGGTGGGTGATGTGGGTGTAGAGCCGCTCGTCCTCCTCCGGCGACCACAGCCCCTTCCTCTCCTTCTCCTCCGCCGCGCCGCCGCCGCCGCCGGCGGCGGCGGCCGCCTCGCCGTTTCTACTACTCGTCGGCTTCCGCACCATTCTTGAGCTTAGCTAGCTAGTACTACTCCTGCTGATGTCTACTGTGTGATGGAGAATTCAGAGAGAAAGATTAGCAGCTGGAGCTTACTTAGTATGTGATGATTGGATCTGCTGAAGAATAGACAGCTTACTTAAGTGAGCCTATGCACACACACATATATATAGTAGATGCATATATGTGTATAAATAATATAATTAATTAATTGTATATATAAATATATGTGTAGCTATAGGCTACTGCACATTGCCCTACCTGTAGGAGAAGCTAGGGGAGGGGGGCAGGAGTATCTGTACATGCATGCATGTATGAACAGACAAAACAAATCCTGTGTTGGCATTGTGTTAACCTGATAGTCTTATTATATTCTATGTGTTTGTACCCAAGTATGGTCAAGGTATCCCATGAATTTGTTGTACTCCTACATTAATACATATGGACCATGTGTGTGTAGTTCTAGGTATATATATTGTGATGATATTCTGAACATATCCATCATGAACACCCTGTGCATGAGCAAGACTGCACGCAAGTACTAGTACTTGGCTTGTGTAAAGGCATTCTAGGTCTTTGAGCTAGCATGTGGTAAATTGTTTGTATCTGATCGAGTATTTCTTTTATCATGTATATAGATATGTACACATGCGATTAGCTGCTCTGAATTCTGAATATAGGACTTATACTGTGTGCATGTGTAGGCAGGACAAGATTGTGGTGGCTCCAATTAGCCTAATTTGGTAACCTCTCATTAAGTACTTGTTCTTGCAAGGTGATTGGTCAAGGTATCGCTGAATCCAACATCGCAACTGCTCATCTCTACTGTTACGGCGCCACTACTACCAAATTACAACTTGGTATACAGCATCTAGATGCATGCATGCTTGGCATTAATTGATTAGCTGCAGGGATGGTCCTCCAAAACATAATTAAGGTGACACTGAAAATAGCTTAAGAGAGGGCACATGGTTTTAGTTTCTGAAAAGGACGGGATATATTATTTTAGAAAAAAAAGATTAGGCAAATTTCAATTATTTTAGTGTACTAATCCAATAGCATGGCGATTAAGAGATTTTAATATTTCTGCATGCCAATTTTTTTAATGGAACATGTCATCAGCATCGATTTATACTTTGTCGATCTCTTTGTTTTTGTGTGCATAGTGCAGGAAATTATGCAGCCATGAGCCATCTACCTGGTGCAGGCTTGCAGGATACGATACACAGCTTGGTAGGAGATCACATCAAGGAGGTAAAGTCATGTACTATGGGTGTAAAGTTTTAGCGTGTCACATTGGATACATAGACACATATTTGAAGTATTAAACATAGACTAATAACAAAACAAATTACAGATTCCGCCTGTAAACCGCGAGATGAATTTATTAAGCCTAATTAATCCGTCATTAGCAAATGTTTACTGTAGCACCACATTATTAAATCATGCAGCAATTAGGCTTAAAATGTCCGTCTCATAATTTACACGCAATCTGTTTAATTAGTTATTTTTTCGTTTATATTTAATGCTCCATTCATGTGTCCAAACATTTAATGTAGCAGGATGAAAAAAATTTACCAAGAGATCTAAACAGGCCCTATGTAGCTTACAGAGTTGGTAGTTTTTATCCAGTAAGTTCAATGCAAAAAACAATGAATTATTAGAAGTACAACTCCATCCCATATAATTAAGTAAACTAAATGGTCTATCTAACTATAGTGCGTTATTGAATTTGTGCAACTAACCACCCTGAAAGGACTCTTGACTATACATAGGTTCCCTCCTAGTCAAAAAATATGAGAAATTATCCAATGGATGATCATATAGATACAGACCCTATAGTACCAAAAGACCACACTAGCTGGCCATCTGTTTGTCAGCTACTACCCCTGATCAAAATGCTGTCAATTTTAAGGTCACAAATGGGCTGGACAGTTGGATATATTAGCTAGGACCCAACTATTCCAATCTACTGTAAGTTGGTGATCCCTGTAGGAAGAGACAGAAAGCATACACCCTGAGAGCCAAAATTCTTTGGCACATTCAGAAGATGAGGTTCATGCATAGGCCGGCCATCATGTCTAAGCTAGGTCAATAACCTACTTCATCAGCACTACTAGAATTTCCACCATGCAAGTCTTGTTTGTGGTACAGGTCGCTCTATATATGTACTATATTCTTAGGAGTTAGAATTGAATCTCAATTATTAGTCTATAAGTCTACAAACATACATAAATTAACTGGTAATTAAGCTGCGGCCTATACCCAATTAGTCTTTAGGTTTAGCTAGCTCTATGTACTATACATATATACTATGAATTTCATTGTACCAGGAACACTTCCACTTTCATTGTACCAGGAATATCGTAGCTCTCTATTTTTTTTAAGGTTATAGCTCTATTATTTGTAAGTCTTATTATATATTGTTTTCCGTCTATATGATGCTTACAACCAACCAACACTGACTAGCTACTGTCTACGTACTTGTCTAATGTTGTAGGCGTATAGTGCATCAGCACATGCCGCAAGTTTATATATATATTACACAATAATCCTGAATATAGGGCAGGGTTTTTAAACCATAAGGATCATGTACCTCCTCATACCCATGCATCCCCCCTAATCAAATATGCTATGCAAATTAAATAGTTACGTAAATTTATGAAAAATGGCATTTATATATGCATATACATATAGCTTAACACAAAATTTCAAGGTTAAAGTCGGCAACAAAACAAATTGTGATATGTGCATATGATGAAGAACAAAAACAACCATATATATCACTTTTTTTTTTCTGATAAGTAGATTCCAATTCATGGCTTTAAGGGGTCCTAATGCAGGGAGGGTTGCAGGATTCTGCAATTCTTGCTGCCCTCAATAGAAGCTTGTTTTCATAGTTTTGTCTATGGTCAGCTGATGGCGGCGCGCCTTTTGGGGACTTGTTGGGAGTGTAGTGGGGCTTTGCCATCAGCCTTCCGATCGAGCAGCGTTTATTTTTATTTTAGTGTTTTTTTTCCTTAGCACTCCGGTTTCCTTTTTCCTTGTCCCCAGACAATGGCCTTTTGGTTGGTTGCGGTGTGTAAATGAAACAGTGCCTTCTTCTAAATACTAACGTGCAAAATCCTTTTGCTTATTCGCGAAAAAAAATTGTTCTCACTACAAGGATCACGATTTTACATAAGAGGTACAAATCGCCAAGGAAAGCATCAAAACTATCAATAAATTTGAATTTGTCGGCGAACCTTTAGGGAAAACCTACCGAGTCTAGAGATCAAGTGAAATTCCGTTTCGTTCGCGGTTAACAATGAGGGAAACTTTTCTTGGCAGCTAGCCTGACAAGAAAACTACGTCCATGTCAAACTTTTCTCTCCAGTGCGATAAGAAATCAATACTTGTCGGCCGACACCTTGGGAGCTCGACAATGCCAAGGTAATATCCATTGCACCCTCAAGCAATTCTATTTTCATTGTCGGTTTGGACCGCGAAGGTAATTGTTTTGCTTGTCGGTCCGCATTGTCGAACTTAACCCCCCCTTTTGGTTTAGGCCACCAAAGTAATAATTACTCTTTCCTATCAATTTAAAGTAATACAAGGAGATGATTTTAAATTGATAGGAAAGAGTAATTATATATAGTAAGCATTCGTTTGCACCCTTGTCTTATATGGTTGAGGGTTTTTCGACTCCACTGAGAGTGGTCTTAGTGTTATCTTTGTATGAAAAATCCGAAACCAATCTTCAATTCAACACCGAGCTTCTTGAAGAGACATTGTTCTAGAGAGTGTTGCGTTGTCCTCCCTATTTTTTTTCCTTACTATATATAGTAGAGCAAGTTGTAGCATTGGCTACATAACATATTCTTAATTAGTGTCTATTTTTTTAACCTTTTTTCTTTTATTTTTTGTGGTATATGCATTCTTAGTTGGTGTGCAACCCCAAATGTTTTTATTGATTAATGGAAAATTCCATTATCCAAAAAAGGGTTGGGTATGAAATAACTCTATCCATCTGTCCTTAAATAGAGCCACTAATTGCATTCCAGATGAGCAGAAGTCCTATATATTCAAGGACAAAAATTTCCTTCATTAATTTAAAACTCTTCTCCAAAAAACACCCGTTTAAAAACTAACCACTCTGCTTTCTTCAATGATGTACACACTCCTGTTTAGCTAACCAGTTCTCTGCAGCAATATTCGTGGAGAGAGAGAGAGAGAGAGAGAGAGAGAGAGAGAGAGAGAGAGAGGCATATAGGACAAATTTGTGGCGGCCAAATATTTTTATATATATGCACTAAACTAACATATGAAGGCTGTACAATTACCTTGTCTAAGTATGCGTGCATGAGAAGATATACTACTAAAATGACAAGATCACGAGGCTGGCCATAGCTACCCCAATCAGAATTAGAACGATTAATTAATATTACTAATCAATTAACCAACTTGCACGACCACATTAATTAATCATGTAATTAATTTAACTCCCCTTACGCATGCATGCATCAGCTGCTGCCTGTAGTGTGCTGGATCTGGTGTGTGCATGATTAACCAATTCGAGACTATATTACTATTGATTTTTATTATATATATATACATCTATTATTAATGATATACCCAACATGGCCAAAAAGTTAATTAATTATTAAGCTAAGACAGCGAATGGCTGACGTGCGTGACATTTGTCTCATGCTGCTGCATGCCACTGTTGCGCGTAGTACAGACATCACAAAAGTTTAGTTTTGGTGAGTTGTTTGTGTAAATTGATCGGCTAATCTGTGTTCATCACTGCCATGAACCCCATCTTGATAATTGACGACTAATTCTGGATGAATTGTCCTAATTAAAGATTAATTCATTGCATATAGCAAGAGAGATGCGCCAAAAGATTCCTGCATGCGGCGTGCAATGATATTGATCGATCTGTATTTTTATATGTCCCATCAAGAACACTTTTTAGGGGGGACGTCCAAATGATTATTGGGGCTAGCTAATTAAGGGCACAAATTGGTGATTTTGGACTAAGATAATTAATTGGAATCTAATGATCCATGTGGTAGAGTAGAAGGCAAACCTGGATTAACTTGATCTGATTAGCCATTGGATATATATATAGCTGGTTTCAGGACATTGTTTTGTTGATCATCGAGGAAAAGAATCATTTAAGCTGATCCACCTCACTAGCCCTTGCATGATTAGTAGTACTGATATTTGAGAGTGCTAATCAGTTCTAAAAACGGACTATTACGGCTTAAGTACTTCTTCGTCAGCTCGTCACCCTTAAGTTTCACATGAAAAAGAAACTCATGTAGAAATATTTTTCTAGTTTGCCTTTAAAAAGAATGCCATTTCTACAGTCAATTTCCATTTATATTTAAGGTATCCATAGTCCAGAGGACACTTCAAAACATTTTAAAAGAGAACTGTCTATGTTAATGAAAAATCTCACCTCATGTCTTTTGAATTTTGGACCATTGGATACACTTTAAGATTTGTGCAGATCCCTTAACCCTAACTCCTCTCCTCCTCCTATTCCCCTCGCCCTCATGCATTCCGTCGCCACCGCCCCGCTGCGCCACCACCTGCCTCGCTGGCTAGCTGAAAGGAGTCCACGGCGCTAGCGAGGCCTCCCTGGCCAGCCCCTTCCCCTCCCCTTTCCCCTCCCTCTCCCCTTCTTTCCTCAAGCCAATGGTGATGAGCTATCCCCGTGCCGCCGTCTTCCCCGTCTCCGGTAGCGAGGTGCCACCACCGGCCGCCTCCTCCTAAGAACCCTTCCGCTTTGCCCCCCCCCCCCCCCTCCCTACACCGGTCCATCACTATCTTCCGACCCCGTGGCTTTGGCGACATCGCCACCGCCACGCTGCCCACCGCTGGGCTGCCTCCTCCCACGGCCATCCCTCTAAGGCTGGTGAACTCCCCCCTCTTCTTCCCCCCCTCCCACCCCCTCTCCAACCCGGGACCCTAACCCGTAGGGTCCTCTGTCGGAGTCTAGGGTATCGCCAATGCCGGAGAAGAAGAGGAGGTCGCCGGAGTTGGAGGAGAAGGCCTGGAGCATGAATCACGAAGCTCATTCAGTGGTCCAAAATCTGTAAGATTTGAAGATGGATTTTCTATCGATAGAAGGTTAGTAATTCCGTTATAAAAATTGTCTAAAATACTTTTAAGCTTTGGCATTTTAGGGATGGGCTTAAGACAGTTTAAATTTTAGAGAGCACTCATTAGTTTGCCTTGTGTATATATATAGAAGCATGGGCTCAAAAAGTTTTAACCTCCCTAGCTAGAGGCACTATTTTGGTGGTTAATTTTCCCATTAAGTAATGAGATAAATTTTAAATAATGGAAACTTTTATTGATCTCAGATAATCATATCAAGATGATGCACTAAATCTAAGACCACATCCTATCTCTAAATAACCGGGATATACAAAAATATAACCATTTCAAAGAAAAACAGGAAAAAGAAAAATGACATGACAACAAATTCATGCCTCAGCAAGCTACAACCACATATTATCTTCATTTTCATGCTCCACCACATAGCAACACTTGGACCGCGAAAAAGTCATTCCAAAAGCAATGTCTCCAAAAAGGAAGTGACACATGCACATACGGTCGTTGCCATGACTAAGTAGCAAAAGCCAGACCATAGGTTTTCATCCTTCAAATCAAATTTTTCAAACTCTAGACAATTCCTTTAATAAGAAACTAATTACCGCCATCGCCAGGTACACTAGCTAAGGTCAGAGAACCCCAGAGTTGAGGAACCAGTACTCAATGAGCACGACCTAGTCGAAGTCCCCAGGTGCTACCATCACCGGTCCCTAATTCCGAGTCGATAACACCATACACATCCTATCTAGTCTTAGCCTAGCTAACTGCAAACGGCGGCGAACCCTGCAACCTTCTTTAGAGATGCTACCCCATGATAAGTACAATCCCAAAATCCATATCTAGGGTACATCTGAAGAGAGGATGAGATGCATGTCAGTGTAAGCAAATATGTGATTCAAAGCCAAGATAACTCTAGCTAGACTACATAGTATGGAAGCTCTTGACTACATGTTAGTATGAAGACATCGTCACAAAGATCAATAGCCTCTCCGGCAAGGATCTGATCACCAAACTCTTGCCGACGGTCAGGAGCTAGCTAGCTAGTATATGGATCCAGTCCAGCACCCCCGGTGGCAGTAATGTCCCTGAAACAGCTAGCATATAACTATTACAAGACACATACAAACAAGTCATTGTATGAGGTTGAGATATGATTAACATATTGAAGGAAAGAATGATTCTCTCAATAGTTTTTAAGTTTGTGGATATACTACTATATAACAAGTGTATATAATTTTTCTCTCTTTCTTTTTTCTCCATGGTTTTGTCCTAGTACGTACTTCGGTATCGCAATTTAATGCCACTACAAAATGATTATACTCTCTTGTGTAGACACACACAGAAAACCTCAACAAAAACATATGCTGCAATGAATATAGACATTAATAAAACGTTCTTCATTTATATATATAGAGACAAACATAATGCACTATACTTAGAGAACAATGGTGGAATGTGGATTGATATAAACATGTACATATATATATGAAGTCACGGACAATATATATGGAGCTGATTGAAATTAAGTTATTCACTACAGGTTGGTGTCCCGGCCGGAATACAAGTGGATGATAGCATCAGGAGTCAAGAGTGTCGGCTGCTGGTTCACATCAATATCTACAGGCATATGTTTATGTATGCAATATTAAAGATCTTACGTACGATATGTATATATTGGGTGGGGTTAGGTAATAACGGCCCTACATTAGAAGAGCCCTAGGTTGCAACATGGATGTATAATATATTAATTCCAGCACATTATTTGTAGTACGTACTCTGCAAATTCAAGATCAGTGACGCCAATGTGTTTGCACAATGGACAAGATTTTCCTGTATTTCATACTTCAGAATGCATATATATGCACATAGCCTGGATTGCAAGACTGACTAGCTAGCTATATTTCTTAGTCTCCTTTAAATTTTGAATATATATATATCCAGTTATCCTTCAACTCTTAAGACTGGCGAGATTTAATCTGAATTCCACATTAATTTAGTTGTGGTAGCAAAAAAGAACGAAGATAGGGGCGAAACTTCACCTATCAGATAGAGAAAATAAGTGTATGCTCCAGCGCTTCACTGAGCAACATCTATGACACCCACCACCACCTTGAATCCCAGTACTTGTACACCATGTGGATGCCTTGCATGGTCAAATATATTGGTGGAAGGACCTGTCCTATCCAATTTTGAGAGTTGATGAATGAGTTTTACCGAGTGAATATGGATATATGGAAATTATCTGCGCAATTGAAAGATGGAAACTAGATTTTTGGCAATAAATTGTTAATCTTTCTACTATCTCCATTCTCAAAAAGACGACGTCTAGATAGTGTTCCTTTTAGATTATCGATGGATGAAAGCTCATGAATTCTCTACAGGATTATAGAGATAAATTAAATATTATATATATTTAATTTATAAAATGAAAAGAACAATTGATCCAAATAATGCGGTAGAAGAAAGCCTTTCTTTTTGGAGAAAAATACATTTTTAAATTGTGGAGTAAATAATCTGCAGCAATAGATGAATAATCTAAAAATAATAAGTGTGGCTTTAGAATGCATGTAGCTGAACCTCAAAATCTTGAATTATTAATAGATGCAAAACTATCATAATTTGAAATGTGAAAAAAAAATCATATCAGTAGATTTACCATGAAAAACTCTTTCATAGAATATTATTAATCATTTTTATGAATATATGGTTTGAGAAATTAAATTAAAGATAAAACACGAGCATTGGTCACCGTATCAATTTTTTTAAGATAATGGATTAAATCGGTCTCTACACCAAAAAAAGATGTACGCAGCCCCGACTGATCACCGTGTCAATATATATCATAAACGTCATCTTGTTGAGAACATAGGTGGTAGCTAGCTAACAAGGAACAAGTAACGCGAAAAGTCACTCGCAAAAAAGGTAACCCCAATAGTTAAACCAAGTATGATTGATGGTCCAGGATAAAAACTATTCGTTAGACTTGATAGTTTACCTGGCCATGCATCGAACGATCGAGATCAAGCAAATATAATATATATGCATGCATATATATACTACATATAATTCAAACATATGGTCAATTGGATCACCGTCCCAGCAAACACATTGGCTTGCAAATCGAAAAAAAAAAGGAAGATATTTAGACAAGAACTCACACCAATGAATCTGTTTCTCGCCTTGCATTGCATGCATCCATGAATAAAGATGAGCTCGTCATCTCCGATGATTAGAATGGACGCAGCTAGAGACAGAGCTAGTGGTTGTTGAGGCCAAAAAGCTTCTGCTGTGACAGCAGCAATCACACATTCACACTTACTAATCATGATTCATTGGGCACCTTTACAGCCAATAATGCCAGTTTTAAACCTCCCAATTACACCATTAACTATATGGCACAATCAGAGATCCTCTCGAGACAGCTATCAATCAATGGCGATCGAATTAAACTTAATTGTTGGCACTCCATATATCCAGCAGCAGCAGCAGCAGCAGCAGCCAGCAGCATGTGATGTGAGCTACTACTGATACTGATACTGAGCTATTGCGATCGCATGCGAAGAAGATTCAGTAGAAGTTAATTGCAAGCTTAATCAGATTCAGTAGCATTTGAGCTGAGATGATCATGGGGAGAGCAGTGGAGCAGCAGCAGCAGCAGCAGGGTGGATGCTGCTCGGAGAAGAAGAAGAAGCTGAGGAAAGGGCTATGGTCGCCGGAGGAGGACGAGCGGCTGGCGACGCACATCGCGCGGTTCGGCGTCAGCTGCTGGAGCTCGGTCCCCGACCTCGCCGGGCTGCAGCGCTGCGGCAAGAGCTGCCGGCTCCGGTGGATGAACTACCTCCGCCCCGACCTCAAGCGCGGCCGCTTCTCCCACCACGAGGAGGAGCTCATCTTGGCTCTCCATGACAAGCTCGGCAACAGGTAGATACCTACCTAGCTAGCTTAATTGTTTAATTTGCTCGATTAATCATGGAACGATTGATTTGATCAATGGAGTTCGTGTTCATCGTCCGTGCGTGTTGCCGTGTTGTGCAGCTGGTCACAGATCGCGGCGAGGCTGCCGGGGAGGTCGGACAACGAGATCAAGAACTTCTGGAACGCGCGGCTGCGCAAGAAGCTCCGGCAGACGGAGTCGTCGTCGTCGTCGTCGACGGCGGCGGCGGCGAACGGACACCGCCGCGGCGAGGCTGACCGGAGTCGACCGCCGCCGCCGCCGCCTGCAGCGTTCAGCACCTTCTCTCACGACGGCCGGACGACTCCTGCTCCTGCCGCCCACATTGCCTCCGCCGCAGCCGTCGAAGCACCCGCAGCGATGACGACGACGGGCGGCGCCGTCGGCGGCGGTGCTCTCGTGGACAACAGTGGTGGCCACCGGGACGCGGTGGCGGAGGCGGCGCGGGGACACGTCGGCGGCGGCGACGACGATGGCTTCTTGGCCGTGCTGCTTGGGGAGTACTACCTCGACGCCGGCGGCCACGGCGACGAATTCAGCTTCTTGGGCGGCGGCGGCGGCGGCCACGTGTTCAGCTAATTTGTAATTAGTTTGCTTGCTTTAATTTGATCGTGTAATGATCCATTTCATTGGTTTGGGGCTGACAATAATTAGCACACAAGCTCTTGTTTAGTTGTGTTTGTCAAATCAAATGTGCAAAATTAATCTGAATAAAATTGCTGATGATCGATCGATCTCTACTTATTCATTTCTCGTCTCTCTCTTGAAGTTGAAAATCTAGGGAGCTCCCTATTTCAGGCTAAATCACTCCGAGAGAAATTCAAATTCCAAATAGAAGTTTTGAATGTTAAGCTGTTTGGACACAATTAATTCGACCAAATTTGAAGCGATGATTGAAAAAAAAAAAAAACCTCGGGAGTGTCGAGATGGCGACATCTCACAACATATCGCCCAAGAAACTGATCCTATATGTACCACTTTAAGAATCTAACAACACGATTTAGACGAACTAATTATGCAATAAAAGTGTATATCAGTATATGACTTGCTACGTGCTAATTAAGTCATTAACAATTTGATTAACAAATTGGTATTGCTACTGAGAAAGGCAATAACTAAAATTTAATTTCCTGCGCAACCAGTTTGATGGAGATACCGGGAAGATACTAATAATTCGAGTAATCCATGGAGTACAAAAGATAAACTAATTAAGCAAGCATGTCGAGTGGTTGGCTACTACTAATTAATTCTAATTTATATTCATGAATCTATTTACATTTTGTATATATACTCACATACCAACCGGACACCTAATTTCTTGAATTAGTACTACTTGATACCCTTTTAAAAGCTATCATCTAGAAGCTTCTTTTCTTAAACTAGAAAGTTCACGTGCTAAATTAGCCAACCCTCTATGTACTTGTATTTGGGCCGACAGCACAGCTAGCTTCTATCTGTAGTTGGGCTTCACTTCAATTTGGGCCGAATGCTAGTCTGGGCCTTCTATCTCTAGCGCTCTTGGGCCGCATCTGACGGGAGAATGCTTCCGGCCCATTTCGAAGTTTGCACTGAGGTGCTGAGCTGGGGGGATCTAATGCTAGGTCGCCAGAAATGCATTATTAGTGTTCTTTCCCACGGCAGTGTTTGCTCTGAGTTGCGATTTCTTGGGGAAATGTAAATGCTAATTAGTAATTGGTTCAAAGAGATGGAAAGTAATGGCATCTGAAAGGGCCCTTCAATTGATGGAATCCATGAAGGAAAAATGCATCGCATTGAACAGAAAATCAGGGAATCAGAAAGGGTCCTCAAGATTCTCAAAATCTACAGAGTACGATGAGTTGGTCGAGAAATTCACAGATAAAATTCAGATCTTTCCTCAACTAAAAAAAGAAAGTGTAACAAATGTCCCAGAACTCGGCAGAATGCTTGTCTTCGACCGCGTCGGCAATTTGGTGCTGTTTGAGTCCACCTCAATCTATGCTGTACAACTTAGATCCGATGGTTCACAACGCATATTGCATTCTCCCAGTGGATAGTGCTATTGCACGGGATACTTCCCCGCTGAGGTGGATATCAAAGATTCGTGCAGGTGCAGCTGGGTGAGCTGGGTGGCGACAAATCGAATCCCAGTTAAATTGCACAGATCTTGGAGTGGATCTCCCTGCACTGCATTCGAAATTTCTAGCGGCTCAGGGTGTGCAAATCTCGAGGAAATTTAACGTCGGTAACAGTGCTCTCAAATGCATGGGATCACTCTACCTGCGACAAGCGACGACGACGACGACAGATAGAAAACGATTTACCTGACTACATAAATTTGTTCTTTTTTAAGGATGGGGGAGTATTTTGCTAAACAAACTAATTAATCAAGGAAACCAAGGTGGAATCCATCTCATAATATAAGTGTTGCTTCTTTTAAGAGATAATCCAAGAAATACCATTGACAAGCATCCAAGTCCTAGAAATGCCATCGACAAATGTGAGTTCCAAGAAATGCTATCGTACAAACGATTTTGTCCTAAAAATGCCATCGTCGTTAGGGTCCCGTCTATTTTGCGCCGCTAAATACACTGTTCATCTTATAGAACTTAACGGCGCGGAATGGACGGAACCCTAACGGTGATGGCATTTTTGGCACAAAGTCATCTGTACGAAGGCATTTCTTGGAACTCACACTTGTCGATGGCATTTTTGGGATTTGGACGCTTGTCAATGTTATTTCTTGGATTATCTCTTCTTGTAATCATCTCACAATATAAGGGATTTTGATGTACTTGTCACATCCATTAAGTCCAATTCTCATTTAATATCAGTATTCTAATCTTTTCTTACTATCCTTAATCTTATCTAGAAGAGAGTAATACTTTATATTATGAGACAGAGGGAATATACTTTCATTTTTAAAATAAGAAACGAGAAACATATATGATAGTACAATCAATCTAGATAGACTGTCAATTTATAGTTATATGATGTGTCTCGTCTAGATCTACATTACTATATTTTAAAACGGAGTACCATATACTGGAGTAACTATAAGCTACTGTAACAACTTATTGAGAATTCTTTCAAGATGATAATATTGTTTATAGTAGTTCAGAGTGAGACTTCTGTGTTCAACGTTTATAGTAAGCTTGGAATATTATTGCAAGATACATAAAGTCAGCTGACACTTGTGAGATCTAACTCTATTATAACCTGTGCACAGATTCCCAGGACTTCTGATAAACTGTGAAATGTGTCAGCTAGCTAGTTATAGGTTAGCAGATCGTCATTCAAAAGAAAGGTACTCCCTCCGTCCAGAAAAGTAGGTCATTTTAGCACTGAAGCAATGTCCCAGTAGGTAGAGTGTCGCTGGGAGATTGTCTTCGTGTCTTCGTAGTTCAGACCTACTCTGCCATAGCTCAGCTAGTCTAACGTTCTGCTACACCACTCACTGCTCTCTCACCCCAAACCAGCAGACATGAAGGTGTACTACTAATAATGATAGAAGTATAGGGGCAGTATAGGTAATTTTAGCACTGGCTTGGTACTCTCACAAGAAGCCATAACGTCAAATTTAAAGGGACAGAGGGAGTAATAGTGGTGTTAATGAATCTGCCACCCTTTCCTAGCTATACTTCCATTGTAGTAAATTTTACAAATTAGCCTTTGAATTTCTTATTCATATAAAAACAATCAAAAATTAAATGGTAGCCACATATTTCCTATAGCAAAAGATGTATAACGTGTTTCATGAGAAATAAACTTTTATTTATTTCAGATATTACTATAATTTTTTTATCCGTAACAAAATACAGGCATTTAGCTAGTTTATAGAGAAGACAATAATACCTAGGTAGTTTCCTAGTACTTTCTTGGTGCTGGGCTGCTGGCCTCCAGGCTTCCAGGAATCCAGTCCCTTCACTTGTATAAATACCCTCCCTTTGGCTACCTCGCTTGATCGCCAGGCCTACACATTTTCTTCATCTAATCAAGCCTACACAATCAAGTGGAGTACTAACGGCATTCAAAAAAAAGAAGTGGAGTACTAACTAGCTAGTAGCTCCTTGATCAATTTTCCTATTTTTTCAGTGGCAACAATGTGTGGCTCATTTGCTCCAAGATCATCATCTCTGCTGCTGCTGCTGCTAATCACTCTGCTGCTTGTCGTTGTCTCACGCCCACAATATTCCTCGGATGCTAGCGCATTATCAGGTAAATGCACATATTGTTGTTTACAATATTGTTCTTGACATTCTGAAACTCTCTGAATATACATATGTTGATCTGTTCATGCATATATATATATACGTACGCCCGCAGATCACCTCGCCGTCGGCGATGCGCCGCCGCCGCCGCAGCACGGTGCTGGCCGGAGGCTACTCAGCACGCAGAACCAGGTGACGCCGCCACCGCCGGCGCCGGTGTCCTCGCCGCCGATAGGCCCTGCGCCTACCCTGCTGCCGCCGCCGCCGCCGGCAAAATAAACGACGGCGACGTATTTGCACCTCACGACGACCAGATGCCACATGCATGTGTTCCAGAAACTGATTATGTCAAATTGAATTGATGCGTGTGTAATCATGAATTTATCTTGCGAATTGCAATCGATCGAGGGACCATTTTCTCGATCAGCTATCTTGATGGGATCATATTTATATCCTAGCTCGAAATTTCATTCATCATTTCGAATAAAATTCCCCCTCTTTTCGTTTGAGAGGGGCTAGCTGGAATCATGGATGAAATGCAGTTGCATGCGACGATTGACAGGTCGTCACTTTATGTTCCATGTACGATGAAGGGTTGAACGGCAGCATGCATCAGCGTGTGAGCAGTCGCTACTACGAAAACTATCTTTATGTACGAGGACCCTATAAACTACAGACGAATCATAATTAGTTGTGTCTGTAAAAATTGATATATATTTTCACATGCAGTTACAAAAGGGGACAAAAATATGTCGTTTCAAAGATCAGAACGGTTGCTAGAACACGAAATTAACCATGATAATATTGTTATAACATGCTAGATAATGTCCCCGTTTCAAAGGCAGCGAAAATTCAACGAAGGACATGTATAAAGATAGAATCTAATATGAGCTCTCTATATTAATTAATATCACTAGAGACTATTCTCCTACAATAGTAGAGACAATAAGATTTCTAAACCATTAATGCACTAAATAATTTTTTATTATACTTATTTCCTTTTCTCCACCCTCATGGAACAAAATTTTTGTTAATAAATGCTAAGAGTTGACTCTTAGCCGTTGTCATGCGTAGCAATAATGTTTATCCTTACTTCCCTATCTTTCTTTCACGTCATTAAATTTACTTGCATGACAACGAAGAGAGTCTGTTATTAGACACAATTGTACATGCACTAATTCCACTGAGAATGAGGAGCTTACTATATACTTGTGTGATTTTAATTATGGAAAAATCGGTCCGATTTAAACTAAGAGTATCAATACAAAATTACATTTAAAAGTTCTCTTAAATAAAACTTTCAAATGTAGTTGTATTATAGTAATTGAAATGTAACTATATTATAGTTTATTTATTTCTAACTCACAAATAACTAAGTAAAAACATGTCCACACAGCGATGGCTAGCATTATTGCCAGCTTGCTGCTAGAAGGTCGGGCTATATATATACGAAGAATTTTCCACACCAGGGAAGGAATTAAACATGCCCAACAATGAAATATGTACCTCGCTAATTTCCTGATTCTTTGTGACGAACCGGCGACAAGTGGAATCTATAGCCGTACTCCAAGCTCGAGCGAGCGCGAATCTCGAGGCAATTAGCCCGACCACCTAGGCCGGACTACGTACTGCCGATCACATGGCGAAACCTCGGCTGGAACAAACACGTCGTACAACAACCTGGCTGGCTGTCCGATGCAGCGTCTCCATCGTCATCGTTCGTTCAGTCTATTATGCTCCCTTATGAGTATTTCCGCCTTTCTAAAATAAGTTAATTTTTTTATCCATCTCACACATATCAATTTAAAAAACTTAAAAAAAACTTTATTTTTTAAACCACAATACAATTATTCTCTATTTTTATCTACTCCTAATGCATTTATCTATTTTTTAATAATGGAATGAGTAACATCCCAGTCTAATTTGCTCTAAAAAGCTACAGCTATTATTACAATCTAGCACTCTAGTGTAGTCCAAAATAAAGCGAATCACACCAAAACAAATTAAAGGAAAACCAAACAGGACAAGGAGAACATTATTCTAGTCTATTGATGAATCTCCATCCGTAGTTGGCAAAAAGTTGCATAACCGTCGTCTCAAGCTTACGACATGCAACAATCAAAAACTCTCCATCTTCATCACACTTTTGTAATTGAGCCCACTGCCAGAGCCTTACTTTTATAAACTCTAGTGTGTAATATTAGCTGAAAAATGAATTTATTTTGGGATCAATGGGAGGGATGAAAAATGAACCCACTCTGAGACGGAGGAATTAATAAGACAGTTTTATTTACACGTGTACTAGTATTTTTGCAATGCTTATGCATTCAACCTATATAATCTGCCTAAATGCCTAATTAACATTTCAGATGTAACTGCATACTCCCCTCCGTTAAAAAAATAATAATAACCAACGTTGAGCTATGAATCTGAATAAGCCGAATTCATAGCTAGGAGTCGGGTTTTTTTTTTATTTTTTTACTTACGGAAGTGTCTATTGCGGCAAGCTTGCTTGGCTGCATGCTTGCTGGCTCTGAACTTTTCAGCTTGTCTTTAATCTGTTCTGCATGCGTACTTGTGCAGATCGGGTAGCAGCGCGACGGCGTCTCATCGTCAGCGGCAATACAGCGCGGCGGCGGCGGTGGCTTCAGCAGCAGCTCTCCAGCCAGCCTCCCTCGTCTCCGGCGACCGGACCGCCGCCGGCGATGTGACTGACACGGCCGGCGTGCAGCAGCCTGAAAATTGAAGCTCAATTTGTGTGGTTAGTTCGACTGTTCATGTTGGAGAATTAGTTGGGCTTGGGCCTCCCAACCAGAATGGGCCTAATGTCGAGCGGCCCAAAGCTAGACCAACAACCAGTTGCATCCGAGAGTACATGTTCTTTTCAGAGCAGAGTCTCTCGCAGAAAGAAAATGGAAGAGCTAGCAGAGAAACCTTCCAGCTGCAGCTTGCAGATAATGATGATCGATCACCATTCCTACAGTGATATATTGTACTACTACTCATCTGCAGCCAATTTGGCAACTTGATCTCATTATCTCAACTTCTTTAATTAGTACTGATCCAGAGATTCCCTTCTACTACTACCTGTTGTGATCTTTTCAACTAACCGGCAGTCAGTCATCACAAGGAAAAAAGCCTGAAGTTTACATGAAGTGCATCACTGCATGATGCTTCTTCTACTTGCCTGTCGATCAAAAGTTGATGACTGACCAGCCAAGAATGAAGAATATATGCATATATAACCGGATAAGTTTAGCTTTAGCCTGAAAGAAGTTAAGAGATGCATGGATATGATGAGAATGAGAGACCAATAATATGTACTCTATGTACTATTACTATACATACTCTAAAGATGCATTGCAACTCAAGCAGACAGAAGAGACAGGCTATGGCTGCTTCTCTGAATGTGTTACAGTAGTGTCAAGCACCTGAACATTGGAGTAGGTTCCATGGCTGCTTTCTTCAGTGTTCAGGGACTCTCCTACCTATAGCAAAGTGTAGTAGTAGTAGCACTTGATCAGACTGCATGCTTTAATTATGTCATCAGATGCTCTAGCTTGATGCTAGCTGTAACCTCCTGACACTTTTGGAAGTGACTAGAAATATCTGACAAAGGTTACTAAACTGGAGTAGAGCTAACCCCAGTCAAAGAAACTGTTAGCTGGCCGGCATGGCCGGCTTTCTGCTTTGCTTTGCCATGCCATGCCATGTACTGTGCACCATACTACTCCTACTTACTACTCTATGAATGCTCTTATATACGACAAGCGAGACAAAGCTAGCTAGAAGAAGAAGCATGGGATCTGCAGGCCCTTGTTAGTTTTGGGCATTTGCTAGCTGCTATATGTACACTTGTTTTACTTGTCTGCATCCATGCTTTGCTTTCTCGTTCTTTCTTGTGTCCTGACTCATGAGAATTCAGAGATTCAGGGTCAGTTTGGTGTTTTGGTTGGAGGGATGAACATGGAGATGGCGTCTCACTTTTGCTAGTGTTTTCGATCTGGTCGATGCGCGCCGCCCATTATGATACTGTCCCAAAATTAAGTTACCGCTTGTTTGAATTGGGTTTTAATTCACGATCCAATAATCCCATCACTTAAACTTGCTTTTGACTTAGGAGAGATACAGATCGTCAAACTTGGAGTCGTTGAAATGCTATATTTATAATTAGACATATTATTATTGATAAATTAATACTGATTTTATTAAGAGATTTGCTCTGGTCCAACAAAAAGAACCTCTAGGTAGCGGTAACTCACGGTACCAAATCATTTCCGATCGTTGGAAGCAATAGTGGGGGGTGGGTGGGCCCTCTAATGGCTGCTGCTTGTGTGGCGGCAAAAGGCGGTGGGCTCCATACGAAGTAGGCCGAGCGCGCAAGCTATCGTGGCACCTAAGGGAGGAGGAGAAAGGAGGGTTCTTTGCTGCTTGATCTTCCCTTTCTTTTCTTCTTCTTTACTTCGACGGCGGCATGTGGCCTCGAGAAAGGGAGCTAAGGTTTCCACGGAGGAGGATGGCGGTCATGGATGCAATGCAGCGGCTATGCGAGGAGCTCCCTCGTTCCTTCTCGGGCCAAGGGGGCGGTGCTTTACCACCACGCTGGCTGTTGCCTCCCCATTCGCCTCCCTCACCGGCGCCGGCCTTCTCGTGGCAACCACATTTAAAAATGAGGTGGAGAGAGACAGGGAAGAAAGAAGATGGAATTGACATGTGGGTCTTTCATCTAGAAGTATTTGGTCTATATGCAGAGTTTCCAATTTGGATTTCAGCTAAAATCTCGGGCATTTCGGTAGCACTGAATTTTCGGCATTTTTTGGGCCAAAATTTTCTGAAATTTTGACACAATTTAACTGAGTTTGACTAAATTCACAAAAAAAAAGAGAAAAACCGGAAATTTCGGCAGAGATATTGGCTTGCTGGGGGAGGGGGGTCCGAAATTTTGGAAATTTTGAAACGAAATTTCAATCCCTGTTTATATGGTGATGAAAAACGTGACGATGATGACATGGTTTCAATTTTGTGTGGGTACGAATAGAAGAATAGTAATGATATTTATCTAAATTGATACTCCTACATTTGTAATGAACATGGATACAATTAACCCAATATATGACATATTCTGAGGTCAACCATGTAGTCGATGTTGAAGGGGAAAGGCACGAGGATTGACCCTTTCATATATGCTGTACAATGCACTATATATGTTCGCACGCACGTATAGGTAGGCAAGAAAGAAAGAGAGGAGAGGGAACAGTATACCAAGGCGAAGCCGGAGTTAATTAGAACACACTAAGCTAACGTAAAACGTAGGCTGTGTTTAGATCTAAAGTTTGAAACCAAACTTCAGTCCTTTTCTATCATATTAACCTGTCACACACACATAATTTTTCAGTCACATCATCTTTAATTTCAACCAAAATTTAAACTTTGTGATGAACTAAATACAGCCGTACTAGTAGCTACTCCTAGGTACGTGTGGGAGTCGACGCAACGTACAGTGGGCGTCCGTCCGATCGGTCGGTCGGCAGGTCGCCGACGTGACACATTTACTTCGCCGCGCGGCTCGTCGCCGGCCGGCCGTCGTGTGCGTGATTCACCAAATCACAAAAGGAGATACTACTAGAGAGCTAGCTATACGCTACTGTTTGGTGGGTGTATAGCTTTGCAGTTGCAGTTGCATTGCATGCCGCTGACACGCATGTGCGATATGTGACCAGTGCCCCTAGCTACTCATAGACACTACTGGGGCCTAGCCTACTAACCGCTGTACTCCAGTACTCCCTCCGTAAAAAAAAACCTTGTTTTCGTGTCCAACGTTTGACCGTCCGTCTTATTTAAAAAAATTATAAAAAAAATTAAAAAGATAAGTCACGCATAAAATATTAATCATGTTTTATCATCTAACAACAATGAAAAACTCGCTCTGTCTCAAAAACTCACATCCCCTCTTAAGACAACAAATCTAGACAATCTGATCACATCCCTTTTAGGTTGAGTTTTTATGGGACTGAGGGAGTATGTCGTATATGTATGTACGACTCCTACATGCGTTTGTACAGGATACAGCCGTACATTATACTCCGTACGAGTACGGCTTTGTCGGGCACCTACGTTCGCGCCTCTTCTTTTAACTTCATCTTTCCAAAGAACTTCATTTTTTCCTCGCACGTATATAAGCTTGATCGATCCATCCAGACCGTCCGCGTCGCAGCTGCTCACCTCCTCCGATCCGTGTCTTCCACAAGTCTAACGGGTATTTCTTTTTTTTTTAAAAAAAAAAACACAGTACAAACACAAATGCTCACAAGATACACCCACTCACCCCTATGAACATATACATGCATCATTTATCTTTATGAGCACCTCCGAAAAACTAAACCATCATATCTTAAGATTGATAAAGT
This sequence comes from Oryza meridionalis, assembly GCA_000338895.3. Classification (NCBI taxonomy): domain Eukaryota; kingdom Viridiplantae; phylum Streptophyta; class Magnoliopsida; order Poales; family Poaceae; genus Oryza; species Oryza meridionalis. The sequence goes on from CM002524.2 coordinate 3,277,255, forward strand.
CACCACGAGCGCATTACTGTCGATGTCGATGAGTACATTAGTAAAAACACCCGTGTCAAATTTAAAATTTAAACTCGGACATGCTGATTTCATCACAAGGAACGATCTAACGGGTATTTAAAGGACACCAACACGCTTGTGTTTTGTAATGGACCTATTTAACTGAAAATGGGTTACATGAATCCATACATAATTAGGGATGGATAAAAGTGTGGATTGAATTGATCATGAAACACCGGAGTGTTTTTTGGTTAACTAACTTAATACGATATATATTGTTAAATGAATAATAAAAACAGGAGAAGTACAGATTATGAGCACAAATAGGGATAACACGAGTCACTCCATGCATAGGTGGTCATGCATCACATCCTTCCACAAAGGCCAATAGGGTATGATAGGGTGTGCATAGGTGGACAAATATCTCAACCAAAGTCGCCATTGAAAATAAAGCGTGTGGCAATCACGCGCAACCAATAATTTGTTGCACAGACCGATTTTGTCCACGCAAATACTCCATAACTAAAAACTTATATTGGAGCTATTAATATATTCTAGTGATACCTATAATGTAACAATCCCCCACTGTCCTTTTATTTTAAAAAAACCATTCTCTGTGTGTTACACTAAGATAAACCATTCTTCTTTGATAGCCACACTTTGCCACACCACATTTTTTTGCTGTCACAGTTTGTTAGGCATGTGTTTGGTTCACTACCACAGTTGTGGCTTGCCACACTTTTTCAATAGCATGTCCCACATGTCATAGACTCAATTCTCTTACAAACTTCACCACACTTTGTGGTTAGCAATTTATCCACCACATTTTTTTGGCTGTCACAACTTGCCTAAAGTTAGTTGTGGCAAAGTGTGGCCGGCAACCAAACACACTCTGCATGTTGTGTCACCGTAAAATAAATTAAACTTTACCTCTAGGTTTCTTAAGACTACCTCTAGTAATTATTATGTGATTTACATATGTATGAAAATATTCGCACATCTTCCATTATCTTAAGAAAAAATACGCGACATATTCGCACCTTTAATTAATTACCAACGGTGTTAATTTTTCTGTCAGCGTACAGGTACAAAATGATGCCATGAATCAGCCAGCAGACATGTACCAATAATCATCAGCACCAACCGGTCGGCCGGCCTGTGAGCTCTCCTCCATCCAAAACGATCGATCAATATAATGGCATGAACAGCACACATCACATATACGAACGTGTAACTAGCGCTAGAGCTACAGAGAAATCTCTCTTTTCTCTCCCTTTGTGGTGGGGGCTATAGGTAGCTCTATAGCAAGAGAGCTAGCTACTACTTGATGTGATTTTTACTGGTCATAATAATTTTCTTAATACGGGAAACAGCCCAATTATTCATCTACATGGCTACACATGAACAGTATGAAGAAACAGTTGCTATGGACTATTCAGCTGACCGGTAGAGGCCCGACACGTACTGCACGTACACGCAAGGCTGGCCCTTCCATACATGCATTGCATAAAGAACACAATCATATCCATGCGTGTACGCACATATATGGATATCTACCTTTTTTTTCACATAGAAATGTATATATGTATAAAGATATACCTGCACAGCGAGTGTGCACTCAGAATTTCCGTGCACAGCATGCAGTCTCGAAATATAAATATTTATAGCTATGAATCTGAACATTTGTCTTTTTAGATTCATAGCTAAAAATTGTTATATTTTTAAATGGAGGTAATAACTTATATGGGTAACCTGGTTTGCAATGTAGTGCAAGTAAGGCGTTCAACGAAAAAACTGACGATGTGGTTATTCAATACGTAAAGGCCACTGAATCACGAGAAAATTCATTGTGTACATCTGAGGTCAATTACTCATGTCCCTAATTTTGCATCTCATCCCTATTTAAAATTTCTCCACTCCAATATTCAACCATCATTTTTTTCTTCAAAATGACCATTGCCCCTTCGCATAACAAATAGTTACAATTTTTTTTAAAAAAACTTGAATTCTTTTGTTTTAAGAATAGTAGGCGGTGCAATTAACCAAACCACCGGAATTTTTAGAAACTTGACCCATGGTGTTAAAAGTAAAATTAAACGAATTCCAACAAAATTAGAAGAAATTTCGAAGGAGCAAATTTCAACAAACTTTGAAAACATTTTGGAGAATTAAAATTAAAAAAATTATGATATTTCCACGTGAATCTAAAAACCAAAATTGAGTTTTCAATTGAATTTAAATTTTGTTGAAATCATATAAGAACTTAAGTTACTCAAATTTGATTGAATTTTTAAACCAGTGATTTGTGTAATTTCACATCCTTTTGAGCAAATTTACATGTAACCTATTTGAATTTTCCCTATATATTGAGATTTCAATTTAAGTACATAGAGGCTTTTCACTTACTATATAGTTTTTGAGCCAAGAGTAGTTCTTTTAAGAAAAAAAATACTAGCAATCAATTTACATCCAATTATATTAATGCATAAGGATCAAAATAAGAATCGAATTAAGACATGCGAAGACAAAATAATAACTCCGCGATACATAACAAATGATGAAAAAAATTACAAGACACATCCAACAACAGGTTGAGTGAAGAAAAAACTGAAAACACAGTAGCACATTCATCAAGAGGACAGATGAGCGCGTGTGCACACGTCGCCCTGATTGGTCGATCGATGAATCGATCGTGCAGTGTGACCAGATCAGAGTAGTGGACTAGTGGCATCGCAACATTGGTCATGTCAAATCAGAGCAACAGTCAACAAGGTAGTACGTACTGTAGTATATATATTTGCAGACGGCTATATGCATACGTATACACATAGCCCTATTTAGTTCCCACGCAAAAACTTTTCACCCTGTCACATCGAATGTTTGGACACATGTATGAAGTATTAAATATAGAAAAAAAAACTAATTACACAGGTTGCGTGTAAATTGAGAGATGAATCTTTTAAGCCTAATTGCGCCATGATTTAACAATGCGGTGCTACAATAAATATTTACTAATGACGGATTAATTACGCTTAATAAATTCGTCTCGCAGTTTCCTGGCAGAATTTGTAATTTGTTTTGTTATTAGACTACGTTTAATACTTTATTATTTTGTTATTAGATTACGTTTAATCGTTCAAATATGTGTCTGTATATCCGATGTGACACGCCAAAATTTTTCAACTCCAAAATTTTTCACCTCTGAAACTTAAGGGCCTGTTTAGTTCAAAACAAAATTGCCCCTGCATGTTACATCGGATATACGGACATATATTTAAAGTATTAAACATAGTCTAATAATACAACATATTACAGATTCCGCCAGGAAACTACTAGATGAATTTATTAAGTCTAATTAATCCATCATTAGCAAATGGTGACTGTAACACCATATTGTCAAATCATGGCGCAATTAGACTTAAAATATTCGTCTCGCAATTTCCTCGCGAACTGTGTAATTATTTTTTGTCTATATTTAATACTCCATGTATGTATCTAAACATTCAATATGGCATCGTAAAAAAATTATTTGGAAACTAAACAGACCCTAAACAGGGCCATAGTAAGTAGCAGTACTTGTAGCATAAATATACCGGCCGACTGCGTACGTATTGTATTATAGAATGAAAATGACAAAAAAGGTGTATGAGCCACGTACTGCATGAATGACAGCATGCGACGCATGCATATATAGAGCACAGTGACAGTGTAAATGTTTTTTTTTTTTGTACATACAGGCAACTCGAATACTAGGAGCCATGGCATATTTAATCTATGTGCAGTAGTGTCCCAATCTTTGCTCTGTGCAATGCGTAAGGTTGTTGCCCACTGGATATATGAATTTATTAGAAGGCATTATTTATTACTAGTGGAACAGTAGATAAATGTGTACACTTTTCAAGATAAAAAAAACGAGATTTAGAGGGACCAGATATTTTTTTTAAAGAAGAAATTATAAGCGCATTGAAGATTGAACACGGGACCTCGATTTGAAACTACATATGCCTTGCCACGGCGCTATGAAGTGATTCTAAAGGTTTAAAAACACACAATAGAACAAAAATACAGGATTAACATATAATGGCACTGAGTCAAAATTGTTTTTCTCCATCTTTGAATTTTAAAATACCTTTTCTTCACTTGGCTATATATATAGTGTATAGTTAATCTCACAACAACATTTATTTATTTATTTATTATACATACAGCTTTCATCTACTCACTAGCTAATTCTAGCTAGTGTTGTAACTTGAACAATAACTTTGCCCTAAAAAAAACATGGACAATAACTAAACATAAGTAAAAAAACATACTGTCAACATTCTGTCTATAGTACGAAACCAAGATCACCAATTTAAAATCAAATAAAATTGCTATATGAAGAATTACATCCCCCATCCGATTCTTTTCATATCATTCTCACCCGGCTGGTTCAAATATATGTTTATGAGATATTGACTTTCGTATAAATATAAAACAGTTAATTGGACGATGATAATTTTTTTTAGCATAGATTCTCCCGTTTTACTCCCTCCATCCATAAAAGTTACACCTATTACTTTTGTCACCAAGATCAAGAAGAAATTAAATCATCTTAAATGGTACAAAATCAAAGAGTGAATGCACGTATGCAACCAATGAGTATTTAGATAACTCCTTAGGTTCTAATAAAACATTTAATTTATCTTTTTATTTAAGTCTTGAATACATAAAGACTACAAATAGGAATAACTTATTTGGAAAAACTCAAATGTGAAATAGGTGTAACTTTTGTGGATGGAGGGAGTACCAACTTATCCCGATTAGCGGAAAACGACAACAGGCTAGACGGCAGACAATCATCTCTTAATTCCCAGCCAATCAGAGATTCTCAAATTTGATCTGCTATTAATTAATTAAGAGCATGACTTAATTAACAATGCCAGGATATTAATATTTGAGTTGACAATCATGCATGGTTCATTGAATTTAACTTTAAAAACGCCAAGTGCTCTGATTCTATTCACATTACAATAAAATTCGAGTCCTGGTACTTTGTTCATTGAATTCAACCAGCATGCAGTGTGATATTAGTAACTTATTTTACAAACGATTTATTTCTCCAAAAAAACGATATGCAGGTAACTTAATCATATAGTTATCCACACATTATCTGTCTAATCAGTTAAAGTTGTGGAAATGCATATATGGTGGCAAAAACCGGCCGGCCGGGCCGCACACACAACTTAGATAACGTATGCGTGACGGCCAGGAAATCATTTTGATGTTAGGAAATAAGCACTAAGTAATTGGTGGACCGAAAAGAGTCCAGTCGAGCATGCAAAAAACTGTAATGATCAGTGTATAGATCTGAATACGTAATTACAGCTATAGTAATTCTGTCGATGTAGCTCTCTGTTCAAATTAATACCGGATTATCCATTATCTCGAAAAACAGCTATATATAGCGATTTTGATCGCACAGCTGATTGGGTCGTTCACGGTCTTAAGAGTCTTAAGAGTGCATATGGGGCATGATGGACTGATGCGTAAGCAAACTCGAATGCAAATGCAATTAATATCATAACAAAAGAAACAAGACTATATATCTTTTCATTTCAATTACGTATATTCAAACTGTAATTGAGTAAATACCATGAGCATTTAATAATATCATACATTCTAGCAAATAACCATGAAAATTCAACTTGGGATAATGTAAAAGAAATGCACAGCCCCGTTTTCAAAACCCTAGCTATTGCGTTCAGCATCGATTTCCATATTTTTGCAACCAAGCATATTTCTCTCTTTTTTTAAAAAAAAATCAGAAAATCTTATGTTTTATAGTTATAGTTACAGAAACCACGGGTGTCATAACCTGTAGCACAAAACCCAAAGTTTATGGTCAAGGGTTGTATAGAATCCCATTTGTTAAAATCTCAAGTAAATTTAGCATAATTGTAACAAAACTAAATCAACACCCATATATATTAACAAATCAATAATTACAGATTGACACTTTATAATATGATGAAAATTTTAAGTAAATATAAGCTCAGCACATATAGCGGTAGAGTTTTGTGAAATCTTACTTAGGATAATACCCGTGGTTTCTTAAACTTTGCCTACAAAATACTTCCACCGTTTCACAATGTAAGACTTTCTAGTATTGCCCACATTCATATGGATGTTAATGAATCTAGACACATATGAATATTTAGATTCATTCACATCTTTATTAATATGGATAATACTAGAAAGTATTACATTGTGAAACGGAGGGAGTATGAGATTTTCTGATATTTAATCTTTTAAAAGTAAGTAAAAAATGCTGGAGACTTGAGGTCCAATTAACGTACGATGGAATCCACACCTCTCCCTAAATTTCCATCGTACTAAAAAAAGTCTCTAGACTGAGATTGTGGTGCGATGCAGTTTAATGAAAGATCATGTCACAGCAAAAGAATATCTTTCAAAACAAAAATTAATGGCAACAAAATTTTGATGACATATATCAAGAAAGGACATAGTTTTCAGTAAAATTTGGAACAAAATGCAACAATTTCAAGGGAAATTGTTCAGAGATTGGAACAAGGGAAAAAAATATACCTTCTTTTTCCAAATGGAGCTCCACTTTGTTCAAATACAAGATAGAGAGGTCGTCCCATGAGATGTTTCAGTTTTTTTTGTGAAAGAGAACAGGAAGTTTAAAACTTAGCTTCGGTGTTGCAATAATAGAGGTAAATTCGAGAGTAGATTCAAGTGGTCAAAACAGATCAACGACAGCATCATGTACAGCCAGGAATTCCAACTGGGGATGGTTAGGAAGAAAACAGAAATGCAATAAGAGTATAATTCAATACCAATGAACAACAATTCAGTAAATTGACCACAAAAAGATGACAAATATATTATATAAGCAGGCAAGCACACATAAGAATATAGTAGTAATATATTTTTTTTGTGGGGATATAGAGTAATAGCTAATTAACCAAACTAAGTCTTCAAGGGGGTGAAAAAGGCAATTAATCCCAAAGAGGAGAATTCTAGATGATAGAATAAATACATGTACAATGCACCACAGTGAGATCCATAAAAAGATGGGGCCTATGAGAATAGTGACGGGAATACTGCTTTTTTCCTACCTTTACAGTTTACTATAACATATATAGAAGCGAAGAATGTCTTCAAACCAAACGATGTGATGCTCTCAATAAACAACTGTTTTAATCTTTCCCCCAAGACTATTAAGCATCTCAAGATGATGTATATCTGGAGCATATATGCAAACATATAGGCCACTGGTGCCTATGACATATGATATAAGATGCAGATCATGTAGCCTTTAATTAGCCCAACCAAGTTAGCTAGCTTGGTACTCATGCATGCATGCAAGCCGCAGGATCTTTTCACCTATCGATAGATGTGTTCGGTGCATTGTTTAATCGGCCTAAAGGTGGTTATTTTCTGATCACAAAGCATGCTACGTACTAATGACTGATGGATCCTGCGAAAAACGCGAATTAATCATGAAAAGACGAGAGATCAAGATCTCGATTCGATTACATATAGAACTCCAAAGTATGGTTTTGCACAACATGCAAAAAGGGACGGGGAGATGATATATATAATTCATGCTGGCTATATATAGATAGATAGATAGATAGGTTGCTTCTTAACTCTTAATTAACCTGGGATGAATGGGCTGCCATCTTCCTGAAGCCTCTCCGATCCTCTCTCATCAAGACCAAAGCGCAGATCTCCACATCTGAAGAAGAAGTAGTAGTAGCACACTGATAACACATACATACAGCGAACAGATGCATATACGTGCATGATTGCAATGCAACAAATTCACTCAAATGTTACTTACTATTTGCCGCGCTTCAATTCACATGCTGCTGTCTCCTCCTTCCTTGTGATCCATCCCAATGCTCTCTGATCCTGAGTTGGTGGTGGTGGTGCTAATGGCGTTCACTGTCCAATTAGCCACGGAAGCGTAAGGTAGGACGGGCGCCACGTCAGCGCCGATGCTCCCGGCGTTGTTGTTGTTGCGGGCGTAGTAGCACCCGGCCGTGTGAGGGGAAGGCGGCGCTATCCCGCCGCCGTCGATGACCCCGAGCCTCCGGCCGCCGCCGTACATCCCGGCGCTGACGGCGGCGGCGAGCTGGCCTGGTGCCGGCATTGCCGCGGCGAGCCTCGGGGCGGCGGTGACGGGGAGCGCGGTGGGGATGCCGACCTCGCCGCAGGCGTAGCGGAGGAGCTCGGCGTGCGCGGCGTCGAGCTCCTTCTGGAGGCGGTGGACCTGGCGCTGGAGGACGGAGATGGCGCCGACGCAGCCGTAGACGGGGTCCTTGACGCGGGCCTCGGCCTCGTACGCGAGCGAGCTCACGGCGTCCTCCCGCTGGTGCGGCAGCAGCTCGTTGAGGAGCTTGGTGACGTTGCTGGCGCCGAACACCTTGTGCACGTTGGCGAACTTCTGCGGCTCCTCCGGCGGGAAGTAAGGAGCGAACACGCAGCCCGGCAGGCACTTCCGCCGCAGGAACTTGCACGCCGCGCACGGCGATCCGGCGCCCGGCGTCGTCGTGGCCACCGCCGACGCGACCACCGAGGAGATGGCGGAGTTGCTGGTGCTCGACGAGGATGCCATTTCCGGCGAGCTAGCTAGCTACACCTGCAAATTGAAGAATGGTACTGAAATTGTCAGTTATTTCTCAAACAAATGCATGAGTATTTGTGCAACTTCTTCTAGGGTTAGGGTTTTCATGGCAGCAAGGATTGTACTGAAAAGATGGGCGGAGGATAGGGTTTAAGGTGTTTTGATCTGATCTTTTAAAAACTTTGGAGGCAAGAAATGGGGAAATTAGCTTTGCTTTTCTTACAGAAAAACTATAGAAAAACAAGGGGACATTGAAACTGTAGATTTTATGCTGTAGAATTATTTGAAATAGGTACCGATGAGAATTAATGGTCCGATTGAAACAAATGCTTGGACAATGATCCACTGTATGAGCACATGTGTGCGACTCTCAACAAGAAAAGCACAAATTTCGAAGCGAAAACAACCTGATGTTTGCTCAAATCTCAAAGAGCTCGAATAGATATTAATATATATATTAGTACCTAAGAGAAGAGAGACAGAGACTGAATCATGCTCTTTTTTTCTCAAATTTCCCTCAGGTGGATCTAGCCAGCTAGTCAAAACCTGCTCATCCTTACCTATTTGTGGTCGAAGAGGATAGATCTGATGATAAGACAACAGCAATATGTGGCAGATTTTCTTAGTTGCTGCTTGTTTCTTCCAAGATCCACTGATATCCAAGCTGCAGAATGGAAAATAGAGGAGAAACAGTAGAAACGGAAAATGAAACAAGATCAATAATCTTGTCTGTTTGGATACGAATCAAAGAATTGTCTGTAGGATGAGCTAGCATACGATCAAGCAGGAGAGCATGACTTCTTTCTGGTAGTGATCTTTAGGAGAGAGGGGAAGAGAGATACAGAAATCAGCTTCTCCTACTATACACAACTGCAGCACAAGGGAAAGGTGAGATGTAGAGGCAACAAAATATGAAAAAGCAAGGCCCAGTATTGAATGATGGAGTGAGAGTTGAAGAATATTATGGTGTTGCAAAAAAGAGATGGGGGGAGAGAGAGAGCGAGGGAGAAAGTAAACAGATAAATAAGGACAAATCGGGATTAATGGCAGTACAAGAAAAAGTGTGAGGGTGACATTGCCACTACTCGTAAGAATATCTACCACGGTGCCTTCCTCATCTCATCACCATTCGCAAATAGTTCCAGCTGCCTGCGAGCGTACGCGTGCTCATAGAGTTCATGTATACAAAAACAAGGTATAAACTATATTAAAAAAACATCGCTCTATGCAACCAACATATACCTAACTAACTGCATATTGACCAACGTACGTAGTATATACTCACAGATTTAATCATCATGTACGTAGTATACTACCATCTAGGTTCCTAATCTTTCTCGTTTTGAACAATGACACGTTTAAAAAAAATTTTAATCATTATTTTCTATTATAATATAGATAAAATATTAAGAAATATATTATTTTATTTATGAACTTTTTAAAGACTAATCTATCCATATAGTCCACATATTTATAATATAAATATTTTAGAAGTTATTTACAGACAAAGATTTTAAAATTTTACAAGTATTACATAATGCAACGTTTGCATTGTTTTAGCCTCAGTTAGAAAACCAAAGAAAAAGGTACTTCCTACAAACGGAAGTTAATGAGAATTCGAAGGTTATGTAGTAATGTGGTAGTTATTATTTCAACACAGTATCATAAGAGTGATATAGGGAATACATAAGCTTAAAAACAAGCATTTTTTTCCTCCAGTGCGCCCGGTTCTAAAGTAATCATGGCCGCTCATATGCATGAGCAAGTATATATGCTAGTACTACTCCAGGCTAAGCAAGCAGCACAATCATAAAGAAACAGACGATGTAGACACTGACAACGTGTGGCAATCAATAAGAGCACAGGCCGAGTGGTGCTATGCTGCTGTTAATATAACTAATTAAGTAATCCTTGTTTATGGCTTCGACTTCATAATTAAAAGTGCGTGCGGCGGTATCATTGGCAATCATTAGAGAGGAACCCATCAGATACAAGTTATCGGCATGCATGCATTGTCATGTTCCACACTTACCTAGCGAATTAAGTGATATTCTTAATCAGGTCTAGCTAGATAGTGAGTAGATATGTTCTCTCTCGCTAATGATTAATTCTGGACCCAAGCTGCATGATCAATAGCACTGTACAGTGTGTAATATATATCACTCATGTTTTCCACATAGAAATCACACTTCTAAACAGTAGAGGAAACATTGCAGTCTGAGCTTAATACAAAATTAACTCAAAAGGGTAAACGTACGTGTACAGAACATTTCGACCATACAAATTAATTACTCGTGTTCAGCACTATTTGATGTCAATATATAGTGTGTTCTCATATTAATTTCTAAGTTAACTTTAACCTAAGTTTATAGAAAAATACACATTCAATCTATAATATCAAATTAATTCATTAAATGCACATAAAACACACCTTGATAATGTATTTCTATTTCGTATTATATATGTTTTTCTATAAACTTTGATAAAGATATAGAAGTATGACTTAGGAAAAAACTAAAACACCTTACAACATGTAGAAACAGGAGTAACCTATATCGCAGGAATTGTAATCGTAGAAAGAAATCAGAACAATCATATTATTCGAGAGCGGTACATTAAAAAATATCCCTGTTGCTAACATTGATTTTTAATCAAAACACCTGGAGTTAGACTTTAATTATATATGCTGATCACTACGGTATGTCTATCATAGACAGTCTATGCAAGCCCAATAGCTCCCAACAAGAGACTACAGTTCAATTTTACTTTTATTACAGGTCGATTGATGACGATCACGTCGGTTTAAAAGAAAATCCAAAAGCATATATGGTTCTCCATGATGACTACTGGTGAAGCATGCTATATCTTTGGCTTAGATTTTGTCATTTATAGGTGCGTAGATGAAGTTTATGCACAATTAGCATCATCATGATCTACATACCATCGCAACATGTAATTAGTACTACTTGCCGCAAAGCTCTAAAAGCCAAAAAGTTGCTAAAAGTACACATAACCCAGTCTGGCCAACAATATCACAGAGAACAATTGACAGTTCTCATATTGTAATGCGTCCATACTCTTCCCAAAAAAGTGAGGAAGAACAAAAAAGAACTACTGTGAATAATATGGCGTACTCCAGTAGGAGTATATCTATAGTTAACTTCAGGGCATGTTTAATAATTGAAACTATATATATACACATACTACTAGCTAAAGCAGTAATCAAGCATACTGTGTACCAACAGTGTTTGCAGCAGTACAACACCCTACAACTATATAGTTAGGTCAATTCAACATATGTACGCGCAAAAGAAAAGTCAGGTCAATTTGAGTAGTCAACAGCAAGCATATAAAAGTTTCTCAAGAAAGAAAGATCACAGTCTCCGAGAAGGCAACAACAGACAAGTATTTCTCTATATATAGAGATTCACATCACTAAGCTGTCTTACCGTAACAGCAACCCCTAAGAGAAGCAGCCTCCACCATTAGGATATATAGCTCTACTATTCATGTAGACATGTAGCTTCACTGCTTCAGCTACCTTCGTCTCCACATGTAAATGGTGCCGCATGACACATAAATGCAAGGAATGGAAACAAAAAAAAGAAGGCTGAATTGATTATGGCGTGTTACACACAAGATTTTTGATACCATCTCACCTCGCACGCACTACATATATACCGCATATCATGTTATCATATGATTTGATGAATAAGATGCACCGTAAGAAACCATAATAAGATCTTCCTAAGATCCCCCCAAAGAACACGATCTCGTGTGCAAGCCACTTTCCTAGTACACCAACATTAATTCGATCCTGAAATCCACAGCCCATCAAATCGTTGGACCTAAGGGAGGGGGCCGAAGAGCCATACTGAGCTAAGCTAGCTGGGGCTAGCTAGTCCCTACATTTTGTGTCTGGATGCATGCATGGGACTATGGGAGCAGCCTTTTCCCAAGTTCACGACCTAGCATGACTGTCCTTTTGAGCTTCACCCCCTTGCAACTTGCATCCAAGTGCTAAAACTCGCAATCGTCACCAAATAAATCACAAATCTTTCAGTGGAACTAGCAGTTAGTACTACAGTTGGTAGCCGCCCAAAGATCATAGGCATGCATGTTTAGCTCTCTATGAGGCTCCACTATATGCATATGAACTTTTCTTTTTGAGAAAACCAAACTAGAGCAGGAGATTTCAGTCATTCAGTATATATAGGGGGTATCTGTTTGAGCACTAATAAAAAACTAATTATAGAATCCGTCAGCAAACCGCAAGACCAATTTATTAAGCCTAATTAATATGTCATTAGCAAATATTTACTGTAGCACCACATTGTCAAATCATGAAGCAATTAGGCTTAAAAGATTCGTATCGCAAATTAGTCGCAATCTGTGCAATTAGTTATTTCTTTAGCCTATATTTAATACTTCATGCAAATGTTCAAACGTTCGATGTTACAGGGTGAAAAATTTTGATATAGGATCTAAACAGAGCCATAGTATTTGATAGCATTACTAATCCAAACTGCTCCAAGTTTAAAAATGATTTCAGCAACAGCCGAAACATTTGGTAGCCTGAGTTTGAAAAGCTCTAGAGTAGTTCATGGTGGTCCATGGGGGCCGGGGTGTGAGTAGCTTAGGTACGTGGGCCATGTCCAATACCTTTGAGAGGTTGAGGTGAGGTGAGGCAAAGAACAATGGGAGTGAACAGTCCTAGTGTGCATATGTGAAAGAAGATATATCTACCTATGGTTGTGGGGGAAATATATTGGGCTGATGGGTCCAGGTAGTACAGATGCAAGGTTACCCCTGCACTGTGGGAGGGCACAGTCCCTTTGAATTCTGGTCACAAGAGGCACGCAGTGGGGTGGGGGGGTGGGGTGGGGTGCAGGGGTGGAGGGGGTTGTGCACGGGCGTGCATGGAACCGTACTTGTCGATAGAGAATCCTGTCTGTCGTCTGGACAGGCCATGGAGCTACCTCTCTCTAGCTCTATTCTATGGGCATTGTTCACCATGCTGCTTCCTTTCCTTCAAAATTCCTCTCCATCACAAGATATCATATATACAGAGAGTGATTTTGCCAGTGTGGTGATGAATCATGCAGATAATAGTTGCCAAATATAGCATCACTGACCTGCGCCTGCAGGGCCGCACGTTGATTGTCGAAACACAGTTGTGGAGATGCTTTGGTTTGGTTGGGAATAGCTGATCATCTCATGACATGATCATCTGATGCCATCTTGACGATAGAACAGCCTAAGTTGGCTACATCTGGATTCTGGCCAGTGTGAGCCAGAGCTAATCAATAATCTGCTTCAACAGATATTTTAGGTGACCTATCAGAAGTTTAAGTGGCCCATATATCAGGACTGCTTGATTACTCGCGGGAAAAAAAAAAGAAACAACCCCCTGCTTACATTGAGCCCACCACATCTTTATGTGTCTTAAGGCTGTAGTCAAACTGTTGATCTTCTTATTTGTCAGTCGTCCATATTGCCGGTAAGCACTTGAATTTTTTCCCTTTTTTCCAATGAACAATTCATACCGTGGCAAACGAGCTCCATTCCCTGTTCCTCTTCACTTTTAGAAGAAGAAACCAGGTCACATCCGAGACATTACCTACAAACTCAATTCATTACACTGATTAAAAAATCCTGCTAGATCATGATCACCATTACACAGTACATAAATTAATTCCCCAACCCTCGATAGCCACACAATAATAAATTATTGCACCTTTCAGTGATCTAGCTATTGGTCTTGGAACCATGTGATTGGTTGCACTTTGGGCTCTGTGTTATATTTAAGGGATAACACAGAGATGGTAAAAGGACATGGCCTTGATAATTAGATTGCTTGGCAGAATCTGTTAGCCAGTACATCAACATAGATATCATACTCAAAAAGGGTAGCATCTAATTGGTTCTTTCATGGAAACATCTCAGCAAAGATGTTTGTAGGTAGCCGCGCGGCTACACTTGCCAGCATATCTGATCACAATATCTAAAGGGAGAGATCCATTAAGATAGGAGAATCTAGATGAAAGCATATAAAGTTTAACAGTTAACACTGCGCTAATCTGCCAAAGGCTCTTCAGTGAGTGGAAGGGGCAAGCGATATATGAACAGCTATAGAACAAGGCAATGCAAGATATTGATTCCGTTAGGTTTTTTTTATTTCATTCGTCCGTACAATAGTTTTGGGCTACATGGAAGCTACCTAGCTACGTGCAAAAGTGACATCCACCTCGCTAGCTCTACACATCTTGGATTTGACATTGTTTATTCCAAATTCACTTTTGAGGAAGAGTTCCAGTATTTCTAATAACCTTTTCAGTTCTATCATGGAAGCTAATTCATAACAGCATTTGGTGGGGTACTCAATCATGGGAGCTAATGCATGCATAACCCTCGGTGTGCCGTTTGTGAATGAGGCATCGTGAGGAAAGGCTAAAATGCCTAAATATAATGGACGTATGAAACAAATGGGCACTAACCTTTCTGCGTTCAATCTCTTTTCTATATTTAGAAGCACCAAAAGTCTTTAGATTAAAAACAAGGATTCCATCAAGTAAAAAGTCAACGAAATGAAACTTTAAAGGAAATGGTGTGCGGGACGGGAATTAAGCATCAAATGCTATGCCTGGGAATTCTTTCTGCAAGAATGAGAATCATTATTAGTGATTGCTTTTAAATCGAGCATTTATATATTGATTTGGTTTTTCTGTAGACCAGGTGATAGTGATACCAGTCAATCCACACCTAGCTTAATTGTATTTTCATTTTTTGAGAGAAGAGTTTGGTAAAGTCAGTACCTGAAAGATGTAGGCACTAACCACCAAAATAAGGGAGATCTTGGCAAATACCAGAAGCCTCAAATATAACCCATAACAACCTTAGGTGGGTCTTGATCTCTAATCATCTCGCCAAAACAATCAGCTGGACTACGAAGCATTGGTGATCAAAGCTGCATTGGAAAACAACGGAAATTAATTTCAAACGAAGTGCAGGCGAGTCTGCAGATTCCGAGTAGAAAATGCAAGAGCTCCATGGTAGGCCTGCAGTACTATATTAAATGTAAGCACATAGAGCATATTCCAAGAACATATAATAAAATGTAATCTCTTGAGAACAAAGTAAATAGCATACTGTAGGATATTGATCTATACACAATGCAGGTAAACCTGCATCCAGGCCTTCCATCAGCAAAGGGCTCCTTTTTTACAACACTTTCAGTCCGCTCTCTCTCAAATGTTAGGCTCTTCAATGATTTAGTTCCAGATATAAGTGTTTTGAAATTCAAGGAAGACAGTTTTCATCTCAAGTTACTTCCATCAGATTAAGTCCCCTTCATTCTAGGGAAATCAAATTTAATTTCTGGTCCAGGTTGAGATAGTTGAGCTGAATTATGTACAGAAATAAAGCGGTGCTACATGATCGGTGGGGAACAAGAAGAACGAGTTTAAACATATATATGATACAGAATAGATAAGATAAAAATGAAAACACTTCTCCCTTGGATCATAGGGCCTCCAGGTTTGCAAGTTTTAGCTTCTTTTCAACAGCCAAGTGATCTTCCACTGCAACGCAAGTACAGCGCAGAATATTGGCAAGAAAAATAGCCATTTCAGCTTCACTTCCATGAATATGGTCATGGCGTGCGAGGCCGACACTATGAGTCAGCTGTTCTGCCCAAGTGTAGATGCGAACGGTCAACAACCATAACTTATCAGCAACAGAGTTCCGGAGGTCATCCCAAATGCTGCTAGAGAGAAACGAAGGAAGGGTGACAGGCAAGTCACTCAGTACATTTATTGGGTTAACAATGAGAAGTGGCATATAGATGCAGCAGCTACCACATAGCAGGCCAACGAAATGGAGTACCTGAAAAATCAGAACAAGGTAATGTATGAGGAAAAGCATCCAGTAAAGTAAGAATGTTCATGTCTCATTGTGTGCAAATGTTTTCATTGAAAACAAGTTAGTGTTTGCAGAAAAGCATCCACTGCATTTTTTTACCGTGGAGGGATGGGCTGTAACACAGCCAATATCTAATGCATCCAGAAGCCACTGCTTTTTCATACGACTATCAGCATAATATAGAGCACCAGCAACTTCAACAAGGACATTCCACCAGACACCTGAAACAGACCTCGTTATTTATCAGAAATGACAGGTGAAAGAACACGAGAGGGGAGGGGATGCTAAGGCTATGGTGAAACATACCCCTCTGTCTCAAAATAAGTTCACTTTTATACATATGTCCAGATTCACATACAAAACTGAACTCCTTTTAGGACGGAGGGCATAATTATTATGGCAAGTGTTCGCTTATATCAGGCTCTTGCAATTTGCAAATGATGCTATTTTTTCAATATGTTATTTTCTCTTACAAGAATATCGTGGTATACATATTTTTACAATGATATTTATCAATAATAAGTTGTATTTCAACATCTAGTTTTGAGGCAATATGCATATTAAGTTGATGGCTTGATACGATGACTTAATACCATGAATGGCAACATTTCAAAATCATGACAATAATATATGTAGTACCTATTACTATGATTTTGGCACTAAGGCATTAGCCTTGGCAAAATATCCATTTCCTAGTCAAATTTGGATTTTATTTTAATTTAACTATTGAACCACATATTAAAGAGAATAGGTTTTTGCCTACTAAAAAAGGATAATATGCAAAATAAACATATGTATTTTTTCTAAAAGAAACTAGGAATTTTTCAAGCTAATTATATTTTTTAAAATACCATACATGGAATCACAACAGCTTAAACTAACCTACCTTATAAGCATGAGGCCAAATCGTCTTCCCATGTTACAGTAAAATTATTAAGTTCTATTCTAACTTAAGTGGTGTTCAAAGTACAAACAATAAAGTTTTGCAAATGAAATTGCGACAAAGACAATTCTGATGAAGACGATAACTTATATGATTTCCTTGCAATAAAATTATATGTTTAGTTAATATATATGTGGTTTCCATTAATTAGCTAACCAAACAAAGAACAATTCGTCTGCCTTGTTGTCTTCTTGGCACCCTACTATGTCCCTATGTCCAAATCCTGAAAAGGCACTCTATAGAAGATGGGGACTACTCCTAAACATACAAGCTGTGAGATTAGTATAATAAATCAAAGCTAAGATGCAAGTACCATCAAGCCTTGTCCTCAGTATTGTAGTCTTTATGTTCCCCAGCTCATCTACAGAACCACAACCGCTAGAACACATTCTTGCCCTGATGATTACCTTTTTGGCCACATCAATATGCTCTAGCTCACTGAAGGATGACGAAATTTCGACCTGAAAGAAAGGTGGCCACAGCATGTGAGATATAAATTGCATGAGATATACACAACACGATAAAACAAATAACCCATGAAGAATTAGTTAGACAGACAGACTTCTGCACCTGCAGCATATCACCCAGCAAACCTTTCTGCGCAACTGTATGGCATTTGATAGCAGCAGACCACTCCTCTATGAATTCAGGCTGACCATCTTTATGGAGACTCAGGAGAGGTGACAAGCTTTGAATGCACTTCTTAATACATGAGAAACCACTAGACTCTTCAGATACATCCTCCACTAGACACTCGCGAATGCCCTTCCAGAATGATGTTCTTAACATGCTTCTCTGCTCAGATGAGTAATCCAAGTACAAAGATGTGGGGGAATACAAGTACTCAGTTAAATCCTCAGACAATTTGTCTAATCTTGAGAGAGAGAAGAGTTTCATTAGGGTTGATAAATATTGGAGCAAAATGGACTGCAAATTTATTTCTAATCTCCTGAATCTGGATAAGTCTGTCAGATCATCAATAAAGTGCAGAAGAGGACTGATATGACTTGCATGAGCTAGAGAAATATATAGGCATTCTTCCCTCAATAATTTAGGATCATGATGATTCGTCAACATATCAGGAATGTGTGCCTCAACATTCATGCACCGCCGCACAATAACCCCCCAGTCTATAGATGGCAATCTAGGAGCTTTGGAAAGGCATCTCAAAACAGTTGCGACTGTACTTGTTGACACCATACTATCAGGCTGTAGACAGTAAAGAAAGAATCAATAGAAAAGAATATGATAACAAGAAGTTTTTTTCTAACTGAAGAACCTTCTAAGTAGTAGGATGACTCTCATAATCTGAAATTTTGCTTCCTTAGGAACATATATATACATTCACCATGACTCAATGGTCTGTGGAGTTTCTAGCTTAAAATATCAAACAGCATTCTGAACGCACTATTAGTTTTTTTTTTCATCTTCACAATAAGATATGCATATGCATTATGAGGAATCACAATGTGCCTCAAGATTGGTGAAAAATCTGATGTTTTGTAAAGCTTGAGATCAGTACATTAATAGGGACACTGCATCAAATAAAAAAGCACACAACAATAAAACAGATCACACTTTTCACCCACTGCAGCAGTACATATATGCAAACCACAGCCAACTAAAGTGCTGGAGAGGATAAAGGAGAAGTAGATTGTTAAAGTGCTGGTGAAGCAGGATGTTTATCTATTTTAGCAAGTGATGGCAAACATTTGAAGGCCACCATCTTGTTTTCTTCAACGTATATTTTAGCACGTAAAATCGCATGCCTTGGATTATGTGTACATATGAAAACATGAAAAAAAATTCCTAAAAAAATGTATAGCATAAATGTTTAAACAAACAAGAAAACCTGAAATTCAGATCAAACCTTTTCGAAGTTAAGATCCCTCAACCACTGACTTAAGTTCCACACTAAGCTTTCATCGGAAAAACTTGTCGATTGATTGGAATCACTAGAATTTCTTTGAGAACAATCATCATCAAAAATAATCTGATTCTTTGATAGCCACCTGCTTCTAAGAAATGAAATAGCCCATGCAGCATAATCTTTTATGTGGTCATCCTCAGCACCCTTGGCAAGAAGAAATATCTCCTGAATCATTGACGTTGAAAGAGTCTCACCAACAGAACTTGTGAGTACAGGACCTCTCACCAAAGATGACTCCTGTCACAGAATAGATTATTTATTTATTCTAATGGTTAAAGAAAAGTATTTGCTAGTTATGTTTGTGAAAAATTGTTAGGGTGCATAAACAAGGGTAAGGACCTTTTCGTGCTTAATTTGTGAATTTGTCGGTTGCCGACAGATCCCAGTGAGGTCTCCAGCACCAAAAGCGTTGACAGTACCAAGCATGCCTCCTAAATGGACAAGAGGAGGATATGGATGGGTATATATGTGTTTAAGAGTGTCAAGAAGATCTTTGACATCAGTAAATTTCATAGCATGCACCCCATCATTCAATATAGAAGACAGGAAAGATCCAGCACCAATACAGACCGCCATCAGCAAATTCTGAAAGATAGTCCCAGATTTCTTAAGGCTCAGGAGATTAGTAGCTAAAGAAGTGTAGCGATTGAACAAAGCATCCAAGTCATCATTCAGCAATTCCACCTTCTGGCAAAAAGCTAAAACAGATGGAAGGGCAAGGCAAGAGCCCATACATAGCAATGCCGAATCTTCTTCATCAAATAACAAAGAGCTAGAATCCACTTCTGGTATCCATGATATCAATATATTCTTGACTTCAATAATAGCTTCATAAGCTCCAAGCCTATATAGTGAAACAACAGAGTTTCCCAGGCCAAGAACAAGTCCTGCAACAGCCCAAGGATCATCTTCTAAGCTAACATATTTTTCTTCCATTCCTTCCAAGGATTTTATTCCACAAATACTTAGCTTCTTGAGGGAATAGCATGAAAATGGACATAGCTGAACTAATGAAGTCGTCAAAGTGTGAAGAATTTCTTCAACTGATGCACGCTCAGTAAGTTGTGTAGTCGCTTCTAATTCTGAATCAGCTGCATTATCTGCTCTGGCTAAAAGAGCTTGGCAACAATAACCCAATCCAAGTCCACAAGCTCCTTTTACAAGGTAGCTTTCAGTTTTTGAGATTACCTGAATGCAAAAAAAATGGCATTATATGAGAAACTATTCATGCATAATTGAAAGGTATCCTTGCTATATCCGACGATGTGAAAAATGATCTGCCAGCAACTGTAGCAAGTGGCATCATGAACGTCTTGAATTCAAAGGATTGGTCCAGTTGTACCCATCTTATCATAAATATTTGTTACTGCAGCATGAAGCAACACATCACAAGCTTATAAAAGTCCAGTGATGCCTGGGCAAGTTCCGTATACAACAGAAATTTTGGCTAGTAAAAAGGAGTCTAGCACTACAACGTAGTTGGTAATTTGATACTCAACCGTCCCAAAATTTAAGCATATTTAGCACATCTGTGTGTCTAGATTCATAGCTAAAAATTGCTAAAATCTGCACACCTGTGTGTCTAGATTCATAGCTAAAAATTGCTATATTTTGGGACGGAGGTAGTATCTCTAAGGCCTCTATGCGTCTGTTCTTTAATATTTGAGATTCTTGGTTTTTCATGGTCATAAAGATGCAACTCTAAATTATAACTTTATATATTATATTATCACAATAATCTTAATGAAAGATCTACTGATATATTTTTCATGTAGCCAATGTAGATGGTTTTTTTATCATACTTTTGAAATTGTTGGTGGCACAGATTCTGGGCCATCAAGTAAAAAAGAAAGGAGGTAGTATTAATATCTTATTGTATGGTAATTGTGTCTAGTTCAAATACCCACAGTTTTTTTGTTTGTTTACTAGGTACTGGCTTCATATAATTCTGAAAACACAAGTTTTCTTGAAGCTTCTTGCTCATATTTCTCATCAAAGGGTGCTATTCTATAATGTTTCTTTAGCAGATCCCCTGCTAGCTACAAACAGTGAGTGATATCTATGTGCTATCTTCTGATTTTTTTTTAAAAAAAAGCTTATATATCTAGAGCTACGCTACCTAAATAGTGCGCTCAACCTAGTCCAGATATTGAAGGAGAGAGGAAGGTCTTATACCTCAAGGAGTCCATTGATAACCTGAAGCTTGCTCCTTTTGTCAGTGGGATGAAAACAATTCGATATTAGTCCCAGAGAAAGAGCCGTGGACCACTGTTGATGTTCATGCTCATATTGGAATAGCCATCTCAAAAGAAAATCTGATGCAGAAGAGATTACTAGATGGGCTGTTGGAGGAACAACCTAGCAAACAATTGGTGAGCAATTACATTTCAGTAGTGAGTTTAAAAAAATTCCACATTAGGAAATGAAGAAATTAAAGTGAAAATTCCCGTCCAGCTCCAACACACGAGAACCAAAATTCAATCAGAATGAAAGTCGCTATGAGTACCAGTGGTTAGCACACCACAGAACGCCAGAAACATGTGGTTTCTGTGAAGACCACAGACGTTTTCCATTTCTTTGATAAAAAGGTAAGATATGGATGAAGTTATAGATAAAAAAGTATAAAGAAAATCCCACATCTGTTGATATAAAAATTAGACATCACAGGTCAAAATCCTGGATCCTGGATAGCACACTATATTTGACTTATCAGGTCCCACAACCACAAGTACATAATTTCAACTGCATACATATAGTTCAAGGAGATAATTGACAGAGCTGATTACAGTAAAATCATGAAAGATATAGCATATTGTCCTCATTCATAAACACCTTACCAAGCATAATGCTCCAATAGCAAGAGCAATGCTAACAACAACTCTAGGAGTGGATACAGGAACACACTTGCACAGAATCTGCAAAGACAATTAGGTAATCTTAAGACAAATTCATGACAATTATGAACAAGGTAAGAAAGCTAGCTTTACTCATGAAGGAACAAGGAGCACATAGATGCGATAGCAAGAAGAGAACATATCACCCTAAAAGGACCAAATATCATGCACAATCAGATATTCTGCCTATGCCAGAGAATTTTAATATAGAAATCTCAAGCACAAGTTTTTACTTGTCATTTACAACATCAAACACTCCCCAATATGCCTCTGATCATTACCTTTTCTAATCACGTGTTCAGAAAAAGAAGTAAAAATATCATGATATGAAAGTATCTTTTTTATAATAAATGTACTAATGTCAAATGAAATGTTAATGCTCTTTTCCACATTCTAGTACCCAATTTTTTTGAATCTTGACTATATATATTCAAAACAATATCTATTTCAGAATATGATTATTTCAAGTTAGCACCTTGTCATCAAAATAACAGAATACACAAATAGGCATCATTTGCATCAGAAATTGCATGCTCACAGCAAGGGCACTGCTATGGAACCATATGGAACTCCCATACCAGCATTGTGCTGAAGCTTCGCACAAATGATTTCTCAAACATAGACATATATGATGTGAAGAAACAAGGTAAAGATATATTTACACCTTAAATATATCATCAGCTGCTTTTGAAGCCTTGTTCAACTTTGAGGATTCTTTAGTGTCTAGACAAGCAATAACAGCTTGCATCCAATTTGAAACAAATGATTTCCATGAATGCAGTGCAAGAAGAGCTACCACCATATTTCTTGATATATACATAGATTCAGCCATCTCCACTAATGCTTGTTCATATGCAGCATGTACTCTAGGCAAATCCTGTAATTGATAGAATATATGCCATGAATTCAGTATAGCATAAAGGATTAAACTTTGGTGTGCATAGATATTAAAAAGAAACAACTTCACTGACTACTACCTTAGATTTCCCTTCATGAAGGATGTCCTTCGGGGTAAAATTGAGAGTTAGAAGAGCTGCACCAGGAAACCGATGATGCGCTGACTTTCCTACAATTTGAGACTGAAGTGAATTAAAGCCTGACGCGGCCGTATTAAACATGCAACAGGACAGAGTGCCTATTTCTTAAACATAGAACAGACAGGCTAAGTATCTTCAGAAACATGATACTAGTATACATAATATCAAGTGTGCACTTTTCATTTCTATAACAGTAATTCATTTGAATCTGACAAGCCATACCTTTAAACACCGCCTGAGGGAAAGCATCCAGTAGCTTCTCAAATTTATGCACTGTGGTTATTTTATCTGTAGTCAATCGACGACGGTTACTGCACATTTAGGGAAAGCCTCGGTTAAGGACATCTATAAGCCTCTTACTCCCTCTGTCCCATTTTAAGTGCAGCCATAAGTTTCCGTGTCCAATGTTTGGCCATCCGTCTTATTTGAAAGATTTATGAAACAATTTTAAAAATTAAGTCACACATAAAGTACTATTCATGTTTTATCATCTAATAACAACAAAAATACTAATCGTAAAAAAATTTCAAATAAGACGGACGGTCAAACGTTAGGCACTGAAACCCATAACTGCGCTTAATATGGGACAGAGGGAGTAGTTCAGAAGAGATACTGAAAATACTAACATGTGCTCAAAATTGATAATCTCGGCCTGGAAGTTCTCCATTGCTTTCAGAACTTCCAGATTTCGTTCAGTGGTAAAGCATTCATAATTTATTCGCCAGAAATCAGGAATAGCATCTTTAATAAGCGAGATCTGGAAATACCAGTCATTAAGTGCACACACATGAAATATATTTCCAACCAGTAAGCAGCTAATGTGATAATAGCATGACAAAGGTAACCTTATAGTGGGACAAGGACTGAAAAGCAGTTCCTCTTGCTTTAACCCAGAGAGGGTCAGCATTTTTCTCCCTGTAAGTTCCAATGCTCCACAATATTTGTATCAAGTGTTTTGATGTTCCAGGATATGCTTCAGAATCCATTGCTCCCCATCTCAATAGAATGCATAAGCTGAAAAGGCGAGAAAAAGTGGAATAAGAAATAGATTTTCTACAAGCACATGACCATTGGTGGGCACTGCCCACAGATAAAACTAGCTAGCTCTCGGCAGTCTTACCCATGGGAAACAGTAGGATCTATCGAAAAATCAAGCAGTTGCTTTGATATAACTTTCCAGGCAGTATAGAAATCTGGCAAAGAGATTAGCAGCTCACCTCAGAAGTGAAATTTGGAGAGCAAAAGTTCTTACGTTCTTTATACAACACACGGCTCTTAGACGACATGACTTCTTATAGGTTATAACAATTAAATAATATACTATCTATAGGGAACATTCCTCATGAACTAACAATCCAATGAACTGATGGAAAGTAAAAGGTGAACTTACCAACTACATCTTCTTCGCAGAGATAGGAGAGGCTCTCCAGGCCAAGAGCTTGAACAACAGAATCACGACTCTCAATACAAGCCTATAAGGGAAATGTTAGAAAGCAAACCAAATCAAGAGTACATGATCAGGAATATAGAAAAAACACACACCGAGACAGATAGTATGAGATCAACGCCTCTATCTGGGTTCTGCTTGCACACATCACGTACTGATGCAGCTATACTTGTGAAAACTTCTCTATCATCAACAGAATTGGGAAAATTTTCAGGATCCAGAGTTCCCTGGTTTAGAAATAAGTTAGTATCAATATTGTAACAACAAAAGGAAATCGAAAACTGACAAAGTCCAACTAATCATACTAATCATGTACATATCTCATGAGCTCTCATGAAAAGTTTTATCTAAAATCTGATAATAACTATTTGCTACAAGCTGGAAATTTAGTTAAATGCGAGCTTAATACCAAAGAGATTTAGAACAAACACTGGACCTTCTTGTCCCAAGAAAAGAATGGGAAACGGCATCTACCACTTTACATAACATTTACTCCCATGCCCCTCAAGTAAGAAATGTTACAGGTAAGTGCTAAGAATATGAAACGCAAGCCCGAGGTCCAAAACCTCTTTGGCTTGGAAACATGGTACAAATGGCTCCAAAGTTCCAATCCATAACTCCTTCCTGACTATAAGCTTAAGCAAATGGCTAACTGACTTAAGTAACAAGGTGATCCAGCTAACAAGGGATAGGCAGAGTTGTTGCTCCCAATAGACCTCATGACGGCGTGGGCGCCAACTATCTCATCAGCCCAGTATGGCAATAATATTGTAGTTGTAGTATTGATTTTTTTTTTAAGACACTATGGAGACATACTGATTGACATATGACTTGTCTTCTCAGCTTTCGTTGGAAAAACCAACGCCGACCAATCTAAGTTGGATCATGTTTGAAACCAAGGAACATATGGGCGTAAATTTGTCCCTCTAGGCAATCATATCTGACTCACAAACTAATGGCTTATAGTTATATCAGAATTCGTAATATGAACACTCAAAAGTATAAAGTACTTGTACACATTGCATGGAAGGTTGAAAGCTCATGAAAATGTCAAAACGTTCAATTCTAAGTATAGTCTTACTTGCAAGTTTTGGAATGCCCAATCAGTGACAGTCCACATCTTGCAAAGCAATCGAACAGCTATAGGATACAGAACCCTGCAGGTTAGCCGACAGAACATCATATAGTATAACAAGTTACAAGTCAACAACAAGAAGAGAATATCACATAACGTGATAAGGAAACAAGAAAAATGAACTGGAAAATTATGTCCAGATGCAGAAGGAATCAGGAGAATACTTACGATTTTACGTCCTTTTTAAGCATTGATGATATCAATTGCAGTGAGAGCGGAAGCACAAAACCATGTACAGCGAGTGATGGCAATGACTCTAGCAAACTAAGCTGTGAATTGTAACAGAAAAGGAAACACTTCAAATGTACTGCTCAGACATTGATGTTTGAGATATCTTTCTCTACTTGCGTTAAGCTAATTAAGGTGAAGGTGATAATAATTATCATGTTTCCCGTATTCACAGAAATAAAGTCATTATCCTTTTGCAAATCAATGTTCAGATTTAATGGTCTACAACTGTGGCTTTTCATCTTGCAATTCGCAAGACATGTTAAGTTGGACAGTAAAAGATCTATTTGAAATTAGTGTACTTTAGGATTTTGTATTTGATTTTTAGTCATGTATGATCCATTTTAAATTATTATTTCATGGCTTTATCACTGAACATCACAAAGGTTGTACACTGTACAGCAGAAACTAATGTACTCACCAAAATATTTGCATCGCAGTTATTGTTGCTGTACAGGACCTTGGTATAGAAGAGGATAAGTACCAACAACGGCATACCCAGTTTTGGGTCTGTTGCACCAAGAAGAGCCAAGGACTGAGCAGCAGAAGTACCAATTTTTGGGTGCATTACCAAAACAGATACTGCAGAGCTTAGCAGAGATGATATTGCTACTGCAAGAAATTAGATGATGTAACAAGTTAGAATCAGTTTGGAGAATTACGTAAAGCAAGATACAAAGTTGAATATCAAAAGGACAGGTACAATAATCAACCTGATTGTATCTTTTTCGAAGACAGGCTGTCCAGTGTAAGCTTTTCCTTGCGAAGGGCTGACAGGTACTTGTTTATTTGATGTGTCCAATAGTTTGGTTCGGTCGAATTTCCAGCAGACTCAGCTAACCCCCTGCTAGTTATATATTTTGTAAAAATGAAACCTGATGAAGACGACTGCAGTTATAAGATACAAAAAGGCATATTCAGTTAACGGTGCAAACCATTCACTAAGTAATTGTTTCTTTTTTTTCATATCTATCTGGCAAAGTTGAGCCTCCTATTAAAATTTTCTAGTGATATAGAACATGTTTTCACCTATCCATTTTGGGTAACTTTTGAAAACCATGCACCTAATTATTTTTTTTATGAAATTCGCAAGTTCAGAGCATCTGCACAGGCTATGTACCCATGGTTGTAAAACTAATAATGTTACAGAACCATTATATATTCAGATTTGGAAGTATTGCAGATTAGGCATATGATGTATCCATATATATAAAAAATAACATGCCACATCAGCATCAGCAATTGTCGAAGGTTAAAAGTGATGGAGTCCCACCATCCTATATTTCAGCAAAGGAAAGCCTGAAGAATCTATGCCGAGTCTCAGATACTGGAAAGTTTATAATGTTTAGATATTATATATGCTGACCTAGCTCCCTATACACGAGTCAGTTGTCAGGGAATTGCGAATAGCTTGTGCAGGAAGAAATTTAGAATTTAATATGGATAAGGGTTTTCTTTAAGAAGGAATGATGCTAGTTTTGTTTTTCATCTCTACCCAATGCACAAAAGGAGGGAAGGGAGTACAGGCACAGCATCAGGGCAATATAGCGAACAGGTAGGTGGGACAAAAGTTCACCTGAGACCATAGATGATGTACAAGTTTAGGAAGAATAGATGTAGGTTTGCTTATGTGATGAACCATTGAGCTGTCCCGTTGTTCAGATGAACAAGATGCCAGCAAATCTAAAACAAGCACGTGAAATCTTGATAGAACATGAGATGCCACTGATTTGACAGATTTAGATGGAGATATAACAAGGTTGATAACAGGCAGAACACAAACAATCTCCTCGCTGAAGTGATGTACTGCTTCATTTGTTCTGAGTGCTGAAACATAAACATGAAACAATATGAGTGTTCCTCAAAACATCAGATTGTATTGAATCTTATGTTAAGTTAGCAAAAAAAAGGTTGGTTGATTGTGCACCTAAAGAAAAAGAGATGCAAATAAATAATACAGTGATTACTCCTATCAAACCAGTGCAGCTAAAAATTACTCCCTCCGTTTCATAATGTAAGTCTTTCTAGCATTGCCCATATTCATTTAGATGTTAATGAATCTGGATTCATTAACATCTATATGAATATGGGCAATGCTAGAAAGACTTACATTATGAAACGGAGGAAGTATCAACTTGAACCACTGCTATACACAAGAATATCTATTTAGGTCAATGCAAGTACTTTTTATAGTTGTAACAGGCGAGGAGGAGGGGTGGTTGTCGTCGTCTCTTTGTGTGTGTGTGTTGTATCAATGCTCACTAGAAGAAGAGAGGTAATAAAAATTTAAAATGTACCATTTTCATGTCTCCACTCAATCAAAAAGGCCAGTAGTTTCAATCCAGACAGTTGCTCATGTTCAAACTCCAGCCCACTGAGAATGAAAGCAAGGGAGCTGAGAACAACAGAAATCTCTGGAAGATAGCATAAACCAAGGTCCTTTTGAGCCAAAAACAAATGTTTTGATAATCCAAGTACAACAGAAGTATTTCCCATAAATTGGTGATGAAGTGAGCATTGTGATAGAAGCATTTCTATCAACTCCACACTATTTGCTTGGGCATCATAAGTTGCCTGTTAAGTGTTAAAAGAAGCAAGTTATAGCATATCTACGACTCATACTATAATAGCATTTGAAATCAAGTAAATATAACAAAGTAAGCATCCAATGCGACCAGATCCTTCTAGCCACATTGCCAATATAGAACAAGTACAATCTCCAGTATAAAAAATAGTGATCAGTATATAGGCAGTATAACATCCACAAACAAACCCTGGCAAAATGGGTGGGTACATAAGGCAACTACATAATCTCCAATAACTTATGTTTTTGGAGGGTGATTTGCAAGGTAAGAACTACTGAGTAAAAAATCATGTCCAAAAAATTAGTTCCTAATCTATTACATAACTCCTAAATCCTAGCAGATGAAAGCTCTATTAAGAGCACAGATATAATGTTTGTTGCTAATTCAGGAAACACAGACAAGTACATGGATTAATCGATACTCTAATTCATAATGAAATAACCAATGTGAGTAAATCTTAGAATATCAATAAACCAGGAAGAATTCCGTTCGAGAAATCAAGCAAATGGGATAAACCAGGAAGAATTCCGTTCGAGAAATCAAGCAAATGGGAGAGAGAGGTACCATTTGAGCATGAGCAAACTTCCTCAATAATACCACATAAGCATCCACCAAGCACTCCACGGAGCTAAGCCAGAGCCGCACTTCCTGAAGAAAAGTAAGCACAAATAAGCTCAAACTCTGTTGATCCCTTTGACAACAAAGTAAAGTAATACTCTAACAAACACACACAAATTCAATTTAGGCACTACAGGATGCAGCAACATTCCTACAATATGATCTATCTACTAATCTCATATTAAACAATACTAAAACATCCATGAAAGCAGCACCGATTATTCGCATGATGGCATCCAGCAATCCACGACAAAAACTTCCCTCATCAGGAGTTAAGGACTGTTTAAGCATAACCACTGAGACATCAGACAAGGACAACATACCTCGCCATCCCCACGGCCAAAATGCAGCAAGCACTCCGCAAGCAATTTCAGCACCGGGACTGCAGAATCCGGCCTTGCCGCTGCAACAGCCGCTGCGGCCAGTGCGCCAATCAAATCCTTCACGAACGCAGTGTCCCCCTTCCTCACCGCAGCAAACATCACGAATGGCCTCAAAAACCCTACAACCCCGTGTACCCCCTCGGCGACCAACCTGGCCGCCTGCCGCTGAAGCTCCGCGCGCGCGCCATCGGCCCCCGAGGCGAGCGCCTGGACGAACGGGTGATCGTGGGGCGGGAAGCGCGACGCGGCGGCTCCGGAGCGAAGCGCGCAGGAGACGAGCGCGGCGACGGCCTTGACGAAGCAGGAGGCGAGGCGCGGGGACGGGGAGGCGGAGAGGGGCGCGATGAGGAGCGGGAGGGCGAGCTCCGGGGAGAGGAGGTCGGCGCGGGATGCAGCGAGCCGGGCGACGGACGCCGCGGCGTGCGCCGCGACGGCCGGGTGCGGCGACGCGAGGAGCGAGGAGAGCGCGTCGTGCGCCGCGGAGGGGAGCGGCGGGGGCACGGAGGTGAGGAGGTGGCGGAAGAGTGCCGCGACGGCGTGCCGCTGCAGGGTGGGGTCGGGGACGCGGGTGCGGTCGACGAGTCGCCCCAACGCCGCCACCCCCGCCCCCGCCGCGGCGGCGGAGGAGGAGGAGGAGGCCATGGCGATGCGGTGGCCGGAGGCGGAGGCGTCTCTACTCTCTACTCTCTTTCTCCTCGCGGACGCTGTGGACTGTGGGGAGAACGTGGCCGGAATTGGTTTCTGTGGCGTTCAATTACGCGTGGCCTTTTAGGGCCCACTTCTAAGTCTGGCAAGCAACTAGGCCCACTGGGCCCAACTCAGGTGGGCCTCTCTTCGGACGCAGCAGAGAGCCGAGGTTGCCGCAGGCTATGGGCCAAATCTCTTGAGGTGGCCTCTAGCGAAACTGGGCTTTATTTTCTCTTCGAGTTCGAGTCACTCATCTTCTTTTTTTTCCATTTTCCTTCATGTGCTACTGAAACTCTGAAAGATATCGAAGACTGTCCCTCAAAAAAAATAAAAAGATATCGAAATGCAAATAGGTATAGCAAGTTACTCCCTCCGTTTCACAATATAAATCATTTTAGCATTTTCCATATTAATATTAATGTTAATAAATCTAAACATATATATATCTCTATAGATTCATTAACATCTATATGAATGTGGAAAATACTAGAATGACTTACATTGTGAAACGGAGGAAGTACAAATTATTCATTTCGGTAAAATTAATTGGTTAGTCCGCACGAACCCATGACAAAATAATCCACATAAGCAAAATTGGTCTGACATGGCCTACCCTGATGATGTGGCAGTTTTTATCTTACGAACCATGTTTCGAGAATCTTATCTGGCAGTTTTATCGTAATGACCATGTTTGAATATCTTATTTGGAATCTAAAAAAAAGACAAATCAGTTGTACAAAAGTTCATTTTTCATGTTCAGGACAAAGGAGATTCATTTTATGTCTTGGAAAAAACAATGTCCAATGTTCATTTTATGATCAGCACTAAGACAATTTTTTTGTCATACCTTAGTACAAGTAACTCAACTCCTGAAATACTTCATTTTAATTTTCATGTTCAAATACTCCATTTTCATCAAAAGTTTATTTTCAAGGTTGGGCTTTTTGATCGTTTTGCATTTTAGTCATATATAAAACTTAAAAATACACATTTTGCCAGGCTAAAATTTGATGTGTAAAAATATTACATATCAGTGCACTCATGTTAGATCAATTTTCTTGTGTTCATCATTTTGGCCCGAGTTCGCATGGACTCGACAAGTTGAATATGAATTAGCGCTTTGCAAAATGTTATATTTATTTGAGTAAATTGTGTTTAGGGCCATCTTTTATTACCAAAGTTTCACTTTGAACCACCCTTTAACACATTTTTTCACTTTGGGCTAGGCTACTTTACCTTTCTTTCACTTTGGACCACCCCATAAACTTTTTATGAATACATAAATGATTTTTCCAACTTTAAACACATCAGCAACCCGTAAACCGGTAATCTTTTCTAACTTATGTGGGCAATTTTTTACAACATTATAGAATAGATGCCGCTACAGAAAATGACTTGGGGTGGTCCAAAGTGCACCAAAGGTAATCTTACCTAGTCCACAGTGAACATATGAGTTAGAGGATAGCACAAAGTGAAACTTTGGTATCAAAGGATGGACCAAAGTGCAATTAACTCTATTTATTTACACCCATCAACGCAATTTATTTCCATCTAACAGATAATAGAACTACTTGTTGATACATTAGATCTTCCAAAAAGAAAAGAAGAAGAAGAACATTTATTTATTTATTTTCCGTATGTGAAATCACGCAGGCACTGATCTACATTGCATGCCATTCTTAACCATAAAACACAACATCGAGAAACAAATATTTAAGAGAAAAAGAAAAGCTAGAGAAAAGCAAGCTCTTCTTCTTCTACCTACTACTACTACTGAGAACCTATTTGGCGGGACTTCAACTTACAAATTTAACTTCAAGAGTTGGTTCTGAAGTGGAGTTGTAAAACAGTCTTAATCCAACTCTACATCTCTAGATCATTCTATGATAGCACTTCAATCAACCTCACTCCCATTTCGAGTAAAGCTGAAACTGTTTGATTATACTCTGAAGCTCTACCAAACATGCTCTCCAAATACTGATACAGATACACAGTTAACTGTTCTATTCATGCTCTCATGAGTCATGGGCATGCTTTGCTTTGCTAGCGCACGGACGAACACGCTGCAGCGTCCTCTCTCTCTCTCTCCGCCGTCTTCTTTCACTTGAGCGACGAGAGGCGGTTGATGAAGATGTCGTACGCGTCGTCCCTGTCGAGCATGCTGACGCGCACGTACCTCGCGTCCGCCCCGAACTGCGCCCCGCTCCTCGTCAGGATCTTGTGCCCACGGAGAAACCCCGCGCAGTCCTCCACGTCCTCCCTGTCGCACCGCAGCCACGCGAACGCTGCAAACCACACCCACGCCGCCATTGATGCGATGAGCAAAGCCAATGAGATCGAGGTAACATCCACGAGAATAACAAATATAGCTGGAAATGTACGATAACTATTCAGTTTAATTTGTTCATCTTGTAGAATTTGAATTTGATTTTGCATGTTTATGGAGTATTTCATATTAATCTATGTTGTCAAATTTTTTTAAAAAAATTTATAACCATTTAGATGACATGCAAACAACAGTGGAGGTTCCCTCGAGAGATGACAATCTACATCCATTGTATCATATCATACCAGGGTTGGTCGCGGCGGTCACCTTGGTGAAGTTGCAGAAGCCGGAGGTCTCCTCCGGGAGGCTGAAGATGCCAGAGGCAGCGACGGCGGCGCGGAGCATGCTCCACCGCTCCACCATCTTGCGACGACCGAAGTCGAACAGGCGAGGAGGGGTGGCTGTCTTCGTCTCTTTCGTCTGCTCCGGCCGCCGCTCGTAGCCGTCGGAGACGGCGGCGAGCACCTTGGCCGCCCGCATCTGCGAGTCCTTGGACACCCCGATCGTGTTCAGCTCCACAAACTTCGTCATCTTCCTCGCAATCGCCCGATCCTTCACCAACGCCCACCTTAAAAAAAAAAACATCCAACTCAGTTTATACTACTCAAAAGTCGAAACGACCGTGTTTCATGCACCAACCAGTTCAATCGAAAAGCTCGAAACACGGTATTTATCTATCTATCTAATCTATCTATATACCCGATCCTGGTCCCGGCATGGCCGGTGCTCTTGGAGACGGTGAAGAGCATGATGTCATGGGCAGCACGCTTGGTGATGGGGGTGTACTGAGGCCAGTAGTAGGCCAGGTCATGGACCGTCCTGCCATTGCCGGTCTTTGAATCAAGAACAGCTTCGCGGATGGCGCCGTCAGGATTGTTCGGGGAGCAGACCAGCTCAATGTAGGAGTCGCCTCCGAAGGCGTCGGCGTCGCCAGCCCACCGGAAGAGCCCCGACCGGAGGAAGTCCGTCACGGCGGGGTATGACTGCATCCAAGATCAGATCAGTGAAGTGAACTGAATCACTGTCAGAGAGTGAAATTCTTCAGAAAATAAACAGAAGAAAGTCAGAGTGTGCTCTGTTTCTTTTTCTTTCTACCAATCATTGGTACAGTTAAAAAATATTAATTATTCAGAAAATCAAAAGAAGAAAGTCAGAGTGTGCTCTGTTTTTTTTTTTCTTTTCTACCAATCATTGGTACAGTTAAAAAATATTTGGAAGTATAATGCAAAAGGGAATAATAAACTACTAAGAAGTTAGCACACCGACCTCCCATGAGGCCCATAACTGAACACACATGATCTATCACTAGATATGTCGCGGGGCACATGACAATGGAATCGCGAGTTCATAACACGCTACTTCTATTTACCCGCAAAAAAAAAAAAAACACGCTACTTCTATGTTTTCTCAGGTTAATCAACTACAGATCGATCAACCAAACCACACAATATAAACTAAAACAAGATTTGAACAAACAGAAATCGCACAAGGCGGCGTGCCGGCCGGCCATGTGTGACCTTATGATCAGATATTCTCACCAGTGATCAGCACATCTGCACATGCAGAGCTTCAGTAAATTTTTTAAGGACAATGCGTTCCCGTCTAACATATGCTACTAAACAAGCAGAAGTAAGATTCAGATTTGGCTAAGCCTATTTAACAAGCCTTGTTTAAAGAAACATGTCGGCTACCCTACAAATCGCAGCAAACCATCTATGATCAATGCTTCCGGCCCTACAAACAAACATGATTTGATTCGATACCCCAAGCTTGATACTATGAGATTGTTCAGAGATGTTTACTTAGCATTTAGCGACACATCATATGCTTCATCAATCATCACCAACCATCACATGATAAAGATAGAGAGAGAGAAAGGTGACCAATGCTAAGAATTAGGGGGAATTAGGGGGCAGCATCAATGTGCTGCCCCACTCTCTTAATTTCAGCTCTATCTCATCATTTTAGTGGGGGATGATATGATTATGACAGTAGGCAAATCCGCTTTTGCTATATATCCTTGTCGCCAAAAACATTTTTCTTTTTCATGCAGTTTGATGCAAAAATTTTGATACACTCGACAACGATGCATCTCATCTGTCACCTCTGTTTGTTGCTGTCTGGTTGAATTAGTATAGCATATTCCCTCCATCCCAAAACATATAAACCTAATCCAAAATTAGACATTTTATAGTACTACAATCATACTCTTTTCGTTAAAAAATAAACCAGCGTATCCTTATAACAAATCTGGAAAAGGTTAATTTATTTTGGGATAGATAGAGTATTTCTTGTCTAGATTCATACTATTTCCATCCCTAAATATTTGACACCGTTTACTCTTTTAAAACCGTTCGTCTTATTATAAAAATTTAAGTAATTATTAATTCTTTACATATTATTTGATTCATTGTTAAATATACTACTACTACTAAGTTTTTAAATAACATTTACCAAAGGATTTGAATAAAACGAACGGTCAAACATGTTTAAAAGAGTCAACGACGTCAAATATTTAGGCACGGAGGGAGTAATAAGGAATATCTAATCCGGTATCGGGTTTTTAAATTTTTTGACGGAGGGAATAATAATACTTTATGCGGTTAATTACCGAGTAGTAGGGCGCAGTGGAGACGACGCTGATGGGCTCGCCGGCGTCACCGGCGGCGGCGGCGGAGTGGTCGGGGGCGAGGGCGTAGAGCGCGGCCATGAAGAGCTGGGTGGAGCCGGTGCCGACGAGGACGTGGTAGCCGTCGACGGCTGCGTTGCCGACGACGCGGTGGAGGCGGCGTACCTGGCGGTCGAGCTCCGGCTCGAGGAACCAGCAGACGTTGGTCACGTCGGAGAAGTAGCTCATCGTCTGCCACCCCGGGATGACGACCTCCGCCGCGTCGCCGGTCTCCCTCCAGAACTCCTCGAACATGGTCGGGTCGCCGCTGCAGCAGCAGCCCAAGAATGTCAAAACTCCATTTAATTTCTATCTAATATCTGATATCCAATCGAGCTTGGAGAGAAGATGAATTTGAACAAGGTGCATGCATCGAATCAATCGCGCGTAAATCTGGAGAAAATCTGCCATAGATCGGCGTTCGTTCGTTCGTTCATTCCTCCTTGACAATGACATGCTTTATTGGGACGAACACCTCGCGCGCGCCCACACATCCACCCATGGCAACTTGCAGATTTTTTTTTCTCTCTCTCGTTTTCTTTTCTTTTTTCTAGTTGATTGATGCCTTGATGGGGTAGAACAGCTAAGAAAGGAATAAAAGAGGAGGGAAAGGAGGAGGAGGAGCTCACTGGTCAAGGTTGATAACGGAGTCCGTCGTCACCGCCGGCTTGCCGGTCGACGGCGCCATCGACGACGCCGTCCTGGCTCGCCGGTGGGCGGCGGCGTCGCTGCTGCGAGTGGTGAGTCCGGCGTCGTGGTAGTGGTGAGGAGGAGAGGTGGCGTAGTGGTGGAGGAGGAGTGCGAGGGTGGCGACGTTCAATGCGACGGAGGCGAACACCGCGACGCGCCACAGCGGCATGGCGCCGCCTCGCCGCCGCGGCAGCTTCCACGGCGCGGCCGAGTGGCTGCTCCTCGGCTTCGCTTCCCGGTGCGCCGCGACGAGGCGCGACGACGGCGCCATGCCGCCGCCACCGCCTCCGCCGCCGTTGCTCGCTTGGAACCTCCCTTCCACCGCCCTCGTGCCCACGCGCAATGCCGCCATGGCGGCGACGCCGTGCACCAAGCTTGATTCTTCTTCTTCTTCTTTTTTCTGCTGAAAAAGGAACAATCAGTCATCCTGGATTACCAGAAAGGAAACGAGATTGTTTGGAACAGCAAATGATTTCTTTCAAGCTCACAGAAACCAACCAATATCTCTCTTCAACCCCGGATCGATCAGCTGACAAGAGCTCGTGTGTTAAGCTTTGTGTTAGCTGAAATGCGACCAAAATCTGTCTTCAAGCTCGAGTCAGCTCAGAAGCTTAGCTGGGTCGCAAACTAAGCTGACGATGGCTGCTGGAGGCTCAAGCTGACGAGTGATGAAAGCTCGAAGCTAGTCGTAGTTCGAGAGAATTAATGGGTGTGGTCTAGTACAGCAGTACTACAGGCTTCACAGGCACATTTATACTACTCGTACCAGGACCACTCCGGAGACTATGACCCTGTTTAGATGTTACTATAAAACACTTTTAATTTCCTATCACATCGGATGTTTGAACACTAATTATAAATATTAAACGTAGATTATTAATAAAACCCATCCATAATCTTGGACTAATTCGCGAGACGAATCTATTGAGCCTAATTAATCCATGATTAGCCTATGTGATACTACAATAAACATTCTCTAATTATGGATTAATTAGACTTAAAAAATTTGTCTCGCGAATTAGCTTTCATTTATATAATTAGTTTTGTAAGTAGTTTATATTTAATACTCTAAATTAGTGTCTAAATATAGAGACTAAAGTTAAATCCTGGATCCAAACACCACCTATGCCCATAGTTTGTTTTATTCAGTTTGCAAACGAAAAATAATCGGTGAATACAACTTTTATAAATGTGTTCTTCGCGAGTATAGGCGGAGAAATAAACTACGATGAAAAAAAAAATCCAAAAATAAACTCCAAATGTAAAGTTGAAAATTTAAATTTTAGCTGGTAAGCAAAACATGTGTGAAAAGATGAGGCTGTATGTTCCAACAAACCTCGGGATACGACACATTCTATTGCTACAAATCTAGCTGTGTTTAGTTCCTTCCAAAGTTGAAAGTTTGGGTTGAAATTGGTACGATGTGACTGAAAAATTGTGTGTGTATGACAGGTTGATGTGATAAAAAAAAAGTTGGAAATTTGGATCCAAAGTTTAGATCTAAACACAGCCTCTGACTAGACTCCTGAAAAGATTCGTAGTATTAAAATGTGTCACATATTATAAAATTTATTTTTTATAAGACGAAGGGAGTAAAGATATCCGTCGTGCAAAACAACTTATTGATGCATGATTATTTAGTTATAAATATTTTTAAAAAATAAATTAATTTTATTTTTAAAGTAACATTTTCAATAAAAAATTATTAAAAATATTGTTTAGTACTAAGTACTTACGGAAAACGGAGGAGTGAAAGATAGAAAGAGGGACCGTCGAACACAGAATTGAAGACTCATGTGTCATCTCAGCTACTATCTTCATCCGAAAGATACTAGTATCATTTTTACTTATCTCACACGTATCACCAAAAATGCCCACCAAAAAAAGACTAATATAACGATTTTTCACATTTTCAAACTCCAAAATGTTTGCACCTCATATATTTTCCAGATTTACGATACTAGGATACATCACATCAAGTAATAGGTACATTTATTTACGACCGAAAGAATGCGATGTATGGTAGCAAATGGCAATGCACTTAGGGTGATGGTAGCTAGAGAGTTGCGTAACGTGCAGTTTAAAATTTTGAGGAAAAAAATTTAAATTTGGAATAGTTACAAAATGTACTTGTGGCCGATACGCTAGGGTCTAGAGGAGATCGAGGAGAGATTGCTTGGTTCGGTCCGGTTCAAGTTCAACCAAACCAAGTCGAGTAACATGTACTACTGATTAGAGGGATTTTTTTAATAATGGAATAGTCAATTAGAGGGATAAATACATCCATTTGAGTAGGAAACATCTCTGCCATAAAAGGAGTTGATACTTATCTTATAGTGCTCTCGACACTATCTAATCCAAATGTGCATACCTATAAACATTACACATGTAACAATGTAACTCAATATGTAGCCGGTACTACATAGGCAGATATCCCCAATAATTAATCCTACATCTGTTCTTTATTAGATTACACCGTTTATTTTTTAACATTTATCTTATTAAAAATTATTTAATTATTATTTATCTCACTTTTTATCATTAACGATATTTTAAGTATAATTTACATTTTGTATGAATAAGAAGAATGACAAAAAATATATCTAAAAGTTATCGTTGTTATTTATTAAAAAGTCTGAAAATCAATGCCATAATCTCTATACTCCTCAGGTTATAAGACGTTTTAATTTTGGTCAAAGTCAAACTATTTTAAGTTTGACTAAGTTTATAGACAAATATAGTAATATTCATAATATTAAATTAGTTTCATCAAATCAATAGTTGAATATATTTTCATAATAAATTTGTTTTGGGTTGAAAATATTACTGTTTTTTCTACAAACTTAGTTAAACTTAAAACAGTTTGACTTTGACCAAAGTCAAAACGTCTTATAACCTGAAATGGAAGGAGTATTATAAAAATTGAAGATGTTTTTACCGGTACTTTGTTACGTCATCCACGTATGAGTCGGTTTTTAAGTTCGTTCGATTTTGGAAATACAGATCCGTATTTGAGTCGGGTTTAAAGTTAATTCGCTTTTGAAAATACAGAAGGAGTTGTATAAGATATCTCTTTAAAAAAACTCACGTGCTCATTTGAGATGATCGGACTCCTGATTTTAGCTCATGATTTTCTAGAAAGATATATATATCCAAGCGAATTCCAACAATGAATTTCACCCTAACTAAACCGTATAACAATAATAAGATTAAAATAACCTTCACCCGTTGTAACGCACGGGTATTTTTTCTAGTATGTTAAAAAGACAGAGGGAGTAGATATCTCCATGAAAACCTTGAGATGGTGTTGGCCGAGTGCAAGTGCCCACATATAGATGCATGCTTTGCAAAATAACCGATTTCTCTTGTAGGATAGGAAGGTTCTAAATTCCTCGTCATGAGCCACCGATGCTTTGATGAAGCATCGATAATTAATAGGCGCTT
Organism: Oryza meridionalis; assembly: GCA_000338895.3. Taxonomy (NCBI): domain Eukaryota; kingdom Viridiplantae; phylum Streptophyta; class Magnoliopsida; order Poales; family Poaceae; genus Oryza; species Oryza meridionalis. Next base: position 3,316,828 of record CM002524.2, read on the forward strand.
ATATGTTGAAATCTCACCACATTTGTCTGAGAAGACGTTGCACTGGAGAAGAGGTGTGCTTATTTACGACATATATATATATATATATATATATATATATATATATATATATATATATATATATATATATATTTATATATTTATTTCATTTTGTCTGTCTACTACACTCTTTGGTTGCACTAAAAAAAATGGACGACGAAAGTTCGCTACATATCAATCAAATCTCCAAATGACTTCAAAAAGTTTCAGTACGATCCATATGAATATTGGTTAGCTTTTTAGGTGAATTTCACTTTTCTCATTAAATGGGCATAAAAAAAATCAACCAGCGCACTAGCCAAATGATTGCTCTGGGTATAAATTAAAGTAGTAGCTAATAAATCCCAATGGGTAAAAGATAAGCTTTTGGCAAAACTTTGCATCTTGATTTTTATATAAAGGGTGCAAGATGATTGTTAAGACTTGAAAAGCCTACCTATCCTAGAACAAGATTACTATCTTTATCCATTTTTTTCCTTCCATTCACTCCATTTTAAATTACTTATTGTTCTAGTTTTGTCATAAATTAAACATTTCAACATTTGATCATCATTTTTTTTAGAAATTCATGTAGTCAATAACATATGAATTACTATATATTATGAAAATATTTTTTAGTGAATCTAACGACAACATAAAAATTTGATGTTATTAAACTATATGAATTTTTCAATAAAAGTTAGTAGTTAAAGATAAAAATGTTTAACTTAGGATAAACCTTGGATGACATGTAATTCAAACTGGAGGGAGTATTTAGAACTGTGTGACACAACAAAAGAGTAATGCATGACAAATACAAAAACCGTTCCATTTGATTCTCTTCAAGTAATAAACTGTCAGTGCTTTCAACTTTTTAAAAGTTTGGGATGGATTTCGCTTTAATTAGTTTATAGTATGAGGGATCGTACAACCAAAGTTTGTTACTGGTGAATAATGTGCTTTGCGAATAAATTAAGGACCGGCCAACTATTAAATAAACACACCCCCATCACCCCCACTATAGGTTAGCCACATGTAAAGTTATGGTAACAAGATGTATTAATTAAATTGAAACTAAAAAACGATGATTTTGACTACATGCATAACAACTAACAATGCCAAGATGAATAAGAAAACGCAAGGTGAAAAAAGTATGTAATGTAGAATCAACCAAGGTAATAGTAGTATCAAGTGGCGTTTCAACATTTAGCAGTTACTGATAGCAGTAGTATCAGTCTGTATGCACATCACGCAGAGGGCTGGAAATATAACTTTCCATCATCCAAAAATAAATGTCAGTGGCGGGTTGTGGCTTGACCAGCCACTGAAATTTATTTTCAAGCAAAAATAAATAAATATACAATGGGCAAAGTAAACACAACTCAACTAGTTTGGTTTATTGTGATGGAATATGCCCATCCGAATTCAAGTAATAGATTTGACACGGATGCTCTTATTTACGGCTATTTATTTTTTTAAGTAGTAGGTGACGTGTCCATCAACAACAAGATGTCTGCGGTGACTTCGTCCGTATCAAGATATATCGGTTATTCTTTCGAAGGTGATCATAGTGATAGCAGAATTTGGTTCATGTGCAGTACTTAGTATTACTGCAGCTTAGGCAGTCATACTATAGCTGTAGGATACAAAACCATAGACCCAAATTTGATAATACACTGTTCATTCAGAAAATCCAGTACAAAATTATTATAGCAAGCCTACTGTAGCATTTAATCTGGACCTTTCATTGAGAAATTGAATGGACAAGATCTTGTGCAGTCCCTAATGTGCAGTTGTAGTTGGGACTGCATCTGATCCCAATCCGTGATAGGGTGTGCATGCATATGTTCATAGAGGTAAGTATGCGCTCACAGCAATATATATGTTTATAGAAGGTGAGTGTGTGCATGTTGTGAGCGTCTGCGTTTTTTAAAAAAATAAATGAAATATGCCATGAAAATATACTACACTATTTTGATGCAAACATATACTCGTGTATACACAAGCATGCATATATATTCCATGTTACAGCCACCAAGCACAAAGAAGTCCACCAAATTGACGTAGGGGATTGAATACGGAACTTTAGGGGTTGAAACCACGCTCTTTTTATCACTTTACTATCAAGTGCATCTCATCACACTCGCAGAGAATAGTGGCGTATAGAAGTAGTATATGCTGTACACCACTTGTGTACTGATTACAGAATGGATTCTCCCTTTGGTAAAAAGCCGCTTAAAATTCCCCACCAGAAAAGAAAGTTTAAAAAGGCGTCCTTTGTAATGCGACAACCGACACAGACCCCAAATAAACTTCTTTGTTTATGCAATTCAATTTATGATCTATCTTAAATTCTTGATACTACTTCCTTGCACTTTCGTTTCTGTAACGTGCATATCGATCACCATTGCGTTTCGAGGCAGCTTCACTGAACAATTTGTGTGACATGTATATGTAACGAAATAGAGTAGAGAGAAAATCAATGGATCGTATCATGAGCAGTGTAAGAACCCATGCCTGGTGATGAGGATGAGCTTAGCCCCAGACACCGACCGATAGAACTGAAAACTCCTTCTGTTGCCATCAAATCGGTCGTCCCTCGTCCAAGATCGAGTAGATGTACACGAGTTGAACTGTTCAAAGCATGGATGCCCGCTAGTTGGAGTGACCTTTTTTTTCTAAAATAATCTTGATATTGAAAAATATGATTATATTCCCAGTATGACTAGGTACGTTTGGTGTGATGAACTTTAGTACGGTGGACTATGTGTTGTTAAAAATAATACTACACCCATCTTAAAATAAGTATAGCCGTTGATAACCGTATCCAGCGTTTGACCGTCCATCTTATATGAAAAATTAATTAAAAAATAAAAAAGTTAGACACATAAAGTAATATTCATGTTTTATTATCTAATAACAATAAAAATACTAATCATAAAAAAATTAAATAAGACGAACGATCAAATGTTGGATATGAATAATGCAAAACTGTACTTATTTTGGGACGAAGGGAGTACGAGGAAAGATAGTTTAACGTTCGTTCTGGAGTTTTTAAAAATTACCATGTTAATTAGAGAGAAAAGAGTGGTGTTACTAAGTAGATTGATCGATATATATTTATACAAAAATAAATTTTATTCGGAGAGAATTTCAGAAAACTACGTATGTTTTGACAAAATTATTGAAAAATGTTTTAACCATAGTGGACTCACTTTGTCACTAAGAGTCACAGCCCTGTCGCCTAGCCTGATAATGGGGTCGTGCTATTTGGCTTATTGCGATCTCCATATATACTATTGTCGTTACTACTACTACTACTTGACACCGTATCTTTAAAAGTAGGAGTACTTGTCTAATGTCACTGATATGTGAGCCAGAAACGACAGATTGCAATAATTTTAAGGATTGCAACATTTTACAAAAGGACATCTTTACATTTCGGATCGGAAGGGAAAAAGAAGAAAAGGCTTGATCAGAAGAGGAAGAAAGGTTCATCAAGTGCGTTCTCCACTGCCCTGATAGAATCTTGTCGGGGCCGAGGTTTTCTCACTTTATTTTTTGTCCTCAATTCCCTGGAATTGTGATAATCCTCTTGGCAAAGTTGCCGGGGTTGTTTGAGATTGCTGGATTGAAGGTAAGATGGGCTTGATCACTTTGCTACCATTTTCATTCTTACTTTTTTTAAGCAAAGTTAAAAAAAAAGGCTACATTTAGTTTATTGTTAAATTTTTGTAAGTATGTATGAAATCTTGCCAAAATTTAGCAACCTTACCAAAATTTGACAATAACAAAACTTGGTAAGGTTGATAATAGTAGCAAAGTGAACAAGCCCGATATCTGTCACTGTATGTGGGCCCACTACTCCTTCACCGCGTGCATAAAGGTTTCTCTGTGAGAGAGAGAGAGAAAAGCAAGATGTTAGTGCACTGTACTGTGACAAATTGGCTAGCTAATTGCAGCCATTGATGACCAGAAGATGGAGCTGATGATCCATGTGTTTGTGACTTTGTGGAATTGTTGTGCCAGGAATGAGGGGAACAAAACTATTTGGATGATGGCCGTGTTTGTACGTACCTAGAGGCCATATGTTGCTTCCAGGTGTGCTTGTCGGCGACGGGAGTGCGAACAGCGGAAGCGCTTTCTTTTCCTCGATGAGATTTTAAACAACTGGAAATTTTTCACAATGTTATTATGACTGGAATTTGAATTTTATGTTATTGTTATATGGCAATTCATAATATTGTTAAGTACACAATGTAGTGTTTCTAAAAATTGTTTTATCTACACATGGACAACAGAGGGAAACGAGATAATGTACTCGATGAATAGATAATATGAAGAAAAAAAAGTCACATAAGAAGATACTCTATACAATACATTATGACAGCACGTAACCACCATAGCAACGGAGCAGATCGATTCTATCGATGAATTGGGAATAAGAGGGAGGTAGTCTACGACATTGCTACCACCGTAGGGGAAGAAGCAATCAGTAGCCTCAGTCGCCATCTTCTCGCGTGACAGTACATAGTGGTGGCGCGGGTTAGCTACGACACAAGTAGCAAAGGAGAAGGAAGTGCCCACTTCGATGGCTTCGGTAATAGATGGAAAGAGCGAGGCGGTAAAGGGAAAGACGAGGGCTAGAGAGACTGACATGTAGATCTCACCATCACTTTAGAGAGCTTAGATAAAAAGACTCGTACAGTGGATATCAAATATGTGAACTAAAATATGTTGAGAGAGAGAGAGAGCCATTTTAGTATATTAAGATAGCTAAATTTGCTAACGAAGGTGCTTTTAAAGGTTTTTTTAAATATAAACCATACATATAACACGTCTGAATGTGGCCGTGTTTAAAAATAGCTGGCTGGATGCATCAGTCAGCGCAGTCGAATAGACCCTTAAATGTAAATAGAAGTTATAATAATTTTATATATTTAATCTTATAGTGGTTCAAAAGCCTTACGCGGATGGAACTAAATTAAAAAGGAAAAATCTTGAGTTTTAAAACTAGAATCGGCTATTCGGCTACAACCACGCATGTATAAACAAGAGTCCCTTGTTGACGTGTATCGTTTCGAAGAAAGCACCAAGCGCGCACACACATCCTTTGAGGTTTGTGGTAACATATGCCCTTCGTTAATTCTCTACAGCAAAAAAGCAATGATGCGCACGCCATTCCACACGCCTCATCACCCCCACCACCACGACGCTGGCCCAAGGGCACACATGACAGTCGTGCGGGTGCGTGTGCTTTCACTGTACCCGGCGTCTGCGCCCATGGCTGGCTGGCCGGACCCGGACGGGAGGGAGGGACCATCCATCGGAGGCTCGGAGCGAGAGCTACAGCCAGGATTTATAAAACCGCACTATAATCACGATTATCATTTAGAAAAGAGATTTAAAGAGAGAAACGCTTCTCAAATATTTTTTACGAAAAAAATATGACTGTATTAGGATTGAACATGAAACCTCGGGATTAAAACTTACATCAAGTCGGTTATCATGTACGATAACCTTGTCGGTTTTTTAAACCACAATAAATCTTATGTTAAACCGTACATAGCGAATAGTACTACCTAAAACGATTCGGTAAATCCTGATTTACAGCACACGCACTGCTGGGATGGATCTAGAAAAAAATAGTTGTAGGGACTGAATAAACTATATTAATATAAATCGAACATTTAATCCCTGCATGCTGCTGTGGATCTATAGAAAAAAAATTTAGTGCGAGGTTAGAGAGTCTTCACTGTCCGGGGCAGTAGTCGGTCTCAAAGACCCCCCGCCCCATTGTGAATCCGCCCCTCCGCATCCGCGCGTATCGATCGGCAGCGTGTCGTCGCCATCACGGCGACGCGGCTGTGTCCCCGTCCCCCCCGTCGGCTGCTCGCACGCAGAGGCAGGCAACGCAGCACATGGCTGGCACGCTGCCTGCCCTGTTTGCGTCGCGTGGCGCACCGTGTCTGCGCAAAGTACACATCCGCATCGATCCGGCTTGCAGTCTTGCAGACCCCGGTGGTGGGTCAGGCAGACACAAAGCCGGGGTCTTTTAAGCTTTTGAGTTCGAGTCGGCAGAATTTTGAAAACCATTTTCTTGTTCTCGATCAGAACAGTAGGGTCAAAAACCAGAAACGATGAGGACGGCAAGCTTGGATGGTGGTAAAGTTGGGCAGTAAGCTCACTTTAGGTCCCTCTATTCGTCGCCCAGTCTGATTTTCGTCCCTAAACCGTAAAACCGGATACAACACATCCCCAACTTATAAAACCAGTGCACATAGCGTCCTAAGGCGGTTTGGATAGTGGTTTTGGCTGACGTGGCGTCTACGTGGCAATTATATCTCGAAAAAATAATAAAAACCACAGGCCCACATGTCAGCTACACAAAAAATAATAATTTAAAAATGGTGGAGCCCACATGTCAGTTACACACCAAAATAAATAGGGTGGGCCCCATATGTCAGTCTGTAGCGATTTCTTTCTCCCCACTTGACCATCTCCTCCAATCTAGCAATCCCCATCAGCGGACGGCGGTTGCTGCGGTGCTGCCTGCAGGAGGCAGCGCACAGCACACGGGTAGGGAGTTGGGTCAGCAGTCCTCGCGGCCCAACTAGGAGACGGGCCTGTGCCTACATTCTTGGGAGGCCTTATTAATTTGCTCAGTGCGCGCATGGCACGGCGGCTGCATGTCACGTGACCCCACGTGACGGTGAGCACGCCGCCACGTGAGCGTCTTCGTCGACTCATCCCTCGCCTCCGGACCCCGGAGAGGCTTTGATGGATGGCAACCAGGGTGTCACACTCGTATGACACCTTAGCACAGTTTTGCCACCTTCCAAGTTTGGAGAAATGGAGATCATATATTCATATGTTCAGGCGACAACATCTTGAAGGTGAACAGAGATCACATCGTGCTGATCAACTTGATTGATGACAGTTGGTTGACAGTAAGGATTTGAAGGGCACAACAAATGGGGCTCAAGAATATGCTCGGGATGGTTTTATTGACAGAACACAGGAAAGCCATGGTTATGATTTAATATACCGTCATTACATGTATATAATAGATTTATAGAAAAGAACAAGGGTATCCAGAGAGACACTACCAAACTCATTAACAAACACCTGTAGACTATAGTTGCATGTTTTCACCAATGGTAAGCAACTGAGGGCAGGCAGCAAACCAACCTATAATTGCCTGTTCAGTTCTTCCAGTTCCAGGCCATAGAAAAATCTGAAGAATTCTGAGGTTGTGCGCAAGGAAGCATATTGAATAGTATTATACACAGACTCTGGGAAATGAGAACATCGAGCACCGATGATGCGCATCACAACTTATCGACCGAACCATCCTTTCTGGGGCTGCTGTACATCACTGTCATTCATCAGCTTGTCGAGCACCACGTTCAGATCCACATTCTGCCCATTCTCGGTCAACCTCCGCACAGTTGCCCTCACTTGCTCTCTTGAGAATCCCATTGTTGCAACCTTCTCAACTACATCATCAACCGGCACCCTGTTGCCAGAGGAACCACTTGGGCTGGAATTGATAGGCACTGCTTGTGGTAGTATTTGGGCTGTGGGGAGCCTGCCATAGTTGCCACTTCCCCCAGAAGATGGCCCTGAGGGAGCAAAAGGTGAGGGTGACGACTTCATCCCTGCATTGCCACGGTGTGAAGGGGATCCGCTGTAACCATATGAATCAGAGAAACCACTTCCTCCCTGTGGCCCGTACCCGCCAGCACCATAAGACGGTGGTGGGCCAGAGTTTGGCCTGCCTGCAGGAGGTTCATACATGCTTTGGTTTTGCCCATAGAAAGGAGGGGCAGGTCCACTAGGCGGTGGCATATAAGGTGAAGGAGGGCGGACATTTGGTGGATAGCTCTGTGGAGGAGCATACGACATGGCTTCTTCTGGCTGCTGGGGTGCAGCGGGTGGAAGTGGGGTTGAAGGGTTAACCATTCCAGACTGAGGAGGTTGTGAATATTGAGGAAATTGGGGTGGGGTTTGGTACTGCTGAGGCGGCGCTGGGGGTGCCTGTGGCTGTGGAACTGGAGGGGCCTGATACTGCTGGTGCATGGTTTCAGTCGGCTGAGCAGGTGGAGCATAGTAGGGATCCCGTGGTAAAGCTGGCACCGAAGGAACCGGAGCAGAAGGAGGAACTGGTTGTACTTGTGAATGTGGCAGATGGCCAGGATACTGTGATGGAGGTTGGCTTTGAAGCGTCGGAGGTGGAGGCGGCGCATTTGGAGCAGGAAGGGCAGGAAGTGCTAGTGGTTGTGAAGAGGTGAGGGCTTGATGCTGTGGTTGAATGGCTGCCTGCTGTGGAGCTACTGCATGCTGGTGTGAATCTGTCTGAGAAGATCCAACATTATCTGATGCCAGGGCATCAGACTTGGGTGGCTGGAGCTTTGCAAGATGGAGCTGTGTCTCAACAATTTCCTGTTTGTCACGCAAAATCTGCACACCAGCTTGGACCTGCATGTGATGCAGAAAAATAATTATAGTGCAACAGAGTAAACCTCATAGCGGTGTGGACAGAACTATTACAAACCACTGTATAAATCATAACTCTATACATCAAATAACTCTGTTAGTACTTATATATAAGAAAATACCGGTGACATAGTATAGCCAGGAAAATAGATTAATGGTGCAGCATTAATACGCAAGTAAAAATGAAAAGGAAGGTTGAGATGTAAGTAATTATGTATGCATTTAGCCATAGCAGGGCACCTAAGTAAACCGATAAGCCCCAAAAATACTGAAGTACTTTAGCATGGGTCGTAGAAAACTAACATAAAGCATCACACAATATAGATGGTAACTTTCAACTCAGTCCTTCAAGTATGCTAGTATATCATGGCATATCTATTCAAACAGTAACCAATTGCCATCTTGTGAATTATCTCCTGCCAACAACCACATAATAGGACAGACCACATGAAAATATATGCATTAAATAAGAAATTTGGCATATACAAATAAGTCAAATAGGCAAAAGTTATCCAGGTAGACTACTCAGTATGCCACCACAAGGGTTTGATGAGTCACAGCCTTAATGAATACCAAGATCTTTGTTCGTTTTTAGCTATATCATTCATAATATATGGGGGGTAGAAGCTAATAAATAGAAAGGTACTAGCATATGTGCAACATGAGAAGATATGATGTTTCCCCTTTACATAAAATACACTTATTTCAATATGGCCTCAGTTGCTTTGGATAAACATTATGTCAGAGAGAGAGAGAGAGAAGCATACCTCCCTCAGCATGTTCTCGAGCTGCCTTAGTTTTCCATCAGTGCTGCCATTATAGTTGCCGATTGTTATCTTCAAATCGTCAACAGAATTTTCAAGATGGTGTGTTCTACCCTCCAGCTGTGAAAGCCTTGAACTTACACCTTCCAGTGCATGCAATAGGTTATCAGAATATTTCTTCATGGTTCGATCAATGTCTGCCATGGTAACTGTGCCGAAATTACTCCTATCCTCCTCGTGGCTAACTTTCTTTAGCACATGGGGCTCCAATACGCCAGCACTCTTTCCAACATAAGAAAATTAATGAGTATGGGTAATGATGTCATTAAACACAGCCATCAATCACGAACAGTTGATTAAGAAAATTATGAAGAAACTCGCATGAAAAATTGAGGGGAAAAAGGGATAAACTCATATCCATATACATGAATAGTTTGTTGACAAACAGCAGTAGTCACATACACACATGATGCTAACTAACTAAGAGCAACAAAATACAACAAACTATGGTTGATATAGCGCAAACGAACTAGCAAATGGGATATATGGAGCACTGTAAATTTGCATAGTTTGGATGCCCGATGTGCTCAATACAGTTCCGTCATAGCTTAAAATTACCTAATAGTAGTATATCATATACGTCAAAAGTCAAAACACAACAATCATCGTCACATACCTGTATGGTCTTTGCATAAGATCCTAAGCAATAAGTTTCACAGCAGAAACATACTTAAGAATAGCAACATAAGAAGACCTGGCTATAAAAATGTGCATGAATAGAGTCTTATGCGAATTTGGCTACTAAAAATGTGCATCTCAGTTAAATGTTGACATAGTTACAGTGCAAGTATACTAGCACCCTCAGAGAATTGCAAGTGTGAGTATCCAAAAAAACACATATAGAAGTTCCAAACATCTTTTATCATCGACAAAATTCACTTGTAAATTATTACTATTACCAAGTGATTATAGGTCTCAGCGTGGTGCACAAGCCCAGTTCGCAAACAAAATCCTTCTTCTTACTAATGTAGGGTTGAGTTGTACATGCTCATCTACACGAAATAGGTTTTCGCGATATAGGTTTCTGATGCAAAATCATGAAACGCATATAGATCGACAGATCTAGCGGGGGAGACCATACCACGATCGAAATAATAATTAAGTATACCTTCAAGTTGTAGGACGCGGAGGCGGCCTTGGAGCCGGAGTCGAGGGAACCCCAGGAGGCCGGCGCGGCGGCGGCGGCGGCGGCGGCGGCGGAGGGGGCGGTGGTGCGGATGGGCTGGAAGTCGTAGCTGGGCAGCACGTCGTCGGCGCTGCCATTGGAGGAGCTGTGGCGGCGGCGGAGGCGGTCCTCGCCCTCCTCCTGCGGGTTGGGGCTCATCAGATCGAGGAGCTCCGGTCCCCCGCCGACGCCGGAGGAGGTGGAGGCGGAGGCCGCGAGGCCGAGGATCTGCTTGTCCATGAACTGCGACGTGTTCATCGGTGCAGCTCCGCCTCGGCGGCGGGGCGGCGAGGTGGGGCGGCGGTTGGTTGGTGGAGCTTGGGAAGGGAAGCGAGCTGGGAAATGATGGCGAAGTCGGAGGAGGAGGAGAGGGATCCAGATGGGGACGAGGACGACGACGAGTGCGAGTCGGTTGGCCTTGCCTGCCTCCTCTTAATTGGGCCCGATCTGAGTGGGCCTTGATGGGCCCAGCATTAGCGGGCTCAATTCAAGACCCATCCTGGACGTCTTTGTTCTTCTTCAGAAGAGTGTATTTCCTCCTGTCATTTCTTTTTGGAAACACGGCACAGGGGTTTACAACGAGCGCACCCTACCCTTACCTTTGAAAGACTAAAACATCATAAAATTAATAAAGTCACTATAAACGTCTAGCTGTCGATGAAGCTTATCACTAAAAAAATAAATATAAGTAAATGCGAATATTCGTATCAAGTATATGACTTCAATCTAAATTAGCAGAATTCATCATAAGAGACCTCGCCAATTGAGCTTCGCATTTTCCCTACTATAGTCTACCACTAAGAAGATAAATAAACGTAAATGCGAATATCTGTATTAAAAGTCTATGACTTAAATATGAATGAGCCGGTTCCATCATAAGAGATATTGCCAATTTAACTATACTCGCTTCAGATTTCCCCTATCATTTGGGAGAGATATTTCTTGCTCGTTTTAGCACGTCAAGGGGATGGAGTTTCTAATTACAACACTATTGTAGAATAGTTTGGTTCATTTCCCGATTCATTCATGCCAAAAAATTTGCAAGCTAATGGAATGATACTCATGCTTCCATTTGGCTTCTTGTCGAAAAAATTGGAATTGTAAAAGTTTTGGCAACCAGACCCAACAAAAGCACCAACATTTCAAAAAGATAGCAACTTCACAAAATACGCAACTTCACCAAAATGTTGGTAACACCTAAATCTTGCCAATGCAAAAGCTTGTTAAAGTTTGCATTGCCACATACCAAACAAGACTTGTCTCCGACCATTTTTCTAATTTCAAGGGGGAAACAATTTTTCCTAATGCTCTGTAGTCTGTATTGTGCAAAAAGGCCAAAGATATTCTGAATTCAGAGAAAACAAGACAAGCCCATCTGTGCAAATGAAGAGATTGATAAAGTAACACTTGCATAGTTGCATTAATTCACATTAACCAGCGTTTAAAACCCGGGACAATGAGAATCCAACCTGAACCAACCATCAGAGCTAAGCAACTTACAAAGCTCTCACACACTCAAATTATTTTAAGACCTAAGCAAAATAAAAAATAAAAAAGACCGAAAATATTGTCTTGTCTCTTTCCAGCATTGAACCTCACTAGTAAAAGTACTCGACACGCGACAGCTTCTTCGACGACCCGGTCCACGGCACATCGACGGTCACGATGCCATCCTCGTACTTGAACTCCGCATCCTGGCCGTTCACCTTGCACAGCCTCGGCCTCGCCGACGAGTACGCCACCATCTCCCCGGCGCCCTTCACCGCCACCTCCGCCGCCACGTCGCCGCCGCCGTCCTTCCTCGCCGCCTCGAAGCCCTGCACGGCGCCACCGGCGTTCAGCATGTTGGCGAGCCCGATGGGCGCGAAGCCGATCCCCAGCTCCGGCGAGACGATGGCCCGCACGGGCGCCACCACGAGGAGCTCGTAGGTGAACGGCTCGAGCGTGAGCTCCACGGACTCGTCGCGGCGGAGCAGCTGAAGCTTCCGCGCCTCGACGAAGTAGACGGCGAAGCGGTCGCCGCCAATCTCGCCGCCGTGGCTCCACTCGACGTCGGCGGGGGAGGCGCGCGCGGTGACGGGGACGGAGAACCCCGCGGCGCACATGTTCCGCCGCGCCTCGCGGCTCCACCCGCCGCCCTGGCAGTTGAACGCGCCGAGCACGCCGGAGAACGCGTTCACGTTCCAGATCTTCAGCATCGTCCTCCCGTCATGGAGCGGGTCGGCGAACAGACAGTCGCGCGTCGGCAGCGCGTAGCGCTCGCACCGGAGTATGGTCCCATCGGGGAGCGCGAGGCGGCGGAGAAGGTCGAAGTCGTGGCACCCCACGGCGTCGCTGACGTACACCGGGCCGCCGGAGACGGCGCGAGAGGCGGCGTGGAAGGCGGCGCAGGGGTGGGTGGACTGGAACATGTCCCAGTCCGGGTGAATGAAGGCGCCCATCCACAGCGAGTTGTAGGCGCAGTGCACCATGTGGCAGCCCTGCAGCCAGAAGGTGCCGTCGGGGTCGCCGGAGGGGTCGGTGCACCAGAAGTCGTCGCCGACGCGGCCCAGCGCCACCGCCTCCGTGCCCAGCAGCATGAAGTCGTTGCAGTGCTCCATGCTCGCGATCACGCCGTTGCCGTTGAAGTGGCGCCGCACCGACTCCGTCAGCCCCGCGAAGTAGGCCTTCGCGAGCTCCACCCGCCCGCCGTACTCCTCGCACACCATCTCCAGCAGCTGCAACGCACGCACCATGGTTAGGCTGAAACGATTTACTTTTTTCAAAAAATTTCCATAAGAAATCATACTGTTTCTTTGAAAAAATTGATCGTACAGTAAATCGTTCGGCTTTACGTGCATAATGATTGATTCCTAACCACCTTAATTGATGTTTCTTATTGTTTCTTTCCCATCCAATTCTGTCAAAATCTACATGGCTTTCATGTACTAATTAAAGATCAATAAAATAAATAATGACGAAAATTTTTTTTTTCTGGTTCCAAGTGGATTGATGTATGTTGCTGCGAGATGGAAAACGTGGTATCGAGATGTCAAATGTATGTGGATTTCCCTGCTCTTCAGGTCGCTGACTATTAACAGTACAAAAGGGATGCCTAATGAATTGTCTGTCTGTTGAATTGACGTGCAGATTTTAAGAGCTGAAATAAGAATTCATGACCGTACTAAATTTGCAATCCAATCATTTTCAGGAATCGAAGACTGAAAAATGATGCAATTTCAGGCATATTTACCTGACATGCTAAAAGGCTAAAGTTACGAGCAGTGATCGGATATCAATCATATGATGAATATTATTATGCAGATTACTCAAGAAATTAAGACCAAATTATAACTAACAAAATCCATCTTAGGTAGAACAAGAAAATCACAAACGGGTAAACTAACTACTTCTGATAAGCTTCCCGTTTCATCCGGTTAATCGGGAAACCTCGAGAACACGAACGAGCTTGCTCTGCTCGTCACGTGCACCGCCGCTTTGAGCTCCTCTACACGATCTAGTAGTAAACGGAGTGCACAAAAGTAGTTGGAGACTTACATGGATGACGTCGACCTTGACGCCGTCGATGCCGGAGGCCTGGAGGTGGGAGTGGAGCCCCTCGTAGAGCTCACGCGCGCGCCGCGGGTCGACGAGCCCGACGCCGTTGTTGACGATCTTGTCGACGGCGAGGTCCTCCATGGTGCGCTGCAGCCCCGGCGAGAGCCTCGGCGCGACGACCTTCGCCGGCGGCAAGCCCGGCGCGCCGGGGCGGAGGCCGCCCCAGTACCCGCACAGCGCGTGCCACACGTACACCTGCTCCACCGTCGGGAACGCCGCCTTCATCTCCCTCACGAAGCCGCCCATGCCGCCCTTGTACTCCCTGAACTTGCGGTTCTCCTCGAACTTGATCAGCCTGCACGGCATCTGCTCGCCGGCCGACGTGCGGTTCATCCCCTCGGCGCCGCTGCCCGGGTCGTCGTCGTCGTGGCAGATCGACTGCCAGCCGTCGTCGATCAGCACCAGCCCCGGCGGGCACCCGCCGTCGGCGAGCCGCCGCACGCCCTCCCACACACCCTCCGGGTGCACCTTGAGGTAGAACGCGTCCCACGTGCACCACCCGAACTTGTCGACGATCGGCGGCGGCGTCTTCTCCTCCATGAGGCGGAACGTGCCGAGGTGGGCACGGACCACCCTCATGGCGTCCTTGACAAGGTCAAACGGGTCGTCCCCTACGTGCAGGTACAGGGCGCTTCGGAACACGGAGCCCCTGACTGTGGACGACCCGCTCTCGAGGACCATGTCCACGTAGTCCTCTGCCTCCCCGGACTTGAGGCAGGCCCGGAAGGGCCCCTCGACGATCGGGAGGAGGAGGACATACGGCCGAGGGTCGGTCGTCCCCGACCGGTCCAGGATCATCATCTGGGTCTCGTTCTCCACGTCCCTGCCGTTTGTACCCACCCAGTGGGTCGTCCACCACACCTTGAAACGGAAGATGCTCATGAACCTCGTGTCGCGGAGCTTACCGATGGGCACCACGTGGCGGTCCTCGGCCGCCGGCGCGTCGAAGCCGAGGAAGCTGCCGGCGGCGGCGGCGGCGGGGACGTCGGAGTTGGGCACGAGGGTGGACGCCGGGGTGAGGCGGATGTTGGCCGGCACGTCGAGGAGGAACGGGTGGCCGTCCACGGCGAGGTCCTTGCCCTTGAGCGTGAACCGCGGCGGCTTGATCAGCCCGTCGACGGCGACCACGTCGCCGATCACGTCGTCCTTGGCCTTGCTCAGGTTGGGCGCCATGGCGAGGCTGGCCTTGAGTTTCTTGGAGGCTTAAGAGATTTTTGAACTGGAAGAAGAGATGGAAGTGTGAGACTAAGCTTAGGTTTGCTCGTGCTTTGCTGAAGAGATGGGTGGCTAATTTGCGCCCAATTTATAGAGGTTTTTGTGTGGGAGCCACAACAACTCATTCCTTTTATAAATTAAATTATATTTTTGTCAGTTTATTTCTCTTACTGTGCTTTGATAGCCATGGAATGTCCCTGTATCTTTCAGTTTCCTTTTCAATGCTGTATGGGCTATGGCGAACCTTCCGGTGGTAATTTAATTCGCGTCCTTTCATGAGTTAATCTTGCAAGTAAAAGTTTTATCCGCTAATTATCCTCTTCAGATCAGATTCCTTCTTTCCCTGACGAAAAAGTACAGCATCAGTAATCCAGGGGTCCATTTCCATTTGGTGATTATACATGCATCAATGGATGGTTTTCAGCAAATTACTAGCCGACGATACCGTAGCATTCTCGTAATTAATGACAGAGATTTTGTATGGTCGCCATGGATTCTACAGGGGACACTATCATGATACTATTATCGTGGTAATTAATCTTTCCCTGCGAAAACATCAGATTTGTGGTGTTGTTTCCTTACGGGACAGACAAAGATCGCCTTCTCTCCAGTCGTCGTTGGATTGCTGTAAATTGCAAACGGTCGGTTAAGCAAACAATCTATTTTTACTAGTGTATTGACTAAACCAGCCAAGTCAAACTTCAAACTGTGCTCCTACGAGCAAGTATAATAGTAGACTATAAGCCGGCTAAATGCTGAGGTGGAAAAGAGAAGAGAGGAGAGAGAAGAGAAGCGGACTGTAAACTTACAGTCAACTTGAACACAAGAACCAAGAAACTCTATGAGAGAGACAAGTAGGCTCTGTATTAATTATAGAGAGCTAACTATTATATAGATAGACTAAAATAAGGCTATAAAGAACCTTATAACCAAAAGGTCTGCTGTATTATTAGCCTTGCTCGCTCTAGTGAACATACTAAAATTTTGGGAGGTGTCTACTCGGACGAGCCTCCGTGTGCCACGTCAACCCGGGAGGAACACGTGGGGGCGCGAGGGCGCGCGGCGTGGACCCACAATAGTCGGCGTGCCTCGGTAATCCATCCTCTAATCGCGTGTGAATCGATTAATTAACCTGTAAACCCCTCCTAATCCTCCTGGGTTTTGGGCAGAAGCGACCAACTCCACCGGCCGCGGCAGCAAAGCCATCCAGGGATTTCCAGAAGAGCCCTCCTCGTCCTCCACGATTCTGGAACCCCAGCCCGTGGGCCACGTGGGCCCACCACCGAGATCTTTTTTTGTTTTTTTTTTTCATTTCTCTACACTAGCTGACTGGAGTACAAGTCAACTGTAGCATATGTAAAGGAGAGAAGCTAACAGAAAAAACCAGACTAGAGATTTATAGCAAGCTGTATTACGGATCTCAATACGTCATGTGCGTATAAAAGATAAGACCATATATTAATGTTATAGCACATATTTATAGTTAACTATTGTATAAACAAGCTATTAAATTGACTATATATTTTGAAAAATAAAAATTAGCTATAGATAATTTAGAGTTATTACTATTAAATTTGCTCTAACTTGAGTTGGTTGTTGACAGTTGGGAAGAGAAGAAGATGGAGAAACTTTTCAACGGCGCCTGTCTTACGTGGCCGAACTACACGGCCATCTATCCTGCGCTGCTTGCTCTAGGATAGATCAGTCAAGTTAAGGCCTGGTTTAGTTGCCAGAATATTTTTCTAAAAATATCACATCGAATCTTTAAACACATATATAAATATAGATTAAAAAATTAGTTGTACAGTTAGGGAGAAAATCGCGAAACAAATCTTTTGAGTCTAATTAGTCCATAATTAGCCATAAGTGTTACAATAACCTACATGTGCTAATGCCGGATTAATTGGGCTCAAAAGATTTATTTCACGGTTTTTATGCGAGTTATGAAATCAATTTTTTATTCGTGTCCGTACACCTCTTCCGACATCTGGTCAAACATCCTACGTGATATCTAAAAATTTTCAAATTGGTAACCAGTTGTCAGACATATATACGCGAGTAAAATTACAGTAGCGACCCTTAAACTTGCGGGCGGATGTCATCCACGTCCACTAACTTGCAAATCGTGTAATTAGGCCACTAAACTTGCTAAATGTACCATCGCCGGTCCAAAATGCCGTTTGACCGCGGTCGCGCCGACGTGACATGCCACGTGCATAGCTGAGCTGGCCCGCACCGTGCGTGACACACCGCCCACGCCTTGTCGTTTTTCATCTAGGTCCCTCTCTTTTTCTCATTTGGTTATACCACTGCTTCTTCTTCCCCGGAGCGCCCAAAATCTGAGCGGCGACTAGGGATGCGATTGAGGGCAAGGTTTGGCGGCGGAGCAGGTCGCGGCAGGTTCGGCGGCGGAGCAGGTCTCGGTAGGGTTCAGCGACGGAGTATGTCGTGGCAGGGTTCTTCGGCGGAGTAGGTCTCGGCGGGCTTCGGCGGCGGAGGCGATGGCAGGCTCGAGCTCCAGTAGGAGCACAACACGGTCGGCGACGGAAATATCCAGGCAAGGTAAAACCTTTCCATCTCCCATTCGGTACCTGGAGAGTAGTTTGTTGAAGTCAGTTGGTTTATTCATTTTGAATGTGCAGAATGGTGGATGCAAATTATGGCAGTGGTATGAACCAGGGACAACGCCGTATTTGAAGCAGGTTTTGAATGATTTAGTCAGCACTGTTCGTGAAGTGAAGACAGAGAACTCTGAAATTAGAGCATCCCTTGCCAACTCAAGAGCTGTGATTGATGGACTTGTCACTGAACGCAATGTCTATGAAGCAAAGAGCATGGGACAAAAAGAGGAATGTGGCTCATTTGCTGAAATGGCCTGTAGAATCAAGATGTTAGAAGAGAGTAGACGATTTATGTTGTCAATAATTGTTGGTTTTGTAGTAGTCATGTTTGCACTATTGCTTCTCAGGTAGATACCAAAGTTTGATGGATATTTGTATTGGTGCTGGTGTGTTTTGTGTCAGCTAATAAGGCACTTGAGTGACCTTTTGTGTATGCTGAATCTGAACCATGTATGAAAAATGTATGCTAAATGCTATTATGTGAAGCTGAAATATGAGATTTTGTTCTGAAAATCGACATCTCTAATTTTTTTTCAGCAGACAACTGTTATTTTGTTCTAGTTTATGAAATGTCCTATAAAACGTCATCTGGAAATAGCAAACATGCATCATGCATTACAGGCAGTAATTTCCCATATTCATCACAATATCAAATTTCTGGCATTTAGTAGTATTTCTAGTACTACATTCAGTGAACACATGTCTGGCATCACAAAATTCCCATGTTCTATCACAAAATAGCCACAAGTTTGGCAGCACAAAATCAAGCAAGCATGCCCATGAAATCCATACAGGGTTCAAATTTTGGCATAACAAAGTACTACTAGCACTAAAGGACCATCAAACATATGGTCTAACACATATCACTTGTTTGTAGCAGTAGCTTTCTTCCTGGGAGCTCTGTTCTTTGAAGTAGTAGCAGCAACTTTTGAAACTCCTTCAGTTGTACACTTCCTTTTGTTGGCCCTAGATTTTCCCTCTTTTGTTGCTGTGGTCATAGGGGTAGATACTATAGCTGGCTGGTTTGAAAGGATGTACTGGTTATCTGGGAGAGGACCATATGTAGTTTCCATTTGACTCACTTGTGATGATTCCTCAAACATCTGTGCAACCATAGGATTAGGAACTTGTGATAGTAATTGGTCATATGCAGACTGAGATTGGGTCAGCACCTACAAGTTTACAAAGGTAATTAAGATAGAGTTATAATAGGGTAGTGATAATAGAGTGATAAGATAGAGTATTATTTCATTACCTCTGCTGGTTCTTGCTCAGATTCATGCCACTCTTCTGTAGAACTTGCAGCTGGGATCCTACTTGTCTTCAGTTTGGGTCTGAGTCCAGCCTTTCTCAGTGGGCACCCTTTCTTATTATGTCCAGGCTCTTTGCAGTAAGAGCAGTGCATCTCCACACCATGCTTGGACATTTTAGGCCCATTTTTTCCCTGTACCTCATGTGGTGCTTTCCTCCTAGACTTAGGTGGTCTGCCAACCTTTTTCTCATATATTGGAGGCTTCACTTCTGGCCCATTCACCTGAGCCCACTTAGTCATATCATTGCAGGGCCAAATGTTAAATGCATATGCTCTGGAGAATGCTTCTAAACTATAGCAGGGTGGAAGAACTGACTCAGCACTAATTCTCTCACTCCTTAAGCATGAGATAGCATGGTTACAAGGGATGCCTGTCAGATCCCATCTCCTGCAATCACAATGTTTAGCACTAAGGTCAACAATGTACTTGAAATTCCTATCTTGCACCTGAAAAATCCCTTTCCCGGCTGGCAAAACATAACATGTGTTTGCCATATCTGCATTTTTCAGTACTTTCTTCCTGATCTTGGGGCATATAGGCCCATGCCATTGCTCTGTCACTTCTTTCTGCTTACTGTAATGCCTACTCATTAGTTGGCTTTTGATCTTTTCAAACATACTCAGGATTGGCAATTCCCTAGCTTCTAAGATGTACTTGTTGAATACTTCACAATTATTATTCAATAAGATATCACACTTAGGGAATTCACTGAAATAAACTCTGACCCAAGTTTTAGGAGGCATCTTTTGAAGCCACTCATATGCATCCTGATTAAGAGATTTCATTTCTTCCATGTTGGCATTCCACTCAACCTCTGAACTTGATCTAGCACATGCCCATAACTGGTTTTTCAGATTCTCACCTTTGAAATGTACCTGAAAATTGGAGTACAGATGTCTAACACAGAATCTGTGTTCTGAATCAGGGAAAATCTGTTGGACAGCTGGTATAAGACCCTGTGTCATGTAAAAACAAACATAAGAACAATTTGAAATATGTCAAATTATAAGAACAAAACTTGTTATGTAACCTATAAGACAAAAATAAAGAACAGGTATACCTTTTGCTTATCAGTCATTATTGTCCATGGGTAGGTATTGTCAATGCCCAGGTCTTCCTTTAGGGTCTGTAGAAACCATCTCCAAGACCTCAATGTCTCTGTCTCAACCACAGCTATTGCAATTGGATATATGCAATCATTAGGGTTAATACCTACTGCTGTTAGGATCTGTCCACCAAATTTAGTCTTGATGTGGCAACCATCCAAACATATCAAAGGCCTACATCCACTCAAAAACCCTCTCTTACATGCATCAAAGGACATGTAACATGTGCTGAAACAACTGTCTACCAAGTTCAAAAAGAAGCAACTGCCTGGATTAGACCTTCTTAGCTCAGCCCCATAGTTCCACAATTGATTATATTGCTGAATCTCATCACCATATATGTCCTTGAAGGCCAATCTCCTTGCCTTGGCTAGCTTGCTTCTAGATGGAGTCAGATTCCATTCTAATTGGACTAACTTTGCAAACCCTCCAAGTGTCATCTTATCATTTGCTTTAAAAGTTCCAATGTACTTCTCAGATAGCCATTTAGCAGTACACCTTTTCAGCACCCATTCCTTCTGACATTTATGCTCCCCAAGATATGTCTTCACCATCATTGACTTGGACCTGCTATCAAATGATGCATATAAGTTCCATGGGCAACCCTCAACACAGTGGGCCCTAAGTCTTTTTTGCTCATTCCTAGGCATCTTGATGTCCACTCTAGCCTTCAAACTGTACTCTGTTATGGCCTTTCTAAGTACTTCTACTGAAGGAAACACCATGCCAACCTTAAAAACTGGGTTCTTAACATCCTCTGCCATGAAAGCCTTAAACTTTAATCTCACTTCACCATCATCATCTGAATCTGGGAGCTGCAAATCTTCATCATCAATGGAAACTTCTTCCCCATCAGAATTTCTAACTACTATTTCTTTCCCCTTCAACTGACTGCCCTTAGCTTTCTTCCAAAACTTTGCCTTGAAGTCAGATAAGTCTTCAACACCCACATCAACATTGTCAACGTACAAGTCATCATCTGCATCTGATATATCATAGTCACTATCCATAAAATCTGGGTCATCTTCTAAGCTACCATCACTGTCACTGTCATCTTGTTTGTTTGGCACCTTCCTATCAGCAGTTGACATCTTCCTAGGACTAAGCACCTTAGGCAATTCACTAATAGGATTAGCTACTACATCATCCCAATCTACACCTGCAATTGTGTCACCCTGATCAAAGTAGATAATAAAATTCTTAACCTTGTGCACAACTGATTTCATCACTTCAAAGTCAGCCCTAGTAGATATAACCCTAAGGCCATCTTCAAGAGTCTTTCCAGGGAGCAACCAATAAGCCTTAAAATCTGGAGTCATATCATACCCAAGCATAGCTAAAAATTCATCCAAACAAACAATATCCCATGTTCTTGCTTCACAGTGGTCAATCCAATTTATCGTTTGATCTACATATGCCCTGTTGCTACCCTGACCAACAAAAAAACCACCATGGTGTACCTCAGCGGTGAATTTACCATCATCAGGACCTGCATTGCAATCCTAATTAGCGGTATTACTCTCATGTTCTAGCCTACTCGAGAACAATGTCAGGATAATCATCCTACAGGAAAAAATAACATCTTTTTGCATAATCAAACGCCATATTCCTTTGTATCTATCTACCAACATCAATCAGTGCATGCTAACCTTGCAGATTAATGGATGAAATTTTGAAGTTACACTCACTGTACAACAGAGGCCCTTCCCCTTCCAGGCGGAAAATCATGCCGCCTCCCCGCGATTATGGCCGGCGGGAGGCCGCAACAGCCAATCTCGCCTCTTTGCGCTTTCGCTGGAACCCTATTTCTCCGGCGATCACTCCCCTCACGATCTCCGCTGCACTCTGCGCTAGGGCACTCCGGGGAAGACGAAGCAGCAGTGGATGTCGAAAGAAAATGAGAAAAACAGAGGGGCCTTGATGAAAAAAACAAGTGTGGCCGGTGTCACACACGGTGCGCGTGAGAAAAGGCATGGTACGGGCCAGCTCAGCTGTGCACGTGGCATGCCACGTCGGCGCGACCGCGGTCAAACGGCATTTTGGACCGGCGATGGTACATTTAGCAAGTTTAGTGGCCTAATTACACGATTTGCAAGTTAATGGACCTGGATGACATCCACCCGCAACCCGCAAGTTTAAGGGCCGCTACTATATTTTACTCTATATACGCTAACGTAAACCTTGCTGAATACTGTCACCAACACACCGCGGGAAGATAGCACTTATATTCCCTCCATACAATCTTAAGTGCAATCATATTTTTTCATACTTAACTTTGATCGTCCGTCTTATTTAAAAGTTTTTTAAAAAATAAAAATAAGCCACGCATAAAATATTATTCATGTTTTATCATCTCATAAAAATAAAAATACTAATTATAAAAAAATATAAATAAAATGGATGAGGTACGGAAATTCGTGAGTGCATTGGGACGGGAGAGTGTTAAACTTGAGATTACACTGCACGCCGACCACTTGACGCCGACCCAACCGGATACGGTGCAGATAATTTAAAACCGTCGTTATCCCCGGGGCCCCAGTCAAAGATCGTACGAGAGCGCTGCTGATCGGCGATTAATCCATATAAACATGCATGACACGGTTGCAAACTGGAATCGGCAGCTACTACTGGATAAAGTGTGGGGCCCATCGCGTGGCGGTCGGTAACTCAGTACGTGGCCGGCTCGTGGCGCGACGCGAGAACGCGGCTTGTCAATGCAAGATTGCAACGTAATACTTCCACCAGGTGGCCGGTGAGCGCGTACGTTTGGGCCAGGGAGAGAAGCTTCAGTTCGATCGTCTCGACGGGTGTGCGCCTTATCGTTGAAGACATGCATCACAACAGTGAAAATAATAATAATTATATATTACATCCGTTTCATAATATAGGGGTTTGTAGAATTAAACACACGTATTAAAAAAGCAAGTATAATTAAAGGCGATAATGTGACGATTGGTCCAGTAGTAAAGATACGGTAAAAAAGAGAATGTTGGTGTGAATTTTTTATGTTTTAGAATAAATCTTAAATATTAGAAATTACTTTCTCCATCCCAAATTAATCGTATAAACAAATGAAACAAAGGCTAGGAACACTAAGACATCCCCATTCTGAAATTAATACACCACCGCTTCATATCCAACAAAAAATAATAATTCATATTTTAAATGTTGCATGGGTTGAACCAATAGAAATTACACTTGATTGGTTACATACATGCATGCAACACATTTCATGATGTAAATTTACTCATCAATCAAGATACTCCATCGCTTCGTGTCAGAAAAAAAATTCACACTTTAAATGTTGCATAGGTTGAACCAATAGAAATTACACTCGACTGGTTACATACATGCATGGAATGCATTTCACGATGTAAATTTACTCTTTGCACAAATAAGAAAAAAATAACACTTTGCTAAATCATGATCATTTTGGAAATCTCAAAAAAAAAATTACGTGATAATCAAATTGGGATGGGATAGGGTGAGTATATTTCAGAACGGGAAACGTATTTGACTAAGTGACTAACCATCACCATCAGATCGTACGTACGTGTCCTTACTACTCCGGTGTTTTACTAGCTGAAGAAACTTTGCTGGTAACTTATAACGAACGTTTGTATCTGTATATATATCATGACCGTTACTTCGGTGCGCTGTTGGATGTGACAAATGGTCGAATACGTCGGTGGTTGGTGTCGTCGGTCTAGCGTGTATCGGTGTATGGCCGGTGTGCGTGTGGTGTGGTTAGCTCTAGGAATGAGTCAGGACTACTTGCAGCTGCTGCTTGATTAGACCTCCTCCTTGGACGGTCGAGTTCACCCAAGAGGAGTCATCCATGTGTTATGAGTCGCATCCATCTCTTTCGATGGAGAAAGGGACGCGCACCAACTAACAGCCGATCGATGCCAAATATATACTCCTACGTACTACGTTGGCCACAAAGTGGAAAAGAAAAAAAAAGAGAGAAGAAAATCTCTGCACAACTCAGCTGCCTAGTAGAACTACCGGCAGAACAACCAGGCTATTGGAATTCGGAGGTCGATGCGACCCGTGAGAGCATCAAATCTTCGCCCGTTCAAACAGTATACACCCTCTACATTTCAATACATAGCCAAGCAAAAATTCTTGTACATAGAACGCAGTATTTTGTTTTTCTTTGTTTTGTTTTTGTTTTTAGGTGGGCAGGGTGGCTTCCAGATTGCCATGCAGTTCCAGCTGCGATTGGTTCGGAGGCAAAATCAAACAGGTGACACATTGTTAGCTGCGTGCATATACCATTCGACCCAAAAAAAATTATACACGAATATATATATATATATATATATATATATATATATATATATATATATATATATATAGAGAGAGAGAGAGAGAGAGAGAGAGAGAGAGAGAGAGGGGGGGGTAAATTTGTTTGGTGCTCCATGGTGTCCGGGCACCATGATTGAAATTGAGTATATACCCAATTCAAATGAGTATGAAACTTTTTTAAGTGTTTAGGTATTAATATTAACTACTTTACTAACTAGTTCAAAGCAAGTTTGAATTCAATTTGAACTTGTTTTTGTTAGATTTTGATTTTAAGTATATAACATCCAAACATATAATTAGTTAGGTATGTAATTATGGATTGTGAAATAAAGTCAAATTTGAGTTGTTTTGTTGATAGGTATAGGTATGAATCGAATTCTTATAACTAGGTATATACTTACAATTTAAAAATTTTGAGTGAATTTGTGTATTTGATACCATGGTGCCCCATATGAATGTCCTATATATAGAGATTATATATTAAAAGTTCACAAATAGTATTCAATAAGTTTGTGCTTTATTTGTTTCTATTGGTGTTAGTGCCGATGTGCGTATCTGCCGGTTTGGAACTTTTCTTATGTCTTGTTTTGAGGTATGATAGTGTTTTGAATTTTTTTTAATAATTGGCTGTAGCCCTATGAGTAAAGGCCGGGATTCTATTCCGTTATAAAAAAAACTAAATTTATGAGAGAGAGAGACTGTGGCTTGGGATCTCGGGTTTGGATCGATCGATCGAACTGCGGTGCAGAATCTATGATCAAATTTAGGGTTTGTTTACTTTGATGAAAAAAAAACTTACTAAATTTTAGCATTACCAAAATTTTGGCATAGTTACCAAAATTTAGCAGGATTACCAAAATTTTTGGCAACTTACTAAATTTTTTGTAGGATTTCTTATATAGTTATCAAAATTTAGCAGCAAACTAAATATAGCCATTCTTTTGACAACTTTACTAAAATTTAGTAAGGTTAAAAATTTGAACAGGCCCTCAGATCTGCAATTGATCGAGCATGCATGCGGTAGCATAGTACTAGCATGCACGTAGAACAATCCAGATACGTACAGGTCCCAGGCAGAGCTCTCCAATCGTCCAGAACACTCTCAGCCATGCATGCAATGCAGCATGCATATCGATCGAGACTGGCAGACACAACGCGATGCTACGTACGGCAGTTCTCGATCGATCTGCTCTCCTTTAGGCCCAGTTTAGTGTCCAAACAAAATCTTTTCATTTGTCACGTGGAATATTTAGACACATACTACATTGAGTATTAAATATAGATAAAAAACCTAATTATATATATTACGTGTAAATTATGAGACAAATCTTTGAGGTCTAATTGCGCCATAAATTAATAATGTGATGCTACGAACATTTGCTAATGATGGATTAATTAGGTTTAATAAATTCATCTCACAGTTTACGGGCGGAATCTGTAATTTATTTTGTTATAAGTCTACGTTTAATACTTTAAATATATGTCCATATATCCAGGGGCGGACCTCGAAATGGGCCAAGGCCCGGGCTGCACCATGTGTGTTTCACATAAAGTTTGCATGGTTGTAAGAGGCAAAATAGACTTATTCCTAGTAAAAATACATATTTCTCATTGGGCCTTTCATCCCAGGCCCTGGTCCTGGTCCGTGGACCAGCTTACCCAAGACCTGGGTCCGCCCCTGCGTATATCCAATGTGACACACACTTTTCACCCCTAAAACTAAACAGGGCCTTAATTGTCTCTCTGACTTTAGTAGCCTGTGCGCACCGTTCTGCATTTCTTCTTTCCCAGCGGCGTGCGAGGTGCATTCAGGCATATGGCGCGCCAAGCTTGTCAAAGTTAGGCAGCACAATTTGCTGTGCACGCCCGACGACTGATCTCGGCTCTACCTGCTAGCTCCATCTCTTTCAGGCAACTTCATCGATGGAGATACAGATCGATCAACTAATTAATCTCTAGAAGGTAATAATTACTAATCAACTTGGTCGATTGTTCTGAACATCTGGATTGTTCAGAGACTGAAGGAGGCCGGCAACATCAGACATTCAGACCTGCCTGCTGAATCTGGCGCATCACGCAGGATATCGCATTTTGCCGCTTCAGGCCTTGTTTATATGGAGAAATTTTTTAGGTTTAGTTGTTAAATCGAATATACAGAGACACATTTAAAATATTAAATGTAGTCTAATAACAAAATAAATTACAAATTTCATCAGAAAACTGCGAGACGAACTTATTACGCCTAATTAATTCATTATTAGCAAATATTTACTGTAGCAACACATTATCAAATCATGGCTCAATTAGGTTTAAAAGATTTGTCTCGCAATTTACACGTAATTTATGTAATTGTTTTTTACCTATATTTAATACTCCATGTATATGTCTAAATATTCGATTTGACAGTGTGAATTTTTTTTTTAACTAAACAGGGCCTCAGTTTTCTGCATTTGTACGCAGCGCATTTATATGTAGGTACACAGTACATGCTGATGAACTTGGGGCAAAGCTAGAGGCAGACGTACGACGGTCAAAAGATACCAAAATCAAGAGAAGAAGCTTCAGGGCGTACCTACATTGTACACGTTCAATTTTATTCTTCCTTTGTTATTCTGAAGAAAAGAATAATAAAGGCAAGAATGTTCAGGATGCATCACCCTCTTGTGATTCCTCTGCCTCCCCCTTTGTTCTCTCCGCGCAATCTTTTTTGCTCTCTTGTGATTCGTATTGTTTTGGATTGCTGCGATCAATATTTGAATTACACGTCAAAAAGCATAGTTCACAAAAAAGACCTCCACCACTTTGATACATCTCAACTCTTTGAATCTCCCCTATTTTTTTTTCATTTCCAGCTTGTTCGTGTACATAATACATGGTTGTTTGTCCATTTGGGTGACACCTTTCATTAGGAAAAATCTACTCTCTCCTAAGGATTCCTATCTTTAAAATAATAACAAAAAAAAGCCTTTCCAGGTTCTCCTAACTCAGTTTTTTTTTTTAAGTTTACCCGTTTTACTTTGTTTTTGGGAGGATTGTTCACCAAAAGGGCAGTATATTAATGGCACCACATGTTTTATGGAAAAAGAGGTCAATTTTTTACACAATAAACTACATATATTTACACTGATATTTTTTTTAAAAAATACACTGTAAACTTATATTGTATTTTTGTTCTTATACACATTATATAAAATAATTTAAAACTATTGATTACCTACTTGAAAGTGGAGATAGAAGAGATGGAAAAATACTTACATATAAAAGGGAGGTAGCAATCACATAGGAAAAATTAACTAAAAATCAAGAAAAAAAATGCGGCGACATATTTTCATAAAAAAATGTTCGCGAAATGTTCAATCTGGCCATATAAATTCCCAGAAAGAAAAACCGATATCTACTTCGGCCCAAAGAAAGAACCCGACTTAATCATTGGGCCACCATGAACTATACGTGAGCCCATGTGAATCAGCCTTAATCCTTCGCCTTTCGGTGCCCCGACAATTTCTTGAGGCCCAATCCATCCGGCCCACCTAAACCGCTCCTCCGGCGACAGCGTTGGCGAGTGGAGAAGGGGCACGGCGGGTCGGCGCGGCGGCCGCGTAGCCTCGAATCTCCGGAGTTTTTCCGGCGAGCGGCGGCGATGGACGGGGGCGGCGGCGAGGCCGGGGACGGGGAGGCGAGCGGGGCCCGGTTCGAGTGGGACGAGGACTCCCAGCTCTACTACCACGCCAGGTACCCCAAGTGCTCCCCCTTTGTCGCTTGTCTTCTCACCTCCAGGCTCCGATGCTTCGCTCTTCGACTTTGGGTTGGGCGTTGCGAGGGGTTGCTGCCGCTCGAACCCTAGATTTCACGTCCGGTAGTTTAGGCGATCGGCTGATGGGGAGCGTGGTTTGCTTGCGCATACGGCACGAGCTACGAGTGTTGGTGCGTAATAATATAATTTTGTTACTGAACAAACCCTAGTAGCTCTGATGTGGGAACTGGGAAATAAGTAACTAACAATTTTGGGAACAGCGATTGTTGCATGATGCCTAATTTTTGTGATTTTTTTGGTATAATTGTTCGTTAACTCTCTCTTGCCTTCGTGGTTCATACCTGAACCCATACAGGCGTATAACGAGCTAGGGAGTTGAAGTGCTCAATTAACCTATACATTTTTAAGTAGTTAGTATGTTATTTCATCAGTTGTATCGGTAACTAGCAGTGCTGTGTTTCAAGTTCTACTTATGGTATTTACTTGAACGTTGACTGTATCACTTTCAGTACTGGGTTTTACCATGACCCCGTCGCTGGATGGTACTATAGCGGTAGAGATGGTCAGTACTACACCTATGACAATGGAAATTACGTGCCATGGACACCAGATGCGGTAAGTGGGACTTCAGCTGGTTTTGCCAATTTTATTTGCTTGTCATTGGCTCTGCAATTTCTATGATCTTACATCCATATTCACAGGGCAATGAACCCAAAACACATATTCCATGCGATGAATCTAATCAAGATTTCCTGGAACCCTCATGTATGTTTTGTTATTTGAACATGCCACAACTTTTGATTTCAGGACTTATGTGTTCAGCTTTCCTAGCTTCGACCTCTTTTATTTTGTTATCCATCTCTTCAAAATTTTGAAACAGTAATGTGCAACCTTGCAATTCATATCAAATTATCAATGATAGTAATTATATGTCATAGTTGTGAAAAGAAACCTGTAATGTGAAGAGTTATTTTTACCTTGATAGAAAATGGGCTGTCCTACCATTTTGGGAACAAATTGTGGAAAAGAGAACTTTTATATAGTTGGATTTGGGGAAAAAAATAATGTGAGTGCTTTTCATGTTATAGCAGGATTGGAACAAGATATACCAGATAACCAGAATGAAACACAACGGCCACCATCAGAATGGTTATTGCACAAAAATTCTATGTTCTTGTTTGATGAATTTTCTTTTTGTAGGTCTTCTGATGTTTTGTGTTTGCGTTTTGCATACAGGATGGAGGAAACATTAATCAATATGTTCTTGTCGGGCTATTCTAATGCAGAGGTCAATGCTGATATTTCACTTGGAGACACACAAATAAATGGTTGGTATATTCCTTTTCTCCACTTAGTTTTCTTGTTTTGGAATTTTCTTAACTTTGTATTGTAAAACCCTAACTGAAATATGGTCTCCAGACGGAGATAGTAGTGAGACAGCTGAAAACAAACCTGGTAACTTCGCCTCGGAAAATGCACCATCCTCTCCATGTGATGCTTCCTTGCACCAAACAGAAGATGAATTGCAAAATGAGAATTCGACAGCCGTGCATGAATCTCTGAGTGAAGGTGAGAGAGGCCACTATGTCACCATTGTCATTTTCAAGGTGTATTATTTCAAAAGTTGATGCAACCAGGAAATGCTTCGCGAGTCCTGGACACTGATGCAAGTTGATGCATGTTCTCTTCAGTCTGATATTTGGTTTTGCATAATGTTCCCAGAGGAAGAGAAATGGCTTGCTCAGTATGGTCAGGTAGAGCAAGAAATTGATGATCAACCATTATTTCCAAGCATCGATCTCTGGGATTGGGATATGGTCAAAGAATCAGTTAGTAAAGGTCAACCCATGGCCAGGCTTGTGGGACGTTTAGTTAAGGGTTCTAGTAAGCCTCATCCTTCTCTGCCTGCTCGTGGTGGCCTTTTAAGAACTGCCCCTGTGCATGAAGTTCATCTTGATCTTGTGCGTGTTTCATCAGGTAAGACTATAGGCTCAACATAGATAAGAAATGCATAATCTTTGAATACTAAGAAACATTTTATTTTACCGGTAAATAAAACTTCCTTTTGCTGTCAAACACCATTGTTTAAGCTAAAACAATTTGATTTTCCTTATTTTAATTTTAATTTTGAAAGGTGGAATATTGTTAAGAGAAGTTCCCATTGTTTTTTTATGGTTTTACGTTTTGATTGACAATTTGGGGCTACGATGTATTGCTTACAATTATGCACTTGTCATGTCATCAGGAAAAATATACAGGCTAAGGAACCCTAGCAGGAAATACTTAGCCTCTTTATCATCATATGACTCGTCCAACCCAACAAAAGACTGGGGTTTTCCCAACATATATGCCAATTCTGACAATGATTTGGATAAACAGTCATCAGCACACTGCCAATCGGAAGTCATGGATGTATTTTCTATGAAGGGTGTTTCAGCTGCTAGTGCCAAGGTAAGTTAAGAAGAACTGATTGGACTCATTATCATTTGCTAAAGTAGCGCTCAGAACACTGCTAGTATTTTCTATGTTTATAATATTTTCTACAAAAATGTCATATCTCTAGGATTTTAAAGTATGCATTTTTTTTGCCATTTTCTTGGTCGTTAATGTTCTTAACATTAGTGATATTTTCATATGTTCTTGATATTCCTAGGAGCACAAGATAAATGCTTATAGGGACAGAGCTGCTGAGAGAAGGATCCTACACCGTGGTATAGGGATAGGACCTGGACAGAAACAAAGTAGCAGCACCAATTTTTATGAACATGAGGAAACAAGTGAAGGCATGGATCTGATGGGAGATGCATCAGTAGATATGAACTTCCGTTCCAGTGGCTCGAATTCCGCCAAGAAAATGATGGAGAACATGGGCTGGAAGGAAGTATGTTTCTATCTTATGTCCACTTGTTGGTGTTGGTGAATGCCTTTTGCTTCTAGGATGTTGGTGAAATTGCTTCCAGCACTTAATGCTGAACTCTGTGGAATATAAATATAAATATATTTTTGGAAAGAACACATTCAACTTAGTTTAGTGCAAATACCAGCTCCCACAAATTTTAGTGCCATGTGGAGGTCAGGGCAGCCATATCCTGCAGATATTTATCAACTTAGATTGCATACATTACAGGCAGTTATTTTTATCATTTGACGCAATGTATATGTTTTGTCAAAAATATTCTTTTTGATCCAAGAGTAGCTAGGAGTAAAGAAATATAATGTTTTGTGAAAATGTTTTTTATTTATTCAGGTTTTGTGGAACACAAGTAAAACCAATGGTCAGGTTTATATTTCTGAATATGTATTTGACTCTCCCATTGATTTTCTTTTGTCCTGACAAATTTTTTAGGGCGAAGCCCTTGGGAAGAGCACAAAGGGTATGGCAGAACCCATACAGCCTACTGTCAACAAACATGGTGCTGGTTTGGGGTGGAAGCAAACCCTCTAAGATGTTTGTAATCGCTGAACTTTGGTGATTTCAGGTACATGTTTTGTGGCTTGAGGTACATCTATATTGCATCACATATGACAGAAAGGACATTGTATTGAACTTATATCTTTCTTCATTAGCTTTTGCAGCCTATCTTATGCAATTTAAAAATGAGCATGCTACTTAATAAGAAATTTGTATGTTATGCCTAATTTTCCACATGAGTGGGAATGTGCACGATTTTTTTTTGCGTTGTTGATTCAGGTATGAATTCTTCTACAAAAGAAATGATGTAACTGAGACTGTCCATCTCAGAAATTCGCACCCTTCTTGGAGGACGCTGTGTTTAGTACTACAGGCAGTAAAGGTTGTGCTTCCTACTTATGTCTGGTTTGCGACATACTGTATCTAGGAAGTTTGTTAGTTCTCTGGGTTAAAATTGGGCATGATGATTTGTTGTTATTGGATAGATGAACTAACATTACTAGTTACTAGTTTGTGCCGTACTGCATCTAGGAAGTTTGTTGCTTGACTGATGTTCTCTTGGTTAAAATTGGGTAGAACATCATTGACATTGGATAACATTACGAGAAAGAAACAACAACGTATTGAAAACTTTATCAACAAAATTGTTGAAGAAAAAGCTATCTTGACTTCAATTTTGTCTCCTTTTTGACCTAAAATACTGCCATAATTTTAGTACTGTTCAAGTGTAAACACCACCATAGTTTTGGTTTTCCCTGTTGTGCAATTGATAAAAGTGCAGTCTAATGCTACTTGCAATGCTTACATTCAAATTATACGTTTCATATTCATAAATCTTGATACCTGGACAAATGCTTTGCAATTTGTTGTGTCTATTGTCTATTCCCTCTGACTGTGGAAGTGAGAAATGTTTTACAAACATGAAATGAGTTGGAGCTGCTATTTGTAACTCGTCCTATATATTTACGTATCTGTAAAAGGGTATAAATGCACTTAAGCTTGTCGATCTTTAATCATGAGTACTTAGGTGTGCTTTAGACACCATTATTTTCTACTGTCAAGATGCTAGTATACTACTGCATGTAGGTATTTGTTTAGAAAGTATAACAATACTTTGGATTTCAGCATTGTTATCTTATTTGATACCATGCATTGACCATTGCACCTACCTAACTTCTTTCTAGCAAATTATATCAATTTGTTTGCTTATTTTGATGATGACTCATTGCATGTCGCGTAAGTGTGATGATCATGTCGTAAAATTAACGTAGGACAGTAATTGAGCTTCACAAGAATCTGGAAAGGTACTATTTTGATGTCGCGTTGTTTCAACATTAGTGCAAGAGCATTTGGGACCTCCTAGGATTAGTCATCTTGCACTTCATGTTGTATGAATTAGTACCTTACGACAACAAGTCTGTTTCAGCGGAATAGAATTATAGCAAAAAGAAAAGGCTAGTCTTCCTCGGGAGTAATTAACAACCCAAGAATTTTATGCAGAGGCTGAAACTGCTGATTGTGAGCAAGTAAGGTATATATACTCTAGACTGATTGAAGATGATGAGATCACAAGGAAAAGAGAGAGGACGAAGGTGGTTAGGACTGTTTTTTATGTGTACTTTTGGCCTAATTGCTTTTTAGGGCGGAAAGAAATAAAGGTCTAAGTTCCACCCCCTCAAATCCCGGGCACTGCTCCCAATATGGTTCTCTAAAGAACAGTGGTCTTGTTGTACTAATCACTAAAGACGTGGCTTCATCTGCTCAAGTGTGAGTGAATTTGACCCTCAGCCATCTCTGTACTCCATATTTGAATCCATGATGATTCCACATTAGTGCATAATTGAACATGAGTTGTCAATTCCTCCTGATTTGATTATCTGTAACTCGGTGGCTTTTGCTTTGAGTTTTTTTTTCAGAGACTTTGAGTAATTTTTTGATTGTAAGATTCACCGAAGTTTATACGTTGGGACCCTTGCGGTTGCAGGAACCTGTGGAATTGCGGAAAGCTGGTAACTGAAGAGCAGGAGAAGATTGTGAATATTCCTGACGGAAGTAATTGACTTAGTTTCTGTTCACCCTTTCAAGTTATTATCCTGCGTTGCATGTATAAATCTTTTCCCCTTTTGAGACTCTAATTCACAAGCTCCGTTAATGTTGGAACCTATTTGACAACAATGTTCATCCTTTATTATATGGTGCAGTCTATGGATCCTTTCTAAAGAAAGTGAATACCGAATGGATTTTCGCTGAACAAAAATCATAAATGTACTCTGATTAACATCTGTTTAGTGTGGATTCTAGCCCTCAAGTTTGTTGTACTGAAATGGATGAAAGATAAATGAACTTATTATTTTTCATACAGCAGAAGAGTAAAGAAAAAGGAACTGTTAATTTTTCAGCTGACAGAAGAGTTAAAGATTAATGGAGCATGCAAGCCTGCAGCAACCGTTCTATGACTTCCATCCATCTGCTAAGGCTCACCATTAGGTACGCCAAAGCCAGCCAAACTTTTGTCCCGTCTAAGTTGTTTGTTTTTTTGTCATTAGTATCTACTATGCGGTGCCTTCAATTTTTCATTTTGATCAGTATAAGTTGTAGTAGCTTTTACTGTAAGGATGTGCAGTTCCTGAAATCAAAGCAAGACTATATAGGAGTATGCCTGTATATAGGATTGATCAGTTTCAGTTCTTATCAGTTAGTAGCACTCCTAGCACTTCATCTTAAGAAAACACCTAGCACTATGTGATTAGCTATTAACTACCAGTAACAACTACTACTAACCAGTACCAATTGGTTAGATGCCTTCAACCTTTAACTGCATAATTAGACTTTTAACTGATAACCAGCACCAACCATTACGGTTAGCTCCCTCGATAGCACCAAGCCTGCATGGAACCTGACGAACACTGCAACACGACCCAGATAGACAGATAGAGAGCCTGTTGCTTCCATTGGGAACTTCACAATTAGACGTGTCAAATCATTGGCACTGTTTGGGCAGGAAAAGGTGCATCACGATTCTTATGAACAATCCCAGCCGTGAGACGACAGGTGCTGCTTGTTCGTGTCCTCGCAAAAAAAGACGACCTAATTTGGTCCGGTCGAGAGGGCGCAAGTCCCGATCCAACGGAATTAATTGGCAAGCAGCAAACTTAAGCTCATGGTCGAGCCAAGGGCAATTAACAACGCCCAATCAGACCCTATCTTAGATCCAAGCCATTGGCCTTTGTTGTGTGAAGCCCAAGTGAGGTTGCTGCCTTCTCTTCTTTTCATATTGTGCAGCATGGTTTTGTGGTCTGCCTTGGCCACAGCAACAAGTAGTAGATGAAATTGCACATCAGGAGACAGTAGTAGGAGCACACACCACCATGCTGATAAAACTGCACATCAGTAGCACTAGCAGCAGTAATGGTCCATGACTCCTCTTGATTGTTCCTTTGTTCATTATTACACTAGTTTGGAGTACACTGATGATACTTGTTTGTGTGGCTAATGCATGCTCTTAATTGCATGGGGTTAAACAAATGGACACCTAGTAGAAGTAGTCACCACTCACTAATGCTGTAGTGTTATACTCGCACATCTTACTCACATGATGCCTACTGCCCTATCCCTGTCCTTGTGACTTGTATTCTTCTTGTCTTTAGCCCATCCATGTGCCCCCTCCCTCCCTCACCCCCTCATGCCTAGATTCTCTTCTTGACACCGATCTTTTTCATACACGCCTTCGGTCTCTTACCGACACCAATTTAATAAAGCAATCTTTGCTCCTATAATTGTTGCTTGCAAGTTTTTTCCTTCGCTTATTGATAGTACACAACATACACAATTACTTTCCTCATTTTCATAATCTTATTTGAAATATTTGTAGTGTGTATGGATGGACTCATTGAAAAATGTTGACTTGCTATTTTTATGTTAATAATGTAACCTAGCTGGAATCATGCTTGATTCTGTTCAATAGTTTAAGTTATTTCTCCATGCTTATAGTAGGGCTACTATTATAAAATAAATACTAATTTTGTTGATACTTTCATTCCTCTGGAGAATGGAATCAATTGATGCCAGGGTTTATCTTCTTTCTGCATCATCCATTTCATGCATGTCGCTTTTTCTCATTTCAGATTTTGTAGGGGCTTTATGTACAGCCTTTTAAGATCGAAGTACCTGTCAATCCATATCTTCAGGTATTTCTGCTTCAAAGATGCGCTTATACTGCAAAAGATTCCAGCTAATATCACATCATTTATACTAAATCCACAAGTTTGTACAAACAAATGGATTAGCCATCATGGAATGGAAAATTATTAGGGAGATACGCTCACGCGCCAAGCAACCCAAGAGTCCACTGTCTCACGTGATCCGTTGATCACTTTAAGTTGCTCATATTTTCTTTTATTTAAAAGATGAGAAGAAATATATTGCGATTCGTCTCAGCAATGCCATTATATTAACTAGATCCTACCGATCGACTTGATTTCAATCATTCTTAATTTACCATTGCCAGTTGCATGCCAAACTTCAAATCTCAGCATTTGGTCAAAATAATTTCATGTACTATATGCATGCTAGTACAAACAAAGTAGAACTAGACTTAACTGGATAATTAATTTAAGAATCTGGTAGTCTGGTAGATCTACTCTCTAGAGTATAGTGTGGTGAAAATTTTTGGGACTACTGTGCATGGGTAAATGTTTTATTGTAGTCCCTTAATGCATATGCTATCAGCTTGTCACAGCATATAGCTAGGCAGGTAATTATGGCTTGCGAGGATCTTTCTTTCTTTCTCCATTCCTTTCATCATCCATATGTAAAAAACTGACCAGCTTTTCATAACAGTTACCAGCTTTGTGCTTCCTTGCATGCTGATGTATCATTACTCCACATTTGCTCTATCAACATACTTGTGAACTAAGCTTGCCAACAGCATATTTTTCTGCTCCAGCTTAGCTGAATCAACCTGCAGGCGTTTTTACCGCTTTACCAGCAAAGTTATCTGAAATTTGCCCCTTAATCTATCTCATTATCTGCATAGTAAGTGTGTAGTAACCCGGTTTTCTTAACCGAGGAACAGAAAAGTGTGCTGTTTTTTATGGGGGTAATACAACTTACAATGCCTGCCTGCCCCCAAATGGAAGCCCTAATTCCAATGTAAATACTCTGTAAGTTCTACTCATTGGAATTATCTTCTACGGGATTAGAGGTGCTGTGTCCTGGTTAATTAGGACTGCTCATTTACCAATGGGAATTTGGAGTGGGGGGTAGATCTAGATCTGTGAGCCTGCAAAATTTTCAGTACATAGCGAGTAATTTTTAACTGCTGCTAATGGCGGCTTCCTCGCAATTAACACAAAGTACAAGAAAGGCAGGGTAATAAACTAGTTTATTACTGCTACTTGGCAATGAAAAGGATGAGCTATGTAGCAGTAGATCTCATCTAACCTAGAACATGTGCTGCCCTCCATTTAGGTCTGTAGATCTAATCCTTTTGTTTAACCCTGCATCGCTGAAAGCCACTGTAAGAAAGAACTGTACTATATGCAATACAATACGATTGTTACTGCATGGAATGAACTGTTCTTGCGAGTCATGTGTGTGTTACCACTTAACTCACCAAGAGGGCCAGCTGTGATGTCTCCCTTTTCACCTTTGTTTTCTTTTACCCTTTTCACCTTTCATTTCAACTCTATGAGATTCTTGCTTCAGTTGATTTTTTTTCACCCTGCAATGCCCATGATCACTAACACCAGTCCTTACCAACTCTTTTACACTATGACAAAGGCCTCAAGCAATATCTTGCTGTCTGCTAATCCTGTTCTAGATTAATTGTTACATTTCTAAGATATTCTTGGCTTCTTTTTTTTTTATGGAAGTTCTTGGCTTCTTTCACACAGCACCGCTTTATCAACTGCAATTGAAATTTGGCATCTGTCAATTCTAAATTCATTTTGTCTTCAGAAAATTAAACCTATTACTGCATGGTGGGTTGCAGCTAGTGAAATGCATCAAATCAAAGTAATTAATCTGCAACTCTTACTTACCTTATTTTATCTTATCATCCATGTCACAGGCTTTCCATGAAGTTGCCTGACCTCCTGATGCAACGGAACAGCTGCCTGTGGCCTTGATGCACCACCATCTTTCCCTGAGGACCAAAGCTGTTGCAGCAGTTAAAAAAACACCATCACGGCACCACCTCTCCCCTCTCTGTCAACTCCTCCAGTTTTGCCAAAGCAAAAGCACTTAGTCGTTGGTGATGAGTAACCCCTTTCTCTCTCTCTCCCCCCTTCAAAATTTTAAACCCAAATCAAGCCCTCCATTACTGCCATGATCAGCCATAAATAACATGATGAGCACTGCACTGGAACTGAATGCATCATATCATCAGCATGCATTGGATTGCAATAAACAAGTACAAGAGGAGGGGACAGGGGTGCGGTGTGTCCTGACCCAACCGGTGGCCTTGGATCCGGAGATTCTGCAGACACACATGACACACCTCTCCTCTCTTTAACATTGTCAGCTGCTTAAACCTTTCCATTAATCTAATCAAGCACAACTCCAGTTCCTGCTTACTGCCACCTAATCTGCCATTTTCTTTTTGATTGTTTGCTAGTATCTCTTTCCATGGAGACATAAGAATTGCACCTCCTTGGCCATGGTATGTCTCCGCCCTATCTCTCTCTACTAAAACCTCTCACCTCACCACCAATCCACCTACTAGTCTTGCAGAGTTGCAAGCAAACTACTATCTTGTCTCTCACTTAGACTTCCAACACAAGCAAGAACCGAGATTATCTGCATGTGACACGCCAACATTTCAAGCTGATTCTACAATTCTACAGCATCCATCAGCTCAGCTCAGCTCAGCTGATCTCAGCTTTCAGTTTTGTAGCAGCAGTGTACTTTCAGACAGTACAGTGTCAAAACTGTCAAGTGTGTGTGGTTTCAGTGACTTGATTGGTTCGTAGAGTAGAGAGAGATGCCTCCTGGTCTGAGCAGGAGGAGGCGGCCGGACGCGGCGGCGCTGCTGTGCTGCGTGGTCGCCATCGTGGCGGCGTGCATGGGCGGCGGCGCCGCCCTCGCCGCCGACGCACAGGGCGCGGCGCTGCTCGCGTGGAAGCGCACGCTGCACGGCGGCGACGCCGCCCTGGCTGACTGGAACCCCGCCGACGCGTCGCCGTGCCGGTGGACGGGCGTGACGTGCAATGCCAATGGGCGAGTCACCGAGCTGAGCCTCCAGCAGGTTGACCTGCTCGGCGGCGTGCCGGACAACCTGTCCGCCGCCATGGGCGCCACGCTGGAGCGGCTGGTGCTCGCCGGCGCCAACCTGTCCGGGCCGATCCCGGCGCAGCTCGGCGACCTGCCGGCGCTGACCCACCTCGACCTCAGCAACAATGCGCTCACCGGCTCGATCCCGGCGAGCCTGTGCCGGCCGGGGAGCAAGCTGGAGAGCCTGTACGTGAACTCGAACCACCTGGAGGGCGCCATCCCGGACGCCATTGGCAACCTCACGGCGCTCCGCGAGCTCATCATCTTCGACAACCAGCTCGACGGCGCCATCCCGGCGTCCATCGGGCAGATGGCCAGCCTCGAGGTGTTCCGCGGCGGCGGCAACAAGAACCTCCAGGGCGCGCTCCCGCCGGAGATCGGCAACTGCTCCAAGCTCACCATGCTCGGCCTCGCCGAGACCAGCATCTCCGGCCCGCTCCCGGCGACCCTCGGCCAGCTCAAGAACCTCAACACGCTCGCCATCTACACGGCGCTGCTCTCCGGCCCGATCCCGCCGGAGCTCGGCCGGTGCACCAGCCTGGAGAACATCTACCTGTACGAGAACGCGCTGTCCGGCTCCATCCCGGCGCAGCTCGGCGGCCTCGCCAACCTCAAGAACCTCCTCCTGTGGCAGAACAACCTCGTCGGCGTCATCCCGCCGGAGCTCGGCGCGTGCACCGGCCTCGCCGTCGTCGACCTGTCCATGAACGGCCTCACCGGCCACATCCCGCCGTCGCTCGGCAACCTCTCGTCGCTGCAGGAGCTCCAGCTCAGCGTCAACAAGGTGTCCGGCCCCATCCCGGCCGAGCTGTCGCGCTGCACCAACCTCACCGACCTCGAGCTCGACAACAACCAGATCTCCGGCGCCATCCCGGCCGAGCTCGGCAAGCTCACCGCGCTCCGCATGCTCTACCTCTGGGCCAACCAGCTCACCGGCACCATCCCGCCGGAGATCGGCGGCTGCGCCGGCCTCGAGTCACTCGACCTGTCGCAGAACGCGCTCACGGGGCCCATCCCCCGCTCCCTCTTCCGGCTGCCGCGGCTGTCCAAGCTGCTGCTCATCGACAACACCCTCTCCGGCGAGATCCCGCCGGAGATCGGCAACTGCACGTCGCTGGTCAGGTTCAGGGCGAGCGGCAACCACCTCGCCGGCGACATTCCTCCCGAGGTCGGTAAGCTCGGCAGCCTCAGCTTCCTCGACCTCAGCACCAACAGGCTATCCGGCGCCATCCCGCCGGAGATCGCCGGCTGCCGGAACCTCACGTTCGTCGACCTCCACGGCAATGCCATCGCCGGCGTGCTGCCGCCGGGGCTCTTCCAGGGCACGCCGTCGCTGCAGTACCTTGACCTCTCGTACAACGCCATCAGCGGAGCGATCCCGGCGAACGTCGGGATGCTCGGGTCACTCACCAAGCTTGTTCTTGGCGGGAACCGGCTCTCCGGCCAGATACCGCCGGATATTGGCTCGTGCTCGCGGCTCCAACTGCTGGACCTCAGCGGCAACTCGCTCACCGGCGCGATTCCGGCGAGCATCGGCAAGATTCCCGGGCTGGAGATCGCTCTCAACCTCAGCTGCAATGGCTTGTCCGGCGCGATACCCAAGGGGTTCGCCGGGCTGGCGCGGCTCGGCGTGCTCGACGTGTCGCACAACCAGCTCACCGGCGACCTCCAGCCGCTGTCCGCGCTCCAGAACCTCGTCGCGCTCAACGTCTCCTTCAACAACTTCACCGGCCGCGCGCCGGAGACGGCGTTCTTCGCGAGGCTGCCGGCGAGCGACGTGGAGGGCAACCCGGGGCTGTGCCTCTCGCGGTGCCCCGGCGACGCCAGCGACCGGGAGCGCGCGGCGCGGCGCGCCGCCCGCGTCGCGACCGCCGTGCTCCTCTCCGCGCTCGTCGCCCTCCTCGCCGCCGCGGCGTTCGTCCTCTTCGGCCGGCGCCGGCAGCCGCTGTTCGGCGGCGGGTCGACGAGCCCCGCCGACGGCGACGACAAGGACGCCGACATGCTGCCGCCGTGGGACGTCACGCTCTACCAGAAGCTGGAGATCAGCGTGGGCGACGTGGCGCGCAGCCTCACGCCGGCGAACGTCATCGGGCAAGGCTGGTCCGGGGCGGTGTACCGCGCGAGCATCCCGTCCACCGGCGTCACCATCGCCGTCAAGAAGTTCCGGTCCTCCGACGAGGCGTCCGTCGACGCGTTCGCCTGCGAGGTCGGCGTGCTGCCGCGCGTGCGCCACCGCAACATCGTGCGCCTCCTCGGCTGGGCGGCCAACCGCCGGACACGCCTCCTCTTCTACGACTACCTCCCAAACGGCACCCTCGGCGGCCTCCTCCACGGCGGCGGCGCCAATGGCGCTGCCGTGGTGGAGTGGGAGGTGCGGCTCTCGATCGCCGTCGGCGTGGCCGAGGGCCTCGCCTACCTCCACCACGACTCCGTGCCGGCGATCCTCCACCGCGATGTCAAGTCCGACAACATCCTCCTCGGTGAGCGCTACGAGGCGTGCCTCGCCGACTTCGGCCTCGCCAGAGTCGCCGACGACGGCGCCAACTCGTCGCCGCCGCCGTTCGCCGGATCGTACGGATACATCGCTCCTGGTACGTTCGACCACCCTACCTTCTTCCGATCAGTAGCCATCACTAGCGGTTAAGTTGGTTACAAGGAGCACCGTCCGATTCCATCTCGAGCTACACTGACGGCTGTGATTGAATCCTCTGATCTGTGTGCAGAGTACGGGTGCATGACCAAGATCACGACCAAGAGCGACGTGTACAGCTTCGGAGTCGTGCTGCTAGAGATAATCACTGGCCGCCGACCGATAGAGGCGGTGTTCGGCGAGGGCCAAACTGTGGTGCAGTGGGTACGCGAGCACCTCCACCGGAAACGTGATCCGGCGGAGGTGATCGACTCGCGGCTACAGGGCCGACCGGATACCCAAGTCCAAGAAATGTTACAAGCTCTCGGAATCGCCCTACTATGTGCTAGCACCCGCCCCGAGGACCGGCCGACCATGAAGGATGTGGCAGCATTGTTACGTGGCCTCCGACACGATGATAGCGTCGAGGCCCGGAAGGCCGGGTCTGGGTCAGCCACAAAGTGGGCTGATCCAAGACAACCCGGCTCACCAACTAAGCTGATGGCCCAAGCCCAGGCCCAGGCCCAGTCCCAGTCCCACACCAGCTCACTGGCCTACTCAACAACCGGGAGTGTGTAGTGTAAGCCTAATCCAGAAGGGATCAGCCAAACAAAGCACTGTGATGTCTGTGGCAATGTGATGGTAACCGTGTCGTCGTTGAGCTCACCTCGGCCGGGCGGCGCTCGCCGCCGGCGACAAGCTGGGGAGGCGGCAAAGGTGGGGAAGAAGAATATGTGGAAGACGCCACCTTGCATGAAACAAATTAAGCAGCAATAATTCCTCCTCGTGTAC
The DNA here is from genome assembly GCA_000338895.3 of Oryza meridionalis. Lineage (NCBI taxonomy): Eukaryota > Viridiplantae > Streptophyta > Magnoliopsida > Poales > Poaceae > Oryza > Oryza meridionalis. Next base: position 3,359,356 of record CM002524.2, read on the forward strand.
TGTAGTACCATACATAGCATTAGCTGGTGCAATGCATCTGGTATTCTGTTGTATTTATGTATATTAACCCAGGGTAATTAATATCTTGGTAATCTATGATCAAATGATTGTGTTCCGGGACTAATCTCCATTGTCGCGTCGCGTTAGTTTTGGCTGAGCCTGGCGTGTGGCTCGAGCTAGCACTACTGTACACTGTACTGCTCTGTCGAGCTAGGTGATGATTTGTACTAGTTGCCTGCACCTAGCCCTGCCGAAAAACGGACCTAATTTTGACTATCAGCTTTTAGAATTCTAGTTTTACGTCATACGATTTACTATATGATTTTAGATTTACCCCGAGTACTTCCTCCATCCTAAAATATGTAGCTATACGAGATGTGACATTACCCTTCTGTCCAGATTCGTAGTACTAAGTAGTGTCACATCCCGTACTAAGTAGTTATATTTTAGAACGGAGGAAATAGTACTCCTACATAGTAATATACATAAATCATGTATTGTTAAAATATACTCCATGCATTCCATTTTGATCATTCTTTAAGGTTTTTGAGGTTTTCTCAAAATGATCATCATATAACAAGTGTATATTTGTTTATTTGTGCAAAGAGTAAACGTGTAAAATTGAATATGTTGCACGCAACGAACCAAGATTAATTTTTATTGGTGCAATGACATGCAATATTTAAAACATAAGTAATCTACCGGATACGAAGCGATGAAATACTTTAACCGATGAGAATTAATTTGAGATGATAAATATTTTGGTGTTCTTGGTCTTGGTGTTATTTGCTTACGGGATGATCAAAGTCGGATTGAGGGATTATATTTTTTTAAGATGTTGGTAGTCAAAGTTAGGAATATTTTACTTAAAACAAAACTAAAATGACAAGTAATTTAATTAAAACGGGGAGTATAAAAGTTAAATAGGTTTTTATACATTTCAGACCAATCAACCACCCCTGCATTATTCGCAAAGTCCCTGCACAAATCTTGACGCACTTTATATAGATGGGATAAAAGAAGTTTTGGCATGAGGAGATCCATTTGGCCGTGGGTCAGGCAGGCCGTCAGGCTGCCGGCCTGATGATAAAGTTGCCGAGAATGAAAAGGACGCACTACCGAATGCCGGTAAGAGGGGAACTCAGTCTCAGTGCCGATCGACGAAACGCTCTTTTCACTGCAACAAGATCGGCAAGCTTCCAAATGTTCAGGTCACCTGCTTAATTACTGTTTGCTTCTTCTGAACATGGGAGAGGAATTAAGACCCTCTTTGTCAGGGAATGGACAGATGGAATGTTCAGAGATATGTGGGGCTTCCAACACTAATTACTCGCCTACTACCTGCTGGATTAATTCATGCATGGTTCATGGATGAATTATGCAGTTGCAGTCTTGCAGATCTGCAGTTGTTGGAGTGAAATCGGGTGTGTTTAGTTCAGTGGCGGAGGACGAGAAAAAAATAAGATGTGGCAACAATAACACAGCGAAAACAACATAATACTAGGCAAAACGCTATGGATTTGCAATGTACTCCCATGCACCCCTAAAAATTATTGCAAAAATTGTTTTTATACAACAAATCATATTGACCTGTGTTAGAATTCAAAATTCCCAAACAAAAAATAGGCTAGTTGCTCCATATAACTAACTAAGAACAAAGTAAGACCAGCTAATCACGCATGCATGCACATTTACCACCAGTGAAGAAGTTAATCCAGCTAATCACGCAGGCATGCAATTTACAAGGAGTGAAAAGAAGACAATTATCACAGTGAAGAAGTTAATCACGCATGCATGCAGCTAATGGAATTGAGGTCCTCGCCATACCGGAAGCTCCGACATTGGTTTGGTTGAAATTGGAATGATGTGATAGAAAAGTTAAAAGTTTATGTGTGTAAGAAAGTTTTGATGTGATACAAAAATTAGAAGTTTGAAAAAATAATTTGGAACTAAACAAGGCCCTACTATACATTGATTTCAGGTTGCATGCAGCACTTCAGCTCCTCCAATGGACGTCTCTTCTACACAAAAAAGTGAAATTTCTAAATCTTTATTTGGAATTCAGGATTCTTTTGCGGAGAATTTTGAAACTGTTTAATGTACAGTTCTTTGAATGACATCTTGGCTTTGGTATCTTTGTCTACAGGGTATGCAAGCGGATGCGGTTGAACGGTGCATATCCAGCCAAGCGGAGAGCGACGGCTACTGTGCTTGTTTCAAGGGATTACAGCGAATGCATCAGGGAGGTTTGTCCATGTCATTCTAAGCTTTCCCTGGCCTCCTTGTGCTTGATGGCTTCTTCCTCTTGTCCAGAAATGGAGATTGGACAAGGAACAGCCCACCGTCCTGTGTGCACCATGCATGTTCACCGTATGTTGATGATCACTTGTTGATCGAATCAATCATCCTAGTTAGTAGGCCCATCAGCCCTTGCACTAATACTACATGCGCCGATTTTAGAGATGAACTTGATAGCGCAGTTGTCACATATGTATGATTTCAACCAGGTCTCTTATTCAATCCCCAACACATTTACAATTTGTTCTTAAAACAAATATTTGGAGGGGCGTTTTTCCCTCCAAATCTCGAAAAAACTACATGCACCGATTTTACAATATTTTTCATAGCTATATATAAACCTAACAGTAATTATTAATTTCTATATGTTACAACAGATCTCAATAATATCTATTAGATGTGATGGGCTAGAAATGTAATTGATTTCTAATTTGGACAAGATGCTTTCAAGCAATCATATCATCAGCCGAGAATTGATCATACAAGAGTAAAAATAGTGCAATATTTTAAAATAAAATACAACGCAAATAGGGGGGAATCACTAGATGTGTGTGGTGCTAAGACTCCACTTACCAAGGTTCAAATCCTTGTCCTATCAGCTAGTGTCCGCAATTACGCCAACGCGAGGGTGCTTTTAGTATGGTACAAAAATGTATTGTTGTGCATTGGTCTTCTCTTGAATGTTTATCAAAGAAGAAGACGTACTCGTGAAAGTGTGAGCATCGTGTGTGCACATTTTCTGTGTAATCAAGGGCAGAGACAAGCCTAGGATAGTTTGGGCTTGAGCCCTAAGCTTGTCTCCATAATCATGCTTAAATTTTTTTCAACCATCATGTAATTTTTTGAGAAAATTACTATCTCAGTTGAGCCCTGCTCGATCCTTAGGTTTGATAATTTCTTGCTCCACCATTGCGTGTAATCTAAAAAATGCAACACATAAGTATGGCTCTGATTGTCTGATCTATGACTAATAAACCGTGAAAAAAAAACTAAGCGATAAAAATAATTTGGGTAAAACTTCCATATCATTGTTTTTAGTTCAAAAGCCAATAAAAATAAAAACCTCAAAATCAACTTAAAATCAAGTTTTAGAATTTAAATTTTGGCTCTCGCTAGATAACAAGCAGACGAGATTGCATGAATCACATCCATATAATCATCAATCGTCCTCTTTTCTTACTTTCAAGGAGCAAAGAGATTTGCTACTGTACGCAAAACCAAATACAGTAAATCAGTACTTCCTCCATTTCATAATGTAAGACTTTCTAGCATTGTCCATATTTATTTTATTTAGATTCATTAACATCTATATGTATGTGGATAATGCTAGAAAGACTTACACTGTGAAACGGAGTGAGTAATACAGTATGGACTATGGAGTATACTTTTGTTGTTTTAATTCCCGAGCTTTCAGTGAGAACACAGATCGAAGCCGCCGCTCCTCCAGTTGTCTGGGCCAGGTAGTGTCTGTCGACTCGATCCAGAGACATGATGCTCGTGGGCCACATGCATTTGCATTGGCAGCAGCTAAGCTTGATGTGAACTCAACATGCATGTGATTTATTGCAATGAGATAAGATTAATCCATTCACTTCTCCGCAAAAGAGAGAGAAGGAAGAGTAATCCATCTCCAAACTCTATAGATGATTTGGGCCGGGGTATTTGGCCTCAAAGAAACGATAGAACTTTCAATGGCACGTACAAAGCGATTCTGCATGTGGTTAACCCCATCACCGCTATATGCAAAGTGTACGACGAAGTCCAGTTTGATTAGATGATTGATCGCCGGATTTTGATGCTAGTAGCTTTGCACTTTCTTCTCAAAATTCTTGTAACTCTTGATGTCCTTCTCTGTGACACCTTTATGAGGTGAACATTGCAATTTTCTCGACACCTTTATGAGACGAACATTGCAATTTTCTCTCCTTCCCCTGTCACCAACACTGCCTTATTAGCATGTAGGTTGTTTGGTCGTCCATTATAATCACGAGAATAGGCTTAAGTCCTTGTTTTTCTCTTTTTAGTTTTTCCACTTTTCTTCCCAAACCCCCCTTCTTTTCTTTGTTTTGCCGTCTGTGTAAATTTCATTGCACAATCCTTTTACGTATCCCCAAAGAAAAAAAATTTGGCAGAGCTGCCTCATTCCCTCGAAAAGAATTTCTCCATGCTCTCATGACGCGAGTGAATTACTCGAGAGAGAGAAAAAAAGGACGCGACCACACCGAGAGTGCTAGCTGGATAGTGTTAAAGAGAGACACCTTTCTTTAAAAAAAAAAGCTACTAGTACACTTAATATATATATATATTTTTCCTTCTTAGAGAAGTTTCTCTTAAATTACTTATCCGATTTATAATCCGATTACGCCGTTGTGTTCGTTGCAATTAAATATTTACAACAAGATCTCACATGATTATATTTTGATGAAAAATCATAAATTACTTTTATGATATGTCTAAATTACTTTTAGATTTCACTAAGTTACTTCTTAAATTATAAAAGTAATTTCAATAAGTCTAAAAGTAATTTATATATATTATAGAAGTAACTTAGAACAAAATAAAGGTAAGTTTGGCATATCATTTGAAGTAAATCCATTGTAAAGATAAAAACATGACTCTATCTATAAATTAAATTAATCAGCACAGATTATAGAATTAACTAAAAAGTCATATTTTATCCTTACAACGAATTTACTTACAGATTATAGAATTAACTAAAAAGTCATATTTTATCCTTACAACGAATTTACTTCTAATGTCGTGACAAAGTTACTTCCGTTTTGTTTTAAGTTACTTTTAGAATATATGTAAATTACTTTTAGACTTTATTAAATTTACTTTTATATGTCTAAGAAGTAATTTAGTCAAATCTAAAAGTAACTTATATATATATATATGATAAAAGTAACTTATATATATAATAAAAGTAATTTATAAATATAAATATTTTTTCATCGTAACATAATCATGTAAGATCTTGTTGTGAAGATTTAATTGTAACGAACACAATGGTGTAATCGGATTGTAGATGGGATAAATAATTTGAGAGGAAACTTTATTTGAATAGGAAAAAGACACCCACATGAACTTTATTTGAAAGAAAAAAGACACCCACGTGGATGGACATCATGATGACGTGCACAGTTAGATGGCTCTGAGATGTGTCGCGCTATAGAGCTAAACCGAGAGCGCTCTCAAAATAGATTTCGCGGAAAAAATAAGAGTTCATAAATTAGGCCTCTGTTGATGGGCTCCTACTTGGGCCGGTTCTTACATATTGAGGCCCATATTTCAACCAAACATATAAAGGCCCATGAGTTTTAATCAAATCGACGTCCCGCTCTTCTCCAATTTTTAGAATGTTTGATAGAAGTAAACAAAATCAACTGAAAATTTAAAGGTCGCATTCATAATTCAAACGCATGGCAATAAAACACTCTTGATGCCACGCTATATATACAAACGGTGATCAAAACACTCCCCTATCAATTTCTTCATGTATACATAAGTAACATAACTCAAGAAAATTAAACTGAACACCCCCCCCCCCCCACCCCCGAAAAAGACAAGTAAAAAAATCAGAAGGAAGCCTCGTATTAACTCAAAAACTTTTGGCGCCATCACTCTTCCCTGGCTGCTTGACACACTCATCATTAGTAACCACTACTATAGCTAACTAGCTAATTAATTACTACTTAGCAAATTACTCATTCCGTCCTAAAATATAAGATATTTTGACTGGATTTCAATTACCTAAGATATATCCAATCCGATCAAAATCCCTTATATTTTGTGACGAATAGAGTAATTAATAAGATCGAGATGGTGTTGCATGTAATTGGTAATGATCAGTAATACCCCCTTAATAATCATCATCGTCGTCTTCCTCATCTCCGGCGGCTGCTTATTTGAGGGTGGCTCTAGGGGCAACGGACGTCGCGCCCGGGGCCGCCGTAGTAGAAGTAGTTGCCCCAGGCGCGGTTGTAGCCGCCCTGGATGTCGTAGCAGGAGGGGTGGTCGGCGACGAGGCGGAGAGCGGCGGCGGGGAGGAGGTTGTTGTCCCAGTCGACGACCTGGAGGTTGCGGAAGTAGGCGGCGCGGTTGAATCCCTCGCGGGGGAAGTGGCCGCTCCCCATCTGGGTGGGCGTGTGCGACCCCGACGGCCGCGTGTTCACCACCTCGCCGCCGAACTGCACCATGTTGGCGTGGCTGCCCAGGTGGGTGAAGAGGGACGACGGCCAGTACCCCACCAGTGGGCCCGACCCCAGCTGCAGCCACCAGTGCCCCCGGCGTGGGTCCTACACACCGGCCAAATTCGTTCAAATTCAGTATAAATCTTTTCCAATTTCAAATCTTCTCATCCAAAGTTTTCAGGTTTTCTTTTCTGTTAGTTTTCTGAATTTCAGTTTGTTGTCTCTACTAAAATTTGTTGTCTGCTTGTTGGCTTATCAGTCGTAGCTAAAATTTAAATTTTGAAAACTTAAATTCAGAGTTATTCCGAGGTTTGTGTGTCGATCATACTCTATTTTCCAGCCTTGGGGTTTTTTTTTCACGATTATGCAGATATGAAAGTTTTACTTATAAATTATTTTTGTTTGCTTCGTTCATTTTCTACGGTGTATTAGTCGCAACTCAAACTGATAAGATCATGAATTTCATGAAATTGTTCATTTAGTTCACTTTGCAGTTGAAGTCATATGGAGCAAAAGCTAATAGGAGTACGTATTGGAGTACCTTCCAGATGAGGAGGCTGATGTCGAACTGGCGGCCATTGTAGACGGAGGTTGGGGAGATGGCGGCGCCAATGGCGATTCGGTTGTTGGTCTGCACGAAGCCGGAGCAGTGGAGGTTGTAGCACCCGGTCGCCTGGTACGCGTCAGTCTGCATGCCATCGCAATCGCATCGCAACAGTTTAGACATCTCATCGTGCCAATATTGCATTGCAACAGTTCAGACATGCACCTTCTTCTCGTTTCGTTTCTTTAGGGTGTGTTTAGTATTTTGGGTGTAAAGTTTTTAAAGTATACGAAGATACATTTGAAGTATTAAACGTAGACTAATAACAAAACAAATTACATATTCTGCCTGTAAACTGCAAGATGAAATTATTAAACATAATTAATCCGTCATTAGTAAATGTTTACTATAGCATCATATTGTCAAATCATGTCGTAATTAAGCTCAAAAGATTCGCATCGCAATTTACATGCAAACTATACGATTGGTTTTTTTCCTACATTTAATGCCCTATGCATGTGTCTAATGGCAAGTACTCGATGCTTAATGTGTTGCCCCTAAAAATGCCATATAGGATTGGATGATGAGGTGGAAGTAATAATTGAGGAAAGAGAAGGTGAGCCACCTCTCATGCAAGGAGCAACCTCCACACAAACCCAAGAAAAAGGAGATGAAAGAAAGAGGGGATTGGACAAACAAATAAAATAAAATTATTTAGGTTATAATGATAGAGGTGGTGTAGATGTAGTGTATTGTATATATCACCTCTTATCTTATATGGATAAAATTAGATGTGACAACTACTCCTCTAAGACTTGCCCTAAGCAAGGCCTTACTTTACTCACTTCAAGAACTAGTAGGATTCAGTACTTGGGAACTTGTTGCATTCAATGTAAGCACTGACATTGCTATTAGTTCTATCCACTACACTTGCTGCTACCTGTTGTAGTATTAAGTACTGTTGTTTCTTGCAGGTTTTCAATGGCAAAATGTTAAAATCCAGATACTGGTAAGAAAAACTGGGTGTAAACTGAACATGTATTTTTTTTCCAGCTGATGAAAGATTGCAGTAGTAGAAGTTTACTAGTCCCTCCATTTCAAAATTTCAAATTACTCGTCGTTCTAAGTTTATCCTAGATAAAAAATTCTAATCTTTGATGATTTATGTAAACTCATATAAGATTTATTTTTTTAATTTACCATGAGAAATGCTTTTATAATATACAATTCATATATTATTAATGGATTTCTAAAGAATAATGGTTAAAGATAGACATGTTTATCTTATGCCAAAATCTAGAACAGCAAGTAAATTAAAATGGAGGGAGCAGTGGGATTGGTTCAGAAGAGAGGACTTACTGTCCAGTATGTGAAGAACCTTGGGTTGTTATCTCCATACAGTTCAGGGCTCACCTGAATAAAGAACAAAGAGTTCAGAAAGTTAAGCAGTGTCTCTCCACTCCAGCCAGCAGATGGATCAACTTTGACTGCTCAACCACCATTTTTAATAAGTAATCAAGTCAATGGGGGCGCACATTTCTAATCAGAATCATACTGTTAGCAAGCATGCATCGTGCTTCGATCGAATCTATTTAATGTGCCTCATCAGTTTCATGATTTCATCTCTTTTAATATTACCAAGTCAGCATGCAACCACATGCCAAGAAGAATCGAAGGATCCAAATCCCCTATTAGTTGAACTACCACAAGCACGGTCAATTCAGGACTTAAAAAATCTGAAATGTGAACAATCTGAAGAAGATATCAGCGTCATTTTGATCGATGATTTCTCACCCAGTTTGGAACACCGAGAGATTCAGAGTTTGTTAAGCTGTAGAGCCTAGACACAAAAACTTTTGTTTACTGTTTGCTGATCATTTGATCAGGCTGGAAAGGCATCAAAACAAAGTCCTGAAAAAGCTCTGACCAGCTGCTGCTTGATCGCTCGCCATGCAGTTCGCCACATTTACTCGTGTCACCAACCAGGCTGAAGCCTGAAGAAGGCCTCTGCAAAGTCTGGCTTCCATTAACTGGCTACCTCGATCCATGGCCTTTTCTCCTACTAGCTGATGCATGTATGTGAAAGCTAGCTAGCTGCAGCTGGACTACGTGTCCTAGTAGTAGCTACTATCAACTCATCACACTCTGAATTCGATCGAGAGAAAAAAGGACACACTCCGGCCAGTCCACTGAATGCTACTTCACCAGCTAAGCCAAAACTCCATAAATAATTTCCAAGCCAAAATTAGAAGTTTGAAGAAAAAAGTTTAGGTCGAGTTTAGGCCCTGTTTAGTTCACACCAAACTTCTCCTCAACTCCCAACTTTTCATCATATCATATCACATCTAAAACTTTCCTACACACGTAAACTCCTAACTTTTTTCCAAACTACCAACTTTCTCCAAACTTCTCCCTAATTTCAGGAACTAAACACAACCTTAGTTCCAAACTTTTTCTTCAAATTTCCAACTTTTCTATCACATCAAAACTTTCTTACACACAAACTTCCAACTTTTCCGTCACATCGTTCCAATTTCAACCAAACTTCCAATTTTGACATGAACTAAACTCCGTCACATCGTTCCAATTTCAACCAAACTTCTAATTTTGACGTGAACTAAACACACCCTTGATGTGATGGAAAAGTTAGAAGTTTGTGTGTGGCCTTGTTTAGTTCCCAACTTTTTTCTTCAAACTTTCAACTTTTCCGTCACATCAAACTCCCCCCCCCCCACACACACATAAAACTTCCAACTTTTCCGTCACATCAAACTTTTTTCTTCAAAACTTCCAATTTTAGCAAGGAATTAAACATAGCCTGTGTAGGAAAGTTTGATGTGACAGAAAAGTTGGAAGTTTGAAGAAAAAAGTTGGGAACTAAGGCCTAGTTTAGTTCCAAACTTTTTCTTCAAACTTCCAACTTTTCTATCACATTAAAACTTTCCTACACATACAAACTTCCAATTTTTTCATCACATCGTTCTAATTTCAACCAAACTTTCAATTTTGGCGTGAACTAAACACACCCTAAACAAGGCCCAAGTCAAACAACTCCAGAGTCAGATTGTACTAGCAATAGTATAATGCAGCATTCTTCAGACTTAACATTGTAGACTCAACAGGTTGATGTGATGGAAAAAAGTTGGAAGTTTGGATCTAAAGTTTGGATCTAAACACAGCCCTAGTATTCTTCAGAGGCTATGTTTAGATCCAAATTTTGGATCCAAACTTCCAACTTTTTCTATCATATCAACCTATCATACACACAACTTTTCAGTCACATTATACCAATTTCAACCCAAACTTTCAACTTTGGAAGTAACTAAACACAGCCAGAGTTAACATTGTGCCAGTATTCTTCGGAGTTAACATTCTATCAGTATTCTTCAGAGTTAGCAAGAAATGTTCAGAGTTCTTGCATGCATGCAACATGCATGAGTGTACATTTGATTATATTGATATAGGGCAGATTAATGCATGAGAGATTAGATTAGATTAGACTAGATTACCTGCCATCCGGCTTCGATGGTGTTGAGGTCATTGCCGAAGGAGCCGGAGATGACCCAGATCTGAGAGAGGCTGAACTCCGCCGCCGTCGCCACCCTCGCTGACCACACATTCAGGCTCGCCTTCGCCCCGTAGAACTGATCCCCCGTCACGTACCCCACCGCATGCTGCATCATCATTTTCATCAGCTCATCAACAATCTCAGCTAATTAATTACACTCTTAATTCAAGTTCGTTGCCAACTCGCCATCGCCATTGTCGCCATTGCTGCCGCACCAGCAGCTGTGCAGCACAACGTATACTGTACTACTCGATCATTTCATCATGCAGTAACTTATTCAGACAAGTACTAGCAATTAAACCATGCAATTACTGAACATAATGGTGCATTACTAGTACTAGCAGTACCAATTAAGCCGGTTTCTTTGTTGCAGTAGGAGCAGTGGTTTGAACTTTGAACTCGAAGTTTTGAACTGTACCAGCGATGGCACTAATTGCACTGTTTCCCTAACTAATCTTTCGGATTAGTGATCTGGTATTAATGATAGTAGCACAGTACAGCAGCATTAACTTAGCCGTGTGTGCATGCATCGATCTGCTTCCTCTCTGAATTTTCTTCAGTTTTTTCCTACTCGTGTGGTTTATGAGTTTTCTTTTTCTGACGCGTTTTGCAATGCCAATAATGATGAATTGATGATGCAGATATATATATGGAACGGAGAGCGAGCTTGCCGGTGACCGGCGAGTTGGTTGACTGACTGACCTCGTGGCCGTCGCTGGTGGAGTCGCGGCGGACGACGCCCGCGGCGCGTGGCTGCTTCATCCCGAACCGGACGGCGGAGCTTGACCTGAGCACGTCGCGCCTCGTCGTCCGCCGCACCGGGACCGTCTTCTCCGGGCACGACTCGCCGCCGTCCGCCCACGCCTGCGGGAACACGGCCTCCTCCTCCTGCTCCGCCGTCGCCGCCGCCGCGGCGCCGCCGATCTTGGGCCTCTCCTCCGGCTCAGCCTGCACACACACGCACACAAACACGATCAAGAACCAGACGCCGACGGAGACAGAGACAGAAACGAATCAAACGATCACTGCAAAATCAAAACAAAAAGAAAAAACAAGAACAACGGATTGATCGGTCACCTCGGGCTTCTGTCCTCGCAGCTTCGGGTGGTCGAACGCCGGCTGCAGGTGCGCCGGCACGCAGTCGATGACATCGCCGTCGGGGCTCTGCATGCACACAGACACCACAGCACCATCAGCTCAGCTACTCCTATCAAGCTCAAGCTGGCTAGCTGAGGAGAGTGAGAGAAAAGCAAAGAAGAAGAGGAAGAAGAAATTGCCTGGATCGTCTTGACAGAAGCCTTCTTCAACCTGGCAACCTGCGCCATGATCTTCCTGTACCTGCGCAGCTCATCCTTGCCATGGAACGGCACCGTCGTCGTCGTCGTCCTCGTGCCATTGCCCCTGTGCTTCGCGGATGCCAAGCAAGAAGAAGAAGCCAGCAGCAGCAGCAGCAGCAACGCAACGACAATTGTTTGTCGCAACCGATTGCTGCTGCGTCCCCAAGAAGCCATCATCAACGACGTGGACCTATCTCTCTCGTATCTTTCTTGGATTTCTCTGAACTTTGTAGGCTTTGAGTTGAAGGAGGAAGAGGAGATCAGCTCAGTTTGGATGCTTGCGGGTTGGAGTTGGAGTGGGTTGTCCTCTTCCTCTCTTGAACTCCTTCACTTGAGGCTATAAATATAGTGGAGATAGCAATGCAATGCAATGCAAAGCTCTCTGCCTCCACATGGTCAAGGACAAAGTAGTTCGATTTAGACTAGACTCTCAACCACACCAAAATAAATACAGCAATAACCGTGTATATATATACGGACATGTTCGACCTATACTAAACCATACCGGCATAAATATGGTAGCACAGTGTATATACGAACATGTCCGATACCATACCGGCATAAATATAGTGATCACAGTGTGTACAAGGGTTGTTGATTTGTTACCATAAATATTTTGTAATGATAAGGTTTGATTCGGCTGTTCAGTGTTATTGAAATTCACACATGGTAGAGACTTTAGGCCGTGTACAACCATTCTAGAGGCTGGGTTTTTAATCTATTAGTATTTATAAAAAAAATGATATAGTAGAAACTTTACCGAAATATGGTGATAATTTAGTAAGGCGTCCGAAATTTCTCCCCATTTTGGTTTGGCTGGCTGACAGACGAAAATGCTGGATTGAATCGACGAATTCCAGCTCGGAATTCGGCAGTTGAGCTCACTTTGCTGCGGCTGCTGTTGCTGCCGAGGCAGCACGGTAGAATGAGGACCATCACCAGTTCACGCCGTGCCTTTATCAAAACACATCATCAGCTATCTCAGTTTTTATGTATATCATCAGCTCCTGTCTCCCTCCCCACATTCCCTTCTCCCCATGAACCAAAGAAAAGGCAGCCATGCCATCACCAGCAGCTGGACTGCAACACCAACATGCATCAGCATGCAGCTCAGCTGGTGTTAGTGGGGCTCTCAGTTTACTTTGCTTTGCTTTGCTCCATCATCCCAGTGCACTAGAGAAATAAATAAACAAAGCAAGCAACCTCATGAAGAGAGAATGAGAAAGAGAATCAGAAAGAGAGGGAATCATAGTGTGGGTCTCTGTGTACCTGAGGTGAGTGTGCATTGCACCGAGGAGAGAAGATCGATCATGAGGAGACTAGTAGCATTTCTTGATTCTTTTGCTTTGCAAAGCTTTGCTTTTCTTCAGGCAAAGGCAGGCAGAGAGAGGGTGCTCACCATGTGCCAGGGAGAGATAGAGGAGGGGCTAAGCAATTCAGCATGCACTTGAGCAGTGGTGGTGGTGTTCATCTGGTACAATCATGAGCCACCAAAGGAAAATGGCTTCCTTGTAGCCTTCTCCTTGGAACAACTCCTCTCATCAACTGTTTCAGCTTAGCACACTGTAGTACATCAGTACATTTCCTATCTGCATCTTTGGGCCTCCCCTTTTTCTTCTAGGAATTCTTCTTTGGCAGATGTGGGGGAAGCTCTGAGATCACATATGAACACAGATTTCACCTTTGCACTTTGTTGCTGCTCATGCTTTGCTTTACCTGATCAGATTAAAGAGACTGATTCCTTTCTTTTCAGTTAATGACTCAGACTAATTGTCATTACACAAGAGGAAAGAGTAATTCATGTGGACAAGTGACATCCATTTGGACTGTGTTTACCATTGATTTGGAATTTAATTAGTTACTGAACATCTAACTAGAGCCCATTTGCAGTTTACTGAGTTGGCATGCACTGCACTGCTGGCAACCAGAAGCTAGTGAGGCTCCCATTGCTTGCACATGCTGGGCAAAGAACTCTTTTGGGCATCCCTAGTCTCTCCTTTGCTCCCTTTTCTTAAGAAAAAGCAAACCATGTCATTATGTCATGCAATTGCAATGCAACCTCCAGAACACAAATTAATTCATATCTTCCTTGGTTGTTGGTTGACTCTCCTGTTCTAGTACCACAATGATCATTACTACATGTCCCATAACAAAATAGTAAGTGGTAGTACCATCAGTACCATGGGCAACATATTATGGGGCTGAATGGATTTCACTGCAAGAGAAAGACAGGTATGAATGAAGTAGGTCCATCCATGCATCGGAGAGTAGAGCACCTTAAATAGTCAAGTATGCCTTAATTTCTTGAGTACTACTCTCTCTCCCCACACTCTGTTTGCCACCAAGCATCTTAATCCTTTGGCATCTCTCTTGCACCTAACAAGGCTACACAACCACTTCTCAGGCAGTCAGGCTGCAATGCATTGTTCATCAAAAGGGTTAGGTCCACATGAGTGATGAGGCCACTGTCTGTTGCTGCCTTTTGCACACAGAGAGAGTTGTGGGGGAAAGAGTAAAATAGTACTCCCTCCGTCTTGAAATATAAATATTCCTGTGAGTTTTAGCAGAAAGGAATACTAAGGTGAGAAACAGTCGTGATCGGATGAGATAAGGAAGTACGTGAAGAAATTAAACAAGAGATGATTGTGGTTGGTTGAGACGAGGAAGTAGTTGGATAAAATTGCTAAGTTGCTTTCTTTTGAGATAAATTTTGACTGCTGAAAGTTGCTATATTTTGAGACGGAAGGAGCATCTCAGTGGGAGGAGCAAATGCTGTTGCTGTTGGCAGTGTGGGAGCTGTGTTGAGTGTGCACCAGTGGATTGATTCTGCACAAGATAAAAATCAGGGAAATCAATGGCTTAGATGTTAGTGCACACCTAGCCTCTATTTGCCATTCTATTCCTTTGTTCTTTAGAATAGGAAGTTTACACTTCTTTTCATGGTCACAATGGCTGGCTGGCTGGCAACTATTCCTTCATGGCATGCTCCCCTCCTTTTCTCTGAGGTAGGATGGCATGCTTGTTCCCTTGCCTAACATCTTTCATGCAGAGCACTAACTAGGATTTAACCTGACCAGACTGTGCGCTTGCTGACCACTGAAATGGTTATATCATTTTGTTCATCTTTATAGCTTCAGCTTTTCCATTGTGTACCACTGAATAATTCATTGTGTACTAGGAATGCCCATAATTACAATTAATACTGTTGGTTAACAAGAGGCTTTGGTATGACCAGAAGGTGTTTGTGCGGATACATAGGCGCATAGCACGGCTTGTCGTAGTACCGTGCGAAGTGGTAGTAATTAACCAGCACATGCAGTCACATACTCAAATCATGATGGGAACTGGAGATATAATAACTCTGGTAAACTGCTGATCTGAATCTAGGATACTACATAATTGCTTAAAAGAACGAGAAAAAAAGTGCACGCTCACCTCGGCGACTTCCATCTCAGCGAATTGCCGGTCATTGTTATGACAGTAGTACAGTTTGAATCCCTTTTTGAACGAAGGCAGTACAGTTTGAATTCAAACAACGGGAGTTAAGGTAAGATCAATGGTCAGAAGATGAGATTAATGTTGGTGATCCGATGGTCAGAAGAAGAGATTAATGTGGTAACCGATTCAGTAGCAGCAACAGTGTGCCGCATTTGCTTCGACAGCCTGCACAATATTTGATGGAATTGAATGCAGATATCTAATCAGTTCAATAGCTAGAGATCTCCCTCGTCTGAATGCCATCAGCAATCTCATGATCAAGGACCAGTGCTCCAGGCTTTCTTGAAGGCGGACAGTTGTAACAGTTCAGTGACCAACTGCAGTGCTAGCTGCTTGCAAGGATTCAGGCTTCAGTGTGGAGGCTCTCGAGATGAACAGCAAAGAATACTCACCCTCATAAATCCTCTCATAATAGTGTCCTAACAATCGCCACTTGGTGCAGATGAAGTAGAGTAGTTGAGAAGAAACGTAGCACCTCGATCTGATTGGCATGGACCATGAACACAACTGGAGCAATGAGCAGTCACCAGTGTTGCCAATGGACAGTGGCACAGTGTTCTTGAGCCTGTCGGTGGCAGCCTGTTTGTTTCTTGCCTCTGAATTCAGAAGTGAAGATCACACCGTGATTCCTTCAGAAGATTGCCGTGTATAATTCTCTTTTCGTTTTCACCATGGAAGGTCACTGTAATTCCGTTCCATTTTCACCATCGTACAATCCACACGACAGCAAGGACGGTGATGCCAACGACAGCACAAACCGGAGAAGGACCTGAAAGTCTGAAAACTATCACTGTCAGTTTGAACAGTCCATAACCGTTTCTGTTCATCCTTTTTTCCTCTTCTTTTACTCGCAGTGGCACCACAACATTACAATTCTTGCACTGCAGCCAACCGTGCGAGGAAAATGCGTTCGCGGTGTTCGTGTACATGGAAGAAGCCACGAAAAAACAACAGACCAGGCACGTAGCAAACAGGCCAAGCTGCTTCAGAATTACCCAGGCAGCTAGGGCCAGCCAGGCAATCAGTCATGCTGCAGTACCATCACACTGTGCCAGGAGGATTTCACCAAAGAATGCAATTGTCCTACGTGGCACACTCAACGGCTTCGGTGGCGGACACGCTGGCGCCAGTCCACGCGCCATGTCAGCAAGGCGCCCGGTGACAATGGCGCGTTGTCAATTATAAGGAGAGTCGAGGCGAACATTACTCTCGAGAGATTAGAATCCGCTTCGGACTGTATCGAGGGATGATTGATCGCGACCTTGTGCACACACACATTAGTACACAAGGTACAGTGGAATGAGGGGACAGCATCATCAGTGGCGGTGGCATTCAGATGGGCTCGATCATTGCAGCTGCTCGTCCGGGCCGGAATATCTCGCTGCTGCAAAAATGACAGATCATAAATCGACGCTTTGCTTTCAGAAAGCTCAGTGCAAACAATGGGGGAAGAAGATCTTGATGTATCGTTGGGCATGCCCTACCTACCCAGATGATCCCACATTTCTGAAACTATGAACAATTCTGCGTGACATTGACAGAGCTACTGCAGATCTGAAACCACACTGGAGCAAAAGAACAAAAAAAAAGGTTGAGGTTTCTCACTGTAATCTAACAGCAGGAGCAGAGAATCGCGGCTTATCAAAGCAAGGAGGAGAGGAAAAGAGATTGAGCCAGCCAAGAACCTCTCCAACTGAATGAACTGATACAATGATGATACCTGACACTGTCAGGAAAGGAAAGCCACGCTCTTCGTCGTCGTCGAGAGGATCACCATGAGCAAGAGGACGTCGATCTCCGCCGCGGCGCTCGTCGGAGATCCGGCGGCGGCGTAAGCGCGACCCTGAAAGGCAGCAGCAACCAGCAACTAGGTCCAACCTAGTGAAGCAGAAGCAACAATCCCTCTCATGGGCCGACCAAGCCCATATCTACACATGGGCCAGCTAGGCCGAAAGGACCAAACCAAACCAATGATGGGCTTACAAAGCCCAAATTAGTTATGGCCTATTGAAGGCCAAGATTTGTTATGGGCTTTTTAAGTCTTAAATTTAAGGGTTAATTGGATCATATCCTTACAAATATATCATTTTAGATAGATATCATTATTATTCACGATATGGGCTATGTGTCACTGTAATTTAGGGAAATTATAACCGTGCCACTCCATTGTGTTTTTGGTCAAAAAATATTAGTTAACCTCAACTACACGTGGGAAAGAAGAAGATGGAACTGATATTTGGGTCCCACGTCTAGGGGTCGGACAGAAATCGCGACGGAGTGGCACGGTTTTAGTTTCTCCAAATTCCAGTGACACATAGCTGATATCATAAATAGTAGTGATATTTCTTTAAAATGATACTACTACAAACTTATATTTGCAGTGTTATGTTATTATGGTTCCAATTAACCCTAAATTTAATGGGCCAATAGGGGCCCAAATCTTGAGGAAAACGGAACGGAGTCCGCACCGAGGAGCAGCAAGCGACCAGCACTCCTAAAGGCGAGAGCTCTTCTCCGTTTCCTCCGTTTTCTCCGTTCGTCTTCCTCCGCTTCCGAAGAGACAAGGTGAGAGAGGAGGGTTTAAGCCGAGAGAGAGAGAG
Organism: Oryza meridionalis; assembly: GCA_000338895.3. NCBI lineage: Eukaryota > Viridiplantae > Streptophyta > Magnoliopsida > Poales > Poaceae > Oryza > Oryza meridionalis. Next base: position 3,377,394 of record CM002524.2, read on the forward strand.
AGAGAGAGAGAGAGAGAGAGAGAGAGAGAGAGGCGAAGGCGACGATGGCGTGGAGGGGGCTAGCGAGGGATGCGGCAGCGGCGTATCTCCGGCGGGGCGGCGGGGGCGGCGCTCCCGCGCGCGTCTTCTCCGCGGCCTCCCGCGCTCCGGGCCCCGTTGTCGCCAACCCTGGCGGTGAGTTCCGCGCGTTCGGGCTGTTCCGGTCGCCGATGGCCAGGCGCGCCGATGCCTTCGAGGTCCCGTCGGCTGCTGGGAAGCACGGGGCGCAGGGCGTGTGGTCGCGCAGCTCGGTTCCGGCGTTGGTTCGGGCTGGTGCCCCCAACTCCGGAGCTCTCCCTTTCCTCGTGGGGAGAGTGGCTCGTGGATTCTACCCGCAGCTGTCAGGTATAGCCTTGGAGTTGTGCGCTGTGTTTATCATCGTAGAGGAGAGCAATTTGACTCTGATTCACTCCTAATTGTGTTGAGTATAATTTCTTGCACTAGTTTAGTGATGATTTTACTCACTTTGTGACAAATACTATGTTCGGTGCAGAAATTATGTCAGGTAGCGATGTTTTATCCTACAGTGCGAATTACATGGCTCAATTTTACTGATGTTTTAAGTATCTTGTTTAGGTCACAAGCTGGTAAAGGGACTTGGGATGGGCTCCACCCTTGCTGCGACGTTTTGTTCACAGAAGGTTGCATATGCTGAAGAAGGTAATTTTCTGCCTCCAAACACAAGAGACATAAAAAAGTTTATGGTTTCGCACTAGTGCCCCCCAGGAAGAACCAGAGAAAACATTGAAAAGTATGACAATGTACGTGTTAATGAAACTGGGGAAGAGCATTTCTTTTAACCGAGAAGATCGGAATTGGGCATCTATTGGGGAGTGGGACTGGATTTTTTGTTCTTAATGTTAAGTGGACATGGGGTCCTACAATCCTATTTCACTATGTTGTGATGGACTTACTCCTAGCCACTGATAGCTGTTTTCCTTTTCTTCTTGGTGTAACATCAAGCAAAATTCAAGTGGTAATGTTATTTCTTACTTTCTTTTTCAGTTGCTGAACAACCATCAGAAGGCCTCATCGGCCCCTCAACAAAACATCAGATTAGCAAATTATGGACTATAATCAGGAAATATCAGCTGCCTGTTGGTTTGATTGCTTTGATCGCACTTGGTTGGCAGAATCCGTTGGGTCTTTTCATCAACGTTTTGCTTATTCTCTACAGTTCAAGGCCTAGCCCATATTCAATATACTTGTTTCTTCAGGAGGTTAGTCAAATGATTATGTTATTTCACACGGAAACACATTCATAATTATGAATTTATGGTGCCACCATTTAAATATTGTAGCACCTTGTCAGATTTAGTTATGCTGCTCAACATATTTAACTCCCAAGGGGGTATTGTATTTTCCTGGTGAACTAATATAGCTTTAAAATGTTTCAGGTTCGTCATGGAGAGATGCATCAAAATCGTGCATTTTGGAAGGAGGAGGTGAAGTTTATGCTTGTCTTTTATGCTATTATTGCTAATTTGTATCTCACTCGCATTACCTTTTTGCCCTGTTTACATAGTCATGATTCATGAAGTCCCATATGAGCTTTAAAGCGTTAGTGAGATGACAAAATTTAGATACATTCTTTCCCAGCCATATACACTTTATATATGGAATACACAAAAATAGAAATCCCATCAATGATATTTCTACCTTAGATAAAGGTAGTTTGGGTTTTCATGCTTATAAGGTTTAGGTTTCACCGTTTGAGCCCCACCTCTGTAAGAATGTCTTTGAGGTGGTTTGCAAAGCCTCATCAACCTTCGTCTACACATGATGGAGAATTGCATTGCTCTTTTTTTCTGGTATTTGTTTTTCTTCTATCCTGTGTAGTTTGAATTTCACTTCTCTTGTACCATTTGCTTCTGGAAAAGATGGTTTTGGGGTTTCCCTTTGAATGTTTTCTTCTCTCCTACCGAGATAGCTTTCCTGTATATTTGGAGTAATGATCTACAAAAGTTTCCACGTGCTGTTATGTTGACTTTGCACCAATTTAAACAGTTTTAATAACAAATGTGAACCCAAACTGACTGAAATAACAGAATATAAATGTCATATTCTTCTTGCCTTGGTTTACCTTGAGCATTCTTGCAGCTTGCTTTCATGGTAGAGCAATATGCCTATACTTTAAGTATAAAGGTGCAATTTAAGTCATTACTGAATCCTAGGTAGAATTTCAATATCTTAGATATTAACTCTTTTGTGTATTTGAATTTGAATTTGGATTTACTTATTGAAAATAGTGGTGATGCTTTACAGCCTTTACTTGATCTGACATATTCACAATGAATCAGCGATTTTCATTTGCCTTTGTTTACTCGTTTATGTGCTTATTAATTACTGGCTTTTAACCTTGTGCATTTTTATGCAGGCTGTGCTTACAAGGAAAGTTGATACTAAAGATTACAAGCTCTTTTCCATTGGAACAGTTGAATCAGCAGACAGAGAAGTACTGCACGTCATTGGGATTCTGGGCAACTGGTGGATCTATCGTGCATCGTATGGGAAGTGAGAGGGGTTGGTATAGCATCTCATATTCCGAGGAGCGTTAAACAACCAACTAGTGTGCAAACATCAGAATGTTGACAGTAGATAACTAGAATATAGGCAGTTTCATTAGGCAACTATGGCATTAGATATTTTAAAAGCGATGGTGTTCAATGTAATTCTAAAATACCATCAGTGTCGAAAACGGGTCATTCTCAAGGGGGTTGTACTGGAAGGAGTTTCCACGTCTGACTTTGTAAGTTCATTTGAAATATCTTATTCTCTTGGTCCAAGAAGACTGTTTCTTGGATGCATGAGTTAAGCTGAGAGTGAAGAACCGTAGGTCGTTGCTCTTGAAAAAATGAATTAAGCTGAGAATGCTGCAGTTCATTGCTGATGGTGGACTGAAACTACAATCATGTTGCATTTCGGTTCTCTGCAGTTGCTTCTCTAATTTCACTGGCTCTTCTATATCATGTTGTTATGATGGACAGGGTGTGCTTCCATCACCCAGCTTATTTTGTTTGTCCTGTTTGTGCATAATTCTAACATGCTGCCAATTTATGCCAAGAATATTAGAGTAACCAAATATTGAATTCATTCTATTTCTCTTTTCATATGTACAGGAAGCATTTCATTCTGTCTTGTCTCTGGTTACATGGCTTTTGAGATGCTCCTTCTTTTGGTCAAAATCAATATCCATCACGAATGTTCTCTTGCCCATTAACTATGGGCTGTGGCATGCAGATGATGGCTCTTTTTCTTCAGTATCCTGAGGGACTAGAATCTGCGACTACAGTGTCAGTGGATGAAAGAATGGAATAAATTTCTTTTTTACTCTTCACACCTTTTGCTTGGCATCATGATCTTGATCTCGTGTGTGCTTTGGTACTCATCAGCTTCATGGCAGCTGCAGGTTTCCTGGGAGATAAAGTGATGCTACGGAATCAGGTAAAGCAACAAGGAAGGATGGTCATTGGTTCAACAGTGGGAATGGAATTTTAGAAAAAAATAGGGTAAGAGTAAGTAAGACAAGTTCAATCTTGTCTCCTCATTTCCTTTAGTTTTTTTAAGGGTTTCTTTTGTTATTTTCAGGTCCAAGGTATTTCGGTATCTATTTAAGGACCTGACCAATAGCTCCATACCATAGCTGAAACTTCATTGCTGTTCCTAATACTGGTTAGGGAACAGAACCTGTTTGTGATGGGTGGGAGGAAGATTGGAGTTGCTGTGGACTTCTCGTCATGCAGCAAAGCAGCTCTCCGATGGGCATCAACCAATCTTACCAGGAGTGGTGATCAGCTTGTACTTATCCATGTCAATAGTTCCTACCATAATGAGCAAGGTGCAGTTCAGCTGTGGGAACATAGTGGTTCACGTAAGTCTCTGTTTCGTCTTGAAATCTATAAAAGCATTGAGTTGTGTTATGTGCATGTTTCATAGTTATAACACTAGTCTTGGTTGGTTTGGAATCGATGCAACTATGAAGGATCATCTTTCCAACCAGTTTAACTTGCTTCTGAAATTGTTCTTCGTCTGTATTTCAGCGCTCATCCCTCTGGCAGATTTATCAGATCCCCGTGTCGCCAAGACATATGCTGTGTCACCCGACAAGGAAACACTAGAAATCCCGAATCAAATGTCGAATCAGAGAGGGGTACGGGTTATCCTTCTTTCGTTTTTACACTAACTTCCTATTACCCTGGAAGGCCAGGAAATAGTACTTGTATTGAGATTGCTCACTGTGCCCTTGATAATAATTGGCTGCACAGGTTGAAGTCCTTGCAAAGATACTCTACGGTGACCCTGCAAAGAAGCTGTGTGAAGCAGTTGACCTGGTTCCCCTCAACTGCTTGGTGGTTGGAAAAAGAGGGCTAAGCACACTCAAGAGGTATTTAAACACCTCCTTGTTTTATCTGATCACAAAACATAAAAACCTTCATACGCTTGAGAATTGCGGGACAGTGCATGATACCAAGTCAACTTAGCCGTGATACCCTCCTGATTCGAGCGTTGAATGGTGTATGCTGCCTATGTTCCTTGATTAGATCATTCTGCCCTTCAGCCCTTGCCATCTGAGGTTGTTTAAGGTTGCTCCTGAAATTAAACCGCGCATATCTAGACCTATTTCTTTCGCCGAATAGAAGCGCATGATGTTGGCAAGTTGGTAAAAATCAACTTGATCCTTTTACATGACCGTTAATTGTTTTCTTTCTTGATGCAGGGCTCTGATGGGAAGCGTCAGCTCCTACATCGTGAACAACGCGACCTGCCCAGTTACGGTCGTCAAGGAGAAGATATAGCTCCTCAGTAGTTAACTGCTCTGATAGGAAGCAGTAAACTGCAAGAACACAGCATCAGTATCTAACATATACAACAGTATAGCAGAGTGAATAAATTGTGCTTGACATGCACTGGCTACTACTCAGCTCAGCTGTCCTTGCCTCTTTACCTGGAAAGATCTTTCTTGATGTAAACCATTCAGTATTTATTATGCATGTAATAATATAAGCGGGAACCATACGTGTGTTTCAGTATATCGTATTCTTGTTAAGGGCTGTATCCTGTATGCTATCCGTTCTCTTTTTAGTTAATGAAATGCTCCACGACATCCACACTACCATCTGGGCAGTTCGCTGTTGGTTAGCACGTCAATATTCTTTTTTGTTGTAAACCTATTTTTTGGTGGAACAAATGCTTCCAAAATTGTTCTTAGATCAATGGCTTTGAACATTTGCACCAGAGAAGTAGAATTGCCATGGGTGTAGAAATTCCACCATTTTCAAAATGCAAACCTAGCTGTTTGGTTTTCTACACTACGTTCATTTACATTTTCCAGTAAATTTCACTTTGGGTCATCTTTTGTTACCAAAATATCGGTAATATATTTTCATTCGATAATAAAAGGTGATATTTTACTTTACTAAACTAATTTGTCAAATATATTTTCATTTAATCGAGTACTCTATCCGTCCCATAATAAGTTTATTTTTAGCATATCCCTTTTATCCCAAAATAAATTTATTTATGAGTAATCATTGTATTGTAGTTTATAAAAGTATGGAATAGATAAATTGAGATTAGATAAACTGAAGAATAATTGTATTGAGATTTGATATAGTGAGGGTATTGTAATCTTTTAAGTTTTTTTTTTATGTGTGAGCAGTGTGAAAAACAAACTTATTTTTGGAATGGATGGAGTAGAAGACAGAACCAGAGTAAACTTTTTTTTTTTAAAAAAATAAAACAGAGTAAGCTGCCCAATATTTTACAAGTGTGGCCGACTGGCCGTGTCCTGTAATAATAAAAAGAAAAGGAAAATAGTGTTGCCCGTGTTCTCAGCTTCCTCCACTAGTCTACCGCCGCTGCCTCCTCCTCGTCTCCCCTTCTCGGAATAATTAATTATTTGCTACTCTTACGGATGGTGATAAATGATTTGTCACTGGACCCACATATCATAGACACATGAGAGTCCATATGTGATAGTGAGTGACAAATAATTAATTACTATATTTTAAAAATGGCCAAAAGTTAAATGTTCCCCTCTCCTCTCACCATCTCACCACCCACACTGTTTCATGGGGGCCTCAAATTGGAGGCGGCGCCGGCGGCGAGGAAGGTATCGAAGTCAAAGCCACCGTCGTCGACAGCCATGGCGAGCGGGCACCACATGCTGTGGCCGGCTCGCCGCCCACCGTCGCCGCCGGCGCCGGCGCCGGCGCCTCCAGTGGCCACCACTATCGCCGGCATCAAGGGAAGCGAACCCTTGTTCTGGTGGGCCGGCCCATCAGCGGCGGCAACTGGTGGGCCAGCCTGACATCCTGGGCCCACCGTTCATGTGTCCCGCCTTGTCAGTGACAGCCTCCCCCCATCCCCCCCCCCCCCCCCCCCTCCCTCTCTCTCCAAATGCTCCTGGGCTTCGCGCTCTTGGGTGGTGGTAACGACCATAACCAACTCACCCGCTCTCGCAGAGTTGTTTCTTCTCCTCGCTCGAGGCTGCAAGAAAATCAAGAACTCGATCGCCACGTCGAGATCAACCTCTCTCCAGGACGGCAATGGACGGACGCGCCGGTTGCTGCGTCCGCTTCATCGACTGCTGCCTCGCCGCCCACGGGGACGCCGCCGCCCTGAGCCAGAGCGCGGCCGCGCTGCACAGGATGGCGTCGGCGTTCTTGGACGCTCACGGCGAGCCCTTGGTACTCCTCGACCACCGGGTGCTCTGCTCCCATGGCGTCGCCACCGTGGGGCACAGCCAGGCCTTCGCCGCGGCGATGAGGCAGCACAGAGAGGAGATTCCCCCTGCCCCATTCAGGATTCTGCTGCAGGAAGAATATGTCGGGGTAATTCTTGAAATTTCGTGTTTCTTTACTTAGCACGCGTTCTTGAAATTTCGTCTTTCTTTGCTTAGCACGCGTGATTCTTGATCTTTATGCACGGATCCCTTTGATTTCTCTGTGATCCTTCGCAGCTCAGCTCTGCATCGAAACATTCTTTGTTTGCTTGTGCGCTCCCCGTTGATGATTATGGATTAATCTCAGGAATAATTTAGCATGCTATCTGTTCATAATGGTCATCATGTATATATGCGTGGTGATTGATCATAACTTCGTAACCAATTCATTGCATGCTTGCTAGTTGCTACTCTACTCATAAGTCGTTTCTGCAATCTGTAAATGTGCAAGCAACATTCGGCAGTTGACTCCAAGTGTTCGCACTCACCAGCTAAAATTCTTGAATCTTTCTGCACTGGTCCGTTCAAAATTGTGCACAATCCTTTGCAGCACAGCTAATTCGAAACGATTTTGCTTGCATATGCTCTTGATTGATGATTAAATCACATGAATAATGTAGCATGTTAATCTGTTTGAAGTAACCATTTTTGCATGGCATCTGATCAAAATTAAATCGTTGCGTGCTTGTTACTAATAAGTCGTCTCTGCAAATGTGTTAATGCGTAAGAACAGTGGGCTGAAGTGGCGGCATGCGCCAATGGGAACAAGATTGTGGACAAGAAGTCCTGGAGAGCTTCGGTCAGGAACATGCTCGATGCTGTGTACAGGATGATATGTCAGGTCCTTGCCTCTGCTGTGAGATCTGTTTGGGCTATTGGCACCTATGTAAGTCCACCTCGATCTCTTCTCCTCAGCTGCTTGCATTCTGCTTAGCTGCTGCAAAACACACAGGTGTTGCTTATTACAACCTCTTCAGTGTTCCTACTACAACTTCTGATTTAATCATGAAAGATCTAAAAGTTGAATCACCATGATTTTTCTGATGGAGAGGAACAAAGTTAATGCATACCTCATGTATATTTTGCACGTTCTCAGTCTGTGGGGTTGGGAGGTAGCTGTTCATGACGTAAAAATACATCAAGTTTCTGTCTAGATGTTAATGCCAATGTTCATTTGCTTGTAACATTATACTGTTGTTAAGGAAATAAGAGTGCAATTTGATCATTACATTACTTTCCCGATAATGTAGAAGTGTTTCTTCTTTTTTTTGGCACCGTGTAAGCAAGCATTGTACCAAGGTGTTCTCTTTATTCTATATATGCATTCATCAGTATATATGTAACCTGCTGTATCCAAATTTGAGTTATTGAATTATAAGATTTTTTCATGCTCAACACCACAGTAGCATTAGACTTGGAAAATAATTTAAGGCTGGACTTTTTAACATGTTCATCATCACAGATTCACTGGTCCTCAGTCACTGGCATGGATGTGAACTCCTTAATTTTGCAAATTGAGTCTATATCTCCCCTCTGGCCCTCGTCATAGTTGCACTATTATGAACTAATATTAATAATAGGAAAATGCTCATTTATTTTTACTTTGCTTTTCTGAGCATTTACTTTTCTCAGTCAGCTGGTGGTCTTCTAAATAACTTTTGCTTTGTTTGGTTCTGAAATTATGTAAGTACCAGTGAGCTGAAATTGAGAGTGATTTACACGGAAAAAGAGCTACACACTGACATGTACTGTAGTGTACCTAGCATGCACTTCAGTAGCTAGTATGTAATGTACCAGTTGATCCATCTTAACATTTCCTTGGGTTAATATAACATGTGTACATATGCAGATGCTTCCTCTATCAGCTGCAGAGTTTTTCAGTGTGGAAAGGTTTGGTGGAAACAGATGCACTCACGCTGTGCTCTGTGTTCGTGTTAATTGAGATGGGAATGTAGGATCGAATCACAAGAACAAAGCCAACCAGAGGGGGTGTGAATGGTTGATATACCCCAAAACCGAAAACTTTTAGCGGAAATAAAAGTTACCCTCGAAATCGATGGATCACGGTCTGACTGAAGTAGATGCACCGGTCTGACCGCCTGGTTGCCGTCGGTCTGACTGAGATTCAATCTCCGGTCTGACCTCCGAGATCAGCTGCCGCTTGCTGTCGCCGCTGCCGATCTGACCGCCCGTATGCCGCCGGTCTGACCGCCGCTTGTCGCCGGTCGGACCGCCGTTGAGTCGCCGGTTAGACCGCCGCACCCGAAACACAAATCGAAGAACTCTCAAAGTAGATGACAACTTTATTACTTCTCTCTGTGTTTACAAAGTGCAACAACAGCACTCCTTACAAAAATCTCGACTAAACTCGAAACCCTAACTAAACTAGCAACTCAATTGCTCTAAAAAACGATACAAAAGCGATACCGGCAAGCCTCACACTCCCCCTCTATTTATACATGAGGTAGGCAGCCTAAAGCCACGAACCAAACTCATACTAAGAGTTCTAATCCCCATAGGAAACCTCCTAGTACAAGAAACAAACTCTACATAACCAATCATACCAAATTTGGACTCCTTTCAAATTCGACTCCGCATCCCATACGCACACAATACCCCATCGTATGCCATATGGAATCTCCATCAACCACGTGCCTCAAGTCTAGCCTTAGTATCCCGCATGATATCTGACCAACACGGACATCGTCTTACCACCAAGCCGACTCCCGGTCCATCACCGCAAATACTCTCCCAAGGCATCGAGTCACCTACACATGAAACAAACAAAGAAACCATATTCCGAGACCAAGCTATCACCAACTTAACTCATTGTTAGCAAACAACAGTATTACATACGTATAGTATCCATCTAGAAGCCATAACCATGAAACAACCACGGATATCCAAAGAAACAACCCGAAACCGAAACCGACACAACGTCGGCCGGTCAGACCGCGGGCCGGCCGGTCTGACCGCTCAACACAAGCCGGTCTGACTGGCAACCACCGCCTGGTCTGACCGGTCCTGACACACCTGAAAATCAATTATCTCCAAAACCACTTCAATAGTAATCTCCAAATATCAAAACCAATAATCACAGATGCCAATTGTTCATCACAGAATAAGAATCAAAACACACGTTGATCTTACAGGGAATAGCCCCCATCGTGGCTGTACATATCACGCAGCCAAGAAATAGAACGTTCCTCAACTCAAGGAAACAACCAGCATGCGATAACAACCAAAACAGATTTTATCTACTCTAACAACTCTATTGGATCATTATCACATGTGGCGCAACTTCAGGTTGAAGCCTCAACCGAACCAGACTTGATGTCATCTAACACCCTCTCTCAATCTTGATCGGCTGAGGTTGAGATTGTACTTAAATCTTTCTAGTAATCTTACTGATAATGGTTTTGTAAAGCCATCTGCAACTTGATCATCAGAAGAAACAAAATCAATTTCTAAAAGTTTATGACTTACCCTTTCTCTGACAAAGTGATAGTCCACTTCAATATGCTTTGTTCTGGCATGGAACACTGGATTTGCTAACAAGTATTTTGCTCCAAGGTTATCACACCAGATCTTTGCTGTTTGACGACATTTAATCCCCAGTTCTGCAAGAAGTGTTTGGACCCACATAATTTCTGCTGTAGCATTTGCAATTGCCTTATATTCTGACTCTGTGCTGGATCTAGATACTGTAGCCTGTTTTCTAACACTCCAAGATACCAGATTTGAGCCCAGGTACACAACAAACCCACCGGTAGATTTCCTGTCATCCAAACTGCCGGCCCAGTCTGCATCAGAAAACTCACTAACTAGAGTAGAGCCTGATTTATGAATCTTAAGTCCCAAACAAGTACACTGTTTTAGATACCTAAGTATCATTTTAACTGTTGTCCAATGAACAGTTGTGGGAGCATGCAAAAATTGACAGACCTTATTAACAGAAAAAGCTATATTTGGTCTAGTGAGAGTTAAGTACTGAAGAGCACCAACAATACTCCTATACTGAGTAGCATCATTATCTCCTAACAGAGATCCTTCATAAAGAGAGAGTTTATCACTTACTGACATAGGAGTGTTTGAAGGTTTGCAATCTATCATACCAACTCTTTTCAATAAATCATTTGCATATTTATCTTGGGTCAGAACAATACCATTCTCAGCCTTACTTACCTCTATACCAAGGAAGTAGTGCAACTCACCTAGGTCCTTTAGTGCAAATTCTCCCTTCAGATCTTGCAGAAGTGCTGTAGTTGCCCTCTCTGAGGAACTAGCTACAATAATATCATCAACATATACCAGAACAAATATAGTAACATCTCCTCTGTTCAGAAAGAACAGTGATGTATTAGCCTTGGAACCACTAAAACCAAGATCAATTAACTTTTTACTCAACCTAGCAAACCATGCTCGAGGTGCTTGTTTTAATCCATATAAGGCTTTATCAAGCTTACAAACAAACTGTGGTTTAGTTGGATCTTCAAAACCTGGTGGCTGTTGCATGTAGACTTCCTCTTCTAAATATCCATGAAGAAAAGCATTTTGTACATCTAGCTGTCTAAGACTCCAACCTCTAGACACAGCCAAAGACAGAATAATTCTAATGGTAGCAGCTTTAACAACTGGGCTAAAGGTGTCTTCATAATCAATGTCATACCTTTGCTTAAAGCCTTTTGCTACTAATCTTGCTTTATATCTGTCCAGTGTACCATCAGCTTTACTCTTAATTTTATAGACCCACTTACAACCTATCACATTCTTCCCTCTCTGGGGAGGAACTAGATGCCAGGTTTTATTCTTAACTAAGGCTTCATATTCAGAATCCATAGCTAGTTTCCAGTTTTTATCTTTCAATGCCTCTATATCAGTAGTGGGTTCACCAGACTCTGTAAACCAGGATTTTTTATATTTAATAGTACCATCAGTGTATACCTTTTCTTTGCGAACACCACTTTGCTATCTGGTGCGAGGTCTATCGTGATCCAGCGGAGCATCATCAGCAGACGTGACATCGGTCTGCAGCTCAGATACCATGTGGAAAGGTTTTGTGGAAACAGATGCACTCACGCTGTGCTCTGTGTTCGTGTTAATTGAGATGGGAATAGCCCCCATTGTGGCTGTACATATCACGCAGCCAAGGAACAGAACGTTCCTCAACTCAAGGAAACAATCAGCATGCGATAACAACCAAAACAGATTTTATCTACTCTAACAACTCTATTGGATCATTATCACATGTGGCGCAACTTCAGGTTGAAGCCTCAACCGAACCAGACTTGATGTCATCTAACATTCAGAAGGAGACTACCCGCACCAGCTGTGCCAGAAAAATTTAGCTGGCGGGGTGTCATTAGCACTTTCAGATTTCAAATCTTCCCTGGTATGTTACTTACTTATTGTCGACTCCCATGAAATGAATGAATATAGTCAATACATATTCTGTGTTTGGCTGTTAACCCACATGATGATGCATATACACGCAGATACCTGCGCCATAGTAGCATGCTCAGTCTGTATCGAGGCACAACACAGGCTCGAGTTTGAGCACCTACACGGGCAAGGCACATTCATCCTTGAATTGCCTGATTCCACCAGGAAGTTGAGAAGATTCTGCCTGGAGAGAAAAGCTTTGTTTAAGGGTAAAAGGGCTCATATCGATAGCCTCCTGTCTGTGATCCAGGAGACTGGTGGAGTGCCCCGCAATAAGTACAACGAACACAAGAAGCAGCCTCCTTCTGCCCCCTTCACAGCTATGACTACTTCAGCCTCCGGGGGTGCTGGACAAACTTGACACCCCAGCAGGCTGCACAACTGATCTTCACCGGTGGTCCCTGCATTGGCATTCTCTGGGTTGATGGATCCTACACCAACAAGCACCACTACAGCGATGACAACGATGACGATGAGGAGGACATGCTAGTGTACCGTGGCTGTGATCCCAAGAAGAAGATACACCCTACAAGAAGAAGATACACAACTGGATCCTTTTCCAGGCGTTTGACATGTTTTACACCCTACGAGTCATGCCCTTAGATGCTTCAAGACTGTATGATCCCTTGGTATGACACTTACAGAGTAACTGACGATTGGTTTAGCCTATATATGTATAGTGTGGGTTCAAGAATCATCTAATTTGCCATCTAGTTCAACTGCCTTACAAGGTATTGTCGTTTTTGCAACAGTGGAAGATGACGGTGCCGCCGAAGATTTCACAAAAGATAGGCAAAGACCGAGCATGGCTCCATGCCAACCTTCATCGGCTACATGAAGCAATGATGATCAAGAAAGGGAAAGAGAAGGTCTGCTGAAGTTAGGAGCTTGCTGGTGAGCCGGTTTTATCTCTCTTGAAGGCTGTGCTTGTTCATTCTGCGCCGCTGCTCTCTTCGTGTTTGATGAAAACAAAACAACGAACACACAGAAATAGGGAAACCCTGTATTTTATTAATCATGATTCATTAACATGAATGTTTACAAATACATGAGGGCTCCCGCAGGAATTCGCCTTTTGCCTTCGCGAGAAATGCTTAATGGAAAGGTATGCTGACTGGAGATTGCGTGCAGTCCACTGATTCCCGGCGCCTAGCAATGAGGCTACCGGTTAATTACATCCACAGGACGAGCCTATGGAATACCTCCGATTAAGCTGCGCTTCGTGATCGTCGTCTTCAAAATTAATTGCTCGCCGAAGGTTGAGGTTGGTGCAGATTTAATGTTAACTGTGATATAGGTGGCTTTGTTTTGCCGAAACCTGGTCACAATATATTATCACCATGTCCATACATGAATCAGGTATCATAATAAAGGGGATGACTTTTGCCTCGTCGGTACCCAGTCATATATGCCGGCCTTTATTAGATGTGGATATATCATTACTTTTGCCTCATCGGAACCTAGTAACGTGTATCCGTTCCTATCTGTTTGGACATGTTAATAATATCGTGACACCGGCCTCGTAAATACTCCGCCATAATTTTTATCTTCCAAAGATCACGAATAGCTCCCATGCGTGTGCATGGTAGCAAAATATATTTTTGTAAAAACACCGCTTAGATTGTCCAATCACCAATGAAAGTTGGACATATCTAGCGCCGTTGTTATCGGTATCATAGTAACAAATAGATGATCCAATCTCCAATGAGGGTCAGACATCTAGTTTTGAGCATAGAAAATATCAAATAGTATTCGGATAACCCGATCGCCAATGAGGACCGGACCAGCCTTATACCATTGATTGTATAAATGGAGTTTGATGATAACCGTGTTTCGGCTCTCATCGATCTGGCTTTAATCATCAAGATCAAGATAGATTAAAAACACGCAGATGTTCCGATCGCCAATAGGACCGAACATCTATTGTGTTTAATCTAGAAAATTAATATTTATTCAATGTGCTCACCATCCAGCGCAAATATCCTGAATGGCGGCATGTTGTCGATAAATGACTCGACTTGATGAAGGACGCCGGCTGCGGTGTTTAATTCTCTCCGCAGCGGCGCCGGTTTGCTATCACCGGCCGGCTTCAATCTCCTCTCCTGATTTTCCTAATCTACTAAGAAGAATGGGATGAATGAAAATGGTGGTTGGGTGTCTCCTGTGGCGTCGTACGCGTCTCCGGCTCAGATGGGGTTTGCTCCTTATATAGGCAGCGGCGACGAAAACCGCCTCCGAATTTCCAGCGCCCGCGCCAATCTTCGTGATTAGCCGACACAAAGATAAGCCAATCCGCCGACGTGTACTGAAGTCTGGATATAATCATGCGATTAACATGTCTAATGATAGTGGGCCCCATATGTTTAATCGCCACAGCCAATGACCATGCATGCTCACGTAGTAACGATAGCACTTGCTTATTTCTTTTGTTTTAATAGCTCCAATCTTTTGAATCGTACATTGGGTTTAAAATCTATTTGAACCATTACTTTCTATTCGAATTATACAACAAAACGAGTCCAATATCGAATATATTCAGACACCGTGATATTTAAAATTTATGGGCCCACATGTTATAGAGACACGTCTCACATGTATTCAGTAAAATTGGGCTGCAAATAATATTCTCATATAAAATTAAATGCCCAATAATTTACTATTTCTTCTATGAATTTTTAGCACAAAAATTCATCAAACACTTCGTCAGTATTAGCTGACTGATTGATTAGTTGTAATGCTGAATAGCGAGATGGTGTCCCCAGCATTTTGTACAAAGACCTGATCCATCCTGTTTACGCCTTCAAGTAAACCTGGACGCTAAGCCTTTTGTCCAGAATGCATGACTCTGTGCAGACACACAATGGATCGATTGTTTTTTTCTTTTTGTGTGTGTGTGTGTCGTTTCAGTCAAATTTTGGGCGTCAGGGCTGTTTGAGATTTGTTATGTGGTTTTGAGGCTTGCCTGTTTTGATCGCTACTTTGAGTTCCACGAAGTGATGAAGTAGTACATATTTATTTTATTGTGTTCTTTTTTTGCCTCTTCTGTCATTTCAACTTTATCTATGGTGATCATCTGACCACTTCTCTAGTTGTCTGGTCAGTTGCTTACTTAAGATTTATGATGTTTTGTGAATTGTGATGGGGTAGTGCCTATTTCTGTCATTTTTGGGCATGTCTCGAAGAGATTTCTGTGCAATTGTACTGTACTGTGACTGTAAGTTTGAGCTTTCTTTGTGGGGAGCACAAAGCTTTTGTTAACCATGATTCAAAGTTTTTGTTTAGATGTCTGCAGTTCGAAGATATCTGGTAAAGGGCCCCATTGAATTTGAGTAGCTACTGATCAAATATTGCAAACATAGGAAGGAAAACTCTAACAAGTTCTGAATTTTCATTCCCTGCCAACTTCAATCATTTTCCTCCATTGTGTTTAGTTCACAGCTTCTAAATGAGTTGAAAATAGGAGTACCTGCCATGCAACACTCCGAAATGAGTGGGTACTTGGTTCAAATTAAACTTGATGTTGTTTTCCAGAACTTGCATGAAAGCTCGCCTTGTGTAATGCATATTCAGGTGGGCACTTCAAACCCCAGTGACTCAAAACAATATGTTGGCTTTTATAGTATGTGGTATGTTAGAATAGGTGTCGAATATACTAGTCCTATTTGGTTACAGTTGGACTTGGAGTTGTAATAGGTGTTAGGGGTAGAGTTAGAGTCGGACTCTGTAACCCGTCATCTCTCTTAAATAGAGAGGGGGCACCACAATGTAACCATGGCGACTACAATGTAGCGTAGACACGCAGGGAGATGATGGCGGCGTGGCCATGGACTCGTAGCGGCTAGGTGCTATGTTGGTTGGGGAGGAGCGCCCATAATCAGAGCCTCAGGGATGTAGGCTTCGGCTAAAACCTCGTTAACAAATATCGTGTGTTCCTGTGTCGTCATCTGACATGTCTTGGATGATCAATGACTGAAGCGATCGGGAAGGTTAGTCGTCGTTCCGCTATATCGACTAACTTTTATAACAAGTGGTATCAGAGTAGAAGGTTTCAACATTGGATCAAGAAGACATGTGGAGAAGGAAACACGAGGTGGGGATCGCGCATCGACAGGAAATCGTCTGCCGTGGCGATGAGATTGATGGCGACAACGAGGACGTTGCGGAGGCGACGACCTCACTCGCGATCAGACCGGCGATGGCGGAACGTGACCGGAAGACGGGGCCGGGCATGGCTGAAGGCGACCGGAGAGATCGGAGGGGTAGCGCCATAGACGGCGCGCCCGACGCACGCGGCGAACACGAATCCGCGGCGGCAGGGAGGCCACTAACGGAAGGGCGAAACCGACGAGCGTGGCGCAGCACGGCGGACGTGCAGGGCCGATGACGATGAGATTGTGGACGGTAAAAACGAGGGCTGCGACTGCGGTGCGTGCAGAGGCACGAACAAAACGTATGTTGTCACACCCTAAAAATCTTAAATATATAAATTGTTGTTTAATTGGAATTATTAGAAATGATTTTAAAAGCCTAGAAGAAAAGATCTAATTTGAAATAATAAATTCCAATATAAAATTAGGCCAGATAAAATTTTATTAAATACTTTGCTTAATTCTATAATTCCTATATTTTTCTGGGATTTATTTGAGCCAAAGAAGTATTTTTAATAAATGAAATTGCATTTCATGAATAATTTTAATTGAAAAGTTTTAATCTCTCTTTTGGCTTTGGGCCGAAAGTCAGCCCAAGACCCTCTCTCTCTCTCCTCGGCCCAAGTCGGCCCGCAGCCGAGCCACCGCCCGCGCGCGCGCGCGTCCGCCCGCTGACAGGTGGGGCCCACCTGTCGGACTCGTCGTCTTCCTTCGGCCGTCGCCCGCCCGAACCCTAGCCGAGCCGCGCCACCGCCGCCTTTCCAATTCGGCCGTCCATTTCCATCTCCGGTCGAATCAATAAAGGGGAATTGATCCTCGGGATCCCCTCTTCCTTTTCTCTTTTGGAATCGTCGGCTTTCATCGTTTGGAAATCCGTGGATTCGAGTTCGAATCGGATTCGATTTTTTTTCGCCGAACCCTAGACTTTCCTTCTCGCCGCCGGTCGCCGTGGGCCTTCGCCGCCACCCCCTAGCCCCTATAAAAGGACCCCCGGTGTCCCCGCTACCCGCCGCTAACCTCGCTTTCGTCTCTCATCGCCGGTAGAGCCCTAGCGCCGTGCCGCTTAGCGCCGCCGTCGCCGCCGTTCGTCCAGCCGTGTGCCGCCGCCGCTCCGGTCGTCGTCGTCGCTCGGGAAGGCCACCGTTGTGATCGCCAAGTCGTCGCCGATCTCGTCCGTCCCTCCGTCGTCGCTGAAGATCGCCGGAGCATCGCCGTCATCGCCGCTTCCTCCTCGTCGCCGTCGCCGTCCGTTGATCTTCCGCCGCCGTTTTGGTCATCGGTGAGTTCGCCGCGTTGCCCGCTACCCGTAGGTGCTCTCCGTTTGCGCCGCCGCATCGTCGTTCGCCGACGAGCATGCGCCGTCCGAGCCGTCACCGGTGATGACGTCACCGCTGACGTCATCGTTGCCGTCCGCCGTAGACCGGTCGTAGACCGTTAGATCTCGGCCGTTCGTTTGGATGGGCTTAGATCTCGGCCGTTCGTTTCCGTGAGCCGCCGCCGTGCACCCGGTCCACCGTGAACCCGAGCCCGCTGACGCAATAATCCTCTTTTTCTTTTCAAAAATAATTCATTATTGCGTCATAATTCAATTAAAATCTATATAAATGATTTAATCCGATTTAATCTTTAAAAATTCATAACTAATTCATCTTAGCACGGATTTAGTTGGTTCAAGTCTCTAAATTTTTCTAAAATTGAGATCTACATGTTAAAAATATCCACATGTACTGTTCATGATTGTTTATGTGCTGTTTTGGTGATTTTGCTCTTTTCTGTTTAGATTCCGTCGTTTCCAGAGAGTCCGTTTTCGCAGGAGAAGAATTTGAAGAGTTCCAAGGCCAGCAAGGCAAGTCACACAGATCCCAAACAATCCTTTGAGCATGTTGATCCCATTTAAAGCTATTGTTTCTATTCAACTATTGCATTTATTTTTGAATGTCATTGGGTGGAATTAACCTATTGTTTGTTATAGCCCTTTCGTTCTTGATTACTTTATTCCTTGATATCTTGGGTTATTGTAACTTGACTAGTTGAGCTTTATATATTGGTTCAGCTAGATATTAGATATAATTGCTTAGCCATACTTAGAAACCTTAGCACACCATTGGGATAACTTATGAATCACTATTATTTAATGATGGCCTAATAATAGCTCACGATGATCAATCGTGATTGGTTAATTAATTAATTTGCCAACTAAAACCTGATAATGGTGGGTTGTGAGTACATGGTTTTGATGGTCGTGCTCATGACAATTAAGGACCGGTTCAAGATTTTCGGTTGTGAAACATTTACCGTGCCAACCACAAGCCAGCGTGGGCAACGGCTTTATTTTCTGTATAGTATGGTTCCTAGTAGAGCACCAGACTGTGAAGTGGCGGAGATAAGCCCACGGGGGTCGCTGGGGAGTCCATGCCTTGTTTATAAGGGGGTGACTATGATCCGGGAACGATGCACTGCTTTGAATTGTGTTATATAGAGAGTATTGTCACAATCTCTATTCGGGTACTTGTTAAGTATCGCGACGCATGGTTGACATGATGTTGAGGTTGTGTCTTGTGGGTACAGTGGTACACCTCTGGCCAGAGTAAAACTGTTCGAATAGCCGTGCCCGCGGTAATGGGCGGGTCTAACAATGTCTTTCGTGATTAGTCTCACACTTTTCATCATAATAAATGATGCTATAAATAGTAATAGTTTGATTAGCTCCTGGTTTGGAATGATATATTCCTGGTTTGGAGATAGAACTGTGCAGCCGGGATTGGTTGTTCAGAATGGTTGGGCCTATGCAACAGGGTATGTTGTATAGCGTTGGATTATTACTGCTTAATTAATACTCTACTGTTTTATTGAATTCTGAAATATTTATTAAATGCTATTTATGCAAATGAGACTATATTATGCCATCCTTTGTTATCCTGTGCACTTGCATATTTGCTGCGTGGCTTGCTGAGTATGTCATATACTCACCTTGCAATCATTCATCAGAGGAGGAGTTCTACAGTGATGCTGATGGTGTTGAGGATTAGGCGTAGCCCTGGTCAAGCTGCCTGCGGAGTGGAGTCGTCTGCGCTGTTTCTTTATTTTCCGCTGCTTAGATCTTTATTTATTGAGAGGAACTATCTACCTCTGTAATGACATTTTATTCGCTTATTAATTAGAGTAATAATTGTACTCTATTATCAATTTGTTACTGTGTGACTCGGCTGATTTCTGGATGAGGGTTTACACATATGTAAGCGTTTGGAATTTTGGATAGAAATTCCGGGCGTGACATATGTGTACGTGTGACATGCATACAGTACGCATACAGATGGGGCCAAGAGCAAGAGATATGCACGAGTTGTTGCAAGCATACAGGATATTAATTCCATGCATGGATTAATTAGTTGCATCTTAATGCATGAGTGCATACGATTTCAATTGGATTTGTGTGGGACACGTACAAGCTGCGTGCATGCATGGGCATGCAGAACAGACGACGTGGATTGCTGCCGTGGGAAGATGTGAAGAGAAGTCAAACATCAAAGGCCTGGTTCTGTGTGGGAGCTGGTCAGAAGACCGTTTCTGACAAGGCACGAAATTATGCCATCGACGCGGACTCGGCTTGACGTGTCCATCCGGACTCGAAGTCGATCTGGACTCGGTATCCCGGTGGATGATGCTATTTAAGGAGCGGTCAGGACGTGAACCTATGGCAGAAAAGGCGACGGGCAATTGATCGAGACACTCGTAAGCTTACCGCGGAAGGCACAAATCTGGGCTCAAGGCAAGATCGTACAGCAGGTGTACAGGTGTGTGCAAACCAGACAGAACCAAAAGCAGGACGGAGAAAGACCGTGAAGCAGATTGGTTGGATCGGTGCGGCGGCGGACAGGTGGTCTGCTAGTAGATGTATGAGGTCGGATCACAAGACGAAGTTGTGAAGATGAATACAGACGATTATGAGAAGGACGAGTATTCTGGTGGCAACAGGCCAGTCAGGTCGCGGGTTGGTAAGATGGCGCCGATAGGTATGAAATTTGATTTGGTGAAGTTTGACGGTTCCGGAAATTTTGGCTTGTGGCAGACTAGGGTCAAATATTTGTTAGCTCAACAATGAGTTTCAAAGGCTTTGAAGGGTGTCAAATCGGCCAAGATGGAGGATGACGATTGGGAGGAGATGCAGTTGCAGGCGGCTGCGACAATAAGGCTATGTCTCTCAGATCAGGTCATGTACCATATGATGGAGGAGACCTCACCAAAGATAATTTGGGAAAAGTTGGAAGCTCAATTTATGTCCAAGACTCTGACCAATAAACGTATCTGAAGCAGAAGTTGTATGGGCTAAAGATACAGGAAGGGTCGGATCTGACAGCACATGTGAACGTTTTCAATCAACTAGTCACAGATCTTGTGAAGATGGATGTAGAAGTTGACGATGAAGATAAGGCCATAGTTCTTTTGTGTTCGTTACCTGAATCGTATGAGCATGTGGTGACTACTTTGACGTACGGCAAGGAGACCATCAAAACTAAAGATATCACTTCTGCGTTGTTGGCTCGTGATCAGATGAGAAAGAATAAAGAGGGTGAAACATCTCAAGCAGAGGGTTTGCTAGTCAAAGAAGATCATGCTGGGCATAAGATAAAGAAGAACAAAAAGAAGAAGATGGTGCAGTGCTTCAGATATGATGAGTGGGGGCATATAAGCAGGGAGTGTCCAACACTGAAGGGAAAAGCAAGGGCTAATACAGTGACTTCTTCAAATGACTCAGATAGCGATGGTTGTGATCTTCTCACAATGTCAAGTACACAGTCTAAGGATGCAGAAGCGTGGATATTGGATTCGGCTAGCTCGTTTCATGTGACATCAAGGAAGGAGTGGTTCTCTTCATACAAGTCTGGTGAGTTTGGTTTTGTCTACTTAGGCGATGACACAAGTTATCTGGCCGTGGGAGTAGGTGAAGTCAAAATCAAGCTAGAAGATGGAGGTGAACATGTTCTTCAGGGAGTCAGGCATGTACCAGGGTTAAAGAGGAATCTGATTTCGCTTGGAACCTTGCATGAAGAAGGGTTAATATTTCGCGGTAATCGGAATAAGAAGACCATGGAGATCATGAAGGGCAAGATGACTGTGATGACTGGAGAGAAGGTGGAATCGCAACTTTACAAGCTGCGAGGGTACACTATTGCAGGTGGAGTCCAAGAGGAAGCGGTTGCTGGGCTAGCAGTTGTTTTTGGTGGCGGCGGGTCTGGCGCAGACTCGTCGGGCGGCTTGCGGTGAAGCTGCAAAGATGACGACCCAAGTCTAGAGGACAGGTGGATCGGCATGGTGATTCTACTACTTCTAGGTGGCGTATATTCGTCAAGGTGGAGTTTGTTAGAATAGGTGTCGAATATACTAGTACTATTTGGTTACAGTTGGACTTGGAGTTGTAATAGGTGTTAGGGGTAGAGTTAGAGTCGGACTCTGTAACCCGTCATCTCTCTTAAATAGAGAGGGGGCACCACAATCAGAGCCTCGGGGATGTAGGCTTCGGCTGAACCTCGTTAACAAATATCGTGTGTTCCTATATCGTCATCTGACATGTCTTGGATGATCAATGACTGAAGCGATCGGGAAGGTTAGTCGTCGTTCCGCTATATCGACTAACTTTTATAACATGGTACAGTTTAGTATTCCATCCGTCACAGAATATAACAACTTTTAGTCCTCAGATTTTGTCCCAAAATATAACAGCTTCTCCATCAACATTCTCTTTCCAACCAATCACAACCCTTCACCATTTACTTTTTCCACATACCTACACTACTTATCCAATTACAACCATTCACCATTCACTTCTATATATTTTTTTAATAATCGTATCTCACTCTAAAACTCTTTATATTCTGGGACGGAGGGAGTACTATTTTTTACGTAGCCAGTAGCCACCACTATCTAATTGATATTTATGTACAGTAATAATAATTTCTTAGTAGCCCTTGTCTGGTGCTGCACAAAGTTCTTATAAAAGTATAATAGATCTCCGTTATAACATTTTTTTTGAGGGAATTCTAATATTCTATCATGATGAAAGACGATCGGTGTGCATTCCTGGGAGAAAATCAGGTAGAAGAAGGGAGTTGTTTCTTCAAGATTCGTGGTCGCGACGACATGTCCTCATCATGTTCGTAGACGGATGGACACACTAGTGGTATATATTTTCAGATCAAATTCGTCTCTCTTTCCGATTCTGTTATGCCAAGCGCAAAGCAACCCCCCCAATAAACCCTACGCCCGATCCACGGATTCTCGTCGATCACCAAGAATTTGAATCTCCGGTAGCGATCGGTCGACCATCGATGGGGTCTGCACTCTCCTCCGCCGCCGCCACGTTGGACTCGGCCATCACCGCCGCCGCCGCCACGGCGCCCGGGGAGCCGGTCTTCCGCCGTCGCCTCTCGCGCACGGAATCCAACGCCCTCTTACAAAAGTACTCCTCCGTTTTATATTATCATTTGACTTTTTTTCTAGTCTAAGTTTGATCAAGTTTTTAGAAAAATATAATAATATTTTCAACACAAAATAAATATTATTAAAATATATTCAATAATAAATACAATAAAACTGATTTGAAGTTTTAGAAGTTGTTAAATTTTTTCTATAAACTTAAAAGTTTGACTTGTACTATAACATGCATACGTTAATCAGTCATGCATGTTCGTTAAATTAAATTTTATGAAACTCTATAATAAGTGTTAGTACGTGTCAAAATAGACATGATTTATTTTTTTTACAAATAATACCATAATATATGAGATACTACTACCATACATGATACTCCCTCCGTCCAATGTTATAAGAAATTTTAGTGGAATGTGATATGTATATCTAAATCAAAATCCCTTATATTATAGGACGGAGGAAATACCTCATAATTAAGGTACCAGATTGGTGCTTCGACGTCATCATCATGTTGGAACGGTGTACCGTTCTCTGTTGATTAATGGATCAATCGAAAATGAAATTGTAGGATGAGGCGAAGAGAAAGCGAGGGGAAGAGTACCCATCGCCGCCGTGAAGGGCCTCGTCGGCGCCGCCCTCCGCCACTACAACGCCAACAACAAGGCCGGCGCCGGCTTCGTCCCGCTCGACCCTTCCATGGCCGCGTGCAGGGCCTGCTGCTGCGGCCCCAAGGGGTTCACGCGCCTCGTCGGCTTCTGGGCTCGCCGCCGGAGGAGCGACGCGCCGCCGCCCTCCTCGGCCGGTCGCTGCCGCCGGAGGAGGAACACTGCGCCGCCGCCGGGGACGACGCCCGATTGCTGCTGCTTCTACGCCGAGCTGCACTTCGACCGTCTCGGCAGCCTAGTCGTTGATACTTGCATCATCGTCGGTATAAAACTACACCCATCTCATCATGACCTAATTAATTGTTTTGATTTTTCTTAAGTCAAACTTTTGATCAAAATTGTAAAAAGATATAGCTACATTTATAATACTAAATTAATTTTATTATTCTAACATTAAATAAATTTTGATAGTATTTTTTATTTTGGGTTGAAAATATTTCTATATTTTTCTATAAGCTTAGACAAATATAAATAAGTTTGAAAAAAATAATCAAAATGATTTATAATATGAAACGGATGTATTAATTGATTAGTGTATTAACTCAAAGGGAAAATACTTATTTAACACACTTGACTATATATACTAATTAATTGTTCTCTGTTTGTCCTGTTAAATTAGGATCATAGTATTCCTGCTGTTTCAAAATAATTGTCATTCTAGTTTTGTCAAAAGTCAACAGTTCGTATCAACCATTAATCTCTAAAAGTTTGTATAGTATAAAAACATCAGATTTACCTGTGTTGTGTTTTGGGTTTGGTTTCCAAACTGGGTAATGAAAAATTTACTTGTCGTAAAAAAAAATCAGATTTATTGTTTTAGATTCACCGTAAGAAAATTTTCATAATATATTAAAAAGTTTGATTAAGGGTAAAGCTAGAATGCCCAGTAATTTTAGAGTAAGGCCTTGTTTAGATCCAAAAAATTTTAGCCAAAAATACCATATTAAATGTCTGGACACATGCATAGGGCACTAAATGTGGGAAAAAACCAATTGTACAGTTTGCATGTAAATTGTGAGACGAATCTTTTGAGCCTAATTACGCCATGATTTGATAATGTGATGTTACAGTAAACATTTGCTAATAACGGATTAATTAGGCTTAATAAATTCATCTTGCAATTTACAGGCGGAATATGTAATTTGTTTTGTTATTAGTCTACGTTTAATACTTCAAATGTGTATCCGTATACTTCAAAAACTTTACATCCAGAGAACTAAACACACCCTAACTAAAGTTGCATGGTCAGACTTAAATTGGAACTCCATCTTATTACATAATTGATCATGGTTAATTAACTTAAATGTTTTTTTTCTGGCATTGTTATCAACAGGAAAGCCACCTTCTCGGCAGGAACAATTGACAGACAAGCAGCCACGCCCCAACAAGAGTAAGTAAAAGTTTTCATACAAATTAAGCACACCTCATGAAAGAATTAATTTAAAATTATAACCTGCTGAATGCGTTTTAATCTTCCCTCTTCGTGATAAAAATAATTGACAGAGAAGAAGCAATGGCGCGAAATGGAGGAGATTCATGAGTTTTGCCCCAGCTACGAAGAGGCTTTACAGTTAAACCCCACTGATGAAGCTGTATCTGAAGAAGAGTTACGCCACTCACACTGTTGCTAGTCGACTGACCGACAGAAGCAAATTTCACATTTACATTTGCTCGCTATCTAGTATCTAACATGTACAAAAATCTCTTCTGTTGCTATGTACATAACATGTGTATAGGAAATCCTCATTTATAATTGTACACAATTCGAGATTTCTTGTTCTCAGTCTGGCCCCATGGTAGTTCTCTTCGATTCCTATGAAAATCGTAGTTTTTTATGTGAAATTTCTTTGACATTGCCATAAAATTATTGTGTTCCTAACATGGACTCAATATGTAGGTGATATTCTATAAATATCTGGGTATGATGAACACTGCATTTTGTGCTGATTATTTGTGCACAATGAACATAATATGAAGAGGAGATTTTCGAAATATGAAGCCTTGTTCAGTGGATTGTATAGGCCTCGGCCCAAAATATCAGATGGGCCGGGATTTCGGCCTATCCAAACAAGCCGGAAGGGTCAGCTTACCGTCTCATCCTGGCCGTCCATTTACCTGATCGGATGGTGGGCACGGATCTCCAAGCCCAGCTAGATCTCACCACCAATGGCGCTTCCGTTCTGAGTCACTGACGAGGTGGGCCCTTGGGTGGCGCTTCTTCTCCATGGCCCTGAACGCCGCCAAGTCCGGCGGCCGCGTGCTCGCGCGGCGCGGCGGCGGCGGCGGCAACCTCTTCGGCCTCGCCGCGGCCTCCGCCTTGTCCGCGTCCACGTCCACGGCCGCCGCCACGACGCCCCAGCGCATCTCCCACTACCTCGCGCACCATCCGAGAGCGACATGGGAGGCGCTCTCCGCCGCCTTCCCCGCCGCCGACCACGTCGACGCCGTCCTCCTCTCCCTCGCCAAGCACCGCCACTCCTCCTCCTCCTCCTCCCCGGAGCTCGTCGCCAGGAACGCGCTCACCTTCTTCTACTGGTCCGCCTCTTCGTCGTCGTCGTCGACCCCCCACTCCCTCCGCGCCTACTGCCTCCTCGTCCAACTCCTCTCCCGCGCCGCCCTCATCCGCGACGCGTCCGTGCTCCTCGAGTCGGCCATAGCCAAGCACTCCTCCTCGTCGCCCGCTTCTGCCTTCCTGGACGCCTTCTTCGCGGCCTACGAGGACAGCGGCACGGCCGCGACGACCCGTGGACTCCACCTCCTGGTGCACGCCTACGCGCGCGCCCGCCTCCCGGAGGAGGCGATCGAGGCCTGCCGCTACCTGGCGCAGCTCGGGGTGGTCCCCTCCCTGTCCGCCTTCAACGCCGTGCTGCACGCGGCCCAGCGCACCGGGCGGTTCGGGGTCGCCTGGGAGGTGTTCGAGCTTATGACGCTGAAGCGGGTGTACGCCAACCAGAGCACCGTTGAGCTTGTCATCGGCGTCCTCAGCCGGGAGGGTGCGCTTGCCAGGATGGCGGCACTCGTAGAGAGGATTCACGGCAAGAAGTGTGTGCCAGGCGTGGTGGCACACGTCGCGCTCACGCTGAGAATCTTCGAGGAAGGGAGGACTGAGCAGGGGATCTTGCTGCTCAGGAGGATGCTGCAGAGGAACATGGTGTTTGACAACATTGCCTACTCACTGATAGTGCATGCCCATTGCCAGGCTGGTGATCTGAAGTCCGCATGCGAGCAACGGGACGACATGGTTCGCCGTGGCTGTCGCCTGAATTCGTTCGTGTATACTTGCCTTATCAGAGTACATTGCCGTGCAAGCGATGTTGATGAAGCCATGCAATTGTTTGAGGAAATGATCTCTATTGGGTTGAAGCCGTATGATGCTACATACAGCCATCTCACTGCCGGGTGTTTCAGACAAGGGAGGATGAAGGAGGGCTCGGAGTACATGGACAAGATGCTCCATCAAGGTTCTGTGCCGGATATTGGCACTTGCAATGATATGCTAGAGGCGCTTTGTGATACAGGACATGTCAGCAAGGCAAACGAGCTGCTAACGGCAGTGATGGACAAGGGGTTTGTTCCCGATCAAAACACATACTTGAGGATGACCAATGGATATGGCAAGGTTGGTGATGCTCAAGGTATTATCAAGATTTATCATGAGATGGAGCACAGGGGGCTTAATATTGGTGTTGATGTTTTTAGCTCCCTCATTAGGGCCCTTTGCAAGTGTGGAGATCTCAAGGAAGCTGAGAAATTCTTGGCTATTTTGGAAAGAAAGCTGTTGGCACCAACTAGTGAAATATATGATCTTTTGATCAGCGGTAGCTGTGAGAAGGGTAACACTAAGAAGGCACTTTGGTTTTATGACAGGATGATGACAGGGAACGACAAGCTAGTCCCCTCTGCTGATACTTTTATGATGTTAGTGAGAAGAGTTATCAAACCAAAGTCTACCTGTTCCCCTAATTGCTGATCTCCCAAATAAGATCTAGTTGCATGGGGAATTGATGGGAGAAAACACAGGAAATGCTATTATTACCCAACATGATTTGTCTTCCCATCTCTTCTACTCTATGAGAATGCTGTGCTGCAGCTGAGGTAATAAATACCTTTTTTAGTACTCTTTTGATAGTTAAATTAAAACTTATTCTGCCAAACCTAAAATCTTTAGGCAGCAAACGTTTTGAAGGAAAAATTGCATGGTTCTATGGGTTCTGAACTCTGAAGCATGGACATTTCATAGTGACATGTATAGAAAAAGTATAGATGAATAAGTTTTTAGTCCCCCATAAAATTGGCATGTTTGGAGTATTAGAGACATCAGTTTTTTTTTCGAGGAGTCATACTTCAAAGTATAGTAGAAAACCATGCACCTCTTCATAAGTTCATATTGCCGAAGTGAGACATTCCATTCATAAGATTGCAGTGGATTATCTCCCCAGAAAAGTACAGTTATTTACGCATTAAATAAAAATACCATCTGTATCCTGTACCTTCATCTAAATTCTAGTAGGACAATGCTTTAGCATGTCTGTATAGCATTTGGAATTTTGGATTAATCATCTCCTAAGATCATTTCTTCGGCTTGAAACATTGTTACATCTGTTACAGTGCTCATGCCGCCTGGTTCTCCAAGCAAGAGGGCCAAGGAGGGGACGCCGATGTTGGAGCGTTGCCTCCCACATTTCGCCGTTGCTATTGGCAGCGTCAGCTCAGATGTGGTGCAGGCAGCTAGTACTTACTGATGCACGGTTTAGTCCCCGTCACACAAAGTTTGGCACCATGTCTCTCTTTTAGCACAGTGCTACCAGCCAGCTCCGAGGTAGCAACAGCAACAGCATTTGCAGTGCCAGATTGATGTGCAGGTACCCACTCATCCACTTTCCCTGCTCCTTAACTGGTGAAGATGTTTCATTAGCACTAAGCTTGTCTAATCCACGATACATGTCTATATTCCAATCTAACACCATATTCTTCCTCCATAGTGCTAGCTTGCATTTCTACATGTCACTGTTGACTGTAAGCATGGCGAGAAACTAACTTGTGTTTTTGTCTGCTCAGCTTTGCTCACGCAGGAGCAAGCAACCAAGAATGGGAGTACCGGATCATGTGAGCTATGTCGTCGTCGACAGCGGCAGCGTGGCGCCGGGCAAGATCGCCGGCGCCGGCGCCGCCGCCAGCCGTAGCCGATGACTAACACAAGTACGCAGTACTACTACCTCACTAATTTTACTTCTAGCACGTCGTTTGCTCGTTCCATTTCACGGCTGTTACATACGCTTAAAACTGATATGCATGCAAGTTTACATCTCGTAATCCCTGTCAGGGTTTAGTATGGTTAAGTGTCACTGTTGAAGGCTACTTGTGTGATGCGACTACTCAAGTGATCTGTCTTTGATCATGTCCCGGAAGAAAACGAGACCGATTTTGACCAGAAACCCATTAAAAGGTTTGCTGAAATTATTTCTCGTTGGCGCTTTCTTGCCGTGTAATTAGTGCCGTGCTGCGGTTTTTGTCCGTAGTTGTAGCAGCGATTGGGGTGGCTCCCCTTGACGCTCTCACAGTTGCTTTCGGCATGCCGAGATGGCTCGTTCGACGACAATATGATTGCATCAGAGGCTGGGGCTTGAGAATCGCTGTGATGCCCTCTTATTTTATCTTTTGTTTATTCTTTTTTCTCACAGTTTTTCTCTATAATTCGAGAGCGGAAAAAAACCCCCGAAAAATAGTTTTTTTTGCAGTTCATGTCTACCTGCGAAATTCCTCTGGTCGTCACTGTACTGTAAGTTAAACTGAAAAGGAAGCAAATTTATTGTTAACAGTCTGCACTATTTGGTTATGCAGTAAAAGGTTGGTCACTCTTCTGTCATAACAAATGAGCAAATCTATTTTTTTTAGGAAAGAGATTAGTGTACGTTGCAGCATTATTTGTTGAAACCTCAGGGAAGCATTGTCGAAGATGATAAGAGAAGGTTTAGCTATGTTATGTAAGCTTGAATCAACTCAATTGACAGATGTACTAGCCGAAGAAGTCCATAAAGATTTGACGAACTAATCTCAGCGTCTCAAGGCCAGGAGAATCGACAACTGGAGAACACGCACAAACATGATCTTACACGAGCAAGTTCTTTTTTATGGGTTATATACATATGGAACAAACAATTGAACACGGCTACAAGTATATGGAAAATGCTAATACGTATGTATACGAGTATATTGCTAGCCACACACCGCCATACTTATAAAGAACACACCCAGTAAGAAGAATCGAGTCTTTGAGACTTCGAGAGCAGAGAATGAGACATGTTAACACACACACACACACAAGAAGAAGAGCCAAAATCTGATCATACATACAGTCGCCACCATCATCAACAACAATCTCATCAGCAGCCTGCAAAACTCTGAATTCGATTTGAGAAGAAACGCTGCGTCATCGTAAATTGTGCAGCGGATTGGAGCCCGTCGGCGCCAGCCTCTTGTCGGCCTCAAATCCGCCGCCGCCGTGCGGCCGGAACCTCCTCGCGTCGAAGGCGACGGCGGCGAGACCGCCTTCCATCCTCCTCCGGTTCCTCCGATAACTCGACGCAGACGCGCCGCCACCGCCCATGGTGACGCCGTCGCCGGCGCCGGCGGGCTGGTGCTCAGGCCGCAATGACTCCGGCGAGCACGGCGGCGCGACATGGCCGGCGAGCAGCGAGGTCGCCCGCAGCGCGAGCGGGACGAGCGACACCAGCACCAGCATCTTGAGGCACCTCGCGATCATCGTCTCTCCGTGCAGAGCGCGCCGCGCTGCGCCACGCCACGACACGGACGCTGCCGCTGCGTCGCGCGCGCTCGCGAGAGATAGAGAAGGCCACGAGCCCACAAGGCGTCACGCAGCAGAGAAGCGGACGGGCGCGCGAGTGATCCGAGTAGTAGTAGACAGTAGCAGCAGGCAGCGAAATGGATTGTGGCTTTGAAAATAAAAAAACGAGATTTGAAGCGAGAGACGTCCCTCGAGAAACCGTGACCGTGAACGTGCTGGGATTAAACACGGGATCTCGGTGTCACCAACCACACGCCCCTTGTCACTGTACGTGTGCGCTTTAGCGAGCGATAATAATTCGGGTCGATTTGACGCGAGAGGCGGACAAGCCGCGCGACGGAAAGGCGCAATGAGTGATCGTTTGGCCGGCCACCCGGTCGCCGCCGTGCGCCGTGGCGAGGCCATATGATGTGCGGCCGCTTGACTGGTCTCGGCCTCTCTCTCTCTCTCTCTCGACTGTCACACAACTCCGTATAGCTAGCTAGATCTGGCACAATCACATGACGTGCTCTCTTGGGCTTTGTCATTTCCCACGGACACATCCACGTACGACCCTTGCTGCCATTTCTGCTGCGAATTTCAAACCCACTCTTGTCTGAAAAAGCTCCCAAGATTTGGAATTTTTGGATCGCCAAATGCCGCTCATCCTCTCACGCCGTCATCTGCAAATGCCCCAGGGGTGGATGGAATTAACGTTCTGTGCGTTGTTGCTCGAGCAGTGACACTGTAGAATACAGTTGGAGCAAACAGTTGGTGACGTGACGCTTGCTGCGAGGTGTAGTACAAGACCACTACTAGTAGTAGTAATGGTAGTACTCGTAGGCTGCATCAAGTGGTGGTAGCAAAGGGAGCAAAGATCGATCAGTACCAACTGAGAATCAACCCAAGATCGATCAGTTCCATCGCACTTGACCGATCGAATCCCATGATTCCATCTCAATCTTTATCTCTCACCTTTTTTTTATTTTCCTTCCCTTAGATCTTTTCCGGCAAGAGCTTTTCAGTGTAGCAGCAGCAGTTGTTCCTGTGCAGCAACTACTGTTCCAAAAGCAGCAACAAATGCTGACACTTGGGTGACATCTGGTCCTGGAGTTACTATGCAATCGGGTGACAGCGTCAGTACTAGCTTAAGCACCAGTAATACACTCTTAGGCTGTGATTAGTTCAGCGCAAAGTTTGGATTTTGGTTAAAATTGGAGATGATGTGACTGAAAAGTTGTGTGTGTATGACAGGTTGATGTGATGGAAAAGGACCGAACTTTGGATCTAAACTTTGGATCTAGATACAGCCATGCAGCTTGTACAGACTGTTACAGTACAGGATACTGCATCATTAATTATTTTCAAACTAGTCTTGGACAGGAGCTCTGGCAATAATAAGGTAGGAGTATATGCAGGACAATGGTTTGGTACAGTACACTGCATCAAAGAATTTTTTGACAGGAGCAATTGTAGCAAGGCAGGAGTTGCTCCCACCTTCATTTCCTATATTGCCCCCATTTGGGTTTTCATACCGTTTTGGTAGGATTTACCACTACCCGGTGGTCACGCAGTTACCGTGAAAACCGCGAGGTTTTAAAAAAAAACTGAGATGGTTACCATGGTAATCATGCGGGGTTTTGTAAACCCTGTCCCTGATGCATCACCTCACTATTTTTCTATGTATCTTACTACCTAACAAGCAGTTGGTATTCTGGTAATTGGCAAAATGACAAACAAATACATGTGCCAATAGACAGGCAAAACTAATCATGTTATGCATGAAAAATGGAGCAGAGACTTTCCAATAGAAAACTTCTTTTTTTTTCTATATTTGCTCATCAATCTCATCTCTCTTTGCCACCTATAGATGTGCAACAAGGATGGGCTCACCTCACATAATGCTTACTGTATGTACAAATGAATACCACCTCGGCTATAGACAACAATATGGCTCTACTCAATTTGGAAAATTCTCATCCCCCTTAGTTGGGCGGCTCAAGAGCTCTAATCAAATCAAACACATTTGTCGCAAAGAACGAATATCGACACCGATCACCTCGGTCCAGAGAGCTCCATGGCTTCCAAGCCAAGGGAGGATTCGTCTGCGGCGAAATCCATGAATTTTGGGGGTAGAAGCTCTGACGAAACAGATTTCGGTGTGTCGACGTTCTGTGATGCCTCCCATTTTTCTGCGAGACCGTCCCCTTCCAGCATTCTGATCACCTCCGACATTCTGGGACGATGAGATGGGTAGTATTGTGTGCACAGCAAGGCCACCTGAACCATTTCCTCGAGCTCGACCCTGTCATAGTTGCTACCCAGGTCTTTATCCACCATCATGCTCAGCTGCTTTTCCTGATGAAGCTTCTTTACCTGGAACAAAAACTCAAGTTATCAGAAATGCTGCTCATGATAACCGCCTTTAAGAACAAATTATACCCTTTATCAGTCCTTTTAGATCTCAACTGGTTTGAAAAGAATATGCTAAATTATGGTGGATGTCCACACTAGATAAATAGAGATAGATATGCATCTAGTTTCTCAAGAACATTTTTTCAGCTTATCTGTTCTGCTAGGGAAAAGAAGCTCCACTATCTTGCACATCAAATCTTATCAATACATGTACTCAACAAAAAAAAGGCAAAAAAGATCCTGAGAATGACATACAGACTTGTCAAAAAAAAGCTCTATGACGGACGAAACAAAAGGACATATCACAACAAACTGAGTGGACATATAAAGCATATTTATGGTCCTTGGGAGGCATTGAAGGAGAGATGTATCTGGTACTGTTAATAATGAGATATTACGAGGAACAAGGTATTTGGTGTACCAGAAATCAACATTAGAAGATATTTGTCTTTCAATACCTCCAAGGATGGGGAAAAAAATTCAAAAGTAATTTAAGGAAAAAATTTCTCTGTTTCCAAAGAAAAAGTGAGTAAGCATATAGAGAACACAAAAAACATACCCAATCAAGCACTCCTCCCTTCTGATTCGCTAGCCTTCCAAAGTCCAATGCCTTCTGACCAGTGATCAACTCAACCAACAAAACTCCAAACCCAAAAACATCCGTCTTCTCCGATGACTGCCCAGTTGACAAATACTCTGGAGCTATGTGCCCTACTGTCCCACGTACTGCAGTGGTAACATGAGACTCCCTATGATCCAAAAGTTTCGCCAATCCGAAATCTCCCACAATTGCTTCGAAGTATTCATCAAGAAGCACATTGGAGGCTTTTACATCACGGTGAATTATTTTTGGATCACACTGTTCATGCAAATAAAGCAACCCTCGTGCTGTGCCTAGTGCTATCCTCTTTCTCCTTGACCAATCTAGAGCTGGCTTGCCATTTACAAGTTCTGAAAAAGATAGATAATGTTTAGATGCCATGTAGCATAAAACAGAGAAGGTTAATTTACTTGCAAGCTACTCAGATAATGTTCCATTACATCCGCTTTTATTGAATAGTAGTATAGCAATAAAATCAGTAGAACTAGACATGCCAATTGGATGGGCTCAGGATCAGTTCACATTCCATATATGGTACCAGTGCAATGTATTGGATGAACATATAAACACCTAAATCAATCAGAGGAGCAGGGATAGGGTTTTAAGTTAATTAACAAAACGAACTAATACCAGCGTAAGTAGCATACTTAGTGGCAAATTTGCTCGACAGTTATGACAGATGCGCACGAGAATTTTACATCTAAAAAATTATGGTTGAAGTTCATAAT
Source organism: Oryza meridionalis (assembly GCA_000338895.3). Lineage (NCBI taxonomy): Eukaryota > Viridiplantae > Streptophyta > Magnoliopsida > Poales > Poaceae > Oryza > Oryza meridionalis. The sequence continues at coordinate 3,411,369 of CM002524.2, forward strand.
CATGTTTCTCCCTTGTGATAAACTCGTCTATCTTTTTCTTCAACTTTTTTTTTAAGGATTTGAGACTTAGGACAAGTTAGCGCCACAAATACATATATGTATACACATAAGATTTACAAGCATGGACTTACCCCGCAACTGAGAAGCAACACTTCCATTTGGCATATAAGGATAAACAAGTAATCTTTCGTTCTCTGTGGTGCAGAATCCAATGAGTCTAAGGAGATTCCGATGAACAGCCAAGCTTATGACTTCAACTTCAGTTTGGAACTGAACCTCCCCACCAACAGCATTATAGTCCTTCAATCTTTTGACAGCAACAATTGCACCATCACGTAGAAAACCTTTGTATACTATTCCATACCCGCCTTCACCTAAAATATTCTTTGAGTTGAAATTATTGGTAGCTGCTCGAAGCTCCTTAAAGGCATAACGCTTTAGATGACCCAAACATACTTCTGGGTCATATTGATCTGCAGATAAGGTATCAAGTATTACTGTACTGGAAACCGAAACAACAAAATATGTAATCTGGAAGAGCATGCGTAGAAACATAGAACATGTTAAAAGATCAGATTAAGCCCATAGGTGCAAAAGAAGACATGTCATGCTCTATCCATGGCAAATCAGCATGCCGAAGGTAACGGGGACATCATGGTTCTGAACTGCACCAAAGGTTTTCCTAAAAGTACAAACACGCCTAATATAGGGGAATAAAGCTATCTCTCTTTACAGTTGGGCCCAAGAGTAAATTTAATACTTGTCCACTAAAAAAGCTTGGCCATTTATTTGTGTATGATGTTAAAGTAAAAAAGAAGACAAGCACCCATGCATTAACGTGTAAAATCCCAGAGGCAACTCCACTAGGAATCTTTCAGCTAGTAAATTCAAGACATATGGCGTCTTTGTACAGAAGAGAATAATCAAGGTTCCCTTCATGACTAAGTAAGAAACTGAACATATTAGGGCATGGCCCAGGTCAAGGACTCATTTAAGTCATGTACTTCATAATCATCTAGTAATGTTGTCTTGGGCAGCTTGCATGATGTTAGGGACACTAGTGTGCAGCTTTATGAAACGAGCTGTTCATACAAATTCAGTTCTGTTGGGAGCATGGAATCTTGTCAGCAAAAACCCATATGATCACAGGTGCCTCTTTGTTATGGTCCACTAATCAACAGAATTTAAAACTTGCTACAGATATCACATAGTACATCACGGAAGATTAATGCAATGCTCAAATTTTGCAGCAGAAAGGGTCCTTCCTTTTTTAGAATATTATACAGTTTCAGTAGAGGTAATCATTCAGCTTGTGCAAAGATCAATAGGTTATTGAACCACTAACATTTCTACAACATGTTCAACCACATGGATGTCCCATGTAAATTTGCTATCAAATTGAACGCTGTGAAAATACGCCTCAAAACTCAAGTAATGCAGAACATTCAGCCACTGTTGTAGTGAAGACATCAATTACTATCGAAATCTAGATAGAGTTACTACGGGAACAAAAGCGTGCAGAAATGAAAAGAGCATTACCATTTACATCAAAAAAGATCTGCTGATTGCGCCTATGCCGCCACCAAAGAAGCATACTGACTATGATAGTTGCAAATGCTACCGAACCAACAGTGACTCCACAGATAATAGCTATACGGTGGCTTCTTGCGATGCCTTGTTGTGGCTGAGCTGAGGAAGAGGAAACAAATATGAGTTGCACAAATAGACAAAACAATACAAAAGAGCTCAATGATGAACAAAATCTCACTCTTAAGATCATCTGGAGGGTATGAAAGTGGATCCATCGATACAGAAGAGCAATTATCTCCAGACTTGACACCACAGATCATTGGATTTCCCACAATGCTGTCAAATAAGTATAATACCAAAAATGCAAGGATAAGACAGTAGCCTACAGCATGCAAATAGAGCATTAAGTGAGAATTCAACTGTTCAAAGGGATAGGGGATAAGATGAATTTACTTACTTGAAAGTTCTTGAAGAAATCTTTGGCAATGGACCGCTCAAATTATTGAATGAAAGATCTCTGCAACACAAGACCAATTCAAGGTAACTATTAAGCATACCAACGAATGATAAAGACAAGAATAACAAAATGATCAATTGATTTTTTTTTTAAAAAAGGATTAAGAGACATACACTAGAGCAAGGCCATTGATGGCGGCTAATGAATCAGGTAGAACTCCAGATAAGCTGTTGTTGTTCAACTTCCTGTAGCAACAAGAGGAACGGAAAATGACTCAAAATATATTGCAGCGGGCAGTGAGTGAGGACTCAAGAACCAAAGAAAGAAATCGTACAGATAGTTGAGGTTCTTGAGATCGCCAATTGAACTCGGGATACTCCCAGTAATCTGATTGTCTGACATGTCAAGCGTCTGCAGCATCCCCAACCTGCCTATGCTGGCAGGAATAGTGCCAGATATTGCATTGTTCTGTAATAGCCTGTAGAACAAGGAGGTTGAAACACTTGTAATACTTCTTGAAATGCCATAGGCAGCACAAACAAGGCCGGATCAGTCATCAGTGACAGCTTACACAGATTGCAGCCTGGTGAGGTTCCCAATTCCGGGGGATAATTTGCCTGACAAGCTTTGGCTGGGCAGACCTCTGCAAGCAAAGATGATACAACAAGATTAGCAGCCATGGCTGGTGCTCGCCGAAGGCGGCTGCGGAGGAATGAACAAATGGGCGGCTGAACGGACAGCGCGGAGACGTAGCCGTCGGCGGAGCAGGTGACCATCCTCCAGCTGCAGGGATCGACGGAGTTGATGTCCCAGTTGTCGAGCACGTTGTAGGGGTCTTGCAGCTCCGTCTTGATGGCCATCAGCGCCACCACTGCGAAGCAAACAAAGCTCAGCTCTCCACCAAACCTTAGCAACAAACAGCTCAAGCTTGGTAGCCACAGAAACAGCATTTGCGCTTTGTTCAAAGCCAGGAGGATTGTCGCTTTGCATGAGAGAGTCGCTTGCTTTGTGAATCGAGATTGCCCCCCAAAAAGAACCAAATCTTTATTATCAAAATTTCACTGGATCCTCTTTAATCCAAAAAGAACAGACTTCTTCTTTTTGAAATAAAGGCAACAAACAGATTGAACAGACATTATAAAATGAGAGCAGCGGAAGCATCGAAAAGCGTTGGATTTTTCTTGGGATTCTTAGATAGAGAAGGCAAGAAGCGTTACCTTCGTAGTTGATGCCGGCGGGAGAGAGCGTGGCGGTGGACGACGGCAGCAGGATCACGGCGAGCACGGCGGCGAGCGGCGCCGCCCACCACCGCATCCTCATCCCACAGATTCGCCCTCCTCTCTCCTCAACCAAAGAAACCCAACACAATTCCACCCCCACACCAGCAGAGCAGCTGCAGCAACACACAACTCCTCACCAAACCATCTCCCCACCTCACCAACCCAACCCAACCCAATCCAAGAACACAAACGACGACGAGATGACGAAGCGAGATGGTCACAGATACAGAGCAGAGCAAGCAGAGGCAGAGAGAAGTAGAGAGAGAGAGAGAGGGAAAGGGAAAGAAACGGCAGGGAGCACCGGCCTGGGCAGCCGCTCCGACCCCTATCAATCGATCCTCCCCTCCGCAACACGCCGCGCCGCTGCAAAACCGCCAAAAGAAAGAAAAGAAAACAACTTTTTTTCGCTCTCCCCCGACACGGATGCGCGTGCCTACGCTGCCATCCGTCCATCACCGCGCGAGCGACCCCATCATCACCATCGTCATCTCTCCAAATTTTTCTTCTTTACCACTCACCAAGATTAGATTTTAGCAGCTTAGGTTAGTTAGCGCATTGTTTGTTTCTTAACACTATTGTTAAGATTTTGTTTTTGTTTTTGCAAAGCTTTTGCTTACGGAAGACGGCAAACGCCAACCATACTGATGACAAGAATGCTGCTCTTCTCGCTCCAAGATTAGATTACCACTAACAACCATGTAATCATCTTGAACACTGTAGTAAAATACAGTAGAGTAGTATTCTGTGAAGATTATAAAAAAACAAATACTAATGTTCAGGATTGGGGCCGGTTTGCGGGTTGTCATTTTGGTGCGAGGAGGGGCGCTAATGGCAAGGCGCATGTTCATCTCGGCGCGGTGAATCTAGCAATATAAAACAGAATGATGGGGAGGATAAAAGATTAGTAAAAAAATTTTAAAAAAGTTTTAATCTTGAGAGGAGAGGAGGATGGATGGGCAAAAGCTTTGCATGCTGGGGATCACTGGCGAGTCACATGCTCACCTTTTATTTTGTCTCGTCCTTTCTTGTCTCGTCGCTACTCCCAGCCTATCCAGCAATCTCTGTCACACTGTCACCCCTCCTCTCTCTCTCCTCTGGCCCTACAAACGGTATAATTGTAAACGAAAAATAATTTGTGAATAAAATTTATATATATATATATATGTTTTTAACGATCTAAAAGCAAATACTAAAAAATAAATTTCGATAAAAAAACTCTAAAATTAACTCTAAATTTAAGGTTAAAAATTTAAATTTTGGCTGATTAGTATAAGAAAAACGAAAAGATGATGTTGTTCTTCACTCTGCTACTCTACCTGTACTCTATAGCCCATCAGTAGTATAGGAGTAGAATCTTATGCTCATTAACACTCATCCGGTTCTTGTTTATTCCAACATGCTGCTGCCCCTCATTTCAGAGCTCGATTCATGCTGTTTTTGAACCCAGCAACTTCAGAAAAAAAAACAGTTATACTATCTCTGTCCCATGATATAAGAGATTTTAGAGGGACATATCTGTCAAGATTCGTAGTGCTAGGAAGTGTCACGTTTCTGCAAAATCTCTTATACTATAGTACGGAGGGAGTATCAATTTCACACGTACACAAAAAGAATTATGGATTCATGGGTGGTATGGTAGTACTGTTCCCTCCGTGTCATCTAGCACTATTCCTATTTAAGTTTTGACCATTCGTTTTAATGAAAACATAATATTTAAATCGATATTATATTATCAAAGTTAATAACATACTTCTTTTAACTTAGTCGATTACATACTCGCCCTATAAAAAAATCTTACTTCCTCCGTTTCACAGTGTAAGTCATTCTAGCATTTCCTAAAATATAAGAGATTCTAGCATCGATGTTATATACATATCTAGATTCATTAGCATCAATATAAATACGGGAAATGCTAGAATGACTTATGTTGTAAAACGAAGGGAGTAGTTATGAATCTGGATATATATTTATATTTATCCAGATACAAATACATAGTTAGGATTTGCTTTCCTAGGACGGATGGTGTATTGAACATAATATTCTCATTCATTATAATATAATTATTAAAAAAATAGGAATCAAAATTATAACAATAATAACCATCAAGGGTGATAAATGAGTACTTTTTCGGATTTTTTTAAAAAAACTTTTAGCTGCATCATTGCACGCACTGTTGCTACTGTTACGGAGAGGCTTGCTGAGGTACTCCTGTGTGTGTGGCAGTATGGCGTTTTGAGTGAGCTGGAGATGGGTCTGAAATCTTGACCTGGAAGAGAGGCCCTCCTCAATTATGGCTAATCATCCACCATGATTTCCTCCTACTCCTACTCCACTCTGCAGCAACCGTACAGAAACAATTCGATCTGCAGGGAGTTTTCATTTACTCTGGGCGCGTGTTTGTATCTGAATATCTGATGGATTTTTCGTCCAAGGCTATGGTTAGCATGGGCGTGCACGCATATTAAATTCTTAATTACGACATCAATGTCCTTACCTTGAGGCTATGTCTAAATCATGGTGTAGCATCACGGGGCTAACATGAGATTAGGGCCGGCTTAAAGCGTGATTGGCTATCGCTTACGCACAGCTACAAATTGTAGGGAAGAATTTCAGGTGTTCAAGGCCTCGGCCATGGAAGCAGCCACAAAGTCATTTCTCTTTGTAAGTTAGTAGCAATAGAGTAGGAGAGCATATATCACTCCGTAAAATTCGCCAAACTATATCAATTCCAAAATAATTGTATATCTGTTTTTTTACTAAGTCGAATATACATCTTTATAGAGAACGGTGGTAACATCTACCACGTTAAATAATATTTAATAACAATTTAATAATGCGTATTTGATACCGTACATATTTTTCATACGTAACATCGATCAATATTAGGATGGTTTGACTTAGGAAAAAAATATGGTTATTTTGGAATTGAGGGAGAAAGTTCTATTAAATAGAGAAACCGAAATAGGAATGGAAAATTCCAACAAATTTCTCCCTTTTGTTTAGATCAAACTTGGATTAAGAAGGATTTGTAGAGTAATGATCGCAGTACAATCTATCAACCGGTCCTACCATTTCCACGTGTGTTTGCTTCAGTTGCTCTAGCCAGACTAGAACGACCGTGACACACTATTTCTGTTTGTGGGGACGGGACGGCCTGATTAGCCGGTAGGTAAAGCAGCACTGTTGTCGGTTGGGGCTCACTGGAGGACGGCACTATTCACATACCCTCAGTAGCATGAAATTGTAAAGCAACAGAAAATGATAGAAACTGACACAAAAAAAGGAGAGAAAAAAAACATCTGAATTTGCGCCCTTTCATGTTTCATCAACCTCTCAGCCTCTCTCTAATCTGAAATCAAAAAAATAATGGAAGTTTAATTTTTTTTAATCTAATTTTCTGTACTAGCACTAGTACTTGTACAAGAGGAGCCTGGACTACGAACTGGGTGATCCGGACTCCCAAGAGCATCTTGGTTTGTTTCTTGTTTGTTTGTCGCTTGGGGTTGGAGACGGTGCTCTCAGTTCAGAGCAGTTTATTCTAGGCAACAGTATTGTACGAAGCCGACGGAATGTTGTTACTCTACTCTCACTCACTACCCAGAACAGTGATCTGCTGCTCCTCGGGTGCAGAGGATTCCGGCACATTGTTTACAGGTGGCAAATACATCCAGCCACAACCCAACAACGGTCTACGAGGCACGCCCCAGATCTTAACCCAAACTGGCAATATCTTTTTGTCAATTTGAAATGTTGCATCTGGAACACTCCCTTCATTTGACATGAATTCGTATAAAACTTGTTGCGCTTTGGACCAGGATTTCTGATCTAGGTTCTAAGGTACTCTTCCAAAATATAAGGGATTTTGGTTAGATATAATGTATCATCATGTCCAGATTCATGGTATACATCCCATCCACTCAAAATCCCTCCTATTTTAGGACAGGGGAAGTACTCAACTGTAGAACATCTCCCTCAACGACGTGGGATGGTGGGAGAGGAAGCAATAGTGGCGGTCCTGGCTCACCAATAATCGGAGGATGGGGCAATTTTTTTTCTTTCAATGGAATGGAATGGCTACCCATTTGGCTACACATTTCCTGAGCTACTAAACAATGTGTTTTTCACAAAAAAAACTGTCCATAAATAAATTTATTTGAAAATTGATTTAAATATATTTTTAACCTTATAATAGTTAACTCATTCATCTACACTCTCAAATGGTTATCACAAGGTTATTCAGCACAAAAGAATGTACCCTAAAACGAGATGAGAACAACCAAGTGGAGTGGAGATGGTGATGATATTGGAAGAGAGAAGAGATGCCAGCTACGAAAGGCAAAGTGACAGGTCAGATAATCAGTCATAGCAACAGTGCAATCCACACTTTTAGAAAAAATGGGGGTGCATCTTCTCCAGCCTCCATCGCCTCAAGACAGGAGCAACGACAAGAGGCCAAAGGCTTTGGTTTCGAAGACCGTGGCAGGCAGGCAGGCCTCATCCAAGCTGTGCACCTCTCAACTGTTGGCATGTGAGTCTGCAGTACAAATCTGCTACGATCCCTACCCCTTCTTCTCTTCGCAGAATCGCAGTACAATCTTTTCCTATTTTAAAATGGCGCTTTGTGTAGATTTACAGCAGAGATGGAAATGGATTGGAGATGGACCTCCTCCAGATCCGGCCCATGGGCCATTTCGGGCATCGGCCCATTGGAAGGGCCTAAATGGGCTCTTGGTGTTCAGTTCTTCTCTTTTTGAGTGAACACCTTCCTCATCTAAGATGGCAACCGTGCCAAAAGGAACAGATGACAGAGAACAAAAGCATATACTAGTATGCTACTGCTTGCATTGCATTGTTCATATCTTCTACTGCTGCAACAAAAGATTTCAGATTCTATCCTGCTACTGTACTGCCATTCAACTTTCTGATCAGTAGGCATAACAAAAGAAGTATCAGATTCTATCCTGCTACTGTAGTAACCGTACTACCCTTCAACTGTCTGATCAGTTAGCATAATCTGATGCATAGACTGGAATATGTTGTTCCCTTATCTTTAAAGAGCTTGGTGATGTTGTTCTATTTAGATTGTTGAGAACTAGGATAGTGCACTGGTATATACATATTAGAAGTGTACCTGGATGAATCTATGTATGGTTCAGGATCTGGTTTAGCTCACTCCCTGCAGCTGCGGGGCTCCAATCTCGTTTCTTCTGATGAACAAAAGCTAGACCAGATTCTTCCATCCTCGGACACGCAGTTTCCAAGACATCCCTACAGAAAGATTGAAATTTAAGACAATTAATATGAAATATAAGGGCTCGATGCTTCTCTCACCCTCTCTTTTCCAACACATTTTCAGTCATATATATCTTATTCTCATAGCAGCTGCAAATTCCATAGATATGGCAAAGGAAGCTCTAATAGCACATCCAAGTGTATAATTGAAAACCAGGTTTACACAAGATGGGAAACAGATTACCGCAATGCTTTGGCGACTGTGGCATTTTGTGGATCCAACTTTAAGGCCCTGCGAAGCACATAAGAAGCACTGGCATAATCCTGTCACAATGCAAGCATTGTCAGGTGAAAATTGCAGGCAGTATAATCAGTAAAGCATCAAGAACTGAATCTTGAAGCTTTTTTTTTTTTTTGGCATGAATTGCAATGGATTCTGTCCACTTTCTATGAACATGGATGGTACATGATGGTCACCTGTAGCAAAGAGAAGGCCATTCCTTGACGGTAATAGCCTTTCGCCCAGTCCGGTTGCATCTTGCTGCAGATCTGAGCATCTGAGAGTGCCTCATCGCCTATGCCAAGGTTTAACCAGCAAGCACTCCTGTTTGAATATAACTTTGCGTCGGTGTTGTCGAACTTCATTGCCTATTATCATCAAACATTGTTACTGTTTCTGTAGGTCAGGGGGGGGGGGGGGGGGGGTTCAGGAGTCTGAACTCAAAAGGTCAAGCTAAACCAAGGGAGTTGAAAAAGGGTACGAATATACAATATGTGCTCCCCAGTGGCTTTGCTTCAGTTACTCACAAAGCAGTATTTTGCACCTTTTGAACTGAAAAAACATTTGCAACCAAACATGAGCATGAAAAATCGGGAATGAGCAAAAGTTGTTACCATGCTGTATAGCAGTATTGCAGCATCGTAGTCCTCGTTGTTGAAAGCGGAGTTGCCTTGTAGTTTGAGTTCATCCTTCCTTTTACATGATGCATTTCTTGCCTGTTCAGAAAACTGATTAAAGTTCAACAGTGATCGAATAGTCCCAAGATCCAACTGCTATGACAATGTGTTCAGCACCCAAGAGCTTGCAAAAATGCAAACTGATTCATGTGAAGCTAGTACTACATATCTAGTTAACAGAAATTTCACATACCCATTCCTTGTAAGCAGGATATTTTACATATCTGATGATCCCACCAACACTCCAATCTAGAAGAGTAGGTACTTGGTGGGTCAATGGCAATAGAACCTCAATGACTTCCCGTTCGGCATGGATTGCAGCAATTTCTATTGGTAACCTATCAAGCTGTTAAAGCATAAAAATACATTATATTTTTAAGAAAACATATCAGAAAACAAGATGATGAAACTGTAGGGAACAAACTTTGTGCACATGAGTTGACAAAAAGAACATAAGTATTGAGGGAAACAAGGGGGCTATATATATGCTCACTTCGTCTGGAATGTTTGGATCTGCCCCAGATTCCACCAAGCACTTGATGAATCCAATGGACCCGGTACGACTACATGCTAACAGCAGAGGAGTTGCTCCATTGAATCCAGCACCATTAACGTTAGCACCGGCCTAGTTCATGTGTTCAGCACAGTAGATTCTTTAGAAAGCACAGTAAATTCAGAATGATGCTTAAGGTATAAATGCCAGTAAACAGAATTGCAAGAGTAATGAAGTTACTGGTACAAGGAAGTAAAAAAGCATGGAGCTGGAGAAAAAAAAGAACTAAGATAATTAGCAGAAAATCTACCTGAATGAGCAACTTCATGCATTCCAATGATCCCCCCAAAAGTGAAGAAACCAACGGTGTGAAGACGATATTGGCAATCTTGTTGGGCTGCAAAATCCAAAAGAGATTTCAAACCAAAACTACCTGTTCTAATACGTCGTATTAGTAGTAACCAAACATCAACATTTGTCAGGATTGGAGCAATTAGCATTTTAGGGAACCTAAAATACAGTAAAAAACTGTCAGGATTGGAGCAATTAGCTCCCTAAAATACAGTCAAGAATCAGCATCACCGCGTCCGCGTACATCAGCGCCGTGGTTCAGCAAGACGCTGACGACGGCGGCGTGCCCCCGTGCAGCGGCGACATGCAGCGCCGTGCCGCGGGGGTTCGCCGCGCCCACGTCGGCTCCCCTGAGCAGCAGCAGCTTCGCCAGCTCGCGATCCCCTACAAGAACACGTGGAATTTGCAAGCACACGAGCACAATGAGACGCTTGGTGGTACAATGCATGGCGCACATGAACCGCGACGCGACGCGACGCGGGCGCGGCGTCGCACGTACGCACCGTTGTAGGCGGCCCAGTGGAGCGGGGTGTCGCCGCCGTTGGGGTCCGGCGTGGACGGGTCGGCGCCGCGGTCCAGGAGGTAGGCCGCCGTTGAGGTGTGCCCGAACGTGGCCGCCAGCAGCAGCGGCGTCTCACCTGCGTGCGCCGCGGCGTCGAACACGAAGCACGAAATCAGGCGCTCCGCGAGCATAGACGAGACGTGCGAGGAACGAGCGGCGGCCGCCGGCCGGGAGGGGGGCGCACCTGAGGCGGAGAGCGCGTCGACGGGGAGGCCGAGGCCCTCGAGCAGGAAGCGGCAGACGTGCGTGCGGCCGTTGGCCGCGGCCAGGTGCAGCGCCCCGCGGCCGCACCGCGATCGGACTCCGCCGGCACCCTCGCCGCCGCCAGGCGCCGCCGCGTCCACCTCCGCCGCCATCCCTAAAACGCAGCGCATGATCCATCAGGTTAGCCAGGAACGCGGCTGTGAGGCACGCACGCAGGGCAGCACGCACATACTAGCGAGGTGGTGGAGGTCGCCGAGGACGGCGGCGCGGAGGAGCGCGCCGGCGCAGCGGTAGTAGTAACATTGCCGCCGCCTCTCTTCCTCCCGCGCTTCGCCGCCGACGGCGACGCCGACGCCTTGGGTCACAACGAAAAGCACATGAAAAAACACGACGCGTCGCATTCATTTGGCGGGACAAATCACCCAACGGAGAGCGCAATCGTACAACGCGCACCTGGTGCGCCGGCGGCCGGCGCCGGAGGAGGAGGAGTCGCCGCCGACGAGGACGGGCAGAGCACGTTCATCTCCGACGAACTCTGACGAAAGAGGCAGGGGAGAAGGGAGCTTCCAGGAGAAGGAAAAAAAATGGCGGTTTCTGGGGAAATGTGCCCGTGCTTGCGTGCAGGGGGTACACACCGAGATCAGACGGCTGTGTTATACGTATACAATTTTTTAATCACATCATCTTTAATTTTAATTAAAATTTAAACTTTGCGCTAAACTCACCACAGCCTTAGCTTATCGTGTCATGATGAAAACGTCACGTCACATTTAATGGGAATGAGAAGGCCGAGGCCCACGATTGCAGTAGATGGGCTGAAAACTTTCCGGCCCATCCAAACTAGTAATTTCAGTTTCAGATAAATAAAATTAAAAAGAATTTGCCCCGTTCAGTAATCAGTCCTGGTTCCAGTCCAGATGTACCCGCATGGATTTTTCCTGCAGAATCGTAATCGTCCAATGTTTCAAATAATGAGGTGCAAAATTGATGGGATTGTATAAGTCAGGGATGCAATGATCACCTCTTCTTTGTAATGTGCTAATCTATTTCTGCATGCTCATCAGTCATCAGCGCGACACGTGTGCAAAAAGCAGGATAACAATACAGGTTCTCAATCACAGCAACAATGTACCGACGAATGCCATATATTGGACTGTACTACAAATTTGTCCATTGATGAGAAGGGCAAGACCAAGACACAACAGCTAGATCAATGAAGCTGTTGGTCTTAAAAAATTTTTAGGAAATACCAAGAACAATATGACTCCAGGAATCAAGGATGGGGCAGCAGTTCCATCCATACTAGTTCCATGTAGGAGTACTTTGCATTTACAGATGTAGCCATGTAGAAAGGAGGATATACAACTGAACAAGCACACTCAAAGAAAACGAACGGACGAATCTAGGCGAATTCTGAAGAAGAAAACGTACTTGCTCTCTTTACGCTTCCATTGGTGACATTCTCACCCGATACGAACGAGTACACGACAATGCAATTATGCAAACCGTTTTCTCTCTGGTCCGACAGCCCATGCCCAAGCCAGCACGGCGCCGAGCCGCCGACTCGCTGACGACGCGCCGTGGGGCGCCGGGCAGATTGGCAGCCGGCATGGCCATGGGCGACATGGCTTGCTTGCTAGGCTGGTGGACACCGAGGCAGCTGTGGCTGACGGGGGTGGATGCACTCTCAGTATCCGTCGACGTCGCCGACTCGCCGTGGGGTCAGGATTGTTCGCGGGGAACCAAGGGGCCGGCGCTGAGCACGCTGGCTTATGGCGCGCCGTGGCTCACCGCCTGGAGCGCGAGACAGGAGGCGGCGGCGGCGTTGTGATGTCGCCGCCGTACGTCGGGGTCAGGCGTGGACGGGCCGGCGGCGCGCTCCAGGAGGTAGGTAGGCCGGCCGCCGCGTCTCGCGGTGTGGCCGAACGTGGCCACCAGGAGCAGCGGCGTCTCACCTGCTTGCGCGCGCGCGGTGTCGACGTCGAGGACGGCAGCGCAGCCGTAGTAGACTAGTAGTGGTACGCTGCCGCCTCTCTTCCTCCCGCGGATCGACGGCGACGCGTCAGGCTCCTGACCTGGAAGACAAAGACGTAAGTACGCGTCAGGCGGGCACGCTCGCATATGCATTTGGCCGGACGAATTAACCAACGGAGAACGTAATGCAATGCACACACCTGGTGCGACGGGAGATGGCGCGGAGGAGGGAGGAGGCGTCGCGCTCGCGCCGACGAGTAGTACGGACAATCCACGTTCATCTCAATGTGCGATCCCCTTGCGGAGAATCCAAATGAAACGGAGGACAATTGCGGTTTTCTTTGGAGCTGTGCCTGTGCAATGCATCGGTGCAGGTGATCTGATTGCTTATCGTGTCCTGACTCATTATGGACACGCCAGGTCACATTGAGGACGTTTAGAAGGGCTCATTTGTGAGGACATACTACTACAATACGGAGTAGTATGTGGTAGAACCGTACAAGCATACTACTGCAACATCCAAACGGAGAACACATCTCCTACAGTAGAAGTAGTATGTGGTAGGGTACTTCCCTACAACATCCAAACGGAGAACACATCTCTCTTCTGAATTCTGTCGTCACATCTCCACTCCTATACGCTCAACTCAGTTCAATCAGTTGTCATATCTCTTCGCCTCAAGTTTCTGTGCCTTGGCACCGGACCTGTGTCACACATTAAGATAGTATTAATCTACTAGCATTACAGCATTGAGAAGAAGTAATGAAAGACAATCATTAACTGAGAAGAAGTGCATGCCAGTGTTGCAGCTCTATTACGGGAGAGCTTCATGCTGATTACGGATGGTCTGGTAGTGAATTTCAACATCCCTAAGCATCAATGGGTATGGTTCTGCAGCTGTTGCAGCAGAGACTAATTAAGCTCAACAACAATACCACATGCAAGAAATGCCCAAGCTTAGTCCTGCCACTAGTAGGAAAGTAAGTTACCAGCTATCCCCGAGGCTTGTAAAAGAATTTGAATGTAGTGGTCACGCTCAATCCGCATCATTGTCCTTTGAATTACTTCTACAAATAGCACTATACAATAACAGATACATGAGTCTAAAACCATATTATCTAAAAAATGAGTCTAAAACCATACTACATCAATACCAGGAGGGGATTCTAATCCCTCGAAGAGATTTTCCCTCATGTAATTTTTTTTCTCTCAAATTGACTTGAAATTTTGTGGAGTAGTGTGTATATATTTTTAAATGATGTTTGAACAAACGAGAGGATTTCCCCTCGAGAGTTTAAAACATTTTCCCTATCAATACCCAATAATAATAGTTGACTGAAAAATAGTAGTACCTCGAGTAATAATTTGTACATTGGGATTCACCATGGATCTAAGAGAGTAAATTTCAAACCCATTCCTCACTTGCAAAATCAGGTAAGAGACCTCGAACTGTGGAGAAAGACATCATAGTTAGTTAGCAGAAAAATAAAATATACTACCGAGTATTTTTATTGGTGAGATATCACCTGGGGCACCTGGGGCTCATGAGTGAGTACAGCTATAAAATCATCAGTTTCAGGGGTTCCTAGTGCATCTTCAAGTGGTATCATGCCTACACCAGTAACTATGTGCTAATCATAAGCTTGAAACCATACATCAGCATCCAAATAGATACTATTTCCATCTTAAAAATATAGGTACCTTTAAATTTTTTTTACAGAATTAAGAATAGAGGTAAAATTAAATGAGAATAAATGTGATTGGTTTAGATGAGTAAGTGAAGAAATTACATGAAGGATGGTTATTATTAGTTGAGACAAAAAAAAAGCATATTGAGAAGTAGCTATATTTTAGGACAAACTCTAAAATAATAAACTAAAAAAACAAATACCTCTTGTGGCTGATATGTGACGTGACGCTTCAACATCAGCATCTGGATGCTCAGACAATGGAAAGAAGTAGCCTACAATAGAAACCTCTATTATTTACAGGTTCATTAGATAACTATCAACAATTTATGAAATGTTCTTACCCATAATTGTTACTATGACAAGAAGTACGATCTCCACAACATTGAGGACAAACCCTACTCCAGAAGTGATCTGAATAATAGCATTATTAGTTAGTGTTAATTAAAATTATGCCCTTCACGGTTTTGAAATATACTACTAGTGTTCATATAATTGATATCATACCACCACAATAGGCCCAAAATTGGACCCACGCCACAATGTACGCCCAAGAAATGTATTGAATCCTATTTTGGCTACTGCATTATTGTATGAGCCAAAATGCCAAAAGAAAGATACAAAACGGTACTTTCACAGTTGTTTTGCATTTTGGTATATACAAAAAGAAAGGAAGAAAAAAAAATGTATCTTAGGCATACGGTGTGGTATGGATCCAATTTAGGCTTAGTTGTGCTGGCATGGTTCCTAATCATGTGAATAATAATGATATATTTTAAAACTATAAAAGTTATAATGTCATCAATCTAGTTAACCCTTTTATTTAACATAAATCCACTGCTGCTAGCTAGTGTGCTAGAAAGAATAGTTATAGGTTTGTACCAGAGAAGTAGTGTGCTCAGGATGATCATGAAAAGTTATGATGAAAGTCACCAAGTTCGTTATACAACTTAGAATAAGGTCAAATCCAGTAGCAACTTTCTGAGATCTTTTGGGAACACTCCCCTGTAAAGAGAAAAAGAAAAGGGATCGGAGAGAAAAATCATTATTTACTGATGCCAATGCAACGACGTACGACAGAACTTAATACGAAAAGTTAAACATACCAAAATATCATTCAGCAGAATATAGTGGCAAGACAGCAAACTAATTCCACCAAAACATCTGAATATAATCTTCACAACCTTCGATGGGTTTAAGTCCCAGTGCACAACAATGGATATGGCTGATAAGCATCCTATGAAAAAGGCTCCAAGAATATAACCCTGGAAAAATATAAAACATGAGGAAAATTACATGAAGTGGTTAACAAATAAAAGAATAAAAAGGAAACATACCTCTTTAGTGGCTCTTTTACAAGCACAGATACACATCAAGTAAGTGAATGTCGACATGCAAAGTAATGCATGCATCAGGATAAGAGCAAGGTTAAGATCCTTTTTGCTGGCCATTATTGAATACGTCAACCAAATTATGCTGTTAATTGATCCAGCCAACATGGCGGGGGCACCATACACTTCTATTGTCCTCTCAAAATTTCCTATGTAGACTTGGTAGAAATATGGTACTATAGATAAAGCCACAGGGACCACCGTGCCAATAGATGATGCGAGCTTGACAATGGTCTGGTAAAAAAAAAAACTAATATAAGGGAACAAAGCAACTAATATAAGAAAACAACTAATATATTCTTTTTCTGAAAATATCCCGATTTTCATTAGCAAAGCAATACACTTTATCCAACCGATAATATAAGGGATTATTGTGCTCTCTTCAAAGAGATTAAGGATGGAAAAAAGAAAAAGAAAAGATGGTTGTAGGTAGGAGCCTAGGAGGGTAGTTAAGAACAAGATAGAAAAATAAATAAATTAGAGTTGATTGATTGAACGACTAGTACATTAACACTATTTGTATTTGAAGATATTGGAAGATTGGAGGGGAGAAGGTATTTATATCCTCCAGAACATAAACAGCGGCTTCTTAACTGGGGTAACAACGAACAAGCCGAAACATTACAGCATTCTACCTGACAACACACCCCAAGTTGTTCACAACTTGTAACAAGTATTGTACCGGTATAATTTCACTCACACATGATCAATGCAGAATTCACAGAAACACAATTATGATTATCTAGACCGACCAACGGTAGCAAATCCAAAACACAATTGATCGGGTGTCCCAAAGACCCATCATAAGTAACAAGGAATTCTGTACTCCGCACGCACGATTTGCTACTTTGACCGAAATGTGTACACCAGATAAAACCGATCTGCTTAACTATCACATCAAGCAAATTAGAACTAGTAATAAATGTAGAAGTAATATAATTGCAAATTAAAATTTACTCCTAGTGTTGTGTCCTGTGTATCCACAAGGGACAACATGCACTTACTCCATCACAGCATCCTATCAGACAACACCCCAATTTGTTCGCAATAACTTGTATTAACAAAGTACCAGTAAAATTTCAATCACATTACTATTGAATATCGATCAATGCAGTATAATTTAACAATAAGCAGGCACACTATTATACTATGTACTTCGTATCTACTATATCGGGCTTTTACTTCATCACAGCATCCTATACCTAAGAACACCCTAATTTGTTCACAACCTGTATTAACAAGTAGCAGTAAAATTTTAGTAAAATTTCAATCACATACTGTTGATCAGTGCAGCATAATTTCACGATAAGCAAGAACACTATTGTAGTTATTTGGAGTATTATACCGACCAACCAGGAAGTCATATGCATACTACAAAGGTGCCTAGGCCGAAATCAACATACTCCGGCGAGCCGCAAGTCGCCGTACTGGCCAGTGGCCACCGCCTGACGCCTCCACACTGCTGCGGTCACCATTCTCCTCTCGGAGGCCGGCTTCCCCAACCCCGCCGTGCCGCGCTACTAGGTCTACCAAATCGCCGAATCGAAGTCGAGGCCCAAATGGCCAAATCCCAACATGGAGAGGGTGAGGTGAGCCGTGAGCGTGCGTACCTTCGGTGGCGACGCCGGTGAAGGACCGGGAGGTGGCGCCGTGGAGATGTGCCGATGAGGTAGCGGAAGCCCGTCGCAGAGCGTAGGCGACCTGCGGCTGCTGCTTGCGTGGGGGAAGTTGTGCAGCGCGGGCGCGGTCGCCATAGGCGTCGGGGAAGGAGCTCCCGGGGGCGGCAGATGCGGGCGCGGCATCGGCGTGGAGGGCGGCGGCGAGAAGCGCCACGGCGAGAAGCGCCACGGCGAGAAGCGCCATGGCCAGAAGAAGGCCGTGAGCTTGGTGGAGAAGCCGTAGCCCATCGCGCCTGCGTTGCGCCTCCCACCCTGCGATGGCCGTGGCGAAACAATTTAAACTACCATTTGGTGGGGATGGGAAAGGGAGGGGCTTGCAAGTTGCAATGCAAGAAATTAGTACTACTAGTAAGAGAGGGGAAATGAAAAAAAAAAAAATCCCGCGACTCCTGGCGGTGCTCGCTGTGAACGGCGTCGCGGCCCGCTGCAAGGCCCACGTACGATGGCCTGCCCGTCGGCGTACGCGTCGTGGTGACCACGCCACGCGCGGTCTTCATCAGCGCCAAGCGGATGGCGGCGGCGCGGCATGTGCGGGAAGGTGCCCGACCGCGTGTTGAACTCGACGCGCCGTGTGGCGGCCGGAAGCCGGCACCAGTGGACCGGGAGGAAGAGAGTCGGCGACACCATTACTAGCGCTGCGCCGCGGCGTTCCTCCGCGCCCGTTCGCGCTGCGGCCTCCTCGGGGCGCTGCACCTTGCCGGCCGCGGCAAACGGCCCCGCACGCACGAGTACACGACTACTGCCGCTTCCTGCTCGAGGGCCTCTGCCTCCCCGTCGAAGGCCGAAGGCGTCGACGCGCGCGGTTCACGCGGACGCGGCGCCGCGCGCCTGCCGGTGAGACCCCGCTGCTCCAGGCGAGTGGCGGCCACTCCCGGCCAGACCGCGACGGCGGGGCTATCTCCTGAAGTGGGGCGCCGCGCCGACCCGTCCATGCCGACGCCGGACGGCCGGACCCCTAAAGCGGCGAGAGCGACACCCCGCTCCATTGGTTCGCCCACAACGATGCGACGCCGCCCGCCGCCTCCTGTCTGTACAGCCCTGCGTCGCGCACTCGCGCTGGCGCGCTGCAGTTCATGGCACCAGCACCACCCCACCCCACCAAGCGTCTCTCATTGTGCTTGTGTGTTTGCAGGGGATCGCGAGCTGGCGAAGCTGCTGCTGCTCAGGGGGGAGCGCACGGCGAACGCCCGTGTCACGCCGCTCTGCGTCGCGCGCTGCAGTTCACGGCCGCAGCTCGCGACGCGACCGCGCGCCATGCATGTACGCTGCACGGGGAGCTCACGCTGACTACGGCGCCAATGGCCCAATACGATGTATACAGCGAGTTTCGGTTTGAAATCTCTTGGATTTAATTTGCAGCCAACAAGATTGCCAATTGTGTCTCACACCGTTGGTTTAGGATCTTTGGAATGCATGAAACTGCTCATTCAATTCAGATAAAATATTTTCAGCTAATTCCTTCAGTTCTTCTTGTCCGCTCCTTTTTACTCTTAATCTGTACCACTACCTTCATTGTTCTTGCAATTTTGTTTGCTGTCATTTAGACCTTAAAACATCGTGCATGATACTGAATTTACTGTGCTTTCTTTCAAAATAATTTACTGCGTTGAACACATCAATTTTACTGTGCTGAACACATGAACTACTCCGACTGGTGCTAATGTCAATGTGCTAAATTTAGTGGTGAACTTCTTTGAACTATTAGGTTGCCTATAATGTTGCCTTCATGTTTGGTGATACTGCTTTGAATGACCTGGTAAACGTTTTTCTTTTAACTCACTGGAGCACCGATCAATCGATCATCACCATGTTCTAACCTGCTTATTTCCAATTTAATCCGTATTGCAGCCTTCCAATTTAAGGAGAATAGGTCCTATTTGGTTCCATGGGCTAATTATTAGCCCCCAACTTTTAGTCCTGAATTAGCCCCTAAGGATCCAAACAGGTAGGTTAATTTAAGGCTAAAGTAAATTAGCCCCCTCAAAACATTAGCCTCTTTAGGGGGTGCTAATGGGGCTAATTTTCTGTGGGGACCATAAAAAAGCAGCCCCATTTCCCTCTCTCTCTCCACCTTTTAGCCCTGAATTTAAGAGTGGATTTTAAACTCGAGAGGATGTTTCCTCGTTATTTGCATATGTCACTCAAAAAGTTTTAAATGTCTTTTTTTTAAAAAAAGATGTATTAACATATGATATATTACAAATATGCAAGTTAAGATTCAACTTTTACAAGTTAAAAAAATATAAAACTACTAGTTAGTATATTTATAATCAAATTTATTTTTTTTGTTGTTGCATGTAAAAGTTATTGCCTTGTATATTTGTGGAGTCATCTATCACATGTTAATCTATCTTAGTTATTTTTTTTATAATTTTTAAGTGACATGTAAGCAATAGAAACGTAGCTTAATTCATCAATGCGAGATTATGTGATCGAGAGATGTACACAACCAGCACGGTGTCCGGTGGGGGGTTGGGGGGAGGGGGGAGGGGCGCCAATAGATCATCTCATGATTGAAGATTACATCGATGTATATAACCATATATAAATCCGTTCTAAACTCCAACATGATATAACTTTTTTTCTCGATGTGTTTCATGCGAAAACTTTTCTACATAGAAGTCGATATAAAAATCAAATAAATCCATTTTTCAAGTTTTTGCGTGTGCACTTATGATCATCATTGATACTCCAGTTCGAATGATTCATTCATCTATCATTCTTGTAGTAATACATGTAATCTCATTATCTAAGAAATATATCCATCTAATCTAATCACGTAAGGCGTACGTGCGCACAAGCCGTACCCAGATGGCGAGCACGTGGGCGATGATGACGAGGTAAACGCAATCCAAGGCAATGGCCACCCAGGTGACGCCAAAGCTGAGGCCAAGGCACGAAAGAAACACGAGGATGGTGGCGATCCCGATCCGCTTCACGCCGACGTCGAGGAGGTCCTTGAGCACGGCGTAGGGCGCGCGCTGCAGGAAGAGGTGCATGTGCATGCTCACCAGCATGAGCAGCGACATGTAGCCGCCCACAGCATGAGAGGCGTCAGCCTCCACAGGTCGCGGCGGACGCAGCTGGAGAAGGTTGTTGTTGGGACGTCCTCACGCGTGCTGCAGAATGAGTAGACTACCCCGCCGAAGCAGATGAAGGGAACGGATGGTGAGTAGACAGCCACAAACCACAACATGGCACGGGGTATGCCCCCCTTGGCGGTCATCTCGCCGACCGTCGGCGTCGGTGCAGGCACCGCCGTTCATGGGAGCAGTTTCAAACTCATAGTCCCGGCCGTGAGATCGATCGGTCGATCGATATTCTGGCATGCAGTGGTAGATCTATGATCTATGGCATCATGCAGTGGCACAGATTGTTACGGTATACATTCATGATGAGATCTATGATGCAGTTTTATTTGATCCAACTAATTTTTCCTATCCCGTTGGTTGGGCACTACCTATAAGGGATGCATCGCCTGTGTACACCGCGACGCGCGAGCGCGGCTGGGCCCTGGCCGTACGTGCGCAGCGCTCGGCCCCGCACCGCGTCCCTCGCCGCGCGCCGTGCTGGTCGATCGTGTGCGTCCAGTGCCCGACCACGTCCCGCGCCGACCTCAGCTCCTTGGTCCAGCGCGTAGGTTGCCGGCCAATAGCGTGGGAACGACCTCATAGTAACCTAATAGGGCATCATGGCCTCATATATTAACCCTAATACCTCTGGCCTAGGCTGGTGCTCAATGTGCTAATTTAATGGAGAACTTCTTTGAACTATATAGGTTGCCTAAAATATGTTGTTTTCATGATTGGTGATACTGCTTTAATTTGAATGACCTGGTAAACGTAAATGCCTCACGCCAGAGCACTATAACTCACTTGAGCACCGATCAATTGTTCATCACCATGTTCTGATCTGCATATTTCCAATTTAATCCCTATTTCAGCCTTCCAATTTAAGGATAATAGTTTCTCCAATTTGAAAGTGGATTTTAAACTCTTGAGAAAATATTCCCTCGTTATTTGCATGCCACTCAAATAGTTATGATTTTTTTTAAAAAAAAGGTTTGACAAGATGTATTAACATGTGATCTACAAATATCCAAGTTAAAATTCAGCTTTTATAAGTTAAAAAAAATATAAAACTACAGGTGGTTAATGTATATTCATTTTTTTTCTTCTGCAACATGTAGAAGATAAATTTTACCTTGCATATTTACGGAGTCACCTATCACATATTAATCTATATTGTTAAATTATTTTTAATCTTTATTAACTTTTTGAGTGACATGTAAACAATAAAGAGCATAGCTTAATTCGTCGCTATGCGGGACGTGGTCGAGATGCACACGCGGCCAGCATGGGGTGGTGGGGGGTGTGCACCGCGAACAATGTGTACGAGGCGGATCTACG
The DNA here is from genome assembly GCA_000338895.3 of Oryza meridionalis. Classification (NCBI taxonomy): domain Eukaryota; kingdom Viridiplantae; phylum Streptophyta; class Magnoliopsida; order Poales; family Poaceae; genus Oryza; species Oryza meridionalis. The sequence continues at coordinate 3,433,576 of CM002524.2, forward strand.
CATTAGAGCAAGTTTAATAGTATAGTCAACCACTGACTCCAAATCATATATACTCAATTTAATAGTCAATTCATACAATAGTTACATATAAATATATACTGCATTAGTAATATCTGGTCCCACTTGTTATACACACATTGTGTCTTGTAGTACATGATATAGCTGGCTACAAATCTGTAGCCCACTACTCATAGTCTACTATTGTACCTGCTCTTAGTCAGGGTTGGTTGATCGACCCAGCTATAATTCATGTCGCCCCACACCTCCATGACCTTTCTATCTCATATAGTAGCCACATGCCATTAAAATTGGGTATAACAAGGTGTGAACGTCCAGCGGATTAGTCCGTCTTTTCACAATGCACGCACGCCGTAAACTATAAATACGATATGTGTTGTGTTGATCAATTGCTCTTATCGAGTGAACATATCCGTTCTTCGCTATATCTATATTTTAAATATATGCATCCGCCAGGGCGCCGATAGACCATCACATGTTGAAGATTACATCGATGCAAGTATATAATCATATATAGGCACGATCGACCATCATTGATACTCCAGTTCGAATGATCCATCTAATTCTTGTAGTAACACACATCTAATCTCATTATCTAAGAAATATATCCATCTAATCTAATCACGGGAACCGTACGTGCGAACAAGCCGCGACCAGATGGCAAGTACGTGGGCGATGAGGACGACGAAAACGCAATCCAAGGCGATGGCCACCCTGGTGACGCCGAGGCTGGCAGCAAGGCACGCGAGGAACGCGAGCGGGATGCCGATCCGTGCCGCGCCGACGTCGAGGAGGTCCGTGAGCACGGCGTCGGGCGCGCGCGGCAGGAAGAGGCGCATGTGCATGCTCACCAGCGCGAGCAGCGACATGTAGGCCGCCCACAGCGTGAGAGTCGTCAGCCTCCACAGGTCGCGGCGGACGCAGCCGGAGAAGGTGGGGTACTGGAGCGCGGTGCACAACGCGTAGGCTGCCCCCGAGGTGGTGAAGATGGGAATAGATGGGAAGTAGACGGCCAGAAACCACAGCACGGCACGGTGTATGCCCGTCCTGGCGGTCGTCTCGCCGACCGTCGGCGTCGGTGCAGGCGCCGCCGTCCACGGGAGCACTTTCAAACTCATAGTTCCGTACGTGAGATCGGTCGATCGATATTAATATGGCAGTGGCGGAGTGTTACGCGCGGTAGATACCATATGTATAGGCATGCTGTTTTATTTGATCCAACTAGCTAATTCTTCCCGTCTGTTGGCATATGACGGTACGATTCAGTTTTAGTCAATGTATCGGAGAAGGATTTTCTACACCTAATGCTATAGCACCCATCATTTACATGCGACTCAAATAATTATAGAAAAAATAGAAAAAATTTAGTAATATCAATAGTGATGATATAAATCTACACACAAACATACAGGACTAAATTTGATTTACAACTAGAGAAATAATAATAATAAAATCAGACAGTAAATAGTACCCGTACAGTGTAGATAAAATTTGTTATTTGAATTTAGACTTGCATGTTTGTACGGTGTCTTATATTATCATACTCCATCTTACTAAATTTTATAAATTTTTTATATAAATTTTAAAATTACATGCATAGCACCTAGGTATAGAAAATACTTTCCTGCTACGTGTTCATATACAAGATTAATATATATTATGCCGGCATGGTGTCTAGCTCACGTGTATAAAGCCCGAAGAGATATTCCAGCCCATATATAGGAGAAACACTGCAACTCTACGACTTCGTGCAGATGCGCGTGGCCCGATCCTTGCCTTGATGCATGGCAGATTTGGCAGTGGCGCGGCTACCAGCGATTATGCGCCTTCCACGACCGGAGGCGCTGGCGCGCCTCGACGGCTTGCGGCGGGACGACCGCCGGTGGCGATCGACTCTTGATACATCGCTGACATATCCTGGCGGCCGCCAAGCGTCCAGTGCAGCCTACTTGAATAACTGATAGATCATCTCATGAATTGAAGAGGCAATCAATATTATACTGGACAAGGATTTTCTACAGCTATGTGCCGTGACATCAATCATTTGCCTGCGACTCAAATAGTTATAGAAAACTTTAAAAAAAAATTAGTAACATCGATTGTGATGATTAAGTCTATACACAAACATACAAGACTAAATTTGATCTACAACTAGAGAAACAAAAATAATAAAATCAGAGGTGAAGTGATAAATTTGATCTACAACTAGAGAAACAAAAATAATAAAATCAGAGGTGAAGTGAATAGTACCCGTACAACGCAAATAAAATTTGTTATCTTTGTTTCTTTATATGTCGATCGAATTTAGACTTGCATGTTTGTATAGTGTTTTATATTATCATAGTTCATTTTATCAAATTTTATAAATTTTTATATAACTATTTAAATTATGGGACTGTTTATTCCTCATTTAACAAAAAAAACCTTCCTAGTATCTTGCAAATTTCAGACTATTGGATTGCTTTGAGATTCGTGCAAAGTCCACAGAACCCTAACCAGCTAGTTTTCCTTTTTCCTCCCTGCCACCGCACAAGTCGCTTGAGCGCTCCCCTCCTCTCAGCATCGCACGCCTCCTGCACCACCGCCGCCGCCCCACCGTGTCGCCACCCGGCCTCGCCCGCTGGCTGAAAGGTATCAACTGTGCCGGTGAGGCCCCCCAGTCGGCCCCTTCCCCCTCCCTCTCCTCTCCTTTTCCTTAAGCCGGTGGTGGCGAGCTGTCTTTCCCGTTGCTGACGGCAGGGCGCCACCACCGGCTATCTCCTCCTAACACTCTTTCCGCTTTCCCCCGTCGCCTATACTGGCTCACCGCCTACTCCTGACCCCACGGCTTCGGCGGCGCCATCGCCGGTCTGCCGCCTCCCACGGCCATCCCTCTAAAGCCGGCGAACTTCCCCCTCTTCCTCCCACCCCTCCTACCCCCACCCCGAGACCTTTATTTGTCGGCCCTCCACCGGAGTTTGGGTTGTCGCCGGCGTCGGAGAAGCAACTGTAGCACGAATCGCGAAGCACATCCAGCTAGCGGTCTAAAATTTGCAAGATTTGAAGATTTGAGGTCGTATTTTCTATCGACAGAAGTATAGTGATTCCGTTAAATTATATGCATACACCTCACCTAGGTGTAGAAAATACTTTCTCATATTAGGCTAGCTATTTTTTTTTAGAACTTAGGCTAGCCATTACATCGACGCAAGTATATATGCAACTACGGTCGATAATCATAAAGTGATCGAATGAATAATGATTTATCTAATTATTGTAGTTATTATGATACTGTACATATCAATGTAATCTCATTGTCTAATCTAATCACCGGAATGCAAATACGTCCGAACAAGCCGCGACCAGATGGCAAGTACGCGGGCGATGAGGACGACGAAAACGCAATCCAAGGCGATGGCAAAGGTGAAGCCAGCGCCCGTGCCGACGCACGCAAGCCACGCGAGAGGGATGCCGACCCGCACCGTGCCGACGTCGAGGAGGTCCGTGAGCACGGCGTTGGGCGCGCGCGGCAGGAAGAGGCGCGTGTGCATGCTCACCAGCGCGAGCAGCGACATGTAGGCCGCGCACAGCAGGAGGGGCGTCAGCCTCCACAGGTCGCGGCGCCGGACGCAGCCGGAGAAGGTGTCGTCGGGCATGGCGCAGAAGCAGAACATGTAGGCTATCCCGCCGAAGCCGATGAAGGGGATGGATGGGTAGTAGAAGGCCACGAACCACAGCACGGCACGGTGTATGCCCGCCTTGGCGATCATCTCGCCGACCGTCGGCGTCGGTGCAGGCGCCGCCGTCCATGGGAGCAGTTTCAAACTCATACTTCCGTGAGATCGGTCTATCTATCGATATATTCTTTCTGGCAGTGGCGCAGAGTGTTGCGGTAGATGCCGTATATATAGGCATGATGCAGTTTAATTTGATCCGAAACTAATTTTTCCTATCCCGTCGGTTGCGCACTAGGGACCATGCAAGGCTAATATGCCGGCGTGGCGGCGCCTCCAGACACCACGTGCGGTGCTCGACGACGATCTCGTCGGCGACCTACTCGGAGATGGGCGTGCACGGTGGTGTGAGCCACGGCGCGCCGCGTCACCCGCCGCCGACGCCGACGCGCGCGGTGAGGTTGGGCCGGCTCGGCACGACGAAACGCACGGTCCAGACCGCCACGAGTAGGCCCATCATGATTCGGGCCGATTCCCCAAGTCACGGCCCGCTTTGGCACGAAGCTCGATGGGCCATGCCGTGACAGCCCAAGTCCCAGACGGGCCCGTCCGTACTCGCGACAAGGCTCGTGACGACGTCGCTGCTATGCGCGAGGAGGCCGTTGGTCCGTTCGAGTTTCAATTCTGACAGAAAAAAGGAAACCAAATCCAAACGAAATTGACACGATCAATCCTTCGTTCTACGATGCTCCCACATTGATTTTTCCTGCGGAATTGTACTTCTCAAAAGTTTCAAATAAGTAGGTGTAACTAATGAAAATATTGGATGTAGTGATCACCTCTTCCTTCTGTCCCTCCTGCATTCTCATCCTGATATGCTACACTGACTGACAATAAGCAAACACTAGGGCAGAAAGCAGGGCAAACAAGTTCAGTCAAAGCAACAATGTGGTTGAGAATGCCATATATTATTATATTGGACTGTACAGTTTTCTCCATTGAAAAGAGCAGGAGACAACAGCTGACTCAAAGAAGCTGCTGTCTGAAAAAAAATTACGAAATATCATCTAACCCTGAACAATATGGTTTCTAGGAATTTACGGTGAGCAGCAGCTCCATATAATTTGCATTTGCAGGATGCAGCAGGAGGGAAATTGTAACACTATATATGTTCTTGTTTGCTACACGCAGGTGTAACTCTGAGGAAACCATCTTTCCAGCAGAGATTGTTTTAGCCTCATAACCAGGGCGAATAAAGCATAGCAAGGGAAATGCATCACTGCTACCACCAAATACCTGTCATGGATACGATACAGTTCATCAAAAAATCAGTTTGTGGCACAAGAGGCTACAAGTTAAACAATGTGCGACGTATGCAAGAACCTAAAGCATTCACTATCAAGCTGTTTTTGCCAACATTTCGGTTCTGCGACCTTCTAATCTATTTATGGATCCCGCTCCCGCATACTCATATTTTAGGCATACATTGCGCTGAAATGTATCCCTCAAAGACAATCATGGACCAAAAACATTTCTTCTTTACGCTATAAAATAATGCATGAGTGCATCTACACCAATTATTATTTCAAGTGTTTGCCCTATATTAACAGTTAAAATTTCACCCAATGTTTAGATTCTACATAACAGTACTGCAGTAGCTGCAAGTGTAAGAAAGTTATTTAGCACAACAGATATATTTATTTCATCAAGTAGATCATACCATACAGGAGCTTTAGGAAATGCTAAGTCCAGAAATGGGTAAGGCCACCTGAATAAAATGAACCACATAAATGCATCAAGAAATTTTTACTTTAATTAGAAAACAGGGAAAAGGAGGGAAATGTAAATCAAATATTACCAAATCGATATGCTAGCATGGATGAGCCACTGAACATTAACAAAAGCGCCAGTCCACAGCAAGAAATATGCGATTCTAAACCACGGGAAACGCTGCGATCAGAACATGGTGATTATCAGTGCTCCCGTGAGTTCAAAAAAAGAAGAAGAAGATGAAGAAGTGATTAGTGCTCTGGTGGAGGCATTTACCAGGCTATTCATAGCAGTATCACCAATCATGAACACAACATTTATAGAGTGTGTCCCAATCAGCAACTGCAATATGCAAGCAGAAGCAATTATTATGAAATGCAACTAACAATACTGATAATAGACCCAACTTTCTTCAAAAGAATCACACAAATAACTAATGCAACTTTCAAAGCACACTTTTCATGTACATGTCATACAAACATATAGGATATTCCCATATGTTGAATATAGTCATAGACTAGCTAAATATTCAATAGAGTTGGAGCCTTACTATAATATAAACATATTCTGTTCTTGCAGATAGTTTTGCAACAGCAAACACAATAATGTAGTTCCATTTATGATATTTTCCATCAAACATAATAACCAAGAGAAATTGCTCCTTAAAAAGTTTGAATACTCACAAAATTCATATCATATTGATTGTAGGCAAGGAAAGGGTACAGGATAAACCAAAACACCAGATCTGTAATCATCACAGCACCTGCATTTGTCTGGATACAATAATACATGAGCTGAGAGTTGAAAAGCAAAATGCCGCGAAGTAATAGCATGCAAGAACAGAATAAATTTTCTTCCCTTTTGCTCAACCTCATAACATGTCTACAGTTCAGCAATTACAAGTGAACAAACTTTGTGCTTAATGTGAATTGACAACAGTTGGGTCATGATAACTAACCTGAAACATGATCTGGAACAGATAACCCCAAAATCCTGCAATTTCTTTGCCACCATGCATTTTACTGTAACAAGGATTTTTTATTGACTGATCATATACACTTTCCCCAGCTGGAGCAATGATATATGTGCCATGATCTGCACCAGATCTATTGTCGCCATTCTTGTATGAATACTGATAGCATCCATAAATTGAAAGCACCGAACCAAGCTAAAAACGAAAGTGTTAAGGAATCCATTAGTACATATCGAGAAGCAGGCCTTAAACAAACATATACAGTAGAATTTGCTCCATAAGAATCAATTGTTCCAGTTTTGCAGGCAGCATTATAGCACATGGAGCGACTGGGTCGCTGGTGCCGGTAATCATACGAGAACTGGATAACAGAAAGAATATAATAACAGTACACAATAATTCTCTACCAGCAAATCACATACCCCAAAATATAAGGTGACTAGCAAGAAGGTCCACCTGTGAAATGTACAAAACAGCCCAAATCAAACAATTTTCTGAAGATCATAGTTCAGTTAGAAATGTGCACATCTGCAAGGATGGTGAGTCATCTTTGAATTGTGATTACTGAAATTACTGCCTGGAATTAACATCAGGAAGGATGGTGATGGCTAGCTTACTGAGTGTAGTATAGGAAGACACTCCATCCATCGACGATGACATCAACCGCAAGCAGGGAGGCTAAAATGAAGAAAGACACGACGCGGAACGCCAGCAGCCAGCCAGGGTGGATCTGCTCAAGGCATGGTTTCCAGCAATCTTCAAGGTACACAACCCCGGATGTGGCCCGGGGCGGCCGCGCATCCTCACTGTCCTCGCCGCCATCGCCATTGCCGTCCTGTGAGCTCGGCCCCTCGTACTTCCAGATCAAGAAGCATGCCAGGACCATGCAGGAGTAGACCCAGACCGCGCAGAGCATGAACCTCCAATTGAGCCAGTACTCCGAAGCAGTGGTGTCGACGGCCATGGTTGATGATGGCATTGCTGCAGTGATGAGGCGTTTCTGCAGCCAGATTCATAATACAGGATATTACTACTCAACCATGCCTGTTCTTCTACTGCAAAATTAGATTCTTGCGCCAAGATAAAGAGAGGAATTATTCTTGCCGACGAAGGGAGAAATGATCAGTACTACGATTCCTATCATTTCCAGATACAGAAAAGAAAAAGAAAAAAAAATATCTACACTAGCCAGATGCTATATGTCCTGATACCCTGCAACCTGGAGCCCCCACGCTTGCAGATGGTAAAGATGCAATATTCCATTTCCATGATTCCACCCACACACAAAAAAAGAAACGAACAATACGAACACCAAGAAACACGCATCGGCGCAGATGAGGAGGGGAGGGAGGAAAACGAACCCAATCTCACCGGTGATTGGGTTCTTGTTCTTGACTTCTCCACTGCCTCTCCTTCTCCAACCTTCCTGCCGCCGCCGCCGCCGCCTCCCTCTCTCCGTCGATTCCTCTCCCTCTCACGACCTCGACGCCTCCATCATCTGTGGCACGCGCACATCAATCAAGAACGTAGGCGAGAAAATCATAAATGCCGGACAGGAACACGGAGGAGGAATCAATCAATCAATCACTCACTCGCTTCTGATTTGGGCGAGGCGAGACGACAGAGAGAGATCTCCAGAGTCAAGCCGCACGTTGACTCCTGCTCTCTCCGGAAGCCACGTGAATGAATCCCCTCCTCCTCCTCCTCCTCTCTCTCCTCCACCTCACTCACTCTCGACCACAAGGAACGAACAAACCGAGAAGAAGCCAACCATCCAATCTCCACACATCGCGGCTCAGCTCGGTTAATCTTGGAGCTCCATCCAGCCACGCGCGGGCGGGTGATCTGGAATCTGGAGACGTGGTGAGCCCAGGTGGATCCAGCGACGCCTCGCTCTCACTGACTCGGACAGCTTCGATTGATGGCTCTCACTCGTTTTTTGCTTGTACGGATTTGTCTTTGCGAGTAACCGATCCTTGTGGAAATCGTGGCCGCGTCCTCCTCTGCGTTAATCGTGGACGTCCACGTGTGAAATCGGACGGCTGAAACGGTGCCGTGACGTGGCGCTAAAAGAAATGGGAAATTCGAAATGTGGGGAGCACATAAATAGACTGCTTGTGTAGAAGGTAAAGATGCTATACGTGTAAGTCAAACGAACTTGCATATTAGAGGTTGTGTTCTTTGTGACCTATTTCTAACATCTACTCCCTCGTTTTTCACTTGTACGGTTTCTAAATAGCTAAACGCTTTGTTTTTTAATAAATAGTTTCTATAGAAATGTTGTATAAAAAAATCACATTAATCCAATTTTCAAGTTTATTTTAGCTAATGCTTAAATAATCATGTTATAATAGATCATTATGTTTTATGTAGAAAGTGGAGTTCATCCCATCCTCCACTTTTGAACGTAGCCTTACAATTACAAAACGGTCTATAGTATGGTGGGGTGTAATTATGTACAACACGCAATGACATGTAACTTTTTTAAAATATAAAGAAACTTAGTGAGTCTATGTGTGTTTCTTCCTAATAATGTTTAGATATAGTTGAGATTCTTCAAATATCTCCTCTTATGGTTGCTCCTCATTTTATTAAAAATCATCCTATTTAAGCCAACTCCAATCACAAAAAACCACTTCAACACAGAGTTATAAAATACATAGAAGAGACAAGAAATTTTACGGTGGCAAGAGTATCGTCTAAAAGGAGGACATGAGGAGTCGTTCAAGAAAGCTTTGCAGGTATACTTCAACAAGGTGTTATATGTTTTCTATGCATAATCGGGTGATTATTATTTAAATGTTCTCTATATAACTTTGTCTCGGTTCTTGGTTTCTTGCAATTCCTAATGACCATGAAAGAAACTCACCTGAAAATTGATAGCAAATCATTTATCGGATATGAAAGAAGCAATAGCATATGGATTTTAAAAACTATTGAATTCTGACTCCTAGATCTTTTTGTGAGTCATAACTACAATGAGTTCTTGTTGTCGTAGGAATTAATTGTAATTTCAAAAGCAATTTTTGTTTACAAAATGCTCAATATCTCTTATAATTTGAATTTTGAACATTAGATCTCGCTTATTATTATCCAATCTTGGCTATATCCGAAGGGGGGAACGAGCCCGAAGTTGCATATTTACAATCACAAAACAGTCTATGATGGGCGCAATAGTGTACAATACGCAAGGACATGTAACTTTTTTAAAAATACGAAAGAAACTTACTGAGTTAATGTATGTGTTTCTTTCTAATAATGTTTAGATATAGTTGAGATTCTTCAAATCTGTCCTCTTATGGCTGCTCCTCATTTTATTAAAAGTCATCCTATTTAAGCTGACTCCAATCACCACAAAACTGCTTCAACACCGAGTTATAAAATACATAGAAGAGACGACTGTCTAAAAGGAGCATAAGGAGCATAGGAGGAATCATTCAAGAAAGCTTTGCAGGTATACTTCAACAAGTGTTATATTTTTCCTATGCATAATCGAGTGATTATTATTTGAATGTTCTCTATATACCTTTGTCTCGGTTCTTGGTTTCTTGCAACTCTTAATCACCACGAAAGAAACTCGCCTGAAAATTGATAGCAGATCATTTGTCTCGATGTTAGGATATGAAAGTAGCAATAGCATATGAATTTTTAAACCTATTGAATTCTGAACCTTAGATCTTCTCATGAGTCATAACTACGTTGAGTTAACTTCTTGCAACTCCTAATCACCATGATAGAAACTCACCTGAAAATTGATAGCAGATCTTTCTTTATGATGGATGGTAGAAGGATGAGGTTAATGTGTGTTGATTTATTTAGGACTTTGTCTCCCTTTCATTATCTTCCGTCCCAGGACATGTGGGAGCTAAGTCAAAGATCTCGGTGTTGTCGTGAGTGGTAGATAAACAACGATTGCAGTTTGATTTAGGGATCAGTCCCAACCCTGCGAAGCTTAACAGGCAAATAAAACGATAGATACTTCCATGTATTGGGTGATGACCTTAATGAATCAAGTATTTAGGTGGCAGAGTTCTACGTAAGTGCTAAAATTCTTGAATACTTATTGCCCTGGCTTCCAAGTATTTCTTTCTTTTGCTATGGTGTTTGCAAATTACTATTTTAGGCAAGGATTGAGCAACACTTACTTGGTTTGTCTTGTGATGTGCGAGAAGGCACAGGTTCGATCCCTAGATCGGACTCACGTGCTACCTCAGCGGGATTTTCCCTCTTTCCCTAGGACCAATCCTTAGGATTAGTATCGAGCCTCCAATCTTTTCTTAGGAATTAGGCGTGTCCAAAGATCATGTACGAGTGTGCGTGAGCAAGTGACGATAGTCTCCTCTGACGTACATTATAGGGACGTGTCTATCAGACACGTGGGCTCTATCTATAAGGGACTCACGTCTCTCTGACTTTAGATCAGGGAACTGCTTTCGAGTAGTGACTTGAGTGTGGTGTATTTGTGGGTTTATCGTTGTTTGTACCCTTTAAAAGAACTCTTTTCAGGTATGCACCCATTACGAAGAAGTCCAAGAATAAAGGAACTAAATGAGAAAGTGCAAGTAAATAACGATCAAGTTCCTGCAACAAAACCAATTGTCTTGCAAGACTCCAACACAAGGAAGCGGAAGGAAAAGCTTCCCATTGGTCAGGTAAACATACTATCTACACCCCCATTTGATTTATTTATATATAGTCATTTGTACCTTTCCCTCTTGTTTGAATTATGTTTATGGAGTAGTAAACTATTGTTCCAAATGTGATATGCTTGCTTAAAGACACACAACATTTTCACAGGCTTACCATCTCTACTGTGACAGTTTTCCCCCAAACGGTAGCAATGGAAATGTGCCCTCTTACTCTAATAATGTGACGCACACACTTTTAGTATCGTAGATACACACAACTAGCACCCTTGTCTACGGTATATAAAGGTACTAGTTTGTGTATATACCATTTTTATCTACCGTATTAAAAATGTGGGTCCGCCACACCCAACATTGTGACTTCTGGGACCCATATTCAGCAGAAATGTCAAGCAAATTAAACCACTGAAACACGATTGGTAAATTATAATTAATTTTGTGCATTGCCAATAATCTGATACCGATAATTCTACTCTATTTTTTTGGCATTTGATAATTCTACTATTTGTAGGCAAGAGATAAAAATGCCCAAAGGACACCACCTCACCAGCTGAACCTGCAAAGCAGCAGACAAATGAACATTGGTGGATCAGCTTACATGAGCCATCTACTTGGCATAAATCCAACGCAAGTCCATGATCAATTTGGCTTCTCCTCTGCATCCTTTGGCCAGTCCAGTACCCTGCCTCAAAATCAAGCTACATATTCTGGAATTCTGCCAAGAGAGGGTCAGACTACTGCATACTTGTACTACCCATTTCTGTCATCATTCACCCCAGATGCATCAACTCCTTCAGGTTCAACTAGCAAACAAGGTGTGCTCTACTGCTCTTTAACCTCCATGTCCAATAATTTATATTTGATCTTTTTGTTAATGGAGACATAATTTCCAGTGAGATTTATTCGTTGCAATGATTTTTTTTTTACAGTACATCAAGTTGTTTTGCAACATCCGTTGCCCACTAATCTATGGTCCGATTTTCCGATTCCGAGAAAAAAGAAATTTGTGATAAGATATAGGATAAGTGATAGGTTATCTGATACTATCCATACCCGGTTCTGACTTTAAAGAAAAATGATACGGGAATACCATGATCCGATCGTACCTAACCCAATTTTGCCCTTGCGATTTTAATTAATAATTATTAGGAAGGATAACTATGGCTGGTGATACGTTAACCATTTCTAACTAATAGAAGAAGGAAATATGTTTTTTATTACATAAAACAGGTCACAAAAATCAACTATTAGGAGCACTATAAAAGAGATCATGTAAGTAATGTTTTGTTGGTTTCAACTGATTAATTAGGTACTCCTGTGGCCCATGACAACACCACAGAGCAGCTGAGGAAATTAACTGAGGCAAACACCATTGGTGGATCAAATCCAAGAACATCTAGCCACCTGCTAAATCATCACATATCCAGTGTAAGCTACTGAAAAATCCCCTAAAATTATACTCCTACTTCAGTTATTTTACAAAAAGAAAATATTCAAACTTTTTTACTAACCATTTGCTCATGACTCTTTCAGTTTTTCCCAGTGACTCCTCTTCCCAACACAAACCATGGCAGCTTGGCGCCACTGCAACCTCCAAGAAACGAGCAACCGCCATTGCCGCCCTACGTGAGCTCAGAGATCACCACCACCGGCAATCGCCCTGCCGAGAGCTTCTTCCAGCCGCCGCCGCCGCCGCCGCCGCGGCCTCTGGACACCGGCGCCGGCGACAACGACGACATGGCGGCGGTGGAGCGTGGGCCGCGGTGCGATCTCCAGACCGTTGATCTTCTCAGCCTGGTCGAGTCCGTGGGGACGCCGGAGTTTCTGGCCAACTCGGCGAGGGTGCTGGGATCGATGCACGAGCCTCGCCGTGGTGTCGCCGCCGCGGCGGCGAGCAGCGACGCTGTGGCGCCGCCTCCTGAACCGAGCTTGGTTCTTGGACTAGGAGACGGCAATGGCGACGGGAGAGAGAAGGCGTGGTCGTACTGGAACTCGTCCGCCATGGCGAGGACCATGGAGAGGAAGCGGAGGTCGGAGACGGCGACGGCGACGGCGAGCCAGGATCTGCCGGTGAAGACGAAGCTGGGCTTGGGAGAGGACGCCATGAAACGCCGTCCATGAAGCTGATGGATCCATCCATGGCGATCGTTGAGCTTGAGCAGCAGCAAAGCAACCCAAGGAGACAACAAGAGAATCTTTGGTTGTGCTGCAGCCTGCATGCAAGAACATTCTTTAATTTGGTTCTTTTAATCATTAAACTTTGCAGAAGTTAAAATTTTGGCCATGATTGCTTAAGGCATTGGCTTCTTCTTTTAATCTTTAAACGTTGCCGAAGTTAAAATTTTGTCTTCCCATGATTTGCTTCAGACATTAACTTCTCAGTGTGGCTGTGTGCATCCTTAGTTGGTGCAGGTGCCGGGAGTTTTATTTGTAACTGTTCGAAAATATTTGCTTCTTTGTTATGAAGAATGTTGGATTTTGTTTTATCATTGTGTGGCACAGCTATATTTCTAAGTTAGCATGTTCTCAGTTTCATCTCTGCTTCTAGACATGTTCATAACTCTACAAGATTCATGTGGTTATAGTACATGGCTTATTTTTTCTCTTCTTCTTTCATTGCCTGTGAATATATCATGAAAAATGTGCTCTTACACAGTGATTACAGAAACTCCGTAGGATCTGTTTTTATCGTCTTCCTTGTGCACGTGGCACATTTCTTCAGTTTTTCTAAAATGCTGCCACTGTGCCATATGCTCTTCCACAATGCCAGAGATCTGGGCCTGTCTATACATTTTTATTTTTCAGAATATTCTCCAAGATAACATCAATGGTACTCAATGGACGTACAAAGAATTGCCAGAGCAGCTGCTATATTAAGCTGTAAACAGGTTATCTATGGTACATGTTCAGTAGGACGAAATGATCATCCAGGAAACTAGAGCCTACTGACAGCAAGAGCATTGACATGTCAAAAATACATTGTGTTGAATTACATCTTCAGATTTCCATACCCCTTCTTGATCTTGCCTGTATAACAAGGGAAGAAACAACTAAAACCTATCACAAAGTTAAAACTGTATGATATTGCCACGCCGAACTTGTCAGTACTGTTTTTTCATTTCTTTCCATTGGCATAGGGGTACTCTGCAGGTGAGCTCCATAAGCCAAACAAGATGGAGATGTGAATGAATAGCAACAGCAGTGACGAATAGGCAGTGGACGGATAGATATTCCAGCAGAGCTCCACACCAAGAAATAAAATGATCCTGAGAGAACGAAGAGCGGTGATATAAGAGAATAAATCCAAGTGGTTTGCCAAAATGGTTCTGAATAGGCAAACTGAAGTGGAAAAGGACCGTGCAATAGTAGTGCGTTACCTCACAAATGTTGGAAAACGAATTTTCCACAAAAGGAAAGGCAGTGAATAGAAGTACCTGCAAACGTTAACAGAAAGAAGTGCATTTTCAGCATTCACATCAAAACATTAACAGAAATACCTGCTCTTTAAAACTTACAGTGAGGGTGAAAAAGAACTGAACTGAACTTACCAGGAATAAAATTGGTAATGCAATGATCGTGCGCACACAATGCCAATGAAATTTCCAACAAACATGACCGTTACAATATCTGGATGGAAATTGTGTTTATCTAATTAGTTCAGGAAAGGAATTGGAGAAATTCTTTTTTCGAGTTTTATGTTCCAACATACGTTCTTTATTAAGAGTTGACAGTTTGGGCTTGGCAAAAATTAACTGTCCAATTGATGTGGCATCTTTGAATCTGGAATGCAAGAAATGGAACAAGCCACCCTCATGCCTGTCAACATGAATACAACAATGTCAAGCAAATTTGTCCAACCAAATGGTTATAGTGAACCATTATAAAATGAAGCTAGCAGTAGTCCAATTATGCTGTCATCGACTAAATTAAACAAAAATGTAAATTTTCTGAAGATAGAAAATACTTGAACAAACACAGCATGAATTGACATGTTCAGATTGGGCCATCTAAACATATAAATGTAAATAAGGAGCACTGGTTAAAGGGCCCATAAAGCTAGCATTGGAGAGTTACAAGCTTTTCCATAAGAGCATAAATAGGGAGGCAAGCCTAGATCATACAATAATATCAATACAACTGATCACAGACAACCTGAATACTTACTTAAGCCACTTGTAGTGTGCAAAGACCAAAAGAGTAGTGAGGTGAAGAACCAACAATGCAACAGCTAGCTCTTTTGATACAAAGAACTTTTCAGGGACAAATTTAAAATTTACAGACCTGAAAAAGATTGAAGTATAGGAAAAATAAAATATGTATTGTGCCACATATTCATATAGAAAACCAGTCATAATGCTACTCTTAAAATGATTCAAATTTCAATATTAGAGAAAGATGGTATAAGCACCAGAAATGGATGAAGACACGCCCAAGATTGAATGCTCGTGAGATGTACTCAACTGGATGTGATAACAAGAATGGCATACCCAACAAAACCTATAGATAGGAAATGTGAAGCATTAGCATCAATAGTGTGATACTGCATATTCATCTAATCACTCCCTAGCTGACTAAAGTACCACAAACATTTTCATGTTTTCTTATATCACAGTTTCAAAACAACCACCACCACCTTTTAATGCAAAATGTCGACTATGCCATAGATACAATCTGGTGTAAAAATGATTCATTATCAATTTACATTGATCAGAAAATTTATTATAATCAAACTGCCTAAAATTCTATTACCCCTATAGCCCTAATAAGGGACAATTTAAGCCCTTGTAACACAGAGGCAGCACAGGTAGAGACACCATTTTGAAGGAACTGCCAAGCATAGTATGGCCTGAATAGTAATGCATGTCGCTAGGAAAGCCCTTAACAAGCAAAGCATTTTTAGAAGTCGGAATAATGATAATATGAGTTTGCAAAACACAATGAACCTGTAGTGCTGCAGCCCCTAATAAAGCAAAGAAGACTCCTTTGATGCTCATGGCCTGTACCAAAAAAAAAAAGTTAGGTTAGCTGTTGGCATCACAAGAAGATGCCAGTAACAAGCTAGAAGGGATTGTACCTTCAGCATCAGTAGTAATAACGATGGAGCAAAAAGAAGCACATTCATCTTAATGGAGACAGCTGCACTGGAGGAAGAGTGATTTCAGCAAGTTCTTAAGCAAATTGATAAGTATTAATGAAAATGATATCTTAAAGCAAATGGATGCAGTATCTTATTGTTGGTAATCACCTGAAAATTACTAGACCAAGGTACCACTTGTGATACATAATCAAAACCATGGCAGCATGGAGAAACGTCATAGCGAAACAATCGTTGAAAAGGCGGAGCACAAAGATGGAGTGAACCCTCTTTGACAAGCAAAGCAAACCTAAAGCCCACCATGGAAGCTGTCAAAATTATGGGTAAACAGGGAGGTTCAGAAATAACATTAGGCACACATCAGTCATGGAGATGTTTAATACAACCCAAAATAGTTTCGCGGTCTGATCGAATTGTCCTCTTTGAACTAACAAAGTGATCAGATGAGTATTGCTAAACCAGAGCAAACCAGGAGAGAACACAGGCATCCCTACCACTTCAGTCTTGACGTACATCAGCAGAACAAGGCTAAGGTTCACAATGTACAGGACACCGAACAAAATCTGCAACAACTTATCAAAATTTAGCACAGTAGAGCACATGAAGAAGGCGAGGAGCCAAGGAAAGAACAGAGCAGACAAGAAGACAATCGGCGACCTGCGCGGGGAAGACTTGGCCGGCGGTGAGAAGCTTGATGGCGGAGTAGACGTAGAGGAAGCCGGCCGGGTAGACGAGCGGCCCCGTGTCGCCCTCGATCTTGGTGTAATCCCTCTCCCCTTCCACAAACGCGTCCACCTTTACTCACCCAAATTAGTTTGCATCTATATCAGCAGCGACCAAAAATCAAAGCCGAGATTCGCCAATGATCTGAGCTGATGATACCTGAGCCATGTACGCGTCCCAGTCGATCTTGGTATCTGCAGAATCGAAGCAAGCAAGAAACCGAGAGGTGAGCTGCGATGGCTACGAGGAAAGCGGAGGAAAAAGATGCTGGTACGCACACGGGACGAAGGCGACGATGAGGGCGACGAGCGCCGCGTCGGCGAGCAGCAGGAACGCGGCGAAGTGGAGCGGCCTCCGGTCGGGCGGCGGCAACGGCGGCGACGACTCGCCGGCGGCGGCCGCGCCGTGCTTGCCCACCCGCGCCATGGCCGCCTCCCACAGCCAAGCTCCGGGCAACTCAAGGTAGATCCAACCAACCAAGAACTCGAGACGAAGACGACGACGAGGAGGAGGAGGAGCTCAACCGGCCCAACCTGAGAACCTCATGGGCCTCCGACCCGCAGCCCATCCGGCTGCAGGCCCAGCTTGGAGAATGGAGATGAATTGGACCCCAGGAATTTAACTATTTGCCATTTTTAGTCTTTTAGAGGTTTGCCAATTATCCAAATACCTCTCTTAGATTTGCTCTTAATAATTTATCATTGGAGAGAGGTAATTTCTTAACTATTTACTACTTTTATCTACGTGGCGTACCACCGTGCTATGCCAGCGCGAAAAGCAACGTGGACCCCACCCGTCAGCCCCTCTCATCTCCTTCTCTACCTCCGGTCGTCACCCACCTCCCGTCCGGCTCCCCGACCAATCTCGCCTCCGCCGCGCGCCATGGGCGTCACCACCAGAGCTCGAGGTAAGAGGAGGAAATTGCAGGGACACCAGACCCAGCCGTGTTGACCCCCGTTTTTATAACAGGAATCAATCGTGTAAACAGTACCATTTCCCTGGATCAAGTAGTCTGGTACACACGAGTTCATAGCTGAAGTAACCAATGCACATACACAAGTGTCTAATACGAATTATTACATCAGTAGCCCGCAGGCATAGTCTTAAGTCATCGGACCGGACGGTCCGGAATACATTCCAAAAACAGAAATAGGTAAGGCAGCGGAGTTAAGGCAGCGGCACGCCATTGCCACAGGCAACGACCGTAAATAAGACCTATTGAGCGCCTTCATCTTCATCACCCTCCTGGTAATAGGCATAGGGATCCTCCGAAGCTTCATCTCCGGCCTCTGATTAAGTTTATATTTGCAAGGGTGAGTACCAACCGTACTCAACAAGCCACCACAGCAACAATGCATATGATAAGGGTATTCAAGAAATGGCTATGGTTCTTTTGCACAAAGCAAGTTTTTGCAATTCTTTTCACAAGCCTAAGACTAGCATAGACTGATCAAATTTTAGTACCAGTGTTCATATTAAACAATGACGGTTCTGTCCACCATCCATTGTGATCCCAAGGATAGCTTCCCGCCATCGAGTCGTCATGGTTTTCTGAGGACGTCCACCTTCCCTCCTCTCAGGAAGTGGCTCCATCAGCATAGAAATCATCATGCAACATCCCATCCCACACAAGTTAAGAATTTAGAGTCTAGCCAAGTGTAATACATGTCCCGATGCTCAATAACCGCGGGCACGGCTATTCGAATAGATTGGGTTTACTCACACTGCAGTGGATGTACACTTTACCCGCACTCCGCGACTGCCCAACGCATGAGCCTCGTCCCAACACATGAGACACGTCACGGCAAAGCTTTTCGATAACCTTGCATTGGCAGTACCCGCTCCATGAACTTTACATCCTCATGCACTCTAGGCGTACACAGTTTCTAGCAGTGAGAGGAGTTCTGGCGCACCCGGGAAGGAAAGACTCACACAGGCATTAAGTTATAATTATGTCTAAATTCTCACATGGCAGTCCTACCGATGGCGACACCACTGTAGACACCCGCCTCGCGGTTCTACCAATGGCTGCCCCACCGTAGAGCCCCTGCCTCACACATCAAGAAACCACTATGCATGGATACTGCATCTGCTCAGCTATCTATTCCGCTAGGTCTATACCCATACGAGAAGTGCGGTTGTACGGGGGTCGTTTCATGCTTAACTTCATGGCTCGGTCCTTAATTGACCGGAGACGGTACTTGCCTTTTCCCGGATAACACCCAAATCCTCCGTCCGCCCCAGTCGAAAACAGTCGTTTAATTTCATTCCTCTTTTCATAAATCATGTCATCAACATCATGGCAATGTGGCACTCATGTTTCCACATGCCGCATCTCAATTACCTTCCCAAAGGCAATTGCCCAAGCATAGAGCATTTTGATAATTATGAGTATGCATGATTCTAGAATAGCGTTGCTAAGCAATTGTCATAGTTGACTAGGGACTCATACGTAAACATGGTTACGAAGGAATATGGGGTAAACAATAATCAAGGCATGGCATAATCACAAGTAGGATGTTTATCATTGCATGCAATTTTATTTGTAAACAAAACAATTTCGCAATTGGGATCAGCATGTTCAAAGAATAGTGATGACTTGCCTTGCTCAAAGTCCTGCGGGTCTTGACCTTCGCTTGGGTCAGCAGCTCCCTCGGGCTCTATAGTTACGTGCGAAAATGGATTTGAATTCGGTTAGAATTCAATAAACATCCAAGTAAATCCAAATGAAAAATCGAGTGCGAAAGTCGACATTAACTTTATTATTCGCGAACTACGGTAAACCTATTTTCGGTGTGAATTATTTAGGAGTATAATTATCTTGTCGTCCTAAGTTTTTTTAATATTCCCGAGTATTATATCCATGTAATAGGTTAGCAATTTTTATCGCGAGCTAAATATCGGACGAAATCCTAAAAACTATTATGCGATTTAATTTAGTCTATGACCAACCGATTAAGTATAATATACGTCTAAAATTCCTAGTGAATAAATCCGAACTTCTACCGTGAACCGATTACTTATAGAGATTATCCAAAACTATTCCGTAATAGTTTATAAAAATTCATCTAACTGTTTAGTCGCTAATTACATCTAAACTACTACCGCGAATTGATTTCTTTTAGAAATTACCAAGAATAATCTATAATTTATATTAAATTTTTGCAATCCTATGACGAAAAATTAATCTATAATTAAATTCTAATTATTTTAAATTTTCTAAACTTTCCTAATTTTTCCTCTAATTATACTTATTATTATTATTTATATTTATTTAATATTTATTTTATATTTTATATTTATTTTTATTACTATTATTATATTTATTATATATCCCCTTTTTTTTCTCTTTTCTCTCTTTTTCTTTTTCCCTTTTTCTTTTTCTCTCTTTTCCTCTCTCTTTCTTTCTTTTTTTTCTCTCTCTCTCTTTCTTTTTTTTCTCTCTCTCTTTCTTTTTCTCTGTCTCTCCCTCAGCCGACTCCCTCTTTTCCTCTCCCCCTCTCCCTCTCGGCTCTCTCTCTCCCTCACCCGAGCGGTGGCGGCGGCGGACGCGATGGGAAGGGAGGGCGGCTCACCGGCGGCGGCGTGGCGACGACGGTGGCGGCGGCGACGACGACGGCGATGGCGGCGCAAGGGCGGCGCGGCGCGGCGGCACCGAGGGCGGCGGCGCGGCAGCTCCCAGTGGCGGCGCGGCGGCGTAAGGGCGGCGGTACGGAGCTCACAGCGGCGATGGCTCGGTGGGGAGGGAAGAGGGGAGGAGGATGGAGATGGGGTGGGGAAGAACGGGGAGGAGGGGAGGGAATTTATAGGGGAGGGAGGGGGAAGAAGAGGGGAAGGGGGCGGCGGCTATGGCGATGGCGATGGGCGGCGCGCGGCGCGGCAGGCGGCGATGGCGACGGGCGGGCGACGCGGCGCGGGGCGCGAGGCGGCGACGCGACGAGCGAGCGGCGCGGTAGGTGGTGACGGGGCGCGTGGGGCTCGAGGCGGCGATGGGACGCGCGCGCGGCGACGGGACGGGCGGCGACGCGACGGGCGGCGATGCGACGGTGATGGCGACGATAGGACGGCGCGGCGCGGCGCGGTGCGGCGCTCGGCTTGGCTCGGCACGGGCTCGGCATGACGGCGATGGCGACGCGGCGGTGATGCGGGGGAACGACGCGCGGCGGCAGGCGGCGATGGGCCGCGTGATGGCGACGGGGCGGCGCGGGGCTCGAGGCGGTGCGGGGCGCGAGGGCGCGAGGGCGACGGCCGAGCAGCGACGGGACAGCGGCGCGGCGGCGAGCGGCGCGGCGGGCGCGCGGCGCGGCGCGGGGTAGGGTTAGGGCTAGAGGAACCGCGTCGAACACCTGGCGGGCAATGAACAGTGCCGTTTCCCAATTTTTCTATTTAATTTTTATTTTATTTTATTTTATTTTATTTTATTTTATTTTTATTTATTATGTAAATTTTGATTTTATAATTCCTAATATTTGCATATATAATTCCTACCCAATATTTGTGTTATTCCCACTAATATATAATTTATTTAAATCTTTATTTAGTGTTAATTCCATTCCATCGCATTTAAATTTAATTGATACGAATATGTTTGCGATAATATTGATGCAAATTGATTAATATTGTTCTTTATTCGAAATCTTCAAACTCTGAAATCGAAATTCAATGGAACGGCGAATAAAATCGGCATGATGCAATTTATTTTAAAAAGTTTTTGAAAATCCACATTTTTAGAGTCTTGATTTTGTCGGTCGAATTTTCAGGGTGTTACAACGCCACCATCGCCGTTGTGTGACGCCGACCAGATCAGCCTCCTCCCCGACGACGCCCTCTGCGAGATCGTCACCCGCCTCCCCACCAACGACATCACGTGCACGTAGATGCTCTCCTCCCGATGGCACTACCTCTGATGCTCCGCTCCGCTCAACCTCGACATGCACCACCTTGGACGGCTGGTTCGCCGCCCCCGCCCTCGACAACCTCCAGTTGCTCGATGGTGAGGCGATGGGCTGGGGTTGACGGCGAGGCGATGAGCTGGGGTCGACGGCGGGGGGCGGGGGGGGGCAGCACGGGGCCGGCGGGAGGTGGGCGACGACCAGAGGTAGAGAAGAAGGAGAGGAGAGGGGGGTGACGGGTGGGGTCCACGTTGCTTTCCACACTGGCATGGTACGTGGCACGCCACATAGGCAAAAGCGGCAAATAGTTAAGAAATTACTCTCTCCGGTAGTAAATTATTAAGTGCAAATCTAAAAGAAGTATTTGGATAATTGGCAAACCTAAAAGTGGCAAATAGTTAAATTCCCCACCCTAGTGCGCTAACTACCTCAGCGCCTCGTGGTCCTCGCGCCAATGCCATCGCTGTCTGTCATAGATGACATTGGCTCAGCCATTAATATGTGTTAAATAACTTTAATCAGTGATCCATCCCACTCGAGCAAATTACTCCACACTCCATTTCAGAATTTACGAAATGCTCTCTCCGTTTCGAAATACAATATAATCCAGAAACCAATAAATAACTATTAACACCTCGATCACCTCTGGTAAATAAGTGCATTCACCCAATGAGATCAATGACCTTGGAGGTGAAAGGTTAAAAAATAGATACAGAGGAGAGGAGATGTTAATTAATTTTATGCATGTTTGCATACACGTCTTACATTATATTATGAGAAGAAAAATAAGTGGTTGTGTCCTAAAATAGGATGGAGGGAGTATCAATCCTAAATGCTGAAATGGAGTATACGATTAAATTAGTCGATGAAGAATGTATTGGAGATGTACAGAGGCAATGCGATTGGGCCTGGTATTTTTCGAGAAATGGAAGAACTTTTTATATATTAATTTCTTTTAAAAAAAACTGTGTAGATATTTTTTTTTGGTTTTGATTTGCCAAGCTCCTAAACTGCTACTCATACCACATATCTTTCTTTTTTTACTTTTGTCAGGGTTATACCTAATAGTAGTTGACTAAATCTCGGCAGGACCCACCACATACCATGTCTTATATAGAAATAACCTTCGGATATAGGAAAAGTTCCGGATAAGGAAAGACAACCAGAGTTCTACATGGAAACGACAAGGACTACTCGGATTGTATCCATATTGGTTTCACTAGTTCTACTTGGACAAGGGGACACATATGGGTATAAATACAAGGCCCCCTAGAAGAAGAGGACACGCCCACCACAATCTACGGAACAATAGATCAAGATACAATATCAACATACAAGCCAACATACGCCAAGACAAGACGCCGGATATCGACTTCAGGGATAAGCATGGCTAGTCCTCTATGGTGTCTCTGGATATTGTCAGGAGAGACGAAAGCGCTATCTCTGATCTCGCTGGGCATGGATTCGAAGTGGAAGACCACCCTGTTGTCGACTACGAGTCAGAACTTCAAACCGCCATGTTGACAACAGTTAGATAGGCTACCCCAAATATTGTACTGGTGTGATTATGGTGAATAAAGAGCAACATCGGCTTCGACCAACAAGATGTAGGGTTATTACCTGACAATTCAGGGGCCCGAACCTATATAAAAATCATCGCCTCTGTCTCTTTTACCTCAGTCTCGCGTATATCCTAATACCAACGATCACCATACTATGCAAATACCGGAATCGCGACATCAAACGTCGACAACTTTACAATAGTTAATTTATTTGTTTATACCTTTAAATAGTACAGTGTTGTCGAACGACAACCACGTCACGTCGAAGGACGTGGTAACCGATTAGGTGTTTGGAATAGTAAAGCATTATATTAATAGGTAAAAATTTTTGGATCCCCCATTATATGGCCCTGGGGGGTTATTTATAATGCTAGTACAGGCTTATACCCTCTAGAGTTAGGTTGTTAAGGGGAATTTACATGGTTAGTTGGTTACCTTATGATAGTAATATTACAGTGGGTATACAGTGTCTTTTGCATCTATGGGCCCTAGGGCGGCCTTCCTGGGCCGGCCCGTCAGGTGGCAAAGGGCCTCCACGGGCCACCAGGCCTCTCAAGCCCTTAGCCGAAGGCATTCTCTACTTGGGGCGACGGCTTTCATGCTTCGCTTGATGGCCTTCGCCCTTGGTAGGCCTTCGGTCGATCGTTGAGCTTGGTGGCGAACCCATCGATCTCCGCCGCCAGGCTTCGCCCAATGCTTGACGGCGAACCCCTTAGTCTTCACCCTTTAGCTTCGCCCAATGGCTTTGCCCAAGGTACTTAGCCGATATTTTGGCAGCTTAGGTGGTTTCAGCAGGCTGGCCAAAGACCCTCGTGACATACCTCTAATATAAAGTAATCACAAAATCATTAAGTTATGCATTGAGAGAAAAGGAAGGCCATTATTCACTACTACTAATTTCTTCATCTTTTTTTTTCGCTCTCATCAGGGTCAGTTTCACAACAATTTCCATCAAAGTTTATCGCTTTTTTGTCCTTGGCAGCCACCACCACCCTGCACGATTCTTATTCTTATCTCACGGTTTCAATTGCTCACCTTTTTTACTTAGAAAGAAACATAAAGGCACTGCACTAAATACAAACAGTATGACTACAAGTAGTTGGGTTGATACGTACTCCGTATTAACAAGGCGTGTTATTGGTCATCAATGGCGTCTCATTCTGATGGTGACAGTAAGCACTACGAGTACGGAGTACTCCCTCCCATTTTAGTTTTTATGTTTTATGTTTGACCGTCTGTCTTATTAAAAAACTTATAATTTTTTTTAAAAAAATTAAGTGAAGCATAAAATACTATTTATGTTTTATCATCTAATAATAAAAATAATATTAATTATAAAAAGTTTTTAAATAAGATAATACTTAATTAGGCACTGAAATTCATGTTTAATATGGGACGGAGGGAGTAATCAGCATGGAGTACTGCATAGGCAGGTCTTCAAATCTGAGTGGCGTTCGTGCTCCCTCTTTGTGTTTGATTATTCGTTCCGGTGTGCGCGGAAGCGGGGGAGGAGGAGGGACGCATCTGTACCTGTACGGGATCCCGGCGAGATTCAACCTTGCAACCTCTTGTCCAGTTGTCCTTGTGCTCATGTGCTCGTACGACACGAAAATAGAATTCCCATACGTGTCTGTATAATATTACTCCTAGGGGAGAGAGGGTGCCACTGCCAACTGGTCACCTAGCCCAGAAACCCGGCAAGATGCAGCGCGCGGCGGCGGCCTCGCGCGCCACGGCATGGAGCACGGAACGGCACGGCGCCGCCCGCGTCACCGCCTCCGCCTCCTTCTCCGTCGCCGGTACGGCGCTGCCGCTCCGTGTTCGTGGCGGCGGCGGCCAGCTCCTGTCCCTGCCGCTGCTGTCGGGTGGCAGGGCGGTCACGGCGAGGGTGGCGGCGGCGGAGGCGCCGTTGCCGGC
Source organism: Oryza meridionalis (assembly GCA_000338895.3). NCBI lineage: Eukaryota > Viridiplantae > Streptophyta > Magnoliopsida > Poales > Poaceae > Oryza > Oryza meridionalis. Next base: position 3,458,825 of record CM002524.2, read on the forward strand.
GGACGACGCGGCGGCTGGGCGGGAGAGAGGCGCCGGCGGCGGCGCACTCGCGGAGACGGCGCAGCTGGGCGCCATGATCGTGGCGTGGTACCTCCTCAACATCTACTTCAACATCTACAACAAGCAGGTCTTCCTCCCCCCTCAAGAACCTTCTCCTTCCTCATCCTCGCCATCTCTTAACTCAATCAGCCATGGAAAATCTCAGGTGCTGCAGCCATTGCCGTTCCCCTACACCATCACCGCCTTCCAGCTCGCGTTCGGCTCCCTCGTCATCGTCCTCATGTGGGCGCTCAAGCTTCATCCCGCGCCCAGAATCTCCATTTCACAGGTGAGATGATTGGTTTCTTGCAACCAAAAAATGGAGAAAGAAACATGTGCAATGTGATTGTCCGCGATTGCTGAATTCTTCTGAATTTTTTGGTTCTCGCCGCAGCTGGCCAAGATCGCGCCGCTCGCCGCCGGGCACATGCTGGGCACGGTGTTCACCAACATGAGCCTGGGCAAGGTCGCCGTCTCCTTCACCCACACCATCAAGGCGTCCGAGCCCTTCTTCACCGTCCTCCTCTCCGCCTTCTTCCTCGGCGAGGTGGGTGACACAATTCGGTGGTTCTTGTCAATCGATTCAGAGATGAAATTGGTGCTCGATTCAAATTTGTGTTTGATTCGATTGCTTTTTGAATTACACAGACGCCTTCGCTGCTGGTGATGGGATCCCTCGTGCCGATCGTCGGTGGCGTCGCCTTGGCATCGTTGACTGAACTCTCTTTCAACTGGTAGAATCTGAATCTCTGACGAACACCATATATCTGAATGAATATATGAAACTGAATGATTGATTGGGGGGAATCTTCTCAATCTGATTTTGTGGGATCAGGATTGGGTTCTGGAGTGCTATGGCATCGAATCTTCTATACCAATCAAGAAATGTGCTCAGCAAGAAGCTTCTTGGCGGCGAAGAGGTGAATTTTGTTCCCAGTGATTAGTCTCTCGCTCGGTAATTCGGTTCCTAACAGAGATTATCTTTTAATGCAGGAAGCGTTGGATGACATAAACCTCTTCTCAATACTCACTATACTGTCATTTCTGCTGTCTTTGCCTCTGATGCTGTTCTCAGAAGGGATCAAGTTCACCCCAGGATACCTCCGGAGCACTGTGAGTGTTTGAAAAATTCAGATAAACAGACACTTGGATTTCACCATTCCCAAAACTATATGAACAAATGGAATGTTCTGTTTGGCTTGCAGGGCCTTAACCTCCAAGAGCTCTGTGTAAGAGCAGCACTAGCTGGCTTTTGCTTCCATGGCTACCAGAAGGTGAGGAAACAGTCACCTCTTCTTTGGCTCAAGAAAGATTTGTGCTTGATGATTCATGACCTGTAAACAAAGGGATCATTCTGTGTTCTTCCTTGAAATTGGCAGCTCTCCTACTTGATCCTGGCTAGAGTGTCACCTGTCACCCACTCTGTCGCCAACTGCGTCAAGCGTGTGGTCGTCATCGTGGCGTCTGTTCTCTTCTTCAGAACCCCAATTTCACCTGTCAATGCACTAGGTACTGTAACTCTGAAAAAAACTACTACTTCCTCCGTTTCATAATATAAGTCATTCTAGCATTTCCCACATTCATATTGATGTTAATGAATCTAGATAAATATATATGTCTAGATTCATTAATATTAATATGAATATGAAAAATGCTAAAATGACTTACAAGGGAGTAGCTGATTTTCTTCAGAACTTAACAGCAGCTGAAAGTTTTGCTGTTCTTGTGTTTAACTAATTTTTGTTTGGATTTTTTTTTTGTGCCAACCTGCAGGAACTGGTGTTGCATTAGGAGGAGTTTTCCTGTATTCCAGATTGAAGAGAACAAAACCAAAGAATGCCTGAGAAGCGAGGACACACGCTTAATTACAGTTCTCGCAGTTTTTGTTTTGATTTGGGATACATAGATTAGGCTTGTATATCGACGAAGAAAATGAGTTGGGTTCGGTTTTAGCACCGATTGTACTACACGACCTACAGTCTCATTTTTCACAAAATTGTAAGAAACATTGCTGAATATTCTCAGATCTCGTGAGAAATTCATTAGTGTCCAGGCGCAAAATCAATAAAGCTATCACTTGTGTACGCTTGAGACTTGAAACTACTTCCTCCGTTTCACAATGTGAGTCATTCTAGTATTTTCCATATTCATATTGATGTTAATGAATCTAAATAGATATATATGTCTAGATTTATTAACATCATCAATGTGAATGTGAAAAATGCTAGAATGACTTACATTGTGAAACGGAGGAATACACTTCGTTTCGAAGAGGAGTACTGACGGCAAATGGGGTAATACACATGGGCACCGCATGAACATTCAGAACATGAAAAATAGTTCAATGTAAACGACGCTGGGGTAAATAATCTACAAGTCATATAAGGATTAAGAGTGCATGCTTTCGTCCAAAATGCATGACTCAGATGGTTTGTTTCCACATGATCATAGCGGTAGCAGGTATAGATAGCAAGGAAGTCCGAGCCCCCAAGTCTGACAAACGACTAACACCAGACATACATTATCAAGTGCGCTACATCTGCACAGCAGAAGACCCACAGAGTCTTATCCTATGTTAGTTAAGTTCTGGGACACACTGTTTTGCTTCAGGGGGAGCACGCACGATAGTACAGTTTGGTAAGAGATCAGCTTCATCTACTCTGTTCGTCACCATCATGATGCTGTTTGCATCTTGCAGTTAGAACTTACCAGTTGGAGACACCAACAGCCTTGGACCCAGGATCTTCATGGTTGCGATTGCTTGGAGGACTCCTACTTCTATCACGAAAGGCAGCATTGTTTGTTCTGCTCTGATCGCTGCCTCGAGAAGAGCTATAGAACCTGCCATTTGCAGGAAGACGATCAATGAAGCTACATAAATTAAGTATGAAATCACATTGCTAATGGGATATAAACTACCTAAAAAAGAAATATTAGTTGTCATTGCCAACAGAAAGAAACAAAAGGAGCAGAAAGTTATGCCTCCCTCTTGTTTAGACAGTTGCTCATAGATAACATAGGTCATTCAGCTACCCAACTATTACCCAGGCCACTTAATAATACAGCAGTATCAGAGAATCTAAGCTCTTCTGATTAACTTCAAGAATTCAAGTGACGCAGTATGCATGGTAACAGGTGAAGGTTTAAGACAATGACGATTTGTTCTGCTTTTTTTTTTTTGTTGGGGATTTACTTCCTGCAGATTTCTATTGAAATCCTAGCCAAGCAGGTCCTTAAAGGTTCCAAATATGTATCTGTGTCAAATGAAATTCAGGCATACCTGGCATGAAAGCTGAGACCATCACCAGGTTGATCGTTGTTGCTGCTATTATAAGATGCCAAAATCGCCAAATCGGTCATTCACTCAAGGATTGGACACAAGACAAAAAAAAAAGTAACAGGTAGCAGACTTTCAACTAACCTGGCATGAAAGCTTGGATTGTCACTGGTTTGATTGTTGCTGCTGCTGTTATGGAAACTGTATAATGATGGCTTATCAGGTATGCATGTGCTTGAGATGACATGTAGTAGGATAGAGATTTGTTTTGTACCTGGTTTGGAAGCCAGAAGTATCACCAAACTGATTGCCACTGTTGCTGTTATGGAAGCTGCATAGATAATTCATCATGTAGGTGCTAATTAAGCTCAAAGGCAGGATTCAAATAGGAACTGATACATACCTACTATGAAAGCTAGAACCATTCGCAGACTGACTGCCATAGCCACTGTTATAGTTGTCAGTCGACCTTGAAGTATAGCCTGAATCATATCCTCGACCACCATAAGAGTCATCTGAAGATGCCCAGCGCCGTGACCTTCCACCATACCCTCCACGGGAGACCATATCTCTCAACTGTTGCGAAACAGACTGGTTTGCACCCTCCAAAATCTTCACGAGATCTGAAGCATACTTTGAGTCCTGATCACAGAAGAATGTATAGGCAACTCCAGTCGCTCCAGCCCGTCCTGTTCTCCCAATTCTATGGACGTAATCCTCAACACCTGTTGGGAAATCGTAGTTGACCACAACTCTGTAACAGGAATATGAGAGAATTGTCAGTGAATACCATTTGAAGAATTACAGGTCGTTAGTCGTTACAACATGCACAGGGACATCATCTTTATGCTATGGCCTACAATGAGATCTCAGCTCTACAAGTTGCAAAGAAATCCCAACCTGATATCCTTTATGTCCAAGCCTCGGGCAGCCACATCAGTAGCAACAAGAATAGGGCATCTGCCACTTCGAAATTCACTCAACACAGAATCCCTCTCGGTTTGTGATTTATCACCATGAATAGCAGAAGCACCATACTGCCGTGCTAGGTTTCGAGCCAGCTGATCACACATCCTCTTTGTGGAGCAAAATATTATGATTTTCGATCCAGGTTCCTGTGACCTTAGGATTTGATCAAGCCGCCTCGATTTCTCCGGAGGCGTGATAACATCCACATACTGCAACATATAACAATCTGGTTCAAAATAACGAAACAAAGTCTGATCAACAAAAAGAAAGCACCATTTTCATTACCTGAGTGATTGACTTATTGGCAACCAGTTGGTCAGTGTTCCCAATGTTAACTTGGACTGGATTGGACAGCAAATCTGAGGCTATTTTCCTCACCTCTTTTGGCCAAGTGGCAGTGAACATAAGAGTCTGTCGTTTGGGTTGTACTTGTTTCACAATTTTTCTTATTTGTGGCTCAAAACCCATATCAAGCATGCGGTCAGCCTCATCAAGAACAAGATAAGATACCTGATGTAGGCTCACTCTTCGCATTTCTAAAATGTCATTCAATCTTCCAGGAGTTGCAACCACAATGTCTGCACCGCGCTCTAGATCTCTTAGCTGAGGACCTTTAGGAGCACCTCCATATAAACACTTCAAATAAAAAGGTACAATTAGATGACATCAACTTTATAGGACACAAAAACGTATAACAGATGAGTAAAAGATAAGGAGGAACGTACAACAGACGATATTCTTGATGATCTCCCAAACTTTTTCGCTTCATCTTGGATTTGTGTTGCCAATTCCCTTGTTGGAGACAGCACTAATACCGTTGGACCATCCCTTGAATTATGTTGAAGGCGCTTAAGAAGGATAAACCCTGGAATGAGATAACCCAGTGTTTTTCCGGAACCTGTCTTCGCCACAGCTACAATATCACGATTCCTAAGAGCAATTGGCCATGATTGAGCTTGGATAGGAGTTGGTGCAGAGAATCCCGCCTGCTGTACCTACAGAAACACAGTCCATGACAGAAGTGAGTGAAATGTGAATACGACAGATGTATAACCATAAGCCTAAATCAGTAGATGTACTAATGAAAAAGGAGGCCGAGCTTTTGCATACGATTTTTGAGCTATAGAAAAACCAAATCCAATATCTTGCAGCCAGAGGTGAAAAATAACATATAAGAAAACTATTTCAATACACAGAAGGCTGGACAAGACAACAAACAGGTCAAACCTTGACATAGATTGTTGACTTGAAGAGCCTGCTGAGATGAACATCCAGCGTAGTTATCACATACGTAGTATGAACGCACAATGACCTCCTAATTTCTTTCGAGAAGGATACAAGAAAATGCATTAAATAGTCATGTAAATTGTGTGCACTTACCTCCCTTAGAATCTCTGGAGGGAAACCTGTGGACTGAAATGTCATGAATGGAGCTGGAGCCTCATTTCCCTAGTAAATGAAAGAAATGTATAACTGAGCAGCATAGTATGTAGCGCACAATAGTGATTTAAGAGATTGTAAAAGCAGTTGAACACATACGACAATAGTGATCTCGTGCTTAGCACGATATGCTTCTGGTGAGGTGCGGTCTCCACTGGCAGCCTCTGAAAATACATTCTGTGCAGGGTATACTCCAGCTGCAGAGCACGGCTGGAAAAATAGGAAAACATTTTATTTAATGCCATCTAGGAGTGAAACAAAACACTGCAAATTGTAATCACCCTTTAGGTATAACTGCATATTTGGTTCTTCACTGCATCATTACTCTACTACGCTACCGTACTACTCATTTTGTATTTATGGAAGAACGAACATTCTAAAACGCGTAAGTTGTAACACGTGTCACCTGCGAAGAAGGATTGCTCCTAGCCTTTTGCTCAGTGAAAGGCACGTTCTGCGCATGACTTCCTGCCGCTTCCGTGCGCCGCTGAAAAATAGAAGCATTAATACGACAAACCGTTGCATAAGCTACCCTATCCATTGCGAATACTGAAGGCAGTTAGTTACACAGGCCAAAAGAAAACCCTAACTTTCTGCTTCTAGTTACCGGCAATCCTATTCTAGACCATATGCCATGATGATTCAAACGCAGTACGGAGCATCGAAATTACTTGATGCAGCAATGCAGCATTAACAGGTGAACGATAGGAGAACAACGATAAGCACACCTCGAAATGATCATTCCTTGCCCTATCGTCAGCAGGAGCAGCATTCTGCGTGCGGCTCACTCCAGCTTGCGCCTGCGACTGAGGAACAACAAATCGATATAAGGAAATCTCCATGCTAACATTTATACCCAGGCAACTAGAGCAACGAGGACGAAATGAATCAAAAAAAAGGGGGGATCATCGATGGGCTACCTCAGCAGGATCGCTGTTCCTAGGCCTCTCCGGAGGCTGCTGCGCTGGGGAGGAGGGCGGCGGCGGCGCCGTGGGGCGGTCGTACTGCACGGCCTTGGTCTCCGGGTTCCAGAAGTAGAGGTACCCGGTGTTGCCGTCGATGAGCCCCCTCCACGGCTTGGGCAGCGTCGGATCTGGCGGCGCGTACCGCGGCCCCCTCGCCGCCGCCGTCGCCGCCTCCCCCGCCGCCGCCGACGACGCCATCTCCCAACCCAACCCTACCACACCCCAAAACCCCCAACCCCAAATCAGATCAAAAAAATTAAAAAAAAAACAAAAAACGCGACCACGCAATGCAATCGCGAGCAAACGAGCACCACCGAACCGATTAGCTCGAGATGCTCATCGGTAACGGGGGGATTGGGGAGGAGAGGACGCGAACCCTAGCGAATGCGGATTGCGGCGGGGGGAGCGGGGAGGGGACGCGAGGAGATGGAGTGAATGAATGGAGCCTTCGCTTTGTTTTGCTCTCTCCTTTTTTTTTTTTTTTGGCGTCCCGTGGTTAAGTAGGGCGCGATGGGGAAAAAATGGAAAAGGGAGAAGGGAGGGGAGGGAGGAGGCGGATGGGTCGATGAGAAGAGAAGAATGGGATTATTGCCAAGGGCCAGTTTGGTTTGGTGACATATCAAAATTTTTAGTAATGTTAAAGTTTAGGTAATTTTTGTTACTATCAAATTTGGATGGCCAAAATTTTTATTATCTAAGAGATGTGTTGTTAAAAATTTGGCACCAATCCAAACAACTAGAAACACTATTGAAAATTGCCAATGAATTCGTAAGGCACAATTTGGAACCAAATCAAGGGTCTATTTGGCACAGCTCCAGCTCCAGTTCCACCCTTCCTGGAGCTGGAGCTCAGCCAAATAGTTTCAGCTCCACCAAAACTGAGAGTGAAGCTGAGTGGAGCTCTCTCACAAAATGAACTAGAGTTGTGAAGCTGGGTTTAGGCAGCTCCACAACTCCACTCCAGACTCAACTCTTGAAGTTAAATTTAGGAGTTGTACCTGTACCAAACAGGCCCCAAACTAGCCCCAAATGCCCAAGTGCGGAGTTGAGAATGAAAAGAGGGGGAGGACGCGACATGTGGTGGTGGGGTGGGTGTGTAGCCGAGGAGGGCAAAAGGCCGCGCCCCGTGCCAACTTGGGGAATGGCAATCAAGTTTTCTTTTTTTTTTCTACTTCCGGCCCAGCCCACATCGCGATCAAGTTATTTTTTTAAAAAAAAAATTGCTTCATATGGTACTGAAAGTTCAGTCTTTACTGCTGGTAAAAAACATATGACACCGTAAAAATATAATAATTAGCTGGAGGAAACTATATATTAGGAATCCGATTCCCCAAAAAACAAGTGGTTATTGATCATCGGGTGAAACATTAAGTTATACATGGTGAAAAAAGACAGCAAATGAAACATTTAAAAAAATGTGAAAAACACGTTGAAAACACGCACGTGCACACTCACCTTTATGAATGCACAGCCTACCCCTATAAGTACCTCCGAGAGACTAGACCGTCATACTGTAATATTAACATAGTCAACACAAACGCTTCACTGTTAATGGGTATATCGCCTATCACAAAGAATAAATAACCATAAATACGAATACTCTGCCAAGTTATTGCAACAGTGTTTGAATCCATATAATTTTTACGTAGCATTAACTAAAGCATTGTACTCTGCTTTTGGACTTGACCTTGATACTGATGCATGTTTCCTGGCTATCCAAGAGACAAGATTAGGACCTAGAAATATAGCAAAATCTCCGGCTGATCGACGACCACCTAAGCAACCACGATCAATCTAAGCAACCAACCCAGCCTGCATCGGAAAAACCACTGACAAACAAGGATGACAGTCTTACTGATTTTAAGGTCCATTTTAGCAGTGTATTTGAGATATCTTAAAATTTTATTTACCACTACCTAATGCACTACTGTAGGTGCATGCAGAAACTGACTCACTTCCTTTGGGCCAAAATATACTTCCTCCATTTATTTTATAAGTTATTTTGATTTTTTTCTAATCAAACTTATTTAAATTTAACTAAGTTTATAGAAAAATATAGTAACATTTTCAAACAGGGAAGGTGATGGACCGCCTCCTGCCCCGATTCAGTCCTGATCACATTGGGATTTCGCTGTGTGCCACATGAGATGGACTTGGTGGATTTCTTTGTGCTCCAGCTTGGTGGTCTATGTAGAGGATATTTACACAGGAGTATGTATGCCGTGGTAGGATATGTTATAGACCATGAACCTAATTGCGGCCATGCTGATGATCTCATTCCGTAAAGTAAGCCGATCTGACTGCAAACTCTTATCGACAATGAGATGTTGAAAGCAGTCGCTCCTATCTATTTACCTGTAATGGTTTCTATCATAATGTTTAACTCAGCGCAAATAGCAACTCTTGTCTCCACCGGTGGTGTACAGGAAAATGCTTGATTTTGCAATAATCCTGTAGCAAGTTTAACTTGTACTCCGTAGCATGGTTCAGAGTTCAACTGCTAGAAAGCAACAACAATGTCAAAGTAGTATATACTTCTCTATCGACACACCACATTAATGTCCATGAGTTAGTGTTACAAATTTCTCTCTGGCTTTGCTTTCTTTGACAATTCGACAAAGCGTCTAAATCTCGACCTTTCTCACAACCACAACCTTGTATTAAGCAAGTACAACTGGCCTCCATTCAAAATCAAGTATGGCAGGCCGAACCCTCCAAGTTACCTCAAAGTTACCTCATCATCATCAAGCCTACAACTATGTTACTATTATTAAAAACATTTGTGCTAGTCATACAGCCCCTCTTGTTCCCAGATGTCCACAAGAAAATCAACCATCTCCTGCAAATTCATGATATAGTTATAAGCACTTGCCTCAAATGGGTAAATTTAACAGCAGTACATCTTACATGTAGAGGGATGGGCTGATGAAACGGCTTATTGGATCCAAGCAAACTCTCGTAGGCTGCATTCCAACTACAAGTAAATGTTTAGGTGAGCATGAAGCTTCAGGTTCAGCATGCATTATACTAAATTAAACACAGTAAGAAGCATTTAAATCCAACATCAATTTGAACAAAAGGAATGGTAGAAGAACAAGAGAGTATCCAGTTTATGTTTTGACTTTTAAGTGCGTGTTTTCAGAATCTTTTGTGAAAGATCAACAGCAGCTACCGAATTTGATGATATGTACTTATTATATTGTTTGTAAAAGGAATACCGGACTACACAGGAAAAAAAATCATACATTAAGGACAGGATGCAAAAACAATGTGATATAGAACTTCAGAATTCATAACACATAATTCATGTAGAAATAAATAAATTGCTGTTGCATGGGCACATGCACCATAATACATATGGGTTAGGATAGGAAAAGAATTGATAGAGTAAAATTTTCATAATCGAGTATCGTTTGAAAAGCCAGGAAAAAGTGAAAGAACCCAGCATAACAGAAATCACATTGATCAAAACAACCACCCCAGACTAATCTCAAACTTTGGAACAACAAACTCTAGTTTTCTATGGACTAGGTTGGATTCTGGAAAATATATATTGTCTAGCCCTTTTCTGCATATAAATAGGGAATCTCAAGTTCTTACCTCAATATTGGTTCGCGAATCTGTTTCGTCTCAGGTATTTGCCTTGTTTTCGCAGTCCAGTCCTTCCTAATCTCCTTCCAAAGAACAAGACCTGTAATAATATTTCAAACTGAGTGTGTTAACATGACAACTTGAACTTCTATATCTGTTTGTTGCTTAGCAAGAAAATCACTGTTCTGATGAGGCAATATGTTTATATTCAAATTCTCTGCAGATCAAATCTAGTACTCCCTCTGTTTACAAATACTTGGTTTTGACCAAGAGCATATGAACTTTTTACTGTTAAATTTTCAAGCAACCTCAAAATGAATAGGTTTATATGTAAGATATTACTACAGTACTTTGGATTATAAATCTAACAATACAACTTTGATGCTAAATACTTCTATTGTTTAGAAAATATTATTGGTCCAAGCCTGATAACTCGAAGTCAAAACCAACAGCTATTTTTTAAACAGAGGAAGTAGCAAAGTATACCAGATATTGTGCAAGATGGCGATGTGGACATGATGTTGCTGAATATGTATTAATTTTGATGAGAAACATAAAACAAACAGGACATAGTAAACCAAATACATTGATCATGATAGGCCAATAGGTACCCAATAAGTTCCAGAAATAGTGAGGTCATCTCAAGCCTTGGAAATTTTTAACACTTTACAGGCGAGCTAAGACCATGGATATCTATTTCAGGCGAAAGCACAAAACATAAGGATAATAGAGGCTGGTTGATTGAAAGGAAAATGTTTTACTCTATACACTTAAACAGGTTCCTTTGCTACATCTAAATTTCATTCCCACAACCAGGACATAAATAAATACCTAATTCTCCTAATATTGAAAGATGCCTAGTCAATGCCAATGGCAATGTGCACATGTAGCAAAACATTCCTTTTTAGCAAATATGACAACATAATATGAAAAAGGAATTACCATGATTGACAAATTCAGCAGGGCCCTGACTGCTCCCAACTCCTTGCTGATCAAGAGCCCATGACTGTTCGACCTCGATGGTGGTTGTGCTCCAGAGTTCATCCCCAATGGCGTAATTTTGATCCGGAGTAATTAAACTCTTTGAAAGTTGTCCTACATGTCTCACAGCCTTATCACAGCATCCAAAACAGCCTCTGCTCTGTTCGCAAGGAGTTTAACCATGTCGACAATTAGCATCAAACAAAAACAATCAATGCAAATCTGGAAAAACAAGAAACAACCCAGCTAGACCAACTGACAATGCCCCCTCCACTGCCACAAGTAGTAGGAGAAATCAAGCAAGATTCCATTAATTAACACATCTATCATACAATCCGTGAGACCACATATATACAAACAAAACAAGCAATCAACAATCGGTAAAAAGTCAATATGCCTACGACTTTAATTAACTCGCAATTCCCGCATAATTACGCCAATCTCCACAGTATGCAAGTATACGCAAGCAACAACGCAGTGGACTCAACTCGCTTAGGGCTCCTAGCCAAGAGAGGAAATTAAAAAAAAAAACTCAATCGAGATAGGGTAGGGGACTAGGGGGGACCGACCCGGAGCAGATGAAGAGGCAGGCGGAGGAGAGGAGCTTGGGGATGCTCCTCCAGTCCCACCCCTCCCCCAAGTCAACACCCCAGTCCCCGACCCTCGACGCCGATCCGCCCTCGCCTCCGCCACCGAGGGCCGCCATGGCGCGCGCCGCATCCACTCGCTGGCTCGATTTCGTAGCTACGAGGCGCCGCTCGCCATGGGGGGATCCCGACCGAGTCGAATCGAATCGAGTGGGGGGAATTGGGCGCGGGTGGTGGAAGCTGCGATTGATGGGGAAATTTGGGATAAGGGGAAGAGGAGGAAGATGGTGAGAGGGAGATGGCGGAGATTGCACGGATTTGACAGAGTGCGGTGCCTTTCCTCACCTCACTTCCCCTCCGTTTCTTTTCTTTCCTCTCGCTTTCCGCAATCCAACGACAGTTTAAGGTCTTTAAATGCACTGTGGGTCCCACCGTAGGACCAACCAACTACAGCGAGGCAGGTGACTCCAAGCGTCCAAACCCCACGATTACTATTTGGGCCAGGATCTTGGGGTCCCAAAAGAAGAGGAAAAATCCAAACGAAATATTTGCAAATAAAAATATTTTATTAAGGTATTCTTAGCAATCTAAAAACAATGGCTAAAAAAAACTCCGATAAAAAAAATCTAAAATCAACTTCAAATTTAAAGTTAAAATTTAAAATTTGACTAATAAATATAAACATAAGTGAATGATAAGGCTAAAAATGAGTTCATATATCCCTGAATTGATGGAAATTTGTAGGAATTCAATCCGAAGGAAAATTTCCTACCACAACTTTTTTAGATAGTGAAAATGGTGTAAAGGGAAGGGAAAACTTACTCCTTGTATTTTGGAGTATTTCTACTGGTAGCAAGTAAATTGCAAAGGATAGGTTAAATAGTATCTTACAGGATTTCTAGCAAGTAGTAGCACATAGGCTGCGTTCGGGAGTGAGTGGGTTTCAACCTCACTCCCTGAGACGCAAAACGAAGTAATAGATTAATATGATTTTTTTAAACGATCTTCGTATAGAAACTTTTTGTAAATAACATACCATTTAACAAATTGAAAAACGTGTACGCGGAAAATAAGAAGAAGATGATAGGCCAGGCAGTGCCGAACACAGCCTATAGTCTAGTCACCATGTTTACAAATTCCTATCACTATCAGAATACCCATGCACTTCTTCTATTTCTCTAATAAAAAAATTCCTATCAGAATTTCCATGCATTTCCTCTGTTTTTATTCATATATTGAGTCGTGTTCCAAACGAGTCCTAAACAATCACACCATCATAGTGAGAAACAAAGAAAGTCAAACACAGCATATGGGCTGGGAACTTGTCCTCTGAAGTCTGAATCAACGAAACGATAGATCCGTTTCCTGAAGAACGATGATAAACTGGTAATGCCACAAACTGCCATCAAGAATCAAGTTCAGATGAACACACGGTTAACCAGTATCAATAACGTTAAACAGTAGTGCAAAGTACAATCATGCCAATTACTTAGTAGTTCCCAACTTCCCATCTTACAAACGGCATCACAACTTCACAAGCATCATTGCATCCCCTATCTTCTTCCCAACTCAACCATGCACAGGTACTGCACTTATTACTTTATGATCACAACTGTAACAACTGCTATTCTGAAGAAATTCTGAACAACGGCCATACCACCCTCACCACCAGACTGAAGAAGTACAGAAAGCCTGACAGGAGAAGCCAGCAGATTGCAGTGTAGTGCTTCCTCCTCTATGAGGTGAGGATGGGGGGCATGTATTCCGACTTGGTGCCGAGGACGCGGGCCCGCGTGTCGGGGAAGTACTCCATCCCAGGCAGCTCAGTCACCACGCCATCGCTGGCGATGCCGATGGGGTAGCTGAGGAGGTGGCCAGGGAGGTCCTGCTGGAGGTCGTCGCTGGAGTACATGTCCCAGTACTTCTCAGCGATCCTGTTCACCTTCTGCACACACTCCAGGCTCTCGGGGCGCTGGAACACGTCATCCAGCATTCCCAGATGCTCGTACCACAGCGCCATCCGGAAGCCATGGATCTGGCCCCGGGCTGGTTGCCTGGTCGCCAGATGGTATGGCTGGTACCCGCCCATGGCGATCTCAGAGTCCCTAGCGCCATCCATCGACCTCTGGTTGATGTTCGCAGAACCGATGATGATGTACTCATCGTCAACTGAAAATGGAAGAAATGAACTTACTAGCTTGACCAATAAGTGCATATTTTTTATAGAAAAAAGAAACCGAATAAGGAGATGAAGTTACTAGCTTGACCAATAAGTGTATATTTTTTATAGAAAAAAGAAACCGAACAAGGTTATGAAGTTACTAGCTTGATCATTAGAGGATCTTGTTTATTTCTTCTGTTAAAAGGATTTTCATCTTTTTAGAACGACAGAATGCAACAGTAAAATTAGCTAAATAACCTACAATACAACATTCTTTCTTAAAAATAAAAACGGGTATTAAATAGAAACAGATTTAGGGAGCAGAAGACAACTCTGTCTAAAAAGATGTTACTTTGGGAGTAAAGGGAAGCATGACTTCAACTTAGAGCTTGACATATGCAATGCATATAAACTAATAAATAGACAAATGCAATACTTGGTAAAAAAAAAAACAAATGCTACATAAGAATGTAACTCATCTGGCATGCTTTAAATGAACAAAAATTGCATAGTGAATGCAAATATGTAATATAAAGCTCACTCGGTACCTATCATCATTTTGGTGTGGACATAGATCATGAACCTCCTAGCCTCCTGAGCTCGGCTGTAATCAGTGTCAGCTTCTGGTTGTTCTTCAGGCTGATATTCCCCAGCCTGCTTCACCTCACGGTTACCCAAGCAGAAGAAAGTGAGGTAGTCCTTGGGGTTCGCTTCAATTCCCTTGGCTTGGAGAGCCTCTGTAATGTCAGTGTACATCATCTCCATTGTTCTCCTTTGCCAGTCCAGGATTGCCTGAACAGATCCACTCTCTGGAACACCCTCAGGCCACATTGGCACCACAACATAAACAGTGAACCGTTCCCCGGCTTCAATCTTACTGACAACTTTCAGTGCAAGCTCCTTAGGAATCAAATGCAGGGCACCAATGTCTTCAGGCTTGATGCCCTCGGGTTTCCAGGCATAGGAACTTCCAAGGAAGTATTGGTTCTCTATATAGATGAAGTTCTTTGCCCTCCGGATGGCATGTATGTATGCATCCTGGATGCTCCTGTCAATGATTTGATCCTTTCCGCTTACAAGCCCAGCTTTTGCAGCCTCCTCAGGGGTATCAGGGAACCCAAAAGCAGCACCACCATCAATGGATCTAAATAGCTGAACATTCCATGTTTCTCTGTCCTCTGGAAACATAACAGGAGAAGGTGGAATAATAGTGTCAGACAGATCCCTGAGCTGCAGAAGGAGATCCTTACCACCCTGCTTTCTCCATCTCTGCTCGAAATTGTAAAGAACATCCCATGCGATTGGCCCTTCCAGCCGTGAGTGAATATCATGCCATGGTTCTCTAGGACCACCCTTTTTGATTGATGCATTGGCAAAGTTTGGCTGGTGGAAGTCATCATGATGGGTACTGTCGAGTGTCCTAAACAAAGAATGGTACTGAGTGTCATACCTTCCATCACAGAGATCAAGGCCACCAACAAAACTGACTATCCTCCTTTGTTGGGAGCCCTGGTTTGGCAACTCATGGTCAACAACTACTATCTTCTGATGGTGTGTAAACATAGTTGAGATCGACAGATCCTGAACAATGCTGCCTGAGTCATCAGGGTTGCGAGGGCATAGAACACAGTTCACATCAGAGCCATGGAAGTAATTTTCAGTTTCCTCATCATGTGTTGCCATCAAGCCATCCCTCTTCAGCAAACCAACTGAAGTCCTGTCATCCCACACAAGCATGAGGACCCGAACACCTTCACTGGCCTTCTTCTTGAGCAACTCCCCAAGGGTGACATCCCCTCCAGGTTTTGGACGATTGGAGTCCCTAACCAAGGTGATCTCAGTGTATACAGACCAGCCAGTGATGTAAATCAAATGTTGAGCATTGCTTATAGCATCAAAGATATCCTCCCAGCATCTGTGGGGTTCATAATTCTTGCCATCGGCAAGCGGAATCTTTGGAATGAAGTTGTCTGGGACATGAGCATCTTGGTACAAGGTAACTTTGCACCCTTGCCTCTGAGAGAAGAAGGTGTAAGGAACACCTGGATACTTGGTACTGCGGACACCCCTCGCCCAATTGCGATCCTTGGAAACATCGAAGTACTGAAGCTTCACATGGATCTTGCTCTCACCAACAGGCTCGCGGTTATTATCACAGATATCGAGCCATCTATCAATCTCCTCTCCATTGAGAAGCTCTTGGACAGGCAGGTAAGCCCTCCCAATATTCGTTGCCCCGATAGGGTTATCAATCTTGACAGTGAAGATCACATTGGATGCCATATGAGCACAGTAGATGTGGAACGACTCGTACCAGCGAGGGTTGATGGGCTCATTGGTTATCATCCTAGTTCGCCCTACACGAGCTTTCTCCAGATCAATGGTAGAATACACCTTGGTGGCGCCTTTGCCGACACCCACAGTGTCCTCAATCCCCTCCACAAACTGTTGACATGAGCTCACGTGTTAGATCAAGAACAACAAAGAAGAAGACATTGCATTTCAGGTGATACAAACACACATAGCATACAGCAATAGATTTGTAGTAGGTCAGTTAATAAATAAATAAAAACTCTATCAAATCAAGATTTTTGGTGACACAAGCACACATCACACAGAGAACTCTACATTTTTAGTAGGTCAGTTAATAAATAAAAATTCAGTTTTAGCTAATGAAGATTTTTGGTGACACAAGCACACATCACATCACACACAGCAAACTCTAGATTCAGAGAGGTACTTGGGTCAAACAAGAAATGGCCAGGCATAATAGACCAATCTTGATAGAAAGTATCTCCAATTCTTGTCTACTACCTCTTTATTTTTCCTAATAATCCAGAATTTCCAGATCGTTTCAGTGTATCTGACTGTACTGTACACTAGCAGATCAAAATCGGGCTCATGCAAATGCGCACACAAGAAAGGGACAAAAAAAAAAAAGCAAGAGCAAAGACGAGTAGATTAAGGAGAAGGGCCCGTACCTTGCGGATGAACTTGGGGGCGCTTCCGCTGGCGCGGTGCGGGTTGGAGAGCGACGCCGCCTCGAAGATGGTGGCGTGCAGCGTCCCATGGAGCAGCATCTGCGCCATGGCTGCTGATTTGGATTTGGCTCCCTCCTCGCCCTACCTGCGCCCCCCAACACACACAATCAGATCGAGCTAGAGGAAGGAAGACGAAGCAGCGACACTCCCAGCACAGAGTAGGGTTCTAGCGAAGCAAGCAAGCAAGCAGATCTGAGCGGAGAAGGAAGCAAGCAAGCAAGAAGCTCTAGTGCGCTTAGCCTAAGCACACTGGGCTTACCGGGTGGTGATCGGCGGAGGGAGGCGTCTTCTCCGGGAAGGAAGAGGAGGAGGATGGCGATGGCGAGAGCCGAGATGGGGAGAGTAGAAGAAGAAGTGGAGCAGATTGGATCGAGCGAGATTATAAAATTGCGGGAGAAGAGAGACTGTCCCGATCTGGATGCCGGCGATTTTTCTACTGAAACTTGCCCTGTGTGCGTGCGTGCACGTCGTTCCCGGTTTCCCACCACGCGTCGTCGTGGCCACGGATCTCGAGCCGGGAGGAGGAGGAGGAGAGGTTAAAAACGGGTAGAAGTATCTGTCCGTCGCGGTTACTCCATGACCGCGACGTCGCGGAGCCAGCGCGCGCGCGCTCCGCGTCGTCCGCGCGTCTAGAAGAGCGCGGGGGCGTCGTCGTCCCGAGGTCGGTCCAAGTGGCGGTGGGGGCTTGACTTCCTCGGATCGGTTCGCTGGCTTCGCGGGCGTCGAGAAGGGAGAACATGGGTGGAGTCAAGCGCGTGCGTGGGCGGTGGGCGGGCGCGCTGTGCCGACGTCGCCGGCGGCGTGGACTCCAGGTGTTCGACAAAATGTGCAGCCCCACGAAACTGGCTGATGCATAGCTTATCCGGTTGGGATCACCAAGGTGAGGCTCGCCACCTCACTCGCTGTCATTTTCGTACGTGCACTTGCGCTTCCATTTGAGTTATTGATGAATCGCGACGCGCCACCTAGTAGTTGTTTTGAGCTCGTTGGGACATCCATCTGCACGTTGCAGTTGCACTAGCTAGGGAATAAAGTTCAGCTCAGCATCAACCGTCGGTCACATGAACGTAACTGTCAAATTATGTCCGAGCCTGCATTACCAGCTGTCTTGGATATGCCTACTGAAAGAGTCAGAGGGTAAGAGATAAACATATTATACTACCTAGTTAGTCTACCTCCCCGCGAAAAAAAAAAAACCATATTATACTACCTCCAGCCATAAATATTTGACATTTAAAATCAAACTTTCTAAGTTGTAACCATTAGTTTTACTAGCAAAATGTCCGTGCATTGCAACGGGAAGCGTACATATCAGAAAAATATGCAATTAATTAAAATACAAATAAGTAGGTATGTGTATAATTAAATAAATTTACAAGTAAAGCAAGTGTGAGAAATAAGATAACATGGTTAAATTTATTTTTATTAAATTCTTCATGCTTAGTTACGCTCTTTGGAATTTTTAGAGCTTAATTGCTAATTTTAATAATACAAATATCATTTAATAATTATTTAATTGGAAAAAGAAAGAAAATCCTTCTTTTAGGTTTGCTTAGAAATAAACACAATCAATAACTTTAATTGTAAATGCTTCTAAAAAACGAAGCACTACAAATGAACTTATTCTCTTTTTTCAGCCCAGGGACCTTAAATAGACTTATTTCCGGTCCTTGCCGGTTGGCCCACAGTCTTTTGCGCGCACGCAGGCGCACTTCCCCTCCCCAGGCCGCAACCTGGGCTTGGACCGGAAAAGTGGCCTCACTCTCGATCCCTCTTAGGCCGATTTCGGCCTTGCCGTCCGATCTCTAGGGTTTTGATCGGACGGCCGAGCATTGATATCGGGGAAACAAAACCCCCTCCCTCTCCTATCCGAAACCCTAGCCCATTTCCTTTCCCTCCCATATCTCTCTTCACCGCCCTCCCCTCCGCGCCCCCGAGCGGTGGCAGCTGCGTCCCGCAAGCGGCGGCGACGACGACCGTCCTCCTGCGAGCGGCGGCGGCGGCGCCCCTCCTCCTGCGACTGACGGCGGCAGCGGCGCCCTCCCCCACCACCCGACGGCGGATCTAGCGGGAGAGGAGGTTGCGGCGGCCCGTCGGCGTCCCAGCAGCAGCGGCGCTCTCCCCTCCGCCGGATCCAGCAAGAGGGGAGCCGCTGGCGGCCAACCGTCCCTGCGGCGGCGGCGACCCCCTTCGATCTAATTTTTGGTTTTTGATTTGGATATATATGTGTACATGCTTCATGCTTTCTCCGATTTTATTTGTGTGATTGAACTCTGATTGTGATTTTTTTTTGGGGGGGGGGGGGTTGATTGGATTCTGATTGGGATTTTTTTTTGGGGGGGGGGGGGCGCGACGAACGAAAAATTCAATGCACGAACGAGGTAACGAACGGAAAAATACAGTTCTTTTAATTAGTTAAGATTAAGATATTAGAATAAGTCTATAAAATCTATTCCCACCATCACAAAATATAAGAACCTAGTACCAGATGAGACATTTCCTAGTACTATGAATCTAGACAGGTGTTCAGATTCGTATTACCAAGAAATGTTCCATCCAGTCCTAAGATTCTTATATTTTGAGACGGATAGAGTAATAAGTTTATAATATTATAATACTATTTTACGAGACAAATCTATATACACCCTTGATTTTGTTTTTAAACTAAGCATTTGTAGAGTATTGATGTTTGGAATTTAAAAGCCGGACAAAGTTGTGCGGTAAAGAGAAATAACCAGGGGTCTTCTGGCTAGCTCCACAAGGTGGTGGGCTAGACGGCCTGGGTTTGAAGTCTTACACCTCCTAATTATTTGGGGCCAATTGTATATTTGCCATTGGTTTGAACTGGTATCGTGGATTTGCCATTATAAAAAACATAATTGCATAGTTGCCACCAAAAATGGTTGGAACCTATAATACTTGCCATTGAACTGACAGATCAAACTAACACCGTGAGAAGGTGTGATCTCATAAAAATTAGGACAAGGATGCCCATGCCTCCCGCTACCGCTTCCTGTGCCTGCTGTTGCCGCTCTTGCCGCAACACGACCAGTCTGCTGCTGCTGTCGCGAGCTACTATGCTGTTGCCGATTGCCGCGAGCGCTCGTGCTGCTGCCGCTTCCGCGAGCTGCTGTTGCTGCCTTGTGCTGCTGCCGCTGCCAGCCTCCCCACTAGCTGCTGGCTGCTGCGCTGTCCTGAGCTGCTGCTGCTTGCCGCGCGTTGCCGCCGACGAAGTACCTACCGCTACCCTGTATCCAGGATCCAGGAGGGATACAGGGTTCTTGGAGTGAGAGGGAGGGGATCGGTTTTTATCCAGGAGAGAGGAGGCAGCGAGGGGATCCATTTTGGTCAAGGACAAAACTGTCTTATCATATTCCTTGTTTTATGAATTACTTTTGGTCTTTTAGTTGCACTATTTTAGATGGCAGTGTCAAACGGAAGCAACGGAAGCCAAGTTTGATGGCAAATTTGCAATTTGTGTATTTATAATGGCTATTCGGAATTAGGGGATGAAAGTAGTGGCATATTTGCAATTCTCCCAATTATTTGATATTAGGTCATTCCCTAATATTCGCGCTAAATATCTATGACCAAAGGGAGTACAAAGCATTATGATTGGGAATATTTGGGAACTGCTGTGCAGGTGTAACCGTGTATACACACTAGCAGTGTCATAGGTCCTTCCCTAATATTCGCACTAAATGTTAAATATCTATGACCAAAGAGAGTACAAAGCATTATGAGCGTCTTTTAGTTGTGCGCTAAATGTTAAATATCTATGACCAAAGGGAGTACAAAGCATTATGATTGGGAATATTTGAGAACTGCTGTGCAGGTGTAACCATGTATACACACCAGTAGTGCCATTGGTTGAATAAGATCAGGTTCAGGTCAGCTAGTTTTCCTCATCTATCTTCAAATTGATGCACCCGTCAGTGCTGTACGACAAACAACAACAACAACAAAAAAAAAAAATAGTGTTTTCTTATCTTTATATTGTACTCATCACTTAATGTTGCGAGTCTTAGGACGTTAATACCTTTTTCCTTATTGCTTCCGCAAGAAGCACGTGTGTAATTCATTGTGGTCTATGTGAAATGTTTTATATGTCTGTAGTGGCAGTCCAAACATATCAAGTCCACTTATGAACCTTTTTCGCCAAATGTTAGTCATGTTCTTCACGTGTTACAGGCTTACAGCACACATCTCTTTTGTGGTTCCCGTATTCTTCTCAAGCAAACACTGAAAACACTACACTATATGTCAGTAGGTCGCACATTTACAACACATTAGTTAATTTCGTGGATGAGGTTTAGTAATTCATTCTCTGAATGGATATATCTAAAAGCTGTTTTTTCTTAAGTTCAACTATCACATAGCTAAAAGTTCAGTTGCCTATCTTTCTGTAGAGACCGTTCTTCAACAATGAAACCTGTTTTTTTCTTTGAAGAATCTCGAAATATATTTTAAGCAGTATTGTCTTCCATGTTAGAAAGATTGGGTCAATAGCATGACCATCTTTCTGAAATTGGGGATAATTCAATGGCAAACCGAGTAAGATGTTAGCCATTTGGTACCAATGCTATCTGATAGACTGATAACTGCGAAGATTTGATGTAATCACGTAGACTACAATCTGCATAAAACGAAGCATGCTTATTTTGGAGAACTATGTTCATGCGTCCTTCTGCAATGGTATGGTGGAGCATGTGGCTTGGTTATGAGCAACATGGATATCTATCAGTGGAGGATTGAGTGGCTGCAGCCATCTTACATGGAGGAATTAACATTGAAAGCAACGCATGCGATTCATACATTAAGCCTCCCATTTTGACACTGTAATTCTTGTGTAATTTGACGATCAGATAAAATATAAAATTATGTGCAAATTGATATGCTAGCTGTAATCCACATATTTCAGTAGTGCATGATCCACTTGCTATTCCACTAAGACTGCGAAAACACTGAGCAATCGGGGGATAGCAGAAGTTGAGAGCCCCTATATAATGAACAATAAGGCCACAGGGTTGCCACAATTAGAGAAGTTCTTGTTAACTCCGATTGAGACCATGGCAATATCAGAAATGTCAGCTCTTTTCTTTCTATTTAGTGCTTTGCTAAGAAGTACTTTGGTCCACAGTCAAGGATTGCAGATAGGGTTTTATGATAATAATTGCCCTGATGCTGAGGACATAGTCAGGTCTACCGTCGAAAAGTATTACAACAATGATGCCACCATAGCCCCAGGCTTGCTCAGGCTACATTTCCATGACTGTTTTGTTCAAGT
This sequence comes from Oryza meridionalis, assembly GCA_000338895.3. Classification (NCBI taxonomy): domain Eukaryota; kingdom Viridiplantae; phylum Streptophyta; class Magnoliopsida; order Poales; family Poaceae; genus Oryza; species Oryza meridionalis. The sequence goes on from CM002524.2 coordinate 3,481,163, forward strand.
TAGTTTCCTTCCTCAATATAGCTACTATACTTCATAGTGTTAATCTCATAATCTGGATCTCATGTTTTTATGCTTGACATTTGTTTCTACCTGTTTTGTAGGGATGTGATGCGTCAGTTTTGATTTCAGGTGCATCCTCTGAGAGGACTGCTCCACAGAATTTTGGTATCAGGGGGTTTGAAGTGATAGATGATGCTAAGTCCCAGTTGGAAGCCGTGTGCCCCGGGGTGGTATCCTGTGCTGATATATTGGCTCTCGCTGCACGCGATGCCGTTGATCTGGTGAGAAACTCAGCTTCTGTGCAGAATTCCTGCTGAGAACTGTCGATTACCTTTTGATTAATTCAGACCTTAATAACTGAATTTCTCGTTTTGTACTTACTGCAAGACCGGTGGGCCAAGCTGGCCAGTACCACTGGGACGGAGAGATGGAAGAATTTCATCAGCTTCAGATGCCAAAGCCTTGCCGTCTCCTGCTGATCCTGTATCTGTTCAGAGGCAAAAATTTGCAGCTCAAGGCCTGACGGACCGTGAGCTCGTAACACTAGTTGGTAAATCTTCCTCCATTCTTGCTTAATCATGCCCGCACAATTATATTTATTAATCAGTGAACAATTTGTGTCTCATTTTGTCATGAGCCAAACTCAGCCCTCCGTTTGAAACAGATTATTAATCGGATGATTGTTGTGGATTATCTACTTGATTATGGTGATAAACGAAATATTTAAGAAATAAACTTAACATGTAACTTAGAATAAATAAATGGTCTAAGCCGTACAATAGAATAAACTTTATTTTAAGAAAACATAATTTTAGAGGCGTGGAGCCAATAATTCGATGAAGTAGGTTTACTCCACTGCTAGGGGCGGGCAGCTTTGGCTTGAACAGGCTTGTCTCCATAAACATACCTAAATCCTTTTTAAACTACCATGTATTTTTTTTTGAGAAAGCCAATATCCTATTATTTGAGCCTTAGGTTTAGAAAATTTCTGGCTCCGCCACTGATAATGCTAACCCTGTGTGTGGTTTACTGATCTCTGTAACTGAAGGTGCTCACACCATCGGGCAGACGGACTGCATCTTGTTCCGGTACCGGCTCTACAACTTCACGGCGACGGGGAACGCGGACCCGACGATCAGCCCGTCGGAGCTGCCGCAGCTGCGGGCGCTGTGCCCGCCCACCGGCGACGGCTCCCGGCGCGTGGCGCTGGACCTGGGCAGCCCGGGGGCGTTCGACGTGAGCTTCTTCAAGAACGTCAGGGACGGCGGCGCCGTGCTGGAGTCCGACCAGCGGCTGTGGGGCGACGCCGCGACGCAGGCCGCCGTGCAGAGCTTCGCCGGCAACGTCAGGGGGCTCTTCGGCCTCCGGTTCAGCTACGAGTTCCCCAAGGCCATGGTCAGGATGAGCAGCATCGCCGTCAAGACCGGCAGCCAGGGCGAGATCAGGAGGAAGTGCTCCAAGTTCAACTAGGTGCAGTAGCCCAGTCGACAGTGAATTTTGTGATCGATCGAGTCACCTGTCCTGAATGATCTTGATATATGTACACATGCTGTTCTTCTCCCAGTACTTCTGCATGCCAGGGCTTGAAGGCTTGCGTGCATGACGTGCATGTGTTCGAGAACCCTGTAATTGATTAGTGTGCACTGATGCAGTATTTTGGCTGGGGAAGTATGGTTGAGAATTTGAGATGCAGGTTTAACTGCATTTTTTTAAGACAATGAAATAACATCATGTGTTTGCTTCAAGAGAAGCTACAACCACCTATTATAAACATAATTAGCTCAACATAGAGTTGTTAAAAAAGTCTAGAAACTCCAACACAAAATAAGAAATACATCTTAGGTTGAACTGCATGGGTTTTTGTTTTTTTTGTACCTATGCCTTGATCATTTCGCTTATGCAGATGTTACCCGTACTGCTTATTAGCAATTAAAAAATAATTTATGAGTAAAACTTTTATATGTATGTCCTTAAATTTTATATAAAATAAACCATAATGAAAAAAAACCACGAAATCAACTTTGAAATTTAAATTTAATTTTTGATTTATAAGCACAAGCGAAACGATGGTCCGTTACTTTTACCATGAAGTATAGGATAGAGAGTAATCAGTGGCAGAGGCAGCATGGGGGCTGGGGGAAGGGGTCCTTAGACCTCCCTACCCCTAATAAACCATTAGAGCCTCCATTAAGATCCCCCTAAAATTTAATTCCATATATCTATTGCAAGTGGGCTAAAATAGATTTTGTCTGACATAGTTAGAAGACCCAAAAGGCTGTGGAGCCCTCACTACAATTTTATTCTGATTCTGCTGAGAGTAATACATGATAGGATGAGTTTATTATTTGTGTTAGTTGATGGAGGGGACAGATGGTTAATTGGCGAAAATGATAGCATTTGACACAAATGACAGGTCCCTGCCAGTCAGGTTGGATAACCCAATCACTCCATCAGTACTACTGGTGAATTGTGTTGTTGACTTGTTGGAAACATCGGAATAAAAGTTGTGAAACAGTGACATCACACAAGGGCATTTGGTCTAGTGGTATGATTCTCGCTTAGGGTGCGAGAGGTCCCGAGTTCAATTCTCGGAATGCCCCCGTAAATTCGTCATTTTTTTTAACCTTTTCCTATACGTCTCATTTCTTACCTTTACCATATACAGTGTCTTCAATTTTTTTTTGGTCTCGTTTCATATTTTACCTTTTCCCTATACAATTTCTTCCAATCCAAAAGGCATCTGTTGCATCATGCAAGTGTTTCGACTTGGAACCATTCGTTTTCGTGGATACGGACGCATATAATCAAATCCCATAACAATCAATCATGCTGTGCCTGTGCTTAACGAGGACAATGACGCTATTTATTACTCGTGGAACACGAACCACCACGAACCTGTTTTGCATTTGACAAATGCCACACACTCCGCGTTGCACTCTCAGTACTACGGACACATCACGTAGTAGGCCCCACTGTCGGCCACCCCACTCCCCGCCGTCCTCCTCCGATACTTAAAAACCGATGTCTTTTCTTTTCGAACATATCTAAGATTATACATAATTAAACAGGAAAAAAAATCCACCTCCCTTCATTTTTTTATTTTAATGACTCTTTTAAAGAAAAAAGAAATCTACATTACATAATTAAATAAAAAATTGTTATATATACGATCCAGACTATCCAACTCACGTACAACTGAATTTGATCAATGGTTGTAAACGGTTGCACTGCACATGAATATGTTCTTTTTTTTGATTGATCTATGGTTATATATCCCTAGTTTTATACGAATTGTATAACTGCACAGTACGTACAGCGATACTCTTATCTTTTTTAAAAAAAATGTTTCCTCTCCTCTCTATTTTTTTTTAAAAAAATCTGCTGCCCTTGCTGCTTGCGCTAATCTCCCCGCATCAAAGAAAAATTGATCTGACACTTGGCAGTTGAGCTTCTGATCCAGTAATCAGTACTGATCATCTCTCCGACTCACCACCACTTGTCCGGTCAACTCTCCAGTGACCTCGCCATCTCCTCAGCCATGGCTCGCCGTCGCCCACCACCGCAGCGCCACCACCACCTCGTCCTGCTCGCCCTCGCCGCCTTCTCCTGCCTCGCCTCCGGGACAGCGACGCCGACGCCGACGACTTCCTCCCAATCCCAGCAGCCTCAGCCAGCCGGCACGCTCCTCCAGCCCGCTCTCGCCGCGGACCTCGCGGCGCGGACGTGCTGGTACACGGTGCAGATCAAGACGAGCTGCGCGTCGCCGCGGCGCACGTCGGACGCGGTCAGCCTCGCGTTCGGGGACGCCTACCGCAACGAGGTCTACGCGGCGCGGCTGGCCGGCTCCTCCTCCTCGCCGCAGCCGTCGTCGTCGGCCGCGTTCGAGCGGTGCGCCACCGACACGTTCCGCGTGGGGGGCCCCTGCGGCTACGGCGTCTGCTACCTCTACCTCCGCCGCTCCGGCCGCGACGGCTGGACGCCGCAGTGGGTCAGGGTCTACGAGCCCACCTCCGACACCCCCTCCACCTTCTACTACGGCGACCCCCTCCCCAACGCCGTCTGGTACGGCTTCAACCGCTGCCCCCGCCTCGCCGCCTCCGCCGCGGCGCAGTGATGGTTTGCGACGTCGCCGGCGAGATGAGCATGATTCGACGACGAGCACGTAATTTACGGTTGGGTTAATGGTTGCGTGATGTGTTACGATGTAATGTATGATTCGGGTTGTGTGTGTTGTAAATTTGCAATAATCCAGAGATTTATCTTTTGAGTAATTAATAAGAACAGATCAGATTCTGATTCTGATCTGTATGTTTGTTAAAAGATACTACATTTTTGGTTTCAATTCTTTTGATTTCAGTGTGTTAAGCATAGTTTCATTTCGGTAAGGACTAAGGATTGCTGCTAAATCACGGCCAATGTTTTGCTCATCTTTCGATCAGCATCGAGATTTGTGCTTTAGTAAGCTCGTCGCGTTCCTCCGTAGTCAGGTCACCGGAAACGAGGAAGAATGATGACGACAATAGCTGGATCAACACCGAGATTAATGATTGGTACCTCTGAACTCCTCCCGGTTTAGGTGGATGAGTCTCCACTGCAGTACTGTCCTCTGACGTGGGTCATATGCCTGCTGGTGGATGTGGGGTTTACATGTCAGCCACTCAAAGTTAGACCGTTAGATGTGGGTCTCACATGTCAGTCGCTCAAAGTCAGAGGATAGTGCTGCAGAGAATTTGTTTCCGGATCAGATGACAATGCCAAAAGGATGAAACCTTAATGGGAGGGGATAACCTGGGTACAGGACTAGAGGAAATCGCTCTTATCCCTCAAAAAAGAAGTGAGCTTTTAGCTCATACCAAAAACAGCACTGTAAATCTTTTTGAAAGGTCTAGAAATGGCAAGTACATACAAAAATGGAGAAATGATTTCATTCTTTTAAATGCCTCAAATGCCAGTAAGATTAATTTATGATGAGGTTGGAGAGTATAAATGCCAGCAAGATTAGTGTATGCTTAGAATGGAAAGTAAATGCCAGGAAGATAGGTGTCTGCTGAGTAAATATGCTTTCTGGACTTGAGCAAAATACAGGCATCAAACATAGCAATACATCAGAGGGATCTTCACTGATTTCCTAAGATGCAGATTTGATATGTTGGCAGAATCATAGCAGTTAATGACACGGGTAATCCATAGTTGTTCTACAGGTGCCGGGTGTGTGTCTAGTGACCTTTGGATCGGCATTGAGATTCGTGCCGTAGCGAGCTCGCGGCTCCTACCTAGCGAATTATGGTTCAGGTCGCCGGAGACGAGGAGGAAGATGATGACAATGGGCCAGATCAGCATCAAGATTCATGCTTGGTAAGCTCTTCACACTCGCACTCCTCCCTAGCAAATTATGGTTCAAAGTCACCGGAGACGAGGAAGAAGATGGCGACAATACCGGAAGGAGGAAGCCTTATAATGGAAGGGGATATCCCAGGTACAGGACTAGAGAAAATCCCTCTTATTCCCCAAAAAAGAAGTGAGCTTTTAGCTCATTCAAATAGCACCGTGAATCTTTTGGAAATGTCTAGGAATGGCAGGTACGTTGCATACAAAAATGGTGAAATGATTTCGTTTTTGTAAATGCTCAAATCACAGGAGCGTATAAATGCCAGCAAGATTACTGTAATGCTGAGGTTGGAGCGTATAAATGCTAGCAAGATAAGTATGATGATATTGGAGCGTACAATGCTTTCTGGACTTGAGCAAAATACTGTCATCATACTTATAGCAACTACATTAAAGGGATTTTCACTGCTTTACTAAGATGCAGATTTGATATGTTGGCAGAATCATAGCAATTAATGACACCGGTAATTCAGTTGTTCCACAGGTGCTGGTCGTGTGTTTATATATGAACTAGAAGAACACTTCGTCTTATCATATTAGGCCTAACCCAGTGTTGAGTTCATCCAAAGCTTGCCTTCAGTAGAGTGAGGACTCAGGGTGTTGTCAATCAGATTTGCACCGTAAATCATGGTATATCTCATTCTATCTACTACTGTTTGTCAGTTTTAAGTTATCTGAAGATTTGCTATTTTCTTTTCAAAGGTTATCTGAAGATTTGTTACTGACATTCTTATGAACTATGTTTTCTTACCTGACAAAACTTTGGAATTGCAGAGGATTTGGGTTGAAGCAAAATATACCTTTGTGTTGTTGCTCGTGTTGACCCGTTCGTCTGAAGCACAGAAACGGCCGTTATACAACGTCTTGGATTTCAATGCCACTGGAGATGGAAACACAGATGATACAAAGGTAACAACATAAGCATAAACACCAAGATTCTGAACTTCAGAGATGGTTGCTTTTGCTAAATAGCAGTGCTTCTTGGATTTGTTACCTTTCCATGCATCTTCTCTGCTGAGAAGGCGTTCCTGGCGGCATGGGAAGAGACCTGCAACAATGAAGGCTGGCCGATCTTGATCATCCCTGGAGGAAGGACATTCTTGTTGAAACAAATTAAATTCAACGGTTCCTGCAAGTCACCAATAAAGATACAGGTAACCTACATATTTGGTGACTCTGAACTGGTCTGAGATATCATACCACATAAGAAGCTTCTTTTTAAGCCGGTACAAGAAGCTAATGTGGCATGAATTCTGAATTGACATTCTCCAGATGGATGGTAACATTGTGGCACCAAACTACATTTGGACATCAGAAGCAGACAACCTTATAACCTTCTACAGTGTCAATAACTTGACAATAGATGGAAATGGTCAGATTGATGGCAAAGGTGCCATCTGGTGGACTTGTTATACTGAAAAGGTAGACTTCAGCAAATAGCAGTAGCTTCTTCATGTATTCCCTGTAAGCAATCTGATGTATTCTTGTTTTGACAGAAATGCGTCTATCGGCCTGTTGTAAGTACACACAACACTTCCTTCAGTCAGTCTGAAACTAGTTATGTAGACACTGTTCTGTATGGTTACTCATGCATGTATCTATGTGTATCAGATCCTGGCCTTTGCTGCGTGTAACAATCTATCGGTGACGAATATACATCTGACGAACAGCGCAGACAAACACATGACTGTGTACAGGTGCAGCCAGGTACATGTGCACAATGTCACCATAGTTGCACCAGGCGACAGCCCCAATACAGACGGCATAACCATGGCAATTTCTGATCATGTGTACATCTCAAATTGCTCTATCCAAAGTGGTAAAAAAAATCCTTTCATAGAGATCACTGTGTATCATTTGCATATCATCAACACAAATCACTGAAATGAATTGATGATAGACTCAAATGTGTGTGAGTGCTGACACTGGACAAATGCAGGAGACGACTGCGTGTCGATGCTATCATACACCACTGATGTTAACATCACTGACATCACATGTGGGCCTGGCCACGGCATCAGGTACAATTTACAAATGCACAACCATGAATATGCATGCTTGTGCTAGCTAAGTACTCGTCAACTTCTTTTTAGCAACACATGGGACTAACTTCTGACCATATCTAGCGTGGGAAGCCTTGGACGATTCGAAACGGCACTGGTGGAACGAATTACAGTATCCAACTGTAACTTTATTGGAACAAAGAATGGTGTGAGGATCAAATCATGGCAGGTAAGAACTAAGCAACATCTATGCATCTTGCTCATATATGTCCCATGCATGAATTTTTACTGATGGTTGCATACATATCACCATGTACATATGCTCTCTTTAAATAGTAAACAGGAAATAGTAATTACCCCTAATATTTGAAGTTATTGGATGAAGGGTGGAATGGGTCAAGCAACGGGGTTCATTTTTGAAAACATCAACATGACTGCAGTCGAAAGTCCCATTATCATCGACCAGTTCTATTGTCCCCAAGGAAACTGTCCATTAAAGGTGAAATCTACTAAACACATGTCATGTTCATTATCCACTCAGTAAATTCATACTCTAGAAAACAGGATGAAATATGCCTAAATCTTGATATTCTTGTAGGATGGTGGTGTGGCCATAAGTGACGCAAGATTTATCAATATCCGTGGGACATCCTCCGAGCAAGAGGCCATCAAGATATTGTGCAGTCAAAGTGTGCATTGCCAAGGCATCTACCTCAGTAATATTAACCTCTCATGGGAAAATCATACCGCCCTAGCAAACGCCACTATTTTAAATGCAAACGGAACTGTTGAGGGATCAGTGGTACCAAAAGTTGTTTTTTCATAAACCTTGGCAGCTAATGCTCCACGCTGTTACCATCTTTAGACATACTGCTATGTACAGTTCTTCCTTGGATGATTGCCTTGTAAACCAAACTAAGTTTGATTACAAACTCCTACTATGTGATGTATTAACAAAGTATCGATGGGTTGCGATTGGCATTTCACAATATCTCACATGACTCTGACTCCGAGCGACCAAACACTGCGTACCGGTTGTCTGCAACATTGTCGTACGCGAAGTCCCTCAGGAACCTAACAATGTGGCACAATGAGTAGGCTTTAATTGCATCAGGTTACATGAACAAAGCATCTAGCTACTCAAATAAAAAACTAACAGCATCAGCTAGAATAATGATATTGTAAAATGGGTTAATAAATAGCACTTGACAAGCCATTTTGCGTGCAAGTTGAGGTGAGCGAGAGAGATAGTATACTTACAGAGGGACAAAGTTGAGGAAGGTGGCTAGCTGAGGAAAAGGCAGGTTGAGATACCCCATTATCCTCAGCACTGCTTCAGACTTGATGTAGGACCTGCACATCAAAAAATATTACTAAATTAGGATTATTACTAATTTTGATGTAGCACTTGAATTATTACTAATTTTGATCGATAACCGCTGATTTAAGTCCGATATAAGTGTTGGAGAGTGTGGTAGCTGCTTACCTGTCCTTCTCGACAAGAACCACACTCGAGATGTCATCAGGGGCTCTCCCTGACCTCTGAAGGAGCTTCCTCCCGGATTCGCTCTGCAACGGGATATACCTGATGCTTCTGTTTCATCGGAAATTAATCAACAGTGCGCATTAGCATTTCACTCTGTTGCAAAATTGCTCCTGATCATTTGCACAATTTCACAAGTCACAAACAAGGCCCAACCTGTTGGGGTCATGCTCCTGGACGAACCGGACGCCGCCGTTGCAGAGGTTGCACACACCTGCATCACACACACACACGCAGAGATCAGTACATGCTGCACCCATGAACCCATCTTGCTTGCAAATCAAATGGTTGCAAATTTACTAATTGCAAAATTGTTTGAGCATTGAGATGTAAGCGAGTAGTAATGGAAGCAAGCAAGGGAAGGAGGGAGTAAGCACCGTCGAAGAGCATGATGGGCCTTGTGTCGGAGGTCTGGAAGAACTCGGCGTCCGTGGCCGCCTTCACGGACTGCCCACCGCCGGTCGCCGCCGCCGCCGCAACCTGCAAGCTCGGCCGTGGCCGTGGCCCTCCCACTGCGGTTCGCAGCTGCTGCTGCTGCGGCGGCGGGCCGCGCCGGCGGTGGAGCGGCGGCGCGGAGAGCGGGCGGTAGCAGCAGGCGCTGGTCGTTGCCATCCTCGTCGCCTTCGCCTCAGCTCGGCTCTTCTCCTCGATCGAGTGATGCAGCCTGTAGCAGCTGGTGGTGGGATGCCCAGTTTAGTTTACCTTTCGCGAGTTCAGACTTCAGAGTTCAGTCTCGTCAGACACCTGGTGCACCTCGTGCTACGTGGCACATCCAAGCAGCTGATAAAATAAAAAAATTGACCAGGAAAAATCCAAGATTTTAACAAATTCTGACATCACCTGCTCTTGTTCTCTTCAAAAAAATGACTGGGACTGTAATACAAAATACACAAATTTTAACCAGAGGATGCGACTATCGCCCACAAGGTTGTAAGGAAGCAGGCACATCCAGGAAGCAAATCAAGGCCAAAGAAACAAATGGAGAGGCTGTCTCAATTGCAGACAGATTATCATTAGTCACTGGCAGCAACTGCATGTTTTAATATTTGACACACAAAGAAGCAACTGCATGTTCTCTTCCAAAATTTGTAATACACAAAGTTTCACCAAAGCAGCTGCTAATTTGGGCAGGAAAAATCCAAGGTTCTAACAAATCCTGACAACATACTTCATGTATTAACATTTGATATAGTACTTCTTTCGTCCAAAAATTATTTGAACAGCACAAATTTTCACCAGAGGAGCAGACTTGAGCATCACGAATGTTTCTGGGGGAAACAATGTTTGTAATTGTATCCAAACCATAGCATCATCAGATAATCACCCAAAAGGAAGCAGACAAATTCAGGAAGGAAATCAGGGCCAAAGAAACAAATTGAGAAGCTGTCTCAACTCAATTGCAAACAGATTATCATCAGTCACTGAGTTTACACACACTGCCATAAAAGAAAAACACAACTTAAACAAGAAGGCATGCCATCTCTAAAGCACGCAGTATTAAACAACAGGAACAAAGCACACAACAAAGGTCATCGCTCCTAGTCCTTATCAGGCCTGCTCCTCAGCTTCCGCAGCTTCCCTCTCTTCCGCTGCGGCAGCCATCAGCTCATCAAATTTCTCGCTCTTTTCTAACACTATCTCAATCTGTAGGAAACAAAGCTCTCAATCAGTTCAGGTTTAGAAAAAGAAAGAAAGAAAGCTCATGTTAAGAACAGGCTTTTTTTTTTAACAAGAGAGAAATAAGTGGCTTTGGCAACTAAAGCCTGACCTTAGCCTTTTGGAGCGGGCGAACTCTCGATTCATCGTTTATTTCCACCGTAGATGTTCTAATCTCTACACAAGCGAAGGTGAAAATGGAAAATTCAGAGTAGAGAACAATGAATATTGTGGATTACTGCATGCCCACAACAGTAATGTTAAAACAGATAATGAGACAAAACAAGCAGTACAATCCTGCAAGGAAAGAATTTCTTACTCTTTTCAACAGCAAACCCGTTATTCTTAAGAATCTCCGCAACAGTTACAACTGTTGCAATGGCTGCAAACAAATCAAACAATATGGTTAGTACAGCCTTCAACAGTAGAGATAAAACCACATCTTGAAGAAAGGAAATATCGAACTACACCGACCAACCAAATGGGCTGACAGTCAGCACTCATCTAAGAGTTAACATTTATAAACAGCTTCTTTTTTTTTAAGAACAGTAAATAGTTTTACTTGACCAAAAGCAAAGGTAATGCAGAGTGGTGAAAGGGTGTCATGACTCATTTTATGAGTGGTTATGTACATATCAATGCGAGTACGAAACAAAGACCACCCGTTTAAGTCTTCAAGACCAACTATTGAACTATACACTGCTTCGCAAAATGGCATATCCTAGAACAAAATACTAAGATTACCTAGCACACAAACGCGAAACAGAAAAATGCTCCACCTTGATAAAAATAGATTGGGAATCCAGAAGTCAATCATGAAACAACAGAGCAATTGCACATGCAAACAGTAACTTCTTGCATCGTTCGCATTCTCCCACAACCTAATAACTTCTAGGTCGAATCAACTCAACAAGAGTCACTCCTATTACCCTAAAACCCCCCGAATTAACGCCAAATCGAGACCAGGGATGAACAGGGAGAAGAGAGCGAGACGCACCCATCCCGAGCGCGGAGAGCTCGACATCGCCGTGCTGCTGCATGTACCTCTGCATAAAAACGAAACCAATCCAATCAGTCAACAAAAACCGCTGCTGCTCGCGGCTAAGGCACGGAGAGGAGGCGAGGCGGGTAGAGTGACAAACCTTGGCGAGGTTGACATAGAAGAAGAGTGGCTTCTTGGTGTTGGACACCTGGATGCGGTTGCTGCTGCTCCCGGCCGCCCTCCTCTGCGCCCCCTCACCACCACCTCCCGCCGCCGCCGCCGCCGCCGCGGGCTCCCCCTCCACGGCCAGGTTCCTCACCCCCTCGGTGATCTCCTCCACCGCCATCGCTCAAGCTACGCCGCTCGGTGGTGGTAGCTCGCTCTCCGCAGATCGGTGGTGGTGGTGGTGGTGGGTTGTGCGGCTTGGCCTCCTCTTCCTCTCGTCTTCTTCGCTTGTGGGGTGGCGTACGGGCAGGGGAGACAGGAGGAGGAATGGCTGGCTGCGCGAGACTGGAGGGCTCCGGCCCGTGCGCTTAACCCTACTGGAATTGGGCCTTTTTTGGGCCGTGTATGGGCTGGGCAGTGGTGACAAGGAATAGGAAAAAGTACACCGAAGGTCCCTCAACTTGTCATCGAGCTACAAAATCGTCCCCCAAGCTCAAAACCGTATACAACGCATCCCCTAATTTACAAAACCAGTGCAAACCAAATCCCTCGGCGGTTTTGACCCTAATTTTATCCGACGTGGCGGCTGAGTCAGCGCGGGACCCACGTAGACCCCACATGTCAGGTGCCACATCAGCAGGGTCTCTCTTCCTCCTCCTCTCTCTCTCTTTCGCTGGAGACCGGGCCAAAACTAAAACCACAAATCGTCCAAACTGAATATTGGATGAAGACCAGGATGTTGCAATGGCAATTACAAGCATTTACTTACAGCTTCAGTTCTGAATTCTGAAGATAGAAATTGAATCTTCTCAATTTCTGTAAATATTATCTACAGAGGCATAGTTACTGGTTACAAAGACTAAACTCTAAATATCACTCCAACTCTCAGCAAGCTCTTCGGTTGTCCAACTCCATGGCCACCATGGCCACCTTCGCCGCTTCTTGGCCCTCCATGGCCACCATGGCCGCCTTCGCCGCTTCTTGGCCGCCGGCCGGTCGCGCGCCATCGACGTTCTTGGACATGGAGGGCACGGGCAGCGCGGCGGTGGCATGGGGGCGCGCTGGTTGTGGCGGTGGTGGCAGCAGCAGCAGCTCCGGCGGCGGCAGTCGTAGAAGCACTGGTGCGAGTGGCTGCCACCGGCGGCGAGCTCCTGCGCGCTGTGCACTCGCCGCATGGGCGGCGGCGAGCTCCATCTCGCTCCGCGCGCGCCGCATCACCGGGGGCGCCGCGACGGGTGGGTGTGGGCAGCGCCGCTGCTGGACGCCGGCAGCGGCGGCGGCAACGTCAACGGCGGTGGAGATGAACACCCGGAAGCTCGCGGACGGCCGTGTCGCCTGAGGCGGTCGTACTCGTCGCGCATGTGGGCGAGCTCCTCGTCGAGGCCCTCGTCGGCGAGGCGGTACCTGACCACCGTCACCGTGACGGTTTGTGGTTTTAGTTCCGCGGCCGCTTGATCCACGCCGCCTAGCTCACTGCGGTCCACTCCGCATGCTCGACGCCGATCTGCCTCCGCGAACTCCGGCGTCGTCTCCGCTTGCCGTCTGCCGCTACCGGCCTCGACGACGCTCCTCCACCCCGTTCCATGCCGTCGGAGGGGACGAGCTGTACGCGCCGCTGGGCCGGGAGGACGAGCACCCGTCGCCGGCCTCCTCTCTATCCGCCGCTTCGAGAGACCTGTGGGTCCCACGTGGACAAGAGAGGAGGCTGACGCGGACAAGCTGACATGTGGGGCCCACGCTGACTAAGCCGCCACGTCGGATAAAACCGGGGTCAAAACCACCGAGGGACCTAATTTGCACTGGTTTTATAAGTTAAGGGATGCGTTGTATCCGGTTTTGTGGTTAGGGGACGATTTTGTAACTCGATGATAAGTTGAGGGGTCTTCAGTGTACTTTTTCCCAAGGAATAAGTCCACTTAAGGCTGTGTTCGGAACTTCCTGTTCCCATCCCCACTATCTCGATTTTCATGCGCACGTTTTTTAAATTGCTAAACGGTATATTTTTTGTAAAAAGTTTCTATACGAAAGTTGTTTAAAAAATCAAATTAATCCATTTTTTTTAAAAAAAATTAGCTAATACTTAATTAATCACGCGCTAATGGATTGCTCCGTTTTCCGTGCGGGGAGATGGTTCCCAACCCACAAGTAACGAACACAGCCTTAGACTCTCTTAATTAGTGACCGAAGCTAATTCGTATCCTGAACCGCAATGCCAGATAAATGGATCACACGCTATTTTTTTTTGTGTGAATGATTAAATGGATCCCGCATATTTTTTAAATTTCAATGCCACATAAATGTCAAGTCAACACCACGTGGGACGAAGACTAGGTTAACACCACCATGTAGCGCCACGTTAGCGAAACCACACTCCAAAAACGTTGAGGGAGTCAAATTGCACCAGTTTTCGTGGTTGGGGGGTCGAGGTTTCCGGTATTGCGGTTCAAATATATGAATCTGATTGAAGCTATAGTTGAGGGAGCCAAAGTGAACTTATCCTGGTGACAATGATCGGCCCATGTATAGATACGGAGCTTTTTGCGGTTAGAGGCCCACCCAATGTCAGCTAGTTAGGCTCGCGTGATTGCTGGACCGTAGGGTGTGATTCTGGGCCGGCCCATAAACTCAGTTATAATTATAAGCCAATTAAATGGGTAAACCACTGACCGAGCCACCTATAAGTGAGTTCATGTGCGGGCTAATTTATACACCCTCAGTACCTGGACATTTGGAGACATTGTCATTTGTCAAGCACTCAACTCAAGCCCCTCGTGGCAACGGTTGATAATACTTATCGTCGTGGACAAGGGCACGATCTCTTTTTTATTATAATATGTATAAAAGTGTTAACAAATATATGATCTTATTAAATTACTTTTTAAAACTAATCTATACATATACATGTAGTCACCATATTTGAAAGATAAATATTTTAAAAATAATTCATAATCAAAGATTCTAAAGTTTAACATCACCCTTATTTAAAACGACAAGTATTATCAGCGCGGAGGGACTACCATCTAGTAGCTTCTCCAACGTGAGGTTAAATCGATGTGCGCTAAAAGAAAATCAACCTCAAACGGAGAGTCTATCTTAGCTGAATATAGATGATGCCCCGCGCTTTGTTACGGGATATATATTAGATATTGTAGAAATGATGAAATAATTTGAATTAAAATATTATGAAAATGATTTGAGAATGATGATATTTAGCATGTGTATGTTTAGTTTTGAATGAAATAAATTGTAGATATAATTACTATATGCTTGTATGTTGAGCTTTGTGTGCTTAATATGTTGATGTGGCATGCTTGCATGTAGTTTTTACGAGTGCTAATAAATATTCTCTCCATCTCAAAATATAAAAATCTAAGATCGAATGTTCCTAATAATACAAATCTGTACAGGCAACCTATCGATAAGCGTTCAATGATAATTGCATTGACCTCTTCTAACAACAATTTGAGCACATGTTCTAGACGATGAAGATTCCATTTTTTTTTGGTTAATAAAAAAATAGAATCAGTGTATTAGGAACCACTTATTTTCTAGCTAGGCCTTATTTATATCCCAAAAATTTTTGGCTAAAAACGTCACATCAAATATTTGGACACATGCATGAAGCATTAAATATGGACGAAAAAACCAATTGTACAGTTTACATGTAAATTACGAGACAAATCTTTCGAGCCTAATTACACCATGATTCGACAATGTGATGCTACAGTAAATATTTGCTAATGACGGATTAATTAGGCTTAATAAATTTGACTCGCAGTTTACAGGCGGAATATATAATTTGTTTTGTTATTAGTCTATATCTAATACTTTAAATGTGTATCCGTATACTTCGAAAACTTTACACCTAAATAACTAAATATACCTAAATATACCCGAGAAAGGGTGCCACCAATATTTACATAATTTACTACTGTTTACTACAGTGGCCTCGAATTCTTAGGTATGGTAGCCCGTGAATGATTAGCATGCGCCCACAGGAAGCAAAACCTGAAAGGGTCGCTCTTCATGCTCAAAAATCCGGCGGTTTCCGAGGATTTTTGGCCATTCCTGCGTGCGCCGTTGTATCGGCGCTAATAATATGATCGCCTCTCCCACTTGCCGGTGAAACTAACTGTCACTCTGTCAGTGCGTGCAGGAGCCAATTAATATAACCAAGGGTTTAATCCGTATTAGTATATACAGAACGCGTTAAAATACAATGCAACTCTGAATATTAATCGTGTATCACACCTCAACAAGCACAGGGTGTGTGCATGCATTTGTATATACATTCAACGTAGCTGTAGTAGACTATACTTGTCTGCGGATTTATGGCGCTACGACTGCTACTATTATAACCGATCGATGTCTCTCAACTTGGTCTCAGAAAACATTTCCAAGTGGTGAGGAGTATTCTAACTGCGGCGGCTTACCATTATTTTACTATTCCGTTTAGAGAATTTGAGATTCTGCAGTGAATCAGCTGGTGAAAAACCAGCTAGCTAATATATGAATATGAAATTTTAGTCTTTAAACTTTTGTCTTCTAGTTTATGCCATAGATTCTACAACTTTAGATTCTTAGAATCTTGATAAAAATCTAAAGTGTTTTATAAAGATACATGTTATTAAAAAAGTTATAGTTGCTAAAATTAAGCTCTTTCATTATACATGCATGGTCTCTACAAGACTACAACTCTAGCTACCAGCTAGCAGATCGACATATATATAGCTTATGTTATCAACATGGAACTTTTCTATACACGGCTGCATGCATAGTCGATCGATCTGATTTTTAACGCGTTAACTGAAGCTATTACAGAGATTAGAGGTTGTTTAATTTTTTTAGAAAAATCTCTGCATGCATGTTCATGGGACGTGGGTGATACTTGTAATATATATTCTGGGATAGATCTAGTATGAGGGATGAAATTAATTAAGGACAAAAGAAGTGGTCGGCATAGCCGCCGGTGACTTCGACTGAATAAGGACATTCCCAACTCAAGACACTAGACATAATTTTCACAAACTCCACATCATCAAGAAACTAGAACTAAACACTACTCTTTCCATACAAACACCACTATTCTATATTTAAATTTAATGCTACTTATCTCACATGAAATCTTGGATATTATGTATAAACCATGTCTCATGTAAAATATGGTTTCCTTCACTTTTCTTATTTATTCACTTGCCACATCATTTTTCATCCTAGGTGACAGCTTATTTAATACTATAGACACCATCCTAGTCATTGGGTTGGGAATGCCCTAAGTGAATGATTAATAGATTTCACATGCACGGTAATAAAATTAAGCTAAGGCGTGCACGAAGTTGTGTGAAGGTCACTAATGATGAAATCAAATATCCGGATTGCCAGGAGTCTTGATTTGAAGGACCATGTGCGAGATGCCACTCTAAGTAACACGTACTCTCCTGGCCATATATAGCTGGTACCCACTAACAATTATTAGAAGTTAAAGCTCAGCATATAAGTATGCCACATCATTATCCACTAGCCATTACTATTTTAGACCATTTAAAATTCCATACAAGCACACCACATCTTCACTCACTAGCAATTACTATTCTAGCTTATTAAAATCTCATGCAAGCATGACACATCATCTACAATATTATATTATAGAGATCAACAAGTATGTGCCGAATCATCTTCCTCACATTATTTTCTTAACATTTCAACTTTTATCATTTTGACAATATTTAACATATACTCATCCATGAATCCCGCAGCAAAGCGCGATGTATCACCTAGTATCAATAATTAATCAAACCATCCATGCAGATTCCAAAGGACAACATAAAATTCATTCCGGTTTAATTTTCTCTTTAAAGATGTTAGAATGAAATTTTTATAAGTAAATGATTAAGAAAAACATAGCTTGATTAAGAAAATACTTAAAATACCACCTTAGAAAAAAATAGATGATTTTTATCTACAGTGAGAATCTGCATAACCACTTTTTTTCTTTCTCAAACTATAATTAGAATATCTGAAATTAGTGGTTGATCATTATATCAATTGAATTTCGCATATACATTATCCCCAGCGACTGACATCGAACCAAACCAGAAATTAAATAACGTCGTCTGAGTCTCAGAGAATAATTGAGTTATAAATCAGTCATTCATATCCATATATATATATATATATACATATATATATATATATATATACATATATATATATATATATATATATATATATATATATATATATATATATATATATATATCTTATCTCCATTATATAAGCCATCAGTGAAAGATAATGTCAAATAACATGGCTTAATTAGTTTGTACGCAAGAAAAATGAAAATGCACATCACAGAGCCGTGTAAGATAAAATACGCATACCCAATAAATAAGTGCATTTTTGCTGTCGATCATGAACGTTTTAAAGTTTGAAATTAAGAATTAATGAGGACACAAAGTACTTTCCCTATTTCGTTTTAAAATGTAAGGTGTATTTTTAAGTGGCAAAAATTTAAACAGAGGCCAGGCCGGATATATATAAGATTCAAAGCCCAATAGAATTCTTTCATCAAGTGATTCCACGCTGATTTCTGCGATTTTCATGTATTTTTAAATTAAGGACCATCCTGCATGCATGTCTCACTAGATGTTATGAGCAAGAGAATTCCACAATACATTTTTTGTAGAGAATTTTACAATACTTAAAAATACCAAGAATTAACGACCAAATTTTGTGTACGTCAGTGCATGTCATCTATCAGGGCTCGTGGAGCATGCGCGATCGAGCTGTCAGTTAATTAGCCCCCATGGCCCCATAACGATGGAATGATATGTGTAGAACGAACCAATATGAGCAAGTTGAGCATGTTGGCCGTTTAGATATTTCCAATAGAACATTGTCACATTGGTCGCCTTCAACAACGTGGAGATCAATCTATACTCGCTTTGTTTTAAAATATATAATAATATTTATGAAATAACATAAATATTAGAGAGGGTAGCTAGAGAGATTTATATTTGACTTCTCTAGGAGGTGTAGACCCAATAAATCCAAGAGGTAGTAGGGTATTATGGATGGTTTACTGTCAAAAGTTGCAATTTACTTGTGTCTTCGGTTGCTACATTTAAGATAAAAAAATTTGGACACTAGAATTTGCTAGTATATTTTAAGATAGAAAGGAGTACATATCGCTAGGTTAATTATATATTATGATCAGCTTGACGGTAACGTATATATGCATGTTTATAATGTACGCATGCATCAAGCTGAGTCGGACTGAAAAAATCCTCGATGGATCAAGGAACCCACTTGAGCCATGGGTAGCGAAAGCGAGTGTTTTAACTCTTTATGGGGGTGATTTGTCACTGCTTTGTCAGATCTAGCTAGAGAAAAGATCGGTGGGTGTGTACATTTCATGCTAAAGAATTTGGATAAAGAGCACAAAAGCAAACACTTGGCTAGTTGGCTTAGAAAACTGAAATCATCCATGCCAAAACCTTCATTCTCAATGTCTCTTTTAGCTTTTGCAACCTTGTAGCCTTCTTATACTAAATTAATCTCTATAGTCTTACTTCCTCTTTTTTTTCTAGTAAAACTTATTTAGCTTTTATAGAAAAATAAAATATTTTCAACACAAAACAAATATATTATTAAAATACATTCAATGCTAGATTTAGTAAAACTAATTTGGTATTGTAGATGTTGTTACATTTTAGATCTATAAATATAGTTAAATTTAAAAAAGTTTGACTAGAGAAAACAAGTGACAACACCTTAATATAAAATATAATGAAACTTCATATTATAAGACCGTTTCAACTTTTTTTTTCTAGGAATTTTTCTTATTTTTTACTAAGTTTATATTAAAATATAACAACATTTTTAACAGGCTAACGGCGGGTGATCGCTGGGAGCGATCAACCCACCCCTCCCCCATATACTCCTCTCCCTTCTTTCCTTTCATCATAAAATTCAAAAACAAACACAAAGTTAGTAAAAAAAATTAGAAAAAAAAATCTAATACTCTCATTTATGTGCATAGACTTTATACCGTAAACTTTGCACGCATAAACTTTATGTATATAAATATTTTATATTTTATATATAAAATATTTGAATCCGAATTTGAATTTAAATTGGGTATATAAACTTTTGACTTATAAACATTCGCTTTACAAACTTTAGGTGGATAAAATTTATATGTGTAAATTTTAGGTGTATAAACTTACTAAAAGAGGAAAAATATAGAATATTTGAATCCGAATTTGAACTTGAATCAGGTATATAACCTTTTGACCTATAAACATTCGCTCTACAAACTTTAGGTGGATAAACTTTAGATGTGTAAATTTTAGGTGTATAAACTTACTAAAAGAGGAAAAATATAAAATATTTGAATTCAAATCTGAATTTGAATCGGGTATATAGACTTTTGACTTATAAACATTCGCTTTACAAATTTTAGGTGGATAAACTTTAGATGTGTAAACTTTAGGTGTATAAACTTACTAAAAAGAGGAAAAGAAAAAAAAAGAAAAAAAGATCGCTAGCAGCGATTGATCGCTCATTAGGAATTTCTCAAATCAAACGTATTATCAAAATGTAAGATTTAGTAAAACTAATTTAATATTATAGATGTTGTTGATTTTAGATCTATAAATATGATGAAATTTAAAAGGTTTGACAAAAAAAAACAAATCAAAACATCTTCTCTACTATTATAAAAATTGAAGATGTTTTTGCCGGTATTTTGGTACGTCATCTGTGTATGAGTTATCTTTTAAGTTTGTTTGCTTTTGGAAATACATATCCATATTTGAGTCGGTTTTTAAAATCATTCACTTTTGGTAATACATATGGAATCATATAAGAAATCTGTTTAAAAAAACTCGCATGCTTACTTGAGACGATCGGACTCCTAACTGCAGCTCATGATTTTCTAAAAATATATATATCCAAGCGAACTCCCACAATGAATTTCATCTTAACTAAACCATATCTATAACTAATATAAATATTTGGATTTTTCCAGTCGTCACATCTTTTTCGTCCCGCTTCGTCCACGTTGGCAATCCGATTAGGTTAGCAATAGTCATGGAAAAAAATTACAAAAAAAAGGCGGCCGTCCGTGCGTTGAATTTTTCGTCCGTCGCCCCCCTTTCCCCCAAAATCCCAATCGGAATCCAATCAAACCCCCAAAAAAATCCCAATCGGAGTTCAATCACACAAATAAAATCGAAGAAAGCATGATGCATGTACACATATATATCCAAATAAAAACCAAAAATTAGATCGAAGGGGGTCGCCGCCGCCGCCGTCGTCGTCGCTGAACGCCGTCATCGCCGAACCACCGCCGCCGTCGTCGCCGTCGCCGCCGCAAGGACGGCAAGCTACCGGCGGCTCCCCTCCTGCTGGATCCGATGGAGGGAAGAGCACCGCCACCGCTGGGACGCCGACGGGCCGCCACCGCCTCCCCTCCCGCTAGATCCGTCGCCGGTGGTGGGGGAGGGTGCCGCCGACGCCGCCGTCGGTGGAGGGGGCCCCTCCCGCTAGAGCCTCCGCCGGTGGCGGGGGAGGGCGCCACCTCCGCCGCCGCTCGCGGGAGGAGGGGCGCCGTCGCCGGTGGTGGGGGAGGGTGCCGCCAACGCCGCTGTCGGTGGTGGGGGCCCCTCCCGCTAGAGCCGCCGCCGGTGGTGGGGGAGGGTGCCGCCGCCGCTCTCGGGGCGCCGCCGCCGCCGCCGCTCGCGGGGCGCTGAGGGGAGGGCGGGAAAGAGAGAGATGGGAGGGAGGGAAATGGACTAGGGTTTCGGCAGCTGAGGGAGGGGGTTTTGTTTCCCTGATATCGACGCTCGGCCGTCCGATCAAACCCTTAAGGATCGGACGGCCGGCGTCGGTCGAGCCGAAATCGGCCCAAGAGGGATCGAGAGTGAGGCCACTTTTCCGGCCCAAGCCCAGGTTGCGGCCTACGGGAGGGAAAGTGAGCCCACGCATGTGCAAAAGGCTGTGGGCCGACCGGCAACGGCCGGAAATAAGTCTATATTAGGTCCATCTAGCCAAAAAAAGAAAAGTTCATTTTTAGTGCTTTATTTTTTCCAGAAGCATTTATACAATTATATTTATTGAATGTGTTTATTTCTAAGTAAACCTAAAAGGAAGGGTTTTCTTTCTTTTTCCAATTAAATAATTATTAAATGATGTTTGCATTATTAAAATTAGCAACTAAGCTCTGAAAATTCCAATAAAATACCAAAGAGCGTAACTAATCATGGAGAATTTAATAAAATTAAATTTAACCATGTCATTTTATTTCTCACACTTGCTTTACTTGTAAATTTATTTAATTATACACATACCTACTTAAAAATACCAAAAATTTCAGTGAATTTGTATTTTAATTAATTGCATATTTTTCTGATCTGTACGCTTCCCGGTGCAACGCACGTGAACTTTTGCTAAACCAAACAACACTTTTGGTCAGAATACACACTCCATAATCACTCGGTGCAACGCACGGGTATTTTTGTTAGTAACAATAATAAGATTAAAATAGACTTCATCCATTACAACCCACGGGTATTTTTTCCAGTAGAATATAAAACATAGGTATTACAACTCCCTTTTTATTCCCTAAATATTTTGGGGTGCCAGTGTCCCGAAACACTCCGAGTCCGCCCCTACTTAATTAATTATATATATTAGCCCGTGAATGATCTCCATACTTTTAATAGAGCTAGTTAGCTTATAGCTAGCTAGCTGTTGTACTTTATATAGAGATTTGAAACAACAATAGATCACGGGACATGTACGTATCAGCGTGATCGTAAGCTTGCGCGTACTTTATATAGTGCATTAATTAGTACGTTTCAGCATGATCGTAAAGCTTGCACGTACATCTAAGGGTGCGTTTAGTTCTAAAGTTTTTTTTTTCCAAACTTCTAACTTTCCATCACATCAAACCTTTTATACAAACAACTTTTTAGTCATATCGTCTCCAATTTCAACTAAATTTTAAACTTTGGTTGGAACTAAACACAGCCTAAGATATAATTCCAACAGCTTAACAAATTGTGATTACATTTGTGAAACATTCATTCGTACGCACGTCGGTACGCATCCATAGGAGATACTTCCTCTGTATCTAAATATTTGGCGCCGTTGATTTTTTTAAATATATTTGACCGTTTATCTTATTTAAAAAAGTAAGTAATTATTAATTCTTTTCCTATCATTTGATTCATTGGTAAATATAGTTATATGTATGCATATAGTTTTATATATTTCATAAAAGTTTTTGAATAAGATAAATGGTCAAACATATATTAAAAAGTTAATATGTCAAATATTTAGAAACGGATGGAGGATATAGCTAGGTGTATCGATCTAGCTACAGCTATTGTTGACGTGTGTTAACATGGATCACGTACTCTACTTATACATATATGTCCAGCTTGCATGGATCATGGACTACAAACAATGCCCAGTTGCATATAATATAGCGAGATTGTGACTTTGTGATCAGTTGGCGTTGACAAGAATTGACAGCATATATATTTTTTGAACGAAATTGACAGCATATATAAATAAATAGATCTATATAGTCTAGACTCCACGCAAAGCCAACTTGTAGTGTAACTGTTTTCTTCCTTTCACGAAATATGGATAGGATCGAGATGAGGCACTAATCGCGAGGGCCTCCCACAAAGAGGACATTCTAATCATAATTTGAATAGCAGCGTCGATAGTA
The DNA here is from genome assembly GCA_000338895.3 of Oryza meridionalis. NCBI lineage: Eukaryota > Viridiplantae > Streptophyta > Magnoliopsida > Poales > Poaceae > Oryza > Oryza meridionalis. Next base: position 3,504,643 of record CM002524.2, read on the forward strand.
AAGATACGAGAATTACAAAATTAATATCATCATATATAAGAATAATATGTAAAATCTAGAGCCATGTATCAATGATTGTACACAATATTATCTATTTTTTAACTTTATGGTTTTTTTAATTACGATGGTACTAAATAAATTGGTCTAACCTTTGTGATACTGTTATTAATTAACTGTCCATCTGCTGAGCTGCGCGTCATCAGCACCGATTCCGCTATATCATAATGCAAAACAATGCACATCGACAGAATCGTTTTCAGGTCATGCCCACCCGGGTGCAGGGGCGGAGTTAGTATAGATAGGGGGTGTCCAGAAATCCGGTTCAAAAAATTTTGTACCCATAAAAGTATCTATTTTCATCATATATATACTCCGTCAGTTTAAACTTAGCCATCCATATTAAGCTAAATTTGATTCAAACCAGAGTAAAACAAGCGAGTGGAACCCTCTTCGCTTTGTTCTAGCTCCGCCCCTGTCCGGGTGCATGCATCTTGATCGATCGCTAGCTATAGTTCTTCCATCCAGGAAAAGAACTGTATATATACTCTTGTTTGACACTGTACTTTGCATTGTGTACTATGGTATCGTCTCAGCTCCGTCGTGTTGATCTGGGTGCTGATCGCGGTACCTGTCGTGGCCATCGCTGGGCAGGCTCTATATCACCGAGTTCGCATATATATATATATATATATATATATATATATATATATATATGCGAACTCGGTGATATAAACTGATAAGGCTAAATATATTTTTACTTGTAATATATACTTCTATATAAACTATGTACCATCTTAAATGATATAAGTAAACATTATCATTAATTAACATGATAATTAAGCACGTAAAATTATGAAGTAAATTGAACAACAATAACAAAACAAAGTTCTAATCTAAACTTTGGACTAAATAGATCGTTGCGAATGAGAAGATCTCAAGACCTTATCCTAAACCCTAGCGACAATGCGGTAAGGAGTGGCCGCATGAGAGTTGGCAACGGCGGCAATGGCCTAGGTCCTAGCCGGTCGCACAACCGGCATAGGCCGTTGAGCCAGCCTTGCTAATTGTGCATCACAACGATTTGCATGCAGCTACTATAGAACATGTGCGTGGCCGACCTACATACTACGATGGAAGTCGAAAGGTTCATCTATAAGCCGACGGTATGTCGGGAGCGATCCATTTGAAGTTTGGCACATTATTCTTTCAATTAGGTAAACTATTGGTTGGTAGCGATGGGGTATCGGCTGGTATCAATGAATATCAACTGGGTATCGCCTGTTACCGATGGATATCAACATGGTTCCAACGAGGCATTGTCTAATACTAATAAAAAATATCCCTTGATCCTCTGCCCATGTAAAAAAGTACTCAGTAGTACTCCCTTGATTCTCAGTTCTAAAATATTAACTTTTATTAAAAGAGTAAATTTCAGAAAACTGCAACTTTGGTGACAAAATTATCAGTACAACAATAGCGTGGGAAATTATCACAAAACTACAACTTTTACGTTATATGCTGCTACAGTTGTCACCTATATATACTGTAGCAGCATATAACGTAAAAATTACAATTTTGTGGTAATTTTACACGCTATTGTTGCAGCAATCTGAAACATGTCGCTAATATTACAGCAAACTGATAGTTTTGTTATTAAAGTTGTAGTTTTCTAAAATTTACTCTTATTAAAATATAGTAATTTCTCCATCTAATTCTCATCTTAACAGCTCAACTACTTACAATCATATTTTTTTAATGAAATTTTTTATCCACGTCTTTTCTCATACAACCCCCCACACACACACACACATATATATATTCTATTTAATTTCACCTAACTCCTTAATTACTGTGCAAAACTATTTTTAAAATCCCTCTCACAAAGACGGAGGGGGAGTGGGGTAGTTGCTACTCACCTGTCTTGCTGATCCCTCTCAAAAACCTCAGTTCGATCTTCTCTGTCGGTGCTTGAATGACGCGTAAAGATGGGATTTCTAAGTACTCCATCCGTCCTTAAGAAAAACTTAGGATAACGAATTTATACGAAGGGTAGTTCAGAGGAAGTATGCTGACTTGATTACTGCGTGCATTGGCACTTCAACGAGACATAATTGATGAGCTGACTATACGTGGAGCTGCATGCATGAACATGTAGCAGGGGAGTCCTCTCTCCGTCCCATAAAAAATATTAATCTAGTACTAGATGTGACATATCTTAGTACTGCGAATTTGAATATATCTAAATTCGTTATGTTAGAATATATCATATTCAGTGTTTAATTTATTTTTTATGAGACGGGAAGAGTATGTTGCTAAGAGCAGATACAATAGTAGGCTATAAGCCAGCTGCAAATATAATTTGAGGAGATAAATAAGGAGAGAGAAGAGCAGCGGGCTACAGATTTGTAGCCAGCTGTAGCACAGACTCTAAGACGCAGTGTGTGTATAACAGATGAGACCAGATATTAATAGTGTAGTATATAACTATACATGTATAGATAAGCTATCATATTAATTATAGATGAATTAAAGTTAGTAGTTGGCTATACTATTAAACTTTGCTTTAACGCTAGCTACTCAGCTCCACGAGGGAAACGTGCACTAGCTAGCTGCCATGATGTACTAGGTACGTTGTACTAGTGTACCACAGATTCAGTCACAGGTAAGGAGTAGTAGGAGCACTATTGAGCAGAGGCAATTAAAGAGGTACTAGAGGAACGTACTAGAACGAACGTGTGGCTGGCTAGTTGAACTGATCCTGATCGAGGCACCCACTCGGCCACTGGGCCCCTCCTCACGTGGACATGCACTACTTTGCTATTTAAGCACTCCCTGCGGGATATTTAACACTGTTATTAACTTTAAAAATATTTAACCATACATCTTATTTTTGAAAATAATATAAATATATAAAAAAATATAAATTATAACAAAATAAAATTACGTAATTTTCTGAATAAGACGAATGGTTGAATTTCACTCTGTTTGTTACTTCGGGTGCGTCCGAATCGGCTTCATCCCTAAGATAATTTTTAGCGAGACGTAAAATGAGATAAGCTATTAGCACGTAGTTAATTGATTATTAATTACTATAAACTTGAAATTTGAGTTTATTTTTTAAAATCTATATAAAATGTATTAAAAATACCGTTTAGTAATTTGGGAAACGTTCTCATGGTTTAATGAAGGAGTAGTTTTTTTAACTTACGAAGGAGTAGTTTAGCCGAGTTGTAGAATCAAATGCAGGTGAGTCCATTTCATATTTAGAATATTGTAGATGTAACCTAAGTTAATTTCTTAAAGTTTGACTAAATCTATTAAAAAACAGCAATATTTTACACACAAAATAAATATACTATACAAATAGATTTAATGATGGATTTAATAAAACTAATTTGGTAGTGCTAATGCTATTTTTTACAAACTTATCAATTTTAAAGAAATTGTCAGTTTTAATTATCTACAGTTAAATAGAGAACACGTTCATAATAAGTACTAATTAACAAGCACAACGGCACAAGCATGAAGAAATTGCAAAGCGCTCGGTATTTTTTGAGCATTTAACAAGATTTAAACTTGAACACTGATACAGATGTACGTACTCCACTCCCACGTTTATCACCAGCTGGCTCGTATATAGTATTGGGTTTGTTCATGTGTGGCGGTGGGATCGAGATTATCTAACTTGAGTTATTAACATATCGGTTATCAACACAGTGAATTTATATGTCAGTGACTTAAAATTAACGAGAAATAAGTAATATAACCGATATCTCCTATGGCGGTAAGTACATGGTATTTCCTCCGCATTTTAATGTATGATATCGTTGATTTTTTTACCAACGTTTTACTATTCATTTTATTAAAAAAATTAATAAAATGAATGATCGTTAAAATATCAACAGCTCTCATACATTAAAATACGGGAAGTACGTACAATTAGAAAAATGATTAACCAATTGGGAGCACGACTACGCGCTGTCGATCTCTATATATAGGAGCCACTGCCCACGGAGAGTGGCCGGAACATATACAGACGTTCCTCGTCTCTTCACCTCCGGCGGCCGCCTTACACCCGGCCACCAGCTTGTTCGTCGCCGGCGAGCTAGCTTCCTCCTCTCCGGGCTCCGGCGTCTCCGCCGGCCGGCTGGCCTGTTCGTCGTAGTATATATATCGTCGTCGTCTCCGTCGACGACAAAACTGTGTAGTGCCACTGATCGCGACCCGGCCGGCATTATTGAGGCTGAGGCAACGATCGACCTGACACAAGAAGAAAGAAGATGGTGAACACGACGGCGGGCGTGAAGTGCGGCGGCGGCGGGGCGGCGCTGCCGCTGTCGACGCTGAACCACGTCTCCCTGGTGTGCCGGTCGCTGTCCACCTCGCTCACCTTCTACCGCGACTTCCTCGGCTTCGTCTCCGTCCGCCGCCCGGGTTCCTTCGACTTCGACGGCGCATGGTATATACTCCATCCGTCTCAGGTTATAATACGTTTAATTAAATTACTTTAAATTTAACTAAATTTATAGACAAATATAATAATATTTACATCACCAGATTAGTTTTATTAAATTAATAGTTACATATATTTTTATAATAAATTTATCTTGGATAAAAAATATTATTTAACTTTTAGCAAGGTCAAAACATCTTGTAACCTGAAACGGAGGGAATATATATATACGCCCGGAGGGAGTATATATATACGCCCATCCATGCCAATGTGTACACTAAATTTTGTTCTTGGCGATGGCCGGCATTTCGACGATTTGATTGCTGCATGAATTGAAAGTCTGAAACTGCAATGTTTCATTTGATGATTCAGGCTGTTCAACTACGGCATCGGCATCCACCTGCTGCAGGCAGAGGACCCGGAGAGCATGCCACCCAATAAGAAGGAGATCAACCCCAAGGATAACCACATCTCATTCACGGTAACAACCGTTGATTATATGTACAACTTACATACAGAATCAACCTCAAGAGAATGAGATGCAAAGTGATAGTAAAGTAAAAAGAGAGATGAGAAAAAATGACAAGAGTGGGATACCTGATCGATGCATGCATGAGGGCAACTACGACGTTGACATTATAATATAGGAGCGACTTGCATGCCATATTAATTGTCAGATACTCAGATATATATATTCAAGATCCACTATATACTGATAAATAGAGATAATGTGTAGGAGTAGTTGCCCTGCCCCAGAATACATATTCTTGGTTCTGATAGAAGTGGATTAAGCATCTATTGAATGAAGCAACATAGCACATGCATGCTCCCTCAGATCTGGGGATTGATGATGATCATCATCACAAGATTAATTGAGAACCAAGAGAAACTAATTTCAAATAGTGTCGGCTAACCACTAGCACATTATTATTCCAAACTCAGTAGGTGCAGTTGGCTAGTTGTTAATTAATTTCTGCATCAAGATTATATATATTTCAGCTCCCAGTCAGTTTAGCAGATTATATATATTCCAGCTCCCAGTCAGTTTAGCACAACTAACAATTGATGTTCATATAATACCACAACATTGCAATTACCGCTACCATGACTCGTGGATACATTCTTTAATTTGGAGATATGAATTGAAATCGGTCGAAATGATATATAACGTGTAGTCGTCTATACTCCTTTAAAAGATACTAGTGGTAATAACAGTGAATATGTTACTACCACAGTGCCACCCCACCACTCCTTAAGCAGTTTTTATAAATTATCTCTTGGTATTTTCTGATATTATGGAATAGTCCATTTAATTCAAATGAGTGAATACCATATATTTTAATAAGAAAACAAGTAAAAAATATATTTTGTGTAAAACATATCATAATATATTTTCTTTTACACCTAGCAAAACACGAGCATTTTTACTAGTACGCATAAAAATATGAATATGTGGCATGGCAGTGCGAGAGCATGGAGGCGGTGCAGCGGCGGCTGAAGGAGATGGGCGTCCGGTACGTGCAGCGGCGGGTGGAGGAAGGCGGCGTGTACGTGGACCAGATCTTCTTCCACGACCCCGACGGCTTCATGATCGAGATCTGCACCTGCGACAAGCTCCCCGTCGTCCCCCTCGACGCCGCCGCCGCCCACCCCATCTTCGCCGGCCGCTCGCCGCCGCCGCCCGTCGCCTGCAAGATCAGGCCCGTCAAGCAGCCGTCGGCGACGAAGCTGGGCAGCGTCGCCGCCGGCGGCTGTGTTGGGGAGGTCATCGTCGTCGACGCGATCAACGGCGCCGCCGGCGGCGGCGGCGGCGGCGCGATGAGCTGAGGAGACTTGTGGCATTGCTGATCCAACGACGAATCATTGATTTGATGAATTGTTGTTCAACTTTAATTTTGGTCGTGATGATGATTAAGGTGTATGTAATTCGATCCGGTGATTAATTTGTCTCTCGCTGCCCAATAATATTTGCGTAAATTAATTAATTACCTGTGGTCGTCACTAGCTAATTCATCAACGTACGTTGAGTGATCAGAGATTAGCAGGACAAACTGAAACTAGCGCGCGTACGTAATATTTGATCCCTCCGTTCAAAAATATATGACGTATTTTTTACCAGTCTAAAAACACAAAACTTTGACCGTAAATTTCTTCTGTACTATTTCGTCTATGGTTACAAATCATGAATCCACCAATATTTTTTTAGGTAAAAATCTAAATATTATTAAATTAATAGTTTATCAAAGCTTAAAATTGGACGGTCGAAATACATGCATCTTATATTAAGGACGGAGAGAGTATACGAGTACGCAGCAGCTCTGCTAGCAATTACTGTCTTTGAATTCATTCACGAGATGTAATGTTTCCTTTGCTGCTCTGCACACGTAGTAGGCCGCACTGAGTGAGCAAGATAAGATAAGATAAGAAAATTCCTCATTTTTGCGTGCGCTTCGCGAGGTGCAAAGCTATGTGTTTTCTAAGAAAAAAATTAGAAAAGTTACATAAAAAATATATTAATCTATTTTTTAAATTTAAAGTAATTAATATTTAATTAATCATGTGCCAGTGGCTCATCTTGCTTTGCATGCATATACATATCTTCTTCAATTTCCTATCCTCAAGTACAGCTGTAGTATGTGTTATATGCGTGGTATTTATACATTGTTCTTGTAATAATCAGTGCTGTCAGCACATTGTATTACGTTGTTGAATTCACAGACAAGTAGCACCTGGAGATCAGTTGCGTTCAAAATGTGTAAATCCAGTAATATATTGTGCAATGAAGTTAGCAGAAATGACATGCATGCACGCATCACTAACATGCCACAGAACTGATAAAATTTACTATTGGGATGGAGGCATGTGACAAGCTAATATAATAGGAACAGTACCACGCATGATCCACACTGCTCATGCTCCACCATTCTTAATTTCAGGTTGACGATATATTGGTATGCATGTGATCGGATGACAGCTTGTACGTAGTATTAGTCATGTTGCTTCAGGCAGATAACAAATGTATTTTAATTCGATTGGTCAAAGCCGAATTTAAAATTTCCCAGCCCAACCAGCCTGACCGAGGTTTTTAATTTTGGGCTTCCCAAAAAAGAAGTGAAGATTGGAGCCGACGCGCTGTACAGAGGGAAAAGTGCAATTTGCATTTCTTAATTATTAATGGTGGAGCTATAAATTTACGTCTCTCAACCGTAAACGGGATATATAGCCTCCTCCAATTCTTTTTTTTTCTTTTTTTTTCGAACGGCCGGTTAGAATTGACTGGCGTTATATTGATAGAAGGAGAAAAAGTACAGATAGCCAAAGGGCTAAGAAAGAGAAAAACTGTACATGACAACATGCAAACAAGCTTGCTAGCCTTCCTAGCTCCTCATGGCAATATTCTCCCAATGTGTTTAGCGCCGGCCATACTTCACCAACCTAATTCCTCTTGGATGCAACTAATCATCTGGTGTACTGTCGCCTCCTTTGCTATGAAGATTCTTGCATTTCGTTCCTTCCAGATTTCCCAAGCAATGAGTAAGAAGAGAGTTCTGAGTCCTTTCTGTTTTGTTGCTTCCGGGTCGCTTGTTCCTTGTGTCCACCAATTTAAGAGGTTTCTACTTGTGTTCCATTTCGGGATGATGTGTCCTTGGTGCAGCCATGTGAGAATCCCAAACCAGATTTGCTTTGAGACCGGCATTCAAACAGAAGATGGTCGATTGTTTCGAGATTTCGAAAGCATAGCTGGCAGAAATAATTATTTGGCCATCCCTGATATGTAACCGGTCAGATGTCCACACCCGGTTTTGAAGAACCAACCAACTGAAGATTTTGCACTTTGCCGGAGCCCATGCCTCCCAAGACAACTTTGTTGATGGCGAGAGTACCATTCCATTGAATTGGAATTGGTACGCGGATTTTGCACTGTATTCCCCATTAGTTGTCCATTGCCAAACAATCGAGTCTTGTACCCCCTCTGTTAGTTGTGGGGTGTCACGGGCTAAAATTTCCCAAACATGGAAGAATTCATCAAGAAGGGGAATGGTGAGGCTGTGGCGGATGTCGTTAATCCATCTTCCTTGTTGCAGGGCGTCCTGGACGGTGCGGGGTTCCTCTTCGAATGCCTATAAAGATTCGGTGCTTGACTTTTTAGGCTTTGGCCACCGATCCAATTTGATTCCCAAAAGCTCGCCTTTTGTCCGTCACCAATTTGGACTCTCGTTGATGCCGCGAAAAGATCCTTATCCAATTCATCACAGGGTGTTTCAGTTCCTATCCAAGGCTTCTCTGGCGTCCTCCATTCGAACCATAACCATCTCAGTCGAAGAGCTCTGGCAAACTTTTCTAAGTTCGGAACCCCCAAACCACCGTACCGGACATGTGAGCAAACTTTAAGCCAATTGACCTTGCATTTTCCGCCATGCATATTCTCGTTACCTGCCCACAGGAACCGCCTTCTTGCTTTGTCAATTTCTTGAAGAGATTGTTTCGGCGGTTTCAGCACCTTGAGGATGTAAGTTGGGATGGCACTTAGAACTGAGTTCACCATAATTCGGCGCCCCCCCCCCCCCATGTACAACAATGATGGCTTCCATCCCGAGAGCCGACCTTTGATCTTATCCTGGAGAGGCTGGAAATGTACCTTACGTAGGCGGCCAGGAGTGAGTGGTAGCCCTAGGTAAGTCAGTGGGAAGCTGGCTCTTGCCCTCGAAAAACTATGCAAGATGTCGTCCGGATCTACTTCCTGGCATCGAATTGGTGCCACCAGACTTTTTCCAAGATTGACGTGCAGCCCTGTTGCCTTGCCAAAGTCCCTAAGCATGGTAATAAGAACATCCACCTCGCTTTGTACAGGGTTGAGAAAAACAGCTGCATCATCTGCATAAAGCAAAGTCCTCAATCTAGCATGGCGACTTCCGATGTTGGTTAGTTGCCCACCTTCGATCGCCAGATATAGAAGCCTTTGTAGGGGGTCAATAGCCAGGATAAAGAGATAGGGGGATAGGGGGTCCCCTTGCCTCAAGCCACGTCTGTGTGCAATGCATTCCCCCTGGTCTCCATTTAGGACTACCTTGGAAGTGGCGGTGGAAAAGAGCAAACAGATCCAGTTTCTCCACCGGGGGCCAAAACCCATGTTTTGCATCAATTCAAGTAAATATTCCTAGGAGACCGAATCAAAAGCTCTAGCAATGTCTAGCTTGAAAAAAAGTGTTGGCTTTTTGCTGGCATTTAGGTTCCTGAGCACGTTCCGAACATACAGGAAGTTGTCTTGAATGCATCTTTTTTTGATGAAGGCGCTCTGTGCAACCGAGATCAGGCCATCCATCTGCCTGGCATGCCTTATTGCTAGAACTTTGGATGTCAGCTTGGCGACGGAGTGAATGAGGCTGATTGGCCTAAAATCGGTCAGCAAGGTAGGGGCGTTCCTCTTTGGAAGCAAGGTAATTACTGCTCTATTGAGTGCTCCAAAGTTTCCTCCTGACAGGTTATACAAACACTGGAAAACATCCATGATATCCTATTTAATTAGATGCCAGCATTTCTTGTAGAAGGTACCATTAAAGCCATCTGGACCTGGGGCCTTTTCTGCCGGCATCTGCTTTAAAGCGGCCCAAACTTCCTCCTCTGTAAAAGGTTCATCTAGTTCATCGGGGTTAACCTGTGGTAGATCCATTGCGTTCCAATTTAGGGTGCAATTTCGCGCCTCCTTGTTGCCTAGGATTGAGTTGAAATGGTTAAAAAGCGCCTCACTTTTTTCCTCATGTTCTGTCAGGATAGCACTTGTTGTATGGAGTTGGTGAATGTGGTTTTTCCTTCTCCTCGAGTTTGCGTGAATGTGGAAAAACTTTGTGTTGGCATCCCCTTCTTTCAGCCATGTCAATCGCGATCTCTGCCTTTTCTTCGACTTTGCCACTGCTGCCAGCCCCAAAATTCTTAGCTTGAGGTCTTTCCTGAGCTGGTGTTCATCGGCAGTAAGGATCCTATCCTCCTGGGCCAAATCCAATCGGAGAATCACCTCCTGAGCCACGTGAAATTGCATTTTGATCTCTCCAAACAGACTTCTACTCCACTTCCTGAGAGCTTTAGTGGTGGCTGTCAATTTGTGGTTGAGTTTTGTAAATGGATGTCCACCAAAAGTGTGAGATGACCAGGCTTGTTGCACTACCTCCATGAATCCCGGCACCCGGACCCAGAAATTTTCAAAGCGGAAGACTACCCTTTTGGGTGGGCTTACAGTGGAAGCAAGAAGCAAAGGGCAATGGTCTGAACAGGATGAGGAGAGGGCCTGCAGTGTGTGGTTGGAGAACAGGATGTCACCATCAATATTACAAAAAACTTTGTCAATTCTTTCCAGAGTAGGCGCTTCCCGCTCATTGCTCCATGTGAATTTCCTATTTTGGAGCTTGAGCCTCCTCCAATTCTTAATTACGAGTATAAATGGACTCTCTCGATGGTTTATGATTTTATGATAGAGGACATGTGAATTAAACCTATTGTTGAAGGGATCATCTTGAACATTGCTCCACGGTAACGTGGCACCGACGCATGAGTTATACTTGATACTGCAGTGTCAAAGGGTGTATGGTTTCAGCCTCGAGGTCACATGTTCAATCACTAGCAAACTCATAATTTTCCCTTAAAAATATGTTTGGAGGGATGTCTCTCACTCCAAATCTCGGTTTTTTTATGTGGCACCGACGCACCGTGCGGGCTATTGATTTTGGGCTAGAATGAGTTTGTGGGATAGTGTGGGCCATATTGTTTGGGCCGAAAAGGGAATGAAGCTCACGTGTGGCCCATTCTATTTTTTTTCCGTGCGGCCCACCAAAGAACGGGCCGTTCCTGCAACCGGGGATTCGGATATTTAAAGGAAAAAGTACACTGAAGGTCCCTCAACTTGTCATCGAGTTACAAAATCGTCCCCAATCACAAAACCGGATACAATGCATCCCCCAACTTATAAAACCAGCACATACTAGATCCCTTGGTGGTTTTGACCCCGGTTTTAGCTGACATGGTGGCTGACTCAGTGTGGGACCCATGTGGGCCCCACATGTCAGGATGCCACGTCGGCCAGCCTCTCCCTTCCTTTCCTCTCCCCTCCTTTCGTCTTGTCTGGTTAGGAATTAGGATGCAACGTCATCGGCATGCCGGTCGGTGGTGGGGAGGGGGTTGCCAGGGTGAGAGGTCCGTCGGCCGGCGGGCGATGCGGCAGCGACAACGTGGCGGCTGAGACACGAGAGAAGGGGAAGGCGACGGGCCAGCGTCGTGGCGGAGAGGCGGCAGCAGGCGTGCGAGCGTCATGGCGGAGAGGGCGGAGGCGGCGGCGGCGGTGGAGAGGCGATGGCAGCGGATGCGAGCGTCGTGGCGGAGAGGAGGCGGCGGCGGCGGCTGCCACGCGGGAGGGGAGGCCGAAGGCGACGGCGTGGGCGAGCGTGGAGGCACGCGACGGCGAGGCCGCCGCTCCGCCCGTCGCCTCTTCTCTCTCAGGTTTCTCCTCATCTGGGTGGGCAGGTCGGCCGGCGGGTTGGGAAGGAAGGGAAGGGGTTGGGGTGATGGCTTGCTGGAGCTGCTTCGGCTGCAGCTGGTCGATGAAGCAAGAGGCGAGGTCTGGCTGCCGGAGCCGTTCCAGCTGTCGGCGCCCTTGCCCAGCTAGCCGCATGGTTTGGGGACTTGTTCGCTTTCATCGTTCTTCGAATTCTCTCCCCGTTTCTTCGTGTACTGTTTAATTGGTTCTTAATCTGCTCATAAATTAATCGTCGTCATCTATGGCCTGAATTGCCGGATAGTATCTTTATGCTTGTAAATTTTTAGCTGCTATGCGAGAGCTCGTGCCAAATTTGATACGCGAGAGTTGTGTTGTTTGTTCTGCCGGCGACCGAGCAGGACAGGTCCGGGCACCGGAGCGACAGGCACCGCGCGCCGTCGCCCACCGCCGCGCAGAAACGACCGGCGATGCAGCAGCCGCACCGGCCTGCCGGAGGACCGAGCAAATGGTGGGCGAAGCGGGCGACGGCGTAGGCCGGAGCGGCCGGCCGGCGGTGGGCAGGCACGCTGCGGGAGAGGAAGGGGCTGCGGCGGCAGGGGCGCAGGAGGTCGGGCCGCACCGGCAGGCGGCTGTCGACGTCGACCATTTAGAGGGCAGAGAGAGGACAAGAGCAGGGAGAGGAGAGAGCGGAGGCGGATGGCGCCGATGGGGAGCGGGATGGGGATAGCAAGGCTGCCATCGCCATCGTCGTCCATGGCGTGGGGGAGGCCGCCTCCGCTCCGCCTGTCGCCTGCCTGCCACCGCCGAACCTCCTCCTCTCCCGCCTCGCCCCGTCGGCTTCCTCCCCAACCCGTCGGCCGGCCTGCCCACCCAGAGTCCTAGACGAGGTGAAAGTTGAGAGAGAAGGGGGGAAAGAGAGAGATGACGTGGCATCCTGACATGTGGGTCCCATGCTGAGTCAGCTGCCATGTTGAAAAAACCGGGGTCAAAACCGCTGAGGGATCTAGTTTGCCCTGGTTTTGTAAGTTGGGGGATGCGTTGTATCCGGTTTTACGGTTGGAGAATGATTTTGTAACTCGTTGACAAGTTGAGGGACCTTGGGTGTACTTTTTCCATATTTAAACAACGAACCTTATTTGGGTCTCTGGCAACCGTTAGATGAGGCTGTGCGGTCCAGATCGAATTGGTCAGTGCACACGAAAGATCTAGGCGAGCGGCCGGAGAACAATGGCCGTCGGAATGTATTGTTTTCCCCTGGCAAAATGGCTGATTTCTTCCTCGAAAACTGCTTTGTTGCCTAGCAACAGTCTTGACAAGCATTTCTCTTTTAATCTCGTATAGCTGATGATCGTCTGTTTCTCCATTGTGATTAAGCCAAGTCGATTTGGTTTACTTGTTGTCTGACTATGACCAGTTCAAAACAGATCATTGCTCATTAGATGTTTTACTGAAGTTCTGCACATTATCACCTCTGCCGAATTCCATCTGTCTCGAAAGAGAAAAGGGAAATATCTGTTGTCCACGTCTGACAAACATTTTTTTTAATCTTCAGAAATGAAGTGGCAGATTGAATTGAAATGAAATGCTACTTCAGCTTGACGCTGACAGAAAATTCTCAAATCCTTTGGCTTGCATGCGTTATCTCAGGTAGCGCGCGGGAATAGCGATGCGGCTACTAACAAAGGGGTTCGGGGTTTAAAACTCCGAACTCATTTGGCCGTTCGATTGAGTGGATCAGCTTGTCAGCGACCTGCATCATACTATCATAAATTGGTACTGTCTCTATATTTTAATCTATGACGCCGTTGACTTTGTATTTAACGTTTGACCATTCATCTTATTAAAAAAATTATACAATTATCATTTATTTTATTGTGACTCGATTCATCATCAAATGTTCTTTAAGCATGATATAAATAATTTAAATAAAATGAATGGTGAAACGTTGGTCGAAAAGCTAAGCCTCGTAAGGGAGTACTTGCTTAGCGAGCAGCTAGTGCAATCATATAATCATTACACTCACAAATCACGAACGGCTTAACGAAGTCAGTGTTTATTCTAAGTACTCCTTCCTCTTTTTTTCTTTCTTTTTTCTTTGTTAATCTCTCTATGTGATCGTCAGATCAGATGCAATGTACTGCAGTTCGTTTCAGTATTTTTCTTATTTTCTTTTGTGTTTGGTTTTTGCCTATTAACCAGCTGAACGAAATTCTGAAACCCAGCTAGCTATCTGCTATCCCTGTATGTTCAAGCTGGCCTGTATCTTGAACAAGTTTATCTGAAATGGGAGTACGTTACACTGCGTTTATTTTCGAAGCTGCATGCATAACTGAATCTAATATCCTTTTTCAGGCGAAACTACTGCATGATTAGGCCGATCGATTGCATAACTGAATCTACATCCTTTATTTTCAGGCTGCTGATGGCTTGCATGCAATCGATTTTTCGATCATGATCACTAATTGCGTGCTTTGATTTTACTGGAAAATCTGTATATATATCATCACTGGAAAGATGAGCAACCAGCATCAAGGTTGCTGCTGCCGTCATCACTGGAAAGATGACCCCCTCTGGTGGGTCGCTACCAGCCGTTCGATTAGCCTCTGCGGCCCAGATTCGTACTGTGTGCATCAAAGACGGCCCTGTTTGATGTGGGCTGCCTCGCGCGGCCTTTGCAAAGCCCAGCCCATTTAGCCTATGGAGTCCGTTCTGGCCTGGCTCACGAACTGTCATCAGCCCACGTAGATAGGCCCAGATGGCCAGATTCCACGGAAATGGCAGGCAGTTCCATGGCCTGGCTGTAAAGCTCGCAGAACAATGAACGAAATGCCACATTGAACTTGATTTTCTTTTGAGATTAGTTTTGAATACTCTGTATCTATACTACTGCTATTAGCTAAATGCTCACGCGTTGCAAAAAAATTAAAAAAATATATTTCATTACATTTTCCAATGTTAATTAAAAATTCATACTTTCTTTGAAATTCATGGGAATAGATGATGTTGGTTCATATGGCTCACCTTTTGATGTAGAGTAATACTCCTAGATGGTGGATTCACTGATTTGAATTTCAAGTAGAGGCGTGGTTAGGGGTGAAAACGGTACTGAAACGGACGTAAACCACCTTTATCATTTTCGTTTTTATATTTTTTTTCGGTATCGGAATCGGAAACCCCGGATACGAAAATGGAATCAAATATTATCGAAACCGAAAATGGAGCGAAAATGAACCGGCGCGAATACAATAATGAAAATTTATCGGAATACGAAAACCCCTCAAATTGATAAATCCAATTATCAAGTCTCAACGGTTAACAATTCATCATAAAACACAACCATATAAGACCAATTGTTAAGTCTCAACAGTACATCATAAAACATAATCTATGAAATAAATTATTTATGTTTAAGAGAGTAATGCTGTTGATAAATCCCGATGCAGGAAAAAATATTCTTATGTAACTTCAGATTTGCATAACAAATATTTTTTTTAAAAAAATAATAGACAAACACCATGGTATTCACTATTCAGTGCTTACAAAAGGAATCCAGGGTATTTCAGTCACAAAATTTCCGGAAATTCCGAGAAAATTTCTGGAAAGTTTCTGATCGATTCCGAGTTCCAACGAAAACTGCCCTTATCATTTTCGATTCCGTTTCCGATAAAATATTTCCGAATTCATTTCCGTTTCCGAAAAATTCCGACCGACAGATTTCGTTTTTGAAAATATATCTGGAATCTGGAAAGTTTCTATACCGTTTTCACCCCTAGCCGTGGTCACACTGACAGCATGAACCCACATAAGTAGATACTATCATTAAGGTCTTTTAAAACAGTATAGATAAAGACCACTAAGTAGTGGTGTAGTTCCGCCAAAACCATTATTTTTATACATCTATTTTCTATAAATTAGTTTATGACATTACATGATAGTGTTAACATTGAAATTTAGTAAGCCCAAAGTTACCATCGGCTTAGAGTCAGTATCAGCTTCAAAGTTCTAGAATCAGCCGATGGGAGTCAAGTCGCCACGATGTCGTGTTCTTGGTGGAGTCGGATCAATCAAAGGAAGCTTATCTAGAGGAGTTCAAGTTCAAGAAGGATGCGACATGATAGTTATCTATTAATTAGGCATAGTTTGTTAGTTTCTTTTTATCTTTAGGAAAGTGTGTTTAGTGTCCGATAAGAACTTTATCTTTTCCTTTTTAGTTTCTTTCTTGTCCTACAAGGACTAGTATCTCCCTATGGGTATAAATATGTACACCCGGGGTCATTATAATATATCAATCTATCGATCAATAATATTCTCGGCGCATCGCCACCCTCTTCCCTGAGGTCAGCGGAACTTGGGCACCTGACGCAGGGATGCATCGGCTTTCGATCTCCAGCGAAGGGATAAGTCCTACGTTCTGTCGGGCCCTGGTGAATCTGTCGGCTATGTTGGTGTTGTTCAAGGCTGCATCGATTCGATCTCTTGGATCGCTCTAGTTTGGTTAATATATTTGCCTACATGATATCTCAATTCTATCTCTAATTGCATTGTGTTTAGAGACGCGTCGGTTTAGTTGGGACTGTCTCGGTTAGGTCTAATCTCCTGTCTTAGCCGATATATCTCTACAATCATAATGCTGTTCTAAATAGATTTGTTATATCCATCACATTAGACAGATCTATCGGCTCATCGAATATTAGATTATCATATACAATCTCGTGCTGCATCGGTTAGGTTCGATCTACTAGATCGTTGCTGATAATATAAGTCTTGTTAAGCCGATAGGTTCATGCTAATGTTTTATCGGGGTGCTAGCCGATAAGTTATCTGGACATTGCATCGGCTCATAAGGATT
Organism: Oryza meridionalis; assembly: GCA_000338895.3. Taxonomy (NCBI): domain Eukaryota; kingdom Viridiplantae; phylum Streptophyta; class Magnoliopsida; order Poales; family Poaceae; genus Oryza; species Oryza meridionalis. The sequence continues at coordinate 3,521,431 of CM002524.2, forward strand.
ACATATATATACAAGTTGGATTTAGCCGATGACAACAAAAGTTTCACTGTTTAATCTAATCTGTGGATTTTATAGCATCGGACCTCCAGCCGATGTACGCTTTAACCTTCGGATCAGTGCTTATTCTATCGTATCATTGCTAGTCGATTGGTTTATACTGGACTATATTATTGTTAGATTTTATCATTATCAGCCGATTGCCTTTATATCATTATCTACATTGGACATATGGCCGATTGCTTAAACCCTATCGCTATCGGTTGGTGTCGGCATCGGCTATTATCGGCTATCGGCTGGAACTACTCCATCGGCTTGTCAGCCGATCGGCTGTTTGATCTATTATTTGCATATCTTGTCAGTTGCAGGATCAAACTGACTGGTACGCTCGCATCTCACCAACCTTTGGACCTGCACTAGAGTTAAGCAGATCTCCTAAGCTGGTGTGTTCGATTTTTTCGTCAACAGATAGTCTAATATTTCTTTGAATCAAATGAATACCATGTATCCAAATAAGCAAACAAGTAATACTAGCACATTTAATGAAAATATATTTTATCTATAACATATTGTTATATATTTTCTTTTACCTATAGCAAAGTATGTTCATTTTGCTAGTAAATAAAATTAGTATAAACTTTGAAAGACTATATAGAATAGAGTAAATTCCTTGTATACCCTTAAAAAACCACTCAATCCTTTTCAAACCCTTGAAATTTACTCGATACTTTTTGTATCCCTAAAATTTCAACTTGTTCTCTTTCATGCTCCTCCCGTCATTTGACTGTCTAATTGCTCCATTTCATGCCTCTTCCATCAGCTGACTATCTAATTTCTATAAAAATGACCATGTTACCCTTACACATAGTTTAACATAGAAATATATGAATTATATTGTTGAAAATGCAAAAATTTGCTGCATGAAACTATTATAGTTATGATTTTATTGTGCAACACATTATTTATGACAAATTTTATTTCTAGATAACGAAAGAAAATCAGTATGTATTTATTTTATTTATTAAAAAGTCATGAAAAAAGGAGCATTCATATAAATATAGGGCTACTGATGCTCACGATAATATTTTACAGATATGCTCCTCTTTTTTATATAAATGCTCCCGACCAAAAAAAAAATCCACTGTCCTACTTTCAAACAAAATTTTCAATCTGTTACATTTTTATTTACAAAATTTATATTAAAATGTACTCTTTATTCTTTAATTAAGTCTTTAGGTCTCCGGTTGTACTCTTTATTCTTTAATTAAGGCACTCCCTATACGAAAGGAAATGTAATTAAAAGCACTTTTAGTCTTTTAGGAGTGAAAAAAGTGAGACATCTGTTGAGCCGGCGTTCATATGTCAAAGCCCCACGATACTAAAACCGCCATGTTAACAAGCAACAATGAACCAAACCCATAAGGCAGAACCTCTGTACCTTTTTGCAATTTTGCGTACAAAATGTACTCACTCCAGTTTTTTTTTATCTTTTTCTTATATTATCACAAAGTATTTAATTCATGACTTGTTTTTTTTACACGTTTGCACGGAAGTTTATAATGAGATAAAATGCATATGCATCTCTAAAATTCAATAACAGTTTTTAGAAGGTACTGATAGGGATATGATATACCTATGTATGCTGATAGGGATATGTGTACATATGTATTTATACGAGCGTATACGAGTGAGCATATCTTCAGATCTTATAGGTATGTGTTGGATCTCCCTCCAAAACCGGTGATCATACACTGACGCGATGCCCGTTAATTCGACCCTCTAGCCTCCTCTGCTGCGTCTCGCAAACTACAATTGTTTGTTTCTCAGCAAGAAGCCAAGATGCATGGTTGTGGCTGTGTACATCCCTTAGGATGTAGAGGCCAAGTTTTATTTAAGTCCATTATCTTAAAAAAAAACTAAGATGGTAATCGAGCTCAACAGAGATTGTTGCACCTTCGTTTACGTCGCACGTGGCGTTAATTATTTATCTCTTGTCCCGGACGTGGCCTCTTTTTTTTTTTTCACTTTTCAAAGATCAAAAAGACATAATTCTGCCGGTCGCTGCCTTGGCACCAAAGTACTTAGCTTCTCCTATCATCATCCATCGCTGTCGATCTTGATCAGACTCCCGGATTCATCAGGCCGATCGATCGACAATGAGTCACCGCTAAGTAAATCAAACGGGAAGAAGCAGCGGCGAAGTTCTTCAGAAAATTTGCGCGATCGCTATCGATCGATGATCGATGCTTGGGGGCCAAGTTCTGTATAGCTAATTAAGCTGCCAATTTGCTTAAATGGTCACTGGCTAGTCGGACCGACCTGTGAACCTACTTATATATTTAATAAAAAATAATTCATGAGTTTCACGTCATGGCTTAGCTTGTCGTGTCGTAAAGATATAAGTAGATCAATCCATAAGTTCATTTTTAAGTCAAATTAATAGGTAACCCGTAAATCAATCCACGGGTTACTCACTAATTTTATCTATAAACGGGTTTGCGGATTTGCGGGTTAATCCGCTTGCATCTCTACTGGCGCGCACGTTAGTTCTATAATTCTAACAGTTGCAATCAAGTTATACCAATTGCAAGCAACTATTCAGCTTACAGTGCATCGCCGTCACCCGTCATACGTCAAAGACGACGCTATTGTCGTCAACGCCAAATCATTTTTAGATTCACCTGCTGATTGTTTTTTTTTAAAAAATAAAAAGATTCACCTGTTGCGGTCGAGCACACGGTAAATTCGAAGTTAATTAACTCAATTTGTTTGTTACTGCCGTCGCATGTTGAGCTATTCCCACAGGCGTTTTGGGTTGTCTTACTCTAAGTTATATTTTTTCGAGTTTAATTAAATTTATAAAAGAATAAACGTTTTCAACAAAAAAAATATATTGCAAAGTGTATTCACGGGTGGATTTAATAAAACTTAATTTGGGGTTGAGAATGTTGCTCATTGTTTTTACAAACTTAGTTAAATTAGAACAAATTTGGCTTATGACAAATTCAAAACTTCTTACACCATGAAATGAAATGGAGGGAAACACATGCTAATTATAATTGTGAGAGGTCTTGATTGGTACGATTTTACGAACTCAACGCAGCTCAGCTAGCTAGGCAACTTAGGGCATGTACAAAGGTAAAGTTAGATATAAACTCTACGTTATTTACAGACTAGCATCCTACAACAGTTAGAGACAATATGGTCTCTAATCATTAATGTATCAAACTACTTTTTCTTACTTTTCTTTACTTTCTTTCACCACCATGCAACAAAATTTGCTCTAATAAATGCTAAGAGTCGACTCTAAGCTGTTGTCATGTATAACAACCATACTCCTTTCTCTTTCTTCCATGTCATCAAATTTACTTGCATGGCAATAGAGAGAGACCACTAATAAACACCATTGTACATACCCTAATGGCGAACCCTACCCAACAAGATCTAGACTTGATATAGGTGTTGACATTTACAACAAAGAAGCATACTACTTCCTCCGTCCCATAAAAAATCAATCTGGTACTGGATGTGACACATCCCAGTACTACGAATCTGTACATGCATTTGTCCAGATTCATTATTCTAGAATGTGTCACATCTAGTGCTAGATTCGTTTTTTTTCGGACGGCGGAAGTATGTGACTTCACATACTCATTGGTCTAGTATGTTAAAGTTATATATGTGTATGTGTATATGAGTCTCTTTGTTTTTTTAAGGCTGTGTTTAGATCCAGGGTGAAAAGTTTTTGCGTGTCACATCGGATATATGGCCACACATTTAAAACATTAAACATAGATTAATAACAAAACAAACTACATATTCCACATGTAAACTGCGGGACAAATTTATTTAGCCTAATTAATATGTCATTACCAAATGTTTACTGTAGCACCACATTGTCAAATTATGGAGCAATTAGGCTTAAAAGATCCGTCTCGCAATTTATACGCAATTTGTGTAATTAGTTATTTTTTTCGTTTATATTTAATACTTTATGCATGTGTCCAAACATTCGATGTGACAGGGTGAAAAATTTTGTCAGGGGATCTAAACAGGCCCTAAGAATTTTCATTAAAAAGAAAATCAGCATGAATATAGGATGCTGGTAGCTATAGCCTATATATAGCTGCAGCTGGTATACATGGCCAATAATAATATTTGGAGTGTGTTTAGTTAACGCTAAAATTGGAAGTTTGATTGAAATTGGAACGATGTGATGGAAAAGTTGAAATTTGTGTGTGTAGGAAAGTTTTGATGTGATAGAAAAGTTAGAAGTTTGAAGAAAAAGTTGGGAACTAAGGACGAGTTTAGTTTCAAACTTTTAACTTTTTCGTCACATTGTTTCAATTTTAATTAAACTTCTAATTTTAACATTAACTAAACACACCCTAATCCTTGAAATCAGATTTGGATCTGATTTCCTTGATTTGGAATATTCTGAACTATATATTTATGGGTTCGATACTGCCTAAGAATAGATATTATGCACTAGTGGAATCTGATTGCTTTTCTGAACAGATCAGCTTTCCTTACTGATCACTTTCTGAACATCCTCTTTCAGGGCAGATAAGTGCTTCTTATTAATCACTTTTTGAACAGCCTCTCTTTTGACGGAATTTCTAAACAGCTTTCTTTATCACTTGTTTGGAGAACTTAAGTACGGTTAAGTCGCGTATGATTGCTCTTAATCCCTCATGGAACTACGGGAATGAATCTAATTCCGTCCTGCTGATGATGCAGTGGCAACTGGCGACTTAGGATCAGAAAAGTAGTAACACTGATGGAGAAGTGCTTTTTACTTCCAGTTCATAACTCCAATATAGTTTCGGTTTTCTAACCGGGACAACGAATCCAGGACTAAAGATTGCTATCTTTAGTCCCAGTTCAAATAAGCGGGATTAAAAATGGATCTTTGATCCTGATTGGTGTTACCCTCTTTTTAGTCCCAGTTGGTAACCGGGAGTAAAGAGAGAATAGCGGCAGTTCCAGATGGTCCCCTTTTTTTTTTATTTTCTCCCAAATCTTATCAAGTGGGAAGCATAGCCCAAATCAAAGTAACATCCCAAATCCACATCACAAATAAAGTAACATCACAAATCTTAAAGTTACATATACACACAAATCAAATACATCACAAATCCTAAAAAATTACACACAAATCAAATACATCACAGGTTATCTCAGATCCATCCAATAAATCACAAAATTATACATGTGAATTACAAATTAAAAAAAAAAGAGAAAACAACGCCGTTGCCGCCGCCGCCACCCGGCGCGGCCCCGCCGCCCCGGCCCGCCGCCGCCTGCCACGGCCGCGGGCCCGCCACCGGGCATGGCCCCGCCGGCTGCCGGCTGCCGGATGGGAAGGGGAGGATGGGCAGGAAAGGGGAGAGGAGGAGGTGGAGGAGAGGAGAGGAGGAAGGGGAGGAGGTGGAGGGGAAGGGGAGAGGAGGTGGAGGAGAGGGGAGGAGGTGGAGGGGATGGATTGGGTTGAGGATGTAGGAAGCGAAGGAGGAAGGGAAAGAACAGGTGGAGGAGAGGATAAGGGATATAGATTATATACTATGCTTTGAATTTTAGTTTCGGTTGGTGTTCTCTCGGTTGGGAACACCAACCGGAAATAAAGTGCTGATCTTTAGTCTAAAGATCCTCAGCCCCCTGACATCAATCAGGGGATGAATCGGGACTAAAGATGATTTTTAAGTCCCGGTTAGTAAGATCATAGAATGCCTCTGGGGTTTTCAACCGGGACTCCCGGTTCTTTTTGGAACTAGGATTATTGTGGCTTTGGGTCGACCCAGCAAAGATCATTTATCCACCAGTGTAACCTCCTCCGTTTCAAAATATATGATATATTTTATTTTATTAGAATAAGACTCCTGTCAACATTTACTTTATCAGTATATATCAGATTCCTATTCTAAGTACTTAGTTATGATTGTACTTTTGTGTCACATAAATAATATCGTTACAAAATAGTTGATTATTAAAATCTTGTATTAATGAAACGAAGCATTTTATATTTTAAAATGGAGAGAGTACTAATAAGATAAATGAGGATATAATATATTTAAATTTTAATTACCAGGAAGCACTAGCCAATAGAGTACCTTTTAGCTGGAGAATCAGCATTATTTTTTAAATTTGATCGTCTAAATCACACTAAACAAGCTGACGCATCTTCTGAAAGCGACCGGCCAAAACATACTATATTATTTTAATTATTGGTTGCACTGTAGTGTATCACTGAAATTTCAAATATAGTATGTCACTGATTCGTCATTAACCTTCTATATCTTTCTGATGGCACCTTAGCCTTTGTGCTAGATTTGACTAGTCCACAGTATAGGTGCAAATAGAATAACTGGCTAAATTTTTAAAAAAGCGCACACCAATTAAGAAGTCGAAAGACAAGGTGAATATATATTGTTGTGGTGCTCGTGCCTCGGTGAAATACCTCGGCAATCTTAAAATACTAATGCAGTATAACTTTTTTTATCCTGAGCGAGATCAGGGCAGAAAAGATATGTTGCATGCTCTCTCTCTCTCTCTCTCTCTTCACGTACTCCGAGAACTAACCAAACAGTTGGGAATGGCAAATTAAAAGATGACTGAAATTGCACGCCCTCTACGACTCGTGTAGTCATGCAAGAGTAGGTTTAATAGTAGAGCTTAATAAATATTAGTTTATCTTAAAACTAGCATATAGTATAATAGATCATATATAAGATTGATTTTAATTTTTCTTCTCCACTATTTTTCTCTCACTTATATATTAAATATAGTTGTCTTGAGTACGTGTTAAGCTAGCTTCTACATTTGAGTCAACACCTTTCTTTTTTATTATATCTCTTCTCAATAAGTTTATAGTAAGTTTATAACTTTTTTTTAAACATATAGTAGGCTTTTAACTCACTAATATTCTTGCTTTAAGTATGACACACACGTAGGCATACGCATGAAAAACTGAGACCGACAGCGGTTCTAAACTCATTAAAATCATATTAAATTGAAGACATGCATGCATCGCAGTAGAAAAATAAAGCATTATGGCCATGAAACATTTCTAGGTTGTTCCTTTTTTAAAATAAGATGGTGCTATATGTGTAAGTTTGTATTAATAGTATTTAGATTGGTACTGGATGAGTTATATACGCAGTATAGGTATATTTTTAATAAGTAGTTTCATAAGCAATACATTGCATCTTGGACATTTGGTATTCAAAAGACATCAAATCATTCAAACAGGTAGGCCATTTTACTTGCACACACGTCTTGTGAAGTTGTATCTAGAGAACAAATGCTACATCCATCGATCCATATCTAGTACTCCCTCCATCCACTTTTTTAAAAATGTTTGACCGTTCGGCTTATTCAAAAAATTTAAGTAATTATTAATTTTTTTCATATCATTTGATTTATTGTTAAATATACTTTTATGTATACATATAGTTTTACACATTTCACAAAAGTTTTTGAATAAGACGAACGGTTAAACATGTTTAAAAAAATCAATAGCGTCAAATATTTAGCAAAGGAGAGAGTATATTATTAAGGAAGAATACAAAAGAGCAACCATATTAACTATTGCTACGTTAAAAGATTGTTTTGAAAAGATACTTAAGCAATTTACGTATAGAAAGTTTTTTTAAAAAAACCGTACCATTTAGAAGAATAGGAAACGAGTTCATGATAATTTATAAGAGGGGAGGAAATAGCGGGGCTTAAATGTACTAATTGAATTAAAAAATTATACACTGTTCAATTATATTACAATGAGAGATTAGACTATGACGATGTTGAGCGTCGACATAGTTACACATAAAATTCAGTTATGTTCGAGGAAGAAAATACTCCATAACTTTTGCCAAACTAATAGTAGTACTACATAACTTTTGCAAGAATCTCTTCCCGTGTAAAAGTTGGGACAATCTCACCAGCTTATGTAATCTACCAGGGTGCATTTTTAAGTCGCGCACAAACCGAAGTAGTAGTAGTAGTAGTAGTAGGAGCAGCAGCAGCAGCAGCAGCAGCAGCAGCAGCAGTAGTAGTAGTACTAGGAACAAACAAAACAAAACCTGAATTTATCTAACTAATCTCGCATCTACGTCTCGGTCTTCTCCGAACGACGTGCATAAACACAATCAAAACCCCCAGATTTACATTTACTAAACCTTCGATCGAGAACCCACCCCACGTCGTCTCCCGCACTAATTATATATTTTTTTAATTTTATCTCCACGGTAAAATCAAGAGATATATTTAACTAGTTACAATTAAAAATTTATCACCGGACCCACACGTCATATGCCGTGTTTAGTTCCTTTTCAATTTTTTTAAGGTATACGGATACACATTTGAAGTATTAAACGTAGATTAATAACAAAACAAATTACAGATTCCGCCTGTAAACTGTAAGACGAATCTATTAAGTCTAATTAATCTATCATTAGCAAATATTTACTGTAGCAACATATTGTTAAATCATGGTGTGATTAGGCCCAAAAGATTCGTCTCGCAATTTACATGTAAACTGTGCAATTGGTTTTTTCATCCACATTTGATGCTCCATGCATGTGTCCAAACATTTGATGTGACATAATTTTTGTAAGTTTGAAGAGAACTAAGGCCCTGTTTCTTCAGTTTGGGATTATTATAATCTAGATTATTGAGTCATATTACTATAAACTTGATTGTTATAATCTGTACTAGAATAAGCGGTTAGTTGTTTCTTTCCTAGATTATTAGAGTCTAGATTATTGGGATTGCAAGTGTAAAAGGGAGTGGGGGTGGCATGGTGGGTAATTTTTTACCCAATAATCTGGAAAAAGATAATTTAGGATCCACATATTACAGATGGTGAGATTGGTAAGTTCTTAATTGTCACATTTAAAAGTGAAAAAAAAATCGACTCATCTGCCCTCCCCGAGGTGTGAAAAAACAAAATAAAATCCCCAATTCGCCGTCGCGGGCCGGCGGTAAAAAGGATGCGGCGGGTGGTGGTTGCCATCCTCTCGCGGTGAAGTGAAACGTGGGGACGAGACGACGAGTCGACGGCGGTGGCGGTGTCTCCCTCCCGCTGCCTTGCACCGCAAGGAGCCCCCCTCGCCGCCCGCCGCCTTTGACCGCCGCGCGCGCGCGCCTACTATATCACAACCCCCCCTAATTGGCCCATCTGTTGCAGAGCTACACTGAGCCACTCACTCCCCATGCCCTTGGCCGCCGCGCCGATGCCGCTCGCGGCGATGGCGGCGAGTGGGCGAGACGACGGCGACGACGTGCCCTTGTTCTTCCTCCACGCGGCGGGCGCCGCGGCGCACCTCGCCGTCGCGGTCGCGGTCGCCGCGCGGATGGTGTTCGGCTGGTGGTGCCGCCGCGGCAAGGATGGGGAGGTGCGGGGAGGAGGAGGAGGAGGAGGCGGGTTTCGGTGGCGTTGGGTCGCGGCCTCCGCGACGTGGGTTCTCGGCGGGTTTGGGGTCATCCTCGCGGCGTACGAGGGGTACCTGGGCGGTGGCGGTGGCGGTGGTGGGTGGTCGCGTGGCGCGGTGGTGGAGGAGGCGGACGCCGCGGCGCGCGCGGTGGCGTGGCTGCTGCTCGCGGCGTACCTGCAGTACCGGTTCGGGTGGCGACGCGAGGAGCGGTTCCCCGCGCCGCTGCGGCTCTGGTGGGCGCTCTTCCTGCTCCTCTCCGTCCTCGCCGTCGCCGTCCACGCCGTGACGGGACTCGATGGGCGCCCCGTGCCCGCGCATTCGTGGGCGCTCGACGCCGTGTCGGTCCTCGCTGGCGTGGTGCTGCTCTTCGCCGGGTTCCTGGGCAGGAGGGAACCGGGCGACTCTGCTATCGAGGAGCCTCTCCTGAATGGTGGCGGTGCAAGCGCGACGGCCGCCGGTGAGAACAACAGTAACAATTGCGCCGCCGATGCGTCGATGTTCACCGGCGCCGGCTTCCTCAGCGTCCTTACCTTCTCGTGGATGGGTCCCCTCCTCGCCGTCGGACACAGGAAGACCCTCGACCTCGACGACGTCCCGGGCCTCGACCCCGGCGACAGAGTCGCCGGTCTGCTCCCGCCGTTCAAGACCAACCTCGAGGCGCTCGCCGGCGACGGCTCTGGCCGGAAGGTCACGGCGTTCACGCTCTCCAAGGCACTGGTGCGCACCGTGTGGTGGCACGTCGCGGTGACCGCGTTCTACGCGCTGGTCTACAACGTCTCCACCTACGTCGGCCCTTACCTCATCGACTCGCTCGTGCAATACCTCAACGGCGACGAGAGGTACGCGAGCAAGGGGCAGCTGCTTGTCCTTGCCTTCATCGTCGCCAAGGTGTTCGAGTGTTTGTCCCAACGGCACTGGTTCTTCCGGCTGCAGCAGGCCGGGATACGCGCGCGGTCGGCGCTCGTCGCCGTCGTCTACCAGAAGGGGCTCGTGCTGTCTAGCCAATCCAGGCAGAGCCGCACGAGCGGCGAGATGATCAACATCATCAGCGTCGACGCCGACCGCGTCGGCCTCTTCTCGTGGTACATGCACGACCTCTGGTTGGTGCCACTCCAAGTAGGCATGGCATTGTTCATCCTGTACTCCACCCTTGGGCTTGCCTCGCTTGCTGCGCTTGGTGCCACTGTTGTTGTCATGCTTGCCAATGTGCCTCCAGGGCAAATGCAGGAAAAGTTCCAGCAGAAGCTGATGGACTGCAAGGATGTCAGGATGAAAGCAACATCTGAGATCCTACGCAACATGAGGATTCTTAAATTGCAGGGGTGGGAGATGAAGTTCTTGTCCAAGATCATCGACCTGAGGAAGACGGAGACAAACTGGCTCAAGAAATATCTCTACACATCGACCATTGTTACCTTTGTGTTCTGGGGAGCCCCAACATTTGTGGCAGTGGTGACCTTCATAGCTTGCATGCTCATGGGGATACCATTGGAGTCAGGGAAGGTGCTATCTGCACTGGCCACATTCCGCGTGCTGCAAGAACCGATATACAATCTTCCCGACACGATCTCAATGTTGATTCAGACCAAGGTGTCTCTTGACAGGATAGCATCCTTTTTATGCCTCGAGGAATTGCCGACTGATGCTGTGCTGAAACTTCCAAGTGGTAGCTCAGATGTTGCAATTGAGGTCAGAAATGGGTGCTTTTCTTGGGATGCCTCACCTGAAGTGCCAACGTTGAAGGATCTGAACTTTCAAGCTCAACAAGGTATGCGTATTGCAGTCTGTGGGACTGTCGGCTCTGGAAAATCAAGCTTGTTGTCTTGCATTCTTGGTGAGATTCCAAAGCTATCAGGAGAGGTCAAGACCTGTGGGACGATGGCGTATGTGAGCCAGTCGGCGTGGATACAGAGTGGTAAGATTCAGGACAACATACTGTTTGGCAAGCAGATGGATAATGAGAAGTATGACAGGGTCCTCGAGTCATGCTCGCTGAAGAAAGACTTGGAGATATTGCCGTTTGGTGACCAGACCGTCATTGGAGAGAGAGGCATCAACCTTAGTGGTGGTCAGAAGCAAAGGATTCAGATAGCCCGAGCTCTGTATCAGGATGCAGACATCTATTTGTTTGATGATCCTTTCAGTGCAGTCGATGCTCATACAGGATCCCACTTGTTCAAGGTATGATATGATCTTCTATTTTCAATAGCATTTCATGATTTATTCCCTACAATATCAACAAGTGCATAACCTTTGGCATGTTTGCTCGTAAATTGCTTAAGGTTTTATACCCTTTGTAGGAATGCTTGCTTGGAGAATTGGCTTCAAAAACAGTTGTTTATGTCACTCATCAGATTGAATTCCTACCTGCTGCTGATCTTATTCTGGTAATGATTTCATTGGAAAAGTTTTCATCTATATTTATTGCCATGAAATGTATGTACATGCCTAATTGACTAACTATAATGTAGGTCATGAAAGGTGGGAGAATAGCACAGGCAGGCAAATATGACGAAATACTTGGATCAGGGGAAGAGTTCATGGAACTGGTTGGTGCTCACAAGGATGCTCTTACGGCATTGGATGCGATAGATGTCACAAATGGAGGCAACGAGGCTTCCTCTTCTAGTAAGACAGCAAGCCTGGCCAGGTCAGTGTCAGTTGAGAAGAAAGATAAACAGAATGGAAAAGAAGACGATGCCAATGCTCAGAGTGGGCAGCTGGTGCAGGAAGAGGAAAGGGAGAAAGGAAGGGTGGGGTTCTGGGTCTACTGGAAGTACCTCACCTTAGCTTACAGGGGAGCTCTTGTGCCATTCATCTTGCTGGCCCAAATACTTTTCCAAGTACTTCAGATTGCTAGCAATTACTGGATGGCCTGGGCTGCTCCTGTCTCAAAGGACGTTGAGCCTCCAGTAAGCATGTCAACCCTGATCTACGTCTATGTTGCACTGGCTTTTGGAAGCTCGCTGTGCATCCTCGTAAGAGCACTCATTCTTGTCACAGCTGCATACAAGACAGCAACTCTGTTGTTCAACAAGATGCATATGTCCATATTCAGAGCTCCAATGTCATTCTTTGATTCCACTCCTAGTGGGCGCATTTTGAATAGAGTAAGTCATGTTCATTTGCACAAATTTTCTAGAAAGCTTGGTTTATTTTCTGCGCTCGTGCTAACAGGTTTAAATTGTCTAGGCTTCAACGGATCAAAGCGAAGTGGACACCAGCATTGCTTACCAGATGGGATCTGTTGCATTTTCCATCATACAACTTGTTGGAATTATTGCTGTGATGTCTCAGGTTGCATGGCAGGTTTTTGTTGTTTTTATTCCTGTGCTTGCTGCCTGCTTCTGGTATCAGGTACTTTTGCTTTGTTCTTCTTGCCGTTTCAACTGCAAGATCAACGCTCTTCAATCCTCACCACGTTTATGGTTTTGCAGCGTTACTACATCGATACAGCCAGAGAGTTGCAAAGACTAGTAGGGGTTTGCAAAGCTCCCATCATACAGCATTTTGCAGAATCAATAACAGGATCAACAACCATCAGAAGTTTTGGCAAAGAAAACCAGTTTGTATCAACTAATAGCCATTTAATGGATGCATTTTCTAGACCAAAATTTTATAATGCTGCAGCAATGGAATGGCTTTGCTTCCGCCTGGATATGCTGTCATCCCTTACATTTGCCTTCTCTTTGATATTTTTGGTCAATCTTCCGACTGGTCTCATCGATCCAGGTATGGTGACACTATATGTACTGAAGATGATTCCAACTTTGTTAATATGAGCTTGCAGCTAATGTTGTATCTTGTTTTCAGGAATTTCTGGTCTAGCAGTCACATACGGGCTTAATCTGAACATGCTGCAAGCATGGGTTGTATGGAGCATGTGCAATCTGGAGAACAAGATCATATCAGTAGAGAGAATTCTGCAATACATGAGCATTCCTGCAGAGCCCCCTCTTTCTGTACAAGATGATAAATTGACGCAGGACTGGCCATCAGAAGGAGAAATTATGCTCAATAACGTCCATGTAATAGCTCACTCATCTTATCCTCCCATTTTATTTATTAATATTTTTCCCTTTTTTGAATAAGCTGCATCGTTTCCCACTGCCAATAAGATGAACAGGAGTTCAGGTCCAATAATATGTCAAATTCAAAACCTGGTAGTACATATTTCTGAACATTTCAATTTGATGCAGGTGAGATATGCTCCACATTTGCCATTTGTTCTTAAGGGCCTTACTGTCACATTCCCTGGAGGGATGAAGACCGGTATCGTTGGAAGAACCGGCAGTGGTAAATCAACTCTCATACAGGCCCTTTTCCGTATCATAGACCCTACCGTTGGTCAGATACTCGTAGACAGTATCGACATCTGCACCATCGGACTTCATGATCTGAGATCCAGGCTAAGCATCATCCCGCAAGAGCCAACCATGTTCGAGGGTACCGTGAGAACCAACCTTGATCCTATTGGAGAGTACACTGATAGCCAAATCTGGGAGGTAGTTCCAGTCTTCACATGCTTCACCATTGTCAGCTGCCACATACTATTTGTGGACCTGCAGTGAAGTTCTATTATGATTTATGAATATCTTGCCCTTCCTTTTCAGGCCTTGGATCGCTGTCAGCTAGGAGATGAAGTTAGGAGGAAGGAGCTGCGACTTGATTCACCAGGTCCGTTCGGTTCTCTGCATCTGGACTCATTTCTTTTTCCTGTTCAGAATCATGCAGTTCAAAGTCTACTTTTACACTTGGTAATTCTTGGTGAATATTCTCCCGATTTGGCTTGGCTTGGCTTGGTTGCAGTGATAGAGAACGGCGAGAACTGGAGCGTGGGTCAGCGTCAGCTGGTGTGCCTTGGGAGGGTGATCCTGAAACGGAGCAAGATCCTGGTGCTCGACGAGGCCACGGCCTCCGTCGACACCGCCACGGACAACCTCATCCAGAAAACTCTCAGGCAGCAGTTTTCCGACGCGACGGTCATCACAATCGCGCACCGGATCACCTCCGTCCTTGACAGCGACATGGTCTTGCTCCTTGACAACGGTGAGTTTAGTTCGCCTTCCAAGTCCCAAACCAATCACAGATGCCACTAATCAATCTCCGATTTTATAACGACAATAACCACAGTTCCAACTAACCAATCCCAATTTATCTTACATATTGTATGGGTTTGTCGCGTCTGTCTGACGACCGAAACACCGTGCCAATGCTTTGCAGGTGTGGCCGTGGAGCGCGACACGCCGACCAGGCTACTGGAGGACAAGTCGTCTCTCTTCTCCAAGCTCGTAGCGGAATACACGATGAGATCGACGCACACGTAGCAGAGAAGGTCAGTGCACCTGTTGACGCGATGGCCGTTTTGAGGCTAGCTGACACGTCGATAATGCCGAAAAATCACACTTACTAGTAGGGGATGAGATTTTAAGTAGCGAGCTGGAAAGTACCCAGTGTTGGTGCTCATAATACAGTGCGCTAATTCTTCGCACGATCTGAAATGAAGCTCACGTTCAAGAGGGGAAAGATGCTTTTAGAGGACAACAGAAGTAGTAGTGCTATTAACTAGCGTTGATGTCTGAATAAAGGGTGTAAGCTGCTGATCATTAGGGGAACAACCAAATCCTGATCAGTGATCACTACTAGTACGTCGTAGAAAGGGGACTATTACACGAAAGGGAATTAGAATTTTCGGGATAATACCGTGTAACCCGATTGACGGGCAGCAGAGACCGATGCCTGGTATATGAACATGTTGACAATAATCTGAATAAAATAGTGGTGATTGCGTGGAAACGGACATCTTGATTATTCTCATGGATCCTGATTTCTCTTACAGGTTCGTGCTTTCAAGTTTCAACTTCCTGCTTCCTGTTAAGATGGTTTTATATTGTGCTTTATGTTGATTCCTTTAAAAAAAAACTAATCGCGTCATGGCAGAATTTACTTTTGCTTAACTTTGACAGTCTACAGTTTGAAACGCAGGAATGAGCTGCAATTCCTACCAGAACTGTAGATAAATTCCTTGTTATTATATTATGTTAATAACCAGTTAATCCTAGAAAAGGTTTTCTTTAGGTTTGCGAAGGTTGACATACCCTGGAGGTAAGCTTCGATAGGTAGACTGTAAAAACACATCTAATAAAATACAAGACACAATGTTCAGCAACAGTAATTGCAACCATCACCGAAGCAGTCGACGAAGCGTAGAGTAGAACAGAGAAGAAGAAGAAAAAAAAGAAAAACGTCAACAACAACAACAACAACATCGATGATGTTTCCTAACAATGGTCAGATCAGATGAACAATTCAATTCCTACCACAACCCTGCCTCCGCCGCCGCCGTCACCGCAGTCCCTCTCCTCCTAGCTCTTGGTGAAATGGTGCTTCTTCCCGCCGCCGCCGCCATCGCCGCCCTTGCCTCCGCCGCCGCCGCCCCTCTTGCCGGCGTGCGCCGTCGTGTTCTTGAGTATCTATAGGAGAGTAGAGGAGAAATCGCCATGAGAGATTGAGATTGAGAATGGTGAAGCAAAGCTCGAGGGGGCTTTACCTGGCGGAGCGTGTTGTTCTCGTTCTGGAGGGTGGAGACGCGCTGCTCGAGCTCGGCATTGCGGAGCTCGAGGTCCTTGGCCTTGGCCTCGAGCTCCGTCATGTACGCCTTCTTCCGCTCCCGCGCCTGCTGCGCCGACACGCGGTTCCGCAGCAGCCGCTTCAGCCGGTTCTGCTCCTTGTCGCCGGCGCTCCGCCCTCGCTTCCTCGCCGGCGGCGCCTGCTCCTGCCCGCCCCCCGCCGCCGCCGCCCCGCCGCCGCCACCACCCTGCTGCTTCCCGTCCTCCTTCCCCTGCGGCTCGTCCGCCCCCGCCCCCGACGACGCCGACCCGCCGCCCCCTCCCATCTCCGGCACCCGCCGTATCTCCTCGTCGCTCTCCACCCCTGCCGCCACCGAATCGCTCGCTCAATTCAGCAGCAAACAACAAAAAAAGCAAAGGAAATCCGGCGTACGGACGGCCGACGGAGAACGTGACGTTACCTCCTCCTTCCTTGAGGTTGTTGGGGGCTGAGCTGGAGGAGCGCTCGCTGCTCGACGGCAGCGAGCTCGTCGTGCTCGTCTTCGCCTGCTGCTTCTCCTGCTCCTGCTCCTGCGCCGCCATCTCCAACGACCAGATCAAGATCTCCCCCACCAACCACCACACCACACCACACTCACCCTCCCCCCTCGCCCCTCGCCCCTCGCCGCCGCGAAAAAGGGAAGAAAAAAAAAAGAAAATCAAATCTAGAAGAAGAAGAAGAAACAAGAGACCACGACGAACACGAAGCACAAGTGTGGAAAGGAGAAGCAGATGCAGATCGGATGAGAGGAGAGAGAGAGAGAAATCGAGAGAGCGGAGGAGAGAGAAAACGAGTCTGTGTGCTCTGCTGCGGGATGGGAGGAGAGAGAGAGATGGGGGGAAATGGGTAGGAGAGGTCGGTGGGGTTGGGGGGTTTTGGAGGGCGACGTGGCCGTCATCCGGGCCGTCCACTCCGGAGCCATCCGACGGTGGGGGTTCGGGGAGCGTGGCGTGCGAAGGCACCATACACGCATCCACCGCATCTGACGGTGACCTCCCCGGAAGCGTAGCGGCATCCCCATCCATCCGATTTCGTAAAAGCGTAAAACCACTTGCCTTTCTCGGACGGAACGGAAGCTGTGAGCCATGTGAGCACGCTGCGGGTAGAGAGGATTCGAGTAATATATATACTTTTTTTTTCGAAAAAAATGGATTTACTCCTACCCGTGTAGAGACAAAAATGTTCTTCGAGATCGAATGGGACAAAGAAATCATGGGCTTTTTAAAATAAAATAAGGCGACCGGGCTCTCTCTTTTTTTTCTCCTTTACGGTGTACCACTCAACAAGAGGACATGCCTAATATCTACGAGTGCCATCCACCCGTACTATGCTCCCCGTTCTTTCACGTGTCAATTGTGCCAGACCATGATTTGTAAATGATGTATATTACTCTCTCTCTCTCTCCATCCCAGAATACAGGAAATTTTTATTATTCGATATGACATATCAAGTAATAGTAATACGATTACTAGAATACATCCTATTAAACCAAAATCACTTATATTTTAAAACAGGAGAATTATATGCTCCACTTTATTGATGGGAGCCATATCCACTGATAATGTGACGACTAATGCTAACTTTATCAATCTTCATCATATATTAAACTGAGTCTTCGGACATACTTACAATAGTAGGATGTGTGTTTATAGAGGTGAACATGCACGCGTGTATATAAGTGTCTATGTATGTACCTTTTTTGGAAAAAAAAACACTATACTCTACCTCTTAAAATTAAAACATGCAAGTTTGTCAATTCGAAATGGTTAACCTTTAACTGAAGTTTTATATTACAAACTTTGAATTTTACAAACTAACTTTAAAATTAATTTAGTGGTTTATCATCGCCTTCTATTTTTCTAGCCATGATTTTTTGGACCGGTAAAAGTAGAAATATAAAGATCATACCCTGAATTGTTGTAATTACTAAATTCAAAAAAATATTGTAATTACGTGTTTTGGTTCATATAGATACAATAAAAATCGCTCACAAGTACATTCTTCAATTATAGTCAGGCATGTAGGTAAAGAGAACAAGTTCAATGTAGATGACTTAACAAACTATAAGGAATTCTACATGCAGAGGAGTATTTGGTATTCATTAACAATTATTAGAAGTTAAAAGCTCAACATGCAAACATGCCACATCATCACCCACTAGCAATTACTCCCTCCATTTCATAATATAAGGCACAACCACTTTTCTTAGATATTCCATAATATAAGGCATGCATGCAAGCATGTAATTAACTATGACATCTTCTCCATTAAATTATTTTTTAAAAAAATTCTCCACTCTCATGTTATCTAATCATATTAGATGCATGCATTATATTTATTAGGATGATCCAAACTATAAGATGATAATAATTATTTCTTAGTCTTTGGGTTAAGGGTGGTTGTGTCTTATATTTTGGAATGGATGGAGTACTATTCTAGCCCATTTAAAATCCCATGTAAAGTATGCAACATCTTTACTCACTAGTAATGACTATTCTAGCCTATTTTAAATCCCATGTAAGCATGACACGTCGTCTATAATATTATATTATATAGATCAACAAATATGTGTCAAATCATCTTTCTCACATTATTTTCTCAACATTTTAACTTTTATCATTTCAATAATATTTTACATATACTCATCCATAAATCCCGCAGCAAAGCGCAAGGTATCACCTAGTTTGTGCTACAAATAAGTCTTTTCCAGCTTCTCAGAAACTGACTACCAACCAACCATTAATCAAAATGTTACGCTCCCCAATCGGATCCTTAGGGTGTGTTTAGTTCACGACAGAATTGGAAGTTTAGTTGATATTGGAACGACGTGATGGAAAAGTTGAAAGTTTATGTGTGTGGAAAAGTTTTGATGTGATGAAAAAGTTGGAAGTTTGAAAAAAAGGTTTGGAACTAAACAAGGGCTTAGTAGCAGATGATTATTGTACAAGCTAGCATTAGTTATAGCTGACATGAACTTGTGCTATAACTAAACTAACACTTGTCCTTCATCTAACTAGGAACGAAAACGGTTGGAATTGTGATCGGTAGCATTTTTTTTCAAAATGATTCTCTTTCGGTCAAAAATTTATCATATGTATTGATTTAACTATTCGGTATCACTAACAATACGACGTTAAAAGAAATTTAAAAAAAAATCATATATTTTCAAAATAAAAACAGTCAGGTAATAGTGCCATTTATACGAAAATCACTAGGTCGGTCAAGAATTTCCGTGACCATTTTTATGGTAGATCTAATAGCGGAGAGACCTGTTCGTCAGTCCGTCGATAGCTTATGCTGTCTAGAAGCCCACACCACATCATGTTTTTTTTTTCATGGATGTCCATGAGAGGGGCTTGAGCTTGAGCCATAATAGTGCCAAAATGATGACAAAATATATTGACACCCTTGCATTGACTGTCACTACAGCTATTCCTCCGTCCTAAAAAAAAAGCCAACCTTAATATGGATAGGACACTTTCTTATGTCCAAATTTATTTTAGTCCCATCCATGCGTTAGCCTTTTTTTTTTTTGGGAGGGGGGGGGGGGGGGGACGGAAGGAGTATGTGTTGCAGTGGTACTATCGGTTAACCGTCTCTCTCCCCTCTTTCCTTCTTGGAAGGCCATCTGGTAATCCAACCCATTTTTCCAGTCACACGTCTCATGTCACAATACCACAACCCCTCACAAGTCACAACCACAAGAATTAGAGATAATTGTGTTCAATTAAGAAGATTTAGGTGTTAAGACATGCTCTTGGTAGACCCAAGCAACAATTAGAATGTGTCCACAGATAACTAATGGAAAACAGACTTATGTTTTCCAGAAGGATCCCCTCGTGTTAATGATGAGACAGCAACTTATTCCTGTAATCCGGACCCTACTACTGCCTTTCCCTTTTGAATGGCTGCAAAATTAATCATGGAGCGTGCAGCTGCACATATTGCTTTGACAATTTAGATAGTGCTTCAACATCACTGCTAATCAAGTAGTAGTACTTCCCCAACTAATCTGATAATCCTACCTATGCTTAGCAAGTCAAGCAAAGAACTCCAATGAAACTAAACAAATATTTATATGGCCCAGAATGTCATGTCATATATTAAAGGCCAAAATAAACACGAAATTCTTCAGCACTTAAGTTACAAGTGCCACCAGATATGTCCTTTAATGATTTAGTACAAAGTACTAGACCACAGGCAGCAGCTCACCAGATAGACACAACAGTAATATGAGATTACAGGTTAGAAGGAGAACACAATCTGATCTGCAATTAACTTCAGCACGTACCAACACTAAAATATTGAATAAATGACCAATAATTACATAGCAATAGACCCTAATAAGATATTCATGGTCGCAATTGATTGATTGACTCCAACAAAGCAGCAACTCAGCGATTAAAAGAAAAGGTTCATTTCTGACTTGTCCAAAAGAAAACAGAGATGTTCTTCACAGCAAAAGTCGAAAATTATAATAAGAGCAATCTGTACAGACAGTAACTTTATAGCATGATTGTATTTCCTTTCATTTTGTGCATTCACATCTTTCTCCACAAAACCTGCTTCTTTTAATCAAACAAGATCACATATTTGCATGTCTGCACTGAAGCCAATCATCACCATCAATCATAAAGTAATGCTAACATAGCCAATGCAGATTGGCACTCAAAATTTCACAAGCAAAGATCTGAAACCTAGCTCTGTTCAAAACTAAAAGAACAGACTCGATGATGTAAACATGCACACTGAAAACTGTTGCTAGCAGAAATATAAGGCAATCTTTTTAAACAAAAGGAACAAAAAGGTTAAGAACATAATATCGTACGGCAAAGAAAAAGTTGCATGTGTGGAGATAACTGGTTGGCTTTTCAAGCAATTAAGCTGAGAATGATCGTATTAAGTACCAGAAGACTTAAGGGGTGGCAGGAAGGTCAATAGCTGGTTGCGTGATCCCAAATAGGACACGACAAGGACCTACAAAAAGTAACATACTTGTATGTTTCTTGAATAATATCCTCATGTTTGATTCGACATGCAACAATGTCGCTTTTGTTTGATCTGTATCTTAGATTTCGGAGTGAGGAGGAACTTGATCTAAAATTTCTGTACTCTTTGAAATAACCTCAACTTCAACAGGCTGTCCTGATTCCAGAATTAGGGGCAATCCCTCAGTACTGCTACATATATTGCTTAGTGCTCTCTCCCACATGTTTTCACAAATTTCTACCCGCAGGTACCCCGGTGATTTAATTGTGTCCCACTATTTGCTTGGTATAATGAGTTAAAGCTGTTATTTGTCTCCTTTTTAGCAGAAAAAAAAAGTTCTCATTTTGAATGGAAATAATCAGTTATCTGTCTATGGTCACTTCAAAGTCATTCAATATTTAAACCTTTGTCTGACAGTATCTGGACATCCATGAGATAGGAATACACAAACTTTACTGCCGCATTCTGTTTCTTATATGTTGGCAGTGGAAGCCAACTAATATATCTATTTGCTCCAAAGGATGAAATGAGTTTCTGGAAGTTTAAAAGGTAAGCCCAACACGTATCTACACCTTTCATCGTCAGAAAAGAAGTCCATAGCATGCCTATACACGGGCCAAAATCAATCCCTCCAACCAAGTGTAAATGCACTAGGTCATCTAGTCCACCTGGAAACCACTAGTGGAGAAACTTTGCTAGTCCCGGTCCTGTTCTTCAACTATGGGCACGTACTCTTCTATTAACTTAAGTAATGTCTGCATCAAACTCGATACACCCACATGGCCTTTGAGAGTTTCCTATTTTTTCAGCTAAAAGAAAAAGCAATATACCGGAAAATAGTCTGAAATAGAAAACAGAACTTCACTACAAATTCAAAATTAACATTTCTAACAAACACTAGAATTCCAGTTTCTTGTGTGATTTGCATCAGCTCAAAAGATTTGTAGTAGCTAAAGGATTCATTAAAATGAAATGAAATTAATAATGGCAGCACTGCAAGCAATATTAACTTACAAAGTGCATATGCTTTTTGCAAGAATTTGAAATGGTAAGCCAAAAAAAACAAGAGTTAAGGTTTATTAGACAATATTATTGTAGGACATTAAGATTGTTATTTACATCAAGATCTCTAAAATCAATGTAGGACATCAGTAAAGGGAAAAAAAACTCCTAGCTAGCAGCACACACAATGCTTCATCTGCTTCACGAATGTGCTTACCTACATATTTAACTTCTAGAACTCATAATTGTATGGAACTCTTAAGCCACAAGGAGAAAGACGGAAGCTACAATCAGTATAAAATTTGCAAATATTTGGAATGTTTATTGATTCTTATGGATAAGATTAAATATGACCTAATAATTGATAAGCTCACGAATTTTTTTCCTTAATAGGAACATAAACTGTAGCATAACTGCCAAAGATGTGTTTTTAAAATATTTTGAAGTATCCGATAGTTCTTAAAAGAAGTAAGTTCTCGCTGGTTCATGAGGAATGGATGTACTCATAAGGAGTGGCTGTGGAACAAGACACGTACATGAAAAAGGATAGAAAACGCCATACATCATATTATGTATTTATATGTACAAAGGGCTTATACATATGATACAACGATATGCACATACTCTATCAAGTACATGATGGCAGAGGCGGGCATTCTAGAATACAGCTGCTAACTAGTGTTGAGCTAACAAGAGGGAAACCAGTAAACAAAAAAAAAACAGAACAGTAGCATAAAAAGAAGAAAGCTGACAACAAATGCAACTATATGACTTACTACTTACATCTATACATGATGGACCTGACTACAAAGCCACAAAGAAAAAAGAAACTGATAGCTCTGCACAGATAGTTGAGAAGAGCACAAAAGGCTAGAACCTTCTTGGTTTAGATGGCTCTGAAAGTACCAGCTTCCTAAAAATTCCACAGAAGATGCATCCGGGAACCTTGGGTGAAGGAGGATCCTGTGCTGGGGGCACACGGCGAGTATGGAACGCCTGGCTGTTGTTGCACCTGGTGTGCCCTGCACCATCGCCATGCCTACGCTGCAGCCCAATCGACCCAACACTACGGGAGTGTCTCAGCTCTAAGGCTCCATCTTCTTGATCTCTCTCGCTATGACCATCTAACATAAGCCTCTCATCCCAGACCAAGCCAGATGAACCGGACCTTCTAAATGTCTGCGAAGATCTTTGCAGCGTGGCCATCTTCCTCACGGTGGTTCTCTATCTAGGAATGTTCTATGGTATGCAATGAGGACTAAGGGAGCAAGAGAATGGTATGACCAAGGCTAAATAGCATATATATCCACAAATTGGAAATATTGCAAGTTGAAGGGATATGGGTCAGGTGATGGTGACAGGCAGATAAGGGCAAGGATGAGGAAGGTTTGCCCGCACACTGAATTAGCATCTGAGCAATTGATTGATAAATCGACAACGCAACAGAATCATTTATCCTCTTAGACTAGTGGTGCTAATATAACTACGTCTTTGGCTCTTGTGCATGTAAGACAAGCAAATAATCAAGCAAACTACTGCCAACCAGAAAAAAAAAAATCAGTAGTAAATTCTTAATTAGAATTCCTTGTGCTAACACAGCATGGTTTGAATATTTTTTTTATGATATTGTCACCTGGATGTAGCTATCCATACACTACAATCATGCGCATTTTTAATGACGGTTCTAGACATCACAATCACATTGTGACTGAATCACCGGATCACTTCACTACAGGAGAGAAGTGCCAAGCACCAGGATGGAGCAATCTAGACAGGATTATCAGGGCGATTAAGGCGAGGGTTCCAGCTGCCCCCCTATTCCCCAAACCCTAGCACGCAACAAGCCAAAACGAGCGGCCTTCTTCTCTCCTCGCTTTCCACACGAATCCCATCCCAGAAGAGGGAAGAGGAAGCCAAAGCCTCTCCTAGATGCTACCACATGGTTCCAGTTCCAAATCCCACCACCCCGCCGACGGCGACATCCACTACGCCACCGACGACGACGATCCCGAGTTCCCCCTCGGCACCACGGCCGCGCAGCCGCAGGCGCAACCAGTGGCCGGGCCATTTTGCGGCGGCAGAGCACCATGGGTGCGCGCGGATCCGTGTGGCGGGCATGGGGTTCGCATCGCACGCGTACCTTGGCGGGAAGCGGCCGCGCATGACGGCCCAGCCGGAGACGCGCCCCTCCCTCTCCGTCCGTCTCCCCGCTCCGCCGCGGCGAGGAAGAAGAGATGGGTGTCGCGGCGTGGCCGTGGCCGTGTGGGAGAGGAAGCGGCGACGAAACGAGGCTGAAAAATAATTTGCGAATAAAATTTTGATATAGTACGTGTTTTTAACAATTTTAAAGTAAATGGTGAAAAATAAATTTCGCTGAAAAAAAACCTAAAATTAAATTTGGTTGAAAATAAAAAATTTAGCTGATAAGTATAAGTAAAAAGATGATGAAGCTGGATAACTGTTTTGCTTTTAGAGTTCTTTTAGCCGTTTGTTTGGTTTAAATTTTAAAAACAAACCCTCTAAAACTTGGTTTTCAAAACTAAACCTTTCTAATCGTCGTGCTACTGTGGTTCTGCGGCAACTAAAATTCCAAACACATGTTTAATTTTCACCTCTCCAGCTCTCCTTGTATGAATTTGCTGTTTCGTCAGGTAAAAACTCGAAATGCAGTGCACAAGGTAGTCTCAAATCTGTGAATGGATCTATCTCTATAAGATCATCCACGGCAATTCCAGACCATCTCATAAACGGCTGAAGCAATGCATATCCAGGTGCATGGGCCGCAAGAACATATCGCAGAAGCAAACCACGCAAAAAGATGTGATTCTCAATGAACATTATTGAGAAATGTCAAAACTTTCTCAAGTCTGGAACCCAACTGCTGTGGCATAATAAAAGAAGTGTTCAGCTGTGGTTTATTTGATCATTGCCATGGCGCCATTGCAGCAAGCATGTCAGCATTCTAACGTCTTGAAGACGCACTCAGAACTTGTATACCATGTCTGCAGTGTATCCTAACTCTTTCAGAATGCCGGTGAGCTGCAGAGTAACCAAATTGATGATCAGTAAAACATTAACATGGCCAAGCAAAAGAGGGCAATAAAGTGATAAAACGAATGTCATGTTGTAGTGGTTAATGCAAATCTAGGAACTAGGATACAACTGGGATATTTAGATCACTGGAATGCTCCCTGGCTAGCTTTGACAGGTCTGTTAGCTGGAACTTGGCAAGCGAAAATTGTCGCTTTTAGCTAGGAATTATCTTAGTATGTTCATCCAGATATCATTCTACTGTTTTCATCCAATTAAGAAGGATAAGAAATATGGCACTAACTACAATCACAAAAGGTAGATAGTGACTTCACATTACCTCGCCCTGCGATCTATCCTTTGCCTTGTCACCGGATATATGATTCATCATACCTGGAGGACCACAAACCTGACCAAGCAAAAACCATTGAATGACTGATGCTTTCTTACATTCCAACATTAATAATCATGCTTATGCTACACATGAATGAAGATAATGTTGATGGAGATTATAAGCGAGCTTTAAAATTGTACAAACTCTTGTCAAAAGCTTAAAGAATATCAGCAGAACTATAAGCAGAAATGACAAAGACTACTCACAAGGATCAGAGAATCCTCCCCTGGCCGTGGCAAACCTTTCAAGGCAATGTCCTTGGATATGTAGCCAACACCACCCCTCCAATCATTTGATGGTTTGTCCACCGTGTAGAATACCTAGAGAAAAATTACCAGGGCGTGTTACACTAACAAAAAAATCCCATGTAATCAGATCAAAATGAATTAAACCCTGTAGTAATACCAACCTTGAAATTAGGATAGCTACTGGCAAGTCTATCTAATTCCCTTTTCAGCAAGATATCATCTGGTGACACATTGGCATAAATTAAGGAAACCTAGAAATAACAAGAACCATAAATCAGATTAGAACAAAACATTAGTCAAACATTATATAGCTAATAATGTTATTTCTGGTAGCAGTATGAAAGTGGATACATTGATCTGTTCTGTCATGTCAGCATGCATAACAAAGTTACGTTGTATAGCAATATCGTTCACATAAAATGATAGTTTCTCAAAGGGATGTCACAAGGGTGCAAGTCGGTGCAAATAAGTTCAAAAAAATTGTGATGGCAACAGACCTGAGTGTTGTCATCAGGGTTTTTTAGGATAGCCCTGACAACCTGCAGCATTGGTGTTATGCCAGTCCCACCAGCGATCTGAAAGCATATACATACATTTTGTTAAAATTTTAAAAAAAAAAGACCAGCTTGATAACTTCAGAATTTTTCTAGCTTTGGGCTTGCTAAATTGAATTGGCAAACATAGACACTTGGCTAAGGTTGAAGTCATGTCTTACCATGCCAATTTGTTTCTTCATATTTGGGCTATATCTGAGCTTTTCAATGGGCCTGGAAAAAAAAAGAGAAAGACATCAATTACAGATAGCCAATAACATGCATAGAAAACTCAACGGATTTTCATTTCACATTACCCTTTGACCTCAACAACATCTCCTGGTTTCAGACTTGCGAAATACTGACTCATTTTCCCATCAGGATAAACCTGCAACATACATATAGCACAAAAATAACTCTCCTTTCAGTACTACCTTACACTGGACTACAAGAACTGCTGATCTAAAAGCAACTAGCATGTTCTGAACTTCAGACATTAAACTTTGTGTTACCTTGATTAGCAGGTCAAAATATCCTTTAGAATCTGGATCAGAGATAGGTGTGTACCTGCAGAAAACATGTTAGATTCCAATAAAAATCTAATCGAACAGTCGTACTAACATATGTTATGTATGCAATAATGGATAACTGTTTTTGTCTCTGCTTACGGGCGAATGACAAATTTTCTTCCTCCCTCCACTTCCTCTCCTATTGGAGCCCTGAGATGAATTAATGGTTTTAGAGTCTCCAAGGTAAGAAATAAATATAAAAAATACTAGCTCATACTATCAGAAAAGTAGATGCAAAATGATTCACGCCTATAAAAGAGTGAGTAGATAGAAGGCCAAAATATTAAACAAGGTGCTGCTGAAATGTACAGAATGGTATATAAAACCCTCTCTTTTCTGAAACGGCTAACTGCTAAACAGTAACATTTAACATGGGGGAAAAACATGAACTATTTATTCATTTAACATAAAGTGGTATTTTGCTTTGCACAATATTTGTTACAGGCTAGTAGCGACAACAATAATAATTAGCTAGAACACTGTTTCAGCTAAGGATATTAAAACAGCATCTGCATCTATACACATTCTTTAAAAAAAAAACAAATATTCCGTTTAATTTATATAAATGATTCTCACAGTAGAGGTATTCTAACATATGCCAGAAAGTAAAGGGATACCTTGTTATGAGACATGAAGCAACATCAAGACCCAACTTAGTGGATGGGTCAAACGAAAATCTGCAAGATCAAATCACATGCATAAGCCTTCAATTAAGACAGAAGCATGCAAAACAAGATAGAATGATTCGAATTAATACTCAAGACAATAAAATGATTTGAAAATTTCAAACTTGCCAAAAGGGAAAATACGATGCACCGAATAATTTAATATCTTGAACATTGATATATCTGTTTTGAAAGTTGAGAACAATAAACAAAACATGAGGAGGAAAACAAAGACACTAACGTGAACTACGGGAAATTGATAATGGGTGCAATTAGTCAAAATACAGAAGCATTACATAGCAATATACTACATATGCTAGCAGAGAATAGTCTATGGTTTCATGCAACAAAGACAAATTGCAGTGTACGTAGCAGGAAAAAATATTTCAGCAATTTGTTGTCCAAAAATGTATAATTTTACCAATATTACCTAAATAATTGTGAATTGTGGCTAACTGTTGCCTTCTCCTGGAGCTTGAACTCTAGCCACTTGTCTGGGTTAAGCGCTGAAAAGCAAGAAAAAGAATTGTCAGTTGGAAGAAAATGCAGAAATAAAACAGTAAAGAAGTATAAAGACTAAATTGCTAGGAAAATAATTTAGATTATCACAAATCTTGCAAGCTGCAGCCAGGATCTGAAGAGGATTCTCTAACTTTGTACATCAACACATTGGTGATCAGATGAGATTATAGGCAACAGAACCACTTAAAAAACAATATCTAGGAGACAGCAATGTAGAGGATCCAAATTATGGCATGAAAACCATACAGAACCACCACTAGAATGCCTACATGACCCTACACGGTACCATTTTTATCCGACCATGCCAAAATCCATAATCAGATAACATATTGATGTGCATTAAGTATTTGACAGTAGTATGCCTGAAGGAACACATTTACACTTGGCCTTGTCCATAACAAATGGAACATATATGAAAATTTCCATTTGAACTTGGCTGACTATTCTGTTCCTAGAAAGTCGCCTTAAATTCCTATGCTACGAACAATTTGGACTACTGTTCATTCAGGTGTTCGCATCATTAGCCATCCCCAGCCTCTGGTAGGATGCAGGAAATACCGTAACATAACAGACAAGATAAAAAAAAATAGTCCATGAGGACATAAGAACTGTTTCTATTAATCCACACATCCAAGAAATCGAGTCTCACCAACTTTAGCAGCGGCATCCTCGCCCTTCTCCTCCATGAGCGCCTGCAATCATTCGGCACCAGTGAGACAGAGAAAGCAAAGCTGCAGGAGAAATGGAGCCGGTGAGGAGGTTCGTTCGTACGATGGTTGGGGGAGACGAGGCGCAGAAGAGCGCCGCTCCACCGGCGACGGCGGCGGCGGCGGCCAGAGGCACGCGGCCGCGGTGGGTCCCGGCGAGCCTACGAAGCAGCAGCGCCGCCATGGTGAGAGGAGGAGGAGGAGGAGGAGTCGACGGCGAGCTCCGCGGCGGCGGCGGCGGAGTGATTCCGAGATCTGACACAGGTGTGAAGCTCGAGTGATTTCGCCCGGATGGTGGGAGTAGAGGGAGAGAGAGAGAGGCTGACAGTGTGGGCCCACGGCGCAGTGATCTCGCAACAAAAGCGACTCCTCTAGTCCTGTTCTTCGGTCTTCACTCTTCACTGCCTCCGCCGTTATTACCGCAAGTGATGGTTGAAAAATCACAACTTGAGACTTGAGAGTGGAATTTCATATTCTCTTTTTCATTATTCCAAATAATGTATCTTCAGATTATATCAAATCTGTTGGTTGAAAGTACAAGGTTTGATTCAAACTTTCAAACCAACTACTTTCTATGTCCCACGAAGTATGTCGTTCTAGGTATTATCAGCTAAATTAGAGTTAGGTGAAAATGACATATTGCCCATGTTTTATAGGATTGCAACTAATCATGCGGAGGCTTGAGAGTAGCACGCTGCAACACTGCAATAATCAGTTATACTGCCACATCTACTTAAAAAAGAACATTTAAATCATGATAAAATTAATTAATTGCTGGTGCTTGCAGCAGCGATACACATTGGTGCCAACTTTATGGATTATAGTAATCCAACCGGTCCCATCATTTAAAAAACTTCATTAGCTACTGTCACTTTTATGCGCTACTACTAGCTGATGGGAAAGTTCAGCATCGAGTATTTTGGGGCATTTTCTACTGAGCAAAGCGACTTCCTTTGTGGGACGGAGGGAGTAGATAAAGTTATGATTTTTTTTCATATAATATGGAAGTTTTAATATCTTTCAATTGGGAGTTTAAATCAGTTGGAATTTCAAGTTTCAAGTTTCTAGTCGAGAGTTATAAGTCATTAGAACACTTCTTCAAAAAAATGAAAGTAACTGCTACATCCGCGGTATAGTAAGGGCAAGTCGATCAACTATGAATCGGTATGACAATGTCTGATAAGGGATGAACTCTTTTCATATTAGCATATTTTTTAGAAACCATAATCATTACAATACAACGGTGAAATGTTAAATACATTTTCAAGGAAGAAATGATGCCACAATTAATAAATTATTTATTCAAAAAGCGGGTTGTTTTTTCAACCGTCAGATTATCCCCTAGCGTATGAAATTCATGATGTGTCAACCTAACCCTAATAGGCCACTTTTCCTCTTGTTATTATCCCCTCCCCTCCACCTACCGCCGCCACGGCACCACCGCTCCTCTCTTGCATCTCCATCTTTCCCCTTTCAATAGCCATTGTACCACCACTTTTCTATTCTCGTGTTATTATCTCTTCGTCCCTCGATCCCCTCCATCTATTGTCGTTGCCAATCCTCTCTCCATCTCCATCTCCCCCCCCCCCAAGACCGCCGCTGCCACTCGTCTATCACATCTCCATCTACGCTCCATCCGACTACCGCCGCCCCTCCTCTCTCACATCTCCATCTCCATCCTTCCGCCCACCGCCGCCATGGGTCGTACGCCTCGTGCCATGCTACCAATTGAAACGGAGAAGAACACAGATCTAACCTAATCCTTTAGTCGATTATCCGCCGCCATCTATCTCTACCAGTCGTCGCCACCTTCCTTGTCTTTGATGCTATCATGGGTGGATCTATGTCGATCCACCGCCGTGAGAGGTAATCCACTTTCCTTCATATTATTAGATCTGCATCTTGTGACTGCCATGTTAACCGTTAGATCTAGTGTTGCTACCAGTGGGCAAAGCGCTTGAACCTCGCGACTAATAGCATTTTTTAATGTGCAACCACTTTTTGTAGACACCGAAGCCAGTTAGCAGTTGAGAAGCGATGACGGAGCCTAGGCGGTCACCTGACCTACCCGAGAGGTGGCTCCACCACTGGCTGCTACTTTTGAACCCTAAAGATCCCAGAGGGGATGGCCGATGGTGAAGTAGGCATGATAGCCCTCTAAATTTAGGTACTTATCATTGTGATTATTTAAGATTGTTTCAGGCAAAACACTCATATATATCTTATATATGTAGTACGTACAATTTTGAGTATGCATTCACAGAGTATTAGGTAATACCCTTTGAAACTTTCTTCAAGTAGCAAGTTAGTTAATGAATTGAAACAGTAAACTTCAACTAAAATTCTAAGCAAGCTTAGAAATAGGCAAAAATATATGGTAGAAGTGATAAGAATCATCTTTCACCAGGGTGTAATAGAAACACTCATTTAACAACCACTTTTGTATATATGGTCATCTGTTAATTCTCTAGCTTTCAAAGAAATAGATAGATATGGCAAATATCTCCTGTTTTAATATGCAAGGCTTGCTAGCGTTTGGTATAACCTTTTTGTTTGTATAATAGACAAGTATTAGTGTGTAACTCTGTATGTATTGCACATAGCTGTAAGTGGAAATGGTCATAAATAAAAACTAAGGCAGTGGGCTGTAAGAATATCTCCTATAATTTTCTCACTGTATTTTATTTATTTCAGGAGTACAGCCGAGAGTTATAAATGAGGTGCCAACTGCCAAGTATGATGGTGTCTTCACATGGAACGGCAATTTGGTAAGTTACATCTGACGCCTTGCTTGCTTACCATTTCTCATATTATAATTTTCTCGTGATTATATGCTGAAAGAATAAGGTCATTTAACCAACAATATAAGCTACAATCATATCATGATTAATTATGATGTGCATATATCATTATCATCTGATGGAACAAAATTATTTTCCATAATTTGGGAACAGTGGTCAATCCATTAACTCCAAATTAAATTTCCTAACAAACGCAAAGTAAATCATAAAAGAAAAACGGGCAACATATACAGTTTGTTACACCATTCTCTGCCTATGACATCAATATTTCTACTAGCAAAAAATTGCAAAATAATCAGCACACTCGACAGCTCTTTCGGCAAGAGCCATAGTAGTCTGAGCTTCCTATCATAAACACCGGATTCCTGTCACACTCACCACTAGCAGCCCAACTCACACACCTATCATCTTCATCTGTGCACTCATCCTCGGATGCAAGTGATGATTTTGGATAATCAAATTTTCTCAAATTTATATGTTTTATGGCTAGCCATTTCTCTCCTTCGAGGACAGGACATTCTTCATATTGGCTATCCTTATCTGTTTCTCCATCAGGCCTTAAATTGAACAGCAGTATTGCATTGCCCTTGGCTGGTCGCACTGCATAACCAGAACATTGAGATGGTGCCCCCTCCTTAGCTTGAGCATCCTTCATCTAAAATCATAGTTTAGTATAAGATCTTCTGCTCAACTGAATCAAATCACTGAAGAAATTACATGTGCCTAGACTATAAGCAGTGCATAGTTATTCTGATAAGGTGTTCTGAAAAAGTAGGCCTGGTGAGGATATAATTACCTCAGATCTGGGGAAAACAGTTTCACCACCTTGCTTGACATCAGAAAGATATATCAAAATGGTCGCAAGCCTATGGGCACCACTGCTTGATTTAGGTTCCTCCTTGATACTGCCACTTCTGTTCACTCCATACTTCAAGACCTGAATGCTCTCTCCATTTTCTGAAGACCAGCAGGAATGTCAGCAGCCAGTACACGGCATGCAATGTTTCTGTGTTGTCGAGTGAGTGATTACCTTTTGGAAGAAAGCTCCATAGCGATATCCTGTCCTCAATCTTGGAAACAACTATATCCTTCAAGAGTACAACAATATAGGTGTTTAGAAGTAGCACAGTCCACGGCTAATGGTACTTCATACAGTAGATCATAAGTTCATCCTTTTAAAAAATTCCACAAGTTTAACACCTACAGTAAGCTACATATCCAAAAGAATGATGAAGAAATAAATATCAGGAAAGGTATATAACTTCAATTTCATTTAACTGCAGCCACAGCTAACCATCAAATTATAGGCTAAATCATACTAGATTGTCAAATATAGGGATTGGAGGTTTCTCTTGTATTTATTTCAATGAGAGTATATTTTCTGCATGATTCCAAAATACCACAAATTATGAAAGAGGGATGTATGCTCACTTCGCTATTAGCTAGATACACTTTGAGGCCTACCTCAATGTTGTTATACGAACTATTTCTATCACCATCAGTAAATGCTAAAGATGACTCCATATTACCACATCCCTGTGATAATGAAAACATAAGCAGATAAGCTTCGATAACACAAATGCAAATAATAAGCTGTGATAACAGTGTTACAAAAATTACCATAGATACTAAATGGTCACACTCCATGTCAGAAAGAAAACCTTCATACAAGAAGATCCTATATTAAGGTAAGAAATGGGATTTGCCCACCACGTAAAGAAGAATAAAACAAGACATATCTGAAAAATTAAGATGTTTAAGAGACAATTTGAAGTACATGACTATAAGAACCCAAGTTCTCATAATAAGATATGTAAACACATCAGTGGAAGTGGGATAAATAAATATTGATCCTTCCATATCAATATGAATAAATAAAATGGCGCTTGTGAGATGAATAAATATTGATATCAACGCCATTGTGAATTATTTTGCGTGTCACGGATAGATGCATAATATATCATATTATTATGCATTATTATGACTTAAGGCATAAATATACGTATTATCATATATCTTTAATATCATATGACTTAAGGCACAGATATATGCATTATATATCTGCATGAATTGGTATATCATATTATTATACTTTACATGAAATATATTTGATCTATGACATAAATTGAATTAAAACTCAAATGCACAATTCATATAATAATTTTTTTTGCTAACATGAAAATTTTAAAAATTATTAAAGACAAATAAAGTAGTACCGTAGCGTTTAGCACAGGCATATTACTAGTCATATCAAGTTGACAAAACCGACCTTGGATGCCATGAGAGTCTGTTTGATTTTGAAGGATCAAAAACAAGGTGTGAGCTTGAAGCAGTTGAGCCACCTGTGGAGTTCACTAACTTTTCTTGTGCAATACTCAGATCAAACCTGAAAGGAGTAATACATGAATTCCATAATATAAGTTTCTGCAAAGAAAAATAACTCAAAACCGTGTTTTCCTTTTTACATCTCAGTTTCCTGTTCTTATCAATGTTAGAACATTTTCTCCTCCATTCTCCCCTCCTTCGTATGCTTTTTTATAATTTTCTAGCGCCTTCCAGACCCCCATAAAAAAATTAGAAGGAACATCCATAGACAAAATAGAAGTCTCCCCCTTCTCTCATGGCCCTCATTACCATTCTTTTAGATGACAGGCTTAGCCCTCATTACCATTTCCCCCATCTATGTTGCCCCTTCTCCACTGCCTCTTGATTGTAATCATTTAATTGGTATGGCCTCAGTTTTATAATAGGAATCTCACATATGCCACCAAATGGTTGTATCAACCCACGATAATCGAAGCGATTCATCCAAAGTTTTATACTAACAACACCAGCATTCAGATAATGCTCTATTGCTCTTTACATTACATAAGACCTTCTAAATCAATCCTAATGCATCAATACCATGATCATAATCAACACAAGATCATCAGGGAACAATATAAGACAGGCAACATTATACTTTAGACTTCAAAGACATGTTTTTGTTCACTACCACTAGCCTACAATGTTCTTCCTTTTGAGTGTGCGGGTGGGTCAAAATTACCCACAACAGCAACTGTTGCAAAAGACATCGACACTCATGAAAATCCAACCTTGAGAAACTGAATCATGCTATCCATACACAATATTCCTCCCTAAACACAAGCAGATTTCTTGGGCGCCAAATCCAATCAGAGAACCTTGCATCAAAAATTAGCAAGAGCAAGAACAGCAATACCTGCGCGAAGAAGCCAGAGCACCAGGCGGCGCAAATGTTAGCCATGCTGCAACAAGCACCAGCACGGCTCCAATCCCAGATCCCATCCTCCTCCCCCTCTTCCCCTCCTCCGGTCTCCTCCTCTTCACCTGCACTAAAGAACACCAGATCCGCATCTCTCTCGCCCTGCATATACAATTCTCCAACAACCAAACCAAAACCATTTCCTTCGGCAAAGCGATGGTCTGCAAGCCCATTGGGCCGCGTTGCCACCGAACAGGAAACGGCCCAAGCCACCACAGAGGAAGACGGAAGGACACAAACACAATCTCACAAAGATAAAATTGTTCCAATTCTTACGACACGACGGCAATGCAGGTCTGCTTACACGCACAGAATTCAACAACAGTTTAAGACACATACAGACATGAGTCCGACAGACACGGATGGTAAAATGACAAGATCAATGTTCGGTTTGGGAGCAGATTTGGAAAATAAATTAAATATAAAATTGTTCTGGTTCTTGACGACGATCGATGAGCTAAGGTAGCAACGCGAAACGATCGATCGATGCATGGCATGGCAATTGGCAGGTGGAGCTCGATCAATCATGGCGAGCAAGAGATCGACGATTGGTTTATGGATGCTCATACCCCTCGAGCCAGTCGCCGTAGATGCCGGTCATCTTCTTGAGGCTGAGCATCTCCAGGCGGGTCATCTTCCGGCCTCCCTGCTCCGGCGGCGGCTGCTGGGCGACAAGGTTGGCGTCGCTGGCGGCGGGCGCCGCGGCGGCCATGGATGCCGCGTTGTAGCTGCTGCTGTTGTTGACACGGTAGTGGGGCGGCGGCGGCGGCGGCGCCACCGGCGGCACGGAGACGAACGTCCTGGGAACGGTCACCGCCACGCTCCTCCGTGCCGGCATCTCCCACGACGACGACGACATCGACGACAGCCTTGAGCCCTGGCGGATCTCTGCGTCGAACACGTGAGGACGGGTCAGGTGTAGCCGTGATCCGCGAGATCCCGATCGACGTGAGATCGGCCATGCACGCGCACGTACGTGTGATCGATCGACCTAGCTAAGCTAAGCTATGGCGATCGGAGCGAGCGTTACCTGCAGCGGAGACGTGGGGGAAGGCGCAGGTCTCCCCGAAATAGCAGGTGCCCTTGTCCCTGAACTCGAAGCACACCTTGGTGATGGCGCGGTGGCCGCCGCCGCCGGAGCCGGATCCCCTGGCGAGGAGCTCGTGCACGACCTGCGCCGGCGGAGGCGTCGGCGCCACCGCCACGGGAGGCGCCGCCGCCGACAACGACGGCGAAGGCTTCCTCCAGCCGCCGGCGCACGCGGTGAGCGAGGGGCGGAGCTCCTCGTCGCCGTGGGCGAACGTGCAGCCGTCCTCGAACATGCACCGGCCGCTGGTCACGAACGTCTCGCACACCCTCGTCTTGTAGAACAGCTTCTCCGGCGGCTCGTACGCGAACCCGCCGGACTCCGGCTCCACCGCCTTCACCGGCGGTGGCCGCCTCCTCGCCGGCGGCCCCGGCGACAGCACGATCACGTCCTCCGAATCCCGCCGCCGCCCCACCTCCCACTCCACCATCCCACCCCTCCCCGCCATCTCGATCCAAACCCTAGCTCGATCTACTACTAGCTCCCGCAGCGCCGCCGCCAACCAAGTGAAGAGAGAGCAACACAAGAGAGAGTGGTGGACTTATAGCGAGAGATTAAGTGAGGCAAAAAATGGATCGATTTGGGGGCGCCGTCTCCGTTGCAATCGGGATCGGGTCAGAAAACCTAGCTCCAGATCGATCGATCGGTCGATCCACCGGCTGCGATTTGGCACCATTTGGGGGCGGATTCATACGCTCCAGTACTCCACGCAGTGAAGGTGCAATAAACGGTTGCCTCCTTTGCTCCTTCTCGTGCTCTCTCCTCTCGTCGATCGAATCGATCGCGTGGGCAACGTGACGCTCGCTTCCGCCTCCGCCGCGCGGCGAGCTGGGCTGCCTCTCTCTCGAGCTCTTGGACCGCCTCCGACGAGCTGGGCCGCCGCCGCGGCGGCGACATGGGCTTAGATAGTTCTTATCTTGGGCCGAAGAGCTGGGTATTTTGATGGGCCGGAGAGGTGGGTTTTCTAGAATCTTGGGCCTAGGATTTCATGGGCCTTGATTAGTGTAGCACGTTGAGCAATGATGGGAGGTAGGGGTGCAGGAGGAGAAGCTCATGATGATCCGTTCCGTAGCCGTTCATCATCATTCGGGGCAGTGCAGTGCCCTCTCACAGTCTTCTCACATGCGTGCAGCGAATCATGCATGCGCATGGAGATCGAGATAGAACTACCAATATACAATAATGCAGCTGAGGAAAAGGAGTTGCAAAGCTCTTTGATTCTCGCCATGACCAAAACAAACACAGCATACCGGACTGGAGTAGCACACATGCTACTACATCCGCTACGAAACACTACAAGAGCTCGTTCGTTTTTTGAGGAAAAACTGAGGATTTGATCACTAAGGATTAATTCCATTGAGTATCATTCGGTTTGTAGGATTAAAGTATAGAAAAATCAAAGGAAAAATTATTTTCCCACAAGAAATTAACATATGTACTCAAGCCTCTTCGAAAAATTTCATTGATGTGTGCAAACAATGTTATTTCTCTATTTTTCCTATTTATATGGATTCAAATTCCACCAAATCAAATAAACCCTAGGCATTTATGTATATTTTTTCAAAATTTATCTAGACACCCTTATGTCCAGATATATTTTACAAAAACACGCAAAAATAATGCTTTCGAACGTAGGGCATTAACTTGATGAAAGAGAACTGCGAATGGTGTGATTGATATCTCAATCAGCGAACAACCACATTTACATGCATGCATCATATATATCCATGTCATGGTTTGTATATACGCCATCGAATCATATCGTACTCCAATATGTATGGAGCTAGCTCAATCTATACTACTACTAATAATCGATCATCAACTACTCCATCCTCATCATGTCGTCCATATTGAGCTAAATATAGTTTATATTTTCTTAATTAAGCGAATCACACTCACACGTGAGTATAACCATCAAAAAGAGAATCACACGTGAGTGATTTTATCATTCCATCCGATTTGTCTAATCGAATCGAAGGAAGAATAGTCTACTACTACCAGTCCAGTCTACCGATACCGATGGATCGGGTGAGAGATCACATCAACGCACGTATATGCTACACGAGCGAGTGACCGGTCGATGGCTACCCATGCACATGGTAAGCTAGGCAGTTTCGTGGGCGATCGACGTGACGGATCAGGTGGCTCCGAGAGGGTGGAGACAAAGCGAAGGAGGCATCATACTTCCTCTAAGTTCTATTTTAAGCGCAGTCATTATTTCCCAAACCGTTCTTCTTATTTAATTTTTTTTAAAAAAACGAAAAAACATAAGCCATATGTAAAGTATTATTTATATTTTATTATCTCATAACAACAAAAATACTAATTATAAAAAAAATAAATAAGACAGACGATTAAAATTGGACACGAAAACTTAATTGCACTTAAGATGAAACGGAGGGAGTATGTCCGAGAGCTTGTGCTGCTGCTGCGGCTGCTACTCCAGTTTGCTGACTGTTGAGCGAAGACGACGGCGTACGGACGGCGAAACTCCGGCGACTATATATGCAATGCACCTGGCTATTTCAACCCCTGAGTATTCATGATTTCATTAATTCCGGTGTGTGTGTGTCCGTTTCTGTATTGCGTTTTCGTTCGGTAAATTGGTGGTACTACTAGTAGCTGTCAGTCGTGAGACGTGGTTTGTTGGTTAGATCGTGCTAACTAATCAATCAATCAAACCA
This sequence comes from Oryza meridionalis, assembly GCA_000338895.3. Lineage (NCBI taxonomy): Eukaryota > Viridiplantae > Streptophyta > Magnoliopsida > Poales > Poaceae > Oryza > Oryza meridionalis. The sequence goes on from CM002524.2 coordinate 3,559,982, forward strand.
CAGCATTCTCGCTAGCTCTGACCCACCATGACACTTATACTCCCTCCATCCTATAATATAAGGTATTTTAACTTTTTATTTTCACTATTTGATCATCCATCTTATTCAAAAAATTTGTACAAATATAAAAAATAAAAAATTATGCTTAAAGTACTTTCGATAATAAAGTAAGTTAAAAAATAAATAATAATTTCAAAATTTTTTGAATAAGATGAGTGATCAAACAATACAAGCAAAAAATTTAAAATCCTTATTTTATAGGACGGATGGATTACGTGCCTATATATATATTCCTTTTGTCCACCAAAATCCATCTTGGATGTGTTTCGAGTTGATTCTTTTTAATACTTTGAACATCACTATTATTTTTAGCTACTCTCCTTACCTATTTACTTGTCATCAGAACTGTTTACAACTTTGGCCATTAGTGACCTCTTAAACTATTGGCAAAATTGCTTCCATAGATCGAAATTCAAGTTCGCATTTTCAATTTTATAGCAAAATTTAGCATTGCCATCATTGGCACCGTTGAACATAAATTGTATGGCTAGCTGACACTCAGCTGGTTATGTTCCGAGTAGTTATATTTATGGTTAATGATTCTTTTTAGCGACATGCTATATACCTATTAATAATAAGCCGTTCAGTCTAATCTTTTACGGAGGCCAGAGAGATAAGATGTGCATTGCATGTGTATAATTATATAGACAGTGAGTGTATATTTATAGAGATAAATGTGAACAAATGAGCAACGTTTGCACTTGGTTTTAGGGGAAAAAAGCCTACCAGAAAATTTTTTAAGCATGAGCAAATTTCAATATAATTAGTATTTACTATAGAAATATAAATTTTATTATCGATTTACTCGTCAGTATTAAAATTTAGCGGAGTTTTCGTCGACTAGCCCGGGCAGCCTAAGAACAGACATGCTTGACATTTTCTATGATGAGTATAGAGTATACTCGTTCTGTCCTAAAATATAAATATTTTTAGCTATAAATCTGGATACTTAGCCAAAAGTTGTTATATTTTAGGATAAGATAAGTCAAAAATTGTTATATTTTAGAAAAAATTGTTATATTTTGGGTCGCGGGAGGGGGCTGGCCTTATTTCCGCGAAAGGCGGCACAAGAAATCCCCCAGGCGCAGCAGCGAGATCGGCTGGGAGATGCGCGCACGGTGTCCGGGGCCACGCAAACAAAGCTGCTGCTTCACCGATCGATCGATCGACCGACGGAACTGGTGGGGGCTCGTGTCTGCCGCGCACGGGTAGCCGACTAGCCCAACCCAGTGACGAACCGCGCGTGCGCAACCGCGCCATGAGAGCAAGCATGCAGACCCCCACCACCCATGGCCGCCTGCCACTCACTCACTCACTGAGAAACTAACACTGGTTACTCATTGATTAGCACTCTATGTACACTACTAATCTCCCCTCTTACAAGTGATTAATTAATTAATTAACCAAGATGCATCATGCATCATGCTCATGCATGGCAGCTACTTGATCAGAAGTAATCGAAGTGGTTTTCCGGTCGGTAGTTGTACGGCTCCTGCCGCTCCTTCTTGCTCATCGTCATCACCTTCTTCGGCGCCGGCGCCGGCGGCGCAGGAACCTCCGGCGGCCGGACGGACCTGACGAGCGCCCAGTTGACGCCCTTGAAGAAGGGGTGCCGCTTCACCTCGGCGGAGCCCATGGTGCTCCCCAGCCGCTTCTTGGGGTTCTTTGCCAGGAGCTGCAACATCAGGTCCTGCGCCGTCTTCATCTCCTCCCATTCGCCGGCGGCGGCGGCGCCGGCGAGGCGAGGGAAGGTGACCGGCTGCTTGATGATGTTGATGAGGGTCTTCTCGTTGCTCTCGCCCTTGAACGGCGTCCGGCCGTACAGCATCTCGTACATGAACACGCCGAGCGTCCACCAGTCCACCGCGCTGCCGTGGCCCTGGCCGGAGATCACCTCCGGCGCCAGGTACTCGTGCGTGCCCACGAACGACTTGGACCGCGCCGCCACCGGCTCCACCACCACCACCTCGGGCTCCGCCGTCTCGGTCTCCGCCTCCTCGTCGTTGCCGTCACCGTCGCCATTGTTACCCGCCGCCGCGCCGCCACCGGCGCACTCCTTGGCGTGATGGCACTTGTGCACGCCGCGGAAGATGCACGACAGCACCGGCTGGATCGTCGGCGGCACGCACGACGACGGCGGCGGCAGCGGCGGCTTGCCACCGGCGGCGGCGCTCCTGGCGGGGCGGAGCAGCTTCGGGACGACGTCGCACTTGAGGGAGAGGTCGAAGTCGGAGAGCATGATGTGGCCGTCGCCGCGGACCAGGACGTTCTCCGGCTTGAGGTCCCTGTACACCACACCCATCATGTGCAGGTACTCCAGCGCCAGCACAGTCTCCGCCACATAGAACCTGCCATACACAACACAATGTTAATTCGTTTTCAGCAACATCAGTTCACTGTCCGACAAAGATAATCCATCCACAGTAAGAGACTAGGAATGCTAATAACCCCAAGATTCTCTTCTCTCTTTTTTTCCCCCTCTTGTGAGTATCAAAAGCTTAAGCTGCACAATGGTTTGGGTTTAAATCTTACTAAATCATTAGCTTAGTATGAACCCCAAGTGGTGCCAACAAATCTGTTTAGATTGGCACAGCAAGACAAAAAGGATTTGGATGAAAGCCCCAATGCAACATGGAAAGACGATCACTAACCTAAAGCTGAGGTCTAAGCTTTTGCAAAAGTGACACTGAAACAAAGCTTGACCCTGGAACAGAGCATTTCTCCCCCACTCTTCAGATCATCCGATACATTCATTCAGACCACAGTAGTAGTAGTGGTAAAACAAAGAAAAAGGCTAGTGGAGCAGTAACTAAACATGAATGGGTCATGGGTGGGGGCACGCATGCATTCACACGTTCGACGTGGGTGTGGAGGTGTACGAGTACGAACCTGGTGGAGGAGACGGTGAAGCGGCGGCCGGGCTGGCGCTGGCGGGCGACGTGGAGGTCGCCGCCGGGGCAGAACTCCATGACGAGGCAGGCGTAGTGCGACGCCTCGAAGTCGGCGTACAATGTAGGCAGGAAGGGGTGGTCGAGGGTGCGGAGGATGTCGCGCTCCACCTCCGCGCGCCGGAGCTTCTTCCTGAACGCCAGCGCGTCCTTGTCCACCACCTTCATGGCGTAGAGGCAACCGCCCGCCGTCGTCGTCATCGACGACGATGACCACGGCTCGCGCAGCCGGCACAGGTAGACGTTGCCGAGGTCGCCGCTGCCGAGGCGGCGGACGAGCCGGAAGTGCTCCAGCCCGACGCGGCCGGCGCCGGCACGGAGGCGCCGGATGGCCTCCCACTCGGCCTGGTTCGCCTTGTGGGGCTTGTACCGGCATGACGACGCCGGTGTGTCGCCGCCGAAGGAGCGCGCCGAGACCGAGCTGGAGCTACCAATGTCACTGATCCAGCTCCGGCGGGAGTCCGGCGCCGTCAGCGAAGACCGGCTACTGTCGTAGTCGGATTCCTCTTTGATGGCAGCCATTGAAACTAGCTGCAGACAAGTGAAACAATGCAGTTTGCAAGTGCAAAAATAAGGAGGCTTGCTAGCTACTAGCTCTTCCAGCTCTCTTCTTTGCTATATAAGCAGCTGTTGTGACCTTGAGAGAATGGATGGCATGGTGGCAAGAGCTCAAAAGACTATAAAGCCACACAGCCCAGCTTTTCTACTGTAGAGTAGTATCTGCTTGCCAAGTATATACTAACTATTCTCCAGGATCTAGAGTTTTGATTGTCACCTTTTTTTTTCTCCACTTGGATGGATGATTATGTGCAAACAATCATTACATCATTGGACCCCCAAGGATAGTTGGAACTACCTGGCTCAGTGTCCACAAGCAGCTGCACCAAGTGAAAGCCAAAGCAGTAAGTATTACATGGGTAAAAGTGTAGTATATATGTATAAATAACAGAACAGAAACTAGAGGGGAAATGGAATCATGCTATGCACAGTGAAGTGTAAGCATGGTGACACTTTGCTTTATGCCTGGATGGAGTCACATGAAGAGGAGCCAAGGGCAAGTAGGTTTGCTTTGGTATTAAAGAAAGGAGGAGATAAGTAAAGCTTTGCAGTTGAAAGTTACAAGCACTGCATGCATCGCCCGTGCAGGCGGTAACGCCAAACTGAAACTAAAGGAGATGCTTCTCCTTTTTCATCTCTCTCTTTTGGTGCATACCTGCTTCAAGGGATAATCACCTCATGTGAGTCCATTTAGTGGCCACGTCGCACTGTACATATCAGCTGCCTTCCTTCCATCTGTTTCTCCCATGCCTTAGATGCTGCCTTGCCTGCCTAAGCCTCTGTTCATCAGCTGTTTGCCTGAAGTTAACAGAAAGGCAAGAACATGAACAGCATCAGGTCATGTCTTGTTCGTGCTAAGTGCTAACAACTGTCCCCTTTGAACCATTGCTAGTGCTGATTCTTGCATCAAGCAGTTTCTTTGGAGGTGATATTGGAGCAAGCAGGCAAAAGCTTTGATATGACCTATATGCACCTGCGAGAAACAAGACAGTCAGATGAGAACAAAAGAGTATATGTACCAGGAAAAAGTTCAAATGTCAAGTCAGACAGAGGTAAGTAGTAGTGGTAGTGGTAGTTCAGTTCTCTATACTTCTACTCCCATATAGCGTACAGGGAGTCAGGGACCATGATGTTTCATTTGCCCAGATTTTCTATGCCTTTTTATAGTGTGTTTTTGCTACTGCCAGTACAAGCACAAGGGCCATATGTCATATTTTCGTCATATCAGGTCAATGTTTTGTACAATCCTGTCTAGAAGGATTCACTAAGACATTTGCAAGTGGAACTGTGGGAACATTCAAAGCCCACATATCTCGATGGCAGATCCTGCCCAGTCACTTTGCAGAAAATGCATTGCGATTGCAAACATATCAGATCATACTTAATTTACGTAGTTACGAGGAGCAGGGGTGCAGCTAACAAGATTATGTATGTATCAGAAGCCACAAAAACTCTTAATTATGTGCTGCAAATACATGTAGATCCCTGCATAATGTTACTCGGTTGGTTTGAATAGAGTCGACCAAAGATAAGAAGCAGTAACCAGTAAAGCACAGGTAGCAATTTAACACTTCACCATATCAAGAATAGTTCAAGTGTTAAGGAGATGAACTAAACTATGCATACTTGTAGTCTTGTACGTGGAAAAAAAGTTTAAACAAAACAAGAAGAAAATGAACATGAAAACTCAAGCTCTATTTGTAACAAACCAAGCCAACCTAGTGATTCCACAGTTTTAAAATGAGCCAAGCTATTCAAGGGCATTGTGCATGGATTGGAACAATGCAAACCTTGCAGTTATGACATAATATAAGCTTGCAAGATACTGTTCAGCACTTCAACTAATATTGTATTATCCAAAAAAAGCACAATGACATTATGCAGAATATACAGTACCATAGCAGTGGATCACTATCTAGTGCCACCTTTTACCTTGGAGACCGAAACCATTGGGTAGCACCAAGAAGAAAAGGGTTCTTACTGTAAAGCATAGCACATTGGAATCATTGCCAAACGAGTCCAATTCAAAAAAGGTTCTGATCGGGGTGAAAAAGTTTTGTTTCCCGCAATTATACCAACACTGTAGACAGCCAGATACCATTACCCATGGCTTGGAGAAGAGCTGGAGAAAGGAATGGCCTCACTGCAGGTCCACAAACAAAAGGTAACAAGACAATAATAGAAGGGAATATCCATAGGAGGCGTCTAATCAACAGGATAGTGATATAGACTAAACCTCGCATTCAGGATGGTTATTTGATCGTGGCTTGCCTGCCACCGTTCACCTGTATTAGTATAACAGCATGGATGATTGTTCTCTTAAAATGAAATGGAAAAATGTATGTGATTATCGACAGCTTGAGCAAGCAGGTCCCAGGTTAACAGTGCATAAAGTTTGTTTTTAGTGATGCACAACAGTTATTTGCAAAAAGACTTGAATAATTAGAATCATTCTGTCATGGACCAGTGCTGTAGCCCGTGAACATCAGTGTTCACTTAGTACCACATTTCCGACTTTGTCTGGGTCGGTGGTCCACAGAAGGAAAATGTCTCAATTGCAAACAGGTTTAGAGACTTGCTTTGCCTACAACTCATATAATATCCAGTGCTCCTACCCTGAGGTCCCATTTGGTCAAGGTTAGAGTAATAATATCACTTAACGCATCTCTTGAGCTTGGGTGATTAACACATTTTTTTTATAAGTTAATTCAGTTCTCGCCTTCTCCGCAAACAAATGCATGTCTTCTCGTTAATTTGCATATTCTGTCCTCCAAGAGGTATAGAAGAATGAATAGGACCCCACCCATGTACTCTCATTAGAGTGGACAATGTGGAAGGAGCTCAATGCACGCGGTTTTGAGAAACAAGATGTCACCAATACAGCAGGTTCTCGAGAACATGCTCCAAGAACTTCCAAGAACTCAGAATTTGGAGGGGCACTGGGTCGTCGAAGTGCAAACCATTATGCAAGATCTAAATCCTTTTTAAAAACTAAATTCTTTGGAGCCTGTATGCTCCCAGTTTTCTTGTTGTGTAATCAACTTTATTTCTACTCTAATGGAATGACATGCAAAGCTTTTGTGTGCCCCCCTGCAGAATTTTTATTATACTCATCCCCTGAAGGCCTGAACCTAAACCAAACACAGATAGCACTGTAGTGCAAATATGCAAAAACAACATCTCTTACGATATATTCACAATGATAAATAGCAGTACTTAGTAAATGAACACTGCTAACGGTATTCAATATATGCAAGAAAAAGGTCCAATGTGGCTGCATTCCAGACAAAGGAATGGAAATTGCAAATCAGGCTTTGCAAGCATGCCCTACGTTATCTCTTGCTGAATGGAAATTGTCGATGATATAGTAACAAGTAATTCTTACTAAATCAATAGAAAAGGATAATTGGCCTAAGTTTTACCTAAATCCATTAGCCTGCAAGAAACAAAGGAATGCACTTAGGTAGAAACCGAGTGCATCAGCAATCAACCAAATGCAAATGTAACACGAGACCAGCACACTAAATACAAGATGGTGGAGCATGTCTGCATGTGTATCATTTTCAACAAAACTGTTGTGCAAAGACCAGCAATGTTCATTTGGCGGCGATTTTTCATATATATGTACTGACAAGCTGCAGCTCTAATAAATTTGTGAACTCATAGCTGAAATCTTTGTATGATACACTTAAAACTGGGAATGCTATAGAACTAAGAACAATCATTCATAAAAAGCATGAAGTATAATTCCTTCGTCATAGGAAACACTTTTTTAGACTAGAGAAGCAGCAGTTAAAAATTGAAACTACATGGCCTCTACTCTCCACAACCGTCTCATGTGGAAACCACATAAGAAATCCCAGTTACAGCACTCAAAGAGATGTAAACTAATCACACTCCGTTAAAAAAGAATCTAGTGTTCCGCCCTGTCTAATCTACCAATCTATATAACCTATGTGCTGTGTGCATCCCACTGTAACAGTTAGGTTCAGGCTGTTAGTAATTGGAACACTAGTAGTTTCATACTCCCTCCATTTTAAAATACGAGGCATAACCACCCTTTAACCTGAAAAAAAAAACAATTATTATCACCTCCTCGTTCGAATCACCCCAACTAATACAATACGGAATCAGAAATCTTCCCGATGATAGACCAATACAACTGCTGACAGCTACACAACAAAGACAATCAAGCGCAATATAGCAGCTTCTCGATGATACTCCTGAATATATAAACTGTACTTGTGAGTTGTGACTGTGAGGCACACCAATGGCGGCCCATGGATCACACCGCCACGGCCGGCCACCGCAGTCGCCGGGAGAGGCGGACGGCAACCCTTCCCCCCCTCGCCTCATCCAGCATCAAATCGATACCAACATCGCCGGGATTACACGCGATGCAGAGCAGCGGAGGCGGCAAGGCCACAGAAACACTACGCGCGCCGGCCAGAGCAGAGCACGAACCTGAACACCTGAAGGAGGCGGAGACCGCAGGTAGAGGGAAAATGCCCCGTCGCGCGAGACCTGACCGCGCCGGCCGGCCTCCTCCTCGCCGCCTCACCGACACCGGCGCCGGGGAAGGAAGCAGCCTCGCCGCCGATCCGACGAAGCCCGAGACAAATCCGGAGTAGTTTCAGTAGGCCTCAACATGGGCTAAAATTCGGCCTCGAGTTGGGCCGTTGGTAGGCCTAGATTTGGGCCTAATACTGGGCCTAAAACTTTTGGGCTTTTGAGGCCCAATGTACTAGAACAGAAGCAGTTGCCGTGATCAAAACAGCAAACCAGCGTTGGCACGAGCATATCCGGCGGCGCGGCGGCGGCGTGCTCTCCCTACCCTCCTCCGGCCATCGCCGGCGGCTCCTCGGACCACCGTAGGGCTCCGCTCCGCCGCTGCCTAGGTACTCGTTGCAACCTTCACACCGTAGCTGCGGGTTCTCTGTGGGTGGGAATGGGGATGGGAGTTGATTTTTGTGCCCTTTTTTTGGTAGATCGAGGGGGGTTCATGCGTTTGATTTAACATTTTTCTTCGTTGTTGTTGCTGCAGGGGATTCATGGCGAGGTTGGTGTCGACCGCCCTCATGAGAGGGCTCGTGAGATCGAGCCGCGCGCCGAGAGTAGCTGTATGTGAGACTCTCTTGCCGCGTCCTCTTAATCGATAGTTTGGTGCATTTTGTCTGCCTTGTCTGTTCATTGAGGTGATTCTGTAATGTAATTACTCCATAATTTCGTTTTGGTCTTCGTTTGCACCCCCAATTTATCTGATGAGAACACTGTATCTAGGATTTGGAGTGTGAATTGCTCACCCAATTTATCTGATGAGAACGCTGTATCTAGGGTTTGGAGTATGGATTGCTGTGCCCTCTTGTCTTGTGCGTCATTAGCTTTTGAGTAAATTTCATAAAACCCCTGGTTTTATTCAGTAACTGTATATGTGCATAGGATTCAAAAAAAACTGTATATGTGCATAGCTTCCATCTGGTGAACAAAATTGTTTTAATGGGATGTGGGGGCAATCTGTTTAGTTTTCATGTAGTACGTATCATATTCTTCTCACGGTTTAGGTTTGATCCCATGTTAATGCTTTAATTTGGTGCAATGCATATGGTTCTCTGGCCATTGTGTCTTCCAGATTTCACCTGTGTTGTTAACCTTCCATCCCTGTGGTATATAATTCTTAGGTTTTCTTACACTTCCAATGTTTTAGAGACTAATCTTTCACTGCTAAATTTCTGCAAGCAAATTGTATAGCTTTGCCTTTTACGTAGTTATGCAATATGGGGTCATCATTTTGCACTTAAAATGTTAGCAATATTCTATTGGTGTTTATTATGCTACCTGGGTAATAAATATTCCCTATTGATCTCATGTTTGCGTAACAAACTTGTTTTTCATGATAACCGGAATAATAGGCTGTGTCACAACCAGCTATCCAGCAGTTTAGGAACTACTCATCAGGACTTGGTGGTGATTCTAGAGGAAGTGGGGACTCAAGTTCAACACGAGTAGCTGCTGATCCTGATACACATCAAGATTTCCAGCCTACAAGCAAAAGTTCCAACATGTCTTTTGATGACATTGTTGCTCAGGTATTAACATTTATAAATGGATTTTTGGAATATTTAAATTGATGAGATGAGCTTATTTTCTAGAAAGGCTAGGCATATCTTAAATGTTTCATTTTGTGTTTCTGCCATTTGTTAATGCTGCAACACAATCATTGGGCAGGATATCAAAGAGAACCCAGTCTTGATCTACATGAAGGGTTTTCCTGAGTCTCCTATGTGTGGATTCAGTGCATTGGCAGTTAAAGTCCTCAAGCTATATGGTAAGTTAACACTGAGTTCTGATTTGTTTGAAATACAGTTGATGATACGTGGGTGCTCCATAAATTCTTAAACCATATATCATAATCTATTGCAGATGTCCCTATCAGTGCTAGAGATATTTTGGGAGACCTCAAGCTCAAAGAGTGTGTCAAAGCCCACACGTAAGTGGCTTCTTCTCATGCCTTCCTAATCTTGCATTAAGTTTCTTTTAGATGATAGACAACTTATGTTTTTCAACATGGGAAGGAACTAGACTGGGAGATTAAATTCTTCATGACATGAACACAGTATGATGTTATGTGGTAAAACTTGAGGTCATAAAAACAGTTTCAAGAAATGATTATGCTAAAAAAATCATATGGCTTAAGCTAACCACAACCCAAGATGAGTTTTGACTATTATATTGGCATTGATCACCATTGAGGCTTTATATACAGCATTCTATTCCAGAATATATTATCAGAGGCACCAGCCTGTGTCCCATACTACAATATTATGGAGCTCCACTTGCTGAAGGCTTAGTTTTCATTGAGTTGAAATATAGTGTATCATATAAGACATGGATTGGCATGTGCCTTTCAGCTGTTTCTTAGAAACAGGTAACTGTTTATTCTTCGACAAATTCACTACTTATTCTATTTTGCTTGTGCAGCAACTGGCCTACGTTTCCACAAATATTTATCAAAGGAGAGTTTGTTGGGGGGTCTGATATCATATTAGATATGCATCAGGCAAGTGAGCTTATTGTCCCCAGGTTTTATTACCAGGTGTATCCATCTACAATTTAATTCTTAACTCAGTAGTTGATTCCTTATTTTGTATAATTTTCTTCAGAAGGGTCAGCTTAAGGATGTGCTTGGCGATATTGCACAAAAGCATGAGCAAAAAGAATCATCATGAAGATGACAATAGTACGCCATTTTGGTCACGTGAGCTTTAGCATCAGTATGGGAGCTGGATTCTTCCTTTCCAAATTTTCGTTCCCGTTTATGTAGTATGGATTTGCTTTCTCCTATCGTTTGAGCTTTTCATGTCAAAGATGGTGGAAGAAGAATAACCCTCTGTTCCAGTTGTATACAAGCTTTTTCACGATAAATAAATGCCACTTGTCCTTGTATCGTTTCGGGCTAAGCTGCGACTATAAATGATTAGGGTCTCATGTACGTACTGTTGTGTTTTACTCCATCCGTTTCATATTATAAGTCGTTTGACCCTTTTTAAATCAAATTTCTTGAAAGTTTGATCAGTTTATGAAGGAAATATAGTAATATTTATGCCACCAATTTAGTTTGATTACATCTAACGTGAACATATTTTGATAGTTTATTTGTTTTGTATTGAAAATATTGTTATATTTTTCTATAAGCTTATCAAATCTAAAGAATCTAAAGAATTTTAACTTGGGAAAAATTCAAAACAACTTGTATATATACAAGGAGGTACTTATATAAACGGTTGACAGTTTATTTGTTTTGCATTGAAAATATTGTTATATTTTTTTATAAGCTTGATCAAATCTAAAGAATTTTAACTTATGAAAAATTCAAACAACTTGTACATATACAAGGAGGTACTCTCTCCGTTTCACAATATAAGTCATTCTAACATTGCCCACATTCATATTGATGTTAAATGAATCTAGATACATCAATATCAATATGAATGTGGAAAATGCTAGAATGACTTATATTGTGAAACGGGGAAACGGGGGAAGTACTTAGATAAACGGAGGTAGTACCACTTTGCCTTGGGATTATTAACCAACCAATTCTCAGCACTAGCGCATATAAGGGTTTTGCCGCGTTATCCGATCTCATCCTTGTGCGACGGTGTGAGTTACACATATCGTATCTCATGTTGATATTTCACCACAACCGAGCACGTATATCGTCTGATTGACAAGTGATGAGAAATATATGCATTGTCATACTAGCTGATGAACCCAAAATCCCAATGCATCTCATAACTCATAAAGGAAACATACAACTGACCCAATCGGAAGAACACACGGCGTACCAAACAAAAACATCCGTGCTAACCAAAACAAATAATACACCACGATGCCGTCCCCTGCTTTAAGAGGGAAGGGAAACAAACAAAACAAAGACCCAAACTGTGGAAATTATAAGAGTTCTAGTTAAGATGCCGTGAGGCATGTCCGCATGATGACACGCCAGGCTACCCCATGGCCGTATACCCAAGCCCCAAGTTCTTCGCTATTCATTCAACCATTTACCTCTCAACTTTGTTTGGAACAACCACAGGTATTATTCGGACAGCTCAATTCTTCAATCAAGCCGACGATGAGCTGCTAACCCCCAAGTTCGCGGTGAGCCATTTGCAGACTTCATCCATCTCCTCCGGAACAGTGTAGTGTCCAAGTCTTCAAGAGGGAGCAAATAGCATGTAAGTGATTAGAACTGGTACATCAATAAGTAAATAGGGAGGGGCATCAAACCTGTTGTAGGACTTGAACACCACATTTGAAAATCCAGTTGTCTTCAGTGCGTCAGCAGATTTCTCACCATGCTTGTAGAGAACTACATCATCAGCTGCATAGAATCGAAACAAAACACTAAATAATTAGGATGGATGGTTTGTTTTCTGGGAGTAATTCCTTATATGCCTATCAGATGGTGAGAGCATATATCGGTTTCACAGTTGGTGAGAAAAATCCTTGCATATGCCACTAAATAATTACGACCTCCCATTCACTGAGATGTTAACACACATTGTGAACATCTGAATGTCATATGAATAATAGAAAAAGTTAAAAAAACACCTATATTAATTTAAAATTAACTTTCCAAATTCAAATTTGGGCTGTGGATTATAAGACTCATGTAGCCTTTCTTTCCTAGGAATAGTGCCATGCTATTGTCAAAACTCAGAACCTGGTATAGTAGGTTATGCCTTCAGCTAGCATAGAGCAACGAAACAAGTATAAACCCCAAACTACCTCAAGTTGAATGTTAGAACAATGCCAACTGATTTGGTTATGCCATTACATATAAATGTAACATGTAACAGAAACTTAGTATACTAATGAAGGTCACAGAACAGTTTATGCACCTTTTCCATGACAAAGCAAAAGAGGTATGGATGAAGCCTTTTGTGCAGCCTCCTGTGAGCTTTCAATTTTGTTCTTCAAAGACCTGTGATAACCAACAAGTATATCAGTCAATATCATTTACAGGGCTGAAATTTCAGTGATACCTAAACACGTGAACATACTAGGACAAACCTGGCACAAGGAAGCCAGCCACTGAGACCAACAGACACACTTAAGTTCACAGGATATGGATTGCCATTTCCGTATTTTCCATGAGCATAGCAGGTTGCAGAGTAAAGGGCGGTAGCTGCGCCCATGCTAAAGCCACCAACACCAAGTTTGACTGCAATAGTCAATGTGATAGGACAATGTTAGAGATAAAGGCTGGTCTGAGTGTTGCATTATTGCGGGGCCTCTGTCTGTTGCATTATCAATATAAGAGGTCAAATTAGTTTGTTTCTGGGGAATAATGTGTGAGCTCCACAGTACATCACTTTTTTGACAAAGTTTTACATAGGAGATAAAGTTTTAGCTTTGATATCCCTGGTGGCTGGGTAGTTACTTAATTCTCTTGCGTAGCTTCTTTCCATGTCATACGCCATATTCACAAAGGAAACATATGTGATCTCATGTGTCACATTTGCTTGATAAAGTAGGTTAAAAAGATCATGTTATGCCGCAATAAATGAACAAATGGAGAATAACTCGGGAACCATACTGTCAGCTGGCTCAGTTGATAATAAGTTTGCAACATGTGCAGCTGAGGCATCCAACCCCTCAACATCATCAGGAGCGTCTTCTGAAAGATCAGCAACATCAAACCCTACAAATACAAAAAAAGAGGGGGTCAAAGTTATGTATGGAATACCAGTGCATGCATACCAGAGCAATTCCCAAAGGTTGGTAGAAGTATGACCAAGAGGAAAGGAGGAAATTAGACAAAATATGGAACTTACATGCAGTTGATGGGAACCCACCAAAAACTGCCACTGGCCTTGTAGGCGCGGTGGGGCAAATCCATTTTATCTGCGGTTGATACAAAATACATTATGAGGGGGGGGGGGGGGGGGGGAGCTACTGGATTTAGCGATGTATACACAAAGGAAATAATCACAAGAACAACTTGGAGTAGGATAGATATTTGAAATCTATGTCCAAACTTACATTGGGAAGGGGAAGGGTTTCCAGTAGTTGAGACCAGCTGCAAATATATCCATTATTTATATCAGTATCTCCCAAATTTTAACTTGCAATGATGCAGTACAGAGTTTTTTTTTTTTCGAACGCACAAAAGCTTTGCATGTCGCAATCAGAGTTATTGTTATCTAAGCGTGGTTTCATACAATCTACCTCTTTCGCCAATACTAATAAATTGTGTGCGTGTTAACAAGTTCATTGTACAGTGGTGGTGGAATTTGGGAAGAAACCATCAGAAAAATCACTACAACATAAACAGAGCAGGATATTTGTGTACACGGTACACTACACCAATCAGATTACTTGAGCAATCAGCTTGCAATAACCCGGGGCTATAAGAAAGGAAATTGACAATGAGAAACTGCCATCGTTGGCATTTGGCAGTAAGCTAACCGGATGCCCGGATGTCAATAAATTGACAGTTATTTGTTGACAGTTGGGAAAAAAAAAGTGCATTGGCGCTATTGTTCATCTACGCATCCGGTAAGCACATCAATCACAACGAGAGGATCGATCGCGACGAGAGAGAGAGGATGGACGGCGGCGGAATTGGGGAGGAGAGGGTGGGCGTACCTGGCTCCGTTGTCCCCGAGGCCGTGGAGCCAGACGATGGTGGCCTTGTGCGCGCCCTTGGGCCTCACGACATGCGTCCGCCCGTACTCGAGCCTCTTCCCACCTGCATCCAACCATCCAATCCCACCCCCATTTTATGATTCGATCCCAAATCCCCCAACGCATTCGAATCAAAATCAGGAGCATCACGAACGCAATCAAATCACAGCATCAATCCCATCCCATTTCACGAATCAATCCCCCCCTCCTCCTCAACGCATTCAACACCGATCAATGGAACGAAACGTACCACCGGAGGCGACGGAGCTGGTGCCGCCGAAGCTGCTCATCCCGCGAACAATCGCCGCCGCCGCCGCCCCTCCGCGTCCCCTCGCGGCCACGCTCGCTCCACCACCCAACTCTGCAAACAAAAAAATATCCAATCCAAACCAAGGTAAACAACCCAAACATCACCACCACCACCACCAGATAAAGGAGAGGCGCGCGCGCGCGTGCGTACGAGGGGGGAGAAGTGGAAGTGGAAGTGGCAGTGGCGACCCAACCCGACCCGACGCGACGCGACGCGATACAAAGGGAAAGGCGGATTTGGGCGGCGGAAAGGGGAGCGACTTTTCCGGGTTCTCTCGCGTGGGAGTGCGTGGAGTAGGGAATCTACCAGAGATCGCAGGAGGAGCGAGCAGGAGGGGGAGGAGGAGGAGGGCACCACCACCACCACTGCGCTGCGCTGCGCCACATGAGCGCGTGATGGCGGTGGCAGAGAGCCCCCCGGTGGCGCCACAAATGGAACAGTGGAACTGTACGAGATTGGGGGAGCCCTTGGCTGCACGGATTTGGAAAAATAACAAAACGAAAAAAAAAAAAAAACAGCAGACCCGCGGCCCGATTGGCTGTGGGAGCGCCGGGGGGGGGGGGGGGGGTGAGGAGAGGATGCGTGATGATAGGGCGCACCTCGCCGGCGGCGATGGGGGGAGGTGTCGGTGGTGATGCGGCGGCCGGCGACGAGGTCGGCGAGGGTGGAGTGAATCCTGATCCTTCGGCTCCGCGACGCTGGGGGCCTTCTCGCGATATGGTAGGCCTGTTGCTGTGTGTTGTTGCTGGCCGTGGGTTCGGTGGTGGTCCCGCGCCGTGGTATTTGTTTATCGTGGGGATCGGTAATAGTAACTCCGTCCCAAAATAATTGCAATGGTGGATATCCGTGCCCAATATTTAACCTTCTATCTGATTTGACTAATCATAAAAAAATTTAAATAAAACGAACGTCAAACGTTGAACGTGAATAGCGTAAAACTGTATTTATTTAGGGACGGAGGGAGTAAGTACTAGTACTCGTAAGTCGGTCTCCTGCGAATCTCGATGGAGAATACTACCTCCGTCCCATATTACGATGGAGAATACTACCTCCGTCCCATATTACTTGTCGCTTTGAGTTTTTATTTGTAAGTTTTGATCATTCGTCTTATTCAAAAAATTTTGAAATTATTATTTATTTTATTTGTGACTTGTTTTATTATCAAAAGTATTTTAAGTATTACTTATCATTTTTTATATTTGGACAAATTTTTCAAATAAAACGAATGATCAAACGTTGAAAGGAAAAATCCAAAGCGACAACTATTGCGGGACGGAGGTAGTATATTTTTGCCCTGCTTTTTACTGGAGCCACGAGAATCTATCGTAAAGTTTGTTCACAATATTGTATGATTGCATCAGTGTATCAATATACTGTCAACATTAGCATCAGTATCGTAGCTTTGATAGGTGCAGCTACAACTGATAAGAGAAAAATAAGTCCAAAATTAACTAACCATGTATTTTATTTAATACGAGTGTGTAGTGAGAAAGAATAAAAAAAAGCATGCATACTATAGCTCCCCATATGCACAAGAAAACGAGTGCTTAACTAGTCCTAAATACCTACTACGTCCATATAAAAAAAAAGACATGTCTTGATACAACGAATATGGTCAGAAGTCTATCAGATTCATTGTAATATGATATATTACATTCGTTTTTTTGACGGAAGAAGTACGTACATGCACGCATACTCAATTTGCATGCATAGAAAAAACACCGTACGCCAAACGAAGAGACCAAGATTATATATGATGATCAATTTAAGTATATGTGATCAATATGGGATGTAAGATTGATAACTCAACAAAAACAGATGATGGTATCCTTATAGAGCTACAACTCAAAGATCAACCAATTTTGAATAATGGGGATTTAATGTTAGGGTTAATTTACATGTTTCTTTACCACTTTCATCGATTGGGTTTGGCTTTTGAATCATAAAAGGTGAGAATATATAAAGTCTCAACTTCAACATTGGTAGTTATTACGATTGATTTAAAAAAAAGATAGATGAAGAAGTTGTATTTTAAAACAAATTTTCAAATGTTATAAGTTATTTTTATGACCGTCTTAAAATATAGAAACATTATACTAGATGAGATACAATCCAGTATTGCGAATGATTTGAATAGATGTGTCATGTTTGTGTTACATTCAGTTTTATTACCTCCATTCCATGAAAAACTATAAAGGGGTATGTTACAATATATTTTAGGATGAAGTGGTATATTTTAAAACAGAGGGAGCAGATTCGTGCAGGCGCTATCAATGTTGCGCGATAGAGAAGAGATGTGCATAATTGCAAGCTGGCCAGAGACAAAGTTGAGTGAAGTTTGCAAAGTGGCAGTGTCAGAGCAGATGGCATGCCCAAGCTAAGGCAGGCAGGACCGGACAACTAGCCAAATGGGCTGGGCCTACGCTGCTCAAATCCTCATATCACTGCGCCTGCGCCACTCTGAAAAATGGCCCAGTTTCTGCCACCATTAGTGAAGCATCATCACGCGCACCTTAGACAAAGTTACGAGACGGTCGAGCCTCGTCTTCTCGTTTATACTTAAACTTATCAGCTAAATTTAAACTTTACTTATCAGCTAAATTTAAACTTTTAACCTTAAATTTAGAGCTAATTTTAAAATTTTTTAAATCGTAGTTTATTTTTCAGTCTTTGCTTATAAAAGGTTTATTCACAAATTATTTTTCAAATATATCGTTTCGCTTATGCTTATAAACAGCCAACCGATGGGGCCGGGTGTGGATCTCCTCCATCCAAATATACTATTCCCTCCGTCACTTATTATTATAAATCATTTTAGTTTATCCTAAGTTAAACTATTTAGTTAAACTATTTTAAGTTTGTTCAAGTTTATATGAAAAAGTAACAACATTTTCAATGCAAAATACATTCAACAATGGATTTAATAAAACTAAATGGATTTAATAAAACTATTTTGATATTGTAGATGTCGTTATGTTCTCTACAATATTGATCAAATTTAAATAATTTTGACTTAGAACGTACCAAAAATGCCTTGTAATAAGATATCACATAAACGTCAGTTTGGTTTTGAATTCTACATCCAAGAAATTAAATTAAGAAAAATACAAATATTTTTTCCTTGCTGTCTCTCAGAAATTTCGGTTCGACCTGGCTGACGCGCATTCATAAAATTAGTGGATATAGCTGCATAAATTCGTTGGTCTTTCAGTTTTACACTGTGCTGTCACAACAAATTAAAAGCGAAAAATGAAGAAGAGCAGCTTTCATCAAGGCCCTGTGTATGTAGGATGTAAGGTCCTGTACGTTAAGGGAAAGCCCAACAAAAGGGCTACACATTTAGGCCTTCCTGGCCCAGCAGAGCCCATCCATTTCTTCCCTTTCCTGAGACTTCTGCTATTGGATCTTGAAGGATGTTTCAGTGAGTAATCAAATAATATAAGCATATAGTATAATGTTAAGTAGTGTACACTAGTCTGATCAAGCAGCGGTAATATGTTCATAAATACTATTGGATGTTTAATTTCAAACATATACGCAAGCTTTTGCTTGTGTCCAACGGTTCGTCGTTTTGGGAGAGTTTCTGTGCACTTCGCGTCGGAAAGGCAAAACCGCGGCGATGATCGAGTTCAACCGCAGCAAAAATTTAAAATAATAATAATAAAAAAGGGTTCCACGGCGTAGGTGTTCTTGTAACCAGTCTGCCGCCGAACAACGGCTCAGATTTGGTACTGCTACTGCATGTTTAAACTGAAGAATTTAAATTCTGAATCTTATGGAGTGCCTATGATTCTTCCGAATAGCTAAATAATTTTGTGATCACTACTGAAGAGCAATACAACTGAATGGATTTAGGCCTGGTTTAATTCCCAACTTTTTCTTCAAACTTTCAACTTTTCCATCACATCAAAATTTTCCTACACACATAAACTTCCAACTTTTCCGTCAAATCGTTCCAATTTCAACCAAACTTCAAATTTTAGCGTAAACTAAACACACCCTTAACTATTATATAATTGAAAAGATAGATTTTAATTAGTTGCCCACAAAATTCATATAGAACAGCGCAACTAGAAATCATTGTTTTAAAATCTTCGTGTTTGATTGTTTTTTCTAAGGCCTTGTTTAGGTTTTAACTTTTTTTTAATCAAACTTTCAACTTTTCTGCCACATTAACTTTTTCTACAAATAAATTTTCAACTTTTCCGTCGCATTATTTCAATTTTTTTTAACTTCCAATTTTAACGTGTAACTAAACACAAGCCTAACTCTAAAATCTACTAGTGGCCGGTTACGGAATTCTAGACAAACCAGCATCCAATTCCAGTGGCCGGTTCCTGCAAATCTGCTCCATTTCTGTCCTTTTTGATACGAATAATCAATTATTCCGACGGTGCAAGCGGAGCTGACTGCTGACGGGGCTCTTGGTCATGTGGGCCCGCTTGCCTGTGGAAGAAAGAAGCCCTTGACATTGGAGCACACCGTCTTGCCGAATTGCCGTGCTTCTAGTGAACTTGTAGACGAAGCAGTTGATGGTGCCGTCATGGCCAAATCTTCCTCTCTTAATCTCAAGTTGGAGTGTTCCACTAGCCTTTGCTTGATGTCGGTTTCAGTGTCTCTTTGCTTAATTGAGTAAGTTGAGCCTTAGCTTGACAAGTAATAAATGATTAGTTAAATAAATGGAGTAGTATACCACTATGATGTGTGACGTGTCTTGATTCTAAAAAAATTTTAGTAAAAAACGTCACATCAAATGTTTAGATATATGTATTAAGCATTAAATGTGGATAAAAAAATATTAATTGTACAGTTTGCATGTAAATTGTAATACGAATTTTTTTAGCATAATTACGCTATAATTTGACAATGTGATACTACAGTAAACATTTATTAATGATGGATTAATTATTCTTAATAAATTCGTCTCGCCGTTTACATGCATAATCCATAATTTGTTTTGTTATTAGTGTGTTCGTATACTTTAAAAAAAACTTTACCCCAAAAACTTAACGGACCCTTGGGATAAGTTAGCACAAAATTACTACTTATATCTTAGTGACTCAGACGGGGACACAAAGTGCAATCATGTTATGTAGATCAGGAGTGACATCAATTATGCGTACAAAGATGACAAATTTATAGGAGCCTTTTTTGATAGATCGAAGTTTGTAGCAGTAGATCAAAAGTGACACCAATTATGCTTAAAAAGATGACAAATTTAGGAGCCTTTGATGATCAAGTTATTCGATCTTAAATGCTGCACATATCTTGGAGAAGAAAAAGGAATAAAAAAACATTGAAATTTCGAAACTTTCAGAGATAAAAAATGAACACTGAAATTTCTCAAAATTTCAGAGTGATTGTGATGTATATAGTACAGAAGAAGCCATGGTTGAACAAACCAGATTAATTTTTTTGTTACAACAACGTTTAGATGCATTAGCTGCTATACTAGAGTTACAGAAATGGAGGTATTAGGATGAAATCATCTCTATCTCCATGGAATCAATCCGGCAAGCACGCCGCCGTCGAGGCCTCATACTAATACTTCCCCGGCCATTGACGGCGTCGGCGGCGGCGACGTTATTGATACCAAAACGACACAACAACATCATCATCATCATCGGCGTTGGGTGGCGAAGCGGTATGTGCAGAGGCGGGGAGCCATGGATGGCGGCGGCGGCTCAGTGCTTGCCGTCGTCGCCGCCGGGGGCGGCGGAGGCGAGGCGGGAGGCGATGGCGGAGTGGTACATGCAGTCGTGGAAGCTCTCCGTCTCCATCATCCGCGCGCGCAGCTGCCGCGCCTTCTCCTCCGTCAGCACGCCGAACCTCTTCCCGCCGCCGCCGCCCCGCTGCTCCGCCGCCGCCATCGGATTCGGCCGCGCCTCCTCCCCCGCCGCCGGCTGCGCGTCGATGTAGTCGGGCTGCCCCGACCACCCCAGCAGCGGCGCCCACCACTTCCCCCCTCCACCTCCGCCAACGCCACCACTCCCATCGCCGCGGAACCTCGCCGCGCCGGCGGCCGACGCGGACGCCGCGACGCACGGCCTCGCCGCCGCCGGCGAAGGCCTCACCGAGAAAGCCGCCCCCGATGCAATCGCCATTGGATTTGCTTCTCCTCCA
This sequence comes from Oryza meridionalis, assembly GCA_000338895.3. Taxonomy (NCBI): domain Eukaryota; kingdom Viridiplantae; phylum Streptophyta; class Magnoliopsida; order Poales; family Poaceae; genus Oryza; species Oryza meridionalis. Next base: position 3,581,168 of record CM002524.2, read on the forward strand.
ACAACAAATCAAATCAAGAATATCCCCCCAAGCTTCTTCGATTCGATTCGATTCGATTTGGATTCCTCCCTCCGAGTTTTGAAGTCGATCGACGAGGCTGTGGATTGGAGGAGGTGGGATTTTATTGCGGGGGAAGAAGAGGAGGGAAACGAACGAGTGGATAAGGTTGCGTGGGGGGAGGGGACACGTGGCGCGCATCGAGCGGTGCGCTTTTTCACGCGGGCCGTCGCTTTTGCGGTGGGGATGGGGGGGAGTGCGCTTTTGGGCAAATGGGACCCGCTCCGTTCGTTGGTTTATCCCGTGGGCAACGGCACGGGGTTTTCGGTTGTTTTAATTTTTGGGGATTTTTCACCGGTGGTTTTGTTTTCGCCTTTGGAAATTTGGCTGGAGAGGAATAAAGAGCACGTTTATCGGCAGGGGGAGGCCAAGGATGGGGTTTTCTATTGTTTGAAAATCCTTCTTTAGAATTCGAAAACGAGTGTTTTTCTTGTTTTTTTTTGAATGGTTCATATATTGGTAATGAAATTTTCATGTAGAGTAGGGTTGTCTTTCTACGATTGCAATATTCAAATATAGAATAAGTTATTGTCTATTTTTTTTCAAAGAGAATTTTAAAAATATACTATCTCTGTTCCAGATCTCCGTTCCAGAATACTTGTCGCTTTGAGTTTTTATTGTAACGGTTGATCTTTCGTCTTATTCAAAAAATTATAGAATTATTATTTATTTATTTTATGATTTATTTTATTATAAAAAATATTTTAAGTATGACTTCTCAGTTTTTATATTTGTACTATTTTTTAAATAAAATGAATGGTCAAACATTACAAGAAAAAAATCAAAGCGACTACTAATTTGGGACGGATGTAGTACATGTCAAACGATGTATAACCAAAATGAAAGTGAATATCAAGTGATATAGTAGAAGTAGCAGTTACTGATGCATCCCGTCTTACTTAAATTCCATTTTAAATAACCGGGGGAAACAGAAAAGCGTAAAACAGAGGGCGGATAAACTTAACTGATCAAGCAACCAAGTAAGCAGCGCCGCGCCCCTTCTAGATCGTCGCGGAGGACGTACATGCATTTTATTTCCTCCCGGCGTTTTGGTCCGTAGCTCGCTCGACGGCGACACCGGCCATCGACGACGCGGACAGATATTTCGGTCCCCGGCGCACGCGGGGCGTGAACCGGTCCAGCGCACCCGCGCCACCGGTCTCCCTCTCCTCTCCTCCCCTCCCGCGCGCCGCGAGAGCAACCTCCCGTGTCCGCTAGCTCGCTCGCGGTCTTCTCTCGCCGTCGCTGCCAATGGCATAGTACACTCCTGCTCCCGCCTGGAAGGTGGCTCACGGATCGATCGGCACGCACCGGCCGTTTCCACGTACGTGACCGTTTCCGGCCGCGTCGCGCTGTTCATATGTACGCCTGCCTCGCCCGGCCGTGTCGATCGTCGTCGTGGAACTTGTGGAATAATTCGCTCAACGAAAGGGGATCGATCGATGGGCTGGACGGCGAGGCTCAAGTGGGTCGCGTCGTCGTCCCCGTTTGGCGCCAAAACTGGTGCACCTGCGCGGCTGCGCGGAAGATCTTGTTTGTTTGTTTGAATGCTTCTGGTTCATGCATGTGGGTGGCCGATCACACGCTGTGTGAACCGTACAACTACGGTAGAACCGTGGTATATGCTGGTGGGGGTAGGAACCGGTAAGGTAAGCATATGCCGCGGTTGGTACAGTGGATCGTCGTCGATCCGTGTGTGAGTGAGATGGAATGGAATACGTGCAACTCCAAGCCACAGGGGGCGATGTCGCTTTCCAGGATAGATAAGATAACAGCAACGAATTCACGTGCTGCTGCTTGGCAAGTGGCAACGCAACGGGAAGCGACGGTGTCAAGCAAACTTGGAGCTGATCTGGAACGCCCATCTCAAACACGCACGGAAGCGGACCGGTGCACTGCACACGACTTGGGCCCTGGTTACTTCCCAAAACAAAAACTTTTTCACCTATCACATTAAATGTTTGGACATATATATGGAGTATTAAATATGAAAAAAAACCAATTATATAGTTTGGGTGTAAATTGCGAGACAAATCTTTTAAACCTAATTACACCATGATTTGAAAATGTGGTGTTATAGTAAACATTTGCTAATGACAGATTAATTATGTTTAATAAATTTATCTTGCAGTTTTCTGGTGGAATTTATAATTTATTTTGTTATTAAACAATATATATACCGTGTATGTCTTGTGACACCCTAAAACAACAAATTTTGCCATCGGCCCAAGGTTGCCGCCGGCGCAGCGGCGAAGATAGCAGGTGGCCGCCTGGCTGGCCCACGAACGGCACGACCGCGAACGGCACGCCGCCACATAGCTTACTATGGGCCTATTATCCACAGAGAAATCGGATCGGTGCACAAACTTGGGCCTCATTTTGGCCCAACAAGACAACAACAGCAATGTTACCTTAGCTCATCATCCGGAAACCGCCGCCGCTTGTTCCGGGCTCCTCGTGTGAAGACTGCAGAGTGCAGACCCAGACATGCGAGATGCAGGGTACCATCGCTTTGATGATGACTGTAGTTTTTCTTCCCACCACCAACCTTTTTACCTCAAAACGCGAGACATTTGCAACAATCATAGGGCAGCACCTGACGTGCGACGACAATGCAATATACTCCGTATATGCATAACAAAAATGGCTGTACCTTCTTCGTAGGCATTCAGCAATGTTCTGATAATTGCGTGGAACTGATGCAATGTTAAGGGGTTGTGAGTAGCATCAGATAGATAAGGGATATAGTTGGTTTTCCATCGTAGAGGTGAGTGCGACAGTCAAGCTGGCTGTCGATTGGTGAGAGTTCCGTTAAGTGCATTCTTTACATTTCATCACATATCCAACAAAATAGTGCAGCGCTAAGAAAAGAAGCTCCTGCTTAGCTGACGATTATGCGGTTGTTCTGCCTCACTGCTCATCTGGAGGTTTCGCCATTAATTCCCTAGCTTTCCTACAAAAAATTTGGACGAAAAAAAATGTCAGTTATAACAACCCAAAGCGTAAAATTGACCTAAAGATGGAAGAATGGCATATAAGACCCAAAAAAACAGTTAAGAGTGTTGAGTTGCTTCAGTTGCAGTAAATGTGGGCATAATCACAACAGAATGCCAGTACTAATGGTCATGTTCCCTGCGCAACCACATTTTTATTTGGAAGGCATACTCGAGCGAAACAGAAGATTACCTTAGTTCCCTCTCAATCTCGACATTCCCAGTATCTAATTTTTGCGCATCCATTAGAGCATCACACGCATGTTTGTACTCCTGGTTTTAGAGTAAATCAGGACACCGACCATAATACCAGGATCACAAAACGTTAACTGCAGTGAGTCTTACCTTGAGTAGCATGTGAGCTGCACCCTGACGGTAGCAAGCTTTTGCCCAGTTAGGCCGCATCATTCGGCATCTGTAAGCATCAGAAAGAGCACCTTCACCATCACCCATGAGCAATCTACAGATGCTCCTGTTTGCGTACAAAACTGCAGTCGGTCCGTGAGCTATTATTGCCTATGCTCAAGCATCAGATAAACAAATCATTCCCAAGCTTAAGAATAACATACAAAAACTTTATAACAACAATAATTGATTAGCGTTAACAATCAGAAATAAGGTGCAAGAAATTACCAGATCATATATTTTTGCTGCAGCGGCGTAATTCTTCTGCTTGAATACCAAATCTGCCTGTGCCTTCAAAACGACTTTTCTACTCTCCTTCTGATGTTGATCCTAAACAACGTAAACAATAGTATCTTGATGCAAATCTGAAGTTAACTTTTGAAATTTTGAACATCAGAACATTTATTTAGGATTACAAAGCTAAACCAGTACTATTAACCAGTACTGTTAAGACATGATCCTTCTATCTAGTACTATTAAATGCCGATGATATGTAAGCTAAACCAGTTTTACAGCCTAACAAGCATCAAAGACGTGAAGTGGTGAAATAGAGCTCTGCAATGCAAAGTGCATGGTAAGCAACATGAAATATGAGCAGAGAGCATAGCAGGACCTTTAGTACAGAAAGATTAAAAGTGCATATCTGTACGAAACGTACCATTGGCTTTGTATTTTTGACTTTTGCATGAGCGATTATTCCATTAACACTCCAGTTTGGGACATTTGGAATTGGAGAAGTCAATGGAAATAGCATTTCAACTTCTTCCCTGCAATCACGTAATGCAGCATGCTCTATTGGCAACCAACCCAACTGCACAAGCACAACAGAATGAAGAAAAATAGTTTCATACAGCGTAATTCAGCAAGGAACCTAAAACAAACAATATTGGTGAAATCAGTGTATGGCCTATTATCACAATCTGTGGCTTTCAAGTTTCAACCAAACGACTCATTGCGTCCCAAAAAACCATGGTCTGTAGGTTCAAAGCTGGCCATGGGCTTTTTGGACATTGATATGAACTTCTATCAAAATGGTCTTTTGGATATAGGCTGGATTTGAGAACTCGTCGGTTGCTGAAAGGTCATCCATGCTTTGTACAACTCGTAAGATATACTTACACATACAATAAAATAAAAGAACACAGGTTCAGATAATCCATAGGAAACTACAAAATATGCAAATCATAAGTGCAATGTTTTCGTTAAATTAGGCCCTCTTAGGATGTGACAAGGATGAATATTAAATATGGGACACGTAAAACAAGAAAACCATTAGTGTATGATTAATTTAGTTTTAATTATTTTAAACTTGAAAATGGATTTATTTGATATTTTAAAGCAACTTCTATATAGAAAGTTTTCGCACGAAATACATAGTTTAACAATTTGAAAATTTTGCTAACAAAAACCGAGGTAAAATCTATATCTTATGTTGGGCTGTAAATAGACTAGTTATGTGTGTGTGTCTTGTGTGCTGGCCCATCTATTGAAGAGGGCCCATCCCATGTATATGTAAGTGAGAATTGCAATAGAGAAAGTGAAGCTTCCAGAGAAAAAATCACAAGAATTCATGGTATCAGAGCCAACCGGCTAGTGGCTGGCGACGGCTAAACCCTAGCCTCGCCGGAGCTCGTCGAGGAGGGAGACGCTGGTGTTGGGGAGGACGTGTGGCGGCGGCGCTGTGAGCGGAGGAGTGCTGCACCCGTCGACTGCTGAGGCGGAGCGGCGGCGTCGACGGTTGAGGCGGAGAGGCCACGTCGACGCCGGAGACGGCGACGGCTACTGCAGCGCGGCCGGTGTGAAGAAGGGAGCAGGGCTGCAGTGCTAGGTGTGCTTGTGCTTGTGAAAGAAGGAGTGAGTAAGTGTGCTTGTGCTGTTGCTGCTGCTTGGATTTGGTAGTGTACTTGTGCTGTTGCTGCTGTTTGGATTTGGTACTTGTTCTGTGAGAGGAGACAGAGAAGAGCTGTGCGTTGGTAGTGTGCTTGGCGCTGTTGCTGCTGCTTGGATTTGGTACTTGTGCTGTGAGAGGAGACAGAGAAGAGCTGTGCGACGGAGGTGCTTGTGCTGTTGAAAGGAAAAAAAGGGAGGAGACAGAGAGGAGGTGAGGTGCTTGTGCTGTTGCTGTTGAAAGGAAAAGGGAGGATTTGGTGCCTGTGTAGCTGCTGCTGGTTGGAGTAGCTACAACTTATAGAAGGTGAGAATAAGGAACTTTCTACTGCAAGTATTGCTTGATTAAAATGGGGGAAAATCAGGGACTGGAACAAGTAATAGGTAAATTGGTAGAGATGCTTGCAAAGAAGTTTAATGATGCTCCAACTACGAGTAGTGCAGTGGTTCCTCATACTGAATCGGTGCAAAAAATTGAGTTGATGCAAAATGACATTAAGTTGGAGGGTGTAAAAAATTATTTGAGTTGGTCAAGAAGAGCTTTATTGATTTTGAAGACAAATAGGTTAGAAGGATATGTTACCGGGGAGATAAAGGAGCCTGAGAACATATCAAGTGTTGAATGGAAGACTTGGAGTACTACCAACTCATTAGTAGTAGCATGGTTGTTAACCTCACTTATCCTTGCTATTGCTACAACTGTTGAGACCATCTCTAGTGCAAGTGAGATGTGGAAAACTCTTACTAATCTCTACTCAGGAGAAGGAAATGTGATGTTAATGGTGGAGGCACAGGAGAAGATAAGTGTTTTGAGACAGGGGGAGCGTTCTGTTGCAGAATATGTTGCTGAATTGAAGCATTTGTGGTCTGATTTGGATCATTATGATCCTCTTGGGTTAGAGCACCCTGATTGTATAGCAAAAATGAGAAAATGGATTGAGCGTAGAAGGGTCATTGAGTTCTTGAAGGGCTTAAATTCGGAGTTTGAAGGAAGAAGGGATGCAATGTTTCATCAAACCACCCTTCCTACCTTGGATGAGGCTATTGCAGCTATGGTACAGGAGGAGCTTAAGAAGAAAGTATTGCCTAGTGCCACACCATCTTCACCAAGCCCCACCTATGTAGTTGCACAAAGCAAAGAGACCAGGGAGTGCTTCAATTGTGGTGAAATGGGGCACCTTATACGTGATTGCCGCGCTCCTCGCAAGCCTAGTTATGGGAGAGGAAGATTTGGTGATAGGGGTGGAGCAAGAGGTGGAAGAGGTTATGCAGGTAGAGGTAACAGAGGTAGAGGCTATGAGTATAGAAGTGATCACAGAGCTAATGTGGTCACTCTTGAAGAGGGTTGTTCTGGATCTACAAATGTTGATGTTGCCAATCTTGTTCATTCTTCCTCAGGTAACTCAAACCAAGCATTTATGCCTATCAATAGTTCTCATTCAAATTGGATACTTGACTCGGGTGCATCTAGACATGTCACGGGTATGTGTGGAGAATTTGCATCACATAAACCATACCCATTTACACGAAAAGAAACAATTCAAACTGCTGATGGGACATCATGCCCAGTTAAGGGAGAGGGTACAGTATAGTGTACTCCTTCAATCACTTTATCATCAGTGTTATATGTCCCTTCTTTTCCAGTGAATTTGTTTTCGATAAGTTCTCTTGTTGATCATATGAATTGTCGGGTCTCCCTTGATCGTGAGAATTGTTTAATTCAGGAGAGGGAAACAGGGAAGAAACTTGGGATTGGCGTCAGGCGTGATGGACTTTGGTATTTGGATCGAAAGGAGACAAGTGAAGATGTATGTCTAGCATTGATGGCTTCTACAAGTGAAGAAGAGGCTAAGGTATTACTTTTGCATTGTCGACTGGGGCACATATCTTTTGAAACTATGAGTAAGATGTTCCCAGCAGAACTAAGTAGAGTGGATAAACATAAGTTAGTATGTGATGCATGTGAGTATGGAAAACATACAAGAACATCATATGTGAGTAGAGGACTCCGGAGTATGTTACCATTTATGCTAATTCACTCAGATGTTTGGACTTCACCTGTGGTCTCTATGAGTGGAATGAAGTATTTTGTTACCTTTATTGATTGCTACTCTCGCATGACATGGTTATATCTTATGAGACATAAGGATGAGGTGCTTAAATGTTTTCTAAATTTCTATGCATACATTAAAAATCATTTTAATGCTCGGGTCCAGTTTATTAGAACTGATAATGGAGGGGAGTATATAAACAATGAATTTAGTAGCTTTCTTTCATCAGAAGGAATATTGCATCAAACTTCTTGTCCTGATACTCCTCCACAAAATGGGGTGGCTGAGAGGAAAAACCGTCATCTCTTAGAGACAGCCCGCTCATTGATGTATACTATGAATGTACCTAAATTCTTGTGGAGTGAGGCAGTAATGACAACAACTTATCTTATCAACCGCACACCATCAAGAATACTTGGAATGAAGACACCATGTGAGATGATATTTGGAAGGAATGAATTTGTTGTTCCACCAAAAGTGTTTGGTTGCACTTGTTTTGTTAGAGATCATAGACCTTCCATTGGAAAACTTGATCCTCGGGCTGTCAAATGCATCTTTGTAGGCTATTCATCTGACCAGAAGGGGTATAAGTGTTGGAGTCCATCAGAACGACGGACCTTTGTAAGTATGGATGTTACTTTTAGAGAATCTGTCCCATTCTATGGTGAGAAGACAGATTTAAGTTCTTTATTCATTGATCTTGATGATTCAACTAGTGGTCATGATGGTCACCAAATGAAAGATGAAATATTGGGTCCAAAGGGAGATGAACAACCAAAGAAGGAAAAGCTTGTGGTTGGTTCAATTCCATGTCCCATGGGTGGTCCTGTTGCATAGGAGCAAGAATGGAGGAAGCCACATGAAGAGAAAAATCTTCAAGTATACACAAGGAAAACAAGGTGTCCAGTAATCCAACAAGTTGAAGAGGATAATCAGGTAGAGGAAGATGTAAGCCGTGAGCAAGGATCTTTGGAGTCAGGGGAGAAGAAGAGGAAGTTAGAGAAGAATCTGACTTACCAATTGCCATTAGAAAGAGTGTGAGAAGCAATGCAGGTAAACCTCCACTAAGGTATGGTTTTGAAGCTCAAGATGAGGGTGATGATGAAAATAATATATCCAACTTTGTAGCATCACTAGATTCAGTGCAAATCCCAAAGGATTGGAGAGAAGCAAAGCAAGATCCAAGGTGGCATCAAGCTATGCTAGATGAACTAGAGGCTCTTGAAAAGAACAAAACATGGGATCTTGTACCATTTCCTGAAGGGAAGAAAATTGTCAACTGTAAGTGGGTTTATATAGTAAAGCAAAATCCTGATGGAAAGGTGGAAAGATACAAAGCAAGGTTGGTGGCTAAGGGATATAGTCAAACATATGGAATTGATTATGATGAAACTTTTGCACCAGTAGCAAAGATGAGCACGGTAAGATATATCTTGTGCAGCTAATTTTGATTGGCCATTGCATCAGTTAGATGTCAAAAATGCATTCTTACATGGAGATCTTCAAGAAGAGGTGTATATGGATGTCCCACCTGGATTTGCCACTTCACAAACTAAAGGAAAGGTGTTGAGATTGAAGAAATCTTTGTATGGTCTTAAACAGTCACTAAGAGCATGGTTTGATCGGTTTAGGCGTGCAATGTGTGCTATGGACTATAAGCAATGTAATGGAGATCATACAGTTTTCTATCATCATAGTGGAGATCATATAACCATTCTTGCTGTCTATGTTGATGATATGATTATCACTGGAAATGATTGCTTGGAGATAACTAGGTTGAAACGGAATCTAAGCAAAGAATTTGAGGTCAAGGACCTAGGCCAGTTGAGATATTTTCTGGGTATTGAAATTGCAAGATCTCCTAGAGGGATAGTCATTTCACAGCGAAAATATGTATTGGACTTGCTTAGTGAAACAGGTATGCTTAGATGTCGCCCAGTCTCTACACCAATTGATCAAAATCATAAGTTATGTGCGGAGTCTGGAGATCCAGTGAATAGGGAAAGATACCAAAGATTGGTGGGAAGACTGATATATCTATGTCATACACGACCTGACATAACATATGCTGTCAGTATGGTGAGTCGATATATGCATGATCCAAGAAGTGGTCATATGGAGGCGATGTATAGAATCTTGAGATATCTGAAGGGAAGTCTAGGCAAAGGCTTATGGTTCAAGAAAAATGGACATCTTAAGATAGAAGGGTATTGTGATGCAGATTGGGCTAGCTGTCTTGATGATAGAAGGTCAACTTCAGGCTATTGTGTTTATGTTGGTGGTAACTTGGTATCTTGGAGAAGCAAGAAACAATCCGTAGTGTCTCGCTCAACTGCTGAAGCAGAATACAGGGCAATGGCAGCGAGTTTAAGTGAGTTGTTGTGGTTAAGAAATCTTCTAGTTGAGCTGAAAATTTTGGGGAACACTCCCATGAAGCTTTTGTGTGATAATAAGTCAGCTATTAACATTGCTAATAATCCAGTCCAACATGATAGAACAAAGCAAGTGGAGATAGATCGTTTCTTTATCAAGGAAAAATTGGACGAGGGAGTGTTGGAATTAGGATTTGTAACGTCTGGTGGATAAGTTGCTGATTGTTTAACAAAGGGCTTAGGTGTTAAAGAGTGTAATTGTTCATGTGACAAGATGGGTATGATAGATATCTATCACCCATCTTGAGGGGGAGTGTTGGGCTGTAAATAGACTAGTTATGTGTGTGTGTCTTGTGTGCTGGCCCATCTATTGAAGAGGGCCCATCCCATGTATATGTAAGTGAGAATGGCAATAGAGAAAGTGAAGCTTCCAGAGAAAAAATCACAAGACTTCATCTTAATCATAAACTGACATGACCTTAGACAAAACATCCTCAGAGTTGTAATAAAACACAAAAGAATCAAACTTATAGACCAAAGTGGAGAAGCAACAACTGACTCAGAAGAATAGAAAACATACATCATCAGGAATATTGGGGTTTGCTCCAGCCTTCAGAAGAAACTGAATGAAGTTAGTATAGCCTCCCTGCGACACAGCAAGCATCAAAGGGGTTACAACTGTACCCTTGCCATTAACATCAGCACCAGCCTGAGAAAAGCATTGTGCAATAGAATATTTAGCTCCATAAGTTCATGGAACAAATGTCTTGAGTTAGCAAAATTAAAACACAGCATTAGTTGACCAAATATAGACTCAATAAAACACTGACCTTTATGAGTAGCTTCATACACTTCAATGATCGGTAGATAAGGGAACTCATCAGGGGACTACCGGCTCCATTATTGATAATTACGTTAGGCTGAAAGCAGAATATAAGTATTTAGCCTAAATACAGCCTGAAAGCAGAATATGTGAAAGAAAAAGGAAAAGCAATATAATGCTCTAACTTTTTTTTTCTGATTAGCGTTTGCCACTTTTTATAAGTCTAACTGTTGAAGTTAGCAACTTTCGCTGTTGAGAATTAAAGTTGCATTATGTGCATATTTTACAGACTTTTTACTACAATAGAAAAAATATATTACACATGAAACCATAATTATTATAATCAGAGTTCAGATGTAGGCAATGCCACATTTACTCAAATTTCATGAAGCCAAACTGAAGCTACTGCATTGGAATAGAAGATATTTTAGTGCACATTTAGTGGTCAATATCGAACCAGAAGGTCAGCAATGAGGTAGACAAAGGTACAAATATGCCATGATGATCCTAAAGCATTTCAATCATTAAAGAGATGAGTAGATAAAAGAGCAGGATAATAGCTTATATAAGTGCCATGAATTGAACACCTAAACTCCCATGCTCTTTCCCAAAAAAAACATCAGCCAACCTTATTTAGAGCATGCCAAATGGCAATTTTAGGACTTAGGAGTATTACTCAAAGGTCAGCGGTATAATAATAATCACAATGCAGGTGGAAGATGCTATGTACGCGGTGTGGCCGCGTCGATCAGGGGCCTCAGTAGCGTGTGCTTCGCGTGGTATCCTAACTCTCATCACAATAATTCATTTCATAACCAAAAAAAAAAGAAAAGAGATAATCCTTTTTAAGACCTGGAAATCCCATATGATCTAAGATCCTCTATAAAATGTCAAAATAAAAACCAAAAGGATTGATTATGCACTGCAATATCTGAGAATGGGTCAATCCAAGCAAACAGAACAGTCCCATGCAAACACGCATCAGTGCAGTGGCGGAGGCAGCGTGGGGGCTGGGGGGTCTATAGACCCCCTACCCCCTAATAAATCATTAAAGCCCCCATTAAGATCCCTCTAAAATTTAAATCCATATATCTATTAAAGGGGGCTAAAATAGACTTTATCTGAGATTGTTAGAAGGCCCAAAAGGCTGAGGAGCCCCCACTATAATTTTATCCTGGCTCCGCCACTGCATCAGTGTACATCAGCTAATAAGCTAACTATCTAAGTGCAAAGCAAAACAAATATCTATCTATCCAAACTAGCAGTGAGAAAAAGGAAGAGGAAATAAGAAATAGTAGCAACTACATACATCTGCCTTGTGATCCAACAAAATCTTCAGTGTCTTATCCTTGCCATTGTTAGCAGCATGAAAGAGTGGTGTTCCAACGCCACAGTCTATGTCAACAGGTATCCCTTTTGAAAGCAAGAACTCTGTTACCTTACAGCATCCTGCAGTGAATGAGATGGGTCATAAATCATGGGGAAACAAATACTATATAAATTGAGTTATTTGAATAAACAGTTAGTACCAGTACAATGGACAAATCACAATAGATTACATGTGAGATGTGACCGAGTATAAACAGAGCAAACCTATACAACTTTGAGTGGTGATATATAAACTAAAAGTATCTAGATTAGCAACACAACAAAAGATAACTGTGACGACATGGTTGAATTAAATGTAATCTATTAATAGTAATGCAGTATCGTAGAATCTTGTACAACAATATAATTGGTAATATAACAAGGAATTGGATAGTGTTCATATCAAGGGAGACCTGTGCCAGCAGCATGGTGGAGAACTGTGCATCCTCTAACATCTGCTTTTGTTACATCACCACCATGATCAAGAAAATACTGCACCGTAGGAACATCACCAGACTCAGCAGCGGCCATAAACGGTGTTATATCTGTAATAAACAGCACATCAGTACACTTGGCACATTATACTGCCAAAACATAGACATGGCAGCCGCCAATTTCATGAAAGGATGGTAGAGTTAGATAATAACCTTCTTTTCCAGCAATATTCACGTCACCCCCCAATTCCTCCACCAAGAACCTGCAAACATTCAGATGGCCCTGGCATGCCGCGGCGTGCAGCACCCCAATCCCATGCTTGTTAAGAGCTAAGACTGCATCCTGGGTCTTTCCTTTCTCGATCCCAAGGCTCTTTAAAATACCTTCTCGCAAATAAGAACAAAAAGAAGTCATCACAGTGAGGAAGATAATCTGCGAATGAACAGATTAACTAGGTAGAACTCGAAAAAGCGACGAATACGTGCAACGTGCAATAACCTCACTGAGTCATGTGAACATATACTTGCCACTTGAAAAACATTTGTGTAGAGTACTACCTGCTACTCATCACGCATTACCACTTGGAGAGGTAACTGTAATAGAAAGATGATCACAACGTTGTCGCATTTATCCAACGCAATTACGCAAGGACTTGCTACGATAAAAGCCTGTCAGATTTTGCAATTTCTAGATAAAATGGCATGCATCTCCAGTAATCCATAGACCTGGCTGTTAATTCCTTCACGCAGGGTCAAAAATCCACGCAACCTAAACACAACCGAAAATAAAATGCGGGAAATTCCCAAAGGCAACGAGTGCTAGATACAGCATTTGCAGCAACGCGGCAAGCCTAAAACCCTTCCTTCCAAAATTCCATGGCCAAATCAATTAACAGTACAGCCATCGCCAAGCGCTCCACACAAGGACACACATGCATCACCCAAACCTAAGGGAGGAAAAGCCCGCAACAGGCGCATGCAAGGGGGGCCAATGTATACAAGCATCGATCGGGGGGATCGACGCGGCGGAGAAGAAGGGGAGGAGGAGGAGGAGGAGGAGAGGAAGCAAGCCTACCTTTGAGGCGTCCGAGGTTCCCGTCGAAGGCCGCCCTCAGGAGAGCGCTCTCACCTGCGAACAAACCGAGAAATCGCCATTAGACCACATGGCCGAGGAGCTAGCAAGCCGATCGAGCTAGGAGGAGATGCGGAGAGGTGGGGGGAGGCTGGACGAACTGGTGCCGTCGTCGGTGGGGCGGCAGTAGACGAACGGCGCCGCCATGGCCGCGAGGAGGGAGGAAGCTTGCAGGAGGAGGAGGGCGAGGAGCGGAGTGGGAGGGGGTGGGGGGTTTTGGTTTGGTTTTGGTGCACTCGTGGGACTCGTGGACAAGGTGCACGGAGCCGTTTTGCTACACTCGCTCTCGTTGTCTCGCAGATGGATGGTCTATGAGTATGACATGGGTGGCCCATTGCAGCGGAGAAAAAGGATAATATGCCACTCAATTCGGTGGGTTTCGACAAAATGCCACCCAATACATTGTAAATGATAAAATACCACTCAATAGGTTAGTTTCAGGATATTTTATCACTTTGCAGAGGTTTAAGACGAATATACCCCTAGTTGTGGATAGAGAGGAAGAGGGAGAGCCGGCAATGAGGGAGGAAGATGGCGGCGGTTGTGGTCGTCGGCGGCGGGCAGCGACAAGGGAAGGAGGAGCAGGAAGTTTGAGCCGGACGGTGCTCGTGCTCGCCGGCGGTGGGCTGCAACAGGCAGACGGGGGGATGAAGATGGCGGTGAGCCGGCGACGAGGGAGGAAGACGGCGGCGGCGATGGGGGAGGAGGGCAGCACCAGCGGGAGGGAGGAGGCGACGACGACGACAACGCGGAGGGCTCTCCGACACCGCCCGCGTGTGCACTCACAGCTCACCTCCGACGCCGCCCGCGCGCGCTCACCGCTTCCGGCGCCGTCCCCGCGTGCTTACCGGCGGTGTGTTCCTCTCCTCGTCGCCGCTTGCGGGAATAGTCCGTGTGCGTGCATGTGCTCGTCCTTCCCTTGTCGCCGCCCACCGCCGGCAACCACAACCGCCGCCGTCTTCCTCCCTCATCGCTGGCTCCCCCTCTTCCTCTCTATCCACAGCTAGGGGTATATTCGTCTTAAACCTCCTCAAAGTGGCAAAATATCTTGAAACTAACATATTGAGTGGCATTTTATCCTTTGCAATGTATTGGGTGGCATTTTGTCGAAACCCACCTAATGGAGTGGCATATTGTCCTTTTTCTCCATTGCGGGGGGTTAGGCCCTATCTAGTTTCCGAAAAAAAAATTCGCGCTGTTACATCGAACGTTTGGACATATATATGGAGCATTAAATATAGGTAAAAAATCAATTACACAGATTGCAAGTAAATTGCCAGACGAATCTTTTAAGTCTAATTGTGCCATGATTTGATAATGTGGTGCTATAGTAAACATTTGCTAATGACGGATTAATTAGGTTTAATAAATTCGTCTCGTAGTTTCCTGGCGGAATCAGTAATTTATTTTGTTATTAGACTACGTTTAATACTTTAAATGTGTGTCCGTATATCCGATGTGACAACCAAACCCAAAAACTTTCCCTAACTAAACAAGGCCTTAGTTTCGGGAAAGAACGGACTCCCTTGGAAGAAACAGAAGGGAAAAGAAACAGGTTGTTTTATGTCGGACTCTCCTAGGTTAGTCTCTTTTTTTTGGGACGGAGGAAGTATATCAGTGCAGATCTTATTTATATGTATCCCTCGCTATGACTAATCTTGTCTACAAACCTACGGTGGATAGGAGTTCAGTAGCCCCTCCCCTATCACGCACTGAAATACGTCCCCTTTACCCCTCTCTTTGCTTGCATCCATTTGATCCTAATACAACAGATCAGAGAGAAAAAAAAATCAGATCCTTCAATCTATATAGGTATCAAGTACTCCATAAATGCCCAAACAGCACTACCCCTGTTGGGGCAAACAAAATGCCAAGCCATTCGATTTAGGGATTTGCTACCCATTACAAATACACCAACAAATCAAACCTTCAATTAGTTGCCTCCAAAGTGTAGAAACGAGACTCACAGTGACGACTATATATAGCCATCTCGTCGACGGTGTCAACCTCCCGTCGGTGCCTTGGTGGATTTAGGAGGAATGTACTAGGTCTCATCTTTTCGTTTATATTTATGCTTATTTATCAAAATTTAAAATTTCAATCTTAAATTTAGAGCTAATTCTAAGGGTTTTTTAGGGTTAATTGGATCCATACCATTATAAATTTATCTGTTTTGAGATATACCATTACTATTTACGAAATTGAAACTATGCCACTATTATTTAACATGTGTTTAAGATGTACCACTACACACCCTTTCAATGTAAATTCTTTTTTTTTTACCAAACTGCATACCATTACTATTTGAGATGTACCACCACGTACCATTACTATTTTTTATTTTAGAGACCCCTTTGCCGAGATTGTGCCCTCAAGCAGGGGCGAACCCAAGGGGGTGCTGGGTGTGCACCGGCTTACCCAGAAAAAGTGAAAAGAAATTAGGATCTAGTATTAAAAAGTGCGGGAAAACAATACTGGGTGCCTCGTTGTATGAAGACCAAATCCCGAGAGCCTATCCTTGCTCCACACAACCCACCATTCGAGCAAAAATGTTTGCAAGTATGATGCGTTCGTTCGTTCGTTCTCTGCCTCTTGTTTTCGCACACAGGGTTTCTCCTTTCTCGTGCTTCTTGCGGCGTTGGCGCGGCGCCAAGGCAGCAGCTCAAGCGCGGCACATCAACCGGGCGACGAGCCAACGAGACGGCAAGGCAACAACCAACAGTACGAGGTAGCCGCCTTGCCGGCAAGGACACAGGCGCGCAGGGCGGCACCACGGCGGCGTCCAGGTCCAGCAACAGCAAGGCAACCAGGTACAGCGAAGCCACACAGTTCAGCACTAGTCTCTAAGATCCAGCCCTTCAACAGTCCAGCTAGCCTCCATGTATACCATTTCAGATTTTCAGTATTTCACTTGGAGTCTTACATTACGAGGGAAATCAATTAGAATTTGAGAGTTGAAGGCATATTTTTCTGATTTGTAGGCAGAGAGCAATTTGAATTAATCACATATGAAGAGGAACATAGGGTGTTATTTCTTTCTTTAGCAAAAAGAAGGCACCAAAGAATTCAGATTCCACATCTCCTAGATCATGTACAGGTCTTCACATTTCTGATGGGAAGGGGAAATGACAGGAAATGAAAGAAGATTAGAAATGAGACTTTGCAATTGGTGTTGTTTATGATGTGAATCCAAGAGCATCTAATCCATTTTTAAAGTGAGGAAGTGGTTTATGATCCTGAACTTCAACATGATCCATCAAAGAGGATGCCCATCTTTACTATGATGTATTGTGATAAATTAAGACTAAACTTACTTTTGATTGTGTGGGCACACCCAGGATGAAAATCCTGGGTCCACCACTGCCCTCAAGGCCTCAATTTATCCACTTGTTTACTCAAGTAATCAAGTAGAGCAATACGACTGTTTACTCATATATATAATCAGGTTGAGCAGTGCCACAGCAACAAAAATATGAAAATAATAAGAACAAAGAAACAAAGAAACACAAATCATAATCCTGTTTTAGCGTTCACGAGCAAACATATAAACATAAATATGGAGGTGCCATAATCTGCCCAAGATTCTTTCCGAACATATAATTTACTGTAGCACGCAGGAGCTCACATCCTAGTCTGTTTGATGTATCCAATCTTCAAACTGGTAAAACAATTCCTCAATCTCCAGTTATATTCCTAGTTTATCAACTTCCTGCCTGAAATTAAGATTCAGAGAAATGGTTCAGTTATATTTTTTTTAAAAGTTCATGCTTTTCTATAAACTGTTGAGAAGACGAAATAAAAACATGCAAACAAACATCGATTTTGTATAAACTGTAGCATGGGTTATAGAGGGATTCAGGACCAAGTAATTAAAGGGAGCAAGAAACGTTGGTGCTGCTAAATAACTAAATCCTAGCCACAATTATATTCATCTAAAATCATGCTCTTGCCTGATCAAGCGATCACAACGTCAATGTTGTATAAACATAAATGAGCAGAACAATTCCCTTCAAACTAGGAAAATTCTGTACAACATGCAACCAAAAGAACAGTATGGCATGCATTTTGGAAAATAGACATGAAATTATTACCTTTTCATGGTTTGTCCAGACAGGTAATATGGCATTTCACTGGAGATGAAGGAGAGTCTCTCAGACATCCTTCTTGCAGTCATGTAGGTGGTGTTCTGATGAGACGAGCTTCCATTCTTAGAATAACCAGTACAATCTAGTAGAATCTTCTTCTTCATGTGGACCTTGATCATCCATGTTGTGGCTTCAGGGACAATGTAGTTGCCCTCGTTCAACAAGAAGCAAACGGTGTAAGGGTTTTCCATGTCAACAATAGGGAATTCTGGTTGGACATTTGGAAGGCGGTTTTCACAATCGAGGTCCCAAAGTTGGGCAGCATCCAGTGTGGCATCTTCTCTCCATGTTTCGTCCTCGCACCACGACCACAGGGTTATGCTGAAACTGCCATCACATTGGTTGATATTGACGAACTTGATGCCATGGTGGGTGGCACACACATTACGGGAAGTTTCAGGGCATCCTCGCCCACGCTCACTGTCATAAGGGTTCCCCATAACCGGATCGACCGGAAGCGGTACATACCATAGAGCAGGCTCCTGTGGATCTCCTCTTGGATGTGCCATTTTGGCAACAATCATCCCTCTCAAGTAGTCCACCCAGATCAAGTAGCGACGTCGGTAGGATAACACTGAATCAGTTGACCACCAGCCGGCACCATGGATATGGTCAATCCGCACATCCCTGAAGACTCTCCAGTCGTCGGAGCCAGAGAAAAACATGTAGATGTTAGCTGCAGAAGGTTGGTATGACCTTCTCTCCATCTCGGCCACAACGAACGAAACCTTGCTGCAGGACAGAACACCCATGGCCACCCTACTCATGATGCGTGGCCGAGGATTGTCTCTGTCCGAAGCCCCCTTCCAGTAGCAAACGGGCAGCCGCGTCAAGGAGGGTTCCCCGCTGGCCTTGGCCTTGTAGACGAAGTAGTCGATGTCGATGGGGCGAGGGCACTTGGCGGTGGAGATGATCTCGAGCAGCACGACGTTGCCGTGCGCCGCGATGACGTAAGGGTAGGACGTGGTCCCCTCCGATGGGCGGGGACCTTGCGGCCAGTCGAGGGTGAGGAGGGAGGACTCCGGCGGCGCCGCGAGCTCGAACGAGACGGAGATCTCCTTGCCGCCGGAGGTGTGGGAGGCCGCCGACGTGGTGCGGTCGCCGCGGAAGGAATCCCTCCGGGCACCGACCCGATTCAGGATCACCCAGGTTGGGTTGGAGTCGCCGGCGCCGTCCAACGACAGGGTTGAGGAGGACCGCTTCGGCCGCCCGTGGCCGCCGGGAATCTCCGTTTCCTTGGTCGGCGGCGTTGGTTCGCGATGGGATGCGTCGGCCCTGGCCGGTGATGGCCGGTGTACGGCCCGCGAACCGTCGGACGATCCCTTGCGCCGCCTGTGGCTGGGAATCCGTGCCCCCGTCCCCGTCTCCGTCTCCGTGGGGATCCGCATGGCGGCGGCGGCGGCGGCGGCGTCGAGGGTTTGGTGTTTGGTGCGCGAAAGGGGAAAACAAAGGCGAGAGAAGCCGCGATCAGTTTTTGGCTCGGGCCCGAAAGTTGGCTCGTTGGGGTTAAATACACTCTTCATTGCAACCCTATACGGATACGGGGTGACACTGTCCGATTGATTTTCCTTTTTTATTTATTTTTGTTTATCAGCCGAATTCCTGACCGTTAATCTACAAGGGCTGCGTTCGCACGAGGGTTCCGAACCGCGCGTAAGATTTTCAAACTACTAAACGGTGTATTTTTTATAAGCACGTTTTTCAAACTACTAAATGGTGTATTTTTTATAAAAAGTTTATATACGAAAGTTGTTTAAAAAAAATCAAATTAATCCATTTTTTCTAAAATAATAGCTAATACTTAATTAATCATGTGCTAATGAACTGCTCCGTTTTCCGTGCGGGGAGATGGGTTCCCAACCCCATATTACGAAGACACCCTTAAGATTAGTGCTTTATCCGGGGTCGCCATTTTGCATAGATTGAACCCTGTTTTGTATCCCAGCTCCTCCTCTACTCTCCTCTACTCTAAAAAAAATAATTTGTGAATAAAACTTTTATATATGTGTTCTTAGCGATCTAAAAGTAAAGTCTGAAAAATAAACTTTGATAAAAAAAGGTTAATTAGATCTATGTTTTGAGATATGCCATTACTATTTACGAAATTAGAACCATACCATTATAATTTAACATATATTTAAGATATGTCACTACTTGCCCTTTCAATACAAATTCTAAATTTTTCGGACCAAACTGCCCTTGTCTTCTTCCTCCATCTCTCCTTCGTTCCCCTCTATTCTCTCTCCTCTCACCTCCGGCAAACTGAATCATTTCTTCTAATTTGACATGGCCTTGGTTATTAATCGTTAACTATGCGCAATTGTGCAATTAATGTGCATACATAATTTACATGTCTAGCCATGCATTTTTTTTGACGCTGAGCCATGCATTGACGAGAAGAGTTCAATTTATCTGAACACGTCGCTGAGATTAGCTTGCTCATTGACCTGGTACTGCCGCAGGCAGAGGCATCCATGACGCTGCGCTGGAGCTCGAGCAGCAGCAGCAACTGCGGCGAAGCTCCGGACCCACTCCCTCCGCGGAGCTTATCGCCATCGACGACCATCCCTAGCCTTACGGCAAGTGCTGATGCTTGCCTAAGGTGAGAAGAGAGAGGGAAGATGAGGGCAGTTTGGTAAAAAAAAAGAATTTGCATTGAAAGGGTATGTAGTGGTACATCTCAAACACATATTAAATAATAGTGGCATGGTTCCAATTTCGTAAATAGTAATGTTATGTCTTAAAACAGGTAAATTTATAATGGTATGGATCCAATTAACCAAAAAAATAAGGATGGGATTCTGTTAAGCATGTGATGATTTGTGAATTGGTCAATTCATATCAAAATGTTGGGATCCTGGATAAATGGATTTCATAGATGGGAGTAGCTTTACATGGTAGTGCTGCACCGTATCCTTTCATAATCTTCTACTACGGTACTGCTGGATCACATTCGAATCAACTTCATATTGGTACTTCGGCGACTTCTGTGATCGAGGCCTCGAATCTTTTGTAACAGTTTTAGCGTTGCCGAGCTTCACCGGCCATGCGTTGCAGCGATGTGAAATGTTACTATCAATCGATGGCTACTCCCCAATTGATGATCCCATCTGCACTCGTATTCACACTCTTTCCATTGATCAATGATATCTACCGCATTGAACCGACCATATCATTATAACTCTATTGTTTCTAAAAAATAATGGCTTATTAGTAACCCAAAAAAAATTATAGATAAAACTTAGTAGCATTCAAAAGAAAATGCCATGAAATAAACTAAAAATAAAATCAATTTTAAAATTAAGTTTTCAAATTTAAATTTTAGCTTATAAGTATAAGCGAAACGCTAGGGCTCTTTACTCCTGAGAATTGATGAAAGAAACAAAAAATAGACGTTTATGAAACAATCTTCAGGCCTTCCTCTCAATTCATTCCAGAACAATTCCAGTCAAAAAAAAAAAATCATTCCAGAACAAAATTTCCAGAATTCCCTTGCGTCATAGCAGCATGCGTCATAGCAGCATTAAACACCTGGAAGCAGAGAAAAAACACAATATTTTAACCAACCAAGTTTCAACTCTTGGAAATGAAGATTAACTGATTATGTGCTTCTACAAGCTCACAGAATGAAAGGAATTCTGGAACAGATCCAAACTCTTCCTTAATTGTCCCTTCGCCCCTTCTAAAGCTAGCCTTTCCTTTCCAATCTTAGTACAGTTTTCTTTTCTTTTCCTTTTCCTGATGTACTTTTTATCTTTTAACATATTACTACCACAATAGGGGTTCCCCCTACTTATTTCCCCCCAAAAACAGAATAGAGGGCTATACCACAACGAGGGATTACTGGTAACTGGGGGCAAGTCCCCCACCATTTTGATTTGGCTAAAGAAAGAACCAGAAAAGCAAAAACTACATCAAACATTACAGCACATGAAAGGAGCAGAGAGTTCAGAAAAATGTTTTCTTACCTTAGTGCTCAGACTTACATTTTTTGGAACTACGCCTCCGCGAACTGTTCTTTTGGGTAGAGTGACTTCTCTTTCTTTTCTTGGATGGGTTACCAGAGGTGCTGCTGTCACAATAACTTGAACACCTTTGAGATATTTTTCTTTTGCAACTAACTGAGTTCCTTCTTTTTCTTTTCCTTGGTGAGGAACCAGAAGAGCTACTGTCTGAAGAAGAACTGCAAGAGCTAGAGCTACTGTCTGAAGAAGAACTGCTATAGCTAGAGCTACCGCCCGAAGACAAGTCACTGATGTAGGGCTCTAGAGCAGAGCAGGTCATTAACCTAAATAAAAAAAATCTTTTAGATTAAATTAATTTAAATTAACCTATATAAAAGAAAATAATAAGCTAAACTAATTCAACTAAAATATATATACGCGTATATTATATCAAATTTTTCTTGAATGAACATAACCATAACTTCAGCAAGAAAATCTCCCAGATACTTTGGCACCATTAGCTCAACCCCGCTATTGCACTCAAACCATTGATAGGCTTCATAAATGGAATCAACTAACAAATCAATCTGCAAAAAATAAGATTCATGTTATTATTCCTTTCTCTCTCTCTCTCTCTCTAATTAATAATTACAAACATGAACTTTATGGGGTTACAATCACAAAAGAAACTACGAAATTATTATTAGAAACATGAGCCAAGATTAAACTTACCCACGAATGTTCTGTCGCATGAGTGTTATAATTTCTCACCAAATTAAAAGCCCCCATACCATTGGAATTGTATGTGATACTTTTTTTTTGCCCTTCTACAATCACATCGCAAAACAATGGAACATATATCAAATCATTGATCAAATTTGCTGGTAGCTTAAACTTGTTTGCAACTGCTCTGAAACGCAGTTTCTCATCTTCATGCCAACCTTCATAATTCCTTTTAATTTGATATACCAAATTCACTCGGTTCAGAGACAAGAACAATGACATATGTAGGTCAAAAACAAGTTGATGTTCCACCGTAAAAACATCCACAGCTAAATCATCTAACATCCGCAGAAGGTGCAGCAAGTAGGGAGGATGACCATTCTTTCGGACAAACATCTCTCTTATCATTGAAGCCAGCTTGGTGCAGTCATGATGCAGCCTGTGTGAGTTGAGCTTTTTCCACGGTTTTTTCTTTGTTCTAACTCTGCCACGGACCACTTTGAAGCTATCCATGTCAAAGATCCCATCCCATGATTTCCCAGCAACAAATAATGTAGTGAACAGGTGTATCAAACTTGAAAGAATGATGCATCCCAGATCAGTTAGTTCTACACTAGTTGACCCGTCTGGCAGTTTAACAGTCTTTAAGAACTCCTCCTCCCCATGCTTGAGATAAAACTGAGATAGTGTTTTAGACTTTCTTTGACCATGGAACCTTTTTCTATGATGAAGCTTTCTTCCACCATGGAACCTTCGTCCACCATGAAGCCTAGCGCGCATACAAATATTGGAGTCCTTTTCTATACCATAAGACGATAATGGCTTTCCTGCTTCTATTGTACTCAGATCATACATGAAGAAGTACCCAGAGATATCTAGCTGCATCCGTTGCTCTACCTCCTCTCTTAAGAACTCTACATCTTTGTTGGTATCAATCTGCAATGATAATGTTCCATGTGGATGTTTCACAAAAACCTGGATAAATATTATAAACATCTTGAAGTTAAAAACATATGATGATATCTTAAGTATACATTTAAGTAATTAAAAGGAAGTATCAGCAATCAACATTCATATTGCATGCTCTAATAATAAGGATACTTAAAAACATATGATGATATCTTAAGTATACATTTAAGTAACTAAAAGGAAGCATCAGCAATCAACATCCATATTGCATTCTCTAATAATAAGGATACAATACAAGGGCATTAATTTATATAAAACGAAGGAGGGGAGGATTTTGGTAACACTTACTTGTGTTTTTTTCATAACAGATGAAACATTTGGAGGTTTGTCTCCATAACTTGTAGTAGGCTTCTCATGATGTTCATCCTTGGACTCCATATCCTACAGATGGGAGGTCAAAAAAAAAACTTGAAATAAGAATTCATTGATAGTACAAGGAAATAGAGCTGAATAGATTAATTTGTGCCAAATAAGAAACCATAGAGCCAACACCATTTGCAATAAACAACGTTATCACTCCCAAGCTTAAGAATAACGCATGAAAACTTTATTTCAACAGTCATTGATTTCCATTAATTTAATGCAATCCAAAGTGGATATTTGAAGTTTGAATAGCAGAACATTTATCTAGGATGATTTCCATTTACAAAGAAACTTAGCATTTTTATCTCCAACATTCTTCATAATTTTGTGGTTAGGCCTGTGGCATTCTTATGACGCAACTCAGGTGTGCTTGATGATATCAATCTATTATGGCTGGAAATAGAGGATTGATAGGGAAGATCGCCCTCAAGTCGCCGGCTTCTCTGGAAGACCGAGGCTCTGATCTGATTGACTTAGTGGGCAAGGCCCTTAATATCTTTATTGCTTAGTCCTTAATACAATAGTAGGCCCCCTTTATAAACTAGGTGCCAATCTAATATTTAGGAAATCTAAGACAAACTAGGAATAGGAAATAAAATCCTAAACCAACTAGAATTAGATATATCTACTGATTATTCCTATTCCTATTCCTATTCCTATTCCTATGGTATTTGATTCCATAACGCCGGTCTATAACATTTCCCTCCTCCTCATGAAACAGCTCGTCCTCGAGCTGGAAACTGGGATAAGCTTCGCGAAAATGGTCCAGCGTTTCCCAGCTAGCCTCCTCTGGAGATGAACCTACCCACTGTATGAGTACTTCTTGAATTCCTTGATTCCACCTAGCTTTGATAGCAGCAGCTGGTGCAGGGACAACCCGGCCATGAACAATGTCAGGAAGTTGAACAATATCTGTTGGAGCCACACCTTCAAATTTTTTTAGTAAAGCCACATGAAAAACATTGTGAATACGAGCTCGAGGAGGAAGCTTGAGGCGATAAGCAGCATGACCAATTCTCTCCTCAATTAAAAAAGGGCCATAAAATCCTGGGGCAAGTTTAGAGTGTGCTTGGTCTGTAATACCAGCTGCCATGCGATGGTGTAACCGTAGCCATGCCCATTCACCAACCTCAAATTCAATGTCGCGATGAGATTTATCGTACCAACTCTTCATATAGTCCTGAGCTTGAAGAAGTCTCTCTCGAATTTCAACCAAAAATTCATCTCGACTCCTCATCTGTTTGTCCACAGCCACAACACAGGAAGACCCTGGTTGGTAAGCAGAAATAGTAGGAGGATCTCGACCATACACAACCTTGAAAGGTGTCTCACAAAGGGAAGTTTGACAGGAAGAGTTATAGCAAAACTCAGCCCATGGAAGCCACTGTAACCAATTCTTTGGACGATCTCCCGAAAGGCAACGAAGATACATAGTGATGATGCGATTAACCACCTCAGATTGACCATCAGTTTGCGGATGGAAGGCTGTGCTCATATTTAACTTTGTATTAGTGAAGCGAAATAGTTCCTTCCAAAATGTGCTAGTAAAAACTGGATCTCTATCACTCACAATAGAACAAGGAATACCATGCAAGCGGACGATATCATCATAAAATGCATTTGCGACTGAGAGAGCCGTGTATGGATGTCCTAAAGCAATAAAGTGGGCATACTTAGAAAAACGATCAACCACCATCAAAATGACTGACTTCCCTCGAACAGGAGGAAGTCCCTCAATGAAATCCATTGAAATATCCTCCCAAATAGCAGAAGGAACTGCTAAAGGTTGCAGTAAGCCTACAGGATGTAGATGTTCAGTCTTGTTTCGTTGACATACCGAGCAGCTCTTAACATAATCCTTCACTAATGAACTGGCATGAGGATTGTAAAATGATGCACGTAGGCGATGGAGAGTCTTCTGAATTCCCTCATGTCCCATCCCGTGCGCATCAGCCAAGAGCAAGGGCCAACATGCAGAAGCTGTAGGAACATAAATCTTGCCCTCAAAGGTGCCCAAACCATCCACTAAAGACCAACCTGTCGTAAGTAAACCAGCCTGAATCTGATCCCTTTTGGTAATGAGTTCTGGCAGTGTGTTGGTGTCTTGTCGCAATAAATCAAATATTTCAAAAGATGGGCCAGAAATAGCGTGTAATTCTGCTGATTCTTCACGACGAGATAAAGCATCAGCAGCTCCATTGTGTTTTCCTGGCCGGAACTCAACTTCAAAGTCATACCCGAATAACTTACTGACCCAAGTATGCTGTGGAATAGTAGATAGCCGCTGATCAAGAAGAAATTTCAAGCTATAATGATCTGTGCGAATCGTAAAGGATCGTCCCCAAACATAAGGTCGCCAATGACGAACAACTTTTACAAGTCCAATCAATTCTCTCTCATAAGCTGCAAGCTTCGCATGATGAGGAGCCACTGCACGACTAAAGAAAGCAATTGGTCCTGCTCCCTGGTGTAAAACAGCACCGAAACCCACACCAGAGGCATCACAATCATAATAAATCGTTTAGTAAAATCCGGAAGTTGTAGCAAGGAAGCAGATACTAAGGCCTTCTTTAGCGCTAGAAAAGCACCATGGGCCTCAGAGGACCATGTGAACCCTTCCTTCTTCAGAAGCTTGGTAAGAGGAGATGCTATGGCACCATAGCCATCAATGAACTTTCGGTAGTAACCAGTGAGGCCTAAGAATCCACGAAGAGCGCGCACAGTGCGAGGTTGAGGCCACTCCGCAATAGCTTCTACCTTGCTAGGATCCATGGCCACCCCACTTGCAGAAACAATGTGTCCGAGATAAGTCACCTTTTCTTCACCAAAGAGACACTTGGATCGTTTAAGCACATTTGGTGTTCTTGTAACACCAGCAAAACTGCTCTAACATGTTGAAGATGTTCTGCCCAAGAAGAACTATATATCAAAATGTCATCAAAAAATACAAGGACAAACCGTCGTAGGAAGGGAGCCAATATGTCATTCATTAAGGCCTGAAACGTTGCTGAAGCGTTAGTTAATCCAAAGGCCATCACCAAGAATTCATAATGGCCATGGTGGGTTCGGAAAGCCGTTTTTTTGACGTCATCAGGATGCATGCGAACTTGATGATAACCACTACGCAAATCCAGTTTGGTGAAGAAGCGAGCCCCTTTGAGCTCATCAAGAAGATCATCCACCACCGGAATTGGATATTTGTTCTTTATCGTTTTGCTATTAAGGGCTCGGTAATCCACACAAAAACGCCAAGTTTTATCTTGCTTCTTGACAAGTAATACTGGAGAAGAAAATTCGGAATCACTTTTCTGGATGATACCTTGGGCCAACATTGCAGCACATTGTCATTCAATCTCATCCTTCAGGAGTTGTGGATAACGGTAAGGACGAACAGCCACCGCTGCTGTGTCAGAAATCAAAGGAATACGATGATCATGACTTCTTTCTGGTGGTAGTCCACTTGGCTCCTTAAAAAGATCATCAAATTCTTGCAGCAACTCAGGCAATAAGTCACGTCCAGTCAAAGCATGAGCCTGCGGCAGGAAAGAATCACCACCATGACCATGCCAAGCTACCTGATGATCGTCCCTCCAGAAAGACATGGTGAGCTTATCAAAATCCCACAAGATCGGTCCCAATGTACGGAGCCACTGAACACCCAATACCACATCATAGCCTTCTAGTGGAATAACATAACAATCGATGATGAAATCCTTCGAGTCAATTTTTATAGGAATACCTGAGCAGATGCCTGAGCTAGTGACTTGATCACCATTTGCTACCATAACGTTCAGTCCAGATTTTGTGGTAGGCGAGAGGCCAAGACGGCTTGCTGCCTCAGTAGCCACAAAAGTGTGGGTAGATCCGGAATCGACCAAAGCAGACATGGTTACACCTCCAATAATAACAGCCAAGCGCATGGTCTTGCTAGTACGGATGCCGGTCAATGCATGAAGAGAGATGGTAACGGTGTCATCATTGATACTATCATCGTCCTCCCCCTCGTCCATCTCCAAGAGGTAGATACCTTTAATAGAGCACTGACGGTGATGATCTTTAGAGAATTTCTCGGGACAATTGAAGCAAAGCCCCTTTTCACGACGCTCAGCCATCTCAGCTGCCGACAAGCGACGAAACCTTGTGCCTATAGTACCTTGCCTTTGTTCAGGGTGGAAAATAACGTCTAAGATCTCGTTTGTTTAGAGATACATATATGTGCGGGCGTGCCAGTGTACCTAAATACACAATGTAAACAAAACATAGGGAACATGCTCTTTATTAATCTTAAAAGATCATAAATACAAATTCCCAATGTAATATATATGCATGCGCGCTTCATAATCTGTCATTGGACAGATCTGACTTGTGCGATGTGGTCTCCTGGTTCCTGGGGCCTCAAGAAGCTCCCAGTTAATTACCTCCGCAAGTCTAGGCTTGCAAGAGAACCTCTGATTAAACTGCTTGTGGTCGTCTCGTCGTCTTCGCTTCGCGTTCTCCATGCATGGTTGTGATGATGATGTAGATGTGTGTGTGCGAGCGCTGGCAGTGATCCACGGCCTCGTCGGCCCGTGCGCCGGTATTGGTAGCGTGGCCTTCGTATCGGCTTCGCCCGCCCTCCGTCGTTTAGCCTCGTCGGTCTTGAACAACGTGTCGATGTAGATTATTGGTGAAGACATGCATGGAGTTGCGTAGCTTGAACGACTTGACGTCACAGCAATTGCGTCGAGATTAGATTAGAAAAGGGAGAAATTATTGAAGATGGTTGATGTAGAGGGCAACCGGATTTAATCAAAGCTCAGCATCTCATTTGGGACAAATAAGAAAAACCAATAGGACTTCTTCAGCCCACGCATTGGTTTGTGCATGGCACTGTAGCAGCGATGACATGTCGTCCTCCGATTGGTTGGCCACGTTGCCACAATAATTAACTTAATCAACATGCATTAGCTAGCTTGTTGCCATCCAACAGCACTGGCTCGCCGTCCTCCTGTCGTCCTTCCTCCGTACTGCAGCCATACTTGCCTCCATCGTCATCCGCTGGTTTCGACGCCATGCGTGATACTTGACCTCCGGCATGGGAATGGATAGAAATCTTGGCAGTCGGCGGCAGCTCCGGCGATCCTCGGTGCGCTCCGGCAGGGCGGCTTCCCGATGACCTCCTCCATGGTTAGCCCGCTCCAGTGTGGTGAAGCTTGCAAATCAAGGACGTCCGGCATCTCGGCGAGGTCGCAGCTTCGGGTAGATGCATCACCAGCGGCTTGAATTAGCAGCGTCGAGTCTAGGGACAAGTAGCACAGCGTCAGCTCGAACAGACGCCGGCATCGATGAGGCTTCTGTGACGCGTAGATGAATCGGCCACCGCGACTTCCCCGGCGACGACGATACGTGCAGATGGATCCCTATGCATGGATGTGTGCGTGCTGTAGATGAAAGAAAACGAAACAATCTTGCTAGCTTTTACCTTGACTAGCCATCAAGCTCCTCTCCCGCGCTTGCTGATGATCGGATCACCGCACGCGCCCTCTCCTGCCAGACGCCGGGACTCCGGCCGAAGTCGCTCGCCGCCGCCGGTGCGTGTCGTCGATGGATGGATCGCCGATGAGAGTTGATGGATGGATGTGTTGATGCTGGATGGGCAGATGCGTTGATGATGGGTGGCTTGTGGATACTGGATGCGCTGGTGGATCAATGTGTGGATGAGTTCGTGAATGCCCCAGGTTGCCGAGGGGTCGACGCCTTATATAGGGGCCTGAGGTCGGTGCTCGCCGAGTCCGCGCGCCGTTTCCTTCGCGTCAAGTTCGTTGCAGATAAGGCTCGATCGATCAGTTTGTTATTTGTTCATATCCTTCTTTTATTTTATCTCTTAGCCTCTCTCGGTGTCGAATATCTGAGCTCTGTTAACTTCTGGAGCATCGGGGAGACGGAGGCCCAGCCGCCCGCGCGTGCGCAGCTGGGTGGCGATTCCTTCATCATTATTTCTGTAGATAAGAAATAATCAATAGAGATAAACTCGATTTGTAATTTGCTTTGTTTCTCTGCTGCTGGGCAACAGTCCGGTGATAAGCGCCTCGCCAGCGCTCGCGCGAAGTAACTAACTCGATCAAGTTTGTTATAGAGATAGAATCAATTAGTTTGTTGGTTATCTCTTAATTCATCTGGTTTTATCTCTTCCGCACGCATGAGCAGAAGTTGTTCAGATAAATTGAAACCCCAGCTTATCTCTCTAATTTGATCGATAAGTAAACTCATCTAGCCGATAAATCAAAACTGCGGATATGTATAATACGCCGTGATTGTGTCATTCACTGATATGGGCTAAGCCCAGGGGCAGGCGCATTAAATTTCTTAATTAAGCCCATTAATCACCTCACCCTTAATCAAACACCATATATTTGTGTACTGCCATGCATGCATGCATGCATGCATGTACGTAGTTGCTTCACCGGCCGACTGACATAGCTAGCTTGCTCTTGATTCAGTATACACACGCATATATATACTAATTAACAAGTATAGATTGGGCACAGTGTGTATTTCTATATTTGCATGGCGCATGCACACATGAAATGGAGAGCTAGCTGGCCTCACATATACCTAATGATCATGGCTATCAGGTTCATCGTTCTAGCCGCTGCAAAAATGCCATCAAACAGCCTTGTAGGTGATTTGGT
This sequence comes from Oryza meridionalis, assembly GCA_000338895.3. Lineage (NCBI taxonomy): Eukaryota > Viridiplantae > Streptophyta > Magnoliopsida > Poales > Poaceae > Oryza > Oryza meridionalis. The sequence continues at coordinate 3,611,505 of CM002524.2, forward strand.
AGCAACAATCGTAGCAGAAGAAGACGTGCTACTGCCCACACGGGAAGGTGCTGGAGCAGAACGAAAAGAAAGTGCAGAACGCTGTTTATTCTCCACGATACGTGGAGCAGCGACTGCATCATCTTCCAACCGCTGCTCATAGGAGCGTGCCAAGCTCATGGCGGCCTGAAGATCAGCTGGATTTTGAAGCTCAACATCAATACTTAAAGGCTTGCCAAGGCCGGCAGTGAAAAGATTGACTTGATGCATCGGATGGAGAGATGGGGTAACATGACAAAGAAGAGCCAAAAATTGTTTTTGGTATTCTGCCACTAGCCCGGTTCATCGAAGTGCGGACAATTCACCAAGAATATTGTTACGAATGGGAGGACCAAAGCGCATATTAACAAAGTGCTCAAAAACTGACCACTTCACGAGTCTTATCTCTGGAAAATTGAATATACCATTGTTGCGCCTTACCCGTCATGTGATAGGAAGCAAGCCAGACCTTCTCATCCTCAGGCGTCCGTTGGCCTTGAAAGAATTGCTCTCACCGATTAAGCCAGGTCAAGGGATCTTCTTCTCCATCAAATATTGGAAAGGTCAACTTGTGATAACGGGGAACACCACGTTTGTCATCATCCAGATTAGCAGCACTGCTCCCTTTTTCCCATGAATCTTGCCGAGCCTCAAGGTTATCAAGTTTCTTCATCGAGAGAGCAAGTGTCTTGGCCAAATCAGCCATGGTTGTGCTGTCTTCCGACATGGTGGAGAGCTAGGTATAGGTGGTGGCTGGGGTTGGTTGGCGGTGGAACACAGCAGATGCAGCGGCAGAAGTGACGCAGGCAGCGCGAACGTGAGGCGTGCTGCGTCGAGCGGAACCCAGCGACAGAGCAAGCGCTGGATGAGGGCTCTGATACCAAATATTATGGCTGGAAATAGAGGATTGATAGGGAAGATCGCCCTCAAGTCGCCGGCTTCTCCGAAAGACCGAGGCTCTGATCTGATTGACTTAGTGGGCAAGGCCCTTAATATCTTTATTGGTTAGTTCTTAATACAATAGTAGGCCCCCTTTATATACTAGGTGCCAATCTAATATTTAGGAAATTTAAGACAAACTAGGAATAGGAAACAAAATCCTAAACCAACTAGAATTAGATATATCTACTGATTATTCCTATTCCTATTCTTATTCCTATGGTATTTGATTCTATAACGCCAGTCTATAACACGATCACTAAAAAAAGCCTCTAATTTTCACAATAACGTATGGAAAAGCCTGTGCATTAAACAATATTTAGTATGGAAAGACCAAAAGATCATTATTGTACATAAGTACATAACGTACCATTGGCTTTGTATCTTTGAATTTTGCATGAGAGATTATTCCATTGATACTCCACTCTGGGACATTTTGAATTGGGGAAGTCAATGGAAATAGCATTTCAACTTCCTCCCTGAAATCATGTAATGCAACATGCTCTACTGGCAACCAACCCAACTGCACAACAGAATGAAGAGAAGTCATATCATACAGCGTAATTCAGCAAGGAATCTAAAAGACACCAAAATTGGTGAACGCCAGATTAAATTCAGAGTACGACAAATTATCACAAACTGTGGCTTTCAACCAAACAACTCCATATGTCCCCGAAAAAACCATGGTGTGTAGGTTAAAAGCTGGCCATGGGTATTTTGGATGTTGAAAAGACCTTTTGGATATAGGCTCAATTTGTAGAGTCATTGGGCACTAAAATGTTATCCATGCTTTGCACAAACTTTTTGTACTCGCAAGATATACTTACACATAAAATAAATAAAGAACACAGGCTCTGGTAATGATAGGAAACCACAAAGTGCACCTTTTGGTATAAAATATTCAAATGATAAGTGCAATACAGCTAGCATAGTCAAAGCAGCCTCAACTTATAATCATGAGCTAACCTTACTTCTAGAGAAGGCCAAATTAAATGGCAATTTTAGGAGCTAGGATAATCCTTGAGGGTAAGAGATATAATAATAATCACAATAATTCATTGCATAACATAATAAAGAAAAATCCTTTTAAGACCTGAAAATATAACTTTTAAATCACATCATCATATGATCTAAGATCCTCCATAAAATGTCAAAAGTAAAAAACCAAAAGTATGGATTATGCACTGCAATATCTTGGAATGGGTTAGTCCAAACAAACAAAGCAATCTCATGCAAACACGCATCAGTGTACATCAGCTATAATCTAACTATCTAAGTGGAAAGCAAAACAAATATCTATCTATCCAAACTAGCAGTGAAAAAAGGAAGAGAAAATAAGAAATAGTGGCAACTACATACATCTGCCTGGTGATCCAACAAAATCTTCAGTGTCTTGTCCTTGCCATTGTTAGCAGCATGAAAGAGTGGTGTTCCAAGGTCACAATCTATGCTGACAGGTAATCCTTTTGTAAGCAAGAACTCTGTTACCTTACAGCATCCTGCAGTGAAATGCAGTGAATGAGATGAGCCATAATCATGGGAAAGAAGTACTATACGAATTGAGCCATGCGAGTAAACAATCACCAGCACAACAGAAAACTGGCAACATATTACATGTGATCAAGTATAAATAGAGCAAACTTATACAACTTTAAGTGGCGATACATAGAAACTAAAAGATACCTAGATTAGACACACAAGAAATGATAACTGTAAAGTTATCATTGAATAAACGCCATCAATAGTATTGCAGTATTGACATATTGTGTAGAACCTTGTGCAACAATACAATTGGTAATATAATAAGTAACTGGATATCGAGGGGTACCTGTGCCAGCAGCATGGTGGAGAACTGTGCATCCTTTATCATCTGTTTTTGTTACATCACCACCATGATCAAGAAAATACTCTACAGTAGGAACATTATCAGGCTCTGCAGCGGCCATAAATGGTGTTAAACCTGTGATAAACAGCACATTAGTATATACCCACACATCATATTACCAAATGTAGACATGGAAGCCAGCAAACTCACGAAAGGATGATTGAGATAGATAATGACCTGCTCCAGCAATATTCATGTCACCCCCAATTCCTCCACCAAGAACTTGCAAACATTCAGATGGCCCTGGCAAGCCGCAGCGTGCAGCAACCCGATCCCATCCTTGTTAAGAGCTAAGATTGCATCCCGGGCCTTCCCTTTCTCAATCCCGAGTCTCTTTGTAGCACCTTCTCCCAAAGAAAAACCACAAAAACGCCATTACACTAAGGAAGAGAATGGACAGATTAACTAGTTATAGCCTATAGAAACCTAGAACATGAAAAGGGAATGGCTAATGTGTGCAATTCGAAACAACCTAATTGAGTCATGTGCACCTATAGCCTGTACTTTGCGACTTGAAAACATTTATATACCAGACTATACATCACATATTCACACTTGGACAGGTACAGGAATATGAAGTAGAAGATGATAACAACGCGTTGTTGCATTTATCCAGCACAAGGGCTTGATACAATTAAAGCCTCAGATTTTGCAATTTTTAGATAAGATAAGTTGGAAACATCCGCTAATCCACAGGACAAAGTGTTGCGGCCTTCACGCACGATCAAATCCAGGCAGCCATAGCATCACGGAAAACAAAATGCGGCAAAATTCCCAAAAGCAACAGCGCAGCGCTCATGCAAAAACCCATCAATACGACCATCGCAAGGCACAAGCGCAACACGATCGATCGAGTACACAAGCGACGACAAGGGAGGCCGGAAAAGCACACACAGGAACATGCAAAAAGGGGGCCATGTATACAAACATCGATCGGGTGGGATCGACGCGGCGGAGAAGAGGAGAAGTCCCAAGTTCCCGTAGAAGGCCGCCCTCCTCAGGAGAGTGCTCGCACCTGCGTACAAACCAAGAAAGATCGCCGTTAATTAGAAGCAGGACGAAGAGAGCCAACCAAGAGGTTAGAGGAGGTGCGGGATCTGGACGTACCGGTGGTGCTGAGGTAGACGAACGGCGGCGGCGGCGGCGCCATGGCTCGCCGCTCGCGGCGAGGAGCGGGGGATGGAGGAGGGAGGGATGGGTGGGGGAGAAAGCTTGCAGGAGAAGGAGGAGCCGAGTAGGTGGGGGGCTTTGGGGCGTGGGTTTTGCGGTCTACTGGACCCGGTGCACAGAGCTCGTGCTCGTGTCGTGTCGTGTCGTGTGGACCTTGAGCTCTCTGAGTGTACCAAGACCCGGTGCATGGAGGGAGCCGTTTGCTCGGTCAGGAGGTGGGAGAGTTTTTTTTTTTTTTTTTACTTTTTGAACAATAGGCGAGAGAGTCCGAGACTTACCAAATTTTCAATCTTACCAAATTTTAATAAAGTTGCCAAAAAAATGGCTATATTTAGTTTGCTGCCAAATTTTAGTAACTATATAAGAAATCCTGCCAAAATTTTAGCAAGTTACCAAAATTTGGTAAGGTTTTTTTGGCATCAAAATAAACGGGCCCTTGGAGACATAGTAAAAAAACCAGACCGGCCCGGCGGTTCGACCGGAAAAAAGGGGAACCAAGTACCTCGCCGGCCCAGCGGTTCGACCGGAAAAAAGGGGAACCAAGTACCTCGCCGGCCCGGCGGTTCGACCGGAAAAAAGGGGAACCAAGTACCTCGCCGGTTCGGTTTGCTTCAAAGACCGTTCATGCAGTCGACCCGGTGAGAACTGGCTGAACCGGGCGGCTTTTGTCGAAAACCGGTGAACTGGCTGATTTTTGAACCGGCGGTTCCATTAGTTGGCCAAAGAGATAGGGCATGCCGGTTCGGTTTGCTTCAAAGACCGTTCATGCAGTCGACCCGGTGAGAACCGGCTGAACCAGGCGGCTTTTGTCAAAAAGCGATGAACCGGCTGATTTTTGAACCGGCGGTTCGATTAGTGGGCCAAAGAGATAGGGCATGCGAAGGCCCAAAGTCATTAGCTGGTAAGGCCCAATACCTATTTATTAAAAGAATATGCTTTGTGGGGGATCGAGCCTGGTTGGCTTGGTTACAAGCACTCACGCCTTACCATTGGGCTACACTGCTACTCTCTCTATTTACTTTTGATAGTCATATTTTCAAATCTGAAAAATTTATTTTTCATAGGCATATTTCAATCCAACAACCTATCATCTTAATAACTTTATCAGATTTAATGCATGACTCTCCATTCTTTCACACAAGATTGACTGCATGGGCATCGAGAAATGTAAATATTAATGAATCGCTTGTTTACGAGGAATGACTAGTAGTATGTTTAAATAGATGATAAGTAGAATTACTTATCATTGGTCTATGTGCCAAGATAAAATATGACTATCAAAAGTATATGGAGGGAGTACTTGTTTAGATGACCTAGTGAAATGATATACACGATAGTAACTAGTAGTCCGGTTCTGCAATTGACCCGGATGAACCGACGGTTGGACCACTGACCCGGTGACCCAGCAGCCGCGATGGTTCAAGTACCAGTTTGGTTTTTTCTACTATGCTTGGAGAGACCATAGTTATTAGGACTGGATCGGATGCTGAACCAGTCGCAGCCTTAGTTCACGGTTTGATTGGTCCGACCGATTGAACCGTCGGGCCAACACGGTTTGAATAAACTGAGATACATAGTCTAACCACACCAGCATGCATAGCTCATTGGTGGGGTTCCTTGAGTCTAAAGAGGAGGTTGAGGGTTCGAACCACCTTTTTCTCCTATTTTCTCCCCTCTCCCTCACATTTCAGCTTGCGTTGGCACTTTCTCACCCACATGCGTCCGGTTCTTTTCAAAAACCGCGGTTTTTCTCACCCACGTGCTCCCGGTTTTCACCTGAACCCCTGGTTCCAGTTTTTTCCAATCGGACCGCCGGTCCGGTCCTAATAACTATAGGAGAGACAATGCCGTCTCGCTCTCGCAATAAGATATAGTCCATGACATGTAGTGGCCCACTGGCAAGGAGATAATTAACTATTTACCCATGGCAATTAAAGATAGACCATAAGTGATAAATTTTAACCGCCATATCTTAAAAGTGACAAAGGTGCCCATCGGTTGGCTTATTTATGGAATAAGCCAGACGGCATATTTGTGGAATAAGCCACCATGTTTTGTGTTTTGTGCGCTCGCACACAAACACATGGCGTCATCATTTGGCTTATTTAGGAAAAAGCCAAACAACATATTTACAATGGAAAATAATTCGTGAATAAAATATTTATATACGTGCTCTTAGTGATTTAAAAGAAAATGCCAAAAAATAAACTACAATGAAAAAAAACCCAAAATCAACTCCAAATTTAAGGGTGAGAAATTAAAATTTCGGCTAACAATTATAAGCATAAATGAAAAGATGAGACTCGCAATGAGAAAGTGATATATCACAATTCGCATGTAGGACGTGCTGCGTCTGCCCACAAACCCACATGTTGTCCGCTGGGCTATTTGTAACCATTCCCACCACCCCACAAGCAAACCCACATATCGTTTACATCATATACTGCCCTTGAACATCAACGGCAATAGCTCATTGAATACATTCATTTGAGGTCCTCATCTTAATGTTGAGTTCGTATTACATCATTAAAACGTAATATAAGAAATGTTGAGCCATTATCTTTAAAAACCGGGTTACATAAGATTATATCCTAAAACATGATGGGTGATAGTTTTGGTTGATATGGCATCCTAGTTAGAAAAAAAAACACGTGAAAGCATGTAAGTGGATTTGCACCTTAACGGTAGATTTGTGATAAAGGAGTCTCTAAATCTATAGTTTTATAAGACAATTTCTTAAATCTATATTTTTTTGATAGATTGTGCAAAATACTTATAGTTTGTGAAATTTACTCTTTATTATATTTTGGGATGAATGAGGGCCTGCTTAGTTAGGGAAAGAAAATTTTTAGGTGTTACATCGGACGTTTAACCGGATGTCGAAAGGGGTTTTCGGACACGAATGAGAAAACTAATTTCATAACTCGTCTGAAAACCGTGAGACGAATCTTTTGAGCCTAATTAATCCGTCATTAGCATATGTGGGTTACTATAACACTTATGGCTAATCATGGACTAATTAAGCTCAAAAGATTCATCTCGCGATTTTCCTCCTAACTGTATAATTAGTTTTTGTTTTTATCTATATTTAATGCTTCATGTATATGTTTAAATATTTAATGTGATGTTTTTTTTTTAAAAATATTTTGTGAACTAAACAGCCCCTGAACTCATGAATGTACACTTCTAGCGGGAGAGGAGACCGAGCAAATGGCTCTATATGAACCGGGTCTACCTACACACGCCCCACGAGTGCACCCGGTCCAGTGCACCGGCAAAACCCACGCCCATCGTCGTGTTTCCGTACGAAGCTACGATGAGTAGTAAAATCGAGGAAGGCCAAACACCCCCACGGGCCCACCCACCCACCCCCAAGCCAACACAACGCTAGCTCCTCGCCTCCTCTTCCTCCTCCTCCCCACCCCACCCGTCTCTCCTCGCGGCGAGCCATGGCGGCGCCGTTCGTCCGCCCGCCGCCCGACCGACGACGGCACCGGTTCGTTCAGCCTTCCCCCCCGCCGCACCTCCTCGTAGCTCGATCGTCGCTTCGTCGGGGGGCTTGCTCCTCGGCCTGTGTCTAATGGTGATTTCTCGCTTTGTTCGCAGGTGCGAGAGCTCTCCTGGGGGGCTGGGGGTTGGGGCGGCCTTCGACGGGAACCTCAGACGCCTCCAAGGTTGCTTCCTCTCCTCATCTTCTCCTGGACCCGATCGATCTGTGTAGGCATGATGGGAAACTATTCTAAACATATATTCTTTGCTATTCACGTGCCACTCGAATGGTTATAATTTTTCTAAAAGAATTTAATAAGATAGATGTGATAGACCTCGTTAACTAGCTATAATTTAATTTATTTTTCTCCTTGAGTCTTGTAGAAGTTGAATTTTAACTTTCATGTTTATTATGAAGTGATATATCACATTAACCTATTAAGTGATATATCACGTTAACCTATCTTCTCAATTTTTTTCGTAACTATTAGATAGCATGCAAACAACGAGGGATGCCCCTTTTGCATGCTCCTGTGTGCTTTTCCGCCCTTAGGTTTGAGTGATGCTTGTGTACTTGTGTTGCGTTTGCATGCTATGGTTGTATTGTTGATTTGAACGTGGAAGGAAAGGTTTTAGCCTAGCTGCGTTTCAGCATCTAGCACTCTCGTTGCCTTCAGAACTTTGCCACATTCTATTTTCCGTGTTGTTAGGCTCTCTAGATGGATTTGATCGTTTGTGAAGGCTTTTAACTGTTTAATTCCCAGGTCCATGAATTACCAACTTATCTTATCTAGAGATTGCAAGATTTGAGGCTTTTACCCTAGCAAGTCCTTGCGTTCGATAAATGCGACAAATGAGTGATTATCCTCTATTACATTTACGCCTCCAAATGTGAATGTTTGTGATGTGTAGTCAGGTAGTAATCTGAACAAATGTTTTCAAGTTGCAAATTACAGGCTTACAGAGACTCAGTGAGTGTATAGGTGCACATGACTCAGTGAGGATCTTGCGCATTACACATATTTGTTACTTTTCTTTTCGTGCTCTAGGTAGTTAATCCATCCATTCTATTCCTCAATGAGATGACGTTTTTTATTTTTTTCTTTAGGAGAAGATATTATAAAGAGCCTTGATGTGGGGAAAGGAAAGACCCGAGATGCGGTCTTAGCTCTTAGCAAGGATGGGATCAGGTTGCTGCATGCCGCAGCATGCCAGGGCCATCTGACTGTTTGCAAGTTCTTGATGAAGGAATTGGGGGGTGACATCAATATTGCTGGAGCAGAAGGTCATTATTTTTTCTAACTCTATCACCCTTTCGCAAAATTAGGGTTGCCATGTCTACGTTTGGTAGTATGATGTGTGAAGTATACCAATGTGTTGTTTATTACATGTTTAACACCGTTTATGGCATGTGCTGAGTTTGGTGATGTTCCTACTGTGAAGTATTTTCTTGATCATGGTGATGATGTAACAAAAACAGATGATGAAGGATGCACAGTTCTCCACCATGCTGCTGGCACAGGTCCCCCTTGATATTTAGTCCTTCTTATATTACCAATCGTATTGTTGTACAGGCTCTATAATACTGCAATACGTGAATGGAGCATGTTTCAATCACAGCTTCACAGTTATCATTTCTTATGTGGCAATCTAGATACCTTTAGTTTCTATATATCACCACTCAAAGTTGTATAAGTTTGCTCAGTTTATACTTGATCACATGTAATCTGTTGCAAGTTGTCCGTTGTACCGGTCATTGTTTACTCACATAACCCAATTTATATAGTATCTCTCCCTGGATTTATGGCTCATCTCATTCACTGCAGGATGCTGTAAGGTAACAGAGTTCTTGCTTTCAAAAGGAGTACTTGTCAACATGGACTCTGGCTGTGGAACACCCACTCTTTCATGCTGCTAACGAGGGCAAGGAGAAGACACTGAAGATTTTGATGGATCACTAGGCAGATGTATGTAGTCGCCACTATTTCTTATTTCCTCTTCCTCCTTTTCACTGCTTGTTTGGATAGCTAGATGTTTGTTTTGCTTTTCACTTAGCTTGTTTGGTTATTAATTAGATGATGTACACTGATGCATGTTTGCATGGGATTGTTTTGTTTGCTTGGACTGACCTGTTCTTAGATATTGCAGTGCATAATCAATCCTTTTGGTTTTTATTTTTTGATATTTTTTATAGATGATCTTTTTCACTGCTTGTTGGACAGCTAGATGTTTGTTCTGCTTTCCACTTAGATCGTTGGGTTATTAATTAGATGATGTGCACTGATGCATGTTTGCATGGGATTGTTTTGTTTGCTTGGACTGACCCGTTCTTAGATATTGCAGTGCATAATCAATCATTTTGGTTTTTATTTTTTGAAATTTTTTATAGATGATCTTAGATCATATGATGATGTGATCTAAAATTTGGATTTCCAGGTCTTAAAAGGATTTTCCTTCTTATGATACAAAATGAATTATGGTGATTATTATACATCTTGACCTTTAGTAATACTCCTAAGTCTTAAGATTACCATTTGGCATGCTCTAAACAAGGCTTGGGTGATGATTTTGGCGGAAAGAGTGAAAAATTGGGCATTTAATTCATGACACTAATGAAAGTTATCCTGCTCTATGAGCTATTCAACTCTTAATGATTGAAATGCTTTTGGATTTTCATGTCATGTTTTTACCTTCATTAACTTCACTGCTGATCTTCTGGTTTTATTTTGACATCACTAAATGCGAACTAAAATCTCTTCCAATGCGGCAACTCCAGCTTGGCTTCATGAACTCTGAACTCGGATTTATAAAAATTGGCAAACGATAATCAGAAAAAAAAAATAGTTAAAGCATTGTATTTCTTTCCTTTTTCTTTCACATATTCTGCTTTCAGCTTATAATTTTCATATTCTGCTTTCATCCTAACGTAATTGTCAACTATGGAGCCTGTAGTACCCTTATAAGTGCTCTTGACTGCCGTTCGTTGAAGTGCATGAAGCTACTCATCAAGGCCAGTGTTTTATCTAGTCTGTATTTGTTCAATTACTGCCGTGCTTTTATTTTGCTAACTCAAAACGTGTTCCACAATGCTTTTCATGATCTCAGGCTGGGGCTGATGTTAATGGCAAGGGTACAGTTACTGGAGCAATCCCTAATATTCCCGATGGTGTTAAGTCTGTTATTCTTGGAGTTCTGTTACAGCTCTGATTATTTTACCAACAAGTTGAGGCTACCTTGACTTATCCATAGACAGTCCTAAGCCATAGAGATAGCTTTCATGACCTTCCATTTGAACATTTATACCAACAATGCATTTTTGTAGATTTCTGTGGATTATTGACTCCTTTTTCTTGTATTTTATTTTATTTTATGTGCGAGTATATATATTGTGAGTGTGAAAAGTTCGTGCAAATCATGGATGCCCTTATAGTGACCAGTGTGTCCACAAATACAGCCTGTTTCTACTGTTTTTCCTTTTTTGTAAGAAAGTCATGTCATGGTGTAAATGTCCAAAAATCCCACGCCCAGCTTTTAACTAATGCCATGGTTTTTTGGCAAACAATTCCAGCTTTCACCAGTTTTGGCATTTTTAGGTTCCTTGCTGAATTATCTTGTATGGAATGAAATGACTTTTCTCCCTTCTGTCGTGCAGTTGGGTTGGTTGCCAGTAGAGCATGTTGCATCACGTGATTGCAGGGAAGGAGTTGAAATGCTATTTCCATTGATTTCCCCAATTCCAAATGTCCCAAACTGGAGTGTTGATGGAATAATTTCTCATGCAAAGGTCAAACATACAAAGCCACACGGTAAGTTATGTATAGTTGCTCTTTTCATACTAAATTTTGTTTAATGCTATGCTCTCTGCACATATTTTCTGTTGCTTACCATGCACTTTGCATCACAGAGCTCTATTTCACCGTCTCACTCACGTGGTTACCTGATGCTTGTTAGGCTGTAACACTGGTTTAAATTACATATCAACAACAGTTCATAGCACTAAAGAGAAGGATTGTCTGTGCTCTGTTATCATGCATATTCCTTTGAAGTAGAGCAGATCCTTTTTGTCCCCCGGCTTTGCGAGTAATTGTTAAGCCTTCAATTTTGCTGGAGTACATGATAACCTGACTTTAAGGTCTGTTCCAAATAAAAGTATTTATTAATAACTACAAGTGGCATCTTGAGCTCTGATTTGGCTGGCATACGCAAATCCTGCTCATTTGTCTTAAAGGAGAAAGGCAGCTCATTATTCAGACATTTCAGTGCCCAATGAGTTCTGACATTGTCATTTTCATACATTTTTCTCGCATGGAAGAAAATGAGGGAACCATGGGCATCATTGTCTGTTACCATTTTGACTTTGCTTTAATCATTAAGTTTTCATGACTTGCACGATTCTAATGAATGTTGCTATGTAAAACACTGGAAATGAAAAATGACAGAATTCATTTCGTATATTTCAAGGTTGATGATACAGTTATTTTACTTGTATATATCAGGGTTTTAATGCATATATATTTTTAATAATGTAAATACTACCTCTGTTCATAAATACTCCCACCATCTTCAAATACTCAGACTTTGGCCACTTGTTTTTTTTAAAGAAAATGTATAAGTGCTTATAAGTATGTCATATTAATGAAGTTAGTCGCATCCTATATATAGTTGTGAAACTTTCGTACATTATACTAATAGGGCGATAACAGTTACCGATACGAGAGAAACAGGGAGTTCCGAGACCTGGGCCCCTCCCAGCGCGGCAGCGCCATCCCCTCCCTCGGCAGCCACCCTGCGTGAGATGCGGAAATGAGCCTCTTCTTCCCAGCGTCCCGTGATCTCCTCATTGGTGAGCGTCACCAGCAACCGCCTCCGGCTACCACCAGACAGCCATGTCCTGTAAGGTCAGATCTCCTCTTCTCTCTGTATTAGCCGTGTTGTTTTCTTGCCCTATTATCCCCTGCAAACTGTAGTCATTGCAGCTTGCAGAAGAGAACATCTGCACATACTGGAATCTTTCCTCCCCTGTCTCTTATCCTCCAGCTCAAACATCTTCTCCCCTAACACGATCTAATCTTGTCATGTTTAGTTCTTTTTTTCATTTTGAACTTTAGTTTGTGAAAGTTTATAGCTATTAGTTGACAACAATTTTTTGTTTTGTGTTTTTGGTGTGCTGTTGTTGCTATCTGCCACTCTTGGAAACTCTTGCTATCGTGGAGCAAAGAGATGATGTTGTTGCCTAGTTCTTTAGCAAGAATTACTGTCCTTTTAGTTAGGGAAAATATATGTTATCTTTAGAAAGAATAGTTAACCTTGTTAGTTTTTTTTTTCAAAGCGCATCTTTTCGTACTCATTTGCATTGTTTAGTCAAATTAATTGGTCATTGCTCTCTGCCTCAGATTTTGCACATCGTGTTAGAGTAATTCTTTTTAAAGTTGTTGTCTCTGTACATGTCCTTGTGCCTGGACAGTATTGAAGTTGCTCATCTGAAAATACGGACGGGTGCAGTAGTCAATGGAACAAAAGTAGTGATGTTCATAGAGCACAGGCAGCCAGGCAGGCAGGGCTGAATATTACATAAAAAAAATCTAACGCTTTGATTTCAGAAGTCCACTTTGCAATGCAAAATTACACATTGTACATAAGTATCATCTTTCTTTTGTTGCAATCAATTTTTAAAAGCAAGCACGGGGGTGGCCAGACAATATCATTGTCCACTCTGTTGGGCCAAGCCTGAATCGACAATTAATCTCCTTGCGCATTGCAGGCTATCAAAGAGAATCTGGGAAGTAGTAAGGAGGTGGGCACAACTACAACTAGAAGTGGCAAGATGGACAACCTGCACGATGGTCAACAAACGGTGGACAATGGTGCTATCTACTCCAAACATGCCAAAGCAGTCACTCAAAAGTCTCATAATCTTTTTTGGCAAGCCTAGGCACCTAATTGGCCGGGGCGTGGGTGTGTAGGAGGGTTTTGGTATCTCCTACTTTGTATTTTTTTTCCTTTATTTTTCTTCCCCTTAATGAAATGAAACGCAATTCTCTTGCGTTTTCGAGAAGAAAAAAAGAAACTCCTGATCGAAAATACAGTATTAACCTTTCTAGCTATGATCTGTGAAGGTTAACTATGAGGCAACAAATTTCAGTAAGAATTTGAGTTCATGTTTTATGTAGTTTCTTTTCACATTGTGTTCCGAGGTGATTATCTTATTCCAGTAAACTGGACATCTATTTTTTACTTTTTTTTAATTATGCAGATATTTCACAACTTGCTGTTGTCAATTTGTCAGTTCGCGGAAAAATCCAAATATATTTTTAGTGATGCAAACTTCCGGCAGCAGAGCTTGCTGATCAGCTTGGCCACTGTGTGTTAGGCGAGCCATGCTTGTCTTACCATCCAACACATATCTATTGGGATTTTCATGCACTCCTGTAAATTCACAATGACACCTTTTATTTCTTTTATTTTGGCAATAGCATTATAAATATGATAACAGCTGGAAGTGTCTGATTGATCAAATTTGCAATTTTCTTTATCTTTTTCTCATGATCACAAATTAGCATATTACAAAAAGCTCGGATTGACTGGACTTAAGTTGTCAACGCTGCAGCAGTTTTTTCTTTTGTAAAAAGATAGATGACCGGTTGATAGATGACTTGTATGTGCAAGAATATTCTTATTTTGTATGATGGTGATTATTTTGTGTTCTTGCATGTAATCTTCCTTTCAATAATTTCTGAAAATTTTCATTATCAGACGATGCAAGGAGAAGAACCAATGTGCTGGTTGTGACTTGCGAGGCATTTGATCCACAAGGTTTTCTTTTTCTGTTTTTGAATTCCTAGAACTCCATGCATGTTGCACATGCTTTGGGGGATTGAAGACCGTTATTTCCTAAATATGTTTATTTTCAGCACTTTGGGCTTCATTTGCTTGCACAATGATAATTTATAACATTCTGTGATCGATTAAGTGTTGTCATGTTGTTCAGACAAAAGTATTCTCCGTAGCTTATTTGTTTACTACTCTGACAGTTTATTAGTCTTGTCTATTGTTTAATGAACTTTTCTGAAGTTCTCACACTCTCAGCATTGGTTAATTGTTCATCCGCTGTTTTATTGATAAAATTTTCGACAATGAAATGCATATTATGCATATGCTCGCAGCATTTGTATTTAGGCTGTGTTTAGTTCCACGCTAAAATTGGAAGTTTGAAGAAATTGGAACGATGTGACGGAAAAGTTAGAAGTTTACATGTGTAGAAAAATTCAAAGTGACGAAAATGTTAGAAATTTGAAGAAAAAAGTTGGAATCTAAACAAGTCCTTGAGGCCCTATGTTATGCACTTGCTCGCAGTGTGAGTCTCAGCATTAGAAAATGGTCACCTGTTTTGCTGGTTGCATCTGTTACCTGGGCTTCACATCCCAACAACGTGAATGCATCCGTATACGTTACAGCAGCAAATCAAACAAAGTACGTAAACTGATACAATGTTTTCAGCAGCAAATCAAACAAAGTACGTAAACTGATACATGATACAATGTTTTCAGCAGCAAATCAAACAAAGTACGTTAACTGATACAATGTTTTCTGTTACCGCCGGGACCATTCCTATTAACGTTTGCATTACCACGATCTAACCAAACACCACCTAAGGTTTCTCACGGGATAATAGGCACTGGAAAC
Organism: Oryza meridionalis; assembly: GCA_000338895.3. Taxonomy (NCBI): domain Eukaryota; kingdom Viridiplantae; phylum Streptophyta; class Magnoliopsida; order Poales; family Poaceae; genus Oryza; species Oryza meridionalis. Next base: position 3,626,689 of record CM002524.2, read on the forward strand.
CAATCCAGCAGGGTTGCTGACGTTCTGAAGACGTTTTGTATTTCTCATTTCGTTTCAAGGTTCACTACTCTTAGGCTTGACAATTATCCAAATACCTTTTTTAATTTACAGTTAACTTTTTTCCCTCTGAAGATGCGGTCTCTTAACTATTTGCCACTTTTGCCCACGTTACATACCATCATAGCAAACTCGGGTAAAAAAAGGCGTGGGACTCACTCGTCAGTCTCTCCCTCCACTTCATCTCTCCCCATGGGTGTTCGCAGCCCCATAGTCACCGTCGCCCCCCTTTCCTCCACCATGCCTGTACATCGACGCTGGCGCGGCCTCGCGGTCGATCACCGCCGACACCGCCCAGCAGCCGACGCCAGGGCCCCCATCGTCGGTGCCGCCTCGCAGCCGACCACCGCCGGCGTCGTGGACGGAGGCGGCGGCCCATGCGTGGGTGTTCACCGTGCTTGCCGCCGTCCATGCCGCAGCTGTGTATCATCACCGTGGTCAGCGCGGCAAACGTGCTACTTTCGCCCTAGGGTGATGGCCGGAGCTGGATGTTCTCGAGGAGACGAAAGCGGATCGCCGTCGATGCACCGAAGACGGGAAGAGTTGAGTTGTTCCTCGATCCATCCAGGCGGGAAGCTCCGTAGATGGATGGAGAACTCGCCGGTGAAGCACAGCCACAACACAACGTACTGGATAGCAAGGAACCTGAACAACTACGGTGGGGGAATTTAACTATTTGCCACTTTTAGATTTGGCAATTATCCAAATGTCCCGTGTCCCGGTTAGATTTGCAGTTAATTTTTTTTGCCCCTCTAAAAAATATGGTCTCTTAACTATTTGCTACTTTTGCCCATGTGGCATGCAAGCGTGGCAAACTCGGGCGAAAAAGGGTGTGGGACCAACTCGTTAGTCTCTCCCTCCCCTTCATCTCTCCCCACGAGCGTTCGTAGCCTCATCGTCGTCGCCGTCGCCGCCCTTCTTCTCGACCGCACCTGTACCCATTGATGCCGGTGTGACCTCGTGGCCCACCACCTCCGACACACCAGGGCCCCATCGTTGGCGCCGCCTCACAGCCAACCACCGCCGACGTCATGGCAGTGGAATAATTAACTATTTGCCACTTACGAGTGGTGATAAATAATTTGCCATTGAACCCACATGTATGTTATAGATAGCGAGTGTCACATAGTTAATTGTCACTCCCTCCGTATTTTAATGTATAACGCTGTTGACTTTTTAACCAACGTTTGACTATTCGTTTTATTCAATTTTTTTATGCAAATATGAAAATATTTATGTTATGCTTAAAGAACATTTGATGATGAATCAAGTCACAATAAAATAAATAATAATTATATAATTTTTTTAAAATAAGACGAATGGTCAAACGTTAGAAAAAAAATCAACAGCGCCATACATTAAAATATGGAGATAGTATATGGTAAAAAGTTAAATGTCAGAAAAAAAAAAGGCAAGACGATCAGACGAAGATACGTTGGCTCGTTGGAGTGTTGGGGGTTAAATAACTCTTCGGTGCAACCCGATACGTCGCAACGCAGTAAGTAAATGCTGGGAGGTGGGGAGAGTCGGGGGAGGAGATGCGATTTGCGAGAGGAGTCGACGCGGTTGTGGGATGAGTCGGGGAGGGAGAAGCGCGATAGGCAGGCAGAGACAAGTCATCCAGCGTCGTTAGATCGAAAGATCCAACAGTCAAAAAGTCTACGTGCGGAGTCATTGGTCCAACCGTCCAGGCGGTCTGGTGTTTGGATCCTAGGATTGCACGATTGAAATTTCTCGATTGAGACCCTCTTTAGCACAGTTCTAGTAAAAATTTTATGGAGCTGGATATTTCTAGCTTCATAAATCCACGGATCTGGATATACGATTAAATAAATCAATTTATTTTAATTTTAGATAAAAAAATTTAAATTTTAAACCACTATAATTTAACATATAAATATCAAATCTACTGTAGATCCGAAATCTGAAGCTGTATCAAACAGAGCTTAAATATCATCCTTTGCAAAGCGGAACAGCGTTTCGTCGTGCAAAATTAGTTCGTGCACTTCTTTTTTGCAGGAGTGTTTTCTATATACAGATTATATAATAATAAAAAGGCTAAAAGTTTATGCCATAGCAAACGAAAAAATGAAGTGCTACTCCCCACATCTATATTCCATACTGATTTGCCATGCAATTTTACAATCAAACAGAACAATCAAGGAGCAACATTTCACAGGCTAGAGAACATCGTAAAATCTAGGGGTCTTCCGGCTAGCTCTATAAGGTGGTGGGTTAGACGACCTGAGTTCAAAGCCTCACCCCTTCTAATTATTTGATATTAGGTCCTTCCCTAATATTCTAGTTTTTTTTTTCTGTTTACTCCATGCACAATGTGACAACTGACAAGCATATCATATCATACGGCCGCCGATCTCCAGCTACAGTGCGATGTATAGGAAAGTAGGAATGTATATAATACAAAGGACCGCTGCATGAGGAAGTGCTATGTACGCCTATCGTATACCCATCCGACAAGAATAAGCATAAATTCTTTAGCACTCGGACCAATTTTCTGAATCTCCACTCCTGGGCTAAACGGCGTTTGAATGCGCCTGCATGATGGAGACCAACATTTGTCAAACTCAAATATATAAAAAAGATAAAGGGATGCCATGAAATGCGCTTAACGCAAGAGAATTTTGAATTTGCACGTGAACTCTGCCATTTTTCAGGCAGAAAGTACAACAAATCGTGCGTGGTATTTGATCTTCCGTAAAAAAGAAAGAAAGAAAGAGATCGATATTTCAACAAGCCTGGCTAGCAGTGACGCTGATAGAAGAGTTAGAGAGCAAATTGTAAGGCCACACATTGTATCATCTCATCTCTAATCCCGTGCACATTCGGCGCAATATTGTTCATGCCAATAGTTTACCTGCAGGTGCCTTTCTTCACGGTGGCTGAAAGTTCTGTGCTTTAGCTCTCCACGGTTAGTAGTCAGCTCATCAAATATCTCGGCATCGTCATGGCTGCCACAGCTTCCTGAATCAGATGCACCATCCTCCTGTGAGGAACAAAAAATTCAGATTAACAACAGATGTGGGGCATCGGAGAATTGAAGAGTGAAACACAACTGACAAGTAAATAATCCAAGAATGTGAGATAAATTTATACCAGCGTGTGATCGTGGTGGACACCTTCAAGCTCTTCATACTCAGCTGCGTCCAATTCCCGAAGGTCATTTGGCTCAAAAAACTTTGGGAGGACATGCTGCCTGATAAGAATCATAAGGAAGAATGGCAACGGGAACAGGATCCCTGCTATTGGTATCCATGTTATGCCGAAGCATATCAAGAGGTAAACCAACTGGAAGATCGTGAAGACAGTAATTGTTTTTGAATGCACTGACTCCATGAAAGAGGCATGGGGACCCTCCAGAACCCTGCAAATGTTGAAGCATAGTGTGAGCTGTTAATCACTGTTTTGACAAAAAAGGGATTATCTTACAATTAATCCAAAAGGATGCACATAGGCTGCACCGCAAGTAGTCAAGCATGCAATTTCATTGTTCAAATGAGGTAAACAGATGCAGATAGAGATATTACTTGTAGCGTCGGCTTGATGCGATGAATATAAGTCTTATCCTTTCCCAAAATTGGTTGCCAGGTAGACTGTCAATGGCCATGTACGCAAAGTAACCCCAGAGGACCGATGTTGGTATCATCTTGATAACTGGCATAGCCCCAACACAAGCACCAACTAGTAAGGATTGCAGCAAGTTACTCAGTCTCTGCTCATTCACTCGAACAGGCAAATGGGCTTCTATATGTTTTTTAGGGTCAAATTCTTCAGCCAATTTCTCTTCTTTATCAAAACCTTCATGCAGCATAGCATCCTTCAAGCTCTTTAACTCCTTGTCAACAGAATCAGTCTGCAGGACGATTTTTTGACCTATAAGTTGATTTACCTGAACATTTTCCATACAAGAACAGTGGCATCTACATTTTGAATAGTTACTGAAAGAAAACCAAAAGTATGGGCACTCCTCGTAAGGTGAAAAGTAAGGTGTTCAGGCAATTACATGAGCTTAGGACTAATTTTCTTGACAACTGATATAGTAATTTTGACAGAAACTAGCATTGACAATAGAAGTAAAATGCAACAAATAAATTGAAGATTTATATGGTAACATACATCAGTAATGAAGAGTACATACTCACATTTTTTTTCACAGTCCATCTCAATGAAAACACCTTGCATCTTGCCATAGATTTCCAAACTGCTAGCACGATTCATCAGGCCTTCATTGGCAGTTTGAACCATCTTTTTACGTAGCAGCTAAGCAAACAAAGGAAGAAGACGGGTGAGCTGATGAGGAAACATGGATACTGTAGCAAACAAAACACTTCGGTCTGAAATTCACCAACCTGCCCCTTAAGGACAGCAAGGCTTCTTGTATGCATCGGAGACTGAGGAAGTACTCCATTAGATGGAGGGATGTCAATCAAACCACAAAGCAGGACCTGCATCATTTTTATACTACTATATGAGAAGAGAAGCATGTCACAGCTTTGGACCCTGATAATGAAGTCAGGATTCAGGATAGATGGAGGGTGTCTATTAGACTATTACACCACAAAGATCGGCGCCCTAATAAAAACCTGGTGGCATATTTGGCTTCAAAGAAATGCAAAGATATTCAGGGGAGAGGAGCCCAACACACAGAGAACGGCACACCTAATCATAGAAGATTGCCGAGAATGCAATGTAGTTTTTGAACCACCTTGATCACCCATCCGTCTCAGAGCATCCCGGTCTAGTTGCTTATCACTTTTTATCTGTAAACGCCTAATGTAAACTCGCGCTTTTTCCTCCTCTTCTAATATATTCGGCAAGACTCTTGCCGCGATCGTTTCAAAAAAAAGGATAGATGGAGGGTGTCTATTAGACTATTACACCACAAAGCAGAATCAGTGTCCTGTACTTCTACTATCAGCCATCGCCTCGTAGATTGCAGTAGTGCCAGGTTATAACCACGCAAAAAGAATTTCAGATATTATGGATGTTGGATTTTCAATAATACCCATTCGATTGTTGTAACAAATACAAATTCTGCTTTAAAATATATAAGAATATTTTTTATTCATAAGACTATACTAAAAGATTTTGGCTAGTTTTAGGATAGAAGTGATAGAGAAATGAATTGTTCACTTTAGGACCAAAAGATGTTAGGTTCCTAGTTAGCCGAGAAAAAAAAACTTAAGAAGGGCCGCCATAAGCAGATAATTTTTTTTAGACGGGTATAAGCAGATAAATTGTTTCATAGAAACATGCCACAAACCATGAATCCGAGGACCAAAATGTCATAATGGTAGGCAGAGGGCTTCTCCAAGTTAAACTCCTTTTGTTGCGCCAATTGTGAAGCCACGCTATGATCAAAGAAGTAAAGTCCTGCAACCATCAAAGCTGGCAGAATGGCAGCAAATATGTATGCTGGGGGAACAGAAAACAGGTCCTGGAAATAAAAAAACCAAAGATATTATCAATGATACCATGCAAAATAAGCTGTACCAAAATTCTAAACCTGAAGACCATAAATATTCACATCTCTAGTATCGCTGGATACCAGGGAGGGACCTGTTATTGATTTTATTAAGAGAGAAATGAGCATGCTCCAGGAGTCGAACACGGGCTGTGGGGCGCTCGACGGCAGCCCCTTTGCCACCTGCGCTAGCGCACAGTCCCTCACATCTCTAGTATCACAAGCAAGTTTGATTTATTACCTTTGCTACGGTCCAATGATGCAGTGAACTTGACTCCCAAGGAAGTGGACTGAACAGCCTCCTAGGAACTCCTGAAGGAACATCCTTTGGTAATGCGTACGAGAATGCTGTCCAAACAATCACCATAAGTGGGACACCATAATCAGCAATGAAGCCTCTGAGCCACCCTGCAAGTGTCAACTCGAACGCACAATGATCAGTTCATGTACATGTGCTTCTCAATGGTTATAAAATGTCATCATGGAGTCATTTACATACTGATGTAGCATACATAGTAGTAATTTCTTCTTTTTTTTTCTTGAAAGATGGCAAAAGCTGTGCAGAATAAGAATCTGTCGATATAGGCTACTAAACACCCTATCAAGCCAAGCCATCCACTCGATAGGTAAAAAAGGAGTCCATATGGTTTGGCCCAAAGCTGACAGGCTGATACAACACAAGCTTGCAGCCCAGCACAATCTACGCCTGATCTAAAGCAGGCCCAGTCCAAACTTCAAAACAGCTAAAGAAATGTTTGGCATAAATCTAACAATTGGATGGATGATTAATGGAACAGCTACTGCTAATTTGATGACCCAGAGTTCGGTTTGCCCACAAAATTGGATTCATGAGATAAAATAAGATGAAAAAGTGACCAACCTTGACCATACACCCATGACCTTGCCCTTCCTGACCTTAATTCAGTGTATAACAGCCCAATTGAAAAGATTACACCAAGTAGGCCGTTGACATACAACCATTGGAATTGATATATAGGTGAACTATGGTCGACACCTCCAGGCACCTTGAATTCTTCTATAATTCCCTGCAATAAATAGGCACCGGTCTTATTTTCTTCCAAGATACAAAGCACTGAGTTCGCTAGAAATAGCATACTTTAATAGCTTGTTGCAGGAACAAAACAGTGATCAACATCCCGAAAAGTTCTCCTGCAACCCTTGTAAACCTGCTAATAACATTGGAAGCATTGAACATTGCTAGAAGAAACAACATGATCGCAGTCCAGATGCAGACCCTGTCAACAGTAGGCAAATCAGGATAGCGTTAAAAAAATTTCCTGAAAAGCTAACATGATAGTATTTTGTTTCAGTTGTTACCATCCAGCCCATGCTAAAATACAGTCGTTCCCCCAGAGCTTGCTGGTTCTTGGCAAAGTTGTAGAGATACGTGTACATGATTATAGTTGGCTCTGCAACTCCAACTATCAACAGAGGCTGCCCTCCAAGAATGGAATGGATGATGCCACATATTGCAGTAGATGCCAGTGTTTCTACTGTGGTGAGTATATCATCTGAAATGAACCACTTTCCCTTTGTTAGAGATGTAATTAAAGCCTAAGGACAGCAATTCCAAAAAGAACACCACTGTAGCTGTAGCATAGGCTCATAGTGGCAAGAGGGTAAAGCATTTACTTGCTTCTCTGCTCAGTTGCGCTCCGAAGGCTATGACTGGGAGGGTGGAGGCAAAAAATATATACATAGTACTCCCTCCGTTCCAAAAAAAACCCATGTGTCCAGATTCAAACTCGGGATTGGGTTTTTTTTTTTGGGACGGAGAGAGTAGGTGCCAATATCCTGACGATACATCCAGAGGCAACATAAATAATTAAGGAATGAAACTGACAGCAATAAGAGGAGGGAAAACACACACAATGATCTACTGAAAAATTAATTGTTTGAAACAAAATTAACCTGAAGCCAGAGTGGAATCCCTCAAGCCAATCATGCTTGTACCAAGCTGCTCGGCCTTCAATATCAGCGACTACACCCTTAAAGGGAGTCTTTAGTAGATCCATCAGCTGAACTCCACTCAACACTAACCAGAATCTGCAACAGTACTTAAAATTCAGAAATGGTACATATATATTACATATGTAGTATAGCCTAGTAGTTTGAAGACACACATATTGGCATATACACATTCAGAAGCCCCCATGTAACAAAATTTACAAACTCAGGTTAAGGCGTCAAGCTACCCAGATGAGTCAAATTGAGAGAAACCACGGACCAAACTTACAATCATCACAAAATGCACGCTTGATGTTAATACGTATGCAAAGTTTGCAGTATACGTAATTAATTTGCGCTTACTACATTGCAACATTTTTGGTGTACCATAATTAGCATTTGTAATTTGTAATTCGAACTTCTGCATTCGGAGGAGAAAAAAAAATGGATTTCAACATACAATTTCTAGGAAGATTTTACTAAGATACAAACTACTTGGTCACTTACTGAGCTAAACATCATGCAGAAAAGCACTAAAAAATTGTCGTCAGGTAACCGCGGCTAGCTTACAAGTCACAAGCATGTCCAAGTGTCCAACCGCACCGTCCAATACTTCGTCTCCTCTCATGCCGTCATGCGTGGGGTTCAGTCATAAGACCAAACAACACATACAAGTTACTCCAATATTATTACTTAGTGGTAAAAAAAATCAGGAAACAGCAAAAAGAAAATAATCAAGCAGTAGAGACCAATATTATTACTTGGTGATAAAAAATCAGAGAACAGCAAAAAGAAAAAAGACCCAAACTGCAAAATCACGAAATATTTACAGACAACTTATTAGATCCATATGCATTCCACATCCCGACATCTACATGCGCACGCAAACCACCACACTTGCGAAACGAATAAGAGCAAGTACAATAGGCCGATTCAGCAGGCTCCAAAACATTTTATATCATTATATTCTAGTGTGAAGGAGAGAGAATCAGGGAGATTGAAGGAAGCGAGCGCCAAATTAATCGCCGGGCGATAGCACAATCCTCCATGCACTGCAGCTCAGAGGCAGCCTGCACAAGAGATAAAGCTGGCATTTTATGGGCCCACATCAACTCCATCTCTCTAAATACAACGTATTAAAAAAAAAGCTGTCAGTAAACACTGTTGTAAATATAAAGTGTAGCTGGTTATTGTACACCCTACTAACTTTGTATTAGATGCAATAATATGACGTGGTCATTTTTACCGCCGACGACAGTTACCTATACTTGACCTTGCTCTAAGCGCCGCGTTTCTCCGTCGCCTCGAACAAAAAACCCCCCACAAACTTTTACCACAGAAATCGATCGAAACCAAACAAAAAAAACAAACAAATCTCCCCACAAGTAGGAAGAGAAACCAGCCGCAAACACCGGCATGCAACACACAACTTCACAGTTCGAAAGGTAACGCACACGCACGCACACCGTGACTGCAAAACGTCCAAAAACCCATCGCTCACTCAACATCGGCCGAGCAATCGAGGCAGCGGCGAGAGGACCCGTACCTCCGGCGGGCAATGCTGACGGCGGCACGGCCAGCGCGGGAGGAGGGGAACCCGAACCCTAGACGTGGAGTGGCGGAGGAGAGTAGGAGACGACGCGGCCGCGGCGCGGCGGGGCGGGGCGGGGTTGGCTTCTCAAACCTCAAGGCCCCCGTGATGTGCGGCTATTTATATTCGAGGGCGAATCGAATGGACGCCGCCGAGAAGAAGGGGAGAAAAGAAAGAAAAAAAAAAAGCCGCCGCGGCTGCCTGGAAGGCTGGAAGACAAAGGAGGCGAGAACCCGTTTACCTAGGAGTATTTTTTTTGAAAAATAAATTCCAAAGGATTTTTTTTCTTTTTGTCTGTTCTCTCTTCGGCGTCACTCTCTGACAAATGGGCCCCAGGAGCTGACACCAGTGGGGCTCACCGGTGATACTAGTGGCTCCGCCGCATGGCAGCCGTGACTAGGGATGAAACTGGTTCGGATAGTTTTCGTCCGTCCGGATCATTTCTCGGATTCGGATAGTTTCGGTCAGAATTATCTGGAAATTCTCGGATTCGGAAACGAATTCGGATATTTTTTTTTGGAAACGAAAATAAATACAGTAAGAGTACTATCCGTCGGAATCGGAAAACGGTCGGAAACTATCCGGATTTTTTTCGGATATTCGCAGACATTGAGTAAATTTTAGAAAAAAACACGTATATATATATAACTTTTTCATACGGAATCAGATGAAGACAAACTTTATATCAACATTAGAGAGCTCAATGATAGGGATGAAAACGGATCGGAAACGGATGGAAACTAGCTTTATCATATTCGTTTTCATATTTTTTTTTCGGAATCGGAATCGGAATCGAAAACTCAGATACAGAAATGAAATCAAATATTATCGAATACAGATACGGAGCGAATACGAGACGGAACGAATACAGTAGCGAATATTTACCGGTATGTAAAAAGCCCCTCAAATTGAGTTTCTTGATCAAGGAAGAGATATCATATTTATATCGTCAATTTTGTATATGGTCTCACAACCGTATGTGAAAATCGATTTTCATGGTTGTTCCTCTAAGAGATCCATATGCAAATATGATTATCATTTTCAATTCTCAGGACCTTTTACTAGATGTATAACTTACTTGCCATTGTATAAATTGGAGATGTTATTTATTTTACTTCACATCTTCGAAACTTGCAATATTTGTTTTATGCTTTAAATGCTTTCAAATACAAATGTTATAAACTACAAAGTGGTAAATCCCGTTGAGCTCTACAACTTTGATATAGAACACATCTCCATCAGATGTCGTTTGAATTGTAGATCTGAGATTTTGTAAAAATTAATATGGTATATTATAATGAATATTTAGACCCTTAAATGATCTCAAATAATAAAATAGTCAATAAGAAAATTGTAGATCTCATCGAGCTCTACAATGTTGATATAAAGTTTGTCTTCATCTGATTCCGTATGAAAAAGTTATATATATATACGTGTTTTTTCTAAAATTTTATCAATGTCTGCGGATATCCGAAAAAAATTCCAGATAGTTTCCGACCGTTTTCCGATTCCGACGGATAGTACCCTTACTGTATTCAATTTTTGTTTCCGAGAAAAAAAAAATCCGAATTCGTTTCCGAATCCGAGAATTTTCGGATAGTTCCGACGGAAACTATCCGAATCCGAAAAATGGTCCGGACGGACAGAACTATCTGAACCAGTTTCATCCCTACTCGATTAGATCTACAACTTTATTATTGACTATTTTATTACTTGAGGTCATTTAAGGGTCTAAATATTTATTATAATATACCATATTAAGTTTTACAAAATCTCAGATCTACAATTCAAACGACATCTGATGGAGATGTGTTCCATATCAAAGTTGTAGAGCTCAACGGGATCTACCACTTTGTAGTTTATAATATTTGTATTTGAAAGCATTTAAATTATAAAACAAACATTACAAGTTTCGAAGATGTGAAGTAAAATAAATAACATCTCCAATTTATACAATGGTAAGTAAGTTATACATCTAGTAAAAGGTCTTGGGAATAGAAAATAATAATCATATTTGCATATGGATCTCTTAGAGGAACAGCCATGAAAATCGATTTTCACATATTATTGTGGGACCGTCTACAAAATTGGCGATATAAATGTTGAAGATGTTGAACTAAAATAATAAGCGATATCTCTTCCTTGATCAAGAAACTCAATTTGAAGGGTTTTTTATATACCAGTAAATATTGCTACCGTATTCGTTTCGTCTCGTATTTGCTCCGTATATGTATTCGATAATATTCGATTTCATTTCCGTATCCGAGTTTTTGATTCCGATTCCGATTCAAAAAAAAAAATGAAAACGGATATGATAAAGCTAGTTTCCGTCCGTTTCCGATCTGTTTTCATCCCTAGCTGTGACGATGACTCCGTGATGTTGAAGGGTCAGCGCCAATGATACTCTACTCCTACTTATACCCTCCGTTCTAAAAAAAACTTCTATGGATGAATCTGGACTAATGCTTATCCAGATTCATTCACAGAAGCTGATTTTCTGTGGGACGGAGGGAGTACCTCCATTCTAAGATAAATTCCGTTTCAAATTAGATACGGTTAAAATAAATAAAATTAAATGGAACAGGTTTATAATTAATTGAGAAATAAAGTTATGAAAAAAATTAAATAGCGAAGGATTATGATTGGTTGGAAAAGAAATATTGATGAAGAAAAAAAAAAAAGCTTCAATTATTATATTATATGATGGAGATAGTACAGTGTGGCTGTATGGCCTTGTTTAGTTAAAAAATATTTTTCACTCATCACGTTGAATGTTTCGATATATGCATGGAGTATTAAATATGGAGAAAAACCATTTACACAGTTTGCGTGTAAATTACGAGATGAATCTTTTAAGCCTAATTACGTCATGATTTAATAATGTGGTGCTACAGTAAACATTTGGTAATGATGAATTAATTAGGCTTAATAAATTTGTCTCGTGAATTCCTGGTGGAACCTATAATTTGTTTTATATTAGACTACGTTTAATACTTTAAATATGTGACTGTATATTCAATGTGATAATCAAATCTAAAATTTTTCTCAAACTAAACAAGACCTATGTAAGGCCGGGTGATGGTGATGTGTACCGATCGTTGCGTCATCGTCAGCTTCCCCCTGCCACCCAGGCATCCACTCCTGCAGGGCACCGCCACGTACGCCGCGCGGCCGAAGGCACGGCCACCACCACCACCACCACCAGGCACGGCCGATGTGGGTTTCTCGTCCAACCAACAAGCGCAACGAACAGCTGCTACTAACGAGCCTAGCTACGATGCCAAAATGAAAAGAAGTTGTGGAGGAGTAAATTGCAGGAGCTTTTTGTTGAGATGTTGACACATTTGCCACACTGTATTGATGAGAAACAATAAGTTGTGATTTAGTTTTATAGGGGAAAGTGTAATTTAGTTTTGAGACGTTTACATTAATGTAAAAGATGTCGTACTCTAACAGAGGATCGGTTGGATAATAGTGGGTCAATAGATTTCCTGTATCTATAAATATTAAATATTACGTATGTGTGAGTCCGTTTTTAATAAAAATTTACAGGTATTCAGAGTCAGGGCTATGCTGAAAATAACTATATGTATGATAAAATTGATAAAATCTTGTTATGATCCTGCCTTGCATGATTAACGATTGGGCCATTAAAACATTATATTGGAGCTCATGTTTGTTGCATGCACTAGTTACTTAGAAGCAACAACGCTAATTGTAAGAAATTTTATCATATGTATAGTAGAGCTTGGGCTATGCGGCGGTTTTTATCTCTTCAAACGTATGTTTTGGAGCAAACTGGCAGGTGAGTGAGTGAGTGGTATGTGTGCACATACGTGTTATGTGTAATAAAAAATATATAATTTATTTATGGTTATTTAGATGAGGTTCTACTTCTAATGGCCAAAATATTTTAGTTTTATTCCGTTCCCGTAAGTTGTATAGCTCTATGGTGAAATGGTGACATCATATATTTTTATGTATTGGAGTATTACTGTATCCTTTGTGTAGTCGTACGTGTAAGACTCCTCCATCATGTTTAAATCATGTGTAATTCCTAATACACATAAATAACAATGAGTTAGCGTTAAGGATGAGAAATTACCCCTTTCTTTCAAAACTGGAAAGTATTTTCCCTACACCTGGCCAGGCGTCACTGAAACCAACTACTCACGGATGTGTTGTTGCATTCAATGGAAAAAAACACCCAAGAAATGCTCGCAGCTGCTAGGGACGTAACGTCCCTGTTCTACACCCTTTCAAGGATCTTATTGAACCTGACGGCAACTTCATCACCACAACCTCTTCTTTGTCTCTACCAAATAAGGAGAACGTAGGACCTCTCAAGCCAAGAAAGAGAAAAAAAAACGAATCTCTAAAATTTAAATTTTAAGAGACAAGGACTTCTCATATGTTCCCTGATAAAAACTTAAAAGAGATAAATGACTTTTAATGCTCTTGAGTGTACTTCCACGTTTTTTGTGTGGCTGGTGAGTTTTTTGAGTCTTACGATCTCATCTTTTCGTTTTTGTTTATACTTATTAGCAAAAGTTTGAATTTCTAACCTTAAATATATATTAGATTTTGAGTTTTTTTATCGCTGTTTATTTTTCTTGGATCGTTAAGAACACATACATGAAAGTTTTATTTACAAATTATTTTTATTTGTAAATATGTCGTTTTATTTTTTTCTCCAATATACCAAATGATTGGGCTGTTAATAAGGCGCGACGCAGCAACTGCATGCTGCCTTCTTTGGGGGTTTTCAGTTTGGATCCTGCAGATGGCAGCTGCAGCGACGTCTCGAATTGTTATGATCTGAACAGAAAAATGGAATGGTAGCCTCTTGGTCAGGAAGCTATCAAGCGTAGGTGCGGCTAACAATTTGTTTGCCACTCCTTTCCTTAGTAAAGATAAGGAAAAACAAGAACGCAACGGGCCTGTTCGGCTGCACTTCTTTTTACTGTGCTGCAGCCTATCTAAACAGTATTATGTGTGTGTGGCTGCAGTAGAAAGCTAGAAACAGCTACATTGTAGTGCAGCCAAACAGAGCCAATATGTCACACTATGGGTGAAATGAATCCATGACAATAAAAATGAAAAAAAAATATTTAAAGAAAGTTTGGCAACTTTGGGTAAAAAGTGAAAATAAACAAAACGCCTCCAGGATGCAAGAGCTTGTGACATGGGTGACGCAAAGAATACCATGAGAATAGTCCCATAGTGTCATGTTGTCTGTGTGATTGAACTTAGCTTTTCACATTGTAATTATCATGTCTGTAACTTTATTTTCATTTGCCTATAATACGAAACCCAACTTTTGCTTGATCTTTCAAAAAAGAAAATCACATGAAAAACAAAATACTCTTCTACAACATGTGGCTTGTTAGGCACATGAAGGTGTGGAGCCACAGACGGGTAGTTTTTTCCGCTTAATGGAATGATTGGAGAAATGCCGCACACACTTCCTAGGCTCTAAATGGTGTGATTTTTGTTTTTTTTTTTCAAAAACATTGTATATATGAATTCATGAAAAAATAATTTAAATATATTTCTTAACTTTACAGTATTTAATTAATCCATTCGTTTGTGCGCTCAAATAACTGTAAAAAAATTCATTCGGTCATTGAGCCTTAAAAAGCAGATCCTAGTAGCTAAAATATCTGTATTTTGTGCATAGCAATACTTACATTGTACTCAGTTTTACCTATGCGTAACAAAATCGTACTACTAGGTAAGGATGGCACTACTAGGTAGGGATGGCAGTCGGGCACGACGGGCACGGGTAGTGACTACCCATGCCCGTGCCCACAAGGTAATTTATGCCCGCGGGCATGCCCGTTACTACATAACGGGCAAGGAGTACTTCCCATACCCGTCGCCCGCGAGCGCCATGTGCCCGCGGGCATGCCCGTTTACCCGTCCAAGATCAGTTCAATTATAATTCCCACAAGCAAAGACAATATCACAATTTAAAGAATTTAAAGAAAGGGTACAATAGGACCAAGTTCAATACAAGCATTACAAGTTCATCATTGACAACTTCAAATGACATAGTTTAGCACAATCAACAAACTTCAAATGACATAGTTTGACATAATGACTAAATCAAACATACATATGAGTTTTGAGGCAGCCAAACAAGCCATCGCATGCAAACAGGAGTGTAGGACACTATGAAGAGCATGTCAATTAATCACAATCGGAATCAATGGTCGACACAGACTCCCTCATGTCCTCTTGAACTTCATCAAGGCATGTCCAGAAACTTCCATCTCCATTATCACCTACAACCAAGCAAATGTACATTAGAAGCAGTCTACTAACATGATAATTATACATATGACACAATTGCACAAACTTATTATACCTTCAAGCTGAGAACGCAACCAATCTTGGCTACACATCAAGGCCTCCAACAACTTTGGAGTGAGACGGCTGCGATGTTCACTTAGAACCCTTCCACTAGTACTAAAAGCAGATTCGGAAGCAACTGAAGTTACTGGAATAGCCAAGATATCACGAGCAACCATCCTTAGTGTTGGATAGCTAGTGCCAGTAACCTTCCACCAACTAAGTATATCAAAATCCTCACTTGCATCATCATGAGGAAGTGTTTCTTCTTCCAAATAGCGATCCAACTCATTTTTTGCCCTTGCAGCAGAAGAAAATTTCTTGGTGGCATTGAGAGAATGAAATATTGACATAAACTCTACAGACTTGATTGAAGAGCTAGCAGTACCAGAACCAGAAGAACTACCCACACCCTCTTGATCAAGTATAACTTGGTAGCTATTCATCAAATCAGTCAATAACTTGTTTGCACCATTAACATAGGTTTCACAATTTCCTTGACCAAACAGTGCAATGTAGCAAGCCCGTAGCATTGTCATTTTATACCGTGGATCAAGAACAACAACAGTAGCTAAAACACCATGAATATCCAACCAATACTTATCATACTTCTTTATCATGGCTTCAGACATTTCCCTAATCAACACATCTTCAGATTGTTGCCAAGTTCTAATTTTAAGCTTAATTTCACATATTTTCGGGAAGCATAAATTAGCTGTGACATACTTAGTTCCAGAAAATAACTCAGTGAGGGAGGCAAATATTTGCAATCTATCACAAACAGCTTGGGCAAAGTCCCAATCACTACCAAGTGAAGCAGTATACTTCTTATGTACTTTCTCTAAGCGATCAAAAACTTTCCTATATGGTATAGCAACAATAAGCATTTCATAGGTTGAATTCCATCTAGTTTTGCAATCAAGATACAACTTTTTAGTTAATTCAACCTTTTCATGTTGAGCTGCTTTCTCAAATTTCTCATACCTTTTTGGTGTAGCAAGCCAATAAGCAACGCTGTCCCGGATGGCAACAATTTGATCACCAATCACATCCATCCCATCTTTGACAATCAGATTAAGGATGTGTGCACAACATCTCATATGCAACATCTTCCCTTCTAGCAAAAGATTACATACCCCAATCTTGGTGGTCATTTTGTTGACAAGACTATCATTTGTGGTACAATTGTCAAGTGTCATTGCTGATATCCTACAATCAATATCCTAGCTCTGGAGGCAGTCATACAGAACATCGGTAATAGCAACAGCCGTATGAGGACATGGCACATATATAAACCTACACAAGTAATATATCATTTCAGCAAGTTAATTGAAAGAAAACTATGCATAAACTACGACAATACAAAGCAAGTGATGGAAAATTACCTCAATATGCAACTTCTAAGCTTCCAGGAATCATCAATAAAATGTCCAGTGACTGCCATATAACCCCTTTTTTGGTTTTGGGCTGTCCAAAGATCAGTTGTAATAGCAACACGGCAATTCATCTTTTGTATGAAAAAACGACCTTTGCTTTTCTCCATCTCATAATATGTCATAATATCTTTTCTAATTGTGTTCCGGGTGATCATTTTGAACAAGGGTTGCAATGCACTCACAAATTTTCGAAAGCCATAATGATCAACAATGGACAGAGGGTACTCATGCAATACAATCATGCAAAAAAGGGCTTTCCTAGCTACTTCCTGATCAAAGACATAGTTTTCCATAGCTATATGCCCTTGTTCATTTGTTCCAATTCTCAGAGATGACTGCACTTTCCCCCCTCCCTCTTTTTATAGATGCATGTTTTTAAATGTGCATGCAAATGCTTAGTACCATTTCTGGTTTCACCTGAAAGAAGCTTGCTGCACCACGAGCACTTTGCCTTGTCAACCCCTTTGACCTTCACTCTTGTGATCTCATCCCAAACAACATAAGTGAGTTTCCTCTTAGTACCACGCTTGTCAGTCAAAGTTTCTTCTTCTTCTTCCTGTTCAGCATGTTCTGCAGATGCATCCACACCAACAAGAGGAGCAGTTTGTGAGGCTTGCTCACGGTCAGGCTGGCTGCTGCTGACCGGAGGAGTGGCACGCCGGCTACTACTGGCCGGAGTATTTGTATGTTTGCTGCTGCTTGCCAGAGTTGCCATTAGTTCAAATCACTAGCAATCAAATCACAAACAACAGATCAAAATCAGGAGAGACTAGATCGAAAAAAATAGATACCTAGATCTAGAGGAGAGAAGGGGAATAGAAGGGGAAAAGAAGGGGAATACCTTGCGGAGGACCGGAGGCGGCGGCGACCGGAGAGCTGGAGTACCGGAGACGGCGGCGACCGGGGGGACCTCCGCGGCTCGGCGCAGTGGAGGCAGGAAGCGGCGGCGACAGCGGCCGCAAATGGAGGGGGCCCGGCTGGAGGATGACCGGCCGGAGGGGAGCTCGGCGCAGAGGCGAAGTGTCACGATCCTAGTTTCTCTGCAGCAGAAAACACTTGAAAGAAGGAAGAAATTGGATTGGAAGCAGGAAGAAGGGAAGGAACAGAGCTAGAGATGAAGAACAGGGGAGAGTTGGAATTAGACTTGAGTTTGTTTGTAATACAATCTTCGAATCCCCAACTCGCTACCCTGTCGGCTTATATAGCAATTCACTATTCAGCCTCTCTCTCTCTCTGACAGTGGCCTAGCCTATGACTACCGGGTCCACTCACTCTCCGGGAATCGCGTGTTCAGTCGTCTTGTGTGCCTGGACCGACTTCCCAGCTGAGCCTCTGTTGCTTGTCTTGCAGTGTCGTCAGGTGAGATCGCCGCCGTGACATTCCCCCTACCTTGAGACGAAGCTTGTCCCCAAGCTTCAGAATGCGGAAAACGTCGACGCAATTCCTAGCCATTTTCCCAAGTGATGACCTGTGGATCATTACCAGACCATCGAACCTGCAACTGCTCCACTATCTTGGATCCTTTCCGCACAAAACGGCGATCCAACACTTGAGAAGGAACAGCTGTCAGACCCTCATCTTCAGACTGCAAAATTGGCAACTATGATTGAACAAATTCAGTAGGTGCTAAGGCCTTCTTAAGTTGAGATACATGAATAACTAGGTGGATCAGACTAGTAGCAGGTAAGGCCAGTTTGTAAGCCACAGCTCCAATACGATCCAGAATCTGATAGGGTCCATAAAAGCGAAATGCCAATTTGCGATTAGCCCGAGTAACCACCGACCGCTGTATGAATAGCTGCAACTTGAGATAAACCCAATCACCAACTGCAAAAGATCGTTCAGAATGGTGTTTATCAGCTTGGACCTTCATGCGAGCTTGAGCCCTTAACAAATGATCACGAATCAAATTTTGCATCTTATCTCGTTCCTATAGCCAATCCGACAACTCTGTTGACTGACAGAGAGCATTAACAGATAAACCAAAAAATCTGGGTTTGTGACCATATAGCACTTCAAAAGGAGTAGTTCCCAAGGCTGAGTGAAAGGATGTGTTGTACCAATACTCAGCCAAAGCCAACCATCTACTCCATTGAGAAGGGCAAGCATGCACAAAGCAACGAAGGAATGTTTCCAAACATTGATTCACCCTTTCCG
Organism: Oryza meridionalis; assembly: GCA_000338895.3. Taxonomy (NCBI): domain Eukaryota; kingdom Viridiplantae; phylum Streptophyta; class Magnoliopsida; order Poales; family Poaceae; genus Oryza; species Oryza meridionalis. Next base: position 3,645,734 of record CM002524.2, read on the forward strand.
TTTGCCCATCGGTTTGCGGATGATACGATGAACTCATACGCAATTGAGTGCCAGCCAGTCGAAACAAGGTAGTCCAAAGAGTGCTTGTAAAGATTCTGTCACGGTCGGAAATAAGAGATTGAGGCAATCCATGTAGCTTATGGATGTTCTGCATATAAGCTTCAGCCACATCGAAGGCAGTAAAGGGATGAGCAAGAGGCACAAAATGACTATATTTAGAGAACTTATCGACAACCACCAAAATACAATTGAAAGTAGCAGATTTGGGCAACCATTCAATGAAATCCAATGATACCAATTGCCAGGCATGCTCAGGAACTGGCAAAGTCTGTAATAATCCTGGATATTTGACATGTTCATACTTAGCTCGCTGACAAATTGAACAGGCATTGACAAACTGAACCACTGTTGTGCGCAAATAGGGCCAAGCAAATAAGGATTTTACGCGTTGATAGGTTACAATAATGCCAGAATGCCCCCCAACTGGTGAAGAGTGAAGATTTGCTAAAATTTTCTGTTGAACAACAGAATTAGTACCAATCCACATTCTGCCCTTAAAATAAAGAACACCTTCCTTCAGAGTAAAATCCGGCACATCATTTGCACTAATGCACAAGGTTTGAAGTTTACTCAAAGCATCAGAATCATTGGCATATCCTGCAATGATTTCCTGAATCCAATCTGGAACCACAGAAGAGATCGCTGTTAACTCAGAAACAGAAGGAAATCAGGATAGAGCATCGGCTGCACCATTCTCACTGCCCTTCTTATAAATAATCTTGTAACGAAGTCCAAGCAGTTTTGATAAAGCCTTGTGTTGCCAAGGAGTAGTCAAACGTTGGTCATCCAGAAAAGATAAGCTCCGATGATCAGTACGAATGAAAAACTCAGAGTGTTGAAGGTAAGGACGCCAATGATCGATTGCCAGAATAATAGCCAAACTTTCCTTTTCATATGTCGATAATCCTTGATGACGAGGACCTAGGGCTCGACTCAAAAATGCAATGGGATGTTGTTTTTGCATTAAAATGGCACCAATTCCCTTATCTGAAGCATCGGTTTCCACCACAAATGGTTCGGTATAATCTGGCATCGCCAGCACTAGGGCTGTCATTAAAGCTTGTTTAAGAGACTGAAAAGCTTGTTCAGTAGTTGCAGTCCAAATGTAAGATTGTCCCTTCCTCAACAGATTTGTCAAAGGTTTACTCAACACACCATAGTATCGAACAAATTTGCGGTAATAACCAGTTAATCCCAAAAATCCACGCAATTCCTTCACATTGGTGGGAGTTGGCCAATTCTTGACCACCAATATCTTATCCTCATCTGTTGACACCCCATTTGGACTAATAACATGACCTAGATAGGCCAACCTTTGTTGTGCAAATGAACATTTACTTCGCTTAACCTTCAGGTGATGTTCTGTTAAGATCTGAAACACAGATTGCAGATGCTGAACATGGTCAGATAAGGTTCTGCTGTAGATCAATATATCATCGACAAAAACAAGCACAAACTTCCTTAATAAGGGTGACAGTATACTATTCATGCAGCCTTGAAAAGTTGCTGGTGCACTTGTAAGGCCAAAAGGCATTACTCTAAACTCAAAATGCCCATGGTGAGTCTTAAATGTTGTTTTATGTTCATCCATAGCCTGCATCTGAATTTGATGATAGCCAGCCCTTAAATCCAATTTAGTGAACCACCTTGCTCCCGATAATTCATCAAGCAATTCATCAATAATTGGCAATGGGTACTTGTTTTTCACCGTTATAGCATTAAGATGTCGATAATCCATACAAAATCTCCAAGTTCCATCCTTCTTCTTAACCAAAAAAACAGGAGAAGAGAAACGACTGGAACTAGGCTGAATAATGCCTTTGTTCAACATCTCCTGAACCTGTGACTCGATTTCATCCTTCTGAGCTGGAGTATATCGATAAGGTCTGACATTTACTGGCATTGCCCTAGGAATCAGAGGAATTGAGTGATCAAATACTCTAGAAGGGAGTAATCCATCAGGCTCCTCAAAAACCTGTGCAAATTGAGACAGCAGTTGCTGAACTTCAGAAGGTACAGTCTCTTTGGAGGAAGAATCTGTAACTGAACATAACTAAATCAGATGTGAGATAGCCTGTCTATCTTTGAATTCCTGAAACTGTTGAGGAGAAATCCTTGCACACTGACTCATTTCAGATTGAATTCCCTGTAAAGTCACAGATTGTTGTTGCCAGGTAATGGTCAATGTTTTCTTGATCCAATCCACTCTCATTGGACTATGCTGCATTAACCAATCCATTCCTAAAATCATATCATAACTTCCAAGATTCAAGATCTTAAAGTCTGTACAGAAAACCCTTCCTTGAGTCATCCATTCACAATTTGGTACTGATGCAACACATGACAGAATTGTTCCATTGGCTACCTTCACCTGAGATTTGTTCAATAATGGCACAACTCCAGAAAGCTTCTGAGCAATCTAACAACTAATGAAGCTAGCTGTACTGCCAGAATCCACCAAAATCAAAACCTCTTTGCCTTGAATGAATCCTAACATTCTCATACAACCCACAGCTTCAGATCCATGCACTGCCTGAACTGAGATTGCCATCAGACCCTGATTATCAGACTCCTCCATACTAGCCTGATCAGAAAATTCATCAAAACCCAAAGTGGTAAACAATTCTTGGACAGCATTTAACTGAACAGTACTGGCACATTTGTGTGATGGAGACCACTTCTCGGCACAAATATAACAGAGTCCTTGAGCCCTGCGCTGAGCCTTCAGAGCTGAAATTTTGTCAGTACTGTTTCCAATCTTGGAATTGTCAACTACCTTGCGGTCATCTGCTCGAGTTAAACTGCCACTATTCAACACCCGATTTGGTGGCAAAGGTAGAGGTAAGGCACCCTTGAAAGCTGGATGTGGCCGAACCTGCAACCCATTGTCACTCTTTTTCAGATTTGAAGCTGATTCCAGAATCACTTCTTCCTGTAAAGAAGCAATTGCCAATGCTGCCTCCAAATCCTTGGGCCGTTGAAGAAGTACTGCATTTCTGATTTCTCGATGTAGTCCCTCAGTAAAACGATGTGTTAGATATCTCATATTCAAATCTGGATCATAAGCTAGCAATTGATTCATTATCTCATCAAACTTTTCATAATATTCCCACACCGAGCCTACTTGTTTGATGTTATCCATTTGTCTAATGAGCGTCTCATGAAGATCTCTATCAAACTTATTTGACACAGCAATACAAATGTGCTCCCAATTCGGATACCTAACATGAGCCTTAGAGGAACGTAACCAAGATGAGGCCCTCCTAGAAAAGTAAATGGTGGCTATCCTAACCCAAAGTCCAGGAAAAGTATTATTCACATCAAAGTAATGCTCACACCTCATCTTCCAATCCACTGGATCTGTACCATCAAACTTAGGGAAATCTAGCTTTGGAACTCTATGGTTGTACTGACGCCCAAATTGATCCCCATCATATTCCCCATTTCCAAACTCAGATTGATCAAAATTTTTCATCAATGTAGAGGGAAATTCGTACGTACCCTTGACCGGAGTTGGGCCTAGGGTTGTTGCCATCCCTAGTACCCTTCCCCGGTGTTCATGAGATTGCAGACGGCTATTCGCCCATTTGCTTCCGCCTTCCGCCGTAGCAACTTGAGAAGAAGATGGTGGCATAGGCAGCAACGGCGCTTTCCTTTCCTCGTCCGTCAACGGAACTCGAGGGGAAAGCGTCGTTGGAGAAGCTTGCTTCGACTTGCCGACCAGATCCAGTTGCACACGGAGTTCGCCGACTTCCTCCTGCAATTCCTGCACGGCTGCCTCCACTTATGGCCTCCAATTGTTCGTGCCTTGATCCAGCTTGACGACGGCCGCTTGAGTCTCACCTTGCGCTCGATTCAGCAACACCAGGGACTCTTGAATCTCCATCAGAAGCTTGCCGAAGTCCACGTTCTGCTTCTCCATAGCTTCAACTTGAAGTTGCAGACGGGAGGTGTACCGTGGTTTCTCCAGGATCGAAGCGGCTCTGATACCAAAATGTCACGATCCTAGTTTCTCTGCAGCAGAAAACACTTGAAAGAAGGAAGAAATTGGATTGGAAGCAGGAAGAAGGGAAAGAACAAAGCTAGAGATGAAGAACAGATGAAGAACAGGGGAGAGTTGGAATTAGATTTGAGTTTGTTTGTAATACAATCTTCGAATCCCCAACTCGCTACCCTGTCGGCTTATATAGCAATTCACTATTCAGCCTCTCTCTCTCTCTCTCTCTCTCTGACAGTGGCCCAGCCTATGACTACTGGGTCCACTCACTCTCCGGGAATCGCGTGTTCTGTCGTCTTGTGCGCCTGGACTGACTTCCCAGCTGAGCCTCTGTTGCTTGTCTTGCAGTGTCGTCAAGTGAGGTCGCCACCGTGACACAAAGCCCCTCCCGGAGGCGAAGCCCCTCCCGTCCTCTCCCATCCCCTCACGGCGATGACTGCCTGGCGGCCGGCGGCGGGAGTGGAGGCACCGACGGCGGGGGTGGGGGCGCCGGCGGAGACCGAGGCGGCTGGGAGGAGGAGTCGAGGCTAGGGGTCAGCTATGAGGCGGCTGGGAGAGTGGGAACCTGGGACTGGGAGTGGGAGGAGAGGCGGCTGGGAGCCTGGGAGTGGGAGTGGGAGGAGGGAGAGAAACCCTAAAGATTTTAGATTGTGGCTTTTATACTAAGTTGACTGAGGGCCCACATGTCAGTTGGTTTTGCGGGTAAACTGGCGAAGCGGGCATGGGTATTGACTACCCATGCCCGTGCCCGTGTGCCCGTTGGGTACAGGTTTTGACCAAAAAAACCCATGGCTGGGAGAGAAACCCTAAAGATTTTAGATCGTGGCTTTTACACTAAGTTGACCGAGGGCTCAGTTGGTTTCGCAGGTAAACGGACGAAGCGGGCATGGGTAGTGACTACCCATGCCCGTGCCCGTGTGCCCGTTGGGTACAAGTTTTGACAAAAAAAACCCATGGGTACTAAATGGAGAACAAACCCAACTCTATTAGGGTTTTTACCCGCGGGTAAACGGGCAAATGGGCAAAACTGCCATCCCTAAGGGAGAGAACCCTAAAGATTTTAGATCGTGGCTTTTATACTAAGTTGACTGAGGGCCCACATGTCAGTTGGTTTCGCGGGTAAACGGGCGAAGAGGGCATGGGTAGTGACTACCCATGCCCGTGCCCGTGTGCCCGTTGGGTACAGGTTTTGACCAAAAAAAACCATGGGTACTAAATGGAGAACAAACCCAACTCTATTAAGGTTTTTACCCGTGGGTAAACAGGCAAATGGGCAAAACTGCCATCCCTACTACTAGGCTCAGTTCGTTTGTCCAAGTTCCCAACCCCTTCTCCTCGTTTTTCGCGCGCACGCTTTTCAAACTGCTAAACGATGCGTCTTTTTGCAAAAAAATTATATACGAAAGTTGCTTAAAAAATTATATTGATTCATTTTTAAAAAAAAAAATTGCTAAAACTTAATTAATCACGTGTTAAACGCTGCTTCGTTTTGCATACTGGGGTATGAGGGTTCAACACAGCCTTAGTATAGTTATTGTGTACAAGAAAAATCTTCACAAGATATTTGCGTGGTACTTTGCTTGGTATAAATCTTAAACAGGACGTACTAATACTTTACTGTCTCGTACAATTAATTCTGCTGTAAAATACACACAAAAAAAAGTTATGATATCGTGATCACCTAAGCGACGACGGCACCTACAGAGTCATCAAGGCAGTGAGCCAGTGAAGGCTATGGCTATGAAGATGACAACGAGACTGACTATATGATAATATGAGAGGCCATGTTGAATTATCGATGCAAAAATATTGATTAGTCTCCGATTGTAAATTTTGATGCTGCCAGGAATGTTTCAAAGGCATGGCTGTAAATTTCTTGGGTCAAAGATCACTTTTATTTTTTACGTTTTACTACCATTTAGCATGCATGCAGCCATGCAAAGCAATGCAAAATGCCCAACGAATGGGTTGGAACTTGGAAGAACGGGCTGGCTGTATGATACAGTATATACGTCAGCAGCTGCGGGCATGGTTAATTAGGGCAACAGATGCAACAAAAGGATAAAATGCGAATCATCTGAAACATGGCTCAGGTTTAACCTCCAGAATGTTCTCGCTGATTAAAAGTCTGGGCGAATTAACCAGCTGACACGTACACGTACGTTTCTGATTATATTATCAGCTGGTTTATTATACTAATCTCGATCGGATCATGCAGCATAAATGTCCAATTGTCTGGTCGCCTAATCTGCAGAGAAGGGTTGATAATTACTTACTTTGTTTTATACTCCGACTTGATATGCTTGACCATTCATCATATTAAAAAATCAATATAAATTTGCAGAAATACTACTCATGCATAAAAAGCATTTAATGATAAAACAAATCAAACCAAAATAAATAATAATTAGTACTTACTCATCGGAAATATTATTATTTTGATAAGACGAAAGGTCAAATACAATATTCATCGAAAATCACCATTTTAAAAACAGAGGAAGTATTGCGCAGTCACTTTCACTAGCTCCGGTAGCATTTAGTTGCATTTAGGTAGCCGCACGGATCAGGTGGTCGGCAAGATTAAGATGCGATTAGAACATAGTACTAGTATAGGAGTTGGCCATGTGTTCACTGTTCAGGGGTACTTAGGTCCCGTTCGAATTCAATAAAAATAAAATTTTGGAAAAGTGATATGTTTTTTAAACTGCTAAATGATGTGTTTCGTGCGAAAACTTGATATATAAAAATTGTTCTAAACTTTTCAAGCAGCATATATATGCCTGCTGCCGTTGCTAGTGAGGAGTTAGCACTGATTATTTATTTACTTTGTCACGAGTAAGCATCGTCAAATGCACTCTCTTCGTTTTAAAAAAAAATTAATCTTGGGGAAGATATAATTTCTCCTAGCATAAAAAAATCTGAGCAACTCTATATCCAGATTAATACTAGATAGATTTGTTGTGAAGAAGGAATTATATCTTCTTCTAGATTATTAGAGTAGCACGTACTCCAGTTAATTGGTCGGTGGGAAGTTTCTTTTCCCTGGATCGATAAGGGAAATTTTCAATAGCAATAGAACGTACTAATCCGTATAATTAAGTGCGAACTCGAGACATGTTTGTATGAGTATGACGTTGGAATCGATATCCCAGTGTCATATACGTACTCTCTCTGTACTATAATATAGCAATCTAATACCATATAACATTTTATAGTATAATGAATCTATACACCGAGAGTAGATGATCGGTAGGAGAGCATAGCTGGTACTGACTTAGGGAAAAGTATTACTCTCTCAGTCCCAAAATATAATAACTTTTAACTCTCAGGATTTATTCCAAAATATAACAACTTGTCCAATAACATTCTCTTCACAAACAATCATAACCCTCCCACAATTCATTTTTCTCACCCACCTCCACTACTCAACCAATCACAACCCTCCACCACTTACTTCTACCTACTTTCTTAATAACCGTGTCCAACCCAAAAACTTCTTATATTTTGGGACGGAGGGAGTATTTCTTGACCGATGATATATATATCGGATGGTTGCAAAGGGAAATTTAAGTATTTGTCACTTTTAGAATCTACAATTATCTAAATGTCCTTCTTATATTTGCACTTAATTTTTTACCCCTCTAAGGTGCTGGCTTCCTGTCACACCCTAAAAATCGCCTAAATTAATAATGCATTTTTTTAAATCATTTTTAGAAATTATTTTAAAAGCCTACAAGTTAAACTCTAATAATCTAGGGAAAATTTCAACATAAAATTGAGCTAGATAAAATTTCATTAAATACTTTGCTTGTTTATCTATTTTCTAAATTTTTCTGGGAATTATTTGAGCAAGGGAAGTATTTTTAATAAACGAAATATCATTTCACAAATTATTTTAATTGAAAAAGTTTTAAAAACCCTTCCCTAAGCCGTTGGGCCGAATTCGGCCCAACATCCTTTCCTTCGCGTGCGGCCAAACCGGCCCAAGCCGGCCCAGCCGAGCCGCCCCGCCCCCTCCTCCTCCAGCCGCCGACAGGTGGGGCCCACCTGTCGGGCCCTTCTTCAACCTCCGGCCGGCCGAACCGAGCCCAAGCCGCCGCCTCCCTCCTCCGATTCCGCCTCAACCAGTCGCCCCCGAGTCCGATTGCTTGAGGGGAAATCATCTCCTCCTTATCCTCTTCCTTTCCCCTAAGGTGTTGGGGATCAATTTTGGCCAGATAAACCAAATCAAACTCGTTTTCGAGTTTATCTCCAAACCGAACCCTAGTTTTTCCCGGCTCGATTACTCGCAGTGGGAATCCGATCTCTCCAATCCAAGGCTATAAATAGGACCCCCTAGTCGCCCTCTTTCGTTTGCCCCCTTTCCCGAGCTCTCTAGTGCTCCGTAGAGTCGCCGCCGCGTCGCCCTAGCCGCTTGCCGTCGCCGGCCGACCTCCGGTCGCGTCGCGCCACCGCTTGCGTCGTCACCGCCGCTTCCCGTCGCCGCCGTTAGGTGCGCACGGAGGTGAGGAGTCTCGGTCGCCCCTTCGCCGCCGTCGCCGGTCGCCGTAGCGCCGTCGCCGCCGCCGACCCGAGCCGCGCCGCCGCTAGAGCTCGCCGCCGGCCGCCGTTCGTCGTCGTCCGTCGTGTTCGCTAGTACCGGTGAGTTCGCGTCGTCGCCCTCTTCGTGTAGGTGGCCTTAGATCGCCCGGCCGACCTCTCTATCGCCGGCGAGGTCGTCGCTCATGTCATGCCGGCGGTGATGACGTCATCATGACGTCATAATTTTTTTTTCTTTTTAGTTTTTCTTTATTAGATGCAAATCGGTTAAACTTCGGAAATTCATAACTAAATCATCGTAACTCGGATTCGACTGGTTCAAGTTGCTAAATTTTTCTAAAATCGGGATCTACATGTTAAAAATATCCACATATACTGTTTATGCTTGTTTTTGTACTGTTTTGTTGATTTTGTTTATTTGCTTTAGTGTCCGACGTTCCCGAGGAGAGCGTTTTCGTTGAAGAAGGTTCGGAAGCGTTTGCAGGAGCTCAAGGCAAGTCACACAGATCCCAAACAACCCTTTGAGCATGTTGAACCCGTTTAAAGCTAATGTTTTATTTCAACTTATGCATTATTTTCGAATGTCATCGGGTGGTGAGCCTTTCCCAATTAATTAATGGCCGAAGATGATCTTATTTTCCTATGGGTTATAATTTGATTAGCTTGAACCTTATATATTGGATTGGTTCAGCTAAATGCTATATATATAATTGCTTAGCCATACTTAGAAAGATAAGCTTATTAATGGGATGAATCATATATACTACATTATTACTTATGGTTATATTTAATGGTAGCTCTCGATGGTTAATCGTGTTATGATAATTAATTGATAATTAAAATTTAATTAAAGGTGGGTTGTGAGCACATGGTTTTGAAGGTCGTGCTCATGGCAATTAAGGACCGGTTCACGAGCTACTGTTGTGAAACATTTACCGTGCCAACCACAAGCCAGCGTGGGCAACGGCTTTATCTTTTGTATAACATGATTCATTATGGTGTGCCAGACTGTGAAGCGGCGAGAAGTCCGTGGGGGTCGCTGGGGAGTCCATTGCCTCTGGTTTTGAGGGGGAGATTATGATCCAGGAACGGTGCACTGTGGTGAGTTGTGTTGTGCGAAGGGTATTGTCACAGTTCCTTTCCGAGGTACCGTGGTGGTGCTGAGACACATGGTGACATGTCGTGGGATTGTGCCTTGTGGGTACAGTGGTACACCTCTGATCAGAGTAAAACTATTCGAATAGCCGTGCCCGCGGTTATGGGTGGGTCTAACAATGTTTTTCGTGATTAGTCTCACACTACTCATAATTGGTGATAAAATGTGATACTTAAATTGACTCCTGGTTTGGAATGGTATATTCCTGGTTTGGAGGTTTGATTTGTACAACCGGGGTTGGTTGTTCAGATGGGGTTGGGCCTATGCAACACGGGTGTGCTGTATGGTGTTTATTTAATACTGATTAATTAATCAACTGTTTTACTATTCTCTTAAATATTTATTAAATAATGTTTATGCAAATGAGCTATATTATGCCATCCTTTGTTATCCTGTGCACTTGCATATTTGCTGTGTGGCTTATTGAGTATGTCATATGCTCATTCTTGCAATATTCATTCATCAGAGGAGGAGTACTTCAGTGAAGGTGATGATCTGGAGGACTAGGCTTGGTCCGGGTTAAGTTGCCTGTGGAGTGGAGTCGTCATAGCTGTTCCGTAGTTTGTTTTATTTTTCCGCTGCTTAGAATTTTATTCTTTAAGAGGAACTATCTACCTCTGTAATAATTTATTATATCATGAATATTAATTAGCTGTTTATTAGTACTCTATTATCAATTTGTTATTGTGTGCCTCGGCTGATTCCTGGACGAGGATTTAACACACATGTAAGCGTTTGGAATTTTGGATAGAAATTCCGGGCGTGACACTTCCTAACTATTTGCCACTTTTATCCACGTGGCATGCCAACGTGACAACTTGAGGTGAAAAAACGGTGTGGGACCCACTAGCAAAGTTCACAATTCCAACGAAAACCAGTCAAATTCTGCGAAATTTCGATGTTTCGACATGGCTCGGAATTAAGTTTCGATTGGAATTTTGAAGGTTAAATAGTAGATTTGGTCAAAATTCAGTCAAAACTTATCGAAAACCGATCGAAATTTACCGAAAACCGTGATACCGATGAGACTCGAAATTTAGTGGTCAATCGGTAATGTAAACCCTGCCCACAAGTCATACTCTCCACTTCCCTTATCTATCTCTTAGCCAGTTGACCAGGCAGCGACGGCGTGCGCAGAGGCCCAGGTGGTGCCGGAGCGGAGGTTGACGGCCGCGACGGCCCTCTCCCCGGCACGCACCCATCGACCTTCATGGCATTGATCAAGTTCCGCGATGACGACCATTGGAGCGGGGCAACGTACCAGTCGGGATGCTCATGCTGCCTTTCCGGTCCGATCTCTCTACCAGCGGCGACCCGCGCGAGCGCGTTTCGGTTCGTTGTCTCCACCATCTTCTCCTCTGGCCCACGACCCCAGCCTCCCCTTCTCCGTCTCTGTCCACGTCAATGTCGGGCCCCTCGGCTCCCCTGCCCGCGTCGCGTGCCCTTCTCCCTCACCACCGAGTCCAACCTCATCTCCGGCAACCTCCTCTTCTTCTTCTTCCTCAAGATATGGCTCGGTCTTAATTTAGTGGTAAAAAGACATATATGCCTTGCATATTTGCCTTTGTTTTGAGGGTATTGTGTTTTTGTCATATTTGTGGCGACGTATCTTGCATATGGAGATGGATCTTGCATATATATACTCAGCCTCATCGGTGGTCCGCATTTCCTAATATATCAAAACGGCTTATTAAAAAATAAAAATTAATTTATAGGTATTTTTGTATATGTATTCTTAGCGTCTTAAGCCAATATTTAAAAAACTACTTTGAAAATATCTTAAATTTAACATCAAAATTCAATTTAAAAATTCAATTTTTGTCTTTGGCTTATAGGAAAACCGATGGAACCCTCAAAATGATAACTAGAAGACAAATCTTCACACGATTGTATGTGAAGGTGAAGAGAAAAGAGGGGCGAGCGGCGGGGTCGGCGGCGAGGCAGCACAAGCGTGGGGAGGCGAGAGTTATAGCGTGCACGATGGCTGCGACGACATAGGGCGCGTTAGGCGGCGACGGCGTTGGCTGGGTGCTAGGGTGGGCGGCGATGTCTGAGCGGTGGCGATGAAGTGCCGACGCATGCAATTGCTGGGAGCCTTTGCCTGGGAGAATCGGGGAGGAGATGCGGTTTGCTAGAGGATGTCGGGGAGGGAGAAGCGCGATAGGCAGAGACGAGTGGGGAGGTCGGGGATGGGACGTTAGATCGAAAGATCCAACGGTCAAAAATCTACGAGCGGAGTCATGGGTCCAGGCGGTCTGGTGTTACGGAATTTTGTTGGATCCTAGGATTGCACGACTGCACTTTTCGATTTAATATCAATCCTCTGCAAAGCGGAACAACGTTTTGTCCATATGTCAGTTTATCGTTTCGTGGTGTAAAATTAGTATAATATTTTCGTCCAAAAATAAGTGTAGCCATGAGTACCTGTATCCAACATTTAACCGTCCATCTTATTTGAAAACTTATGAAAAAATTGAAAAAAATTGTTACACACAAAGTATTATTTATGTTTTATCATCTATTAACAATAAAAAAATTTAAATAAGACAAATGGTCAAACGTAGTATTACACTTGTCTTATGACGGAGGGAATAGATTAGTCCATCCACTTATTTTTTGCACGAGTGTTTTCTATATAAATAAAACGCTAAAAGCTTATGCTAGATCAAACGAAACATCAAGTGCTACTGCATTGAAAGCCCAAACTCCACATCTATATTCCATATTGATTGCCATGCAATTTTACAATCAAACAGAACAATCTAGGAGCAACAATTCACAGGCATAGAGAACATTGAAATCTACATGTCACAGCCCTACAGACCTTCAGTAAAATCCAGTTGCTTTCCATGCACAATGTGGCAACTGACAAGCATGTCATATCATACGGCCGATCTCCAGCTACAGTATGATGTATAGGAAAGTAGCAATGTATATAATACAACGGGCCGCTGCATTAGGAAGTGCTATATACGCCTATAATATACTCATCCGACAGAATAAGCAGAAATTCTTTAGCACTCGGACCAGTTTTCAGTATCTCCCCACCTGGGTTGAATGGCGTTTGAATGCACCTGCACGATGGAGACGAACATTTGTGAAACTCAAATAGGAAAAAAAAAAAGGATGCCATGAAATGCGCTTAACTGAAGAGAATTTACTCTATGCCATTTTAGGTCCAAAGTACAATAGATCGTGAGTGGTATTTCAACAGACTGGCTAGTAGCCTAGTAGTTGACCACAGAAGAAGGGTTAGAGAGCAAATTGTTAATTAAGTCCACACCCTCTATCATCTGATCATCTCTAATCCTATGCACATTCGCTGCAATATTGTTCATTTGCAAATAATTTAATTACCTGCAGGTGCCTTTCTTCACGGTGGCTGGAAGTTCTGTGCTTTAGCTCTCCACGGTTAGTTGTCAGCTCATCAAATATCTCAGCGTCGTCACGGCTGCCACAGCTTCCTGAATCAGATTCACCATCCTCCTGTGAGGAACCAAACTTCAGATTAACAACAGATGTGGGGCATCGGAGCATTGAAGAATGAAACACAAAATCGTCACTACAAGCAAATAATCCAAGAAGGTGAGGTAAATGTATACCAGCGTGTGATCGTGGTGGACACCTTCAAGCTCTTCATACTCAGCTGCGTCCAATTCCCGAAGGTCATTTGGCTCAAAAAACTTTGGGAGGACATGCTGCCTGATAAGAATCATAAGGAAGAATGGCAGCGGGAACAGGATCCCTGCTATTGGTATCCACGTAATGCCGAAGCATATCAAGAGGTAAACCAACTGGAACATCGTGAAGACGGTAATTGTTTTTGAAGGCACTGATTCCATGAAAGAGGCATGGGGACCCTCAAGAACCCTGCAGATGATGAAGCATAGTGTAAGCTGTTAATCACTTTTCTAACAAAAAAAATGGATTATCTTATGATTAATCCAAAGGAGGCACATAGGCTGCACCGCAAGTAGTCAAGCATGCAATTTCATTGTTCAAATGGGGTAAACAGATGCAGATAGAGATATTACTTGTAGCGTCGGCTTGATGGGATGAATATAAGTCTTATCCTTTCCCAAAACTGGTTGCCAGGTAGACTGTCAATAGCCATATAAGCAAAGTAACCCCAGAGGACTGATGTCGGTATCATCTTGATGACTGGCATAGCTCCAACACAAGCACCAACTAATAAGGATTGCAGTAAGTTACTTAGTCTCTGCTCATTCACTCGAACAGGCAAATGTGCTTCAATATGTTTTATAGGGTCAAATTCTTCAGCCAATGTCCCTTCTTTATCACCTTCTTGCAGCATAGCATCCTTCAAGCTCTTTAACTCCTTGTCAACAGAATCAGTCTGCAGGACAATTTTTGACCTATAAGTTGATTTACTTGAACATTTTCCATACAAGACTAACAGTGGCATCAACATTTCGAATAGTTAGTGAAAGAAAAGCAAAAGTATGAACCCTTAATCGTTAGGTGAAAAGTAAGGGGTCCAGGCAATTACATGAGCAGGACTAAGTTTCTTGACAACTAGTAATTTTGACAGGAACCAGCATTCACAATAGAAGTAAAATGCAGCAGATAAATTAAAGAGGAAATTATATGGTAACATACTTCAGTAATGAAGAGTAAATACCTACATTTTTTTCGCAGTCCATCTCGATGAAAACCCCTTGAATCTTGCCATAGATTTCCAAACTGCTAGCACGATTCATCAGGCCTTCGTTTGCAGTTTGAACCATCTTTTTGCGTAGTAGCTAAGCAAACAAAGGAACAAGACGGATGAGCTGATGAGCAAATATGGCTACCGTAGCAAACAAAACACTTCGGTCTAAAGTTCACCAACCTGCCCCTTAAGGACTGCAAGGCTTCTTGTATGCATTGGAGACTGAGGAAGTACTCCATTAGATGGAGGGATGCCGATCAAACCACAAAGCAGGACCTGTATCATTTATATACTACTATGAGAAAAGGAGCATATGCCACAATTTTGGACTGATAATGAAGTCAGAACACAGGATAGATGCAGGGTGTACATTAGACCAGAAAGCAGAATCTGTATCCTATCTGCCATTGCCTTGTAGATTGCAGTAGTGCCATAATCACGCAAAAAAAAATCAGATATTATGGATGTTGGAATTTAATTTTCTAAGAAATGCAGGTGTATTTTCAATCATACCCATTCAATTGGTGTAACAAATACAAACTCTACTTTAAAATATATAAGAACATTTCTTATTCAAAAGACTATACTAAGAGATTTTGGCTACTTTGAGGCTATAAGAGATAGATAAATGAATTGTTTACTTCGGGACCAAAAGATGTTAGGGTCCTTGTTAGCCGTGAAAAAAAAAAACTTAAGAAGGGTCGCCATAAGCAGATAAATTGTATCATAGAAACATGCCACACACCATGAATCCGAGGACCAAAATGTCATAATGGTAGGCAGAGGGTTTCTTCAAGTTAAACTCTTTTTGTTGCGCCAATTGTGAAGCCACGCTATGATCAAAGAAGTAAAGTCCTGCAACCATCAAAGCCGGCAGAATGGCAGCAAATATGTATGCTGGAGGAACTGAAAACAGATCCTGAAAATAAAAAAAGAGAAGATATTATCAATGATGCCATGCAAAATAAGCTGTGCGAAACTTCTAAAATTGAAGACCATAAATATTCACATCTCCAGTATCACAAGCAAGTTTGACTAATTACTTTTGCTACCGTCCAATGTTGCAGTGAACTCGACTCCCAGGGAAGTGGACTGAACAGCCTCCTAGGAACTCCTGAAGGAACATCCTTTGGTAACGTGTACGAGAATGCTGTCCAAACAATCACCATAAGTGGGACACCATAATCAGCAATGAAGCCTCTGAGCCACCCTGCAAGTGTCAACTCAAACACACAATGATCAGTGCACATACATGTGCTTCTCAATGGTTACAAATTATAATCATGGAGCCATTTACATACTGATGTAGCATACATAGTAGTTTTTTTTTTTTTGAAATAAAGCAAAAGCTTTGCCATGTATATATTAATAGAGAAGATAGTAGTAATTTCTTGTTTTTGTTTCTAAATGTTAAAACTTTCAAAGAGAAAAAAAAACTGTGCAGCAACTATCCACATAATATAAAGGAATAAGAATCTGTTAATATAAGTTCATTAAAAAAAAGAATCTGTCAATATAAAGGCTACAAAACACCATCTCAAGCCAAGCCGTCTACTCAAGAAGGAAAAAAGGAGCCCATATGGTCTGGCCCAAAGCTGAGAGTCTCACAACACAAGCTTGTAGCCCAGCACAACCTAAGCCTGATCTAAAGCAGGCCCAGTCCAAACTTCAACACAGCTAAAGAAATGTTTGGCATAAATCTAACGGTTGGATGGATGATTAATGGAACAGTTGTTGCTAATTTCATGACCAAGAGTTCGGTTTGCCCCCAAAATTGGATTCATGAGATAAAAATAAGATGAAAAAGTGACCAACCTTGACCATACACCCATGACCTTGCCCTTCTTGACCTTAATGCAGTGTATAACAGCCCAATTGAAAATATTACACCAAGTAGGCCGTTGGCATATAACCACTGGAATTGATATATAGGTGAACTATGGTCGACACCTCCAGGCACCTTGAATTCTTCTATAATTCCCTGCAATAAATAGGCACCGGTCTAAATATTTTCTTCCAAGATACAAAGCACTGAGCTCGCTAGAAATAGCATACTTTAATAGCTTGTTGCAGGAACAAAACAGTGATCAACATCCCGAAAAGTTCTCCTGCAACCCTTGTAAACCTGCTAATAACATTGGAAGCATTGAACATTGCCAGAAGAAACAACATGATCGCAGTCCAGATGCAGACCCTGTCAACAGTAGGCAAATCAGGAGAGCATTAACTTTTTTTCTGAAAAGCTAACGTGATAGTATTCAGTTTCAGTTGTTACCATCCAGCCCATGCTAAATACAGTCGTTCCCCCAGAGCTTGCTGGTTCTTGGCAAAGTTGTAGAGATACGTGTACATGATTATAGTTGGCTCTGCAACTCCAACTATCAACAGAGGCTGCCCTCCAAGAATTGAATGTATGATGCCACATAATGCAGTAGATGCCAGTGTTTCTACTGTGGTGAGTATACCATCTGAAATGAACCACTTTTCTTTTATTAGAAATGTGATTAAATACTAAGAACAATAACTCAAGAAATAGCACGACTGTAGCATAGACTCATAGTGGTAAGAAGATAAGCATTTACTTGTTTCTCTGCTCAGTTGCGCTCCGAAGGCGATGACTGGGAGGGCAGAGGCAAAGAAGATATACATGGTAGGTGCCAATATCCTAACAATGCATCAACATAAGCAATTCAGAAATGAAATTAACAAGAAACAAAAGCAGGGAATACACACTCAATGAATTAACTGTTTGAAACAAAAATCAACCTGAAGCCAGAGCAGAATCCAGCAACCCAGTCATGCTTGTACCAAGCTACTCGGCCTTCGATATCAGCGACGACTCCCTTAAAGGGAGTCCTTAGTAGATCCATCAGCTGTACTCAGCTCGAGACTAAACAGAAGCTGCAACAGTAATTAAAATTCAGAAACAGTGCATAAATATTACATGGATTTTCAAGACATATTTTTTTTGACTGAATTCAAGACACACATATTGGCATATAAAAACATCAGAAGCCCCATGTCGTCTACAAAATTTGCAAACTCGGGTCAAGGCGTCAAGCTACCTCAAGACGAGTCAAATCGAGAGAAACCTCGAAACAAACTTATAGCCATCAAAATATCAGAAGTGTGCTTAATTGCTTGGTGTGTTACTTATATAACATGCACGGTTTGAAGTATAAATATTTATTTTGCGTGTACTACGTACACCGCAACATAATTTTTCGAACTTTTGTATTCGGAGGAGACAAATATAGATTTCGACATACACTTTCTAAGAAGATTTTACCAAGGTGCAAACTAGTTCGACACTTGCAGCACAACTTTTTAGCGTCAGTGCCACAAACCACTTCAAAATTGTCGTCAGGTAAGGTAACCGCGGCTAGCTAGCTTACAAACATGTCCGAGTACAACCGTACGATCCAACACCTCCTCTCATGCCTCATGCGTAGTGGGGCTCGGTTTAAGCCAGAGACACGGAAAGCCAATGGCACGCAGTAAGAAAAAGCACACCGCTACACCTACTAAATTTTTACTACCAATTATCTCCCCGGTTTGATTTCGATACATGAAACTTATAAAAAATCTAGAGGCACCCATAGCATGACACGTTAGTTTAATATAAGTTAGTACGTATAGCCTTTTCAAAAAAAAAAAGAAACACAACTTACTCATCAACAAATAATAGGCGATAGAAAAATTCAGAGAACAGAAAAAAAAACTCGAGAAGCAGAGACCCAAACTGCAAACTCGCAAAATTTTCACAGACCAACTCGTAGTAGATCCATTTGCAAGCTACCCCACAAACCACATCCCGGCATCCGCATGCACGCAGCCGCCGCACTTTGCGAACAAACAAACGCAGCGTTTCTCGAAGAAATTTACCACCGAAATCGATCAAAAAAACATGGAAAAACCCAAACAAATCCCCCCCAAACCCAGCGCAAACACCGGCAGGCATGCAACGCACAGCCACCACCACCAGTCCACCACCACCACCAACGCGACCAAAACCCAAACCCAAACCTCGCAGTTCAGTTCAGTTCGAAATAGAGCGGACATAGTGCGAAACTCCAAACACCATCACTCACATCAGTCGTCGAGCAAATCGATGGCGCGCGGGGTTGCGGCGGACGCGGCGGCGGCAATGCTGGCCGCTCGACGGCGCGGGAGCGAAACCCTAGAGTTGGAGGGTGGTGGCGGAGACGCGGGTTTCTGCGCCGCCGAGGCGGGGGAGGGGGTATTTATAATCGAGGGCGAATCGAATGGACGCCGCGGAGAAGAAGAGAGGAGGAGAAGCCGCGGCGGCCAGGAGGCCCAGGAAGACGAACACGTTTACCTGGAATAAAAATAAATAGAGTAAATTTCTATAGATACTTTGTATGATCTATTATAAAACTACATATTTTAGAACTAGTTTCACAAAACTACAGATTTAATGTCTTCGTTTATCATAAAACTACAGGTACTTTGAATACTATATCACAAAACTACAGATTTAAGAACTTGTTTCACAAAACTACAGATTTAATATCTTCATTTATCACAAAACTATAGATTTAGTGTCTCTATTCTCACAAAAATATACATTTTAACAATGCTACACATTTAGTGTATTCGTTTATCACAGTACTACACATTTAGTGTCTTTATTTATCACAAAACTACAGATTTAGTTTCTCCATTCTCATAAAACTACAGGTTTTAGCATTGTTAAAATGTGTAGTTTTGTGAGAATGGAGATACGAAATCTGTAGTTTTGTGATAAATGAAGACACTAAATGTGTAGTACTGTGATAAACGAATATACTAAATCTATATTTTTGTGAAACAAATTATTAAATTTGTAGTTTTGTGATAGATTGTATAAAGTAGTAGTTTTGTGATAAACGAAGACACTAAATATATAGTTTTGTGAAACAAGCTCTTAAATATGTTGTTTTGTGATAAATTATGTAAAATACATATAGTTTTGTAAAATTTACTCAAATAAATAATAAATAAATTCCTCCATTATTTTCTAGTACTACGTCGTCGCCCTCTGACAGGTGGGCCCATTTCTGACATAAGGAGGACCACTCAAGAGATACGCGTGGGGCCCACTAGCGATGACGTGGCGGGGATGGGCCACGTCCATGCCTGTGTGCAGGTGGGGCCGGATGGTGGTGACGCGTCATCGTCCACCCCTCCACACAGGCATCCACTGTTGTAGGGCGCCGCCACGTACGCCGCGCGGCCCAAGGGACAAAAGAGTGACTAGTGGCACACCACCGCCAGCCACCGCGCATGTGGTTCTCGGTTTCTCGTCAAATTAACTGCGAGGAACAGATGCTAAGATGACAAGCTAAATTGGAAGTTTTCCAAAAACATGCAAAGCTATTTCTTTAGAAAAATATTGGAAAATAAAAATTTATTTGAACTTTTTAAATAATATTTCTATATAAAATATTTTTTTAAAAAAAAACTTATCCTAAACTAATTTAGGAAGCGTGCTTATGACAAAGCAGCTTAGCGAAGATTATGTTTAAAACACATCCTAATCAAACAACTGGTATGATAAATTATGGATGTGTTTAGTTCCATGTTAAAATTAAAAATTTGAAGAAAAAAAATTAAAAGTTTATATGTGTAGAAAAGTTTTAATGTAATAGAAAAGTTGAAAGTTTGAAGAAAAATTTAAAAAACCAGACCCAAGTCCAACCAATATCCACTTTCGGTCTTGCTATGAGCTTGACCACCACAGACAAACGGTGAATCTATGCCGAATGCGCTTACTTAGCTGCTTCCACGAAAGTTGCCACTTGATACCAATTTTTACCAACCCAGCCAAAGACCAAGAACTTTGTTTGGGGTGAAGCTAATTATTTTCCAACCAAAATTTTAGCTGCCTAAATAGTACTATCGCATTGATGTTTAGTTTGCTTTTTTTTCCTCACTAAGATAAATTTATGCTACCAAAATTTGTAGTCCCAGAAATTATCAAGATTTTGGCACCATTAAAATATCAAAAATATCAATAGGAGAAAATTTAGCTCCAAACCAAACAAGTGAAAAAAAAAAACTTTGTGCCACACTGCCACACCCCTACAGTGAGAGTGTGTGTTTAGTTCAGCATCACCTCTACGACATATTCCCTTCGTTTATAAATAATCCATCTAATACTATATATGACACATCATATTACTATAAATCTGGATAAAAACATCGGATACTTAGGTTGATTTTTCTATTTGACAAGTTCAAAGCAAGTACTTGTATTTGGAATAACCTCGAGCGGTAGCTGACTTGAACACGGAAAGCTGTGAAGATCAATTAGAAGAAGGCCCTATGTGCTTGTCGTGGCCCCATCTCCAGATGACCTGATCTTCGCTTGTTTATTCCAACCGAAATCCTTGCAACCAATCAAATGCCCAGGAAAAAAACTGGGATATTATTACCGGGACCGTCAAAACTTCCTTGAAGATAGTATTGTATCCTTAACCCAAGAACGATTGGAGTGGCCGGCACAAATTACTGTAGTGGAATTCCGGAAGCTAATGTTGACACGTTGTCAATTTGTTGATAACAAACAATAGGTGTGATTTATTTATTTTTTTTGGAAGATGTAATTTAGTTTTTAGATGTAAATGGCCGTGGATTGATGCAGAGGTCAAAAAATATCCTTCTCGTTTTTCAAAACCGGAAAGTATTTTTCTACCCATCGAGACGTCACTGAAAATAACTACTCAAATGTATTGTTGCAATCAACCAAAAAAACACCAAGAAATGCTAACTTCGGCTATAGAGACTTGACATCCCACGGTATCCACACCCTATAGAGGATCTTAGCTATAGCAACTAGCTCATCATCTTAAGACCACAACCTTTTTTTTTTCCTCTGCTATTATCTAAAATTCTAAAATTTTGTTTTTGAAGGATCACATTTTGATACTTTCTAGTAGAAGAGAACGAAGGACTTCAAGCCAAGAAAAATGAAGTGACCTCTAAAATTGAAGGGACAAGACTTGCTCCTGAATTGTACTTTGTGTTTTTTTCCTTTCTGTGGCCGGTAGTCACTTGTAATTCAAGCCTGTAATAAGGCA
Organism: Oryza meridionalis; assembly: GCA_000338895.3. Taxonomy (NCBI): domain Eukaryota; kingdom Viridiplantae; phylum Streptophyta; class Magnoliopsida; order Poales; family Poaceae; genus Oryza; species Oryza meridionalis. The sequence continues at coordinate 3,667,240 of CM002524.2, forward strand.
CAAGAGAGCAACTGCGTGCTGGCCTTTTGTGAGGTTTTCAGTTCGAATTTTGCATATTTCAGCGACAGCTAGATGGAGTTGTCAGTCACCATTCGCCAGTAACTATTGTCAGTCACCATTCGCCAGTAACGGCTCAAATTGCAAACTGTACTCTGATTAATTGTAAATCTAATGACTGATTAATTGTGTACCTTCTCTGGACTTTCTGGTCCCTTGGATGAATATTCAGTGGAAATGAAAGCTCTCCCCGCCCGGTTATCCTTTCATGAAAAAATTGTCATCGGCTAAATCAAAACCTAGCCTCTTCGATCGGATGAAACCTTAGCCAAATGTTTTGTTGGCCACAGCTTAGCTGATTAGCTGAGATCGAAAAAAAAATCTATTACCTATATCTATACTAATCAAACTTCCTGGGAGCTCCGGGTTGAAAGAATATACGAGCGTTAATTTGATGGGTCGTATTATCTTAACTTAGATCATATTCCGTGTTAATTAGATCATGCAACTGGAAACAACACTCTAATACATGTACTAATTAGGTATTTTTTTAAAGCTATAATATTAGTTAGAAAGATCTAAAGTTATTTTGATGGATCATATTATCATGACCATAAATCATATTTAGAGTTAGTGCTAAATTAGTAAACCATGCAATTGAAAATATCAAATTCTAATTTAATAATTTTTAACCTTGCAATTATTAAATATGATATCATACACATCTTGGACTCACATGTTAGTTTTTCCTATTTTAGTATTATGAATCAAAATTAATAATTAGTGAGTTGTCACTGATATGAACTCTTCTATTAATTCAAACAATTATAATTTCGAAAGTAACTAGAAAGTTAAACATAATTTAAAATTTTAATATTTATAGTATTGGTAATAATAGCACATCAACATATGGCTGTATAGGTTGGCGACTAGTATAACAATATATGAAAAGTATGTTATAATATAACCTTGACAATAAAACAAATCTTTTGGAGGTAATATTTTCTGAGTCACAAGACCGTGGGTAGATTATTCATTTACAGCTAATTTTTATCATGTTAATTAATATATCAGTCAATAATTAGATAATCAGTACGTATAGAACCCCGTAATTTTTGGAATATGTCCGCCGTTTCATGGGGTGAGTTCGCGCGTGTTACAAGCGTATGCATTCATACTGTGTTTCTAAAAAGTTTCTTTTAAAAGTTTGATAATATTTTGGCGAACGATAATAATGGACGAGACAAATCTTACAAAATCACATGAGAAACAAAATACTCTTCCGCGATACTCCTATATGACTATCTCAGTTCGGTGGAGGTATGAAAACATGAACTGTGCATCAGTTTCTTTTGTTCTTTTTAATTTTTAGGAACTGTGTACCAGTTGTTGATGCGCTATAGGTAAAATATCTGGTTGTTGTGGATACTCCTATATAGCAGTACTTTACATAGTGCGGAGTATTACGCAGACATAACAAAAGCGTACAAAGTACACCGTCTGTGACTTAAATTAGTAGAGCGAGTACAATAAAATCAAAGATCCTTTCCCTTAAGAAAAGTCGTGTGTTCTGCTTTGATCTTCAATACGGATATTTGGTCATAGATACGTGACGTGGATGTTGTTTTTTCTTTTTCTAACTATAACCTTTCAGGACCGTAGACTTATATATTTTTTTATACTCTATCAATACAAAACACCACACTATCTTGTGCGTATTGTTTAAAAAATAAAATTACGTGAGCGTGCTATACAAGTTATCACATCACCAGTGGCGTATATAGAAATTTTATATGGGTGATCCAACTTATATAAACTTTTTTAAACACCCTAAATGTAACCAAGTTAGAAATATAGATCGGTCAAATATGCATCATAATATATCAGGAAAAAAACTTTTTAAAAGTTTCTTTTCACATGTGTGTGTATATATGCGCATTGGATTAGGATTTTTTTTTTGTCCAGGGACCACTAGGATCACCCCTATATTTGCCCACACACATCACATTTGTGATTACGTGGAGAAGAGATGAGATAGAAGAAAAACGAGCTACAGATTCGTAACCAGCTACAACACATTCTGTAATAAGCTATGTGAGATCGAATGAATTAGGTCTTTGGTCGGTCGACCAAATTCCATAATAGTCCCGGTTGCAATAAAAACCGGGACTAAAGATTATCTTTAGTCCCGGTTGAAAAGGTTAGAGCTACTTTTTGATCTTTAATCTAAAGATCATTTTTAATCCCAGTTAAAAAAACGGTAGGTAATGTTAGACCCCTCTAATATCTTTAGTCCCGGTTGGTGTTACCAACCGGGAAAAAAGATCGGCATGTGCGGAAGAATCGAGGCGTACGCGTGAATCGGATCGAGATACATATCTCCTCATCTCTCCCGGTTCTATCTCCTCCTCTCCTCACACACTCTCTCTTCTTCTCCTCTCCTCCGATCCCCTTCTCATCGCCATCTTACGCGTGGAGGATCCTCTCCTTCTCCCCCCTCCCCCCTCCTCCCCGATCTGCAGGTGGCGGTGCGCAGCCGGCGGAAGGTGGAGGGCGGCGGCCTGCTCGGCGGCGGCCTGGCGGCTTGCGCGCCGGCGGCCGGCGAGACGCAGAGTTGTTTTGTTTTGTTTTTTAGAATTTGTGATCCGGATCTAAGATGTATTTGATTTGTATGTGATGTGAATATGTGATGTATTTGTGATGAATTTTGTAGAAGTTGTGATGTAATTTTTTTTAAGATTTTGTGATGTATTTGGAGATGATCGATTTGAGGATTTGGAGGTGATAATTGATTTGGGATTTTGGGATGGGGATGGAGTGAAATCAATATATTAAAAACAATAAAGAAAAGAAAAGAATAAAGGAGCAACTGGGATCAGCTTGGCTCTATCTTTAGTCCACCAACCGGGACTAAAATGCACCGGGACTAAAATGTTTTATCTTTAGTCCCGGTTGGTAGTCCCGGTTATTTTACCCGGAACTAAAGATCGCTACCTTTAGTTCCGGATTCGTAGTCAGACTAAAAGGGTTACGAACCGGGAGTAAAAACTACTTCTCCACCAGTGATTAATGATGCAGTATATATCTATAGCTAATAATGGTATGAATGGATTATTAAATTAGTTACATATGATATTTTAATTTTTATAAAGTTAGTAGTTGATTATATTATTAAACTTGCTCGTGGTATACTAAGAAAAGTAGGAGCCTTTTACAAGATATTTGCGTGGTACTTTGCTGCGATAATATTTTACTGTCCCGTGCAATTAATTCTGCTGTGAACAATTAAACAGGAAGTATATATATATGCATGAGCTAAGCGGTGACGTACGGTACATTCATCTGTCGAAGTTATAAGCACATAATGATTCTAGTACTCGCTAGGCAACGCATAAACAGATTGATCGTCATGAGAATTATCACATGCCATATGCTTGAATTATTGATGCAAAAAGATTAATCAGTCTGTCATCTGTGCAATGAGTGCAGCACATGACATTTTCTATGCTGTCGTCAGTCAAGAATCTTTCGAAGAGATACATGTAAATCTCATTAGTCAAGATCACAATGTTTTACGTTTTTCCGTTTAGCATGGAGTAGTAGATATTTGTAATGCAATACAAAATTAATGGCCAAACGAATGAGTGGCCGGCTGTATGATCTCACAATTCATGGTTTTTTTTTTCTTTTTGCCCCTCAAGAGTAGGCCTCGCTCGTAGTGCTGCGGATTAAAATCCGGAATCATTTTGAATTTTTATGGATTAGTTTTATGGTTTCTTTTTGTCAATTTTCATTACTGTCCCGCTATGCTTTTACGATTGTCGAAAAGATTGTTCTTAAAAACTAAGAATTTAGAATCATTATATACTATGAACACTATAGAAACCAGCATAACGTAAATTAATCATCTTCACCAGCCAGCTTGCATGTATAAATTCATCATGTACATCAAAATCTATTTGAGAAGTTTAAGATTCTGAAAAATAGCTGGTTGTTAGTCAGTTTTTGAGAATTAAAAAAGATGTGTTTCTTAGATTTTGACTTCTAGTTTATTTTTTGGATGTTATAGTTATAGCTTTTTAGAATCTAAACTGTTTAGAGAGCTTTTGATTATAGGAGAAGCTGAGTGGTAAGAATTACACGGAATGTAAAATAAACTCTGAATAATTAATCAACATTTATGCACCAAATCCATTGATTTCATCCACACTAGCTAGGGTTTAGATGCAAATATTCCGCGACCATATGCAGGTGGCTTCTCGCCCGTGCGTATCTGAGCTGACGCATGCATTCATGCTATTATATGACGTCAGCACGGTTAATTAGGGTGAAACAAGATGATAAAGTACGAATTATCTGGAACATGGAGGTTTAGCTGCTAGTACTATCCGTATTGCTGATTGAAAAGTTTGAGGCGTATTAAGCTAGCTGACACGTACTCATTTCTCACTTGGACCATCTTGGTTTATGCTAATCTCCCTTCTGGTCAAGCGGCACAACCAAATTAAAGGTAGCTTAATCGTAGCCACTTGGCTGTGTTTAGGTTTTCTCTACGTGGCACGCGCACGCCCATCCACCTGGATTAGCATATAATTTCTGATGTTATGGAATGTGCAATAGGAGTATCATAAAGCACCGGGATTTAAATTGTGATAGACAAATTTGTCTACCCATATAAGAGCAAATTGTTTTTATAGAAACACATTACAAACTATGAACGCGAGCACACGCATCACCCCTACGAGCACGACACCTTCGAAAGACTGTGCTGGTATATTTTGACGAGCACCTCCGAAAGACTGTGCTGGCATATTTTGAGATCGACGAAGTCACCACGGGAGAGCACCTCTGAAGACTATGCTGGTATATTTTGAGATTGATTAAGTCATCATGGGAAATGCGAACACCCGTGTCAAAACTAGAACTTAAAACCCGGGTGGGTTAGTTCCACCACAAGGAATCTAACCAGTTGAGTTACGCTCAATTCGCATACGCTCAATTCGCATATAAGAACAAATTGTGATTAGATCAACACATATAGGAGCACATGTACTCAGGTTTGTTTAAAACCCAAGATTGAAAAAAAAAGGAATAAAAAATATGTGATTTTTATTTTGATAGGAATGTAAGTATAAAAACAAAATTTGTAAAACATAAGAAAATACATGAATGATCGTGTGATAGTACTCAAGAATTATATGAGAGAGTGATTTTCAAGCTTTTGCTAAATAATTAAGTCTATAAAGATTGTCTATTTCATATGAATATGAAAGAAAATAGTAGGATTCAATGTTTGTTTGAAATGTCTTTATATTAATATTTTCTATAGAATTTGTAATACTCTAAATTTTTTATGCTTGCAAACCAAATGGCCTTAAAAGGCAGCTGCTAGGTGGATAGAATTAATCGTTTACTTTGTCATGCAAATGCAATGGGGGATAGTGGTATATAGCAGGTACTTGGTCGGTGAGATCTTTCTTGGAGTTCTCAGATCAGTACACGAAATTTTGAACGGCGGTAGAACCTACCAAAGTATATACGTCAATACTCCCAACGTCACATGAACATAATCGAAGAGAAAGTATCTAAGAAAAAGTTCCTTTTTGACCGATGGTATATCAATATGTTATCGGCAATGTATCTTTACCTACTTAGTAAGTACAACAGAAAAAAAATATTTATTGTAAAATTTTTCACAATGTCTAAACAGATATTAGGCGGAACCTATATTAACATAAAAAATTGAGTAGGCAATACCGTGGAGAGAGACGAGGGATCAACGGATAGCAGAGAGAATTTTATACTAGCTACCACTACAATCCGGTATTTGTTATTATGTACTACCTCCGTCCTAAAATATAACAACCTAGCATTGGATGGGACACATCATGTGTCACATCCTTTGTTCAGATTCATTGGATTAGTATGTATTATATCCAATTCTAGATTGCTATATTTTGATGTGGAGGGAGTATTAGTTCCACAATATTTACTGTAGAAGGATCGTGTTTATTGTCCGTTAATTAGCACATTATGGTTGCCCTAATTGATAAACCGGGCAAGTCACGTAAAAACAAAATCGCTTGTTTTAAACATGGATAAGGTATTCTAAATGCATTTTTTATTGCAAAATATTTAAAAACACGATAGAACTATAATATCCTGAAATTATATATTCTTCAAGATAGATGAGCACCTACGATTTTCATTTATCCAACTTACATTTTTTTTAAAAAAAAACTCCAACATTTAATGTTTCAAAATATCGCTTAAAACATGTGCGGAACAACACCTTTTCACAATGGGAGGATGCAATACAATAGCAGACGTTAGCAACTTTAACAGGTGGTGTGCAGATCGAGCCTAGAGCGGTTAGCGACCATGTATGGTTTATAAAACCGATTCAATGAACCAGCTTGACAACACAACCTGCTTGGCATTTTGTTCAAAAAATAAATTCAAACAAATTTTATTTTTCTGGCAAAATTTGACCGGATTGTTTTGGGAGAGGCAACGGTTTTCATAAAATTTTTCACGAATGCATAAAAAGATTGCACGTCAATATATTAGAGGAATAAAGTTTTTGTTACAAACCGCAATTGGTCAGACCGGTCTATGCTAGTGAAGGGAAAAAAACAAAGTCAAAAAACGAGGAAGAGAAAAAAGAAAAAGAAAAACTCGAACGCTACTCCAAACAACGGGAGAGGGCAGAGCCACGCTGCACTCCCAACAAGTCCCCAAAGGAAGCAACGCCCACTAACGACAATAACCGGCCCTCTGACAGGATGGACTCTAGTACCACTGAGACCGAAGAGAGCGCAGAGTCAAATACCCTGGAGTTACGTTCCTTTCATAGTTGTCACGAGACCAGGAGGACCAGGGAGTCAAAGCTGGTACGGAGGTGATCATAAAATTGCTAGCCGCTGTTTTTTTTTTCTCGGAACGTTTTGATTAACCCTGATTTGGATTGATCGACTTGAGAGGTCGATGAGCAGGGCATATGCCTTGCATATTTGCATGGTTGAGCATAGCTATCGGCCTAAAGCTAGGCAGAGACAAGTCGATCACCGACGGAGCGGTGGAGAGCGCGCAGCATATCCTGCGGGCTGCGGCGGAGACGCCCCCGTCCGCATATATTTGCCCCCAAAAAAAAACTGAAATGCTTCTCGACCGATCGACCACAGGTCCACAGTCCACACATCGATCGATCCATGATCATATATTCAAGTTCAACACATGCATATATGCATAGTGATCGCGTAGCTAGGATGGGTGTAAAAGCCAACGATGTACTCCCTCTGTTTCACCCTCTGTTTCAGCTATAACACGTTTTAACTTTGGTCGAAGTCAAACTGGTTTAAATTTGATTAATTTTATAGAAAAAAATAGTAATATTTTCAACCTAAGACAAATTTATTATAAAAATATATTCAATTATTGATTTGATAAAACTAATTTAGTATCTCTATTATAAATATTACTATATTTATATTTGTGTATAAACTTAGTTAAGCTTAAAACAGTTTGACTTTGACCAAAGTATAACCTAAAACGGAGGGAGTAGTTAAACCCGAACGATTAACTACGATAAACGACTAACTTTTATAAGAGTCGGCAGCTATTGGTAGAGTAGACAGTAGTGACGCCTGTCAATGAGTTGGCTCCGTCACTTGAAATCGAGCCGGCTCATTCTTTTATTGTAGTGTGGTCGAAATTAATACTATTACATTTTTATTTAAAGGCAAATTTTAGTAACGAGCTAGCGAGTCCAAATGAAGCGAACACAACTTTCAAGCAAACTTTTATCATTTTAGTTTTATATAAAAAAAAACATATCACTTGACAAAATTTTGACTTGTGCACCAATCTCACTAACTGGGCCGATCGACAGAGAGGCTATCTCATCCTCTTTGCACGGCCCAATCTCACTAACTGGGCCGCTCCACGCATACACTTTCAAGCCCAAAACCCTCCCTCCGTTGATGGGCCGGGCCTCCCTCTCCTGCCGCTTCGTCCTCGCGACCTCGCGACCTCCGTCAGGTCGGCGTGCGACGACCCGCCTTCCTCCACCGCCGCCCTCGCCGTCGCGGCGAGCTCCCTGGCGCGCGCCCTCCTCGCCGCGCCGTCCGCGCCGCCGTCCATCAGCTCGGCCACCGCCTTCTCCACGCCGGCGCCGGTGACCTGCACGCCCTCGGCCTCGGCGGGGAGGTACATGGGCGGCGCCGTGACGCCCGACCTGACGCCGACGCCGAGCACGTCGACGAGCAGCCGCTCGCTGCTGAACTGGTCGAGGATGGTCGGCCATGTCAGCACCAGCACGCCGTGGGCGATGGCCTCCAGCGCCGCGTTCCACCCGCAGTGGGTCAGGAACCCGCCGGTGGCCGGGTGCGAGAGAATGCTCACCTGCGGCGCCCACCCGCGCACCAGGACGCCCCTGTCCTTGACGCGCTCCTCGTATCCCTCGCCGTCGAGCCACTCCCTCACGGCGGCGTCGGCGGCCTTGGCCTCCTTGATGGCCCAGACGAACGGCCGCCCTGACGCCTCGATGCCGCGGGCGAGCTCGATGACCTGCTTCGCTGCCAGGTGCGAGATGCTGCCGAAGCTGATGTACAGCACGGACGCCGGCGGCCGGACGTCCAGCCAGGAGAGGATACGCCCGGCGTCGACGTCGGCGCGGTTGCGCCGGCTGGCCCTCGCGTCGGCGTCCGTGCCGGCGGCGGCGCACGTCGGCCCGATGGCCCACGCCCTCCAGCCGAGCGCCGCCGCGTAGCCGTCGACGAAGGCGCCCTCGATGTCGCGGAACGTGTTGATGACGAAGCCATCGGCGGTGCGCTCGGCCTCGACCGCGTCGCGCTCCTCCTTCTCCAGGCCAGGCCACTGAAAGAAGCGGCGGAACGTGGCCATGTCGACGACGGCGCGCACCGGGAAGTCCGGCACCTCGAACGGCTCCAGCTCGCCGTCACCGGCGGCGAGCGCGAGGCGGCCGTACACGCCGTGCTTGCTCAGGTTGTGGGTGGCGAGGAGGAAGTACGCCGACGGGCAGTGCATGACGACGCGAGCGATGCCGAGGCGGTCGCAGACGGGCGCCGTCCACGGGTTGCAGTAGTCGGCGACGAGGCAGTCCGGGCGGCGAGGCAGCGCCCGGACGAGCCGCTCGAGCGGCGCCGCCATGGCCCAGATGGCCCTCTGCAGGGACGGGTACATGTCGCCGTCGACGTCCGCCAGCTGGTCCATGTTCTCCAGCCCCTCCGGCACGCCGAACTCCGGGCCGGGGAAGGCGACCTCGGCGAGGTCGACGGCGAGGCCATCCCGGCGGGCGGCCTCCACGGCGGCCCCGTTGCGCGCGGCGTTGACGGGCGTGGTGACGACGGTGGCGCGCACGCCGCGGGAGGCGAGGAGGCACGCCACCTCCACCATGGGGATGATGTGGCCCTGCGCTATCAGCGGCACCACCAGGAAGTGGAGCTCCTCCGCCATGGCAACGCCGCCGGCGCAGTGATGAGAGTGAAGAAGAGGAAGCAGCAACTTGCAGTGTGTGTGTGTATACAAGTCGACGCGACGAGGACGACGCCTGTGTCGAGGCGCCGCGCGCCACGGCGGCAGAAGCCTCCTGGAAAAGTCGGGAGGGGAGGGTGATGACGTATGCGCCTAGCGAAGCTTCGTCGTCGCCCGCCTCGTCTGAGTTTTCACAGCTGCCTCTGTCACGTGGACTCGTGGCTCCCAAGTCCAATTTCAACAAAGTTTTTTTTAAAAAAAAATGCAACAAACAAGAAGGTGATTAATTAAGTTTTAATTATTATAAATTTAAACAATGGATTTCTTTGATATTTTAGAGCAGCTTTTATACAGAAAGTTTTCTCACGAAATATACTGTTTAGTTGTTTGAAAAATGTGTTAACAAAAACAAGGTGTGTTTAGTTCATGCTAAAATTGAAAGTTTGATTGAAATTGGAACGATGTAATGGAAAAGTTGAAAGTTTATGTGTAGGAAGGTTTTGATGTGTTAGAAAAGTTGAAAGCTTGAAGAAAAAGTTGGAAACTAAACCAGACCAAAGATAACATTCTGCATACTGGCCTGAAGGCGTACGAATTAAACACAAACATATTGGGTTTAAATGGTAGCACTTCAAATCACATGAAAGCAAGGTTACCTTTATCGATGGGTTTATTGCACCCCGGTGGTAAAGCACAGTTGCCATGCGGCAATCGCAGTAACCACAACAAACCATAGAAGCCATACAAAATTTATCAAAATTTCAAACTATTTTTTGAATCTATTTAATTTTAATTTTGGTACCCTAGCAATAAGCACAGTTACCGTCAGTTTTATAAATCCTGCTTGGAAGTATTTTCAAGCTGTTCAATGAGAGAGACAATAGAGGAATATCTCATACTCCTACCTTCTTTTGGAATTTCCTCTGACCAATTTCGAATGGATAGTATCCATAGTTCTTCTAGAACTTCCATTACTACACACTACACTCCCATTCACGAGGTCAGGAGTCCATAGATGACGAGTGAACATGCGTCACTCCAAGTTGAAAGTTTATTTTGCTATTTTCTTCTCCGGCATGATCGCTCCATCCGGCAAGTTGATACAAGCAAACCGGCCCTCCGATTGTTTAATCGTCCACAAGTCACTCTCCTTTGATCCGAAGCTCACTGACTCAAACGCCATAAAACAACTTCGCCATAATTCACTAGCAACAAACCACAGCCATGGACGACTGTACCGCCGGCGGCTCCACCACGACGGCGGCGGCACACTTCGTGCTGGTCCCGATGATGGCGCAGGGCCACGCCATCCCCGTGACCGACATGGCGCGCCTGCTGGCCGAGCACGGCGCGGCGCAGGTCAGCCTCGTCGTCACGCCGGTGAACGCCGCCAGGATGGCCGGGTTCGCCGCCGGCGTGGAGGAGACCGGCCTGCCGGTGCAGCTGGTGGAGCTCCCCTTCCCGGCCGCCGAGTTCGGCCTGCCGGACGGCTGCGAGAACGTCGACATGCTCCCGTCCAAAGACCTCTTCAGCAACTTCCTCTTGGCCTGCGGCGCGCTCCGGGAGCCGTTCGCGGCGAGGCTCCGGCAGCAACGGCCGCCGGCGAGCTGCATAATCTCCGACATGATACACTCGTGGGCCGGTGACATCGCCAGCGAGCTCGGCGTCCCATGGCTCACGTTCAATGGCTCCTGCACCTTCGCCTCCTTTGCTAGGTAAAAATGGTAACAAAAGTCACTGGCATATTTCTCTACATATGAACAGAAAACTCAATTCATCCCCAAAGAGATATCCCTCATTTTTACATGTCACTTAAAAAGTCATCAAAATATTTTTTAAAAAATATAGTAGGATAGATCAATATGTGATATGTTACTTTACAAACATGCAAATTCAAATTCAAATTCAACTTATACAAGTGAAAATAAAAATAAAAAATTTAACTATGAATAGAACACGTAATTTACTGTCAAATTTGTTATTTTTGTTTCAAATTGTATAAGTTGAATTTTAACTCGCATGTTTGCGAAAAGATATATTTATATATTGATCTATCTTGATAATTTTTTTGATTACTTTTTAAACGACATGTAAAAAACGAGGGAATATCCCCTCGAGGGACAAAAATCCACTTCCCATATGAACAGAGAATACTTACTCCCTCCGTCGTGTTTAGATTTATAGCTAAAAATATTTATATTTTGAGATGGAGATAGTAGAAGAAGGAGATACTTATCAGGTATGTGATCTAAGAACTCACAGTTTGGATGTGATCTAAGAACTTGGTCCAACTATCTTGCAGGGACATCATTTATCGCAACAATCTATTGGAGAACCTCACCGACGATGAGATCGTCAAAGTCTCAGGGTTCCCTACGCCGCTAGAGTTGCCAAAAGCTAGATGCCCTGGAACACTGTGCGTTCCAGGTCTGAAGCAAATAAGTGACAAGATTTACGAGGCTGAGACGCGAAGCGATGGCAGGATCATGAATAGCTTCCAGGAGATGGAATCTCTGTACATCGAGTCGTTTGAGCGAACCACAGGTAAGAAGATCTGGACGATCGGCCCAATGTGCCTTTGTCACAGAGACAGCAACGCCATGGCTGCTAGAGGAAACAAGGCGTCAATGGATGATGCGAAGTGCTTGCAATGGCTTGATTCAAAAAAGCCTGGTTCTGTGATCTTTGTCAGCTTTGGCAGCCTCTCCAGCACCGAGCCTCAGCAGCTCGTTGAGCTGGGGCTGGGACTTGAAGCTTCCAAGAAACCATTCATCTGGGTGATCAAAGCAGGAAAGAAGTTTCCAGAAGTCGAGGAATGGCTTGCAGATGGGTTCGAGGAACGCGTCAAAGACAGAGGCATGATCATAAGGGGCTGGGCGCCACAGATGATGATCCTGTGGCACCAGGCCATTGGAGGGTTCATGACGCACTGCGGGTGGAACTCGACGATAGAGGGCATCTCCGCGGGTGTGCCGATGATCACATGGCCACACTGTTCAGAGCAGTTTGTGAATGAGAAATTGGTGGTGGATCACCTGAAAATTGGGGTGGAGGTTGGAGTGAAAGGAGTGACACAGTGGGGAACTGAACAAAAAGAGGTTAAGGTGACAAGGACTGCTGTGGAGACAGCGGTATCCATGTTGATGGATGAAGGGGAAGTTGCACAGGAGATTAGGATGAGAGCAAAAGATTTTGGCATGAAGGCAAGAAGGGCTTTGGAAGAGGGAGGTTCTTCCTATAACAACATAAAGCTATTGATTCAAGAAATGGGAAACAAGAAATGTGCATCTGGTTGATACATATGGGAATAAGTTTTATTTTTTCCTAATTGTAAAACTGTAAGCATGAACTGGAGGATTTATATATTTGTAAGGATGGGAGCACAGGAATACATATTGTCTTACCCTGATTTTCATCCCTCAAACTATAAAGAATTGTACTCTCCCTCTGATTCCAAATATACTTGTCAATTTGTATAATAATTAATAAAAACAACTCTAATGAATTTGTTTCCCTTCATCTACAGTATACTATATCAAGAAATATTAATGATTTATTTTTAAGAGGGATAGCATTTATTTAGCAACCGCAAACATGGAACAATAGTAAAAAAATGCTAAGAAGCTCCGAAACGACATATATTTGGGAAAGAATTGAGAAGACTCAGAATGACTTACATTTGGAGCGTAACAGTCCCACCAGCTTCTGCAGTGGAGGAGGTTCCCAGGACCCCTTGTGGATAAGCAATTCGGATCCTCTGCATTAGAGGTACTAATGCAGAGGATGAACAGTGCCACGCATTAGAATCACTGCGGACCGTCGGATCAACAGTGAAAGGATCAGATTGTGCGCTACAGTAAATTCGGGACAGTACCAAATAGTGTGCTACAGTGTTTTGAATCCTATGGCTACACTAAATCGACACTGTTCATGGCATTAACTCACTGTTCCCCTCACATGAACAGTGCTCCTCTGCATTACTGCAGACGATCCGGATCCGTGGATGAGAAGAGTATTCTACAAATGATCAGTATACAGAGTGATTATACCTCGTCTTACATCACTTTCGTAATTGCTGCTTCGATTTCTCTGAATATATGAATGCAAATTTAGTGGTCAAACTCAGGCAGACTTATAAAGATCACAAAAGGAATTTTCTTGTACCAGATAATGCAGAGGCCAGGGAGTATCTTTCGATTTTAAGTACGTACTGTATTGATAGCAACTGTGGACTCTGTGGTTGCACAAAGAATGGAAGAAGCTTCATGCACAAGGGATCTAGCCACGAGTCCATGACTAGCATGCGTCACTGAAACTGAAGTTGCCAAAGTCTAGCAATACTGTAATCTTTTTCAGCACGAGCTCGAACTGGCCGAGTTGATAGGAGTACAAACTGTTGGCGCTGCAATACTTTCAACCCGTCACTTTCCTCTGATCCGAAGTGGCAGGCACCACATATGCACACCTCGGTTGCTGTCAAGCTTCTCATCAACTCGAGCAGGCAAGCAGCACACGACTTCTTGGTTAATGCATACCTCCAAGGCTCCAACTGTTCTTGTCACACTCTCACTGTCCACGCTTGTCTTGGCCGCTTGACTAGATACAACCACACAGCCATGTCTTTTGCCAGCCACGCCGGCGCCGGCGCCGGCGACCAGCAGCACAGGTGCTGCTCCAGGACGGTGCACTTCGTGCTGGTCCCGATGATGGCGCAGGGGCACACCATCCCCATGACCGACATGGCCCGCCTGCTGGCCGAGCACGGCGCTCAGATCAGCCTCGTCACCACTCCGGTCAACGCCGGCAGGATGGCGGGGTTCGTCGCCGCCGTGGAGGAGGCTTGCCTGCCGGTGCAGCTGCTGGAGCTCCCCTTCCCTGCTGCTGATTTCGGCCTGCCAGACGGGTGCGAGAACATTGACATGCTCCAGTCCAAAGATGACATGAGGAAATTCCTTGAGGCCTGTGGCGCGCTCCGGGAGCCGCTCATGGCGAGGCTCCGGCAGCACGGCCTGCCGCCGAGCTGCATCGTATCCGACATGATGCACTGGTGGACCAGTGACATCGCCAGGGAGCTCGGTATCCCCAGGCTTACCTTTAGTGGCTTCTGTACCTTTGCCTCCCTCGCCAGGTAAAAATCACAGGCCACTGGCATATTTATCTCTACAAGAACAGCAAATAGTTAGAATTGATCAATAAACGAGGCAAGACATGAGAATGATATTGGTTAAGGATTTTTAATCAAAACCACACATTAAGCCTTTTATCTAAAAAATACTTCAGGTCAGGTTGGCAATTGGTTGGCAGCACTACTAACTCATTTCAGAAAATAGAAAAACTTTTCATGGTATCTTAAGAACTGCCGGTTGGATGTGTTTTAACAGCTAAGACTGCTATCTTGAAGGGACATTGTTTACCGTAACAATCTATTGCGGGACCTCACTGATGAGGAGGAGGTCGTTAAGCTCTCAGGGTTCCCTACGCCGCTAGAGTTGCCAAAAGCTAGATTGCCTGGAAGTTTGTGCGTTCCAGGTCTGGAGGAAATCCGTGAGAAGATCTATGATGAGGAGATGCGAAGCGGCGGCAAGGTCATGAACAGCTTCGACGAGCTGGAGACTTTGTACATCGAGTCCTATAAGCAGGTGACAGATAAGGTCTGGACGATCGGCCCAATGTGCCTGTGTCACAGAGACAGAAACACAATGGCTGCTAGAGGAAACAAGGCGTCATTGGATGAAGTACAATGTTTGCAATGGCTCGATACAAAGAAGCCAGGTTCCGTGATCTTTGTCAGTTTTGGCACCCTTGTCAGCACCGCGCCTCAGCAGCTTGTTGAGCTGGGACTGGGGCTTGAAGCTTCCAACAAACCGTTCATATGGGTGATCAAAGCAGGAAATAAGTTTCCAGTAGTCCAAAAATGGCTTGCAGATGGATTCGAGGAACGTGTCATAGACAGAGGGATGATCATAAGAGGTTGGGCACCACAGATGATGATCCTGTGGCACCAGGCCATTGGAGGGTTCATGACACATTGTGGGTGGAACTCGACAATAGAGGGCATCTGCGCGGGTGTGCCTATGATCACATGGCCATACTTTGCAGAGCAGTTCTTGAATGAAAAACTGGTAGTGGATCACCTGAAAATTGGGATGGAGGTTGGAGTGAAAGGAGTGACACAGTGGGGAAGTGAACAAAAAGAGGCTCAGGTGACAAGGAATTCTGTGGAGACAGCAGTGTCCACATTGATGAATGAGGGGGAGGCTGCACAGGGGATGAGAATGAGAGCAAAAGATTTTGGCATAAAGGCAAGGAGGGCTTTGGAAGAGGGAGGTTCTTCATATAACAACATAAGGTTATTGATTCAAGAAATGGGAAACAAGCAAAATGCATCTGGTTGATACATATATATGGGAATAAGCTTTTTTTTATTAAAATTCTAGATCTGAAAGAATGAATTGGAGGATACTATCGTACCTATATACTTGTAAGGATGGGAGGAGTCCATATTTGGCCCTTTAACTATGGTCTTGCCTGGATTTTCATCCCTAAGAATTGTGCTCCCTTCAATTCCAAATACAAGCCGTGTAAAGACTTGTGCATAAATATGATTTATTTATTAGAAGGATAACATTTATTTAGTATGGAAAATCTGGAAGAATAGTAAAAACTTCTGTATTCTAAAATGACTTGATGTTGAGAAAGAATCGTGAAGCATAAAATGACTTACATTTGCAGCCTGGCAGTCCACCAGCTCCTGTAGTGGAGGAGATTTCCAGGATCCCTGCAGATGCAAAGAGGGAGTATTTTACAAATGATCAGTATTATTGTATGAGGCTCGTTTGTGGCACGATTGTTTACAGTCTGGATTATTAAACTATATCACTTTCTGTTTCTGACACTCTTGCCCAAGTTTCCTAGTTACTTCTGAATATATGAAGATAAAAATTAGGAATAGTGGTCAAGTTATGCCGTAGACTGAAAGAAAAAAAAATACTGAATAGTGAGACTGCAGAGGGCAGGGAGTATGTATAGCAACCGTGGTTAACCTGACCAACCGCGTTGTCCGGACGGCTCAAAGAATGGAATAAACTCGAGGACTTTGGGCTTTGGCTATGAGTCCATGACTATAACATGCATCACCAAAGTTGCCAAAGTTCAGCGATGCTGTTATCCTTTTCAGCATGAGCTCAAACTGGCCGATTTGATAGGAGGACAAGCTGCTCTGCAATTATTTAATTCTTTTTTTGAAAGAAGCTGCAATTATTTGATTAATCGGCAACATGCCACTTTCCTCCGAGATCCGAAGCGTCAGGCACTACGTAGCACCTCAGACTGCTTGCAGTCATCAACTCAAACAGCATACGACTTCTCCAGAGTTATTGCATACCTCCAACTGTTCTTGTCACGCTCACTGTCCTTTCTTGCCCTGGCCGCTTGACTAGATACAACCACAGCCATGTCCTCCGCCGGCCACACCGTCGACCAGCAGCGCAAATCCACGACGATGAAGGCGCACTTCGTGCTGGTCCCGATGATGGCGCAGGGACACATGATCCCCATGACCGACATGGCCCGCCTGCTGGCCGAGCATGGCGCGCAGGTCAGCCTTGTCACCACTCCGGTGAACGCCGCCAGGATGGCAGGGTTCGTCACCGCTGTGGAGGCGGCTGGCCTGGCAGTGCAGCTGCTGAAGCTCCCCTTCCCGGCCACCGAGTTTGGCTTGCCGGACGGGTGCGAAAACCTGGATATGATCCAGTCCAGAGATCTCAGCCGTAACTTCATGGAGGCCTGCGGAGCGCTCCGGGAGCCGCTCACGGCGAGGCTCCGTCAGCTATGCCCACCTCCAAGCTGCATCATATCTGACATGGTGCAGTGGTGGACCGGTGACATCGCAAGGGAGCTCGGTATCCCAAGGCTTACATTTGATGGCTTCTGTACCTTCGCCTCCCTTGCCAGGTAAAAATCATAGAAAAAGCAAGTTTTGTGAGGCAACTAGCTTTCGAATGAGTTAATCTTATGTCAATAAAGTATTCTCAATATGAAGAGCATGCACTTGAACCAGAGAAAATTTTCCGGTAGCATAAGAAGTACCAGTTAGGTGTAACTGAAGTACGATACTACCTTGCAGGTATATCATTTTCCGCGACAAGCTGTTGGACAATGTCGCAGATGAGGAGATCGTCACTTTCTCAGGGTTCCCTATGCTGCTTGAGTTGCCAAAGGCTAGATGCCCTGGAAGCATGTGTGTTCCAGGTATGGAGCAAATTCGTGATAAGATGTATGAGGAGGAGCTGCAAAGCGACGGCAATGTCATGAACAGCTTCCAGGAGCTGGAGACTCTGTACATTGAGTCCTTTGAACAGATAACAGGTAAGAAGATCTGGACAATCGGCCCAATGTGCCTCTGTGACAGAGACAGCAACACGATGGCTGCTAGAGGAAACAAGGCATCAGTGGATGAGGCAAAGTGCTTGCAATGGCTTGATTCAAAGAAGCCTGGTTCAGTGATCTTTGTCAGCTTCGGCAGCCTTGCCAGCACCGCACCTCAGCAGCTTGTTGAGCTGGGACTGGGGCTTGAAGCTTCCAAGGAGCCTTTCATCTGGGTGATCAAAGCAGGAAATAAGTTTCCAGAAGTTGAGGAATGGCTTGCAGATGGGTTCGAGGAACGCGTTAAAGACAGAGGCATGATAATAAGGGGCTGGGCACCACAGGTGATGATCCTATGGCACCAGGCCATTGGAGGGTTCATGACACACTGTGGGTGGAACTCAACAATAGAGGGCATTTGCGCGGGTGTGCCCATGATCACATGGCCACATTTCGCAGAGCAGTTTTTGAATGAGAAATTTGTGGTGAATCTGCTGAAAATTGGTCTGGAGATTGGAGTGAAAGGAGTGGCACAATGGGGAAGTGAACATAAAGAAGTTAGGGTGACAAGGAATGCTGTGGAGACAGCAGTGTCCACATTGATGAATGATGTAGAAGCTGCACAGGAGATGAGGATGAGAGCAAAAGACTTGGGTGTAAAGGCAAGGAGGGCTTTGGAAGAGGGAGGTTCTTCCTATGATAACATAAGGCTATTGATTCAAGAAATGGGAAACAAGCAAAATGCATCTGGTTGATACAGATGGGAATAAGCATTTTTTTTTAATCATGATGAGCATGAAGTGGAGGACCTATCATACTTATATCTTCATAAAGTATGGAAGATGTCCACATTTGGTTATTCAACTATGGATTTGGCCTGAATTTCATCCCTCTAACTATAAAGGATTGTGTTTTACAAATGACCAGTATGTTGTGCTGTACGATTCTATGGTTTAAAATAAACCTGGTCTAAATTACATCAGTTGCTCAGTTTCTCAGCAGAGTTGATACATTTTAGAGAAGGAGTAAAAATTAAATAAAATAGCGTTTGTGTAACACCCTAGGCCAAAATGCTCTCAAAGTCTAATCTCCAAGTAATTTGGGTGTACGACTGGTACATCTTACGAGCATAGAGGACTGGTGTAAATTTATGAAAACAATACTTTGCCAATTATATACTTCTTTAACTTTTCTGAAAATATCATATATTATCTAGCAACTGTGGCTGCTTCATAAGATCATGCATCCCTTATAAACCTCCATATGTTAAAGCAGATAAACAGAAATAAACTGTTTTTAAGTTCTTTAAAGCTTTACCAAGCAAGTCAAATGCATGTTTTGGGTTATTACAATTTCAAATAGCAGCCTAGCAAATGGAATCAAATATATGAAAGCTGCAGACTGGAGAAAATAAAGCATACCTGGTTTTTCTATGAATGAAACAGTAAGGCTCCATCAGACATCCTCCTCTGCTTAATAGCACAACGGCGCACCAGATTAGCTCCAGACCAGAAGATAAGTTTAACATTACTGCAAGAAATTCTTACATGAAAATCTCTGCAAAGCTGGAAAAGCTCCAAGTGTAAGATATCTTGGCAAGTCACATAGTGAATCATGTACATCATGTTAGTAAAAGGATTTGTTTTAAAAATAAATAAATACCATACATATCATATTTCGATTTTTAGCTCATAAGAATCTGAATGAGAAAACCTCCTTAACAGAATAGTCTAAATTAAGGAACAACTTATTGAGAAATCAGGAAAAACTTAATACTCTCTAACCAGAAAAAGGAAAACAGATTTCAGCATGACATAAAAGAGAACATGTAAGGTTACCTTCCTTTCAATAAGAACTTTGCCAGTACAACCATCAGCGACAGAGAGGTTTACACCAAGATATTATAGTGCCTTAAGGAGAACACAACATGTATAGGCTAAGCTGGATTAAGAATAGTCTCATTATTAACTTCATTCCCTGGACTAAAAATTTGCAGTCACTGCCACATTTAAACTGAAATGCTTGTTGGTCATTTGGGTTTTCACTTGCTTACAGATGTTCAGTTGTCTGTGTGATTCATATATAATGTATTAATGTGCTACCACTTACCAATAGTCTTTGCATGAACAGGATCCATGTCTAAAATGATGGAAGCGTGTCCTATCCCTCACAATGACCTCTCTTCCATACAATTTCGATATCAATTTTATTGCGTTGTGGCAGTCCAAACACATCCTCAAGTTTTTCACAATTCTTATGATAACATTAGATTCTGAAGTGAGTAAAGCAAAAGTGACTGCCAACTTCTCACTGTGCCAGTAAAGAACCTTCTGCTTTTCCTCTTCCGTGACTTCAACAAGGACCTCAGTTACATCAGGCACATATCCAGCATTCCTCAAATCAGTTAGCACATTTTCCAACTTTGAGTAGATTTCTTTACTCATAGGATGAGATCTATCAGCGGCTACAAATTCGTGAATTATGCCATTCATTTCAATCATACTGCAACCAGGTTCTTTCTTGATTCCTTTCTCCATTATTGTCTGCCTAATCCGTCGGACATCTTTCCATCTATTAGATTTTGCATACATGTTTGACAACAAGATGTACGCTGTGCTGTTATCTGGATCCAACTCAAGGAGACGCTCTGCTGCCAATTCACCTATTTCTGAATTACCATAAACCCTACAGGATGCCAGCAGGGTTCCCCAAATAGTGGAGTTGGGCTTCATGGGCATTTTGTCTATTGTATCCAATGCTTCCTTTAATTTCCCAGCTCGGCCTAAGACATCGATTAAGCATCCGTAATGCACCACAGTAGGGGAAATATTATATGCCTCCGTCATGCTGAGGAAGAACTCTCGGCCTTTGTCAACCAAGCCAGCATGAGTACAGGCAGTGAGAACACCAATGAAGGTCACCTCATCTGGAGTTTGTAAGGCCGTGAGCATTCTATAGAACATGTCAATAGCCTCCTCCCCACGGCCATTCACTGCGAGACCAAGTATAATGGCAGTCCAGGTAAACTTATCTCTGTTGTGCATATCTTTGAATACATCCAATGCGCGCTCAATGCTCCCACACTTTGAGTACATGTCTATGAGTGCATTACCGACAAAAACATCCATCTTGATCCCAAGTCTGCCCATGTAAATCCTTGCCCATTCCCCTGTCTCCAGAGCACCTAGCTGGGCACAGGCAGTGACCACACTGACCATGGTGAACTCATCTGCTCTCGCCTTGCAAATCTGCATGTAACGGAATGTCTCCAATGCGTCCCTGAACCTGCCAACCTGTACATAGCCATCGATCATCGCGGTCCATGCAATGGTGTCTCTTTCAGGCATATGATCAAACAGGTCCCTGGCACAATCAACCTGGCCTGACCTCACAAGCCCAGAAATTACCGACGTCCAGGACGCCATGCTCCTCACCTGCATGCCCTCGAACAGCACCCAGGCCGGGTCCATGTCGCCGCACTCGGCATACATATCAACCAGAGCGTTCTCCACCCTCTGATCAGGCCACACCCCGCTCTCGAGGACGCGCTTGTGCACCTGCATCCCCAGCAGCAGATCCTTCCCTTTCCCGCAAGCCGAGAGCACCGAGACGTAGGTGACCGCGGTGGCCATGGCGCCGGCTCTGACCATGTCCACGAAGGAGCAGCAGGACACCTCGAACCGCCCGCTCCTGTTATGGCCAGAGATGAGCGCGTTCCACATGACCGGCGCTCCCCCTCCCGTGGCGAGGCGCGCTGCCTCCAGCACCGCGCGCGCCGCGGCGCCGTCGCCCCTGGCCGCGTACATGACGATCAGGGAGCTCGCCGCGTGAGCGTTCGACTCCATCCCGAACTTAACCACGTGCGCGTGGATGGCACCGCCAACTGCCGCCGCCGCCGCCCCCGCGCCCCGCGCCGCCGCCACCGCCTTGAGCAAGGACGGGAACGTGTACGCGTCGGGCCTGACCCCGCCAGCCAGCATGCGGACGTATCCCGCAACAGCGTCCTCCGCGCCATGGCCGGACACGGACGAACTCGCAGTCGCAGCACGCCCCCGCCGGTGGGGAATTCCGTCGAGCAGGCCGCGGGCACGTGACAGGGCGCGGACCATCCGCCTCACCTCCCCTCCTCAGGGCTCCCCCACGCGGTCCCCGCCATCCTATTGACGGAATAACCGCCGGTGGTTACCGCGCCGCCTCCCCCCGACGGCCGGCGATCCCCACGGAATCCCGCGGAAGACGAAATTTCCGCGGCGAGACGGCGGGCCGGCGGCGAGTGCTTCGCCTTCGCTTAGTTTTTTTTTTCTGAGCGGAATCGCAAGCCAAGGCACGGTAAAGCATCAGGTGAAATAATGAAAAATAATTTTATTATTATACGGTTATTATTCAATTGTACTAGTATACGACGGGTATACGTACATGTACAGATGTACAGGTATAATGAAGGCTTTTTGTTGTATCTAGCAACGTCGATGTCACCGTACGTATGTACGCACATGTATTATTGTACGTATACGCACGAATAGGACCCGGAGGTGCAGAGAGAATTTTGTTTTTTCAGATAACTATAAAAAAAATGTTCGTGTGTTGCAACGGGTGAAAGCTATTTTAATTTTATTATTGGTATATGGTTTAGTTAAGATGAAAATCACTGTGAGAATTTGCTTGGTTATTTTTTTCTAGAAAATTATGAGCTGTAATTAGTAGTCTGATCATCTCATATTAGTATGCAAGTTTTTTAAAAAAAGATTTTTTATATGTTTCCTTATGTATTTCAAAAACGAACGAACTTAGAACCCAACTCAAATACGGATTTATATTTTCAAAAGCGAACGAACTTAAAAACTGACTCATATACAAATGATGTATCAAAGTATCGATAAAAATGTCTTTAATTTTTATAATAGTAGAGAGAATTTTGTTTGTCACCTTTACGCCATGTTTGTTTGGAGTCCTCGTTAATTGCTATGGAATGCAAACAATAGATGGTACACGGATATTAATTGCATTCTGTTTTGAGTTCTCATATAAGAACAAAGGTCTTCTGTGTTTTTTTTCTCTTTGTTAATCTCTTTGCCGTTTTGCAGGCAAAGTTGGTTGTTTTCATCCCCTTTCCATCTTCGGCTAATACAGGTAGAGCTCGTGCTTATTTTCTTAGAAAACATGGTAGTATTGGTGCTTTGGTTCGTATCTTCACATCTTTATAATAAAAGTCAGTATTTGTTTCTTTGTGCTGAAAGGTTAGATTTCGGAATAGCGGAATGATTTTTTATAACTATTTGATGATACATATAAATGAATTAAATATACTACAGTAGTAAAGTTGAAAAAAATATTTTATTAAAAAATGTAGTACTCCCTCTGTTTCACAATGTAAGTCATTCTAGCATTTCTCATATTTATATTGATATTAATGAATCTAGACATATATATCTATCTAGATTCATTAACATCAATATGAATGTGGAAAATGTTAGAATGACTTACATTATGAAACGGAGGAAGTATTATTTAAGATGAAAAACGTGCTTATTCATTCTATTCATCTGAGATCGAGTGCAAAGGAAAGTGATATATATGATGATGTACTCATATTTATGTCCATGTAAAAAATGATAATAAGTAGTACTACTCAATTTAAGGAAAAAATGTGCACTTGATTACTAACATTACATTGGAGTTGAAAATTGAAATAATGATCAAGGTAACTAGGACAACTGGCGCCTAACTTTGGGCTTACTTTGGGTTCATTGCAGACATGACATGACAACAATTTTTGTAACCCCTTCACGTGAGCTATAAACTGAATTACAGTGACTAACCTAACTTAGGCTGAGTTTAGTTCCAAATTTTTTCTCCAAACTTTTAACTTTTCCATCACTTTAAAACTTTTCTACACCCACAAACTTTTAACTTTTCTGTTACATCATTCCAATTTCAACCAAATTTCTAATTTTAACGTGAACTAAACACATCCTTAGATAGGACTACCTCTCAACAAAAAGGTAGCTAGAGAAAATTTTAACAACGTTCGTGTTACATGCGCAAGCTTAACTTGCTTTGCACTGATATATCGCGCACACACGTATTACGTATATAGGCAAGCGATGTAAAATTGGTATTTGCACTGTATATGGCCGACTACCTACGCTCGTGGAGTCGTGGTCCATTCGACCATATGGGCTTTGGGCCCATAAAACCATATTTTTTGTGTATATTTTGATAGTGTATTTGTTTAGTGTCAGACGTTTTTCTGTAAATCTCATCATACTTAAAAAGTTGACTTAGAAAAACTTAAAATAAATATTATAGAAAAACCCAAAAGAAATCTTATTATATGAGAGAGATGTAGTAATGGTCAAAGTCACCTATGCTTAGTCGAAAGGTTACTTCCACTCACTTGTTTTTTTTTAATTAAACTTTTGCAAAGTCAAGGTAAATACAACATACAACACATATGCATGACACCCTGTACAACCATATATAGATGAACAGGAGTATACATACCTACGCTGCTTAGGTAGGACCTGGATTTAATCAAAGGCTAGCTAGCTGATGCCAGGTGGCACACTGCCAACTGATTTGATTGGTAGTTTCCCTGCATGGCTACATTGTACAGGAGTGTACTCCACACGCATACAATGAACAGTAGTAGTAGCTGCTAGATAGTTGCTTAGTTGTACACGAAGTATAATTAATCACAAATTATCATATATATATATATATATATATATGTATATATATATGTATATATATGTGTATATATATATATATGTATATATATATATGTATATATATGTATATATATATATATGTACTCACATTTACCCCTAGCCGTAAATGTGAGTACCAGGTCTGCTGTCGAGAGGTATGGGATATATCGTCTATCACTGAAAGAATAATTAGCCGTAAATATAAATATCATCAAGTCTACGACTTGCATCCGGATAGGTTTTTCCACCACAAGAAACCTAACCAGTTGAGCTAAAATCACTCCACTGAAAATTTTCATTATAACATATTAACATAGCAAAAAAAAAAATGAATACTGAAACATGCAGCGTTGTACACGAGCTACACTCACTCCACAGAAAATTTTCATTTTAACCCAGCAAAAAAATGAATTCTGAAACATGCAGCGCTGTACACGAGCTTCTTGTTTATCATTGCGTATTTGTCATTATCTAAAAAAAATTGCGTATTTGTACGCGTACATGCACGTTTCCATCCACAATTTAACATCCATAGTTCCATACGCGTGGGGCATATATTATGCAGCTCTCGTGGGCATAGCTCGCCAGCCAAGAACGAATTGAAGCTCTCGTGCGCGCGGCGCGGCCATGAAGGCGTCGTCGTCGTCGCAGGGGCAGAGCCCGAGGACGCCGTCGCCGCGCGCCGCCGCCGCCGAGCACACGCGGTCCTCCTCGGAGCCATGGCTCGTGGCGGCGGCGGTGGCGAGCACCTGCGACGACTCGTGCGTCAACGACGTCGAGAACTTCGCGCGCACCGTCGCCGCCGCCAAGTCTAGGCAGCTGCTGGGCTCGTCGTCGGCGTCGCGCCCCGACATGCTCGCGTCCGTGCTGTCCCACTACGCGGCGAAGTGGCTCCCCGACGTGGTGGCCGCGTCGTCGTCGTCGTCGTCGCCGGCGACGTCGGCGTCGGGGCGGTTCCTGCCCCCGGAGAGCCCCACCGCCACGTGGCTCAAGAAGCGGCTCCTCCTGGAGTCCCTCGTCGCCGCGCTCCCGCCTGACCCGCCAGCTCCCGGCGGCGCGGCCGACGACGGCATCACGTGCGACTTCCTGCTGAAGCTGCTCCGGGCGGGGAGCATGGTGGGCGCCGACGCGGCGCTGCTGCAGGAGCTGGAGTCCAGGGCGGCGCGGCGGCTGGACCAGGCGACGCTGGGCGCCGTGATGATACCGGCGTTCGGGCACGGGTACGCGTGCGGGACGCTGCTCGACGTGCCGCTGGTGCTGCGCCTGGTGCGCGGCTTCCTCAAGGACGCCGGCGGCGGCGGGGGCGGGGGCGGTGGCGGTGGCGCCGCCAAGGCAGGCGGCGGAGGCGCCGCCGCCGCCAGGGTGGCGAGGCTGGTCGACGCCTACCTCGCCGAGGCGGCGCTCGAGGCCGGGCTGCGGCCGGCCGAGTTCGAGGAGCTCGCGCGTGCCGTGCCCGCGCACGCGCGCCCCGCCGACGACGCGCTCTACCGCGCCGTCGACACCTACCTCAAGGTCACCCACACGTACTCCCCCTTCCATCTCCCTTTTACGTTTTCGTTTACTATTCAATTTTGCTATATATTTATCAATAAATTTTCTACCAAAAATTTGACAAATGTAATTACAGTATAATCGTAATATAATTACATTGTAACTTGCATGTAATTACACTGTAACTATAATGTAACTTGTATATAACTTTTAAAAATCTCTCCATAACATATTATTTCGGTAAAATAGAGGTCGTGGGAACAAATCTTTTCACATATGTGTGTGTTGTGATTTTTTTTCTTCCTCACCAGAATAAATCTTGTAATAGATCTAACGATTCAAATTACGTGAAACTTACATATAAATTACAGCGTACGTAATTACACTACGATCGTACTATAATTACATCTATCAAATTTTACTGAAAAATATATAGGTGGTCCCTTTACTATTTGCATTCAATGAAAAACCAGAATAAAATTTACCAAGGTCCAATACATATTGATTATCTAATTTTAGCTAGAATTATATAATTTATACCAGAGAAATTGAGCGTGGAACCAGCACTGTACAATATACCAATAAAACCTATCGTATTGTATTTTTTTAGTACACACTATATAAGATAACTAAAATAAAAAACAATTAATTACCTACTTGGAAGAGGGATAGGAGAGAAAAATACTTACATATAAAAGTAGCGATAAAAAAAATATGTCGCTGTTTTTTTTTTTTGCAAAAGTGGGTTATTTCATTTAGATTTTTTTATAATTTATAACTATTTAACATTCAGTAAAAAAAGTAAAGGGTTTTACTTTTTTACTCGCAAAATATAAGGTTTTGATTTCATTAGTATAGTGAAATTCTAATTTTTCACAAGAAATGAAAATCCAACTTATGTACTAGCTAGTGGATGTGTTGGGTTGCACTAGCACATACTACTAGCTTCTTTTTTTTTTTTGAGAATTAAACATACTACTACTAGCTAGCAATAGCATATGCAACCCATGCAAATGTGTTGGCCGATGTGCCAACGTTGGATGCATGTTCAATATAAATGTACTGAACCAAATCGCCACGAGACAGCCTGAAAATTTGTGAGGCGTCTACTGCATCTGTTTTTGTGTTTGACCACTGAAATTTGCATCGGACAATGCACTAACAGCATAGCATATTCTACATGCTCCGTTTGGTAGTACGGGTGCTCACTTTTATCTGTCGAAGAGAATCTTGCGTGTCATCTACTCACTAAACATCCATTTGGTTTTTTGCAAGTATAAGTATAAAGTTTAGTGTAGGGTGCACAATCAAAATAAACCAATTAGCTAGATATAGGCTTGGAACTTTGGAAGAAACAAAATTTGTGTAATAGGAGTATTGTGTATCAACAAGAGGAGAACCAGGACAACTGATAAGACCTGTTATTTTCTCCCTTGGGTTTGTTTTGTCTTGTTAGCTTGTGAACTGAATGATTGATATCAGTTGTTGCTTCTCACACTTCACTAATATATAAAACTAAAATAGCTCATTAAGGCCATTAAGATCCTTCTTTGTGTTTCTTCTGTTGGTGTTTACTGTAGTGTCCAAACTATAAAGTTATTAATATCTGAAGATTGTTCAGCCACTTCACTTGTAGTTTTTTTTTTCTGAAAAAAAAATAAATCGTAACTCGTTCTATGAAGTAGAGTAAGAACAAAGCGTAGGGAAGAGATCACGTGAGCTCCAAACTGCTAAAGAACAAAGGTTTACCTGTATTTACACATGGGAATAGGTGCTTTGTGGCTATCAAATCCTTCTTGTCCCTTAGCTTGCTGCCTGCTGTTCTCATCAACACTTGTGCTTTGGCCTGGTGCGAGTGACTAACAAGCAGTTTTACTGTAGCTGCGCGTTTCAACAAACAAAAAAACCACATTTGTACTTAATTATTTTTAGTTGTTTCATTCAATTTTATCAACCGAGCAAACGAGTGTCCAAAGAGTACTAAGAGAGAAGATCATACTCCTAGGCCCGGTTTAGATTCAAAGTCTGAACCCCAAAAACATCACATCGAACTTTTCACACACACAAACTTTTAATTTTTTCATTACATCGTTCTAATTTCAATCAAACTTCTAATTTTGGTGTGGAACTAAACACACCTCTAGTACTCTAAAAATGTGTGGATGATTGAAATTGCCAGATAAACATGCAAGTATCAGAGATCTTGCAGGCATGAACAGTCATGCAGGTGGTACTTATTAACAGTCTTTAACAACCATCGTACCAGACTACTGTATAACAGAGCCAGGAGATTCATCTTTCAATTTCATGGCTCTACATGTCAGGACTTGACAGTGCTGAGAGTTTCAGATCCAAATGACACCAAACAAAAATCATGTGGAATTCTGTTTCTGCTGTTCTCTGCGCTTTTACAGATCCCCTGTTCATCAGAAATGCCAGCAACCCAGCATTGTTGCTGCTGTCTGCAAATGAAAGATTCTCAATGTCAAAGCCAATCAGATGTTAGACAGTTAGGCCATGCAAGTTCATGTCAATGAAACTATGCCAAATATCAAAGATGCCATCTTTTGTTCAGTTCTGCTCTGCTCTGTGCCAATAGTCTCCTTCTTGTTTGCAAAAATCGAAAACCATTTTTGTCTAGAATAAATTTGCACTTGTTAAGCAAAAAATTCTGCGAAAATTATGGGGAAACTTTTTTAAGTGCAGAAATATTTTTTAAAAAGAACAAAGGCCGTTTGTGGTCCATTGTTTGCGCAGCTGCTTTTGGGGGCCTTTTGGGAGTTTCGGGTTTTCCACCCCACCCTCCCTTGTGATAGGAGTTTTTCCCTCTTAATAGCTAGTGACATATTTGTTTGTTACTTGTTTTCGGTTCTTTTTTTTCTTGTCCAATGACAACAGCCTTCTGACTGCTTGCTTGTGTTGTGTAACTAAACTTTACTTTCTTCTTCCAATATATCTGCATGCAATCATTTCGTGCGTTTAGAAAAAAGAAAAATATTTTTTAAAAAAGATTTCATTTTTTTTCCTGGATGTTTCATGGTGAGCAGGCACACGCGAGCACGAGCAAGGAGGAGAGGAAGTCGCTGTGCCGGCTGATCGACGCGCGGAAGCTGACGGCGGAGGCGGCGGCGCACGCCGTCCAGAACGACCGCCTCCCCGTGCGCTCCGTGCTGCAGGTGCTCTTCTCCGAGCACGGCAAGCTCAACCGCCTCGCCGAGCTCAGCGGCGTCGGCGGCGCCGCCTCCTTCGGCGCGCCCAGCCCGGCGTTCGACCTCCCCGGCGCCCGCTGCCCCTCCAAGCGCGAGGTGCTCGCCCAGCACCACGAGCTCCGCCGCCTCCGCGAGGACTTCGCCCGCCTCCAGGTACGGCCATCTCCGCCGCCGCCGCTCGCCGCCGTTCATCGATTCGATTCAAAGCTTTTGAGGTGTTCGTCGTCGTCTTCGTCGCGACGTGCAGGTCCAGTGCAGCGCGCTGCAGGCTCAGGTGGACAGGCTGAGCACGGAGAGGAGGCGGCACGGCGGCGGCGGCGGCGGGTTCTTCAAGTGGAGCACGTTCTGGTTCGGCGGCATGAGCGCCGACGTCGCGCGGGTGGAGGACTCCGAGAGCGGCATCGAGCGGCGGACGCCGGCGAGCGGGAAGAAGGGAAGGGGCGGCAGCGCCGCCGCCGCCGCCACCGCGACGCCGACGCCGAAATGGCGCAAGTCGATGTCATGAGAGAATCTGAAATTCTGAAGCCAAAGCTGATGGCTAAGTGGGTCGTTAATCTGTTTTACTACCTTTAATTACAGTCAGTTACCTTTCTGTCTGAACTATTGTTCATGATGAAACCATTCAGATAAATCTGCTCACTTGAGTGCATAAATAAATCTGTGATGTTCTAAAAAGAGAGAGAAGCAGATGAGATTTCTGGTTTGATCGAGGACAAAATGGACTTAAGAATTTAGTTTCTCTTCATAAATAAATCAACAAATAGTTGTACAACGCCAGTATGATCACATAATAGTGACCATGAACAGTAAATGTCTGTCTCACTAGTTGCAGAAAGAACTCTGCAAAGCTATGTATGCCTCACTTGAGTACTAACTTATTCAGCTACAGAAAACAATACTAGCAATTTGACACGAATTTAAACACACAGAATTGAAGAATAAACAGGTTGAAATGTGCTGCATCATGGTGTAAAAAACTATTTGTTCACTGCTTTCTTGATGGCTTGCTTGCACCTAGTGAGGAACTTGCTGCTGCTTGTGGACACTGAATCTTCATAGCCGTATCTGCCATTGTCGTCGCCGACCACCTTGGGCTTCCTGCTCATGCACTCCACACCCCTTCTCATTCCAAGGATCTTGGAAGGTGACGAAGGCAGAGACCTGAAACCCCTGGAGCTGTCAGACCTTGGGAACCAGATCTTCTTCTCCTCTCCCCTCTCCTTGATCTCAAAGCTGTTCCTGCACCTGTCCTGCTGCTCAGTAGCACCCTCGCCACCGACCTCGACGATCTCATCGGAGCATTCGGTGATCTCGTTCCTGCAGCTCTCATCATCAATTTTGCTTTGCATTTGGTGCTCATCTGAAGCGATTTCATCAGCAGTGTTGTGATCTTCAGAAGAATGATATGCTGCTGCAGGATCTTCTTGCTGCTGCTGCTCCTCCATGAGCATGTGAAGCCACTTATCCACAGTTCCTTTGCCAGCGTGGTTCATGTTTGCATCGCCTTCGGATCGACCGACGCCTTGCCGATGAATCACATTATTCTTTTTCAATAGCACCGATTTCTCTGCAGGATATCTAGGTGTTCCATACATGCCAGGTACTCTGTAAGGAGGACTTGGAGGAACTGAGGATGTCCTTGGCACTGAAACTGTCTGAGATCTTTCAGTCTCAGACTCACATTGCACCATGGCTGCTTTGCCCTTGCCATTGCCATCTCTTGACCTCACAGGAGTGCTAGTTGCCCTTGATCCCCTTGATGCCATGGTCCTTTCTCTCCTCCTGCCGCGCTGCCGTTCTTTGATCGCCAGATGCTCCAGCTTCTCCCTCACTGATGCTCTTCCTCTCTCAGTGTCAACTGTGTTGTCTTCCATGGACCTCCTTGGGAAGTTTATCACCTTGAAAGGTGATTTCCTGAAATTGCCCATTGTTGAAGTTTCACCTGCAATTTCCTCTTCCTCTAGGGAGATGTATGCATCTGAAGCCCTCTGGTCCTCCTCCAGGAAAACCCTCAGCTCCTGCTTGAGAGGGCTTCTGCTCCTCAGTCTTATTCCTGGAAAATAATTCACCCTTTCACTGTGCCTTTCTTCTAAGCTGTGCCTTTCCTCTAGCAATCCATCATCGTCAACCCGGTACCGTTTCCTTGCTTGATCGGTGAAAGGCTTGATCTGCTTCTCCAGTTCATCCTTCTGCTGGTACTTCCTTCGGAGCTCGGTTTCGGATGAGTCACACATTGCTCTCTGGGCCTCAAGTCTCGCCATGAGAGTGCTCGTTGCAGCTTGGTTCAGCCTAAGCTGCTCCTTGTACACAACAGACCTGCACATTTTGCACCACAATCAACAATTAGCACAATCAACATTGAAATCAACTGCATGAGAGTTCTTGGCTCTTGCTGAATAGATTCATCCTTACTGGTGCATGGCGTCTCTGATCATCTTCTCCAGCACAGCCTTGTAATTCGACTGGGCCTCCGCCAAGCGGCGGCACTTCTCGACGCGCCGCCGCCTCTTGATGAGGAGGGCCTCCATGTCCTGGATGGCCACCCGCTCCTCTTCATTCTTCTGCTTCAGCTCAGTGGCCTCGTTCTCCAGCTCAGTGAGCTCAGCTTGCTTCTTCTTGGCCTCTTCCCTTTGCCTCAGCGAGTCCCTAGCCGTTGCAATGGACAGGTAAGGGTTGCTAATGTAGCCATCAGCATCCGGATTATTGTTCTCCTTAGTCGAATTAGGCCCATGGTTGGACATTGGCAGGTTAAAATTCTCATCCTTTTCTCCCGTGAATTTCTTGGCAGCTAAAGAAACAGGTAGTGAACATTTAGTTTAGCACAAGTTCATGTACAAACACAACAAATCCTTCAAATTATCGAAAAATAGGTATTTCGCATACCAATGAGAGGATAATTTGGCCTGAGTGGCCGGTTTGCATCAAGAGATTTGAGCACCGAGCTGTCGGATCCCCTGGAGGAAACAATGGCAGCAGGGGCAAGGCCTAGTTTCTTGGTCAAATCGGAGAAATGGTGCGGGAACGCGTGCGCCTCCACTGCCTGCATCGAGGTGAGCTCCTCGCTGGCCCCGTCGACGAACAAGAACGCGAATGCTCTGTTCCTGCAAGTCTCAGAAGGATTCGATCCATGATGCATCGGTAAAAAAAAAATGCAGAGACAAATTAAGCTGTTCGATGCGGATGGTCGAACCTGAAGTCGGAGTTCTTGGAGGCGAAGATGGAGAGGAACTGGTTGACGGAGATGCCGAGCTGGAGATCCCACCACGGGACGAGGAACTCCAGCTTGTTGTGCTTCTTCCTGCACACCTGCGCCTGCACGATCCTCAGGTTGCTCGGCACCGTCCTCCCACCTCCTGCGAGCAAATCCAAAAAAACAATCTCGTTAGAGATCGAAGGAATGATGTGGAAGCGGATCTTGGGATGAGTTCGTTCGATCTGCGTTTCTTACGGGCGCAGGGGAACCAGTGGTCGATGTCCCACGCGAGGGGCGAGGCGGAGTCGGCGTGGAGGTAGAGCACGTTGCCGTAGGCGTCGACGCGGAACAGCGCCGGGTCGAACCCGGCGTTGCCGAGGTGGTCGAGCTGCTTCCACAGCAGGTTCGCGAACCCCCGCGGGTTCGCCGTCGGCGCCGCCTCCGCGTCGGCCACCGGGAACATCTCGTTCAGATCCTTCGCCCGCATCGCCTGCACACCCCCCAACACAACCACCCAATCAGCTCACCACCGCACCAGCAGCCGCGACCATCACCTCGACGAGCACCCATTACCTCGTGCGGGTGGAGGACGTAGGGGAGGAAGCCGTGCGGCGGGCCGTGGCCGTACGGGAGGCCACCGCCGCCAACGCCGCCGCCGCGGCAGAGGCGCGCGTAGGCCTTGGGGTAGCCGAGCGAGTCATCCACCGCCTTCTCCTCCTCCGTGAACGCCGTCGCCGCCATCGCCTCGCCGCCGCCGCCGCCGCCACCTGTTTGTTTCGGGATCAGTGGCAATGGCGAGAGATCGCGAGAGATGCGTTTTTATTTATTTTTTTTGGTTGTTTTCAGGAGCGTGGCCGCAACGGTCGAGAGAGCCGTTGGGAAATTCAAACTCGCGCACGGGTGAGGGACACGTGGGCTGCGGGATGCCGTTGGATTTGGAGTGTGCGGCTAGCGATGAGTGGACGGTACGCTGGGTGTGGACTGTGGAGTGGTTACAGGTGTACAGGGGATTAATAAAGAGATCATTTAGTAATGAGGAGTTAATTAATTATTGTTGTGGGGGGAGCGGTGGCCCGCCGGCGGCCGGCGGGTGTGGGGCTCGCCGTGGCTAGGACGGCGGCCGAGGTAGATTTGAATAGACTAGTAAGATGTGAGATCTACTCTCTCCATCCAAAACAAAAAAATTCTACTCCAAATCTGAATTATCTAAATCTGAGTATGATGAGATATGGCATAACCTAGTACAGTAAATTTGAATTATCTAAATTTATATTACTAAAATGTACCACATCTGTATTAGGTTAGATTTTTATGTGACAGAGTAAAGACTTAGGAAGTTATGTGAAATCGTTGTGATCCATCTAACGAGGGCCCTGAAACAAACATGGTAAATGATTGTCCTTGTCGAAAGCATTCGAGGTCATACGCGTTCGGCTAGGAGGAGCGGTTGTACGGAGTACCAGGTGAAAGCTGTTCTATTACGCCAAATCAACAAGAGGCTCGCTAATCATGCGAATTTGAATTCCAAATCAACAACTAAACTTGAAAGTTTAATCCGTCCATCACATCATCTCGGTGCAGACAGACACATCACCGCGAAGAAAAAAACTAGATATATCATTAACACATGATTAAATTCGAGTGTTAATTATTATAACTTAAAAAAATCATTTAAAAACTTTGTAAGGAACTTCTATATGCAATATTTTTTTAAAAAAAATATATTGTTTAGCAGTTTAGAAAGCGGTGCTAATAAATAAAAAAATTATAATTTGTAGTTGAGGTTAGAATGGGGCCTAAGGCTGAGTTCGGCACGCCATTTTCCTAACCCACCTCTCTTTTGTTCTTCACGCGCACGTTTTTTAAACTACTAAAAGGTGCATTTTTTTCAAAATTTTTCAATACGAAAGTTATTTTAAAAATTCATATTGATCCATTTTTCAAAAAAAATACTAATACTTAATTAATCACATGTTAAAAGGCTGCTCTGTTTTGCGTGCGGGGGATGGGTTCCCACACCCGAATAAGTCAACTAAGATTGGGACAATTTCGTTTTTGCCCCCACTTTCATATGCAATATTGATTTTTTTCCCTACTTTTTAGGGTTTTCGTTTTTGCCCCCACTTTTTTTTTAACCGAAAGAGACTTTTGCCTCTGTTTTGGATGGAGAAGTTAACGGTGTTAAATATGACATTTATACCCCCTCTCTCATCGGTACGAGGTTTACAATCTCAAGAGGGGCGAGGACGCGAGGTGGTGGCCACCAGCAAGGAGCTCGGCGGCGATGACGACGACAGTGACAATATCTCCTCTTCGTTTCTCCCGTGCCCCACCGCCACCGCCTACACTCTCCCCGCCGCCTGGCTGGCGCTCGCCGCCGCCGACGGGAGGAGCTGCGCCCTAGCCACCGCCGCCGCTTGGCCGCCACTCACCGCCGCCGACGGGAGGAGTTGCGCCCTAGCCGCTGCCTGGTCACCGCCGCCACCTGTCCCTCTCGCAGCCGCCTGGTTGCCGCTCGCTGCCGCCGACGGAATGAGCTGCGCCCTAGCTGCCGCCGCTCGCAGCCGCCTGGCCGCCGTTTGCCACCGCCGACGGAAGAATCAATCCTTTGTTAGACTAGTGCCAGGGGTAAAAAAGTAAAACACAAATTCGAAAAAAAATATTTCATTTATTTCTCTATTTTTTTTACTGCCATATACCCGGTCCCACTAACTTCCATCCAAAGTAGGGGTAAACGCCTCTTCCAGTTAAAAAAGTGGGGGCAAAAACGAAAACCCTAAAACATAGAGGCAAAATCAATATTGGAGATGAAAGTGGGAGCAAAAACGAAATTGACCCACTAAAATTTGTAGCCTATCTCGAGAGGACTATGAAGGAAGGAAAAAGTACAAAGAAGGTTCCTCAACTTGTCAGCGAGATACAAAATCATCCTCAAACCATAAAATATACGGGTCATTTAACTATACAATACTGGTTACCCAAGGTCCCAAGACAGTATTGACGCCGGATTTATCCTACGTGACTGGCTGAGTCAGCATAGGTCCCACGTGTCAGATGCCACGTCATCTCTCTCTTTCCCCTCTTCTCTCCTTTCCTCTCTCTCTCATTGGATTGGCCGGGCCGGTGGATTGACGCCGCCACCGCACACCGCCGCGGAGGCGGACCCCACCAGCTCGTCGCACCACGGGGAGGGCCTCCTCGATGGCCATCGGCGGAATCACCCTAAACTCAGCCGGCGGAGCTGGAGCGCCGACGACGACGACGACGCCCAGGCTGCCGCTGAGCCACCGACAAGCGAGCGAGCGAGACACGGCGGAAGAGCGCGAGGGGGAGACGGCGGTCCGTGGGAGGAGGACATGGCGGCGCGGCGATGCGGGAGCAGGAGGCATCGGCGCCGTGCAGCGGCGACGCGTGTCGGGCTCGTCAGCCGGTGCGGAAGTAGCAGTTGAGGAGGAGCTTTCTCTGGTCCTTGCCGCTGTACCAGCCGACGGTGACGATCTCGGCGCTGACGACGAGAACGTTGAAGAACACTAGAATGCATTTAAGATACTACATTAGGGAATTAAACCCCGCTTGTTTCCTATATACTGATCCTTGTTCCTTTTAATATGTCATTCTGAATTCTGAAGCCTTGATCTTGTTAGATTGGCTGATACCCCAGGCATCAAAAGAGGACTAGAATCTCCTTCAGCATGGAAGTCCCCTTGGTTCGTAGATATGCAATTTCAGTTACATTTAGCACTTTGTAAAATTTATGTATTTGAAATGCAGAGCTGAAGTGTTTGGAACAGGCATATAACTTGGTGTTCTATGGCTAAATCTAAGCGGATGAAATATATTTCTTATTATTGAGTCATGTCTGAGAGTATTTTTTGAATTCATTAATCACTGATATTGTCACGCACTAGGGACATTGCTTGCTGTTGTTTTCTCTGCTAAACTTCTTGTGGCCATATGTTCCTCCCAGGGTTCATACTTCGTCAGCCCAGCTGATAGAACCTACGATGCGCTAGGATTGGTGAAGCAGATAAATGTGCAGACTGCTGTTGCTTTGGCAGAAGCCCGTGAGGTGCTGGCAAGTGGCGGGCAATCTGAGAACATAAATTCTGACAAGGAAAACCTAGAGAGTCCAAATGCTAAGAAGGAACCAAGAGCAACAACCAAATTGCAAGCAAAAATCAAGGTGCGTATTGAACTGCTTATTTTCATATTCCCGTGTTGTCGAAACAAAAGGGTCTTGAGTTGAAACAAAAGGAGGCCCTGGTTTTATTGTTTGCTGTTTTAGTAGTTCCTCTTGCGTTAATATTCTTAAGCTATGTAGCTCTTGCTGTCTCGCAAATCTTGGTTTGTGAGTTCCAAAAGGGTGGCAGTTGTGTTTCTGTAATCCATCAACTGTAAATGGTTTTGATCATTTTCCATCCACGTTTAGCATAAATTAACATCATTTACCCATGCCAAGTGCAGCGACGGTCATGAAACTCCACGCTGCTGTCGTCGAAGCAGCCGATGAGCTTGAAGTGCTCGAGCAGCCCGGCCACCGGAATGCGCAGCCGCGGCGGCGGCTTCAGGCACGCGAAGTCGACGTCGCCGCTGCACGGCGCCGACGCCTCCTGCTCCCGCATCGCCGCGCCGCCATGTCCTCCTCCCACGGACCGCCGTCTCCCCCTCGCGCTCTTCAGCCGTGTCTCGCTCGCTCGCTTGTCGGTGGCTCGGCGGCAGCCTGGACGGCGTCGTCGTCGTCGGCGCTCCAGCTCCGCCGGCTGAGTTTAGGGTGATTCCGCCGATGGCCATCGAGGAGGCCCTCCCCGTGGTGCGACGAGCTGGTGGCGTCTGCCTCCGCGGTGGTGTGCGGTGGCGGCGTCAATCCACCGGCCCGGCCAATCCAATGAGAGAGAGAGGAGCGGAGAGAAGAGGGGAAAGAGAGAGATGATGTGGCATCTGACACATGGGACCCACGCTGACTCAGACACCACGTGGGACAAATCCGGCGTCAATACTGCTCTGTGATCTCGGGTGACCGGTTTTATATAGCTAAGGGACCCCGCATATCTGGTTTTGCGGTTCGAGGATGTTTTTTTATCTCGCTGATAAGTTGAGGGACCTTTGGTGTACTTTTTCCGTGAGGGAACGCCGTGCATGATGGGCCTCCCTTCCAGGCTTTGAGCCGTTTATGGACCTGACTGGAGCAGCCGATGGAAAAAGTATACTTTGACTCCCTTAACTATCGTTCGAGTATAATTTATCACCTCCAACCATAAAACCGGGTATATCGACTCTTTCAACTATCAAAATCAATGCAAACAATGTCCCTCGGTGGTTTTGGAGGTGGTTTTGGCTGACGTGGCACCCACGTGGCAGTCTTCACCGAGTCTTTGTTCTACGTGGCGCTTACGTGGCATTAGAATAAAAAAATAATAAAAAATATGGGACCCATATGTCATTCACACAAAAAGTGGGACCCATATGTCATCCTCCCTCTCTCCCTTCTCTCTCTCTCTCACTCAGGAGCGGCGGCGGTGGCAGTGGCCGATGGGGACGAGGCGGAGGGGAGCAGTGGCGGCGGGGAGCAGCGGCGCCGGCGGTCGAGAGCGGTGGCGGTGGGGAGCGGCGGCGGCGGCGGTGGGGACGGCAGCTGGCTAGCGCGGCGGCGGGGGCGACACGAAGGAACGGCGGCCGCGGTCGGGACGAGGCGGTGGGGAGCGGCGGCGGTGCCGGTGGCGGTGGGTACGGCGGCTGGCTAGCACGGCAGCGGGGGCAGCGGGGAGCAGCGGCGGCGATGGTCGGGACGCGGCGGTGGGGAGCGGCAGCGATGGGGAGCGGCGGCGGTGGGGACGAGGAGAAGGGGAGTGGAGCGGCGGAGGTGGCGCAAGCACGAGCACAGCGGTGGACCGGTGGTGGCGCAAGCACGAGCTCCTCCCCGAAGGACGCCGTGCTCCTCCTCTTCCGCTCTCCTCCGCCGTATCCTCCCCGCAAACCACCTCTTCCGCCTTTTCCTCCTCCGACCGCCGCCGCCGCCGCTCCACATTGCCGCGTCCCCACCGCCGCGTCCCCACCGCCACAGCCACCGCCGCTCCCCGACCTCCGCCGCCGCCGCACCCATCGCCGCCGCTCCCCGACCTCTGCCTCGACCCCATCGCAATCGCCGCCGCTCACCACCGCCACCGCCGCCACCACTCCCCTCCGCCTCGTCCCCACCGCCACAGCCGCCGGCCCGCCGCCGCTCTCGAGAACCATAAGGGAGAGAGAGAGATAAGGGAGATAGAGAGATAAGGGAGAGAGAGGGGGAGGAAGAAGGGAAGGTGAGGGAATGCCATGTGGGTCCGACAATACTTTTTTTGTGTGAATGACGTATGGGTTCCACATATATTTTTATTTGTGTTTTTATTCTAATGCCACGTAGGACAAAGACTCAGTCAAAACCGCCACGTAGGCGCCACGTCAGCCAAAACCACCTCCAAAACCACCGAGGGATATTGTTTGCACCGGTTTTGATAGATGGAGGAATCGATATACCCGGTTTTGTGGTTGAAGGATATGAATCATACTCAGACGATAGTTGAGGGAGTCAAGGTATACTTTTTCCAGCGGCCGATAGATCCTGATACCGGGCCGGGCCAAATCTGACTAGGTGGGCTGCGTGGCCCACTCGCCAAATTTCACCCCTCTCCCTCACGGCCCATGTGCTCGCAATTACCAACTTTGCATTGTGGCCTCGTCCTGTAAATGCCAAGCGATCAGATCAAGCGCTGCAACACGTTCAATCTCAACAATTTTTTTTTTTTTAGAAAGAGGCCGAAAGGCCCGGCTTCTATTGAAAGCCCAGGGGGTAGAACCAAAAATTATGAAAACCGGGATTTAATTTATTTCTTTTTTAAAAAAGGTAGTATTTGAAATCCGGAATGCAAAAACAGAGTATAAAACCTCTGATACTTTCTACTTGCAAAGTGGGAATTGATCAAGAGATATCCATGTGTAGTGGCTACTCGTCAGTTTTCAGCGATCGATGCCAATCAACAGCTGCTGCTCCCAATGGCATCCATCCACTCTGCATGCAGTTGCGGTATCCCTTTCCAAGATTTGGATCATCACCAAGAGCTCCTCTGCCTATGCCTAGCTTCCTCATGTTTCTACTGGCCCAAGAAAAGCCTTTTTGCAAATGCTGTTAGAGTACTTTACTTGACTACCTAAAGCCCCTTTGAAAGCAGAGTCTTCTTCTTCTTCTTCTTCTTCTTCTTCTTCTTCTTCTTCTTCTTCTTCCAGTTCATCTTGTGTGGATGGATGGATGGATGGATGGATGGAATATGGATTCCCTTCCTTGCTCCAAGATGCTTCTTTTTCATCTTTTCCCAACTCCACTTTTCCATTGTCTTTGACATCTTCAAGCACCTTCCCTTAAAATCCTTTAAAGCTCACCACAGTCCACAGCAGCAGCATAGATCCCCCTCTAACCTTATCACAATGCATGTGTTTTAGTTATAGTACTCCCTCCATTTCAAAAATATAAGGATTTCTAGTATTTAGATTTTAATACTCATATAAGCATTCCTTCACTGATTTCTGTAATTCCCATCATTTCAATAATTCCAAAGCCAATCAAATGCTTGGAAAGAGAATCTATGCAATTCAAAATTTAAAATTTGACAACTAAAATGACAAAAAAAATTGCCCTAAACTTAATATTTTCTAAACAACCTATAAATCCTTATACTCCAAACTCCCTTTGTTTTTTAAAAAAAACAACAACAACTTCTGAGCCCAGAAGTTTATTCTTTCTAGGACGGATGGTGTATTTTGGAACAGAGCGAGTAGTAAGCATTTTGTTTTGTTTTCTTTTCTTTAGCTATACCTCTTGTTTGCAGCCAGCCATGGCAGTATCTATCTCCAAATGATTGGCTTGGGTTTATGAGCCCAAGCTTGTCTCCTGCAGCCCATAGGTTCCAAGAGGCAATGCGACAAGTGATTGGTGGCATGAGGTAAAGAGAGCAACAGTAAGGATGGATGGATGCAATGTGTGTTCAGAAATGACAGCAGTTGGACTCTGAAATTTGCTGCGAAGGTAGCTAGTGGGGGGATACTCCTATATAAAGTGGTCACAGAAAGATTTGTGCCATACTACTCCAGTCAATGCAGTGCACTCATCTTGTCATGGAAGTTGGGACACTGCGCAGCAGCTGCAGCAGTGTTCAGGTAAAAAGGATTTGAGTCAGAGTTCAGGAATTGTTCTCCTGCTAGTAGTACAGAAACTAGCAATCCTCTGAATTCGTGTGAAGCAATAAACCAAGAAAGATCTGCCAAGACACCACTGCATATCATGATATTTAATCTTTGCAGAAAAGAATTGGAGATAAAAACGAGCTTGCAAAACAGAAAAGAAAAAAGTTCTTCAGTCTGAAACGACTTGACGTTGTCACACTTCGTCAGAATTGCTGTACTGGCGATCCATTGGCCGATAGCCCGATATATCTTGTGTTGCACCGGGATGAACAATACATTGGATGGATTGTTCATGGCTCCTTGTGGTACGGAAGAATCGATTCGTAAAGCCTATACTCGAGAAGGCTGATCTGCAGCTAGGCAAAGCATCAAGAATTGTACAGTAGAAAACAAATGCAGAGAAACTTGAGAACGAATGGCTTGGGTTCAGAGGCAGCCAAGCAAAAACGACTTGCACAAGCAAGAGAGAATCATGCAGTAGCATTTCAGGCTTTGATTAACGTGGCTTAGCATCTTTGATGTCGGGGAAAAGACGGGTTGTTAATCTAATCAATGGGATTAAAACGGTTACTAGAGTGGTTGCCTGGTCAGGCAGGTTCTGATTTCTGAAACTTTAGTTTGACAACAGGTGGCCTACTTCTCGAAGATGACCGTGGACCAGTGTTTTTTTACTGCTAGATTACTACTGTACTAGATTACACTAATGTGAATGAGGGTGAAAAGGAAAAGTTAATCTCGGACCATATGAGGAATGTTTTACTGCTAATGCATCATTCGTTATCTTTCTGAAAAGGCAGACTCTGAAGAAACTCGTTCTGCATCGAACCAAAGTTTCTGATTTGCAAGTAATATTCGGTGTTGCAAGTTGAATTTTTTTAGATAATGAATGTTGCAAGTTGAATACACTAACACAGTAATAGATGCGGATAAATTATATAAAACCGCCAAAAAAAAATTGAACCTACTAAAAGAGAAGACTTTTAGGCACAGACAAACAAGTCAGAACAATGCAGTGACAAGAAGACTAGAAACTGTTCAGAGTCTCCTCCGATGCAGTTTATTCACATCGGTTTTTACAAATGCATCTGCTTATGATGATCAGCATCTAAAACCGTCATCATTATCTAAAAAATCTAAAACCGTCGGAGCTCAATCGAATCTAGACCTAAAATTTCAAGTCCCAGAGAGAGAGAGATAGAGAGAGCAATCATCTCCTCTCTTTTCTTTAACCATCCATCCATTTGCAAAGCAAACAAAGCAAAGCAAAGGAATGTCAATCGATCATAGCTAAGCTAAGAGCTGGAGGATATGAGGAACATTCAGAACCCAAATCCGAATCGACCCAACAAGAGATATGATTTTTTTTCCCTAAAGGAAATTCCCTCTCTTTTCGATCTTTCCACTTGCATTTCTCAGCTTTGCTGCTCATCAATCAGAGAAGAAGAAACAAAGTTGGATGGTGCTTTACTCTAAGAACCTTAACCGGTGACAATTAGCATCCCGTTGGATTCCTAATGAGCAATGGCCGTTCCTTTTCTGCATCGCTGCCCACATTGCATTATTCCCCTCCTTAGCCCCCCCAAGCATATGCATGCGAAAACCGCGGAATAACTAAGGGAGGGCCCACATGTCAGTGCGCTCTGTTGCTGTCT
Organism: Oryza meridionalis; assembly: GCA_000338895.3. Taxonomy (NCBI): domain Eukaryota; kingdom Viridiplantae; phylum Streptophyta; class Magnoliopsida; order Poales; family Poaceae; genus Oryza; species Oryza meridionalis. Next base: position 3,709,565 of record CM002524.2, read on the forward strand.
ACACTAGATACTTACACACGCGTACTATAGAGACATGTCTCGAGCACATTGTATTCTCAGCTGATAGTGAATACTGTAGATGTTTTTAAAAAATAATGGGTATTTTATTGAGTGATAGAATTACAGGTTATTTGGTTCGGGACCTAGGGACTGTTTGGACGAGTGCCCAACTTCATCGTGCTTTGGTAACTTAGGAGGACCAGTTCGGTTGTCAGGAATCGGCCATAGGTGCTCACAATCTATGCCACCCTCACAAAACTATGATAATTTTGTCATAAATTTTTTATAAGTTATTGATGTTTGGGACCTAATTTGTTATAAAAAAAACTTGTACTAAACTACTATTTAAGTTGGTTAAACTTGCTTAACCAGAGAGACGTGGTAAACTACGGCAAATTATGGCCACAAAGCTGCAAACCGTCCTATCTTTGGCCTTGTCAGTATTGCTAGAGGTTATAAATTTGACAGCAAACCAAAGTACGTCCATATATAAATGTAAAAGTACAATGTAAATCCTGGTGCACATGGATCAGTAGTATACTTTTCTTTGTTGCTACTCCCTCCATCATAGAATATAAAAAGTTTTTAGAATTGAACACGGTTATTAAGAAAATAGGTAGAAGTAAGTGGTGGAGGGTTGTGAATTTGTGATTGGATGAGTAGTGGAAATAGGTGGAAAAAGTAAATGGTAGAGGGTTGTAATTGGTTGTGAAGAGAATGTTAGTAGAGAAGTTATTATATTTTTGGATAAATTATGAGGACTAAAAGTTGTTATATATATTTTGAGAAGGAGAGAGTACTTCCACGTGATCCGGAACGATTTTCCAAGATAACTGACAAAAAAAAACGCACACAGCAGCAGTAGTACTGTCATGGATGGAACCGAGGCAAAATTCTGAAATCCGAATAGCAAACACAACCAAGTACGCACTCAACACTGGAGAACAAAAAGGAAAACTTGGGGTAATTAATTAAACCTCGGTCCATTGATCGATAAGATCAGGCCATGGAATTTAGAGCAGGCAATGCAGGTAAAGGCAGTGTTTAGTTCCTTCAAATTTTCAAAAATTCCGTCACATCAAATATTTAGACATATACATGAAGCATTTGCATGTAAATTGTGAGACGAATTTTTTGAGCCTAATTACGCCATGATTTGACAATGTGATGCTATAGTAAACATTTGCTAATGATAGATTAATTAGGCTTAATAAATTCGTCTTGCAGTTTGCAGACGGAATCTATAATTTATTTTATTATTAATCTATATTTAATACTTTAAATATATGCCTGTATACTTCAAAATAATTTTGTCATACGAACTAAACACGGCCAAAATTAACCAATCAAGATCCATCCGTGATCGTTTCCAGTACTCACTGGCTCACTGTTCATTGGCCCGGAGGCCGAAGAGAGAATGGGGGGCAAAGCTCGCTGGGATCATTTGGTGTGGAAAGGCGAGCGAAAAAAAATGGGAAAAGAAATGGCAGCTCTAGGACTAGTATCAGCTGGTGGTATTGTATGCATGGGTCGGAGAGAAATGAAAAGAGGAGGAAGACGATGAGGGAGGGGAATATTCTTGGCGTCGGGCCAGACAAAAGGGATATTCAGAGGACGATTTTGGTCAGGGAAGGCAGGCCACCACTGACCAAACCACGCGTGTCACGAGGACAAAGTTGCCTCAACGGTTCAACGGTTAGACCCAGGGGTCATTAATTTTCGAAGTGAAAATAGCTCATTACTGATTTGCCAAAAAATGATAAAAACCAAAAATATTCGATCAACACAGTACGGAAACCAGCTAACATCAATCGATTTTTCACAAACCAAAACTTAGTGCAAACATTTCTATGAATATATACAAAACTTTCTATGAGACATTTTCGAATTTCCGATAAATATGAGCCACTATGTATAGCTTTGTCATCCTTCTTGTAAAACATTTACAGAGGCGGAGCTCCTATTAAAAACGTCACCTGTATGTACAAATCATTTCATAGATGGGCCGCTTAAAAAGGTCACATGTATATATCATTTCCACGCAAGATTATATCCACTAGCGGCTTCTTGTCCACCTGTGGAAACAACCATTTTCACATGCCTTTACTTAGAGGCGGGCACAAAACCCGCCTATAGAAATGCATTATTTAGCCCGCCTAAAAAAATTTAATTCCGTATGTGTAGGGATAAGTATATATATATATCAGAACAAATTTTCTAATGCTACAAAACATGCACTGCAAATTCTTTAAGTGCTTGCTCCGTAGCATATTATAAGTAGTTTTGGTTCTTTTAGTCAAACTTTTTATAACTTTGACTAAATTTATCGAGAAACATGCTGATTTACCAAATCAGTTCCATTAAATATAATATTAAATATATTTTGATTGTATGTTTGGTATTGAAAATATTGCTATATTTTTAATAAATTTAGTCAAGCTTACATAAGTTTGATGAAAAAAATAAAACTACTTATAATATAAATGGAGGGATTACATGCCAAAAACATGTAGCGTGAGTAAGACCAATGAATTCATGCATGCATAAACAACAGATGTGCAAGCTAGTGTTCCTGTACACACATGCATGTATTGGTCTGTACCTTGTACGCGAATATTCTTGTCTCTGGACCATGCAAATGTATATGCATGCATATATACTTTTGGGGCATGTACATGTACGGTGTTCGATCAGGTATATACGTATACATGGGCTAGCTATACGTTGGATATATAGCATGCAGTACGACGACTGCGACCATGCTGTTCGTACACACTCACACACACACAGAGAGAGAGAGAGAGAGAGAATCCATGGAAAAGGTAGGGATTGGAGTCTTGTACCTCAAGATTGCCCCAAGAAAGCGACCAACCCTAATTATTGGACAGGGAATTCGATGCACTAAAACACACACACACAACACCTTTCTCCCCCCATCTCTATTCTCTCTCCATCCCCTCTTCTTGTGTGTATGAACTAGCTAGAGAGAGAGAGAAATCAAGAGAGATCAAGAGAGAGAGAATCTTCTTAGCTTCCTCCCCACTTCCTAAAAAGCCAAGAGTAGTAGCAGCAGGGAGATTCTCACATTCTCCTTCCTTCACCCCTCTTCTCTCTTTCTCTCTAAAGGACACCATGTCTTCCTTTGTGGTGTCCTTTTGTGTGTGTGCTTCATATCCCCCTCCAAAGCCTAAGATATTCCTTGCTTGAGCCATGCTGATATATTCCCTTGTGAATGCAAAGTGTGCCAGTCCTCCTATCTAGCTATCTATCTACACACACTCACTAGACTACCATATGTGCTATAACAGTGCCACAACATGCATATACATGTACATAAACACATGCATGTGTGAAGAAGAAGAGCACAGAAGAATTTTGGAGCTTGTGTGTGAAGGGATGCAGCTCACCCCCTTTTCAAAGCAAAGAGACCTAGGGCATGCAATCTTTTTTCATATCTTTGGCTTGAATTATGTGTGGTATATGCTTTTAGTACTGCTTTACCCATTTAATTCCTTCCTCCTTTGATTAATCATGTAAAGAATCTTCACCCATTAGAACATCAGCCAGTAAAGAGAGAGAGAAAAAAAAAGAGAAGTTGATTAATTGGCCCTTGTCTGTTGGATGTGAGAATCTATGAATATCGGTATCGATAATTCCCGGTTGAAATTTAGGTACTAATATAGATTTCTTTTGATTTTTTGTAATGCAAGTTGGGGAGTTGGGAGAGAGAGGGTGGTGTGATTCCCACAGCTAGGTATATCTGGTGATTATCCCCATTGCAATATGCTTTAAAACCAATATTAGGTAAAAGGTAAATATTCCCCAAGACACCTAGCCGGGTTCTCTTAGACTCTTGCAAGGTTCTCTTTGGACTACTTTGAGCTTTGAGCTCATCTTTAATTCGATCCCTTGAATCAGACGCACCCCGGCGCTAAGCTTTAGTTTTCCCCTTTTTCCCTGCTGCATTTGCCCGGTAGATTCTTAGATTTGTTGTAAAGTTAAACTTACCACAGAAATGAGGCAAGCAGCATCTTGATCTGTAAAAAAAAAAGGATTAATGGCAAAGAAAGATACATTCAGATAGCAGCTGAGCTAGGCTAAAACAGTGTAATTTGAACAGGACAAGAAGACGTGGCTAACAAAAGTTTCAGTTTTTCAGTCACGCATGCATGCTGAAAAACAAAACTGCATGCATGCAGTGTACAAACACTGATCAGAGATATTCAGAAAGCAGGCAGTACATATTTGAATGGAGCAGAGAGAAATCTATAGAGAGAGAGAGAGAGAGAGATCTAGAGAGAGAATGCAATGCATGGTGCAATATATGCAATATGGACCCATCTGGTCGTAATGTTGGGAGATATGTTGATTCCCCTGTTGGTACGTAGTACATGAAACCTCCTGCATGCAGAGGAGGAGCAGAATTAACCTTTTTCTTTTTGTTTTTGTTTGCCTTTGATCTTTGCAAGAAGTTACCATGCCTTTGCTTTATCCCCCCTCTCTCTCTCTCTCTGTGTGTCTGATCTCTCACTACTGTTGCTAACTAGCTAGATGTTTAGCTAAGTGTATATGTGGAAGATCATACAAAGCTAGCTTTTCCTTTTCCTCTAAATCCAACTTTATTCTCCTCTTCCTTCTCCCAAAACTCTCCCTTAAAAAGAAGCTGATTCCCCATCTGATCCCTCATCAAAACCCCTCTCACATTCGATCTCGATCACTCACACTTACACTCGCAGTTTGCACAGCTACTTCATCTCAAGTAGTAGTAGTAATATACTAGCTAGATCGGTTGGCTATTTGCTGTAGCTAGCTAGTGTGAGCTAGCTTGGTTTGTAGAGCTTGTGTACTTGGAGGGAGGAGATCGATAGCCATGGCTTCTTCGTCTTCTGACCTAACCCTAGATGACCACCACCATCTGACGGCGGCGGCCGCCGCGTCGGGGCAGGCGACGCAGAAGCTGCAGGAGTTCTTGTCACGGCTCGAGGAAGAGAGGCTCAAGATCGACGCCTTCAAGCGCGAGCTCCCTCTCTGCATGCAGCTTCTCAACCATGGTGAGTAATTGTATGTAACCTAAGCTAAATCGATCGCCATGGCTAGACATGGGCGAAGGTGATGGAGCTAACCCTAGAGAGGATTGGTGTGTGTAGCTATGGAGGCGTACAGGCAGCAGCTGGAGGCGTACCAGATGGGGAGCCAGCATGGCGCGGCGGCGGCGAGGGCGCCGCTGGTGCTCGAGGAGTTCATACCGGTGAAGAACATCGGGATCGACGTCGTGGCGGCGGACAAGGCGGCGGCGGCGGCGGGGGGCAACAGCGTGTCGTCGGAGAAGGCGAGCTGGATGGTGTCGGCGCAGCTGTGGAACGCGCCGGCGTCGGCGGCGGCGGCGGACACGGCGGCGAAGGGGCCCCAGACGCCCAAGGAGCACTCGGAGCACCACCCGCTCGACACGAGCCCCAAGCTGATCACCGCGCTCGACGGCGGCGGCGGCGGCGGCGCGTTCCTGCCCTTCTCCAAGGACAACGCCATGGGTGACGGATCAGCCGCCGCCGCCGCCGCGCTGCCGGAGCTCGCGCTCGCGCCCGCGGAGAAGGCGGCGGACGCGATCACCATCGCCGCCGGTGAGGTCGACAGGAAGCCGTACGCCCACGACAACGGCGTCGTGGCGAGATCGAGAGAAGCCCAGAACGGCGGGAAGCCGCCGTCGACGCCACCGGACGGGCAGGCCGTCCCGCCGCCGCCGCAGCCCCACCGGAAGGCGCGCCGTTGCTGGTCGCCGGAGCTGCACCGCCGCTTCGTCAATGCCCTCCAGATCCTCGGCGGCGCCCAAGGTATACACCTACACATGTAACACGATCAAGATCGAACACCATGATTACATGCCGTACCAAAGATGAAAAGACAACAAACAAATTAATCTTGAGCTTGTGTTTTTGTTTTGTTCTTTGCAAATTAAAGTGGCGACCCCGAAGCAGATTCGCGAGCTGATGAAGGTTGATGGATTGACCAATGATGAGGTGAAAAGCCATCTCCAGGTAGGGTAATTATCATCTCATCATGAATTCATCGATTTCACGTACGCTCTTAATTAAATACTGTTTAAATTGATATCATTGACTACCAGACAGTATGATTAACTGATTACTAGACATGAATGCCATAATGAGCATTTTGATCTGAATTGTTTTTTTTTGTGCAGAAGTACAGGTTGCACACGAGGCGGCCGATGCCGTCGCCGGCGCCGCCGACGGCAGCGACGCCGCAGCTGGTGGTGCTGGGAGGCATCTGGGTGCCGCCGGAGTACGCGACGCAGGCAGCGGGGCCGGCCATCTACGGCGCGCACCCGGCGACGCAGCCGCACTACACGGCGGCGGTGGCGGCGCAGGAGTACTACCACCACCACCACCACCACCTGCAGCACCACCCCGCCGCCGCCGCCCTGGTGCACCACCGCGCCGTAGCCCCGCCCCCGCCGCTGCCGCCTCAGCAGCAGCTGGCCCCTCCCTACAGCGCCAAGTCGTCGGCGTCGGCGAGGCTCGGGTCCACAGACTCGGACGGCCGTGGCAGCGGCGGCGCCGCCGCCGCCGGAGCCGGAAGGGACATGTCCGAGAGCATCGAGGAGAAAGGCGAGGGCGAGGAGCGGGAGGACGACGACGAGATGGCGGCGACCAACAACGCCCACGCCGTCGACGACGACGACGACGACGACGAGATCAACACCACCACCACCACCACGAGCGCGGGAGCGATTAACTACTAATTAATCAACCAAACCAACCAATCAAATCACCACGCGTCGTAATTAATTACTCATTAGTAGTAGTACTAGCTAGTAGCTTAATTAATCGCGCTAATCCGGGGGATTAATTAGCGTCACCTGGAAAAAGGGAAAGTGAATTTTTGTTGGCGCGCGCGCGCGGAGAACGGAAGCCGAGCCGAGCCGAGCCGACCAGAGAAGGAACAGGAGCTTGAGCTTGTCTCACTCGTTGATGTGATGCATATGTATGGAACTATGGATGGATGGATAATGTGAGGGCTTTACTTTGCTTTTGCTTTTGCTGGGTTTTTTTCTCCCTCTTGTTTTTCTTCCTTTTTTGGGACTCTCATCTGTTCCTGATTTAATAATCCGGTAGTAGTAGTAGTAGTAAATATCAAAATTATGTGATGGTGGGGAGATTAAGTATGAGCTAGATGTAATTGTTTGGGAGATTATGTTTGTTGTTGTTGTTGTGAAAATTCAGAATTGTGAAGAGAGCCAGCAATAATGCATAATGCAGGGTTTGCTTCTGCAATGTGATTATGTGAATGCTTCTAATTAATAGTGTTGTTATGTTTTGGTATATATGCACAAATATAGTGTATGACATAAAATTTTCCAATGGGATAATGATATGCTTGGTAGTAGTACTAAGTACTCCCTCCGGCCAAGATTACTTGATATTTCCGACAGCTAAAATCTATTAAGCGCAAGTTATTTTGTTTGTCCGAAACGTCAATAGTATTATCGTCCAGGGAGTATATTGCAGCTTTACTGCTGTAGAAGAAATCTTGACACTTTGAAAAGCAACAGCAGCACCAATTTTCAGGAATTTTTGCGATGGCTATTCAGATTCTTGATGTTTTATAAAAGTCTACTGGTCAAAGTTAATTTAGTTCTTTATTAATTCTTCGCACAAATAACACTCTTTTCACAATATTTTGTCTACAGGAGAATATTTTTGGAGACAAACATATCAACTCGGTTGACTACTTTTATTTGCATGAACTTTGATTATTATACACTTAAAAATGAACTTTGATGATTACGTAGTATTACAGCGGTTTTAGCCTGCCCCAATCAACTGCAGGCCCATGCACACAGTTTTAGCTCTACTAGTGATGGACCATTATGGGCCAGACCGTATTTAACAGCCGTCTCAGAAAAGGAATAAGTTTATCATGCCTCCCTCACTCTCGCTCGTGATTGAATAGCTTCCCTCAACCGCAAAACCAGGTATAACACCTCTCCCATCATCGAAAACCGGTTCAAATTGACTTCTTTGATGGTTTTAGAAACGGTTTTTTGCTGACGTGGTATGTTGACAGCAATTGATTCGTTGAGTCAACAAGTACGGCCCACGAGTCAGGGCTCTCCTCTATTCCCCTCCTCCTCCTCTCCCAGCATTGCGAGATTACTCTATCGCCATGGCCTAGGCCAACGAGGCGCTCAAGGACCAGGCACAAGTGGTGCCCTTGTCGGCGTGTACGACGCGCATAATGGCCCCAAGGCGGTGTAGTTCATCAACAAGAGGCTCTTCTCCCGCATCGAAGGAATCATCCAAACGACTATGGTGGCGAGCCAAACCTAGGGAATGGGCAGTCAGGAGAGGAGAGAGAGGGTAGCGATGCAAGGGTTCTGACTACATCCTCTAGCATGTCTCTCCTCCGCTACCGTCTATGAGAAGAGAGGGTAGAGAGAGAGAGATAGGTGGGAGACCACCTTCCTTGGCTCGTCAGTCCGACTTGCCATCACCAAAGCCCTCCCCGGAGTCCAATTTGCCACCGCTACCGTCCTCCTGCTGTTGAAAGGTCGGAGAGGAAGAAAAGGGGAGAAAGGTGGGTTAGCAGATGAGATAAGTTATTGACATGTGGGTCCCAAGCGCTCAATCAACGAGTCATCCGTGGTCAACCTACCACGCTAGGAGAAAATTGCTTCCCAAACCACCAAATGAGTTGATTTGCACCAATTTTTTTAAGACGGAGAAGACGGTATACCTGGTATTACAATTGAGGGAGACGATTCAATAAGGATCAAGAAATAAGAGAGATGAAATATAATTTATTTCCCTAGAAAAACACATGCATATACTACTATTTCTGGGCCGAAACGAGTTGAGCATGATGCCCTCATCCCACCTGTCCGATCAAATAACAACGCCATTCGGCACCGAAAGATTGAGAGAAAAACTAACATTTTTCACGGGTACGTTTTTCAAATGGTTTAACGGTATGTTTTTCAAATGATTTAACAGTACGTTTTTATAAAAAAAAAATTAAAAACCTATATTAATCTATCTTTTAAAATTTGAATATGCTAACTACTCATCTGGATCTTCTCACGTCCTCTCCTCTCAAACAAACCAGATTCGTCGCGCAACCCAACGGTCTCCGTTGTCCGGCGAGCCGCCGTCCCGCTCCAGACGCGGCGCGGCCGTCTCCTCCGGCGCCGGCCAGGAGGTGGATAGCGACACACATAACTCAGGAAGTAAACATCTCTCTCCACGGTCACGTGCGGCCATGTGACGGCGCGACCCTCTCGCGGCCTCAGCCGCCCTGACATGGCACGGGCTTCCCCGTGCGGCGAGCGGCCGGCCGGCCGCGATGCCCGCCGCGGCGGCCGCGCGCGCCACCTGCGTCGCCTCGTCAACTCCCCCACCCTCACCTCGCTGTAACCCTCACCGTTGCTAGATAATCTCCGAAATGCCACTGCTCGTTTGTACCGAGACGATCCTCTCACAGTGGCAATCCTGTGATAAGTCACTCTGATCAGGGGCATTCTCGGTGATCAAGGGTGTACCCCTCTGTTTCTGGGTCACTTCGTCGCAAAGTCAACCCCAATACTCTACTAGAACCCTTGATTCGATGAACCAGAAGGGGAATTAAGGTGTGGAAAAAGATAATGCGGGGGAAGCATCCATCCATCAGTGTTGTTCAGTGGTGGTAGATTAGATTCCAGCTGATCCAATCTGGTCCGAGAATTTTTTCTAGATCTGACACCACATTCTGGTCAAATTCAGAGATCCATGCTGCTCTAGTCTGTACTAGAGCCGTCCTTGGTGAACAGTTCTTGGACACTCACCTCACTCTCATCGAGGTCTCCCAGCTTGAGGAGCACTGAAGAAATTTCTATGTTGAGGTCAGTGATCTGATGATCTGATCATGCAAGCTGAATAGGATTAATTAGATGCTGCAGAAATTTTATTAGATGTTTTGCATTCTTCTGTAAGTTGTTTTGCATTCTTCTGTAAGTTTTACTGCATTGTTGTGTTCATCCAAGTTGCCAAGAAGTGTGAAGATTTTGATGTCAATCACTCACTTGGTCAAATTTAATCCAAAGCAACGTTGCTAAATTCATCTGAGTTCAGATTGCGAGTTTGTGACATTGGGTTTGGTTTTGCGCAGCAATGGTGTCAAGGAGACTGCAGCTTGTCGGCGCGTTGCTGCTGCCGCTGCTCGCCGTCGTGTCGTCGTTTGATCCGTTCCACCGTGATGCGAACCCCATGGGCGGCGGCGCCGGCGCCGGGCAGGGCCCCTTCATCCCCCACGAGTACGTCCGCTTCGCCGACGTGAAGCGGCAGTGCAAGTCCGTGCTCTCCTCCGCGGCGGAGCTCACGTTCGACGCCAACCGCGCCAACGGCCTCATGCCGGAGCTCTCCTTCGTCAAGGGTGACTGGAAGCACGACGGCGACGGCGGCGCGCCGCTGCTGCCGTTCGACGGCACCGACGTGGCGGAGGGCGCCGCCGGGGCGGCGCGCGACCCGCTGCCGCTCGCATCGTTCTCGCTCACGCACGTCGACGCGGCGCGACGCGGGAGGACGGCGCTGAACGTGAGCGGCGTGCTCGGCGTCGCCATCTCCCGCAACGGCACCGGGCCGGAGATGGGGCCGTACGTGTCGCCGGAGTTCAAGGTGTGGCCCGGGAACACCGAGCTGAAGGTACTGTTCGAGGGTGTGTACACCGAGAACGACGACGGCGAGAGCGTGCTGTGCATGGTCGGCGACGCCGTCCTGCCGGCGCGCGGCGGCGACGCCGCCAACCCGTGGGACTGGGCCAAGCACTCCGACCGCGACAGGTTCCAGCCGCCGGTCAACAAGGACGGCAACATCCTCCTTGTGCTCCGCTACCCCAAGACGCTGACGCTGACGACGCGCGCCGTCCACGGCGAGCTCACGAGCACCAATGGCAAGACCCACGCCGCCTACTTCGACGCCGTGCACCTGCTGTCGCAGCTCGGCGCCTACTCCAACTACCAGTTCGGCTCCGAGGAGCTCGTCGGCACGGCGTGCAAGCCCCACCCGTACCGCGACGACGTCCTCGCCGGCGGCGGCGGGGACAGGGGGTTGTACAAGGGCACCTCCTTCTGCGGCATCCTCGACAGGTTCACGTCGGAGGACGTGCTCGCCGTCGTGCCGAACTGGAGGTGCAACACGACGGACGACGCGCTCTGCCGGCGGCTGGGGCCGTTCGAGGCGGACAAGGCGGTGGACGCCACCGACGGCGGGTTCGCCGGCGTCAGGATCGTCATGCAGGAGGTCCGGTGCGAGCCGAGGACCGACGGCGGCGAGATCTCGGCGAGGGTGTCGGCGGTGTTCCGCGCCGTCCCGCCGTGGGAGCACGCGTACACGGCGGCGAAGCGCAGCGGGCTCGGCGGCGCGACGCTGTCCGCCGAGGGCGTGTGGCGCGCGTCCTCCGGCCAGCTCTGCATGGTGGCGTGCCTCGGCGTCGGCGGCAAGGCGTGCCACTCCCGCGTGTGCCTCTACCTGCAAACCACCTTCTCCGCCACTCGCCGCAGCATCACGGTGGGCCAGATCACCAGCATCGGCGGCGGCGCCGCCCACTTCCCGCCGCTGACGTTCCAGCGGACGGTGCACCCGATGGAGCTGTGGAGCCGGTTCGGCGTCACCGGCGGCGAGCCGCTGAGCTTGGCGTACAGCTACACCAAGACCAAGCAGGCCGGCGAGTTCCTCCGGCGAAGCGAGCCGTTCGACTTCGGCACCGTCATCGCCAAGTCGCTGCTGAGCTACCCGAGGAAATCCGGCGACGCCGCCGACGAGACGACGAGCCTCTCCAACCTCGCCGAGGAGCTCACGCTCCACGTTGCCGCCGTGCCGGATCCGTTCCCACGCGGACGATTCGAGCGGCCATTCCTTCAGCTCGAGGTGCTCTCGCTCGGATCGCTCGTCGGCCGGGCCTCGCCGGCGACGTTTCCGGGGACGCCAGCTGCGGTAGGGCAAAGCATGGCATCATCATCGTCGTCGACGACGACGAAGCTGGATGCGACGGCTATCCTGAACGTGTCGGCGGAGCTGACGATCTCCGGCGACGCGTACGTGAACGTGTCGACGCTGTCCTTGGAAGGCGTGTACAACCCGGTGGATGGCCGGATGTACCTCGTCGGCTGCCGGAGAATCCAGGCGCCGTGGCGAGCCTTCTCGGCGATGGGCGGCGTCGAGGAAGTCATGGACTGCTCGATCGAGGTGCGGGTGGAGTACCCGCCGACGACGGCGCGGTGGCTGATCAACCCGACGGCGAAGGTGCACATCGCGAGCACGCGCGGCGGCGGCGACGACCCGCTGCGGTTCAACGCGACGGCGCTCCAAACACTGCCGATCCTGTACCGGGAACAGCGGCAGGACATCCTGTCGCGGCGGAGCGTGGAGGGGATCCTCCGCGTCGTGACGCTGGCGGCGGCGATCGCCGCCGAGTTCAGCCAGCTCATGTACATCAAGTCCCACACCGACGTGATGCCGTACGTGTCGGTGGTGATGCTGGGCGTCCAGGCGGTCGGCTACAGCGTGCCGCTCATCACCGGCGCGGAGGCGCTGTTCGCGCGCATCGCCGCGTCGAGCGGCGACGGCGGCGCGACGCCGCCGCCGTCGTACGAGGTGGACAAGAGCCAGCTCTACTGGACCATCGACTGCGTCGTCAAGATCCTCATCCTCGCCGCGTTCCTCCTCACGCTCCGGCTGGTGCAGAAGGTGTGGCGCTCCCGCATCCGCCTCCTCACCCGCTCGCCGCTGGAGCCAGGGCGCGTGCCCAGCGACAAGAAAGTCCTCGCCTACACCTCCGGCGCCCACCTCGTCGGCTTCGCGGTGATCCTCGCGGCGCACTACGTGAGCGTGCTGGCGCGGCCGGTGAGGTCGGAGGCGTCGTACATGGACGCGCGCGGCGAGGCGCACGCGCTCCGGGAGTGGGCGGTGACGCTGGAGGAGTACATCGGGCTCGCCCAGGACATGTTCCTGCTGCCGCAGGTGATCGGGAACGTGGTGTGGCGGATCAACTGCCGGCCGCTGAAGACGGGGTACTACGCCGGCTTGACGGCGGTGAGGCTGCTGCCGCACGTGTACGACTACGTGAGGGCGCCGGCGATCAACCCGTACTTCGCGGAGGAGTACGAGTTCGTGAACACCAGCCTCGACTTCTACTCCAGGTCCGGCGACGTCGCGATCCCGCTCGCCGCCGTCGCGCTCGCCGCGGCGGTGTACGTGCAGCAGCGGTGGAACTACAAGATCATCAGCAAGACGGTGAAGACGCAGCAGAAGAAGCTGCAGCACCTCGGGTCGCGGGTGTACGAGCGACTGCCGTCCATGTCGTCGGCCAACTTCGAGGCCGAGCTCGTCGCCGGCGTCAACGAGGGCGTCGGCCATGGCCTCCGCCGCGACGCCAGCTTGAGCTAGCTGAGCTACACCTCATCGATCGCCTCTCTTATTAATTAGTAATCTTCTTGTTTTCTTAGGTTTTAGTATCATGTTGTCTGCTTTTCTTCTTCTTCTTTATTTCTTCTTAATTAGATCTTCAGATTCTTCTTATGATATCCAAATGTACTCTACTACAAGTTCAATAAAGTTTAAATTTCTTATATAACTCTTTGTTCACATTTCTGCACTTGTTGTGTGTGTGTTCAGCTTATGTGACATAAAGTGTTCATGCTTGCAGTCTTGCTCACAGTTCAGTCTGACCACATATTGCTTGCTCTTTGTGAACATATTCCAAGTTTCCAATAGGTAAGTAGACAATGATATTATTTGATTATTATAGATTGTCAACGATGCTGAGATGATTAATTAGCAGTCTTCTTGTTTGACAATTCTGTCAAGCAAGCTTGCTTGCTAGTTAGTTAATTACTACTACACTGATTAGTGCTTAACTTCTGCCATGTGAATAACTGAATATAATGCACCTAGTTGTTGGTTGGTGTTTAATCAAATTAAGCATTCTACCTACATGTAGGTGAATGAGAGTGTCAGCTCAAGTGATATCTCTTGCTCCTGCTCCTGATGCTGGATAGCCACTGCTGCCTCTGTTGCTCCACTGTAGGAGGACACTAGCTGCACCTGATCGGAGCTGCCGCCTCCGCATCCGCCGGCGTCGGCGCAGGCTAAACGCTGAAAAAAATTTCAAGAAGAGAAACAAATGAAGAAAATTACAGTTACCAGTTATGTTGCTTTTTTAAAAGACAAAAACACTTTTTACTAACATAACTAGTAGAACAATGTGATCTTGTGAAATTTTATTATTGTTTTTTGTTGTTGTTGTTGTTCAGTTCGATACAGATAGCATGCAGTAGACCAGCACACTGACATGCATAGCACTGAAAAGCACCATCGCAGAAAACAGATTTTTTTTTCCCTTGGCAATTAACAAAAGAATTACTGAGTAGGTCAAGAGAGATAAAAGAAAATGATCAGGAAATAAATTAACCAAATCCAGCACGGTGTGCCAAATTCAAGAACTAAACACAAAATGCATTTTCTTGTGTCCAAAATGAATGCGAAAGAGAAGACCAGATATAAAGTTAAATTCAATCACACACAAATTAACACCAAATTAAAGCCAAGGTTGATCATCTCGGTACGTGGTAGCTGACCTCGTCGTGGCGGCGCGAGACGTTGCCGTCGTCGTCGACGAGGTAGCCGGCCTCGGCGCAGAGCGCCCGGAGGACGTCGTTCTGGTCGGCGTGCTTGGGCAGCGCGTACCCGGCGCCGGCGCGCAGGCCGGCGTAGATCCTCGTCGCCACCTGCCGCCGCCGCCGCTCCCGCTGCCGGTTGTTCTCCCGCTCCCGCGCCGTCGGGTGCCTCAGCGACGTCGTCACCCCGCCGCCACGCCCCCTCCGCCGCACCGTCCACGGCCCCCGCGTCGACCTGATGCACCCCCTCCTCCCCGTCGCCGCCTTCGTCTCCGGCGCCATTGCCGCCGCCGCCTCGCCACCCGCTTCCTCTCTCCCAGATGCTACCACCTGATCCATTAGCTTAGCTAGCTTGAGCTCGAGCACTCACTCTCACTGATCACTTGCTCACACACACACACACTCACTCACCTCTCCAACCAACACGGCAACACACCAACACAACACGAGTATTTATACATGAATTGCCATTGCCATGGCCTTCTTCTTGATCCCCATTCTGAAAAAGCCAAGTGCTCCTAAGCTAGCTAGCTCATGAGACTTGTTTCTATGTGCATGTAAGATGCATCTCTCTCTCTCTCTCTCTCTCTCTCTCTCTTCATGAGAGGAATAAGGTGGTTGGAGGCATGTAACATATGTGTTGAGTATAGTACAAAGTGGAGGAGATCAGGAGAGAAGAAGGGCACTGCAGAGAGGGGGCTATTTTTGCCAGAAAAGGAGGAATCGTTTTCATCCCAAGTACTTCCAATGGTTTCATGCCCCCATTTGGATCTCCTCTCTATATCTACAGCCTTTCTGGTTAAGCTAGCCCTCTTGTCTCCATGCATCCAGATGCTGCAGGTTCAGTACTTCTAGCTACTCTCTGGTGAGTGACAGAGATACAAAGTGAGTGAGTGAGTGAGTGAGTGGAGCCTAGAGAAAACCAGCTTACAATTGCATGCATGCATGAAGGGAATTGATGCTGTGCATGCAACAGTCCAATGCCAGTATGCCACTGTGCTAGTGTGCATGCATATGTGGCTCATTGCATATGCATGCAAGAAATCATAACCAAATTGTATCAGGTGTGTTGATCTTTCAGTTTCTTATAACAATGCGTGATACTAGCAGTATTGTTAGTCTTAGAAATTACAGTATATATATGGCTAGTGTCATTGATTAGTTGGGTGGTCAAAAGGGGAGCAAGAACCACCAGATTTTGATTGCTCATGAGACATGTGCATTAGAATCTATAAAAATTCTCACGCATGCTTGCTTACATTTTGGGGGTCACGGTTCAGGTGTGCCACACTCACACTGGTTTGGTTGAACTATGATGTGCAATTGTGCATGCATGCATGCCAACTGAGAGCACCAGCCAACACCAGGTAGATGAAAGGATATAAACACGGGTAAGCAAAATTATCAAGGAAGCCTATGACTAGGCAGACAAGTATTTAATTTGAGCAAAGTTCAGCATGATCCCTAGCTGTATTTACTGAATTATTTAGCAGTTTTTCACCCCACGTATATGTGAGAGGCAAATGGCCATCTCTGAATTTTTAGATTGTTTTTTGGTTTGTGAATAAGGCTATATAGTACATTGCACAATGTACTTATGATCTGCTAGTTTGTGTTAGTAGATGAGAGGGTTCTTTGATGGGATTTAACCACATATGCTGCTGTGCAGAGGTAAAGACAAACATAGCAAGACAAGGATATAAAGTAAAAATGGAGATTACCACACCATGCTGCTTCAGATACGCTCTGGCTGCTGCATTTTTCCCGGGCCAATCCAAAGTTCATTTTAGCTCATCTAGCTTTCAGTGTTACACAGTACTATACAGAATTACTACAGATTACTGCACGAAGAACCTTCAAGTATTCACTGCACAGGAGGTTTCTACCCTGCAGTAATAGTAGTACTAAGTAATGTAACTTTGGTTAGTCAGAGTGTCAGATGCTCATGCCAATCGATCTTCATCATGTTCATGGCATGCACATTGCTCTCTTTGCCCACCCCTGCTGAACATGATAGAGAAATTCATCACTTACCGTGCTGCCATTTGACAGAAAATATCTCTTCAGCTGATCAGCTCGCCAGGAAAAAAAAATCTGAGTTGATTTGCTACTGAACTGCACAGCACTGTAATGATAAATTACACGGTCTCTTTGCTTATAGCCTTAATACTGCAGTACTAGGAGTAACAACAACTATATGCACTCCAATTACTACAAGATCGAACCAGTAATCCAGTATTACAGGATGTGAACAATGTGCCAAATAGAAGAATTGTTCGCTCCCTCTCTCACACACAAAATTTCCACGTTTCACTTCGGGATTTCGAAATTGCTCTGAATTCCTGCAAATGAGAGAACCATTTGGCAATTTTTAACTTGTAAGCAGGAGCAAACGAACATATATGCAGGGACAAAACATCACGACTCAAAAATGAAAGATGGTAAAAGCCTGAAATGTAATCAGAAATTGTTCTCTTTTCTACTTTTCTCTTCGGAAGTTCAGAGGAAGTCACTCTCTCTCTCTCTCTCACACACACACACACCAAATCATGTCAGAAAAAAACAAAGCACATTCCCAACTGCCTGTCCCTGAACTCCCGGTTGATTTGATTCTCCTTTCCTCCCCCTCCTGCTCCACCTGCACCTAGGTTTCCTGGGATTACGCAGGAATTTACTCTGCTCCCGGGGGAAGAGAAGAGAATTTTACAGCTACTCCAGGCTTGCAGCATCTGATCTGATGACTGTCTATGAGCTGCAGTTCGTCCGGCGTCTCAGTCCAAATCGATCTAATCAATCTCATTCTCATGGCTGTTCTTGGTGGTGATGATTGGGCGGGAGGAATTCTCGGCGCCGGAGCCTTCCTCCTCCTGCTTGGAACGCCGCGAAAGGCGTCGGCGCCATGACGTCTGCTTCGTCAGAATCGCAACGGAGAGAGAGAGAGAGTCGTCGGCTAGCTCCATGGATCAACGCCGCCACGAAGAATGCGGCAGGAACCCTCGCTTCGCCAGCCGACTCCCCGCCGCCGGCCTGAGGAAAAGTTAGGGGTTTTTTTTTGGAAAAATAATGGATTCTTAAGCCTTCTACTTTGATTTTTTTTTTCAAATCAAACTTCTTTAAATTAAAAAAAATGACAACACATACAACACCAAATTAATTTTACTAAACCTAATATTTAATATATTTTGTGTGGAAATTTTTTCATATTTTTCTATAAACTTATTCAAACTTAAAAAAAATATAAAAAAATAAAAACGACTTATATGAAACACTTAGGCTGCTTTGGTTGTTGGGAGATTGAGAGAGAAAACACATATTTTTCGCGCGCACGCTTCCCGAACTACTAAATGGTATATTTTTTTGGAAAACTTTTCTATAGAAAAGTTGTTTTAAAAAATCATATGAATCCATTTTTTAATTTTAAAATAATTAATACTTAATTAATCATATACCAATAACTCACCTCGTTTTACGTATCTCTTTTCCATTTTCCTCAAACACAGCTTAGGGCCTGTTTGGGGAGCTTTACATTCTGATAAGTAGCTATTTGGTAGCCAGCTTCTGAGAAATATGGAAAAGCCCTGAAACCCAGCTTCTTCGGCTTCTGGCTTCTTAGTTCATTTTTCAGATTCTCAAAACTGTGGACTGTTTGGGGCAGCTTCTACCATAAGCAACTTTTGGGAAAAGCTGCAGCTAGGATAAACTCCCCCAAACAGGGCCTTAGGCTCCTCTCAATTCAATGGTATGCACTATGCAGGTATATTTTCAGCGCACTCAAAACAAGGAAACTCAGTAGCACATAATTAATTAAGTATTAACTATTATAAAATTGAAACATAGATTTATGTTATTTTTTTAAACAACTTCTACATAGAAACTTTTAGTAAAAGCACACTATTTAGTAGTTTGAAAAGCGAGAAAGTTAAAGTTTGGAGATAAGAAAAGTACTAAGGCCTAAGTACTCTATAGGCTTAAATATGCTAAATAGGCTTAACATGTTAGCCCAGCCCAAGATGTTTCCTGCAAGAAACGGTGGGCCTGAACAGAGCGGCCATGTTAGTCCGAGACCATTTGCGAGTTGATGGGCTTCTCTGAAACTCTGAACTTTTTCCTTCTTTTTTTTTTTTTTGCGGGGACTGAAACTCTGAACTTTTGATGTGCTTCTTTTCTTCTCGTATCCTATCATCAGTTCAGAGAAGTTCAGGTGCGTGTATCAAACGAAGAAGAACAGGATCACCGTCCTTTTCTGGTCGTTCCATCACACATTCACATTGCCAAGAAGACATTTTCATCGCTTGTGAACTCTGAAGCCTGAACATTACTAGTACTACACGGGCGAGGCGATGGTTTTGGTTTTTGTATTGTTTTCTGCAGGTAGAAAACAGGTCTGAACTTTCCCTGTCACGCACTCACACGGGAATACTCCCGGATATACTTTCAGAGTCAAAGAAATACGAGTACTTGCAAGTTTGAGCCAGTAGTAAAATGATGAAAACTGAGACAAGACCCAGCTTCAGCCGATAAGCAGTAGAAAAAGCAAATTACAAACTTGGCTCTGATTGTTTGAAAGCTCGTGCCGGAAAACATGCCTCCGATTGTTTGATTTGAGACTAATAAACCCTAGAAAATGAGTAATCCATATGTAAAACTTTTTTATATATATTTTTAAACGGTTTAAAATCCAATATTAAAAGGACTCGAAATCAACTTTAAAACTAAGTTCTACTGTAAACTTCAAATTTGGCTATGCTGATTAGATAACTAACTACTCCCTCTGTCCCAAAATATAAGAGATTTAGGGATAAGACATTTTCTAGTACTATGAATTTGGACAGACTCTTTGTCTAAATTCGTAGCATTGTAAAGTGTCACATTTCTCTAAAATCTCTTATATTATAGGGACGGAGGGAGTATCACAAGCTAAAAAAAATCCTAAAGACCATTTTGGTTTGATAAAAAATATACCCTGCCAATTTGTTAGCAAATTAAATAGTATATGTGTATTAGTTTGGATTGAGACTAAATATTTGTTAGTGCCTCTATCATATTTGGGTCATATTTTAAAAGTTTCTCAACTATACCGTGAGAATTTAGCTTTATATTGGTAGCGATCTAAATGCTAGCTAAATAATTTTACCCTATAAGCCAAAGTTTACCGATGAATTGGTAGGGTAAAAAACCAAACAAGCCCTAAAATCAACTCTAAAATTTTCAGCACTAAAATTAAGTTTGAAGATATTTTTTTCTTTTTTGATAAGCTGACTAGTCTAGGCCCTGTTGTTTAGATTCCAACTTTTTTTCTTTAAATTTTTAACTTTTTTGTCACATCGAATTTTTCTACGTATAAACTTTCAAATTTTCCATTTCAATTTCTTTTAAATTCTAATTTTTGCGTGGAACTAAGCATAGCCCCTAGTCTGATTTGGTGGGCGTTATTAGCTGATGCCTTGATGAGCTGATTAACTAGCATTGTCACATCAAACCTCTGAGCACAGTGAGGTCAGGCCGGTCAGTGGGGTGCTCAACTGCAGCAGCAGCAGCTGAACCAAAACCAAAACAGCCCAAAGATTCGTCAGTATTCGTGCTCTTCCTCTAGAGAGTTCAGTTCACACGCCCAAGAAGTACAGTACACCATTTGACTGCAAAAATCTACTGCTAGTACTTCTACATGATGATGAATTTTGGGAAATTTCAGCACTCACAAAACACTCGAAGGCTGGAAATTAGGCTGCCTTTGGCAGTGAGCTTTCCCAACTTTTACCCATGTTTTCCCCGTGCGAGTTTTTTAAACGGTTAAAAGATGTGTATTTTTTTAAAAAAAATCTATACAAAAGTTACTTTTAAAATCATATTACTCTATTTTTTAAGTTAGCTTTAATTAATCCTTAATTAATTATGTGCCAATGAGCTGTTTCGTTTTTTTATATCGGAGGGAAATGTTCCCAACTCAGGGCAACCCTAAGTTTATGACTTTGGCCATGTTTAGTTCCATTTTCAAATTTTTGTAAAGTATACGGACACATATTTGTAATATTAAACGTAGACTAATAACAAAACAAATTATAGATTCCGCCTGTAAACTGCGAGACGAATATATTAAGCCTAATTAATCCGTTATTAGCAAATATTTACTGTAGCACCACATTATCAAATTATGGCGTAATTAGACTCAAAAGATTCGTCTCGCAATTTACATGCAAATTGTGTAATTGTTTTTTTTTTCCACATTTAATGCTCCATGCATATGTCCAAACATTTGAAATGACGGAAAAGTTGAAAGTTTAAAAGGAACTAAACACAGCCTTTGTTCAGGAGGATGTCAAAATCAACATTATTAAATTTATTTTATTCTTAAATGATTGGCATATTTTGACGGTACCAAATTTCGATAATGTTGGATATGTTTAGTTGATAGCCTCATCAAAATTTGGTAGCATTTTTTATAGGAGAAAGTTTTTGAAAATACCAAAATTTACTAAGGTGTCAATGATAATAAAATATTTAATTTATTACTTTACCAAATTTTAGATTTTGACACGGAGCCACGGAGGTAGTGCTCCAAGTACGAGTGCTACACCTGCCTCCATTGATGAGAGCTCGAGGTGGCTAGCAGTCCCAGTCTCGAGTCTGCCACTAGGCGAGGGAGGGAGACACAGGTGGCACCCCTGGTGGCCGCGGGAATGACGGTTGTGCCCCTGGTGGCGAGTGGTGGCGTGGGGGGCAGGACGGTAAATCTGCAGTGGAGGGGGAGGCGACTGGGCGGTGAGCTGACGAGGGAGGGGGGCAGACTGGCCGCTGACACGTCGTCGGGGAGCGCATTGACCGTTCCGCCCCTGCCACCCGCCACGTGGCCCGTCCTCGCTCACTGTCACGATGTCACATGCCCCGCCCTACTGTCCTCTCCTGCCCTGCCATTCTCAACACGGTACGTGCTCCGTCCGTCCCTTAAAAAAAATTTCATAATATTTTGAGACAAATGAATGGTATTTACGCTTTTAATCTTAAAATAAACCTTGGTATTTAAATCTTCTAAAAATAAAGATAAAAGACGGAGATTAAGTGTTTAACGCAAAACGATGTGCTAATAACGTCTGATTAATTGAGTTTTAATTATTACAAACTTGAAAAATGGATTAATCTGATATTTTGGAACAACTTTCATATAAAATTTTTTCGTTTTACGAAACACACCGTTTAGCAGTTTGAAAAACGTGCCACGAAAATCCAAAATTTCATCCACTGCTTACAGTGGAAACGAACATGGCTATGAAAATAATACTGATAGATATTATCTTAGTTCCAAAATAGGTATCCTTTTAGGATTCAATTTTTTTCCAAAATATTTGTTACTCTGAAATACTACCTCCGTTTCAGGTTACAAGACCTTTTAGCATTACCTAATGCTTAGTTGAGTACTATTTATCCTATCCATCTTCTTACATTTAAATTTCTCCCTGTTATACCCTCCAACTACCACTCCAATTCTAACCATATCATATCATTTAGGATGAGTTTGAGTTTGAGAGGATAGGAAAAGAGAATATTGAGAAGATACGCAAAATGATGTGAGCCATTAGTGCATGACTAGTTGAGTAATAACTATTTTAAATTTCAAAAATAGATTAATATGACTTTTTAAAGCAACTTTCTTATATAATTTTTTTATAAAAAAAGAACATATCGCTTAATAGTTTGGGAAGCGTGCGCGTGAAAAACGAGGTGTTTTCTCTCTCAATCTCCCAGCAAGGATCGCAAGTGAAGAGTAGTATAGTATTTTAACTTAAACCTTAATTTATGCTAAACTAAAAAAACAATTTTTTTTTGGATGAAGGGAGTATAAGCTAACTGAGATCCTCTGCAGGGTAGTGCTACTCACTGGGCACAAGGGTTTATACCTATGAGATCCACGTGTCAGTGAACAGTACTAAAGAATCCTCTTTCAATATAACCTTATTCTACTAAGATAAGCATATTATGCTGCTGATGTTGGTCATCGAAGATGATTAGAAAACCTTTACTAAAGTTTCAAAGAAGGAAAAGAATAACAAAGCTTTAATACTACTACTACACATTTGGTCCTGGATGAATGGGGAAATCAGGGCTTGTTTGAATTAAAGGATTTTTATGAGGGAAAAAATGGAGGAATCCAATTCAAAAGAAATTCTCCTATTATATGAGCAATTTAGTTTGGATCATACGATTGTTTCAATGGGATTTCAAGGGATAGGAAAAGTCTCTCCACATCTTCGAGGAATTCTAGCATGAGGTCTAACCTCGTTGTTTCGAATTCCTTTGTGATTTTTAAGGCATGTTCTCTCCTTCTCTCTCTAGCAAATTAAACATGTAATCTCAAATTTTTTTCTCACCCATGCGATATATCCAAACACTTGTTTTGAATGATTCCTGTAGTTTGATTGCTTGGAGGATTTTTCATGTTGTGACATTTCAATCCTAAGTTTTCCTCTTCCTGTATTTTTGAGTCATGTTCCAAAGGAACCCTTATGGCCCCTTTGAATCGCAGGGTTGAAAAAAATAGAGAAATAGGAAAAACACAGGATTCTGATAGAAATTGAAGTGTAAAACAGAGGATTGCAAAAACATAGGAAAAACACAGGAATGGTCGTTTGATTGGAGCGCAAGAAAAACGTAGGAATCGGATGAGAGAGATAGACTCAAAGGAAATTTTCAAAGAGGTTGAAGCTCTTGCTATATTTCCTCCAAAATCCACATGCAATGTGCCATTCTATAGGAATTTCATAGGATTTGAAAAGTTTCAATCTTTTGAATCAAATGGCCAAATAGGAAAATTTACTATAGGATTTGAATCCTATGAAATTTCTACATAAATCTTTTGATTCAAAGGGGCCCTAAAGTGGACTTATAACTTTCATCAATACATGTTAGGTAACTCATGGTAAGGAGATTGGAAATTTAGAGTAATAAGCTAATGAAGAGATTGATCCTGGAAGTTTCATTTTTAATCACTTTCTCTTGTTTGATAGGAGAGATGAGAATTATGATGAATTTGAGTGAGAAATGAATTTTAAGAGATGATATGCTAACTTAATTTTTTCTCTCGGTTACCTGCCATTACCCAAATATTGAAAAGACAAGAGTTCGCTCTTAAAAACCCCTCACCCCTCAAACTTCCATCATCTTCAAACATTCCCCCTCCCTCCTAACCAAACAGCCGCTCAGCGTATTGAATGCAACGTGCTATTCAATTAATCACAGGGTACAACTTCGACTGACTTAGGGCAGTCCCAACCTATAACACTAGACATAGTTTCCATAAACTCCACATCATCAAGAAACTAATACTAGACACTACTCTTCCAATGCAAACACCACTATTCCATACTTCAATTTAATGCTACTTATCTCACATGATGTCTTCGATGTTGTGTAGAAACCATCTCTCATGCAAGACATGGTTTCCTTCTCTTTCCTCATCTATTTATTTGCCACATCATTTTTTTGTCATAGGTGGCAACTTATTTAATGCTATGGACACCATCCTAATCATTGGGTTAAGAATGCCCTTACAAACTTAGCACCAGAAGGAGATAAGAAGTGAAATCCGAGTAGAAATAGGGAGATACAAAATCACATATGGGAAAGTAAGAATAACCATAACACCTTCACTCTTGGATAAACGTTGTCACAAAATACGTACTGTCAAATTTTTAAACCTTAAATGGCCAATTAATAAAACCACCAAAGTTTTACACAATGAAATGTCTGTTATACGTACTGATAGTGAGACATCTACATAACTTTCTTTATTAAAGATATGTTGGTGCAATCTCTGAAGGTGCTATATGCACATGTGTACATATAAGCGCATGCATCTGTCATGTGTTAAAAAAAGCTCAGAAATGATGAGATATGTTCATTACCAAAACAAAGCATAACAATTACTCCTGGTGTACAGTAATAAGTGTAGTTTTAACATTGCTTAACGTTTGACCGTTCGTCTTATTTGAAAAATAATTATGATTAGTATTTTTATTGTTATTAGATGATAATACATAAATAGTATTTTATGTGTGACTAATATTTTTATTTTTTTTATAAAATTTTTAAATAAGACGGACGATCAAAACGCTGGACACGGACATCTATCACTGCATTTATTTTAGGATTGAGGAAATAATTAAGTTCCAAATAAATCTTGGCAATTGGGCTGTTGAAAACCTGGTGTACAGTCTCATCATCTCTACCGGCATGACAAATGCCTCGAGAAAAAATAGAGCCACGATGGCAGTAGCGAAATATCGTGCAAAAGGAGGGGTAGTTTCGACCGAGGAGCTACAGCGAGCGCAAGTACGCTTTTTTCTGCAGGCTCATCAATCCATGCAGACTCATTATTAGCCCTAGAACTGTAGCATCATTTCACATTTATTTTCTCTCTCTCTCTCTCTTGGCCTTAATCGCATATAACGATAATTGATATGGATAATTGGATTGGATTATATGCAGCTGTATCACAAATTCACAATCCCTCAATCTCCTTTTTTTTTTTTTTACTCAGTGAACCCCTAAAAACAGTGTGAAACGGGCAGCTGTTTGGCGTTTTCAAGAAAAAAAAAAGTCAAACTGCCTTTTTTGACAGTCATCTTCAGTTTTTTTTTTTGGTTAAAGCCCTTCCTCTCCTCACTCACACGGCCCTGTTCATCTCTTTCTTTTTTATTCGATTCCTCTATTCCATTCCACACGCATTGCTGCTGGTAGTAGTAGTAGTATCTCTCCGCGACCGAAGATTTTAAAAAGGAAGCAATTTGCCTTTTTTTTTTTGGCGCATCTCGTTTAGAGATTTTAGAGGCGAATGTGAGCGGTCAAATCCTTCTTTTTTAGCTTGTGCGCGTTGTGTTTTGTGCTCTCCTTTTGTCAGTTCCTGAGGCGCTCTCTCCTGTGTCTTTGTGTTTAGCGTGCGTGACCGCGAGCGAGGTCGAGGAGGGAGTGAAGCGGCGGCGGCGGCAGCCATGGCGCAGCAGCAGAGTGCGTGGGAAGCGGAGAAGATGTGAGCTTTCTCCTATTTCTCTTCTGTTCTTCGTTGCTTCATCATTCCTTAGTTTGTTATTGCGATCAGATTGCTTTGATGTTCTTCGCACATTCTTTTTTCCCTTTTTTATGTTGGTGAAATGTTCTCCGTTTTTTCTTGAGATTTTTTGTCATTCCATTTGGTTCTCTTGGTGTCCGCATGGTTATCTTTCCCCAAGATTAGTTTCTTGTTTTCCTCTAGGAGGGGTTTCGGATTCGTTTCTTCGCGGTTTAGATCGTCTTTTTTTTTTCTGGTGATTTTTGCAAGAATCTTGTCCTTCATCTTCCCTTGTTGTTGCATTTCAGAGGGCTGCAGACGCTTGAGATTCTGTTTGAGTTCCCTGAAATTTCTGCATTTTCCGTTCTGCATTTTGGTTTCTCCTTTTGCAAAATCCATGCCTCTTTTTTTTTTCTTGTTCCTCTTGTTCCTTTTATTTTTCTCGGATAGTAGTACTAGTTTGGTTTATTGCTTGCTAGCTTTTCAACTGCCTTTTCCTTTTACCTTGCATTGCAACTGCCTTTTCATTTCTCGAAATTTATTTGCTTCTTTCACACTTTAATCTGCATTTTACCTTTTTATTTTCTCATGGAAACTTTCGATCCCCTCCTTCCTGTTGCTGCTGTGCTTGCATGCAAACCCCCATGTTTCCTTTTTTACTTATTATATATCCCCGCACTGAACTTATCCATGTCTGTTCTTGGAAGCAGGTTGGACGTGTACATCCATGATTATCTTTTGAAGAGGAACCTGCAGAGCACTGCCAAGGCATTCCAAGCAGAAGGCAGCGTGTCTTCCGATCCTGTTGGTCAGTGCATCAATTTCTGAATTTTGTCATACTACCGTAGTTTGCAATCTTTGCTCTTTCTGCATTAGGACCAGATAGTTTGTTCCTCAGACTGCCATTGTTCTTGGGCCAATAGGATGGGTACAAATTGATCATTTGATTAGCTTGATTAGTTCTACACTTACATTTGTGCATGTGCGAGACACAAGTATTATTAGCTACTCGTACCGGGCAGATACAAAGGAACAATACTACAGCCACATTGTTTTGTCTGATTTATGCATGCCAGTCTCTGATGTTTCTGCATTGTAATGAATGCGATTTTAATCTTCTTGTACTGAAAGATGTCAGCTTTTGTTTTGCAAAAAAAGCAATTGATGCCCCAGGGGGTTTCCTCTTGGAGTGGTGGTCTGTCTTCTGGGACATCTTCATTGCAAGGACGAACGAGAAGCACTCTGATGTTGCTGCTTCGTACATTGAGGTTCTTGTAGCACATGCATCTTGGTTATTACTTGTCCTTGTTGTTTGCTTGTACTCACTTGGTACAGTGGTTAACTGCTTATCTTACAATAAACATGTAAATGCTTGAATTGTGTCAGTCATAGAGATCATGTTCACTGTAAAAGGATTTAGTTTTTTGCCTAAAGCAAATGGATTTAAATTCCACAAAAACATTGAAAACCAAATTCAAGAACTTTCCATGACACTCTTGAAAAAAAGAAGAAAATGCCTAATTCATCTATGTAGGCAAAACTTGTTATGGTGGATATTTTTTTTTTAAAAAAAAACAAATGTTTCCCCATATTTCCAAACAAAACATGCTGCATCATATTACACAATTATAGAAGAACATGTGTCTTAATCATTTTAGAAGGTACAGAATGCAAAACACTTTCTCATAGAGTACATACTATGTTGTCTCCAGCTATTATTATCTTTAAAATTCAAGTAAAATTTCAAAGAGTAACATTTTATTATCAATATGATTAATAACTTTGAAGGCAATGGTCCCTTCCCTTTGGAGTAGGCCGTAGCTAATACCTGTTCATTTTCTGGTGATTACCCATTTGAAACTAGCCATTTCTTGGTATATGATGTGTCAATCTTATTGCAAAATGCTATTTTCGTGTTCCTGATGTAGTTACACATAAATTTTGTCACCCAGACACAGTCAATTAAAGCTCGAGAGCAGCAGCCATCACAACTGCAGCAGCAAGAGGCTCATTCCCAGCAGTCATCACAGCAGATCCAAATGCAACAACTCCTACTACAGAGGCATGCACAGCAGCAGCAGCAGAGTCAGCAACAACCACAGCAACAACGCCGCCAGCAGAAGCAACAACAGCGTAGTGAAAGCAGTCATTTGCCGACAAGTGCACATAATGGTTTGGTTTCTGCTGATCCTCCAACACGACAAAGCACTTCAGCTGCAAGTTCTTTGTCTGCAAAGATGTACGAGGAGAGGGTGAAGAATTCTGTTCAAAGGGACACCTTAGATGAAGCACCTGCAAAGGTAGTTTCTTCATGGCAATGTGTATTGTTGCTTTCATGATCTAAACTCTCATAATATGAAATGCATATCTTTATACTGCAGCAAAGGTTTACAGAAAATATTGGACAACTGCTGGAATCAAACTCATCATCTATGCTGAAGTCCGTTGCAATATCAGCTCAGGCTTCAGGGTACCAACTGCTCAATAATGCTTGCTAATCATTTACTTCTTTTTTTTTTGTGCGTGTGTGTGTGTGTTTTTTTCTTTTTTTTTTTGGGGGGGGGGGGGGTGAGAGTGGGAGGTATATAGCGCAAAATAAATACCATATCAGTCTTAAATACAGCCTATATTGTGTGATCTATTAGGATTTCCTACCATGCTTGAATTGTGTTTGCCTTACTATTTTGCGGTCTTCAAATTGTAACTTTGATGGTTCATACTGTAATGGCTGTTTAACGGCAATTATCTCTAGCTTCTGTTTTCCTGTTAGTGTGTGTATTGATTTGCTTTGATCGATTGTTTTTAGGCAAATTTTCCATGGATCAACTGGTGGTGTGTCAGGTACTTTGCAACAGGTTCAGGCCCAGAACCAACAACTCCAAGCATCAACACAGGTAGACAGTCTTATTTCAGATGTATAATCTCATGCATTATTGTCTATAACTAGACAAGTCAAATTTTTTTCAGGAAATAAAGGTAGACACAAATGCTGCTGTACACATGAGAGCTGCAGGGGCAGATGGATCATTAATTGGAGTACCAGGTTTTTTTTGCTTTGAACTCTACTAATTTTTGTTGTTTCTGGCTGCTAACTGGAAATTCTTAGACCTGCTGTACTGTTTATTCATGTACTTAGTGCCATTGTTTGATACTCT
Source organism: Oryza meridionalis (assembly GCA_000338895.3). NCBI lineage: Eukaryota > Viridiplantae > Streptophyta > Magnoliopsida > Poales > Poaceae > Oryza > Oryza meridionalis. Next base: position 3,738,420 of record CM002524.2, read on the forward strand.
GTTGTCTGGCAGGCGCTAACCCAGCAGGGAACAATTTGACGTTGAAAGGGTGGCCTCTTACAGTGAGTTCTTCACATAATTCCTTAACTGGCATTCTAAGCTATAAATTAGGAGCAAGTTTGAATACCGCACCTTTTTTTTTTTGTTTTTATGATGTTTTACCATTTGATTATAACTTTACAGGGCTTAGACCAGCTTAGATCTGGGTTTCTCCAACAGAAATCTTTTATGCAGTCTCCCCAACCATTGCACCATCTACAATTTCTTACTCCACAACAACAGCAGCTTCTGCTTCAAGCACAACAAAATATGACATCTTCACCTGGAGAGATGGACAGCAGAAGGCTTCGGATGCTTTTGAGTAGCCGAAACATTGTTCCTGGGAGGGATGGTCAATCAAATGCCTACACGGAAGTTATTCCTAGTGTTGGCCCTTCATTGCAAAATATGTGCTCACCTGTCCAGCGCATGGAGACAGATATGCTGATGAAGGTAAGTTTCACTTGTATGTTTTACTATATTCTTGCATTTATTTATTTGCAAGGATACATTGGATGTAAGTAGTAGTACCTTGTAAACCACTGGGTTATGCATAATTTTGTTCTCAATTGATATCTTATATGTCCATAGATTATATTGTTTAATTCTTGTCAGTGATCAGTAATAGAATTTTATTTAAATTTATCATTCTTGTTCTTGTTATGTCATGTTGCCAAGTTTGCATAACACAGTACCATTTCCTTTCTAGTATAGCATAGTGATTAAATCATGAAAATAACGGTCTTGGTCCTTGTGTAATATAATCTTTTGAACAAAGGCACTCGTACTATTTGGATTTCATAATGATCTAGCTGCTATTAATACATGCTCACATGTTTTCTGAAGCTATCTTTTTCAAGATAACTTCTACATCTTTGGTTTTCGACCTTAACACCTCGTCATTATATGTAGTAGAAGATAGCAGCTATACAGCAGCACCAGCAAAGCAGCAATCAGCAACAGCTCCTTCAGCATTCTTTACTTAGCCAGCAACCACCAATCTCTAATCACCTTCCAGGCCAGCAGGAAAAAATGGGAGCTGGAAGTGTTACTATTGATGGAAGTCTGTCTAATTCATTCCGTGGAAGTGAACAGGTTTCACTTTGTTCTACATATATTCAACATTACCACCTTGATTTGTTACTGTGCCTATCCTTTTGTTAAGACTTGTATCCGTCATAAATATATTGTTTTGCAGGTTTCCAAGAATCAAAATGGGCGAAAACGCAAACAGCCAATCTCATCGTCTGGTCCAGCCAATAGTTCTGGCACTGGAAACACCGCGGTCCCCTCCTCAGAACCCTCAACTCCTTCATCGCAAAGCCCAGGAGACACAATTTCAATGCCCTCGCTGCACCACAATGCTAGCTTATCAAAGGCTTTAGTTGTTTACGGTACCAGTACAGCAGGGACAATGGGATCACCATCAAATCAACTTGTAAGTTACAACTGGTTCTAAATCCAAACAGCTATGGCCCTATTACGTGGATATATTATGCATGCAACATAGTTTGGAAATGTTTCATTGCACTGATGGTCCGTTTGATTCCTGACTTCTGAACATCTGATAACTCACACTGCAGGCTGACATGGATCGTTTTGTGGAGGATGGCTGCTTGGAAGATCATGTGGATTCGTTCCTGTCGCATGATGATGCAGATCGAAGAGATGGCAGTCGTATGGAATCTACTAAAGGTGTGATAAGGCTAACTGTTTTGTAACTTATGGCTAGTTGAAGTTGAATGGTTGGCTTCGACATATTAACATCATTGGCAGTGGTTACCCTGGCCAGTTTAGTCTTAGATGTAATTATGGCGTGTAAATATACCAACAAGCTGAACTCATTTAGGTGAAGTTAGCATGGAAATTGAGTAGTTGGTGCAGTTCAGGCCATGGCCCTGTGAGAGGGGAAATTACCTAATATGTCATGTGGTAACATATGTTGGTTCAATGGGTTAGATTTATGATGTATTTTGTAGGGAAGTCTAACATTAATTTGTGTTCTGTAGAGCTTTGATTCTATTTATATGTCTTAAGCAGGATTCATCTTCCGAGAGGTCTCTTCTGTACAAGCAAGCACGAACAAGGTTGTATGCTGCCACTTCTCATCAGATGGAAAGCTACTTGCTACTGGGGGTCATGATAAGAAGGTAAGTGCACATGCCTGTGCTTGTTAAGATGCTCAGCCTAGTTGATACTCTCGGAAGTGGGCAGGCATATCTTTGACTTCATGGTGATATTGAAATAGATACTTGCAATGTTGCAATGCAGGTGGTATTGTGGCATGCTGAAACTTTAAAACAGAAGTCAGTATTGGAAGAACATTCTCTTTTGATAACTGATGTACGGTTCAGTCCAAGCATTCCACGCCTTGCTACCTCCTCATTTGATAAAACTGTCAGGGTCTGGGACGCTGACAATGTAAGTACATAACTGTTTAGTTTTTTTTCCTACCATCTATTTGCCTCGGTGATTGCCTCTGTGTTATGTTGCACTGGAACCATATCAAATTGCTACTTTGTATATTGTGCTCAGATTTGTTACCTTTTGAGATGCCCTTTACGTAGAAACAGCATCATAAAGTTTCTCTAAAGTTAAGTAGGCTCTAAATTCTCAAAGAATACAGTAAGCAATGTCCATCTCAACGTCATATGTCGTGAATGATCCGCAGCATCAATTTTGAGATTCATTGCCATGGCATGGGTTCATTTTGTAGAAGTGGAACTTGTTTGTTCTCTAGGTGATAAGCATGATACTTCTAAACTTTCAGATTCCTGGGTAATGTCAATACTTGTAATGTTAAAGCTGCAAGGGCAGCAAATTTCTTTTGTGTTTTACTGCTTGTCATATTCTAATGCTGTCATTGAACTTTTGCAGCAAGGCTATTCAATACGGACGTTCACTGGGCACTCAGCATCAGTTATGTCACTGGATTTCCACCCAAACAAGGATGATCTCATCTGTTCTTGTGATGGGGATAATGAAATTCGATTCTGGAGTATCAATAATGGAAACATTGTCCGGATATTTAAGGTTACTCAGTTTTTCTTATTCAGCATTCTGTCAATCTGCAAGTGCCGCTTTATTGTGAACAATCCTCACATTCCCTTGACAAAGCACTCCAGCGTATACTTGTAGACTTTTCTATTTTTATAGAAAATGTGCATAATGAACGGCAATCTGTTTGAAAACATCCTAAAATTACGTAAAAGAAAACATCCTAGATGATATTCCATACCTACTTGTTAATTGGTTTCAATCACTGTTATAACCCCTTTGTACTTAATGGGCTGTTATTAGGTGTCTCCATCCATAATCAGCAACTGGTCTCAAAAGGAGATGCCTTGTAGGATACACCGTTTCTTGATTTATTTGTTTCCATTCCGTTTATAGGGAGGATCAAGCCAGCTGAGATTTCAACCACGTCATGGAGGATATCTTGCAGTAGCTTCGGAGAATGCTGTCTCTATACTTGATGTGGAGACTCAAGCTTGCCTTAGGAGATTTGAGGTTTGTAGAGACTTTCTACCTTGCAGTTGGCACGCGCATTCTGATCTTCTAAATTCACTGAGGTTCCAGTAACATATATACCGACCAACAAATCTATGTGCAAGGATGTATTTACTTTTCAAATCTCGTTTTTAGAGTGAGTTTTGGATAGTGCAAATCTATCTATTTATTTTGTAATTAGCTTTGTGGTGTTCATTTGCCTTGATGGTAAGTTGTTCTTGCTTGGTTGTTTACATATTTTCAAAGTCACATCGTGTTAGCTGTAGCCAGTGTTCACTTCCATGTTAATCTTTAGAGTTTCCGAGTGATGGTAACCAATCACTTTGATCTGTCCTCTTTATTGGGAACTGCAGGGCCACACAAAGCATGTCGATTCAGTATGCTGGGATCCCAGTGGCGAATATGTTGTGTCTGTCAGTGAAGACACAGTGAAGGTATGGTCTGTGAATGCTGGGAGCGATGATCGCTGCGTGCAAGAGCTTAGCTGCACCGGAAGCAAGTTTCACTCGTGTGCTTTCCACCCTTCATATTCATCTATGCTTATCATTGGTTGTTACCAGGCAAGTACTTTATATTCTTGGATCTCTTTTATGCTCATGCATCACAATTCATTCAAAACTAATCTGCACAGATCATCCTAAGTAGCTGGTTAAAAACAACTTTTTCTATATCAACTCATGGCTACTCACTCACACTGAGGATCATTCCACAACTTGAATTTCAGTACATCATTACACATATATGAAGTTCCACAAATATTCATTCATGATACACATGCAATTATCTTGAAGATTTACTGCAATGAAATACTTTTCCTATTTAAGAACAAGCATTCGGCCATAGAGACCACTTATGTTTTCACCGCGGTTCATGTTTACAATGTCTATAGTACGCTTACCTCTGGTTTTGTGTTTGAATGCCGCAGTCTCTTGAGCTGTGGGACATGTCGGAGAACAGAACGATGACGCTCGCAGCTCATGACAGCCTCATCACAGCCCTGGCGTCGTCAAGCTCCGGTTTGGTCGCTTCCACGAGCCACGACAAGTTCGTCAAGCTGTGGAAATGATGTGCTTCCAAGCTAGCCGCGCCCTCTAACCTTCTTCTAAGGATGGGCCTTTTTCTTCCTCATTTTTTGGTCACACCATCAGCCCTGAAAGGCTATTGTGTGATGATGGTATAAATACTATATATCCCCCCAAAGTAGCTGGCTACTGAACGACTGATGAAAATATTGCTATCCTAGTATACCTTTTGCTGACCCTGGGAAGGTGGATTAGTACTAGCATTTTGTACAGAACATGAACTATGCTTTAGTATTAATTATATATACTATCTGAACTTCTGAAGTGTTTATGGTCTGAATTCTAACAACTTATTCTACTGCATCTCTGCTATGAATATGAAGAATATGATGATGTTGAAAGATCAATTTGTGGCTAGTCTCTGTAGTTCTGTCTGGAAAGTGGCATTCTCCTAGGAATTTCAAGGGACCTTTTTTTGTAAGAAGTATGCTCAACTCCAGCAAGAAATTGGAAATTTTCTTACTGAATTTTACAAACGTGGTTTCGCCACGGATGCTTGGTGTCTAGGGAAAGCAACGAATCGGCATTTCTGGCCTGCAATAAACGAATATATTTGCCCTGTTTGCATGTTCAGTCTTTGCACGGCTCTTAGATTCCCCAGCCTGTCCAAATCCCCATGACACGGTTTGATCGATCGATTGCAACACAAATCTGTGAGCAGATCATTTGGTTCCTGATCAGAGATGTTCAGTTATTTCTCTGAACATTGATATTTTCGGGAATCTGCATCTCTCTCTGATCTTCAGTTTGGAAGAACACTGCATCCTGTAGGGCTTTCACAATGATAACTACACATACATGGGAATGTTTGAGCAGAGTCATATGCATCTTCATCAGAATGATCAGAGGTAAATACAATGCTTAGTTGTTGCAACCATCATCACAGGTTTAACAGGTTCTCAGATTCTGTTTTCTTTAGTTTACCACTTGACTTTATAGGTTTATAACCAGGAGAAAATGTATTTCTCGTTCATAAAGTGAGGAGGATAAAATGCAGTCCGAGTAGATGGAAAGTAGTACAGGTTTAGTAATCCAAAATAATTTAGAGGTTCCAAATGGTTTTGATTTAATCTCCATATATAAAACAGGCTGGGTGGAATGTCATCTAAATCCAACTTTACAAGTACTTATCGATTTTGAGCGGTGGAAATGCTTATCCACCTTTGTAGTATAATTATCAGGAGGAAAATGGCAACTCCACTGGAGTATTATTTAAGATCTTGAAAGTGTTTGGTACAAATAAAATCTTGGAGTAGGAGTACCAAACAGTTCTCAGGGTGCCAGCAATCCTACGATGTACACACACGCATTCCCCATGAAATAGGGGAAAAAACATTGGAGATAGATGGATGCATTTTTTAGTTCACATCGATGGATGGTTACTACTTCGTCCGTTTCATCATATTATATATTGTTTTGATTTTTTAATCAAAATTATTTAAATTTAATCAAGCTTAAGAAATAATATAGCTACATTTTCAATCCAAAACAAACATATTATCAAAATATATTAAATATTAGTTTTAATTAAACTAATTTTGTGTTGTAGATGTTGATAAATTTCTTTATAAACTTAATCAAACTTAACAAATTTAATAACTAGAAAAAAATAATAAAAACAACTTATAATATAGTCAAAATAAAAAAAATAATCAAACGAGTAAGTAGTATTTGCGCTTTTCTCTTAAAAGAAAATCTAAAAACAAGACAATAAATGCGCCGGCAAAAGCCAAACTAACCCTGGTGTTTAAATCGCCTCCCGTACAAATCTCCTACCCCTACCAACTAAGGCCCTGTTTCTTTTAGCTTGGATTATTATAATCTAGATTATTGAGTCAGATTACTAAAAGTTAGATTGTTATAATCTGTAGTAGAATAAGTGGTTATTTGTTTCTTTCATAGATTATTAGAGCCTCTAAATAGGAGGTGGGGTGGCATGGTGGGTAATTTTTCACCCAATAATTTAGAAAAAGCTCACCTAAATGAGCTTATCAGATTATAATAAGCTTAGCTCTAGATTATAATAAGTTACCTTAATAAGTTGTCTGTTTTTTTCAGCTTACTTCTAATAATCTGAATTATAATAATCCCAAGCGAAAAGAAATAGGGACTTAACCCCTCTTCTTCCATCACTAATCTAATCACTCCCTCTTCCCCTCCCCCTCCCCCCCCCCACCTCGTTGCCTCGCCGTCTCCACCCCCAAAACCCTAGCCGCCGCCGCGCTCCTCCTCCTCCGCCGCCGCCCGGCGCCGCCCGCGGCCATGGATCTCCTCCGCTCGCACCTCCACAAGGTCCGCATCCCGGAGCCCGGCAGCCGCATCCACAAGGACGAGTGCTGCGTCTCCTTCGACACCCCGGTAAACCAAACCACCCACCCACCCACCCACCCACCCACGCCTTGTCCCTCACCTCGCTCTGGTCTCCTAGGGTTAGGGTTTTGACGCCGATTTCGCCGTGCAGAGGTCGGAGGGTGGGCTGTACGTCGACATGACCTCGTTCCTGGGGTTCGGGAGGGAGCACGTGGCGTGGAACTACGAGAAGAGTGGGAACCCCGTGTACCTCCACATCGTGCAGCGCCGGAAGCCGGAGCCCGACGACGAGGCGGATCGCCCGCTGAAGAAGCCCACGCTACTCGCCATCGGTATGAGTGACAGCGCTTTCCCACTGATCACCATCATGTATTTCATACTGTTAAAATTGTGAACGCATGAATCGCGTGAGGGTATGGGGTTGTGTTTGGATGATGTGATCGTTTTTCTACTGAGACTTGTTTTTACCTGCTGATCAATATCGTGTTTCATACTGTTAAAACATCTGGATCCCCATTATCTGTTCCCCATTGTGGTAGAGTACCAAGCTATGATAGTTATCATATATCTTGTGTTCTGTTTGCTCTGTTGAGCTACTGTGCCGTAGAGAAAAAATATGGTAGTGCATTGCTTTGTTTGCTAATCTGGAAACAGAGACCAACATATGGTGGCCATGTTGGTGAGTTGTTTGTTTTGTGATATCTGTATGCTAGTTTGTAGTTAGAAGAGTTGCCTATGTCTTGGATTTAGATCTATATAGTTGTATTTTCTCTGTTCTGTATTCCCATGATTGCAAATAGATGAATGTGTTGACCATCTTTACTAATCCGGGTTTTCTACAATTTATAGGAGTGGAGGGAGGTTTCACTGATCAGGAACTCGAATACGATGAGGCTTTTGAAATTGTTATTTTGCCTGAATTTACTTCTCTCCCGTTTCCATCAATTGACTTGCCAGAGAAGGTAACTGTGCTTGACATAAGAGATTGTAGTTACTTATTACTACACTATACTTACCACTCTACAACTACACAGGTTAGGATTGCAGTTGACAAAGTTATACTTGCCGAAAGTGCTGATAGAAAACAACAATTGGCTTCTTGGGTTGCTGACAAGAAAAAAGTCAGTGCGCATGCTATGGATCTGAAGCAGCTAGACAATGGTGTCATTGTGCCACCTACTGGATGGAAGTGCAGCAAGTGTGATAAAACTGAGAATCTCTGGTTAAATTTAACTGATGGCATGATCCTATGTGGGAGGCGGCTTTGGGATGGAAGTGGGGGGAATAATCATGCTATTGAACACTATGAACAGACTAAATATCCTCTTGCGGTAAAGCTTGGAACAATTACTGCTGATTTGGAAGCAGCAGGTAATGCTACTCTTGTGGACCTTTTACATATTTAGGCTTCCTCTTCTATTATCGAATACAACTTACGGTGACATTGGATTGTCACCTGTGAAAAATTGAACTAAACCCTTTTAACCTCTCACAAACTGTATCCTTTGTAATATCTAAATTAAAAGTGTCATATATATGATGCTCAACTAGGAATGCACTTTTAGAATACTATACTCTCTCTAGTTTTAAATATACAAAACGGTGGACCTTTTAAATTCGTTTGACTATTTGTCTTCTCTAGAAATATTTGTGCAAATATACAAACATATAAGGCACTCTTAAAGTACATTTGATGACCACTTTACTTAACTAAGTAATTGAATAAACATTGTTGGTCAACGTTTGAGAAAAGAAGTGGATGGTGTCATATATTTAAAACCAGAGGTAATACTTAAATAGCTTTTAGAGATATATTTGTTATAAATACTTGTCTTCATTCAGAGGCACAAAAAGTTGGAAAATGTTAATGATTTTGTGATTGGAAGGAGTATATTGCAATTATCATTGAATATTCACTTTAATCAGTAAGACTCGTTCTTAAATTCCAGAGTTGTTCCCTGGTTACATACTGTTCGTACTTCATAATTTATAACACATAGCCCAATTAGCTACTATAAAAGTAATTTACACTGATATTTTAACCTCCCATTGAAATATTTTTGTCTTATTTTGGTTTTAACAAAGAATACTTTTAAAGTCTTAAAGCAACCTTCCTATCAAGGGCATGTGCTGCTGAAGTCACTGTTGTTTTATATTTAAATATACCTATTCATACCAGCTTTTCTGTGACAGCTCAGACGTTTTCTCATACCCAGAAGATGATAGCGTTGAAGATCCGCTATTAGCGCAGCATTTGTCACATTTTGGTATTGATTTTTCTTCACTCCAAAAGGTGAGTAGTATCATTTTTTATGACATTTATGAGCGATAATTTAGCTCTGCACAATATGATTTGCTTTTTTTATTGTGATAGAAACGGATTAGTAATTTTTCATGGGAATAATATATTCTGTATCATCTCATGTTCATACTGTGTTTTCCCCTTTATATGCTTGTCTATCTGTCTAGTTTAGAGGCTATTTGATGTGACCCTTTTGTTCGTGCAGACCGAGATGACTACTGCTGAAAGAGAGCTTGATCACAACACAAATTATGACTGGAATAGAATACAAGAAAGCGGCAAAGATGCCGAACTTTTATATGGCCCTGGTTATACTGGCCTTGTAAATCTTGGAAATAGGTAGCTTTGGTTCATTGGTTGACGCCATGAATTTTCTTTTCTAATAATTTCTCTTATGTAATGCATGCGTTTCCTTCTTTGCAGTTGCTATATGGCCTCAGTAATGCAAGTTATGTTTTCAACTCATCCTTTTATATCACGGTTGGTTCTACTTTCTCAATTGATACTTCAGCACTTCTTGTCTAGAGTTGCATTTTTTCTTTTTTAGTAGCACATGCTCTTGCATTTATTTCTTGCATCATTTCAGCTACTTTGAGAAGCAGAGCTTGAAAGCTGCATTTGCAATTGCCCCAGCTGATCCCACATTGGACTTGAACATGCAAATGTAAGTGTACACCAGCTGATCTGTGTTTTTGCCTGTATCAGTATTGGATTAGTCACTATTCTGAGGTAGTTGGTGTGAGATGCAAACCTACTTCTAATGCTAAATGTAAGGATAATACATAAAGCAGTTTTTTGGCCATTTGTCCTGTATGGTTGTATGTGAAGAAACTAATTCGGGTACAATTACTTTTTTAAACTCTTTCAATCACAAACAGAGTGATTCTTTCTAGGATCTTTTTTTTTTTGGTAAACCAGCACTTTCTTGTTTCTTTGCTCGCTCTGGGTAGCTGCTGGAGGGAATTCATCCTGGGTGCTGTAGTGGTCCAGTGTGGCATTGGTTAAGGACTTGGCACAGTGTTAGACTCATAGCAAATGCTGTAATCAAACACATATCATGCTGTCCAAGTGTCCATTGAAGGCTTTGCATTTCGTTTCTAAGTGACAACATTTTCCTCAATTCAGTGCTATTGTGGTATGATAAAAGAAATCTAGAAATAATCTGTTTTTATGCAAGAAGTTTTAGTAAAAAATATTTCCGCTCTTATGCTCATCACCTGACATTTTCAGGACAAAGTTGGCGCATGGAATGCTCTCTGGCAAACACTCTGTGCCAAATCAGGAGGTAAGAATTTGTTTGTATATTTGCCTGTTGTTATGCTTTGTGTTGTTGGTAGTTACCTACTTACCTTAGCAATTTTGTTTGTTTCGGTAATGGTTCAATCTTCGAGTAGACTGCTTTCTTGTTTTATTTTGGATATGTGCACAAATTACAGCTTCTTAATTCTCTTACAAATATGGTCCCTATTTGGGTGGGCAAGTCCTCTCAACTGATATACAAAACCATGCCTGCATTTAACTGTGTGCGAGAACTTGGAAGTTGGAATATTCCTTTTCTGTAGCATAAATTGTGACTCAAGTCAAATTCTAAGGAAGCTTTCATTCCTAATTGTGCTACACACAGCTTCCTGCTATCAAACATGGTGTAAACATGGAATCCTACCCACATGTTTGGAAGTTTAATACTATTGTGGATTTCAACTCAGCCAATATTCACTGATTGGATGTACAAATTCTTTAACTTCTATTCCTTCAGTTCCATGCAATTTTAACCGCTGGTCACTTTCGATATGAATCGAGACCCTGTCTGGAATAATGGAATTACTCATGATATAGTTCAATCCTATGGAATCTGAAAATGTTTGGCGTTCCTAACAGGGCCCAAGGTCGGGAGTACCCTATACTTACTATACCTACTAAGTTTTCTGATACATAATGTGTTCTGATCAGCAGATCTGATTTTCATTAGATTCCTACGCTACTATTCTCATTTTTTGATACTTACAGCCTGAATAGTACTTTTGGACACACTTTTGAATACTCCTAATTTTTATGTTCCATATTGATAGGGACAAGAAGGAATACGCCCTCGTATGTTTAAGACAGTTATTGCTGCAAAGCATCCCGAATTTTCCAGTATGAGGCAACAGGTACCTTGGACCTGGAATCACACATTTTTTGGTTGAGGAGCTACTTATTTGAATTTTCCTTTGCATCATTAACTGCAATTTTGGGTACAATTTTTTTTTTCCAAATAGTCATTTTAACTCATCTCTTTGTCCAGGATGCGCTCGATTTCTTCCTTCATCTTATTGACCAAGTTGATCAGGCAAACACTGGAAACCATGAGCTGAATCCTTTTACAGGGTTCAAATTCATCATTGAGGAGCGTCTTCAATGCCCTTCTGGAAAAGTCTCCTATAACAAACGTTCTGACTACATTCTTTCTTTGAATATACCGTTACATGAAGCTACTAACAAAGGTGACTTTTAAACCTTTTTCCCTGTTGTATTATAAAGTTTGTGCATATATCCTTGACACCTGTGAGATGTGCAGAGCAGCTAGAAGCATTTCATGAGAAGAAAGCTGCAATGGATTTGGATGGAAAGGAAGTGTAAGTTGTTCATAGCTCATGCATTGTCTAATGAGTACAACTTATGTTTCACTTTGCTTCCATAAAACAGGTCTAATGAGGAAATTGTGAGGCCTAGAGTCCCACTGGAGGCATGTTTAGCAAGTTTTTCAGGCGCGGAGGAAGTGCCTGAATTTTACAGCACTGCATTGAATTCAAAGACAACAGCAATTAAGTATGCATATCTTCATTGCCATTTGGTTCTATTATATACTCCTACATGGAAATGTGGTACTGCCTTATTGATTGAATAAGAAATATTTCAAAATGCAAGCAAACTCATATCTGTGACATGTTCAGTTTGTAAAAGACTGAATCTGTCAAACTTGCCTTATATGTAACATGGCTAGCTGTAATTCAACTTAATATAGCAGATGAAATGTAATGCCCAAGCAATTCAAAATTAACACATTACTGTGACTGGGTGTACTGCTATAATTTAGTCCTACTATCTTAAGACCATTACCGAGACACTTAATAGGGAACTTCCAGTCCTTGTTTTTTTAATTTCTTAGTGTGAGGTGTCATGACCTAGGTTTTTATTTTTGGAACATGATTCCTCTGCTTATTTAGTCTCCTGGATCATTCAGAATGTTTTGTTTCAGCATTGTCCTTATGTGCAAATAGTAAAATGGTATGTTCATTATAGTTTTAGTATAGGTCTGTTTAATGATGTGGAAACAGGAGATGTCTTCTTACTAACACATTATATAACTTGTTGGTTTTCAGGACTGCTGGCTTTAAAACATTTCCTGATTACCTGGTGTTGCAGATGCGCAAGTTTGTAATGGAAGCAGGATGGGTGCCAAAGAAACTAGGTAATGTCGTGCTGACTCTAGATTCGAATAGTTGCCCCAAACTGTATGGCGGACTGATTTCCTGAAAGAACTAGCACTCTAGCAGTACCTATCCATATGATGACCTATATTCTTCGTATTTTCTGGCCCAGTAAACTTTTTATCCCATAATTCATGTTGATAGAAGTTGATTGGAAGGAGGCTTTATTACCAGTGAATGATATTCCCTCTATTTTTTAATAGATGACACCGTTGACTTTTGAACACATGTTTGACCATTCGTCTTATTCAAAATTTTTATGCAAATATATAAGATATAAATCATGCTTAATGGACTTTGAGTGATAAAACATCTCATAACAAAATAAATTATAATTAACTTTTTTGAATAAGATGAATGGTCAAACATGTTACAAAAAGTCAACGGCGTCATCTATTTAAAAAGGGAGGTAGTATGATGTAACACATCACAGCTGATCTTTACATTGTTTGATGTACTCTGTTTCCAACAAACAATAGTTTTGAAGTAATCCTATAATTTGGCAGGAATAACAACTAGGCATTACTTCTAAGTTCTTAGTATTTCACTTCTGTTTGAGAAATTTTGGAACCTGAGCTGGTTTCGTGGTGCATACACTCCCTCCATCCCAAAATATAGCAACTTCTAGCCTTCAATATTTGTCCCAAAATATTACAACTTCTCCACCTACATTCTCTTCTCAACTAGTCACAATCTCCCACCATTCAAATTCTCTACCTACCTCCTCTTCTCAACCAATCACAACCTTCTCCCATTTAATTCCACTTTCATAATAACCGAGTCCAACCCACTCTTTATATTTTGGGATGGAGGTAGTAACTAATTTTCCATTTAGTCTCAGTAATTCAGTTTCTTTTCACCATATTTGGTCATTTGTTGTCTTGAGTCTTGACATTGAATTTCCCCTCAGATGTTTACGTAGATGTGCCTGATATAATTGATATCTCGCACATGCGCAGCAAAGGCATACAGCCTGGTGAAGAGCTACTACCTGAAGGAGGTTAGACTGTTGTTTATTAGGTTTTCAACTTGATCAGATTTTCCCGATTGACTTTGCTGACTGCAACATCTTCTTGCAGCTTCTGGTGATAACAAAGCAGAACCTGTTCATCCTGTTGCCAGTGAGGACATTGTATCTCAGCTGGCAAGCATGGGGTTCAATTATCTTCATTGCCAGAAAGCTGCTATTAGTACATCAAACACAGGAGTTGAGGAGGCGATGAATTGGCTTCTCTCACACATGGATGATCCAGGTCAGTATACAAACAGAAATGTTACATTGTTTATTACTTTTTTGTCATCATGAAAGGATATTGGCCGTCTTGTAATTTGTAACTTGACTGCTACAAACTTTAATCACCTTTCTGCTATACAGATATCAATGATCCAATATCTAAAGATTCACAGGCTGCTGAACAAACTGTTGATGAAACTAGTGTTCAAACTCTTGTTTCCTTCGGATTTCAAGAAGATGTTGCTCGAAAGGCCTTGGCAGCTTCTGTAAGAATCTTCTGTTTTTAATTTCATCCATGATAGTTGATCTTTACATTTTCTTGTATTTCGCAATGTTGAATACCACTCAGAAAGTTGATATTTGCTTATTTCCATATAATGACCTTTCAAAACTGTCTTAGGGTGTTCCTTTCCCGTTGTTGCAACCAACCTTTTTGATCGGAGGCTTATATTTTGTACTTCTGATGTGATAGGGTGGAAATATCGAGAGAGCAACAGACTGGATTTTTAGCCACCCTGAGGCATCTAGCTCAGTACCTACTGATTCTTCAACAAGCAATATGGAAGATGATGATGCACACATACCAGATGGAAGTGGCAGTAAGTTTTTCTACCCCTTCTGTTTTACTGTTTCTAGTGCCAAGCTACCAATCTCATGAGCTAATTTCATTAACATTCTGAACTGTTAATGTTGAATTTGTAGTTTGCAACATTTGAAAGATGACTTTGTACATGCCCTGAGCATTTCTGAATAACGATGGCACATTATCATCAAGAAATGAATGTGGATTGGATTTACAATTATATGACCATGTCCCATTTAAGTTTCCAAGAAAACTTTTTTTTTTAAAAAAATTCTTTTGAGATATATGTAAAGAAATCCATGGTAGTGAATGATTAGCTAAACCATATAAAAGTAAGCTCCAAACTGGTCTCAGACTATAGGTGTTTCCAAACCATTGGGTTTAATACTTCTAGATGGTTGATTATCTATCTTCAGTGTGTGTGTGTGTGTGTGTGTGTGTGTGTTTTGCAATTCTTGGTTTATTAACATTGCTCTATGATCTGCAGGGTACAAATTGATGGCGTTCGTGAGCCATATGGGCACCTCTACTCATTGTGGGCACTACGTTGCCCATGTCCTCAAAGACGGGAGGTGGGTAATATTCAATGACAGTAAGGTTGCTGCCTCTGTCGACTTGCCCAAGGATATGGGATACCTGTATTTCTTTCAAAGGATATAAAGCATTAGCAGCTGAAAGACTTCACAGGCAAGAAATACATTTGCTCGCTGACTTGAGTCTTAGTTATGAGCACCTATGATCAAAAGCACGGCGGATAGTTGGTGAACTTGCATGCAGATGGACTTAGAGCGAGTGTTGGTCACATCCCGTCGTGCTGACTTTAGACTGATCGATCAGCTGGGATATCACTTTGTTCCATGGCATTATGCATTGGCACATTAATTTCATCTTTGTCGATCTATCATCTTAGCGTTAACTTTCTGCCATGAAAACTTTGGACTGGCTCAACTTTTTACATATGAAATGGAAAACAAAAGGCAAGGGACGGTCCCTGATGCCGCATATATATTTTGCACATTGTAGCAGAGCGCTGGGTGTTAAAAGATTGGTCCTGGACACCAACACCAAGCATCCCCTTCGCCATCTCTCCTTGTCCCTCTTACCTGTTGAGTTTTTCATTATACCCTTGTGTCCTCTGATTGCCACTAATAAGTGGATAGAAATGCTATATCATATGCGTATACAATATACTTGTAGAAAATAAGAGACGAGCACTGCTGGTGCCTGGTTGGCTGGCTGTTCTACTTGTCCGGCCCCGCCCTTTCTGATTTGACGGCGTCGCCGATCGAGAGGCAGTGCTGGGCGACATGATCGCGCACATGCCGGGGGGCCATTTGGCACGGTTGGCTGTCCCCTGCGCCGGCGACGCCCACACCATGTCTCTGTCGCCGGCCGGGGCCCGGGCCCTCCCACATCGGCTGGCGGCGGGGCAGCAGCCACCTCATGCCGTGCACACGCCGCTGTCAGAATCGCACCCCCTCTATCTCATCTCATCTGAGGAGTCTTGGGCCTCCTGTCTCGTGCTGCTGCTTGTCCCCTGCCTTCTTGCCTACCCATGCATCCATGCCTTCTCCAAAAGCGTATACTCCCTTTTCGTAAAATTAGACTTCGTGCGACGTTGGTACTCTTGCCCAATTAAAACCTTCTGCTTCACATTGTCCACAACCACATTATAATTCTCACATCATGGTAATTCCAAGGAGAGTCACTCGTCTACGTAATTCGTAGGTGACGATGTTCTCTGCCACTTCGTCATGCCAATTGTAATTCCACATCCTCTTCATCATGGTAATTCCAATGAGAGTCACTCGTCTATACGTAATTCGTTGGTGACGATGTCTTCTCTGCCAAGGGTTAGCCCAGTTTGGGGATATGGTCGCACGCCTCACATTACACGTGCTCAATGCAAGCCACCGACAAATTTGCGATACACATCACCTTGGTCACCCCTCACCCGTTAAAATTGAGATAGGCAAGAGCCACGGCTTTAATTGCACCGGCTAGTTGTTCACTTGTTCGGGCCGGCGTATGCATGTCATGTCTCCATCATCGTTGTCGTCGCAGCAGTGGGTTCATGTCACGGTCACTCGCCTGGATGCATGCTAGTGACTGCAATCACATGCACACCTTGCGTCATGCTTTACAAAACCGTGCGGTAACTTTTTCAGTTTTTAAAATCACGGTGTACTGCGCGGTTATCAAGCGGTTACCGTGATAACCGCCAAACCGTGGCGTGGCGGTAACCCCACCCCAAATGGTTTGGTAAATCTTGGCTTGTGTCATCTGTCTCAAAATATATCAACTTCGAGCGTTAAGAATTTATTTTAAAATATAATAATTTCAACACTTATGCTCTTATTTCAACTAATCACAGTAGTCTCTTATTCAATTTCCCGGTTTTGACCAATTACAATGTCTCTTATTTAATTTCACATCTTTTGTTAATACAAGTACAAAACAAATATGCAAGTACTCCCTCCGTCCCAAAATAAATCAACTCTTAGAGTTTAAAATTTGTCCCAAAATAAACCAACTCCTACCTTCTTACCTACCACCAATTCGTAAATCGAAAAATTTTATTACTTCAATACCCCTCACATACCCATCAACCAATATAACTTTCACATTAATAAAGGGTATTGTGGTCTTTTGTTTCTATTCTTAAAATTTTCTTGGGATGCTAGGGTTTGAAATTTTTGGGGATAGAGGAAGTACAAAACTTTGTACATTAGAAATGCGGATATTTTGGAAAGGAGGGACTGAGGGAGTAGTACTGGTAATTAAAATCTTTGGTTTGCTTGGGCTGCCATCGTTGCGACCCAGCTGCTAGTTGTCATCTGAAGCAACCCTTTTTTTCCCAGCATTCCGTGCCTGTGCAGCTTCAGCTTTCCAACCGCCATGGGCCTCACGCTGTTCGATCGACGAATTTTTTTCATTTTTATTTTTTTTTAATATTTACAGAAATAATCTGTCGGCGAAAAAAATTACAAGAATAGTCCCTGCCGCCCCCAACAGAGGGCGGCAAGCTGACGTGGCAGACGGGGGAGGGACGGGCGGTGACGGAGGGAGGGTTTTTTTTGCAGGAAAACCCTTGCCGCCCTCTGTTGGGGCGGCAAGGGGTCCCATGCAAAAAAGCCAGCCGGGGCTGGCCATTTTGCAGGCGGCCCCTTGCCGCCCTCTGTTGGGGCGGCAAGCCTCGCTGCCTATAAAAGGCCTGCCGCCCCTGCCCCCAGCCCTCATTCCTCCCCTCACAACTCCAGTTAAAAAAAAACAGAAGGGGAGGAGAAGAAAAGAAGGGGCGAAGCCCTGCCGGATTCAGACACCGATTTCAGGTAATATTCATAGATCCTATATGTGACTATTAAGTTTACTACTGTGTATTTTTTAAAACTTTATTTGAATATGCATTATATTTTTAGGGTTTTAGTTGTACTAATCTAGAACCGCGTATTGTAGATATCGGTAAATACGTAGATCTGCTATTTTGAAATCAATACTTTACCATTACATTAGCGTACACGAGAAGATATTACGTTGTAGGTGTTTATTGCATGAAAAAATAATATGATCTAGTTATTTCGTTGACAGATATGTTGAACAAACAAATATTTCAAGTTTACCGTGGCCCAGGAAACGTCCGTTACGGGTCAACTGGGGTAGATCTGTCAGAATTTATTGTATCAGAAAGAGGAATTGATAGACCGGCAGAGAGTAGTGTACCTTAGGATGGTTGATGAGGGGCTTGAGAGTTGATCCACAAACTAGTGACATAACAATCAATGTTATAGTAAGTTGGGCAACTGAGGGTTTTTATTGGGAGCTAATGCCAGTTCAAAACTCTCGAATGTGGAGATGGTATGTGGAGAATGCATTGCAACGCGGGTGGCCTCTAGCTATGGTTCCGTTTGTTCATCTGAAGGATCCAGGTGTGCAGATGAACATGGATGATGGCGAGGGACCAAGTGCTGAAGTAAATGAGAGTTATGTGGAAGAGGTCAACGCACGAGAGGAAGGGGGCGTAGTAGCTCCAGTGGGCATTCAACCCGGTGATGGAGTGGCCGATGAGGGGGAGACTGTCGGTGCCATTGTGGATGAAATGGAGAGAGAGGATTCTAACAACGAGCGTGTGGAGGAAGGTGATTCGTCAGATGATGAGACGGATATTAATCCAGCCGAATGGGCTAGTCAGGATTTTTCTGGTCTGGTCGTATCTGAAGAGGATAGTGTGAGATGGGAGTACAAAGAAAATGAGGTTATTCAGGGAGCGATTTATAATAGAGCAGAAGATATGAAGGAGGCGGTAAAGCATTTTGCAGTGTCACTTCATAGAGAGTTTTGGGTTGCCAAGTTGAACCGATCGCAATATGAAGTTCGGTGTGTTAAGGAAAAAGATGGTTGTCCCTGGAGAGTGCACGTTTATAAGGGAAAATGGAAGGATTACTGGATAGTGTCAGTTGTTACCAAGCATACATGTTTTCTACCTGGTGTTCAGAAATACCACAGGAACATTACATGTGCATTTGTTGCAACTGAGATGTATGCGCATGTCATCGATAATCTAACATATGAACCAAGGTCAATAATCCGACACATCGAAGAGACATACAAGTATACTATTAGCTATGCCAAGGCGTGGAGGGCCAAACAGAAAATAATAGAGATGAGATTTGGAACTTACGAAGCCTCGTATGACAATTTGCCACGCCTGCTTGGTGTTATCGAAGAAAGAAACCCTGAGAGCTCTTACGCAGTGAAGAAATTCCCCTCAATTGAACATCCTGGCAAGAGTGTGCTGCAAAGGGCGTTCTTAGCTCTACATGCATGCAAGATGGCATTCGTGCACTGTCGTCCTGTTCTCTGCATTAATGGCACATTCTTGACTGGAAAGTATCGGGGCCAGATACTAATAGCAATAGGTGTAGATGGGAACAATCAAGTATTGCCCTTGGCATTTGCTTTTGTTGAGAGTGAGAATACCGACAGCTGGTACTGGTTACTGAAACTGGTTAAAACAAAAGTTGTTGGTATGAGGCCCAATGTGTGCCTGATACATGACAGGCACGCCGGCATTCTGCGAGCGATAGAAGAGTTGCAGTTTGGGAGTATGGAACGAGGATACCCTGGTGAGTGGGAAGATGTACAGAGTAGGTGGTGCATGCGTCATATGGGAGCTAATTTCTTCAAGCAATTCAAGAACAATGAGCTCATGAACATGTTCAAGAGGCTATGCAATCAGAACCAGGAGAAAAAAATTCAATGAGCTTTGGAAGAGATTAGATGAGCTGACAGCCAAATGCAGTGATCAGCGTGCAGCGGGTCCGTCGACCGCCGTTGATGACCCTCCTCAAGCTCTTGGACCTCTCCCAATTGATAGTCCAACATTGGTTAGAAGAACTGGAGTGGACATTCGGAATTTTTCTCAGTGGATTCTCCATGAACCAAAAGAGAAATGGGCCAAGGCTTATGACACAGGTGGTGCTAGATATGGGATAATGAAAACAAATTTGGCAGAAGTTTACAACTGGGTGATGCGCGGTGTCCGTGGACTCCCACTAGGGCATAGTGGAGTTCATTTTACATGGAACATGCAGGTATTTTAGGGATCGGTTCCAGGCAGTTCTTCCCTCTATGCCGAACAACAGCATTTTATTCGGAACTTTCATGCAGAAAAAGCTAGAGGAGTGGCGTAAAAAGGCCATGAAACATGATATTTTTCAGAGATGGCATGTCAGGACACCCCTGAGTTGTTGGACCCGGCGATAGATCACCAACACCGGTCTCACCTTACTGCGGTGCAGGGGGCTCAGCTTGGCACGTTCCGGGCACGGACATGCGGTGAGCTACTTACGGTTCACGACTCCTTCGTCGAGAGGTACGAACAGTGTATTACTATAAGTTAGTTGCGCCGTAATAATATTTGTAATGACATATTAATTTGTTCTTACAGGTTGCGTGAAGCCGGCCTTCTACCTTTGTGTCGACTGGTGGAGGCAACCGCCGGCCACGCGGACCCGGTCAGATGCTGGGATGCGGACCGGTCCCTCCTAGCAGCTTTGGTCGACCGATGGAGGCCAGAGACGCACACTTTTCACTTGCCGTGCGGTGAGGTAGCCCCTACCCTACAGGACGTATCGTACTTGTTGGGGCTACCGCTCGCAGGAGACGCTGTCGGGCCAGTTCACACGGCTGTGGACTGGAAGGACGATCTGACGGCACGGTTCGCACCAGTACAGCGCGCACCACATCTCCCGCTCCAGCCGTTGGCACACCACCGCAACACCGGACCTACGAAGAGGTGGCTGCTTCAGTTCACTGTGAGTTTTTTTGTACCGAAATGAAAAGCGTACTACATATCTTAGTCCTAACATAACGTGCCTAACATTTTATCGAACGCTTGCAGGTCGAGCAGCTACAGGATGAGGCCGACGAGTACTCCTACAGCCGCTGTTTGGAGGCGTACTTGCTCTGGCTTTTTGGCTGGGTGATGTTCTGTGGCGGTCACGGGCACGTGGTCGACAAGGGTCTCGTGCACTACGCCAGGAGCATCGCCGACGCCGAGGTAGGCGAGGTGCCTCAGTGGAGCTGGGGTTCCGCGTTGTTGGTGGCTCAGTATCGTGGCCTTTGTGAGGCTTGCACGAAGACGGATCCCAGCGCAATCTTCGGTGGGTGCCCTCTCTTTCTTTCTATCTGGGCAGCTGAGAGGATTGCGATCGGCCGCCCTGAGGTGGACCACCACGCGTACGAGGAGTCACTGTACGAGGAGCGACCAGAGGTCGACTACCCTACGATGGGTACTCTTTGGTGCCGTCGTCAGGTACGTTGCATCGATCTTCTCTTACTGTTAAGTTCGTTGTTAAGTTCATGGGAAGCCCGTCCAACAGTGCGACTGGCGGGTGCTAACTATGGCACTCCCTCCATGGGAAGCCCGTCCAAGATGCAGGTGCGGTGATCGTTGTTAGGTTCTTCGTTCCATAAAGCCTACGACATTGGGTCGAAGGTTCTTTGTTTGTCCAAATATTCTTGACGACGATTTCATGGTAAGAATATTTTGATTATCATGAATCCTTATTTTCTCACAACATTTACTAACTTCGCTCGCTTCACATCTATTCTTTCCCCCCAGGAACCACCAAAGAGATGTCAATACAGAGAATGGATAGACACCAGAAGGGTTCTAACTCCACCTAGCCGTGTTGTGCAGCTTGAACTACCAGAGCAATACAGGGTTACTAAAGCGCGGTTTGAGAGAGGAGAGGGATCCTCACGTAGGGGTTAGCTATTATCGGACAACTTGGCATATTGAAATTTCTACTGTCATACCTCCTTATCCCATTACTACATCGTCGTTGTGTTCAACTCTTGCACTACCTCCCTCCTAGTTCGAATCTAATATCATCTATGTAACCGCAATGGAAATAGATGTATCATGTTCAAATTCGACTACTATTTCTTCATGTTACATAATTCTCCTTGTTTAAGTGCATATAATGTTTCTACGACCGAGACTGCGATAGGCCTATATCAATTTCGCACACTAATACGTTGAATAAGTTACAAAATAATATTTCACTTAACATATGAAATTGCGAAACAACCAACTTCAATACATTTTTATAACATTATTAACAAGTTTTACTAATAAATACTTCTTTAATTATTATTAACGTAACATAGAAAAATCATTTGGCTGGTAAATTTTGCATCTGGGTCCCTTGCCGCTCTAGCAGAGGGCGGAAAGGGACCTCAATGCAAAAAAGCCAGCCCCCTCCACACCCCTCGCATCCAATTTTGTATCTCTCCGCGGAGTTGCAACCTTTTTATTTTTATTTTATTTTTTGATATTTTTTTCACGATTAGGAGCACATAAGAACCAACCATAGAAAAACTAAACTCAAATGGACGAAATATGTGACATGTGGAATTTTCTAACCCATCTCCCCTCTAGTGTAGAGGAGAGAGATGTGCAACTTTTTTATTTTTATTTCATTTTTTGATATTTTTTTCACACTTAGGAGAACACAAGAACCAACCATAGAAAAAAATAAACTCAAACGGACAAAATATATGGCATGTAGAATTTTCCAAAGCTCTACCGAAAAACTTCTCTCCTCAAAAACACAATCTTGCAGCGGAATTTGGAGGTTTTAATATCGCCGAACCCAACGAAGCAGGGAAGAATCGGTTGTAACTTTTTCTGTAGATGTACGTGGATATATTATTTGCCTGATTCCGAGTCCGTAAGATAAAGTTACGCCTGTTTTAATAAATGACACCCGAATGACGTCTATTTTCGGTAGAGATTTAGAAAATTTTACAAGTCACATATTTCGTTTATTTGAGTTTATTTTTTCCACGGTTGATTTAGATTTAAATAAATAATTCTTTAATTATTATCGACATATCTGGAAACAAGCATGTGGCTGTTTTGCATCTGGGACCCTTAGGCGGCAAGGGACCTAGATGCAACATGCACCAGCCAAATGCTCTAGAGGGCTAGGAAAATTGCATTTAGCCCCTTGCTGTCCCTACAGAGGGCGGCAAGGGGCTAAATGTAATTTTTCCAGACGGCGGCAGACAGCGCGGTCGAGCCGTCGTCTGCCACGTCAGCTTGCCGCCCTCTATTGGGGCGGCAAGGGCTATTTCTGTAAATTTTTCCGGCGATAGATTATTTCTGTAAATATTAAAAGAAATAAATTTAAAAATGAAAAAAATTCTTCGATCGACAAACATAATGTAGATGTAGACGTACATATATCTGTTTGACGAAGACTAATTAACACTAGTTGACCTAGTCTTAAGCTAATCAACCACCCAATCAGTTCAAAGCACGCAAGCCACATATGTGTGGTGTCTGATCAGAGCACGTAGTAGCTGCTGCTGCTGCAACTTTAGACACATTAATGCTGACAATGCTGGGTAACTGAAGCTTTTGTTTGATGTTTTTGGTTTGTCCAACGCTATTAGCATGTGCTTAATCGTGTAGTCAGCCAGTAGGCTACGTGTCCATGTCGTTGGCTCGATCTGCCTGCGTGTGTGTACCAACACTGCTCGGTCACTGCTCGCTGTACCAACACTAGGACGATTAATTCTAAGGTGTGTTTTGGTCCTTTTTGAGACAGCTTCCTTTATGAGGTCCATCTGAAGGCTGCCAACTGTAGTCAGCCATTGTTTTTTTTTTCTTTTTTTTAAAAAAAAAACTGTAGTCAGCCGTGATTCGAATTTAAGACCTCTAGGCTTGATATGCATCTGGCTGACACAATAATTGCAGTTTTTACGTCAGCTATAGTATTGTATTGAAATATAAGCGAATTGCTCGTCTTTTCTTGTCATCTTAATATTCAAGATGAACTAGATCGGTACATGCAACTCTATAATTTGCAAACTCATTATTGTGCAGTCACCCTGCTAGAAACAAGTAGAGCAGCAGGTAGGAACCACTCTAGTATGTGTCCATTGCATTGCATGCATGCAGTGACCTATGATGCAAGTTCATCTTTTTGGAATTTGTATCAGTTCCATTTGTATGCATACACTGTTTTCTTTCTGCCCACTGAAAAGCACTACTCGTTGAAAAGTACATCCCAAATTATAAGATATCTTTTTTATATGGTCTTCAATGATATATTTTGATTATTAATTTATTTTTTTATGCTCTCCGCAAATATGAAATTAGTATCACATGAAAATATTTTAAAATATGAATATAGTGATATAACATTCACCTATATATGATTAGTATGCTTACTAGTTAAAAGTTGTCAAAATTAAGTTTGATTTTTCTTAAAAAGAGTGTCTTGTAATTTGGGACGGATGGAGTAGTAGTATTGTGCAGTACTCCTGCACGAGAGGCGAACACAATAATGATTCACTGCATGTCTCTGCATCCATTCCAAGGAGGGTAAATAACCCAATACTGTATCGGGCATTCTCATTGGATTGCATTGCATTGCTAGCTAGCATAGCAAGCCCAGCCCTGCAACATTCAGATGTTCAGAACGGCATCTGCATCTGCATTGCATGCATGATGCAGCTTTCCCCAGTGCAATGCAGTTGATGATGCATCTCGACCAGCCAGCTATCAGCAGCAGCTGCAGCTAGCAGCATCCGGCACTGTTCCTTCCATCGCTAACCACCTGACTGTTCATCGATGGATGATCATATCCGATCCCCATCTTGTTTGGAATGTACAGTGTGTATATCTGAATCTGATAGATTGATCTGGAGCCAAAACCAACATACAGTAGCTGTAGCATTACACATCAACACCACTGTCCCCCTGCAGTAGCACTGTTGCTTAGCCTAGCTAGCTGCAGCTGCCGGTGCCCCCCGACCTGACTGATTAAACATCGATGATATTATCCCTGTCCCTCCCGGCCAACCCTTCTGCAGTGAAAAGGCCATGCCATGGATTCTAGCTAGAGTACCTCACTAGCTACCAAGATCAAGCTATTCATGCATGCTGTCTGCATTATGGAGTGGATTGAATAATATTAGTTTTCGAGGATTTTTGTCGGAATCGAACTGGTTCATGTGAAAATTCTGTAAGATTCCTGAAGGAGAGGCTTTAGTCTATCACATCCTTTTGTTTCTTTGGAGAGGATCGATGTTATCCTGGGAATTAAACGCTGGACCAGGTTGGTGGATCAACATTAATCAGAAGTTCAGAACAGAGGAGCATTATGGAGTGGATCATCAGAGCAAGTTCAATAGTATAGTTTACTACTAGCTCCAATTCATTTACAGCGAATCTAATAGTCAATTCATACAATAGTTGCTTACTATACTATTAATATATGGTCCCACCTGTTATATACACATTACGTCTTGGAGTCCGCGCTACAGCTGGCGACAGATCTATAGCCTGCTACTCTTCTCTATCATCTTTTATCTCATTAAAATATATTTATAGCTAGTTAATAGCCTGTTATTGTACCTACTCTCATGTATGCACTCAGCATATGCCAATTCAGATTATTTCAGAGACCATTACGCTTTTGCCGTGCTGGGTGATCGATGGATCGATCGAAATCATGGTTGTGTGTGTCATCTGCCATATGATTGTGCCAGAAAACCCTGATCCTGGGTGGTCCTCTTTGGGGGGTCACTCGCAGCTCATCTTGTTCATGGCCAAAGGTAGAAGAAAGAGGAGAGATCTAGAGTTATTATTACTGCGTCGCCATTAACTGCGCGTGGTGATTAAGAAGAAATCAATGTGCCTCGTTTGTCCTCCCGTCTTAATTGTGAAATTTACGGCGGTATTTACACCGGCAATGTGTATGTATTGCTGACTGTCATGGTCAGTCACACACACACACACAAAGAACAGTAGACAACGACGATGGCATCAAAGGGGAGGAAGTGGCAGCAACTTCTTTTACTGTTTCTGAACCACCATCCTTTTACAGCTTGAAAAAGGGGAATAATTCAACGTGAAACCATCTCTCCCTGTTCCATTCCAGCTAGCAGTCTGTCTGCCGTTGTATTTGCATCGTGGTTTTTAGTGAGATGTCAAATACCGCTGGACGATGCTTGGGAGAGGTCAAATCCCAGCCTCTGCACCGTGAGATGCACATAACCAGCCAGTAGTTAGATTCATTCGGGCTCTAAAAGTTATTTTTTGTTCCGTTGTACTAAATCCAACCAATAGATATCAAATACTCAATGTAGTTAGATTTATTTGGGCTCTAAAAGTTTACTCGGTTCTGCCACGACAACCAGCGTCATATCGTTTGTAGTTAGATTTGTCCGGACTCTAAAAGTTTACTCGGTTTTGCCACGATAACTAACGTTATATCGTCTTGTAGTTAGATTTATCCAGACTCTAAAATCTTAATAGATTCCGTCACGACAGCCAGTGCCATATCGTCGCGTCTGGCTGTCGTCGGCGGAGTAGAGCTCACTCCATCTCCAGCATCCTATCCTACCCTTGTACTGGTTTTGAGCTTTGAAGCAGGGTTGAGTTGCGTGTGCTCGAGGCGGCCTGCCTGCCGGCCATCGTTATCCTCCATGTGGTGTCACACCATGAAACCAAGCAGCAATCCAAATTCCCAATCCGGTACAAACACCTTCATGCGAAAAACGGGATAGCTACTACTACTTGCTACTAATGGTAGGAGACTATGATCTTTTCAAGGGAGTAATTAATTGCACGTTTGTACGCGTGCCATATTGTGGATTTATTTTAAGGTTTATATATATATATATATTTAGGCCCGGATTGTTTGGTTCCAGATGAGGTTCAGTAAAGAGCAGAAAGCGAAGTTTAACCTGCAAAGAAATCATCAACTATCCGGTTTTTCACCCATATCCGTCTTGCCTTACACATGGTTGCACCTCCTCCTTACAAGTGTTCCAACCTAGCTCCCTTCCACGCCTTTCATGGCGTCTAGCTTTCACCATGGCACCTGAACTACAACTACATGCATATAAATCCAGCCACGCGAATTTTCTTGAGCCTAGACAAATACTACATGAGGATTACGGTTTACGGGTAGTGTTAGGTAATGAAGCCCGAAAAAAATACAGGCCATATCATAGTGGCGCGATTCGCTGGCGAGTCTAGTTGACATGCTTACTTTGCAAGAAGATAACAACAAATAGTTGTCTGAAAAAAGATGATAAAGAAATGGAGATGGGGAGATGAAAAATGAGGTGGCAATGGCGATATGCCGCGGGCGCCGGCCATCGGTGTCCGGGGCTCCGGCCCGCCGGCCAGCGTACTGTGGAGGTCGCGGTGCCTGTCCGGGCTCTGGGCAGACAGAAAGGCCCCAAGGGAGCCCCCACGTATCTGCTCTGCTACACCCACCCATCCATGTCACCATCCATAGATAGACGATGGCGACGATGATGGCGAGCTCTTAATTTATTATATAATATTATATATGTTTTTTTGAAGGGAGAAGTTTGATCCAAATTTCATTGACGGTTTTTTAATTTCTTTGCTGTGCAGGGAAGCGTGCGGATCAAAATCAAAAATCGGTGGCATTAATTCTTGGAATTGATTCACTGGATGGACAGTGAATATTGCATGCAACAACTGATCATCCCCTGCAATGGCTTAATATTGCCCTGTGTTCAGTGACTTGGCTGCCGTGCTGCATGCCAGCTATGGAGGGGGAGAGAGGAAATGAAATGATCTCAATGGGAGGAAGAGGAAGAGAATGATGCCGAGAAATTAAAATCTCTCATGTGTTCATTCAATTTGCTTCTGCACATGCTCATTCACTCATCCAGTCAGTCGCTCACTAACTGGGCTCAGTGACCTAGCTTTGCTACTACTAGCTCACTCATCATTCTCTTTGCTTCCTTCACCAAACTTCAGATTTCCAGTCCCCTGGATTGGCTTCCTCTGCAACCATCACATAAATTTCCTCTGCCTCCATGTCTGTACTGACTGCCTCTCTAACTACTCAGCTTTTGTGTGTGTGATTGGGGGTAGAGATTGGTGATGGAGATAGAGATGGCATCTGATTTGGCATTGGCACTAGTAGTACTTTGTACTAGATTTGCTTGCAAGTTGCAGCCTCTGAAAATCTGAATGTTAGTTGAGGAGGCCTGGCCCTGTGTCCTAACTCCTAATGCACATATGCATGGCATCTTCTCTGGTTTTGCATCATTCATTCATGCATGCATGCATGCAAATGAGGGGGTAGTAGTCAGTAGATCATAGATGTGTCCAGGCTGAAATGCAAAAAGTAAAAAGGGATCCCTGCAGAGATCTCCTTTCTTTCACTCTTTCAGAACAAAAGGGGCTCCCTTGTGGCCTTGTGCTTGATGGAAAAGCCCAAACCCTGCATCTTTCAGGCTCTTGCCCCACATGTATTATGTACATGATTCATAAACACACAGCTAGCACATAGTGTAGCCCTGTTTCGGGGAGCTTCTCGGAGCCATGGCTTCTCTCAGAATCTTCGACTCCCTCAAACAGAATCCTAATTCTTTAATAAAATTCCGAGAATTTATAGTTGTAAAATCTAAAAAATAAACTGGAAATCAGGAAATACAAAATCCAGTTTAGTGTTATATTTTCAGATTCATACTCTAGCTAGCAACTCATCTCAGCCGCTTCTCAGAATCTCGAGCTTCCCTAAACATAACCATAACCATGTACTATTTCTTGCTTGTTCTTCACTTCTTCTACATCTTGCATTGTATCCGTGTGGATCATGCATGCATTGTCTGGCCCATCTGGTTTGTTAACTTGTTGAGAGCATGCTTGCTTGCACAACAGTACAAAGCCAGATGTGTCCTACACAGTTGCAGACTTGTAGCTGCACTAGCTTACACATCCATGGCCTATTCCACTGTAGGAATATAAATATACATACATACACACACACATCTATACAAATACATGTCTAGCTATACTAGCTAGTGGTGCTCATCACTTGCATATATACATACATGCCAGTACAGGATCAGGTTCAATTGCTTAAATTGTACAAGTTCCTATCATTGACCAGCCTGGCTATAGCTTAGCTCGAGCCAAAATGCCAAACAGATTAGTTTAATCAATTAGATGCATAACTAACTAATAATCAGTAACGACAAGCTTGCAGCAACAAAACAAAGCACTTAATCAGCGGCCAGGGTACAACTAGAAGAGACAACACAGCATGTCCTTTTCGTTTTCTTTTCCTTCTTCTTCGATCCTCTTGCTTGATCTTGATTCTTTTTCTACATCTAGCTAAAATTAAGCCTAACCAATAATTAATTAACCCCAATTTTTCTGTTCAGTTCTGAAACCAGAATATTCATCTTAATTATTGCATGCTTAATTAGATTAATTAATTAATTATGTCCATCTAGCTGTCTGCTTCTCTGCTCTTGTAATTCTTGCAGCTGCAGATGCTAGCTTTGCATGCATGCATGCAAACCATTTTGCATGGAGGAAACCTTAAACACAAGTACCACCATTTTCTCTCTGTTTTTTTTGCTCTATTAATTGTTTCTCTTTTTTTTCTTTTTTCTTTTTTTTTGCGTGAGATCGAGGTAGCTAGTAGCTATAGCTTATGCGTGGACGTCGGCGGCGGCGGCGACGTCGTCGTGTTCGTCGTCGGCGGCGGCGGCGTCGGTGGAGACCATCTTGAGGGCGGAGCCACCGGTGGCGAAGGCCTTCTTGCGGACGGCCATGTACTCCGGCCACGTGACGGCGCGGTAGGCGGGGCTCCGGCCGGCCGGCACGGCCTCCGGCAGCGGCGCCACCTCGGCGTCCGGCGGCGGGCCGAGGAAGTAGCCGAGCGACACCCGGTCGCGGTCGCGGTTCACGACGGCGCGGTGGTAGACGCTGTGGAAGCGGCCGTTGGTGAGGATGTGGAAGAGGTCGCCGACGTTGACGACGAAGGCCCCCGCCACCGCCGGCACCGCCACCCACCGGTCGGGGCCTCGCCGGAACAGCTGCAGCCCCGGGACGAGGCTCTGGAGCACGAAGGTGAAGAAGCCCGAGTCCGTGTGCGCGATGAGCCCCAGCGCTCGCCGCGGCTCCGGGCACCTCGGGTACCAGTTGAGGTGCACCGTCGCCGTCATCGTCTCGCCGATCCTCCTCTCCGCCTCGACTCTGGTGACCTCCTCGCCGGTGAGCCCCAACGCCCTCAGGAACAACCTCAGCAGCTCGTCGGCTAGCCGCCGCATCTCCTTCTGAAACTCCTCCATGACGTCACTGCGTAGTATATTATACGTATATCAATACATCTATACGTAGATATATACGTAGAGTGTATGTGCATGGCATGCATGGGAGAGTATATATGTATATATACCAGAAGAGGAGGTAGTCTTCGCCGGACTTGGGCCAGAGGCGGCGGAGCTCGGAGCGGAGGGAGGAAGGGGAGAAGGTGTAGCCCTCGGACCACATGAGCTTGGAGAAGAAGGAGGAGATGGGCGGCGAGCCGTAGCCGCAGGGCTCGCCGGGGCCGCGGACGGCGCGCATCTTCTCCGACGCCGGCAGGGAGAACACGCGGGCGACGCGCTCCTCGACGCGCGACAGCAGCGCCGCCGGCACGCCGTGCCCGACCAGCAGGAACGCGCCCCACTGCTCCGCCGCCCGCGCCACCCGCGCCGCCGCGTCGCCCGCCCCGACGTCCACCACCGGCACCGCGTCCTCGCCGCCGCCGCCGCCGCCGTCCACCACCGGGTGGTCGTCCAGCCCCGGCCACGCGTGCGTCTCCGGCACCCGCCTCGCCGCCCGGAAGTCGAAGCAGAGCGGGTTCTTCAAGTGCGACGGCGTCGGCATCGCGACGACGACGACGATGACCAGAGAGGGAACACACTCGCGCGCTCGCTCGCCTGGCAGAAAGCCACTAACAATAACAACACTAATTTTTTCTCTCTATATAAATTTTTTCTATGACTTTACAATAGTGGAATGAGTAGTAAAGTGAGACGAGTGTAAGAACTGGACAAGTACAAGGGAGAGGTATATATAGGGAGCGAAGTTTTGGAGCGTAGTGGAAGAAAGAAAAAAAAGAGAGAGAATTAATTGGTGAATAAATCAGTGATGAAGAATTGAAATGGATCATTAATTAATAGATTTTGAGAGGAAAAAATGTGGAGAGAGGGACAGAGGGTTTGGAGTGATGTGGAGCACACAAGGCCACCAGCTTAGCTACACAACACAAATCTAGCTAGTATGCTCATCACCACCCCCTGGCTGGCTAGTGGCACTGCCACCCAATTAATAACACACATATTCATACAAATTAAGTTATGTTATAGTAAAGTAAAATCACAATGTGAAATAAGCACCAGAGTAATTTTTAATTATCACATTACATAAAACAGATTAGGAAATTAAACATAGGAATTTCACAGGAACAGTAGCGTCCTCCGTTGCCGTGGTGTTTTTTTTTTAATTCGTTTGTCTGCTTTAGAACCAAACATTCTCACATGCAGCCACTTCTAATTAATTATGATTACCGTATAATTCTCATACACGTCGAATTTCATTCGATATTTTACTTTCAGTAGCAAGATCTTCATGCTAGTTCCCATATACAGAACTACATCCATTTCAGGTTATAAGACGTTTTGACTTTAGTCAAAATTAAACTGTTTTAAGTTTGACCAATTTTATAGAAAAAGTAGTAATATTTTTAACTCAAGACAAATTTATTATGAAAATATATTTAATTAACTAATTTAGTATTATAAATATTATTATATTTGTCTATAAACTTAGTCAAACTTGAAACAGCATGACATCTTATAATCTGAAACGGAAGGATTATGTCCTAATTTGTCGAGCACGGTACAATTACCAAGATTCAAACCGTGTTATCTGCTTCTTCTTTTTTCAATATATTTACTAAGAAGACTAACCTTATATTACAACTACAAAAATAAACAAAACAAAACAAATATAAACAGTAAATTGTTTAGAAAACAGCACACGGATTCTAACAGCAAACAAGAGAAAAGACAGCACTAGCCTGCAGCCACGAGTAAAAACAGAGGACAGAGGCCATGATCATCATCATCATCCATCCATGAATGGTTGCTAATACATTACTACAAAATTAACAAAATTAACACACACAGAGAGAGAGAGAGAGAGAGAGAGAGAGAGAGAGAGAGAGGATGCATTGGGTCTGGAGGTAGGCGGCGATGGAATGGCCGGCCGTGCGTGGAAGGGAAGGGACAGGGGGATGATCGAGAGATGGCGGCGACTAGGGGCGGCGGACGATCGGCGGCGAGGTGTCGCCGGCGCCTTCTGGATGCGTTGTCGGGATCGATGGAGCAGAGGGCGCGTCGCCATTGGGTGGGATCCGTGCAGCCCCGCCGCCGCCCGCCGCTTCCCACGCGCTCTCCACCAATTTCTCCCTTTTCTCTCTTTAGGCTACGTACGGCGCCGCCCTGGAACCATTCTTATGTCTTATTTAAATATAAACAAATAATAATGCGGTAGTATATAAAAATTTGTATATAAGGATTCGAGTCCACTTTAGTTCCTGAATATATGTCTAATCCTCATCATGATTTTTGCTGCACTATATTTCTTTTATTTTAGTAACAATAATAATGCAATGGTCTAGGTTTTACCTTTTCTTTGCAAAATAATGTTGATTATTATGCTAAATATTAAGAAATGATTACAACCATATTTTTTTAGATAATTGATTTTTATTAGTGCGGCCTCTACATCTACGAGGGATATACAAAGTCAAAATGATACAAGAACAATTAGACTCACATCTCAACAAAGAGAACCCAAAACCAAAAAAAAGGAAAAAAAACACTACGACCTCTATACATCCCTGCTTCCCCACATCCTCTCCTGAAGTGGCCAAATTCAACGAGT
Source organism: Oryza meridionalis (assembly GCA_000338895.3). NCBI lineage: Eukaryota > Viridiplantae > Streptophyta > Magnoliopsida > Poales > Poaceae > Oryza > Oryza meridionalis. The sequence continues at coordinate 3,771,245 of CM002524.2, forward strand.
GGAAGTCATCTAGTTGCCATCACCCATAGTGCGTTGTCGCTACGAAACTCCGCTGGTGCTATCTTCATCCGCTTCAAGTGATCTGACGCCACGCGACGCCGGTTAAACCCCACTCATCCGTCGTCATACAGTCAGAACTAGCCGACCAGATGTGAGCCAAAAGGATCAGCTTCTGCTTCATTGGATTCCTAGACCTCCGTCGACGTCAGAATCCTCCTCCGCCTCTTAGACCCCTAGCCCGTTGCCGCCGCTATTGGAGTCCTCAACAGCTGTCACCGAGGATATCCTCTTTCGTCCTGACTCCGAGGCCTTTGCTGCCCCTAGCTAGGGCCACTGCCACCGCCGGGATCGGCCTCCTCCTCACCAAGATCCTTGTACCGGCACTTAGGCCGCCGCCGCCCCTAGGGCCGCAGTTACCGAAGCTGAGGAGGTCTTCTACCCGGACTCGCAGGCCGCTATCGCCCCTAGGGTCGCTACTGCCTACGGAACCACCTTTACCGGATTCGCCTTCTTCTTGCCGAGGACTATCCGTCGACGCTTAGGCCACCGCCATCCTCCGCCGCACCCTTCGCTGTCGTGCTCCACAGCACCTGCCACCCGAAGAGACGTCGTCGCCAACGTCTTGCTGCTACCTGCCGCAGCGCCGCCCTCCCGACCTTCTCCGCTGCAACACGTGGCCCACCGCCGCCCATGGCCCCGCCGACTACAACCATATGTTATTACATGGGGAAAATTCAGACATGCTAGTCATACGCACACAGATACCCCATATCTTAGAATGCCACGAGAGATGTATTTTGTTTCGAACGTAAAGGGGGCCATTTGCCGGTACATTTCCCATATTTCACAATCAATGGAGCTCCGGCGAAAAGTCCCGTTGGGCCTTTCTCATATGGGTAATGGAAAGTTGTAAACCAAATATCTTTTACAAGTCATATACAGCTCAAGGCAGGAGTGTGGAATTGGTGAGGAAAAGGCCAAAAGAATGGGAGTCTTGCACCTTTTTCTTGTTTTGGTAAGAGTAAAGTCCATCACCGGTCCCTAAACTTGTACCGCTGTGTCATCCCGGTCCCTAAACTCGTAAATCGACCGTTCAAGTCCTCAAACTTGTTCGACTGTGTCATCCCGGTTCCTAAACTTGTAGATCACTCGTTTAGGTCCTCTAACTTGTTCAGTTGTGTCACCCCGGTCCCTAAACTTGGATTTAAATATCATCTGGGTCAAATAGGACGGTCTAAAGACTTTATATTTAAAAATAATTCATATCTTTTTCATGTGAACTCTAATGAAGACAAACTTTATATCAAACTTTTAGCCCTCGACGCGATCTACAACTTTGTAGTTGATTTTTTTGTTCTAAGTCATTTTTGTCCCAAAATGTAATTTTAAAATTAAAATTACAAAATCTATAAACATGCAACAATATTTTGGGACCCTAAACAGTTTAATTCAAAAACTTTTCACTACAAAATTGTAGGTCGCGTCGAGGGTTACAATTTTGATATAAAGTTTGTCTTCATTAGAGTTCACATGAAAAAGTTATGAATTATTTTTTGATATAAAGTTTTTAGATCATCCTGTTTAGGGACCGGGGTGACACAACTGAACAAGTTGGAGGACCTAAACGAGTGATCTGCAAGTTTAGGGACCGGGATGATACAGTCGAACAAGTTTGAGGACCTGAACGGTCGATTTGCGAGTTTAGGGACCGGAATGACACAGCGATACAAGTTTAGAGACCGGTGATGGACTTTACTCTTTTGGTAAATACATCGCATAACTAACACTATTGTGCTCTTATATGATAAACGCGCCAAATGATCAAACAATTACGTCAAGGGCAGTCCAATATCCCTATTTTATTGTTAGGGTTAAAATAGATGTACATCTCCTTATGCATGTTGGGAATTCTATGGGAACATCTTCCAAAATTAATGTGCGAAATGATTAACCCAATCGGCTTGACGAATAGCTTTCGGGGCCACTCTCTATTTTTTCCCCTACAATTTTGCTCATTTCAACAATTTATCATAAAACCTATACTAAATGTTTAACCCTCCTAAGCTCCGTAACTAATCACTTCTGCACGAAAAACGGAGTGGTCTATTAACGTGTGATTAATTAAGTATTAGTAGTTTCTTTTTTTTAAAAATAGGTCAATATGAGTTTTTTAAACAACTTTCGTATAAAAAATCTTTAAAAAATACACCGTTTAGCAATTTAAAAAGCGTACGCATGGAAAAAGAGAGGTACGAGTTGGGAGCTATGGGTACTGAACTCAGCCTAATTGTATTTATACACACATGCCTTTTCCCTCCTTTTAATTGAGTATTCCCACTAACAATTTATCCATTATTGGTTCATATTCGCTGAAAGGAGCCCAACAAATCGTGTGATAGCTCAGCGGCTAATTAACAACAATTTCCATAGATACCATGGATGATCTTATTTTTCTTTACCTAAACATGTACTCCCTCCATCCGATAATATAAGGGATTTTGAAATTTTGCTTACACTATTTGACCACTTATATTATTTAAAAAAATTGTGGAAATATAAAAAATAAAAAGTTGTGCTTAAAATACTTTAGATAATAAAGTAAGTAAAAAAGTAAATAATAATTCTAAAATTTTTTTATAAGACGAATGGTAAAACAGTACAAGTAAAATATTTAAATCCCTTATATTAGAAGACAGAGGGAGTATAACACCCTGAAGTTATCTATTGAGTGAGAGGTGACAAGCTGCTAGTTGCTGCTATCCAACTCACAAAACTCTTCTGAAACAACGAGGAGAAGAAAGACAAGCTGTCAGACAAACGATGTGCTACACACTTGTTGGTCATGTTGTTCTTATCCCCTGGAATAAACTACAACCGTACAAAATTCAGGGAAAATTTTTTTAATGGCAAACAGTTTAATTTGAATTTCGCGAGGATAAGTTTAAGAGTGTGTTTGGTTGCAAGCTACACTTTACCACAGTTTGCCACGTCTAAGGTTAGGTAAATTTGGTAAGTGTTTGGTTATAGCCACAGTTGTGGCAAGATTTCCCTCTAGCAAATTGGATCTCACGTGTCAATAGCTCAAAAAAGTGTGGCAAGATTCCCTTAGGCTTAGTAAGTTGTGGCTAACAATTTGATCACCTCACCTTAGATAAGGTGTAGTAATTTTTATTGGTAAGTAATGATAAAGTGTGGCCGGGAACCTAACGGCCCCTTAAGTCACCGCATGTGAAAATGTCCAAGGAGAAAATCAAATTCGCCATGGACGGTTGTCCGGTCGTTTGTCCTGACCTGATACGAGATGAGTGTATTGCATGTAGCTGGGACCCACATTGAGATCTCACCTCCAAATTAACAAACCAAAGGCGAATGATTGGGCACAGTAGAATTAATTTTTATTAACCACACCTGATAGCTAAGCTAAGGTTCCTTCTGTCCTTTTCTTTTACTTTGTCAAGTTAAAACTTTTGGACACCTAGTGTGCTTTTCCCACTTTAATTATTTTGTTTTTTTTTTGGTTTTACAAGAGGAGTAGCTCTGAAAGCCACTAAAATGTCGACAAAAAATGCTGAATTAAATACCAGTGATAGAAACAGAACAAAAGCCAGATCGAGCTACATGAATCGATAGGAACATATTTTTGAATAATAATAGAAATATTATATTAGTCCAAATAAACATGAGAAAAACAACTTAATTGGTAAATGAAAATACACTTGTCTCAACTCAATTTGATTTGCATCACACCTCAATTTACAGTAGTACTACTACTTTCTTCTTCTCAAGTTATTTTTCTTGGAATCTTTTTGGGATATAGTAAATGCAAAATATTTCATTAACAAGTCAATTATGTTCTTCACAGCAGAGGGGCATATATACATTTTTTTTTTGCAACTACAAATTCTAACCAACTGCATTGCGACAGCAAACCCTGTCACCAAACCACAGTACAGCCCGCTAATAATAGAAAAATGGACAGGGTTGCATGGCACTTTTGGGGTATCTTTTGTCCAATATTGAATGTAGTAGCTAGTAGATCACCATGCACAGAGTACTCTAGTCAGTGCATCCTATGGACTCTCTAGCCTTAGGACGACCTCAATGGTTGGAGCCATCCAGCTGAAAAGAGAAGGAATCTTAGCACCATGAAATCTGAAAAAAAAAATAATCATATGAACAGCAGCACTACTCTTAACTCTATCAATTAGTAATATGTTTATTGTTCATTCATCTTGGCTGGTTGGTTATTGGACATATATAGCAGTTGTCTGTAATAACTGTCTTATACTATACTATTTCCGTTCTAAATAGCTAGGATGACGTTCTAAAACATCGACGGAGTCTTCAATGTTTTATCATTTTTTTCTTGAACTGTATATTTGTCAATAATACTTAAAGTATAACTATATGAAAAAGAGGGTCTTTTGTCAAGAATCTACCAATATAAATTTTACATCTTAAATCCTCATATTTTTATTAATAAATTAATTTTCGAAGTTTGACTGCGCTCATATTTGAACGATGTCATATCCGCTAATAAAGAACTCGTATCGATAATTGTAACAATACGTTTCTATTGCGGTGTCTTTGTAGCATTTATTTCTCCCATGTGCTATCGGAGTATATTAAGGAGCGCGTGAGGGGCGGCCGCTCGCGCGTGCCACGTCGGATTTTCGCTACGGTATGTACAGTGCGCGGGGTGATCGTTTTGCGAAAAACAAATTATGGTTAGAAAGAGATGGTTGTTACTGACGTCTCTCTTTCATTTCTCTCATCCACAAATCAGTAAAAGGGTCTGTATAAGTGCGAGTGGACGATAATATCATAGTATCTGATCTTGCTTCTACCCACAACTTGAATACGAAAGAAAGATGCTCCCTCCGTCCCATAATATGGGCTTTTGAGTTTTTACTTCGCAACGTTTGACCACTCGTCTTATTCAAATTTTTTTAAAATTATTATTTATTTTATTTGTGACTTATTTTATTATCTACTGTACTTTAAGTACAACTTTTCGTTTTTTATATTTTAAATTTTTTTTAATAAAACGAGTGGTCAAATGTTGCAAACAAAAACTCAAAATCCCTTATATTGTGGGACGGAGGGAGTAATTAATTAAAAAATACCTTTGGCTTTTAAGTACAATAATAACCGATTAATTAATTTAAAAAGCGAGCGTATCTTAACTGGTTAATTTTATGGTGGTGGAACTTGCCTATAATTAGCTAGCATAAGTGCTCGTATTTACGGCTCTTCAGATGTGTCCATATGTGCAGAGTGTGCGTGCACATGTTTATACGAGCGCAAACGTATGTACTACCATGTTTTAAGAAAAGAATAACCATTAAATTAATTATATAAATTAATCGATCGATCGGCGACCTTTTTGCTCGTCGCGACGTCGATATTTTTGGAGTATTAATGCCCCCATCGGAGACAAAAAAAAACGGTCGAATTATTTTAGCATGGAACCAAAGGCTGTAAAGTGACGTTGAGAGACGCATTAATGCTTGTCGCAGAGCGTACACACGGCAACAAGAAAAGATTTGCGATTTGTCTCGTTGCACGTCCTCACATTAGCTGCTTGATGAATTGGCCCTTTCCATCGATAGCCACATTAGCTTTCCCTAATGGCTTTTGTTTTGTGCTTGTCGTTTAAGCACGTATTGTACTAGTATATGTGTTGCTAACCACTACCTTAATTAATTAATTAATTAAGAGAGCATCATGTCAGCGTACCTGCTGCTGCTAATTAACGGATCGAATAGCTTTCTTGATGGAGCAAATCCCAACTAACTATATTCAGGGGTGCACATATCTATCTGGTCCAATAAAATTAGTCCCTCCATTATCTTTAAGAAAAGAAACAATATCCACATTATTCAATGTAAGGTAGAAAAGTCCCCGAAAAAAATGTAAGGTAGAAAAGGGATTAAGATCCTTTGATTTAAAGTTATAAGGAAACGGTCACTGACATGGGGCCTAAATGCCTAATACCGATGCCTAATCCTTTTCTTAGAAAAGAAGGGTAAAAAGGTAAACTCGTCATACTCGAATTGGTTCAAACATCCACATATATATATATATACATATATACATATATATATGTGTATATATATATACATATATATATGTGTATATATATATATATGTATATATATATGTATATATATATATATATATGTGTATATATATATATATATATGTATATATGTATATATGTATATGTGTATATATATATATATATATGCACTTGGTTTGTACTCATAATATACTGTGGACAAATATTGTGAAATGGGGTAGATTTATTTGGCAGGAAGAAGTAGTTCTTTTTCTTGGTTTATGCTGCAGAAAATATTGCGAAATGGATGAAGTAATTAATAAGATAGATATTATGAGTTATATATGTGTGTTCTGTCATAACAATATAATCAATATATTAGAGATACACATTAATTTAAATTTTCATTACAGTACTATTTGATTTTTGGCAACTCATTCTCCATCTACTTAATAGTACAAAACTTGTGTCGATATACATTATCGAACCTAATTAATATGCCTCACATCCTCCATGCTCTACCTCTTCCTTTCCGTACTCTCTTCATCTACTCCACTTATCCCGTTCGTTTCTCCAACAAGAGTTGGATGAAGATGAAAATTATTACGGCACGCTTTTCAAACTGCTAAACGATGCGCTTCGTACGAAAACTTTCTATATAAAAGTTGTTTTAAAATATCAGATTAATCCATTTTTCAAGTTTATAATAATTAAAACTCATTTGCATCCACTTTTTTTTTCCTTCAGGCCTCAGCCCTCGGAAATTTGACCCCACCGGACCATCTCTTGCACCACCCCACATCGAGACATTCTATATATTATTTTAGAGTAAATTGCATCGACGGTACACAAACTTATCAGGTGGGTGCAATATAGTACATGAACTTGTAAAACACTCGTTTTGGTGCACGGACTTGTTTGGTGCGTGCGAACAAGGTCACAATCGCACTGCAAGGTTAATCTTACTGATTCTATTGTTGATTTAAACTCTATGTAAACATTAGTCTAAGAAGGATAAACGTATAATAAGGCATAATGATTGCATAAAAAATAAAAATCTGAGTAATGACGCAAGGACAAAAACAAAGAAAGATAAAGTGGAATCTAAGTTTACAAATATAACATTTCTACTATGTACATGCAAGTCATCTACTAATTTGTAATTTATAATGTTCAACATAGAAAAATCGGTCTTGTCGCGTCATTTTAGTCTTAGTTTGCACGTACCAGACAAGTTCATATACCAAAACGAGTATTTTATAAGTTTATACACTAAATTGCACACACTCGACAAGTTTATGTACCGCTAATGCAATTTACTCATTATTTTATTTGCAATGAGGTTGTCTTTTTTTTTAAAAAAAATACAGATTTACCTGTAGTCCACACTATAAGACTACCTACCCATGAATTTGGTGTGCCAACCTCTGCATTACACAATCAACAAGCCACTGGCTCCTCGTCGATCTCCATCTAATCCCCATTAATTAATTACTTGTCACTTGAGATCTATTTTTTGGCATGCACACTATCATCGGAGTACTTATGAGCTGTTTCGCCGGTAACACGAATCTCAACGTGATCCGATATAGAACTTGAGAGAAGACCCCTCCAATTGGTGAAGATAGGTCTATCATTATATAATAAATGGAGGGCTAGAGTACATAATTGGTTGGTAAATTGATCGATCGATCGATCATCAGCATCTGGGGATCCAATGCACTGTACTGGCCGTACTGCAATTATAATTAAAACCGCTATCTACTAACGGATCGACACACACTGATGGATGGATTATGATGCTGAATGCGCTGCAACCAGCAGCAATCCATGTCGCCCAATGGCATAATAAGCAAACAACACAATGTGGCCAGTGCAAGGTGTACGTGGCCTATCTGAAATCTACATATATATATAAACAATTCTCATTGATTATATTATATTATTATAGCAATATATAGCTCCCATTTTCATCAATTTCATTGGTGCTTAATGCTGCCATTAGGATCCCTTCAGATTGTATGACAAAGCTTATCCTAGGCCACTTCACAAGCAGTGGAGGATCTAGGAATAACATGACCTTGTCGGCTGGAATGTGAGATGTTTTCTGAGAAAAATCGTAGGACTTCAGCTTTATTTGTTCTTTTAGTCAAAGAACATTTAGAGGCCTACTGCAAACACTTCAAACCTACCTGGTGAGTTGACATGCACCATACACTGTCACAGTATCAGTCTGCCACCAATTCATGGTTATATATATTTATTTGTTATGGTACAAAAGTGAGGTTTAAGGCTTATATAAGGACATGCGCCCACTTTCTTGCATGTTATCTAAATAGTCAAGAGAAAATTTGAAAAATTTCAATAACATGTACTCCTTCCATTACTCCTTCCATTCACTTATTAAATAAGTGATATTTTATATTTGTCAGGGTTATGGATACCACATACCTAATAGTAGTTGACTAAATCTCGGCATGACCCACCACATACCATGTGCTATACGGAAACAACCTGCGGATATAGAAGGAGTTCCGGATAAAGGAAAGACAACCAGAATTCTATATGGAAACGACAAGGACTACTCGGATTGTATCCATATTGGTTTTTTTAGTTCTACTTAGACATGGGGACACCTATGGGTATAAATACAAGGCCCCCTAGGAGGAGAGGGGAGACGGACAACATAGACGCCACAAAGCCAAAAGCCAATACAAACCAACATACGCCAAGACAAGCCGCTGGATATCGACATCAGAGATATGCCTGGATCGACCCTATCCGGTACCTACAGAGGCCGGCCGTAGGGATCTAGCATTGTCTCTAATCTCGCCGAGTACGAACTCGAGGAGGAAGACTACCCTGTTGTCGACTACGAGTCAGACCTTTAGACCGCCATGTCGACAACAGTTAGATAGGCTACCCTAAATATTGTACTAGTGTGATTATGGTGAATAAGAGCAATACCGGCTTCGGCCAACAGGATGTAGGGTTATTACCTGACAATTTAGGGGCCCGAGCCTATATAAAAATCCTCGTCCCCGTCTCTTTTACCTCAGTCTCGCGTATATTTTAGCACCAACGATCCCCATACTATGCAAGTATCGGAATCGCGACATCAAACGTCGACAATATTAATGCGTGCAGTCAACTCGTTTAAGTTGTGACCATTAATATCTCTTTGAACACTTCGAGTTTAACTTAATTTAAAAATGTTGTTGCTAGAGTTGACTTTAAAAATAGTTTCAAATAATTATAAGTTTTCCACATTTTTCATAAGTTTTACTCCCTCCATCTACTTTTGATAAGTATATTTCCAAATCTGATAGGCATATTTCAATCCAACCACATATCATCTTAATGACTTTCTCGGATTTAATGTGTGACACTCCATTCTTCCACACAAGATTGGCTACATGGACATCGAGAAATGTAAATATTAATGAATCGCTTGTTTACGAGGAATAGCTAGTAGCATGTTTAAATGGATGATAAGTAGAATTACTTATCCTTGGTCATTGTGCCAAGATGAAATATGACTATCAAAAGTAGATGGAGAGAGTATACCGTAATACTCTCTCTCCATTCCAAATTGATCTACATATAGTTTTTTTGAGGTTATTCCTAAATGATCTACATATAGTTTTTTTGAGGTTATTCCTAAATGATCTACATATTTGTGTTCATTTATTAGAGTCTATTCGTTATTTGTGCATTGGAGTAAATGGACATTGATGCATGCATCCATGCACATAAGTATTTATAACCCATATGCAATATCTTGATTTGCTATTGGCTAGGAAATATTGGGGATGGTGCATGCATTGAGTTTGTTGCTAGAGTAAATATAGTATGAGAGAGTTATTAGCTTTTCTTGGTCTTAGTGTACCTATGAAATATGTAGATCAATTTGAAATAGAGGGAGTATTAATTACTCCCTCCACGTGCATTTGAATGGAGCCTCTAGAAAATACAGTACTAATGATGGACACGGGACACCATAGCCATTTCTCCCACTATTATTTGTCCTGAGAATTGTCAGAAATGAATTACTCTCTTTGTAAAAAAAAGTTGTATCCTAGTATTATGGCAAATGTTTAATTTTTTGAGAAGAAGAGAGTAGCTGTGAAACGGAAGAAGTAATAATCAAACAAGTGTATCGCTGACCGCGTCCCATCTATAACGTCACTTATTTGTGATTGGAGGAGGTACTATATGTTATACTATCATATATTAATTCGATCCACACATCGAGAGAAAAGGGATGGCCTATAAAAATAGTACATGTATATCTCGCGCAAACCAAACGATTGTGCCCAAGATATATGTCAATCATTGTCGACCACAACAGCATGGAGGTACAATGGATATAACTGATAGATGGGCACATATACACACATATACCGATCGACATAGCTTGTTCCTTCTCGAGCACAAACAGGATATGCAAGTAGCAAATGCAGGGCACAACAGGATATGATTCTAGGGTAAGATAGATATATAGATTAGCTCTAGATCGATCATACAATATATATGACATCGATATATCCATCCATGCAAAATTGCAATGCAAATGCAAACAAGATATACATACACACTTTGGGATTGGGTCATATCGATCAATCAACTTTGGCTTGGCTAGGCTATAGCTGCATGCTCCTTGATCCATGCATGCTAGCTGCCGGCCTGTGTACTGTATATAGGGTGACTAGATGAATCACTGAAAGTTCACTGGTAGCTGCATGCACGTCTATATATGACACTATCAGCTATAGCACACCAACATATATTGTGCAATGCAAAAACATGCTTGAATCGTCATGCATATATATGCAGCATGACAAGCCTAGCCTAAGATAGCTTGGCCCAATTTGAATCGCACATACATGTCCTAGTAAGCTCTACTCACTACCAGATTTTGGAGCTACTCCCTCCGTCCGCAATAAGTTTATTTTTAGCTTATTTCATTTGTCAGAAAATAAGTATTTTTAAAATAACCGTTACATATCATAGTTTATAAAAGTAAAAAATAATTGTATCGGGAGTAGATAAAATGAGAAATAGTTGCATTAGGATAATAAAGTAGGGTATTCTATTTTTTTATATTGGTATGTGTGAGATAGATAATATATATATATATATATATATATATATATATATATATTGAAATGGAGGTAGTATTAATTTTGACGGTTTTCGGCCACACATGATTGGTTCGAAGCCTAGTACGGAGTAGCAACTATATATAAGTAATGCAGGGTACGTAGTATAGTCCTGTTTGATCCGGTACTACATATAACGAAAACAGTTTCTTTTCCCTTTTTTTTTGACTCGTTTGGTATATAAATTTATAATATATATATCACGTATTCAGAATTTTTGAAGAAATTTCATAGGAAATAATTCATTCCTCACAATAATCAGGCAAAATTCCTGCATTGGGCTATCTCTGCTGATAATTTTCAGGTCAAGAAAGAAACGTAACTTAAAGGAAAAGGAAAACGAGTAAAAATGACCTTTTAGAACGTAAGGGGACCTAGATAGCTAGCCACCAAATGCATAATTTCGATAGATATGTAGAGCATCTTCTATCATGAAATGTCATTTGTCCTTTTCCTCCGGCACGATCTCCTTGTCAAGCTAATCCAATTCATAGCGCATTCCGCTAAAAATACCAGTCAATTACTTAGTAACATATACTAGCTATGACCGACATGGGGTTTTCTTGGACGCAAAAAAAGAAAATCTATAAACGAATCCTTAACAGGCCATGTATAACATTTTTTCTTCTAAAATTAATTTAGAGAGAAAAATGTGGAAGTATTTTTTTTCTCTCACACGGATCCTCTGCAGCACCGCCCCTGTTGTGGAAGCGGCGAGCAGGTAGATCTAGTCCCACATATTAACGATATAACTACCATAGGTGCAGTACTATAGATAATCCTCGTCGATTTTGTGTGTGTTTGGGGAAGTGGGGGGTACCCATAGCAGAGCAGTGTGTGATGAGCTAGCATGTCAGTAGCATATATCCTCCTGGATTCCTTTGTTTGATTGGCTAGCCTGCTCCATCTTTAGTTACACATGGTTTAATCATGGATGCTACAGCAAGCATTTACGGAGAACCATATGGCAGGGCACAGTTACTCAGATCGACCCAGGTATATACTCCTCGCATAAGGGGAAAAAAAACTAAGACTAGAATGTGATATGATGCAACCCATTTTAATGCAATAAATTTGTACAAGTTTTTTATAAATTTATTGTACTATAATATATCATATTCTTTAATTTTTTTGGGATAGAGGAAGTATGTGTAGTTCTACTATCAAATAAAAGAAAACTAGAACACATTGCTATATATATAGTACACAAATTAACCAAATGAGTCCTAAATGGAGGCTCACCATGTGGGCATTCCAAACCCCCAACACATATTGTCTAGGGACATTGTCAGGCCAGGGCCGGCCAAATATGACAAGATGAATTGAAGTTAGGAGACTCTTGCCTACCATGTGAATGTCACATGATGTGGGGTAACACCTACCTAAAATTACAGTGCAAAAGCATAGTCAATCGAAAGTATGAACAACCGAGGAGGCGCGCACATGCCAACATAGACATATGCAATGGTGGAAGGCAGTTCTTGGCATGTCGGATGGCCACCCAAGCTCTACTGTTGCCACTACAATTACCGTCGATGCCCGTAAAAACTAGCTGGTTGTCAATAAAAAAAACACTATTAACTATCCATGATCGATAATACCGTTGGCTCCGCCATTACACATATGGCATGCATATATTGCCATCTAGCAACGCGATCAAGTAATCTAACCGGTCGGTGCATGCAACTCGATGATAAAATGAAAATGCTTATCACACACATGATGCATGCATGTGTATATATATATGGGATTGGCCGCATCTATACGGAATGGTACAAAAATAATGGTCCATGGGACAAACTCCCACCAATGGAAGCATTTTTGTGTACATACTGATGCACCTGCACACACATAGGGTGTCAACACTAGGAAACATTAGGACAACATGTTGTGTGAGGGTGGTGGGTGGTGAGGGGTGTAATGTGATGTCCCTTGGTGAGGCTGTGAGGGTGCTGGTTGGTAGCCACAAAGGAGAATAGGGGAATGGATGGAGTGTAGTGTATCTTAGTTGACAAGACAACCAGCACTGATAGCTCAGTGGAGATGCATATATATGTGCAGCATATATGAACAATGCTATTGCTATACAAGAATTTAATTCAGCACTGGGGAAACCTAATTGTTTGGGTACTAAATTAAAACCGTTCATGTGTAGGACATGGCACATGTACAACATACACTAGCTAATTAGCTTTTTGGATAGCTAGGATAGATAGATCCCTTAGGTAAACAAAAAAGAGGAGACCGGCTTTGTAGTTTCTCAAGCACCATCGATCAAAGACAGGACAGTTGGTTGAAATTGTGAAGTGATCGTTGTGAAAGAAAGCAGTTAGAATATCTTTATGAAAATATGCCGGTTATCATGATCGTCGATGCTGAAGTTTCTTCATTTCCTTGACCTCCTTTTGCATCTGTAGGAGAGATTAGTCAAAGGTACTTGGACATGGACATTTGGTAATACAAAATGTTACTGTATAGTTCAAAATATACTGAGGTGCACACAAGATTTAATTTTGCCAATTCATATTTGTTACTCCCTCCGTTTTTTTTGACTGAAATTACTCCCTCTGTTTCAATTAACTTGTCATTCTAGCATTTTTTTTAGTAAAATACTTGTCGTTCTGAGACATGCAAAAAACATTTTTAGAGATGTCCTTCCCTTCACCAATGCAATAATACTAGTACTAGTACTCCTTAGAGCATCTCCAACAGTCTCTCTAAATCTGACTCTCTAAATGTCTATTTGGCCAACTCTCCATCTAATTTAGCAAATCAAACTCGTTGTTTACTCCAACAGCCTTTCCATCTACTATCTCCATTATAAGTCTATGATAAATGGGACCCATATGTCAGCCTCTACTACACTTCTTCGGTTCTTCCTCCCCTCTACCTCGGATGCGGTGACGACGACTCGCGGGAGGCGGGCCATGCTAGGCAACGGCGGACAGCGGCGGCGACTCGTGGGCACGCAAGGCAACGGCAGGCGCAGGAGGTGGGCCGGGGGAAAGCAGTGAGCGGCGAGCGGAGAAGGCGTCGAGCCGGTGGGCTGCAGCGCGTGGATCCGCTCCTCGCTGGCCTACCTCGCTCCTCCCTCACCACCACGCCCTCCATCCCTCGCCATCGTGCCCTCTCACCCAAAAACGAGTGGTGTCATCGCCCCTCATCCCTTCTTCTCTCCGGAGCTCCAGAGGGCAGCGGCAAGGCAGCGGAAATCGGCGCTGGAGGCCAGCGGCGACGAGAGGGAGGCCGACGGCGCTCGCTTGCCATCGTGCTGCCCTGCCGTCGCCCTCTTCCCTAGGTTTTTCCTCTGCACAGCCACGAGCGGATCTCGTGGCGGAGACGACGGCGAGCCGGAGGCCGAGGCGACACTCGTAATCGTGTTGTCCTATCGACGCACCCTCTTCCCTCCTCGCAACTTGGCATGACAGGTGGAGACGAGCAATGCGGGGAGGGACGGGGATAGATCGATAGAGTGGGGGGAAAGGCGTGGTGCTCACAATTGGCCAGTCAGTTTGGCTAGTGGGAGGTGAAGTTTGGCCATCCATTTAGCTTAGTCATTCAAGTAGAGAGACTGTTGGAGTGAGATTTTTTTGCTAAAATTGTTAAAATTTAACTTGGATAGATTGTTAGAGATGCTCAGAATTTTATTGCTGGCTTTGAGAAGCGTACGATGGTTAGCATGTAATTAATGAGGGTAGCCCCTTCCACACCACCTAGTTTAGTGTGAGATTATCTAATACGACAAGTAAATTGAGACAGAATGAGTATTTACTTTGATTGCAAATGTACTGTAAGTCATTTGCTAGTATTTTCGTACAACTATTATGGTCTTAATACATGCACTAGTAATTCATATTAAATTTCTTATGACAACCTACTATCTACTCGCTTCACCCTAAAAGACCTTATTTTTAGGCGTGTGTCGGCCCACTTTATTATGCTCGTTTTTATCTCCCTTGATTACCGTCGTCCCCACCTCCAATAGTAAGTTGCAAATATCATTATTTAGAGCTTGGCCAAAGAGTTAAGGTTGCGTTCGTTTCAGCCTGTTCCCAACCCTTTCATCTCGTTTTCCGTGCGCACACTTTTCAAATTCATAAACGGTGCGATTTTTATAAAAAGTTTCTATACAAAAGTTATTTAAAAATAAAATTAATCCTTTTTTAAAAAAATATGCTAATACCTAATTAATCACGCGCTAATGGACCGCTCCTTTTTCGTGTGGAGGAGATGGGTTCCCAACCCCAGTAACGAACACAACATTAGTCGAGCATCAAAGCTTAGGAGAAGCATACAGTTAATGAAAGTATTCGTTAATTTTTTCACATCCTTATGAATATATCTGAGATTGACTAAGGGCCTATTTAGATCCTTGCCAAAAATTTTACACCCTGTCATATCAAACGTTTGAACATCTGTATAAAGTATTAAATATAGGCTAAAAAATAACTAATTACACAGATTGCGACTAATTTACGAACCAAATCTTTTAAGCCTAATTGCTCCATGTTTTGACAATGTGGTGCTACAATAAATATTTGCTAATGATGGATTAATTAGGCTTAATAATTTCGTCTCGCAGTTTACTGACGGATTCTGTAATTAGTTTTTTTATTAGTGCATAAACACTCCATGCGACACCCTATATAATATCCGATGTAACACGTCAAAATTTTACACCCTGGATCTAAACATCCTCTAAATATAAGGTATTTTAGAGATAGAGTAAGTAATATATATCTAGAGTCCCAATGAAAAGTTTAAAAGAGGACTGTCCATGATAATAACCTGTATTATAGATGTCATGCATGTTCATCTTTTTCAAGGGGAAATTAAGAAACATGTCTAATTAGTATATATTAGCAATTAATTAAAATCATCATCAATCGCAATCAAGTCCATTGAACAAAGGGGGGCAAACACCATGCTCAATTTGCCAAGTGCCCCATTTGTGGATCCTCTCCATACACTACATACACTAGATAGTGTCCACTGATTCATCCACATAAGCCAAACACAGTGTTTCATGTTGGTATAAGCTGGATCTATCACTCTTATCCCTTGTGTGGCTCCTTCATTCAGCATGGGGTCCCATGAGCAATGTCCTTTTGTTTCCTTTTGTGCTACCACAAAGCACCGGAAAATGGAACATGATTCAATTGACAAATCTTAGCCTAAATACGATATGTGAAATTAGTCGTCGATCGATCGCTTAGGAAGGATAAAAGTTGTTAGGATAATATCATAATCTGTCTGAGCATCATTTGCATTGAAAGTCATAGACAAGATGTGGATGAATCCGTTTGAGATCAGTAGCCAGTAGTAGCTAGACATGATGATGGCTCGGTTTATTAGTCCATTGTTTCATTTCCATGCTACCATACTGCTACCTCCTTCATAAAAAAATAGTGTATTGAAATTTAGGCTATATTTTATTATTATAGTTTTTCTTTGAATCACCAGTAAACCAATCATTTTACTTTGGACCATTTAATTTTATCGCTTTTATAGTTTAACCACCCCCAAACAACTTCTTCATTACACATCAACGACCTCAAGCAAATTGGTTCTGGCAAACCGGTCGCCAAACTCTCCAATCCATGTGCAAGCCATATCTTTGCTAGACTGGAGGCTAGATATGACTAGAAAAGAGAGTTGGATTATCCAAACTGAAGAAAGGGTAAAATAAGATTTTTTATTATTTTTTAACCTTTTAAATTTTTATTTTAAAAATAAATAACCCTTCGTATTTTAATTTTCTAAAATCGGAACCTTTTGGTCACGACAGCTCGCCTGACTCGGTAAAATAACAATTATCATCATGCTACCCAGGGTGTGACTTTTGTTCTACCACACCAGCCATGATGACATGGCCAAATAATGTTGCCACACCAGCTATATCGGCGTGGCCAAATAGCGTTGCTACGTCATTTAGACCGCGTGACAATATTGTTTCGCCATGCCAGCTTGGTTAGTTTGACCAGAAGATTCGGATCTTGAAAATAATTTTGGAAATGTTTATTTTTAAATTTAAAATTTTAAGAAACTCAAAAATAAAAAAAATAACAATCTGATCCAAAATGGAAAGATTGGTTTAAGGGTGACTCAAATTAAAACTTTAATAATATATAACATGATAAACAGTATATATCATGTTTCAGTTTACTAATTTCTAGCCACACACTCTGATCTTTCCTCGTTTCCTACATATTTTATATTACTTAGGACAATTCAGTCACTTTCTCGTGTAGTGAACTAACGACAATTCGGTAATATACACGCATAATATACCTGTAAAAATCCGAGAGAAATATTACATTGCTTTGTTTTTTTCTTGAAGACCACATTGAGAGAGAGAGATGCCTTTTCATGCATCTTGGAAGTAAGCACCTTAGATGTACGTATGTGGTGCGTCTCTGCTTGCGTGTGATGCCTTGGCAGCACCTGCAGATCGAGTCATGCATGTGTCTTTCTTTCCTTTGAAGAAAGAGCATGTGGTGTGTGCATGTCTCTGCGTGTGAATTTCCTTAGTCTATCAACGAATAGTTTTGTGTCAATATCTGGTGCACCAGCTGCACAGTGCACACATGTATATGTTGATTTGCTGCGAAAAGTGCCTCTGCTTTCCCAGTATTAATTGTAATATTGAGGGGTATCTGAAACATACTGATAGAAACTAACAGTAAATCCCTACTACAGACAGGCCTTTTTCAGCCGACCAAAACCACCTTTCCTAGACAGATGGAGCACCCACCTAAGAAAGACAATTTATGCAAAAGTCAAGATTTTCTATTGCGGGCATCATAACCGTACGACGGAACGGATTTTCGACCCTGACTACAAAAAGTTTTTTGGCAAAAAATATAAAAATTCCAAAAAGTTACAGAAACCATAGCCCCAATCCCCAATCAAAATCGCCGCCATTGCAATTCATCATCATCACCGCAACCATCCCCATAATGGCCGCCACCGACTTTGTTGATGCCATCCCTGGACTTCCGTCATTGGATATGCCTCTCCCAAGGCTAGTGCGGTCATCGTAGCCGCCCCAAGGCCACCGCGGTCATCGTCAACGTCGCTCCCGTGCATGCTAGGGATCTGCCCCAACCGAGGCCAGTGGCGATGGATCCATCGGGCGCTCCTAAGGCCACCGCCGCTCCTAAGGTTGTTGTCATTTTCGTCGTTGCTCTTGAGGCCTCCATCTACAAGAGGGGAAGGAGGAGCCAAGGCAGTGTCCTCTGTGCTGTGGAAAGAAAAACGAAGAGGAGAGGGAAGTGTGGAGAGTTTAAGGGAAAGGTGAGAAGCACGGGGTTGTAGGTGTTCGTGCTCCTTTATTTTAATACAACTTATGTGTTGGTGCGTATTGGTCGTCTAAAATACTAGCGCCGGCCCGGTGTTGACTGTGAGAGTCCTATATATTTTCACAAGTGAATCTTCTTTTAGCCCGTTTGTAAAAATAAAGGGAGCTGTGAAAATAATTTTCTAAGTAGTGAGTTGTTTTTTTAAAATCATAGTATCTAATTAACACACATGTTTTTAGTTTACGATTAGAGAGAAGAGAGAATGGATTGTCAATTTACAACGTAAATACATGTGCACGAACGGCACTTTTGTTAGATATATTCTGAGATTCAATACACTACAAGAAAACGGCATGTCCTTAGCGGTCGGAAACCGCCAAGTATAATCTGAAAACCACCAAAGTTAATTATTCTGTCGGCCGACCGGCCAAAGCTAATTATATAGTACAATGGCAATGTTTGGATTGATACCCTGTCAAAATTTTGATAGTGCTAAATCTTGGACATGCTGCCAAAACTTTGGTAGGGTAGAGTTGAAAATGTTGATTTTGATTGAAGCCAAAATATACCCATAAGGCATAAGTTTATGGGCAAAACTAAATTTATGACAAAGGTAATGTATTTAATATAGGTGTTTACCCTACCAATGTTTTGGTGGAGCAAATTTCGGTAGGGTAGCAATCTAAATTGGCTCTCAATTCGCCATATTACAACAAAGTGCAATACTGGACTATTGCTTTTCTCATTGTAACACTTACATTCAACAACTTAACGTACTTTAATAGTGCGAATCCGAACAGATAGTTTTGGTTTGTATAAGCTGGTTATATCCGCTTATATTTATATTGGGATGGAGGAAGTACAAATCATTGTACTGTTGGGATACGCGTAGGCTACGATAGAATAAATCAAAATTTTCTATCGCGTAAACCAGGAACCATGCAAATATTAGATCATAGGTTGTTACCACTCGACGCACTGCGCAGCGGAAGAAGACGCTAAGAAGTCAAAGAAATTCTCGCGAAGTAGCGCGCGTCGATGTAGAGGAAGTAGTCGATCACACCGGCTCGACCTTCTCCTCCTTGTGCGTTCTCCTCGCCGTACTCCCACGCCGATCAGCACCGCAAATCAGCGGCGCCTCTACCGGTATCCACACGGGGACGGAACGCCACGCGCAGATGTGCTAGCACCCGCACGCGGCTAGGGTTTTGCTCGGGGAGGGAAGTGACGGTTAGAGTTTCTCACGTGATGCAGTGCCTCCGCCGGTCACACCCCTCACGAATATATAGGATCTATCACTCGGGCCTCCAAGGCCCGTAGAACTCCTATTCGGATCCCTATCCGAATTAAGCTCATATTGGATCTCCATCCAATCCCCTTATTCCAGTCCATTAAGCGTGCGACCCTGTAGATTCATGTATACTCGGCTGTAACCCGAAAACCCCTTTTCGGTCCACGCGTCAACAGCGGCCCCTAGCAGAACGTATTGACCCACCGAACATACATAAAGATCATATCGGCTGAACCTCTAGTGTATACCTGTATGAACCCCTTTGCCTCACGATATCGATTAAATTCAAGGCTAGATATGTGCCATCCTCTAATAACTCAATCATTCACTCGAATCTGTTGATAGATTATATAACTTGTGATTGACTCCTCAATCACCTTTGGCATGGCCATGCACTTTCATAATCTACAACACCGAGGGGCCCAGAGATATCTCTTCATAGGAGGGGCAAATCCCATATCCCACCACATGTTTCATTGCATACCTGAAAATTACTTTTATAATTACCCAATTGCGGAGTAGCGTTTAGCAGTCCCTAAGTAAGCTACCACACATATTGGGAACCATGATAATCTCAGGTCTAAGGATTCAACACCAACACTAAATGAGATCACTGATGACACAACACATATGGCTCTTGCAGTGTCTCATATTGGGTCTATCCAACAATGTTCACTAACATGTGTCTACATTATTAATTTGGTATCTCTATACCATGATCCATGAGACATGATCATCTATTAATACATGTGCTGATCATCTAAACATATTTGTTCCACATATGATATTTGATCAGGGATCCTTTAGAAATAGCAATACATAACATAAAGAGTCAAATAAAAAAATCACATATTCATTAACCAATAATAAGTTATCTATTTCAAGGAACAAAGTCGGATAAATGTGTAAACATAGTATGTGATACAATCATCTCTATAATTGTCTCTAGGGTATATCACTAACACGTCCTTCGAGATTCGAAAAGCCTAGAGAGAGTAGATAGATCGAAGAATATATATATCGATTTGATTTGAGGCAGGGCCACGCCAACGGTCACGAAGAAATTAATGATCAAGTGGCTGATTATCACTAGAGTACTCTGCGTGTTCGTCTTTGTTTTCCTTGGGCTGTCTGTCCCGATCTGAGTTTTTTCTCCCCTTTTCTGTGGGTGATCGATATCAGAAGAGACGAGATTAGCAGCAGCAGTCTGCAGCTGGCTAGCATCTCTTGTCATCATCTGCCCCCAACTAGATAGATCGATCGATCGGGCTAGCTGCCGTAATGCAGATGATAGCTTAATTAGGTAGCTCGATCCAACCATGGATCGCTCTGCTCATCATTAACCCAATTATTTGTTACTACTGTTAGTATACTATATGTATACCTGCATCCTGCCTGCCAGATACGTCCAATAACTGAGCAAGTACGTTCATATATGTTGTTTAAAAAGAAAAAGTACGTAGCACTACCTCCGTCTCACGCAGGTTTCTGTGTACCGTACGTATTATTTGAAAAATTTATAAAAAAATTTAAGAAAACAATTAGTCACACATAAAGTATTATTTATGTTTTATTATCTAATAACAATAAAAATACTGATCATAAAAAAATTTCAAATAAAACAGACGGTTAAATGCTAAACATAAACAGTAAAAACTATGGTCTTTTCTGTCTCGATCTCGATCTTTTTCTACCCACCCCCTAGTTGCATATACGTATATACCCTCTCCTTTTTAAAATAGGTGATATCCTTAAATTTGGTGCACCACTTGTCAGATTTTAAAATTGATGCATACATGCAAAAATACTTCTTTAATAACGAAAACAAGTCATAAAAAATAATATTTTTATATTTTTTAATAAAATAAGCGATCAAACAATATATTAAAGTCGATAACATCGTCTATTAAAAAAAGATATAGTACATATAGTATAAAGTATAAGTATATACACACACTAGCTACATGCGTAATCCATCGTCGCCCAATCGATCAGAATCAACGTGTATACATAGGTAGCTAGGAATGGTATGAATCGACCATTGCAATTATTGAGCTACTATTTCTTTCTCTTCAAAATAAATTAATTTAGAAATCTAACCACGTATATATATTTTATACTTATTTATATATAAGAGTTAACTTATTTTAGAATAAAGTGAGTAAAAGAATTCAAGATATACGGATTGTAGAGATCAACGGGGCCAAGCCATGATATACCATCCTACTATTATTTCTGTTCTAAAATATTACTATCTATAATGATAATGAGATTTGAGGATTTGATTTATCCTACAACATATATTTATTTTTATCTAGATTTGTTATTTTAATATGGATTAAATTTTATTCTAGATAGCAACGAAGAAAAGTAAATGATATGAATAACTCGACGATCGATTGAGATAGCTAGCTTAGCTGCACTTATTGACCCATGGCCGTTACGTACATTGACCGGCCGGCTTCTGGTTATAGCTTGGCTGGCTAAACCATAGCCGTACGTCAGAAGAGTCAGGGCGCATGCAGGCGATTGATCATGTCGCCTTCCGACACGCACGCATGCACACCCCATGGATCCAACCAAGGCACGCCACGTGTCCCAGCAACAGTCGCGTCACCCCCAGCTAAGCTACACTCAAAGCCCAGCTCTAGCTACTCACTCCATTGGCTGCTCGGTCTCTCAATCTCACTTCCAGTGTACTCCCTCTATCTTAAAAAAAAAAAAATCCACTGTAAATCTAAACACATATAACTCTATTATACATGTGAATCTAGACACACACTTAGAATTAGGTGTTTTTTTTAAACAAAGAGAATACGCAAGATATACGTATGTACATAGAGAGGACAAACCAAATGTATTTGTATACACAGCAGCGGCAAATCGAGCTGCCTCCACCACGGTACGTATATGTATACACACAGGTGGAGACAGCTCGACCATTACCATTTACGAACTGCCATTAACATATGTAAAATTTGATCGATTCGTTGCTTCTTTCTTTATTACCAACTGTCATCAATATACAAAAAAATTGATCGATCGTCGTGTAATGCTATTAGTCGTTTGGGCTTAAGAAAACAGTACGCTGCACGGCACGGATGAATGATGCTGGGAATACCTTCCTATACGTCCGGACACGAATGCCTAGCTAGCTAGTAGCCGCATATATATTCCTCTCGAGAAGTAGAAGATATAAAGGAAAAAAAAGAAAGGAAAGATGGTAGTAATAAAAAGCTGGGACGAGTGGATCGATCCATGCATGTGTTGTTGCGTACCTGCGATGCAGGTAGAAGATGCCCCTAGTGCCCCCCTTTTGAAGGTGTTAGATCTTCAATCCATCAATCAATCCCGTTTCATCTCCATCTCTCATCGCCACGCACCATCGATCGATCACCAAATGGTTAGTACTCAGTACAGTACTCCTCATACCTTTCCTTTTCCTTTTCCTTTTTTTTCTTTCTTTCTTGTTAGTAGTAGTAGTTGCTGCTCTAGCTAGCTTGTTGTTTTGCAGTCCTCGGAGGCAGCAGCAGCAGAGGCCAGGGAACGCAGAATCTGCTATAGCTAGCTGCTGCTGCTGCTGCTGCTACTTCCAAAAGAGTACCCCCATGGAGGACGCCGGTTGCAGCAGTCAAAAGGCTTGCAGGTGTCGACCTCCCATTGGCTCACCGTGGCTGTTGCAAAATGCTCGCCGAATATTGCACTGCTGCCATACCAGCCACTACGTACGCAGTATAACGATAAAGCCATCAAGGAGCACTCGCCTCATTGGTAGAGCTCCATGCCTCCAGCTCCAGCTGAGCCCAACCATACAGCTTGAACTCAACTCAAGAAGCAAAACGGGCTAAAGTACTCTTAAAAAAAGGAATTAGAGGGATGATGAAGCAGTGTTCTGGCTGTTCCACAGCTTCACTCCAAATTTTGCTCCGAGTTAGATTTAGTTGTTGGAGATCTACCAAATAGGCTTAGCTATACACTTGTCTCCTTTTTTTCTGCTGGTCTCTGATCTCCGCTAGCTCCAGCATCTCCCGTGACCGGGAGGAATTCATCGTGACGACAGAGAGAAGAGACGCGTGCAGTTCTGAAGAAACGAAATGGATTGATGCATGCATAGTAGTTGCAGTACACATTTGAGCGCTATAGCTGGCCAGAGAATTAATGGTGGTGTACGTCGTGCTCCCTATAGCTCGCTTCTCGCTCGTCGTCGTCTCATCTTCTCTGGAAGTTGAGGTACTTGATGGCCAGGGCGAAGACGACGGCGAAGAGCACGCAGAAGCCGGCGACCATGCCGGCGACGACGCCGAGGAAGTCGTGGCGGAAGCCGAAGTGGTCCCGGAGGAAGTCGACGGCGGTGGTGGTGGTGATGCCGTCGGCGAGCAGCAGCGGCTGCTCCAGGTCGCCGAACTGGGAGGTTAACAGGCCGTACAGGGTCCATGACACCGGGTTGGCCCAGTAGTACCACCTCCACCACGCAGGAATCCTCTGCATTATGTTTAAGCCCATTAATCATTAGCCACTTTAATCACGTCCTAATTTAAACAAACCATTATTGCTTCCCGATTGCTAAAGTGATTCTAGTACATGACAAGTGGTCACTGTAGGACAAAAAAGTTAACTGGTGGGTTTGGTGAAATTATTAGGGGCACTGGTATAGTGGTATATCAGGGCACTCCTAATGCTCCATATTATAGTACAATGTTAATAGAAACTAAAAACTACTATGCAACATAGCAGCATTTTAGATGATGTGCTAAGAAATTAAAAAGGAGAAAAGAGTGTGTCTCGGATGAGACATTGCATATATATTCAAACCAAGAAAATAGATATCTCTTCTCACCAAGAAAATAGATATTCAAACCAAGAAAATAGATATATTCAAATTCAAACTAAGAATTTGTGATGAAATTTGCGAAGGGAGATACTCCTTCCGTCCCAAAATGTAACAACTTTTAGCCCTTAGGATTTGCCTTAAAATATAACAACTTCTCCACTAACATTCTCTTCCTAACCAATCACAACCCTCCACCATTCACTTTTCCCACCTACCTCCACTACTCATCCAATCATAATCCTCCACTACTCACTTTTACCTATTTTCTTAATAACCGTGTTCAACCATAAAACTTCTTATATTTTGGGACGGAAGGAGTAATTCATTTTTGGCCCTAGAAAGAAACACTATTTCCATAGCTATATATGTTAATATGACAAAAAAAATAAAGATATGGATAATGTGCACTGGAAGTGGCCTTAGGGGGAAAACAGATCATGGGTACAGTACAATTAGAGGAAGTTAGGTGCAAATTATGCATGGGGTTCCTGTTCCTTCCGTACCTTTCTTGGGATCATGAACCCACAGAAGAGATTCCACAGCGTGTAGAATGGAGCAGCAATAATAGGCGCGACAGTGTGGTTGGGAGTGATCGCCGTTGTCATCATGCCATAGAAAGTGAAGTACAGCAAGGTGAAGTACATGAAGAACAGGTACCACAAGAACTTCACTGCTGTCCACTCGAACGAGCCCAAGCTGTAGAAAATCGTGCCGTAGATAAGTGACTGCACAAGAATGTAAGGGAACTCCACTGTAACCTGCATGCCGAAGAACAGTTCGATTGTTAGCCTTATTATGGTACTACTACGAGCATCAAAACATGATGAGATGACAGGAGTTTTTGACAGGGAAAATTACCAGGGAGAATGCAAAAGGCAGTGCCGAGTACATCCCAGCTGCCCTCTCTCTGTACGAGACAAATCTTTCGATGGAAATCACAGGTTGAACAGAGGTGGCGTTAGTGATTCCTATGAAGAGTACTGCTGCGTACATGGCACCCATGGCATTGAATATGTCATGTTGGGTCTCCCTGTCAAACAAAGCCACATGTTCGCTATAAGGCCAGCCAAGTACAGGAAGAAAAGTGGAGACAGAATCATCAGTGGACATACCTTCGAGACCCAAATTTCCAGCAGATTGTCCCGAACATCAAGGAAATGATGACGGTGTAGAAGAATCGGACCGCAGTGTATTGAGGATTTCTCCAGTACGACAGGTTCTGCTTCCATAAGCAAGCAGCATATTGAGCAAAGAATGTTTGGGAATACTTGGTGGCAAAAGAAAGTTCTTTTGATTCTCTTCTTGGTCTGCTCAGGATATCAACCATTTCTTGGGTCTGCCTGGAATGCCATAACATAAACATGTTTAAGGAAAAAGGGACCAAGATTTATAGAGGTGAAAAGGGTCGTTGTGTTTACTGAAATAATTTTGACTGCCGGTAGTATTCAGCAAAATCCACTCCAAGAATTTGCTCCATTTGAGTACTTGTGACTTCCAACATCCATGCAGCAGGATTATAGCCATCCCTGATTTTAGGAACTCCTGGAATTGCCTGTTTACAAACTTGAAAGTGTAAGGACAGTGAAACTTGTATAAGCTATCATCACTGAGGAAACACATTCTGCAGATTGTACCTCAAAAAACTCGACCAGATTGCGTGATTTCGAGCCCAAGGGACCAGCATATATAAGTTGCCCCCCACGCTTCATGAACAAAAGCTGACCAGCATATGAATGAGTTAGGAAAGGGTGCTCGTTAAATGTTAGTACATGTATAAGAAAATTCTGCGGTTTCCCTAAGTAGGACAATGAAAGTTCAACAGATCAAGTATAAAAGGGACTAGTTTCTGTTCACATCCATCATTGATAAGAAATCTGATTAACATCAAATTATGAATGATTATTAAAATCTGTACCGTTGCTTCGAAAAAATATCAAAATCTGTGCTCAACTTGTTAATATGTCACGAAAAGGATAGCTCAAAATAATGACTTTTGAACTATTGCTTGTCATGCATGCATAAATTGACTACTAGGTTTTGTAAAGAAATTAACCTCATCAAATGACTCGAATATGTCGATGCTTGGCTGATGGATGGTGCACACAATTGTTCGTCCTGTATTAACAATATTCCGTACGGTTCTCATCACAATAGCTGCTGACCTAGCATCCAATCCTGATGTAGGTTCATCCATGAACACGATTGAAGGATTTGCCACAAGCTCCACAGCTATCGTCAACCTCTTGCGTTGTTCAGTTGACAGACCATTCACTCCTGGTAGGCCAACAAGAGCACCACTTAATGCATTTAGCTCAACAAGTTCCATCACCTCTTCAACAAATACCTATGAAATGAACCATCAGGGATCAGAATGAAAGAAAATAGTGATGTCTTGTACAATAAACATAGCACTGCAGCCAAGGCTTTACCCTTCGAGTGTTCACATCAACATGAGAAGGCAATCGGAGGCATGCAGAGTACAGCAATGACTCAATTACAGTCAAGCAAGGTGAATGCACGTCATTTTGTTCACAATAACCAGAGATCCTAGTGAAAGTCTCTTGGTTTTTAGGATACCCAGATATTGTGATGCTTCCTTCTATGAGTCCTCCAGTTTTCCGGCCAGCTAAAACATCCATGAGAGTGGTTTTGCCAGCTCCACTTACTCCAACAAGTGCTGTTAGTATCCCTGGCCTAAATGCTCCAGTGACATCAATAAGCAACTGTAGGCGGTCTTCTACTATACCTTGACTTTTCAATTCCTGCTAGGCAAAACTTGATTATGAATCAATATACATAGATTTTTAAAAGAAATCTCAGCCATATAAACCAGCCTCCCCCTGACATACCGCTGGTACATCAACGTAGTAGTTGATGTTCTTAAAGCACATAGAAAGGGGTTGAAATGGTAACACCATGCCCTTCTGGTCCTTGAGATTATGCCCTGGAACACAGTTAATATGAAGACTTAGTAAAAGGGTAAAAATGAACTGTGATGTAAGTACAGGGATTCATTATCTAGCATTACCATTCAATGAAGCTGAGTGCAGGTAAGATCTTAGCTCTAGGGCTAATTTGCCATTCTTCCTCCTAGGAGCCCTATGCTGAATATCATCTTTGGACACAACAGCTTGTATATTCCCAATAGCTGTGAAGGAGCACCAGTTGTGAGAATGAGAAACTATTTTGATTGCAGTTCTAAGTTGTCTGGGTCCATGAAGTTAGCACAAACTTACGGTTGAGAAGAGTCAAGAACAATGTGAATAAGAAGTTCAAAACAATTGCATAACCAAACAATGCTCCAACCCCAATCCAGAACCAGTATTTCTCCTTGAATAATCCATATCCAGTGAGTATTGCCTCCCCTAGTGTGATGTTCTGGTTTGCAAATTGCTGCCATTTTTCAAAGCTACAGTTAGTATAGAAGCAAATATTCCTATATAAGGCTAATAAAAGTTTTTTCTGAATAAAAAAAATATCTCGTTAGGTTCATACAAAGAAATTTAATATAATTTTAAGCAATTACGATGTTCCATATTATGCAAGTATTTTTCATACACAGAACTAAGCTAACAGATTGCTGCCACAATATGCCTTTGCTACCAGCCTCAAGAAGGGGTTTAAATCAGGTATTACCTGGCTCCAAGAATGGCCAAGGAATTCATTTACGGAAATAGCATTTTGTGCATACATCATAGGAGATATCCAATAACCCCAAATCCACCAGGCTGGTATGCTCTCTGTTAGATATTCAAGAACAGGTAGCAGCATGTCAGATGTAAGATCTTGAAAGATGCTCTCAAGTCTCAAGTGCTAATACTGAGTCAACTCAAGAAGCTTAACCTTTGGTTATAATGAATCCTCCAAGGATCATAACAACCAACAAAGCAAACGATCCAAAGGTGTTAGCGACTATCATGTTCCGACCCAAAGATGCCATGACCCGGAAAAGAGCCAAAGATGTTTGGTGTAGAAAAAAAAGCAAGAGAAATTGTCCAAGACATCTGCAGATGATAAATTAAGATCAATCTTCAGATAGGGAAAAAATCTCTGAACATCGGACCAGAGGGCAAATGAACAGAACTTAATAATTACCTTGTAAATTGCGGATCATAGCCAACCACATAATATGTTACTAGTACCCACATTCCTGATTCAATAAGCGAGGTTGGAATGCTCAAGAGCCAAGAAGGAAGTGTGTAAGCCCATGGAGGGTAGAAGTGCAAATCCCTGTGCTTGTAAAGAATTGGAAGCTTCGTGACCAAGAGTGAGACTTCAGTAAAGCCATTAAATAGAATCATCACTATTGCAAAATAGAGGGCTCCAAGATAAATAATCCCATCATCAACTGAGTCACGGTGCATTGTTGATCGGAAAAACACTGTCATTGTGATGAGGGCAACAAGTAAAAGCTGCAACATAAAGATTATGTTAAAAAAACCTCAAATGATTGAAAATAAAACTTAGGTGAAGTTTAACTGACAACAGAAGAGTGCCATTAGGAAATTTGAAGTCAACACAAGTTAATCCTGACCAATCATAGTTTAAAATGTAGGTTTTGGACATGTGAAAAATGATATAGCCAAGATCTGTCTTTTTGACTATGGGAACTCCACAACGAGATCCTTTTGTGACTGGACGGATTATATGCCATCCAGTCAAGTTTACAGCAATCCAGTAAAAACACCAAGATGTAAAAGTACATGTTAACCAAACTTGTGAGTTGTGACCAAGATTCTGAGCATGATGTCACAATAACATAAACACACTAGGATGATTTTCACGCACCACGTAGGGAAAACTTTAGGCTATAACATTTTATGCACGCTAAGATAACTCTCATGTGCCAAGTAGGGAAAAATTGCAAGCATTTGTGACAACTGCACATTGATCATTGCAGTGTGCTAAACGCTAAACTTTTAAAGCAGTGAAATTGTAAAATGAGTTAACAGGGCATTTACAGTCTTAGTTTTTTTTATTCTTAGCAAGTTTTAGCGACTTTATTATACGTGTGCTTTATATTTTAACTGGTAGACAATGTTGCATTTCCTTGTGACAGTATTTATTTGAGACATCAAACTGCTACTCTGCTGGATGCATCTCGAAATTGAAAATACCTGAATGAATTTGAAGACATAGATGAACGAATTCCTTTTCATCAGCAGACGCTGCCATTGAAAGTTGGACTTTAGAAGCTCAAGCCTTCTAACACCATAATTTGATGTTGAAAGAGCTGCGGGATGATTGCGATGTCTATTGTATGGAACTGCTAACTCATCGTGCAGCCTCTTGCCAATAACAAATGTTTTAAAGGCTTCAGCAAATTTTGATACAGAGACATACTGGTACGGATAATCATAGTGGCACCAATATTGTTGCTGGTCTTTCTTGGACAAAACCTGCAACACAGAAAATGTAAATAACTATATGCAAGAACAGTCCAGTTAACGTAATATCACAAACACAGATTACAACTGCATACTTCTTGCAAGAAGTCAGCGACGTTTTTTCTTTCAGGACATCTGAATCCCATACCGGCAAAAAAATCAACAGCATATTCACGTGGTCCCTGATATACAATTTGCCCTTCAGATATGAGGATGACATCATCAAATAGTTCGTAAGTTTCTGGAGCTGGTTGCAACAAGGATATGATTGTAGTGCCGTCAAGAGCATGAGTAGAATGCCTTAAATACTTGATAATCTGATATGTGGTTGCACTGTCAAGTCCAGTAGATATCTCATCCATGAACAGCACACGAGCAGAACCAACTAACAGCTCACCTGCAAAAGCAACGTATATGAGCACAGCTGCAAGCCAGAATAAGCATGCTATCCATACAACTTGCAATTGCCCAATTTCTTCAACGATCAGCACCAATAATATGAAGCAGATTAAATTATCATGCAACAACCTGTTGTCAGGCGCTTCTTTTGTCCCCCAGAGATTCCTTTGATCATTTCATCTCCAACAATTGTGTCCGCACAAATGTCCAGCCCTAAAATCTTGGCTAGATAAAAATTAGCAATTCAGAAATCTTGCCAGAACCAAATGATTCAAAGGTAGATCATGTTGATGCTGTAAAAATGATAAGCCAAAATAACATTGTAGGGAAAATTGAAAATTGTCTTGAATAGATGGGAATTAAGTGAGCCATTTGGTTAAACAGCTTGATGAAAATATTGAGTAAATTTCACAAAACCCTAGATTTTATAGGACATGCGTAACCCAAAACCCCATGTATTGCAGTTTGTTTCAAGGAACCCCATGTTTTAAGACAAAATATTCAAGAATTCAAGAGACCCTACATGTAAACTTATATTGTGTATTTGGCTAATATATTTATGCATAATAATTGTAAAAAATAGTATGTGATATATACACATTAGCCGCACTTCCAACACATGTCAATTATCGAAAGTATAAACCATTTTGTGTTTATGTAACTGGTTAATCTGTCATTAACAGTGAGCACTGTGTTTGTGTTGAGTTTGTGCGATCATGGAGAACGAGAGTGAGGAAGAAGAATGTACATTTTGTGCCCATTATATATGTGAATATAACTAAAAATACCATATATTATTATGCAAATGAGTATTTTATAAAAATCTGGGGTTCTTTGAAACATTTTGCCCCCAAAATATGGGGGTTTTCGTTATGCATCGTGAAATTTGCTCGAAAATATTTGCGCAGTTCACTCAAAGAAGCAAACACTTGAGACTCCAAAGTAGATAATAATAGCAGATACACCACATACCTTCATTATATATTCTGCGACAAGGCTTGTCTGCTTCCCCTCAAGAGCCAATGCCTGAAAAATTAAGTCCAAACAGTGTCATGAGACAATCACCAACAAAACAGGTAGTGCGTGTCCAAATAAAGCTGGATGTGATCTACCTTCATGAACACATCAAGGTCCTCATCGGGTTTTATACCTTCATTCTTTTCTCTCCTCAAGAGTTCAACGAGCATATCTACATATTGATTAATGTCAAAGCGCAAACTACCAAGGAGGTAAGGAACAACACCAAGGACATTGTGGTGCAATGACCTACCATACTTTATTCCAACACCCTGACAGCGCCCAGCAAACTCTAAGGTTTCTCTGACCGTCATCTCTGAGGCATGCCAGTCTTGCTGACTGACATAAGCAGATGTTCTCTGGGGCACAAATTCATTCAGATGATGGCCGTTGTAAGTGATATTACCAGACACCTGCAATCCATTGGGTGTTGGTAGTCAGTAAAAATGTATAGTCCTGCATAATGCCGCATGGTTAAAAGGCTTCTTGCACTGATCAGAATAAGCACAGGCCTATAGCACTGAAGTAGTATTTCTTTTTCGATGGTATTTCTGAAATGAGAAGGATGAGCGTTTGGCCAGAAAACCATTTTCATGCTATTTGAGACACTAGTACTCTTGTCAGCAGGTGATAGATGCAGAGTTGGTTGATTGTATACAGATAGAAGAGATTTGCTCATCATCTTTGAGCTGCAAGAATCGAAGAAAAGAAGACGGATTGATATGATAAGGCGCACCTTTAGTCCAGGGCCAAGCCGTCCGGCAAGGGCTAAAAGCAAGGTTGTCTTTCCTGAACTTGGAGGGCCCAATAGCAGTGTCATTCTGCAGCAAGAACCAAGTGTCAAATTTTACAAGGTCGTACAATTTGATCCAGCAGGAAACAAAAAATGTTCTGCACGTGGTGTACCTTGATGGACGAATGATCCCACTAACATCATCCAATATTGGCAACTTCACTCTTCCCCCTCGATAGATCCTCAAATGCCTCAGAAATGCCTTTCAGAAAAATAGAAACAGCAAATAAGCACATCTAGAGCTCATTTGTGAACCCACTATTTACAGCTTTTTACACAGCAATTTTACCCAGAGTAAAAAAAAACTAATGTGGTTAAAAATCATGCTACTGTTCAAAACAGCTAGTAGATCATTGCTGCAGAGCTGAGACAAAGGAGGGGAAATTCCAGTGGTGGATTGGTCCAACCTCTGTCATGTTGCATATGAAGTTTGGGATGGTTGGCAGCGCCCTGCTCCCGACATGCACGTATGCGTCCACTGTCAGATCCTCGTACCTCACTTCGATCTTGGGGAACTCTATCTGCACTCTGCAACCAACAAAAAAAAAAAAAGTAGAGCAGCACAGATGCTTCAGATCAGCCCAGGAGCAAGTTTACCAACACTACAAGCATACAAACAAAATTCTACCCCAAAAATCCAAACCAACCAGAGGAGCCGAGCGATTTACAGATCCTACAAGTCGTAGCTGAAATTGTTTCGTGTAAAATTACAGCAATTTTTTTTTTGTAAAATCACTGCGTTCCAAATGTAGCCTTCCCTGCATGATCTAGGCGTTTCAGAACGATAGCTTAGAGTAGGATCTGAACTAGCAAGCGAACAAAACGCAAGACTGGCATGTGGGGCCCATGTGTCAGCTCTCCCGGCCGCAAAGCTTCCCTGCGTTTTTTGGAAACCGAATACTTCGCCCACAGAAGAACTCGGAGAGCCGCAAAGCGCTTCTAGAAGCTTCCCCGGTGTGCGTGCGTGCCAGTTGGGCCCCACATGTCAGTGTCAAGTATTGCGCTTCTAGAAGCTTCCACGCGAGCAGAGAGGAAGAGAGAGAGAGAGAGAGAGAGCAGTGTGGTACTGACGCGTCGAAGCGGGAGCGGATGCGGCGGAAGAAGTTCTCGACGTCGCCGGAGTCGGCGAGGAGGCGATCGACGAGGGCGGTGCGGTCGCCGGGGGAGAGGCCCGCGACGTCGACCTCGCAGAGCGCGTCGTCGCCCTGGACCCGCTCCTCCCCTGGCGCGGGCGACCTGAGCAGCCCCCTCCTCGCGCGCGCCACCGTCGGCAGCCGCTGCAGCGCCGCCCACCGCAGCGCCTCCTGCTCGTCCTCCTCCTCCCTCCACGACCCCGACCTCGCGAATGCCGCCTCCGCCGCCCACATCTCCGCCTCCTCCTCCTCCCCGCAGCAGCAGGTGGTGGTTGCAGCGGAGGAGCGGAGGTGGTGGGGGATTTATGGAGGGCGTACTGTGAAGCTGGCCATGGCCGCAGTGGCAATTGAGGCTGGCTGGATCCATCCATCCACCGACTCCTCCTCGCATTAATGGCGCGAGACGAGACGAGACGAGACGAGCTCGCCTTCTCTCTCTCCTCGCGTCCCCTCTGCTCTTGGTTTTGGTTTGATTCGATTTGATTTTTTGTGCCCTAATTCTGTGGGGAATTAGAATTAAGCGTAGGTGGAGGAGGGAGGGAGACGACGCCTTTTGAGTTTAGACCGTTCGGTTTGGCTCTTTTGGGCCACCTTTGCTGCTACCTCGACATGGCCCCCCCTCTCCTGCCTCCACGTGGCCCAATCTGTGCTTCCTTCTATCCCACAATTATAAAACTATTGATTTAGTATAGATTTAAGGTAAAAAATCATAAAAATATAGATTTAGTAACAAAATTATCACAATTTAATGATATTTAATCACAAAACTTGAACTCCAACATAATATTAGTGCTAAGAATTTAAGCCGCAAATCTATACTTTTATGATAATTTTTTTATTAAATTTGTAGTTTTATGATATTTAACCTTAAACCTATAGTTTTATGATAAACTTATCGTTAAATCTGTAGTTCTGTGATAATTTAATCAAAGTATTTGTAGTTTTGTGAAATTTACTTTAAAAAAAGTTTATTCTTCGTTTCACCAGGCCATAACACGGTGATTTTCTTTTTAGCCGTTTTTTAACGCAAGGCTCCACGATTTCTGTATGGTTGGTAATTTAGATTTCGTATGAATGCGTATAAAATACTGTTTTTGAGGATGCCTTGGTAGAAGATGTTTTGATTTACAGTGAAATTGGATAGAGTCCGTGCTTCAAAACAGGGGCGAACCTACCATGGGATGGCAAGGGTCAGCTTTGTCCAGTTTACCCTCTCTATTATTTTTTCCTTGGATCCACAACTGCTTCAAAACACTTGTGATTATTTTCTTGCCGTTGATTATATGTTTGGGAAATTATTTTTCTAGAGCTGGATCAATGAGAGCAGTAGAAACAGGTTGGCACGCCGGCAGGATACACGAGCCAAAACAGGTTGGCAAATGCAGATGATGAACTCTCGGAAATCAGAACCAGGCTGCGTTTAGTTTGTATGTCAAATTTTTTTTTAAATATACGGATACACATTTAAAGTATTAAATGTAGGCTAATAACAAAACAAATTATAGATTCCGCCTTTAAACTGTGAGACAAATCTATTAAGCCTAATTAATCTGTCATTAGCAAATATTTACTATAGCTCCATATAGTCAAATTATGACGTAATTAGACTCAAAATATTCGTCTCGTGATTTACATGTAAACTGTGCAATTGGTTTTTTTTTCGTCCATATTTAATACTCCATGCATGTGTCTAAATATTTAATATGATGAAAAAGTTAAAAGTTAAAAAAAAAAGTTTGAACCTAAAGAAAAGACGATGGACATGAAGAAACAAAGCAAGTAATAACATTCAACATAGGACATGTATTGAGGTCTGAAAATTCTGAGAACCAGTTCATGAAACCAATAGGGAAATAGTCTTTTCAGTTTCGTACTTTTAATTTATTTTCTAAGTTATATGTCTGTAAATTTTAAAAATCTAAAACTATTTACAGGACTTCCTGTTCTTTTCTCCGACAAGAGTTGGATGAAAATTAAGATTTTCGTGGCACGCTTTTCAAACTGTTAAACGGTACGTTTCGTGTGAAAACTTTCTATATAAAAGTTGCTCTAAAATATTATATTAATATATTTTTTAAATTTATAATGATTAAAACTCAATCAATCATACGTTAATACCACCTTATTTTATGTAAAAAAAACTTAATCTTTACCTTTAGAAGATTAAAAAGGTACTCCTAGTCCAAGAAGTACTCCCTCCTACGTACTCTACAGTGGAGTGTTGTGTACGCATGCACGCGGTGACAAACTCTGACAGACTAGCTGGGGGTGGGGCCTGGCCGCACGGCCTTGCCGGAGCCGGCCGGAGGAGTTGTCGCCGCGGCCAATTTGTCGCCGGCCGGCCACCGGTCGATCTGGACTCTGAGCCCCACACGGCGGCCGTCTGCTACCCAGTTGATCAAGACAGTTATTGAGCTAGAGTAGCTTTGGTTAGGGTAGTCCTAACCCATAACACCAGAGATGGTTTCTATAAACTCTATCATCAAGAAACTAGTACTAGACACTACTCTTTCAATGCAAACACCACTATTCTATACTTTAATTTAATGCTACTTATCTCACACGATGTCTTGGATGTTGTGTAGAAACCATGTCTCATGTAAGACATGGTTTTCTTCTCTTTCCTTATTTATTCAATTGCCACATTATTTTTTATTTTAGGTGACAAATTATTTAATACTATGGACACCATTGTAGTTATTGGTTTGGGAATGCCCTTCGGACCGAGTGAAAGCTGAAGCTAAAGCTCGGATGAGCGCAGTGAATGCACTCCCCAACGGCATTTGCTCGCGCCAATCAATGCGCCACTGTCAACACTGTGTCACTAATCCTCCTCCTGCTAGTTAACTGGTCTAATTTTTAACGATTTGGACATTAAACTTTTATAATTTTAACTATTAATAACTTTAAAAGTACTCTTCCGTCTCTAAATATTTGATGCCATTGACTTTTTAAAACATTTAAATATTCAAAAACTTTTATGAAATATGTAAAACTATATGTATACATAAAAGTATATTTAGCAATGAATCAAATGATAGAAAAAGCTTAAATTTTTTGAATAAGACGAACGATAAAAAATATTTAAAAAGATCAACAGCGTCAAATATTTAGAAATGGAGGGAGTATTTACTTTAAAAGAACTAGAATAATATATATGAATTTGTCTTTCAAAGTTCTATAATAAAAATAAAAGTAAACATGCATTTATTTATTATATATATTATAATAGAAAAACATGGTCAGATTTATTTTGAGGACCGTGTCATTATCTAAAACGTCAAGAATTATTAAACCGATAGAGTACTCATCGGTCATCCTTTCGTCTTATACTATGAATTGCTTTAAGTTTTTCAAAATCAGATTTTTAAAATTTAATTAAATTTATAGAAAAATATAGTAATATTTATAGCACTAAATTAATTTTATTGAATCTAACATTATTTTTTTAAAAGTATTACTATATTTTTTCTACAGATTTAGTATTTTTCTATAAATTTAATCCAAACTAAAGAAGGCTGATTTAAAAGAAAATCAAAACAACTTATAATTAGTATTACTCGTTTCATCCATTGGTGATTGTAATTAGTACTGCTAGTATAACTAGTTACAGCCTGGAATAGTGAGAAGTGCTGCAGAGTATAATTGATACTCTATCCTGCTTGCAGTTGCAGCATATGTACCGTATACTGGTGTACTAGTATAAAGTAGTGTATGGTCGTAAGGATGTATACAGGACTACAGGAGTCACGCCGTGTTAGTTGCTGTGAGCAGAAGCCATTCCATTATACGACTGGGTGGTCCTTAATAAGCCCCGTATAAATTGTGCACATACGTATATATACATGGTACTCTATTATTGCGCTGAAAATATGCAGTCTCATTACATTCAGATGAGGCCAATACGCAGTACAGATTGGAACTGATCTTTCCAAATTTTACACTACTTACAATTTTATCATGGAATATGAGAGATGCGTGCTTGCAATTTCCACAGGCCGTTCGAGAAAAGGTGACCCCCTCCTATCCAGCAGTATCACAGGTAACACAGAACCACATGGTTTTCACAAAAAATAAATAAGATAAATTATAAAAATTGAAGGTGTTTCTGCGATCCGTCATCCGTCTTTGAGTCGGTTATAAAAATTGAAGATGTTTCCGCGGTTCGTCATCTGTGTTTGAGTCAGTTTTAATTTTATGTTTTGGTTTTAACTAGAAAAAATGCCCGTGCGTTGCAACGGGTGAAGATTATTTTAATCTTATTAGTGTTATACGATTTAATTAAGGTGAAATTGATGAAAATCATAAGCTGCAATTAGAAGTCCAATCATCCTAAGTTCGCATGCGAGTTTTTTAAAGAGACATCTTATTCGACTCCTTCCGTATTTTCAAAAGCGAACGAACTTAAAACCCGTCTCAAATACGGATATGTATTTTCAAAATCAAACAAACTTAAGAACCGACTCATACGCGGATGACGTACCAAAATACCGGCAAAAACATCTTCAGTTTTTATAAATACCGGCAGAAGGAATCATATAAGAAATCTGTTTAAAAAAACTCGCATGCTAACTTGAGACGATCGGACTCCTAACTGCAGCTCATGATTTTCTAAAAATATATATTTATCCAAGCGAACTCCCACAGTGAATTTCATATTAACTAAATCATACAGCAATAATAAGATTAAAATATACTTCACCCGTTGCAACACACGGGCGGCGTTTTTTCTAGTAAGATAAAAGTAGAGGTAACAACGTCTGGATTTTTTTTATGTTTGGTCTTTTTCAAAAACTTATTTTACAAATAAACTCTTAAAAAATAACTTATTTCTGACTCTTTTCTCAACGTCAAACACCTTTAGATCTTTAGCGGCCAAAACATAAATAGATTGTACCGATGAATTATTTATAAAATATTTTTCAAAAAGATTAAAATGTAAATATTTGTTCCTATAAATAGGTCATCGACATCAAATACCCTTAAGCCTTTAGAATTCTTTTTATAAATAGGTTTATCGCGTGTCTCTTTTGCACCAACCTCGTTGGCATCAACTACTTATCTGCCAGGAGGCCGGAGAGAATGTTAGCGCTAATGTTATTGGTGCCGAGACATTGAACCTCGACGTCGAGAAGAAGGATCTATTTCTATAATAAGTTTTTAAAAGAATCTATTTTATAAAATCATCATCATCAAATGAACGTAGAATGTTTATTCTCTCTATCATTGGGCCACGTATACAACATAATATTTGTCGGTAAAGTGGGCCCGGGGATATGTGGAATGAGGGGAATTTACCTTCCCATCCTAACGCATGACCTACGCCCTGGCTCTACCCCCATACCCCGCGGATCGCAGGAGCGCCCAGGGGGGCTTGGGGTGCCACGTCGTGCCCCTCGGGCCCTCGCACGTTTTGCCCCGAGGCCTCGGGGTGCCACGTCGCGCCCCTCGGGCCCTCACACCGTTTTGCCCCGAGGCCCTCGCCTATCCGCCATCTGGTGGGGGGAGCAAGCGGGGAGGGGGACCAAGTCGAACCTCCTTTAATGAAAGCAGCGTCCCAACTGCCGCATGCCGCATTCAATGCGGTAGGGGCAGACGTGCGGCATGCCCGACTGGCGCGCGCCGGTCAGGAATGACCGGTCTGTGACCGGCCTGTCGCCGGTCACATCTGACTGGACAGACAGTTGTGCCCCCACATCGCATCTGCCTCCGGCGGAGTAGAAGTAGGTATGACCTGTCCCATCGGGAGGGTCATTCGAGGTCCTCCCCATGAGAGGACGGCCACTACAATTCTTCATCCATTAATGGGGGATTGACAGGGGTGTCCCCCGTGTCAGGCAAGGGACGGCGCTGGACCCCACTCAAGGATAAACGGTGGCTTAGCTTCCAGGCGAAGGCACGGGTCGAATTCCGGTCAAGGTAGGGTGCCCCCCCCCCCCCCCGAGAGAAGAGTAGGTAGAATCGGTGCATGTGGGATCCCCTTGAGATATAAAAGGAGGACCTTACCCACCGAGGAGGGGGGACGACTCTCAGAAACCCTGAGCTCTAGGAGAAGGGAAGAAAGAGCGCTCTCCGGAGCTTAGGGATCTTTGTAACTTTGGTCTGAATCTCATACACAGGAGTAGGGTATTACGCTCCTTAACGGCCCGAACTTGTATAATCTTATTGGTGCACACTAGCTGATAGTCTAGGGGGCGGATATGTAATTTTCAGAGGCGGGCCTTTTCCCCTGGCCGAACTCACAAAAGGGGGATTCCACGCTCTCCCGCTAGAGAGGATCACTCCTCGACAATATTAGTCATTGGATTTAGGAAGGAAGGCTCGGACTAATCAAAAGCGAAGAGTCACGAGAAGGATCCAGACGTGGAGTATATAAAATTTTACCATCTAATTAACCAGCTTGATGTGGCATCTACATAAGTATATTAAAGACCTGCAAATCTTAGTTGAAACAACTCAAATTAACGCTACGTAAATACAATATATTTTATGACCATGTATAATTTTTATTGCCAGTAGCACATCACTCTGTATTATTTAGCACGTTATATGAACAATATTTAGGGTCTGTTTAGATTGGTATCATTTTAAAACCATACCATTACTTAATAAAATTGACAAATATATGGCTGCATTTAGTTACCAAATATTGATAATGCATTGGAAATTTTAGTAACATCACATTTATCACATTCTACCAAAATTTAACAATACTATCAACTTGCCAAAAATTTAGTATTACCAAATTTTAGAAATGTTGATTTTAGCAGTAATCTAAACATACCTTTAGTTCTAATTTTGATATACATAAAATAACATATCATGGTCGCGCGAATGTGCGACTTAATTAGCTAGTAAATTTTGGAAAAGGGTTAAAATGTCTAAAAAAAACAGGTAACAGCTTGATCCATCGTAAAGCCTGAACTCTGAAACTCCAATCATGCATCGTGCGTCTGTCCGTCCGCTGCTCCTGCCTGCCGGCTGCCGCTAGCTACCACTTCGCCGATTTCCCCTTCTGCAGGCTGCAGCCACTACCTCCAGATGCGCAGTTTTCCTCGTCGCACCAACAACCACCGCTACTGAAGCTACTTACTCGATAAGTACAAATCTAGTAAGAAATACTCTCTCTATCCTAACATAAATAAACCTAGTAAAAAATGTGATATCTGTTAAGATTTTAGATTTGTAGCAACAAAATAAGTTGAATCTCTTAATAGGTTTATTTATTTTAAGACCAATATTCCTCCATTCCATTTCACCGATCGAGGGCGTTGTCTTCTGTCGGTGTGCTGCAGTAGGTTAACGTACGTACTGTCTATTCGTCGTCTCTGCTCCGTCAAATCGTCAATGATCATCAGCTAAGCAAGTAAGCAGACGCAGCGCGCGCGCTCTCTCTCTAGCTTGCATTTGGGACCATTATATATACTACCACCGTTCCAAAATATTTATCGTTTTGAATTTTTATTTATAATTTTTGATTATTCGTCTTATTAAAAAATTATAGAATTATTATTTATTTTATTTGTGACTTGCTTTATTTTCAAAAGTACTTTAAGTTGGACTTATCATTTTTCATATTTGCACTAATTTTTTAAATAAAATAAATGGTTAAATGTTATAAGAAAAATGTATTAGTATATACGAATGCAATGCACTGATTCAACAATGGCCGCAGCGATGCTCACACATGGCCAACACCTCTTCTTGACCTTTGGGGAAGAGAAGGGTTTCAACTCCATTCAATAGCTTGGCTCGTTGGCATGCTGCAATGCAAAAGCGAGATTCAATTGATCTCTTTGTAAAAAAGGTGAGAGCCAGGCATCAATGGCGCCCTAAATGTGCCCAGATCAACAAAACCCAATGCCTACTGTAGCAGTACGTAGTACTGTAGCTTGCAGTGAGCCCCCAAGTAGTACTTGGCTAATATACTCCTGTCCTTCAATTATTTGTTCGTTTGCAATTGCCTTGCCTGGACTTCTCTCTCTGTCTCAATCTTATTACTATAGTTTCTTGGCTTTGAGTTGCATTGGGGCAGCAATGCGTGTGACCATTTCTTGGTACTAATCCTATACTGTTCATCCTATTTTAGTCCTGAAGAATGACTCTGACACAAGGCGGCAAGAGACGATATACAGTAGTTACTGTGTCACCCCCTGCAGGTTAGCCTGCATTTCTGGGCAATAGTTTAAGGACACATTTGGGTTATAATATCACCCGGTAACTGTTAAGCGGCCTATTTTGTGTGAAAATTTTTTATATAGATGTTGTTATGAGATATCATATAAATCTATTTTTCAAGCCCAATTAATCATACGTTAATATATTTTTTGTTTTACGTGTAATATTCAATTCGTTCGTGCATACCTTCGAATAATTGT
This sequence comes from Oryza meridionalis, assembly GCA_000338895.3. Classification (NCBI taxonomy): domain Eukaryota; kingdom Viridiplantae; phylum Streptophyta; class Magnoliopsida; order Poales; family Poaceae; genus Oryza; species Oryza meridionalis. Next base: position 3,812,998 of record CM002524.2, read on the forward strand.
GTCTGAAACTCAGTTTCAGCAGCATCCATCGACACTTCGGAATGCACCCTAGCTGAGGTTGGTTGGGCTTGATGATTGGTACCAGTAGTGGTTGACTGAACTTGCTACCTGCATCTTCAGAACAAGTGGTACAGAAATGCTATATATGCACCGGCTGGTAAAATATAAACAAAAAATATGTGAGCAATTTCACTGCTAGTACATGATAGTAGCAGGTTAGATTAGCTGGTAAAGAGCAGTACTACCCCTTAATCCAGGGACTTTGATGGCAGTACTGCAACTCTGCATTGAATTGCATTTCAATTGTGCAGCATGCAGGGACAAGTGCAGTGCTGCCTCCACCTGCTTTCTTCTGCAATCATTTACTCCCGTATAAGCACACTCTCTTTCAATGCATTATTGGTCATCTGGCAATGAGATTTGTGTACACATCCTCTCAAAAGTCTCCAACACAAAATTAGCATCAGATTTCTTGAACTGTCAGTCTCTGATAGCTCCTCCAGTTGGCATTTGTCGTTGGCAATCACACATTCTGAGTCCCTGATGCTGATGCTGATCTTGTGATGATTGTTGCTTATTGCTTTTCTTATCAACCCCCGCTGAATAGTACTACTTTCTCCATTCCAAAAATATAAGGATTTTTAGGATTTAAATTTTATACCACAATATAAACATTCATGTACTTATTCATATGATTCCCATCATTTCAATGAATCCAAAGCCAATCACAAGCTTGAAAAGAGAATACAAGAATTTAGATTAAAAAAAAAAACTGAACTACTGAAGTGAGTAAAAAGAAATCTTTAGACCTAACATTAGAAAGGAATATTTGCTAAGCAACCTAGAAATTTTTATATTTTGGAATAGATGGATTACTTCTAACCTGCTTTTCTGGTGCATCGTATCAAGCTATTTATATGCTGCTGATACTATGTTTCTTTCAGTCTGAAGATTGCTGTCATTTTCTCTCATGTACTCTCTCTCACTCAATCACGTTTGCAAAGAAAAAAAGAGAGGCATTTGATGCACCGCTAGTGCACATCATTTTCATGGATCTCTTCACATAAAAAGAGGAGGAAAGGGAGGAGAAATATATGCTTTTTTCAGAGAACGGCGTTTTAATGTGAGCCAATCACATGTCGCTGTGATGATGGATCGATCACTGTACGATGAAAAGGACACAAGTTGGAGGAAAAAAGAGAGAAGTATGTGAACAGCAAAAAAAGACAACATGCAGTGACTGAAAAACTATTCCAAGATCCGAAGCGCGTGTTCTTTTTAGCTTATTCATTAAATCATTTAAACGGATTGTTCTACTCTATTGCTTAAATCACTCGTTGTAATGTAAGCTATTAGTAAAGCTTATTTCTTAAAATATTTAATTTATTCCTATAATCAAATCAATAATCAACGAAAACAACTCTAGATTTACAATCACTGTTTTGGCAGCAATTGGAGTTTTACAGGAACTGGAGGTGATAATGCTTGAGGAACTAAAATCATGGTTGTATGCAATATCTGATTTTGGCTACGTATATTCACTTTGGATGTAGAGGCTGGTTTAATATAAACCATTATCTAAAAAAAATGCAATGTCTGATTCTGCACGAGCACATTTCTTCAGAAATTGAAGTGCTAACAAGTTCAAGAAACATATTTTTTTTTTCAGTTTTTGAGCTTCGAGAAGTGATCCGAACCGAAGAAATATATAAAAAAGCTGAAATAAAAGCACATCATGAACACTTATTGTTGCTATTATATCTTACTTGTGTACAGCTGCTGTCCTGATTGTAGGGAAAGAGGTTATCAAGCAACAGTAAGTACTAAACATGAATACCCCTTTAATGACAATGGTATTCCACAGGGTGGATGAGTCTTTTTTTTTTCTCTACTCAACCCACCAAATCAAATTTCCACTAGGAAATCCAATGTGACAAAAGTTCTCTGAAATAAAAGCTTCAGCATTTTCTAACAACCATGTTGTAATCTTGAAATTTTGGCCCTTTTCTTCTCTTGAACTAATCCCAGAATTATTATGTAACTGAAAATTTTCACTTTTGTGATTTGTATGTCATGTATTTCTTGCATCCATTGGGCTGTCACTGTACCATTCCCTCAGTCACAAGTTCTTGCAAGCCGCGCCTTAACCTCTCAGCAGCAAGCCTTGTATCCGATTCTTTCAACCCTCCGAAAGAAACTCGGATATATCCGGGACCTCCACTGGCACTCCCGGGGATCACAGCCACACCATGCTTGTTTGCAAGCCATCTGACAACTTCAAAATCATCTGAGCATTTCTCGGGTAGTTTTGCCCAGAGGTAAATGGCACCCTCACCACCCTTGACAGAGTCCTTGCCAAGCGGAGACATCGCTTCCATGAGCAATTCACGGTTTTTCACTAGATCTCTCACCCTTTCTCTGATCCATTCTGGACCGGCCTCTAATGCGTAGAGCGCCAGGCGCTGCCCAATGATAGAAGCACAGATAGGTATGTTATCTTGCACTTTGAGCAGCTGTGCATGAAGACCGTCAGCTTCGTTTGGGTGTGCAATCTGCAGCAGTCAGCTCATCAGTTCTTGTAAGACTCACTGACCAACACAGATTGTGCAGCCACTAAGTTACTTATACTGCATTGCTATGGTGATAATTTAAGGGAATGCCCTGGTAAAAGATTCAAGTGGATGCGGGAAATTCATGAAACTGAAAGAACTCAATATTGACTCTTACATCAGCATTTTCAAGCCTAAGCAGAGGATGAAAGAAAAAGAGAGAGAGAGGAGAGAGGCAAACTTACGTATCCTACACGCCAGCCCATCATTCCGTAAGCCTTCGAGAATGAGAAGAGGTTGACAATGTGATTACCCTCTAAGCAATAGTGCTCCATTCCATCATACATAAAGTACCTGCAGACCACCCACCAATTTTGCAAGCAAGTTCAACATCAAAGTTATACAGAATCCAAAATAGCAGCATGTAGAATTGTTTTACAGAAAGTAAAAGGTCAGTGACCTTTTATGGAAAAGAATTCTTCCGAGAAAATGTTTTCTTGAATTTCAGTATTCATGCAAACATTTTGAATACAGATTATCTAAAAATCAATGTGATAATTGAAAGTTTCCAAATTATACTTTTATCATATACAAGATTTACACATGTCAAATTCGGTGGTGTATTAACATTGGGAAGTCCATCAATCTTATATTCGAAAAGGGCCCATAACATCCTTTTAACATCAACATCAGGGTAAGGAAATGGCAAAAACTAATATCAATTTCCATTACCCAACTACAGAGCCAGACAAGAAAAGGTAGACATGATCTGAAATATAGAGCAAGGGTAGATTAGCGAGAGATCAAATATTTCTGATTTGATCAAAGAACTAACAACAGGTATATTCTTCCCAATGCCGCACAGCGGATGCCAGGCTGCTGAAAGTAAGACTTTTCTTGAGGGAAGAGTCTAATCAGTGATTCAATTTAGGCTCTTGTCAGTAAATCTTCCACTCTGCCTGTAAGTGACTGGAGGGTTTATTTTGGGCATCACTAAAATTGAGGAACTGAAATGGGACCTTCAAAAGATAACGAGTTGTTCAATGTGTCCAATTCTAGTGTTGAGAAGAAAAGGAGGATTTTTTTTCCCTACTTGAATAAGCTGAGCATGTGAAGATAACTACATTTGACAAACCCTTACTTGCGAGTGGTTTGCAGATACTTTCTGAAAGAGATTAAGTGGTACCACATTCTTGAAGTCCTATTTATTTAATCTATCAGAGAGGGCGTCATCCAGGACTCAACTTCAAGAAGTCAAGCACAGTTGCTCAACTGCTTATGGTGAACTGTCCTTTTAAACTACTACTTAAGGTGATCATGTCCATGTGTAGTTCATTCTTTCGTAGTGCCTCGTCTTTACAATTGCTTTAAGTAATATCAATTTCTGAAGGGACTGAGGAGCTTTATCAACAACGGAAAGAAAAGAAGCACCAAAATGACGTTGCAGTTGAGCAATAATCAGTAATTAAGTACTAACTTACTCATAGGTATTGTCAACTACAAGCCATGCACCAGCATTTCTGCACAGTTCTGAAATTCTCTGGAACAATGGTGCAATATTAAGAAATAATTAAAGTCAACTCGAATGCAAGTGTGCGTGAACTGTGAATGAGAGAGACAGGTTACCTCGAGCATCGGCTTCGGAATGAAAGCTCCAGAGGGGTTTCCAGGATTTACAACACTAACAAGTTTAGGGATAGGGTTGTTTTCTTGCAGAACCTTCTCCAACCAATCTGCATTTTATTAAACAAATATAAATTGTACTACCAGAATGAACTATTCTTTTACAGTCCTGAAGTGAACCAAATCGAATGATCAAAAACCATACAGCTCTCACTTGAACTGAGAGAAAATGTATCAAGTGATAGAACTTATCAACTTACAAAGTGGAAGATCTCAGAAGCAGAAAAAAAGTGGCAACTAGTTTATAATTGACTGTTGATAATAGACATCTAACCAATTTCTCCAACAAAAAGAAAAAGGGAAGAACTATCTTACCGACATCAGGATGAAGAGTCTCAGGATTGCTTGCACCAACTAATATGTCAGTAACTCCTGTCATCTGGAATGACATGTAGGAATTGAAGTAATATGGTGCAAACATGACAACTGCATCCCCAGCATCACAAAGTGTGAGGACCACATTTACAAAGGCCTGCCAAAATTTGATGGAAGACATCACTTTATTTGACTTTTATTTGGCTAACCTAGTTGGTAAACAAGGTTTAGGTGAAGCAGTCATACAGAAAAGTAAGAAAGCATCTCATAGAACTGAACAAGAGAAACAAATTGGCATCCTATAGTCTAGCTAAACAAGGCAAAATACACAGAGGAAAACCGGAATAAGATGACAAAGCTGTAATAAATCAGGTGGAAACTGGAAAGCATGTGCATTACCTGATTTGCACCAGAGGTAACCATAATTGACGACTTGGTTAGCTTATTCTCTCTGCGCAGCTGCAAAATGTATGCTAAAAATTTCAGGAAGGAAATAGAGGGAAGGCAACGAACATGTTTATAATTATTACCATTCATATTATTAGTTTTTCAATAAAATATTATCGCAGTAAGAGAAATCAGTGAATATAACACCCGTCTCTACATGAGGGGGCATCGGTAGTACCAAGGGCAATGTCTCACTGTTACATGGTAGCATTGAACTATTATAGCTCTCAACAGAGCTTAGCTCTCCCCCCCCCCCCCCCCCCCCCAAAAGCCCCCACAGAAGCTGAGAGATACTTTCTGAAAATTTCTCGTTGATAAAATTTTGTAATGATAGCATGTGATTCCTGATATTACTCTCACTCTCTCAGTATCGAGGTAAAAAAAATTCCAGAATCAATTTCTCACATGACAAAGGCTTAGTAGTAGGCACACAGGTTCCTTTGTCTCACATGATAAAGGCTTAGCAGTAGGCAACCAAGTGCATTTGTCTCACATGGTAATTGCTTTGTGATAACTGGGAAGGCTTGATAACATGGGCCATGGACACCATTGTCTAACAAATCCCAATTGAAAAATTACCTTCTCGAGAAGTGCTTCTCGGAGTTCAGGAAGACCATCATCAGAGCCATATTTACTGATTGATGGTTCCCATACAATTTCTTTAATCTTATTCATAGCTGCCTCAGGAGGCTGCCAATAAACAACTCCCTGCATCCAAGATTTACATTATTAGTTTAAAAGAAAGCAAATAATTTCCAGTGAATATCACATGTTCTGTTGGCAGTAATAGGAGGCCAGCACACACACCACTGCCACTAATATATATTTGGATATCTTATTTGGCTAGCATAAGCAGTTAAACGCCATTTTCAGGAACTAAGCAGGAATACAACCATTTTAGTTTCCAAATTCCATGATTGATAAATAGTTGTGTTATACAAAGCACAATATGTTATCAGATGTACTAAACTCTCCTGATTCACCTTACAACGTGAACAGTTTACTGAGACAATTGACCCAAACAGTAAAGGAACAATACAAATGATCATTTCACTAATCCATTTCGAACACTCTTCCCAATCAAATGCAAACATCAAAATGCCTGTGACCAAGTACTAACAACAACACAAACTCATTGGTACTCTCAAGAAAACACACACACACACACACACACACACACACACACACACAATCATTGGACAGATAACCGAAAGAAATTGCGATCCGATACCTGCGCAAGCGACATCACATCCTTGTTCCCTCGAAGCAATTCCTGCATCTGAAAAAGAGCACAAGACACAAGAGAGATAGAACTCATCAATCAAGACCAAAGAAATCAGAAGGGCAAGATGCGATTTCGACGAGGCAGGGAGCTTCTTCTCTATCACCTTGACCATGACCGGCGCTTCCGTCTCCACGGCCCTCCTCGCCAGCCTCCCGAAGCTACCCATCTCACCTCCTCCTCCTCCTCCTCTTCTTCACCCCTCCAAGAACCAAGAACTGGAGATGTTGGATACGATGTTAGGGTCAGAGATCCAAGAAGACCAAAGAACAGCGCAGCGGCGAGCCCAAGAAGCCGTGTAAGGAAGAAGAGAAGAGAAGAGGAGAGGTTGGGGTTAAAGAATTCGGAGACAACAACCTCTGAACTTCTCGAGTCAGTCACCAACTGATTCCCCCCAAGGGCTCACCAACCCCTTCACGCGAGCCAACATCTAAACAAAGACAGAGGAAGAAATGAAAAAACAAAAACTGAAAAAAAAATCGCTGCTGATCTAGTATCTATCTATCTATCACTCTTTTATTCCGATTTTTCTGTCTCTGATCTTTTTGGCTTACGTTTGCGGAGGGTGCGCCGCGAAGTTGGAGGATAAGCATAAGACAGAAAAAAAAAGATCAAAAAGGGGCTTGACCAACAAATAAAAAGAGAAGCTTTATTATGGTGAGAGGACGAAAAGATTTCGTTTTTAACCCCACCGCTATCATTCTGCAACGAATTTAGTCAAAATTACTGCCAACTGAATAACTGATACCCGAGAGATTCCAGGACAGAGAGCACAATGTTGCTTCTGATGATCTGACAAAGAACACAATATTGATGCGGTATTCGTGGTGACTGAATTAAATTCGTAGCCAAAAAATAAATAAAATAAATATTTCGTCTTAAAATGGGATTTGTAAATGGAGTTTACTAGAGACAATCCATCTGGTCTTCTGGTCTCACCGCATTTTGCTCTTCCCAAGCTGAAACCTTTTTGGCGTTTTGCTCAAAAGCGAGGCCGAACCTGAACTTAAGATACTAGATGAGAGCAAGTTTAATAGTATAGTTAACTACTGGCTTCAATTCATCTATAGCCAATCTAGCTCATTCATACGATAGTTACATACTACATTATTAATATATGGTTCCACATGTCATACACATACTGCGTCTTGGAGTCCATGCTATAGCTGGCTATAAATCTGTATCCCGCTGTCCATATTTCTTATCATTTATCTCTTTAAAATATGTTTACAGCTGCCTTATAACCTGCTATTGTACCTCGGAGAACGTTTCATATGAGAAGAGGATTTTGTAATCCACAGGTATAATAAACAAAATTTGGCTCGGCTAACTAGGGATGACACGGCGTCCCCTCGGATATCTTTGGATCGCTCGCGCTGCGGGACCGCAGCCTCGTGCGAATCTAGGGCTCTACGATGAGCAGGAGGGAAGGCAGATGAGCTGCATGAGCAGGAGCACTTGTTGCCCGTGGCTGCATGTCCTTGTGTTTTAACCTTCGTGTCCTATTAAAGTCATAAACAAAATTTAGCTTCAGACAAAAATCATAAATTTTTCTATGAAAATTCACTTTCTTGCTTAAAGGCCTCTTTGTTTTGTTTAGGCTTACACTTGTAGGTTTAGGTTTTTAAGTTAACTTTTTTGCCTTTTATGATTTATAAGTCGGTAGATTAAAAGTCCCAAGTTTAAAAGTGAAGTTATACTTCCATCTCAAATAAACCAAAAAGATTCTCCAACCCAACTTTTAGCTCAATAGTGTAAAAGTGGCTTATGATTTAAAACAAAACAAACGAAAAAACTGCTTGTTTATTTAGGCTTAAAATTTTCGGCTTATAATAAGTTGACTTAAGGTCCCGTTCTTTTCTCCAACAAGAGTTGGATAAAGATTAAGATTTTCGTGGCACGCTTTTCAAACTGCTAAACGGTACGTTTAGTGCGAAAACTTTCTATATAAAAGTTGCTCTAAAATATTATATTAATATATTTTTTAAGTTTGTAGTAATTAAAACTCAATCAAATCATACATTAATGATACCTTATTTTACGTAAAAAACTTAATTTTCATCTTAATTTTAATCTTTCTCATCAAAGTCTAAACAAAAAGGCCCTAAGCAGTAAGCACCACAAATGTCCGCTTTCCAATTGCAATGGCGGATATCACAAAACCCGCCTTCACGTCTCCTACCCTAGCACTCTCCCAGACCTCGCCGGAGAACACTTCGCCCCCCGACTGCGATGGCGGCGGCGGAAACGCCGGGGTCGTCGGCCTGCCCCCATCAGGAGAGGCTCCTTCAATCCCTCTCCGCCCGCGGGTGGTGCTTCCGTGACCCCAGCAACGAGATCATCCAGGAGCTACTCCACGCCTCCCCCTCGCCGTCGCCGGAGGCCGTGGAGACCGGGCTCGTCGACGTTGACCTGAGGCTCTTCGGCGGCAAGTCTCTCCCTGACCGCGCCGCCGCCGCCGCCGCCTCGGGGAGGCGGCTTTCCTACCTCCATGGCCCCATCGTCCTGCAGGTACCGATGGAATTTCCACACCCCTCTTTTGTTTCGATACTAGCTCAATAATTCTAATTAATTTTATTCCTGGAAAAAAAAGAAGGGAAAGAAATGCCTCATTTAGGAGCAGTTCTTAGTCTGCTATCGATTCTGTGGCTGGGGATTGTATCCAGATTGTGGAAGCGGCCAGAGTTTGTAGCCGAGTAGACTGATGAAAAGATGTTCTTGGCTGTTCTTGTATGGCCATGTGTCAGGCCTTTGTGAAACGATGGTGTTCTTGGCTGGACATAAGGTTGAGAATTTGTGTCTGGATGCTAGGGAATGGCCTTACTTAAGATCGTTTCAATCATGTGGCTGGGGCTTGCGTTGTATCATTCTCAGTTTGTGGATGGGTTAGGTTTTGTAGCCGAGCAGATGAAAAAGATGTTCTTGGCTGTTCCAGGGTGGCTATCTGAACGTCCTTTGTGGAACAATGATGTCTGGTTGTCTATCTCAATGGTGAAACATGGGCTTGTCTTTCCTGATCATGATTGAGCCTACATTCATCTAGTGTTTGTGGAGCTGAGCTGTTGTCCTTGTGTTTTGAATTTTTTTTTTTTACTGTTTGATCCCTGTTTAATGCAAACTTGTTTGCAGGTAGTATCAGTAAGAGATATATATAGAAGCATCATCGATGCGTCTTTTAAGAACCCACAGCAACACCGCCTTCTGCGCTTTGTTCTGACTGATGGGATTTCTGAAGCAGTAGCGATAGAGTTTTTCCCAATCCCGTTTATCATTGAAGATATTGCTCCAGGTACTAAGGTTAGTCCACCATGTTCTTGATCTAGGTTCTAGATGTGCACTGATATTTGTCATTCTGCTTTATTTTAGGTTAGAGGCCATATTCAGAGTCTCTGCACACAGTTTCATCTTTGTCTGAATTTCATCCTAGGCTCCTAACTAGTTCAGTATTGAGTTCCAATGCCACCAGAACTAGAGAAATAGGAGGAGAAATGCTCAGATAGCTCATTGATCAATGCTGTGCTGCTATTCCAGACATCCCGCATGATTTTTTTGGAAAACGAAATGCAAGAATGCTCCTTGATAACGTTGAATCTGAAATCCTCCTTAGTAATGCTGCATGAGGTTTGTGTAAGAGCTACCTTTAGGGATGTTGTATTTATATTGCATCATCAGGATGGGGTTGGGAGATAGCATTCCTAATTCCCACTGTTTGTCTGTCTGTCCTACAGTCTTCAGTTGCATCCTTAATTATTACTTATGAGCAAACTGTAGCATATTTTTGATACAGAACGGTAGAATATTTTCTTAGTGATTATTTACACAATATATACCTTGTCAAATTAACAATATTCAAATCTGTGATTCAGACCTAAATGCTTTTGCTGTTTACTGAATGTTTTACATCGGCATGTATTTTCACGACTCATGTAGATTCGTCTTGAGAACAAGATTCCAATACATTGTGGCATATTGTGCTTAAGTGCGAAGAATATAAGTATCATAGGGGGAGTTGTCCAATCTTTGTATGAAGAGTGGCAGATGAACCAGAAATTCTCAGGGTTATCTCGTCCATCCTTGAGGTTGTCTCAAAATGATGATGGAGTTGGACCTCCACCATTTGAGAAGTTAGATGTGGAAGCACGTCCTAGTAGGACATCCCGTTATCAAGCCTATTCTGGTAATTGTTCTGTCCTCTCTCTCTCTCTCTCTCTCTCTCACACACACACACACACGCACACCTTAGTTATGTGCACTGTAAAGTTGGCATTTATGCGTGGCAGTTGTTTTTATATATAAAAAAAGGTAACAAGGGTTTGAATTTGATTCTCCTGGTGAAATCTATATGCATGAATTAAGATGTTCAGAACTATTTCCTCCAAATGAGGGTGTTCTTTTTGGGTGCAAAATGGGTGATTAACAGTTGTGTTGCTCACTATTAAGATTTTCCCTATGTTGGAATCTGACTGGAGATTATTGTCAAGCCTTGCAAAATTAAACAAATAACATTATTTGGATTAAAAAAAAAACTCTTTTTCTGAAAAACGTGGAGCTGAACTGCACTTTTGCATGACTTTAGTTGGAAAACCTGATCTGCATTAGGTTAAATGCTCACAATATATTTGGATTAGCAAGTGAATGTGTTTTGTCATACAAATTACTTCTTTTTTTTTTGTATATTTGGAGTTCATATTGCTTGTTTCCGTGACTTGTGGTCCACTTGGACTCCTTTCTTATGTCATAGCAGATAATAAGGCTAGGAAACCGGAAGTCGGTCGTCAGAATTTGTCAGTTAGTTCCAGTGGCAAACCAGTCAATGAGAGTTCAAGTGATGAGAACAACGAGATTGCAGCAAGCAGGGTTGAACCCAAACAATCTAATTCAGATGGCAGACCAAAAGAAGGTTGGCTTCCATTCAAAATTTTTATGTATAGTATATTGGTGGCAGTTAGTTTCAAACCTTTTGCTTTGGCGTTGCAGTCAGTGAAGCTATTCCTGTTCAAAACCAAGCCGCTGCACAGAAGCTTCTGCAGAAAATGGCCCAGGCTGCACCCGAAGACAGATATGGTCGGGGCCATAGATTCAAGGGTAAAGGCAGGCAAGAAGATACTCCAGTATTTACCCTCGACGAATGGGAGAAGCGAAAATCCACCGTTTTGAAGTCCACAGCACAAAGCTACATCGATGATACCAGCCGAGACGAGGAGCTGGCAAGGCAGCTCCAGGAGCAACTCGATCTTGAAGACTCCTATGTTGGTTCAACTTCCCTGATCAGAACCCCTTTGCGGTTCAAAACTTTCATTACTGCCATTCCGAGAATGTCAATTCCCATGGCATTGTGCTGTTTTGCAGGGATTGCCACTGCCAGAGAGTTCAGACGCAGATCGTTTGCGGATGAGCATGTTCAGCTTCAGTGGTCCTGAAGAAACCGGCGGCGGGAGAAGAGATTTTCGAGGGCGAGGACGGGGGAGAGGAAGAGGGCGAGGGCGAGGCAGGGGAAGATTTTAGCCCAATCCAGAGTCCAGACATCCAATGGCAGTGGCAGCAGTTGTGGTAGGATGATGACCTTCAAATCATGTTCTTTCCTCTGGTTCCCTTCAGATGATGCTAGCTAAAAGCTAATGTTTCAATTCAGAAACAACATGTACTGTACACTATCCTGGAATTTTTTTGTTCACAGATGCATGGAATTAGCATATGATTAGGCCCTTTTTGACATAGCTCTGGATCCTAAATTTCTTGGAGCTAGGCATTTCTAGCTCCACAAATTCATAGATCTAGATCTGTGATCACGTTGATAACATTTGGATAAATCATTTTACTCCTATTTTAGATGAAATTTAAAATTTTAAAACAGTATAATTTAATATACAAACTTCAAATGTACCGTGAATATGAGATCTTACTTCAAATGTCCAAACACAACCTTACTTCTTCTTTTTTTGAAATTCAGAACATTATTAGTGTTTCTTAATCAGAATATGATTTAGAATTACAAGACTACTATGGCCCTGTTTAGTTCTCACACAACAATTTTATACCCTGTCACATTGAACGTTTAAACACCTGCATAAAGTATTAAATATAGGCTAAAAACATAACTAAGTTCACATATTGTGACTAATTTGCGAGACGAATCTTTTAAGCCTAATTGCTCCATGATTTGATAATGTGATGCTACAGTAAACATTTGCTAATGACAGATTGATTAGGCTTAATAAATTTGTCTCTGACGGATTCTGTAATTAGTTTTTTTATTAGTGTCCGAACATTCCATGCGACACTCTATATAATATCCGATGTAAAACTGAACACCCCCCCCCCCCCCCCCCAATCTTACCATCAGGATTGGGATTCTGCCTCGACCTGGGACCGTTGGATGGTTGCACGAAAAATGTTCGTACGGCTGTGATGCGTCCTCGGGAGATGAACGGGTAGGATCAGGCCATCGATTCGATACAATACAAGAGTCTCTCGCGTGAGAGAAAAGCATCAAACTTTCGTCAGATCTCACGCTTATTTCTCTCCTACCTCCGCTTCACCTGCGCGATTCCGGGCGAGCCCACCGAGAGATCGCCGCCGGCTCGCCGGCGATCCTCCCGAAGCATCTGGTCGGCCGCCAATTTCTACACCGGAGCACACGCCTTCACCTCGAGGCGGAAAAAGCTTCGTATCTTTTGCGGGCGTCAGTAGTAGTAGCGTGTGTCGGCTGCACTGGCTTGGAGTTGGAGGAGGAGAGGAGGAGATCCATATCCGTTCCGTTCGCGAGTGGTTTGATCGATTCCTTTTTTGGTGTTCTTCGCTGCTGTGCGCGATCCGGTTTGGTGAGGTGGAGGTCGCCGGCAATGGATCACGGCGGCGGAGTAGGAGTTTGGATCCGAGCGGCGGCGGCGGTGGCGGCGGGCGGCGCCATCGCGGCGCGCGCGGTGGGGCGCAAGTCCGTCGACTCCACCGCGGTGTTCGTCGGCGTTCCGGCCATGGTGGCCCACACCGTCGCTGGGTACAGGTGAAAAGGCGCCTTCCTATTATTATTGATGGAAAAAAAATTCCTGTTTCTGATGGGATTTTTGAGACGAATCATCATCGTAGGTTCGCGGGGATGCTGCTGGTGTTCTTCTTCACGGCGTCGCGGATGACGAGGGTCGGCGAGAAGAGGAAGCGCGCGCTTGATCCCGACTTCAAGGAAGGAGGGCAACGCAACTGGTGAGTAAGATGGTCTCTGTTCTTCTTCTTCTTTTCTTGTTCCGATGGTGACCAAGAAAAACAGAGAATGATGTGAAATCTGAAATTAATATCATAGAGATTAGAGAGGCCTCGGACATGTTTGAGATTGCGCTATGGCTTTTGTTATAATTGGCAGGTTTACATTAAGAGGGGAAGCTTCAGATTTTGGTTTTGATTGTAGTAGAGTAGGGGAATGAGGTAAATCTCTAGAAAGGCAAAATAGCTATGCGGTAGAAAATATATGCTTTCATTTGTGCAACAAGGGAATTGAGGGCCTCATAGTGCTGCTGTATGATAAAAAGTTGGGGGTTCGTTGAGTTGGATTTAAGTGATTCATGTGATGTTTCTGTAGTGTGTAGCTACCATGTTCGCTAGCTCAGTATAGTTTAAATTGTGAAGAATAAAAATGAGTTCAATTTGATGATGAAGTATGTAGTTTGACAACATTTGAAACCATTTAAACTGTTCAAATTGTCCTTATTAACTTGAGGTATGCCTATTTCCTTTCAAGATTCAACTCGTAACGCAATCTCATTTTGCATGAAGTTTGTCTTGTTGTCTTTTCTCCCAAATTTATCCAAGAGGCATTTTTCAATGGAAAAGGAATCACCTATTTAAAAGGGATCCAAAGTTTGAGGACTGTTGTCACCGTTGTTGAGATGAATAAGATGCCTTTCAGTTTCAGAAAGTACCCTTCTGAATCTTTCTAATGCAGGTGCACACCACTCTTATTGGCAGGAAGCAAGTTTTGTCAAACAGTGGCATTGCAAGTGTCTTGGTAGTTTTGATAGCACTTGTTACAGGAGGGAGCGATAGGTGCTTGGATACGAGAGAATCTAGTCTTGTAACTGCCCTCATTGGTGGTGTTATTGGACATTATGCTTGCTGCAACGGCGATACATGGTCTTCTGAACTCGGCATTCTTAGCAAAGCGGAACCACGAATTATCACAACATTCAAGGTAAACATTGCATTTTCCTCTTTTACCAATTAGAGAAATATCAGTACATATAATCACTGTTGCTTTTGACATGGAACTTCACCAGAGAGTACGGAAGGGTACCAATGGCGGGGTAACCATTGATGGACTTCTCGCAGCAGTGGCTGCTGGATTCTCGATTGGGCTTACATTTGTGCTACTAGGATTCTTAACCACTCAGTGTTCTTCTGATGTATTCTGGAGGCAGCTTCTGGTTATACCCTTAGCTACAGCAGCTGGCCTATGTGGAAGTCTGATCGATTCATTGCTGGGCGCAACACTCCAGTACAGTGGGTACTGTAGTCTTCGTAAAAAGGTATGGTGCTTTCTGCAATTGATGTTATTAGATGTCTATATACCCTAGTTGCCTTTGAATCAGAAGTTAATTTTTTTCTTTTTATTGCTTCTGAATTTTGTTTATGCAGGTGGTTGGAGTAGACGGTCCGACGGTCACCTGGATTTCAGGACGGAATATACTGGACAACAATGGTGTCAATGTAGTTTCTGTGTTCTTGACTACTCTGATCACTGCATTGGCGTGCGTATACATCTTCTGAGGTCTTAGTTGTGTATAGTGGTAGAGGCAGTAGCAACACATCACAGGTTCTCATACAACAGATGAAATTCAGACAGAAAATCTTATGACAGTTGCTTCTTTCTGGGCATTCCCAACGATAGTTGCAACTGTTGTTTTAGCATTTTTTCACACAGAATCCAATTTTTGTATGGATAGATTCAGCTCTAGTGATCTTAATACAGATGTCACATTGAATAGAGAAATCTTTCTTTGTATCAGAAACGTGTGCGCTTTGTCATGAACATCCCATTTGTACAATATACGTTATCCCATTGTTATATTAGTTATGCATGGATGCTTGTTATGGTCTGATTAATCATTTTATCTCGGCAGGCACCTTA
The DNA here is from genome assembly GCA_000338895.3 of Oryza meridionalis. Taxonomy (NCBI): domain Eukaryota; kingdom Viridiplantae; phylum Streptophyta; class Magnoliopsida; order Poales; family Poaceae; genus Oryza; species Oryza meridionalis. The sequence continues at coordinate 3,828,392 of CM002524.2, forward strand.
AATATATTTATTGATTTTATAGATGAGAGCACAACTAAAAAGATCAAATCTTGCTGATACCTACCAAATTTTCAGAAAGTTTCATCTACCATGATATTGTCACCAGTACACATACAACAACAAACTACGGTTTGAAATCGGAAAAATAAATTCCCGCATTTCAAACGGCATATTATATCTTTTATTCCTGACTATATATATGATATATCATCATCATTATTTTGACTCCTGAAATGATATAAGGAGATCAGCAGCAGCAGAGGCACTCGAGGCAGCACTCGCAGGTCTCGTAGCAGCAGAAGCAGCAGCAGAGGGTGAACAGGCTGCGAAAAAGGCAAGAGATCACAGGTAAACAGAGGGAAAAAAAAGGTGTCAAAAGGTGAAGAAGCCCTCTTGATCAGGGCAAAATCTCACATGATCTAGGTTTTCTTGGACATGAAAATGACCACTAACTACTTCAGCTAACCCATCTCTGAATCTAGTAGGACTTTAGGAGTGTGCTCAATGCTCACATGATGCAGAAATCAGCTTGTCTGAAGAAACTAGATGAACTATCTGATGATTTGAGATTTTGAGTTATGCAGAAATGTTGAACAGTCCATCCAAGATGAACAAACATGTCATAATTTCTACTTTGAAAAATACCTTAGATCACATCCTAATCTAGAGAATATATATCCTAATTTAGATGACATCCGAGAAACGCCCAGGGGTCTTCCGGCTAGCTCCACAAGGTGATGGACTAGACGACCTGGGTTCGAAGCCTCACCCCTTCTAATTATTTGATATTAGGTCATTCCCTAATATTCGAGTCTTTTTTTTTATTTAGATGACATCCAAATTAAGCAACATAAAATAGCATCAACAGCTGCTCTGAAAGATTAGAAGAGCATGACAGAAGAAGAGGATCACCATGCATAGAGGCAGCCTTTGTCCTCATGGCGCTTCTTGACATGGTCGGAGTAGGACATGTCCTGCGCCGCCGGAGGGTTGTACATCGCCGCCGTGCCGCGGCCGCCGGAGACGAAGACGACGACGACGACGACGAAGAGGAGGAAGAAACCAGCAAGGGGGCTAGATAGATAGATAGACAGAAGGCACTAACAGAGCATGGGTCACATGATGCCCAGCTTGAGGCTTCCTTTTATAAGGAAGCTCAGCTCAGCTCAGGTCTGAACTGAAAACATATCACTTGGAAACACGTCAAACTGCGACCTTCCCTAGTAGACATGAAGACTGGTAGATCACACCACCGAATCTCTCTTTGGAACGCTCGAATTTCTTCAAATCCTTTTAAAAACTATACTCTTATGTCTTTAAATGTATGGCGATATTGATTTTTAGATAATGATGTTTAACAATTAGTTATCTTTAAAAATTCAGTATAAAATGTAAAATATAAGTTATGTTTAAAGTGCATTTGATAATAAAACAAGTCACTATAAAATAAATAATACTCATATATACGATTGATCAAACAATATTTTTACAAGTTAACAATTAGAAAAGCTAGTGCTATTTTTTGTGAAACTCATGCTGTCAAAATGGCCACGAATTAACCTGACAATTAAGGAGCAATAATTGCGGCTACTAAGCAGGTAATCGAGGAGCTTATCCACCTAAGCATAATTGTTGGTGCTAAATAGTATTTATTTAACAGCGTCTGGTACACACTCGTCAAGGAATTCTTACTTTGAATTCCAGCAGCGTGCTATCCATACTCAAGGAGACACGGCGACTGAATCCGTGCTTAGAATAACACAATTTGTAGTGCACATTTGTAACCAGATGTATCAATCCGTGAGGCAGGTAATGTACAGTATTCAAATGTAGGATTATAAACCATTTCCAATCTTAAAAAAAATTCAAGTGTAGGCGCATCAGAAATGGGCCCAGATAATTTCCAGAAGATTAGGTATGTGTTAGTTTGACGTCAGGGAGTATACTTGTCCTTGCCATCATTTTCTTCTATTATTTGTTTTAGGTTTTGATTTGAGCAACAAATCTTGTTTTGTCAATGTTTCAGTTAGTCCTCTTTTTGAAGAGATGCTTCTCATGTGGTTTAGCAAAGAAAAGTACTTGAAAAGACCAGGCAGATAACCTAAAACAAATGTTGAAAGAGATGTTTTTTAATTTCTTCTGAAATCTCAGCTACTCTTGTTTTCTTCTCCATCGAATCCATCCGGATATAGTCCATTGAACAGAAATAACAAATCAATTTGGTTAAGCTGTTCCCGAAGCCCTTTTTGTTTCTATACAAGTGCATCTGATATTATTACACTGTAGCTAAAAATGTGCCTGTTAAAAATAGTTAGAAGTTCTTAGCCACAAAGAACGGCTGCAAACTTGTCATTTCTCTCACACAAAAATCATTGTTGTCCACACTTTGACAGAGCACTCACTCAGGATGAACCAATCAAAGATTTTGCCAAGAAAGCAATGCCCATTACTCGAGAATACACCACAAAAAAGAAGAAAAAAATCAAGTGTCATTTTGTCCTCAAACCATCAACTATTAATTACAGACTTTGACATGGGGGGGGCCTTACGAAGGTAACAAAATGCCTTCTGTATAGTCCCAGGAGAAGCAAGCAACTTCATCATCATCTAGCTAGCTAACAAATAAGTGGAAATGGAGTATATTTGATCCACATGTCATGTCACAGTGGGAGCTACCAGAGGAGTTGATGAAGGGGGTGAGGGAAAGCTTGAGTCAGTAGTGGTGATCACTGGATGCGGATGGCATGCCGCGGCGGCATTCCGCTCCAGCTGCTCCCACATCAGCCTTCGCCGCTCCTCGGTCGCGGCTCGCTTCTCTTCTTCCGCTTGGAAGTTGTTCTGGCAGGCCAGGAGCAATATCTCGTCCATGTCCAAGAACATTTTCTTGACATTCAGGGTAACATTGAGGACCGACTGATTCCAGTGCCAACGGGTGTTCCTCTCCAGAGCTGGATATATGATCGGTAGGATCACCTGACGATTTTGGGAGATCATATCGAACAAGTGCTCGTTGTTCCACAAGAATAAGGCTCTCTCAGCAACCTGCCCATAATTAAAATCAAATATTTAGTTTCCTGCGCAACTTCCTTTTCGGGAAGAGAAATTTTAACATGGTCAAGAATTAAAAGATGAAGACTGCAGACTGCAGTGCTATCACACAGCTCTGGTCATGTTTCAGTCCTAAGGGCCCTCTCTTATTCAATAAGTAAAAATATTTAACTTACAAATGAAAGGTTTTATCATCTCTAACAGCATATGCCAGAAAAGTAGAATATCAGTAGATAATAGAAAAATAGGGTCCATAATGGGGAGAGTGTCTGTCATTAGTTGTTCCATAAATCAAATGGCATGACAATGGAAATTAGAATTGTACCTAACCTAATTGATTTTTGTCATGGTTCGTGAACCAAGATGCACAGCAGAACTATATAATTTAAACTACTTCCAGCTCCAGTTGTATACTTAATTAACAATGGTCCGAAGCCTACCAAAGGGAAGTGTTAGAGGCCACCAATTGTGCTTGAGTGAACAAGAAGTGTGTATGGTCTCACTTTAGCCAACACAGAGAAAGTTTACCTACTGCTGAGATATCTTATCAATAATGACTGTCATAAAAAGGTGAAGGGGACCGTGTAGGTAACACTAATATACTAGAAAAAGCACAGGGAAAAAGGAAAGAGATCCCAAAGCAATTCTCGGATTAAAATAAGAATTAGATTCCACAGATAAACAGCTTTGCAACTACTTCATGAAGCAACTCAGATGTTTAGGACTGGACAGTTGCAAACATAAATGCAGAGCATTATACACAGAAGAGAAACAATTCAAGAACAAATATTAATCGATACCTAATTTAAATTAGAGTTCTGAATTTGGAAAGAAACTTACTTGAAAGTGAGAGCTATTCAGACAACTTGCAATCCTGCGGAACAGCGGTACCATGCATTTCTGAAACTCAGCCATGTCGGTCAACTCCAGCACCTCCTCTAACTCCCCCAAGAACATCATCTCCTTCTGACTGTTTGTAACTGGCCAGTACTTCAGCAGGCCTCTGATTACAGTCCCTGCAAGCTTGGTTTCCTTCTCGATGAACTGCGTGATGCAGTACGTCAGCTGCGGAAGATACACGCCCACCGTCTTCGGCTTGTGAAGCGGGATCAACGCTTTCCATAGGAACAGCTTGTGCTCTTCCTTCAATGGCTTCGCGAACCCGCTTATCACACTGCCAAACACCTCCAACAGCTCCGCTATCCCGTTGTGATGATCCGTCTCGAACACAAACCTATAGAAGATATTGCTGACGGCCTTACGGATGAACGGCCGATTCCCCATGAACTTGCCATATATCCTATGCAACACTGTCTTCAAGCAGTCCCTCTCTCTGGGGTCATCGGAATCGAAGAGATCCAGCAGCCGCGAGATGAACGAGCTGTCGACATACTTCCGGGCCGCCTTCGCGTCCACCATCGGCGACGTCACGAACCGGAGGAGCAATTCATACACGACTTGGAGGTGGTACCACGAGGGGTCGAAGAACGGCTCGTCCTCCTCCGTCTCTGACGCCGCGGCGCCCGACCTCGCCTTGGGCGGGAACACCCGGAAGAGGTTGGCGGCGAACATGCGCACGCTCGCCGCGATCATCGCCTCCGTGAGGGGCTCCTCGGCGGCGCCGACGCAGTCGACGAGCGACATGAGCACCTGCCGCTTCCGCTCCTTCTCGGTGGTGTCCTTCCCGCGGTCGGAGAAGTCGAACACCGCGCAGCAGATGTTCACGTTCTGGACGAATGCCTCCTCCCTGGACCTCCCCTCGGCGCCCGCGGCAGGCGGCGGCGGCGAGGCGCTCGGCTTCGCCGCCGCCGCCGCCCCATTCGCCCGCGGGGACAGCGGCGGCGGCTTCGCCGCCGTCGGCGAGAACCCTCCTCCTCCTCCTCCGCCCCCGCCGCCGCCGCCGCCTCCGGTGGAGCTCGATTTCACCGACTTCCACGACAACTTCCCGATGAATTGCTTCCACATGGCGGCGAGATCCGTCGGCACCAACACCGCATCAAATCGCCCCCACCCCCCCCCCCCCCCCCCCCCCCAAAAAAAAATCAAACCACCATTGCCAGCCAGCACCAAGAACACGACGCCGCAAATCACAAAAAAAAAATAATAATAATAAAAACAACAAATCCGCGCTTGCAACGTGCGGGGGATCGCAAGAACGGATCGCCGAGTGCCAGGCGCGAAATGCGACGGATCAAGAACCCAACCCAAAGAAAGCACCTCACAAGAAATGGGCCAAAAAAGAAAAAAGAAAAGGGGAAACGACAGGACACCTCAGGAAATGGCAGGAGGGCCAGAAATATCCGGCAATGGCGGCCTCGTCAGGGCCAGATCCGGGGGCGGGAGGCGGCCACCATGGATGGGATCCCGCGGGGATGAGGAGGGGAAAGCAGTGGGGAGCAGTGGGGAAATTTTTTGGCGTTTTGGAGAGGACGGTGGTCACTGGCAACGCGCAGCGATGCGCGCTGGATCATCTCGGCCGTCCGATCATGGGGACCGGGGAATCGCAGCCGTCGGATGTTACGGCTTTTTTTCTCTTTCTCTTTCTCTCTCTTTCTTTTTTTTTATTGCTTCCGTTTTGGGAGGGGATAATTGGGAAATCGGGTGTAACGGTCGAGAAATGTCGTGTCATTTCGGTTTTTGTGTAGCTTAATTCGTGTTTTAAAATTCGTTGCTGTATTGTAAACCTTCCGTCCCAAAAATAAATAAATCTAAATGTACAAATGATTTATCTAAAATAATAAATATGGATAAAAGGTTGTTCAGATTTGAAGCTAGATTGATCTTTTTAAGGACGGAGAGAGTAGCACGACACGACGGTAAGTTTAAAGGAAATTATTTGTGGAGGGAAACAGCTATGTACCGTTGCCATATAATCCAGATAGAGAAATAATTGACCTATCATAGATGGTGCTCCACGTAAAATAGTTAGATCATGTTTTTTCCTCCGCGCAAATATGAAATATCCACTTGGTGAGAAATTGTGGTCAATTCGTTTATTGTTTTCTCCCTAATCAAATGATGGGTATGTTTGACCATGGACATTCCAAATCCCTAATCATCCCCTCTAATAAACTGTACCTTGAGTAAGCATGAAGTCCTCCAAACTTTTCTTCGCCCCAAGGTAAAAAGATACAGAACTCTTAAGCCATAGAGTATCACGCAAAAAAAAAAAAGGATTCAGCATTAGTCATTAATGTTTCATGTTTAGAGCAATATTTAGTCAAACCTTTAAGATTTCTAACAATCAATTTTATACTAAAACGACTGGACAAAAATTATTAAGTTTATGACATTATGAAAGTACTTTTCAAAACAATTATGTTTACTTTTTTTTTGTTTTAAACTAAAATATAAGAAATTATTGATGGCTAGGTTGTAAAAGTCTTTCCGAATTTTATCCTGAACGTCAAATACTATGTTTTATCAAATCAAAGAGACTAATGTTCAGTGCCAAATTCCAAATAACCGGAGCCTGCAATTAACAACTTAAATAATTATAAGATTAGATTTATAATTTCTAGCTTTATACCACCACAAATCCATGTAGCATCGCTTTCTCGAAGCAGAAAACAAATGAAGAAACGACGGTTGCCGCCGCAGTATAGGCCGACATGGATCAGAGAGGTCGTTTTCTTCTCCCCCATGCACAAAAATAGCAAAGAAAATTGAGCCACAGTAGTCGTCGATCCGTCGCCACCGCGGCCGCCGGCGGCGACCGTCTCCGGCCGGTGAGGTCACGCCATGGCCCATCTTGTGGAAAAAACAGGCAACTTTTGAGCGACCTCGCCGTCCTTAACGACGACGGTGACCTGTCGTTCGATGATCTGATCTTATCTGTTCTTCTTTTCTGTCCAAAGCGTCCATGGAAGAACATGGCCCGGGGTAGGGTAAGCCGGTAAGCCCATCCATGAATCCATCATCCTTTTTCAACTGAACAATTATTGCTCTTTCTTCAGACTAACACATCTGATATGTTCAGATATGATTCAAGAGTAAAACACTGAACATTCCAATAATGCTTTTCAGCCTCACCAACAAACTATTTTGTCAGTTACAGAAACCAGAATGCAGCACAGCAAGTAGATACTAGCTTGTGAATCAGCGAAGACACTAAGACAGTGACATCCAAGAGATCATTTCGTCAGTTACAACTTACAATAACCAGAATGCAGCAGCAAAAGATTATATATAGATGAACACCAAGCTGATTGCACATCATAGAGCACAGAACTATGAACTCCAAAGCAAGACCATCAGTTAACATGATAAGATTTTTACGAAAGTGTAAGGCCAGAGATGTCCATCGCCTATGGCACGACAAAAAACTGCATATAGCCTGACGACACGCGAGCTGCAGCAAAGAGCATCGGTTTTTTTGCGTATATGGTCTTATTCATAAAGAGACAAACTGTAGGTGTATAATTCAAGCTTCAGTGCTTCATTATCTATATATGGAGGGACTACAGACGAGTAACGAAACTACAACCTTTTTCTCAACTCAGCACCATCAAGGAACCAAAAGTAGTAGGAGACAACTGTACATGTTCATATCTCACATGGGCGAACATCGGCGGGGCAAAGCTTCCACTTTCTTTCAATCCAACCACAGTCATGAGCACAGGAAATGCCTCATTGAGCGGCTCTTGGTGCTGCATGGGAGAGAACGAACCGATTAGAACAAGACGGCTGAGGACGCAGTACAAAGAGAGTAAAAACAGCTCTTGCATAGGCAGCCGAATTTAAAACAACTAAGCAAACATGTACCTAAGTTGACAGCCTCTGAGCTTTTCATGAGACGAAGGCGCTGGCAAGTTTCCACAAACATCCTGCACAACCATTAAGGTCAGAAACTGCTGAAGATAAAAAGAGAGCATTTGTGCCATTTACTGTTTCATGTTGCGGTTCACCAAAAAGTAAGATAAAGAAACATAATAAGTAGGACAAAAACAATCTCAAATATTTATCAAGCAAAATTTAACTAGAAGGATCAAGATAGCATAGCCCATAGGTCAATGAACAGTGCGTTCCAGGTAGTGGAGAACAAAACTAGAAAGGCAAGCTTATCCAAAGTAGTCTATCCTAACAAAGTGGGGTTCTTCTTTTTATTGTACAGAGGCCTCATAGGCTAGTTGTTCTGAGGGGGAGAGAGATTGCACATCAATTTATTTATTTGGAAGTGATACATCAAAGTTGCTTAATCTGCTAAGGAAGCAACAGTAACGCAATGCATAGTGCAACAAGAACCAAACAGAATTTCCTATTATTGGCCAGTAGTAGAATCCAATCCGCATTTCCAATGTAACCTAACCTCAAGACTGAAAGGGAAGGGGTTTCACTATCTATGGAACCAGGGTATGATTTGTTGTTAGTAATGCATTATTTGTTCAGATCCCTAACTAACCCCCCCTTTCTTCAGATCAACACAGACCAGAGCCACATAAGCAACTCCAAATCTTTGAAATGCATTCATGGGCTTGCATTGGATTATGTCAACAACTAGGAGCATATCCATGAGACCACACAAACATATAAAAAGCACCCATTTTTAGACTAAAACCACAAGCAAAGCAAACCATATTTGCTTCCTACCCAAAACGTAAAGCATCATGCATCTACCAAATTCATTTCAGATCTCCATCAGCACAAAATACCACTTGTAGCAATAGTACCAAAGCCTCTACAGATGTGTATAGCTCCAAATCAACAAAGAATCAGAGCCCAAGACATTCTAACCTGGTCGGTCCAAGAACCAGACCAACAAATTACCCACTACGAAAACCATCAAGAATCATGCTAAGATCTGGCACTGGAACACGAATTTCACAACCAACGATGAATCAAGGGGGAAAGGAGGAGGTTGGCAAGAAATCAAAGAAGAAGCTCACTTCCAGGGGACGTCGCCGACGAGCATCCAGTCGCCGTCCTTGTCCTCGTACGTCGGCACGTACTCCGTCCCGTTCACCGCGTCCACCAGCTTCCTCTCGTCGTCGGCGAACTTCCCTGCAACTTTCCTCCCGTCAATTGCTCGAACAACCAACGGAATCAAATGGATCGAGAGATGAAGAAGAAGAAGAAGAAGAAGAGCTTACGGATGGTGAAGTGGGAGAAGAACTTGTCCTGGAGCGCGCGGAGGAGCTGGTCGTAGCCGGAGTAGGACTCGAGGTCCACCTTGCGCAGGTACGGCGCGCCGTCCACGGCCACCTTCACGAACTTCGCCGCCAGCGCGTTCTTCCTGAACGACCTCACCGGCGGCCACCCCACCACCCTCGCCCTGACGACAACCACAACCACAACAACCTCACCAATCAATCCAAACACCACCGAATCAAACCTCTCGCGCGCAAGAACACAAGAGAAGAGGCAGTGTATGTACTTGGGAGCCGGGGGAGCATCGGCGGCGGCGGCTAGGGGGGAGGAGTTGTCTGCGGCGTCGGCTTCGGAGGATGAACGCTTGCGGTCGGGGTCGGCGGCGGCGGCGGCGAGGGAGCCCGGGAGGCGGAGGGTGAGGGCGGTGTCCTCGAAGTCGAGCCCCGACGCGGCGGACGACTCCGTGGAGCTCCGCTCCGTCTCCACCGACATCGCTGGCGCGGTTGTGTGTTGCTTCGGCTCGCGGACTTCGCCGGCGTTGGCCCTCGCGGCGGCGGCGGCGGCGGCGGCGACGGCGAGGTGGGCGGCGAGAGAGGAGAGGAGAGGAGAGGAAAGCAAAGCAAAATGGGAGAAGGGAGGAGGTTGGGTTGGTTATAGCTGGTCACCGGTGGTCAAAACGGTCAGTGACCCGGGACTGCCATTTTACACATTAGCACCTGGTCTCATGTCAAATTACATTTTATTTTCCCGTTTGATTAGTTGTTTTGGTATTTTCCTAATCATTTTTAGAAAAAAAACAATTTGATTGAGGTTGTAGAAAAATATAGTAATATTGTTAACACAAAACAAACATGCCATTAAAATACGTTCAATGTTAAATTTAGGCCCTGTTTAGGGGAGCTTCTTTCAGCTGCAGCTTTTCTCAAAAGCTGCTTCTACTAGAAGCTGCCCCAAACAGTCCACAGCTTCTGAGAATCTGTAGTTACAGATTCTGAAAAATGAACTAAGAAGCCAGAAGCTGGAGAAGCTGGGTTTCAGAGCTTTTCCAGACTCTTAGAAGCTGACTACCAAACAACTGCTTCTCAAAATCTAAAACTCCCCCAAACAGAGCCTTAGTGGAGCTAATTTGGTATTGTAGGTTAACTTTTTTATATACTTATTAAACCTAAAGAAATTTGAATAATAAAAAAATTAAAGCGACTTATAATATAATATACGAAATAGAGACATAGATTATTAATCATTAGGTTATTTTTAGGAATATATATTTAATTATAAAAATAAAAAAAAATATTTCAGAAAATAAATTTTACAAAAAGTTTACAAGAAGTAATCTAACCAGTGCATAAAAGATAGTTTTCAAATCACCAAATTTTCAAAACAATCAAATAAACTGAAGTTAGTGGAAAAATGAAGTTAGGGATGAAAAGATAGGAAAGGTAGGGGTTAAGTGCAAAAAGGGGGGAAATTAATTTAGTGTTGTGTGTTTTCCCAAAACGGAATAAACAAGGAAATAGTGGCCGAGCATTTCGCGCGGGTCGCTCCCGGCGGTGGGCCCGGGCTGTCGGTTGGGCGCCCTGCAGCGACCGGCTCCACGCTACGCCACCCTCATTGCCGCACGATCCAGATCCAACGGCCGCAGTGCTTTCCCGTAGTTTTTCCTTTTTCGTACGGTGGATGAGAAAGAATCCGTTCGTCAGTTAATAATAATAAAACAGACACTCGTGCACAGCAAGATAAGAGAGAAGAAAAATCAAGACAACGATATGAGTTGATTAAACATAGAAAGTGTTAGTTTTCATTTTAGAAAATATAAACATATAATGGTTATTACTGTACATGTTTTATGTATTTACTGTAGATGACATAAGAACTCACATGTACAGTAAACAATCTCTGTATTTGCATGTCTTATGTTGTTACTTGAAATTGAAATTTTAGAATTTAAGAAATAGAGAAGCCAAAGAAGAAAACTCAAGCGAACATGTTCTTTTCGGACTTTGTCCTATTCTTTTACCACGGATTATTTGCTTCTTGATTTTAAAAAAACAATTTCTTAAAAAATAACTTTCTTCTAGTACTACATACTCCAACTTAGAAAATATCTCGTGCAATTTTCTTAAAATTATATATATTAGTTAAATGGATGACATAAGCAGCATGTACCATGGGTTTTTTTAAAACATTTCACCCTAAAATCTAAGGTTTCATTAAATAAATTATATAAAAAATGGATTTTACGTTATGGATGTCTCAAAACATGGTTTTTATTAAAATTACTCGTCAAATAAACAAGTTGTCTTCCAGTGGTATTGTAGTGTGGTAGATGGAGTAAGTCACACGGGCAGGAGTAAATAGCCTCCAGAATTGAAATGGATTTGAGAGGGGTGAAAGTGAAATGGTTGGGTGGGCACGGAGGCAGCATCAGTGAACAGCCAATGAGGTACGAGTAGCATAAAGCGGGGACATGTGATTGTGCCCCCCTGTCGGTTGCTTGTCCCCTCTCTTGACTTTCCTCGCTTTTCATCCCAAAAAAACAACACAAATTTCTCTTTATAAAATCTCAACTTTTGTGTAAAATTCGTTTGCTCTTCAAAGCTAGTACTCCCTCCTTTTTAAAATAACCAGCAGCTGACACTATTTACTTTCATGCTTCAATGGCTCGTCTTTTTTTTCCCAAAAATTTTACATTGTTCTAGATATAAGCATGTAACTTTAGGGGTTAAAGTTTAGGTGGTGTTTAGATTCAGTGACTTAAATTTAGTCCATATATTTAGACACTAATTTAGAGTATTAAATATATAGTACTTATAAAACTATTACATAAATGAAAACTAATTTGCGAGACAAATTTTTTAAGCCTAATTAATCTATAATTAGAGAATGTTTACTGTAACATTACATAGGCTAATCATGAATTAATTAGGCTCAATAGATTCGTCTCGCGAATTAGTCCAAGATTATGGATGGGTTTTATTAATAGTCTACGTTTAATATTTATAATTAGCGTCCAAACATCCGATGTGATAGGAATTAAAACTGTTTTAGTCCCATTTAAATAGGGTCTTAGATAGCAATGTTAAAATTATCGGTTATTTGAAAACGGACGGAATAATACTCTGCAAAAATTCATTCTTTTGTGAATTGATGGTCTGGTCTTGTCCTGTTTGGGATCTCTCGACAGGATCATTCAGAGGGCGGCCAGCGATCGATCGACGACCTGCACTGCACTTGCGTATCCAAAATGCTCTGCTCGACCAGACCAACACCAGAGATCTTCAGGGATCACAGTATCAGACAGGTTGCATGCCCTTCTGACTTGACAAAACCCCTCTCACCTTTAGTTAATCACACACATGAACGATTAACCTAATCTAAATTCAGTTGCTAAGTATAGTACTGATCGTATTATACTCAGAATCAAATCCTCGTGATCCCAGATTTCCTACTACTTTAAAAGCGTGTACTGCCCCCGATCTGCAGTATCCAATTTGATCCTGAATCTTCCATGTGTCTGCTGCATGTTACAGGTTCAGGTTCAGTGTTCAGAAGGAGAAGAATACTGTTAATACAGTTGTTCAAGACAAGGAATTACAGTACATTATAGTACCCCTACTCATCACTCTGGTCATGGAATTTAGTAGTCCCATCATTTGTACAAACATGAGTTTGTGCTAAACAAATGACACTACTATCTGAAAAGAATCATCTCTACTCATTTTATCACATCTCTCTATTTATTCATGATCACATCTCTCTTTTACAACAAACAGCATACTCACCTACCTAGTTGTGCCTACTTAATTGGACCATTAAGTAGGCCATTTGCACAAACAGTTGGTCAATTAGAATCTTCTTGCTACTACTAGTACTTGCTTTCTTCAAGCTGTGGATGCTTTTGCTAATAGTCAAATTGTTTTTGCTTAGTGCAGTGATAGATAGTACTGGTACTTCCTTCTTTTCTGAATTCCTGTGAAAAGATGGACCTTTTCTCTTTGGTAATGACTTGTCTGAAGACGAGGTAATTCAGGGCTTTGTTTGGTCAGTCAACCTACACTTTGTCTGCCAAGTGAGGGGCATCAGATGCCACTTTGCATCATTTGCAAGTAACACCACTGACTAATTAGACTATTAATTAGAGGTTGTATGGTTACAAATAGGGTTGTTCAATTGGTGTGGCCTCTGAAATCTCACTAGTTGTCTAATCTTGTCTATTGAACTGCGCCTGTGTGCCACGCTGCTGCATGGAACCTTCCAAGAAATTGCGCAAATAGCATCGTGTGAACATTTGTATGATACAATTTGACAACTATTCATACTAACCATATCTTACAAAAATATTACATAATAATAAAGATTTCTAAGCTTGTTTGACACTGTGCAGTGCTGTCTCACCTCCTGCAGAACCATCCAAGAAATTGCCCAGATAACACCATGTGAAAATTTGTAAAAAAAAAAAAACAAATTCGAAAAGTATTCCTACTAACTATATGTTTAAAAAAATTGCGTACTACTAAAGTAGACAGAATGATGTCAAATTAGTATTTCTGTAGACTGTAGGGAAAATACGAAAGTTCCTTAATGTTCAGATTTTTTTTTTCGTGTAATTGAAAAAAGAAAAATCATAGTTGTGATCAAATGACAGGTTGAGGTCCATCAATTGGTCATTATGCTACTCTAGGCCCAACATGAATTTACTCCTCTTATTTTCGCAGGAAAAAAAAAGAAGAAAAGAACTCCTGCTATGATCCTATCTACGGGCCTCCGGCCCACTGAACTGGGCTTAGGAGAATGGTACGGAAGATCTCCAGCCTTGTGCTGTTTAGAAATGGGCCAGGCTGAAATCCTGAATGGACTTTACTCACATCAACGTAAATTGGAAAACTTCGCCGATAGGAATCAAATCCTCTTATATTATGCAAATTCTACTGAAATTTCAAAAAAGAAAAAAAGAACAAGAACAAGAGAAAACAACCTGTAATTAACACTAAGGGAAACAATGGAAGGATAGACACAATTGATCAAACCCAATAGGCTATGATTAATTGACTATACAGGAAAAATTGCTGGATATTAATTAATCGCCGAATTTATACGCACACATTGAAATCCTCCTCACTCAAAAAAGATATCTTCAATGCTTAAATCCAAAATAGGTAGTATATAAATTAGCTCAACCACAGGATCAGTTTGACGCGCAAAAATTTAAAAAACGTATCTCCTTCCAATCAAAATCTCCACTGCCAAAGCTAGCTGTATCGTCATTTTGCATGTTTCCATGCATGCACAGGTGATTAGTAGTATGTAATTATGCCAGTTCGTACTCATCATCCCACTAATCACCCCCCTTAATCACTCGTGATTTACCATTTACGTTACGAGTAATCTCCCTATGAATACGCGGTGATACGCCATTAGCAGCGTGAGGAGTAGAGAGTTAAGTTTCTGTGTGAAGGTGTTCGACGATGGCGGCCATGGCGCCTTCCGTGCTCGTGCTCCTCGGCGTCGTCCTCCTCGTCGCCGGCGGGAGGCTGTGCGAGTGCGCGGCGAGCGGCGGCGGGTTCAGCGTGGAGTTCATCCACCGGGACTCCCCCAGGTCGCCGTTCCATGATCCGGCGCTCACCGCCCACGGCCGCGCGCTCGCGGCGGCGCGGCGGTCCGTGGCGCGCGCCGCCGCGATCGCGGGCTCAGCCTCCGCCTCCGGCGGCGGCGCGGCGGACGACGTCGTGTCGAAGGTCGTGTCCCGGTCGTTCGAGTACCTCATGACGGTCAACCTCGGCTCGCCGCCGCGTTCGATGCTCGCCATCGCCGACACGGGCAGCGACCTCGTGTGGGTGAAGTGCAAGAAGGGGAGCAACGACACCTCATCGGCGGCGGCGCCGATGACGCAGTTCGATCCGTCCCGGTCGTCGACGTACGGCCGCGTGAGCTGCCAGGCCGACGCCTGCGAGGCGCTCGGCCGCGCCACCTGCGACGACGGGTCGAACTGCGCCTACCTCTACGCCTACGGCGACGGGTCGAACACCACCGGCGTCCTCTCCACCGAGACCTTCACCTTCGACGACGGCGGCGCGGGGAGAAGCCCTCGCCAGGTGCGCGTGGGCGGCGTCAAGTTCGGCTGCTCCACCGCGACGGCCGGTTCGTTCCCGGCCGACGGGCTGGTCGGCCTCGGCGGCGGCGCGGTCTCCCTCGTGACGCAGCTCGGCGGCGCGACGTCGCTCGGCCGGAGGTTCTCCTACTGCCTCGTCCCGCACTCCGTCAACGCCTCGTCGGCGCTCAACTTCGGCGCCCTCGCCAACGTCACCGAGCCCGGCGCGGCGAGCACGCCGCTGGTCGCCGGCGACGTGGACACGTACTACACCGTGGTCCTCGACTCCGTCAAGGTCGGGAACAAGACGGTGGCGTCGGCGGCGAGCTCCCGCATCATCGTGGACTCCGGCACGACGCTGACGTTCCTCGACCCATCACTGATGGGGCCACTCGTCGACGAGCTCTCCCGCCGGATCACGCTGCCGCCGGTGCAGTCGCCGGACGGGCTGCTGCAGCTGTGCTACGACGTTGCCGGGCGGGAGGTGGAAGCCGGCGAGAGCATCCCGGACTTGACGCTGGAGTTCGGCGGCGGCGGCGGCGCGGCGGTGGCGCTGAAGCCGGAGAACGCGTTCGTGGCGGTGCAGGAGGGGACGCTGTGCCTGGCGATCGTGGCGACGACGGAGCAGCAGCCGGTGTCCATCCTCGGGAACCTCGCGCAGCAGAACATCCACGTCGGCTACGACCTCGACGCCGGCACGGTCACCTTCGCCGCCGCCGACTGCGCCAGCTCATCCTAGCTCCTAGTGCTCGCCGCCGGCGTCCATGCACGCACGCCGGTGCTTGTGTAATTAGCTGATCGCCATTTCTAATAATCTACATCTGGTAGTACGGTGATCAAATTTCCGATATTCATACGTCGTTTGTTCATGCATACTCTTAACTTAATAAAGTAATAATAGAAAAGAAAAGGCCACCATGCTCTCACAGACTGACTAGAGATTATACCATGTTAATTGAAGGGAAAAAAACAAACGGACATATATAATATATTCTTTTGGAAACGTGACATACCAAAAATATACTAATGCATAGGTTTAGGAAACTGATCACAATTCTTAATCGGATGAAAATTAAAAGAAAAAAAAACAAACGGATTGGATTTTTTTTGGAAACGTGATATAACAATAAATATTCATGCATGGTCATAGTTAGGGATGAAAACGGATCGAATACGGTCGGAAACTACCTTTATCATACTCGTTTTCATATTTTTTCTCGGAATCGGAAACCCGGTACGAAAACGGATTCGAATATTATCGAATACAGATACAGAGCGAATACGAATCGAAACGAATACGGTAACGAATATTAATCGGAATATAAAAGCCCCTCAAACTGAACTTCACAAATCAACGAAGAAATTTAACTTGTTGTTTTTTTTTCTAATAGAGCATGTTATATTTCCAAAGATCAACGATTAATAATACCATAAAGAGAAACATCCACAAACTTGCACAAGATGACAGTCACACGCATTAACATCACATATATATATATAATGCATTTCTAGAAAAATATATTAAAAGTTAAAGCAATTTAATCAAGTAAATTAATGAGGAAACTAAAATTTTACTTTAAAAATTATGGCCGAAAATATTTTTGTAATATTCTACGTGGTCTAGATTATTCTCTGAAATTTTCCGTGAATTTTCGGAGCTCAATAACTAATTTTAATACCAAAAAGTTTATTTAACCTATTAAAATAAATAGAAAACAAATTAAAATGGACTTCTCTCCTTGGGCCTTTTTCGGCCCAAGTATTACTCCCTCCCTCCCTCAGCCCATAGCCTCTCTCTCCCTCCTTGGGCCGGCTTCCCCTTCCCCTCCTACCTCTTCGGTCCGGCCTTTCGCTCCTCCCTCGCCGAGAAGTCCATTTTACCTCTCTTCTCGATTAATTTCAAAATATTAAAACTTTGGGTTGTAAATGATTCCAAATGAAAAAATTATCAACAACAAAGTTGTATAACTTATCAAGATCTACAACTTTTGTTTTGGTCATTTTGCTATATGACTTTGTTTCAATAATTTGAATTTGAATTTCAAATTATGACAACTTCAAACAATATTTTCAAATATTAAATGATTTCAACTGAAAAAGTCATCAACAACAAAGTTGTATAACTCATCAATATCTACAACTTTTATTTTAGTCATTTCTTCATCCGATAAAGTGGTAATAATATTGTTCACAAAATGTATATGTCCCTCTTATAGCCTATGAAACCATATGCGAGATATGTAAATTTTATAAACAATGTTGTTATCGCTTTGTCGGATGAATAAACGACTAAAATAAAAGTTATAGATCCTGATGAGTTATACAACTTTGTTGTTGATAACTTTTTCAGTTGAAATCATTTAGTATTTAAAAATGTTGTTTGAAGTTGTCATATTTTGAAATTCAAAAATCAAACTATTTAAACAAAGTCATATAGATAAATGACCCAAACAAAAGTTGTTTATCTTGATGTGTTATACAAATTTGTTATTAATAATTTTTCCATTTAAAATCATTTACTACCCGAAAAATTATTTGAATTTCTTATATTTTAAAATTCAAAATTTATATAGTTCAATTAAACTCAGATGGAGAAA
Organism: Oryza meridionalis; assembly: GCA_000338895.3. Classification (NCBI taxonomy): domain Eukaryota; kingdom Viridiplantae; phylum Streptophyta; class Magnoliopsida; order Poales; family Poaceae; genus Oryza; species Oryza meridionalis. The sequence continues at coordinate 3,846,212 of CM002524.2, forward strand.
TGACCAAAAGAAAATTAGTAGATCCCAATAAATTCTACAACTTTGTTTTTGATAACCTTTTCACATGAGTTCATTTACTATCATAAAATTTAATTCGAATTTGAGGGAGGGAGGGAGGACATATAGACTTAATAGCTGATTCTTAGGCCCGTTGGCCCATTTAGATGGAGGGATATATAAACCTAACCGGCTAACCCTAGTTTCTATCCTATCCTCTCCTCTCCTCACTCTCTTTCTCTCTGGCCCGGCGGCGCGTGGCGGGCAGCAGCGGGCGCGGCCGACCACGGGCGACGTCGGGCGTGGCCAGCCGGCGGCGGGCGGCGAGCGGCTGGGCGGCCTCGGCGTGGATCCGGCGGCGGCGGCCCGTTCCCGCGCGGATCCGGCGCCGACGACGACGGAGGGCGTGGCCGGCCGGCGGATTCGACGGCGACGGCGCGCGGGCAGCAGTGGCCGCGGCCGAAGGCGGGCGGCCTCGGGCGTGGCTGGCCGGCGGCGGGCGGCGAGCGGCTGGGCTGGCGGCGAGCGGAGGGGCGGCTCTAGTGGCGGCTCAAGACCAAATGGTTTTAAGGTTACCCATGGTAAGAGGTCAACTTAATTAATAATCATAACAAATCTCATAATATACTTGACCATACAAATGATAGGAACATTAAATCTTTTCTAAATATAGGTTATTATTACCTTGTTGATGCTGGATACAAGAACCGCGAAGGGTTTCTTGCTCCATACAGAGGGCAACGCTACCATCTTAAGAAATGGACTAATCCACCAATAAAAAAGGAGGAAATGTTTAATATGAAGCATTCGTCAGCAAGGAATGTGATTGAAAGAGCTTTTGGGCTGTTGAAGATGCGGTGGGCTATAGTTAGGAATCCCTCCTACTACTCTATAGATACACATGTTGACATAATTTTAGCTTGCTGCTACCTACATAACCTTATCAGGCAAATGTGTTCTGATCCATTTGAAAAAGAACTAGATGCATTCATGGCAAAGCAACAGGAAGATGATGATGATGATGATGATGACGATGACGATGATATAATTCAGTCCACTGAAACTTCATCACAATGGACTGAAAAGAGAGACAGGCTAGCAACTAAAATGTGGAAAGCTTGGGGACCAAAACGGTGATACGAGTGTTTTGTTAGGCCAAATTTCAGTCATAGCTGATTAGGTGTTTAATTAGTTATTAAGTCAGATTATCTACTGTTATCATGTTTTGTCATGTTTACTTTTGTCAATATTGCTTTTTCTTAATGTAATGTGCCTTATGCTTGTAATATGGTGTCTATAGGAAAAACAATCTACTGTTAATTTTGCTTTTTTGTGATTGCACATGTATGTACATATTTTTATTGTTATGTGACTAAACTAGCAGACTAAGAAGGCAAAAGAGAGCAAATTGACAACTAAAAAGAGAGACAAGAGAACTTGGACTGCAGAGGAGGAAAAATTGTTGATTGACACTCTTTATGACATGAATGATTCTTCTTGGAAAGTAGACACAGGGCACAAGTCTGGCTACCTCACATTCATTGAAAAGGAAATGGCTAAAGTATTGCCACGTGCTGACCTGAAAGCTGATCCACACATTAAATCGAAAGTGAAGATTCTAAAGAAGCAACTTTCCTATATTTTGGAAATCCAACAAAATGGCAGCGGTTTTGGATGAGACGATAAGAACAAGATGGTTACTAGAGATAGAGACATATACATGGGTTGGGCAAAGGTATAATATCTTTATTATCAATTGCAGTGCATTTTTTATATCAATAGAAGTGCAAGTTTTTTTGCTATATTAATCAGTGTCAATATTTTTGGCTTTGTAGTCTCGTGAAGGAGCTGGTCCTTTGTACATGAAGCCAATGTTGCATTTTGATAAGTTGTGCGAAATTTATGCTAGTGATTTAACTAAAGGGGGGAGTGCTAAAGGGCCTGGAGAGCAGCAAGGGGTAGAAGATTTTTCTGTTCTGGATGGGGATGATCCTGTTAGCCATCATGTTGATAAAGTTTCTCTTCAACCACAAGGTAATGAAAATCCAACTGCTCCAAAGGGACGAAAGAGGGTTTTTGCTGATGTTGATACCCTTGAGGCAAGCCTTTGTAATGTGTCCAATTCATTTGCAAAGTTCCTGGAAGCAGAAAAGGAGAATGGCATGCAGATGGCAATGATGAATACAGTTCAAGTTCAGGAGGATACTAAAAAAACCAAGCTACTTGATGCTATCAAGAAGTTGCCAAACTTCTCTATTGAAGAGGTTGTCATGACTGTTCGCATCATTGGTAGAGATTCTGGGAATATTGATCTCTTCTTAACTATGTCTCCTGACTACCAAGTGGTATTTGTTCGTCAAGAGCTTGCTGATGCGGCAAAAAAAAATTAGATGCATGGGGTTTAATTGACGACTTGTTAATTTTTCTATTCAGGATTGATAGCATCTATTGTGATTTGTTAATCATCAGAACGTGTACTTTCCTTTTCTAAATATGATCTTGTTAGCTACTGGAATGCATCGTTCACTCTTTTGAATATGGTACCTGTGGCTTGTTTGGTTGCTCGTGGCAATTGAGTTGTTCAATGCTGGTTTTATTATTTCAGTGGGAACGGTTCAGTTGTTTAGTCATTTATATAAGTACACGTATGTGCAGACTGGAGGAGCAAATTAGTTAAATAGTCCATGGGCATTTTTGTAATGTTAAACTTTCATCCCATTCCCAAACCTAATAACCAAGCAGAGGTTTTAAACATCTCCTAACATTCTCAGCTATAATCTTCTTCTTAACCCAAACAAGGGATAGGGACTAAAAATCCAACTCCCATGACTAATCCCACTTTAAACTCCCTCCTCTAACTCCCATTCCCCTTCCCCACTCTTGCCAAACAGGCCGTCTAGGAGGCGATGGAGATTGGAAGCTAGGGCAGTGGGGGTGGGAAGAGAGGCACAGCGGCACAAGATTGAGAAGGACGAGGAGCGGGAGCGCCAGGTGCGTGGGAGGAGGCGGTTAGGCCGTAGAGAGAGGAGAATGAGGCGGCGGCGCTGGCGAGGATCCGAAGCAGAGACGCAGAAGCGGAGGGGCGGCGGTATCGGGGATGGATGGGAGCGTGCTGGAAAGGGAGAAAGGGGCAAAATGAAAAATATCAGGGACGTGGAAGGACTAGAAATAGATAGAAGTTTACTGAAGGATCTAGAGGATATTTCGTCAATTGACAGATCCAACGGCTTACATCGTGTGCAGCGAAAATCGGATGGTCCATGTTTACCTGGTGACGTGGCGCATTGTGGTGGTGAAAAACTTTAGTTTTTTCACTACTTTAGATAAGCCATTGCACGCAAACTGACCCTTCTCCCAATTTGTGATTTAGGACCCGGAAGTCTCGGTTTCTGAGTTGATTCGCGCAGTGTACCGTGAGCTGGAAGCTGGGATGAATGAAAGTACGATAGAAGGGGTAAAAGCATCTATCACCCGGGCTACCCAGAGTGTCACTGATGTTCTCCACAAGTTATGCCCAGATGATCTGCAAGAAGCCACAGCTGGTCAGAATGTTGTACACTCTACAGGCGGTCTTCCTTCAGTTGCTGGAAGCATCTCTCAGCATTCCCTTGCTCTCACCGTTGCCCCAGCCGACATCCTTGCCCCTGTTGGCGATCTGCTCTCAGGAGACACTGGTAAGTGGTAATTTGTATTTCCGTGTTATTTAAATAATTGCACTATTTTCTGTAACTGAATTGTGATTAAGTTCTATTTTATTCCTCTCGCAGCTGCAGGTCCCAGTCAACAGCTGCCATCAGAAGCTATTGATCTGTCAGCTGACGAGGACTAAAATGCCAGCCTGGCGTTTCTGGAGGGAAGGGCACCAACACCTCCGTGGCTTCGTTAGGATGGGAAGTGTCGTCAGTACAACTGCAAACTCTCTATTATGGTTTTAGCTGTTGTGGTGTAATTAGGGAGCGTTCTGTTAGATGATGCCTTGGAGAAGTGACAAACATACCTCCTGCCTTTTCGCAATTTTGTTTCTGGGAGGTCTTTTCTACTGCTGGAGATCAGCCAAGACAAGCACATCGTTGCAACACTAGTTCAATAATTTGCTTGATCTCTCGATTGCCCATTTTGGTGCCCTCTAATGTGATTTCCTTTGCATCTCGCCCTGCCCCGCAAAGTGCCATTTAATTATTTGTTCTGTTGAGTCCATCTCAATTTGCAGCCTCAAGTTACTCGCTTGTTCAAAATGCTTTTCTGTTACTGGTTGTGCAGTTAGAAATTAATGATGAAAGAGTCGGTACTGTACTGATATTCTAATATTGCACAATAGAGTTGGCCTGAACAATTCGTATGTACCTAATTATCTACTTATGGAACCGGGAATGCTGGTGCTTTATTCCAAATCACTACTAGCTTACTTGGTAACAGCCAGGCTAACAACCTAATGCAGATCAAAATAAGAGCTACAGAGGAGAACTAACGTGGTGACGAGCGAGCTAGCGGAAAAATGAATAAAAAAGAGGCTGTTTCTCAGTTGAGTTGAGCTTCAGGTGTAGAGCAGCACCAGAAGATGAGCGCGGTGAAGCTGCTGCTTGCCAGTACGAGGATCCAGGCCTTTCATGCTCGCCCTGCACATCCTCCTTGCCGGTGAACGGGTGAAGAGGAACAGCTAGCACCCTGTCGCAACGCGAAGAAGAGACTGAGGCCAGCTCCATGTTCTTCATCGTCTCCTCGACATTCGACCTGCACCAACACCAATGTACACCGTATATATCTATCTCAGATGATCATTACTCCATCAAGAATCTGCATCGCCTTTTGCGAGTAGTGGAAGATCTATCGCAGTTGGAGACGCTGTCTCTGATGAGATCGTCTAGCTAGCCGGCCCGCCGGAGACAGCTGATCTCCACTCCACTTCTTGATCCTTGGCCTGATCAACAAAATTTTGGTGGGTTAACTTTCTGGCTCGCCTTAACCCTGCAGGAATGTGAGGGGCGCTCTCTGAGACTGAGGTTGAGATCACCATTTCCCTTCCACTCGACGAGCGAGGTCGCGCATTACGAAATTAATGCATTGTGTTCTTTCATTGCCAAATTTGGTATAATAGGATAAATGTGTTCTTTTTTTCATTTACGAAATAAACTAAATGTAGTCATATATTTATCATTTTGCAAGATTTGAAATGGCATCAACCTTAACATGTCCTAAGTTAGCCATATGGGCCACATCACCACCACCAATACTATGTAAATGTTTATATAGGTCATTTTTGGTACAGCTCCGGATTCAAGATTTTTTAAGTTCGATATTTATAATTTCACAAATCCATAGATGTAGATCTATGATTACGTTGATAACATTTACTCCCTCCGTCCTCTAATATAAGAGATTTTTAACATTTTTTTTGCACTGTTTGACTATTTATCTTATTTAAAAAAATTTGAAATTATTATTTATTTTATTTGTGACTTACTTTATTATCCAAAGTACTTTAAGCACGCTTTTCTTTTTTATACTCGCACAATTTTTTTTTAAATAAAACGAGTGGTCAAACAATACAAGCAAAATGTTAAAATCCCTTATATTAGAGGACGGAGGGAGTAGATAAATTATTTTGTTCACATTTTAGATAAAAATTAAAATTTTAAACAACTATAATTTAACATATCTTTACGCAGACCAGTAGAAACCAGAGAAGCTGAAGTGGAAATGCAACTCTCCAGCGCCTAAATATAAAAAAGTAAAGGAATAAGTCTAATTTGCCTCCCTCATCTCTTGCCCTTGATCAAATTGCCTCCCTTATCCACAAAACCGGGTATAACGCCTTCCTCATCTATCATTGACTTCCTTGGTGATTTGGAAAACTGTTTTTTAGGTGGGACCCACATGCCAGTGTGATAGGGCAAAAAAAAAATGTGGTGGGTCCCACATGTCATGTCCTTTTCTCCTTTCCACACCTCTCCCTCCCTCTTCTCTCCCTCTCTCTCCGTCGTCCCTTCCGGCCGCCGACCCCGTGGCTGCGGCTAGGCGCACGCCACCGCTGCCTCCGTCGGGGCACGTTTCGTCGTCGCCGCCCCCGTCCCTCTGCGAGTCTCGCCGCATTAGTGAGAGTGGTAGAACTCCACCACCTTCGGTTTGCGCCTCACGCACGGACCAGACACCGGAGTTGAAGACAAAGTCATCGCGGGGTAGACGTTCTAGAGGTTCTTTGATGCAGGCGAAGCCCGCGGAGGTGGAGCCGAAGGCCCCGCGCTTCCTCTGCTTGAGGTCGATGGCGACGGGCTTGCGCTCCGAGACCTCACCATTGGCGGTGGCGGCGGCGGCGGTGGAGCCGAAGGTCCCGCGCTTTCGCTGCTTGAGGTGGATGGCGACAGCCTCACGCTCTGGGGCCTCGCCATTGACGGTGGCGGCGGAGGCGCCGGAGGTCCCGCACTTCCACTGCTTGAGGAGATGAGGTGGATGGCGACAGGCTCACGCTCCAGGACCTTGCCATTGGCAGTGGTGGTAGCAATGGAGGTGGAGCCGGAGGCCTCGCGTTTCCAATGCTTGAGGTGGATGGCGACGGGCTCGCGCAGGAGCTCTCGGAGTTGTCTGCCGCCGCCACAGACGAGCAATCGTTGCGACCAGCCGCGACATCCTTTTGTCACCTCTTCCTCAGCTTTGTAGTCTGCCTCTCCATCTCAAGATTCCTTCGTTCCTTGTCCTTGGGGCTTGCCGCCGCGGGCTCGAGCGCGGCACTCACCCGTGCATTCTCGGACTCGAGGCGGGTCAGCGTGTCCTTGCAATGCCTGAGCTCGTTGCTCTTGGCGGCGAGCTCATTCTCGACGAAGGAGACGATGACGACCGTGGGACAGGGTTGGAAATTTCGTTCCGAACTGTCATTTCAGACCCCTCCGATACGATATTATTTTGACCGGAATTTTTAAATTTTAAATTTTTTCCGTGAATTTTGGTAATATTTGTTCAAATTCAACTAAATTTTGTTTAAAATTTCGGTGAGCACCGATCAAATTGGCTAAACCGATAGGTTTAACCTTGCCGTGGGAAGTACGCCTCGAACGACTGCACGAAGACGCCCGTCTTGGACGCCGACCCTGCCACTAATGCTGATGCCAACGGAATCCCCACGCGCCTAGCCGCAGTGGGGTCAGCGGGGAGGGAAGAGAGAGAGGGAGAGAAGAGGAAGGGAGAGGTAGGGGAAGGAGAAAGACCTGACATGTGGGGCCCACTGCATACTTTTGTCCTTTCTCACTAACATGTGGGTCCCACCTGCAGAAACCACTTTCTGGACCACCACCGAAGGAGCCAATTTGATAAATGGGGGATCCGGTTTTACGGTTAAGGGAGACGGTTCGATTAAGGGTTAGAGAGGAGGGAGTGTTTAGACTTATTCCAAAAAGAAATCGTTTAGGACTCCGAGTTTGGGCCTATGATCGTGGGCCATCCTATCCCACTAGTTGAAGCCTCATCGGTCGCAGAAGCTACAGGTCTTGGCTGGGCCCACCTTCAACCAGCCATGGCCCACAGACAGGGAGAGAAGCGAGCGAGAAGGAGCAGAGAGAGAGAGCCGAAGTTACATAGAGGCGAGAGAGAGCAGAGAGAGGAGAAAGAGGTGGGTGGTGGGTTTTCTGTTCTTCTCCTTCTCTCTCTCTCTATATATATATGCTACTCCAGCCAAGTAGCCGTCTCCCCATCCCCAATCCCAAACTCGCAATCCCTAATTCTGGTGGCGATAGAGTAGAGATGGTCTCCAGCGACGGCCATGGCGAGGAGCTGCCGGAGTATCGCTGCGTCCGGAAGCTCCGTCGCCGGCGGCTCCTCACCTTCCTCGCCGTCCAACGATACGACCACGCCTACTCAGCGTAAGACCACCCATCCATCCATGGATGTTGCTGCATCCATAGATCGATCGATCATGTGCTGTGTGCTGTGCAGGCTGCTGCGTGAGATGGACGACTTCTTGGACATGGATCGGATGGCGGACCTGGTGATGGAGGGGGAGTTCGACGGCGCCCTCCGCTACCTCTTCCGCTTCATGCCTCAGCATCCCTCGACGGTGAGCCTCCAGGCCAGGGTCCTCCTCCGCTTCCTCCACATGCACCGCTTCTTCGCCAAGCTCGTCGCCGGCGACCACAAGGACGACGCCAGCGCCAATCACATGCTCAACATGTACGGCAACTACTACCACTGCCACACCGCCGTCAACTCTGCCGAGCTCAGGATCCGTTCCATCACCCTCTCCATGCTCTCCCCCACTGTCAGGTACATTCTACTACTACTACCTCCGTTGCATTGCATATTATAAGTCGCTTTGAATTATTTACAGGAAAAAAATATTTCTAACACAAGAGAAACATATTGTCAAAATATATTAAATGTCAGGTTTAATGAAACTAATTTGGTTTTATGGATGTTGCTAAATTTTTTATATAAACTTGATCAAATTTAAGTAGAAAAGAAAAACTAAAACGACTTATATTGTGAAACCGAAGGAGTGTACTTGCTTGGACTGAGCTGTTGCTGTAATCATTGCTTGCCTACACATGTTTGTAATTTGTGTTATATATGTAGGGCTTCACTGGACTGGGAGAAGGTGAGGAAAACAGCAGCAGATAAAATCCCCTTGCTGGTCGGTATGACTCCAGAGCTACAGCGCCACCTCATATTCCATAGATTCAACATGAATCCGCACAATGTGCTTCCCATTGGCTTCAGGTATATGTGCTGACCCTCAAATTACATCTTCTTTCAACTACTTCCGTGGTGATAACTCTTAATTTGACACAAAAAAAAATCCATCTTTCGCTAGTTTCCGTCAGAGGCGTGCTGTCAAGAAACAATGAGGGAGACGGCCAAATAAATATGCTCTCGTCAGGGCCTTTCACTACATAAAGGACACTAGGTATGGCTTAGTCATCACATATCTTGAAATTAATCATGGTTAAACACAAGCTTGCTTGATCTCTGTGTTTTTTCCACAATACTCATACATACGCATGTTACTTGGTTTTGCAGGCTAAGTAACCCAGAAAAGCCTGGATTTGGTACGGTATCCTCTTTGAAAGCATCTTACAATCATCAAATGTAGACTGTAAATATATAAACATGCGAGACATATAATAATCATGTTTTTTTCCGATGGCAGTATATTCAGCTAAGGAAAAAGACATGCTGGCTGATGTTCTCGGTAAAAAAACTAGCTGCTGCTCTTCATGCATCCTCCATTTGCCTCTCATTAGTTTTATGTATCTGTTGCATATGCTCAACATCTCGCCAATTAGAATCCAATAGCTCGAAAATGCACATATATAAGTAATGTTTGATGTTACATGACGAACTGCAACAACCAGAACATATCTGTTCTGTTTCTAGTGTCCTGTTGGGGTAAACAAAACTTTTGGTTTTGTATATGTTTGCAACTGATGAACTTGTCTGATCTTCAGATCAAACTTTAATATCTGGTCAACGTCGGGCATACTATGAAGATTCACTTAGATATCCACTTGAACAGGCATCTCAACAAAGTGGGAAGGAAGGTACTTTTCATGCTCATTTTGTTAGCCAGAACTTTATATTGGTAATTTGTCGTTGTATCCACTTTACTAATTACTACATGTGATCCTTGCTGTAATTACTACATGTGAACCTTGTTGTGCAATTGCAATTTTGTTGAAACCTTTTGGGCCATGTCTTGCACAACGTTTTCACAAGCTACTCCTAATATTCCTTTTCCCTTTCTCTAATTGTACTTTTCACCTGAGATTTTAGTGACATTAGCCCCAGAGGTTATTCTCTGCAAAATTATAATCGACTTACTCTTACCGCATCAGTTAAATCTTTACTTGATTTCCATGTTCGTTACAACTTACAATTAGATATTTACTTTTTCTGCATTGTTCTTATGATTTTGTTGCTTTTAAAGTGCTCATCTAGGTTTATCCGATCAGTCTTACCTGTGCTGCGGCCTGTGTCGCTATTATATCTCATCCATTCAACATTTCACTCATCCTAATTGATATTTTGTGCTCCTTTTTGTAGGGGTTACATTCACAAGATCTACACATAACATCTTTCCATCAGGTTTTTCCATCATGTGGTTTTGTTATATCTGTATTTTTATGTTCATTAAATTCTGTGCCTGTTTTCCAAGAACTTTCTCAATGCCTGGCTACATGTTGCCATCTCTAACTGAGAAATTCATTGCAGATGCTCCTGGTGCTCCAGTATCTCAGGCCTTGACAGATCCTGCTAAGGAATTCAGTTTCTCATCAGTGACTAATGCAGGTAAATCAGCTGTACACCCTTGATCATTTTTAAACCAGGATGAACCTCCATCCACAATTGATCCTTAGATATTTGATCATTGTTAGAGTAATACTAGAACTGTTCATTGTTAGAGCACCAGATGTAAGTCAATGAGATATCACTAGATGTACTTATTACATCCTTGTATTACTTGGTTCCTAGATGCATGCCAATCTACACTTTCATGGTGTCTTTATGCCATTATCCCTTATGTACGCCCACAGTTAGCTATTTCTAAGCTCATTTACTGATTTACTGCCATGAACAAGTGATTGCCAGAACCCATGAGCAAGAAGTGATCTAATGAAAGAAGGTATTGCACTCTTTTATAGATGTGACTTGTTGGACATGCGAGATCGTAGACATCTATTTAGAAATAAAATGGGTTGTATCATGCTATCTTTGGCCCATATGCATGTAATACATTGCTATGCCCTATGCTACATTATGTTGCATCCTTTTTTATTAGGTTTCAATGCACAATACTTTTCCCTAGCTGTAGAGGTTATCTTTAAGAGTATATGGTAATTAAGCTTTCCCTTCTGAAATTATTTTGTTGTGTGCTTCACACCTTGCACATTTTTTATGTCCAACTTCATATTTCATAATAACACTTCTGTACGACTATCATTATTTGATATGTTCTATGCACCTTGCTAATAACAGGCTATGTGCTGTCATTTTTTGCTGTTGAACTTATTACAGGTTCTTCTGGTACTCCAGTCTCACAGACGCAGACTATGCTAGGTATCTTGACAGACGATGCTAGAAAATGTGGGAACTCATCAATAACAAATGCAGGCAAGTTGGATAGTCCTGTGTTAGGAACTCCTGTTCCCCCTGTTTACACAATTGATCCCTGAAATTATTAGTTGTTATAGAACACCAAATGTACTAATGAAAGGGATAAATTACTCAAAACATTTGACTTTTTATGCTGGATAGCCCTATGTTAAGTTTGTTCACCTGTCTGCACAATTGATCCCTGAAATTACCAGTTATAGAACATCAAATGTAGTAGCTACTGGGATAAATCACTTGTAACATTTGATGTTCCATGTTTGAATTTCATTAACTCAGTTCATAACTGACCTTGCTGCGTTCAAGTAATGCTACTAGAGTTCTCCACTTGGTTTCCACTGAAAGCTTTCCCACCAGAAACTGATTAAAGTAATTTAATTTCAGAATTTCAGGCTCTAGTATTCTAATGTTTACAAGCTCCAGTCTTAAATTTTGCTTGTAGTTTTCAGACTGTAGTTTCTAATGTTTACATGCTCCATTCTGCTTGTATTTCATCAGAAACTGATTAAAGTAATTTAGTTTCAGACTGTAGTTTTCTAATGTTTACAAGCTCCATTCTTAACATTTACTCCTTGAGAGGCTTACAGTTGAGCCTTATATATTAAATTTGAGTGGCACATGTGTTATGCCCTGTGTTAATGGTTTATCCTGTGATTCGTTTAAGAGTCTAATAATTGTTGGGCAGGCACAAACAAGCATCAAATGAAAGAATCAACCGCAGTTGAGAACATGATCCAAAAAGTCAACTTGGGGCTGAAAACATCATCAAAGGTTCCGTTGGCTATTCCCAAAAAAAAGGTTCTGTTCGCTCAATCCATATATACACTTACGATGATAACTGACATTTTCTATTTCATATGAATAACCCTGGATTTGCTGTTCTTAACAGACGGATTGAATACTTCTTGGGAGCATCTGATTGACCTGTGAAGCTTGGCCACCGAATCACCGACTTGATCTTGAACTAGTTGTTTTCGTTGTAGTTACTTTGATTGCCCATGGGTGAACTACTGATGTTATTATTGGAACATTAGGTTGTTTTGTTGCTGCTCCTACTTACCTTCTGTTGTGTTACCAACCTGAGACTTGCAAGTCTCCTACAACTTCTCATATTATATGTTACTGAGTACTTTGCAGCTATGCTACTTAACCTACTATTGAATGCACTATCAGTGTTAGCGCATTAATTACGGAATGTATTTGCATAGCTAGATCTCATGATAAGAAATGTTACGTATCGTCTCGTTTTGTTTTTTCTCTTACATATGCGTTCTCGGTTATGGCTAGTATTTGCTAGTAGGAGTATGTCCCTAGACCTGCCAAAACCTGGCGTCCAAACTTGACTAGTATTTAGCAAAAATGTTCGTGCGTTGCACGGGAAAAAAAACATAAGTTGAGGAAAAAGAGAGCATGGTTGAAGAAATAGTTAGACAGGAGAGGAGTACGATGTGAGGACGCACACAGATTGTACGGGACATATGAAGGTGACCTGGCTGAGCTCTGGCAGTCGTACCACTGGACACTCCGTGATAACGAATATACTGACCTCAAAACATGGGTTATTTCCTCCGCCCCTCAAATACTTGCGTATCCAACCTATCCAATTGTGCCCCCTAAATATCAATCACCAAGTCACTAAGAGATTCATACCGAGTTACATATAGAGAGAAATCCTATCCAATTGTGCCCCCTAAATATCAATCACCAAGTCACTAAGAGATTCATACCGAGTTACATATAGAGAGAAATCCTATCCAATTATGCCCCCTAAATATCAATCACCAAGTCACTAAGAGATTCATACCGAGTTACATATAGAGAGAAATAAGGTTGTCCCTAAAGAGAGTCAAGAGAAAGAGACAAAAATATCGTCGAGAGTTGAAAGGGAGTAATAATGAGCAATAATATAGGACATGTTCGGCTGATGGTTTGCGGTTGTGGCGCAGCCAGCACCAACACAGTTGCACGCACGCGGCGGCGCAGCCGGCTTGCCGAATAGACCCATGCTACCTTTGTTTTTCCTAATAGAGGATGTCGTTCACTTGACACACGTATGACCATTCGTGTTAAATAAAACTATGTAATTATCATTTATTTTGTTGTGAGTTGTTTTATCACTAAAAGTACTTTTAAGTATAATTTATATCTTATGCATTTGAATAAAATTTTTAAATAAGATGAATAACAAAACGTGTCTAAAAATTAACAATGTCATCTATTAGAATATGAAACAGATTATGTAAAATCTATAGCACTTGCAGCCAAGTTAGCAAATACATTGGCAAGACTTAGTGCCTAAAAGGAAGAAGCCTTCGTTGTGTACCCTCTGGGATGTTGCGTGATCTTAATAGAATTGTGGGTCTACGACAGAAGAAATGGATTATTTCATCCATGTCCATGTCCAGATTTATAGTACTAGAATATGTCATATCCCACCAAAATCGGAAGTATCACCTTTTCTTTTTTTTGCAAAACCAAACCATAACAATTAATTATATTATTACATATCCCGCTATAAAAAGCTTCCATGTGGGCATACAAAGTCGCGAGTGCAGTTGGCTAGTTTTATATGGTTCTGGGTAAGTTTTTGTAGTGGAGGTGAATGACGCCTCTAATTTTAGACAATATCATCTACTCATTAATTAAGAAGTAACAAGTATAATATATCACATCTAATACACAAATCTTAATATTAGTTCACTCTTACATTATCTTATATTTTGTTGAAAATTATGTGGATGTTGTCCCTTGTACGAGGGGTGGTTCATTCTCTCTCCCCTCCACCTCATAGCTTTTAATCTTATGTGGCAAACTTAGGGAAAACATACAGGGTTTACAGTACTTAGCTACTTGCTGTCATGAAGTTTTGGCTGATCCGAAAGGACATGCATAGAAGTGGGTTGAAATGGTTCGCGTGTGTGCGTGTGCGGGATGGATTGACACCTCCATAAAACATTTAAAACCGCATATAGACTAATAGACCAACGAAATGCATAGTCAATTAAGAGCTCATTTAAAACATATGATTGAGAAAAAAAGCATGTGAGAAAAAAAGCATGTGGTGTTTGCTAAGAGATGCTTTAGGATGGAGCACTCATCCATCGTCCTTCCAACACTTTCATGAAGAGTTTGTAGGAACACCGGGTGAAAAATCAAATGAGGTGCTTTTAGTGCTACTTGGGGCAGTAGCATCACCAGGGATGACATGATCTTTAAGAAGAAAACCCCAGAGAATATACCATCTAATACGCACTGCTTCTAGAATTTATCACCCAATTCGTACTACTTTTAGAATACACCACTAGAGTATGAATTTTTTTCGTTCCGTGTCACTCCGTCCACCCAAAGACGCGCATCGTCAGTTCATCCCTGTCGCGTTGTTTGCCTGCACACATCTGGCCGCCGGCGAGCTCGTCCTCCCCCACGCCGGCGAGCTCGTCCTCCCCCACGCGTCGTTTGCCCGCACGCATCTAGCTGCTGGCTAGCTCGTCCTTCCCCATGCTGGCGAGCTCGTCCTCCCCACACTGGTGAGCTTTCTTTGCGAACAACGGCAAGCTCTTCCTTCCCCATGCCGTCAGCTCTTCCTCTTGCCCAATGTCTTCCTTCGGCTTCCTAGATGCGCGTGCGGGGAGCGGCTTGTCGATGGTGATTGGCTCGTCCCGACCAGATGCACGCAGACGGCGCGAAGTGGCAGCACGAGGGTGACCTCCGGCGACCTCGCTCGTGCCGTTCCCGAGCTCAGCCGCCGCCGCACCGGGCTGCCGCCACCGCGCCCCGAGCCGTCGCCGGTCCAACCTCCGCCACCGCGGCCTCGAGCTCGTATAGAGCTCAGCCGCCGGAGCTCGATGCCCTCCGCCCTCCATCGCTGCTCCCCTCTCCTCCGGCCCTCCACTGCGTGCGCTGATGGTGGCAACGGACGGTCGACCGCGCGGCTAACGTGGGCAACGACGGACGGGCGACAGCGGGGCTGACGCGGGCGCGAGCGGTGGCGGACTGATGAGGCGTCGCCGGGAGGACAGAGGATGACGGCACGACTGATGCTAGGGGACAGAGTGGCACAGAACGAAGAAAATTCGCACTCCAGTGGTGTATTTTGAAAGTAGTGCGAATTGGATGATAAATCCTGAAAGCAGTGCGTATTGGGTGGTATATTCTGAAAATTCTCCTCTACTGATCCACTTATTCTGATCTTTAGGGTCATTTTCCTTTCTAAAAATATATGGCCTCACGACATACTCTCTACTCCCAAAAAAGACTAATCTAGTATTGCGATGTAACACATCCTAGGACATGTTGGAATTAATGAATGGGCCTTAGCCCACCCGAAGATTAATTCTTTAGAAAATCACAAAAGCCCACCTCATGGGATGGCATGCATGTGGAGTTTAGTACCACCTTGCTTATTCTAGGAGAGGGGGACCTCCTTAAAAGGGAGGATGCCCTCTTAGCCACTTGAAGCATGTGTGGTGGAGAGAAGAGGGGGAACACACGCGCTCGCTCGCTCGCCTCGCCTGGCCTGGCAGAGCAGGCAGCGCGCGTGCACGACGTACGCGTCGAATGGTCCGCCAAAATTGGTTCATCGCCTTGCGCAGATTCGTTTTTGTTTTGGAAACGTTCCGAAAAATCCGGTGCGTGCAAACGGCGTGGAGTCCGGATAAGTTACGCGTGACTTATCCGGTTCGGTTACGCGCAGTGGAGATCTCCCGCTCGCCGGCGTGCACCTGCGATCGGGAGAGCAGGTCTCCGGAACCTCTGCCTTCGACGTCCTGCACCGGGAGAAGGCGGCAATAAGGTTTTTGGGAAGCGCTTTGCGCGACTGCTCCCTGTTCGTCCGCGACGGCTCGTCTTCCTCTTCGCTCGCGTGCTGCGTGCCTTCGTAGACGCCTGCGAAAAGTTTCGACCGAGCAGCCGGTCTTTCCGCCACCTCGTTACGTGTTCAATATGTTGCGCATATTTGATCTGTTCATGTTATACTGTGTAGTTTACATGTGTAGATCTAATGATGCGTTCATGCTAGTTTTCATCTGTAATGTCATGATTTATTTATGGAATAGATTAAATCATTATATGCCTATAATCTCAACAATCCAAAAACCTTATTATAGGCACTGTGATTTTACTATGGCTGGTTTTGCCGATGCACTGAGGCCGGATAAATTCACCGGTGTGCATTTTAAGAGATGGCAGATCAGGGTCACTCTGTGGCTGACAGCTATGAAATGCTTATGGGTGAGTACTGGCAAACCTGAAAGAGTTTTTACTGTTGAACAGCAGAAGCAATTCGAGGAAGCCACTACTCTCTTTATGGGATGCATTCTTAGCTTTCTTGGCGATCGTCTGGTCGAGGTGTATATGCATATGACCGACGCTAAGGAGTTGTGGGATGCACTGAATACTAAATTCGGTGCTACTGATGCTAGCAATGATCTGTATATCATGGAGCAGTTTCATGACTACAAGATAGCTGACAACCGTTCTGTAGTCGAACAGGCTCATGAGATACAAACCATGGCTAAGGAACTCGAACTCCTTAAGTGTGTCTTACCCGACAAATTTGTGGCCGGGTGCATTATTGCGAAACTACCTCCATCTTGGAGAAGTTTCGGTACTGCACTCAAACATAAGAGACAGGAATACTCCGTTGAGGGGTTGATAGCGTCTCTTGATGTTGAGGAGAAAGCTCGGGAAAAAGATGCCGCGTCTAAGGGCGATGGTGGGCAGTCCAGTGCCAATGTTGTACATAAGGCCCAGAACAAGAGCAAGGGGAAATACAAAGCTCAGCAGACCACCAACTTCAAGAAGTAGAAGAAGAACAACAACAATCCTAATCAGGATGAGAGGACTTGCTTTGTGTGTGGCCAACTTGGTCATCTGGCTAGGAAGTGTCCACAGCGCAAGGGGATGAAGGCACCTGCAGGGCAGACTTCTAAGTCTGCTAATGTGACCATTGGCAACACTGGAGATGGAAGCGGGTATGGTAATTTACCTACTGTTTTTTCAGTTAATCAGTCTACTAATTGGTGGGTTGATACTGGGGCCAATGTACATGTTTGTGCTGACATCTCATTGTTTTCTTCTTATCAGGTCGCACGGGGTTCCACCGTCCTAATGGGAAATGGGTCACATGCTTCTGTTCATGGTGTTGGCACGGAAGATCTGAAGTTTACTTCGGGAAAAATCGTGCAGCTGAAGAACGTGCAGCATGTCCCTTCTATCGATAGGAATCTTGTTAGTGGCTCCCGTCTGACTAGAGACGGATTTAAGTTGGTTTTTGAGTCTAATAAAGTAGTCGTGTCTAAACATGGATATTTTATTGGTAAAGGTTATGAGTGCGGAGGCCTGTTCCGCTTTTCCCTTTCTGATTTCTGCCATAAGTCTGTGAACCATATTTGTGGCAGTGTGGATGATGAGGCTAATGTTTGGCACTGACGTTTATGTCATATTAATTTTGGCTTGATGTCTCGGCTTTCCAGCATGTGTTTAATTCCTAAGTTTTCCATTGTCAAAGGTTCTAAGTGCCATAGTTGTGTGCAATCAAAGCAACCTCGCAAGCCTCACAAGGCTGCCGAGGAAAGAAACTTGGCACCACTAGAACTCCTACATTCAGATCTTTGTGAAATGAATGGGGTGTTGACAAAAGGTGGAAAACGATATTTCATGACTTTGATTGATGATGCTACTAGATTTTGCTATGTGTACTTGTTGAAAACGAAAGATGAAGCTCTAGACTATTTTAAAATTTATAAGGCAGAAGTTGAAAATCAACTTGACAGAAAGATAAAAAGACTTAGGTCTGATCGTGGTGGAGAGTTTTTCTCAAACGAGTTTGACTTATTCTGTGTGGAACATGGCATCATACATGAGAGGACGCCTCCCTATTCTCCCGAGTCTAATGGGATTACTGAAAGGAAGAACCGCACACTGACTGACTTGGTGAATGCCATGTTGGACACTGCGGAACTACCTAAGGCATGGTGGGGGGAGGCATTGTTGACCTCGAATCATGTGTTAAACAGAGTTCCTAACAGAAATAAGGACAAAACACCATATGAGATATGGATTGGGAGAAAACCATCACTTTCTTACTTGCGCACATGGGGGTGCTTGGCGAAAGTCAATGTACCAATAACGAAGAAGCGCAAACTTGGACCTAAGATTGTGGACTGTGTCTTTCTGGGATATGATTATCACAGCATTGCCTATAGATTTTTAATAGTTAAATCTGAGGTACCTGACATGCATGTTGGTACAATTATAGAGTCTCGTGATGCTACCTTCTTTGAGAGCTTTTTCCCAATGAAGAATACATATAGTAGTTCGAGCCAACCATCTGAAATAATTCCTAATTCAATCACACCACCAGAACAAACTGAACATACACATGAACATGTCACTGAGGAGGATGACAGTGAAGCTCCTCGAAGGAGTAAGAAACAAAGGACGGCTAAGTCTTTTGGTGATGATTTCACTGTGTACCTCGTGGATGACACTCCTAAGTCAATTTCAGAAGCATATGCATCTCCTGATGCAGACTACTGGAAGGAGGCTGTCCGTAGTGAAATGGATTCCATTATCGCTAACGGGACTTGGGAGGTGACAGAGCGACCCTATGGGTGTAAACCTGTGGGATGCAAGTGGGTGTTCAAAAAGAAGCTTAGGCCTGACGGTATTATTGAAAAGTACAAGGCTCGGCTTGTTGCTAAGGGCTATACTCATAAAGAAGGCGAAGATTTCTTTGACACTTACTCACCTGTTGCTAGATTGACCACAATTCGCGTGCTACTTTCCCTAGCAGCCTCACATGGTCTTCTCATTCATCAAATAGACGTTAAGACAGCTTTTCTTAATGGAGAGCTGGATGAGGAGATCTATATGGATCAGCCTGATGGGTTTGTAGTTGAAGGTCAAGAAGGCAAGGTGTGCAAATTGTTGAAGTCTTTGTATGGTCTGAAACAAGCTCCTAAGCAATGGCATGAGAAATTTGACAAAACATTGACATCTGCAGTCTTCGCAGTCAATGAGGCAGATAAATGTGTGTACTATCGCCATGGTGAGGGTGAGGGAGTTATTTTATACTTGTATGTTGATGACATAATGATATTTGGGACAAACCTTGAGGTGATAAATGAGGTTAAATCATTCTTGTCTCAAAATTTTGATATGAAGGATTTGGGAGTAGCTGATGTTATCTTAAACATCAAGCTAGTTAGAGGTGAGAATGGGATTACACTCTTGCAGTCCCATTATGTGGAGAAGATCTTGAATCGCTTTGGCTACATTGATAGTAAGCCTTCTCCAACACCTTATGATCCTAGCTTGTTGCTTCGCAAGAACAAGAGAATTGCTAGAAATCAACTGGAATACTCCCAAATCATTGGCTCGTTGATGTACCTGGCTAGTGCAACTAGGCCTGATATCTCCTTTGCTGTGAGCAAGTTGAGCCGATTTACCTCTAATCCGGGAGATGATCACTGGCGTGCGCTTAAGTGAGTAATGCACTATCTGAAAGGTACTGTGGAATTGGGGCTTCACTATACTGGGTATCCTGCGGTACTGGAGGGTTATAGTGATTTTAACTGGATCTCTGATGTGGATGAGATCAAAGCCACTAGTGGATATGTCTTCACACTGGGTGGTGGTGCTGTTTCATGGAGGTCTTGCAAACAGACCATTTTGACGAGGTCAACCATGGAAGCAGAGCTGACGGCACTGGATACTACTACTGTTGAGGCAGAATGGCTGCGTGATCTATTAATAGATCTGCCTATTGTTGAAAAACCGGTGCCGGCTATCCTTATGAACTGCGACAATCAAACGGTAATTGTCAAAGTGAATAGGTCTAAGGATAATATGAAATCGTCTAGACATGTGAAAAGACGATTGAAGTCTGTCAGGAAATTAAGAAACTCCCGGAGTTATAACGTTGGATTACATCCAAACAGCTAGAAACCTGGCAGATCCCTTCACGAAGGGACTATCACGAAATGTGATAGACAATGCATCGAAGGAGATGGGTTTGAGACCCATGTGAGTTATACTATGGTGGTAACCCAGTCTATGTGATCAGAGATCCTGTGAATTAGAATCTGGGAAGAACAAACCATTAGTAAACTAGAGGAGAGTACCAATCTATACCTTCTCTAAGTAAAGATGCATGTGCTCTCGTGAGTTGCAAGGCAGGTTGGCTATGCCTTAATGAGTTCTGTTGGCTTTAATTAGCGAAGATGTTGCCTGCAGAGCATTCTTGAAAGAACTCAACTTTGTGAGCTTGACTGTTGGTCGCAGTTTATGGAGATTTTGGGTGAATCTTCTAGGAAGCTTACTATAGACCTAGGAGTATGACTTATACGCTCCACCCGAGGGGTAGTCTACAGACGGTCTAGTACCAGATAAGACTCTGAGTGAAACTTGCTTGCACAAGACTTGCAATTTAAGGCATAGTTCATTGTTCAAGTTGTGAGTAAGTGTAGCTTGGAGTTCTAGGTGGATGTTCAACCTTAATCGGTCTCCATCGAACCGCTGGTATATAAACAGTACATTGGAAAAGGCAAATCTTAGTAGAATTTTGAGATTTGGTGGGGGATTGTTGGAATTAATGAATGGGCCTTAGCCCACTCGAAGATTAATTCTTTGAAAAATCACAAAAGCCCACCTCATGGGATGGCATGCATGTGGAGTTTAGTACCACCTTGCTTATTATAGGAGAGGGGGACCTCCTTAAAAGGGAGGATGCCCTCCTAGCCACTTGAAGCATGTGTTGTGGAGAGAAGAGGGGGAACACACGCGCTCGCTCGCCTCGCCTGGCCTGGCCTGGCAGAGCAGGCAGCGCGCGTGCACGACGTACGCGTCGAATGGTCCGCCAAAATTGGTTCATCGCCTTGCGCAGATTCGTTTTTGTTTTGAAAACATTCCAAAAAATCCGGTGCATGCAAACGGCGTGGAGTCCGGATAAGTTACGCGCGACTTATCCGGTTCGGTTACACGCAGTGGAGATCCTGCGGGCGCCCTGATCAAGCGACCCTTCTCTATATAAACCGACCCGCCGTCTTCACGCAACACACGCGAAATCAATCTAGGGTTTGCCTCCTACTCTGTGCTGCACCGTCGCTCGTAGATTACTCCATCTCGCTCGCCGGCGTGCACCTGCGATCGGGAGAGCAGGTCTCCGGAACTTCTGCCTTCGACGTCCTGCACCGGGAGAAGGCGGCAATAAGGTTTTTGGGAAGCGCTTTGCGCGACTGCTCCCTGTTCGTCCGCGACGGCTCGTCTTCCTCTTCGCTCGCGTGCTGCGTGCCTTCGTAGACGCCTGCGAAAAGTTTCGACCGAGCAGCCGGTCTTTCCGCCACCTCGGTACGTGTTCAATATGTTGCGCATATTTGATCTGTTCATGTTATACTGTGTAGTTTACATGTGTAGATCTAATGATGCGTTCATGCTAGTTTTCATCTGTAATGTCATGATTTATTTATGGAATAGATTAAATCATTATATGCCTATAATCTCAACAGTACAACGAATCTGAACATAGAGTACTATGTGTCACATACTCACATCGCAATACTATTTATTTTTAGACGGAGGTAGTAGGTCGTTATGCATAGCGTTGGACTATACGCATCGTGCAATTCGCGCGGCGCCGCCGTGGCTGCCCGCGTGGTGGAGGCGGCGGATGACGTACGGTACGGTATGGTACGGCGTGGACTCGCGGCCGTGTACGCGATCGATGTCCGGCGAGAACTGCTCGATCGATCGTCTGCTCGGATATGAGTGCCTTGGGCCCGCGATACTCCAAGAGCAGGGCCGGTCCGTCGCCGCCGGTAGTTTTCTTCGGTTCGGTTTCTTTCTGGTGAGCCACGCCGACCTCTGCTGTTCTCTGCTGCTGGCGATTTCATCTGCTGCTGCTGCTGCCGATCCTTGTCAAACTGCCATACTTATCTGAATAAAAAAAGGTGGTCTCAAGTTATACATGGGCAATTTAGGTTATGTTTTTTGCACTACAATTATGTATCTGGTGTTCTGGATCTCCTTCCTTCTGGGGCTCTCCCCCTCGCTCTCGTGCGGGCGGCTTGAGGGGCGAAAAACCCTAGCCGCCCGCGCCTCCCCTCTTTCCCCCACCTCACCGCCGCCGGAGCTCGCCGGCGGCGAAGCCGGCAACGAGAAGGGATGGCGGCGGCAAGGCCCCTCTCTTCTTGGCGTCTTCTTCCTCGACGCGACGTGGACGGGATAAACGACGAAGACCCCCACTGCGGTCGGAGTTGGCGACGTTGGGGCGGTGCGGGGAGGCGGCGGATCCGGAGTCCCCAAGTCCGAATCCGGCCATCCTCGCCTGGATCTCGGCGCGAGGAGGCTAGGGGCGGTGGTGGCGGCTCGGCGGCGGTGGCGACTCGGCGGCATTGCGTGGCGGCGGTGCCAGCCTGGACGCGGAGGCGGATGCAGTCGGGGTGCATGGCGGCGGCGTGCGGCCGAACCGTGCGGCAGCAGCGGCGGTTGGGAGCAGCGGCGGCGGCAGCTCGGGGGTGTGGTCTGCCCCATGCTGGCGGTGCTGGCGCTGGTAAGCACCCTGCCATCTCCCCCACCCCCGCCTCCACCTTCGCTGCCGCCAAGCCCTATGGCTCGGCGGCTAGGCCTCGACGGCCGGGCAACCGGGCTGCCGCGGTGCCCTTAGCGGCCAGGTGGAGCGGCACGGCGTGGCTAGATGGGGCAAGGAGGCCGGACAAAGGGGGTGCCGGCAGGTGGCGCAGCCGGAGCGGCAGCGTTTCCGGCGTCGGCGCAGGCCCAGATGGTAGTGCAGAGGGAGTTGGCGGTGGTGGGTCGTCTTCCTCGTTGTCGGTCGGTCGGCGGTGAGGCCCAGATGATATGAGTTATTATCATAAACATTTAAATTGTATTCAGAAATAATATTTATATAAAAAGCATTATACATATTACCTCAAAATTTTCTTCTAACATTTCCAAAGGTGAAGTCACTGATAATGGTACGAATAACAATTCCATCCAATAATTTCTTCTCAACTGTATAACACTTAATTCAGAAACTAGATATATAATTTAACCTGATGCATACTATCTCGATGACATGGCCTGGTAACTGAAAAAAAATAAATACTATTATAGAGATTTAACTCATATAAATTACATTACAAAATTTCATATCTAAATTTCAAATCTTACTAATTAATTGATCTCAAGCGTCCAGGTGCACACAGCTGGTGAGTCGGAATACATGGCAAAAGCCAACCGATGAGATTACAGATAGAATCACAAATTTTCAATTTATCATTTGATAATGACAAACAAATTGGAGATGGTGTTGCGCTCAGCTGAACGTACAGACCTGATGTCTCTAATCCGGGATTCCTGAACTCCTGATCATTAATTCATCAGTGATCTGTGATTGGCCAGGTCCTGGAACTAAGGCTGTGCTATCCATGCGTGAAAAAGTTTCGGTGTATCATCGGATATACGGACGTATATTTAAATTGTTAAACGTATATTAATAACAAAACAAATTACAGATTCCGCCTGTATACAGCGAGACGAATTTATTACACCTAATTAATCCATCATTAGCAAATATTTATTATAGCACCATATTTTAAATCATGGAGTAATTAGGCTTAAAAGAGTTGTCTTACAATTTTCACACAATCTGTGTAATTAGTTTTTTCTATATTTAATACTTCATGCATATGTCCAATATTTAAAGTGATAGGGTAAAAAGTTTTTGCGTGGGACAGGGCCATATATACTCCACTCCAGATCGTGATGGTCCAGTCGAGCGAGGCGATAGCAGCGGGACAGCCAGACCAGACGGCGAGAGGATGCATGATAAACTTTTGCACAGAACATTCTAGCGATTGATCTCTTCAAAAACTCCTTGTTGCCGCACAGGAAGAAGGCCTAGCTCCTGAAGCCCCTACATAAGAGGACTGCACATTTCAACGTGGCCTTATATGCAGACGACGCAGTAGCGTTCACAAGGCCAGATAAGCAGGAATTGCAGACCGTTCAGAGCATCCTTCAGTTCTTTGGTCAAGCCACAGGGATGATCACAAACTTAGCAAAAAGCGAGGTCTATACCATCAGGTGTGACAACTTAGATCTATAAGACATCCTATCTCCTTTCCCAGCCCAGCAAAAAGCCTTCCCCTGCTCCTACCTAGGTCATTCTCCTGCACATCAGGATACCAAGGTGGTGTTTGGATCTATGGACTTAACTTTAGTCTCTATATTTAGATACTAATTTAGAGTATTAAATATAGACTACTTACAAAACTAATTACATAAATGAAAACTAATTTGTGAGACAAATTTTTTAAGCCTAACTAATCCATAATTAGAGAATGTTTACTGTAGCATCACATAGGCTAATCATGGATTAATTAGGCTCAATAGATTCGTCTCGCGAATTAGTCCAAGATTATGGATGGGTTTTATTAATAGTCTACGTTTAATATTTATAATTAGTGTGCAAACATCCGATGTGATAGGAACTTAAAAGTTTTAGTCCCATCTAAATAGGGTCTAAGAAAGTTGGATGTCCAGCCTCTAATTGATAGGTTCTCAGCTAGACTACCGAAATGGAAGGGGAAACTTCTGAACAAGACAGGTCGGGCTGTCCTCATTAAATCTACTCTATATGTGTTGCCCACCTATCATCTTACAGTCTTCCCCCACAAGAAGTGGGCTGAAAAAAAGATGGACAAAATCCGTCGAGGTTTCTTATGGATAGGATCTGAACAAGCTCACAGGGGACACTGCCTAGTAAACTGGAAGAGGGTATGTAAACCAAAAGACCTAGGGGGGCTAGGTGTGACAAATCTGGAACTCTTTGGTCGCTCGCTTCACTTTCGATGGCTCTGGCATGAATGGATGGACAAAGAAAAACTTTGGAAAGGCTCTAGCCTTCCATGCGACAAGACTGACAAGCAACTCTTCGGGGCCTCCACAAATCATATCCTTAAGAAATGGAGGTAAAGCCAAATTTTGGCATGACAGGTGGTTATAGGTAAAATCGCTGAAGGAGATAACGCCTTCCCTCTACCAGTTGGCGACCAGGAAAAACAGAACAGTGGCGCAAGAACTGCAAGAACATCGATGGCTTAGACCTATGAGGAGGATGAACTCGACAACACAAGTCAGAAAGTTCATTCTCCTATGGAACCTAATCCAACAGGTGCAATTGGACGAGGGCACAACAGACTCCATCACCGGGAAGTGGACTCCGGACAGTACATACTCAGCAAGCTCGGCATACCGAATTCAATTCCTGGGAAGCATACAGGACAGTAGGGCAAATTTCTTTTGAAAAGCAAAGACGGAAAACAAGTGTAGGTTCTTCGCTTGGCTCATGGTGCATAGAAAAATCTTGACCTCTGACAAGCTTCAACTAAGGGGATGGGATAACAACCCTATGTGCTCCCTATGTGGCATTGAGCTCGAGACGGCCAGACACCTTATCATAGAATGTGCATTTGCAAAGCAGGTTTGGAGAACAATCTGGTCCAAGCTAGGACTACAAATGTTGGACACAAATCTCTTCAATGGAGATATTTTGGCATGGTGGGATTCTTGTAGGAAGGAAATTTTCAAGGAGAAAAGACGGAACCTGGATGGCCTCTTCATCTACACGGCATGGGGAATATGGTTGCAAAGGAACAACATGATCTTTAATGGCATCTACAACACGGTCACGCAAGTGGTGGATTCTATTGTACAAATGTGCAAGGCCTTCGATGAAGCTCATGTCACTTAGATCTAGATGATATTGCGTCAGATTTTGATGCTTGTTGCTTTACATTTCCTTCAAATCTCCTATTTCTTCACCCCCATGTTCTTGTATCTGGTCATGAAAACTTGAGAGGTGCTGTTGTATCTTTCTTTTCCCTTCTATAATAAAATTGGCAAAGCTCCTGCCCTTTCCTAAAAAAAGCGAAAAAAAAATTGAAAGTATACATTTTTTTTGTAATGTGTATTTATATACATGGGGGAGGAGGATTTACGCAAATATACCTCTCCCGTGTGTTGGGAACGCGGGAGCGAAATGAATACGCGGCGTGGTGGTGCGGGACCGAGAGACGCAATGGTTGCGCGGAACAGTGGCACAGGACCGGCTCGGTCACGCAGACCGAGAGTGCGGAACCGAGCCACAGCGCGTCCCTGCGGGACCGCTCGATCGCGCGGAACGGCGCTGCGGGATCACCGCGGTCGCGCGGAATGGATCCACGGGACGGAGTGTCGGCATGCGGGATGGCGCGGTCACGCGGATTTGTCGCGCGGGACCTGCCGCGCTCCCGCTTCCCCTATGCGCGGGACCGAAAAAAGAAGCTAATTTTTACACAGATCAATCAAAATTTTGCAGCTAAACATATATTTTGCAGCGGTTTAGTACGTAACCGCAAGAGCAAGCTACTGAAACGGGGAGTTTGAAAACGATAAAGCAAAGCCAGTAACGCAGATGATTACAAGACATTTACTGCTTTTCTGCCTAACACAAACAAAATTGATGATGCAACCACGAGGACATAGATACTGGCCGGCTGCAAGTATTAACATTACCGTGATTGCAAGTAATATACCTACCATGAGCGCATGGAAGCAATTGGCTCGGTCCCGCGGATCCATTCCGCGCGACCGCGGCCATCCCGCAACGCCGTTCCGCACGACCGAGCGAGCGTCGGCTTGGTCCCGCAGGCCACCCGGACGCGCGCTGCCACCGCACGGGACCGGCTTGGTTCCGCACTCTCGGTCTGCGCGACCGAGCCGGTCCCGCACCACCGTCCCGCGCAACTGTTGCGCCTCTCGGTCCCGCAACACCATGCCGCGCATTCGTTTCGCTCCCGCATACCTAACACGCGGGAGAGGTATATTTGCGCAAATCCTCCTCCCCCGTGTATATAAACGCAAATTATGAAAAAAGAGAGTATATTTTCAAATTTGTTTCAAAAAAGCTTCTGCTGTTCTGCACAGAAGCAGCCGCGCGTCGTTGCTTCGCCTTCCATCGGCTCAACTTACCAGCGGACGCAAGCAAAGTATTCCGGCCCAACAAAACTAGAGGAACAACTTTTTAATTTGGCCCGATTGCCCAAGTCAAAATAATTATTTTATGCTTGCACTCTTTATTAGTTATCCAAAAGCAAATCTATAAATATTATTATTAATTGATTAAACCGGTCTCTACATCCTGCCTGAAATGGATGTAAACAGCCCAACAAAGCTAGAAATATAGAGCAATTGATTAATAAGCACCTAAATCAATTCTAAGATTCAACTTTTTAAACTTTAATTTCGAATGAAGCTTATAACGGAGTGCATTTGGCGGGAGGCTGCCTAACGATAATGGTAACGGAGAAAGAAAAACGCTTATACGAAATTCGAAAAATCCATCATTTATTAATAGCACAACGTATAGTAGAATCTCTCTGCAAACATACTCCATACAAATGTAGCATATATAATTTTTGCACATGTTTTATTAGAAAAAACAGTTCAAAAAGAATTGCCATGGGCTGATTGATACTTCGTACATAATATTCAGGCCCATGATCAATTTTTGTAGGCCTAACAAAACCAATTCACTATCTCCCCAAAAGAACATTTCACCAAAGAATTCCGATTTCCATGAAGCCCCAAAATTCTCTGAGAAAAAAAAACTACATAAAAATTGTTTATATTTATAAGCGGGAAATTTTCAGTGCCTAAATTTGGAAAATTCTTTTTTACCAGCACGTTTTTAATTGTCTCAAAACAAAACGAGGAAAATGTGTTTTCCCCACGAGCCAAAAAGCTTCTCCTAACATTAGCCAAGCAAATATTACCTTTTGTAATTTTAACCTCTATTGCAACAACCTAATCCCACACGCTTTTGATGAAAATCAAAATGCCTGTAACAAAACAAAAAATTCTAAAAAGAAACCTTCTAATTCTGCACGCGTGCGCTGAGAAAACTTAGCCCGTCCCCGACCGTCCGATCTCGTCGCCCGGGCTGATCAAACGGCCAGGATGAGCTCCACGTGTCGTTGAAAATTACCCTCGCTGACCTCACGACGACCTGTTCATCCTCTACCGCTGACCTGGGGGGATTCCTACTTAAGCAAAGAGCCCCCAAATGCGCGAGATAAATTGGGGAGAAGAAAGCGAAAGAAAAGAAAAGGAGAAAAAGGAATAGAGAAATTGGGGAAGAGAGCTACCCTCGAATCGAAGCTGCGATCTCCACCTGGTACGATTGATTCTTCTCCGGATTCCTCTCGCTCCGTTGGATTGGGGATTGATTGATTGATTGATTGATATTGCTTGCTTCGGTGAGTTCCGATTCAGTGTAGCGTAGGCTACCGAATCCACCGATTTCGCTTGCATTCTTGGTTGAACTGTTCGATCCCCACGAGCTGTTGCCATGTTTTTGCTGATTTGGGTTCTTGGCCAATGGGATAGGACCATTGCTGTTGTTTTCACATTGTTTTCTTGTTTGTTCAGGTGAAATAGGAGAATTGGTGAATTGATGAGATTTGATGATTAGAGGGACCTTTGCTGCTGAGGCATTGAGGTATGGTGTTCATTCCTTCTCCATGTTGAGTGCTTCGTTTGTGTATTAGCTGACATCACCGTTAATTAGGTTCTTAAGTTGCAAATAATGGATGGCTGCTATTGTGCTGCATTTGCATTGGTCCATCAATCCAATTTTAACTAGATTGCTTTCTAATCGGGGCAATCGAGTCCTTACCACTGGAATTGTTTTTATGGACTTGTTGAATTACTCCTGGAAGATTGATCTGCAGTCAAGTTCTAAGATTTTTTCGCGAACGCAAGTTCTCAGATTGCAGGAGTATGTTGATGAAATAATTGATTCTGTAATATAAATAACTTGTAATGTAAAATGGAAACCGAGAATAGATGATTAGTTTAACCTAAGGGAAAGGCTATAATCATTTTAGAATACATGCAATCGAATCTCGAAATCTTAAATCACTAATATATTAAGAAAACATTAATATTTGATATGTAAAGACATTGTTAGATTTATCATGAAAATAATTTCATTTAGTTATATAATTATTATAGATATATTATTAGAGAAGGCAATGATCAAACATGTCATACCATTTCAATGCCCTACATAACAAGTAGTAGCAAATAAGAATAAGAGGGAGTATTTTATAAAATCAGGCTATGATCTTCCCTTCTAGTCTAATCCTGTCCAACAATATATGATGTCTTACCTTGCACACAGGCTTTCTTTGTTTAGGCAGGCAGTTAATTGACACCTTGTTTACTTTCCTTTCCT
Organism: Oryza meridionalis; assembly: GCA_000338895.3. Classification (NCBI taxonomy): domain Eukaryota; kingdom Viridiplantae; phylum Streptophyta; class Magnoliopsida; order Poales; family Poaceae; genus Oryza; species Oryza meridionalis. The sequence continues at coordinate 3,875,583 of CM002524.2, forward strand.
TAAGGTACACTAAAAGCAAGGGTGTGAAAAAGGCAACTTCAATTGAAAACATCTACATATCTAGGCATGTCCTGAAGCTAATGTGTGGAGTAAATTTCTAGTTTATTGCTGTCCGTCCTGTTGGGCCACAGTGCGAAGGTCAGGCAGATAATCATCCTTTACTGATGGGGGACTCTGGAAATGCCAGTCATCGTGATCACACGATCGACATACTGAGAAATGATGCAACATTCCCATCAACATCTCATCAGGATAATCATAATAACTTGGATGAGTTGCACCAAACTAGAGGTCCTCTAAATGATGTTCCTCATGTCCCAGAAAGTTCTGCTAGTGCAACTCCTGCATCTATCTCCCGAAACGCTTCTTTTGCAAGAAGAGATCAAGGTCACCGTCAGCCAAATCCTTTGAATTCTGGCTTCTGGATCTCAATTGAGCTTATTGTAAGTTTAAGCCAGATTATAGCAGCTATTACTGTCCTGTCAGTATCAAGGAACGAGCATCCTCATGCTCCTTTGGCTCAGTGGCTTATTGGTTATACGATAGGTTGTGTTGCTACTCTTCCTCACCTTTATTGGCGATTTCTCCACCGCAATCGGCAGAACACTGAGCAAGAATCAACAAATCAGGTTTCATCTGAAAGGGACGTATATGAGCCTAATTCTTATGTAGTAGTTTCGTCTGCTCATGGATCAGAAGTTGTGGACGGTGGTAATAATGCTGGAGTAGCAAGGATTGCAAGTCCAAGGTAGCATTTTCTTTCTTGGGAATTTATCTTTAGTATATTTGACTGCACTACCTCTCACTCTCAGGCTCATAATTTTGTTTAAGTGGAACCATCAACCACCGATATGCTATGGCAGAGCAACCTCCTATATTTGAGAAGATCTGCTTTTTGTTATCAAATTTCATATGATCTTTAGCAATTTATTTTACTATGATGTCTTTGCACCTGCTGTCTACCTGGTAGCCATTGAAAACAGTTGGGCTTTCAGTATTTCTAACACTTTAGGTCACTTATCTGGATACTAGAAGATTCAACATCAAAATATGAAACCATCTGAGTTTTTTCTTCTAACTAACATTTGGATTCATTTATGAGGTAACAATGCCTTCTGTGCTTTATAGGGTCTACGCATTGGTTGCGTGCTTCAAATTGGCTCTGGATTGTTTCTTCGCTGTGTGGTTTGTTGTTGGGAATGTGTGGATATTCGGGGGCCGTACTTCTCTCCATGACGCTCCTAACTTGTACAGGTCTGTGATGCTAAGCAGCCATAGACAATGTGTTCCTTGCTTCTCACCTTAGATGTTTACTCATTTGTTAGTGATCATTTCTCAGGCTGTGCATAGTATTCCTTGCATTCGGCTTCATCGGCTATGCCCTGCCTTTCATCCTCTGTACAATGATATGCTGCTGCCTACCCTGCATTATCTCCATGATGGGCATCCACGAGGATTTGGATTTTAACAGAGGCGCTACTGCAGAAGCAATTGATGCCTTGGTGGCATACAAGTTCCAATCGAAAAAGTTTCAAGATGGAGAAGCGGGAGAAGATAATGGTGGAGTATTGGCAGCTGGAACAGACAAAGAGCGAACTATTTCTGCAGAAGACGCTGTGAGTGTCCTCCTGCATTCCTGTTTACACTTTACCAAACCTGGGATATACTATGCTCATGTTTACACGTCTGTAGCATGTTTCCACATATGCAATTGACACCTATGGATCTCTGGGCTCTGCAGGTATGCTGCATCTGCTTGTCAAAGTTCTCAAACAACGAAGATCTACGGGAGCTTCCCTGCAATCATGTTTTCCACTTGGAATGCGTCGATAAATGGCTCAAGATAAACGCGCTGTGCCCTCTTTGCAAGGCTGACTTAGGCGGCTCGACGAATGCTCCAGACTCGAGCTCCAGGAGCAGCCATGACAGCAACAACAGCAGAGTCAGGAACGACGTCGAGTCACAACAGTAGCTGCTCTCCTGCCCTTTCCCATGAGCATGGGGATGGAACACATTCTTGACAATCTACAAATTGGCATGCAACTTCTCAAGTCCCTTTTTTTTTCAGACAGACTTGAATAGAGCATTTGCCTACACTGCTCTCTGGTGTTAACCCAGAAACTCCTATGAGGCTGAGGCTATGGCTATGAGTTGCTGCCTGCAGTTTGTTCTGAACTGAAGTTGCCTGTAAGGCTGTAACAGATTATAGATGGTGTTGGAATGGTTATCATGATGATCACCTGAGTTGAGCATATTAGGTTGTTGAGGTTAACCTTCAACCGGGGAGGTTCAATGTAATTATCTCCATGTTTAGGAAAAAATCCCCTCCCCTTTGTATCTGCTCCCTTGTATAGAAAACAACCATCTCCATTGTATATCAGATCAATTTTGCCTGCATTTTGTAAATTCAGTTAGTAGGCAGAGATCTCCCAGCACTGATAAAGTGCTCGAGCAAGTACAGATTAGCAGTTGAGTTTATTCTACTGTAATGCAACACTTATAGATGATATTACCATGCCATAATCATTTGAGCCCCCATAATCATTGGATGAGAATGGAAGAACAGAAGAGTAAACTCCCACGTTTATGTTTTTAGTAGCATGCTTGCATGCAGATCCAACAACTTGTATCTGGGCTAGCTGGGAGAAAACTTTATTCATTGACTGAATTATTAAAGCAACTATGGATTAATGCATGGTTGTTTGTCTGTTCATCCTCCAGAGAGAGATCTCCAATTATTGGTTCTCTCTTGTTTGCTCTGATGGAGAGAGACTTTGCAGGGCAGGCAGGCAGTGGTAGTACAGCTAATGACGATTGGCAACCACTCCATCATGTCCCTCTCGCCTTCTTGTTGATCTTCTAAGGCAAATCTAAGATCAGCAAGAAGTGTAGTACACATCTTGGTGCAGAGAGATCAGATGACAAAAACCTGAAGACTGAAGAGAGTAGCTGTATATATCACCGATGAAAACATCCGACTTCTATGCCAACTATGGGTGCATACAGCATCTCAGGGATTTCGAATGAAATTTGTATTAAATTTGAACAAATTTAGATTGAATTTTTTTAAAAAATGAAAATTCAAACGAAACCATTCCGTGTCCCGAGGGTTTTCAAAATTTTCAGAAATTCGAACCCAAATTTCAATCACTGGAAAAAAAAAGAAAAAAATTCCTCCATTAAAAAATATAACAATATAGAATCGGATAGAATGACACACATATCATGTTGCCGTGTGTCTGAATGTATGTGCGTGAAGATGTACTATCTTTTTCCCCTTTGTTTTCCTTCAGATGGAACTAAAGAAGAATAACCAAATGTGAATAGCAAGAGATGATATACATTTTGGTTACATCAGCTTACATGCATAGACTTGTCTGGGGGAGCTTCTCCAGTTTTAGATTCAGATTCTGAGAAGCTGTAATTGTAGAATCCAGAAAATAAACTAGAAATCAGAAACTAAAAAACCCAACTTTTCCTAGATTCTTAAAAACTGGGCTAACAACCAGTTGCTTTTTAAAATCTTAATCTCTCGAAATAGATCTAAGGTAGGTGACAAAGAGGGTGTCGTCTGAATCTGGTCAAAGATGGAAGAGAGGCATGTGTGTGAGAGTGTGACACTGTCTCTGTGCACATGAGTGCGTGATGGGCCCAATGCAACGTGCTACTGGGCCTCACCTCTCACTGCCGCCCGTCCAACCGGCCACCACCAGGCAGCAGCGATACGTCCAAATCTCTCGTGCGAAATGCAAAAGGTAGTCATGCGTATATCTGGCTGGCAGACGGACGTACGTACGTGTGGGCGAGGCATGGCGTACGTGCGTGCGCAGTGAGCACACGACGACAGATGTTCAATCAGGAGGAGAATGATCACAGCTCATGCATTGCGTGATCGATATCGATCGAGAGATCTTGGGGAAATAATAGAAAAGCAAAATCATGTTGTATCGCTTTGAGAATTTGTGCAACTACGTACATTAACTAGCCCTTTTCCTTCTCCTTTCCCTCTCCGTCGCTCACTCCGTGGAACGCCCTATTCAGGGTTTGAAATATCGGTTCGAAATTTCGTCCCCCACCGGCAAGCTCACATCACGCACGAAATTTTCAGTTTTTTTTTTTGTAAATTTTTGTGAATTTGATCATATTTTATTCAAATTCATTCAAAATTTCAAATATTTTCGGCCATTTTTTTTCGAAATTACTGGTCCCCCAGCAGTAAAACAAATTTCGAAATTGAAAACCCTTGCCCCATTTCAACCCTAGCCCACCACTCGTAAGTCGTAACTAATTAGGGACGGATCCAACATAGATGCTGAGGGACTTAATTCTCTCCTATCCCGTTGAATCACCGTTGATAGAAGGGGGGAGGGGGGAGGAGAGGGGAGGACTGAAGGACGAAGAATGAGATGAGTCCACCCCTATAATATTTTTTTTTGATCCGTCCCTTGCCTCTTTGGCTAACCATGCGGCTTTAATTCGCCTCGCTCGTTCCACCGCTCACAGTATTCCACAACTATCCCTCTAAACCCGATAAGCTTGTCTATCTTTCCTCTCTCCTCGTCCCTTTCTCTCACCTTTGACCTTAACCCCTGAATTCTAAATTCTAACCGTTAAATTAATCACCATCGGTGTTCAGAGCTGGAGAAGGAATATTTTACGTATATTAGCACAGATTCAACTTGGGGAGAATTAAAAATGTATCCCTAAAAAGGTTTAAAAAAAAAGCTGTCAAACAAAGATCAGCAAATTCAAATAAAATAATTGTAAGTGCAGTAAAATTAACGTTTTACTACATCCGTATTTTAATGTATAATGCCGTTGACTTTTTCACCAACGTTTGATCATTCATCTTATTCAAAATATTGATGTAATTATAATGTATTTTGTTGTAACTTGATTTCTCGTCAAATGTCACTACTAGAGAAACCATCTTTGATCAGTTGTCCAAAATCCACAATAGTCCCAATTCCTATTTAAACCGGGACTAAAGATCATTTTTAGTCCCGGTTCAAAAAATTGTCCGGACGAGTCAGGGCCCCTAATTATCTTTAGTCTCGGTTGGTATAAACAACCGGGACTAAAAATAGATTTTTAGTCCCGGTTGTTTATATCAACCGGGACTAAACTTTACCCCGAGCCGCGCGCCTATCAGTCCACAGTCGTCGTCATCAATCTTATCCCCCTGCCCTTTCCTCTCCCCCTCTTTACATTAAATTAACAGCCGGTCGTCTCAGAAGTCTCCCCTCTCCTCTCCCCTTCTTCCTCCCCCTTCACCTCTCCTGCCCCTCCCCGCCTCATCTTCTCCAGGCGGCCAAGTCCTAGCGGCAGCGGCTGGCGTGGCCGATCGCGCGGAGGGCGGGCGGGCGGCGGCGGATGGGACGGCGGCTGGAGCCGGCGGGCCGTGCGGATGGGAGGGCGGCGGCGTAGCCGCGCTGGCGGGCAGCCGGTGGCCGAGTCCGGGCGGGCGGCAGCGGATGGGCGGGCGGCGGCGTAGCCGCGCTGGTGGATGGGCGGCGGCCGAGTCCGGGCGGCGGCGGCGGCTGGCGCGTCGGGCCGTGCGGAGGGCGGGCGGGCGGCGGTGGATGGGACGGCGGCTGGAGCCGGTGGGCCGTGCGGATGGGAGGGCGGCGGCGTAGCCGCGCTGGCGGGCAGCCGGTGGCCGAGTCCGGGCGGCGGCGGCTGGCGCGCCGGGCCGCGCGGAGGGAGGACGGGCGGCGGCGAATGGGAGGGCGGCTGGAGCCGGTGGGCCGCGCGGATGGGAGGGCGGCGGCGTGGCGCGCGGCTGCCGGCCGGCGGCAACTCGATTTTTTTTTCTTAAGAATTTGTGATGGATCTGAAAGTTGTGATTCATTGGATATGTGATGTATAATCTGTGATGTGTTGTTTCTTGAGAATTTGTGATGTGAATCTATGTTTGTTATGATACTTTGATTTTGATTTGGGGATACAGGGAACAACTTGATTTGGTTGATTTGGAAGAGATTTGTGCAGTTCCAACTCGATTTGGGAAAAAATAATAAAAAAAACAGTGGCCGGTACTAGCTCTGGCATCGCTATCTTTAATCCCGGTTGGTGATACCAACCGGGAGTAAAGATAGATTTTTAGTCCCGGTTCGTGTTACCAACCGGGACTAAAGATCGATCTTTAGTCCCGGTTATTTCACCCGGGACTAAAGATCGCTATCTTTAGTCCTGGATTCGTAGTCCCGGTTGGACAACCGGGACTAAAGGGGGGTTACGAACCGGGACTATAAACGATTTCTCCACCAGTGTGTGTTTTAAGCATGACACAATTTTTTTATATTTAAAAAAAATTAAATAGGACGAATGTCTATTAAAATTACGGAGGGAGGGAGTAGCATACAGCGAAAAAAAAAACGTTTTGGACGAGCAACGCGAGAGCATGCAGGCAGCCAGCAGCTACCTACCTAAGCTATACTAGCCTACCACTAGCGGTATAGCGTGTACGAGTATGCAGTGTGTGGCAGTGGGCGCGCGCGCGGGGGCCAGCTAGCTGGGGCGCGGCAACGTGGTATGTCGCCGGTGACGAGGAAGACGACGACGCACGCTTAGCTTGCTTCCCCCCTTCTCTCCCGTCCCCGACCGTGTGGGCCGCCGCCCGCCGCCCCGCCGCGATCGATCGCCAGCTAGCTCGCCACGCCGGTGGCAGACGCGCGGGATGGGGACCGGACGTCGTACGTACGTACGCGCGTGCGTGCTTGCACCGCCGCTCGCCTATCATATGCATGCCTTTGACCGATCTGTCCGACTCCCGACGCCGTCGACGGCGACGGCGGCGACGACCGGTCTCTTATTCCCCACTCCATTTTACCATCCTACCCCTTTGCTACTATCACATCTTCTCACGGCCTCCCGTGTTTACATCCTTGCGTGTAAAGTTTTTACATGTCACATCAGATATACGGACACATATTTAAAGTATTAAATATAGATTAAAAATAAAATAAATTACAAATTCCATCTGTAAACTGTGAGACGAATTTATTAAGCCTAATTAATCTGTCATTAGCAAATATTTACTGTAGCATCACATTATCAAATCATAGAGTAACTAGGTTTAAAAGATTCGTCTCGCAATTTACATGTAATCTGTGTAATTATTTATTTATTACGTTTATATTTAATACACATATAATCTGTGTAATTATTTATTTATTACGTTTATATTTAATACTTATATATGTGTCTAAACATTTGATGTGATGGAGTGAAAAATTTTGCCAGATCTAAACAGCCCTCAGTGTCGTCTCATACCCCCAGGGGGGTAGAATCGTCATCTCGCTACCTCCACCTGTGCCACATCACCTCGGCCTATTTAAACCACCGGATCGCGACCTCATCGTTTCGCAAGCCCACACACACACCAAACACATCCTTCGATCGTCTTCGTTCGTTTTCATCTCTCCTCCATGGAGCTCTCATCGTCCGCCTCTTCAGTCTGCTCGGCGTACCGCCACCTGTCCTCCTCGTCGGCGATGGGGCCAACGCCACGGCGGCGGCGGCGAGGGAAGGTCACCGGCGGCGGCGCCGGAGTGGGGCTCGCCGGGCGGTGCAACGCGGTGCTGAAGGAGCACAAGACGAGGCTGTACATCCTCGGGAGGTGCGTGTCCATGCTCCTCTGCTGGCACCACCATGACTCCGACTGAAGAAAGCTCGATCTCTTCTGCTGTTCTTGGCCATGCATGTTCCATCATCAGTGAGGCGAATGTGCAGTGTGATGTGTGTGTATTAGCTTCTTACTTGGTTAATTAATTAGCTGATGCAACTATGAACAGAACTAGTTGCTCAAGTGTACATGAACTGAAACTATATATATACTTCCTCTGAAGAATTTTTTACATCAGCAGCAATTATTTGTATGTGCGTACGTCCCATTTAATTAATTGATCTGTTTTTTTTTCTGTTACTGCTGATGTGCATATAGGAGGAGTACACCACGGGACAAGTTTGCATGAGTTGTCATTTCAATGTGCTGTGAAGTGTGAATCTGTGATGCCCAGCCAACGGTGCAGAGGCTCACCTTGTGGGGTAGTACTGACCAACTGTTCAGTTATGCGTTGTGTCGAGGGAAAAAAAAATCCCAGGTCGCTTTCGGAGCAAGCCCACGGTGGCTGAGGCACTGCACGACAGGAGATTGATTTGCGATATCTCCTCAGTGTTGGGAGTGCAAGAGATCCTCGAGTACTTCAAACTTTGGGACCTCCTTTGTTCTGTGTAGCTGACTGAGGAGCCGGACAAGCTTTCTTGGCGTTGGGAGAGCTCGGGGCAGTACTCCTCCCGCTCGGCATATCGTGTTCTCTTCATTGGAAGAACTTGCTTCCAACACACTCCCCCCCCCCTCTCAATGTCGTTACTTTCTTTGGCTGGTAGCTCTCAACCGATGCTGGACGGTAGACCGCCTTCAAAGTCGTAGTCTGTCGCATCCGGACCGCTGCCCCCTCTGTGATCAATGTGACGAAACGATTGATCATCTCTTGGTCGCTTACCCGAAGTCCAAGCAGCTTTGGTGGATTGCTCTTAGCGCTATTGGCCATTCCAAATGTCTACCATTCAACGAGCAGTCCTTCCATGCTTGGTTGTGTGACAGTCGCAAAAGGATGATCAAGGATCACCGCCAGGGGTTTGACACTATAGCGATACTGGTAGCATGGACAATCTGGAAGGGAAGAAACAATTGGATCTTCAACCAAGAAAGCATGACTTTGGCAGAGATTGCTAGGGCTATGACGGGTGAAGCAGACCTTTGGTGGATGGCTAGGGCAGCCATACCGGACATGGTAGTTCCTTCAATTGTAGATGTGTCACCAAATTAATTCTTTGGGAGATTAGGCCTTTTGTTTTTCTTCCCCCTCCTGTCCCCTTCACTTCTAATTTTTTCGGCCCGCATTGTACATATATTTATTCCTTTTTAATAAAAAATGTGTGTCTCGCGTATTAAAAAAAATAAATCCATTTGGTTTTGGGGATCGCTGATCTGCTACTGTTGTTACTAATTAAGGAACTGCAGATTGATGTGATGTCAAATGCCTGTTATCTTTGCATCATTATAGGAGAGCAATAGCTAACAACATAAAAGAGGAAATTATTCTGAAAGAAATATATTTCAGGTTCTGCAGTGCAATGTGTTCTTGGCCGGATGCATCTTTGATGTCTGACAATATTTAGTTATATCATCGAAAAGAAAAACAATGTGTACTTCATTTTCATTTTGTTCAGAAGAACACAGATTTCTTCATATGTAAAAAAAGGATGAACCAGAGAAAGCATCAGTCAAATCATCCATGAGAAAGGTTTCCCTCCATGACCACATAATTTTCGAGAATTAGGCATTTGTTTTGTGGTTAAGATATGCCGTTCTATTTTCTGGTACCTGATTATTTGATAGGAGTATCCTCTGAACTTTCAGATGCAGAAGGATTGTTGGCTGCAGTTATGAACTTCTTCATATTTCAGATAGTGTAATTGACTACTAGTACTATACTAGCATTATCTGGCACCAGAATCAAGTGAATTAATTAGTTTCTGCAGCCCATATAACTAGGGCTGCTGCTAGCTTCAACTTGATGTTTTTCTATGTGGTCAGAAAGAAACAAATCCCAGTGGCGATGTTTTGTTCCATGTGTTCCTTATTTACGTTGGTTCTTGGAATCTTGATCCGCTTCTTGTGGCGGTCAAATGCTAAACCAGTACAGTAGGCAGCAGCTGATCCTGAAGAAATGCAGGATCAACCAACCCAGAGACCGGACACTATCTAACAAAAGGATGAGCCATCCAGACTCCAGAAGCTGCTCCTGCAGAACCGTTAATGCTGGGAAACACATGAAAGATAACATCTTTTATATGCTTGATCATGATCAATTCTTTTTGTAATCAGGGGAGCTAGTAGATCAATCGAATTCAAACTGGCTTTTCTAATCATGAATGTTATTCGGTCTTGTTTTAAATGGCCAATAGTTTTGTTTCAGTATCTGCAGGCAGCTAGGCAGCAGGTAGAAATTTGGTTCCTTTCTGGAATTTGGAGCAAAACTGATCAGACCATTTTAGTGTACTTGACAATATATGAGTTTCTAAACAGCCTGTTCTCAATACGGTTGTATTACCTGGATATAATCGATCGAGTTCAACAGAGCTTCTATTATCTAAAAAATTTAGATAGCATAGCACCTGTTAAGTAGTAAAGAATACAGCCAGCCAGCTGAAGTGTTCAATTCTGCAACTCTGAAGACCGAAGAGCATGCAAATTATAGTTCCTGAAAACAGTTTAGCTGACAGATTTATCATTTGTAGAGGACTCATCTACTGAGGCATGTGAGTCAGTGTGCCAGCCTGCTGATGCTGCTCATCAGCTTAAGAATTTTACACCAAATATATATGCATAGTATCTCTTCATGAAGTGTTTGATATTAAGCCCACTTGGGAAACAATATCAACGAGGGAGACCAGTGGAACTGGACTGACAGTTCATCAGAAGAAGAAAAAATGGGTTTGAGTCAGATTGGATTCCGTGCCCACTAAACCTGGAGGTCAAATTCAGGAGGCAATCACGACCCAATAACATGCTTGCTGCTCGTGTTTTTTCCCTCAACACATGCATGCATCTGCATGCCATTGCCAGCTGATCTGAAGCAGTAGCTGATGTTTCAGTATAACAAGCAACTGAAGTCTGAAGATCCAGGAGACTCTGAATCTGTCTGAAAGTGACTGACAAACTGCTGCACGGAATGGAGCAATTCAGACAATGTTGTGCGTGCGAATTTGAAATTTCTTACCAAATGCAACAAAAATCCAACTTTCAGATGAAATGCAATCCAACTTTTAGATGAATGGATGAACCAAAACTCCCTCGACTGGCGAGAGTCTGAAGATCTAGGTAACTCTCGGAAAGTTCTGAATCTCCCTGTGACAACAGAGTGACTGACAAAGAGGAAATTTTCTGCCGTTTTGTCTCTTACGGACAGAAGGGAACACAACTCGTATATTGTTATCAAATGCAACCCAAATTCAATTGAATGGATGAACCAAAAACACCCCCGATTTTCAGGAGTTGAGCTGCTTATTTTCAGGCTTACATCACCCACACCCACACCACACTCCACCCACGAGCTTCCGTATTAATAACTAATCCAATCCAATTCAGTTACCAACCCCCACTAATCACACAACGACCACCCATGTAATCATCAGTAGTAATCACCCCCACCTAATCACGCGACGCTAATCCACCCATCTTCTCCGTCTCCGACTCTCCGGCGAGGTCAGGCTCGCCGCCGGCCAGCGTCAGTTCAGGTCGAGAAGGCCCTCGTGGAAGGCGGCGACGCGGTCGGGGGTGACGCACTGGGTGATGAGCCGGGCCCCGGGCTTGTGGGCCCAGGGCCTGACGAGGATGCACGTGGCGATGTAGTCCAGGTTCGTCAGTGGCACGACGTGGGCCGGTGGGCCCCACCCGTAGTCCACCTCGGCGAAGCCCAGCCGGGTCCAGTCCGACACCAGCAGCGTCCGGTAGTCGGAGGTGATCTGGTACGGGTCGCCGCCGGCCATGTCGCCGGCGGCCCACCGGGAGAACTCTGACGGCATGCGGCGCTTCCCGTCCTTGATGATCTTCACCACCTCCGTCACCGATGAGCCCGCCACCTTCGCGGCGGGGGCGGAGACGCGCATGATGTAGTAGCAGTTGCCGTAGAACCCGGCGCCGCCGCGCGGGAGGGAGGCGTGGAGGAGGGGCCGCGCGTTCATGGCGAAGCAGAGGTTGACGGTGGTGTCGGGCTCGAACCCCGCCGCGCGCGTCCGGCTCCGCCACGCCTTGGCGATCAGCACCTCGAACGCCGAGCACCAGGCGCCCCCGGCGGCGTGCGCCTCCGCGTTGTACTGGTTCTTGAAGTGGTTGATGTAGTCGGCGGAGATGTCGACGGCGAGGTACTCGAGACGCTTGGCGCCGGCGGGGTCGGGGAGGCTGCCGATGACGGCGGCGGCGGGGTCCGGGATCGCGTCGCGGCCCCACACGGGCTCGACGGAGACGCCGCCCGCGCCGCGGGCGAGCTCGCCGACGGCGGCCATGAACTGCGCCGCGCCGGGGCCGTCCGCCACCGCGTGGCTGAACCGGAACCCGACGACGAAGCCGCCGCACGCGAACGCGGTGACCTGGACGAGCAGCACGAGCTCGCGCTCCTCCTCCCCCGCCGGCGTCGGCGGGAGCAGCTCGTCCTTGGGCACCATCATCGGGTACTCGAGGTAGTCCACGTCCTCGAGGCTGCAGCTCGCCTCCGCCTCCGTGAACCACACGCCGGCGTTGCCGCAGTCCACGCACACCTCGCCGGACTCGGAGAAGGCGAGGCGGCCCGCGAGAGGGTAGTAATGCACCAAGGCCCTCGCCAAGGCCCGCTCGATTGTGCGGGCCGGCCCAACCGCCACGTCATCGCCGCCGATCGCCCTATCGAGAGCCGGCTTGAACACGTGGAGCGACTCGATCAGCGCCATCTGGGTAGGGTACCGGTCGAGCCACGACAGGCGGAGGGGATCGACCGGCGTCGGCTCGGCCGGCACCACCCGCCGCTGCCCGAGCCGCTCGACGGACTTGGCGGCCGCCATTGTTAACAAAATGGTGTAGCTGAGAGGAAGAACCGACGAAGACGAGGAGAGCGGTTGTTGTTGCTCCTCGCAAGCTCGTTGCTTTGCTTTGGTTTGAAATGGTTTGGTTTGAGTTGACTTGTTGGGAGGGCAAGGAGGGTGAGTGGTATTTATAGGTGTTTTGGATTTGGGAAATGGTGGATCAAATGGACAACGTGGTGACGAGGATGGGAGTCGGACGGGGGTAGGAAGGAGTCGGGGTGGGGCCCACCTGCCATTGTCAGAGATTTCCTGCTCGTGTGAGTTCCAGCGTCGTGGTCAAAGGTAGGGGAAGATGTGCTTTCCAAGCAAGTCTGAACCCTTCCTCCCTTCTCCGTAGACTCTGGACTCTATCTCCAAATTAGCAGTTTTTTTAAAAGGTCAAAATAATTATTATCACAAGCAATCGTACTATAAAGTTGATTTTATGTTTGTTTTGTGCTCATAATTGTCTGGATAAAGGGTTTTTTTTTTGTGAAAGGGAGCAACGATTTCAAATTAAATCAGTGAGCATGACAAAAGATTTCACATTTCACAGTCTAATAAATCTGCAACAAAAATGTACTCTAAAATACTCTCTGTTTGCAACCGTTGATATGTGGAAAAAAAAATCTGATCGCCCAGTGGTAAAACAGGGGTAAATATAGATTTATTTCACAATCATATTTCACTTTTTCAATCCGATGAAACCTCTCAATCAGGCATCAGCTCGTGATTCAGACTCTGAACAGAGACGCGTTCCAAAGGTGATGAAGTACGTCATGTTCCTTCACAGTGAGAGCACGAAAGCTACCAGGTCCATGGAACTGATTAGCGAGTGCTAAACCGATGAACACAGTCAGATCGGCTGATTAGACAACTCGCCAATTAGCGGCAGGTGGTGAATTAGTTACTCCTAATCAGGATCGAGAGAGACAACTTGGCTTACAACAAATTTAAAACCAAAAAGGAATAGCAGTGGTCTAGTTTGGTGCAGATATGCTGCAGTGCATGCTTATAGTAAGCTCGCAGCTCTGATCTAGCTTGACTGACCGACAGCGGAATTAAATTTGCATAGCTTAACTAATATTAGTTCTGATTAACCTCCTGTCTGGATTGGGCGTATCTTCGAGAATATATTTTTTTAACATTTGAATTACTCCAGATTCTTTATTTGTACCAATTTCACATGTCTTTATATATTTCTTCTTAACGAGATTTATATATACCACACGCGTAAAGTCCACCAACTCCACCAAATTAGATATTACCGATATAATTCCTCTGGTCCAATAGGTCTGTGAGTATGTCCTACATATACTTTGACTTATTTTTTATTTTTTGAAACCGAGCCAGTTTGGGCTGGTGGACTGATTTTGTAGCAGCAAAATTTATCGACGTGTAGGTGTAACTTTGATCATGATTTATCAATTATGATCATAGCTTTCAGTATGCTAATGTTTTAATGCCGCATGTCTGACTCCACAATTATAACACATCAAATAAATTAGCATGGAAATTAAGCATATGCATAGGGGGATAGATACCTTGATGTGAATAAACAGTGGGAAAGAGCAAAGGAAACTGCAAAAGGGATTGTTTGAACAGGAAGTTCGGTAGATGGAGGCCATCATATATCAGAAGCCTTTTTGGATCAAGAAAACCTTTTACTTTGTCTTTCATGGAGCATGTATACAGCTTTTCCCTGAAAGTGGTTGGATGAACAGATAAACTCACACGTTTTCAGATATATGCATGCATGCAATTCAATTTCTTTTTAAGCATCCAATAATGCAATAATGGTCAGCTCTGAACAAGCTAGCTGCAGAAAGAATTCAGACAACGTGTGGGCCAGAAAAAAACTAAACCAAAGAAGACAAAAGATTTTGAGCTCTCACTCCTTTTTGTCATATTCAGGCATGTTTTCAGTAGTCCCATGACCATTGTCGTCGTCGGCTGCATGGTCAATTGTGAATATTTGACGACCCAGCATGTTAAAGATTGATCTTTTCAGTAAGTAATATTTCGAGTTGAACTAAACATGCACACAGTTTGCACTGATTAATTAGTGATTAGCTGGTTATAATTGAACTATGACATATAATCCCTCCTTTATTGGAGTAGCAAATTGGACTGTTGGTGTGTAATCTCTTCATGTTCTGAATAATGTATTGGTAGACCAAACAACCTCCGAATGATCAGTGGCGTTGGCGGCTGCTATTACAAGCTAAGGGTCAAGATACGAATCATTTTAATTTTTTGTTCATATTTAACACGTGAGAGCCAGACACATTGAGGAAATGGTTGGTGAGATAGTAAGATGGCAAAAGCAGCTAGTTGCATATATATGCAGCCATCCACCTGTTCTCTCCCTGAAATGATGGCGCATCGATCCGAATGAACGAAACAAACCGTAATCTAATCATTGATAGATTGTGTTTTGCAAAAATATGATAGTCTAAATATTTAATCATCAATCAATTTGTAGTTCTTAAATACAGCCAGGTTTAGGTGTATTACGTTTAGCTTACGCTTACAGATGTTTGTATATAAAATTGTCACCTCTCCTTTTCTTTTCATCATAAAGTACGTGCACCTGTATTAGTGCTTGCTATCTGGTCAGCTGATTAAACAAATGGTCTGCGTGATCCTTCATTATATTTCGCACTTTCAGAATACTTTTTCGTTGTTAATTAACACTGCAAAACCTGCAACTCGAGAGAAATGTGATTTAGACGAAATATCGTGCAAGAAAGATCTATCTACCAATCTCCCACTGCAAAAAAGTAATTAGCTAGCTAGCTAATATTAGTCATCTGGGTATATTAAAAATGAGGGCGAAGTGCTCACTCCACAAAATTTTGGACGGCGTGGACGCACGCGCGTGTATCCACGTCGCCCCCCGCGCGCGCTGGAATTCCGATGATTTTCGTGTGCTTTGGTTGCTCGCCCGCAGCGCTGTCCGATCGAGCATCCAGCAACCAAAGAGCGCTTGAACTGGTAATTTTTTAAAAAAGTCCTCTCTTTCCTTGATAATATTTCTTAAGTCCCTCAATGTAATTCCTGTCTTATGTATTCTTACGTAAAGGCCCTCTACCTCCTAAAGTATAGGACAACGCTCTAAAAAAGTGAAAGTAAGGGATTTTTCTGAAAAAAAACAACAACCAATCCCCCCATTCCCCCGAAACCCTAGCCAACACTGTTCCCCCAATCTTCTCTTCCTCTCTCGCTCTCTCCCCTGCCCTTGCGACGGCGCCGCCTTGTGTTCTCCTCGCCGCCGACGGCCTCCCCATCGCACTCTCCCCGTCCTCCCCCATCTCCTGGCGCTCCCCAATCCCCGTCAACCCTAGCACGTAGAGGCCGCCGCCGGTCTGCCCTCTCGCCCTCGCCTCCTCACGCTTTCATTGTTCTCTCAGCGATGCGGACAACCTCCCCACAAACTCCTCTGCGCGTCCTCCTTCGCCCAGGCGCTGCTGTGGTCGTTGGTGAACCGTCGACGCCATGGTGAACCGCCTCCACGAACGCCGTGGCGGCGTCCCTGTGGAGGGACCAGACCACGCAGGCCTCGGGGCGAGGTTCGGCCGTGACGCCTGTCGTCGTTTCATCGCCCTCCCCCAGCGGTGCCGCGTGCTGCGCGTGTGATGGCCTGACGATGGCTCAAAGCAGAACATAGCGTCAGATTTGGTCAAGCCAGGTTTTCCCCGTGGCCTTTTTACATAAACCAAATCCATATTGCAAGTGGGGAGCTGGCGAGGTGCTTGAACAATGGGGAGACACTGTAAGGTGCTCGGTGCTGTCCGCAAGCCATTGCCGGTCGATAGGCCAACAAGGTGTATTGCAGGGGTAGAGCAAGCCTGAAAATGGCTTTCAGATTTGCTGCAGTGGCAGAGCAAGCCTGAAAATTGCCTCCAGATTTTCCCTTTACATGGTGATAAAACTAGCTATAATGGTTGTATTTTTTTGGTCGAATTGCAAACATTTCAGTGTTGGTATCGTTGCATGAATTTTGTTTACGAATGTTCTATGGTTCACATGTGTAGCTGCCCATTGCCATTCTTCCTTCTCTGACATTATCAAATTATTGTCATCCAAATTTAGATAGAGGGCTTTCAAAAGAAAATGTTGTCTTATTTGGTAGGCACAATCCTACAGAACTGAATGCTTATTTATTTGATATGTAGTACTTCCTGGATCATTTCTATTTCAATAGAGACTAGACCCTTTTCTCTAATTATTTGTTTCTTTTCATGTGTGAACATTCTTTTCTTCGTTTGCCAAACCAGGTTGTTTGCCTGATAATTTAACAATGGTAAGTAAAAAAAGACGATGATTAGTTTGGTGCATTGCTACTCTCAGGTTACATCATGTATTATGCAGAAATTACTGTATGTGCTAGCATTGGAGGGCATCATGTCTTATATAAGATATTTGGATTGTGTTATTTTGATATAGGCATTGTTACCATATACAGGACTGTTAGGTTTTGTCTACATTTTTGTTGTTTATACATTGCAGATTTCCAATACTTTTTGTCAGCTACTCAACTCAATAGTGCAATTATATGTGACAGTTCAATTCTTGGTTCGGATAATTTATAAATACTATAAAGTATGTATTTTTTCCTGGAAGATTTATATATCCTGATTGACCAATAGAACTTTTTTTTTTTGCAAAACCCATAAATGATTTAGTTCACTAGCTAGATATGGTTTCAGCAACTGTTTGTAAGTGATGAAAGGGTTTCACACTTGCCAGATATTTTGAAGAATATCTTAGCTGATCAATTTACCCTTTCTGCTACCTAATGCAGAAATAATTAGTTTAGTAGAGATGTTTTAGGGAAGCCAATTCGGTTAATGCCTTTGTGGTGATCAATTGACCCTTTGTGCTCGTTATAGATATGATCAGGTGCCCTCTGTAATGCCATTAGTGTGCCGCACAATGTGCCAAAAATATGTTTGCCTTTTGTCTGTTTACATGTTCTTGATAAGAACTTTTTCTCACTGACAACCTTGAAGCACCACAAGAAACACATTGGTTCCTATCAAGTTTAGTCTGCTCTAGATGTTTTCACGTTCTACTCATATAAGTTCCAGCTTTACAATGTCTAAAACAAACGGTAAAGCGCCGAGCCATCCTCATTAGCTAATTAAAAAGCAGATTACTAGATTTGAATGTAAATTACAGTTATGTTTCTATGTACAAGAAGGTTAAATAATGCTAATATCTATATTCTTTTCTAGTTTGCCTTCTACTCTAGATGGTAGTTTGAAATTATAAGTAGAATATGTTTTTAGAGAGAAATAAGTGCAATCTAATTGTAAATGTGAATATTGAATCTGATAATTATTGTTTTATTATCTGTATAAAAATGATTGGTAGCTACCACAGAAGGTGCTCAGGTTTGTGAAGACTCTAAGTGCATGCTTGGCTATCTATCAGCCTTGTACTTCACTGCTTGTGCTTTCTTGTGCTTTCTCAGTCCTAAGCAGTTGCATTGCAATCTCATTTTATAACAATCTTTGTATATGTGAGAATTGCCATTTAGCTTAAGTATATTAAGGGTGTCACTGCTAATTAGTTGCCATGACAAGAACAAACAAACTGACAATAGAGCTTTGCTGCACAAATTAGTTAGCTGGGATGTTCTTATGTACCTGTAAGTTTCATGTTGTACGGTAGGAAATCTTACTCCTGTTGTACTCAACATTGTCCCTTATATTGGCTATTCCTTGCAATTCCTTTTTTCATCTATTATTATGCTCCTATTATTTGCTTTCCTCAAAGTAATCTACCATGTTAGTGTATATTTGTCAATTAACTGCATAGCCCTAAACGAACGGAGGGGCGCAGCGAAGCGCGCCAAAAGTCATAGTTCACTTTATTACATCCACACACCCACTAACTAATCTCAAGCTAGCTACTAATCACTTTACCATTTAACACATGCATGGATGCATATGCAAAGAGGAGATGCTAATGGAGTCAGCACAAACTTAGGAGTTAGGACATTGTTTGACATTTCGTCTCATGCAGTGGAGAGAGAATATTAATCTTTCAGGCTCAAATTCAGTGTATGCGTATTGGTGCATGCATATATCCTGTGAAAATTGTCATGTGATGTGAGGCACTGAGGCTGCTTATTGTTATTCATTCATGCATGTGTTCATTGCTCTGAATCCACAATTAGTAGAGCTGTAGAGACTGTAGCTGATGGCTCCTGACGATCGTGAGATCACTTTATGCTTTTGCCTACCAATGACTTATATATGTCATGCATGCATGCACATATTGTTGTGTTTATATTTTGATGGATTGCTGCCTAACCCAACTAACTACTTGTTGTGTACAATGAAAAGCAGCCGCTATTTATATAAAAGGCTAAACAAGATTGCCCCTAACACAGGGGCTTGCAATGTCTAAGACTGAACTTAAATGACTGTGTGAATGCATGTATAAATGTACAGCGTAATTTTGGTGTTGTTCAGTCAAAAGTTTCAGCGTTTAGCATGCACAGTAATTAAATGATGATTATTGTTATGGGTTTCAAGAATTGGAGCGTTAAAAGTTTTGAGTGTTTGACATTGAGGCCCTTTTGTTTAGCCTTACGCTTTTAAGCTAACGTTTTGGATTATACTCCAAGCTGGTGGCTTTAAAACCTTAAATTTAATGATGGAGTTATACTTCCACTTCACATAAGGAAAAAAAATATTCCAACCTAGCTTTGATTTGACAGTGTAAGAGTAAGTTATAACTTAAAAAAGCCAAACGAAAAAATATTGGGTTTTTCTCATAAGTTGGCTTATAAGCCTGATGAAATGTTTGGAAAAAAGGTCTATTCTGCTTTAGTCAAGTTATTTCACCGAAGCACCTAATCCTCTAAACCATTTTTCGTCACCCTAAAACGGTTCATGTATTTATCCTTTACTCCTTTTATAATACTCCCTGTTTTGCAATGATTTTTGTAGGATGATGATGTATGCATGTATATAACTTAATGTCTCAGCATTTTTTTAGTTTTTTTTTGTTACTGTTTGCCTAGGTTGGAAGTACCTAAGAATTGATTCAAACATCATGATTTTAAAGTTCAAGAAAACGACTGATGAAGTTTGATGATGGTGTCATCTACGGCTCTACAAAATTGTAGTTTAAAATATAGCTTACATAGAGAGGAAAAAGAGATGTTGTTAGGATTGAATTTTTCACATTTTGATTCTTTTAGAAAACTCATTATACAAATAGATAAAAAAACTTATTATATAAATGGACCTATTATAAATAGTCAAGAACCTATTTGTAAATATTTGTTTATTATAAATAGGTCCCTTTTTTTTAAATAGGTTCTCCGCGCTAATGGCATTGGCACTGTTCCCCTTCAGATAAGTGACTTGGCTTCCACCAAGCGGTAGGGGGATGATGCCAACGTCATTGGTGCTGACATGGCGGACCATGGCAACAATGACTGCGTTGCGCAAAGAGTTCATTCTTATAATAAGGATTTTTAAGGGTTTATTTATGGAATAAGTTTTTCAAAAGAATCAAATGGTTAAAAATCTAGGTTATTAGGAAGTAGGGTAAATCATTTTCAATAGTTTAGGAGTAAAATGAGCCAAACGTATTTTAATGGGGTTAAATGATCTAATCAAATAGTTTGAGGGAGTAAAATGATATTTTCTTTGGCAAATGGCAGTGCAAAAGAATTGGGTGCTGAATTTTGATGGGCTGCAATTCTGTGTCACCCAAGATCGGACTCTAAGAATAAGTCTATTTTGCGTCTCTCAACTATTGCCATAGGTCGAATCGTATCCCTCAATCGTAAAATCGGGTATATAGGCTTCTTCAACTATAAAAACCAAACCAATAACCTCCTCGAACGGTTTGAACGGCAGTTTCGTCCTGAGTGTCGCATTGATTGGATATTTATCCCACATGACGTCTACATGACATCATAGTCAAGGAAAAAAGCAAGACCCACATATAAGTCATCATCTACTTTCTTCATCTCTCTTCTCTTTTTCTCCTCCCCTTTGGTCCTATCCTCTATCATGGTCCGTTCAGTGTACTGTTTTGGGTCCTTCTTGATCTCAAATGGGCTGTCGGCCTGGTCTGCCTGGAAGGCCACAACCCACAACATCATCAGTCATTGCGTCACCTGCGGCCCAGTGGACACAAGCACAGGAAAACAATCGAATACTTCTATTTCTATTGTGCCACCTATTTTTTTTTTCAATTGGGAACGTTATGAAAATTGTTTTTTATTGGTAAATTTCACTTTGGTCATTTTTTTTATCATCGAAGTTTTACTTTAAATTATCCATACACACACCCTATTTATATGAGCGCATTAAAAAGATTATGTTGATATATCTTGAGACTAATAAAGACACCAATAAACACATCGTTGCCAACAACAAATTGAATTCCACAAACTTACAACAAAGGAAGTGGGTGCGCGAAAACGAGGTGATGCTTTGCACAAATGAAAATGGGAGAGGCAAGCTTTTCTAGACAGTTTCAAAGTCCCCCGGATGTGTAATACCCTACTCTTGGGGAACATTGGTGGATGGTGATGATGATGATGGTCACAACTGTGAGGGTGATGAAAATTTCTAAGTTTGAGAGGATGAATCCTTCTTCCATACGATGTGGCTAATCTTGAAGATGTAGATCACTAAGCGTGTGTTTGGTTCTGGGACTAGGTGGGATGGGATGAAACCATCCCTGATTTTGGGATTGGGATGATTCCATTCGCGCGTTTGGTTTGTAGAATAGGACAATCCTAGTTTTTTGTTTGGTTGAGGGACGAGGGAGGGATGGGATGAACGCCGTTTGCAACCACCGACAACGCCGTTTGCAACAACCATGGCCAACGCCGCCTCTGCCCTCACCTCCGGACGTGGTCGCCACCGGCCTCCTTGATGGCGTTGATGAGCCTAGTCTGGTCGGGGACCTGGGTCGCAGACAGGCGGGCGGAGGAGCGCGAGGACGATGGTGTCGGCCTTTGCACAGAGCAGCCGCCTTGGCGACGATGACGGCGGCGAGGTCTGCGCGGGAGAGGGAGAGGGAGAGGCCGGTGGAGAGGAGGGCGAGCACGGCCACCATCGCGGTCGGGCAGGCGGAGAAGCGCGACGACGCACGGTTGACCTGCCGCCGAGTTCCCCGCCTCCGGATCCGTCACCGCAACCTTCCCCATCGTCGGATCCGCCACCGCCGCCCTCCCCACCACTGGTTTTGATGCCGCCGAGCCCCCCGCCGCCGCCACCGTCAAGCCTGTCGCCACCGCCGTCCCCTAAGCCTGCCGCCGCCTCCCCAACACAGGATCCGGCGCTGCTTGTCACGCCCAGAAATTCACGAACCCGAATTTCTAAGCTGAATGTGTATTAAACCCCTGTCCAGGACCAGCCAGGGTACACAAACAACAATTGTTGACATACAGATCCACGTCTTACGAAAATATAAAAGATTACAAATGCAGCGGAAAAGATAAAACGAGCTAGACTGAGAAGCTTGACTTCAGCAGCGGGCGACTCCACTCCACAGGCAAACCTTGACGGCAGCGACGAAACCAACCTCTCTGAGACAGCTCCAACTGAGAAGAACTTCAACTCTGGTGTGGGGAGAAGAGAGCAAGACTGAGTACTACCCACTGTATTCAGCAAGTCATACCGGAAGAGGAGGTATGATGCAGGATATAACCAAAGGAAGCTAGGGGTTCTTTTGCATAAAGTAGGCATTTCAAAGCAGTAGTTGAAAGCAGTAAAACAGCTGTAGTAATTAATCAATATTAACCAATCACTGCCCAACGCTACACCACGTTGCAACAGGCCCAACCATCCACCTGAACTACACCAGTTCATTAAGCTAAACTAGGGGTGAGACTAATCACGGTGAATCTGGTTGACCGCCCATAACCGCGGGCACGGCTATTCGAATAGTTTTACTCTGATCAGAGGTGTACAACTGTACCCACAAGACACAGCCCCACGACACGTTACCTGCGCCGACATGCCACCAGGACATACCGGAAAGAGGCCGTGACAGGACCCTTCGCATAACCCCCTCTAGCCAAGCACACCACACCTCAGGTTTCACCCCCACTCCTCGCAAGGTAGCGGGCAGTCCCCTCTCGTGCCTAGGTGAATCCGGAAGCGACAGAGGCTGTCGCAGGGCCCGCCCCGCTCCATCACGCCCACCCTTGCCTGGATGCGTCAGCTAGAGGAAAGCTACACTACAAGCCCAGCCGTTGCCCACGCTGGCTTGTGGTAAGCACGATAAATTCTTCCATGGTTTCCCGCGAACCGGTCCTTAATTGCCATGGGTGCGATTAGCAAAACCATGCACCCACAGCCCACCATGTGATTCATTTTAATTAATCAACACCAAAACGGTGGTACTAACCCAACATTACCAATAGGACCTACAGTCTAAACATTAATAGGATTTCCCTCATTGTGTGCTAGTTGAACTAAGCATGGCTAAGCAATCCCTAGTCCAACCTCTAGTCAGGTTATATCCCAGGCTAACAAAGGAACACGGTATAGAATAGTACGGCTATGACAGTAGGTAACCATCCCATCGTGATATTATAAAACAATGCAATATTTAGGAGAAAACGAGAGAGCATTTGCAATATAGGTTCAATATGGTCGAGTGACAAGCATGACTTGCCTTGCTCTCGGACTGATGAGACCTCAGCAACGTCTTCGAGAAACCGCGGATCGACGAAACGGCCGAAACCTACGCGACAAACAAAGCACACAAGCAAAACATACTATAAGACTACTGAAACAGGAAACAAAACCATTTATAATGGATTCTTTGCATTTTTCTTGATTTACTGAGACTTGAATGGACTTAAACGGAGCTCGGATGAATTACTTATGAATTTTAGAAGATAAACTGTGTTTTTACTAATAAAGAAAAAGCCTTAATCATTTTATTGCGCAATAAAGCCCAGGGCTGACGTCAGCGAAAGGGGGGCGCCGGCACGTGGGCCCCACGGGTCAGCGGCTCTAAAGGGAGGGAGGTGGCGCCTGGCAGGTGGGCCCCACCAGGCGGTGGCTCAAAGGGGAGGCGAGGGAGGCGCCGGCCGGGCTCGGCTCGGCCTCAAGGCCGACCGGCCGACCAAGGCGAGGCGGCGGCGAGGCACGGCCACCGACGGCGGTGACCGGCGTTGCGGGAAGCGGCGGCGACGGCCGAAAGGCGGCGGCGCATGGCCGGAGCAGCGGCGTGGCCGGCGCTCGTGGGAAGGTGAGGAAAGGAGGGGGAGGGAGGACTCATCGGCAACACGGCGGCCGGAGCGGAAGACGAAGGCGGCGGCGACGACCCGAGGAGAGGAGGGGCGGACGAGCGGCGGCGACACCTAGGGGAGGGGAGGAGAGGAGTTAGGGATGGAGAGGGCGACCGCGACGACCAAAGTGGCTGGCCGGAGACGGAGGGGAATGGATAGCTCACCGGCTCACGAGGGAGATGGGGTTCCGGTGGGGTTCCGGTGACGCGAGGCGGTGGCCGAGATGGCCCACACGGCGGCGGAGCTAGCGGCGGCGGCGGCTTGGCCCTAGTGGCGACGGCACGCGGCCAGAGATGGGCGGCGGCGGCGGAGCTCGGCGAGCGCGGCGCGACGGTGGTAGAGGGCGTGGGAGAGGACGGTGAATGGGGGAAACGAGAGAGAGAGAGCTCGAGTGAGGGTTTTTATGGGCGAGGGAGGGGCGGAAACGGCCGGGGATGGCCCCTATTTGGCCAGCGACGTGGAGAGGTAGAGGAGAGATAGAGGGTGTTGGGGGATTTCAAATCCCCCACCACTTAAGGGCGCGCGCACGCGGGAGATGCGGGGGAGAGGGTGGCGACGTGAGCGCGAGGTGCGGGCGCGGAGTGGAGGCGCGACGTGGAGCGGAGAAGGCGGCGGCGCGGGCGGTTTCGACGGCGGTTGCCGTTGTGGGGCGGGCAGCTGGAGGAAGGGGACGACCTGACAGGTGGGCCCCACCTGTCAGCGTCCCGGAGAGAGGGGAAAGGGGAACGGGCCGGCCCAAAGGAAGGAGGCCGAGCGCGGGAGGGAGTGGGCCGACGGCCCAATAGAGAAAAAGAAAGAAAAGAAAAAGAAAAAGAAGAAAGGATTTTTCCTGGGATTTAAAATTGCACTTTGGTGATTTTTAATTGGTTAAAATTATTTCCAAGGCTCTGAAAATTCCACTAAAAATCTTGTTAATGTATTGGAGCATGGGGAACTCAAGAAAAATTCCACCACGCTATTTCCGATTATTAATTGCATTTATTAACTAGGGATTTAGCTCTAGGTTAATTAAGATAGTTTCTTCGGGCAATTTATTTAACCAATTTTTAAAGCAAGAAAAGGGGAGAAACTTCAGGGTGTGACACTGCTGTTGCCGAGCCCCTCGCCGCCGCCGTCGCCCAAGCCGTCTTCCGCCGCCATTTCCTAAGGGTGAGCAGGGCAAGCACGCGAGCAGGCATCGTCACGCCGTTCGCTCGTCCCAAGTGGGACGAGTTTGTCCGCCAGTTTTGGCTAGATCAGTTGGCCTCGGATCTGAGAGGAATATTCCTTTCTAGGGACCAACCCATCCCACTCACCCCTAAACCAAACACCCCCTAAAAGTGGGTTCATCCCATCCCATCCCATCCTATCACAGCAACCAAACACTACCTAATGCGACGGCACGTTCTTGACACTTTAAAGGTGTAGGTCTAGTAGGTCATTTTGGGGCCATAGGGGTGGATGTGCCCCGAGCATAGTCATTAGGGGCTGCACCCGGAGAGTGGATATGCCCCTGAGCACAACTCAAAGGGGGCCGTGCTCGGGGACGGATGTGCCTCGAGCACAACCTAGGGGGACCGGGTTCCTTTTTTTCAACACATGCACACTTTAATCGATGCGAACGGAAAATTTTCCATATATTCCCTCTTTAATTTTGTCATATTTACATTCCTACAAAACTAAATGATACATATACAGATTATTAAATCCTTTGGAATATACTCCTCCTACATACAACTTCTTTCTTTTTCATCGTAGTACGGAGTAAGAAGGATTACCTCGTTACGAAGTCACACAACCCCGGCAACCGACACCCAAAAAAAGTCATCAAACTCGCAGAGAAACACCATTTTACGCCAATTCTTTTCCCTCGCCGATCTCCCCCAATTTCCAGCTCGATCCCCATCCCCTCTCCTCCTTCCTCCTCCCCCTCCGCGTGCTTCCTCCCCCCTCCCCTCCCACCGCGACCGCCTCGACCCGACCCGCCACCCACCCAACCGCGCCGAGATCCAGATCCAGATCCGCCGCCATGAACCCGGGGCGCCCGGCGCCGGCGTCGTTCCGCGACCGCACCAACGAGTTCCGCGCTGCCGTCGAGAGCGCCGCGCGCTACGCCTCCTCCTCCTCCTCCTCCGCGGCGGCGGCGCCCAGCAGCAGCGGCGGCGGCGTTGGCGGCCCGCTCGACGTGTCGCGGGGGGCGGCCTCGGCGCACTCGGAGTTCAACCGCCGCGCCTCCAAGATCGGGCTCGGGATCCACCAGACCTCCCAGAAGCTCGCCCGCCTCGCCAAACGTATGCCGCCTCCCTCCTCTTCGCCCCCTCCCCTCTCACTTGCTGGGATCTCGAACCCCGCGCGCTGTAGATCTCATCCTCGATGGAATCATAGCATAGGAGGAAGTCGTCGCCATGTATGGATGATTGATTAGTTAGTACTGTATATGTGGTCTCCGATGATTAGTTAGAATTTTTTTTTCTTAACTAGTATATATGCTTGCTTACAGAGTTGCAGTAGCAGTAGGACTAGTTAGATTTTTTTTTTCTAGCTACGATATTTCGATTACATCTTTCAGCTATGGTGATTGATTGATCTTCCAGTGCCCAATCAGCCGATGCAATTAGGGGGTATCTTGCTTTCTCTAGTGTTGTCTGCTATCTAGTCAGGAACTCACGATGTGGTGTTCTGCAATGGAGCCCAACTAGAGAATTCCCGGTTTTATTCTGGTTTCTTATTCCTTATTAACATTTCCCACCAAATCACGATCCCCTCCTCCGCCACCGCTTTGCTCCTCCCCCACAGAGACCGAACCAACCGCCACTCTCTGCCCCGTCACACCCACCAAGGCCCCTAGATTCAGATCCTGATCCGGCTCCCTTGTGTCCGCCATGACCATGAACCTGATGAGGCCCGTTCTGGTGTCGTTCCGTGATATCGCACCAATGAGTTCCGTGTCGCCGTCGAGAGCGCGGCATGCTACAGAGGCGTTGGCGGCCCGATCGTATGGCTCTTCACCACCCTCCTGTTGGTCTCGCTCATGCTTGCGTCCTTGCCAATTAGTTCAGCTGCCGGTTTCCTGGCATACTATTGGGTTGGGATCTCGAGATGCCCACGCTGTAGATCTTATTGGGTTGGGACTAGTTAGATACTCTAAAAATGTGCTTGCTTGTTATTTTGTGATATTTTGATTACATACTTCCTCTGCCATGCTGATTAATCTTCTGGTGCCCACTCAACCCATGCGGTTAGTGGGTATTGTGATTTTGCTCACGTTGTTTTGTGGGTAGTCAGGATGGGGTATTCTGCCATCGTGTTCCCATGGTATAAACAATGAGTTCCATCATGTCATGAATTGCATACTTTGGGGGATTACTAAATCAAACAGTTGCTAATAGGCTGCTGATTGATTCGTCACCATGTTCTCAAGAAGCTAATATGGGCATTCTTTCTTCTCATTGAACTGGATGCATCGGTAGTTTGCATGTGTTATGGGGGGTACAATGGTATTCAACGTGAACTAATCATATCTGCTCAAAGATGCGCTGCGAGGGCCAATAGTTGGTTGGAGCTCTTGCGATAGTGACTGTTGCTTTTAGATGTTCTAGCTCTTGATGGATTTGGAAATTAAATGTATCTTGTTCGTGCATACTTTCCTCGCAAGGTGTTTTATAGCTGGCAAATAAGCATTGATGCACATGACTTCTTCATACTTTATTAATTGTGCAAATAATATGTTTCTAGAATCCAAGTTATGTAATCCCTTTTTATTTGGCACATTATATGTTGCCTTAAACCGTGTTGATCATCATCTGCAGAATTTTTCTCAGCTATGATTCATTGGTTCTATCTTTGACTCCTTGAGATTTAGTTAAGCACATAGGTATTAATGATGTTGTATGTGATATTGTATGTGATATTTTCATTACCATAAAGCCTCAACAACGACCTAGTGTTATTGTCTCAATACTTCACTAAGAATTAGATGGATATAACCTTTGATGGACACAGCCTCAACGCTTGAACGTACAAATACTTATTTCAATGCTCTGCTAATATTTAGGCTTTCCTTTGACACTGTAGACCTTGCTAATCTATGACTTGGATTGTTTGCAGTGGCAAAGAGGACATCTGTTTTTGATGACCCTACGGTAGAGATACAAGAGCTGACTGCAGTTATCAAGAAAGATATCACTGCTTTGAATTCTGCCGTTGTAGACCTACAGGTTCTCTGCAATTCACAAAATGAGAGCGGCAACCTTTCCAAGGATACAACGAATCATTCCACTACAGTTGTGGACAATCTAAAAAATCGCCTGATGAGCGCAACAAAAGAATTTAAGGAAGTTCTTACCATGCGGACAGAGGTAAATATATGCCTTCCTGTTTCCTTTTGATAGTCTTCAGTAAAAATATATTACTTAGTTTGTTTATTTTTGAATGCGCAGAACTTGAAAGTTCATGAGAATAGAAGGCAAATGTTCTCATCATCAGCTGTGAACAATGCATCAAATCCATTTGTTCGTCAACGTCCCCTTGTTACCAGGGATGGTCCTGAATCCTCTGTACCCCCGGCACCATGGGCCAGTGATTCTGCCACTACTCCATTGTTTCAGAGGTATAAAATTTGTTCATACTTATGCAAAGTGCAATTGTTAAAGTTCCTTTGGGGAATGTGCTCATACCCAATAGAAAAACACACTAGCCTAGCCTACCATCTTGCTTGCTAGATTTTGGTTAACCTATCTAGGCTAGTAACTGCAGTTAGCACTTGCATGCAAATGTGCAATAAACTGCTTGTTACTCCAGTTATTTTCCTTAAACAACTCATTGCACAGTCTCAATGCTATCCACTAAGAACAACTCAATGATACTTTGCCGAGTTCAGTTGGTAGTGTGGTTTTAGTTTTTTTTTTTAAAATGTTTTTTGTGTTTCTGTTCACCAGGAAGAAGACTAATGGAGATCATGGAGCATCATCATCATCTTCTCAGCCATTCATGCAGCAGCAGTTAGTACAGCAGGACAGTTACATGCAGAGTAGAGCGGAGGCTCTCCAAAATGTTGAATCAACCATCCATGAGCTAAGCAACATTTTTACACAACTGGCAACTATGGTTTCTCAGCAGGGAGAGCTAGCAATCAGGTGAACACTCTTTTACAAAAGTCTGTTCCATTTAATTCATGAGTTGGCTGT
Source organism: Oryza meridionalis (assembly GCA_000338895.3). Lineage (NCBI taxonomy): Eukaryota > Viridiplantae > Streptophyta > Magnoliopsida > Poales > Poaceae > Oryza > Oryza meridionalis. Next base: position 3,904,641 of record CM002524.2, read on the forward strand.
CTTATGCCTATGGTCAAGTTCATATCATTATTTTGAATAATTGTTATAAGCTTCAAGATATGCTGTGATCTCATTGTGGGGAGATTCCCATTGTGCGCTAAAGAGATGAACATTTTCCTGAAATTCAGTGAATAGACTGTTTTGCTCCTGGTCTCAAAATTTCCAGTAATGGCGTAACTTGAGAATAGTTGAAAAACCTTTGAGGACCTAAATTCCAACTAGATTTTGTATGTCAGCAATGATTTACAGTAAGAATAGGTTTCCATATATTTATCAATTATTATGGCCATTGGCCATTTCTTCACTCTTAGAATTTTTCTAGTCCATGGTGATGTCTTGTTCTCTCAGTGCACTACATTTAGGATTCATGCATGGGGCTGAGGAAGGAGTAGCTGTTTCATGTCAAATTGTTTCTCTCCTCACATACTAGCTTTTCTATTTTCCTGAGATTATGTTGTGTTTAAAATTCGCACAATCCGTAACAGAATTGATGAGAACATGGATGACACACTAGCCAATGTTGAGGGAGCTCAGGGCCAGCTACTGAAGTATCTCAACAGCATTTCATCGAACCGGTGGCTGATGATGAAGATATTCTTTGTGCTGATGGTTTTCCTCATGATCTTTATATTCTTCGTTGCATGATTTCCACTTGCAATGTCACCATGAATGTTCTGCATAGTTTGTCTGCTATGCGTAGTATATTCTTTTGTTTTTACCAAACTACACCATGTACACAATTTTCACCCGGGATGATAAGCAGCCGTCAAGCCTTTTGTGGTCATGTAAATTGGGAGAAGCTCCAGACTGGTATGTTAAAATTTTCACTAGTTCGATGTACCATTTGATGACACGTTGGTAGCAATGTGGAAGAAAACTGTCACTGCCAACTGGTGAATCGCTAAGTGGTCAGGTGGTGATGGTGTTGTGATATCTGAACATGTGACAGCCTATTGCTCCATAGCAGACGACCCGCTGTTTCTGAACTTTACTAGTATGGCTTAAAGCAATTTCATTTGTGCGTGCTTTCTTTTGCTTGGCTTTTATTTGCGTGTTTCTTTAGATTAACATGAGTATATCCTCTCCTACATCAGCAATATATTGAAGCAATTATATTGTCGTGTTCAAGGAATTATAGTATCCAGAATTCCAGATTAACTGGAACTTTCGGAGATGATATGGCACCTGTGGGTAGTTCAAGTCCAGAATTTATAGACCATACTTCATGATGTTGTAAAACATGTTTCGACATCAACATTGTCTATATAATACAACACTAACTATTACAACATCTATTACGAAATATGATAAAACCCAATAAAATTATAGTATCATGCAAAATACTTCCCATAACGAATCTACATATATCTTCTCTCTCTATAGTACACAACCTAAATGTACGCATAACGATACGAACAATTCAAAATTTAGAACATCATTTAAAACTTCCAAAACAACATGTTCTTTTATATCAACCAAATAAGGACACATGTAACGAATAAATGAAAAGCCATAAGGGAGCTACTCCGTACTACTTTCTATATTGCTCGCTAGCATATCTATTCTCTTTCTCCTTATTATCTCTATAATTAGATAGGCATAATTTAACGATATATTTGTAGCGTAATGTAACAGTAATGGTGTCATATTCAAAATAAGCTACCCCATACTACTTTCTATATTGCTCGCTACTAGAACTATTCTCCTTCATATTATCACTATAATAAGCATAATTTAACGACATATTTATAGTGTGATGACACTTGTAAACGGTGTCATGTTCAAAAGATCCTTATTTACATATATACATATTTGTATTTATAGTTTAGAATATTCGTATCTTTTTAAAATCACTTATATTTAGGGGATGGTGTTTGGACATCGTATACAATGTACCAGCCTGGCCGCCCCCCCGCCCCCAGCAGCCCAGGCACGCGCGAGTGCGCGACGCGGCACGCCGGGAGGTGGCGCGTCCATCGCGTCGCGTCGCGTGCGTGACACCAGTACGCCGCACACGGCTCCACCTCGCGCCCTGACCTGACGCGGATAGGTTTTCTCCGTGTGCAGATAACCCAACTCCCCCAACCCGAGAGCTCCCCCCCTCCCTCTCCTCTCTCTCTCACACTAAACAAACCACACGCAACGCAAGCACGCGGCGGCGGCGCTCCTCTCCTCTCCTCTCCACCAAAACCCTAGCCCGCGCCCTCCTCTCCTCCCCAACCTCCTCCTCCTCCCCGCTGCCGCCCGATCGCCGCGTCCTCCGCTCCGCACCCTCCCCCGCAGATCGGCGGCAGCCTGTGCCCGCGGGGGTCGCGCGGGGCCGCGTGTTCCCAGATTCAGATTTCCCCGGCGGTGAGTGGATTTTTTCGTTGTTGCGGGAGGTTTGGGGTTTGATTATGGTGGGAGGAGGGAGGAGGGGCGCCGCGGCGGAGGAGGTGAAGCTCAACACCGGCAACGTGTTCGCCGCGCTCGAGACGCTCAAGAAGAAGAAGAAGGGCGGGGACAAGGCCAAGGGCGGCTCGTCGTCGTCGGGGAGGAAGAGGGAGCAGCAGGGGGCGCAGCCGTCGTCGCAGCAGCAGCAGCAGCAGAAGGAGGTCTTCTGGGCGCCCGCGCCCCTCACCACCAAGTCCTGGGCCGACGTCGAGGACGACGACGACGACGACTACTTCGCCACCACCGCTCCCCCTCGCCCCGTCTGGGGCACCGGCCATGGCGACGATGGGGCCAAGGAGGAGGATGAGGAGGACGACGACGATGCCGTCCACGCCGCACTTCAGGAGGTTTATTTATCTCTCCTCCCAATACCATGCCTATTTGTTTGTGATGTGCATGGATTTTTTTTTGTTTCGCTTGATTAAATGTGCTGTTCTGCTGCGCAACGTTTTGATTATAGTTGGAATAATAGATTTCGCACCCAGTGTAGCGCGAGGAATTGCTGGATTGAGGTAGGAGGATATTATGTAGGCTGTAATGGTAGTGGTGATGTCTGCAAGATTAGTTTTTGGAATTGCGAAACACATTCTCGGTGATAATTTGGATTTATATGTATGTATATTGAAACCGTAGCATGAGGTTAAAATGCGTTAGTTATACTTGTGCATGCATTATTAGTTTTTACAAACTACGTATGCATCCGTGCATCTGTACGAAACGGTAAGCGGAGACAAGGGAATATCTCAGGTAGTCAGGTGTATTTATTTCTGCATGATTAGTTCTCAAAACAGGCTTTAGATACCGAACTGGTAAATTGGAATGTTTGTATCGTATTTGTTACTACGTTATTAATTTTGTCCGTTGGCAAAACAATCCTTTTGTCACACAGTGCAATATTTGATAAATAACTTAACATCACAGGTGGAGTCATAATTGATTACTTGATATGATGTCATGTCTGCTATTCCTATTTATACTTATTAGGACTGTTTCTTCCAATGATGTGATTTTATTTTATTTATACTGTGGATTGTTTCGTCCAACAATGTGATTTTGTTTTTGTCTGACCGCATATGCTGAGCTGATAAATTGACAAGGAGTTACTTTTTGCACTATATCATTGAATTGACGCAGCAATTAAGAACACTATTTTGGCTGCTAATAGATTGGTTTTCTATCGAACATGAATACGATGCATAATTTTTCATGAATAATTATAGAAAAACAGTGTGTAAAAAATTTCTTTTCCTCTCATAAGTATGTACTCCCTCCGTCCCTTAATATAAGGGATTTTGAATTTTTAGTTGCACTGTTTGACCACTCGTCTTATTCAAAAAATTTGTGCAAATATAAAAAACGAAAAGTTGTGCTTAAAGTACTTTGGATAATAAAGTAAGTCACAAAAAAATGAATAATAATTCTAAATTTTTTTGAATAAGACGAGTGGTTAAACAGTGCAAACAAAAACTCAAAATCCCTTATATTATGGGACGGAGGGCGTAATTCTTTATGATTAGATTTTAGAGGCACATAATTGATGCAAAAAAAAAAAATGTGAACGAATAATTGACAGTTGAATACAATAATAAGCTCAACAGAAACTGTTGGTGCTGCATTTTGACTGTTGCCTCTTTATGCTTGATTGGTAGTATTCTTATATGTGTTTGCCTCTATGCACTGCAGGAAGTAGAGAGTGAAGATGAGGACCTCGATGATGAGGTTGATGATGGTGCTGTGGATGAACCTGAGCATGAAGTGGATGATACCTCTGCTGAACCTGCTGGTAAGAAAGCTGCAGTTCCTGTTGCACCGCCTAAAGATACAGAGAGGCAGCTGTCCAAAAAGGAGTTGAAAAAGAAGGAGCTAGCCGAACTTGATGCTGTGCTGGCTGAGTTGGGAATTTCTGATGGTTCAAGCAATGCTGCACAGGATGAAAACAATGGTAAGTGCTACTGTATACCCTGTTTAGTTTGCTTTCTTTATGATGCTGAAATTATACTTGATGGTTTTTTATGTGTTCCTCAGCATGTGTCTCTCTATGGTTGGTTGTCTTTATGGAATTTATTTGTTCATGTGCTTTGTTTTCTTGCAGCTGAGAAGAAAGGTTCAAACCAAACAGGTGATGGAGATGCACCAGCACCTTCAGAGAGCAAGAGTTCCAAGAAGAAGAAAAACAAGAAAGCAAAGGAGGCTAAAGAATCACAAGAACCAGCTGATGGGACAGAGGAGACTGCCAGTGCAGAACCTGATGAAGACACAACCTCTGTTGATGTGAAGGAACGCTTAAAGAAGATGGCTTCAATGAAGAAAAAGAAATCAGGCAAAGAGTCAGACACAGCTGCAAAAATTGCAGCTGCTGAGGCTGCAGCAAGGAGCGCTAGGCTCGCGGCAGCCAAGAAGAAAGAGAAGAACCATTACAACCAGCAACCTGTGCGGTAAATAGCCGCCAAAGTTTTGAAAAATGTTCTGAGTTTGAAAAATCCCCTTGTTCGTTTTTGGACTCACAATAAACTTTTTTGAGTTGTATTTATGACCTTGGAGCGCCTTCCTGAGATTCATTTTGAATTCTTGAAGGCTTTCCTGGTCTCAAAACGGTCATGTAATTGTGTTTTGAATTGTTGACCCGGTGGAACTTAATGGACGGCATGGCCAGTGGGGGGCTAATTGGGTACTCTCGTTCTCTTTTGAGCTGTGGCTTGCTGTGTCGAAATTGGTCGACAGTTATTGTTCTTACGTTGTCATATCTTTTCTTCCTTCCTTTAGAAGCTGTTCAATGGGGATGTTGCTGGAATTGGCGTTGTGAGCCAGAAGTAGCAAGGATCTTGTTGGTGTCGAATTTAAATTTCTCCAGTGTTCTTTATGGCGGTGTTCGTGTTTCTGGAGTAGAATAGCTGATCATCTAGCTGCTTGTGTTGCTAGCTCAGTGTGTTCATGTAACCTGTGGACATTTTTTACTGAGTGGCTGGCGTTCGTGGCTGGCGTCTGGTGACTTGTTTGGCTATTCTGATGAATGGAAACTGCCCTGGTTGTGATAGAAACAGTCTAAGCCACAATGGATAAAGCTGCATATTCTTGCAAGTTCATACAGTTGAGAATGAGAAGCATCAATGCTGTGATGATGAAGACGTAGGTGCAAGCAAATGTGATGTTGAAGTTGTAGGTGCAAGCAGTATGAAAGCAATAGACTTTTACCGTGGGTGTGTTCACGCTAAAATTGAAAGTTTAATTGAAATTGGAACGATGTGATGGAAAAGTTGGAATACCGAGGGTGTGTTTACGCTAAAATTAAAAGTTTGATTGAAATTGGAACGATGTGATGGAAAAGTTGGAAGCTTATGTGTTTAGGAAAGTTTTGATGTGATGGAAAAGTTGAAAGTTTAAAAAAAAGTTGAGAACTAAACCAGGCGCCTGATTTAATTTTGATCACTAATAGATCTTGAATAGGTAGATCACAATGAGTGAAACTTCCATACTCTTGTTTAGGATGCTACTCCTACACACATTGATAATCTTTAGGTACTTTATATAAAACATTTGTAAAAGAAGTGATCAAAATGTACAGAAGATGAATATCATAATTCAACAACAAGTACTTATAAACATTTATTCAGATTTCCACTTAAAAATAAGATCTGAAAAGCCATCCTCAAAGAGACAAAATAAAGCAAAGTAAAGACAAAGATAGAAGAAAAAGAGAGAAAAAAACCTCGAGGAGAATACGCAAAACGATCCCCCCGGCGAAAGCCAAGCCAAGCATCTCTCCCCTCGCCGCACGCAACGCCAAAATCAAATGGTCACCTAGGCTCGCCGCCGCCGCCGCCGCCGCTCGTCGCCGGCCGCAATGTCCCACTGCCTCCGGGCGTCGCCCTTCCTCTCCCCGCCGCCTCCCCTCCTCCACCCGTCCCGCCGCCGCCACCGCTACCGCCTCCGCCAGGGAGGCTGCATCCACACCTCCCCGGGGGCGAGGCCCCTCGTCGCGCGCGCCCGCTTCGACCCGCCGCCGCTGCTCCGCCTCAAGGTCTCCGACTCCAGCGACTGCCCCGCGCCGCACCACCCGCACTCGCAGCACCAGCCGCTGCTCCCGACGCGGCAGCGGCAGCAGCCGCCGCACCAGGCCCTCGTCGCCTCCCTCGCGCCGCTATGGCGGGAGGGGCTCTTCCTCGTGCGCTGCTCCGTCTTCGCGGCGGCGCTCTCCGTCGCCGCCGCGCTCTCCTGGTACGCGCAGCTCCGTGCCCGCTCCTTCGTCGAGTCCCGCCTCCTCCCCGCCGCGTGCGCCGCCCTGGGGGAATACCTCCAGCGGGAGGTCCACCTCGGCAGGGTGCGCAGCGTCTCCCCACTCGGGATCACCCTCCACACCTGCTCCATCGGCCCCCACGCGGAGGAGTTCTCCTGCGCCGAGGTGCCCGTCATGAAGATCAGGGTCAGGCCATTCGCCAGCCTCAGGCGTGGGAGGGTCGTCGTCGACGCTGTGCTGTCCGAGCCCTCGGCGCTGGTGGCCCAGAGGAAGGATTTCTCATGGCTGGGGCTCCCCGCGCCATCCGAGGGCTCACCCAAGAGGCATTCGGGGGAGGAGGGGATCGATTACCGCACCAAAACGAGGCGGCTCGCGAGGGAGAAGGCCGCCGAGCAGTGGAATGAGGAGAGGGATAAGGCTGCAAGGGAAGCCTCCGAAATGGGATACATTGTTCCTAGTGCCCAATCGGTTTCGCCTTCGGCTGATGAGATGATGGAAGACGATGGACCTGTTGATACTGGGAAATCCAGCCCACACCTATGTCCTGATGAAATGCACAGGAAGGACCATCACATTGATGCGGGCATTGACTCCGGCTCGAAACATGCCGATTTGGAGAAATCGTTCGGCGTGAAAGCTCGTATTCCAGGGATCAGCTTCTGGTCTAGGATGATTCCAAACCCTAGCAGGCGCAGGTACAGGAGGAAGGCTCATAACAAGTTGATATCGGACACTGACAATTCTTCTCAGCAAAGGATCCTTAGGCGTAGCGCATATGCTGCTGTTGCATATTTTCAAAACGAGTGTAGTGGTAATCCTGATGACTCTTTGCCTGGTCCTGGTGAAAGCTCATCTGATGGAGGTCATACAAATGGTGGTGCTGAGGAAGGTAGTCCAAATGATGGACCAACTGAATACTCTGAGACAACATCTATGGATTATGGTGAATTACCGCCAGAGAAAGGCAATTTCGCTAGTACAATGTTGATTGGCAATACAGATGTCTTGAATGGAAGTTCTCATAATCAACAACCTAGTCAGATTAGTTCACACTCTTGGGAAAATAATGGGCAAGTATCTGAAGCCCCTGTGTTGAAGAAACGTAAAAGTATATCCGAAGATGATTACCGGCAAGAATTCGATTTTGGGGCTTTTGGTTCATGCACATATGCTCACAACTGGGCATCATTTTGGCCCTTCCAATTGAATGTTCAGATCCAGAAGTTGAGGTCATTATTTGCTATTGGTCCAGGAGACAATTCTGCCGAACTTCCACAAGGGGTTGGCCAGATCCATCCTGGTGCTGTTCAACAAACTCTTCCCATCACCCTGGATTCTGTATATTTCAATGGAGGGAATCTGATGCTTCTAGGATATGGTGACCAAGAACCAAGGTTTGACCTTGTAATTCTCCATTTCCATCACAAATACTGAAATCCTGTTCTTTCTCATGCTTTTATATGTCCATTGTATCAGCCACAAAAACCATGTTATTTTCTTTTGACCATTTGCCGCAGCCTATGAATGTACTGCATTGAATAGCAATCACCCTTCAGTGTTACAAAGTATAGAATATTATCATAATTGGTTTCTGATTCATGTTATTTGATCTTTTTTCCTCAGCTTACAGTTGCCACGATTTTAATAGTATTGGCCATCTATAACATTTAAATGATTCCACTACTTCCGTAGACTTATTGCCATCCAACTGTAGGGAAATGAAACATGCTAATGGACACATCAAGTTCAAAAACAGTTATAATCGTGTACATGTGCATGTCACTGGGAACTGCATGGAGTGGAGGCAAGACCGGACTTCTCAAGGAGGGGGTTATCTTTCTACTGATGTTTTTGTTGATATAGCTGAGCAAACATGGCATGCTAATCTGAATGTAGTCAATGCTTTTGCTCCGGTAATGCATCTATTTTTCTGCTACTGTTTTTTTTACTAGACTTCTCTTTGATGCAAATATAGGATGTTGGTATTCTTGATCTTTGTGTTCAAATGTAGTTTTCATGTGCAGCTGTTTGAGCGGATCCTCGAAATACCAGTTGTTTGGAATAAAGGAAGAGCTACTGGCGAGGTGATCTTCTAAACTTGATCTCTTACATGTTATTTTCCCACTATTTGTTGGTCACACATGCATGTTTCTGAAGACAAATTTTGAGATGTGACTTCCATACGCACTTAATTAGTGGACTTATCTGGGGCTTTATTGCAAACTTTATAAAATCATCCATGTCTCGAGGAAACCCTTTTTTTTTTGGTCTCAGCCTTGAACATATGAATTTCTTACAGCAACGTTTCACCTTGTTATTCCTTCAGGTGCATCTCTGTATGTCAAAGGGTGATAGTTTCCCGAGCATTCATGGCCAGCTTGATGTGAAGGGCCTAGCTTTTCAGATTTTAGATGCTCCATCATCGTTTTCAGTATGTCCGTGCTTAACCCAATAATATGTTTTCTCGTACTCTGCATATATTTCTAGATAATCATATTTTCCTTATTTCCCTCAAGTTATGAGACACATTAGCATGGTCTGATGCTTTCTTATTAATTTGCTGTAACTTGACCACCATTTTTTTTTTGTCATTGATGTCTTTTACATTTCTAATAAACATTGATACTTGTGTAAGCAATGTGATTACATTTCCAGAGCATCTAGGGCTTATTGATTTGTATACATAAAGGCTAACTTGGAATTTGAATTTCAAGATCTCAGAAACAATTGGGCATACTTGATTGTAAGCAACATATTGCAGTTATAGGTTTACAGTGCCTTAACTTTCACCGACGCAACCAAAATGGGTTTAAAGAGGAAGATAAGGAATATGATGTGCATATTGGTTATTAGTGTCATCAGGGTGAGAGCTGCCGATCTGCAGTGACCCAAGAAATGAATTGGTCATTAGCATTTCAAGGAAACAATAACTATGGAATCAGTAGACTTAAGAATGGGGTGTGGGGAACAGTTATGTCCCAAGAACTGGATTGTCCATTAATGTTTCCAAGTATCATATAATTTTTTTTTTTGGACACTAACATCTTGCTGTGGATTATAGCTAGGTTGCCATCCATGGTACTTTTTGAAGTGTTAGCATGTGGTAGCTTTCGAAATGATTATTATTATTTTAACTAAAGCCTGAACTCATTCAGGATATAGTGGCAACTCTATCTTTTCGTGGTCAAAGAGTATTTCTGCATAATGCAAGTGGTTGGTTTGGTGATGCTCCGGTAGAAGCTTCTGGTGATTTTGGTCTAAATCCTGAGGATGGAGAGTTTCATCTAATGTGCCAGGTATCTTTAAACTTTCGAAGTGCATATTTGATTTATCATTCAAATATTCCTTTACATAACAGTGATTAAACTTGATAATTTTGATCTTCTTTCCAGGTTCCATCAGTTGAAGTTAATGCACTTATGAAAACAATGAAAATGCGACCCTTAATGTTTCCGGTACAAAATACTGTTCCTCTCATATTTAGTTGCTGAACTCCTCTGGAGATACCGGATTCCTTTATCATTTTGAGTTGGTTTGTTTCCACATAATTGCATAAAGGCTGGACTATATGTGGACACATCACAGATGATTTAACTATACTTCATTAGAAATAAACTCGAATCCATTCTGATAAAAAAGGTGAAGAGATGCTGTTTAGTGATAAAGAACAATGTGTTTTCCATCTGAAGTTCTGAAGTTGTAACTTGGTACAGCTACATTGAGTCCATATATCTAGTACAATGAAAAATTGTGACTTCTTGTATAGGAAGTGTTTTTATATGGCTAGTGTCTTTGTGGAAACACCTAGTTAACTGGCTAACCCATTTAGGTGCATCATTTGATACGCATTATCTCTTGTCTGCATTGCATGGCAATGGGCGGTGGTCTATCTCAAAATTACCTTCTTTGTTAGTACATGCAATTGTGCAAATAGCTTTTGGATAGGCTATGTGTGTCAAACTCTATTTTTAATATTTTACAATGGTCTAATGATGGTGTAAATGTTTGCCAAAACACCTTTATGGGTTATGACTCAGACCCTTAATGTTCATCCTTAAAGATTTGGTTTTAATACAATATCTTAATTCGTTCAGTTGGCTGGTGCTGTTACTGCCGTATTTAACTGTCAAGGGCCTCTTGATGCTCCTGTTTTTGTTGGAAGTGGGATTGTCTCAAGGAAGTCTCTTTCAGTATCTGGTATGCTTCCATCGGCAGCCTCTGAAGCTGTGATGCAAAACAAAGAGTCTGGTGCAGTGGCCGCTTTTGATCATATTCCCTTCACTCATGTTTCAGCAAATTTCACTTTCAACCTTGATAACTGCGTGAGTACAAATATAGCCACCATTATTTCCAGTATGAAGTTTATGGATGTTTGGCAGTGATTTTCTCTTTACTATTTTGTATTTTCACTGGCTACAGGTTGCTGATTTATATGGCATTAGAGCATGCCTTTTGGATGGTGGAGAAATTCGAGGAGCTGGTAATGTTTGGATTTGCCCAGAGGTACTGTTGTTATTGATTGCACCCCTGGTCACAAATGCTTTCACATCTGTATTAAATTTAAGCATTCGCTAACTTCTTTCTACTTCTGCCATAGTGTATTCATTTTGTTTTGAATAGCCCATGTTTGTTGATTTCTCAATCTATTTAGAGAGTTAACTGGAGGATTTTGGGTTGTGATGTGTAAAGAGTAGACGGATATATAATGACATCAGTATCCTTTCAAAATGAAAATTAGTATAAGAATTAAACATTGCTAATCATTTCTTCCATATTATTTCATTGTTAACAGAGTTCTGTTATGCCATAAATATGGCTGAAGCCTAGTGGAGGTATTGCATTATTCATTTCTCTGGGCTTACAGCAATGTTTACCGCTAAATGGGTTGAGGGTCCTGCAAATAGCCAACTACTCCTATTCTTCTGTGCCATTAAAGTTCTTAATAAGTGCAATAATGCACCTAAGTACCTATGTGTAATTTTGTATACATTCGGTACCAATCCACTAGATAATTTGCATTCTCAACCTGCAAGTTCTGTTCCATTGAAATACATACAAATTGGGCCTACAAGAAAGTCTCTGCTTAAGTATCTACTACTATCACTGCACTTAATTAACTACCACCTTATGCAAGTGTAATATATATTTAGATCTCTGCAGGGGGAAGGTGATGATTCTGCTATGGATATTAATTTGTCCGGGAGCATTTTACTTGACAAAGTTTTGCATCGCTACGTTCCTGGAGGCATCCAGTTGATTCCACTCAAAATTGGAGAGCTCAATGGAGAGACTAGACTTTCTGGTTCCCTTATTAGGCCGTGAGTACCTTAGATGTGCCATCTGCAGTCCAAATATCCTATTGGGCTGACTCTTTTTCTTACTCCTGATCTAACTGTGGATGTTTGGCAGGAAGTTTGATATCAAATGGGCTGCACCAAATGCAGAAGATTCTTTTTCTGATGCGCGTGGCAATATTGTTATTGCACATGACTATATTATGGTCAACTCATCATCAGTTTCTTTTGATTTGAATACTCGTATTCAAACATCATATATTGATGATTATTTGCTGCATAAGGAGATGTATCAAATGAAAAAAATTATGCCACTGATTGTGGAGGGTGTGGATTTGGATTTACGCATGAGGGGCTTTGAGTTTGCTCATATAGCTTCTTCGATACCTTTTGATTCACCACGGCCTCTACATTTGAAAGCATCTGGAAGGTTTAAATTTCAAGGAAAAGTGGTGAAATATAGCCAGTTAGTTGATGAGAAGAACTATGGTGCTTTACAAGGTACCATTGACCAAAGTAAGCTTGAGAGCGATGTATCAAGGCTTGTTGGCGAGATTTCTCTGTCAGGAATTAAACTTAACCAACTTATGCTGGCACCACAATCTACTGGTTTTCTTTCCATATCACCAGATTCTGTAATGGTAATTTGTTATTACATGCTCTTTTTCTTGTTCCCACGCTTTTATATTTGAATTTCTTTACTTAAAGTGATTTGGTACCATATTATGTTCCCTTTGTTTGTAAATTTCTTTGTTGCAATGCACTTAGCACAACTGGCAACAATGATTTGTTTCTGCAGGCAGGCCTCAGTCTATATAGAGGATTTTATAAATTAAAACATCTCCTACACTTAACATTTTTAAACACTAAAGGTATTTCTCCATTACCTCAAAACAAAGCCAAAACCAAATAATGAATATAATAGTAAAAAATAGAAATTTTACATAATCTATATCAACCATTCGCCTTTTAACTAAGGTTTGAGGATCATGTATGCACAAAAGGTATATTTTTCTTATCAATTTGATTCACTTTTGTTTCCAGTTTATACTGCTTCACAGACTTCATTTCAATGAGAACATACTCTCAACAGATTATAGCAAAATTGAGAGCACATATGCATTTATTATTAAAGTTGCATTTCAGTGTACTTGTATGGGCTCCAATTTATGCTCTCTTTTCATTTTGTCTTCTACTCCATGTCCAAGCAGTTAAATGCTACAGGCAGACCCGATGAAAATTTTTCCATAGAAGTGAATGGGCCATTATTTTTCGGCACACACGAGGCCATTCAAGACGGAAGGCTGTTGTCAATATTCCTCCAAAAGGGGCAGCTGAGATCTAATATCTGCTATCACCCTGAAAATTTGACTAGTTTGGAGGTACTCTACTGGCATGCTTGCATGTTATCCAACAGATCTTTCTAGAGCATTGTGATCTTGCTTGGAGGTACTCTGCTGGCATGAATGTCTAATTTTCTCTATCCTTGTTTTCTTGTTGTAAAGGTTCGAAATTTGCCACTAGATGAGCTGGAGTTTGCTTCATTACGTGGGTTTGTTCAGAAGGTAACACTGCTATATAAGAACAGGGTTTATTGTGATTTTAAATTTCTCTTAGCTAGCCCAATGGCACATTTGAATCAGTCTTTTTTTACATATCTGTATGTAGCTCTGTTTTGTTGATTCTACTATGTCCCATGTATTTGTAAGTTGTAGTTACTTGTGATGCTTTGTGTAAAACAGTTACACATGGGTCTTTTGTTGTTACAGGCAGAACTCCAGCTTAATTTCCAGAAAAGAAGAGGTCATGGTTTGCTGTCAGTTATCCGCCCAAAATTTAGTGGCATGCTTGGGGAATCACTTGATATAGCTGCTCGATGGAGTGGTGATGTTGTGAGTTTTTATTTTCATATATTCTTTTCGGGTTTGCTTTACAGTCATGTCCCATGTCTGGCACTTAGTAGAATATACCGTAAGAGTGTAGTTGCAAGGTTATGGTACTCACTGTCACAATTTATAAGTTATTTATGGCTTCTAGCCGACTAACTTTGCTCCGTCTCCGTGCCATCCAAACTGCCCTGGTGTTGGGAAGTGCTGTGATGAAGATGCTGGGCTTTAAAACACCTTGGCAAACACAAAATGGGCAAAAAAGAACTCCAGTAAATACCGTCACTGTTAAGATGTCAGTTGGTCTGTGCAGTTAATGCCCATTCATTAGAAAGAAAATTTCTAGATTTCTAATTCACCCCATGGCTAATCTGTGGCACTATGTGCATGTGTGGACTGGAGAATAGGGAGGGGAGAGGATAGGGCAAATGACAGGTGGACCTGATGCTAACAAAAAAATTAATGAAGGAAAGAGAAATAAAGGTTGCGGTTAGAATGGTCATGTTGAACACTTTGGACAAAAAAAGGTGATGGTGATGGTTTGTTTTCCATTTTTGTTCTTTGCTATGACGTTTTCCTATTTACCTTTGTGATGGTATTTTGCTACTTCGGCGGCAATTTTGGTGGCACAGAGCAAATTTATCCTCTCTAGTATCTCCATCGTTCTCCTTTATTTTTGAGAAACAGAAGTATCTCCATCGTTTGTGTTTCCCAGTAGAAAATAGAAAATAACAATGCGTCTGCATGTCCATATGTTGTTTTTCCTGACATTATTTATATATTCTGATTTCTGAGTGAGATTCTTATCTTCTTTTACTCATCAGACATAAACCACCTTTGTGCTCACTTGAGCTATTCTTTTGTATTTTCTTTTCAACACCCAGATTACTATGGAAAAATCAGTCCTAGAGCAAGCTAATAGCAAGTATGAACTTCAAGGGGAGTATGTTTTTCCTGGAACACGTGATAGATTCCCTATGGAAAGTCAGAGTAATGGTTTCATAGAGAAAGCGATGGGAGGGCATCTTGGTAGCATGATGTCTTCGATGGGCAGGTGGAGGATGAGATTAGAAGTACCTGGTGCTGAAGTAGCTGAAATGCTTCCGTTGGCAAGACTTCTATCACGAAGTACAGACCCAGCTATTCGTTCCAGATCAAAGGTGCATGTCATTCCCTTTGAAGGGACAAAATATTATGTTTATTTGTGGTCTGTTGGAGACTTGGATGACAGAGCCATTTTTATCCTCCTTTTCTTTTCAGGAACTTTTTATGCAATCTTTGCATTCTGTTGGATTCAATGCTGAAAGTCTTCGTGACCAGCTAAAGGTACACTTAAGCAAACAATCTTATGAAAATGGAAACAGATGCATAGAATTGGCGTCATATATAATGTTATATGGTTGCCTTTATCACTACTGCTGTAGTGACCATTACCATCGTTTGCTATTTTTGTATTAAACCTATCCCATTGCTTGCACCAGGCATTAGAAATGTATCCTGATTGGTTGGATGATGATACAATTGAGGATATAACTCTTCCTGGCTTAGCTGAACTGAGAGGTTATTGGCGTGGTTCTCTTGATGCCAGTGGTGGAGGGAACGGCGATACTATGGTAAGCATTTCAGGAAGTAACTATTGATAACTCCCTTACAGTGGTCTTTCTGTTTAGACTTCGCAAACAGTTGCACAGTGGATTGAGCATACATGTACCTTTTAGCTATATTGACCTCGCTGCTTGTATTGTTCAATTTTATTCACTTTGTCCCTGACATTGTGCAGTGTTAAAGTTAGTGGTTAGTTTCCAATTCCGTTGCATTCTTTTTTATGTCTCTTGAAGAACAACTCTACAGAAGCTTGAAATTACAATCAAACTATCATCAGGATAATCTTCCTATACAAGAGCCAAATATATGCCCCATATATTTGAACTTGATTGTAATACTCTTATGTACTACAGGCTGATTTTGATTTCAATGGTGAAGATTGGGAGTGGGGCACTTACAAGACACAGCGTGTTCTGGCATCTGGTTCATTCAGCAATAATGATGGCCTGCGTCTTGATAAGTTATTTATTCAGAAGGATAATGCCACTCTTCATGCTGATGGATCAATTCTTGGCCCATTAACAAATCTTCACTTTGCTGTGCTTAATTTCCCAGTTGGTCTTATACCCGCATTAGTTCAGGCTATAGAATCATCAACCACAGACTCGATTCATTTTCTGAGGCAATGGTTGACACCAATCAAAGGCATTCTACATATGGAGGGGGATTTGAGAGGTACTCTAGCAAAGCCTGAATGTGATGTTCAAATAAGACTTCTTGATGGCACCATTGGAGGCATTGATCTCGGAAGAGCTGAAGTATTAGCTTCTGTAACCCCAACAAGCCGTTTTGTTTTCGATGCAAACTTCGAACCGACCATACAAAGTGGGCATGTTAACATTCAAGGTAGCGTTCCTGTTACTTATGTAGACAGCAACTCCATTGAGGAAGACCTGGAAGGGGGAGATGGTAAACAAGGTATAATAAGAATCCCTGTTTGGGCGAAAGACAGAGGCTTGCCAAATGACATCAGTGAAACAAGAATCATGAGAGACAAGCCTGATGAGGGTTGGGAGTTTCAATTAGCTGAAAGCCTAAAGGGTTTAAGCTGGAATATGCTAGAACCAGGTGAAGTGAGAATAAATGCGGATATAAAGGATGGGGGTATGACACTGATAACTGCACTGAGTCCTTACTCAAACTGGCTTCAAGGCTATGCTGAAGTTCTTCTCCAGGTGCCCATTCTTATTTAATCTCCATAACTCCATTAAGGAGATATATGACTAAATAACATAGTTTTACTCATTTTCACCTTTTTTTCATAGCATTAATTCAAATTGATGAAAATATAAGATGAAATTGAATTATTAAGCATCAAGTTCAGTTTAAATAGCTAGTTCTTTTGTTATGCCTGTGCACTCCAAGATGACCTTTCCCCCCCTTGTCTGTCATTTGGATGAAAGGTTAAAGGCACTGTTGATCAGCCTGTTGTTGATGGGTCTGCCTCATTTCACCGTGCAACTGTGGCTTCTCCTTTCCTTCGGACACCACTGACAAATTTCGCTGGCAACGTTCATGTTATATCTAACAGACTATGTATCAGTTCCATGGAAAGCAGAGTTGGGAGGAAAGGGAGATTGTCAATGAAAGGGACTCTACCTCTCCACAATAGTGAGCCATCAGCCAATGACAAGATTGAATTGAAATGCGAAGTTCTGGACATACGAGCAAAAAATATTTTGAGGTCATTACCATTACTTTATCCTTTTATACGTTGGAAGTTCTTATGCTGCAGATTTGCTGACCTGTGGCTTGTGGGTGTTGGTGTGATCTGGTTGATTGTCTTCTAAAATTGTTCTTTTAATTAAAAAAAATTCATATTCCTTAGCAGAAATGTGCTGACCTGATGTCATAAATTAATATTGACTGTGCAATGTGTAGGACCCCGTATTATATAACTTCTTATTGTGTAATATGCTTTTGTGTTAACTTGTGCAGTGGCCAAGTAGACAGCCAGCTGCAGGTTACAGGCTCAATATTGCGGCCAGATGTCTCTGGAATGATTCGGCTAAGCCATGGTGAAGCGTATTTGCCTCATGATAAAGGCAATGGTGCTGTTGCCACCAGGCTGTCTTCAAATAAATCCAGCTCTGTTCCTGCTGGTTTTGACCAAAGAACAGTCTCACGAGATGTCTCCCACTTTCTAGGATCACTATCAACTAGTCCAGACGGTAAGTAGTTCATTTGTTTCGATCTTCACTAATATTTTAACAAGTCCCTTTTACCAATACATTTTGCTTAGCTTATTAGTAGTTTCATTTCACAGTTAGTTCCTAACTCTTGCTATTAGACGAAATATTGGAAAGCAACATTTATTTTTTTCCTTTACTTGTCTCTTTCTATTCTTTTGTCTATTTACTCAACAAGTCAACTGGATTATTCAATTCAATGTGTTAGGCCAACAATCAGAAACTGAAAGGACTCCTGAACATGGAAGTTTTAAGCCAAACATTGATGCCCGACTCAATGATCTGAAGCTCACATTTGGACCTGAATTAAGGATTGTTTATCCTTTAATTTTGAATTTTGCTGTGAGTGGTGACCTCGAGCTTAATGGCATGGTTCATCCGAAGTACATAAGACCTAAGGGTGTCTTAACTTTTGAAAATGGTGAGGTCAACTTGGTTGCTACTCAGGTAAGCATAAGAACTCTTAAGCCCTTGTGACACATACCTTCTCTGTTATTTTATATTAAATATACCTTCTCATGGTTACTGTGGTTTTGTATTTTTATTCTTATGCAGGTAAGACTTAAAAATGATCATTTGAATGTAGCAAAGTTTGAGCCGGATCTTGGTTTGGATCCTATTCTGGATCTTGTTCTTGTTGGATCTGAGTGGCAATTTAAAATCCAAAGTCGAGCAAGCATGTGGCAAGACAATCTTGTTGTAACCTCCACACGCTCTGTGGACCAGGATGTTCTTTCACCTAGTGAGGTAAGGCACTTTCTTCAATGAATTGTACTTTAGGTCTGAGAGTTTCTTGGTTTATTTTCATCTAGTCTTCAGAATTTTATTACTGTACAATAAGGTGACTGCCTGGTGAACCGTTTATGGGTTGATTGCCAGTGCTCTATCCAAGACTGACATAAAGAGATTAAACAATTGGTTAATATGTGTGCTTCTCCTGTCATGCTTAACTCATTCTTTTATTCATTGCTGTTTCTAGGCTGCAAAGGTTTTTGAGTCACAGCTTGCGGAGTCACTATTGGAAGGTGATGGACAGCTCGCATTCAAGAAGCTCGCAACTGCAACACTCGAAACTTTGATGCCAAGGATTGAAGGCAAGGGTGAATTTGGTCAAGCACGGTGGCGACTGGTTTATGCACCGCAGATTCCAAGTTTACTATCTGTAGATCCAACGGTTGACCCACTTAAATCGCTGGCAAACAATATATCTTTTGCTACCGAGGTCGAAGTGCAACTTGGAAAACGCCTTCAGGTATTTAGCCTTTTTACATTTTTGAAAACCGAAGCATTTTAAGCTTACTGGTATAATGTTCTGTATGAATATCATCTGACCCGAATTGCTCACATCGTTCTGCAGGCCTCTGTTGTCAGGCAGATGAAAGATTCAGAAATGGCTATGCAGTGGTCACTCATATATCAGCTAACCAGCAGGCTCCGTGTTCTCTTCCAATCTACGCCGTCCAATCGACTTCTCTTCGAGTACTCTGCAACATCCCAGGGTTGATTCATTTTTGCCCACTACACAGAGCAGGAGCTGTGGAATGGCAGCTGGTCTGTACAAAGATGTGGAGCACCGACACCGATCAATTGTTCTTGTAGATAATGGAAGTTTTGATAGGCAGGCAGTTGTACATGTAGACTTGCTGATGATTTTGCTCTTTGTTGTATCTACATTCTTTTTCTCGGAAACAAAGTTTCTGGGTTTGTACATAGGTAGCAAATTTAGCTCCTTTAGCTAGTTAACGTAAGATGTAAAGAACTCATAAATTATATGAAAATTTCCAATCTCGTAGAGTCGATGGATGTGTGGTGAGAGCATTCTCAAATGGTAGGTATAGCATGGGTTCATTTGGTATTGTAGTAAATTATGATAATCTTGGTGCGACTGTTTTTTGATATTTCAGCATTTCACGAACTATTTCTCTTCTAATCTGTTTCCCATAAATGTAAGTGTCGCTATGTTTAATCGTTGTACCAAAAATTGGTTGTTTCTTGTTAGATCCCGTTTGTATCCTAGATATTGGGCTGAACTACGCGATCAGATTCTAGCATTTTGGGTGCATTCGGCTCACTCCTGAGTCATTATGCATGATTGCCAACTAAAGGAGTAAGTGTATTTGCCTCTATCTCTTGCTCCTGATTAAATCGCTTCCCTCAATTGTAAAACTGGATATAACATCTCTTCATTTTTGAAAACCGGTGCAAATCGACTCCTTTGGTGGTTTAGGGAGTGATTTCTGCTGGAATGGTAGGCCGATCACGATTGGTTTGCTAAGTCAATGGGTGAGACTCACATGTCAACCACTTCCTTGATCATCTTCCTCACCTCTCCTCTTCTCTCTCTAAATGTGTGTGAGAGAGAGATTGGGCTATAAGGCCCAAGAGGTTGGGCTACAAGGCCCAGTTTGTTATAGTAAAATAGGAAATATAAGGAACCCGAATGGCTTGCCTTTTTCTGATAGACGCTTTCCTCTCCTCCTCGATTTGTCCCCTTTGCTCCTAAACAGCGCCGCCACCAAGCACCATTGGCACATATAGATCCCCTAGTTCGTTCTTTGCTTCCATGCGCTCCCCTTGCTTCTTGAATTACGGAGGCTCAAGGATAAACGGTACAGAGGTTTGTGTTTCCTTGCCGAGATCTCTCTATCTTTCATTGCGCTCCCTTTGCTCTCCGGATCGCGGAGGCAAGAGTAGATGATGCGGAGGTTTGCCAACCAACCTAGGCACTCTTCGATTGAGATCTTGTCCACCGGCTATCGAGATCCCTTCTCCAACCAATCTAGGTTCTTTCCATTTCCCGAGATCCCATCGCTCGGGTATGGGTTGAGCTCTCTCCGCCTGTATGGTGTCTTCTCCACCGATCTCCATACATCCAGATCTACAGGTGCAACTTTCCTTCTTTGTCTCTCTTCTTTGATATGCACTTCTCTTTCCTTCCATACTTCTCCATGAATACGTTGTGTTTCATTCATATGATCATGTTATTTATTTGCTCAGTTTTTCTTTGATTGCACTTATATGTGAGATGTATGCATTCCCGATTATGGTTTTTTATAGGACATGTTCACTTAAAAAAATAATTTTCTCGAAACTTTAGGAAACAGTGACACAGCCACACCATTGTCCATGTAACAAGTATGACCTCATATTCTCTTGTAATATGGTGTTAATACTTTTGCTATTCCCTTTGTTCATAAATATTTATATTTAGGATATGATTCGGTTAAAAAATTTAAAACCTGTATCATTGGTTTTGTATTAGAATACATTTATGATATTATAGTAATTATATTCAAGATAAATATACGCATACCACTCTTTCTTCTTTTTAAACTAGCAACTGGGAAGTACCAATTGTCAAAGTTCTAAAAATTTGATAAAATCTTTGTCCAAAACATCAAATATTTATAACTGAAGAGTGAGAGAGAGTATAATATATGACTTCCAATTCAACAAATTGGAGGAGTTAACTCCACATCGTTTTAGCTTAGTATGCTTTTGCCACTAAAAGGCTAAAAAAATGCAGCCCAACAACTTACTGGAAGCTTCTTACCAACCTCAAAGCAGGAAGAACAAGCAAAAATGCAAAAAAAAAAAGGAAAAGAAAAGTCACATCAGTTTTGTTTTTCACTTTTCCAAATCTTCAACAAAAAAAAAGAGAGCCAATAAGCTTTTGCTTCGCTCACTGATGTGCCTCGAAGCCCCGCCCAAACCTCGGAAGCAGCCACCGCTCATCCTGGCCGTCCGATCCAGATCGTACGGCCCCAAATCCCGCAACCCCTTCACCGTCTCGCCATCCACCGCCACTTAGCTGTGCCCCACCACTCCTCCCCTTCCCCAATTCGCAAAAAGAAAAAATCAAAACGTCCCCCAAAAAAAAAAGAAAGGGGGAAAAAAACACAACGAAAAGAGGAAACCCTAGCTTCCCGTGGCGGCAGGGGAAGCGCTTGATTACCCCCGCTAGATCGGCCCTGGGAAGGGGCTTTTGACGCAGATCGGTTCTCCCCTCGGCGCCGGATCGATTCCGCCGCCCAATTTGGCGCTGATCCGCGGGTGGGTCGCATCCGCCGCACGATACAATCGAGGTGAGCTGTTTTTTTTTCTTTTCTTCCAGAAAAGCTGTGTGTTTTCGTGTGAAATCTGTGGAGTTGTTAGAGATTGGAGGTCTGAGATAAGTTTGTGTGATCCGGATTTTCTCTGCAGCCGGCGGTGGTTCTGGGCTCGATTCGGTGGTCGGATCAACGCTCCTGCTCAGGTGCGTGGTCTTTTCCCCCGTTTTTTTTTTTTTGGTTCTTCTTTATTTCTCCGATCTAGATTGGTGCTCTACTGTTTTGAAATGTTCCGTTTTTGATGCGACCGTAGTGTTTTTCCTTGGTTTGTTTAGGCTTGTATTCTGCATTTGCTCTAATCTGTGGATTATGTGGTCGGGATGAGGCACCAAGATCTGTGTGTGGGACTTCGCGTATGATGGAAGGTGGAATTTTGGGAGTCTGGCCCCCTTGTGATTTCTGGGCTTGTGAATGGAATCCAGTGGTAGTGACAGGCCTAGTGCAACGGATGCAACTGAATCAGTACAAGGCTTAGATGGAGAGGAGACTTTGTCTGAGAGGGCATCGGTTGGAGCGGGGCAAGGACCAAGTTCACAGAATGGGGGTGGGAAGGAGGAGCCTTCGAGCAGTTCATCTGCAGGGAGTAAGAGGAAGCGTGCTAGCTTGAGTTCTGATAGAGTGGAACTTAATGGGCTAGATGCGGCAGGAACCAGCTCAGGCGATTCCACATGGAGCGAAGATAGTTTCAATGGCCGTCACCGACGTTCATTGCCAAGAAATAAGGATGGCCACTTAGAGCATTCAGTTAATTCAGGTGAAGTTGCAGTGATCAGGCAGCCTCGTGGTGTATTGAGGTTAAGGAAGCTGGCTCAGAATGTTAGTATCAAGAGTGGTACCGGAGGTCGCAAGGTTCTGCGATCCAATGGCATTACGAAAGCTACTCAGGTCCAGAGGAGGAAGCGGAGGAAATCACAGACTCTTAAGGAGAACAGAGTTGGTAGTAATGACCCTATCAATTGCTTGAAAGTTGAGAATGGCACTTGTGATCAGGACAACAGTACAAACTTCTGTTCTGAAAATGCTGTCTCAGTCGAAAAGCAGCCAAATCTTTCAGGTGAACCATCAAAACATGTCCATCCTACCAAGGAAAGCTCTGTGCATGTTCAAGAGGAGGATAATGTTAATTTGGAAGAAAATGCTGCTAGGATGCTCTGTTCTCTATCAGATAATATGTGTGCTAGCTCACTGAGGAAGAGTGCAAAATCACTGAATAGATCATCAAAAGCATACTTTGTCCAGCATTCAGAACATTTCAAGGATTCATGTAACAAAGACAAGGGCATGGCGGGTCCTGCTAGGTTGCTACGGAATCGTGATGGCAAAGCTTCATCCAAGAAGCGTCGCCCACGTCGGCATTTTTATGAAGTCAGCCCTCATGATGTGGATCCGTTTTGCATTGTAAAAGAGAGAATCCGGGTGTTTTGGCCTCTGGATGAGACCTGGTACTTTGGCCTGGTAAAGGAATATGATCCCATGACAAGGTTGCATCATGTCAGATACGACGATAAAGATGAGGAATGGATCAATCTTCAAAATGAGAGGATTAAGCTTCTCCTTTTGCCAAGCGAAGCTCGGCAGAAATCTAATCGTCGTAATCCAAGGTCGATATTCAAACCAAAATATGAAGTGGATGAGAGAGAAGACATTGATAGAAACAGCACAGGAAGTTCTGAGTCAGGCCCCATCATCTCATTGCTGTCTAGATCAAACCATGCAAGGTCTGCTACATCCAGTAATACGAATAAGCAGAATCACACTCATTCAGATATTTCTCCTGTTATGTTTGATCAAAAGCAGTCTATGCTGTGCTCTGATGATAGACCTGGCGGTTCACCTGCAAATGCGGGTGAGGAGATCCCTGAAGACGGGACTACGCTTAAGGATAGCAGGTTTCGCTTTGTTTACTCAAGGAAGCGATCTTGCAGGAGAAAGAATGGATTTCTCAACACTTCAGAACAAGATTCTGATCTTAAATACAGAAAAGTTACAGGTGCGTTGTTTGCTTCAGTTGCTGGCTGGGGGTCTGTTACTGAAAATGTTACTTTGAGAAGACATGGCATATTAGTACTGAGCCAGCCATTAAAATCTATTTATAAGATCATGTCTGAAGCATGCCATGTCTGGCTTCTCAATGCTCTCGTTCTTCTTCACCGTGGAGCAATGGTTTCCTTGTGGCCTGCCGTACATCTGGAGATACTTCTTTTTGATGATACTTTAGGATTGAAACACTTGCTTCTTGAGACTTCCTTAAGATCAGCTGTATCCTTATTCTGTTTACTTGTTGGATGTTTCAATTCGTATTCCAAGGCGAGTACACGCAATGAGTCAAAAATGCCATGCACCTCAGTCAGAGTTCGGATATCTGGTTTGCACGGTAGAAGCCAAGTTGTGTTTTTGATGTTCAGCTTCATGGGGGTAAAGTACCCCAAATGGAAGCACCTGCAAGGACAGCTGCAGCATCACCATATAAAAAGGGGGCTATCTAAAGTTAATTGCGCATGTGCTGACATAAAGCAACTTACAAATGGAACTGATCAAAGAGTCTGTACTTCAACAGAACACTTCTCTAAGGTACCAGATCCACCTTACTTATGCAGATCAAATCATTTTTCTTATCATTGAGCCATATAGAGCTAGAACTCTTAGGGTCTCTTTTGTGTTGAGAAAATTCCTATTGTTAATGCTTTTCCTCCAGATTGTGAGTAAACCATACACCGGCTAATTATATTTCATTCAGTGCTTATACTGGACGCTCAGGCTGGTTTACTGAATAGTTCTTTGCATTACGAGAGGCTCAATGTGGTCATGTGTTTAGATAAATTGGATGAAACCATCATACTGAATTTGCTCTTTTGTTTTCTAACTAGCAACAAAATGAACCGATTCCTTCTTGGTAGTGCTACTGGAACCTATATATTTGCTTTACTCTTGATCCAAGGATATGTAAATGCTAATCTTAGTTGAATTTTGGAAAACAACTACTCCTTACTAGTCTTGCAGTTTTTTATATGCTCGGTTCAATTATACGACCTTGTCAATTGTCAACCAATAACTTAAGAGCAAACCTCCTGATGCATTTAACACTAAACCTTCTGGTGCAGTTTTTGTTGCATTAGTACTGTTGAAACAGTATCCTAAAATACAGACATCTGACTGAATACTTTTTTTATTTGTCTCACGTGGGACGTGGCTTCCTACAGTAAACTAAGTACCGAATGTTGTCAGATATTTCATGTGCTGGTGTATGACTTTAGTGCTCTTTGTTAGCTATCCTTTATAAGGAAAAGGCTTCTCTTGATCTATACCATTTCTTGATCTGTGGTTTCTCCTGTGAGATATTCTGGACACACATTTTTTTTCCCAGAAACTTTATATGCAGTTATAATTTTCTGCAGATGCCTCACTTGATTTCTGTTATGTTTATCTGCATTGGGAATCATAAATTTGAACTTTTGAAATAAACAGACTATCTGAACTGTTGTTTTTCTTGTTCATCTCTTCCGTCTCGATCAATCCATTATTTAGCCTTTGCCCTTTGAATATCTGTTTTCTTATGTATTTTACATGTTGAATGCACTGGTGCAAAACATATTGTGCAATACAGGTTTATAGAAAACCTTCTTATTACTGATAATTACTCTTCTGTTAACTAGGGTCTATCACTCGATGCTCAGGACTCTCTGTTTTTCACAGAATCAAAATATTCAAATGTCGACCCTATCATTTTTTGTCTTGATGAGCGAAGTAAATCTGTTCAAAATCATCTGGATGTGGCAGCTGCACCTTCACTATTGTTTTTTCACCACTTAAAATTGCGCAATGAAAGCAACTTGACTTCTAAAAGTCTTCCGGAATTCACGCCGATTACTTTAGAAGAGGATCAGCAGTCTCTGCCACAGCACACATCTGATCTGGTTCATCTGGCTGCTTCTGCTTCTGAAGTTTGTTCTGTTTATGTTAGTCCATCTAATACTGGTTCCTTGGATATGGGTACTGCTGGTTGCATCAATCATTCTGGTTCTGCTAGCAGCAAGCTCAATACTGCTAAAAGGACTGTAAGTCTGGATTGTAATAGCAGAGGTATTGGTGGTGCCAACATAACAAGCAGGAGTTTTCCAGATCAAATTATGGATGGAAGCCTTTCTGCTGTTTGCCCTCCTCAGAAGTATCAAAAGAGGTGTACTTCTATAACTATTCCTGGAGATAATATATCAGATCCACCAGATGATAAGCTACTTAACAAAGACGAAAAGGCCATGCAGCCTACATCTGACTTGGTCCAGGAACTGAATGAGTATCCTATTGGTCGTGCTACACCAACTGCCCCCAGGACTCCCTATCATCGGAACCGATTTACATCCCTATCACGCACTTTTGGCGATGGTTCAAAATTATGGCAAGAAGATATTATGATGACAGGCTTTGCTGGTGGCTCTAAGAAGCCAAGGACTCAGGTTT
Source organism: Oryza meridionalis (assembly GCA_000338895.3). Lineage (NCBI taxonomy): Eukaryota > Viridiplantae > Streptophyta > Magnoliopsida > Poales > Poaceae > Oryza > Oryza meridionalis. Next base: position 3,930,849 of record CM002524.2, read on the forward strand.
CGTACTCAGTTTCTCCTAGAAGTGATGAACCTGGCTCAAAACACAAAGGACATTTCCGCAAGATACAGTCTCATAGCAGTGCAAAGAGACTTCCTGATAATTCAAGAAGTGAACAGAGCAGTCCTGAGTCGTTGGCTTGTGTTGCAAATGTCCTAGTTACAGTTGGTGATAGAGGATGGAGGGAGTATGATACTCAGATCACAATTGACTCTGATGGGCAGAGTGAACGGAGGATTTGTGTGAAGCTTGCAGAAGGAACTAAGTATGCTCACAAAGTTCTTCAAGTTTTGCAGCCTGGGGCAACAAACCGCTATACACATGCAATGATATGGAAAGGGGGGACAGAGTGGTGCTTAGAATTTCCTGACAGAAGTCAGTGGTTGATTTTCAAGCAAATGCATGAGGAATGTTATAGTCATAACATTAGAGCTGCATCTGTTAAGAATATTCCAATTCCTGGTGTCTGCTTTGCTGAAGCTCATGATGATCATGATGCTGTATCCTTTGTACGCTCTCAAGATTATATTGGTCATATTGGAACAGATGTTGAAATGGCACTTGATGAATCTCGTGTGATATATGACATGGACAGTGATGATGAAGTGTGGGTTTCAAGATGGAGGAAACTAGGCAAGGACAGCACCTCTGTGACAGATGACTTGTTTGAGAGGATCATGGACAAATTCGAGAAACTTGCTTATAGCCACAACTGCAATGAACTCACTATTGATCAGATGAAGGAACTAGATAATGATAACATACCACTGGACACCATTAAAGTGATACATGATTATTGGCAGGACAAGAGGAAGAAAAAGGGAATGCCACTCATTCGACACTTTCAGGTGAACAATATATTGCCATTTCTGAGTTTGCCTTGTTGCTGATAGCATTCTACTAGTTTTGTTCGAAATATTGGGTAGATTGCAATCTAGTTTAAGTTATTACCCTATATTTTTGTGTTTAGTGAATAGCTTTGTCTCCATGATCTGTCCAACCTTTAAACTAAATTTCAGTTAGTTTTGTGCTTAGGTAGTTTTATGGTCATGCTTATTTATTTTTGCTATGTGAGAGGCAGAGCAGTGTGCTTAACATAATTTATTCCCAGCTTTAAGAGCACCAATTAATTAGACCAAAACATCATTTACTTGAGCGGAGGTAGTTTTCCACTTTTAGTTTCTTTTCCAAGAGTATTGGATTCCATTGAGCAGTCATATTAAGATGAGTGAGTGTATTATCATGGGATTTCAACTTTCAAGTAGCTTATGTGCTGTGGAACTAGACGTACAATTTCTTTTTGGGATATGGTTCTAATAAGAGTGACTGTAGAGCAAGTGTCTAGTCATGGTTTAACTTGAACCCAAGGATGCATGGATTGTGTTGAACTGCTGATGCTTCTGGGGAAATGATTGGTTTTGTGCTTCTCGGTTACTATGTTTGAATACAACTAAACGGATAAAGTGCAGTGCACCAAAAATGTTGAGTACTTATGGCCTCTAACCTTGTATTTGTACCATTTTCAGTCTGCTATGTGGAAGATCCACGAGCAGCAGCTACAGGAATGGGAATCAACAGTACTCAGAATACAGGGTTCATCAAATGGTTACCAAGTTAAGTTGCCTCCAAAACCTGCCTTGTTCGCCTTCTGTTTGAGACCTCGAGGACTCCAACCCCAAATACCGTACAAGGGACCGAAGCAGCGCTCCCATAAAAAACTTATGTCCTCAGGAAGCTTTTCGAGAGAGCAAGATGGCTTTTACCGACCAGGTTCGTTTTCTTAGCTTTTTTCTTTTCTAATCATTCATCCAGTGCCATGTTTTGTCATTATATTTTGCTGATACGAGGTTTCTGTCAAATATCAGGGAGAAAATACAGCGAATATGTGGGGGATGGGAGGGCATGTGAATCCTATGACGGTGGTTCTATCTATTCACCAACAGGGTACTCTCCCAGGTTCTCTGTGAAAACAGAATCCCCTCGCGCATTTGATGGTTTGGAAAGAAGTTCTACACCAAGGTTTTTGAGAACCAACAGTGTCAAAAGGACTGCAAGCTTTGCATTCTCTGAGGATCACCAGCCATCACCTTCCTTCCGTCATCAGAGAGTGAAGCGAGGCGCGCCTGATCACTGGAACGCGGTCATCCACGAATGGCAGAGCTCAAAGCACCTGCTCCCGGGTGCGTCCCAGAGCCCCCGTGTCGACATAGAGGAGCTCAAGCAGCGAGATGCCTCCAGTGCAGCGCAGCATGCGGTGGCCATGGCCAAGCTCAAGAGAGAGAAGGCCCACCTGCTGATGCACAAGGCTGACCTTGCCCTCCACAAGGCCACAGTTGCTCTCATGATGGCCGACGCGATCAAGGCGTCCAGCAGGGACTCTTCCAGGGATGGGAGGAGAGATTTCAGGGACGACTGACGACAACGCTTTTTCCGGCTTGAGCCGATGCAAGACTACCCATCTTTTTTGTTGATAGAAAGGAGCTCATCTGCTCCATCCGACCAAGTCATTAGATAGCATCTTGCCCCCCCTTTTTTCTCTCTTTTTTCTTCATCATTTGTACATATGTTGATTTCTCCTTTTTCTTTTTCCCCCTCTTATTTAGACCTCTGGGTTAACGTATTGTTGGGGGAAATGGGCCAAAATGATAGGCAGCTGTTGGTGCAGCCCGGCATTTTCTGCATAACGATGATGTATCCATGTCTTCTCATTGTTGTGACGTTTGAGAGCTGGTCCTGGGAGGAAGATGGTGACAGTTTCTCTGCTGCAAAAAAAAAAAAAAGAGAAAAAGTGGTACATAATGAGCCTGACAATTGGGTCCCAATGTGTCACCCATAGTCGTGCGTGTGTGGCTGTATTGTTTTAATGTTTGAACTGTACATAGAGATTGTGCTACAGGTAAAAAATAGTGTGATGCAGATGTTGGCACGCACACTGCACACACACCACACATGCATTAGCCTTGGTAAAATTGGTATTTGGTTTGATGCTCTTGTGCCAATCCAAAATATGGTCACTGTTTGGTTTCTGAGGAAGATCACTGTTTGGTTTCAGGCAAAAATATGGGCCATATGGTCATGCAAAGTAGAAATTGCATGCAAATGTCTGATAATATCATTCCAAAACAAAAGAGTGGCCCGGTATTTTTTTTGCTAGCAATACTGCAACATCAATTTTTGTTTGCTCACGAGACAACCAAACACCATTTTTGCCACGGAATTGGCCATTGCTCAGTTGCATATCACGCCTCTGCATCCTTGCAGAAAAAATATTTTTATTAGGGCATGTACAATCAGTGCCACTCAACTCCCAATGAAGGCTACATCTGGATGATCTCTTCAAAATCTGAAGTAACTGGATAAAGGTACTTAAGCCCACAATGATGTCCCAACCAAAAAACCAACATTGTGTGTTTTCCTATACTACCGCTCTCTTCTCCCTCTTTCTTCTCTTTTTTCTTTGCTCCGTCTCTTCTTCTTCGCCGTCCCTCCTCTTCTTTTTTCTTCGCCTCGTCTTACTCCTCTCGCTCGACGTCAACGCCGTCCTCCCCCTCCCTCTCTCTCCCGCTGCCACCACCTCCCTCCTCGCCTTCTCCAGCTGCTGCCGCCGCCGCTCGCCGTCCACTCTCCCACGCCAGATCCAGCCGCAGCTCGAGCTCCCTCTGTCGACGGCTGGGGCGAGACGCGGCGACGCTGGGGAGGGCGAGGAGGGAGGTGGCGGCGGGGCAAGAAGGGAAAGCGCCAGCGAGGACTCCTCCCTCCGTCCGTCATCGTCCCAGGTAAGGGGCAAGAAGGGAACGGCGGCGGTGGCACCGCTCCGACTCTGCCCCAGCACGTCGCCACCCCTCTTCCTTCGCCCGTCGCTGCTGGTAGTCGATGGCGAGCAGTCGTCGTCACGGGGTCGTCGCCGGATCTGGTGGGCCTGCCCCATCCCCGGGGCGCTGGTGGCCGATGGATAGGGTGCGCGGGGCCCGTCCCTCCCCCTATGTTGTCCCCAGGTCGTCGCCGTCACAGATCCGCCGGCTCCTCCACCACCTCGCCACCTCTGACTCCTCCCCACTGCCGTGTGCCTCCTGTCTACTCCCAGCAACGAGGCCGAGGGTGGAAGAGGAAATTTGTGGTGCGGGAGCCATGTCCACGAGCCACGCGGTCGTCCAACGTATAGCCCCGAGCAGTGGCTCAAGAAAAGGAGCTAGAGGCACGCGTTCCTCTGCCAGGGTTGCACCTCTCTCCAAGGGCACGGCCCAGCAACAAAAGCGGGACACCGTTTGCGAAGGCACGACCTGGGGCTACGCATTGAACATGGCCTTAGACAAAGAGAGAACTACAATGGTGATACTTGTACATCACATGCCAACATCATATGCTCTGGTTCTTGTCTATGTCAGCGTATTCAAAGCAGCTAAACTCTCAATCCTACTGGCTTGGCTACCCTCCAATCTGCATTGGTAACTTCTCTTCCAAGATACTATTCTACTGTAGCTGTGTATGTTTTCCCTCTTGCCCTGTTACTCGAATGCGTCTCCAAGAAAAGGACATGAACCAAACACAGTGCTCCCTCCGTTTCACAATGTAAGTCATTCTAGCATTTCCCGCATTCATATTGATGTTAATGAATCTAGACACATATATCTATCTAGATTCACTAATATTAATATGAATGTGAGAAATACTAGAATGACTTACATTGTGAAATGGAGGAAGTAACGAGGATTGAATTTGTCCTTATCTCATCTTAAACGAGTATAATAAAATGATATAAATAGGATATAAGAATTATAACATTGAATTTGTGTTTAGCTGGAGAAGAGAGGAGAGAGAGGAACACATGGGCCATATATTTGTAGCTACCTGCATCACATACTCTAACAAGCTATGTAGAAAAAGATATTCCCTCGGTCCCAGTAAAAAACAATCTAGGTGTGGATTTGACACCACCTAGGACTACGAATCTGGACAACCATATATCCAGATTCATTGTCCTAGGTGATGTCAAATCACCACTTAGGTTCGCTTTTTTTGATGGAGAGTATGGCATAATATATTTATAGCTACCTATTTTACGGATATGCTATTAAATTGATTATAGATGGTGTGTCAATCTTTATACTATAGTTAGCAACTGGCTATACTATACACTCGATGATTTTGCTGCCAATTGAAGCTCATAACTTTGATATATACATGCTACCTGTTAGATTATATGGAGTACTGTGTGATAACTCCACCCACATAAGTGCCAAATTACTTGATTTGATTGTGTGGCATGTACTTACTTCAATGTGGCAGGCTAGGGTCACACGTGTGTCCAAATTCTTCCCTAGAGTTTGATTCTTTTTGAGATTGACATACAGTGTGTCTAAGCTGTATAGTAGGCACAACTCTACATTCAAACGAAATTTGAAACTATGCAACTATCATCATCTCACTTCAAAGACCCATTATAGTTGGCGCCTTTACATATTTTTCTCAATTTCCTCTTGCTATGTTACTCGAATGCGTCTCCAAGAATAGGATGTGAACCAAACGCAGTCATCATGAGGATTAATTTCAAGACCTGTCCTCCTTATCTCCTCCCTAAGCTTGATGATTTTGCTGCCGATAGGAGTTTAAAATCTTGATACATACATATCACTTGTTGGTTTGTATGGAGTACCGTGTAATGACTATCCAGTAGGATCAAATTACTTAATTTGATTATGTGACGTGTTATTTAGAGCGATAGGCCAATTCAACCACTTGATATGTGTCGAAAACGGCAGCAAACTAAGGTTCATTCAAACAAGACAATAAGCTAGTAATCCCTCCATCTCAAAATACAAAAACATAAAATCGGAGAAATCATACATAAACATATACTCCCTCCGTTCTAAATAAACAACTTAGATGGTGATTTGACAACACCACCTAGGACAATGAATTTGAACACCTGCGGGTTGCTCAGATTCATTATTTTAGATGGTGTTAAATTCTCATCTAGGTTACTTTTTTTTTTTTGAACAGAAGGTTTACTAGAGTGACTCGTAGGTGTGTCTAGTAGGCACAACCGCACAACTCTACATTAAAATGAAATACAAATATGCATTAGCATATATTTCCACAATTACATAGGAAATTCGACTAATTACATATAGAATTGGAGCATCATCCTAATTCAAAATCCAATAAGACACATCTAATTGGCGCGAATCTTCCCAATGTACGCCCGCAGGTTCTTCTCCGACGAGCCGCCGTCGGCCACCGCCGCCCGCGCCTTCTCCCTCCACGCCGCCGCACTGGCGCGCACCGCCTCCGACGTGGCGGCGTCGAGGCACCGCCTCAGCTCGCCGGCCTCCAGCACGCCGTCGACCTCGCTCACGGCGGCCCTGACGCCGGCGCCGAGCCGCTCGGCGACGAGCCACGCGTTGGTGCCCTGGTCCGTCCACTGCGGCACGCACACCGCCGGCACGCCGCTCGCCACCGCCTCCAGCGTCGAGTTCCACCCGCAGTGCGTCACGAAGCACCCCACCGCCGGGTGCCCGAGCACCTTCACCTGGTCGCACCACTCCACCACCACGCCGCCGGCGATGGCGACGTCGTCGGCCTCGCCGCGGTTGTCCTTCCTCAGCACCCACAAGAACGGCCGGCCGCTGTCCGCCATGCCGCGGGACACCTCGGCGATCTGACGCCGGCTCATCGTCGACAGGCTCCCGAAGGAGATGTACACCACCGAGCCGGCCGGCCGCGCGTCGAGCCACTCGAGGTAGCCCGTGTCGTTCTGCTTGAACAGGTCGTTGCTGGTGGTGGTGGTGATGGCGCCGCCGCCGCCGTCGCTCTTGGCGGCGTCGAGGAAGGAGAGCACCGGCCCGACGGGGACGACGTCGACGCCGTGCTGCCGCAGCGACGCCACGGCCTCGGGCTCCATGGCGTCGAACGTGTTGGCGAGCACAGTGGGGCTGTCGCCGCGGCCGAGCACGGCGACGATGTCGCGGAACGCGTCGAGCACGAAGGCGTAGGGGTCGTCGTCGTCGGCGATGGCGAGGAACGACGGGAGGTCGCGCAGCCGGAGCGGGGGTAGCCCCGGGACGCGCACGGGCGCCATCCGGTCGCGCGCCGCCGCCGCCGCGGCGATGTCCCTGTCAACGCCGTCCGTGCCACGGAAGTAGTGGAGGTAGGCGGCGAGCACGGCGGCCGGCTGGATCCAGTACAGCGCGACGGGGACGCCATGGTCGCGGGCGACGTCGGCGACCCAGGTGAGGAGCAGCGTGTAGACGACGCGGGTGACGGGCCTCCCGGCGGCGCGGAACCCCTCGATGACGGCGGCGAGCGTGCGCGCGCCGACGACCCTGACCTGGGTCATGTAGCTGGCGCTGTCGTGCACCGCCCTGTCGAAGCCGTCGTCGTAGCCGTCGGAGTACGGCGCGTACCGGACACCCCCCTCGTCGACGAGCTCCCCGCCGGCGCCCGCCGCCGCGGCGTCGCCGAACATCTTGCGGCAGGCGGAGACGGCGGTGGAGATGGTGACGCGGGCGCCCGGCGCGGCGCGCACGAGGCGCCGCGCGAGGTGGCGCGCCGGGTTGATGTGGCCCTGGGCAGGGTACGTGACGACGAGGAAGTGATGCGCCTCGTTGGCCACCGCCTCCTCCTCAATGGCCGGCATTGCGAGAGCTCGAGGTGGAGTGGCTTGCTGCTGATGATGATGATGCTGATGGTTTATGTAGGGGAGGGGAGGACGGCGGTGACGTAAGTGATGAGGCTAAATTGCATGCATGGGTGGCCACACTGGCTACAGTTTTGTGTGGTGGCCTCGCCTCTCACCTGACCTGACTGCCTGGTCCAGCTCAGATCTGCCCATATGTTGTGAGCTAAATTAATAAAAAAAACAATACCAATATGAATATGGAGTTGTCCAGATTCATTTGTAAATACTTATGTTTTAAGATGGAGGGAGTATTCAATATTTTTTCCGATTATATCATTACTAAACATGCAATATGAAACCCACATATCCACGAATGCATTCTCTAGCACGTTAAAGAATACAACAACGTCCAATGACAAATCTGTAACCTATTGGACCTGGCTAAAATCCTACACCTCCGTCCTAAAAAAAAAATCAACTTCTAAGGATGAATCGATTCATTTCCCGAAGTTATTTTTCTTCGGGACGGATGAAGTATATAGTTCAGGGTATATGTAATATGTGTGTCCTCTGAGAAGTAAAATTGTACACCCACGACTCCACGCCACAACACCATTGCTTAAGGGATGTGAAAAACATATACAATTTGACGGTATATGTTCAATTTGTAAAATAATAAGTTATACATACACGAGAGGAAATGACGCGACATTTCATAACACAAGTTCATCTATAAAATTTCTAAATTGATGGTGTATAATGCACACCATTGTCACCAACAATATTATCTCCATTTTAAAATATAGGAACGCTTAGCTATGAATATGAACCACTACTCATCTAGATTCGTAACAACTCTTAGCTATAATATGAACAAATACCCATCCACATTCATATATAACTAAAAGTTATATTTTGGAAAGGATGTAGTAGATATTACACAAGAATACCATATTTAATACTCCGTCCATCCCAAAATATAAGTATTTTTAGCTATGAATCTAGATAACTATATGTCCAGATTCATAACCAAAGTTACTATATTTAAGATATGGAGATAGTAGTTATCTGGATTCATTGTTAAAAATTATCATATTTTGTGACAGAGATAATCAGATAATAGATATTACACCGTCGTAGTACAATATCTACTTCAGACCTTCGTCGACCTCTCGCTTCACCTTAATTGTTAACTTATTAAAACACTGTTCCAATGCCAACTAGTGTTTATGATATGGTATAAGGTTACTGTTAGCCTGCCAATTGCAAATAGGCTGGGTTGGAATTTGGAGAGAAATAAGAGATCCGTTGATAAGCTAATATGCGATCGACCAGATGGCTAAATGTGCATGTGTACGCTTAACCTACCAGGATTAGTAGCTTCTATGTAATATTGTGCTTTACCAGGATTAGTGCTGGTGGATCTTGTCCCACTAATTAGCACTACCTTACACTAGTTTTAAGAATATATTACCATATTCTAGGGACACAAAAATGATACAGTGTAGAGTCATGGTGTATGACTTTACACATAAAATTTTAAATTTTGGTGTACATAAATATTACGCACACATGTGCGCTAGGATTTTAATAAGGGTTAAAATTTACAGTAAATGTAGTGTGTAGCACGTACTACCTACGGATTGATAATACTTATCATTTTTTTTGACAATGCTATTATAAGACTCTAAAAACTTCGACTATAAATAATATCCAAAATATTTCTTAAAAATATGGTGACCATATATATAGATTGTACTTAAAAGTACTTGAATAAAATCATATATTTAATAATATTTTTATATATATTGTAATAAAAAGTAGTGATCAAAATTGTTTTTTAAGACCATGTTTTTATTCAAAATGACAAGCACTATCACCCCGAAGTCACCCCGTAGGAAGTAGTGAGTATGCGCTATAAATCTATGTCATACAATTTTGGATTATAAGTAACGGGGACACGTCACAACGTATGCACGTGTATTGGTGTGTGAGCTTGGAGCCTTGGAGTGGTACGCCCGCAGTTCTACTCGTAAAAGAGGACTTCTCCAACTATCTCATTGGAGCAAGTAAACATGATGTGAGCGTGTTATAATAATTGTTATAGACTATATATATATTAGATTTTTGTTGAGATGGAAAAGAGAAACCATAGATCTGTATTTAACTCTAGCATGGACTCAAATGAGTGTTATGAGATACTCCCTCCATCTATTTTTGATAGTCATATTTCATCTTAGCACACAGACCAACGATAAGTGATTGTACTAATCATCCATTTAAATATGCTACTTGTCATTCCTCGTAAACAAGCGATTCATTAATATTTACATTTCTCGATGCCCATGTAGCCAATCTTGTGTGGAAGAATGGAGTGTCACGTATTAAATCCAAGAAAGCCATTAAGATAATAAGTTGTTGGATTGAAATATGCATATCAAAAATAAAATTTTCAGATTTGAAAATATGACTATCAAAAGTAGATGGAGGGAGTAATAAGGTAGACCATATATTGATGATATAGTATGCATTATACTCCCTCCATCCACTTTTGATAGTCATATTTCATCTTGGCACACAGATCAAGGATAAATGATTCTACTTATCATCCATTTAAACATGCTACTAGTCATTCCTCGTAAACAAGCGATTCATTAATATTTACATTTCTCGATGCCCATGTAGCCAATCTTGTGTGGAAGAATGGAGAGTCACGCATTAAATTTAGGAAAGCCATTAAGATGATAAGTTGTTGGACTGAAATATGCCTATCAAAAATAAAATTTTTAGATTTGAAAATATAACTATCAAAAATAGATGGAGGGAGTATTAGCTAAAGATAGAACTAGCAGTTTGCTTTATTATTAACATTGCCCTTACTGGCCGATTTTATTAAAATAAAAGCATTTATGGGTTTTTAAGGAGAGGTCAAATTTAATGTGGGATATGATGATTATATATGATTAAGTTGAGTTGAGTAAATAGGTGAATAAATTAAATGAGATATTTATAATTTGTTAAGATGAGAAAGTAGACGAAAAAGTTGTTATATTTTCTTTACAAATTTTAAATGCTATATTTTGCAACTAAGAGATAAAGTTTTCTTGGCTCCCGTATTCCTTTCCCATAAGTCTTTCTTAGAGCAGGTATAATAACAGGCTATAAGCCGGCTATAACCATATATCGAGAAAAAAAGAGAAGAGAGAGAAGAAAGCGGGCTACAGATTTATAGCCGGCTGCAACACGGACTCCAAAATGTTATGTGTGTATGAGAGGTGGGACCGGGTATTAATGGTGTATTATATTTTTATAGTTAACTATTGTATAAATGAGCTATTAAATTGGCTATAGATGTTTTAGAGTCAACGGTTGACTATACTATTGACCTTGCTCTTACTGAGGGACTACTTTGCCCGCTTTTATTAGCAAATCATCATAAAGAGAACTATAGTAGATGGTGATCGATAAATCAATTATTGCTTGTAAGTTTCAGTATTGAAACGGTTCGCTTTACAACAAGAGCAGTACTGCTTCCGGATCAATATGCAGGACGCCAAATTGATAACGTTTGACCATTCGTCTTATTCAATTTCTTTTAAATAAATACAAAAATACTTATGTCATGCTTAAAAAACATTTGATGATAAATCAAGTCACAATAAAATAAATAATAATTACATAAATTTTTTAATAAGACGAAAGGTCAAACGTTTGTTAAAAAGTCAATGGTGTCATATATTAAAATACGGAGGGAGTATATATTGCCAAACCACGTGAACTGTGAGCGGCAAAACGGATTAGCATAAGGCCCAGAGCTGTGGCCAAAACATACAAGAAGAGTGAAGCTTGACATTGATACAGATCAGAAACCAATCATTCATTCATGCACAATCCCGATTGCAGTTGCATACACTCATTGTCAATCTATGTGACCGATGTGACTTGGTAGGCTAAGGTCCCCGTTGATTCACTATCAGCTGCCAAAAAATTTATCAGCAAAAACAATAATTTATGATAAAACTTTTAGATATATGTTCTTGATGACTTAAAATCTAATTTAAAAACTACATTAAAAATATCCTAAAATAAACTTTAAATTTAAATTTTAGCAACGGATGATTCTTACTCCGTACGTCCCAAAATATAAAGGACTTTGGTTGAATTAGATATATCTACTATGAATTGTAGACATGAAACGATATACCTCTCCTTATTTAGATTTATAGTGTAAGAACTTAGGACATTTTTTCTTGAAGCATATGTTATTTCTTACTCACTCAGTACCAAAATATAAGAACTTATGATTATGATATTTTTTATTACTATGAATCTAGACAGACAGCTTATTCAGATTCATAGTATTCGGTTATGTTCTTATATTTTGGGACGGAGTGAGTATATATATATTTTGCAGAGAGAGAACATAAAGCCAAACGATGAGGGGTTCAGCCAGGTCAGTTGCAACTGAATTACAGCCACAAGTGACAGGCGAACAACTGATTGGATTGGTTTCTGGGCCATGTATGTCTGGAACTCTGACGTTTGCCATGACGATGTACCTGGCCTGTCACCTAGTGTACTCACCTTAGACGGCGCTACAAACAATCGCACGATACGTAATACGGAGTACAGTAGTACGCCCCACGGTTTCAAGTTTCAGTTTGTCCTGCACGCACGCTCCAGCTCACCGCAACAACACTGGAGTTAAATCATTTCTTTCTTGTCCCTGGCTGACCTGATCAGATTCGATCAGATGCATGCATGATAGTACTTGGTACTAGATCTCAATCACCGTCTCACTGACACCAGATGTGTTAATACTCCAAAATAACCTGATCAGATTACATCATAGGAGTATCCTACATAAATCTTGAAGCATGAGAGAGAGAGGCAAATGAGTAGTATTCAGTTTCAGATCAGAGCTGAAATATTGAAATTACATATAGTGCCAAACGACAGAAATCAAATTAGTCACTGTTTGTTCCTAAGGCTGCTGCCCCTTTTGCATGTTCAGCAGCAGTTGCCATTTGACAATGCTTTGGCTTTGCTGATTCGATGCATTGCCCTCTCCAGTAACAGGAGGGGAAACTGAACATACAAAGCTCTAGCTTAGCTAGCTAGCTACACTCGTATGGGCAATGGATGCCAATTGCATATGCCTCTCTTCAGCAGCTGCAACAAAAGCAAAACTGTTCTCCTGTACATCTCCCTGATCATGCAGCTGCAGCAGTGTACGTGTCTGTATAACTGACCAAGTATTTATCGCTGCATCATCTGACGAAGCTCCATTTCTGAATTCTGATTTGTTCTCCTTGTGTCATGTGCTGGGGCGCGCCATGGCGTGTCTTTTTTTTAACTAACGCGTAAAAAAATTACACATCAATATATTATAAGAAAGTAGAATTTAAGGCAACAGTCAGAGGCCATTGCTGAGGAGGTACAAGAGAAAAAACAGTAGCACAAAAATCCGGTGAAAAGGGACTTAAAGGACTAAGGCTTAGAAGCTAGGCAAGACACGAGCAAGCAAGAAAAAGAGCACTGCTATCCTCCCAACAAAATCTCGAGATAAGCCATCCAGCGTTCCACTGGAATTGAAAAAACAACTTGGATGGGCAAAAGAGCGGAGTTGAAAATCTTGAATAATCAAGTCAAAGACAACCTGGATGGGCAAAAGAGCGAAGTTGAAAATCCTAGAGTTCCGCTCCTTACAGAGCTGTCAAGACACCAGCAAGATCAAGGAGTCGAAACCTTGACAAAGCTGCTCTAGAAGGCAAGCTATAGAGGTAGGCTACCAATCCTGAAGTGTGCAACCGTGGGGAGGAGCAAGGTTGGTCCAGCCTACCGTGGATAGCACGCGGTGCCACACTTATTGAGCGAACACATAGTGGAGTAGGATATGGTTCGTCGTCTCAAGCTCTTGAGCACAGAAGGGGTCAAGGGGCAAAATAAATAGATGTCGACTTTGCACTTTAACAGAAGGTCAGCCGTCCAACAACGCTGCTGGAGTGTAAGCAAGAGGAAAAGCTCGGGAATGCTAATTATCGATCGCCCTGCGCGGGGGGAGCCGGATCGGGCGCTCCCCCCACGCGCCCCTCCCCTCCACGTGGGTACTGTTGGGCCCACCCACTTCTTCATCCATTTTTTCCACAAAAGATGTTTCACCTAACGTACTTACAATGTTTTACTATTTATAGATCTAATGTTGCAGTGAATTAAAATACTCTTTTTCAACAAAAAACCCACATATTTTAGAAACTCTCTATTAAAGGAAGTTGGTTTATTTTTTGTTCCACCAAAAATGTTTCACCTAGTGTACTCACAATGTTTCACTATGTATAGATCTAATGTTGCAGTGAACGAAACATTCCATTGCAACAAAAAAACCCACATATTTTGGAAACCCTCTATTAAGAGAATTTGGTTTATTTTTTGTTCCACCGAAAAATGTTTCACCTAGTGTACTCACAATGTTTCACTATGTATAGATCTAATGTTGCAGTGAACTGAAACATTCTTTCGCTATTTGCTAAAACATTGTTTTTATATAAGGTGAAACAACACCTGATTTAAACGTGTGAAACATTTTCGATTTACTTAGTAAAACAATTCCGATATACCTGGTGGAACATCGTGCAATATTTAAAAATAATTCAATAATAAGTTTTTTTTTCATCGGAATATATCCATGTGTGGTCTTGTTTTGAAGATTTAATTGGAACGAATTTAATGGTGCAATCGGATCATGATTTGGATAAGTAATTTAAGAGAAAAATCAGTTTAAAGTAATTTTGCACGTAAATCGAGCGCTGACGTCATGCTGACGTTAGCGCCCGATTTTACTCCCTCCCGATCGAGCGCCCGACCGGGAGTCATCTCCGGAAAAGCTTGCATTTAGTTAGGCCCTTTAGCAGAGATGACTCCCGGTCGGTCGCCCCATCGGGAGGGGTTAAAATCGGGCGCTGACGTCAGCGCTCGATTTACGTGAAAAATTACTTTAAACTGATTTATCTCTTAAATTACTTATCCAAATCATGATCCGATTGCACCATTAAATTCGTTGCAATTAAATCTTCAAAGCAAGACCACACATGGATATATTCCGATGAAAAAAATTAACTTATTATTGAATTATTTTTAAATATTGCACGATGTTCCACCAGGTATATCGGAATTGTTTCACTAAGTAAATCGAAAATGTTTCACTCGTTTAAATCAGGTGTTGTTTCACCCTATATAAAAATAATGTTTCAGTAAATAGCGAAAGAATATTTCACTTCACTGCAACATTAGATCTATACATAGTGAAACATTGTGAGTACGAAACATTTTTCGGTGGAACAAAAAATAAACCAAATTCCCTTAATATGGGGTTTCCAAAATATGTGGGTTTTTTTGTTGAAATGGAATGTTTCGTTCATTGCAACATTAGATCTATATATAGTGAAACATTGTGAGTACACTAGGTGAAATATTTTTGGTGGAACAAAAAAAATAAACCAAATTCTTTTAATATAGAGTTTCCAAAATATGTGGGTTTTTTTTGTTGCAAAAGAATATTTTAATTCACTGCAACATTAGATCTATAAAATAGTGAAACATTATAGATATACTAGATGAAACATCTTTTATGTAAAAAAGGGAGGGAGAAGTAGGTGGGTCTTGGGGGGAGGGGTGCGGTCGCCCGGAGTACAGCATTTTCGCCCTTTTGCATCCCATTGCAGGTCAGCGCAAGCAAAAGAGTGGAGGCCCATAAGGAAGGCCTGGTAGGCAGAGTGCGCCGAATGTTGTCCGTTGCTCATCCAAGTCTGACAAGCCGGTCCTCCATTCCTAGGGTCAGCTAGGTGGGAAGCACGGCGTCCCAGACTGCCAAGAATTGGGAGATGACTACTGAGGACACCACGGATGTCGTGAATCTAAGCGTTATCAGCAAGGCCCGAAGCGATCGTGTGAGACGTTCGGAATCCAGAGCACTGACGTTCATGGGATTAGATATAAAAATATGGGACCCAGCTCACGGCAAGGAACAAAATAATTGGACCTAATCACTCAATGAAAGATAATAGTCTTTCTACCGATGCAAAATTAACTTTCCAGCACCTGTGACAAGTTGTAAAATTGTTTTAATCAGTCCGCTGTCCGGTCTAACTAAACCTCAACACAGAATACTTGTATGCAATGAAATGGGAAAAATGTAAGCGTAAAAAGAATCAAATACACTGGTTCTGCTTGCTCCTCTCGATTCGTGAGCAAAGAGCAACAAAGCAAAGTTACATATATATTTGCAGCTGCCTAACCATCTGATTAAAGAAAAGATGGTATCAAGGGCGTTCAAATGAATATCACAAATACGTTGTAGTGAGCAAACAGTAGTAACATACGTCGAATTTTACATGGAAGGAAAGACTTGGTTATCTTTAGGACGAGCAGCACGACGTCTTCTGGTTGACAGGTTGCCCGCGGATCTGCACGGTCGGTGGCCTTGCATTTGAAGCGGCCGGTTGGCTAGCCATCCTGAGAAAAATGACAGGTGGGATGTTCGTTACAAAAGTCCACCCAGATATCAGGGTAATACAAGAGCTACACTGCTCATGTGCTTAGGTGTACCTGTCCTTGATGGATGCGGCCATAGCCATGAAGGCCTGCTCCACATTAGTGGCGTTCTTGGCACTTGTCTCCATGAATGGGATGCCCATCTCATCAGCAAACGCCTGCAGGATATTTTAACAATTGTAGATATGTTAAATTGTGTGTATCAATAAGGACAGCACATGACAATTGTGAGAAAGCCAACCAATACTGTCCATCATTCTGGAGAGCTCACCTTAGCTGTTTCAGATGACACAACTTTGTTGGCAGTTAGGTCGCTCTTGTTCCCAACAAGGAGCTTGTTTACATTGTCACTTGCATAACGATCGATTTCATTCAACCACTGCTTCACATTGTTGAAGCTTTCTTGGTCTGTCACATCATATACAATCTGCATGCACAAGATAGGATGAATTAGTTTAATGAAAGGGACAAGATGGCCAATACTTTGAAGAAAATAATGGTTGGGTCATGTGGTCAACTTACAATAATTCCATGAGCTCCCCGGTAATAACTGCTTGTAATTGTCCTGAAACGTTCTTGTCCAGCAGTATCCCACTGTAACAAAGTAAAAGAGTATACTCATACCACAGTCTTAACAATGTTTTCAAATACTAAATTCATGACGCACTTGGACCGTTGCTCCACTTCAGATTACCCTATGGATATGGATCACATTTCACCAATTTTAATGTACTTCTCAAAGTTTGCTACTCAAAAAAGAATCGTTTCTAAATAAATTTAAAGATTTCTCATCAGTGGCACAATTCGCAATAACAATGACGAACATACCAGAGCACTCCGTAGCCCATATCTGAATCCAATTCTGGGTTTTGATATTATAAAGTATACTTGCTAGAATTGAGTTCAGATGTCGATACAACGTTCAGCATTCAAACACATTCAAATATGGGTAAATACTATCATATGCATATTTCGATATGGGTAAGGTCCATTTTTAGCCATTGAACTTTTTGTTCAAACTATTCACCCCAAACTACAAAGAAACCGATTATTTTTCACCCTCAAATTTTAAACCAGCAAAAAGACACCCCGATACATAATTTGTTAGTGGTTTTGATAGAAATAGACATTATTTTCCTAACTCAGAATCTTATTATGCATATTTTGTTGATGCAAATGTCACTTAATAAGGTCCACCACCATGAAACTTACCTAATTAAAGTTCATGTCAACCACCATAATATATGGTTCAGGGTGTTATGTGTCTGGCTTTGAATGTTTTGAAAAAATAACCAGTTTTGTAGCTCAGGGTGATAAATGGGCTTAGCAAAGTTCAAGGACCAAAAATAGACTTTACCCTTTAGATAAATACAACACAATTAAGATGGCAAATCCTCTGAATCCAGATCTTGCCACAACCGGACAAAATCATAAACTGGAACAATTTTCACCCCTGATAATGAGGGCACACCATAACTTGCTCTCAAGAACTTTCATGAAGCTATAGAATCTATTACGAACAAGGAAAATGAAATTTCACCGATGAGCAGCACCAATATTTCACAAATATGGGAACAGAACCTCAGAACATATCTTTCTGGATTCATTGACAATAACCATTGCATCGTAACTGGACATCCTTATTTGTGAATTTGTCTAGCACAAGTTAAGAGTTAAGACAATACGGGATCAAAAGCTATGAAGAAAAGGTAGCAGTAATCTTACGATTTGAAGCTTGATGGTCTTCCCATCCTGCTCTACTGTACGTATTTTCTGCAAACAAAATGTGCAACTTATTGCTGTGCTACAAAAAGTAAACTTAACTCAAAAAGTAAATCAACAATATATTGCTTACAAAATCAACTCCAATTGTGCTGATGTAGCTGTCCAGGTATGAGTCATCCTAATCATAGGAGGCAAGTACATCAATAACATTCACAATCTACGTAACAGAAAATTTAGTCAAGCTTCATGCTTGATTCTTTATTATTTAATATGAGTGGATTGTGGATTCATGATCTTATAGTTCATGTTTATAACAACAAGGTGACCAATGGAAGGAATCCCTTGCATAATTATCATAACCACTTTGCTATTGCAAGAGTGAGGTATGGTGCTACACCATGCAATGTTTCTACTGAAGCACATTTACATATAAGAACTATTTATTCCAGAATGACTTAGTACAAAAGCAAAATTAGGAGAATGAGTTAAACTCGTACCGCAAATCTGAGAAGCAAGCACGATTTCCCAACACCAGAATCACCAATAAGGAGAAGTTTGAAAAGGTAGTCACTGAAATTGACCAAAAGAAAAAACTAGTGTTACAGTAGCAGTACATAAGAGAAAATGAAATAATAATTACATGCATACGACTGCCACCTTCTTCATTTCAACAGCATAGTGTTTTATCACATGTAGTAATGTACTCCTACAGAAGTGGGAATTATTTACAATAAAATGTTATCTTTCCATATCCCAAAAGTCAACTTCCCTTATATGTAATAACTATGAAATCATGATATGAATAATGCTATGAGCTACAAATAAACATTTTTTAGAGAACAGGTCAGAGACCCGGCTTTTTACTGAAAGCCAAAACGGCACAAATAAACAATAGAGACCATTGTATTGTTTAGGACTTCCTTATATATGCAGGTAGAAGTAACCGAGTAATGATGCATATACATCTGCTTCAAAGGTATGTTAATATCCAAACGGGACCAATATGCCTACTATTAGTACTTGTTGAAGATATCCAAATTCAAAACTAGGGTAATGTTTTACACATAACTACAGTGCAGATGGACATGAGCTGATATGATACATTGGCACGCACATAAGGCAACATTATAAACTAAATTTCCTGGTAGAACAAAATCCAATTCCCATTCCCCAAATATAATCGACGACCGAGTTTTATTATTATCTATATATGAGTCATCAGCAAATCATGGTGTGACGAGCGATTGCCGAATTCCCCCTTTTGCAATTGACGTGATAATGAGGAGATCATCGTCAACAAAAAAAAACAACCCGCGCGTCGTCAAAACCACGTGTGAAGAAGACGAAAAACCTAGCCACCAAGTTGAGATCCGGATAGAAACCATGCGAAGGGATCCCGCTCAGATCCGTGCAACCTAACCAAACGAGCAGCACGGCGAAACGACGGGGGGGGGGGGGGGGGGGGGGGAGATCACGAACCATAGGAAGGAAGGAAGGAGGAGGTGAGGGATGGGAGTGCTTACTACTCGGGATTCATGGCGGAGGGAGTGACCGCCGCTGCTGCTTCGACCCACGGATCTGGAGACGAGGGAGAAGGAGACGGGGGGTGGGGAGGTGTCGTAAAAGTAGGAAGGATTTTGCAGGGGGGCAGGATGATAAATATACCGTCCGCCGCGCCGACTCGGAACTCGGAAGCGGCCGGCGTTTGCTTCGGCTCGACTGCTCCACGGACGCGTTTGGCTCGTGGATTTTATTTTGGATTCGCTACCAGCTGTGTAAAAAAATAGGTACTTTCTCCATCCTTTAAAAAAAACTTAACTTAGGTGATGTTTTTTTCTTCTAAAGATAAAAATTAAGTGTTTTACGCAAAACGATGTAATATTAACGTATAATTAATTGAGTTTTAATTATATTACAAACTTGAAAAATAGATTAATTTGATATTTTAGAGCAATTTTTATATAGAAAGTTTCGCACGAAACGCACCGTTTAGCAGTTTGAAAAGCGTGCCATGAGTATCCAAATGTGTATCTAGAAAGGATGTGACACTTATCTAGATTCGTTGCATGTATTTTCCTGGGTTGAGTTCTTTTTAAGGACAAAGAGAGTATAATGTATAATATTGCTGCAGACAAGATGGGTCATTAGGTTACATACAAATGTGTATAGAGTAGGAGTAGCGCGAGGAAATAACAATCAGCGAATAGGAGGCATGTAGGAAGCCGCAGAAAAGGCGAAGTATGATCCATTTTCCATCGTAACATCGTAATTTAGAGCTTATGCACATTTTTTGTTCATATGACAAAATTTCAGAAATCAGGGCATGGCAATATCAGAAAATGAGTTACTCCAACGATTGATGCTTGTCTATTCCTTTTGTTTGATCTCTTGTATGGATTAGTATTTGATTTTTGAAGAGTTACTTACCGGATTAGACATTTTATATATCTGTCCAGATTCGTAGTATTATAAAATGTTTAATCCAATACTAGATTTTTATATTTTGGAAGGGACGGAGTAAATCATTTCTTTATGTCCCTGGCCGACCTGATCAGAATCGATCAGATGCATGCATCACATGAGAGATCTCAGTCACCTTCTCACTCACAAAATTTCTTCAAGCTTTGTAACCTGATCAGATTTCATCATAGGAGTATCCTACGTAAATATTTAATCATGAGAGAGAGAGAGATAGGCAATGAGTACTCAGTTTCATATCAGAGCTGAAATACTGAAATTCCAAATGACAGAAATTAGTCACTGTTTCAGGAAGTCTGTATATTCCAAGGGTTGCTGCCCCTTTTGCATGTTCAGCAGCAGTTGTCATTTGACAATATGCTTTGCTGATTCGATGAATTGCCCTCTCCAGTAACAGGAGAGGAAACTGAACGTACAAATCTCTAGCTTAGCTAGCTAGCTACACTCGTATGGGCAATGGATGCCAATTGCATATGCCTCTCTGCAGCAGCTGCAACAAAAGCAAAACTGTTCTTCTCATCCTGTACATCTCCCTGATCATGCAGCTGCAGCTACGTACGTGTTTATCGCTGACCAAGTATTTATCGCTGCATCATCTGACGAAGCTCCATTTCTGAATTCTGATTTGTTCTCCTTGTGTCATGTGCCCTCTGGCGATGAGCCGACCTGCCCTCCCTTCCAGACAATTGGAGCAATCACCATCCATACTGCAAGTGCAGGTGCAACGGCCGTTTTGTCAGTAAATACAGTAGCTAGTGCAGATGTAGCTCGTGCAGTTGCGCGGCTAGATATTGTTATATTCTCTCCATTTTAAAATATAAGAATTTCTAGGTTGTTTAGTAAAGATTAAGTTTTGTGGCGGAAAAAAAGATTTATTTTCACTTGTATCATTGATTAAATTTTGAGTTGGTTAGGCTCTCTTCCCAAAATACTGATTGCTTCAATACTTATATTGTGGTATAAATTTTGAAAACTAACAACTCGTATATTTTGGAACGGAAGGAGTACATGGTTTTGTTCACTTACTATACACGATCGCCGCGAGCCATTCGTTGACAACCCGGACCCAGGTGCTCACCCACCCGACATCGATCGTCCACCTGACGCAATCAATCAACCAGATCATAACTAATTGCAATCAGGTACCGGATTATGGTTAATTGATCTCCTTGAATGGATTATTAAGTAAAGCTAAAGGCCAGTGGAGGTTGTTATGGGCTGGGATTATTACTTCTCCATGGTTTGATTGGCGTTCCAGCCGACGAAGAGCATAGCGAAGTACATGGCGCCCATGGCGAACACGAAGTGGAAGAAGCCGAACCCGTACGGGATGTCGTCGTCCTCGGGCTGCTCGCTCTCGGCCTTCTTGAACTGCAGATTCTCGAGCAATTTCAGCATCAATGGCGATATGATCATGACTCTGATCACTGATCAGTTCAGTTAAGTGACAGACCTGGAGGCACTTGGAATCGATCCCCGTGGCGAATGTCGCCGTGACGATGACGATCACCGCGATCACGAAGCTCTGCAGATGTTGGACATTTCACTCTTCAGATTTACAGCAGCAGTTAAGCAGATGATGACATTGTTCGATTTTGTTAAATAAATTTTGTTTCTGAACAACTGATTGGATGATTACCGCGATGTTAACCCAATCTGCACTCGTTGCAACCTCGGCTTTCTTGTTGCAAATCTCTGTGTGAGGCTCACTGTTCGTGGCAAAAAGAAAAACAAAGAACGAAAGTTGTGTTATAAAATGGATTCGATGGCATGGATGATCAGATCACAAATTCAGAACTGAGATCCGAATGAATCTTTCAGACAAAATCACCTCCTGATCGCTGTCCAGCAGAGGAACACGATGTACACCCCCATCAGCCCAGGCGCCAGGTAACCAGCCTTCACCTGAAACCCAACCAATCCAAGAACAGAACAAATGCAGATTTCAGATTCAGAGATTCAGACACGAGAACACTTGTGCCAATCGAGGTTGATCGATCCGGATAGAAGTAAGCAAATTAGTCGCACAAGACCTTGGAGCTGAGCGAGACGCCAGTCATGAGCTGGACGAGGACGAGGGTGACGGTGATGAAGAGGATGTTGAGCTTGCAGGACGGCCGCGGCGCGTACCACACGTACATGAGCACCACGCCCAGGATGGAGCCCACGTACGCCGCGATCGACACCACCTGCACCTGCATATGGCTGCACCACCACCACCTCAACCCATGTCAGACGTACGCCGCCATTGCAGGTGAGCTGTACCCGGTACTCGATGTGACACATCATAATACTCCCTTTCGTATTTGGGCATCTTTTTTTTAAAAAAAAATTAAACTCGGTAACTTTTGATTAATAATTATACTAACCATATATATATGCTAAGTATTATACATGTTATATCATTACATTTATATTTTAAAATACTTTCATGTGATGCTAATTTCATATTTATTAGAAATATATAGCATGGAATAAACTAATAATCAAAGTATATCATTGAAGACCGTGTAAAAAAATATAGGTCTTATAATTTATAATTTAGGACGGAGGGAACTGGATTTGCTTTTTTATGGAACAGAAATCAGAGGCTTTGATCAGTAGACGTACCATCTCTTCAGGTTGGTCTCTGACCGGCAACAGTCGTTCAGCCAGGTGATGAACCGGGTGACGCTGACGAGCTGGATCACCAGAAACGCCCTGTCAAAATTGTGCATCATATGATCCATCAGTTTTACGTCGATAACGAGACCCGATTCAGCTGAACGTGCTGAAAAACGTGTGTTGGTTGGTGTGTGCATCTCTAGTTGATGCAAGAGGCAAGAGGCCGGAAGTTATAGTTTTTTATATTAAAAAGAAAATGTGCATGCGGGGCTTACCCTGCTCCGAAATGCGCGACCTTCCCTGAAAATATGAAAATTCAGACGAACACCATGAGTAAAGAGGAATCAAGAACGGGTGGGTGAGAGGAGCTGAGGAGGGTGACAATGGCGACACTGACCGTAGAGCTGGATGAGCGGCGACGGGAGGAAGAAGGGGACGACGGTGAAGCCCATCCACAGCACGATCTTCGCCGGCCACCACTCGGAGTGCCATGAATTCCGGCGATCGTGCGTCTTCCTCGTCCTCACCGTCGACAAGAACATCACGAAGAAGAACAGCTGGTGATCGCCGTCGTCAAGGACATCAAATTCACAAAATGCAGGAAAACTCAATCCATCCCTTAAGATGATAACTCCTCATTTTCGTATGTCACTTAAAAAGTCATCGAAAATTTAAAAAAAAATTAGTAAGATAGATCAATATGTGATGTCACTTCACAAACATGTAAATTCAAAAATCAACTTATACAAGTAGAAACAAAAATAACAAATTTGACTATGAATAGAACACTTAATTCACGGTCAAATTTGTTATTTTTGTTTCGAATTGTATTGGTCAAATTTTAACTCGCATATCTGTGAAAAAATATATCATATATAAATCTATCTTGACAATTGTTTTTAAATTTTTTTATAACTTTTTAAATGACATGCATAAAACGAGGGGATGTCCTCTCCAGGGACAAAAATCCACCTCCGGCCCGTTTGGTTAGAGGGAGTTTTCAGGAGGGATTAGAAGTTTAGAGAGATGAGGCTATTAAGTGTTTTGTTTGGTTGGGAGACATGGGAATTTTGGTGGGATGGGGATGGGGAGACATGGGAATTTTGGTGGGATGGGGATGGGGAATCGAGGAAGGAACTCTCTCTTTGTCAATACCTAGGTAGGGGCAGGTAATTGGGGAGAATTCCTCCTTTACTTTGTCTAAGTAAATCTCAGCCATCCGTTTTTATTAATGACCTAATCTCCAACTAAACTCCCTATCAATTTCCATCACCTCTACCAAATAAGATATTGGGATTAAAAATCAAATTCCCATCTTAATCTTATCATCAATTCCCTCGTGTATCATCAATTCCCTCGTGTAAACTCCCAATCCCCTTCCCTCGAGTTACCAAACAAGCCGCTCACAGAATGCAAACTGAATCTGAGACTGAAATCCGAATTGAATTGCAAGAGGATACGAAGCAGCCGAGGCTGACGCGGAGGACGCCCTCGGCGCCGAGGCAGTAGCCGGCGCCCTGGCAGCTGCCGCGGAGTCGCCGGAGCTCGGCGAGGACGGGGTGGCCGAAGTCGCGGAGCGTCCAGGCGAGCAGGTTGGTCGCCAGGAACACGAAGGCGTACACGTACCTCGCCATCATCGGGTTCGGCGGCCCGACCACGAGCTGCGCGCACGCGCAGCACGTCTCCTCCACCGCCACCACCACGCACCTCTCCCCCCTCGCCGCCGCCTCGCCATTGTCGCCGCCCTCCGCCGCCATGCCGCCGCTGCCCAGCGTCATCGATCCCAAGAACGAACACCTGACAAGCTCAACTCCTGCAGTACACAACACAAAAGACCATATGCAAGATTCATCAACTGAATTAGGCAGACAAAGAAAGAAATCGCGCCCGCAAGCTGCTTTTTCGCATCGATCACACTCGATCCGTGACCATGAGATTGTCCGTTAGCTATAGCTCGCCGATCGAGCACGCATGATCGCGACGTACATGCATGTGTTTCCTTTGCACCAAAGACATGAACTCCCAAAAGAGAGCGTTTGTTTTTGTTTGTCCGTGTCTTGCTTTGTAGGCAAGCCCACTGCAAATGCCTGCAGCTTTCATCATCCTTGACTCGCATTGACCAATACATAAAAACATCAAATCCGTACTAGAACCATTAACTAACTAGTAATTAGTAACTAACTTATGTCACTAATAGAACAATGTTTGCAAGAAAAGAAAGCTTGTGTTTAATAAAAGAAAGCCGTGTAACGGATTACTTAATCTTACTCCTTTTCATCATTAGTATTTTTGGGTTGTGTGTAAATCTGCTCAAGAATCAACATCACTCATCATCAAAGGGTTTTCTTCCAAGGCCTGTGGACTGCATGCAAAAGGCTACACGTTGTGCTGTGCAATTTATCTGTCTTGACAGGGACATGAAAGAACACATACTAAACAAAAAGAGGTTTTCAAAAGAACGTTGATCAATTCTTGATGACATGGTTGGCTTTAAAGCAGGATTAGGACGATTAAAGATGGACAAAAAGAGATCAGATTAGCTCCATGGACTGCACTCACTGAAGAATGAGAAGGACACAACATTGGCATGTTTCTCATTCTGAATTTTGATGACCAGCTGCAGCCTTGGATGTATGTAGAAAAAGAGTAAAGCAGTAAAGCTATGAAAGCATATTATGAGATGGTGTGGAATGAGGAAAACAAAAGAGTCTGGTTGGGTTAAATTCCCCTGAGAAATGATAGATTGATAGTACTACTACTTGTGTGACGTGTCAGCTAAGAATCAGAGAATTTTTTTTCAGATATTTGATTGCGTTGGTGCTAGCATCTTCCTGCTATCTCGGGCACGCTATTTGCCGATCCGTTATCAATTTATGATCCTGGTTTGGAATAGTTTAAATATTCAAACAGAGTTTGTTAAAATCTACTTTGCTTCAAAACATTGAAATCAGGAGCAAAACACCTAGTGATTTTAATTCCTTAGACCCTTCTCCTTCTGTACGATTCTTTCTTTTCTGTACATGTAACTTTTACTCCTATATTCAATGAAATTGGCACACCATATACCGGTTCGTTCAAAAAAAAAAGGAATATGCAGATATACAGTATTCTGGCTGTCATTTCATTTCGTTGCATAACAATATTCCCCCTCCTTTTTTGACCATATAGTTGTAGAGTACTACACGTTGGTGAAGTGAACTCAGTTCTGAATACCAGAATCATTTCTTGTTGGATCCATCCAGGTTAAGTAAAAATCTAATTAATCCTCCTGTTCTAGTCTAGAACTTGAGCAGAATGAAACTATCTCCTTAATTCGCCTCTAGTTCAATCTGATTTGCAGGTAGTGACTAATTAAACTTGGCAAACTGACAAGGGTATAATTGTTCATCCATCTCCGCTACATGCATGCTTCCAGCAAAATCAACCGAATAACTAATTAATCTACCATGCATATATATATCACAGATCACAAAGGCACAGATTGATCGAAACTTAATTAGAAAGAATCTGCTAGATGTAGCAGAGGAAGGCAGCCAAGAAAGACTCCCACGCAAGAAACGCACACCGCAGCAGCTGCTTGCAAGCGAAGTCCCGGCAGGCATCCGGCAACTCATCATCAACAACAGGAGATCGAGAAGAGAATCTACCAAGAAATTAAGACTCAATAAGAGATTGGATATTACTTACCTCCACCACGATCGATCGAATCCTACATGCAACAGCAGGGATGGAGCTACGATGAAGACGAAGAGGAAGAAGAGCAGGAGGTAGCTTCAGCGGCCGCCATTGGCGAGAGGGCAGGAGGGTTTTATTCTGGCGGGCATCGCATATGTGCGAGATTGCGAGAGTGGAGGAGGAGGACGAGTGGAGGTGGAGGTGGCGCGCGGCTGCGCGGTGCGCTTCTTTTTTTTTTTTTGGTTCCCGCCGCAACCAAAGGAGACAAGCAAAGGAAGCAAGCAAAAGAAAAAAAGCCCGGGAATTTACCTGGCGGGAATGTGGCCTACTTGGCAGCGCCGCCCGTCTCTCTCCACAAACGCCCTGCGTGGTCTCTCGTTAGACCTGTGCCCTTGTCCATGCATAAATAGATAGATAAATAGATAAAATCTCTTTGGGCTTCTTTTTTTTTTTACTGTTCTTGGGAATTGGGATGTGAGATTCTATATCCTCTGCGGTTACCACACACGCGTAGTACGTGGTGTTTGTGTACATAACCAAATGAAGTATGTGTGCTGATTTCTTCTTGTGCCTGGGGACATCAGTTTAGACATTTTGGACGTTTTCTAACCGGGTGATTGGATTGGATATAGATTATGAAACCGTGGAAAATTGAGCTAACAAATAGTTCGTGGGAAATTGTCTAAGCCAATACTGAAGTAGAAAGTTCTTTTTTAAAAAAAAATCATAAATAATCCATCGAAAGTCACCGTTTCGATTATGCTGATCATAACAACCAAAAAATAGTTTATAAATGAAAATTTTATGTGTGTTTTTTATCGGTTCAAAAGCAAATACTGAAAAATAAACAAACTATAATTGAGAAAAAAATCAAGTCCAAAAATAAGCTTTAAAGTTTAAAATTTAACAGTGACTTGTAAGCGGAAAGGTAAACTACGGGAGTGCATACCTCTATTAACTGTTTAGAGCGTGCCATTTGTCTGAGTCATCAAACTCATGATCCATGGTTACATCATAGAGCAAAATTCGGGGGTTATTTGATACTGTTGTTTCCACTTATTTACTGCAAAAGAGATATATACTTTGGGTATTACGACGATTAAATCCATCAAGATTCAAGACAAAATACATTACCTAATACTAACAAATAAATAACAAAATGATCCTGGCATTTACCAACTTTCAGGTATCCTTACCAAATTATCCTGACGATGTTGGGTTGGACAGAATGGTTGGCTGGACGAACAGCCAAACTGCACCCCAGCCTCTACCAGCTCTTGTACATACCTGCCACAACAGTAGAAGATTTTTCCAATCCTTGTCACGTATATGTACGCATGCATACAAATTACGAAATCTTTGGGAGCCTTTCTTGTGTGGCTCTCTTTCACAGCACAAGGTGAACCACATTTGAATTGATCCCTGCCTGAGAAATTCCACACGAAAACAGGGAACATTCAAAATTTTCTCGGGTGTTCCAAACACAAATATTGAGCTAGTTTGTGATAATGTCACGCCCTCCTCACTCAGTATGAAAAAATCTCACAGACTATGACTATTCGTCTCCCAGAGCATCATATAAACATGAACTCGTCAAATTTTGCACCGCAGAAATTAGAAATACAAATTTTTAGTGCCGGGCAAGCAAAAAAGTTGTGTTCGGCTCTAATGGGTTGAGCAACTGCTAGTAAGTGGTTAGAAAATTGAACAAAGTAATAAAAATAATTTGTATGTCAAAGTTTTATATCTGTATTATTTGTAATCCAACCAATACTGAAAAATAGATCACAATGAAAATAATCCTCTAAACTCAACTAAAAGTTTAGTTTTAAAAATTCAAATTTTAGTTGCGACTAATAAGCTAACCAGCAAACGAAGAGAAGCTTTATATTTATGTTAATTTTTTTTCCGTGGGAATGGACTGAAAAAAAATACGAGATCCTTCCTCCAGGAAAACAGACAAATGTTCGGCCGTGTTTAGTTCAGTGCAAAGTTTGGATTTTGGTTGAAATTGGAGATGATGTGACTGAAAAGTTGTGTGTATGACATGTTGATGTGATGGAAAAGGACTGAAGTTTGGATTCAAACTTTGGATCCAAACTTTGGATCTAAACACAGCTGAAGTATCACCAGTCAGTATATATACTGTGCACAGATGTCTCATCTCACTCACCCAATGAATCTCTCTGTCGACAAATTGCCATCACAGAACGAATGAAAAAGAGATACTATATGCCATGCTATCCTATCTTGCAGCCAACCAGATACTACTACTACTACAACATGGCTAGCCAGCTATCCTGGAGTAGAAGCAGCACAAGACAGACACTAATGGCGTGAGCTGAACCGTTTTCTCGTTGATGCTTGTCGGGTAAAGCCGGCGAGCTTGCAAACCAAGTTGACCCAACCTGACCTGACCCCTGCAGAAAGCTACAGCCAAAGCAAGCAAGCAGAAATTCAGAAGAGATTCAGGAGGCCAGCCAGCCACCGAAGAAGCTGTAGCTGCTGCTGCTGCTGCTGCTAGTGCCAATCCTTATGGTCCATGAGCAAGCAAGCAACAACCATCACTTGCAAGGAACAAGAATCATCACACACACGCAGCAACAATAACAAAAGCTTCTCTTCTCTTCTCTTGCTTGCCCTTTTGGACCACGTTGTTCCTTAACACGTCAAAGGAATGTCTCCTTGATCTGCTGCAAAATGCAGTTTGTTCTAGTTTATTGATTTTAGAACAATAGGTAGTTTGACCCCTTGGAAAAGAGGGGGTGGATAAATGGAGGTAGAGGGTGCTATCTGATTTGACTATCACTTGGTTGTTACCACATCAGATGTGCTGTTAGTTGGTGCAGACACGCTCACACACCCACGAGTGCGTCCCCTGCACACGCCTAAATCTACGAGGATGTGGGCGTGTGTGCTAGTTTTTCCACCTTTTACTATTGCTAGCTACCAAGAGAGGCAATTTTGCCTATGTATGCATGTGTTGAGTGTTGAGCCAGGAAGTTAGCTTATATTCTGGCTCTTTCCAACTGGCAGGGACAAATCTTGAACCTAAATTTGATAACCCATGGAGTGTTAAACTAGTTAACCTTGTTTGTGTAGGACTAGGATTGATACTCTAAAATATTCTAAGAAGAAAAACTTGGGAAAAAAAACATGAAGCATCCATGAGAGTTGAGTTGAGACCATGAGTCATCTCCCACAAACCGGAGAAGGCGAGGCCAAGTTCAACTCTAACAATGCTGACTAGTAGTACACAAGAATTTGGCTCAGATTCGCACCTAGGGTCCAAAACACCATGAGTCATTTTATTTGGCCCATATGACGCGGGGGGGGGGGGGGGGGGGGGGGGGGACACAGGACTTCAACAAATCCCAGTGCCTCAAATGGGAATTCAGGCCGATGTTTGTCGGCGAAATGATGATTTTCATGATCAGATTCAGATAAAAAGTTCGTGCACAGGATGTAATTATTATTTCAAAAACAGAATTCGACTTTTGTTGTTTCAGACACTTGACATATTCTTTTAGACAACCAATTCTGACTAATATTCGTTTATTAAAAATTAGTAAATGTTCTTCGTCTTTTATTATTGATGTTAATACAGAGTATTCAGAGTTTCAGTTACCATGAACAGCTCCGATGGGGGCGGCGTCGGTGAAGAACGCAGCATCCAGGTGCATGTGGAAGTAGAGATGAACTCGCCGGCGCACATACGGCGGCGGCGGCGGCGGAGGCTGGCCGTGGCGGGAGGAGCAGGAACTCGCGGAGTCGCCTCGTCTCGGGTTCCGGCACCGAGGCTGGGGTTCGTCTAGGAGAGGAGAGAAGTTTGTGATTCATCCAGACGCTCCACCGCGATCCCATCCGCGGCGTCCGTCGCCGGCGGAAGAGCTCTAGCGGCGGCGGCGGCGGCGGCGGCGGCGCCGTCACCGGAGGGAAGGAAGAAAGGAGGGGCCTATTTGGTAGCGATCCTAAACAACAGGGACCGAATTGTAAAATGTTTCGGCCCAATGGGCCTCGCAACGACCATTCGATTTGGGTCCTAATTGGGCCGCAATAGGCTGGACTCCTCGAAGGGCAAAGCCTAATTAATTTCCCTTGCTTTTGGACTAATCACCTTCATTAGCTGTAGAACAAACCTGTGTAAGCTACAATCTCGGCGGTGAGATGCAAGAATCGAATCAAACAAGTGGCTTGTTCATGGGGAAATGGGAGACAGTAGAAGAATCAAGAATAGTAGGTATAGTGGATTGATCACTATTGGCATACTGTTATCAAAGTGATTGATTCAGTAGCTTCCTTTTTATCCTCTTCAGTTCTTCAGCCAACTTGAAAGGCTCCACTGAACTCGGATGCAACAGTGTATGCCCACCGTCCAATTTCAATTCTCACTAGTTGTCTTCACATTTTTAAAATTTATAAATCATCGAGAGAACATTCAAATTCGGTGGCTTGTGTCGGTTGCTGTTAACTGTATGACATTTATGGTAATGGAAATGAGGGTTACACCCTTGTTTAAAAAGAAATCAAATTCGGTGGCAAACATATGGGAATGGGAGGGCCTATTTTTAAGCTTTGTTAAAAAAAATTCAAATTCAGATAATTTGAGTATTATTTTTTTTTAAAAAAATGAGAAAACTAGGGGAACACAGTAGAAGAACAGGCGTGCTAACAGCTAAAGTAGTGAAAAGGTACACATAACGGTCATCTCGGACACAAAGCAAGCGAGATCAGATTCATCATCTTCACTTTTTTCACCTCAAAAGAACCAAAGGCTGACCAACCAGTGTAGTGTGTGTGTGTGTAGTGCCACTAATCACCACAGCTTCCAGGAGTAACTAATTTTTAATCTTAACCAAAGCCAGTCTCCCAGTCCCAAAGGCAAAAGTTAAACAACATTATAATCACAAGCTCTTTTCACTTTTCAGCAAGTCATGGTTTGCTTAAACAGTTCTGTATTATTATTTGGACTGAGAATCTCGGGCTGTCATCCTCTGCTTCTTCTGATACCGGCAGATGTTCCAACCAAGTGACTAACCAATCAAAGAACTTAATCAAAAGATTATTCAAAGTACTTGGTTAATACTGTTAGTCTCCAGTGAACTTCACATGTTCACAGCGCGTGAGAGTTCATCTCTTGCAGACCTGCAGTGTTAAACATCATGATAACCAGCAGGAACCCTTCTAGAACAATTCTACATGAGAAAATGTTATTGGAACAGATCATATTTCTGGCTGTATTCTTCAGAAGCAAGCAAGCACATGGCAGGAAAGCCAGGATATCTGCACCTCGACTATGTCTTAATCAAGACAGACCCTGGAAACCCTAAAGAAAGTTTGCACCATCCTCACATACTTTTCTGGCTCTGAGAGATTCTCTTAAGTGCATTTTCAAAAGTTAACTTGAATTTTGCATTTGTAGTTTCACCATTCTGCTAGCATTCTACATGAAAGATTTGATTAGCCATTTAGGTAGTGTATTGAGGTCTTTTTGAGGTTGGTTTTAGAGATAAATTCTTCAACCATTCTAGATATGCACATTCTTAAAAATGCCAATCACAATCTGCTAAAGTAGAAAGAAAGTCAGTATGGGAGAATTCAATGAGAAGCCATTGAAAGTTCAGAGACAGAGCATGTGGCTCCCCAATTATTCAGGTTGATGGAATGTATAGAAAGCAGGTCAAAGTATAAAATGACAAGCAAAACCAGAACATGTTTCTTAATCTTTAATCTTTATACTCTGCAAAGTGGGCAACCACTAGCAGCAATTCACATCACAAAACAGAAAAGAGGAGGAAAAGAAAGAAGGCAATTGATCAAACTAGAGGATTACAACACTAGCAAGTAGAGAACAAATCCAATCCAACACATAAGAAGAACAACTCTCAAGAATCCATACTAAATAATAATAAGAATTGAATAGCCAGAAGTAATTGTGATACAGAAGGAAGAAATGACACAGAATCCTTTTGTTCTAAAACTTATGTCTTACTACTACTGAATTTAACTGA
This sequence comes from Oryza meridionalis, assembly GCA_000338895.3. Lineage (NCBI taxonomy): Eukaryota > Viridiplantae > Streptophyta > Magnoliopsida > Poales > Poaceae > Oryza > Oryza meridionalis. Next base: position 3,963,507 of record CM002524.2, read on the forward strand.
ACTGAACTCATGATTCTCTCTATACAACCACATATATCCCTGCACCTACAATCCTCTGCCAAACCCTCCTGTCCCTCTCAAACTTTTCCTTATTATTCACAACCCAATTAGCCATCAATCATATGTTCCCAAATCCTCCAAATCCCCACACCCCCACCACCTCCCAATCCCTTTCAACACCACAGCAACACAAACTGTTTCAATGCAGACGCCGACAAATCATAATCAAACAAAATTTTGTGCACCTTACTACGCTCTTCACGCCGGCAGTCATCAATCAACCAACCAAGAACACTAGTATAGCTAATAAGAACGATAATGACCACGTATACTTGTGTGCGATTTCCGTTGCTGTCGATTTGCCGGATGTGAGGAGCGAGAGCGGAACACATGCATCTTTCCAAACATTCTTCGGAGAAATTCTATCAATGCAGCGGGGGAGGAGGTGGTGATCCATATGGTACGCCGTGGACTGGTGGCCATGAGCTGTGGTGTTGCAGAGGGGGAGGTGGTGGTGAGCCATATGGTACTCCATGGACAGGTGGCCATGGCCCGGGGTAGTAAGGTGGTGGTGGTGGTGGCAATGCTGGTGTTGCGCCGCCGCAGGGTGGCGGCGGCGGCGGTGGTGGCGGCAGCTCCGGACATGGCGGATGCGGTTGTGGCGCGGGCGGTGGCGGCGGCGGCGGCGTGTGGAAGATTGGTGCAGGCGGTGGAGGCGATGGTGGCGGTGGAGATGGAGGTGGTGGTGAAGGCGGAGGCGGTGATGGCGACGGTGGCGATTGGGATGGCGGCGGCGGCGAAGGAGGCGGCGGTGATGGTGGTGGCGGCGATGGTGGCGGCAGGGCCGGGACGAACGGCTTGCACTGGAACGCGGCGCAGTTGACGGGAGGGCGCGCGAAGAACGCGGCGCACTGCCGCAGCGTCCGCTGGGCGGGGCGGCTGGGCAGGCAGTTCCTCCGGTCGCCGTAGCGCGGCACGGCGCGCGCGCAGGACGGCGGCTCGCCGGTGAAGAAGTTGTACGCGAAGGTGAAGTTCTTGAGGCGCGGCAGCTCGCACACCGCCTGCGGTATCGCCCCCGTGAGCATGTTGTGCGCGACGTCGAGCTGCTCCACCTTCCTCATACCGGCCACCGCCGACGGCAGCGGGCCGGCGAGCCGGTTGAAGCTCACGTCGAACACCGTCACCTCCCGCAGCATCCCGACCTCCGGCGGCAGGCAGGAGCTGAGCCCCGTGTTGATGAGCAGGATCTCGTTGAGCGTGCCGGACATGTTGCCGAGGCTCGCCGGGAGGCAGCCGCCGAAGCTGTTGTGCGCGAGGACGATGACGGAGACCGGCGAGTTGCCGAAGTTGTCCGGGATGTCGAAGCGGAAGCGGTTGTGGTTGAGGAAGATGGCGTCGAGCGGCCGGTCGAACAGCTGGCGCGGCACGCCGCCCTCGAAGTCGTTGAAGCGGAGGTCGAGGAACCGGAGCGCGGGCATGTCGAGCACCACCTCGGGGAACCTCCCGACGAAGCGGTTGTTGCTGAGGTCGAGCTCGTGGAGGAGGCGGAGGCGGCGGAGCGTGGCCGGGAGCACGCCGCAGAAGCGGTTGGAGTTGAGGTGGAGCAGCGCGAGGTCGGCGAGCAGGCCGAGCTCCGGGGGGAGGTACCCGGCGATGTCGCCGTGGTTGAGGTCGACACCGGCGACGGCGACCTCCCGGCGATCCCACGGCAGCGGCGCGCAGAATACGCCGGTGTAGTTGCACACGTCGGGGCCCACCCAGTCGGCGGTGAGGTTGCCGGGGTCGGAGAAGATGGCCTCCCGCCTCCACGTCTGCAGCGCCACGTACGCGTCCCGCATCCTCGAGCTCGGAAACCTCCACCCCGCCGCCTCCGCTGCCACACCACCACCACCACCATCGCCGCCGGCCAAATCCGCCGCCGCCGCCGCCACCGCCCCACCGGCGACGGCAACGGCGAACACAACGAGCAGCAGAAACCCCGCGCCCCTCATCTCATCTCCTCTAGCTCCTCCGCGGAAATGGCGATCAATCAAGAATTCAAGATCGATCAATCTCCTTCTCTTCTCTTGGGCTCGTAGAGAGAGAGAGGTTTAGAGAGAGAAAGGAGAGGGAGGAGAGTGAGAGGCAGCTATAAACACACACGCGGAGGGGAGCTAGCTCAGCTGGTGGGGCCCACGGGTGCAAGCTTTTTTCTTTCTTTTTTTTCTTTTTTTCTTTTTCTTTTTTGGGTGGGTGTGTGCGCGCGTAGCGTGGGGAGGATGTGTCAGTGGGTGGGGTAGGGGGTGGCAGTGAGAGAGAGGAGAGGGCGGTGGGTCCCCCGCGATTTTCGTCTCCCCACACGCTCCCGGGGGTTCGCGACCGACAGTCGCTGCGGGCGTGACGCGTGTGTGGTTTTGAGTGTCCGCTTGTCCAGTTCAAACTGATGGTGGTAGAGTTTTAAAAAAAACTACTGTGGTAAAAAAAAGTGAACTAGAAAAGTGAAAAAGGGTGTTTTAACACAGAACAAGCTGGACCCCGCAATTGCGTGGCTAGCACCCAAACAAAATCATATATTTTTTAGTATGATTTTACGTAAAATTTATTAAATAGATATCTCATTGTCTTAAGATTTTGAAAGGCCAAACCTTATCATCCCCGTGTTTCTAATTATATAGTTTTTTTAAAAGTCACATTAGTTGCTACCCCTTATGTCATATCCTCTTTATTTGCTTGCTCGATCTACCACTATTTCTATTTATTTTCCTTGGAATCTTTAAAAATTGGATTTTATAGTTTTTAGAGTTTATTGTCACGTTGAGTTTCGTTTTTATAATTTCTAGACGTCTCGTCAAACGTTGCCATTATACTCCTCTATGACCCATCCACTGTCTCTTCTCTTTATTGTCATTGATATTTTAAAAATCGAACATAATTATTGTATGGGCTCATTTTTTACTTTCTAGAAGTCCCGCCAAACCGACAGCGGCTTTGTCATTGTACTTCTCTACAGCTCGCCCGCTGCCTCCCTTCTTTATTGTCATTGAGATTTTAAAATCGAACATAGTTATCATTGTTTTTTTTTACTTTTAGAAGTTCCGAACCTTTAAAAATTAGACCTTGCAATTTTTAGAGTTTATTATCTTGTTGGGTTTCATTTTTTATAGTTTTTAGAAGTCTCGTTAAACCACTATACTCCTCTACGGCCCGTCCGTCGCCTACTCTTTATTTCATTGTGATTCTAAAAATCGAACATAACTATCGTTGGAATTCATTTTTTATTTTTTGGAAGTCCCATCAACCGTCGGCGGCTCTGCAACTATATTCCTATACACCTCGCCCGCTGCTTCTCCTTTCTATTGTCATAGAGATTTTTAAAATCGAATATGATTATCAATGTGGTTTATTTATTTTTACTTTCTAGAAGTCCCGGCAACCGCCTTGCTCGTTTGCTTCACGGCATGCCTATCGTCCCTCCTTTTAATCGTTATTAGAATTCTATTTGGTGTTCCTTTTAATCGTTATTAGGATTCTATTTGGTGTTTTATTAACAATTTTTATATATCGTATCAACCGCTAACACTCTACTCCTTCATATGCCTGTTACTTAATTTATCTCGTCATGTGTTTTAGATGGTCTTTTCTTTCAATAGTCTTTATTTTTATCACAAAATTTAGTTATTTATAAATTGTATTCCTAATTGAAATATTATTTTTCTTTTTCTAATTTCAGAATTTTTTAAAATTTTTTAATTAATATCGTATTGTGTTCTTTTAATATGTTAATATTTTATTTTTAATTTCAGTTGTTTCAAAATTGTATTCCTACTCGAACTCTCTTTTAATTTGTCTAATTGTGGATATTATTTTATTTTTTATTCTGAATTTTAATTAATCTCGTATTGGATTCTTGGATTCTTCATTCAATATTGTTTATTTCTAATTCCGAATTTCAGCTAATTTTAAATTGTATTCCTACTTGAACTCTTCTTTTAATATTATTTTTGCTAATTTCGGATTTTATTTTTATTTTTATTCCCAACTTTAATTAATCTCGTACTGGGTTCTTACATGGACTCTTATTTTAATATTCATTATTTTTAATTCCGAATTTCAGCTAATTTTAAATTTTATTCCTACTTGAACTCTTCTTTTATTTTCTTTTGCTAATTTCAGATTTATTCTTATTTTTATTCCAAATTTTAATTAATCTCGTATTAGATTCTTACATGGACTATTATTTTAATATTCCTTATTTTTAATTCCGAATTAACTTGGACTCTCCTTTCCTTTCCTAATTTTGGATTTTATTTTATTTTTATTTCGAATTTTGATTAATCTCGTATTAGGTTCTTATATAGAAATTTCTTTCAATATTTGCTTATTTTTAATTCCGAATTTCAGCTATTTTTAAATTGTATTTATACTTGGACTCTCCTTTCCTTTTCTAATTTTGGATTTTATTTTATTTTTATTTCAAATTTTAATTAATCTCGTATTAGGTTATTATATGAAAATTTCTTTCAATATTGCTTATTTTTTATTCCGAATTTTAGCTATTTTTAAATTGTACTTCTATTTGGACTCTTCTTTTCTTTTTTTTCTTTTTCTCCGATTAATGTGGGAATTTCTAGCCCCCATAGCGAATGTGGTACCTCCTTTCAAGGCTGTTTTAATAATATAATAGATATTCCTTGTTGATTGTAATTTGTGGGGATGGAGGGAAATGGAGAACTTCTTCAGACAAGGGAGATGTTGGTGGCGACAACTTTCGGGGGTTAATTCCATCCATGCCATCGTTTTTTTTTCCAGTTTTAAAATATGTGATTGCAATTCGTATATTTGTACAATTTCAATAGCAGTAAAAGATTTTTTTTCTAAAATGTATTAGCATATATATTTTTCCTTTAAAATTATACTCCAAATGTATTAGTATGTTATTGTGAATGTGCCCGATATAAGGCGGAACAGAACCCCAAAAGAAATGTGTAGCATTAGAACCTAAAAATTTGCTTAGAAATTTTTACTCTAAACTTAAATTACTTTGTTTTTTCCCACGAAGGTTGTATCTAGAGGAATCTAAAAAATATGGGAGTGAATGTAAAACTTAGGATGGTTAGTTCATCGAATATCATAAAGAAATAAACAGAGGGAGTTCGGCATTTCATCGAATATCATAAAGAAATAAACAGAGGGAGTTCGGCATTATCTCAAATAATCACGGTGCCCAGGCAAAAAAGAAAAAAGAAAACTCACCGGTATGAACCACGGAGAGCATCTGAAATAGAGTACCGCAGGCTACGTACCTTTGAAGTAAAGCAACACAAAATGAGTAGTACACAACAAAAGTTAAAGTGGAAAAAAATGGTCTTTATTAGTTACCAAAAAGCTTATTATAAAACATAATAGCTTATTAACTAAAAATAATTTACGTGTAAAATTTTTATATATATGTGTTCTTAACGACTTAAAATCAAATCAATGCTAAAAAAACTACGTTAAATATCAACTTTATAATTAAATTCTAAAATTTAAATTTTGGGTTTTGTTATTTCTATTACAACCGATAAGGCTTTTAGGGCCTGTTCAGATGGTATTATTGTCAAAATTTTAATAGGATTTCTTATATATTTTCTAAATTTAACAACAAATTAAACACAAACATATTTTTAATAATTTTTTTAAAAATAATATAGTTAAAAATAACATCAATCTCAACTGCCCCTTATTCTAATACTTCAGTAACAGTGGATACTGCACGTCTGTACTACTAAAATGGTTGTGTACTGTACACTGGACTGTCTGACATAACGACACTGTCGCTGCTGCTGTGCTACATTGGTCAAGGGGAGGGAGGGGAATTAAGAGAGGTCACGGGGAATCATAAACTAACCTATCCCTATATCCATTGGATTTGCTCATGTGCATTTGTTTGACTTGTACGTTTGTTCTCTTGTCTTGAATAAAAATAACTAGAAATGATAAAAATATAGAGAGCATGGGGGAGATGGAAGATGGAACAAGTGAAGGTGTGCTCTAATATTGATCATTTTAGGCACCTTTAGAACGCACGGATATAGAATTTTGATAGTAAACAATGGTTTAGACCCTATTTGAGATAGATAAAGATTAAGATTAGGTAAAAGAATGTGAAACCAAAAGGCCATTATTGTATGCATAATTAAGTATTAATTATTATAAATTTGAAAATAAAATTATTTGATATTTTAGAGTAATTTGTGTATGAAACATACCGTTTAACCGTTTAAAAAACGTGAGGGCTAAGAAAATCAAGGTAGAATCTACAACTTAATAAAAAAAAGAATGGTAAGTTAGTTTGGCTAGAGACAAACATGTTTGATGAGTTATCAAAACCAAAGTAAAGAATATACCTTGGTGGGTGTTTGTACAGTGTAATCTGTGACCAGGAACAATAGCAAATTTACTGCAGATAAGCCTCGAGAAAAAAAACGAAACGTCAAAATAAAATGAGTAATTACTTTCTCTGTTTTAAAATATAACCATTTTTAGCTATTTTAGGACGGATATAGTATGTTTTTACAGAGTAAAAAGTAAATGCGGGAAAATAAAAATTTAAAGTTTGATTTGTATATACTCCAGCTGATAATCCAACAATAGCTCTGCTTATTATTAATTCTCCGTAGTTTGGTACTCCAATGGGCATCGACGCATCGTGGCAATTCTTGGTGTCATTTTCCATGCAAGATTAGCGCGGGATAGCCCTTGGGTGTTTGCGTCGTTCTCGCTGGGCCCACAACGCAGTGACGGACAGTGCAGGGGGGCCCACCTACGCGGTCGGCGCCGGATCTTTCCTTTCGTGCGCTGCGACTGCAGTGCACTGCGCTGCTCCTGTAGGCGAGGTGGGGCCCCACGAGCGGTTTTTCCGCTCGTTGGCTTGACTCGGACAGGCGACGGTGCAAATGTAAAAATGTGAATTGGACCGGGGAAGTACTTCCCTATGTAAAAAGGGCAGAGAGAGAGAGAGAGGGACGTTGGTGGCTGATACGTGGGTTCATAGAAAAGAAGTTAATTCTTATGTAAAATTTTTTTAGATATATATATAGAGTGCTAAGTATAGACGAGAAAGACTAATTACACAGATTACATGTAAATTGTGAGACAAATCTTTTAAGACTAATTGCTCCATGATTTGACAATGTGATGCTACATTAACCATTTGCTAATGATGGATTAATTAGGCTTAATAAATTCATCGTGGAATCTGTAATTTATTTTGTTATTAGTCTATATTTAATACTTTAATGTGTGTCCGTATATCCGATGTAACACGTCAAACTTTTCACCCCTGAACAAAACGGGGCTAAGGATGGGAGTACGTATTTACTCTGCTTTTTGAAAAAAAAAATTCTATAGAGATGTTGTTTGAAAGATTTGAATAAATTCATTTTTAAGTTTTATAATTATTAATATTTTATTAATTATGTGCTAATGAGTTTTCCCGTTCAGCCTAAGAAGCACGTTTGAGAGAAGGATGACATATCTTATGATAAAAAGAAATCATTACCTACTATTGCAGATGCATATTTACACACGTGTAACACATATAAGCTACCACTATAAACATTTTTAAGAAGAGGACAGTATTTGTTAAGATTGATAAAGTTATCACTGAGAGTCGATGAGTACATCGCCTATCACTCAAAGAAATAGTTGTAGAGAAGCTCATCTCAAAAACTTAAATCTAAGGGTGTATTTGGATGAAGGGATTTGGGTGGATAGGACATGGCGGCCTATTTTTTATGGGTGTTTGGTTGGTGGGTAGGGATGGGATTGGGCGGGCCGAAGGGGAATATTCCCCTAATATGCTGGCTGGAGGGATCCAGGCAAATCGCTCGGATGCATCCGTCCGAGTGCCGGGCGAGCGACCCAGCTGGGTCGCGTCACCCCTCACCACGCGACAGCGGTGACGAGCGTGCAGATGGGGCGGCGAGGCGACGGCGGGAAGAGGCGACGGCGGCGAGCCTGAAGGCTGGAGGCGGCGGCGGCGGCAGCAGGAAGAGGAGACGGCAGCGAGTCCGCAGGCCGTAGGCGGCGGCGGCAGCGGGAAGAGGCGACGGCGGCAGCAGCGGGAAGAGGCGACAGCTGCGAGCCCGCAGGCCGGAGGCGGCGGCGGCGGCAGCGGGAGAGGGCGCCCCAACTACGATGACCGGATCTGGAGGGGATGGATCCAGTGAGGCGGTAGGGGGTTTTGTCGACCGGCGCACGGGCGAGCGAGCGAGGAGATGGGGCGGCGACCGGCGTATGGGGAGGTGAGGCGCCGGTCGGCGAATGAGGAGGTAAGGTAGCGGCCCGGAGACTTGGTGATGACCGGCGAACGAGTCGGCGAGCCCGGAGGTGGTGGTCGGCGTGGGAACTTGGAGGCGGCGGTCGGCGTGCGAGCCCGGAGGCGGCAGTCGACTTTTTTTTTCTTTTTTTCGTTTTTCTCCTTTCCCCCTTCTATTTCTTTGTGATTTCTTATATTTCCCATTAGATTTTTTTTTTGTTTGTAGTAATTGATATTTTTGTGGTTTTGATGAATTTAAAGGGGTATACTCACCACCTTTAATGTAGGGGTGATTGTATCCACTCATCCATCCTACTCCCCCTAACCAAACAAAAAAAAATGGATCACTAAATCCACTCTACCAAACAAAAAACTGGATCGCCATATCCAGCAAAATATGTGAAAGTGCATCTAGGCCAATAATGATTTTGGTGATTAATTACAATGCGATTAGAGAGGACTAACATTTTTATTTAAGCAAATGTGAAGGTTGTTATGTCCTCAATGAGTTAGCGTAATGCATATCCCGCAAAATACGTTGATGAGATGTGATGCGGCAAATAAGCAAATGGTATATTGTACCTTTTCTTTACATTTGAGTCAATAGGAATGCCGCACTATTAAGAGAGATGATGCATTGACATATGAGGAGTGATCAAAGTGCTCAAAATCATTTTTTAAAAGTGTTTCTCCTCAGTTTGATGTGTTCTGGAAATTTTCGGAATTTTCCGAAAGTCATTTTCGGACTTTCCGAAAATGCACAGAACCAATTTTCGCTTCTGGAAATTTTCGGATATGTCCGAAAGACATTTTCGGACTTTCTGAAAATGACTGTGAAGGCAAATGTGGTTTTGTTTATTTTCAGACTTTTCCCAAATTGATTTTCGGAGTTTCCGAAAAACTTCAGCAAAGTCAAAATCGCTTCTGTGTATTTCCGGACTTGTCCGAAAGCGATTTTCGGACTTTTCCGAAAACATCCAGAATGATGTTTTTGTTTCTGGAAATTTTAGGACTTGTCCAAAAAGTTTTCGGAATGTCCGAAAAATCTTTAGTTGACTTTGCTGTTGGTGCTGAGCTGGAATTTTTGGACATGTCCGAAAATCTCAATTATTGTGCATAACGGGCAGAATTTGGGCTGTGGCTATAACTAGCCCCCTCCCCTCACTTGTGAGTGCTGCTGGTCAGATTGGGTATTCTTGTGCCCTTGGCTTGCTCTTGTTGAGATTCACTTTTGAGCCTTACTTTCTTGTTTCCCCTTTCACCCGTGTTTGATTTGGATTTGGTGTGTGTGTGAGAGTTGTGGATTCGAGTTTGTGTGAGTGCTTGTTGTTGACTTCGTGAAGATTTGTGAGCACTTGCATCATCTCCGGGAGTTCTTTGTTTCATTTGTTACTCTTGGAGGTTGATGTCACGCCCTAAAAATCGCCTAAATTAATAATCCATATTTTAAATCATTTTTTAGAAATTATTTTAGAAGCCTACAAGTTAAACTCTAATAATCTAGGAAAATTTTCAACATAAAATTGAGCTAGATAAAATTTTATTAAATACTTTGCTTGTTTCTCTATTTTCTAGATTTTTCTGGGAATTATTTGAGCAAGGGAAGTATTTTTAATAAATGAAACAACATTTCACAAATTATTTTTAATTGATAGGTTCAAAAAATCCCTCCCTAAAGTCGTTGGGCCACTTTTGGCCCAACATCCTTCTTTCCTCCCCGCGGGCAAGCCGGCCGAGCCGGCCCAACCCACCCAGCCGCCGCCCACCCCTCCTCCTCTAGCCACCGACAGGTGGGTCCCACCTATCGGTAGCATCCCCTACCTCCAGCCGCCGGCCACAGCCGAGCCGAGCCGGGCGCGCCGAGCCGCCTTGCCACCCCAATCCGGCCCCATTTCTTCCGATTGTTTGAGGGGTTTTGGTCCTCTCATTCTCCTCTATCTTTACCCCCAAAAATCGGAGCAAATCGTTGAGTATTTTATCCGAATCGAACTCGTTTTCGAGTTTATCTCCAAAACCGAGTTTTGATTTCCCGGGCCGATTTCTTGTGGGAGGAGTCCGATCTCTTCGATCCAAGGCTATAAATAGGACCCCCTAGTCGTCCTCTTTTGTTTGCCCCCTCTCCCGTGGTCTCCCGTGCCCCGCGTGACCCAAGCCGCCGCCGCCATCCTCTCCTCGCCGGCAGTCGTCGGTCATCGGTAGACGTTGTGGTGAGTACCGTTGGGTTCGCCTCGTCGTCCTCTACGTGTACATGTCCTCCAAAGTCGCAGCCGACCATCCAATCTCCGGCGAGGTCGCCAACCCGGGTCGGCCATTGATGATGTCATCATCGGTTTTTCTTTTTCCCGTTTTTCTAATAGATTAAATCTTCGGAAAATCATAACTAATTAACCGTAGCTCCGGTTCAAGTGATTCAAGTTGCTAAATTTTTCTAAAATTGAGATCTACATGTTACAAATATCCACATGTACTTTTTATGCTTGTTTTTGTACTGTTTTGTTGATTTTGTCTATTTGCTTTAGTTTCCGCAATTCCTGAGGAGAGCGTTTTCGTTGAAGAAGGTTCGGAAGCGTTTGCAGAAGCTCAAGGCAAGTCACACAGATCCCAAACAACCCTTTGAGCATGTTGAACCCGTTTAAAGCTAATGTTTTATTTCAACTTATACATTATTTTCGAATGTCATCGGGTGATGAGCCTTTCCCAATTAATTAATGGCCGAAGATGACTTTATTTTCCTATGGGTTATAATTTGATTAGCTTGAACCTTATATATTGGATTGGTTCAGCTAAATGCTATATATAATTGCTTAGCCATGCTTAGAAAGATAAGCTCATTAATAAGGTGAATCATATATACTACATTATTATTTATGAATTCAATGGTAGCTCACGAGGGTTAATTGTGTTATGATAATTAATTGATAATTAAAACCTGGTTAAGGTGGGTTGTGAGCATGTGGTTTTGAAGGTCGTGCTCATGGCAATTAAGGACCGGTTCACGAGCTACTGTTGTGAAACATTTACCGTGCCAACCACAAGCCAGCGTGGGCAACGGCTTTATCTTTTGTATAGCATGATTCATTATGGTGTGCCAGACTAAGAAGCGGCGAGAAGTCCGTGGGGGTCGTTGGGGAGTCTATTGCCTCTGATTTTGAGGGGGAGATTATGATCTAGGAACGTTGCACTGTGGTGAGTTGTGTTGTGCGAAGGGTATTGTCACAGTTCCTTTCCGAGGTACCGTGGTGGTGCTGAGGCGCATGGTGACATGTTGTGGGATTGTGTCTTGTGGGTACAGTGGTACACCTCTGATCAGAGTAAAACTATTCGAATAGCCGTGCCCGCGGTTATGGATGAGTCTAACAATATTTTTCGTGATTAGTCTCACACTACTCATTATTGGTGATAAAATGTGATAATTAAATTGACTCCTGGCTTGGAATGGTATATTCCTGGTTTGGAGGTTTGATTTGTACAATCGGGGTTGGTTGTTCAGATGAGGTTGGGCCTATGCAACACGGGGGTGTTGTATGGTGTTTATTTAATATTGATCAATTAATCAACCGTTTTACTATTCTCTTAAATATTTAATAAATGCTGTTTATGCAAATGAGCTACATTATGCCATCCTTTGTTATCCTGTGCACTTGCATATTTGCTGTGTGGCTTGTTGAGTATGTCATATGCTCATTCTTGCAATATTCATTCATCAGAGGAGTACTTCAGTGAAGGTGATGATCTGGAGGACTAGGCTTGGTCCGGGTTAAGCTGCCTGTGGAGTGGAGTCGCCATAGCTGTTCCGTAGTTTGTTTTATTTGTTTTTCCGCTGCGTAGAATTTTATTCTCTGAGAGGAACTATCTACCTCTGTAATAATTTATTATATTGCGAATATTAATTAGCTGTTTATTAGTACTCTATTGTCAATTTGTTATTGTGTGCCTCGGCTGATTCCTGGACGAGGACTTAACACACATGTAAGCGTTTGGAATTTTGGATAGAAATTCCGGGCGTGACAGTTGGGGACTCCTAGGCGGTTAGGTGTCTCCCGAGCCACCAATCTACTTGTGGTTGGCCGGGAGAAGTTTGTGAAGGTCGGATCTCACCTCTGAAAGGGAAGAGATACCCTTAATGGAAGGAGGAGTGCTTAGTGCAACCTCTTGAGGAAAGGGTTAGCTAAGACCCGGCTCTTAGTGAGCTCCTCAATAGAGAGTAGAATCCCCTCAAGGATTCGAACTTCGGGAACAACTTCGTGAGCTTCATTTTTGGTGACTTTACTTTCTCCCTCTCCACTAGCTTTGCTTGTTTGAGCCGCTATAGGTCTAGTTGCTGTTTGTGCTAGCAAATTCTTGTTGTAGACAACTAGATCTAGGATTTACTTTGCTGTTTGTGCTGACTCCGAAAATTTTCGGATATATCCGAAAATTTCAGAAATATCCGAAAATTACTGCTTCCGCTTTTAAATTAATTTTTAAATTAGCCTATTCACCCCCCCTCTAGGCCTAATTGACACATTCAATTGGTATCAGAGCCTAATCTCCTAATTAGGCTTAACCGCTTGGAGAGATCATGTCGGGCCAAACGGGGGCTGGCAAAGATAGTGATAAGGGAGCTACGTTTCCTTATGACTATCCACCTACATCTACATCTTATGTGAGTACCTATAGCGGCAAAGCTCCGTATTTCAATGGTACGGACTATGCCGCTTGGAAGCATAAGATGAAAATGCATTTGAAGTCTATTAACCCATCTATTTGGAGAATAGTCGAAAAAGGTTATGTTTTGCAGAATCCCGAAGATCCCACCAAGGAGGACGACGAGAACGAGCACAAGAATGCTCAAGCCGCTAATGCGATACTTAGCGCCTTGAGTGGAAGTGAGTTCAACCGTGTGGATGGCATTGAGAGCGCCAAAGTGATTTGGGACACGCTTCGGAACTTGCATGAAGGCACGGATAGTGTTCGTGAGTCCAAGGTGGAGATCCTCAAGGGGCAATTTGAGAGATTTGTGATGTTGGATGGTGAGAGCCCAAGTGACATGTGCGACCGGTTGAGCAAGATCGTCAATGAGATAAAGGGACTTGGCTCCAAGGACATGACCGATGAGGTTGTGGTCAAGAAGATGGTTCGAGCAATCACTCCAAGGAACTCTACCTTGGTGACCATCATTCGTGAGCGTCCGGACTACAAGACTCTCACACCTCGTGATTTGCTCGGACGTATTCCTGCCCATGACATGCTCGTGCAAGAGTCCAAGGAGGTCATCCAATACATCAACCAAAGCTCAACCACAAGCATCAAGAAGGAAGACTTGGCATTGAAGGCGAAGGAAGAAGAAGAAGAGAACCGCAAGAGCAAGAGCAAGGCGGAGATCGATGATGAAGAGATGGCTCTCTTCGTCAAGAAGTTCGGCAAGTTCATGAGGCGAAGCGGCTTCTTCAAGGGAGATTCTTCCAAGCACTACTCCAACAAGTCAAGTGGAAGACACTCCGCAAGAGTGTGCTACGTGTGCAAAGAGCCCGGGCACTTCATTGCGGATTGCCCCCACCTCAAGGATGGTTCCCACATTAAGGAAGATAAGAAGAAGGGTGAGAAGAAGGATGAGAAGAAGGAGAAGCACAAGCATAGCAAGAGGGAACATTATGGCCAAGCTCACCTTGGGATGATTTTCGGCTCCGACTCCGAGTCAAGCTCAAGTGATGAAGGAGTCGCCACGTTTGCCGTCAAGCCTTCATCACCACCGAGACTCTTCGACTACTCAAGTGATGAGGATGCTCTCATTTGCCTCATGGCAAAGGAGCCTAAGGTACCTTCTCCTCTCAAGTCATTTAATGTTGATCTTGTTAGTGATGAAGAGGATGAGGTTGAGGATGAGGTTATGGATGACAAATTGTTCAAATCCATAACTAAGGAATCCCTACCACACTTGAGTGAGTTGCTTGGGAGAATTGAGGACCAATATGCAACTCTTGAGAGGCAAGAGGCTTTGCTCATTCGTGAGAAAGAGCGGTCTCATGAACTCAAGAATGAGCTTGCTAAGGAGAGAGAAAAATGAGGCTTTGGTATGGCTTTACAAGCAAACCAAAGAGTCTCATGCTAATCTTGAGGTGGCGAACGCTCAAATTCAAGAGAGAGTGGATGGCTTGGACAAAGCATACCTCTCTCTTGAAGAGAAGTTCGAAACCCTAAAGAATAGTGTCTCTCTCCCTAGCAAGCCATCTTGTTCCAAAATTCTCCCAAACAATGAACCATGTGTGAGATGCAAAGATATTGATATTGAAGCTTGTGCTACTAACTCTATTTCTTTGAGTGCTTTGCAAAAGCAAAATGAGAAGCTCATGGGACTCCTTCACAATGGCCTACTTAAGTGCCATATGGGTAGTAAGGCCCTAAAGGAGTACCTAGGCTATCAAAGAGACAACTTCAACCATGAGGGTCTTGGGTATGTTCCACCACCAAAAGGAAAGGTGGACAAGAGTGTGATGATCAAGAGGCCCCAAGGTCTTAGCAACTTTGTTAAGGCCAAAAGTATCCTTCCTAATGATTATACTTCACATTGTTCTTTTGATGCATCTTATGTTCTTAGGAAGAATGCTAGTGGTCGTGTTGTTGCTAAGTATGTAGGCCCAAGGGGCAAGAATATTTCTATCAAGAGAGTACTTTGGGTGCCTAAGGCACTTGTTACTAACATGAGAGGACCCAAGCAAGTATGGGTACCTAAAACTAGAAATTGATCTCTTGTAGGAATATGTCTCCGGTGGAAGAAGTTGGGTGATTGATAGTGGATGCACCAATCACATGACCGGAGAAGAATCAATGTTTTCAACTCTTGATCCAAATGGCACTTCACAAGATAACATAGTCTTCGGGGACGATGGAAAGGGAAAGGTTATGGGATTGGGTAAGATTGCAATCTCCAATGATCTTTCCATTGCCAACGTTCTCTTAGTAAAATCTCTAAACTACAATCTTTTGTCCATTTCTCAATTATGTTCAATGGGTTACAATTGTCTTTTTACCGATGTTGTTGTGACCGTCTATAGAAGGAATGATTCCTCGGTAGTCTTTAAGGGTGTTCTCAAGGGAAAGCTTTACCTTGTGGATTTTTCCTCAAGTAAAGCCAAACATGAGACATGCTTAGTGGCTAAGTCCAACACGGGGTGGCTTTGGCATTGGAGGCTAGCCCATGTTGGTATGATGAATCTTCACAAGCTTCTAAAGCACGATCACATCCTTGGTCTAACAAATGTTCAATTTGAGAAAGATAAGGTGTGTAGCGCGTGTCAAGCCGGCAAACAAATTGGAGCGCATCACCCCGTCAAGAATGTGATGACCACTGCAAGACCATTGGAGCTTCTCCACATGGACCTCTTCGGGCCAATTGCTTATCTAAGCATTGGAGGTAACAAATATAGTCTTGTTATTGTTGATGACTTTTCACGCTTCATGTGGGTGTTCTTTTTGCATGACAAGAGTGAGACACAAGCCATCTTCAAGAAGTTTTCAAGAAGAGCACAAAACGAGTTCGACCTCAAGATCAAGAACATTCGAAGCGACAACGGCAAGGAGTTCAAGAACACATGCATCGAGAGTTTCCTTGATGAAGAAGGCATCAAGCATGAATTCTCGGCTCCATATTCACCTCAACAAAATGGAGTAGCCGAGAGGAAGAATAGAACTCTCATTGAGATGGCGAGGACCATGTTGGATGAGTACAAGACATCGGACCGTTTTTGGGCCGAAGCCGTCAACACCACATGCCACGCCATCAACCACCTTTATCTTCACCGCCTTCTTAAGAAGACTCCCTATGAGCTTCTTACCGGTAACAAACCAAATGTCTCTTACTTCCGTGTTTTTGGTAGTAAGTGTTATATTCTTAATAAGAAGGCTAGATCCTCTAAGTTCGCTCCTAAAGTGGATGAGGGTTTCTTGCTTGGGTATGGGTCAAATGAATGCGCATACCGCGTTTTCAACAAAACCTCCGATATTGTTGAGATCGCGCGTGATGTGACTTTTGACGAAACTAATGGCTCTCAAGTAGAGCAAGTTGACTCACATGTGTTAGGTGAAGAGGAGGACCCAAGTGAAGCAATCAAAAGGTTGGCTCTTGGGGACGTACGCCCTAGGGAGCCACAACAAGGAGCCTCTTCCTCAACACAAGTGGAACCACCTACGTCAACCCAAGCCGACGATCCCTCTACCTCAAGCTCGGATCAAGGTGAAGAGGCGAGCTAGTGCCACCCTCACCGATCAACTTAGCTCGCCCAAGAATCCACCAAAGTATCCAAAGAGATCATCCCACCGACAACATCTTAGGAGACATCAACAAGGGAGTATCCACTCGTTCTCGTATTGCAAATTTTTGTGAGCATTACTCGTTTGTGTCTTCCCTTGAACCTCTAAGGATGGAAGAAGCTCTTAATGATCCGGATTGGGTGATGGCGATGCAAGAGGAGTAGAACAATTTCACCCGGAATGAAGTGTGGACTTTGGTGGAGTGACCTCAACAAAATGTGATTGGCACAAAGTGGATCTTCTGCAACAAGCAAGACGAGGCCGGGGTCGTAATAAGGAACAAGGCGAGGTTAGTGGCGCAAGGGTTCACCCAAATCGAAGGATTAGATTTTGGTGAAACTTTTGCGCCGGTAGCTAGACTTGAGTCGATTCACATATTGCTTGCTTTTGCTACTAACCTCAATTTTAAGCTATATCAAATGGATGTCAAAAGCGCCTTCCTCAACGGGCCTATCAACGAGTTGGTGTACGTGGAGCAACCACCGGGCTTCGAGGATCCGAAGTATCCCAACCACGTGTATAAGCTCCACAAGGCACTCTACGGGCTTAAGCAAGCCCCTAGAGCTTGGTATGAGTGTCTTCGCAATTTTCTCGTGAAAAACGGCTTTGAAATCGGGAAAGCCGATTCAACTCTTTTTACTAAAAGACATGATAATGATATTTTTGTGTGCCAAATATATGTCGATAACATTATATTTGGTTCTACTAACAAGTCTTTTAGTGAAGAGTTTAGTAGGATGATGACCAAACGTTTTAAGATGTCCATGATGGGTGAATTGAAGTTCTTCCTCGGCCTTCAAATCAAGCAACTCAAGGAAGGAATTTTCATTTGCCAAACAAAGTATTTGAATGACATGCTCAAGAAGTTTGGGATGGAGAATGCCAAGCCAATCCACTCTCCCATGCCATCAAATGGACACCTCGACCTCAATGAGCAAGGTAAAGACGTCGATCAAAAGGTATACCGTTCCATAATTGGCTCACTTCTTTACCTTTGTGCATCTAGGCCCGATATTATGCTTAGTGTGTGCATGTGTGCAAGATTTCAAGCCGCTCCGAAGGAGTGTCACCTTGTGGCCGTGAAGAGAATTCTTAGATATTTAGTGCACACTCCTAACCTTGGTCTTTGGTATCCTAAGGGCGCGAGGTTTGATCTCATTGGCTATGCCGATGCGGATTATGCCGGGTGCAAAGTGGATAGGAAAAGCACATCAGGTACTTGCCAATTCTTGGGTAGGTCCCTTCTTTCTTGGTCTTCCAAGAAGCAAAACTCCGTCGCCCTATCCACCGCCGAAGCAGAATATGTTTCGGCGGGGAGTTGTTGTGCTCAACTTCTTTGGATGAAGCAAACCTTGAGAGACTATGGCCTCAATGTATCCAAAATCCCACTCCTATGTGATAATGAGAGCGCCATTAAGATAGCCAACAACCCCGTCCAACACTCTCGAACTAAACATATCGATATTCGCCACCATTTCTTGAGAGATCATTCCACAAGAGGCGACATAGACATCCAACATGTGAGAACCGACAAACAATTGGCGGATATCTTTACCAAGCCTTTAGATGAAGCTAGGTTTTGTGAGTTGAGAAGTGAACTAAATATCTTGGATTCTCGGAATGTGGCTTGATCTATTGCATGCATGTTTGCTTGATAGAATAGGTTTGCATACCACTTTGTGACAAAATAGACATTCAACTCATGGATGGACACTAGTCAATTTTGTGGAGAACTTGAATCTATGTGTATGGGGATCTCATTTTTCAATGAATTTTGGTCCTAGCACAACTTAAAATAGATTCACACATTCCCTCTCTCGAGGGTGAATTATCTTGTCTCATGGTAATTCCCTCTCTTTTGATCCCTCGGATCGTCCATTTGACTTGTGGCTATTGTTTTGTGTGATTGATTGTGTGCTAGTCACAAGTTCAAATAGAGCCTCTAGTGCTCGACCATCCCTCCATTCCTAAATCCTATCAAAAATCTTTGTGAAATGTGTTGTTGTCAAAAATTTCTCGGTGCTTGTCCCCTGCAAAATTCCTTTCAAATGTTTGCAAAATAGTTTCATCAAATTTCCTGGCGAAATCCCCTTGCAAAACTGTGTTTTCCAGGAATTTTCGGATTTTTCTAAAATTTTTCGGATATATCCGAAAATCATCAGAACCGTGCGCAACCCTTCTAGATCCGTTCGGACTTATCCGAAAATTTTCGGAAATGTTCGAAAATTTCGGGGTCTTTATATATCACCCCGTGGACTCCCTTCTCTCTCCTTTCCACTCTTTTTCCCCACGGGATTGACTCCCTCCTCCCTCCCCTCCGGCGACCCCCTCCTCTCCGGCGACCTCCCGCGGCTCCCCTCCTCTCCAACCTCATGGGAGCGCGTTTGGGGACTTCTTGGGGCCTACATTGTCGATCTTCACCGCATTCTTCAAATGTTCTTCGCGTTCTTGAGGTATTCGCCCTAAAATCAAATCCTTTGATTCCTTAAGTATTATCTTGCGATTTCCTTTGGTGGAGATGTTCCCCTAGTGCCATAGGACCTGCAGATTCAATTTCACAAGTTTTTGTTGGCGGATTTGTGCGGCATCTGAGTTATAGGGTTCGGCCGGAATTTTTTGGACTTTTCTGAAAATTTTCAGATATTTCCGAAAATCCCTGGCCGACCCCTATCACTTCGGATTTGCACGATTCTTGCCTTCACACACTTGTTTCTTGCTTCCTTGGCTTCCATTCACTGATCCCTTGTATCTCTTGTGTTTGAAGGATGCCTCCCCGCAAGCAAACCTCCCACAAGTCCAAGCGCCCGAGGGACCGCTCTCCCACTCCATCCTCTCATGATGATTCGGACAGTGATTGGTCCGGTGGAGAGGATGCGGTTCCTCAGGATGCGCGGGTGGCTCGGGGTGGCAATCTTCCTCCTCGGCGGTCCACTCAAGCTCTTGGTGGTGGTGGTGATGGTGAGAGCTCCTCTCGTCAACCGCAAACGCCGCCGCACCAACCCAATGTCCCCATTGGTCCTCTCTGCATTCATACACCCGAGAGGGATCCGGCGGTGATTCGCCAAGTGTATGATTGGAGGCGCAAGTCTGAGGTTGTTGCTCCTCGCCGGGATGAGGATCTGCGCTCCCTTCGCCGCACCGCCACGGATCCGCGGTTTTGGACTCTCTTTCAGCAAGACTTTTATGAGTCTGTGATCAAGTCCAAAGCTCATCCCACTGTTCCCATGCAATGGATCAATTGGGAGGAGTTGCAGGCACACAATGATCCGGTGATAGACTCTGTGATTGCAAATTGTGATCTCATGGGTACTCGCTCTTTCATGACTTTGCAGCAAGATTGGTGCAACGAAATCATTGCTCAGTTTTATGCCACCGTCTTCTTTGATCGTTATCGTGCCTTGCACTAGATGACTCAGGGGTCCTGGTATTCTGTTTCCTATCAGCAGTTGGCTGAGATTTGGGGCTTCTGTCTTCGTTCTTTTCTCAACCTTGATGACCTGCATAATCTTCAGATTCCTACCAACACAGATTTGCTCCCTCTCTACACTCCAAATGATCCTAATGTGGTGTTGGGCAAGGTCGACAGTCTCAAGCCGTACTTTGCCTACTTGAACCGGATGTTTCGCCGGTCCTTTGTGCCTAAGGATGGTGATGCTAGCAGCATTAACCACCTCTCTAGGACCGTGCTTCTCAGGTTTGATCCCCCTCCTCATCGCTTTCATGTTTATCACTTTGTGTGGGAGGAGATCCACATGGCTTCCATTCAGTATAAGAAGGGGTTGGTCTATGCTCCTCACATTATGCGGATGATCGAGACTGTCACTCAGCTTCAGTTTCGCCATGATGTGTCCCATTCCCAGCTCCACTTGCGTCTTGTTAAGGCCCCCCGCTCCTCGGCTACTCGGGACATCCCCTCCTCTTCCACTCAGCCGCCTCCAGAGCGCCCTTCCTCTGTGGCTCATCGTGAGCCGTCTCCCTTATTCCGCATTTTGTGGAGTCTTTTTGGTCTTTGCTCCGCGGAGGCCAAAAAGAACCGGCGATTGCGGAATTCGGCAAAGAAAACGGCTCGCTACGTCAAGTTCCTCAAGGCAAGGTATTATGAGGATCACCACATCGATATCCCTCCTTCCCCTCCGGGTTTTGAGGCCGAGCCCGATGAGTCAGAGGATGAAGAGATTGAGGATCCATTTGTTGGGCTGCCTCCGGACTTCGACTTCTTTGGTTATGGCCATGGCTATGGCTATCCTCCTCCTCCACCTCCAGAAGATCCTCCTCAGGCGCCCTTCGCTTGAGTCGTCGTCTCATCGTCCTCTCTTTTTGGTGTCTTGATGCCAAAGGGGAGACTATCTATCATGTCTTTAGGGTCGAGCACATTTGGCTTTTATCTGTATGAGACTATGTATGGTTTTTATGTTAAGGTTAATGCTTTGTAAGACTATTGTTTATTATGGATGCTTGAGATGTAATGGATCTTATTATGTTTAATGTGGTGCAATGCCTTATCCTCTTTATATGGTGCTTGTGATGAGATGTAATTATTCTTTTGCTTGTGATGTGTTGGATGTGATAAGCATATGTGATATATTTGTTCTCTTGTGAGCTTCAATGTGGATGCAAAGATTTAGGGGGAGCTCTCCACTTGCTTTTATGCACACTCTTAGAGGGAGCTTTCACTAAACCTTTGCACCAAAAACCTTAAATTATATTCATCCTCTCTTGTGTTCTAATTGTATTGTCATCAATCACCAAAAAGGGGGAGATTGAAAGTGCATCTAGGCCCCTAATGATTTTGGTGATTAATTACAATGCGATTAGGGAGGACTAACATTTTTTATTTAAGCAAATGTGAAGGTTGTTATGTCCTCAATGAGTTAGCGTAATGCATATCCCGCCAAATACGTTGATGAGATGTGATGCGGCAAATAAGCAAATGGTATATTGTACCTTTTCTTTACATTTGAGTCAATAGGAATGCCGCACTATTAAGAGGGATGATGCATTGACATATGAGGAGTGATCAAAGTGCTCAAAATCATTTTTTAAAAGTGTTTCTCCTCAGATTGATGTGTTTTGGAAATTTTCAGAATTTTCCGAAAGTCATTTTCGGACTTTCCGAAAATGCACAGAACCAATTTTCGCTTCTGGAAATTTTCGGATATGTCCGAAAGACATTTTCGGACTTTCCAAAAATGACTGTGAAGGCAAATGTGGTTTTGTTTATTTTCAGACTTTTCCGAAGTTGATTTTCGGAATTTCCGAAAAACTTCAGCAAAGTCAAAATCGCTTCTGTGTATTTTCGGACTTGTCCGAAAGCGATTTTCGGACTTTTCTGAAAACATACAGAACGATGTTTTTGTTTCTGGAAATTTTCGGACTTGTCCAAAAAGTTTTCGGAATGTCCGAAAAATCTTTAGTTGACTTTGCTGTTGGTGCTGAGCTAGAATTTTCGGACATGTCCGAAAATCTCAATTATTGTGCACAACGGGCAGAATTTGGGCTGTGGCTATAAATAGCCCCCTCCCCTCACATGTGAGTGCTGCTGGTCAGATTGGATATTCTTATGCCCTTGGCTTGCTCTTGTTGAGATTCACTTTTGAGCCTTACTTTTTTATTTCCCCTCTCACCCGTGTTTGATTTGGATTTGGTGTGTGTGTAAGAGTTGTGGATTCGAGTTTGTGTGAGTGCTTATTGTTGACTTCGTGAAGATTTGTGAGCACTTGCATCATCTCCGGAAGTTCTTTGCTTCATTTGTTACTCTTGGAGGTTGAGAACTCCTAGGCGGCTAGGTGTCGCCCCCGAGCCACTGATCTACTTGTGGTTGGCCGGGAGAAGTTTGTGAAGGTCGAATCTCACCTCCGAAAGGGAAGAGATACCCTTAGTGGAAGGAGTGCTTAGTGCAACCTCTTGAGGAAAGGGTTAGCTAAGACCCAGCTCTTAGTGAGCTCCTCAACGGAGAGTAGAATCCCCTCAAGGATTCGAACTTCAGGAACAACTTCGTGAGCTTCATCTTTGGCGACTTTACTTCCTCCCTCTCCACTAGCTTTGCTTGTTTGAGCCGCTATAGATCTAGTTGCTGTTTGTGCTAGCAAATTCTTGTTGTAGACAACTAGATCTAGGATTTACTTTGCTGTTTGTGCTGACTCCGAAAATTTTCAGATATATCCGAAAATTTCGGAAATATCCAAAAATTACTGCTTCCGCTTTTAAATTGATTTTTGAATTAGCCTATTCACCCCCCCCCCCCCGCCTCTAGGCCTAATTGACACTTTCAATATGGACCGCCATATCCTATCCTACCTTGACCGTGAACCAAACACACCCTAAGTGGCCAGGTTCCACCATAAAAGATCTAACCAATTGAGCGATGCTTATTTTGGAAAAAAATATTGAATTATAGTAATGTTTAAAATTTGTTTTCTAAAAACTAATTGTAGTTGCTTACTCCTATATATCTTTTCATGTCCATATATTGAGAAGCACCAAATTAGTTTTATACTTTTAATAGCTTTTACCTATCCACCTAATAATAATATTACTCTTTATTGGTGAGGGGTAGAATTCTTTTCCACCTAACTTTTTTCTTTGAAATGGCTACAATCAAAGTTTTTTTTTGGACATAATCAATTGCGCAATTATAGGGAGCAGTAGTTGGTGGTGATTAAAATAGCCAGTTGGATTTGGGATGTCCAATTAAGCTGCTGGTTTCATTGGTCTGTTATAGATAGCTAGCCGCTCCAGCTCGACGTGAGCTCCAGTGGACGTACCGTATGCTAATTGCTAAATCGTGCTAATGCATGGCCAATTGACCATATATTGATTCGATTCATCAATTGACTCATCACTAGTAGTAGATAGCTTAATCTAGATAGAGCTAATTACGTCATCTCATTCAAGCTTGCTAATGACTAGGCTTAATTAATTAGCTTGCGTCCTCCAGACCAGCTAGCGGCCGGCAGAGAGCCACAACTCAGGGGTCAACTTTTGTGAAGTCTCGCTGATTATTAACGACGTGCCAAAGCCGGCCTTCGTCTCTCTAGCTAGATAGTACTACAATCATATGCATGTGCCAACTTGATTTACGGCTCGTCTCTTCTCCGGCAATTCAAATCTTCACTTCCAATATTGTTTTAAATAGCGGGCTAAAATATTTAGTGGTTAGCTTCTCAAACAGCTATAGCAGGCTAAATGAAGCTATAACTGCTAAATTATACATGAGAATAAATAGCTAGGACCCTTCTTAAACAGCTATAGTGAAAAATAGCGGCAGCTATAGTGGAAGATTTAAAACCCTGTTCAGTACTCACAACGTCATATATTAGTCCCTCTCAACAAAAAAAGGTCATATATTAAGTCAATCAAAGATAAAAGGCTGCTCTTGACTAAAGTCCTCTGTAGAACACGGATTATAAAAATATAGGGATATGGAAAAAAGTAAGAATATAATATCATATTTATTTAATTCCTTTAGGATTTTTGTAAAACACAAGAAAGTTTTAAAATTGATGTTTGATTAGAATACAGGAACTTTAAGACATAGGAAGAAGAAACCTTGAAGTGATACCTGATGCTTATTTTTCTTTGAAATTACTCTGCAATTTCTCATTTCATAGAATTTAAAAGGAATCGGTAAAAAAATCAATCATTTGTTTCAACTTTCAAGGGATCCATATAATTGTTTTCTATAAATGCTCTAGAATTTCTATGTGTTTTTTTTCAAAGGGGGCCCTAATTAAATGCCTGGAAAATAACACGTCCTTTAATTTGCCTAAAGCGAAAAGGCAAAAATGGTGAGCAGAAAAAGAAATCCTTGATTCGCCGAAAGCTACAAAGGGGAAATAGAGAACAGAAAAGAAAAGAAAAGGGAGAAAGGAGGGAAAATGAAAACGTTTCGGCCACGCGTACGTAGGTATACCCAAGAAGAGATAGAGCCAGTGAGCCATTAGCTGGAGTCCTACACGTATGTACACATCGAATCTCCCTCCCTTTCACGCACCAATTCCTTCGGTCTTTCGTGCCTTGTTTAGTTTGCGAAAACAAAAATTTTTTTTATGTCACATTATATGTTTAGCCCGATGTCGGAAAGACTTTTCGGACACGAATGAAAAAAATAATTTCATAACTTGGCTAGAAACCGCGAGACAAATCTTTTGAGCCTAATTAATCCATCATGCACATGTGGGTTACTATAGCACTTACAGCTAATCATATACTAATTAGGCTTAAAAGATTCGTCTCGCGATTTTCTCCTAACTATGTAGTTAGTTTTTTTTATTTATCTATTTTTAATACTTTATATATGTGTTCAAAGATATATTTTTGGAAAAAAAATTTAGGAACTAAACGTACATGCATGTACGTAATAGCTAGCTAGACGTTCTCTCTCTCTCTCTCTATATATATATATAAATATATATATATATATATATATATATATATATATATATATATATATATATATGTATATGTATATATATGTATATGTATATATATATATATGTATATATATATATATATATATGTATGTATGTATGTATGTATATGTATATGTATATATGATATCTATATGGGACTTTATGGTGCCCGGCTCTAAGGTATAAAACACACAAATTCATACAAATACCTAACAACAAAACAACTCAAACTCAACTTTATTTCACAATTTATTATTACATACCTAACGAATTATATGTTTGGATGTTATATATCTAGAACCAAAATCTAAAAAAAAAAGTTCAAATTTAGTTAAAACTTATTTGAACTTGTTAGTAAAGAAGTTAATGTTCATATCTAAACATTTAAAAAAATTTCATACTCATTCAAATTGGGTATATACTCAATTTGAATCTTAGAGCCCATACTCTATGTAGCACAGTTAATTTACCTATATATAGTTTGAGGAAAATTGAAAGTTTATGTGTGTAGAAAAGTTTTGGATGTGATGTGATGTGATGAAAAGTTGAAAGTTGAGGGTAGTTGGGGGTGAACTAAACACGGCCTTTGATGATTTGATGATCACGTAACTGCCCACACAAACTCACTTCAATTCAAGCTGGTCTTATAGGGCTTATTTGATTTGGAGAAATTTGAATCAATATGAATGGGAACAGTGAAAGAATAGCAATGTTTGCATACATCAATCCATAAAAATTTTCCAAAAGATTTGGGTGGATGAAAAATTGCTATATTTTCTCTGTATAACTGGTAGGAAAGGGAATTTTTCTTTGGTTTTCCTGTGCTTCAATCCGGTAAATCGAAAAGCACTCATATGAACTAATTATTAGAAATTCAAATCCTTCGGTTTTCCTCCAAAACGAACTAAGTCCTTAGTTTTGTTTTCCCTACACGAATTCCCTCGCTAGAAAAACTTCTTTTGCAGCTGATTGGCTTATCTAGAATAGCAAGCATATACGGGGCTAGGAGTGGATAGAATTGGAGCATACAGATATATACAAAAACGCGTAACGCGTAGTTTGTTGCACTGGCATCGTGCATATATATGTATATATACGGCCCCGTTTTGCATTAACCCTCTTTAGAAACGCGGAAATTTCATAATAACATTTTCAGAGACGGAGAACGGCCTTCTAGCTTGCCCTGGAAATCCAACCAGTCGAGCACGCAAGTGTTTTGTATCTTTGCTATCGACTTTAATTTGCCGTGTGCGTGCGTTCGGTCCTGTTCGTTTCTACTGCAAAAAGAGTGAATAAAGATTTAAGTAAATTTTAAAAAACTATAACTTTAATGACAAAACTATCAGTTTGATATAACATTAGCGATATGTTTCAGTTTGCTGTAACAATAACGTGAGAAATTATTACAAAACTATAGCTTTTATGTTATATGCTGCTACAGTTGTTAAACTGTTAAACGGTGTGTTTCGTGTTAGGACTTTCTATATGCAAGTTTTTCTAAAATATCAGATTAATCTATTTTTCAAATTTATAATAATTAAAACTCAATTAATCACACGTTATTACCACCTCATTTTATATGAAACATTTAACACCACCAAAATAGATAAGATGAGAAGTAGACGAATAGAAAAGATGAAGCTGATTTAGTCGCACGTAAAACGAGAAATATAACTAATATATAATTATTTAAATATTAATCATTAAAAGTTTAGAAGTTGGATAGATTTATTTTAACTTTTAAAAATATTTTTGTGTAAACTTTTTTTATAAAATATAACTTTTACTAGTTTAAAAAGCGTGCTAATGAAAATTAAGAGTTAGCTAATCCAAACCGAAGTCTAGATCAGGCCCGAAGCAGATGGATTGCTTTGCTTTGCTACTGCATGCCCATCCGATTGCGTGTAGAGGAGGGCAAGTAGCTGCAGCGCCAGCTAAGCTGTGCGTCGTCGGAGCAGCTCCGAAAACTGTTGGCAATTTGGCATGCATGGCAAGCAGGGAAAGAAGAAGAAGAAGAAGACAACAAGCTTGCCTAGCGAGTAGCAACAAAGCAGAGCGCGTGCAGCAACTTCCTATCCAGCTACAATTGCAGCCTTGCATTTAAGCAAAGTAGGAGTAGCAGGCCGGTATACCATACCGCTAGTGCTGTACATGCTTCTGTACACTATAGCTAGAAGCAACAGTACCACAGTGCTAACTGCTACCCAACTGAACTACCGAGCACCAAGTTTGGTCAGGGTTACGCTACAAGGTTGTGTTTAGTTTCTGAAATTGGTGAAAAGTTTGAGGAAAGTTGATAGTTTGAAAAAAAAATAGGAGTTTATGTGTGTAGGAAAGTTTTGAATGTGATGTGATGTGATAAAGTTGGAAGTTGGGGGGAAGTTTGGTGTGAAATAAACAGGGCCAAAAGCCAATGGACTAAGGCTGAGTTTAAGGTGTGTTTAGTTCACGCTAAAATTGGAAGTTCGGTTGAAATTGGAAAGATATGACGGAAAAGTTGAAAGTTTATGTGTGTAGGAAAGTTTTGATGTGATGGAAAAGTTGAAAGTTTAAAGAAAAGTTTGGATATAAACAAGGGCTTAAACTTTTCTTCAAACTTCCAACTTTTCCATCACATCAAAACTTTCCTACACACATAAACTTCCAACTTTTCCGTCACATCGTTCCAATTTCAACTAAACTTCCAATTTTTGCGTGAACTAAACACATCCTAAGGCCGGGTTTAGTTCCATTTCAATTTTTTTTAAGTGTACGAACACACATTTAAAGTATTAAATATAGACTAATAACAAAACAAATTACAGATTCCGTATGTAAACTACGAGATGAATCTATTAAGCATAATTAATCCGTCATTAGCAAATATTTACTATAGCACCATATTGTCAAATCATGAAGCAATTAGGCTTAAAAGACTCGTCTCACAAATTAGTCGCAATCTGTGCAATTAGTTATTTTTTTAGCCTATATTTAATACTTTATGCATGTGTTCAAACGTACGATGTGACAAGGTGAAAAATTTTAGTCTAGAATCTAAACAGGGTCTAAATTTTGTTTTGATAGGAAATGAGCTGATTATTATTGCTAAAGATATATACGCCTCAATATCGGGTGTGTTTAGTTCACATCAAAATTAAAAGTTTGGTTGAAATTGAAACGATGTGACGAAAAAGTTAGAAATTTATGTGTGTAAAAAAATTTTGATGTGATATAAAAATTAGAACTTTAAAGAAAAACTTTGGAACTAAACTCAGCCATCATCAACCACTCTTCCAAGTGAAGCCTGAATTGTGAATTCTTATGTTCCACCCTTTCGAGTTTTGATTATAGCCTCGTCGGATATAGAAGAAGACGAAGATGAAGTACACACGTAAAACGAAAAAAACCATTAATATATAATTAATTAAGTTTTAATTATAACAAACTTAAAAAATAGATTTATTTGATATTTTAGAGTAACTCTTATGTAATAAAGTTTTTTAGTAGTTTAAAAATGTGTTAATGAAAACCAAGATAAAATCTTCATCTTCGTCGTAAACGAACAAAGGCATATGTCACCTTTTTAGTCTTTCATTACTAGCACGGAATTTTCGTCACACATCCCCGGCAGTAGAAACAAAACAAGTGACGAACCGGCAGTACGCGTATTACTAGCGGCGAGCGGTGGCACGCCGCGCAACGGCGGCGGCGGCGGCGACGGCGACGGCTCAACCGACGGACGGACGCGGACACGCGTCGGCCGGCGGCGGCGCGGCGCGGCGCGCACATGCAGATGCACACGCGTTGCAGAAGTGCAGAGGAGTTAGCGGACAAGTGGATCACGGTGGTTACTGGTGCCATGGGCCTACGTGTACATGGCGCAGCTAGCACAAGCTCGTGGCACACGGCGCGGGGAGCGAGCCGTGGCTGGAACGGCACGCACGAGGCTGCGGTTTTCATCTGGTGCGTGCCTCGTAGGAGAGCAAAACCGCCCAGCGCCAGCAGAGTCACGGTTAGGGCTTATTTAGTTGGCGAAACGAAAAATTTTTAGGTGTCATATCGGACGTTTAACCGGATGTCGGAAGGGTTTTCAGACACGAATAAAAAAACTAATTTCATAACTCGCCTGGAAACCGCGAAACGAATCTTTTGAGCCTAATTAATCTCTCATTAGTATATATAGGTTACTGTAACATTAATGGCTAATCATAGACTAATTAGGCTCAAAAGATTCGTCTCGCGATTTCCCTAACTGTGTAATTAGTTTTTTATTTTATCTATATTTAATACTCTATACATGTATCAAAAATTTCGATGTAATGATTTTGAGAAAAAAAATTTGGAAACTAAACGGGCCTTAATGTTGCCCAGACCAAGGCCAGACCAGACCATGTTACAAGTACGTCCAATCTATGATCATTGCTATTCCCTCAGTATATCCATTTCACGTATACCAACATAAAAACTTCATCCGAACTAAAATATTTTTCAACCATTACACGTAGACAGTGTTCAGTTCCCTTTAAACTTCTAAAAATTCCGTCACATCAAATATTTGATATATACATGGAGCATTAAATATGGACGAAAAAAACCATTTGCACAATTTGCATGTAAATTGCAAGACGAATATTTTGAGCCTAATTACACCATGATTTGACAATGTGATGCGACAGTAAACATTTGCTAATGATGGATTAATTAGGCTTAATAAATTCATCTCGCAGTTTCCATGCAGAATCTGTAATTTGTTTTGTAATTAGTCTACGTTTAATCCTTCAAAAGTGTGTCCGTATACTTTAAATAAAAAAGTTTAGTACACGAACTAAACACAACCATACTCTTACTATCTCAAAATAAACCAACCTCGTACGAGACATGAATCATCGTATTTTGGGACGGAGGGAGTATAACAATATAACAAAACAAAAGACTAAAATACTCCTACTTAATCACATCCCAATATAGCTATTTTCACTACTTTTAATATAGTTATTCCTTGTTACTTTTACAAACTTCGATATAATGATTACTCAATAATTAATTTATTTTAGGATAAATGGGTGGAGTAAAAATGAACGGAGGGAGTACTGCATTTGTCGCTGTGGATTAATCGCCGCGACAGCCAGCCATGGCCATGCCCGTACCCACATCCCCGAGTAATAAGCGTGTGCTTAATTCACGCTAAAATTAAAATTTTGATTAAAACTGAAACGATGTGACAGAAAAATTAAAAGTTTGTATATGTAGGAAAGTTTTAATGTAATAGAAAAGTTAAAAGTTTGAAGAAAAAGTTGAGAACTAAACCAGGTCTAAGTTGAGCTCTTTGATTGTTGTTTACTCGAACAAGACAAGGCACTGCAGTTTCAGAGGATCCGCGCGCCAGTGGCCATCGCCGAATGTGGACGATGTGTTGATGGCCACCAGTTGTGCGATGATGTGTACTAGTGTCAAGTGTGTGTATGTGGATCACGGGACGAGAAACGCTGTGTGAAGTTGCCGAGCTGGGCAAGGGTTGAAACATGGCTCCGGCTCCAGATGAAAAGAGCTCCGCGCTAGTTTCCCAAGTGATCTATAGCAGGCGCGTCATATGGTAGGCTGGACATGGTAGACGACCGACCATGAACCAATGCACGTCGACTTTCGAAACGCTAAAGATTTTTTTTTTTTGCCTATAAAACTACTTACCTTGGACTTATACAAGCACTAGTAGTAGTATATATTACTAGTGTGTAAATTAGTGGTCAAGGTTATATTTAGGAGACAGTAACAATCTAGCAGAGTGGTAGTACCTGGGCTGCACGGAGTAGCAGCAGCAGTTCACCTTCAAGGCAGACACGGGCCCCGCGGCGAAAGACCCGCAGTAATTGACGGCCGCAGAGTAGTGCCATTTACTCGAGCAAGGGTCGTCGACTCGCGTAAGAATCTGAATATCTGATGCCCACTGCTTTTCTCGATCGGCATGGTGCCCCTCCTTCGTAATCGTAACTGTAGGGACGCTTAGATCTGTTACTCGCTTGGGACTTTATATATACTGGAAACCAGAGGTAGATTTTGCAGTAATAATAACAAGTACAGTCCTCCAGAATATGGTCTCTTTACCGGGTGGGAGGTAACAAGATATGGATGTTACCTGCACACATCACGGAATGTGGGAAATTGCGAGGTTTTGAAATGCAAATCGAGCTAACTGGATCACTTTGTTTTTGTCTCCTCTTTGCACCTTTTCACCATCTCCTGATGAGCTACTGTATTTTCGCTGAACAACTGCATATATCTGACGAGAAGCAGGTTCAGAAATTTAGCAGTGTAAATATAGGTAGAAACTTGAGATGGAGATGAAGACCTCAGGAACTCAAATGTGTTTACACAATAAATCGATAAAATAACAAACATCAAAATCTATTGTTAGTGCCAGCTGCGTATGATCACAGCATTGAAGATTGATGCCAAAATAAGGTAAGTGTGTTTAGTTCACGCCAAAATTAGAAGTTTAGTTGAAATTGGAACGATGTGACAGAAAAGTTGGAAGTTTGTGTGTGTGGGAAAGTTCTGATGTGATGGAAAAGTTGGAAGTTTGAAGAAAAATTTTGGAAGTAAACCCGGCCTAACTCTGTCGCCAAAACAAAGCAGGGCAGGAAGGTAACTGCTTTCGGCAAGAGTAACTACATCAAACTTAAAAATTCATATTCATATTCAATGAGGTAGGGAAGTGCAAGGAAGGCTCCAAAGCTGCATGCATTGGGTGAATATTTATCAAACGAAACATGTCCATTGAAAACATGACAACATAAACTTTTGTAGATTCAGAAAAAAGGGAATACCTAAAGAGCAATTGAAACGGTTTACTATCTGTGTAGGACTACTAGTTTAAGTTCATGCGGTTGTGCGGATAATCTTTTAAGGTCGCCTAAAGATAAGCAGGTTTCCCTGATTGGCAATTAATTTCTGACTAAAATAAACAATCTCAGCTCGTAGATGTTTATCCAGAAAGGTGATATATTATCATATCCTTATTATCCACAACTGTGAAGATTCCATTAGTCATTTTCTATCACTAGTGTAAAGCATTAGCTGAATGTACATGCACGGAATGCTTGATACATGGAAGCATGAAGCCAAAAGCTCAATTATTAGAAGCAACAAAAAGTAGGCCAAGCCAGGAGGTCAAGGGAAATGGATTGATTTTAGGAAGGAATCCAACCTAACCTGGCAAGGTGCCCCATCGTGCCAGCTATCTTCGAAGCCAGACCAGCACCAATGCAATGTACTTTGGTTGTATGCCTCTTCAGTCTATTCACAACCAACTGCACTGTGCTTTGGATATATACGGGGCTTGTGTGCCACCTGACCAAGGGCCAATTAGTTAAATTATACTTCATCCGTTTTACAATGTAAGTCATTCTAATATTTTCCACATTCATATTGATGTTAATGAATCTAGATAGATATATATGTCTAGATTCATTAACATCAATATGAATGTGAGAAATGCTAGAATGACTTACATTGTGAAATGGATAGAGTATCACAAATAGCATATCAAATGTTTGATGCATGTTTTAGACAAGTGTATCCTAGTATCATATCACAAGCATGCACAGCGACAGGTGAATGCTGATATATTACTCCCTTTGTTGAGGAGTATGCATATAGCATCTTCAAAATCATTATGGCATGGGCAATACCAAATTTTCAACATTACAAATTATTAATATTGTTTTGAGAAACTCATTTGATATAAATATGATAGCAAATAACTATAGAATTATTATATTACGTTTAGCATTATAATCTATCAATAATATCTACAAATGAAATCTAAGAAGTCCAAGTTGGAGAAATTTGACTGCACTTTCTAAAGCGAAATATATTTCTAATGGAAGGGGTACCACTCTAGCTCTTGGTGTTCTTTGTTGAATTCTTCCAAATTAGTTAGTACTTAAAGGAGCATAAACACAATTCATACAAATGGAAATAAATATAGGATGATGATTTATTTCAAAAATGACAATATAACGAAGGAATTAAGGAAGTATTGGCACAGCCTGAATATACCACTATGAAGTGAGGCATCTCTTCCCTTTTGGTTGGCGATCCTAGTGCAAGCCCATTGAGTTTATATAAATAAGGCGGTCCATAGGAGTAATAGTTGAATATACATATAACAAAAGGTTATATAAATAAGGCGGTCCATATGAGTATTTGAATATGTAACAAAATTTACGATGAGATAGAGCAGGAATACAAAATCATTTGTGTAATGTACTAAGAACATGTTGAAATCGCGAAATGCAGCACCACATGCGTATAATGTCAAATCATTATCACACTTCCAACATTAAACCGATGGAAAAGGGCAAATAAAATATGGAACATGCAAGGTATCTGGCAGGAGGAAACAAGATATCACAAGAAAACAGTGCAGATCATGCTATGTTCAGGTGATTACGAAGTAGAACAGCAAACCTGTCAGAAAGAAATAATGTCCTGCCAGGTACTTTGTGTTTTCACCATGTTCCCAGAAATAAAATGACTGAGCAAACAGTTCCAGTATTGCAGTAAATGGTAACTTAACAGCCATTGTGAGTATAGGACAGAATGGTTCTGCGTCAGTTCTTGGAGAGAGAGAGAGAGAGAGAGTTACCACTTGACAACGTGGATCCCAGAATCTGATCTTCCAGGAATCAAACAGATTTGCTTCCAGCATATCAAGATGTGTGCACCGAAAATGTCGGTTTACCTAAAGGCACATGAGGCACAAAGTAGGTAATTCTACTGTACTTATAAGAATATTTGCTTGATAAAGAGTTAATGACACATTTGATTTAGTTTAGTTGATAACAAGCACATAACATGATGTGTGAATAATTCAGCACAAGCACGTATAGGAAAAATATTTTCTGTCATGTTGAACCTCAAAAAATTATCTGTACACATATTTGACCCTGATCCTCAACTTCCAAAACTCAAAATATAGGAATAGCTAATGAATTGGAAGTTTCCGCTGCAACAAAGAAGCAAATAGAAATAATACTAATGATGTTGCAAAGGACGACAGTATAAAAAATGACTAAACAGGAAGCAATGAAAGCAGATGATTTCCTTTCCTATCAATCTCCCAAGCACATTCACGTTGATGCACCACCTTTTCTTCTCCTAGTCGTCCTCTTTGCAGTATATTGAGACCCAACAGCAACTTTGCTGGTATTCTGATTATCATTCACAGGCTGCTCGTCTGGAGCCTGACTGACCTCTGGAGATGCCTTTGTGTTTGGAAGAGTTTTTGCTTTCTGTGATCTGCTTGTACTAATCTGCCTCCTTAGGCGCAATATCTCACCCTTTGCTAACGCCAACTCCTCTTCAAGATGTCTAGCCCTCATTTCAAAACTCTCCTTCTCAGTCTGAAGCCTAGAAATAAGATTCTGAGCATCCTCAGTGTTTTCATGAGCTTCAGTTGTGATCTTCTGTTGCTCAGCAAGAGCTTTTGATAACATTTCTTTCTCTGATTCAAGAGTGTCCTTCCTAGAATTAGTTTCCTCTAGCTCCTTTGATAGTGATAATGCACTCCTGTTCATCTCGTCTAGTGATTTTGTTGCTTCATCCAGGTCTGCTTCAAGAGCTTTTCGTGCTTCAGAATCCATCTGTAGCTGTTTCACCAAAGCCTCAAGCTCCCTATTCAAAGTAGTGACAGTTTTCCTTTCATCAACAAGCTCCTGTGACGTGGATTCCAACTTCTTGAACACATCGAGCAATTCTTTCTTCAGGTTATCACGAGCTTCCACAATGGATGCAAGCTCATTAGAAGTGGTTTCAAGTTCTTCCTGTCCCTTGTGAACCATCTCCTTAACAGAGACAAGTTCATCTGACAGTGCTTTAGATACTGATTCTACCTCTCCTAGTTTATTAGTAAGACCCTCTTGCATTTCATCGAACTCATCCTGGAGTTTAGAAATTTGCAGCACCAGGTCCTGGTTCATTCTATTTGCTTCATCAAGTTCCACTGAAAGTTTGGATACCTCACTTCTGGAATCTGTCAGTGCCTCCTCTGTGGATTGAAGTGACTCTCTTAAACTTTTAACTGCAGCAACTTCATTCTCTAGCATTGCCTTTGTTGCATCCAATTCCTTGTTCAGCGCAGCGATGATCTCACGGTCTTTGCTAGAATCACTTAATGCATCAGAGAGTTTTCCGTCAAGCTGTTTGATCATATTATCTTTTTCTAATAGTAGCTCAGAGTCACGGCTCTCTCTTGCTTCAGAAGAAGACTTCAGATCTGTATAATCTTTTGTTAACTCACTTAGCTTTTTCTCAGCTTCATTCTTTGCAGAGTTCAGTGCTTGAAGTTCCTCATTCAGTAAATCAATTGAAGATATCTTAGAAGCAAGATCATTTCTAGTTCTATGAACCTCTTCCTCCAGTTGCTGTATTTTAGCTTCTGCAAGTTCCAGACTCTCTTTAGTTTGGTCAGAGAAAGAGCACAGATTACGGTAGTCTGCTTCCTTTGACGAAAGTAATGAACTGAGTTCCCTGATGCGTATACCCTTATTATCAATTTCTTGGCTAAGCAAACTTACTTTTTCCTGCAAAATGTTGACATCACCCAACTTTTCCTTCAGTTTGGCTTCAAGAACAACTTTGTCATCCCCAGCTTGTGAAAGACTGCTCTCTAGTCGACGTATTTCTTCCCTAAGCTCCTCAGCCAGTGTCTTCTCCCTTCTGAATTCTTCACTTAGCAAAGTTACCGTCTTTTTTGTTGAAGACAACTGATCTAAAAGATAGGCTTCCTGCTCCTGAAACTTCATTGCTTGCTTCTTTTGTGCTGTTTGTTGATCCAGCAATCTTTTCTCGTAGTTTTCCCTCATCAAAGAGATCGCTGCCTCATTTTCAGCCAGTTTGCTCTCCATCTGAACAAGTTAGCAAAATGGATATGTTAGCTAATGTCCTATATTAGCACATCATTTTTTTAAAAGGTTTTCAAGTATGAGAGGTACATCAAATAGTTTTGGTAGCCTCTTGCATATAAATCTGAGTTATTGTGCTGTGAGAACTTAAGCAACGCTTGTTTTCCTAAGGGAAAACATCATGACGGAAAATGATTTAAAACTTTTTAAGCTCTTCATGAGTTCTATACTTCGAACTTAATGAAAACTGTTCTTTAGTTAGTTATCAGGTTATAAACTTGAGGGTGCACAGATTTTCTAGATAAAAGAAAATAAACAAAACACACAAACACGTGTATGCAGTCACGGAATGTACAACTCTTTAATGTGTATGCATGCAAAGATGGTTACTTGTGGAAATATGACCATGCAAGGATGTCATGGGAAACTTCAAAAGTAGTAAAAAATAGAAACAGTAGTAATGGACACTAATTACAGGTTTGCAGATGTTTTACAGATGAGACGACGGATTCCAGGGCCTTCTTTTCCTGTTGAGAAGTGCCATACAGTCCAGCAAGAACACCGGAGGCAGCAACTGCAATTGCATTCAAAAGACCAGAAAGTGGATTCCCAGGAGTTTGTTCTTGCGTGACGGGCAGGGATGATTCTGGTCGCAAAGCTTCAGGTAGAGGAGATTCAACCTGAGTTTCCCCAGGCTGAGGTTCATCAGGCTTTTGAATATCCTTTGTCTCTACAGAGAAAAACAATATAAACTATTTATTCCAAGTTTGTACAGGATATTTCCAAATTGGTCCTAATATGCAAGCGCCAACATGAGATGACAGGAAGGCAGCACCAACAAAATCAATCCAAACAATTGCCCAGGTCCCAGTACCAGTTTACAACAGAACCACATAGTAAATCCAACACATTCCAGTGGTTAAGATAGGTCAAAAGAACTTTGCAGGTACACCTCAAAGTATTTATGCCAGAAAACAAAAATAATGCAGCACATGGTAGTAGACCTCGACAGGGTTCGCTAACATAATCATAGACCCCGTATTTAGTATGAGCTACTTGTATGAGGGGGAAATTCTGACCATCGACAATAGCCTCATTAGGTCTACATATGACAGTATTACGTCCAATCTTGAAAGTTTTGTAGCAAGTCTGAGCTTGATGATCTATCCTTGGGAAATCAACCCGCTTTCTTCTAATAAATCCTTGGGGTAATGACATGCCATAAACTGCGGGAAAATGAAGAAAAAATGACATATGGTAACATGCCATAATCAGACTCAAAATTCACTGGGATAAGTTGTGAATAATGAGCATGCATGACTCCAGTTTGAGACTGTCATCAGAATGTGAAATTAATTCTTATTAAAACAACACACTTCCATGCAAATACCAGCCTAATTCAGCTTATAAATTTATCAAAACTTCCCTTATCCCTAGTTCCAAAATGCATAGGGAATCAGCGTGGTGTACTCAGGATGCCTAACACATGGAATGGCAATCATAAATCATCCACTGCACCGCACATAGTGGATTTGTTCCATCTCTAAACTGGTCAACAGAATGAAAATGAAATTGTTTGCACAAAACCTACACAAAAGGGGTACAAAGGGTAGATGATATACTGTAAGTGTACAGTTTACTTAGATGAGCCATCTACAGCCAAGACCACCTTCATGTAAAAATATCTTAGTGAATAAAGCATTTACAAACTCTTTCTACCTTTTGCACCAGTACAAACGATCACTGTGACACTCTAGGTCCATTCTTCCATCTGATAGTTCCAATCTAGTGCTAATTGAGGTATTAACATGTAGAAGTCCATATAGAATCACATTCAACATGTGCACTTTTGCAGAAATAGTCTCTGATGGTGGGAATTGTGCTATTCCAACCTCCTAATTCCATTCCATGATTCCATCCATGCGTACCCCTGCTCAAGACAAGCGACTGCGCTTGTCCCATGCATACATAATTGCTTAGCAGCATTTGTTAGCAGATACATTGTAAACTCTTCCACCATTAGCATGAACAGAAAGTTCAGATTTCTCATGTGGAGCTAAAACGTCTACAACGCTGTACGTTAGCAGTAATCTCCATGGCTGAATCCACAAAACAATCTATACAATTGAACATTACAGAAAATTTAAAGCCCAACCATAAATGATTCAAATTGCACACAGATTTCATATGGTACTCCACAATGCCAGACCGAATAGTATCCAGGCTGGGAGAAACACAAAACGAGAACGGAATTCAACCAACTCCTGGAAAGGAGAATGGCGCTCACCCGTTGCGAGATCCCCGCTGTTAGGCGTGGCCACCGTGGCCGCCGCCGCCGCGGCTTCCCTGGCGCGGAGGAGCGGGAGCGCCGAGACGCCGAGGAGCACGCCCCGCCGCGCCAGCACGTACGCCCCAGCCGACTGGGACGGGCCGGCATCACCGGACGACGACGACGACGCGGAGTTCGACGCGACGATGGCCGCTCCCCTCCGCGCGCGGCCTCCTCGGCGGCAGCAGCCACTCTGGCACCGGAACGCGAGCGGCCGCGGCGCCGGCGACGGCGCGAGGAGGAGGAGGTACCCCATCCCGTCCCCCGCGACGCGACAACCCCCCAACCCCACCAAACCCTAGCCGCCTCCTCCCCTCCTCGCGGTGGCGCTCGCCTTCGAGCTCGGAAGCGTAAGCCCGCAGTGAAAATGGCGGAGGTGAGGTGAGGATTAGGCGAAGGCGAAGGCGGCGGCGGAGACGGCGTCACCGCGTCACGACGGGTCCGAGCTGGCGAGAGAAAAAGGGAGAAACCTTTTCTGACCCACCAAATGACCCTTTTACCCCCACCCTTTGATCTCCGTGAGACCGTGACCGTGAGCACCTCGGCGAGGGTAATTTGGGGCATTCCCCCCACGCGGGTGGTGGGACCCACTGGCAGCGGGAGTGCGGGGCCAGTGAGTGAGGTTCTTTCTGTTTTGGATTTCGGAGGAACGGAGGAAGCGAGCTGATCCGGAGCGAGAGATGGGGATTGCGCCACGTGTTAGTGTGGGCCCGGCCCGGCAAGATTGAGCCTCACGGGCCCATTAGAAGGCTAACACCGTCATGGCCCAAACTAGCGGTCCGCACGTGGCCCAGTACAAATGCTCCGCGAGTAAGCCACAATCTGTGCTGGCCCGATATAGATGGGCCGCACGTAACCGCAATCTGCGCCGGCCCAATTTATATGGGCCTCACGGATTCCGCAACTCCGTTCCGTCCCGTTAATAATGGGCCTAATACATGTGGGCTAACACTTGGGATCGCTGTTTACTAAAGATTTTTTTTTTTCAAGTACGTCTAGCATTACTCAACTTCCATGCTTTCTGTCTAAAGAAAATGAAAAAGACTACGGTCCTCATCGTTAATGGCATATTTGCAAATAAAAAGTAATTTGTGAATAAAACTTTTATATACGTGTTCTTAACGATCTAAAAGCAGAGGTTGAAAAATAAACTTCGATGAAAAACCCTCAAAATCAACTACAAATTTAATGTTGAAAAAATTCAGATTTTGGCCAATAAACATAAGCGTAAGCGAAAATATGAGGCAGTTCCATGCTTGATGGAATTCAAGCCCTTCTCAAATTAGTTTGTGTTTTCTTGTAGTTGGCAAATGTCTGAATTCTGCCATCGCAAAGAACAAAAAAAAGACTGAATTCCGATTCATTTCGAAACTTGTTGCGTGCAAAATGACAATAAGTTTTTGCAGAACCATACAGATGGATCCAACGGCCTCTGCCAACCAAAATAAAACGATGCAAACATTGCAGTGAAGTGTCCATAAAAGTTGAGCAATGTATGGCCGGCTCTGAATTCAATACAAGCAGTCCCAAATGCAACAACTGTTCTGCTCTGCAACGCTTGTTTTCCTGACCAACAGAGCCCATTTGTAGAAACAGGTGGTATTACAGCAAAATCTGAATATGCTGCAAATCATCTGAATCTGATCTGATTATCTGACCATAGATTTCAGCCACAAAAAAAAAACTTTCTTTAATTCTGCACCCTCTACATCATTGGCCCCTGACGGTCCAAGATGAGATCCAGCATTCAAAACCATCATTAACAACTTGACATTAGTAGAAAATCATCCAGATAAGTAGTATTCATAAGACTGGGACTATAAACCATCATAACAACTTGACATTAGTAGCAGATCAGCCAGTTAAGTATCTTGATGAGACTGGAATTATTTTCACTTTCACATGCAAATGCTCTGCATAGTTTCTACTTGGGCATGATGGTCAGTTTGCCCTGTCTCCTTGAATCTGCTTGATGAGACCCCAAAATGAACTCTACTAGCAGTACTACTACTACTTCAGCTTTCTTGATTAAGCCCACTATGGTTAGGACCAGCTATATTCTCTGATAGGCCAAGGCAAAAGATGCCTTCAATTCCTAAAGTGCAACGAGCAAATCAGGTCTGTTAGATCATCATCATCATCATCATCATCACCATTCATCATGTCATTTCATCAAGGTAAAAGAAGAATGGAAATGACCTAAAGCAGCTCAATGTCATTATCTCACAGCAGAAGTAGTGTAGCAATATGCAGACATTGTCATTGCTGCCAAAGAGCAAGAAATGAACAAGAAAGAGAAGGAAGAAAAAAAATGGATGTGGGCACTGGCCAGCAGCCTTAGGATCAAAACTACACGACTAAAATCACTAAAGGCAGGCAGGCGACCTCTCTTTTCTCTAAAAAGCCCAGATCTCTGCAAGTTTCCAGGTCCAGTAAAAGAAAAAAAGCTCATCGTCTCCAGTGATAATGACCCACCAAGAACATTGGCTTCTTCTTCTTCTTCAGTTTGCTGAATCAAAAACAACAGACTGATGATAGATAGCAATGTGAGCTGGTGATTCGATCATCTTGATCTATCCCCTGGTAGAAGACCAGGGGGAAAAAATTGGACAACTTGCAGAGGCCAGGACAGGTTCAATCGGTCGGTCCAGGCCACGGGAAGGGTCAGGTCATGTTGCGACGATCATGCCGGCCATGAAGATGTCCTCGTGGAGGGAGGAGCAGGATGAGCGCGGGGAGGAGACGATGGTGGTGTTGTTCTCGGCTTCCTCATCGATCAAGATTTGTTGGTCCCGGCAATTGGCGCTGCAGAATGCTTTCTCACCACTGCAAGAGCAAAATCAGAATTGTTCAGTGTGCCTTTCTTACTGATGATGCAGCCAGCAGATCGTCTACAAAAGATAATAATAATAATAATAATAATAATAATAATAATAATAATAATAATAATAATGCATCCAGATGAATCAACATTAAAGAAATATGTTCAGTTTACTTTCGATATTTTTTTATTAGTAACTAATTTCCAACCAAATCAATTGAACCTAGCAATATATAATAAACCAATAATTCATCATGCTGTTCACATGTCCAGTTCGATTTACTACATCATACTGAAATCCCAAAACATTTATGATGAACAATGCAGCAATTTGTTCGATGATTTAAGTAATTCCAGATCAGAGTTCGCTCCGCAGAAAAATGTCTTGAACCTGAAACATGAAATGTTCCTCCAAACAATGCATAAATATGAAGAAGAAGATTGCAACTACATACCGGTAAATGTAAATGTCATTTCCCTCCAGCTTCTTCTTGCAAATGAAGCAGGAGCTCAAGAAGTCGCCGGCGGCGGCGGAGGACGCGGCGGCGCCGGCGTCGCACTTCACCACCCAGTAGGACTCGTTGGGTGCTTCCGTCACATCCATGGCGGCGGAGGAGGCGGAGGTGTCAATCGTCTGGGGTTCCAAGATGCAGTCCCCAAATATGTGGGTCGTCTTGGGATTAGGGCCGCGAGCGATGATGCAGGTGTAGTCCTCCGACTGCTCGATCTCGCTCGCCGAGACCGAGCCGATGAACCGCCGGACGCCGCCGATCGACGCCGGCAGAGAGCCCGGCCCAGGGATCTTGCCGCCGCCGAGATCGAAGGAGCGGTGCTTGGCATTGGGGTGAGCGCCACCGGATCGAGTGGCCTCCGGACCAGACTTCAGATCCCCGTGGAAGAACACCCCGCACGGCACGGACATGCCGGCGGAGGCGGAGGCGGTGGCGGTGGCCGCCGCGGCGCAGGACATCGCCTTGGCGAGCTCCCCCGGGCGCGGCGAGTGCCCCCCGCCGCAGTCCTTGGGCAGCGAGGCGAACGACTTGAGCGGCCCGACGCGCGGGCTGAGGAGGAGGCAGTTCTTGGCGGCGGCGGCGTCGTCGGCGGCGGCGGCGGCGGCGAGGGCGAGGCCGACCGGCTCGGCGTCCCACCACGTCCTCGGCGACCGCGGCGACCGGAGCAGGAGCGCCTTGGGGTCCAGCGGCGACGTCGGGCTCCTCGACGCCGGCTCCCCGCCATCCCCCGCCCCGCGCTTCGCGGCCAGCCCAACAAACAACCTCGGCACAGCGAACAGCGCCGCGCCACCGCCACCACCTCGAACCCTCCCCGCCTCCCCGCCGCCACCGCCGTCCGTGTCCGACACCACCATCCTCCGCAGCATCGCCGCCAATCCAAATCCAAATCCCACCTGCAAAATCGCCACGAAACTAACAAAACTCACCAAAAATGAAAAAAAAAAAAGATCACGACACTTTCACCCCCACGCCCCTCGCTTTTTCCAAACAACTTCTACAACGTAAACAATAACAATTTCTCAAAAGAAAAAAATAACAAGAACAGCAAGAACACCACCTCACCTTTCTTCTTCCTCCTCCACCGGCCTCTCACACTCTCGATCTCACGAGAGGAGAGAAGCGGAAGGAGAGGGGGAACACAGTTTCAGTGAAATCACACACTGTACTACTGCTACTAGTACCTCCTCCTACTACCACTGACGCGAGCTCATCGGTAGCACCATCTCTCTCCTCTCCTCTCCTCTCACGCTCTCGTGCACTTGTGCGCGTCCTTTGCATGCATCAAAATCAGAGACGCAGCAGCGAGAGGGAGGGGGTTGGCTTCTGAAATACTCGTACACACGCACACCAGTACACCACCTCCTCTCCTCTCTCTCCTCTCCTGCTTCAGCTTCAGCTCGGCTCGAACCCATTCATGGATGTCAGAGAAAGGGAGGCAGGCAGCTGCTGCTGCTGCTGCAACCCTGCGGCTGTGCTGTCTGTACTACTCTACTCCCTCCGTTTTTAATTACTATTATTATGGGTTTTTTTTATCTAAATTTAACCATTTATCTCATTTTAATTTCTTTATAACTAATAATTTTATTGCTAATATATAAGAGCAAATTTAATAATATAGTCACCTATTGACTCCAAATAATCTGTAAATTAAAGACAATTCATGCAATAGTTATCTATAGGCATATAGTATTACACAATTAATACATGGTCATACATGTCATATCCACGTGTATTTTACAAATCTATATCTCGTTTCTCTTCTCTCTCCTCGAAACGTGTTTATATTTAGCTTATAATATAATATTGTATCTGCTCTAATAAAATATAAATAATACTTTATACATGACTTATTTTATTTTAATATTTTTGTAAATAATTTATTAAGAAGAATAGTCAAACGTTACATACACGCTTAAAGTGGGATGGAGGAAGTTCTTTACTACTCCCAGTACTCTACTGTCTACGGAGTACGCGTATAAATATACGGACCTACGCGTAGGCCGTAGGTTGCCTGCTTGGCCTGTCACTTCAGCCTGTGATGCTACAGAAGTAAACAGTGGTAGAGTATTTTTGTACACGATGCTGTTTCCGGTTTCGTGTAGGAGTAGGCGTTCTCAGATCCCACCAGAGCATCTAGAAAAATGCACGAGATTTTTACCAAAATTGTTACTACTGCTATAAACGTGGTAGATTCTCAAGAATACCGGCTGCCTTTGATTGGAGAGGGAAAAAGAAAATTAAGAAGATAGCTGAAACCAGGTGAATCATTAGTATATAACTAATTAAGTATTAATTATTTTAGATTTGGAAAATAGATTAATATGGTTTTTGAAGCAACCATTTTTCTAAAAAGAAAAGCATGTTTTAGTAGTTTAGAAAGCGTGAAAAACAAGTGAAATCTTCTCACAGTCAGCAGTTGTTGAACGCAGCCTACGTTGCTTAGATTATTGAAACGGACTATTTACCCCATCAAAACTACGTTTTTTTAAAGTTTTGTTTTACTTTTACTCTGACTATTTGTTTTAGCTATTTGTTATATTTACTTTGTAATGCATTTAATTATATTTACAATCAAGTTGATAGTTTGCGGCAATAATTCGCCCAATTTCTTAGCATTTAGAACATGTGTTGTATTTTATCCACTTGGATTTTGAATTATTGGGAAAATTTATGACATTCTATTTTATTCACTTGTATTTTGAACATACTTCCTCCGTTTCAAATGTAGTCTAATTCTAATTACGAATTTAGACACACATGTGTCCAGATTAGATAGGATTAGGTTTTTTTTATTGGATAGAAGGTGTTTGCTGTATTTTATACTTTAGTTACTTGCAATGGGAGTAGGTTGAGACGTTGGATGAATCTGGACGGTTTTCAGCAAGCCATAAAATCACACCAGAGAAACAGAGAACTGCTTCAGTTTTAAGTGGAAAATGACAAGAGCAAAACAGTAGCACGGCCATGCATGCATGCAGTCATCAGTTAGTTCAGTGATTACACATCTTTGCAACCTCATTCAAACTCATTAATTGGCATAATTACTGCCTTAGCACTGTTGCACATGACCGGTTCCACCAATCTAAACTCAACAACAAATTTGGGACCAAAAGATGGACTAGTAAAATACTCCCAAAATTTAATTCCG
This sequence comes from Oryza meridionalis, assembly GCA_000338895.3. NCBI lineage: Eukaryota > Viridiplantae > Streptophyta > Magnoliopsida > Poales > Poaceae > Oryza > Oryza meridionalis. Next base: position 4,008,181 of record CM002524.2, read on the forward strand.
CTTCAAGATTCAATCAATCATCATTATCATCCTACCTAATACTACTACCACCACATAATGACATACATCACCCCCTCCCTGTGAATGATCATCACTTGAGAAGTTCAGATTTCTCGTTGGATCACTGCATTAGGTATGCAATGTACTGTATGCACCACAATCATTGGACTTTTAGGAGAGTTTTCCCTTTTCTCTTCTTTTCTTGGTGCTGTTCTGAAAAAAGAAAAGAGAAAACCTCCCCAGCGTGTAAGCCTTTTCCTTTTCTTCTCTAATTTCCAAGGTGTTTCTGAATTATTACCACTGTTTGTAAAGGCATAAAGTGATTTGGCAAGCCATACACTCTCCTGGCAATTCATCTTTTCTTCTCTCTCTGTTCATCTTGTGAACTTGCTTTCTTTAAAGCAGAGTGGCTTTGGCCTTTAGGGGAGTAGAGAGAGAGTGGCTTTTCTAATGACAGTACTACAAACATGCTACTCATCCTTTGTTTTCACTGTTTACTGACTGACATCAATCTAGTGGTACTATGATACTATACCACATCATCATTGTGTATGTAGGAGTAGGGTCCTTAGCTACTTGTGCAACTTCCATAAGTTTATGACAAAGTTGGCTTGTGTCCCCCTCCATACAAAACCGGGTTCAAACTCTTTTCTCTCAACTCTCCAAGGACCACACTGCCTATATGAATTCTTTCTACGCATCGGCTCAGAAACATTGTCAAGCTATAGGTGAAAAGGTACTATCCAACTACAACAGTAGTAGATACTATCAGTATAGTGTTAAGAATCTCAATGTGTGTACAACATTTCAATGTGTGTGTGCAGTCAAATCTCACAATGTCAAGTGGCTAGTATGTATGAAAGGGCCGGTTTGATTTGGTTTGTAGTGTAGCCAAACTCAACATGCAACAAATAGAAATGACATTAACATCGTTATCCTACTATAAAATTTCGCAACTCCGGAAACTTACACTCTCAAAAACTACACCAATTTTGGTAAAACTTTAAACCAAAGGGTACCTACTAATTAAACTACGCCAACATTTCGCATTGTTGCTATGATTGATTTTAGTGCAAAAAAAACTATGATTTGATATATGAAAATGCTGGAAACTATTTTTAATAATACTCATAAATATGTACTACATCCATCCCAAAATAAGTGTACAGCGTTGTTATGCGTATCCAATGTTTGACCGTCCATTTTATTTGAAATTTTTATGTTTTTTTTAAAAATTAGTCACACATAAAATAATATTCATGTTTTATCATCTAATAACAACAAAAATATTAATCATAAAAAAAGTAAATAAGATGGATCAAATGTTGGACATAAATAGTATAAACCTGTGAAACCGAGGGAGCAAGAAATACAATTGCTGAAAAATGTGTGTAGATACGGTGTTGACATCTTGGCATGCAAAAAAAAGATTAAAGAAATGTAGCACTAATACCTCTAGGATGAGATGGAATCGAGGTGAAATCCCATGTAGTAGAAGAAACAAATCCTGAGCATGGTGATTTTGTTAGTTTTGTTTTTAGGCGTGGATTTGCAGTGGGGGCAGTGGTTGCAAAACCCGACAAATCGCGCAAATTTTCAGTAGATGCTCTGCAAAGTCCCATGACGAAACTCTGAACGCTTGCCCGATATCCGATGCTAATTGGACGGTTAACTCTGTTGCCTCTCCTGGATTCTCTACGCCGCCACCATCTTTTTGACGCAAAAGTTTACATCAGCATGTAGGCCCGGTTTGGTTTGGGGCCTAAATTGGCCTTACCAATATTTGACAATTTCAACTGTGTTTAGTGTCTATTTAATTTGAAGCCAAATTTTGACATGCCTAAGAAAATAGGCTATTTCAATAGTTAACTTAGACTATTTTGGCTTTAATCCAAACACAACTTTGCCTTGCCAAAATTAGCCATGCCAAAACTTGCCAAAATTTGACATGGACAAAAATTGGTAAGGCCAATTTAGATAACAAACTAGCCCGTAATTTTTTTAAGAATAAAAATCACACCGCCACCCATCTGAATGTCTTTTTTATTTTAAAAAAGAAACAGAGGGAGAAAATTCACATGTTTGAAATCAACTTTTACATCAGCATATATTGTCACTCTAGGTGTTCAACGATTTTTTGTCAAACAGTACGAATCGAGCGATTGCCATTTTCTCGGGCAGCTGACCTCAGGCTTTCCTTCAAAATAATTAAATTTTCACTTCACGGCATGATATGATGAAACAATTTTCATTTTTGCAATAGGTGGTTGCATAGTATAATAAATCGTCGAAGGAAAATCTTGTACAAAATGAGTGCAACTTTATTTAGACCATGTTTCACGGAGTTTCGTTCACATTCATGAAAATTCTGTAGGTTTAATAATTAATGCACCTTGGTGTTGGGTGAAAAATTTCAATATATCATAGTGTAAACTAAAAGTACGATGCATCTACCTAGGTTTGATGCATGTAATGGTGAAGGGAAAGAGTAATGTCACATGGATATGCCACCATACCCTACAAAAGGCACGATGATTTTGGGAGATTTTCGTGTCGGTGAGGCACAGTTGCCTGCACTCTTTGAGCAGGACTCCAAAACTATTATGAGAGCAAAATAGCGACAACATCGGCAGAAAAAAAAAAGAGAGAGAGGAGGGGGTCACCGAGGTAAGGGTGGCGATTCGATAGGAGAGCGAAGACGACAAGTGAAAGGGATGGAACTAAGGCCCCGTTTAGTTCAAATTTTTTTTTCCAAAAATATCACATCGAATCTTTTGAACGTATGCATGAAACATTAAATATAGATTAAAAGAAAAACTAACTGCACAGTTAGGGGGGAATCGCGAGACGAATCTTTTGAGCCTAATTAGTCCATGATTAGCCATAAGTGCTACGGTAACCCATAAGTGCTAATGGCGGGTTAATTAGGTTTAAAAGATTCGTCTCGCGGTTTTCAGGCGAGTTATGAAATTAGATTTTTCATTCGTATTCGAAAACCCCTTTCGACATCCGGTCAAACGTTCGATGTGCTACCCAAAAATTTTTATTTCGCGAACTAAACAGGCCTAAGGGAATCGGAAGTAATTTTTTTCCCGTTCGGCTATAGGTGCATCATTAGCATGGTTATTAATAATTTGTGAGGGGTTTGAATTTCATGCTTCATAAAACTCACATCAAACTCAATCTATGAACCGAACAAAAATTAGTAAGGGTTGAAATGCATTTCGAGCCCATTCTAGCTATTTGCATTGATATGGAAACTGACTTCAATAGTGGCTTCAATCTACATGGCGCATCATCTCGCGAAATTATATCTTATAAAGGCTAGTTTACATTATAATATGTTTTTTTTATCTTTGCATTGTATAAACATGAGTATGCTCTCAGTAGCCGGTTTTGTCCAATGGCCAATAAACACAAATGATTTATTCACTTTGTTACTAATATCTTATAATTTAGGACAGATAGAGTAATGATTTAAGTATGTTGTCTTATTAAAATTTGATAATATCGAAATTTAGTAATGCAAATTGTACTCCCTCCGACCCATAATATAAGAGATTTTGATTTTTTGTTTCTACTTTTTATCCCTCATCTTATTAAAAAACTTGTGTAAAAATAAAAAATAAAAAGTTGTGCTTAAAGTGCTTAGGATAATAAAGTAAGTCACAAATAAAATAAATAATAATTTTAAAATTTTTTAAATAAGACGTATGGTCAGACAGTAAAAATTAAAATCCTTATGTGAGGGATGAAGTAATGATCAAAATTTTGCAGGCATATGTCCTGGCCGAAGCATACGTACCCCCAACCGCAACAATGTATCCCGTGCGCGGTGGGGCCCAAAGAGCAGCGAGTGATGAAGGTACGACGTACTCCTACAGTAGTAGTCGTCCACTTTTACGGGGACAGCGATGGCCCCGATTTGACAAAGCCCACCGACCCCACCACCTCAATGGTGGGGCCCACTACGCTGGATTCTGATTTTTTTTCCCTTTCTTTCTACTACAGTACTCCTCATTTTCTCAGGTTTTTACCCTCCGTGTAAATGTACCCAATGTGTAATACTACTCCACACCGTAATTTTCATATGCCCTCTTTTGTTGGTAATAATGTCATCTGTAGTGATAATCTAACGGGTGATAATCTCAGCGTCTCGGCCGGCAAGAATTTTACGCAGATTTCTCTATGTGCAAGAATTTTTAACGTTTCTCGTCGAAATCAATTCTATCAATATTTGACATTATCAATATTTAGTAAGGTCGATGCTTTTAACTGGTTAGAAAAAAAGAACGAAACAAATGAAAGAATTTTATTGATAACACTTATATATATCTGCAAATCAAGAATGAAAAATATAACATGATGAAAAACCTCCTAAAATAACTTCTTCTAAAAACATTTTGGAAATGCGAATTTTAATTGCAGCTTATAAGCCAAACAAATAGAAGATGATTCTCCAACAATATTATGGTGTTGTTTCGTTTCATACCTTATCAAATTTCTTTTATAGTTATGCATGTTGAATGTTTCGGGATACAACTTTCAGGTAAACGATTTTCTAATGCTATAATTCCGTACTGTCTGATTTATGAACAATTTAAACAAAGCCTTTCATTCATAAAAGAATATGTTGGATGAGTAGCTCCGCGATTACAATTGCTGGCCACCAATATAGTATCATCGTTTCCAAATATTTGACATTGGTGAGTTAATTTTTGAGCTAACCAAGATTAAAAAAAAGCACGGTATTTTTTTTTCATATACGTAAATTTGTCAGATGCGAATATCATAAAAGGATTATGAAGTTGAAATATATCCCAAATAAATCGGCACTTCGAACTTCTTGCTATCTTAACTATGCCTTTTTTTTTCTAATTATCATATCGGATTAATACGTGTCTTTTCTCTAAAGGTGCTCCGATATTATGAGAACTTTAAAAAAACGAGCCATTTGTGAAGTTTCAAGGAATCAAGGTGTCCTATTAGGCTGTGTTTAGTTTACACTAAAATTGAAAGTTTGGTTGAAATTGAAATGATGTGACGGAAAAGTTGAAAGTTTACGTGTGTAGGAAAGTTTTAATGTGATGGAAAAGTTGAAAGTTTGAATAAATATTTTGAAAATAAACACGGCGTAACTAAAAAGAGATTATTAGGAGAAAGAGAAAAAAAAAGGCAGAACTGAGGGCATCAGCAATAGGAGACACTCTTAGAGTGTTCTCACTAACTAAGGACACTCGTAAGAAAACTCAGCTTGCAATGGAGGATATTCCTAAATGGGTTCCTCAAAATCTGAAGCAACTTAATAGAGATACTCCAACTCACAATGGGTTTCCCAGCCCATAAAGCCCCATATTAATTTTTACTACCCTACCCCTAATATCTCTCTCTCCCGACTCCTCTTCTCTTTTATTTCGCCGCCGCACACTCGCCTCTCCTTCTCGCTCTCGCCGCACTCGCCTCTCCCTCTCGCCGCTGCCACTGCTCGCCTCTCCCGTCGCCGGCTGCCGTGAGGATGACGAGGAGGGCCGCCTCTCCCGTCGCTGGTGTCCACCGCCGCCCCTCTCTCCCCCTCTCCCCCATTGCCGCCCCTCTCTCCCCCTCTCCCCCATCGCCGCCAGTCGCCGTCCTCCCTGGCATCCTCCGCCTCGTGTCATCGCCGGTCGGGGTCCCTCCGCTCGTCGCGGGGTCGTCGTCGTCGCCGCCGATGGGGGAGCCACGCGCGGATCTGGCATGCCGACGCGGTGGTCAATAGCGAGCCAGATCCCTTCGCTCGTCGCGGGGTCATCGCCATCGCCGTCGCAGGGTCGTCGCCGCCGCCGACGGGGGAGCCACGCGCGGATCTGGCATGCCGACACAGTGGTCAACGGCGAGCTGTGTTCTTCTCTTCCTCTCGCTGCCGCCGTTTGCCTCTCCCTCTCTCTCCCGTCGCGGTGGTCAACGGCGAGCCACCGGCGGCGGTGCCGCGGCGGATGAGGACGAGGAGCCGGCGGCCGCCGGCTGGAGATGAGGGCGAGGGTACAAAGGGAAATTTCGGGCTAGGGCGCCATGTCCACGAGCTCCTCACGCTGCAATGCGGTGCCTGGCTCGGATCCCCCACGAAAAAGTAGGCAAAGAGCGGAGAGAGCCGCGTCCCCCTGGGAAGCGTCGCGCTCCCCTGCTGGGGAACGGCTCGGCCTCAAAAAGCGACGGAAGGCGGACGACCGTGAGCGGAGACACGGGTTGAGGGCACCTATTGCTGATGCTCTGAGCGAGACGCAGTGTGTCCTCGGAGTGCGCAGTCAAGGGCCCTTTTTGTCGTCTTCCGGAGCCTCTCTTTCAACGTGCACTCATCTCGAGGCAGTGGTAAAACATCTGACGGCCTAGCAGGAAGATCCGCCTGCCATCGTACGGCCCGAGGGAGTCGAGTGAGAGTGGGAGAGGGAGCCCCACCGCACGTGCTGCCGACACGTGACAAGCAAGCGTTTCACTCCCTTCTCCTTTCTTTTTTTTTCCTTTTCGCTTTTTTTTTTCATACTAGTACTACAAACAAATGGAGTGGAGTACTCCTGATTACCGACATGGGTAGAGCACCCATAAAATTGAGTAAAGTCCATCACCGGTTTTTAAATTTGTACCGCTGTGTTATTCCGGTCCCTAAACTTGTAAATCGACTGTTCAGGTCCTTAAACTTATTCGACTGTCTCATCTCGGTCTCTAAACTTACAGATCACTCGTTTGGGTCCTCCAACTTGTTCAGTTGTGTCGCCCCGGTTTCTAAACTTAGATATGAATATCATCTGGGTCAAATAGAACGGTCTAAAGACTTTATATTTAAAATAAAATTCATAACTTTTTCATGTGAACTCTAATAAAGACAAACTTTTTTATTTTAAGTCATTTTTTGTCCCAAAATGTAATTTTAAAATTAAAATTTCAAAATCTATAAATGCAACAATATTTTGGGACCCTAAACAGTTTTAATTCAAAAACTTTTCACCAACAAAATTGTAGGTCGCGTCGAGGACTACAATTTTGATATAAATTTTGTCTTCATTAGAGTTCACATGAAAAAATTATGAATTATTTTTTATATAAAGTTTTTAGACCGTCGTGTTTAGGGACCGGGGTGACACAACTGAATAAGTTGGAGGATCTAAACGAGTGATCTGCAAGTTTAGGGACTGGGATGACACAGTCGAACAAGTTTGAGAACCTGAACGGTCGATTTGTGAGTTTAAGGACCGAGATGACACAGCGGTATAAGTTTAGAGACCGGTGATGGACTTTACTCCATAAAATTCACTAAGGACTCATTTAAAATGCATGATGAAAAGTATATATATAGGATTTTCATAAAAATTTAAGTGTAAAAGTGAAGATTATAATACACAGTAAAAATACAGAAACGATCGTTTGATTGAATAAAAAAACGTAAGAATTGAATGAGACAGACTTTCTACAATGTTAGATCTCATATTAAAAATCCTCTAAACCTTGTATTGATTGAGGCGTTAATTAGGAATTTTATATGATTCAGTAGTTTTCAATCCTAAGCTTCAAACGGCTATATGTACATAAAAAAAATCCTACGAAATTAGAGGACTTTCGTTCAAACTCCTATTTGTTTTTCTAAAATATGAAACTAATAGCTCGAATTCAACTTTTTTTTGTCATTATTCTTCTTAATATATATAGAGTGTGTTCGGTGGTTCCTTTTTCCCTCTTCTACCCTATTGTTTTCCACGCGCACTTTTTGAAAATGTTAAACGGTGTGTATTTTTTTAAAAAGATATATAGAAAAAGTTGTTTTTTAAAAAAACATGTTAATCTCTTTTTAAATTTTTTTAGCTGATACTTAATTAATTATGTGCTAAATGATCCATCTCGTTTTTCATGCAGAGAATGGGTTGAATTACTATGTTCTAACTAAAGCCTTTTATCTAAAAAAAATATGATCGAATTTTCCTGTAAAACAAAGTATACGATCGGACTTCTTCTCACTCTATGCAGAAAAAATACCGAATTAAATGTAGGCATATACTATATCTTTTTCGGATTTATTTCATTCCATATATCTTTTTAGGAGTAGAAATTATGAAAGGCACATGACTTGTACTAGCTCATACTATCCCTCGCTCTTTTGTCTGCATTTGCCATCTGAATTCTCAAATATACTCCAGTTGCCAGTTGCCAGTTGCCACGCGAATCTCAAATTAAAAAATGACTTTTGACGCTGTAATGATAGCACATTAGCAGCAGTAAGATGTTGTGTTAGATCATGTACACACTTTTCCCATCAGGTGATTCAGATGAACCAAACACCCCAAGGAAACAACAACCACTTTAATTAACCAAGGATAAAGCTAAAGATCTTTCACGTGCCAATGTCATCGTACTAATATTAATCCTAGATTGTCGTATGCAGAATCACCCTAATGGCATTACAAAACCCTTTGAAAGAAAATCAGTTTATCCTACTAAAGTATTGGGTTAGTACAATTTACAACCCCTAACTAATGATTTTGACCATGACATGCATACCAATGTACTAATAAGGTTGTGTTTAGTTCCATCCAAAGTTTAAATTTTGGTTAAAATTAGAGATGATGTGACTGAAAAGTTGTGTGTGTATGACAGATTGATGTGATAGGAAAATACAAAGTTTAGATGCAAACTTTGGATCTAAATACAGCCTAATTTTGTTTTATCGAAAACAATCAAAATACCCTAAATTAATTTGGATTTAAAGAAAGCTACTAAGTGGAGATCACTAAGCGTGGTCAAAGTTACATGCTTTGGCACCATATGCATAAAAGGAGATTAGGAGAAAGAAACCCAAATTAACTAAAACCAAGTGGTAATATATGTATTTAGAATTTTGGGTATACGATGCTCAAGACAGATCTTGTTTGTGGTATGCATGTATGGACAGGTCGCCAGAATGTAGAACTACTACTTTGTGGGACCATCAGGGTATAAACTATGTCAATCCACAGGTTTCAGTATTGCAACAGGTTCATGTCATGCCCTCTCTGATGTAGCACAGTCTGCACAATGCAGGGTAGTAGGAGTAGTAAATTTTAGTAATTTCAGTTACTGCATCAGCGTGCACATGATGCCTTCCCTGAACAAGTGCAGGGATGTAATTCTGATTTTCTGTGTCCCTATGAATTTGTTAAAAAAATATTACTATCTTTTTGTCCTAAAATATACTTCTACATAAAAATAAAGTTTATTTGTACAAATGTATCCGTTCAGATGCGCTCGGCTATACTGGCTACAAATGCTATGACAAGACAACATTGTTGTTTTTTTTTAGAAAAAAGAGAGTAATATGATGTACTGATGTGTTAAGTATTTTGTATCTCCAATTCTCTAACTAGGATTTACTACGCGCCATGGGTATGGAATAGTATTTTTTTCGAACAGTCAAGACGTTACTGATGGTTTACATAAAGAAGAAATGCTTCATTTTAAAGAGAGAAAATGACCAAACAAAACTGTGCCCCACTTAACTGTGCATTGTTATATATGCAATACCTCATTTTCACAACAAAATGGTGTTGAGAATGTCGATATGTGTTTTCTTTGTCAAGCATGATCAAAAGGCTTTTATCGTTGCACAATCATTTTGACAAGAGAAATGAAAAATGGTTTTAATTGAAGGATTTATTTTTTCCCTATATAATAGAATGAAATTATCGTCACTATCTTTCCTTGTTTTTCAGCCGAAGAGTAATTACTCGTTATGCATTTTTATTTTCTACTCGTGGTAAATGGGTGGGCCCGCAGTACCAGAGACGCACTTCACGAGAAACTAAAAATTCCTCCAGATTGTGGGCCACATCTGCAGAGGTTTATTGCGGCTATTATTTTACCCCGTGGGGGTGGTTGCCCTGCACTGCATTACATTATGCACAGTGACACCAGCAGCACAGATATATTTAATGATTAATTAATTGATTTACTTATTATTCCCCAGAAACAAAGCAGTACTAATAAATTCCAATATTTGCATCATCCTCAAGAATATTTTTTTTAATTTTTTTTCTCATGGGGAATCAGACAAGCAAGCTCTCTGCTTTTATTCCCCAATCCACACGTCACTGTGCAAGGTTCCAAGTAAACAATGCCGATGGTGTCTGCAGGTGGGCCCTCTGAACTGATAGTGTGATGTCTGTGTGCACACCTACTTTTGTCTCTGAACCAGGAGTGGTTTGCATGCAACCACCGGTACGGTTCTAATGAAACGGTTAATTAGTGTGCTTGATTTTATATATTTTACTATTCTGATTTGATGTGTGTGTGCCTGTTGATTTGACTTGCAACATGCAAAAATTTGTTCTCCGCATGCTTAATTAGGTGTCACAGTTTTATTTTATTGTTCATTTTGGAAGATTTTAGAAGGGCATATTCTTTGGAGTTTGGAATTATTTGAGATATATTAGGTGTGCACAGGAAATTCATGTGGCATGCGGAGGTTGTGGATTCGAAAATTTGTCTTTATTAAATCAAAGGTACTTACTTATCATTGTCTATAATACTATTATTATTACACCTTCAAGAAAAAGAATAATTGCATTGAAGATTCTTTACATCCCAATGTATAATCAGGTCTTGAAATTTATGTTTGGTGCAAGAGTAATTATACTTGACTAATTGAATCAGGAAAGAACACCAAATCCACTCCGGATTTAATCTGCTTGCGACCATGCATGGTCCATGCATATGCATTATTTGTGTCTTGCTGAATGGGTGAAGACAATGCAGCCAAAAACCCAATTAGATTCGTTTCAACTTTCAACTGGAGTAAGCATATATGGTCCACGTTTCACTCATGGCACTGGGCCAGGTTATATAACCCCCAATAATTGTTAGGGTTGGAGTTTGGTACATAGACAAAAAAAAATGGCAGTTCATAAACATAAGTATATTTATTAAATATATATTTACTACATATAAGACATTAGCATATTAATTGTGAGCCGAAGTACTATTGTGGTATTTTTAGCACTCGTTTAGATCACTGCTAATCCAAACATTACCAAATAATTGGTAATGGCAGGATTTGACATGCCATTTTTTTACAAAGAAAGGTTATTTGATTTGTTGCCAAAATTTTGGTAATACGTAGAATTTGTTTGTTTTAATTTTCTGCCAATATTTTTGGTAGCAAACCGAATGAACACCCTAGCTCATTGGCATTGCCAAAATTTTTCTTTTTAGCATAGTTAAGAACGGAGATAGACCAAACAAGCCCTTCATTCCAATATTCAGCTAAAAGAGACCCATGGTGACATCCAAAACTACAATCGAGAAAGAAAGCAGATTGAGTATAGTGGAAATAGGCGAACGAGCCTCTAACTGAGTTGATTAGGTGGCTCTAATAACACTTCACATATATTGGTTCGATTGTGAGTTTCAGGCACACGCTAAAGCACAGTTCTAAGGCTAAATTCTCTCATGTGTCACACGCTAAATCACAGTTCTAAGGCTTAGCTCAAGTCGTTGGTCGTTTTCACACGGGTTAAGCTGTCGTTGTGTAAGCAAAATGCCCGGGGTTAGCTTACCCCGCAAATCAAAAATAGTGAAAATAGATTTTGTGTCCCAATTTTAAAATATCACAATTTCTGGTCATGAGTCCTGCGAGTATGAGACAATCTGGCCACTCCAATTTAGCCCCATTACTTGTGTTGAAATTGATCATCAACATTGATTGGCTGGTCAAAATGGTGGGCATGCATGCTTGCCTGCCCACTCAATTAGTAGTAGTAGTACCCCTTTACTAGGTGCTTTCAAAGACTGTGTTTGCCTTTAATTAGTTTGTGGGATCAGGGAGACAGTCTTTCTAGCTACTCTACTCTAATCATATCATTCCATCCTATCATTCATCTCCAGCAGATCATGGTAGCTATAGTAGGATATATATCCATGCATGGCTCTATGATTGAATGAAGAGATAGGTTAATTAGAAGAGAAGGAGACGAAAAAACTAATAGTGTGGGGTATCTAATTAATTAATTAACCTAGTTTGAAATAATTAATCACGGGAGATCGCAACAGCTCCATAATCAAACTCCCATGTTTCATTTTGTTCATCCGTCTGTTTCCGTTCAGTGTACAGTACAGTTGGAGCTAGCTAGCTAGCTTCACTGTGACAGTGACTGACAGTGTTTAATTTGTATTTTCCGTCGCTTGATTTATTAAACATTTAAATTATATTGCAGTGCACGCGTTGGGTTTATCAAATGTAGTGGAGACTGGAGATATAAGATACTAGTGAAACCCCGCGCATTGCTGCGAGAATTTAGTATGATAACAATAAAAAAAATAACGTGTAACATAGCTAGATAATATCAGATTAAATAAATTAATGTGGTTTATGATAATTTAAATTTAAATAGTATGTAGAATGGTGATTCAAACGTGAAAAGTAAGGTGATATGACTTTATAGAAGAAGAAAAGTAGACAGATAGTTTGTACCATAGATTAATCATCTAAAAGCTAAAAACAATTGATGTGATATGACTTAATTAGAGGAAAAAAGGAGAAAGATAATTTGAACCATAGATTAATCATTTAAGCACTAACTAACTGAGGATGAACTATATAGGATATCATAAAACATAATAAAGATATACATTGAAACATTATGTGAATTATGTTAGATGATAATTCAACATGTTTGTATTTGAAAAGCTCTTAAATTATAAAAACTATAAAGATATAGCATGTTTGCATGGTGTTTAAATGTGATGATTGTTAGTGGATGATGATGTGGCATCTTTGCATGTTAAGTTTAAGGAGTTAGTAGAGGATAAATTTATAGTAAAATAGGATTCGTTGCCAGTAGAAAGAAAAGAATGAAAGAAGAAAAATTGAAGGCCACGTGGGCTTTGTCCTTTGAGGAGTCTACCGTATTTTTGGTACAGCCCAATTAAAGCCCAGATGGATCACGTACGAGCACAGCCATGGGCATGGATTCGTCACGTGTGTTATGTGGGCTAGATATGGGCCGTCCATCTGTTTAAACCCGAAAGCTCCATATATAAGGCCATATTTGTTTCAGTTTAAGATTATTATAATTTAAATTATTAAATCAGATTACTCTAAACTGAATTATAATAAACTGACATAGAATAAGTTACGAACCGTTTGTTTCTCTGGATTATTGGAGGCATTTAAGGGTAGTGGGTCTTTAGCTACCCAATAATTTGAAAAAAGCACCTCCAGAGAAGATTATTAGATTATAGTAATCCGGCTTATAGATTATAATAATCTATCATAATAATCTATTTTTTTGTTTTAGCTTACTCCTAATAATTCAGATTATAATAATCCTAAGCTGAATCAAACAGGGTCTAAGTTAGCAAATACTCCGCCCTGTTTCAAGCTATAGTTGTTTCTAGCTTCAAATTTTATCCCAAGATATAGCTCCCATTCCTCCTACTCCTTTTTTTTCAACCAATTAAAACAATTTCTCTACATATCAAAAACTTAAATAATAATTATATTTTAAAATGGAAGGAGCAGTTAAGTCAAAACATCAAAAAGAAAAACACTTGACGGCATATTGGGCGGTACATGAAATATACAGTTAATGTCCTTCCTCTGACACATAATATAGTAATCTAGTATTGGATGGGGCACATCCTAGTACTATGAATCTGGATATACTAGGATATGTCACATCCGATACTAGGTTACTATATGGGACAGAAGGAGTATATCATACTTCCTTTGTCCTAAAAAAACTTAACCTGGTAATAATTGGTTATAGCTCTCGAGCAAAGACCGGGATATTTCATTCCATTATCTTTTAAAAAAACTTAATCTGGGACATCCCCTTCTAATACAATAAATTTGAACAAAAAGAGAATATATCTTACATGAGGCAATGGAAAAGTCCACGTAGTTTTTTTCTCGCATCCACGGACATGTGATTCCCACTTCACAGTCCCTATGGCTCGTACTTGCGTGAACTCAATTAAGCCTTTCTTCACTCCAAGGTTCAGCGTGAGCTCTATCTAGATTTCTTATCCGAAGTATTTTGAAGTAAGTGAAAATCATAGTTGTTAAAACTGGATCATACCAGCGGTTCAATCTAAAAAAAGTTCCTCTAATGAACCAAAATCAGAAGCTCCGTCAATTCATCCATTGGTTCAAGTTTAAATAACTATGGTGAAAACAAAGTGAGCCATGCGCGTAGGAGAGCTTCGCATGGGAGGAGTCGAGGAGAGACCGACGCGTGGTAAGAAATTATGGGTACCTCCATCAATGGTACCTTTTCTTGATGTGATACCTTGGGCTAGTTGCAGCTCACAATTAGTTTCAATTTCTCAATGCTGTCATTTTTTAAAAATTCCAAAGGTGGGCATAAATGAAACATGAAATACAAAATACGGATACGGTAAGAAATTAAGTGGCGGAAGACGAAACTAGGGACCCTAATCAACAAATTAGAGTAAGATCTATCATCCTTATTAGCTACTATTCGATTAATTATTGATCCAAAGCTAAAACCAAGAGACTAATCCAGCATGCATGCGCTCCCTTCGTTTGGCCACACTCAAATGAAACGACCACTTCCGCCATGGTGCTTCCCGCCACCTCTTTTGTGTTCTCCGTCTCCTCCAGCTCTAGCACCAACGCCACCACCCATCCCACCTCCACTTGCTCCAGACCCACCTCTAGCGCCCCCACCTGCACCACCACCGCCACCAACTCCAAGTCCGCCGCCTGCTCCAGCTCCACTACCAATACCGCTCCCCATCCTAGCACCTTCGTCTGCTCCAGACCCGGCTCCAGTGCCACCGCTCGCTCCAAGTCCTCCACCTACACCACCACCGCCTCCAAGGCCTCCGCCGAACCCGCTTCCACCACCAGTTCGGAACCCGCCTCCAGCGCCACCACCGCCTCCGAAGCCGCTGCCCAATCCTATGCCAGCACCAGCTCCAACCCCAAAGCCATTGCCGACTCCTTCACCGATTCCTGCACCACCTCCAAAGCCACCACCGACATCTCCACCAATGCCTCCACCGGCACCATCACCACCACTGAGGCCATTGCCCTTGTCCCCATCGAAATCTCTACCTGTATTATCACCAACACCGCCACCACCTCCCATCCCACCGCCACCGCCACCTCCAACGCCGCCTCCAACACCTCCTCCTATGCCACCCCCCATGCCACCTCCAGCACCACCTCCAATGCCACCACTGGCACCACCTCCCATACCTCTGCCAACTCCTATGCCACCGCCCACACCCCCTCCGGCACCAAACCCACCACCCACACCACCTCCAAACCCACCGCCACCACCCATTCCACCTCCTCCGAGTCCGCCCCCACCACCAAGTCCACCTCCTGCGCCACCTCCAAACCCACCGCCACCACCCATTCCACCTCCTCCGAGTCCGCCCCCACCACCCACTCCACCTCCTGCACCAGCACCTCCTCCGAAACCTCCACCAGCACCAATGCCACCAGCACCCCCGGCACCACCACCAAATCCACCGCCACCACCCGTCCCTACTCCACCTCCACCCCCTCCGCTTCCGAATCTAGCACCAGCACCACCGCCAACTCCACCTCCACCTCCAAACCCACCACCGCCACCCATGCCTCCTCCACCAAGACCACCACCCCCTCCTAAGCCTCCACCTCCACCTCCACCTCCACCCAAACCACCTCCCACCCCACCGCCGGTGCCACCACCCACGCCGCTGCCAACACCAATGCCGCCACCCTCGCCGCCTCCTACACCGACACCGCCACCACTGACGGTGGTTGTACTATGTTTGTCGCCGCAGCCCTCGCCCCCCACCATGCTCTGCCTCCATGCCCACGCCACCGCAGGGTCATGCCGAGCGTCGACGACGACGCCGGCCACCCACACGGCGGCCATGAGCAAGAGCACCAGCACCGGCCGCCGGTTGGCCATGATCAGAATACCCGATGAGCTTAGCTACAGCTAGCCTATCCACTATCTTCGTGCTCGACTATTGCTGCGTGTGTGTTGTGTGCAGCGGAAGCGGGAGAAAGGAGAGGTATTTAAGCTGCAGAATCCACGGGTGGAGATGGCTGCTTCTTCTGCTTTTGGTTGATCTGGTGGTGGGTGACTGGGGAGCAGGGGAAGGTTGACTAGTGTGTGTGTTTGTGTTTGTTTGTTATGGATTAATTGCGCAGCCTTTTGACAATTTTAAGGTGGATTCCCCATGCATCTAGGTGAGCTTGGCTTAGCTGGGCGTGTGCTTTTGCTTGGTTTGATTGGTTTTTGGTTGGATAGCTCTCGCTTCTTTTGCCATGTGAGCTCTCTCACTCGTGCATGCAATGGCAATGGCATGCGTGCATGCGGCCGTGCATATTGATGGCGAGCTCGTGGTGTGTGGGTGAGCGCCTGAGCGGTGGGAGGAGCAGAGCAACAGCTTATTACAGCTCGGAATATGCGTTTGGATGCTACTCCGTCATTTCAAAAATCTAATACCCAGTATTTCATTCTTTGGTTTTTCCAAAAATTTATTAGAACTCAAGTAGTCATTTTAGTACTTATTGGTTGCATGTTCATTGGTTTATTACATGGTGAATAAATTAATTACTTCTTGGTTTTGATGAAAAAGAAAAATAAATAGTACTCCCTCCGTCCCACAATATAAGGGATTTTGAGTTTTTACTTGCAATGTTTGACTACTCGTCTTATTCAATTTTTTTTTTGCAAATATAAAAAACGAAAAGTTGTGCTTGAACTACTGTAGATAATAAAGTAAGTCACAAATAAAATAAATAACAATTTCAAAAAATTTTGAATAAGACGAGTGGTCAAACGTTGCAAGCAAAAACTTAAAATCCCTTATATTATGGGACGGAGAGAGTAGATCTTAGAGTTTTGAAAGGAGAGAGTATGCTTGATGCAGCAGAACAACAGGGGCGGACCCTCCCTTGTGGCATGCTGAGGCGGCCGCCATAGCTGTCCCGTGGCACCAATACCCCATACACCTCCGTCTTCTACATCGCCGTTGAGCTGCCGACTTGCCATGGCTGAGTGACATCTGTTGGTGAGGCAACGACGACGCTAGCTCGACCGCAAGGAGGAGCGCTCCACGTCCTGACGGAGCTTGCGTACCTCACGGAGTCAGTGGTCCTTACCAGCTTTAGACAAATTAAACTGTGATTATTAGGAAGTTTTGAGCCTTTGCGATAGCCAGCTGATAAGCAAGCAAAGAAATTAAACAACCTGGCTTGGATGCTCGGCCGATGTGCAATGCAAGACGCAAGCAAATGAGCGTGAGCCATGTCCTTATCAAGCAACGATTTCACGCAACATAAATGCAGAAAATAATCAAACTGTCCACGCCTTCTAATTAGTCAGTGCGTCAGTAAGTTTTTATTCCTTAAGCATCTTATAATTTTTCTTTTAGTTTCCAAGTCTTAGAATTTGATATTTTTTAGATATTTTTAGTATTGTTTTACGATTGGGCTTGGAAAAATCTAATCTACAATTAGAAAACACTTTCCCATGCCTTATAGATTCTTCATCTTGAATTTAAAGTATACTAAGGTAGTGTTTGAATCTCCTGAAGATGAAGATTAAGTATTTCACGTAAAACGATATGGTAATAACGTGTGATTAATTGAGTTTTATTTTTTACAAACTTGAAAAATGGATTAATCTGATATTTTAGAACAACTTTTATATAGAAAGTTTTCGCACGAAACACACCGTTTAGCAGTTTGAAAAGCGTGCCACAAAAATCCAAAAGTTTATCCACTCTTTGTCGTGGATTCGAACGGGACCTAAGTTTGTGTTTTACTCCGCCATAGCTATAATTTTAGGCTGGGTCCGCCAGTGAGAACAAGTTGTTAACAGTGAAATTTGGTAAGCCCGGAGTAGTCATCGGTTTAGAGTCAGCATCGGCTTCGAAGTCCTGAGATTAGCCGATGAGAGTTGTTAAGTTATCAGTTATCGGATTCTTGCCATATTCGGTTAAGGAAATTAATCTACTAAAGGAAGCTTATCCAGAAGAGACCGAGTTCAAAGAGAATGCGGCATGGCAAGTTATCTATTAATTAAGAATAGTTTGTTAGTTTCCTTTTATCTTTAGGAAAATGTGTTTAGTGTCCTATAAGGACTTTATCTTTTCCTTTTATCTTTAGGAAAGTTTCTTTCTTGTCCGACAAGGACTTGTATCAACTCATGGGTATAAATATATACATCCGGGGTCTATGTAATCTATCTTTATGATCAATACAATTCGGCGCATCGCCACCTTTTACTTTTTCTACTTTATTTTATCGTCCGGCGGGACTTGGCACCTGACGCTGGGCTGCATCGGTGTTCGATCTCCGGCTAAGGGGTAAGTCCAATGTTCCGCCAGCCCAAGCAATTGTATCGTCTACGTCGGCGTCGTTCAAGGCTGCATCAGTCCATTCGACCTCTTGGATTGCTCTGGTTTAGATGATATATTTGCCTACCTATTTATCATATGTCTCTGTTTATCTAGTCTTAGCATATCAATTTAGCTCTATCGGCTGCTTCTCGTTTTAGGGTTTCTGCCGGTATCGGCTAAATCACATTGCTAGATTAGATTAGCTTAGACATCTACCACCCTGAAAACTCAGTCAACGGCTTGATTGTCTAGATATTATGTTTCTTTTCATACTTAGTGCTGCATCAGTTAAGTTTGATCTACTAAGTCGTGCTTAGAACCATAATCTCTAGCCTGCTTCTTGATTGCCAATAAGGGTTTCATCGGGATTTCAGCCGGTGAGTTATCTGGACGTTGCATCGGCTAATAAGGATTACATATACATACAAGTTAGATTTAGCCGATGACAACAAAGGTTTCACTGTTTAATCTAATCTTGTTGATTTCATGACATCGGACCTCCAGCCGATGTGTGCTTTAACCTTCGGATCGATGCTTATTTATCATATCATTATCCGCCGATTGGTTTATACTGGATTATATTATTATTTTATACATCATCATCAGCCGATTGCCTTTATATCATTATCTACACTGGACATATAGTCGATTGCTTAAACCCTATCGCTATCGGCTGGTATCGGCATCGGCTGGAACTACTCCATCGGCTTGTCAGCCGATCGACTGTTTTGATCTACTATTTGCATATCTTGTCAGTTGCAGGATCAAACTGACTGGCACGCCCACATCTCAACAATCTTTAGACCTGCACAGGAGCTAAGCAGATCTCCCAGGCCGGTGTGTTCGATTTTTTTGTCAACACAAGTCCATTTCTCTGCCCTTTGTGTTGCATTCTCAGTCTGAATTGTACATTGAATGGGAGGTCTGATTTTGAAACTGAGATGCTCATTAATTTCTTCGTCCCAGCATTGTGCTTCATCAGTACTCGATTTCAGGAGAAATCTCATCGTGCATGTATCCATTAACACATTGTAATTTGTAAACCCCTGCCTAAAATATCTTCTGAAGGGTGTTGTTTTGGTAAACCGTATAATCTACTGCTCCCTCCATTTCAAATTATTTATCCTAAGCCATGTTTATGTTTGACCATTAATTTTCAAAAACCCATATAGTTTAACAGCATATGATTATTGCGAAAGCATTTCTCATAATAAATAACAAACTAAATCTTATAATGTTAGATTATACTATAATTAATGAGAAAATATATATGTTTTACTTAGTACGAAGCAGACAATAGGGGAGTAGATCATTCTGAGCTTCAGTCAAACAGGCCAGAATGCTATAGCTCTGATAGAGTACGACATACTGTATATATACAGAACAAGAGCCATCAATTAAAAACCACTGATCACCCATAATAAAACATGGCACTGGACAAGCAAAAGATGGCACTTACATGGATATAAACATTGATAATTACTAGTGGTTAGTGCTGACCGCTCAACGCTCACCTCCCTTTCCTGAAGTGAGCCTTCAGCTCATGTAAGACGCAGAACAGCGTGTCCATGGTGTCCTCGTCCAGGTGCGCGTCCTTCACGCCGCCGATCGCCACGATCGTCCTCACCCACTCCTCATGGAGGGTCGAGAACTCCGCACGCTCCTCGCTCGACCTGAAGTTCCCGGCGATCTTCGACCTCATCATCTCGCCGGCGGCCGACGCCCTCTCCACGATCGACCTCGGGAGCCCTGCCATGGTGGCGACCTGCAGGCCGTAGCTCTCCGGGCAGGCGCCTGAGGTGAGCCGGTAGAGGAAGGTGAGCTCCTTCTCGCCGCCGCCGTCGCCGCCGTTTCTTGGCTTCAGCATGCAGGCCATGTGCTGAAGGATGACGTGGGGGTGAGAGGCGAACTCCTTGGTGAGAGGATGGTAGTGAGTTGCGAAGAGCAGACGGCATCGGACCGCTTCGACAAGGTGTCGGAATACCTGGAATCCAGTAATCAAGGCACATGAATTCGAAGCATATGAATTATGAAATGTTGCCATGCCAGGTAATTTGGATACATGGACGATGATAAATGTTAAATCAGCTAATCAAGGGCAAAAGAGTAGTAAGACGCCACAATTCGTGTTATCCATCTATAAGAGCAGAGCAACTCCCCATATATCGTCAGTACCTTTATCGATAGATGTAATAAGGTCATCAATCCCATTACAAAGCTAAAGCAATAGAGAAGCAGAGCATATGAACTATGGATAAATTCACAGCTTTCACGAGAGATCATTATCTAGCCTACCTATACTGTAGCCTATTGGAGCAACAAAATCACATAACATGTCTAGAGCAAAAAACAAACAAAAAAAAAAACAATTGGTGTCACAAAACCACCATGCATATGAAAACCAAAATATTGATTTGCACATTAGCCCAGATTAGTTGATGCCATGCGCTGCAGGAACTTTAAGCCATAGTAATAGCATATACTCCCTCCGTCCCATAATATAAGGGATTTTGGAGGGATGTGACACATCATTGGTCCTAGGATGTGTCACATCCCTCCAAAATCCCTTATATTATGGGACGGAGGGAGTATCATGGAAGTGCATGGTGCTTAAACCATGTAAGCAGAAGAATTTTGGGCAGTTAAAAAGGTAGAGGTAAGATGGGCAGTTGGTCAGGTATACTCACTGCATATGCAATTGCATATCCATCAAATGTGCTAGTTCCTCTGCCAAGCTCATCAAGCAAGACAAGAGAATCCTCGGTTGCGTTCTCAAGAATAGATGCAGTCTCAGTGCATTCGACAAGAAAGGTACCTGCAGTAACAATTCAAGATAGACCACTGTCACCTCATATCTGCATTCTGCTCAAATATAAGAGACAAAGTACATAGCACAATGTAAAGGAATTGAGAAATTTGACTCTGCAGACTCATGGTTCGTCAAACAGCTCAAATAAATTGGAAAAGTGATTTCTACTGAAAATCTATAGATTTACACAACAAATTTCATATGCCAAAAAAACTGGCGTGTACTTGATGCAAAGTATTTCTTGACTGTACAAACAACATTTCAATAAATTTGACGTGAATATCAATTCTATTATAAGATAGTATTTGATTCGGACATCAATGTATGTACACGTATTATTTAGTCAGGAAAATTATGACTAATGTCAGATGATTCAGATCGAGTGAAAGTCAACTCATTTAAAATGCATCCGCTTTCAACTAAATTTTGGACTCAAAGCAATAGGTCGATAGGACATGCAAGAATTATCAAATCTGTTCGGTAATGCATCCTTACTTTCTCCAGACATAATCTGATCCATTGCACCAATCCGTGTAAATATGGCATCTGCAAGTGTCAACTCGCATGACTGACAGGGAACGTAACAGCCGAGCTGCAGATCAGAAGCAACTTCAATTATACACTCGAATAGGGAAGCCTATAAGTAGCCAAATATAGGAGCATAATTTAATGATGTTATACAAACCTGGGCAAGCACAATAGCCAGGCATGTGGCACGCATTATTGTAGATTTCCCGCCCATATTTGGACCAGTCAACAACAACGCAAAGCGATTTTGGCCAGATAAATCCTGACCAAGAGATAGATCATTTGGTACCAACCCATTTGCACTTTCTGCAAAAGCATAAGGATGCCATAAACCCTTCATCTGAAGTACAGGCGCTTTTTCTTTCAGCAGAATGTTTGGTCTGCACATTGTGCCAAATGACGACAATGCCATGGCTGCAAAGGACCTAAGCACATCGATAGTGCTCAGAGCATTGATCACTAGAGACCATTCAGAAGCTTTTCCAACTAAAAGATCCACTAGCATAGCCAAAGTGTTTGCATCATCGTCTTCGACACTATGATCCTGCCAAAGCTCATGTGATCAAACAATAAGATTTTCCCCCTTTTTCTTAATGAAATTGGTCGGCCAGCCTTTGGCCGGCCCGGCAAAAAGATCAAACAATAAGAGAAATAAGGAGTTCAGGACTAAAGGTGATCAGCTGATAAGAATAAATAACAGAAAAAAAGCTACCACTTCTTCGTTGATAGATAGTGCACATTGCACCGTATTTATACCTGGTATCT
Source organism: Oryza meridionalis (assembly GCA_000338895.3). Taxonomy (NCBI): domain Eukaryota; kingdom Viridiplantae; phylum Streptophyta; class Magnoliopsida; order Poales; family Poaceae; genus Oryza; species Oryza meridionalis. The sequence continues at coordinate 4,030,652 of CM002524.2, forward strand.
TGGAAAATCATCATCTATTGCCTCTTCAAAGTGATGAATTAATTCGCCAAGGGAGCTCAATGTTGGAATATCCACAGCCTTTGACAATGCTGAGATGCCATGATCTTGTCTTTGTAGGATGTCTAGTAAGTCAATTCCAACACGGAGGCCCTTGACAAGCATGCCAAATGTTTTTATCTGGAAATATTGTAAAATTTTGCATTTCATCAGTCAGCAGGATAGGTAGAACACAAAAAAAGAAGGCAGACATCATACTTTGTAAAAAAAAAGGGCATAAATCAAACTCAATCTGTAAGATAAGAGTTGAAAGCTACCAACTAACCCTTCTTTTTAATATCTTTTCTCCAACAAAGGGCAACAGAACCGTAGATGATAAACCAACAGTGGATTTTACTCGTCCTAGTAACCTCTCGAGATCAGGGACTTTACGGAGATGCTCAAGTGTAACAGATCCTAGCCCACAATTTTGAATGAAGCCCTCAACAATGTCGAGCCTTTCATTGATAGCATCAATATCTTTTAGCGGGTGGCAAATCCATCTTCTTAGAAGCCGCTTACCGCATGGAGTTATGCAGTGATTGAGGTGCTTATATAAGGTACCTGCAATAAAGTAAAGAGTACAGAAAGATTATTTTTGCTATATATGATTTGACAAAATTAAATGGAATGGAACATAGGTGAAAGCCACAGCCCTTACCTGATGAACCACCATCAAAGTTGTTGCTGAAAATCTCAAGGTTCACAAGAGTCTGACCATCCATTCTTAGACATGTTCTGTATACATGGTAGGCTAAGACCTCCCCGTTTTTCAGAGCGTCCTCTAACTGTTTTCAGATTGTAGCTATAAGAATTTGAAACACAATTCATTCTTTGTGACAGATAATCTATTGATAAGCATAAAAGTTATAGTACGGCTCATGGGAGTTTGGTTTTTCTTTTTTTTTTACATGAGCATTAATTTGAAACAGAAGTCCTCTGCATATATATAGATATAGTTGACACATTTAAACTATTGCAAACTTGTACTGGAAGACTACATAAACAAATGGAAAATACTGATGAGAAATGACACTATTATAAACTGACATTGTGTAAACAAAATGGTAGTTAGTAAAAAGTAATGACACAACTGACTGGCATGTCATGAAGATTAGCAAGAAAATATAATCAAGGAAAGGATTGAAGATAAGTATACCATAAGTCTAGTTAAATGGCTCACAAGTCCACCGAGTGCACAAATAACTGCATCTTTATTCACTGAAGAATTCAATGTAGATAACCATGAACTTGTTGACGCTTTAAAATATCCTCTAGAATCTATTAACGTTTGAATTTCTGAAGTGTCAGAGAAATATAACCCATATAATGGGGTCAGCTGCATTTTCACAGAACCTGCAATTTAAAGAAAAGTAGTTTAAAGTTAACTTCAAACTCCTCTGGTTCACCTGCAGATTTACCTTTTTTAGGTAATAAGGAAGGAGAATCCCTACATTATATATTAACGGATAGGCCAGATACATGTTTGAAAAAACAGAAGAATGAAAGATTATGAACTTACCTGCTGAAGCATATTTCTTAATTAATCTATGAGTTTCTTTTGAAAGGCCTGAAAAAAATGGAAACGTGTAAGTGAAGATTGAAGATTCCTTATATATGAAAGTTGAAGATTAAGTATGTTCTGACCTGAGGCTTCGTATATTATTTCTTTCGGAGAGACCTGAAAAGTATATTAGTGATCATTGCTTCTAATCTGTTGAACCAATGGAAAGAGATCACAAAGCCTACCTGCACCAGCAGAGCCCCCAAAGCTGCAAATGTATCGTCATCATGGACTGAACCAACCCAAATTTTAAGTGCAGCATAATCTAGAAAAGCAAATCCATAGACCCGGGAACCATTTGAAGCTAGTGTAATCTGAAAGTTCAAAAAAAGGGCATTAGATCAAGAGCGCCTATAAAGAATGCTAACACAAACCAATTCCGTTTTAGTCAGAATGAGACCAAATAAGATCAATAAAAAACAAAAGAACTGAAACAGGAGAACACAAGGCACCATCACAACTTGGCCAGTAGACCACTCTCAACCTATTATATATAAATTTCTGACGTGAAGTACAGTTATACCATTATACCACATGAAAAAAATATCATGCTAACAACCTAAATAAACTGCAAGAACAAAACTGAATCTTGGTATAACACTAGGATTTTATTGAATGCTTCGGGGGGAAGATGGTATCAAATCGCCAATTTTACTGTAGCTACAAGTTGTTCCAGTAAATATCTTGTGCACCTACTGATTTCACATGTCCATGTGGTACAGTACTACAGCAGTCAACCTGGTTGTAGATTCAATGTAATTCTATTCAGCAAATTTATTTGGTTATAATGTCTAAATGTCATAACACCATGCTTTTGCTGACTTTGGGAACATGATAATGTTATGCAATGATTAGGTTTGGGATTTTTATTTTAACTTTTTAAACAAAAAAATAACCAATAAACCCTTCAGGGTCTTATTTTCTAAATTGTTAACCATTTTTGGAAGCAAACTTTGCCATGCCTGAGTAATAAAGCCACGGAGCAAAAACCTGCTTTCTGCACCATTGTGGTAGCATGACAAGATAATTCTGCCACCACCCACAATGGCATGGCGAGGAGCAGACTGTCATGGTTGTGTGGCAACCATGTTAAAAAATTAAAAATACTAATGGTTGGTGGTACTGTTGTGTACTTCTCATATGACTTGAATATACTTCGAAAGCATTACAGCAAATCATATAGCCTAAATCCAACACAATGCTTTGTTAATATAGAAGCAAACCTCTTTGAGTGAAAGAAGGTGAACAGCATCAGCCCCAATGTTGCTGTCCCCTACTGTTGATGGTGTGGATACATGAACCAATTTTCTTAGAATAACCTTGCAAAAGGAAAACAATGTTGTATGGCATCAGTCTCTCACTCTTAACTCCAAAAGGAAAGTTTACCTTACCCTTTAAACAAGAGTAAAGGGTTTTAGAGTGTGAAAGCCTCAATCCTTAAGTTGCATAAAGCATAGCAACTAAACACTCCATCCATAATGATAGCTAGATTAAAAAAACGCTTATCATGAATAAAAGGATGAGCATAAACCATGTGCGAGAAATGTTCTAGAGTTTATACTGAGGTACAAACAATTTTGGACATCCTGAGAGAGCAAAGAACTCTCCCAGAGAGAGAGAGAGAGAGAGAGAGAGAGATCAGTCAAAATTTTTATAAGATATGCATTGGAATTGCTTAAATAGCACACTTTTGCCACTAGCTATTTTGATGAAAAAGAAATCAGTACAATGTCCAGAAAGAATAAAAATGGGGTTCATGACAATAAGGAAAGCTTACCGAATTTGATCCTCTAGATTTGGCTTGGTCTGCAGATTCCATTTGTTCAATTCTGCCAACTTTATACCTGAAAAAAATGCTGGATTTATGAGCAATTCATTCACCAAAAGATACCAAAAAGGGAAGAGGAAAATGGATGCCACAACTCAAGAATCATATAATTACATTCAAAAGACAAATAAGTACATTGTAAAAACTAATGGTTGCACAGGACTATTTTTTTTCTGGAAATCAATGGTGACAAAGTGCTAAACAATAAAGTGTCTATCTTGCAAGTACGCACATATTATCAAATCACTACCATATCAATAGGGTGTGGTGGTAGAGTCGTGGGTGAATGACTCACCCACCAAGGTCCAAATCTTGGTGTCCAATTAAATTGTTGTGTGCATCCCTAGTTGGTGCAAAGGTCAATAATTACCGTTCCATGTTAACTTCCATTATCTAAAAAAATTAATAGGAATGGAGATGTACATAAACTAACAAAATACCTCCTATAACCAACATAAGGAACAATAAGCAGGAACCTGCTGAAGTTCGAGATATGATGTACCATTTTACAAAGTGACTCTTATTATTAATATGCTGAAAATGACCAAACATAAGGGGGATACGGAATTTACCCTCGAGCTAAAAGCTTTTCAACGGCAACGTCTATCCCACTTTCTGAAATGCCAACCTTTACATAAGATAAGAAAAAGGTTACTATCATGTACCATAAGGTGGCACTGATGCTAGATAGTCTGTAAGTCGGGTAAAACAGATTAAAAGAACATGGAAAATGCTAAGATGACAAATGAAATACGAATAGCACAAAGTGACCAGAATTAAATCAAAATAAATAAGAAAAAAAATGAAGAACCGTATTGCTATAATCCTGATTTATTTATTATTTACACAGTTCTTTTTGTCATGCCAGGATAAAGGTTAGAGGGATATTTTGATTAAATACTATAGAGTACTCACAAGTGAATAAGTGTGCATTACTTCACTCAACACAATAAACGAGTTGTAAATGACATCATTTAGACTTGGTGGCAACAGTATATAAGACTTTCAGAACTAAACCATTTAATGATAAAACAATACTCTAGACAGCACTAGCATTCATACCTGCCGGCACTTTCCCACCCCACTGATAGTCATTTTCCAGTCAAGTTCCTTTTGGCCAATCTCAGCATCCACCTCATAGAGCTCATAGAATTTTCCCTAGCAATAAGAGAAGAATCATTGCCATAGATTATACTTATACAATCCCAAGTGCTAAAAAATGTTGGTATTTGGTCGACGTATGTAACTTTGGGAAAAGATTTAAGACAGTAATAGAAATTCTGACGTGTCGGCAATCTGGGAGGATGAACAAATAAAAGGCCTTAAATAAGGCAAATCATTTTGGTACTAGAACAGACACTGTCTATAATTCTAGTTTCTGTTGCATATCTATCAGAATGCATCAAGTAAAGCATCTAAAAATTATGGCCAGCAAACAAAAAAATTGAGGGGAATTCCCATGACAAAAAAGCATCAACTCCCTATTTATGGAGTTAGGCCATAGCTCAGTATGACACCAAGGCATGAGAGATGCATATTATCCACAGTAGTAATTTCTGAATTTTAGTTTTAGATCAATTGCCCAATAGGCACTGATGAGACATCAGCAATGAAACTTACAGAAACATCAGCCTTTAGTGCCAATCAAAGCAGTTAGGCTAAACATTGAAACTTACCACTTTGAAAAACAAAACAACATCCATATACTTGCACTTAATATTCCAATATTGTTTTTGAGATGTAGACATCTTTCTCAATGCATCAGGTGGAATAAAAAGAGTTGTCTTGTCATAAAGTGGGTCTGCTGGCCGCCTTCTATTTGCATCTCTGATATTCGAAGGATTCAGCCACTCAAACTTGCTGCGTGCACTTTCAGCCATTTCATCGTGGACCTTATTCTCAACTGGAGAACACTGAGCTGGCTTCACCTTCTTGTTTGGACCCCAGAAAGGAGAGCATGGGTCGTTGGTAGTCACACGTTGATCTTCTTGAACCCGCTTCAGACGAGGAATTACTGCTCGCATCACTGGTGTTTCTGGTTTCAGGGGACTTGGATCAAATTCCGAAAACAGTTCAGCACCTGCTCCAATGCGTTTGTCATTCTTAGGCACTGAGGATAACTTTTTCAGATGGTTCTGTGATGGTGTTCCATTTGAATCAAATTCTGTAAATAATTTTGTTGCTTTAATGTATGGAAGGTCTGAAGGCCCAGAACTAAGCTTCTCTGAGGATTCTTGTCTAGGAGTATAATTGGAATCAAGTCCAAACAGTGTCGTGCCCCGAACATATTCACCATTAGGAGATACAAATGAGAACTTCTTTGATGGATGCTGCAAAGGAGTTTGATCTGAATCAGATTCTGTTAAAGGCGTATCAGCTCCACGAGAAGATCTCCAGAAGACTGTTTTTGAAGTATCCTGAGGAGTTTGTACGTCAAACTCTTCAAATGATGAATTAGCTCCAATGCAGTTATTATTGGAAGACTCAAAGGGTAACTTCATTGGACACTGCGGTGGAAGATTTTGATCTAAACCAAGTTCCGGGGACAGTGTGCTTGCTCTAACAAAGTCATCTTTGGAAGGCCATAAGGACTTCAGGGGCTCCTGCAAAGGAGTCATATTCGAACCTTTTTCTGCAATCAACATGGCTGCTTTGTTATCTCCAGCATTGCAAGATTCTAAGAACAATGCACTTGAGCACCCATTTGAAGGAGTTTGATTTTTCACAGGTAAGGTTCTCTGCTCCATATGTCTAGCCTGGGAAGCATCCTGGTCTCTGAAACAAGCACAAGGAAAAATGTCATGATAAACGCAAAAAGACACGACTATTTTGAAGGCCCTAGCAAGTGCCTGGTTTTGTCCATAGAAAAATGACAAGTCAGTTAGCAAACAAATAACTTTGGTACATGGAAAAGAACACCTGAAATAAACCAAGAGAAACAAAGACGGACGATTTAAGTAATCAGTACAACAATCCAAACCTGAAAGGCTGCAACTAAGATTAAGGATGACCTACTTCACTAAAACATAATTCTGAACCAGAAATCTGATATCCCTTGAAGCTAATCACAATGAAGGTTAATAAAGATCAAATATGTAATTGTGTAATTGGTGTCGTTTTGTGCTAGACCAATCCAAACTCGAACTTGATTTTGGTTTCAATAAATGAAGCATTGCGGACGGGTCCTCCTTCCTTGCCTGAACAAGCAAATTAATTGCAAAACTACAATCAAACCACAGATCGCATTAACATACTATCTGAAAACCCAGACACAAACTTGAAACGAACTTAGATGAGACAGCCTGATCAAACATGACAAGGACCACGCATTGCAGGCCAAAACTATCAGACATCGTCAAAACCATTAAACCTCCCATTATGAGTCAATCCACAGATAAGCCAATTGAAAGGGGGCGAAAGTAGGATCCATGGCAAATTCACATCAATGTCACCCTTATTGGATAGTACAGACCTACAGTGGCAGTACTAAATACCACCAATATAAGTTGGCGCGCGATAGCAACTAGAATAATCCGAATACGCACATTGGAACCAACCCAATAGTACATCGATCGAATCATTCCCGTCTATTAACTAGTATATACGAACGCGCTTGAAACCCTAAACCCGACCAAAAGTTTCGCGGCAACCCGACTGGGAAGGCCCCCAAACCACCCCAAAACCCTAGCCTCCCGCCATACAAAGTACGATATGCCAGCGATCCGCGCGCCGTACCTCCCCTGCTGCTGCTGCCGCGGCGGCCGCACGAGCCTCTCCATGATCCCCGCGACCGACGCGGCGGCGGGAGGCCGCGGGGGCCTCTCGGGCGTCGCGCCCTCCTCCCCCGCCGCCGCCGCCGGCTTCTTCTGGAGGAAGGAGAGGATCGACTGCTGCTGCTGCTGCCGCCGCCGCGGCTGCATTGTCGCCGGCGAGGTCTCCTCCCGGCGGATGCTTGCTCGGGCGGGGGGAAGGAGGCGGAGGGTGCGAGTTTGAGAATGGGAGAGAGGGGAATGGAGCGGAGGAGACGAGGCGGGGGGGAGGAAATGGGATTTTCCGAGGGGGGATTTGCGAGCGGGAAATGCAATTGCGGACCAAACGAAGGCGCGCGATGATGCGGGCGGTAAGGTGGTTTCCCGCTTCCGCTTTTGGGACACGGGTTTCGATAGAGGAAGAAGAAGAGGCGGATGCCTTTCCGCTTGTTGGTAGGGAGGCTCTGCCTCACTGCCGCTGGCCGGCAACAGCGTTCTGTCGTTTTAAGCAAACAATTTTCGTTTATTTTACTCTCGATTTTAATGAAATTGGTCGACCGAATCCGGCAAAAAAGACGAGAGGATGCCTGGGAGCTGGGAGCCTGGGACGGTTCATGGGCTGGGTTAGCGTGTTTCCACCCCCAGTGCACTCGAGCTGGGCCCAAACATACAAGGGATCAACCATACCAAATTTTGATTTTTTTTTAATAGTGTTGGTTTTCTTTGGTTTGATGTCTTTACCAGATTTTGGTAGAGTTTTAAGAGAGGAAGTTTTTTAAAATGCCAAAATTTAGTAAGTAGTAATAGTTGAAGCGTGTGTGGTTTGTGTGTAAGGGTGAAAGCTGAGCAGATCCTTTAACTTAACTTTTACTATTCGATGAAACTGAGGATTAAGGGTTTGACTAACAAACCATAGAAAAATTAACGAGGCAAAAAAATAATTTAGGGTATACCTTCTACTGCTATTTTGATTTTAAGGTCAATGTTAAAAAAATGAAACGAAAACACCTAGAATAATTTTAAATTAAGTTTTAAAGGTGTGTTTAGATTTAAAAAAATAGCTAAAAACATCCCATCAAATATTTGGACACATGTATAAAGCATTAAATATAAAAAAAACTAATTGCACAGTTTACATGTAAATTGTAAGAAGAATCTTTTAAGCCTAATTATTCGACAATGTGTTAATGATGGATTAATTAGGCTTAATAAATTTGTCTCGTAGTTTACAGACAAAATTTATAATTTATTTTGTTATTAGTCTACGTTTAATACTTCAAATATTTGTCCTTATACGTCAAAAAAAATTGGATGGGGAAACTAAACACGGCCTAAAACTTATAATTTTGTAGCCGCTGTACTTAGCGTGATCTTGTTGACCCCAATTTCTGTGTGACACAAATGTCGGTGACACAAGATGAATAATTCCTCAACGTTTACCTGAAGTAGTACTAGTAGTATCAAATCCCAGCCGATCCACTTCTGACACACCATCAAAAACAGCAGAAATTCAACTCCCTCCAACGCCCAAAGCATAGGCACAAAATATTTGACAGCAAGCAGCGACATCAACAGAAGTTCTCATAAACTAGACCTAAGTGGTGACGCGCGCAGTTGACGCATATGTACAATCACCACAGCAACTGGGTAAGTAGTGGCTGGTGCTGCCTGCTTTCCCCTACCTGATACAATTGGAAGCTGGTGAGAGGACTGAACTACTGAATTCACAAGCTTCCAACAAACAAAATGCAAAAGGGGGCATAAGTTTATCTAAGGTGAACCGGACTCCTCCTCAGAGTCTGCAACTATCGTTTCACGATCATCTTCCGAGCCTGATAGAGAAAACTGCTTTGAGATAGATGTTGGCCTCTGCCTCATTGTTTTCTTTGTCATGGATCGAGGAGTAAGCTGTCCTGGGCGCATGACGTCTTCGTCGTTTTTCATATTTCTCCGACTCCGGCGGAGCCCTTGCGGAGGCTTGTCAAACCGACGGGAGGCAAGACGAGTCCTCTTACGTGGGACAAATACTTCCTCCTCTTCAGTATCACCCTTGTTGGGATCATAAGCATCATTTTCTCCATCACTGCCAACATCATTTTCTCCATCGCTGCCTGACGAGTCATCATCCTTACCATTGTAGTCTCTGTCTTCATCCTCATCAGAACTCAGGTCATCAAGGGACTCGACATCCTCCTGTCCGCCATCTTTGTCCTGCTCTGGATTGACGTCAGACCCTCCAGCATCCTCCTGTCCATCTTCCTTCTGCTCTGGACCAATGTCAGACCCTCCATTGGCTCCTTTATTGCCCTGATGTGAGGCACGCTTCTCTTTTTTGCCTGCCTCCTGTGGATCAGATTCTTTTGATTTCCTGCATTCAAGCACGTGAATTCTTTTCAAGAAGAATGATTTTGCATTTTGGATTACTTGAGCAACAATTCCTAAAAGCTTAGTGCTAAATAAGCATGGAGAATGTGATCCATACTTCAAGTTTGCTGTTTCTAAATTCTAGTAAATCTGACATGCCAATTCCTGGAACCAACAAGTCTCAAACCTGTAACCAGTTATCCCCCCCCCCCCCTTCTTCTAATTTTCTTATACTATCAGATGCTGCTAATGTTATTAATGAGGGACTATGCTGTACCACAAGAAATCGAAGGTATTTAATTGCTTATATTGTTGCAGTATTCCAAATGTTAACTGCCAACGAACTAGGGGGAAACAGGAAGGGAAAGAATGGTTTTAACTTACGCTGCAGCTTTTATTGCCTCCTTTATAGAACGATCGTAATCAGCTGCACACAAAGCAAATCAAGGGTATCAATGCCAAGACAGCAATTGGTCACAAAACATAAATACTTTGATCAGTTTTACTGAGTATTTAAAAATAGAATTAGAATATGAGCCTGTTGAATGCTGAAAACATCTGTATTAACCTATAGCATTTGCTGCAATTCTTAGAGCTTGTGTTATTAGTGAGAGCTGTCAACAATCATCATTTTCCACTAGGCTTACAGTTATATGGATTGGAATCGGTAATGAGGGACTGGCAGAAGAAATGAGAGATGCAACATGAAATTCAATGTACCCAGCAAGCTGTTGGTTATGCATCCAGACTACTATTCGTAAAATATGATGAACAGTCTCAAGTTGTCATGCACCTAGTGTACTCAAGGATGCTAAACAGAAAGCCCCTTACAGTAATTGTAGCTGACAGGCCTACGTTCACGCAATGAACGGGTTTGGAAACTTGTAGCATAAGCTAAAAGTTCATCCTTCTTCTGCTGACGTTTTAAATCCCGCTCCTTCTTCTGCAAATTAAACAGACAAAAATGTGGTCATAAATCATAAAAGTAGAGTATGAGCTTCATATCTTGCTGCCAAGCATAAATCCTGATTCCAAAGTAGAATATAAATGCATTCATGTATTGGACACCCCTGGGGAAATATAGACGCAACAGAGTAGAAAGCACGTGAGCTGAAAGCTACCTTTTGAAGCTTCTCCACATCTGGAATAATTTCTGTCTTAAGATGCTCGCCGATGGCAGATTCCGGTCGACCTTTACTGCATAGTTTCTCCTGTTGATACCATGTGTCAAATATGGGAACAAAACACAAGCTGCACAAGAAAATGAACAGCCAATACACTTACCGATATCTCAACGAACTCATCAAGGTTAGTCGCAACTGTTTCCCACTGAATATTGATAACTGGCTTTGTCAAACGACCATTCTTTCCCTTCAAGTTGCGCTTGAAATCAAGTGTTACATACTCACTATACAATCTATGGCCAATAGTTGAGTCACCATCATACCTAACAAGCAGAAATATTTCAATGGACTGTGTCAGCAGGAAAAAAAGAGGACGCAAAGGCATGCTAACAGTGACTCATTGATTGCAAATGATAACATGAAAGTGAACAGAAACTCTCTTACCAGTATATAGTTCCGTTACTACTACTTCCTAACTTTTCTTTTCGGAAATTGGAAATATCAACTCCTCTTTTCATCTCGTCATTAACATACCATACCGCGTCATTTTGCTGCAGGATAGATAATGTCTATCAGAATAATGTGCAGTTAAAAGCTGAAGGACTTGGGGGTATTTGACTAATTAGGTTATTAAACCTGAAAGGAAACTGCAATTACAACAAAGTGTACTCATAGAATCGTTACCTCTGAACGAACTTCACAGAGTGCTTTAAGTATCAACAAGCGTTTAAGCGGATCTTGCTGTTTATACGTGCCAATTTCCTTCCTGGGTAAACAAATAAGTCGTGATATGAAGTTACCTAAGAGTCATAGTCAAAAAGCTTATTTACAATGCATTATCCTGCATACCCTGGATTAATTTTGAACGGGTTTGCACCTTCAGCAACCTGAAACCAAAATGATGTTAATGTCTGGGACTGCTCTAGTTATATTTACACTAGTAAAAATTTTATGCAAACTAAAACATACCCATGTCCACCAATCTGATAATTTCTTGGCAGTTGCCGTTATCCATCCATCATCGACCTTCAGATTTTTGATAGTTGGTGGTATTCCCTGATACACGTGACTATTACAACTTAGCAAACATCATTTCAGACAAACATGGCAAAAGAGTAACATAAACAGGCTTATTTGTCATTACATCAACAACAAAAAAAATGAAACTTAAGAGAAAAGAAAAGGTATCATAATATTTGGTCTCCCTAATACAGGGTAGTAATGCAGTATAAGAATAACTGATGCAAACATCTTGTTACTAGTACACGATAGCTCAATAAGGAAAGATACCTCCCATAGCAATGCAGATGGTGCAAGCTTGTTTTATTTGTATGTCACGTGATTTTAGAAATCTCAAACAGGCATGTCCATAACAGTTAATGAAGTTAATCAGTCACTATGTCACTGTTTTTAACAAGATTAAAAAATGAATGATTGAACTTATTCAGTACTTTCAAGAGAAAAAAAGGGAGAATTACATATAGATGAAGTTTTTTAAAAGATAACTATGGAGAAACAGGTTATGGTTTTTGACAAGGCTAGCTGATTACATAAACCTGCAACTTACTCGGTGATTGCAAACAGAAAGGACAAGGACAAAGAAATGAAGTTTTTCCCTTTTGCAGAAAACCTGTCATGGTTTGTGACAAGGTTACATAAACCTGCGCAAGTGCGCAGTCAGTTCAAACCCTCCCTGCATATACACAGTGCCTCTAGTGCAAAGCAAGCACAAACAAACCTACAGGCGCAGTATCTGCTGCCTTAAACAAATCAGATCACCAAACTGTCTACAATGCAGGCATTCTGCAATCCAAAGCCTACACTATCCAACCATAACTACAGGAGCGAATTGGTGCAGCCTGAAAAGACAAAGCATACCTTTATAAGCGCAATATGGATGCGGGCAAGGTCGTGGTTATTGGCGATGAGCGCCGTCTCGATCTCCTCCGCTGAGAGCCCCAGGTTCCCCTCGATCACCGGCTCAAACACCTGAAAACCAAAAAAATCCCCAAACCGAAAAACCCCGTAAGCCCAACACGCCAGTACCAATCCAGTCCAACCCTTGAAGCATGAGGGGGATAAAACAAAAAAAAAAAAAAGGAGCCCTAGCCGAAACGGCTCACCCGGAGAAAGTGGAGCACCGACGCGAGCTCCCAGCTGCGGCGGAGGAGGACGCGGGGGTCATCCGGCGCCGGCGCCGGCGCCGGCGGCGACGCGGGGGGTTCCACCGGGGACGAGGCCGAGGGCCTCGCGCGCTTCGCCGGCGAGGCCATCGTGCGGGGGAGGAGATGGGCGGGAAAGTGGGGGAAATTTTGGCGGTGGGAGGCGGGAGGGAGGGGAGGAAGGTGGAGAGGCGGGGGAGGAGGAGGGGACGGCGCTGCGGCTCGTGGGGCGGTGGCGGTTTATGGACGGGGTGCGGGACTGTGAGTGTGTGGGTGTGGGCCTGTGGGGTGGTCGAGTGGGCTTGGCTACTGTTTGGGCTCTCTGTGATGGGCCAAAATCTGAAATGGAAATGCTGCATTCGCATGTGTCCGGCCCAAATCTGATGTTAGTTAGGGGTTATACACTTCATCCAAAAGTAAATTAATCTAGCACTGAATATGACATATTTATTATGAATCTGAATATATGTATGGCTAGATAATCTATCATATACCACTGAGTTTACCTTATTTCAATGTTTTGCTATCGACTTTATCTCCCTTTGTAAATATACCAGTGACTTCGTTGTTTTCTACAATAATTTCCAAGAAATGCCTAAAATGCTCTTCAAACATACAGGAGTTGACAAATGTTCGATCCACTATAATTTAAAACAAATATGAAAAAAAAATGTATTTAGCCTTAGAAGCTTGTGTGTAAGATTTTCTTTCATGCTTTTTGAGAAAAAAAATATGTAACATATGAAAGAGAAATTACATACATACTCCCTCCGTCCCTAGATATAACGGATTTTGGTGGAATGTGACATATATAACGAATCTGGATATTATATGTCACATTCCACCAAAATTCCTTATATTTATATTTAGGGACGAATGGAGTAGAATATAGCGACAGTAGAAAAAAATATAGCATGTCAATGATGATGTACATAAAAGAACATTAACACAAGAGTATTATATTAACATACAAAACATAAATTACATTTTTTTAAGTTCATCTATACCAGTATAAAAAGCACCAGTTCATCCAACACCTCTCTCTCCTGACCCTTAGATCTGTTGATCCAACGGTTTATATCAAAAGTTGGATCAACCTCTGCAATTAGCGATTCCCACGTGGTAAACAGCAGTTAGCGAAAAAAAAAGAAAAGAACCCACCGTCGCCCAGAAAGAAAAAAAAAAAGGAAAACCTATCCTCCTGCGCGGCACCGCCCGCCGCCGCATCCTACGCGCCCGCCGCTCGCCTCCTGCGCGCCCGCCGGCGCCGCTCCGCTCACGCGCGGCTGCGCCCGCCCCTCACGCGTCGCCGGGTCGCCGCCTCCCGCTGCCGCCTCTCGTGCGAGCCCGCCGCCCCAGCTCCACTCGCCGGGCTGCGCTCCTGATTCCCCTAGCCTGCTGCCTGCCGCCGCCGCCTCCCGCCGGAGCCGTCGTCGAGCGGGCCACATCGCCGCCGCCGCCTCCTACCCCCACGCCGTCCAGTCCCACGCCGCTACCGCCTTTGTCGAACCGCCACGGACTCCGGTTGCCAATCCAACTGCCGACGCCGTTCTTCTTATCTACTAGCGCTGGGAGGCCATCCGCCGTCGCCGTCACTTCGCACAGGGCGCCCAGCTCCTCGCCCGTGCGCGCGCCGCCGCCGCTTCCACTGCCGCGGGGACCAAGAAGCCCCCCGACCCACTCGCCCGCGCGGCGCTCGCCGAGGCCGACTATGCCATCGCTTCCCCTCCTCCTCCCCACGCCGTCCTCACCTGCGTCATCTCCACGGCCCTCCTAGCTCCATCCCGCCGCCCTGCCCGCCCCATGCCCGCCGCTTCCACGCCGCGCCATCGATCTCCGGTGACGTCGTGCTCCAAGCCATTGGTTATCCCTTCTCATGCTGATCCCCGCTCCTTATTTTTCTGCTTTGCTGTCTTTCCTTCAACACTGCTGAACAAATGGCTTCGATCTGTGTGAGGGTCTTCACGCTATCGTCCACCTTCTCTACCCCACCGGTACAGGAAGACGACGCCGGAGCACGGGGCAACGTTGAGGAAGATGACTGACAGTACATTGCTTTGTGCCATGCTCCTCTACTGCACCGTGCGACTGTTTTTGTATGACTATTGGAAATCATTCCTTTTGGTTTGGTCGCATGGTTCAGATGTATGTTTCTGCTCTCATTCATCTCTTCTGTTTATGTGTTTTGGTGCAGTTGCAGGCTGGGATGTGGGATCGAGCACACCGTGATGATTGGGAACATTTCCAAGGACAGATTGGTATTGGTTCCTAACTCCTTGGGTTTAACATCATGTTGGTGATGTTCGACATTATTATTTTGCTTTGCAATATAGTAATCATCCGGCTGGACATGTTTTGGCCATCTATGCAGGAATACATCAAATAAATATCTAATGCTCTCTGTTTTGTCTGTAGATGGAGTAAGCGTTTTTTCGAGCTTCAAGGATTCATTTTGTTGCCTTCAATTGTAAATGGAGAAATGCCAATAAGTGAAGGCATTAGATTCAATCCCAAAGTTGGTCCTTTTGCTTCTAAAGGTGACTAGCACAATTTCTTATGTTCCTTTAACTGGAACGTTAATCTTCTCTACTTATGAACTGGATGTCGATGAGTCAGTTTTAGGTTTATACATACATGTAGCATTTTATCTGAAAATATAGCGAATGAAGTATAAAATTTCACCATCCTGGTGATCTTTTTACTCTACAATTTATTGAAAAGCTTGGGCATTCTGCTTTTCACCGGGTATTGTTGTACGATTCTATTTGAGAGAGTAGAACTATAATTCCAATTCTGTGTGCTAAAAAACAACAGAGCAAGTCAGATTTTTGCAAGACAAATCAAGGTAGATTTATTTGTCCTTCTGATTTGTCGTTGCCACATGTTTGCAAAGCTACTTAGTGAAGAAGATATAGATTGTAGATAGAGAATAACTGAATAAAATAAGCTGAGGCAACTTTGAGAAACTGGCATTTTTTAATTAGATAAAATACAATCTTCTTTTTGATATGTTGATTCTTCCTTAATACAATTTCTTTTTCACCGAGATAAATAGATAAATTTCTTTTGGATTCAGCAGTAGTGCCAGACCAATTGGCATGACATGTTTGCCTCCATTCAGTAAAATTCATCTGAATTCAAAGTGTTCCAACTGCGGCGTTTTGCTTCTGAACAGATCCCCAACTTGCACTTGATGCGATGGTTCCGTTTTGCTACTAAAATTTAGGTTCAATTGAATATCTTTTAATTTCAGAGCTGCAAGTACATATTCAATTAAATACCTTTTCTTTTCCTTTTCATTTTCTGCTAAAAAGCTAGGTTCAATTGAATACCCTCTCCAACCTAATTTTCTATTTACTCAGATGTATGTACCTATTAACTCAGAAATGAAGATGGTAGGATAGCCTTGGTTTGGAGACTATTTTTAGTTCATGACTTTATATATCACTCGCTTAGATTTTACTAATCTTTGTTGATATGTGCAACCTAATTTTCTATTGTTTCAGATTTTTGTTCCTATTAACTTTGAAGCAGGATGACGTAGGTTCAGAGACTTTTTTAGTTCAGTACAGGGCTTCAGATAGCCCTAGCTAATGCCGTCGGCAGCGTGTAACATGGAATCTTTCCTTTTTACCCAACAAATGACCATATTGCATAGTTTTAGTTTTTCTTATACTGAAATTGATGAGGTGGTTATTATCCTTAGTTCTTCTTCCTTCAAATTTCATTTGTTTTCCCTTTATGAGAATTATTCGGTTGTCCTCCTAATAAAAAGTGCTTTCTGAAGACGATAACATCAGGTGATGCAAATGTAGTAAAAGAATGTAATCGCATTAACTGATTTGATCAAAGCACAAAACAGAAGTGCAATTGATCACCATCTGCAGTATAGGACAGGTATTTCACTCCTCTGCTCAAAACTAACTACTTCTAGACAGTAGGTCCATCAGTTAAGCGTGTTAATATTCATTCCCAGTAGCTTCTATTTTACGGATTGGTTTTCTCTCTTTCTGAATTCATCCATAAATATCACATTTTTCTTTAGTTTACTAAAAGTCTCAAAATGTGTAAGCTCTGTTAGGGAAATTTTCAGCTATCTGTTTAGTCAATAATGTGCAGCGAAACTGACCCTTTTAAATGTTTCCATATTATTTTACTTAATGTTTTGGTCAAAAGTGGATTGTAATTATTTTTTTAGTTTTATATTTGAATACAACATCTTAATTACACTGTTAACTTCACAAATTTAGATATTGTAGGCTTGCTGCACCTTGCATGTATGTTGTTGCTCAACTAAATAACCAAGTTTGTTACTGTCATGGCAGCTTTATTCGTTGTAAGGTGCTATGACTGGACATCAAAAGATGCTTGCAACCTAATCAGACAATCCATTTAAACCTAACTGAAGAATATAACAAGTCAGGCTTCCTGCTTTGCTTGATTTTCAAATTCATGTAGGCAGAAACAATATGGATATCACCGATCATCAGCACGTAAGTTTGGACAGTGCAACAAAACTTATCTATATTTCCTCGATCTGAATGCTTGGAAGGAAAGGAAATTTTCAACTTGGAGATCTATCTGCTACTGATGAATTCCGCTTCTCAGTTTATATGGAGATGAGTTAATCTGGGTAATCAGTGGAAGACCATAAAAAGAATGTTGTTGTATTCATGATGCCACGTACCACCAATCATATACCGCTGGAATATTTACTTCGACTTTCAAATTAATTATCATGTAACACTCTTAAACTATATGAAACATTCCCTTCCAATTAGATTAATCATTTTTCAAAGAAATCCATAGTCTTCGGTATAAAAACTATCAGTACAAGTTTTTTTTTTAAAAAAAAATGTCCCGTTGACTTCTGGCCACTGAGAAACTAGCGGTTGACGGCACACCCCCACTGACCACCCGCTGACTTTTAGCCACTGAGAAACTAACGGTTGACGGCACACCCCCACTGGCCACCAGATATGCTAGGGTGGGTTGGACGCTCCCAGGTGGCTTAGTGCTCAATTGCGGGCTGCACCGAGTGCCCTCCTAATGCATGACACGGTCTTTGGACATGATCGACAGTAGAACTTGAATCTCGATCGGTTCAAGTTGAATATATGTTTCTCTTCACTGTTAATGTGAACTAACAAGAATATGAATTTCATTCAATATATATCGACGTGCCTTGCACGTGTACACTAACTAGTACGTGCAAAATGAAAATCTTGAAATATACATGCGCTTCTATATTATGTAGAAGGCTACATAAAAAAATCATATTTTATTGAAACTTCTAGTAAATCAATTTTTTCTTGAAACTTCTAGTGGACCAATTAATTGTAACCTCTTATAAGTCTTGAAGGTATTTTTTTTTTGAAAAGTACTCATCCCAATAGCATATGATAGAAAAAATTACAAAGTCAGAGCCATTTATACAGGGAGACAATGTCGATGGCAAATCGTTAAAACAAAGTAAACTCGGTGGCATATAGTGGATTCTCCCAAATTGTTAACTATCGCTCCTTCCTGTACCAATAAAACTTACCAAAACTTAGCCAACAATATCCCTGTAAAACGATCGCAGGATAGTTGTTGTTGAGAAATAAGATTGTATGAAGATTATAATCATACCACGCAAAATCTCTTATCAAAGAGCAAGTAGTACTTAGTAAGCCATGTCTTGATATATACTACCTCCGTTTTTTAATAGATGACGCTGTTGACTTTTTCTCACATGTTTGACCACTCGTCTTATTCAAAAATTTTATGCAAATGTATAAGATATAAATCACACTTAAAGTACTATGAGTGATAAGACAACTCATAACGAAATAAATTATAATTACGTAAATTTTTTGAATAAGACGAATGGTCAAACATGTAAGAAAAAGTCAACGGCGTCATATATTAAAAACGGAGAGAGTAATTTTTAGTGTAATCTACATCCACTCAAACAATGTGTATGAAGCGAGATAGGTGCACGAGGAAGGACCGACAGGGTGAGGGGTGGCATGGGGCTCCGGGCACAGCCAACACCGGGCTAAGCCAACACGAGGCTTTGACCCGTGGCTTCGCGACTCCCGAGCCGAAGAACGGAGAGGAAACAATTTCCTTTGCAAGCACCGCCCGATCTTATGGTACCACGTGCTTAGCTGCCAGCTCAGTTCGGCTTCGACGTGGAGGCTTGAGACCACTGGATAGTAGGGGTGGGCGTTTGGTCAGACCGAAAAATTTTGTCTCGGTCTTCGGTCTTTCGGTCATTTCGGTATTTGAAAACTCGGGACCGAATTTCATTAAAAAAAAACTGGACCGGCAAATTCGGTCTCGGTTAGACCGATTTTTTCAGGAGATGGATGCGGCCGACGGGATGGAGGAGGCTGGCTGGAGGAGGCGGCCCACGCGGTGGAGAGGTAGCGCCGACGCGGTGAAGAGGCGGCGCCGCGCGGTGGAGGGCGGAGGCGGAGGCGGCGCCGGCGCGGTGAAGGGCGGAGGCGCGCGATGGATTGGAGGCGGATGCGTGCGACCATGCGTGATTGCTTTAGGGTTTAATGGTGTACTAGACTTATTGGGCCTATTGGGCCACAATTCGGTTTCTCGGTTAATTCGGTTAACCGAGCCCAATGACCGAATTGCCCGAACAAATTTTGGTCTTTGACATGCTAAGACCGAATTAGTAACCGAATTTCTTGGGTCTCGGTCTAGATCTTTTTGGTTCGGTTCTTCGGTTCAGTTTTATTCTGCCCACCCCTACTGGATAGAGTGGAGCATTAGGCTTGGCTTTATTGATGTTACTACTTATCCATCAAGAGGATGTACGGTTTGGAGTTTTGTAGCTTGTTGGTCTATAATGTTGTTTTTGGATTTAACTTTTCTTAATGGGATAGGACTTAAACAGGAATGGCAAAAAGCTGATAGCCATATATGAATGGGTTACAGATGGGATGGGAGAGGGATGAGTACCCATGAGGAAAGCGAAAGACATGTTAACGATAGATTTGCACAGAAGAAAGATAGCTTATGTCACGTCTCAATTCTAACTTACCACTTGCATTTTATTTTCTGTTCTGCCACTTCATGTTATACGATGCTATGCCCAGGACTCATGGTTTGTGTCGATTATCATTAGAAAAATGTTATTGTTTAAGTAAGGAGGTGTTTGACGGTGCTATATTATCTGTAGCAGCTGCAGCTGCCACCGGAAATCCACTTTTGCTTTCAGCGTATAAACTTTTGATTTTTACGTATTACCCAATCCATTTCAGGTTATAAGATGTTTTAACTTTGGTCAAAATCATGCTGCTTCAAATTTAACCAAATTTATAGAAAAAAATAGTAATATTTTTGATTAAATATTACTTGATTTAAGATAAATTTATAGAGAAAAATAGTAATTTTGCTTCAAGATAAATTTATAAATATTACTTTATTTCTATAAATTTAATTAAACTTGAAGCAGTTTGACTTTAACCAAAGTCAAAACATCTCATAACCTAAAACGGATGGAGTATATACTTATAATATATAGTATATTTTTTTATATTTATATGTATGAACTATGTAACTAAATATATACACATACTTCCTCCGTCCCGAAAAAATGAATCTAAGATGAGATACGACTATTATAGTACAATGAATCTGGACAAATATATGCTCAGATTCATAGTACTAGGATATGTTTTTTATGGGACAGAGGAAGTATGTTTATATACGCCTCTATACAAAATTATACATTATACATATAAACTTTGTATCCATACATATAAAATTATATATTCTTTAGACATATAAAAAGTTTATACATATGCGAACAAACTTTATGCATATACAATTTGTACGTATACATATGGAACACAATGCGCTGATCGCGGATTAGCATTTTCGACTAGGTAGCTACATATGGCATTATCAAATACCCTCACAATAATAAATATGTAATTGTTCTTTTGAAGCAAGTATTTCTTCTGTATCTTGAAAAAAAAACTTATCTTTATATCTTGGGCTACTATGAAAACCGAACTATCTTTCATTAGATACGCAAATATATATTCATTTGATTATATGTATTATTATGAATAAGTGCGTAAAGCATATAAGCACATGTGGTTATACCGTGTTTTAAAAATACACCATCATATTTAGAGTCAGGTAAACGTACCATGTATTCATTTATGTACCGGGCCTGTTCATCTGCACTACAGCAGGCTACGACGCAACCACCTCGCACGGTATTTTGTGTAGCACAGTTATGTGTTGTAGCCGCTGTAACATACTGCCGAACACAGCCGCTATGACTTTATAAAAATAATATCCTTACTAAATAAAATACACCATATATGTCCGAAGAAGAAAGGAAAAATCATATTCAACGATCAAACCATTGTCGCCGTATGTTGGTACACGGTATTAAACGTGCCAAAACCATCTTCCCCATCCCCACAGACGTCAAACGTGGCGAACCACTTGACACCAACGTGTGCACGTCTGACTTCTTGTACTCCCTTCGTCCCAAAATAAATATAGTTTTACACTATTTATATTTAACGTTTGACTGTTCGTCTTATTTGAAAATTTTTTATGATCAATATTTTTATTACTATTAGATGATAAAACATGAATAGTATTTTATGTATGACTAAATATTTTTAAATTTTTCACAAATTTTTTAAATAAGACGAACGGTTAAACATTGGACACGGATATCTATGACTGCACTTATTTTGAGACGGAGGTAGTACTCCCTATACGTCTTGACCCCCCAAACGCCCAACGGATCCTTCTGGAACCCACTCGTGCCGTCAAACCACCACCGCCTCCGTCTCCTTCTCCGTCCCCGTCTCCGTCTCCGTCTCCCCCTAGAGAGCTCTCGTCGCGCGCGCACTTTTCTCCTCTCCGACTGCGGGGCCCACCAGTCAGAAGAGAACTCTCCTGGCGCCTCTCCCCCCAACCCCACCGGATACCTGATCCGGGCCGTCCGTTCGATCGATCCGACGGCGGAGACGTTGTCCAGGCCTCCCACGGCAGGAATTGGATGGTTCTAGAACTCGCCCGAGTCCCGACCACCCCACCCCCACCCCACCACCACAGCCGCCTCTCATATATCAAGCGGCCGCCCACGCGCCCCTCGCATCTTTCGCGAAGGCGATTCAGGCGAGAAGAGAGAGAGAGAGCGCGAGGCCGGCGGTTCTAGAAGCTTCCAGACCCTTCGGCGCGAGCGAGCTCACCTCCCCCGTAGGTACGGTTGGTTCCCCCTCCTGCCCAGGTCGTCCCGCCGCGAGTTGGATCCGCGTCACCGCCCGCCCGTGGATCTGATCGTGTTTCGGCGATTTGTTCGTTGTGTTTTCGATTTTTTTTTTCTGGGGTCTCAGCCTGGGGGGATGGTTTGCGCTGCTCGGGTTTCAGCCGTGGAGGGATGATGTTTTTCGTTGTTATTTTTTTTTCCGGTAGCTGCGCGGGATTTTGACTCGCTAGGGTTTTAGATCGGTCGTGGTGCTTAGAGTAATCTCAAATACTTGAATTGTTAGAACTTCTTATCTCTTTTTTTTTGCAGCTCTGCAGATCGAGATTTATGTGATTTTAGTGTTGATGTTTAGGTGGTTATAGGTTTGGATCCTGCTGTCAGTAACTCGTAGATCCTGATCCTGATTGATTGTATTTATGTGCGCAGGAGCTGTTCATTAGATCTGAATAAGGGGGATTGAAGCAGTGAGGAGAAGATGAGCGTGGTGGGCTTTGATCTAGGGAATGAGAGCTGCATTGTGGCCGTCGCACGGCAGCGCGGCATTGATGTGGTCCTCAACGAGGAGTCAAAGCGGGAGACTCCAGCGATTGTCTGCTTCGGCGACAAGCAGCGGTTCATCGGGACAGCGGGCGCTGCTTCCTCCACGATGAACCCGAAGAATTCTGTTTCTCAGATCAAGCGGCTCCTCGGGCGCAAGTACTCTGATCCTGAGCTCCAGCGTGATATTGCGGCCTTCCCCTTCCGTGTCTCGGAAGGGCCTGATGGATTTCCTCTTGTTCATGCCCGTTACCTTGGTGAAGAGCGGGTTTTCACTCCGACGCAGCTCATGGCTATGGTGCTTTCAAATCTGAAGGGTATTGCAGAGAGCAACCTGAATACTGCTGTTGTTGACTGCTGCATAGGCATTCCGGTGTACTTCACAGACCTTCAGCGCAGAGCTGTGCTTGATGCCGCCACCATTGCCGGCCTCTGCCCATTGCGGTTGTTTCATGAGACCACCGCAACAGCATTGGCATATGGTATTTACAAGACTGATCTTCCAGAGAATGATCAATTAAATGTTGCCTTTGTGGATGTTGGACATGCCAGCATGCAAGTCTGCATTGCTGGTTACAAGAAGGGACAACTCAAGATCTTGTCGCATGCATATGACCGGTCCCTTGGTGGGAGGGACTTCGATGAAGTCCTGTTTAAGCACTTTGCAGCAAAATTCAAGGATGAGTACAAGATAGATGTTTACCAGAATGCTCGTGCCTGCATTAGGCTCCGTGTGGCTTGTGAGAAGCTCAAGAAGGTGCTGAGTGCTAACCCTGAGTCACCAATGCACATTGAATGCTTGATGGATGAGAAGGATGTGAGAGGTTTTATCAAGAGGGAAGAGTTTGAGAAGATTAGTGCGCCAATACTGGAACGTGTTAAGGGGCCACTGGAGAAGGCTTTAGCAGAAGCTGGTTTAACGACAGAGAATGTCCATTTTGTTGAAGTTGTTGGTTCGGGTTCTCGTGTCCCGGCAATAATTAAGATACTCACAGATTTCTTTGGGAAAGAACCAAGGAGGACAATGAATGCGAGTGAATGTGTTGCCAGGGGATGTGCGCTGGAGTGTGCTATCCTTAGTCCCACTTTTAAAGTGCGAGAGTTTCAGGTATGTGCCCGCTTTCACCCTGCTGCCTTCTTGCTTTGGCTATCTGCACAATAACATTAATAGAAATCTTGCTGCTTCATGCCTTAAAATCTCTAATTAAGGATTGTTTAAGGCGCTCATCCTCATGTGCACCGTCATTAAAGTTTAATTGGATAGTCCAATAAGATTTGTCTCCTTACATGACTCCATTAAGATCATGCAACCATCACCAATAGGCTTATTCATAGTGTTGTAATTTTCATGACAATTTTATCCGGTACTCCAATGAAACTGTTTCCTTAATATCATGCAACCTCTAGTTATAACCAATAGGTTTATGCAGAATGTTCGTCATAATTTTCATAACAACTTAGCGTGATACTTAACATGACTCAAATATCGTGCAACCTCTAGTCGTGAGTTTTGTGACCAATATGGCTTATTATGCAGAATGTTGGTCATAATTTTCGTTGTAATTTAATCTCATACTCCAATAAGATTGTTGGGAACATGACTTCATTAAGATCGTGCGAACTCGCTTATGCAGAGTTTGTCTTGTTGGCTCCTTGAATCTGGGTTTACCCACCAATTTAATTCTTGCCTAATAACATTGCTGGAATCTATAAAGCTTTCAGCATATTCTTACTGTTTAAGGATAACATATGCACTGAAGGCCTGATTTGAATGAGTAGTATTTGGTTCAAAAATCTATTTCACTCCCTTGAAGTCTTAAAATTAAAACAAATCTTAGTATACTACTACTCAAAATCATTTTAGGATAACACTAACACTAGGATTTTTTTTCTTTCCTGAGTTTACAATAAATCATCCTAGTTCTTGCTTGTACAACACTACAACTATGTTTTTTCCCCAGCTATAACGCTAAACCCTGTGCAGGTTAATGATGGTTTCCCTTTCTCAATTGCAATGTCATGGAAACCAGACTCTCAGAATGGTGATAACCAACAGACTATTGTATTCCCCAAGGGTAACCCATTGCCCAGCGTTAAAGCATTGACCTTCTATAGGTCCAATACATTTCAAGTAGATGTCACGTATGTTGATACTGGTGATTTGCAAATATCACCGAAGATCAGCACTTACACGGTAACTGACTTAATATTTCCTTTTTTATGTTCTCGAATGTGCTTCGAGTCCAACTATCGTGTATTGATCATGTTCTTTTGTTGTGTGTGTTTATGTTAATGTATAGGTTGGTCCTTTCCATCCCGGCAAAGGTGACAAAGCGAAACTGAAAGTGAAAGTCCGCCTTAACATCCATGGGGTGGTCTCAGTTGAATCAGCAACAGTGAGTGATAATGCAGGCTGTTTATTTTTGTAGTTCTTTTCCTAAATGATTTTCGTTGAAATAAATCTGAGAGTATTTCTATTGGTCTGGTGCAGATGTTGGAGGAGGAGGAAGTGGAAGTTCCAGTAGCAGCTACAACTGAGCCTCCGAAAGATTCTGCCAAGATGGAGACAGATGATGCACCTAATGAAGCTGCTTCTGGAACTGATGTAAACATGCAGGAAGCCAAAGCCCCTGCAGATGCTGCTGCCGATGGTGCTGAAAATGGCGCACCAAATTCTGAGGAAAAATCAGTCCCTATGGAAACTGATGCCAAGGTAAATTTTTATTACTGACAAAATCTTGAATTATCATGCTAGCAAGTGCCTGAAGCCTTTTAATTTGAAACCTTTTGCTTTTTGAAGTATCATCAGTACAAGGTGGAAGTTGAGAAAACAGTATTCTGGACATGTTTTTTATTCAGAGCTAACATATCTTGCCATTGTAGTTTATATTTATAGATAACCTTTTGAAGCTTACATGCGCAAGCTGATCTGATTAGTCCACTGCACTGTTATGCCTTCGATTTGACGCTTTGCTTGCATTGATTTTATCACGACTTTTTCCATGCCAACCACAATGTGCCAGTGCGCAACAAATTCGTTGCAATTGCTGTTTTTGTGGTAGTTATCTATCATTCTATTGCTGAAACTATACTTGATACAAATATGATCATTCTTCACTGGATCCTTCCTACCGTGGTTCAAAATTTGGTTTTATCTTTTCCTCAATTCCTCAGTCTGTTTCAGTTTGCCCTAAAGGGACAAGTGAATTGATGAAATTCGCTGAAGGAAAAAGTAAACTGTATCAGATGAACTAACAGTTGCCACATTTTGATGAAAAAACTGCAGGTTGAGCCATCAAAGAAGAAAGTAAAGAAAACTAATGTTCCAGTTGCTGAGTTGGTTTATGGTGCCTTGGGGACTACAGAGTTGCAGAAGGCTGTGGAAAAAGAGTATGAAATGGCTCTTCAGGACAGGGTGATGGAAGAGACAAAAGATAAGAAGAATGCCGTGGAGTCTTATGTTTATGACATGCGAAACAAGGTTTGATCGATTCCACTCTTTCCTGACTTCATCTTTAGTTAGAGGCAGAAACTGATAATATGTTATTTTTCAGCTGTACGACAAGTACAATGATTTTGTGACTGCTGAAGACAAGGAAGCATTCATTGCTAAGCTTCAAGAGGTTGAGGATTGGTTGTACGAAGATGGTGAGGATGAGACCAAAGGAGTGTATGTTGCTAAGCTTGAAGAACTTAAAAAGGTTTGTCTCTTTCATTTATTTTGCTCCTTACATCTTGTTAGTTTGTATATTAAAAAAAAGCTATGATTTTTGGTCACAGGTGGGGGATCCCATTGAGGCACGGTACAAGGAATGGATGGACAGAGGCCCTTCCATCGACCAACTTGCTTACTGTATCAACAGTTTCAGAGATGCTGCCTTGTCCAAAGATCCGAAGTTTGATCACATTGAGATGGAGGAGAAACAGAAGGTATTCAATGCATCAACTACAAAATTAGCACAATATCTTTTCTCTATACACTGATTGCAATGCTAGTTCACGAACTACGTTCTGCTAGTGAATGGTAACAGAAATAAAATCCTTTTATTAGGGTTACAAAGTAATTGACATACGCCCTGCTTGGCCCTACATTGGATTATAGCAATTTTGAATGAATTGTGAAGCTTGATTTTTCAGAATAATTTTAGATAGACTTTTCACTCGTCTTAGTTGATCCCACCGATAGACGGTATTAAATTCATTTGCTTGTCACATGCAGGTGATTAACCAGTGTTCCGAAGCAGAAGTCTGGCTGAGAGAGAAAATACAGCAGCAAGATGCTCTGCCGAAGCATGCTAACCCTGTCCTACTCTCTTCTGATTTAAAGAAAAAGGCCGAAATGGTTGACCGGTCCGTAGATAAATCTCTCTTGACGCCACTCGCTGTTCCTGTATCCTATGTTTAAGCATACTTCTAACGCCCATTCTTTTTACAGGTTCTGCAAACCGATAATGATGAAGCCGAAACCAGCTCCTAAGCCACAGACGCCCCCACAAACGCCACCGACCGAGACCCCGGCTGGCGGAGCCCAAACACCAGAGCAGCAACCTCAGGGAGCTGAAGCGGCTGGCGATGCCAGCGAGGGCGGCGCCAGCGAATCTACCGGTGAGCAAATGGAGACGGACAAACCGGAGGGAACTGAAGCTGCCTAGGCTGCAGCTGCGGAAACGTTTTTCAGTTTCCTGCAAGTTGCTGCTGCTCGGTCTGCATTCGTTATCAGATTCCGACACCGAAGTTCAGTAGAGGTTCGCTAGGGATGGATTTGTGATTCACCATACTTCGTGAGGATCATCTGCGTGAACGTACATTTAGGTTTATATCCTACTGTACCAATGTGTTGTTAAAATCGGCTTTCCCTTTTTAATTTTTCTGCCAAGGGGTTTTCTTTCAATTCGAGATATAAGGGCACGTTTCAGATTTGGTGTCCTACGGGGTGGGTGTTATAGCGGGACTTACAATGGAACTCAAATTTTTAAGTCCGATGTATCAACTGATTCTTGTTCCATGGGATTTGCACGCTCTTCTGGACTTACTTTTGCATGTGTTAATGTGCTGGCCTGGGTTTAATGGCCTGCTAGTGTGCATTCTTTTGCTGCTGGCCTTGGTCTTGGGCGTTTTAAGTTTTAACTGGTGGCTCGTTGCTTCTGCTTGCGCTCATCTGGACGACAATAGGATAGGGTAGACCGTAGACCTAGAGAAATCAAGAGGCTGGAAAAGAAATCAAGAGGCATCGTCAGTAGATCAAGGTCAAGTTGCAACTGTGATACAAGGGCCCATTGGTGCAAAGGGAGCCTTGTGGGCTGTGGCGGCTCGGCCCACTAGACCTGTCGTGAAGCACGTAGGGATGAAAATGAAAAGGATAGTTTTCGTCCATTCCGGTAAAAAAAAGAATACAAATACAGGTACGGTATTGGGGTTTTCGATGATACAGATTTGAAATCCTGTGAACAGTGCTATTCGGATATCCGTTCAAACAATGAGATATACTCAATTTCTTAATAACTCTACGACCTTAGATCTATATCTTTTTAGATTTTAATAGTAGTCTATCTTTGAACACTAGTCCACACTATTAATGTTATTTAAATTTTTATTTTTTTATAAATTATACTATATTTTATATAAAACAAGCTAATTATATATGATGATATTTATTCTTATTATAAATTGAGGTGGTTTTCGTGTTTCTAGAGAAAAAAAGTTTTCATATTCGTGTTCCACCATATTCGATCTTTATTTGTATTCGAGATAATTCGTATTTGTTTTCGTATATGACAAAAAATATGAAAACAATATTGTATGAGCATTATGCGTTAGTACATTCCTAATTGCACGGAAGTACTCGCAAAATACTTGTCAGTGTTAAATTGGAACAAATGCTAGACAACCTCATGGCGAATTACATGGGGCTAAAAATTAATAGGGGGGCGTCTAGTTCGCGCAGACGCGCGAGGAGAAGTAGCACGCACTTTTCCGTGTTGACTTCCCAGCGCTCAGGCCCACCCACTAATTAAGTAATTAGCCCACCCACTAATTAAGTAATTAGTGTTAATTGCCATCATTAACACTATTTTAAAGAAAAACCATATATACATAATTTAGTTACAACTTTTAAAATAGTTGAAAGTTCTAAATTTGTAGCGGAAGGATATCGAAATTAGAGTAAAAAGTTTCCAAATCAAAATTCAAGTTAAAATTTTTGAATTTTGATATGAAAATTTCCAATTTGAGATGAAAATTTTCAATTTTGAGTTGAAAGTTTTGAATTTTGATATGAAAGTTTTCAGTTTTGATATGAAAATTTTGAATTGTGAGTTGAAAGTTTTTCAAATTGGAGTAGAAAGTTTTCAAAATCGAGTAGAAAGTTTTCAAATCCGAATTGAAAGTTTTCAAATCCGAGTTGAGAGTTTTCAAATCTCAAGTTGAAAGTTGAGGTGAAAATTTTCAAGTCCGAGATGATAAGTTGAAAGTTTTCAATTTTTGACTTCAAAAAATTCAAATTTCGAGTTGAAGTTTTTAAATCTAGGTTGAAATTTTTCAGAATTTGACTTCACGTATAAATTTCTTTTCAATATATTACTTAAAAAAATCTTTAAAAAACAAATCTTATGTTAATCATCATCATTATCTTGACGGATTAGTTACTGCATGTTTGTGTGGACGTGATTAAAAAAATTCACGCTGAGAAAAAAATTGTGAAAAAAAAATCATGCGCGTGTGATTGAAAAATCCACGGAAAAAAATCAAAACATGTCCGCTAGTTGCATGGGCCTTACGTAGTCACGTGGGCTTGTCGGAACAGTGCGCGCCGGCAACGCGTACGCGTCAATTAGCAAAAGCGAATTAATAGACGCTTTAAATAGTTAGAGAGTGTAGCTTCATTAACCGATATGTAGATAGAGCCCTATCGAGGATGTATATGCCCATATTTTCTTAGGCATGTTTTGTGTGTGTTGGGCGCCGCGTGGGTGTAAATGTTATTGAGAGAGTGTGCGTTGCATGAGTCACATACAGGGTTTACCATATCGTTTGGGCCGGGGTTACCGCCACCCTGCGGTAGCGCGATAACCGCGATAATCACGCGATTATCGTCTAAAATCGCACAAAAATCACATCCAAAAATTCGAATTCAAAACTCGGTGGTTTCGTGGTTTCACCGCGATAATCGCATGGTTTACCGCGATAACCGCGATATTCATACTTTTATCGCAGGCTGTGTAGCTGAAATCATCTAAATGTAAAATAAATAGGGGGCAAAATAAAAATACAATTGAATATGTGTAGAAAACTAGAAATTGAGAATAATTGGAAGAATATGTAGTATACTTAAGGCCCAATATGCTCTTCCTTTTTCCAATTTGTAAACTATTTTCGGTTTTACCCTCAAATTTGAATTTAGCTTACTCTATTTCAAAAAATTTCTTCACCATTGGCAATTACAAATCAAGAACTACATCCATGATTTTTTTTCATTTTTTTCGATTTTTTCCGGAATTTTAAATTTGGTCAAAATTCATCCAAACCATATCGTCGGTTTCCTCTACCGTACCCCCACGGTAAGCGCGATAACCGCGATAATCGCACGATTATCGTGTGATAAGAAAAACTGTACAAGGTCTAATCCATATATATGGCTGTTTTCTTCCTCCTATTTTACTAATCCACCTCTCTCGTTTTCTGCGTGCATGTTTTTCAAACTGATAAACGGTATGATTTATTAAAAAACTTTTTATATGAAAACTGTTTAAAAAAATCATATTAATCTATTTTTTTAAAAAATAGTTAATACTTAATTAATTATGTAACAATACGAGCTTCGTTTTACGTGTCGGGAGGAGGGTTCCCACCTCCACCTCCAGAACACAGCATATAGGCGCTTGGCTCATGCGAGCACCCACGTTTTAGCTCCTTGTTTTTTACGCCCAAAGCTATAGATAAAATTCCTTGTGATGGAAGATTTTCTCATTCTTTTCCTTTCATATCTCCTAGGAAACGAGGAGGATGAAAGAGCGAAGACTATGGCCTTGTTTGGATCCTCCGGGCTATTACATAACCCTCTGGAATCTTGCTATTTAGGATTATTAAACATAGATTACCGACAAAACCGATTCCATAACCCCTAGGCTATTTTGCGAGACGAATCTAATGATGTATTAATCCATGATTAGCAGCTGATTAGTGTAGCAAATCATGGATTAATATACCTCGTTAGATTCGTCTCGCAAAATAGCCTAGGGGTTATGGAATGGGTTTTGTCAGTAATCTACGTTTAATACTCTTAAATAACAAGATTCCAAACAGGGCCTATGTTTTGGCACACCGTATGTGTTTGCCATCGTTTCCAACCGTTCGTGCACTGAAGTGGTGTGCCGCCAGCCCGCCACTCTGTCGGGTCTGAATTTTTGCACATCCATGTAGTAGTGAGCATCCTCTAGACTCTCCTTGTGTATCGACATTAATTTCACTGTAGACTGGAAGACTATATATCATTATATCTCCTACACCTGTCAACAACCCGACATAGGGGGTATATGGAGTTGTTGGATTATCCTCGAATCGGTAGTCTATCTGGGGCCCATACTCTGGTTTGGATTACTAGCCAAGCAAAGTATTTGTATTTTCTTGGTGCCCACGGCTTCCAGATAAGCATGCCAAAGTTGGTTCGGACCAACCCGAAAAACTATGCATTGTATGGCGAGGCAGTTTGTGTGTACGGGGCATGGTAGTTTGTGTACGAGGCATGGTCCGTGAGTTTCCACGAGGTCTGGTCTTCCTCCACCTACTCAGATGTTTTTATCAATGCAGCTATATTAGGGCAGTCCCAACCCATAGTATCTATAAGTAGTGTCTATGGTGCCATGTCAATAAGACATCACAATAGAAACTATACTCCACAACCTATGGATTCTTAAAGTGGGCCATTAATAAATACATCATCTCTCTTCTCTACCAATCATATTTATTCTTCATCTATTATGAAGACACTATTCTCTCCCAATGCAAAACTTGATAGTGTCTAGTGCATAGATTCTCGTATTGAAGCTGTGTCTTGCATGAGACCCAGTTTCTTCATCTCTTCACTCTCTCTCTCTTAATTAATATAGTGCCACATAAGCTAAAAGTCTTACATGGCAATGTAGTTAATGCCATAGACACCATCCTAGGTGGAGGGTTGGGACTGCCCTTAGAGCAAGTTCAATAGTATAGCCAACTACTAGCTCTAATTCATCTATAGCCAATCTAATAGCTCATTCATACAATAGTTACATACTACACTATTAATACCTGGTCCCACCTGTCATACACACATTGTGTCTTGGAGTCCGTGCTACAGCTGGCTACAAATCTGTAGCCCGCTGCCTTTCTCTCTCCTCATTTATCTCCTTAAAATATGTTTGTAGCTGGCTTATAGCCTGCTATTGTACCTGCTCTTAGTACTAGTACTCATCACAAGGAATTTTAATGCTTGCTTTGGAAAAGATGATTAGGAGGTAATCAATGAGGGCAGCAATGTAATTTGCCATGTCTCTTACTATCTCTGTCCAATTTAGCCCAAAAATGTGTCCCTAAAAGAATGTGCAGTGGTCCACTAGACTTTTTTTTAATACTATGATTTCTTCTCATTTTTAGTCGTTGAACTAATAATACTCCTCTTTCTTCTCAGTCTCATTTTCTTTCTATATCTTTTAACCCCTTACTTAATACTCCATTCGTCTCAAAATATAAGAGATTTTGACCGGATGTGACACATTCTATTACTACGAATCTGGACAGAACAGATTCATAGTATTATGATGTGTCACATCAGATCCAAAAATCCTTTATTTTTGGGATGGAGGGAGTATGTCTTTGCTAGCTAAAAGCCTAAAACTACACTTAAATGAAGGGAGTAATACAGCGTGAGATTTGTTAGCACGACATATGTAAATTGAAATAGAGGGAATAATATAAGTGCATTGCTTATGGTTAGAAAGGAAAATAGCAGTTACGTCTCATAAAATTATTTTGAAGCAAGGCCGTGGCACCTTGGCACGATCGATCTTAGCAAGGCTTGAGTATACATGTAAAGAGTTGATTTTTAGCATTCAAAATCTGTAAAGAAAAAAGATCCTTTTATCTACTATTGGTCTACTGTACAAAGTACAAACAGAAGTATTACTTCCTCCGTTTCAGGTTATAAGATTTTCTAGCATTGTCTATATTCATATATATGTTAATGAATTTAGACATATATATGTGTCAAGATTCATTAGTATCTATATGAATGTTGGTAATGCTAGAAAGTCTTATAGCCTGAAACGAAGGTAGTATTAAATTAAGGAGCATTATCCATCCAATACCTCTTAATTACCTTCCTAAACAATAATTATTTTTATTAATAGAGACATTTTTCTCTCCATACTAATTTTCCCTATAACGGCTATAAATGATTTTTTATATTGAGGTAGTACACTTTCAAGTTTTAACGTCTGTTTACATAAAACTCAGAGCGACCCCTAATAATTTGAGGATTATATGTAAAATGTTAAATAAGACTTTATCTTTAGAAAATACTAATCGCATAATAGATAAGCATAAATATTTTTTTATAAAACATTGTGATGGGTCTCTACTACGCAACCAGTGTAGTGGTGCGATATGGCTAATAAGTAAAAGAAGAATCGTTGCATCAATTCAGTTTACTCTTATCTTTAGGGTCCTGTACAATCGCTCATCTTGCACGTGTCTAGAGACGGACCTTGTAAGACCGCGTACACTTCTAATCGTAAAACATTTAGTATAACTTAAAAAAACACTTATACAGAGAACACAACTATAAATGCGAATTTTGATACCTTATTGTTTGTGTATACTCATTTGTGTGAAACCCACAAGCATGCTAGTATATATATGGTTTGCACACATTTTCCACCCACACTAATAATCATCTCCAAAAAATGAAACTCTCAAAGCATAAATTAAAGCAAGCATGCAAATTAAGGTGCAAGGGCAAGGGCAAGGTCCCTCCTTTTTCTCCCCCCTCTCCCCCCAAACCAGCAGCCATCACCGCATGCGTTACTACGTGTGTGCATGGCCTCCCTCACCACCACCACCACCAGCAGCAGCCAGCCCAACGTATAGTCCACTACTACTCCACCACCGCGTCCGCGTCCGCGTCTCGCCGCTCGCCGCCCGCGCGCGCTCGCGTCGCTCGCCTCGCATGCCAAGTGTGCACCGCCCGCCGCGCCGCGCCCCCTCGCGCGCGCGCGCCTCCTCATGACCAACGTGACCCCACCCACCACCAACCCCCGCTTCCGCGTCACTCCTCCGCTCGCCTCCAAAACCACGCTGCGCCGCGCTCGCGCTCACCTCCTCGCTCTCGTTTGCTCTCTCTCTCTCGATCGATCGATTCCCCTCTCCCGAATCATCCCCTCCTCCTCGATCCCCTCCCCTCCCCACCGCTCGAAACCCTAGCAACCACCGCGCCCGCGCAAGCCAAGATGCCTCTTCCCCGCCGCGCCGCCACCGTGAGGGCCCGCCGCGGCCAGATCCACCGCGTCACCGCCATGCCGCCGCCGCCGCCGCAGCAAGCCCCGGAGCCGGCCGGGCTGCAACTGCTGCTGCAGCCGGAGGTGGTGGCGCCGAACCACCCGCCGCCTGCTCCACCGGCGGCGCCCGCGCCGCCGCAGGGGGAGGCGAGGTACCGGAGGCCGCTGGTGCGGCTGCAGGCCGTCCCCAACGAGGACCACGTCCCCGACAACTACGGCGACGGCCCCGACGAGCTCGGGATCACGCCGGCGGTGTACCAGGCGCTGGAGCGCCACCTGCCGCCGGATCTCGCCGGCGCCCCCGCCGAGGTGAAACGCTACTTCATGCGCAGCGTCCTCCGCAACTACGTCCCCTCGCCGTCGCAGCGGATCAGGGTAAGTGTATAGTATACGCGCTTTTACTATTTAGGCGTCTCATTAGTTCCATCAAAATCAAGCTTCATTGATTGCTGATTCTCTAGCAGCTATAGTCATAAATGCAGTTTAATTTAGCTTCATGTATGCAGTAGTAGTCATTTTTTGCTTATTTACAACTGTTATAATATTAATTTAACCATGCATATGAGTGTCTTGCTATTGCATGCATATGATGGGTTGGATATATAGTGTTAGTGTAAGTACGTAGTGTGTGTTGTTAATTAGTAATTAAGATGAATTAATCACGTCGTAACTTATATGTATAATCTGGAAACTCGTTTGCAGACGCAGAATCAGAGGGAGTACAGGGAAAGGATCTTGTCCGCATACCAGGTACGTATTTTCTTGAGCATTCATTTTTTTTTAAAAAAAACACTCTTGCACTATAATCAAAATGTATACACGTATTTTTGTACATGTAAAAATGCGTAATTACATTCTATTTGCCTAGCTAGCTAAGAAAGTATTATATTGCTAGCAATGTGCCATAGACACATTTGAAAAAAAAAAGTGTGAGCCACACTATTTGCACATTTTATATATAAGTGAAAACACAAACTCATAGGTATATCATTTACCCTACAATATGTACACTTACAGATTTTCTTTTTCTTATTGGATATTTTCAAGCCATTACATCCGGAGCTGTACACAAATGATCCATCAACTTTCATCCTACCGGCATTTCTTCAAGCCATAAATGGCAACACCGAAGAAAGCATCACAAGCATAATGATGGAGCCAGCACCGGGAGTGTTTGCATTTCCTATGCTGAAGCCCTCATTCTGCCAGATGTTAATGTCAGAGGTATATATGTGATTGCAGCTAGCATGGAATATCATTTTGGATATATCATGTAGTATTATTTTGCTGCTAATTGTGGACACACTAATTAATTAGCTTTGTAAACGTATATAAGGTTAAGCAATATCGGTAATGCTCGATCATGTGGTGTTTATTCTCGCAGGTGAACAATTTTTTGAGGTGGGCACAATCAGCGAATCAAAGGATAATGAGACCAACATCCTTAGATAGGCATGGGAGAGGTGCTGCCCTCTCTGATTTTGGCTTGCAAGAGATGTTAGACAACCTGATGAATGATTTCATCTCACCCATGTCTACAGGTCAATTACTTGTCTCACAACTTGATTTTCTTTGTAGGATAGGAGAGTAGATTAAGATTATGATATTCATGTATCAAAATTTTCCTTTCTTTAAAATGAAACGATTAATGAATTAACTCCTTGATTAATTGCAGTTCTTTTCCCTGAAGTTGGCGGCAATACACTGGACTCCCACCATACGTTCGTTCTTGAGTATGGTGAGGCTGATGGTGCTAGAGGTATGCTATAAACATGTAACCACATCTATGAATTAATGACTAGAACTATATATAATTGTGCTACATAACCCCCTTAGTTCATTTTACATTTAAGTTTTAGAATATGTGTTGTCATACTTTGATCATCATATCTACGCTCTACACTATATATCTAGCTAGATTGATGATATGAAAACTATGTCAATAGATTTAAAGTGTGAAATAACATTAATAATATTTTAAATTTTTAATTAGGGAGTACCCTAAATATGTACTTATAGAGATATATATTACACGTCGACACTCAAACCATTTATGTACATGACATATTACACACACTTTTGATGCAAGCGCATATATAGCTAGGAAGTAATGTTTTACCATATTCACAGTAGCTATGTACTCTCTCTGTTTTTATTTTTTGAAAAAACCAACTACTTCTGCCACATCCAAGTACTATGGAAAAAAAAACTAGTGCAGCACTACGTGATAAAAATACATCAATAATTAATTATATATTTGTGTCTCCAGTAGCTATCGGAAACTGTGCCGCACACACGAGGACATTTTGGTCTTTTGTTGTTAGCGCTAAATTTGCATCAGGCTTTTGGAAATCTTTTTTTTCTGGGACATATATAGGGGAAGCTATCAAGCTATCCATGGTAGAAATTAAAATTGCTGTCACGGGGTTCTCCCTCCGTCCCATAATATAAGAGATTTTAAGTTTTTACTTGTAACGTTTGACCACTCGTCTTATTCAAATTTTTTTGAAATTATTATTTATTTTATTTGTGACTTACTTTATTATTCACAGTACTTTAAACACAACTTTTCGTTTTTTATATTTGCAAAAAAATAATTGAATAAGACGAGTGGTCAAACGTTGCAAGCACAAACTCAAAATCCTTTATATTGTGGGACGGAGGGAGTAACACATTAACATGATCAGCTTTTTCTTATATATTCTAAACAACAATTGATGGAGACTGCAGGTTTCCATGTGGATGATAGTGAGGTAACACTAAATATCTGCCTTGGCAAACACTTCACTGGCGCTGACATGTACTTCCGTGGTATACGTTGTGGAAATCATGTTAATTCAGGAACACATGATGAGGTACTGATTGATGTATAATTTGTAAATTAAATTAATTATGCACCCATTTTATTTAGATGCCCATTGCCATGGAGCAATGCAAGTTTTTAGTAAATAAAAAAACAACTATTTTCTTTTAGTGTTAATGCTGATCATATCATCCAGTCCTTTTTATTCCTTTGAGCATATCTCCTTTAGCCTTAACTTTTCTATTGCTTCAGGGGCTGAACCCCACAAGTCATCTACATCCTCACCTTCCTTGAACTTAGCTTTGTTTCTTTTTCTAATCCATCAGTCAAACAATAACATTTGAATGATGCATGCATGGCTATGAATATCGACCAAGGTGTTGACTAAAGCTTGACTGTATTGACGGCCATGATGATCCAGTAATGGTTGGAAGACATTTAGAGCGAGTAGAAATGTCAACACTATCACAAATACAGAGATCTCTAACAGCTCCATGAAAAAGAAATCCATTTGAGATTTGGTTCTAACTAGATGCCAAATCACTAAAAATTAATCTGGAATGGGTCACCCAATATTGAACCCGCCACAAACGATCTTTAATATCTCCTAATTTGCAAACCATTACAGATCAGTGAATAATGAATGCAAAGAAGAGGTTGTTCGGAGCTAATCTTTATGATCTAATGCTTAACCTATAACATGATCATGCAATTCATAATTTCTTGTGCGGAATTTGGTATACGAGAAAGGTGGTGGCTGTCTCGTAGAAGAGGGATGTATGAGACGGAATCACGAGAGAGCGAGAGGGAGGGATGATGATGGTGGGCACACATGCTAGGGTTTGGGTTTGGGGAAGGAGAGGTCAAGGGAGGGAGTAGGAGGTAGCGGGCACCAAGTGCATGAGAGGTGACCCAATCGAGCTATCGTTTCCAGTTGATACGACGACCAGTAGCTGACGCGTGCTCAGAATCCTGCCTCCGTGCATGGGGCAATGTTGATAGCACAAGAGGCGAGCACACCTTCTCAAAATGCCATGTCAGCAGCAGCTTGGGGAGGGGGGCGGGGTTAATCTTCGAAGCCATTAGAACCTCTGTATAGTCGATTGCCCCTTTTGGTTTTGCCATTGAAGTAGAAGTAGTCTCACAAATATGGTTGCTAGCTTGATGACCATCGTCGCCAGTGGCAGTGATAATCTTGTAGGTGTCAATGTCCCTCCAGGGCATCACCTGCATTGCTTGAAACGGCTGTTTGGATCTCCTCCAGCGCTAGTGAGGATAGGGTTTCATTAGGTTTTCTGAAAGTGGGCTTACCGTG
This sequence comes from Oryza meridionalis, assembly GCA_000338895.3. NCBI lineage: Eukaryota > Viridiplantae > Streptophyta > Magnoliopsida > Poales > Poaceae > Oryza > Oryza meridionalis. The sequence goes on from CM002524.2 coordinate 4,068,903, forward strand.
TGAGAGATTGTCGCTTCACGCACAGGGCCAGTTTCCCCCATTTAAAGAGGCCTTCAGGGGCTTGAGGGTATATTCACAAAGAATGAAACTTGACTCCGATCATGGGGTGTACGTAAGGAAAGTGATCATACGGCTTTGGTTATTCATGCAAGATCTTGTTAGGGAAGTGCACATAATCGTGGGGCGGGCCACTTCCCAAACGTGATTCTCGGGTTAGCCAAGATCAACCAACAGGGAACATGGTTTTCCCCTTCGTTCATTGGTTCAAGCAATAAATGGATTTCGGACTTTCTTACTATTATTATTGTTTTTTAAACGGAGAGCATATACTTTACTTTATCTATCACTAAAATAGTAGACAAACATAATAAGAACATACTGCATCCCACATTCCAAATTAACACATCCGTACGAATCAACCGATTTCCACAACACAAAGACAGTTGTTAAACATTTTGTTCTTTGTCTACTGGTGTATAGTGGGGGCCATATAAACCGATGAACAAATTAGCAAAAAATGTACATAGCTAGCATTGTATAGAAATTCTAGCTATGTGTGATATTTATCCCTGGCTAGGGGATTGAATGTCTACTATTTAATTTTTTTTAGCACTTAATCGCCAAATCTGATAAAAATCTGCTATACATGGAATTTGGATGTCCGAAACATTTCTGTAAATCTGAAAGTAGGTTTTTATTTATCTATAAGTAGGAAATATTTCCGTAAATCTTCTGTAGAAAAAGTCATGTTAAAAGAGATCATATCTACATCTAATAGGTTTCAAAATTGCATTATTCTAGTTTGCAGATGTGTTTTTGTGCTCATTTCCTTTAATTTTGTTACTGTTAATGCATGATTATGCAAATTAACATTTGACATCTTATTTTTGCCCTTCGATACTTATATGATTCAGGAGTATTTCGTACATCCCAACGTGCCCGGACAAGTCCTGCTGCATCATGGTAGTCACAGGCATGGTGTCTTCTCAGTAACATCTGGACGGAGGGTTAACATGGTCATGTGGTGCAAAAGGTAACACTCAATGTAATATTTTTACCTATATTTTTCTTGTATGTACAGTATGTTGGCTACTTTTTTTAGGTGAATTAATCAATATAGGAATTCATATAGTAGTATATCCATGTAAAATCATGTCCCTTAGTTTCCAACACTTCTAATAAAGGTGAGATTCCATGAGAAATACCAGCTTTCATATGTAAATTTAATTTAACCTGATTGAATTGGTTGTTGTTAATTTCTGGGCTGATCTGGAATCATACATGCATGAAAAACCCTAGTATCACCTCAATTTATCGATCTGTAGCTGAAGTAGTGTTTCTTGTATATACAGCTCAGTGTTCAGGGAGATGAAGAAATTCATGACTGATTTTTCTGGGTTTTGTCGCGAGTGCCAGTTTCAAAGGACGGCAAGACAGGTGCAACATCTTCAGGAATTGACGGTTTGTTACTTAACCCAACTCCAATATATAGAAAAGTAGAAGCGATACATATATACATGAATATTCAGTAAATTGCAAGCATGCAGATACCATTTTCTGCCAACTCCCCTGAAGTTGGAAAACCAATAATAGCGAGTACATGAAACATTTAATCAGGATAAATATTGATAAACACACTGGAATCAATTTAATCTTATATACTCGCTTTATTTCAGTATAGCCTTGCTAGGATTTTTGTAACACCCCACTTAATTTCCATTAATATATTGGCCATCATAAGATAGCATGATCTTTTACCTTTGCTTCTCTATTCAAGTTGCAAGGCTTAAATATTTTATTTTTCATATGAAACTGTTACATTACAGTTAGTACCTATATATAGCTAACCAGCTTGACTACTACCATTCTGAAATCGTTTAATTTATGATCACTTGAAATTTGCAGGCTCGTATCTCTATCAGCGGACAGGAGTCAGAAGACGAAACTCCTTAATTAATATCTGTCCGATTGAGTTGGCCGGCCAACCAGTTCCTGAATTCTGAACAGTGAACAGTGAATAATTAAGAACATGTTGTTATGTATTGCATGCTATACCGAATTTACTAGTATTTTCAATGTATGTTTGTATGAACCTAGCTACTGGTTCATTGAAAACTTGCTGCAACTGACTCGATATATTGGAGCTCAGGATTAAACAACTTAACCGGTTAGAGCCTGTGTTTGGTAAATTTTCAGGGTTTGGTTAATTTTCAGGTTGTTGGTTTGATTTCTTGGGTTATTTTTAGTTTATTTGGTGTATAGTGGAGAGCGGCTGTTGAGTTGCTTGTTGCTCTAGATCTAAGGAGTAGCCACAGGGGAGAATTCGATTTGGGTGAAACAGGGAGAGAATACCCATATTTTACAACTGAGACCAAGTCAGCAACCACTTCAAGATTGACAAGAAAGAACTGTTTTGCCGCGCTATTAAAAAGGTTGCCCCTCCAAGAAATGACATGATACCTAGATTATGAGTGATAAAAGGTGCAATCTTCCGATGGCGCAAACAAACAAGATGTAGGTGTATATTTATGGGATAGTTTTGTCGTTTTATTGATTTGTGGGATATATTGAGAGGTACATTTATAGGATAGTTTTGTCGCTTTATTGGTTACTGGATATATCAAGAAGTTGCATGAGCCCTAATTTATAAGCGACAAAAAAGATTGAAGCAATCTTTTAATGGCATGGACAATAAGAACAAAAACGCCCCACATTCCGCACTGGAGTAGGTAAGAGTAGTAGGTTGAGAAATCAAATAGATAATAACTGTGGTGACTACTTTTTTTTTTCTCATAGGGACACCCCCGTGCAACACAGCAGGTAGGAGAGTATACCAGAATATATCGTGCGGATCATTAGACAAGCCCAACCTCGTCATATCACCGCACTACGTACTACGCAGCCTTCAATACCACCCATCAGTAAAAAGCAAATTTCAGACCAAACAATAATCACACAGGATATATGTCCTAAAAATTCACTAGTCCATGACTTTCATATTTAAACCATTGTATTACCCAGGAAAACAGTGAGCATTCAGTAACATCAACATCCAGTCCAAAGTCTGAACCATCTTAGCGATGGTAAGATTGCTGCCCAGCACCAGCACCATAGCCATGGCCGGCTCCGAATGTCGCTCCAGGTCCACCGTACAGCACCCCAGCACGGCGCGTGCCCATGGAGCTTCCCGGTGCGAAATGCGGCCGAGCACCTGGTGCCGGTCCGACAAAACCGGCACGGTCGGTGTAGGGGAAAGAATGGGAGGCCGGGTTCCGGAAAGACGACCCGTAGTTCGAGTTCGAGCCCCTTGAGTACTTGGAGGGAGGGAAGAAGGACTGAGGCCCGGATGCTCCCCGAGCTCGCTTGTTCGGGAATCTGTTCATGCCACTTGGCTTCCTCCTGTCAGCCTTCTCTTTCTCCATCCTTGCGACCTTCTTCCTTATGCCGTCGAGGTTAAATGCCGATGTTAGCTGGCATGTCTCGACACACCTGATGATGGACTTGTAGGCGTTGCACTCCGAGTTGTTTGCCTCTTCCTGAGAAAGAAAACATGAGCCCTTTTTTAGTATGAGAGTATTACTAATGTAGGACAGAACAAATAACAGTAAAGGAACAAAAAGATTTGGTGCAAGAGATAAAATACGGTAAAAGTCCATGAAAAGAAATGCCAAGTAAATCCAACACTAGAGATCAGGCTGGACTAGATATATAGGTCAACAGCTCCAAAATTCTCAACAGTCTTATAGTGGGCTGTTAAGAACCCAGGTAAAATACATTTCGAATAAGCTGTTAAGAACTGAAGGTATACTGGACTACTGGTTTCGCAGAAAGTGGTATGCTGGTACTGCTAGCATGCTAAACCTGCTAATATTAAGTCGCAAACTGACAGAATCACAGGTGGTTCGACAACGATAGTAGTAATATTAAATCACATATAGACCAGAAAAAAGGAACTCCTCGTGCAGGTGGAGGCTTCAAGTAGAGAAAAAAAGGACCTGCCTAAATGAGTCATGCAAAAATATATGCTAAACAGTAATACATAAGGCCTCTGATTAAATAGAATCATGTGCTAACATAGTAACGAAAAAGACCTCTGCCTAAACAGAATCATGCACAAAACAGTAATAAGAAGATATATTGGGATGGAAATGGAATGGAGAGTCTTACCACAACAGAATGTGAATGCCTTCCACCTCTCAGTGCAGCCTGTGTCTTGTTAGTTATTCTCTTTATATAAGACTTAAGAAGCGGTACAGGTGGAAATTGCTCAAGCAAACCGGCCTCATGGGCGATATGAATAGCCTCTATCTCATTTCCTGACTCTATGAATTCCTCAATAACATCTGAAACACAAAACCATATTAGTTTTGTCATGTTTTATTTTCTCCAGGTTAAAATAATGCTAATCGTGATAGATGAATTGAAATGACTAAAACTAGTAATTAAATTGTGTGAAGTTCAAAATCAACTCAACAAAAGATTAATATAATTCAAAGTAATTGCAGAAATCACTTTATCACTGGAAAGTAGATATTGGTCAGTAAAGAAACCATCAATAAAAAATGCATTCAAATGCAGCCCATTATTAAAAATAGCAGAAATCAGTTGTGATGGCTTTTAGTTCAAGATAAGATCACGGTATCAACAGCGATAGCAGATATCACTTGTGAAACTTCATCATTCAAATTGTAGCTCTACATCAAACAAAGCCATGATGAGTTGATCTCTTCAGTAACCTAAATTTCAAGTCCATACTCTTTTAGCAGACTATGGAACCCTATACTTTTGGGGAGTTTCCTCTGCTGGAGAAGGATAGTAGTGAATGAAGACGAATTTTAGAGGAAAAAGTAGCCTGTTTTAATGAATCAGTTGCTAGAACACAAAAAGATATTTCATAACTAATAGATTGAGCAGCGGTTTGTATACTGCCTGAAAGGGAATATTTATCATTTGCGTTATATCCTGCCATAAGAAGACCAATAGAAACAATACTTGAAATGGCAATTCATTACAGAGCACCAATGCTTAAGACCTTTCGACTCCTAACTAAAGAGGTACCCACTGAAGTATCACCAGAACAAATATCTAAATAGAAAGAAATTGATGCTTAAGTTGCCGATTTGAAGTAAAAGCCCAAATGTTTCTCAATCTAGGTATTGACTCAAGATTATTATAATCCTCATATGCGGCAGTACTTTTAATTCTTACATTGATATAGTTCATCACCTGCCCTACGATCTCGATTCAACAAACCTAAGATATGTTCTTAAATCAGTTCAACGAAAGCAAAAGCAACAGATAACAGCAACACACCATTACCTCTGAGGCTATCCTCGAAACCAAGGACGCAAGCGATTCTGGCAAGTTCCCTCCTCCGTCCATTATCAACTAATAGCCTCCTCAAGAAATCTACATCATACCTATCTTTTAATCCAAATGCAGCAACCATCTGCAGGAATATCTGCACCTCTGCTTGCTCACACTTCTCTCCCTCCTTCACCTCTCTTCCTGACGCCTTCTTATCTTCCTCGACTTTCCTCTTCTCTACTTCCCCTGTCTTTGCCGCATCGGCCACCTTGCCTTCCGCCTCTCCTAATTCCTTCTCTATTTCCTCTGGGTCCTCTTCTTCCTTCTCTACCTCCTCTGCATCTGCCTCTTCCTCCGAGGCAGGCACCATTTCCTCCGGGTCCTCCTCCTCTTCCTCCTCCTCCTCTTCCTCATTTGCATGCTCTTCTTTCTTTTCCGTCGCTGTTGCGTTCTCCATCGAAGCCGCTTCTGTCATCTCCACCTCATTGTTATCCGGTGCATACAATTCCATCTTGATCCCAAATTTCTCTGACCAATTCTTGGCAACTCCGGCCGCCCTCTCAACCAACGTATCTCCTATCTCCGGCGGCTTCCGGCCATCGGAATCAAACAACGAGCGCAGCAGTATGCCGAGCACCCAGAACTGGTCCTCACCTGCACCATCCTCCGCGGCCAAGAAGTCGACGAGGGCGTCGAGCACGAGGCGGGGCGGGTCGACCGACGCGGCGACGGCGGGGCCGACCTCCTTCCGGACGGCGGCGAGCTCCCGCCGCCGCGCCGCCATGAAGCGCCACAGCGCGGGGGCGTCCATGCGGCCGCACATCCACCGGAGCGCGCCGCGGACGTCGGCGGGCGGGGGCTCCGCGGACCCGGCCTCCGCGACGGCCGCGGACAGCGCCGCCTCGGCCTCGGCGAGGCGCGCCGGGACGGCGGCCTCGCGGGCCTCGAGCGCCGCGAGGGACTCGGAGGTGGAGGCGCCCGCGGCGGCTAGGGCGTCGTCGAGCGACGCGGAGCGGGCGGCGAGGTCCTCGTCGAGCGAGGCGAAGTGGGCGAGCGCGCGCGACCAGGCGTCGTGGCAGGAGGCGAGGAGCTGCTGGTGGGAGTCGAGGTGGGCGAGGAGGCGCCGGACCTCGCCGGCGGCGGCGGCGGAATCGCCGGTGGCGGCCATGGCGGTGAGAGCAAGCAGGTTGGGTTTGGATTGGAATCAGGGCGGCTCAGATGTGGGTGGAGATGGAGGTGGGCTTTCTGTTGGATTTTTATTGGGCCATATGGGCTTGTCCAATATTTGATGGGCTTTCTCTTGGATTTTAATTGGGTCATAATGGGCTTGTCCAATATTTAATGGGCTTTCTATTGGATTTTTATTTGGGCTAGGGCGGTGAGATGGACCAAAGCAGGTTTGGGTTTGGACTGTATCGGGGCGGCTCAGATGTGGGTGGAGACGGAGGTGGGCTTTCTGTTGGATTTTGATATGGGCCCGTGTGGCATTGGGCAGTATCAATAAGGAAAAAGTATACTTTGACTCCCTCAACTATGGTCCGAGTATGATTCATGACCTCCAACCACAAAACCGGATATATTGACTCCAACTATCAAAACAGAGGCAAACTATATTCCTAGGTGGTTGTGAAAGCGGTTTTGGCTGACATGGCGCCCACGTGGCGGTGTTGACCCGGTCTTCGTCCCGCATGTCGTTGACGTGTCGCTTATCTAGCACAAGAGTAATAAAAAAAATTGTGGGACCAACATGTTATTCACACAAAAAGAAAATATTAGGACCCATGGACATGTGGGCCCCATATGTCATCCTCACCTCTCCTCTCTCTCTCATCTTTTCCACTCCTCACCTTCCAACACTAGAGCGCGGGGCGGCGGCGACGGCGACGGCGACGGTGCACAGGGGAGGAGCTCGCCGACCGTCCACGTGCGGGGAAGGAGCCCGCCGGCTGTCCCGCGAGCTCGCCGTTCGTCCGTGTGCATGGGGAGGAGCTCGCCGGTGTCCGCGCGCGGGAGAGGAGCTCGCTGGCCGTTCGCCTGCCGGGTGAGGAGCTCGCCGGCGTCCGCGCGTGGGGGAGGAGCTTGCCTGCCGACCGCGCGCCGGGGAGGAGCACGCCGGCGTCCACACGCCGGTGTGGAGCTAGCCTGCCGTCCGCGCGCCGGGGGAGGTGCTCGCCGGCGTCCGCGCGCGGGGGTGGAGCTCGCCGGCCGTCCGCCTGCCGGGGGAGGTGCTAGCCGTGCTTTAATTTGGGCTTTAACCACGCGGTCGTCGTGGCCACGGGAGCTAGCCATGCTCGATCGATGCATATGCATGCTTGTATATGCTTTCACTGTTCCGGATATAGTTTCAGATAAGCTAAGTAGCTCGTCGGCCGTCCACGCGCCGCCGCCTTCTTCCTCCTCCCTCCCTTGACTGCGGCTTCGGGGAGGAGCTCGTGCTTCGTGCTTCCGCCGGCTATCGTCACCTCTCCCTTCGTGCTTCGTGTTTCGGGCGGCTGAATCGCTGATGGAAGGTGAGAGAGGAAAAAATGAGAGAGAGAGAGAGGGGAGAGGTGAGGATGAAATGTGGGCCCACATGTTAGTGGGTTCTACTATTTTTTTCGTGTGAATGACATGTCGGTCCCACAATTTTTTTAACTCTAATACCATATAAGCGACACGTTAATGACACGCGGGACGAAGACTGGGTCAACACCGCCACGTGGGCGCCATGTCAGCCTAAACCGCTTCCAAAACCACCCAGGGATATAGTTTGCACGGTTTTGATAGTTGGAGGAGTCGATATACCCAGTTTTGTGGTTGGAGGTCATAAATCATACTCGGGTCACAGTTGAGGGACTCAAAGTATACTTTTTCCTATCAATAATATTTAATGGCCTTTCTATTGTATGGATTATTAAGAATATTTAATTTAATGGGCCCTCAGATCTACTCATTATTTGGTTCTAGATTGGCTCATAATGATATGTTGATGGTTGTTGGGCTGATTGGTTTGTATATGTGGTATCTTATATTTGGCATTTAACTGTTTGCCACTGGAGTTTAACTATTTGTTACTTATATGTCAATAATATATGGATCTTTATACGTCGTTTAACTATTTTAGTACGTCGTTCGTATTTAAGTTGGTTTTTAAGTTGGTTCACTTTTAGAAATACACAAGGAGTCGTATAAGAAATCATTTTAAAAATCTCGCATATTAACTTGAGATGAGAGTCGGACTCCTAATTGTTTTAGAATTCTTGCTAGATCATAAGAAAGCAACGCACAAAATATAGCCATCATCCCAATAAGAGTCCAAAATTAGATATCAATACTATCAAAATAAAAATCCCATATACTTTTTAGATTAAAAAAATCTAACAATAATTGATTAAAATAGCCTTTACCGAACATGCATTTTTTAGTAAATGATTAATAATAAATAAATAAATAAATTGTGGAACTAGAGAAGAGAAGAAAAATAAGGAGGAGGTCGGTTCACGCTGCACCTGGTCCACGAAGGAAGACCTTTTTGTTGGGACTAGCAGAGGAGTAGCACATCTACCGTCCAGCGATCCGCGTCTCCGACTCAGATCTCCGTCCGCCTGTGTCTCTTGGCGGAGAGAGGGTTTTCCCCGTTCTCCGAATTGCACATATGCCACGCATAAAAATTGGCTTCGCTAGAATGCCACTCTCAAAACGGGATTCGACCAAATGTCACTCTTAAGTTATGTTTAAGTTATGGGTATTAGCTGCAATGCCATTTTCGAGCTTTCTTGCATTTTGAAATTATTTTTTTCTCAATTACATTTTTTGTTGGACGTTTTTGCCCCTTTGGTTCCTCTGGCTCAGCTCGCCGACGGCGACTTCCCATCGTAGCCGCGGAGGAGGATGAGGTGGCGGTGGAGGCAGGTGCGGGGGCCGTCGAGCGCGATCGATGTCCCCATTCTGCACGCGCTAAAGGGCGCCCTCGCCAGCGTCGGCATCGGAATCCGTCGAGCCAGTCGCTTCCTCCGCATCATCGACCTCTTCACGAGGCTCCCGCCGGTGGGCGTTCTAGAAGGACCTCCTCCACCGGAGCAAGTCGGACGGCGGCAAGAACCACCATCACGACACCACGTCTCCGCCTCCCCGGTCGAACACCACCCGCCAAAGAGGAGCCCTTCGTCGTTGCCGGCGGTGGCAGCGAGAGGAACAAGAGAAACTCCGGCGCAGGCGTGGAAAAGGCGGCGACACCGGCGCCGCCCACGGCCCGCCACCATTGCACCGCCGCTGCCTCTGCTCCAGCCGCCGCGCCGCCCCTCCCCAGTCCTCCCCAGCTGCGCCGCCTCCTTGCGACATCGATGGCGAGGGGACTCGGCTCGGACAGAAAATGCGGTGGAGCAAGCGACGGCACGAATGTTGGGGGAGGCGGCGCCGTGCCTCGGTTGGAGCAGGCGGCGGCGCAGCTGGGGTCGCCCTCCTCTCCTCTAGCCCGGCTCGGCGCCTAGGGTTTGCCGGGGATGAGACTTGGCGGCGAGAGGAGGCGGCGCAGCTGGGAGAGACTGGGGAGGGGGCGACGCAGCTGGAGAGGATCGGGGAGGGGCAGCGCAGTGGTGGTGGGCGGCGCCGGTGTCGCCGCCCCTTCTCACCCTCGGTCGCTCGATTGAACCGACGAGAAACAAAGAAGAAACAAGTCCGACTCAACCAGTTGACTCAGGGGCATAATCGTCTGAGAAAAGTTGAAATTGATGAAAATTATTTTCGAAATGGAAGAAAGCTTGAAAGTGGCATTTCAGCGAATGCCCACGGGTTAAGAGGTATTTGTACGAAACCTATTTTGAGGGTGGTATTATAGCGAAGTCAGTAGTTTTTACTGAGTGGTAGATATGCAACTTTTCTCTCTCCTGCCGGCCCTACTATCCCACCAGTCCAGACAGATCTGGAATTCCCCCAATCTAAATATCTTCTTCTTTTTCGACCAAACCCTAGCTATCGACCATGGCAAACCCTAGGCCTCCCTATGTGTTGCTGGAGAGAGTAGTGTTTTTCGGAGGACGCGAGTTACCCGACGGCACATGGAAAGATGCCGCAGGCATAGTCATCGGATGGAGCAGAGCGCGGCTGCTGAGTCGGCGAGAGGCGATGGAGGCGATGGAACCCCATCCCTTCCTCGCCGATCCTCCGCAAGTAAGCTCCCTGCGGATGATGTCGCCGACGCCCGCGCACGCGCAGCAGCTGGGATCCATCCGCGACGGCGACATCGCCAGCACCCACAAGGGCATCGTCGTCATCTACGCCGGCTTCTACCGACCAGGCTGCTCCGATGACCTCGGGGGATGCTACCTCCTCTACGACGCCCCCACCAACGCCCCCACCGCCATCCCCCCGCTGCCCGACTCGCCTCGCTTCCCCACCTTGCTACACCTCGGCCGCACCGCCGTCCTCGTCGACGACTCCCGCTCTGCCGATGATTACATCCTCGCCGATATCGTCACCAACTCCGGCCTGGGCCTCCCCGAAGCCACCATCTTCGCATGGTCATCGCTGACCATGAAGAAGAGCGGCGGCGAGTGGGTCAAGTCCTCCATTCCCCGCCTCCCTCTCCCCGCACATCTATGTGGTCCAAAACACTTGTTCCAGATCGACCTCGCCTTCTCCCTGGACAGCGGCCGCATCTGCTGGGTTGATCTCCTACAGGGCATCTTGTTCTGCGACCGCATCTTGGCACCGGATGGCCCCAAGTTGGGGTTCATTCCGTTGCCCACTGGGTATTGCATCGATGTCCATCACAGGCTCCGCCATCAGATGATGCCACTAGCCCGGCGTTCCATGGCCTGCGTCTCTGGCGCCGTCAAGTTTGTCGCCTTGGTTGGCTTGGAAGATATTCATTGCCCCCCCAATGAGGTGATGCTCAAGATATGGGTTCTGTCCCCTGATTTCAAGGAGTGGAAGGAGGATAGCAGGTCCTTATCTGTGGAAGAGATGTGGGCAAGTGAGAGCTTCAAGCAAATGGGGTTGCCATGTGTTGTACCAGTTTCCCCTGTCCTCAGCCTGACCCAAGATGGGGTAATGTATACCATTCTGAATGTCATCGAGCAGGTACCTGCACAAGTTGATGAATTTGGGATCGTCGTTGTCGATGATGACCTGGTGCCCATTGCCAATTATATGATCCGCTTCGACATTCGGCGAAACAAGGTCCTGTCCTCCACAAAGATATCTCAACATGGTGAATTGCAGTGGCTTATACCCAATCTCATTGCCACTGACTTCACTGCATACCTACAGGACCACCAGGTACTTAGTTTACTTGCTACTGCATGCTACCTACCCTCAGCGCCACCCAGTGTACTTCTAGCTTCATATCCTAACTGTTTTACTGTTCTATACTTGTTTGTTTTAGACGTAAGTGATATGTGGACGCTTATATTTGTCACATCAAGTTAGTTTCACTTGCACAACTAATTAAAAAATATTGACATCTTAATTTGGCCAGCCATTTATGTTGAGGTATTGAACACAGTTTAGTGTGTCATATGTGTGCCAGCTTCCCTCTTCCGGTCTTCTCATCAGGAACCAATGAGCAGTACAAGGCTCATGTTGAACTTTGCTAGTAGTAATTTTCAAATTAAGAATCGGTATCAGCCTAAGTCTATTCAATGATTTAGTAGAGTGTGCACTATGCAGAGGCTCAAATTTAAACTGAAATTTTAAAAAAATCAGCAACTTCCGTAGCATTTTGTTGTTATGTCGACAAAAAGTACAATACCCTTATTAATTCTCACATTTGCATTTATGGCTTACTGTTTTGCCACAATACTTATTTTAATCGATTTTTTCTTACTTTATCGCCATACGCTATGATGCTTTCAATGTACTATTCCTATATGGGACAAGCTTAAGATATCCAGTTTGCGGAATGCTTGCTAAGTTTCACTTCTTCAATACAAACCTGAGTGAATTGTCTAATTAATTACTTAATTAATGATTGTAGAGGTTTTGAAATCAATTTCTGAATGATTTGTTGACACATGGTTGATGTTGTGTTCTCTTTAGTGTAGAATTTTTTCATAGTTGGTTTCACTTATCCAATACAAACTTCCTTCTCTTGTCTTAACCACTGAAAATTACCTGGCTCATGTTGAACTTTGATAGTAGTAATTTTCAAATTAAGAATTGGTATGAGCTAAGTTTATTCGAAGAGGCACAAATTTATGCAGAGCCTAAGCTTGGGTATTAGTTTGAGAGTCTTTTTCTCCAATATAAACCTGAGTGAATTATATTGCCTAATGAATGAATATAGGGAGTTCTTGAAAACAATTACCGAATACATTATTGGTACAAGCCTAAGTTGATTCTAAAAGATGCAGCATGCTGAAGTGCAACGTGAATCTTAACTGATGCTGGCAACAGTAGCGACCTTTGTACATTTACCTTTAACTACATTGATGCCATGGCCACTAACCTCATTAGCTACATGCCTTGAAGTACTGCTGAGTGCACACTTTCCCTCTTTTTAAATGTTCAAAGTTTATTATTCAAGCTTATTTTGGGGCATATACAACAACGGGATCAGATTTAAACCGTACTGTTTTGACAGTCATCTTTATTTTTGTTTTGGTAGAGAGCTGAAGAAGCAGGCAAGGTAGGAGCAAGCGCCAAGGGGAAGCGCAAGCAGATGGAGTACTACTGAATGATATGTAGTATATTTCTGCTATTTATCATGCACATAACATATCGCTTTTTTTTGCTTACATCCTGTGACTGTGAGATGTAAGGTCAAATGTGTTTAGGTTAACCATCAGAGCTTATTTTGTCACTACCAGACCTTATTTTAATGACTAAGCCTAGCAGTTAAACTGAATGGTAACCAGTATGTATGTGTAATCATCGTGGATTTATGTCATACTACTAATAGTGTTGGGCTCTTCAAATCCAACATTGTACCAACTCCTGAGTTGAAGTTTGTGCTTGATTTCATCATGCTTTCTTGGCCTTAGGTTTAGGGGCCGGTGGTGGGAACACGGCCCTGAAGACCCAGGCAGCAAGAACAGCACCAACAAAAGGGCATATCCAGTAGACGTAGAATTGCTCCCATGTGTTGTGGCGATTGTTCACATATGCCCAGCCAAACGCCTATGGAAATGTAGATAATATTTAACCAAGATTAGTTACCAGAAAACAAGGAACAGTAGCCAAAAGGGGCAAATGAGAAGAGCCGCAACTTACATCAGATCTTACTGAATGTATAAATGGAATACAGTAGCATGAATTCAAATTACAGGAACAGTTTGCGATGCATTCTAAACTCTGCAAAGATGTCGATTTCAGAGGTATACAAGGAATTTCCACTAAATTACCTAATTGAAGTGGACAGGAGTGACCAAATAGAAATTAACTGAGTTACCCTCTGCAGAATATAAGTATAACCAGGCACTGTTTTTCCATAGTTTTTCCCCATAAACAACAAGCTAGGTTTTGAAATAATGAGATCACTGGCAAGGGTTTTATGCTTATCGTGTACACTCCAACCAAAACTGTGGACGTCCAATAATAATACTGGCTCCTTCCTGATGAAGGAGATTTAAGGAAATAGTGGAACTTTATGAAAATTACACCTATTTAGTTGCTTCATTTGACCTGTTGCTTAGTACTTTGAAACAAGGGCAAAGAAAACATAAATAAAAAGAGCTTAGCCTGGCAGCATGTTTGGTAAAGCACCATAAATAGATGAACATGTAAAAGGGGATAGGTAATGCATGATCAACATTTTTATTGCTCAGGTTTTCAGCCCAAATGACTTGGGACTCCGTTTCCTACTCATCAACAAGCTACCAAACTATCGCGGGTGCTCCTGAATTAATCCTAGCTCCATGTTGTCTTGAAAAACCAATTGCATAGAACTAGTAAGCATCATGCCGAATTAATCCTAGCTCCATGTTGTCTTGAAAAACCAATTGCATAGTAGTAGCATCTTATCTTGGGCATTTAACTGTTTGCCACTGGAGTTTAATTATTTATCACTTATATCTCAATGACGCGTGGACCTTTATACGTATAAGATATGTAGATCCAAATGACAAATAGTTAATTGCCACATGTAGAAGTGGTAAACAGCTAAATATCTTATCTTACCAAACAAAATTAAATATCTTATCCAGTGACCCAGTGATCTAAAGAAATAAACAATACAACAGAAAAAAAAACTTTTTGAGAAATCATATTATTTTGAAACGTGAAGCCAATAATAATCCACGACAAATCATCTAGCTGGTGACTGAGATGATCTCTGCTACAAAGGCAACCTCCATGTCGGCTCCAGGAGATTCAGATGCCACGGACAAATGCATCTGCCATGCTTGGGACCGGGACTAATTCAGCCTGTCAATCAATTTGGTCCCGGAGAAGCAAATGATCAAGCTTAAGCTGGCTAAATGCTCTCAGATCAGAGCTGTATCTATGGCTATCAATGAAGCTCTTCGACTGGTCCAGCTTTTCAGAACTGTTCAGACATAACAGATTTAGCTTTCACTATTTGGATTAGATTTCATTCAGAAAGGTAGTGATTGGGTTATCTGCACTTGATCTCTGAACAATGCATAATCAGAACTGGAATCTACAGCGCGAAAGGGCCAGTAGCCTAGTGGTTACAAGAGTCTAAGTAGCATCTTAGGTCCTAAGTTCAACTCCCTATGGGAGCGAATTTTCCAGAATTTAACGGCTTTGTGCTTTCAGTGGTAGGCGATGTAACCGTCGACAGCGAGGCGCCACAAATTCGTCAATCTCCAGGATTTACCAATCTAGTCTTCGAAGATGGGCGCCACGACTTCGTCAATCTCCAAGATTTGCCGGCCCAATCTTCAAAGATGCTTATAGGGGTAGGGTTTACGTGCGTGCATTTATAGGGGTGAGTGTGTGCGCGTTGTGAGTGTAACTCGTTTGCATCTAAATTAGCAGAAACTTTAAGTGGTGGTAAAAGGGTTGAAGAATAATTCCAGTTCAGCTGTCACATGAGTATGCTAAAAATCCTCTAAAAAAAGAGTATGCTAAAAATGAATAGATAACTTTTATTTTTTTTTAAAAAAAACAAACAAACAAAGAACAGAGTACATGCAAGTGTGGTTCAGCTCATCAGTCAAAGAACTTATTTGTTATGTGTGTAGTTGTTCAGGAGATTGCTGATTCGTTCAACAAAAAAGTGCTCATCTCTGAAGACTAGATTATAACTGATCAAATCAAGTCTACATGCCGCTGCCAAATGATTGAGAATTAACGTGCAGAGAGAGGCCACTTGCCTGCTTGCCCACGAGTAAGCAAAGCCAGCAAGTTTAAGGTATCCAAAGCAGCATTAGCAGCAGCAGATGATGATGATGATGATTCAGAGATCCATTGATTACAGCCTTCTCACATGATCACATGAGAGAAGCTAGATCACAACCTGTGAGCACACACTTCCAGCAGCACGCCTTCAGAAACATTACTTAAATGCTAATCCAAATTGCATCCTCCTCGCTGGTTTGACGACACTTCGTCAGGATTAGCCGGCCAAACGCCAAGATTCTCAAACCTCCATTAAATTAGGGCCTTCATACAGAACGACCGGATTGGAGCTTTTTGGAACATAAATTGAATATATGATATGGTATGGTATCTTTACCCAAGACAAGCTAGCATCGTGGATGAAAACATAATTTGCAGATTTTAAAAACCGCACGAATCTTTCCACTTTTTTTTTTCACGAAACTCTTACATATAACTTCCAAAAAAGAAAATGAAATTTGTTAAATATGCTTTGTATTTCAATCCGTGCCTCTACTTGCTAGATCAAGCTAGCAACTGATCATTATGGTGCATTAGTTAGTTGATGAAGAAAAAAATATACATAGAAAAAAGTAGCATAGTTGGAAATGACATGGATACTTGGATCCAAAGGGTATCATGGGTGGCACCACCACAACTCTGATGCAAAACAATCAAAAGTCTAATAACAGAAAGTGGCCCCCATGTGACAGCCTGACAGACCAGTGACCAGCCACTAAACTAATCATGCACATTATCCTCCTCAAAGCTCAAATCAATGCCTCCCTAGTGACAGAGATGCACTGCATTTCCTACTTGTTTCTTTCTAATCACTGGTGCCACATGCATTCCAGTCAACTGGCAGTAGTGCAGTACTAATGTACTATCATGGATCATGGCAAAGCTAGTGACATGGTGCTTCAATCTAGCTTCCCAGCAAGTATGCAAGTCTTTTGTTTAGCTTCTAATAGAAGTGGTTGTGAACATGCATCATACATGTTTATTTCAATAATGGAGTAGTACTTACATACTTACAGGCTAACATAATCAATCGATTTTTTAAAATCTCATTATGGTTATTACACTCGTAGGCTGCAGCTGGTCTGAAAATTTGAAGAGTGCACTGGCCAAGTGTCCGTCCGTGTTGAAAAGATTTACAAAATACACATATGGGCATTATGATAATCTGTAAATTACATAGACAAATTTTCTTAGCAACACATAATCATTCGCCATTCGGATTATAGGTATTCTAGAAGACAAGCATAGCACTGACACTTGGTGTCTCTAGGTAAATATCATCAAGAATAATCTCCAGTTATTCTTCGAAAAGGAAACCAAGCTCAGTGCTAGTGAGAGAGATTGAGCAAGTACTGATACCTTGAACTGTAGAGAATACAAGAACACACAAACTAATTACTGATAAATTTATAATATCCATTCATACCATCCACCAGTTCAAGAGCAAACAAGACCAATGAATGATTGAAATTACATTGAGGTCGTCCAATCAAATTAATGTGCATGCTCTTGGGTTTGTCGGTGTTCCGAAGCTAATTACCTAAATTACTTTGAATTAAATATGGTGGAAAGGATTATTCCTTGTACCATTCTAGCTAATAAATAATGTTGGGTTCTTCAAACCCAACATCTGTACCAACTCCTGAGTTGAAGTTTGTGCTTGATTTCCTCATGCTTTCTTGGCCTTAGGTTTAGGTGCCGGTGGTGGGAACACGGCTCTGAAGACCCAGGCAGCAAGAACAGCGCCAACAAAAGGGCATATCCAGTAGACGTAGAATTGCTCCCATGTGTTGTGGCGATTGTTCACATATGCCCAGCCAAACGCCTGTGGAATTGTAGATAATATTTAACCAAGATTAGTTACCAGAAAACAAGGAACAGTAGCCATAAAGGGCAAATGAGAAGAGCGGCAACTTAACATCAGATCCTACTGGATGTATAAATGGAATACAGTAGCATGAATTCAAATTACAGGAACAATTTGCGATGCATTCTCAACTCTGCAAAGATCTCGATTTCAGAGGTATACAAGGAATTTCCACTAAATTACCTAATTGAAGTGGACAGGAGTGACCAAATAGAAATTAACTGAGTTACCCTCTGCAGAATATAAGTATAATCAGGCACTATTTTTCCATAGTTTTTCCCCATAAACACGCAAGGTTTTTAATTAATGAGATCACTGGCAACGGTTTTATGCCTATTGTGTACACTCCAACCAAAACTGTGGACGTCCAATAATAATACTGACTCCTTCCTGATGAAGGAGATTTAAGGAAAGAGTGGAACTTTTTGAAAATTACATCTATTTAGTTGCTTCATTTGACCTGTTGCTTAGTAATTTAAAACAAGAGCAAAAAAAACATAAATAAAAAGAGCTTAGCCTGACGGCGTGTTTGATAAGCACCATAAAAGGGGATAGATAATGCACAATCAACATTTTTATCACTCAGGTTTTTGGCACAAATGACTTGGGACTCCGTTTCCTATTAATTCATCAACAAGCTACCAAACTATCGCGGGTGCTCCTGAATTAATCCTAGCTCCATGTTGTCTTGAAAAACCAATTGCATAGTAGTAAGCATCGTGCCGAATTAATCCTTAGCTCCATGTTGTCTTGAAAAACGAATTGCATAATAGTAGCGTCGTGCAAGTGAGAGCAATTGATGTTGATATATTTTGATAATAATAATATACCAAGATCAGTAACTAGAAAAAAACCTAAAGGAAGAATCGAAATCTCACATTGGCAGGGTTCATGGATGGGCCAGTGTAGGCAGCGCCGGTGAGGACGAGGCAAACGGTGGAGATGGAGAGCATCCAGGTCTTGACGATGGGATTACGGGGCCCCTTGACGATGATCCAGAGCACGGCCAAGGTGATGACGAAGGTGAGCACCAGCTCGGCGGCGGCACCCGTGTGGAGATCCACCTTGAGCGATGGCCCCCCGAGCATGTGCTTGTACTGCTCCGGCATCAGCTCCGAGATCGCCATCGCCCCACCCACCGCACCCGCGGCCTGCCAAGCCAAACCAAATTCTCATCAGCAATCGAAGGAGAAGAAAGCGAGGGGGATTGGGAGGAGATTGAGTAGTTTATACCTGGGCGGGGAAGCGGAGGGCGAGGGGGAAGAGGGAGGAGTGGCGGGGGGAGGAGAGGCCGGCGGCGTGGAAGGCGGCGAGGGCGGTGGGGTTGAAGCTGGCGCCGCCGAGGGCGTCGCAGAGGAGGTTGAAGGCGAAGAGGAGCACGGAGAGGAGGGAGACGGTGACGAGGAGCGCGTAGTGGATCCCCTCGTGGATGCGGAGGTACGACGTCACCGCCGCCGTCGACGCCCCCAGCGTCGACACGCACAGCACCCACAGGAACGTCACCGCCGCGTCCGCCGCCGCCGCCCGCACCGCCGCCACCGCCATCGCCGCAGCCGCCGCTCGCTCTACTTCTGAATCGGATTGGATTGGATTGGAATCGGAGGAGGAGGAGGAGGAGCACGCGCGGCGCCTTTCTATCGATATAGCTACGCTCCTAACCACCTACCCCTTTTTTCAGCTAAAAAAATAAAATAAAAACTACTCGAATATTTTTGTGCTTATCATTTTATTATCGAAAACTAGGAAAAAGAAGGTGCTTGGCAACGGATTTTCTTGGAAGTAGAAGAGAAAAAATAAATTCATTCATTCAGCATATTATTATAGCATAATAAGTCAATCATCAGTCATAAAATGTGAACTCATATACGAGGTAAAACGTTGGTTTTTTTAAAATAGTATTGACATTTCCTCGGCTCGATCGAGCCAAACAGTGTAGGCTCGAGCTCTTGTGTGCTCTCTCCGTCAAAAGAAAAACTTGATCTAAGAGGGGATTTGATCCCTTATAGTACAATAAATCTGGACAACTCTTTGCCCAGATTCATTAACCTATGTTGAGTATTTTTTGGACGGAGTGAAAAGTGCTTATGAGAATGTGTTAGGATTGTGCTTGTGAGTTAGCGAGAGTGGGCTCAAGCCCATATCAAACATTTTCGGCTCAATGGAGATACATAGTGGGCTCAATGAATACATGGAGTAGTAGTCATTATGAAACCAAGAAAAAGCGATCTTTAGATAAGCACCGAACTACCAATTGAGGTGATGGCAGAGTTGTGGATTCATAACTTCACTCACCATGTTCAAAATCATTAGCTATTACTTCCTCCGATCAGTAATATTTGATGTTGGACAACAACCATTGATTCTAAGTGTCAAGTATTATAGACCGGAGAGCCATCCTAGGAAAAAACAACTTCGAGCATTTTTTTTTCTAAGACGGAGGAGGGTGTATGGTTGAGAGCTGCAATACACACCTTTTGGCTCACAATACAACAACTCCCTACCATACCAAGTTCCTAACCAAATAGTACCATAGCAAATTGTAGCACACGACTGGTCTAGTGGCCAATTGTGATAGGTTTTGGCTGAAAAATAGGCAAGTGATCGATGTGATTATTGACATCACCAAGCATGATCACAACAGTCTGAATAGGTGAATTTTTGGGGATTGTATATATGGCTATTTTCTCATCAATTATATTATGCTCAACGCATGATCGACCAACTTGCAAAGAAACAAAAACAAAATACCAATTTATAACTCTTCAAGAAGAAAAAAAAGAAGAATTAATGGTACCAACATACCAAGATGATGAGCATACGAAAAGAACCGCAAAAGATCAGAAGGCTGAAGATTCCTTCCTTTGCCTTTTCTTTAAGATGACAGGCATTTGATTTTGGGCACACCAAGATGGCTTCCCCAAGAATATATTTTTTTGGGACCTTTCTCTTTCAAACAATCGGTTGGGCAGCAATTATAGTGTGATGCCAGCCTCATCTTTCATACGCAAGTTGATAGTATCATTTTTGTCAACGATTTCTGCGAAATTTGTTTTTATCAGATTTGTTATCTTCTTTTACTAATTTACAACCTGATTTCTGGGAAATTAAACAAGAGTTCGACCAATGAAAAGTATGTGTTTCTTTTCATGCCAAATCAATGGCTCGGATCGCTTCTACTGTCAGTATTCGATCACTGTGAAAATTATTTCAGGAAAAAATGTTAGATATATCTCACTATCAGCCTCCTTACGAAATATGGAGTATTCGATCATGTGAAAGGTTATTTCTAAAAAAAAAATTGGATACCTCACTATCAGCCTCTTGATGAAATACTAGTAGTTTATATGGTCGATTTCGCAAGCATTTTGGTACATTGAAAAATGAAAAGGGGAGTAGTCCAATCAACTTCACATGCAAGGGCACATCACCTAATCTACAAGAAACATGTTTGACCAAGCTGGGTTATTATACCTAATAACTTGCATTATTTATTGCAAATTATTATGTGCTCACTTTGAATTGGACGAGCTCGTTGAAAAAAAAAAAACTAAAGAAGACGCAAAACTGATAGTAACCATCTTCTGGTAATAAATGTTAGTGCATCAAACTAATCAGATGATCTTAGCAAACTAATCCTCATGTTTATAAAAATATATTTTTGACGTTATTTAGGAAATGCTGTCTACTGCTGTCAAATAAATTTAAAGCTTGCCTCTGATCATACATATCTACACAGACGCTTTAATAGCTGGTATGTGCAAAATTTGGCAGATGTTCATAAATTTTGCTGCAATTACTGATCATGCATGGAAGAGTTTTTTTTTTTTTGCGGGGAATCATGCATGGAAGAGTTGACATTTACAGATGGGGACAGATATGATTTTTCACAATTTTTGACTCCAAAATTGGGAGGAGGAGGAGGAGGAGAAGAAAAGGAGAGAAATTGAGAGAAAAAGAAAATCAAGAACGAGAAAGCCACCGGTTTTCTCTCCGACGATCGCCGCCGCCGCCGCCGCCGCCGCCGCCGTCGCCGTCGCCGTCGTCTTCGTCTACACGGCGACCCGCTGCAGCACCCTCGACGGGACGGCGAAGCGCGCGGAGAAGGAGCGCGAGAGGTTCTCCGGCTCCACCCACGCCGCGCCGTCGTCGAAGTTCTGCGCGTAGCTGTAGGCGTCGTAGGGCACCCTCGCCGTCGCCGCCGCCGACGACGACGCCGGAACGCAGCCGGTGGCGCAGAGCAGGATCCGCTTCTTGTTCTCCCGCAGGATCCGCCGCCACAGGCCCTTCAGCCTCGTCCCGCACCCGCGCCCCGACGACGCCGACGCCGACGCAGGAGCCCCCGCGCCGCGGGACGCCGCGCCGGGCTTCCCGTCGGCGTGGTGGACACCGTCGAACACCCCGGCGCCGAGGTAGCCGTACTCCTCCTCCTCGTCGTCGTCGTAGTCGCCCGCGAGGTCGAAGCCGCCGCGGACGTAGCGGCGGGACATGGAGATGGAGGGGGCGCAGGAGCAGGAGGCCTGGCGCTGGAAGCGCGGGCTGTAGCCGCCGCCGCCGACGGCGTCCATGGCGAGAGCGATCGGAGTGTGAGAGAATGTGAGGGAGAAGAAGAAGAAGAAGAAGGGAGGAGTGGCGTTGCGGTCGTGTATTTGTAGGGGGGAGGGTGGTTTTTCCTTTGCTTTGTTGGAAAAAAAAACATTTTTGTTAACCAAATCAAAGGGGATTTATTTTATCTACTAATATTTTTCCCTCCTTGTTGAGTACATAATTGGAGGGTATTTTCTCACACCAAAAGATTTTCCCTTTTAACCTTAGAAATGGTTCATATTCCCTCACAAATATTCTTCTTTTCGATTACATGGCAGACACACGTACACTATAACACATCTCAGATCACATTAAAATCTACATATATGATTTTATTAAAATATAGTTGAAAACCCACCTATATATACGTAGTAGGATTGAGATCCTCCGTAGTCACTGTACCATGCCTTTGTACTGACATGTGGGCCCGGAGGCCATCGGGCCCACATTGACAGGACGGTGCAGTTGGCTGCAGAGGATCCTGATCCATGCGTAATATTCGTGAGGCATCGAGATTTGAATCGTGGTGAACAGAGTCATGCACTCATGCACCCATGGACTCCGGTGTTTATCCTGACACATAAGATTTTGTTAATATTGAATAATTACTGGATAAAAAAAAGAAACGAGTGACGGGACAACCTCAGCTATTCAAAGAAAGAAGACCAGCTGAAAGGTTATAAACATATTTTTAATAAACATTAGTTTACTTTTGCTAGTCACGAAATGATACAAATTTTTTTTTCAAAGCAAATGATATAGAGTCGAGTTCATTGAACCTGAAGCATTTCTGTACTGCTCCTGCTCTTGAAGATACTGTTGTATACTCCTAAGTTGTAACTTGTACAGAACAACCTAATCGTTGACTCTCAGTATGCCCATCAACATTTTAAATGCTCCATTGCTCAACAAGTTTTGCACTTTTTGAGACTTTAAGTCATGTTTTGCAAGGATAAATTATTGTCAAAAAAGATTATGCTCTGCTATAAAGAAACATCATATCTTCTTTTCAGTGTTACTGGATCGAAAATTCCTTAGTGCTCCTAGAGGTAAGCGCATGAAGTAGTAGGGTAGGTGATGGGCTCATGTCGCCGTGTAAAGTGAATCACAAATTCACAAGTGGAGAGCCCAATTCTAAAGTTGCAACAAATTCACATGTGCAATTCAATCTTTCAATCTTTATAATATCTGCTTCATATACCAGATTTCCTACTCTTGGATGCTTTGTAGAAATTTCTACCCCCCAAACAAGAAAATTCCCCAGCAGAAGAATTTTAAAAAACTTTATAGAGAGACTTATCACCTATTGTTGAAGGTTTTGGAGACATTTATAATCAAACAGAATCCAAGATTAAACTATGAAGGATTTGAAGAAAAAAAAAGGAAATACTTTTGGGTTGATTTAATTGGGACCACAGCCCATATGTTGGAAGTTGACATAATGTCGAAGACCCTACGTAGTCGATGTGGAAGTGCCACCAAATGTAGGATCAAAACCATCTAAAAAAACTGTGGGAACAAAAAAAAGCTTTTCAATTTAGTGTTAAAGGTGAAAAAAATGCATTATCGCATATTTTCACAAGAAAAATATTAGGCTTTAGTTGTATAGTGCGAATAATATCGAGCCGATGTAAATTCATATATTCATATATTCCAAAGGAGACCTCATCTCGCATTGAGTAAAGATGCCATATGCTTAAATTTGAGTGTCGAGATGGATCAATGGGTCAAATTAGTAAGCTTTGCTTGAAATAAGTTTATTAGGAGTGCTCATTCCTATCATTCCAGTATTCTTTAATCTTTTCTGTTAAACAACAAAAAGCACATTTTGGCGCATGCTTAGGCACAATTGGCGGTTTGTCTTGATGTTTATCATTGCTAATCGAGATCCATTACTCTGGAATCAAGACATTGATCATGATTGCTACTGGCTAGCACCAATCCTACCAAAAGTGCTGTTGATCATAAAACCAAAGCCTCATTCATTAATATATATGTTTGTTTATATGCGGCGGCAGTTCTTAATTCTCTGGCTAATCTTTCTCTTGCCAAATGGCATACTATAACCCCTTCGGTTAACCCTACCATTTGGCAGTTTAGCCGGAGCTATTCATGTAGCTGGAGCCATACATGTACTAATTATGCATAAAATGAACATTTTTATTATTACAGAATGTAACTTTTTTGTGAAATTATTCTGTTCAGAAACTCTGTAAATCTGTCAAGATTTGCTTACTGATTTTGTGATATTGCTTGATTTGGATCAATTCAATTCCATCATCTTCAGGGGAGTTTGATGAGATGAATCAGATTCAGGCCATGTGTGAATATGTGAAGGGCACCAGCAGGCAGCAGCTGCACAAGATAGAGTAACAGTATTAATTAGCCATAGTTGTTCAGAACACCGAATTTGACTATTGATATCAGCATGTTGCATGCAGATCTCCAGGCAAGTTGCTGCGTACATTGCATCACTCTCTTTGAAATTGATTCTGTCTCTGCATGCATATCCAATAAATGAAAGAATCAGATGGTCAAACAAAGCGAACCAGGTCCATGGATCTGCACAAAAGCCTTTCAAACTTCTTTGACCTGAAATTTCAAGAATCCTATAAACTCATGGATTCACAAGAGAAGAACCCAAAAAAAAAAACAAGAAGGAGAGGAAAGTTCATGGTTGTTCAGACTTCTTAGTCAGAAGAATTCCTTTTATCAAACAGGACAGGCTAAACTGCTAAACTGGTGGCACCAACCTTTCAGTGTAGTATTTTTCTGTTCAGTTCTCGTTTCTAAAAAAATTTGAAAAGAATCTGCAACTCCCAACAATATCCATTAATATCCAACCAGAAAAGCTCTGATATTGATGACATCAAGACGTTAATTTGAGATTGCGACTTTGCAGTAGTGTACAAATCAGCACGGCACACCATATCTGCTGCAAGCCAAAGAACTTCGCTGGAGGGGAGAAATTGGACAGCCAGCCTAGAAGCTAGAACAATCAAGTTTTAGTTGACAGAATGAAATGATAAATTATATTAATCCACCAATATTCACAATGCAATGTTTTTTTTTAAGAAACAAAGTACAAAAGCAGGTGCTCACAGTACACGCACACTCACCTCTACAAACACGCACATGCACATTCTATCCCTTTGAACACCTCCGAAAAACTGAACCAGCATATCTTGAGATCATGGACATCTCGACAGGTACATCGCCTACCACTAAAAGAATAATTAGCTGTAAATGTGAGCACCTTTGTCAAGTCTACTCGTGGAGGAGTTGTGCACATCATTCAAGCTCTGAAAATTTGTATCACAACCGCCGTTGTTCTGGTCAAGAAAGTAATAACATATGTTATGTTACTGTACACTAAATTCCGTTACTGTCAATTGTCATGGGTGTCTGGAGTAGTAACAGAAATGATGTGGGATTTACATCATCCTTGAAGTATGAAGTACTCCTACGTTTTAAAAAGAAACCTCACATTCTCATCTGAGTTGGCCTTTCTGGGACGGAGGGAGTAAAGATTTGTACGTCACTGGCGAAACTAACATCAGGATGAAGCCGCAGTATCGAATCCAGCACTGAATTAGATGAGAACCCCCAACCCAAAAAAAAGGAGGAAAGGGAGAATGCAACTCTGCGCTGGTAGATTTCTCTCGCGGCGATCCCTCCCGACTCATGCCGTCGGGAAGCAGGGCAGGAGGATTTCGCTCTTCCAACGGCGGCTCGGTTGACACCCATGTATAGATCAAAATAAACCACGAAACCCATATGTTTTAATCTATAATTGAATTTATTGGTTAACCACTTACACTCTTAACCATCAGTACCTAAGTAAGGAACCCAAGTGAAACAAGTCCAGCAGATCGCTACTATTGGTGGCAACCCAATTATATTACGCGTGTTAGTTGCAATTACCAGAGGTTTACATGATTATTGTTAGTCATACGAATATGCGATACAGAAAATTGCAAACACAGTAACAATCAATATTATCATTGATTATTTTAGATGAATATGGCTATTGTTAGTAGCAATTAGCAGAGGTTTACATGACAAAGGTGGTGCTTTTCGCTAAATATTTAAGGAAAAATACTACACAAGAGGCTTCAGATCAGCAAGCCCCCTCAAAAAAAAAAAAGATCTCCTAATGAACTGGGAAACACATATGACGTTTCACCCTAGTTCCTGATCTTTACAAGATGTGCAATTTCAGTTCTTCCATATAAAAGCTACGCTTCAGAAAACAGAGAATTTCTGGAATGCATCCAAGCTGTTTGCAAGTAAATCGCTCACACTTAAACTGTCGGTGCCACTCAAAAGTCTTGAACAAGATGCTCCGACTTCTGGCTCCCCAGTCGATTCAGACTGAAAACAAGATGCTCCCAGTCTTGGCTCCCCAGTAGATTCAGACTGAAACCAAGTAGATGACGATACATAAGAATCAGATCAGCTCTTTAAGAATCAAATAGAACATATCAATGTTTATTAGAGGCTCTGGTGAGTACCACTGGGATGTCTGGCTTCACATTATTGTCATCATTGGCCAAGAGTGATGCCTGAGGGTTCGGTTCCTCTCTTCTATCTTCAGTAGAACATTGCTGCAGAGACAAGCCGATAAGCAAATGCATAGTGTCCTTGGCAAGAAAAAAGTATTAGAAGAGCAAGTGAATGGTGGCTAATAGAGGTACCTTCTCACCGTCTGTACCAGATTCCAGAATTGTGCCTAGGACAGACAAGGTACTAGCACCACAACTGCTAGGAGTTGTACCAGGCGTCCTGCGTGAAATTCGATTCTGGGAAGGAAATGCATGGCACGTTTCTTCTGCATCCCAAAGGGATGGAGTTGACACCTTCGGCTGGCTACTTGCTTGTTGCCGAGCAATCAGGGAAGCAATAGCAGCATCAAATGAATCAGCGGTAAGAGGTATCTGTTGGAGACTTGAGTTGTTTTGTGGAAGTAACTGCTTGCTGTCTTGAGAAGGCGCAGTTTCAGCTAATAGTGCTCCAAAACTTATATTAGATATGCAGTCAATCCATGAAAGTGGTGTTTCTTTGCTTTGATTATCCTGTTTCTGAAAACATGTAATCAGTGTTAGGTCAAGTCAAAATATAATTGATGATATTGAAAGAAAACTATAACGTTTGAACTTACCATAGTCTTTACTGTGTTGGCCTCAGTGGACGGTGCAGCAAAGTTACTCGGGAATTCACTCAAAGCAGTCATCTGTTTCTGTTCCCTGACAACAGGATCTAAAGGCTCGTTGTCGATTATATTGCCTGCAGAGTGCACTAATCCTAAAGATACTCCACTGTTTTGTTCCCCAAAATTGGGTGGAAACCAACCATATCTAAGAAAAAAGATGTGATATTCAGCCATAAGTTTTGTGCTCAATATATGCATGGATGCAAACAAAAGTAAAGTAAACCAGGTCTGGAGAAGAAAGCGAACCTTAAGCGAAATGTCGAAGGGCTGCCAACAGCAACATGCACATCAGCTGCTGTGCAAGAATCACTACGAGTCCATCTCTCACTGCCATTTATGTTATCAAGCCTAGTACCGTCAGGGAAGAGCATGAGTTCACCTCTTGCACACTGAGAATTGCCCCATTTTGTGTTGAGATGCTG
The DNA here is from genome assembly GCA_000338895.3 of Oryza meridionalis. Classification (NCBI taxonomy): domain Eukaryota; kingdom Viridiplantae; phylum Streptophyta; class Magnoliopsida; order Poales; family Poaceae; genus Oryza; species Oryza meridionalis. The sequence goes on from CM002524.2 coordinate 4,096,576, forward strand.
CAGAACTGAGGATATTTTCTTTCGAGGAGCCACAGTCAATTCCAGGTAAGGATTGTGGTTTTTCTGTTAATTATACAGAGCAAGCCACACATTATGGAATCTGAACGAGGTCGTATACAATAATCACACATAGAAATCTTGCAAAAGCTGAAGTAATCACCTGCTGCAGGGACTTCTGAAACTCCTCATCTATTGGGAACAGTTGAAGTGCGATCTTTCCAGAATGGCGGGGTGGTCGAGCAGACACATTCTTAGAATCATGGAACAGTGCTTCCATAAAGCTACCATCCTTTGGTGCACTTTGTTTTTCAGTATACAATTGAGGCGATGAGGCACCAGCTCTTCTGTATTTTGTGCTAGCATTGCCTGAAAAGTAAAGCACATGTTGAGTTTGAGACCAGTTTTACTCGTAGATGTACTTTACACAATGGCATATGTACTTTACTCCATAAATAACTTTTATTTCTCTTAATGGAAAAAATGCGCTCCTTGCGTATTCCCGAAAAAAACAATGGCATATGGATGGGCACCTAACGACATCATGGAACTGTCTTGATTCAATTGTAGCAACAGACATTTATTTTCTACTTCAAATTTTAATTTTGTTTGATAAGTGCAGCAGGTACACCATACAGTAAAGGAAATTGGGAACAAGATTCCAACACATTACCTGATGATTTGTTGATATATTTTCCAGGTTTCAGGCTTTGCATCGTACTGCAACCAAGTTTTGCCGCCGTTCCTGTATCAGTTGGTTTACAGCGCTGCTGAAGAGGTTTCATGGTTTTCTGATATTCAGCAGCAAAACTATCTGGTGTGCAATTTTGTAATCCTACTCCTGCAAAATTGTAAAACCAACATTAGTTTGCCCCACACCTCCATAGTTCCATTAATTGTCTGCAAAGAGCACGGTTATAGCATCACCTCAGGAGGACAGGACCTTTTTAGCAGTCTGCCCAAAATCACAAGACAGACAACTTTTTTGGTAATGGAAGAGCTAAATCTTTTTTTTTTAACCAAGGGGAAGAGTTAACACCTAGCTGCTACGGCTCTGAGATTATTCCTTAGTTTGCAGCGATAGTGCTAATCAGACAACTAGTACATAAAAATAAAAATCAAACAACAGAAATAAATCCTTTTATCCAATTATAAAAAAGTCAGATACATATCATATCATTCAAGCATTAGTATAATGGACCAGCACCAAAGTTCCTACACACAATGGGAAAGCCCACTGATCTATCTCTTATGATGAAAACGAGCTATGGATTTTAATGAAAGAATTATATCTATGAATTCTAGCATAAATTCTAGCAAACATTAGAAAGATTAAGTTCTGAAGTTTCTAGGGCATAATTGTTCTGATCCCTAATTGTGAATTATAACTATAACAAAATCACTCTTATGCACAGGAATTCAATGGGATGCACCGAATGTGCTAAAGGCAGACTTCCAGCGGAAGCATTCATTCGTTCACGTTCCTTTCAGAAACTGGCATTCGAGTTTTGAGTTTCTCGAGTCGCTCCCCTAAACCTAATCCCCGAATTCTCCCGCAGCCCAACATTTCATTCAACCACGAAATCACGCCGCGCGTACCCACCAGTCACCTCGCTGTAGCAAGAATTCATCCATAAGAGGCGTACCTGATCTCACAACCCTAGATCTCCTGGACCCCGGAGAACCCGAGGCGGCGAAACCCTAGCCCACCCACCGCCGGCAAGACCCCCGACCTCCGCAACCGCGGAGAGAGAGAGAGAGCGAGCGAGGAGTCGGAGGCGAGCACGAACCCTCAAGGCCGCGAATCCCCACACCCGCCCGTCGCCGGAGTTCACCGGAAGGCTTCGCGGCGCCCGCGGCGGAGGCCGGCGAGCAGCGAATCGTCGGAGGCGGAAGAGACGGATTTTTATTTTTATTTTTTTTTTTGGGAAATTTTTGAACTCTGGTTTGTTCACTTGCCGCCTCCCCTCCGAAATGGTACGCCCGTATTTATACCCGTACAGTATGACAGACGTGTTGGGCTACGACTCTAAATGGGCCACCATTTGGTGGCCCATGTAGTTTGGGCCTCCATTCCTAGGCCCAAACAGTTTGGGCCGGCCCACCTGCACCCGGTCCACGGGGGCCTCGTGCGCCGCTGCCACTGCCACCACCATAAGACGACGCCGCCATCGCCGCGTCACGCCACGCGCACGCCGCGGCAGCGCCAGCGCACGGCTCGTCCTCGTCTCCGTGCGTCGCCGACGTGGGGGGTTTGGAAGCTTCCTCGCTAGGGCGGGATGGCGGCGGCGGCGAAGAAGCGGAGGCCGGAGGAGGAGGAGGCGGCGGGGACGGAGGAGGAGATGCACCTGGCGTTCAGGGGCGCCGCCAACGCGCTGTCGCAGGTGTACGGGCAGGCCGTGGCCGCGCAGGAGAAGTCGTTCCGCGCCGGCGAGCGCCGCGCCATGGTACGTCCTTGGCCTCCGCCTGCCCGTTCCCCTCCCCACCGATCGGTGGCCGAGTCGCCTGAAGAACTGCGTTCTTGGGGCCTTGAGTCTTGGGGCCCGGTTTAGTTTTGGGATTTTACGCGGAGATGCGAAGGGGGATGGGATCCTGCTTCGAGTTCTTTCGAGTTGCTGGTGCGTTGGGGATAGGGGAATTTATGTTCTGGACGAATTTTTAGCTGAGAATTATGGGTGTGGTTTGGTATGGTGGGATTGGAGAGTTTCTCGGTGAAATGCTGCGGCTGATCTTGAAATTAGCTTCTGCAGTTGTAAATTGTTGGAAATCCATCAGTCTGAGTTCTTGGATGTGCTTCCATATTGTGAACTTATGATTTTATTATCAAATTGATTCAATCCTGTTTCTGAATTTTGGCAGGAGAATGTCTATCGATGGATTTGCAGCAAGCATCAAGAAGGTTTGGAGGTGTCTGTTGCCGATCTAGTTGCTTTCCTGCAGGTCAGTTTGTCTTTATCTTTTTCTTTAGTTTAATCCCTGTTTGACATTTATGCTAGCCAATGCCTTGTGTCATATGCAAAGATTGAGAGTCAGGGTGACTTACTAGTGTTCAATTTATAGAATGATTTTTGCATGTGGATCATGTCACACATTGCTGGCTAACCAATAGGATCAAATGTGACTCTACTACAACTGTGAATTGTCTGATGAGTATAATCTTTATGAATGTGTAATAATGATTCAGTTTCGAGCACATCTACAATTTGTATAGCCAGGGTCTGGAGATTATACTATGAAACAATTGTACTAGTTAAGTATTACGTCAGATGTATGTACATAAGAGCCATGAAAATGTTTAGTGAAGCACTGAAGGTGCTGAAATCAAAACCACATTGCCTTTTGAGAATTCATTCAGTACAATAGGCAGGCCATAGCGTTCCCTTTTCTTTCCTTTTTCCTTTTTTTCCCCTAGTTCTGTTGTTATTCCAGTATGTGTATGCGGCTCAAATCCTTGCCTGATGCTTCTCTTCTACACACAGACTGAGATTGAGCACAGAGCAGGGGAGGTGCCGGGGTCATTGCAGCATACAAGTGCACAGCCAGCATGTCAATTTCCTTCTGCAAATGTTCAAAGCAATTCGTTCTCTTTTGGGAATGTAACGGATGCACTTAACTCCCATACAGCGCAAACTGGCCAAACACAAACTGCCGGCGTGTTAAATGCTCCGCCCAACCCATTGCGGCAAAATTTACACTCAAATCATCATCCGATTCATTGTTCAGCGTATGGCACTATCAACTCCCTACCAGATGGAATTGGAGCTCAAAGCAACCATCCTCCCCAACATCAGAATTTCATGCACTGCAACTCGTATGAACCCTCCATGGATGAGTCATGATGCTTGTTGAGGATGTGAGCCATATGAAAACCCGCAGCTTGTTTGCTTAGTAACCCCGGAGCCTTCAAGATCTGATATCACCTTAATTGCTGGAGAAGTCCCATCGATTGCCGATAGATATGCTTCTCTCCATCTGGGTATCGCAATGCAAAGCTTGTAAGATGTCGATATCATCTTCACTTTTTTCTGACATCTTGTACATTACAACCAAGAAAGTCCCCTTCAGGTCCCGCGTGTTGATTGAAAGATTGAAGCTGCAACCTTTGCTTCAGCGTAATTGTGCTTGCAATATTAGTTCTTTTCTGTTGCTTGCAAAAACCATGCTCTGGTTAACAAGGATCAAGAGGACGAGGATGGTGCATTAGTTGTTGATGAATTTACTGCTGTGTTCCATGTATATCTGTTAAAGCTGTATTGGTTCAGAGAGCCTGAGAGCATTGTTTCACCCTTTTTTTTTTTGCACTCTCTTTTGGTGTGTGAATGATTTCTAGTTAAAAGGTGTTGTAACCTTACAGATATTCAGACCATACATTGGTTAGAAGAAAGTCTTGTATAATAGATAATGTAAACAGAGAAGTCTGTGTCCTTTGATAATTGATACTTTTCTGCTAGAGTAAGTTTTCCATCAAATCAAATTCTCGAAAAACCGAGCGCTTGGTGGAAATGGAACACGTATGATCTCACGCTTGTCAATTATTACTCGGGTCTGTCTGCTGTGTTATTGCATAATTTAACGAATTTACCGAATCAAATGCATCGTTTATATTCATTGTTTCTAATTTGCAGCGCTACCCTATAAGCGGAATTTTCTCTTCTTCGCATTGTATTTTTTTGAGGACGAGGGGTTATACGTAAGAAACATAACACCCTATAAGCGGAATTTTCTCTTCTTCGCATTGTATTTTTTTGAGGACGAGGGGTTATACGTAAGAAACATAACAGGGTGTCAGACGGTCCGAGGACCTATGTGATATTCCGTCGAAACGCGTGGAGCTTTTTGCAAAAGTGCAAAACACTCGTAATCAAAAAAAAAAGGAGAAAGTCGGAACCATATTTTCGTGACGAACTATAAACAAATGAGAGTTACAGATGATCCACCGCTGAACGTTCACGAACTACGAGCAAAACGGAAATTGCTGAATATTCATTTGCAAGTTCAGCAGGAAACTGGAAATAGATACAACAGCAGAAAAGGATATACCTCTGCTTCCCCGGTTACCATATGGAAAGATTTTTACGTTACAGACATACAAGTTACAGCACAAGCAGTTTTCATATGCTTGAACATCTAATGTCAGCGGTAGCACATTAACCAAAAGTAAAGTAAAAATCACATCTTGGGAGCAAGCCCCGTATCATGCTTGGGAACATCAGCTAATATCAGTCTTAAATCACATCTCAGGAAACTGACCGGCAAGTCAACCTTTCCTACTCGCTGATCCTACAGCAGCTGCTTGCAGTGACAGTCATGGTGTGGCCTTGTCAGCAAGTGAGTGGGCAGCCGAGCTCCTTCGCCGCCGCGGTGAGGAAGGCGAGCGTCAGCCCGGTGGCGCGGCGGCTGTGGGCTTCCCACTCTATGCATCTCTCCACATCGGCTTGCCAGTTGATGATGCTTGCTGCCAAGCACTGGTAGGTTGGGCTCTGGATGCCATTACGGTGTTCCCCTTGGATGAGCTTACTGGAGTTTATTTGTCCGCTGTTCAAGATGTCGCGAAGGACGGACATGCTGAGTGCACGGACATGCGCGCTGGGGTGCGAAAGACAGCGGATGGTGGTTGATAGACGGCACTGCATATCAAGATTCAGTCAGGATGATGGATCGTGGATGATGATGAGTAAGTTTGGCATGAATGTGAGTGAGATCAGAGAAGAGGACATGCCTTCAGCAGATTGGAGAGGCCATCAGCGACAGATACACCTGAATCTCCCCATTCGACGATGAGATGGACTGCTCTGGCGGTTACTTCCAATAGCTGCTCGTATTTGATCCCAAGATGAACCGGTCAGTAGGCAAGATGAACCATACAAAATAGAACTGATTATTCTTCACTGGGATTTGCACCTAAGGACCTCATGAATGAAGAAGGTGTTACCTCTAATTGTGGTAAAGTACAAGCTTCACCATCAACAAGCATTCCATCAGTTGCTCGAAGAAGAAGATCTGAAGCACTAGCAAGGATCACCAATGCTTCTGGGCTATCATGGTTCCTCATAAGCTCTGCTATCAGCTTAACTATTCGCTGGTTGACTCTCCACATCTTCTGACCTTGCTCATCATCTCGAGCAATCCAGGGCTGCAAGTCCTTCTCGGCCTGTGAAAGATACAAGAGTCGGGGAAGATGACTGAGGAAATGGGTATATTTTATATCGGTAATGATGCTGATGCTTTGAAACCAAGAAATGAGAACAAAAGAAGCTACAGTATGGAACTTATTTTTTCACAGGTACATACAATATGAAGCTTTTAAATATGATAACAAGTATGTAAATATAACAATAACAATATCTTGACCTGCAGAACGATAGCAGCTGAAGCCTTGGTCGGTGAGGCTGAAACAACGTCACAAAGTGCATCCACAACCTACCCATGAAAAACAAAGATTATCATTGTGTATAAGAATGCTGACAACCAAGGACGGTCTTCATAGCATTATTCTGGTATCTTATAAGCAGGAATGACCGTACCTTTCTCCAACCCTGATGAGCTGATGTACTTTCTGCAGACATCTGCATTTCGGGAGATGCAATGAGCTTCTGCCAGAGCAATGAGACAACAGAGAAGCATAGCTCCTGCTTCTCTGACAGTACAGATCTTAGGAGAGTTTGAGAACCTCTGTAACCCCCATTTCGGTCCATGGTGAGGAAGTTTGCCAAATCAGAAGCTTCCACCTGTAAACTTGCAATGGCTTTCCCAGAAGTACTTGCGACATCACCATTTAGTATAACATCTTCTGCACATTTCAAGAGTGGTCTTGCAAAACCATTTTTCCTGTGTGATCTTGAAGCATCCTTTTTTTCCAATGCACCACCATCTGATGAGTTAATGTTCTTTTCCTCAATGGGAGGTTCATCCTTTTTTACTGGTGTAAGGGTCAGGTGAGCTTCTAGAGGCTCAGCTTTGTTCACAATGGAGGTCACTGTTTTACCATGCAAGTCAATCAAATGGTAAAGGGATGATGCCCTGGTAGAAATCTCAGCATCCCACTTGCATTGCTTCAGTGCAGACAATGCATTTAAGCATGGCCTGGATCGACGAAATAACTCAGAAACATGAGCAGCAACCATAGCTGCTGCAACAATCTCATTTGAACTATAACTCCATGAAGTACCAACAGATGATGGCTTCAAGGAGAACAGAGCTTCCAAGATGCCAAGTATTCTACGAGTATGAAGAATCGCTGAGCTAATGCTATTGTGTAGCTCGTTACTGATACCATTGGTTTTTCCAGGTATGACTATCTTTATGGAGTCCTTCAAATTTGAATGGTTCCCATTCTTGGAAATAAAAGGGAACAGCTGGAGCTCACAAGATAAGGCACAAACGGCTGCTAGAACGTATGAGTCGAATGTAGCAACTGGTCCTTGTCTCTTCTTACATCTGTTTCTTCCATTGGTTAATCTCGAATCATTTGTGACCTCCTCAGAGGAATGATTATCACTACCAGTTGGCCTTTTACTTCCCCCAGGCAAAGCTTGATGACTGACGCAAACAGTTAATACTACAAATAGTAATCTGGACGCAAGGTCCATTGAAGCACAGGACTCCACAAAGAGTGAATGTATCATTGTTCGGAGTTCAGCAACAGCAAGGTTCTTAGATTGACTTCTTGGTTTCCTGGATTGTTCAGAGGTTTCTGATGGAAAAGTTCTTCTCAGTATAGCTTCAACTGTTGCCACAAAAATTCTCATAAGGCATGCTTCAGATGGACTCCCACGAGGTAAATACTCAAATACTTTCAACAATGGCAAGTATAGGCTCCATGACAAAGTAGGTGGCTGAAGTGGAGCAGCTACAACAATTTCAGGCAAATCAACTGCTGATGAACTCAGAGGTAGCAAACCATACGCAGCCTCCCAGATGGTACATATTCTCCACTCAACATCGGGACCATGAGCACATAGCATGGAAGCAATGCCTTGTGCAGTGGCATCAATAGTGGCTTCAGATGCAGGAACTTCCAGCTTTGTGCAGTTGAAGGAGCACGTATGAAAATATGTCAATATGAAGCTAAAACATGTAGGGTGCATATATTTTACGACATAATCAAATTCCAACTTTGGTAGGTAGCAATATCTATATTAACTTGTTTGATGATACCTTTAAAACAGTTTTAACATAATATCCTAGCAGTCATAAAATATACAAGAATACATCATAGCTCCAAAAGAACTGATATAAACTTATCATAGCATGTTGGCGACAAGCATACAGAGACTCCTAAAAGGTGACAAAAAAATGACCAAAAGATTTAATTTTCTATTCAAAACAATATAGAGGCTAGACATATCTAGCTTTGCAATATTGTAGCTAAACTACTTTAGTCATGATGATGTAATCTGGCAGCTAACAGTACTTAATAAAAAAAAATTCAGAACAGAGTCTGGATAATGTAGCCGTTTAGTGACAAGCCTATTAGCATATATTTCGAGAAAACTGATAAAAAGGAAATTGAATACATCAAATACAAAATAGGTAGCAAGTAGGTGCAGGAAACACTGCATACCTGCCTTTTGTACGATGATACATAGCCACCTAGTGGCTCATGATGGAGTTCAACTCCTTCGGCATGTCTCAGTGGAGGAAAAAGTAATGTCGGTTGGGAGAGTATTCGGAAAAGTAAAGCAGCAGACGTATCAGCAGCGATACCAGCTCTCATTGACATTGCAGTTCCAATAGCACGCAGGAAATGAAGATGCATCCAGTTCTTTGGAAGCTAAAACATAAAACAAAGCTATGACAATCAATAAAATATTCAAAACGCATAATGTGCTGTTATGATAATATTGCATGATGTGTCATCTTGATTGATAGCACTGAAACAACAGCCAGAGAGATGTATGATATACCCGCATGCCAGAATCGTAATCTTCCGCTGCTCTAAGGAGTTCAACAAGCTGTACTGCTGCATCAAGTGCATCTGGGGCCCATGATGGTGGTGCCTCGAGAAGACCAAAAAGCAACCTTTGCGTAGCACTTGGAGTAGCAATTGCATAGTATCTGACGAAAAATAGCATGTTAGCAATCATTTGGAAAGTACACATGGTACAACAGTGGACAGGATCATAAGAGCTTACCTATGAAACAAGCGAGCATATGGTTCAAGAGGAGGGAGCCCCGCAACCAAATGTTCATCCAATGGTGTGGTCGGTGGAGGTAATAGAAGTGCGGGAACAGCTGCCGCAGTCAAATTTGCTGTCTCATAACGAGCTACTTCCTCATCACAGACACTTAGTATAACTCCAGCTCCATTGGCAACAGCCCATCTGGGCGTGGATGGCATAAGTTGTGGGTGCTTCCCAGATCCTCGGCTGTAAGCTGAATGACCCAAGCACATGTTAGTAACTTGTGTTTATAATAAGCATTAGCATCCGAGTTGCAAGAAAAAGAGAAAGGTCCCACTCCAATGCAGAAAAACATGCACAGTATGAGCTCATAAAGCCCATATGCACTATGTTTTTTAAGTTTTAACATGGAAGCAAAAAACTGAATGCAAGTTTCAAAGTAATTTACAAACTTCCATTAAAAAGTAATTTGCAAACATATCACACCTTTTTTAATAATATGTACTCTAGAATCTAGAAAAAATGTGCTCCCAGTAAAATAAACAATCAGGCTAACTTTAATTTGTAGGTTATGTCTTGTCGCCACAGGACATGTTCTACTTGTTTACTTTGATTTACAATATACATCATTTACTTTGTCACCAAATGCTAGTAGTAAACAAATATAAAATGCTCACTTTCACAGCATATTGCCATTCACTCCTATTATAATCCATACTCACTCCTGTCAAAAATAAACTTTTGGTCTGATCAATCTCTCTATGGACATTAAGATCAACCATGCAAAAATGATGAGTATATTTGTCCCTGAAAGTGCATTCTTCACATTATAATTTTTCCATGCTTTATTAATATATTACAAAAGAAACTGCTATTCAAAGTTTTGTTTTGAAGAATGCGTTTATGCCTAAAGTATCACTTTTTTTTATTTGAGGGAGTAAGTTATTGATACTCCAGTTTCCCTTTGGGGATCTTAAGAAGGGAACTGATCTACCAAAGAATGCAAAATATGCAATTGTAGACATTGTCACATGGTATCTCAACAGAATAAAAAGACATGGGAGTAATTAATGTTACAATAATTAAAAAAAAATCACGATAGAAAATTCCATTGCTGATTTTACCAACCAGTTGTTGGAGGCTTCAATTCTCCACCAGCTGCGTATTTTCCCATGACTCCACCACACCTGATGCATTTGAAGACAAAACAGGGAGTGGTAAGCGTCTATTAGCAATAGAAGAGTACTCAAGCAAATTTTTCATCATCAGCAGCAAATGTATAGTATGTTCCAACATGCTTGACAAAACAAGTTTACACAATGCATGCAGTTCCATTAGCATACTTTTAAAAGTTGTCTATTTTTCTTGCCATACTTGCATTGGGAGAATTATGAACGTGCATGAAGTTTGAACTTGTTATGAGTTCCACCCCTTGCTCCTGCGTTCTGCTCACATACTTCTATTATTTTCCGTGTTTTAACTTTAAATTATATGCGCTCTTCCTTCTTGTCAATATCACCATCGAGGTTGTATTTCTCAAGAAAGGAGGATTTCAGATTTTCAGTCCACAGAACAATCATATGTTATAATTTATTATGACTCACCATCTAAAATAGTCACTTCTAATACCCAGAGGTGCAGCAAGCAATATGTCTGTGATCCAAGGAGATAGTGGCCTCAATGGCTTCCGGTCAGGTTCATTTCTTGGAGAACCGTTAGCCCTTTTCTCCATAGACTCACATGATGAGGCCTGATCAGATGTGCTGCTACATTCTGCTTCACTATGTTGGTGATCAACTTTGAAGATTGGCCTGTTGTAGTGAGTTAGAACTCTAAGAATTTCTCCACAGGCCAAGGCCCACTGCTCCGAGTACTCTTTCTGCATAAAAGTTGCATCTTTATGAGCAAGAGTAGTTTGATAAGCTATAAGCAGCACAGTTGGATATAATATTGAAATGCACAGCAGAGGCAAAATCTTATCAAACACAGAGAAATGAACCAATAAATTGGAACTAACCATTAGAGTAGGGGCCTTACCTCAGAAGTATGGCTAAATAAAGAGATGAAGGACATGAACGGGAAACCATTTCTATCATAACTGAGTGTCCCATCTATGATGCGTGACAGAATCGGATGCACAACTGCATGGCCATGCTCGGGATGATGAAGAACAAAAGTTGCTGGAAATATGAGAAAAATATGTCAAACTCTTTCTTCAATTGTTTGTGGAACATGTATTGATCACTGGATCAAATTACCTAATACTTCATCTACAAGGCGCTTTTCTTTTGATGGATAGCAACTTTGAATTAGCTGCAAGCATGCAAGAAAAAGAGTTGCAAAAGTTAACACACTGGAGAAAGATTTTATCACAGAAGGTACTAAATATGCTTAGAGATACAGTACCTGAGCTATATCTTCAGGGAATTGCTCACTGTCAGCTGTAAACTGGCCAAAGTACTCAACATAGGCCAGAATTTGTGCCTTCAGAGAGGAGACGCAACCAAGTTTCCCATTGAGGCAAGTATCTTCAACATATAGAATTTCTAACAAGAATCAAATAGGAATAATGTTACCTGTTTTTGTTGTGAATCCTGTGGTGGGGGCCAGAACAGTGATGAGAACTGGAGCCCATCAATCCACTTCTCATTTGAAGCTGACATACTTGGTAGCTCAAGAGCCTGCCCAAGAAACTGAGAGAATTCTCAAAGAGAAAGAAAGAAACTACACAAACTGCTCCAGTTAGCAATAAAAGCACCTGTAATCAACACCACGTTGAAGCCGCCAGTTAGTTCATCCATTTATGCCACCAAAGTCCAAATCTTCTTATAAGCTACTTGCCTTGGTATCAAGAAACTTCGAGCAAGAAAGTAATAAGAGTGCTATCCACTTCATTCAATCAACCCCCATAACGGGGGTCTGCATCTCACAACGTGACACGTTATCATATCAACCAATGCCAACCATATGAGCTTCAGAGTCTCTACACTGTAATATATCGCACAACAAAAACAAAAAAGGAGGAAAATACATGAATTTTAATTAACGCAAAAAAAATTACTCCCTTCGTTTCATATTATAAGTCGTTTGACTTTTTTCCTACTGAAAATTCTTCCAAGTTTGACTAAGTTTATAGAAAAATATATAAGTATTTTCAACACAAAAAGAACATATTATCAAAATATATTCAATGTCAGATTTGATGAAACCGATTTAATATTTTAGATATTGCTAAATTTTACTATAAACTTTGTCAAACTTAACAAAGTCTGAATAGGAAAAAAGTCAAACGACTTATAATATGAAATGGAGGGAATAGTAAAAAACTGACAAATGAAAAGAGAGGGAGGTAATGCAATGAAAATTGCATAATCTTACAAGCACATTATTTTATTGTCAAGTACAACTAAATTCATAATCAAACGAAAAAATATATCTAGGAAAAAGGTGGAAGCTTTCTCGTTTTTAATTATCGAAATGAAAAGGTACATGTTGCAATCATTTATAAGGTAAAGTTTACCATAACATGTAGTTACAGTGCAAGCTCACATGTCGATAAATATGTTAAGGAAGGCATCATACAAATAGGCAAATTTATGGTAATGCTAATGGATGTGGTGTACAGAACATTAACTTTGATCCTCGTAGCTCCTATGGCTTATCACACAAAATCAATAGATGTGTTTTTCGTGACATTTATACTTCATTTGTTATTCCACGTAACCCATCGGTCCGTTTTTGTTGGTCGATTATAAATGTATATTGTCTAAGACAGAATTTAATGATGTTGTTCTATCTTGTTATTCTTCTTTTTTTGGCAAGCAAAGATTCTATTTCGGGTACTATGACACCGAACCAGAAAGTAGATTACCTAAAGCATAGAAATGGAAAATATATAGGAACAAAACAGGTTTTTCTTTTGGTGTTTAATTACAGGTGTTTCTGCTCATCGGTTGGTGTCTGTATTCACTTCCACTGTTAACGAAATGAGGAAGGGATCCCTTGTTACTGTTTCAGGGGAAAAAATATTAAAGCAGAGCTAGCTTACTGCGAATTAATTTTCAGTAATTAACCCCGCACAAATTACATCCACAGCCGTATGCACCACATCTAAACGCCTCCACGAAGCAGCAAAAGCCAGCTAGAATCAACGCTACTCGCCTAAAAAAACCACAAAAACCTCCTGAAATTCGCAGTAATAAGCATCCATCTCGCGTTGATCTATCCGATGCCACGAATTATTACAATACTAATCAGCTCAACTTCAAATTTCAAAACTAATTTCCCTTTCACTTCCTCAAAATCCCAACCGCATCTACCACCAAAACTCTCTCCCCCCAAACAAAAATCCCCTCCACATAACACCACAAATCCGCCCGAACCACCTCGCCCGGCATACACGACAACCTTAGTAAAGGCCATCAAAACCACAGCCTAAAAATAGTTTTAAAAAAAAAACACCAAGCACAGCACAGAAAAACTAAAGCCGCACGGAAAAAATAAAAAAGCATTACCTCGATCAGCCGTTCAACCAATCCGGACCTCACGCGGAGTAGGCGGCGGCGGCGGCAAGGGGATAGACGCGCGCGGCGGCGACACGGGCGGTGGAGGAGGCGCAGGGGAAGGAAGAGGAGAGAGAGAAACGGCTCGGAGGAAGGAGAGGCGAGAAAAAGATTTTTTCCGGGGATGGTGGTGGTGGTGGTGGTAGTGGCCGCGCTATTTCCCACCCGCGCGCGCGCGGGGGGTGGGGGCCCACGGGGCGGTGCCGGGTCGCCGACACGTGGGAGCGGGGGATGTGGGGCCCACGTGTCGGTGAGAGGCGGGTGGGGTACCTGCGGGGTGAGATACTTATTCGTGAGTGCGGCGGGGGGGTGGGAAGGCTTGGAGCTTGGGCGGATCGCCTCCTGGCGATTGCTGACATGGCCTTGATATTTTCGGGGGTGCATGGCATGTATGGTATGTGTGCATGGTGATCGTCATGCATGACCCCCCATGGCCATGGCCAATGGCATGGATTTTGTGGTTCTAGTCCTTGTGTTGTGAAATTATTGCGAAATGGTCCCTATGGTTTTTGAGGTACTATCATGGTAAGCGGTTAAAGTGGAGGTATATATCCATTTTCTTTTGCAAGTGAATAATTACTTTTTTTAGATAGTTGACTAAAATTTAGCATTTGTATTCAAACTGGATGTACACGGTTAAAGTGATAAGAGCAAATTTAATAGTAAAGTCAACAAGTTGCTATAAGCTCCTACTCGTCCCAAAATATAAAGTTAGTTCAATTTTCCCATCATCTCTCTTTCTCTCTCTACAAATTTTGGCTGAGTTCTTTCCCCGAATTTTTCAACTCACTTCCCTCATTTTTCACGAGCACGGTTTTTAAACTGCTAAAAACAGTATTTTTTTGCAAAAAATTTCTATACAAAATTGCTTAAAAAATCATATTAATCTATTTAAAAAAAATAGTAAATGGTTTATTAATCATAAGAAAATGCATCGCTCCATTTTACATACGTAGGAGGTGAGTTTCCAATCTCACCTCCCGAAACACAACCTCAATGGTTCTATGTTGGAGCATACGTAGAGATGGCTCTTGTTCGAGAGGCAGCAATACACGTTTTCTTTTATTTCTTTCCTCCGTATGTGTTTATAGTTGGTTTATATCTAAATAGTGTACTTGCTCTTAAATGATAGTGAGATTGCATGTTTCTTGAGCTTCTAAACAATGTGATTTGTATGAAAAATTTTGCATATGAACTTTATAAAAATACCATTTTAAAACCCATTTTCAGCATTGTAAAATTTAATTTATTCATTGGTGCCCTCGAACAGTTATCCCAAAAATATCCATCCATTTAGCTTGCAAGAATAGGGGTAGTTATGATAGCACAACAGCCATTTGGAAAAAAATAGGATTATTATAGGACATTTTAGGACTATTTGAAAAAAATGGCTGTTAGGAATCTCGTCTCGAAAATAAATTGCGACCGTTGTTAGGAATTGAGAGAATGATACAAGTAAAATGTATTCTCAATGTTCCTTTAAAATGCAACACTACTATACCATACTTGATATATTTCTTCTTTTATTTTTCCCTGCATTTAGATCTTCATGTTGGAGTACTAGTTAAGAACTAAAATCTTAACACCACACCAACATGAAGCCTTGATTCAACTTCTTGGCTGAGCGGGCATGTTTCTCAAACTAGTAAATAACATGTTTAATTTAAAGAATTTACATAAAATGCTTATTCAAAATATTAAATAAATCATTTTTATTCTAATAGGTAATTAGTCACTCGCTAATAACCAGTCCCTTTTTACGTGAAACAAAATACTACATCCACTTTAAAATATAGCAATCTAAATATTGGACAAAACATATTTTGGTATTAAAATTTTGGATGAATATTTTCTAAATTTATAGTACTAAAATTTATCTCATATGTTATTATTAGGTTGCTATATTATAGGATGGGCAAGCTTTGATCCTTAAAAAATTACCAGCAATAAAGCAGAGCCGACAAAGTCTAGTGCTTAGTACAAGTGCACAATACTAGGTTCTAATGTAATTTTACTAACACCGAGTTAACCAAGCCATCAAAAAGAAGGGCCTGATTATAATTATCGCTAATGACGCGTCAGACCCCCGAATATTTGACCGATTAGCATGTCAACCGTTGGATGGAAGGACGTGGCCATCGGACGGCCTCAACGACGAGGCATCCGCTTCGCTTTACCTTCTGGGAAACGGCAATCGGGGTGACGTCACCGCTACGAAGCTGGACGGCTGTGGATCACGGATGGGAGGTCACTGGACGGTGGTGCGACGTTGCCATTTTTTATATTTTAATTGCTCGCTCGTCCTCGTCCATTATTGTCGTGGTGGGCCCCACGCATTGGCTAATTGCGCTTTAGATCTGTGTGATTAGGTCGAAATTTGGATGCTTAATGGGGCAATTAACAAAGTATAGTAGTATTAGGTTTGATGCATGCATGTGTCTCTCTTTCTTTCTCGTGAGGCCCCCACCTTGTGATTAGGTTGTTTTGTGGAAATGCAATGGACTAATAGCTATGGCTGATAGAGTGATAGATCCATCAGATCAGTGGAATTGATATTTTCTCGTGACCTGCAATCATGGAGGCAGAGATGTTTGGAGCCATCGTTCCGTGGCATATTTACAAGCAAAAAGTAATTTATAAATAAATCTTTTATATATGTGTTCTTAGTGATAAAAAACAAATATTGAAAAATAAACTTCGATAAAAAAAATATCAAACTCAGCTCCAAAATTAAAGTTGAAAATTCAAATTTTAGCCGATGAGCATAAGTGTAAGCGAAAAGATGAGGCCCGTTATCATCATTCACATGACAGGGATCAGTAATCGTATGGGTATATACAAAGTATGCTGATCAAACTGTAAATTACCTGAGTGTGTAGTATAAAAACCACTGACTTTAGGTCCAATTCTTTTCTGCTTAACGGATGAATGAACGAATGCGCACACACCTGTTGAAAGAAAGATATGAATTTGTAATTACTAACATAAATGGTTGAATGGTAGTATCTTCTAATTAAGTTAATATAATTAAACCACTGCAGAAAAGCCATAGAAATCTTACAAGATCCAGCTGTAACATTGTTCGATGCATCTTGCTCCTCTCCACACGTTTGCAAAAGCCAAAGTTGCAGCATCAGTGGCACATTAAAATATTTTCAAGGAGCAATAATTAAACAAAGCAAAGACATCACACCAAAACTTACGTACGCTAAGAATCTCAAATATCCCAGCACCTTCTGCTTTAGAAGTTAGAACTCTCTAGAACCATCTAGCTTTTAGCTTACTCCTAGTCTTCGCAGAAAAATATACTACTCCTAATCAATCTTAGCTTAATTACCACGGCGCAAGTTAACCGGGTTTCGCGGGCAGTGAACCTGAGAGGGAATATCCGATCCGCATCGGACGGCCCACAGGCGTCCACGCTCGCCACGAGTTGACCTCGCGGCGGTGAGTGGGCTGAGCGGGTGGATAGCGACGGCCGTGGGTGTGGGCCCGCGGGGGCGCTGCCACGTGTGAAGAGAAGGATGGCCCAGGTGGCCACTGTCGGAATGTGGGTCCCACCACACCTTTGATGTGCACATCCCGTTTGGCAAAGACAAACATGCTACATCCGTCCCAAATAATTATGCCACATCTCGTGCTAATATATTTGTTTGTTTTGAGATAAAAAAAATTTATCTATGTGAGAGAACTAGCCTAAATCATTACAGGTGAGTTGGTGAGGTGAGAATTTAGACCGGTCCACCAAACGAGACTATGATACATTTAGACACTCCTCCATATGTCTCAAAATACTTTATATTCCACTTTTACCGTCACTAGTTTATACACATAAACAGAAATGCATTTCGGCTGAACTCATTCTGGCTAGAGCGCAGCCAATTCAAAAGAGGATTATACTATCCTACTACTCTGAGTTGTGAGTAGGACAAGTGTCCGGCTATGTTTGCAACAATGAGGCGAAGTTGTCTACCTAGTGTTTTGCTGTGACTTGTGAGGCCACACATGTGCAAAGCCTGTGTGCTTAACTATCTCGAGGATCGATTCGGAGCGGCAAGTAACCGACGGTGTTTGGTGCAAGGAATTCAATCCAAGCAAAAAAAAAAAAAAGCTATCTCAGCCACGCAAATAATTACTCAGCCCAAATCAAAGAGCTCCATCAATTATCCTAATAAAACAAAGTAAAAGTCAAAATTTAAATTTCGAACTTTGATTTTATGACATTGGCATTTAAAACTGCTACGAACAAATATATAAAAATTTATATATAAGTTATTTTTCATTCCCTAATAATCTGTTTTGGTTTATCGGGGAATACGCATAAGAGATGAGGCTGAAAAGCCATTGAGCATAGACGGGCAGCACGGGGCGACGTGTCCGGGAGGCGAAGGCGCACGGAGCCCAAATCCGCCTTCGCTTCTCCTCCTCCCGCGGAGAAAGGAGGGATGATGGCCAATGGGAGGGGAGCAAAGGATATTTTCTCTCTGATGACAAGCCCGCGTCCGCGTGTCGACCCGGGGCGCGCGCGAATAATTTAAGCCAGCGGGGTGACCCAACCGAGAGCGGATGGCCCCACCTGTCAGCGCATGCATGCATGGATGGATATGCATAGCCCCGGATGGGTAGCATGGGCGTGGTGGGGCCCACCAGCTCTCTCAACTTGTCATGTTGGTCCCTGCGAGATTACTGTATCTCCTTCACCCTACTACTACCCTGCGATATTGGCATCACACCGGTTTTTTCCTCGCGTGCAAGACTTTTGCTACTCTCTTGATATATCTGAATAAAAAATTATCTAGATTTGTAGTATTATAATATATCAGCATCAGATACTGGGTTGGTTTTATTAGAAAGAAGTTTAAATGTTATTTTCTTCGTCCTAGAAAAAAAACTCAATCTATGAGATGGAAGGATACTACTTGCATCCCCTATGATTATTCGCTTTGTTTAGTTCATGAAATAAATAAAAAACGCATTATCATTACATAAATTGGTTCCTAAAATCTGCAATCACTTAAAATTGTAAGATCACATACTACAAGAGAGTATTTAGCCAGGATATGCAGTTTCGTCGAAAACCCATTGAGATTTTTTTTTTGAAGATAACATGAACAACTTTATTCAACAAGACAGAATTTAGGGGATATACCCCAGTACATCGCACAAGGATACAACTTAAGCCAAGAAACCATCTCTAACAAGGTAGAGAGTAACCACTATAAGGAAGCAAACTTTCTGATGAGACAAAACAACAGTAGGGAATCAGATCGACAGAGTTCTGTGGCAAAGCCACGACAATTGAATCCTTTGGCCTCCATTGACATGCACACCGCTTGACATACTGGAAGGCTCCTACAGCTATCACCACGGAAACGGCACAGATCGGAGGTTTGTTACTGAGCCGTAGATTTTGATGTAGGTATCACCGGACTCAGCAAGTTGGTTCCATGGAGTCTTTCATTAGATCTGAGGAGCAGAGATTGCTCAACCCGAATGATAGACCCTGCATGGATACTGTTGTTTTGAAGCAAAAGGAAGCAAGATTCAGTAGAACAGGTAGTCCACATCACATGAGAAATCAGATGGTTGCGATAAAACTTCTGTCTTTGTAGAAGGCCGAGGATTGCTGCAGGATTGTAGAACTGAAGCAGAGCACAACAAATGAAAAGGAGCAAGCTCCCAACGAAGAAGTAACCTTCAGATTGGAGAAATGAGATGCCACACCCACACAATGTTTTCACCATTGCAGAAAAGCAGCAGCTCAAGGTATAACTGGCACACGGAGCAGTAGTACGAAGAGCTCCAAGGCTATCACATGAAGCAACAGCACCTGGAGTTTGAAGACTACCACACAAAGCAGCAACACTTGGGCTGCCAAGGTTGTCACTCGGAGCAACATCGCCAAAAATTTCAAGGCCACTACCACCACACAGAGCACCGGCACCCAGAGATCCAGGGCCGCCGCCGTCGCTGTACGAAGCAGCGCCATCCGGAGATCCAAGGCAACCGTCGTCTGCACACAGCGCAGACCAACGAGTTCGGCACCAGCATAAGAAGAAGATTCTGTCCTTCAAGTCGCAGCTCCAACTCCGGCAATCATCACCACCAGCAACCAAGGCTCTTCGCTTGAACGTAACCAAGCGGGACATAGCCACAGGAACAGGAAAAACCTGACAAAGAAACTACAACCTAGCTACACTATACTAATAGGGGAGGTGGCCGGACCCCTCCTCCAACCCTCACCGGCGGCGAACCACCGGAATTTGGGGGAAGAGGGGCCGGAGAAGAAGAAGGAGCTACTGTAGCAAAGGGGAAAGTTGGGAGGAGAGGAGGTGGGTCCATTGAGATTTGTGAACTGATTTTTTTGATTTCGAGCCGGCTCAAAATTGGTCAACATCAAGGAGGAGTTCAAATGGTTTTTGAGAAATTCAAATCTGAAATAGTAGATTTGATAGAGTTCAATCAAAATTTGGTTCGACATCTGGCTGGCAGCAGCAGCGGCAGAACTATTATACCTCCAAAATATACTCCGTGAAGTGAACTGTCCACTGTCGATGGAACAAAAAATGTTTGTCTCCAACGAGGTCAACTTCAATAACAGTCCAAACAAAGAGAGAAAAACATGGGCGCCGGCATAACACACCAGAAAGCAGATTGGTAGTACAATACAACCATAGAAAGACTGCAAATGTGGACTACTGGTGGGCCCTGAACACACTAACTGAATACTTAAGCATATGAAACGTGCAGTACAGTATGCACTTGCCCCTAAATTGTGCAGAAACAGCATGCTCAGCTCAAGTGCCTGGATCGCACCAACCTACTAGTAATACTAGTACGACATAGTAAATTGTAGGCAGCCTAAATTGTACTGAATGCGATTTGAACAATGATCCTGTTAAGTGTCAATAAATTAACTGAGGTACTCTCCGTACCATAAAAAAAAAACTATGACCTATTCACTTTGAAACTATTTTCAATCATACTATTTTTTAAAGTAAAGTTACTAAAATTTTGGTTACGTTTAGTTTGTTGACAAATTTTTATAAGTACATATAAAATCTTGCCAAATTTTGGCAACCTTACCAAAATTTTGGCAATATTACCAAAATTTAGCAAGGCCAAAACTTGGTAAGGTTAAAAATGGTAGCAAAATGAACAAGTCCCTAGTGTAGCATATCCATATTAATTTCATAATATTAAGATTTGAAACATTTCATACTAGATTTATTTTTTAAAACGGAAAGAGTATTTTGTACTCTAAATCACAATACTCCACTATAATAATCTGACTAACTACAGTATTACTCCAAGGCAAACATGGGTAGTATGAACCTGTCAAAGGTCCTGATTGAGAGAGCTTCTAGCTCCTGTGGCTTTTCCCATTAGCTCTAGCTCATTAGCTCTAGCTCCCCAAATAGTCCAGATTATCAGAATCTGTAGTTAGAATCCAAAAAATAAAGCCAAAAGATGAAAAAAAAACTTCTCAAAATTCTTAGGGTCCCTTTGAATCACAAGAATAAAAAAAATAGAGATAGAAAAAAAAGAATTCTGACCGTATTGCAAATATAAAACAAAGGATTACAAACACAGTATAGAAAACAACACAAGAATGACCGTTTAATTGGAACACAGAAAAAAAGGAATTTGAGGAGAGATAAAAACCCGGGGCCCCTTTGTTCGTAGGATAGGAAAAACACATGAATTAAAATAGTATGTTTCTCAATTCCCATATGAATGAAAAACCATAGGAAAGACAATGGGAGTACTTTGATAGTGCCATGAGAAAAATAAAGGAAAGTTCACGAAGAGATCACATCTATCATTATTTTTCCTTTGAAATGTGAAGCACATAAATACAATCCTATGAGAAGTTTTCTTTCTTTCCTATAAATTAAAGGGACATGTAGGAAAAAATTCATACAAATTTGAATCAAAGTTTTTCTCCGAAACTTACATGGAATGAGGTATTCCATAGAATTTAATAGGGTTCCATATGGTACATTCCTTCGATTCAAAGGACTATATATGAAAAATTATATAAGAATTAAATTCTCTAAAATTTGTATGATTTTTTTCAAATTAAAGGGGTTTTAAAAAACTGGGTACCAACCAGCTGCTTATTATAATTTTAGTCTCCCAAATAGGACCAAAGTTTTGCTGACACCTGGGAGATAGTGGTGGTACTGTAGTGTACAATGGCCAATGGGGGATAGCTGCTTCAGATTAGCCAACGCAAACAGATAGGTTAGCTGTCCGCTCAACCAAAAGATGATAAACATGAATCACAAACTGTTGCTGGACATCATGCTATCCATATGTCGCGATCGACCTTTGCATTCCCCAACTTGATTAGTTAGTCTCGCCCGGGTTTACCTTTCGTCCTTTCCCATGAACTGGTAACGCGGTTTTCATTAATTTTTACTCGAATTTTCTTTTTGGAATAAGAATTTCTCAAAAAAAAAAGAAATTTTTATCGAAATCTACTTTTGCCCCATTTCGAAACCTCAAAATTTTAATCAGAAGATAATGCTAATATATGCTATCCAAAGGCATGGATCGCATATCGGTCGGCCTGTATGGCCCAGTTGGATCTCAATCTACTCAAGTTGCCATTTCTCAGCCCAAAAGAGATTCAGCGTGGATATCAATTGGGCCCAGCCCAAAGCTCTATAGATAAATCTCCCTCTGTTTTCCCCCTCTTTTCTCTCCCTTCTTTTCTTTTCGTATTATCCTTGAACACACCCCCAAAAAAACTGAATATATACAGGCTTAACATAAGATAAGTACACTGCAGAATGTACAGTACACATATAAATGCATGCATGAATAACGCATAATGATTGTCCTACAGAAGACAGTATACGTACGTGCTCATGATCAACTGATAAAAGGTCCGATCAGCTAACTGATAAAATGCACGCAAGAAAGGAATAAAGGGTTTGGACGATGGAAAAGAGAGCTCAACATACAGACAGATCGATCGACATAGATCGAGAGGGAAAGAGACATGAGAGAAGCCCGCAAGTTATGCTGTCCATCCATGCGGGCGTCCAGCTTTTTCTCATCACTATTTCACCAGATCCCTAAACTGCTGCTTGTATTCATCCATCACCTACAAACAGGACAGAGCTCTAACTTCTAAATTAAACTTTAATTAAGAGTTAGATCTAGAATAAAGTTATAAAGTACTAGCGTCTTAAGGCTGCGTTCTTTACCTCTGGTTCCCAACCCCTCCCCTCGTTTTCCGCGTACGCGCTTTTCAAACTGTTAAAACAATGTATTTTTTTTGCAAAAAGTTTCTATACGAAAGTTGCTTAAAAAATCAAATTAATATATATATATTTTAAAAACTAATACTTAATTAATCACAGCCTAAATCCCACTCCATCGCTCTAGTCCCGCTACACCATTTCATTTCATGAGAACACTATAATCAGTTCCACTCTCCTTTTAGATTTGAGTTGAAATCGTTTAATTGAGATCTACTTCAAGGGCTACAAACATTTGCTTAACCCACCGGCCAGCACCGGCTACAGAAAACTGTACTCCCATATTATTACTCGGCTACGTACAAACAACCGCTATAAGTAATTAATTATCACCAGCCTAACTAACTAACATAACTATGACAATGATGACAAATTAAACAACAGTAACAACAAATAATAATAATAATAATAATAATACACACATGCATGTGATATCGAGATGCAGTCGTCGATGGATATATATATAATTAACCAGCTAGCTGAAAGCTTGTGGATCGGAGTCGGAGAAGAAGATCAGATCGATCGAGCAGGGCAGCGGCGATGGCCGGACGACGGGAGAGCTAGGAAGCTACCAGATGAAGGTCATCTCGGCGGAGGCGCGGGCGGCGTCGTCGTCGTCGCGGGAGGGGGAGTGGACGTGGCGGCCCTCGTAGGTGGTGATCACCATGCGGGGGTCCTCCGCCAGCCGCTCCACCCGCTTCTTCACCCGGCAGTTGTCCTGCGTGCACCGGTAATAGCTCCTGCAAAACCACAATCACACACGCACACACAGTTAATTAACCACATACTAGAATATTAGCGTGTTTGCTTTAAGGTTATCAGCAAGAAAATCGATTTTGATTAATATTGATCTTTTCTTGCAACACAACACACATATCAGAATATAACAATCTAGTATTGAATTAGACGAGATAGATCTTTCGGCTAGCTCTATAAGGTGGTAGGCTAGTCGATCGGTCTGGGTTCGAAACCTCGCCTCTTTCATTATTTTAGTGTTGAATTATGCAGTAACTAATGTTACGAATCTAAACAGTCACTGGTAGCCTAGTACTAGTTTGGATGACATCCAAACACCTTCTTTTTAAGTATAACATACTACTCCAAAGTAGTAGTTCTGTTTAGCGTTATGGCAATGGATGCTTTTTAACGGGTGCTCCTTATTTTCTATGCACGTCCTAAAGCTTAGATATACCTTTCTACCAGGTACTGCTCGTGCTACTCTATTCTACCTACACTCTACAAATATGTACTAGTTTGTATGTACTCGGATTTCCGGTGAAAGAGAGATTACAAGTATTCTAGGAATTGGTATGTTAAAGTACAAGGAGACATACAGATATTGGAAATTCTCAATCATGGCCTGACCCTGCTGACACAACAACTAGGCCATATGGAGAGATAATATTCCAGGCTACCCAGCTGGTAGCATCATTCCTCATCTCAAACCTAAGGGGCATAGATATTGAGAAAGATGTGGTAATAATTACAGGGTACAAAAATCTTGGGCCCTTTGCAAAGCTCAAATCCACCTTTTCATCATCTCATGGCCCTTTACCCAACAGTAAAGATTCTCCATCAGCTCTCACAGCCAACAAAAAGCAGACATATCACACATCCAATATATATTTATTTTAAGGCAATATCATATGGTCTTTTTTCTTAGAATTTTCAAGCAAAACAAGAAAAAATTCAGCATCCAAAATAGGAACATATATATATATCACCACGCTTATACTTTCGTCCTGTGGCAATTCTAGATAAGAACCTGCATGCTTAATTATATGTTGGCCTCAACCGTCTAAAGTCTCTCTACTGCATATCAACACTCACATATAATACCTATAATTGGCCGCATGAACCTACTACTCCCTCCGTCTTATAATATAGCAACTTAGGATTAGATGTGACATTTTATAATACAACTAATATGGATAGGAAGCATGTCCAAATTCATTGTACTATGAAGTGTCTCGTCCGATATTACGTTGCTATAATATAGGACGGAGGGAGTAATATACTTCCACATGTCCAGATTCGTTGTATTAGAAAGTGGTACATTCAATGTTAGATTGTGTTTTTTTTGGACGGAAGGAGTACCAGCTTACACATGTACATGTTGCGATCAAATTAAGTTGTCTCATAACCAGATGCATTTGTGAGACTTAATTTGCTCGATCATCGTTACGTTGACACAATCTCGACGCTAATTAATACTGTATGATACGATACACCAGATTATCAATTACCTGTACTAACCCTGCAGTATTAGTTTTGACAATCAAGAAAGTAGTAGAAGAAAAATGAGGATGATTGCCTAGATTGCCAATCGATTGGAAAAGTCATGGGTGTGTTATAGTAGTGGTGTCTGAGCCAGAGGACCGGATGGGAGGAGAGGGTTTCTGAGTGGCATCATTGCAAGGGGCTAATCAGATTGGACTGGATGCTGGGCTCTTGTCTGCTGCTGGGTGGGTCAATGCTTTGGCACTACCTGTCATGATCACCATCACGCATATAGACAGATGTTCACACAAGCACAGAGGCTCCTAGGTGGTCTGCCAGGAGATGATATAGATCTTGTCATGTCATTTCCATCAATTTTATAGTAGCATGAATACTAGGGCTGGGTTTAGTTTCACGCTAAAATTGAAAGCTCGAAGAAATTAGAATGATATGATGGAAAAGTTAAAAGTTAACATGTGTAGAAAAATTCAATGTGACGAAAAAGTTAGAAGTTTGAAGAAAAAAGTTGGAATATAAATCAAGCCTAGGTGCAAATTTTATACTCCCTCTGATCTCTAAAATAAGTTGATGTCACACTTCTGTTTATCCTAAAATAAATTTAATTTTAAGTAATCATTATATCATATCAGAGTTTATAAAAATACATAGAGAAGAATAACTATATTAAAAATAAATAAAAGGAAATAATTACATTAAGATTCGATAAAGTGGGAGTATTCTAGTATTTATATTTTGTATTGGTATATATGGAATGAGTAAAAAATAAACTTCGGTACAGAGAGTAGTTTTTTTAATTATTACTTCTTCCATGTTAAAATACTTGTTATTGTAGGTAATTCAGCCTTATTAAATGATGTCAATATGATTAGGAGTAGTACTTTAGAGTGACAAATATTTTAGAACAAATTTTGGAAAAAAAAAGCTACTACTTCCTCCGTCCCAAAATAAGTGTAGCCGTAAGAACCTGTGTCCAATATTTAACTATCGTCTTATTTTAAAAAATTATGATTTTTTTTAAAAAAATCAGACATAAAGTATTATTCATGTTTTATCATCTAATAACAATAAAAATACTAATCATAAAAAAATTTAAATAAGATGAATGGTAAACGTTGAAAATGAACAGTGCAAAACAAAATAAAATGTGGAATAAAATGCATCCTCCGAGTGTCCAAATTTATAGAACAAAATAGAGGTAGTATTAATAAATGTAGAATAAAATGCACCCCGAGTGTCCAAATTTATAGCCATGGGTAATTCTTTTTTAATGAGGGAAAAGTATATTCATAGAGGTAGATTAGGAGGTTTCATAAATTAAACTGCACAAAAAAAATGCTTTGCTAATTCAGTATCATAAAATTATCCGATAGTACCAATTAAGATTACAAATTACTAAGATAGTTTGCTTTTCTTCTGTTGCGACAGTTGTTGTCTAGACATGGGATGAGTGGACGTTAGTGGGACTGTTAGATGGTGCAATGAGCATTCAACCTACTAAGTTAGGATGCACGTCATTCTCTACATGGGAGCTCAGTTGGTCCTACGTGAAATGGACTAGTCGATCGATCAATTTCATTCTTGAACAGAATGAAACAAACGTAGCGCAATCTGACACAATAGCTATTTTGGAGTGATCCTAATCATCTACCTGAAGCAAAATATCATTTGTTGGTGGTTAGTTGGAATATTAGTAATCACTAAAAACCGGGGAAATAGATGCATATTGTATATAAAATCAAGCAATCATTCAATCAATGCCAAAGTTATTCCACGAAACAAAAGAATATAGATATATATGAGCGAGAAAGATAGTACTACACAACCCCTATAATTAATCATCAATATCCTAATTAAGCAAACTAGTTACATATGTCTATATCTTGGGTACGTAGATATAGACAAGATTACATTACATTAGTGTTCCATTTAAGAGGTGTAGACGGCAAAGGGACCAGACATAACAAAAGCCATCTCAGGACCAGCTTTGCAAACACTTTACCCTTTTGAGATCCAATGACTAGCACTTTAGCAAAAGGTAACTGTGTAGGAGTGTAGAAAGGTTGGGATAGACTTAGCTCTGGTTGCCTAGTTGCGACGAAAGCGCACTGAGCTAGCCACAAATGTTTCATAAACTTAGTGGGGGTAAATATGTGATGCAAACCCCAAACCTAGATGAAAACTCATGTAAATTAAGATCGATAAAAAATTGTATAAACGTATTAAAAACCACACATGTAGATAATATGATGCTACACAACCATATATAAAATCTTGTCTAAACTTGACTTCGTTTGTGAGATATAAAAATAATAAAGTTTGAACAAGAAAAATGCCTTGATGATTTGTCCAAAAAATTGTTATTTTTATATATGATAAACAAAGTGTGTAACATCACCTCATCTACATGTGTGATTTTTTTTTGAATTTAGACAACTTTTAGTCAGAGTTTACATGAGTTTTCACCTAATTTGTGGTTTAATTACACCGCATATTTGCCCAATTTAGTGAGTATAGTGAGTTTATGTAGAGAAGCTCATCTTAGAATTATTTCATGTATTCCACTACTAAATTAGTGAGTGCAAAGTAAAACCTATACAGTTAAATTACGGTTGACCTATATACGGATAAATATTGGATGGCAAGGGGAATATATTTATTTAATAGGATCGGAGTGTATTTTTGGTCAGTGAATTCTTCGATCGATATAGCCAAGTTTGATTGGTTGTTAAATTAATGTAGTAGCACAATAATATACACAACAAACCAGACGACTGTTTTGACATTAATTAACTACTCCTAATTAATGTAATTTTATGCAAGTTAATCATGAATAATTTCATTGTTTGATCTGATCTGCGCTCGTTAATTGTTTTGCAGCAAATCAATTTATGTTACTAATCCTTGTCTTTCCATTGCAGCAAAAAAACATTCTCCTTACATATTTTGGTTCCATCTTTTTTTTATCACTTTCCTGGTCTTGCTTTAATATTTTATTGAGGGATTCATAAACAACGCATGTATTTTAGCAGCATGGATATGAACTATAGCTACTAGCTCCTTCCTCAAAACATATGCGCATTAGCTGCAATATGCAATGCATATATATAAATTATTATGGACTTGGTTATGTTGCTAGCCTAAAAAAAGCAATATATACGTGAATAAATGTTATAATCATTCGGAATCATGTTAATTTGTACATACGTGCAAGTTTGAATTTGGTGATAAGACATAAAGATACGATACATAGGGCCTGTTTAGATCCCATGGTAAAATTTTTCACATTGTCACATCGAATGTTTGGACGCATGCATGGAGTATTAAATATAAACGAAAAAATAACTAAATACATAGATTGCGTGTAAATTGCGAGACGAATCTTTTAAGCCTAATTGTTTCATGATTTGATAATGTGGTGCTATACTAAATATCTGCTAATGACGGATTAATTAGGCTTAATAAACTTGTTTCGCGGTTTACAAGCGGAATCTGTAACTTGTTTTATTATCGTCTACGTTTAATATTTCAAATATGTATCCGTATATCCGATATGACACGGCAAAACTTTTCACCCCTGGATCTTAACACAGCCATATATATGGGTTCTGAGCTCTGACACAGTTCATGCATGTTAATAATTCACCCTCAAGTACAGCTAGAAGTAGAGAATGACGACCTTAATTCACTTGTCTAATACCTCGAACAATGATGGAAGGAGAATTCTTCGCTTTAATTAGTTCCAGTCCATTATTTTTCCCTTAAAGTATCACGCATGATAAAAAAAATGAATTCAAATTTAATTTCACAGGGGACTATCAGAACCAAAATCAACTACGAAACCGCAGAATTCGGAATTAATATTTATTTTGTCATATATAAATTAACATACTCAGTTTGGAGTTCATAAGTTCATTACGAACAATCTGAAGATAAATGAGATACTATACGGGAGATTCACACATAGAGTGACTGTCGTGCATCTATATACATATGGAGTATGTTATACACGTTAGAACTCTCCTGGCAAAGCATATCATAATTAAGGAGCTCATGATTCTTAGTATATATTTTTCTACGAGGAACATTGATTATTGGCTAGCTATCTAGCAAAACATAGTGTGCACACACCATGCATGAGAAGAATGGCAGTTCAAAAGCCCTAGCCAGTGAGATATATAAAACCAATTAAGCTATTTATTATTTCTCAATCCAAAAGTTTAGAACATTATGTTGGGGAAAAAACTTTGCAGGTAGAAGTATTTACAGAAGCTCTAGCTGAAGTCTTAATTCCTCACAAAACACATCAGGCAAACGATCATGCAACATCCATATGCATTATTTATTTGCAATGAATTGGAGTTAATCAATCAATTCTCACATGAGATATTCACCTTCTCTTCCTAAATCCTGAAGACTTGACTAGAGTTGGACTTTGTGTTAGGGTCGGGTTTTAGACGATCTCGGCCGTGTGCCATTGTTGGCTTAGCGGCGGCCGGTCCGATGCTAGTCTTCTCCTGGTTTTATGTGTTGGTGTTATCGGTGTGTGGGTGATGGTATATATTTTTTATTTTTCATGGTTATGATTTTACAGGTTGTAATCTTATAATTTTTTCCTATTCTATCGATAGAACTTCACACCGTCTAGACCACAGTGGTTAAAAAAAATCTTCACACGTATAAATGTCTGATTCAGATGTAATTAAGCATGTATATTGTGATTGATTTTGATTCATAATGCAAAACGATCAATATGTGTAGAGATGTTAGTTAGTTAGTTATACCTTGGGTGCTGGGTGTTCTTGACGACCTTCTGGCCGTACTTGCGCCACTTGTAGCCGTCGTCGAGCACGTCCACGTCGCTCATCGTCTTGAAGCAGAATCTCGGCTCCCGCACCTTCCGCCGCGCCTTCCCTCCTCCTCCTCCTCCCCCAACCTTCTTCATCCTCACCGCGCCAACCCCCAGATGATGCTGCGCCGCCGCCGCCGTGCTGTTGCCGGCGTCGTTGATCCCCATGGCGCCCATCGCCGCCGCCGCCTCACCCTTATTCCCCATCTGCGGCCTCCCTCGATGATCGCCTTCCTCGCAAGACCTAGCACAGCAATAACGTCATCGACATGGGAGAAAAGGGGAGAGAGAGAGAGAGATCGATTGGTTGTTACGGTTACTTAATTACCATGGATGCGGCGGCGACGATCTCGGAGGAGGCGCGGCGGCGTGGAGGCCTCCGCCGTGGCGGTGGTGGAGGGTGGGAGGAGAGGGCGCGTGCGAGGAGGCGGCGGTGGTTGGGTGGTGGTGGTCGAGGACGATGGGGCTATAACCTAGGACGCCATGGTGGTGGTGGTGGTGGTGAGACGGCGTGGGCGTGGGCTGCTGGAAGGAGAAGGCGACGGTGGTGGTGGTGGTGGCCGTGGCCGGGGCGGCGGCGGAGGTCGTCGACGACGAGGCGGCCGCCGTGCACGGCGGTTGGCGGGCGGCGCCGTGGTGGCCTAGCGCCATCACCGCCCTCCCTGGTGATGGGAACATCTCTCCCTCTTCTCTCTCTGTTTAGTTTCGCTGTCTTGTTTGCTTTTTTGTGAGGTGTGAGTGTGAATGTGTGTGATATCCGGATGTTTATAGGGTGTGGGAGAGACAAGGGATTGCATTATTATACTATCATCGAGGAAATTAAGACAAAACAAAAACAAAGTTTTATCGAACTTTTACATCACACGCATTCTGAAGAAAATTATAAACACCTTATAGTTACTCCATCATGATTATAATCGGTCATGAAAATTGATCTATATATACATACATATATATATATATATATATATATATATATATATATTATAAAATATATTTATACGTACGAGTTGAATATAGCTCAACTGGTTAATTAGATTATTGTGGTGGAACCTCATCACTTGAACAACTGGCTTCAAGCTCTAAAATTAGGCGGATGCTTGCAGTCCTCTTCGTTGGTGCTTATATAGAAATTAGAGATATTATGTGTATATGTTTACAGTGGTGAGTGTGTGCACGTATATATAATTAAGGGAAAAACACTATGTATATTCCTATATGGCCATAAGTAAAATTCCACGTATTTTATATACACTCTTTGTTAGAGTGATACTTTATAATAATTGGTTGTACCTCTGTTGAGTAAATGTCGGGATGTTTATTTTATTATTAAAAAAAATTATGGCCATAAGTAAAATTTATTTGTTGAATGTAACTTCTTATTTAATTTAGCTCATACAGTTTGCGCAGATAATTTTGGTTTGGTGAAAGCTGACGTCTGTGACACTTTTGTCTATGCATATATGGTTGGCACTCAGCTGTGCTGTGAAGAGTTAAAAAGTGGCAGGCTGGACCTAGGAACAGTACATTATCTAACATGTTTTAGGATAATTCTCACCACATGTACAGTGCCATCGATGGCAAAGGCTGACCTGATGTAAAAGACACCCTTTTGCAAAGCCAGACATGATTCCTTGTCTTTTGGACACATCTGATCCGTTGATCCCCCTTAACTTGAATCATCAGTACGATAATGTTCACATTTGTTGGCAAACTACTCACACTAGAATATGCATGAATGGCTGCAAACTTGCAAACTTTGTGATGATTTGCAAACTAGAATATGCAAATCATCACAAAGTTTGGCTAGATCGATCGATCTGTTGATCAAAATTGCTCCAAATCTTCACAGGCGGCAGTGTAAATGGTAAATGTGCGCGATGCACAGATATATATTAGTGGTGAATTTTCGAATCAGAGTTTTGAAATAATATTTAAATTTTAACAAGGAGTTTGGCTGTACACCATGTGGAAAAATCTAATTGTTGTATTTTGTTGTTTTCTGATGTATTACATCGACCCTCTTATGGAGTATATATAGGAGTATATAGGAGATAGAGACTTGGAGTACAATACAAGTAAGAGCAGATTTATCTCTAGGATTTTATCTATAGGACTCTATCTTATCTCTAGAATTCTATCTCTAGAATATATCTTATCTCTATAATTTGTAGTTGACTCTTATCTCTAACTAACATATTATACTTCTAACATTCCCCCTCAGTCGTAACGGGAGCGAAGCGAACGATTGCGACTGGATTTGAAATCTTCTATTCCTTCATCTTCTTCGACTCACCATCATCGATTGCATCTCTGATGGACGGTCCTCCACCTGGTGCATGCGTTCCCTTCTGTGTCGTCTCTTGACTCTCCTGTATTCCCTCCCGCAGTCATAGCGGGAGTGTCATGGACGATAGCGATGACACGGACACTTTGACTGGAGTTTCCGTCAATGATTGTTGTTGTAGACGTTCGTCGATGTAGCCGATCATGTAGTAGCCGTGGTCGTGGTAGTTGGTGTAGCCGCAAATAGCCGAAGGCGAAAAAAAAAATATTTACGCCACTGTGTGAAGACAAAAACTACAATGGTTAGCATCTTGCACCTTATAGATGTCAGAGGATGCCGTTGAGGACGTCGTTGGCTATGAGGCCACCACTTTGGTTGGTCCTTCTGCACCATGTAGCGGTCATCACAATGGTGATGCCGGGTTGATGCAGTCATTGTCGTCATAGATGACGTGATCGATGCCGTCGTCGGTGACGCAGTCGTTGCCATAGTAGAGGACGCGGTCGATGTCATCGATGAAGCGTCTTGCAGATTAATCTTTCAGAGGATGCGAGGTGTCCATCTTGTGGACGAATCGGTGGCGGCGTATTTCCATGTTAATGAAGAGCATCGGCGATGTTGTGTCGGGAAGACAATTGTGCTGTTGATGTAGTCGTACCGTACATGCCCTCCCGGACGTGAAACTTGGTGGAGTAGCTGGCGCAGATTGACGAAGACGTAGAGTCGGGGAGCCGGGGTGGCCTTGCCGGTGACGATGAATGCGCGATGGCGGCGAGGCGCAACTCGTATTGACGACGGCGGCGGATTTTGGTTTCTCATCATGACACTTCGATCTGTACATGCATGTGTATGTGATTGTATACATCCATGCATGCATGCGTATGTCACTCCTTGCCACCGGCCGTTGTATTGTTCTTTCTTGATATGCTAGATGAGATTGATTGCTGCATTGCTTCCTTTTTCTCTGCTCATACTGGCGTGGCTTCCGCTGCTTCTCTTCTCCCGAGGATCGTAGGCTTTTATGTGGCTAATGAAGGTATTGATCTAATACTAATTATTAGCTAATCTACGGAATTATTTTGTGGCTGATTGATGCTGCGCCCCAGGGAGATTATAGCATTGATCTCATCTCCCCGGGACGACGCGGAGGTCGAACGATGTTGGTCTCTAAGGCTCTGATACCATGTGGAAAAATCTAATTGTTGTATTTTATTGTTTTCTGATGTATTACATCGACCCTCTCATGGAGTATATATAGGAGTACATAGGAGATAGAGACTTGGAGCACAATACAAGTAAGAGTAGATTTATCTCTAGGATTCTATCTATATGACTCTATCTTATATCTAGAATTCTATCTCTAGAATATATTTTATCTCTATAATTTATATTTGACTATTATCTCTAACTAACATATTATACTTCTAACACACCACTACTCTTATTATGTTGTTACCACAACACATCTGATGAATGAAATATCTGTAAATGGCTCAATGGGCGACAAGGAAATTAATTTGACACATTTCAAGCCAAAAAAAAGGCGCACATTGAGTTTCTCTATTTTTTTTTTTCTTGTTTTAAGAAACAGGGACATACATATGTCACATGGTGACATGGATGTACACAGTACGCATGAGTGCATGACACGGTTATAAAGAGGTAACTGAGACATGAAGTGCTTGCTAGCCCAAAGATGAATCACACTAAGATGAGTACTCAATGATGGAGAAGACATATATACACCTGGGATGGAGAAAAAGATGCAGAGCATGTAGCTAGAGCTACACACACACACAAATACAAATACAAAGTTTATAGCTAGGATTTGAGAAATTTTTTAAAGGAAGAGAGTACTCCCTCCGTATCAAAAAAAAACTCAACCAAAGCGGAGTCACACGAATCTGGACAAAGGTTAGTCCAGATTTATATTACTAGGAATGATCACATTATCTCTTATATTGAGTTTTTTTGGACTGAGGGAGTACACTATAGCGGGGGACATGGCGTGCACGAATGCATATGCACATGCAGCTAGCTCCATCCCCATCCGTGCAGAGGATAACGAAACAACCATCAGTTAGCTAGCACGCATGTGCATGTGCATCCATCGATCGATGGATGATGGATCAATCGAGCTACTCGCTAGCTAGCTATCACCCACTTTCGTCAAGCTCCGCGTCCATCTCGCATTCCTTCTCGCGCGCGCGCACGCACGGTCGGCCTAGCTATACCGCCACCTTTTCCACAGTAGTGTGCACTTTGCTCGATCGCGAGATGGAGCTGGCTAGCGCCATCATACCATTGCCATGCACGATGCACATCTCTCTCCCTCTCTGTCTCTCTCTCTGCCTTTTTTTTCTTGGTGTGTGTTGGTTGCATGCATGGCCACCGTACCACCCTGCCTAGGCTGCTCGATCGATCGATCGTAGTCATCACGAATTCATGATCGATTTACTAGCTATAGTTTGGCCCTGTTTAGATTGCAATTTTTTTCTTTAAATTTTTAACTTTTTCGTCACATTGAACTTTCCTACACACACAAACTTCCAATTTTTCCGTCACATCGTTCTAATTTCTTCAAACTTTCAATTTTTGTGTGGAACTAAACACAACCTTTTTTCCGTATGGTTATATATTAGCTGTTTACATATTAACTCAACCAGTGGCTGAGCCAGCAGTTTCATAAATCGTGAGCGATTAGGGCCTGCTTAGGAAGTAGGGACTTATTCCAAGTCCCTATCACATCAGATGTTTGGACACTAATTTGGAATATTAAATATACACTAATTACAAAACTCATTTCATAACCTTGGACTAATTCGCGAGACGAATCTTTTGAGTCTAATTACGCCATGATTTGACAATGTGATGCTACAGTAAACTTTTCATAATTAGACTTAAAAAATTCGTCTCGCAGATTAACTCTCATTTATGAAATTAGTTTTTTATTAGTCTATGTTTAATACTTCAAATTAGCGTCCAAACATCCGATCCGATGTGACATGGACTAAAAAATTTTAGCCCCATCTAAACACCCCCATTTTTTGATAGTTGATCAATTTTTTCTTTGATAATCTACAATGAAAACGCTAGCTAGCTAGCGGCGAACTTCGGACGGTTGCCTGCCCTACCCGGGGGCTAGTTTCTCCACTGAGCTTAATCACCCAATTCAATTATTTTCAGAAACTTATAGGATTATTAGTGGGGATTATTTATTTTCATTAAAAAATATGTTCTCTTGACTAGCTTTTGTTTATTATATTGCTTAGAAATTTTGTTTTAAAGTACTAATTAAGTTTATTATAAAATATTTTGTTACCCTCAATTAAATAGATAATATCGTGCAATCATTCGACAAATAATTAATCTGTTGCAAACTTAGAATTTCTTTTTCTCCCGCACTTAGTTTCAAGCATAGTGCAAATACACATTGCAGTTTGACACACTGCGCGATCAACCTGTGCCCGAAGATATATAATGTTAGGCACACATTAGATGTTATGTCAACATATATGTAGTGACGGCTCCATACCTAGGGTAGCTAGGGCTCAAGCCTTAGGTGTAGGACAATAAGTTTCCATATAAATTTCATATTTTTTTCTTGAATTTTAGAGAACTAGGATAAAATAATACAAGCTGGCTCCACCCCTGTCAACATGCATATGCAACGGATAATACTGTTGTTCTTAATAATAAGCTCAGATTACAAAACAGGTGCACTTTAGCTAGCTAATCCTTGCCCCAGCAATTATTATGAGTTTATCACCATGCATCTCGGCTGCCATTATATGCAAGCAACTAGTAGCTAGCTATCACAGCACGTGAGCTGATGATGCAGGCCAGATTTCACTAATCATGCCACCCATGCACGTAAATTTTCGATCTCAATCACCCCACGGCCATCCCTGCACATCTTGCAACTAAAGATAAACATTGCCAGTATATTTTACATTTGACAATAAAATTATATTTTTTTCTTCATCATATATCATTCGTGAGTGTGTGAGCGTGATGTGCACGTGTGCGTCTTTTAAGCAATAAAGAAAAAAAAACTAAAGGCTTATCTTTTATCAACATGAAAATACCCTTTCTTTAACTACAATTGCCTTTTTAAAACCTTACTTCCAACTTGTTTACACCTAGACCACTCGATTTGTGAAAAATAAAGAGCATTTCACTCGAAAAATATATAAGAAAGAATATAATGAATCGTTTAACGTGAGATGTACTCCGTATTACTAATTACTCCTTATATCATAAAATATACTAATAACTTAGAATTAAATTTTCTAATAGACTTAGAACTGAATCAAATACTAGGTTAATGACCTATCCATTAAATACATAGAACTGAATTTTTTAGAGCCTTAGAGGCTATTTGGATGGATGTCGCACCTCATATTAGTCACGTTACAACTGCTTATCCTCCTGCTTGTTTTGCTTCCATAGTTTAGTATGCCAAAGAGGTAGCTCTTCGCTGCTTTGCCACGTATTTTTGAGTCAAAGCTACGACGAGAATTTCCTTCACCATACTTTTGATAGGTGCCTAAGGCTGAGTTTGAGAGGATGGGAAAAGGGAGATTGAGAAGATACGCAAAACGAGGTGAGTCATTAGCACATGATTAGTTGAGTATTAACTATTTTAAATTTTAAAAATATATTAATATGATTTTTTAAAGCAATTTTTCTATAGATTATTTTAAAAAAAACACATAATTTAGTAGTTTGGAAAGCATGCGCACGAAAAAGAGGTGTTTTTCCTCAATCTCCCAGCAATCTCTCCTACTGGGCCTAACTTGAGGTGTGGCAAGTTGAAACACCCCCAACCAAGCAGGTCTTTGTGTTTCCGGCATGTTGAAATGGTGATGGGCCTAATCTACATGCTGAAAGTCCCAAAGGTTCAGATTTAGGCCGATCGGACCCAATACCGGTGTGCTGTGCTTCTCTCGAAGCCCAAATCGCCCAGTTCCGTTCCCCCGATCACGTGACGCCACGTGCCGCGTCGCGTTGGCATCCGATGGCCGCGATGCCACATCTCCCCTCTTCACCCCTCTTCGGTTTCTCTTCTCTCCGATTTCTCCACGGCTTTCTACCTCTCTCGCCGTCCTTACTCCTCTCCCTGCTCTGATCCAGCCGCGGCGGCCTCGCCTCGCGTCGCGCGCTGCCGCCGGCGAGAAGGGCGCCGGCAGGCACCCCCTCCTCGTCCCCCGGGCGGCGGGGCATCCTCGTCGTCGCGTGCGCGGTCGGCGAGGAGGTGGGTGGGAGGGTGGGGGGCGACGCGGCGGGCCTTCGTGTTCTGCTTGCGTTATCCGTCTCGGGTTCGGATCGAATCGGAGGTATGTTCCTCGTTGTTCTCTCGTACTCGTAGCCCTAGCTAACTCGGTCCCTCCCGCGCGCGTGGATTCCAGGACTTGTTGATGAGTGGATAATGGGTTTCCATCCCTCCAATTAACCTATCCGCTTTCTTCTGGGTTTCGTTGATGCGTAGTGTAGTACTAGTAGCAGCTTGTGTTTCGACCATAAATGTTTGGGGGCCCCAATATGTGATGCTCCTGCCAAGTTGGATTGCGTTCTGTTTTATTACTGTAATTATCAATGGCCGAATCATTTTTAGGGCTGTCTGTTTAGTAGGCGAGTATATGCAATAGTGGCTAGTGAGCTATTCCATTTTATCTGCAATAAGTAAGGTCGGAATATGCAGTAGCAAGCTATACAATTTCCTGTGCATTGTAGCGGCTAGTGAGCTATACCATTTTATCCGCAATAAGTAATGTCGGAATATGCAGTAGCAAGCTATACAATTTCCTGTGCATTGTGCAGTCTTTCTGTATTATGTCAACTAAAGTTCTTTTTTGTATGTTTTTATTCAAGCAATGTTGCTTGCTACCATTAGCAGGTGAACGAGCGCCTACCAACAATGTCTACATCTCGTGAAGTAGATGATGGGCCCGCTGTGCTACAGTTATATAGATGGAAAAGCTCCCAACCGCATCTTGAACTATCGAAATTCCGAGAAGCTTTTATATCTCCTACACGACGCCTATTTGGGCTGCTCTCGGACCATGGTGAGGTTTTACGGCTTCACTGTTCTCTGCCACTGCCATCCCTGTTGGAGCCCTTCATTGCTCTGTTAACTTACTATATTGTCGTTTCCGTACTGATTCTGGTTTTATAATCCAGGGGATCTTATCTTGTCAATGACCAATGTTGATCAATCACAAGTTGAATCACCTAATACCTTCTCAGATAGCTGTAGTCCAGTCGTCTTTGATTGCTTCTCTTCTATTCCTAGAGTGAAGTCTTTAGCATGGGGGCAATGTTATGATGCCTCTAGCCAACTTGAGGATTCAATTTTTAATGAAGTTCTTGTTGTATCTGATGATGATTCTATCACATTTCATGGGTTTTGTCATTCTTACAAAAGCACACTAACAGACAATTCTAATTTGGACACTGGAGATTTGCATGGGGAGTGGAAAGAGTGGGGTCCTACTCAGTGTTCAGTTTCGGAGGATGATGAGGCAGGTACAAAGAACAGTTTTCGTTCTTTTCTGACTACAATCAGTGGATCTGTTTCTGATGGAAAATACCAAGCCAAATTTCCTCTAAAATCTTCACTTCCGCATTCAGCAGAGGTGGTATCGTTTAGCATATACGACATTACTCTATCTTTTATTAAGTTCTGGTCTAGCAATTATCCTTCAAAGACCTGGATGCAAAACGATACTAAATCCCAACAAGGTTTTCTTGGTCATGTTCCTACAACTGAAACATCCTGCAACTGCCAGTGGGAATGTTTGAAGGTTTTGCCTAGTTCTTCAGGTTATTTGATTGGCTTGGTCTTAATTCGTAATGAACCAGTGAGCTGTGAGGTCCATCAACGCAACATGAAGGATATTTTGGTTGTTGTTATTGAGCTAAATCAGTTGGGTATACAGTGGAACTTTGTGGCAGACCTTCAGAATGTATATGATGGTGCTGTTCCTAATCAACAATGGGTTGATTTCCAATTGTCAGATGATTTTCTTGCATGCCTTAACTCGGGAGGGTTTGTTGTCATTTGGAATGTGAGAACTTGTAACATTGCCGCCTCCTTTAGTGTTCTTGAACGGTGCAGAACAGATATAGATATTCCTATGGGGAGCATCACCCCCACTGTAAAAACTTCTGATGGAGAAAATATCTATATTGGGAATCACGCGAGAAGAATGTTTAAGAGGTTAGTTTTGGCATCATATTCTCTTGTTCTTGCTGTCGTAGATGAGGTTGGGGTAATCTATTTGTTCTATGCCAAGGACATCTTAGATTTCAAAACCAGTATGCATGGAAACTTTCATCCGCCTTCCATGTTTTATCGTGGTGATAGTTTTGCTGCCTGGGAAGCTGCTGGTCATGATATTGGGAGTGTAACATTTTGTAGTCATCGGTCCGTACAGCATTTGGTCTATGACTTCTCAGAAAGAGACAATCCTGGTGTTGTCAGGCC
Organism: Oryza meridionalis; assembly: GCA_000338895.3. Lineage (NCBI taxonomy): Eukaryota > Viridiplantae > Streptophyta > Magnoliopsida > Poales > Poaceae > Oryza > Oryza meridionalis. The sequence goes on from CM002524.2 coordinate 4,136,392, forward strand.
TAGGAAAAGAAGAAAACATTGTAGCAGTAATGAAAATCAGGTGGATAGCTGGCCAAGTGGTTTCAGTACTACAACACCGATGAAAGATGGGTTAGCTTACCCTGATACAATGGCAGTTTCCAATCCATTAAGAAGAGTGATCCTTCCACCATGCAGATTACAGGAGAATATAGTTAGCCTCTCACCATTTGGGTTAACGAGAATCTTTAAAAGTCACAATGCGGATGGAAACAAGCATTTTAGAATTGTTCACACAAACTTTCTTATGGCTTCATTACACCTTGATGAGAGGGATATTGATGCTAGTTTCCTTAAAAGGTCCTCATTTCAGAAGGACTCTAGTTTTACCGGAGAGTGTGTCCTTTGCTCCTTTCAGGGATATGTGTATCTGATTACCCAGGATAGCCTTTCTGTGGTTCTTCCATCAATTTCTGTTTCATCCTTTTCATCTCACAACAATGGCATCAAATTTTGGCAACCGACTTCTGCTGGTGGTAGTGCATGCGATGCTCTGAATTTGTCCTCAGTAAACAGACCTGAAACAAGATGGAAGCCTTGGCAAATAGAAGTTTTGGACAGGGCATTATTGTATGAAGGACCTGCATTTGCAGACAGGCTCTGCTGGGAGAATGGTGTGTTTTAATACACTTGGCAATATCTTTAGTTTTTTCATATTGTCTGTTGTCCTGCTATTCTAACTGCTTTTAGTCCCGAGTCTCTTTCTAGATGTTCGGTTGCCTGTCCCATCTTGCAGTCCTGCCGTTTTCTTAATATTTGGCTCATGGATTTATTTTTCCTTAAGGTTATGCTTACAGATTTATTTGCAGTGTATTGCAAACAGAAATTTGAGCTACACTATTTTAATCAGAAATGAGCTAAACTATTTTGATTTACACTAAAATATTTGCGAGATAAATGTTGTACCCATGAAGATCTTATTTCCATGAACATATATTATAGTATTTTGAATATGGTGGATTTTTATTCTATTTTTGGTGATCGGTCAATTGTCGTTTTCTGGAATAAACACTGTTCCAATTATTATTCACAGTAGTTAGTTCGATGGGTTGACTAATACCTGAATATTAATGCGTACTATTAAAACATTATAATTCATTTTACTCCTGTATTACTATCATTTTGTGTCAAGTATCCAGCAAGCAATGATCTCATTCCCTTTTTCTGTTAGTACTTATTTCTCATTTATGTATATAATGAAATATCCAATTCTGATAGATGATAGCATTGCCTCAATGCAAATGTTCTGTTCAACACATGCTGGGTGTTATAAAAGTACACGCCATATGCTCTGACCCTGCTATGTGCTTATTGCATTGGCAGGATGGGACCTTAAATTCTCTAGGTTACGTTGGATGCAATTGGCCTTGCACTACACAAAGATCAGTGATCTTGAGCAGTAAGATCTTGTACTTTTCTTTTGTCTTGACATTAATATCAGCTTTGTTGTTTTTCTTTTATTTCATCTCTTTTACCTATGCCCTAGTTTCTTATACATTAATACCAGTATTATGTTTGTGGTACATGTCTTATGATTTCAATGAACGGTTACAACTGTTTGGAGAGCATTAAAATATTTGTTATACATACAGAGCAAACTAGTTAAATGAACTAGGACATGAATGTATTGCTTGTGTTTGGAGATTGTTAAAAGATATGGTTTTCTAGGAGGAAAGCTGAATTTATAGCTGGAAGAGTATACTGAATAAGACTTACATTTATACCAGCCACAACTCACAAAGAGGAAACAATTAATTTCATGCTATCATGAATCTCCTTTCAGTCATGTACTCATATGCATATACTTGGTTCTCACTTCATCCTTTATGCGCATTGTTTCTATATATACATTGTTTCGTGTTATTATGCTTTAATTTTTAGCTAGTTCCATCCCTACCTTTTTCTTTTTCTTTTTTACTTTTTGAATGAATTATTTGAATTTGCATTGACATGATCTTTTTATATATGCAAGAATATCTAACAAAACTGAATTGCTAGATCATTAAATATGCTCGTGGAGGTCAATCTCGCAGAAGAAGGTGTCTTGCAACTGCTATTAGCATCTGTCTACCGGTTATTAAGTAGGGCGGAAAGTGATAGTGAAGTTGCGGCGTCATCCAAGTATATTTTATTCCCTGATAACCTTTTTTATTATGAGTCAACTTAATTAGCCGTATTACTAAACTGTGGTTCTTTGATACAAACAGTTTATACTTTCTCTAAAATAAGGAACAAGTTCTACTTTATTCTTGGAAATATGTTGCTCTGTCTACAGAACTGTGATGCACAAAAACATTTTTTAGGTACATACCTCTGAATTGGTTAACTAAGAACAGAAAAAATCACGTGCCTTGATTACTACCCAAATAATGACATTGGTCCCCCAACATAGACACAATCAAGCTTTTAAGCTTTGTTCCTTCTCGGATCGAGTACCTTTTTAATAAACAATTCGCTAGTTCAAATGTTGTTTCCACAAGGGAAAGGAATAGCATAATTTGCACACTGGGTACAATTGTGGGCTGTGTATTATATATTTTTTAGATAATGGAAGCTTTTATTGATGTCAGTCAATTACATCAAGGTGATACAACTGTTCCGAGGACTCTCCCGGCCTCTACATAACGAGGATGCACACCGACTGTGTATTATATAGCGGAAATATTAAGATAGAGTAATTCTATGGTAGTACTGTTACACTCCGTGCAACAAGGTTGCACTATCCATTGACACATTCATTTTTCCAAATGGGACAGATTATTCATGTTGAATTAAAAATACTTCTGTTTATCATGTTCTAAGGTTGCAAAGTATAATTAACATTTTATTTTGTGATAAACATGCTTGTCAAAGAAATTTTCAGTAGGTGAAAATATAATGGTAAGACAGGAAATAATTTGAATATAGTGATTGGACGGTCAAGAATAAAATTTGTATGGAAAATGGAGTTAAATGGAACTGATATACGTTCATACTTTGATACAGCAATAATGATTTAACATAGACATGTTATGACACATCGATACATACTACCATTCTGCAATACTTAAAATGGAAAATCATTTGTTGGTCAAGCACTTGGACAAAGACCTGACACCTGCTGAAGCAGATACATCCAAACAATGTAGCATTGAGCCGTCTTTAAAACTGTAGTAGAATTTATTTAGGATTTGCTACAATCCGATGTTCCTTTCTGTTCTTGTCCTTGTTTTGAATTGATGAAGCCTGCAATATGTCATATGCTTTCAACTTTTAGCTTCGTAATATGTAAGCTTACAGTGTGAAAACAGGCTGATGGTTTTAGCTGTGCGCTTTGCGACGAGAATGATCAAATGCTATGGGCTACTTAAGCAAAATAAGGGTAAGATCTTTTATTTTGCACCATTTATTTTATTTGTTCTATGTGAGACTTACCCTCTATTTCTCAGATGCACCGGATAATTCAGTAAAACTTCATGAAATGGCTTTCCTTTTGGGGGTAATTAGAAGTATCCAGAGCCGAATCTCTGCAAAGAACCAGAATTCTATTCGGATGGTAAAATGATAATAATTCCTTTTTGTACACATGTAGTCGTACTTGTACTTTGGATGATCCTTCTTATTTGGTAATCCTGTGGTTATTTTGTAGCAGGGTGATGACAAAAACTCATCGAAAATAGGTGCAGAAGTATCACTGAACACTTCACTGCCAATTGTTGTAGTGGATGGTGTTTCAGCAGGACAATCAGGTGGTATAGAATCTCATGATAGGCAAGAGTCAACACCTGCGATGCTTGAGTTAGTTTCTGGTAGCAATGGACAGTTAGCTTTAACTCCAGTTGAATCCTCTATTAGTGCTACTATGCATCATGTCATTGATACTGATCAAGTTGTAATACCAAGTACTCAAGGAAATATCAAAGATATGATGAGCCGGTGGGAAACGAATAATCTGGACTTGAGAACTGTAGTAAAAGAAGCACTGCAGTCTGGTAGACTACCTTTGGCTGTCCTTCAACTGCAACTGTTACGCCAGAGGGAATCATTTTCCAACAATCCAGAAGATGTTTTCTCTGAAGTTCATGAAATAGGAAGGTCCATCGTATATGACCTGTTAATGAAGGTAATGTAGTACTCCATACCATTTGCTTAACACGTGTATACTCTCTACATTTCCTGTCATCTAATGCTTTTATCTGCAGGGTGAAACTGGATTGGCTGTCGCAACCCTGGAAAGACTAGGAGATGACATAGAGTCAGACCTCAGACAACTTATGCAAGGTACAGTCAGGAGGCTACTTAGGCGGCAAATTGCCGAGGAGATGAAGAAGCGTGGGTACATGAGTTCAAATGAGTGGAAGATGCTGGAGATAATATCATTGATTGAGGTTTGCTTCTACCCCCTGCTTTAGCTAATTGGGAAAATTATGATATTTCAATATATATTGTTTTTTTTCATTTGGTTCCAATTTATAAAAGATCAAAATGCTGGCTTGATCTTTGCTTTCATAGTGATCAACCTTTTTTTTTTCTCTGTGGAAAAGCAATTTTACCCAAGCAGCAGTTTCTGGGACACGTATCTTGGCAGGGAGAATGTCATTCACGATGCTGCAAAAATTGTTACTCTACCAGGAGATGATAAACCAGTACTAGTTCTCCATATTCATAACCACTGTCCTATTGAATGTGGTGATGTTGATGGAGCTGTGATCGGTTCTTGGGCGAATGTGAATGATTACACTAATTTGAAGGAGTTCTCTGAAAGCAATTTATCTGATGGTTATTGGGCCTGTGCTGCCATATGGTCTGATGCTTGGGATCAAAGAACTGTGGACCGTGTAAGTCACGACTTAACATTTTTGCTTGTTAGTATTGAGATTGCACCTTATTTCTGATTGCGGCCATGTGCTGTAGCTTATCTGAAAATGTAAAAGAATTTTGCTAGTCTTGTTAGATCTGCCCAATCACTGTGAAATCAAGCGGAATTTGTTATGCTATATATTGGGATAATTATGTATTTCCAACTCATCGCAAGATCAATTTGACCATATATGTTGCCACAGAAATAATGATAATGTTGGTCTGTGTTATTCATTTTCCCTTTCGTGGAAATGTGTTTTGGTATCACCTTAAATTTGTTGGTGTGATGCTTTTTGTAACGAGCAAAATTTTGAACTAGGGCCTGAATTAATTTTGGTATAGTCATGGACTTATGGTTCTTATATGCTCTATAGATAATACTGGACCAGCCTTGTCATGCACATGCGTACGCTCATTTCTCATGGGAATCTCAGTTTGAATATTTTGTTGCTCATAATGATGTGCTGGAAGTCTGCAAACTCCTGGACAGTATTCCTGACAGTGTACTTCTAGAAGGGATTCTTAGAGTGAATGTGGACAATTCACAAGCTACTTACAACACTCTGTCTGATGTAGCAACCCACGATTATAAAATGTACTTATTTGACTCAGAAGAGATAGAACCTGTTTGTATGGAAATACCACATGTCAAAGTGTTCAGATCTTTGTGTAATCATGAATCAACTTCTTGGATGAGAATGAACATGCTACAGGAATTGGCAAAGAAGCATATCTTTATGAAAGAGTACTGGCAAAGCACTACTGAAATTATACCTATACTTGCCCGCGCGGGCATGCTTGTTAATACTTCAGAGCTTTGTTCAGATGTTCTACATGGTGCATACCACCAGGATTGTGACAGAGCATTACACAAATTAGTTCTACGCTTCTGTGTGCAGTATAACACACCAAACCTACTGGACCTCTATCTGGACTACTGTAACTTGGCTCTTGAAAAGGATTCTATCCCTTTGCTCAAGGAAGCTACTGTAAGTTTTTGTTCAATTTTAGTTTATGATACTATTTGATGTTCAATAGTATTCTCTGGATTTACCTTTGATAATCACCTACCTAATTTCTCAATTATATGACCAATACAATTGTAGACTTTATGACCAGATGATATTTGTCAATAAACTAGATTATTTAGTTTAGGATATATACTTGGTGACTTAGCCTTTACATGGTTATTTTTTTAAAAAAATTCTGGGCTTACAATATTCTTTAGAAAAATACGAAAAAGGTCAAACTTGCCAAATCTTTCAGTTTTACTGTGAGATTTGGCCTACCCTGCTAAGCATACTCCGTACAAAGTGACTTTAGTTCTCACTTACTTTGCAAGCTCATTCTCTTGAATAGTAAACCAAATATTATCAGAAACTGCTAGCACCGTTCGAATGAGAACATTGTTGCATTCACAAAGCCTGCCTTAACAATATAATGCCCAGGATTTTATTAGCCTGCAGCTACAGCGGATTATTCCATCTATCTGACTAAAGATTTGCCTTACTTGCCGATACTAGGAACAGCTGTTATAGCTACTTTGATAGTAGAGACTTGCTGTTATAGCTACTTTGATACTAGAGACACATGCATACTGTTATGGCTAATTTATGGTCAATAGTGTCAATACTCTAGTTGTGGTACGGGAAGTACTTGGCATGCTTCCTTTCATCATAGATGTAAGATTAAGCTTCTTAACATGCTTGTCTGTTGTTTTTTCATTATAACTTATAGTAGGAGTAAGCCTCACCTAGCTGCTCTGTCATGAAATTTTCAGGGTGATTGCAAGTGGGCGCAGTGGTTACTCTTCTCCAGGGTCAAAGGTTATGAATACGAGGCATCCTTTTGTAATGCACTTTGGAATCTGTCACAGGAAATGGTTAGGCATAACAATCTTGCTGCTATTGAGATAGATGAAATACTGTACACTGTTGATGATATGGCTGAACGAATAGGGGAAATGTCTGCTCTAGCAACCCTGATGTATGCTTCAACACCAATTCAGAAGTCCATATGTACTGGAAGTGTGAACAGAAATCGTGGGGTATCTTCTCAGTGCACATTAGAGAATCTAAGCCCTCACCTTCAGCAATTTCCAACACTATGGAAGACCCTTCTTTCTTCTTGTTTTGGGCAAGATGGGTATGGTTGTTTAAACTGTTCTCCAACTAATGGTAAACAAAATACAGCTTTTTTCCCTTCTTTATATTAGAATGTTCTTGTTTTCTATGTGCTACACAGAAATTGAATTATATTTCCTTTTCAGAGTTTGGGAAATCACCAATTTCAGAGTATTTGCGCTGGCGCTATAACATTTTTTCCTCAGCTGGAGGAGACACTTCATTGTTGCAAATGCTCCCATGTTGGTTCCCAAAGTCTATTAGAAGATTAGTTCAGCTATTTGAACAGGTTTGTCTTTAGTTTGGATAACAGCATGTAACACCTTCGAATTTAATCCTTGGTTTTTATTTTGTCCTGTGTAATATAGCCTTTACTGTATTGCCGCACAGGGTTTGACCTGCCTAGAAAAATGCATATCACCCTAGACATGTTACTGTTCATATCTTGGCACGAAAAAAAAAAGAGTTTTCTCCCAAAATTTCCCTCTTTGTGGCATTTTAACTTCAGACAACACATAATAGTGAACAAACAAAAATGCCTCACATGCCACATTACCACCAATATATTGTTTGTGCTGGTTCCTGTATGTTTTGTAACCCTACCCCATGACATTAGTTGGGTTTTAGGTTTTTATTCCATAAACATGGAAATATTGCTGGATTTGTTATCTTTACTACTTTAAAAGGAGATGGCTAATCATGAATCGAGACCAGTACAAAATTACTGATATGCAATGGTAATTTAATTCATTACATGTGGTTTACATAAGTTTTGATTGTGTTCACAGTTTGAGAGATACTTGTGGTTTTATTAACCATAATCTATGATCAGGGCCCTTTTGGAATGCAACTGCTATCAAATGCACCATCATCCGAAGAGTTGTTTACTCACAGTGTCACAGATTATATATACAATACCGCAGGGTATAGCGAAGCTAATGCTTTGTCCTTTGAAGCATCCATCCAAAAAAGTGTTGAGGAAGAACTATACTCTTCCCTTGAGGTATGCTCATCTTACGTCGTATATAAAAATACCTTCCTGGAAAATGTTGTTTCTGTCATTTTGTATCTTGCCTCGTCTTTGTGCTGTTGAGCCATGTTATTGTTCTATAGTCTGAATTTGAACACTTCATGCTATGTTGTCATGCATCTGTGCTATTATATGCGATACCAATCAAGAATGCAAGGGATGCTATTTCATCATAGCAGGAGCCAGTGTAAAGGTGCTTGAACTTAAGCCAAAAGACCCCACAAGCTTAGTCCAAGTGGGTTGGCCTCAAGGTGGCTTATTTAAATAGCATAAGGCCACATATAGCAGACAAACAGCTTGAACCTTCTTCACTAGCATTTTTTTTAAAAAAATCAACAGTGCATTCATTCCATGAAGTTGGGGTTCTTTTCTCTGAGTTGGTTTGGCATGCTCTATTATAGTTTTCTAGTTCTTTCCCCCCAAACTAGCAACTTCGTTATTACCCTCTTCAGGAGAAAGACTTGAGGGTGGAACATCATTTGCACCGTGGTCGAGCACTAGCTGCTTTCAGGCATCTTCTTGGTAAAAGAGCTTCACAGTTAAAATCAGCCAATGCAAGCCAAGTGATCTCAGTGCAGTCTAGTGTTCAAGCAGATGTACAATTGATACTAGCTCCTTTAAGTCAAACTGAACGGCCTATTCTTCTATCGGTATGTCCATGTTTCTTGCTTTTTTTTAACTTTAAAATACTTATTCTGCTGGTATTCATCAGTCTTTTTTGTTGCAAATTTGCAATATAAATAGTTTACCATCATATCACTGTTCAAACTCCAAAATAACTGAGTTGCCACCATTGTTCAAATTTTATTCATCTGAATAATCAGAGGCCTGTAAATATGAACAAATACTTTGGACTTATATAGTGTAAATGTGAACGGACATATGGAGGTATTGACTGTTCTATTTAGTAGTATCTATTTGGCACTTGTGAGGTGACAATATTCCAAATATTTTATGGGAGTGTGATATGCTAAAATTCTAGTTCTAGTTCTGACTTCTGATTCTATTATACTGAACCATTGAACATTTAATCAGCATAAGCTTGCAAAACTTCTTATATTAATTTGTTTATTTAGGAATAGGTTGTCATATTTCTATTTTTTAATGCTTTAGGTTGTTGGATGTCTTTTCACTTTCCTATGCCTTTTCAATATCAGGTAGCTCCACTCGCTATTACAAACTTTGAGGACTCAACTCTTGTTGCTTCGTGCACATTCCTGTTGGAACTCTGTGGTCTCTGCGCTAACATGCTTCGTCTAGATATTGCTGCACTTCAACGTATCTCCTCCTACTATAAGTCATTTCAGCAAAATAAACAATGTGATCTATCTTCACCGAGGAGTCCTGGGCTACATGTACTCTCCCATGGAGCTGACCTTGCTCCTACTCTTGCCCGAACATTAGCAGAAGATTATATCCAGTCTGATCATCTTCATGTTTTGGAGCAGAAGCAGCCCTCTAAGGCTCCCAAGAGGGAACATTCATCACAGCCTCTTAAAGCTATTCTGCATCACCTTGAAAAAGCAAGTTTGCCAGTGTTAGAAGAAGGTAGAACCTGTGGATTTTGGCTCTTGAATGGTATTGGTGATGCATCTCTTTACCGAACACAGCAAAATGAAGGCAGCCAACATTGGAATTTGGTTACAGAATTCTGCCAGGCACACCATCTGCCATTAAGTACAAAGTATCTTGCTTTACTGGCCAATGACAATGACTGGGTATTCACTAATTATTTTCTTCTCATGTTGGATATTGTTGTTTATATAAGTCCACACATTAATTTGATGCAATATTCTTTTGGCAGGTTGGTTTTTTAACAGAAGCTCGGGTGTCTGGTTTTCCAATTGAAGTTGTCATTGAAGTGGTATTGTTTCTTATTTTGGAAAGTAGACATTTTGATTATAGTTCATGGGGAAAAAAAACTATATTCATTTGTTCTCTCTGGTTTTGTGTTCAGGCAGCCAAAGAGATAAGGGATTCAAGATTGAGAACTCATATACTAACAATTCTGAAGAACATGATGTCAGCTAGAAGGAAATCCTCTAGTAATGTATCTTCAGGAAGTGATTCCTCTTTCTTTGCTGTTGATGGTGACAACTCTATGGAACTTTTCTCTGTTCTTGCTGTCTGTGAAAAACAAAAGAATCCTGGGGAGGCCCTCCTGAATAAAGCAAAACAAATGCAGTGGTCTTTATTGGCTATGATTGCTTCTTGTTTTTCAGATGCGACTCCTCTCTCATGCTTAAGTGTTTGGCTTGACATTACAGCTTCAAGGTAGCACATTGAGCATGTCATCTGTAGAAATTCTGTTATCTAATTTTGCAAGCTTCATTACTATCACTGGTGTGTAATATTATTGCATTGGCATTTATGTTTGTCATCAGGGAGATGTCATTAATCAAGGTGGATGATATTTCCTCGAAAATAGCAAAAAATGTGGGATCCGCTGTTGAGGCCACAAATAAATTACCAAGCATGAGTAGGAATGTTGAATATCGTTACAACAGGAAGAATCCAAAACGAAGGCGATTCCTAGAGGCTTCTCAAGAAAGCTTCACATCAGGTTTCTCATCATGTGGACCAAGCCCTACTGCAACTCCTAATTTTCCAAATTTTGATGTTCAGCAGAAAATACTGAAGCCCATATCTGAAGAGACTAAAATTCCAGTTGATATTGATGAAAGACTTGCATCTTTGTCAAGTATGGTAGCAGTGCTTTGTGAACAGCAGTTGTTCCTACCATTGCTTAGAGCTTTTGAAATGTTTCTGCCTTCGTGCTCCCTTCTCCCCTTCATTCGATCTCTTCAGGTTGGTATATACTCCCTCCGTCCCAAAATATAAGAACCTAGGACCGGATGGGATATTCTGTCCAGATTCGTTGTACTAGGAAATGTCCCATCCGATCCTAGCTTCTTATATTTTGGGACGGAGGGAGTATTCATTTTTTGAAAGTACTGGTTTATTCAATTTAACATAATCATTTGCACTATCTTTTTAAGGCATTTTGTCAAATGCGTCTGTCCGAGGCTTCTGCACATTTGGCATCATTTTCTGCAAGACTGAAAGACGAAACGTCCCATGCTCAATTAAACTCTTCCAAAGAAGAGTCAGCTATGGCAGGATGGGTAGCTGTTACTGTTGTAAAAGCTGCAGATGCAGTACTCTCGACATGTCCATCAATTTATGAGAAGAGATGTTTGCTACAGCTCCTTGCAGTGGTTGATTTTTCTGATGGTGGCTCCTCAGCTGCTTACTTTCGCCGAGGTTATTGGAAAATAATTTTGGCTGAACCTTCTGCATGCAAAGATGGTGATACCTACAAGTGGAATGATTCCATGGATGATGCTTCTCTCTTAGCATCATTAGAAAAGGATGGTCGATGGGAGGAAGCACGAACTTGGGCAAGACAACTGGAGTCGAGTGACATAGCTTGGGAGTCTACTTTTGATCATGTGACAGAATCACAGGTATTTGGTTTGTACCTTCATCTGTTACATTACCAAGTGTGCCCTTATGACTTTTCTGCTGATATAAATTTGTTCTATGTGTGTAGGCAGAAGCTATGGTTGCTGAATGGAAGGAGTTCCTCTGGGATATCCCACAAGAACGTGCAGCTTTGTGGAGCCACTGTCAATCGCTTTTCATGAAATATTCTTTACCTCCTTTACAGGTACTATCTTCTGAAATAGCCTAATATATTCTTCATGTGGTCTTTTATCTGTATAAAATTTATCGGTTGTTTATATCCATTCAATTGTGTTTGCAGGCCGGATCTTTTTTCCTCAAGCACGCCGAAGCGGTAGGAGAAGAGATACCGGCATGGGAGCTTCATGAAATACTTCTGCTATCTTTGCAATGGCTAAGCGGAACTATGACTAACTCCTCTCCGTAAGCTTCTTTGTAATATGTATTGCTGCTGTACTTGGTCTCATTATCTCCTTACAGATATATATACATTTTTTGCAGGGTATATCCGCTTCATCTTCTCCGTGACATTGAGACTAGGATTTGGCTCCTGGCCGTGGAGTCAGAGAGTCAGTGTAAAGCTGACGGAGAATATGCACCTTCCAGTGTTACTCAAAATCTAGCTACTGGAAACAATACCAATATTATTGAACAAACAGCTGATGTTATCACAAAAATAGACAATAGTATGAGTTCACCACGGATGAGAACAACAGAAAGGAATGGTATAAGGGACAACAACACCCCATCATTCCATCAACATTTGCAACTCTTTGAGTCTAATGGCGAAGGCGTACATAACACAAGAGCAAGGCGAAGATCAAAGACAAATACGCTACTTAGACGGGTTGCCAAGGATAGTGTTGAAAGTAGCATAAATGATTCTGGTGATAATTCTAACTCCTTTAATAGCTCAAAGATTGCTGGACAAGCAAGAAGTTTACTGTCAGAAGAGGAGTTTGCAAAGATGGAAGTGTCTTTATCCGGTTGGGAGCAAAATGTTAGGCCTGTTGATATGGAGAAGGCTGTTCTCTCCTTACTGGAATTTGGACAAATAACTGCTGCCACGCAACTTCAACAAAAGCTGTCTCCATCATATGTTCCTGAGGAACTTGTCCTTGTTGATACTGCTTTAAGAGTTGCCAATAACAGCAGTAATGGAGAGATCAGTTTATCATGCTTTGACCCAGAAGCTCTTTCAATACTTCAGTCACTAGGAAGCAATACGACTGATCCATCAGAGGTCTGTTTTTTTCCATTGTACTTATTTCTTTCAGAACTTTCTATTAGACTATTACGAACATTAAATAACAGGATTGATTGTTTGCATGACTAATTGAACCGTAATGATGAAATTACAGTAATAAATATTTTGCTCGCAGTGCAAAACACAACAAAAGAGTTAGCACAGAAATTGGTATTGAATGCTACTGTTGGTATTATCTCAGATGCATTCATTTTATGAGTACAATAGTGCTTCGGTATTAACGATCACATGGTTACTGCCTTTTCCATGGTCAGAATGACAGGCTATCATTGTCTCTTGAAAGTTTTGGTAATAAATGTTTGAGTAGTGCACGGTCCACAAATTACAACAAGTTGTTCTTTCTTTTATGTCAGGTTATGGAGAAACTAGCCATGAAATGTGGCGAGGGTCGTGGACGAGCTCTTGTCAGGAGAATAGCAGCAGTTGTTCAAACTGCAAAAGTACTGGGACTCCCATTTTCTGAAGCATTTGAGAAACAGCCAATTGAACTTCTTCAGTTGCTTTCTCTGAAAGCTCAGGATTCTTTTGATGAAGCTAAATTTCTGGTGGAGACACACACCATGCCTGCATCTAGCATTGCAAGAATTCTTGCTGATTCCTTTCTAAAGGTACACCAACTACACCATCCTTTAAACACACTTCATTTTGGAGGAACAGCAAAGGCATTCTATATATTGTCTAATGTGCTTTTAATATTTGGCAGGGGCTTTTAGCTGCACATCGTGGAGGTTATCTGGATTCCCAAAAGGAAGAAGGCCCTGCACCCCTGTTGTGGAGGTCTAGTGACTTCTTGAAGTGGGCAAAGCTATGTCCATCAGAACCAGAAATTGGCCATGCTTTGATGCGTTTGGTTATGACTGGCCATGATGTACCACATGCTTGCGAGGTTGTATGATCTTCTAAGTTACCAAGACAATACTGATTTGTATACATGCAAATGCCATCTTCTAAGAAATATAACTTATCCAAACAGTGTCATGCAAAGTTCATGTTTGACCCTTGATATATTATCAAGGTATAATATTTAATTAGTGTCAGTATGATTATGCCATAAATTTGTTAATTTCAAAAAAAACATGCACATCAGTTTTATTCCACTCATAAAGTGACCAACTTAACTGGAACTCAAGTAACATGCACTCGACTTGATGAGGTGTCGGTGTTTAAAGTGGTGGCTTATGGAATTATGGAACAAATCAGCTTAATAAAAACCAGTTGATTTGGAGTATTGGGATTTCAGTCCTTTTTTGGTTCGTGCTTTTTGTGGCCTATGGGTAACAAGTATCTATTACATTTGCTCATAACCTTATTTATTTCACTGTAGTATTGGAAGAAACAAGTTATAATCGTATAAGATCTGAAACTCACTGACTCACCTGTATTTGCTTTAAACTGGCCAGTGCTGGCTAGTGCCCTGTTGATTGTGAAAGAATTTGCTAGTTTCCACATTCTTTGCATCATATGTTAGTAGGTTTATACTGAGCCACTTTTTAAGCCATTGCTTATATAGAGTGAAATGAAGAACCAATTTCCTCATTTGAAAACTAGAAGTTATCCATCTTTGTCAGCCTTGCGTTGTATTTAGTTCAGTATTCCTAGTGTTGTTAACTATAAGTTACTGACATTTGACTGTGGCCTGTGGGTTGCTTGAAAGTAATCAAATTTGTAGAATACTGATATGCATGAGCCTTCGTTGGTATTGATATGTTTGTATTATCTTATGTAACTTAATGTATCCAGGCTACTTAGCTACCATCAGATTGACTTTGGTTTGGTTTGAATTTTACTGTTGTATGATGTTCCCTTGCTGTCTCTGAACTTTCCATTTCAAATGTTTTGCAGGTTGAACTCCTAATACTGTCCTACCACTTCTACATGTCTTCTTCTTGTCTCGATGGAGTGGATGTTCTAGTCACATTTGCAGCTAATAGAGTGGAGTCGTATGTGTCAGAGGGGGATTTTTCTTGTTTAGCTCGCTTGATCACTGGAGTGAGCAATTTTCATTCATTGAGCTTCATTCTTTCCATCCTTATAGAAAATGGCCAATTGGAGTTGTTACTTCAAAAGTACTCTGCCACTGACTCAGCCACTGGGGCACCTGCATCAGTTAGAGGGTTTAGGATGGCTGTTATCACCTCACTGAAACATTTTATCCCAAGTGATGACGACGCTCTTTCTCTGGTATCTCTCTCTCTCTCTCTGGAAATTTTGGTTTCTGAAATGTATTGATGTCTGAGACACGTTCTTTTACCATCCAATTAGTCTGCATACAATCAAACAACTGACATAATGTGTGATCCAATCTAGGTCCAAAGCCAAGTAGTGCATGGCCTGAAAGGAGTTCATTTATCACAAAGGAGCATCACTGTGGATATATCTGATGACCTAATGCTTTGTCAAAGCTTAAAACTGCTGATTGAGCACATACCATGCCATCTTCGCTTTTGTGCATACAGAAAATGTGCTAACAACAGCTTGTTTTAATCTGCTAGAGATTATCTAGTTGGGAAATAGATGAGGTTTGTTAGTAAACTAGAGATAGAGATCAGATTAGTTTCCGTTATATTCAACATTAGTTTCTTGGATGTCAAGTCAGTCCATCCTATATATAAAGCGACCCCATTTATCATATTATCAATCAAGCAATGAATCTAAAGTTAGTCAAATAAACCTCAGAACATCTCTTAGCTCGACAGGGAAGCCCTGTCAGCGCAATTTGACGACGAGTGCCCTATCCTCTGTCTAACTGTCTTCATGCCCTTATCCTAGCCAGTTCATAAGTTCTAATCTGTTGATTGAGCACATTCAATGCCATCTATGCATTAGTATGTACAGAAAATTCATTGAGCAATTGTAGCTTATTTAGAATCTACATGAAGAATAAAAGAAAACCTGAGACTTTAGTTTCCTTCATAGTTAGTCGATCCTGACAGCTTCACTTTTACAATGACAAGACATACCTCCTGGCTGTTTCTTTACGTTCTTACAACCTCTGTATACTATGCAGGTATATAAGCACTTTGACATGAAGCATGAGGCTGCTTCTCTCCTTGAGTCACGTGCAGAACAATACATGAACAGCTGGTTATCTCGATATGACAAAGAAAGGAGGAATGATGAGCTCCTTGAGGCTATGCATCACCTTGTTGAGATGGCTGAGGTTCTTTCAACAATTGATGCTGGCCAAAGGACACACCGGGCGTGTGCGCGTGCTTCTCTCCTATCACTTCAGATCCGCATACCTGACCTTCTGTGGATTGGTCTTTCGGAAACCAATGCTCGGCGGATTTTCGTAGAACAATCTAGGTTCCAAGAGGCCCTCATTGTTGCTGAAGCATACAACATAAATCAGCCGATGGAATGGGCTCCAGTTTTTTGGAACCAAATGCTGAAACCAGATCTAATTGAGCAATTTGTGGCTGAGTTTGTGTTGGTGCTGCCCCTGCAGCCACCAATGCTACTCGAGCTTGCAAGATTTTACCGGGCGGAGGTTGCAGCCAGGGGGGACCAGTCACACTTCTCAGTCTGGCTTTCGCCTGGAGGCTTGCCTGCGGAGTGGGTTAAACATCTTGGCAGATCGTTCAGGAGCCTTCTCCGGCGAACGAGGGATATGAGGCTGAGGCTGCAGTTGGCAACTCTTGCAACAGGATTTAGTGACGTTCTTGACGCATGCAATAGTGTTTTGGACAAGGTTCCGGAGAACGCTGGCCCTCTAATCCTGAGGAAGGGCCATGGTGGTACATACCTCCCTCTCATGTAAATCCTTCCATTTTGATCCATCTTGTTCAACTTTCGGCAGACTGAATATTACAGGAGTTCAGTATATAGTAAGGTGAGAATTTTTCCCGTCCTTTCTTTGGGCCTGGCATTCAGCATTCTAGTTTTTTGATACATATGAATGAAGCCATGGGAGATCTTCGGTTTGTATATATACAAGCATTCTGAGTGGATAAGATGAACATAATAGCCGATTGAGAGCGAGTTTTTGCGGCTTCAGTCGGTGGAAGTTTTCGTGTGGGTTGTAACGACGTACTCGTGGTGCCTGATGTTTGTAGTTTGTTGTAAATTCCATGGACCCAACCATGAAATTTTGTACAATTTTCTTGTCGCGTCACTTATACTTTACTACAAGATACTCATTGAGTGGTTGTCTGGATCTGAATCCGTCGAATTGCCATGAAATCTGAGGCCTTCAGGACCAATTGTGAGTTCAGAGTTCTGGCAGTTTTGAGCCCCCTAGTCCTGCTTGAGAAGATATGCACTTGATCAGATTGTGCCTTCGATACTCTTGATAAGATTGTGCTATTTGATTGAGATTGTACTGTTCATTCCCAACAACCCTGGCGGCGATCGTCCAACGCCGGATGGATAATTCTTCTCACGTGGATTCCAGCAATCCATGCCACACAAGACTTGGACTTCTTGCTAAGAAAAGAAATGGACATGTCAATATATGATGTAGCATTCCAGTAGGCCATAAGGAAATATTCAAGCCTAGGGCGGCCTGAATTTCGTCTGCCACCACCAACCAAACCAAACTCCTCACGAGCGTCGCCGGCGAGGCGAAGCAGCCGTAGAAAAACCCAAGATCAGCGAGTTGCGTCCATCTCTCGCCGTCTCCCTCAGCTGCTCAGCTTGATATGATAGCTCAAGGGCGATACGTTTAGCATGGTCGCCGGCAGCAAGGAGCTCGCGGCGGCGATGTCTCCGGTGACCCGGCCGCGCTGGTCAGTGCTGCCGGCGCTGCCTCGTCGCCTCCGGTGGCCGCCCCCGCCGCCCGCCGGAATCGCCGTCATCTGCTTCGGCTACCGACGTACTGTAACTCACCTCTCGCCTCCTCTACAACTCTACTAGTACTTCACTGTTATACGTGGTGATGGAGAGCGCGTACGAGTGGTTAGGAACAGCTGAATATTTTTCAGTTTTCCAGCTAATCTTTGTTTAGATTTTTCTTTTCCATTTGTCTTCTATAATTACTTTCCCCCGTTCTGGAATAATTGGCAGTAACAGTAATAGTAAAACTTAAAACTCTATAAAGTTATAAAAAATAATTTCCATTTTTCCATCTTGCTTGTCTCTTTTTAAAAAATACTTAAAATTATGTCATAATTATTAAAATATCTGATGTCGAAAAATATTACCATACAGTTTTCATTCATCACAATATAATTATTTAAAAGTAATTTTTGGTTAAAGTGAGATGATCGTAAGTATTATTGCGACTATTATTAACAACCGGCGGTACTATAAATCAAATTAGGACAACGTTATTCATCACAGATTCACAGTAACAATTGATCACCACATTATACTACCGTTTGTGTAGTTTTCCCAAATCGAAGTTCAATTATGCAAACGTGCATTTGCTCTGCCTAAAGGGTCTCATTGTTTAACTTATGCTTATAAAATTATATTTATAAGTCACTTCCTCCGTTCTAGGTTATGTGACTTTAGTTAAAATTAAACTGTTTTAAGTTTGAAACGGAGAGAGTAGAACTTAGTTTTGAGTTTGATTTTTTTTTTCTAATTGTACTTTACTTTACATCATTTTACTAAGTACATGTACTTTTTAATAGACGATTCGGATAAGAGCAAGTCTAATAGTATACCCAACTACTAGCTATATAAATCACATACAGGCAACTTAATAGATAATTCATACAATATATAGTTACCTATAAACATATGCTACACTATTAATATATGGTTCCACCGTCATATACACATTGTGTCTTATAGTCCGTGCTACAGCTTGCTATAAACTTGTAGCCGCTGCTCTTCTCTCTCCTCTTTTATCTTCTTGATATGTGTTTATAGCTAGCTTATATTCTACTATTATACCTACTCTAGTGAACGCAACAATGCTTCCATAAATCTAGGGGATGTTTTGCATCAACCATTTGGTCGAAGCCCAAAAGTGAGTAATGAAAGCTTCATTTCTCTACTTCCCACGTGTCACCCTGGCGTGCAGTGCTGGCAGCTGACGTGGCACTCCTGTAAATTATATATTTTCCCCTGGAAGCTTCCTGCCCTGCCCCGCCTTTTCCCACGAATCCCGATTCCGATCCGATTCCGCGGCGCAAATCCCATTCCCATTCCCATTCCGATTCCCTCCCCCTCGAAACGAAAACGAAGCAAAAACATCACACCTCTCCTCCGCCTCCGCAGATCGCCTCCGCGCCGCGCCGCCGCCGACAATGGTCGCCGTCGACCCGCCGCCGCGGGAGGCCGCGGCCGCCCCGCCCGCCATGAAGCGGAGCGCGAGCTTCGACCGCGTCCCGGAGGAGGCGCGCCGCATCCTGCACCGCCTCGCCGGGGAGCTCTGGGGCGGCGACGTCGACCCCGCGGCGCTCGCCGTGTCCCAGCTCAAGGGTGCCATGACCAACGAGGTGTTCCGGATCACCTGGCCCGGCGGCGGCGAGGGCGAGGGCGACCACCGCAAGGTGCTCGTCCGCATCTACGGCCAGGGCGTCGAGGTCTTCTTCGACCGCGCCGACGAGGTCCGCACCTTCGAGTGCATGTCCCGCCACGGCCAGGGCCCCCGCCTCCTCGGCCGCTTCCCCAACGGCCGCATCGAGGAGTTCATCAACGCGAGGGTACGCACTCTCTCTCTCTTTCTCTCCCACCATCGCTCCTCTGCTCCCAATGGCAATGGCTCATTCTCCTCGTGTTCTGCTCAGACGCTCTCCGCGGCGGATCTGCGCGACCCGGAGATATCCTCGCTGATCGCCAAGAAGCTGCGTGAATTCCACGATCTCGACATGCCTGGACCCAAGAACGTGTCACTGTGGCAGAGGCTGAGGTACGCATCCCCTTCGCTGCTGTTTCTTTGTCTCCATTAATGGCGAGAACCACGAGCAATCCCCCCTTCCAGAGGCTAATTTCACTGTGCTTCATGAATCAGGAGGTGGCTTGAGGAAGCTCGTGGCAGGTGCTCGCCCGAGGAGGCTACGCAGTTCAGTTTGGAGAAGCTAGGTGATGAGATCGCAATGCTGGACATTGCATTGTCAGGGGTTGATCAGAGAGTAGGATTTTGCCACAATGATCTGCAATACGGGAACATTATGATATATGAAGAGACCAGACAAGTGACCTTAATTGTAAGCGATCCAGCATCTCCTTTTCAATCTGTACAAATACTCCGCAATCAGGCAAACAGCTCCGATGCTTGATTTAAACATAAATTTGCATCTGGGTTGCATAATTGAACTAGTATGAAGCAATTCTTGGAATGGGAACAATTGCTTAGGCCATATTCTGTTAATATTTTGCTGTAAATAATTGCTGTCTTGGGATCTCTTTTATCCTTCAGGACTACGAGTATGCGAGTTTTAACCCTGTGGCGTTTGACATTGCTAATCACTTCTGTGAGATGTCTGCTGATTATCATTCAGCCACACCTCATGTGCTAGACTTCACAAAATACCCTGGTCAGTATTGATGATAGCCGTATCTGTTAAATTCTACCTGCGTGCATCGCTATGTGCATTTCACTCAGAAAAAAATCTGCTTGTTTGACATCTCTGCATAATTTCAGGCATTGACGAACAACGCAGATTTGTTCAGACGTACCTCAGCTCTTCAGGTAAGCAGAATGTGCTTTGGGTCCACTGGCCCAGTGAGAAAGAAAAGGGAAAAGAATGCACTTTGGGGCTGAATACTCATGCTGCATTCAGAAACATTATAAAGATTTTTGGAGCGTACATTGACGCCACTATGATGTGATTGTTAATCTTGACTGTTCCTTCTGTTCATCAGGTGAGAACCCATTAGATGCGGAAGTTGAACATTTACTTGGCCTGATTGCAAAATACAGTCTTGCAAGCCATATCTTCTGGGGTCTTTGGGGAATAATCTCAGTAAGCTCTCTTAACACAGCGTCCACGCCAATGGCGAATGTGTATAGATAATCTATTTAGTGATCTTACAAAGCTGGTTGGTATCTGTTTCTTGTCTCCAGGGGCATGTGAACAAGAACATCGACTTCGAGTACCAGGAGTACGCAATGCAGCGGTTCGATCAGTACTGGAAGACAAAAGATTAAACGCTGGGATCCAAATCCAACTAGTTGATCACACACACACAGATCATTCTTCTTTCATGTCTTGTGATCCTTTTCTTTTATATAGCTTTTGTCTAGTCTTGTGAATTCTCAATTGTGTGTGTCTGTAGCAGCAGGATAGCTGCCAATTTTTTACTGTAAAAATCTTTCGGCTCCTTGCAATCATGTCCTTATGGCCGTATATATCCGGTTGGATATAGAGGCCGGGTAAAAAAAATACCCTTCTCTAATAAAAAAAAATTCCGTATCATTGCAGCTGGAGTAGGGCAGTAGGCTGGGTGGTTTTTCTCGGAGGAGATTTTCTCCGGTGCTATGTGTGCGGCGGCGCGCCTTTGCAGAGAGTATCCGCCACTGCAACTGCTGCGGCCGTCGTCAGGCTCGCCGGCCACTCCCACTCTCACCGCCGATGGCACGGAGCTTCTGAATCTTGCTATGGCTCTGAATTGAAATGAACAAAATGCAAGGTGCCGAAACGAAATCGCTGATGGCACACAGATTCTGAATATTTTTTCGAGGGGACACAGATTCCGAATATTGTGGTTAGCAAATGCATGTTTTTTCTACAATTAATAACGATTCAGAAGATTAGCACCAAGGGCACCAGTGGTCTAGTGGTAGAATAGTACCCTGCCACGGTACAGACCCGGGTTCGATTCCCGGCTGGTGCATTTCTTATTTTTATTTTGTCGTTTTATTCCTCTTTCTCTCTCTCTGCCAACATTTTTTCCCTCTCTCTCTATCCCTTCTCTTTCTGCCAACATCTTTTTTCCCTCTTTCTCTCTAAACAAAGTTATAAGAACATCATTCCCAGATTAAAAAGTTGACATTATCCTCCATGGAAGCTCAGCTTCTTCAGTCTGCGGTGCTGGGAGTTCGTCGTCAGTTCAGTTGCCGGGAGGAGCTCGTCGTCGTTGCTTGCCGGTGAATGAGCGACCGACCGGCGGAGTAACGGCCCAACTACTATTCATTCTTCAAAGCCCACACTAAAAAACTTCGCCATAACTCTATATGGGCCGAATTATTCGGCCCATAACTCGCTCCTCACCTCCCCCACCCTAGGCCAAATACATCCGCGCGCCGCCGCCGCCTCCTCCTCCTCCCCTCTCCTCCCGCCGCGCCGCCGCCTCTGCTCGTCCGAGTCCAGACACCTCCTCTCCTCTCTCGCCGGCGGCGGCGGCAGCGGCGACATAGTCGTACTACTCCACCCCCTCTCAGCTGTACTGACGAGGCTTGTGTGGATCCGAGCTTGGATTAGTCGGTTCCTTCTGTTCTCGTGAGTAGGTCTTTGCCCTAGCTTTGCTTTGCCCTTGCTGTTCGTTTTGCTGTGTCTTTTTTAGGTTACTATCTGTATATTATGTGAACAATGGCGCACCGAAGTTCACTCAGATTCTTACCTGCTTTTGTTGTTTGCTGTTGCTGCTGCTGCTGCTGCTGTTGAAGGTAACCATGGCTAGTGCCAAGCCCGCCGCTGAACAGAAGGCTATGGAAGGGGGCGAGCAGGAGGCTCTAGATGAAATGGAGAAGAAGGTGCACAAGTACTCGCGGGGGAAGGCTGCTTACCTTGGGGTGAGACTGAGACTGCTGCTAGCCTAGTTCTTCTTCTTCTGCTTCAAGAAATTTGCGTCCCTGTGTCGATTCACATGTGTGGTTTATGTTTGGGTTTCTCAGACTCTTCGCGACAAGAAATTGAAAGGGCAGCTCGCCGCAAGAGAGAAGCTGTATGGACACTCTGCCAAAGCCGCTGTTCAGACCGAGAAGGTGTGGTTGTTGATTCTTGTAATGAATGTTTCTGGGAGCATATGCAACACACTGGGAGAATTGAGAATCTGTCGTTTGTTGATCTTTTTTTTTTCTTCTAATTTTGCAGTGGCTCTTGCCTACCGAGGGCGGCTATTTAGAGCCTGATGATGATGGTTTGGAGAAGACGTACAGATATCAGCAAACTTCGCTTCGGGAGGACGTGGATCTTTTGAGTTCAAGAAAGCCATTTGATATGATCTTACCTTGTAAGTGTCTAAATCTGTTTTTGTGTTCTCTGAAGCTGTGATATCATAGGCGGCTTGTTAAATCGAGCCCTATCTTTTTTCCCTGCTACATTAGATCTTGATGAAATGAAAACCCCTATCTCAAGAAACCATCATCTTTCTTAATTTATCCATTACTAATTTTGGTTAAAAAAAACTAAAAATGAGTGTAGAAGAAACACCATTAGTGTTTTCAATTGAATTATTTTATTTCCAATACACTTATTTTGTAGCCACTATAAAACTTTCCCTGTTCCTCTTCTGTAAATTCCCCCTTCTTCACTTCTAATTGTGGCAGGGGTACACTGCTCTATTTATCTGGATGAATGCTGATTTTTTTTTTGTTTAAATATATATAACCATAGCATTTATTTATCTTCATTTCTGTATCATCATGTAACAATGTATCTTTTTTGGAATAATTGCTAGATAGCACTTTTCATCTACTTGCTGCTATTAACTTTTCGGATGACAACCAACAAGTTATGAGGGACTGACTAGCTCTTGTCTTATGATGCAGTACTTGGCCCTTATACTCTAGGATACACGGGAAATGGCCGGTATATGGTAGTAGGTGGACGAAAAGGCCATGTCGCTATGATGGATATGCTGAATTTGGAACTCATCAAAGAGTTTCAGGTCATTTTTCAGAACTCAAGACCTTTTCCAGCATGCATTTTTTTCCTTATATGACAGTCATATTTTTGACGTCTTCCTACTGGCATTTCTATCCATGCTTTCTGTTGTAGTCGAGGTTTCTGGTTATGAAAGAACAGAACCATCTTTATCCTGGTCAAATTCCTACCATGTCCCCTCTTCTTTCAAGTACTTTTTCCTGGCTATAGTAATCAACGTGACTGTATTTAATTTCCACAGGTGAGGGAAACTGTGCGCGATGTGGCATTCTTACATAATGAGCAACTCTATGCTGTCGCCCAGAAAAAGTAATTTCCTTAATATACTCAATCTTTGCAGCATTTTTCCAATGCTCATAACATAGGTCGACATGTTCCATATTCTGGTCTTGAGTCTTGACAAAGATATAAACAAACTGAGATGTCAATGAAGCAAAGAGTGCAATAATCAATCTCAGAGGCTCAGCTTTAAAGTTTACACACACATAAGTACTTCTAGCACATTATGGTTTGGTTTGTGGATCAATTAGGCTATAGAATAATGCAACATGATTTCCTGTATGATTCGTTATAAAAAATTGCTGGAGTGGTATAATTCTATGCTACTTCTGTGAACAAGAAGCCTAATTTCTGGCAGTTTGTTGAACTGCTAGTACATAGACTGAGGATGAGCAATTGAGCAATGTGCGGTAGGGTGGGGTAGAATTGTCTTCTGAGTTCTGATTGCACTACTGGATTATAAGTCATTGATCTGTCCCTGGAAATGATGATCATTCCTGTACATGGCAGGGAACCTTTGTTTTTTTTAAAAAAAAAAGAAAAAAGAAAAATGGCCAGCCCAAGAGGTGGAGCCACACCAAAATTTGGTTTCTGAAATATTTTCTATATTGTACTTTTTTTCACTAGCATGTAATGCATAGCTTATCTCCACAGTTTTCCATGTCTGTTTTTGAAGAAATTTGTGGGCATAACTCCAAATATTGTCAAACATTTTATGTTACCTTTCCATGTAATTTTTGGACTTCCTCATGTGATATTCTTTTTAACAGGTACCCCTACATATATAATCGACATGGCACAGAAATTCACTGCTTAAAGGTAATTATGATGTAAACACATTGGCTTTCTGAATGAATGTGCCTAGCTATTGATGATTTTGAGAAATTGTTAGTTTTGTTGTTGTTTCACATGCTTTCAGTTAACATGTAAGAAAGTTAAAATTTTATAGCTATTTATCATTTAATTTTTACTTTATATGTCTATGCTTTGATGTGGTATACTGGTATCCCTCAAAGCTCAGTAAAGATTTGAATGTATATCTTATCTTGTTTAGGATTCTGAATGTTTCGTGTCCACAGGAACATGGTAAATCGTTGAAGCTCCAATTTCTGGAAAAGCACTTTCTCTTGTCATCAATAAACAGCTTTGGGCAGCTGCATTACCAAGATATAAGCACTGGTGAGATGGTTGCAAATTACAGGACAGGTCTGGGACGTACTGATGTTATGCGGGTAAATCCTTACAATGCTGTTATTGGCCTTGGACATGCTGGTGGCAAAGTTACCATGTGGAAGCCAACCAGTGTGAAACCCCTTGTCACAATGCTGTGCCATAGTGGCCCTGTGACAGCCATTGCATTTGACAGGGGTGGTCATCTTATGGCAACAGCAGGTGTTGACAGGAAGGTCAAGATTTGGGATCTCAGGAAGTATGAGGTTATAAATTCTTACGCTGCACGTGCACAATCTCTGGATTTCAGCCAGAAAGGTTTGTTGGCCTGCAGCAATGGATCTCAAGTAGAGATATTCAGGGATACCGGTGGACAGGATTATAAAATTTATATGAAACATAGAATGGTAAAGGGATATCAGATTGGGAAGGTTTTGTTCCGCCCTTATGAGGATGTTTTGGGGATTGGTCACTCCATGGGCCTTTCTGCCATTCTTGTTCCTGGATCTGGTGAGCCAAACTTCGATACCTTTGTTGACAACCCCGTTGAGACTTCCAAGCAGAGAAGGGAGAAGGAGGTGCAATCCCTGCTTAACAAGCTCCAGCCAGAGACGATAATGCTCAATCCGAACATGATAGCTGCCGTAAGACCTGCAAGGAAGAAAGAGAAGAAGACCAAGAAGGAGATTGAGGAGGAGATGGAAGACGCCGTAGAGGCCGCCAAGAGCATCGAGTTCAAGAAGAAGACCAAGGGTAGGAGCAAAGCCAGCAAGCGGGCCAAGAAGAGGGAGGAAGAAGTTTTGAAAGCCAAAAGGCCGTTCCTGGAGCAACACAAGGAAAACGATGGGAGGCCTGACAAGAAACAGCGGGTCAGCGAGGAGATTGAGCTGCCAAAGGCCTTGCAGCGGTTCGCAAAGAGTAGGCAGTGACAATGGAGCACAGAATTTTCTTTTTCCTTTTGTTTTCTGCACCCTCATATTTATCACTAGTGTGCATTGTATCGTGTAGCTGGCAAATGTCATATCTGCTTCCTTGTGAACCATAGGCTTTTGCACATGAGGCAATGGTGCACAGAAGTAAGCACCCAAATTTTGTTCTGAATCTTTTGTGATATGTTGGCCAAATGTGCATGTGACCCCAACGGTGTAGCCGTCGGCTGTTGGTGCCTTGTTAATGTCACTGCTAAAGTATAGAGTAGCATTACATTTACAGCAGTATTACGTGCTGAGATTCAGTTCCTCTGGTGACCACTCTGGGAATGCTATTGCTTAATCATCATTCTGGAGCACGGTTGCAAAAATGCATAGCTACTCGTTCAGTTGTATTTGCAGCTTGCGTTTTGTGGAAGGGAGCATGTTGGCTGATGGTGTTTCTCTGTTTGTCACTACAGCAATAGGCATCACTACCTGATAGTTACCGAAACCTATAGATTTTTTGAAAGCAGCACAACAAATCAGTATCCTGCAATAAGTAGCAAATGCAAGTTGTCAAACTATATAAAATTACCATTCATATTTATTTCATCAAGCGCACCAGTGGTCTAGTGGTAGAATAGTACCCTGCCACGGTACAGACCCGGGTTCGATTCCCGGCTGGTGCATTTTTCAGTATTTTTTGCCTTTCATATGCTGTTGTTAAATAAATTTTACCTTTCCCTATTGTTTGCCTTTCATATGTTTTTTTTAAATAAATTTTACCTTTCCCTACACTGATGTTAAATTGATGAGATTTTGTTTTTGCGAGAAAACAATACACGAGCTTACACTTTTCATATACTGTCATTATATAATTTTTACCTTTCTCTACACTGATGTTAAATTGATGAGATTTTGTTTTTGCGAGGAAAAAAAAATACATGAGCTTACACGAGCGTTTCTCCGGGTTTACTCAGTATGAAACAAAATGGCAAATGCACCAGTGGATTGTGAGCTTGAGAAAGAAGAGAATCCTTCACGGCCATGGCGATTACAGTATCACACACACACATGGAGCGCTACAACTACAAGTTATCCTTGCAGAAACCGATCCTCTCTCGCACTCAAAAACCGGCGAGGTGGTCCGGCACGGCGACGACGGTGCCGGCCTCCACCTCGGCGTCCGTGAGCGTCAGCGCCCTCTGCAGCTTCCTGCTGCTGAACACCTCCACCTCCGCCGCGTACGTCGCCACCACCGGCCGGTGATCCGACATCGTCAGCTCCGCCCTCCCGTAGCTCATCAGCTTCACCCCCTTCCCAAACGACAGAATCCTATCACACCTGATCGATTGATACACATCATTCAAATTTCAGACACAAACAAACAGAAAATGGGTGTACTCTCATCTCTTCACTACACATGCAAAATTGAGCAAAATGCGTAACTCCCTCCGTTTCGTATTATAAGTTGTTTTGATATTTTTCAAAGACAAACTTCAAATTTAACTAAACTTATAAAGAAAACATAATAACATTTTCAATACAAAGCATACTATTAAAATATATTCGATATTAGATTTAATCAAAATAATTTAGTGTTGTAAATATTGCTACGTTTTTCTATAGATATAATTAATTTTGACTTTAAAAAAAATCAAAGCAACTTATAATATGAAATGGAGGAAATGGTATTTTACGGTGAGCAGCTGCACGAACGTACCACGCCGGCGTTCTCCTGCCGCCGCGCTGGTCGTCGCCGATGTACTTGGCCGAGTTGAGCTCGTACTTGTACGTCGGCGCGAACTCCAGCACCCCTTCCGTCCACCCGTCGAACGCCCGACCCTTCCTTAGCTCTCGCTTCAGCTGATTTATTATTCAGACATAATAATCACAGAGATTCAGATCAGACAGATTCAGATGTACAACACAGAAATTTAGGGCCCGATCGATTGACTATGAGCTAATTATAAGTTAAAACGGTTTATTAGCGACAAAAGAAAAATTATAGATAAAACTTTTATACATGTAGAATTAGTCACTTGAAATCCAATGCTAAAAAGATTATGTTAAGATATTTTGTAATCAACTTCAAAATTAAGATTTAGAATTGAACTTTTCGTTGTAACAGACGATTCTATATAGGGCAAACGATGAGGCTCTCATGCTAATTATTCTTGTTCTTCAGATGTGTACCTGATCTTTCTCTGCCAGCTGAGTCCAATCCATCGTCGAGATCAGCTCGTGTGCTCTCTCGTACGCGACGTCGATGCGATAATTCAGATCACCCAACCAAAAAATCTTCCTGAAGAAAATCACAATTGACATTCAAATTCAGATGAGATATGATTTGGATGCATTTTGAATCTTTTTTTTAAAAAAAATACGAATCAGTAGCTTCCTACTCATGGTCATAGATGTCTCTCGGCATGCCGCCGCCGCCGCCGCCGTCACCGACGCCGGCGAAGTGCGTCCGCCGGTGGATCTCCTGCACGTCGGAATTCCGCTTGTGGAGGTCGCCGGGCTTCTCGCCGGCGGCGAGGTGGGTGCACACGAAGCAGAACATGGTCTGGTACACCGACATGCTCACCGACACGGCGCCCTTGTTGCCGATGTAGCCCATGGCGCCGACGCCGACGGTGGACACCCCCACGTTGTGGACGCACCTCCTCAGCCCGCGCCTCACCCACACCGTCAGGAAGACGCCCACCATCTGCTTGCTCACGATCCGCACGTACGGCGAACGCCTCTTGCGCGCCGCGGCGAGGTCCATGTCGAGCTCGGAGACTTCGTCGTCGGCGGCGACGCGGGACGGCCTGAATGAGTTGTAGGTTCGGAAGGATCTTGACGATGGCGCGGTGGTGCTCGCCGTCGCCGTGGCGTGCTTGGCGAGCAGGTCCAGTGGCTGCTCCGGCCATGCCAGGCCGACCCTGTCTGACCTGCTCAGTGTCTTGAGAAGCGTCCGCTGCTGATGCTCGTCGCCGGAGTCGTCCATGGCGGCGGCGGCGGCAGTGAAATGGTTCAGCCTGGTCAGCCTCCTCGGGGTGGCGGCGACGTTCTGCTGCTCGGACTCCGCCGGCGAGCTGAAGAGCGAGTCGTCATCGGTGTTGGTGTCCGTGTCCGTATCGGTGCCAGGGAAGAGCTCGTCGTCATCGGTGGCGGCGGCGGCGGCCGTCGCGTCCCCACGCGACGGCGAGGGAGGGTGGCTGTAGCACTTGTACCGTGGCCGGCTCGTCGCCGGCGGCCGCGCCCGCCGCAGCGCGCCGCGGATGAGCTCCTCCCACGCCTGCGCCGGCCGGGCGTCCTCCGCGCCGAACACGTTGCCGGCGTTCAGCGGCACCACTTCTTGGAACCCGAGCACGTAGACGTCGGCGGGCTCGCCGTCGCCGGCGCCGAGCCAGTCGGCGATGTCGAGGTCGCCGGGGGGGACCTTGCCGGCGGCGTTCCAGGTGCCGACGCAGAGCTTGAGCTCCTTGGTGTTGATGTACTGCGCCCGCAGCGTCTCCGAGTTTCGCCGCCGCAGCCTGTACGGCGCGCCGCCCTCCACATTCTCATCTGGGCATTTTTACAAACGGTGAGGGGGGTGATGACTGATGAGCAACTCTGTACAACTTTTTTTTCTCCTTTTTTTTTAAGATCTCCTTTGAAATGGAGGGATTTTCTTTTTTAATAATGGAATAAAATATTCGGGTCTTTGTTCAATGAGCTACAACTAATTATTACAACGTTCACACAAAAATAAACACACATAGTGAGTATGTAGCCAAAGTGACAAAACCAAAAGCAGTTACAAACTAATAAAAACCAACAAGGTAAAGACCCCACAACATTTTGAAGGATTTATATTCTATTCCGTAAAATCCATGCGTTTCAAAAGAGCCTGAGCCTGAAAAAAAAAGCCAATTCTGCAATATAAATTTTCTTTTTTTAAAAAAGGAGCAATGGTGGTATGTAACATTTTCTCAAAAATAATTTTTTTTAATTCAGTTTCCTGATGTTATTTTTTGGAGTATAAAATGTTGATTTGTTTGGATTCCACATTTTCATTGGCCAGACAACACACAGAGTTTGTACTAGTAGCTTCTTTTCCCTTCTAGAAATTGAACCTTTCTTTTACTGCCAACAAGATTTTGGGACAAAAGCCCAACTTTGGTACTGTCAGTTGAATGGATCCCAAAAATCCAAAAAGAAAAGGTGCCACTTTGAGCAATTGTAGGTAAGCCATTGTTGTGATTGGTGACAAGATTTGATGGAAGCTTGGTGCAAAGCACTAAACAACAGCACTATCACTCTGAAGACTCTGAACAGTCCAAAGCTGCACTTTTCTCCTCCCCATCTTTTTTAGGATAAGAGCAACACGCAAATATGGGAATGTCATCAAACCGTCACATAGACATAAGACTCACCGGCGAGATCGCCGTCGGCCCGCCGCCGCTCCTCGCCGTCGCAGCCGCAGTTCTCTGCTTGAAACCGAACCAATCAGAGGGGGGCAAAAATGTGACTCCTGACTGGTAATTAAATTCTCCTCAAGAACACTTAAATTCAGATGGATAATTTGATCTGAGAAGAGGTTTTTTGTTTTTCAGAAACAATATGTACCTTGCTCATCAACGTCGCTCCCGTCGTCGTCGTCTTCCTCGTCGGCGTTGAACTCCGAATCCTTGCTCTTGAGGTTCAGCCATTTCTTCAGCACAACCTTGGGCCAAGAAACCTACAAACACACACACCAATTCACCAAAACAAATAAGCCAAAATTATCCCAGCTGAATCACCAAGAACAACCTGTCCTGAACTGAACCAAGCATTCACCTACCTCTCCTGGGTTCCTCTGCTTCTTCTGCACCACCATCTTACTCCTCCTCGTGCCTCAAACACACCAAAAATTCAGACAAAACGGACTAGAAATCCAAATCTACACTGCTTCTGTTTCTCTCTGAATCTCCTTCCCTCTCCAATTCTGAATCACTGAATCTTGATCAGTCTCTGCTCCTGTTCTTTCTCGCACCTTTCTTGGATGCGTTCTTCAATGGCCGGAGCTATAGCTGGGTGCCTGAAAATGGAGGGGCCTCTTGCACGAGCACCCGTGAGTTGAGTAGTGATATGTTTGTTAGATAGATAGGCAGGACAAGAGAACGGAGCACATGGTGGTTTTAAGCTCTGAAACAAACGCATTGCCATCTGATGGCGCCAAATAAACCACAAGAATAGAATAGAATAATAGAATATAATATTATCAATGGGAAAAATGTGGGCATCCGACAAAGCAGGTTGCCTCCCGGCTGCCTCATTTCATCCGAGAAAATTTTCGAACTGACCACTTTGTTTTCACGCGCACGTTACAGCAAACGATGCATTATTTTTAAAATAATTCTATCAAAAGTAACTTTAAAAATTGTAGTAATTTATTTTTCAAATTATTTTTGCTGATAGTTAATTAGTTATGTGCTAATAAATCGTTCTATTTTTTAAAACTTTCCAGCCAGCTATGCCTAACCAAGCCACGCGTGTGCTTTACTTCTTTTGAGTTTTGACCATACCAGTATTTGATGCAATTTTCACCGCGCAATTACCACTGAATCACTGATGCCTACCTAATCATTTCCATAATACTACAGATGATGTTTCTGGATATGAATTAGTAATTGCTTCAAAGAACTTGTCTTTTTCTTTTTTGATTCCGCGTGTTCTGCGCTGTTTGGTCGGCAGTGTTGACATTTGTTGGTCTGTGGAACTGATTATCCTGAATTGCTTTATGATAACATATCGATTCGTAGGAATGATATTAGTTGGAGCTAAATCCAAATAACTCTGACATCAACTGTAGAAATAGTATTTTGCTATTCAGTGTGGCTCTGACATTTCGAACGGTTTGTTATAAAGTTTGGCATCACAATCAGTTGGTTGCAAGTCCATTAGTTAGCTCCAATAATGAAATGAGTAACAACAATTTTGTCATAAATCGTGGTTAATTAATCATTCTATGATCTGTCAGTGTGATTTTGAGCTCGCCGTATTACGTGCAGAATCCACTGTTAATGGATCGATCAGTTAGGTGACAACACTGATGGGGATTAATAATGACAAAGAGATGACATATTTTAGAACATCGTATTGACACCTATTGTCCTGGGGAATTTTTGTTTAATCTTATGTTTGCTATGCGTGTTTGACTTGCTCTGCTGGACACTGGAGACAAGCTAGAACTCGATCCAGCCATGTTCTTCGTACCAGTTGAGTTGATTGATGCCAACCTCAATCTATGATCTATCATCATCTATGCCTCATCATGGGCAGAATCAATCAGGTCACTAATTGTGTCTTTTTGTTATGTTTAAGGTCTAAATAAAGTCCTAAGTATATATTAGTTTGTTATTTGTGTTTTTGTTGCAGTTGCTAACAGCAGCATCTCATGATATATAGTTCATCCTACTAGTAACTCTCTAATGTTTCTTCAGAGAAAATGTTGCGAATACGTCTTCAGATCATAAACTTTTAGAAGTTAACTGTCTAAAAGAATTATTGCAACGTTCTTTATGCTGAAATTAACCTATAACTTACTTGTAAAAACAGCTATTGGTATCATATTCTCTTAATTATAATATCCCTGAGACCATGAGTGAAACATGCATGTAATGTAGACGGATGGATCCCTTTTTGAAATATTTACAGGCAGCAGAATCTCCAAGAAATGATGGGAGGGTAGATATCACTATCATTCTGCATGATTTTAACACGAGCTTAATCTGTAGTAATTACCTTTTTTTCCCCTCCGATCCTCTCTCTACTTTCTATCTCCACGTCACTTTCTTCTTAATTGCGTTCGCGAAAAAAACTTTCTTAATTATTTTTGTCTCGCTCAAGCTACTCAATAATTACACTCAACTAGTGATTTCTCATATTGGCTTACATGCATGGTCAAAATTGCCACTGTTTGACGCTAAACAATTATCCTACATAAGTACTTCCTTAGTCCTAAAATATATAAACCCAGTACCAAATGAGACACGTTATCATACTATAAATCTAGATATGATCTGTTCATATTCATAGTACATACTAAGATACGTTTAATTTTCTTCAGTACTAGGAATTGCTCCCTCCATCCATAAAAGTTACACATATTATTTTTGTCACCAAGATTAAGGAGAAATCAAATCATCTTGGATGTTTCAAAATCAAGGAGTGAATACAAGCATGCAACCAATGAGTTTGTAGTTAACTCATTAAGTTCTAATCAAACATTTAATTTATCTATTCATTAAGTCTTGAATGCATAAAGACTATAAATAGGAACAACTTATTTGCTGGGTGAAAGCGTCTTGGCTCATTTGAGTCTCGACGGACAGCGGCGACGGTTTTTCCATCGCTTTTCTTCTTGAAGATGTCGTTTTGTCATCCCCTAGGGGGCGATCTCGTCTGTGTACCTGTGTTGGTCTAGTGGCGGTCGGTCACGCTTAGCGGCGGTCGGTCCGGTGTTAGCCTTTTCCTGGGCTTATGTGTCGGCGATGTCGACGTGTGGATGGTGGTATATTTTTTCCTTTTTTCTGGTTACGACCCTTCAGGATTGTAATCTTGTAATTTTTTCCTGCTCTATCAATAGAATTTCGCACCGTCTCGTGCGAGTCGTTAAAAAAACTTATTTGGACAAACTCAAATGTGAAACAGGTGTAACTTTTGTGGATGGAGAGAGTATCCAGATTTATAGTTTTAGAATGTGTCACATTACTACCTAGAGCAAGTTTAATAGTATAGCCCACTGCTAGCTCCAAATCATCTATAGCCAATATAATAGTCAATTCATATAATAGTTGCTTACTATACTATTAATACCTAGTCCCATATGTCATACACACGTTACGTCTTAGAGTTCGTACTGCAGCTAGCTACATATCTGTAGCCCAATGTTTTTTTTCTCCCTTTATCTCTTTAAAATATGTTTGTAGCTGGCTTATAGGCTGCTATTGTACCTGCTTTTATAGGTTTCTTATATTTTAGAACGACTGGATATTCCATTTTTATAGGTGCGGTAGCTGCTTCTAGCTCAGTGCCACGTGGCAGCTTAGATGTCACTGCCACGCAACAGTTGACTCGGTGACGTACATCCGCGCTGGGCAAGAGCACTGATCCCGGGGAGACACGTCACCCTGACGGCTCGTTTCTCAAAGGCGTAGTAGGCAATGCAAGCAACCACGTTGCTACCGTTAGAACACGACACTGGACGAGCCAAAATGTAACGGCTCGTCAATTCAATCGCTTTTGCGTAAACACGGTGCAAAGTTCAGCGCACGTGCATGATTGTTTTTGTTTTGGGGGGTAAATAGCTAGGCATGTGATTCTATATATAGTGATTAAATAATTAAGGATCTGATTCACATGCTAAATTTCGAATTTTCAAAATTCGATCGATTTCTAAGAATGGTAGTATTATTAGGTATTTTTTTTCTGTTTCCTTTTATTAGTCATGAAAAAGAGTTAGTAATAAAAAGTGAGGACAAAAATTCTTTTAAAACTAAATTGTAACCTTTTAAATGAGTTTCGGCCTTTGAGCTGAAATATAGAGCCAAACACCTCTGAGATCAAGATTGTAGTCACATATAAATATACGTTTTTCACTCAAACCCCGAACCATATCCTGAGTAGTAGAAACATTTTTCTGGACGTAACGACTACTATATGAAATATGAGCAAAATTTATACAGAAAAATATATCTTTGCAGTAATTCTCACGTACATTCTATGTACTCGAAACAGTGTCTCCAGAGCTATCCATAGTTTTGGAGACACATAACTCTCGTATTCGATCTATAAATAAAACCGTGTCTTCAAAACCATCGTCACATTGCACACCGTCACCTTCCTACGTGAGAGTTTCATACGTACATGTAACGAAATGTTGGTTAATTTCCCTATTGCCCTTTTTGAGAACATGCAATATTCCATGAATTCTCCTTACACATTGTTCACACCACCTGGCTCGATCGTGTGGTCTCTCTCCCCTTGGTCATTTTCTTATCTTTTTTGTCTTTATGTTTTTGGTTTTTTTCAGAAACACGTAATGCTACAACTACAGTAGCAGTGAAGCAAAACTTTCTAGGCTAATTCCAAGGAGTCTCCATCACGCATCAGGTTCGTCAGACTTGGAGTCGTTTTGCATTGCAGCACAATTTCTCTGATAGTTACGGCCTTAATGTGACAACAAACAGGACGAACAGACAGTGGGGATTGTTGATTCCAAATTCTTGCAAGATTAGATCAGCTCAAATGGCAGATTATTAATCCGTCATTACAAAAATAATTAGCTAGACTGGAGCCATACACGTGTACTTCAACCATATTCTACTAATCATATTTGTTCCTACTATTAGACCGTGTCAGCATGGTTTAGATAAACAAATGGTCGGTGAAGCTTACTAGTGACAAAATAGTCATCAACACCCTGACATTTAGTTAAAATATTGTCGTTAGAACAACTCAACAACATATGGATATTGCAGGCAATGCCAGTTCACATGATCTATCTCTCGGTCTCTCCAATATTTGAGACATGATTGTCTTTTTAAAAATATATAGCCTATATATATCTTCCAGATTTTGGCATTTTGCTAACTACTACTCCCTCCATTCTCAAAACTTGGTCACTAGATAATGTTCATATTTAAATTTTAAGCACTTGTCTTTTTCTTTAAAAAAATATAAATACTTTAAAAAGATGCTGGTGTTGTTAAAGCGTCTTACATCCTAAACTTAAGCACTAACTTTTCGTTCATTACAGTCTAACCAATAAAAAAACATCAAAATTAATTAAAACGATGCCGGTCAATAGTGACAACTATTTGGAACGGAGTTCGTAGCAGCTAGCTAGAACGTTCGCGCGAGTGCGATTTACCGATCGATCGATGCCCAAAACACACGTTGCTTTCCATGTATCGATCAGCGAAATTTACGCGCATCGAACGTCACATTCGGCGTTGCAGGTTTGCATATTTGCAAGAGAGCCGCGTGCATCACGCACGCATATATGCATGCGCATACGTGACACGGTAACACAGATTATTGGCGAATCCAAAAATTGTGGCGCGCGTGGAAAATGGCCCGCCTGACCATACATGGTATATATATATACTCACTCCCTTGTTTTAATAGGTGACACATTTGACTTTTAAACACACATTTGATCTTCTATTTTATTCTAAAACTTTATGCAAATACGTAAGATATAAATAATGCTTAAAGTATTTTAAGTGATAAAACAACTCACAATCAAATACATGATAATTAATTTTTTTTAACAAGACGAATGGTTATAAAAAAAATCAATAGCGTTATCTATTAAAAAAAGGTAGCATATGTACTTACATGCAGTATGCACATTATTGGTAATTTGGTATTACAAGATAACCGTGACAACAAACAACTGTAGGTTTTGACATTGGGTTATATATCCTACATTGATCAATAATATTTTCAAAATATTCTAATAACTTAGCATAAAAGATGTACCATTAGATTTTATATCAAAATTACTATACTAATATCTTATATTTAAATTTATCTGCTTTCCTATTGATTAAAAATGAGTAAATTTCACAAAACTATAGATACTTTGATCAAACTATCATAAAACTACAGATTTAAAAACGTATTTCAGAAAACTACAGATTTAGTGTCAAATTTATCATGGAACTACAGATTTAAGATATTATATCACAATACTATAGTTTTAACAACTATTTTGTCACAAAACTATACATTTAAAAACTATTTTATCACAAAACTACAGATTTTATAACATTAAATAAATAATAGTACTATGACCTAACTCTAGAATATGTAGTTCTTTGATAACTTCATTACTAAATCTGTAGTTTTGTGATACAGTGCATTAAATCTGTAGTTCCGTGAAAATTTTGATGCTAAATCTGTAGTTTTGTGATACACAATCTTAAATCTGTAGTTTTGTGATAATTTAACCATATGTAGTTTTGTGAAATTTACTCATTAAAAATTAATAGTTAAAGTTCTCCGGTCAACCAATAAACATGCATGTATGAACATGCAGGGAGTAAATGTATTTCACCTAGCTTCTATTAGAGGAATATTTTGTATATACTTCCTCCGTTTTACAGTGTAAATCATTCTAACATTTTTTTCACGTTTATATTGATGCTAATAAATCTAGATAAATATATATATCTATATTTATTAACACTAATATAAACATAAAAAATATTAGAATGACTTACATCGTGAAACGGAGGAAGTACTACTTAGTTGCGAAAAGCCTAATTCCCGAACACGCGTAGGCACCTCACGAATGCGTCCAGACAATCTACCGGGTTAGGGTTGGGGTTCTAGAAGGTGGTGGACAAGCATATTGGGCAACAGAAAAGAGCAAGCACATTGAGGCAACAACTGTGTCGTCGGAGCCATGGGATCGGCTGCGGGCAATGGATTGGTGATAGTGGCAGGGGCAAAGTGAGACGAAAGAAAGGGGGAGGAGATCACAGCGTATGTTGGTGCCTTTCGATGCTCGCGAGACTAGTGGTTGCAGTGGAGGAGGTGAGAATCGAAGCTAATAGAGCAAGTATAATAGCAGACTATAAGCCAGCTATAACCATATATCAAGAAAATAAAATAGAAGAGAGAAAAGCAGCGGACTACAGATTTGTAGCCAACTACAGCACGGACTCCAAGACAGAATACGTGTATGACGGATGGGATCATATAAGTGTATGTTTATAGGTAACTATTGTATGAATTATCTATTAAGTTGACTATAGATATTTTAAAGCTAGTAGTTGGCTATACTATTAAACTTACTCTTAGACCTCTCACAGTGCAAGCACCCGTTCCCATAGCTTAGCCCCGAAAAAAGTCCCAAAGACACTCATTCCTACCGTGCAAATATCCTATTCTGCATGACCTAGTTAAATGGAGACACTGTACAAGACAACGAGTGCCACGACGCGCGTGACCACAAGGAAATAAATTTCCTTCACCTACCCTTCCTCCTCCTCCTCCCTGTCGCGAGCTCGCCTCCTCCCACTCCGCCTCAGCCGCCGCCGCGCCTCCTTCTCCTCCCAAGCAGTAGTCGGCGCGCGCGGCGCACCTCCTCTCCCTCGATCTTGGCGGCGGCTCGCCGGTGCGCGGGCGGCTGCCGATTCTTGGCGGCGCACGGCCGGCGATTCTTGGCGGCGGGAGGCGAGGAGGGCGCCGCCGCCATGGGGGACGCCGCCGTCATCCATCGGGGATGCCGCGGCCAGCTCGTCCTCCCCGGGGGGCTCGTCAGAATGGCGCCGCTGCTGGGCATGCTGACGGCGGGAGAGCTTTGCTTGTGTTTCTTGGAGCTTTGCTTGCATGTGTTCTTCAGAGATTCCAGCGTCCTTTAGTTCTTTCTCTCTTCTAGTGTTTCTTGGAGCTTTGCTTGTGTTCATCGATCCCAAAATCCCCCCTTTTTGCTGGTTTCTTCAGCTTGCCTGATCAATCATCCCAAGATCTGAGCTTGGTAGTAGTTCTCATTGAAATCCACCGGAAAAAAATCCCTAGATTTTGCAGAATGGGTTCTTTTTGGTGCTGGCATGGAAGGGCGGCGGCGGCGGCGGTGTGTTTCATGTGGCTGGTGGTGGCGTGTTGGGTTTGATCGGATTTTGTGTTGGGAAAGAGAAAGGATTTTGTGCTTTCTTGTTCTATCATCCATGTTCTCTTTCTCTCTTTCGAGATGGATGTTTTCTCGATCTAAAATTGCTAGCATGTCTGATGTCGTTGTCCCCGTTCACGGCCATGGCGGACGACGACGACAACAACGACTGCAGCGACGTGGGGATTTTGGAGGGCGATTTGGGGATTTACTCCTCCACGGACGCGCGAGGTCACGATTCCGTCGGAGCAACGCGCTCCACAGCGCAGCGCATCCTTCTTTTCCTCGCCGCGCGTGGACTCGGCGAGAGAAGGAATCGCGCGTCTCTGCTGGGGGGCGAGGAGCTCTGGTGGGACGCGCAACTTGCGCCAGGCAAGCGCGAATCGTAGCTGGCGCGGTGGAGCACCGGTCCACGTCCCCGCAGTGTGACCGGCCTTACTCTGCGTTCGGGAGTGAGGACTGGCAACCCTCGCTTTCCGGCACGTAAAACCGAGCAGCGAGTACCGTGTGATTAAATATTATTTGCTATTTTTTTAAAAAAATAGATTAATTTGATTTTTTTAAGCAACTTTCATATAAAAACTTTCTGTAAAAAACACATTGCTTATTAGTTTGAAAAGCGTGCACGTGGAAAACGAGTAGGAGGAGTTGGTAACTTCGGAAAACGAGTAGGAGGAGTTGGGAACTTGGAACGTCTAAAACTTTTAAGTCCACATCGGATGTTTTAAGTCCCTATCACATCGGATGTTTGATACTAATTATAAATATTAAACGTAGACTATTAATAAAACCTATCCATGATCTTAGACTAATTCGCGAGACAAATCTAGTGAGCCTTATTTAGCCTAATTAATTCATGATTAGCCTATGTGATGTTACAGTAAACAATTCGCGAGACGAATCGAATCTATTGAGCCCAACATTCTCTAATTAATCTCTCTAATTATAGATTAATTAGGCTTAAAAAATTTATCTCGTAAATTAGCTTTTATTTATATAATTAGTTTTGTAATTAGTTTATATTTAATACTCTAAATACTAAAATTAAATCCCTGCATCAAAACACCACCTTAGTCTGCCGAACGCAGTTCGATCTGGATTTCACCAAAGGAGAGAGAAGGGAGTTCGCCAGAGAGGCTATCTTTGACACATCCCGCTACTATCGCTGAACTTACAGTATCACCAATAGTATATTTATTCCATCCCTAATCCTAATATTTTAGGATTTTGGTTAAAAAAAATGGTCCAACAGATTTCCAAAAAGCTCCGGATGTTAGAGACCAACTCCCAATCCTCTTTCTTTCCCGTGTGTTTCTCCTCTTCTTTCCCACGCTCCTTCTGTGCACGGGAAAGAAAAAAAAACTAGAATTTCTGTTGGTAGTTTAATAGAAGGGTCTACTTTTAATATTTTAGGAATTGAGTTTAGGCTATCTCTTAAAGGGAGGGGTCTTTTTACTATCTATTTTCAGTTTAAGAAATCCAAAAATTAATTTTTGGGATATATTATTGGTGGACTGATGGTGATGCTCCTAGAGGGTCACTTATACGCTCGTTCACGGTCAAGTTTGGAGAATACTAAGATGAAGAGAGAGAGAGAGAGCTGGAGATTAGGGTAATGGGATGCTGGGCTGTCAGTATGCGTTTGTAACCCATTGCTCGCCTAGTAGCCCCACCCACTTAGCCCGTGTTTAGTTGTTTTTGGAAAAAAAAGACGTATAAGGATACATATTTAAAATATTAAATGTAAGCTAATAATAAAATAAATTATAGATTTCATATGTAAACTGCGAGACGAATCTATTAAGCCTAATTAATCTATCATTAGTAAATACTTACTGTAGCACCACATTGTTAAATTATGGCGTAATTAGGCTAAAAGATTCTTCTCGCAATTTACATGCAAACTGTGCAATTGATTTTTTTGTCCATATTTAATGCTTCATAAATGTGTCCAAATATTTGATGTAATAGAAAAGTTAGAAGTTTGAAGGGACTTAAATACAGCTAAAAGTTTTTTAAGTTGGAACTTGGAAGTTACCGGTGTGTATGCTCTTTTGGGAAAAAAAATATTTTCCTAACTTGTGGCTAATTACACGTGCAGTTTATCATAAAGTTTTACTTAACTCCCTACGGCTTGGTAGCATGTCATTTGGCGTTAATTATACCTACCACACATGCAGCATGCCACATTGCCTCTATCAGAAGAAAACGTGGTGGCTTCGAGACAACAAATACGACAGTTTTTTCTCCACAACAATCTCGAGGTCAAATCTTGATTAATTATGCTAATTAACGCGATCCGGATCTACAATCTGAAGATATATTACTTAATTACACTAATGATGAAACGCTAATTGCCTTTTTTTTTTCTCCCCCAAGTTGATGAAATGATCGATCACCTGTCTTACCATTACCTTACCGAAAGTCCCTTTATGAGATAGAGACGCTAATTAAATATAGTTTTCCATGAGAAAAATGCTCTGTCACTGATCGATTATGCTTAGAGAAACAATAACCATAATACTCCCTCTCCCTCTGTCCCATAATATTTAGACCCTAACACTGTCTCTGAGATATTACTTTGACCAATAATATATATATAAATAAGATATTTTAAATAAAAAGAGTTGCATATTATAATAGTTTGTTTAATAATAAATCTAGTAACATCAATTTTACATGATTGATCATTTTTATTTTTTTTACTATTAATAGTTAAAGTTAAAAATATTTGACTGGTACCTGTAAAAAAATGCTTATATTCTGGGATCGACAGAGTAAATAAATTCCCAAGCCGGCACGTGACGCAAGCATGACGTCAGCCCCCTGTGGCCCATTATCCGATCTAAGTCCACGGCCCCATTCTCGAAATATCTGGCCCATTTACTTACATGGGCCGGGATCTGAAATAAACCGCAGGCCTAACTACGTAGATGGGCTGAGATTTAGGCCCTCCTAACGAGGCTTTGATGGGCTAAGCGCCATCATGGGCCTCCGCTTTTTTTTCGAAGCCCACGGCGAATTCCCTTCCCCGCGCCGCCGTAGCCGCCTCTGCTTCGGGGTTTGCGCGGGAAAAACCGAGGAATTTCCCGCCGGTTCGCGCCGGCCGCGGTTCATCATTCTTTGGCCTGTCCGAAACCTAGATCCCAAATTGACCCTGCCATGGCCGCCGCCGCCGTCGCCGACGAGGTCACCGAGGCGATGGAGCAAGTCGAAGGGGAGCGCGAGGAGGCCGACGCGGTCGCTGATGAGGCCGCCGAGGTGATGGAGCAAGCCGAAGGGGAGTGGGAGGAGGCGAATGCCATGGCCGATGAGGCCGCCGAGGCGATGGAGCCGGAAGGGGAGCGGGAGGAGGAGGAGGAGGCAGACGCCGTCGCCGACGAGGCCGCGGAGGCGATGGAGCCGGAAGGGGAGCGGGAGGAGGAGGAGGAGGCAGACGCCGTCACCGACGAGGCCGCGGAGGCGATGGAGCAGGTC
This sequence comes from Oryza meridionalis, assembly GCA_000338895.3. Lineage (NCBI taxonomy): Eukaryota > Viridiplantae > Streptophyta > Magnoliopsida > Poales > Poaceae > Oryza > Oryza meridionalis. The sequence continues at coordinate 4,178,329 of CM002524.2, forward strand.
GACGCCGTCGCCGACGAGGCCACCAAGCCGATGGAGCAAGTCGAAGGGGAGGGGGAGGATGGCGACGCCGCCGCGCAACGGCCGGCGCTGCCGCTGGGGAGGGTGAAGCGGATCATCCGGGTGGACCGCGACATCAAGAAGGTGACCAACGAGGCGGCGCTGCTCATCGCCGCGGCCACGGAGCTCTTCCTCGGCTCCCTCGCCGCCGGCGCCCACAGGGCCGCGTCACGGCGCGGCCGGCGCGCGGTGCGTGCCGTGCACGTGCGGGCCGCCGCTCGCGAGCACCGCCCCACCGCCGACTTCCTCCTCGATTGCCTCCCCGCCGCCGAGGAGGCGGCGCCCGCACGCGCGGCCGCCGCCGGTCCCCGCGGCGGCGGCGGAAGAGGAGAGGCAAAGCCGCTGCCGCGTGGGACCCGCCGCATCGACGCGTTCTTCCAGAAGACCACCTAGTGGTGTTCCCTCTCTGTATGTGTCTAATGCATCCGCTGCTCTAAATGTTTGGAGAAAAATTTCACTCGCAGATGAAACTATGAATTTTTATCATTTCGTTAGTCAAGCTCGTTGCCAATGTCTTGCAATGATTTGGTATGACCTCAAATCTTAATTCCCGTTGCCGTGAATTTTGCGATGCGAGTTTCGGTAGGAATTTGTCTTATTTGACCCCTTTAGTTGTAAGATGATCTTGCTAATATATTTCTAGATCCTGGTTCAAACACATGATTCTCAAAAGAATATATAATGGTAATACTAAGATTGTGACTTACCTTAGTTTCAGTGATTCTCTGTGATTCACCTCTCTGATGCATACCTGCAAACCAGAGGAGATTACACTTATTCTGCAAACAGTTTATAGTTTTGGTCTTCATGCAGTGATTCGGTAATTATATGCTGACGCTGTGATGCATACTGTGATAAGAAACACAAAACAAGGTTGTCCTTAGCTACTTTGTCGCTGGTTAGGATGCCGAGCCGTGTTGGTTTCATCTGAGGAAGTAGCTTGATTCCCTCTTGCCATGGGACATGTTAGCATCACAAAATTTGCATGAGTGGAACCCCACACTTTTGAAAGAATCCCACACTTTTTGGGTGTTTACCTGGGAAACAAGTAAGGCCTTAGTTTTTACACCGGTATTAGGAACATTCTGCTCTCTTTCTTGTTCTTATTTGTTCTCAAAAAATCATGTTCATTTTACCTGTCTAAACAGGATAAGGATCAGAATCAGCATATTAGGATGGTTATTTATGTGTAATCACTAATTCCATATGAATTGATGAATAATAAAATTGCTCTTTTATTGCATAAATTCAGAAATGTCAACACACTGCTTGCCTGATGAGTGACAATAATCTCATATCAACAGATAATACAAATTCGTTAGAGATTTTCTGCTGGACAGAACTACTCCCGGTAAAAGACTAATAATATGATTTTCAGATTTTTGGCATCTATAACATATGAATGTTGTGAGTCCCTAAACTTTAGGGCACTGACTTCTGATGCCACAAGGCATCAATTCACATTGGCAGCTTCTTTATATCTGCACAACGAAGCTATGCAGGAAATCAAAAGGTGAAGCTTAGGCTCATTTGCTGCATGCACCTCTTCCCTCAGCAGCTCATAACGCTGCACAACCATGGGCCCCTTTTGGACCTTCATTCTGCTATATCCTGAGATCTTCCTAGCTATCATCTGCTTCTTCTGGTTTTCACTCTTCCGTCTCATCAGGCAGCGCCAGAAGAGCAACCTCCCAGTGAACTGGCCTGTTTTTGGTATGCTTCCATTCCTCGTGCAGAATCTGCACTATATCCATGACAAAGTCGCAGATGTGCTCCGCGAGGCGGGGTGCACCTTCATGGTCAGTGGCCCGTGGTTCCTCAACATGAACTTCTTAATTACTTGTGACCCAGCCACTGTCAACCATTGCTTCAATGCCAACTTCAAAAACTACCCAAAAGGCAGTGAGTTTGCTGAAATGTTTGACATTCTAGGTGATGGACTCCTTGTGGCAGACTCTGAATCATGGGAGTATCAGCGACGCATGGCAATGTACATATTTGCTGCCCGTACCTTTCGGTCCTTTGCGATGTCCACCATCGCGAGGAAGACTGGCAGTGTCTTGTTACCCTACCTTGATCACATGGCTAAGTTTGGCTCAGAGGTTGAGCTGGAGGGTGTCTTCATGAGGTTCTCACTAGATGTGACATACTCTACTGTGTTTGCAGCTGACCTTGATTGCTTGTCAGTGTCTTCCCCAATCCCTGTGTTTGGCCAAGCTACGAAGGAAGCTGAGGAGGCAGTGCTGTTCAGGCACGTTGTACCACCAAGCGTGTGGAAGCTCTTGAGGCTGCTCAATGTCGGGACCGAGAAGAAGCTGGCCAATGCAAAGGTGGTGATCGATCAATTCATCTATGAGGAGATCGCCAAACGGAAGGCGCAGGCAAGCGATGGGCTCCAGGGAGACATCCTGTCCATGTACATGAAATGGTCCATTCACGAAAGTGCGCACAAGCAGAAGGATGAGCGGTTCCTCCGTGACACGGCAGTGGGTTTCATCTTCGCTGGGAAAGATCTCATTGCTGTCACACTGACTTGGTTCTTCTACATGATGTGCAAGCACCCACATGTCGAGGCACGGATCCTCCAAGAGCTCAAGGGCCTTCAAAGCTCCACCTGGCCCGGGGACCTCCATGTCTTCGAGTGGGACACGCTCCGGTCTGCCATCTACCTCCAAGCCGCACTCCTTGAGACACTAAGGTGACACATCTTTGATCTCCCCATTCTCCCCCAATCTCTCTAACCAACAATTAATCTCCTCTCTTCATCTTCTGACATTCTGACCAACTGTTACACTGCTTGAATTGTGTTCCAGGCTCTTCCCCGCAACCCCGTTCGAGGAGAAGGAGGCGCTCGTTGACGACGTTCTCCCTAACGGTACCAAGGTGAGCCGGAACACGAGGATCATCTTCTCGCTGTACGCCATGGGGAGGATAGAAGGGATCTGGGGCAAGGACTGCATGGAGTTTAAGCCGGAGCGGTGGGTGTCGAAGAGCGGGCGCCTTCGCCACGAGCCAAGCTACAAGTTCCTGTCCTTCAACACTGGGCCCAGGAGCTGCCTCGGGAAGGAACTCAGCCTCAGCAACATGAAGATCATCGTTGCCTCCATCATCCACAACTTCAAGGTTGAGCTTGTCGATGGCCATGAGGTGATGCCGCAGAGCTCTGTCATACTTCACACGCAGAATGGCATGATGGTTAGGCTCAAGAGAAGGGATGCAGCTTGATAACCATGCTGTCAGCTTAGCTATCCTGCTTTCTTGTGTTATATATATCTGCATGAGACTAGATGTCTATATGCAGAGTTGATGAGATGGAATTATTAGAAAGTGTAAAATGTCTGGTTGGATTAGTGTCAGAATTGTAACCATGTAAAAGGAACAAAAACGTTGTGGTGATTGGTATATGATTGTGTGATGGTCTTTGGGTTGATTTATTCAAGTATTTGTGAAGAACAGTGTACTTAACATATCAGTTAAGACTTAAGAGTAAGTATCGGGTGATTATTATTATCTGGTGAACATGTCTGTATGTGATGGACTTTACAAACCTGCATACGAGAATAGGATAATTCTTGTTTCGTTTTCATGACCAGTTCACAAGTAAACCATTAGACTGCAGAGGCTCCATCATTTCTTCACTTTTAAAAGAAACATTTTGCTGGGCCCACTTATATTTTTCGTGTAAACTCAGAATCGTCAAGCGAATTGTATTGGTTCAGCTCATCGAAAAGTTTGATGGTCTCATTGTCGTCGAGTAGTTGGTGAAAGATGCCTTCAGCTTGTGGTGAAATGTGACCTCTGGATGTTTTTTGGTGTTTTTGCAAATATTTATCCAAACTATAATTTTATTTTTGAAATGGTCTAGAACAAAGGAACAAAAAAAATATAAACAGAAGTAGCACATCGCTGTTCAGTTTCAAAAATTGTACTACAAAGTAAGTTCACCAAAAGACTTCAATAGCACGTTTACCAGAGACTGCAAAACTGGTCTGTTTTCTTAATGGAAATGACGACTTCAGACATAGGTAAACCTTAGTGACATATATATAAGTGAAGTAAATAATATTTCTTTGAGGCAATTAGGCAAACTTTCTTAATCACAAGAAAACTCTTTTGGTCTACCAGCAAGGCCTAATGAATCATATATAGAGTACAAGAGTACCTTATCTGTGGGCAGTTTTAACTTGTTGCACTAGAAGAGAACTTTTGGTTGGAGAAACCAGAAGTTTGCCTAATGATGGCAAAATGATCAGCACAAATGGTAGCACTACTGACAATAGTGGATTGTATGATCCTCTTTTCCAACCCTGTCTGACCAGAAACTAATGGCCAGCTAATCTTGCTGTGATCAGTATTCAGTGGTAACCCTTTTATGTCTACTAGAACGAACTTGCTATACATTATATCAATTTGGTTCAAGCAAAGAAAATAAATCACATACTTCCTCCAGACACAAAAAGAGTGCCATATTTAAATTCATGCAGTTAACATAAGTTAACTTTAATCATAATGATTATTTAGAAATATAAGTATTGGGCATATGAAAATGACACGTGAAAGTTTATTATAACAAAATATCTCATAATATCACACTTATATCGTAACACTTTTCTATGTATTTATAGAAAGGATAATTAAATGGTCAAAGTCATAATTTGTGACTAGAGGGAGTAACATTCTGTTTTTTTATTTTCCAAAGTAATTGCAATACCTACATGTTCATAGGTGGCTGCATTTAGGCCAATGTTGACGGTGAATCCAATATAATGCTCCCTCTATTTTTTTAATGTTTAACGTCATTGATTTTTTTACTTACATTTGACCATTTATCTTATTCAAAATTTTTATGCAAATATGTAAAATTATAAATCATGCTTAAAATACTCGTAATGACAAAACAAATATCAGCAAAATAAAGATTAGATAAGTTCATTAAATAAGATGAATAGTTAAACTTAGATCCAAAAGTTAACGGCGTTAAACATTTTAAGAAAAGGGAGGAAGTAATTGATGTAGAAGAAAAGATGACTCATTTCTTTTCTTGATTGAAATGAGGTGGCATCGCCTACTTGCCGTGCACCATATGGCTCCTCGCCTCCTCCCTCCTCATCACTCCCTTTCACCTAATAACCTAAACCCAAACCCTCCACAATTTTTATCATCTATATAACCACACGAAACTCCATCCATGGCGGCGAGAGAGCTCACAAGTCCACAGAGACACACCTCACCAGCTTGACCAAGAGCCAAGCAAATGGAGCTCCTGCCATGGCTTCTCGGCTTCGTCGTCAAGTACCCGGAGATCATGGTGTCCGCCGCTTGCTTCTTGCTGCTCTTCTGCAGGTTCAGGAGGCGGCGGCTGGACCGGATTCCGACGAACTGGCCGGTGGTCGGCGCGCTCCCGGCGATCGTGGCGAACGCCGGGCGCGTCCACGACTGGGTGACGGAGTTCCTCCGCGCGGCGGCGATGTCGCACGTCGTCGAGGGGCCGTGGGGCTCGCCGGGGGACGTGCTGATCACCGCCGACCCGGCGAACGTGGCGCACATGTTCACGGCGAACTTCGGCAACTACCCCAAGGGGGAGGAGTTCGCCGCCATGTTCGACGTGCTCGGCGGCGGCATCTTCAACGCCGACGGCGAGTCGTGGTCGTTCCAGCGGCGGAAGGCGCACGCGCTGCTGTCGGACGCGAGGTTCCGCGCCGCCGTGGCGGCGAGCACCGCGCGGAAGCTCGGCGGTGGGCTCGTGCCGCTGCTCGACGGGGTCGCCGCGTCGGGCGCCGCCGTGGACCTGCAGGACGTGTTCATGCGCCTCACGTTCGACCTCACGGCGATGTTCGTGTTCGGCGTCGACCCCGGCTGCCTCGCCGCCGACTTCCCCACCGTCCCCTTCGCCGCGGCCATGGACGACGCCGAGGAGGTGCTCTTCTACCGCCACGTCGCGCCCGTGCCATGGCTAAGGCTCCAGAGCTACCTCAAGATCGGGCACTACAAGAAGATGGCCAAGGCTCGGGAGGTGCTCGACGCGTCCATCGCCGAGTTCATCGCGCTCCGGCGAGAGCGCGCGGCCGACGCCAACGCCACCGGCGACGCCGACCTCCTCACGGCGTACCTGGCATGCCAGGACGAGATCGGCATGGACGGCGCCGCGTTCGACGCGTTCCTGCGCGACACGACGCTGAACCTCATGGTCGCCGGCCGCGACACGACGAGCTCGGCCCTGACATGGTTCTTCTGGCTCCTCTCCAAGCACCCCGACGTCGAGGCCAGGATCCTCGCCGAGCTCCGCGCGCACCCGCCGTCACCCCCCGGCGCCGGTCATCACGCCACCGGCGAGCTGAAGCGGCTGGTCTACCTGCACGCGGCGCTGTCGGAGTCGCTCCGGCTGTACCCGCCGGTGCCGTTCGAGCACAAGGCGGCGGCGAGGCCGGACACGCTGCCGAGCGGCGCCGCCGTGGGGCCGACGCGGCGGGTGATCGTGTCGCTCTACTCCATGGGGAGGATGGAGGCGGTGTGGGGGAAGGGCTGCGAGGAGTTCAGGCCGGAGCGGTGGCTGACGCCGGCGGGGAGGTTCCAGCACGAGCGCTCGTGCAAGTTCGCCGCGTTCAACGTCGGCCCGCGCACGTGCCTCGGCCGCGACCTCGCGTTCGCGCAGATGAAGGCCGTCGTCGCCGCCGTCGTGCCGCGGTTCCGTGTCACCGCCGGCGCCGGCGCGGCGCCGCCGCGGCCCAAGCTGTCCATCATCCTCCACATGAGGGATGGACTAAAGGTGAAGGTGCACAGGAGACAAGAGGATTGAACCAACTTCCTTTGGGCACTTTGGAACGAACCATACAGTTCAAGGTTTCGTATCGATATAGCAGAAAGGTTTCGTATTGATATAGCAGAAAAACATTGTTGGTTTCGTATTTGATATAGCAGAAAAAAATTATTTAGATATGGGTGCTCTGCAATCTACAAGAGCTATTAGGGCATACATGCACTGATGATACTGTGCTCCATTAATTAATTAATTCGTGTATGCTAATTAATACAGGTGGTGATCGATGGTACATTATAGTGGAATAAGAGACATTAGTCACAGTGATTATAAATTTACATGCTTAGTTGAGCGAGTGGTCTGTGATCTGATGTGATACATAAATTCTATTTTAGATTTAAAGGAATTTTACACATGAAATTTCAGTGAAATTCATGCGTTCAAAGAGGGCCCTAAAGCTGGTGCAGTGATGGATGCATGTGTAGTATGCAAAACCATTTTTCCTCCTTGCGTAAATCTATGACTACTGTCTATCTGGTAGATAAATAAACAACTGGTAAATATAGAATATGTGCTCATATGCACGAAGACATGCCTATGTAACTTACAAGAAGAAGAAAAAAAAGAAACAAGAACACATACATATGTGCAATGTGTCATTCCCCCGTTTCGTGTATCATGTATGATCTGTTGCAATTGTGGTGTGTGAACATTAACTTTGATGTGAAGATGCATTTCATTCCCCCAAGAACATATGCATTTCATGAGGTTGATTTAGTCAGTAAATGAAGGTTTAGTACTGGTCAATCTGTTTTGTCTCAATTCAAGATCAGGAAGGGTGTAGAGCAGAGTACAAGTGGATTATACTGCACAAAAAAGAAAAAAAAGGTCCACATGATTCAAGTCAGTATAATTTTACAGTGGATTTTATCATGTCACAAGATTCAGATCATGCATTCGGATGGGAGAAAGAATAAATTCTAGACATTAATTTTACATGCCATCTGATATCTGAATTATCTGGTTGTAACACGCAAAAATGGGGCAGGATGCTGCAGGGGTGTATAATTGTTCCATAGAAATTTTGACAGCTTGTGCTAAAAATGAAGCCGGGGGAGCTCAGAGTTAGTGACAGCAGTAACAATAATAATAATGAACATTAATACAGTATAACCAAAAGGTAGCAGCAGACGAAGCTACTACCGTGTTTCGATCAAGTACAACGTTGTGGTATATGATGGGTTAAAATTGGCTGCAACCACTAACATCACATGTCCATCCTGAATGTCTCAAGTCTCTCAATCGAGGATCCTCCAGCCCTGTTTTTGCAAGCTTCAGATGTCATTTGTATACACAGATTATCAGCATTGTGGTGAGGGTGATGATTGCCGCGGTTGTGAAGATAGCCGCCTACACATGTGGAATGGATTGAAAACATTAGAGAAGAATCACTGTAACTAAAATGCTCGGGTAATATACCAGAACAAAATGCAAGACTTATGAATTGCGTAGATTAGCTGCCATGCCATTTAATAATATCTCTTGCATCATACAAACAATACTATGCAAAAAGCCAAACAAAACCTACAGATGGGGCTCCTTTTGGACATATATAGTCATATGGGCCCTTAAGAAAAAAATTGGGTACATCTGACTATACCTCATTTTCTTTTTCTATATACCAAACAGGCAAGCCCCAGAATGATTACATAATTAATTGCAGTTCAACGCATCACAAAACTATTAGTAATACATACTCTTAACATGGGACTCCAGATCAACACAATTACATCAACCACCAAGGAGTTTGATGTCCTATACAGAAGAATCATGGACTACTTTCAGGAAACCATTTTGATCCCTGTAGCTAGATTCTTGCTATAAGTAATTGTAGTGAACTAGTATTCCCCCCGTCCCATAATATAAGGGATTTTGAGTTTTTAGTTGCACTATTTGACCACTTGTCTTATTCAAAAAATTTTGGAATTATTATTTATTTTTTTGTGACTTACTTTATTATCCAAAGTACTTTAAGCACAACTTTTCATTTTTTATATTTGCACAAATTTCTTGAATAAGACGAGTGGTCAAACAATACAAACAAAAACTCAAAATCCCTTATATTATGGGACGGAGGGAGTATTATAATAATATGTTCAGGGTTATCGTGAAAGGAATACTAACCGCAACTGCCGATGCAGCAAGACCAGGGCGCTCTCGGGGATCTTTGTTGTAGTACTTACAGCAGTAAAGAGTTGCTGCATAGTACCAGATCAACGGACACAAGAAACCTAAAAGGAAACTGCAACAAGAAGATATCTGATACTGCCACATGAAGAATTTAGTTTGGAAATTTGAACCAAAGTTGATTTGGGCAGCAGAGAATACTCACGAGGACCATCCTATACCACAACCAAAGCAAGGAAGTCGTCTTTCAAACATTGCCAACCGTGGGTTTTCTTCATCTCTGAGCAATGTATACTTGCCAAGACAGCCCTGACAATGGCAAAATTGATCCGAGCCTGCTGCAAGATGGAAAAATAGGATTAAGCTAACAGAAGAAATATTCTCAACAAAACAAAGATAACGCCACTGCATTTATGATTTATGTTAAAGCTCTAAATGTTTGAGTCAAAGTATAACTTGGAAGTTGGAACTACAGTAGTTTATGTCAAGCAATGTTTATATACTGCAAGTAAGCCAGTATCATGACATAATCTCCTACTAAAAAAACATGTTTCTCAAAATGTCAGATTCAAGGATTTTGTGTATAGTACAAAAGTGAAATGCTTCCCACATGTCTTAAGAGATCTAGCAAGGAAAAGCTAAGCTTAACTTCAGAAGAGAGAGAGAGAGAGAGAGAGAGAGAGAGAGAGAGAGAGAGAGAGTTGGAAACAGTTACCTTCCCCCATTTAATTTAGAGCAGTTCAGCAAAGAAGCACCCAGTAATCTTAATGCAATATCTCCGTTACAGATTCCTCTGTGCCGTAGCAAGAATCAGTCATAACAACATGAAGATAAGGACATCAATGATGCAGGTTGTCTAGAATGGTCATGTTGCTGTACTGGAGAGAAAACAATATGTATCAGAATTCTGCTCAAGCACACATAAGTAGTTGATAAAATACTTTGTGCAATTGCAATTTGAAAAAACAAATCCAAAAAAAAAAGAGGAAATAGCAACTACTGACAACAAGTGCCATGTCTAAATTTCTGAACATGCACACAACACACAAATGATGAATATGGTGAAGCCGCAATTAGCATTAGAAAGCTTTAACTCTAGAAATCAATTTCCAAGTTGTAATCCCCATACTCCCAACCCAGAAGGGGAAAAAAAACAACTCCAAAACCCAACTTTTAAAAATGTGGGAACAATCAAACCATATGCTTGAGATATACCCACAAAGCCATCGGCGGCCGCTTACAGAAGAGTACACCCTCTTCTTGCACGCCTCCGAAGAAGCAGGAGCCGTGATCAACACGAGCATCTTGTCCTGCTCCACCTCACACAGTGACGAGTCTAGGGCACGACGAAGGCGCGCTCCTAAACCGTGGGCTCGGGGCTCCGGCCAGACCGGAGGTTCAGAATGTGCTGTCCTAAGATACGTAGAAGCAAATACAATCCAGAGGCATCAAATCCTGATATAGCTCTCTACCTCCTCAGATATCTCCGGTCAGTAATTTCGTCGAACACTTCGCGTTCATCGTCCGTACTCCCTCATCGCATTGGCAGCAAAACCAACCAAGAACTGACCGTCCTCACACAGTCCCACCTAAAAACCAACAACCCAGATTCGAGTATTCCACCCACCCAGATCATCCTTCCAATCGAAGTTACAGGAAATCAAGAACGGACAACACAACCATCCACCAACCAAGATCCAAGAAACCGCAAGAGCAAGCTAGAAAAATTCCTGCAGAAGAATGAACTCACCGGAGCAAGACGAAGCATGCGCCGCCGCCGATCGGAACAGAAGTGGAAGCAAGATTTGTGCGTTCTTGGATGGGCAACAGAGCGCAGCAGAGCCCTAGCGGTGGGATTCCCCTTGATTGAGTGGAAGAAACTGGAGAAAGCGCGAGGCCGTTTTGTCCTCTTGCTTTCCCCTTCTTCCCCCTCTCAATCGATCGAGAGCAACAGACAAATCACTCCCAATTTTTTTAAAAAAATTTGGAAAAAAAAATTCAAGAGCGCACGACAATTCACGTCTCGCCTCCTCGATTTCTTTCTTTACTTCGCTTGGGCGCTCGCTTCCCCTCCAAGGGGAGATTTTCTCTGGTTCTCCCTTTTGTGGACGTGTGGTAGACTAGTACTGTGCCGTTTGGACTGAGTGGGTCTAGTGGGCGGGCGTTCGCGGCCCGCGAATGCTTTCAGCCCAGCCCAGCATCCGTCCACCTTATCTTTTGGGTTAATTTTTTTTTCGGGATTTTTGGGTTAATTTGATTCATGCCACTACAAATTTGGCTATTTAAAAAAATATCATTATGATTCGTCTGTTCGTATCCGTACCATTAAAATTTTATAAAATTAGAACCGTGCCACTGCCGCCGTCACGTTTTTCATCCATCCCCTGCCTTTTCCGTCTTCTTCCTTCCTTCCATCTTCTTCCCGGTTCTTTATCCCATTTCTTTCCGGCGAGCTGTACGACAAGCTGGAGCGCGTGACGGCGGCGCTGCAGGTGAAGCGCGGGGCGGGGTAGAGCCACCAGGCCGCCTCCGACAACATGCTCACCTGGAGGCTGGGACGTGTTCTGGCAGATGCAGGGCGTGGAGACCTACCAAGGCGTGCTCTTCGGGCTGGAGCTCGACATGGACATGGCCAAGAACAAAACAGCCTCGCATTCGCTGGTGGAGGTAGCCAGTGTCCGGCCGGCCATGCGCCATGCAGTTCTAGCCGTCCTTGATTGTGACGCGGCTCGTCCCGTTGTAGTAGTCGCACAGCGGTGGCCGGGGTCGCTGGCGCGAATGGGGGGCACACCATGGCGGTGGGACGACGCAGACGACCACCGCGCGACGATGCGGACGACCGACGAAGGTGTCGGGCCGGAGATGCAAGACATCAGTGACCCCATTGCGCCAAGATCCTCGCCAGAACTCTCCCTACCCCATCGCACCACAGCGTTGTCTTCACGGTGGCGCTGCATCTGGCACTCCACGCTGCTCGTCCTCGTCGACGGCCACCTCCTCCCGCCGTCGCCGGGCGAGGAGGCAGGCCAACTCTCGCTCGATGCCAGCGGCGCCGTCGCCGCCGCGGTGTCCCCCCGTCCTCAAGGCCCACCCAGGCCCTTTCCGTTACATCGAGCTCACCTCCAGCGCCATGGGGACTCGTGCTCGCCGCGGCGACCTCGTGCGCTGGCTCCACCTCCTCGCCGTGAAGGGCGTCTGCGAGCTCGTCTTGGTGAACCGCTGCAGGTCCTTGGATGTCGCCCTTCCCGCCATGGTGTTCGCCCTCGCGCCCCTCAGCCGCCTCTACCTCGGCACATGAAGTTCCCGGACACCGCCGCCCTCCCGCGCGGCGCCGGCTTCCCCCACCTCCGGGAGCTCAGCCTCTACTGTGTCTCCATGGAGGACCGGTGACAGAGCTGGCGATGTTAGGGAGCACGGTTTCGTGGAGGAACGTCTTGGCGTGGAGCTCGAGCTCGATGAAGGTGGTGCGTGGCGCACCGGAGCATGGCGATATTGCCCGCCATGACGTCGACGCCGACGCCGTAGCAGAACTTGGCGGCGAGCTCGAACACCGCCGCGCCGCCCGGTGTGCCGTGGAGGCCGAGCTGCGCCAGCTTGCCATCCTTGGCCTCCGCCATTGCCCGTCCGATCTTGCCGCTCCGGAACACCAGCTGGAGACTGGAGTAGCTTGCCCATGAGGAAGAAGAAAGAAGATGGAGGAAGAAGGAAGAAGACGGAAGGGATGGAAAATGTGACGGCGATGACATGGTTTCAATTTTGTAAAATTGCAGTGGCGCCCAGCCAAAAATAAACAACACAACCATCAACCCCCATGGAGCATAAGAAAAAAAAAATCCTGCATAAGAACGAACTTGCCAAAACAAGATGAAACATGCCCCGCCACTGATGGAAAGAAGAGAAGAAGTGGAAGCAAGATTTGTGGGGGACCGAGCGTTCTTGGATAGGCAGGCATAGCAACCTTCCGGCAATGAGTCTCCCCTTGATTGGGTGGAAGAAATTTCTCGAAATAAGAAAGCACGAGCTAGTTTAGTCCTCTTGCTTTCCCCTTCTTCATCCCTCACAATCGGTCAAGAGCAACAGACGATTCACTTTCAAACTTCACAAAAAATGAACAATTTTTTTTCAAGATCAGCATGACAATTCATGTCTCACATCTCGCCTCCTCGATTTCTTTGCTTGCTCGCTTCCCTTCCAAGGAGTTATGTTGGTTCCCCCTCCCCCTCCCCCTCCCCCCGTCTCTCTCTCATTGTGGACGAATGCAAGTTGTTAGTATTGCTTACTGACATGTAGATCTCAGACCCTTGAGCCCTCATGTCAGTGAGCACACACATAGTATAGAGGATCCTGGTCTTTTGTGGACATCTTACTCATGCAAGTTGAAGATGAGTATCTAAAAAGCTAACAAGTTTTTTGTTTCTACTTTTACTAGTTCATTTTCTAGATTTTGTTAGTATGATTCTTATAATCCAAGTGATCTACTCCCAGTAGATTGTTTAGGAAAACTAGAGATTCTAAGAACAATTGCAAGCTGCATCTGACATAAATTACCCAAAAAGCCTTTAACGCCTTTAACTCTAGCCTGGTTAGCAAGGGATTGGATTGGGGATGACCTCTATTGATGCAAAGAAGCCATCACAGAATAACTGCCTCAAAATAATCGATTGCACATATCCCTGTCACGATGGATTGAGCCGAAATAAAATGACACCGACTTAGATTTGGATGACATCATGTACTTATAGTGGAACATGGTGCAGTGCAAGGAAGACCATGTTGTTTTCTTATTTACCGTCCAAGTTACCCATTGAAATTGTTGACGCAGGCCAGATTATATCAAAGTAACTCTAAGAAGAGAAATTTTAAGAGGCTGTCAGCAACTGTAGTTTATAGGATTACAATGTCCTTAACAGCACAAGCATATTAGGAAAACTGAAACTGCCAACTTAAAGGTGCCAGTTTAGATTTTACTACTAGTATAATCGATCTGGTGCAGTCATTAGATCAACGGAGAAAGATGCTCATTTTTCCACATGGCATCACATGAACATGGCTTGATTCTCTTGTGAATAGTTGTCACCAAATGAAGACATCAGAAAACAATGTTTAAAATTCAGACATCCAGTATCGTGCTTTAATCATAACAAACAACTTCGAGAATTCCACATCATTTCAAGGTTGGCATCACAATTCAATAGATTGTTTGATTTAAGCAAGCTGAAGCTCTTCTGCAGAAATAGATACCAATTTTATTCCAACTAAAAATTAACTAGTCCCAATTTCATGCACAAAACAAGACACTACTAAAATTCTTCTGCTGGTACTACAATTCAGCCCTTCACAAGGCAAAAAGAAAAAAAAAGAAAAGAAAAAAGAAACAAATCCTAATGAAACTGACTGTCTGGTTCTTCCATTCCATGTCATTTCTGCCCTCTTGACACAATCTTGTACTTGCCAGTCAGTTGTTGCTGCAACAATAAACACAAACAAAAATCTCAAATCGTTTAATTAGTTTCTGCAAATTTCAACCAAACCACTCCTGAAACGCAGCAGCAATGAAAATTTCAAAAATGAAAGATTGTATACCTTTTCCCAGAGCTTGGTGTGCTCCAAGCAGAAGCCGGCGACGACGCCGCCGCCGCCGCCGGCCTTGGCCTCCTGGTACTCGATGCAGAGGCCGGCGTCGAGGCCGCAGGAGACGTGGAACCCTAGGCCGCACCTGGGCTGCGAGCACTCGAGCGCGCAGCCGCCGCTGCTCGCGCAGACGTAGCACGCCGTGGCGAAGCGGCGGGCGGGGACACGGGAGCAGTCGACGCCGTCGCGGCCGTCGGGGTCGCGGAAGAACACCTCCGGCACCAGCAGCGCGCACGCGATGTGCGCCCACCGCGCGTCCGTCGTGCGCTTCATCGCGCCGCCCCTCGCCGGGCAGAGGCAGCAGCGCGGCGGCGGCGGCGGCGGCTTGTTGCCCTTGCTCTTCTTGGCGGCGGCGGCGCAGACGGAGCAGAACCAGTCGCCGTCGGGGATGGACGAGGCGAGAGGGTTGCCGTAGCAGGAGGCGTGCACCATGAGGTCGCACCCGTCGCAGAACACGATGGGGTCCGACGGGTCGCCGTCCGTGCTCCCGCACACCGCGCAGTGCACGCCGTCGTCCTCCTCTTCCACCTCCTCCTCCTCCGCCGCCGCCATGGCCTCTTGCTTTGGCTCTCGCGCCACTCTCTCTCCATCCCAAGAATCTTCTTCCCGTGCTGCTTCGTTGAGATCAATCGCTTTGCAAGCTTTCTTGAGTGCTTCGACTTCAGATTGCTTCGCACTAATAGCGCTGCATGATTGCTTGCATTCCTGATGTTTCGATTCTCTGCAAGTGTTTGATCTTGGTTTCTTCGACACTTGCTCCTCGATTTCTTCATGGTTGATAGGCTTCTCCGGAATCTTGGATGCTTCAGCTCTTGCGTAATCATCTTCCACACCATTTGCCACACTCGGATCGGTGGTGGCGCCACGTTTATTGGATCCTTGAGGCTTGGCTTCTTTCACAGCGGCGACGCGAGCTCCATCCGACTCCTTGGATGGAGGCGGCGATGGCGGGAGAAACGGCGGCATCACGCGCTTGTTGCTCGGTAGGCAAACCGACACCGGAGCGGCGATGTCCTTCGGGGACGGCGGCGCGCGGGCGCTCTTCTTGGCCGGGATGCTCGGAGAAACGGCGGCGTTTCTCGGCGGCGGGAGAGTGTTGACGAGATCCTTGAACGGGACGCGGGGAGAAGCATCAGTGGCCGCCGCCGCCGGCGGCGCGCCGATGCGCTTCTTAGCAGGGACCGGGATGCTCGGAGAAACCGCCGCCTTCTCCGGCGGCGGCGGCGCGTGCACGCGCTTCCTGACCGGGACCGGGATGCTCGGAGAAATAGCATCCTTCTCCGCCGCCGCCACCGGTGGCGGCGGCGGCAGAATGTCGACGCGCTTCGTAGCCGGGACGCAGGGAGAAGCACCGCTATCCGGCGGCGGCGCGCGGATGCGCTTCTTGGCCGGAAGACACGCCGGCGCGACGGCACCATCCACCGGTGGCGCATAGGTGCGCTTCTTAGCCGGGAGGCACAGAGCGAAATCGCCCCCCTCCACCGCCGCCGCCGCATAAGCCCGCTTCTTCGCCGGGAGGCAAACGGGGACGGCCACCGCCGCCGCCTCCGGCATCGGCGGGCACAACCGCTTCTTCGCCGGCAGGCACGGCGCCAACCCGAGACTGGAGCCGACGTACTTGAACCGTTTGGAAGGCGGCAGATCACGCACGCTCCCGCTGCCGCCGGCAAACTCCATGGACGGAATCGAGACCGGAGATTTTGCTAGACAGGGAAGAAGAAGAGGAGGAGGAGGTTGTTTTCGGCGGGTGATTTGGGATCGAAACGAACCAGGGGTTTAAATGACTGAAAATTTCGCGGTCGAATCAGCGAGATGGCGCCATTGGCGCGCGCCCAGCGAAGAATCTGACAAAAATTTGGCTCGGTGGGAAGCGAAATGTTTGTTTTGGTTTGAAATTTCGAATTTGGGGCGTGCGGGCTGCGGGAAAAATTTGCGTTTCGTTTGGATTTCTCGGCGGCGGCGGTGGCGCGCCCATTTCGCTCGATTCGGGCCGTGGGCTTGGGCCTAATTAGGTTGGGCCCTGAAACCCTAGGTGGGCTCACTTTTTTATTTCCACCGATTTATAATTATAAAATTATTATCTTCTTTTTCGTCTATTGAAAAAGACGAGGGCCTAGTAGCCATCATCGATCCCCAAGTCTCCGCGGCGGAGGCGCTCGCGTCGCGACCCCGTCGCCGCCGCCGGCGATCCGCTCCAGCGGAACCCCGCCGCACCGCCGCGGTAGCTGCCGTCGGCGAGGTGCGTCTCGGCACCGGACTCCAGGAATCGTGCTGCTGCTGGAACGCCGCGCCCGCTCAGCCGGCGGCCGGGCGTCCCGCGTGGCTCGCTGGCATCGATCGGGGATCCCTCCTACGGGCTCGCCGTCGCGGAGGTTTCAGGGGACCGGCGCTTGATTGGTAACTTGGTTTCTTTGATTGTTTAATTTCTCTGGTTGTGATGTGTGCTCTAGGGTTTAAGCCGAGTTACTGGGGTCAGGGTGATATATATTCTGCTTGTTAGGTTCGATGTATTGGGTGGATCTAGCTACAGAAGATAATAATCTTTGATCTTCTGAAGGGGTGATGTAGAGCACGAATCAACCCCAACTCATCATCATCAATGGTTCTATAGTAGTGTTTGGTGATTCTATAGTAGTCCTTTATAATGATTGATTGGATTGATTCATGTGCTCATAATTCGTGTACGGATCATAATTTTGGCTCTTTTCTTTTCTGTAAGAATCACGTGAAAAATATTGTTAGGCATCTCTAATATAAGGTGTTTACACATAGGCGCTTAAAATAATTAATCATCGGACAATTGAAGGTTCATCGAGCATCAGGATTAGTACCAATTCTCTCACAGGTGGTAAGAAAATTGATTTTCTTTTGTTAGGGACCCATCCAAGCACCTTAATTGGAGATAGAAAGATAGAGAGAAGGTGTCTATTTGATGTTTACCGACGAGTCCATTCTTCATGTGGTTCAGTCTGATATACTTCTCAGGTGCCTTTTAAAAAATTGATGCTCTGCATGTGCATTCACATTTACCCTGTAAACCCAAACATGTAAGCTTGGCGATTGAGATTGTTACTGTTCTATTAACTGTTTCATGTCATGCTGTTTCATTTATATGTTGTTTCATTTTTGTTTATGTCACTAAGGAATGTCCACTTCTCACATTTGTCACTAATTCGGTGCAACTTCTCATATATGCCATCATTCCGTTATAGCACTTCTCATATTTGCCACTTTAAAATTTTAAAGGTCGACCATCATTAGCATGTAAGAATTTCCAGCAAACCCCAAATATCCTTCTTGCTACTCACAGCTGCGCTTCCACAGTGCTGTCACCCATGCATGCCTGCTGCTTACAAGATCAGCAAAATACCAAGTCTCTTTGCAGTAGGAAGGATAGAGGAGTGTGTTGGAGATGTCATCTCCTTGAGCACGTTCAGATTGTGCTTCAGGTGACAGAAACAGAGTGGCCAGAAAGAGCAGAGCTGGGGTGGCTCAGATGATGGCATCGCTAACTGTGGATGCCCATGATCTAGCTTCCTCCTTACTTCACTCTTTCCAGCTTCCCACAGCTAACACTGCATGGATCCTGCTTGCACCATCCCAATGCTATGGCTATGTTGCATGACAACCAGTAGTCGGTTGGTGGAGAACAAGCAGGATTTCAATCTTTTAAAACATCATGAACAGGGAAATTGACAGAAGGGCAAGAATGAAATTTGGTTTAACGGAATGATGGCACAAATGAGAAGCCGAAAGAGGCATAAATAAATGTGCAGTGGGGCAGCCTATATTTCTTCCTTTCTATCCTTTGACTAATGGATTGCTCAAAAAAAATTTGTTATCCCCTTTCCCCTATTTAATCATTTTGACCTTTTGGCGCATTTACTGACTCTACAAATAAACAGGACACGCTCTTTCCTCATCAATCTGCTGACGTTTTGAAATATTGGAATGCTTCTGTCGTCGAATTTGGTTATCTACAGCATCTGAATTGGTTATAACTTATAACTTATAAGTGGCATGTCTGCGAAGGTTCCAAGGTACTATTATCACTTAGCAAAGTTACCGCAGTGCATGCATAATCACTTGGTGAAATACTTAAATTGTGTTTTAATTTATAGCCAGCCAGCATGGTTATAGGGCATTCATGTTTTCATTCATGGTTTAGCACTGCTTTTGTTTAATCTCTACTTGTGAAGTAAGAAAGATAAAATTGTTGGGTGATATAACATTGTGATGGGTTGATAAAGTTGCCTTCGTCAAACAATACTTCTTTATGTCTGGCCTGTAGGGCATCATCTAACTTGCTTCACAAATTTGACCATAAGGATTAGGCTTTTCATAACTGAAATTGGTTGTCTTTCTTACTTCTGTTCTCTTGACCACATCCCAGAATTAAATGAACATGGCATCTCATATGTTTCCACTAGGCATCATATACTTGTTTTTAGATTTACCTATCAGAAACACATGTTATGCAAAATACAGGTTATGCAACTTCATAATCCTGTTTAAACATTTTCAAGTACTTGCTGCAGAAAGTTTATGTTTTTACTGTTTTGATGCATGATGTGATCATGCCGATAATCTGACATACAGATTTGCTTTAGGCGCCTAGAAGCTAATTCCGTTGGGATGGCAGATTGGGCTGGTCTTCAGACTGATATCCTTGGTGTAATTGTAAAGAAGCTTGCCGTCCCTGACTATCTGAGATTCCGTGCTGTATGCACATCTTGGAACCATCTCTGTAGGGATGTATTCAACTGTCCAAGGATAGACCCATGGCTGATGCTCCCTACAAATGCGCTTAATGATTCTAAATTTTTGTGTGTACCTGAAAGGAAGAACCAAACCATTCGTCTCCCAAGCACTGTTACAATCTTTGGCTCCACCTGGATTCCTGTTGGTTCTTCCCATGGTTGGCTCATCTTTTACAGCCCATCTCATGGAACCATGCAGCTGGTTAATCCCATTAGTGGCATGCGGTTCAATCTTCCCCCAATCGGACGAAGGGCCTTCTCCAAGGCCATGTTGCTTGACATGAATGACACAAACTTCACTGTTGCTGTCATCTTACGTGACCAGAAAGGATATAAGGTAACGCGTAAAGGAAGCAACAGCTGGTCATCAGTGGAATCAAAGCATGATCTAGTGGATATTTTCAAGCACAGGAGACAGCTCTACACCGTTGATATATATGGCACAGTTCAGTTGTGGGCAGAACCGCCCCGTTCATGGCCAGATGAAGACGCCCCGCAGGTGAATGACCCGTATCATAACCTCATTCACTATCCGCATCAACATGGAAAGCTTAACTGTTTGGTGGAGTCCCCAGCTGGTGATCTAATGAGGGTGAAGCGCCAATCAAATGATAAGTTTGTGGTCTGGATTCTGGATAAGGGGACATTTTCCTGGGAGAAGGTTGATAACATCGGGGACTTTGCGCTGTTTGTCAGCTATTACAGCTCCGTCTGTTACCGGGCGAAGGATCATCTCAACCTGAAGTCGAATTGCGTCTACTTCATTGACTCCTACAGCAACCTGTGCGCATTCAACCTGGAGAACAGGACGAAGGAGCTCGTCGAAGCTCTCGAACCCGCCCATGCCCATGGTCATCCAGAGCCTCATGCTGTCCGGCGCAGGCCGGAAGGACAGAGGTACATGTGGTTAATCCCTTCGCTGAGATAAACCAATGGAGGATGAAAGCTACGCTACACATCCCCGTTGTCTCTGAACTTACTACAGTATATGTGACTGTCGCTAATTTCATAAAAGTATTGGGCATATCTATAGCAATTCTGTAGATAAATCAACTGTCTGAACTTTGGACAACTCGTGGTTTGTGATTATCGTGTATTTTGTAATATATATATAAGCGTGCATTCAAACTAAGTTATCCTTGTCCAAATTGTTTAAGGGTCTGTTCACTTTGATGCCATTTTCAACCTTACCAAATTTTGGTAAAGTTGTCAAAAAAGTGACTATATTTAGTTGCTATCAAATTTTGGTAACCATATAAGAAATCCTGCCAAAATTTTGGTAAGTTGTCAAAATTTTGACAATGCTAAATTTTGGTAAGGTTTTTTTTTGCCATTAAAGTGAACAGGCCTTAAATTATCATCACCCGGTCAGAAATTCAGAATTGTAGAATATGGCAGATATGTAACCATGTTCATGTATGTGGGGAGGGAGGGACGCGGCGAGAGCGTCAGGCCGCGCTGTTTCGCCGCGCCTTCCGTGCAATTGCAGAGGCGCGTTCGTCCCGCTTGCTCGCCTCGCTATATGAGGCTCGAACGCTCGCGTCGAGCTCAAGAGCGACCAAGAATCACCTGACTACACTCACTGACACCAACGCTGCCGCCGCCGCCGTCGCCGTCGAAGCCGACCACAAGCTCTCCCGTTCCGGCGATCAGCGGCGCGTTCTCGCCGCCGCCGTTCATGGAGCCGTCGGCCGCGCAGGGACCACCGGTGGCGCCGGTGCCATGGCAGAGGCTTGACCAAGAGCCGCGCCGGCAGGAGGGGCGGTGGCGCGCACGGTGCGCGCTCCAGCTCGTCGCCTTCGCCGGCGTGACCGCCGCCTTCGCCGCCGCGGCGTACCGCGCGCGCCACCGGCCCCGCGACATCGCGTTCCTGGCCGTCACCTACTGGCTCGTCGCGCTGCTGCTTTGCCTCGTCGAGAAGCTCGAGACGCTGCGGCTCGACGCGTCCCCGGCGGCGAGGGAGACCGAGCTGTGGCGCGTCAGGCTCGCCGTGTGGGCGGTCGCCATGGCGCTGGGCAACACGGTGGCGTGGCGCGTCTCCGACGCGATGCCGTTCCTGGCGCTGAAACTGGCCGTGTGGGGCGTCACGCTGGTGGTACTGGGCTTCGCCTACTGCTTCGTCTTCCGTTCCAAAGCCAGCGAGTGCCGCGACGAGGAGCACGGCCATCCCTCAAGCTGACGCCGGCGGCAGCCGGCCGCCGCCGGAGAAAGCTTTCCGCAAGTTGCACCGGAGGTCTGAACTTGGTAGGATATAGTACTACAGAAATTATTGAACGTGAAGGATGAAATAATTCTTCTAAACATTTCTAAAAATTGAAATGAAGTGTTTTGTGTTGATTGAAATTTGTAAAGCTACTAAGGCCATGTTTGTTTCAGCTTAAGATTATTGTAATCTAGATTATTGAACCAGATTACTATAAGAATTATAATAAGCTGACATAGAATAAGTTGTAAGCTGATTGTTTTCGTGAATTATAAGTTGTTTGTTAGTTGTTAGCCACCCAATAATTAAAAAAGCATCTTTAAAGTGGATTACTAGATTATAGTAATCTGGCTTATAGATTGTAATAATCTATCATAATAAGCGATCTGTTTGTTTTAACTTATTTCTAATAATCCAGATTATAATAATTTTAAGCTGAATCAAACAGTCCCTAAATAATACTATAATGTTTAGGCCGTCAAAGCCCACTGTAGGTCCCCATAGTTTCGCTTATTCGTGAAATAAACGAAATGACATATTTGCAAACGAAAAATAATTTGTGAAAAAAACTTTTATATACGTGTTTTTAGCGATCTAAAAGCAAAGGCTGAAAATAAACTTCGATGAAAAAACACCAAAATCAACTCCAATTTTAAGGTTGAAAATTTAAATTTTGGCTGATAAGCATAAGTGAAAAGATGGGGCATGTTTCCCTAGAAGAAATTGTAAGGTTATCCATTTGGAAAAAATATATATATGTATTGACAGTTTTCGGAAGTTGTATCTCTCTGCAAAAGCAATTGAGACATGGTGTCTGCTGATGGCGATGTCTCGCTCTCAAGTACTCCCTCCGTCTCAAAAAAAAAAAACTAACCTAGCACGGTTGGAATATTACATAGTGCAACGAATCTTCGTTGTACTATAGGTTAGTTTTTTTTAACAGAAAGAGTAGTATCTATTTTTTAGAAACTGAAACCAAATGAATTGATTCTACTATCATATTCCTTTTCACACAATCCAGCTTCAGAGGAGCGAGCCAAACTGCCAAAAAGGTACAAACAACGCGTAATATTTGCGTAAGTTCGTTGATAGATTTGAATTTAAGAAGAGCACAAAGCAGTAGCTATAAACATTGACAAAACATTCAGAAATTCAGAAAAGTCAGTCCCATATAGAGTTTACATGTCAAGAACAGTAAAGTTCCTCCTCGCATTTTCGCCTTCAATTTGACAAAACCTCATCCTAGCTGTTGGATTATTAGTTGAAACAACATGCAGACTATCCTAAAAAAAAAACCATGAGTAGATCAGTATACCATAGATTTTTCGTGACCATCACGCGTGGTACTGTCTCTACGTGTACGCCAAGCAGATCACCCGGAATTACTCTTGAGTTCCCGCTTGCGTGAATAAGACGACTTAATCATGCCGGTACTTTAATTTTTTTTTACCCACAGGTTAAGTCATGCCCACAGAGACTCATTAATCACAAAAGCTATAATTGTATACTACAAGGGATGTGTTTGTTTTCCTCTATAATCAAACACTCCACAAACAGTTCATATTGTCGTTTAGATTTAAGCTGTAGCTGTAAAATCCAAAGAACGAAGTAGAAGCTAAAAGTTTAGAAAAGCAGTTTTTACACATTCTCAGAAGTTAGCTACCAACTAATTTCTCAGAATCTTAAACTCACAAAACAGACTGGTTCTCCTATGGGTTTTAAAAAAGGAGAAATGACAAGAAGTCTTGAAAGAAAAATTTTAAAAGTGATTTACGTTACAAAACATTTCAAAACCCCGATGGTATTATGAAAGTAATTTTATAGTTTAATTTACATTTATGCTTTTTATGACATATAATTTAAATTTATAAGGTATTGATGCTAAACGTTTTATTCGACCTGTTACACTACTTTGAATACAGCAGATTAAGAAAAAAAAAAGAGAGAGAGAAAACTATGATGCCTCTTTAAAAGTGGTAGGGATAAAATTTGGTGAAAGTTAAATGAGAGGTGATTGGGTGCCGGAAATCTTTATATTCTGGAACGGAGCTAGAACAATTTCCGGATTAATACGCTGATTCTCATCTAATTCCTACTACATGACTTGACCTGCTGGTCAATCATATTTATCGATCCTTTACATTTTCAATTTTTTTTCCAGTGAATCATATTCTCGATCTTTGCACGACAATTTCCTCGCAATTTTTTTTGCAGAGAAGACG
This sequence comes from Oryza meridionalis, assembly GCA_000338895.3. Classification (NCBI taxonomy): domain Eukaryota; kingdom Viridiplantae; phylum Streptophyta; class Magnoliopsida; order Poales; family Poaceae; genus Oryza; species Oryza meridionalis. The sequence goes on from CM002524.2 coordinate 4,202,146, forward strand.
TCAAGCAAGAGGGTAGTATATATAACACACCTTGTTCATTGTGGATCAGTAACGATCTGGCGGAACTAAGCCCCTGAACCTGAACAAAAGCATCCCTATCGTCGTACAAAGTCGTAATACATATTATCCGAGTGTGACGTATCCAATGGACGATGACCTGTCGAAGAAACCTCAGCAGGAGCAGGACGGCGACAACGCGCTGCTCCCGTGCGTCATCGCGGGCTTCCTCGTCGCCGGCCACGTCGCCGCGTGCACCTACCGCGCGGCGGCGGAACCGCGGGACCTCGCCTTCGTCGCCGCCGCGTACACCATGCTCGCGCTGCTCCTCTACTGCGTCAGCAGGTTCGAGGCGCTCGCCGCAGATGGCCCCGCCGCCGCCGTGGCGAGGGAGCGGCTGAGGCTGCCCGTCTGGGCGCTCTCGACGGCGCTGACCGTCCTCTTCTCGTCGCGCGTCGCGTCGATGATGCCGCCGCCGCTGAACGCGCTCGTCGTGGCCATGTCGGTGGTCGTCACCGTCGGTGGCTTCTGCTTGCTGTTCCTCAGCAATGCAGGGGAAGACGACGGCGACGACGACGACGACGAGGCAGCTTCTGATCAGGATGAGGAAGTCTGATTCAACCACATTTTCGAACTGTCCTTTGTAATTACAGGAAGAAACCATCGAATAATCAATATCAACGTTTGACAACCGTGTGTGTAGAATCTGAACAACTAATTAAGTTCGCGTTGCAGTTCGTAGCTGGTTGCTACTTTATCTGTTTCACAATATGTCATTCTAATATTTCCCACATTCATATTACTTTCTCTGTTTCACAATATAAGTAGAATTACTTATCGTCCATTTAAATACTCCCTCCATTCCAAATTGATCTACATATAATTTTTTTGAGGTTATTCCTAATTGATCTACATATTTGTGTTCATTCATTAAGTCTATTCGTTATTTGTGCATTGGAGCAAATGAACATTGATGCATGTATCCATACACACAAGTATTTATAACCCACATGCAATATCTTGATTTGCTATTGGCTAAGAAATAGTGGGGATGGTGCATGCATCGATTTTGTTGCTAGAGTAAATATAGCATGAGAGATTTATTAGCTTTTCTTGGTCTTTGTGTACCCATGAAATATGTAGATCAATTTGGAATGGAGGGAGTATGCTACTAGTTATTCCTCGTAAACAAGCGATTCATTAATATTTACATTTCTCGATGCCCATGTAGCCAATCTTGTGTTGAAGAATGGAGAGTCACGCATTAAATTCGAGAAAGCCATTAAGAGGATAGGTTGTCGAATTGAAATATGACTATCAAAAATAATTTTTTTAATTTAGAAATATAACTATCAAAAGTAAATGGAGGGAGTACAACATAAACATGTTTGGTTAGTCACCCTGATACACGGAAATCCATACTTTCAAATCATACAAATTTATATTGTGGTATAAATTTTAGATCATAGTATAAATTTGAAACAGATAGAGTAATACTTTAAGAAGGTTTCATACATTTGATCTAAACATTAAAAATATATATCGATGCTTTTTTATATATAATTCGACTTGAAAAATGTCAGAACAATACGTCTTCGTGAGGACCTATCATGTCCGATCGAGTGAATGAAACATGACACGGAGAGATGGACGACGCAAGCTTGCTGACGTCATACCAAATCGGTGTTGTGACGTTGTCAACCCGTTTGCTGAACTGAAGGTTTGCTGTTCGCCTAGTGAGAAGGTTTGCTGTTCGATTGAAGGGGAGTAATACAACATAGGAGTAGCATTTTTGTGGCACTGATTTCAACAAATGGATTTTTGTGTATTAGAATCAGAACTAGAAATGTTTATATCGTGGTACAAATTTTAAACTCTAGAAATATCTACACTTCAGATTGAAAGGAGTAATACATTTCATAAGGTATTCACATATTTGTTCTAAGTACTAAAAAGATGTATCAATGTTTTATTATTTTTTAGATTTCGACTTGAGACATGTTCAGAATAATACTCCCTTCGTCCTAGGTTGAGTTTCGTATATAAAAGTTAATTTATTTTAAAATGAAAGTAGTATGTTTTCATGAAGAAATATCATGTCCAGAGTGAAAGAACCAAGGTTTAAATTCCTGTATAGAAAATTGTTTATTTGAAGACGAAGAGAATACGTTTTCTTGAAGACGTATCATGTCCGAGCGAAAGGAACAGGCCGTGCATGTCACAGTGAGAGATGGATGGCGCAAGCTTGCTGATGTCGTGACAGATCGGCGCTGTGACTTTGTCAACCCGTTTGCTGAACTGAATAAGCAGACGAATTGCACAATGCACATGTCACATGCTTATGCTCCCACAGAGAAGGCACGCAGATTGCTAAAATGCAGCCTTGTAAAATACAAAGTCTTCAAGAGTCAAGACCACCTTTCGTTTACTTCACTTTGTTGGGATACTAAACTTGGTCGGATCAGGACTCGGGTCATGTCTTTGCCTATGCATTTCCCATATGCCCATAGCTTTCAGGTTCCAACCAAACGGCTTTTAGTTGATCTAATTAAGTAATTAGTTCTCCCTTTTTCTCTTTTCTGTCAGGCGTCAGCTATGTAAATAGGGGATCCAGCGTGGATGCTATAAGGACTTAAGTCCCTTCTATCCCTTTAGAACACCATTGATAAAATGAGAGAGAAGGACGAAGAATAAAAAGGAAAGGAGGAAGAGTAAAGGGCTGAAGGAGATGAGTTCTCCTTTAATCATATTCTGGATCCGCCTAACAGAGGACATGTTTTAAAGTACGATAGATGATGAAAGATGACTGAAAACTTAGTTTGTGGCAATTTTTTAGAGTATAAACGCTTGAATTCAATACTAGTAGAAAACTACCACCTTAAGTAGTTTGACTATTCAATATTCATCTTATTAAAAATTTAATATAAATATGAAAAGTATTTGTCGTACTTAAAATATTTTTAATAATAATAAGTCACAAAGTAAATAATACTTTTAGATCAAATGTCAACCACGTCAAATATTTTAATCGGAGGAGGAAAAACTTTACTTAGAAAAAATATTGCTCGATGAGCATTTCTATTTGTTTTTTGCGGTAAGGAAGTATATGGAATTGAATGATGTGAGATTGTGATTGGTTGAAAAGAAAAAATAGACGGAGAGACTAGAAGAAGTTAATTACAATTGATTGAGATAAGAAGATAGATGAAAAAAATAATTACTACATTTTAAGATAAACTAAACTCTAGAAATAGATACATTATCAGGATGGAGGGAATAGTGTTTAGAAGCGGCACGTATCTTCTCAATCTTCTCTTTTTCCATCCTCCCAAACACATTTTTAGGGTCTTTGTTTTGGAGAAAAACCAAATGTTATGGACTTCCTAAGAATTAACTCCTACAAGGAATGTAGGTACGGGAAATTTTCCTTTCCTAAAGTGGTAGAGAGAAGAGAAAACATAGGAAATTGTCCATCCACCCAACTCTCTTGAAAATTCATATGGATTAAAGTGTGTATGCATTCATATTCCTTCAATTTTTTCTATTCTATTTTTTTCTATTCTATTGATGAAATTTCTCCTAAACGAATAGGCCTTTAGCGTTGATTGGACGAGATTCTCTTGTGACTACATGTGGGCTCCCGGCCCAGTCATAGCCCCATAGGTAGTCCACGAAGCCCATTGGATGATAGCTGGATTGAGAGCCGTCGGATCGAATCCAACGGATCAGATTGAGTCCAGGAAGAGAGACGCGGGTTTGCACGGGCGAGGTCGCCGTCTCTCTCGCCGCCACCTTCTCCGGCTTCGCGAGAGAGAAGCCATGGCTGGAGCCTCGCCGTCGGCGCGCGCCGAGGTGGTCGTTCCGCCGGGCTGGGCGGCGGCGACCGCCACCGCCTCCTCCGAGCCCGCGCCACCGGTCGTCGTCGTCTGCGGGCCCAAGAACGCCGGCAAGTCCACCTTCTCCCGCCTCCTCCTCAACTCGCTGCTCCCCAGGTAAACCCCCAACTCTCCCCCTCAAATGCCCTAGCTCTGCTTCGTCGGCTAGGAGCTTTGTTCGCTGACTTGGAGTGGTGCTCCGGTGAGTCTTTGCAGGTATGGGAGGGTGGGGTATCTGGACACGGATGTTGGACAGCCGGAGTTCTCGCCGCCGGGGTGCCTCTCGTTCCACGTCGTCGATGAAGCTCTCACAGGTGACGAGATGAGATGGCATTTGTGTTCGGGGATTTGAGTGTTAAACTGGAGATGTTTCTCTGGAGTGATTGGTTAATTGGTGGTTGAGTTTCTCACAGACGTTGTTGGCTTTTGTGCAGACTTGCTCAACCCAACTCTGCGTGAGTGTCAAAGGTGCGTGATTTTCCCCCTTTTGTGAGTGTGGAATTGCGAAGTTTGCGGTTCCTTGCGGGGTGGTCATACCGCTTGATTGCTTCGGTTTAGCAATCTTCCCTTATTGTGTTCTTGTTTGGAGCCGAACAACATTATTCCTATTCAATGCTGCAATAAGTTCAAGAAGTTAGTTAGTGGAACCATTTGCTATTTTCCTTGCTAGGCAGCTTTTTATACTGCGGATACAAAGTTGTTCCTTGGTATTTCGAAACTATTATGTTCAGACAACTTCTTTTTACCTAACGCCAGTATTTCTTTTCTTTAAAAAAATCCACCAGGTGTTGCTTCTTCGGTGATATTTCTTCAAAGCGAGATCCAGAAACATATCTGAATTGTCTATTTCATTTGTATGACTATTTTGTTGAAAACTATCGATCTGGTGCCAGTGAACCTCTACCTTTAATTGTCAACACTCCTGGATGGGTGAAAGGTATATATTATGAATTGGTCTTTTATGACAGGATGCCACACGTTTTTTTTTTAGTTTGTTCACTAGGCCCTACTTTATTTGTTTTACATAGGTGCTGGTTTTGATATGCTGGTAGAGATGCTAAGGTATATCTGCCCCACAATTGTTGTTCAGATACGCATCTCTGCGCAGAGCAAGAATCTCCCTGATGGAATGTTTTGGTTAGACTGTGGGCAAACAGGACCAAACATGATCAATATTGATGCTCCATTTCATGATGCTTTGAATAGATCGTGAGTACATTTCATTTGTCTCAGTTTGAAGTTCAAGTTGATATCAAAAGATATTTCCAATCGATTAGTTGAAGCACAGTGAAATAGCCTCTTTAATACTTTGATGAATATTTTTATCCATTGTATGCTTGTAGGTTAGAGCATAAACTGTGTGTCTTGTATGACTTGATTGCTACTGAAACTTGAATTTGCAAACAGTAATGAAATTATCATCCAAAGCTTAGCAGCATTCAGGAATCTACTAGTTCTCTACTGTGTGGAATGGGGGAAAAATAGTACCACAATTAGTGCCTCTTTTCTGCCTGTTAATCTCTTCTCCATGCAATAAGAGATTAGGGATCCATCTACCTGAATTGATAATGAAAGAATGCTTCAAGTTCTTTTTGTTGAAGTGTGCATACATTGGTAATATGATAGTGCATTTCAAATCATACTCCCTCCGTCTCAAAATATAAGCATTTTTAGACTCTGACACGGTCTCCGAGAGGCTACTTTGACCAACAATATCTATAAAAGTAAAATATTTTAAATAAAAAGAGTTGTATATTATGATAGTTTGTTTAATGATAAATCTCGTAACATCAATTTTACATTATTGATCTTTTTTATATTTTTGCTATTAATAGTAAGTTAAAAATGTAATGTTTGACTTGTCACTATGCTAAAAATGCTTATATTTTGGGACGGATGGAGTAAATTATATGCTATTTGCTTGGTGCAAAAATAGCAACGAACATTATTTTCCTGCAGTACTCTAATTTCACACTTCTCTGATGTACCCGTTTCCACTACCACACCTGCTGCAATTGTCAAATTAATACTTGCAGTCATGTATTCTACACATAGTAGCACAAACTGCTTTAATGCATGGCAATTGGCAAATTAATGTTGTTTATGTATTTACTAGGTTGTTAATCCAGAAAGATTCTTATGGAATGCGTGAGCGCCGGCTTATAGAGTACTTCAAGCAATGTTTTTCAAGTGACATATCACTGACAACAAATAAGGAGCTTGCCTATGCCCTAACTTCACTTCCACCCTATGAAGTATCAATTTCAGATGTTATGGTTATACATCTTCATTGCCAGGTTTTTTGGCTCCACAATTCTTTTTTTTTTCTTTCGAATTATAAGCTGAGGTTGGAATTAAGTATGTGAGATCTCAAATCTAGGTCTTTGTATGCCCTGAACGGTAACAAGAGTTTCCACTCACGCTTATTATTTTGTCCCTGTTCAGGTACCTCCTAGTGAGGTATGGCATAGTCTGAACGCTACCATAGTTGGTTTGGCCATTAGCTGTGGCACAACCGAGGCAGGTCGTTCAATCCCTTGGTGTGCTGGTCTTGGTACTTCCTCGCTCTTCTCACATGCATATTCTTACAACTATGCATATTCTATTGTTTTTCAGCAACCTAGTCATGTTTCATTACACCCATGATCAATTAGTGTATATATTGCAAATTATTACAACAATGGTATCCAACCCTTATAATGAACTTGGTCACTTGTCCGAACTTTCTTATCCAGGTATTATCAGAGGCATCGATGTGCAAAGAGGCATATTATATGTAATAACTCCTGTTCCTCTAGAGCATCTTCAAAGAGTTGATCTCTTGCTTCAGGGACTCATCGAGATCCCAAAGTCTCTTCTGCAGGTGACATTTCCATTTTCTTCCATGTCCTCTGCTTGGTTTAACGAGTGTAGAATCCATCCTTATTATCCATGCACAGAGATTCAGTAGGACAACCCCGGAGCATGCTCCCTTGGTTCCAAAATATAAGCTTGTCCAGGTGCATAGCCAAAAATGCTTACATTTTGGAATGGAGTACATGTGTAGTCGCATTTGGAAATGTTGCTTGATACTCAATTTTCTCCTTGGCCCTAACTTTGTTCTGCTGCATCTGAAACGCCTCATGTTTGTAACGAGAATGCGTCATTACTAATTCATTTGCCTGCGCAGGTCCGAGGATGCGTCTCACCATACATGCCAACGAATGTGCTGCACAGGATTTCGGAGAGGGACATAAACACCTGAGTTGACGTCGAACGCCCTTCTCCTCTGCCACCACCGTTCGGGGAGATGATCCTGAACCTGTTCAGAACAGAACAGAGCAGTTCTGACCCACAGATGGAGACTTGTAACCTGTGCAGTACTGCCATGCTTATTTGTAGCCCTTGCTAGTGGAAACGATGATATATTATTATCTGCAATTCGTTGGAGACATCGGAAATTCAAAATTTTGACCTTTTCTTCTACTCTGCAAAAATTGACCCAGTCAAAATTTAGTAATGTCAAATATTGGCACATGTTAGATTACCCAAATTTCGTAGTGTTGGAATGTGTAGGTGAAGCCTTATCAAATCTTCACATAGTTCTTATTTGGTTCGGTTGCCTTAACAAAATTATCAAAATTTGATAGTGCCAAAAGGTATTTAGACCAACAGGACATCTGCATCTTCGTTACCAAACATCAAAGGAACAATCACACTGTTTATGCATACAGACCATGGCAAAACGATCTCACACGTACTACTAGTCTACTGCCCGCTCCAGTGCTCCACCCCAGCTCACTCAAGAACATTTGCATATCCACAAACGCAGATCCAAAAATACAGAATAACTTGTCTGTTCGTTTAATCTCTCGGCCCAAAAACTCGGACCTCGGCTTAAGAGAAAAACTCCTGTTCGTTTTATCACATAGCAAACCAGGGCCGGAGACAAAAAAATAACATAAGTAAAGGCCAAGAATCACTTAGGTAGACTAAGAAAGTAAAAAGTGTCTAGGGACATTTGCCCCCACTCACTTGCTACACTATATATCTGCACGTGTAGGACAAAGATTACCACTCTACTCGTACTAGTCACAACTCACCCAACTCAAGCTAGATGCGGAAAGATGCTGAATCTCATGTCCATTAACTATTTGAGACCATGTAAGTATGTCTGTTTATGCAGATAAGCAGCAGAACATCTGCATTTCCATTACCAAACATCATATCCATCCATCATCACATCGCATACTGCATACAGACCACCATGTCTCACATTCTCACATAGCAAACGATAAAGTCGACGTGAGGTATGGCCGCCGGCCCGCGCACTGATCAAACGCCAGCGAAGCGCGCGCCGAGGATATGACGATCTTCTTGCTGCTGCTTCTTCCCCGAGTAGCCGCCGTGGCAGTCGACGGTGCGGACGTCGAGACAGCCGCTGGCGGCGACGTCGACGACGGAGCCGGCGGGCGGTGCTGGCTAGATGATGAAGACCTAGAGAAAGAGAATCCAATATTCCACTTCAAGTGGAGTTTGTTCTTGAGTAACCTTCCGAGTGGACAAGCAAACCGGCCTATAGCGATACCTGTCGATATCCACACTGCTTTCGCAGGCCCGCTGCAATAAAGTATTCCTTGGATGATGGACATGGCACGGGCGCGGGCGGCGCCGCCATGGTGACCGTCCTGAGCTCTGAATTGGACTGCCGCCGTGAGCTGGTCCATTGGTGTGCAAATATATCTTAGATACAGGTCGGATAGATGATGCAGGCTGCTGTGTGTAAGGTACTCCCTCCGTCCCATAAAAAGTAAATCTAGGACCACATGTAACATATCCTATGTATGTCCAGATTCATAGTACATTCTAAGAATGTGTTACATCTAATATTAGTTTGGATTTTTATAGGACGAATGATACTATATTAAATTTTTATAAGACGGAGGGAGTACTTACACAGAATAATATATTGATCCTGTTTTATGGTGAAGTCTTATCAAATTTTGGTGTAGTCCTTATTTGGTTTGTTTTCTATAGATAAAATTTTGGTCTCTATAAATTTTTATTTGCACAGTCTTCATCTTATTTGGTTTGTTGCCTTCAACAAAATGAGCTAGCTTTATTTACCTTCTTTTTTTCTTTATTTGATTTAGAAGATTAATGTTTGTGTTGTGTTAAAAAAAATCTAGACACATGAGTTATCTACTTGTTACCTTTCATCTAGAAGCCTCTTGATTGGTCTGATAGTTTTCCACTCATATATAAGCTTTTTGATTGGTCCAACATAAATTACCCATGTAGATGATCCAACGGTGTGTGTTCTTTTACAAGATCCATCCAACGGTTCTGGTTATTTAGATTACGTGGCTCATCCTCCTTCCAGAAATCTTGCTGCTTTCACATAGTCAGATCCTATTTATTTTTTCTTCCTTCATTGTCTTTGCTTTCTCTCTATTTATATCACGTGCTTATAGAAATTCCCATATGTTTAGTTCATTTTGATCCGATGGTCATTGTTTATCAAACTCTTTATTCAATGACCAATATATATTTTTGATGATGTAACACATTCTTGTGCAAGAAAGCTTGTAGTGTCAAACATGAAAGGAAGTAAGGAACCATCACAGTATCACACTGTGATGCATCGAGAGTACAGACCACCGCGATCTCACAGATAGCAAACGACAAGAGACGAACACACTACTAGCAAATGCCGAGGGATTTAGAGGGATTAAACGAACAAGACAAGAGAGAGAAGAGATTTGAGAAGATGTAGAGTATATTTATTCAGATAAGCAGCAGAACATCTGCATTTCCATTACCAAACATCAAACCATCCTTCATCACATCGCATACGGCATACAGACCACCATGTCCTCACATTCTCACATAGCAAACGATAAAAGATGAACACTCTACTCATACTACTGGTCACAACTCACACTCAAAAGCTTCGATTCTTGGATCCACGAGCGCGCGCAGATGCAGAGAGATGCAGAATCTCATCACGCGACCTTGACCTCAATGGTCTTGGGCTTCTTGGGCTCCGGCGGGGGAAGCTTCTCGACGGTGACGGTGAGCACGCCGTCCCGGCACACGGCGGAGATCTTGTCGACGTCGGCGTTGTCGGGGAGCACGAACTTGCGCATGAACTTGCCCATCCGCCGCTCCATCCGCAGGTACTTGCACGACTCCTCCTTCTCCTCCTCCCCGCCGCCGCGCCGCCGCTCGCCGCTGATCACCAGCAGCCTCTCCTCCTCCACCTGCACCTTGATGTCGGAGGACTTGAGACCAGGCATGTCCACCACGAACGCGTACGCGCCGGGGAGCTCCTTCACGTCGGCGGGTGTCGCCGCCATGGCCCGCGCGTCGCGCACGTACGCACGCGTCGGGCCACCGGTCGCGCCCTGCTTCCCGGCGGCGCCGCCCTCGCCGTCGGGGATGTCGAGCAGGTGCTGCAGCGCCGTCATCAGCGGCGTCTCCAGCCCGAACATGGCGCTCTCCATCTCTCGATCGCCTCTTCTTCCTCTTCTTCTTCTACCTCGGATCGCGCTGGGGTTTGTGGCTTCTCGATCTTGTCGCTTGATTGCTCGGTGGGGGAGGAGGAGGGGTTTAAATAGGGGTGACGTGGGGGGTGGAGTCTGGAAGGGAGTGGAAGGTTCGGAAAGGTGGTGGAATGGGCGCGGCGAGGCGGGGCGTTTGCGACGAGAAAAATCTAGAGAGGTGGATTGGATGTTTTCGGAGCGGGGGTTTGGGTGGGGAGGCCGTACGGTTGGTTCGAGTGGGACCCACTTGTCATAGGGTGGTGTTTGACAGGTGTCCCTCCTTTATTTTTTTTCTTTTTTTTTTCCTTTGAGAGGTTTGTTCCTTTGTTTTCCTCATTTTCTGCTGCGATCTCTGGATTCTGGAAGCTTCTCAAGTCTTCGGCTTACATTCTTTGTGTGGAGCGAAGGTTCTACACTTATACCCGGGTTTAAATTTTCGATTTTGAAGTAAAAACAGCTCCTCATCGGTTTATCGAAAACCAATAAAAAGCGATGACTTCCGGTCAACGCTGTAAAAAAATCGGCTAATAGGTTCCACAAACCAAGACTTAGCAATTTCACGGAAGCTAATTTGGTTTTTGCGAAATTCCATCGGTTTTGCTGTTACACCTATAATTTGGATTTTGCGAAATTCCATCGGTTCTATGAACCTGTTATACCTACGTCTAGTGACGGACCCATAAAAATTACAATGGGTGTGTCCATTCTAGCGATCACTCCACTATATTTTTTTAAAATAGAAAACACCCAATTCTTATGGAAGAATTTTGGCAGATTTTGGTCGGATTTTTCAAAATTCTATTCAAATATGGTTCATAATTCATGAAAAATCTATAAAATTGAGAACAATCAATCCCATGTCCTAATCTATCTAGTTGTTCTTCTTTCAGCCCCCACTGTTTCTCTTCATCCAGTCCTTTCCTCTTCCACTGATTTAATTTCTTGACGATTACAAGATCTCCAGATAAATCTTGATCATTGTTATATTCTATTTTCTGAGAGGATTTCATTTTTATGTCCTTTGATTGCATACTACATTCTAGTGTTTTTCCAAAAAATTTGGGTATGCCGGTACCAACCCAGCACACCCCTAGATCCGCCCCTGCCTACAACTATAGGATGACCATCGGCTATTTCTGCCCAACGTATGGCCTCAGCAAAATTCCCGCTATACTTCCTTCGTCCTATAAAAAACCAATAATACTGAATATGACACATTCTAATACTATGATCTGAACATACATTTGTATCACATCTTATTCTAGATTCGTTTTTTATGGGAAGTCTAGATTCATTTTTTTATGGGACAAAGAAGTACCTGTCATTGCTAAATATTTGCAAATAGTAGCTTGTTAGCTCTACCTTGACAAAATTGTCACTTCCAAAATTTTAGTAAGGCATCAAGCCAAAACAGTCCGACAATTTCTGGTTATACTTTCAAAATATGAAATGTGGTTCTCATATACTCTTCAACCCGAGAATTCGAAAGACAATCACAGATGCACTTCGTGTTTATTCATGGACAGTGAAACAGATGATATTATTGTTCAACAATGTAAACAGATAGATGTACGTACTGTGGTAAGATTTCAGTGTTCTACGTTTTCTTTTAGAAGGGGCGTCTCAATTAGGGTCTTGCAAGCCTGCAGGGAAAACGGCCGAAACAAGTCACAGATATTTACAAAAAGTTGAATTTCACTACCCAAAATTCTCGAGGCCTCACTATGATGCTTGTGCCGATTTCCCTGAGCTGCGGCCTCTGAATCCAACCACACTGAGCTTACTACCCAGCTTTTTCAGAGCATCGCCTTTCCGACCCTCCGGTCTCGGTCGGCTCTTTGCAACCTTGGGGCTAGGGCTGCTACTCTTGCTCAGCTTAGCAGATCGCACTGGCTTTGCTTTCCCTGAAGATGTCGATTTCGACCTCGGTTGACTCCTAATTGGCGAGCGCCTTCTGGATGAAGTTGTGTCCTTGACAATCCTTGATGACTTGGTCTGCAGTGCAACTCCCCTTCTACCCTTCTGGTTTACTACCTTTAGAGCGCTTGGTCGTCCTTTGGTACTAGCATACTGTGGGTTGACGGCCGCCCTTCTGACGTTGTTAGTTGTCAGTGCTTCTAAGCTCTCGTTTTTCTTCATAGCCTCTTCTATCCGTGTTGCTAGAGTCACATCTTTCTTTGCAACAAGGCTTGTAACTTTCCCTGCAATATAATATAATATGTTAATACGTAAGCAGAAAGTCATTCACAACCGTAAAAATGCGGCTCGTGTTTTTAACTGTCTGATCACGTCACTTCTAGAAAATCATATTTCTGTATTACTGATTAGGGACTAGGGAGTACATTTTGATTCCAACTTCTACTTATCGTTTTTCTTCTAAAGTTGTGAATCATTATAAGACCTCCAATTCAGATTAATTTTGTTGTTGTTTTACTGCACATAATGTGAAATAACTTTGAAGAATTTTCGGGGGCAAAGAGAGAAAGCCTTTACTGGCAGAATAATGTATTTACTGGATTGACTAAGGTCAAAAGTAATTAGAAGATATCATATACTCCTAAAATGTCCAATGCAGTATGAGAAGCAAGGTGATACTAGAAACGAGATGATTAGATGCATTCAGTATTTTGGTTACAGAAGATTGTACCTTTGGCTCCCATGCGTGCTGTTCTTCCAGTTCTATGGAGGTAATCAATCTAAAAAGGCAAAATATACAAGAAAAAATGCATATCAATTTCCCTGGGGTTGGAAAAAATGATGAACAGAACAAAGGAAAACATAACGCAAGAAGACAACACGTACAGAGTTTGATGGGAAGTCAAACATGATGACATGGTCAACATCCAAGTCTAGGCCTCTTGCTGCTAGGTCAGTGCAGACCAGTGTTGGGCAATCCCCTTCTTCATTCCGGAACTTGTTCAGGTTCTCAACCCTACAGTTGATTAAAGTGAACTCAATTGACAGTTTAAAGCAGCTTAAGGCGAAAGTTTCATCGATTATATTTTATAATTGTTTGATAAAATAAACCAGTTGGTATGCCGAAACAAATATAGTTGTACTCATGACGATTTTTTCCTGCAACTTTTATTATGTCTGCAGCAACACCTAACAGAAGTAACCATGGCATAGCAACACAGACAAGATTATGCAGTTTAAGGTAATGGTTACAAAGATTTTGAACGTGCCCAATCAGATGATTATAACCACTGTGACACTATGCAACTTCAACAGTGGGACAGTGGACTATGATATCCCTCTCCATTAGTTAAAAAAATATATGAAATGACAATAACACTTTAAGCAGTTCAAAATACCTCTCTTCAGCAGGAACTTCCCCATGGTAGTTTACAGTAGATATCTGATTTTCAGTCAGAAAATGGTCCACGGCACGACTTGAATTCAAAGTATTGCAGAACACCATAACCTTATTTCCCTTTGCTAAACTTGGCTCAAGAACCTGTGGAAATAGAAGCCCTCAGCATCTTATATGCATTTACCATATTAAGAACTAGGAAGGAACTGTGATCAACTGATTGACTTTGGAAGCCTTCAGCTACTAGACAAATTGAAGACATAAAACTTCAACCCTAGACAAATTAGACACAGATTGTACCACCAACAAGATGTATAAACACATTTAACAGGCATTGTATGTGCAAACACCAATCCAGTTTAGCTTGAATGGAGACACACTTGCATGCACAGACAAAGAAGTAAGGGAAGACAGGATTTCAATAAACCTGCAGGAGAGCCTCTAGTTTGTTTTCTGAACCAGACAGTTTGATGAAGTCATGCCGTGCAGTTGCAACTCTTTTTTGAAAGGTTGTTGTCCGTAAATGAACAATACCTTCAAATTCCTCATCTATCAGCTTTTGTACTGCCTGTAGTAAACCAGTGGTCAAGAAAAGATGTTAAAAGTCTAAATAAAATGCATGAGCAGGTAATATTTCCTTTTTAAAAAGGTCATAAAGTATTGAGTATCAGTACTAGATGATTTGTTTCTGAAAGAGGTGATCGAACGATTTTGAGAAAAATCAAATATCTATGATCAAATAGGTGATGCCAGAACCTTAGAAGGTAGGAGTATGCCGATCTAGAAGATAATAGCATACCAAATTACAAGGTAGATATTGTTCATTTATAACTATAAGCGATGACTAATTAGCGTGATACCTTGGTCATAGTAGCAGTAACTAATACAGTTTGGAACCCCTGATCGCCAGGTTTTGCAGCACGATTCTTCAAAGGAGCTAGAAACTTCCTAATGTCTGGTCCAAAACCTTGATCAAACATCGTATCTGCCTCATCAAGGACCTGAATGGATATAAAAAACAGAATGCAAATGAGAAATTTGAGAAAACAACAGATGTATTGCAGGATAGTAGAAGTGAACTTAAGAACAGACCAGATACTTGATATCACCATAAACCATGTTTCCATCCTTGATATGATCAAGAATCCTCCCAGGAGTCCCAACAACCATGTCTACAGGCATGTTCAGAGAATCTTCCTGGGGCCTTATACGGCTGCCTCCACTAACCATTGTTGACCGAAAACGTGCGTGATGGCTTATGGACTTTGCGACACGAAAGACCTTCAATTTCATAATAAAGCTACTTAGATATCATCATTTTTCCAGAATCTGGGTCACATGAGCAATGGCAAGCTACCTAAATATCATCATTCCAAAGATATCATGGAAGTAAGGCTAACCTGCTCAGTCAGCTCCCTTGTGGGGCAGAGAACTACTGCTCTTGGCCTCCTTGGTTTCATTGACATTCCCAACATTGCTTCATCACGACGCAGTAGCTACACAAATAAAAGAGCTGTCATGGCTATTGAATCCCTTTAGATTAGCGGGTACACCATTATTTATAGGTAGTAGTAATCAGTATGTATTCTCAATTTCAAGCTGAAAGAAGAAAAAAAATCAGTTTGAAATCCACCATATATTCCAAAATTTACCCACTGAATCATATGGCTAATGTGCTACGCAACAGATTGTATCGAACTTACCGACTTGTGAAACTAGACTCTGCTATGAGTTCTATATGCTAAGTTCTGTCACCTCAATTATGAACCCGTAAAATATTTACATTCAGCGCACGATGAACAAAAAGTACTGATCATCTCATGTATGGAACAAAATGTACTAAGGGCATTCCCAACCCAATGACTAGGATGGTGTCCATATCATTAAATAAGTTGCCATCTAGGACAAAAAATAATGTGGCAAGTGAATAAATGAGGAAAGAGAAGAAAACCATGTCTTGCATGAGACATGGTTTCTACACAACATCCAAGACATCATGTGAGATAAGTAGCATTAAATTGAAGTATGGAATAGTGGTGTTTGCATTGGAAGAGTAGTGTCTAGTACTAGTTTCTTGATGATGTGGAGTTTATGGAAACCATGTCTAGTATTATGGGTTGGGACTGCCCTAAGATCAGCAGCCTAAGGCCCAAATTTGCACTTTACACCACAGCTGTAAGCAAAATTAGACGACATTAGTGCAAACGCATATGCATATGCTCCATTGATTCCAGGAACTGAAGCAGCATACCTGAACAAGCGGGAGCAGGTAGGCGAGCGTCTTCCCTGAACCGGTGTGCGAGCCAAGCACAACACTGGTGCCAGCCAGCACGGCAGGCACACCAACGCACTGGATCTCGGTGGGCTTGGAGATACCCATCTCCCCGAGCGCGGCCATCACCTCCTCCCCGAGCCCGAGCTCCTCGAAACTATCCACCACCTCGACCCTCCTCTTCTGCTGCAGCTCCTGCGCGCCGCCGCCCCTCCCCTTCTCCCGCTGCGCCGGCCTCGGAGTAGCCGCGGGCACGCCCTTGAGGTGGCGCTGCCGTAGGCGCTCGAGGAGGAGCTCGTGGCGGGACGGGGCCTCCCTCGCCGTGGTCTCGGGCTCGGTCGGCGCGGTGACGGCGGATGCCCCCGCCGCCGTGGTGGTGGTCGTGGTCGTGAGGGCGGCGCGGAGGAGGCGGAGGCGGAGGAGCGGGGACGGGCGGGTCAGCATGAGGCACCGCCCGGCGGCGCCGGCCATCGCCATGGGAGGAGGAGGAGGAGGGCGAGGGTTTAGAGGTGGCGGGTTTTGTTTGTGATGGGGAGGAGGAATGGGGTCGAAGGGGAGGAGGAGATGTTCGCGGATAAGAGGAGAGAAGGGGAGGGAAGGAAGGAGGATGGAGCAGGGTGGGGTGCGTCGAGATTCGTGCAGATGTATATATCATGCGGATTTGTGGGCTAGGGAAATTGCGAGGCCTATAACTTTCGGCCCAGCACTGACGATGGAACGGGCCAAATCTGCTTTGGACCAAATTGGAATGGCCCGATATCTGCGTTTGAGAGTTGAACAAAAGAAAAAAGAAAAATCTTTTTTTACGTGCACGCTTCTCGAACCGTTAAACGGTGTATTTTTTAAAAAAGATTTCTATAGAATGGTTGTTTTAAAAAAATTATATTAATCTGTTTTTTGAGTTTAAAATAATTAATACTTTAAGTACGCACTAATAGCTTAGGGTTTATGCTGTGATTGTCCCCTCGAAAAGATTTGATCCAAAAGATCAAGATATATTCAACTATTTGTCACTTTATTTGCCACATTTTGTTTAATAATTTGTTATCAGTATCTACATATCATAGACGCATATAAATCCACATATATCAGTGGTAAAATTGTAAACGTCAAATCTAGATGTGGTAAATAGTTAGATGCCTCCAAAAGGTCAGTGGAGCTCCGTTTCTATTTACCGCCATTGCAGTAAACTTGTCACTGTTTTATGCAAGCAATCGGTGAACAAAATTCAATCCAACCAAGAATCAACTCCGATACAACAAGAATTTACTGGTTTACAACACACCAATACACAGATGCCTGAACCACAAAGAAGAAGAAGAAGAAGAACAAGAAGAAAAGAACTGAATTTACTACTACGAGAATTGGAGCTCTGTTCCATCACACACGAATTGAAGCACACTTACCAGCACAACGAATTGAAAAGCATGGAAGCTCAGTTCGATGTCGATCAGCTCAGTTCTTGACATGGACGGAAAACCCGCCGAGCGAGACGACAATGAGGAAAGGGACGACGGCGAAGCAGAGGAGCCTCTTCCCGACGGCGCGGCGGCCCGGGCAATCCCCGGCCATCCACATCGCGGCCCACACCTCCGCCACGCCGGCGGCGAACGCGCCGCCGAGGGTAACATAGTAACCCATCCCGCCGCCGTGAGCGAGGACCGTGTTGGAATTTAATCCAATTAATTAATTGAGTCTTAACCTAAACATGATCACCTTCTGCTTATACAGAAATTAATTAATCACTGACCTGAGATGAAGCCATTGCTTTTCTTCTTTCGCCATTGCTTTTCTTCTTTCTTCTCCTTTGTTTCTTCTGTTGTGAGATACCTCACGAACCCCTTCAGTGTCTAATCGATCGGGCGATTTATTTAGGGTTTAGGGTTGGAGAGAGTTGAGTCGTCACAGAGCCTCCCTCCTTCTCTTTCTTTATATATAGCGACACTAGTGGTATCAGAGCCTAATCTTAGCCACTTGATCCCATCATCCCTAATTGAAGCCACTGTGCCAATGAAGTGATGAACCCTAATCTGTCTCGGCATGATGCCATGATTAATCTGTTAAGCCCCTTATTCTGTTTATTAGTTTCTTAAAGTTGTTTTGAGTTGAGCATTATGTCATATTTAAGTTAATTAGATCGAATTAGGGTTCATGCTTAAGTAAATCATAGCTTCGGCTAGAAATCAGTAAGGGAAGGAGAAATTCAATCAGAGAGAGATTTTCTTTTCTCTCGAATTTTACTAAGCGGAGAACGAATGAGATAAATCAGATTGAAACTCTCGTTGTTCCCAACTCATAAACCCTAGGTTCATATCATATAAGAACAGTGGATTAAGAAGTAAATTGGGGAAAACAGGGGGATAAACTAGATTGAAGTTCCCCACTGTTAAGCAAAAGGGAATAAACAAGATTGAAATTTCCCCAATAAGCCGGAGCAAATCGGCCTAAAATCCCCAAAATTCGAAGAACCCTAATTTCGGTTCTAAGAACCCTAAGACCAAAACCCGAATTAAATCCAAATTAAACTCAAGATTAGGGTTTTGGGATCGGGAATTTACCGGATTTCGAAGCCCCTAAACCCACCGGAATTTCTCCGGGAAGCGGCATCGCCGCCACTTCACCTCCTCACGGTCGCGCCGGTTGACCGCCATGCGTGCGCCGCCTTGGAACGTCCCCTCCTCACCGTCCCTCGTCGGGGACGGGAAGCGCTGGCTTGGCGGCTGCCTTCGAGCTCCGCCTCCCCGCCGACGAGGTCCGGGCCGCATCGGTGCTCGCCGCCGCTTATGCGCCCGCCTCGCCGGACCGCCGACACCTGGCATGGCTTGGCGCCGCCCTCGTGCGTGCTCCCCCCAGCCGGCGCAAATGGAAGCCGCTCGGCGCTCGTCGTCGCACGCGTGCCCCACCTCGCCGGAACGCAGTTGCCGCCAAGATCGCCGCCGATTCCACTCGCTCGCTCGCCGGGAGATTGGATCGGGGAAGAAATCAGAGAGAAGAGAAGAGAAATGAAAATGGGGATTAGGGTTTACCTCTCCCCATCCGGCGGCCTCATCCGCGCGGCGAAGAAATCTGAACCGTCCATCAGATCGGACGGCCAGCCTTCCTCCCGCGTCGGGCCGTGACCGCCGATGGGCCACGCGACCATTTGGGCCACGAAAGAGACTGGGCCGCGCCTCTCCCCGCACCCAGCACCGTGCGCTCGCGCGAAAACGGGCCGGCCCAAGTTTGGGCCGACTACGGAAGAATTGGGCCGAAATCAATTTAATTCACTAAGCGCCCTATTTAATTAATTTCAAAATTACACAATTTCATCTGGCATTATTTTAGCCATTTAAAATTGCTGGAAAATTATGGTCAATTATTTGATCACTCGGAAAACTATTTCTAGTTAAATGGAACCAACGGGAAATTTAGCTAGAAAGAAATTAGTGGTATGATATTATATTTGACTAACGTTAATATGATTTCATGTCAATATTATTAAGATTATTATTTCTTTAAGCCATTTAATTTATTTCTAGTTGAATGGAAATTTAACTAGAAAGTATTTATGATTTCATGTCAACATCATTATGATGGTCATTGCCTTAGTAACTTAACTATTTATAGTCGAATGGAACCAACGAGAAATTCGACTAGAAAGCATTAAGATCTGAAGATATATTTAACCCACGTTATTATAATTGCATGACAATTATAATTTTTTTTCCTTATTTATTTTCTACCAAATGGTGATATAATTAAGGAATTAATTTTAAGATTATTCATAATTATTTATGACCAATGGTGCTTTGACTATGAAATTCTAAGTTTATTTTGCATATGATTGATTAAGCCACGGTAAACTAATTATATGCCATCAACAGTTCTTATCATTTAAGATCAGTTGCAATACTGAGTAAATTATTTCTAGATAAATGGAACCAACGGGAAGTTTATCTAGAAAGAAAGATGATTTCATTAAGATTGTTATTTCCTTAATTATTTTCTGCCCAACGGTGATGTAGTTAAGGGAAGAAATCTAAGTATTGTTAATCATTATTTTAATTTTCTGTCATTTTGGCCTTAATGGTGATATGACTTAGAATTTTATTTATGCCATTAGTGCATTAATTCCTTTTATCACTTCTATCTTACGGTGATGTGATCGAGGATCTAATCTATCAGTAATCTTAATTCCTTTACCATTTATGCCCAATGGTGATATGGCTAAGGATTTTAATTTTAATTCTATGGCATCACTAATGGCGTCATTTCCTATATCATTTCTACCGTATGGTGATTTGATTTGGGATTTTAAATTATTTACTTTATCACTTCTACCTTTTGGTGATGTGAAAGACATTAATGTTTACTCCCTAATCATTTCTGCCCAACGGTGACTTGATTTTGGATTATAAGTAATTTCATTTATTGATTCCTTCGTTCTGTCTCTGCCCAACGGTGATACAAAGCGAAATAAAGATTAAGTTATTATTGTGTAAGTTAATGTACTATTGTACGTAATTTGCACAAGCAACCATAATAATAGTGCCACTTAATTTTATTTATCAGTTAAAGTTTATGGAATTATTATTATTTTTCCTCATTGACTTAACGGAGCCTAAGGCCTATTTGAGTATGACTTAGCATTAACAAAGGATCCCTTGTGGCTCCCGTAGCTAATGTCACTAATTTTTCCTAAACTCAAGAGGCATCTTTAGCCTGGGAGAAGGCCAATATAATGCTATGTTTCGCATGTCACTCACAAATATTGAGATTATCATCCCTGTTAGTGTTAGGGGAGAATTTAGAGCATGACATTGTGAAACTGTATCTAGCAAATGTTGAGATGAACTTTAGAAGTTTGTCAAAACTAATGCTTAGTACAATTTTAGTGCCTATGCACATTTGCCGCCATAATTTAAAAGGTAGCACAAGAAATAAATCACATGGCGTGCAAATTTAGTGAGATGGATATCGCACATTTCATATGCGCCACTTGTCCATTTCATATGATTCTTCTCCCATTAGACTACGGTCATTTTCAGAGTTGTAATACTAAGATAAAGTGGACCATAATCGACTTGGTTCATCATTCCACAAATCAATAAGAAATATAGAAGACTAAGAGGCAAACTAAGTAAGATCTTATTAATCTTGTCATTTGATGGCAAAGATGAAGCTTTACTATGGGGTTGTAGCAACTCCAAATTTAATAATAATAAAGCTCACTTTTCTCGCAAGGGGAAATAAAATTGCCTCTATGTCCTATGTATGCTACTCTTGAAATTTTCTTGTGTAAGTTCTTTGCAAGAAATAGGGACATGCTTAATGTCCTGATTCAATAAAGTAGTTAAATAAGAAGATTAAGGGCATTATTTTGGGTTGAATCATTATGAGACGTTGTCGAAATTATGGCCTTGTTATTCGGCCACATTTCTAGGGGAGAATGGACGTCTCATTAAGGTCGAGACACTTCACCCTTAGAAATTTCTGACATCTATTATTACTTAGATGATAATTCACTAAGTAAAATTAAGTGATTCAAGTTTATGAAAAATAAGATATTATGCTTCCATTAAATAAATAATACAATCCGTGGGAGCTCATCAAGAGATTATTCTACTTCATTTATGACTCATAGCTCCATTATGTGGACGCTAGAATTTTGTATCTCTTAATTTGTGACTTACACTATTAAATATACATAACATAACTTGAGGGTTTTGTTATGGAAATACAAGTCACATATAGGGTACAGACTTAAGAAATCCATTTGTGGACTTAATCAAACATTGATGATGTTTTAAATTCCGCTGCGTCATTAGTGAACTAAGCTTAAATAAGAATGAGGAGAATAATTATTCTATAATGATGGAAGTAAGACGTCATTGAAATTGTGTCGTTGTCGCTTATGTCACATACCTAGGGGAGTTTGGAACGTCTCATGAGATAGAGATATTCTTTCCCTTAGATTTTAATGGTGTTGTTTAGCTTTAAGTGAAAATTTCACGAAGTTAAGAGATTAGCCAACAAATGATTTTTTATGGCTATGTTTACCCATAAGCGACCTCCGATTTCCTTTAAGAAATTTAAGACACTAATGCTAAAATCAAATGAAGTTATGAGATCGGATTATGGTGGTAAACACTAAATAAAGCTTGTTCACCTTATAAGACATTAAAATAAGCATTCATCCAAATGGTTTTCGAACCATGTAAGAATAAATTGAGATGGATGGACAAAATAAGACATTAAAGTGTTCATTTAAATGGTTTTCGAACCATGTAAGGATAATTGAGATTGATGAATAAAATAAAGAATTTAGTAGAAGTTTCTAAATGAGTCAAAATAGTGGGCCATTTAAGTGGGTTAATGAAATTATGCCCGACTGATGGAGATTTCGAACAATTCAAGTGAGGTGGCCAGATGCATGGAAATTAAAGGTGGGAATTTCACACCGGTACTCCATACTAATGACATTTTATTGTCAAGCAATACATATTGCTGTTAGAAATTAAAGGAAATTTTTCCATGAATTATTTTGGTCTGAAGGAGTACTAGGCTTATATCAGTAAGTCATATATTGACATAAAGAAATAATTTCAGAGAATTCAGTTAAAGATTAGTCAAGCTAAATGAAATTAAGTTATAAAGATAATCATTTATGATTCAGCTGACAGAAACTTGAGATTAGCTCAAATCTGGATGCATACAGATTTGGCATACATTTTACTGGGAATCTTGGCAATATTAATTAAATCCAGACTAGACCACTGGTATTAAGAATGTTTTGTATTATTTACAAGGCAATCTTAAGTAATATACTCATATTTCTAAAGTCCAATGATCTCAGAAGTTTAGAGACATTTGGACACTTATTTTGTGAGATGTGTGGATATTTATAAAGATTATTAAGTTAACTAAGATTAAGCTATGTCCACACATAGGGGAGCAATAACCATGGAAAAGCTCCAAAAATAATCTCTTACTGCATAGTCGACGATGCAGTTTAGATTTTAAAGCATGTTATAATTAATCATAAGAATATTTCTCAGAACTAAGAGTGGTAAATAGCGCTCATAAACCACTCAAAAGGTGTAAACTACTCAATTATACTGTGTTATAAGTTGTGCACTAATTGAACACAGTTTTCTATTCTAGTAGCAACATGTTATGTGTTTTCTGCCTAACACATTGATATAGTTGTGAAAGATATGTCCCAGGATCGAATTATTATTAAGCTAAGCTTTTGCTCATGGATCCATACTCTAAAGGCTCATAAAGTTAAGATTAATTAAGATATGTTCTGGCCAGTACATACATAAATAAGAGCCTCACTAAGATCCTGGATGAGGGGGACTTAATTTTTCAATCAACACCCACTAAGTTAAGCTTGAGTTTATTTGGGTACTATAGTAAACTATAGGTCTTGTTGTCTTGGTGACGCATAATATTGTTGAAGACACATTGCCTTGGGGAGCTATTTTATGTGGTAAACTTGTCAGTTAGTCTCAAAATCAAGGGAAGAATGTTGGTT
This sequence comes from Oryza meridionalis, assembly GCA_000338895.3. NCBI lineage: Eukaryota > Viridiplantae > Streptophyta > Magnoliopsida > Poales > Poaceae > Oryza > Oryza meridionalis. Next base: position 4,225,646 of record CM002524.2, read on the forward strand.
GATTTTATCGGCTAATGCCGGTTAGTTAGGATAAGGTTAAAATCCCACCGGTTTTTCTATCCTAACAAGAAACAAACTAAAAGATAAATCTGTTTTGTGTGATCGGTACAAAATAGATTCGAATTTTAGATTGAGATAAACCCCCGAGCCCCACCAGTGTCGCTATATATAAAGAAAGAGAATGAGGGAGGCTGTGTGGCGACTCAACTCTTTCCAACCCTAAACCCTAAATAAATCGCCCGATCGATTAGACACTGAAGGGGTTCGTGAGGTATCTCACAACAGAAGAAACAAAGGAGAAGAAAGAAGAAAAGCAATGGCGAAAGAAGAAAAGCAATGGCTTTATCTCAGGTCAGTGATCAATTAATTTCCACATAAGCAGAAGGTGATCATGTTTAGATTAAGACTCAATTAATTAATTGGATTAAATTCCAACAGACCGTCCCGGCCGGAGGGCTCCCGTACACGACCGCCGCGGCGGCCATCGCGCCGGTGAGGACGCCGGCCGCGCCGAGAGCGCGCGGGAGCCTCATCAACGCATTGTCCGCCGCGTCGGCGTCGTCGCCTCCGCCGCCGCTCGCCTGCCCGGCCAGGGCCAGATTGCCCACGTCGAGGACGACGTCGTCGCCGTCGATGCGGAGGGCGGCGGTGGCCATTGCCTACAAGCTCGCACTTGCAACGCGAATACGCGATCGTCGATCGATCCAATGGCGTGTGAGTGTGATAGAGAGATTGGAGAGGAGAGGCGCGGGAATGGGCGAGATTTTATACGCAGGCGACGCGGCCTGGCTGGCTCGCGGGCTCTCGGGCTCTCGGCTGCCTGCAGCAAAGAGACGACGTGTAGCGTGGTCAGAAGAAGGCTGGACTGGAGTGGCTCTGCTCTTGCTCTCTTTTTGACTTCAGCGCCATCTCCTCTCTGTGTTTGACGTGTAAGAATCTTAATACGCCGTTTTATAAAATTATAAATCCCCAACATGCAAATTACACGATCACATCTGAATGGTGGATCTCTGATTCAAGCCTCCCATCGTTTAACTTTGCTTATCGATGCCAAAATTTAATTTTTAAAAATTGTTTTATGCTAATTTCTTTATATTGAAGCCATAATGTGCCTATAAGAAACAAATTTTTGGGCAAAGGCAAAATTTTGTTAGTAGAGTTGTTTGGTTTAACCCATTCAAAATTTAACGAGGCAAATTTTAGTAGGGTAGTAATCCAAACCGGCAATATTCAAACTAAATTTTATACCTTTTCTTTTTTTTTTACTTTAAGGGGGGACTAACTTCTTCATAGAGTTAAAAAAATCACAATAGCAGTACAAAAGAGTACATATATTGCATTTGTACATCATTACAGTTTATAACTCCTTGGGAATGTAGATTTTTTATAGGAATTAGTTTAACCCTAAAAATATTCTAAAATTTATCCTTTTGAATCAGGATGTTTCCCCTTTCAAAATTGGTTGACTAGTTAAAAAACGCTGGATATGAGAGAAATGACTTTCATATTAATTTTTCATAAGAGCGGAGCGAGGCTCGAACCTGGGTCGGCTAGCACCGCACCTGGAAGATCCCTACGGTTTGTTTGGCAACTTGAGGGAAGATGATTAGGAGTTTAGATGAGGTAGTAATTGATAGCGAGATTAACGTGAGAATTTAATTTTTAATCCAAATTCTTATTTGGTAGAGGTGGTGGAAATTGATAGAAAGTTTAGTTGGAGACCAGATCTTAGATGAAAACGAATGGTTGAGATTTTTTTACGTAAAGCATAAGAGGAACTCCCTCTCAATTACCACCATGTACCAAGGGATTAAAAAGGAGAGAGTTCCTCCCTCAATTTTCATCTCCATTCCATCAAAACTCTAATATCTCTCAACCAAATAGAACAATTAAGAACATAATCAATAATATCCCTAAATAAAGTCCAATTCTAAAATTGAGGTTTATTTTGTGAAAAATTTGCTCCAACATAACCAACAATATCCCTAAATAAAACCCAATTCTAAATTAGAATCCTCTTTTCCTCCTTGCTCTAGTCGAGACACACTCTCACTCCAAAAAGAACAGGTTGACAGTGGAGAGATTGGGCGCGTGGGAGGGGATGGGCGGAGCAATATTTTTGTTTATGTATTTGTTGGTAGTTAGGAGTGGGTCACTTTTTATTATTGGGAGTTAATTTAAGATATTTGTTGGAGATAAAAATCTATTTACACCTTAAAATCAAACTAGATATTATGCAAAACAGAATTTTAAAATCAAATTAAGGAGTCCAAAAAAAAACTTTATATGTAGATTGTTGTGTATCTATTGAGCATGCTCTAATAGTCACGTTACTCTAAACTCCCAATCCCTCATTAAAAAATCTACCCAAACAAATTGAGGATATTTAGTATTTTGCCACTTTATAAACACATGGTTTAATTATTGGGTATTTATCATCCTGGCTCATTTAATAATGTCACAGCGTAACCACATAATCAAAGTTGTCGTCAGTCTTTGAGAGGAAAACCGTAAACCATATTTTTTTCTCGCTTCATTTCAGTAAACCGCAGCAGGAGCAGCAACCGGAGGTGGCAATGGCGGACGATGTGGCCTCGCCGGACGATTCGCTAACAGCGCCGGTACTCGAGCCGGCAGCGAGTCCTCGCGACGACCCGTCGGTGGAGGTGCGGCTCTACCGGCGAGGCGCCGGCCCGGTCGCCGTCTTCCGGTCGGCCCTGGTGGGCCCCCGCCGCGACCGCCTCCAGGTCCGGGCCATCCAGGCGGAGCACGGCCTCCGGGCACTCTTCGCCTTCAAGCCCGAGTCCTCCCTCCGCGGCCTCCGGATCCGGCCCGGCCCGGCCGCCGGCGGCGGCTGCTCCGCCGTGCCCTTCCGCGACGGCGCCGTCATCGCCCTCGACGGCGAGCCCAAGGTAGCACAGCCGCTTGCCTCCCCCTTTCCAACTTAACTTCGTCTTGCCACTTCGCTTTATCTTCTCTTCTGTTTCTTGCGGCGGCGGCGGCGTAGGGGTCGTGGACGAAGCCGGCGGCGGTGATCGTCGCCGGCGTGCTCGTGCCGGCGGTGATGGTGGCGGTGGCGGTGAAGGGGGTGCCGGAGCCTCTGCGGTCGTCGAGGGTGGTCAAAGCCATCTTCCCGCCATGGATCCTCGCCAGCGCCGTCATCATCTACGCTCGCGTCAGGACGCGCCCAAGGGCGGCTGCTCCATGAACGGCGCCGACCCATCACCAATTGCTTGCTCATCATCCTCACCATCAACAACTAATCCCAGTTTATTTTTCCTCATTTTTCCTTGTCCAGAAATTTGTACGAAAGAAAATGAACACAATGTAATGCACAATGAACACTGAACAAGAAGGATTGCACTGGACAACTTCCCATGAAATTTATCCTTTTTCATTTTAGCTGCAAGTGCCACAATCAATACAAGGAACACCGGGATACATTACCAGTTTACCACATGTACCACAACAAAGCTGCTGCTAAAACTGAGTTGTTGCAGCTCATCGTAGAGACGGCAAATTCAGCATTTTCAGAGAACACAACCAAATAGGAGTACAATTAGTGACCTCAGGCAAAACTTGACCCACACATCAATAGTATCAGTGAACTGAGACATACAAGGAGAGTATGTTTAGTCACTATCGTCGTCTTCCTCCCGCTCTTCATGCTGCGCGACAACCTTTTCGATGAACTTCCTGCGAACGCCTTCTATGACATTGTCCCGGGATGAATCACCGCCGCTCTGCCCATCATTCAGGACTGGCTCTGACTGGCAAAGGGCCAATGCAACAGCTGAAATAGAGTGGCGATTTAGTACAAGGAGATGGAGATAATTCATAACGTTGAAGTAACTCCTGGATTCTTGTTTTGTTCAAAGCAAACATCGGGAAAATGTTGCGCCAAACGAGTAATAAACATTCATGTCATTTCAAGAAAATGCTATTTTTTATGGTGATAACAGTGTATAACTATGAACTTAGGTCGTTAACATGCAAAGCTTGGCAGACATCAACCAGCTATTTGCCAACATGAAACAAATTAAAAAAAGGGGGGGGACTGGATGTCGATGTCGACACAATTGTAAATGTCTTCATTTTTATTTGTCAATGATTTTGCTTGTATTAAGGCATCTAACAGTAGTATCCAGGAAAAAAAAATGTGAATGGCATCATGTGATTGGTTGATGGAAATGCTAAAATAGACATACAAAATCTACTGGTCTGCATATATAACTGGAGAAACTTAAAACTGATTAATGCCAAATTAGATATTGGATGCTTATTTTGTGGCATAACTTACACTCAGGTGTGCATCTTTTTCCACCAAACTTCTGCAGACCGACATAAGTCCCTTTAACAGCACTGTTATTGTACACAAGTATAGTAGGGACATTTCGATCTGGGTAGTTGGGAATGCAGTCTGTAGAGATGATTTTAACAAACTTAGTTGCTGGGTATCTTGTAGCCAATTCATCCAGACAAGTCTGAAGCAACCCACATTCTGGTATTCTGCAATGAAATTCATAGAAGTCTTAGATAGTGAACACCTCAATTACTAATGAATTCAGATGACCTTTTGTAAAACTTATAAGCAACTTATGGAAACAGTAAAAAGCATATACAATGGAAGGACTATTAACATAATACATGGAAGTTTCAGGATGTAGAATGAAGAGTCTAAGATAAAGGGCTAATCGGCTATACAGCTCAACATCTTCCAGCAAAAAGGGAATCCAAATAAGGTGTAAAGTGAGAATGAGTTCATCTTCCAGCGAAAAGGGAATCCATGTAAGGTGTAAAGTGAGAATGCCATGTTCAGAAATCACATGTATCCATGGTCAAACTATCCTTGAAGCTATTTCATCAATGTCAAATATCTAGCTATGAAACATATTCTGGTTTCAAATAACAATAAAATTGTGCTTATCCTACATCTAGAAGAATCATATTTCAAGCTACCTTAGAAACTTTTCCTATGAATTCAGTTCCATGAGCTATGTGCTCAACGGCTCACGCACATATATATGAAATAAAGAGTACTGCTCTTTTGGGGGACACATAATCATTAACACAAGAGCAATTCCATGTGCAATGTGCTCAACTTCTTATATATGTGCTATGTGCTCAACTTCATATATATGTGTGTTGAGCACATAGCTCATATATAAGATCAATGGTTAGATCAATGGTTTTTGGGTTAGATAAATGGTTGAGCACATAGCTCATATATATGTGTGCTCAACGGCTCACACACAACTTCATATATATGTACCCAAAAAAGCAGTACTATTAGATCAATGGTTATAATTGTTTCACCACGGAATATTCAACTTTACTCAATGTTTTGTTTAACAAATTCCTTTTGGTCTAGGAACTTGCCAATTTTTCTAGATCATACAGTACAATCTATCGATCACAATTCACATTGAATAACTAGGCCAAGCCATTCTGTACATGCCCATGCATGAACTTACTGTACTAATATTATCTTAGATTAATTTATCCTGAAACTTATAGTCATATGTGCTTGGATAATATGTACAATTCTAAGATATCCATATCAGATCCGCAGCAACGCGTGGATGGTACACCTAGTAAGCATTAAGGCAAGAGCAAATAACGCATTGATAATAGAATTCTACTATACCCCTCCTTGTAGAGGAAGACCACAACCCATACATCGGATGGGGCCTGGGAGACCTCTCGGACAAAATCGGAGCCAGTGATAGGCACAATAGAGCCGAATTTCGCGGCCTTTGCTGCCTCCCTGAGCTCTGCAAGCCTCATCCTCCTGCAATCAACAAATCAATAAGCTTCCAGCCTTACCAAAACCATTGCATATAGCATCAAATCCAGATCAAAGAATCAGAAACAGATCAGGTATTCAGATTGCTAAGAAAAAAAATACGTGAATTATCCCAGTTAGAACATGCTCTAAGGATCAAATCATAGGGAGAAAAATATAACTAGAAACACCCCACCACGAACCAACTATTGACGGGAAGAACAGGACAGCATCATGGCTCATGGATCATCATCAACCAGGAAAGGGGACAAGATCAAGGCCTAGGGACTAGGAGAGGCGATACCTATACTGCTCGAGGAAGCGGTCGTCGTCGAGGTCGTCCTCGAGATCCTCCAGCTCGTCGGGCTCCCGCGCGTCGAGCCATTCCTTGGACTTGGGCTGCTCGTCGGCGTCGACCTTGGGCGCGTACGCCGGCGGCTTGAACGGCTCCGGCTTCGGCGGCAGGTTCCCCAGGCGTCGCTGGATGTCGTCCCACTCCGTGCTCGCCCCCTCCACGTCCTTGTACACGAAGTGGTAGTCCGCCATGGCCGCCGCCGAGAGATCGAGAGAGAGAGACGCAGCCGCCGCGAGATGGGAAAGACGAGGAGAGAAGAGAAGAAGAAGGAAAAAAAAAAAAAACGAAGAGCTCCACTGTCATGTGGGCCCCACACAACGTGGAATACTTTGTCTCACTGAGCGGTGGGCCCGGGCTGTCAGTGAGGGTGGGGGGGGGGGAAGGTTTGGCCTCTATAGGAGACGCGGCGCGACGAGCACCCCCCTTTCTTCCTTTCTCTTTCCCTCCTCGCCGCGCCGCCTCCGCAGCAGCAGAGCCTCTCGAAATTTTGGGCCTCGCCGCGGAGCGCGAAGAGAGATCGAGGGCGGCGGAGTTGCGCGTGGATAGCAAGCGGCGGCGGCGGCGAAGGCGGCGGAGATGACGGACGGCCACCTCTTCAACAACATCCTCCTCGGCGGCCGCGCCGGCTCGGTGGGATTCCCTTTCCCCTCCCCGCGCAGGCTCGATAGTCCAGGGTTTCGTTCTGATTAGCCGTAGGGGCATGGGGGGATTTTTGACCTGTAGCTCGTGGAGTTGTGGGAGCGTGTTGTTTCGGGTTTTAGGGTTCGTGCGGTGCATTTTAAGCCAGATTTTAGCTTGGTTTTTTTTTGGGCTGCGCTTCTCTACTGGATGTTGGTTTGAAACGAGTGCTTTGCTGTAGGTGTTTGATACTTTGATTTGTTCGGTTTCGTGATTTGGCGTGGGTATATCTAGTTTATGCCGGGAGTTTTGGGTGAAATGTTGATGCTAGGGGTTTGGGAGTTATGGACCTAGGGTTTCTCCCTGATGCCGTAGATGCAGTAAATGGAGTTTTGAAGCTAAACTGGAAAATATAATGGAATCCTCTGTGAGCTTTGAAGCTAAAATGGAAAATGGATTGGAATCCTCTGTGAGTTTTGGAGCTAAACTGGAAAATAGATTGGAATCCTCTGTGAGTTTTGAAGCTAAACTGGAAAATAGATTGGAATCCTCTGTGAGTTTTGAAGCTAAACTAGAAAATTGATTGGAGTCCTCTGAGTTTTGAAGCTAAACTGGAAAATATATTGGAATCCTTTGTTCATTTTGCGTAGCTTGGCACCTTGGCTGTACTTTAGAAGTTTCATACTGCCAGTTAATGTCTTCCTTCCATTTATGATGCTAAAACATGTACTCCTGGATGTTATTGAATAGCTTTTGATCAATTTGTATTGCTTGCTAACACTGAGACACTTACTACACAGAATCCTGGCCAGTTTAAAGTGTATTCTGGAGGTCTTGCATGGAAGAGACAGGGTGGAGGAAAGACCATTGAGATTGAGAAATCTGATTTAACGTCGGTGACATGGATGAAAGTCCCCAGGGCCTATCAGCTTGGAGTCAGGACCAAAGATGGCCTGTTTTACAAGTTTATTGGCTTCCGTGAACAGGTTGCTGTTTCATTTTCTTATTGATGATCTTATGGGTTGGCTTCCATTAACTTGTTGTAACGGTTTCTGTCTAGTGTGCTATTTTTTGCACTTTCAGTAGCAAACTGCATTGCAACTTTCCATCTTTTACATTGGTGGCGTTTTAAATTTTCTTAGGTTCTATTCTCATATATGTATTGGAACGTTAGAACTTTCTGTATGTTTCGGTCCATCGTAGCAATGCCAACCTTCCATAATTTAAAATGCAGTATTCATATGTGGGATGGAACCTTGTTATCGCAGGGTGCGGAATAGCTATTTTATACTGGTGGTGTAGAGGAGTTTTTCTATGATTTTTATGAAGAAGCTACTGGAAGCGGGATAAATCTTTGCAATGGGATTATCTGTATACATCATTTAAAATAAAAAAAAATATCCTGACTGTACCATTTTCTTCTACTTGATTGATAAACAAAACCCCTCCCGTACTCCCTAAGAAAGGATCCCCACTGGTTTAGGTTTGCAGAACCCAGGAAACCATAACAAGCAGTCATTTCTAAATATTTGTAGCAGTATTAGTCCCCATCAAGATCAGTGCTTCCCCTTCTTAGTTTGCTGCGTTGCTTTCATAATATTTGTACGTATATCTATGTAATGTGGCAGAAATCATGATCATTGTATATTTGAACCCTGTGAACATATAAAGAAACTGTTTACACACTAACGCTTGTGCAAGATATACACCAGGTGCATTAAGCATGTCATCACAGTTTGAGGTATCTGAAATTTGTGTTGAGCACTATATCACTAGAGATGGAAGACTTTGAACTTCCTTTTTCCATAGGAAAATGGGATTAGTGCATCATTATTCACTGATGGAATGGAACTACCATCAGGCATGTCCAAAAATCATCTGCTTGAACTTGCCAGTATAGAATTGACGATTAGCGATGTTAATACATTTGCCTCCTGTTGCAGTCTAATAAAAATTTTCACCATGAATTTTCTTTCTATAGGATGTAAGCAGTCTGACCAATTTCATGCAAAAGAATATGGGCCTCTCACCAGATGAAAAACAGCTTTCTGTTAGTGGTCAAAACTGGGGAGGGATCGATATAAATGGTAAGCTCTGTGGCCTTTTATATTCTATTACATTATTAAGTTTGGTTTATGGTTTTAGTCACACTCTCCATTGTAGGAAATATGCTTACCTTCATGGTTGGTTCAAAGCAAGCATTTGAAGTGTCGCTGGCAGATGTCTCACAAACCCAAATGCAAGGCAAAACAGATGTTCTCTTAGAGTTTCATGTTGATGATACTACTGGGGGCAATGAGGTTTGTTGTTCATCTAGTGACGTTTTCTACATTTTCATTATTATTTTTATGATGTTTTCACTTAATTATCCATCACATCACCACTATAAGCCTTGAGCTCAAATTCAATTCTCTGTTATTGTAGAAAGATTCGCTTATGGATTTAAGCTTTCATGTACCTACTTCAAATACTCAGTTTCTTGGAGATGAGAATCGCACTGCAGCCCAGGTAACTATCGGAGTTATGTGATTTAAAAACATTGACATGCTATCTACTACTGAAATATTCCTTATCTGTATAGGTCCTATGGGAAACAATAATGGGTGTTGCTGATGTTGATTCTTCTGAAGAGGCAGTTGTCACCTTTGAAGGAATTGCTATTCTTACACCAAGGTGGAGCATATGGACCATTTATCTCATTACGAACTCAAATTGACTTTGTTATATAAAAAAGAAGAACCAAGATGGTTCTTTCATGATTATCTGCTTAATGTTTTCTCCGATAACCTAACATATTTCTTCCGCAACACAGAGGACGTTATAGTGTTGAGCTTCATCTGTCATTTTTGCGTCTCCAAGGACAAGCTAATGATTTTAAAATCCAATATAGCAGCATTGTTCGCCTTTTTCTTTTGCCAAAGGTCCTTTTATTTCTTCTGCCTTTTTAATGTGTGTTGTACTTTGATGGTGTTTATTTGTTTTGTATAAGATGTTTGGACTAATTGTATTTACAATTGTGCTTTCCAGTCAAACAACCCTCATACATTTGTGGTTGTCACTCTTGATCCACCAATCCGTAAAGGACAAACACTGTATCCTCACATTGTCATTCAGGTGTTGTACTGCTTTTATTTTGCTCACGTTGGTAATATTTTATAGTTAGTTTTGGCTATTTGGTTACAGAGTTTGTATTGCTAGAAACTATAAGTAATTGTTTCCCTTTATTCTCTAAACAGTTTGAGACAGAGGCAGTAGTTGAAAGAAATCTGGCATTAACTAAAGAGGTTCTGGCTGAAAAATACAAAGACAGGCTGGAGGAATCTTACAAGGTGAAGTATTTCTTATTAGGTTATTATTACTTTAAATGATACCCTTTTGTTGTTATTGATTCACTTGAGTTGGAATTTGGTACTGCTTATAAAATGACATCATAGTTTGCCCAGAAAAACAAATGTAAATCCCAGGTCAAAATAGCACTGCTTTTGTATTGTTTCAGTCATTTAGCATTGCTCTTTTTTGTGGTGAACTGTTCCCTCGATTTGTCAATTCAGTTCCCATAACTTGCTGTCCCGAGTAGGCAAGTATTCATTTTTCATACACAAATTTTAGTATTTGCATTTATGTTGATGCAATGCTCAAATTGGAACTCTTGGAAATACAATAACATACTTTATGGTTTTACGGTATTAGCTAAATCTGTCATCCATTGAGGTATCTTCATGTTACTAATAATATAATAGTTCTACCACCTCTTTTATTGAATACATAATCTTGTTGTTATAGCTTTCAGAAATTTCTCCCTTATACATGTCTTCGCATGACTTCAAGTCAACTTTCTATCATTTTTCCTTAATCAGAGGCTATTTCCAAGGTTATTTACTACTTCCTCCGTTTCATAATGTAAGACTTTCTAGCATTGTCCACATTTATATAGATGTTAATGGATCTAGACATACATGTGTGACTAGATTCATTAACATCTATATGAATGTGGACAATGCTAGAAAGACTTATATTATGAAACGGAGGGAGTACTTTGGACTAGAGTAGCATATGCCATCCTAATTCCTAACAATAGAACAGTGAGTGGCCAATGAAGGATTTGAATAAGGGTAATATCATCTTATGTGGACGTGGCTTGGTTATCACCAAAAATCGTATGGTGACATCTATTTAGGAATGAAGGGAGTTTGTTCTTGTTAGGTCATCAGGCCTCGAGGGAAGACTTAGGAATTAAGGACTGCCTGATCATTTTATGGCAGGTCTATTTATACATTGATGTTTGCCTTTTGAACTGGAGAGCAATTGCTACTTAACGTTTATTTTGTGTAAAATTCTTTTTTGACTAATAATTAACTGGCTGAGTATTATATTTATCTGTAGGGTCTGATACATGAGGTATTCACCAAAGTTCTTCGTGGTCTATCTGGTGCTAAAGTTACAAGGCCAGGTTCTTTCAGAAGTTGCCAAGATGGGTATGCAGTTAAATCGTCTCTCAAAGCTGAAGATGGACTGTTGTATCCACTGGAAAAGGGCTTCTTCTTTCTGCCAAAGCCTCCCACCCTCATTCTACATGAAGAGGTATCCTTTTTTGTTGTGATTTAAAGTTATTCTATTTCATTCATGCGCTGCTGTGAGTTTGTTGAATTTGTTGAAATAGAAATGTCCAACCATGGCAATTGCTACTTATGCCCACTTACTACATACATATAATATGTAGATTGAGTTTGTTGAATTTGAACGTCATGGTGCTGGGGGTGCTAGTATTTCATCACACTATTTCGACCTCCTAGTCAAGCTGAAAAATGATCAAGAACATCTCTTCAGAAATATTCAGAGGAGTGAATACCATAACCTCTTCAACTTTATCAAGTATGTGGCTTTTTATTGACTTTGTTATCATGTTTTCTATATTTATACAACTTGTTGGTGATTTTTCTTATTTTTTGGCAAATATTTTAAGTGGAAAACACTTGAAAATAATGAACCTTGGAGATGGTCAAGGCGCAACTGGTGGGGTTACAGCTGTTCTACGAGACACTGATGATGATGCTGTTGATCCACATCTAGAACGGATTAAAAATCAGGCTGGGGATGAGGAAAGTGATGAAGAGGTATGGCAGTTTTTTGGCATTATCGCTCAAATGCTGACCTTTAAGCCTTGTAGTAGAGTCTCAACATATACTTGTGTTCTTTATTGCTCAACTTTAGGATGAAGATTTTGTTGCGGATAAGGATGATAGTGGATCACCTACTGATGATTCTGGTGGGGAGGATTCAGATGCTAGTGAAAGTGGGGGTGAAAAAGAGGTAGATACATATTTAAAATTCGCTGCAGCAAGCCTGAAGTATGAAGCTACTGTGCTAATGAACTGTTGGTTTTTTCCCTTCCCAGAAATTATCCAAAAAGGAAGCTAGTAGTTCAAAGCCACCTGTGAAGAGGAAGCCTAAGGGAAGGGATGAAGAAGGTTCCGAGAAAAGAAAGCCGAAGAAGAAAAAGGATCCTAATGCCCCCAAAAGAGCAATGACACCATTCATGTACTTCTCAATGGCTGAGCGAGGAGTAAGTTTCTGATGATCCTCAGTTTTTTATAGTGAGAATATATTAAGTGAAGTTATTTTGAGGAACAGCCGAACAACTCAGTATGCTATTTAGTATGGAGATATGATCGAACCAGTTATAAATTTAACTGTCAAGCAAAAGATTTCATTTACACTCACTATAGTCTGTGTTGATATGAAACTTAGGGAAGGGAGGGACAAACAACTCTTACCTTTGAAGGCTACACATTTATTTAGACCTATAATTGAACTATCTCAGAACAGATGCCAGAGGCCACATGTTGAACAAAAGCTTACTTTTTTATTATGTTTCTGCAGAATATGAAGAATAACAATCCTGATTTGCCTACAACCGAGATTGCAAAGAAGCTCGGGGAGATGTGGCAAAAGATGACAGGTAATATTCAGAACCTCTTCCTCATCTAATATGTCCCCTGTTGTATAGCAGAGCACTGTTTTCACGTTTTAGCCCCAACTAATTCTTTCATGTTTTCTATTGCATTCTTAAATACTAGTACATGACGTGTGATGATAATCTCCTTTGCACCACGTCTTGAGCAGGCGAAGAGAAGCAACCTTACATCCAACAGTCTCAAGTCGACAAGAAACGATACGAGAAGGAATCTGCTGTCTACCGTGGCGCAGCCGCGATGGACGTGGACTCTGGCTCCGGCGGCAACGAGTCTGACTAGAGCCACACACTGACACTTTGGCGGTTGGCGTAATGGAGAAATTTGTTAATCCCTGGAACCACTGATGCAGTTTGGGCTCTGAAATCTTCTCAGCTATTAACCTTGATTGCGCTGGATGATTCGATCCATGTGTTTGCGTACGATGGTATCGGCTGTTCTCGCCGGTGACTCGATCACAAACCGTTGCTGTCTGTGTACGCCTGCACGAGCGATATCCCTCGGAAGCATCGTGCTGTTAAGAAGTGTTTAATTTGTTGTAGCTCTCTGTTAGCCTATGAGCTTTTGTAAAACAGGAATAATGATTTGTATAACAAAACTTTACCATGGATTGGTTATGTTTGTCTATAGCTCGAAACCTGGTTAAGAGGCAAGGCATATATGTTACGGCACATCATGGTAGGAACACTGTTAGACAAATCTTGAGTTTCAATCATAATCTAATTTGATTCAATCCAATCCAATTTAGCCCTGATATTGGAGTCCAAATCGGTTATGCTCCGTACACGGATAACTGAAGTTTAGTCTAAATGAGAGATTCAACCTTAATTTTAATTAATTTATGTTAATTGAAGTTACCACACCTATTTACAATAAAATGATCTCAAACAAGTCATTTTAGTACTGAAGCACGGTCTACACCAAATTACAAAGAACTCAGCGAGAAATTACAAAGAACTCGAGAATATACGATAGAGAAATTGCAAAGAACTGAAGAGAGATGAGGATTTTAGTACTACTACCCCTATGTTAAACTAGTTACGCGATGATGAAAAATCATATATGAGTTATAGATAAATCAACAATAGAGACGAATGCACATTATAATTAAATTATAAGAGTAAATCTCTGAGAACTGTAATTTTGTCAACCAAACTATGAGTCTTTTACAACTTTAGTGACCGATTTTAGACTATGGCCAGCGTCACCGACTAAAATCAGCCCAAAATAATGTCGACATATATTTAGCAATTCCGATGTTTTTTTTTATTGAAGATGTTACTGGTTTTTGCTACGAGCTTAATCAAAATTAAAAATTTTAACTAATAAAAACGTCAAATGATTTATAACATTAAACAGAGCAGGGAGTATCTTCTTATTTTCCAAGACTTACATTGTTAAAAAAAAAGAAGACTTCTCTTACATCAAGTTGATTAATCTTGTGTTTGAATCAAATTAGTTTCCGGTTGTTTAGTAGTACTAACCCGATACGATTGATTGTAAATAAACAACCATATGATATAACTCTAATTAAGAGAGATAATAATACAATAATTAATAAACCCTACACTAAATCCTACTAAAACACACGTAAAGACAGGCCCCCACCAGAAGCAAATTTCAGCAAGTCGTTAAGCCTAGCCTATAAAAACCCCAAACAGACGTTACGGCCGCGCCAGTGTCTCTCCCCCCACCATCTTCTCGCCCTCGACTCCTCGTCGATCTCCTCGCCTTCAATTCGTCGCGAGTTCGCTCGGCGGCGGCGGCGGCGGCGGCCGCCTCGCCGTGTCTCGATCTCCGGCGAGCGCACCCTGAACAGCTCGTGAGAATCCATCGGGTACTCTCGAGAGCTTCTCTTTCAGATCTGGAAGTTTTTTTTGTTTCTCTCTTGGCCGCCTTAAACCCTAGCTTCGCTTCGTTTTCGTTTCTAGGATGATCTGGAAGCTTTTTTTATTATTATTATTTATATGTGTGTTACTAACGTTGGTTGCTTTTGTTCTAACTGAATCCCCAGCAGCAGCAGCAATGGCGCTAGTGCAGGTGGGTATGGGGTTGGGCCGCGTCGTCCTCCTCGTCGGCGCCGGTGCGTAATCCTGATCCGATCTCTTCCTCCGATCCATCCTGTTCGATCCGATGAGTCTCGAGTTTTGATTATTAGTTTTTTTTTGAATCTGCTGTTTTTTTCGATCGATCGTGCAGGCATGGCCGGCTCGGTCGTCATCCGCGACGGCCGCTTCGCCGACTTCGTTGCGGGGCTCCAGGTGCGTGTGCGATTCCGGCTTAGTTTCGCGACGTTGATCCGGCGGGGGATCTGATCGATTCGCCGTTGGTTTAATTTGCAGGAGGCTCTGCGCGACAACGACGGCGGCGGAAGCGGCAGCGGCGGCGGCGGCGGCGGCGGCGTCATCGATCAAATCGAAGAAGTCGTCAAGAAGGTAGTGGTTTGTACCTTTGCGTTTGTGATATCTATGCCTCTCCGTGGTGTTTAAGCTGATCGGATGCGGATGCGAAATTCAATCGATCGGATGAGCCTACCTGGGGGGGCGAATGTGCGATCGATTGATTAATTGCTTGCTTGGCTGCAAACCTCACGTTTTAACTAATGCATTTATACTTTATAATACGAATTCGTTAACGCCATGCCAATTAAGGCATTCGATTGCGTTGCTCGTCCACCTCAATTATGGGAACGACTTATCTAATTTCGCACTTTGTTCTTTGTTCAGGCGACTATGGAGGTTAATCAGATGATAAGTCAACCAGTTACTGTCATTACTGTAGATCCTGCCGGCAATGGATGTCTGTAGTTCCCCTACTTTGATTGATTTTTTTTTCTTTTTGAACTTAAATAATCATCCGACCTATTCTTAAAAAATAACATATACTCCATCTGTTCCAAAATATAAGGTACAACCACCCTTAACCCAAAGACCAAGAAACAATTATTATTATCTTCTAGATTAGATCACCCTAATAAATGTAATGCATGCATCCAATAGAATTAGAGATCTTAAGGATGTATGATTTAAAAAGTAATAATTTAATGGAGAAAAGGCTCTAATTAATTGTATGCATGCATGCATGCCTTATACTTATTATGGAACATCCAAAAAAAGTTAGTTATGTCTTATATTATGAAACGGATGGAGTAATATATAAACCCATGCTAAATCATTATTTCTTAAACATATATAGCAAACGAGGTATTCCCCTGTCTCAAAATATAAATATTTTTAGAATAGTGCTAAGTCAGATATTTTTAATTCTGACTATTAATAGATAAAATATAAAAAAGTCAATCATGTAAGAATAATGTTATTAGATTTATCATTAAATAAACTATCATAACGTACAACTTTTTTATTTAAAACATTTTATTTTTGTAAATATTTTTAGTCAAAGTAGTATCTCAAATGCTTATATTTTGAGACGGATGGGGTAATTAACTACTAAGTACTTATTTGCCCCCCAACTGCCTGTTCAACTTCTGTTTAATCTGCACCTACATGATTGCAAACCTCTTTTTTTTTTCCTATTTGCAGTTGTGACAACGTTGATAGCACCTGCTGCAGCTGCTGGGGCGTTGACCTATGGTTACATGCGCTGGAAAGTACGTTTTTTTCTCTCTAATTGATGACTCTTATATGCTTCGATGATAATAATGTTAAATGTTAAAAATACACATGGTTTGGATCTTTCAGTTTTCCAACATTATATGCCTCCCCGTTGCATTCACGTGGCAATTATGTCAATGTTCATGCGTAAAAGTTTTAGCTATGGTGATCTACTGATCTGATGTTAACAATTCATGGAGTTCCTTGTTAAATATGCAAGTCCCATATCATTTCAAAACCTAACATGTACATTTCAAAAGATTGATGTCTTTTGAAAGTTAAAACATGTGTTTTTATTTGACTTTCGAAACATGTGTTTTCTATATTATGCTCTCAAGGTTGTCTGCATAGAAGTTCTTGATTGATTCGATAGTTTTAACTTTCTAATTTATTTGGTTTACATAGATATATAACCATATGTTTACTTTGTACCTGCAACCCTTCAGGGCATATCTATTGCTAGTCTGATGTATGTCACCAAGCAAAATATGGCTAATGCTGTTGCAAGCATGACCAAGCATCTGGAACAAGTGCAGAGCTCTCTTGCAGTAAGTCATCATTTTTCCATCTGAGATAAAGTAGTTTCTCTTTTTTCCGCATAAATGAGTAGTAACCCTGTTTTTAGGCAATGGTATCGTGTCTTATGGTTGTTATTATTTTGAGATATATAACATTTCCCCCAAAAATTATGTAGGCTGCTAAAAGGCACTTAACCCAGCGCATTCAACATTTGGATGATAAATTGGATCAGCAGAAACAGATTTCCGGGCAAATAAAAGAGGAGGTACACACTTGTTTTAAATTGCAGCAATGGTTTTATAGGACTTGGCCTCCAATGCACCGTTAAAAGGCTCTTTTTCCGTGATTGATTTATAATTAACTAACTTTTGTGTTCTACATGATCTCAATCTCCTTTTCTATATTCAAGGTTACTGGTGCACGATTGAAACTCCAGGATATTGGTTCGGAAATGCAAAAGATCAAACAAGTGGCTCATGGCCTGGTAAGTTTATTTTGTAATATTTTGATCCGTATATTTGATGCTGGTTTTCTAGTGTGTGGTCTTCTATTGTGTTAACATAAATTTTGATGTTGGTTCTTCAGGGTGGAAAGTTGGATTCAATTGAAGCAAAACAGGTAGCCGCCTCCACCTAATTTTCTTCCATTTGTCCACCTTTTTAGATTGTTTCATTTTACTGTCAAGAGTTGTGAAGGTAGTCTCTGGTTACTCTGTTTTGCTATCTTCAGAGCAACTTTTGGCATAACTTCTGTTTTCTTGAATTGAGCATACCCAAATTTAGTAACTATTATTCCTAGAATCACACATTCTTGACACCATTAACAGTTTATATGCTGAAACAAACCAAATGATCTTAAAGAATACCAAGATTTTAATGTGGTATTTTGGGATTTTAAGCCCTACAATATATATAAGCATATTCTCAGTTTATCAACATGTGAATGACATATAATATTCTTTATTCTCATTCCAAAAAACGAAACTTGTTCTTCGAGAAACAAAAACCGAAAAGTGTCTTGTGTCATGTGGATATATGCTCCTGTGGCCCAAATACTTTTGATATTACTAGTTAAATGTTTCTATTGGCATATTGCTTGTTCTATCTACTTTAGGATTACATTATCTCCCCTTTTTAATGATTTCAATTTCAAATAAATATGATTGACACTGATGGTATTCTATCTGCAGAACTATTCATTGGCCGGTGTGATGTACCTCGTCGAATTCATAGAGCAAAACGGTGGGAGGTTGCCGCGTAGCGTGGTAAGTCTTTAAGCACACCATACAACAATCCACACATCATTACGGATTAAAAACCTGTAGCTGTTCATACGACAAATTCATGTACCTAAGGATTTTATTTCCTTTTTTTTACCATATGTATGTATCGGTGTAACGTACGCTTGTGTTCAACTGGTGATGCAGGAACACTTGCAACGAACGGCCAGGCTCTCTGGAATTACTGGAGACCAAAAGCAGCTGCAGGTCAGTGATGCTCTCTCTCACTCTCGCCTTGACATTTTCATGGCAGCAGCGTTGCATTCCACTACACTACTAGCTACTCCTTGCTAAATTTTTACTACATAAAAATGATTTTCAGAATTGTGCGAGACTGACTTGGAGGCTTTTGTTTTGTCAAATTTTCAGGGGCTCGGTCAGTTGCTGGCGATCGAGTCGGCGACTCCTGTAGGAAGCGGACTTCACTGCACCTCAGCACGGTTATTCAAGGCAGTGGCATGATGGTCTCTCCTCTTGTAAATCGACGGGTCCAGAATTTTGTATAGGAGTTTAGGAGCTAACATGCGTAGTGCCACTATAGTTCGCTGAATACATCGTGCACGTAGGAGTGAGTTAGGGCTAGGGAGGATATGTGTATTTTTTTTTCTCCCTTAATTTTATCTTTTTTTGAGTCTTTTGAGTGTAAGACGATGTGCTATGTTACTATAGTTTGGTTGAGTCTCATCTGTTGAATGCGAATTTTGAAAGGTGCGTTCTACATTATATCTTTGTACTCCAGCTCTGCATTTAAACCATGTGTTTGTGTCTTTGTTAACCCTTTCGTGAACACGCCTGATAAAGCATGGTCTTTTCATATATAGTTATATAGTGACTAGACGACTACTCCCATAGATTGCGGGAACCAATGATCATCACGAACTCTCATTTGTTGCTGAGACATGGTGTTAGGCATTCATGGTGAGGTGGTGAGAGAGAGAGAGAGCTCCTCACCGCCCTATCTGCACCATCATCAGGAGCTCGTCGACGCCATGATCATCGCATCACTCGATCCACCGACGAGCTCTCGATTCGCCACCTAGCTAAAACTCTATCCGTTGCCGAGGCCCCGATCCAACATGGACCAAAGAAGGGAGAGGGGAGCGACGGAGACGAGGCAAGGGGGTCGGGCAAAAGAGAAAGGAGAGGTTGGGTGAAGACCATAGAGGTTGCGGGCAGAGGAGCGTGTTTAGGGTAAAATTTTGGACTTATATTTCACTTGATAAAATATGAGGATTAAAATGAAAAATTATTAGAAACTAACTTTGAAAGCCACTTAGTTTTTTTTTTAATTGCTATCCTAGCTGGCATGTTGAGGGCACTCATGAAGTGTCGTCAGAGGATAACCCCGTGTTAGAAGCTGAATCGTGTGGTTTCTGCTTACAATGTTGGTTTGCACCATTTATAAATGCTAGAAGTCAAATCACCAAACCTCATTGACATGAGAATACCCAATCATACACAATTTGATGGGAACATATAACAAGTCAAACAAGTCCATTTTACAAGCAAGGGCCCTTTTTTTTTCACTATGGTTATGTATCACATTGCTGTTTTCTTCCCACTGTGTAACCTCAGTGCACCCAGGTAAAGAAACTTACTGAAAATTCAGTAAGTTGGCAATCACTTTGGCCCAGCTTTCCCATACGAATCACGCAGGGTAACCGTCCTGTTGAACACAATGTTCTCAGGTGTCGAGTCTGTGTCCACAGCGAAGTAGCCTGGAATTACAGTAAAACAGGATGATCAGTTGCACATCACGAAACAGGTTGGGTAACAACAATTGTTTGTAGAGGTTGCTGAGATTACCTAGCCGCTCGAACTGGAACTTGTCACCAAGAACCGCAGTCGCAAGCGATGGCACGGCGTACGCACCCTTGATCACCTCTTTTGAGTTCGGGTTAAGATCACCCAGCCAATCCTCCAGTTCAGCAGGATTCTAAATGGTGCACAGTAAAGAGAATCCATAGGAATTATGTCACTTAGGTGAACTTCAAGTGCAACGCACATTTGTAATAACGGAAAGAATGGCAAGTGGTGAAATACCTCAGAGAGGAATAATTTCTCAAATAATCTTACTTCCACCTTAAGTGGTTCAACTCCAGGTGCTGGCTGAGCAACCCAGTGCAGAACACCCTATACGAATTGCAAGTTAGGCATCCAGGTTTCCATTTTGTTAAAAAAAAATGTTGTCCAAATAGCAGAATCTTATCTGGGTTAAAAAGATTGCAATGAACAAATACCTTAGGTTTAGTAGTCTTTGAAGGGTCATATTCAGCTCGAATTTCAATGATCTCATCTGGATTGTCACCATAAACAACCTCGGTACATTTAATGGGGAATGCATATCTGGAATTAATTAGACAAAAACCATGTTACTGTAAATATGGAGTAAGTGAACTATCAAATGTCAAATAATATCTTTCTCAGCGATAAGCAGCAGTTTTCTGATTCAATTACCTTAGCAGGGCAGATTTACCAGGAGCTAGCCCGTAGTAATCTTTCGAGTCCTTTAGACGAAAATCAGTTTTTTCGATGTAGACGATTCTTGAGAAAGGAACCTGTAGAACATGTAATTCAATATGAAGGTAAATTGTGTTCAAAGAGACAATGAGCCTACAACCTACAATTGTTTCATAAGCAAGTTGATCCATAGCATCATCATTTATTTTTCGTATATCATATAGTGAGTATGATAGACACCTTGTAGTAGGATGAAGCATCGTCTGCAGGAGCATCAGGCCACATTTTTCCATCAAGGTCTATGACTTTTTCATCCTCCAAGTTAGTTATTACAACCTAAATTTAACAAAGGGAGGATCCATGAGCATGTTAAGAACTTTACTGAGTTCATGTGGTTTGGAGCAGGGACTGAAGACCAAACCTTTAGAGGATTCAACACAACCATGACACGGGAAGCTGTTTTATTAAGCTCTTCTCTGATATGATATTCAAGACGGTCAACCCGAATTAAGCTATTGTCACTGCATGTAAGAAAATGGCAAGTCAAATCAGTAGCAGAATAATGATGTCCACAAAAAAATATATGTGATTTCGCATAGACCAAAGCATACTTTTATGAAACCCATTCCTTAAGACCTTAACAAACAAACAATTCAAGCATCCCTACCTTCTTGTTATTCCAATTCCACGAATAAACGAATTAATTGCAGTTGATGACACTCCACGTCGCCGCAATCCTGCTAGTGTCAACAAACGAGGGTCATCCCACCCATCTACCCACTTCTGTGTCACAAGTCGATTCAACTGCAACAGAACAAAAACCATGAGTGTTCTTAAACCATAGATGAAGCAGTGTAACATTTGTCAAAAGATTCAGTAACCACCTTTCTTTTAGACATCACAGTATTCGATATGTTTAGCCTCGAATACTCCCAAACATATGGCTGGTACAGGCCCAAGGCAACAAGTAGCCAGTAGTATGACGGGCGACGTATGTCAAACTCGAGCGTGCACAGCTAATAAATAACCACACTTAGTCGACATCATGGCATAATGCAACTAACTCAAACTAATTGAGAAAAGGCAAAGTACCGAATGTGTAATGTTCTCAAGAGAATCCACCATGCAGTGAGCATAGTCATAGCTTGGATAGATGCACCACTTATCACCAGCATGTGGATGAGGAGTGAACTGTATGGTCATCAGAGTGTGAGTTGTGTATTTATCAGGAAATAGACAAGCAAAACACAATTCAGTTGCATTGCTTACTTTTATTCTATATGCTATTAAATCAGACATATTTTTGTTATCATTCTGCATATCTTGTTTCATTCGGAGTGTTGCTGCACCTTCAGCAATCAACCCACGTCTCATGTCTTCAAATAGTTTCAGTGATTCTTCAATGCGTCTATCCCTCCATGGACTATTCATTTTCTTTTCCCTGTATTCCTTGATTTCTTCTGCGGTCTGGCAAGCATATACCAGTCAGCATGTGCACATCTTATTTCTCAAGGGCATGATGTAATTGTACAGCTCCACACAACTTCAATAACTGTTGGATCAAAATAATAAAAAAGAGAACTGGAGGAAACCTGGTGATCCACATAGGCTAGCCCTTTCCGTATTAACTCAACTGCATGCTCATATATAGCCTGGAAATAATCACTTGTATATGTAACTTTATAGGGCTCCCATCCCATCCAGTGTACGATTTCCTGAATGTGGTCAATATACTCTTTCTTTTCGGCTTCTGGATTTGTGTCATCAAACCTGTTGTTAAGATATATATAGACATATATCAGTATACATGTTCCCATGAAAGCAAATGAACTGAAGCAGCTAAAGATTTTAAAGTTCTCTGAACAAATTAAGATCAAGCAAAAATCACGAAATCTCAATTAATAATGGAAATGCAGAGCAGAATTATATAGATCCAGCATAACCTGATACATGCAGTATAGATTTATAGGTCTGCCATATTTTAGTACATGGTCTATACAGAATGAGTATACAAAATAAAATTTGCAAAATGGAATAAAACTCTTCTAATGCTTAGAACATTGGCACAAAACTGCCCTTAAAGCAGCATCAAACAGGCCATGAAAGAATATAAAAATGGTAAGTTATCAGGACAAAACTGTTCAAGATTTCCAAGTCGAAATCTTATTACCTAAGGTAACAATGACCATTTCTCTCTTTCGCCAGTCCAAAATCAATAAACATAGCCTGCATAAGATGAAGCATATAAGCATAATCTTCAAAATTGATTTAAGTGGTATGTGCGAAAATACAATTAACGAAAGCAAATATTGAAACCTTGGCATGACCAATATGAAGATATCCATTAGGTTCTGGTGGGAAACGGGTCATCACTTTTCCACCAGTTGCCTTAAGGTGCTTCTCTAAAATCTCCTTACTGTTATGCGCTCTCCATATGTTCCCATCACTATAGAATATTTCTGTATGAACCTGATCATTTCAAGACCACCTAAGTTAATTTCTCATAAATGCATAAAAAAGAACAATTGATCAAGGTACTTACAAGAACAATAACCATAATTACTAATTACTAAGTACTCCCTCCATCTACTTTTGATAGTCATATTTCCAAATCTGAAAATTTTATTTTTGATAGGCATATTTCAATCCAACAACCTATCATCTTAATGATTTTCTCGAATTTAATACGTGACTCTCCATTCTTCCACACATGATTGGCTACATGTGCTTTGAGAAATGTAAATATTAATGAATCGCTTATTTACGAGGAATGACTAGTAGCATGCTTAAATGAATGATAAGTAGAATTACTTATCCTTGGTCTATGTGTCAAGATGAAATATGACTATCAAAAGTAGATGGAGGGAGTATCAAATAACAGTATAGCGTGAAGAATCAGTGGCGGAGCTAGCAGCTAGAACCCATGGGGTCAATCCCATTAAGTTCAAACGAATTTCATGAGAATTGGACAAATTCAAATGGTGATTTCAAAAGGCTGATCAGCTAACCCCACAGCTTGCATGTAGCTCGCCACTGTGAAGAATATGATCACAACACTAATAGACATTTACACAGTTATGGTACCTTAAAATTTTCCTCTGGCTGAGGAAATATAGAGTATGGATTCAATTCCTCCTCAGATGGCGGTGCAGCAGTGACTACTGCAGTTTTTTTCTCCTGCATATCATAGAAGTCATAGGTGAAGTAATGACTACATCATCCTATTTTGAACATGAAGAGCGACCACAGCTCACCAACCTCAACTTTTGCTGCTTTTTCCTTTTTCTTTTTCACTGGTTTTACATTGTCAGCATCTGTCTTTGGACCTAATATCTCTGTAAGCTTCTTGTCAATTTCATCCTGCATGAGAAGGATGTGAGGACAAAATTAGGGGCGATAAATCAATAACATCTAAAGCGAATAATCTATAGGACCATTTTGGCACCTTGGTCGCCTTAGCATCACCCCAGGGGTGCCTCTTCCTAACCTGTCCGCATAGGTTACCAACTGATAAAAGGAAAAGAAGGTAGGGTCAGATACATCATGTCATAAAAACAGAAATGATCGAGTCAAATAAATGTGAGGAAGAAGCCAAACCATTAATATGATATCGCTGCTCCAATATAGCCTCCATATTATGCTTTAATACCTCATTGACTGTTGATTTAATCTCTTCAATTGAAACAACCACACCTGCAGGTACAACATTGAAGTCCAGTTAAAATGGTAATATATTGAGATGTTGAACCTTGAATAATCTAATTCATTGAGAACATGCACTAAGGCCTAAGCTAATGTTTCTTAGCATCCAAACAGCCACACTATCCAAAACATACCAGAAAATTTTCAGGGTGCTGCATGTGACTATGTTAAAAGGTTCATAAACCAGAGTATTATGTTAGTACACTTGATCAGAGAGCATACCTACACCACAGGCTTCTTCAAACTTCCCAGTATCTAAAGAGTCAGGGCCAGTATTAGTAAGGAATGACAGAGCAGCATCTAGTTGTGCAGGATTCTTTATCTGAAAAGTGGCATAGCAAGGAATACTTTAGGTTCACAGAACTATGATGATGGTGGCAGAGAAGAAAGATACCCCTTCTTTTGTACTGTGCACTCTCAAGAAGAATAACACATAGTGAAAAAGGTAGTGAGCATACCTTCGTTGACACAATATAGTCAATGAGTACAGGACGATGGACAAGCGCATTGGTTGGGTATTTAGTGGCAACCTGTTCCATCCACGAGCAAGTCCAGCCTTATAAAACACGCATATAAAATAAACACAATCCACTGATTTTTCGTGGATCATTTACTCATTCATGTAAGTGCTTACCGTGTACAGGAGGTTCCCAACCGTCTTATCACATCCACTTATACCAGCCTGTTCATTGGCAAGTCCATTAGTTGAAAGAAGAACATAGCATGCCACAGCTTGGGCACTATAAGCCAATGCAAGCTGTGCCACAATGCCAATATTACAGATGCAAAAAAGGCATGATGACATCGAGGTTTGAATATCTTGATAAGAAGGCAAGTAAACACAATTCTGACACGGGCAGTTATCCTTGCAGAATTTCTATAGCTTTTAGGACACAGCGTCAAACTTGAAATTCAATGTCATGCAAAGCATCACATGACAAAAGACTGCAACTAGTGCAACATCATCCAAGCATGTTTTTCAGGTGAAAAAAGGGAACTAAAATTGAAGCGCTCGGCGCACCAACGCAGGACAAATTTTCAGCAACATAAGAGATCATGGAAATGATGCCCACAGGTAAACTCATCGATGAGAATGGAACCAGGGAACTTCAGCTCTTTGGTGTAAATACAGACAGTTAAATTTTGTCAGCGCAAACAAAATATAATGTTGCAGAAAGTAGATTACTAGATTTGGGCGCCTCCACAACAAAATTAACCTCAAAATGTCCCAACTGGAATGGAAACGATCTAATTGACTAAACAACTATGCTTTTAAGATAATTTTAGTCGAGATTGTGCACATCTCTTCAGCATAATTCCAACCAATCAAGTCACTTAAATCCCACTCCCATACTCATAGACTCCAATATCAAACGCGAAAAAAACCCACACATCATCGAATCGAATCGGAAGCGCACGAGAGATGGCATCAAAGCGTCAGCGCGTCACCTCGGCTATGACGGCGGCGAGGTTGGCGGTGACCTTGCTGTTGACCAGCGCGTTCTCCGCCGTGCGCTGGTCGAGCCCCAGCGCCAGCAGCGCCTCCAGCGGCAGCGCCGCCGACTTGTCCCCCTCGCCGCCTCCGGTGCCCATCTCCTCCGCCGGCTCCGGCTCCGGCTCCGGCTCCGGCGACCGCGACGACGAGGTGAGGCGAGATGCCTCGAGATGCGAGCTAGGGTTTAGGCGACAGGTGGAGGGAGAGGTAGTGGAGAGGCTTTTGCTGTGTGCGGATTTTTTTCCTTTTTTTGGCCGGAATACGCATTTTGGCCGCGAATATAAATCCCCCACAAGTGTGGGCCCGCGGGGTGGGTGGGCCCACGGGTCACATGGTGGCTAACGGATTTGTTGCTCCGGTTTTGCTGTGACTCACCGTCTTTTCAAGGTTGCTTTACAAAGAAGAAGAGAGAAAAAAAAAAGGCCGTGTTGAGACGCTAAATGTAAAGTTTATGTATGTTATATCGGATATTACTTAGGGTGTCATATAAAGTGTTTAGACACTAATAAAAAAACTAATTACAACATCTGTCAGTAAACTGCAAGACGAATTTATTAAGCCACCAGATTATCAAATCATGAAGCTATTAAGCTTAAAAGATTCATATCGTAAAGTAGTCGCAATCTGTACAATTAGTTATATTTTTAGCCTACATTTAATACTTTATGCAGGTGTTCCAACGTTTGATGTGACAATGTGTAAATTTTTGGGGTGGATCTGTTTACAGGCCCAAAGAAAGCATGTGTTTGAACATGCTACACTTCACACTTGCTTAGATGTTGCTCTAGTTCAAAATGTGCTCACATTGTTACTATGGTTTATTTCAATATGTACTAGTATTTTTAAAACGTGTCATTTGTTTTTTAAAAAATAAGTAGTAGTGTTGGTAGAATTTTCCGAATTGCTATGATGCACATGGCCCATGGCTGCAGAACATAATTTGGTGTTCTTTGTAAAATGCATAAATACAGTCAATTTAGGGTGTGATTCCGGATTATCTTCAAATCTCCGTGTGGGCTATATTTGACAGGATGAGAAACGAGAATACTAAGTTATTAATATGTAATTAATTAAATACTAATTATTTAAATTTGAATTTATATATGTATGATTTTCTAAAGCAATATTTATGTAGAATTTATTTGAACATATCATTTATCAGTATAGAAAACATGCACTTAGAAAATAATGGATTTTTTCTCTTGGTCCCTCGGTCAAACGCAACAACTCGTAGAAAATGTTGGAGTGCAATAGAATTCGGTATCTTCCCTTTATGCCTTGACTTGCAAGTTGTTGGTATTTGACCTTTGATTTGAACTAAGGGTGTATTTAGATCCAAACTTTGAATTTAAAGTTTACAAAATTTTATCACATCAACCTATTATACACACACAACTTTTCAGTCGTATCATCTTTAATTTCAACAAAAATCCAAACTTAACTTTAGATGGAACTAAACGCAGCCTAAAAATAATCAAGACGAGTGGACTGAATCAAGGACTTGGGCGCCACGGAACCCGTGGTCACTACTCCTAGGTGGATTCCTGGAATCTAAAGAATCTATAGTATTTTATCTCTTCGATAGCGATGAATAGCATGTACAGGTGACGTGGCTGCTTGCGATGCATCTGTATCTTATCGTTTCCATGACACAGATAGCATGAACGGGTGACGTGGCTCCACCGCTAATTACATAATACTCCAGTAGAAAAAGAACACTTTTTATTTTTTTAATAAGAACACTTTTTTATTATGTCAATAAGTAGTTTGTTTTAGGGATTATATCTTTCAAGGAAAAAGAATACGGGCTTGTTCATGTCTTTTTTGGTGGAGTTGTCAAATATATGCATCCATTTAGTTTCTTGCCAAACTTTGATAAATACTTCCTCCGTTTTAGGTCACAAGACTTTCTAACATTGCTTATATTTATAAAGATGTTAATGAATCTAACATATATATTTGACTAGATTCATTAACATCTATATGAATGTGAACAGTGCTATGAATGTGGTAATCCTAGAAAGACTAAAAACCTGAAACGGAGGTAGTAATAAGAAATCTTGCTAAAATTTAGTAAGGTTTATTTTGGTTACAATCTAAATAACCCCTACATGTTTAATTACCCATCGCAAGTTGCAACATACAGGGTAGGAGTAGTACGCGTTGTCACTTGTCACTCAAAATATTGCGGCTTTGGTCTAGAACTGTGTGGCCTATAGTTGACTTGCCGACTGCTCATAAAAAAACAGGATAAATGTCTCCTTCCTTCGTTCAGGTTGGGCCAGGAGTGAACATGACAATGGGCTATCTTCCTTCCATCTGGCCCAACTAAGCCCAAAAGTTCCTTGGAGCCCAAAGATGAAGTAGCTTAGTCCATGGCCTGCTGAGTGTGCTCGTACAAGACAATATGGCCCATTAGCTGGCGCCATAGCCCAATGTATTTACTAATCCTCTATTTGGAATATATGAATTTCATGGGGGCAGCCCAATTTCTACGTTCGTTTATAAAAAAACCTACTAACGACTATATGAATATAGGATAATTTGGTGTGTTCATATATTTTTTAAAAAAATTAGGAAAATTATATCGTAAAGATGTGCGAATAAAAAAAAAAACCATCCTACGTGAGAATGACACGTGGGGCTTGAGCCATTTTCCAACTCTGTACGACTGTACCCGTGTATCAATCAAATTGGCCCTAGATTGCTTGCTGTTTTGGGGTTAGCTTATAAACAACAAAACTATACAAAAGTAACATGCATTCATGTGTTCAGCTTTAGAGCCAGAAATGAAGCTAGACAAGGGGGCAATTTGATCAATGGGCCCCTTGTACATGTATCTTAAATAAATTCTTAATAATGCTCCAAAAGAAGATTTGACAAAAGAGCTAGCAAATGCTTTGCTACTTTGCTAACATCCTGTCCAATTAATCTATGGTCCCTTCAGCGCCTTAAGCAAAAAAACTATATATGGTCCCCTGAGACACTGTGGATTGTAGATCAGATCACACAGTTCATAAATTTTACATGGTACAGCAAATCTCTATCAGTGCACACCATAAAACTAGATAACCGTAGCGTGCTGACACTTCCATGTGCATTGCATTGCATCCAACCCAATCATCTCTTCAATTCCAACTGCCATGAGTTCATTTTTCTGAAGTCTTCAATTCCAACTGCCATGAGTTCATTTTTCTGGCATTTCGTAAGTTGACAATGAATTAATTGGAGATAGAAATTAAATTATTCATGGTAAGAACATCCAGATGATAAGTGAGTAGTGCCAATGTGCCATGCATTAGTTTATCTACGGGTCGTTGGTGTCAGTGGCGGAGCCAGGATAAAATTATAGTGGGGCTTCTTAGTCTTTTGGGGCATTCTAACCATCTCAGACAAAGTCTATTTTAGCCCCCTTGCAATAGATATATGGATTTAAATTTTAGGGGGTCTTAATGAGGACTCTAATGGTTTATTATGGGTAGCCCCCATGCTGCCTACGCCACTAGTTGCTGTTGTGAGCTCGAAGGTCAGAACCATTCCAGAGCTAATCAAATTAAGTTCAGAGCCAGCACTGATTGATCGAGTGCTAGCCCGAAAACCTGAACATGTCAAGAGTGGAGATAACTGCTGCGAACATGCATGAAAGGGAAAGTACAACTAATTAGCAGCAGCAACAGCCAAACAAATTTGCTATTAAAAATCCCTTACGATGTACGTTTGGCATGAGGATTACGAATCATTGTCATCTTTCTTTAACGATATGATCTCCTTTTCTGATAATTGTCCGGTGTTTCATCACGCACAAACATGCGCTTCTACTGCACTAGATTCTCCATGACACACGCATGTTTTCCTTTTTCTTTTTCTTGCTTTCAAGTTAGTATAGTACACGATCATCATTATTATTTTTTTCTTTCTGATTAAATCGTTAGAGATCAGGACCACGCAACCAACACAAAAACACATACACCTTCAAGCTTCAAGTCTTCAACCAAACAAACAATTAACCTATAACACACGCAATGCAGGCATGCATGCACGAGCTTTAATTTAGAGCAGGTACAATAGCAGGCTATTAGTCATCTATAAACATATTTTAATGAGATAAACGATGAGAGAGAAGAGCAGCGGGCTACATATGTGTAGCCAGCTACATCACGGACTCCAAGACACAATGTATGTATAACATGTGAGACCATATATTAATAGTATAGTAAGCAACTATTATATAAATTGGCTATTAGATTGGCTATAGATGAATTGGAGCTAGTAGTGGGCTATACTATTAAATTTGCTCTGATAGTTAGTTATCTAAGCTTTTTTTTAATCATGCATACATGCATGGCTGCTTTGGAATTTAGGACCAAAGAGTCTAACGAGAACTTGCAAAGTTGCAACGGGGGCCATCTCTTCCTTTTTCTCGTCCACGGAGTTGTTGGAGGCCGGCAATAATGCAGAGTCATTGGCCGAAAGCTACAGTGGCTGCACGACATGCATGTTCAGAGTTCAAACAGAGAAAAAATCATCCATAGCAAATGGAAGTTCAGAGTTCAGACTGCTGGATAATGACAGATTTAAACTCGTGCGTAATGTTGTAAAGCTACGTTGCCTAACCATTTAAATTTGCAGCTGCAGGTGCCCAGTACTTGTACAGTTGTAGTACTTATTTTGGGTAGGCTCGGGGTTAATTCTGGCCAAACTCTGACCTGAAATCTCTCTCAAAAAAGGCGAAAAAGACTTCAACCAACTAAAATTCAGTGTTCAGCAACCAACGTTTTGCCAACTACCGTTCATTAGCTGTGGCCCTTCCGACAGCTGATGATCCATCTGACAAAAAACGATCGAGCTTGATCGAAACACTAGACTTGTACGACATGTGACATAAAAAACAGTACAATTTTCATAATTTGCATAAATCGAAAAGAAAAGTGTTCCAAATAGAGCCTAAATACTTAGCAAAGACCATTTTCCCTCGTGAAAAGGAAAGGAAAAGGAAAGGAAAAGTTCCATAGGCTAAAACTCCACCAACTCACATGCTCTCAAGAGTGCAAAAAACTCCAGTAGCAAGTACTAGCAACTTGGACCCCAATCATCAGGCCAGAGACTGGCTCAACAAGATAGCTTGCAGACTTAACAAATGCTTGCAACGAACCTGCATTGCATTGTCCCTTTCATCATCATGCATTGTACATTAGTATGCTATTGCTGCCCAGCCACTTCCTCTCAACGTCTTCTCATGTCTTTTTGTAAAAGAAAAGAAAAAAAAGAGAGAGGCTATGTACACTTTGCAAGTTGGGATACACAATTACGGCTGCGTTTAGTTCCATCCAAAGTTTAGATTTTAGTTAAAATTGGAGATGATATGACTGAAAAGTTATGTGTATAACAGGTTGATGTGATGGAATTTTGCAACCAAAGTTTGGATCTAAACACATGCTACACAACGTGTGTATGACTGGAACATAATTATTATGTTGTGTGGGCTAGCAGCCTTTTTTGTCTTGCAAAATATGCATAAATCTCCCAAAGCCTAGTGCAAATCACGTTGATTGTTTTTTTTATTTAAACTCAAATCACGTCGAGATTGTTGGCGAGGCGATCACACACAGCCAGCTGCATTTTTGAATTGAACGGGTAAGCGGCATCCATGCGCGATCTGAGCCGTTGATTCCACCGAACGCCCCCGGCTGCTACGACACCTCCGTGTGGGGCCCACGTGACAGCGACCCACTCGCCCAACACTCCGCCGCTCCATTTAAGGCCAAGCTCTTTGCACGCAGCCACTACTCGAAGACGAATCGTAAAAGCTCAAAAAAAAAAGAGAGAGAGAAAAAAGAAAAAAAAAAGGGAGACGCGGCCATGGCGGGGACGGGGAGCTTCAAGGTGACGAGGATCTCGGAGGGGGCGGTGAAGCCGGCGGCGGCGACGCCGGAGGAGACGCTGCCGCTGGCGTGGGTGGACCGGTACCCGACCCACCGCGGGCTGGTGGAGTCGATGCACATCTTCCGGTCGGGCGCCGACGCGGCCCCGGGCGTCATCCGCGACGCGCTCGCCAGGGCGCTGGTCTTCTTCTACCCGCTCGCCGGGCGCATCGTGGAGCCCGAGGCCGGGTCCCCCGCCATCCGGTGC
Source organism: Oryza meridionalis (assembly GCA_000338895.3). NCBI lineage: Eukaryota > Viridiplantae > Streptophyta > Magnoliopsida > Poales > Poaceae > Oryza > Oryza meridionalis. The sequence continues at coordinate 4,257,574 of CM002524.2, forward strand.
ACCGCCGACGGCGTCTACTTCGCCGAGGCCGCCGCCGACTGCAGCCTGGAGGACGTCCGCTTCCTGGAGCGCCCCCTCCTCCTCCCCAAGGAGGACCTCGTCCCCTACCCCGGCGACGACCGCTGGGGCGTCGAGCCCCACAACACCATCATGATGATGCAGGTAACCTCGCCCTCGCCTCCATTGATTGGAATGTTTTGCTGCTTCGAGTGAATCTGCGATTGCGTGAGCACGGGCGAGATCCGGTCGGTGTCGTGGGCGGTGGTAGATCTGAGGCGAGGCGAGCGGGAGAGAGTGAGCGAAGCGGAGGCGAGAGGTCAAAGGGGAGGGAGATGGCGTCGTGGTGGGAAGCTTCTTTTTCCTTTTTTCTTTTTTTTTCTCTTCCTGCCGCGTCAGAATCAGATTGGCGGGCCGAGTCGACGGGAGAGCGGTGTGGCTGACTGTGTCGGTTGAGGAGGCTGACATCTGGGCCCCACCAAGCGGTCGTTGACAAGAGTATTAGTAGTACTGACTAACAAAAATGCATCGAGTAATTACGTGCCAAATCCTCGCCTGAAACAGTGAAGAACTTCTGAAAGCTTGAGCAGAGACCACTCTGTTTTCTGTTCAAAGTTTCCAGAAACTTTTTCATTTACTTTAGTTAGAGCATACGAGGGGGACTCAGGAATCGATTAAGAAAATATTTTAGCTATAACTCACTTATTTTTATCATGTGTCTTAGACATCCGATTTCAGCTTAAACTCTATCTAAAACATAGTAAATTAAACAAGTGCTGCATGATGATCTTCATGCTTTTGCCAAAAAAAGGATATTGCTGCTGCATGATGATGTCAAGGTGATAGCGTGACGCGACGAGAAACGCGATCTAGTTTTGGAAAGCTTTGCTGGGGTTAGTTCCTCTCGGAGTAGTATAGTATGAGCCAAACCAAGCCGCAGCGAGAGCTCAGCTTCGACGTCACGTCACGGCGGGGTCGCCGGTGATGAGATGACGAAGCGGATATGCATGTGAAGGCCGCGTTGGCATTTGACCGCGTCGCGCGCGCGGGGATCCGGGGACACCGAGTCGCCGTCAAAGAAGGAGCACGGAAAATAAAATTCGTCGCCTCCTGCCGCTTCAGACAAAGCAACCGAGCTAGGATCCAGCACTGTTAGGCAGCGCGCGACGGAGGCAGTGATGAAAGCGGTAACGGAAATTCACAACCGATCGAGCATAGTTTTCGTAAGAGTGATGCCGTTTTCGATTATAACTATGGACTTCCTCCGTTTCATAATGTTTCATTAACATCTATATAAATATGGACAATGATAAAAAGTTTTATATTGTGAAACAAAGAAAGTATAAAATTTAATCCTTTTAGTTTCTTTTGACATCTATTGCAGTCGTCATTTTTTCTAAATAATGGAAAATAATTTACATCTTCGGTCTCTGTCATAAGGCACAATCAACAAGTTTTGGTACCAAAAAAAATCAAGCCATAAGTTGATGGGACAAACTCCCAACTTTCTTAAAATGTTCCAAAATCACATAGTTTTTAGCATGTCATTTGGTAGGTGCTATGTCATTTAAAGTGAAAAAGAACCCCTTGGTTACCGTTTTTAAAAGTATAACATTATTGCACATAGTATGTTGCAATCGTTACTAAATAGTTAAATTGATAAATATTTTAATTTCCGATAAAACGAGAATCGTTTTCGTACAGATGCTGTGGTTTGTGTTGTTTTTTTTCTCTATAAGACAGAACAAATCAAAGGCAAGGCACTGAGTGAGTCACTTGGCTTTGGCATGCATGTTGATGAGACAGTAGAGTGCGACTTGGCTTCGACTTCAGGCTTGCGCCGGCGAAGCTTTGAGTGGTTAGGTAGATCTGCACTGCCGTTAGCGTGGGGGGATTTCTCTCTAGATAGCCTCATGTGCATGCACAGAATCCATGTGGCAAAGCAAAATCAAAATTGATGCTGCAACAACATACGTGGTAGGTGACGGAGATATGCCACCATCCACACTACTACACTACTGCACTGTTTTTCTTTCGAACGCGTAAAATAATTACACATCAATATATTAGACTGCTACACTGCTTTCGTTAGCCTTAGCAAATCACATGCATGACACTGTGACAGTGTGAACTGCACACCGGGAGTACACAGTCTGGACACGAAAATTGCTGGATATGTGTGTTTCTGGTTGTCATTGACAGTTAGTGTCGTCTGAATGTGTTGCTTTTAAGCTAAGGCTTGAAAACCTTTGATCAACTTTTAGTTGCTTGTTCTTGAGTAGAAAGTACTTTTAGCTTCCCGTGTCCACCGACAGGTAGCTGAGGTAGCGAGGTTGTTGAAGAGGAGCTGTATGGACGGACGTCTCACGAGGGTCTTTTTCAACTAGTGTTTAGTAGTTTGGAGAAGTGTGGGCGCTTGCTGTTCAGATGTTCAGATGGCATTTTCTCTCATTCTTTCATTGCCTTTTTTCTCCTTGCATCGCCATCAAAGCATCGCCCATGCTGTGAATGTGTTTGACAGAAAAAAAAAAGCCGATTCCATCTAACTACAAATCACTGTGAAAACTGAATATTCATGATTGAGAATCCACATTATCGATGAAGACAACCTGTGGGAATCGAAATCGATTTTGTGACCATTTGCATGAAATCTATGGATCTTTTTTTTTTTGCGGGGGGAGATCTATGGATCCTTGATTATCATGCCAAATTGTTTTGTGGTTACATACCAAACTGGTTGTTCTGAAGCTGTAAACAAAATTTTCTCGGAACATGCATGCCAATGTATCATACTTATCGAATTCTTCAGAGCTGAACTAACCCCAAATTGCATATATATGACTTCAGATCACCAAATTCACCTGCGGCGGGTTCGTGATGGGGCTCCGGTTCAACCACGCGTCGGCGGACGGCATGGGCGCGGCGCAGTTCATCAACGCGGTGGGCGACATGGCGCGGGGGCTCCCGGAGCCGAGGGTGAAGCCGGTGTGGGACAGGGAGAAGTTCCCGAACCCGAACATCAAGCCCGGCCCCCTGCCGGAGCTGCCGGTGCTGGCGCTCGACTACATCGTCCTCGACTTCCCCACCGGCTACATCGACGGCCTGAAGGCGCAGTACAAGGCGCACAGCGGCAAGTTCTGCTCCGGCTTCGACGTGCTGACGGCGAAGCTGTGGCAATGCCGCACCAGGGCGCTCAACCTCGAGCCCGGCGCCACCGTGAAGCTCTGCTTCTTCGCCAGCGTGCGCCACCTGCTGAAGCTGGACAGGGGGTACTACGGCAACTCCATCTTCCCGGTGAAGATGTCGGCGCCGAGCGAGAAGGTGCTGTCGTCGTCGGTGATGGAGGTGGTGGACATGATCCGGCAGGCGAAGGAGAGGATGGCGGTGGAGTTCTTCCAGTTCGCCAAGGAGGAGACGGAGCAGGACCCGTTCCAGATGACGTTCAACTACGAGTCCATCTACGTCTCCGACTGGAGCAAGCTCGGGTTCGCCGAGGTGGACTACGGCTTCGGCCCGCCCAAATTCGCCGGACCGCTCGTCAACAACGACTTCATCGCCTCCGTCGTCATCCTCAAGGCGCCGCTGCCGCTCGACGGCACGCGGATGCTCGCCAGCTGCGTCACCAAGGAACACTCGGAGGAGTTCGTCCGCGGCATGAAGGAGGACCTGCCATGAACTGAACAAATGAGCTGATGAGCTTTTTTCTTTCTTACTTGAAGCTGCTTGTGAGCTGAAGAAACGAAAGGCCTTCTAATAGGGAGGGGAACACATGTTGGTGAAAAATGATGTTGTTGTAAGAGGCGTATTTTGTTTGTATTTATTTGTTTCTTTACTCTTGGTTAATACGGATCGAGTCATGTTCTTAGACAGTTTAATATTTGTACCATTTGATATGGGAATAAAAGAAAAGATATACTCTCCATTTGATTATTTTGATGTCCATATGCTGTAACTTTTAGTCCATCTATCTCACGAAAAATACATGGCAATGTAGCCAAAAAAAAAGATCTTAACCATCACATCTATTATATTATTAAAGGAATAGAAAAAGGAGCCTCCATGTTTTCTCCCATGGCCTAAAAATTCTCACATTAATCGGAGAAAAAGAAAAAACAGAGTCCATATAGAAATACAGTTTAGAAATAGCTGAAATTCGGAATTAAAAATAAAGAATATTAGAAGTAGAGTATAGAGTTCATATATAAATACAATTAGGAAATAATAGAAATTTGGAATTAAAAATAAGGAATATTAGAAGTAGAGTATAGAGTCCATTTGGAATTAAAAATAAGGAATATTAGAAGTAGAGTATAGAGTCCATATAGAAATACAATTAGGAAATAACTGAAATTCGGAATTAAAAATAAGGAATATTAGAAGTAGAGTATAGAGTCCATATAGAAATATAGTTAGGAAATAACTGAAATTCGGAATTAAAAATAAGGAATATTAGAAGTAGAGTATAGAGTCCATATAGAAATACAATTAAAAAAAATAAAAATTCAGAATTAAAAAATAAGGAATATTAGAAGTAGAGTATAGAGTCCATATAGGAATTTAAAACTAACTAAAATTTGGAATAAACATAATAAAATTAAAAGTAGAGTTTAGAGTCCGTATAAAAATACAATTTACAAATAACTAAAATTCGAAATTGAGAAAAACATAGGAAGAAGAGTTTAAAGTCAATATAGGAATACAATTTAGAAGTAACTGAAATTCGAAATTAAAAATTAAAGAATATTAAAAGATGTATTTAGAGTCCACATAGGAATACAATTAGAAATAATAAAAATTCAGAAATAAAAATAAATAATATTGAAAGAAGAGCATAGAGTCTATATAGAAATACAATTTACAGAAAATTCGGAATTAAAAAAAATAAATATTGAAAGACGAGTCTAGAGTACATATAGGAATATATATAATTTACAAATAACTAAAAGTTGATATTAAAAATAATTAATAACTAACACGTATATAAAATATAATATGAATATTTACACATTAGTAGTTTTGTAAATTTATTGCAAAATTTAAAATTATGTTGTCATTTTAATATATTTGAATAATATAACGAGAAAACATATATGCTATTATATATATGAGAGAAAATATAATAATGCTAGCCGCGCAATCTGCGCGGGCCACCATGCTAGTTATACGTTATAGAAGTAGCCGAGTAAGTCCTTATAAATATTCTTATGATAAATTATTTTTATATGTAAGGACCACCTATAAGAAATAAGAAAGATTATCACATTTCTCTCCATAGTTGCTTGCCACAAAGGATGGGAAAATGGGAAGAAGGTGAGACACCTGCAATTACATGCGTTGTAGCTGGGTTAGTGAAGAGCACTCCGTCACCGTCGTTGCTGTCACCACCGGATCCTCTTGTAAGTCCGTGAGTGCCACCACTGTGGATCCATCTATAGAGCGTCCATTGCTACCCTCGCTGAATGCACCGATAACGCCATTGCCGAAATCCGCTCGTGCTTGTGAGCACCGTTGTTGTTGTCAGCTCCTCCCGCGAGCGCCTCTGCCCTCACTAGATCCCACCCTAGTGTATTCTTTACCATAAATACATTGCAACAAGTGCTACTTCTTTCGTCCTAAGATACGTAAAAATCTAAAAATAAATGAAACATATTTTATTATTATAAATCTGGATGAGAATCTCTCGTAGTCATACGTTGCTATATTTTAAATAGAGTAAGTATTATTTTAAATATGGGGGCCACCTTGTATGTCCTTAAGATCATAACCGAATGGAAGACATCACATTGAGTTGCACTAGCCAGAAGATGGAAGTTTATTACGGTTTGTCATCTCATCGCATATTCGCATCGCGTGTACAACTAGTTGCATACTTGCATTGCCTTCCTACATGGCACAGAGTTCTTTTATTACCCTTTTGACACCAAAATCTACTGACCCCAATATCGCTTAGCCTTTTGACACCAAAAGTTGCAACGACGTGGAGCTGAGTGGCCGATGACACAGTACAAATCCTGTTTTTTTTTTTTGTCAATTCGAAATCTCTATATATACACAGTACAAACCTTCGAAGGAAAAGGAGAAAAATAACAGGAGCAGTAATCACTAGCCTCGTTAACTAATAACCACCTCCTCTCTCCGGCCCTCCCCTTCCCGCGCCGCCGCCGCCGCCGCGGAACGGCCTAGGGTTTCCCTGTACGGCGGCGGGGAGATGGCCGGGGCGCCGCCAGCGCGGTCGCTCGCCGACCTCGACGGAGACGTGCTGGCCCACTGCGCCCGCTCCCTCGTCGCCCGCGACGTCGCCAGCCTCGCCGTGGCCTGCCGCCCGCTCCGCGCCTCCGCCTACTGCGACGCCGTCTGGTACCGCCTCTTCAGGTAGGGTGCAACCGATCCCACCGCTCGTCCTTGTCTCTGTGGTTCCCGGGGGGATTGGGGGTTTATGCGTTGGGATTTTCATCCTCGCGTCTTGCGCTAGCTTCCGAGGGGGGCAAATACGAGGGTGTCAGTATGGAGCTGTGTGTGTTTGTTTTAATGCGTTTGATCGGCGTAGTGATGTTTGAGTGGTTAGAGGCGTGATTTGGTGACCACGGACCAGAATTCGCGGAGTAGAGTTACCGTCGTAACGAGTTTTTCCTTTTCTTCCTTGTTTTTTTTTATCTTTGTTTTCTTCCTTCCTTCCTTGGCATAGGCCGGTCTGGCTGAGTGCATTGTGTAACAAAAACTCTATTCTTCTAATATATTGACGTGCAATCCTTTTGCTCGTCCGCGAAAAAAATTTGGACAAAATTTTGGATGAGGGATTTTTCGGTAATGGTAGGGAATTCGATGCTTTTGTGGTGGTGAAGTGATAGAAACCATTGGATGATTGGAATATTGGATTGGAGTGAAATCGGTGCATGCTGACAATGGTGGGCACTTGAAAATTAACGCTTGGAAGAACATCTGTAATCCATTGTGCTGACAGTTGGTCTTAGGATTTAGGAAGAGGCAAGCATGGAGCATTACAACAATAATCAGGAAGATCAGTCGATGCATCGATTAAGTTGTGTGAACTTGCACATGAGCGGTTCTGCCTTTCCATGCATTGCAGCAAGGCATACCTTGTAACTTCATCTGTTGTTTCGATTGTTGGAAAAAATATCAAGATTGTGATTCATACATCTGCATCTTATTTTGTATCAATGATGATTTTAGCCCCTATTGGATTAACGTGTTTTAGTTATTGTTTTCCACCAACTAGTTTGAAAATTGATTTGACGACAGGAAATAGAGGTAGCATTGCTATCTTCCATGCTCCCAAGTTAGACAGATTAGAGTAACAATGATAGTATTGTTGGTTTTTTTAAGGTGTATAAAAGCTGTGTAACTTAGTACTACCTCCGTTTCAGGTTATAAGACTTTCTAGCATTGCCCACATTCATATACATGTATATGCCTAGATTCATTAACATCTATATGAATGTGAGCAATGCTAGCAAGTCTTATAACCTGAAACGGAGGAAGTATGTATGAAGTTGTTCTGTCCTTGGAGTCAATAAATTGCTTTCCTGTATGTGCACATCCAAATTTTTATGTGAAGATACATGTGACACAATAAAGGCAGGCAGCAAAGGAGAAATATGTTTATCCTTCCCGATGACGCTTTATGATGCTTATTTGTCTTCGCTGATGTTCACCCATCAATTCCACATCTTCTAGTGAGTTGATTGAAGGGATCTAATCCTGGGTCCAAACTTACAAATTATCGTAGTAACTCATAATCTAGTTGCAGACCACCAAATCCTTTTGAGTCTTTGAATAGAGACACACATTTTAATTGGGCATTTATTCTGTCATGATATTTTGAATATTCAGGAACCAATGGCCATCTCAACAAATACCTCGTGGAGCTTTGGGACTTCGAGAGCTATATATTCACAGGCACACTGAAGTACATCAGATGAAATTTGTTGATCCCATTTCGGCTTTTTATTATCCAAATCCCACTGAAGTGACACCAAGCCATCTAATGCTGGATAGGAACTACATATGGTTATCTCAAGTAAGTAGAAATTCACCAAGATCTATCTATTTTTTTGGGGCAATTGTGTTCTTACCCTTGCTTTGCGATCCAATTGTGACTTTGCCCCTACTTTTTAGGGTTTGTGATTTTGCCCCTACTTTTTTGAAACGAAGGAGCCGAGTGCCCCTGTTTTGTTAAAACTAGCTAACGGTGTTAGATGGGAGATACAACGACGAGTATACCCTTGTGCAAATATGTGTCCACTTGTGTATTTGCCTTTTTTGAGTTCAGCTTTGAACTCAACTTTACAAATGTTTCGAAGTGAACTTTGCTATACTTGAAATTTATAAAAAAATGATTAGATTTCAGCAATAGCTTGACAAGTATCACAAAATTTCAACAGGATTCCAACATGATTTCAGCAATAATTAGACAAGATTTCATTTCACAAAATTTCAACATACTTTCAAGGAGATTTCACTGAATTTCTACACAATTTCAACTATAGCAAGCATCACAAAGTCCAACAGCGCCAGCCTGCCCTTCCGTCTCCTCCAGTACCGTCGGCCTACTGCATCTGTGCCTCCTCCAGCACTGCCAGCGCCCAGCAGCCCCTGCGCCGACCTTCCCCTTCGCGCCTCCCCTTCCCCAGCCGCACTCACCCCTGAGCTCCCCTTTGCACTGGCCGGCAGTTGCCACTGGCCTCCCTTTGCGGCGGCCCGACCAAGGTTGTGCCTCTCCTTCGCGCTGCTGCTGCACCTCCCTGCGCACCGGCCAACAATCGTCTTTGCTGTGCTGGCCCGCACTTGAGCTGCGCCGACCCACCGTTGCCGTCGCGCCTCCTGCGTGCTGGCCAACAGTCGCCACCGCCGTGCTGGCCTGCGGTTGAGCCGCGCTGTCCCCCCATAGCCGCCGCGCCTCCTGCGCGCTGGCCAGCCGTCGCCGCCGCCGCGCCCACACCCCGCTGGCTGCCTAGTCTTGCTGCTGCTGTGCTGCCGCCGCCGCTCGCTAGGCCGTGCTGGATGGGGAATACACAACTTCAACCCGATTCACACAAATGCTTTAGTGATTTACTCACCAGGGGTATAACAGTCATTGACAAATCGCAAAATCATTTTTTTATTTCCCTTTCCTTTGTTTATCTCGAAAATTCCGGCCCCACCTAAGCACCGTCAAAACCAGGGGGCAAACGGCTGCTTCATTTTTAAAAAGTAGGGGCAAAAACACAAACCCTAAAAAGTAGGGGCAGAATCGCAATTGGATCGCAAAGTAAGGGCAAGAATGCAATTGCCCCATATTTTTTTGAGCATGTCTGTAGTTGTGCATTTTTGGTTGAGCACTGTTGCAGTATTGATTCTATATAAGAAGTCCATTTCTATGCAAAGCAACCTATCATCATGCAATTTGTTCTGCACAGGGTCTAATGGTCAGAAGATTGAGGGTTGATTGTCCAGAAATCGAATTAGTGGAAACCTACAAGTCTCATGGTGCAAGGATCACTTGTATGAGGTAACTCAAAAACACATAGCCACTGTTCTTTATTCAGGCACCTGTAGATTTTTTTATTGAGCATCATATGTAATGTTCAGCATATATTAATTTTTGCCCTGTGAGGAGAATCAGTGTCAAGGGTCGTAAAAAGCAATAAATGCTCCATACTCTTGCTTTACAAGTGTGTCCGTACAGTAGGACCTATCCCCATTTGCTGCTGTAGTTGAGCTTCATGAATCTTTACAGCCAATGTAATATCAAAAACTCAAATGAACACTGATATTTCCATTATTACGCAAGACACATCATGTATTGATGTCTCAAATGAACGTTGATATTTCCATTATTATGTAAGACATGCCACGTATTGATGTACAAGTTATTCACTTGTGTCCAGTCTCATGTCAGTGCTCAGGTGAACTACTCCAGTGCTCCTTGTTTAGCACTTTAGCTAGCAATAATGTATGATCATGTTAGATTTTTAATGTTTGGTAAATTGCAAAGCTAGAAAAGAGTTCATTACTCCAAAACACAATACTTTCTACAGTCAGTTTCTTCCCATGATTGCCACTTTATTGGTTGATGTCACTCGAGTCCATCTGCTGCAAATTCCATGGATACTGCAGTGCCTGTATTGTGTTGGTATAATTCAAGCCTACAACTTTCTCTTGTTATTTTGTTACAAAAAGATCTACATCTGACTAAATCTGACTTTTGCTTTAACTTTGCTTTCTTTTGGTAGGGAAACTACTGTTGTTCTATAATCAGTTTCAGTGCTAGATTGCATATTTTAATTTTGTGAGGCAAACTTCTAGTGCTTCGCCGTGATAACATCATTTTTGTACTTACACAATCTTGAAGCGTTCTTTTGTTAGCTATGCAGATTATTCCCACTGATTTTTGTTCGTCTGCAGATTATTCCCACTGATTGACACCCCATTGTTTCGAGGTGATTCTCAAACAAATGAAAAGGCATTAGTCACTTCAAGTGCAGATAGGACAGTCCGTCTTTGTTGGAAGGTATGCTTGATAGCATTGAACAATAGAACTTTGTTAGAGTATAACCTGTTTAAATTGCTTACATGTGTGTTTTTTCCTAATCTTTATTGGATGCAAAAACTTATGGATGGTTTTCTAATATTGTGATTTAGGGCCACTCACGGTGTTTTAGGGGCCATTCAGGGCCCGTGACTGCTCTGTCTGACAAATTGCTTGGTGATGGTGAATTTAAACTACTTGCAAGTGGAGGGGAAGACTGCACTGTTCGCCTCTGGTCTATGAGTACAAGAGGCAAAAATCACCCTCTAATATCAACATTTCATGGCCATGAAAAAGCACTGTCACTTCTATCTGTTGCCAGGTACATACTGGCAAACCATCTAAACAAAACTCACTGTGCCATTCATTAACCATTTTCCCCTTTTACAAATTACAAGAGCATCCTTTTAAACTCATTGTGGCTTTTAATGTTGTTGCCTTGAACCTCCATGCTTTGGTACCAGAAAACCTTTATAAATGAAAACCTTTCTAGAGCCCCATTTTCTTCTATAGAACAATTCGTAAATTTTGGAATTTCTACTAGTTGATGTGGAAATTAGCAATAAATCTCTTATGAAGTGATTCTCATGGCAGTTACTTTTTGCATATTTTCCTCATGAACCTAATGAAACAAGTTATTCAAGCCATAATAAGGTATCCTAGGTTACAATGCAGCAGCACAATCCCTCGTTTAAACCTAATATTTCTTCCTTGCATGTCAGGCACAAACCCTCCCTGCTGGTCAGCTGCTCCAAAGATTCAAAGGTATGTGGAATGTTTAGAAACATTTTTCTTTATTTGTCTGAATACTTAAAGAATTGTATACTACACCTAAATTTCTAATGACCATCACTCCTGTTCAGCCATAGACACTAGTCTCTAGTTAGTGCCGTTATATGTCAATCATAAGGGGGGGGGGGGGGGGGGACATGGGGGCCTTATGGTTGGTAATGTTTGATTTTTATCTTGGCCTTTTCTTTTCCATTTGCTCCCATTAGGCACAACTGGTACTACACAATTTTCTATTTTCCTTCATTGCATCCAAGTAAAAAAATAAATGTATTTTGGTGTTTTGTGTCACAGGTTAAACTTTGGGACACAATGGCACCACCTTCCTCTGTTTCATCATCGTGTGTTGGGAGTACTCACCTAAGCACAAACAGTGCACCAATTGCAGTGAAGTGCCATGAATCCCTTTGTTACATTGCTGCTGGGTCTGAAGTAACGACAATTGATTTGAGGACAGTGAAGAAGGCTTCTGTTCTTGCGCTTCGTGACCATAGAATACTATCTTGTGAGATGCTGCCTTCGGAATGGTTAATCTGTACCGGCATAAAAGACAAGTAGGCCCAGAATATTTGTTCATCAATCAGTGGTTCTTCTTATGCCTCTAGCTACTGATATATCATCTTTTTTTTGTGTGTATCGAACAGGGCTCTTCTGTGGGACATACGCAAGTCTCAAGAACTCCCAAATATAGTGGCAGAATTGCAATCAGAATCAGACGAACCCGTGACATTTCTTCACTTGGATCCATACAAGGTGATAACTGGAGCACCATCAGATGGTCAGGTCCATGTCTGGGAAACACAGACGGGCCACTTTGCGAACACACTGAGCTGCGGTGAGCCTGCTAAATCGGCAGACAGAAGCACACTATCAGCCATGGCTGTGGACGGGTGTAGGCTCGCCATGGCGGGGAGCTCCGCCGAAGTCGACATGGTTCACTACCGAGACTTTCTCATGTCATCTGTCCCTGTATCTTTACCTGGCAACAGCAAAGAGGTTTCCAGGTTCTGGGGGGCCCAAGAATACAGTGACAATGAGGACGAGGACGAGGATGACAGCGACGACGAGGATGACAGCGACGAAGAGGACCATGATCATGCTTGGCTCGTGGACTAAGTTTGCCCGTGGCACGGTTTGTTAGACAAATATTTGGTTGATCACTACAACTGGGACAAAGTCACGCTATTTTTGGCCAAAGCGTCCCATGGCATGATGGCCATTGATACTGTGATGTGCCATCCAACAAGCTCTCTCCAGTTTGGCTAACAGAGGCTATGATTTGCAGAGAAGAAAAAGAGGTAGCATCCCATCTGGAAGATATTTTCGGGCAAGCTCTGTATCAAATAGTAGCATCTTTTGCCAAGTGGAGCCGCTCATGCTGGCATCACGCAGGATAGGAAAAACACGTTGTGTAAGACGTTGGTGTGCACAAGGGGAGGAAGACTGGGCGTCGCATTACCGTGGGCGCCGCAGGTGTTAACCCATCATACCGCTGTGTGCTGTGTCAGTGCTTTGGACTTCGCAATCCTGGAGGCTGGAGGGAGATAATGGTACATATGGGTCCCCTTTATTTATGCTTTCAACTCCTATTTGATCTGCTTCGATATGTTAACAGCCAAGGTGCCCACAGATTCGAAATGTTGTGAGTTGGAGTAAGGATGTCTGGCTTGTGGTTCTGTTGTTTGACAACTTAGGATTGATCAACTTAGATAAGTGTTTTTGTTTGTCGGGTTGCCGATGATCCTATCAGCAACGCTAGCTTAAGGTGGGTGTAACTAATTTATTTGGTGATGCCAGCTTATAAGATTTGTGAAAAGGAGCGAAGATTATGGTTGATACCTGTTCAAATACCTTGTGTGTGGTGAAGTTTGTCAGCATCGTGGATGTGTTTTTATGCTTGTATCTCTTGCGGTTTTTCAATATGTGAGGTATCTTTGTTCTTTGTTGATAGGTCATGTCCTCTCTTTTTTTTTTTGTGCAACAATGAGGTTGTAATACTAGTATAATCAACCTTGTTTTGTAAAAAAAGAACTTAGATAAGTGTCTTTGTTGTCAATACCTTTGACATGCCATATAATTCTACCTTAATTCTCTTGTCATGGGTACAATTTATTTCTACGGTTTGTCTGGCGCATGATTCCTTTACGAAAAATTGTGACATGCATGTCACACTTTAGCGGAAAAAGCTTGACAAGTAGTGGCATACATACCTTAGGCGTGTACAAATATATAAACGATTCAAATGTGAGAGTAGATGTACACAAAATTCTTCAAATATCACCATCCCTCGGATCATCATCAGATGAACAGGATGGCCCTATTCAGAACCAGAAGGAATCTCTGCAGAAACAAAACAACAGGTGGTAGACCTATGGTGTACATCATCTGTCTCTGTTTGCAGCAAACATTCAGACTGGTTCTTGCATAGTTGCACATTGCAAATGACAAATTAGGCATGCAACCAAGGAGTAGAAAGGGCAGGAGGGTTCCTCCTGCAAAAAGCTTCATAGGCTGTTTGCTTCAGCCCACAGGAATGCCGATGTGATGGTCCCTGGTTTTTTGGTCCTTTTATCTGACTTGCACTTAAGCTAGTAACTAGTAGTATTAGTATAAGTATAAACATAGAGATTTTTTTTCCTTTTTCAAAAGCACCAGCCTCTCCTGGCTTGTGTGCAGACTGGTAAACAACAATAACAAAACGTGGACGGCTAAAGCAAACTTTTTGTTGGAAGGCTCACTTTTTTCTGCTGCTAATTTCGATGTGATGGAATGCCATTTTCTCACATATAAAAAAGCATAGAACAAGCGACATATATTATAGATTATACCAGCGTGTATCGTCATCACTATGTATGCTGACATGGATTTAGTAGGAACAGACTGAATTACTTAGATTATCCAAAATATTGTGGTGATTTTAAATGTCCAGACAATGTTCAACATGTACAAGGAAAACCATAAACATGTTTTTTTTAAGTGATACTGGGGACGAAAAAACGTGAAGGGTATTCCGGCTAGCTCTACAGGTGGTGAGCTAGCCGTTTTGGGTTCGAAGTATCACTTCTTTTATTTATTTGATATTAGGTCATTCTCTAGTATTTATGTTTTTAAGTGATATTGGGACGAAATGGAGACATCCATCCGAATTTGTATTACTTTAAAGGTGCTTAGAGCATGGCTAGCAGTTCATCTATCCGGTCCTCCATCCCTGATTTGGCGTATAGAAGGGAAAAAATTGACTCCAGCAAATGCGCCAACCTATCCTCCAAAAGTGGTGGATGCACCAAATTAGGAGAGAGAAAAGGTAAAAATGGAGTGTCTCTCTCCTCACGCCATTTCTCAACTGCCAGGATCCCGCCCCCATCCGGACTTCCACGAGCTCCTTCCCTCCGGCGCGACCTCAACTCCGGCGCCACCTCCCCTCCATCGCCGTCGTCGCCGGCCGGCGATGTTGAGTCCCCCGTGCCCGATTTTGGTTGTTTTTTCAGCGGACCGTGGAGAGGGAGGGTGGAGTGAGAGTGGCGAGGGCGTGCCTGCCGCCGTCACGCGCGTGCCTGCCACCGCCCCTCCCCCGCCCAGCCGCTTGCCTCCGCGGCCGCCCCTGCCCCTTGCCCGCCCGACCGCTCGCCTCCGCCCTGCCCCTCGCCTGCCCGACCGCTCGCCTCCGCCCGGCCGCTCGCCTCCGTCGCCGCCCCAGCCACTCGCCCGCCTGACCGCCACCCCCCCTCGGCTACACGCCCGCCGCCGCCTCGCGCCAGCTCGGCCGCCCCGCTGCCGCCGTCGCCCACGCCGAAAGGAGAGGAGAGCTGCGGAAGAGTGTAGAAGGGGAAAGAATAGAGGAGTGTAGAAGGAGCAGAGAGAAAAGGAGGAATAGAAAAACAAAGAAAAAGAGAAATATAGTCGGGTAGAAAGTCACAATTTAATGCATTGAATTATCTATTAAAATATATAGGTTAAAATACACTCATTTAAATTATCGTGATAAATAACATAGTTAAAATTTAGTTGTTCAATATATAGCCCTTAAAAAATAATACAAATATATGGTTAGTTGGAAGATATTAGTAAAATATAGGAGGGTGTGATATAGAGGATATAATATGTATGATCTGTTGGAGTGAGAAGTATATGGAGGAGGAATCTTTTTTGGATGGCCATCCATATGAGGATATGGAGGATCAAAATTTGGATGAACTGCTGGATGCTCTTATAGAGAGCAACTTTAATAAATACGCCTAAAGGATAATTAGAATTTAGCAGGGATACATATGAGGTGTCACATCGAGGTCAAAACACGTAAAATTTGCAATCCATACATAATTATTATTTAGGCGGAGAGTTAGACTAATAAACCTTACCTTTAATAATAGTTTGAGATATCGATGAGCAATACAGCCAATACTCCATCGGGCACTTCCATACCAAAAGTCGTTTTATGTTTGTCTTGAGTCTAACATTTTCAAATTTACTCATGTTATAGAAAAAAATATCAATCTTCCTAATGCAAAACAAATACACTATAAAATACCCATATAAATATACTTAGTGATAAGTTTAATAATGTAACTAATTTGATATTAACCTTGTTTGTACAGTTTTGCTATGGCTATAGCTGTATCAACAGTAACTAGTGCTTTGGTACGGTTGTTTCAGTGCTATAGCTGTTGGCAGTGTTGTGGCTGCAGAACTTAACGATAGGAACCGAGCACGCATATTATTATTATATAATCCCTCCATTTCGAAGTAAAGGCAATCATTTTTAACCTAAAAACTAAAAAACAATTATTATTATCTTATTATTTAAATCATCCTAATAAATACAGTGTATATGTTCAATAAAATTAGAGATTTTCGGGTGAAGGATTTTAGAGAAAGTGCTAGCTAATTATATCCATACATACAGTACTATGAAACATAAAAAAAACACAAACAGTTACTCCCTTCATAAAAAAAACCAACCTCATACTCATATCTTTATTTTGGATGGAGGGAGTATGTTTTAGTATTTTAAAAAGAAGTGTGTATTTTATATAGACTTAATCACACTTAAAATGTCGTGTAATACAGAATAAAGGGGTACTAAACGGTGGTATTGGGATGATGGCGATCTCAAATTAGAAACGAATTCTTGAATTGAATAGTTTGAGAAACGTTTTTGTTAAAAAGAAAAAAAAAACACCACCTCAGTTCCAAGCCTCGTGCCAATAAAATACTAGCCCTCTCGAGTATAAAAAATCACCCGCATCCTCCTGATTATTCCGACGAGGAAGAACCCAAGAACGAAGAAGAAGAAGAAGAAGAAGAAGAAGAAGACGCGAAGCTCGGGGTGCGGCCATTCTCGGATCCCCAGCTCGCCTTCCAAGCCGCCGCATTCCCCCGCCGTTGATGCGGGTGGAGGCCGGGGGCCTCCCGGAGCTTGGGTCGGGGGCGAGGGACCCCGCCGGCGCGCGGCGGCAGCGGCGGCGGCGTCAGCAGCGGAGGCCGGCGATGCCGTCGGCGGCGGCGGCGGCGGCGCAGCCAACCCCGCCGCCCGCGGTGCAGGGGCTCTTCGAGGCGTGCCGCGAGGTCTTCGGTGCCTCCGCCGGGGCGGTGCCCTCGCCCGCCGGGGTCGAGAGGATCAAGTCCGTTCTTGGTAATCCGTAATCCCTCCCCCCGTTTGAGTCTCTTGCGAGTCTCGAAAGATGGCGTGGCGATTGTTCGGTGTAGTGCGCGCCTTGTGTTCGATGCTATTCCTGCCTGTCTTCTCCATGGCGGACGCTTGGTAGAGAATCGAAATCATTGGTTGGGTACTTGGGGTGGAGGCATTCGTTTTTCGATCTTGTGATAATTGCATTAGATTTCGGTGGCGCAGTTCATCCCTTTTTAGTTTTAGATTCCATCAAGATTTTCAGTTTGGTGGAAACAAGTGTTCGATATTGGTGAGTTCCTCGTAGAAAAAAGAGTCCGACTACTACGTACAATTGCTTTAGGTGCATTTGATACACTCAAATTAACAATGGTTTTCTTGCGTAAGTTAATTTATTTCTTCTTTCCCCCTAAAAGATGGTTTTTGTAATCAAATCATAAGTTAGAGGATGGAATAACAAACTGATAAGCTGTTGGACAAAATGGTTTTTGATGTTAGTACCATGTTTTTTAAAATGTATACCATGCTGTGTGCCTGTGAATCTGTGATACAAATATCATCTGCAACATGTTTTTTCTTGCAAGTAGTGACGCTAAATTGTCAGAAAAATGCATAGGTCCTGACTTGTGCTGGCTGTTCCTGGTGAAAGATAAACAATGGAGCAAAAGATAAGCAAAACCATGTACTGCCCATGGTATATATATGACGTGGTCGCTGGTTTTGTGGAGTAGGGTGGGGGTGCAGGGGGTACGGCCAAGATTATGCTCATTTTGGATCGGTGTTAGGGTTCTTTTTTAATCCAATTCGTTCCAAAAGCCACCAGTTGCCATAAATAGTTAGTTTAGGTCAACTTGATCAGGTCTGCTGAACTCTTCTTGAGGAAGGTTAATGGTGGAATCTGTTGTCGTACCATGTTTTGTCCCTAAGATAGTATTTCTTTCTTTCCTTGTGTCGGACGTACCCTGATTGATTGTTGTGCCAAGTGCCAACCCCACTGTGAGCCTGTACCACCTACATGCATGCATATGGATTACTTTTAACGTAACGTGCTTCGACAGTGATCACCCTGGACCCTGGAGATTGTAGTATATGTGCAAAATTCTTGATTTATGGGTTATAGTTGCCTACTTGCCTGACATTTGTGTCCAACTTCAAGCTCATGGAAAGAGCTGTTGATAATGAGATTGACCCTGAAAATTCATGGAGATGGGATATTGGGATCGCATTTCAATATTGACTCAGTACTTACCTTTTGATCTGATGGTCCTTTGAACTGCATGGTCCTTTGAACTACCAAGCTGGGGTAAATGCTGCACTCTGCTCTGAAACTTTAGATGTACCAATCAAACATACAGCAATCATGTGTTTTTGCATAAGACCTTATCCTTATGTGTTCCTTCCCTTCAAGTCCTGCTATATGATAATTTAGTGTATAATGCTGAGTCCAGCATGTTTTGCTTATATATGGCAATTGTTGTTTCTACCCAACTAACGAAGCTCTAATTAAGATTGATATCATCTCTTTTCTTCGATGTTGGCATTTAGCACTATCTATATTCTGTAGTAGTCATCATGATAAGTCTCTCGATTGAAAATCTGAAATATTGTAGGATCGTGTGCTTATCTTGTTGGCCAAGCTTGCTGCATGTGTTAGACCTTCGTATATTACAGGTGCACTCTGTCCAATGGGTATTCATATCCTAGAGAGATTGCAAATGTCTATGGATTGTACTTACTACAGCATTCATATTTCTATTCTAATGATGTTTGTCCCTTCATTTGTACCGTGCAGATAGCATTTCAGCGGCAGATGTCAGCCTAACTCGAAACATGTCATATTTCCGGCGTGTTAATTCCAATGGCATTCCTAAAATCACTTACTTACACCTTTACGAGTGTGAGGCTTTCTCGGTATGTTTATTCGCAATAGCAACTAAAATTGTTCTTGATTATTACCAACTAGAAAATTTGTCGTTTTTGTGTGCTAAGGTACATAAGTCTATACTTGTTCCTACAGATCGGCATCTTTTGTTTGCCGCCAAGGGGTGTCATTCCTCTCCATAATCACCCCAACATGACTGTGTTCAGTAAGCTTCTTTTTGGTGAGCTGCGTGTGAAGTCCTATGATTGGGCTGATGCCTCACAAGATTCAACTGGTATGCTTTGTTCATTTTCCTGGCAAGTATAAACTTCCTTACATAATTTTTACCAAGGGGTTTCTCTTTTCCTTTTTGTTTTGAGTACAGATGCTCAGTTGCAAGGAGTCCGCTTAGCAAAGGTGAAGGTTGATGGCACCTTGAATGCACCTTGTGCAACATCGGTACTATATCCAGAAGATGGTGGCAACCTGCACTGCTTCACCGCACATACTGCTTGTGCAGTTCTTGATGTCCTTGGCCCACCATATGACGATGGCAGTGGGAGGCACTGCCAGCACTACAACGTCTCTTCCTCTGCACCTTCTGCTGGTACTATTTGCTAACCGAGTTATATCTGCTTGTATATAGGGTCCACATTGTATCTTTTAGGTTTTACATTTATATATAATTTCTATTTCACAAATCTATTCTTGTCGGATACGAGGATGTGTTTGCTTGAATTAAGTAGAAAGAATTTTCTCCTCGGTGATCTAAGATAGTTATGCAGTAGGTTCAGTTATTGATGTACTTGTAGTTCTGCCGTTTCTTGATATTGTATTCACTCAGGCACTTGGTGCCCTCATGCACAGGATAAGTTTCATCTGTTTGACTTGCATAGAAACTGCTCGCCCATAGATTCGTGCATATCCAATTATCCATCCTTTGAAATCATATGATAGGAGTCTCATACATTATCTGTACTCTGAATTAGCTAGTGTTCAATCTTTGTTATTTTCCAAACCATTCAAGTTTGTGTTGTCCTTGTAGAGAAAGTAGAATAGATGCCTCACCAATGTGGGGAGCTGATCTCTCATATGTATAGCTGAATTACAATGAATGCTAGTGCTGAGATACAATCAATACTAGTGAGTTACATAAGACCAAAGGTCTAGGAGAGTAAAGGTCTAGGAGATAAACAGCCTATAGATTAATAAATAATCCTAATAGTCCTTTGTACTGAAATGGCTATAACTATATGGCGGGAATTTTCTGCATTATCTGTACTCTGGATTCGAATGGATTCAAGCTTGTTGTGTCCTATTTACTGAAATAGTTATAGTTATATGGCAGGAATATTCTGCATTATCTGTACTCTGAATTAGTTAGCTGTCATGTATTTACTCTTATCTCACACTTGTTATAAATTCATCTCCTCTGTCCTGTTCTCTGTATGATACATTTTATGCATCTTGACAGGAAGGTAAATATTGGTGATTAACCTTATAAAAATTGCATTTTTAACAGGAGATTCAAAGCCCCTTCCTGGAGACGATGGATACGCATGGCTGGAGGAGTGTGAACCACCAGACAATTTTCATCTTGTCGGGTCAACTTATATGGGTCCAAGAATTGTGGACAATTGAACTTACGAGGATTCCTTGGTTTCTTGCAGCGCATGATGTAACTTTCATTTGGTGTAAATACATCGCTGGAGAAAATAGGTCCTCCTTTGGTCATAACTAGACCACTGTTCATCATCACTTAAACTGGAGGACCTAAATTGCTTAGTAATAAAAACATGCTCGGTAATTGAGGTTGTGTAGGCCTTTGCTGTATTTTTTTTTTCTTGTTCATTTCTGTGTTTTCTTGTGTCTCTAGTCTGTACCAGTTAGCAGTGTAGCATTGGATATTGCCTGATTCATCATGTTCCCAAGTAATGTTTGGACTTGCTAAAAAAATCAGAAATCTTTTCCTTTTCCTGACTATATCATTTTCCAGTTTGTAAATGCACTCTCATTTTCTGTAGCCATAGAAAAAAGAGAAATCTTTCATTGAATTATTGTGCTTTCAAACTTCTCTTCTCAGCTACTACATAGTATGCTCATGCAACATACTGTTGTATTCACCATTTAAAACTAAAATACAGTGGATTTCTCTTGCATGACTCAGAAAAGTGTCAGAACTACTGAAGCAGCTATCACAGGCACTGAACATGTGCAGACTTTCAGTAGCATGTACAGTGCTGCTGCTGTTTCTTTCTCTGCTTTTGGTGATAATTGCCCACCCCATAATTGTATTGCCACTGTAAGCTCTTCTCACAGCATAAGCACCAGTCCTAATCTGCAAATTGGTGTACACTTATGCATCATGCAAATTGCATATCAAAATATGGTGCAATTCATATCAGCCCTATCCACCAAGAATGCAATGCATCAGATGTGAATCAGCTCCTTTCTTATCAGTTATCACTCTCTTGGTAGATGGATTAGAAGTTACTACTCATTAATGTAATGAATGTTTATCATCACACACCTGTCACAACTTGCAGACTTTTGACGGCCTCAGTTATTTCAGTCCATGGTTGACGGCTACACGGTCAGGGTTGAAATTAATTTACATTCTTGTTAGCATCAGCTGTTGAGATTTTAATACAGTGGACATAAAATCTGCACAAAATCCTGGCCTACGAAACATGGGCCTAGAATCTTCAGAGAATGGGCTGGTCTTCAGCATGCTACAGTACATACAAAATCCTGGCCTGTGAAACATGAGCTGGTTGCTTTTATCCAAATTCATCAGAAATAGTACTCATTTTGGACTGATTCGTCTGTTCTTTTTTCCATGAAAACATGCCAAGTTTAAAAGATGCTTCGGTATGAATACGACCTGGACTCATGACAGTTACCTCTTTATTCTATTCAGTTACAATGTCAAACATAAACAGTCATTAGGGATAAGAGAAGTCCTGTTAACTTTTGTACTTAACTGATGTCTGATGTCATAGCCCAAGTTGCTGATGCAAGTGTTCACACACTACAGAATACAAATCCAGGGTGAAACGCAGGTGTGACCAAATCATCTTTTGGTTTTTCTTGCAAATGCTGTAAGCAGTTGACATTTGAATCAGTAACCTTATTTCTTCTGAATTTACTTAATGACAAATTGCTAACTAAGCAGTGGATGATTGCGCCAATAGTCTTGGTGCACATATGTAAGCTTGAATCTGATTGGATTGAGAAAGTCATGCGTTTACTTTGTATTCAGAGTTTGCTCAAACAGTAACATCTCATATGCAGACAAGCTGTCATTTTCCCATGCTGTCCTAGTAGACTTGATAATATGCCATCTGATGCACGGGTTATGATCTGTATTTTGGGGGGTTTCGTATTAATTTTGACTTCTAATTTGAAAGCCAAAACTTTTTTTATCGTTCTTCTTTTTCATTTAAAATGCTACTTATTGCTGTTGTAATTTCATCAAAATAACAATTTCAAAGCAATTATTATTGCTGTCTCACCAGTAAATGGAAGTGATTTAGTATCTGAAAGTTCTGAACTATGTTTTTGTTTTTTGGAAATGGAAAGAAAGGCTCAATTTTTATAGGTCCCTTCCAAATAAGCCCTTTCAAGAAGTCATTGTTAAGTCAGTCAGAACAAAGACTACAGCTTGCGTCATCTCTGTGGACCCTGTGTCTGTGTGCTGTGCAGAGATAGGTTGATCAGTTTGTGATACTTCCTGGAAACTGACTGATTCAGAGCCTAATCTCTTAGCTCATACCCGCTGTTATCGCTAATGATGATTACAGGAGCATATAAACTAGTGAATTAACAACTGATCCATCATGGCATCAAGAGAAAAATATTGGAATGAGGTCAATGGCACAGCAGAACTAATCTATTCTATCTTAGAGAACTGTTATGCTTGGATGAATCTGCAACTTGGATAGAATTTGGAGCATTGAAGCTCTGATCAGTAATTCACAAGTCAGAATTCTGACCTAGCTTGAGGTTTTACATGTGCTGTGCTGACCTGTCATTAATTTCACGTAACGTATTAACATATACTACTACATGTTATTTTCATAAGAAATACTAATTATACTCTTCCAAGATATTCCTCAGGGAAATTCATATATGATCCAGAAGTCAATAGGAGTTAGTATTTTCTAGGATCCAATCGAAGTTAACACTTCATCTGCATCTTGAGCCGTTAAGAATCAACTGCTTTGTCTGCCTTATGTCTGAACCCTTTCAATGAAGAACAGTGAGAGTCATCATCTACTATCCCTTTGTTTAGCCCTACTTCATTTTGATAGATCAACAACTAGGTCAAACAATTGTCTGCATTCATGAACAGTTGTTGTTGTATAATGAATAGTAAGTAAGCCACTATCACCATCATCTCCTAACTAATTTGGCAACAACTCAGTTAATTACTGCCATCCCATTGAATGATATAAGCCACGACGCACCATTGCAATCCAATTTAGCTTAGCATTAGCAGGTAATCTAGCTTGATTTTCTGTGATGCATGGATCCACAGTTTTATTTGTTCATCCAAAGTCAGCCATCCAGTCAAGAAATGAATTTGTGATGTTTTTTTGTCTCGTTAGGTTTAACTAATTAAACAAAGTGATCCAAACTTGACTAAGTGGTCCTTGCTGTTTTCCAAAACTGAGATCATCATCATGCGTTGTCATTACAATCCAGAAATCTTGCGTGTTAAACAAGGTTCAGTTTTAGGAGCATGAGGGCTGCTGGCTCAACACCTTGATGCACAATTGTGTTCAGATTTTGAGTTTGACACTTGAATTTACATATCTGATGCATTATTAGTTTATTACTCGAGTATTATACTGATGCATCATTTGAAGTTATTTTTTTTCAGTGGGCAAATTGAGGTGAATTACTGCTTGATTTATACCGACAACCAAACACAAAATTCAATAATACTATGACTTGTTAGCTGTATGATATTCCAAAAACACATGGCTGTGAAGATTACACATTGACAAACATTAGCATTCATGGTCATCTCTTTTAGCAGTCACCAAGAAAAGGCCAAACCTGTGTCAAGTTTCCATGCAGAAAGTGAAATATCAACTAGCAGTTCACGTACTAACTACTAAATGCCCATGCACTTTTCCCACTAGTGTTTTCCTTTGAAAGTTTCCTCTTTTTTCATGTGTTCCAAGAATTGCCGTACAAGTCTTGATGATATTGGTCAGTTAACTGCAAAGTCTTCCGTGAAAATTACAGAACCTGTAAATCTGAAAAAGGGTGTGTATGAGCTGTGTCAGTTGAGTACTTTACTGTATTTATCCATCAATAATCCATCAATCTTCTAGTTTAAGTCTTGGCGTGACAGATCCATGAACTGACATTTCCATGGGTTTCTGACAAATTATTGACCTCGAGTATTTTGATGCTCAAACTGCAAGAAGTTCCAAATACAATATTCCTTTGTGGCTAAATTACACCAGAAACTGTTCCCATTGGCTAAGTTCTTGATCTGGTCCATGTGCAAGATGACCCAAGATGATCCTCCTTCTGACTTTGCAATTTTTTCATTTCAGGACTCAGTAATCCATGAAAAAAAAAACTACCATCAGCATCTGACTTCTGGAGTAACTCGCAAGAACTGTCGATAACGCGACCCAGAATTTTCAATAGCCACGTCATGGAAATTAAACTATTTATTTTTGAAAATCTCTCCAAGATGGTGTAGCAATGCCTTCCAAGCATCAAATACCTAAAGAGAACAAAATACAAAATATATTTCTTTTTCTCTTAATTTCCTTGGGCCCAAGGAGTGACAGGTCTTTCCTTAAGAAAAATGTGATGGAAATATTATTAGTGTGATCCCACTTTAGGTCCAAAGTCTTGACCAAATCGTTGAAAAGCTTGGCCTCACATGATGCATCATACAAAGAAGGTCTTCTCTTCTCTGTCTGAATTTTATTTTATTTTCTTTGTTTCTTAGCTGTATCCATTTGGAAAACAATTAACAAATATTTAGGAATTAGGTAGGAAAGACGCCTCCTTGATGCATCCGTTGACTAATCATGCAGTTTACTTGAACTAAGTCCATCGAACCCAACCGCCATGTGCTTATCTTATTCGCCACCGTTTTCCTCTACTCCTGCCATTTTCAAACTCCAACTTGTTTAAATTTGTACCCTTACACGCCGTACCCACCTATCCCTGTGGTAGATTCTTCCTCCGTTTGCCAAATCGATGAAAAGTCTCTAAACTACGCTGAAAAATGGATACACTTGCACAATTTAAGGATTTCGATTTTCCCCCTTAAAATTGAGATTAATCGAAAGAGTCTTCAACCAGATCAATAATAAAATAAGAAAAAATACTAAAGAAATGAATTTACGGCAATGCTTATCTTTCAACAAAAGTAGTTTATATATGAACTGATACGTATCCACTTGTTATAAGATGATGTCAAACATCGAGAATGTGAATCCTTACCTTATCCGCGTACCAGTGGGCCCTACACCGGTGCCGGGTGGGGTATAACCCTATAGGAACTCATGGGAACACAAGCAAATCGGATCTCTCTCTGCTAATTAATCATCGTGCTCGATTACAAAGCTATACGAATCAGCAAATGGCCAGTGTGAGGTCACACTTTCCATGACGCTGATTAAAAAGGGATCAGATCCGTCCTTTGTGTCAATGCGATGTGCAGTGCAGGAACAGTTTCAACGGGGCCTGGCTGGAATCTTCAGCAAGTAGGCCAACCGAAACCGAATAATCAATTCAAGCTAATAATATTATTAATATTACTATCACTAAATAATTCAAGATTAATTAGGCGATACTTAAAGCTGATTGGATGGCAGCTTGGAAGTGTCGCACTCGATCGATCTCACCGGAAGCCGGTGCACGGTCGGATCCATCGACTTGGACATTGTCACTCACATCACATGCATGCATGATTTTTTATTTTTAAAAAATAAGATAATTAAAATTATTTGGTCTTCCAGCTCTCTCTAATTTAAGCACATGATTGAGATGATACTGTTCACGCAGTACCATGTACTGTTCAAGTTCAGACGCGTTTGAGAAAAAATGGTAGAAGTACGAACTGATGGATACCGGCCGGTGCGGGTTAGGGGTTTGAAATTTTTGGATGGAATTTCAGAATTTTCAACACCTCCGGCCCTGTCACGGCCAGTATATATATGGTTTAGTTTCTCGGCGAGATCTCGCTATCTCAGATCCTCCTGAGATTTTGCTGGTCGAAAATTCGGCATCCATTTGTGTTCAGAGTTGGTTGAATTCCATTCAAACCGCTTCAAATTCAATGAATTTTCATGAACGCGCAAAAAAATTATACATTAATATATTAGAAAAAACTAGAGTTTTAGTTACACAACGCAACCGGCCAGGTGACCATTGAAGGACACAGAAGAAAAATAAACAAGACTGCTAGGGAAAGCTAAAACTGAAAAAAAAAAACCTGCTCCTATAAAGATGGGGAGGGTGGCAGTTGGGCCCCACTAGACTCCCAAAAGCCGCAACACCTGCAGAAGATCACATGCGGGTCTTTCTGGAGGATGGACTCCAAGACCACTGCAACCAACAAGAGGGAGTTCAAATTCAATGAAGATTTGTTAAGAATTTCAATTTTCTACTTGCCTGGATTAATTTCTCCTAAGTTTTGATCCAAGACGAGAAGACCGTCTACTAGAGCATGCATGCCAGAGCATCTTCATGACAGTTTCGATTCTCTGGTCCTCTTGGTTTCTTGGTAGATGTGGAAGTAGCGGAACTCCAGAGTTTTCAACTACTCACTCTCTTCGATTTCGATGGTGCGGGACTCCATCCGTCTGGAAGGCCAACTGTGGTCTTCTGCTAGTGCTGTTTCTTTTGTGGATTTGTTGGAAGTTTAGTCGGGCTCCACCTACACCCTCCCTCGCAATAGGAGTTGTTTTTTGTTTAAGGAAGTTTTTCCTTCCTTTACTCTGTTTTTCTTCTTTTTTCCTATTCCCTAGCAGTAGCCTTATGACCGTTTCGTTGTGTAATCAAAACTCTGCTTTCTTTCAATATATTGACGGGCAATTCTTTTGCGCGTTAAAAAAAGCGCAAAAGTAAAGATTTTTTTTGATAGAGGTACTAACCATACTGTATATCTTAACCCGAATACGAGGTATATGGGTTCGCATCCTCTGCCGTTGGTCCATGCTACGGCACGGTGCCGTTGGGGCAATCGTGGCTGCTCTTTCGGAATGAACGGGCAAGATTAAGTTAATGCAAAGGAAGCTCAGATCCCTCTCATGCATTTTTATGCCTCCAAGCTATCAAGCTATTGTAATTTCTGCCGTCATGTAGTCTTTTGTTTAGTTTATGGCATTACCCATTGCGTCGTGGATGGATACGAAGGGGCTTGTTTCTTCCCATTTTGATCTCTGTCTTGCTTCCTTTCATATGGAAATCAAGAATGAATTCATGGAGGTAGGTTGCAAGAGCAAAAGAAATTTTCTAGTTTTGTATCTTGGATTCAACTCATTAATCGCGATTTTAATTTCCGTGAGAAGTTTAGAGAAAGAGTCAGTTCTTTCTCGTGAGGGGAAGGAAATGGTAGAAACGAAATTCAACTGGAAGAATGAAGTTAAAAAAAATGTTATTTATCTACAACGTTGATTGGAAAAGAAGATTGCCCAACGGCACGGTGCCGTAGCATGAGCCAACGGCAGAGGATGTGAACCCGAGGTGGTATATACCCCTCTCTTTTAAAGATCAGAAAAGTCTTGACACATGTCATTATCGATCGTACACTTTTATTTTTAATCAATTCAACTTGCGATACCTCTTAATTAGTAGTAAATGATACTTAAGATACTCCGGCCTTTAACAAGGATGGGAGAAAAAACTGAAACAAGTACACTGGATGCCGTTATTTCAGCCAAGGATGAAACAGGTAAACAGGTTAATGGTACGGTGCATTTCCAAGCCGCTACTTTTCACGACCAATCGAACGGTCGCTGTGTTAATTAAATTCTCTTGCAACATGCCCAGCAAAATAAATTCATTGTCAGAACACAGACGTAATTAAACCAATGTGCTTCAGAATTCAGAGATCGGAAGATCACCATGCATGCACATCTCTCTTTTTCCTTCGTTGTTTTTCAGAATTCAGAGATCGGAAGATCACCATGCATGCACATCTCTCTTTTTCCTGCTTTGTTTTTCAGAATTCAGAGATCGGAAGATCACCATGCATGCACATCTCTCTTTTTCCTTCTTTGTTTTTTATTTGAAACGCATGTACATATATCTGAACAATTCTCAGTTAGTTGCTTCTCCGACTTTGCTTACACACGTACGAACCTCCAGTACAAAAGTCAACAAGAAGACGGCGTAAATAATTTTTTTAAAAAACCGACGATTTAGCTCGCTGCATGCGTACGCCTGACGGCCTGAACGCTAATTAATCACGACTGCGAGAAGTAAACAAGATCCTTTCATTTTCTTTTCTTTTCCCGGTTTTTTCTTCCCCGCCCCCGGACAAAGGCCTTCTAGCCATTTGTGTTGTATAAATAAAACTAGTATATGGTGGTCCGCGTAGATTGCGCGGCTAGCATCATTATATATGTTTTCTCAATGTATTATTCAAATATATTAAAATGATAGCATAATTTTAAATTTTGTACTAACTTTACAAAACTACTAATGTGTAATATTCATATTGTATTTTATATACGTGTTAGTTATTAATTATTTGTAATATTAAATTTTAGTTATTTGTAAATTATATTCTTATATGGACTCTAGACTCGTCTTTTAATATATTTTTTTAAAATTCTGAATTTTCGTTATCTGTAAATTGTATTTCTATATGGACTCTAGGCTCTTCTACTAATATTATTTATTTTTAATTCTGATTTTTTATTATTCCCAATTGTATCTCTATGTGGACTCTAAACACATCTTTCAATATTTTTTAATTTTTAATTTCGAATTTCAGTTACTTATAAATTGTATTCCTATAATGACTTTAGACTCTTCTTCTCCTTTTTTAAAAAATTTCGAATTTTACTTATTGTAAGTTATAGTTTTATATGAACTCTAAACTCTACTTTTAATTTTATTATGTTTATTCTGAATTTTAGTTAGTTTTAATTTCCTATATGGACTCTATTCTCTACTTCTAAAATTTTTTATTTTTAATTCCGAATTTCTAGTATTTCTTAATTGTATTTCTATATGGACTCTATTCTTCTCTTCCAATATTCCTTATTTTTTAATTCCGAATTTCAACCATTTTTAATTGTATTTCTATATGGACTCTGTTTTTCTTTTTCTCCGATTAATATGAGATTTTTTAGGTCGTGAGAGCAAACGTGAAGGCTCCCTTTTTTATTCCTTTAATAAGTTAATAGATTCTTCTAGCCGTTTGTTTGTGTTATATAAATAAAATTCTTCTTTCTTTTAATATATTGGCGTATAATTTTTTTTGCGCGTTTGTGAAAGAAGTATTCAAGATATATAGAGTACATTTTGCCAGGTCACATCGAGATCGGAGTCAAATCCTCCGGCCACATCGATCAATTAACGACCTTAATTCCGATCGATCAAGCTAAGATCAATCGTTGTCTCTGTTTGCGGTGGCCACCGCCGGCCAAGTCGCCGGAGATGAGATGAGAGATTATTCAGTCCAGTTTGCACATACGCGTGGACCAAACCGGACAGAGAACGCGGCTGCAGCCGCAATTTATCAATGTAGAACGACGGCGACGGCGAAGAGGATGATGAAGAATACTCCATTCATTTCTAAATATTTGGTATCGTTGACTTTATAGCATATATTTAACCGTTCGTTTTATTAAAAACTTTTGTGAAATATGTATACATATAACTATATTTAACAATAAATCAAATGTTAGGAAAAAAATTACTAATTATATTTTTAAATAAGACGAACGGTTAAATATATTATAAAAGTTAACGATGTTAAATATTTAGAAACGGAGGAGGGAGTATATTATATCTGAATCGAGGTCGACGCGTCCGTCCAGCTAATTGGTTCTCATTTGATTTGCCCATGCTCGAGTTGACATTTTTTGGGTCCTCGAGCTCTCTCTCGCTCAAGGTTAATTACCCACTTAATCACTGGGATTTAACCGGGATTTGGTGGG
This sequence comes from Oryza meridionalis, assembly GCA_000338895.3. Taxonomy (NCBI): domain Eukaryota; kingdom Viridiplantae; phylum Streptophyta; class Magnoliopsida; order Poales; family Poaceae; genus Oryza; species Oryza meridionalis. The sequence goes on from CM002524.2 coordinate 4,287,528, forward strand.
GAAAGCTAATATTTTAATCCGTTTTCAGTCAGAAACTGCAGGCCTCGACGACGACTACCTAGCCTTAGCCCCTTAGCTTCCTTCTTTATAAGGAGGGCAAGCTACCACTGCAAGGACAATTAACTTTATTCAGCCATTGCTTTGCTTGATACCCTTCTTGTTCAGAGCCTACGTGATTAAGCTAAGCTGGTTTAATATCTCGAGATCGGTAACGACGATCGATCGAGCGAGCAGAGCTTGGCTGAACTCGCCGCCGCAATGGACGTCGTCGTCGAGAGCCCGCCGGTGAGGGACGAGAAGAAAGTCGACGTCGCCGCGGTATGATAACATAAATTGGATTTAATTACAATCTTTTTTGAGACGTGATGATGCTAATTGCAGAGTTCTTGAATAAGATCAAACTGAACTCGAATGTATTTGGGTGCAGATTGGAGGCGCGCCTCCAATAGTCTTTGAGAGTTTTGCACCATCGACGCTGAGAGATTCAACCATCATCAAGAAGGTATCCATCGATCGATCACAATTAGTTCTTATAATCTATTGTGTCCGGGTGATTAATTCAGAATTAATTCAGAAATCGATGATTAATCATGGGGTAATTATTATGACAGGAGGAGAAGATGGAGGCAGCGAAGGCGGAGATGGGCGAGGTGAGGGAGGAGAACGAGCGGCTCAAGACGATGCTCACCCGCATCGTCAGCGACTACAAGTCGCTGCACACGCACTTCCTCGACGTCGTCAAGGTCAAGGAGCAAACGGCGGCGGAGCTCGCCGGAGACGACGACGACGAGCCCGACGACCTCGTCTCCCTGAGCCTCTGCACGAGGCCCAACGCCGCCGCGGCGCGCCGGAAGGGCCACGGGAGGACGTCGTCGTCCGGCGGAGGCGGCGGCGACGACGGGCGGCTGTCCCTCGGGCTGAGCTGCGCTCGCGACGGCGTTGCCTCCGACGACGACGACGACAAGCAGGCGAGCCTCCGCGCGTTGCCGCCGATGCCCGTGCTGAACCTCAGCTCCGACAGCAGCGGGGACGCCGCCGGCGCCGGCGCCGGCGAGCCTACCCAGCCGAACAAAGCGTCCAGGAGCTCGAGCGGCGGCGGCGGCGGCGATGGCGCCGACGACGAGGTGCTGCAGCAGCAGCAGGCCAAGAAGGCTAGGGTTTCCGTCAGAGTCAAGTGCGACACCCCCACGGTACTACTCTTAATTACAGAAGGATTACTCCTATTAATCCAATCTCTAAACCATATTACTTACGTAATTTACCCGTGCTAATCACGTTGTTAATTATGATTAGATGAACGATGGGTGTCAGTGGCGCAAATACGGGCAGAAAATCTCAAAGGGGAACCCTTGCCCGCGCGCCTATTACCGTTGCACCGTTGCACCCAACTGCCCTGTACGAAAGCAGGTACGTATATGTATACGCGTATAAATACGTATATGATACGAATTGTTCGTACTTAATTTGAAGATAAAATTTAAATTTGTGTTGGTTTTGCGTTAATCGATGGATCAGGTGCAGAGATGCGCGGACGACATGTCGATCCTGATCACGACGTACGAGGGCACGCACAGCCACCCGCTGCCGCCGCCGGCGGCGGCGATGGCGTCCACCACGTCGGCCGCGGCGGCGATGCTCACGTCGGGCTCGACCACCTCCGCGATGCACGGCGGCGGCGGCGTTCACCACCACCTGCCGTTCGCGTCGGCCGTCGGCGGCGGCGGGCTGCTCGGCCCGACCACCATCTCCACCGCCACGTCCTGCCCCACCGTCACGCTCGACCTCACCGCGCCGCACTCGCTCCTGCACCCGTCGTCGGCGTCGCCCTACGCCGCCGCCGCCGCCGCGGGGTACGAGTCCAGCAGGGTGCTGCCGGCGGCGTGGAGCAGCGGGTACCTGGCGTACGGCGGCGCGGCGGCGGCGCAGCCATACTACGCCAAGGGCGTCGCGCCGTCGCCGTTCGGTAGTCATCATTTCGGCGTGATGGGCATGGCGGCGGCGAGGCCGGCGCCGGAGCAGCTGTTCGGCGGCCAGACGACGTCGCCGTACCTGCAGAGAGCCATCGGCGGCGGCGGCGGCGTCGCGCCGGCGGCCGTGACGGACACGATCGCGAAGGCGATCACGTCGGACCCGAGCTTCCAGTCGGTTTTGGCGGCGGCGATCACGTCCTACATGGGGCGCGGCGGCGGCGCGGCGGCGCCGAACAAGTGAAGCAAGTTCATATTGATCTAAATTTTGTTTAGATTATCAATTAGCTGGTAATAATTGCTTGATTTGTTCTGGTATACGTACGTATTAGTCTCCTAATTGGCAAATTGATGTACATAAGAGTACAGTATATAAAGCATGCACAAGCGTGAGATCACTCAATTGTATATGCACTATGTGGGGGGAAACAAATTAATTCAAAATGAGGCTTTTGATTTCCAGGCTTCAAGGAGCTAGACATGCATGCGTGGTAGTGTCAGGGAAGCATAATTTTTGTAGAATGGTACTGATCATGGATTGATAATATGTTGCTTCTGCGTGCAGGAAAGCAAGAAGGAAACATAACATGAAAATAACTTGACCAAAGTTAAAATTCTCCCCCTATGAGAGATTAATTGATAGTGTATTTTGGTGATAACCAATGACGATCTCTAGTGGCCTGTTTTTGGTTAGGAGCGTAAACTCTTGATTTGATCGAATGCAATGTTGACAAAACAGCTACCAGCAATAATAACTCCATGCAATGTCATATCAAACATAACGTGTGCTTTGATAATCTCTAATGTAGACAAGAAAACAATGCGAAAATAAGGTAGATACAATCTAAATATTATTTATGAATAGGTGCTTAATTAAGCACGATAGGAATGATTGTTATTGAAGTGGTCAATCCAATCGATCGAGTAAATCAACATACCAACTATTTTAGACTTTTATAGTCACCGACTAAACGATCGAGAACTAAGAATAAGATTAAACACACTTGGATAAAAAATCAACTAAATAAAATCTTTTTTTCTTGCAATACATAGCTAGTTATAAAGGAAACTAGAGTTTGGTGTGCTCAAGTTCATTAATTAAGGTGGAGAGAGGCTCACCAGAGATTGGCAGTGACGATTCTGACGAACCTTTAAAAAACATACATACATACATACATACATACATACATACATACATACATACATACATACATACATACATACATATATATATATATATATATATATATATATATATATATATATATATATATCATAGTATATATAATATTCTGATTTCAACTAATAATGTAGTTAATATAGGCAACATCTAAAGATTAAAATTTGGAACACCACTAACGATGGGAAATCTAGTTTGCCTTCAGCAACAACACTGGCTTGAGATAAATTTGGCCCATGCCATTGTAAATTTGTTGTATTAAGAAAATCATGTCATTTTGTACGCATCAAACATGTTTGGAATCTTTTCTTTTTTACTTTACCAAATCTACGGCCCCATCGATTCGCTTATTGGAGGAATAAGCGAAACGACATATATTTACAAACGAACAATAATTTGTACGTAAAACTTTTATATACGTGTTCTTAGTGATCTAAAAGTAAAGGCTTGAAAATAAACTTCGATGAAAAGTGTCACACCCCGATCCGGCACCGCCGTACAACGGCACCTGACAGGAGCGTGTCGTAGGAAAAAGGCGCGAACCGCTTCCTACGAAACCGCGATCTCAGTACCAGTCCTAGGACATAGCGCTGTTACCCACGGTGACAAATATGAATCATTGCAATCCTTAAAATAAATAGAGGACTTATTTACCTTAACTTAGTTTGCAGCTCAGACAGCCCGAGAATGCAACCGACGACACGGACGAGGCAAACACCAACAACAGCAGCAGCGGAACCAACGGTCTAACACCCAACACCACAGGCGACGGCTGGGAACTAGGACGAAACCCTTAATCTTCACTTTACTTCATCTTCAACTTCAGGACGGAGGAACTATATATATTTATATAGAGCAAGGGTGAGTACTTTCATACTCAGCAAGTCACGGGAATTTAGGTGTTTAATGCAAGCTTGGAAGAGGGGCAAGGTTGTTTTGCAAATCCTTTGTTTGAAATCATTTTGAAATCACTAAGTGATTTACTTCTTGTTAAGTTTGGGCCGAAAAGAGACTTGCGTCTCAAATTGACTTAAGAGATGCTTTTCAACAACTCAATTGGTAATGTACCGACCTCCCAGGTCAGATCATTACCTCTCGGCTCCCAGAGCCATTTCACTTGATTAATCGGCTCCCAGAGCCTTTCTCATTTTTTCGGACTCCCAGAGTCCAGCTGCCCAGCAGCACAACATTCTGCTTCCACTCGGGAAGCCTAGTCTATGATGCCCGTAGATATCCCGAATCACACAGATTCGTTTCTGACCACTCAGGTTATCCATCTGCCACATAGGCTAATTCTGGTTACGATTCCCATCCCACAACAACTTTTCACAAAGCACAGGCAAACAAATCTACGCAACGAGAACCACCTCACATCCGTCCATGACCGTGGGCACGGCTGTTCGAACAGTTAGTTAACCTCTGCAGAGGGGTACACTTTACCCACAAGATACGAACTTATTCCGAACACCCGTCGGTGTCGGAGGTTCGCAGCAAGGCCTTTCCTAAGCCGGCCCAGGGTTACCTCATGCCACATAGAAGGATCAAATCCTCACATAAATATAGGCCATTTTAGTTTTCACAAATCAAACTCCAACCACCTCGATCGGTAATTCAGCAAGCTTCTCTTCCTTGCTTACCAGGAACCCGGTTTGGCTCCAACCGACCCCGCCCCGGCGTTCCCCAACTATTGGCATGCGAGGTTTCCCTGAACCGACTAATTACTTAGCCAGGGTGTCCCATTCCACCTTGTGGTTGCACTTTGATTATGCTCGATGAGTTTCCCGCAGGAACCGATCCTTATGTGCGAATACGGGACAACGCCACGTAGGCACGGCACCCGCATCGCGAGTTTTCACAAACTATTTTATTTTCAAACATACCAACACCACATGTCTGGTTTTCAAGGCTTCTCAAACCCATTTTCCAAATTTTCGACAATCAACGGTGTATGTGGGATATTTGGTATACGTGCTCAGAGAGCACAGATACCGAGGTACCACAAGGGTGGAGCGACAAGGAATCAGGGTATTACAGCCTGCAGGAATTAGTGCGACTACTGGGTAGGTTCGTCGAGTTGGCACGCAAACCGAGGCCAAGCAAGTTAAGTGTGTGATTCTAATAATGCAAGTTGCAATCAAAATAATAATGATTTTCCAACTATAGGAGCAATTGATCAAAGGGTGACTTGCCTCGCTCAAGGTCTTCACGGAGCTTCACGAATCATCGAGAAAACCCGCGATCGACGAAAATCCGATAACCGCAACTATACGCAAACAAACAAAAACCTAAAGAAAAGACCAAGAAAAAGACCCTATTTAGACTAAATAATAGTGCCATTAAATAGATCTCAATTTTACGAAATTACTGGAAGTTGAACGAAGTCAATCGGGCGAGCGGTTGAGAAGATATGGATTTTCTAAGGATTATTTGATTTTCTGTCTAAAGGAAAAGGAATTATTAATTCCCTTGGAAAAGAAAAGGAAGGAGGGATCGGATTTAGACTTTCTCGGGCGACTTAGGCGCGGCCCGAGGGATTCACAAGGCTTGGCCGGCCATTGGGCCGAGCGCGGCCACGGGGAGGCGGCCCATTAGGGCGCGCGGGGAGAGAGGGAGGCCCGACGGGGTGGGCGCGGTCCGCCGCGCGGGGTCCCGAGATGAGCCCGCATGGCGGCGGTCGGGTGTATGGTGGGGAGGGCGCACGCGGGGACGGGCGAGACGGATCGGTGGATTGGGTGCGGATGCGGTGCGCCGGTCGACAAGGAGGCGGCGGGCCCACGTGCAGCCTCATGGCTCACCGGGGTCTGCGCGCACGGGGATGAAGGGGCGAGGGCGAGCGGCTGACCGGCTTGACCGGGTCAAGCCGACGTGGCACCTATGCCAGGCCACGTGGGCGGCGAGAGGAGGAAGAAGGCCGTGGCCGGGGATGAACGGCGGACGGCGGCGCGCGTCGGCGGAACGGCACGAGGCGCGGCGGGAGGAGGAATGACCACCGGGGGAGAGAGGACGAGGTGAGGGTGTCGTTTCTTGGTTCGGATGCGCCGGGGAAGCTTCGACGGCGACGAATCGCGGCGGCGACCTCCGGCGGTGGCAAAAAAAGGGGATTCGTCGACGGGCGACGGGAGTCCGATTCGCGGCGGCGGGAGCATCTCCGGTGCTCAAGGGTTTCGTTTCTAGTGTCGGATGGAGCAGAGAGACTCCGAGAGAAGCCGGCGACGGCGAGGTGCGGTGCGGGTTCAAGCGGCGTCGGTGGCGAGCTTATGGCGGCGTCGACGGCGCTAGGGAATGGTTTGTGGTGGTCCTAGGGAGCTCAAGAACGGTGGTATCGCAAGGGATTGGCGAGGGGGTCCACGGCGGCGCACAGGCGGACGCGGCGGCGGCGAAGCAGAGCTACGGCGGGGCGGCACGTTTAGGGGGACGAGCGAGCAACCGAACGGCTCGGGGCTTATCCTAGATGATGCAAATGGCAAGGATTTGGGCGAGGAGCTCACCGGCGTGCGGAAACGGTATCGGCGGCGATTTGGGGATGGAAAGGGGTGGAAGGCCGATGGCGGCACGCGACCGAGCGGCGGCGCACGGCGGGTGACGCCGAGGCGGCGCGGCGTCGAGGCGAGTGCGCCGGGGAAGATGAGAGGGAGTGCGAAGATGGGGCGGCCCGGAGCTCCTCTTTGGCTCCTCGCGCTCGCCGGCTCCCACGGCACGCGCGACGACGACAACGGCGGTCAAGGCGGCGATGGTGTGGCGGGGAGAGGAGGCGAGACAACGAGGGAGATGGGAGGGGCTCGGGTTTTTATAGTGGAGCGAGGTCGGTTTGCGCGGGAGGTCGGTTCAAACCGACCTTGGGGCGGTCAAGGCGGCAGCTGGCTCTGGCGCTAGGGCCGAGCGGCGGCAGGGTGACGCCGGTGTTGGTCGGGGGAAAAGGCGAAAAAGGAGGGAAAAAGAGAGGCTCGCTCCAAGCCGATTCGGGAAGGGAGTAGGAGGGAGAGGGAGAGCTCGGCCTCCGGGTTTTGGCAGGACGCGCGTGGAGCGGCTCGGGCACGCGCGCGGGGCCGAGCGGCTGCGTGGCGCAGCGCGGCAGGGCAGCGGGGCCGGGCGGCGCAGGCGTCGCAGGCGCGGCAGGGCCGACGCGGCGGCGACCGGGCGGTCGGCCACGCGCGAGCGCGCGCGCGCGGACGCGAGGGCGCGGCCGGATTCAAACGGCGACGGCGGGAAATCGACGCCGGGGAGAGGGAGTTCGACGAGGGAGAGAGAGAGAAACAGAGAGAACGAGAGAGAGAGAGAGAGAAAACCGAGAGAGAAGGAGAGAGCTCTCTCTCCCCAGCGGCTCGTGTGCGGCGCACGTGGGAAGCGGGAAGGCGGCTGAGGGAGGGAGGTGGGCTGAGGGAGAGAAGTGGGCTGATGGGAGGAAATCCGGCCCATCCAAAATTAGAAGGAGGCAAAATAGACTTAAGCAGAGGAATTGAATTGGAGAGAATTGGAGCTTGGAAATGGAATTTGGATATCTTTGGAGTCGGTACAAGTATTTGGCGAGAATTCAAAGAGAGGAATTGAATTTCGGAATTTGATCTCGGTGACTTGAATCGGGATTGGAAATTTGAGGTGGAGGATTTCGATTTCGATGAGAGGGAACAACGGGATTTGAATTGAGATCCATGGCACGACTTAGACTCGCACACAAAGAACAAAATTTTCGCAATTAGGATTTTACCGAATTAGTTTTTAACGTCTCACGAGAAGCGGAGCGTTACAAAAAGACATCAAAATCAACTCCAAATTTAAGGTTGAAAATTCAAATTTTGCCTGATAAGTATAAACATAAGGAAAGGAAAAGATGAGGCCGCTAAACACAGAACCTGCCCGTCAATTCCATGTTCTTTCTTCACCCTCCCCTCTCTCTTCACCAATATTCAAAGGTTTTCGTGAAGTCTAACATAATCTAAACCAGAGGTGCCGCGAACATGCTAGGTCCATTTCAAGCCAATACGGTCCTAGAAGGCTGGATTGGACTAGACCCGTGTTGGTTTTCCACTGAAAGAATAAACAACTAGGTCCGTTTCAAACCAATACGGTCCCAGAAGGCTAAACTAGACTTGGCTCGTGTTGATTTTCCACTGAATAAATAGCTATAAATGTGAGCACCCGTATCAAATATAGAATTTGAACTCGGGTGGGTTGGTTCCACCACAAGGAACCAAACCAATTGAATTACGCTCACTTCGTGATCTCCGTGATGATTTCGAGTACATATGTCTCCTTGGTGATATAACCGAAGATTACTAAAGTATAATCACACGACAAACATTATTTATCGGTTTATTTTAAGTTGATGTGCATGTGCTCTTGTTAATATTGGACCTAATGAAGTTATATGTGAGTATCTGATTAAATGATGTCCTCAAATAATGATCATTCTAGGCTGCGAGAATATATAGTTTGGTATTTTCAGAAATCTTGCTTTCACAAAGCCGATCTTTAATTTCTGCAACTGCAGTGATCACAAGATACAAATAAATTTCTTATATATATGATATAACGTTTATACTTTTTTACCCTTTTTGAATTACCAGCGAAAGTATAAAATAGAAAAGTAGGTAGATAAATACTTGGATTTTAGAAAGAAAAAAACATGGTGCAGCATATGTATATTACTTGGATAAAAAGAAGATAGTGATTATACGAGTTGGGAATACTAAGACTAGATGGAACACACTGAAAACATTGTTAGTTTGGTAAAATCTCACTCTAATCCTTGAAATAGATTTATTCTTTCCGACACCCTCTTAATTTGAAATAATATTTCATAAGAAATTTTACGGTTATTGAGAGAGTATTTCGAGATACCAAATTTTACACTAGAAAATATGGTATGTTCCATTATATTCTTAAAGATAGTAAAATCATCCATATTTCACGGATGACACTGGACTTAAAAAGGTCCACTATTCAAAAAGAGAAAAAAAAAACTGAGCTAGGCGAAGTGCTCCTGCATTGGACTGAACGATTTACAAGTTTAGACGGGCCTCCTTTTATGGGCCTCAATGTTGGCGCCCACACACAAATATGGGCCTGCAATGAGCCTCATCCAAGCAAGGCCTTACCGGCTTACCCTGTTATTGGGCCCTTATGAGGAATGGCACATCTGATTAACTCTGCAGATATACAACCAGTTCTCTGCAACTTGAGCGTAGCATGAGCGTTTGTCCACCAAAATTCAATACGGAAAATTTTATTTTACTCAAGTGATATCGAGAGGTAATACTAGAATTTTTAATGCAAATTTTTATATCTAAAATAACTTGTTTAATTTTATATTAGAAAATATGATAAAGCCAATTAATTAGTGGAGATGGAGGAGGCTATTGGAATTATGCACAAATCATCACGATTTTATAGCTAAAACAATACGACGTACCCTTCCGTTCTTAAAAAAATTCAATTCTAACAAGAATCAAATTCATATGAATGTCTAGATTCATAATTAAGATTTATCTCTTTTTTATAGAGTAGTAAGTCTAGTGCATACAAGAACCGATCGATCGATCACGAACGGCACAACAAGCAACCAAGAAAAACAAAAACAGTAGTAAATTCAGTATTCAGAACGACGATTCCGACGAGTGCGCCGCCGCGGCGGCGTGCAGCGGCGCCCCCCACGCTTGCGCGTGCGCGGGAGGCGGAGAGGCCGCCGCCGCCGGCACGCTCCACGCCGGCGCAGCGGAAGGAGTGTACGGGAGGTGGCCGGCGCCGCCGGGAGTGGCGTGGTTGTGGACGCCGTCGTAGGTGGTGACGACGTAGCGCGGGTCGTCGCCGTCGCGCTCCACCCGCTTCTTGACGCCGCATCCCGCCGCCGAGCACCGGTAGTAGTTCCTCGGGTTCGGGCTGCTCTTCACCGCCTTCTTCCCGTACTTGCGCCACTTGAACCCGTCGTCCAGCACCTCCACCTCCGACCTCGTCCTGAACCCGATCCTGCTCGTCGTCGCCGCCGCCGACGACGACGGCACGCCATACTGATCATTGCTCCCGCCGGCGACCACCACCGGCTGCGGCGGCGGCGGCGGCGGCAGTGAGTACACGGAATGGCCGAGCTCCAGGAAGTCACCAAAGGAACAGCCGTCGATGATGTGGTCCGCCATGAGAGGAGGGAAGCACAAGGAGGAGGAGGTGTTCGACGCCGGATACGAGTAGGCGTACGACGTCTCGTGGCAGAGTCCCAGCGAAGCCGCCATGCTCGCGTCACTGTGCGTTAGCTAAGCTAGCTGCTGCTGCTGATTGAGTGTTTGACAGAATTTCTCGTGTCAAGCACTGCAATTTATACTGCTGAATCGATTTGTCCAAACTAGCTGGCTATGTGGATGGTTCACACGAATGATCCTGATGATCAGAAGGTTCTCAGATAGATGGATTAATTGTGTCACATGTCGATTGTGATTACTTCTTACCGTGACAGTGACACCCCTGCTAGCTAACCCTGCACTTTTGGCATTTATGACCGCACAAACTTAGCCCCTGGTCAGGGATGAATTAACAATCTACTGCTCCGAATTAATAATAATTATCGCTTTAGACAATGACAATCTTAAAAATCAACTTTATAGCTGTTTTATTATAATATAATAGAAATATCAATAACTATATGATTTTATTGAGATAGTTTTTAGGATCAAATTATACATATGGTCATTATATTTCTAATATAAGTATTTTAGATTTTATAGTTAAAGTTTTTTCAGGTTTGACAATAGGTTTGTTCAAAACGATAAGTAATATCAATTAAGAGAGAAGTATATATACTGAAAGTGTGATCAATGTTGAGACATTGGATTATGATGGCCATGACTTGATTGATTGGATGATCGATCCCTCAGTATTTTCTCCGTTCTTAAATATAAGCATTTATGCACAATATAAAGATTCCTGTAGTATTCACTATTACACACAGAAAACCAAACATTTGCAAGCTAATCCAATCTAGCAATTTAAAATTTAATTAAGGAGGTGACAAAGGTAGAATCGATCTTTTACCTCAATCTTAAGTTTTGCTACACAATCTCATAGTTTGTTTGGGAGGTTTCTGACCGCTGTATTTTCTCTCAGAATTAAAATTTCCGCCAAACAATTCAGCATTTTGTCCATATTATTTTAAACAGCTATATCTGCATAATTCAGAAAATAAAATAGAAGTAAAAAATTGGTAACTTAATTATTCCGATTCTTATCGGCTAGATTCACACCATTGGCTTTTCAAAATCTAATACTTTCCAAAGTCCAAACAGATCCTTGTAGGAACGGATCATCGGAAGAGGTGTATATACGGTGGTCCAAAGTTAACGTGGGAGTCCAAGCGGTCGTGCCGATGGATAGCACTAACGTAACGTGCGTGCGTACGATGCACCTGGCCAAATGCAAGCGACACCTGTAATAAGGCGCGCGCTTGTCCAATCTACGTACGTATCAGGCGGGGCACCGCACCGCAGCGGCGGCCGGGCGTGCGGCCAATTCGGCCGCGACGACGGGGTGCGAGAAATTTACCGGCCGGCCTACGACGCGAGCGATCGAGCGCACGCGCCGCGCGCGCATGCTGATCGCTCGTACGTTGCCACGCACTGGTTTCTTCTCGATTTTACTTTGCGTGGGGTAGGCCAAGTTTGACGGGGACGCGAACTCGCGAAGCACGTATACGACGAACGACGGCCAGAAAATTAACGGACATGGTGCTAATTAACTCATGCATATGCTTGCATTATTGGGGCAATGCTAATTAATTAGTCCATCCGTTTTAAGTTATAAGACATTTTAATTTTAGTCAAAGTTAAAATGCTTTAAATTTAATTAAGTTTATAAAAAAATAGTAATATTTTTAACTCAAGAAAAATTTATTATGAAAATATATTCGATTATTGATTTGATGAAACTAATTTAGTATTATAAATATTACTATATTTGTCTATAAACTTAGTTAAACTTAAAATAGTTTGATTTTGACCAAAGTTAAATATCTTATAACATGAAATGGAGGGAGCAGCTGCTGGTGGATCGGTAAATAACAAAAACCATGTAGATGGTTCTATGTATATGCATGACACCGACACGTCGACCGTTAGTAGATGAAACTCACAAAGCGCATTTTGTGTTGTTTGGGTTTCTTTCCCAGCTGCTTCGTCACTAACCCACCACCATACAGTTGATTGATCTCGATTGATACTTGTGTGACATGTTGGTTTTAGTCCTAAGTTAGTAATTGATGATGAATGAGCATGACTTAAAAGGGTGAGAACAATACTAATCACCCATATATCAAATTAGTCTTATAGATTATGTAGTTTCATGATTTAAAGTTGTGATTTCGATTGAAGCAGACCCAGTGTAATCTGGGTGACACAAAGTTTTTTAGATAATGGATTTTCATTAATCCGGCCTCTATATCCACGAGGGATGTATACAGCCAAAAGGATACAAGAGCACGTAGACTCAAACCTCAATAAAGAGGAGAACACACAACCAAAAAAAGAAAAAACCTACAACCTCGACACATCCCTACATTCCGACATTCTCTCTTGATAGGAGAAATCGACGAGTGGAAGTTGTCTAGTCACAACCGCCCCTAGTGCGTTGTCGCTGCGAATCTCCACTGGTGCCATCTTAATCTACTTCAAGCGAACTGATGCCACGCACCGTCGGGTAATCCACCTTCATCCATCGTCGTCCAGTCAGAACTAACCGACCAGATGCGAGCTGAAAGGATTTGCTTCACCGGATTTCTAAGCCTCTGCCGCCCATAGGGCCGCTGCCAACGTCGGAATCCTCCTCCGCCTCTCGGACTCCTAGCCCGTCGCCACCTCTGCCGGCGTCCTTTGCCGTGGTCAGAGAGGATATCATCTTTCGCCCGGACTCCCAGGCCTCCGCCGCCCCATGGGCTGCCGTTGCCGACTGGATCAACCTTCACTTGAACCATCTGCACCGGTGCTTACGCCGCCACTGCCCCTAGGGCTGCAGCCACCGCAACCGAGGAGGTCACTGCTCAGACTCTCACGCCGTCGCCGCCCCTAGGTTCGCCCTCCGGCTATGAAACCACCTTCGTCGGAACCGCCTTCTGCTTGCCGAGGACCGGGCATCAACGCTTAGGCCGTCGCCGTTCTCCACAGCATCCACCATCGCCCGAAGAATCGTGCCGCTGACATCTCGTCGACCCGCGCCGCACTGCCTCCCGATCCCTCCGCTGCTGCGCGCTAGGTGCAGTTCGGCCACGGCTGCTCGCCAACTCCCGCGCCTCCGTCCCTCCGGACCACCTCTGCAACTGCGCGCGGTCCGGCTGACCGCCGCCGCCCACGGCCCCGCCACCTCCCACGCCGCCATATTTGGGGGCCGGAACCCCAGACCCAGTACACCCCTCAGCCATGTCGTGGTCTCCACCGGAAGGCCCTGTCGCTACCTTCCTCGCTACCGCTCGGCACGCTGGCGGCCTGCTCGGGCGGCGGCAAGGCGAGGAGACGAGGAGGCGAGAAGGAGACGAGAAGGGTGACCCAAAGTTAGTGTGTCGGATTCTTGTATAACAAGATTATGAGGGTTGTTAAGTTTTAGGTGATGAAATTGCTAGAAATTTCAATTGACTTCAACCTAGCGCTAGATTTGGAGAGGGAGGATGGGGAAACTTACCGGTAGACAATGCACTGGTTTATGCAGGCGAAGTTGCCTCGTATGCATTGGCGGGAGGACTAGGGGAGAAGAATAAAGTTACTGTGTTTGTAAGAATCTTCGAATTATCTGAGCCATTCAATCTTCGAATTATCTGAGCCATTCAAGAGTGACTGAAATTCGTTGACATTATTATTTTTACTGAAAACCAGACTCCTCTAATATTTATATGTTATCTTTTGATCGTATATTTATTATATATCAGCCAATTTTGAGTTTAACTTAAATCTTTTGGGCATGCATGTGCTCAATTGATTGAGTAGATTATATATTACCGTTCAATTTAATTATTAGCCTAGTGGATCATCATAAGGAGGACGCAAAAGAAACCCTCCTCTTTTTCTCCACTTCCCGGTTAAGTACGAACGTACTAGTGACAGGAATGAGATAATAATATGCATTTCGCCATCGATCGTCATCCAAAAACTGGGATCAAGTTCAGATACAATGTTTTCGACCTGTGCTCTTGGCCAACTAGTCATATATTAAATGTTGGAGAAGCCAGTGCCGTAGCCACCTTTACATGCGTGCACTTGTAAGCCGTCTTCCATCAAGAAAACGTGCATTTTGTTTGCTTGAGAATGATGGACTAATTTTTAAGTACACATCGGTCTACAGTACTATACATCGTTAGGCGCCGATCTCTTTGCTGCTGGCGGATTCCGGATGGTCCAGCAAGTGTATTGAACGATCGATAACTCTTACTTGATTCATAATGCACGCTAGTACATATATACAAACAGTGGCCGGAACTCAAAATAAAAATGAAGAAAATATTTGTAATTAAGCATGCTTCATACACAAACCATGCATCGTAATGACTAATGAGCAAAATTACACCCGGTTCACGACTCGTGCAAGGACATTAATTAGTAACTAGACGACTGATATATAGAATTAGTATCAACGTTGTAGAGTAGAGTGGTATGTATCATTAATTCCGCTAGAAAGTCAAGCTCAAATTTAATCTACATATTGAAAAAAAGGAGTTCGTGTCAAGTTTATTTGTTTTTTTAATAATATATCTCTTGATGTGTTAGTTGGATTTGGAGTTAGTAGGATTTTATGAAGTGGCATATATGTATGTAGTATAAAAAATATCTAATTTTTAGATCATTTTATTATCATTTGAATAGTGTTTGAACAAACGGAAGTATATTCTCAAGTATGTCCTCGAGAGATCAGTAGGGTCTTCCAACGTAATGTGAATGGGTTTAATTCATTCAATAGAAAGATATTTCCAGTTTATACAGGAGCTCCTCCCTTAAGTCCAACTACGTACCGTAAATATATCATCGCTCTGTTTTACAATAGATGAAACCATTAATTTTTAAACACATATTTGACCATTCACCCTATTCAAAAGTTTTATATAAATGTACAAGATATAAATCATGCTTAAAGTATTTTAAGTGATAAAACAACCCACAACAAAATAAATTATAATTATGTATTCTTTTAACAAGACGAATGATCAAATATGTGACAAAAATAAATGACGTTATCTATTAAGAAAACGGAGGTAGTAGTAGACAAGATCAACATGGAAAGTGTTGAACCTGCTCGAATTCGATCGAATGCGTACGGAGAATCAAGCATGGATCTCTCGGCACGCAACATAGATACTACCTCCGTCTCATTTTAAGTGCAGTTGTGGTTTTCCGTGTCCAACGTTTGATTATCTGTCTTATTTAAAAAATTATAAAAAAATAATAAAAAAAGATAGTCTCACATAAAGCATTATTCATGTTTTATCATCTAGTAATAAATAAAAATACTAATCATAACAATTTTTTTAAGTAAGACAGATAGTCAAATATTGAACCTAAACAACAAAACATACTAGTTCCAACAAAACAAAGGGAATATTTTGATATTGACTTACTTCCCCATCACCTTCCCCCAGTAACCAGTAAGAAAAATAGAAAAAATACAAAGTGGAGCCGCCCAGGTGTCTCCAATCAGACCAATACAGTATCAGGATGCCAGTGCCCAGTAGCCACCACACTGCCTGCCGCAACCAACACCCAGCCACACGACACAGTCGAGCCGTGCCAAACTGCCAAAATGCATATGCAGACGCCGCTAGAACCGAGCCCGCGCGCCAAACTCGATCCCCATCGCATTCTCATCCATCCCCCGTCCTGTACGTCCCCGCCCACCGCACCGCACGCGCGCATGCGCGCACAGGCGCCGACGTACGAGCCGCCCGCCCACCGGAACGACGTGTCAACCAATCCGGTTCCAGAAAATAAATTCGTTGATATCATAACGTGTCTATCGGTATCATAACATGCTAATTATACTTAGATTATAGTGTTATACTATATGGATAAGCAATTTTTTTTATAGGTTTGGTTGAAAGTCGTTGGTGTCGCCTGACACCGGCGCTTCAACCGTGGATCCGCCCTTACCAACGTGAACTGACGTAAGCAAGAGCTAGCGCGCAGGTACTCGATCGATCGACCGACCTGGCGGCGGGCGGCGCGCCGCGCGCGTAGTACGTGGGTGAGCGTACGCGCACGTCGCCGTCGGCTGCCGTGACCTACCCGGCAGTCGATCGATCGATCGCGCTGGGCGCAGCCGCAGCAGCTCTCGGGGACGCAGGACAACGGCGCGACTGTTACCTCCCTCGGCGTCAGGGGTGGCGCGACGACGACGTGAACGTGAGTTGAGTTGAGGTGAGGTTCGCTCGCCACGGCAGCTTTCGCTGATCGGTCGTATCTGTTCTCTGCTCTCCCAACGGCGCAATCGATATGTTGATTGATCTGAAAAGGGAAAAGAAAACGAGAAGAAAAGAGGGATGAATTTATCGTTTCCTTCCAAGAACTGCGGCATCTTAGCAGCACGTACATTCAAAACAAAAGGAGAGATTTGGAGAGAAACATTCCTTCAAATATTTTTTAAGAAAAATTATGAGCAGGCTGGAAATTAAACATGGGATTTTGGGGTTAAAACCACACACCCACAGTTAGCAGCGTGTGAAGCATCTGAAATTGTGAAAGACCGAAGACAAAATGTAAAGCCAGACATATCGCTTACATATGTATCACAACAAAGAAAGGCATTAAGATCAGAACGACTCTGATTAACAAACGACGCATAGGTAGCTGAACCCTGATTAACACCTGTGGCCGTATGATCTCTTGCCCCGTGCACTGTCGGTAACAATCGACAAGATCATCTCCCTGTCCGTGCAGTGCACGCAGAACGCTCACATCAGGATACTCAACGTTAGGTGGGAACGTAGTTGAAGCTAGAGCACAACAAACAACAAGTGAGAGTAGCAATCGGCAGTATGAGCTGCCAGATCGATTCGACGCTAGCTCGATCGGTTGGTTTGTGGCGCATACCGCCGCGTCGTGTGTCCGTCTTGACAAGACATTCTTGACGCCACCGTTCGCCTGACCTGTCATCAAACTAGATAAGAAGATGTCGTCCAAAATAGAAGTAGGCCGGCTGGTATGGTTCTGTACTATGGTCTTCGCCTATCCACTCCCACCAGACCATGTACTGGCTAAATATCCATATCCATCGCTGTCAAACCGCCTCCAGATTTCATATTCAGGTTTTCTTTCGAATTCATAGTTCAATTTGTCAAGTAAGTACATTCATGATGCAGCACATTATGGCTGAGTAGTAGAACTTGGATTAAATAATACGAAAGGACCACTCTATTATAAAGAACTTTGGCCTTGTTCGATCTTTGGCCTGAACTCGAGTACTCCAAAATTACTGATTTGAGATCGTACTAACAAACAGTTTGTTTTACCTCACCCAACGTCGTCTTCAGGGTGACCACCCACGCCCCTAGGGTGTACGGAGTAATTTCAAAGAAAAACAGAATTCTCACCACCCTTTCACATAAAAAACTAGTATATGACAACCACCAGTTCAAGACAATAAATCCTGTAATGTCTATGCTACATGGTTAAAAAGGTTGATTGCTATGTAAGAGTTCTGTCATAAGAACCACTTCTCTTCATATGGAAACGAACCATTTCCCCCTATTCCCTTCGTTTTGCGTATTTACAAAAATCACAACCATCATGTAATACCCACCTTTTTACGCGAACAAATGAGCTGAAAATTTTCCACAAGCAATTACTTTACAGACAACAGGCAACTCAATGTACACTGGCAAGTAGACAAGTCATAAAATGGCAAAAAACTAGATAATGCTATTGGGACGGTCTCAACAGGCTTCCTGACGCAGACAAGCTTCTGACTGCCACTCTCACCGCACCAACAGCACCAAGCTGCCATACCTCGGGGGTCAGCCCATTAAAATCATACTTTGCACCCTCATCAAGGTGAACCCACACGTGAAATGCTACCTGCACAGGCAAGATGTAAGAAAGATGCACATGCTAACTTAACTGTATCACGAGAATGGTTTTGAATCCATTCAACTTCAGAGTTCAAAAGAACCAGAATAGCATAGCACAGGCTTACTACAAACATAGTTATGTTGCAGATATTTAGTTCATCACAACTTAAAATGAAAACAAGATGCATCAGAAGCCCAGTGCCTTTAAGGAAAGACCTGAGAGATATGAAAGCGAACCTTGCCCGATGCATTTCGTATAGGAGATATATGTAGAAGATCACGGAACGAGCTTCCACCTTTCCTGTTAGAAAGTTTCAATAACACAATATTCTGTTATGTTTAAGGTATAAATTGTACCTGCAAATTGCTATACACTATTTTGTGTAGATGTGAACCTGTAGTTTAGTAGATGAACCGTGCAAGCTTGCTCAGAACAAATATGTTGATTTATCTACACAACCAAATCAATAAGGAATGTAAAGAAATTGAGAATATTTCATAAAGTACATGCAGTCTGACGAGCTATATAATCCTGGTGCGCACCTGTTCTAA
This sequence comes from Oryza meridionalis, assembly GCA_000338895.3. NCBI lineage: Eukaryota > Viridiplantae > Streptophyta > Magnoliopsida > Poales > Poaceae > Oryza > Oryza meridionalis. The sequence goes on from CM002524.2 coordinate 4,306,246, forward strand.
AACCTCCACACTAGTGCCAGGACCATTCAAGAATCTGCAGTTACAGCCCAAGATTTCTTCTCTTGAGTAACCTGGATGATAAAAATTTTCAGAACAGAAGCCTTGAATGTAAATGATATTAACATAAAAAAGGAGATGCAATCGAAATACAAATAATATTTTCAAGATAAAGATTCAGAGAGAGAGAGAGAGAGAGAGAGAGAGAGAGAGAGAGAGAGGTGTGGTCGCATATCCGCATATTAGCAATCATGCCCCTCTTAACTGAAGAGCATACCAGGATTCAGTGATTTCCTAACAAACGCATAACATCACTAATTCACTCATGCCTGTCTCAACTCAAGAGTACGCCATGATTAAGTCTGGTACATAGGAACTAAATGTTTTTTTTTTTTGCCTTGTAAGATCAAACATCCCAACAGACATGGGAAGAATTTGAGTTTGTAGTAGCAAAAACAAAACTATAAATATATCACAATCAGTTTCACAGACTCACTGAGCCAAGGGCATCACAGTTCACAATAACAGAAGGGAGTACAATACTAGTATTAGCCATAGAACATGGCACTGAAATGTATTACATCACAAATATCTGTATAATGCATATCATATACTAGAAAACAAAATTCAAGTACCTGTTAGCGATAGAAAAGCATCACTAGCATAGATGATTGGCATGTCAGGCAAATGGGGGTCAGTCCTGTGAATCATTTCAAAATAAAACTGCTCTCAATTAATAAAGCAGGAATGAAATGCATATATTTATTTTGAACACGAGATATACGTCAAAACAACAACAATACAAACAGATTATGCAAATAACTCACAATACAAAGCTTTGTTTGATTCTACCGAGAGAAAGATTTAATGAAGAACTGAGTGCTGGGATGCCAACAGAATCACATCTCTTCCCGCAGACCACTAGACCAGTGAGTTTGCTGTAGCGGTTCAACACAGAGAAGATGCTGTTAGCTGTACTCAGTGCTTTTTCTTTCTCATATTCGCTAGCTACCCGCGGTTCCTCAGCATCCTGCCCTGCAACAGCAAGCTAGCAACAATATATTCACAACTCCTGCTTATTGTATTGAATGTTTAACGTGCAGTAGAAAAACAAAATAAATGCGACATTGCCAGGTCAAGTATAAAACACAATTCTAGTTGCCATAATCTTGCAGTAAGAACAACTAAGAATGGCAAATGCAGACAAATTAAGGGTTCCTCGTTTCACTACCTAAGCCTGTATGGGGGAATTATGCCAATCTGATTAGTTCAGAATCAATTTAGTTTCTGATGATGAACAGTATGTAACATAGTGAATATGCTATAAAAAATAAAACAAGAAATGCAACACACTTGTATAAGCGCCCAATCTTACAAAAGGCAGGGCCAGTGTAATCATGATTACTAAACTCAGAACCGAAGTTTACCACACTACTGAGCAATCTTAAACTATCTACTTATTTGTCAATCAACAGATAATAGTAAGATCAGATCAGATCAGTGCAACCTTAATCACCCATAAAAGGAATCCAAAAGCAAGATAATGCCATATTGCCATATCAAGTTTGCAACGCCCATTTCATAGGCATAAATTGCAGGAGATTACAATGGTGAAATTAATGCAGCTCACTTTGCAATTAATTCTCATTAATAATCGTCGAAAAAATTACTGCTCAATTGGAGAACGGTTGGTCTTAACAAAATCAATCACTCCGTAATTGGTAAATTTAGCACGGCCAGTAGCACGCACTGACCTCTCTTATCCACATCCACGAACACCTCCCCCGCGTGGCTCGCGCAGGGGCACTCCTCCTCCACCCTGGCCTCCTCGCGGCACGCCGCGAACACCACGGGCGGGCGGGCGGCCCGGCACGGCGGCGTGCGGCGCCGGGACGTGGGCGGCGCGATGGGCACCTGCACGGCGAGGAAGTGGAGCACCCGACCGTCGGCGGCGTGGAAGACGGGTGCGAGGTGGAGCAGCACCCAGTGGGCTTCCCCGTCGCGGCGGTAGTTGAGGATGGAGACCTGGTGCGGCCGCTGCCCGCGCACGGCCTCCCGCACCCCGGCCACCGCGGCGCGGTCGGTGTCGGCGCCCTGGAAGAGCCTCGCGTTGCGGCCGAGCACCTCCCGAGGCGGGTACCCCGTGAGCGAGGCGAGCCCCCTGGAGGCGTAGACGATGGGGTGGCCCGGCATGGCCGGGTCGGTGAGGATGAAGCTCCCCGGGAGCTCGTCCAGCGCCTCCACCACCCAGTCCGAGTACCGCGCCGTCAGCGACGCCGCCAGCCTCCGCTCCTCCGCCTCCGCGCCCTCCATCGCCGGCTGGACGCGGTGGTCGCGATCGCCGCCTCGCGCCCTCGCCTCGCCGTGGGGGAAAGTCAAGGGAGGAGGAGGAAGAGGAGAAAAGATCTGCGTGGCGTGGTGTGCGGGGTATGGCTGTAAAATCTCGGGGGTTTTTTTGGCTTTGCTTTTTCCGGGGGAGCTCTCATCTGATGCGGTTGTGTGTCAGGGCTGCACACAAGTTGTGTGAGTGCGACGGGGCCAATCCGAACGGTGGGCGTGGCGATTCGTCCGCGGCTTCCACCGACGGACGCACGCCGCCTTGGGTTTTGCAGGTTGGTTTCCTCCACTTTCCAGCCACGAGCCCACGACCACTGCCAAATTGCCAAGCTGCTTCACCTGCTGCTGGCTGCTGTCGTGGAGCTTTGGGCGAGGACGTGGCGGATTGGGACGACACGTCTCGCGTGCGCGGCGGGATGGGCCGAGGGAGGCAAGGGGACCAGGGGGGTGGGATTTGCGCGCGTGCTGAAAGGAAACTGTAGCGCTCGGCCCAGTCGCAGTCTGACAGCGTCGTTTTCGGTCAAGGCCCATCATTGAGTGATACGTGCTGCTTCGCTTCTGGTGCTCTCGATCTCACTGTACTCAATCCGCTCAATAGCAAAGTCCATTTTATGTCCCTTAACTATACAAATTGAGTTTGTGCCACATCCCTCAACCGCGAAATCAGGTGTCGTCCCACAACTTCTAAAATCGATGCAAACGAATTTTCTCGATAGCGTTATGAGCTGTTTTGGCTAACGTGATGTCCACGTGACATGAGTATCTATAATGATGGAAGAATCGATTGCGATCGTACTGAAACCGAGCAGAAAATTCAGCAAATCAGCATATATATAGAGTTGAGTATTCAAGCGTTCAGTTTGAAATTAAAATTAAGCAAACCGACCAGAAAATTAGTGGCCAGTTTGAATTGCCATCCGCTTTGGCATTAACAGAATGACAGGAGCCGGCCCAGCATGTCAAATTAAAGCTTTCGTTCTCCTTATCGGTTCATGCAAAAGACGACACCTTGTTGTTAGATAGAGTAATAATAAGAAATAATGGCCCTCTTTTAAAGACTACTCCCTCCATCCCAAAAAGAAACAAACCCTAGATTTTCGTGTCCAACGTTTGACTATCCGTCTTATATGAATTTTTTTTTATAATTAGTATTTTTATTGTTGTTAGATGATAAAACATGATTAATACTTTATGCGTGACTCATCTTTTTAATTTTTTTTATATTATTTTTAAATAAGACAGATGGACAAAACCTAAGGTTTCAAATAAGACGCATGCATGACGTTCGAATATGTAACTGGTTCCAGACTTCCAGCTCCAGCCAACCACTTGTCGCTCACGTCCGTCCGTGCCGGTTGTTTGCTTAATACTCCATCGATCGTCCCAGTCCGACCGATCGCGCGAGCAAAGCCTCCTCCTCTCCCTGCGGCGCTGCATGCACGCCCGTGTGGGGCACGACCACTGCGTGCATGTTACCCGGCGGCCGGCCAGCTTGCCGTGCTGGCCGGCCGCGTACCCTAGCTGCTTGTGAGCCCGTCTCGAGCGCGTATGAGTAGCGGTTGCTTGACCGACCAATCAAGTTTATGTGGAAACACGGGGGATGTTTAGAAGGTATAGTTGCTCCAAGTTTCGTGCAGCTATAGGTGTCAAAATTTAAGGAGGGATGCCCCGATACATACTTGCATGCTTATGCATGAGAATTTTTTTCCTTGTATTGCATCTAATTAATACTTAATCCGTTTCTAAATGTTTGACACCGTTAACTTTTTAGCACACGCTTGACCGTTCATCTTAGTCAAAAAATTTATGAAATATGTAAAACTATATGTATACATAAAAGTATATTTAACAATGAATTAAATGATATGAAAAGAATTAATAATTATTTAATTTTTTAATAAGACGAATAGTAAAACATGTTTAAAAAAGTCAACGGCGTCAAATATTAAATATTTAGAAACGGAGAGAGTAACTCGTAATATTCCTCCGGTCTCGACTCTCGAACTCCCAATCCTATTTTGTATACTGCTAGTGACGTTTTCCGACTCGGCCGTGCAGGTTCGGGTCCCAAACCGAACTCGATTCGTTGTACATGCATGCACGTATGCCGGTGATAGGTTACACGGTTTGATCGATCGATCACGTCGTCGGCCGCGCGCGCTCATATATATTGGATCGATGTGGTGATAGCCTGACTTGGATTAGTGGCCGGCCGCTGTCTCGTTATATGCACCGGGAGATGTCCGACTCGTCGTACAACCGACGTACTGGCCGGGACAAAATGTCCGAGTCGAACTTGAGCACATAGCTTGCAGCCCTGCTCGGTTCCGGCCTAGCCCATGGTCTCAGGCAGAAGACTCTCAGCCTATACTTGGATACTAGCTAGTGACGTTTTTCGTCTCGGCCATGCAGGGGTTCGGGTCCCAAACCGAACTCGATTCTTTGTACATGCATGTTGGGTCGATGTGGCCATCTCTCTCTCTATATACACAAGACGGGGGAGGCACGTACTCAGCATAACAGTCCATCGACATTTATGTGATACTATCCGCGCGCTAGCTGATCGTGCGTGCGAACTCTCTAAATTAAATTCCGATGCCGTCGTCGTCGTCGTCGACGGCGGTGCCGGAGGAGATCGAGCAATGGTTGGTGCTCGGGAAGCAGGCGCTGTGGGTGGAGGACTTCTCGGGGACGTGCCAGCGGGAGTGCTTCTGCGCCAGCTGCTTCCACGCCTTCTGCACCCACTGCTGCTGGTTCCACCACGAGCCCACCATCCACATGGTCTTCCCCGTCGCCGCCGACGCCGCCGGCCGGGGAGTCTACGCCACGCACGGCCCGGACGGCTGCCGGGTTCACCCGGACTTCGTCGAGGACGTCCTCGCCGCGCAGGACTACGCCACGCGCCTCCCCTGGGACGCCTTCTGCCTCCTGTGCGGCACCGCCTTCGCCGCCGCCGCGTGCCCGGACCACCACCGCCACCACCACGACCCGAGCTTGCCCGACGCCGTCCTCCGCGTCGAGCGGCGCGGCGCGCGCCACTGCGTGCGCTGCACGGGGTCCGAGTGGTGGTTCCCCTACGTGGAACAGATCCTGGACGACCCGGTGGAGGACGACGGCGACGAGCAGCTTCTCCCGGTGATGACGAGGAGACCGGGCAGCTGCAAGCAGTGCGGCGACCCGGACACCGGCTACTTGATCGCCGTCTGCTCCAGCAGCTGCAGCGAGAGCTACCGAAGGGACCTCGCCGGACGAAGGCAGCGACGGGAGGTCAGGCAGGCTGCGCGCGCAGCCGCAGGCGACCAAGCAAAGCAACTAATCGATGGGTTAAGGATAAGTAATTATTAGAATAAACTACTTATATATGCTTGTTCCGGTAAATCCAAGTTTAATTAGAGCCGTATAGTTGCAATGTTTACGAAACTGCAGGATATTGCACACGGTCAAAATTAGTTTTTCAGGTGCTGGGCTAGCCGCTACGGACCAAAGATCAGAGAAAATCACTATCGAGCTCTTTTTTTACTGTATGCATGCGAAAATCTATTCATTTCTGTAGATAACGAGATTAAGCTCACCGCTTGACTTTTACGGTACAATATATTGGTAGTATATACTGCCAGTATTTACAAGGATACAATAGAAATTTGCTAAAAAAATTGTAAATGATATTTTAATAATCTATTCTTAGGTTCAATCTCTATCTTTTGGCGTCACCGTGCATGATTCAGGTGAGGGAGAGACGAGCCAGGCGGTGCGATTAGTCCTCTTCGGTGACTGGATTCACCGGCGCCTGCTTCCTGTTCAAGCGGCCAATCGCCGCCTCCCACCACCGTCTCATGCGATCTGTGCACACGAAAATGCATGCATTAACATATGTACTCTTATGTTCTCGTGTTATGTTCTTGCAAATATTCTCTGCAATTTTAATCTGTAGAATCTGACCTTAAGATGGCAATGGTACAGGGAGCGTCACCAGTAGAGCTAGGGTTCTGTGCCCTAGAATTGATTAGTACTCCATCTGTCCCCTAATATAAGAGATTTTAATATTTTGTTGGTACTGTTTAACCATTTGTCTTATTAAAAAAATTTAGAATTATTATTTATTTTTTTACTTATTTTATTATCCAAAGTACTTTAAGCATAATTTTTTTTATATTTACATAAATTTTTTTAAATAAGACGAGTGGTCAAACAGTGTAAAAAAAATATTAAAATCCCTTATATTATAGGACTGAGAGAACTAAATCACCATGCTTAATCGATTTTGAGCGTTAGTGTTGCAATGTGTTTGTGGTGGCTGGCACGGCGAGCGTCGGCTGTGTGGCTGCTGGCACAACTCCGCCGCCTGGTGTGAACGGGAGGATGGGAACGGGGAATCGGAGCTGGCTTGTATGCTGGAATTTACGAAATTGCCACCACGAAATAAAACAAAAAGACCAACATACCCTTGTTGGAATTATACTACAAATCTAATTAAGTGGGTAGGTAATCAATCTACACAGTTGGATCATTTATACTGTCAGTATATACCATCAATATATTGTACAGTAAAATTGCTCTTATTTTTTGCAAGCGGCTGCAATAATACGACCGCCTACAATTGTTTTTCTTAAATAACAATTCAAAAAAATATTACGAAATTATAATTACAATAAAATATCTTAGGGAGAAACGCTCAGGGGTCTTCCGGCTAGCTCCACAAGGTGGTGGGCGGACTTGGGTTCGAAGCATCACCCCTTCTAATTATTTGATATTAGGCACTCCCCTAATATTCGTGTCTTTTTATAAAATATCTTAGTACTAGAAGACTTCGAATAAATCCTTTTTTTTTTGGTCTGGGCTTGCTCTGCATTGATCCAACAAGGCTCGGAATAAGTTCACCTGTTGTTCCTCCTCTTTACATTGAGTTTAATAGATACCCCTAAACCGTATTACTAAAAATCTTCACCTCTCATCTTGACAAGACCGTTTAAGTCAAGTCCCATGATAATATGGAGGGATGGTTTCGCTGATGTGGTATCCCAGTGAGCAAAATATTTATTTTTAAAAAAGTGGGGCCCACATGTAAGTGGCTACCTCCTTCTTCCTCTACAAATCTCACTTTGTTGCAGCGTGGGGTGCCATGACCACCCGAGAAGGAGGATGGTGACATAGAGGGGATTGTGGGGGTAGACACCGGAGCAGGAGGGGAGCAGGAGGGACACGAGCAATCGTTTATTAGCCATTTAGGGAGGTGTGTGCGCGTGAAGCCTAGGTTGCCCATGATGTGTTGCTATTTTTTTCCACCTCCTACACGAATCTTAGAACAAAACCAACGATTCAAAATTCTACGTTTTCTCCCCAAAAATCCGTCAACGAAAAAAAAAAGCAATTCCAATAGATTGATCCCTAATGCGTGCACACCTCGGCCACTATGTTCCGAGGAGGGGAGCTCGAATGTCGGAACGAGCCTGTGCCGCCGTCGCTTTGCCTCAAGGTCACAACGCGTCGAGGCCACCCAGATGCCCCTCCACCTTAAGGTCACCCCACTGCCACACCGCTCAAGGGTGCGCCGTTGCCGCTCCGCTTCAGGCTATCGCCGTGCGGAATGGAACTGTCTCCGTCATCCGCATTCACAGCCAATGGTTCTAGCTTTGTAGGGGAGGAGGGAGGGAGGAGGGGATTCGGTTGGTGCGAAGTTAGGAGGACAAGTGAGCCCATAGTTTTTAATTTCTTTCCCCCTATTCTCTTACATGTAGGTGCACTTCAAATTTGTGACTAGACTACCATATTAGTACAAGTGGACTAAGTCAACGTGCCACGCCAGTGGAAACCACCATTGAAACTACTAAGGCATGGTTCGGTTTGGAGGGAATTAAGAGAGAATAATTCCACACCACAATAGGTGTGGAATAAATCCCCTCCAATCCCTTCCTCATGGGGATTAATTGAACAAGGCTTAAAGGAGTTAAATTATACCAGTTTTAATAGTTAGAGGGTAAAGATATCATATATTGTATTACGGTTGGGATACGAATTAGAGTGGACCTGTATTTGAGGGTATCACAGTGCACTTATCTTAAGTTTTTCAACATGGGCAGCCTGCAATTTCATGGGCCGAACAGAAAGGCTGAGAGGCTGAGACCATGGGCTAGGCCGGAACCGAGCAGGGCTGCAAGCTATGTGCTCAAGTTCGACTCGGACATTTTGTCCCGGCCAGTACGTCGGTTGTACGACGAGTCGGACATCTCCCGGTGCATATAACGAGACAGCGGCCGGCCACTAATCCAAGCCAGGCTATCACCACATCGATCCAATATATATGAGCGCGCGCGGCCGACGACGTGATCGATCGATCGAGCACCGTACACACGGTATCACATACATGGAGGACGCTGCTGTTCTTTCAGGAGTCGGGCAAGCCAAATCAGTCGTCTCAGCAACGACACAGACGAAGGCCGAGTCGCCGCCGCCGCAGCCGCAGCCGCAGCCGGACGTGGCGGCCGAGATGGAGGAGGAGTACTACTGGGATCGGCGGCGCCCGATGTCGCCGGATCCTCCGGAATTGCGGGACGGGCTACGGCGGCCGAGGGAAGCCGAGCGCGCCATGGGCGTCGACGAGAGGGCCGCCGCCGCCGTGTTCGCGAGGCCGGGGCAGAAGTGGGCGGTGTCCGAGATCCCGGAGGGGTGGTCGGCGGAGTGGGACGACTCCCTGGAGATGGTGAAGCGTTACAAGTGCAACTACTGGGAGAACCCTAACTTCGCCGACTTGCTGCGGGATCATGGTCCGCTCTTCGCCCGCGCTGCCGCCGCCATGAACGACATGGAACGATGTGATTAATTGGGGTCTGACGACCCGTAAGCCCTAGATTATGCCTCATCTAGTTAGCCATTCTTTCTTTGAGAATCTGCATTTTTCTTTTCACCGTTTTTGTTCCCAAAATCAGTTGTGGCAAGTGGTCAACTTCAACTAACTCGTAGAATACTTGAAGTAAAAAACACCGAAACATAGCTCATAGAATAAACGATCCAGATTAATTTTACTTGTAGTACTTTCTCCGTTTAACAATGTAAGTTATTTTAGCATTTCCCATATTTATATTGATGTTAATGAATTTAGATGGTTTGAATGTGGAAAATGCTAGAATGACTTACATTGTAAAGCGGAGGGAGTAGAATATTTGAAGTAGAAGGCCTTAGCAGTTTCAAGGGGAGGCGCGTGGCGCCGTGGCGTAGTCCTGCGCGGCGAGGATGTCCTCGACGAAGTACCGGGTGAACCCGGCCGCCGTCCGGGCCGTGCGTGGCGAAGAAGGGGAAAACCACGTGGAGGCTCGGCTGGTGCTGGTGCCAGCAGCAGTGGGTGCACCACCTGATGCTCGATCTCTCCTCCGGCACCGCCGTCGTCGCCGCCAACGACTGCGGCATCGTTATCTTAGAGAGTTTGCACGCACGATCAATCAGCTAGCAGATAATGCCGGACGTGTCGATGGATTCTTATGCTGGGTGCCTCCGATCTCTCCGTCTTGTATATATGGCCGCGTCGACCCAATGAGACCAAATTTCTCGTGGTGTACCTATCCTGTCAAACCTTGCCATATTTCTATTAGCTAACATGTCTGACATATGACTAATAAAATTGAAGCCACACTTCAGCTAATAAACCTGTCATACTTTTATGAGCAAATGACATATAAGACTCACGTCATGATAAACGATTCTTGTCATAAGTGGGGTACAAACCAAACGGGCGTATAACTTAATTAAACCTGTCTAACTTAAGTAGTGGCATGATGAGGTCAACTGTGTTAGTGAACCAAACATCTCTTGAGCCTACACATCCGAGTCGGAAAACATCACTAGTTTGAACATAGTGATCCAACTTTAGTCTGACCATTGAAGAATATTTAGGCCATAGTCACACGGTCTGCCAATTGAGCAAGGCAAGGATCCCAACCCAAAGGAACGGCCCACGAATATTTCCGCACCGCATGCTGCTCCACAACAATACCAAGCGACTAGTATTGGCATTGTCGTCAACGTCAACGCCTATGTTTGTACATCGATTCTCCACTACAGATGATGATATCCGAAGCCAGTACATACAAAGTGTTTGGTTTTCCTCGTGAGATATGCTCTATTATGACTTGGTACTGAGTTACACCGATAAAACCATCGAAGAAGTAAGCCACTCGAGAACGGTCGGACGATCAACATCGCGCTGGAGACTGTCCCTGTATGGGCTTACTTCACTTGGTTACCTTCTCAACCTTTATAAAATTTGACATTACCGAAATGTAGTAGAACAATAAGCTAAACATATATATTTGCCAACATTGCCCTATAAATTAAAATCAAGTAATTTCAAAACTTTTACACTCAAAACTTCCACTAAACTTTGGTAAGTTCACAAACCAAACATCACCAATTCTCACCTTATCTTACCAAATTTTGATAATATCGAAATTTGACATTATATATCAAAGTTTAGTAAGATTTTTTTTCAATGAAGTAAACAAACAGTCTGAATTGAAGAATATAACAATGGTAACTATGGATAGATCTTTTTTTTCGCGAACGCGCAAAATGATTGCACGTCAATATATTAGAAGAAAAGAGTTTTAGTTACACCAGCAATCAGCCAAACCGGCTTATGCTAGGGGAAGGGAGAAAAAGCAAAATAAAAAGGCGAAGCTAGAGAAACTACGGTGGCTAAGCACAAACTCCAAGCAGCGGGAAGGGGCCTAGCCACGCTATGGATCGATCCTCAAACCAAACGTGCTGAATGTCGCTGGCTGGACATAAATTTCGTGGTGCCCGAAGGTCGATTGACTTCAGCAATTCAGCAAACTAACCAACATCACAATAAGCAAGTGACCATCGATCAAGCTTGCCTTTGCCGGTGGCTATCGCCTTCATGAGTGCGTGGCTGCCAACTATATGTATACAGTACGTATTATATTGGTCATATTCTTCGGATGGTATCGTCTGGATCTACAACATCCAGAAGGTTTACGTCGGTTCGTCTTTGAATATTTAAGCACTCATTTGTTTCCTAATTAATCAGCAGTGCACACTGTCAGATCCACAAGGTTCGTGTATATATTGCCTGGCTGACCTGGAGACCGACCATCCAGAAGCTAGGTTAATTTGCATTTTAAATTTTGCATCAGCTTGCTTTGGAGGTTACAGCTTCCCCTGCTGTTTGATCACATGTCAACGGCTAATTAATTCCTTGAGAGAAAAAAAACAATTGTCAACGGCCAATTACAACGCTGTTATATCTTAGTATATATATAACAGTCTGGATATAATTGGTTAAAAAATACGTTGACAAAAAAAGTCAATGGCCGGGCAAGAGGATATGTATGCGGTTGAGACAATAATAGATCAGATTGCTACCGACTAGTTCCCATGCTCTAAGTTAATTAGCCTGGAATGTTATTCTCGATCGAGTGGTGTCAACGGAATTTTAAGTTTTCACACAGCCATCGAATTTGCTTGCGGAGAAAGCCTCTATTTGGATTGGTTCTAATTTTTCAATTCGTCGTTAATTAGATAACTTGAGAAATGTGGGGTCTTCCGGCTAACTCCATCTTGGACTAGACGATCTGAGTTTGAAGCCTCACCCCTTCTAATTATTCGATACATGGGTACAGATGCATTGAATTTTGGGTGCTGGTTCACCACTAGTTTAGTTACTGAGTTTTGTTTTCTTTTATGCTCTTCTTCACAAAGCTAAGTCATCAAATGTTATTTTAGTGTGAGATCGACTTAATCATTTATCACTTCAAGAGTTCAAGAGCATATCATGTGTCAATAAATACAAAGTAATCGATGTTGTGTGATTTCTCACTTCACTTTCTCAGTCCCAGCCACCGGCAAGAACAACCAACTTTAATAAAAACTGATTCATGTATAATGGTTATGTTACTGATATATCCGTAACCCTTTGACGTGATATATTGGTGACTATCAAATTAATTATATAACTTTACACTAAATCTTTAAGTTAATTAATTATTTCACCTAGATTACCTTTATATGTTATAGGTACTAGATTGTAAGCGATGAATGGCTTGGGGTTATTAGCCTTTAGGAGTTTAGGGTGCCTACGACTTATCTCTAATGTTGACAAAATCTCCATTTCATTAGTTATGCCGAATACTTATGTAAACAAAAGTTATGTACACTGCAGCAATATATATATTATGCACACAAACTTCACCTACACACTTAATACACACCAACTAACAAATATCACTGAAAAATCTAGAAAATTTTATGCATATACTTTTAATAGTATTATACCTACATGTAAAATCTTAATTCTAAATTCGCTATATTTTAGCTGTAATTTTTTTTTGACAGTTTGAAGACTATAAATCTATCGAAATTTCGTCTTTTTTTTGCTCTTTTATGTAGGATGAATTTGAAGATGCGATTTTTCACGTAGATGCTATACTATTGAATGTACCAGTACACTTTTTTAAAGAATTTTTGTGATATTTGTTAGTTGGTCTACATGGTGTGCATACGATAGGTTACTATCTAATGCTGACAATAGAAATGCAAAAATGACTTTTTTTTATTGAAGCGAGTAACTTACACAAGTGCAGTATCATGGGACCCTTTCTTAATTATAAAATGATTTTTCCCACCTTTACTTGAGGGAGTTAATTAAGATGCACTTGATAGTGTTCATTTTATTCTTAATTATCTAGCAGCAAGTTTCTCTTTACGTGTCACATGAGATCAAAATGATAATAATTTGGATTAAACTACTGATGAAAGGGTTTGGCACATCATTTTGTCTGTTTCCTTCACCGTCGACAGGTTTGGTTGGCCACTCCATATAAACAGGACATTTGCAAAGCTACTATATATAGGTTAGTATGCTAGCTGGGTTTGCTTAGATGTGCTATGATCCTATTATGATATGATCAACAAGCATCTACAAGTACAACCCAGTGAATCCACAAGCAATTACTATCCAGATTTGAGTAGTAATTAATCTCACTGCGATCGTCAGTAGTGAAGTGATTACTAATATCTAGGTAACTCAGCGATAAACCATGGAGATTTCTGCCATGTTCCGGGCTCTAACAAGAATCACCTCTTCCATTGCTTCGACGGCGAACGACAGGGTGAGCCGCGTCCTCAGCTTCACCGGCTCCTCCACCGACCAGGCCAGCCTGCTGCAGAACGCCGCCGCCGCCGCCGCCGCGGGCTCGCCGTCTGTTCCCGCCTCTCCGGCGCCGCAATCTCATGGTGACACGCTTCCCGCGACGAGACGAGCACCACTGCCGGCGCCGGCAGCGCACGCGTTTGACGACGTCGAGGCGGCGGCGGCGGCCGACGAGGCGAAGCGCGTCGCCAAGAGCGTGCAGACGGTCTGCCTCTTCGCGGCGTCGGCGTCGATCGTCATGTTCGTCAACCTCCCCGGCAAGCAGCTGTCGGCGGCGGCGGCGCCGCGGTGGCGCGCCGCCGCCCTCTACAGCGTGACGCTGGCGTTCATCTGCCTGGGCCTGTTCACCAGCCTCGGCCTGTCCATGTTCTCCATCGTGGCCCGGCCGGGCGACGCCGCGGTGGCGAGGGTGCAGAAGAGGGCGATGGTGATGGCGGTGGCGTTCGTGCTCGTCTCCTTCACGCTGCGGATGTGCATGACCATGACGCTCCCCGGCGTGCTCGTGCTCGTCTTCTTCCTCCTCGCCGGCGCCGCCGGAGCGGGGCTGTACCTATCCTTGCTGGTGGCGCGGAAGCTGAGCGGTGAACGGCGCCAGAACGACGACGTGGAGGCCGGCGCGGCGGTGCAGCTGACGTCGACCGAGCCTAGCTAGCTATAGCTAGCAGCTGCCCTGTCGCCATCGCTGAAAATTTTCGTCGACTCATCATGTTAATTATCTAGTACTAGTAATAATGCACAAAAGGAGGTAATTGACATGGTTGATTAAGGAAGAGAGGAATCCTAATTAAATTCTAGCTCCCTAATGATCATCTTCTCTTCCTTATGGACTAATTGGCCCGGAGGTGGATTCTAATCACTCGAGTAAATGTCCACTCATTTAGTGTATGTCAACTAAATGATAATGAAAAAATTTCTAAAAAATTTACAAGATAGATTGATATATAATATATAACTACACAAACATGTAACTTAAAATTTAACTTTTATAAGTTGTAACAAAAAAATAACAAATTTAACTGTCAATATACATATACTAATCAGAGTTTGATTTGTTATTTTTGTTGCAACTTGTAGAAGTCAAATTTGAACTTGCATGTTTATGGGGTGATATATTACATATGAATTTATCTTGTCAAAATTTTTTAATTTTTTATATCAATTTAGTTGACATGCAACAAATAGGTGGATGTTCACCTAGATGATTAAAAGTGTTTCCCCTAATTGGCCCTGCCTCTTTTCTTTGGAGTTGTCCTTTTTAAAAAAAACAGACATTCCAGTTTTATGTTTCTTAATTTGCAGTTATTTTAAACTGCTAATACTACTCATTTCGGCCGGCCGTATATACCATTTACCTATATGTGTTCTCGGCTGGATCCGGCCTGTACATAGATGAACTGTATATGCAGTGTAATTGACTTCGTCAATGCATATAGATTATCATTTTTTTCCCTTTGATGATTCGCTTAATCAGACTGCTCTGTTTGTTTTCCCTCTCCTTTTTCTTGGGTACATATATAAAGATTTCTTAACTTCGTATGTACATATATATATATATATATATATATATATATATATATATATATGTAGATGACAGATCGATCGATTTTATAGTAATGGAGTATATTTATATTTTTTTTAAAAAAAAGAAATGATCGAAATAAATTATCACCGTGTTAGCTTCGGTTGTACATCCGGCTATCGCTGCTGCGTCGTAAATTTTGTCATGGGGGCATATTGACCTGTCACCACCGCACCGTTTGGTCCTCGTTCAAGCAGCCGTCGGACGATGATGCCATAGTATGCCGATCGGTCTCCCGTCTAATACTTGCTCGATCCATCGACTGTTTGCCAAGTCAAACCACTTGGCCACGACGGGACACCTCCCTAGACTAATTAATTATGTTCCTCAACTTTCCACATGGGCCATATCTCTAATATTTGGAGTATATAGAAGCTTTGTTTTTTTCCTTTATTTTTTCCCCCTACAGCTGGTGTGCTGGAGCTTTCAAGCTTTAATTTCATCCAACATGAAAATATGATGTAATGTGTATTTAATTTCATCCAATGTGCAGTACAATGTGCTCCCTCCATTTCGTATTATAAGTCATGATTTTTTTTTAAGTCAAACCTTTTTAAGATTAACAAAGTTTATAGAGAAAATTAGCAACATCTACAAAATCAAATTAGTTTCATTGGATTTAACATTGAATATATTTTGATAAGATGTTTATTTTGTGTTGAAAATAATAGTACGGTTTTATAAACTTGATCAAACTTAAGAAGTATTATTAAAAACAAATTGTCAAGTATATGAAATGGAGAAAGGGAGTGCATACTATCTCAAAATAAATTAATTTAGTACGAAATATGACATATACTATCATAGTAATACGAATCCGGGCTGTGGGAATACCTACCTATGTGACAAAAAGTCGTCAGATATATCATAGTAAATCAATCTAGCCCTGCTTCTGAAATCTAATGTCATCTTGATTTTATTAATAATCTAGCTAACACCTATGTCGTTTCTGCATGAATCGATAAGCCTTTTGGACAGATAACGAAAGCTTTGACCTGCTCTTAACAATTTGATGACAGGCTGGTCTCAAGACGATTGGACAATGCATGAATATACGCATTTTCTTTTCATGTTAACTAACACGTCAATATGCTTAGTTTTTTTATTTTTGGGTTGGTTTCAGTAGGAGTTCGATCGATGCTTCCATCACTGTATCCAAAAATTTGCTAGGTTAGTTGAATTTTTTGCACTATCTTATCTAGAAGCTAATTTGTGGGCCCGAGCTGGCGGAGAAGTATTTGTTTGCTGACTTTGACTATCAGAGGCTAACCCTTTGCCGTGGCATTATTATCAGAGGCTAACTATATATGTATACATTTGCAAGGTTTAAAAAAAAATCCTTTGCTTCGAGTAAAAGGCATTCACGACGTAATTGATGACGGCTTATTAATGACGCAAGCCAACTTGCTTTCAGACGTCATCACGCAGCTTTTCTTTTTCGGGATACTCAACTAAATTACGCCGATCAATTCCACCTAAAAAAATCACAAGAAGAGATCACGAAGGGATAGAGATTACTCCTCCGGTTCCAATTACTATACATGCGTTATAACCATACTTGTAGTAACTTTTGACGACGTTCCAATTAATTGCATCACACATTACAATCAGAACACTGCAGTCGTTAATTGCAGCACATTAATCATGCATGCTTATTCTTGCGAGTGTTGATCTATCAATCCTGGGTTGATTGATTGTCTATCGATGACCAGTCCAAAGCTAGTGTTGACTGGTAATTGGAGGCGGTAGGCCGGTTAATTAATCCATTATCTAAAAATTAGAGGCGGTAACGTATAGTAGAGTACAGGTAGTACAGTACACCGCTCTTGTGGTCTGATGACTGCTGCTGAGTGTGTGTCAGTGTGTACTTATATAAAAGCTCTAGATAACCCAGCACACAGCTTATCAACAAAGCTAGGGAAGTTTCAAGCTCAATCATAGCCTTGATTAGCATGATGATCTGCTAGTAAATTAGTCGTTCGTCGATCGATCGATTCCACGGCTTAGCTCCTCGCACTCTCACTAATTTAATTAGCTAGCTTCATCTGGAGAGAATTACTATTAGCAACTAGCTTAGCTCACCTAATACTAGTAGCTTAGCTATAGCTGCTCTTTACTTTCACTGATAATTAGTTGATCGATCAGTTGAGGAATACAACAAGCTAGCTTGCTAATACTCCTAGTAGGCTAGTACTGTTTCAACAATGGACATCATATCCGGCGTGTTCCGGCCGGCGTTGGACAGGATCAGGCCGTCCATCGCATCCGCCGCCGTGTTCAGCTTCAGCCGCGTCGTCAGCTTCACCGGCTCCTTCAACAGCCGGACCGGACTGCTGTCCTCCGGCGACGGCGAGGAGGAGACTCCGTCGTCGCAGGCGCACGACGCAACGGCGTCGACCTCCTCGACAGATGGTGGTGGTGTGTTCGACATCGAGGCGGCAGCGTCGACCACACCAGAACGAGCTGTCCGTGATGATGACGGCGGCGGCGGCGGCGGCGACGCCGACGAGCCGAAGCGCGTGTCCAAGATCGTCCAGACAGTCTGCCTGTTCGTCGCGTCGGCGTCGCTGGCCATGTCCATGAACCTCCCGGCGAGCGGGGCCGGCGGCGCGCTCTACGGCGCGACGCTGGCGTTCGTCTGCCTGGGGCTGTTCACCAGCCTCGGCCTGTCCATGTACACCATCGTGTCCAGGCCCGGCGACGCCGCGGTGGCGAGGGTGCAGAAGTGGGCGATGGTGCTCGCCATGGCGTCCGTGCCCGCGTCGTTCACGCTGCGCCTGTGCGCCACGCTCCCCGCGGAGACGCTGGAGTCGGCGTGGCTCATCTTCTTCCTCCTCGCCGGCGCCGCCGCGCTCTACCTGACGCTGGCGTGGAAGCTGGCCGGCGGTGTGCGGGCCCAGCACCGGAGCGTCGACGAGGAGCCGCAGGTCGCCGGCGACCATGTCTAGCTAGCTAGCAACATGCCAATGCCACGTTGATGGACCGAGATTTTAGCTCATAGCACGAACCAGACCAAACCGGGACATCGACTCGAGGAATTTTACGGTAATTTTGTTGAAGTTCCTTTCGAATTCTTCCATTTGAAAACTGGCCTGAGATGGAAATTGGCATGGATTCGATTAGAAACTTCCAAGAGTTCCTCCTTGTTTGGATGAACATAGCCGTGCTCAACAAAAATATTGGAGTAGATATTAACTGATGTATGAAAATAAGCGGGGGAAAAAATCCGGCCGGGTGTATGTACAGTTATTTGCCGGATCTCATGTACAGAGTAAATATTACTACCACTTTTTCCTTTGCTTAATGCACACATGTTCAATATTGCAGACACCATAATATTTTTTTGGTGTTTTCAGGGTGAACCTTTTCTTTAATTAGATTGGTGCTATATTTCTCTTCTCTATCAATGAAATGAGGCAGAGCTTCTGCCCCCATATATTTTTTTAAAACAAAAGTAAATTCAGAAATTTCAGACAAAAAATTGAACATATATATCGTTTGGCTGAATTGGAACAAATTTTGCTAAATAAAAAAAAAAGATACTTTTGGCCGAAAGAATATCCTGTAGGGGCTAGCTTCAGGTAGCCTCAAAACAATTTAAATTCCGGTCCAAAATATGCAACCTGAAATGCACTAGTAGCGTGTACAGCATCCAACTCTTTAACCACAGCAATATTCAAACTCTTTTATCGCAGCAGGCTGCGTGAGTGTGCTTGTGCAAATTAAGGCAGCGACGGCCTCTTCTGATCCACAGAAACAACGTGCTCAATTAACCGGGCACAGAACCTTCTGCAGCTTGAACGCTTGTAGAAATGGAAGAACAAATGTGAGGTGATGAAGGGCTGGACCTGCTTGCTGCGTCATGTACCAGCTAGCATGACGGACGACCTGATCGGCTGATCGATCGAATATTCGGTTTTTGGCGTTTCGACAGCTTGTCCTCGACGACCGACGACCGGCGACCGGCGAGAGGGTTTCGGCTGATCTGCGTCCAGGACCTGCCGTCCTTTTGACTCGTCCCGGCCGGTGCTCAGCTCAGTCCATTAGCCATTGCCCAGCCAGGCCACAGGTGCAGGGGCGGAGCTCGGTAGGAGAGGGGGTGTCCAGAAATCCGGTCAAAAAAAATTTAAGCTATGGTTCATATATTTTTATGTGCACCTCTCAATTTAAACTTTGACATTCATATCTAAAGTAGAATAAGCAAGCAAGTGATATCTCTTTCCATTTCATTTTAGTTCCGCCCCCCTGCACAGGCGGCAGATGGAGCAATCGTAACTGTTCGTCGACAATGTTGGTGAGTAGTGTTGCCTTCTCCGTCAAGTAAGTTCGACTGCACATTATTCCTGTCTTGTACTGGTGCGTCACTATTTTTTTTTCCCAAAAAAAAGAGTCAATCTTTGCTGCCAAAGTGCATCTTTAGTGTCGGCTTCCACGAGGGAGCTGCCAATCACAGAGTTAATTACCTCGTCCGTCGCTATATATAGCCAGTTTCAGTCGCCAAGTCCAACAAGTGTACGTGCAAGTCGTTCAACGAGCACCGATCTCACGTTAACGTGGAATCATGCGTGCATAAGTGACAGCACAAGTACACAAGTTTTTAAGCTCTTTTCTATTCACTTCTGGACTTTTTGGCTATGTGCATATGGATAGAGACCAGAGATGTAACCCATTTCCATTATCTAGAAAAACAAGTAAAACAAGTGACAGCACAGAATTTACGTCAAAGTTTCCAAAAAAAAGAAAAAGAAAAGCAAAAAATCTGTGGCAGCTAGCGAGCTAGGGACTTGCTTTCTTGCATGACCGGAAAATATCAAAGCGTTGGTTTTTAAAAACGAAACAGTGTGATGTTTTATAGTGATAGAGAGGGAAAAAAAGTCCATGATGCATGCATTGAGGCAGGCGATATCTGGCAGCTGGATTGCCTGTGATCCACGAGGATTGGGGAGAAGACAAAATTGAGATAGCTCCCTGTGTTGTGTTTAGTCTACATCGATAATTGATGATGGAGGAGCACGACTTAAAAGGTGGGAGCGGTCATCACCCCTCATATTAGTCTTTTGGGTTATGTAGGTTAAGAACTAAAGTTGTGTGGCTCCGGTTGGGCTTGTAGTGGAGCAGGCCCAATGTGACCTGGGTGGCCCACGGTTGTTTGGCCGGACTGCGCACTCTAACAAGTGGTATCAGAGCCTACGGGAGATCCATGGTAGAGGGTACGAGGGAGGTGCTCCACGCCGCAACGACTACACAAGGTGTCCAGGGACGGACATGGACAAAAGGTGGAGCACGACGGCGATCAACGGAATTTGATCGCCGCAACGACTACACAGGGTGTCCAGGGACGGACATGGACGCAAGGTGGAGCACGGCGGCGATCAACGGAATTTGATCGCCACAACGACTACACAGGGTATCCAGAGACGGACATGGACGCAAGGTGGAGCACGGCGGCGATCAACGGAATTTGATCGCCGCAACAACTACACAGGGTATCCAGGGATGGACATGGACGCAAGGTGGAGCACGGCGGCGATCAACGGAATTTGATTGGTGGAATCGGACACTTCAAGCGGCGGTGGAATCGAACACTTCAAGCGGCGGTGGAATCGGACACTTCAAGCGGCGGTCTGAACCGTTCTATGGCTGCAATCAATAGGGAGATGACCAGACGTGGTGCTCGGGTGGGTCGAACACTTCGGGACGTGGTGCTCGGGTGGGTCGGACACTTCGGGCGGGTGGCTCGAACTTTCCGGTGAGCTACTTTCAACAGGAAGATGTGAGGCGGGTGGCTCGAACTTTCTGGTGAGCTACTTTCAATAGGAAGATGTGAGGCCTCATGCTTAGGGTTGAACGAAGCTAGAGGCGATCTGCATTCTCGATCGGTGGAATCAAACACTCTGGGCGGGTTGGCCCAGGCCTTTCGATGAGCTACATTCGACAAGGAGATGGCTAGACGTAGCGCTCGGGTCGTGTCGTTCGGCGGCTGGGAAGACGGCATGGTGATTTGCCGGCTTCGGCTCGCGGCTAGATTGACGGGTGGTCAATCGAAGGTCGGAGCAGATTTATTTGCGACGAACTTCGGGCGGCAGGAACACGACTTGGTGTGGTTGTCGTGTAGGTGCCAGCGGGATTTGACGCGGGCCGGCTCTGGCGATTGGAGGCGGTGGCTAGGCATCGGCTGAACTCCGTTATCAAATATCGTGCCTCGGTGCCGTCATCATGTTTGGATCTCCTATGGTGTTTTTTTCCGCGTTTAGCTACCGATGTCGTTTTCGGGGCTAGTTTTATAACACGTTGCAGTTGCAGCTAGCTTCAGTCCAGTTAGCTGCTGCTAGCTCGAACAAGTTGTATTAGCTGCTTGCAGCCAAGAGAGAAGAATTCAAGTGGATCGAATCGCCGTCACCCACATGGATCCGGTTGGATTTATCGGTCAAACATTTGAACGGAAGTTTCAATCGTAGCCGTCAGGGTCGGATGATCAGGCCCGGCCGTCACGTTTTGAATTGAGCTGCATCTCAGATGATCGAGTTGCATATCAATCGCCAAGCGATTCTAGAAGCAGCAGGTATCGTTCTTGAAGCTTTGCAAATTGGCACCGTCGATGAAGACTTGTTGTCTGGCAGCATCGACCGATCGATCTTGGGGATATTCTATAGGCGGTCGAACTGAAATTTAGCATGCATGTCCCTTCGATCGGTGGCCGCAAGTGGCTTGTCGCCGGAGTTGTCCCATTCACCACCTCCAGCGACACGGACATGGCCGATCCGATGGCCTAAGTCCAAGGGCTTGTTCGTTACAGCTCCAACTCCTAAATATAATTCAAGGAGTTGAATCTAGAGTGGAGTTGTGGAGCTGCCTAAACCCAGCTCTACAACTCTAGTACATTTTGTTGAGATTATAGGCATATAATGATTTAATATATTCCATAAATAAATCATGGCATTGCAGATGTATACTAGCATTAACGCATCATTAGATCTACACATATAAACTAAGCAGTAAAACATGAACAGATCAAATATGCGCAACATATTGAACACGTACCGAGGTGGTAGAAAGACCGGCTGCTCGGCATGAACTTTTCGCGATTGCAAGCGTTTACGAAGCAGTCGCGGACGAACAGGGAGCAGTCGCGCTAAGCGCTTCCCAAAAACCTTATTGCCGCCTTCTCCCGGTGCAGGACGTCGAAGGCAGAGTTTCCGGAGACCTGCTCTCCCGATCGCCGGTGCACGCCGGCGAGCGGGATAGAGTAATCTACGAGCGACGGCGCAGCACAGAGTAGGAGGCAAACCCTAGATTGATTTTCCGTATGTTGCGTGAAGACGACAGGTCGGTTTATATAGAGAAGGGTCGCTTGATCAGGGCGCCCGCACGATCTCCACTGCGCATAACCGAACCGGATAAGTCGCGCGTAACTTATCCGGACTCCACGCCGTTATTTGCAGAAAAACAAAACTGCAAAAGGAGGCTGCATCTGCGCAAGGTGAGGAACCAATTTTTGGCAGACCATTCGACGCGTACGTTGTGCACGCACGCCGCCTGCCCTGCCCTGCCCTGCCAGGCCAGGCCAGGCGAGCGAGCGCGCGCGCGTGTTCTCCCTCTTCTCTCCACCACACATGCTTCAAGTGGCTAGGAGGGCATCCTCCCTTTTAAGGAGGTCTCCCTCTCCTACAATAAGTAAGGTGGTACTAAAATCCACATGCATGCCATCCCATGAGGTGGGTTTTTGTGATTTTCCAAAGAATTAATCTTCGAGTGGGCTAAGGCCCATCCATTAATTCCAACAATCCCCCACCAAATCTCAAAATCTCACTGAGATTTGCCTTTTCCAATGTATTGTTTATATACCAGCGGTTCGATGGAGACCGATTAAGGTTGAACATCCATCTAAAACTCCAAGCTACACTTACTCACAACTTGAACAATGGACTACGCCTTGAATTGCAAGTCTTGTGCAAGCAAGTTTCACTCAAAGTCTTATCTGGTACTAGACCGTCTGTAGACTACCCCGCGGGTGGAGCGTATAAGTCATACTCCTAGGTCTTTAGTAAGCTTCCTAGAAGATTCATCCAAAATCTTCATAGACTGCAACCAACAGTCAAGCTCACAAAGGTGAGTTCTTTCAAGAATGCTCTGCAGGACAGCATCTTTGCTAATTAAAGCCAACAGAACTCATTAAGGCATAGCCAACCTGCCTTGTAGCTCACGAGAGTACATGCATCTTCACTTAGAGAGGGTATATATCGGTATTCTTCTCTAGTTTACTAATGGTTTGTTCTTCCCAGGATCTAATTCACGGGATCTCCGATCACATAGACTGGGTTACCACCATAGTATAATTCACATGAGTCTCAAACCCATCTCCTTCGATGCATTGTCTATCACATTTCGTTATAGTCCCTTCGTGAAGGGATCTGCCAGGTTTCTAGTTGTTTGGATGTAATCCAACATTATAACTCCGGAGTTTCTCAACTTCTTGACAGACTTCAATCGTCTTTTCACATGTCTAGACGATTTCATATTATCCTTAAAACTATTCACTTTGACAATTACCGTTTGATTGTCATAGTTCATAAGGATAGCCGGCACCGTTTTTCAACAATAGGCAGATCCATTAATATATCACGCAGTCATTCTGCCTCAACAGTAGCAGTATCCAGTGCCGTCAACTCTGCTTCCATGGTTGACCTCGTCAAAATGGTCTGTTTGCAAGACCTCCATGAAACAGCACCACCACCTAGTATGAAGACATATCCACTAGTGGCTTTGATATCATCCACATCAGAGATCCAGTTAGAATCACTATATCCTTCCAGTACCGCAGGGTACCCAGAATAGTGAAGCCCCAATTCCATAGTACATTTCAGATAGCGCATTACTCGCTCAAGCGCACACCAGTGATCATCTCCTGGATTAGAGGTAAACCGGCTCAACTTGCTCACAGCAAAGGAGATATCAGGCCTAGTTGCACTAGCCAGGTACATCAGCGAGCCAATAATTTGGGAGTATTCCAGTTGATTCCTAGCAATTCTCTTGTTCTTGCGAAGCAACAAGCTAGGATCATAAGGTGTTGGAGAAGGCTTACTATCAATGTAGCCAAAGCGATTCAAGATCTTCTTCACATAATGGGACTGCAAGAGTGTAATCCCATTCTCACCTCTAATTAGCTTGATGTTTAGGATAACATCAGCTACTCCCAAATCCTTCATATCAAATTTTTGAGATAAGAATGATTTAACCTCATTTATCACCTCAAGATTTGTCCCAAATATCAGTATGTCATCAACATACAAGCACAGAATAACTCCCTCACCCCAACCATGACGATAGTATACACATTTATCTACCTCATTGACTGCGAAGCCTGCAGATGTCAATGTTCTATCAAATTTCTCATGCCATTGCTTAGGAGCTTGTTTCAGACCATACAAAGACTTCAACAATTTGCACACTTTGTCTTCTTGACCTTCAACTACAAACCCATCAGGTTAATCCATATAGATCTCCTCATCCAGCTCTCCATTAAGAAAAGCTGTCTTAACGTCCATTTGATGAACGAGAAGACCATGTGAGGCTGCTAGGGAAAGTAGCACACGAATTGTGGTCAATCTGGCAACAGGTGAGTAAGTGTCAAAGAAATCTTCGCCTTCTTTCTGAGTATAGCCCTTAGCAACAAGCCGAGTCTTGTACTTTTCAATGGTACCATCAGGCCTCGGCTTCTTTTTGAACACCCACTTGCACCCCATAGGTTTACACCCATAGGGTCGCTCTGTCACCTCCCAAGTTCCGTTAGCGATAATGGAATCCATTTCACTACGGACAGCCTCCTTACAGTAGTCTGCATCAGGAGATGCATATGCTTCTGAAATTGACTTAGGAGTGTCGTCCACGAGGTACACAGTGACATCACCAAAGGACTTAGCCGTCCTTTGTCTTTTACTCCTTCGAGGAGCTTCATTGTCATCCTCCTCAGTGACATGTTCATGTGTATGTTCAGTTTGTTCTGGTGGTGTGATTGAACTGGGAATTATTTCAGAAGGTTGACTAGAACTACTATGTGTATCCTTCATTGGGAAAGAGCTCTCAAAGAAGGTAGCATCACGAGACTCTATAATTGTACCAACATGCATGTCAGATACCTCGGATTTAACTATTAAAAATCTATAGGCAATGTTGAGGTGAGCATATCCCAGAAAGACACAGTCCACAGTCTTAGGTCCAAGTTTGCGCTTCTTCGTTATTGGTACATTGACTTTCGCCAAGCACCCCCATGTGCGCAAGTAAGAAAGTGATGGTTTTCTCCCAATCCATATCTAATATGGTGTTTTGTCCTTATTTTTGTTAGTAACTCTGTTTAACACATGATTCGAGGTCAACAATGCCTCCCCCCACCATGCCTTAGGTAATCCCGCGGTATCTAACATGGCATTCACCAAGTCAGTCAGTGTGCGGTTCTTCCTTTCGGCAATCCCATTAGACTCGGGAGAATAGGGAGACGTCCTCTCATGTATAATGCCATGTTCCTCACAGAATAAGTCAAACTCGTTTGAGAAAAACTCTCCACCACGATCAGACCTAAGTCTTTTTATCTTTCTGTCAAGTTGATTTTCAACTTCTGCCTTATAAATTTTAAAATAGTCTAGAGCCTCATCTTTCGTTTTCAACAAGTACACATAGCAAAATCTAGTAGCATCATCAATCAACGTCATGAAATATCGTTTTCCACCCTTCGTCAACACCCCATTCATTTCACAAAGATCTGAATGTAGGAGTTCTAGAGGTGCCAAGTTTCTCTCCTCAGCAGCCTTGTGAGGCTTGCGAGGTTGCTTTGATTGCACACAACTATGGCACTTAGAACCTTTGACAATGGAAAACTTAGGAATTAAACACATGCTGGAAAGCCGAGACATCAAGCCTAAATTAATGTGACATAAACGTGAGTGCCAGACATTAGCCTCATCATCCACACTGCCACAAATATGGTTCACAGACTTATTGCAGAAATCAGAAAGGGAAAAGCGGAACAGACCTCCGCACTCATAACCTTTACCAATAAAATATCCATGTTTAGACACGACTACTTTATTATACTCAAAAACCAACTTAAATTTGTCTTTAGTCAGACGGGAGCCACTAACAAGATTCCTGTCGATAGAAGGGACATGCTGCATGTTCTTCAGCTGCACGATCTTTCCCGAAGTAAACTTCAGATCTACCGTGCCAACACCATGAACAGAAGCATGTGACCCATTCCCCATTAGGACGGTGGAACCCCGTGCGATCTGATAAGAAGAAAACAATGAGATGTCAGCACAAACATGTACATTGGCCCCAGTATCAACCCACCAATTAGTAGACTGATTTACTGAAAAAACAGTAGGTAAATTACCATACCCGCTTCCATCTCCAGTGTTGCCAATGGTCACATTAGCAGACTTAGAAGTC
The DNA here is from genome assembly GCA_000338895.3 of Oryza meridionalis. Taxonomy (NCBI): domain Eukaryota; kingdom Viridiplantae; phylum Streptophyta; class Magnoliopsida; order Poales; family Poaceae; genus Oryza; species Oryza meridionalis. Next base: position 4,332,762 of record CM002524.2, read on the forward strand.
TGCCCTACAGGTGTCTTCATCCCCTTGCGTTGTGGACACTTCCTAGCCAAATGACCAGGTTGGCCACATACAAAGCAAGTCCTCTCATCGTGATTAGGATTGTTGTTGTTCTTTTTCTGCTTCTTAAAGTTGGTGGTCTGCTGAGCTTTGTATTTCCCCTTGCTCTTGTTCTGGGCCTTGTGCACAACATTGGCATTGGACTGCCCACCATCGCTCTTAGACGTAGCATCTTTTTCCCGAGCTTTCTCCTCAACATCAAGAGACGCTACCAACCCCTCAACAGAGTATTCCTGTCTCTTGTGTTTGAGTGCAGTACCGAAACTTCTCCAAGATGGAGGAAGTTTCGCAATAATGCACCCGGCCACAAATTTGTCGGGTAAGACACACTTAAGGAGTTCGAGTTCCGTAGTCATGGTTTGTATCTTATGAGCCTGTTCGACTACAGAACGGTTGTCAGCCATCTTGTAGTCATGAAATTGCTTAATGATATACAGATCATTGTTAGCGTCAGTAGCACCGAATTTAGTATTCAGTGCATCCCACAACTCCTTAGCGTCGGTCATATGCATATACACCTCGACCAGACGATCGCCAAGAACGCTAACAATGCATCCCACAAAGAGAGTAGTGGCTTCCTCGAATTGCTTCTGCTGTTCAGCAGTAAGAACTCCTTCAGGTTTGCCAGTACTCACCCGGAAGCATTTCATAGCTGTCAGCCACAGAGTGACCCTGATCTGCCATCTCTTAAAATGCACACCGGTGAATTTATCCGGCCTCAGTGCATCGGCAAACCAGCCATAGTAAAATCACAGTGCCTATAATAAGGTTTTTGGATTGTTGAGATTATAGGCATATAATGATTTAATATATTCCATAAATAAATCGGGGCATTGCATATGTATACTAGCATTAACGCATCATTAGATCTACACATGTAAAATAAGCGGTAAAGCATGAACAGATCAAATATGTGCAACATATTGAACATGTACCGAGGTGGTAGAAAGACCGGCTGCTCGGCAGGAACTTTTCGCGATTGCAGGCATTTACGAAGGCGCGCAGCACGCAAGCGAAGAGGAAGACGAGCCGTCGCGGACGAACAGGGAGCAGTCGCACTAAGCGCTTCCAAAAAACCTTATTGCCGCCTTCTCCCGGTGCAGGACGTCGAAGGCAGAGGTTCCGGAGACCTGCTCTCCCGATCGCCGGTGCACGCCGGCGAGCGGGATGGAGTAATCTACGAGCGACGGCGCAGCACAGAGTAGGAGGCAAACCCTAGATTGATTTTTCGTATGTTGCGTGAAGACGGCAGGTCGGTTTATATAGAGAAGGGTCGCTTGATCAGGGCGCCCGCACGATCTCCACTGCGCGTAACCGAACTGGATAAGTCGCGCGTAACTTATCCGGACTCCACGCCGTTTTCACGCACCGGATTTTTCGGAACATTTCCAAAACAAAAACGAATCCGAATTTTTGGCAGACCATTCGACGTGTACGTCGTGCACGCGCCGCCTGCCAGGCCAGGCGAGCGAGCGCGCGCGTGTTCCCCCTCTTCTCTCCACCACACATGCTTCAAGTGGCTAGGAGGGCATCCTCCCTTTTAAGGAGGTCCCCCTCTCCTAGAATAAGCAATGTGGTACTAAACTCCACATGCATGCCATCCCATGAGGTGGGTTTTTGTGATTTTCCAAAGAATTAATCTTCGAGTGGGCTAAGGCCCATCCATTAATTCCAACACATTTTGTGAGAGAACTCCACCCAACTCCACTCCCAATTTTGGTGGAGCTGAAACTTTTTAGCTGAGCTCCAGCTCCAGGAGGGGTGGAGCTGGAGCTGTACTAAACAGGCCCCAAGTGTCCAACGAGTGTGTACGCGCCGCTAGTCATTGGACAACAACCGCACGTGCTCACTAACATGGACATGCAAGCCTGTTCTGTCTTGAGTTTTTCATCTCATCTCATTGGGGTTTTTTTTTTAGAAATGTTTAATATCTCACTGCTGGTGGTTCTTCTAGCAAGTGAAAGCCTTCAATTTGTTCGGAGATTGGCGATGAGCCGATCATGATGGCTGCCCTGTGAGGATAAGCTTCTCCAGCCACTCCGACCCGGTGGTGGCGGCGGCGGCGTAGCCCCTCCGCGTGAGTCGGCTCCGGCCTCCGGCTCCGACGGCCGGAATGGAATGGAGAGAATACCAATCCACAGTACCATCCACGGCGTGCAATAAGCTTCGCAATTTGCATCTCTCTAGGCCGTAGAGTTTTTTGGCTCCCTTTTCTGTTCTTCCATTTCTTTCTTCACGAAGCAATGTTGATCGCATATTCGCATTCGTGATAGTACACATTAAACACTCTTATCAAAATTCAAAAGACGTACTCATCACAGAGCCAGCACGAAGACCATCTTATCTATCTGAAAAAAAGAAGAACGCAATCCAATCGCCGCATCACGAAGACAACATCAGTCTCCACACCGGCGGAAAAGAAGGTAGTATCTCCACAAAATTATAAGTCAAAAGGTTCAATAATAGTACATGACCCGAGATGTAACTGATGAACAAAATTAGGCATTTCTGCAAACGGGAGACCATAGACTAGGGGGCAAAAAGGTCGTTACGGAAAATTTCTGCTGATACACACGCACATCAAAACACCACCGGCAACAGCAACAACAGCATAGCTTGCCTTATTTGTTTGTTTCCACAAGATGAAAATGTCAGCGGACCAGGAACTGCCACAAGAGAAGGCGGCAATTAGCTCTGCCAACCTGGGCAGCCAGCCCCCAAAGGTGCAAATACTCCCCCCAACCTGCCCATTTCCGCTTGGTCCCAACACGCTACAACAAAGACCACAAGCCCCCCTGGGTACACGGGCTGTTTTGTTAAGTACTCAGCATACTATTTTTACAACTAGAAGCTTTGTTGGATTTCTACAGAATGCTCGCCAACGATTAACAGGGCAGATAACCTGGCCTAAAACAAGCAGGTTCTCCGGATGAAGCCACATCGTTCAGGCGTCGCATGCTAATTTTAGTTCAGGATTTTCCAAGGAACAACGGGACGCAGGTCATTGAATCATCGGATCACCAGAAGAAACTGTGTGCATGTGCTTGTCCCTTCCATTTGGTTCTCTAGATGGATCCATATCTGCTGGACCTGAGATTAGAAATGCCCAATTTAGATAAAGTAGATGCCAGAAATGATATGCAATAATTGACTAAATAAGATGGGCACAAACGTGTTACCAAAAATGGAGCCAATAGAGGGCCTTATTAGAGATTGGTTCCTTTGTTGATCTGCATGGATTTGTATTGTGAAAATTAACAAATGGATATAGTGATTGTCCAAGACAGGCAAGCACCAAGTTTATATTGTAGATTAATGACAGCAAGCTTCCTAGCAACATGATAATTGTAAGTTTGTAACAAAAATGGTGTTTAACACTATGAACTCCAGCTAGACTTTATGCATTTAATGATGTCATCTGAAGAGACAAACCTGAATGTTTCAATCCTTTCACAGCATCAAAGTTTTTGTACGTATATCCCACAAAGCTGAGGTCTTTGGAATTCAGCATCATCTGTAAAATGGTTTCACAAAAATCAGGTATGAACTTGGAGAGAACAAAGAGAAACATAAATTTGTACTTGAACACAAATTCTACACCAAGTTAGGTGACTTAAAACTACTCTTTGCAAACACTGTTATGACCATTGGTCAGTTAATTAGTCTTCCGGGTAGGTGACAGTGGGTCAAGGCGTTAGGCACAAAAATATATGCATAGCAGGTCGATTTTGTGGTTAAGCAGGCCTAAATATGGACAACCCTTTGCGTTTCTTATCAAATTATGATGGGTTCTGGAAAATCATAATTCAGTGGAATATAAACACAGGGAAATAACTCAGCAGCCTAGAGCCCTACATATGAAGTTATGATGGAAAAGCAATTTTCAAGCAGTAAAAACACAATGGTCACTCTGCATTTAAACTACATAGCGAATTTCAAAGTTCATACCTTTCTTGAGGGCCCGGAACCTGTTCTGGTTGGAGCATTATCCATCTGCAGCAGACAGTTCAGTTAGTTAAGACAGGAATGAAAAATATAGGCAAAACACATAGGTAGGAGAGAAAAAAATGTAGTGAAACACATGGAAGGATGAAAATTAGACATTCCAATTTAACAAGCAGACTAGAAACAATAACATATTCTGCCCAAGTGCTCACATGCAAACATAGATCCCTTGAACAAGAAAATGAGAAAAAAAAGTCCACTGACTTGAATTAACAAAAATCCAAGAGTAAACCCATAGCTTGTACTCCACAATCGTTGTGCGTATAAATTGTTTGAGGCTCTGCACAATCCTTGTGCATATTATACGGTACTCAAGGAGACGTTGAGTCTCTATATGCACAGGAGTATATGAACATTGCTGCATGCATCTGTTTTGGTAGCGGCGAGACGCAATCATGCAGTGATGTGGGCGCATGTGGAGCTGGTGCGAGAGTTTCCCTGGGCACGGGGAGGGTGCAACAGGCGAACAGCCATGCGCGCGTGGCACATGCAAGGGAAACTGAATCCTTGTGCGGCTCGTTCGATGCGCTCCTTGGTATCGCTGTAAATAAATTATACGCACAACGATCTTGGATGGAGGAAGTAACTGACACAATGGAAACTTCCTCTAAAACCAAAAAAAGAAGTCAATTTGGTCTTTCAAGTTTCGTCCTGAGATCAATTTGGGTCAATAAGATCGCTGAGCCCACCTAAGTACCTAACCATCCATGCAGGCAAGATAACTCAGCAAGGCCAGCCCTAGTTGAAAGACCCAAGGCAAGAGTGTTTTGCCCCTATATCTTCGATTGAAAAGAAAAAACAATGATGGTAAAACCGTAAAAGGAGCCAGACCATGGTTTTTTTATTCTTAAATAGTGTGATGGTAGAATAGACTTTTCACCATTGAAATTCCCACTAAGGCTAAAGTTCCGCTTATCTTGCTAACATTGGGACCAAGGACCATATTGACCCAAAAAGTATAATTCAAGTAGTGAGTTGGCCAAAATGAAACATTTTTGGGGTCATTGACCCTCAAACGAAAATTGGACAGAATGAGCTGTTCTCACAAATCCCTACAACGACTCAAATAGTAATCACAAGGTCAAATTGTGGCTTGGTGTCATGTCAACTCTAATTACCAATCTAGTGAAGGCTGACCTCTGTTGATCCATCTATACTATCATGTAGCAGCTTAGGCAGATACGTGGATTCCTGACCGTCCGATCATTCGATTCAATGGCCCAAATAAAAAGTGTGATTCGCACCACATCCGCGCGCATCCACTTCCGCCTCGCACACCACGCCCGCACATTCGTCCCCTGCCTCGATCACGCTCGTACATCTCTCCACTGCCTCACGCATCGTCTGCCACCATCGTTGTCCCCCATCACCGCACGGAACTCGACCTCACTGCCCTCCCCGGACCTCCCCCGCTGTGGTGCGCGTCCTCGCCACCCACCCCAGCCCGCCCTTCGTGCAGCGTTCAACCTCGCTGCCCTCCCCAGACCTCCCCTGCTCTGGTGCACGAATGCACGTCCTGGCCCTCCCATCGTTGTGGATTCGCTCCTCTCCGCATCCCTGACCTCGGCCACACCCAATGATTCGATCTGGATATAATGGATCTGGATGATGTGCATAAGAGAGGTAATTGAGGTTTGTATTGCAGTACGAGGTAATTTTTGGATCATAATTAAATTCAGCATGTTGACTGTATGTTTGCTAGGTGGAAGATTTTTTTGTACTTGCAAAATTCTGGTGTCAATTTTGAATCGCATTATAATTCATGCTATATACTGTTTGATAAGTTGGCCAGATCTAGGTCTTCAGGATGGTATGATTTAGCAGATGCTTCATAGTTGCTGGATTTAAAACCAGTTCTATGCTAATTTTAGATCAAATATTGGTCATATATAGTAGGTTGTCTGAAACAGTACAACAATATAAAGAGCTTCAAATTTTAAATTGATTTCACAAAACTTTTTTATCAGGAAATTAACTGCCAATTGCCATTTTTTTCTATGTTATTTGACGGCAAATTTCAATTTGTTTGCTGTTTGGTCTAACTGCATAACAAGTTACTCGACGTCTTTCCGCTCTTATCTCGATTTCATCTGGTGCCTGTGAGCAGTGGCAGACGCTGGATTTCAAAACCGAGTATTCACTTAACAATTGCAAGTGCTGTGTCCCCAATGTTTACTGGGATAGAGTTATGGGACTTGAGATAGTTGGCTACTTGGTTAGAAGTGGTGCGAGCCAGGAGTCTAGAAAAATGGATCTGTTGAGGGAAAAAAGGATCGAGATTGAAGTGTTAGATACAATTGAATATATACATATGTGATATACCTATATATATTATTTTTGTTTCACAAATTTATGGGTATTCCTGGGAACCCTCCTGCATCCGCCCCTACATGTGAGCACTCTATATCTTCACTTCGGTTGCTTTTTATTTCAATCATGTTCTTACCAGCAAAGTCCTTATTTACTGGAAATTGTCATGTATCTATTGTGCATGTTCCTGAAGGATGTTGAGTGAATTTGTATTCCATTGTATAAACTCAAACGGAAGTATTGAGCATTTGATGTACATACTAATTGCACTAATACGAACACAATTTGTGTCAGATGATGAATCCAAGAATTTTAATTTGATTTATTTGGAACAATTTGGCAAGTTTAATTTTTAGTATTTGCCAGAGATAACATGTCTGGGGTAATTCATATTGACTTTTACGTGCGTTGCACGTGCACGTTTACTAGTTTATAATAGTTTGGATCAAGACTTATCTCGATATCTTTTTTTTTAAAGAATTATCTCAATATATTGCAATCCCCGTAATTCTAAATCAAGGCAATACCCAAGTATTGGCTGGAGCTTGGCAACTTTGAACCTTGCAGAATTGCAGAGGCATAAGATAACCATTACACTAAGAGCAAAAGGAATCACTTACTTCCTCAAACTTCATGAAGTTCTGTGTGTCCAGTTCATCATTTACTTGAGGCTTAAATGCAGCTTCCATCTCATATAGTTTTTCCCAAGCAACTCCACGGAACCAAGGATGTGCCTAGTGATAAACAAATGACTAGTAAATACAGGACAAGCAAACAAGACAAGAACTGCAAATGATACTATTTATTTCTCTTATGTGCCAAGTACCTTTATTTGGTCTGCTCCTGCACTGCCAATCCTGTGGTCAACATCACATAATAACCGGCAAATGAGATCCCTTGCTTCAGGAGACACCTTTGAATCCTCTGGAAATTTCAAATGGTTTCTCCAGTGGACAATCTAGAATAATTGGAAAAAAAAAAGGTAAATAAAGCTCATAGATGGAATAAAAAAAATATACACTACCACAACAGAAACATCATAGAAAATCTACTGGTTACAAAAAAGAATGACACTTGTTCTTATTTTTGATGAATCATTCACATCTTGAAATCGGGATACCTTGCTATATATAATCCCTCCGTCCAGAAATATAAGGTTTTTTGGTTGGATGTGACATCCTAGTACTATGAATCTGGATCATAGTACTAGGATGTCACATCCAACAAAAAACCTTATATTCTGGGATAGAGGGAGTACCATTTTAGCAGCCTTTTTCATCTCACTATTTTACTGTTATGCGGCTATGCACTATACATCCAATCCTCTGTCTTGAAAAATGCATTCATAATATTATAGATTTGTTTGATATTATATGTTGAAATTGAAAATAGTGCTCAAAGATATACTTTAAAGACATGCCTATGTCTGGAAATAACGTGTATTTGTGATCAGAGGGAGAAGCTTATAAGACTATCTCCCTAAATTATTGGGTGGACCAAACTTGTAAGGCGTATAAGCTGCAAACTGTTGTCTTCAGATTCTTACAGCTTGAGTTCAAAAGCTAAGATAATAATTAAAGCAGTTGCTTCGTGGTAGTCCCTTATACGTTTTCAATTGGTCAGCCTAATTTAAGCTGAGCCAAATCAACAATTAATGAAATACTCATGCGTTACAAATGAAATAACTGAGCACAAATCAATAAGTAGTGTTGTTACTTCCTGTGTTAGCTAAATTAATTGGGAACAACAGACCTTTCGGCATGTGGTTATTGGATCATCAGAATAAAATGGTGGATAACCAACAAGCATCTCATACATGATTGCACCCAAAGACCACCTGTAGGGCAAAAGAAGTACATTGATAAAATCTAGTTATCAAGAATCAATAAATGTGGCTGAACATAAATTTGTGTACATCATACCAGTCACATTCCATTCCATATCCCTTCTTTAGCAGAACTTCTGGAGCAATATAGTCTGGTGTCCCAACAGTTGAGAATGCCTGTGTATCAAATTGCATTTTAAGAATGAGAAGGGCTGTCAAGAATAACAGAAGTTGTATTCATATTTTAAGTGTGTATCCCTTCCAAGCATGGGATTCCACATGATATCATGAAAGAAAAACAAAACTACTGACAATACAGGGTCAATGGGATGCTTGTTGTATACACTGTAAAGCAGACATACCAGTTTTCTTCTGTTCATCTGCCAGTGCTGAAGTTGTTCATGTTGACTTCTCCACCTTCTACCATTTGTTGTTTCAGAGAAAGAGCTATCGATATCCATTGATTCCCTCAAATTGTCATCACCCATCGGTTCATCTTCATTCAATGTTGAGAGCTTTGAACAATCAATTGGCTTGCACAGCCCAAAATCTGACAGCTTCATGTGACCATTCTTGTCGAGAAGCAGGTTGTCAGGCTTAATATCTCTGCAAAAAGATAACAAGCCAAAGCATGTAGATCAGAAAAAGGGTAGAAACAGAAAATATACAATTATCTTTAAACAAAAATGTTATAGCTGGACATTATGGTATAATATATCAGCGGCGTCACAATAGAGATAAGTCAGGAATTGGCAAGTGCTACAGCAGTTGGAGAATCCTAATAAGCTCTCTATTTGAGTTTCATAGTTTTGTAGTAAGAGTCCTAGTAGTATCAGGTTACTAGTATGTTTCCTTTTCCCTTATCTAGAGGCACCTCAATATATAAAGGTAGGCTAGTATTAACACAAGAAATATCTAAAGGGGATTAACACACAAAAAAAAGTAACCTGTGGATGTAGTTGTGTTTATGAATGGACTCAATAGCAAGGATGGTCTCAGCAATGTAGAATCGAGCCACATGCTCAGTTAAGGTATCCTCTCTCATGAGAAGGGTCATGATATCACCACCAGGGAGATACTCCATGATAAGATAAAGGTACTCCGAATCTTGAAAAGAATAGTATAGCTTCACAATGCAGTGGCTAGCAACTTCAGCCAGCAAGTTTCTTTCCGCTCTAACATGTTCCACCTGACAGATATAAATGAAAGGTTGTTAAACATATCATAAAAGGTAGCAGTCTTTTTGCTAAATTAGGTCTTGAGAAGCCCTACAAGTCAGTTTACAACAGAAGATATTTTTTACAAACATGAAAAAGCAATTAACTATGTGATTCTGTTAATAAAATACAGTCATATAGAGATATCATCACATACGTAGAGTAACTATGACAAAGCAGTTAGACATGAAAACAAAATACCAGTGGAGCCCTTGTGGACTTCACCCAAACAATGGACTGAACAAAACAAGAAGATTATACACCAGCTTTTGCTTTCTAGCAACTTCAAATTCAAAGCACTAAAAAAATGCCCATGACTAATGCATAACAGCAATGGTAGAATGTTACTAAATGCAAAAGGTCCTACATGTTATGAATATAAACATGTACTGCCAATCTTTTGTGTTATCTTAGTTTTAAATATAACCTTGCTGTTTCGATTTCACAATTATGTCATATTTATTACTTTGTGGTCAAATCAACAAACGTGGTTGGAGATGGTTAAAAACTATGCACATGCTACTAACTCACAATTATACCTATTAAAACATAAAACCTGGAATAAATCCAGACAAAGTTATCTTACTTGACCCCTGACAACCATATCAGACTTCTTTAGCTTTTTCATTGCATAAATGTTGCTAGATGTCTTCTCCCGGCAGAGTCGAACCTGTCGTATAGTTACCGCAAGTCAGTAAGGGGTTAAAAGCAACAGGAGCAATAAAATAAACATTACAACAGATAAGCATTAAGCAAATATGTAGTAGATCAATGTGCAAACCTCTCCAAAAGCTCCTCTGCCAATAATGGTGAGCAGCTCAAAGTCATCAACGCAGATTTTGTGCCTTTTAAGCCGCATGTACTCTGTTTCCTTTCTCTCCAGATCTTTTAGTAGATTGATTTGCTGCTCCCTGGGAACTTGGGAAGATTCCAGTTGTCGCTCCAATCTAAAGCGCCTGCAATGCATAAGGTCTTACTATGTGACACAAGAAGGGCAAAGATTTCTGTCTGGGCAGGGGAATGAAAATCCACTTAGAATCAAATCATAGTATCTAAGTATGATGAAGGATAAAAAAAATCACTCAAGTTACACAGTAATAGAAGATGGTTGACGACTGAAACTAAGGTATGTTACTCTATTATAAGACTAATACGTCCAAACTCTAGGGGTGCAGGCCAGATTGAAGCCTTGAGGAATCGTCAGCTTTAGTTGATATAAGATCAATATCAGAACAAACCTCCATAGCTGGTAAGTTAAATCAACTGTTTGATTTCGATAAAAGATTATAACAATGTTGTTAGAAATGAAAATTGCCACCCCTGTTACATACACACCTCGTATACTAAAATCCATTATAAAATGATGAAATGAATCCTACTAAATCGTATCTGCCACCTAGTATTGTACAAATGTCTTTCACTATGATGTTTCCTTTCGATAAAAAGGAACACACAGGTCTTCTGCCCTTGGTAAAATAGCGCACCAAGTCACCAAGATTGGGCAAGCTATTACGTTACATGGACTCTGACTGCAAATAGAGTAAATTAATAGAAGTGATTAATGAAACACAGGCATACGTCGTGAAGTGCGGTATCAACCACGTGTACACTTATGAATCAAAATTAGTACGTCATCAATCACGCGTTCACTCACAATTCAAACTATCACATAATATGCTCTATTTATGCGCACCTACTTGCTGACCAACCGCTTAATACAAACAAATGATATGCGACAAGTGTATTGTCAACGGCACTTAAAGACAGACATAACCGTCGCATCCACACAACATTTACAGCACATTTCTCCACTGAAAACCTTCATGACAGCAGCATACAAAATCAAGTCAACCAACTAAGCAAGCTGTTAGATAGTAACACTAAGCTCAGTTCAATTTTTTTCACGCCTATTACTCCATAGAAGCAGTTACAACCATTTTTGCTTGGCGCAAACTGAGCAGACGCTAAGCATTACAAACAACTAGCAGAATCAAGTACCCTCACAGCTAAATCGTGCTACTCCAACCCCAAATTGCTCACCGAGCAACAATTCGAGAATCTACGGTTACGCCACAGTAGAAACACCTCAAATCGTGGCTAGCGGAGCTACTGCTACACGACTCCTACTCCCCCCGCATTCCTCACGCACACGCCCAAAACTTTTCCCCCCCAAATCTAGCAGCTCGAGTCCCCGAGCTCCAGCGCCCCAAGCTCTAAACCCGCCCAGCGCAGCCCAAACCCGTCGATCGAGCTCCCACCACTCGAGATCTACCCCAAACCCACGCTCGCGGCAGCAGCAGCAGCAGCTAAAATTCGAGCCCGAAATCGCCACCGCGCGGGTGGGGGGAGGGGATCGGGATCGGGGGGGTGGATTACCTCTCCTTGCGCTCCTGGATGTTCTTCATCTGCGAGCGGTAGTGGTTCTCGATGAACTTCTTCGCCGCGGCGACGCGCTCCATGGTGAGGGTGGACCCCACCGCCGCCTCCCCGCCTTCCTCCCCTTCCTCCGCCACCGCCGCCAGCGGCTCCGCCGTCGCCGCCGCCGCCACCGCCGGTGCCGGCGCCGCGTCCGCCATCTCGCTCTCCATCGCCGCCGCCGCCACCACCACCCACCCCCTCGTTGCCTCGCTGGTGTTTTTTTTTTTTCTCTCCCCTCTTTTTTTTTTCGCTGCCTCGGTGAGAATCGAGTCGAGACGATGAGTTGTTTGTTCCTCCTCTCCCTTGTCGCTGTGCGCGCCGGCTGTATATATACAGCCCCGTGGACTGCGCCGGCTGGAGAGTTAATTAATTAAAACAGGTAATTAGTGGGGGTGATTAAGGAGCTAATGGTGGGGGATTAACTGCGTCGACGCTGGTGACAGACAGACAGCTCCAGTTTTTTTTTTTTTTTGCTTTCCTTTTGATCTCTCTCTGCTGTGTTGTGTTCTGGCACTTTTTTTTAATTAATTTGTCTTTGCTTGTGTTGTTGTGTGATCTCTTCTGTCATGTCGCATGCGGATGCTGCGTAGCTGTACACACGTAGGCAAAAGGGGTTTGATTTGGAGTTCTTCGTTGGGTTAATCGATTTCCTTTTTGAGGGAACAAGATGAACAATGTTCACAAGATAAAATGCATTGGTGTCTTTTTTTCCTTCTCTTTTGTTCTCGGAGCAACATGTATGGACGTTGGCTTGTAAAAAATAGGGGGTTTTTTTAGTGAAAGGATAATGATGACATTCGGCTCTGGATGCGGGATGCCATGATCATCATATGATGGATGTCTTAGGTTGATGAGTGTGTGAATGATGGGCATAATCTTAACGTATAATCCAAAACCCGATGAAAACTATGGAGGATTCTTTGGATGGAAATTCACCACCTATTTATTCTTATATAAAAGGAATCAACTATAAATGTGTTGGTACGTTTCTTTTACCCTCCCCACCCCCCCTCTCATTTTCAGTTCTACATGCCTTGTTTTTACTGCCTTTTTAATTATCACCTTATATTATTTGCTCTACACCTTTAAATATATATTTTTCTTAAAAATATACTATATGTTCTATTAAAAATTTAACTTGTCACTACAACTAAGAAGATAGTCGACATCAATCCCACGATAATCTCTCAGGTGATCTAAAGAATTGTCAAAGGTAGAAGTGCATGTATGGTTTTTGCTGTCCATGACAAGAGAGGGTTGCATTGGTAAAGAAAACCGTTTAACTAACACCTGTCAATATTTCCCTTTTCAGGGGTGTCTTCGGATGAGACCTGCCTATCACGCGCGTAAAACAAAATGATCTATTAACATGTGATTAATTGAATATTAACTATAAATCACTTAAAATTGATCAATATAAATTTTGAAAATATTTTTTCTATATATATTTATTAAAAAAATACCGTTTGACAGATTAAAAAACGTGCGTATGGAAAAACAATTGAGTACAGGTTAGAAAAGGGGAGTCCCGAACGGTGTACGTTGCACCGCACACGCGACGCACGCGCCTCGGTTAGGTAGGCAGCTCGACCAGACCAGACCAGAGCGGGTCGTCGTCCGTCGCTCACGGCAGCCGCAGCGACCGACACGGTCGGGACTGTGAAAAGGGCTTTACACACCACACCACCAGGGTCCAGGGGTATCGCATCCTCGTATCGTACGTGTTGCTCCCTTCGTCGATAGCACCAACACAACGCATTTGCTTCAAACACATGTCGGTGTCGTCAGTACGTCGTCGTCGCCGCATCGGCCATTCGGCCCAATTAGCCGGAGTCGATCGATTCGATCGCCCCCTGTCAAATCGCAGCCAGCTTACGAGCTCACCTAATACTCCTATCTATCTACCCGTACTTAATTAGCCAACTCATCTAGCTTAATCATTTTCTCTTCGTAGGCCAAAGCACGGTAGAAGATGTGGAGGAGGAATAATTTGGCATCTTCTTGTTGTGATTTGTGAATCGAGTGATGTAAGATAGCAAGGGTCTATTTAGGAGAGTTTATGATTCTGAGAAACAGCTGGTTGGTAGTCAGTTTGTGAGAATCTGGAAAAGCTAGGTTTCTAACTTCTGTCTTCTAATTTATATTTAAAATTCTATATCTAGAGTTTTTAGAATCTGAATCAAGAGTTGGACTGTTTGAAGAAGTTTCTGGCCCTAAAGAAGCTGCAGCGGTTAAAATCTCTCCGAACATGATCAAAGAGAGAGAGAAGGGAAGAGAGGGAGAGGCATGGCAAACGGCATGGGATGTTGGGGCGCGGCGGAACAGGGCGTCGCGCGAGGCAGAAAAAATAATGCGGCGTCCAGGCTGGGCGGCTACAGGATGAACAGGTCGCGCGTGTGATGTGCTCTCTCTCTCTCGCGTGTCGATCGCCAGTGGACGGATCGATCTGTGCTGCAAGCTGCTGGTGCAGATGCAGGTGCCCCAGCTCAGATGCCAGGCTAGGCCGCAGCTGCGCGAGAGAGAGGCCACCATTATTTTTTATCTCCATTTTTAATGCCCATTTGCCGGATCTCCGAACTCACCTCACCTCACCTCTTTGGATTCCAAGCCTGTCCAGCGTGTTAGTTAGGTTTTTTAAATATTTTTTTTGTTGCTGTGTGTGCTTTGCTTTATCTTACACAGGGATGAAAATGGGTAGTGAAAATCTTCTGATTGATCAAGGATCGTTTCGTAAAAGATATACCATTTCCATTTTCTAACATTATAAAAGTTTGGTTATTCTAATTTCCATCATGCGTCGTATTATAATCACCACTAAATAGTTATTAATTATTATAATCACCACTAAATAGTTAAATTAATAGTAAATGTATACATTATAAACTGACCAAGAATCATTTTCGTAGAAATGACATTTGTTTTGGATTGTTTTCGTCCCTAATTTTATGGATTTTTTTTATTTTGTTAATTAAGGTGGATCCCTGACGGTTGGATCAGCGTGTGTTTCGGAGATGGGTGTAGTCGAGATTGAGCCCGTAAGGGCAGGTGGTACAGCGTGTTGTCACAGTAGCGTACGTTTGTTGCTTAGTACTTCCTCCATTCCATCATTTGTACTACTTTTCATTTGTCCCAAAATAAATTTAATTTTATAGTAATCATTATATCGAATCTTGTAAAATTAGGAAACGGTTGTACTATAGATTTAATAAAGTAGAGATATTTTAGTTTTCTTATTTTTATTGGCATGTGTAAAATTGATAAAAAATAAACTTATTTTAAAACGAAAATAGTACCACTAGCGTGAGTTGCTGGTGAATCCGTGACAGTGCCGAACTGGCTGTTTTCCACTCGGCGCGAGTTCAGACGATCGGATAACTATACTTTCATGTTGATGAGGTGACATCTTCTTGTACAGAGTCAAATAAAGAAGACATCGTCATCATGATGCTCTCGTAGAGTCAAGAGAAACCTAACATTTCTCAGAAAAGAAAAAGGGGGAAAAATCCTAAGAATGTGTGATATTAGCCGAAGGCCCAGAGAAATCGGCCCAAACTTTGGAAATAGTCAAGGGGCCCAAAAAGGGAAGCGTATGGCGTACGGTTCCTGTCTGAAAACAAAGCCCGTCTGTTGAAAATGTGAAGGCCCATGAGATATGGCCCATATATTGGCCCGTCATCTTGCCTATAATGTTCCCACGACAGTGAGTCCAAAACATACTTGCACTTCATCACGCGTTCCATTTTCAGTTTTTTTTTTTCTTTCCATCGGATGTCTCCGAACTCCGAAGAGACTCAGGTTTTGACTCCAAATATGATACGCGCGCATGTGGCTTTTGTTTGGATTTTTTTGCGCATGTCTTTCGTTTGAGATACCACGAGTTTGGTCCTGTTTGGACTGTGGACGGAGAAGGTTATTCCACACTTATCCTAATTGTCACATCTCGTTCTAAGTCGGTCTTTTATGGACGGAGTAAGTATCTTTTCAGAATTGAGTTGCTTCCCTGTAGATTTTTTGTCGTGTTCCAAAATAGCACAATGCCACAAATTCAAAGGTACCCACCATTTTCAGACGAGAGGAGAGCAACTGTAGTGATTAGTGCTACTATTATCACGTAACACATGCATAACTCCATAGTATATCCGTATATATGCAGCTATGCTTGACCGATTGACCCTGCAGCCTCCGCTGCATCCGACCAGTTCCCCCATCGCCAGCCACAGCCCACTCTCATATATGATTCCAATGTGACCGACCGCTTGTTGCCACATCAACCAGCACCAATTAAAGCTGCATCCACACGTACGGACTTCAGATTTGAGAGTCATTCGATGGCGATGGGATTGAAACTGCACGAATTACGGCCAGTCTCGATCGCTCAGCTTGAGCTAGCTAAGCTATGGTACGGGGCACTTCTAAGGGCCCGTTTAGTTCCCAAAAAGTTTTTTCCCAAAAATATCACATCGAATCTTTGGACACATGTATAGAGTATTAAATATAAATAAAAAGAAAATCTAATTGCACAGTTATAGGGAAATAACGAGACGAATCTTTTGAGCCTAATTAGTCCGTGATTAGCCATAAATGCTACAATAACCCACATGTGCTAATGATGGTTTAATTAGGCTCAAAAGATTCGTCTCGTGGTTTCCCGACGAGTTCTGAAATTAGTTTTTTCATTCGTGTCCGAAAACCCCTTCCGACATCCGATCAAACGTCCGATATGACACCCAAAATTTTTTTTCCCCAACTAAACACACCCTAACCTGTGAACGACGAGCCGGTGAATTGACTGACCAGAGGCCTCGAGTAATAGTAGTAGCTAGCTATTTCCTCCGTCCAAAAAAAAACCAAACTTAACATGGTTGGGACATTACTTAGGACAACGAATCTGGATATGCTTTGATCTTTTTCCTATTTTAAACTTTTAAGTCTGACTAAATTTACATAAAAAAAATTACCAATATCTATACCACCAAATTAGTTTTGTTAAATATAACATTGAATATAATTTGATAGTATGTTTCTTTTGAAATGCTACTGTCCTTTTCTTTTATAAACATGGTCCAATTTAAAGAAATTTTACTTAAAAAATAAAAACATATTATAATATGAAGAAGGAAGTACAACTAATTTGAGATACTTCGCATCTAAGGCTGTGTTCGGGAGGAGGGGTTTCCCCGACACGCAAAACAAAGCACCTATTATTGTATGATTAATTAAGTGTTTGCTATTTTTTTTCAAAAATGAATCAATATGATTTTTTAAGCAACTTTCGTATAGAATTTTTTTTACAAAAAATGCATCGTTTAGCAGTTTGAAAAGCGTGCGCGCGGAAAACGAAGGAGTAAGGTTGGGAAAGGGAGGTAACGAACGGAGCCTAAGTTTAGTGCTTTGATTGGAGCCACTATTGAACTACTCCCTTCATTTCAAAATATATGACGCCGTTTACTTTGCGCATAACATTTGACCATTCGTCTTATTCAAAAATATATGTAAATGCCATTTATCTTTTTGTGACTTGCTTTTATCATCAAATAGTATACTTTTATATATTTATATTCTAAACTTTTAAATAAGATGAGCGGTTAAACATTACGTGAGAAAATCAACGACGTCATATATTTTAAAATAGAGGTAGTTTATGACCTACCCTATCAGCCACCCAGCCGACTCAATGCCAACTTGATATATATCCGGTCCGGCGAAAACACAATGCAAAAAGAAAGAAGAAGACAGAGAGAGAGAGAGAGAGAGAGAGAGAGAGAGAGAGCCACTGGAGGTCAGGTCCAACCAACGCCCTCTTGCTTCCCCCACACGTCGCAGCCGGAGAACCCGACAGCGACGGCAAGCGCGCGGGCGCGAGGACGGACGGCGAAGCCCAGAAACCCCCCGGATCGAGCTCTCTCTCCGCCCACACCGCGTCGCGTACTTTTCGGCCTCGTGCAACACAATTACTCCGTCACGAGCCGCGTCACCCACCCACACGTCACGCGTGGCTCCCGCCCCGCCCCTCCCCGCCACACCGACCGCGTACGCGCGCGCGCGGGCGTCGCTTTCCCCTCCCGTCCTTTTATTTTTGTTTTGCAAAACTGGTCAATCAAACATCCCGCGCGCTTGGGTTTTCTTTACCAGTAGGATTCTCGCCACGCCACACGCTGCGTCTGCGTGAGTGCGTGCGCGCGTGCGCGTCGCGGAGGGGCACGAGACGCGCTGACCACCACCACGCGGCCGGCGAAACGTAAAACGCACCCCCGGCCCAAACATGGAATGGAATCATCTAGAATTCCGTGTCCTTAATTCCACCCCCGTCAACACAACACGGGTGTGCGACAGTGTTAGCGTCTGCACGGCAAATTGGGCAGTTGGCAAGCCGTTTCTAAACTAAAAACACGAATATTAAAAAATAAACTAATATCAAATAAAAAAAAAGATGAGACTTCGAACTCAGACTAGCTAACTCACCATCTTGTAAAGCTAGCCAGAAGATCTCTTGGCAAGCCATTTCTATTGGGTTGTTTCGTACATATACCAAGGAAAATAAAGATATATTAAAAAAAATCAAAAAGCATAGAAATACGACTGTAAAATACTCCCTCCGTCCTATAATATAAAAGACTTTTCAATGAATCTGGACAAGCCGTCCAAATTTATTGTACTATGATATGTCATATCTACCCAAAATTCCTTATATTATGGGACAAAGAGAGTGGTAAGTATATACAGTGATGTGTATGTTTGGAACGGAGGAATTTTAATTAGAAGATGTATCAATTACTCCCTAGCACTAATCACTTTCCAGTCATACATTATCATGAGGCAAGAGGCAACAACCAGCCTCATCATTAACTGCTCGTTCCTGCCCAGAGGAAAGGAAAACATGAGGTTGGACCGGACGTTTTTATTTCCTGTGTTTTTGCTTCAATTCCTATGAACCAAACATATATATAGCTACGATAGCTTTCCATAGAAGGAACTGCCCTCTATAAAAAAAATTCAATCCTATCTATAAATCGACATATGCGAACGTGTACATGTTCGTAGCTAATACCTTTTAAAATTCCTTGGAAAATCTTATGATCCGAACGGCCCTAATGGAGGAATTGATTTGAGTTCCTAAACAATACTACTTCTACTCCTACATGGGCCACCCCCCATGGTCCATGGATCTGACCATTATTTGTACGTACTTGGAATAATGCTGCAAAAGAAACGTGAAACTTGCCTGCTGTACGTATAGATCTGCAGTACGTTGCATATTTGGAAGAGATACCTGTTTTTGCTTGTGCCATATCTTCTACACTACTGCTCCCCAGTTATGGATCAGCCATTCATGGCCACCACCATTAACATGTTGCTAATTTGGACATAGGAGGAGATTGTAAATACGTGAACACGTTCGAGAGGAAAAAAAAATAATGGCAGCTTGTGATGCATTGAGTTTGTGCTCCAAGTTAAGTAATTACTGATGCACGAGATATGTTACTATTACTGCTGCTCCGTTATTTACTTATTTTGGGATCAGAACCTTATCTACGTTATTATACTCCTGCTTTGGAAGATATACTATATTTTTTTAGATACATTTTAATGCTTCTAAAGATGTGAACATGTTTGAGAAAAAAAGAATATGGAAACTAGCTGTGTGCATTGAGTTGATGCCCGAAGTTAATTATACCGATCCACGAGATATGGTACTACTTAATACTGCTTCTCTAAAGATAATCAGGTTTGGCTCATATGTAAACCAGATAGAAACATTAGAAGTCCATTACTATTTCTTATCTAAACCAGCTAGAAATATTGAAAGTCTACTACTGTTTCGTATCAAAATTTTGCTGTAGCGAAAGAAGTTCATTGTGGCATTATCTTCCATGCATTAATCTGGGGATAACGTGTTATGTATCCTGATTTTCTATCCCGAAACATATAAACGTGTCAAATGTCGCATTAATTTGTTCAAAAAAGGACAAAATTTCCTTTCTTTCAAAAAAAGAAAAAGAAAAATTGCTACTCCAGTTTTGTACATTTTCAGATATATGTGTTGCTATGCTAGAACCCCAGCATTTCACATCTGTATAGCGTGCTCTAGAGACAAGTTGAATCTGTGGTTATACAAAGTTCTTCAGTCAACAATGATCAGTAGTACATAATTTTGTCATGGTACAAAATAACAATACTGATATTGTTTAACTCGACGCAGGACACCACCTCCTTATATTTTGGAAATTAACTATCAAACTCTACTTATAAGTCATTCGATCTCCGCTCACCATTCGTGCACCTGATTATTATAAAATATTAAATACGGAACATGTTTGAATCCATGATAATGTATATAGCTTAAACCATAATAAATAATTGCGCACTAGGCCCCAATCCCCCCTCCCTGCGCCATACAATATTTAATGCATTCCTGTCGTGCTCATTACGTTATCTCGCACCCACGCAAATGCGCGGGAGGATTTTTACTACAAACCCATGCATCGTCAACGAGAAGGGGCGCGCGCGCCACCACGTAGATTATCAGAAACAACCACGTATACTTCAACTTTATTATAAAAAAAACATACATATAGCGAAATGCCAAGGTACGTAGCAGCAGATTGTGGCCGTAGCAACGTAGCTCAAACGTTGGTCAATCCATGTGCAATTACATTACCTAGTAAAATAAAAAGTAAAAAAAATGCCAATCCCAAACGGCACAGGCGCACAGCATTTGAATATTACGGTTTAGAATAATCCCCAACACGGCTCATCCCAACCCGTACGGAACAGCTTGACAACAGCAGAGTACGCGCCACTCGTGTGTACAACCCCCGGGTGACCCAAGCCACGCACGCCAACGACGACAGCGCCACCTGTCACAGAAGAATCTCCCTACCCCCTGTGACTGCCATGTGGGCCCATGACGCGCAGCCACCACCAAACCACCACCATCCCGACCAATCAAACGGAGACGAGGCGACGGCGACGGCGACGACAGCGACAGCGCCGTGGCAGTATACTCCTTGCCAGTAGAAGCATCCGAGACGTGACGTCACGTCACCCCGCCTTTACTCGCTTTCTCCGTTCTCCCTAGCCGCGTGAGCCGCGGTTTGCATCTCATCTTCACTCGCTTGCTCTCTCTTCCACCCGCTTTCCTCTTCCTCCTCGCCGCGCTTCCGCGTGGGCCCCCATCCCCGTTACCTATATATACCCCCCCTTCTCACCGTCTCCTTCCTCCCTCCAAGTCCAAGTGACCAACCATCATCAATCATCGCTAAGCCCACCTCGGAGATCTCGAGTTCGATCGTCGTCGTCGTAGCTGTAGAGGTAGTTAATTATCTCGTTTTAGATGAGCTCACTGACGGCGGCGCAGTTCCGGTCGCTGTTTGAGATGGCAGGAGGGGAGGATATCTCGTTTCTGTTTGGTGATGATGAGGCGGCGGCGGTGGCGGCGCCGGTGGAGTTGCAGGGGAAGAGGGGGTGGGAGGAGGTGGATCAAGGGGAGGGGTCTGGGGCGGTGGCGGCGAAGAGGCAGCGGTCGCCGACGAGCTCGAGGGAGAATAGTAGCGGGAGTAATGAGGGTGGGCAGGAGGAGGTGTCTGAGGCGGCGGCGGCCATGGCGGCGGCGGTGGGGAGGGGTGGGGGGAGGAGGCTGTGGGTGAAGGAGAGGGACTCGGAGTGGTGGGACATGGTGAGTAGCCCGGATTACCCGGACTCGGAGTTCAGGAAGGCGTTCCGCATGTCCAAGGCCACGTTCGAGGTGGTCTGCGACGAGCTCGCCGCCGCCGTCGCCAAGGAGGACACCATGCTCCGCGCCGCCATCCCGGTGCGCAAGCGCGTCGCCGTCTGCGTGTGGCGCCTCGCCACGGGGGAGCCGCTGAGGCTGGTGTCCAAGCGCTTCGGCCTCGGGATCTCCACCTGCCACAAGCTCGTGCTCGAGGTCTGCGCCGCGCTCAAGGCCATGGTGATGCCCAAGGTGGTGCGCTGGCCCGAGGCCGGCGACGCGGCAGCCATCGCCGCGCACTTCGAGGCCATCTCCGGGATCTCCGGCGTCGTCGGCGCGATCTACACCACCCACATCCCCATCATCGCGCCCAAGTCCAACGTCGCCTCCTACTACAACCGCCGCCACACGGAGCGCAACCAGAAGACCTCCTACTCCATGACCGTCCAGTGCGTCGTCGACTCCACCGGCGCCTTCACCGACGTCTGCATCGGCTGGCCGGGGTCCAACTCCGACGAGGAGGTGCTCGAGAAGTCGGCGCTGTACCTGCACCGCGGCGTGCCGGGGCTGATCCAGGGCCAGTGGGTGGTCGGCGGCGGGAGCTTCCCGCTCATGGACTGGATGCTCGTGCCCTACACCCACCAGAACCTGACGTGGGCGCAGCACATGCTCAACGAGAAGGTCGCCGCCGTGCGCGGCGTGGCGCGCGACGCGTTCGAGCGCCTCAAGCGCCGGTGGGGCTGCCTCCAGAAGCGCACCGAGGTGAAGCTGCTCGACCTCCCCACCGTGCTCGGCGCCTGCTGCGTCCTCCACAACATCTGCGAGCGCAGCGGCGACGCCGTCGACGACGCCGACTGCGCCTTCGACCTCTTCGACGACGACATGGTCGCCGAGAACGCCGTCCGCTCCACCGCCGCCGCGCAGGCCCGCGACGCCATCGCCCACAACCTCCTCCACAGCGGCGCCGGCGCATCCTTCTTCTGATCGAGGAGGAAGCAAACAAGCATCATCGCCGTTCTTGGTCCGATCAACAGCGAGACCAAACAAACCAACAAAAATAAAAAAGAAAAACAAGATTCAGTTTTTAGGTGTATAGGAGGAGCTTCTCCATTTTTTGTCGGAAATGGAGCAGTGAACAGTTTTTTCGCTTTATCGTCAGGAGGGACAGGAAAGTTCAGAGTCCTAGTAGTCTCGAAGCAACATTTAGTTTTCTTGGTTGGATTTTCGATTGATTTGGTTCTTTTAGATCTTGAGAGATTGTTTTTCATGGGGTTGTAATTAATTACCTGCATAATCTTGTATCCCCCAGATTATCAATTAATCAAACATGAAAAAGAAAATCATTTTTTGCCAACCAAATGTATCAGATTCTCTTTTACTCTTTCTGCGTGGGCTCGTGCTTGGATCGATTGTGCTGTTGTCTGACGGATATCTTTGAATTGACCACAGTCAGAGCAAGAATAATCATCCATCTCCTTCTTTGTTTAATGAGAAATCCTCAAGATGTATTAGGTGGCAGCGTGCCATTCATGGCCGTACTAATGACCTCTCTCTACCTGATAATTGGGGATGGATTATGAAAAGAAACAGATGGGGCATGTTCAGTCAATGTACAAGCTGGCAATGCTGGGATAACTAGCTTTACTATTTTACTGACCTTGAATAATTACAACGCAGATTACAACCACTAGTTTACTGCCTTGAATAATTACAGCCCACCTTGGATAAGGATGTGTTCACAGCTTGTTACCATTAGAGAATGGTAATTAATGGGGGATCTCTACGGTGATTACACACTGCTATTGTAGCTATGGTAATTAATATTATTTCTCTGTTGGTTGAAAATGGAAAGGAGTTATACACTTATATTACAGGAACCAGAAATTCGGGGCTCGAAACTGAAATTTGAAAAACGCAAAACCTGCTGGCACATATATGCTCTGGGCTGTTTAATTCAAGTATCCTACAACTGTTAACAGGTACTCCTTCCAGACGAAATTATTTAACGTTTCGGACAGTGAAAATGGCTTACACTTAGACCGAGTTTAGTTCCAAAATTTTTCTTCAAACTTCCAACTTTTGCATTACATTAAAACTTTCCTACACACAAGCTTCTAACTTTTCTGTCACATCGTTTCAATTTCAACCAAAATTTCAATTTTGGCGTGAACTAAACACACCCCTAGTAGTATTTAGCTGTCGGAAAAGTCAGATAAACAGAGGGAATAGCACAATTGAAGATTAATCGCAGGCCACCCTGATTTGCTGAATGTACAACCTGCTCTTTGCAATTTCAGTGTACCCTGGCAATTTCGTCTTCAACAAACTCGCAAACAAAAGCTATAATCAGAATTGGACTTGAAGATGTTACTATCATGGAGAAAAGAAACAGTGCAGCCAAGCATGTCTCTCATGTGACTAAAATCCATAGATGTGGATACACACGCAGTAAAGCCATGTGGATGCAATATGTTTGAGATCCTAAGAAATCCGTTGACCGGATTCTATAAGGTTGACCTCTTGAACACACACACAAACAAATACACAATGAGATTGTGTCACTGTCAGTCTGTCACTGATCACTGCTGATACTGAAGATCTCTCTTGAAGACTAGTACTCCACAGTAGTGGATTTCACTCGAGATCTCAGATCATGGTTTGGTTAGGTAGGGTTTGTGCACTGTTGAGATGAAAAGGAAAGCGTTTGCTCCCTGGAATTAGGCACTGGGAATGGCATGCCACGGCTGAGGAAACCGTGCCGACCAAGGTGTGTATGAACTCGCAATCAACTTTCAGTGTTCCCTTTTGGAAAAATGTTACACTGAAGAAGACGACGACTGGAAGACGGAATTATATATTAGTTAAAAATTCCATATCAATCCAAAAGGAGGCTACGTGTAAGTGTTGACGTTTATGCCAGGTGAAAAAGAAACGCGTTGACCCTACAGATTATTATCCAGCTAGTGGTCGGCGTCCTCTGTGACTCTGTGTTGGCGAGAATTGGTGTCTGGAATTGGGCTTGGTGAGCTTTGGAATTTTGGGCCGGCCTTGTAATGCCAGTCCAGGTGTTGTGCAGCGAGCACGGGACATCAAAAAATTTGTTACTGGGCCATTTTAAACGAAAGATAAAGTCCAGTTTGAACCCCTCTGGATGCATCTGGTTCATATCCTCAATTCATCTCCTACCGGTAGATGAATAGTTGAGGGATTATCGATGGACATTTTCCATAATATAGTACTGGAAGAGGCCCAATCCTAACGCTAACTTTAATAGGCCTCCAGTCCATCAAGGCCCATAATCTCTCTCTACAAGTAGAAGAGAGTATTTTCCTATTTTCGGCGATTTCGAGTGCAATCAGCCAAAGTAAAACGAACCCTAGGTTGCTTTCCCCTCTCCTCTCGTGCGCGCCTTCGTCGTCGTCGTCGGCGGCGGCGGCGGCATGGCGGTCGATGGCGACGGCGACTGCGTGAACCTGGAGCCTTTCTTCTACGACGAGGCAGCGACCGTGGCCGAGGCGGCGGCGGCGGCGGAGAGGCGGGAGCGGGAGGAGCAGGAGAAGGCGCGGGAGGAGGCGGCGGCGAACGCCAGGAGATGGGCGGCGCACAACGCCGCCCTCGCCGGCATCCGCGAGTACGACCCCGCCGAGGAGACGTACATCTACACCCGCTACCACTACGCGGACCTGTCCGAGTTCGACCTCGACGAGGAGTCCCGCCTCCCTCCCATGCGCCACACCGCCGCCACCTACGCCCCGCCGGCGCGAGCCCTCCACTTCCTCTGCGATATGATCAACGTCCTCGCCGTCCGCATCATCCTCCCCTCCTCCGATCGCTCTGATGGTGGTGGTGTCGGCTTCCCCATCAGCGTCTACGGCTCTGTCATCGCCAGAGACCAGCTTGATTACAAATGTGTACATCTCTTCCGCCGCTGCAGAGACGATCCTCAGCTAATCACCTCAGAGGTACGGTACTTAGCTTGTTAATTCATCCATTTATAAATTAATCGCATAGTGTACAACACAGCATCAATCAGTATGATAATTTTAATTTGAGAAAATTTCACATGTGACAAATTTGTCGCAAAACTATATATTTAACTCGATATATCACAAAACTACAGATTTAACATCAAATTTATCACAAAACTACACATTTAAAGTGGCGCTTCACAAAATTATATATTTAGAACCAATTTAGTCACAAAACCACAATGTTTATAGCTTCAACGTAACAATGGTGCTAGGGATTTAAACTCTAGAATACGTAGTTTTATGATAACTTCAATATTAAATATGTAGTTTTATGATACTTGGTCTTGGATCTATAGTTTTATGATACGATGACTTAAATCTGTAGTTTTGTGAAAGTTACTCTTTTAATTAATTATAGGATGAACTGTCGTTGATATTGACTGGGCCTCATCGAGGACTTGTGCTGTATGACGCTCTGTACATTGAGGTCGATCTCAAGATGAAGGTGAAGGGTGATCAACAACAAGGCTGCAAGGACAAGCGACTTAGTAAAGGGCTGATAGTGTTGGATGGCGTACTGCTCTCAACAAACTTGAGCGACCATTTGCGTACTGCGGTTAAAACCGCCACTCTTGATAGGAGAAGCACCATGCCCTGTGCCGTGCAGGTCACTTACGCGTATGTCACGCGTGCAGTGGAGGCCACCGTCTCCGTTGAGCTTCTGCATGATCAGGGAGGAGGAGCTCATTTCTGTGGGGAGATCACTGCTTGCACCAGCACTATCCGAGATAGCATTGTGCTCCATGATAGCAGATTACTAGCAGATGATGGCATTCTGGCTGATGGATCTACTGTCCGGCTATTGCGCCGCGTGATTGGCGTCTGTTTGGATGAGGTGCTGATAGTGACAATTGTTGCTCAAGATGGTGACCTTGCAAAGGCAACTAACTACTGCAGACAAACCGTTGATTTTACACCTTGTGTCAATGGTGGAGACGAAGCTCGAGTTGTGGGTGGTGACGGCAGTTTTCTTGTGAAGGTTAATTGGTCGTTAATGGACCCAGTTATTGACAAGTAGTTTGTTATCTTTATCATCACGAATGTAGGCTTTTAGTTGTGTACTGATTGTCTGCAATAGTTATGTACTGTTGAGAGGAAAAAGAAAACGTTTGCTCCCTGGAATTAGGCACTAGCAATAGCATGCCACGGCTGAGGAAACCGTGCCGGCCAAAGATGTGTACGAAACTACGAACTCGCAATCAACGTTTAGTGTTCCCTTTTGGAAAAATGTTACACTGAAGACGACGACTGGAAGGTGGAACTATATATTGGTTAAAAATTCCATATCATCCATATGGCACCATTTCCAGCGAAGCTGATGTGCTTAGTACTCCATGCACGACACTTCCATGAGAGTGGATTCTAATCCCCGGAGGGGATATCTCCTCATGTAATGCACATAGCTGTGAAAAGGTCCAAAAAAAAATAACAATGTAGAGTATAGTAATATCTAATAGTCTATCAAAAATCAAGTTTAAATTCGACCTACACAGTGAGAAAAATAAGATAAATTGAAATGTGAATAGTACGCTACTATTTATACGTTGAATTTGTATGATTATATTGTTGCGCCGCCGTCAGCACCAGTAGAGGCGGCGTCAGTGTCGCCTATGCTAACGATGACGATGTGGCCGCCATCACGGCAGCGATCACCGCGGCGGCTAGAGTGCAACGCGGCAAAGCACACCTACCCATCTCGCAAGCACTGTGATTGTGTCTACGGGCTACCTCTTCTCCCGTTTTCTGTTTTCTGTTGCGAAGCGACGAGATATGAATTATGAAGGGTAGGTGCGCGACGGGCGAATATGTTCGTTCCTCGTGGGGAGTGAGAACGACACGTGGGCCCTATTATTTTTTATTTTTTTATGTAAGTGATATGTCGGCCTATGGTTTTTTATTATTTTCTAAATCAAATTGCCACGTAAGCACAACATCAATGCCATGTGAAGTCAAATTGGTCACGTAGGTTCCACGTCAGCCAAAAACAAAAACAATACCGCCGATCGAGAGGTTCTCATTTGCACTAGTTTTATAAGTTGGAGGATCCGTTCTACCTGGTTTTTCGTTTCAAGCAATAAAATCGGAATCGGTTTCAAGTTAAGGTACCTGAAAAGAACTTATTCTATTTTCTTTTGAGTTGATTTCTGAGCAACTTTTAGGGCCGGCCTTTCGATGTCAGTCACCGATCCGTGCGCCAATTCCTCCGGCCGGCCTCTGGGCCTCCGCTTGCAAATTGCAATCGCGCGCGACCATCTCCCATCTCTCCGTCGGCTACTCGGCTGCTGCTCCGCGCCCCCGCGACGCACCAACCGAGAGACCGCGCCGCAAACGCTACGCCTCGTGCACCTGTACGCGCGCGCGCGCGCGCGCGGGCGCGGCTGCCACACGTACGGGGGAGCAATCGGATCACACCGTACCGCGCGTGTCGGCCTTGCTGTCGCTCTCGCTCTCGCCCTCGCCGCGGCGGGTGCGCACTTGCGCGGTACGTACAAGCGCCGCGCGCGCGGCCGAACACGTACGTACACGCCGTAGGCTATACGTACAATACTACCTACCTGACTGCTCCACCGCGAGACCGTACGTGCACGCTACGCCCAGTGTGCGGTACGGCGTGCGTACGCGCGCGTTCCCCTGCGCGCACGGTCGCGGCTGCCACGCGCGCGCGACACGCTGCATTACAATTAAACCTGATCGATCGATTGATTACTTGATCGGATGAAGGATGAGTAGATCGATCTATGACGATCGTGGCTGCTGCTGTTTGAGTTTAATCGATCTACTGCTCCAGAACACCCAGCCAGCAAAGCAACTATGCGCATCATTGGCATATATACATATGCTACAATTAACTAACTAAATCAACTCACCTGGACACGTACTACTACTACTTGAGAGTATTTGACCCGTCTCTTCGACTTTGTGGCTGCAAGTTAGGCCCCTTTTCAATCAAAGAATTTATATAGAAATTTCATAGGATTCAAATTCTATAGAAAATTTTCTTATTTGGTCCTTTGATTCAAAGGATTGAAACTTTCCAAATCCTATGAAATTCCTATGGAATGGCACATTGCATGTGGATTTTGGAGGAAATTTAACAAGAGCTCTAACCTCTTGGAAAATTTCCTTTGAGTCTATCTCTCTCATCCGATTCCTATGTTTTTCCTGCACTCCAATCAAACGACCATTCCCGTGTTTTTCCTGTATTTTGCAATCCTCTGTTTTACACTTCAATTCCTGTCAGAATCCTGTGTTTTTCCTATTCCTCCGTTTTTTCTACTCTACGATTCAAAGGGGCACAAGCAATAATGCTATTTCCTCCATTTCATATTATAACCCGTTTGATTTTTTTTATACAATTTATTTTAGTTTGATCAAATTTATAGAAAAGAAAAGCAACATTCACAACACTAAATTAGCTTTGTTAGATTTAATATTAGATATAGTTTGATAATATATTTGTTTTGTATTAGAAATATTTACTATTATACGAACGATTTTTCTATACGAGGGCTCCTATAGGTTGCAAATGGACCGTAACTGGTCGCGCCTATAAAAATCGACCTCTATTTTCACATACAGCTTCTTAAGAGGCCCACATGTAAAAACATATTTTGCAAACAAACCTCTTAAGGAGTTGTATGTAAAAATAAACTTATTTTCCCAGGCGGAGCTCTTCTCATGGGAAAATATTTTTTTTGCAGGTGGCCTCTTAAAAATCCGTCTTAAAGTCTGACTTACCTTCACCGCTCAGCACCTCAAATTTTTCAAGTAATCCTTATGTCCTTTCCTCTCTCTTACATCCTCTCCTCATATTACTCATCCCTCTCTCTCTCATTTCCCACCTTCTCTCCTCTCTCTCTCTCCCTCGACTCCCTCAGAAGCGGTTTGCGGCGAGCGGTAGTGCCCGACCCTCCTCCACGCGTTGAAGGAGGTGAGGGGCACTGTGGCCCTCCCCTGCCCAGATCCGGCGGCGACGGACGCCACCCCACACGCGCTTTGAAGGAGGCGAGGGGGCAGGGCCGTCCCCGCGCGGATCCGGTGATGGCGGTGGGAGAAGCTCGACGGCGAAGGAACCTTGCTAGAGTTCCGATTTTGGGGGATTTTTTTTCAGAATTTTGCATGCGGACAACATAAACACCCGCACGCGAAACTCTGATTTTTCGTGTACGGGTGCGTTACCCGCATGAAAAATAGCAATTTTCGCAGACACCTTCGGGCAGACGGGCAACTCAACTGCATGAAAAATTGGTTTTGACCATTTGGAAAAAAAACATTTTTAGTAGTGGTTACTTTATTTTTCTATAAAGTCAGGAAATTTAAAGAAGTTTGACTAAGAAAAATTAAAAGTTAAATGACTTATAATATAAATCGGAGGGAATCCTATGCAACGGTTAGTTCTACCTTATTTCGTCCAAATATATAAAAAATGTTAAATGGCTAGCTAGCTATATATATGCGCTCCCGACCAAAATCTCACTTATGCTAGCTAGGAGCTAGTAGCAAGTTTAAACACTGTACTGACTGAGCAAGGCATGTCGCAATTTGTGGGAATATTTGTCCGGCCGTGCATGAGATCAATCGATCGATACGCATCACCTAGCCAGACATGCATGTACATCCATCCAACTAGATGGAACTTCACACTTTTCACTTAACCTAATCTATAGACTGAAATAGGCTAGCTAGGTATGAGTTGTCTTTAGCCAAAATGGGGCAGGCATTGCCTGCTGATAAGGATGTTAGCCGTCCATTTCTGATCATTTTTTTCCTCGGTTACTCTCTCTCTCTCTCTCTCTCTCTCTCTCTCTCTCTCTCTCTCTCTCTCTCTCTCTCTCTCTCTCTCTCTCTCTCTCTCTCTCTCATTTTTTTTAAAAAAATAGACTACGTTATTAATTTTTGAATATGTATTTGAGCATTCTACTTATTAAAAAAATTATGTAAAAACATAAGATATAAATCATATTTAAAGTATTTTTAGTGAAAAAACAACTCATAGAAAATAATAATTACACAGTTTTTTTAAATAGAACGAATGATCTGTATTTAACAAAGTTAACGGTGTTATCTATTAGAAATTAAAGGTAGCTTTACCATCAACGCTGTCTATTTAAACGCTTGTCGAAAAACGAGCATTTCATATATACACACTTATGAAAACACCAAAATACTTATTTAAAGAAAAGGAAGATAGTACTTAATTTGATATATTATAGTACTCCTGTGTATATACATCCATAGTCATATATCCTCCTTATCAATCAGCTCGCAATTGATCATATATATATATACCTAATATATTTTAATTTGATGTGACACATTCTAGCTAGTCGTATCTTTGTAATGGCCGTGCTTAGTTCAGCGTAAAGTTTGTATTTTAGTTAAAATTGAAGATCGAAATGTTGTGTATGTATGGCAGGTTGATGTGATAAAAAAGAACTGAAGTTTGAATCTAAACACAGCCAATGTTAGGATTTCTTAAGTGTAGTAGCAGATCACTCTCGGCACATGCAGTGAGGCTAGTGAAGTCGGCGGTGACAAGATATAAGTCGGCGGAAAAAGAAGCATATTCGAGCTAAATAGGCTATTGCTAGCTCGTAGCTCCTCCACACGTATGTTCGCTGAGGATGCACATTCTTGTCTTCGTCTTCTTTTGCCCGTCAGCTCGCTGCAATAATTCAACTATTCGGTTAATCAATTTAATTAATTAATCGCCCAAGAATCATATCGCCAGGAATAAGATGCATCTTGCATGCGTGCTAGCTATATCCATCTCTCTTATTAGCTAAAGCACATACGCGATTGTTCAATTCGTTCAAATCAGCCCAACTAGCACAGTAGCTAGCAGCTTTGCTAGCGCCGATGGAGAGATCAGCACTGCAAAGAGAGAGATTCCAAATTCTCCAACTTTTGCAAAAGCCGATCCATCTAATCTATCTATAGAGCTGCAAATATTTTATGTAAGCATACTGTACACAAGAGAGCTGCATTATTTCCATCCACATAATAAACAATGGGAAAGAAATTAGGGAAAGGGCTACCTCTCCCTATGGGAAGACGACACACCGTGTGGATATCGTATTTGCCTTTAGCTGGTGTTCATCTAGAAATATGGTGCATGCATGGTCCCTGGCCTGTGCGCATTTCGTTAATTTATCTCTTGATTATTAGCTGATCATGCAACTACAAGATCTAGAATTCGTAATTTTTTTTTGGCGGCCAACTCATTTCTTAACTGATCATGCATGCATCTACTGTAGTGATGCTGACATTACCTCTTAAGTAGAGCATGTTTGTTTTAGCTGTGCCTTAGTGTAAGACACAACCAATTTTGAATTAACATAATTATTAGGGTTTATAAATCGTTTTCATCATGTTTGTTTGAGCTGTGCCTTAGTATAAGACAACCATTTTGAATTAACACAATTATTTAGGGTTTTTAAATCGTTTTCATCATTGTATTTATGTTGAGAAAATATGTAGTACAGAAACCTGAAAACTAGTTTTCACTGGATATATAGATGATCGTCTAAAATTTGTCCACATCCTTGAAAAAAAGATAACTCGTAGATTAATATAGGAGTGAAAAAATTACTCACAGTTAAATATAATCTGGGGTAAAATGGTGATGTGGACGTACATATCTCATCTATCCATTTGTATATCTAACGGTAGTTTCTAGATCTGCACTACATGTTTTCCCTGATTTTGCACCACTAAGAGTATAACTGTGTAGAAGTCTTATTATATATGTACTACCTCTGGTCTGGTTTTTAATAGATTACACTATTGATTTATTAACAAGCATTTAACCAATCATCTTATTTAAAAATATATGTAATCATTATTTATTTTTTAACGTGGTTTATCATTAAAAAGTACTTTAACTATGACTTATGTATTTTCACAAAAATTTTGAATAATACAAATTGTCACACACATATATATGCATGTGTGTGTGTTTAAAAATCAACGGTATCATGAGAGAGTAGCATATATTTGTATGAGTCATGTGTCTTCCGTTTATAAAATATAGCCCATAAATACCTTGCAAATTAAATAGACCCTTAATTTGTGTTCCGTCTATATATGTTTGTTAATTTCTTGCTAGTTTCGTACCTTTAGTTCATCTCACTACAAGGATCACGATTTTTCTAAGAGGCACAAACCGTCAAGGAAGCATCAAAACCGCCAAGTAAATTTGATTTTGTGGGACAATCTTTTAGGAATACCTATCAAATCTACGGGAAAACTATCTTAATTGGCGGCTTGCCCGACAAAAAAAACTATGACCATATCAAACTTCCAGTGTGACAAGGGCTGTGTTTAGATCCAAACTTTGCATCTAAACTTTCAACTTTTTCTATCACATCAACATGTCATATACACACAACTTTTCAGTCACATTGTACCAATTTCAACCCAAACTTTCAACTTTGAAAGGAACTAAACATAGCCAAGAAATCAAATACTCGTCGACAGACAACACCAACTACATCGCCAAAGTAATTAATTTCCATTGCACCCTTTAGCAATTCGTCTTTTCTGGATTCTAGTAGTGTCCCTCCAGTAAAATCAACAATGGGAGTGGGGAGGGTTGCTCTTTCTGGAAAAGGGAGGCCGCCACAAAAGGAAATCTAGATGCGAAGCACGTGCCTTTTCCAATTATTCATCCATTTCTTGATTTTTGTTTAGCATTATGTCGCTGTTACAATTTGTTCTGTGGCACACACGAAACAAAGCCAGCCATCAGTAGATAGCAACACTATATATAATTACCAAAAACTTTTATTAGGCATATATGCAGATGATTTAAATATGCTGAAAACACAACACTCATATATAATATTGTGATACATTAATGAATTTGCTTTCGATCGAATAATTCATTTGCATAACTTACAGCAAGCTGTTTGGACACAGCTACTGTAAAAGTAATTGTTGCAAGAATCCAGATTGTTTAACAAATGCTACTCAAATCTTGTAGTTGAAATTTGCAGGCAATAACAAGATGATTATATTGTAAAAGTGGATTCTTGGGATGCACTACACGTATGATAGATAATTTAATCGATCATCGCTATCGGTGACATGATCAACCACATGGTTAATCTAGCTGGGAAAAAAGAGTTTACAAAGTTAACCATATATATGTTCGATCGAATTGAAGAAAATTCCGCAGCTTTGCATCCGCAACCCACTAAAAACATATTGTAATGAAGCAATTAATCAGCAGCCAGCAGCATATCGAATGGCAAGAGGATGGGAATAATAGTTAGTCCTTGTATATATTAATAATCCTTTATATAGGATTATGTATAGAATGATGGTGATTAATTTTGCTGAGGATTCCCACCAACGTCGTCGTTGGTGATGCAAGCCACTGGCGTAAGTTAGTTTGTGTGAATCTGACAATTAAACTCGATCTCTCCACATGTCATTACCTAAGAAGAAGTCATCAAATTGCTGACAGTGTGGCTAAATTTGGGAGGGGTGTGATAAGGCACGTGGTATAGTGGTTGCAGTGACCTAAATTTAAAAATACTGCATATATTCGGTTGGATGTAGAGGCCATGTAAAAAAAAAACCCTTCTCTAAAAACAATTTTGGGAGGGGTATATTAAATTGATTTGGTTGTCAAAATATGTTCCTCGGTCTGTCCTACAATATATTAACCATGCTAATGAAGAACTGAATGACTTGTGAAATATGTTCCTCGGTCTGTCCTATAATATATTAACCATGCTAATGAAGAACTGAATGACTTGCGATTATTATTGGAGGGCACAAATGAATTAATTGAATACTAGTATAAAGCTGAAAAATGGAATTGAAAATATTAGTTCATCCACCGTTCTATTCATTGGAAAAGAACAAATTGAATCCTGAAAATTTCCGATGGGGAGGGAGATCTAGATAAGAACAATAGAGAGGTCAGAGAGGAATGGCGCATGACATGGGGTGATTGGATAGAATCGGCGGTGGGGCAGATATGCACATGTGTGTTTGGTTAAATTTGGTTTAGAATTACAAGGCGCATTGGGAGAAGCTACTGCTTGCAATTGCACCGCCGTTTACATGCTTTTGATCAGAGATTCAGAGCGTGCAGCAGAGTACTCCATGCAGGAGTAGTCATGACTCATGAGTAGTCAAGCCTTCAGCAATGGACCATGCATGTCCCATATAGCTGGAAAGAAAAAAAAAAGATTCTTTCATATAATGTCGACACAGATAGTGCTATATGCAAATTCATGATCAACTTTTGATCAGTAGTTCATTTTATGTATATATATAATTATACTCTCTCCGTCTCATAATGGATTGGCTACATAGGCTTTGAGAAATGTAAATATTAATGAATTACTTGTTTACGAGGAATGACTAGTAGCATGCTTAAATGAATGATAAGTAGAACTACTTATTCTTGGTCTGTGTGTCAAGATGAAATATGACTATCAAAAGTAGATGGGGGGAGTATTAATTAATTAATTCGTCTTCTCTGTTGTTACATCAATCGGCCAATGGCGGCATCTCCCCGTTTATTCCATTCAAACGGAAACTGCCCAAGTAACCCATCCTTTCCATCTCCTATAAATACCGTACCATCTCCTCCACAGCTCACCATCCAAATCAACAGTAATGTTCTACAGTTGTGAGATGTAGAGAGAGATATGGCTAGCTAATCCATGAGAGAGATCTAAAGGAGAGATATCTAGAGAGAGATCAGTTCTTCAGAAGAGGCTATACTAGCTAGCTTCATGTTTAACTCTTCTTGGTTTGTGTTTTGTATGTGTTTGTTGGAGTTGTTAGGAGGAAGAGAGGGGTGAGAGGTGAGGCTGACAGAAGAGAGTGAGCACACATGGTGACTTTCTTGCATGCTGAATGGACTCATGCTTGAAGCTATGTGTGCTCACTTCTCTCTCTGTCAGCCATGTGATCTCTCTTTCTCTCTTTCTCCCTCATGTGTTATACTGTTCTCTCATATCTATCTTCTTTGAGGTAGTAATATACTTGAGCAAATTAAGCTGCTTAATTATTTGTGTATGATGATCAGCAGCTGATCCAGCCTCATTTCTTGCATATATGAGATCAGTTTCAACCACAACCACATGCATGCTTGTTCATCTTTTTTTTCACAAAGAAAGAGAACAGTTTAATTTAATTTCTTGGGGTTTTTGGATCAGTTAATTTGTCTTGAGAGGGGAAGAGATCTCTATGGGTTTTGGAGGTCTGACAGAAGAGAGTGAGCACACACGGTGCTTTCTTAGCATGCAAGAGCCATGCTGGGAGCTGTGCGTGCTCACTCTCTATCTGTCAGCCGTTCACCATGCCCAATATGATTAATCTCCTTCTCTCAGTTGACAGTAATTTCTTTGCCAGATCTCCTGTAAAATTTTCTGCCTAGCTAGCTATTATGCACATGCTTATTATGATGAGCCTGCCAATATCATCTCCACGGCAAAACACAAACTAGCTATGGTTTGATTCATTATATTTCTTTTCGCTGTTTAATTAATTATATGCAGGCATACACTAGCTAGTTTCCAGCTAGTACAGAGACGAGACGAGGTCGTTCTGACGATTTTCATAGTCGTCAGAAGAAGGTGTGCATTGGTTTAATTTTTGTTCTTGGCTGTCAGACTAGATCATCTCTGAATGATCAAGAGCCGGATCAAATTATTGTGAGCACCGAAATCATGCGTACTCTCTCTGTGAAGTATTTCTGAGAAATAATATGAGTGTAGCAAGTATATATACTCTTGAAGGGTGTCTAATTAATTGGTGTCTCTAGCTAGCTCCTTCTCTGAATCTGTCCATGAATTGAATCTACTATGTATGTGCTGGTGCTTACTGTTATTTCATGTACTACATATAATTGAGAAACCAATTTAGGCTTTCAGTTTCTTTAATTTGTGAGCACAAGTTTACATTATATTGTATTTGGAATCTGTTGCAATGACTATATACTTTTTTTATGCATAGCAGTTGAGAAATAAAATCCAATATACTTGTGCGATTTATTCTATGCCACGTTAATTAATTACTTCTTCCTAGTAATGAAGTGTTAGCTTCGATCTTTCAATATTACCTGTCAATCTTAATTTATACTTGTTTAATTTGACTGTAATTTGCTAGCTAGAATTAAATGTACATTATTGAATTCTTCAGTGTTGTTCTTGTGAAGTTAAAATAATTTCTGAACATTCACCCCTCTATAATCATTTGTCTATATAGAAAAAGCATGAAGCAATTCTAATCACACAAATACATGGAGTTGTCTAGATCAAACAATTAATTAATCAATCAATCAAACCAAAGACGTGTAAGGTCATATAATACAAATTTAACTTGACAAGATAATGAATAGAAGATGTATGCAACGATATTTTCCCCGTAGCTTATACTACTCTCGATATATGCGTGTGACCATAGTTCATTTTATGATTTCAAATGTTCGTTCGTACGTATGCACTACTACAAAAGCCCTTGTTGATACCGATTGAGAACTGACCAATAGATACCAATTTCCTAGCCGGTGTCAATTTGACGGTACTAATACCCAACCATATAGGTACCGATTTTAGAATCAGCACCTATAGAAATTATCTGCTATTGTGACTATGTGCTAGTTGCTGTTTTTGAAACATGGAGCAATTAATCTGTTACTCCTATATAATAATCGGATCGGATGAACAAGTTGAAACAAAAAGGGTACAAATTAAGCCATGCAGGTTTTTGCTATATAGTCGAGCTGTGTTGATAGATGTAAAAAAAAAACTGTGTTCATCTAAACTGTGTTGAAATCGTGAAAGTACCCAAGTTTGATCTGAAAAAAAATCGAAAAAGAAGCCCAAGTTGGGGCAATGCAGGCACACACACGGCGGATGGATGGTCCGGTCCACATGTGTGAGAAGGGAAGCTCCATGTTCCTTCGGCCAATTCAGATAATTGGGCCGTGGTAATTCATTGGAAAAAGTACACCCAAGGTCCCTCAACTTCATCGAATTACAAAATCGTCGTTGAACCGCAAAACCAGATACAATGCATCCTCCAACTTATAAAACCAGTGCAAATTAGGTCACTCGGTGGTTTTGACTCCGATTTTATCCTATGTGACGGGTGAATCAGTGTGGGACCCACATGGGCCCCATGTCAGGATCGCCACGTCATCATCCTCCCTCTTTCCTCCCTTCTCTCTATTCCTCTCTCTCTCTATTCCTCGGCTCCTCCCACGTCCGCTCCGACGGCCTCGGCGTCCTCTGCTTGGTGGCCCCTCCGCCGCCGATGGCTACCTTGTCACGCCGGGTGGGGGAGATGCTGCTGCTTCTTCTGCTACGTTTGCCGCTGAGACGAAGGCCGTCGTGCGGGCGCCGGAGCTCCCGTGGCGATGCCGTCGTGTGAGCTCTGTGTGCCTTTGGCCTGTTCCTGAGCACGCTCTCGCTGTGCCTCTTCTTCAGCACGGCGCTGGTCACCGTGGTGCACAAGCTCACGACGGACTCCCGCCGGCCATGGCTCGCCGACAACCTGGACGAGGGAAGGCGCGCTGGACAACTTCTACTGGCTGCTGAATGGAATCAGCGTCGTGAACCTAGCCGTGTTCGTGGCAGCAGCGAGGGGGGTACGTCTACAGGGAGAAGCGCCTCGCCGACGCCGGAATAATAATGGAGCTTGTTGTTGACGGCGACGGCAACGATCAACGATGACGTCCTCGTCCACGCATGATATATACCGTCTGTACTACGATTGATTGATTCGTGGAGTGTGTAGCAAATATAATTAAGCTTACAAGAAGTGAGGAAACCAATAATCATCGATGTAATCGGCAACTAGCCTAGCTAGTATATGTACGCACGCATCCAGGTAAGCAGCTTTGTAATATAACTAACTTGTCAAGTACTACTGCTGATTAATTAATTACTAATGGCATGCATGCGGTATTGCTATTCTTTGCTGTGCGTATATATGTTTCATCTGTATCTTTAGAGCCATGTTTCAACAGATGGATGAGATTTGAATCGAATTAATGCTATGCTAACTGTGTGACTTGCATTCATTTTTTTCTGGCTGGAGGGAGACGAGGCCGTTGATGTCGACGCCGACGTGGTTGTCGTTGATGTCGTGGAACTCGTCCTGCTGCAAGGGGTCAAGCTCCACGGCGAAGATGCGGTTGCGGGCGTCGCCGTTATTGGTGACGTTGACGAGGCCAAGATACTGGTTGGCCAGCGCGGTGGAGAAGTTAGGGTATAGGCGGAGAGGATGCCGAACACGAAGGAGGCGGAGAAGCATCGCGCCGGTACCCCATCGCCGCCGCCCGCCGGTGACGGA
Organism: Oryza meridionalis; assembly: GCA_000338895.3. Taxonomy (NCBI): domain Eukaryota; kingdom Viridiplantae; phylum Streptophyta; class Magnoliopsida; order Poales; family Poaceae; genus Oryza; species Oryza meridionalis. The sequence goes on from CM002524.2 coordinate 4,371,657, forward strand.
GCCGAAGCGGAGCGGCGTCGGGTGGAACACATGGCCTTTGAGCTGGAGTGTGCCGTTGTCCTCCAGCGGCGATGGCGCGCGGCTGGCGCCTAACGAAGAGCGCAGTCACACACAACATCCAAACTAACCGCAAGGTCACGGGAGCTCCGGCCGCACGACGGCCTTCGTCTCAGCGGCAACCGCAGCAGAAGAAGCAGCAGTATCTCTCCCACCCGGCGTGACAAGGTAGCCGTCGGCGGCGAGAGGACGCCGAGCCGCTGAGGTAGTCGGAGCGGACGTGGGAGGAGCCGAGGAATAGAGAGAGAGAGAGGAATAGACAGAAGGGAGGAAAGAGGGAGGATGCTGACGTGGCGACCCTGACATGTGGGGTCCACGTGGATCCCACGCTGATTCATCCGCCACATAGGATAAACCGGAGTCAAAACCGCCGAGGGACCTAATTTATACTGGTTTTATAAGTTGGGGGATGCGTTGTATCCGGTTTTGCGGTTCAAGGACGATTTTGTAATTCGATGACAAGTTGAGGGACCTTTGGTGTACTTTTTCCTAATTCATTTCGCATGATAGTAAGTCTATTTTGCCTCCCTCTTCTTGCTTTTGGTTGAACCACATCCCTCAACAGCAAAACCGGGTACGTCTCCCCCATCTTCAAAATATGGTGGAAAGGTGTTATACCCAGTTTTGCAGTTGAGCGATGCAATTCAATCAGCAGCAATAGTTGAGAGATGTATAATAGACTTATTCGTTTCTCAGGAAAATATTTCTTCTATACTTAGCTTCATCTGGGCTTCATCCTTTTGGGGCAATCTCTGTTTGAGCCAGCATCTCAGCTATGCATGGGCCAGCAGCACCTCAGCATAAAATTGGTCCCTGACAAGTGTAAAAGTTACAAGTGGTTAACCGGTTACTTGTCCAGCAGAAATGGTTTGGTTTGGTTTGCCATCATGTCGAATGCACTTCCGGTTTGGTTCTTAAATAGTACTCTCTTCGTTTTTTTTATATTATAAGTCGTTTTGATTTTTAATTTTTTTATTTATTTAATCTATAGAAAATATTAGGAATATTTACTACTATAAATTAGCTTCATTACATGTAGCATTAAATATACTTTGATAATATATTTGTTTTATGCAGAAAATATTGCTTTGTTTTTCTATAAACTTGATTAAATATAAAAAGCTTGATTAAGAAAAAAAATTAAATCGACTTATAATACTTACAACTTTTTTTTTTACCAAAATACAACACTACGCACCAAAGTTATAAATTATGGAATTGCGTGCTTTTTATGGTTGTGAATCACCTAACATGTATCAAACACTTTCTTTCCCTCCTCGCCAAATGATATTTTTAAAAACTTTTTGGTAGACTTTTTTGGACTTGGATAAAAGCGTGTACCTTTTACTTGAAGAAAAATAATAGCTCAGCATGTTTAAAACACTCTCTAGCTTGGCCACGCCCTCCATCATTGTCATTTCGATCCCCCGTCATTCATGTAGAATTCAGGTTGAAAAAACTACTAGCTCTATTTTTTATATATATGTTTATCATAATTTGCGTAGGTCCCTTTCATAGATCATCCTTCTGTCATCCTAGCCGAAAGGGCGGCTGGGCTGACCTCCTTGGCAAGGAAAATCAATCGGATGGAAAAGAACATTGGATTTGACCTATTGAAAATGAGATCAGAAGAAGCACTCCTAATGGTGTCAATGTGATGTTAGTACCCTTTTCTGCCTAATCTCCACCCCAGATTCTCTCCCAGGTTGAGAAAAAGAAGAAAACCTAGAAAAAAAGTGGCTTTCTGTGATGGACGGTTTTGTTTGGCGTGTTTGGATTTGGTCCTCTATCCCTGCTGCTCTATCATTCTATCTCTGCACTATGCCACTGTGCTACTGTGCTCCTGCTTTAGCCTTAGGGGTTAATAAAACCTTGTCAAGTTGCAATTTGTGTGGTGATTATGCTCTGAAATCTTAACAGTGCCTGGGGTGGCAGGGTCATGACGATGCACTTTTGTTGTGTATCTTGGTGTGGGGTTTTCATGTCCACTCCTAATCAGAAATATTTCCACATGTTTCTGCATAAAAAACATGTTTCTGCTATATGTTAAGCTCTATGATTGAGTAGTAATGATGTCATTTTTGACAAGTCACCCTCTATGTCATATATGCAGATAGTTTTCAGTGCAACATATTGGCTCCGGTCTTAGTCACAACTACAAAAGTGTGAGGAAGATAGTGAGCTTTTAAAGGCTACATGCCGTATTCTTGAGACAACGGTTATGCAACTTTTTGTCAATTTTGGATGGAGGTTCACAAACAGAATTCAATAATTGTGTTCTCTTTATCTTGGGTTGGCAGTCTTTAGGTTGTTTCTTCTTGATGATTGGTTTCATCTTTTAAATTTCTTTGAACTTCACTCATTTTGAGCGTAAGATTGTAATAATTGGCTGTAACTCTTTGAGCAAAGGCCGGGATGCTCTATTCCATTATTAAAAAAAATAATTTGTAACAACACAATGTTATTTAACATGTGTCAATTGTATGATGCTTATCAGTCCCAACGTTTCATCTATAACTGGTTATCACAACATTAGCGACATTTTTTTTGGTATATATATATATATATGTATGTATGTATATACTTCCTCCGTCCCATAATATAAGGGATTTTGAGTTTTTGCTTGCACTGTTTGACCACTCGTCTTATTCAAAAAATTTGTGCAAATATAAAAAACGAAAAGTTGTGCTTAAAGTACTTTGGATAATAAATCAAGTCACAAAAAAATAAATAATAATTCCAAAAATTTTGAATAAGACGAGTGATCAAAGAGTGCAAACAAAAACTCAAAATCCCTTATATTATGGGACGGAGGGAGTATATGATTTCTTGGGGACTTAAAAGCTAATATTTTTAAAAAAAGCTATGGAAAAAAAATAAAACCAACTCTAAAGTTAAGATTTTAAATCAAAATTTCGGTTGCAGCTAACAAGCTGTATAGGAAATGATGAAGCAATATGTATATACTATATATGCTACTGCGGTTAACACTAATATCCAGTTAGCAAGCTATAAACTAGTGTGGAACATATGTGAATTTATGATATACCATGACGTCGAAGTGGAAATAATACGATGACGTTAGAGCCATTGTAACTTATCTAATAATTTACAAAATACATCAAAATGTACAAATACAACCTAAATTTCAACTTGTTTATGGTTGACCGACAACGTTGGATTTGTTAATCTTGCCTAAAGCCGACCTTAACTGCTTCTTGTAAATCCAGACAAACTAGTATTCCTTGGACTGTGACATCTTGAGTCATCCTTGAAAGCTCAACGTATGACAAGATGAACGACAAAGTGCAAAGCATAATTCCCATTTTATTCTGTAATCGCCTTGTGCACGTTGGTGAAATCTTAACTTCGAATTATCACAATTTCCATTTCTCCCTCCATAGATGAACATAAAACTGGTTGTCCACACCACACGAGTCATCAAAGCCATCCAACATCTAAAATTTCGTCTTAATTCTCAAAATCTTTTGTAGTTATTTTTATACAAATCATAGCTAAATGCACAATCATGCACAGTACACACCATGCAAAAGTAGGTAAAATACAGTGAAGTTCAAACTCAGCTAACTTCCTTATTCACCGTGTTTCCTTTTTATCCCCTCCATCTCTTAATAAAATTTGGCCGGGGAACATTTGTTGGCTCAGCAAAAAATCTTGTTTCATTTTCAAATATATATATATATATATATGTGTGTGTGTGTGTGTGTGTGTGTGTGTGTGTGTGTGTGTATATATATATATATATATTCTAAACACCATGCATGGACTCCTGAAACATATCTTTTCTCAACATTTTCTGATGTGGTCTTCTTTTAGAACAACAAAACCATGAGTATATCACAATCTCCAAAAAGGTGAACCGAGCAATGTCAATATAAAAGCAGCCGTGCACAAACTAAAAACTGAAGGAAAAGAACAAATTAAAAGTGCATCTATCTGTCGTGTGCCTGCATGGCTGCATCACTGGCTCACTGCTGGTACACATATATAGGCAGCCCAATTTTTTCTCTGCATATATTTTAGCAGAAAAAGAAAGGAGATAAAGCACCGTTTACTTCTTTCGGCCACCGATTTCTCCAAAAACGCACGCTTCTTTCTGTCTGAACTTCCTTCAGCATCAAGCCCTTTCTTTTCAGAATATCTTCAGTCTCACTCTTCAGTCATCTGTATATATCACAACACCACCTGGTGCTTAGGTTTGTTAGAGAGAAAAAAAGTGCATTTAATTAGTGTTAATTGCAAGTTATGATGCAATGTTATATCCTTTTGGTTTTGGAGGCAGCATTAAGTTGATTTGTGTAAATGATTTGTTTTCTTCCAAGAAAACTTCATCTGAAAGTGTTCTTTTCTTCAGAGCAGCAGAGCATGTGTGCAGTGTTCCTGATCAGTACTTGTGTACTATTACCTGTCAATTGCTAAGAGCCTTTACCAAAAAGTTTCAATTATTTGGAGAGACAACACACTTATTGACAAAGGGAAATAAAGCATTTTTTGGCACTAGAAACAAAAAGAAAATTATATCCAGTTTATAATAAGGCAAAGAAATGGTGAAAAAAGAAAGTAATAATACATGAATGTATCTGCAAAAAACGTGATGACTTTCTAGATGTCTTCCTCTCCAGGCATCAAACCACCACCTGGTGCTTAAGTTTGTTAGAGAAAAAAAGTGTATTTAATTAGCGTTAATTGCAAGTTATGATGCAATATTCCACCCTTTTGATTTGTAGGCAGCATGAAGGCCCGTTCTTTTCTGATTTTGAGATGCTCATTTTCGTTTGCACGCTTCGCCTCTAAACGGTGTGTTTTTTAAATAAATTATATATAAATATTTTCTTGAATACCTTTTAAAAACAACCTTTCTGCTTTTTAGTAGTTAATTTATTCTTTTATACCCTCAAACAGCTATCACAAAATCAAATTATCCATCAATTCATAAATTTTAGCCATTTTAAATTGGGCCTTAGGCTAAGTTTAGTTCCCAACTTTTTCTTCAAACTTCCAACTTTTCCAACACATCAAAATTTTCCTACACACAAACTTTTAACTTTTCCGTCACATTGTTCCAATTTCAATCAAACTTCTAATTTTAGCGTGAAGTAAACACACTCTTAGTTAATTTGTGTAAATATTTGTTTTCTTTCCAGAAAACTTCATCTGGAAGTATGCTTTTCTTCAGAGCATGTGTGCAGTGTTCCCCAGTGCTACTTGCCAAATAGTATTGCCAAGAGCCTTTACAAAAAGTTTAATTTATTTGGACCTAACACGCTTATTTATAAGGGAAATAAAGCATATTTTGCACTAGAAACAAAAAGAAAATATACCCAGTTTATACTACAAGGCAAAGAAACGGTGCAAAAAAAGAAAAACAACACAAACAAAAAAGTAGTACTAATACAGGAATGGATAAGCTGGTGACCTCATTGCAAAAAAAGAGGGGCGTATTTGCAAAACGTGAAGACTTTCTAGATGTCTTCCTCGATAAGGTTCCAGATAAGTCCAATAACTTCCATCTTTTTATTTTTTTTCTTTTGAAAAAGCTCACCTATGCACTTTCATCAAGCTAACATGTCATTTTAAACTAACCACCAAACTGTTTTGTGAGCTCTGGGCAAAAGAAAAAAAAAGGACAAGCAAAAATAAAATGTCAACCAAACTTCTATAGGCACTGTAGACGATAATAATAATAGGCTTTTACTAGACAACATATCTGTGTGAAACTAGTGAATTAATGTAATAGCGGCGCATAAATGCAAAAGAAAAATCTACAATTCCAGATTTATAGAGGGATAAATAAAACAGAATAAATCCAATAATAAATGCGCTTTTTTCTCAAGCTAAATAAATCTAATTTAACACACTTAAGCAAAGCAGCTGAGAAGAAAAGGCGAGGAAAAAAAGAGAAAAAAAACCCCAGCGTCTTCTCCAGTTCTGCTCCACTTGTCCGTAGTCTCTCCTCCACTACAGTCCACACACAACGCCGAACCCCGCAGTGCCTACCTACCCGCACGAATCTCAAAGCACCATCCGACGCCTCCCCCAGCTTCTCCCTCCCCCTCCCCCTCCCCACCATCGAGAAGAAGAGGAGAAAAAGAAGAGGAGAGAGAAAGAGAAGAGACTAGTAGGAGAGGAGAGAGAAACTAAACCCAACCCAAATAGGGGAAGGAGGAGGCGCAACCAAACCCAACCCCCGCCGCCTCCACCGCCGCCGCCGCCGACGAGGGCGAGGATCTACGGCGAAGGCCCACCGGAGCTCAGCTTGCGGGGAACACTTCTAGCGGCTGGAGTCTGATGCGTCCCAGCCCATGGCACCCCACCTCCACCTCCGGTTGCTGCTGGTCGTCGGCGTGGCCCTCGGGAGCGCGGGGCTGGGCTGGGGGGGAGGAGGAGGGAAGGGGGAGGCGACAGATCGGGAGGCGCCGGACCCGTACTCGATCCTGACGTGGCACGACTACTCGCCGCCGTCGCCGCCGCCGCCGCCGCCGCCGCCGGTGGCGCCCGCGGCCACCTGCGAGGGGGACCTGCACGGGCAGGGGAACTTCAGCACCCGCTGCGAGGTCTCCGAGGAGGTTGAGCTCGGCGGGGACGTCTACATCACCGGGGAGGGCAGCCTCGTGCTCCTCGCCGGCGCCGCCCTCACCTGCCAGAGGCCCGGCTGCGTCATCTCCGCCAACCTCTCCGGCGAGGTCCGCCTCGGCCGCGGCGTCCGCGTCATCGCCGGGAGGGTCTCCCTCGCCGCGGCCAACGTCACAATCGCCGACACGGTCGTTGTCAACACCACCGCGCTCGCCGGCGATCCGCCCGAGCGGACCAGCGGGGTGCCCACGGGGACGCACGGCGACGGCGGCGGTCACGGTGGCCGCGGCGCCAGCTGCTACGTCAAGGATGGGCAGACGCAGGAGGACTCGTGGGGCGGTGATGCCTACGCGTGGTCCGACCTAGAGCACCCGTTTAGCTATGGAAGCAAAGGGGGCTCTACCAGCGTTGAGAAGGACTACGGCGGAAGCGGCGGCGGTATTGTGTGGCTGTATGCCGATGACCTGATTATGAATGGCACAGTGCTCGCCGATGGAGGGGATAGCAGCGAGAAGGGCGGTGGTGGTTCTGGGGGAAGCATCTATATCAAGTCTAAGACTATGTAAGTGTTCTTAGAATTGCTTCGAAATTCCTTCCCGCTTCCTACATACGCTAATTGAACTGATGTGTGGGCATTTAAACTGCCTAACAAACTCGCAGATTAGAAACAGTTTCCAAAGCTGAGGTCACATATGAATATATTGGTTCAGTAGGATTTTTTCGTATTTATACCTGTTTTGCATTGTGTTATTAGTGAGTCATGGATGCGGGGAGGTAGTACTAAACATATTAGGGATTTACAGAGGCTTGCTTGGTCTAATAGATTTGACAAGAAGATTTCCTGTCATGCTGTTTATATTTTTGTTAATAAACGATTAGCCGCCACAATGGAATAGCAGCTTCTTCAACGAACAAAAAGAACATGAAGTTATTAAAGGTTCAGTCTGGTTGTAATTTGTCTTAACACTTGAGAAGTTAAGGACTAATGTGATAGGAATATATGAGTTTAGCATGTTTAGTATGTCGTCATGAGCTCAAGCTTGACTATGGTACTAGACAATTGGATTTGAGGATTTTTTTTGCACTAGGTGTTAATAAGAGAAATTAATGTCACAGTCCAGATTAGTTCAGTGGTTAAATTATGCATATAATTGATTGACTAATAAATGAATATAGGAATAATTTCATTTTATTGTTACCAACTTTCACAATTGCACATATTTGGTAGTTCAAACCAATCCAGCTAAACACTAGACCACCAATGCAGTAATGAGTGGCATTTGAGTTGAGGAATGCTTTCATTAGCTTGAACTAGCTGTTATTTTGTTTCGTTATAAATCTGTTGACTATGCGCTCTAGTATATTCAATAAGCCCATGCAGAATTGCAAACTTTCCCCTTCTGATCTTCTGTTTGCAACAGGCATGGTGCTGGCAAGATAAGTGCTTCAGGAGGGAATGGTCTGGCTGGGGGTGGTGGAGGACGCGTTTCTATTAACGTTTTCAGTAGACATGATGACACCCAAGTTTTTGCTCATGGTATTGTGCTTGGTCTTATGCACACTGTGACACTGATCCTTTCTTATATCCCTGAAATGCAGATTATCAAATAGCAACTATATATTTGCAGGCAGCATGATCGTACTGTATTGTTTGTCGCAAAATATTCTGAGACTCCTTTTTATTACTGTTAGGCCTCAGTATGTTATTAGTCTTTTGTTTAATGAGATGAAGCTCATATTCTGAGTAACTTTCTAATGATATATAGAATATGGATGGAGCTATAGTGTAGACAATTTTATTGTTTTGTTTATGTTTGAATTAAAGTTTATACCTTTTTCAGGGGGGAAGAGTTCGGGCTGTCCAGATAATGCAGGAGCTGCCGGAACTCTTTATGAGGCTGTACCTAAGAGTCTTGTTGTTAGCAACAACAACTTGAGTACACAAACTGACACTCTTCTTTTAGAGTTCCCAAATCAACCACTATGGACCAATGTTTTTGTCAAGAATCATGCTAAAGTTGCTGTTCCCTTGCTATGGAGTCGTGTTCAGGTATGAATCTGTATCTTTCAGATGTTCATTAATTCTCTCTCTACTGATCATGGTTTCTTTACTCTTTAGTATGATATTTGCCATTTTGCTGTCATAAATCCATTGGCTTCTATAATACTTACGTGCATATGCACTTCAAATTGTAAGACTGTTAATCTATACTTAGACTCTTGTTCCTCTTTTTGCATCAGTGGTAGCACGTTGAACAAGTGTGGATAAATTTGTACTGTTAGTGGTGGATCCACCCATTCGGTAGGTTGGGTCGGCTGGCCCAGCTATGGTCCATGTCACCCCACACTCCCCAGAACCCCCTTTTAGTACTGGGCCGCCCATATTAGCCATTACCCACCAGACCATAAGAAGCCCATAAAATTAAAGTACTCCAGGCCAGGCATGAGACAATCAATCGTTGTTCCATCTTTCAATTTCGTGATGATGTACCTCTTTGCCAGAGCACCTGACTATTCATCTTTATTGCTTGTTGCTTGACACTTGTCCTCTTCGCTGTGCCGGTTACTATGCTAGCCGCCAGAGTCAGTCTGTGCCAACACTGTGCCGTGCGCGGGCCCGTGGGCACACGACCGCGCCTCTGCCGGTCTGCCCTGTGGCCTTAGATGCGATGCATGTCTGCCCGATGCCCTAGCCAGCAGCCAGCTATGGAGAGGCGACTCTAGAATTATACTCTATTGTGTATCTTTGATGTTCTTTTGTGCCTTAGTTTATTGATTGTAATATGTTTTTTTAATACAATTGCAATATAAATATGGTTCAGTATATGTTGCGTTTTATTATCTTTATCGAGCATTTTTGCCCCCATCTTTATTTTATAGCTGCGTCTGCCACTGGTACAGTATGATAATTTATACTCAATCAGTAAGGTCTATACATGTTCTTTTTCTGAGTTTGAGGCTGTCTGTGCATTTTGGCAAGTCATATATTTCTTACAGTTTCCATTATTTTGCACTGCACTTCCTTCACGTACATTATGCAAACGTGGGAGTTGCCATTACCTGATAATTAGGAAAATGCTTGTTAATATTGCTTTGTGCAATATTTAACGATAGTCCGCAACTTTTTATTTATACTTTCAGGTCCAAGGGCAACTTAGTCTTCTATCCGGTGCTATTCTAACTTTTGGTTTGACCCGTTATCCATACTCGGAGTTTGAATTGATGGCTGAGGAGCTTCTTATGAGTGACTCAACAATCAAGGTGTTATTTTACTATTTGTTCTTGCCATGTATTGTGTTGTTTTATGGTATTCACCTTACTATATGTGCTAAACGCATGCCAATTTCTATGCACCAATATGAATTGTTTTCAGGTGTTTGGTGCCTTGAGAATGTCTGTAAAGATGCTTCTTATGTGGAACTCCAAAATGTTAATTGATGGTGGTGGAGATTCAATAGTTGCAACATCGTTACTTGACGCTAGCAATTTGATAGTTCTAAAGGTAATGTTCACTGTCAATGACTCTTTTTCTCTTCTCCGCCTTAACACTTCGCATAAAAGTTCTGCTTATATATTTGTCAGGAATCATCTGTAATACACTCTAATGCTAATCTTGGAGTTCGTGGTCAAGGCCTGTTGAATTTATCTGGAGAAGGAGACATAATTGAAGCACAACGACTTATTTTATCTCTATTCTACAGTATAAAAGTATGATAACCCTTTGTTCTACTGCATTTTGCTTTAATTCTCCACAGCTTTTCTGTAGTTATTTATTTTTATCTACCACATGGTTGTTGCACCTTCAAAGGAAAGGCTTTTGATTTTAACATGGTGGGGCTGGATTGGCTTCTTTGCCTTAGTTCCCATAAAGGAAAGAAAGTAAAGACTACATTTGCTCCTTGAACTCTGCTCGGAGTCCACTTTCCACCTTGTAACTAAAAAAATGGTTACTTTTTACTCCCATAACAAAACTGGACAAATGTCACTGACAGACAGGTTTTAGTTTTAGTGGTGGTTTTGCCACATCACTCTTTTGTGCCATGGTGCTGACACGTTTAGGGGGTGTACGTTGTTCTGACTGTCTCAGTAAAGAGTGGCAGTGGGGGCGTGCACCTGCGCATATTTAGAGCAGCTCTTGCTGGTGCTGGAGTGGTGAAATGTAAGGTGATGTTCTTCCAATGACAGCTGGACACCATTCATAAGTGTGGTCCACCTCAATGGAAACCACCATTAAAACTAGTATTGGGTGATATTTGCCGGATTTGGAAGTTACTTTTGTATTTTTTGGGGGTGGGTGGGTGGGTTGAAAATGGCTGGATTTTGGCTTAGGTTGAATATTAGACTCCTGCCAGAGTTAGGGGGCCAAAAAAGTACTTTATTTTAAAAAGGAAAGACATGACAGTGAGACAGACAGCCAGCTTTCTAAAGAAACCTGTCTGTGATGTGATTTGCTTATGTATATCGGATTATTGGATAAAATTTTCTTCACCCGCTGTGTTCTATTGCAGAATTAATTATGACGTGGTCACTTCTGCATACTTTCTTTGTTTTGGTGTATTATTTTGTATTTTCCCTGTACTTGTAGTTTTAGGATCTGTACTTGTACTATTATTAAGAAGAGGTTGTGATAAGCATTTCTTTTGTAGGTTGGACCTGGCTCCATTTTACGGGGTCCACTTGTAAATGGAAGTAGCGGTGACGTGTAAATACTGCCACCTTCAACATTGAATTGAAATTATCTTTTCTTATGTTTTATATGCCAAAAGATTCATCTCATTTATTCTTGTGTGCATCTATTAGGGCACCAAAGCTGAACTGTGAAGATGACATCTGTCCTGTGGAAATAATACACCCACCAGAAGATTGCAATCTGAACTCATCACTGTCATTTACTCTTCAGGTGCATTCAGTTTTTGAACCTTACCTTGTGATGTGTCATGGATGGGTTCCTTTGCTAGTGTAATGCAAAATTTGACCACTTCTCTTTCAGGTATGTCGTGTTGAAGATATTGACATCTGGGGTCTCGTACAAGGAACTGTAATTCATTTCAATAGAGCTAGAAGTGTCAGTGTGCACACATCTGGTACCATCAGTGCAACAGGCTTGGGTAATTTTTGTACCTTCCTTTTGTTTACCATTCTGTATCATTGGCTTGTTCCCTGCACTTCTGGATCAATGCTGCAGAAATTTGTAGAGTTGCTGGGTTTCTAAGCTTAAGAGAGTTTAAGCTTCTGGATATGGTGCACATGTACTACGATGTTGAAACTCAGAGGGCTTTGTCATCTCAAGTTGCAGTATACTGTTCACATACCTTTCAGCTTCTTCAGTGGCTAATTCATAAATAATGATGAGAGGAGCTATGCATTTGTTTTATTTTCTATTTTCCTTCATAATTCAAAAAAATGCTTTAGTATACTTAACTACATCTGGTTGTAACTATTTCACCACAGGACGATCTTTTGTTTGATGGTATGCTGTTGGCAACTGATTCCAGAATTAATTTTCGTATCTTCTAATTTCAGGCTGCCGAAGTGGAGTAGGACAAGGAAAGATATTAAACAGTGGTGTAAGTGGTGGTGGTGGACATGGTGGTAGAGGGGGGGATGGCTTTTATAATGAAAGCCATGCTGAGGGTGGATCTATGTACGGTAGTGCTGATTTACCATGTGAACTTGGCAGTGGCAGTGGTAATGACACCACAAAGCTTTCCACCGCTGGTGGTGGTATAATAGGTAACACAATTGTTCAATTAGCTTACCTACGTTTATTATTAAGTTCATAGATTTTAGGACTCATGCTATTGCTGTAACTGCACTCCAGTGATGGGCTCATGGGAGTATTCTCTACCAAGTCTTTCCCTCTATGGTTCAGTAGAATCAAATGGTCAAAGTTCCACTGATGTGGTAACAAATGCTTCTATTGGAGGACCCGGTGGTGGTTCTGGGGGCACAATTCTTCTTTTTGTACGTACTTTGTCCCTAGCGGAGAGCTCCATCCTTTCAACTGTTGGTGGTCTTGGAAACTTTGGCAGTGGTGGAGGTGGAGGGGGAAGGATTCACTTCCATTGGTCAAACATTCCAACTGGAGATGAGTATGTTCCTGTTGCAGCTGTTAAAGGATCAATACGTACAAGGTCGGTCTGATTCTTTCTCCTATACATGTTCTAGTATTCTAGTTCTCAAGGGGAATGTTCAACACTGTGATACAAATCGAATATGGTTTCTCATACAATTTGCTTAGTTTTAGTATGGACCCTTGTGATGGCTACGTATTGTGACTTGTTCACTACATTGAAGCTTTTTCTTTATGACATTATCACTCAGTTATCAGGGTATGAAACACCTTAAGCAATAATTACTGGTCTGAGGGCAATGTAAGATATGAAAAAGCATCATCATTTAGTACAAGAAAATGTTTGCTTTGATAATTTTTTTGACTTTTGACCCTAATCCGTAATGACCAAATTGAAAATGTTAAGACGGTATTTATATGTAGAAATACTTTGATCTTATGGAATTCTGGCGTAGAAACAAGTCACTGAATTCTGATTGATTATACTATTATAAACGTGCTGTGATTGAAATTTGAATCTGTAGCTTTCTGCAAATTCCATGATGCAGTGTAATTTGAATTCTGTCCTTTCATTACCAGTTGTTTGTGCAAACAATAGACATGTGGCATGCCTGGAATTTTTATGTGTTTCTCTCGTGCACTGACCAAATATCCTTATACAGTGGAGGAATCAGCAAAGGGAAAGGATTTCCTGGCGAGAACGGAACAGTTACAGGAAAAGCTTGCCCAAAGGGTCTCTATGGTACATTTTGCAAGGTAACTTGCTAATATTTCATAGTTCCATCTGCCCCTTGTCTTATTATTTAGTTGTAACTTGCATTGTAAAAGTTGATTCAAATACACCAAACAACCTACTCAATTGTTCTGTCATTAAAATATTTGATATATTACCCCATCTAGTGGCATTCTGTTGCTTACATATGCTGTAATGCTGTTGCTACCTGATGTGGTTGTAATTATTTCTGTGGAAAATGCAGGAATGCCCCTTGGGAACGTATAAGAACGTTACTGGATCTTCTAAATCTCTGTGCGTTCAATGCCCTCCAGATGAACTCCCTCATCGTGCGATTTACACAAGTGTCCGAGGTAATTCTTTCTCTATGCAGTTTTTGATGTGATATAGCGGAAATGCAGCCAAGGACAAAATTTTAACTTGTTTATCTAATTTCTAAATCAATTAGGTATCATAAATCTACTGTTTTTAGATTTATCTTTTGTTTTTCTCCTTTGTAACATGCAGCTTCATCTATATTACTTTGCTATTGGCCTTGCATTTACTTAAGTTTCAATACTGTTGTGCAAGCTTCAGAAGATGCTTTAACTTTGCTTGAACATTCTAATCTCTAACCTAGCTTATGTTTGACAGGAGGTGCTTATGAAACCCCATGCCCATACAAATGTGTATCAGATAGATATCGTATGCCTCACTGTTATACTGCTCTGGAAGAGTTGATATACACTTTTGGGGGACCTTGGTTATTTGGCCTATTACTTTCAGGTCTTCTTGTTTTGTTAGCTCTTGTTTTAAGTGTTGCCAGGATGAAATTTGTTGGTACTGATGAGTTACCTGGGCCTGCACCAACTCAACAAGGATCCCAAATTGATCATTCTTTTCCTTTCCTAGAATCTCTAAATGAGGTATTTTATACACTGCTTCCGTCACTCATGTTGTGTGCCATATGACCATCATGGGTTCTCATAGAAGTTTTTTTTGTTTGTTGCAGGTCTTGGAAACTAATAGGGCTGAGGAATCGCATGGGCATGTACACAGGATGTATTTCATGGGCCCCAACACCTTCAGTGAACCTTGGCATCTCCCACACACCCCACCAGAACAGATTTCTGAGATTGTGTATGTGTACATGCCCTCACATAGATCTAACTACTACCTGAACAAATTCAATGTATCTTCTATTTTGGTAATTGCATATGTTTTATCCGTGTTACTTTTGCATGCAGGTATGAGGATGCATTTAACCGATTTGTCGATGAGATAAACACTCTTGCAGCTTACCAGTGGTGGGAAGGATCGATTCACAGTATCCTCTGTGTACTTGCATACCCCTTGGCCTGGTCATGGCAACAGTTCCGTAGGAGAAAGAAATTGCAAAGACTTCGTGAATTTGTTCGCTCTGAGTATGACCATTCATGCTTACGTTCTTGCCGTTCACGTGCGCTTTATGAAGGGCTCAAGGTTTGTAGTTCTGTTTTAACTATTTCTAGATTGCTACCACATGCTTATCTCTGAGGTCATCCTTCCCTAGCCTAAGAACTGAAATCCTTTGATGTTTCACTCTATGATTTCTTTTTTTACACTTCAATAGCAGAGTACCTACTGCATGCTTCTATAACTGAATGCTATCAGAGGATTGGAGTGCAAAGTTACCAGTCATAGAAGTTGTATATCTTAAATATGCCATATTGCATGAATAAGAGTTGTGTTGAATGTCAATGATCATAATATCTATAATTAGAAAATATCATGCATGGTTGGTTGAACCATTTGTGAGTGACTCTGCTATAAATCTTTCATGCTCTTTTCCATTTTGGTTCTTTGGACAATTATGAACTCATTACATGTTTTTACCTTCCCAGAATTGATTATATCTTGGAATAAAATTATTAAATGAATGTCATGTTTGATAGTGTTGTGATGCTTGGAATTAACATCTGCCTACTTCATAAATCTTTAGGTGACTGCAACTCCTGATCTTATGCTGGGCTATTTAGATTTCTTCCTTGGGGGAGATGAAAAAAGGCCTGATCTTCCACCTCGTCTTCGCCAAAGGTTTCCAATGTGCTTGATCTTTGGAGGTGATGGAAGTTACATGGCTCCATTTTCACTCCATAGTGATAGTGTACTCACTAGCCTTATGAGTCAGGTATGATTTTAAGATCTTTCTAACTGCATTAGTTATGTTCTGAAGCTTTTTCTTATACTTCTATAACACTATTTTAAACATTACAGGCTGTTCCCTCATCGATATGGCACCGTCTTGTAGCTGGATTGAATGCCCAGTTGCGTTTGGTTCGACGTGGAAATCTCAGAGGAACATTTCTTCCTGTCCTCGACTGGCTTGAATCCCATGCTAATCCCTCTCTGGGTGTGAATGGTGTTCGTGTTGATCTTGCCTGGTTCCAAGCTACAGCATTAGGGTATTGCCAACTTGGTCTTGTCGTTTATGCTGTTGAAGAACCAGTGAGTGCAGAACTTGATGGTAGCCCTAGAATTAAAATAGAGCAACATTCACTGTGAGTTACTATTTTTATTCGTCCTGATCATTTGTTTTCTTTCCCTTTTTCATTACCATTTATTCCTAATGACTTGTTGCATCATACAGAACACAGAACATGCATGCTGATACTCAACTAGGCCATTCTAGAACTAAGGAAGCTCTTATGCGCAAAAGGATCACAGGCGGAATTCTTGATAGTAATAGCTTAAGGACGCTTAAAGACAGGAGAGATTTGTTTTACCCGTTTTCTCTCATCTTGCACAACACTAAACCAGTTGGCCATCAGGTTTTTCTCTGCCATTATTATATAAGACTGTTATGATAAAATTCCTGGCATTTGCACTTACCATAATTCTCTTGTTCTTAAATGCAGGATCTTGTTGGCTTAGTAATCTCAATATTGCTTCTCGCAGATTTTAGCTTAGTGTTACTGACTTTTCTCCAGCTATATTCATACTCTATGGCCGATGTTCTCTTAGTTTTATTTGTTCTTCCACTTGGGATACTATCACCTTTTCCTGCTGGAATAAATGCTCTTTTTAGTCATGGACCACGGCGATCAGCAGGCCTTGCTCGTGTGTATGCATTATGGAACATTACTTCACTGGTCAATGTTGTAAGTATGCTATGACCATCTGCATTTCATTTTTGCATGCTTATTTGTCTATATTGTATTTTGAGAATCCTAAGACGGCTGTAGTTAGTGTCGGCTATTATTCACTGTTTTTAGCTTTCCTCGATTTTGTTCTTATTGTTGATTTATCTTCATAATCCTCTTCCCATGATATTTAGGTTGTGGCTTTTGCTTGTGGCCTTGTACACTACAAGTCATCAACCAAAAGACATCCTAGTACGCAGCCATGGAACCTTGGAACGTAAGTGTCATTTCCCTTTGCAGTTATATACAACTAAATGCAATTAGGATATGGTTGCATTTTTTTTCCCTTTGCCTTGTCTTGATCCTCTTTTCGTCTCATCGGTGCATTTTCAATTCTATCACAGGGATGAAAGTGGCTGGTGGCTCTTCCCTACTGGACTCATGTTGCTGAAATGCATCCAAGCAAGGCTTGTCGATTGGCATGTGGCTAATTTAGAGATTCAAGACCGCGCAGTATATAGCAATGACCCAAGCATATTTTGGCAGTCATGACACTTGGCATTACTACTACTAAAGGTTCTTTTGGGAGCTTTTTACAACTCAATTTTTTGGGAGTTGATAAAAGGAAGGGTGGGGGTACTCAAAGCACGGCCTTTCTTTATTGACCTTTGGCCGAAGAAGAAGCAACTACTACAGTGGGTTATAGATGCAATTTCCGCGTCCCTCTGCTAATCATATGTGCAGTCACAACCAACCTGTATTTTGGTGTTGTATATATAAAAAAGGTGTACTTGATCCATTATTTGTAGGATTTAGACACCATAGAGTTTATAAACAGTTCCCAAGCTAACTGAAGAGATGTGATTTTGTTGTTGTTGCTACTGCTCTTGTTGTCGGTGCTATGTACTTTGCCTCTAGATGTTGTGCTGGGCAAGGCAGGGCATTGACTGAAACTTGTACTACCTGATTGGATAACACAAGTGCTAACTTGGCTGATGGTTTTCATCCCTCGTCATTAACCCAATGCAATGCTGATACCACCGAGTTGTGACAATGTGTTCGCTCTTGGATGTGCAATGGGCGTGGATGTGCTATGTGTGGTTAGTGTGTTAATCTTGTTATAAACGTGTGTTCTGACTTGTGAGTGTGGTTTATCAATCTCTTATAAGATGTTATTGTTGGAAATTTGGTCACAATTCAGCATATTTTAATCCAAAATATTAAGATAATAAACATGACGCATATAGGATATGATCTAGTGCAATTGATAAATTGGAGCATCATGAATATGCTTAATATAAAATAAGCATCAACATACACAAGACAATGCAATAACATTGTTACTGATAGTAGTAGAAAATGGAGAACCAACAGTAACAGTAAAAGGTTATACTCCGAGAATGGCCAAAATGGAGAACAAAAAATGTTATACTTCGAGAATGGCCCTCTGTTGGAGTTTGAGAAAGTATTGCCAGTAAAATGTTATACTTCGAGAATGGCCCTCCGTTGGAGTTTGAGAAAGTATTGCATCCCCCGAGAGAATGTAAAATGTTATACTTCGAGAATGGTAACCGTAAAAGGTTAAACACCCCGAGAGAATGTAAAATGTTATACTTTGAGAATGGCCCTCCGCTGGAGTTTGAGAAAGTATTGCATCCCCTGAGAGAATGACCAAAATGGAGAACCAACGGTAGAAAGTATTGCATCCCTCGAGAGAATGACCAAAATGGAGAACCAACGGTAACTATAAAAGGTTAAACAGTAAAAGGTTATACTCCGAGAATGGCCCTCCGCTGGGGTTTGAGAAAGTATTACATCCCCCGAGAGAATGACCAAAATGGAGAACCAACGGTAACCGTAAAAGGTTAAACATCCCGAGAGAATGTAAAATGTTATACTTCGAGAATGGCCCTCCGCTGGAGTTTGAGAAAGTATTGCACCCCGAGAGAATGACCAAAATGGAGAACCAACGGTAACCGTAAAAGGTTAAACAATAAAAGGTTATACTCCGAGAATGGCTCTCCGCTGGAGTTTGAGAAAGTACTGCATCCGTTGATGTTAGCGGAGTTTGAGAAAGTACTGCATCTGTTGATATTGTTGGAGTTTGAGAAAGTATTGTATCCGTTGGTGTTATCGTTCCCATTCACCTCCTTGTCTCCAGTGTTCTCCGTGGACATGTTGGTGAAGGCGCAGATGAACAGGACCTCCGCTGGAGTTTGAGAAAGTATTGCATCCGTTGATGTTGTTGGAGTTTGAGAAAGTATTGTATCCGTTGGTATTGTCGTTCCCATTCACCTCCTTGTCTCCAGTGTGTTGGAGTTTGAGAAAGTATTGCATCCGTTGATGTTGTTGGAGTTTGAGAAAGTATTGTATCCGTTGGTGTTGTCGTTCCCATTCACCTCCTTGTCTCCAGTGTTCTCCGTGGACATGTTGGTGAAGGCACAGATGAACAGGAGCAGTCGCATGTTGGTGAAGGTGGAGCAGTCGCGCGTAGCGCTCCCAAAAACTTGAGCGTCCGCCTACCCGTGCAAGAACATAAGCGGACGCAGTTCCGGAGGTATGCGAAGGTGGCGCAGGAACAGAAGAACATCTGCGAAGGTGGCGCAAGAACAGAAGAACATCCGAAAAGAAAGTGCAAGAGATGGAGGAAGAACAGAAGTGTGAGCTCCCTCTCTTTTCGTCCCGTTAGCGAAAGATTTGTAGCGCGAGCTCCCTCTCTTTTCGTCCCGTTAGCGAAAGATTTGTAGCGCATGTGAGAGTTACATTCAGAGAATTCAATCCACGTGATTAACCCAAGCCGTTAGCGAAGGATTTCATCCGTTACAAAATGACAATCCACGTCCGTTACAAAACGAGAGAGAGAGAGAGAGAGCAGCCGCCTCGCCCAGCCCGCTCGGCACACGTGCGTGTGGCTGACCGCCCACCATCTCAACCGGTCACACAGACTCTCTGCTAGCTTCATTTTTAAGTTGAGACCTCTACGCTTAGTTTTCCAATATGGTATTAATACCCATAGCACTAAATATGGGCAATGGAATTTATTAGGATTTAAATTGAGCCTAGCCTATTAATCTAACAGTTATGGTATATCAATCTCTCATCTAGATTCACTTATATACATATGAATTTTAACACATCAAATACATATATAAATCCGCATGAACCTATTTAAGACCCAAAACTTCTTATAAGTAAAACGGAGGAAGTAAAAATTAAGGCATGCTAAAAACGGATGAAGCCTCGATTCATAGCGATCAGTATACATATATTCTACAATTTGACATTTCAGATTTTGAATAGATTCATGCGCGGATCAATATATGTGCTCCATATATATGTAAATTGATATGTATGTTAATGAATATAGATAAGGATTAAGAGGCTAAAACGTTTTATAATATGAAATTGAGGGTGCACTTTTATTTGTTCTAGTCCCATATTTTGGTTTTGTGGTTTAAGTAAAAAAAATATACTTAATCATCAAATTTTAATTTAAAAAATTTATATACAACACTGTAAGATTTAGGTTTTTAGATTAAAAAAAAACTTCTATACTAGCAGTAATTGCTAGCATAGGATTTTTTTGACACAAGTAGTAATACTGCCATTTTTAAGTGTAACTGTGCTTTTTTTTTTCTCCAAAGTTCTGACCGTCTATCTTATTTGAAATTTTTTATGATTAGTATTTTTACTATTGTTAGATGATAAAATATGAATAATACTTTATATGTGACTTATTTTTTTTATAAATTTTTAAATAAGAGGAACGGTCAAACATTATATATAGAAACCCACACACTTAAAATAGGACGGAGAAAGCAATACTAATTCAGTACACCGGTGGCTTGTTTGGCAATTTGAGGAAGGGGATTGAGAGTTTATACGAGGGAGGAATTCCCTCCCAATTCCACCCCTACCTCAATTTCCCATCCCATCCCCGTTCCAGTAAAATTCCCATGTCTTCAAACCAAATAAAACAATTAATACCTCACCCCTCTCCCAATCCCTCCTAAGGCCGTGTTCGCTGGAGCCTATTCCCAACCAGAACAGTGCACACGGAAAACAAAACGGTCTATTAGCGCGTGATTAATTAAGTATTACCTTTTTTTTTTCAAAAATGGATCAATATAATTTTTTTAAACAACTTTCATATGGAAACTTTTCCAAAAAAACGCACCGTTTAATCATCTGAAAAGCGTGCGCGTGAAAAACGAGGAAGGTGAGTAGGGAAACTTGGGGGTAACAACATAGCCTAGCACGCAAAACAAGCAGTGTTTAGCGCATGCTTAATCAAGTATTAGCTAAAACTTTTTTGAAAAATAAATTATGGGACAATTGTTTATTTGACCCCATTTTGAACTGTAACTGCCAATTTGACCCTACTTTTTGAAGTTTGCTTATTTGACCGTCTTTTTCAAAACTGAAGCTTCTTTCTGGCCCTGATTCGCTAACTCCGTTAGGGTTGGATTTTTTTTTTTTAAAAAAATATTTCTAATATTACTAATGCCTAAAATACCCTCCAAACCCTACCCAAACCCAAGACTCTCTCTCTCGTGCGGCGGCGGCGGCACTCTGAGGCGGGGGCGAGTGGGGCGGCGGCGGCGGCTGCGTTGGCCGCGCGTGGAGGGAGCAGTAGCGGAGGGCGCGCGAGGAGGGAGGGAGCGACGGCGGCATCAGTGGCGTCGGCGTTGGCCGCGCGTCAAAGGACCGGTGGTGGCCGCGCGAGGAGGGAGCGGTGGCGTCCGCGAACGGGAGGAGGGAGCGGCGGCGTCACCGGCTGCCATGCTCGAAGCGAAGTGAGGGAGCGACGGCGGCTACCGGGCTCGGAGCAGAGGGAGGGAGCGGCGGCGCGGTTGTCGCCGCGCGGAGGGGTGGCGGCGCTGGTTGCTGCCGCGCGGGGGAAGGGAGGGAGGAGTTGGGGCAGCAACGCCAGCTGCTACCGTGTGGAAGGGAGGCGGAGGCGGCGGCGGCCGGTGTCGGAGGTAGGGGAGCGGCGACGGCCAGCGCCGCCGGCACGCGGAGGAAGGAAGGAGGCGGCGGCAGAAGAAGAGAGAAGAGAGGAGGAGAGGAGAGAAGAGAACTGACGAGTGGGTCCCACATGTAATAGGGCCAAATGAGTAAAGGCAAATGGGACATTTTGTGCTCCAGTTAACACCGTTAGAAGCCCTTAACAGAATAGGGTTATACCGTATCTTTAATTTTAAAAAGAAGGGTCAAATAAGCAAAGTTGATAAAAGAGGGTTAAATTGGTAGTTAGCTTTTAAAAGAGGGTCAAATATGCAAATGCCTCATAAATTAATGTGATTTTTTAGAGTAATATCCCTATTAAAAATTTTTGTAAAAATTTGAAAAACGTATGCGTGAAAAACTAGAAAGATGAGTTGAGAAAGATAATAAGAACTCAGTCAAAACTCCCTCCAAGTAACGGGCCGCGGCTGTAAAGAAAAAAAAAAAAGGAAAAATTTCTACACCGAGTCCGACTCCGACCCCGACCGCGTCTCGTCGGTTCCCCGCCACAAATATTATGCGAGAGAGAGCACCCGTTACCGCCTCCCTCACCTCACGCTTACGATCGCCACCGCCTCCCCCGCAAAACCGTCGCGCCGACTCACTCTCGCCGCCGCCGCCGCTGCCGCGAGATCGGAGCCCGATCCGATCGCCATGACGATCTCCTCGTCCCTCGCCTCCCGCCTCGGCCCCGGCGGCCCCACGCGGTGGAGCCCCTACGCCCGGTCCCCCGATCCCGGCCACGGGGCGGGGAGGAGCTCCGTTCCTCCCGATGGTGGTGGTGGTGGTACCTCCCGCCCTCCCCTCCGCGTCGCCCCCGCCACGGCGAGGCTCCTCGGCCACCCCGCGCGGAAGGGGGCCGCGGCGCCGCCCGGATCGAGGTACCGCGCGGAGGCGGAGGCGGAGGCCACAGCCGCCTCCGATGCTGCCTGCCCTAACCCCCCGCGGCGTGGTGGGTGCGAGGAGACGAACCCGAAGCCGAAGAGGAACCCGAGGAACCCTAAGCCGGCGGAGAGAGGGGAGGAGCCGCCCGTCCGCGCCGGCGGCTGCGGCGGATTCGCCTTCCTCTGCGCCCTCGCTGGCCACACCGAGGTGATTATTGTCTCCCCTCACTCAATTATTTTCTGCGATGAATTTGTGTCGATTCTATAACCTAATCATCTGATGAGTAAGGCATTTGCTCGATTCTATAACCTACTAATCATCTCATAGTGAGGAATTTGGTTGATTCTATAACCTACTTTCTCGTTCCATAATACAAGGGATTCTGACTACTCGTCTTATTAAAAAAAATTTAGAATTATTATTTTCTTTGACTTACTTTATTATCCAAAGTACTTTACGCACAACTTTTCATTTTTTATATTTGCACAAATTTTTTAAATAAGACGAGTGGTCAAATAATACAAACAAAAACTCAAAATCCCTTATACTATGGGGACAGAGGGAGTAATAATCTGATTGTGAGGAATTCGCGTCGATTCTATAACCTAATCATCTGATGAGTGAGTCATTTACTCGATTCTATAACCTAATCATCTGATGAGTGAGGAATTTGCTCGATTCTATAACCTAATCATCTGATGAGTGATTGTCCAACGCTGCAGGCTATCAGTGGGATCTCTCTGCCTGTGGGTTCCGACAAGCTTTACTCCGGCAGCGCCGACGGCTCCGTCCGCGTCTGGGATTGCAACTCCGGCAAGGTAGCTGGGCTCTCCGCTCTCGGCACTCCCTTCAGGCTCTTTACACACGATTCAAGTTGAGTAAATTCAAGTTGGGGGTTGCATCTGCGTCGTTTCCTCAGTTGATTGTAGCGGTCTTTGAAGTGCTTCCATGAGATCAATTGGGCAGTTATCTGATTGCTTCCTGTGGTCAGACATGTTGGTACCATATCAGTTTTTTCTTTGCAAGATTGGGGTTATTGGCATGCTGGACCGAATTGTTACGGGAGTCTTTTCGCCTGCTTGTGTACTGTTGATCAGTATATCAGGGTCAGTTTGCGAGCAAGGCAATGAGGCTGGTTTAGCTGATAAGCAAGGGGCTCTCTGGAATTACATTACAGTTCTCTCTGGCTGATGGTCATACATGGTTTTGTAAAAAAAAAGTAGTGAAAAAAAGAAAGAGAAAGTAAAAAAAAAGAAAAGATGAGAGATGATTGATGATTATATTTTATTGGAAAGAGAAGACTGAACAAGGAGGAAAAGATAGTTGTCTGTCTGATAAAAAAATCCTAATATTTATCACATTGCATTGTTTTCTTAATGTTTCTGTCATAGTGTGTTGATACCATCAAGATGGTAGGCAAGATTGGTTGCATGATTACCCATGGCCCATGGATATTTGTTGGAATCACGAAGTCCGTGGAGGTAATATTTTAATTTCGTTGATTTTTTTGTGGGAGTAGTCCATTTTGTGTTACATATTGCGACGTTACTATTGTGCATTGAACTGTTGATATTGATCCCTACAATGAATTGTAGGCATGGAACACACAAACAGGGATGAAGTCCAGTCTCCATGGACCTTCTGGTCTGGTTTGTTCCATGACTATCAAGGATGAGATGTTGTTTGCTGGTACCGGAGATGGTCACATCATGGCTTGGAAAATTCCTGACAAGAAGGGTGACTCTGGACCAGTGGCAATCCTCAGTGGCCATGAGCGCCAAGTGATTTCGCTCGGTGTCTCAGCAACAAGGCTTTACTCTGGCTCACTTGACAAGACCATCAAAGTATGGAAATGCTGCAAAACTTGTGCTTCTGTGTTGGCTACTAAGGAATATTATGTTAGTACTAGTATTTGACCATAAAACTCTATTCATCAGGCATGGGACCTTAAAACTCTGCAGTGTGTCCAAACACTCTCTGAGCACAAAGCTGCTGTAACATCTGTGCTTTGTTGGGATGAAAAACTATTATCTTGCTCTCTGGACAAGACTGTAAAGATATGGGCTGCTTCAAAGTCTGGAGACCTTCAAGTGATATATACCCATTCTGAGGAGCATGTAAGTTCTACTCTGGCCTGCATCCTCTGTAGCAATGGTTGCACAAGTTTTATAGCATTGAAATTTCAGGAACAAATTTATTTAGCTACTTAACTAGTTAAAATAATCAATAAGATGCCATTTTTGTGTATCTAAACTGCATATTAGGTTGACATGTTTTTTGACTGGAGGGAGTACTATTGTGCGTATTTTCTTGTGTTGAACATTACTATTCTCCAACACTCAAATAGTTTCTGGCTACTAAATACTTATGGCATTTTTACTTCAGATGATGTAGTAACTAAATTAAACTTAGGTTAAGAGTTAAGTCACATTACTTTCTGTTTTTAAACTGCATTTCAATGCTAATGCAGTTATACTATGTTGAATGGGAGCACTACGTAGCTTTTGCACAATAAAAAAAAGGACACTATGTTGAAACCTTTTTTTTGGGGGGTGGTCGTGCCTAGCACCAAATATGGTATATAAACTGCACTGTTTACTACCTACTTTACTTTTCTATCTTTTATTTATATAAAATTCTTCTTGGTGTGTTCTATGCATTGAGCAGCTCTTCTTCTTGGTGTGTTCTATGCATTGAGCAGCTCTTCTTCTTGGTGTGTTCTATGCATTGAGCAGCTCCTTCCTGTTGTCGAATGGCAGCAAAATCCCTTCATAAGCACAATTAGTTCTCTTAATTGACTTGGAAGATCTTTTCTCAAGAGTAGTTTTGTTGCCGCAATTGGTCTTGTGTTATTTATGTCTATTAATGAGTCCATCTTCATTCAGTCAAGCAAAGGGTACCTTCAATATGTAGGATTTCAGTGTTCTAGACTTATTCTGTACTGTATGGGTGGTTCAGTGTTCTTGGTTAGCTTGTAGTGAAGAGTGAACTTATAATAATTTGGTTGGCTGATAGTGAACAGTGAACTTAAAGTAGTAAGGACTAAACATCCGCTTGGGAAACTTTAGAAGGCTGCTCAGTTCATCTGGTTCCCTTGAAAGAGTATCAATAAGGGAGTATGATGTAATTGAGGAAGCTAATGATGGAAGTGTCTCAGGCTCTCAGCAACAATTGAATGATTTGTACAATCTGCACCAAAGCATGAACAAATGGGGTCGTGAATTGCAGTTCTTAATTCTGGATATTCTTCTTGCTTTTCTGCCCAGTATTGCAACCAACCCTCTATATCCAAGTATTCTTTAATCCTTTTCAAGATACTGCTCTAGACTGTTGATCGCTTTGGGTGTTTTTGTTGTGGTGCTTGTTGTGGAGAAACATTATGTATTTATTGTGGTGCATGGTTATGGAAACCATGTAAGTTCAATGCTAGTCCTAGTTTGCAAGTTCAGTTTTCTTTGGATGAGAATGCTCTGCTTCTGAACCTTACTCCTTTCAACAGTCTTCAGTTGTTCCCCTGTTGCTAAACATGCACTTCTGTTGCAGGGAGTACGCACGCTCTTTGGCATGCACCGTGTTGGAAAGACGCCAGTTCTGTTCTGCTCCCTCCACAACAGCAACTGCATACGTCTGTTCGACCTGCCATCGTAAGTGCATAAAAAAATATGTAGGCTATCGAAGAACGTACTGCTCCCTTACTGGAAGTCTCAAAAATGGTTGGGTCTTGGTCTTTCAGGTTCGACGAGATGGGCAAGCTTTTCTCCAAGAAGGAAGTGAGGACCATCGAGCTCGCAGCCGGCGACGGCGCCGGCGAGCTGAAGGTGTGGAGGTGGGCGCCCGAGGAGGAGCCTGCAACCCCGGCGCTCGTGAAATCATCAATGTAACTGCACTGTAGCGTCGTTGACAAAAGATAGCAGCTCCTGCGAATTGTCGTGAGCTCCATCTCAGAATCCATGTAGTAATAACTTATGACAATGCTGATGTAAATATATTTGCCCAATCCTGAGGCCTGATTAGCAATATTATGTTCCATGTTCCCATGCACTGTCTCCATTTACTGACGCTTGAGTTGCGTGCCATACCAAGCCTCTACTTCGAATGTCCACAAATACTCCCTCTGAATGTACGACGACGACTATTCATCTTATTTTAGAAAATATATATATATATATATGATTGTTTTTAATATATAAATATTATTTATTTTATTGTGACTGGTTTTATCATAAAAAACTATAAGCTTAACTTACACCTTCATATATTTATAGTTTTATACTAAACTTTTAAATAATATAAAATATTAAACGTCATACAATAAGTCACGGTATCGTATATTCATTACGAAGGTAGTATGTCATTTTCAACATTTGAAGTTTGTACACAAATATAAGCATTTATAAATCACCTCTTTTCTTATCCAACTTCCTATTATGATTTTCTGTATTTACTAGTATATTGCACGTGCGTTGCAATAGGGTTTTAATCCGCAGTTTTTTCTTTCCCATAAAAGTAGGAGTTGGTGGACATGTGGGTAAACCTCACATCCTTTTTTTTTTTTTTAAAAAAAGATGGGTGTTGGCACCAACACTGTGATATCTTTTATAAGGACTATGGATTGCTACATTGCCTATGTATCAAAATAATTTTACCTCAGTCTTAATCTCTACTAAAATTGCTATAAATGATTACAATTGAACTACTAGAAATGGTTGTATTTGTAGATGAAGGGATTGCTCTACCGATGCATACAAATCTGTGACTGCTAGAAATGATTATATTTGCTAAAAATGTTTGTATTTGTAGATGAAAGGAGTACGCTACCATTATACCAATACATACAAATCTCTACTAAAACTGCTAGAAATGATTATATATTTGTAGATGAAGGAATGCCTATGCACGCAAGAAATGGCATGCTTTGGCAATGTGGACCGTACACTTTGCAGGTGCAGTAGCAGCAACACCAACCGTGTGGAGCTCTCAAAATGGCTTAGACAAACCAAAGATCGAGCCATGTCGTGTAACATCGCGCTAGCTGCTGCGTTGCTGCCAATCTCCCATTGACCCCAGCCACATATTAATCTGACGCTATGAAACAAACACGCCCACAGATCACACCCACAAAGCGATGTCTTTATCTGTTAATGACGCAAAGGATCGATTAATTGTCGCCGACATGATCCATCTCGTCGCTGTTCTTGTAAACAAATGCAATTAAGTAGCAAGAGTTTGATGTTTCCTTGCTCTTGCTTGTACGGTCAAAATGTTAGTGGTAGTTTATTGCTTGAAAAAGAAAGAATATTTGGATGTTAACTCGTACAATCAAACGATAGGCTCTAGCCTGGGATTGCGTATAATCATGGTAACTAAGTAATAATCTATGACCACTGGTACCTTTTATCGAGGTCAACTATATATGGGGCTAGCTTATCACGTCTGGAGAAAAGAAAAACCCAATGTTGCTTAGCTTTGCTGGAGTAAATCTCTCTATATTTGTGCTCCAAAAGTCAACGAGCAAACGGATGCGTGTGGTAAATGCTGAGCAAATAAGCAAAAAGTCTTGGGTCAACTATTATTTTCTTAATTGCACGGCAGATGCGTGCACACATCACTATACACGTAATACCACACTCACACCCCACGAATGCATCCCCTAAGAGCAAGTTTAATAGTATAGCCAACTATTAGCTCCAAATCATCTATAGCCAATTCATACAATAGTTGCTTACTATACTATTAATACCTGGTCCTACCTGTCATACACACATTACGTCTTATAGTTCGTGCTACAGCTGGCTACATATATGTAGCCCACTGCTTTTCTCTCTCTTCTTTTATCTCTTTAAAATATATCTATAGTTGGCTTATAGCCTATTATTGTACCTGCTCTAACATATACTTTAAGAGACGGAAACCAATAGTACATCTTTAATCTCAAAGTCAGTGTTAAAAGCTACCTGCATGTGCGTAATATTTGCGGACATCAAGATTTGGACCCTGGTGTGTGGAGTCATTTATCCATGACTCCACCACCACACGACTGATGCTTCCCCTTGGGGTCAACTATTATGGTTAGCAGCCGACTTGCAAATGATCATTGCCGAATTGTCCTGTTACTGTTGATTTAGTTACGTAACAGCCATGTAGTTTAATGAGATTCCAAGTAACATCTAAAAGAATCTCGTCCATGCTCATCATAGATAGAGAGATGCATTTTTCGACCCGTGTGAAATAAAGGTCTTGTTCGGAAGGTGAAAGTTTCAAACATAAAAAAGTAGAATTGTTTTTTCTATTATGAAAAACATGCACACACCTGCTTATAAGAAACATATGCGCTGCTCTCATTAAATATGTGATCCTCACTAAATACATTGCCACTTATTGGATTTGACAATAAGCCCCGTTGCAAAGGTTTGAACACAAGGATAGGATGCAACATGCATGTCATGAGTTTGAAAACAACTGTCATGTAAATTTTCATCAACTATGATTAAAGTTGAACAATAGGATATGTGGCTAAACAAGGTGTCTCTATCTATTTATTTTCTCTGGTTTTATTTTCTCATCTCCGTTTTTTTAATATATAACACCGTTGACTTTTGATCAATGTTTGACCATTCATTTTATTCAAAATTTTTGTGCAAATATAAAAATATTTAAATCACGCTTGAAAAACATTTGATGAGAAATCAAGTCACAATAAAATAAATAATAATTACATATTTTTTTAATAAGACGAATGGTCAAATGTATCTTAAAAAGTCAACAGTGCCACACATTAAAAAACTAAGGGAATACTTTAAAACTACATACTCTCTCAGTCCCAAAATATAAGTATTTTTAGCACAGTGTTAAGTTAACCACTTTTAACTTTAACTATTAATAGCAAAAAAAATTAACATGATCAATCATATAAAATTGATGTTACTAGATTTATTATTAAACAAATTATCATAATATACAACTCTTGTTATTAAAACATCTTATTTTTATATTTATTATTGGTCAAAGTAGTATATCAAAGACTGTGTCAAAGTCTAAAAATGTTTATATTTTGAGACGTAGGGAGTACTTTGTAATAATTTATTATAGTTCTTTTAAGTAAAGGATGGATTTCTCATTATATGTTAAAAAGTATTCTACCGCAATAATGCACCCACAAATTTACCACTATCAAAGGTGTTGTTTCTAAAATGTAATATTTTTTTAATTCACCAATCAATTTAGTCTTGTAGGAATTAGGGAAAAGGAGACCCGAAGTGCGGGAAAAAGTACATTAACATGTTACAATAAGTGGTAGTTGTACATTTTTACAAACAAAGGAACATGCGTTAAGTTGTAGTACTAGTTTCATCTTTTTTTTATTGCTTGTAACCCCCCATCTGATCCTTCCATCATACAAGATGATCAGAGGAGAGGAGCTACACACTTTTGTTTTCAAGTCACGGTGACTACTTATCATCAACAGTAAGTTCTCGACAACATATATAATGTTTATTTTTATTTTTTTTTACTAAAGTTAACCGCTGTAACTAATTAATTAATTAGGCAACAATTAATTAATTAATTAATCAATCAGTTGAAGATGTCCTGGCCAGGGGAGAGCAGCTTCTTGGGGTCGTACTTGTCCTTCCTCTGCACGAAGCGATCCCATTTGGCGCCAAAATGCCTCACCCAGTCGCCGCGGCTGTCGTAGTGCGCCAGGTACGCCTTGTACCCGATCCCGGCGAGGTCGCAGAACCTCAGTATCCTCCTGTTCTGCGCCTCCAGCGCCGCCACGTCGTTCGCCACCGCCGAGAACAGCAGCGACACCACGTAGAACACCTCCTCCTCCCCCTCCGGCGTCACCGCCGACATCGCCGCATCCCACCTACACCCACCCACATGTACAGTGCATCATGACGATGATGATCTTCGAGAAAAGTGACAATGTCGGCGATAATGTCAATGTGTTGTGTGTACTTGGATTTGTTGACGGGGTAGATGATGAGAGGTCCGGCGATGTCGGTGGCCGTCTGGAGGATGCCCTTGAAGACGCCGCGGTCGAAGTCGGCGATGCGGGAGCCCGGGACGAACAGGTTGAGCCACGGGTGCGGGACGCGCCATAGCCCGGCCTTCTCGAGAGCCACCTCCTCGCCGTACACCCGGTCGAGGAACTCCTCGTAGGTGACGTCGCGGGAGAAGGAGAACCCCGCCTCGAAGTGGAGCTCGCCGAGTGCCGCCGCCACCGCCGCGTCCACGGACGACGGCGTCGCGTTCGCGGCGTAGTTGAGCGTCGCCTCGATGCTGTACACGGCGGTGGCGTTCCTCGCCGCGGCGAGCGCGACGACGCGCGCGGCGTCGGCGTCGGAGAAGAACCCGCCGGAGCTCTTGAGCGCCACGGCGAGGCCGCGCCCGGCCAGGTACACCGCGCCCTCCACGTAGCTCCACGGCCCGTGCGACCCGTCGGGCCTCGCCGCGACGAGGCGCTCCTGGTCGGCGGAGAAGGCGGCGAAGTCGGCGTACACGAGGCGCACCCACCGCGCCCGCGCCGGCGCCGGCTCGACGGCGACGCGCGCGCGTGTGATCACGCCGAACTGGCCCAGCCCGCCGAGGACGGCGTCGAACAGGTCCGAGTTGACCGCCTTGGAGCACGTCACCGTCTCGCCATGCCCTGCATGCGCCCCGAGTCAACGCCGTCCATGTAAACTTTCAATTAATCGCGGAAATTATTTCAAAGTCAACCCCATTGTTGCGAGCCGCCAAATCTACTTATCAAAGACGTCGCCGGCCAACCAGCCAGCCATGGCCGGCGCAGCTAGCATTGAGTGCTGGACACTAACTTGTACCAACTAATTATAAGTAACCTTTAATTATCATTTAAGAACACTCTAATAAAAACACGAATATTAGTGAATGATCTAATATCAAATAATTAGAAGGGGTGAGGCTTCAAACCCAGATCGTCTAGCCCACCATCTTGTGGAGCTAGCTGGAAGACCCTGGGAGGAAAAAATGTGTGTGGGTAACAAGATTAAAATTAGTTAGTTAACAATATGTAAAAATAATAATCTAATTATGCATGTTTTTGAAATAATGAAAATGATTAAAATCTCCGATCTCTATTAATAGATATGTGGGTAATAAATCAGATAAACATAAAACTCGAGGTTACGAGACAAATGTATGTATCCCTTCTGATCATATCCAACTGAAATACCAAATAGAAAACACGTAGAAGTATATTCTATGGAAAAAAATATCACATTTCATTCTGATGTAGTATAGTATATTTAAATTTTATAAATGTTGATTGCACGGTTAGTTCTTGATCACGAGGTTTGTATGTGTCAGGATTATAATTAGCTAGCAAAAGGAGTTGCAGTGAGGTGTACGTAATTAGCTAGCTAGAGGCAGGCGGTTGCTTGCTGTGATTACCGGTGATGACGTCGAGCTCGAGCACGTTGGAGATCTGTGGCCCGTGCCGGTAAGTCTGCCCGCTGACGCCGGCGTTGGAGAGGGTGCCGCCGACGGTGAGGTGGAGGTAGTCCGTCCACGACCGCGGCGCGACGCCGCGCGCCAGCGCGGCGCGGAGCACGTCGACCCACAGCTGCTCGCCGCCGGCGTCCACGTACGCGCCGTCCGCCGACACGTTGATCCGCGGCGCCCCGCCGCCACCGGCGGGCGGCGCGCCCATGGACTGCATGTTGACGACGACGCCGCCGGCGGCGAGGGCCTGGCCCATGGTGGAGTGGCCGCGGCCGCGGAACGAGACGGTGAACGGCCGCCCCGGGGCGGAGTAGGCGGCGCGCAGGAGCTCCGCCACGTCGCCGGGGGAGTCCGGGAACAGCACGGCCGCCGGCAGCGCCGCCGTGATGTTGCCGAAGTCCATCGACGCCGGCACGGTGGCGTTCGGGTCGGTCCGGAGCTTGCCGGCCGCGGCGAGGTCGCCGGGGAACGGGAGAGGCGCCGCCGCCGCCGCCGCCGACGGAACGCCGGCGCCGCCGGCGCCATGCGTGGCGAGTGCATGGGAGGAGGCGATCAGCGCGGCGATCAGCAGGTAAATCGCCGCCATTAGCGGCGCGTTTAAGCTCGCTAATACCACTATAATTAATCCGCGAGATCGATCGATGAGAGTGTTTGGTAATTAGGGATTAATAAGGGTGTTGTGCTCTTGCACTTGAACTTGCACACCTATATATATAGATAGATCATCTATCTAACTATGCGTGTACATTTATATCCAGGAGATTGTTGCCAAAATTAAAGCATTAAATCACAATGGGATTCTTTGACGTATAGGTGATCTTCAGTTTCTATTTCTACTGTTGACCAGAGAAAAAAAAAGTAATATGTATACGTGTTGATTTCCGTAGAATACTGGTATATATACCACGTATTTTTACGTTACATGTACATATTTTTAGGTGTACACAATTAATATGTAGCTAGATGTGGATTTGGCAGTATATGTACGTGTAGTTAATGTAGTAAATATGTGCAATAATGCGCTGAATATGATCGATGATCACATTCATTTACTTTTGTGGTCTTGTATTAATAGGTATATATGACTGAACATTAATTAATTATTTGTAGACCAGATACATCAAAGTCATTGTATTAATTGAAGGTGCTATATATACTGCACAAATAAATTTTCTTTGAAAAAGCAAGGAGATAGAATAATATGGCACTAAACTTAATTGCACTGACTTTTTTTAAGCTTTCATGTCACTTTAAGTCATCTTAACATTCATAAGCAACGCTAGAGAAAAGGACACAAAATTAACAACAATTCTATACCTGGTTGTGACATATCCTAGTCAACAAGTGATCATTTATTAGATTTAATTACCTGAGGCAAGAAAATGTGCTCAAAACTATTCCAGAATTGCAGTCAGTTGGGCCGCCTGTTGGATGACATTTTTTTTCAGAGACTAATGATCTGGGGTGTTAACAAGCAAATCTGAGTAAACATTAATTATATATAGCCATTGCTATTAACTTACGTTTAGTTCATATACTTGTCTCTGGTTTTGCAAATGTACTAAGATGTATGACTGCGTGTGCATGACACACTCTTTTTTGTCCATTTCCGTAAAATTAAGAAAAGAACATGTTGATGACTAGGTGTGGAATTAAATTGCTAGCTGTTTGACTCTTCTGCTGTTTTCTCCTAGTAAATATTTAACCTACGGTAGATGTAATTAAAGAAAACACATATTACTTTAGCAGAGACGACATGGATGTCAATTTAATTGATCAACACTACATAACAACATGTAATCGTAAAAAGAACATCGGTTCTTCGAAAGAATTTCCTACTTGGAATTTTGGTGAGCACTCGATGACTTAACTATTAAGTGTTACTGATCTGAAAAGGACAAAATAATATATAGGTCCCAGATCCCTTCTGTAATTCTATATATATCTAGCATTTTTATGACTTTACATCACTATCATTTATAGAATTTATTATATTATCCTCACAAAATTTCGCAATATCATAAACATAAACAAAATTGTCAAATCTAGAGTGGTGAAGTTTTAATATGTCCAACTTGGGTAATTTTTACAAATATAACTAGCACAAATTAAGTTTATATAACTGTTTGGTTTGTACTGATCAAGCGTTAAAGATAAAAGGAAAAATATGTTTAGTGTGAAAATATATCTTCTAGATGATGTGTGAAGTGACATGACCAGGTTACACGATACACACGCGTGCGTGACGTTTTCATAATATTGGAAACTTCTGAACCATGCATGTGAAAATTTGGTTTAATTTGCACTAATTTGACACTTTTTAAATACATTGCTCCCTTGGGTCGACAGATGTATATGCAAGTCCCCATCGATCAGCTAATTAGAACACATGCATGCCAAAGTACACGACAAGGGTTTAATTAGATCAACATCCACACGCTGCAAGTTGCAACACGTCGTATCAAATCAAGTTATTTTTTGTTATGCATTACGTTGCAGTCTGATCGATCGTGTTTTGTTGAATGTTGACCCATATTATTCCCCTTTTGAATGTATGACATGGTTAATTTTTAATATACGTTTGATGATTTGTGTTGTTAAAATAATTAGTGTAAATATATATGAATATAAGCCAAAATTAAATTACCAATAAAACAAATCATAATAAAAATAGCTATATATTTTTTTAGTAAGATAAAACAGTTTGTCAAAAATTGACAATGTTATATATTAAAAAACTTAGAGAATACTCCCTCCGTCCCTAAATATTTGACGCCGTTGACTTTTTAAAACATGTTTGACCGTTCATCTTATTCAAAAAATTTTAAGTAATTATTAATTCTTTTTCTATCATTTGATTCATTGTTAAATCACTGGTAGAGAAACCATCTTTGGTCGGTCGACCTAAATCCACAATAATCCCGGTTCCATTAAAAACCGGGACTAAAAATGATTTTTAGTCCCGGTTAATAAGAGGAAAATCTTTAGTCCCGGTTGTTGTTACCAACCGGGACTAAAAATCATCTTTAGTCCCGGTTGGTAACTCCAACCGGGACTAAAGTTCATTTTTAGTCCCGGTTGATTTCATGTCAGGCCGTGTCAGGGCCCTATGATCTTTAGTCCCGGTTGGTGTTACTAACCGGGACTAAAAACCTATTTTTAGTCCCGGTTGGTGTTACTAACCGGGAATAAAAATCAAAACACACTATATAATCCATAGTACCGATCCTCTTTTCCCGTCCACACAACAAACTCCTCCCTCTATCTCTTTTTTCCTCTCTAACTTCTTATCTCTTTCCTTATCTCTAACTCCCCTCCTCTCCTTCCTTTTTTCCTTCACCACAGTGCAAGCGGCCGGCGCGGAGGCGGCGACGCGGGGGACGGCGCGGAGGCGGCCTGCGCGGCGGCGCGGGGGGCCGCGCGGCGGCGGCGGTGGGAGGCCGGCGCGGCGGCGCCGGGGGCCGCGCGGATGCGGCGGCTGCGGTGGGCGGCGGCTTGGCGGCGACCGGCGCGAAGGGGAGGAGGGGAGGCGGCAGTGGCCGCCGGCCGGATTTTTTTTTCTTTTTTTTTGAGATGTGAATCTGTGATGTATTTTTGTGTGAGATGTGAATCTGTGATGAATTTTTTAGAATCCTGTGATGTAATTTTTTTAAGAGTTTGTGATGTATTTGGAGATGATTTGTTTGAGGATTTGGAGATGTTCTGTAATATGTGATGATTTAGATATGGGAGGGGATGGTGTGAAATCAATATTCAATATTAAAAGCAGAAAAAAAAAGAAAAAATATCTTTAGTCCCGGTTGGTGTTAGATGCTCCCATCTTTAGTCCCAGTTGGTAACACCAACCGGGACTAAAGATTGATTTTTAGTCCCGGTTATTTGAACCGGGACTAAAGATAGCGATCTTTAGTCCCGGATTCGTAGTCCCGGTTGGAAAACAGGGACTACAGGGGGGTTACGAACCGGGACTAAAAAGCATTTCTCCACCATTAAATATACTACTGCTCAAGTTTTTAAATAATATTTATAAAAAATTTTAAATAAGATAAACGGTTAAACATGTTTAATAAAATCAACGGCGTGAAACATTTAGAAAATGAGGGAGTATAATTAATTATATACTCCATGAATACCTGATCGATCGAGGCACACTGATCGATCGACTGGCGTATATACTTGCTGCCTGCGTGTGTATGATGATCTTGGAAACATACCTCTCATCACACGCACCGAAGCAAATTAAGCAGAAGCAGTAGCGTGTCAGGCTATATAGCTTCCTCTGAATTTCTCCATGATATGTACATGCATGTATGCATCTGCCAATGGAAGCTAGCTACATACAATGCTAGGTAACCAACCGTACGTGTGTCACACATGAAGTTTTTTTAGGTCATCTTCTGCCGTATTTCAGTCATCTCTTGTGCCTGAAGTTTTCAGTCATCTTCTGCCTAACGTGCGTGTCCTCCTAGCCGAGATGGTGGATTAATTCTGTGGTCATAGATCTTAGTTGTTTCTCATGTTGGTGGGATCAGGATCCTCCAACATGGCAACATATATATGTAGTAGGTTTGTGCATCGAAAGATTTTGTTTCTCGAAGATTATATTAAAGATCTTGGTTGACTATGAAGGGAAATGTAGTAACTTTGACGAATTAATGGTACGATTCGATTATGATATATTTGTAGTATATTTGTGCAATCGACTTTGTCTTTTTATAAAGACTAGTAATTTTTTTTTCACGCATTACAATGGATCGGAGGTGTGATGGTGGAGTTGTGGGTGTATGCATGATTTCACCCATCAGAATTCAAATTCTGGTACCAACGAATATTATGCACACGCAAAGTACGTTCTCAGTAGGAATTCAATGGGACCAGGGATATGTGAGTGTGTGTTAGAGGGTGCACTCGTGGATGTGTGAGTGTGGTCTGTGTTCGTGTACGTCATCCGTATAATTAAAAAGAGATAAGTGTTGATGTAAGATCTAGCCTAGTTGGCTTAGGTGAGAAAATGGAGGATCGATTTTCATGTGGGAATACCTAGGTTGATTTGTTGGCTCAGTCCGTCATTAGCTCTAGGCCTGTTTTCACGTGGGAGTGGGTTAGTTTTTTTTATAGGGGTGGTTGCACGCTATGGTTGATGGTTGGGAGGGGTAAACATATGAAATTCCCTTTTATCGTAGCAGAGGTTTATGATTGAATTTATATTATTTAATATATTATTATAATTACTATTTAATTAGTTAGGTCATTAATTTATCGGATAAAGGGAGCAACTTTGATGCGTTACTTGACTAGCGGACTTGAGGATTACTATGAGTGTGTGTCCATAATGGTGTGTGCATCTTTCATATAATTGAAAAAAATAATTCATATGATCCTACGCAATATGATAGCTATCTAAGCTAGGCAAACGCCGGGTTAGATAAACGTCCCTAAGCTTGATCGTGTTACTATTGCTATATACCTATAGTCTAGTTTAATTACTTCCTGTCTTCCTCCGTTGTAAAATGGGTGCATTTCTAGTTTTGTCTTAAGTCAAACTATAGCAACATTATAGATAAAAGTATTAAGTATTTACCATGCTAAATGAGTAATTAAACTACAAAAATATATTTCCAAACGGTTTTAATGATGCTCGTTCGATATCTTTTTTTTTTAAATGTGGTCTTGATCAAACTTACTTAGGATAGTTTAACTTATACAAAACCAGATATACACATATTTGGGACCGAGTGAGTATGTCTTTTTTTTTAAAACCCGTGGTGTATACGTATTAAAGTAGAGGGAAAGACCGAGGGAGTATGTCATAGTAACTCAAAGGAAAAATTACATATATCGATACATCGAGTTTATAAAGTGTGTTATTTTTTCATGACAAGTTTGCAAACACTGGTACTAGTTGTATTAATTAATTAATCAAATTTGCCTTATCTTACAACGGGGATCGAGTCGATCGAAGGCAGTTACGTAACGAAATGTTGAAAACAGTGTGTGGCGTATACGTACGGCGCCTACAAGTGTACACTAGCCAGAAGGGCACAGTGTCCTAGATCCTCTTCTTCCAACTTAAACAGATCTTGCTGTATCTTTGCAAGATCTTGATGAGGACGATAAGCATGCATGGCGATGAATCGGAGACCAGGAATGCAAGCAAGCTAGCTAGCTAGACTCGATCAGCTCAATTATATTGGCCGTACATATATGCAGACATCATCGTCGATATGGTCGTTACATTAATTTGTGCTGTTCTGCAGTTTGATCAAGACTTGGTTGACCCCGTTTTAAATGTGAAATTTTGTACGTCTGTGCTGAATTTTTTTAGATAATTTGCGCCTCAATGTACACTTGCTTCACAAATTCGAGTTAGTCTCTGTACTTGGTGGCCAAATCCAGGGAATAGTGGCTGACTAATAAGTGTCTCTTCTTGAGTTCTTTCCTAGCATATACTCCAGATGACTTAATTAGGTTTAGCTCGTGTTTTTTTAACTTTTAGTCTATGTTGCGATGCGCTTCAAATCTTTTTTTTATACACATCTAATGCATATGTTTTATACCAAACTTTCAATAAAAAAAGAAATAAAGTTTTTTTTCCTTCAAAATCCTCTGGAATACTTGTCTTGAAATCTTGGGCGTACTCCAGGAAAAAAGAAGATGAAGTAGGACCAAATCTGTTCTTTTTACTCAAAACTTAATTTATGGCTATTTGATTGTCTCGAGATTTGTGCATACAAGAGCTTGCTTCGCTAGCCAGCTGGTATACAAAATACATATAAGTTACATTCTAATTACTATAGTTACATGTGAAAGTTTTAAAAAACTAACGGATATTGTATAGCTACTCTATTTGTAAGTTAAAGTGCCTTGGAGGTAAAGGTTGTTCAAAACTTAAAAAATATGCTTCCTTTA
This sequence comes from Oryza meridionalis, assembly GCA_000338895.3. Taxonomy (NCBI): domain Eukaryota; kingdom Viridiplantae; phylum Streptophyta; class Magnoliopsida; order Poales; family Poaceae; genus Oryza; species Oryza meridionalis. The sequence goes on from CM002524.2 coordinate 4,410,481, forward strand.
TTCTTTTTAAATAAGTCAATGAAAATGATTTGTGTTTCCAGCCTCTATCGTTAGGCAATCAATTTAGTTCGGACTTTAATTTAAAATATTTAAAAGATATGAGGTTATGTGACAAGGGTAAGCATCCTATATGCACATAAGCTTTCTCATGTATATACCGTGCACATCAACTAATAAATATCATTAAACATTCTAAAAAAATATACATATACTTTCAATAGTATTATATCTACGTATAGTGTCACATCTTCAAATTCATTATACAGAGAGAGAGAATTCTGACATATTTATAATCTTAAAACTGTCAAAATTCTTTTTTTACGGCTGGAATATAATGAACTTAAGGTTAAAACTTTACACATAGATGCAACACTATTGAAAGTATATACATATTTTTTTTGTTAATTTTTTTTGTGATATTTGTTAGTTGCTATGCAATACGCATAAGAAGCTTGTGTGCACATAATACATATACTTCCATGTGACAAACCCCATATCCCTTCAAAGAAATGAGTTGAACTAATAAAAAAAGACATCACATAAATTTCTATAACAGAAGTTTATAGGAACTAGCTACACCACCTAAAGTAGGACAAAAGACTCTTGATCATAGATTTATTGCACCACCATATAGTATCCTGCAACCCTGTAATAACACCATAGATCCAGAGTGAAACCAGGTAGAAGAAATGGAGATAACATTTGTTGTTGGATAGACCATTTTAGGATGCATGCAATTAAGTCGCTAATATACGGAATTTTTTTGAGAGATTTGAAAACAATGTTAGTAGATTTGTCAAAAAAAAAATCTTTGATTTACTTGTACTTTTATTTTTTTTTATGAATATATGAATAGGAAAACAATGAACCAATGATCAAACATTCTCGCTGGAAACCTTATATATGTTCTGAACAAGTAAAAAATTAATGCAGAGTATGTAAGATAGGGAGAAACTATTGAAGCAATTACTTTTCTCTGCAGAGTATGTAAAAATGATTTTTGGCATCTACCATTCAGATCCACATGCAAGCCTGTGACTTGTAAATTAAAAAGACTCAGGCGTTTTAAACTTAACTTCGCTTGATTTTTCAACTATACTTAATTGAGGACCTCCATTGTTGTGACACGTGTATAATTACACGTAGCCGTCCAATGTCGTCATTTGGGAGATTCGCTGAGGTATCGAAGTCTCTTGACTGGCTCCAAAGATACGCCTTCATCTGTATCTCCCATGATGACGAACTACTAAGACATAATTAAGCTAGGCTAATCAGTGCCTACTAAATTTAATTGACGTCCTGGACAGTTACTAGGATTTTTCTTCCTGATATATATGACCAACTTGGTCAGTTATATCACACTTCAACAGTAAAAATTTTCAAAAGAAAATGTCGCTCCTCGATCGAACGTACGTATAAATTTTGACTTTTTAACCAGTTTGTAACAAATTCCATAAAATTTCCACCTACATCCTCATCTTATGTGTTCTAGCAAGTTTTGTTGTTAAAATTTATGTGTATTTATAAGGATGAGTATGTCCATACGCGTGTGTTTATATGAATATCTACGTTTATACTATATTTTAATAAAAATATCACTGGCAGTAAATTGATTTTTGCGAGGCCTAAACGAGTAGACTAAGTGTTGGAGATTAATCAAGCAGATATGATGTTAATAAACCTGATGCATGCAAAGCCAGACCGATCGATATCATATCGAAGGTCATGATCATCAATATATGATCCGAGGATTAAACACAAAACTCAAGATCTCATTAGGTACAGGATCATGAGTGACACCGATCGATGAACCATCAGAAGCCTTCTAGCTTGTTTGACACGGCCAATTTTAACTTCTCCAGATCTACGAAGATAATCGAAGATCTAATCGTGTACCGATTCTAATGGTTGACGATCTCTCATGCTGGGACTGTCTGACATACTATTATATATCGAACTCGATTATCATCTGGATTAATACGCGAGATTTCAGATCAGACCGAATCGCTCATGATGACGATGAGAAAATATTTTGCTTCACATGAATGGCACGAGTTTCTTCTGTGTTTTTATGACAGCTGGTTCAGAAATATTTACTTAAGCTGGGATCGTAGGAAGAAGTAGGCACAACGTTTTTTCTGGTTGGATGGCACTGCCAGTCACAGCTGCGGCCACATTGTACTTAGTCAATGTACTATGCTTGCATCAATGTAGTCCATTTGTCAATGTACTATGCTTTGCATGCATCAATGTAGTCCATTTATCATGCACATGTAAAAAACAAAAATAATATTTTTTCCCCGCAAATAATAATAATAATTTTGATTGCAAATAGTACTACGCCATATTCGTAGTTAAATTTGACCTTGCATATTAATTTGTGAAATATATATCATGTATTGATCTATATGTCAATTTTTGTTTTAGATTGTTTTAGCTTTTTTTACCCATGTAAAAATAAGAGGATATCCCCTCGAGGGATGAATAGATTTTCCGCATGCATTACTACATTGCATTTTCATGGAAAGGGTGGTGATTGTCAATGTCATGGCAACTTGGGAGATATCTTCCATTGATCGTAAAGTTGACAATTGTTAGCAAGCAAATTTAGCTTCTTTCAATGAACTGGTACCCTCATGTACATGTATATATACCTGTTTGGCTGCCTTTTCTTCTAGATTACAACACTTTTGCCGGCCATTGCCTGCACAACAAGGTCAAAGGAGAAAGATGTATCAAATATTTGCAAGTTCGTAGGGTATGGGGAATATTTTAAAATTTTGAATGTTTCTAAATAAATTAATGAATACTCCTACTTACTAACTTCCTGCTATTTCTGAACGTTGGCACGCCAGTGTGAGTGACAATCACGACAATAATGCCGCGGCTATGATGGTTTGGCCACAAAACTGTGGGCAGCTCCCACCATGGCGAGGCAACATGGTGTGTATTTCAAAGTAATTTCAAAGTAAGTTTCATGTGTGTGTGTGTGTTTTCTTTAAAAAGCTTTAAAAAATCCCTAAGCTATGTATGCACATGTATAGCTAGTTGATGCTACTTACTCTCTTTTATTTAGGGCTTGTTTGTTTTGGAGGAAAAACAAAGGATCTAGATTCCTAAGGATTAATTCCTATAAGTGTCATTCGGTTTATATGATTGAAGTATAGGAAAACCAATGGAAAATTTCCGTTCCTACAAATTGTATAGCAAAAACATAGGAATTTTTCCATCCACTTAAACCTGTTGGAAAAATTCTTATAGATATTCCTATTTCTTCACGTGTGCACATATTCCTATTTCTTCACGTTTTCTATTCCTATGGAATAGAATTCCTCTAAACCGAATAAATCCTTACCCCTTCGAATAGCAGGATTGAAAAAAAGGGAGGAATAGGAAAAACACATGATTCTGATAGGACTGCAAGTGTAAAACAGGGGATTGCAAAACACAGGAAAAACAAAGGAATGGCCATTTGATTGGACCGCAGGAAAAAACATTGGAATCAGATGAGAGATATAGACTCAAAAGAAATTTACCAAGAGGTTAGAGTGGATGTTAAATTTCCTACGTTTTTCCTCTACAATCATAGGAATAGGAAAGTTTCCTACGTTTTTCCTTTTCTCATCCCTACGAATCAAAGGCATAAATAGTGTAGAATTTCAATTTCTTTGTTTTTCCTTTATTTTTCCTCCAATTCAAAGGAGGCTTATTAACATTTAGGATGAGACTTAATCAAAATTCTTGGTCAAAAGAAACAGATTTGATCAAAATTTTGAACTTTGATTATCAATATATATAACTACTCAAATGCTTAGTTTAAAAATAAAAGAAATGGTACGTGTTGCCTCGGAAAACATTGTTATCATATCATAAACTTATTAGATTTTATAAACTAATATAAAATTGATGATAGAAAATTTAAAAGCTTTAACCCAATAATATCCTAAACGTGAAATATTTATGACCAGGAGTAGTAATAGGGAACTCTTTTTTCATCAAATAGTGGGGGACATGTGTTGGACTCCTCCCTCTGTTATAACTATAAATATTTCTAGAATTCAAATTTTGTATCACAATACAAGCATTTATGTGTGGATTCCCATGATTCTCATTACTTCAATGATTCGAAAATCAATCCAAGTATGAAGTATCTAAGCAATTCAAAATTCAAAAATTGACAAATGAAGTAACTAAAAAGGAATCATTTGATCTAATCTCTGCTAAATAATTTAGAAATCCTTATATTTTGGAACGGATGGAGTACTAGAAAAGCATTAGCATTTCTTCTAGACGATGCATCTGGCATCTTATTTTCAAATTCACATTCATTTCATTCATCCGTTGATGTCTTTCTCTATTATGTTTTTTTTATAAATAAAAAATATAATAGAGAAAAGGATCAGAGCTGAGCCCCCCAAAAAATAGAAGATTCAGAGGATTAAAATTATTAAGAAGTTCGCAATCTTCACATTTCTATATGTGCGACTATCAGTTCATATACTACTACTAATAAGTGAACTCATCACTTGCCAAAAAGAAAAGGTCAACTCGTCAGGTGTAGTGACATATATATGCAGGGACTAGCTAGTAACACGTTGTGCAGTGCAAATAAACTACTGAAAATTAAGTTTTATGCACCGAATTTGACAAGTTAACATAATTAACAAATCTACATTAATAGCCATAGTCAACAGCTGATGGAACATCTCCAGTTCTCCACCGTGATTAATTGGCTCAACACAGAAAAAAGAACTGCATACTGTATTAACATAAGGGCGTTGGAAGATCATATTTTTCCAAGGAACACAATTTAGTTAAGTTTCAGTTTATAAGGCATTGACCGTAACCGTTCCAACTTCCATTTCTTGAGGAAATGACTTCTTCAAATAATAACTCAGGGGAGATGTACCACATCTATAAGTTACTTGTCCACAATTTATCCCCATATTTTATCACATCTTCCAATATTCAAGAGAAAACGATAATATTTGATTACTTGTTCCTTAAGTTGAGTTTTCCCTAACATGTTTTTTTATGTTACTCAGAGATCAGAAAAATGTACCATTTATGCTATTGGTTAGAACTCAGTAGGATGTAGTCAGTTAAAATATGTCATAATTTTGAATTCAATCAATCATTGAGAAGAAGAAAATTAGTCCAATAAATCATATCCCAAAGTCTTGCTGAGTGCTGACACACCATAAACAAACTTATAACGATATAAAAAGAAAGAAGTATCTATTCCTTGCTTTTTTTTATTTATCTATATTTCCAATTAAGATGAATAACATGTATAGCAGCACTAGGAAATTCGTAGTCAACCAGTGAAACGTCTGATAAACAATATGCCTGTATTATACTTTGTTAATCTCCAGCAGTTTGACTATATTTGAGATTATACTATGAATGAATAGTAAATAATTTCCTTACATATATAACTATATGATCCTTTTCTTCATCATGTAGCCAAATAAATGCTAATCTTTGTACAGAGGATATCATTTTCTTGTACCAATCAGATTATTTATTCCAGTCTAAATGAAGGGAAATAGGGCTTGAAAGTGTCAGATGGGCAGAACTCTTGGTTATGCATCTCTTGCAGAGACCAAGAGCCGGTCCTTCCATTATCTAGATAGATGTGCATAAGTCTAGTGTATTGATGGCTTGTCCGCTATTGATTAGCAAATATCATATGTATTTCCCATAGAATTGCACTTAATACTAATGTATTATCACTTTCAGGACTAGGATTATTTTATATAACACACATGAAATACATTTCCTTGTCTTACTAAACTAACAGAGAAGAGGACATTGTAGTTCTAAAAAAAAAGAGGACATTGTACCTGAAAATGGGCCTCTATACACTGTACATGAAAATGGGCCACCAAAATTCTGCTCGGCTTGCTACCTCACTATCTTCTGGAATGACCTGTAGCACTCAAAAGAAAACGGATAAAAAGGATATACATTAGCAACACAGCATTCAGCAATGCGGATTCTTGATATTTCAGTTGGATTCAAACAGCAAGCAAACACACTACAGCTAAAACAGATATGACAAACAAAAGAAACATTACAGATTAGCAGAACTACATGCTTTTCAGCATCTTAAGCCTCCAAGCAGAAAAGGGTACTACAATGGTGTGGATATAAGATATTGTGAGCAAATTCAGAAGTCAGGAATTATATTATGGAACCAATACAAGATTACCAACCCTGATCAACAGAAGTTAACAGACCAACCCACTACATCCAAATCATACTAACAGCATTCAGTGTGTAAGGAGAGGTGCTACGTTTCCAACATTTTTTCATTCAAAGTACTATTAACATTACTAGACTCACAAATATGTAATAGGAAACAAGCATATGTCTAAGTGTCTAACTGCAAAACAACTTTATACAAGAAAAACCTTCAGATCATTTTTCTCCAGATTATGTGAGAAATTATAGTAGTAGTAGTATAGCATCCCAACAGGTTACCGGGTGTCAATACTGTCTGACTAAAATGCAGGCAACATTTACGCACCAAAACTGAAAACCATTTTCTCCAAAGGATGGAGGATGTATTATATGCATACAACATTTTTCATTATCGATATCAAAGAACATAATATGGTGATACAACTCAGAAGCTGCTACAAAAGTACATGCTCAGGACCTTATGCAACATTCTATGGTATTGGGGAAGTAATATATAATCTATAAGATTTGACCCAGCAGGCCTTTTCCATGCTTTCTCAAACTGCATGAATTGGGCTGTTGTTTCTCTTATTTAGGTCAGGTCCAGCCATTGGTGGGTTCACATGAAAAGCTGATTGTCTTGTATTTGTCGGTCCAGTAAGCTGAAGGGAAAGAGCAGAGGGTTCTATGGAGTTAGAGCTGCCGTCACCTATGGTAAGCTTGGACATGCCAACAACCTCATCAGCCTTATTGATCACCTCCTTTCCATTCACTGGAGTGGGCTTTAGGATTTCATGATTTGTGCCTGATTCACCCACATTAGCAACATTTGGAGGCCAAAGAGTTAGTGGAACAGGTATTAATGCCGGGTAGAATGTTGGCATTGTCAGAACAGATTTAGTCTTGAAAGGTGCAGCATGGTTCATCTCCAAGTCTAGTGCTGCTAGTGAAGGTTCTGTGAACTCAGATTCCTCATGCTTCCTTAGCTGCAAATCCGACAGGTGTCTAACAAACTCAGGTTCCTTCTGTTTCACAAGATGTGATATTGGCAATTGATTTGAGCTTGTGGCTTCGTCTTGAGTACTGTGGAGCATAAGCTGTTCTATGACCACTGGGGATTCGTCCATGGGCTGCAGGTTGAAGATGAAATTAGAACATAAGATGGTCGTGATATAGAAATATCAGGACGCAATTTAACCTATATGGAGATAATAGACACCTCGTGTCTCAAGCGAAAATTGCAAGCAAGAATTGCATACCATTTCTGGGACCATGTCAAACAAGCTTGACCTCCTCTTCCTTCTTGATGAGTTTGTCTGTCTAATGAAGTACTTTTGAGCATGGCTAGCCACCTGAGTTGGTGTCCTGGAAACAACAAAATTACGAGAGATCCCACGCCAGTCTCCTTTACCAAGCTTCTGCAGACCCATTAGAAACATTCTATGCTCTTCTTCAGTCCAAGGTGTACCTGAAGCACAACATCAGCCCTTGAGCTGAAACTGGACTGAAAAATCCCAGATGATTCTGTGAAAAAATAATCCACACCCCCATTTTTTTTAGTGGAAAGATCATTATATTGATAATGACCTGGCTTTTTCAGAAAGCCAACAGTAGTTCAACAAAGAGGTAAAACCAACTCACACACCTAGGTTTACATCCACTGGATCATTCCAGCTACATGACAACTCACAGCCAAAAAACGCACTGGAACTGCAGGGACCAGCACTGTAACATACTCCCTCTAACACCAGAATACTCCCCATTCACTAGCATGTATTCATTACAATAAAGACAAAGCATCAATCACTACTTTTGAGCTTGACTACAATTTCAAGCTTTGGGTTTCTTACTTTGTTTATATATAATAACCATAAACCTTGATGCATCTCAATCTAGTGAGTTTAATATTAGATCAGTAATGCTATTCTCTGTAGAATAATATGCATGAGTCTATAATTGATTTATCTGATTCCATCTCACAAACAATAGACACTCCAGAACCACAATAATAGCTTTGTAAAGAAGAAAGGGTAAATAAGTTTGCCTTCTATTCAGTACTAACATAGTTGAATTCTGGGTATGCATAATCTAGAATCTCTGTTCACCAAGTTCAACCGCTCAAGCAGCAGGCTTTTCCAGCACAAGAAGAAAAATATGAAAGGGGAAAGGAAAATAACTTTGCCTCTCATCATTAATACGATTAAGCTCTGAAGCTGCCCAACTTGGATGTACATGCTGCGAGTTCTCCATGGAAAGTATAGATATAGACTAAATAATACAGCATAGCACCTGTGGTGGACACTCACTGTTCAAAGGCCTTTCAATTTTTAACCATGTAAAAAGAATGTCCAGAAAGCATTACAAATAAATATTGGCAAATTCATTACCATAAAGTTTTACAGCAGAATCAGCATGATGCTGTCATGTAGTAAGGGACAGGTGCTTTTGTTTCAACTAAAGATGTTGCTCATACAAGGGAACTCCATTGTGAGTTCCCTTTTGGGATTTGTTCTTAATTCTTTTAGATAGATGGCTTCATCCCATAACCACTAGCGCCAGCTGATTCATAATAATCAAAACAGACTCAGGCTCTAGCTTGGTCTATAAGTAAACTAGGAATTGCCCCTACAGTTTCTTTGAAGCCAAGTGCCAGTAAAGTCTCTTCTACATGTACCAAAAAAATAGCATATCACTACCAAACCAAATACATTAAGAAAGTACATAGTGCACACCTAGGACTGGTCAAACCAACTGGAAACCAATGTGGCTAGATTCCATTAGGATCAGGTGATTAAATTAAAGGTCAAAGAGACGTGGGGTCCTTAGCCCGGGCCAGTCACTGTCCCTCTCGGAATGTGATCTATACAGGTCTTCTTGCGATGCACATGTGCACGTAACTTAATCAGATGGGAAAAGATATTTAGCTAGGTTGATTAGTGTCGGCCATTCTGGACGGTTCCTACAGATTGCATCTTCAGCAATGGTAGCAGCCATACCTTGAGTCTAGCGAACAAAATAAGGAGGCGTGATTCTTAAAACATGTCCCTGAAATATTGAATTCATTACAAGAAGATAGCTTGATCTTCTCTACAAAATTGTCAATCATTTGTTAATTTCTTGAATCAAATTGGGTCTTTAACTCTTTGATATCAAAAGGATACATCTTTTTGTTTCTGTAGATGATTTCCTTATCTTTAATGTTGCTATCTTGGTTGCATAAAGAATCCGTGGAAGTAGAGGAACATACCACATACCGACAAATTAAAAGGAACAGTACATTATGGATTCAACCACAAAATTTTGTTTTCCTTGCGCACAAATTGCGATACCTGAAGCAATCGAACTAGAATATTTTATTTCACAAAAAGGAAACCCATATTTTCCTTGTCTTGGCAGCAAGAAATAAAAATATAAATTATTCCTACCGCTCGCTGAGCCGAGCGTGCTCCATGAGGCGGTAGGTGCATGGAACGCGACGCGTTAATCAGAAGCAAACAAACGCAAAACGCAGCATTTCTACTTGCTCAGTTGATTCACCAAGCAGAAGAGTATGAACAGCGCGCAGCTGTACCTCTCGTCGCCGCATTTCATTTCACCGAGCATGGACAGGATGCAAACCAGAGTATGTTTGAACAGAATTACAGAAGGAAGAAAGAAAAAAGGAATCCAACCTTTCTTCCGCTCGGCGCGGCCATTCGTCGAGCAGGAGGCGTGCGTGGGGTCGTCGGACGCGTACCCGGCCGCGCCCTCTCCCCCTCCTCCTCCTCCTCCTCCTCCCCTTCCCGCCGGCGACGAACCCCCTGACCCACCGCCACCCCCGAGCGACGACACGATGCAGCTCATGCTCGCGCTCTTCTTCATCGCCACCTCCGGCGGCGACGTGAGCCTCACGCCGAACAGCCTCACCCCGCCTCCGCCTCCACCGCCCCGGGCGGGGCAGGTCCGCGCGTTGTGGCCGTTGTTGCTGCAGTGCGAGCACCGCCTCGTCATCGCGCACGCACCGTGACACCACGAGATCACCAAAATGCGTCGCCTCGTCGACCCTCGCCGCCGCCGCCGCCGCGCGCGCGGTGGTTTTTCTCCTTCTCTCTGTCTTCTTGTTCTTTTCCGGGGAATGGAAGATGATATTTTTGGCCACTTAAGAAGAGCGGCGAGTTGCAGTGAAATGACGGAAAAGGACATGGGCTACGGTAGTGGGGGACGGGGGTATTTTGGGAATTGGCGGCTTAGCTGTGGCCACGAGAGGGAAGCGACGGTGGCGAGCGTTTCACCGGCGAGTGAAGCGGAGGAGGCGGACACGTGGCGCCTCCCGCCGCCGCCAACGACAAAGTACGACGCTTAATTAACCACAGTAAAACTGCCTACGGAGCACTTCCTTTGTAAAAAAAACTAACTTCTGAAAATGAGTCTGAAAAATTATTTATCCAAACTTATTCCTAAAAGTTTTTTTTAATGAATGGTGCATTACTCTATCTTAAAAAAATTTTAACTACGAATCTAGATAATTAGATAATATGTCAGATTCATAAATAAGATTAGATTTTTTTATGGAGGGGTAGGTAGCTAGCTTGATCACAATTAAAACGGTACTCCCTTTGGTTTTAAATTGGAGTACAAAATTTTTAAACTTTGACTAGTCTCTGTTTCTTAGAGCAACTTTAATAGTACAGTCCTCTACTAGCTCCATTATCATCTATAACTAATATAATAGCCAATTCATACAATAGTTGCTTACTATACTATTAATATCTGATCCCACATGTCATACACACATTACGTATTAAAGTCCGTGCCGCGGCTGGCTACAGATCTGTAGCCGCTGCTCTTATCTTTCTTCATTTATCTCTTTAAAATATGTTTATAGCTGACTTATAGTCTACTATTGTACCTGCTCTTAAACACTTTAATTAATATTGTACGTTTTAGTCCCTTCGTCCCAAAACTCTCTCCATTTCTTTTTTATTTGGCATTGCTTAGTTAAAAAGGAATGAAGGGATATATGCATTTTTAGATTCTTAGCAAACAAAGTGTTCTAATCTCTACAGATAGAGCTAGCTACTTAATTCTTCCTTTATAGTGAGCATGTTTCCCAAATTATTAAACGGTGCAATTTTTTAAAACTTTCTATATGAAAGTTTTTTAAAAATTATAAATAAGTTTATTTGTAAGTTTGTAATAATTGATATTTAATTAATCATATCCTAATCACTCACCTTGTTTTGTGTGCGAAGAAAACTATGCAACCAAACACACCTTCGAACGAAGCCTAAGTTTAACAGAAGATAGTTTCTTTTAGTCATTTTAGTGGTAAAATTTTGAATTATGGATAGCTTATCCCCTTTCCAAGCATCTCACTGGCTGAAAATGCATAAATTCCATGCATTTTACAAATATAATCAGAAAAAGATACTATATATACATACTATTTTCTTCTTATAGAACTTTTACAAACACTAATGTGTAGTGTTGCAAGTACATCTAATTAAATTCTCTATAACTCTCATATTTTATATAGTAAAATTAAATGGTTGAGATTATTGTTTGGAAGAGTTCTTTTAGTTTCGTGTATAAAACCATAACGACTTTCATTAATAGTAGTTTTGTTACGATTAATATATAGTCAACCGTGACAAATACGTACTAGGATATAGTAACAAGTGTACAATGATTTTACATTTAATTAGCATATTGACTTCTTGATTTTAATTAACCGCGGCTGTTACTTGCTCCTGCATCTTCTTCTTCACCAAGACAACAACACACCTCTGAATTAATTAGGCCATTCCCAACCCAATAACTAAGATGGTGTCTATAGCATTAAATAAGCTGCCACCTAAAATGAAAAATGATGTGGCAAGTGAATAAATGAGGAAAGAGAAGGAAACCATGTCTTGCATGAGACATGGTTTCTACACAATGTCTAATACATCATGTGAGATAAGTAGTATTAAATTTAAGTATGGAATAGTGGTGTTTGTATTGGAAGAGTAGTGTCTAGTACTAGTTTCTTGATGATGTGGAGTTTATGGAAATTATTTCTAGTGTCTTGGGTTGGGAATGGCCTTAGAGCAAATTTAATAGTATAGCTCACTACTAGCTCCAATTCATTTATAGCCAATTTAATAGTTCATCCATACAATAGTTACATACTACACTATTAATACCTGGTCCCACCTGTCATACACACACTGTGTCTTAAAATCCGTGCTACAGCTGGTTATAAATCTGTAGCCCGCTGCTCTTCTCTCTCTTTATTTATCTTCTTAAAATATGTTTACAGCTGGCTTATAGCCTGCTATTGTACCTGCTCTTATACAGTAGATTCTGCCATATTCACTGCATCTCGCTGTGTGATGAAGGTATTGCATGCATTGCCTGGAGATCTCGGAATGAACGATGGCTAGCTAGCTACAACTCCAGCTTTAATTAAGCCATTGACTTGATGATAGTTCATACCTAGGTATAGCAGCAGCAGCTTTTTTTTCTCTCTCCTTTTTCCCCTATTTTTCTCGTCGCCGTGAACGCACGTCTCTTATCTTGTCGTAAAGATAAAGAAGAAAAGAAGATCCATCGATCTATCCATCCATGCTACGAAACAGAATTAGAAACGCGTCTCTCTCTCTCTGACTTCCTTGCTAGCTTCTCCTACCACTATGAACTATCCTATACGCTATAGCTACTATCAGATCTTCTATTCATGAGTGTGATATGATCTTTCTTTTTTAGTTTTCAGATATATTTATGAGAGTGTGATCTTTTTTATATATATAGACAATAATATGAGTGAGATTTTTGGATGTTTTCTTCTCCATCCATCTCTTCCATTGCATCCATGCATCCATGCCAACTAATTATACTCACTAGCTGCTAGCTATCTGGTTCATGTCTACATAAAAGAAAACCTTATCTTCCTCTCTCAGCAGCTTCGTAGCAAGCTCACAATTCATTCATTTTATGCATGCCATGGAATGTTCCAGAAACGTACGTGAACCGTATACTTTGTTCATGGAAAATTACACGACCTGCTGTGCAGTCAATACGTATGTAATACGCTCGTGCTATTACTATAACTCACCGCTGGAATATTATTACAGGATTAAGGGAGCACATTAATTTACAGATGCTACTCAACTTTGACCTGGGACGGACGAGCATGTGTTATTATGTTCAACTTGCAGAAAGCTGACTTAATCGGCTCCACACACCCCAATTTTTCAGATAAAACAGGTATAAATTACTGATAATCTCTCTGCGTGTGTACTGCAAATTCAGATATATAAGTGTTAGCTCAAGAGCATAAACATGTTCTTGCATACTTTTGACTCTGAATTATTTATTTTTCTTCAGATAAAAAGGGGGCAAGAAACTTTCGGTATCTGTCTGAAAGAGCTAGCTAGCTCCAAAGTCTCCAAAGTAGGTCAGGAACCTCTCTGCAACTTTGGAGCATCTAGGATAGCAACTCACTTGCTCACTCCAGACGTCCATGTCGTTTTCATAATCTTCTATCTTTTATTTTGGATCTCATGTATAATCTGAACTCTGCATGCACTACGTAAAGTGCCTGCATGCTGCGTCTGTCATTTATTTTATCTTATCTTCTCTGCACAGGTGTTCGTTCCTAGTTAAAATTGACAGTTTGCAAGCTAGTACTCCCTCGTTCCCTGAATATTTGACGCCGTTGACTTTTTTAAACATGTTTGACCGTTCGTCTTATTTAAAAACTTTTATAAAATATGTTGTAAAATCAAAGGTGTTTTTGATTATTATTCTATGATGAACAATTGGCATTGGAGATTATCGGTTTTGTTATTTGGAATTTATTCACGAAGTGGTTTTGGAGATGATTGGTTTTATGATTGAATTACAAGTGCTATCATTTTATGTGACTTGTCATACCGGGCAGTGGTTGCCGGTCAGACCGGCGGTATGCGCGCGGTCAGACCGGCTAGCCCGCGGTCTGACCGGCCGACTCTGTGTCGGTTTCGGTTTCGGGTTGTTTGTTTGGATATCCGTGATTATTTCATGATTATGACTTCTAGATGGATACTATACGTATGTAATACTGTTGTTTGCTACTAATGAGTCAAGTTGTGATAGCTTGGTCTCGGAATATGGTTTCTTTGTTTGTTCTATGTGTAGGTGACTCGATGCCTCGGGAGAGTATTTGCGGTGATGGACCGGGAGTCGGCTTGGGGATAAGACGACGTTCGTGGTGGTCAGAGATCATGCGGGATACTTAGGCTAGAGTTGATGCACGTGGTTGATGGAGATTCCATATGGCATACGATGGAGTCATTGTGTGCGTATGGGATGCGGAGTCGAATTTGGAAGGAGTCCAAATTTGGTATGATTGATTATGTAAAGTTTGTTTCTTGTACTAGAGGGTTTCCTAAGGTGTTTAGGACTCCTAGTATGAGTTTGGTTCGTGGCTTTAGGCTGCCTACCTCATGTATAAATAGAGGGGGAGCGTGAGGCTTCCCGGTATCGCTTTTGAGAGCAATTGAGTTGAGTTTTGAGTTAGGGTTTCGAGTGTAGTCGAAATTTTTAAGGAGTGTTGTTGGTGCACTTTATAAACACAGAGAGAATCAATAAAGTCGTCATTCACTTTAAGAGTTCTTCGATTTGTATTTACCAGGTTTCGGCAGTCTAACCGGCGACACACCAGCGGTCAGACCGGCGGCATAAGGGCGGTCAGACCGGCGGCAGCGACAGGCGTGACAGGCTACTTCGGCGGTCAGACCGGAGATTCAACACCGGTCAGACCGACAGCATCCACTCGGTCAGACCGGCAGATCAATCTCGGTCAGACCGATCTCCATCGACTTCGAGGGTAACTTTTATTTCCGCTAAAAGTTTTAGGTTTTTGGGTATACCAACCATTCACCCCCCTCTAATTGGCTTAGTTATTGTTGTTCGATCCTACAAGTGGTATCAGAGCCTTGTTTTCTTCTTTGGATTTTTATCGATCTAGAGTTTTTGCCATGGCTACTCCTGTTAGGTTTTCAACTAAGCCTCATGTTTTCGATGGAGCGGATTTTTCTCATTGGTGTAGTAGGATGCAATCTTACATAATGGCTGAAGATTATGATATTTGGAGAAAAGTTTCTCATCCTTATGTGATTCCTAAAGCTATTAATACTGCTGCTGAAAAAACTGCTTTTGAACAAAATTGCAAAGCTCGCAACATTCTTTTGAGTGGTATTTCTCGTTCGGATTACAATCGTGTTGCGCATTTTCGAACTGCACATGAAATTTGGTATGCTTTGAGTAACTTTCATCAAGGAACAAATAACATTAAAGAACTTCGTCGTGATATTTTCAAAAAGGAGTACATTAAATTTGAGATGAAACCTGGAGAAGCCTTGGATGACTGTCTTTCTAGGTTTAATAAAATTTTGAGTGATCTTAGATCTGTTGATTCTTCTTATGATGCTAATTATCCACAGTCTGAGATTTCTCGTCACTTTTTGAATGGTCTTGACATGTCTATTTGGGAGATGAAAGTTACATCTATTCAGGAGTCGGTTGATATGTCTACTTTGACTTTGGATTCAATTTACACAAAATTGAAAACACATGAGATGAACGTTCTTTCACGAAAAGTTAATTCCAAGTCGAGTGCTTTGGTTTCTTCTTCTTTTTCTTTGGATGTTGATGCTTCTTCATCTAAGCCTTCTTTTCTAGCTATTTTTAATGCCACATCCGATGATCAACTCGAACAGATCGAGGAGGAGGATTTGGCTTTGGTTGTTAACAGAATTGCTCGAGCTATGAATAATGCCAGGAACCGGAAAAGAGGTGGTCCAAATCGTTGCTTTGAATGTGGTTCAATTAATCATCTTCGTTCGCATTGTTCTAAGCTTGAGAGAGGCAAAAGAGAAGACAAAGATGGTGAGAAGACCAACAACAACAAGCCGAAGGGTTCATCCCAAGGGAGGAAGCTGGAGAATCTCAGGAAGGCTTTTCAACAAGTTTGCGCCGCCTTCGAGCCACTAAGTGATGTAGATGGTGAGAGTGGAGATGATGACAAGGCGCGTGGTGAATCGGATACAGAGTATGAAAATAATGAGGTAAGTGCTTTTGAGGAAGCTATTAATATTTTGAGTGCAAAAAATAAGAAGTGTGAGAAGATGTATAGAAAACAGGAATTTATCATTGAATCTCTTAAATCTGAAATTGATAGGTTAAAATCTCTTATTCCTAATGATGATGATTACTCAAATTGTGAGGTTTTGATGAATGAGATTTCAAAAATTAGAGATGTTAATGCTGCACACACGCACTTTGGATGATCTTCTCTTGCTTGTAGTTTTGCTTTGCACACACGCACTTTGGATGAGTTGTTTTTAACTAAAAAGTTGTTGCAAAAATATCAAATTGCTTTTCATGCTAGTTTGATGTTTAACATGATTTCTGCTAAGAAGTTAAAACAACCTCATGATGTTTTGGATTGCTCAACATGTAATTTGAATAAGTTGAAATTGAAAGATGCTTTAGGTCGTGTTGAGTTCATGGAAGATGTTGTGAAAAACAATGAAGTGCTTTCTTGCCCTAAATGTCGTAAAAGCAAAGGTGTCATGGTAGATTGTGAAAATTGTGCTAATTTGGAAAAAAAAATTTCTTATTTGAAAAATTCTTTGCTAAGATTTTCTGATGGTAAAAAGAACCTCAACATGATTTTAGATCAATCTAAGTTTAACACAAATAATCGTGGTTTAGGTTTTAATCCTTATACTCATAATTCTAGACATCCTCCTGTTGTGTTAGGTGCTGGTGCTAGAAGTGGTGAGATTTTGGTTAAACCTGATACTAACAAAACTGTGTTTAAATCTGCTGGTATCATGTCTACCTTGAATGCTTCTTCTTCAAAATCCAATGTTCTGCATGCAAAATCCCTTGTTGTTGCTTGTGTCGCTAAATCTTCCAATGCTACCAATGTGTCTAATCATCGTGAAAAATATTCTTGTTCTTTTTGTGGAAAAGATAGACATTGTTGTTTTTTGTTTCAGATTAGCTCACAAACAGAAAAGGAAGAGAGAGATTGCTTTTGCAAAATCAAAGTGGCAAAAATCTGATTTTCCCTCGAGGAAACCGGTCAGACCGCAGTGGGTCCCGCGGTCAGACCGGCAGTACAGAGGCGGTCAGACCGGCCCCCGGTCAGACCGGCCACTGTATCTCGATCAGACCGGCCTCGGAGGAATTTTTCTGAAAATTCTAAAATTGATTTTGCACGTGGATATATGCCTGTTGGATCTTCTGGTCGTGTGTCTCAGTACTGGATTCCTAAATTTTTATTATCATCTAACCCCAGTACTGAGGCCTCGACTTCTGCTTGTGTGTAGGCTTTGGTGGCAAGGAAGGAGAACGTGTGGATCGTGGATTCCGGTTGTTCGCGGCACATGACCGGTGATAAAAATTGGTTCTCCTCCCTCAAGAAGGCATCCAAGACTGAATCGGTTATCTTTGGTGATGCTTCTACAAGTGCCGTTCTCGCTACAAGTTTGGTTAAGGTAAATGAAAAATTTGAATTGAAGAATGTAGCTTTGATTGAAGACTTAAAGTACAATTTGCTTTCAGTTTCACAAATTGTTGATGAAAATTTTGAGGTTCACTTTAAGAAAACTGGAAGTAAAGTTTTTGATTCTTGTGGTGATTCTGTGTTGAATATTTCTCGCTATGGAAGAGTGTTTAAAGCTGATTTTGAAAATCCTGTTTCACCTGTGATAACATGTTTGGTTGCTAAGTTTGATAAAGATGTGATGTTTTGGCATCGTAGACTTGGACATGTTGGTTTTGATCATCTCACTAGGTTAAGTGGTTTGGATCTTGTTCGTGGTTTGCCTAAACTTAAGAAAGATCTTGATTTGGTTTGTACACCGTGCTGTCATGCTAAGATGGTTTCTACTTCACATGCTCCTATTGTTTCTGTGATGACGGATGCACCGGGACAGCTATTACATATGGACACTGTTGGTCCAGCTAGAGTGCAATCTGTTGGAGGAAAGTGGTATGTGTTGGTTATTGTTGACGATTTTTCTCGATATTCTTGGGTTTTCTTTATGGCAACTAAGGACGAAGCTTTTCAATACTTTCGTGGTTTGTTTCTTCGATTAGATCTTGAATTTCCTGGTTCTTTGAAGAATTCGAAGTGATAATGGTGGTGAGTTTAAAAATGCTTCTTTTGAACAATTTTGCAACGAAAGAGGTCTTGAACATGAATTTTCTTCTCCTCGTGTTCCTCAACAAAACAGTGTTGTTGAAAGGAAAAATCGTGTTTTGGTTGAGATGGCTAGAACGATGTTGGATGAATATAAAACTCCTAGAAAATTTTGGGCTGAGGCAATTAACACTGCTTGTTATATTTCAAATCGGGTTTTCTTGAGATCTAAACGTGGAAAAACTTCTTATGAATTTCGATTTGGACATCAACCCAAAGTTTCACATTTGCGTGTTTTTGGTTGCAAGTGTTTTGTCTTGAAATCTGGAAATTTGGATAAGTTTGAGGCACGTTCTACCGATGGATTATTTCTTGGTTACCCCGCACATACTCGTGGCTATCGTGTACTTATTTTAGAGACTAACAAAATCGTTGAGACTTGCGAAGTTTCTTTTGATGAAGCTAGTTCAGGTACTAGACCCGATATTGCAGGTACACTGTCACAGGTTCAGGGGGAGGATGGTCGTATTTTTGAAGACGAGAGCGACGACGACGAGGTCGGCTCGGCCGGTCAGACCGCCGGCACACCTCCGGTCAGACCGCCTCAGGAGGAGCGGTCAGACCGGCCAGGGTCGTCGGGATCGAGTACTGTTGATACTGATCGAGATGGTCCTCCAGAGATTACTACTTCGACCAGTACTAATACAGAATGTGGATCAACTTCAGAAGTCGCTGCTCCTTTGCACATTCAACGACGACATCCGCCGGAACAAATAATTGGTAATCTAGGTGAGCGGACTACAAGGTCTAAGGTAATGACTCATGATGTTTGTGCAAATTCTGCATTTGTTGCTTCTTTTGAACCCAAAGATGTGTCACATGCATTAACTGATGAATCGTGGATTAACGCCATGCATGAAGAACTTGAAAATTTTGAGAGAAACAAAGTTTGGACTTTAGTTGAACCACCTTCTGGACATAATATTATTGGAACCAAGTGGGTTTTCAAAAATAAACAAAATGAGGATGGTTTGATTATGAGAAATAAAGCTAGACTTATTGCTCAAGGTTTTACTCAGGTGGAGGGTTTGGATTTTGATGAAACTTTTGCTCCTGTTGCTAGAATTGAGGCAATTAGACTTTTGTTGGCTTTTGCTGCTTCAAAAGGTTTTAAATTGTATCAAATGGATGTAAAAAGTGCTTTTCTAAATGGTTTTATACAGGAGAAAGTTTATGTCAAACAACCACCAGGTTTTGAAAATTCTGATTTTCCCAACCATGTTTTTAAGTTGTCTAAAGCTTTGTATGGTTTGAAACAAGCTCCTAGGGCATGGTATGATAGGCTTAAGAACTTTTTGCTTGCGAAAGGTTTTACAATAGGAAAGGTTGACAAAACGCTTTTTGTTCTTAAGCATGGTGATAATCAACTGTTCGTTCAGATTTATGTGGATGATATCATCTTTGGTTGTTCGACTCACGCTTTGGTTATAGAGTTTGCTGAGACTATGCGCCGGGAATTTGAGATGAGCATGATGGGTGAGTTATCGTACTTTTTGGGATTGCAAATTAAGCAAACACCTCAAGGTACATTTGTGCATCAAACGAAGTATGTGAAGAATCTTTTGAGACGGTTCAAGATGGAGAATTGCAAGCCAATTTCAACACCAATTGGTTCTACAGCTGTGTTGGATCCCGATGAAGATGGTGAAGCTGTTGATCAAAAGGAATATAGAAGTATGATTGGATCTTTGTTGTATCTAACTGCTTCTAGGCCAGACATACAATTTGCTGTGTGTTTATGTGCACGCTTTCAAGCTTCTCCTCGTGCTTCACATCGTCAAGCGGTCACGCGAATAATGAGGTATTTGAATCATACACTTGAGTTTGGAATTTGGTATTCTACTTCATCTTCTATGTGCTTAAGTGGATATTCTGATGCTGATTTTGGGGGTTATAGAATTGATAGGAAAAGTACTAGTGGAACATGTCATTTTCTTGGTACATCATTGATTGCATGGTCTTCTAGGAAACAATCTAGTGTTGCTCAATCAACTGCTGAATCTGAATATGTTGCTGTTGCTAGTTGTTGTTCACAGATTCTTTGGCTTTTATCTACTTTGAAAGATTATGGTCTTACTTTTGAGAAAGTACCTCTCTTTTGTGATAATACTAGTGCTATTAACATTGCTAAGAATCATGTTCAACATTCACGCACAAAGCACATTGATATTTGCTTTCACTTTTTGAGGGATCATGTTGAGAAGGGAGATGTTGAATTGCAGTTTTTGGACACAAAGTTGCAACTTGCTGATATTTTCACTAAACCTTTGGATTCTAATCGCTTTGCTTTTCTTCGTGGTGAATTGGGAATAATTCATCCTTTTGGCATGGTTTGAGGGGGAGTTTGTACCTCATGGTTTTGTCAAGCAAAAATATGACAATGAGAAAAATTGGTAAAAGAGAGCTTTGTTTATGCATATGGTATTTTCTTGTGCATGCTAGCAATACTTTGAAGGTTTATTTGTCTCTAGCATAGCTTGTATGTATTCTAGTCTTTTCATGAGATTTAGATTTTTCTTTTAAGGGAGATGATGCATGACACTTAAATTCTATACTTGAATTAAGTAAATATGCAATGTTGATGCTAGCATATGGTTTGATTTATAAATGCTCTATATATATATGCTTTATTGACTTGTTATTCCTCAAATAGCTTTAATTGCTCATTGTGAAGAAGAGAATAAAAATATAAAAAAATGAATACTGAATCCTTGGAAACAGTCTTGACGACAAGGATGTATTCGATGTGAGCAAAATAATGGGTGCCGAATCCCTGGAAACAGTCTTGACAATAGGGACGTACTCGGAATAAAAGAGAAAAATATGAGTAAAAAGGCTCAAGAAAAGAAAAGGTTAAAAATTCTCTTGGTTGTTTTGTGCTAAAGGTTATTTGAGAAAGAGTGATAAATGCAATAGGTATATGTGTTTAGTGTTTATTCTTCAACCTATGTGCTTGTTAAGATGTTACATTATAAATCGTATGAAATCATAAATTTTGATTGTTGATTCAAGCTTAATTGTAAAATCTTTGGTTCATGGTTATACTTTAAATGCATGCTTATTATGTTATAGATGGGTTCATCTTCTTTTCATTGCAACACATGACTTGATATGCTATATGTGCTAAGCTCTTAAAATATTAATGAACATAATTCCTATGCTTGATGAAATCATTATCAAAAGGTGGAGAAGTGATGTGAATTTTTAGATTTTTGGGAGAAGCAAGGTGAATTTTTGGAGAGTTGTTGAGAAGAGCATGTTTTTTGGTTCATGAGGGTTCAATTGGGAATTTCTTTCTTTTAAAAAGGGGGAGAAGTTTTTTTTTTTTGGATTTTTGAGCACGATGTGTACGTTTGTACGAAGTGTGCTTTTTACCACTTTTGTTTTTATTTTTCCAAACACCAAAATATTTTTAATGGGTTTGCCAATGTGTTCATCAAGGGGGAGATTGTAAAATCAAAGGTGTTTTTGATTATTATTCTATGATGAACAATTGGCGTTGGAGATTATCGGTTTTGTTATTTGGAATTTATTCACGAAGTGGTTTTGGAGATGATTGGTTTTATGATTGAATTACAAGTGCTATCATTTTATGTGACCGGTCAGACCGGGCAGTGGTTGCCAGTCAGACCAGCGGTATGCGCACGGTCAGACCGGCCAGCCCGCTGTCTGACCGGCCGACTCTGTGTCGGTTTCGGTTTCGGGTTGTTTGTTTGGATATCCGTAATTATTTCATGATTATGACTTCTAGATGAATACTATACGTATGTAATACTGTTGTTTTTTTACTAATGAGTCAAGTTGTGATAGCTTGGTCTCGGAATATGGTTTCTTTGTTTATTCTATGTGTAGGTGACTCGATGCCTCGGGAGAGTATTTGCGGTGATGGACCGGGAGTCGGCTTGGGGATAAGACGACGTCCGTGGTGGTCAGAGATCATGCGGGATACTTAGGCTAGAGTTGATGCACGTGGTTGATGGAGATTCCATATGGCAAACAATGGAGTCATTCTGTGCGTATGGGATGCGGAGTCGAATTTGGAAGGAGTCCAAATTTGGTATGATTGATTATGTAAAGTTTGTTTCTTATACTAGAGGGTTTCCTAAGGTGTTTAGGACTCCTAGTATGAGTTTGGTTCATGGCTTTAGGCTGCCTACCTCATGTATAAATAGAGGGGGAGCGTGAGGCTTCCCGGTATCGCTTTTTAGAGCAATTGAATTGAGTTGAGTTTTGAGTTAGGGTTTCGAGTCTAGTCGAAATTTTTAAAGAGTTCTGTTGGTGCACTTTGTAAACACAGAGAGAATCAATAAAGTCGTCATTCACTTTAAGAGTTATTCGATTTGTATTTACCGGGTTTCGGCGGTCTAACCGGCGACACACCGGCGGTCAGACCAGCGGCATTGCGGCGGTCAGACCGGCGGCATAAGGGCGGTCAGACCGGCGGCGGCGACAGGCTACTTCGGCGGTCAGACCGGAGATTCAACACCGGTCAGACCGAAAGCATCCACTCGGTCTAACCGGCAGATCAATCTCGGTCAGACCGATCTCCATCGACTTCAAGGGTAACTTTTATTTCCGCTAAAAGTTTTTGGTTTTTGGGTATACCAACCATTCACCCCCCTCTGGTTGGCTTAGTTATTACTGTTCGATCCTACGTATGTAAACTACATGTATACATTAAAGTATATTTAACAATGAATCAAATGATAGTAAAAGAATTAATAACTACTTATATTTTTTTAATAAGACGAACGGTCAAATATGTTTAAAAAAGTCAACGGTATCAAATATTTTAGAATGGAGGGAGTAGTAAACAAATGCTAATCATTGAGACGCAAAAAGGCTCAGATCGATCTCGATCGAGCAAGTAGCTAGGGAATCGAGATTAATTACTGTGCTAAACTGCATCCGCTGTATCATTAGTGCGCTGCAGAATCTGATCATTTGCTGTCAGGAGCGTGCAGTTACCGGTTTCAGACTTTCAGTGATTCTGCTTGTTATATTCTGGGTTAGAGAGGAGATGCTAAGGGCTCATTCGGAATGGAGGAAATGTGAAGGAAAAATAGAGGATTGATGATTCCTTTGAACTGGGCACTGTAGATGCATTCGTTTAAAAGGGTTAGCTATCTTGAATTCCATAGGAATACTATTCCCTACCAATGTTTTCATAGGAAAAAAAGAATCCACTCTAGCCTCTTTGTTGTAAGAATCCTGCGCACGGAGAACAAGAAATTCCTATGTTTTCCAATCCTCTGTTTTACGCATACAATCCTATCATATTCCTATATTTTTCCTATTCCTTCATTTTTCCTATCCTATATTCCGAATAAGCCCTAAATCAAAAGGGGGTTATTATATGTGAAGATTTTGTCTTCTAGTTCCAAGAATTGCCGAATAAGCAAACATAGTTTAATTAATGAGTGAACTGATTGATGGTTACCGAAAAGATTGGGATGCTAATTCGATCAACAGCTCGTTCCCCTGTAGATACAGTTGCATCAAGCCGAATATATTACACGAACTGTTTTACAAAAGCTATAACATTCAGTGACACTTGTTCCATTAATTGTCAAAAGGAACATTGATTTGTCAAATCAAAAGGGGGCATCAGTTCATCACCGAAGCATGCATGCCTTCACTTAAATTAGTTCTCGTGTATATTCAGTTCAGGAAGCCCATGCATCTTTTCTTTATCCATGTGCAGGCCGGTTTAGCAAAGCAAACAACTAAAGCTGGGTCAGCTACTGGGCAAGTGTGGTCACGTGTTCTTTGCCTTATCAACTAAGGCATGGACTGATCAAACCCATGAAATGATAAAACGCATGTGCTTTTGCAGTTGCAGTGCCTGTTCTTTTCAGCTTTCAGTAATAGGAAAAAAAAAAGACGAGATTTGAAGAGAGAGACGTCGCTCCAAATATTTTTAACAAGAAACTGTGAGCGTATTAAGGAGTGAACACATTAGTTCAGGGTTGAAACCACACATGACACAATCGAGTGCATCTCGTAATAGAAAAAAATAAAAAAATAAATATGAAGGAAAGAGATGGAGAAAGTGGCGGTGAATGTGTGCGATTGCTGGAGATTTCGGCCCAGGTTTATCCCAATGATACAAGAGCGACCCAATTTGCCAAAATTATGAAGCCCACCTAGCTATATCAAGGCTTTACAAAATGCGATAACCACAGTTAATTATTACCGATGAAAATCAGCGAAATTCGATAAAATTTGCCAACCATTTAAATTTTGATTTTACATCTTTCTGGGCTAAATGCCTGTCTACAGCTAGAAGAAGACCTGCTTGGCCAGAAAATTGGCCACGGCGTCGGTGATGACGTAGGCATGACTCTGGCATCGGATCGCCGTCGTGAGCTGGGAAACTGTTTTAACAGACTCATTTACCGCATGTTATCGAAATGGTTATGAAAAATTAAAAAAATATGAACAAGATAGATTAATATGTAATATATCAATCCACAAATATGCAAGTTAAAATTCAACTTCTATAAATTGTAACAAAAATAACAAACAAAACTCAAATTACTATTTGTATATTTGCAATTAAATTTGTTATTTTTGTTATAACTTGTAGAAGTTGATTTTAAACTTGCATGTTTGTGGAGTGATATATTATATATTGATCTATCTAATCAATTTTTTTGAAAAATTTTTGTAACCATCTACTTGACATGCAATAAACGGGTGGACGTCCACTCGAGTTATTAAAATTCATCTCCGTCGTGAGCTCTCCCTGCTTGCTGTACTTGAGGCTGAAAGCCATCAGGGGATGACATAAGGGCCCCACACTATTTTTTTAATTTATGTGATGAGTGGTTTGCCATGTGGACTCAACGAAAACCGTCTTAAAAAACAATTGAGGGAGACGTTTGAAAAGGTTTTAATAGTTAGTGGGGTGAGGATATCCGGTTTTTAGAGTTAAAAGGATAACAATAAGATTTTGACATTCTAACCTATATTGAGGAACTCAGGTTGAACTTTTTGCAATCCGAATCGATTTGATCAATCGAGTCCGAATTGTAGCGGATTCTAGAGGCCCGCAACCATACTAGCCCACTAGGCCGAGTTGCTAGAATTTGTTGACTTATCAGGCCCAGTAGAATCTGGAGATTTCAACACGAGCTAAGCCCAAAATATTGCGGCCCAAATCCTTCAGCTCGATGGACTGGCCCCAAATTGCATCTGTTTTTAGGTGGGCTAGCTACTCGTCTGAATCATCGATGCTAAAGATTAGCAGAGGGATCAAGCACACTAATCACGTTCATTTGTGTCGGTAGACACGACAAATCAATTTTTGTTGTTTGTTATTATCTATCGCCACGTGCAGAGTGACGTAACGTGAATGCACAGGAGACTGGTGTTTGGCGTAGCAGCATGTGATTAGTTAGTTAGCAGTCGGGATTATCTGCAGTATTGCTGATGCTGATGATATAGTAGCAAACACCACTGTTACCGCGTCAGCAATATTGCGTGCGTAGGATTTACATCCGTTAGTTGGTGATGAACAAGCCAGGTACACCCTGGACCCTAGAGTATTTGGTACCACATGCAGATGCAGTTTTCGTTTCTTTCTTCTGCAAAGTCGGAAAAAGGAGGAGAGTACTTTTGGGGTTACAAGTCAACATGAGTCAACACTACTAGAGACTGCGCACATGACAAAGGTGACAGAGAACGAAAGAACAAAGAAAGTTCCCCTGCCCATCCATAGTTGATCAGATTCGGACGTGACACTAAAATTCACAAGAAGAAAAGAACTCCATAAAGTTCTTAATAAGTACTGCTAGTATTCTCTCTATTTTATAATATATATATATATACATATATATATATATATATATATATATATATTATAAATTACTAGCAAAATACTCATGCTCCACTACGGGTATAATAAAATAAAAGGTTAAATGCTATAAATACACAGTTAATATGTAATGATGTTCTAAGATAGATAAATTGTTCATTCGGTTAATGATAATCAGGACTGATAAGAAACACCATTGCATATTGATATACTCATATTATCATAACACACACTCTTTCAACTCTTGCATGGCAAGCGCATGATATATTAATTTCTAAAATCGAACACTGAGTCGTGTGGAGACGGATCATTTAACGGCTCATGTGTGGATGGTAGATGGTGCGGACTCTAATATGTCGTGTTTTGTAGATGACGAAAAAAAATATGTTTAATTTTCAAATTAAAAATTGGTTCATTATAAGATTTCTGAATCATAAAATATCTATTAAAGAAAGCGGTGTAAAACTTTTGATTTTTCAGTGCATGGTCCGTGCTAGTGGCGGAGAGAAAAGAATTGCGATTAAATAGAATTTGAGATGTGGGAGGCAAAGTAGACTTATTCTGAGTAATAATTAGTGTTCAATTTTTTTAAGGAAAAAGTATACATAACCTCCAACCACAAAACCGGGTATATTGACTCCAACTATCAAAACCGATGCAAACTATATCCCTAGATGGTTTTGAAAGCGGTTTTGGCTGACGTGGCGCCCACGTGGCGGTGTTGACCCAGTCTTAGTCCCGCATGTCGTCGACGTGTCGCTTATCTGGCACAATAGAGTAATAAAACAAATTGTGGGACCGACATGTCATTCACACAAAAAAGAAAATAGTGGGACCCACGGACATGTGGGCCCACATGTCATCCTGACCTCTCCTCTCTCTCTCTTTCATCTTATCCACTCCTCTCACCTTCCAACACTAGAGGCGGGCCGGCGACAACGGCGACAGCGCACGGGGAGGAGCTCGCCGACCGTCCGCCTGCCGGGTGAGGAGCTCGCCAGCGTCCGCGCGCGGGGGAGGAGCTCGCCGTCCGTCCGCCTGCCGGGTGAGGAGCTCGCCGACCATCCACGCGCGGGGGAGGAGCCCGCTGGCCGTCCCACGAGCTCGCCGACGGTCCGCACGCGGGGGAGGAGCGTGCCAGCGTCCGCGTGTCGGGAAGGAGCTCGCCGGCGTTCGCGCGCAGGTGTGGAGCTCGCCTTCCGTCCGATGCGCCGGGGGAGGAGCTTGCTGGCATCCACGCGCGGGGGTGGAGCTCGCCGGCCGTCCGCGCGTCGGGGAGGAGCTCGCCGGCCTCCGCGCGCAGGGGTGGAGCTCACCGGCCGTTCTCCTGCCGGGGGAGGAGCTAGCCGTGCTTTAATTTGAGCATATGTATATATCGATCGATCGATGCATAGGCATGCTTGCATATGCTTTCACTGCTCTGGATATGGTTTCAGATAAGCTACGTAGCTCGCCGGCCGTCCACGCGCCGATGCCTTCTTACTCGTCCACGTCCCCTGACTGCGGCATGACATGTCGGTCCTACATTTTTTTCACTCTAATGCCACATAAGTGACACGTCGATGTGGGACGAAGACCAGGTTAACATCATTTTTTTCACTCTAATGCTACATAAGTGACACGTCGACGTGGGACGAAGACCGGGTTTGCGAAATTTTTCTCCACAAACCAAGTTGGCAAGCTGCTAGTTGTATTCAATGGGTACATCAATTAGTACATATTCTATATAAATCGTGGTTTTGAAGTAGATTGAAAATGATCCGACTCGACTATTGAGCCGATTAAAACCGATTTTAGCAACGTGAAAACGGGATGACGGAAAAAAAAATTCCGGAAACCTTACGTATTTTTTTATGTATATATATAGATTTGTATTTTTTCCTATTAAAATTTCGTTAAGTTTGATAAATTTTAGAGAATAATATAGCAACATTTAAAAACTATTAATATTTCTTAAAATATATTTTGATAATATATTTGTTTTGTGTTGAAAATACCATTATATTTTTCGATAAACTTGATCAAACTTAAAAATTATTTGATTAGAAAAAAAAATAAAACGACTTACAATATAATTAAAACAGAGGGAGTAATAAAGAAAAAAAAAAGAAAAACACAAATATCGATGAAATAAACCAAAAAGAAAATCCAGAAAGGGAAGGAATTTTTCTTGGCCCAAACACCCTGACCGTCCGAGGCCACCAAGAAAGAGAGAGAGAGATCCCTTTTTGCTTTGCGCTTTTGCAAACCCTTTTCCAATTCTTCTTCTTTGCGCCTCTCCAACCTTCCTCCGTATATATCAATCATCGCCCAACTCCAACTCCCAACTCGCTTCCCTCTTCTCTCCTCTCCTCATCCGGAGACGCCACGCCGACACGCAGCTGCGTGTGCGAGGAGGAAGAAACCCAGAGGAGCGGAGGCGGAGGCAGCAGCAGAAGCAAATTAAGCAGGAAGGAAGCAGAGGAGAGGGAATCCAAGGTGAGGGAGGGAGGGAGAGCATGGAGTGCTCCATCTCGAGGACGAATCTGAATTGCATCAGCCTGGGTGACCCGGACACCCAGAAATCGGTCGCGCTCCTCAAGCAGGTTCTCTTCCCTTCTTGGAATTCGCGATTTTATTTAGGCGGTACTACTACTCTGGATGGATGGATTGTCTTGACACTCTGGATAGGATAGCAGAAAGCCTGGAGCTTTCTTCGTTGAGAATTACGATCATCACTAAATTTCCCATCTTTGTGTTATTACTATGCTAGTTTCTTATCTGTACCTGTCCAGGGTTGTTTTTCCTACTCCATAAACGTTCCTCGATTTTATTTTTCTAACAACAAGGTACTCTAGCATGCTAGATTTCTGGATTTCAGCTATGTGCATCGGTTCAACAAAGGAAACGTGCCCTTTGTTATTGTTTACTCTGCTTGGTTTAGTAGAGTTATTAGCACTGATTTGTGCTAACCATTTGTCAACTGTTGCTTTGACCTGGATGCTAAAGATTCTGACCTCGTCCTTAGCATGATTGCACCTTAAATTAAGGATTAGTAGTACTAAAGATTTGCTGAGGTGAGATGAGAGTGACATGCCAACTTGCAGTCGTCGAGCTTGGATGGAGCATGTTCGGTGGTGCTACTTGTTTGGTGTAGTCATATCATTATTACCTGGATTTGTACTACATTCATTTTCGATCATAATTCTGTGCAAATTTGACCTCAGTTTCTGTTACATATGCCCAGTTTTAGAAGAATATCAAAGGACAACGCGTTGCGTGGAATTATTCTAGCTGTACCATTACATTAGTTATCTCATCTATTATTCGGTTAATCTGTGCCATTTGTCTAAACTATTAATGTTCATCTTACCTATAGGAACTGAGTGAGAATAAGATGGCACTTTGCAGTCATATGCATAAACTTCTAACATCATAGTATTATATTCCTAGTTCTAGTAAAACTGTCCAAGGACTACCATTTGTGCCTTGAGAAACATTTTACAAGGTTAGAAGCTGATATAGCTAAGTTTTCTATTATCGTCAGATGAAAATATGGCAACTGAATTACATGTTCTATCAGTGCTGTAAGTGGGTCATTAGGCATGTCTTTGATGTGAACTTTCAAACTTCATTGTCACTGTGCTCTGCTGATTCTATGTATTTTAATAGTTTTTAACCATATTTTTTCCTAAACAAATGTTTCATCCTTCTTCATAGGCATGTCTGGATTCAGGCTTCTTCTATGTGGTGGATCATGGAATAAGCCAGGAGTTAATGGATGATGTTTTTGCCCAGAGCAAGAAATTCTTTGACCTTCCCATCAATGAGAAAATGGAGCTTCTCCGGGATGAGAAGAATCGAGGCTATACACCCATGCTAGATGAGATTCTTGATCCAGAAAATCAAGTGAATGGTAATAATATTTGACTCCTGCATGTGTTGTTTATTATTAAAATTGCGTGTCATGATGTACTGGCATACTCTTGGTTTTGAGATTATTAGCAAGCTATTAAAATTGGTAGCAACAGTACCTCCCAAAGAACAGTTGATAAAAAAAATGTTATGCATAGACAGCTGCCTTGAGTAAACCTCATTTCATTTTCTACAGTTTTGTAGTTTTTCCTGCTCCAGGTTTCATACGA
This sequence comes from Oryza meridionalis, assembly GCA_000338895.3. Taxonomy (NCBI): domain Eukaryota; kingdom Viridiplantae; phylum Streptophyta; class Magnoliopsida; order Poales; family Poaceae; genus Oryza; species Oryza meridionalis. The sequence continues at coordinate 4,440,827 of CM002524.2, forward strand.
TTCACACTTGTGCATTTTCAGGTGACTACAAGGAAGGGTATTATATAGGTATTGAGGTACCAGAAGATGATCCACAAGCAAACAGACCATTCTATGGTCCAAATCAGTGGCCATCCGATGGTGAGTTGTCTTTCTTCTGTTATTAGAAAAAGAAAAGATCTCTTCCAAAACTGAATGCTAATGAATAAAATACACACTGTCTAAGTTATTCCATCTATACTATGCTGTTATGAACAACAGTGCAGTGAACAATATATCCATGACGAACTTCACCAGCTCAACTATTATACTCACTTCGTCACAAAATATAAGGTATTTTGATTGGATGGGACACATCTTATATCCAGATTCGTAGTACCAAGATACCTCTCATCCAACCAAAAACCTTATATTTTGGGATGAAGTGAGTATGTTGGTGCGGCAGTAAATCCACGGAATAAGCTTAGCATCCATTATAAGTACTAACCCTTTGATCTACAATTCTTATACTTTGGTACTTGATAGGAAGGAAAGTTCCATGGAATTGCATGGTTTTATTTACTTATTTTGCAAATTTTTCCCTTGCATTATTTCAGAAGTATTGCCAAGATGGAGGAAGGTGATGGAGCAGTATCATAGCGAGGCCCTGTAAGTTTTGGACATGCTGAACACACAGTCAAATTACACTTTGCTATATATGGATCAGTTCAACAATTAATATTGTCAAGTGATCAGTGATGATCAATTAGGTTTAAATACCTATCAACTAGCCGTTCTCTAAACCTAACTTTGCAGCAAGTTTTGGTGATGCTCTTTTTGTATGAGTTATTACTGTAATGATTTGATTTGCATTCTAATGAATTCAGGAGGGTGGCAAAATCAATTGCAAGGATTATTGCCCTTGCTCTAAACCTAGAAGAGGACTTCTTTGATAAACCAGAAATGCTTGGCGAGCCTATAGCCACATTAAGGCTCCTGCATTATGAAGGTGGACAAAAAACAGGTCATGCATTCTTGCCGTTCAGTATTTTATTACACAAGAAACATGACGAATTCTGTCGTTTGATGTTCTTTTTTTCATCAGGTAAAGTATCAAATCCTGCAAAGGGAGTTTTTGGAGCAGGTGCCCATTCTGATTATGGCCTAATCACTCTACTGGCAACCGATGATGTAGTTGGTCTCCAAGTAAATGCATCTTGAATCGACACCTTATCAAATGTTTCATTGATTTTCGTGACTTCTAATAAAATGGTAGTTTTCCATCTGAATTATGCAGATATGCAAGGACAGGAATGCTCAGCCTCAAGTATGGGAATATGTAGCTCCTGTAAAAGGGTGAGCTTGCTAATCTAATCACTTAGCAATATTTATTGCAAATTCTGATTTCTGTGTTGGCAGTATAAAATTGGGATGTATCAATCATAAGGTATTCTACGGCCTATGCCAACTGTTATTGAAGATCCTTGCATGTTTTCCCTCTATTTTGCAGAGGTTTTATTGTCAACCTTGGCGATATGCTCGAACGGTGGAGTAACTGTATTTTCAGGTTGGCCAAACCATCCCTCAAAGCATGTTCTTTGGAGTCATTGTTTTTCTTTAGGAGAACCATCTTGGTGTCATTGTTTTTTTACTAACTGTTACTGTTCTTTATTATAATACGGGCTGTCTGCATACCTGTAGGTCAACCTTACATCGAGTGGTCTTAGATGGACGAGAACGTCATTCTGTAAGTTTCTTCTCATACGTAAATCTTCATACAAGATGAGCTAACACGTTAACGGCGCTACAAGCCTCTACAAATCTTACAAATAAATCAAATTCTTCGAACAGATTGCCTTCTTTGTGGAACCAAGCCACGATTGCGTTGTCGAGTGCCTGCCAACCTGCAAATCTGAATCAAATCCTCCAAAGTAAGGACACATTCCCTTTGATGATCACAATTCAGCCCATGTCCATAACCATATTGTTCATCTTCACCGGGGCGAGAAACATAATGTGTGTTCCATTGTTCAACCAGGTTCCCTCCGATCACTTGCTCGGCATACCTATCGCAGCGGTACAAGGAAACGCATGCCGATCTGACCGCCTACAGCAGCAACAAGGCCTAGAAGGCGAAGCGCCATTTTGATCTCATCCAAGCTCTCAGCTGTACTTAAGATGTACAACCTGCAATAATAATCCCTTAGGATGGATTGATGGTGTTCTATACTAATTAAATTAATCCCAGTGTAACCCGGGTCTCATAGTGATAATAGTAGTATACTAGTAATAGTACATTGTTCATGAAGTGAGGAGTGAGCAGTGGCATCTGTTTTGTACTGCCATATGTGTGGGTGAGCTCCAGGGCTCATGCTTTTCGCTGTCGATTTCCCATCTGCTTTGGGGCAGATATAGCTTTCGAGTTGGATGTGGTGGATGTGTGGATGATTCTGGTGTCTGCGTCTGTTTTTTGGATGGTTGGTAGGTTGGACCGGTCCCCGTTTGTGGTTGTGGCCGGGATGCGTCGTGAACGCGTGGCTGCGTCTCACGCCAGGAACTGTGCGAAATGCGTAGCGTCACAGTGTCATGAGGCGTCGAGATCTGGGTAGGAATCTGCCTTTCTTTTGGATCAATAATTTCCAGTTGCACGCCATTGAGCTTGTGGTGTGCGCGAGAGTAAACGCAAAGGATGACTACAAGTAGAATTGACACTTCTATTTGGGAATTTACCGTGTACTCCTACTTGCATGCGACAGCGATTTCAGGGTCATTACAAGTAGAATTGACACTTCTAATTGGGAATTCCATCAGTAGCTGTCGTAGTTATTTCATTGATGTGCTGCAAATCGTACTGATCATGCAAACGGCTCGTTGGCTTCAAATGATAAGGATGTTCAACTTTGATTAGTTCTCTTCCTGGTATGTGCCTTACTAAATGCTTCTGGTGGTAACAGAAATCAAAGAACAGGGGACAGGGAAGGGCTTTTGCTGTTGGGGAAAATAGGAGATTTGCTGCCCATTACAATGGGGGCTAAAACTATGTGCTTATTGCACTCATTATAATCGATCGAAAGAATGACAAACACTGGTGGTACACATGGAGATTGCTCCCATAATGTTACAAAATGCCTTGCAGAAGCAGCAGCAACGGCGACAATGGCACCACAACATAGCAGTATCTCTACTGCATTGGAGACGAGCGAGCAACGACGACAAGAGATGTCTAAGCCTGTCAAGACTTGCCAACGGAGAAGGCTGCGCCGTCGTTGAGAGGCAGCAAGCTATAATAGGCGCCATCTTTGTCGATGCAGCACGCATGCCACTTCATCTTGTATGAACCCTGAGGAAATTCAGACACATCCAGCAGGCAGCTAGAGAATCCCATCCCACTGTCACTCGCTTCGAAACACGCAAATGCTGTCACCATATCCTTCTCCTCAACATGGACCTTCTTCCTCTTCTTCTCCCTCTGCTTTCTCAAATCATCCTGTATGTACTGCATCAGCTTGGTATTAAGAACAACCATTCCAGCAGTTTTCTTGCGTATCTCAAACTCTTTGCTTCGTGTTCCTGTTACATCTAAGCAGGAGGATGCTGAGCTTGCAGCTAAAACGCAGTATAGCTTCGAGATATCAATGTCACTCCTCTCTAACACACATTTCCACTGCAAGCAAAGGGTCAGGGAAAGCTGGAAACCACTTGGTACTGATATCCCGTCTCTGTTTTCTGGATTTGAATCATATAAATGAAGTTCAGCACCAAAGCAAGGCCTGCATGATATATAGTAAACAAGTTAACCATTATTACAGATCTCCATGACCATTACTGAAACACAAATTTCAGAGAGGAATGGTGATATATACATAAAATAAAAAACTCTGTGATCATCTACCTAGGCACATGTGGCTTCTGAAAAAAAAATTAAGTTATCCAGCATGGTGAACTCCTCATCCACAACAACTAATTTTAAGAGAACAACATGCATACGATACCTTACTCTGAAGAAGTATTTGGGTAGAACAAATGGCAATTCCATAACCCTCTGCAAAATGTTGGACAGAAATTGCATCCCTCCATGCAAAGGAGATACACTGTCCTCTCCAGTCGCTATTCCTCTGGTGTCCCCACGTAAGCGAAGCAAATATGCCACAGCAAACTTGCAATGACGATAAGAATCCTTTTCCAGAATACCTGAACAATTCATTCTTGTGACAATCTGTACGGAGTGCACTTCATCACAACAAATGGGCATTAATTGTTGCAGTTGTGAAACAATTTGGCTATCAGTCTTATCCACTCTTTCATGTAAATCTTGTACAACTGAAGCGTGAGAAAACTTCTCCGGAAGCCTGCAAGGCTCCACACTACTATGTACCTTTGAGAAATCCACAGAAAATGCAATACAAAATGCCAGAAGTGAGCACATGAAAGCAAGCCTGGCTATGCTAGAAAAACTTTGGTGATCCATGTCCCCATGGGATACAGCAAGCAGATCATAACTTTGTGCCAGTTCACTTAATCCTAACGAACAATTCGCCAAAGCAAGTAATTGGCTGTTATTATGCTCTCTAGGTACACTTGAATGGTCTCCAATAGCATCATGATGAGATTCGTCTCTCTGATCAGTTAAATGTGCAGTAAGGATACCAAGAAAATCTGCTAGGATCTCAAGAAACGATGCCCTGAGACTAATTAACCACCTCTGGAAAAACAGCTCATGACTTGAAGAGGTGTTTGATAAGAGGGGATCAGTAGCTAAGAACGTTCTGCTGCAAATATCGGTAATCTTTGCTTGGGAACCATGCAACTCTGAAGAATCAGCAAGACTACTGTCAACATTTGTTTCAACCCAGTAAAAGTTCTCATGAAGATCGCAATCTGTTTTAAGCTCATTGACCAACTTAATGATTGCTGAAGGGAAAAGCAGTAGCTTCATCTCAATCTCTCCAGCTGAAATAAGCAGCAATGATTTGAACCAAAAACTGAAAGAGCCTGACCCAAAATCATCTGCAAGTTTTCTAAAGACAGACGACGCCGCAAACCAGAGGCCTTCACGACAACAGTACATAGCAGACCTATAGGCATCCCAATACCTCTGGTTTCTGAAAAGCATTTTTGTTATCCGAATTGCACACAACTCCTGAGTTAACCAAACAGAAGGACTAAAGAATATGTCAGGCTGTTCTTTTGAATCCCCTGATTCTTGATTGACATCTCTAGTTTTACAAGCATACCATGAAATACAAGCACACATTATCAGATGGAAAGATTCGTATGTGCTACAATACTGAGAAGTATTCTGCTGCACACACTCAATCAGCTCCTTGATGCTATCATAAAGATTGCAGCTAGCACCAGGTGTTTTAGAAAGCACATTATGACAAGAATTTGCAAACTTGAGTGTCCAAAGAATCATATTATGCTCTATAGGTACTTCCTTCTTGCTACTAAATTCAGTGGGGTCAAATTTTAACTTATCAAAATCTGTTCCCATGTGAGAAACCTTCATACTAGCAGATACTGGCTTGACAATATCATTTGAAGTGTCAAGTACTTCACAGGCAGAATTTGTTTGAAATGATTCAACATTGGCAACAGAAACTTCAGAGCAATCACTGTCATCTAGTCGGGCTAGTTCTTTTATCAGGCATCTTAGTTTATCAAGAGCAACAGCAGCAGCAGAAGGGTAGCATACAAGAAGTTTTAGCATACTGCTTAACATAGATCTGTACATCTTGAATTCAGAGGACATATAGGTATGTTTCCTTGTTGCTTCCTTGTTTCCAGTGCTTATTATTTGATTGACCAGGGATATATTATGGGTATGTTTCCTTGTTGCTTCCTTGTTTCCAGTGCTTATTATTTGATTGACCAGGGATATATTATGATTTACCATTGATGTTACAATCTTATGCACCAATTTGTCCTCAGCAATTTCTACATGAGTTGACAGGAAGTTGCTGGTAATCCCTTGACACCCATTGTAAGTCAATGATGAACCTTCCTGGGTAATCATGTTCTGATGTGACCTTGTTTGCTGAAGAAAACATAAGGTGCCAGCAATAACTTTAAGAGCAATACCTTGCATCTCCCAGGAAGAAGAATGCAAAGAACTTTCAGCAGCCAGAACAAGCTTAGATAGCTCACAAGTATTGACAAAATGAACAATTGGAGCTTTGCCACAGACTATCTGAAAAGTTTTTATAAATCAATCAGATATAATGAGGAAAAAGATATGTCTAGACAAGCACGAACAGAAGACCTTAGTGTTCACCTTTTGAAGAACCATAAATGCATCTCTCTTACAATCAAGTGGGAAATCATCATCATCAATTAGCTGTAATAACGTCCCAAAAACAGTCCTTAAAACAGGAAAATGGCAGATGCTTCCATGAAACATAAAACATAAACATTTCAATGACACAGTCTTCATGCAATGAGAAGATTCATGCTCCAGGAACAATAACAGCAATTCCACCTGAAATAGTAAATCAAAATAAAGTTTACTTTGAAGTCAATTCACAAAGGGAACAGAGAACATTGGTATTAATGCCCCCAGCTTCTCAGCAAGAGGGTAAACAAATACATAGCTAGTAATTCTAAAAGAAATTTGAACCATTTGATTCTTGATTGTCATCTCTAATTTTAAAATGTGACTAAGGTGTCCTCTAGTAGCATGTCAATCACAGAAATGACACAAGGAAATGGAATGCGATTAGTAGTTTCTTCAGAGGTTTGAGAAAACATGAATCAGGTTATAAAGTGCCAAGCATTCGAAAAGAAAGAGAGTATATTTACTTCTATAAACAGTAAACACAGGCATATGATTATTGCAAAGTGAACTAAATGATGTAACACAAAACATAATTGCAGCGATGAGTTAGAACAAATTAAGTCAAATACATATGCTACCAACTAGTGGATTACACTACCTGATCACCAAACAGAACAACTGACTTGGATGCCAATCTTGAGAGTGACAAGAGCATGTCAGCTTTGAAATTATCTTCCAACGTGCCCAGAACGATCTGCTTTCCAACCTGTGATATCAAGAGTGAAAAATGCTTCTTTAAAATGTGGTGAAAAAAACTGCAAGAAAATAAATCAGAGCATCCACCTAAGGTCGGTGTATAAAGCAAAATATATCATTAGTCCCTTATGTTCTACTACTCCATTTCAGAACACTAGCCAGTTTTATTGGTAAGTCCAATTTCACAACATAAAGTCGACAGATAGCATCGAGACTATCATCACATATTTACCTATTTCATAGACTTTTTTTTTCATTGGATGTTTTCAGAGCTTTGGTCTTCACATTAACCCGTAATGCAAAAACTTACACTTGTAATAACTAACAGCTTAGGTGTTCAAGGACTTGATAGTAATCCCCTATACTACTATCGTTGTAAATCAGAGCAATGTGTAATTTTAAATTTTCTTTCCTTGACTTGATGATTCCTTGGAGTATGTGCACATGATTGGTACGCATATATTGCTAAAGCAATGAATCTGTAAGAGTGAGCAAGCAATGCAAATGTTGGGCAGCTTAAGAGTAAATAAAAAAAAAAGATTAAAAAACGAAGTTAAGCAAGAAACACGTATATCCATGAACACCTCATGAACTCTATGGATAACAGCCAACGTACAGTCAAGCTTGGGGAAAATCTTAATCGCTGCCATGATAACTTGAGGTTGTGATGTTGGTGAAGAAATTAATCTTCGAAGTGCTTCAAGTGTAATGTATGAGAAATCCACTGATAGCCTAGAAAAACAGGCAGCTGCAAACAAAGCCGCTTTGACCTGCCAGATGATAAGCATAATAATAATCAGGTGAGTTGAGAAATCCCAAGTTCTTCCTCTGCCAAATTAGATGGATTGGTGAGGTTATTACAAGCTGATAATAAGGACCTGTGGCGCATTGGAGGAATAGAAGGTGGAGAGAATGAGAGAGCGGAGGTGGAGGCTGTGGTGGGCGAGGTGGGCGAGGCAGCCGAACATCCGCAGCGCGAGAGCCCTGGCCCGCGGGCAGCCAGCGTCGTAGGCGGCCTTGACCCTCGCGAGCACCACCACCACCTGCTGCTGCTGTTGGGGTTCCGCCGCCACGCATGCCATGGGCAGGGGCAGCGAGCCGTCGAGGCCGAGGAGGAGGGCGCGGAGGATGCGTGCCCGGACGGCGTTGTCGGCGGTGGCGAAGTGGGCGGCGAGGCGGAGGAGGATGGTGTGGGCGAAGAGGCGCGGTTCGGAGGGCAGGACGCCCAAGGCGGAGGCGACCGCGGGGGGGACGGCGGCCGGCGGCGAGGCTCCGAGGTCCCGGAGACGCGGGGCAGCGGCGTCGACGGCGCGGAGGCGCGTGGCTGCAGGGAGATTGATTATTTGAGATTTGAGAGAGAGAGTAAGGTTGAGGGTGAAGCCTCCATGGATGGAGGGGGGGTTTACTCTACTCACCGGGGTGGCGGGAGCGGAGAGCCCTGTCGAGGTCGATGCTCCATTGCATGGCGGACGACGCCGCCGGTAACTTGTCCATCGCCGCCGCCGCCGCCGCCGCCGACGCCGGAAACCTCTCTTTATGGAGAGGCCCTTGTGTTTGTCTTGTTTTACGGGTTGCTCTCCTCCACTCTAGGGGAATTTAACTATTTGCCACTTTTAGGTTTGCCAATTATCTAAATGCCCCTTTTAGATTTGCACTTAATAATTTGCCACTGGTGAGGGGTAATTTCTTAACTATTTGCCACTTTTGCCTACGTGGCATGAACATGGACCCCACCCGTCAGCCCCTCTCCTCTCCTTCTTCTCTACCTCCTATCGTCGCCCACCTCCCGCTGGCCCCGTGCCCGAGTAGCTCCCACCGATGCCGCCGTTACGCGCACAGGAGGCGGCCGCCTCGACGAGCAGAGGCAACGCGTCGGAGTCCGAGCTAGTCAAGGAGGCCAGCCTCTCGGACTTGACTAGGAAAAGCGAGTGCGAGCCATTGAGGTAGCCACGCGAGGCCCCGGTGCCAGCTTTGGATTTACGGCCCACCGCTGACTTGGGATCGGATAGGCCGCAGGCGAGGCTGCGGCCGGCCATGTCGAGAATAAACTTGCCGCAGTGGCGAGCACCTCGGGACTTTGGCGGGAGATCAGTGTCGACGTTCGGGTTGGCTGCCACCTTGGAGGAGGATTCGATGGAGCGGCGTGTGGACGGGTCACGGAGCGACCGCGAGCGCTGCAGCGCGAGGAGGTCATGCATCAGCGCCGCCGACTCGACGGACAGGAGGTAGAGAAGAAGGATAGGAGAGGAGAGGGGCTAACGGGTGGGGTCCACGTTGCTTTCCACGCTGGCACGCCATGTAGACAAAAGTGGTAAATAGTTAAGAAATTACATCTCTCCAGTGGCAAATTATTAAGTGCAAACCTAATAGGGGCATTTGGATAATTGGCAAACCTAAAAGTGGCAAATAGTTAAATTCCCCCCTTTACTCTGGTTGCGGCAGGGGTGGAATCGGTATGAAATTTCCAAGATTTCTGGTTGCCGTCGTTTCAATTGGCATCGGTAATTGTCGGTGTTAGAAATAGAAATGGTAATATCTTCCGAATGAAAGCGAAAATGGGATGGAGGTTTTTCCGATAATTGTTGGTGTAGAAATGGTAATATCTTCCAAATGGTAGCGCAAATGGGGTAGAGGTTTTTCCGATCGTTTTGTCGGTAACCGTATTTGTCCAGTTATTTCTGTTAGAATTCCGAGAAAATTCTAAAAGTTTTCCAGCGCCCAGCCAGCCCAATCCATTGAAAACCCATGAAAGAATAAAACCTGACAGGCTTACAGCCCACTAGGAAAGGGAAGTAGCCAGGGGGAAAACGTTGTTAACCCTTGGACGTAGCATGTGGACTTTGCTGAATTTTGATCCCTTCAACTTATCGATGTTGAAATATTGTTGAACTTTGTTTATACTGTTCATTGAAATTATTATCATATCGTTAATCATCACATAACGTGTTACGTGGAGTGTGATGATGCAAAAGTAAAGTTATAAAGTCATCTTTATGCATAGTTAAATGTGCGATTATGCTACACTCCGTTGTTTCTAACATGAATTTTCGACTTCCAACCAACATCGATAAAGTTCGTTTTTTATATACCGATATTCTGATATACCGATATTATTGATATTGTTTTCGTTGTTGTTGAGTCTATCATTTTGATTCCGTTTTCAAGAAAAAGATAGTATGAAAATAAAAATGGTAGAGGGTTTTGGACCGTTTCCATCCATAGATCGGAGGAGATGGAGCATCCCTACCCTTACGCGCCGGCGGAGCTTCACCTACCGGCCTTGGGGCGTCTGCAACTGTCTCAGGGGGAAATCCTCGTGCCCTACCTTGCCACCTCCATCTTCGTTCTCCTCGCCGTCTGGCTCATCTCCGGAACGCTGCTTATCTCCCTTGTTCCTTCCTCATTCTGCAATCGTCCCCAAATCCAATTTCTCTCTGGAATTCAGAGTATATCTTTGCTTTGCTGCAGGGAGATGCGGAGGAGTATCAAAGACCGACTGCCGATTTCCCATCTGCTTTGGGGAAGATTTTCGAGTGGGATGTGGAGGGCGAGCGGATAATTCTGGTGTCTTCATCTGTTTTTGGATGGTTGGTTGGTTGGTCCGGTCCCCGTTTGTGGTTGTGGCCGGGATGCGTCGTGAACGCGTGGCGGCGTCTCAGCGTCACGGTGCCCTGAGGCGTCGAGATCTGAGTAGGAATCTGGTTTTCTTTTGGATCAATAATTTCCTGTTGCACTATTGAGCTTGTGGTGTGCAAGAGAGTAAACGCCAAGGATGGCATGTGGCAAGTATATACCATGTAAATACTTGCATGGGACAGCGATTTCAGGGTCAATTCAAGTAGAATTGACACTTCTATTTTGGGGGATTCGATCAGTAGCTATCATAGTTATTTCATTGATGTGCTGCAGATCGCAGTGATCTTGCGAAGGCCTCGTTGCTTCTAAGGGTATCTCTTTCTGTTTTCCTGTCTTGATAAATGTTGCTCTAAACCATGGTACGTTGGCATTGGGGCCTTGCTATGTTCTGTTTCTGGTGGTTAACTTTGGAGAAGTCGAAGAACAGGGTAGGGCTTTGCTGTTGGAGAGAACACTGTAGAGATATGCTGTCCATTACAATGGGAGCTAAAACTGTGCTTATTGCACTCTTTATAATCGATCGAAAGAATGAAACACTGGTGGTACACATGGAGATTGCTTCCATAACGTTACAACAGATGATTTATATAGACAGATACAATGCCTTGCAGCAGCAACGGCCAACGGTGACAATGGCAACACAACATAGCAGTATCCCCTACTGCATTGGTAGGTTTTATTACTGCAAAATTTGATCTCCGCGGCGTTACCGGTAGCTGCGGTAGACGGGGGTGTACATGCAGCTCTCCGCGTATTTCTCCAGATCCCTGGGTTGAGGCAGCCGGGTCGCCAGTCCTGCACAGAAAGTTTGGCCGTGTCAAAGGCCACGGTTTTTTGGCACAGGACCTGGATGGTCGTGGAAGGTGTGACTAGAGTAAACGACATACCAAGTTCATAGGCTTTTGCAGCCACGCTTGCGGCAATGCGAGCAGAAATCTTTCTGATGTTTGTGAAGGGCGGGAAGATCGATCCCTTCTCAAAGTTCTCCTGAGTGGCCTGATCAGCTAGTGTTTCCGCTGTTTACGATAGTGGAATTAGTTCTGGTGTAGTACAGCGGTACGCGCCATAACTGTTTCGGATTTGAGCAAACATTCAACTGAGTACTTACAGGCAGCTAGAAGCATATCCTCGTGAACACGGACAGCTCCAGAGATTACGACACCAAGGCCGAATCCAGGGAAAATGTAGGCATTGTTCGACTGTAGTGAATAGCGAATCAATTAGTAACAGTCAATTTCTATTTTGGCTTTGCTGTCTCTTGGAACAAGTATTTAAGCAAGGAAGCAGTACCTGGCCTGGCACATGTATCTTTCCATTGTACTCCACAGGGTCAAACGGACTGCCGCTGGCAAATACTGCACGACCCTGCAAGGATACGGATGGATCATCATGAGTTATGCATTATCACGTTTTACAAAATCATTTTTTTGTGCTAAATATGCATAGCACAATGTCTCTTTAGTAAAAGTTGGTAGTCAAATGGCATAGGATTTAAAACAGTGAGTTCATAATGCCAGATGCTCAACAAGTACAGATTTGCAGCTCACCTGGCTCCAATTGTATGCTTCTTCAGCAGTACACTCGGAGTGTGATGTGGGGTTTGACAGCGAGAAAATGACGGGTCGCTGCATTTTGGGATTTCCAATATCACAAGTTAGCCAATCATCTGGTAAATACCACAAAGTTACAACTTGACGACAAAGATGTCCAACTAACCTCGTTAAAGGAAGCCATGGCCTCAATAACTTCTTTAGTAAAAGTTTTGCCAACTCCAGATGTTCCAATCAGCACAGTAGGTTTGATGGACTACAGAAAGAATAGGTAAACATTAACCATTAGGATACAAGAAAACAAGCATAAACAGCACAAGTTTCGGCAAAACCATCAGCTAATAATTGAATAAATCTTGGATGTGCATCAGATGAATACCTGGACAGCATCTAACAATGTCGTTACAGGTTCATGCTCATGTGCCCAAGGCTTTTTAAATGCCTGGAGGGATTCTTTTCGCGAGTTAACGATCAACCCCTACAAAATAGCACAAATTGTATGGTGTTAAAACTGTTGGATGCAGAGATGAAATGTTGCATTAACAGCATTCTATTCCTTTTGGTTCTATACCTTTGAATCCAGCAGCCAAACCTTCTTGCGGCACTCCTCAATTGGAGCCTTTGTCTGAAAACCAATTGAAACCAGCGAGTTATAAGCCGTAAGCACCATAATGAATTATTAACAGTACAGCAGTGAGATTGTGAAACACTATATTACCTGTTTTGAAATCTCAAGAGCAATGAGTTCTGCAATACCAGTTCCAGCCTGCATGCAAATGCATCATGTTATGTGTTTCAGGGATTACGTCATGTTTCAACAGTTGAGCAAAGATTACAATAAGCCGATAAGAGAAATCTTGACCAACCTCACCAGCACCAAGGAACAAATAAGTGTGTTCAGCCAGGGTTCCACCAACCACCTTTAGTGATGATAAAAGACCTGCAAGGACCACAGATGCTGTTCCCTGCAATCCATACATTTTGGTTTAATTTAGAGGGCAACAAACAGAACAGTGGAAATTTATTCTATAAGAATATATTGTGCTGAAACTAAAAATATCATGGCTCAAACAACACAAGTGGTTCATTTACCTGGATATCATCATTGAAAACAAGATGACTCTTGCTGTATTTTGCAAGCAAATCAAATGCGTTGTGATTGGCGAAGTCCTCAAACTGGCACAAGGAAGATTTAGTTTCATTAGCCATTATATTATGCCTATTATGAAAACAATGAAAAATCAAATAATAAAAATATATTTTACTATGAGGCTGGGGCAGACCTGTATGAGAACTTTCTCACCATAGATTTGCTTAACGGCACTCATAAATTCTTCCATGAGCTCATGGTACTCCTGCCATCAAGGACAAGACAAGATTCAGATCTTAAGTTGTCAATTTATACAACACCTTAATTATTCCAAGCAAACCCTTTTTGGTGGTACCTTGCCAGTAGCACGCCTTTGCCGGAGCCCAATGTAGAATTCATCATTCAACAATTGCTCATTGTTTGTACCAACATCAATCGTGATAGGTAAACACTACAAAGTAAAAGTGCAATTTGCAAATTCAGATGATTTGGCTGTTTTTACAGTTTTCTGGTAGAAACAGCCGAAACCATAAGGTAATGGATATGAATGCTTACAGCTGACGGGCGAACTCCTCCAAGGGCAGTGTACAGAGAAAGTTTACCAACAGGAATACCCATTCCCTGTAGGAAAGATCATTGCAACAACAATAAGTAAAGTTTCTGAAGTAAGCAATTAATCAGACAATCATACCTGACAACCCAAATCTCCAAGCCCCAAAATGCGCTCACCATCAGTAACAACAATAACTTGAATGTTTCTCTCTGGCCAGTTCCTTAGCACATCAAGAACCTTTCCCCTAGAATGCACTTCCAGTCAGTCCAAATCGAATAGGTAGAGAGAATAAAATCAACACACTATTCTTGGATATTCAAGCAAAGCTAGGCAAACATACTTGTCCTTCAAGCTGACATAGAGACCCTGTGGTTGCCTAAATATGCTCCCATACTTCTGGCAGGCCTCGCCTACTGTTGGTGTATACACCACAGGGAGAAGCTCCTCCACATTATCAATCAAAAGCTTGTAGAAGAGCCTCTCGTTCCTCTCCTGATAAACACAAAGGTATTATTATCATATCTTCAACATTCTGTTCCTCCACATTGCCCAATGCCCAGTCATTTTTGTTAAATTGTAAATCATTCAAGAAGTCATCAGGTAAAAAAGATTAATTTGGATTACCTGGAGATCCATCATGGCCATGTAACGCTGCAAAGGTACACTGTACTGGCGAAGATTATGCATGATCTTCTTCACCTGCACAAAACATTAAGGAGGGCTTAAAATAAACGCCACAGAGTGATAAACAGGTTATAGTTGCTTATTGATGTATCTCGTACTTGAAGATCCTGAGACACAACTGCCGGAGGAAGAAGGCCACGTAAGTAATGAGCATCCCGCTCCTTCTCACTAAAGGCAAGGCCCTTGTTGTGATGTGGATCCCTCAAAAGGGTGTAACCACTGTTGCACAAGATCAATTACATCAGCAACTCCATTTCAGCATGGTGAACGAAATAAATCAGTTCAGTGCACAAAATTATGGCCACTTATTCGTATGAATAAAAAAACTGCCAGGCCAACATTCTATAGTAGCACGATTCTCCTTATGAGTGCCATGATAAATTAGTGTTTTTGCAGTACTTGCTGTAAGTTACCGTTCTCAGCTGTACTTTACGATCTAGGTGATAATTATTGTTATATAACTCAGCACATGTGTGTTAATTTATAATTAATTTCCAGCTAAATTTCATTGTCAAGGGATGGCGGAGAAAACAAAGACAGACAATATTGGCATGGCCGCATGGCATGGGCCAGATTAGAATATACCCCACCCACAGGAGTGCAGGAAATATAAAAAGCTACTACTAGTAGAAGAAAACAATCAAATCTTTTTTTTCTCAGCTACCCGGGACCTACTCAAAATCCATCCAACATTAACCCAGTTCAGATTACTCCAGCAGTATAAATTATCAAAAAAATACACCAACAGTAATATTCTGCGAAATTTTGTTTTGAAACCGATATTCTGCGAATAAAATGAATATACTGTAAAAAAAATAAGAACCGTATAATCCGCTGATTTGAGGCAAGAAAGAAGAAAACAAATTTGAGCTGAACTGATTGTAATATGTTTCTTCGTCAGGAGAAGGCTGCGGTAAATTACGCAAACAAACAAATGAAAGGGACAGATTCAGCTTTGGCAACTGCCACACGACAAAGAAATCGACTGGATCAACACAAATTCGAGATTTAGCACGATTCGAGCAAACAAGCAACAAAACAAACCGAGCTGCGAGAAGGCGACGTATCCTCACTTATAGGCACGTCAAAATTCCAAAACGGATTAGAATATTTTTCACGCGGGCGAAACCGTATACCTACCCCAGATCAACGCGCAAGCTGAGCTAAATCGGCAAGAAAAAAAAATCCCCAAAAAAGTGCTTCAGATCGACGCATCGTAACGTCCGCCGCGACCCCACCCAGATCCAGCCCCCCCCCCCCCCCCCCCCCACGGCGATCCGATCCGATTCGAGCACCGCTCACCTCGCGACGGAGAAGGCCCATGGCGTGACGGGCACCTCCTCGGTAGCCATGTCCTCAACGCCGCCGCCGACCGCCGCAACCTCCTCCTTCTCGGTCTCCGCCGCGGACTCCATCGCGACCGCCTCCACCCTCCTCGGCGCCGCCGCACGGACCCTCACCGCCGCGGCCCTCCTCCGCACCTCCCTGCAGCTCGTGCATCCGCTTCCGCTCCCGCTCCCGCTGCTGCCACCCTCCCCGCGCTTCCACTGCAGAGGCACAAAAACACAAACACGTCACGCTCGTTCGTTCGTATCCCCCCCACCCCAAAACCACACAAGCAAACTCCTCGCTCGAGGGGCGTACGTACCAGCGGGGAGGAGGCGGCGGTGGCGGTGGCGCGCGCGGACAGCATGGCGGCGAGGTCGGCGGAGGTGGTGGTTGGTGGGGCGCGTCGTGTCCTCGCGTCGCCGATGGCTGTGGGAAGCGAGCGCGTGAGGGGGGTAATGGGAGGGAGGAGGCCGGTATAAAAAGGGAAGGGGGTTGCGTTGCGGAGGGTGGCGCGGCACATGTGACGTGGACGAGGCCGTCGGGTCGGAGTATTTTACGATTTATTTTATTTGGGTTGTGCGCGGTGTGGTGCGGTGATGTTTCTTGGGCTGGACTCGCCGGACCGGGCCACCCGGTCGCATGTCGCAGTCGGCGACGCTCGCTGGATCCAGTACGTTGTATTTGCGTCTATGATGAGGCTTTGCACAAGTCGGCTGTGGGTTTAACTTAACCTAAACTTACGGCTCTCGCGCACGAATAATCTATGTAAAGGTAAAGTTACCGTACCATTTACTTGGTGATACACGGATAGAGACATAGAGTAACATTCATATATAAGTAAAAAATGATTTTTGTGTTTCGTATATATATACACACTACGATCGTATAGGTGATACAATGATATCTGCGATATTATCTGCTTATGGATAAATGGCACCTTTATATCTTCTACATTTTATATCTCTTTGTATGGCTGACTTGTAATGTTATCTTGGTTTTTAGTTGGGGGTATGTTAGCTAACTCGCTTCCCCCATCGTAATCAGCGTGGTGTATTTTAGTGATATACTTCTTTCGTCCTATAGAAAACGAACATAGTAAAAGATATGATGCATCTTAATGTTACGAATCTAGACAATCTTCTGACTAGATTAGTATGTCCAGATTCATAGTTTTGGGATGTGTTATATTATGTACTAGGTTTATTTTTTATGGCACGAAGAGAATACATATAACTATATAATAGGGTTTATTACTCATCTTGATAAGCCGAACCAATATAAAAATTTCATATCCCACATATATTTACTACGACCTCGTGTATACCTTAATAGAACAATCTCCATACTCAACAATACCGTTGCCAGCTATATCCTGTCGACATAAACTTAGAAGCATTTTCCTAATTCAATTTTTGTTTGCATTTTTGTTTTGTTAAACTAGTAGTTTTCTTCTTCTCTCTTAAATTATCTTATATGTAACTTTTTTCCTTCTTTCTCAGAAACTTTAAAGGCCCGAGGAGAAAGGGAACATTATTAAGCGTAATAGTAAGTAAACTTACGGTAAGTCGGTAAGTCATATTTCTTGTAATGGAGCTTTGAGGCATAAGATGTTTAAAATTGTCACTCACAAATACTCCGTAGGAGGGAACAAAGAATCTTTGGGTCTGCCAGATTAACACTAGTTGAATTCAGGAAATTGCAAATGGATCATCACTTTGTTACGCAAAAAAAAATGAAATAACTTTTTTTGAACGAGAATGTTCAGAACAACTTGAAACTGGCCCAATAATCATAACCTCACAGATCTCTGCATTGCCAGCATAGAGTACATCGAACACATCAGATTTATTTGCTTGTCACTTGTCCTTAGCCATGTTTAGTTCAACCCAAAAGTTTAGGTTTTGATTGAAATTGAAGATGATATGACTAAAAAATTGTGTGTATAACAGGTTGATGCGATGAAAAAGACTAAAGTTTAGATCCAAACTTTATATCTAAACCTAAACCCAGCCCTTGTCATATGGCTAGCTAATCACCTGTAGGCACAGCACATGCCTATCAATAATTATGAGCTGGTTGGTTAGAACGGAGCAAACCCAAGATTGTGGCTCCAAATCACCGTGTAATTAAAGCTTTGCGAAGTTAGTTGTACCGTGGACCATATGGCCATCAGCGTGTGTGGTTGTGTGGACTTTGGGCGTCAAACCAGTGCACGTCGAAGATCGAATCGTCGTGTGTCAATTCAAGCCACCTTTGATTGAGCACTGGTTGTAGCAGTATATGTGGTCCTCATCATTACTGATTCCATCACAGCTACTCATATATGATTCCATCCCACAGATTTGGGGGCGGCATAAAAAAGAAGGCATTTGCCTTTTCCTCTGAAGGTCGGAGTAGGAATGATGATGTGTCTTATGGCCAACGAGAGAGGTTTTCAAATTTCTATCTGGAAAAGAAAAAACCACTACGGTGTTACCTACTGACAAGTAAAAAAAACAACCTAAACCGTGATCTCATTTAATCGAAAGGTTAAGATTTATTTATACTATCATCTTAATCAGAGAAAGTAGAAACATCGAGTGACATTATTGTAAAAAAAAAGGTATAAAGGGATATAATCGTCATTTAGTAATTACTAAATATTTTTTTCTTTTTTTGCTTTTTCAATGCAATATGAGTGATATCAGCGCAATGAATGACCACATATCAATCTAGCAAAAAAAAACATAAATAAAAATATTACACATAATTATTGTATTAATAAATTATTAATTTACCCTTAATAACAAATTGTACAGATAAATATTAATTTGTGGTAGAGAGCGTCGAAGTATCGCTAAAAAATCAGCTTCGCCATACATATTTGACAGTAGGTATACGCAAATTTACAAATGCGTTTTGCATGACTACTTTGACTGACACGGCACAAAAACATAAATAAATCTTCACGTACCGCTACACTTTTTTGCATGAGAGCAAGTTTAATAGTATAGCCAACTAGTAGTTCCAATTCATCTATAGCCGATCTAATAGCTTATTTATACAATAGTTACATACTACACTATTAATATCTGATCCCAACTGTCATACACACACTGCGTCTTGGAGTCCATACTGCAGCTAGCTACAAATCTATAGCCCGCTGCCCTTCCCTCTCCTTATTTATCTCTTTAAAATATATTTGCAGCTCGCTTATAGCATGCTATTTTAACCTGCTCTCGTACTACCGCTACATCCCAGCATGTTCCAGCATGGCGTTCGGGGCCCAATTAAGAGCGACCGGACGGATCGGCCTAGAACCAAAACGAGCAGAGGTGTTCCAGTTCATTCATTCGAGAGGGCGCACACGCATGTGGTGGCGTATCAAAAGCGTGGATCGGATCGATGCATCGACGCGCGCATGAGCGTCTCGTCGGCTCGTCGTCGCTGGCGTGCTAGTGCTGTTCGCTATGGGCTCATGGCCAGGTGGGAAGTGCGGGCAAGTAGTGGTGGTGGTGGTGTCCGAGTACGAGCGTACGACTCCAGTTAGGCCACGGGAAAGGAAATTCGAGCGGGTTACTGTACGATTATCACGTGCCGTAATTTTCTTTGTTTTAAAGCACTTCGTGCTAGCTTTTACTTCCTCCGTCCTAAAATATAACAATGTTCAGATTTATAACTAAAAAATTATTATATTTTGAGACGACGGAGGTAGTAAATCGTAGGGTGATAGTAATCCCATCCCAAATAATTTGTTAAAACTCGATTTGGAGTGCATTTGCTAATTACGGCTCCCTTTGGTGTGCTACACGATTTTTTATTACTGTGCATATGAAAAACGAGGCACTCCATACAAAATTGCGCAAGAGTTCCGTAAAAAAAAAATTGCGCAAGAGAAAGGTGGGTCTTCTACAATTTTGCTGCTGCCACGCTATTTGACTCGTGCACAGTGACCTCGCGTTTTATGGACACAATATCCCAAACCAATTAAATTACCCGTGGCTCGTGGGGGTCACACGACACGAGGCGATAGAGAGAGAGAGAGGTGTGTGTCAGTGCGATGTCGCAGTCTCAGAGAAATCTCGCACAAACGTGCTACTCGCTTGTTCTAAAATATATACGAAGTAAAAAGTTTTGAGATTAAACACAATTATTAGAAATATATATATAATTAAAATAAAATAATATTATAAATAGTTGAAAAATGAGGATAAATGAAAAAATAAATACTTAATTGCGGTTTGGACTAGATTTCTTTACCAAAGTTGCATAATGGACCAGGTCTCATCTCATATTTTTACTTTGAACCGGATGGACTTACAAATTGTTGCACATTGGGACCTGATTGATACATCAGCCACTTGATGAGCTCTTCTCCATGTCCTCAAACTGAAACTCACTCCTTCTAGATCCACGCCCACACTTCTACACTCACAACCATTGATGAGCTCATGAGCAATCTGCAAATCATGGATTAATATATCTCGTTAGATTCGTCTCGTAAAATAGCCTAGACGTTTTGTCAGTAATCTACGTTTAATACTCCTAAATAACAAGATTCCGTAGGGCTATTTTAATAGCCCTCTGGATCTAAACAGTCCCTATGTCCTTGCTAGTGCTATTAACCTATAATGAACAGGGGAAGGATGGAGCTAGGCCTGCTCATGTTCGACCATAAACCGTCGAGATGGCCGCCTCAAATTGACGCAAGCGCAGAGCCGCTCAAGCTTGGGGACTATGTGGTGTAGCCGTGTAGGAGCAAATTGACGAGATGCGAGCAATGCGAGCGGCACTTGAAAGTGCTCTATTAGCTATTGCATGTTTGAGCTTTCACACCAGCCTAGCGGGCTCAAGGAGAGAGAGAGCAAGGGAAGAGAAGGAAAGATGGAGAAGAAGCAAAGTGTCCCAAAGTAAAACCATATATAATCTTTCCTGGTTCAAACTGAAAATGTTATGCTGCTCCTAGTCCAAGTTGTCACATTGGTAAAAAGAAGTGGCCCTATATGTAATTTACTCAAAAATGAATGATAAGAAACTGTGATTGGTTGAAAAGAAAATAAAGTTGTTATATATTGAAATAAATTCGGAGTAAAAGTTAAGCTCTGTTTAGATTCCAACCTAAATTTTTTCACTATATCACATCGAACGTTTGAACACATGCATGAAATATTAAATATATGCTAAAAAATAATTAATTACGCAGATTGTGACTAATTTACGAGATAAATCTTTTAAGCCTAATTGCTCCATGATCTGATAGTGTGGTGCTACAGTAAACATTTACTAATAATAGATTAATTAGACTTAATAAATTTGTCTCGCAATTTAAAATCAAAATTTATAATTTATTTTATTATTTCTATACATTTAATATTTTAAGTGTGGCCCTGTTTAGATCCTCCAAAATGGGAAAAGTTTTGGGCTGGTTAGTTTGAGGCCTAAATTAGGCTTACCAATATTTGACAATTTCAATAGTGTTTAGTGTCTATTTGATTTAAAGCCAAATTTTGGCATGCCTAAGAAAATAGGCCATTTCAATAGTAAACTTAGTCTATTTTGGATTCAATCCAAACAAAACTTTGCCTTACCAAAATTAGTCATACCAAAACTTATCAAAATTTAGCGTTTGATAAAATTTGGTACAGCCTATTTAGGCCACAAACCAAACCAACCCTTTGCCATTTTGAAGCACTTTTTGTCATTTTGGATCTAAACAATAGTAGCAAAACTTAGCAATTTGGCATTTGCTACTTCATAGTAGCAAATTGTGCCAAAAAGTGTTTTGGGACCACTCCCTCCCTCTCTCTCTAGTGCTAGAATGGCAAAAGTTTAGAATGCATCTAAACACCAACTAATACTTTTGTAATACCAAAACTTTTATCATTTGTCATTTGCTATTTCTAATGGATCTAAGCAGGCCCTATGTGTTCGTATGTCCCACAAACTTTCAAACCCTTATCTAAAGACAGCCTTCTGGAGTACTCCTCTCCCCGCAGGCGGTGCGCAAGCACAAGCAGAAGCAAAGGACGCGTGGCGCGAAAGGGAGGCGCGCCGCGGCGAGTAGCTACCTGCAAAGGGGTGGGCCCCTGCGCCGACCGCTTCTCGGTCCCCCTCCCAATCCTCCCCCCTCACTCACCGCGAGCCCCCAAACCGAAGGACACTGAGCAATGGACCCCACAGGGAAAAGTGGCCCACACGGCAGCGACTGGGTGAACTCGACGAGAACGTACGAAGCGGGGGCGAGGGCGGGAGAGAAAAGTGGACAGGAGTTGAGGCCTCCCCTGGGTGCCGCCTTCGCGCCTCGGCCTCGCCCGACGCGACCGGTCCACACGTGATACTGGACTTTCCTTTCTCTCTCTCTCCGCCGTTGCTTCCTCCGCTGCTTCTTGTTTGTTTTGTTTTGTTTTGTTTTGTTTGTAGCGGTGGATGGAGATTGGAGATGGTAGTGCTAGTGCGTTGCGTAGGCCCGTACGTGCAGGAAATGGGCAATACTCCTACGACGACGATGCTAGTACTGCAGTTTTCGTCCGTGACGATTGCTCGTTATTATTCCTACCGTCCTACGTACTCCTACTCCCGTATTAGTACTAGTATTAATTAACGGATCCATCGTTTCACTTATTAGCGAACGGCATATTTACAAATAAAAAGTAATTTATGAATCAAACTTTTATATACATGTTCCCAACGATCTAAAACCAAATACTGAAAAATAATCTTCGATGAAAAAATCTCAAGATTAGCTCTAAATTTAAGATATCGATAAGTATAAGGCTCACAATGCATGGACTTGTCATCAATCTCACAATCTTCGACTTTGCCTCGGCCGGCTGGGGGCAGCTACCGAGAGCAGATAAAATAGCAGGCTATAAGTCAGCTACAAACATATTTTAAGGAGATAAATAAGAAGAGAGAAGAGCAGCGGACTACAGATTTATAGCCAGCTATAGCACGGACTCCAAGACACAGTATGTGTAAGATAGATGGGACCAGATATTACTAGTGTAGTATATAACTATTGTATAGATGAGCTATTAGATTGGCTATAGATGAATTAGAGTGATAGTTGGCTATACTATTAAAGTTGCTCTGATACCACAGCACAGCCACTCGATCCATGCATGCATGCACCGATCGAATCCCAGGGAAAACCACACACACACATAGAGATCTCGATCGGGCGGTGGCACAGTACGCAACGTGCTCCGGTTTTGTTGGGTCCCCGTTCGTACGATCGTTCGTGCGTGCACCGGACCAGTCCCTCCCCCTGGTTTCGCATTGATCCGTTGATCGGTCGATTGCTACATGCACCGCCCACGCGCGTTGTTGCTGGGCCAAGCGGCTCTCTGTAAAGGCTGCTGCTAGCCTTAAATACACCAAAACTGCCTAACCACAAATTCCAACTACATCCCCAGTTCCCCCACATGGTTTCTTTCTTCTTTTTTTTTTCCTCTCCATCCGTTTCTTTCTAAATATTTGACGCTTTTGTTTTTTTCAAACATGTTTGACCGTTCATCTTATTAAAAAAATTAAATAATTATTAATTCTTTTCCTATCATTTGATTTGTTGTTAAATATACTTTTATGTATACATATAGTTTTACATATTTTACAAATATTTTTGAATAATAAGACTTACGGTCAAACATGTGCTAAAAAGTTAACGGTATCAAATACTCTCTCTATCCCATAATATAAGGCGCGTACACGTTCCAAGATTCAACTTTAAAACATTTGACCAACAATTTTTATAATATATAGTTAAATTTTATTTGCTAAAATTAATATCATTGGATTGATATTTAAATGTACTTTAAGGTGGTTATAATTTTGTTGTAATAAACGTTATAATATATGAGACATAATAAGTCAAATATTAGTTTTGAAGACTATGCCAAGTTTGACCATGCATTATATTATGTGATGGAGGAAGTAAGACTTACTTTTTTTTTAAGGAAATATCGCATGGTTACCTGATTAGTTCCCTACTACACTGTGC
The DNA here is from genome assembly GCA_000338895.3 of Oryza meridionalis. Classification (NCBI taxonomy): domain Eukaryota; kingdom Viridiplantae; phylum Streptophyta; class Magnoliopsida; order Poales; family Poaceae; genus Oryza; species Oryza meridionalis. Next base: position 4,464,635 of record CM002524.2, read on the forward strand.
TCAGAGAATTCTGGGCTCCATCTTTTAACATAATAAGCCAAAGCCAAAGTTAAAATTTAAATTTTTAAAATTAATTTTGAAATTGATTTTAAGGTATTTTTAATGTAGTTTTTTATATTGACTTTTAACGTATGTATGTATATGTACAAGTTTTACTGGTTTATCAGGAAATGTGGGTAACGATGAGGCTGTCTGATGCAATGCGGTCGCTGTTTCACTTTGTGATTTTACATCTGCTGACCTCAAGTGTTGGCCGCTGGATTTGCATCAGACGAACGCTGCGTGTATGCTCTATGTTCCTGCAGTTTCCGTTGGATCGCTATTACAAGTAGAGTCGAGTGGGTTTGCATGATTAATTGCGAGAGGCACCCATCGTTTTCCCCGGTGCAGCCAAGGATTCCCCTACTGAGCTCGCTATTGATTCGACGAGATCCTCTTAATTCTCATCGCTTAATGCCGCCGAATCCAATTATTGCCAAAAAAAAATCATCAGTGCATTTGTGAACCTTATTGGACACCAAAAGGCAAATTCGATGGAGGAGTTAGCAAGGCCAGGAGCAAAATTATGTAAGACAAGCAGGGATGTCCTTTTCCTCGCCGTCGAAAGAACTCTTGTAGGAGTATTACAAAAAAACTTAAAAGAAAAAAATGCGACGAATATGTGCTTTGGTTTCTGGTTAGAGGCTCAACAACAATCAACTGAATCTTTCCCGGTCCACCCAACAGAAGACCTGAAAGGTGCCTGCATTAATTTGTTTTTCTTCTCTTTTCTGCAGCGTGAATGGACAAACGGAGATGGAAATGAGGCACAGGAGTACTACACGCAGCTTCATACGAGATGAAAAAATTACTCCTGCTGAGTGCGAGCTGACTGGACAGCATCGATTTCGATATGTACACATGACGACGAGACCGATTCTGCTAAACCAGTCAGCGCATGTGTTCCAGGAAGCGACTTTTTTATTTTTACGTGAAACGACAGTGTCCAGCTTCAGTGACGCACGGGTCACGCAAACTATGAATCTAACATCTTAAAACTTGGCGACTCTGCTATTAATTGATTATTACGTGAAGATACACGCGATTCGCCGTTCAGTTTTGTACATATACTGCCCAATATACAAAGTTGGTCACCACTCACCAGCTTAATTATTCGACCACTGATAGCCAGCCAGAGGAGAATTAAGTAATTTAATGGTGAAAGATACTAGCAGCTGATCTCATGTTAACAATTCTTTCATTCTCATTCAGGCCATTACATCATACAATACCAGCTACTAACATGTATAGTTAGCACAAGAGAAAGATCATGATCAGTGGATGCAAATAAAGTAATTAAAGCACACGACTACACGAGCTTGGTGTTTATTTATGGGGGGCAGGAGAATTTCGATCTTGAGACTGCTGCTAAGTCTTAAACTGCACGCTGCCAATGGCTTGAGACGGCAGAGTCAAAATCTATGGACGGCGAGGAGAGTTTTTGTTGGGGGTTTGAGCACAGTACAGCCCGGACAGCCCATCAGGCCCACGGTTTGGAGAACATTTTGTAGTGGGCTTCGTCACAGAGCATCTCTGTGTTAGTAGGTCCTGAGCATTTAAAATGGGGACGTTGGTTGAGAACTGCCGCTGCAAATTCTACCTGCAGATAGCACACTGAAAAGCCAAAATCATGCACTACTACGCACACGTACTACTCCATTACTAGTACCCCTCTGTTTTGGAATAAATGACACCGTTAACTTTTAAACTTATGTTTGATTATTTTTCTCATTAAAAAATTTTATGAAAATATATAAGATATAAATCATACTTAAAATACTTTTAGTTATAAAACAACTTACAGTAAAATAAATTATAATTACATTGTTTTAAATAAGATAAATTGTCAAACATATAAAAAAATCAATTACGTTAGTACCAGTTAGGCTCACGTCGCGTGTCTGGACCATGATCTGATCTACTATCCTATACGCTTATGCAGACTGCGCGACACGACTTGCGTTGATCTTAATATATCGAAGTTGTAGATTTACGTATTTTAGACACTGCTGATTAAATTTTGCCCGACAGTGAACTGTACTCACGAATACATCAGCATCGGTCGCCAATTAACGAGTTGGTGTCAACTTTTTTTTCTGGGTGGGTTGGGATCAGCTTTTCGATCGGATCGATCAATCGCTTGATGAGTTGCCTGCTGGTCATGGCGTTCTCCAATCGCGCGGAGGCAGATGCCGCGCTCGTACTCCGCGTCGGCGTTCAGCACGTTAGCACGCGAGAAGCACGAAATGTATATCTGACAGAATTGGCTATCTGTTTGATTAAGGATTCGGAGTTTTATTCTCCGATCCTTAGTTTGCGTGCGATAATCCGATCGAATGGCCATGCACGCGAGCTACAATACAAGCCCACAATAGTCTACATACACTGTTGCTCTAGAAGAAATGGGAAAAAGACACGGATGAAAATGGGACAAAATCGTACATTTCAAACCGACAAGAAACTAAAGACGCATGATCTCAAATTCCATCGCGAAAACCTCTACATGCCTTCCAAATCGAAGGCATTCGTTAATCAAGCAGTAGTGCTAGGAATGATGCATGGAATCAAGTAACCAATCAGTAGCCGATTAATGGCACAACACAACTGAGAGAGCGAGAGAGCCGCCAGTGTGCTGGCGCGGCGCGGAGATCGTCAATGGATCGAGATGGTGTTGGTCAGTTTTTTGTGCACGCATGAACAAGTCCATCTGCGATGCTGCGGCCCACTATAGCATAGCATACACAAGTTGGGCCGGGCCCATCTCCGAACACCAGCTTCCCGTACATCTCGTGATCGATGTTGATGAAGAACTGCGTCAGCATGCAAATTCTACCTGCTATAGCACCACACCCGGGGCACAACTGTCAACCCTGTTGCTCTGGAAAGAAAAAGATACGAGTGAAAATAGGAACAAACAAATCCGCACATTTCAAATCACAAGATACCAAAGATGCATGATGAAACTGGGCGGTGCGCGCGTCGCCTAACTATATATAGACAACAATCTGAAATTTGGTAAAGTTGGAGTTTTAAGCTTTGGTGGTGGTTCGTGCTCTTCAAAATCGAATGTCTGTAGATGTATATTTTATCCTCTACTGATTAAATTTTTGCATGACCGATAGGAGTGGCAACGGGGCGGGTTGGGTTATGAACGTCTATGTTCGTACTGTATTTTCTTTTTTTTTAAAAAAAAAATTGCATGACAGTGAACTGTAGCCACGAATACATCAGCATCGGTCGCCAATTAACCAGTCGGTGTAACTTTTTTTTTCTTTTTTGGAAATCCTATCTTCCCATTCTCTTCGATCTCGATCGCATCATGAGCTGCTGACCATAGCGGTCCTTCCAAAAACCTTTTGATGGTTTTTTCAGACAGGTAAGATGGCATTTCGCTGGAGATGAAGGATAGCCCCTCAGACATCCTTCTGGCAGTAGAAGAGCTTCCTCTGTTGGAATAACCGGTACAGTCTACTATAACCTTCTTCTTCATGTGCACCTTGATCATCCACGTTGTGGCATTGGGGTCAGCAGTGTGGTAGCGCTGGTTCAGCAAGAAGCAAACGGCGTAAGGGTTTTCCATGTCAACAACGGGGAATTCAGGTTGGATATTTGGAAGGCGGTTCTCAGAATCGAGGTCCCAAAGTTGGGCAGCATCCAATGTTGCATCTTCTCCCCATGTTTGATCCTCCTCGCGCCACGACCACAGGGTGATGCTGAAGCTTCTGCTGCTGCTGCTGCTGCTGCTGCTGCCGCCGCCATGTTGGTTAACATTGACGAACTTGATGCCATGGTGGGTGGCACACACACTACGGGAGGCTTGAGGGCATCCTCGCCCACGGTCAATGTCATAAGGGTTCCCATCAACTGGATCGACAGGAAGCGGCACGTACCATAGAACAGGCTCCGGTGGGTCAACCCTTCCTGGATGTGCCACTTTGGCGACGATCATCCCTGCTACCAAGTAGTCCACCCAGATCATGTAGCGATTGTGGTACGACAACACTGCATCAGTTGTCCACCAGCACAGGTGAGCGAGGCCGTCGCCATGGCGGATCGGCACATTCCTGAAGACTCTCCAGTCATCGGAGCCAGAAGCAAAGAGGTAGATGTTGGTTTCGGAAGATTGGCATGATCTTCTCTCGAGCTCAGCCACAACGAACGAAGGAGAATTGTTGCTGCAGGACAGAATACATGTGCCTTCCCTGCTCATGATGCGCGGGCGAAGGGTGTCTCTCCTCCTCCAGTAGGAGACGGGCAGCCGCGTCAAGGAGGGGTGGTGGTTGCTGCTGCTGCTGCTGCTGGCATTGTAGACGAAGTAGTCGATGGCGGAAGGGCGAGCGTACTTGTCGGGGGAGATGATCTGGAACAGGACGACGTTGTCGTGCGCGGCGATGACGTATGGGTAGGATGTGGTTCCCGCCGACGGGCGGGGCCCCTGCGGCCAGTCGAGGGTGAGGAGGGAGGTCTCCGGCGGCTTCACGAGCTCGAAGGAGACGGAGATCTGGTCGCCGCCGGAGGTGTAGGAGACCGCCGACGTGGTGCGGTCGCGGTCGTCGCCGCGGAAGGAATCCCTCCGGGCGCCGTACCGATTCAGGATCGCCCAGGTTGAGGCTGGATTGGAGGCGCCCGCGTCGTCCAACGATAGGGTTAAGGAGGATCGCTTCGGCGGCCGCCCGGGAATCTCCGTTTCCTTGGTCGGCGTTGGTCCGCGACGGGATGCGTCGGTCCGGTGTACGGCCCGCGAACCGTCGGACGATCCCTTGCGCCGCCTGTGGCTGCGTGTCCCCGTCCCCGTCTCCGTCTCCGTCGTGGGGATCCGCATGGCGGCGGCGGCGGCGAGGGTTTGGTGTTTGGTGTTTGGTGCGCGAAGGGGAAAACAAAGGCGAGACGAAGATAAACTACTCTTGACTCTTGAGTGCAACCCGATACGGATACGGGTGACCCAAGTGCCAACGCAATTGCTGGGCCTGGCTGGGAGGTTGGGAGAGTCCGAGTCGTGTAGTTCACTTTTGGTTCCTTCTATTTGTCGCTTAATCCGATTTTCATCACTTCATCGCAAAACCGGCATAACAGGTCTCCCAGCATACAAAACCGTTTAAATAAGATCCCTCGGCCATATTGTGTTCGGTTTTAACGCTTACATGGCTCCTTTTAACTAGGTCTTTATCTAACGTGTTATTGACGTAGTGCTTATGTGGCAATTAGATTAAAAAATAATAAAATCAATAGGACCCATGTGTCAGTTGCACACACAAATAATAAAAAATGGTGGGCCCGCGCGGACCCACACGTTATCCTCACTACCCCTTCTCTCTATCCCCTGTTCTCTCTCTAGCCGGTGGAGCGGGGTGGGCAGTGGTCGGAGCAGGCGACGACGACTCCCGCTGCTCAAAGTCCTCCAGACCCCGCGCCACGGCGCGCTGGATGTCGGCAGCGCTGCGCAGGGTGGCCAGAGCCTGCAGCCGCGGCGTCCCGGCACACGGACCTCACCCATGCCTCACGCCCACTCTGCTGACGCCGGCCTCACTGTACCCACGAATTGAGTACGTCGGCCACGCGCGCATTGCTCTACGCCCATGCAATGCCGGTGACACCAACCGCATCCACCTGCTCCCGCCTACCCGCAACGCCTCCCTGACGCCATGACTTTCGGCCGCAAGCAGCAGCACCTCGACGACCGCCGGACCGAAGAGCATCCTTTGGAATGCCTCGGTTCAAACCTCCCCTTCATGGCCTCTGCGCCACCTTGCTGCTGCCCCGCCGAGTCAAGCTACGCCGCTCTGGCCGTCGGCCACTCCGCCCCACAGTCGCCCTCTCTGACCCCGCGCCGTCGGCTGGAGAGAAAGAAGAGGGAGACAGAGGATAGAGAGAAGAGGGCACTTCATCAAGCTTTTGTTCTATGTAATTTATTATGACTATAAGTAACATGAGACTACGTATTTATAATTGGAAGTTGGTTTTTAAACCTTAGAATTTGATTTTGATTTTTATAACAATTTTAGCATTTTTTTTCACTATGCTTAGCACTCGTTTCACTATGCTTAGCACTCGTTTCACAATCGGGTCTAGAAAATCTAATCTAAATTTCAAAAATGCTTTGAATTAATTCTAATCTGCAACATAACTTTCTGTACAATGTTTTGTACTACTCCGTTTCACAATGTAAGCCATTCTAGCATTTCCCACATTCATACTGATGTTAATGAATCTAGTCATATATATCTATTTAAATTCATTAACATCAGTATGAATATAGGAAATGCTAGAATGACTTACATTGTGAAACGGAGGAAGTAGATTCTATACCTTTAGTTCAAAGTGTACTCTCTACGTTGTTACGCTATAGCTAAAATTTTAGGCTGGGTCCGTCAATGTTTACAGGTTAATCCGCTTACATCCTTAATACTTTCTCCGTCCAGAATATAATAACTAACTTTTGAGATTGAACGGAGGTAGTAGCCATCAACACCAGGGTAATGCACGTTGCCATCATCATGAGTCGTGAGTCGTGACAAGTGTGACGTCCAGCTTGACTGAGCTAGTACAAGCCACCATCCCGACACTGTTCGAGAACCCGTCCACGTTCATCCCAAGCGTATGCATCGTCCCCACCAAAAACTCCCAACGAATCCAACGCCCTTTGTCATCCACCTCGTGTCGCTCGCTCGCTCGCTCGCGCACACACCACCCAACGGATTAACATGGTGGCGCCGGCGGGGAGCTTCTTCCAGGAGGCCGCCCTCCCGGAGCAGCGGCTCGTCGAGGGCGTCGCCTTCCCGGCGGTGCTCGTCCCGAGCGCCGCCGCCGCCGCGGCCGGTGGCGGCCTCGACGCGTTCCTGGACGCCGTGCGGTCGGAGAGGGCGTCCACGGTGGAGCCGCTGCTGCGGGGCGCCGGCGCGGTGCTGCTCCGCGGGTTCCCGGCGCGCGCCGCGGCGGACTTCGACCGCGCCGTGGACGCCTTCGGGTACGCGGAGCTCCCCTACGTCGGCGGCGCCGCCCCGCGGAGCAACGTGGTGGGGCGTGTCTTCACCGCCAACGAGTCGCCGCCCGACCAGAAGATCCCCTTCCACCACGAGATGGCGCAGGTCCACCATACAATCACAGCAAATCGAATCCAATTCGAGTTCAAGAAAATGCTTTCGCTACAAGCTTATACTAATGTTTAAAATTAAGCTGAGATTTCATATATGTTTTTGGTTCAGGTTCCGACATTTCCGGCGAAGCTGTTCTTCTTCTGCGAGGTGGAACCGAAGATTGGTGGTGAGACACCGATAGTGTTGAGCCACTACGTTTACAAGAGGATGAAGGAAAAGTATCCAGAATTTGTTGAGAAATTGGAGAAGGATGGGCTGATATACACGAGGGTGTTAGGAGAGGGTGATGATCCGTCTTCTCCTATTGGCCGTGGATGGCACTCTACATTTCTCACCAAAGATAAGAGCATTGCAGAGGAAAGGTCTGGCTTTCTTTTTCTGAAATCTTCAGTTACACTGATATATACCGCTATATCGTAATCTTGTCATGAGTTCTGAATGTTTGCACTTGCATTCAGAAACCCACTGCAACATCGTCGCATTCCACCATAATACTCCCTCCGGTCATAAATATTTAACGTTTAGGATTCTGTCAAACTTTTAAAATTCAAACCATCAACAATTTCTCGAATGCTTAGATTGCGAGCAATAGAAATTGTATACATAGATTTGCCTCGAAAAGTACAGTCATAATCTTATATTTTACAAAAGATATAAAGTGATAAAACTGATGGACGAAATTTTGAAACTGGAGGGAGTACGTTTCATTGACCTGCATGCATGATTCAATTTAGAACCAATGGAACTACAGAGTTCAGTTCTGCATGAACACATTCAGTAATTAGCCACATGAAAAACCTTCAATAATTCAAGCCATTTTAGCTGCTCATCACCGATTCCATCAGCCCATCGACCATCACACAAATCACACTACAGGGTTTCTCACTTGAACTAGAATTCTGACGTTACCTTCAGCACAGGTAGCAATGTATCATACATGCTGCAGCTACTAACTGAAGTTACTGAACTGTCACTCTGTCAATTAATTGCACTTAGGGCTGCGAAGCTCGGGATGAAGCTGGAATGGACTGAAGACGGGGTGAAGACGATCATGGGCCCGATACCAGCGGTCAAATGGGACGAGAGCAGGGGGAGGAAGATATGGTTCAACAGCATGGTGGCCGCGTACACCGGGTGGAAGGACGCCCGGAACGACCCCGTCAGGGCCGTCACCTTCGGCGACGGCTCGCCGCTGCCGGCCGACGTCATCGCCGGCTGCGGCGAGATCCTGGAGGAGGAGTGCGTCGCCGTCCCGTGGCGGCAGGGCGACATCCTGCTCATCGACAACTGGGCGGTGCTTCACTCCCGGCGATCGTTCGAGCCTCCTCGCCGCATTCTTGCTTCGCTCTGTAAGTAAGCAAAACAGTTTGAGTAGAAATTGGGAATTGTGGATGCATGATCATCAGGAGGTGTGGGCAATAGTGTGAGGAATTAGTCTGCAGTATGTATGTGTAGCATGATTTGCAGGCAAGAACCCTGAATAATTTGATCTGTGCCAATTTGGATGTGTAGTTGTGTAGTACCAATCTGAATCTGTGTTGTCGAACGGTCTGACGAACCTGCAAGCTCTGCAATCTTAGTTCTTCAGAGAGGCCTGCGATTAGTCCATAGAGAGGGCAGCTTCTATATCAGGTTGGGCTGGGCCTATCAGAATTTTCGGTTGCAGAAGTAGGCAGCATGACTGCTTGGGCTAGATTTGATGGCCCACATAGCCGGCCCCATTGTTCCCTTTATACTTATACTTATACTAGAAAAAAATGCCTTTCAACGGGTGAAGGTTCTTTTAGTTATTAATATACGGTTTAGCTAAGGTGAAATTCACCGTGGGAATTCGCTTGGATTTGTTTATTTTTACAAAATCATGAGCGGTAATTAGGAATCTGATCGTCTCAAGTTAGCATGCGAGTTTTTTAAAAGAGATTTCTTATACGACTCTCCTTCTATATATTTTCAAAAGCGAACGATATTAAAAACCGACTCAAACACGGATCTGTATTTCCAAAAGCGAGTGAATTTAAAAACCGACTCAAACACGGATGGCATACCAAAATACCGGCAAAAACATCTTCAATTTTTATAATAGTAGATACTTATATAAGCAAAATTTTAAAATTAAATTTTAAAGTTGATTTTATGATTTTTTTATTGTGGTTTATTTTATAGAATATTGATAAGGATACATATATAAAATCTTTACTCATTTTTTCCTAATAAGCAATACAAATAAATATAAGGATAAGCGAAACGATAGGGCCATGCATTTCTATCAGGGTTCGGTCCCGAGTGTACGTAAGCGGCGAACTCCGGCCACAGTCCTCAGTGTCGATGAGGTCACAGTTGGCGAGCACACCTCGGCGCTTACTCGCCATACGTGATCTCCCATACAAGGTTCAAAATTTAGGAACGAAATTTCGGTCCCATCGCCCCCCCCCACTCCCGATATGATATTTTTTTGGGTCAAAATTTCCATTTTTTTTAATGAATTTGACAATATTTTGTTCAGATTTGACCAAATTCTGTTCGAAATTTTGGATCAAAATTTTCGAAATTTCAGTATATCGGCACCCTCCACTACAAAAGCCAAAAAACGAAACATTGAACTCTGCTCCCACATCTCCGGCTGATTGCTTGAAAACTGGGCGGCTCGATCGGAAATAGCAAAAGGAAGGCCAAGGTCTCCGCCTATAATTTCTCCCCTGTTCGCGTTTGCACTCTGAATAGTAATTCCACTTGACGATCAAGAAGATCTCGTGTTCCATGCCGAGCCGGTTGGTTCAGGCTTAGCTAGAGAAGACGTCAGTGTCATCAGGTAACAACAACAACAACAATGCTACAACATGGCCTCCTCCACGGTAATCTTTTCTTCGAGCAGTCTCTTCGAGATGCAGTGGTAGGACAGTAGCACTCCATAATGGTAAGGTTTTTAGCTATAGCTCGTTGTCGGCACGCGACTGATTGATGATTCAGTCGCACTAACTGAACAACACCAAAGTGCGCGAGGGCATCTGATCTCCTCCAACTTTTGCATTTCATATCGCAGATGGATGGATGGATGGATGGATGGATATATATAGATGCACCAAACCGAAAGAAACTGATCTGTCCGTGCAAAAGCAACCCCAACAACAGTTTCGATCGATCGATCGATGCAAGGACGTTAAGAGACAAAGCAACAGCAACAATGGTAATAGTACTAGTACTTCCTCCGTCCTAAAATATATAGTAATCTTGTACTGCATAGGACGGAGGGAATAGTAATTACTAGTACGGTATTCTTTGTCCTTTACTTCAAGAGCCGATTAGTTTCAGGGTTGTTGAGACTGACGAGACTTCAGATTTGGACTCGTCTGATGCATGCACTATGTTAAGTTTTCACTTGTACTCATTACTGCTAATCATGTAAGTAGTAGTATAGTACTACCAGCTATTAGTGCAAACACACCGTCATTAGCCTTTGTTTAATCGTTGAGCTTGTAGAGATTAAGTGGTAGTAAACGTTAATTGGTTCCTAATCCAAGTCTAGGAAAGTTGACGTAATCCCGTCTCTAGACAAAGATTCAGACCAAGAATAAAATAATCTAGACTCTAGAGAGTAGTAGTGTTATGACGCATTTTTCTGAAGAGTTCTGCATAGCCCAAAACAGGAAAGGTAACAAGAGATTGTGCTTATCTATAATAAAGCTGGATGCTAAGAGCATCAGCAATGGGTGCCCCTGGACTAGTACCCCTAGCGCCTTCCGTTCGTCTCCGTTACCTTTTTCGCCAGCGTCGTTCCCCTACGATGCCACACGTGTCTCTGCTGAGGGACGCGGCCCTAGCTCGCTTTTGGCAGAGGCACGCAGCCGAGGAACGCTTGGGCGTGAGGTGTGGCTCGTGGACACCGTTCCCAGCTGAAAAAATTCCTCTTCCACCCCTGACCCCTCTCACTCTCGACCGTGGTTCTCCTTGAGCTCCTCGGCGAGGCGGCGAAGTGGTGGAGGAGCCACGACGGCGGGGACGGCGCGGGCGACCGGATCTGGCATCCCGACCAGCCACGGAGGGAGAGAGAAGCGGCGACTGGCGGAGGAGAAAGAGGCGTGGCTCCAGCGGCGGCCCTCCTCATCCCTCTCGCGGCCGCCGGCGACGGGAGAGAGAGGGAGAGGGATAGAGGCGCCTCCACCACCGGGACCAAGCTCTGCGTTCTCGATGCGGCTACCGCCACCTTAGGAGGTGTGGTTTCGCCTTGAGCTTGCGGAAGATGGTGGTGACCTCCACGTCTCGCGTGTACGTGGGGAGTAGAGCGAATCGATCGCTCTCGCGGCCGCCGGCGACGGGAGAGAGAAGCGCCTCCACCACCAAGACCAGGACGGTCTCCTCTGCGCCCTCGATGCGGCCACCGCTAGCGCCGCCATCGTCTCCTCCTCGATGCGGCGCGGCCGGTGACGGCGTCGGCCTAGGTCGTTCCCCTGGCTCACGACCCGGCGACGACCCCGCGATAGAGACGATGACGATGACCCCTCGACGGTGACGGTGCAATGGGTTGCGATGCCCCGCTCGTTGTCTATCACCCCGCCCCGCTCACCGCAGGGAGGGAGAGAGAAGAGATGGCCTCCGCGCGCTCCAGCCCTCGACGCGGTGCGACAGACGAGGAGGTTGGCGGCGGCGGCGACTAGAAGGTTGGCGACGGCGGCGGCGGGGTGGGGCCAACGGATGAGGATGCTTGGGCGGAGAAGACGAGAACGCGCGGAGGAGGAGCTGAGGAGGATGCGCGGAGGATGGGGAAAAACAGGGAATGGCTTGTGGGTGGGCTGAGTAAATGAGAGAGAGAAAGAGGCTAGGGGTAGGGAGAGAAATAATACCTGTGGCTGTATGGGTTGGAGCAACCCGTTGTAGGCTGGAGTAGCCCCATCCAGTTGTCTAAGATTTTGAAGAAACCAACTACAAATATCCTCCATTGCAAGGTGTCCCATGGAGTAGTTTTGGTTAGTGAGGACACCCATATAATGTTTTTGATTGTTGATGCCCTAAAGATGGCATCAGAGACTAGTGTCACATCATCATGTTATCACTTCCTACGAGTATATATGTTCCGGTTTAAATCAAATGGACATAAATGTGCAAAGAATGTGAATGTGAATAGTACCACTGTCACTTCTACCTAGAAAGCAATTGACGTTATGCACTTATGCGTATAGACCAATTTTGACGTGGTAATTTTCCAGGTTTTGTTATTCAAACCGGTACTACTTTCTCCGTTTTACAATGTAAGTCATTCTAGTATTTCCTACATCGATAATGTAAGTCATTCTAACATTTCCTACATTCATACCGATGTTAATGAATCTATAAAGAAATGTTTAGATTCATTAACATCAATATTAATATAGGAAATGCTAACAGAGAGAGTACTTGCTAAGCTATTCCAGTATCCAATGCCATGCCTGGTTGGTGCAGATGCGTGACAGGCTTTCAGTGGGTCGATCGTGGAAGCTGGCCCGTTTAGTTCCAAAAAGTTTTTCCCAAAAATATCACATCGAATCTTTAGACATATGCATGGAGTATTAAATAAAAAGAAAAACTAATTATATAGTTATGGGGGAAATAGCGAGACAAATCTTTTGAGTCTAATTAGTTCGTGATTAGCTATAAGTGCTACAGTAACCCACATGTGCTAATGACGGCTTAATTAGGCTCAAAAGATTCGTCTCGCGGTTTCCCGGCGAGTTTTGAAATTAGTTTTTTCATTCGTGTCCAAAAATCCCTTCCGACATCCGTTCAAACGTCCGATGTGACAACCAAAAATTTTCTTTTCTCCAACTAAACACGCTTTATTGGTAGTTAATCCATCATCAGCTCGTATATACTCCTATCTTGCTAGCTTCACTTTTTATATTTGATGGAGAAAAATATCATGGGGTACCACATCACACGCTGTCACGTACTGATTCGTAAAAGTGAAAGTCTTGCGATTGATCAATCACGATGCCCGCTCACTGTGGTGATAGCACGCGCACGCAACGCCATCACACAAATGATGCGTTCTAGCACTACTCTGGTCCGGTTTGCAACCCCTATAGTCCCGTTGCGCTTATAAACCGAGATCCTTTTTAGTCCTGATTTTATTTTTAGTCCTGATTTTATTGTAGAATTTGATCGACTGACCAGAATTTTTAGTCACAGTTTTTATTGGAACCAAGACTATTGTGGAATTTGGTCGACCGACCAAAGATGATTTCTCCACTAGTGTAGCAGCGGCAACCAATGAAATTAACCTCGTAGTGGTAAACAGCGTGTTTTACACAGTACGTGTGTACGAACCTGCCCGTGTTTTCCCGGCACGGACAGATGTTCTAGTAAGTGGTATGAACCTGACAGCCGCCGCCGCCGCATGCGCCGCCGGCGGCGGCGAGGCGCCGGAGGTGTCCGGCCGTGCCGGTGAAAAAGAACATGATCGATCGATGTCGTGATAAGATGTGGACATATGGCTGTGCCGCCACCACCGCCACTAGCTTTTGATCGATTGGAAAAAAAAAGGCTCGCCCGCCGCATGCAGGCCCGCAGCCCTGGATTGCGGCGCGCCGCGTGTGGTGGTGGTGGTGGCTCTCGCGCGTGGTCCAAAAACGTGCGACATATCAGGTCATCTCTCGTCTCCCCCCGTCGCGTCGCGTCGCGCCCGCGCGGGGGATCGGAGAGAAAACCACGGGCGCGCGCGCGCGACGTCGTCGAGACAGCGAGCGAGCCCCAATCCACCGGCCACAGCCACGACAACCGCACGCACGCGCCGGCGCGCGCGCGTTCTCCAATCTCCAGTGGTCACCACCGCGCCAACCGCGCGCGCCGCGCGCATGCATGCATCGCGCGCGCGCGCGGCAGCTTCCGATCGATCAGGCGCGGGGGGGCGGGGGGGGGGGGGGGGGGGGGGGCTGCGCTTTAGCTTTATTAGCTTTAGGTTATTCCATGGGAGGATACGAATATATGGTGTTTTGGGCACATGGCTCTGCCCGGCTGATCTCCATGGGTTCGTAAAAGAGGCTACGATGAATTGATGGATATGGGGATTCGGTCAGGCCAGATGTGTTTGTTTTTTCTCCGGGGTATGATGGATGAACGGATGAATGAGTTGATCATCATTTAGCAGCTGTTTCTTTTATCATTCCTTAGCTTTTATATATACTTTCTTAGTACTACATGTGTTTGTAGAAAAAGAGCATAAAAGAGGGAGGTTTTGTTATCTGTGTGCATTTTATGATGTAGTGGATGAGATGTCTGTTCCACCCTCATCGGAAAAAAGAACATGATATAAAAAAGCTATTTAAAATTCGACGGAAAATTCTCTAAAAACACGTAAAATGTAGCTATAGTATAATTATAGTTTAAGTATGATGCTAGTTAGCATGTACAGAATAGTTGCAATTTAATTTGGGTGTAACTAAATAAACTATCGTAGCTTAGTGCTTGCAATTCTAAGGTCACGGGATCGAGTACTTATCGAACAACCAGCACGAATCTCGACAGATATCTCACGGTAAAAGAAGTACAACTAATATCGCACATACTCCCTCCATAAATAAAAAGTCCAATTTTAGAGAAAAAGTCCAATTCTAGACATACGTGTCAGATTCATTCTTAGAATTTGATTTTTTTTAGGATGTATAGAGTATTGAACGGCCAGCACGAATCTCAAACAACATCTATCAGTCAAAACGTGCAATATGCACACATCAAATTTCTATCAACAGACAGACAGCAAATTCCCCCTAAAAAGGAAACACCCAAAGATCAAGGTTAGCTGCTGCGTGCATTTTCATGATCCAAAGGCCGAGAACTTTCTCCATTGTCATGAGGAAGAAAAACAAGTGTTAATTTGCGCGACTTCATCTGGATATGGCTTTTTTTTTTCCTCCTTTCAGTTGGATTCACTGTAGCATAGCCTGGTTCGCAACTGTGGTTTGCTGTAGTGGAGCAGTGGTATGTGAATGTGAACAAAGGCCAGAGCCGAAAGAAAGTGGGCCCGGCGTTCAGGACCAAAGAAACAAATAAATCCCGTTTGATAGTGACGGGCCCATGAAATAGCCCAAGTGTTGTTTGTAGGGTCCCCTGGATGAGGAAGCCGCCTTGCTCCAAAGATTCCATGTAGTATTGCACTATTTCTGCACAGCAGCCTCCATCCATGGCACCATCAGAGTCAGGGTATACTTGTTTGTCGATTCTCTTCTTTTTCCAAGGAAGACAGCTATACACTTTACTCCCTCCATCTCTAAAAACACTTCTGGCTATATATATTTGGATGTAACGAACTCCGTATGTACAGATACATATAGTCAGAAAGTTGTTTTTTTTTTTTACAGAGGGAGTATGTATTAGTAATAATACTCTCTCCGTTCCATTTTAAATGCAGTTATAGGTTTCTGTGTCTAACGTTTGACATTCCGTCTTATTTGAAAAATTTATAAAAAAAATTAAAAAAATCATGTATAAAGTAATATTCATATTTTATCATCTAATAACAATAAAAATACTAATTATAAAAAGTTTCAAATAAGATGGACGGTGAAGCGTTGAACGCAGAAACCCACACCTACACTTAAAATTAGCATCTGATGTCGCGTATTCGCGTGACTCTATACCTTCTATTATGTGGTACGTGAGAGTGACAACCCTTTTTTATGGGTTTCTCGTTGCTTGTAAAAAAAACATTGGTCATGCTGATTAATATTATGATAATAACAATAAATAGCTTAATATTTACCATGCCAATATAATTTTGCAAAGTTTGAGATATGCCATCGGTATCTCAATGACATGTAGGACCCACATGAGTTAATGACATGTGGGTCAGGATGTCATATCTCAAATTTTACAAAATTATAATGGCATGGTTCCAATTTTTCCTTAATAATTTATCACAAATTTTATAAGTTTTGTCTTATAGGTCTTCATGGTTGCATGACCTCATATTTTTTATTGGTGCGTGCTCTTTATAGCCTATGCACAAATATCGTTTTTAGGTTTTTATGGAATGAGTTTGATTTCATTTCAAATTCATGTGAAAATTATTAAACCTATATTCGGGCGACCATGACTCTGCATGTTCTTATAGCATTTTTTTTCTCAAATATATTAAAATTAACTGTTAGAAATAAAATTAATCAAATGAACCTGCATTTTGTATTTGCCCTAAATAGCTCAATCTTGACCGGTGAATCTTTGGTTATGATGAGGGTTTATTTGTAAAGTAGTTTACACAATAGATGCAAATCGTAAATTATATGCATAACCTTATACTTATTCTTTTGCTTTTCCCCCTTCCTTGCTTTCTTTCGTCTTTTAGTAGTTTCATCTTCGGAAACCTCTTGAATTATTATGTTCACATCCATCAAATTCAATGGTCAAGATTCATTTATCCTTTTTCGTCTTGTAATGAATCCAACGGTTAATATTTATAGAATGATGTGACTTATCCTCGTTTCATTTTGAGTTTCACTTTTCATTAGTTAAGATGGGACGAAGGGAGTACTTGTATTTAGACAACTTTAAAAAGGGAAGCATATGTACTCTTACTAAATGGAATGGAATATTGAATATTAGTTTAATGATTTGTGATATTATCATATGGTATAAACAAATGAATTAATTGTTATGATGCTGAAAATAAATTCAAGATAGTATTATAAGAAACTAATGTATTGAGAATTCTTTATAAAATGCACCATTTGAAAGCTCGAGAAGCATGCCGTTGAATGGAATTGTTCCATTCCTGTAAAAACAACACCCCTTTTAATTAAAAGATGGATATTACAGGATGTAGAGGTGAATTGGGTATAACATAAACTTGACTGAAAACTCATCCACATGTGGAGTATGGGAGTATGGGGTAGTCAGTCTATTCGGCAAAGCCGGGCCACAACACCCGCAACAACTGCCTTTACACTTGAGGAACTGTCTGTGCTAGCTACTACTATAACGCAGTAGTAGCCTGTCACGCCCAGAAATTCCCGAATAGAATTCCAAGCAGAATGTGCATTAAAATCCCCATCCAGGACCAGCCAGGGTACACAAACGACAATATTGACATTCAGATCCACGTCTTACAAACATCATAAAAGTCTTACATAAATGCAGCGGAAGAAAAGAAAACAACAGGAGCTAAGCCTTGACTAGAACTGCAGCAGGAACACCACTCCACAGGCATCCTCGACGGCACGGACGAAGCCTACTCCTCAGGGAAACCTTCATCTGACCCGAACTCGAACTCTGGGGTTGGGAAAAGTAGAGCAAGACTGAGTACTACCCACTGTACTCAGCAAGTCATACCGGAATAGGGGTATGATGCAGGGAATTATCAAAGAAGAGCTAAAGTGGTTCATTTGCATAAAGCGAGCATTTATAAACAGAAGTTGAAAGATTAAATAGTTATAATAATTAATTAATATTAACTATCCACTGTCCAACGCTAACTCACGTTGCGACAGGCCCAACCATCCACCTAAACTATCCAGTTTCAAAGATTACACTAGAGTGAGACTAATCACGGTGAATCTGGTTGACCGCCCATAACCGCGGGCACGGCTATTCGAATAGTTTTACTCTGATCAGAGGTGTACAACTGTACCCACAAGACACAGCCCCGCGACACGTTCCCGTGCGCCGACATGCCACCACGACATACCGGAAAGAGGCCGTGATAGGATCCTTCGCATAACTCCCTCTAGCCAAGCACACCACACCTCAGGTTTCACCCCCGTCCCCAGCGGGCAACGGGCAGTCCCCTCTCGTGCCTAGGTGAATCCGGAAGCGACAGAGGCCGTCGCAGGGCCCGCCCCGCTCCATCACGCCCACCCTTGCCTGGATGCGTCAACTAGAGGAAAGCTACACTACAAGCCCAGCCGTTGCCCACGCTGGCTTGTGGTAAGTACGATAAGTTCTTCCAGGGCATCCCGCGAACCGGTCCTTAACTGCCATGGGTGCGACCAGCGAAACCATGCACCCACAGCCCACCATATGATTCATTTTATTTAACCAACACCAGAGCGATGGTACTAAACCAACATTATCATATAAACCTATAGTCTAGGTTTTAAATGAGATTTCCCCATTGTGTGCTAGTTGAACTAAGCATGGCTAAGAAATTCCTAGTCTAAAATCTAATCATGTTATAACCCAAGCTAACAAAGGAGCATGGTATCAAAATAGCATGGCTGTAACAATAGGTAAGCAACCCATAGTAATATTATAAAACAATGCAATATTTGAAAGAAAACAATAGAGCATTTGCAATATAGGATCAACATGTTCAAGTGACAAGCATGACTTGCCTTGCTCTGCTGCTGAAGGAACCTCGGCGACTATCTCGAAGTACACCGGAGCGTCGGAGGAAACGGAATCTAGCGACATACAAAGCAAACATTGCAAACAGGCTATAAGACTACTGAAACAGGGAACAAAACCATTTTTAATGGATTCTACACATTTTTCTTGATTTACTGAGACTTGAATGGGCTTAAACGGAGCTCGGATGAATTAGTTATGATTTTTAGAAGATTCACTGTGTTTATTACTATACAAGAAAAACCTTAAATCATTTATTGCGCAATATATTCCCAGGACTGACGTCAGCACGGAGGGGCGCGGCGCCGACAAGCGGGGCCCGCATGTCAGCGGCGCACGGGTGGCCGGTCCACCGTGGATCGGGACCACGCGGGTGGTCCACCGCCGGTCCTACGGGATCGACGGCCCGGATCGGCCCGGGGCCGATCGGACGGTGTGGCGGCGGCCTGGCTCGGCTCAGCTCGGCACAAGGCCGGCCGACCGGTCATGGCAAAGGCGGCGGCGTGCGCGCGTGTTGCCGGCGACGGCAACCGGCGACGGGGATGGCGGCGCAACGGCGGCAGCGCACGACCGGAGCGGCGGCTCGACCCGGCTCAGCTAGGAGGGAGAGATGGGAGAATAGAGGAGGAGGGATGCCTCACCGAGGGTGGCCGGCGCGGAGGAAGACGATGGCGAACGGCGACGGCAAGCCACGGGAGGACGACGTCGGCGGGCGGACGAGCTTCGGGGTGCCCTAAGGAAGAAGAAGAGAGGAATTAGAGAGAGGGGAATGAACCACGGCGACCGGAAACCATGGCCGAAGGCGGCGGTGAAGGTGGTGCTCACCCGAGTGCGAGGGAACGAGGGCTCCGGCAACGAACCTCGACGGAGGAGGGGTGGACGGGGTGGATCTCGGCCACGCGAACCCGACAGCGGCGACGGCGCGGCCTGGCGGCGACCCTAACGGCGGCTAGCGGCGACCGGAGTAGCGGGAGAGGCGGCGGCAAGGGGTTGCACGGCGCGGAAGCGATGGGGGGCTCGAGAGAGTACGGCGGAATGGGGAAAAAGTGAGAGGAGACGTCGGCGATGCTTAAATAGGGGGAGAGAGGACCGGACGTGGCCGGGAGAGGCGGGAATCGCCGGCCGACGTGGGGGAGTGGGGAGGAGAGAGAGGCGGGATTCGAAAATCGAATCCCGGCCATCTCGGGCGCGGGCGCGAGCGGGAGAGAGAGGGGAGTGGGCGCGGGAGACGCGGCGCACGCGCGGGCGTGGTCGACGTGGCCCGGAGGAGGCGGAAGGCGTGGGCGCGGCGGCGGTTGCGGGCGCGGCGCGGCCGAAGGAAGGGGACGGGTCCGACAGGTGGGCCCCACCTGTCGGCGACCCCGGGAGAGGAGGGAGGCGGGCGGCCTGGCTGGGCCTCGGCCTGCGGCCGGCCCAGCAGGGAGGAGGGGGGGAGGAAGGAAAGAATGGGCCGACGGCCCATTCGAAAAAGAAAAAGGAAAAAAGAGAGGAAAAAGAAAAAGAAAAAAGGAAAAAGGATTTTCCCTGGAATTAAAATATTGCTTGCTCAATTTTAATTGGTTAAAATTATTTCTAGAGCTCTGAAAATTCCACTAAAAATCCTGTTAATGAATTTCGACATGTAGAACTCAAGAAAAATTCCACATGTCTATTCCGATTATTATTTGCATTACTTTCTTAGGGTTTTCTCCTGATTTGCACCGGTATTTTCTTGGGGTCATTTATAAATTACAATTTTGGCTTAGGAGGAGAACTTCGGGGTGTGACATAGCCCAGCCAGCCGAACAAACTCGTAATTTTAGCATTGGTCAGATTCGTAGTTAGAATGTATCGTACTCATATTAGTTTTTCTTTTTAAGTTTAGACTGAGGAAATACTATGTGTGCAAGATTTGAAAGGTTTTTAAGTTTAGACTGAGGAAATACTATGTGTGCAAGATTTGAAAGGTTATACTCAGGCCATTCACATTGCGGTTTGCTCATTTGAAGAGCCCTAGATGCCACATAAGCACAGCACATTTAGGCCACACACCCCTACACCCCACAATAAAGGTCACACCTAGTTGTTTTTTTTAATTTCGGACCCGCATGTCAGCCCCTTCCTATACCTTTTCTCCTCCCTACCCCTCTCTTTCTCACCTGATCCCCTTCTCTGCCGAAATCGCCGCATCTCGTTCTCGCTCCGCCAGCGCCAGCCTCTTCTTCCCTCTGCCGTCGTCTCTCCTCTCCACCACCGCCACTCCTCCTCCTCGCTGGCGGCGCAAGAAAAGAAGCTGAAAGGGCGGCCGGAGGCGACGGTGACAAGGCCCTCTTTCTCTCTACGAATCGAGCTCCGACGGCGGTGGATCGAGCTCCGATGGTGTTGCCGCGCAGTGGATTGAGCTCGCGCTCATCTTCTTGGAGCCGGCATCGATGGCTACTTGCGGCGTCCCACGCTCCATGAAGATGGCCGCCTCGTCCTCCTCTCGCTGGCCGATCTACTCACAACAGCAGCATCACCGCTGAATCTTCTTGGGTGGTAGAGTTGGCGACTGATCTGCTGGCGGCCTGACGGCGACCACAATGGCTCTCGGCGACGACAACCACACTACTAGAAAAATCATTTGTTACCATGAAAAAAATCGTGGCATCAATACTAAAATTGTGGCAATAGATACATGTTGCCACAATTTTAAAGTCGTTGCTAGCTGTGGTAATAAATAGCATGGTAATAGGTTATTGCAATAATTTTTATTTAGTGGTAATAAATTTTGATGTTGCCATGACGTGCAGCGCCGCCGCTTCTCCTTCTCCCCTTCCCACTGCTTTATGGGCCCTGCGTTAGATGCATGCAGTTGCAGGCGAGGCTCTCGAAGCCAAAATGAGATACGGGAAGCAAACTAAGGTCATGGCCCCCATCTACTTTTTTGTCCACCACAGCGAGTGTCTTACGTGGCTGAGCGAGTCCACACGCCACTTAGGAGCGCTGTGAATGGCCTCAAAGAGAAGAAGAGTTGATTAGAGGAAGTTTAATAGTATAGCCAATTACTAGCTCAAAATCATCTATAATCAATTTAATGGTCAATTTATACAATAGTTACCTACAAACATATACTATGCTATTAATATTTGGTCTCACATATTACCCATGTTGCTTCTTGAAGTTTGTGCTGCAGTTAGCTATAAATTTGTAGCCCACTGCTCTTCTCTCTTATTTTTGTCTCCTTAAAATATATTTATAGCTAGCTTATGCCTGCTGTTATATTAGGGCTTTGCTCGTACCATAGATGACGTCAAAAGGAGAAAAATGATCTCTAGCAAGTTTAATAGTATAGCCCACTACTAGCCCCAAATCGTCTATAGCTAATGTAATAGCCAATTTATACAATAGTTATTTACTATACTATTAATATATGGTCCCACATGTCATACACATATTACGTTTTGGAGTCTGTGCTGTAGCCCGATGCTTTTTTCTCTATTTCTTTATCTCTTTAAAATACTGTTTATAGTTGACTTATAGCCTGCTAACCTGCTCTAAACTTTCTTTCTCCCCATCGATGAGAGATGAGGGCTATGGCTGTGGTGCAATGTGTAGCATAGATGGCTACTACTCCTCCGGCTAGTGGTAATTGCTTGTTGCAGGAGGGGGAAATGATGATGCTAGATTTGGGGTGGTCGGGCCGTGTGGACCAAAGTCAAGTCACGACGACGCAGCCACCCAGCCATCCATCCATCCATCCATCCTCAAACGCCAAAGCAGCAGCAGCAGCTAGCCTAGGGAGTCGTAGTACAGCCACCCAGTGGCCACTGCCCCGTACGTCCATCTCCAGCCATGTGGTCCCTACGACGCCGACGACGACACAAAATCACGCGACACGTTTCGCCTCCTCGTTGGCCGCCATCACACACCTGCTCTCTGCTGGTACAGCCTCTCTTCCCATGCACTCTGCCATCAGATTTCTCCTCCCGGGCTGTAAAACGTTTAACGTAGTGTGTGTTTTCACGTTAAAATTAGAAGTTTGTTTGAAATTAAAACAATGTGACGAAAAAGAAAAATTTATGTGTGTATAAAAGTTTAGATGTGATAAAAAAGTTAAAAGTTTGGAACTAAACTCGGCCGTACTGTAACTCATAAGCTTGTAAGATGAGAGTATATACACGCCCGTCAAACAGAGAGTGGTGTCATTTAATTTAAATCAAGTTTGGACTGATACACATGTCTGAATTTAAATTGAGTGGAGGTGCAAATATGTTGAAAATAGATAAATTATAGCTAAACAAATTTATTGACCGGTTCCTAGGCACCCCCTCTCATACCTAGTTCTTCCCTTGCACTCCGTATAGATGTGATAAATTTACTTATCGTTTCTATCGAAAATCAAGATTAAGTTAGTACACGAAAAATAATAAAATCGTTAGTGCATGATTAATTGAATTTCAATTGTTATATACTTAGAAAATAAATTAATTTTACATAGTGCCCCGGATTATTGCCAAAAATCATTTTCTCCGTACTTTCTTTCGCTGCAATGCTTACCACTGCAATTTTACATAGACAGTCTTTTTTAAAAAAATATTTAATTTGTCCATGTAATCGAGCTAATCCTCGATAATTTTATATAAGTTAGATCGCCTATATAAAATTTTAGATAAGCCACTGCGCTTTGTTATATGGTGTTAATCAACCATCTTTGAGCCAAGAAACCGCTCAGTAAACCAGTTAAAACCAAAAAAGAATAAAGTACTGCGAGCAGTTTTTTTTTCTTTTGCAAAGGTTGTCCGAGTTTCATTGGTTCTCGTCGATTATATCAAAGCAGTAATATACTCCCTGCAATAATCCATCGGCGAGATCTTCCGAAACCCTTCGGAGTTTTCTCACTGCGTTGTTCAGATAGTATGACTTTCTCTTCGGCTACTTGCTTTACTTTTTTTTTTTGGCCTTTTAACAGTTTTGACATGTGCTGTTGCAGTGTTGGTAGTACCTGCCTACCTGGAAGAAATGTGCGTTAATTCCACAAGAGAGGGGACCAATCGTTTTTGCCAATATTCTGTTCAATCAACAAACTGACGACACTGACTGTGATTAAAAGAGCTTAACCAGTTAAAGAGCCCAGCTGTAACTAAAATAGCTTGATCAATTACAGCTCATTAACTTTCTAGGAAACACAATACTCCTAAAATTGTTTTCAGATTTATGCATGCAGTGATACAATGAACCTCGACTCCTTGAGATTGCAGGGGGGAAAAAAGGAAATATTATCATCATCTTGAGATAAGTATAATGTGGTAGGAGAATCAATTATAAAAGAAAAGGAGATGGTGTATAGTAATAACCACAAGCTGAGCAGCCTGAGCTTATCTTATCTGATCCTCTCACCCTCTATGTCCAACACCGGCATTCCTGTCACTTTAACACATGCCTCTTCTACTAATCAAACATGACCCACCGGCCACTACAGCTTTGCATTATTGTAGACATTGCCACTGTCTCTCCCTGTGTCTCTTGGGATAAGCCACCAATCACCTTTGCTCTGTTTTCTGATGCTGTACAGTGCAAATCCACCAAAGATTCACCAGGTTTCTAGTTAGGCAGCGATAAAATTGAGCAAACATTTTTGTCTACCAACTCCCTCGTTTTTTGTCTAGTAACAACTTCTACACTAGAATGCTAATAATTTTCCTAAGTTCAGATTAAGGGTTCGTTTGTTTGAGCATTTTTATTTAACATTTTTCTGTTTTTATGAACACGTCTCTTGAACTGCTAAATTTGTTATAAATAAATAAACTTATTTATTTTAATTTATAGTAATTAACGCTTTGAACACCTTTTGACGTGTAGTTGTTTAGCTCAGCTAATAAACATAGCCTAAAGCTGGACTACTACCTTCGTCCCAAAATATAACAACTTTTTGCTATAAATCTGTACACACAGTTATCCAGATTTATAGCTAAAAATGCTTATATTTTGGGACGAAGGGAGTAGCTAGGAGTACAGTTTAGCCCCATCAGAATTGGATAGGAAGATATGTTTGCACAAAATTACGCAGTGCTCCCCACAAGGAATCTTTAATGCAGGAGATGATGATACACGAAAGAAAAGGCTTGTGGTGGCGCCACATCCCCCTCCGATTTATAAGCCCAACCAGAGCACTCGCAACACACTCACTCCTGCCCTTGCGAGCTTCGCATCGCATGCAGCGATCGAGAGATACAACAGCGAGACAGGCTGCGATAATGGTAGTAGTAGCCGTTGCTTGCATTGTTTGCCTTAGCTAAGCTCAAGCTAGCTCCTACTACTCCTACCTGCGCATGAGCTAGATGCTCCCTCGCATCCATCTCCTAGCTTTCCTTCCCTTTCTCTCGCTGCTGCTGCATCCTCCTCTCCTGTGACCTGTCACAGCTGATACTGTGGTTTGCTTGCTCGCTTTGTCTCTCTGAATTCTCTCTGAATCCTTGCAGCTTGGCTTGGCGTTGGCTGCTTTGAAATACCTGACGTCCTCGTGGCGCGCAAACCTTGTCCCTTTTCCCCGCAAATCCTTGCCGCCTTTTGGTCGCTCTCTGCTCCTCCTCGTCCCTCGCGCCGTCACCACCTGCTCTGTCTCCTTCTTGCAGCTGCAGCTCGTAGTCGTCGTTGATCTTTGGCTATATATTATCCCCTCCTGCTGCTGCTGCTGCACGGACGCAGGGAGGAGGAAGAGCTCGTGACTTGTAGTGCAGTTGTCAGTCGCTGATCGATCGAGGTCGTCGTCGCCATCCATGGCGTGGAGGAGAGGGTTCGGGGAGGAGGATGGCGCGGTGGCGGCGGGGGAGAGCGGCCTCGAGCTCAGCCTTGGCCTCCCCGCCTACTTCTCCTCCTCCTCCTCCAAGCCATCGGAGGGATCAACCGCTGCTCCTGCTTTTGCTCTCCGATCCAATGGAACCAATGCCTCCAAGCCAAGGTTTGTTCATTTGTTCGAGAGAAATGGAGGTGGAAAGAAGCTAATTAATTAGATTTTGATGCTTAATTTGTGTGTGAAAATGCATGTAGCAGGGCAACGGCTGCGGCGCCGGTTGTGGGGTGGCCGCCGGTGCGGTCGTTCCGGCGGAACCTCGCCTCGTCGTCGTCCTCCTCCTCCAAGCAGGCGCCTCCGCCGCCGCCGTCGTCGTCGTTGTCGTCGCCGCAGAACGGCGACAAGGCGAGCAAAGACGGCGGCGCGGAGAAGGGCATGTTCGTGAAGATCAACATGGACGGCGTCCCGATCGGGAGGAAGGTCGACCTCGCGGCGTACGGCGGCTACGCCCAGCTCTCCACCGCCGTCGACAAGCTCTTCCGCGGCCTCCTCGCCGGTGAGCTCAGCTTTACCTTGCGCCGCCGCGTGGTGTGGTTTGCTCTTTGCTGTGACCTCACGCGAACACGATGCTGCTATTGCTCGTGCAGCTCAGAGCGCTGCCGCTGACGGCGAGGCCGACGCGGCCGCCGCCGGCGAGATGGTCGGCGGCGGCGAGTACACGCTCGTCTACGAGGACGACGAGGGCGACCGGATGCTCGTCGGCGACGTTCCCTGGCAGTAAGTTGGATCAAATTACACATCCGTAGCTAGCTTCCATCCCAAATCAATTTCTCGTCTCATCGATCGATCTCTGCATGCATCGATCCACTCTGCAGGATGTTCATCGCCACCGCGAAGAGGCTGCGCGTGCTCAAGAGCTCCGACCTGCCGCCGCCGTCGGTGAGCCTACCACTCAGCAACCACCATGATCGATCAAAATGAATTACTCCTAATTCGTTCTGAATTTGCAGCTGATGAGGGCGGCAGGGAGCAGGAAGAGGGCAGCAGCTGACAGCTGAAAGCTGCTGCTGCTGATGATGAATTGATGATGGTGTGGTGCTTGGATTGAGAACCTTTGCAGTAAACGTACGGTGCCTTGTTACTTATATATAGGCCCAGGATTATCGGGTCCACATGTTAATGATAATGCCACGTAACTTCAACTGCAGAGAATTTTGATCCGTGGTGCTTGGCTTTATGACCATTTAGATGTCTTTGGGCTGCATAATTATATATACTTACGAGAGATCATGACGGTATTAGTGGTCATGATTAGTAGTACGATCGAGTAGCATGGAACAGTGTTGTTAATTACTAGTAGCTGGGTGATTAAGCTAATCTATGGCGGTGTAATTTTGGATGTAGGCAGGCACGTGTCAAATTAGTTATGTGTTTTGTTAATTAAGCGATCTAGTTAATGTGTTTAAGTTAATTATGGTGCCATGCGTGGATGTCTGCAAAAAATGTGAGCTCCATCGATCGTGTCGGCGTTTCATCTCGAACAAGTTGTCATCATGGGCTCTAGTATTGCTATCCACCTCGGCAACTCAAAAGTGGTCTCACTTTTAGATTCGGTTAATTTCAACTCAAAATCGAAGTGGATTTCGGCCGGCGTGTAGCTTCCACACACAATCCTCGCGTGAAAAAATTGCCAAAAAAAACAACAACATAAAAGTAAAAAAAATTCGACCTTTCAAACCAAAAGTTCGAATGATTCTCAAACTTGGGGCTCCGAGACGCGCCGCATCCTGCCGCACGAATGTCCGCGCGCCATCCAACGGTCGTAACACGGCACACGTGGGCACAATTTCGCCTGATTGAATGAAAATCATCTCCACAGCTACTAACAGTACAGTACAACTAAGATGTAAAGACAGTTTAGTGGAGGTGTTAACATGGGAATTTCTTCTTGTTCATTCGAGGTATATTTTCATATCATGGCACAATTCTTGTTGCGTTATCATCATTGTTAGTTCGGTCTTAACATGTATACCTAGCTTCTAGGGTTTGCTAACAAAAATACTGGTAGCACTATGCACAGTACTTGTACGTACTGGAGTATGATCGAGAATCATTCTTGAAGTTTCAACTTTCAGGGTAAAAACTTTCCTTTGTTGTAGCGTGTCGTTATTGAAAGGACACATCTAATTGAAACCTAAGGACCGAGATTAACGTTGGGGATTTAACGGAAGAGTCACCGTTGCTGGTTTTACACAATGGTTTCAGAGACAGGGATGCTAGCAAAATGTTTCTAGGGGAACATTCAGCTGAACTTGTCAGCGAGGGAAGCTCAGGCTGCTGAAGCAATGCCATCCAATTCCGGGTTCTCCTTCGACCAGATCTGGCGAGGAGGCCGGCGGGTGGTGGAACGGAGAGGTCCTGGGCTAGCTCTCGGGGATGGTGGTTCGATGAAGTCGGCTGACGGAGGGGCGTCGGTCGGGTGTGGCGGAAGCCATGTGCCACCGATGTTCAGATGGTGGATTCGGATTGGGTGACATACCACGGTGGTAGGGGGTTCCGAGCGAAAGCTTAGCCCAATTCTTTGGGCCAACAGTGACTTCGCCTTCGGGCGTAGTAACCCTTCTAAGGGCACTGTTGAGGTATCCCTCCTCCCTCGGCAAGGAGCTCTGGGTGGAAACCTTGTCCAGTCTTTGGATGGATGACGACGGCGTCTTTTGGCGTCGCGACCATCATGTGGGCGTCGTTTTAGAGTCTTCATGTCGCAATGGTGTCGTTAGCTCGGTGGCGATCGGTCTCGTATAGCGATGGCCGATTCGGTGCTTGGCTTTCCTCTCTGTAGTGTGTGTTTGAACGGTTGGCACATGGTTCGGGGCGTGTGCTCTGGTGCACATCCTTCTTCGACAGCCAGTTGTCGATGTAAAACTTTTATTGTAACTTTTCTTCCTATCTTAATTATATTAAATGACCTCCCTCGGTCATTCCGGCAAAAAAAAGAAACATTCAGCTGAACAAATAATGATGGGATCACATTTTCCTTCCTTTTTGTTACTTGCTGAGTTTTACAGCAGAAAACAATACTCCGTGTTACACAGATTGTAAATTTTATACATTCTAAAACTGTTCTAAAATGGCTACTAGTAGATTTGATTGGTTATCCTTATTACTGCAGAATTTAGTTCATGGATGAGTTTCTGGAACTTGTGGATTAACTGAAGTACCGCAGAATTTAATTCACTGAACACACAAATCTTTACAGCCAATTCGGAGTATTAACAAAAATCCCCAAAAGGGATAATTATAGGTAACAATGAAGGTTTTGCAGTTCCAATTTTATTTCGGGTTACAACTATGCAGGGCGACAGTATATCAAGCCTCATTTTGGTTACAGACCGCTTCCAGTTCCACCATGGCCAAGCAGCACATACAACAAAGTAAGGTTTTCTCAATATATTTTTTTTCACTCCAGAGCGCAAAAATGGACGGCAAATACTACTATTTATCTAGCAAATTTTCATCGAGATTGAGAGGCTGCAATAAGGGCAGCCCCTATCCCTGACCCGTCGTTCGCATGCTTGACGGCTACCGACTTGGAAGCCTCCTCTCCCAGCAATTCACCCAATGTGCTCTCCAAACATTCCCTGAATTTGGTGTAGTGTTCAAACAAACCTCCATCAATGGCGATGACCGAGCGCGGATTGTCAATGCCGCCATTTCTTCCGAGCTTCATGAGGATCCCTGCAATCCCTGCAGCAGCCAGCCGAGCTGCCCTCCTTGCCACGATATCGCATATTTCGACAACCATTTTCCTCGTCTCTAAGGATGTATCTTTAATCTGCAGGCATACATACCATGTCACTACAGAGAATACACATGCAGAATATGAGCTTTTTCAGAAGCATGGATACCTCTAGGATTTGATGCAATTTTTCAGCCACTATCTTCAGGTCAGGTGTTTCATCATGGTGCATTGCAGAAATGTGCGGAGTCCTGTTCGCCACATTAACGGATATTTTAGGGTCAGCCTTGAATCTGTTATAGAATTTTCTACACTTTATAAAACAGTCTTCTGAGCATTCATATCACTATATGGGCTGCATTTGAAAGCAACCTACTCAATCCTGAATTGCACAAGAGCGCTGATTGCGAAAACAAAAGGAAATGACATACCGCAGATGGAAACAAGTTTTGAGCTTGGAGTTATCTATAGAACTGAAAATTCCAGACTGCAAGGACAGTTTAAGCAGCACTCTTCTTACGATTTCACCTAAATACATTCCTGATGTTAACTTCTCATATATCTGAAAAAGAAAACAAAACTATACGGTTGAGCCAAGACCCAAGATCCAACAGTACAGGCATGCAGGGTAGGTGGTCTTTTGGTGAAGAAACTTGCCTGCTCTCCAGGGTTTAAACTTTCCTTGTCTAATGCTTCATCGTATTCAGTAACTGGAAGATCGGATGAATAGAAATTACCCCATTCCATATTGATGACCTGAAATACGATAAAGGCACTTCAAAAAAAACTCAGAAATTGAATAAAGATACAACAAAAAAGTTGAGTAAATTAAACTTATGTGAGTTAATTTATTGGCAAAATTTGTTATAGGACACCCAAAAAACACGTAATTAGCTGAGGGACACCGAGAAAACGTGGAACTGCCCTAGGACACTACAAAATTTGTGAAATTTACCATAGGACACCAAGCTTATTATTTTATTATTTCCCGGCTGAAAGTGACGAGTATTTTTTTAAAATGCCCAAATTGCCCCCGCGTCCCAATCTATACCAACGCGCGGTCCGGTCAGACCAAACTCGGTCGCACAGTTGGATGGAGGAACAATTTCACAATCAAGAACATAGCTGTGGCTTCGTCACCGGCCGCGACGCGCTGCTCTCGCCGTCGGGGAGGCCCATCTCCACGTCGCGGTCAGCCTGCGCCGGCGCCGGCGGGGGCGTCGCGCCGCTGCAGCCCAGCAACCACCGCAGGGCCGCTCTCCTCGCCGCTTCCACGACTACGGCGACTCCGGCGATGGGTCTCGCCAACGGCTGCGGCAGGACGGCCGGTTGCTGCTGATGATGATGATGATGCCGCGGCGGCGCCGCCTGTCATGGCGGATCACCAGCTCCTGCCGGTGCATCATCGTCTCCTCCTCCCCCATGTGTTGCAGGCAGATCTTGTGCTCCGTAGTCGTCGCCGGGCGCCGGTAGCCTGCTCATCCCGCCGCCGGAGACGATGGTCACCATCGCCATGGGAGTCGGCATGCCGATGTTGCACTCGAGGCTAGTGGTGTAGTCGCGAAGGAGTAGACGAGGTAGGCGGCATACGTCGTCGCCGGAGAGAGGAGCGAGAGCTGCAGCTTGCCGGTGATCTCCAGCCAGCACACGTCAAGGAGCTCCGCCATCTCAGGGAACCTGATGACGGCGGCGACTCTGGCGATGGGTCCCGCCGACGACTGCACGCGACGGACTGCCCGGCGGCAAGCTCGGTGATGCCGTCCGCCGAGTGGTGTGTGGCGATCGAGTTTGGGACGCAGGGGCAATCTGGGCATTTTGAAAAATACTCGCCACTTTCAGCCCGGAAATGATAAAATAATGAGCTCAGTGTCCTACGGCAAATTTCACAAATTTTGTAGTGTCCTGGGGTAGTTCCACGTTTTCTCGGTGTCACTCAGCTAATTACGCGTTTTTTGGGTGTACTGTAGCAAATTTTGCCTAATTTATTGCTTAAATTTCAATGAAAGGTGGGAGTATGGCCTTTGTCCCTTACCATATCCCCTGAATTGGGCAACTCTCCTTCCCATTTTGGTATAGCATTTGCCTTCTCAACATATGCAGCATTTGTGCCAGTACCAAATATCACACCTGCGACAACATCTTCATCATAGTATATTGCTCCAGCCAATGTTCCAACAGCATCATTAATCTATTTCATCAAAAAAGTTATCCCAGACAAAATGTTTACCTGACATTGTAGATATATTATATTTATGAAAGTTAAAAGCCAGTCAATACTCACCAATGCAGCTACATGCATGTCCAGACCTTGTTTCACCATAGCCGTTTGTAGTTCAGCCACTACATCTTCACCTACCTGATTTCAGAGAAATGTTTTATCTGATAGAAGATTCACTCATATCAGCTAAAAAATGGATATTTTGTTTGCGTGAAACTGATCTACTAGTAAGAGCTAGTAAGTATTAATGACAAGGCTTGTGACTAGAACAACATTCATATCGCAAGATGTTCATATAAATAATGGGTTTTGCAGAGCTGTAGTTACTAATTAGGACTATTTTTTACATCACAAAAAATGTATGCGATGCATGTTGAGTTTATGAAGGACGCCTTACTGCATCATCAATGGAAAACGCCTTTGTCCACTTGACAAGGGTACCCGATGCCACAGATCGTTGCCTCACAGGAAAAGAGAAGGTGAATCCTAGTTCTTTCTTCTTGCCGTTTGGCATGTCAGTACCCTCCTCTTCAGCAACAAACTTGCCTAATTCCCCAGCAATGAAACCAAACAATTCCTGCAGACATATAGTAAAACAACGAATATCGTCAAATAAAAAATGCACAACAGTGGAACAACATCGAAATGGAGCAAAACTCGGTCAAATGATTCAGCATAAAAAAAAAAACTCACCGAGGAGGTCCCTGACATCAGGTGTGGTGGGATGCTGACTTCCCTGGATTCAGAGTTGACGACATGCTTCTTGCTGCCACCAAGATGCACCTTGAGCACCCGGAAGTTTGTTCCTCCTAGGTCCAATCCATAGAACAATCCTTCCTCTCTCCTGAATTCAGTGGCACAAAACTGATCAGTGTAAACCCATCATTTTCAGAGATCTATCTACTGTCACTCTTGTTTCTGACGCTATGAACACAAATCAGAAATTCAGGATTCAGAGGAGGCGATGCATATGCAGGTATCCTGACTGACCCAGTGGGGAGCTTGTCGACGTAGGAGAGCAGCATCTTGACCCTGCTCCCACCCTCCTTCTCCAGGCCGGCGCCCATCTCGCCGGCCATCGCCGCCGCCACGTCCCGCAGCAGCGACGCCGGCGTCGCGCACCCCTCCCGTAGCTCCGCCACCACCTTCTCCGCCTCCACCTCCACCGCCGCCATGATCCCGGTCCCCGACAGGCGAATCGAAAAGCTAAAGAAAAGCTTCAGAGCAAGAAAGGCGAGACCTTTGGAGTTCGGTTCAGACAAAAAAAACAAACAAAAAAAAACTTGAGATACCCAACCACGATCAAAAGACGCTCCGGAAATGCGCGCGGAATCGCATTCACGGCTCGATCGATCTATAGAAAAATCATCTGGGATTGGAGGGAGGCACGTGAAAGTTTTGTGTTTTTGTCTAAAGCACTCAACTTTTTTTCATCAGTAGTAGTTGATCCCTTTCTGTGGCGGTTTTGATCCATCTACCGATCGACACGGCGACAGCGGAAAGGGATAAGCGTCGTGCTCTTCTTGTTCTGTTCCTTAGCTTTTCGGTAACTGCACACTGCGTAGCAACAGGAGGAGGAAACATTGTCCATGGTCGGATCGGATGGATATCTATCCAAGAACAGAAGAGAATCCAGCAACCAAATTGGATCGTGGATTGGATTGGATGGATTTACTCGCGTCACATTGGCATGGAGGTGAATGGAGAAGTTGGCCGGAGTCGGGGTCGCCGGTCGCCGCCGCCGCCGCCCTCGCCGTGCGTTGGGCTTTTCGCGGTGCGGGCCTTAGATGGGCCGTCGACGAGGGGGGCCCACGGCCCACGTCGATGGCTGGGCCGATCCAGCGGCGGCGCTGGCACCTAGGTCGGCGCGCCGCCGGCCACCGCGGATTTTACCTGCAGTTTCCCTTTCTCGTAGACCGTGTGGCGGCGAGCGAGAAAACCGTGCAAACTTTTTACCGCGATCAATTCGTATAGGAATTGAATTGAATTTTTGTTTTTTGGTTAAAAATCAAGGGGCGGTGTGTCGTAGGTTCAAATTTCCATGATGCCTCTGATTCCATCCGCCCTTTTTTGTTTCTCGTTTCAAAAAACCCATTGATTCCCCCCACATCATACTTGCATCGCAACGTGACACCCGAAAAACGCCAACTAAATCCCCAAAAGAAATTTTTAAAAAATATTCGTGTGACAGTCCACACCATGCGTGCCGTGCCCCCCAAAAATCCAGCCAGCAAATGTGCACCTGCCGGTTGCCGCCGTACACATATTTGCAGCTTCTGCATCTCACGAAATGTCATAAGTTTTCACTTGGATTTTTTTCAAAAAAACCTGGCCGGTCAATGGCAGCTGTTAAATTTCGTGCCTCGGAACCGACGATTCGTGCCAATCCGTTTCGTTTCATCACGGTCTGCTGTTAGAATTCATATTTATGGTTTCGATGCGATCGCAGCCCGAGTCAAACCCTGTGAAAACGGATGAGGCTTTCACTTATGTCCTCTGGCTGTGTTCACTTCCCTTCAAACTTTTCCGTCACATAAAATATTTGGACACATGCATGTAGCATTAAATATGGATAAAAAAAACAATTGCACAGTTTATATGTAAATTGCGAGACGAATCTTTTTAGCCTAATTACGCCATGATTTGAATGTGGTGCTACAGTAAATATTTACTAATGATAGATTAATTAGACTTAATAGATTTGTCTCGCAGTTTACAGGCGGAATCTGTAATTTGTTTTGATATTAATCTATATTTAGTATTTTAAATGTGTGTCCGTATACGTTAAATTGTTTTTTCAAAACAACCAAACACGGCCTCTTTCCTTTTACTAGTACACCTCAGAGTCAGCAGGTGCCAGGTCAGCAAAGATCACACTGGGGCGAGTTGACCCTGCAAAAAATTGAAACGAACAGTCATTTACTGCGTGAGATAGTACCACAACGCGAGGTCACAAAGATCGTGGTGGTACATAAAAAAAAAAAACTCCTGTACGTGGTACGCCCCTCTCGCCCAGCTGCACTGCATCGTCATGTTCGTTCAAAATCACCCACGCACAGCAACAGTTCCACCACCAGGCACCAGCAGCAGTAGTAGTAACATGTTTTTGACACATTGCGCACACATCACGCACTACCTGATCCTGCACGTGCGACCCGCGAGGACACGCACGTACTACTACCACTAGTACAGTAATTTGCATTCGCATCTCCTTTTAAACAAAAATAAGGGGTTCTCTCTCCCAAACACCCCCCTAAAACTACTCCCTCATCTCAAAATAAGTGCAGTTTTACACTATTCATGTTCGACGTTTAACCGTTCATCTTATTTAATTTTTTTATGATTAGTATTTTTATTGCTATTAGATGATAAAACAAGGATATTTTCAAA
The DNA here is from genome assembly GCA_000338895.3 of Oryza meridionalis. NCBI lineage: Eukaryota > Viridiplantae > Streptophyta > Magnoliopsida > Poales > Poaceae > Oryza > Oryza meridionalis. The sequence goes on from CM002524.2 coordinate 4,499,170, forward strand.
ATTTTCACAAATTTTTCAAATAAGACGGACTGTCAAACGTTGGGCACAAATATCCACGACTGTATTTATTTTGGGACGGAGGTAGTATAACAAAATCAAAATTTTCTTTTAGAAATACATTACGAATGCAGGCGCTACGTACTAACGCACACACACCCTGCCCTTGTAAACGTATCCGAAAAATTAGGGTGATATATATTAAGATTGACGAAAATATCACGGACACCTCGTTATCGATGAATACGGCACCTACCCTGACAAAATAATTAGTCCTAAATACGAGTATATGTGTCAAATCCAGAATTTAAACCCGGATAAGCTGGGTTTATAGTAAGAAATCTAGTCGATTGAATTAAGCTCACTACTTCGTGAGGATGAAATTAAATTTAGCCCAAAACCAAACTCAAATCTGATATAGGAGTACTACCCTACAGTGGACGACGATTTGGAATCTTTATCATAGTGGTGATGCGCCAGATCGATGGATCGATGGATCAATAATTCGATATTCCCTAGGACCCACGCGTCCTGTGAGCCCTCCTGTGGCTCGATCCCGATGACGTCATCGCCCAAAAGATCCTTTTATCTGCTTTGCACCGGCATACTATGCCACGCCACTCTTTTTTTCTTTCGCGAGTGCAACTGCTGCTACAAGTCAAAGTGCAGCTCACGAGAGTGGTGGCGCCAGGGTACAAAAGCCCACACGCTCCAATGGCCCAAAAAGAAAAAGAAAAAGTACAGCTGCTAGTGCTAGTAAAAAGAAACTACTGAGTACGTAAGTACGTAAAGATAATGTTTAAGTCAAACTTTGAAAATATAAATTATAAATAACTCTCAAGCAGTTGAGTTTGAAAATGTAAAACTTATATATGAAAAGATTTGTCTTGAAAAATATTTTCATAAAAATATACATATATCACTTTTCAATAAATATTTTTATAAAAACAAAAGATCAAAGTTGTGTTTTGGAGACCGTATCGGTGTCTAAAACGACTTTCCTTACTATTACGGAGAAAGTATGTACGTACTGTATGTGTACGAAGGCTGGACTGTGCGTACGTACGTACCTACGCGTGCATGCATATACGTTAATCGACATGATCGTTGGAGGCTTGGAGGTGTAGGGAATGGCAAGTCTGGGTGCGCGCCGTCGTGGAAAGAGGCCAAAGGTGTTTGTATTTTTCACCGTCTTTTTTGCAACGCTCCCATCACGTGCCAGCTACTAGTGCTCTCCATGCTGCTTACCCACAGCTGCGGTAACCCCTTTGATGGTATTTTCGGTGCAACAAAGTCTACGGAGTATGATAAAACGTACTCCTATTGCAGTACAACGAATTTGAAATAGACTCTGTTCGAATTTATCGTAGCATATACCGTTATCTAGAAAACCCACCATATAGCACCGAGGGAATACTCTCTATGTAAAAAAGCCAATTTGTCCTATATTTAGATTTATGTATAGAAATTGTTTTGTTCAACGGAAGGAGTACTCCATCGATCTTATCGTTGTACTAAAATAAGACACATCCCAGTATAATAAATCTGTATATAGAGTATTGGTTAGCGAAATTGACCACCATTAGATTTATACACCTTTTACTGTACTTTGTAATGAGTGCATAGATAACTGTTTGTTTTTTTACATCGTTAATGATGGCAAGTGACCTCACATCTCGCAAGCCAATACAAATCACGAAGAGACGTTGAGATTATGGGTTTGCAGCTTTGCAGTGCAGCCACGGGACGTGGGAGTGGATATACTCCTCCCCCTACCGTACTCCTATCTTTTTGAAACAGCCTCTTTTTTTGAATGGTGAGCTACTACAACTTTGGTTGTTCTCTCATGCTCTCACACACTTGGATGCTAGCTGCACCGCCATTTGTTTATTGCCATCATTTATGATTTCGAATTTCGATTTGGTTTGGTCGCATTTGGTTTGATTTGATTCTTTCCTAGGGATAGTTTTTTTTCCCCTTTATTTTTTTAAATTTTTTGTCTTGTATTGGACCCCCCCTCCCCTTCTTTTTATTTGAACCCCGCTCCTCCCTCCCTCCCTCCCTCCCGGCCGTTTCCCTCTCTTATTCAAAACTTGACCCGTTCTGCCTTCTTGCTCAAGTGTTCGACCTGGTCTTGGAGCGCGGCGTGTCTCTCTCGCCGGCCGGAGTCGCGAATTCCGGCCATGGGCAAGGCGGCGAGGTGGTTCCGCAGCCTGTGGGGCGGCGGCGGCGGCGGGAAGAAGGAGCAGGGGAGAGAACATGGGAGGACGGCCGCGGCGCCGCCCCCGCCGGACAGGAAGCGGTGGAGCTTCGCCAAGTCGTCGAGGGACTCGACGGAGGGGGAGGCGGCGGCGGCGGCGGTGGGAGGGAATGCGGCGATCGCGAAGGCGGCCGAGGCGGCGTGGCTCAAGTCGATGTACAGCGACACCGAGCGGGAGCAGAGCAAGCATGCCATCGCGGTCGCCGCGGCGACCGCGGCGGCGGCGGACGCGGCCGTGGCGGCGGCACAGGCGGCCGTCGAGGTCGTCCGCCTCACCAGCCAGGGGCCACCCACCTCGTCGGTGTTCGTCTGCGCCGGCGTCTTGGATCCCCGTGGCCGCGCCGCCGCCGCGGTCAAGATCCAGACAGCCTTCCGAGGATTCTTGGTGAGTGAACCCCAACAACTTCCTCACTTCTTCCAAGAACAACAGTGTCTGCTTCTGTTCTTGATCTGTTCGTCTTCTTTGGCCACGTGCTCATTTTGAGTTCATCCACTGTTCCAGTAGATTTCCATTTCCAAAAAAAGCTCATAGATTAAGACATGATTAATTAGATTAGATTTTTTTTTTTTTGTTCTTGGTTCAGGCGAAGAAGGCGCTGCGAGCGCTCAAGGCGCTGGTGAAGCTGCAGGCGCTGGTGCGCGGCTACCTGGTGAGGCGGCAGGCGGCGGCGACGCTGCAGAGCATGCAGGCGCTCGTCCGCGCGCAGGCCGCCGTCCGCGCCGCGCGCTCGTCGCGCGGCACCGCGCTGCCGCCGCTGCACCTCCACCACCACCCTCCCGTCCGGCCGCGCTACTCCCTGGTACGAGTACGACCACGATCGCTTGCGTCCGAAGCGGGCGAGCTTTTTTTTAAAAGGTGTTCGTCCGAGGCATGTTGGTTGCTGTGACACAATTCTTACCTCGGGGGTTTCTTGTGTTCGCAGCAAGAGCGGTATATGGACGACACGAGGAGCGAGCATGGCGTGGCGGCGTATAGCCGCCGCCTGTCGGCGAGCATCGAGTCGTCGTCGTACGGGTACGACCGGAGCCCCAAGATCGTGGAGATGGACACCGGGCGGCCCAAGTCGCGGTCGTCGTCAGTCAGGACGAGCCCCCCCGTGGTCGACGCCGGCGCCGCCGAGGAGTGGTACGCCAACTCGGTGTCCTCGCCGCTCCTCCCGTTCCACCAGCTCCCCGGCGCGCCGCCGCGGATATCGGCGCCGAGCGCGCGCCACTTCCCGGAGTACGACTGGTGCCCGCTTGAGAAGCCCAGGCCGGCAACGGCGCAGAGCACGCCGCGGCTGGCGCACATGCCGGTGACGCCGACGAAGAGCGTCTGCGGCGGCGGCGGCGGCGGCGGCGCCTACGGCGCGTCGCCCAACTGCCGCGGCTACATGTCGAGCACGCAATCGTCGGAGGCGAAGGTGCGGTCCCAGAGCGCGCCGAAGCAGCGGCCGGAGCCGGGCGTTGCCGGCGGCGGCGGCGCGCGGAAGAGGGTGCCACTGAGCGAGGTGACCCTGGAGGCGAGGGCGAGCCTGAGCGGCGTGGGCATGCAGCGCTCGTGCAACCGTGTCCAGGAGGCGTTCAACTTCAAGACCGCCGTGCTCAGCCGCTTCGACCGCTCGTCGGAGCCGGCCGCCGCCGAGAGGGACCGCGACCTCTTCTTGCAGAGGAGGTGGTGAACAGCAACAACGCAACCATTGCAAGAAGGAAGAGGACTACAAGAACTAGTTCTTCTTCTTCTTCTTAGTCTCTGTTTCTATGCGACATAGTAGCGATCGATCATGTTTGATCGATGGCAATGGCGATCGTGTGCTTGCCATTGCCGTCGTCTCCGAGCTTGTTACCAGACAAGTGACAGGCAAAGTGTACGTTGAGCTAGCTGGAGGGGAGATTACAAAAAAAAAAAAATCCCACTTCTTTCCCCTCTGATTTAACAGTGCACTTGGATGTACATTCCCCTATCAATTCAAGGGCAGCAAATCAAATCCCGTTGTTTTTTTTTAAAAAAAACAAGTCCGGAAAGGTAACGGATTGAACGGCATTGACCAGCCAGATTTGAATGGTAGAGGCCAGCAGTATGCTACGTCCTATTTGGGGAGTTTAACATTCTAAGAAGCAGCTGGTTGCTAGTAAGCTTTTAAGAATTTAGAAAAGTTGGGTTTTTCCAGCTTCTGACTTTTAGTTCATTTTCTAAATTTTACATGTACAGCTTTTTAAAATCGCTTCTGACTTTTAGTTCATTTTCTGAATTTTCTGAATTTTACATGTACAGCTTTTTAAAATCTGAACCAAAAAACTGTTTAGGGGAGCTTCTAATTCTAAGAGAAGTTTATTTTCTAGCTTCTAGTTCATTTTCTGGATTCTAATCCTATATCTTTTTAGAATTCAAACCAAAAGCCGTACAATTTAGGAAAGTTTTTGATTCTAAGATAAGTTGTAACATATAAACAAGCCCTATACGTCTGGTCACAGCGAGTGAGCGAGTCACTCATTGGACGAGACCACCATAGCCGACCACCACCAATCCACCATGGCCTTGGACCGACTCGAGGTTGCCATGCATGCATGTGACCCGGCGAGGTCGACGACGACCGACCGGGGAGGCTGTAGAGGCATGAGGGGGGCGTGCCTGCATGCGTTTGCCTCCCCAGGGAGCGGAAGAATTCCGATGCTGCACTGTGCCCTTTGCCTGCGCTCGTTTGGAGGCTTGCACTCATCCTGGATCGATCGATCGCTAGCTGCTTACAACTATTTGGCATGTCATGTGTTTTGAACTGGGTTGGGCACTTGCTGCTGCTGCCACTTGCCGTAGTTTGTTCCTCCCAGTTCCAGCTCAGGAGTACTGGTGATGTACATGTAGCTAGCTAGAATTCTAACTTCTACTTCCTCCGTGTCACGATACAAGTCATTCTAATATTTTCCATATTTATATTCATGTTAATAAATCTAAATAGATATAGGGTGAGTTCGGAAGAGCTGGTTGTGACAGCAGCAGCGCTGCAGGTACAGTTCTCAACGAGCAAGATTATGCTAGGAGAGCTGCAGCGTTGCTGTGTAGCCACAGCCCAGCTGAACCGAACAAACCCATATATGTCTAGATTCATTAACATCAATGTGAATGTAGAAAATGTTAGAATGACTTACATTATAAAATGGATGGAGTAAATTTTAGTTCGAAGAGTTGGTTCTAGAGTACAATTGTGAGTAACATAATAGTAGCTACACCTCTCTGATTCATTTTATTAAAACAGTCTAGTTCGCTCTACTCTCTTTGGTAGATGTAGCTGAAACCGTTTGGTTAGGCAGGGCTCTGTCAAACCTGCTACTCTAATTAATTTTTCTTTTTTTTTTCTTTCGGTTATAGAGATAAGGGGCTGTTTGGTTGGTACACAATTTATCATGTTAAACCTTAGACGTGCCATAGTTTTTTTTTTTAAGAACTTTTGATTCTTAAGCCGTTAACACGACATATGCAAAGTTTTATTCCTAAACTATTTTTTATCAATAATAAACGGTTATGGCTTATACTATGCTGAAGGAGTGAAGGTAACTGATGGGAAGTTGGGAGCCTCAAGCTTCAACCACTTTACAGCACATGGCGAATGGGCACTCGGTAACTGCTTAACGGAACTGTGCTCACCGTACAAACCCAACGGATGGATCACTCGACGAGATTCCGATTTTTCACAGTTACAGCACACTCGCCGGTCGATCGAAACATTCAACTGGCTATTGGATCGAACCATTCAATTGGCTGTTCTTCTTATTTTCTAGTCCACCTCGCAGTGAAAACAAGTCGGCAATCACCACATCCCCCATATATATCCTGGGTAAAGAATTGAATTAATTGTAACGATGTCTCCAGCAGTATACGCAGGGATTGTCCCTTTTACTGCAGTAGGTCCAATGCATGGAAGATCTCCATGTAAACCAGATTGGATACTCGTAGTTAAGTTACTGCAGTCATGGACCATCCGGTTTATGGACAGAGCAGAATCCAGCATGAGCCATGAAGAACTGGGTAATGGTTAATAATACTGCTCCCTCTGTTTTCAAATACTCTTTCTTAGGATTCAAATTCTGTACACAAATATACATTACTATAGGGCCATTTTGTATTGAGGCCAAAACGTGTCCCTACCAAAATTTTGGTAACTCAAATAGTAAACGTGCTAGTTTGAATTAAAGCCAAACAATTAGTAGTGCACATGCTCAATTTGGATATATTTTAGAATCTTCTTCACCTTCCTCCTAAAATTTGGCTTTACATTGGTATTAAACCAAACATAGGCTATTGCTAGCTAACTTTGTCCTACAAAAAATTGGCTAAAATTTACCTAGATTTTAGTATTACCAATTAATTGGTAGAGCAAAGAACCAAATAGACCCATAGTACTAGTACAAAACAACCTGCAAATGCTTACGTTTGGAAATGGATGAAGAAACTAATTTAGATCGCTAATTGTCAGTAAGGGTTCAATCTAATTATCAGTAAGAGCTTTTCCGAAACACTGGATTGATAAAAAGGTAGGGCTTGTTTGGTTCTTTACTCTACCAATTCGTTGGTAATGCTAAAGTCTAGGCAAACTTTGGCACTACCAAAATACTGGTAGGATAAAATTATTTAGGGCCTGCTCAGATTGTAGCCAAAATAAACCTTACTAAATTTTGGCAATGCCAAAATTTTGGCAAGATGACAATATTGGTAAATTTTGGCAGGATTTCTTATGTATTTACCAAATTTGGCAACAAACTAAACGTAGATATTTTTTTTTGACAACTTTACCCAAAAAATGGTATGGTTGAAAATGGCATTAAAGATAACAGACCCTTAGCTAATATTTGGATTGCTACCAATATAAAGCTAAATTCTCATAGTATAGTGAAGAATCTTCTAGAATATAACCAAATAGGATATGGGGCACTACCAAATATTTGGCCTCAATCCAAAGTAGCACACAAACTATTACGGTCCTATTTGGTTCTCTACCCTACCAATTAATTGGTAGTACCAAAATGTAGGCAAATTTTAGCACTACCAATTTTTTGGTAGGGCAAAGTTAGCTAGTCTATGTTTGGTTTAATACCAATATAAAGCCAAAATTTATTATGAGAGTGAAGAAGATTCTAGAATGTAGCCAAATTGAGCGTGGACACTACCAATTGTTTAGTTTCAATCCAAACTAGCATGTTTACTATTAAAGTTACCAAAATTTTGGTATAGTCACGTTTTGGCTTCAATCCAAAACGGCCCTACATTTGCCAATAAATTGGTAGGGTATGTTTTTTTATCAAACCAAAACAGCCCGTAGAAATATAAAAGTTGTTTGGATTTTTTTATGTAAAAAAAGTTGTTTGGATTGATGCCAAAACGTGCCCATACCAATCTTTTAGTAGTTTGAATAGTAAATGCGATAGTTTGGAGTAGTTGGTTATACCTATGTTAAATTTGGCACAGTTTCTAGAAATTTCCTCGCTACTATATGGGATTTGGGTTGTAATTGGCACCAATCCAAATATCAAATACTACAAATACGGTTGTTTATATAGATCATACGAATAAAATGAGAGAGAGGTTTAAGAAAACAAAATTCAAAGATTCTAAAGCTTTTGTTAACTTTATTTTAAAATCTACATATACCACTATTAAGCTTATTTCTTAGGGATTTTAAAGGATTTGAAAAACTGTAAAACTAGCCAGATGTGCTGCACACAAGCCCACTTCATGTGAGCACACACTACTGGAGTGTACTGGTAGGAGTAGCATGTAGCAGGTGGTGAATGAATCGGAGCTGAGTGGTGATATGAAAGGTCATACTTTTGTCTTTCTTTTTTTTCTCTGGCGCTAGCTTTTCAACGCCCATCATTCTTTTCGGCAATGATTAGGTTCTGATTTGATAGCTGAGAAAGGCACTCGATCTCTCCTGGAAGGACTTGACTGGGGTACTCGTCATAGGAGCAATAGTACTAGTAGAGGTCAATACTTGCTCGATCCGGTGCTCCACGTCACAGTGGCATTGCCATGCCATGGCTCATTGGCTCTGCGCGCCTTGCAGGCTGCAGCTTTGCTGCGTGTCGCAGTGCCCGTGTGGATGATGAACATACAAACACACACGCAGTGATGAATTTGAATACCGCATAGGAGTAGCACTAGTATGAAATATGGATATGAATAAGGGATTTTGGTTGGATGCAGATTCGTTGTACTGGAATGTGTCACATCCAACCAAAATCCTTTATACTTAAGGACGGAAGGAATATATATTTTGTCTTTAAGACGGACTAAGAGCAAGTTTAATAGTATAGCCAACTACCGGCTCCAAATTATCTATAGTTAATTTTATAGCCAATTCATGCAATAGTTATCCATAAATATATACTACACAATTAATATTTAGTTCCACTTGTCATATACACATGCATCTTGGAGTCCGTGCTGTAGCCGGCTACAAATCTGTAGCCCGCTGCTTTTCACTCTCATCTTTTATCTACCTAAAATATATTTATAGCTGATTTATAGTCTGCTATTGTATCTATTCTAATAGTAGGAAGTGAGCTCCAATATTATCCTTGCTCCGAGATGATTCGGATGATGGTCGCACATGTCGACCCGGGCTCGCGAGGCGGTCTCACCTCGATGTCGAGCCCTCCCAGCGTCACCGAAACCGAGGGCAGAGGGCTTCTTTCGTTTTGATTTTGGCAAAGAGGATCACATGCACGCACCACTTGGCCTTGCCAGCGTGCATGGGTAGCCGGACCGGTACAAAACGAAGGATATAAATTGGCACCCAGGGTAAGTGATATGGTAGATGTGACTATCACCTCTAAATTTATCTATTTTATTCACTCATGAACTAAAAGTCAACCTATACAATGTATCACCTCTATTACACAAATACCAATATATCTAATACTCTCACACCCTTTTTAAAATTTATGTGGAGGTTACCTCTTAATTTAGGGGTGGCTCATTATCTCTCTCCTCACTTCTCTCCTCCATTTTATCACCTAATCTAACGTGACACTCTTAGACACAACTTATGAGAGATTATAGTACTTGCCCTAACACACACAGGCTAGCGCTGCAGGCAAGGCAGGCAGTCGAGCAGGAGTCGTGGTGCGACGCGCCGTATTGGTGGTCGTCGCTTCGGTGGAGTAGGAGTAGCAGAGGTGCGATATGATTCATCGTCTCCGACGACGCGAGGCCAGCCGGTGGTTCATGCATGCGACGGCCAGGAATAGCAGAATCCACGAGGCGACGCGAAGGCGACGAGCTACCCTACTCCGGAGTCCGGACAGGGCTAGTAGCTAGTAAGAGTAGTAGCAGAGCTCCTCGGAGCAAGTTTAATAGTATAGCCTTGGCTCCAATTCTTCTATAGATAATATAATAGTTCATTTATACAATAGTTATATACTACACTATTAATATCTGGTCCCACCTGTCATATATACACTATGTGTTAAAGTCCGTGCTATAGCTGGCTATAAATCTGTAGCCCACTGCCCTTATCTCTCCTTAATTATCTGCTTAAAATATGTTTGTAGCTGGCTTATAGTCTACTATTGTAACTGCTCTCAGAGGAGTACTTCTACATGATGACGTGCGACTTGACCACCGGCCGGCCTGCCTGGCCTGGACTCCCGACTGACACCTGCGCACTTCGCACGCATGCACGGCTCCCCACGCCTGGATCTTTGTTGCCGCCCTGTGTCGTGTGTCTCGTCTCGTCTCCTGCACTCCTTGTCTCTGTCCTGCTCAATCTACTTCCTGCGTACGGATGCCCGACGTGCCCAGTACTCTACTACTACGGTGCACAGTACTCTACTCGTGCAGTACTCTACTCTTCTATTACACCCTTTATAAAAAAAACAAACACATACTACTACACTACTAGAAAAACTATTTTTCCTAACATAGGGATCTTATTTTCGCAGGCGAACCACTTAAGCGGCGCCGCTTAAGTGGTTCGCCTGCGAAAATAGACTTGCGGGCCTAAATTTTTTCTAAGTCCCCTCACCTCTCCTCCTCTCCCCACCGGCCCCTCCCCTCCCCTCACCTGTCCTTGGCCGCCGGTCGGAGGCGGCGTGTGCTCTCGGCGGCGGCGGCGGGCGGTGGCGGAGGAGGGCGGCAAAGGCGAGGAGGCACGGCCGAGAAGGGAGACAGAGGAGCGCGGCGCGGCCCGGACCGTCCCTCCTAGATTTGGTCGGAGGGGGGGCGGGGGGAGCGCGGCGGCGAAGGGCTACATCGGCGGCGGCGGCGGCTCCCCTCCCCACTCCCTCGCAGATCTGGCCGGAGGAGGGAGGGTAGAGGCCGGCGGGGGCGGCGACGGCGACAACGGCGCAGGGCCGCGGCGACGATGGCGCATGGCGGCGGCGGTGGCTCCCCTCCCCCTCCCTCGCAGATCTGGTTGGAGGTGGGAGGGGGGAGGGCGGCGGCGGCGACACATGGCATGATTTTTTTATTTGTTTATTGGATTTTTGCAGGCGGGCTGTTGCCTCGACAACGAAAATTAATTATCGATTTTCGCAGTCGTTGGGCTACCGTCGGTCCTCCTCCACGCCTGAAAAACCACTTTTTGCCACATGTGAAAATGCATTTTCTAGTAGTGATAATACGAATGTGACATACTCCTACTGTCCAGATCCGTAACAGAAGAAAACTATTCAGATCTATATTACTACGACATTTTGAATAGACTGTTTGTCTATATTTTTATATTTTGAAATGGAGGAATAGCAGCTGGTTGGTGTGGCTGTGACAAAGGAACGTAGTGCTATACTAGTAGTAGTACTACAATACAATCGACTATGTGCAATGCGATGGTGTGCCCAAGCATGGCGTACTAGCACGGTCACGGCGTGTAGTATGTGCTGCAAATTGTACAGGACACCGGAGTTGGGACCGTCCGTCTTAACATCAGTTATAGGCAGGTTTTACCTTATCGTTTGGGCTGAGCTTACTGTCACCCCGCAGTAGCGTGATAATTGCCTAAAATCGTACAAAAATCATATCCAAAAATTCAAATTCAAAACTCGGCGGTTTCACCGCGATAATCGCATGGTTTACCGCGATATTTGCACGGTTATCGTGGGTTGTGTAGCTGAAATCATATAAATGTAAAATAAATAGGGAAAACAAAATAAAATATACGGTTGAATATGTGTAGAAAACTAGAAATTGAGAATAATTGGAAGAATATGTTGGATACTTAAAGCTTAATATTCTCTTCCCTTTTCCAATTTGTAAACTATTTTTGCTTTTGCCCTCAAATTTGAATTTAGCTTACTCTATTTCAAAAAAATTCTTCACCATTGACAAATACAAATCAAGAACTACATCCATGATTTTTTCATTTTTTTTATTTTTTTCCAGAATTTTGAATTTGGTCAAAATTCACCCAAACTATATTGCCGATTTCCCCTACCGTACGCCGCGATAAGCGCAATAACCATGATTATCGTGCGATAAGTGAAACCCTGGTTATAGGTGAACCTAGAATCGATTACGTACAATGAAAAAAAAACCAAACCTTACACACTGTGAGAACTGAATAGTTTCAATCATATGAAAAAACGATTTCAGAGCAAGTATAATAGTGAACTATAAGCTTATATGGAGAAGAGAGGTAACAAAAAATCAAGAGTGTTGGCTCTCATCAATAACTAGCTTAACATAAACTTCAAGACAAATACATTAAATGTATGAGTGAGAGATAGAGAGATGAGAAGAAAACTATAGCCAACCTAATAGCTAATCTCTTATATATGTTAGCTTTAAAATGGACTAATAGTAAGAAGTAGGCTATACTACTAAAAGAGAAGTTGAACACATCGAATAAATTCTTTTAGATATGCAGGATGAGGGGAAAGATGTGATTGGGATATTTTTTGGGTGGGTCTCGTAAAATCGATTCTAACGTTTCGGGGATCTAACCAAAAATTTATTCAGCGCTGCTATACGTACGATTTTTTTTTACGATGTTTATACATGAAACGTTTCTCTCCTAGCCTATGAGTGCTCTTGACTGCCGCGTGCGCACAAATTTCCAAATTTATTTAGGGCCTGTTTAGTTCTAGGCTAAGTATATTAATTCTTCTCTTCCCTTTTCCAACTTCTACCTCCCATTTTTCGTGCTCATATTTTCTGAACTGCTAAATGATGTATTTTTTTGCGAAAAATATCTATTAAAAAGTTGTTTACAAAAATCATATAGTCTACTCTTTAAAGCTAATACTTAATTAATCATTCTCTAATGATCTATTTCTTTTTTACGTGTCGAAATGCCGAACACATCCTAAGTCAACTGGCCCTGATGCAAGTCTGGCTTGACTCTTTTTTTTTTCTCTTTACCTTTGCACTTTCGGGTGTGAATTAGGGGGGTGAAAATGGATCACATATGAAGGAATAATTTTCATATCATTTAAACTACAGTAGTTGTCTATAATCAGTGAGTCTATACTGAAATCTACGAGTTGTAGTAAAGCTAGAAAGGGTGGTTTTGACCCTAATTTTGTTTGTGTCTAACACTATTGCATTGTGCACAAGATCTAATAAGTTCATATATTGAAGATAAGTGGACTCAAATCACTGACATCTGCTATATGGTAAACCACTGCTTCTCAACTCTCAAGACTCCTGACTGTTCTAATATATATATATATATATATATATATATATATATATATATATATATATATATATATATATATATATATATATATATATATGGAGGCCAACAATACACAATAATTCTCCTCCGAGTCTGAAAGAAAGAGCTAAACTCTAAAGTAAGGACTCTTTTGGAACACATGATTAGCGACACTCATAGAAATTAGTAAAAAAGGTTACATAATTAGAGACTTAGAATGCCCTAGCACTTCAAATCCTATGAATTAAAAAAAAACTCTAAAAAAGACCGTCTGAATGTAAGCAGGAAAGAGATAGGCACATATGATTTTTTTTTCCCAATAGGTTGGACCTTAAGTAAAAAAAAAAATCAAAATTCCTATGTTTTGAGCAGACCCAAAGAAATCGCATATGAATTTTTTGATGTCTATTCATTTGATCCAAAGGATCACTTAGGAAAATTTTTCCATGGAATTGAATTTCTTTCAAAAACCGTTTTGTTCCAAAGGAGCCTAATTCTGGCCGAATAAAAAAAAATACTTCCACGGTCATCAAGCATTTATAGTGACCCATGCTACTTCCTCCGCCTCGTATTGAATTTATTTTTAGCTCCTTTCATTTGTCCCAAAATAAGTTCATTTATAAAGTAATCATTGCAGTTGGAGTTTGTACAAGTATGAGAATTAGGAGAAGATAAAATGAGGAATAGTTATATTGGGAATTTGATAAAACGGGGGATGAAAAATAAACTTGTTTTGAGACAGAGATAGAAGTATTAAACTATCAAATGAAATTGTTGCGGTGATTGTACTACTCAAATTGAAAAGAAAAAAAAAACAATGGTAGGAGTATTGATGAGATTCACAAGTTGCTCATACAGTGATGGACAGGAAGTGTACGGGGACAGTGAGTGAGGACGAATTGAAGGTACCATTGTCATGAGACGGGCATATTCCATCACGTCCTCTATTCCCATCGGTATCATTAAACAACGGCTCATTTCCGTTGTCTCCCTCTGCACTCAGATCCAACGGTCCTGTATCCCCTGAAGTATTCTCATCCCAACCAACAGTGTCCTGCAAAGAGATACTCGTAGTACGTCCTTCAAATTTCAAAAACAAAAGTCAGTAGTATACTACCACTCGAGTACTGAGAATATACGTATATTTGTTTTTACTAATTGCTGCAGTGCCGTACATCTATGGGCCTGTTTATTTTGATGCCATTTTCAACCTTACCAAATTTTGATAAAGTTACAAAAAAGTGGCTATATTTAGTTTGCCGCTAAATTTTAGTAACTATATAAGAAATACTGCCATTGCCAAAATTTTGGCAACTATACTAAAATTTTGGCAATGACAAAATTTGGTAAGGTTTCTTTGGCATCAAAGTGAACATGCCATATATATTTGTTTTACTTGTAATAAATTGGTAGTTACTGTAATATAAAAGTCGTCATGGTCAACACCCCAAACACAACGTAGTCACATGAGCAATCCTTACATGTGCAGCTTCGGTATATTCTACAGTATCCATTTCAAAAGATGGAAAATTAACATATTGAGTTGAATATATTTTGTGGCTAAACATCATTTAAAAATTGTGGATTCATGTAATATGTTCCTTTTACTGAAAGATGAACAACTTCTTAAGTTCTGATTTTAAACAGTACTCCATCCATCTCTGAATAGAACAATATTTAGCTACGAATTTGGATAAGTAAATATTCATTCGTAACTAAAAGTTATTACTATATTTTAGGATGAATGTAGTATGGCAATATCGATTTTTGCCTAATTCCACAAGAAGATCAGGAACGTTGGTCCAGAGAGATGCTTTTCTTGAGATCAGTATGGTGATGTCTAACATGTCACAAGTGCCACCGACGAGAATCACGCGCGTAGGAACCTTCCCTTACGACCACTGGATCGATCCATCATCACGCAGATAGTTCAAAAGACTGCGACAAATTGGCGTAAAACTCGCGTAGTTCCACAATTAAATTAACGTGAACAACCTGATTACGCCCCTGCTTGTCACTAATCATGTCCGGACTTGGTCACGTTCTACTGTTCTTAATTACCATCGCTGAATAATTATGAATTTTTGGCCTGTTCGTTTGTTGGTTGATCTTGTCGTGTAGGTTGTCCCTTGTTTTCTTGGCCATGTTTTTGGGTGATCGGAGACGTAAACCCTACTGCCTAACCTGACACCTGATTGCTGTTCATGAATACGGACAGCACTAATTACAGTTTAAGTTGCTTGTTCAAACGGCAAAACATGGACAAAATGTGTGTCTTCAGCTATGGATTATCACTGGATCTTCAGTCTTCTGCATCTCGAGCCCAGCAATGCTAGCTGCTGCTGCTGCTGCTGACAGTTTGGTTTCATGTGTCGTTGCGGCCATTCGATCGATTTGATACCAGCCAATGATGTCAAACTAAGTGCAGTGTTAATTAAACTAACCCAGCTCTCACTCTAATGAATCCTTCTGCTACTACTCCTGCTCCACTAATTTAGTGATTAGCACGTGAATCGAGGCGGCTTTATGAGTAAGTAATGCATAGCCGTTTGTCATTAGCAGTCATGCATCTTATCTGTGTCCTAAACACTACAGAACTATATAAACTAAAATACTCTACAGTGCAGTATATTTCTAGTGTTTTTTGAAAAAGTTTGGATGCTTTAGTTTGGGTCAAGTGCATACCTCCACTAGTTTAAGTCTGAAGAAGTAGCTTCAATTAATTATCAAATGGAGAGACAGTCCCCATCATTTGAATTTTTGAAGTGGCTATGTGATCCCCTGATCTTGATGCTACTTTTGTAGCTAAATTAAGCAGATTCTACCCCTGACCTGATGAAGATGAACACATGACTTCTGGCACATAGTGTAGTTGAGATTAAACAATGGTAGGAAGATTATTGTATTTCTTATAGTCCATTAACACTGCTTAGTCAATTGTGTAACAATGGGTTAGTTGGGCATTGATCATAGTATTACTTTATAAATTAGGGCACTGGTTAGTTCCTACTTGGGATTTTGTCAAGTGATCTAGTCGTCACTGCCGTTGGGAAGATTCGGCTTGAAAATATTAGAAAAGCATCACCACTTCTAGCTTAGCCTTCTATATACTACTAGTAGTCCATTATATGAGTACAGATTATTTCACTAGTCTAGAGAGATGGTGATTCAAAAACAAGGAGTTTTCTGTAGGATCGAATCACAAGAATTAAGCCAACTAGAGGGGGGTGAATGGTTGGTATACCCAAAAACCCAAACTTTTAGCGGAAATAAAAGTTACCCCCAAATTCGACGGATCGCGGTCTGACCGAAGTAGATGCGCCGATCTGACCGCCTAGATATCGTCGGTCTGACCGATGTTGTAACACCGGTTGAACCGCCGAGATCAATCACCAGCACCTGTCGTCGCCGCCGGTCTGACCGCAGATCACCTGCCGGTCTGACCGCCGCTTTGTCGCCAGTCTGACCGTGCCTGTGCCGCCGGTTAGACCGCCGAACCCGATGAAACACAAATTGAAGAACTCTAAAAGTAGATGACAACTTTATTACTTCTCTCTGTGTTTACAAAGTGCAACAACAGCACTCCTTATAAAAATCTCGACTAAACTCGAAACCCTAACTAAACTAGCAACTCAATTGCTCTCAAAAGCGATACCGGGAAGCCTCACGCTCCCCCTCTATTTATACATGAGGTAGGCAGTCTAAAGCCACGAACCAAACTCATACTAGAAGTCCTAAACACCTTAGGAAACCCTCTAGTACAAGAAATAAACTTTACATAACCAATCATACCAAATTTGGACTTCTTCCAAATTCGACTTCGCATCCCATACGCACACAATACCTCCATCGTATGCCATATGGAATCTTCACCAACCACGTGCATCAACTCTAGCCTAAGTATCCCGCATGATATCTGACCACCACGGACATCGTCTTACCACCAAGCCGACTCCCGGTCCATCACCGCAAATACTCTCCCGCGGCATCGAGTTACCTACACATGAAACAAACAAAGAAACCATATTCCGATACCAAGCTATCACCAACTTGACTCATTGTTAGCAAACAACAGTATTACATACGTATAGTATCCATCTATAAGCCATAACCATGAAACAATCACGGATATCCAAAGAAACAACCCGAAACCGAAACCGACACAGCACCGGCCGGTCTGACCGCTCAACACAAGCCGGTCTGACCGGCAACCACCGCCTAGTCTGACCGGTCCCGACAAAACAGCAAACCCTGTTCCAATTATATCCAAAACCACTTCGACAATAATCTCTAAATATCAAAACCAATAATCACATATGCCAATTATTCATCACAGAATAAGAATCAAAATACACATTGATCTTACATTTTCATCAGCAATATAGCTAGATGATGTGCGGGAATCGAACCAATTTCAATGAAATTTTTGTGAAGTTTTCATATATAAGAACATTGCGTTCCAAATGAGACCGAACCCGGACCGGTTTCGACGATAATTTTACAAGGTTTTCATGAGAAGGCTGCAGAGTAGTACGTCGTCTGAGGCCCGCGAGAATTCGACTACCTGCCTGGGCCTCATTTTGCTGGGTAGTAGTCCTATGTATGTCGCTTTACAGGCAAAAATCTACCATGAAATCAGTTGAGCAACGCCCAAGGAAATTCTCAGCTGTCAGAGTTTCAGAGGGGACACCTGAGTCGATCGATCGAGCTCCCAAAGCAAAGCTAGGTCTCTCTCAATTCTCCAGCCACTCACATTAACTCTGAATTGAAATCTCAAGAACTGTCAGGCATTCAGGCAATGGCTAAACTTTGGGGTTAGGACCACCTGACCTCAGGATCATTTAGTTATTCAGAGAGTGACCTCACAGCTGTAACCATTTTCGCTGGGAATGTTTCAAAGCATTGTTCAGGCCAAGCAAAGCACACATGTATAATTTGAATTGCCAGTGATCGAGTAATTAGAGTACTTACCTCGCTGCATCAGTAATGAGATTCTGATGCACTGGTGTGCTCTAAATTGTCTGCTCAAATCTTCATTAGAATTGAAAGCTTCAGTGGACCTCATTTGTTACTACAGGTTTTGCAGGGCAGAGGCACGAGGCAGACAATCCTTCAGAAAATCAGAATGAATCACTGCTTCTTGTTCAGAGATCAGAAATGCCAAGGATACAGTGCTCTGATTCAGTGCAAAGTATGGCAAGTGAGGAATTTCCTCGCTGTTAGTGAAGGAGTAAATCAAATCCATCTCATTTACAAACCACAAGTGGCACTGAAGAATGTCAGGCTGCATGGTTTGCCTCAATTCTACTGTACCACTAGTACTAATACTACTATTTTTCCCCCTCTCAGTGTTGGTTGATTTTATCGGCTAATGCCGGTTAGTTAGGATAAGGTTAAAATCCCACCGGTTTTCCTATCCTAACAAGAAAGAAACTAAGAGATAAATCTGTTTTGTGTGATCGGTACAAAATAGATTCGAATTTTAGATTGAGATAAACTCCTGAGCCCCACCAGTGTCGCTTATATAAAGAAAGAGAAGGAGGGAGGTTGAGTGACGACTCAACTCTCTCCAACCCTAAACCCTAAATCAATCGCCCGATCGATTAGACACTGAAAGGGGTTCGTGAGGTATCTCACAACAGAAGAAACAAAGAAGAAGAAAGAAGAAAAGCAATGGCTTCATCTCAGGTCAGTGATCAATTAATTTCCGCATAAGCAGAAGGTGATCATGTTTAGGTTAAGACTCAATTAATTAATTGGATTAAATTCCTACATTGTGGTATCAGAGCCTAGCTTAGCCTTCATGTTCCCTCATAATCACATCATCCCTGTGATTAGAAGCCACCCTTAAAAAAAGTTCAAGATTGATTCGGCATGAACAATTTTGAATTAGATTAGATTAATTTCTTTAAGTATTAAGGCCTGTTATACTGGTGGTTTCGGCCAACAGTAGAAGAAGCAAAATCATTGAAGAGTTTAATTTCGTTGATTTTTATGAGAAGAAGAGGATTGGGATAAACAAGATTGAAATTCCCAATTCTCGCACTTAGTTTCAATTTTTCCTAGACCGAAGCTACGGTTTCGGGTAGCACTTAGCAATCAAGAAGGTGGGGATAAACTAGATTGAAATTCCCCACTATTAAGCAAGAGGGAATTAAGCCACGGTTTTGCGAAACCCTAATTTCCCAAAATACCCAATCAGCCCGATCAAATCGGCCTAAAATCCCGAAGCCAAGAACCCTAATTTCGGGTGTAGAACCCCAGATAAGCCGGATTGAATAAATCCACCCGAAATCCCCAAAATTGAGAAGAACCCTAAAGTCCCAAAGTCATGATTCGGGCTAAAGAACCAAAATTCCAAATCTTGGCAAGTCAATTAATTTCGAGTTCGGGTTATTTTCCGGATTCGAAATCCTAAGCTCGCCGGAGCTCATCGGCCTCCTCGGGGTCGCGCCGGTTAACCGCCGTGCGCGCGCCGTCTTGGAGCATCCCCTCCTCACCGTCCCTCGCCGGGGACGGGAAGCGTCGGCTTGGCGGCTGCCTTCGGGCTCTGCCTCCTCCCCCCTCCCCCCCCCCCCCCCCCCCCCCCCCCCCCCGCCGACGAGGTCCGGGCCACATTCGGTGCTCGCCGCCACTTGCGCGCCCGCCTCGCCAGACCGCCGACGCCGTAGCATGGTTTGGCGCCGCTCCCGAGCGCGCACCCCAGCCGGCGAAGATGGAGCCGTGGCGGCGCTCATCGTCACGCGCACGCTCCACCTCGCTGGAACGTCGTCGCCGCCGATTCCACTCGCTCGCTCGCCGAGAGATTGGATCGGGGGAGAGATCGGAGAGAAGAGGAGAAATGAAAATGGGGATTAGGGTTTACCCCTCCCCGTCGGTGACTTTACCGGCGCAGGAACAATCTGAGCCGTCCATCAATCGGACGGTTCGGATCCTCTCCGCGTCGGGCCGGCGCCACTGACGGGCCACGCGCCTTCGGCCGCGGAAGCCATTTGGGCCGATGGCTGGGGCGCATTCAGCTAGCGCGTGCGCACACACGCGAAAACGGGCCAGCCCAAGTTTGGGCCGGCTATGGAAGAATTGGGCCGAAATCAATTTAATTCACTAAGCGCCCTATTTAATTAATTTCAAAATTACACAATTTCATCTGGCATTATTTTAGCCATTTAAAATTGCTGGAATATAATGATCAATTATTTGGTCACTCAGAAAGAAATAAATGATATGATATTATATTTGACCAACGTTAATATGATTTCATGTCTATTTATTAAGATTATTATTTCCTTAAGCCACTTAATTTATTTCTAGTTGAATGGAAATTTAACTAGAAAGTATATATGATTTCATGTCAACATCATTATGATGGCCATTTCCTTAGTAACTTAATTATTTATAGTCGAATGGAACCAACGAGAAATTTGACTAGAAAGCATTAAGATCTGAAGTCATATTTAACCCACGTTATTATAATTGCATATCAATTATAATTTTATTCCTTGGTTATTTTCTACCAAATGGTGATATAATTAAGGAATTAATTTTAAGATTATTCATAATTATTTATTACCAATGTTGCTTTGACTATAAAATTCTAAGTTTATTTTGCATATGATTGATTAAGCCATGGTAAACTAATTATATGCAATCAACAATTCTTATTATTTAAGATCAGTTGCAATACCGAGTAAATTATTTTTAGATAAATGGAACCAACGGGAAGTTTATCTAGAAAGAAAGATGATTTCATGAAGATTGTTATTTCCTTAATTATTTTCTGCCCAACGGTGATGTAATTAAGGGAAGAAATCTAAGTATTGTCAATCATTATTTTAATTTTCTCTGTCATTTTGGCCTTAATGGTGATATGACTTAGAATTTTTATTTATGCCATTAGTGCATTAATTCCTTTTATCACTTCTACCTTGCGGTGATGTGATCGAGGATCTAATCTATCAGTAAGCTTAATTCCTTTACCATTTCTGCCCAACGGTGATATGGCTAAGGATTTTAATTTTAATTCTATGGCATCACTAATGGCGTCATTTCCTATATCATTTCTAACGTATGGTGATTTGATTTGGGATTTTAAATTATTTACTTTATCACTTCTACCTTTTGGTGATGTGACTTAAGATATTAATGTTTATTCCCTAATCATTTCTGCCCAACGGTGACTTGATTTTGGATTATAAGTAATTTCATTTATTGATTCCTTCGTTTTGTCTCTGCCCAACGGTGATACAAAGCGAAATAAAGATTTAGTTATTATTGTGTAAGTTAATGTACTATTGTACGTAATTTGCACAAGCAACCACAATAATAGTGCCACTTAATTTTATTTATCAGTTAAAGTCTATGGAATTATTATTATTATTCCTCATTGACTTAACTGAGCCTAAGGCCTATTTGAGTATGACTTAGCATTAACAGAGGATTCCTTGTGGCTCCCGCAGCTAATGTCACTAATTTTTTTCCTAAACTCAAGAGGCATCTTTAGCCTGGGAGAAGGCCAATATAATGCTATGTTTCGCATGTCACTCATAAATATTAAGATTATCATCCCTGTTAGTGTTAGGGGAGAATTTTGAGCATGACATTGCGAAACTGTATCTAGCAAACGTTGAGATGAACTTTAGAAGTTTGTCAAAACTAATGCTTAATACAATTTTAGTGCCTATGCACATTTGCCGCCATAATTTAAAAGGTAGCACAAGAAATAAATCACACGGCGTGCAAACTTAGTGAGATGAACATCGCACATTTCATATGCGCCACTTGTCCATTTCATATGATTCTTCTCCCATTAGACTACAGTCATTTTCGGAGTTGTAATACTAAGACCAAGTGGACCATAATTGACTTGGTTCATCACTCCGCAAATCAATAAGAAATATAGAAGACTAAGAGACAAACTAAGTAAGATCCTGTTAATCTTGTCATTTGATGGCAAAGATGAAGCTTCACTAAGGGGGAGTGTTGCAACTTCCAAATTTAATGATAATAAAGCTCATATTCTTCGCAAGGGGAAATCAAATTGCCTCTATGTCCTATGTATGCTACTCTTGAAATTTTCTTGTGTAAGTTCTTTGCAAGAAATAGGGACATGCTTTATGTCCTGATTTAAGAAAGTAGTTAAATAAGAAGATTAATGGCATTATTTTGGGTTGAATTATTACGAGACGTTGTCGAAATTATGGCCTTATTATTCGGCCACATTTCTAGGGGAGAATGGACGTCTCATTGAGATCGAGACACTTCACCCTTAGAAATTTCTGACATCTATTATTACTTAGATGATAATTCACTAAGTAAATTTAAGTGATTCAAGTTTATGAAAAATAAGATATTATGCTTCCATTACATAAATAATACAATCAGTGGGAGCTCATCAAGAGCTCTAATAAGAGAAGATTATTCTACCTCATTTATGACTCATAGCTCCATTATGTGGATGCTAGAATTTTATATCTCTTAATTTGTGACTTGCACAATTAAATATACATGACATGACTTGATGGTTTTGTTATGGAAAGACAAGTCACATATAGGGTGCAGACCTAAGAAATCCATTTGTGGACTTAATCAAACATTGATGATGTTTTAAATTCCGCTGCGTCATTAGTGAACTAAGCTTAAATAAAAATGAGGAGAATAATTATTCTATAATGATGGAAGTAAGATGTCATTGAAATTGTGTCGTTGTCGCTTATGTCACATACCTAGGGGAGTTTGGAACGTCTCATGAGATAGAGATATTCTTTCCCTTATATTTTAATGGTGTTGTTTAGCTTTAAGTGAAAATTTCACGAAGTTAAGATATTAGCCAACAAATGATTTTTATGGCTATGTTTACCCATAAGCGACCTCCGATTTCCTTTAAGAAATTTAAGACACTAATGCTAAAATCAAATGAAGTTATGAGATCGAATTATGGTGGTAAACACTAAATAAAGCTTGTTCACCTTATAAGACATTAAAAGTAAGCGTTCATCCAAATGGTTTTCGAACCATGTAAGAGTAAATTAAGATGGATGAACAAAATAAGACATTAAAGTGTTCATCTAAATGGTTTTCGAACCATATAAGGATAGTTGAGATTGATGAATAAAATAAAGAATTTAGTAGAAGTTTCTAAATGAGTCAAAATAGTGGGTCATTTAAGTGGGTTAATGAAATTAAGCCCGACTCTGATGGAAATTTCGAACAATCCAAGTGAGGTGGATAGCTGCATGAAAATTAAAGGTGGGAATAAGAGTGTAAGATTTTAAAGCATGTTATGATTAATCATATTTCCCAGAATAAGAGTGGTAAATAGCGCTCATAAACCACTTAAAAGGTGTAAAACACTCAATTATACTGTGTTATAAGTTGTGCACTAATTGAACACAGTTTTCTATTCTAGTAGCAACATGTTATGTGTTTTCTGCCTAACACATTGATATAGTTGTGAAAGATATGTCCCAGGATCGAATTATTATTAAGCTAAGCTTTTGCTCATGGATCCATACTCTAAAGGCTCATAAAGTTAAGATTAATTAAGATATGTTCTGGCCAGTACATGCATAAATAAGAGCCTCACTAAGATCCTGGATGAGGGGGACTTAATTTTTCAATCAACACCCACTAAGTTAAGCTTGAGTTTATTTGAGTACTATAGTGAACTATATGTCTTGTTGTCTCGGTGACGCATAATGTTGTCGAAAACACATTGCCTTGGGGAGCTATTTTATTTGATAAACTCGTCAGTTAGTCTCAAAATCAAGGGGAGAATGTTGGTTGATTTTATCGGCTAATGCCGGTTAGTTAGGATAAGGTTAAAATCCCACCGGTTTTCCTATCCTAACAAGAAAGAAACTAAGAGATAAATCTGTTTTGTGTGATCGGTACAAAATAGATTCGAATTTTAGATTGAGATAAACCCCCGAGCCCCACCAGTGTCGCTTATATAAAGAAAGAGAAGGAGGGAGGCTGAGTGACGACTCAACTCTCTCCAACCCTAAACCCTAAATCAATCGCCCGATCGATTAGACACTGAAAGGGGTTCGTGAGGTATCTCACAATAGAAGAAACAAAGAAGAAGAAAGAAGAAAAGCAATGGCTTCATCTCAGGTCAGTGATCAATTAATTTCCGCATAAGCAGAAGGTGATCATGTTTAGGCTAAGACTCAATTAATTAATTGGATTAAATTCCTACACTCAGGACAGGAATTGATCCCAAATCAAGGACAGGTTGGGTCTTTCTCTCAAGGCACATAATTTTGCACCATTTTCGAATCGAAAACGTAAGAGGTGGGTTACAATGCTTAGTAAAACCAATTCAGTCTGTTTATTTCATCTAATCCAATGGATAAAATCTATAGATACTACCACATCAACTACCGATAGTAAAAAAGAATTCTATTGATAATAGAATTCATAAATTAGTGGTTACTAATAATTTATGAATTCATAAACCACTTTTTTTTTCGGGAATACGTAAGGAGCTTATTTTTTTCCATTAAGAGAAATAAAAGTTGTTTACATGTAAAAGGAAAAACAGCATGAGACTGATATAGGAGATTGACAGTAAGTTCTAGATCTATCTCTCGCGCTAGGTTTGGCAACCAAACTCCCTCCAGAATAGAGAGAAGCCTCCTCAGCCATCCCTCTCGCCACATCTACCCAGGGTCTTTGCTGCTAATTGCATAAATCACTTCTACTAACAATAACACCGGTAACAGAATATTACCAACAAAGTTACTTAAGACGTAAACGCTGGCTACCCAAATAAAGGAATGGTCAGTAGTTCATCAGATGGTCACTCAGATTGTGAGGTGATTCATGTGAGTCTGCCCAGAGAGGACGAAATTCGTTTAGGTTGCTGAATTTAAGAGGGACGGCGCAGCCCGACTGCAGGAGAAACTGACAGCAACACATCGCCATTTCCTCATTGGATTGGAGTGTGCAATAAATAGGAGCCTGCGCTTCTCATTCTTGTGAAAAATGGAAAAAAAAAAGCTCATGAAAAAAAAGAACGAGGTTTTGTTGCATGAACATGGCTGAAAAAGAATCATGGTGGCATTTCCTCCCCTCTCCAATTTGGCAACAAAATAGTGCAGTGTATATTTTATGTATCCTTTCATAGAGATGCTTTTTAGGATTTGTTTATTTTAGTTGCAAAAAGATCTCTTCTTTCAAGATTTAATAACCTTGTATATTTTGAGACGACATAATCTTCCAAGGCCCAATTGCAATTTGCAAAAGAACCCAAGGACAGGCGGACCTGCAGGGACAGGTCTTGCAAGTCCAATGAAGAACCAGCCCATAGCTGAAGCGAGTGTTACTGGGCCATCAAAAGCCCATTTATCTCTGTTACATTCCGACAAGAAAAGGACCGGATGACATGCATAATTTACGTCAGTTCACTCGACAGTATATTATGTAATGTATGTAAGCAAATCCGTTGATTAGCAGATACAGTGGTTGATTTTGAGGAAGGGCACTTGAAGAGTTGAAGGAACCAGTGCATGGCATTGCCAATAATGTACTATCAACTGCTCTGTTTTGCAATTAGAAAAAAAATGTGCTAACCTACCAAAAGAACCACCTCTTCTTAGCTCCCTTGCGCTTGAGAATTTTGGCTCCCTCTCTTCTCCATCCCACGGCCCAGTGCTTCCATCCTTTTCCTGCAAAGACATTAATGTAAAACAGAACAGTGAAAACGCAAACTTGACACGCAAAAACGAAGATGTAAGCCCATTTCTGAACTCAAACAATTGAAATTTTCATCTGGATAGCCATTCAAGAAGCACTTAACGTATCAGTTTATAATATGTTTAATATCCTAATGAGCATGGGTGTAAATATGTTGTAACAGTTCATTCTGCTCTACCAATACATACGAGGCAAAACTTTTGCCCTCTTTTCAAAAAAAAAGAGAGAGAGAGAGAGAGAGAGCATGGGTGGGATAAGGCCCCTTAGGCCTAGTCGGGATTTCTTG
This sequence comes from Oryza meridionalis, assembly GCA_000338895.3. Taxonomy (NCBI): domain Eukaryota; kingdom Viridiplantae; phylum Streptophyta; class Magnoliopsida; order Poales; family Poaceae; genus Oryza; species Oryza meridionalis. Next base: position 4,525,040 of record CM002524.2, read on the forward strand.
CTCAGTCTCAGATGATAGCTGAATATTCTTAATTGCGAAGTAAAAGAAATTGACAAGGCCTTTATTTTCAGATGTTTACATATTTCAATACAAACCAATCATCTGGATGTGAATAAAGAAACTATTCAAATGCATATGGATTATATAACACATTAATTAAGCACCATTCCTTCACTAGTTTGTCAATATTTGAAGTACATGTTCACAAGTTACAAGTGAGCCCATTCGACTATGACAGAGATGATCAAAACACATGAACAACGCAAGATTTAATACCTCGTATCCTCGAGCTGTCCATGCAAGCTCCATCTCTGGCGAAATCCCTCCATGCCCTCAAGCCCACTAGCAAGAATCATGCGCCTACAGAAGTAGGAGACCACATACAAGCAGAACTGATGAAATCATGTCGATGAATTATTAACAAAAACTCAGTACACCTGATGATTTCTTTTGTCCAGTCTAATCTAATCAATACAATTAGAAAAAAAGTGTCTGTAGGCAATAGGTAGTGTTCTTAAAAGCAAAAGTCTGTAAATCATTTTATACGGTGCTGAAGAGTGGTCACAAGGCAATTTTACGTGTGCTTGGCTTTGTCCCTGGTGCTACTCATTGTCTCGTATGCCTGTAGAAAAGCAGAATGCGTAGTATTGGTTACAAGTGTTTCACAGAGCATCGGCTTAACTTAACTAAACAGTAAACACCTAGGGCTCTCAATGTGAAAATTACTGGAGTATAGCGTATATAAGTTGTTTGTCTACATGACTTCTACTTATATGTGGTTTACAGTATCATTTTAAACCCCTTTGCTCTCATCAAAATCTATAAGAACAAGTAGAAATGCAGAATAATTCCTTTGGTGTTAATACAAGAAAATATGTGGGAGAACGAAGGCATATACAATTGGAGTGTGCTATCATCTCTTAAGTATAGCCTGAACACTTCGGTGGGTTCACTGAAGCTTAATTTAGAAAGTATAAATACAAATGAGCTGCTAAGCAGAGAATGATGCTACGGAAATATATAGGGGGAAGCAATCCTAGTTAGGTTACCTTTCAAGCAATGTGACTTCCAATTGGAGTTGAGTAGTTCTTTCCTTTCCTTCTTCCAGGGGCATCAAAATGCCCAGTTTATATTCACTATCTACCATCTTCTCTCTTATTTCCTTGTCCTATAAAATAGGATATAAAAGCAACACATTAAATAATAAAAGGGAAAACCACTTGCAGTTTCAAATAGTTCAACATAACCTTACCCTTTTTTCACCACATTGTCGGTATAGCACAATTTCATCTTGGCAAAAGGGCTCGATATCATTGATTTGCAGGCCTGTGCCGTATAATGTTTTTACAATAATACTTCCACACACGGAGAAAGAGAAACATGATTTTAAATGTCACAGAAACAGTTACTCTTTACTCACATAAGAAAAGATTCCTGAGTATACCATCACAGGGCTCAACACCTTGAAGGACATGCGAGGCAATTTCTTTTGGTATAACAGGGGATGGTGGCCCACGCATGAGATCATCACCAACGAGAATGGTCTCTTCCATTGTTTCCTGTTTATTGACTATTGGGAAACAGATATGAAACAATAGCATCACGGGCACAAGAAGAAGCCACACATGATCACAAAGTTAGAATCTAAGGCTGGATTCTCTTATCTATTACATATGAATACACGACATATTGGGAGATTGATTATGGTTGTAATGTCATGTAGGTAAGTAGCATCTTGCAGATGCTTTATTGGTTATGCAGATAGAAGAGGATTTTTACCAGCATTCCACCAAACTTGATATCATTTACATGAATGGAGGGAAATAGAGCAAAGACACCAACTGAGCTAATCAACAAATCTCGGTATCATTATGCGCAGCAAATTAGCACAAGTTCCAGAAGTTGAAAGCCCAATGGAAGATTATACTGGAGAGAAAAAACTTAAGAGGCACCTGAGAAAAGGATACTATACGATGAGACTGAAATACTGAATATGTCCGGACTGATTCTATAAGGGCTTTGTTCACCATATTTTGATTACATCCTTTCTTACAATACGAAGATAAAAACACAAATTTTATTAATGTTCCCATCATATTCTGTAGGATGATATGGAGTTCATTTTTCAAGACAAGAAATGGACTGGAGAGCTTAGTCCTTATTGTCCTCCAAACCTATATAATTGGCAATCTACTCAGGATGATAATGCTGACAATAATGAATTTCAAAGTGATTTTCACACTGCACATCACTATAATTCAGATCGCCTATCAGTGCAAAAAAAGAGTTCTTTCCTTGTAGTTGCAGTTGTTAAATCCAAAATTAACTCGGCTTACCACTAAATTGCCTGTCATGCAAATACAATCAACCCAGGTCCGCAACTAATCACCAACTGCACATTCTATCAGCTAAGACACAAATTATACTCCTACAGTAACTAATAAAAACTGTTCTTTCTACTCCCCCAAACTGACACATAATGACAAGAGAGTAGTAGGAGAAACGGGATTATAAGAGGGCCAGCGCGTGCGTACCATCCATGATGCCCTAGTAAGCTTTCACGCCGGCGAACAATCCGACGCGGCAAGATGGAATCAACTCCATCCAGCAACAAGACGAACAAATACAATACAGGTTAGCCTCCGACTTCGGGAGCAGAGGCGTGAAGCCCGAAAAGAACGAATCAAATGCAGAGATGGATACCAAAAATGGATTGGAGAGGAGCCGGACGGCGGCGGCCGGCGACCAACGGCGGCGCGCCGTTTGCCGGCGAGGGGATCGGAGGAGGAGGACGACGACGACCTGAGCCCTGAACCACCTGTGGGTTTTCTGGGCTTTTTCATTCGCCAGGATAGGCCCACACGTCTGGGCCCATGGGTCTGGTTTTCCGGCCCACGATCCATCGGCCCCGATCAACGGCTGTGATTCGACGAGGGTGAGCTAGGGCAGGAGTCCCCGCCTTCCGATGGAAAACGGACGGCGCAGATCGCGTCCCGCGGCGGCCGCGCGCTGTATAAATCCGCGGCCCCGCAGCGCTAGAAACCCTTCACCGCAGAAACCCTAGAGCTCTCCCTAGCGCGCCGCCGCCGCCGCCGCCATCTCCGCCGCCGCTCGTCGAGCTCTCTCCATCTCCCATCCAGGTAAACGGCACGCCCCCTCTTGGATCTCTCCCTCTCTTAGGTTGCCATTTGGTAGAGTTTTTCTTGTTGATGGAATGATGACGGGTGCAGGAGATGTGCTTCGCTAATGCTAGTGCTGCGATCTGTGAACCTTTTGCTGTGAGATAATCGGTCTTGCTGTTGTCAATGTTAGTTTCTACTTTCTACGCGTTGGCAGTAGGTTCTTGGATCGAATGCAGTAACCGACGTTAGGTTTACTTGAAATGTTCTGTGTTTTTTTTAATGTTACAGTTTCATATGTGAATCATAGAATATTTATTTCCGTATTGATGAAATGGGCAAAAGTATGGTTAGGATCTGAACATGTAGTTCCACGTTTACGGGATGTATACAAACTTGTATATGTTGCATTTTTATCTCTCCTGATTGGTTGTTACGCTCATTTACTTGCATTGTCCTTACATGCTAGTGTTATATGTTAGATTCATTCTTTTGCTGTGATAGTTTATTTTGTGGCTAGTTAATGCCATTTATCTGTTAAGACTTTGCATCGCAGTCTTGGTCATTGTCACCTATGTTCGTCCTTTATTCTTAGGAGATAACATGCTTACTGATAGTTGTATAGTCACCTTAGTTGGTTAGATACATGAGGAGTTTCTACTAATCATGATCCATCTGTCAAGTTGAAGCTACATAGTCTGACCATATTTCGTCCTGATTTGTTCAGGATGAAGTTCATTTCTGCCTATCTGATGGCCTATCTGGCTGGCAACTCCAACCCCACTGCGGAGGATTTGACAACGATTCTGGAGTCAGGTAATTTCATGTTCCTGACTTATGTACATATTTGAAACTGTTCAGAAAATGTAATCTAGCCAATAACTCTGCTTAACTGGTGTCTACATATTCTTCTACATAATCTGGCTGGTTCCATGACTTCCTAAAGCAGTTTTTTGTCTAAATTTATTAGCATTTAATCATTAAATTAGAAGGTACCATTCTAAGGTTTGCATTCCTTTCTAAATGTTAAACTATATTTAGATCAATTGGTTTCGTTCCTATCTTCCAGGGTGCTTTTCACTAAATATAATATTAAAGTAATAGTCATCCACTTATAGCTGTATGTACTCTGAAATTTGACCTCAATGTTTATCTGTGGCAGTTGGTTGTGAAATTGACAATGCAAAGATGGAACTCCTGTTGTCTCAAGTGAGTGGCAAGGACATCACTGAGCTCATCGCTTGCGGCAGGGAGAAGTTTGCTTCAGTTCCATCTGGTGGTGGTGGTGTAGCTGTTGCTGCTGCTGCTCCTTCTGCCGGTGGTGCTGGTGGTGCTCCTGCAGCTGAGTCGAAGAAAGAAGAGAAGGTGGAAGAGAAGGAAGAAAGTGATGATGTAAGACCAATGTTATTTATCTCAATTAACATATTTTGCTCATACATGATAAGGAAGTGGCAAAACCTTGATGAATCTACTCATTCATTATATATATCCATTGTAGATTTGTAGTTGACATGACTTCTATTCAACCTTGATGAATCTACTCATTCATTATATATCCATTGTAGTTGACATGACTTATATTCATGTTTGTTTAGCATTGGATTCAAATGTATAATATTGTATGATTTGCAAACCGCTGATTCTGCTATGCTTCTTATTTCCATTTAACATTCATGTTTAGTTTTTTAGAACAAATGTTTATCTTCTGTTTATCACCGTGATCTACATACACCTGATGATAAACTAAATTAACTTGTATGCAAATTTATTTACAGGACATGGGCTTCAGTTTGTTTGACTGAGTGATGCGGTCACCTCTTCTATCATCAATACGACTGAGTGATGCGGTCACCTCTTCTATCATCAATACCAGACTTTGCGCAGGAAACTGAGTGATGAATGTTTGGGATTTTAGCTTTTCTTCTTTAGTTAAGTTGAAAACACTCGAGGAAAGACTATGCTTCCTACTACATATGTTTTGATATGTAGTAACGCAGTGGTGAACCATGCTTTTGCTATCAAAATTCAATGCTTAATGGAGGATGAATTGTGCTCGGCAGTAGTTTCTAGCTGTGTTCAATCACTTGTACCTATTTGTTTGGTCTTATCAGCTCCCAGTTTGATTCATTTGGGCTATGTTACCTGTCGATCGTTCATCTTCCGAAGTTATTTTCCTGCGTTTTTCTGTTTTACGGATTATGTATGCCCGCTTTAGATACGCTTGGTATCTGACATCATTTTACGTTATTTCGAAATCGTTAAATGTGATTTGATACATCAATAATAATAATAATAATAAAACAAATAGAAGCCATAAGTTACGTCAATAATAATAAAATACTCACAATTTTATACGAGAAAAAAAACCTATTTTTGCGCATGCAGATGCAGTAAAAAAATCATGTAAATAAATAACTGGACAAAGCAAATGAAAGATTAAAGGCATGCGTAGTGGTTCGAACTTCAAAGTAGTGAAAGAATTGCCATACAATCTAATGAATGTAGCATGATATATCTCAAATAGCAAAATATCCAGAAAATTATTCTTCGAATGCTCGTCTCCATTCCACATATAATACGAAGTGAAGCAATCACGAAAGAGATTAAATTTGCCAGAAATTTTGATTACTACTGCTTCAGAATGATAAGAAACAGTACGTGCAGTGCAGAATAGCGATTGTATATTTGGAAGGTTATTATCGCTGAAATTTCTAGAAAAATGAGAAAAATTTTGGTGGTTTGTTATCTCATTTCCTGATTCTTGCAGCCTTGCAGGTACTGTTTCATGCGAATTGTTGAGAACATGCCGTGTGCCATATATCATGCATGTAATGTTTAATCATGGTGGCTGTGATGTTTTTGAAGATTATCCTGTTTCTCTTCAATCTGATATCCTCTGCTTCCATTTCTGCTTAACAAGATGTAAACTCTCTCCATTGCTACTTTGCGCTGCACCGAATTGTTTGTTATCTACCATCATTCTGATTGCAATTCTGCACACAGGATGACAGGAAGCCTTTTGTGTTCAGCAATATAATTTTCCTTCACCACTTGGTTCTAATCACCAAATAGCTTCTTTGCAGAAAATGGTTAAAGCAGTGATGGCAACTTTCGAGCGACAATTGAGTAAGCCTAATCATCTTAAACATACTTGAAAATCTGCATCGTATTACAGGATGAAGTACGACAATTCAACATCTATCGCCTGTTACTCATCGGAGTTTGGTGATCAAGTCATAAACTAATCCGTACGGTTTTTTGCTTGTAGCAAAAAATAATCATGAGATTGTTTTTTGTTGTTAATTATGTGAGGTTTACTCCGTCATCAGTTGTGTTTAGTTTACCACCGATTCACCATTCACCAACAACGATGTCCAAGTCCTCCTTTAGTCACAGAATGACTGACTGACAGCATCGAATGCTGACTAAAAATTAGAGGCTGGTTTTGCTGCTAGATCAAAATTCTCTTCTCTACTAGGACTGGATCGGAACAAGCAAGCAATCGCAAACGTCTCTACTGGTAATGGCAGGGTTATTAGATTTACCACTCTCGCCATTCATTGTGCGCATCTGAATATCTCTCATCTCATGACACCTATGACACATTGACACTGAAGCAGAGAGAGAGAGGGAGAGATTGGCATATCTTTTTTTTTTCTCTCGTTACCATCGTTTCTTGCCTTTGCTGCTGCTCTGCTTCGCTCGTCCTGTGCTCCCCAAGATTTGATTCGATTCTTCTCGCCCCTGCCTTGCGTTGCCCAAATCTTGGCAAGCGTCGTCGTGCTCTGCTTCTGCTCACCGTATGTTTGATTGATCGCACTTCGCCTCAGCCCGAGAAGCCCACGCGCGAAAAGCAGTAGCATTATGGGCCTTGAAAGCCCGTAATGGAAAGTCGGCCTGCTTCCCGGGTGTTGATCCTTGATTCATCCTGCTAGATTTTATTTTTTTTTTGGAGGGGGGTGTTTATAGTTAGGCACAATACTTTTTTCTTTGACATTCAAAAGATAGCTTTATTATTAGTTGAATAAATAATTACATTCTTGGTTTAGCGGTTTAGCAAGTCTAGGATTTATGTGGGAGCACACAGTCTTCGCTCCTCATTAGACCATTAGACCTAGTAGTCATTGCTATTCGAGCAAGGTCATGAGTGTTACTGATATGCCCTAAAGGCAATCATAGAGATGATTGTATCACATACTATATTTACATATTGATCCTACATTGTTCCTTAAAATAGATAACTTATTATTGGTTAATGAATGTGTGATTCTTTCATGAGACTCTTTATGTTGTTTGTTACTATTTCTAAAGGATCCCTGATCAAATATCATATGTGGAACAAATATGTTTATATGATCAACACATGTATTAATTGATGATCATGTCTCATGGATCATGGTATAGAGATATCAAATTAATAATGTGGACACATGTTGGTGAACATGTTGTTGGATAGACCCAACATGAGACACTGCAAGAGCCATATGTATTGTGTCATCAGTGATCTCATTTAGTATTGGTGTTGAATCCTTAGATCTGAGATTATCATGGTTCCCAACATGTGTAGTAGCTTACTTAGGGACTGCTAAACGCTACTCCGTAATTGGGTAGTTATAAAAGTAGTTTTCAGGTATGCTATGAAACATGTAGTGGGATATAAATAATCAAGATGGGATTTGCCCCTCCTATGGAGAGATATCTCTGGGCCCCTCGATGTTGTAGATTATGGAAGTGCATGGCCATGCCAAAGGTGATTGAGGAGTCAATCACAAGTTATATAATCTATCAACAGGTTCGAGTGAATGATTGAGCTATTAGAGAATGTCACATATCTAGCCTTGAGCTTAATCGATATCGTGAGACAAAGGGGTTCATACAAGTATACACTAGATGTTCAGCCGATATGATCTTTATGTATGCTCGGTGGGTAAATACGTTCTGCTAGGGGCCGCTGTTGACGCGTGGACCGAAAAGGAGTTTTCGGGTTACAGCCAAGTGTACATGAACCTACAGGGTCGCACACTTAATGGGCCGGAATAAGGGGATTGGATGGAGATCCAATATGAGCTTAATTCGGATAGGGATCCGAATAGAAGTCCTACGGGTCTTGGAGGCCTGAGTGATAGATCCTATATATTCGTGAGGGGTGTGACCGGCGGAGGTATCGCATCACGTGAGAAACCCTAGCCGTCACTCCCCTCCCCGAGCAAAACCCTAGCCGCGCGCAGGTGCTAGCACATCTGCGCGTGGCATTCCGTCCCTGTACGTGTGGATACCGGTAGAGGCGCCGCTGGTTTGCGGTGCTAATTGGTGTGGGAATACGGCGAGGAGAACGCACGAGAAGGAGAAGGTCGAGCTGGTGAGATCGACTACTTCCTCTATATCGATGCACGCTGCTTCACGAGAATTCCTTCGACTTCTTAGCGCCTTCTTCCGCTGCGCAGCGCGTCGAGTGTTAACGATCTATGATATAATACTTGCATGGTTCCTGGTTTACGCGATAGAAAATTTTGATTTATGTTATCGTAGCCTACGCGTATCCCAACAATAAGCCACTGTATTCGCTTCTCTCTTTATTTTGTGCACTTGCACTTGCTAGAGACATTGCATCACACCTTTTATTTCTAAGCTTTAATGGATGAATGGATGCATTGGCACAGATTATCTGATGATTTGGGATGTGATAATATTTGAGGTACAGCCGAATGGATTAACTGTTACAAAATTAAAAGAAGTATTGCAAGGAACTTACATACGTAGAAAGCTATTATTATAATGCTCGAAGGCTGAAGCTTCCAGCCATAACTTAGGGTGTGTTTGTTTTGCTTTGCTTTCGCAACTCCCTTTACTATAAGCATAAGCACGTTTACAAATTGTTAAACGATACTTTCTTAAAAAATAATTGTATATATAAGATTATTAAAAAATGAAATAAACATAAGTTTTAAGTTTGTATATACAAGAGTAATATCATTTCTTGTTTCACACATGGTAAGAAAGAAAAAGGTAAACGAGCTTTTCAAACAGAGACTATATAGCGAAAGTTCAAGATTCAAGCCATAGCATCACAAATAGTAATAGTGAAAAATAGTAAGCACAATAAAAGTCAACATATTTTAGACGAATAAAATTAATTAATTTGAGATGTAAAAACCTGCTAAAGAAACAAAATGGTTCGACGTATGGCAACCGATCGACCAACCATAAGTACATGAATCTTAATCACATACTACTACCTTTATTTCAAAATGTAGCAATTTAGTATGGGACGAGATTCATCCTATAACTACGAATCTGGACATACCCTCATCCTAGGCTGCTACATTTTAAAACGGAGGGAGTATATTATATAATACTCTATTCGTTTTATATGATGTTGTTGAATTTTTTATATCTTTGACCATTTGTTTTATTAAGAAAAATATAATTACTACTTATTTTATTGTGGCTTAATTTATCATTAAATGTTCTTCAAACGTGATATAAATATTTTATATTTATAGAAAACTATTGAATAAGATAAATCGTTAAATATTGATGAAAGGTCATCGTCATTTATTATTAAAAAACAGAGACAGTATATGCTGATATGCCGGCCAAACAAGAACCCATCCAAGATCAGATGCCCCCACGTAGCGTATGCATCAGGATAAGGTTGTGCATCTGCAATCGCCTACGCCAACTGCTGATGCACACGCGTGCGATACCGGAGGACCAGAGAGAAAAATATCTCAGAAATTTGTCATTAGCAGCAAGCCTAATTAATTCACGGTAAAACCAGTTATAAAAGATAAACTTAAAGATATTTCAATCATCTCACCAAAAAGATACAACAGTGCACAGCACGGCAGGTACGTACACGACCAATTATTAACTGAACTTATGTGTCTGAAATAAAAAAAAAGCAATTCAAAGTTGAGTACTATAGCTAGCTAGGCATCGTTTGCTTCACGACGACGACGACGACGAGGAGGTGGCTGTAGGGGCTACGGCGGCGCCGGCGCGCTTGTAGTTGTCGATGTAGTAGGCAGGGTTGGGCAGCTTGAAGGTGCGGTGGCCCTCCGGCGAGCCCAGCAGGTCGCTCCACTGGTCGCCGATGTTGCCGATGATCACCATCCCCTTCTCCTCCAGCTTCTTCCTCTCCCCCGACTTGTACTCCACCACCGATCCCGTCGCCGTCGAGTTCTCCGACCTGTTCGTTCATTTCATCAATTTTATACTCCATCCGTTTTAAAATATAAGCATTTTTAGATCCTGACACGGTCTGCGAGATGCTACTTTAACCAATAATATTTATATAAGTAAGTAAGATGTTTTAAATAAAAAGAGTTATGACAATAGTTTGTTTAATGATAAATCTAATAACATCAATTTTATATGATTGATTTTTTTTATTAATGGTTAAAGTTTAGATGTTTGCTAAAAATATTTATATTTCAAGATGTAGGGAGTACACGCAAGAATTCAGAGAATAATTAGTTTGTAATGTGACCTTAATATGAGCTCGTCCCAGCAGTCGAACCCTTCCTTGATGAGATTTGTGGCGGTGGCGTTCCTCAGCTCCGGCGTGTCCGGCCTGTCCGACAGGAACACGATCTTGACGCCGAGGAGGAGGAGCTTCTTGTACAGCGTCACCGTGTTCGGCAACGCCGACGCTCTCCCGGCGATCAGCCACTCCATGAACGCCGGCTCGTCGGTTCTGTGGTACCCGAAGCCGTGCTTCTTGTAGAACTTGACGTGGGAGAGGGCGGTCTCGTCGACGTCGAACACCCAGGTGGCGTTGGCGTCGGCGGCGGGGTCGCCGGAGAGGACGGCGGCCTCGGCGTAGGCGGCGGCCTCGTCGACGACGACCTTGCTGTCGCGGCGGTAGTGGTGGCCGCGCATGTAGTTCTCGACGTAGTTGTCGCACTTGCGCGGCGCCGCCGTCCACCCCCGCACGTTGTTCGCCTCCACGCCGACGCGCCAGCTGTCGCAGTAGTCGCCGTCGCCCACGGCCACCGGGATTATCATCATCTGCCTCAGCCTGTCCATGAACGAGAGCGCCGCCGCCGACGACGACACGACATCGCCGGCGCCGCCCCACCCGTGGCAGGTGGTGGCTAGCGCGGCGGCCACGGCCAAGAAGCAGACAAGTCGCTTGGGCGCCATCGCCGTCGTCTAGTGATGTCTATGCTTCACTCTGCAGCTGGCAGCTGGATATATATATACACACACTGAAACACAGTGGCACAGTGGTGCAGAGTTAGTTACTCCTAACATTCTATCCAAGATTTATGGAGGTAATTGTATGCTGGCCCCGGTGGCGAGGTGAAGAGATCGACAAGAAGAGTTTTTGTCTCTTGCAATCAATCAATCGAGCAAGCATGAAACATGTCGCATTTGTCACGTAATCCGGGACCAAGCAGCAACAGCAGCTAGCTATAGCTGGGGCTCAGGAATCATGTGGATTCTGGTGTCAAGATAAGGCGCCGCGGGCGCGTAGCAGCGCGACGTACATGTGTGTGGACGCGGCGCAGATGAGGTCGCCTCGCCTCGCCGGCCGCTTCACCTGTCGCCGCGCCGCGCGACGCTTCACCCGCGCGCGCGCGCACGAGAGAGAGAGGCGGGCCGGTGCGATGGGGACGGCGTGGCGTGGGCCGGCCCATGCGGTTCCGGGCCGAGAGGGCGGATGGCAATGGGCTAAGAGCTATTGGGCCGCGGTGCGTTGTGAGGCCCATTGGAAGAAAAGGGAAATTAATTGAAGCGTAGTAGTTCACCGTACTTGGATTTGCTGATGTGACGACGCCACGAGTTCCATGACGCATCGGATGATCGGATTTGTCATATTCTTGGGGGGAATTCTGCTGCTATTTTCTAAGCAGAGGCCACATCTGCAAACAACAGGCGACAATTGCAAAGCCAACAGAATATAAGATATACCCGCACCAGCATATATTTTATTTCCCATAAAATATTATTACAAAATTAGTTCTCTTCTGTTCCCATCCACTACTATAGCCCAAAGTTGTTTTACTTACTTGGGAAGGCCGGAAACACAGTGCTATTTTATGAGAGTCTTCCGACAATCAAAAGCTACTTAAATAGTTTAGTTTTTTATTTAGATTTAGAGAATTTATAATTTTAAAATTCAGAACAATAATAAGAAGCAGACGTCTGCAAAAATGTTTTTTTTTTTCAGTTGCGTGTTTTTTTCCACATAGTTTTTCTATTCTCTCAAGCTGCTTATCTAAATCTAAAACTCTCCTAAAGAGACCGCCAGATCGAGGTACAGTGGGGAAGTTGGGTGCATATGATTATTCATCATGGTTCTAAAATCCGAATTCCCCACAAATATCGCACACATGGGTACCTTTCAAGAAAATAAAGTTGTTTTACTTACTTCCGTTACTAGGTTTACTTACACAGCACTAAAACCACAAATGTGGGTACGGAAACAGCGTCGCATTGGAGGCAGGAATAGATAGGTATACTCCTTTGAGATAATTAAATATGATTAGGGAACAATTGCTTAAAAGAAAAGAAGAAACTAAAGCTAGATCAACATCACATTTGGGAGAGAATAATCCGGAAAGGAAAGATAGGCTAGCTTAGCTAGGCCATGTTGTGTTATTCTCAATCCCACTATCTAACAGTACAATTCGCCTTGCAACTTCTTTTTGGGACCGAATCAACGACACATGGGAGAGCTTAACAAGAGGTTAACTCACCTACACATGTGCACTTTTAGTTCTTTTTCTTTTCTATAGTATGATCTCCAAGTAATATAATTAAGGTGTATATATTAATTCTTATTGTATATATGCTTGTGCGCGTGAGAGAGAATATATCCCCAGATCGATCTCTTTTCAATTTTTTTTGTTAACAAAATAGTTGTTTTGTTTTGTTGCATGGCCATAAAAGAAATAGATGAGAGTGAAGAAGACAGACATGAGACATGGCCGAACTCTCTCTTTTTCACTCTTTCTTTTATCCTTTCTATCTCCTGTGGAAAGGGACATGTGAGCATCTGGTTTGTTCTATGATGTTCCATGAACCTGAAACCGTCTGAACCTAACCATCATTTTTTAATTAATCTCTGAGGCTCTGAGCATGATCAGTAGCTTGGATCATATCATACTATCATATCGGCTGAGAGATCTAGCAGTAAATATTAACTAGTGTTAAATTGCCCAAAACAGATTGAACAATAACTATATTTCAGTCTTAATTTAGAGATGAAACGAATAATGTTCATAATTTAGCTAGGTTACAAACACAGACGCACAAATGGGCAAGTTACTTCTTTGGTTAGCTGCTCTGAAAGATAGAATTATAAAGATAGAGATAGTTTATTATGATTCGCTAAAAGACAAATGCAAGAACAAATAATAGGACATTAACTGAAAAACAAACAAGGAAGAACCTTTCCTTTACCTAACTCGTTCATCATCAAGTTTTTTATGAGGAAAGGCGATGCATATGTTCTCTCCTTAGCACAGAGATTCTCAGCAGCAATTATAGAAGTAGCATTATGCCCTAGAAAGACGAACTCCATGATCAGTTCGTGTGTATATATATGATCAGACCGAGTGATATTTAAGAAGCATCTTCCAGAGAAAATTCGATGATGGTACAGAAAGAAAGGTTTGCATAGTAGTAGCTAGTAAAAAGAAGAGATCATATTCCAAGCGCGTACCCTGATGCATGGTAGGTCCTAGGATCGAGTTGACGTACAATCTGAGGGCCGGAAGAATCTCTATCGATCGTCTAATCATTTTAAGTTTTAGGGAATACCTCCATTATCTAATTGTAGTGTAGGGCATCTCCGATTCTGAGGTGCTAACATATAAATGTCCAATATATAATGTATAGGGAGTACTCCCTCCGTTTCGTATTATAAGTCGTTTGAATATATTTCATGTAAAAAAAAGGGTATTGTACTGTGTTTCATCAAACATCAATGTTATATTAGGATATATTAGCACTCATGAAACTCATCCCAATTAGCTAGATAAAATGGTAATCTAGCTTGGTGTATATACACACATTCTACTAGCTATAGCTAAGTATATATTCTCTTCGTCCCAAAATTTAAGGGATTTGGCATTCACCCAAAATCCCATATATTTTGAGACTATCACATGTGGCATGTATTTAGGGGTGAAAACAGAGCGGATAGTTTCCGTTCGCTCCGGTCAAAAACGGATACGGATAGTGTTCGGAGCGGATTTTTTTCGGATATTTCGAATACGGATACGAATACGGACATTTTTCTCCGGATACGGATATGAATATGGTAGCGCAATTTCCGGCGAATACGAATACGGAGCCGAATATCCGGAGATTAGGATGCGTGGATATCCGCGTAACGCTTGATGTCTCTCCAGCCTCCAGCAGTCCAGCCCATCCCTTCAATTTCAGCCCATAGTTTTCTCTCAGCTATCTAAACCCTAGCTGCCAGACGGGCGACGGCGGTGGTGACGACGGCAGCGGCAAGCCGGCGACGGTGGCGGCGGCTGTCTTAGATCTCCTTGGCTCCTTGCTGGAGTTGCTGGGCATTGGCCTTCAATCCCCCTAGTGCTTGTTTGTGCTTCCTATCTCCCTAAATCGTGGGACAGTGGGAGGCTAGAAGCCGTCACCACCGCCGGCGGCAAGGTCTCTTGCATGCACTAATCTCTTAGGTAATCCATTGATTTGTTCTTCTCATGTACCCTTTGTTTTGTGCCTTTCATGAGATCGATAAACTGATGTAGATCATGGATGTGCTTTTTTTTACTTTGTGTCTAGATTGGTGATGGAGTCTGGTAGTGCAAGTAGTGCAAGTGCAGCTGCAAGTACCACTGCATCATCTCCAGTTTTGCAACTCCCAGCACCTCCAAGCCATGCTACGGCAGCTACGCAGGACACTTCTCCTGCTACTGGTGCTTTGGTATGAAGTTTTGTTCCATCAAGCTTTCTATTGCTGATTGGTGTAACAGTACAGATGGAACAATAAAAACCATGGCAAACGCCATGCAAACTAAATATGATAAGTACTGGGAGAAGTCGAATATGGCTCTTGCTGTTGCATGCTTCCTTGATCCACGTTACAAAACAAGTTCAATAGAGTACTATGGTATGAAGATTTATGGTTTAGAAGCTGCAGAAAAATTTGATGAGTTCAATGGGGTTATCAAAAAATTGTTTGATGTTTATGCTACTAGTGCATGTGCAACATCAAAGAAGAAAGGTGCTGAAATGCATGTGCATCAACTCCAAATTCAATCTGATCCTGTTCATAATACTGATGAGTTTGATGATATCTTTAATGAGAATGACAGTAGCCATGATCATGAGCAACATCTTCAAAGATTTTTGCTTGAGAGAAGTCAGCCAATTTGTAGTGATAAAACCGAGTTACAAATTTACATGGAACAACCACTGTTACTATGGACTTCCAAAGATCCATTTGATATTTTGTCTTGGTGGAAGCTCAAACAAGCAGAATTTCCTATCCTCTGCAAACTTGCTCGTGATTTCTTATGTATTCAAGTGTCAACTGTTGCTTCTGAGTCAGCATTTAGTGCTGGTGGCCGTGTTGTTGATCCATTTCGCACCCGTCTTGATCCAGAGGCTGTGCAAGCTTTAGTTTGCACCAAAGATTGGATTAAAGTAGCTAACAATGGTACACTTTGTGTCTGTG
Source organism: Oryza meridionalis (assembly GCA_000338895.3). Lineage (NCBI taxonomy): Eukaryota > Viridiplantae > Streptophyta > Magnoliopsida > Poales > Poaceae > Oryza > Oryza meridionalis. Next base: position 4,540,820 of record CM002524.2, read on the forward strand.
TTCATTGCTTATTTGGCCATTCCTTCTTGTATATATCAATATATGTATAGCTGATCCATGAACTGATCTGGCATCATTCTTAGGTTATAAGACTCAGGCTATCATCAATGAGTTGGACATTGAAAGCGTAGAGAGGCATCTGGCAAACTTATTGATAGTGGTGAGCTATTTTCTTATTTCACCTCTATGAATATTTTTCTTAATATAACAACAATATTATTCGACTCCTGTAGGAAAAAGAGGAGAATAATGATGACATGGAACAGGATGATGTTCTGATGGATGAAATGGATGAATAATGATGTTGCAGCTTTCATGCATCGGACTGCAAGTGTACTGAAAATTGCTTTTGGGCTAATTACTATTTTGATCTTATCTGTGTTACCTATAGAACTCGAACTCAATATGTGTTAAACTTTTCAACGTGTTTCGATTTGAACACGATACACTTTGTTTAATCTGTGATGCGTCCTACAACGATGATATTTATATTAAATTAGATAAATATATGTGGTGCATTTGTATCTACGAGCAGTTTGAGTGGTCTCTGTATTCCGAGAAATATTCGTTTTCGTATTCGTGTCCGATCATATTCGATCCTTATTCGTATCCGTGATAATTCGTATTTCGTTTCCGTATCCGAGTTATTTGTATTCGTTTCCGTATCCGCCTAACAATATGAAAACGGATACGGTAAGAGCATTATCCGTCCGTATTCGCTCCGTTTTCATCCCTGCATGTACTACTGCACACACACGTTTTATACCCAACGTACGTAAAAACCTCCTATATCGATCAATATGCCCCGTGCATTAATGATATGTAGATAAAAGCTTCCTAGGTACTCGAGCTTAATTTATACTACTCTGTAAAAAAGAAGAAGCAAACTCTAGCTACGAACTTGGACACGTATATATGATTGGATTTTTTTTGGACGGAGAGGGTACAGGAGTAAGACACGTAACCATTTATTTTCAATATTAATTACAAAACATGCATGCATGTATATAGTTAACTAGCACATTCCCCTTCATTTTAATTCATTTTTAAATCCTACACCTTAAAAATCTCTAATCTAATCTTTTTGGATCTATGTATTATATTTTATTAGAGTGATCCAGAGGTGATAATAATTCTTGATATTTGTGTCCATGGTAGTTGTGTCATGTATTTTAATTTGGGATGGAGATAGTAATTTAGATCGTCTAGTTAAGTAGAGATTCAGTTACAGTGCTGATTTAACTTAATTAGTTAATTAAAATTGCTGCGAGTAATTAAGATATCTATTCCGGCAGCCAAGATCTATATATGAGAGCCGCCCATGCATGCATGCATGAGTGGTCCACAGGCAATTACTGGCATGCACGTTGCTGCTTCCTCCCCATCAAGCAGTTACGTGGTGGCTGCATCTCTCGTGTGATCGAATTGAGAAAGAAAATTAAATGCACATATATATATGGAGTAGGAGTATGTACTCCCTCCGTCCTATAATATAAGGGATTTTGAGTTTTTGATTGTACTGTTTGACCATTCGTCTTATTCAAAAAATTTTAAAATTATTATTATTATTTTGACTTACTTTATTATCCAAAGTATTTTAAGCACAATTTTTCGTTTTTTATATTTACATAAATTTTTTGAATAAGACGAGTGGTTAAATAGTGCAAGAAAAATTCAAAATCCCTTATATTATGGACGGAGGGAGTAGTAAACATGAATGCAGTATTAGCCAGCACGTACGATCGATATATAGGATGATCGATCATGATGCAAGGTTTATGGTTAATAGAAATGCAAAATACAATAATTAAGTAGTTAAAAAGGAGCACTTTGTTGTATTGGTCTTGAGGCCCGTTTGTAATTATCAAAACTAATTCACTAAAAAAGGTATGTAGGAAAATAACTTGTTCATTTTGGAGGATTATGAAAAAAAAACTATATATATCATACTTGAGCTTAATTAATTAATTAAATGGGTAATATCTAATTACCCAAAAGTTTCACAGTTCCCACGTATAATGTGGAAATGAAACTAATTGATGAAAACATGCTACGTACAAAAGGTTCGTTGCATATATGCATGCTAGTACTAGCACTTATCTTAGGTGTTCCGACTTAATTAGAGCTACCCACATACGTCCTCGCAGATTAATTTTGTTCCAAATAGTGTACTGTACATATGCAAACATATATATGCAAATGCGTGGTAATTAATTAACCACATGTTATTGTCGATCTCTAACATGCGTGTATTAATTAATTGGCATACGACGTCGCGTGTACGATCGAATGAGAATTAATACGTGCACAAAATCACACCCAAATGTACACAGTAGAATATGCGAGCGACAACCTTAAACAAGCAGCTAGCACATATGCCTGCACCTTTCTTCTTCCATCGACATATATTCATATGTTGCACTTTTGCCTGAAAACTACAAGTGCTAGCTCTTTAATTTGGAACAATAGGTACACCACCAGTGATACGTGCATTACCCAAAAAAAAAAAAGTACATTCCAGTGATGCTATAGCTAGTAAAGCAGTGCAATTTGGGTTTCATTCCATATACATATATATATGTGCAACGTACATGTTGGGGGTCTGATTCGTTCAGTTTAATGCTCAAGTACTCCAAAAAAAAAACGCCATTTTTGTTAAATTAAACAAAGCCTTATGTTCCAGGTAGGGCATGCAACTTAATGTAAATTGACAATAACATGCATGCACGGTAGTAAAAGTATACTCCCTTCGTTTCACAATGTGACTTTTTAGCATCGTCCATATTTATATAGATGTTAATAAATCTAGACATTAATTTATTAACATCTATATGAATGTGGACGATGCTTAGAAAGTTTTACATTGTGAAACGGAGGAAATAATTAAATAGCAGGGTGTGTTAATTATTATACTGTGATATAATAATTAAACATCCGTGGAATAGTATGATGATGCACATGGATCTCCCTATATATATACAATAGTGATAAGTTAGAATATATATAATATTTGTATTTCTAGAATGTAATAGTATCCAACAATACTAATAATGCTCATTAATTGTTCCCCTGGTAAAAAAAAACGAATGTACCTCCTGAAAATAATCTAGCCTAAAACTGTAATCAAACTTGTCAAAATTAAAATAGCACAGTATATGAATAACATATATTAAATTGATATGCAAATCTAGCAAATTAATTAATTAGATGTTAATTAATTTATATTTAATTTGGTAGCTATATATACACACACACACTGTAATATGTAAATGAAACTTGAAATGCCAATAGGTACAGGTGCACTACTGCATATATATATATATATATATATATATATAAACATGCACTCAGGGATCTTCCGACTAGCTCCATAAGGTGGTGGGCTAGCTGACATGGATTTGAAACCTCGCCCCTTCTATTTATTTGATATTAGATCATTCCCTAATATTCACGTTTATATGAACAAAGGAATTTTCTGTGCTTACGTATATGTACATCAGTATGCAAGCATAACTCTTAATATATATATAGCCAATATATACCACTCTGATTCTTAAACCCATATATACAGCAGTAAATTAACTAACTAGTTAGATCATCGAGTAATCTGATATATATATGTAATATATATAGACCACAAAAATCATGCATGCCAAGGCCAATTTATTCCTTGAAACCAACATGCATGGTAGATGAATTCAACTCTCGTTACAAAGTAAGTAGCATCAGTACCCAAACTAAACAATTTTTGAGCCTCTAGAAAGGAGAAAAAAGAACTTATTAAGTTGGGAGTTTAGTCCCCCTGGATGCATTTGAAGCACAAGGTAAGAAAGGTTAAACACACACACACACACCCATCTAGAGAGAGAAGGGGCCGGCCAGGGGTGTAATGTACATCACAGTACATGCAAACAATACTACTACTTTTTACAGTTGAAAAAATATCTAATGCATATCAAAAGCTGTGATAAACCAAAATGTAATTATAATTATGCTTCGATTGGGGTGCATTAATATTGACTGCATCTAGCATATGCATGTCTGCCTAGCCTTCATTCTGATGTAATTAAGCACAACAATACCTTTGCCCAAACTTTTTTTGTCCTCTCTTTTCTTTTCTTTCAACAACTTTGTCTCTTCTATCTTGGAGTGTCCTTGCACAGTTAATTTGATCTCCCTTTTTTCATGGAGGCAGATCTATACAGATCTCTTTAATCTTTTTCTTCTCCCAACCGTAGTACATATACATTCTTCAAGAAAGCAATGTTGTATATTCAAGAAGACAGAGACCACACAAGGTGAAAGAGAATGTGGTTAGTTTTCTTTTGGTATTGATCTTCACTATTTACCAGCCTTGTTGCTACTATCCATGATGATCCTGGTTGTCAGGAGTCCAGTATGGCTGGTAAGGCCATTCTGTCTCTTGGGAGTGAGGAATTGAAGCTTCCTGCAATAGAATATGGAAAAGGGGGTAAAAAAAGAGCAGCTCAGTGAAGTGCAACAGTTGAATAAGTAAGAAAGATACGGTATCACTTTAAATGTCAGTAAGGAAATAATTCAAAATTTTCAACTGTTCAAGTACGGACTACCTTAGAGCAAGTTTTATGGTACTTGCTCTTATTTACACTCCAGATGATACCAGAAATGTTCATTTAAATAATATCAAGGCAACCAAAGGATCTCTTGTGAGAGAGATATAGCAGATACCACGGTATAGTAGACTAGTAGAACTATAGTTGTGTTGCCACAGTACTTTATTAATTAATCTCCCATATAATTCAACGCGAAAACAAAGGAGGGGAAAAGTAGTAAGGCATAACTCCTTTTGTCACTTGCTTATATATAGTAGGGGTCAGAATGATTGATCTCCAATATAACGCATTGCACCATATTATTAACGAGGCCAACATGTCAAAGAACGATCTCATTGAATAACTATGCAATACACATATCATTACTACCTTGATATGTTCAAAAATATAGCAACTATTGACTACAAATCTGGACATACTCTTATTTAAATTCGTAGCTATAAAAGTTATTATATTTTGAGACAGATGTACTACTCATGTCTAATCATCCAATGGAGTTTTGACAAAAATAAGTACACTTTTGTTCTATATTACCTGAACGTGCATGTATATACCTTGTAAATGTCAAGATTTTAGTTTTTAGTAATGTAATACAAGAACAAGTTCACAACGATTAATGCAAACAAATTTCACAATAATGGTTCTCTTATCCTCATGCATGGTGTCAGTGTGAATTCATTTCATAGAAAAGAGACAAAAGAGAGCAATAAACGAATGATATTTCCTCCTTTTCTTTTGCTCTTTTCGCAAGAGATAACAGTAAACAACTATTCTTATAGCCATACAGTCAGAAAAGCGAGGAGAGTGGCTACTTTAGCCCCTCTCATAGGGACTTATGGTTTGCCCCTCTCTCCCAAACACCCCCTGACATGGAGAGAAAGCTCTCGTTTTCACCTATACGGTCATGAAAGCAAGGAAAGTATGGTCTTGTTTTTACGCTGGTCTTTGGCTCTCCCCCTTTGGCACTCAAAAGCAAAGCAAAGGGTGGTCCTTGTTTGCATATATTCATGATGTTTCTTCTATCTATCTACTATCTCACTAGGAGTACTGAAGATTTCTCTCTCTCTCTCTCGTCGGCATGCTTGCTGTAAAAGCACACCTAAAATGACGAATTTAAAAATAAGGAAACAAATGAGAGGAAAAAGCTGTCAAGGTGAAGGGCCTGTTTCAAAGTGCTGGCTAGGACGACAAAGAAACTATGAGGCCCCACACTGAAGTTTCCTCAGGACCCTCCTGAGCAGTCTTTCTTTTCTAAACCCCTCACCTTCCCTATAAGACATAGCTTGCAGCTTTCCCACCCATATATTATATGTTTAAATCAGTATATATATAACTATAATTATATTATCTTATTTGGCCTGAACTTATGTTCAGATTAAAACCGTTTAAAAGGGACACATGCATGCGTCACATGCAATTGCTACGTACATGCACATATATATATATATATATATATATATATATATATATATATATATATATATATATATATATATATATATATATATATATATATATATATATATATATATGCTTTACTGCATGCGTAGAGCCTCTGCCTGGTAAATTATCGGCTTGGATCCATGCTGAGGAGGCAATCAAATAGAAATGCAAGAGAAACTTACTCCTTTTGTGCTCGAAGACGTGCAGCCCATTATCAGTTCCTCCAAGCCGGCAGACCTCCTGTCAAGCTTTTGTTGCTGCTGCTGCTGTGTTGCATGTTCGTTGTTAATTATGTTGGGATAGAACAGTAGCTAAAGCATTCTTTAGTAAAGAGTAAAACGAAAAAAAAAAAAGTAAAGGAGCTACAATAATATAATTAAGTAAATCACCAAAGAGATGAAGAATGAGCTGAGACAATGCATTAGCATCTTGATATATATGAAATAAACAGTTCAATTGTATATAGATTTACCTAAAGTGATATATATATAGGAACGGTGGAAATACAAAGCAGATTCATTACCAGATCACACACACACACACACACACACACACACACACACACATATATATGGGGAAACAAAGAATCCTTCCAGAATTGTCTATGCTCTATATTTATAGTCTAGAAAATGCATCTTCAGACAGCTTAACTTCATCCATATGCAACTTCCTTGGTATATATAAAAAAAACATAGTTCATATCAAATAGTAATTACACGACTTGAAAAACCCTACATATGTACAAATCAACATTAGAAGTGCCATAACTAGAATTTTTTTTAATATTTTGTATATCACAATTATTTGTATAAATTAGTGCCCAATATGTTTAGTATGACCAATTAAAAATGACTAATTTTGACACTTAAGATTATCACAAATCCTTGATTCTTTTTATTGAAATTGAAAGCTGAGAATGGATTTTAGTTTATTTTTAGAGAATTCAAAGGGATCCTATGATAGCAAGAAACTCTTAGCTTGAAGGAGGAAAATGTGGACTTTAGACCAAGCCGTACTAATTAAGTTTGTCTAGATGGGAAGTATGAAATGTACTGCCTAGCGAGTCCATTGCTTGTTTTCAAGCTGAAATTGTTTTTTGTTGGAGATGGTTAGTTACTCCTTACTTAAATTTAACATTCTGAATATGTCAAGAATATTCTTCATAAATATAATGCATGCATATATGTGTTCCTATAGTTTTTTTTTCAACAGCTACCGTGCCCAATCTATTACCCAGCTGCTAGAAAAAGAGAAATTAGTTTTAATTTTAGGGAATTATTTTAGACAATGGAAATGCTTTATTTGAGGAGAAAATGCATAAGATGAGATGAAATCACACCTGAAATTTGTCGTGGTGGAGAAGGATTGCTGGCACGTGGAACTGATCATGATCAAGAACGACAGATGCATGCTGCATTGCTGGTGGCACTATATTTGATACAGGGTTCGTCGGCCGGCTGATCAGGAAGGCCGTGGCAGGCACCGCCGTCGTGGTTGCAAGCAACGGCCGGTGCGGCTGTTGTTCCTGGCCAGCATGCTGCTGCTCTGACCTCCCAAGCTGATTGGAGTGTACCTGATCACCACTTATACCAACCTGTTTGATGCAAACAAATACATTCTTAATTTCTTGCATATAATTAGTAGGAGTACACATTAAAAACTAATTAACCACCATGCAAATGGAAAATTTCCATGTCATACATGCATAATGTTTTTTTAAAACTAACATACATGCATAATGTTCCCATTATATTTGTCTTTTATCACTCCCTTTTAGTTAGGATGTTACAGTTATATATTATTTGAACTTTCTTGAAATATACATTTTTTGGTTGGAATAATTGAAAGAATGAGACCGGGCCAATTATTCAGAAAATATATATTACTAGTTTTTGCTTTCACGGTGGGTGGATCGTGGATGGTTTTAGGGTTGCTTGCAATCTGAGTAAAATGATGTGAGGCTCGAACTAATTAAAAGGGTCCATGCTGCTGTGTGATGTGTAGCTCATCTTTTGCTTTAAATTGGCGCATCCTACACATTTGGTCAGCTACCCCGCCCCAAACCGCTCATCCATACGCAACAAATTGAAGGAAGCTCATCTAATCAAACAGAAAGTATATGTATCCCAATCTGCACCTAGAAAAACAGAAAGTCAGTATATATCCATGCGAGTGACTGTATATATATATATCCATGCATGCGTGCATGGGAATATGGACCATGGTTAATTTGCATGATCTGCATGATGTGCACTGATTAAGATGCATGCAGAAAACGGCACAGAACCTAACCAGCAGTTTACTTGGAGAGAAACTGATTAGGATGCGTAACCTAACCAGCATTACTCCGAAAACTGATCAAGGATTCATATATATAGAAAAAGTGGCAGTATATATGTAACAAGTGGTAAATTAATTACCTCTTCGAAACTCTTCCTGAAAGGCGCGAAGCTGAAATGGTCGGCGGCATGCTTCAAATGCTGCATCTCGACGGCGGCGGCGACGGCGTACCCGGCCGTCGAGTAGGACGTCGCCGACACCTCGTGGTCCCTCGTCGACGAGCAGCTGCCGCTGCCGCTGTCCCTCCTGCGCTGCTGATCCTGCTGCACCGCCGCCGTCGTCACGGCGGATGCGGCAGCGGCGGCGCGGTCGGAGGACCAGCTGCACTGCCTGGGCTGGGTCTGGTAGAAGATCTTGCAGACGACGAGCTCCCCTTCCTTCTCCTCCTCGAGGTCGCCGAGGTGGTACTGGTGCATCACCCAGTTGGTCTTCTCCGGCTTGCGGTGCTTGCCGAAGTTGGTGTAGAGGACCAGTATCTTCTTGCACCCCTTCTGCCGGCCGCTCACCATCACCGGCCGGGTCTTGCCGGTCTTGTGCCACCTCGTCTCCCCCTTCTGCACGTCGCACTCCGTCTGGATCTTCCGCCGCTTCCTCGTCCCCGTCGTGTACGCCTTCGACGGCCGGTGGAAGAAGTGCTTGCTCAGGCCGTCCCTTGTCACACCTGCTCCATCGATCGATCAGCAGAATAATTAGCAGGATCAAGGTAGTATAGAGAGTTTTGTGAGATCCAAGAGTATAGTGTGGAGTGGGTGGCCTATGCTTCTTGACAGATGCAACAAACCTCTCTGAAAAAGAGGAAGAGAGGAAAGAAACCTATTTGGAAACTTCAGAAGCATCTTACCATCATGACAGAGAGGAGAGAGTGGGATATGAGACTAGGCACAACTTTCCATAAACAATAATTCTCTTTGCATATACCGGCCAAGAGCACATGTAGAGAAACACTAGTAATAAGAATAGGGAGGGGGAGAGAGCACATCAAGAACAACAAGGGAATATATGCCATATCCCAAAATCCAAAACCACGACCCATAATTCATGGCGAAACAATCCCAACATACAATATATATCACTCCATGGAAAGCAAAAAAAAACCCGATAAAGTTTGCAAAAAGCCAGGAATATATCTGTATCAAAACTATGCGGGGGGTGCAATGTTTTGAGCTATAGCTACCTTAGCTCTCTCACTCTCACCTGGAAGTTTCTCAGGGTGGGTGTAGCATATGCCGTCCTCCCCTTCTATCGTGGGTATGAACTCATCGATGAGAGGATGAGATCTTGAGCCTTCTTCCCTCACTTTGGCCTCGAGGTGCTCGATCAACTCCTGGTCCGTCGGATCGAACTTGACGCCTGCCGGTAGCCCCACCCAATCCTTCTTGCAGTTACACCAATTAATTCCATAAGAACAAGTTGCACCAGGCAGCAAGAAGCCCAAGAACCCTCGCTACCGATCGAGGTGCAAGTGTGCAATTACTGAAACGTACATAGATAAAAAGAGCTAGGCAAAACGAAGTTGATCACTTCACTCTTCACATACACACACATACCGGTTTGCAGTCGAGCTTGTTGCCGCAGCTGGGGCAGTGCTTGGCCGTGGAGATCCGGCGTTCCTCGAGCTTGGCGTCGATGAGCTCCGAGCTGCTGATGTGCCCCCTATTCATGCCTGATTCATATGCGTCCGGCAGAGGCCGTGCACATGCATGTGTAGGCCTCTTTCTTGTTGCTAGCTGTGAATAGAGCTGCAAGGGATCAAACAAAAACATACAGTTAATTAGTACACACACAATTCAAGGAGATGACAAGATCATCGAAATCGAATAAGAGAGGCTAGGCAGGAAGAAGAGGAAGCAAACCAAAGAGGACAAGTAGTAGAGGAGGAGGAGGAGGAGCAGTAGAAGAGCAAACGAGAGAGCAAGGAGTGTGGGAGAGGTGTACATATAAAAAAAAATCGAGGCAGGCAGCCTGCTGCTTTCACAAGTTTAATACAAGAGAGAGAGAGAGAGAGAGCAGAATTCCTGCCTACTTTAACTGAAGCCACACCTCTTATAGACGAAAAGTTAAAGGGCCCCTCCTCCTTAGCCTCTCCATCTCTCTCACTCACTCTCTCTCCATCGCTTCTCTGTTTCTCTCTCCATCGTTAATTTAAGCATAGCACAAGACACACAAACCCCTTTCATCTATGCTAAATTGAACGGACTGTAAGATGACGCCTCACTAAGCACCTTTGGCTTAGACGTTTACCGCTAGCTAGCTGATTCATGTATATTTATTTAGAGAGCTTAAGAGAGACTGGCTAGTCCTACAACTAAAAAGCAAAAGGCAAGAAGAACTGCTGCCTCACCACATCACAGCTGTTACTGCAGATTCCACACACTGCACTGCACTCATTCACACGCAGCATAAAGCTCCTACGAGTGGAGGGCGAGCTAGGTGCTAGTAGATCGACTCATCAAAGGTTGCATTGCCATGAACTTCATCAAGCTGTTAAACAAACAAAAGAAATCCTGATACTCAACAAGAAAATCTTTAAATCCAGATTGCCAGTACAGGAGAAAGTGCTTAATTAATTACGATGTGAACAAAATAATCATGTGAGGTATTGGGCATGCAGCTGGGAAGAAACACTTCTTTCACACATTCGCTTTCGCGGAATGATGGAAAAGGATATTTCTTTCCAATGCACAATAATGGGGTTTGCAAATTGCAGTAGAAAGAAGATATACGGAGCAGGTGATAAGAGTTCTCACATGGGCATATGGAGGAGGCCTTGTGCTCGAATGATGATCCTTTTCGGCATGAGAGTCTGTGATGTTGGAGACTAGCTAGAGAGAGAGAGAGAGAGAGATCGGTGTAATGAGAGAGGTGAATCCCAGGGCTTGCTTCCCACCCAAGGCAGATGGAGCAGTACTACAACACTTGATGGACCCCAACAAGGGTACATGTAGACAAGCTAAGGCTAGAGAGCACATACATAAAATTTTTATATGCTCGTGTTGCCTCGCATGCCTGCCCAGGGGAGGGAGCAACCTTCTCCTGCAAGCAGAACCCTAGCCATTGGCTCTCAGACATCCAAAACAATTAACCCCTTTTGTGTGTCAGCAAGAATGCCGGCCAGCATCTAATCCAGTCCGTATTCGATAAAGATAATAATCTACCACTACTACATGCTCAGGTTTAAACAAACAGAAATTGCAGCAATAAATTGAAATGCTTTTGTGCCAATGAGCCAGACAGAACCTGCATGCAAGTACTCATAACTGATGGAGAATGTCGTACCTCTGTTCACTCGAGGACGATTGATCCAATGTGGATGTACTTCGAATATATATATTGCTAGTAGGACACTGGACAGTTGCTTAATTACCTCCTTAAGCAGTGCCCTCCTGCAAAGTCTGAAGCAGTTGAACAGCAAGCCCCGTCTTCTCCAGTTTCGACACGCTCTCCTTGTATGTCACCTCAGCGATAGCTTAGGTGGCCACATCCAAACAAGCTGACGAAAACTGTTAATTGATGACCCAGTACACGCGCGCAGCTAGCAGCTGGGGCCCAGCTGCCATTCTCCCCGCGGGCGCCGTGTGTGTCACATTCCTGCCATGGAAAGCATGACCACAGAGCAGCGGAGCTGGTGCTCCGGGCCCCACCGGGCAGGGAGAGAGATCAGGTCCCCGCGCTGCTGCTGCCGCTGCTGCAGTGATGTGGGGTTAGCTAGATCAGATCGATACGGCCAGTCTGCCGTGCCTGTGCCTGTGGGCGCGATCGATCGACCACGACGGCCGGCGTCAGGCCCAGATAGATAGGCAGTGTTTAGATCTCTTCAAACTTCCAAAAATCCCGTCACATTAAATGTTTAAATACATGTATGGAGTATTAAATGTGAACGAAAAAAACTAATTGTACAGTTTGCATGTAAATTACGAGATGAATCTTTTGAGCCTAATTATGCCATGATTTAATAATGTGATGGTACAGTAAACATTTGCTAATGACGGATTAATTAAACTTAATAAATTCGTCTCGCAGTTGACAGGTGGAATATGTAATTTGTTTTGTTATTAGTATACATTTAATACTTCAAATGTGTGACCGTATACTTCAAAAAAATTTGACACACGAACTAAATAAAGCTATAGAGAACATTGACAGCGGCGCGATAAGGTTAGCTCGATTAGGTTCAACCGTACCTGGACTGGAACAGCGTCGTCTCTCCTCTCCTTCGGTGTCTCTCCTCGTCTGCGGTCGCCTTCGCTTACGCCTTACTCCAGGAGCTGTAAATAAATCCTGAACAGGGAAAAATCGGGCTCATCCGTGAGCAGCTGCCTTCCTGCCTGCTCCGATCAGTCCACCTCTCTACCCCGCGGCCGTGTGTTGCATTGTGCCTCTCATGCATGCCCAAATCAGAGCCATTATGACCCTGATAACCCCTTCTCCTCCCAATGTCGACACGACATCTTGCTCACCTGCGAGAAAATTCCAGGGGGGATAGCCCCGGCCCTCTTGGCATTTGGCAGGGCACAGATTCATCAGCATCATTAGGCAAACCCATTGTTAATCATGTGTCTCGTTATCAGGGAAAAAAAATGATATGGTAGGAACACCTCACAGGGGGGGTTTCATGAATATCACCCATGAGGCCATATGACTATTGACTATACATGATCCGCACGAGGCATGAGTTGCTCGGAATAATAAGAGGTTTGTGTGTGGTAAACGTACGTACACTTGGAGTCGTGGTTCTGGCCAACCGACGGACCTGTCACAAGCTCATAATTAATAATTGCAATGTGTTGCTTGGTATACGTACAAAAATATGATCACAAGTCACAGCGTATAAACGCGTATATAATTGTATACTACTCCACTATTCATTAGCAGAGTATACCAAATCAATCAAGAAAATGTCAAAGAGTAAAGTACCTGAACGGACATGCAACTCTCTTGATCAATTCCTGTCTTCTGTTGAATCCCATTAATTGACGCAGTCGCATTCAGGCATAAAACTTCAACCGATCTCTTTCTGACGAGCTGACCGTTCACCTGTGCATGTAGACATATGAGAGACATAGTTTTCTGAAGCTGGTAAACTAAGTCATATCTTCTTTGAGCAATTTAATCTGTATGCATATAGTAAAAATCAGAGCACATATTCTACCAACATATTCATTGAAAACAAAATGTCACCTAATGGGGGGAAGGAAGATGAAAAATAGACATCATCCAGGGAAAAATGTTAGCCTGTCGCAGTTTTACGCGGACCAAATTGAACCTATACATGCTACATGAAAGTGATAGGAAATACAAAAGGCTAACTACAATTTGTGGTGAGCTTTCAAGTAACAGTTACAAGTTTACGACGCATAACAAATTCATTTCATAAAAGAGCATATAAAGATCAGGCATAAAACCGTGTGGCTTGCACCTGCTGCGGTCATGCTCAAAGCACAGGCAGCACAGTTCCCCTCCCATGCGCCATGAGGACTTTTAAACATCATCAAGCACAAGCCGCCAGCACATGCTTCCCTTGATGCCTTGACGGTTATTTTAAGTATTTACCTAATTGACAAGAAGAGTCCAACAATCATTAGCTGATCACTCTGCAACAGCTACCTTATTGAGAGAAGAAACATTGCATGAGGAACTGAATGAAAATGTCGTGCTGGTAGGAAATTGTGACAACAAAGATATTTTAAAACTGCAAGCATTTTTTCCCATCTGAGATGCTTGTACTAAAACAGGAAGGTGCAGAATAATACTATGGAATACTAGTACCAGTTAAGTGGATGCGCTGTCTCACAGACATGTCCAGGACTCCAGGTCCTTTGATCAGAATATTGTGTTACTTCAAGCAATGTAAAACTTTCCATCGAAAACAGGAACAATATGATATATTTGTTCACGGAATCAATAGCAACAACTTAAATGGAAGTAATATGAATCTGTTTTGCTCCAAATGCATACCACCAAATAGCACAGTGTATGGCGGTCTATTCTCAGGATGTAAGCAGTAACATCCTAACTGGGAGGCATAGTAAACTGATAATGCAAGAGATCAACTGCAAACGAGTTCTCCTCTATTAACATATACAAGGGAAAGTTTTTGCCCTCCTTTCAACAAAAAAAAAAGGACTGCAAGAAAGTTGTGTTAACATACAACCACCAATAGTGAAAATTTTTATTGACATTGGACAGTACACTATCCGAAGACCATAGGAACAAAATGTATTGCTGTGGTTGGCCAACGACTATAGCTAGCAGCTACTCCCTCATATAAGGCACATTACAATCAAGTACTCACTCCGTACCTAAATATTTGACGCCGTTGACTTTTTTAAATATGTTTGACCGTTCGTCTTGTTAAAAAAATTTAAGTAATTATTAATTCTTTTCCTATCATTTGATTCATTGTTAAATATACTACTATTACTCAAGATTTTGAATAATATTCACAAAAGTTTTTGAATAAGACGAACAGTCAAACATGTTTTAAAAAGTCAACGGTGTCAAATATTTAGGGACGGAGGGAGTATAAGTTAAGTACCTTCTACAGGTACTTAAAATGATCAACGGATGTTAGGTCTCCCAAGCACTCTAAAAGGTCTCCTGCATAGATCATTGACACGAATAAAAGTCTCCTGCGAGAGCATTGACACAATCTCCTATACGCAATGACTAATCTGTACAGGTCCTCCACCTAATAAGCGCGATCTGATCAAACATCAAAGCAATAACTGTTAAGACCCTACACAAACGCCCACAATAACCAACTACCTCCATACACCAACCCTACGCATACACCAAACACATGCTCGAAATCTAGAGCCGTCCTTGGCAGCTTGTCCTGAATCTGTCGAAAACCCACAGCTCAACAAGCAGATTTGGACCATTCTGACAAGCGACAACTTTGCACACGACACATCTTTCAGACAGAACAGAAGATGTACCCGCTAAAATTTATGAACTGAAACTGGAATTCCCTCAAACAGGTGGTGGTGGTGGTCAGATCAGTTGCATTGCATACCCACCTGGGGATGATTTCAGCACAGAAACCATCGCTCTCTCTTCACTCAATGCCGTGGAAATTGGAAGTCATCTACCACGCGGGGAGCAAATCCCCAGACGTAATTGCAAATGCGACAAAATTAACTAGACACCAACAGCAATAACTAGAAAGGGGAGAAAAAAAACGAAACGCACACGCAGCTTCAAGCTTGACATCCCTAACCGGCATTTGATCAAGCAACTCATCTGCAAACTTTGAGGGAGGATTCGACCGGCGCCGTTCGCCTCACAACCGTCGCAGTCGCACGCCTACCCCGTCCCTCCCCGTATCCGCCTCCGCCTCCGCTGCCGGAGACGTCGAGCCGGGGCGGCGCATCAACGGCGGCTCGGCGAGCGCCGGCGCAGCGGACGATGGCTTTGTGAGAGATCAGATGGCCACGACTCCCACGAGCCCACGAGAGGCGAGAGGGGTAAGGCCCAACGCATCTAGAATATGGGCCAAAATGGGCCCAATCTCCACAGAATTATTCCTCTTTTTCGGCCCGGCCCATTTAAGAGCTCTCGCCCACTTCTATATGCGGACCAGTGCCTCGAATTTCCCCTTCCACTTGTCTGACGGGCCCTCGCCTTCCCTTCGCTTCCTCCCCATCTCCGCCTCCGCCGCCGCGCCGCGCCGCCGCCGGCGACGACTCCGACGAGCGACCCCTCCGCGGGCACCGGGTCGCCATGTACCGCGCCGCCTCCGGCCTCGGGTCCCTCAAGGTCAGCCGCACCCGTCCCGCCCCAATCCGTGAACCTTACCTCGCTCCATTTCGCTAGATCTGATGGTATCACCCCACGATGCGTCCGATCCGAATCCCCCTTAGGATTATAGCTTCGCGATGCGTGGTGGAATGGTACGGTTTGGTGGTCTGATCGAACGAGCTCGGTGCGGATTTGATGCGTGCGCGTGAGCTCCTGAGCCCCTCGTCGCAGCTAGCGATCGTGGTTGCCTAGTGAATTGGGAAAAGCTTGGATTTGATATATGACGATGAGGGTCGTTATTACGGATTTGTTTTGTAGCATACCTTTTTTTTTTTGGATACGTTTGATCTCAGTGGCCGTTCTGCAAAGGCGTGGAAAGGCGATGAGGGCATACATTTTCTGAAATAGGATTATGTTGAGTTTTAATAGGTTCTGGGTTGGTCATTCCCTCGTTATTGCTGAACTTCATGAGTTAGGCGGCTAAAATCCTCCTGAGAGCACGAGGTTATCGGCTTATCGCTCAATATGGAGAGTATCAGTTTTATGCTTGGTTCTGTTTTTTGTTGTCCCTTAGTTGATTACTCTGAATGCAATGATATATACAGTTAGATGTATGACCCTGAAGAGTTTAGATAACTTTCTTTAGATGATTCACTTCCTATGTTATCAACATTTCTTATATAGGCTTACTAAAAATCTTTGATATTTGATTTCACTTGACTGGAAACGTTGTGTTGATGAATTTTTTTTCCATCCGACATCAGATTGCTGCTCTTTCGTTTGTATCATGCATAGTGCAGAAGCCTGGACTTAGAAAATCCCTTTTAAATGAGGATGCTAGTAACTTCATGGATTAGATTTCCATACATAGAAATATTGTTGTGCTATGCACTGCTTAACTCTGACAGTACACAAGCAGAGACAGCTGGTTTTTGGAGTAGTTGAATTTATTATACAGGCCAATACAGCTTGTGCTACCGATCATAATTTTTGTTGTTACCTCTTTTTTCAGCGGCATGGACTGGATGGTCAAATGTTGAATGTTGCGATTAGGTGTGCTAGCACAAGTGTTGCACAGAGGTCATCAGGTGGCTTCTGGACCTGGTTGACAGGTGCACAGTCAAATGCATTACCTCCTCCAGATTTTACACTTCCAGGGGTCACCATTCCCCCTCCGCTACCTGACCTTGTGGAGCCTGGCAAGACAAAAATCACAACACTTGCAAATGGTGTAAAAATTGCTTCTGAGACAACTCCAGTATGTGCTCCTCATTTCTATGACCTAACTGCTTCATGTATGTTTCTGTGGGCAGTTAGCAATACTGTTCTGCTTTGTATTTGCTTTACAGGGACCATCTTGTTCAGTTGGAGTATATGTTAATTGTGGTTCTGTACATGAAGCACCTGAAACACTAGGTGCCACTCAGCTGTTGAAGAAGATGGCCTTTACAACCACTACAAACAGGAGCCATTTGCGTGTTGTGCGTGAAATCGAGGCAGTAGGTGGCAATGTGAAAGCATCTGCTAACCGTGAGATGATGAGCTACAGTTATGCAGCCCTGAAGACTTACATGCCTGAAATGGTTGAGGTGCTTATTGATTGTGTACGCAATCCTGCTTTTCTTGATTGGGAAGTCAAGGAACAGGTATTTCATCGTAATATCATGCCATCCATGTCTGTAAATCTGTAATGTAGATTAACATGTGTTCATTGCTGACTTATTTATCTTTGTAGATAATGAAACTGAAGGCAGAGCTTGCAGAAGTTTCAAGTAACCCTGAAACTTTTCTTTTGGAGGCTCTTCATTCTACTGGTTATTCTGGTGCTTTGGCAACCCCTCTGATTGCCTCAGAATCCTCAGTTAGCCGATTGAATACAAATGTCCTAGAATACTTCTTAGCTGTGAGACTCATGTCCGAAGTCCTTGTAGTATTCTATCTGTTTACAGCTGTTAACATGCTTTCGATAACTTGACTTTTTTTGTTGTTGCATGGATGTCAGGAGAATTACACTGCTCCCCGAATTGTTCTAGCTGCAACAGGTGTTGATCACGATGAATTGGTATCTATTGCTGAACCACTTCTGTCTGACATGCCCGGTGTAACTGGACCAGCAAAGCCAAAGTCTACCTATGTTGGTGGGGAATATAGAAGAACTGCTGATTCATTGGTAAGGCATTTATAAAGTTATTTATGCCATCTCTTCTGGCATTTAGGTTCTCTCTTCTTATTCTGGATTTTTCTTGAAAAACAGAACACAGATGTTGCTTTGGCATTTGAGGTCCCTGGTGGGTGGCTCAAAGAAAAAGAGTTCGTAACAGTATCAGTTCTTCAGGTTTGACAACTATTAAGGGACTCGCATTTACAATTGTTTATTAAACAAAGCACTTCAATTGTTTAACTAAGCAAAGGGCGATCTGTTTAACAGACCCTTCTTGGTGGTGGTGGCACATATTCCTGGGGGAGGCATGGAAAAGGCTTGCATTCAAGTCTAAGTAAGTTCGCCCTATAGTGTGTCTTGTAGCTTGGGTTGTATCTTTGGATAGGCGATGAGAATTTACTGCCAAGTTGCAATTGTTCAATTATCTAACTGGATGTATTCAATTATCTGACTGGCTGAGAGCCCAAGTAGTTTTTGTTCATAAGTATATATTGTTTATGAAGATCTGACAGGAAAAATCATCACAAATTGTAAAAGATGTTGTTCAACTTTCAGACCATTCTTTTCTATGGTAAACAACTAAACTTGATAACTGTTAAGTGTGCAGTGTCCTGCCCAAATACTGAAAATTTGTATGATCCAAAATCTTATTGCGCTGCAAATGTTCTTTTATCTACATACTTCTTAGACTATATTGTCGACATAGCGTGAAGTGTTAAAATATAATTCCTCTAATGGAGGTAGTCAAGGTCTATGTATTTGGTTAAGGTTTGTTTCTTATCATTTGTAGGATCATGCTTGTGCCTGATTTTTTGTACTGCTTTGTGCAGATCATCTCGCAAATGAATTTGACCAGATTAGATCGATAGCCGCTTTCAAGGATGTTCACAGTAACACTGGCATTTTTGGAATTCATACATCTACTGTAAGTACTGATTTTGTCCATTGACGTGGATAGTTTTTTTAAAAAAAAAAAATGATGTACACTCCTTGAATGGGCGTAATGAATAATCGTTTCAAAGCGGTTGGTTTAAAGTATGCTAGTAGCTTCTTTTTGTCTGGTTGAGAACTCTAAACCATGTAGTCACATTGTATGTTCTTATTGAACGGTTGAACAATTTTTATGCAGAAAAGTGTAGTGTCCCATAGTTTGTTTTTTAGATTGTGTACTCTAATGACTAGTGAGTGTATTATTTCAATACCAGGATGCAGCATTTGTTCCTAAGGCTATTGACTTGGCAACCAGAGAGCTCACTTCTCTTGCCACTCCTGGAAAAGGTATTAACTCCTATATTGGCTCATCACTTAGCAGTTATTTGTTGTTCACTTTTCTCAAACTTCACTTTTAATTTCAGTTGACCAAACTCAACTTGACCGTGCTAAAGCGACAGCTAAATCAGCAATCTTGATGAACCTGGAATCAAAGGTATGTAAGCATACTTATTATATTTCTGCATTTTTTGCTTTGCTCCACTCTAAGAATTGAAATTCGCAGGCATCAGCAACTGAAGACATGGGACGGCAAGTATTGGCCTTTGGTGAAAGGTGTGGTGTTTTGATTATTCTACTGTATTGCAGTACCTTAAAGTTTTGCCTGTTGCTTATATCTCTATTCTATCCAGCGACACATGGTTATACTATTACTAACTTAAGAGGAAACACATAAGTTTAATGTGCGCTCTAGATTTTATAGAACTCATGTTTGGTAGGGTTCAGATGAACTATGCCATTTGACTTGTTCATGGAATTAGGATAGAAGGTTATATATAATATAGTCTGGCAATAACATAGCTTTTCTAGCACAAATTATTGCTCTCCTTATCGTTTAGATCAGTACAAGATAACTGAAAAAAGCAGGTTTTCACTTGATAACTCTTTCTGTTGGCATTCTACAGTATTGGCAGAAATTATCTAAATTATTGTAGTGAGTTAGAACACCCATGCCCCCTTCATTCCGTTCCATATTGTCTTCACTGTACTCATTTCTGTTATCTGATCTGTGTATGGGCGGTTATTTCTTATGTGCTGCTATGTAAGCTAAAAGTTTTTTTAAAATAAATAAATAAATACATATTCAACTGATGAAGTTCCCTCCATCCAATTGTAAAGCGTGCACATATTTCCAAATTCAAACCTTGTAAATTTAACCAACAATTTGTCATGTTATATACATATCATTGTATCCTTAAATTTATATGTGAAAGGTTTTTGTGCTTTCATAGGATAAAGGAATTGTAGGTCTTGTATTGTATTGGAAATTAATATTCAAATTTTAATTCTGATGACCATACCAACTCAAGTCAAGCCTTATAAAATTGGGTGGAGGGTGTACGTACCTCAAACTCATAACGTGGTGTTTATTATCATGTGTTCCCTGGAATATTTTTAATCTTCAATGCAGGCTAATTTACCCGTAATTTTTGTTTCATAAAACTTTGCAGGAAACCTGTTGAGCACCTTCTCAAGGCTGTTGATGGTGTTACTCTGAAAGACATTACAGCCCTTGCTGAGAAAATCATATCATCGCCATTGACAATGGCTTCTCATGGAAACGGTTAGCTCATATTTTTTATATGTAGCCAGTCATCTTTACATAGTGTAACAGTTGCAGTATCCTAACTCTGCCCTTTACGATGCAGTTCTGAACGTGCCAACTTATGATTCAGTCAGTGGCAAGTTTCGCTCGAAATGAGTAGTAATGTGGTCATTGTTTTCCTCCTCCTGGACAAGTTTTAACTGTTGATAGTTTTTCCTCAGGCCATTCATTGGCAGGGTTTCAGAAAGAGAAAAATAAGGAGCTTCATACAATTTTGATCATTTAACTCTGGATGATTGAGAATACCATATTTTACCTTTTTCTGCAACATTTGTCCACTTGAGTTGGAATATTTTATGTTGTTTTCATCAGTTTTATGGGCCTGTAAATTTTAGTAAACTCTGGGCCCTCTTTCGGTGGTGGCCAGGGCCTGTACAAAATACCGGTCTCCTTTTTGCAAAATCTTTGACTCGAATGCTGAAGCGCTTGAATAAATATTCTATCCATACTCTTATGACAGTGAAATTCTGCAGGAGATGCCTCCAAAGCGAGGGAACTGCTGTGAGCCATCGCTTTTCCACAATTCCAATCACGTTTTGCATGTTGTTTGGACTGTCAATTCCCGTCTGTTTGGTTCCATGAATGAATTCAAGGAAATCGAGCTCATGAGTCGAAGGCAAAGAGCAAAGAGCAACTAGAGGCAGCAATGCAGGCTGGTAAACTCCCAAATGCCCTTCAAGGTCTATGAATAAAATTAATTATTCAGTATCATCTACTGTGCTGAAAATGCAGCAGGAGATGGGTCTGTGTACGATGGTGCGTCGTCTGGATGAGCTCTAGAACCAACTTCCTGCGAAGAAGGAAAATGGTTGTAGCAGCAGCCGTAATTTCTGAGAAGGTGTCTTGGTTGGAAGGAAACGACACCCTTGGTTGACTTCTGGGCCGTGTACGAGCAGTTTGGACATGAGTGGCCCATGGGATTGGAAAGGGAGGGTCCAGGTCGCGAGGCGACACCACATCGGCAAAGACGACGGCGACGCCTCCTGTTTGAGGGAGTCGCCGTTTCTGACTCCGAGCTCCCGGCGGCTGGAGGGGCCAGAATTATTGCAGTCGAGGAGACGACGGAATGCAATCGCAGTGCCACCCACCCACCCACCACCCATTGGCACTCGTTGTTCCGGGCCCGAGTCGTTGTTTGTTGGCTCGTGGATGCTCTACCTCGACGTCTCCGTCCTTGGTTAACCTGCTCAAACACCGGAGGCGCCGGCGTTTCTCTCTCTCGCTCGCTAACCCCATGGTTTTCTCCGTCCGGTCTTCTCCTTTTTTTTTCGGTCGAGTCAAGTTATCACAAACCTATCTATAGCTTCCTGATAACCACGAAGGCTTATATGTATGTGTGTGTGTGTGTTTTTTTGGGGGAGAGTATGTGCAAGAAAAATATTTTTTAAGACAACTTGCCACCGTTTTTGTGGTTAGTCCTGGAAGGCTGGAATAATGCATTGTTACCAACCTACCTTTTGATGCTCCAAAGAGTGAAACAAGGCACCAACCAATTGACGGCATGCTACCTAGTACATGAAGTGATATTATCCAACAGAAAATGACATTATCCAGTACTACGAGTTTGGACAGAGACACTATAAATTTGGACAGGCTAGCGTATTGGGTAATGTCACTTCATGTCCTAGGTAGTAATATTTTGGAACGGAAGGAGAAGTGACTAGTAAATGGGAAACAAGCAAAGCTTTGGGCTTTCTTCTATCTTAAAATAAAAGAATTTCCGTGGTATTTTCTGAATCCTCAAATGGACTTGTTGGGTTGTACTCTTATCAGTGACGTCGCTGATATCTCTATATGGTTAATATGGAGTGGAGTAATTTATAGTAGAATTTCTCTAAATCAAATAGGTCAAATAATGTCGTATTCGCCTTTGCCTCGATTGATTCTAGTATCCTACTACATCATCAAGGCATAATAATGTCAACTAGCTACACCAATGTTCAATGGAAGTTACACTTAACTCGAGAAACGAATAAAGCAAAGCAAATGCATACTTTACAATTCAAGAACGAATCTGAAACAGGTTTTTTCTTTTTGTTATATTTTTTTTCCCTAGGAGGAACAAGAAGAATTTGGAGTTGGCACCTAGATGCATCCACCCGTTTAAATAAAGGATTGTCTTGGGTTTATTAGGACCCAAATGGATCATTAGTTTACCAGATAGCCGTTTCGTATTTAAGTGGATTAAACTAACGCAACGGCGGCGTTTATTCACAGCCACGAACAACAATATTCATCTGAACATTCCAATCATATAACACTCTCAAAAGAAAAAAAAAATGCTTGCATCACTCGCGACAGAGCCAATTGGACGAAAAGAAAGTCTATACATCGCTTCATCAAAGTAGAAAAACATTTTTCAATGCATCATAATGTGTTCTTAAAAAAAAGCATCATACTTGATGACCTCCATGGAGGTGACATTTTGGACTATTGAAATTCAGCTTTGTGTAACTTTCATCCACTTCATCAGTCATTGGCAGCATCATGTTAGTTTATACATAGATAAAACCTTTAACCATCACCAATGGAAGGAGATCAGGATGAGACAGAGGGAGGTAGGTCATGAGCTCATCATGTATGTGGAGATAATACCTGTGTTAGATAAAACCTAATGTATGCAAACATCACTGGTTACTAATTGGAGCTTAGCCTGCTGCCTTTCAACTTTCATGTTGTTCTTTTGTTTCTTCCACTTTTATATAATTTTGATCTCGTCCAATACAAACGGGTAAATTTTTTTATCCGTTAATTTAATCTGGCAAATTTGGGAATTGTTGCTAGCTTTATATAATCTCATACCTGAGATCGTTGCCGAAGGGACCATGAGATGAAATATAATTGAAACCACCATTATCTGCTTAACCAACAGTTTTCGTTTATTCCTAGTAGGTGTTTAATTAGTTGTGTGTTTTGCTGTACAGTTGTACATCAGGTTGAGCTGCGGTTGGACAAGCTAGCTAGGTAGCCAAAGAATTAATCGACAAACTTGACTTCGCTACCAATTTAATAGTTTATTTTATTCTCTTGCATGAATTATCTTTGTCTGATGTAGAAGGAGCATTTGAATCTGTTCATTTGGTAGGTTGATACACCGGTATGTGTCGTTTTCATGAGCAAAGCAAACCGAACAGGAAGAAGGAAGGAACGGACGCCAAGTTTTCGGAGATGATGCTCTCATTATAATTTTGTTTTTCTCCTCTAAAGAAAAGGAGAAGTTTGAGAAGATTTTATGGTATTCCTATATAATAAATGACAGAAAGTATTACATCACTGACACTGTTTTTAGCATAGAGAACATGTTGTTTGATGTAGCATTCTGCATTCCTTCAAGAGTAAAAAGTATATTTTTTAAAAAGAATATGAGCTCTTTTTCTACTCCATGGAAGCAGAGCCTTAGCACTCTCTCCGTTTTTTAATATATGATACCGTTGACTTTGTGAGATATGTTTAACCCTTCGTTTTATTAAAAAAAAGTTATATAATTATCATTTATTTTATTGTGACTTGATTTATCATCAAATGTTCTGTAAGCATAATATAAATATTTTTATATTTACACAAAAGTTTTAAATAAGACAAATAGTCAAACGTTGATAAAAAAAGTCAACGGGTATCATACGTTAAAGAAATGGAGGGAGCATTTATTTGTATTGATTGGAAATTGAAGCTACCATCTTGACCTTCTGATTGGAAAATGAAGGTCCTGATTACATGATTCTACACATGAAACATGCAAGTGGTATCAGCTACCCAAAGCCATCAACAAGAAAGACAACAAGAATAATGCATCCCAAGGAGGAGATGATAAGAGGAGATCGATTCGGATTTGACAAAACAGGGAGGAGAACCTTAATATGCCCTCAATTACAATAATGACACTTTACACTTCTCTCATCCAAAAGCAAGTTTATAATACTCATCACCCATCCCTAACCTCTCACAGGTCACAACCAAACATCTAATCAGGATCTCACAGGTGGATGCATACATGATATATGCACAATAAGCATCTCCCAGGGAATAATGCTCCTGTCATCATCCAAAACCACTCGCTGGTAGCCTATCTGCCTCTGATCTATAAGCTTATCAGGGACCATGTGAGAGGTTATCAAGGCATCAGCACCCTGATTTTGACTCTAACCCAACCATAAACTAACAAATGGTACTATACTTTTAAATTACTAGTTTGTTGGCGTGCTGTCATTAGTAAGTTGATCAGAGTTTTGCGCTTTGTTTGCTTGCTCGATCAGAGAGAGATTGACAGGAAAGAAAAAGAAATATGTGGGCGGTTGAGGAAGCCAAGACGGATCGCACATAGTCTTGCAATAAAAATTGAGAACTCCACATGGATGCGACTGGAGAAAAGAGCTTGGTCGGCCAGCCATGGAGTCTTTCATCTATGGCTGCCTCCTCTTAATAATGTGTCCTAAGCTTTGCTGCTGCCTGTGTTTGTTTTCTTTGATTAGTCTCTTTCTTAGAGTAATTAGAGTCTTTTATGAAAGTTGTCATGGACGCATGTATCACTCGGACAGGTAGAACTGGTTCAGGAATTGAAGACAAAGCTAGGAAATTTAGGCGGCCGTCTTTAGTTGTTTTGGAAAAGAGAAAACCTATACGGACACACATTTAAAATATTAAACATAGACTAATAACAAAACAAATTACAGATTCCGCCTGTAAACTGTAAGACGAATCTATTAAGCCTAATTAATCTATCATTAGTAAATATTTATTGTAGCACCACATTGTCAAATCATAATGTAATTAGGCTCAAAAGATTTGTCTTGCAGTTTACATGCAAAATGTGTAATTGGTTTTTTTCGTCCACATTTAATGCTCCATGCATGTGTTCAAACATTTGATATGGCGGAAAAGTTGGAAGTTTGAAAGAAACTAAACCCAACCCTTGTTTAGTTTGGGAAAAAAATTTAGGTTTGGTTATCACATCGGATATACCACACATTTGAAGTATTAAACGTAGTCTAATAATAAAACAAATTACAGATTCCGCCATGAAACCACGAGACGAATTTATTAAGTCTAATTAATCTGTCGTTAGTAAATATTTACTGTAGCACTACATTGTCAAATCATGGCACGATTAGGCTTAAAAGAATCGTCTTGCAATTTACATGTAATATGTGTAATTGGTATTTTTTCTACATTTAATACTTTATGTATGTGTTCGAATATTTAATGTGACAACGTGAAAAATTTTGTTTTGGTAACTAAACAGAGCGAATCTTAGATCAATTGACAAATACATGTACTCTCTCTCTCCAAAAATAAATCGACTCAAAATAAATTAATGATGTCTATAATTTTTAGAAGAATAAAATTAATGGTTAAACACAACTGTCCACAGTATCACGACTCAAAATAAATTGGCCATGCCAAACTAGAATGGGCGCCATGCCTTGGTTGTAACGTAGCCACATTTGTAAATATGGTAGTACTACCTTCATTTCAAAATACTTATCATTTTAAGTTTGCTTTAACATTTAACTATTTATTTTATTTAAAAAAATTATGTAATCAAAAGTACTTTAAGATAAATGATCAAACATCAAACGTTATAAGTAAAAAGGTAAAAAGTTAAAATGACTACCGTACGTATGGAGTACTAACATGCATATATGACCTGAGACATGCCTTAGAGATTAAGGTGTACGCCTCTGTCAGAGTTCATAATGTGCGTGGATTGGGGAAGGGGGCAACGATAATCTCAATTAGGCAACTAACCACTTCAAAGACACCGTCCGTACGCTATGCCACTGCTTCCTCTTCTTCCAGCATTTTTTTATTAATAATTAGGGTACAAAATGTGGAATTAATATTGCAAATCGCCCTCCCCATGTCTTCGAGAACAAGATCAATCCACATCATTTTCTCCCTTAAACACGTTTGGTTAAAAAAAATTCTTTTAAAAAACAACTGTTTTATCCTAGAAAAATGTTGCTTGTGATCTGAGAGGGACAACGGGCAACAGCCATGTGTGTGACTCCCAAGGACACGTGTCAGGATGTAGAGGCACAACGCCCAGGTGTCATGTTAATGCAACTCTGGCAAGCTGCATTTCTGAAACACCAAGTTAGATCTCTCCATTTATTAAAACAAGCTCTAATGATTTCTTTTTGTTTTATTAGCATTTGTTTAATGATCAAGCCAATGGCAGCCTCAGAAAAAGGAGAAAGTAATTAACTGTGACCACAATCAAGATTAGCCACATAAAAATCATTGATATGGTTGGCCCAGGATGTCCAAATCAAGGATTGGATGGAGCAGATCAAAAGATAGGAGAGAAAAAGAAAGGAAAAAGAAATGGTCGGAGGAGCCAGCATGATCTGCATCAATCAACTGTTCTTCGTGTGCCTCTTCTCTACTCTCTAGTAGGTTCTAGTAATTATTTTTTTCATGTCTCTTAATTAATCTAGAGAATTTGACGGTATTTTTTCCAAGTCATTTTCTCTCGTTTCCTTTTTTTCAATGAGATGAACCCCGTGCACCGCCAATTTTAACTTTCTCTCTCTACCTATCTGGTGATGTTTCTACGTGACACGTCATGGCTGTTTAGTGGGATTACGCCTTTGATTTGGCTGAAATTGCATGTGATGCCATCCAATCTGTTGGAAAAATGACTCTTTTGCCCTGTTCCCAGGATGTACGGTAGCTGGGGAGAGTTGGCGCCGTTGGCACCGTGAGACAAATCCTGTGCTGATTTCCATGTATGCCCCTGCCTATTCTCTCAGAGTAGCAATTTCATATGAGTGCTTATCTAATTCTTTTCTCCTACTAAAACCATGCTGAATAAACATACAATATTTCAAATTATAAAAAATAGCAACCATGCTATCTAACCAGTTCTTTTTTTTTTGAACTCTGAAATAGTTTAATGAGAATGAGAGAGCATGCTGAAATTGTTTGATAAGGAAGAGGCCGTACGTACAGCAATTGATGCCATAAATTTATTTCATTTTGAGTATGTGAGAAATCTTCATGGTACGGGTAATGGTTTATAAATCATACCTCAATAATATGCTTTGTTGACTTACTATGAGATTCATGCAAAAAAAAACACCCCAAATTAAACAATTGATCTTAGATTGCAGTACATGTCATTTTTAAATTAGGAGTTCTAAACAAAAAAAATTACTGATACGATTATCCACGTCACTTTCTCTAGTGCTATAGATTAGTCTGTCTTTGCCCACGAAAAATTACAGTGAGGCATCCCTTGAAATGGAGGAACTTAGAACGAATTGAACTAATCCATACAAGTTCCCTTGTAAACTTTTACATTCTAAATACTAAAGGAGCCCACAGCATACACAGCTTCATAGATATAGCCATAGCTTATGTGACAGAGCCATAAATTTATAGCATCTTTAATATTCACATGCAAGAACCCATTAATACTATATGTATGCATTGATTTTATCAATATCAAGATATACTTCCCTCATCCACATTTGATAAGCGCATAACCAGTTTTTTTAAAAAATCCACAAATAATCAACGCAACATGTTCGCATATGGTATGCACAAATAGACAAGGTGGATTGAATGCCTCGCATGTAGAACGTTTGCATGTGGAGAAAAACGATGCGTTTGTTCAGTTAAATGCAGAGTCACACACACTCAACGTGTCATGTGGTCGTGAGTCGTGGTGCGAGGCCTCGGGATATAACAACACAAGCATGTAACAAGGCGTGAGTTACGAGGGGATTTTCTTTACATCTTGGTCTTACGGTCCAAATACAAATACGCGTATCAGTTATGCATAGAATGAAGTACCGGGTTAGTGTCGATGTATTCATTAAGATAGGATGCGCATATGAGTCTGCATGCGTACGAGTGTATATTTTACGTTTTTCTATATTTTTAAAAAATAATAAAAAAGAGAGCACGCTCATCTCCTCTAACCCTAAATATGCCGAAGAATATTCCATGTATCACTCTAGTAAGCGCGAAAACAATTTCTTCCTCCGCAAACCAGAAACACAAATTACGAAATGGCAAAACCGTCAATAAACGGAAACCCTGGGCCTTGATATGAAACCCCCACGAACCTTCTCCCCGTCCACCCCTCGCCGTCGTCAAAGCGCGGCGATTAACGGCGGCGCGCGACGGCAATTCCACCCGAATCCGATGTATAAAACCACCCCGCGGCTCCCCCAAATCACCAAGAAGAACACCCACCTCAGATTAGTCCCAAAGATTATTCGCGATTAAGCTTTTTTTTTTGGTTCCTAATCGCCGATAAGAGAATTCGCTTTGCGTTTGCCACTCGAGAATTTTTTTTTTTTTTGTTAACGGATAATTAAGCGCCGCCCCTCCTCCTCGTCGTCGTCGCCGCCGCATGGAGGCCGTCGGCGTGGCTCCGGCCCCCGCGGGGGTGCCGGAGAAGAAGCTGCTCGAAGTGAAGGAGTCCCGGAAGGCGGCGGCGGCGCCGTCGACGTCGATGGCGGCCAAGTGGGCGATGAAGAAGAAGCTCGTTGGCGGCGACGCCGGGTACGTGCTCGAGGACGTGCCCCACCTCACGGACTACCTGCCCGAGCTTCCGGTGCGTGCAACTGCCCCCCATATGCCTCTTCTTCGGGTGTCTCGCGGTTAGCTGAGATGATTTGAGTCGAAAGGTTAAAGTTCTTTGGCTTTCTTGGGGTTCTACACAGTTTTATGTGAGCTTTCGAGCAAAGATTTGGATTCTTTTTCCGCTGTTTTGGGATGTTTTTGGCCTGTGTTTGGTTCAGGTCATCCCAATTCCAGTTTGTGGATTGATTTGAGAAAGTGATTTATAGATTTAACTCTTGATTTACTTGGTCCGATAATGTTTGAAGCAAATGGTCCGATAAAGTTTGAAGCGAAGTTAAATCGACCTGTAAAAAATGGAGTATGAAATTTCAATTTCTGTGGGCGATGCGCTTATTGATTAAGCTGCAGTATCATATTGACCCCATTTCTTGAAGCAACTGCTCACCTGCTGCTGTTGCTGATCTGCAGACTTACCCGAATCCTCTGCAAGACAACCCGGCTTATTCAGTCGTCAAGTAAGAATTCTCCTCGTCTCCTGCTCTAAATTAATTCCATTTGATCCATGAGAATTCCATTATTCCATAGTCCAACCACGCTTGGTACAAAAAGGCTTACCTTTCTTCACACCACGTGTGCTCCTTCTTCTTCTTGCAGGCAATACTTCGTCAACACTGACGACACCGTCACGCAAAAGGTGAGGCTTCTTGTTTCCATGACAAAAAGGATTACTGCAATTCGGTTACAGGGTGATCATAGTTTGACTGAGCTAACTTAATTTCAGATCGTTGTTCATAAGACCAGTGCTAGGGGCACCCATTTCCGGCGAGCCGGGCCGCGGCAGCGGGTGTACTTCCAGTCCGATGAGGTCAACGCGGCCATTGTCACCTGCGGTGGCCTCTGCCCTGGACTTAACACTGTTA
Source organism: Oryza meridionalis (assembly GCA_000338895.3). NCBI lineage: Eukaryota > Viridiplantae > Streptophyta > Magnoliopsida > Poales > Poaceae > Oryza > Oryza meridionalis. The sequence continues at coordinate 4,571,147 of CM002524.2, forward strand.
TCCGCGAGCTTGTGTGCGGCTTGTATGATATGTATGGCGTCACCAGCGTCGTTGGCATAGAGGTGATTAACTTGTTCTTATTTTGTCACGGCTTTGTGTAACTTAGTTCTTTGTTGGGATGCTAAACATGTTTTAGGAGTAGTTGATTTGTACATTTTAGGATATCAGAAATGCCATTACTGCAAAAATCATATGAGAACACAATACTGAAAGTGACACAAGCATTTTAGTTGGCACTTGGTGGCCAATGACATGATGCTAATGCTGTTTGTGTGTAAATGGTGCTACTAATCAGTTGTTGTGATCATTCTGTTTTTGTTTTATTGACTTGATTCTGATGTGCATGTTTAGGGTGGATACAAGGGTTTCTATTCTAGAAACACCGTCGCACTGACACCGAAATCGGTGAATGACATCCACAAGAGAGGTGGGACTGTTCTTGGAACCTCCAGAGGAGGCCATGACACCGGCAAAATAGTTGACAGTATTAAGGATCGCGGTATTAACCAGGTTTATATTATTGGAGGTGATGGTACCCAGAAAGGTGCTTCCGTAATTTATGAGGTAACTCACAGGCTGATAATGATGTAAATAAATGTTTGTGGGATGCCCAATGCTATCTATAACACAAACTTGTTGAAAATGATTTCAGGAAGTTCGGAGGCGAGGCCTCAAATGTTCTGTGGTTGGTGTCCCAAAGACCATAGATAACGACATTGCGGTACTTTCTTCTCTCCAGCATACCTGAGTTTGGATTTTCTTCATGCTGGTCTCTAAGATTGATGTTGAATTGTTTGCACAGGTGATTGACAAGTCCTTTGGTTTTGACACTGCGGTGGAGGAGGCTCAGAGGGCCATCAATGCTGCTCATGTTGAGGCTGAGAGTGCAGAGAATGGCATTGGTGTTGTGAAGCTAATGGGGCGCAACAGTGGTATGTACCACCACAATATGATTTATGAACGTGCCCCACATATTCAGCAGGAATGTTTGCTAATGAGCTTTAAACTTTAATGCTATAGGGTTCATCGCAATGTATGCTACTCTGGCTAGTCGCGATGTGGTATGTTTTAATCATTCTATATGTTCATTACATTGATTGATCTAAGGGTAAATGCTGAATTATATGGCTGATCTACTTTTTACTTCAGGATTGTTGCTTAATCCCTGAGTCTCCATTCTATCTGGAAGGAAAAGGTGGACTCCTTGAATTCATCGAGAAACGGCTCAAGGACAATGGCCATATGGTCATTGTAGTGGCTGAGGGTGCTGGGCAAGATCTCATTGCGAAAAGCATGAATTTTGTGGATACTCAAGATGCTTCTGGAAATAAGCTACTTCTGGATGTTGGCCTTTGGCTCTCCCAGAAGATCAAGGTTAGATGTGGTCCAAACCTTCATTTCCTTTTCATAGTGGGGACAACAATGATCTTTGCTTATGTCTCATTCAATTAAATTAGAAATATGCTGATAATTCCCCCAACTACAATAAATTTGATCACATCGGGTTTCTTTGATCACCACAAATGTAAAAATAAACCATCATTGAACTAGTACTTTGTCTTCATATTTGTCAATATCATAAAGCCTGGAAGAACCAAAGAACCATGATGTGCCCTGATCTCATTCAGAATGCTGAATTACTTCCCTTTCTTCATCATGCAGGATCATTTCAAGAAGAAGCGCAACTTCCCCATCACTCTCAAGTACATCGACCCGACATACATGATCCGTGCCGTCAGGTCCAACGCATCTGACAACGTCTACTGCACCCTGCTAGCTCACAGCGCCCTCCACGGCGCCATGGCAGGGTACACCGGCTTCACCGTCGCACCGGTCAACGGCAGGCACGCGTACATCCCGTTCTATGTAAGTCCAGAACACTCTTTTCGATCAATCTTGTGTTCAGTTCAGTTCAGTTCAGTTCTTCACACCAGACATCAACCATATCCTGATAATCTGGACACTGAAACTTTGGCGATTTCTACAGAGAATCACGGAGAAGCAGAACAAGGTGGTGATCACGGACAGGATGTGGGCGAGGGTGCTGTGCTCGACGAACCAGCCATGCTTCCTGAGCCACGAGGACGTCGAGCACCTCAAGCACGACGACGACGAGCACCACCTGCACAACACGCAGCTCCTCGAAGGCGAGAGCTCGCCGGTGAAGGACTCTTCCAAGTGCAACGGGACAGCAGCGCCAGTGTGAGAACCAACGAGAATATCTATATATATAAGCATGTACTTGTAGCTTTCTTTTTGTCCTTTTTTTCTGAAATGACATTGTGGAGAAGCTACTATAATAGAATTACCGTGTAATATAGCAAGGCTGGTTTTGTTGGGAAAATAGCAAGGGTTTCATGTCATCAACTCATCATCCTACTAGTAATAAGGGTTAATTTTGTAGTATAGTGGATTTGGATCGTGGATCTTGGGCGTGAACTTCGGATGCCAATTCTCATCCAAAATGTACAGAGAGCAAACCTTGGGCCGGTTTGGTTTGAGGCCTAAATTGGTCTTACCAATATTTGGCAATTTCAACAGTGTTTAGTGTCTATTCGGTTTGAAGCCAAATTTTGACATGCCTAAGAAAATAGGCCATTTCAATAGTTAACTTAGGCTATTTTGGCTTCAATCCAAATACAACTTTGCCTTGCCAAAATTAGCCATGCCAAAACTTGCCAAAATTTGGCATCGACAAAAATTGGTAAGGCCAATTTAGGTCACAAACCAAACCAGCCCCTTATTTCACAAAACATTTGTACCGAAAACGGCATATAAGTAACAAAAAAAAATAATTTGTATCTGAGTTGTTCGATGTTCAAATGGCAATGCAAAAATAAATTACAATGGAAAACCATAAAATCAGTTTTGAGATTAAGTTTCCAAATTAAAATGTTTGGAGCGACTTGTAAGCTGAAGGCATACAATGGGATTAGTGCGCTCATGTATAAGGATGCAAGTGGGTCGGATTTACCCTCTTACCCATGCGTCTTGTGTAGATGACAGTTAGTATTTGAAGTAGCACGGCAGTTCAGTCAAGTGGTTTCCAGGGAAAGCATTCAGGGTTCCTCTACATTGACAAGATCAGGTTCGCAATCCCGATATTGGATCAAAAATCTGCTCAAGAACCGTATCTTTGGATTTCATATAAACCGTCAAAAACCGATGAAATCCAGTTTAATTTTATTAAAAAAAAATTAAAATTCGGTTGATTTTTTTTAAAAAAAACTTGGTAAAAAAAACCGAGTGAATTGTGCTTTTTACCTATTCTGGAAAGTCCGGCCGGATGGAATTGTATAGTCCTACAGGGATGTGTTCCAAGCAGTAGGTGATCAGATATCTTGTAGTAGACTGATCGAGTGATGTCCAACAAGAAATACAATTAGTACATCAAGTACAGGGCGTTGCACAGAAAACATATCACAACCCCATGCTGTGAACACGCGCTAAAACACATACGCGTTGAACCCACACACACACAGCTTCAAATCTTCATCGAGGAAATCTGAAGCTTGAGCGCACACGTTGTCACGTAACTACACAGGCGCAGCTGGGATCGGAAACAACAGGTAGAGTAGTACGGCTACTTGCTTTTTTGTTCTTTTGCCATAACAACAGTGATGAAAAGAATCAGGTCTCCCCTCGAATTGAGGAGAGTGGAAGAGATTGTTCTAGCCTCTGTACACGCCGGTGGGATCAGCGTTTTGAACTATCCAAGGGTGCTCGAGGAGCTTGTGGAGGGGCAGACGATGCGCCGAATTCTTCACGAGCATCTGCAGATCAAAATGTTTTCTTGAGGTTCACACTCTGGTGGATGTTCTACTTGTGTCCAAGTGACGATTTACTTGTCACGGTTCACAGTTATGTAAATCATCAGGACAGGAGCACGCTTCTTACCTGTGAAATTAGGTCTTTCGCAGCCGGGGACACGAATGGTTTCAGTGGGAACTTCAAGTCAACTTTCACAATCCTGCATGTCCACAAGACATTTCAGAGAACAGTGCTTGCAAGAAGTTTCATGGAACTCATTGGTTGCTACAGGTGAGAACAACTCGAGCATGGAGGATATAGATTGAACATAATCTGTGGGGATATGGTTAGTGCTTATGCAAGGAAATATATCAGAAAATCATAACGAGTGTTTATTGAGGTAGCAGAAAAAAGATAAACAATTAGCAGAGTATAGCTCATATATCAGTAATAATAATGCAGAACACAACCTCCAATGAGCAAGAGACAATGAGATTCACAAGGGCATTTGGGATATGTCTCAAGCTAGTTAGTAAAAATCACTGCATTCTCACTCTGAAACTCATCATTACCTGCGATATGTTTCGGAGTGTTCTTTTGCTTCGAAAGGTGGGACTCCATAAAGGAACTCATAGCACAGGATCCCCAAGCTCCAAATGTCAACATGGTAGTCATGTTCAGTCTTCTCCACTGGACAAATTATAAAAATTTGAGTCAAGGAAATTCATACATTTAGTGATATTTTCAAGGAAAGGAAAGTACCCATTTCAGGGGGCAGGTAATCTAATGTTCCACACATTGTCCTTCTTCTGTTGAAGGTGTGCACAGACCAACCAAAGTCTGCAATTTTCAGTTCGCCCTGTTCATGAAACAATGCAGCCATGTAAATACCAAAGACCATGTGTCTACAAGTAAACATCACAGAGCTGTAGTTTCAAAATTGAGACAGTCAGACAAAGCAACAAAATAATGCAAATACCTGGGACCCAATTAAAAGATTTTCAGGTTTGATGTCTCTGTGGATCACATGCTTTCCGTGAAGGTAGATGAGCGCACGCGCCAGTGATGCAATGTACTAAAAGAACAGGCAAATCTCAATTACTACTTTTGGACAAAGGTAACAGAATATAAGTTTATCAAGCATGTGTGCAGATTGTCTACTTACAGTCGCTGAGCGTCTTTCAGAGAAATGCTTGCACCTCTGCAACTCCTTATAAAGTTCACCTTTTAAGGCATACTCCAAGATCAAGTACACACGGGTCTGCAGAATCCATGTAGCAAAAGATATGATGATAAAACTAGAGGAGAAAACAAAATGACAATAATTACATCATATTAGAGCTGATTTTTTTTTCTGGACCTGATCATAGAAATACCCATACAACCGTAGAATGTTGGGATGACGAAGATGACTCTGAATCTCAACTTCGCGACGTAGCTGATGCTCCACCTGGGACTGCTTTAGTTGGCTCTTGAAAAGTACTTTCAAAGCCACAATATGGTTACTCTGTTTCACGGAAAGAAAATAGATTAAGTTCACTGAAAGTGGAATAATTAGAATCAAAACAAACAGGAACAAGCATTCTGAAGCGTACAGTACAGTTTTAGGCTACAAACATTTACAATTGCAGGAGATATAAGAAAAAGCTTTAAAGATCAGCATATTAAGCATGACCCAGAATTCCAGTTAGAACCATATGAAAGTGCACTACCTTTTTTTAAAAAAAAATGATAGCGCACTACTTAATGACATAACTTAAGACTCGAGAGTAGTTCTATACAAAACTTACACCTTGCAATGCATGACACGGTATCATGTTTTTTCTTCAAGAAAATTGGATATCTAGAAATTAGAATCAAAATTAGATAGTTTGTCTTGTTCTTTTAGCAAATTCATTGTAGCAGACATTAAGCTTCTTAGCTGAGATGGAGAATTAGACGAATTAAAAGACCTTCTTGCTTCCTAGTAATAGTATACCCAAAAGGCTCAAGCACAACAGCACCATATTATTCAATAATAACATGCACAATACCCGAAAGGCTCATGTAGATCTAAGCTCGGATAGTGATTATATACCGTGAGCTTGCCTACAATGGTATCTTAACAAGTTAGTGTACTGAGCTCGAGCAACTGCAATACATAAACCTTTCGCTCAAGTAATGCTCCTGAATCAATTAGTAGTAACTAATAGTACGAAGAGGAATGGAAAATGTGTAACAATGAACATAACAATCAGCTGTGGCTGAAATGACAACATGTGAGAAGAATCACTTACTCTCTTTTCTCTTGCTAAGTAAACATGGCCGAACTTGCCCCTCCCGAGGGGCTTCCCGATGTCAAAATCAGACAACACCCACCGCTTCTCCTCCTGCGAATGCGGCGAAGCCTAGAACAAACGACCAGAAGAGCATGTCATCATCTCATTCCATTACAAAGCAGGTGAATCAGAAGCAGCCTAAACATTTCAACCTCATAATAATATCCTCAAGGTCAATTTAATTTTTAGCCAAGCAAAGCTTCACATAGGAAGCCGAAACAGCCGCGAACCCCTGACAAAATCGCCCAAATGGACTAAAATTTTAGGGCTGTCCTGTCCACCGGATCGAGAGGGAAACCATCAAACCACCAAATCCTAACGTTTCAGCGCACCATAAACCCCTCCACCTGACGGATCCAACACACGAACCCTAGCCACATGACCACGAGGAAGAAAAAGCAAGCAGAAACACACGTATTCGTGACCCCTGTCGCGTCGACAACCTACAGGACCCAAAAAAAAAGGGTGGGGGAAAGCTGAACACCAGACCAAATCCCCCGCCGATTCGAACGAAACTGTAAGAACACACGACCTCCCTAACCCCATCCAACACGCCAAATCCCACCGCCAAATCGTAACAATCCAACACGGCGGATTCCACCGCACGAAGATCCGAGAAAGGGGAAGGCGGAGAGGGGACGGGGACGCGGGGAGCGGACGCATACCTTCTCCTCCTCGCAGCGCGACTCGGTGGCGATCGCCATGGGGGAGGGAAGAGAGAGAGAGGGGGGGGGGAGGAGCGGCCGCAACGGCGACGAGGCGGAGAGATTCGAATGGGGGATTTGGGGGAGGAGGCCACGCTTTTAAGACGTGGGTGGATCGCTCAACGGTCGAATTTCTTTCGGCTTCATGGCTGGCTTGGCTGGCAGCGCGTGCGGCTCACGTGCGAGCCGACGAGCCGTTTGTGGTCACGGTATGGGCCCCCGAAGATGAGGATACTGGGCCGAGAGATTGTGCTTACGGTATGGGCCTATCTAGTGGGCTGAGACAAAAGGTGGGCCTTGATGGGCTGTCGTTTTTGGAGAGCTTCGTGGTCATGCGTGCTGAACATGTCAAATTTCCGAGAGAAAAAAAATTTCAAATAACCCTCTTTTTTTTCATTACTCTATGATGCAATTTGCACCATTGATGAATCATCTAAAGCTAAAAACAATTGAGACGATATGGCTGCATGAGAGAAGAAAGAATTAGCATTAACCGTATTTAGTGGGATGAACTTTATAGATATATAGGATTCAAGGACTTACGTTTGAAAATTTTATGGGCTGAGATTTCTTTTTGTTTGAAATACATTTTTTTTTGGGTATCTATTGGGTGTTAACCCATCTAACTCGAAGAAACCATTTGTCTCGGACAAACACTCCTGCAGCAATAGAGGGTTGACATCAGGATACAAAGATTCTTTTAGCACAGTCAATCCTTTACGTAACATTCCAATTGTATTCACTTATCAACATCACTCATTCGATATTTTAGCTACTTTGACGATACAATCATTGGCTCAAACCATCTTTACTTAAAAGTAAAACACAATAAAATGTGAGCCGTCTGAATAATAAAATGTGTACACTCATGATGCATCCTCCCCGAAAATCAGCACACACGCAATGATCGCACATAAACAAAACCCCAACTTGTACGTATAATTTACTCGGTGCCCTAATTGTATATTGTACAGTATTATCTACTGTATCTGTAATCAATATGCAGGCCAAAATAAAAAGAATATTGCATGGTTATTTAATTTGCAGGCGACAAAACATGCAGACATGCATTGCCCACCACTTTATTATCTCGCCACAAAATGTCATAGCCAAGTGGATTGCGATCTAATTAACAAATGGCTGATGGCTTATCTCATCTTGGAGCTTGGCTAATTAAGTCAGACGGCCCAAGTTCAGAGCCGACTTGTTGCATCTCTATTCTTCTTCGCTTCTTCTGATTGCTACGGATAGGACAAGCTCAGATTCTTGGCGATTTTGGAGCGTTTACATATGCTACTTGATGAATTAACTTTCAATTTATTATCATCTTGTAGACTTGTACATACTTGTGACGATAAACTAGAGTAGATTCTCTTCAAAGATAAATTAAGTTTCAGTGCATATATAGGAGGTAGCAATTGGCTGAAAATGACATATTCCTTTGCAGAGTTCATCCCCCCCCCCCCCCCCCCCCCTCTTTCATTATTGGCTGTGAGCGAGATGATCGAACACGGCAAAACAAAGGAATTTATGGACGTTTAGTACACCCTACATTGCAAATTTGCAACTTTAGCATAACGCAGGAACTCTGAATTTTTGAACCTTTAGGTAGACAGTCCATTTCAAGTAGTACAGATTGAAGTTGCACGGTTGATATGATTTGACCCCTATCAAATTTACTTAATCTCCAGATGCGAGGAACAAATTAATAAATAATCTATCACACTAGAGCTTAGCTTGACGCATAATTACATATATTTACATAAGTCGAAGAGTGAGACCTAGTCATTTGAGAAGTGACATTTCGTTTTCTCGTGCTGGAATATTCAGAAATTCAGCAACGAGACAGGGGGCAAAGTGATAAAACATCGCTGTCTACAATTCTAAGGCCTACTCCCTCTGTAAAAAAAAAAAAAAAAGACAAACCCTGAGTTTTTTGTCAACGTTTGACTGTCTGTCTTATATAAATTTTTTTTATAATTATTATTTTCATTGTTGTTAGACAATAAAACATGATTAATACTTTATGCGTGACTTATCTTTTTAATTTTTTTATAATTTTTTTAAATAAGACGGACGGTCAAAAATTGGACACGGAAACCAGGGTTTATCTTTTTTGGATGGAGGGAGTAGTCTCCTGGCTCTTGCTTAATTAAACTCTGAAGTAAAGCAGGGCGTCTTTTCCTTATCCGTGTCTGTCAATAGAGCAAAAAAGTGGCTTTAGTTTGAGTTTATACTCCACATGACCTGTCTAGCTAGCCACTTTTTTGCTGTTTTGATGTTTTGGATTGGATTAACAAGTTGGACACAATAAGAACCAGACAACATTCAGTCATGGTAGATATTTTGTCAAGAGAATTTGTTAGTGCAGCATTGTCAGTATTTTCTTGTGTGTTTAGCTTGTCAAGTTTTTTTTTTCATATGGCAGTAGTCAATTACTCCTACTTCATGAGTAATACAAATCTAGAATGATAAAATGCACATTTTCAACCCAAGACAAATTTATTATGAAAATATATTCAATTATTGATTTGATGAAAATAATTTAGTTGTCGATAAAATTAGTCAAATTTTAACCAAAGTTAAAACGAACCTGTAAAGGAAGGAGTAGTACGTAACATATAGAAGAGAAAATGGACATTCCGCCACGTTCAAAAAGTGGTTTCGCTGGAATGCCATCCCCAAAACGCATTTCGTTAAAATGCCAGTATGGATGGCGTGATCACAACCACTTTGCTATTTTCTCCATTTTTGCCATTTTCAATTCCATTTTCGCTGCAATGTGGCTTAATGAAACCAAATTACCCCTGCTCACCCGCGACAGGCCAAAACCTTCCCGCCACCGCCGTTGCTCCCGCTGACCGAAGCGGAACGCCCAATGGATGGGTCGGCGTGCTGGGTGTTGACCACAGCAACAGCCACGGTGGTAGGCGGAGGAGGTATGCATCTGCCATGGACTCGAGCCAGGATGCCCTACAGGTTGTCGCCCAGCATTGTCTCCCGCATCTGCTACAGCGCGAAGCTCTATAGCTCCCACACGATGAGCACCATCGACGAGAAGGCGCACCTCACTGAGTCACCGGCGGAGCCCAATAGCCGCTCGTCCCACCGCGTATGCCGCGCCACCAGCTGCTGCTGCTTCATCCGCTTCAGCATCCGGAGCGACGACGACGTCACTGGCGGCACTCACCGAGTCACCGGCGGAGCTCCTGGCGCCGACGACGTCGACCTCGATGCCCAGCCTCCCGGCGGCGGCACTCAACAGGTCGAGCGGGGTTGGGGAGCGCGGCACCACCGGCGGCTGCCCCTGCCCGCTGCCGCCGGACGGCATCGACGAGGCGGTGGTGGAGGCGAGGTCGGCGAGGTAGTCGAGCACGTGGGAGACGGAGCCCTCGATGGAGGCCTCGCGGCGGCGGAGCGAGTCCATGGCGGCAGAGGCCCGTGCTCCAGCTTGCCAGCAGCTGCTGCTGTCTCTCCAGACAGTGTCGCTGCCGCTGCTGTCGTCGGCACCGGCGTGGCGGTGTAGGGCTTGGAGGAGGAGGGAAGGGAGTGGGGCTTGGCGACGGGGAGGGAGCCAGGGAGGTGGAGGCGTAGAAGCTGAGACATCGCTGCGCGGCGACCTCGTTGTCGTCTTCTCTTCCCTCCGATTGAGCAGACAAGAAGAGAGTGGGGAGAGGGGCAAAATTATCTCATCAAGCTCTGCTCCAGCGAAAATGAAATTGGAAATGAAGAAAATGGCAAAGTGGTTGTTGTCACCCGGTTCATCTTGGCATTTTAACGAATCACGGTTTCGGGATGTCATTCCAGCGAAACCACGTTTTGAGAATGGCGAAATGTCTATTTTCTCCGTATAGAAGTAGCTACACGCTGGCCTACGCGCATTCGAGGAGAAAAAAAGATCGAAGCTGTACGTATACCGAAAAATCAAATATGACTGGGGCAAGACCATCTGGACAGGTCGATATTTATGAACTTTCCACGCTCCTGTAGATCGTTTTTCATCCGATTCTCTGTGATCTTGCAAACACGGTGGAAACGGTGCTGACTGACTGACTCTAATAAGTCTAACGATTAACTTAATTTATGTGATTTGAGAAATCTATCCGCCTATATATCTTCCCCCATATCGCCTACAAATACTTATGTTTTATGAACCATGGATAAATTTATCATCTTAAGGAAGGTATAATACCAGATTTTCTAATGTTAATTTTGCTGACTCTAATACCTTAGGTATCTCTTCAGATACTATAATTTTTAGCATAAAATTCTTATATTTTCAGATATTTTTTTGAATATATATAAAACCTCTCAATAATCATACATACATCTGGTATCAAGTTCATGTAACGAAACTAAAAAGCGGTGAAGGTGAAAGCCCAGACAAGACGACGAACGGCACGTACGAATTGAACGTACACACACGTAGGAGTAGAGTAATCGCTTATAATTAGTATTTTTATTGTTGTTAGATGATAAAACATAATTAATAATTTATGTGTGACTTGTCTTTTTAACTTTTTTTTATATTTTTTTAAATAAAACTTACGGTCAAATATTGGGCACGGTCTTTTTTTTTTTTCCGGGGAGGGAGTACGTTTCACGAAAGGAACCCTGCCTTTATTTGCAACCAAGGTGGGGCCCACGTACGGTTCCAAGCAGCCAAGGCGGTGAATCTGAGTCGACCATCGCATGGTGGACGGTCCAGATTGATCCGACAGGGACTGGGTTGCAGCAGAGAGCTGAGGCCAACACTGTGGTCGGAAACGATTCTCTGACATGTCAGAATCGGGCATGGTTGCATTGCAAATCTGCATATTGCACGGTAACGAAAGAAATTAAGTCACGGCTGATCAGTGAATAACTCAACCAGTCCGGTCATTTTCCATCTGATTAATCCCTCTTCCTCCACACGATTCTGCAATGCAGACAAATCTTCAGAACCAAATGCTGTGTTCAGTCACCTTTTGCTGCTATATATCCTCCGTTCTTAGGTAAGCAGAATCAAAGGATAACAAAAAAATTCACCGCTTGATACAAACAAAAATGTGATCAATCATGCTAAGCTAAGAATGTGAGCTTGGAGTTAAATGTCGCCTCTCCATCATCACAAGCGTCCCTAACCATGTACCCCCTTTGTGTACTCTGCTGCTGCTATGAAACCACAGTACAGTACTGTCCGATTTTGTTCCTCATGTGGGCCATGGCTGTCTACCCTGCCCAGCATTACAATTTATACAAAATCATTTTTAATTTGTACTAATGTTATAGCATTACAAATGTTTATTAACACAGGCTTTGTTTGTGACCGTGAATTGATATCGCCAACTTGCAGAGCAGTGCACATCATGGACGAAAGCGAATCTCGAGGCGGATCACCAGCAGATATCTTCTGTTCTTCACCATGCAAACTGTGTGCGCAATTTCACACGCAAACATGAAGAACTACAAGACGAAAATTAACACGAAAATTTTGAGTCTAAACGAACATGTAGATACCACATTTGAAGCACAGCAAAATACTAGTAGTAGCTTTTTGTTTATAGCAAGTGAATTTTGCAGTTTTGCACCTGATGAATTTTCTCATGTTCGAGTACACTACACGCTTCTTCTCTAATTTTCTCATCTTCGTAGGAACACGCGGAGATGAGGCATGTACTGATCCTAACACTGGTGTTTGATCTTTGAAACGCACGAGTTCACTACACTAGTGATGATGACAAGCTCGGATCGAGAGGGTAGTAGTAGCCGCCGCCGATGAAGTGGTCGTCCTCCGCCGTGGCGGCGCCGGCGAGGTCGTCGGAGCTCATGCAGAATTCCTGGAACAGCCCACCGCCGCCACCGACGACGACGACGCCGGTGTCCGCCGACCAGTTGGACGCCGACGACGCGGCGGAGGCGGATGTCGAGCCGCCGTCCGTGGCGGCGCCGTCGGCGAAGGGGTCCCGGAGCGCCGCGGCGACGGTGGTGGTGACCGGCGGCAGCTGCTGCTGCAGGAAGTCGTCGCAGGTGTACGTCTCGGTCTTGACGGTCGGTACGGCGAGCGGCGGGAGGAGCAGCAGCGACGGCGACGGCGACGTGTGCGTGGCGGCGAGGGGCGTCGGCGCGGGGAGCGGAAGTAAGGGCGTGCAGGCGGCGGCGGCGGCGAGGCGGCGCTTGAGCTTGGTGTTCCAGTGGTTCTTGACGTCGTTGTCCGTCCTCCTCTCCAGCTGCGCCGCGATGGTCGACCACCTGGAAGGAATCAATCAGTCAGTTACCGCCATGGCAAGAAGAGAGAGAGGTTTAACTTACTTGCTGCCGAGCTTGGAGTAGAGGGAGATGATGATGGCGTCCTCCTCGTCGGTGAAGGCGCCATGGCGGATGTCAGGGCGGAGGTAGTTGAGCCACCGCAGCCTGCAGCTCTTGCCGCACCTCCTCAGCCCTACCAAAAAAAAAGACCAATTCAATTCATCGTCAGAAATCAAGGAGTAGTGGCCATATCATGCATGGCGCAGGATGATGAGAAGACATGGACTGACCGGCCTTGTTGGGGAGGGAGATCCAGTTGCCGGCGGTGCCATGGCGGTTGATGTAGTAGCGGAGCGCGTCGTCCTCCTCCGGCGACCACGGGCCCCTCTTCACCGCCTCCCTGTCGCAGCACGGCGTCCTCCCCATCCTCCACACACACCAACACAACACCTCCTCGATCTCCTCTGCTCTCGATGACAAGGGAGGGACAAGAAGACGCAAGTAAAAGAAGTGGAGGCTGCTTGTATTGTATTGTATTGTATTGTATTGTACCCGCGCCGTGTCCTGTCCTCTTGCTGTGTCCTCGTCTCGTCGTCTGCAAGGTCTTATAAAAAAAAAGAAAGAAAGGGAAATCGCGCGCTGGGTGGGAGAAAGAGGAGGAACACGGTGAAAAGTGTGGAAAAGGAGGCCGAAGTGCAGTGACCAAGAGGGTTCAGCAGCAGAGCCTGCAGTGCAGAGTGGTGTTTGTTTCCCGTTTCGATCTTGATTCTCGCCTGCAGGCTGCAGCTGTGCAGGCTTCCGTTTTTCTTGTTCAGAGTACTACAAACAGTACTAGTACAGACGCAAGGACGCGACAAAGTACTCCAGTACTCTATTCTCTCCAGTGGAGTACTGCGAGTAATATTTTCGCTGACAGGCAATGGTACTACTAAACTGCTAGTGTTATGAAGATCTACTAGTGCTAATGACAGGTAATGGAGTGGAGTATGGTTTTGTTTACATCAGTGGAGTAGGAGTATCTAGTTCTAGTTCTTGTATGCTACTCCTATACCAGTATTGGTCTGTGAACAGTTTGTAGTAACAAGAATGGAAGAGGTGAATAAATGGGACGTGCATGCATGAAGAAGAACACCTTGCGTTTACCCCGACAAGCATGCAGGCGTAGACGCGTAGTTGCAGCGTATGCAGGCAGGCACACTTTTTGCCACCAATTGATGGACGATCAAACTGGGCTCGTGGTTTCATCATATCCTGTTTTCTCTTTTCGTGTTATACACACACTTTTATTTCAACTCGTCTACTACGCCTGCATCTTTGCATTAGCAGTTTTGCTCATGGTGATTAGTATTATATCTTGTGATTTTTTAACTAGTACTAGTAGTGTTCTTTAACCTGCACCATATCAACCACAAAAGTGAGGCCCCCATCGTTTGGCTTTTTGCTTGATAAGCTAAAACGGCTTATTAGGGAATAAAAATAAATTTATAGGCAAAAGTTTTATATATGTGATCTTGATGTCTTAAAAGCCAATGCTGTAAAAGAAACTACGTTAAAAATATCTCAAAATCAATCTCAAAATTAAGTTTGAAAATTTAAATTTTCGCTTTTTTTTGGTTGTCTATGCCATCCGATGAGAGCCTGAATCATCCATGCAAGTACCGTACCTGAAAACAGAGGCAAACTTTTGGCAAGTCACCAAATTTTAAATTTAATTACTCTGTATTCCCACCCCTCTTTTAACCCCAGATCTTTTGTAATGATCATGCCGTACTTCGCACACGGTGCTTTAAAAAGTTTAAAATCGAGTACTCGTGTCTTCGAGAGATATGCTAATCAGTAACCTCAAGACCATGATTACTGAATCCCATCCATGCAAGAAGGGGTTTGGAGACCATGATTAGAGCCATACTAACGTGATTCGTTTTGGATAAGTCTCCCTAAGAGCAAGTTTAATAGTATAGCCCCCTACTAACTCCAATTCATCTATAACCGATCTAATGGCCAATTCATACAATAGTTGCTTACTATATTATAAATATATGGTCCCATCTGTCATACACACACTGTGTCTTGGAGTCCGTGTTGCAGCTGGCTACAGATCTGTAGCCCGCTGCTCTTCTCTCTCCATTTATCTTCTTAAAATATATTTGCAGCTGGCTTATAGCATGCTATTGTATCTGTTCTAAGAGCAAGTTTAATAGTATAGCCAACTACTAGCTCCAATTCATCTATAGTCAATCTAATAGCTCATCCATACAATAGTTACATACTATACTTATTAATACATAGTATCATCTGTCACACACACTGCGTCTTAAAGTCTATGCTACAGCTGGCTATAAATCTGTAGCTCGCTGCTTTTCTCTCTTCTTATTTATCTTCTTAAAATATGTTTGCAGCTGGCTTATAGGCTGCTATTGTACCTGCTCTAAACATTACTAATCACCAATTCACCGTTGTCGTGAATCGTGTGATCACCAAAAGCAAAATGTGATTTGATTTTGGTCATGGCAGGCAATGATCTGTCGTTTGCAGAGACGAAGAAAAAGAAAAGGAGGAACCTGGTGGGCCCACACCAAGAAGCCCGCGGCCTGCAAACGGACGGCCCAGATGTTGACACGTCGGAGGGAGCTTCCTCCCTCGACCGTACGATCGCCGGAGGGGTACGGGTCTCGTGGTCGGGCCTGATTGGTGAAAGGAGGCCTCCTTTTTACTAGTAATTTTATAGCTTGTCATTTGGGCCGTGTCCACGTCAGCTTTCGATCCATCTGTCTGGTGGTGGGCCCACGAAATTGCCTTGTCATTTCTATTCTACTCCATCCCATGGTCGATATGTATTGAGGACACTGTCATTAGTCTCGCATTTTTCCAAAGGGAGAAAAAAATAACTTTAACTTAGTCGTCCATGACTCATGGGTGTGGGTCTTTAATTACCTGGCTGTGTGTAACTTGTGTTGAATTGAGTCCTAGATCAATGGAGAACGTCATCATTTATAATGCGGTTTAAGCTGCGCAGAACATAGCCCTGGCAAATTGTCAAAAACGCGGCACACAACAATGGCAAGAAACACAACAGTTCTAGTGTGACACTTGTACTAAATAGTTTTTTTCATTTTAGGTACAATTAAATATATTTTTTTCAGCGGGAATATTTTGAGAGTTCAAACCAATGTAGAACAATGCCAATGATGATGGTGCATGTGCATCTTTCATGTAACTGAAAAAATATATAAAGGAAATGAGTTGTATTTTCAAGAATATAGTCTTCTTTCCATCGAGTTCAAACAGTCGTGACATTTTGGGTCCCTCATCTTTCCGTCGAGTTTAAATTATATCCCTAAACCACCATGTTGAAAATCTTCACACTTAACTTATAAAACCGGGTTAAATTATATCCTATGGCAGTACGGGTGGCTGTCTTTGCTGACGTGGCATCCTAGTCAGAAAAAAAACTAAGGGGCCAACATGTCGGTGCCCACACGAGGAGTAGGTGGAGCGCGGTGGGTGCGGCTTGAAGAGGCGGCAAATGACGCAGTTGAAGAGCGATCAGGCGACAGGGGTCGGCATGCCAACGTGCGTGTAGATGAGGTGCGCATCGACTGTAGCGACCAACGGGGTGGTTGGTTGGAGGCGTGGGATGCCGCCGTGCTAGGCCACGCATGGGGGGTGGTCGAGGGAATTGGAGGCATGAGAGGGAGTGGGAGATGGCCAGCAAGCCCGTCCAAGCTCGAGCTCACCCGGCCTCCATACGAGGGGGGAGGGGGATGGCGTGATTGAGAAGCAGTCGGACGACAGGAGGTGGCGTGCACGTAGATAGTGGACCGCAGTGGCCGGCGAGGGGAGGTGGTACTCCCTCTGTTTCATATCATAAGACTTTCTAGCATTGTCCATATTCATATAGATGTTAATGAATCTATACACATATATGTTTAGATTCATTAACATCTTTATAAATGTAGATAATGCTAGAAAGTCTTATAATATGAAACGAAGGAAGTAGAAGGCAAAGGCTGCCAGTGGGATTCCCACAGCCCTTCCTCCACGAGATCGACCCGCCGCTACGCACCGCGCCGCCCCCCACCACCGCCACACTTCTAACCGCAGCCGTTTTAATTTACCTGCACTACGATGGCCACCTGCGTCGCTGGCTAATTTACGGTGGCAAGGCACCTACCATGGCGCCGGCACGCAACGGCCACCTACTTTCACGGGGCCCAACCTGAACAACCTCATCGAGGAGTTAACACACAACGACCGGTCGGGACCGGCGCCTCGCGCTGTCGGCGGCCATCGACTCTCCCCGTCCCCGATGGTGCGGATCATCGGAGCGCACCTTTCCGACGCTTCATGGTGCCCTGTCTACAAGGAGGAGTTCGAGCTTGGGGTCCGACTGGCCCGTGGCTCTGCCACACAAACGTACTCTTGCCCCCGTTCACAACCACAAGTACCAGCTGCCGTCCTCCACCGCCGTCGAGTCCAACGCCAACAACCAGGCTCGCTGCAACACCGCTAGCAACGGCGACACGGTAATGGCCCGAACAGGGAGCAGACAATCGTGAGGTGTGGGGCCTGTTCTTGTGGTTGTGGTCACCGTGAGGGCTCGAAGATCTCCACGACGACGGGTGCAAACATCGGCAATGGTGACTCAGCAGGCTAACTCAGCGAGATGAGCCCGGTCAACTTGCCATGTAAGTGAAAACAGGGGATTATACTGCCATGGGACTCAATGTGCACAGCTTTGTAAAGATGGGGTGAAGAATTATGGTACTGTGGTTTAGGGACATTAATTAAACTCGACGTAAAGTTGAGGGACAGCAAGTGGACTTATTCCTGTTTTCAAGGTATTAGTGGGCTGTGATATTCCCAAGTGACGTTTCAGGCCATTTGTGACACATCAGCACAGTGAAAAGATAAAGAACGGTTGGGCCTCCATTGAATCCACGTCCAAAAGGAACAACAATAGCCCATCAAGGCCGCGATCATAGGCCTACACGGTTTCTGGCCCGTTAACTTTTAAGGTCTCTCCTTCCATCGCCACGAAGGCCCAGTATATTCCAGCCGAGGCGAACACATCGCCCGGGGCCCCGGCCGGCACAAGACAAGAAGGAAGGAAAAAGTACCCCCAAGGTCGCTCAACTTCTCATTGAGTTACGAAATCGTCCCCCAACCACAAAACCGGATATATCACGTCTCTCAACTTATAAAACCATTCCCTTTATATTCTTCGGTGGTTTTGACCCGGTTTTATCCTACGTAGCGGCTGAGTCAGTATAGGACCCACGTGGGCTCTACATGTCAGTAAGCCATGTCATCACCTCTCTCTCTTTCCTCTCCCTTCCTCTATCTCTCTCTCACTTTTCTCCTATCGGCAGGCCGGGCGGCGGGTGGGGAGGTCGCCGGGGTGAGGCGGGAGAGGAGATCCGACGACCGGCGACCGGCGACGTGGCGGCGGCGACACGGGAAAAGGGGAGGGTGGCGGCAGCGGCGTCGGCGAGCCGCCGTCGATCTGCGCGAACTCGTGGTGCGGGAACACGACCTGCGGCGGGTCGCGCGCGCGGAGCAGGGCGCGGTCGAGCGCCGGCGGGACGGAGAGCGGCACACCCCTTGCTGTCTCGCCCCACGAGTTGACGAACTGCATGGCGCCGACGCCGTCGAACATGCAGTGGTTGATGTCGAGACCCAGCACGAACCCGCTGCACTTGAACTTAGTCACCTAATCCATCGCCATTGACGGTCAAGAACTCGTAGATGATTATGAGCAACAAACACAATGATTAAATGGATAATCGCAAGCATGAGAGTTTATGTACGTGCCTGAGCTGCGAGGAGGGGCATCTCGAGGACGTTCTTGGCACCGGGGACGCTGTACACAAGCTCGCGGAGGACGGAGGGGTCGGGGCGTCGGTGAGTGTCAGGCGCGGAGTGGAGCGGAGCGGCAGCGGGCGCGTATGCGCCGCGTGCGGCCGGCGGAGCGAAGCGCCGACGACGGTAGGCAAGCGCGCGGTCGGCGGAGCAGAGCGGCAGTGGCGGGCGAGCGAGCGGCCGCGAGCCAGCCGCCGGGCCTTCTCCTCTCCCTCGTCGCCCTGCCGACCTCCTCTCGACCCGCAGATCGACGGCGGCGATGACGGCGGCTCGCCGACGCAGGACGGCGCCGAGCCGCTCCTGCACAGGTCGTTCCGGTTCACGCCCGAGTCCATCGCCCGCGTCAAGGCGCTCGTCGCGGTCGACGGCGGCGGCAGCGGGCGCGCGCCCGCGACGTTCGAGGCGCTGGGGATGGGGCACGCGCGGCAGAGCAAGCTCCTCTTCGCCGTGGACGGGCGGCCGCGGTTCACGTCGCCTACTCCGGCAAGGAGACGCCGGGCCCAGATCCGCGCGCGAGGGCGCCGCCCCCAGCGTCCGAGCCCGGCGGGGACCTGGTAGTGGTCACTGGTTAGGCCGGTGTCCGCGACGGTGCCGACGCGTAAGAAGTGCGGCCCGCGGGAGGATATGGCGGCGCGACGATGGGATTCGTACCAGCGGGCACCGTTGCCGCCGCCCTCCCCTTCTCTCGTGTCGCCGCCGCCGCGTCGCCGGTCGGCGGTCGTCGGACCTCCTCTCCCACCTCACCCCGGCGACCTCCCCACCCGCCGCCCGGCCTGCCGAGAGGAGAAAAGTGAGAGAGAGAGGGAGGAAGGGAGAGGAAAGAGAGGAAGGTGATGCCATGGCTTACTGACATGTGGGGCCCACGTGGGTCCCGCGCTGACTCAGTCACCACGTACACTGAAACCGGGGTGAAAACCACCAAAGAAGTAAACTGTTTTGTAAGTTGAGGGATGTCATATATCCGGTTTTGTCGTTGGGGGATGATTTGGTAACTCGTTGATGAGGGACCTTGGGTGTACTTTTTCCCAAGAAGGAATTCCGGAAGCCGGTGAGCCCAACCTGCTCCTGTTTCTGGGCCCAAAAAGTTTGTCATGGGCCTGGCCTAACATAAACTGCTTTGCGATCCAAGCCCAATACATGGATGCAGGCTGTAACAGAGTAACGCTGCCCCTGTTCTGCGGTTCATTGGGGGGTCAGTGTACAAACTAGCGAAGCTGGATTTCTTACATTTAGCCCTTTTGAGAAATTCATTTTACAAACAAAACTCTGGAAAAACTTATTCTAAAAATACAATTGTTTTTTAGCCTTTGGTTAAATTTCTCGAGGCCAACGATACTAATGCTGATACTCTCATATCTTTTATGGTAGCTAAGTCGATGGCATCAAGAGCATATCTGTAATTGAAATCTTTATATTTTAACTTTCTTTTAAAAAAAATGTATTTTATAAATAGATCTCGTCGCCAATCTCTTTAGTGCTAATCCCTTTGCATCTCGTCTGCTAGGGTTTAGGGCGACAAGGGTAGGTCACTGGCATCGAGAAATATGTTTATTCCTATATAAATTTGTCTATATAATTGTCTATTTGAAAAAAAATTATTAAAAGGGTCAAAAAAATAAAACAAGGAAATATCTGGATCCAGCAAGCTTCTGTGTCAGGGACACCGCGACAGCACGTTAAACACTTGCTATCTACTTTTGTCCCTAAAGATCAGTACTCCCTATGTTTCAGGTTATAAAACGTTTTGATTTTAGTTAATGTCAAACTGTTTCAAGTTTGACTAAGTTTATAAATAAATATAGTAATATTTATAATACTAAATTAGTTTCATCAAATCAATAATTGAATATATTTTCATAATAAATTTGTCTTGGTAGAAAATATTATTTTTTTTTCTTACAAACATAGTCAAACTTAAAGTTGTTTGACTTTAACTAAAGTCAAAACGTTTTATAACCTGAAATGGAGGGAGTAGTATAAGATATTGTATACACTACGAATCAGAATATGATATCACATATTAATACATACTCCCTCTGTTTTATAATATAAGACTTTCTAGCATTGCCCACATAGATAGAGATGTTAATGAATCTAAACACATGCATATGTCTAGATTCATTAATATCTAAATGAATATTGGTAATGCTAGAAAGTTTTATATTGTGAAACGGAGGAAGTATTACTCACACTGACTTGTAATTTGTGCAGCACCAGCATTCATCTCTTTGTCGTCTGCAAGTCAGCTTCTCCCAGTTTGCAATAAAATCAGCGAGTTCCGAGATCTGAGCAACAGAGCAACCCCCAACAATGACACTTGTGGCTACGAACATTTTCCAAGGGTTCGTTGATGATGCACTACCACTGCCAGCAGCAGCAGGAGGAGGATTCGCATTCGGCCCATCCATGGACGACATTTCCGGCATGCAGCAGCGTCAGCGTGGCAATTGTCCGAGCTGCCACGGCTCCACGTGGTGCGCATGCACACACTGTGCTTACAAATCAAACGAGGTGGATTTGGTGGCAATTAATCCGGCACGTTACTGTCTGCCTCCGTTGAGATCTCCGACACCGACACCGTGTGACTGACCACAAATACTCCTCCTGTAGAAGGGGCAGTGGTAGTGGCACTAGTGCAGGTCTGCGTATGTGGCAGTTAGGGGTGGATATCAAGCCAGCTCGGCTCGGCTCGGCTCGGCTCGGTTCGGTCTGGCTCGGTACTTTAACGAGCCAGCTCGGCTCGGCTCGTTAGGCCTAACAAGCTGAAATACCGACTCGGCTCGACTTGGCGAGCTGGCTCGTTTAGCTTGTTTAGCTCGTTAACTGAATGAACCCTCTATCAGTGCACAATAAATATAAATTAAAATAGCATCACAGATCCATGAAGCAGACACCAGGGACTAGGAGGTAGCCCTGCGGCTGAGGGAGGAGCGGTCGGCGTGGCCCTGCAGCGGCGGGAGTAGCGGCCGGCGCCGTCGACGTGGCCCTACGGCTGCGGGAGGAGCGGCGTCGTTGGCGTGGCCCTGCGGGCGCGGGAGGAGCAACCGGTGGGCAGCGCTATGGCAGCGGAAGGAGAAGGCGATGGCGGCAGCCTGCTTGGTGGTGGCTACGATTTGGCGAAGACGGTGGACAGGATAGGCTCGTTTCAGCGATTTGGGGTATCTTCGTTTCAGCGATTTGGTGAGGATAGGGTTTCAGGAAGACAGTGAGTCATCTCGGGAAGGGAGTTTTTACTGGGCTGGGCGGTTGGGCCACCTGATTTGGGCTGTGGCCTGTGGGATTCTTAGGCTATACGAGTTTAACGAGCCTACCAAGTGGCTCGCGAGGTGGCTCGGGCTCGGCTCGTTAGCTTAACGAGCAAAACAGCCGGCTCGGCTCGGCTCGTTAGGACTCCGAGCTCGAGTCGATCCAAGCCGAGCCTGAAACGAGCCGATCCGAGTCACGAGCTTCGAGCTTTTTTTCCACCCCTAGTGGCAGTCGATGGAAGCTCCCAGTCCGATGCACCTCGACCAAACCACACGACGATCACGGAGGCTTCGTCGTTTCTGCGGAAGATATCGAAGGGCCTGTTCACTTTGATTAAAAAAAACCTTACTAAATTTTGACATAATTATCAAAATTTTGATAGAATTTCTTATACAGTTACCAAAATTTGACTGCAAACTAAATGTAGCCACTTTTTTAACAACTTTACCAAAATTTGGTAAGGTTGAAAATTGCATAAAAGTGAAGAGGCCCGAAAAGTTGTCACCGAGTATAAGATGATTGGCAGATGCACTTCTCTTGATCGATACAGACGCTCATGCACAGGTCAACGCAAGGTTCCATAAATGATTGGGAGTGTTTGTATAGCACTCTCTTCATTCTTAAATAAACAAATATAAGATTATGTTTGATATTATAAGTCTAAATAAAAATATGCGTCTAAATTTATAATAATATTATTAAAATTTTGTAATATATGATGTGTTATATTACATATTAGATTTGTTGGTTTATTTTAAGGTTTAAGAAATGCTCACGAGAGATTTCCGAGATCACTGCGACAGGGAAAAGAAGTACACGCGTGGCCACACCTGCGTGTGCGATCCAACTTCATTCGCCTGTATGCGACATTTGCGACTCTATCGGCAAACCGGCGAGTAGATTATTATTCAGTTTAACAGCCAGTACCTGTGCACGCAGACAACAAGTGTGGCAAGGATGGTATCGCGTCCCTTTCTATGTCCAAGTTACCTGCTACTCCTACGCAAAGTGATGGGAAAGCATTCGCTTTGTGGAGTATTTTTTGTTTTTGGCATATCGAGGCTTGCATGTAAACAAATGTCAATCTCACGGCGATGTGTGGCGGTAATCTTTTTCACGTACACTAACCCTCCGCCGCACGGATTGTTCGTATTATATCATACTCTATGTGTTCCCAAAAATAAGTACTTATGCATGGGTGGTTTAATGAAGATTAATAAGATTTGAAAAGGAAAAGAAGTATAGTATTGCTCGAGGAGTATATATAACTATAGTATTTCAACCTTGGCCGTTGGGTTCAATTTAATTAGGGAACTTACCATTGTATTCAATTTACTGCTCTCTGTATTCAAACACTTTATAAATTCTATTACATTTATTATATTATGGTATTACTTTTTGGTCCTTACTTTTTCGAGGAAAATTTATGTGTCACAACTTTTTGTTTTAAACTAAGCATTTTGAGAAACTATCGATACTCAAAGCTTTAAGATTTTGACTAAATCTTTTTTCTAAACATTAAATATGATCAAAGAGAGTCAATATAGCGGGTCCAACGATATTGTTAAGCCCAAACGACGAAGAGCATTTGCTAGCCAGCAATCAATAATTTTTCACAGATATGGCCAATAAAGATCCCAGGCTGCCCGATTAGAGGTTGCTCTCTGTTGCTTAAGAGAAAGTTTGTCAGCCCCATGCATCTTTTGCGCTTGGCAGCCGCAACAAAAAAAAAAATTCAAAAGTTTAAGTTTATAATTATATTTTATGTTTCTATCGTAGAAGTTTATTTTTCACCGTAGGCTTTTAATTCAGTAAAAACACATATAATAAAGTTTTGCATACAAATTGTTTTGGGAAAATTGGAACCATGCCATTATAATTTTGCAAAATTTAAGATATGCCATCCTGACCCACATGTCATTGAGATACCGATAGCATATCTTAAACTTTGCAAAATTATAATAATATGGTTCTAATTTTCCCAATTGTTTTTGGCCTAATAAGTGTTGCGTCTTATAATGAGCAGTGGGCAAATGTGTACATTTTTTCCTTTTTCTTTTTGTGTACGATGACTATACGAGAACATACATAATACTACGAATACGTAGATAGAAATACAATCTCTCTTTTTTTTCTTAGCTTTTATTACAAGTTATTAACCGTATACTCCTCCATACTCGTAAAGGAAATCGTTTAGGACAGTGACACGGTCTCCAAAACCTAACTTTGACTTCGTGTTTCTATAAAAATATTTATTGAAAAGTGATATATGTATACTTTTATGAAAGTATTTTTTAAGACAAATCTATTTATATAATTTTTACATTTTTAAACTTAATAACTTGATAGTTATTCATGATTTATATTTCTAAGGTTTAACTTAAATATTGTTCTGAACGATTTCCTTTACGAGTAGGAGGTGAGTAGGCCTATATCGCTTTCTTGCCATAGGAGCACAAAGTTGAGTGTTTGGCAACATATGGATTACCTGTCGAAAGTTAGCTAGTGGTCACTGCTCAGAATCCCTGAGAATCGTCTGCTACTGCTGTCAGTACACAAGTTGAGAAGTTTGCGGCCAGCAGTTCCTGTTCGAACGCAAGTAGAAGCAGGAGGACTGGAGGAGATCATGGTTCTTTGGGTGCAGTTTCAGGTGTGCAGTACTCCTGCAGCGAAAGGGCATTTGATTTGATAGATGAGCTTAGATAGGGTCAGCAAAACAAGGGAACCAGCGTGTCTGTTTTGGTTGGATTTTTGGTGAAATGAAAACTTCGATCCGGACAGAAATTTGTCCCTACAGATTTGCTTCTGCTTCAGATTGTAAAAAAAATAGTTACTGCTTTCTCTATTAAACTGGTAATTTGGACTACCGATTGCTTCAGTTTAATTAATCACTAGTAATTTCTTTGGGCCACAGTAATCATCCACAAGCCAGGAGGCCCATGACGTACACAACGAGGTGTTAGATAGATCTCCCTCCCCTTGAGGCCAACGGCTCATGGGGCCTTGACCCGCGCTCTGATTGGGGGCGCCCAGCCCAATGGCTGGTGGGCCCCCGTCACACTATGCCATATAAAGAGGGATGGAGGACGGGACGGAACAAGACACGAGGTTCGTCGCTGCCGCCACTCCACCCCACAAACCCTAAACCGATCTCGAGGGGGCGCAGCAAGTGACGGGAAGTCCACCGCCGCGCCACGCCTCGTCGTCAACACCATCGCTGCCGCAACCACGTCACTGCCTGCGACCGCCGCTGCATCACCGCCATCGGCACCAAGCACACCGCCGCCGTCGTCCACGTCGAGCCGCAACGACAACGACGATGTCCGGTGCCCCTTCCTCCACAAACACCTCAACCGGTCGGTATCTAAACCCTCTCCTTTTCATCTACAACGTCGTTCATCAACCCAATAGAGACAACCCGACTAGATCTAAACCTAGGTGATCCAATAGACAACCCTAACAATGGTATCAGAGCAACCCTAGGGCTTAGATCGGTTCGGGGATAGAAATCCAAAGAAAAAGAAGAGGGGAATTGATCCCCGTAAAAGAGCAAAAGAAAGAACAGCACACGATCCGCACGGGTCGAAAAGAAAAGAGACTCACCTACCGCCGCCGCCGGCCGCCGCCGACGCGCGCGGGAGTCATGCCGCCGCCGGTTGTCCTCACGCCGACGCGGAGAGAAAAGAGGGGGTGGCGCCGCGCCGCCGGCTCGCCGGGCGCCGCTGCACAGCCGCTCGACGGCGGCGCACTCACTCTCGGGTGAGTGCGCGCGCCGGCGAAGGGGGTGCGACGGCGCCGCCGCGCCGTGTCGCCGCCGCGCCGTGATGCCGCTGCGCCATGCCGCCGTCACGCCATGCCGTGCCGCCGCGCCGTGCCTCCGTGCCGCCGCGGCTAGGGTTTCGGCCGGCGGACGGCTAGGGTTTTCGGCCGACGGCTTTGGCGGCTTGGGGGTTTTTTGTTACCCCGAAAGAGGCGGCCGGCCGTCCGATCGAAACCCTAGCGATCGGACGGCCGGCGGCAGTCGGGCCGAAAGTGGCCCAAATGGGGAGCGCGCGGCGGCGTCTTTCCCGGCCTAGGCCCAGGTTGCGGCCTGAGGAGGGGAGGGGGCGCCCGCCCGCGCGCAAGGCGGCCGTGGGCCGATCAGCTAGGCCGGCCAAAAGTCCAATTTTGGTCCCTCGGCCGAAAGGAAAAGAAAAAGAAGAAGTTTAATAAAAGTCCCTTTCAGAAGCTTTTTCAATTATAATTATTAAATGTGTTTATTTCTAAGCAATTTGAACCAACGTGAAAATTGTTTAGATAACAGATAAAAGTGAGAAATGCTTCTGAACATGTATTTTGTATATTTTCATGCAAATTACAATAGAATTTTGAATTTATTTTGCATATTTTACCTCTATTTAAATTTGAACCAATGGGAGAATTTTTTACAGAGAGTAAATAACAGAGTTAAGTTACTGTTCATATGAATTGTACATAGATCTTCCACTGCAAATAGATGAAATTGATGAAAATTAGTGTTTCTAAAATTAAATTTCGAACCAACGGGAGAATTTAATTTTAGGAACATTGATTATGTGCTATGATGTTGTAACTTTCTGACCAACGTTGATAATTGCAATGTTATAGTTATGGCTCTATGTGTTATGTCTATTTTCTGCCCAACGGTGATGTAGACTTAACACATAATATTTTTAATGTTAATTTTGTTCTCGCAATACATGATTATCTCAGGTGGCTACTCCTTGATGGGTTACTTTAAAGATATTCCGACCCTGAAAGGAGATAACTACGAAGAATGGAAAAGAGAACTCGACCTTGCTTTTATCTTGGGAGAGGTGGACTGGGTGTTGACTACCCCATGTCCTATAGAACCTGCTGAAATTTTCAGAGATGAAAAAGAGTCAGATGCTGAATGGCAAAAGAGAGAGAGGGACAATGCTTCCCTCATCATGTCGTATGACATTGAGCATGCGAAATGGTCCTTAGCCAACAAGAACTGTTTGGCTGCGGGAAAGAACACGATTGAGCCAACCATATTGGGCTCAATCCCAGAGTATGACACCGTCTCTAAGTACCTCGAAAGTATAAAGAGACAGTTTACTGGTTCTTCAAAGTTTTATGCGACACAGCTGATAAAGCAGCTTGTGACAGAGAGGTACCATGGAGGTGGTGTAAAAGACCACATTCTTAGGATGAGCAACATGGCTTCCAAGTTGAAGCAAAAAGATTTGGGCATCTCAGATGACTTTCTGGTCCATCTGGTTATGTCCTCATTGCCAAAAAACTTTGACAACTTTGTTGTCAACTACAAAATAAGTCCAGAGAAATGAAATATTGAAGAGCTCATCTCTAATTGTGTGCAAGAGGAGGAAAGAATCAAAGAGACCAATGGTGGCTCCATTAACCTTGTTAAAGATAACAAGAAAAAGAGCCACAGGTCACCCTCCTCAAAAGCAAAACAGCCTCAGCATCTGCGTCAACAACAACAGTTAACAGTTGAGACAGGACCAGCGTCTCCACTGCAAGAAGACTGGACATTCCAAGAAAGATCGTCCTGACTTCCTGATAGTGATCATGGCAAAGAAAGGTGAGAACATTATTGCATTTGTAAATGAATCTCATTATGATTGGTTATTCTAGATCCACATGGTGGATTGATTCTGGAGCAACTATTCATGTGTGTAATTGTTTAAAGGGATTCCGTTCAATGAGGACTACGCAAAGAAGCAAAAGATCCATTAGAGTTGCTAACGGAGTTGAAGCAAAAGTTGAAGCGTTGGAGATCTTCGCCTAGAGCTCGCGAATGGCTTCACACTTTTACTTCCAGATGTTATTATGTCCCTTCTTTGCAAAGAAACTTAATAAGTGTATCCAAATTGGATTTTGATAGATATGATTGTCATTTTGGAAATGGCAAATGTGAACTATGGTATAATAATGCATGTGTTGGTCTTGCTCTGTTGCAAAATCATCTTTATTTGCTATCTTTTTCTGAGAATGTGAATGTTGTGTCCTCGTTAACAAAAGAAAAGAAAGCGAACTCCTGATGTCTCATCGAAATTATGGCACTGACGTTTAGGCCATATTTCGAGGGGGAGAATTGAGAGACTGGTTAAGAATGTAATTCTTCCTTCATTGGAGTTCTCAGTTTTAGAACAATGCATAGAATGCATAGAATGCATCGGTGCCCAAAACACCGTATGAGCTATGAATCCTCCGTGTGTGGGGGAGTCTTGCAAAGGATAAAGTATTTAACCCAAATCTTGGGAAATTGGATCCCAAAACAGTAAGGGTTATCGTTTTTATTGTCCAAACAGTTATACAAAGTTTGTAGAAACGAGACACGTCGTCTTCTTGGAAGACGAAATGATTAGGGGGAGCTCGGTAGTTCGAGAAATTGATCTTGAGGAGAGGCGGGTGTCTGTACCCGCTCCGTCTACTCAGGAACCTTTCTTCTCTCTACCTGCTGATGTTGTGCCAGCAATGCATGACGTTGCGGTACCAACACCTGTTGTTATCTCTTCTGTGGCAACAATGAATGAAAATGAGGAACATGTTCTACAGGATTCAACAGAAATTATTGCCACACCAGAGGAGAAGCTGCAACAGCCTCAAACAGATAATGTGCCAAATGAGGAGGCCCCTAGAAGGTCTGAAAGAGTCAGAAGATCGGCTATCTGTGATGACTAGTTAT
Source organism: Oryza meridionalis (assembly GCA_000338895.3). Lineage (NCBI taxonomy): Eukaryota > Viridiplantae > Streptophyta > Magnoliopsida > Poales > Poaceae > Oryza > Oryza meridionalis. Next base: position 4,599,949 of record CM002524.2, read on the forward strand.
AATATAGAAGAGTTGCATATGGAGGTTGATCCCACCTCATATGAAGAAGCCATGAAAGATGAAATGAAATCAATGATATTAAGTGATGTCTGGGATTTAGAAGAAATTCCTAAAGGAGCCAAACCAGTAGGCTGTAAATGGGTCTACAAAAACCAAATATGACTCCAGAGGGAATATAGAAAAGTTTAAAGTGCGACTTGTGGCAAAAGGCTTCACGCAAAGAGAAGGGATTGATTACAATGAGACATTTTCTTCCGTCTTTTGAAAAGATTCCTTCAGGATTATAATGGCACTGGTGGCACATTGTGATTTACAATTTACATCAGATGGATGTAAAATGGCATTTCTAAATGGAGATTTGGAGGAAAAAGTATACATGGCACAACCGAAAGGTTTCGTCATGAAAGGAAACAAAAATATGGGATGTCGTCTAAAGAGATCCATTTATGGATTAAAGCATGTTTCGAGACAGTGCTACTTGAAGTTTGATGGAACAACAAAGAAATTTGGGTTTTCAAGAGAATATCGAGGACAACTGTATTGATTCAAAGTTAAAAATGGGAGATTCATTTTCCTAATTCTGTATGTGGATGACATTCTACTGGCTAGTAGTGATGTCAATCTACTGCAGGAAACAAAGAAATTCTTGTCCTCAAACTTTGACATGAAAGACCTCGGTGAGGCTTCATATGTTTTGGGCATAGAGATTCACCGAGATAGAACAAAGTATGCATTGGGATTTTCTCAAAATGCATATATAGAAAAGGTGTTGAAGAAATTCAACATGTACAGATGTAGTGCTACACATGCTCCTATAGTCAAAGGCGAAAAGTATGGGGCATCGCAATGTCCTAGAAATCAGTATGAGCTCAATGAAATGAAAACAAAGCCATATGCGTCAGCTGTAGGAAGCCTACAATACGCGCAAGTGTGCACATGACCTGACTTGGCATTTGTTGCCGGGTTACTTGGCAGATTTCAAAGTAATCCAGGCCTAGAGCACTGGAATTGATATAGAAAATCTTGCGTTATTTGCAAGGAACAAAAGGCCTCATGCTGTCTTACAGAAAATCAGAATCGCTCTAGATAGTGGGGTATTCAGATTCTGACTTTGCAAAAGATAATACAAAGTCAACATCGGGATACGTGTTCACCCTGGCAGTAGGAGCTATTTCATGGAAAAGCTCTAAACAGACTATCACTGGAGGGTCTACTATGTATGCCGAGTTCATAGCATGCCATGAGGCTACGGGGCAGGTGAACTGGCTAAAGAAGTTCATACCCGGTTTAAAGGTGGTTGACAGTATTGAGAAACCACAAAAGTTATACTGCGATAGCGAACCCACAATAATGTACTCTCACAACAATCGGTCAACTGGTGCTGCCAAACACATTGACATAAAGTACTATGTTGTGAAAGACAAAGTCCGAGATCAAACAATCAGTTTCGAGCACATAAGAATAGAAAGGATGCTCGCGGATCCGCTCATAAAAGGCCTACCTCCCAACATGTTCAAGGAACATGTAGCATGCATGGGTTTAAGGAAAGCCTTATGAATCCTGGACTATAGGGCCCAAAAGTTAAAGTATCTGTTTCTGAATAGAGATATGTATAGTGGCTGTCGAATCCATCGGTAATTAACCGTGACGATGAAGCATGCTCTATATATAAATCTATGATGGAATAGAAAAAGCTAAAAGAAATAGTGAGATCAAGGGGGAGAATGTTAGATAGATCTCCCTCCCCTTGAGCCGCGCCCTGATCGGAGGCGCCCAGCCCAATGGCTGGTGGGCCCCCGTCACACTGTGACATATAAAGAGGGGTGGAGGATGGGACGAAACAAGACACGAGGTTCGTCACCGCCGCCACTCCACCCCACAAACCCTAAACCGATCTCGAGGGGGCGCAGCCAGTGACGGGAAGTCCATCGCCGTGCCACGCCTCGTCGTCAACACCATCACTGCCGCAACCGCGTCACTGCCTGCGACCGCCGCTGCATCACCGCCATCGGCACCAAGCAGACCGTCGCCGTCGTCCACGTCGAGCCGCAACGACAACAACGATGTCCGGCGCCCCTTCCTCCACGAACACCTCAACCGGTCGGTATCTAAACCCTCTCCTTTTCATTTACAATGTCGTTCATCAACCCAATAGAGACAACCCGACTAGATCTAAATCTAGGTGATCCAACAAACAACCCTAACACGAGGGCCTCTTTATATTCTAGCTAAAATAAATCTTACTAAATTTATTTTGATAGGATTTCTTGTGTATTTACTAAATTTGGTAATAGACTAGACGTTGATATATTTTTAACAACTTTATAAGAAAAATAGTATGGTTAAAAATAACATGAATCTAAAAACAGCCCCGAAACCTGGAAAAAAGTTTGACGCATGCGCGGCCACAGACCACGTACGTACGTTACGGCTACACGCTATCCCTCCTCTTATCCCCGCCGTTGGAGCGGCACACCGCTTCGGCCGCGATATCTACTATCTGCCTCCCATCGCCGCGATCGCGAGCGCACTCACGCCGCCCCGGCGCCGCTGGTATATATACCCCCTCCCATCTCTCGCCGTTGTATTCGATCGCCACCCGATAAAATCTCTACTCCTTTTTCCCTTTTTTATCACCACCACCAACCACTCCGCACCACCACCTGGTTGATCAGGTATTGTACATAAACCGTAATACTACGTACAGATTTACGGGTATATACCTACGGGTACATGTACAGCAGCACATCTAGCTAGCGTAGATTTGATCGATGTACGCAAAAAAGGAAAGGTATCTCTCTACTTTTGACTTGTTGCATGTGTGCTGTGCTGTGGCAGTTACTAATACGGTCGCCGTACAGTGCACGTACGACGTCACGTGCATGCATGCAACTTGTAGTACTACTATGTATACGACACGAGTACGAGTACTAGCTAGCGTCCACGGCTGTGTGCGCGGTCTGCCTTATCCACAGGATGGGGAGAGGAGATGAGGCTAAAATCGATCGATTTGGCCGGACCCGCGCGTATCTACCGCGAGAAAATATATTATCGCACACTCATACATGGTGGTACCACCCAAACCAAACGAGATATTTTACGCCTACCCCTACCGCCATCTCGGGTCTTTTTTTTTTCAAAACAATATTTTGCAAGTTGTATATTTGTAGTAGTGTATCTATTGATACATGTGTTAATCGGTTACGAATTTTCATCTGTTGGATATGAGATACTCAATCCGTTTTTAATATATGGCGTCATTGATTTTTATTATAAGTTTTGATTGTTCTTCTTGTTTAAAAATTTTATGTAAATTTTAAAATTATAAGTAATGCTTAAAGTTCCTTTAGTGATAAAATCAAGCCACAACAAAAGAAGACATTTACATAAATTTGTAAAATAAAACGAATAATCTAAACAATCAAAAGAAAAATATATTATTAGAAAGCAAATATAGTAATAGATAAAGATAAAAGGTTAACACGGGGTGAAATGGCATGTAGCCTATTGATTATACTCTCAGTAGCACTTGAGGTCCTGGGTTCGACTTTCCATGGGATCGAATTTTCCAGGATTTTAATGGCGTTGTTCTTTCAGTGATAGGCAACGTACCCGTTGATAGCGAGACGCATGTGGTGACTTAGTCAATCTTAAGAATTTGACGGCCCAGTCTTCGAGGATGCTCATAAGGATAGTGTTTGCATGCGTGTATTCATAGGGATAAGTGCGCGTGTCTACACGTTGTACCGTGTAATTAAAAAAAAAGTTAACACGGGAGGCAATCAACAGAAAAATATCAATTTCGTGATAAATACAACCTCTGTTCTGAAAGATGAGTATTTCTACGCATACTTTCTGAAACCATAGAAATGACTATACTGTGTAAGAAAGATGGGTGTAGCAGTTCCGTTCGATTATCGACGTGCCATTACGTTTTGCGGAGTCGTAGTTTACTTCTCCCTCCGTCCCATAATATAAGAGATTTTATATTTTTGCTTGCAACGTTTGACCACTGTCTTATTTAAAAAATTTTGAAATTATTATTTATTTTATTTGTGACTTACTTTATTATTCACAGTATTTTAAGCATAACTTTTTGTTTTCTATATTTATAAAAAAAATTAAATAAGACGAGTGGTCAAATGTTGCAAGTAAAAACTTAAAATTCCTTATATATTATGGGACGGAGGGAGTAGTTTATAGGCGCTGATCGATTTGGACCCAGAGCTGTACATTTTTTACCGCTATACGTTAGTCTCTAATTAACTCGAGCAAATTAGTCGACGACTGAGTTGGAGTCAGATCTAAACAGAAGCATGCGAGAGGAGAAATATTATCGAAAAATCAGCCCAGTTACAGTTACAGCTATGCATGCGCGGAAGAAGATATTTGTAGCCGCAGTTACGCAAATTGGGGAAAGATATTTCTTCAAGTTGATCAAGTTGCTTCATTGTCGATAAAGCCAATTTTCGGACGGGTCCGTACCATTACCATGTGCATAATGAACGTAAATTAGCTGTGTTTATTACTATCTCCGTCCAAAAATATAAGAATTTTTAGCTATAAATCTAAACAAATGTGTATCTAGATTTATAGCTAAAAGTTGTTATATTTTGAGACGGATGTATTACTCCCTTGCAACTTTTGTGTCGCAGGCTCTCACCACCTGCCACTAGTGCCGTACGTACTGCTGCTAGCTTTGCCACACATAACAACAAACTGAACATTCCGAACAAATAATCGCCAGCAAAATTGGGATGGAGATGGCCTAAATCGAGCTCATACACATACAGTAAGAGCGAGTACGTCGATTTCCATGTACAGTGACGATCGACGCGTTGGAACCGTCCGTGATATTTGTCCCGCAAATTAAAACTTGTCGTTGATTTCCTCCGTTTCGGCGGTGTGGAAACCAAACCAAACCAAACCAAAGCAGCAGGCCGTACGTGACTGGAGACTGGAGCGTTGGTGATGATTCGTGTCACGTGGCGGCGACGTGCGGAGGAAGGCGATCCATGCGGCTGTGTTTGTGTGGATGGCAATGGATGGATGGATAACGTCGAGGCTAGTCCAACCCTCGCTTTGAGTAAGGAGGGGGGTCCATGCTGCTGGATTGGCTCTACTCGCGTGTGTGGAGTGTGGACTACAGCTATACTGCTATACTAGGCTCTCCCCGCCTCTTTTTCTTCTCCTAGTTTGTCGGACATGAAGCGGCAACTAGTAGTATTATTTTCCCAGAAAATGTTTTGGCAGGATATAATAATATCTTCGTCAAATTAAGCTGATCATTTCCCAGAAAATCGTCTTCTTCTTTTATCCTACTACGTCAAATTTGTCATCACGATTACGAGTATAATAGTATAAAGCAACACCAACTGCTTTGTCAAACAAATATATGGTCTGTTTGAGGGAGTTTCTACACTTTCTCGCAGAATCAGAAGCTACTTCAAACAATGTTTTTTTTAGATTCTAAAAAACTGTAGTTGTTCTAGAATCCAAAAAATACACCGTAGATGTAAGTGCATGTGAAGGAGAAAAGAGAGAATGAAAGCGTTGTCAACCGTCAATGCTTTTTTTAGATTCTAAAAAACTGTAGTTGTTCTAGAATCCAAAAAATACAACGTAGATGTAAATGCATGTGAAGGAGAAAAGAGAGAATGAAAGCGTTGTCAACCGTAGCATGGACCTCGGTACGTTGTGTATATATGAGAGGTAAGACCATATATTATAATGGTGTAGTATATATTTATAGATAACTATGTATGAATGAGCTAGATGAATTAGAGCTGGTAGTTGGCTATAAAACTTGCTCTGAAGTAGGAGTATTCGGTACAGTATATATACTGTAGTCCACGCCATCTTTTTTTCTACGGGATACTGTATGGAGCTTGCTGGTCTGTGCGAGGTCGTGACTAAACAGGAAGGGTCGAAAAGGACTAGACATGCCCATCAAAAAAAGAAAGTAAAGTGAAAGTGTACGAGACGAAACGGAGCAACAAGAAGCCACCACCACCACGCCCGCTGTCTCGTGGGAACCGGACACACACGCACCCGATATTTTCTCCCCCACCCCGACTCCGACTCCGACTCCGACTCCGACCGATGCGTTCGCGACCCAACCACCAACCCATTCGTCGCCGCGATCCGATCGATCCGGGTCAGATTCGGGTGACGCCGCCGCCGCCGCCGCCGCCGTCGTCTTCCTCAACTCCGGCGACGTGTACGGGCGATGAACAGTCGCACTGCCTGCAAAAGGCAAAGCGGACGCTACGCTACCGGGTAGTACATGTACAGACTCGAATAAAGAGGCGTGTCTTTTTGTGGCCAAGCAGCGGTGCGGTGGAAGAAGCAGAGCTGCAGCATGTGCAGGCCAATCCTGCACCATCGATTCCACCAAAGATGACAACGACTCGCCGGCTACTCCACCGCCGTCGCACTCGCCGCCGGTCTCTGTTACGGCAGGTTCCCCGGCACCATCGCCCCCAGCTCAGCTCCGGCCACACCACAAAACACATCGATTTCGTTACTAATGAACATAGTAAGATGGGTGTCGTTTGGATCAGGGAAGTAATGAACATATAGCAACATAATATTATTGGATCATTTACTTGAAGCAGGTGATTACAATACATTGAGGGGGGCTTCATCACCATATAAGGTAGATGAGTCAGCAAAAGATTTTCAGATTTAAAGCTAGGGTACAAAATATGCTGTTGGGGGTTCTTAAAAACAAAGATTACATCAACAAAATAGGAAATCAACAAGAGGGGGGGCTTGATTGAAATCGATCGATGATCTTCATCAGCTAGTCGATGATGCAACAAACAAGGATAAACCCCCAGAAATCACTGAAATAGGCAGGGCCGCCGCGACGGCGGCCGAAATCCGGCCATCTTCTTCCGCCATGATCTTCTTCCTTCCGTGCTTCCTTCACCTCCGCACACCCTATGCACACAGGAGACACTGAACCACCTCCATTTCTACTGCTCTCTTTTTTTTTTTCACCTAATTTTTTTTTTGGGTAATTTTGCTACTACCTCAAAACCCCAAAACAAATCCACCCATCTTTCCATACTTGCCTCCTCTCCACCAACCATGAATATTCACATGGGAGATAGATATGTACAGGAATTAGTAGAAACTTGACTTGAAATCGCAAAAGAAAATGAAGGATTTTTTGGTTGTGCCATCATTTTCTTCTTACCGCCACCTTCTCCTCCTCCATGCCATCATCCTTGCTACTCACAAAAGGAGCTTCCAATAGCGACATGGAAGCCTCAGTTGATGAGGTCGGACACCCAATCAACGTCGAGGCCAACACCGGCGGCGGCGGTGGCGTCGCCGGAGATGGCACCATCCCGGCTGAGCCGCTCGAACACCTTCTCACGGAGGGCTCTCCCGGACTCCACCCTCTGGACCGGCTCCTCGTCGCCGATGAGCCCGAGGTCCAGTGGCTCCAGGTTGGGCATGAAGCTGGAGGCGGTGGTCACCGTTGCCGTGGAAGCCAGCGGAGTGGTGGGGAGGCTGTAGAGGCCGGTGGCGGCCTTGGGAGACCCGTAGACGGCGGATGACGCGGGGTAGCTCCACCCGCCCGACGGCGACGACTTCACCTTGTTGAGGCGGAGCTGGCGGAACGAGGCCAGGACGTCGTTCACCGGCGAGCCGACGTCGGGCCAAGATCCGCGGCGGATGGCCGCGGCACCGTCGGGCGACAATGGCGGGGACTCCGAGGGGGGCGACTTGGGCGGAGACATGAGGGTGCTGGTCGGGGACGAGGACATGATGGTCTTGGTGAGGTAGCTCTCGAACGCCTGGCGCCGCAGCGGCGAGCCGTCGTAGGACTCGGCCAGCGGCGAGGACGCCACGCTCCTGGAGCTGGACTGCTGCGCCGGGAGGACGCGGAGCTGGTCCGGGGTGTGGGCGAAGAAGCAGACGCGGCGGCGGCAGGCGGTGCCGTCCTTGCACGGCTGGGTGCGGTAGCGCGCCGGGTGGAGCCAGCACTCGAACACGCCGTGGGCGTACTCGCAGGCGTCGCCGCGCTTGCACCCGCCCTTGCGGAAGTCCGGGCACGCGGTGCCGGAGTAGTGGTACTTGCGCGGATCGCGGCGGCGCGCCTTCTCCCCCGGGTGCGCGAAGGGGCACTCGGTCCAGTCATGGCTCCGCCCGCGCGCGCACCGCCGCACCTTGAACTCGTACATCCGGAACTCGTCGCACGCGTACGCGTCCACCGCCGCGGCCATCGCCGCCGCCTCCTCCTCGTCATCAGCCCCCACCCCGACATCATTCGCCGGCAGGTACTCCCGCAGCGCGGCGATCAGGTACGGCGTCATCTCATCCCCACCACCACCACCGCCGCCGCCGCCTCCGAGCACATCGACTCCGCTCACGGGGAGGTGAGACCACGGCGGGACGCTGCTGACTCCTTCCCCCATCATCATCATGGCCACCGCCGGCGGCAACACGATCTCCGATCAACCGGTGTATGGACTACGGCGAGATCTCGTGGACTCGGCGTATGGACGCGAGTGAGAGAGTGGTGCGATGTGTAAGGCGAGGAGGACGAAGCCGAAGCGGTGCGCGCTTATAAACTGCACCACTAACCACGGTCTCCCACCTCGGGATAGCCTCGAACCATGGTTGGGTTAAACCCCAACCACGGTTCCGCTGTGGGCGGAGGGGTCCTAGTAGTAGCACGCATCCGGTAACTGACGCCGTTTCTCGCTCCCCACATCCCGGTGGGCGCAGCGCCACGTCTCACTGACAGCACGGGCCCCACGCGTGGTCGGGCCCACTTCCAGCGAGACGGGGGCGTCAAACAGGAGGGGGGGACACGTGCCGGTGAGGGGAGGAGGGTGGCAGGCATGCGGGGGGCGAGGTGGAGCGAGAGGGCGGCGGGGGTAGGACACGTCGCGCGAGGGGGGTAGGGGTGCCCTACGGATTTGTTTTGGGTAACGCTACGTACGTGAGGCTCTCTAGACTGTGGTAGGTTTGGGGTCCGTCAGGGATTGGAGATATTCCTGTAGGTTCTAGAAACCTTGGGTAGCGACTGGGAGCCGGGAGGGGAGGGGGGGTGGCGCTGTTTGGACGCATGCGTGTGGGCCAGCGGGGGCCGCGGATTGGCCGATGGTTCACCGGAGATGGGTGGTTTTCCCGTACGTGGATCACTGTCCCGTTGATCGTCCTTTGTTTCGCGATATCGCACTTTGTGATTTTGCATTATCGGTTTCCCTTTTTCCTTTTTTCGGGTACCTTTCTACGGTAACTCATTGAATCGAGTGAATATTTGATCAGGCTAAGTAATACTAAAAAATAAATTTATAGATTAAAAAACACTATCGATCGTTAAACTTGAACCAAACTACATCCTCTGTCTTTCAAAAAAAACCACTTCTGATCTAGAAATATAATATGTCTATATTTGTAATTAGAATTTAACTTTACTTTTTTTTATGACATGAGGAGTATCAATTAGACAATAATCTTATAAATCACGAAATTAAATCCGAACTCATAGTTACAAAGGTTGTTTTGGTTGCTCCGGAACATTGATATGGCTCTCAACGTAGGCCGAAACTTTACTTCCAGACTTCTCTATAAGCCCTGCAATAGAAAATTGAAATTTGCATGTAGCCCCTTCTCCCAAGAATGAACACCTCGATATCCATTCTTCGACCTGAGCTCCTCCACCGTGATTCCCTCACGCAGTCGATAAGGATGATGATGATACCGTGGTGCTTTGGACGGTGCAATTAGTTCTACCATAGATTCTACACCCATGACCAATACATCGCACCAAAAGCATCTCGGCATGCTGATATCCTTTGATCATCGCGCAGACAACATGAGGGCTTCGATGCCCTAGGCAATTACGATTACATATTTACATATGCAATTTACAAGATTGAGGGTATAAAACTAACACATATACAAATTCAAATACCTTTGAGGTTTGTCTGATAGAGTTTTGGCTCCTAAATTTAACCAAGAGTGAAGTTGTGAAGCAATCTGAATGTTGTTTTGCTTCTCTAGTTAATTTGTGAGAGTATTTCATCTCACTTCATTTCCTTTTGATAGAGATAAAACCGTTTGGTCGAGTTCCAATTTGAGAAAAATATATGTTACACTTTTTCCCGTTACTGAGATATTTAACTACTCTCTCTATCCTAAAATAAACATATCTATACTATCTCCTATTAATTTTAAAATAAATTTATTTTAGAAAAACGCTTGTATCGGAGTTTGTAAAAATATATAAAAAAAAGTTGTATTGGAAGTAGATAAAATGAGAAATAATTATATTATGATTTGGTAAAGTAAGGTTTTTCTAGTTTTAAATTTTTATATTTATATATTTATATGGATGTGGAGCATGGGATGAATGAAAAATGAGTTTATCTTAAAATGAAGACAAATGAGTTTATGTTTAAATGAATGTATGAGCAGTAGTAGAAAGATACGGCCCATCGCTTCGCTTATTCGTGGAATAAGCCAAATATCATTTTTTAAATAAAAAGTAATTGTGAATAATATTTTATACATGTGTTCTTAGTGATTTAAAAGCAAAGATTGAAAAAGTAAACTTTGATGAAAAAATCTAAAATCAGCTTTCAATTTAAAGTTTAAAATTTAAATTTTAACTCAAAAGGGTAAGGAGAAGCATAAGTGAATAGATGGCCCTCAGTGAGGTGTCATACAATCGTACGGCAATTCAGCCAGCGGATGCTAGCGACAAACCACGATGGACCTCCACCCGGCGGGCTACTCGCATGGCTCTCCGCCACGTTTGCTGGGTGGCCATACCGCACCGCACACGCAGTCACGCGCCCCGCGCATGCACACGCCACGCTGGCTCTTCGCTCGGGCCACCGCCGGCTGCGCCTCGCAAGGCGACGACCAGAAGAAAACGCCGGAGATCGAAGTGGTCGGCCCCACCTGTAGGCCTGAAACAAAAACACCCGTTTTTCTCCTTTGGAAGAAAGATAGTAGTAGCAGTAGTATTGCACATTGCCGTACTATGGGCTCTTCTTTTTTTTCTCTCGGGGAAGAAAAACCAAGAAAATCTCTCTAGTCTACGGACAAATTCATCCGAAAGGATTTTCATTTTCTCTGGACGTCTCTTTCCTTAACTCTAGTGTTACACTCCTACTGGTCGTAGCGTATGGCCACCCTACTACCTCTCGATCTTTCTCCCGATCTTCTCTTTGGCAGATCGAAAAACTCTTAACCGCGCAAGCTGGATGTGATGTCACGTACGCGACCGATCCAGCCGTACGTGACAGTCACAAATCACAGAAACGAGAGAGCGACCGAGTGAGGCGACGGATCCGTTCCCTTGCCGTCCCGGCTCCTCCCGGCCGCTGGTCTCGCCTTCACGCGTCGCGACAAACACAAACACACACACGGTTGGATGCCCACGCGAGCGAGCGAGCGACCTAGTGGCACGTAGCCACGTATAGTGCTCCGTTGTTTCAATTCGGCGCGATCCAGGCGTGACGTTTTTTTAATTAAATTTTCTGCTCTTGGACGAAACGGACGCTGCAGCAATTAATCGGGCGTGAGGTCAGCCAAAGTGGACGTGCAACCGCGCGGGGGCCAAAATGGCACGTATCTGGCCCGGAAATGGGAGACACCGCTCGCACACGCCTCCAAAATTTGGTAACGGCCAAGCGATGCCCATAGCGCAGAGCGCAGTACTACTGATAATATGAGAGATTTTTTATTATTTTTGCGGGGGGAAATAAAACGATCACGGTGAGATTGTTGTGCTGAAAATCTATACTTTATTGTGCTATATTTGTTGCTGTAAAATGGAACGGGGGGGTGAGAGGCTGAGACTATTGGGGAGGGGGGGCGCACTGTTACACGTGTACGCTATCTTATCCTGATTCACAGTGATAACGTACGGCGTGCGATTGAGATCTGGGAGGAGAGACGAGGGAAAAGGAGGCTGGGAATAATAGCAGCAGCGGATGGGAAGGAATCGTGGTTTGGGTGGAGAGGGTGGGAGGTGGTACGACGGAGCTCCACGCGGCGTCCGGGGGCTCGGCTAATCACGAGATGGGGCGCGCGCGCGTACGGCTCGCGTACCGCCGGCCGGGGCGGGGGCCCCCGACGCCGACGCCGACGCCGCGCGCTGCGCATCATCACTGCGTCTACAGCGCCGCCCGGTCCACATCGATCGATCCGATGGCTAAAAAAGTCCAACTCACTCCGTGTCTCCGTCGAATAAAATTTAAATATAATGTTCGTTCTATTATTTTCACATAAATATTCAGGATGCAAACTTTTTTTTTACAGAAATATACCGTAGGTTTATGTAGAAATGGCATAGAATAACATCATAGTCGGTATCGCGTGGTGAAAATGCGAGACTGCGCGGACTCGCACAGCAACGTCGCGAGATCGCGCGGTCTCACGGAATGAAAAAGCGAATTCGAACTGTCTCGCTCAAGCAATTAGCGATACCGGTGCCATGCCGATTTAATTAGTGATTAATTAATTGCTAATTAGGATAATTAATGACTAATTATTATTAGTTAATTGTTAATGAAGTAATTAACCATAAATCAAATGGAAACCGTTGGATAATGTCGCTGTTTGATTTGGTGAGACCATTCGATCTCGCTCTTCCATTCAGGGGGACCGCGCGGTCTCGCACTTTCACTGCGCAATACCATCCACGACGTCACGCGTATGTTATTTTCGTGTAACGGTTATACGAGATCGACGGTATATTTCCGTAAAAAATTTTGCATCCAGAATATTCATTTTAAAAAATTGAATGAAGAATATATTTTCAAATTTAATTCTATCTCCGCCTCATTTAAAATTTATTTTTTTTAACATTTGACCGCTGTTATATTAAAAAAAATTATAAAGAAGTAAAACAAATAAATCATCATATAAAGTACGAACTATAAAAAAGTAAAATAAAATGGACGATCAAACATTAGACATAACAAGATAAAATAAAGAGCTCCTACTCACTTCCTTCCCAAATATATATAAAGTTTTGGTTAAATGAAACACATCATAATACTACGAACTTAGATAGAGGGTTTATTCAGATTCATACTATTAAGATATATCCCATCAATCCAAAACTTCTTACTCCCTCCGTTTCAAAATGTTTGACACTGTTGACTTTTTAGCACGTGTTTGACCGTTCGTCTTATTTAAAAAATTTATGAAATATATAAAATTATATGTATACATAAAAGTATATTTAACAATGAATCAAATGATATAAAAAGAATAAATAATTACTTAAATTTTTTTGAATAAGACGAATGGTCAAACACGTACTTAAAAAGTCAACGGTGTAAAACATTTTGAAACGGATGGAGTATATTTTAAAGCTGGGGAAATAGTATATTTGTGGCAGCTACACTAGTCGACATGGTCGTACGTGCTGCCATCTTTGTCACTGCACAGAAGCACAGCGGCTGTAGTAGCACCGCGCCATCTTTGCCCATTCCATGCGTGCAGCGTGCTTGACCCGATCGATCGAGCGCGAGGCCATTCAACAGGCTAGGCGAGATATCAGACGAATCAATGCTTTCAATGGGCACATCGTGCTAGCTGCTGCCATAAGCCGGGCCGTTCAAGATAAGTGTGGGTCGCTGGGGAGCAGCACGCATGCATGACCATCACGCACGCTAAGACACCACACCATGCTTGATGAACGCGCTTGCTTGTTCGATAGGGGTCTCTCTCCCCGTTCCCGGTGTGGCGCGCCATCTCGCACGCGCGAGTCACGTGACAATGTGACATGAAGAACCCTGGCTTTCCTGTAGGCCGCTAGAGGATTTGTCCAAAGCTGCTGCCTTTGGCTTTTCCAAGCGGTCTCGAGAATGGCCAACAGCACAAGCAAGAGCAAGGGATGATGCACATAGCCTTTGCTTTTGATTGGTTTGGTTTGGTTTGGGTTGGGTTGGGTTGGGTTGGATGGCTTTGCTCCCTGCCTAGGTTGTTCCCTCATTCCCTACCTAGTGTGCACCCATCATTGCAGCACATCTGTGGCTCTGATCTCTCCTCCATCTCCTTTGCATCTATCCCCCTCACCCTGCTCTATCTTTACCTGCACAAATGCAGATCCTCTTGCATGCCGGCTGTCCCTGTAGCTTCAGACCCAAGGTTGGCCAGGCTAGCTAGCTGCGTGGTGACTGACATGCATGTTCCCGTGCAGGAGATCGAACGCCTAGTTTCGGGCATCTCAGCTGTAGCGGGTGGTGTGTGCGTAGTTTGGATAGTTGCTTGCTCAGTTGCTCCGATCTGGAATTCCAGAATCTTCCTTGTTTCCCCGGACGTTTCTGGAAGCACAAAACTTTTTTAGCATTCATATCAATCTTGCGTACAGTATGAATTTTCGAGAATGAACGTACTACCAGTATATTTTAGGGCATGTTTAGTTCGCGAAATGAAAATTTTTGGGTGTCACGTTGAATGTTTGACTGGATGTCAAAAGATATTTTCGGATACGAATGAAAAAACTAATTTCATAACTCGCCTGAAAACCACGAGACAAATCTTTTGAGCCTAATTAATCCATCATTAGTATATGTGGGGTACTGTAGCACTTATGGTTAATCATGGACTAATTAGATTCAAAAGATTTGTCTTGCGATTTCCCCCATAACTGTAAAATTAGTTTTTTTCTTTTAATTTATATTTAATGCTCCATGCATGTATCTAAAGATTCGTTGGGATGTTTTTGGAAAAAACTTTTGGGGAACTAAACGGGGCCTTATTTCCAAGAAAAAACAGTGTTTGAAAAGTTTTTGTTTAGCATATGCAATTCAAAGCAAATACTTTCTTTGTAAAAAAAAAACCAACTTAGATAAGGATATGATATTTTATAGTACAATAATCTAGACATGCTCATATTCAAATTCATTGTACTATAAAGTATCTCATCCGTGTTTAGATTAGTCTTTTTTTTTTTAACGGATGGAGTACTCCTGATTGTGGACTGATGAGTTAGGGCAAGACATGCCGCATCAGTCGAAACAAGCGCCGATCGATACCGACCCACGGCCGGCTCGGTGTCCTGCCGGCCGGTTGATGGTGATCGACCACATCCACATCCACATGATGAGAGACGCGCGAACCGTGCGATCGAGCCACACCGCGTGAGCCCCACCCATCCATTCATCCGTCCGTCCACCATCAAACCGGTAGGCGCCCACGCGACCACGCGGCGCCCTGCCTGCTGCCTCCTCCACCCGGGGCGCGCGCGACACCGGCACAGCTCGTCCGGATAAGCGCGACACCGCGTTTTCGCGTAGAGTACCTGGGAATCGAAGGGATCGGACGGTGTGCGCGGCTGGACCACGCGACGGATCCATCCACCGCTCATCGCTGCAGCCTATCGATCCGTTCTCGTGCACGTACAGTGTTCTTCTGCGCCTCTGCACACAGTGCCAATTGCCGCTTTACTTAAAAGCGACGGAGTTGGCTATAATTGGGACGAAAGCCAATGTGCACGACTCCTCCCTGGTCTGGTCTCCCGGTTGGGTTGGGAGATGCTTTATTTTGCCAGGTTTGTTCGTGGTTATCTGCTGCATTGGCTGCGTGTGCTCGGTACGACCCGGCCTAGAGTACGTACGTACGGCGTACTGTTTTTGTTTTTAATGCAGCGAGTAAACTCTCAAATCCGTAGATGGCGTACACCACGTTTGACAGGATGGGGACTTGGCTGCTGCCCATGCTGTCCATCGATCCCGCTCTAAGCTAGCGCACGGCGTGTTGCCTGCCGGGGGGTGCATGGCAAGCTCGATCGGTTTGACACCGTGTAAGCATCATGTAGCCAAGATGGGAGGCCATGGGGGCTAGCATGGTACGCTACTATACGTAGGAACTGCCTGTGGTGTCAAAGGCTCTAGGAGTATATGATTGGTGGACCTAAGGCCCGTCGTCGACTTTGAACGGCTGGTGTTTGAATCTTGATAAAATAAAAATTAAGTGTTTCACGTAAAATAAGGTGGTAATAACGTGTGATTAATTCAGTTTTAATTATTATAAACATAAAAAATTAATTAATCTGATATTTTAGAGCAACTTTCACATAGAAAGTTTTCGCACTAAACACACCGTTTAAAAAACGTGCCACGAGTATCCAAAATTTATCCTCTCCCTACAGAAGAAACAGATGGGGTCTAAACACCACTCCCTTCATTTCAAAACAAACTAACCTAGAAGGGAATGTGACCCTTCCCTGTATGAATCTGGAAGTCACTTTTCCAGATTTGTGGTATAAGGAGGGGTCACATCCGTTTTTAGGTTGTTTTTTTTACGGAGAGAGTAGTAAATAGTGGAGCATTTGATATTTAATTATGGTCTTGTTACTAGTTATTTAAAAATTCTATAATTAAACCTTTTATATCTGTTGCTAACACATAAATAATAGACAAATATCATGATAACTAACTTGTCAAAATAGGCGAAGAACAATATGTTTACAAATTACTATAGTAAATAGTACTATCTCCGTCCCAAAATATATGAACCTATGATCGGATGTGACATTTTCTAGTACTACGAATCTGGACATGTTGCATGTCAAGATTCGTAGTACTAAAAAATGCCACATCTAGTCTTAGATTCTTATATTTTGGGATGGAGTGAGTAGGATGCTAGAGAAAACAATTGTCACATATAGGCTAAAGAAAACCTTGAACTTGTGGACCAAAGTAACTAAAAAAGGTTGAAAGTGGTTCGAATAGTTTCCGTCCGTTCGGACCATTTTTCGGATTCGGATAGTTTCGGTCGGAACTATCCGGAAATTCTCAGACTCGGAAACGAATTCGGATTTTTTTTCTCGGAAACAAAAACAAATACAGTAAGGGTACTATCCGTCAGAATCGGAAAACGGTCGGAAACTATCCGAAATTTTTTTCGGATATCCGCAAACATTGAGCAAATTTTAGAAAAACACGTATATATGCATAACTTTTTCATACGGAATCAGATAAAGACAAACTTTATATCAACATTGTAGAGCTCGACAAGACCTACAACTTTATTATTGACTATTTTATTATTTGAGGTCATTTAAGGGTCTAAATATTTATTATAATATACCATATTATTTTTTTACAAAATCTCAGATCTATAATTCAAACGACATCTGATGGAGATGTGTTCCATATCAAAGTTGTAGAGCTCAATGAGATCTACCACTTTGTAGTTTATAACATTTGTATTTGAAAGCATTTAAAGTATAAAGCAAACACTATAAGTTTCAAAGATGTGAAGTAAAATAAATAACATCTCCAATTTATACAATGGTAAGTAAGTTATACATATAGTAAAAGGTCTTGAGAATAGAAAATGGTAATCACATTTGCATATGGATCTCTTAGAGGAACAACCATGAATTAACGATATAAATATTGGAGATGTTGACCTAAAATAATAAGCGAATCTCTTCCTTGATCAAGAAACTCAATTTGAGTGGTTTTTTATATACCGGTAAATATTCGCCACCGTATTCATTCCGTCTCGTATTCGCTCCGTATCTGTATTCGATAATATTCAATTTCATTTCCGTTTCCGAGTTTTCAATTCTGGTTCCGATTCCAAAAAAAAGTATGAAAACGAATATGATAAAGCTAGTTCCCGTCCGTTTCTAATCCGTTTTCATCCCTACTTATATGGTGTTCTTTTCTTCTAAAGATGGAGATGAAGATGAAGATTAAGTTTTTTACGCAAAACGAAGTTGTCGACGAGGGATATACCCGTAGACCGGATATAGAGGGTATTGGGGTACGCTGGTACGAGGATTTACGTAGTACGACATCAAGCAAACAAGAAACAGGGATTATACTGGTTCAGACCCCTTGGTAGGTAATAGCCCTAATCCAGTTGATATGGGATAATATGATGGAAAACACATATTACAAAGGGAACAGTGGAACTCGATGATACCGACGAGATCGTAGTCGAATTGGTTCGACTAGATCACCCGGCGACTTGGCTCCTGTAGACTCCGGCTTTGTAGGCTGTGGTAGATGTGTTGGCGGTAAGATTCGATGATCTTAGGCCCTCCCGGGGGGTCCCTTTTATACCGCAGGTCAGGTGGTTTTCAAGTAGGACTCGGAGACATCGGACCCTACACGATACAGTGACGTTCCAGTCCTATCCGGGTAGGAATCTTTTATCTGTGGACTCCGTGATGAATTTCCTTAGCGTATACAGAGAACGTCCGTATACGCGCAGATATACCATATCGATGTATAGCGTATATCTAAAGGTAGAGGGTATACCTTATCCGTAACCCTGACAGAAGTAGTATTAATGTATGATTGATTGAGTTTTAATTATTAAAAACTTGAAAAATATATTAAAATGATATTTTAGAGTAACTTTCATATAGATAGTTTTCACACAAAATACACCGTTTAGCAGTTTAAAAAGCGTGCCATAAAAAACTTAATTTTCATCAAACTCTTATTGGAGAAAAAGAACGGGTAGTCTTGCAACCACTCACGAGACGACTAATCTTCTGGAGATTGAAAACTGTGCTAATAGTAACTCAGTAGGGATCAATCCAATATGGCTTGCATCAAGTCGAATCTATTGCTCTACTGTACTCTAAATTAAGTTGTTGTCGTAGTTTATGTTTTATATAAACCCACGTTCTCACCAAGCCCTTCTTCCCAAATTGAAATGCATTATGCCTATGTAACCATATACCTTTTACTCCATCCATTTTATATTGTAAGACTTTTTAGTCTTATCTAGATTAATTTATGTTTTCCATGTGCCTAGATTTATTACTACCTCCGTCCCAAAATAGTTACATTTCTAGGATTTAAAATTCGTCCCAAAATAATTGTAATTCTAGAGTACTAATTGCCCCATCAATCATATCTCATTCAAATTTCTCCCTATTTTACCCTCAACCATCTTCCCACTCTCACATAAACACCATTTAATGAGGGACACCATAGTCTTTCTTCTCAAACCTTAATATATGCTAAACAACATAGAATTGCAATTATTTTGGGACAAAGGTAGTAATATTTATATGAATTTAAGTAATGCTAGAAAGTATTATATCGTAGAACGAAGAAAGTATTATATATTAAAATATACGTAGCAACCTAATACTCAAGATGAAGTGGTACTAGTCTAATTAATCAATTTTGAGTATTACGTAGGTGGCTACATTTTTGCACATGGAGAGCAGAGAAAAATGACTTGTCCTTTTACTGTTTAAAAGTTATTTTTAGCCTCAGCGTTTCGCTTATTATTCATATGTTTATCCATACCGCTTATTAGAAAAAAAATATGGGTACTTCGTAATACTTTTACATACACGTCTTTAGCGATTTAAAAGATCTAAAAATAAGTGCTGTAAAATTAACTACGATAACACTACAAAACTAGCTTCAAAATTGATCTTTAAAATTTAAAATTTTGACTAAACATAAGTGAAACAATGACACCCTTTATATGGTTATTATATCTCTTCTAAGGGTGTGTTCGCTACTCCAGTTTCCCAACGCGCACAGTAAACACGGAAAACGAAGCGGTCTATTAGCACGTGAATAATTAAGTATTTGCTAATTTTTTTTAAAAAAATGCATTAATTTGATTTTTAAGCAACTTTTGTATAGAAACTTTTTTTTAAAAACACACCGTTTAGCAGTTTGAAAAAGCGTGCGCGCGGAAAACGAGGGAGATGGGTTAGGAAAAAGGGTTTGCAAACACACCCTAAGGTTGTGTTCAGATTAAGAGAAGAAAATAAAATACATTGTTCTTCGCACGGATGTTTTTAAAACTGATAAACGGTTCGTTTTATAAATAGATATACAGAGAAATTACTTTTAAAAAATCATATTAATTTATTTTATTTTTTCAAAATTATAATAATTAAATATTCAATGAACCACGCACTAATGATTCACCTAATTTTAGGTATTCTTTAATTTTCTTTTTCCTTCTCTCGAACGCATCCAGACTAGCCAAGAGCTTCTTGAGCTCTACTACTGCTCTTCGTTACAGGGATAGATGTCCTAAAAGGTAAGCATAGGAGAGGAGGTGGTGGATTATTTTAGGAGGTCTGACATGGTGCTTAGAGCCTAAGGTTTGACCGGTTCCTTCCTTCACCTTCAGTTCCTTCCCTCCCCGTATGCGATAAAGATCAGTCTTCTCCTGACCAAGCGCCTTTATCCTCTTTGTCCTTTGGGTTTGTTGCCCTCACATGGCCATGCTTATTCCACAACCGCATTCATCTCTGCACTAACACACCCAACAAAGCAACCTCAGCACTATCACACCAGCTAAATACCCTAGTATTTTTCTAAATCGTGTACTACTCCCTCCGTATTTTAATATAGGACGCCGTTGACTTTTGACAAACATTTGACCTTTTGTCTTATTTAAAAAATTTATGTAATTATAATTTATTTTATTGTGGCTTGATTTATCATCAAATATTCTTTAAGTATGATATAAGTATTTTTTATATTTATATAAAATTTTTGAATAAGACAAGTGATCAAACGTTGGTTATAAAGTTAACGGCGTCATACATTAAAATTAAAATAAGGATGGAGTACTAAATTAATTAACCATTCGTCTCGGTCGCCTGGAGTGGTGGTGGTTTGCTTTCCACTTCGAGATCCTGGGCGGGCCCTGCACGTGTGGCTTTGGCATGTGAGCTTTGCCTAGCTTATTTTAGCTTTACCTTAGCTACCTTAATTATTTGTATCTGTCTGGGCGTAGCACACTGCAGATTCTTCCTTATCCTCCTGTATATGGTCTAACTATATGATGGTCATAGCTAACCCATAATCATCAAAATAAACAACACCAGGTTAGTACAGTTGCTGTCTCCTCTTTGATTAATTCTTGGATGGTACGATAAACTATAGTACTCCTATATAGGAATAGCCTGGTATCTCTCTCTAGCTTTTCTTTGTGGGCTAAGCTAATTAAAGCAATCTTCAAATGTCCACCCAATTAACAAACCCGACCAAGTCGTTAATCTCCCCAGACTCAACCACATAAAAATACTGTTCTTTAGGCTTGCAAGTTGCAACATCTTTCCACCCAGAAGTACTGCACAGGGATAAAAAATTTTGCGTCGCGATCAGGTTAAGCAAAGCCCGTAATTTGGGGGGCGCCGTATATACACATATATATGGCTCACGGTTTGGGGCAAAGTTAGTAACTCCCATGTCTCTAAATATTTTAACGCCGCTAATTTTTTTAAATATATCTGACTGTTCGTCTTATTAAAAAAATTAAGTAATTATTAATTCTTTTCATATCATTTGATTTATTATTAAATATACTTTTATGTATATATAGTTATATATATTTTATAAAATTTATTGAATAAGACAAACAGTTGAATATGTTTAAAAAATCAACGACGCATAAGACGGAGTGAGTAATTAATCGGCAGCCGTGGTGACAAATCGACGCATCCGAGACGAAGTCCAAGTTCGTGCCCAATGACTGGCTGGCCCCGTTTGTGGGCGCAATTATATGAGCCGAGCGCATGCAAAATTTTCCTGCGGAATCGCGCTTTTTCAGCTGCACGGGGAGGAGGTGAGGTGATGGGGGAGGAGGACCGGTGTGTGTTGTTAATTGTGGAGCACGTAACAGCGACGTGTTGATGTGGCCGGTTTGGTGGTCGCATTATCCTCACCCCTGATCTAGCAACCGCGACATGATCAATAATTAATTAGTCTATGTGCTCACAAATTAAGTAGAATCTTGTGTGTGTGGAGCAAGCAGACAAACGTACATGACGTTAACTTCGTACTAGTACACTGCAAAAAGACGATCATTTGCAAGCCGCTTACAAGATGAGACAGGAGTGAGTGTAGTTTAAATGATTATTTCTTTTTTTAAAAAATGGAAACAATCCGCCGGATTCAAACTAAACACGGTTGATTGTATATATGCTTTACTTTTGTGGTAGACGATGTACCGTGACAACTCCATTCATATTAAAATATACCAATCCAGACTTTAAAGATGTTTACGGGGATAAGATTTGTATGTACGTGTTTATAGGGTGTGCATGTGCGCGCTGAACTGTTTGTACTATGTTTCTATACGTAAAAAAGATGAGATAGCTAGATGAACGAGCAATCAGTTCATGGCCGTTTTTTTTTTTGAGAACCTTCATGGCCGTTGATTGCACAGCGGAACACCCTCTGCATCGACGATCTCGCTATCTTTGTCGTCCCTGATAGAATGACACGATAACCAGTCGATCGATCGTACGTAGCAATCGTAACGAACCAACCGCTTGACGTTTCCCTGTTTTGGGCCTATATATACACAAATATCCTCGTCAGCCTCCTGATCGCCAAAAACCGGCCCTAGCTAGCTCACCGGCTTTTGTTGGTGGCGACGGCGTGCCTGCCGGTTGACCATCGCCGGCCAGCAAGCCAATCCGGCCGTCGGCGTCCGACAAGTCAATCCTACCTAAAAATGAACCGATGCGAGTAAGAACGGCCCGACCGGCCGACGTGGCACGGCAACGACGGCGTCACAATCCGGATAAGATCAGTTCCCATCCACGGCGTGGTTATACGTGGTGGTCGGAACATGAGAAGCTAGCTAGGCTGCTAGCTAGTTGTAATAAAAAAAAATTTAGTTAGGGCAGATAATTAATTAAGACGCTATAAAAGCGTCATTATGGCCGCATTATGGATTGCAACCCAAGCAAAGTATATACAGTTAAGACAAAAGTTTAAGGCCAGTAAAGGTTAAGCTAGTGGACAAGGTGCGGATGGAATGTTTGGATTTCTTTTGTATCAAGGCTATAGCTTTTTGATTGATCCATGCTTTTTAGTTGTGTGGCTGAGACGAAAGGCTAACATGTGCCCAACTCGATGCTGGTCTTGCCACGTACGTACAAGGAGGGTAGATTATAGACAGATGCTAAACAAAAAAGGCGCTGATCGATGAGTGTGCGTTTGACCGTTTGAGCCGTGCCCCTGCTGCCGGTCAATTGGGAGTTGGTAGGGGACAGTTTGGGTTTTTCTTTTAGAGATGACTGATGAGAGAGGGGCAGCGAGGCCGTTTGGTTAGTTGGTTGGTGCTGGTGCATATGAGAAGATTGGATATGATCCGAGAGTCGAGGATGCGGGTTGATGAGTGAGTCATCGACGGATCAGAGGGAGGGTGCGCACCCCTACGTGGTGCGGCGCGGCCATCTCCCACATGCGACGGCATGTGCCCGCGACGCGACGCTGCACACGTCGCGCGCGGCGCATGGCGAGACCCCCACACACCACACGTCGCTGGCTCTCTCCAAGGCGCGCGTCGCGCGGGGGCGTTTGCACGTGAAACGCGAGTACGTGGAGGTGGAGAGAGCGGAAGACGATGGGATCGTGCGGCGCGCGGGGGACCTGCATGCCGGCGTGGGACTGAGTCGAGTCCGACACGAGTGTCCGCCGCATGCGCGCAGTTGCTCGTGCCACCCAACCCAACCCAACCCACTGGGTGTACGTCCTGGCCCGGGGCAGTTAGGCCCAGGGGTGATATTCGGGTGTGGAATTCCTTCGTGTGGTGGCTTAGGCGTTGGTAAGCCCGTTTCTTGGGCCCAGAAAATCTCACTGCTCACAATTGTGGGCCGTCCACGCATGGGAGCATATGCTAACGGGCCGACGTGGTGCTAAGATTTCGAGTAAGCGTCTCTTCACTTTATTGCCACTTTCAAGCACACTAAAATTTGGATGTTGTCAAATTTCATAAGGATAACAAACTAAACATTACTTTACCAATGACATATTATTAATATTTGGTAGTTTTGAAACACTACCAAATTTTAGTTTCAAGGTTTCAAACTAAATACATCCACTCCATCAAAATTTGGCATCACCAAAACTTACCAAAATTTGATAACTCGACAACAAAGTGAACAAAAGTCCTAAATTTTACAAAAATAGTTTTTAAAACTAAACTATAGCAAAGCTTATATATTTGAAATGAATAAACCATAAAACTATGGATTCAGTAATAGAGTTATCATAAAACTGCATGTTAAACTGCCAATTTTTAATCACAAAAATACAATACTTTTTATAACTCAACATCACAGTAGTATTAGCAATTTGAGATTTAAACTTCTAGTGTTATGATAGGCTGATCATAATAAATAAAATATCTATAGTTTCGTGGATTTTACTCTAGGCGGTGTTTGGATCCAGCGACTAAACTCACATCGGATGTTTGCACGCTAATTTGGAGTATTAAATATAGACTAATTACAAAACTAATTACATAAATAGGAGCTAATTCACGAGACAAATTTTTTAAAACTAATTAATCCATAATTAGCACATGTTTACTGTAGCATCACATAGTCTAATCATGGATTAATTAGGCTCAATAGATTCGTCTCGCGATCGAATTAGACTAGAGTTATGGAATATGTTTTGTCATTAGTCTACGTTTAATATTTCTAATTAGTGGCCCAATATCGGATGTGTCAGGGACTCAAAATAGTCCCTAAACCCTAAACCACATAAGACTTTTCTTTGCAGCTGCCATCTAGTAATGCTGATGCATTGCTACCGTCAAGCAATTTTTCCCCGAGACTTGTCATTGATTATGTCACTGTAATGGTCACACATTGCAGTATATATGCCGTACTCCCATAAAAGGTCATGAGATGGCCTGTGATTGGATCTTTCATTATACTTTGTCAAATAGGCGAGAGGAAATCTTCTTCGGACAATCTGCATTGGATATACATGCTCATATCATGTACATTCGAAATTGATTTTGTACTTTGCATCTAGATGTCTCATCAAGAGTAGAAGATTCCAAGTTTCACACATTAGAATGTTGTTGCGAACTGCTGAAGCATCCATGACTATACTGTATATGCAATAACTGTGTCACAATAATTTGATAGTAATCTGTATATTGATATCTGGTTGTAAAATATTCCAAGTTGCAACGATAGATGCTGTCACTTCCTGCTGCCAATTCTTGAGGCATTGATGACTGTCTATGGTTACTGTGTCACAATTATTTGACAGTAATCTGCATGAAAGCGCATTGCAGCCACAGAAGATATCCTGTCTTAACTCTGACGAACCAATCTTCTTTTGTGCAACCTACACTATGCGTCCTACCTTTTGCTATTCAACAAACGACCACTTATGAAACAACAGGAGTATGTCTCAATCTTTGAAAATTCTCCATGTTTAGTGCAGAATCAAACTATTTACTGATATATTGATCCTAAAAAGATGGGGGTGTTTGCTGAACTGTCACCGTCAAATTTCTTGTCTCCACAGAAGTCTTCACTGAATTATCATCTTCCTTTATCCAAAAAAAGAGGAACCATCTTTTCTTCTCTTTCGCGGCATCACTTTGCAATAATTTGGGCTCCCTGTTTAGATAGATAGATAGATAGATAGTATACTGTAGTGCTACGCATACGAGCGAAAATTGATCACGAAAGAGACACGAATGGTTGTACTATACGTTTCTTCTATAGGAGCAAATACTTGAGCTTCAGTATGTCATCCATTTTCAAGGTTGCGTTCTATCCATCTCATCTGAATTAACTTTAGGGTCAACCTAATTAATTTTTTTTTGGTTATGTGTACCAACATATGATGAACAAAAAAAGGGAGAAAGATAACACAAGTTGGGGTTCACCAAACTCAAAACCTGACTCCAATTGTAGACGCAACTAACACATGATTTCCCTTAAAAATCAGTATAGAGAGGATAAACAAGAAGCATGAACTCTTGTAGGCATCTTTTTTTCTCCTTTTCTCGGCAGAAGATCGAGATATTGCTTCACGAAGAACGGAAGGACACAATCATCGTACACACACAGGACAATGTGAATTGTAGCTTAGGTCTATGAGAACACACGTCTCGCATAGTTTCTTCAACGAAAACGTCGAAATTAATGGTCCAGTATTCCTTGCTGCTGCTGCTCCTGCCGTGCGACACAGCTTCAGGAAAAAAAAAGAAAAGAAGAAGAATTATTGGATCTCATCATCTCGCCGCCTCTGATGGCTCCATCACGGCACAAGACTTTGCTCGCCAGAATTAGGTTTCTGATCACATCTCCAGTCGAGACCATCCATGCATCCATAATCAATTCATCATACAGCAGCAGCAAAGTCTTGCAGACCATACATACGATATCCATGGAAGGCCAGAAAGCGATGTATCGAGAGCTAAGTAGCCCTAATTATTCAGATTCAGCCATCGTTTTTTATGTGATAAGCGTGCACGTTGCGAGAGGATGCATGTATTCGACTGAATAATTTGGACCCAGATATAATCTTTGTCCATTTAATTTGGTTCCAGTCGTACATCGTGTGGTACGTACGAGTGTGTGCAACGTGTGCAGGGGAGATTGAAGGCGACAAATGGGGAACTGACAGGTGCCATGCATCATGGCCTCGACCCTTCGCCTTCGGTGGCCGGCTTGATTGGTTTCATGTCGTTGCAGACGTACTACGTGTTTGGCCGGTGTTCGTCCACTTCACCCGTCGTTGATTTGCAGCTGATTTTACGGCGGTGAAGGCTGATCGTACGTGTTGGTCCAAAAAGTGTCAACTAATATGATATAGATGGGAACATAGCTTCTACTGCGATTAATTTTAATGGTTCTTTACATAGGCCTGTGAGCAAGGAAGAAAACAAAATAAATTTAAGTTTGTTTTCAGGTTGGAGCCATGCAAGTGTTTGCAGAGTCTGAAACCTTCCGAGCCAACATGGATGAGTCAAAGCCAAAACTGAACAGTACTGAGTCAAAGTAGCGTAATTAGGGCGATTCCAACCCATAGAGTCCATAAACAGTGTCTATAGTATTATGTCAATTAGACATCACAATAAAAACTACACTCTACAACCCATAGTTTCTTAAAGTGGGCCATTAATAAATACATCATCTCTCTTCTCTACCAATCATATTTATTCTCCATCTATTATGAAGACACTATTCTCTTCCAATGCAAAACTTGATGGTGTCTAGTGCATAGGTTCTAGTGTTGTAGCTGTGTCTTGCATGAGACTCAGTTTCTTCCTCTCTTCACTCTCTCTCTTAATTAATATAGTACAACATAAACTAAAAGTCATACATGGCAATGTAGTTAATGCCATAGACACCATCCTAGGTGGAGAGTTGAGACTGCCCTTAGCAGATGAGCTAATATGCACTTTGGCAAAGCTGCCGTATTATTTAGTAATTATTAGGACATAAATAGTTACTCCCTCCGTCTCTAAATATTTAATGTCGTTGACACTTTTTAAACATGTTTGATCGTTCGTATTATTCAAAAAATTTAAGTAATTATTAATTCTTTTCCTATCATTTGATTCATGGTTAAATATACTTTTATATATACATATAGTTTTACATATTTTACGAAAGTTTTTAAATAAGACGAATTGTCAAACATGTTTAAAAAATTAACGGCGTTAAATATTTAGGGACGGAGAGAGTATATATACTGCTGTTTGAGTCGAGTTGTACTAGACCGGCCTGCGTGCCATATCCGGGACTTCCGGAGTCGGCCTGTGCGTCGCATGTATATATATGGTCTAGCGAACAGTTTTCGGGGAGGTATTATTAAGAGTTGTTTTTTAGGGTTTGCTACCCAGCCGATAGGATGGCGATCCCATCCAATTAATTTGTCGCCGCCGCCGCCGTAAGGTTTGGAGGAAGCACACATCGTGGAAATTTGCCCAAGGTATGTCGCTTGGAATTGTGTTGGTTTCCAGCTCCTCTGATTGTGTGCTTTTTCTACACGGGTGGAGAATATAAATTCTTGGTTTGGTTTACTGTCCTCTGAACTTATAAGTCAATCCTATACAATATATACTGCTTTATTCTGTGATCGAGAAAATATCACTGTTGATTATTGTTGGTACCGTTAAAGAGGAGAAAATTAGGGCGCTCGCAGCCGGGTGCTCATCATATACTGATTCACAGAATTAAATTTTTTAATACACAAATTAAAGTACAAATTTTTGTAATAGGATTAGAAAGGGTAGATGTTCTACACAGTTACAACAAACTATACACGACGAGGAAAAGGAAGAAAAATGTGGGACTTTCATCAACCGACATCTCGCAAAGCGTTTGAAGGACCAAGTGCTCTAGTTAGATGGGCACCCCCCACCTCACGCCAGAGTGCGCGGCCTTCGTGGCTGGCTTTCTCCACCACCTCTCGCATTATTTTGCACTCACTGCTGAACATCTGATTGTTGCGTTCCTTCCAAATGTCTAGGCTACTAGGATAATGATAGTGTCAAACCCTTGCCTCCTGGGAGCTATAATCTTGTTTTGGCTATCACACCACCAAGACATCAACGGACTGGTCAGTTTCGTAGGGAAGTGTTGTGGCTGGCCAATGCCACTTAGGACTGTCCACCAAAGGTAGCGTATCTTCGGACATTCGATGAGGATGTGTTCGATAGTGTCGGTCACATAAGACTCATTTGGCTGGGCCAGGCATCCCTCGCTTGCTCAGCGTGTCACCTATCCAGCAGTGTCGATGAGCCACCAACCAAGAGAAGTAGCAATATCATGGCGGTGTGGTTCTTCTATACTTGCTTATCCTGGTTAGTTTCCCATTAATGGTTTAAAAGCTCTTTCCAGGGTGGTGCCCATCTTGCACACAGGGTGGTGCCCATCATATGAAGATTGAGGACCCCCAAGGCTGCCAAACTCGTTAGGGTGCAGACCCGCGACCAAACTTAATTAGGCTGTGTTCGGGAGGACCCCGGCACGCAAAACGATATTCGTATTAACGCGTGATTAATTAAATATTAGCTATTTTTTTATTAAAATGGATCAATATGATTTTTTTAAGCAACTTTCGTATAGAAACTTTTTACAAAAAACGCACCGTTTAGTAGTTTGAAAAAGCATGCGCGCGGAAAACGAGGGTGGGGAGTTGGGAACTCGCAGCAAAGAATGCAGCCTAAACAGACCTTGTGATTCAAGGTATTATGATAATGGTGTGAACGAATGAATCAAATATTAGAAAGTTGATAAGTCGATCTAAAGAAGTTCAGTAAGAAATACCGATGAGGAAAAAGTTTTTATAAATATCATGTGCCGTTTAGTAATTTAAGAGAAGTGTCAATGATAATTTATAATCTGTAAGCTAGACCTAAGCATAAACACACTCGTAGGACCACTGCATCATGGACCAAATATATAAGGTATTGTCGTCTCTATTATGTGATATCCCAGTAATCTAATCGGAGAAATAACCGAAGTGTGTATCTGTCAATCTCCTTATAAAATGCTAGTTTCACAAGTTTTCTCTATTTCAAACGTGTTTCCCCACCATCAATAATCGCTATGGGGTCAGTCCAATAATTTCAACAAGATAGAATTGGCTTTGAGCTGCAAAGATAAAGAAAAAAAAAAGACCTGAAGAAAAGCTCATTATCCTTACCCAACCCTCCCTGAACTAAAATAATCAAAGATAAGATCACAGAACACCAACTTTATCTAAATTTTCTTTTGATCTCTTCTTCTCCCATCACTTTATATCTCCAACCATTTGAGTTGTTAATTAATCAACACAAGTACTCTTTCAGCATGTGCAGGGGGCCTACGTGCGACTCCAGTTCCAATCCTGTGGTTTGCAATCTTAGCCTTTGCCTTCACTCTATATATCTTCAGTTCTTTACACAACACCATATCCTAATCTTTGATTCTTTCCTTTCATTATATTCTCTCTTTGCTAGTACCTTTCTAGCTAGCTATCACCCTCCTAAATAGAACAATTGTTTACTCCCAAATTGGCAAGTAAGTGTGTGCTTTTGTTAGGTAAAACGCTCTTATCGTTACAAAAAAGATATGATGAATTACTGTGCCTGAGTGAACAGAAAATAATCAATATACATCTCATAGTTTTAATATATTGAATTGATTTGTTTGGGCCTTGAGCTAAGTTAACATGCATCCATCAGGGAAAGCGATGCATGTCGCAGATCCAACCACCGTTGCAGTCGTGCGACTTTGGGCAACGAACTCGAGACCGCCACCTGGCATGTTTGAGCGGCTTATCAGATATTTGTTCGTCAGGATTCATGATCCTATGATCCTATCTAATCTTGGGTGAGATTGACCTGAATGATTGATAACTCGATTCATTGAATCCATCGTTTCAGGGGCGAAGAACTTGTCGATTCCGAACTGAATTCATATATTGTGAGGAAAGAGTTGTCATTTTCTTTTCAGAAATATACTATTGTTGTAAGATTTGAATATAAGTTGTGATAGTAATTTACTTCAAAAATATGTTACTGTTGCGTTTGTGACCCAAATTCCTTTACGAAGGTAAGGTGGTTTAATTTAATACAGTACATTGGATAAAAAAATCTCAGCTCCAAAGCAAAGACCTTTCTCCCTGCGATATTGTAATTAAGGAGAGAATGAGAGTTACCCCATATACTTAAATCAGTTATTAACATTTTTAATGCTTCTATATCCTACTCCTTCCATCCCAAAATATAAATATTTTTTTTATCTCGACACGGTCTCGAAGATACTACTTTGACCAACAATATTTACAAAAGTAAAATGTTTTAAATAAAAAGAGTTGCATATTATGATAGTTTGTTTAATAATAAATATAATAACATCAAATTTACATGATAATATTTTTATTTTTTTTGTTATTAATAGTCAAAATTGAAAAAGTTTGACTTGGTACTATTCTAAAAATACTTATATTTTAGGACGGAGGGAGTATACGCGAGAGTTTGCTCTCCATAGGGTGATTCTTAACCCATATTCTTGGGAAACCAATGAATGACTTTTTCTGTGCGAGACTAATTAGAGCAAGTATAATAGTAGGCTATTAGCCGGCTAAATGCTGAGGTGGAAGAGAGAAGAGAGGAGAGAGAGGAGAAGCAGGCTATAAACTTACAGCCGGTTCGGACATAAGAACCAAGAAACTCTGTGAGAGAGACAAGTGGACCATGTATTAATTATAAAGAGCTAACTATTATATGGGTAGGCTGAGAGAAATCTATAAAGAACTTTATAGCCAACAGATCGGCTGTATTATTAGCCTTGCTCTAAGATAAACTCTGATTGGTAGTTTTCTGGCATTTATCACCATGCTACAAGCACGTTTGCTAATACGTAGTACTACACACAAAAGTAAGGCCCCCTTTGATTCAAAGGAAATTTATAGGAATTTTAAAGGATTCCATTACTATAGGAATTTTTCCTATATAACCCTTTGAATCAAAGGAATGAATCCTATGAAATTCTTATGGAATGCCTAAAGACATGCAAGTTTTGGAGGAAATATAGCATGAGGTTCTACCTCATGAAAACTTTCCTATGAGTCTTCATCTTTCCTCTAATTCCTACGTTTTTCCTGCGGTCCAATTAAACGGCCATTCCTGTGTTTTTCCTGTGTTTTGCAATCCTCTGTTTTACACTTGTACTCGTACCAAAATCCTACGTTTTTCCTATTCCTACGTTTTCTCAATCCTGTGATTCAAAGGGGTCCTAAATACTTTTTGTGTGTTATCCGATGGGGCGAAGCAAACATTATTATTTTCTAACAAGGATAGTACCTCACTTGTTTTTTCTTACCTCATGCATGAATCAAAGAGCCAATGTAAGGTTGCATATAATCTGACAGATTTCCTCAAGGACATCCGTTGAAAGAAAAATAGTAATTATGGAGATTTAAACCTTGGTCGGTAGCTTTCTGGTATTTATCATCATGCTACAAGCACGTTTTTATTATGTAGTACTGCATGCAAAGTAAATTCTATGCTAGTACGTAAATATATGTTATCCAATGGGCAGAGTAAACAGAATAGTAAGAGTTTTTTTTTTCCCTAAGAGAAGGATAGTATCTCACGGTACCTCCTCGTAGCTATAAAATCAAAAAAACATCGTACAATATTGTACAGTAATACGAAGAATAAAGAAAAGTAGTAGTACTATCTACAAAATATATATTCTTCGTATTTGGTGGGTAGCAGCCTAGCAGGGACGCTGTGAGATGTTGGGGTCCATTCAAAATTTACTCTAACAAAATTGAGCAACTGAATCCATACGTACATATACCAAACTTGTGCAAGAAAAGGCAAAAGAAATAAAAAAAAGAAATGGATTTGTGCACTAGCCAGTGATTTGCCTGTCCTTCTCAGTGTCCACTGCAAACTGAATAAGTGAACATGGTGAGCTCATCTTTCACCTTCTCCTCCCCATAAAACAAACACAAACCAAACCAAAAACCAACTCTTTTTGAATCTCCTTTGTGTCAACATAAAGAAGCCAATCAAGGTGATGGCTAGAGGGAGCATGCAGGAGCCGTTCCTTTTATTATTTGCAAGACTAGATTAGTCCAGTAAAAGCTTCACTTCCTAATAGCCTTATAAAAATGATACATGGTGGAAGATGGCATTGTGTTTTTGCCAAGGGGACACACACATACACCACTAGCAAAAGCTTCTCCTTTTAGGCACAAATAATTCAGTAATCTCTAAGATAATTCCTTTTTTCTCTCTCTTTTTTAAGTTCAAGTGACCCTGATCGTCCCCAAAAAAGGCGTCCTCGGCGACGAACCGGGCTGATCGGTCTGACGGACAGTCGAGATCTTGAGCTCCAGATCAGGTGGCTGGAGTTGCAGTTGCACCTGAGGCTTTGCCACCATCAGAGAAGGATGAATTGTTCTTGGTTGTTCGCTGCTGCTGCTGCTCACTGCTGGTGATGAGCAGCTTGGCGTCAGGGTTAAGGATGGAGGAGGCAGCAGCATGGCTTCTGGCTGTGCCATGCTGCTGATGCCCAGTGACAGTGCAAGGAATCCCATTTCAGCAGGCACAGAGGTTGTCTCGTGTCTCAGTTTCAGACGTTCATTCACACTCGGAGCCTTTTCTGCATCCTCAATCTGAAAGAAAAGAAAAAAAACATCAAGTTTTCAGACATGTCAGGTTACTGTAACTCACTCATATAAGGGTGTGTTTAGTTCATGCCAAAATTGGAAGTTTGGTTGAAATTGAAACGATGTGATGGAAAAGTTAGAAATTTATGTGTGTAGGAAAGTTTTGATGTGATGGAAAAGTTGGAAGTTTGAAGAAAAAGTCTAGAACTAAACAAGGCCTAAATACATGATTCTTGCTGTCTGAAACTGTCTCTGTAGATATTGCTGCAAAGATGTTTGAAGTTTACCACGTCAAAGAGGCTGGATCTTCTCTTCTTCTGCGTGAGGCTGCTCTGCCTGAGGAAATACTTCTGGGCATGGCTGGCCACCTGCGTCGGTGTTCTTGTCGTGACGAAGTGCCGGGAAATGCCGCGCCAGTCGCCTTTCCCGAGCTTCTCGAGCCCTACCAGGAATTTCCTGTGCTCCTCTTCAGTCCATGGAACACCTGATGACAGTTAACTCATGAGTTTTGACATGTTCAGAATTTCAGGTGTAGAAAACACAGCAATGCTCCAGGTTTGAAGCAAATTTAGAGGATATTTTTTCATCTATTAATATCTGCAAAAAAAAAAAACAAAAACAATCCAGTGTTTGGAGTTCAAGAATCTAGATGCAAATGATTAGGACGAGACAACTAGGATAAATCAGGTCTTTGTTTGTGATAAGGATGAGAGTTTCAGGTTGCAACTTGAGAGACAGCAATCTGATTCTTAGGAAATTTATGTCAGTCATGCATATATTCCTGTACCAAGTTGGAAGCATAAAAATGGGCTTGTATGGCAGACAGCAACTGGTGGCAAAAATTGGAGAAGGGGACATAACAAAAGAAGTCAAATAACTTCTCATCAACAAAAATAAATTCAGTCTTAATGATGATTAGATCACTGTCAGGTGGCTGTAATTAGTGCTAAACCACAACAAATTAGTGAAGCATGCACAAACCATATGTCTCTCAAGAACTCACCCTTCTTCCTCTCCTGAGCTCTCGCCATGAGACCATCGGAGAGGTACCCGTTGGCCATCTTCTCGCCGGCCTCCTCCACCGACACCAGCGACGACGACGACGACGACACGGTCGGCGACGAGTTGGAGGCGGCGGCGACCGCGGCGTAGTACGCCGGCGACGGCGACGAAAGGCACTCCATGCTGAAGCACTTCTTCAGAGGCGCACCGCCGACGTGCAACTGCACCCCGAACAACCTCACGCCGCCGGCGCCACCGCCGCCATAACCGCCGCCACTCTCCAGGCTCCTTTGGCCGGTGCAAGTCCTGGAGTTGTGGCCATTGTTCCCGCAGCTGGAGCATTTCCTGGCCATGCTCGCCGCCGATGGCGCAGGCCAAGAACCACAAGAACAGCAAGAACAAGAAGAAGAAGAAGTTGGAGGGAAGCAAGAAGAAGAAGAGGAGAGGGAATTCTAAGGAGTTGAGATAAGATGGTGCATGTGGAGATGTAGCAATAGCAGCATCTACTAGCTTAATAAGGGAGGAGAAAGAAAGACAGTGAGAAAGAAAGATGTGGTGTGGGACAAGCAACTAGCTGAGGAGCTCACACCTGGTGCCAATGGAAGGGGACACACACATTGGCATCATCTCCTTTTATGGTATTGACAATTCAATCCAAATGCTGGGGCACCATGATACATTGATTCTACTATAGATGCTGCTGCTGCTGCTGGCCTATTTAACTGCACCTGGAATCCACAGGAATCTGAAAGAGAGTCTCTCCTCTTTGGATGCTATTAGTGATATTTAATATTATCTATGTCAACATCATGTTGCATATGAAAATCATGTTTGTATGGTTCATATCAGGAATCTTATACCTTTGCTTGTGCATTTTTGCCACTGCACCTGCCTTTTTATCCTGGCAAGGTCAACTGATTGGAAAAGAGAATTTGTTTTCTTCATGGCCTGAAATTGTTTTAAAAAAAAGACAGAGAGAGTGAGTTTTTTTTTAATGTTGTGCTGAACGTGTATGCCATGCCACAAAAGAAATTGGCTAAAAAAATGTTTCTTGTTTGATCTAGAAGCAAAAGGATGGCATCGATATTATCGAAATTGTTTCGAGATTAGATTGGATTGGATTGAGTAGCTATTAATTGCTTTCTTAGTTTGGACCAGAACAATTTATATAGAGATACTATCATTTTGTGATGTGAAACTAGACCTCAGTGTCTGAGGTGTATGCTGATGTCATCGTTAAGAAAAGTATACTTTGGTCCATACATGCCCTTTCATAACGTCCGGAATAATTCTAGAAACGTAATGAGAGCGATTTGAAGTGGAAAGTCTATTTTGTCAGCTCGTCTAGATCAAATAATAAATCGATAAGAAACACACTGCAACCTCAGCTAACCTCCCAAGATTAAAAAAAGAAAATTCAAGATTCATTTGAGACACTAGTTTGCTCTGCTTTGACTAAGAATATTCAGATTGAAACAGTATCAAATTGAGGATGAGATTTTAATGTAAATGGATGTGACAAAAAAGAGGGATAATATGAAGTAGTTGGTTAAGATGAAGATTTCTTGTGTTGTTCTTCAATTTGTCCCATGTCAAGAATAAAGGACATTGGCCAAATAACAAGAAAATAAACACAGAGCAGAGAAGCCCTTATTAATGCAAGCAAGCATACTTATCAAGGTTAGGTGCCAAGATCCAGGATTGGACGAAATTAGGAAAAGGTCTCGCTATAACAACCACAAAAGGGAGAGATTCCAGTACTTTGGACCTTATGAACCTGCATAGCATTAGAAACTATGTGCTATTTTTTTTTAGTTTCATGAAATAAAAAAATCAGGCAACTGTTCTATTTTTTCTTCTCCTTGTATATAAATCCAACTGGATGAGTTACAGTCTGAAATTGGTGGATTATTAATTTACTAGAAACATCTGTACTTTGTGCACCCAACGTAGGTATTGGAAATTCTTAGTTTTTGATGAACTCATCTTTCTTCTCATTCATTGGTAGACCCAAGTATCAACAGCAAGGTCTCTCTTTAGCCTTTTTCATGACTAGATTTGGACAACCACCACATTAGAGTTAGTTGTAATCCACACCAAACGAAAGTAAATAAAACAAAGTTACGAAATGAAGGGGGGCACATCCAAATTATCACTTCAATTGCATTTTAAATTTTTTTGTTAGTACATACAAATGGGCAATATCCCAGCTTAACTTTACTAGTCAATTAAGCACACCGCAATTGTGCTTTCCTGGCAAAGCCCCTATTTCCGTGTTCTTGGAGGTTTATGTTGTGAAACACATGGAAAAAATCCTACCACTTCTGAATTCTTTATTTATATTGTAAAAAAAAGCTTCTAAATGGCATCATGCAAATGCTACAATACCCTACTGAACCAATGATTTGAAGTGGCACAAGAGACACTCCTTCAAAGGAACTTATTATAGCTGTGTTAGGTGCTAGAGGATCTACTGTAGTGAACAGAACATTTCCTGTTGA
Source organism: Oryza meridionalis (assembly GCA_000338895.3). Classification (NCBI taxonomy): domain Eukaryota; kingdom Viridiplantae; phylum Streptophyta; class Magnoliopsida; order Poales; family Poaceae; genus Oryza; species Oryza meridionalis. The sequence goes on from CM002524.2 coordinate 4,636,334, forward strand.
AGTGTTGATCACCTGTGTCTGTTCATGATAGATGAGATCCATTTGGATTTCACTGCATTATTATTATTGTTATTATTGAATTCTACTGGTTTAATAGGTCTACATGATAATGATATGCTTAACTGACGCATTGCAAAGTGCTTCTAGCTCCTTGGAATAAAATGATATTGCACAACTGGGAATGAAAAAGAAACTTCAACGGCATGGCCTCTTGTACAGTAGATTCATCATTTTAAAGTGAAGAACAATGATACTCTGCGCAATGATCCATCCATCAATCCATCACAGAAGCACCATTGCACCAACCTTGTTTCTTGCAAAGTTACTACTCCCTCTGTCCCATAATATAGCAACTTAGGACCGGACGAGATATTTCATAGTACAAACAATCCAGATACATTTCATAGTACAACCAACAACCAATCTGGATTGGTTGTACTATGAAATGTCTTCATAGTACAACCAACAACCAATCTAGATTGGTTGTACTATGAAATGTCTCGTCCGGTCCTAAGTTGCTATATTATGGAACGGAGGGAGTACTGTCTTTCTTTCTCCAGTGATTCTGCCCCTTGTGAGTGACAAGTCCAGGCATGAAAAGGAAGCTGTGACAAGGTAGGAGGGGTATCTAAATCCAAAGCAGATGTTGAGTGGGAGATGTTATTCTTGGTGAATTAATTGCAAAGGAACCAAAACCAGTACAATTTCAGATAGATATCCAGCACCAGAATCCTGCATCTTGTCTGGTTCTCCTGCTAGAAGTTGTACTGAAGAATTCCTTTCCCTTCTATCCAACTCTTTTTTCGGAGAAGAATCCAATCCGTTGGGAAAATCCATCTCTTTTTCTGGAGAAGAATCCAATCCGTTTGGAAATCATTAAGGAATATCAATTTGGATAGCAAAACACTACGGAGCATGTCCATTCCAGCCGCACTTTATGTCTTCTAAATTATTCCCATATTTCCTTTTTGGCTGAAACACTTTACTGAAAGTCTGAAACATATAAACACAATACAAAAAATGCAGTACTTCATTTTAAGCTCGAGATCCATTAATTGATAGAGAACTGCATCCGGTCGCGTCCAAATTAATGTTTGTGTCACCAACTCGCCATCCTTAATAATTCTCCTACTCCTCAATGTTTTTTTTTGTTGGAATGTGATGTTTGATCTGCCAAGAACGGCGCAAAAGTCATCACATGCACCATCATCAATTAATTAAACCGCAGTTTGCCCAACACAGGACTCATCACCCATCAAAGACATAACGTTAAGATCTCAACTCCCCCAAAAAAATCTTAACTCCCTCGTTAAGATTGCCCCATGAAAATTGAATCTCCGGTCTCCAAATTAAATAGTTGAATACTACTCCGTTCCAAAATATAATAGGTTTTAGTTTTGTCATAAGTCAAAATTATCTAACTTTGAAAAAAAATTTGCACCGACATGTACATCACAAAATTAGTTTTATTAGATATTGTAGATATTAATATATTTTTCTATAAATTTAGTCGAAATTAGATAAGTTTGATTTAGGACAAAAACTAAACCTCTCGCACTATGTAACGGAGAGAGCACTATCTCACACCAAACGTGTCTCCTTGCTTTTCTACATTTTTTCTCTTCTAAATATTGTCACGAAGAAAATGTGAGGTCAAATGATCTGGTAAAACCAAGTACCTGGTTAGTAACTACGACAACACTGTTCAAATCATTCAGTCTAGAAGAAGGCCATAGGTGAGAGGTGACAAAAACACATGTATGGCATGCATCCAAGGACCAGCTGTGAAATCTACAGGCACCAAACATGAACGGCAGGGTTCACAATCACATCACACAAAAAATTCCTTTGCCATGAAAACAACTGAACAGGTTTTATGAAAGTTTTCAAACTCGATCGAGCTCAGCTCGTTCACAATGGTCAATGGATGCAAACCATCAGGCTCGTCGCGTCTCTACGCGTTTCTTTCGATACACCTGGACTTGCCGGGCAGCAGCCATTGTTTGACAGCTGAATTGACTCTCTGAAACCTGACCAAACATTCCAAAAAACATTCAGAGTTTCAGAGAGTTTATGGCCTGAGAGATCATCATACTACCAAGTTACCAACCGTGTGTTTCAGAGTTTCAGTATGAAAGAGGCAGGTTTGATCTGAAGACACAGAGCATTTCCACAGCCGGTGGCAGAACTGAAGACAGTCAAGAGCAGAGGAAGCAGATGAAGAAATGGATTTTCAGTTCAATTGAATGGATGAGTGGATAGAGCGAGGCCATGGGCCGGTATGCGGCGCCATTCATGGGCCGAATATGCGGCCCACGCAACCTCACAGCCCACAAGTCACAGCGAACTCTCCGACCGTTGGGGGCTCGGAAAAGAATTCTCCGAGCCCCTACTGGGTCCAAGACAACCGTTGGATGGAGGCGTACGTGCGGCTAGGATCAAAAGCTTGTAATGTAGGCCCATTCGAATTGCTGCCCGGCACGGCCCAACCCAATGCCGCGCATATCATCCTACGGCTGACGGCCCACGGATCATGGCCCATGGGCCTGGCTGCCCCGCCGCGCCCTATATGAAGCGCTCGAGGGCGCCGCTCACCTCGTCCCCATCCGCCACAGCCGCCGCCGCCGCCGCCGCCGCGTGCATGAAACCCTAGCGGATCTCCTCTCCTTCGTGGCCATGGCGGAGCAGGGGTGGTGGTTCTGTTCCTGCCTCTAGTTTCTCCTATCTTCATCTATTTGATTCTCTCGCATCTCAGTGATTTTCCTTTTTTTTTTATTTTGCTGTTGTGATTTGGGTGGTGAGTTCTTGATCGCCTTTGAGAGAACCGGGTGGATTTATTGCTAGTGCCGCGTCGGTTCCGTTGCGGGCGTAGATGAATCCTTGTGCTTCAGATTCATCCGACGAGCTCCATCCATGTCGTCTCCTCGTGATGCTGGGTGGCAGGGTGATTTTGGAACATTTTCTTTTCTTTTTTTTTAACCTTCTCTCCCGCGAATCTATGTTTGTTTGATTTGGGTTTTGTGTAATGGTGTTGGTGATGGCCTTCATAATCCCGGATTAACTCGCTTAGCTGTTCTTCTGATTCATGGGAGGCCGAGATCGATGCTGGCAGTTTCGCTGATAGCCCCTTGCTCTTACTGGAGGTGCTTCATTAGTAACTGGCCACACAATACACAAATGATTTCAAAACTTGTTTTCTTTGTTTGTTCTTTTGTTTTGTTTTTTTGGAAAAGTTTCGCTTGGGATGCGTTGCGCAGAACGAACAAACCATCTTCTGAAATCCACCGAAATCAATAGACAGGGTGATGTTTATATTGGTAGAAATACAACAAGTCATCATAAAAGCAGTCAATTTGGATATGCCAAAGTTAACAGAGGCATCGAACGATTGAACATAGAAGAATATCATCCAAATATGTTGAACCGTTACCGCAAGAACACGGCAATAACCTTCTTTTTAATGTTGTGCAGACATATGTTGAACTGTTAATTGACAAGCAAGGATTAACCTTAACCTTCTTATAGGCCTGTTAATTTGCCATTATGAAACGTGATAAAGACCTAGGAAACCGAAGAGAATTTACCCCTACATTACGAATTTACGATTGGTGGAGTGCGTATGACTCGAAATGGTCGAGCAGCTGCTGTTGGAGCTCTGAAACTGGAAGGCAGGACATCCTGATGAGAGGAGGCCTGCTTATCTCAGACGTGCGTCAGTGGGCAGCTGGTGCAGATCAAGGTGACAAGAAACCAGAAACAAAAACAGTGGTAGGAATCTGCGAGTCTTGTGCCAATGGTTCAAATTATCAATGTACACCGACAGCAGCGCACACAGCCTCAATTTTAAGAATGGCAGCGTGTTTAAACAGATGTAAAAAAAGAATTTCTTTCTGAAACTTTTTCACAACAAAATTCTGCTTCTATCATTTTCTCTCTTCTTTTTCTCGTATGGAACGATGTGATGAGATATACATGTGTTTCTGACTACAAACATATGAACAAACAGACCCACCCTTCTCCCCTACAAACTCACTCCCACCTCTGCCTAATAACACATCGATACAGATTATATCAGTTAACCACAAATAAAAGAAAAAAAAACTGCCATTAGCTGCATCACTGGAGGTACCAAAACTTGCTGGCAGTGACCATCTGAATTCAGACTAGCCCAAGCAGTGTTCCACCTTCATGAGCTTGTATTGTCAGGCCATCAAGGATTCATTCATTTGCCAAATGCTAAACTTTGAGCGAGATCCGAGTCTTGATGGGCTTCAGCTTCACTCCCATGCTCTCCGGTGACAGAAGTTCAGGCGATATACAGAATGGGTTCAGTGTGCTCCGGGGGCTGCTATCCAGCTGGGAAGGTCTGTAGAGCCCATATCCCATGAGGAAGTACTCCATGGGGATCAACATCGCGTGCGGTTGCTCCTCGGTGACGAGTGACCCGCATGCCTGAACCTGCGATTTAGAGGCGAAATGCGCATTCAGAACTTGCCTTACTCTGCGTATGGATCATCAATTTGCTATGTCAGCTGTTAAATTGTGATATGGTCTTTGTACCTCGACTAGGGCGCAGTATCTCCGGTCTAGCTTTGTGGTCATATGGACAGCGTCGTCGTGGAACTGTGAGTTCTCTCCCACAAAAATCAGTGTCCGACACTGAAGCTTCTTCAACGCTTCTGTCAGGTCATGTCTCCTGATGGATGGAAAATTCACTTGAGTATATTCAAATCATGTTTCTTTGTTTGTTCAGGCATGCACAGAAGATAATTTGTCCACTTACTCGTTTATCGCCTGAAGGAATCGCCATACATTAGATCCCTGTCGCTCATGTAGTAACTGCATAAAAGGAAACATATTGCTTCAGACTAACTTTCCATAAGTAGACGGCTACCAATCTTGTCAAAATCATATCAGAATGCTCAAGAGGAGATGAACTACTTACACTTCTACAGGCTTGCACAATCTCTGATTCAGGGTCTTGTCCATTCCCACGAACTTCCTGCACATTGCATCAGAAAACTGTTGAGCCAAGCTGATATACATAAAAGGATGCAAATAAAAGCAGCTAACATAAGACCAAGTATACCGTGCTAAAATACCGCTGAAGCAAGCATTCCTTGACTAGCCCACGACTCCCATAATAGTAAAGCAAGTTTAATAATACCTGGTACATAAGAGTTGAGGTTAATTCACAGAACACATTACCAATACTGCATTACCGACAGATTTAAATGTATGTTAGTACCTTATTGTACAACCACTCGCTCCAAGAAGGGGCTTTGCATAGCGGCGAAACTAGCATAAGGCCAATCACTCTATCCCGGTATTTTGTCTGTGACAATGTATACATACATTCTAAAGAAAAGAAAAAGAAAAGACAATGCAAGCTTTGAAAGAACTGCTCAGAGTAACACTTACTGCAAAGAGGGTGAGAATGTAGGCACCGGCAGTGACACCCAAACACATCACAGATCCTAATCTGTATGAGCAAAGCCACAAGTACAGCATTAGAGGCGTTCGATCAAGCACCGGTTGATTATAAGGCGCAATTTGGCCAGTGTCGTGATACAGTACCCGAAGAAATCAAGAACATCCGCGACTTGATCCACAAGCTCATCAACTGATGGCACAGGCACATCGGATGAAATTGGAGCCGCTCCCAACTGTAGGACAAAATAAAACATGTAGAGCAAATACGGGCAAACAGTGAATGCTTACATAATATCGGGTAAGAAAGAGCCATCATGACTGACCTCATGACCTTGAGGAGTGATGTGGTAAATACAAAAATTGTGAAGCAACAGCGACGCGGCCTCTGGGCAGAAGAACAATCCTTGAAAGCAAGACATATCTACCAAACATTTTTTTAAAAAAAAAGCAACATCAGCTACCCTGCCATGGAAAAATTAGCAAGCTTTCACCTAAAAACTTCAAAGGTTATCAGAAAACTCACAATTTAGAGCTACATCCGGGTATGTTATGAGCGCCGGCTTGTCTTCATCTCCAAATACAGAAACAGATACAGAGCCATATCTGGTTCGCACTCGGTGTTCCTGGTAAAAAAACACAGGAAACAAATTTAGCCCATTGAGATTTGACAATCCTATTTGAAACAATAGTATAATGAATAATCAATCAGAACCAACAATTGACCAAGAAGTATTGCTTCCCCTCGGTGAAACCTCCACCGACATTGCTTAACAAATAGAAACCAACATAAGAGAGATTCTCGTTGTCATTGCGTTGATAAGCACTAATTGGAAGCTGTAGCGTAGGGGCTTCCGTTCTTAATTAACATTAACAGCAAACAAAGATGCTACATTTTTGCGTGTATTTTTTGTTTTTCCTCCCTTCCTGCTCCTACGGCTCGAGTAACATTGCAACCATAACAAAACGAGGAGCTGCAAGAACTAGCTATTACCATTTACTAACCAAAATCATAGGCATCTAATGCTCCTAATTTGTGCAATGTCCCTGAACAGTAACGAAAAGGAGCTCCATGGCACCCCCAAAAATTTGAAGCATTTGCTGCTCTAATCAAGAACAGCAAGAAACCAAAATCAGGGAGCACGAATATCCCCCCCTCCTACCTTAACCACCATGAAAGTATGAAACCAAAACACAAATCCCCAACAAACCAAGCTTGAAAGAGGGGAATCAAGCAAGAAACGGGGAGCGAGCGAAAGCAGAGCGCACGGACCTTGCCGCCGAAGGAGATCCGCTCCACGTCGATGGACACCGACCCGCTCGAGTCCCCCATGCCGCCCCGCTCCCTTCTAGAAGCTTCTCCTCCTCCTCCTCCTCTGCCACCAACCTCTCCTCTTCTCTCTCTCTCTCTCTCTCTCTCCTCGCTGCCTAAATTCCTCGCATATATTTGCTCGCGTATATATACAACCGCGAGAGGAGGTAGAGAGAGAGAGAGAGAGAGAGAGAGAGAGAGAGAGAGAGAGGAGAGGGTGGCTTGGCTTGCCCAGAATGAGCGCAAACCACCGACGGCGGTGAGCTCACCGGAGGTGACCAGAATATGGCGGGAGAGAGGAGAGGAGAGGGAGGGTGTGGATTGCCTGTTTCATGGGATCCACCCGTTGAAGGTGGGCCCCACCTGTCAATGACCTTCCTCCTCACGCGTTTGACCGGTGGTGTGTGGGGTTAGCGATTTCGCGCTTGTGACAGCTTGGACCGATCGTCGCTTGCTACGGGCACCAAACGGTTGCCCCCCCGTGGAAGGCATTAAACATTTTTTCCCCCTTCTTTTTCATGCCAATTTTGACGTATTTGTCGTTCAAGCTAAATCTTTTATTTAGATAATCGTTCAAGCTAAATCTAGCACACGAGATATTTGTGGCCATTATGAATAAAAAGTCGTTTTTCGAAACTGTTTTTCATACCATCATTTTTGGGGTTTTATTTGGAATCATTTTGGTAGACGTGAGGAGCCTACGTGCACCTTCCATATAAGAATAAGTTCATTTTTTTTCCTCCTATTTATCTCAAAATAAGTTTATTTTATTAATCATATCAGAGTTTGTGCAAGTAGACTACAAATGCATTTGAGTAGACTAGCAAACTACTCATGCTTTATGTGGGTAAAACAATATATATATATATATATATATATATATATATATATATATATATATATATATATATATATATATATATATATATATATATATATATATTATAATATGTTATAGACAAAATACATATTTTTATCACAAATGTTAGTATCACTTGTTTTGCTTATTTAATTATATGATATTCACTTGTTTGATACAAATATTGGACCATTCTATAATATCAAAAAATATCAGTGGCTAATTTGAACTACAAAAGAAATGGTGGGATGGCGGTGACAGATTCACTGCCAGCACCACTAATGTCTTTTAAATGAGTATATATAAAAGAGAAAAATAATATATATATATATATATATATATATATATGAAATTTAGAAAAATCATTTTTGTTTGAAATTGGACACGGAAAGGCAGACACTATGAGTTCGTGTAGTAAAACAGGGTGTGCCTTTTGTGTGCGCCAGCTCAGGCTGGTGGCGGCCCATCAGATGCTGAGCTGGATAGGGGCCCACAGAACAGTCTAACAAAAGGTGCGGACGTGGTACACTCGAGCGCGTCATGGGTTTCTCCTGATTGGCCGCGTCCGGTGGGGGCCACCTGTCAGTGGTAAGTAATGCGCCCCATGCTTTGCCTCGTGAGTCGCGACAAAATTAATAACACTCCTACTTGTACAATCTGATTAATTACTACTTAAGGGTATTTTTTCACCCTAAACTTAAAAGTTTGATTGAAATTAAAACGATGTAACGAAAAAAGTTGGAATTTTGTGTGTATATGAAAGTTTTGATGTGATGAAAAAGTTAGAAGTTTGAAGAAAAATTTTAAAACTAAACTCAGCCTAATAGATTTTTGGAGATACATATACCGATTGTTTTGGGATTTTTGAATATAAATCACTTTTCTACCCAAATGGTTTTTGCACTACTTCTTTTATTATATTTGTTTTTTATGTGAGTCAATTAAACCAGCGAGGAAATCTAAACGGTTAGAAAATGTATGTTATTTCTTAAAACTTGTTTAATTTTTTTATGCAATCTTAACACGTTGACCTGGAGTGGGTATTTTTAGCCGGCAAAATAGTGTATATTCCAATATTATTTCCTAAAACAAAAATAAGAAAAATATTAGATCCTTTAATTGTCAAGTTAGTACTGTATTGTTTTAGAGCCTAACAGGTGGTCGGTTTGGTTGACTTGCCAGCTGAACAACGTTTCTCATACTTCTTTTTTTTTTCTCCCTGCCCTAATTTTTAATCGCCTTCCCTTTCACACACAAACAAAGCAAGCTTAATTAGATTCTTAATCTTTAGCTTTCTTTCAGTTTGTTTGGTCGTCTTTGTCAAACCTTTTGGATGGATGGTAAAGGGGAGCTCAAGCTAAACCAGGACAGCCTAATTTCATTTTCAGCCAATGCTTTTTCATTGCTACGAAAGGTGGTCAATATTTTTTAAAAAAATGTTTTTTTATCAACTTCTAATCACATATGCATGTGGAGATGATCTCACAATGCCATATTATAATAAAAGATCTTAATTTTTTTATTCTGAATGTGAGATCTTAAGATGGAAGCTAGCTAAGGTGCGATCGGACGTAGGTTTCAACTTCTAATCGTTTGTTTTCTACTTGCACGTTTTTCAAACAATAAAATGACGAGTTTTTTTTTAAAAAAACAATGTTTAAAGAATTAGTTTCAAAATCATATTAATTTATTTAAAACATTTTTATAGCTAACACTTAACTAATCACACGTTAATAAGCCACCATGTTTTACATGTATAGGTGAGAAGTTCATAACCTTCTCTTCTGAGGGCATCCTAAGACAGTGATGAGCTCCTCCTAGTAATTAGCAAGTGCCCATAAGCCGGTCATAAATGTGATCCACGTGAAACCACCTGCAGATGCCACAGATCTCACCACCGCACGGTCCATTGAATCATTTGCAGATGCATCTGAAGCTGAGAGGCAGCAGCTGGGACCTGCAGGTGATGGATTCAGGATTCGCATATCGATCGTGAATGAATGAATGATTCCCTAATTAATCCAAAGTGTTAGTGTTAGTGTCAGTGTTTAATTAACCTTTTGGGAGCTCAATTCGACTTGCTAGCTACTAATGACGGATTACTGCTGATTAATTAATCTTCCACTGCAGTAATGCTTGCTAGCTAGTAGTACTGTACTCAACTGGTAAATTAATTAACTGGTTACACTTTGTAGGCTTGTGGATGGATCTGACGAGGTTGATTAATTAGTAATTTTCTGCAGAAATTGCAAAGCTAGATCGATCGATCTATCGAGCACGAGTGGAACAGGGGATCAGTCGGTCGGTCCAAGGTCGCCATCAGAGTTCGTCGGTTGGTCTAATTACCCAACTGACCTAGTAGCAAAATACTACTAAACTATAGTTATTTGATTTTAATTGCAGCTGAGATCGATCGAGTGGTGCTCCATGTCTCCTCCGTGAGAGATCGAAAGCTTCTTCTTTATTAATCCTCCTGCTCGGCCATCACGTCGTGCGTGTGTGTACGTGCAGTAATGGCCGGCGATCGATCTCCCTGTCCATGGGTGGATTAATTACTCTCTTTAATCTTCTTCTTCTTCCTCACGTCGCTGCTCAGATGATCATAATTCGTGGATACTACGATAGGAAGGCTTAGAAATTAGCTTAATTTTCACTGTTGCGATTCAGACATTCAGTGATCTACAAAGTTCGTATGATATAGTGCAGGTGTTGTGCCGCGGTAAGCGGTATAACCTGCAATTGGTTAGTTATCAGTTGACTCGCAATTAAGTAGGCAGACACCGGTTAAACTTTTTCGTGTCAGGATTATTGTTAGGTCCAATGCCAACAAAATACTACTCCGTTAGTTTTGTCCATATATATCATTTCGATCTCGCATGCTGTTTATTCTGTCAAACCTGTCAAAATTTTGCCTAAACATCGCGACAATGAAGCCAATCAAATCGAGCAATAGTCGCCTTGATTGGCTCTTCTGTCAATGGACAGATGGAGAGAGAGAGAGTTTCAGTACGTGACAGATGCAGATCGAATTCGATCACTTTCATGGAAAAAGTTTTTGCTGTGAATCAAACAGATCATGCAGGAACCAAAGGATCTGAAAAGAAAGGATGATCTTCGAGCACAAGAAAACGGCGGCCCCAACCTTGTGGAAAAAAATAAAAGAAAAGACAATAACCTGGATAATGGCAGACGCAAGGCGACTTGGAGAATTCCTCCCAACTTAACCACAGCGTTTATATAATTTTGTACAGCTCTTTTTTTCTCTAGGGGATTTTTTTTACGCCTATATCTAATAAAAAAGTATAATCTCGTGCTGATTCTTTAAAAAATTGAGAGCTACTCTTACTGTTCATGCATGCACGGATGCATACATGGACAAAATAAAAGGGACTGACGATGCAAATCTACACCACTCAATCAATTCTAATCCGAGATCTACCAAATGTGCATAAGCAGAACAATTTGCCATCGAGAAACCTTGAATAATTACAGCGAAACAGATTATTCAGGAAGGACGCCCAAAATGCATGGCAAAACACAAATAGTTCTGATGTTTAGTCTTGTAATTTTTTCATACATTATCTATGACACTAACATATCATCTGTAAATAAAGCAGAATCAGATTATAGTCATGCGTGTAATGTGTATGTGCATACCTGTGTATGACAGACTGACAGCATATACCTTCTGAATTACGTACACTGCTGAATTTCTTCTTTGATTAATCTATTTCCTTAAGTCTTGATTTTGTTCTTTTTTGTATTATCTGTTGGCTTCGGCCTGTTAGTTATCAATTGACTACACTTCATTGGTCATTTGGAAAAGGAATTACAATAAACAATCATCAATTAAGCTGGCTGCTAGCTGCATGACAGGCCAGCAGTTGCAGGTAGTTCCAGAAGTAGTGGCACACAGACGAGTCAGGACCATATACCGTTTAGCTTCAGCAACATTTTGTCTATAATCAATTGGAACAAGCAACCTGATTAAAATAAGTGCAGGGCTACACAACCAATTAAAACAAGAAGAAGACATGAGACTTTGGCCATCTCTTTGAACCCGCAAATTACACATGAAACAATTCAGTTGATTCAGTTCATAAAACTGGATAAGTTACAAGCAAGTTTCTGACACTTTGACCTGAAACTTGTTAGCTGGGCAAGTTCAGAACCTCTCAAAAATTACAGTACTAAACTGATCCACGTGATAAACATTATCACCAAGAACTCCTTTAAATAATCTCCTTGGGCTGTCGGTGAGCAAGGTCAGCATCAGCAGCATGGCACTGATCTTCATCGTCCACACAAGCATATCATGGCCCATTATTCAGTACAGTACTCGGCACTGTGCCAGTGGCTTCATCGTCCATTGATGGAGCAATGCAGGTGAACGATGGTGATGATGATCAATCGCTGTACCGGCCTGTGCATGCATGCGAATCATTGAAGGCGAAAGAGCCCATCGGTAAGTAGATTGCCTGTCCATTCTTGACGACCAGTAGTAAATAGCAGCCGTGCGATCCTGCAAATAATTCAAGCATGAGCACTGGTGAGTTGCAGAGATCGGAACAGGAGGCGCCCACGCGGCTCTCGTCAGAGGAAGAATCTGGAGGAGAGGAGACATGGCGCTAATTAGGAGTCCAGTAGCAGTGATGGTACTGCGAGATTAGGGTTCTAATTAGGGTCTGGTTAGGCCATTGTTGCAGCAAGTTAAGCTACTAGTTTGTAGTCTGCAGAGATAGTAGCTTGAATGCATGCAGGATTGGGTTTTTCAGAACTTGAAACTGTGCAGACAAGTTAGAAATCGTGTGAGATGTTTGGAGCTGAATATGGCCCGAGAGATTTTTGTCTGAAATTCTTCTAGGGTGGTTTGGTTTGACGAAATTTGTGGAACTAGCAGCTTCAATGCATGAAGGATTGGTTTTTCAGAACTTGGCATTATGCAGACAAGTTTGAAAAATCATGTGAGATGTTTGGAGCTTGAATACGGCCTAAGATTATTTGTCCGAAATCCTTCCAAAATGTCTGAAAATTTTTCCAAGATACAGCCTAGGTTGTACGATAGATTCTTCCTATGTGTGGATGGTTGCGACCTTCAAATTATCATCAGCAGCGGCGTGTAGCGTACTATTGGTTGCAAGCTACCGGGCGTTGCAACAGTCTTAACCTATGATTGATTGGCACATGGAAGAACAATCTTGGGATCTCATATCTGAGTATATATTACTGCAAATTAGTTAACCCATTACTAATCCATGGCTAGAATTGGGCTATCTCGGACTCTCCCGACAAACCGATTCAGGCTCTGAAATGATTAGACACAACCAGCTTAGCTAGCTCCTAATTTTAGTATTTAAAATGAAGATGAATTCTGCATGCGGCTACCTTTGCTGCTTAATCATTTGATAGGCTGTTTGTCAATCTGTTCTGCACTTCTGCCTCTTCTTTTTCTGGCAGCTCCATCATTTGCATGTTGTCTTATCAACTGCATTTAGAATTCAAATTTTAGAATTTAATTTTAGAGTTGATTTTTGGGTTTTTTTCATCGTAGTTTATTTTATAATATTGGCTTTTCAATTGGTAAAAAACATTGATATAAAAGTTTTACTTATAAATTATTTATATTACTTAATATATTCTTTTCTATGGCTTATCAACTATAGAGCAAACTATATTCTTCCGTATTCTTTGTGGGGGGAGAAAATAAGAAGCAGCCAAGACTGGTTGTTGATTAGCAAGGGCCGAACGTAAGGGCGATCGCTAATCGGCGCGCGTTTCAGGCCCACAGGGCCAGCACCGGCGTGCGCGCGCCTCCTTCGATGCTTTTTTTCCCCTTTTTTCTGTAGCGACTTTTTTTCGTTTTCTTTTCCACTTTTTTCTGATTATTTTTTTAATCTTTAGCATGTTTTGAGTTTGAAAGTTTTTAAATTTTGAGTTGAAAGTTTTTAAATTTTGAGTTGAAAAATTTTGAATCTGAACTTGAAAGTTTTTAAATCTCGAGTTGAAAGTTTTCAAATCTCGACTTGAAAGTTTTCAAATCTCGATTTGAAAGTTTTCAAAATTTTTAAATCTAGAATTAAAAGTTTTCAAATTTCGAGTTGAAAGTTTTCAAATCTCGATTTGAAAGTTTTCAAAATTTCTAAATCTGAACTTGAAAGTTTTTGAATCTCGAGTTGAAAGTTTTCAAATCTCAAATTGAAATCAAATTGAAAGTTTTTAAAATTTTCAAATCTGGACTTGAAAGTTTTCGAATCTCGCGTTGACAGTTTTTGAATCTAAGTTGAAAGTTTTCAAAATTTAACTTTAAAGTTTAAAATTAAAATCGAAAATTTTCAAATCTAACTTAAAAAAATTTTAATCTGTTAGTAAGAAAATCTACAAAATTTTTCCTAATTACTATAATTAGTATTAAGTATATTAACTAATAGAGGTAGTTAAGTATACTAATTAATAGTGTTAATAGAGTAGGTTAATAGGGGAGGAGTGCTCGCTAGCCGCGCGCACGCGATAGCTAGGAGGCCCCGAACGTAAGGGCACAAAAAGATTAAGCCCATGAATTCAAGATGAGCTAATATTGTCGGGTTAAATATATTTGGGCCTTTTCTAGAAAAAGAAAGCTATATGTGGGCCTCAACGCGCAGGCACATTGAATAGTGGGCCAAAGATAATTGGACCGAAAGGCCCATGGGCTTCCCTTAGGCAAAAGGTAATTGGAGCTGACGATTGCCTTGATTGTCCTTTAGCCATATTTATGTGGTTTTACTTTTATATAAGTTAACCACCTCCAAAAAAAATCTCTAGATAGAAAACATCAATTTTAACCGTCAACAGATATCTACATCACAAGTGTCACAAAATACTATTATATCATAGGGGTAGAATGTACGTATGTGTTTACATAGATAAGTGTGTGGGTGTTACGAGCGTATGTGTTTCTAACGTGTTTCTTAAAAAAAAAGGAAGAAGAAAAAAGCTTGCATCATGGGTGCATGTTGGTGAGCCAACAGCCAAGTAGCACAACTGCACAAGATTCCCCTTTTAGATGGCCAAATGACAAACATCAACAGGTTGAATGAAGTTCAGTGGATATGATTTTATTTTCGTCTCAACCTTCAACCGAAGTTATATTGTCCATACATCCATGAGCCGTCTGTTGCAGCGTCGAAAAGGCATAAAAATCGGAGCATCATGTCGTTGAAATGAAAGAAAATGACTGGAAGTCGCATCCAGTGGTCAATGATCTCCACACAACCATTGCCAAATATGCTATGTTCCTTGAAGAAAACAAATAATATGCATGTTTAAGCAGGTTAAGAAAGTCATCTATGTAAGGTAATGTATATATTATACTCGTATATAGTTTGACTTGCATGAATGAACAGCCGTCGCCGATTTTCCTCGCCGGAAACAAACCAAAACTGGAGCAGAAGCCCACAGAATGTCACTCAAAACTGCCCAGAATACAGGAGATGAAGTCACCAAAAGCAGGTTTTATCATAGTCTCATCTGATGAGACTGACATAACTGCGTAAACAAAACGCTGATCGAATTAGTCAAATAAAAAAAATCAGTGCTTTACCAGTGTAGTGTCAATTCTAAAACTGCAAAGTCAAAAACCTTTCAATTATATTTCGACCAGAGAAAGGAGGACACACGAAGCTGCAGGTGAGATCGATGCAATTTTTTTTAATCTCAAGATTGACTTAAGAAGATGGCCATCTCAAGATTGGGCTAAAATAACATATAGCCCAATTCGGTCGTCTGCATTATAGGAGTATTATCTGTGCCAATGTCAATGCACCTCTTGTCAAAAACACTAATTTTCTTATCCCAAAAAGATTGTCAAAAGCATTACGTATACATGGTGTGACAATGACACCATGGTAATAAACTAGTTTACTTGTGGAGTGTTGATTTGCATGTATAGTACTACCTCCATATTTTAATGTACGACGCCATTGACATTTTGCCCAACGTTTGACCATTCGTCTTATTAAAAAAAATTATATAATTATTATTTATTTTATTGTGACTTGATTCATCATCAAATATTCTTTAAGCATGACATAAATATTTTTATATTTGCATAAAATTTTTGAATAAAATGGATTGTCAAACGTTGATCGAAAAGTTAACGGTGTCATATATTAAAATACGGAGGGAGTATATTAGTAATATATAAAAAAATTGCACTTACATTTGCATGCATGCGTACAAGGAGATCAGGAGATCCCTTTGGAAGATCGATACTCCTCGTTATTTCTAATTTGACTGGTTCCAATGCATGATCATCGATCCATTGTGGCGTCGTTTAGCTAGCAAGGGGATCGATGTATTTATTAGTCAATGGGCAAGATATATTTAGTACTCTACTATTATTTTCTCTCCTAACTTTGGGGTTAAGTGCATTTTGCTTCTTTGAACTCTTCAACGGAAGATTTTTCTTATAAAATATGCTTTGTTTATAAGCAAACCGATCATTAGCAGATTTGTGTCGCTAGAAGCTAGCTTTTGCAGAATTGCAGGACTGCATATATTTACAGTGCTGCTGCCCCGTTTGTCGTTTCTGCAGTATAAAGGTCATTTTGGACTTCAGAACTATTTTGCCGGACCACTTAACCCCTAACAATTTTTCAGTTTATTTTACACCTCGAATTATTGAAAACGGTTCACCTTACTTTATAATGTTTTTTTCTTTTTTTTTTCTCTTTATAAGCCATCTTTTGCATTATATTTTGTTATGATCGATAGACGCATTTTAACTCACCTCTAAACATGTTTTGAATTTTTTTATCACTTTTTACATATGTGGGAAATATTAAGACGGGTGTAAACATCGAGGTTTTAAATTTCAAGTAAATAGTTATAAAAATTTATTTCCAAATTTTGATGATGGCATCATCTATGAATCTAAAAAGTTTTAGCTTAAAATATGACTCGTATAAAGAGAAATAGAAGAGAAATGCTATTGAACAGTAAAGTAAAACATTTATAATAGTTTAGAGGGTAAAATAAGCCAAAAATAGTTTAGAGTGGTAAGTGCTCCAATGAAATAGCCCACGAGAGTAAAATGTACTTTTTTTATTACTAGTTTGTGTAAACAACTAAACACGATTAAGCTTCTCTACTACCTGTTAATTAGAAAAATACACTACCTCCAACTTTCCAAGTCTGTGCAAGTAATGTGCATAGACTCTTGCCTGTAGAAAAAATGCCTAGTGGCAGCTGGTGTTGAACTGTTGCAATTAATTGCCACAATGGATGGACCTTATGCTGTTGTGAAGAGTCCTCGTCAACCAGATTACCAGCGCTTTGCACAATCATGGTCAGCACTAGCCAAATTGCTGTGTTGTTTTGATCATTCTTGTTAAGATAGCCAAACATTTTTTCTAGTGGCAAGTTGCCCTTTCAGATGTGTTGTCTGTTGTTCGTACACGGCGACCTCGCATTCCTTCCCAATCTCTTGCAGAAGAACACATTAAACTACTAACCAACTTGTAATTGCACTGCAGATCCAATGCGTGCAGAATGAAAAAACAATGCACAACTGTACACCCTATACAGCTATCTGTGCATTCTCAAGATATATCATGTAATATATATATATATATATATATATATATATATATATATATATATATATATATATATATATATATATATATATATATATATATATATATATATAGCAGATATAAATCTGTAAGCTTCAGCCAAGCATGGAATTATGGAGTAGTACTGTAAGAAAATGACTTTAGGGATGAGTCCATTATTTCAGTAATTTAAGTATTGGTTCTTATGCCATACACTTAAAAAATCTTCTCACTTTGGGATACAGCTCAGCGTGCACCATGACTTATACTATTGAATACAGATATGTTCATTAAGCTCCCTCCATCTCAATTTCTCATTGTTTTAGCATTTAAATTTTTTTATCAAAAATACTTGCCATTATCACATTTAAAAGCATTTTTAGAAATGTCTTTCCCATCCTACCCTTCATTATCTATGCAGTCATACGTACTAGTTCTCCTCACAAAAAAAATTGTTAATATGGAAAAGATGATTATGATGTAATTAATGAGGATAGCAACGTAATTTGTCGCACCTCTTAGTTTAATACTATGAGATTCCCTAAAACGATAAGTAGATTGAAATAGATGGAATAGGATTTACCTTGTTATATGTTTCATAGCTTATTTTCTCACTGATATATGGATCTTATGACTGAAAAAATTGTCCTAACTTCGAAGCAAGTCGGTAACAAATTCTCAGACGATGCCTATATGGTATGAAAGGAATGGTCGGCTAACATCCAAGCAAGTCACTAACTTCGTCAACTAGCTTACTGTGAGCATGACAAATCAGAGGCTAGGAAACAAAAGGTTATCTCAGATGATCAAGAACCAATTGGCTGGTCAAGTCATCCTATCTTTTCCATGATATTGTACACATCTGGTTAATGCGTATTGAATTCATTACTTGAAAGAATAGGAGCTATTTGTGCAAATCTAGCTACCTACCATTTGTTTAACATGTGAGTTTGTTGATTTGAATATAATAATTAAGAAATAATTATATATGGAGATAATCCAAAATATACCATTGACAAGAGTCTAATTAATTTCACGTTTTGCCCTCGACTATTGCAAGTTCCTGGGAATGCGACCGTACAAACGTCATTGTTTAAGGAGTGCTATTGTCGTCACTGTTCCATTCATGGGCTGTCATTAGCTACAGTGGAAAGACCCGTTTGTCCTTGTGAAGGCTGTACAATGTATTGTCCAACTTATTTTGATACTTTGTTAAAATTATCTTTTAGAGTTCCTCTCCACGCAGGCAACCCCTGTGTGTGTGCCGTCACCGTTATTTTCAAGCGGGCATACAGCCCGCGCCAACACCCGTCAGCCACTCCGCCAGACAACACCACCGCTGCCCAGGGGAAGGAGAGATCTACGATTCCCCCTTTTTCTTTGGCCACCAAAATCTTTCCCAAATTTGCTTTGGTAAGGGTTGTGACCTTGGTCTATGACAATGAGGGCAATTTGGTCATTAATTTGAATAAGGAAAAAGTACGAATTACCCCTCCCCCCATCCCCGAACTATTGCGGTCGTCCGAATTACCCCCCTGAACCACAAAACCAGACATTCTTCAACCCCAACTATGTAAACCGGACAAATTACCCCCCCGACCCAATCCGCAGTGGTCTTGGTCTACGTGGCGTACATGTGGCAGTCCAGTTAGCATTCTATTTATTAAAAAATGTGGGACCCACCTGTCATATCCTCTTCAACTATTCCTCTCTATCTTCCTCTCTCTTCCCCCCTCTCTCTCACGCGCACGGCAGCAGGCGTCGGCGGCGCGCACGCACGCGGACAGGGGCCGGAGGCGGCGGCGAGGACGGGGCTCGAGGCGACGACGGCAACGGCAGCACGCGGGCACGCGAGCGCGGGATGACGGCGCACGAACGGGGCTCGAGGCGACGACGGCGATGGGCGACGGATGACGGCGCGCGGCGCGGGCGGGGCTCGATGGGAGATGGCGACGGCGTGCGGTGCGAGCGACGACGCGACTACGACACGATTGGTCCCATTTGTTCCTCCGCTTCGTCGCGGGCGCGGGCTGGGGCTGGTTGTCGCGCGTGGCGTCGGCATAGGTCCGCGTGGATGGGTCCGGGGTGGCCTCCGCGGCAGCAAAAGGGTCGTGGCGATCCGGCGAGATGCCATGGACCGGGTGTCGGCGGTGGTACTCGCCATCGCGGCCGACGATGCGGCGGGACCTCCTGGCAGGGAGCCCGTGATCCTCCTCATCTGCCGCGCGGGGGAGGCCCGAGGAGGAGGCGGCGATGGCGTGGCCCGAGTAGGAGGGTGCCACAATTTTTTTATAAATAGAATGCTGACTGGACTGCCACGTAGACCAAAACCACCGCGGATTGGGTCGAGGAGGGTAATTCGTCCGGTTTGTATAGTTGGGGGATGAAGAATATCCGGTTTTGTGGTTTATGGGGGTAATTTGGACGACCGCGATAGTTCGGGGGGGAGGATAATTTGTACTTTTTCCTTTGGATAAAATGAACATTTGCTAACAGAAACCCATGAATGGAAGGGTGGCGGCTATAACATTTCTTATATAAAGATACTTGTACTACGGTATTTTCTTATACTTACACGCGGCAAAACGGTCGATGGCATTTCTTAGATTTTCTATTATACATGACTCTTGTTCTTCATATACTCTTCTTTTATAGTACTAGCATAGAAGCCGTTAGAGTTGAGTTCCTAAGCATAAACCATTTGGGATGATCGCAATTCTCACCACAGGTTCCGTTGTTTTGAGCTAATAGACGTAAAAAGTATATGCATTAGTATTTCCTAGACAAATTTTTCTAATTTATCTGTTAACTTTATACTATATTTTATCAGCTAAACAGCTTATTCGAATAGACCTTAAGCATTACCTTTTTTGACGTGACTACTTTCGTGGAAAAGTTAGACAAAAACTTCTAGCTTTTGGATGCACAACCAATAACCTAAATTCTATATAAAGACAGAGATTGACAACTGTACTGTTGTTGGAGATATGAGCCCGTGATTAAGACAGTTTTTTTTTCTCGAACGTGCAAAAGTATTATACGTCAATATATTAGAACAATAGAATGTTTGTTACACGACACAATCAATCAGACTGACTTATGCCAAGAAAGGAAAAAAAAAAGACCAAAATAAAGAATAGACAGTACTGTGATTAAGACAGCACAAAAATCCTTTCCGGCCGCCGCAAAAATCCTTTCCAGTTAATAATGTCTTGTCAGCACATCGGCCGGGTCAGATCGATCGAAAAGCCTCTCAGCAAATTCTCCGAAGAACATATGCTCGATCGAAGTGTCGAACACCTGTGCGCTCGATCGAATTATTATTCCTTCACACGCGGAGAAGACGAAGCAATGGAGGAGTACCACGTCGTGGAATCGATCGATCGATCGACGGCGACCTGACCTGACCTGCGCATCGATCGATCGATCGCTGCACGCGGCTCGCGATCAGCCAAGTGGACGTACGCCGTCAGTTCGTCTCCAATGCCGAATTGCCAATCAATATGCAGTTGGATCGATCGATCAGTTCGTAACTCAAAACATTCCAATTAATGAGGCATAAACCAACCAATCATCAATCAATCAATTAATCATGCATATGCCGTGCTGACGCTTTACACGACCGTGCATAATCGATGATTAGTGTACGGTTAAGTACTCAAGGGAGCAGCCATCTCTTTACTTAATTGGTTAATTATAGTTAGAGCAAGTTTAATAGTATAGCCAACTACTAGCTCCAATTCATTTATAGCAAATCTAATAGCTTATCCATATAATAGTTATATACTGCACTATTAATACCTGGTCCCACGTATTATACACAAACTGCGTCTTGGAGTCCGTGCAACAGCTGGCTACAAATCTGTAGCCTGCTGCTCTTCTCTCTCCTTATTTATCTTCTTAAAATATATTTGCAGCTAGCTTATAGTCTGCTATTTTACCTGCTCTTACCAACAGCTGAAGCTGCACTGTACTGAAGTTTCCCTTGCCGATGTTTCTCCCAACAAGATCTCCCAATGCAATCAGATACAGGTAATTAAGCTAGCCATGCACGCATGGGTAGATGTGTGATACGCAATGCAACAAATTAAACTCGAGATCTGCAGCTACAGATCGGTGAGGTTTGCAGTGGTTGGGGAGGAACAGCAAAGATCAGGCCAACCTGGCAATTCATATTCAGGCAAATTGGCGAGACGAGACGAGACGAGACAGGGGAATATACTTGCCGGGTTCCTGCGTTGCCTGGGTGTGCCTACGTGTAACTGACGTGTTGGTGCTAGTGTAGTTGTTGTTGCTGCTGTCGCAGCTGCTTGCTGCTGACTGGTCGGGCGAGAGATCTCTTTTGGTTCCCGTGCTATTCTTGTCGTGCCATGGTCTAGGCTGGCATGGGAAATTCTGTCGTCTCGCTGCTGCAAGGCCGTGTCAGCAGAGGTTGAGCCGGAACAAATCCCAACATACTGGAGAAACACAAGTGGTGTGGTGTGGTGGTGGAGTTATGGTGCATATGACTTCACCCATCACAGTTTAAATCATGGTGTCCACACATTACGTGCATATAATGTGTGCGTGTGCATCTGTACTCTGTCGTATAATTTAAAAAAAATCCAAACATACTCCCCGTCCAAAATAAAAAGGCTTATCTCTTAAAAAAAATAGTAAGAAAGAAAGAAAGTGTCCAGTATTAATAAGAAATTAAGTAGAGTATCAATGGGTACTAAGTAGATAACATATACTCCTATTAAATAGACAAAACTTATCCATTTATATATTTCTTCTATCCAAAAGTATTAGGCATATTTTTAGTTTTTAGTTTTTCTAAAAGAGATGGTTATATTTATAAACTATAGTTTCTATATGCTAGATCATAACCTAAGGAGTCATCTGACAATATTCATTTGTGGTATGCATGTATAAAGTTCTTTGATTTTGTTACATGAGGTTGAGTTATTTCCTCCTTGATTTTGGTGACAAAAAAATATGTCTTGCATTTTTGTCGGGAGTACTAATTATGATTAAGAGTGTAATCAACCTGTTTTGAGATAAATTTTAAACTCTAAAAATTAATTTATTTTACGAAAAAGAGAGTAGAGCGGAACTACCATATTCATTAGGCTAAACTCCAAAATTTACATATAATTTCCTACTAGTAATTGACATCGGAAGTGAAGTGTTAAGTGGGTTTATTCGGTTGAATACGGAATACCCATGTTTTAGAAAATAGTTCTCTATTTAAACTTAAAACTAGAGAGATACATCTTATTTTCATCACTGATATATTATAGTATAAAGTTTGAATAGCCACCATCAAAATCTACCACACGCCTCTAGCCAAGCCGTCAAGGTAAGGAGAGTCTTTTACCCCTATGCCATTAAGAAAGTTACTGGTTACATGTGTGGCACAAAAAAGTTTGGAGTTACCTGTATGCCATGAGCCCAACTTTCGTTGACCCGTGTGCCATTTTAGATGGATGGAGACATAACAGAGGTGTTAGGGGCTGTGTAAAGATAGTTTTGCCCTTATGTACAGTAATGGGTTAAAAAAAATCAGAAAAGTGAAAAATAATTTAGGAAAAGCGTTAAAAATCAGAAAAAATGAAAAATAATATTTAAAAAAGGTAAAAATCAGAAAAAATGAGAATAAATTTTAAAAATGTTTAAAAATACGGGAAAAATTAGGAAAATGTGGGAAAAATTAGAAAATGGGGGAAAAATAAGGAAAAATCGGAAATAAATTTTGTAAAAAGGAAAAAACAGGTGCATGACCATTGCATACCGACAAATAACGGGTAATCAAATATTGTAGTTTGGTGTGAGTGACAGGAATTCATGTGGGCAGGTATTATTGTCCAATACATAAAAACAAGCATATGCCCTTTTTTTTTATTTAATGCTTCGAATCAAGCATACACATAGAGCTTCCAAGGGCACCAATTTCCAAAAGCAATCGCATAATTCCAAATTCCGTTTCTCGCAAAAGACGAGAACTCCAAACCATATACAGATGCATCTCGAAACCCCACACGAGAGAGCGAGAAATCGAGAGATAGCACGAGAGCAGTAGCCGCAGCTAGCACATCGTGATTCGAATCTCACGTGACCACCGCAAATATCTCACTCGCTCACCTGCGGTGGCGGCCATCGACGGAGGCGCGCGACGGCCCCAATCTGCGCCCTGGCGCCGCACCACCCGGCGACCGACGACGACGCCGCCCTCCCGGACCAACCACCACCCGCCGCGCGTGCCGCCCACGTACCGCGCGACAAGGGAGGACGCGGGAACGCGCGGGCCCTGGAGGAGGAGAGGAGGAGGCACGACGGCCTGGCGCAGGGGCGCGCCGGCCTGGGCGCACGGCGGCTGCGGCAACGGCTCCGGCGAGGCGAGGCGGCGGCGGCGGCGGCGTGCGGCTAGGGTTAGGGTGCGGCGGCGTGCAGCGCAACGGAGAGAGAGCAGGCACTCACGGGAGATAGCAGGAGAGGAGAATAGAGCTGAAAATCCTTAGGGGCAAATTAGTCATTTTCATACGTGGATCCCACATGTCAGAGCTATGGAAACCGCTAAGTTCTAACAGAAGGTGGACGGAATAGCACACGGATCAACGAAAGTTTTTCTCATGGCATACATATGACTCTAAACTTT
The DNA here is from genome assembly GCA_000338895.3 of Oryza meridionalis. NCBI lineage: Eukaryota > Viridiplantae > Streptophyta > Magnoliopsida > Poales > Poaceae > Oryza > Oryza meridionalis. Next base: position 4,660,165 of record CM002524.2, read on the forward strand.
TTTGTGGCACACAGGTAACCAGCAACTTTTTTAATGGTATAGGGGTAAAAACTCAACATTCAGGGGTTCATAAATACAGCCGCGCAAGTCACCGGAGATGGGAGGGGATATGCCATGGCAGAAACATTGTTGGGTAATAGGTGCTCAAATTTGTCCCTTTTTAGTGTGTAGATCAAGTTTGAACTTGAGTTTTGGTGGAGTGAAGAATATCACTCTGCATTGTCAAATTTATTTTTGAAAATTTTCACAACCATTCATTCATATTTAATTTAAGAAAAAAGTGGAATATGAGGGACATGCACTCAAGTGACTAAAATCCATTTTATATCCAATAGTAAAATTCATTGACATGGTCATACTGATTTAATATGATCATTGCCAGGACACTCGGATTTGACGTTGTACATACATGATGCGCTTCCAAAATTAAGTTACATCGAAGTGATGATCTCAACCAAATATTTTTTCTTATCCTAACATGGGTGGTTCCTTATAGAAGTGCTATTTATTCGACGAGGGTGACCGATTAACGTAGGGTTGGGTTGACATTTGTATTTGGGGCTTTATTTTCCATTCAACCATGGACCTTTCTGGAAAGGATTCAGAATTGATTGTAGTTTCGATAATTACAGTTCAACCATACAGTATATAAATGAAAAGAAGTCAAAGCAAAACTGAACCACAAAGTCAATCAACTAAAAAAATGTCCAGAATGATATGCAGTTAGGATATCACTTGAACAACCAGATGGGGAGCATGGCAAGTTTGTTGCTGAAAAATATTTTTCAATTTAGAAATAATGAACCCCTGTTGGATCCTAGTCCTTACTGTTGCTGTAACAGTAACATTTAAGAGTTTTAAATTTTTTTAAAGCAATAATAAAAGTACCAGGTGGACTCGTGCGTAAGAAAAAAATAATCACGGCAAGAGGATATCCATTATTAACAAAGGAGTTATTAAATTATTTGTAGGAATTTTACATGAATTCCCTAGGAGCTGAGAGACGATTTATCATGATGTAACTGGAGCACATAAGGAGAATTAACCTTGAATGAGCTAAACCAGTCTTATCTGTATACTTGTCGTCTCTCCAATATGTGAGAGAGACAAATTTGGTTACAAAACTAATGGTACAATAGACGAAAAATGAAACAAGTGTATGCCACCACTTAATCCCCATAATAACTACATTTCCAACTGATTAATATGACATTTTTAATTTACCAAAAAATACTTATACTTCCTTTAATTAATTAATTAACTAATTAACCAATTAATTAACTAAAAATTATTGCTGTTCTTGCTGCTGGCAGCTAGCTTGTTGCTTTGTTCCATTCCACTTGTCCATGAAGCGGCTTATCCTGTGGAGTGCAAGATCCAGAGTGTCCAAGCTCATGTTGGCGAAGCACACCCTGAACCAGCCGGCCTCCGAGCAATGGCACGACGACCCCGGCGAGATGTTCAGCTTCGCCTCGCGCAGCAGCTTCTCCCACAGCCTCAGCTCGCCGCCGACGCCCGCCTCGCCGCCGCCGCCGAGCAGCAGCCGCCGCATGTCCATCCACACGAACAGCCCGGCATTGCCGCGCAGGCACGGCACGCCGGCGCGCGCCAGCCCGGCCACCACGTGCTCGTGCCGCTCCCGGAGCCGGCGGCGGTTGGTGCGGATGTACCCCTCCGCGAACGCCTCGTCGGACAGCATCGCCGCCAGCGTCTTCTGCGTCTGCGACGACACCAGCGTGAAGCTCGACATCCGCCGCGCCGCCGTCACGACGGCGTCGTTGTAGGAGTAGACCACGCCGACGCGGAACCCCGGGAGGCCCAGGTCCTTGGAGAGGCTGTAGACGATGTGGACGCGGCCGGCGATGCCGCCCCCGTCGCCGTGGCGGGCGCGCGCCTCGACGAGCTCCGCGACGCTGACGAGGTCCGGCGCGGCGAAGACGGAGCCGGAGTAGATCTCGTCGGAGATGAGGTGGATGTCGTTGCGCGACACGAAGTCGAGGATGTCGTCGAGCACCTTGCGCTTCACCGTGGTGCCGAGCGGGTTGGAGGGGTTGGTGATCAGGACGGCGCGGGCGCGCATCCCCGCCGCGGCGGCCTCGTCGTACGCCGCCTGGAGCGCGGCGACCGTGACCTGGAACCCGTTCGCGCTGTCGCACCGCACCGGCACGATGTTCACCCCCGTCCTCCACCTCAAGTCCCTGTCAAACCTGCACGCCATGGATGTCAGCTCAGCCTGCCACTCTGCTCGATCGATCCCAAGCTAGCTAGATGCATGGCAATGGCAATGGAACAGTGACTTACCCGGGGTAGTAAGGGGTAGGGATGAGCAGGGCGTCGCCGGGGTTGGCGAGGATGAAGGTGAGGAGCTCGTTGGCGGCGGTGGCGCCGGCGGTGAGCACGATGCGGTCGGGGTCAAACCTCGCCTTGCCGCCGCGTATCTTCTCCATGAAGCTCGCCATCGCCTGCAAGCAACAATGGTGGCCAAGCAAGCCGCCGCCATCTTGATCAGTCCACCATGCATGGCGTTCGAGCCAAGCAAAGCAAGAATTGCAAACTCTCTCTCTCTCTCTCTCTCTCTCTCTCTCTCTCTCTCTCTCTCACGTACCTTCCTGAAGCTCTTGAGGCCATGGTAATCCTGGAACAGCGCGTTGTCCCTGAAGCTACCGGCGCCGGCGCCGCCGGTGCTCCAGCCGGCGGCCTCCGGGTGGTCCCGGAGGTAGGCCTCGAGGAGGTCGAAGGAGACCTGGTTCTCGGCGAGGCCCATCTGTATGACGCCGTCGGGGTTGTCGACGGCGTGGTAGGGGTCCTCGTCGTAGGCCTTCCACCCGGCGAAGTACGGCGAGTCCTCGCCGTGCGCCGCCGACGTTGCGACCTGCGACAGCGGCGGCGCCGACCCGGCGAACGCCGCAGCAGGCAACAGCTTGCCACCCATGATGTTCTCTCTCGTTCTCTCTTTGACTGAATTAATCTTGCAGTGCAAAATTTATATGCAATGGCAGTGTAGGAAGCAACACTGCAGTACAAGAGGCAATCAAGCAAATTAAGGTTTTTGGGTGTGTGAGATGAGATGATCCAAGGTTCCAAGTGTGGGAGGGGTATATATAGGCAAATGGAAGTATATATACCTATGTGAAAACCACTCATGATCATGTGATTGAGATGTCAGAGGCTGCTCATAGCTGTATGCATATAGGAGGGTTCACTGTTGAGAGATGACCGGACTTTTTTAGCTTTCAGAGGATTAAAGAATTGGAACTCGAGCTTGACCAACCTATACTAACTACTAAGCTTGATGATTCTTTTTGCCCAATGATTGATTGCTCACTCTCTCTTTCTTTCTCCCTGACTGGCCTTTCAGCAAAGGAGGAAGTTAGCAAGACAGACAGTGTAGCGTAGTACAGCTGTAATCAGAAATTCAGATCCTCGTCTGCAAAGGCAGCTTCCGTTGTCGCCATTCTCCGGCTGATCGAAGAAATTTTGCAGATGCAGCAGCAGCTCAAGCCGTCAAGCCAGAGCGATCGTGTCTACAGGTGTTGCGCCTTATGTTCTCCTTTAACCCAACCCTTTGTTTAATCCAGGCTAATGGCCGCGACGTCGTCGTCCTCTTCCTTGTCTTAACAAAACCAGCTCAGAAAAAAAAAATTTGTGACCATAGCTCTGTTACCATACTAGTATTAGTTTAAATTTTAACGACTCAAAATCGTATAAACCCCTGCCTGTCATACATGGTCGATTATCGGTATGAATGTCACTCGGAGTAAAGGTAACGAGGCATTCAAATATTTTATTATGCGTTTGACCTCCAAATGCCAGCGATTAAACAAGGCTATTCAACCCTGTAACCATGGACGACTTGTCTAGCTAGCTAGCTATCTCGAGCTGTACGCGGGGCTAAGGTTTGCACTGAAATTAATCTCATATTTAAACAAACTCTGTTGAGATGCCAATCAACCATGTCTCCCTCGAATTAAGAATCAACGTAAGGATGGCCTCTGCTCACCGATTACGAGACCAGCCATTTGATTATGCACCTCATGATCCACGAAAGTACTATGATAGTACATCGGTTGCCGAATCAGTGCATGTTGCACCGCGATATATATATTTTTTTGGCGAAAATATGCCCGTCAGTATATTAAAAGAAAGAAGAGTTTTAGTTACACAACGCAAAAGGCCAGACAAGCCCTTATCGGATAGGTAGAGACATCTTGTAAGGGGAAAGCGGAAAAAAACTGCTCCTATTAAAAGGGAAAGAGGAGGTAGAAAATCTTCTATGTTCCTAGTAGGTCCCCAAACGAAGCGGCGCTAGCAAGAGACCAGAGGTGGCCCTGGACTCTAAAACCACCGAGACCGGTGAGAGGAAGGAGTCGAAAACCTTGATGAAGATGCTCTAGCAGACAGGCCCTGGCTGACGGCCACCAGAACTGAAGAGAGCAGCCTTGGAAGGGGCGAGCCCAGCCCAGCCAGGGGAAGACAGGACGAGGAGCCATACTTGACGCGCAAACATACAGTTTAGGATGATATGGTTCTCTGTTTCGAGCTCCTGGATGCAAAAAAGACCGAGTGGCTATCGATGTCGCGCTTGTGCAGGAGGTCGGCCGTCCAGCAACGCTGCTGGACCGCGATATATATTCACAATCTTTGTTTAGTCCAAAATCTTTTGTGCTATTATGAATTATTTAGAACCATTATTAATTACGTATTACAAGGTGTTTTAGTTTTGTCTTAAGTTAAACTTCTTCATCAACTTTATCATAGGTCAAGTAATATCCACGACACTAAATTAGTTTATTTAAAACCAATCATCAAATATATCTTGATAATGTATTTATTTGGATTATCAATGTCAGGGTAAACCTTCCGGTCAGAAATATAGTGTGGTTTAGGCATAATGTTAATAACTAAATTTTATCTTAAACATCAGATACTTATGACTGAAGAGAGTACTACATTTATAGTGTAATATGATGCCTCCGGTACTACTTGAACCGTAAAATTTCTCGACATTGAAATATTGTTTGCATGCTAGGAAAATGCAGTGTATAACTACTCTCTATTTCAAAATACTTGTCATTTTAGCTTTGTTGTAAGTCAAACAAGTCTATCTTTTACCATTAGTTTATCGAAATTCCTATAGTTTAATATCATAAAATTCATGTTTTTAGATTCACTAAAAGAAATATATTTCATGTTGTTAACTATACAAATTTCTAATAATTGACTGTCAAAGATATATCGTTTGACTTAGGATAAAATTAAAATGATAATTAATTTAAAATCGATGGAGTAGCTTACTTGGACCAAACCTGTCATTAAGGAGTATGAAACTTGATTACAACACTGAACCTAATTGAAAACCAGAAAAGCTTCAAAACCCAGCAGCTGGAATTGGCACAAGAAGGGAAACACCGCGGTGGTTTTGCAAATCAGCTTTGGCAGAAGAAAAGAGAAAACCACGGAACCTCTTCAACGGTTTTGGGAAATTGACATGTTATATATTTATAAATTTTCCGCGGTGCCTGATTGAAAAGCAACAGCAAATAATCGACAAAAATTAAGTGGCTAACCCCACGTCAGCAACATAAGCATCACCGGCGTTGGTAGCACTAGAAAATGGATGGCAGATTTTGGCAATGTTTGATGTCTCCTTGTTGCCATATATGGTTGCACTTTTGGGGGGTAATTAAACATAACAAATTGTAGTTAGGTGCTCTGTTTAGTTTAATTCATGTTGCCGTTTAAAATGTCCATATGCAACATGCATGGTTTCCTTAGTTAGACTTTGAGAAAAAAAATTCTAGAGCATTATATTAATTAGCAAAATTATTGTTTTCTTAAGTAAGCTAAATTTTGTGCATGCGTGTGGCCCTTGAAAATGTAAAGGTAATCTTAATCGTCCTTGAAGATCTTGTTTATTTAAAGACAAGAAAATACTTTTTTTTTGCATTGTTTTTGGTGGGCTCTTAAGAGAGAAACGTGGATTCGTCTAATGTCAGACAACAATTCTTCAATTAATCCCTGCAGGGAGCATTTCCTACCTTATAAGCAGAATCAAATCAAACATGACATCTCTGTTAGGTGAGTTTCCAGCTGATCCCTGCTAATTCCCTATGGATCCAATTGCTAGCTTGCAGAATCAGATCATGATAAAAAGTTTCTTGATTACAATCTCATCCTCTTGGCATTACCTAAGATACATTACAGATTGTCAGTTAGGTGCCGGAGAAGTCTACGCATAATTTTAAGCAAGAAATGCATTATTATTGTACATTACGTCATGAAGGGATTAATTGGCTCAAACACAAGCTGTGATGTACTAACAAAGCTGAGTCTTGGAGACACTTGGCAGAGTGCATATACGTACGAAATACGTATGTAAAGAAATTAACCATCGTATAAACATACATACGTCGTTGAGTTCCAGTCAATTGTGCAAAGATGTCCATCAGATCTCTGCATGTCCATTAAATTGGAGCTTTGACATGTACACTTATTTAGCTTGATGCCATGCTAATTAATCTACAGATAGATAACATTAGGTTTAAGATAATGCCATAAGCATCATCCTCTCTCTGATTGATCAGACCAGTGTATACTCCAACAGAATTGTATATGTGCTCATGTGCACCACTTTTGAGAACACTAGCTAGCTGGCTGGTGTGCCGTGTGCTACCCAAAAGGCAACTACGACAGAGAACCAGCTATGCTACAACTTTATGTACGCATAATGAAATTAGACAATTAATTAGCACACGTTGGTGGAGTAGTTGTTTACATTTGATTGTGTGATTCAGCTGGATCTTACACACTACAGTACAAGTGTAGCACACCTCTTCAGAGTCCAGCAGGCATATGATGTTTCTGCAAAATGAGAGACAACCAACAAACAGAGATGATCTCCTATAGTAATTAACAAGGCAATTATACATTATTGTGCTACTGTCGGCAACTCGGTTAATTTGTTAACGTATCAGACAATATGCAGTTCATGAACTTGGTCACTTCCCCTTTGCTTGGTTAAATGGAAGTATTCGAGGCGTTAACAAGTGAACAAGAAGACGAGCACCAAGTGCCAACTGATCCTATTACTTGAAACCTGAATCGGCGAGAACTTTTGCAAATTGCATCCTCAGCTGCAGTAAACATCGTAATAATATTTACTGTATTTTTTTATTTATAGATAACGAAATTGAACCTACCATGAAAGTAGACGGTCAAAGAAAAAACGAGAGAGAAACGTGTCACAACACAAACAGTATCAGGGTCTCATCGGATGGTTTGTTTGGCTGAGGCTTGGGCTTAGGCTTTTCAACCAACACAGAGGGGCCCGCACGGGAGTTGGATCATCTATGGTGGCTAATTCTAGGAACTCTCTAGTGGCTGTACATGGAAAATAAAAAATCCCAATACCACAACCTAGGAGCTACGAGCACCGGACATAGAAGATCTCTCATCCAACCAATTAACCAATTAAGCCAACCGATGGAATGGCTTTGCCTGAATTGAAAAGGGCTTATTTGGCTGATCAGCCTAAGAATACAACTTACCGATGAGGACACACGGTGTCCTTGTGCAATGTCTATACGTCGCACTCCATCTTTACCGTGATTTCAACATGAGGTTTTTCCCCCCACCTTCTGCAGAAATGGCACATCCATCCTAGGTGTTGTTCATTTATAGTGAAGAGGTAGATAAAGTTAGGCCACATAAACAAGGAAATTATTAGCGTATAATTAATTAATTTTTAATTATTCAATTTTTTTTAAAAAAATATGTAATATTTTAAAATAATTTTTATATAAAAAGTTTTCTCACGCGATGCACCCTTTAACAGTTTAAAAAACATACTAATAAAAGTCGAGGTAAAATCTGTATTTTAATCAGAACAACTCACTAAACTAAAAACAGCTATAGAGAGGAGGAGGGGAAAAAAAAGAGAAGAAATCTACCACCACAAAAGCATCGCAAGTTGTCTCCTGTCTGTCTTTGTACAAGAGGGGTTCGCGATATATTTCGCGGGACAAAGAGACATTGGAGACTTTATGTTCTCTTTCCCCAACTTGGCCAAGTGGGGTTCAACATGTTGGCCGTAGGAAATGTAACGTAGTCCGGCCTCCTGTGTGGCGACTCACCGGAGACGGTGATCGATGGATGGGTACAGCGATGAAATCTAAGGAGTTTTGGAGACAGATGGAGAGGCTGATTCCCGTACATTGGACCGTGGCAGTGCAAGGCAGAGCAGCAGATACATGAATCTGATTACGATTTACGAGTTGCCGATCGATTTGGGTGCTCTTCGGTAGCTCTAATTTGCAGCCAGCCACTACAGTGAAATATAGGGAGGATCAATGATAGCAGCTGCAGGCTCTACTCTCCTCCAACTTTGGAATTATCTCGACAGACTGAACATAGCCAGATTCAAGCTGACCCTCTCCCGCGACACCGCGAGGCCACAAACCGATGGAATTGGAGGGATATTGGGAGGTAAGGTGGAGCGAGATTCATTCATCGCCGGTGACCTCGAGGGCCTTGAGGTGGATGGACACGACCATTCCCCTACTCGCCCGTGTCGCCAATCTTGATTTGGCGTCGGCGGCATAGGGATGAGGCTTTGCATCTTCACCCGCGCCGCCGATCGCGTCGTCCCTGTTGCTCTACCACTGTCGATCGGCGCCATCGACAACAAGGCCAAGATTAGCTTCATGTATGAAACTTGATGATTCATAGTTGAGGGACGTAAAGTGTACTCTTTCCATCTATCGATGAGTGTGAGATAGGTGGGCCGTGATGGGCTTTTAGGTCAAGCTGCTAGCAAATTACTACGGTTCCAGCCCAATACATATAAAGAAGGAATAAGTTCACCGGAGGTCCCTCAACTTAACAGCGAGATTTTTTTTAGGTCCCTTAACCACAAAACCAGAAATGTGTACCCCTAAACTATACAAAACCGTTCTATACTGCCTTGGGACCTCTTTTGATGTGGCATCCTAGTCAGCAAAACTAATTAAAATAAAGGCGTGGGGCCCACATGTAAGTGAGAGAAAATGATGTGGGCCCCACATATCTCCTTTCCTTTCTTTTTCTCCTCCTCTTCCCTCGAGCGGCATAGGGGGAAAGAGGCGGCTGGCGCAACGGGGTGGCGGGAGAGGAGGCAGCTGGCGCGACGGCGAGCTCGGCGGTGAAAAGGAGACGCGCGTGGCGCATCGGTGGGGGAGAGGAGCGGCGGGACGGCGAGCTCGGCGGCGAAGAGGAGCAACATTGTGACGCACCGGTGGGGGAGAGGAGCGGCGGGACGGCGAGCTCGGCGGCGAAGAGGAGCAACGTTGTGACGCACCGACGGAGGAAAGGAGCAGCGCGCGGCGCGGCGGCGGGGGCGGCAACGGGCGCGGCGGCGTGCGCAGACGAGCGAGGGATGTGGCCGGCGGTGGCTGCTGTCGCCACTCCTCTCCTCCGCCGCCGCGACGCGCCACGCGTCGCTCCTTTCCCCCGCGAGCTGCTCCTCTCCATTGCGAGCTCGCCGTCGCGCCGACTGCATCTGCTCCTCCTCTCCCGTCGCCTCCGTCGCGCCGGCCGAGCTCGCCGAAGTGCCGACCGCCTCCTCTCCCCCTCACCCGCCGCCGGCCTTCTCTCCCCCATCTGCTCGCCCACTGCCGCTCACCCCGTCGCGCCGCCCGAGCTCGCCATAGTGCCGACCGCCTCCTCTCCCGCCGACACCGTCGCGTCGGTGGCCTCTCTCCCCCTCCCCCGCCGCTGGCCTTCTCTCTCTCATCTGCTCACCCACCGCCGCTCGCCTCGTCACGCCGGCCGAGCTCGCCATAGTGCCGACCGCCTCCTCTCCCGCCGCCACCGTCGCGCCGGTGGCCTCTCTCCCCCTCCCCCATCTGCTCGCCCACCGCCGCTCGCCCCGCTGCGCCCTCCGCGTCCCTGCTTCGCCCGCGCCTGGAGCCGTCGCTCGCCCGCCGCTTGCCGCCACAGCCACGCTCACCCGCCGCTTGCCGCCACACCCGCACTCGTCCGCTGACACTGCGCTCCGCCTGCCTCCGCCCGCACGAGGAGATAAGAAGAGAAAAAAAAAAGCAGGTCCCACGTCATTTTCGCACTTACATGTGGGCACCACATATTTATTTTAGTTATTTTTGCTTACTGGGATGCCACGTCAGCGAAAACATGCCTTTATACTGCCTTGGGACCTCTTTTGAACGGTTTTGTATAGTTTAGAGGTACATATTTCTGGTTTTGTGGTTAAAGGGCCTCAAAAAATCTTGATGTTAAGTTAAGGGACCTCCGGTGAACTTATCCTGACCCCGCCGACGCCGCCGTGGTCAGCTCCGTCGTCGACGATGGCCCACAGCTCAGATCGGTCTGGACACAAAGGCAACCAAATCAAGAAATCAAGAAACGAATCACTGCATGCAGCTGCCATGGCTTAATTTCTTGATGAGAAAATCAAGAACTGCTCTCTTGTTCCTATCTTTGCTTGTTATGGTGATGTTTAAAGACCCAGAGAGATCCTACTCCTGTCTATACATACATATCTTCCTCTTCTTGCCTCAATAGCTTCTTTTTTCTTTTTCATCTTGTGGTGGACATGCGTCTCGCAATGCTGGTTTCTGTTGATTTTTATTTCTTCAATTTCTCGTTGTTTAACCTACAAACGATTCTTTTCTTGCAATCCCTAAGATTTTTCTTGCCTTTTCTTGACTCGGTGGTGGGAGAAAGAATGGCTGTATCGGGAGGGGAATTTTCGTGGGCATACCGGAGATTTCTTCGCACGAGGAGATGGCACCTCGAAGCCACACCCTCCACAACGCGGGTGCTAGCCGTTTTCTCCTCCGCCCATGGACTCGCGAGAGCGAGGTTTCGCGTTGCCCTCCATGGGGGCGAGCGGCTCTGTTGGGACGCGAGGCCTAGCGACACGCAAGCAAATATCCTAGCTGGCGACGTGAAGGAACGCACTCCACGTCCTCGCACTGTGACCGGCCTTAGTGTCTAAACATCATATGTGATATCTTATATAATATCTGATGTGACACGTTAAAACTTTGCACCTCTGGATAACACCCCCTATATAGGTGAGCCGAATCCATGTGTGTGTTCGCTGACACACGTCTCCAATCTAAAAAACCGAGTACTCCTAGCGGTAGAAATGTACAGTACTCGTAGCTTTACTCAGCTACTCCCTCCGTCCCAAAAAAAACTCAATTCCTAGGTTTCCATGTCTAACGTTTGACCGTTCGTCTTATTTGAAAAAAATATAAAAAATTTTAAAAAGATAAGTCATGCATAAAGTATTATTCATGTTCTACCATCTAATAATAATGAAAATACTAATCATAAAAAAATTTCATATAAAACGGATGGTTAAACGTTGGATATAAAAACCGAAAAATTCGGTTTTTTTTTTACAGAGGGAGTACTCCTGAGAGGCTAGGACGCCGTTCATGGTAGCAAAACGCCATCGTACGCACGCGCCGGCCGGCCGATCAGGAGGAGGCGCGACAGAATGGGACGCTCCGCTCGCGCGCACCTGTATATCCGGTGGTCGGCCCGTGCAGCCACCGCGAGCGTCCTGGAATTCTTAAACGTTGCCACGTCTCTCATTGCAACGATGTTACTAGTACTACTCCTACTGTAGGAATACTCGGCATGGCATACTATGCAGTTTGCTCTTTGTCTTGCAAACCTGGATCGGATGGCCTCCTCCATCGTTGTGCAATCGTCCTGCTCCTGCATGAGGTCTGGGAGTGGGAGGGAGAGGCTGCTGCTGCTGCTGCTGCAGAGGCTGCAGCTGAAGACCGGGCACTCAGGGGAATCTGGGCGGTTGGCCTCCTCTGCCGGTGGCAGCCACAGGAGTGCAGCCGCAAACTGACAATTTCCTGCACTCCACTCCACTGATCCACAGCATCAGCCAGCCGTTGCCCAGTCCAGCCCCAACCCCTGCACTTTGCACTGCATCTGCATCTCCATCTGCGTGCCACGCCACGACGTGCCTGCTGCTTGGTGTTGCCGTTTCTCTCTGCTGCTGCGACTTGCCAAACCCAAACCCCAGAGACAGAGAGAGAAGGGAGAGCTGTGAGATTGGCTGTATCGGACTTTGTCAGTTGGGCAGGAGCATATCTGTACGAGTTGATGCCTTTCCTCCCTTGTGTTTCATGGCGTGCCTGCGACTCCAGACTAGCTCTACAGTACTACTGCCCTCCCTCTTGTCTGTCTCCCGGCCCAGCACGTTCAGATCATTTCAGTTACCACTCCAATAAGAACAAGTTTAATACTCCTAGTAGCATAGTCAGCCACAGGATTCAAATCATCTATAATTAATTTAATAGCTAATACATACAATATTTACCTATAACATATAGTACACAATTTCCCCTAAAAAAACATATAGTACACAATTAATACCTAGTTTTACTTGTCATACACACATGTATCTTGGAGCCCGTGCTATAATTGGCTACAAATATATAGTCCGCTTCTTTTCTCTCTTCTCTTTTATCTTTTTAAAATATGTTTATAGCTGGCTTATAGTCTGCTATTATATCTGCTCTAATACTCCTAGATCACGTTCCTTCTATACGCCGCTTTAACAATACACAGCGTACACTACAGGAGTACTAGTAGCATACCCGTGCTAACGCTACGGTGACAACTAATATTGCAAATGAAACAACCAAATGACAGCGACACAATATATGCTTCATCAATGGTACATAGAACAGATAGTTAGGCTAAAAGAGCGATAGAGTTATTAGAAAAAAAATAATCAGCATGTATCCACAATACCATCTAGGAACAAGCCGCCCCTTGCTATGCTATAAAGTACAGGTATTGCTCCTCTCAAATACACAAAATAATAAATATCTAAAATTAGCTTGACTTAAGCCATCCATTCCGCTTGATGTGGTCCTGATTATCTGGACAAGGCTACAAAACAACCAAAATGTATATTGTCACTGTAGTTATTTGTATTTACACAAAAAAGAATATTGGTCATTTCATAACTTGAAGATAAACTTCTGTGATAAGCAAGGTGGACTCGCTTGGATGACTAACGAATGAACCTCTGAACTAAAATTGACGCTCATTTAATACATTCGTAATCAAAGTCAGTTGATCGGTGTTTTCATCTATGTGTAGAAATAAACAACGGGAAACAGCCGATATAGCTAAATTTTGCCCAAAAAATTACATGTCTTGTCATTTCACTTACAATTATATGCACATATATGACTAAAGTTTCTGCATTTATATTGTAATTTATGAACCAATGAATCACCAAATATGGAGGACTTATGTGGAATATGCAAATAAACAAAGAGAAACCATTTATGTGCACGTGGAACCCGCGTCACAAGGGGTAAAATTACAATGTTGTATATTTTATACATTTTACATTTTTAAAATGTGGTTAATGTTCAAACTATCATGACTCTCCAATGTCTCAAATCAAAGCTGCAGCTATATATATACAAAACACATTGTGGTTTGAGGCACTTTTATGTTGCACTGGAAAATATATACCAATCAAAGCAGAATACTGTAAAATAAAATAAGAAGTAACTCTTTCTAGTCTATAATAAAACCTTCACTTTTGAAACCTACTACAGACTCATACTTGAGTCTAGTTGAAGGTTCAGGCGTTCAGCTATCTTGAAAATAAACAATCTGAAGTGAGTTCATCAGATGCTTTTTCACTGTGCCATACAACATATCTCGGAGAGCTAAGGGGACTGAAATATACCTTACATTTCGAAAAATCAACATCTTCAGAAGATATGTTAGCATTGGAGTTATCAGTAACCATGGAGCACTCCACATAAAGCCTAGACTTGTCTGCGTTTTTATGTGGAGGTAATCAATCCTTGTTTGATCAGCGAAAGAAATTATTAATTAGGCCATGCTGCAGAAAATGATTTAAAGATGCTTATGCCAAACAGGAAAGCAAAGATAGCAAGCAGATAAAATTCCATATACTCTACCTTGAATATCAACATCACTGCCCTTTGAACTGGTCAAACTCTAATACTGATTGCTCAGTATATCTCGGTAATCTATAATAGATGCAAGGGCATAAAACTCGGTAAGGGTGAAAAAGGCATTATATTAGTTAGCACTAACCTCCAGGCTTTCCAATATTGACAAGATTAACATAGAAGCATGAATATGGTCTTGTATAACACGCTTTCTTTAATTTGTCATATTCCTTTTTCATATAAGGATTTTTCTATGACTTGAGGAAGTAAATAACAATACAATTAATTCTTGAACATGCAAAACAGTATGAAGCAAAATACAATCTACATATGGAATTTTGCACATTTTATCATGAAAATAATTTCTCACTGTAGTTTATCTTATCAAAAGAAGTAACACAGAGCATGAGAGATGCACCGCTAATTGTGCCTCCTGCAAGGAAGAAAGTTAGTAGAGCTAATTGTTTGATAGTAGTGTTAGTTCCAAAGGCTACTGCAAGAAAGAGAGAAGCAGATTACTCTTATCTTTTAGAGAATTCTATTACTATGTATGTAATTCTATACTAAGTAATTCTGCAATATTTTTCATGCACAAATCCTCCTTCACTTCAGTCTCTCATATACTCAATCCTGAAACAAGGAGGGCAAAGATGGCTACCTCCTCAATCACTCTGAAAGCTTTCAAAAATTTGATGAAGCTACTTTGAAACTTCAGTCTGAAGACCTGAAACACCAAAAACAATTGATAGTTTGACTCCGAATTGATTTGTGAAACTATTCTAAACTCAATTGCGTAAATTACTAAATTGGATCAAATATAGGATTGGTTACAGGGCATTGAGTAAAACTACTGAAACATTTGCAAACTCAAAATTGTAATCATAAAACCTAAACAGATGCATAAACCATTCAGTAAAGAACGCAAGGCAAGCTTAATTAACCTTTGCCCGTGCTGTCGCAGTAATTTGTTGCATGCCCAGTATTGATCCAGTCCAAACCATTTCTCCATGTACTCATCTAGGCTTGCATGCTCTGTGGCAACCGGAATTCACTAATAAACTGGTAAGTTGTTCCTTTAGAGTTTAGACAATACATCGAAAGTGCTTGCACATTACTAATGCACGACATTTTACATATTCAGGTGTCATGAATAAAAATATAAACCAAATTTGACTTTTTAAAGGGAAAAATTGTCACTGCATGCACAAATCAGAACTTTCCGTGTGTGTGCAAGCATGCCATTCATTAATATATGCAAAGACAAACTTAAACGACACAAGGTAAACTACAGAATGAATACAAGTGGTTCAATAGAGCACAATTCCAGAATTGAGGTAAATTCTCATTATGTATATAACCTTCGGTACACATCACAGAATAGTGTATACAACGGAAAGTAAAAGAAGCTCTCAATATTGGCATCATGATTTAGATAATTAAATTCTTCTTTTTAATTTGGATGTCAATTTGGATGGTGATCTCTAAAGAGAGCACACAACATGTGTATCAATTTAATTGGTTTCCTGGGCTATGTTGCTGACCAAGCAATTAATGAAGTTCAAAAGAAATTCTCTGAATTTTCAGATATAAACATCCCAATAATGACTTACCTTGTTGCAGTGCGAGGCCGATGCTGGGGTTGAGAAATCCGACCGCGGGGACTTGGAATGTCGGACTCACACACGGCCGGAGGAAGGGGCTGGTGCCGGGATCGACCGTGAAAATCGGGCGGCAACACTTAGGCCAGATCGGAGCAAGGAGGGAGGAGCGCCAAAAATCAAATGGAAGACATCAAACCCAAAAATCGGTTGTGATCTGTCGACGAATCTGGCTTATCGGTCCTTACTGATCTGTCTCTTGATTCCAATCCCCATCTCTCTAATTCTTTTTGTTCGCTCTAATTCTTTTTGTTCGTCCTTTGAGCAATAGGGATTTGGTGGAGAGTGCGTTGGTGACGGCCGCAAGAGGGATGCAGTAGGGGGAGGAGGAGCGACAGCGACGATGTGAAGGCAGTACGGCGAGGAGGAGGGGATGGAGGCGCCGGAGAGGCGGTGCGACGATTAGGGTTTGCTCGGGGGAGTACGTGGGGGAGGCGCGCCGGTTGGGCGAAGGAGGGAGCGAGCGGGCGAGGCGGCGAGGGGAGCGGGTTTTGGGGAGAGAATACGCACGCGGGGGAGGAGGAGTGATCTAGACCGTTAGATGATTGGGAGATATTCTGGTCCGTTGGATTTGATGAATGAGTAACGTAGGTGTAAGAGTGAGTTAGTGAATTATAGGGTAGATTACTCATGTAAGTTCACCATTCTGCATGTCTTCTCCTGCTCTGGTGCCCGGTTAACTGGCCTAATGTACGCATTCCTATGCAAACTAAACGACATGCACTGCTAAATCAATCGTGGCATATCTAATGGAGTTCAATTACTTCCACGGACTAAGGGCATCACCAATATTTACTACCTACTTTATGAATAAGGGTGGGCCCTACGTCAGTGGGTATTAGTTGTTGTTATAGCCACAATGATGAAAGAACAAAAGTGGGTAGTAAGCTGGACCCCACAATCACTAGCCATGAGAGAGAGTTAAGAGAAATCATTTGTTTATTTATTATGACTAGATAGTAAGCATATTACCTGGTATTAGCTATTTACTACTCCCACAATATATATAACTTGGTAGTAGTAGTATTTTATTTCTTACTACCCACTTTATATGCACATTGTGGATGCCCTAAGGCCATAATCTTTTCTGATTAAGACGTACTCCCTCCGTTTAAAAAAAAATCCAATTCTGGATTTGAATCTGGACATATGTGTGTCTAAATTCTTTCTTTTGAGACAGAGGGAGTAGATTTCATCTTGATATTTTAGCATATGTTTTTTAGACTCCTATGCACTGAGTTTTAGTAAAAACATTCTAATAAAAGATGGAATAATTTTTTTTTAAGTCTAATCATACATTAATAAGTTATCTCATTTTAGTCACGCTAAAATTCTACTATTATCGTTATCGAAACGTACGCTTGCGGAGTACGCGCGGGATGAATGTGGGCAAAACACGCGATTCACGGTACGCGTAATAGCCACTCCTCATGGTTGTTGTATGTCTATTCGATCACTCCGAGTACTGACCCTGATCACTACTTTGATTCTGACCCGGCACCCCTTCCAATCGCATACTACACCCTACCCACCGTGTACTAATCGCGGTTGCTCTATTAATTCAAAACGAGTTTTATACAGTGCTCTGCAATATTTCCCATGTGATTATATATATATCATTTTGGCAAGTGAATAAAATTGCTCTCTTTTCAAACACGTAAAAGATATGTACGTCAATTCATTACCAATAGTAAAAGGCACCATCAGACCCATCATTTCGGCATATTTGCAAATGAAAAATAATTTATAAATAAAACTTTTATATACATGTCTTAGCGATCTAAATGCAAAGGATGAAAATAAATTTCGATGAAAAAACCCCGAAATCAACTCCGGATTTAACGGTCGAATATTTAAATTTTAGCTGATAAATATAAGTATAGGCAAAAAAGGATAAACCCACAATTCTATAGAAGGAATAGTAGGGGACTAAAAGTAATGTGGTACTACTTGTAATACTCCCATCATGTTGTTCCGATGGGCTTAGTTAGCACTAAACTAATCACATTGATTGCATTGGCAATCAGGCACTGACACAACAAACCCACCCTCCGCTTTGACTGGCGGTTTCATTTCAGCAACCCTGCAAGCCGCAACGCTTTTGTCGCCTTCCCAAGAATAGAAGTCCGGAGCGTTCAAAGCCAGTCCAGTCTCCCTCTCTGCCACCTGCCCCCACCTGTCCCTGCTGCCACACTGCACCGCGACGCCATCGGAGAGCAGCTCAGAGCTCAGAGATGCTTCTTGTACATGTCCTCTCGCTCGATCTCTCTTCCACTTCCACCCACCTTGTCTTCTTCCTCCTCCTCCTACTTATTTGCCTCATCACCGAGAACGCCAGTGCCAAGCTTCTTTGTCTCGTTGCGTTTCTTGAATCTTCATCTCTTATCTCGCGTTTCTTGAGGTATGGAGGTGGCAGAGGGGAGGACGGTGGTGGCGGCGGTGGCGGCAGGTGGTGGAGGATTGGGAGGAGGGGCGAGGACGGAGGCGGAGGGGTTGGCGTGCCCGAGGTGCGAGTCCACCAACACCAAGTTCTGCTACTACAACAACTACAACCTGGCGCAGCCGCGCCACTTCTGCAAGGCGTGCCGCCGCTACTGGACGCGCGGCGGCGCGCTCCGCAACGTCCCCGTCGGCGGCGGCACCCGCAACAAGGTCGCCCCGGCGCCGTGCACCGGCCGCCGCAAGCGCGCCGCCCACGCCGCGGCGCCGCCGCCACCGACGACGACGTCGGTGTCGTCCGCGCCGCTGCCGCTCATGCCGCCCGCGGTGGCGTACGAGCTGCCGTTCCTGCCGCCGCCGCCGCCGCCGCCGCTGACGGCCATGGACCCCGACCGCCGCCTGCTCGACCTCGGCGGCAGCTTCACCTCGCTGCTCGCGCCGGCCCAGCTGCACAACGGCCACTTCACCACCGGCTTCCTTCTGGGCACCATGTCGTCGGCGCCGCCGCCGCCGCCGCCGGCGTCGACGGCCACTTCTACACCGTCTCCCGCGCCGGCCGCACACCCGCCGGTGTCGGACAGCATCTGGGCCATGGGGTGGCCGCACCTCTCCATCTAGGATCATCGTCATCGTCGTCGAGCTCTGATCACCATTGGCAACAACTCGCCACTAATCTAGCCATCACTCCCAAGTTTCATCTGGTGTGTTCGTAGTTGCACCAAAAGTTATCTTTTTTGAGAGGTTTCGGCCCTAGAAGAAGTCATTAGCATAGTGTTAATCACCTAGGTTAAGTAATCAAAGAGGGTTAATTAGGAGGGTTTACTCGAATTAAGATGGTTGATGCATGATAGCCTTGTCAATCCGTGTCGTCTCTTGTATCAAAGCTTCAGAGCTTGGGCTATGAACATGATCCATGGTGGTTTTTAATTAATTGCCGTCCTTTTTTTTTTTTTGTTGTTGTGGTTGAGATGAGGTTCTTTCGATCTTTGGATCCATGGAAGTCCGGTTTACTGCTTGCGTTGAATGCTGATTGCCTCTCTGGCCTTCGAGCCCATCAGTTGGCCTAAGCCAAAGCAAATATCAAATTGTTAAAATTTGAATTTTTAAATTTGATTTTAAAGTTAATTTTAAGATATTTTTAATATAATTCCCTTTTATTGTTGACTTTTAAATTACGACGAACAAGTATACAAAAGTTTTACTTATAAATTATTTTTTATTCTCTAATGAACCGCTTATTAAAAAATATGGACAACCGACTCTTCAATATTGTTACTCCCTCCATTCCATAATATAAGGCACAACCACTTTTTTTTAGATGTTTCATAATATAAGTCATGCATGCATATAGTCCATTAACTATGACCTATTCTCTATTAAATTATTACTTTTTAAAATCCTCCACTCTCATATTCTCTTCTCTAATTCTATTGGATGCATGTATTATATTTATTAGGATGATCCAAACTACAAGATGATAATAATTATTTTCTTGTCTGTGGGTTAGGGGTGGTTACGCCTTATATTTTAGAATGGAGGGAGTACTACTAGATTATTTTTGGATGATTTTCTTAAGTTTGGGGTTACACTCGTTTGATGTGCAGGGCAAAGACCGCGATTCAAATCTGGGCCGGACCACTAGTATAGATTGCGGCCCAGACTGCATCTGGACTAAAAATCCTTCAAAAAAAACAGCACGAGCTGCGCTATCTTGGTTTGGTTCAAACAGCACGATGATTTTAGTGGCTTTGTTGGCGCGAATTGGGTGGTTTCCCGCGCTCGTAGCGTGGCAACGTTGCAGCGTGACGAGTCAACCAAAAATAGCTTGGGGGTCCCGAATCGTACCGCACGTTAGCCGCAAACGGCCGACCGACTCGACTCCTCTCCCTCCATTTCGACTCGGGGCTCCGGCCGGCCTCTTCTTCCTCCGGTGAGCCACCGACAATTCGATCGAATTGATTGATTTCGTGTTGTAATCTTGCGTGATC
The DNA here is from genome assembly GCA_000338895.3 of Oryza meridionalis. Taxonomy (NCBI): domain Eukaryota; kingdom Viridiplantae; phylum Streptophyta; class Magnoliopsida; order Poales; family Poaceae; genus Oryza; species Oryza meridionalis. The sequence continues at coordinate 4,680,223 of CM002524.2, forward strand.
GATCATGGTGTGTCAATTGATGGCAGGGCGTGGTCATGGAGCCCCAGCCCGGCTCCCCGCCGGCGCCGTCGTCGCCGGAGACCGCCGAGCTGCCCGCGCCTATGGTGCTAGAGCCGGCGCCGCCGCCGTCAGATGAGGCGGCGGCGGAGGAGGAGGCCGGCGTTAAGCCTGATAGGCAATCATCTTCATCATCTTCGTCGTCGTCCTCGTCGGAGGAGGAGAAGGAGGCGTCCAAGGACGTCGCGGTAGAGACCAGCGTCGTCGTCCCGTCGGTGCTCGCCGCTTCGCCGGACAATGAGGCCGCCGTCGCTTCCGGTGACGGCGGGGAGGTTATCAAACACGACGATGAGGTCGTCCCCTCCGGTGACGCCGCGGTGGTCAGACCGGACGATTGGGCATCGTGGCCGCAGCAGCCGGCTCAGACGACGACGACGACGACGCAGGCGGCGCCGGAGTTCCAGACGATGTCGCAGCAGCCGTCGGCGGTGGCGGGGTTCGATCCGGAGAGGATCCCCAAGTCCATCTTCCAGGCCAAGCCGCCGGGGTCGTCGTCGCAGGCGGAGTGGAGCGTGGCGTCGAACGAGTCGCTGTTCAGCATCCACCACGGCGCCAGGCCGTCCGGCGACCTCTGCGGCTTCTACGCCGGCGAGAGCAGGTCTCATTTCGACTACTTCTACGACGAGGCCATGGCGGGCGCCGGCGACCACACGTCGGACTGGAAGCTGGCCACCGTCGCCGAAGGGTCGCCTGGCGGCAGCGCGCGGTCGGACGCCACCGACGGCGGCGCCAAGCAAAAGGCGGCCATCGACTTCCGCCGCCACGAGAGCGGCTCCGCCGGCAGCTCGAGCAACTTCTCCTTCGCCTTCCCCATGTACGCCGCCGCCGACGCCATTGTCGTCCTCTTCATCATCATCATCATGAGAAAGAAAACTAACCCCCTCATCTCCATTGCAGATTGGCGGAGACGACGACGTCGCCGAGGAAGAGGGACTACGGCGGGATGTACCATCCGCTGAAGAAGGAGGCGGAGCAGCAGCAGGCGGCGTCGCCGGCGTCGGCGCTCGAGGAGATGACGACGGAGGAGGAGCGGCGGCGGCGGAGCTGGTGGTGCTGCTGCTGCGGCGAGTGCTGCGGCTGCTGCTGGTTCGCCTGCTCGTGGTCGTCGTGCTGCTGCTGCTGCCGGTGGCGGTGGTGCAGCCGCTGCAGCTGCAGCTGCCCAACCTTCTGCCGCCGCAACTAGTGCCTCTGCTCCTGACCAAGACATTTTGGCGGGAAAAGATGAAGGGAAAAACCGAGATCAACTCGGCTAATCCTAATACAGCCATAGTTAAATTAATTATTGCTACCAGATTAGGCATCACTGCATGAGAGGAGGATCATATGTATGCATGTGCAGATGGGTAAAAAGATGAAGATGATATTGTTCACTGTTGACAAGGAAATGTTATGCTAACCTGCAGATGGGCTGAGGTAACAAACAATATCCTGATATCCAAGAGAAAAGTACATATTCTAATGTACGAGTATATAATTCCAACATTAAGTAGGATGTACAAGCACAGAAAACAACCAAAAGTTAGTTATCTTGGCACATTTGCGTACAGTTGCTATGGGTAAACAAAGCCCTATGAGCAAATTGAGCATCCATCTGCTCACCAACATTAATCAGTACTACTAGCAAGCCCAACGGAATAACAGCTTACAATACTTTAGAAGAGGCTACTGTTAACAAAAGGTGCGAGATATAGTGTTAGTCCTGTCACATGTGATCCTTTATCTTTATGTTGATGCACATATGCAGGGATTAGTTCCAGGTACCCCATTGCCATCTGATCCCCGGATACCTTAGCGTCCAAACTGATGTCGCGGCTTGGCGGATATCCTCGCTGGAGTCGGCATGGAAAAGAATGGTCACCTCGCAAGATGGAGCACAGTTATTAAACAAGGGTGCAAGATGAGGAACATCCTTCAATGGCGGTAGATGAAACAGGAGTCTCCTCAAACAGCTTCTAAACTGGTTGCTGGTGCATAACATAAGGCAATGCGTCATTTCACATGAAAACCGAGGGGCCAACTTGACTTTGCTGATGCTGGCAAACAGCTGAAGAAGATACTCAGGCTTCACTGCTTCAAAAAGTTCATATTTGTTTGTAGATGTGGGCAGCTCAAGCTCTAATGTAGTGATATCATGATTCTCTGCAAATACTTGCAAGAGGGACTTTAGATCCAATGACTCTATCCGCAGATTTTTCAAACTCGCAAGGCCATCGACTTGCACATTGGGTCCAAGTTTATCAACTGTTAACTTCAGAGTAGACATGGACGGGGTATCCAAAATGAGCATATCTGGTCGAACACATTTCAGCTCAAGATGAACCAAGTTAGGCGCACGGATTGTTAATGACCGTGGAACATTTGATACCTCCCAGTGGCAAGTCTTCAGTTGATGAAGGTGAATCTTAGGGTCCTTGAGCCCTCCAACTCCAATAAGATTGAGGATCTGAAGGCAAGGGAAGCACTCATTCAATTTGTTGAGATCCTCATCATCTAATCTAATGAATTCAAGTGTGAGATGAGTCATATTAGGCATTATCTTGAGCCCATCAACGGATAGCCACGCATTTTTCAGACGCAATTTCAAAAGACTATGACCTGCATGTATAGTCAAAGTTTCAATCTGAGACCATACCAAGGTGGGCCAAATTGACTGTTTAAATATCTAGAACTGAATAAAGAACAAAGTGTACGCATAACTTGGCATTCCACACATCAGGTAAGCAATATCAGGTTTTCACATTCATGTATGAGTCGAATAGATTCTAATACTTGTTTCTCATCGTTCATGGAGTTAATGAAATGGTCATGGCCATATTTTTATTCAAAGTGGGCTGGTGATTGGTGAGGAGCAAGAATAAGCTAATTTTCCGAGGATAATAAGCCACACTTTCTTAAGCACTATGCACAAGTGAAATACAATAGCACACACAAACTAAAATCTAAGAGCAGCAGGTTTAACCAACATGTACAGGTTAGCAGCATGATACCATAAATTTCCTTCGTGCAAGCAAATTGCTTATGTGAGAAGATAACTCTACCACGAGATTTTCAAACAAACAGAGCATGATATCATCACAACAAGGAACATGAAATTAAACAAGCAGTAAAAATTGCAGAGATAAGAGAGAGAATTACAGAAGTGGGAGATGACAGGGAGCGCCTCCGCCTTCCGCCAGCACGACTGCGGCCAGTAGTCGGCGACGTCCACCTCCCGGAGAGCTTGGCCGGCGGCGGTGTCCGCCCACGCCACCACGGCCTCCCGGGCCGTGAGGTGGAGGTCGCCGCCCTCGTCGAACTCCCCCTCCTCCACCCACGTCGCGTCGTCCGGGTGGCCCCACCCCTCGGACGCGTCGAGCTCGAGGGAGCGGAGGTGCGGCCCGAGGAGGGACGCGACGCTCCCGGCGGCCGCTCGGATGGCGGAGCCGCCGGGGGCCCCGCCCCCGCCCCCTCCGGCGAGGGCGACGGCGCGGCGCCGTGCGAGCGCGGCGGCGCGGAGGCGGACCCGGGAGCAGGCGTAGGAGGCGGCGAGGAGGGCCCGCGAGGCGAGGCGGCACGCCGCGATGTCGGCCCCGTCGGCGACGCGGCCGAGGACGTCGGCGGCGATCGCCGCCGGTAGAGAATCGAAGGGGTCGCCGCTGTCTGCTGACATGTGTAGCCCGCTTTGCCTTTTCAGCTTCTCATATGTTCGGCTCACGGAGAAAACGAATTCCCCCCGTTTTTAAATATACGTTATTATTAATTTTTTATATCACTTTTATTGATTGTCCTATTTAAAATTTAATAAAAATACAACATAAGAAATGATATATATACAGGGTTCAATTTTTCGTTTTCAGCGTTTCTATCAGAAGGTGCCGATACACCGTTCGGAAGTTTCGGTCCGAAATTTTAAACAAAATTTAGTCAAATTTAATCAAAATATTACCAAATTCACAGTAAATGAAAAAAATTTAAAAATATTGACCGAAATTGTATCATATGGGGAGAGGGGGGGGGGGTGGGGTTTCGAATAGAACCTTTCCGTAATTTTGAACATGTACATATAGTCTTTTAATAAGATGAAGGGGCATGAATGGTCAATTGTCATATCCAAAAGAGCTGGTAAATACTACATATGTCTCAAAATATAGAAACATTTGGTAATGAATTTGGATAAATTCTTGTCCAAATAAAAGTTGGTGTATTTTGGAATGGAGACAGCCATTTGTTAATATTTTTATGTGCATATGTTCACTCTTTTTATGTCCTCTTATGGATTGTAGAGTTTTGAACAGGTATGCAAAACATATACATAATCGCATGTCTAATTTCTTTTCTAGTTATTTCCGTATAGAACTGTTATCCAACACTATATGGACTCAAGATTGAATATGAGAAAAGATATAGTATCCAAATCTTCTTTTATTTTCAGTTCATATGTTCACACTTCAGGAAGAAAAAGGTTTGCAATAAAACGTACATCTATTGAACTTGTTAATTTTACTAATCAGTAAATATTGTCTACATCTCTACATACCAATCTACTCCGTACCAACAATTGAATTATAAAATCTTCCATATAGTGATAAAAGGATACTCTGACATAGAAATTTATCATATTGAGCGGTGCTAGCATATACTCCCTCTGACCGAAAAAAACCAATCCTGAGTACTTTCGTAGTGTCAATCAATTTATCAATGGCACAGTGATTCGTGTATCTTCCGTATAATGAGTTTGTACCTTAAAAGCTTCACAATCTGGAAATTTAGGGGATTCGACAAAAAATGCGTACCTTCTCAAACTATCCTGCATTTTGCTTCTAATTTTGCTCCCTACAAAAGTTTCAAAAACTCTTCGATATAGTTATCAGTGATAGACCAAAAATTCCCCAAATAAAAAATCAATTAATCGGCACTTATAATTGTATAAAGCAAAAAAAAAAAAAGAGGAGGAAGAGGAGAATTTAGCATTAGCTACAAATTCACACAAGAAAAGATCTGACAACATTTAATTGACGCATGGGTAGCTCCAATTACAATTGAGGGTGAGGAACTACATCAACTTTGGTAGTTTGGTTGCCTCTTCCCATCTGCTTGTTCTTTAAGAGAACCTCTTCTCTTCTGCATGAGCTATGTCAATTGAAGAACTCATTCAGCTAAGCTGCGTGCCTGCGTCCTCCCAGCTGTACTACTATAAAACCCAATGTGGGATTTTCAGTAAATGAATACTCTATATCTTGTAAGAAACACCAACAACATGGCTTGCAAGACTGCCATCCGATTTCCTACCTGCAAGTCTACCATAAAAGAGAAACGAAAACAGGTTTCTCAATCAGGTGCCAATCCAGATATAAAGTGTTCATCATACTACTACTAAAAGAAAGTAGTGGTGGTGCTGAGTCTTCCACTATCACTGCCATGTGGGCCAAGATATTGAGATTTGGGTGAGTATAGGCTGAACTGCAGCTCTTTAATTTTCTAAGCATAGCATTTTTGTTTGTTCTTTAAGATGAAAGGCCTTGTTTCAACCAATTAATTTTTTTTTCAATAAGAACTTAATTTTGCTATTTTTAATAATCTGTTGCAATGCAAGGGCATTTGGTTAGTATTGGAAATGCCAGAACAAATACATCAGTATGCAACTTCGTGCTTTATATCACAAAGGTGAAAAGAATGTCCTTTTCCAGTATATGAAAATCTCTGCAATCAAAGGACAACAGTAAATATAGAGCAAAAGGCATAAATAATCACCTAGTTGTCAGCAAATGAGGGCAAGATGAAGCGTTTGAAATCCTTGTGGTTTCTTTTGGCTAAACAGAACTGACAATCAACACAACTCCAGCACGCAGATACATTCGATATGAGGAGTGTGGGGGAACATATCTACAGGTATTACAGTCTTCAGCTCGTAGCATCCTTTCAAATCTTTATCCTCCTGTAGACAAATTAAGTATTTAATTGAAGTGGCTATGCACTAGCAGAGCTAAAATAATATGAAGTAATGGGTATCTTCAATAGTAGGACAAAAACATACCACACCATGGCATAAGTAATCCAAATCCCGTGCACAGGTAGCTGGATTACATGAAACATACACTATTCGAGGGGCTTTAACTTCTAGTAGCCACTTGATTAGCTTCATGTGCATCCCTGGCCGATTAGGATCTGCAAATTTAATGATGTCTATTAGGATCTAGCAAAGCAGTGAAAGCACTGTAGACTCCACTCATCAGGGATAGCTCGAATTGCTACAAAAATATGTACTAACAGATATGTGCCAAGACAAACCTGATATGATTATGTCAGGCTTTGGGAATTCCTTCCCAAATGTTTCATTGATTTTATTAAGGTCTCCCTGAACAAATGTAGCATTACTGATACCATTCAGCTTAGCGTTCTTTTTAGCATCTGCAATGGCTTCAGGAACAACTTCATATCCATAGACATGCTTTGCCCTGGTCAAATCAGAAGAACATCTACTAATTATGCTTTTCAACAAATGGGTTACCGAATGATGAATGCTCAAAGTTTTGTGCTAAGACTTGAAACAAATGAAAACAATTGGCCTCACATGGTAGCAACTGCTCTCTAACAGCATGATAATAGTGAGAAAATCTACCTTCTAGCAAGGGTAAGACCAATGGTTCCGGTTCCACAGAACAAGTCAAGGATAATCTCAGAGCCATCTCCCTTAAGCCCAGCAGATTCCCCGATAAGCTTGTACAGAACATCAGCCTGCAGTACATGCAACCATGCAGGAAAAACTGTTGGAAATGCTCAAGCACTAGACACCAAAATTTTAACATCACATGGAAATAACTGATACATGAACTGGAATGTAAGTCACATGACATAGATATGTCAATACTTCGAACCTAACAGAGCATTAACAAACCTGTTTTGTATTAGTCTGGAAAAAGGAGTTGGCAGATATCTGGAATGTAAGTCCTCTCAACATCTCTGTAATGGTTGGTTTCCCATACAAGGTATATTCTTCTTCCCCCACAGATGTATTGCCAACAGACGTATTCACATTATTCATGATACTGACCTACATCAACACTACAGGCATATCAATATTGTAGGATCATATTATTTATTTGGCTTAAAACCCAATGGGATTTCTGCACGTAGAACTCTGAGTGACATACATAGTCAGCACATGAAAAGTATTTTAAACATTACACTGTTCTCCATAGTACACTTAAAATAAGAAGGCACCAATTACATACCACTTCTGGTATTTTTGTGATCTTGTTAACAAGAGGCTCCAATAGCTCTGGCTTATAACATGATGTGACAAAATTAACCATGACTTCTGGAGCTCCAGTGTCGATATTTCTGGAAAATTAACAAAAAACCAATGCTCAAAAGTGATTATCATGCAAAAAAAGAAAAAGCAAGAAAAGAAATGTTCAATGGGTAACAAAAGGTTAAAAGGTTGTTTGTTTGGGGAGGGAAACAACATGACTTGTTTGGTCATCCCTGTCTTATCAACTAAATTTACTTTTAACTGAACAATTATAGAGAATGTGTTTGTAGACCGAGATATTTGACAGCAGCTAATGAAGCCAAATGCACTAACTTCAGTAACATGTTTAAATACCAAAATGATGCTGTACCGATAATCGAAAGATTTGCTCTGTTGTAAAAGCAACTCATCAATATCCTAGTGCTAGAAATATAGTGCCCATGATTGTAAACTGAACAACATTTGCATGCATTATAGTCTTAATAGATATACTGCTACATGATATAAATGCAGGATGGCATCATACATTCATAGGTGAAACTCACAATCAGATAAGACACCATACCTTCCAGTTCTTATCATAAGATGTTTGAGAAATCCAACATGCTTGTGCACATCATAAGGCGTGAGACCAAGAGCTGGATCCAACCATGTTTCTTGAACAATGGCGAGAACCTGTAAAAATCAGCAGATAATAAATTAAACATCAAAAGGCAAGCCCTCAGAACCACTCTGCTCACTAGTTTGATGATTGCTTCCAACTCCAGATAATTAGCATGATGGTCCAGGCAATGTATCTATGTACGTACTTAATCTGACTCTCAATATGTGTAGCTTTATGCGGCATGACACAAGCAATTTAGCTTTTGAATAATTACTATCATGTTACACAGTTCTACTTCCATGACACAAGCAATTTAGCTTTTGAATAATTACTATCATGTTACACAGTTCTACTTCCATCATTATGTGACGATCATAAACAATATATCAATACATAAACAATACTATCCTAGCAACACAAGTGAATAGTGATCGGTTGTCCAAAATATGTTCCTCCAATGCACAATCTCGTTAATCGGTATCAACAGCATGCTGCCTAAGCTGTTATACAAGGATGTGCTGCCAATGCAACTTCAAGCTAGCCAACCAAATCTAACTATAAAATAGTGGTGATGCTGCAACCACCAAGTAACACAATTCAACAAAATCTAAATTTTAAATCTACAACAAAGTGCACCTAATCCAATACATCATTATTGACCTTTTCTTTTTTACCTTATCTGCCGGCTCGCTCTGCAGCAAGCATTTCTCGACATGCAGCACCTTGTCGAAGAACCCTGGCGCGTGCAATCCAAGCGAATAGCCATCACCTTCAGCCTTTTCCTCCTTCACCACCTCATCATCCTTCTCCTCCTTCCACTCTCTTTGCATCCATCTCTTCGTCCCAAAAGAAAACTCCATCTGCAAACAAGAGAACAAAACAAAAAAAAAAGAGCCTCATCTTTTGCGCCCAAAAACCCCCTCCTAAACCCTCCTAAACCCCACACCAAAAATTCACCTTGTTCCTGTACCGAAATATCTCGTCGCACGGCACGATCGGTTTCAAGATAGCATCGGGCTCCGAGCTCTCCATCTTCCTGGGATCGAACTTGCCAAAGTTCACGAGCAGCTCGCGGACCTGGAGGTGCTTGTGGCGGATCTGCGCGGCGTACGCGAGGGACTGGGTCTTGCAGCCGCCGCAGTCGGCGGCGAGCGGGCATGGCGCGTCGACGGCGTCGAGGTGGGGCTCGAGCGTCCGGAGCTTGGCGGCCTCGGCGAAGGCGCCCCGGCGGATGCGGCGGACGCGGGCGAGGAGGCGCTCCCCGGGGAGCGCGCCGTCGCAGAGCAGGACGAAGGTGGAGCCGTCCACCCTGCAGACGCCCTTCCCCTTGAACGCGAGCCCCTCGCATGTCAGCTCGAGCACCTCGTTCCGCTTCGGGAAGTAGCCCTTGCGGGGCGGGGGCGGAGGGGGCGAGGTGGTGGGGGTAGGCGCGGGGTGTTCCGGGGAGAGGGCGGCCGCGACGGCGAGAAGGCGGCGGCCGCGGTGGTGAAGCGGGAGGCGGCGGCGGAGCGGGGAGAAGGCGGCGGCGGCGGCCGTGGCCATGAGGGCGGCGGGTGGTGGCGCGGTTCGGATGGAGAATGGACGGTGGAGATGGCGCGGAGGGAGAGAAAATCGACGATGATGCTGGTGTCACCGGTGATAGGTGCTCTGTCCAATAGGGCCCACATGACAGAAGTCACATTATGGCCATGAACCCTGCTGTTTAGCAAAATCATTTGGGCATGTACAATGGTTGTTAATAGTGGTCTTTTAGCGTTGCTAATTAGGAATACTTGTTGACAGGGAGGAAAGAGAAAGAGGAGAGGCAAAACATCGTTGTTATGCATGACAACGGCTTAACAACAACTCTTAGTCACTATAATATGGAAATATGGTTGCATGAGGATAAAAATACTCCCAATTTGAAATGGGTTTTTAAATACTCCCAATTTGGATTGTTTAATGTGAAGATTCCGTGAAGTTACTTGCTCAAGTTTTTGGTCACGCTTTGCTAGCCTAAGGTGGTGTTCTTTTCTCCTGAAGATGGAGAAGATTAAGTTTTTTACGTAAAACGAGGTGGTATTAACGTATGATTGATTGAGTTTTAATTATTACAAACTTGAAAAATAGATTAATATGATATTTTAGAGAAACTTTCGTATAGAAAGTTTTCACACGAACCGCACCGTTTAGCAGTTTGAAAAACGTGCCACGAAAATCTTAATCTTCATCCAACTCTTGTTGAAGAAAATAACGGGACCTAAGCAGCAAGCTCAAAGATAACACCCCATCATTCCTAAATTGATCGTCATATAATTGAATCCAAAATTTCTTAAATTGATCATCATGTAATCACATGGACATAGATTTTATCTAAATACAATTAAGCATCATGGGAGAATGTGTGCATGCTAAGATATAATTTGTATGGTGTTTTAATCGACTTATGCATTGTGGGAGAATATGTGCATGGTGTCTTGATTGATGTGATTTAAATTATCATTAGTTTTGATGTATAAATATATATGATGATCATTTTGGATGGAGGGAGTATAGACTCTGTCCCACCAAAATGTCAAACCCTAGCTTCCCAACATTTTTATAAAAGTTTCTGAAAAAATCAAATAAATTATTTTTTTCAAAATTGTAATAATTAATACTCAATTAATTATGTGTTAATAACTTGCCTTGTTTTATATGTAAGTACTTCCTCCGTCCTATAATATAAAAGACTTGTGACATATTCTACTAGTATGAATTTGGACAATGAGAGTATCAGGATGTGTCACATATCTCTCCAAAATCTTTTATATTATGAGACAGAGGGAGTAAAAGCTATCCAACAACTCATTCCAATAGAGCCTTAGGGTGTGTTATTTTGATAGGATTAGGAACCCTTTCTATCAGACACGCAAAATAGAATAGTGAATTAGTGCATGATTAATTAAATATTAGCTAAAATAATTTAAAAGGATTATTATAATTTTTTTTAAAACAGCTTCCCTGTAGATTTTTTGTAAAAAAGGCACATGGTAAGCGTATGCGCTGAAAAACGAGAAAGTAAATATGGGGAAGAATGGAGGAAAAACGCACCCTTATCATCAAGATATTTACAAGATAAACTAATTTGCACGAAAATCCTGTAGAATTGGCGTAACCATTTTCATCGAAAGAAACTAGTAAGACCTGTTTGTTTCAACTTAAGATTATTGTAATTCAGATTATTGAGCTAGATTACTATAAATTGAATTATAATAAGTTATAGTAGAATAAGTAAATAAGTTATGAGTTATTTGTTTCTCTAAATTATTGGAGGCGGTTAATGTCTATAATGCCCTCAGCTATTTTACGGAGTGTGAGGAGGATGAGACGGCGACGACGCGGCTTGGGAAAGGATCCCGGGTGCGGGGTGGGGGCTTACGGGAGCATTCGCTCGCAAGGTTGGGTCTTAGGGAAGGATTCACGCACGGTGGGGCTCAACGATTTGCGCGCGGCCAGAGGAGAGAGGAAGCGGATGCACTTGATCTATTGGGTTTGGTGCAAGTGGTGGGTAATTTGCATAAAATTTTTTAAGGATAGCGAGTCTTTAGTCACCTAATAATCTAAAAAAGCACGTTTATAGAAGATTACCAGATCCAATAATTAAAAAAATCATGTTTTTATAAAATTACAAGAATATAGCTTATAAATTATACCAATCTACTTATTTATTTCATATTATTGCTAATAATTTAGATTATAATAATTCTAAGAGGATCATATACCAACGTTTTTAAAAAGAAGGAAACCTTATTACCTGCGCACTGAAACCTCCGAAGGCCCACGGCCCGCGCATCGGCCCAGCAAGGCCCACGCCACGCCGCGCCCCGGATTACCATCCTACTCCTCCCTTTGCTCAACCTAATTTTCAAAAAGCACATTTACACGTAGCCCCCTAGAACCCCACCCACCTCGCAAATCCGTCCCCCCCACCCCCCTCGTCGTCCTCCTCCCTCTACTTGTATCCAGCGCCCGCCAACGCCAAGCCACCGCAAGGCAAACGCAACCGACCACCACCACCTCCACCTCCGATCCACCCACGCCGCGGGAAACCCTAGCGCCCTCCTCGGCGACGCCCTCCACCTGGTGCACGCGCGCGGGGTGGCGGCGGGGGGCGGAGGGAGGGACACGGCGCCGCGCGGGAGAGGGAGCTGCGGGAGCGGGAGCGCGCGCGTCGCACCGGTGGCCGAGCCGAGCCGAGCTGCGTCGCGGTGGTGCTCTTCCGCGGGCGGAGAGATTCAGCCCTGATCCGAGGAAGGTGAGGGGAATTCTTCGTCGGGGTGGGGGTTTGGTGCAATCTGTGGGGTGAGATGCGGTGCGGGGGGATGAAGAAGGCTTTTCGGGGTTTGGGATGTCGCGGGGATTTGGGGGGCGGTGGGTGGTTTTTCGGCTGGGAATTCGCGGATTTCGCGGCTGCTCGTGGTGTTCCCGTGGTTTTACCAGCAGATGTATGCTTGATCTCGTGCGGCTTTCCCCCCTCTCTCCATGGTTTGCTCGCGTTGGGGGGTTGGGACTTGGGAGGTTTCGAAATTTTTTCCCTAGTGTTAGTCCTCGAGAGAAGAGTAGTGGATGTGGATGGGGGGAATTGAGACCTGCGAGGTGCGGCTTTGGGTGGGTGGTTTGTTTTCTCCTTCTCCCCCCGAGCAGATGCTTGCTTCGTCTGCTTGGATTTCAGGATTTCTGAAAGACGATTTGGTTTCCCTCCCCAAGTTCATCGCGCAAGGCGTTCTTCTGCTGCGAATCTGCCTGGTTTTTTTTTGGTGCGCCGTGATCCCCGATGGGACGCTTACCGGATTTCATCTCTGGTAGTATCCCTTAAGATCGTGGCTTCGATTTTGCTTGACCTCCCCTCCTCCTCCTTGACTTGTGCTGCGGCGGCGTGGGACTTTTGGGGGTTCTTCACTGTAGCTCCTCCGGTTGGCGTCATACACCACCTTTACCTCGCTAATTTTTTTAGATAATGGATTAAACCTCGCTATTTGGGTCTCTAATTAGGTATCTGCTGCAGAAAATTTTCATTTCCCACCATGTTTCTCATCTTGTGGTTGGGGATCCGTAATTCCGTTATCTACTCACTGGCTTGTCTAACTTGTACCATGCATTGCTTTGAACAAACAAGTCCAGGCTTTCCCTATGACTTGTCCCCTGGAAAGGTCTATTTACTTGGATGTGGATTGAGCGGCAATTTTATATTTCTTGATGTTTGGATTTGTTGGCGTGTCAAATATAGCTTATGTGTAGATTTCGAATATTTTTGGCTATATTTATAATGTTCTACTCAGAGTTTGTGTGAAGATTTTACCAAAGTTTCTTGCTTTTCTACTGTCTGCCCGGAATCTTTTTCTTTATGAAGTCCTTGTCACAGTTGATGACTTGCTTAATCTGATTACTAAATGGGCCGCATCATGAGTTTTGTTTTAATCTGACCCTTGTTTAAATTTCGTACTTGGACAATTGACATTCTCTTTGCAGCCTGGCATTAGCTTAGTTTGCAAAGTCTTATTTTGCATTATTAGAGTTAGGATGTGAAACTTAGAAGCTAGATTAATATAACTTACTAGGAGTAATATAGTTCATGTTTTAGTTTTCATTGCAGTCTATAGTCCAATGTATATATGCTACACTAATTATTGTGTTAGTGAGCTTTCTTTGTTTTTTTGTTTTTTTGGGGAAACATAGTGTTAGTGAGCTTTCTCTCTCACTTGCAGCAATATTTGTTGGGCCTCAAGTCAAGGAAGTCTTTTTCTCTCTAAAACAAGCCAAGGAAAATTTCCATGGGTCCAGCAAAAGGTTCTCGCACAATTACCAAGATCACAATAAAGGGATATGACGATCGACAGCATGACGAGGATCCAAATAGTTCAAGCAAGGTTAAACTAAAAGTAAGATGAATTGATACTTTTTAGATGACACCCAGTAATTGTAGTCTCTTAAAATATCATCCAACTCAGCAACAATGTGTAGACATGATCTTTTTCCGTTTCACTAAAATGTTTTGATTTTGCAGAAGAGAAAAATGTCAGATTTAGGTCCTCAATGGAGCAAGGATGAGCTTATGCGCTTTTATGAAGCCTACCGTCGACATGGAAAAAACTGGAAAAAGGTTTGCTATTCAATTTTCCGACCACCATTTTTTGTGTTCATGTTTCATTCGTGTCTTTGGTGCCAAAGTAAGAAAGTTGTTTGTTGACTCTGCAGGTCAGTGCATCTGTGGGTGGAAAATCAGCAGATACAGTAGAAGCCCTTTACAGTGTGCACCGGGTGAGTTTGTGTTCTATAATTAATATGCCCTAGCTATTTGCGAACTTTACCACCTTGCATCCTCTACAGTTTACTTGGTTTTGTGAACTAAAGTTGATAATTTGCTCATCTAGAAGACTAGAACAGGACAGTATATTGATGATATATTATTTATGCAGAAGTTCAAGAATATTTAGTTATAATATATAATTCACCTTGCAGCCATGCCTAGATAAATGTAATAGGTTAAATTTGATAATAGAACCTAAAGTATTTACACATTGCCATTTCTTGCTGTAGACTTTCTTATCTCTTCCAGAACGTGAAGGTACTGCCATGGGATTTGTTGCATTGGTAACTGGTCATCACAATGTTTCGGTAAGCTTATGATGGGTTTACTTGTTGAATGTTTTATTGAGTATGCTTCTGGTTTCTGGATATGCCAAATTCCAGTTGTTTCTTTTTGGGAGTTTTCAATCATGTGCGAATATTTGTACTATTTGAAGCTACCATGCATAGGTCAGTTTCGTTATAGCAAAAGGCCAAGTGTGAGCACTCCTGATCATTGTGGTTCTTCTGGATTTAGTTATAATTTTTATTATAACAGTTTTGCCATATGATGATGCAATTAGTATATTGTGACATAAGAATAACTATATCATGATGATGGACGTTACTAACATTGAAAGAACAAGCTAACAGCCAATCTAGAGTGCGTTGACTATTGATAGTGGTGATTGTTTTGCATTTCCTACATCACAGTCTCTGAAGAATGATGAGTACCAATGCTTTGTTCTTCTTATGTTCGATTCTGAATTAACCTATTTACTGCAAGGTCTGAATTATCTGAATCGACATACAAATTGCCCTACTTTTTCCTTAAATCACTTGAAATTCTTAAAATAGCAGGATGAATCCAAGAGTCATAAAGGAAGTGATCAAACAGTTAGAGCATCTGGGAAGGTACGGAAACGTGAAGCTACAGGGCAGAAAGAGAAGGAAGCACCTCATGCTCACCGCTCCTATCATGAAAGAAGAACTTCTGGATTATCTTCTTTCAAGAAAAGATACTATGGAGGTAAGTATTGTAAAGCAAATATATATATTTATTTATCCCTTAATCTTCTCTTGGCCTCCTCAACATGAAATTACCAAAGAAAGAAGCAAGAGCTAGTTGAATGCAAGCGAACATTTCTATTGGATAATAACTTATTCTACTGGCCTGCATTGTTTTACTAATTTGTATGCTTTTCCAGAACTTGTCAAGAACATTCCAAGACATCCTTCAGGGAAACGTACTCCTCGTGTACCAGTTATTTTTCCTGCAGACATGAATGTTGCTCATGCTGGCATACCAGAAACAGAAAATGCCATCAACTGTACCAAAAAGGCTAGTGGAGCTACCAATAATGAGCTTGAATGCTCATCTGATGGAAGTCCTGGAATCTCAGAATCAGCCAAGTTTGTTCAAGGTCAGACTTTCCTGGAAACTAAAGGAACTGGAAGCTTGAAAAAGAGAAGAATTGAGCAGAGTATGGAACAAGGTCAGACAATTAAAGATGAGCATGAAACCGCAATGGTGGCTAAAGAAGGGAATGACCTTACTGAATATCAGAGACTTACCAATCTATTTTCTCCAGGTACTTTGAGACATTTCTCCCCGTCATTGATGTCAAACTCATTGTTTCGTTGAGTTCATGTAAATATACGAGTTTTTGGTTCCATTTTCTGTTCACAAAACTAAACAATATATTTTATATGAACTACACATTATTTACTCTGCCATTGTTATATACAATCTGTTCAGCATTTTACATTGTGGATAGTTTAACATCTTGATAGCTACTGCAAATAGTGCCTAAGATTATCCTAAGCTTATATCGGCCATTTGCTCAAAAGTAAGATGTCACTGGGATGCCGTTAATTTGTATCTTCGATTTCTTTCAGTTATTGGAACACACTTTCAGGAATCTAAAATCTTGAATGGTTTTGTGCGATTATGATCTAAGATGACCTACAAAATGAAACAATCTTTATGTCACATCTTTCCATTTTTAAGATAAAGGAGACCCAAAGCCCCTGGTTCACATGTATTGACACCTTGACAGCAAACAATATCTGCTCCCGCCCTCTACCAGTGAGAAAGGAGAAAATATTACACCAAGCCTAGATAAGGCATTAGGTGGCCAACAATGTAGCCTGTATGAAACTAATGAGAACATGTTCATAGTGTTTGATTACTCATTGAGCCCATTTCCTCTGCTATCTTATTATTGTTCAGAAGTCAGAACATTTTCCTTGTCAGTTTTGATTGGTGCTAGAGCAACTACTTTTTATCTTATAATAGTTTTCAGTAGTCATTCTTGGAGCTGCTAAGCTTAATCGTAATGTTAAATACTGACAACCACTGTTTTGCAGATGAGATGTTGGTCTTAGATGTCTTGGAGAGTTTAGTGACTGTACCCAGTAAAATATCAGAGCCTAAGATTAATATTCCTTCAGGTTGGTAATATTATTTCAGACTCCTGGTATATCTTTTTTTCATAACATATGTTATCTCATGCATGTTGCGCATCTGTCTTTTCTGATGTATATTGATCAGGTACACTTGGAAGGGATGATTCTGCATCGTCTCACAGAAGGGAGGAAGGCCCTTCAGTTAAGAGATCCAAACAAGGGAAGCAAGTTGGTGAATGCAGTACCTCCAAGACAAGGAATAAAAGGAGAAAGAAGTTAATAGCTGAAGAGGTAAGATATCGTAAATAGTGAGCTTACTCCCTCCGTCCCAAAAAAAGACAAACCCTGGGTTTCCGTGTCCAATGTTTGACTGTCCGTTTTATATGAATTTTTTTACAATTAGTATTTTCATTGTTGTTAGATGATAAAACATGATTAATACTTTATGCGTGACTTGTCTTTTTTAATTTTTTTCATAATTTTTTCAAATAAGACGGACGGTCAAACGTTGGACACGGAAACCCAGGGTTTGTCTTTTTTTGGGACGGAGGGAGTATGTTGTATGTACAGCATGAATATATATTTTTTTAAAGGAACCCTTTCTTGCTCATGGGGAACAAACCAAATTTGATGAATTGACGCCTATATCTGAGTCTACTGTACTGTCAATTAGATGCTTCCATTGCATCTAACATTTAGTATATCATTGCATCCCCATAAACTCATAAAATTCTCGGCTTGGTGTCGATGGAAAGTCAATCCCGTTTCATTTTTATAGGGTACATTTTATCCTTTAATTAGATGCTTTCATTCTTGCATTTAAAATTAGTATTGCCATCACATCCCTTAAAATCATAAAATTCTTGGAAAGCCATCCTTCACTTTATTTTAACAGGGTGCATTTTGTCAATGTGATTATAGTTTATCCCTTCTGAGATCGAAGTGCACCTTAAATCAGTCAGCATTTGTGTTCTCTCCCGTATTGCTCTCTTCAGTTAGTCTGATGGCACTTCTATTTTCACACTTCTTTTTGCAGGTGCCTACTGAAGGAGTCACTTCTAATCATTTAGATTTGCCAGAAGAGCGTCAAGTTGATGCCACTGAGTGCACCTTGAATTCTGATCTGGAAAGGGGAACAGTTGATTTACCTGAATCAACTGCAAATATTTCTACCAAAATCCCTGATTTGCCATCACAATTGAAACCTGAGATAAATATGTCGAGAAGGAGCAAAAGAAAATCCAAAAGTCCTTGTGGTTCTAAGTATGTCGTTTGCAATGGAGCAGATAATTTACAGGTACACCCACCATTCATCAATGCTAGTATGCCACAGATTGAGTTCAACTGTAGACTTAATTCTGGCTTACTTTCAGGCTAGGAGATTGCAGCATTGCTTGTCATCTGAGTCACTTCGTAGATGGTGTACATATGAGTGGTTTTACAGCGCAGTTGATTATCCATGGTTTATGGATAATGAGTTTGTGAACTACTTGAATTTTGCGAATTTGAGCCATCTGTCAAGGCTCACTCGGTCCGAGTGGAGCACAATAAGGAGGTATTGGCTAGCAAACTCTGGAAGCTATATCATTGTTTTTCTTTGTCCTCACTTCTTTTTGTTTTCGCTATACTAAGTATTTTTATCTGCAGCTCACTTGGCAAACCCCGACGTTTTTCTGATCATTTTCTGGCGGCAGAAAAAGATAAACTTGAAAATTATCGCAAAAAAGTTAGGCAATACTATGCTCTACTAAGTGAAGATTCGTGGGATTCTCTACCACCAGACCTAGCTCGACCATTTTCAATTGGTCAGCAGGTAATCGTTCGTCACCAAAGTACGCGGGAACTTTGTGATGGTAAAGTGGTGATGATGGAACAGGATCGTTATAAGGTCCAGTTTGATAGGCCTGACCTTGGTGTTGATGAAGTAAAGGTACACCTTTTCAATATCAGTTGCATTTCATGATTGCCAATTGTTATACTATGGAGTAGGATATTAGGTCCTTTCTCATAATTGTTTCTTCATATATCTGTTGCAACAGATTTTTTTTGTTCATTTCATTAAGAAGGAAACTACCACCCATACAACCAAGGGCTCACAAGCCCTACACCCAAAACACACCCACAAATAGCATCACACAAGGCGACACATGACCAAAACCACCCTACGACAGCCTAGTACAAAGGAAAACTTGGAGCACAAGAGCTCCAGCTAGGCACTAAAGACTAACTTCTGTTGACTCTGCCTGCAACATCTCCATTACGTTTGGATTCACTCAGTTGAATATGCAGTCATTTCGGTGTTTCCAAATTTCCCAACATCTAGGATAATCAATGAATTCAGCCACTGCAAAAGATTTCAACCATTATTTTTAACTATAGGCAGGGAATAAACTTTCTAGTATACTAAACACTGACCTTGCAATTGAATTCTGTGATTTTTTAGTTAGTAATTCATATCAAAATATGGTATCAAGCTTTTGAACTACGAGAAAATTTTACACCCCAGTACCACAGCCACCACACTTGAGTAGAGGATCTGCCCTTTTAGTTCCAGTAGTGGTCATAAAATTGTAGTCTTCCTAAGGATAACTAATCACATCCCACACAGTATGCTGAATCATCCATGCATAGTTGCCAGGAGTTC
Source organism: Oryza meridionalis (assembly GCA_000338895.3). NCBI lineage: Eukaryota > Viridiplantae > Streptophyta > Magnoliopsida > Poales > Poaceae > Oryza > Oryza meridionalis. Next base: position 4,699,474 of record CM002524.2, read on the forward strand.
ATCACCATCAGTCATGCTTTGAATTTGAGTTATCCATCTTTTTTAAACAAACAAAAAAAATATGGCCCAACACAAAGCTGTCAGGTACTTCAGTTATTTATATCATGGAAATAAATTTACGAGACTCCTCACGTTTTTGTTTTTCACTTGGTAACCATTTGTTTAACAACAATTCACAACTTATTCATTTCATATTCATATAATTTATATTCAAGAATCTTGAGATGATATTTTAGCATAAAGATATACTGTTATGGCAGTTATATGATTATGTCAAGACATGTAATTGTTTCTTTTTCAGGACACTGATTGTATGCCTGTAAACTGGTTGGATAATCTGCCTGATGACCTCAAAAAGAGGAGCTTCCTTTCAAATAATTCACACAACAGAGTAGAGGTTGAGCAAATTCCAAAGCTTACTTCAAAAGAGAACTGGGATCATATCAGCGGAGAGGCCGAGCCATCCAAAACCATGCACATAACTTCAGATGAACAGGTTGAGGTTTTGCTGTCCAAATCTATTTTTAAGAAGCATTACGATCATAGTCTATCTATCCATGGGCAGGTTACGAGTTATGGCCATGCAGCAAATGCTGCCTGTTCCTTGATTGCTCCATGAAATGCAACCGGCCAACTGCTCACGTTTGTGAAATGTTCTAATGCTGATTAATATATTTACTCTCACAGGTTGAAATTGCTGTGGATATTGAAAGACTATCCAACAAGAGTACATCTGGTAATTGTGGACCATTACAGCCGCTCCAGTCTGTTGATGACAATGTACGGAGTAGAGGTTTGTCAGAGCACAGGAATGGTCACAATGATGAGCTAGATTCTTATATTACTTCCTTTGTCCAAATGTCATTGGCACAAGCCAAGCAGATGGTTGACGAAGCCATGAAGGTAGGTTAAAGTTTAGCTGATCAATTCCCTCAAGGTATCTAATTTTGCATCTCACTCAATATGTTATTTGATGTTTTGCCAGGAAATCTCTGAGAATGGTAAAAGTTCTCTAGAAGAAACAGGCATATCAAATGAAGTGACGGATTGTAAAGGCCCAGAACCGGAATCTGCTGCTAATTCTGAACTTCCGCGCAACCTGATATTCAACTGCATTGCCACGCTTCTTGCAATCAAGGTAAAACATTCACCTGCTTCACTAGCACTAATCCTCCATGGTTACTAGAATTATTCCAATTCAGCACATCTTCCTTTTCAATTATGCAGCATTTTAGCGAGGGCCGACATCCACCTCCTAACATAGCAGGCGTCCTGGAGCGTGCTTGCTTAATGCTGCGACCAAGCTGTGCAGAGAACCTGCCCATCTATAACGAAATAGAGAATTTTATCGCTGTCATAAAGAACCAGATACTGGCTCTTGTGCCATCAGCATCAAGCAATGCCAGGCTACCCATGTACATGTAAATACTTCCAGGCTTCCAGCAGACGAAGAGGCGGTGCCTGGTTGCTTGATGTCGAGAAGAATTGATGAATCCATAGCGTCTGGGGGAGGTTTGAAAATGTATGAGATTGGATCTGCAGCATCAGAAGACGGCGGGTCATCGTTGACTGTCCAGCTCTCTTGTAAACTGTGTATAAACTCTTAGAGGAATAAGCTCTTACAGTTTTTAGTTTCATAGATTTCTCAATATGGTTTTAGGAATGGAAGAATCGACATTCCAGTTGTAGTTAATAATAACGATTCCTACAGTCATGAATACAATGTCCAGTTGATTCACAGAGAACACCATCTTGATAGTTAATAGATTTTACTTAAATGAAAAAAACATGTGTCACAGAAGGAAACCATGTGTCAGAGAAGAACACCATCTTGATAAACGGGGTCAAATAAGCAATTGTCCCCCCTAGATTTTACTGTATGTAAATAATGTGCAGTGAGTCCTGGGCATGCTTACAAAAAGGCTTGACAGGTGAGATGAAATGCACCCTATTCCTGCCTCCAAAAAAAATGGTAAGACAAACCATAAACTATTTTTTTTCTGTAATTTCCTGTTTCTGCCTACAATAATATTTACTATCCAAAAATCCCTGTAGTATCGTATGTATCAATGGTGTGATTTCCTGTTCCTCTTGTACTGTATATGTATAGAAATGTACATGAATGTTTGTTAGTACAGACTACAGCTTTGAGTCAGCTTGCAGAGCTACCACTGATCATCATCTTGCTTGGTCTTGTTCTTCTTTCAGGACGGTGAAGTGGAACTCGATCTGCAGCCGGCGGTGCGGCGCGTCGGCGCAGCCCTTCCTCTCCATCTCCAGCTCCTCCCTCAGCGGAATGGCCGCCAAGAACCTCTTGATGAACTCTCTGCAGCACTCCTTCCCGGTGACGATCACCTCCTCCTCCGGCGACGGCGGCTGCACGGAGCGCATCTCCGACGTGGCGTCGAACCGGAGCATGTACGCCTTGTCGCAGCCCTCGAAGAGCCTCTCGCCGAGCGTGTCCACGACGTGGTAGCAGTCGCCTTCCACCTTGAGCACGAAGAAGTGGTCGTTCCAGCTCACGATGTACACGTCGGCGCGCCCAACCTCGCCGGCGGCGGCGGCGGCGGAGGAGGCGGCGATCTCGCGCCAGATGTCGTCGAACGACATGGCGCCGGAGAGGGACGCGAAGCTCTCGGGCTGGAAGAAGCCGACGAAGGCCCTGTCGTGCTGCACAGCGATGGGCCTCGCCCTCGCCGCGAGCACCGTCTCCAGGTCGAAGTGCCTGTTGGGGAACGCCGCCATGTGCGCCTCGTCGTCGCAGAGCCGCCTCCACTCCGACGAGCCGTCCCTGATGAGCGCGTCCAGCTCCGGCCGCGTCGGCATCGTCGGGTGGTTGGCGTGCAGCGCCGCCGCCAGCACGGCCACCAGCGCCGTGCACGCGCTCTCCCCGCCGGCGCTGTCGTCGCGCTGGTCGATGGACGCGAAAAACACCGGCGTCCTCAGCTTCGTCTCCGAGTCCCTGCTCGTGAACTCCCGCGTCTCCCAGCTTCCCGCCAGATCATCATCCTGTAAGACACAGATCACCATCTCACTCAATCACCAATTCACCATTGCCAATGCACACATGATTCCATGATCACAAAAATGCTAATCCAAATTCTCACCATGTATTTCATGGGCAGTTCTTGGGAGAGCGACTCGCTGCTCCTCTTGTCGAAGTCCCGGCTCTTCCTCCTCCACGGTAGAAGCCGGCGTTTCGATGACAGGCCGGGCTCTGGGCTGGCGCCGCCGCTCGAGCTGGCGCTGCTGATGCTGATGGTGCTGCTGCTGCTGACACTGCTCATGCTGCTGACGCTGCTGCTGTCCGAATTCCTCTTGCTCCTGCTGTACACAGCCACCTTGTGCTCCCTATCAGCCAGATCAAGCAGCTGCTTCAGGTCAAGGACCTCATGGTACGTCCCTGCCTCCAAGCTCTTCCTATTGTCCCGCATTGTCGGTGCCGGAGTCGTCGTCCTCGCCCTGCTCTCCCTGAATGAAACAGTCCTTCCAATGTTGTTCTCAGAAGGCGTGTTGGCATCCACAAGCTCCACATTTACCTGAAATCAATCATCAGCCATGCAATTCCTCTGTTACAACTCATTAAATAAAAGGGAAAATGCACCAAAAACAATTTCACTAGAAATATAGTAATTGGGAGGCAAATAAAATGGAGAAGATATTTGCTTACATAAAGCATGGCATCACTTGCCCATCCATCTTTCCTCACCCTGATGGGGACAACCACCAGCTGCTGCTGAGTTGCCCCCCTTTTCTGCTGCTGCTGCAGTTGCATCTCCCAGCAGCATTCCTCCAGGCTTATCATGGCTGTCCCAATCTCCTCAAGCTTCACCACGTCCTTGCCTCTTCCTTGTTCTTGGAATCCCTGCATCACAAAGCAATTCTTATTGCCAGCCTCACTTGGCAAAAAAGGCCTAAGAAAAGATGCTTGATTGCTACACTGATTCCTCTGTAACTTTCAAGATTTTTTCTGAAATCGGCAATGGTTGATCACCAAGGAACAACAATTCCCTGTCATGCGGTAAGTACTAGCTTGTAGTACTCCTCAAGGCTGCTGCTTTACAAGGAACCTAAAATATGCTCTTATTCCTACTTTGGTTCTCTTCCATGGGAGGTTATAGTAAAACAGTTACCCAAGATTTACTATTTACATCTAAAAGAAATATTTACTAATGATTTTGCTGGTTGATGAATAGGCAAAGAACCATAACCACACACACAAAAAAGCACACTAATCATGCTCCACATATCAACACTGATATGAAAACAGAAGATTCAGAGAGAAGCACTAATGGAATGCAACTTTAACGTACATGAAAGCGAAGGGTACTGTTCAAACTTAACCCTCAAAACTTAATATCATGACATAGATCTTGCCACCTAAAACTAATTAACAAGAATAACTGAAGTCAATACCTCCTGGGCCACACGGAGCGCGCCACGTGGCCACATCAACCTCTCCTCAATTTCAAACCTCGCATTACTCCTTTAGACAAAATGCGCCGGACTTTGAGCAGATTACCTTTTTATTTTTCTTCAACTCCGCACTAAAGATATAAGAATTATGAAAGCATGCTTAACCTAACTATTGACTTGTCCACTCCAAATTGCTGACCGCTACTTGCAAAAAAGCTATGCATTGACCTGAAGCGTTCTATACATCGCAATTACGGTCACAAACCTCCATTTTGTAAGAAATGGTGTCCACACCTTAGTCCAGAGCACTGGCCCCAAAACACCGACAATAATTTGATTGAAAAATATCACAGGACCAATTTTTTTAATAAAAAAAAACAATAATAAATCAGGCTAACATCAGCAGTAATCATGCTTATGCTTAAGGTTAACCACTACAGGCTTAAATTAATTATAGTTTGAGCTTGAGATTAACTGCTATAGTTAATGAATTTGATGCTATGAATTCAGGGGCAATTGGGAAGGGGGAAAAACAACCTTGGTATGAAAAATCTCAAGCTTCGATTGAATCTTTGATTGATCAAGATGATTAGAGAAGGGAGGAAGAAGGAGGAGTGCTCACATAGAGGATGGAGAAGGACACGCCGCGCTCCGGGCGGGCGGCGCGCGCGGCGGCGGACGGCTGGTCGAGGTCGAAGCGGAAGCGGTTGGCGTCGCCGGCGCCGTCCCAGCGGACGACGCCGTCGCCGCCGACGGGCTCGACGGCGGTGACCCCGCGGCCCCAGCACCTCCCGAGGATCATCTGCGAGAGCGCGCCGCCGGAGACGGGCCACTTGGCCTTGACCGCCGCGACGGCCGGCCACGCCGCCGGCATGCCCTCCAGCCTCGTCGGCCCCACCCTCACCCCGCACCTCCGCCTCCCCCCCGCCGCCGCCGCCGGCGACGCCCTCCTCTCCACCATCCCCACTCCCTCCTCCACCTCGCAAACAATCGATCGATCACCTTCGTTGAGCTTCTCCTCTCGCCGCCGCCGACGACGACTCGGGTTGGCTTCGCCGCGGCCTCCGCCTCTCCTTGCGGACGCGCGCGCCTCTAATATAGCTCGGCCACACAGGATCCCGTATATACCGCGGGGGGTGGGACCCACTCGTCAGTGACCCGGCGCCCGAGCGGGTGGGGCCCAGTGGCAAGTCACCGACGGTGGCCACGCGCCACATCACCAAACCCAAACGCGGCGGGAACCAATCGCACATGCACGTTTTTTTGTTTTTCTTTCCTTCTCTCTTTCTTTTTATTTAAAGAAATGGAGTAAAATATAATTTGATTTGTTTCTCACGTCATTATTGCGTGTGTATTTTTTGGCGCGCGAATCACATGGCGCATGATTAAATCCCTTCGATCTCCCGCGCGCGATCTTGGTTATACGGTGTATCTCGTCAGGCTGATTCTGCTCAAGTCGTCGCCGTCAGGTCTGTACTATTACCATCACTATTTGCTACAACTATGATTGCCTGTTTTCTCCATAGAATTTGATGGGTTTGGGCATGATATCTTGCCAGATTAGAGCGACTATACAATAGCCAGAACATGAACACAACACACAAACACAAACACAAGCATATGCACAGTTGGTGGTTTGGCACTTTGGCCACCGGATCCATTCCATTCCTCCAATCCAACGAAGCACCGGTGGCCATGGTGTTAATGGTGTATTTGGTGTCCGTGAGCTGTAGGCGCGGTGCCATGTGTACAGGTGGCAAGTGCCTCTCTGTACAGCCAGACGGTGGGGCCCACCTGTCAGCGAGATAAGCTAGCGAGAGAAATGGAGAGTAGCAGAGCCAAGCCAAGTGAGTCGGTCGGTCGGTTAGGTGGTTGGTCGGGGTCCGGGTGGTTGACGGGTTGATTCGATTCGACCCGAGATGCGTACGTCTCGGCTGCATCTACGGCCGTTCGTACTCACTCTCACCGTATATATGTATTTTGTACGTATATATATATATATTCTGATTTTTTTTTTCTGCAAACCAACCAACAACGGCCATGACACCGTACTGAACTCTGACCGTCGGTCGTACGTACGCCGCAACGGAATCAACGGCCAACAACACTGTACTGAACTCGTCCATCGATCTGAGGATTGAGATTAGGTGATTAATTTAAAGTCACTGTGACATGTATAGGTTCTATTAGCAAAGAGAATTCATATGAGGGTCTTAATAATCCTCGATCTAAATGATTGGTTCTAATTTAGGTCAAATTCAGTTGATCTTTGATTCGTGTAGTTGTGGCTTGGTTAATGATTAGTTAATTACTGGGTGATTAATCAAGTGGGTGTATTACCTTGGACTGAGCCGGGAAAGGCCTTGTCAAAATGGAAGAATTGACCTGTTCCATAATGTTGTACGATCATATAGCTATCTTCCAGAACGACGGCCGGGCCGTGCGTAACTGCGTACATAAGTCGCCAGAACGCATGACCACCGATCGGTAGTTAATTCGAGGCAACGCATGGATCGATGGGTTATGTCGCTAGCTAGCTATATACCCCCTCAATTTCAAAATTGATTTTTCGCATAACATTTTTTCATTCATCTTCTTTAAAAAATTATATAAATATTATTAATTTTATTGTGATTTATTTTATCATGCAATAAAATATAATCATAACTTATATTTACATGTTTATATTGAATTTTTAAATAAGATAAATAATTAAATATTGTGCGATAAGTCAATAGCGTTATATATTTTGAAAATTAGATAGTATAATCTAGATCTACCTGACCTGTTCATCCTTAATTTCGATATGGATCGATCGATGATCGATCAGGTTGATATATATAAATAGGCAGATGGACGTACAACATAGTACATGAAGAGATCGAAACAGCGTAACACGCTAGCTATCTTCTAGTTGTCCGTTGATTGATCAATCGATCTGGATCATAATTTCGGCTGATGGTGGCACATTAATTCCAGCAATATGAGAATTGGGCAAGGCCAGCCATGATGCTTGCTTCTCGATCGATATATAGATGGACGTACGAACGACATCTGCACGTGCAGGTAATTTGTGCCTGTGGATGTGGCAAGACCAGGAAATTAATTAAGAAGCAAAAGCTACATCATATATGTGTTAATCGATGGTCAGCGACCGTCGTTTTGTGGTTACTTTTGTGCATGGTGACAAGGAATTGAGTAGTTTAATCGATCCTCCAGGTTTTACTTGCTTGCAGACCAGGTAACCGTGCGTAAGAAGGAAGTACTTAAAAATTAAAGAAAACTAATCTTGTAGTATTTGTCAGTACGTGCCGGGAAGGAAAGTTAACGGCGTGCAGGCATTGCGTTTGCCCTGCACGCACGCACGGTCCAACCTGGACGCGATTTGACGATCGATTAACCTTCAATTCCGGCATTAGATCGAACACGCGCACACGTAATTACTTAGCGCAGGGGAGTTAGCATCCATATAGTATATCCGCGCGTGTACTCGAGAATTAACCGATGGAGCCTTCGCCGAGAGGCAATAATATGTGCAAATTGCAGGTTACGTACGCCTACTTCGTCGCGAGTGCGTGCGCGTAGGTTGGTAGGTTTCCTTGCCGTGGTCTGGGACGCCACGGCGCGGCGGCGCGAGCGGGTTTACCGTTGGTGTCATCTCATCTCCGCCACGAGGAACGCGAGATTGGCCGGTAGATCGAGTTGGCAAGCCGAGTCAGCTGGGAAAATACGTACGCAGCGCAAAGCATATATGTAATATATGTAGGGGTGATAACGATCGGAAACGGTCGGAATCGGTGGCATCTCTTTGAAAACCATGCTCGATTGGCCGGTAATAGACCATTCATACGATGCATAAAGAAATTAGAAAAAAAAACAAAATTTAAAAATAGCCAAGAACAGTATGGTCGGAAACAGTACCCCTTAAACGGAAACGGCGCCTGGTCGATCGGGAATTTCCGTGACCGTTTTCACCCCTAAATATATGTAGTGCAAATCTAAAAATTATCATTGAATTCAAAAATAGATGACTGAGATTTATTCACGTTATCAAAAGTAAAAAAAAATACTCATGGTAAAATCTTTACTCATGATTGAATCCAGGAGTAAAACTTACACTCAGGATGACGTGGACAAATCTCAAACGTCCATTTATAGATCCAACAATACTTTACAGATTTCTACTACATATATGATTTGCAACTACATATCTTTTTCCTAGTTAGCTAGTGTGCGGCAACATGCCAACTGCATGCGCGACAACAAGTCGATTCGTTGTAGAAACACTATTTTTTTGCGTGTTCTTACGCGCGTATATACGTGTACGCGTGGGAGTTAGCTAGCGAGCAGCAACTAGAAATCCCAATTCGCAAACAACCGCTCCCATGGTGCGCGCGAAAGCCTTCCAACAGGTCAGGGCTTTTTATGGGTAGGGAGGGGAGGAGGGAAGTGAGCGGATCGGGCTTAGTAGCCATGAAGGGATGGACAAGTGATGGTGGTGGGTCAAAGTGGGGAAAAGAGGAAGGGAAGTAGGCCGACCAAGCTTGGGCACTCTAGCACTTTGACCCCTTTTGGCCGCGCGGCAGTGAGGGGGGTGGCGGCGCAATGAGTGATGGTGACAAATAAATGAGCTGAATAGTTACCAGATCAATCTTACTGGGAGAAGCTCATGGGAAGGAGGTGGAGGAGGGGACTCGTTGAGTGTTCTCTTATTCATTGGAGGAAGCTCACCAAAGGGGGGAGGAGGGAGGGGGGCGCTCTCCAAAGGGAAGCCGCTCGCCCACATCTTTTCTCCTCGTTGTGCACGGATGGGATGAGTTGCCATCTCATGTGCGTTGGAGAGAGAGAATAATGTAGAGAGATTAGGCGTGCAGGCTGTGTCGGTGGGCTAGTGTGAAGTGTTGTTACGTGTGCGGCATGCTTGTTCAGCTAGCCATGTTTGACGAGGCTCTCCTCATCGAGTTTTCTTTTCTTTTCTTTTGATGTAACACACATGGGTTTTTATTCCTACTTATTAAATGTGCTTGACAGTTCTTTTGTTGGTTCAGTTCAAAATAATAAGATAGAGGGATATAATGTATGGACGCTCGTATAGGGCCCAGTAGCAATAGGGTGAAAATTGTCAGGGTTATGGATAACGCATACGCAATAGTAATCGACTAAGCTCGGTAGGGCCCACCACATACCAAGTATTATACGGAATCATACCTCGTGTATAGAAGGAGTTTCGGATAAGGAAGGGCAAATAGAGTTCAAGTTGGAAACGATAAAGACTACTTGGATTGTATCCATATTGGTCTCCCTTGTTCTACTTGGACAAGCGGACATCTATGGGTATAAATACACGACCCCCTAGGAGGAGAGGGGGCACGTAACAGTTAGAATAGACACCAATACACACCGCTAGACATCGATATCAGAGATAAGTCTAAACATACCCAATCTAGTGCCTATGGAGGCCGATAAAAAGGATCCAGCGCCATCTCTGATCTCGTCGAGTTCATATTCGAGGAGGAAGACTACCTTGTCGTCGACTACGTGTTAGTGTTCATGCCGCCATGTCGACGACAACTAGACAGGTTATCCCAAATATTATACTTATGTGATTCTGATGAATAAGAGCAACACCGGCTTCGGCCAACATGAGTAGGGCTATTAACTTATTCTGATGAATAAGGGGCCTGAACCTATATAAAAATCCTTGTCTCTGTATCTTTTACCTCAATCTAGCATATACTCTGGTACCAACGATCTCCATATCATACAAATACCGTAGTCGTGATCTAAAATATCGACAAAAATGATTATGAAAATTCCCGATCGACCGAGCACCATTTTCATATAAGGGGTAGCGTTGCTCCTTTTGGCTATATACATTTTTTTCGTAATTTCTTTTTTATCGTATTGATGTTAACAATGAGTAGTTTAAACGATAAATATGATCAATTATTGGATAACCGAGCGCCGTTTCCGAAAAGATGCTACCGATTCGTATAGTTTCCGACCATTTTCACCCCCGTCTATTGCCACTTGGTTTAGATGAGAGTAGTGCGGAGTAGTAAAAGTTGTTGAAATTGATAATGTTGCATTTTACAAAATGACTATTGTATATTAAGTTGGTTTATGAAATGTGCTGCACTTTCTAGATGGCCAATTATAGTTATTGCCAACATGGAGCAGCAGTATGGTGTCCCGTCGCGTGCATGCCAACTAGACTATCTAAATTTAACTGGTATAGTGTAGATTTGTAACAGTGACCACATGATATAATGGGCCAGCTGGGATATATTGTGCAGGCAGGCAGGCAGCCAGGCCCGGTCAATCCAACCCTCCCCGTTGATTTTAGTATTTTACCACTTCCATGTTAGGTTCATGCCAATAATTGCCAACAAATCAACAATGACCTGCAGATGCCAAAATAAACAGAAACCAAATCGCCATCTACTGCCCAAACTTAACGCGATGTGTACGTGCGTTTGTTCCGCTCTCTCCTTTGGAATATAACTTTAATCTAATCAAACTTTTTTTTAAGTTTAATTAAGATTATAGAAAAATATAGTAATATTGTCACAAAATAAACATATTATCAAAATATATTTAATGTTAATTTTAATTAAACTAATTTAGTGTTATATATGTTGCTATTTTTTTTAATTATTTAATCAAACTTATTTAAGTTTGGTGAGGAAAAAAAATATCAAAACGACTTATATGAAATGGAGGGAGTACATTAAATTGTCTTTTTTTCCTCATAAGTTTAAACTTTTGGATTAAGGGGTTGTTTAGTTCCAAAAACATCACATCGAATCTTTAGACACATGTATGTAGCATTAAATATAGATAAAAAACTAATTACACAGTTTGCATGTAAATCGCGAGACGAATGTTTTGAGCCTAATTAGTCTGTCATTAGCCATAAGTACTACAGTAATCTACATGTGCTAATGACAGATTAGGCTAAAAAATTCGTCTCGCAGAGTCGCGGTTTCCGGACGAGTTATGAAATTAATTTTTTTATTCGTGTTCGAAAACCTTTTCAATATCCGGTCAAACATCCGATATAACACTCAAAAAATTTTCATTTCGACCAATAAACAGGCCCTAAACATCCAATTCAATACTCTCGCCCCCGCCCGTGGTCCAGGAAAAACGCGCCGCGAGGCAGCTCGGCGTGATGCCGCCATGGTCGATGACACCTGCGCGCCACCGCCGATCGCGACCCGCCATTTGTCCCTTCTCTCTCTCTCTCTCTCTCGCTGCAGCAGCAGCAGCGGCGCAACGGCATTGTTGGTGGGACGAACGGAAGCGGCAGGACAAGGGGAAGCCACCGATGCATCGTCGTCGCGTACCTGTCTCTGCACTGCACGCACACCTCATCTCCGGCGTGCGTCACCAACGACGTCGCCGTCGTCCGCTGTGCGTGGACGAGAGCTAGCGGTGGCCGGCGTACGACGGCGACCCGCGCTCTGCAGCTAGCTAGCTAAGCGACGGCGACACGGGCGTTGTCGTGACGTCGTCCGATCCTATGCAAGTGCAACCACACAAACGATTCTGCTGCCTCTTCTGGCCCATCCTTTTCTTTCTATTTGGGAGGATTTCAATTTCTCCGTTATATATAATAACACTATAATTAGCATGTGCTAATTGAAAAGCATGGATGGTAGGAGCTGGACCTACCTGTCAGTAACACATGTCGATCGATGTCGTTTTCTAAGCTTTGAGAATTGCCACTCTTTGTTTAATTACTGTCTCCGTTTCATATTATTGTCGCTTTGATTTTTTTCTCAACTTAAATTTCTTTAAGTTTACTTAATTTTGTAGAAAAATGTAACAACATTTTTAACACAAAATAAACATACTATTAAATATATTGAATGTTTGATTTAATGGAACTATATTGTAAATGTTGTGATGTTTTTTATAAAGTTAATCAAATCTAAAAAAAAATTAACTTAGAGAAAAAATAAAAGTGTTGTAATATGAAACATTTTATGATATGAAACGGAGAAAGCAATGATTTTAGTTATTTTTATTAGCGCTAGATGACAAAGTGACAACATGCCTGTCCGATGATTGTTCTCGGTTTGTGTAAACTGTACTGCCAAGTTCAAGTTGGCCCAGTACTAAAAAAACCTATATGGACGAAATGGTTTCTTATGGTTCGAATCCTACTCAAACCTAAATTGCTACATATGCGAATTTTCTGATTCTCCAACAATACTGTAGTGTAGGCAACGTCGGTGAGATTTTGTTCTCTTCTTGTCCTAAAGGATTGGATGTTGGTAGAACGATGCACTAGTTTAGAACAAGAGGGTGGTTGTGATGTTCACACAATTGAAAACAAATAAAATCATATTACAAACACTGAACTTTCACAACAGTTCTGAACTCAAAAAACCAATACTACTTAAAATGACATCTCTTTTAAGAACATTTAGGACCATGTTGATGTACTACCTACTGTAGCACAACTACTGTTTAACAAAGGGTACGATTACGAATTGTTGTCCGTCATGACATGGATCATCCGGGCATGAACATGAACAAGCAGAGCGGCCGCATTCATGTCATGCCTCATCATTGAATGGAAGAAGTTTTGCTTCAGCTTTCTGACTGCACTGGGTCGTTGTATAAGTACTCTCATGAATGACTCAACAGGAGACCACCTGTCTGAATCCACAGCGGAGCCATTGCTTCGCTAGCTGCTGCTACCTCTAGTGTTCACTGTTCCAGCATGTAATGCGTCGTTCCTCCGTGAGAGACATCGCTGCTGCTGCTGCCAGTTTCAACTTTCAAAACTGATCGAGTTTGAAAAAGTTACCTGCAGATCAAGTTGCTGTCTCACGGTAAAAAGAGATAATCTGGAGTACTGTACTTAACTAACAGCTCCATTGGACTGTGTAGGGAGTACTTAACAGTTTACAGTTCTAGTACTAATTCAGAAAAAGAGAAGCTCTTTCTGCAGAAACATTGCAGAGAAACAGTTTATTCAAGCGATGTGTATGTTTGTAAAGTTTCTGTTTGCAGGAAGCATTTTTACAGCTGAGTTTTGAGTATTGACTGTGCACTCGCTAAAATGGAGTTTTCAGTGAACTTTGCTGGACTGAATTGAGCTGAATATTACTACTACTACTCCATGCCACTATATACGAGGCAGAGTGCCAGTGTGTCCGAACCAGTGGATACACTCATTGATGGGCTGAACTGTGATACCAATAAGGTGGTCCTGAAGTTCGCAATGAGATTCTGATACCTCGAGCACAATCAATGCACTTTCAGTATGGTTGCAGCCGGAATCATATTCAGCACAGCAGTAAAAATGTTTGCCCACTCAGTCAGTACTCAGTAGTGAGTATCATTGCAGTGACAATTTCAGGGCCAACATGCAATTCAAGCAAATCGAAAGGGCGCACCACTTTGCAAAATAGTATGATCACAATATTTCAAAACTCTGCCGATAGTAACAAAGTGATCCATGATGCATACTGACTGAGCTTGTCTCAACTCTGAAAGTGCATCAGTTCTCAGATGATGAAAAGTTCAGTTTTTACCTTACATGAAAACAACAGAATCTTCTCGTGACAATTAATTACAGAAAGTACATAAGACTGTACGTGTACTTGTATTTTACGGATTACTCTGCTATTAAAATGCTAGTAGCATATGATGTGCTATTAAGATCGCTAGGTGCTTTGTTCTGTCATCAGTGGGACAACACAGTTCTTTGACCGAGATTATCTATCTTTCCTGTTTACAGAGACATCAGCAGTTCAAGGAGGTCAAACAAGGTTAACCATGTCATTTTTCTGAGCAGATTCTACATTGATTTGAGGCCATTTAATGCCCAACCATTAGTTTAGTACTACCTGTTAAAAGTGCACACAGGACATAGATTAGTTCTCAAAGCGTGCGATCTGCACGTTGTTACCGAGCATCTGCTGCAGTGTCATGCTGTCCTGTTCTTGGTCTTGGCAATCGCTAAGCTGAAATGTAATGCCTTTCGACCATTGTTTAAGTGAGGGATTTCTGTTTTGTCTTATACTAGTACTTAAGTTTAGCATCAGGTGTTCAAGTTAGAATCATCTGTCTCTAGTCATTTGACCCTAAACTGTAGTAGGCATGTAAGCCTACATATTCAGCTAGGTGTGTCTGTCGGCAAGAGAAAACATAAACATAGTTTCTCACAACCTAATTGGTCATTTTAGAGAATGGACCCTAAATAACAAGAAAACTCCATGCTTAATGGTCAATGATTAAGAACCACTGCATTGTAATAGCACATTGGTTTCAGCTTTGGAAGTTGAAAACTTGCTTGAGACCACAGTATGGTAGAAGTGCTAAAGGATCATGTGAGATGGGTAATGCCACCCTTTCTCTGAAATTCACAATCTGCAACAAATCCACACCATTTTTTTCCCAGTCAAAGAGCTATCTTACAAAGACACTGCCACTGACAATGAGGACATCCCCAAAAATGGGATGACTCGACAACAAGATGTTGAACATGAGATTGGCGACACAGACAACTCAAGAATGCAGCAGCAAGACATCGAAAAACCGGTGGATGGAGCAATCCACCTAACAAACACCCTAGAGAGGTAGAAGTTGGCTTCATCTCAGCTTACAGCTCCAAGAACATTGCAAATTCAAACTTGAGCGACCTTCAGCTCGACACCTGAGGGCTTCCTATCCTCCAACAGTTTCCCTGCTGTCGTTCTTTGAGCATTGCACGCCTTTCGCTTCGCCTTGATCGACTCCGTCATGTTCATGTAGTTTGGCCTTGCCCTGACGCTGTCCTCGGTCTTCTCCGTCGTGACAAAGGTGGAGAACGATATCGGTGTCGAAGCAAAGCACGACGATGACGATGCCGAGCTCTCATCATTGTGCAATTCAGTGCTCAGAGACGAGATCGACTGAGCTTTGATGCGCTGGTGGTGTGATACGACCGGCGGTTTCGCGCAGACCCTCTTGCTGACATTGTTCTTGCGCACTTTCACTGAATTTGGTTCGGAGAAGTCCCCAAGAACGCCGAACGAATCCTCGCAGTTCTTGGAGGACAGGAGGTCCGGCGAGCTGGAGTTGGTCTGGTTGTGCTCCTCCATCAGCCTGTTCTCCCAAGGCCTCGCCGCCATCCACCTCTCCAGCCAGCTCCAGTTGCCATTGCTCTTGTCGAAATGTTGGTGCTTAAGCAACATTCCAGACTGGTTCAGCCGACCATACGAAGTAGGCTTCGGTTGCTGCTGAGAAAATACAATCAAGATTTTACACATTCAGTCCAAAACTGCAGTCCAAACAAAAAAAAATTCAGACAAGAACTACTGCCACAGAATTTCTGCAAGGAATTCAGTCATACATTGCATTTCGTAGCGCCTTCGATCTGCTGCGAATACGCGTACGCGATAGCTCGTTCACGCTTGATCGCGCCTTCCTGACGCTTCTGAAGCTTCACTCTCACATCCTCCAATGTTCCCTGGCTATCACACCATCCTTCCTGAAAAAAACAGCAGCAACAACAACAACACAGATGAACACAAAATCCCCCATGAATTCGCTGCATTGCTCATCAAACCCCATCTCAGAAGATGCAAAGATGAAGCTGAATGAATGAATGGTTTCACCTCGGCTTCCCGGAGGATGTCGAGCTTGGTGCGGCGAGCCTCGAGCAGCTTCTGCACGGCCTGGCCCTCGGTGGACATGCGCACGCGGCGAGCGCGGATGCGCGCCTGCACCCGGACCAGCGCCTGCATGCACCGCAGCGTCACCGCCGCCTGCTTCCTCACCTGCCGCCCCCGCACAATCGCCTGCAGCCGCACCAGCCCCTTCAGCGCCCGCAGCGCCCGCCTCGCCTGCCCACAACAATGCCAAGAATCCAATCTAGTCAATCCCAAATTGCAGGAGAGCTCCGACGATGTCTCCGGCGAGGTGAGGTTTTACCAGGAAGCCGCGGAAGGCGGTCTGGACGCGGATGGCGGCCCACTCTTGGCGGACGGCCATGAAGTCCTTGGCCGGTGCGCGGGCGACGGTGGCGACGGCGGCGGTGAAGGGGTCGGCGGCGGCGGAGGAGGCGTCGTCGGAGGCGTCCGACGACGCGGAGCGGTGGTGGCCGCCGCCCCTCGAGCCCCGCCACAGCGAGCCGTGGTCGCCGGAGGAGCTCCTCCACAGCTTCCACTTCCTCCCCTTGCCTCCTCCTCCTCCATTGACTGATGGAACTTGCAGCTTCTCCTATCCCATAAAAAAAAGATGAAAAAACCACATCAAATTTGCTGCTTTCATCTGAACTTCTTGAGATTCCAAAAGAAATACCCAATGAAAAAAGATTGGAGCTTTGGCATGAATGAACACTAAATGTTAAAAACTGGTCAAAGCAGGACTTTGACCAGATGAATCATACACTTCAGGTTTGAAACTAAACATGGTATAGTAGTACATCATTAACTTTATTCCTCAAGAAGGAGAGTACACTTGAGCTTGAATCTTGGACAAGTACTAGCAAAGAAAGGAGGCACATTTCAGGCATACAAGTTCATGCCCCTTAAGGGAGGACAACAATTAACCAAATCTTAGATGTACTCCTCCTCTCTTTGGGGAAAGTACAATAACCCAACTCCAATAAGTTTATCCAAACAAGTAGTACTACTTATCATTACAAGCTTAGAAATCGAAATTAACACAAGAAAAAAGAGAGAAAGAAACAAAGAGCTTGTGAAAACTGAATCTATTTTTTCCAATGTCAAGGTAGGATGCAAGAACACCCAATCTCTCACCTTGCAATCATCCCTGTCAGGCTTCTTGAGCCCTATGAGCGACTTGACCCACTTCCCTGACCCTCCCATCTGCTCTCCTTCTTCTTCTTGCCCAAGAACAGCACAGGGAACACCAAGAACACAGAGAGAGAAGAGACCAACGAGGAAGAGGAAGAAGTCGGTGGCGATGGCTGTTGCAGAGAGACAGAAGAGGCAGGCACGCGTGCGAGGGCTTTGGCTTTGCAGAGAAGAGGAGAGAAAAAAAAACTAGGCGTTGGGTTGGGGGAGCGGAGGTGGCTGTGAATTTGAAATTCGAAATGGAGGGAGAGCAGAGGCAACCAGCCAGGCAAGCACGCATGCATGCGATGCAAAAGCCACAGCAGAGAGAGACAGCTGCTCACCACCACTGTTTACTCACCACTAATTAATCACACAAATGAATACTGCTACTACTCGACAAAATACTTTCAAGAAGCAACCAGTGAAAAACCGATACAGATAAAATGTATCCTTTCAAGAAGCGACGCCAAAAAACACGGGTGGAAAAAACTTGGAAGCACAAGAAGGATCCTATGTAAAAACTTCCCGGGTAAAACTTCACATCACATTGCATTGCATTGCATTGGATCCTCTTTTTACTATGGCTACTCTATTTTTTTTAATCCTTTTGTCTTTGTTCTTGGGTCTGATACTCTGATGGACATCTGTGACACATTCATTGGAGCTTTCACATACTCCTACTCTCTCTCTCTCTCTTTCTTTCTCTGAATGTGGGGTGTGTTCTTTTTATTTTTTGGTCCCAAAAAATTCATGGCGTTTCGCTGCATCGGCATTGGGAGCAGCGAGAAGAACAGACAGAGAGGAGAGGAGCTCTCGCTGCCTGCTTGCCTCCTTTTCTGGGTTCTTGCGAAAGCCAGCCACCACAAGTGAGATGTGTGTGAGTGCAGGGAGAAGAAAAGCTGGATTGGCGGTTTTTGGTCAGTGGAGTAGAGTAGACTGCTTCATCTGGTCACCTTTTCTGGCTTTGAGTGAAGAGTGCAACAAGGATTGTGTTTAGTTCACACTGAAGTTTGGAAATTTGGTTAAAATTGATACAATATGATAGAAAAGTTGTGTTTATATGAAATGTTTGATGTGATGAAAAGTTGAAAATTTAGAAAAAAACTTTGGAACTAAACAGGGCCAAGCTTAACAATGTCACACAGATAGCAATGGTTTGGGGGACCCTTGCATCTGGGTGGTCAAGTGGTTTGTTTCACCTTTCCAGTTTGTTCTTGTGTGACCTGTGACTGAGTGACCATATCCTACTATGGTGCATGGAGATATAGGCTGTGATTTGATCCAGGGTGAAAATTTGTTGCTGTGTCACATCGGATATACAAACACATATTTGAAGTATTAAACGTATTCTAGTAACAAAACAAATTCCGACTGTAAACTACGAGATGAATTTATTAAGCCTAATTAATTCGTCATTTGCAAATGTTTACCGTTGCACCGCATTGTCAAATCATGGAGAAATTAGGCTTAAAAGATTCGTCTCACAATTTATACGCAATCTATGTAATTAGTTTTTTTATCTATATTTAATACTCTATATATGTGTCTAAGTATTCGATGTGATAAGGTGAAAAAACTTATCATGGGATCTAAACATGCACATAGGATGTGATTTGGAACATTTGGGGGGCTGATTGATGGATATGATTGATGTAACATTGCTATGAAGCTGTTTGGGTCTTTTTTTTATCTTTTCTATGTCCTTTTCCTAGTGCATTACAAAATGGATTAATCATAGGGATAAATCAAACATGTATCCCCGTTTGAAACAGATTATTCATGGGATTTATTATCACCGTTGATCATTGGGATAAATTTTAATATTCTAAGAAATAAACTAAACAAATACTACATCCGTTTCAGATTATAAAACTTTATAGCATTGCCCATATTCATATAGATGTTAATGAATCTAGGCATACATATATCTAGATTCATTAATATATATATGAATGTGGGTAGTGCTAGAAAGTCTTATAATATGAAACGGAGGAAGTACTACAATTGGTCTAGATAACGCAATAGAAGAGTTTTATGACAAAACATATTTTAAAAGGGCATATAATCCGTGCTAATAATTGGATGGAGTAGAAAGGATTGGGTCAGTATTTATGGTGTATATTACTCCTTCTAGGCATTTTGACAAGGGCACAGTCCTAAAAAAAATATTTTGACCACTACTTTTTTTATTAAAATATATATAGAAGTATCAACAAATGATTTTATTGAAGTACTTATTAAGACTAATCTATACATAGGTCTCCATATTACTAAGACAAATAAGTTTAGATATTATTTATAGTTAAATATTTTAAAGTTTGACATCGATCTTGTTAAAAACAACAAATATTATTAGCTTGAAGGAGTAGTGTGGTTTAGTATTTCAAAGCATATTTATGGCTATTGGAGTAGAGCCAAACATATTTATGCATGCCTCAACAATATTCATCTGATCTAGATTACTACTTCCTCCGTTTTAGATTATAAGACGTTTTGACTTTGGTTAAAGTCAAACTGTTTCAAATTTAACTAAGTTTATAGACAAATATAGTAATATTTATAATACTAAATTAGTTTCATCAAATCAATAATTGAATATATTTTCATAATAAATTTGTCTTGGATTGAAAATGTTACTATTTTTTTTCTACAAACTTAAAAGAGTTTGACTTTGACCAAAGTCAAAACGTCTTATAACCTGAAACAGAGGTAGTAGTAATACTCCTTTCAATAATTGACACTGACACTATTCAAGTTTAAACGTAACCACTTGCATTTTTTAAAAAAAAAACATTGTAAATAGTTGAAAATATGTAAAACTACCTAAATGTGTTGTCACTTGTTTTTGGTTAATTACAACATAGTCATTTAAAAGTAAATATGGTTAAATTGAGACAACCATAATCAACAATGACAATTATTCGAGGAAAAAATAGCTGAAATCTAACACATTATACTACCAAAAAATTCACACTCAAAAGTACTAACCATCATCACAAAACCATCAGAGAACCATACACAAACCCCGACTTACTAGAGGTAGAGAGGAATATTCCAAAAAATAATAATAAAGGAACACAAATCCGACTTTGAGGGTCCGACACACTATCAATCCTTCACAAAAACCTGGCTTGTGCAGGGCTAAAAAGCATGTACTTCCAACCAAATGCACAAAAAAAGTCTTCATTATAAGCCACTTGGCTCCCTTGGCTGGTAGCCTGATATCCTTCCCATCTGTTACACTTTCTTGGCATCATTTGGGCATCATGGGCCCATCATCTGCAAAGCTTATTTTAGTTTATTAGTGGAGCAATGTAGGATTAAGCTCTTAGTTTGAACTACACTACTACTACCACTAGTAATCTAAAAGATCTACACTGGCTAGTTCCTGCAAGATTGGTACAGTAGTACAGTGAAGAGGCCCTTATTGTACTCCACCCTGATGCCTATGGCATATTTGCTCCCTACTTGCATGTGCAGATCATCAGTTCAAACTTGTTTAAAATGGTCTACCAATTTGAAAAGAGAGAGGGAAGACCAGCAAATGGAGTCAGACATGAGTGAGTGACAAAGTGTTTGGTGCCTCAAAAAGAGAAAAGGGGGCATTGATCCATTCATTCAAAGGAGAAGGGCATCATGCAAGAAAGGTTAAAAGAGAGGAATATGTTTCCTGCTATTTGCATGCAGTAAAGAGAATCTTGAGATTTGAAACAATGGATCAGCTTTGATCCCAAATTGGTGCACCCTGCCAAAACAAAATGCCAGAAAGATTGTTTAGGATCAGATAATCAGGAACAGCAGGTAATTTGAAAGTTGAGCCTGTCTGTCCCTCTATCTCTAGTACTGCATGTCAGTGCTAAGGACCCAACTCTGAATTATTGACATTGGTAGTTTATCAAGGATAATGCTGATTACAAATGTCTGTCGCAAACGAGTACGCCTCTTAACACACCTACAACGAAAATAAAACGGAGATTAAGGATAAATCTTTTTTTTTTGCGGGGAAGAGATTAAGGATAAATGTACAAGCCCTAAGTTACATTATACAATGATGAAGTACAACCACGTCACCGATATTTAAACCCCAATAGTGAAGTTACGAAACCATGACCATATATGAGTCCATGATTAGGAGTCAGCAAGTACACAGGACAATGAGAGGCCTAGCGGGCCGCAGTATGATTGGGCCGGGCCAAGATGCTGTCTTGAGAGCAACTGCGGACAGTGCTGGACCAGGTGGCCCACGTACTACAACAAACAGGGTGTTTTCTTTTCTTTTTTTTTCTTTTTTAAACTACACAAACAGGAGGATTGTTGAGGAGAGCAGCCTGGAGATCAAACTTCAAAGGCAAATGCAGAGAGAAAGAGAGAGAGATGAGAGATGAGCATCAGCGAGAATCCTCATGGATCGAACATGGCGGAGCCGCACTTGCACTTCCACCCTCTGCTGAATTCTTTCAGTTACCTACTGCCACTACTACTACTATGAAGTCTGAACTCTTCAGAAACTAGAGCTCTTCAGAATCAGAGATTTCTTGGATGGGGTTTCCTTGCCTTTTTGCTGCTGCAATGGCGACGATCAGTGCAATTTCCAGGTGATTGACACCAACGCATGCAAATGCGATGGACCAGTGGTTGCGCGCCAAAAGGCTACTCCTCCTACGCGCCAGGATTGGAGCTGATTTAGGAAAAGGGCTCAAGCCTTTTGGAGTTCCTATGCTGCATTCAGTATTCAGGAGGTCCTTGCCTCGCATTAACGGCATTTGGCCACAGTTTGGTAGTAGTTGAAACTTGAAACAGAGAGCAGTAAAGAACAGAGTTTGATCCATCATGTAATTTTGTATTTTTACCACTCGACATGGCAGAGGGAACAGTAAAGAGATGAGTTTACTGTTCTACTGCTTCATCCAGATGTAACAAGTTCAGTGTAGTTTTTAGTGCATCTCTGGTAGAGTAGATGCTTCAGTGGCCTTCAGCCATCTCTGGTGACCACTAGCAAGCAGAGTCTCTATTTCATCAGTCTATAACATCTGGGAGCCAAGAAATCATCTCATTTTTACGAGCAAACCACTGGAAATTCCAAGTGCAACTCAAAATTCAAGCACTTGTATTACACCTCGAGTCAAGCACTAGTGAAACTTCTGCGTCTCACAATTGACGGGGCAATAGCTGTAAGAACTAATACTGTACAAGCCTAAACCATTGAGAATATTTGGGGGGCAATTGACAGAAGGCAACCATCAGGTGAGCAGCTCCAGGAGGATAGTTAGCTATCAATATGGCAAGAATTTGGGAGCAATGGTGTTCATCTCCTTGGTCGAATGGCCCCGATTGATGTCGACGATGACGATGACGAGAGCCCCGACCTGTCATTCTCCTCCTTGTCCTCGTGGAATGCCTTCTGAAGAACATCCTGCAGGTCATGAAACCTCTTCCTCTTCTCCGCGGATGTGTCTCTTCCGAGGGAAACCGGATCAGTTTCATCATCCATGATCTTGTCGAGCACGTTCGAACATCGCGGGAAAAAGCGTTTCCCGAGCTCCACTGGTATACACATTCAGCTTGCAATTAGTCTATGTCCAATTAAGAGAATGTAATGTCTTTGCAACTTCTGTGATGAATCTCAAGCAGTTGTTCCTATAGATATACCTAAGTATATTCTGTGCTCTTGATGTACAAAGATTTTTCAACCACAAAAGTCTATAGACAACACATGCACCCCAAGAAAGATTAACTAGGCTACCTATTCAAGACCAGATTAAAATTAGAAATTACCACAGTAAGGTGTACATATCTTTGTCAATTATTTAATCTTCAGGTAGTATGAACTATCATTCTGAATGAACAAAAAAGAGCAAAATTGTCCATGGTTCACATTGACAGTGTTAGAGCTAAAAGATATGCAACATTGCATAAACCTCTCAGGGTATTCAACAGTGAACCTATCAGTCAAAATGGGAGCATCTATAGTTTTAGCTTCCATCAGAAAATATGAAAAATAAAAAATATTCGCATGTGTAGCAGTGTGCCACACAAGTTTGTAGCATTAGATTCAAAATATACATCGCTTGGAGGCAGTGTGAATAAACAGAGTGCCGTGTATTACCTGTTTTGGAGAGTGCTGTCATCCGAGCTAAGTGTTCTTCTTTCATTATGAAAGGACTTTCATTTAGATCAACAGTTGTTCGTTGTCTTTCAGGAGGTGGATTTGCACCAGAACCCAGGTTAAATTCCAAAGTTCCATCCACTTGAGCAATATCCATTGCTACTCTTGCCTCCATCGGAAACATAATCCTCGCCAAAGCAACTACATCGTACAAAAACTATAATATCAAGATACAACTTCATAAGAAAATGGAAGTTCTAAAAAATGGGCACTGGGCAACTCTTGAAACTGCACTCTGCATGAAACACACTAAACTGAAATGTAACCTTCTTTTTGTTGCCAAGACCAAAAACAGTTAATTCCAAAGAAACCAGCATTATGAACCCATTATGATATATGTGAAGGTTACCTCGGTTTTCAAGATACAGCAACCTTCCTCGTAGACTCTCACCTGCCATTGCAAGAGAAACTGATGCTTCTCCGAGTTGTGGGTCCCTTCTTTCAGCTTGCTCCAGTATTTCAATACATAACCTATCTTTTGGAGAAGGTTTTCCTTCTTCGGTAACCCCAAAGTAATCCCCTTGTTTTGTTAGTCTTTTTGAGATTTGAACCGCTTTTCTCCCATCGAATGTAACATCTGCTGGCCGAGCCCCCTTGGTTAAAAGGGAGACAATGATTTTAGGCTCTCTTCGCCTCGCAGAAATGTGAAGAACAGTATAACCTCTTGGGTTTCTATGATTAACATCTGCAAGTGCGAGATCCAAAAGCTCGGTTGTAATTTTGGAGTCACAATGTTCGACAGCGTAGTGCAGTGCAAACGCATCATCAAGATTTGTCTGTCCTTCAGTGAGCAGCATCCTGACTAGCTCTACATCGTCAGAGTCAAGGGCTCTGTGTATCCTCCTCACATGTTTGTTAGGAAATCCCTTGTTTTCTGGTGAAATTAATCCGAGGCTTAGGCGTGCATCAATAATCTGCTTGATAACATCTGGAGGCAATGACTTCTCAAGAGTAATCATGTCAAGGTTTGACCGGACTACCATATCAAGGCATCTCTCAAGCAGTTTCATGCAAGATTTGTTGCATAAGTTGGCAACAGATAAGATCAATAGAAGGTTATCTACTTCAACCTTATCAAGGACATCAAGGAGACGCCGCTGCATGAAAAGGAAGAATATATCATTGCTTTGGTTCTGGCTTCTTAAAATAGTGAAACATTACAAACGATAACCGACTGACATGCATTGGGCAAGCAATAATTAATGGATTCAGTATGGAACAGCCTTATCTGAAAAAAACAGTACCACTTTCTAAAACAAAGGTCAACAAAAGCAAGTAGCATCAAGGCCCATTTTTTATTAGAAAAGGAAACTTCCTGGTTTTAATTCTTTTTAGAAACCAAAATATTACAAGCCAAACACCAACATAATACTTGAAATAGCAAGTCCAATGTAGAGTAATGTTAACCCCAGAAGATTTATAAATAGAAAAACAAGACCGAGGGCCATCAATTGGACCAAAGGAAGCTAGGCTATATACAATTAGTACAATCATGTTTGGTTCTTGTCAGATTGGCACATATGGCGCAGCCACGCAAGCAATATAATTTTGAGACAAGATTACTGAAAAACAACCCCCATAACTCCTAAAAACAACTTCCAAAGACTGTAAAGAGAATAAAAGTTGATCTATATATAAACATTAGTGACCTTAGACTTTTAGATTTAAAATTTTGAAAATTCCTTTTGTGTTCTTGGATAAAGATGCTGTGATTGGAGTGTAGCCACTCATTTTCCCCTTGTAATATAGCAAAGGCAAATTTTACCATAAGATACATGCATAATATTTTTGTTGTTCGTTTATTATCGCTTCGAATATGTGTGACATTTCAATTTAAAAACACTGAGATACAGTCAAGTTTAAGTGGAAAACATATGATTGTGCTTTTTTGCATGAATATCACTGTCACATGAATGCAGCATTGACAAATTTGGAAAGATAATGTGCGGTATGTGAGTATGTCCCTATCATGGTACAATTGAGTGAAACATGTGTACTTGAGAAGCAGCCTAGAATAGGATGGTGCACGGTCCAATCGCCTTATCTGAAGATACTTCAATAAGGAACTGCTCTTTTGCAAGAAAAGAAAAGGTTAAGAAACACCTTTACTATATCAGCACCACTCTTGCTGGATATCAAACACACTTAACTTCCATTTTCGCGTCAACATGACCAAGAAGAATCCGATAAATAACAACGAGAACGGCAAGCACCCCCAAGATCAATAAGCAGCAACAAGCTAGATAAGGACAGTTAGCCAGGCAGTTCGATTCAGACATTAGAATGGATTGATTAGGAGGATTGGATCAAACATGACCGATGTAACAGTGCATGATCTGAGTTGATTAATGGCTTAAGATGTACTAGCATTTTGGAGGATTTCCAATTGAAACAGGGGGTCGCATCCACACGTTCATACAACAGTTAGCTTTTGTTTTTCTCTGCAATGCATACAGCACCAAGCACACGTGAATCCCCAAAATCGTAAACAACTCAACCTGAATACTGTTCACCGCCAATATGAAAGCAAGTTAATCACAATGTAATTAGCACAGGCCTCCAATTGCAGCAATCCAAATTGCAATGATTAACGTAATTAGGAGTGATTCAGTTCAGCCCATCTTCCCTCTCCTTCAGAATTTTGCCGCCTAAAGCAAAGCTCCACGCGCGCAACTAAAAAGATGTATCTTTAAACCCCACTTCTACGAGCAATACGCATCCAAGCAAGCAGAGGGAAGAAATGAAGTGACATGAGCATCACGAATGGAAGGGGAAAAGGAGGCAGCTGCGAAGAGGCAGACCTGGAAGAGGTTGGTGAGCTCGGCGACCTGGAAGGTGGAGGCGGCGAAGAGGACCTGCGCCATGAACGCGACGGCGGGGTGGCACCCGACGTGGGCGCAGTCCTCGTCGACGCAGAGGCACGCCGCCTTGGGCAGGTCGCCGACGCGGCCGCTGTAGAGGTAGTCGAGCACCAGCCGCAGCGCCTCGTACCCGACCTCCACCTCCTCGCCGCCGCCGAGGAGCTCCCGGAGCTCCAGCCTCTCGCCGCCATCCGCGCCGCCGCCGCCTGCGGCGGCGGCGGCGGCGCGGCGCGCGAAGACGCCGCGCAGGAAGGGACTCCGCGCGGAGAGCACGCAGCGGTGCACCCGCAGGTCGCCGCCGCCGCCGCCGCCCGGGACGGCGATGCGCGCGTCGGCGAGGAACGCAAAGTCCTCGGGCGAGCGGAACGCCGCGGCGAGGTTGTCGGAGAGGCGGCGGAGCGCCTCCACGTCCGCGTCCGCGTCGGCGCCCCCCTCCTCCACGGACGCGCTGTCCGAGTCGGAGAACGCGTTGGTGACGTGGCTGGTCGGCGGCTCCATTGCGCGTCCGCACCCGCACCGGCGACCAGCTGACCACGGCGCGTCGCGTCGCGGCGAGGCGAGGCGAGGAGGAGGCCTCCCGCCCGAGCTGGTGGGAAGGCGCGAGGAAGTCGAAGGCGAAAGGGATGGAGTAGTAAAACGAGGAGTGAGGTGCAAACCGCGATTTTGCACATTGCACCTGTAGATTTAGGGATTTTACAAGGTCATTCCTTCGTTGACCAGACTGGAGTAACTGACAATGCACAATTGGTGGTGCCTCGTGAAAGCCAACAAACGTAAATACCTCTTGCTTCCACACAAATATAATGGCTTACACACCTCCTCTCTTCCGAGAGAAATTACTCCCTTAAAAAAAACCAAAATAAGGATGGAACACAACCTAACATAACGATTGTGGACATGAGCATTCATTATACTAGGTTATCTTTCATCCTTACCTAGATTAGCTTTTATTAGGACGGAAGGAGTATTCACAGTAGTACATGTTCTACTCTAACTTCTCTCATTATCTTTTTAATTTTCGTTTTATCTTACCCTAGCCTCTCACCCAACAAGCTCTCATGTGACATCCAGATCTTTTCTCCTCAACCGTAATATCTGCTAAACAACTTATACTCCCTCTGTTTCATATTATAAGTCGTTTGATTTTTTTTTATCAAACTTGTTAAGTTTGACCAAATTTATAGAATAATTTAGTACTATTTAAAATATCACATTAGTTTTATTAAATCTAACATTAAATATGTTTTGATCATATGTTTGTTTTGTAGTAAATACCTACTAGTATATTTTATAATGAAAGGAGTAGGCTATTAGCAAAGTTTAAGGTTGAAGTTATGACTCTAAGGCTTAATTTATTTTTGCATATTAGGATGATAACTCCCTCGTTTTTATTAACAAACTCCAAAACTTCTAAATAGTGTGTTTTAGTTTTCTAAATAAAAGGTTTCACAATATTAAATAAATTTATTTTCAAATTTATAGTAATTAATAATTAATTAATCAAGTGCTTACTGAAAAGCCAAATGACTAACTACCAGTGGGTCGGTGAAGCTGTATACACTCTAAACATGTTTATGGATATTTTTTAGTATAAATCTCTTGCATTGGTGGACAGAGGAAGTAGTATGAACTGGAGTAAGAGCAAATTTAATACTAGTAGTAAAATAATTATAAGTCAATCATAAAGTAGTATTAATGAGAACATATATATATATATATATATATATATATATATATATATATATATATATATATATATATATATATATATATTAGCTATGAGGGTCCATCCAATTATTTTTCTCTTTTCCTCTCACCCATGTAATTAATATATTTACCTTGAAGCATGTACTGCCTCCTTCCAAAAGTCTAAAATCTATTTCTTTTTCACTAAGACCAAGAAGCAATTAATTCATTCACTATGTAACCAATGAACATATAGCCAATAAGTAATAGAATAACTTTTTAGGTTCCAATTAACAATTTAACTTAGCACATGGTAACTACAAATAGTACTTAAACTTTTGAAAAAACCAAAGAATGGAATATACAGTTAGCTCAGTACATAAGAGTTAACATTTCTTAATTTTCTTCTTCTCTCCTTTTCATATAAGATTATACTCCCTCCATCCCATAATATAAGGTGCGCACGTATTTTAAGAATCAATATTTAAAACATTTGACCAACACTTAGTATAATATGAAATGAATTTCATTTGTTAAGAATATATTATTAGATTGAGATTTAAATTTACTTTCATATGGCTATAATTTTGTTGCTACAAGCCTTATATGAGAAATTATAAGCTAAACATTAGTGTTAGAGATTGTACCAAATTTGACCACGTCTTATATTATAAAATAGAGGGAGTAGTTAACTTATAGTAGTATTAGTTTTACAATAAAGTAATAAACAGCTCCAATTAAGGAAGAGATAAAGGAGTTGTCACCTTGTCACCAGTTCACCACACGCAGGAGTGTTTACTCTATATTTTCCAGGAACTGAAAGGACCAAATTGCAAAACGAAGCTGCCGTATTAAAGAAAGTGAAAAAACAAAGATTGACAAAGAAGAGATCACATCTACACGTCGATGTGAAGAAAGATTAATGACTTGCTTTTTCGCCTTGGATGTGTACCCATAATTTTATTGTGTTTGGCTATGGACACTACCAGTTGGATCCACTTGTCATTGCTCCAAACTTTGCAGGGAGTTGGAAGGGAGTGGCATGTGTGAGCCCCAGTCCTTTGCTAAACTATATTATACTAAACTAATTCATTTCACATAAGAGCAAGTATAGTAGTGAGCTATAAGCTTATTATAAGCTTATGTAAAGGGGAGAGATAACAAAAAATCAAGGGGGTTGACTCTCATGCAAGAGCTAGCTTAACACAATCTTCAAAACAAATACATTAAATGTATAAGTGAGAGATAGAGAGAGGAGAAGGAAGTTGTAGCCAACCTTATAGCTAATCTATTATATATGTTGGCTTTAAGATAAGCTAATACTCCTTACATACTTATATATGTTGAGTAGTAGGGAGTGAACTATACTATTATTCTTGCTCTAATACAATGTCCCCTACATGCTTAATTTACTCGAAACAAGGCCATCCTGCTTATTAATTACTAGTACTACCTCTACGAGATATATACTGAATCGGACAGTTCAGCCCGTTGTTTAGATGAACCCTCCTTTAGTTTAGTCCAAGAGCTAGCTTAATGTAAGTAGCTCCAGGCATTGGTTGGATGCATGTACTACTACTAGTAGTAGTATATAATAGCTTCCTTTGAGGCAGCATTGTGAGTGTAGTATAGTATAGCAGATAGATGTTGAAACAGTAATCTATGATTAGCTTGATGGGACAGTTCAGAGGGTGATTAGATATACTGTATATAAGATAGTGTTGGTAAACTGGGAGATAAGCATGGACCACAATGTCTTGCTGACAAGTTAATTCGGGCTGTGAGTGCCGTCCGGTCGATGATCTTAGTAGGACACACGTGGGTATAGAGATTGTTTTATCTGATACCGTCGCGAAGTAACATGAGTTGCCATAATGCTAATTAAATGTCGTGAGTTGCAAAATACTACGGCGACTTTTTATTAGGGTTTCAAAAGAAAATACGTAAAAAGATGGACTTGCCCTCTCCTTACATTATTTTATAGGCATAGAAAACCACTCATCAATGGTCAATAATCACGATAAACAAACGGTTATGGACAAAATCCATTGAAGTTAAAATAAATATTTGTTTGGATTTTTTTGGACTTATCGAATTCAAGTGATTTCTGAAACACGGTGCAGCTCATGACTAGTTATCATGATAACAAGTGGTTATTAGGGTAGTTGATGATATTGTACGAGCTAGCTTAGCGACGACACGGGACCCCCAAATCAGAAAGGGCTTGGCCAAGCACAAGCGGTGTCTTGTAGGTCAATATGAGAGATTAACTGATCGAGTCGCAATCACGTCTTGTCGATCCCAATTCCT
This sequence comes from Oryza meridionalis, assembly GCA_000338895.3. NCBI lineage: Eukaryota > Viridiplantae > Streptophyta > Magnoliopsida > Poales > Poaceae > Oryza > Oryza meridionalis. The sequence continues at coordinate 4,729,716 of CM002524.2, forward strand.
AACTCACGAGTGTGTCTGGCTTCTGTGATTCCAAGTATGAGTATTCGATGCGATAAGACGACCGAGATCGACAACATCACGACTCACGTTGACCGACGAGTGAGACGATGACACCCCGCCCTAAGCGCATGAATGGCAGGGCCAATAGGCGAGTGAACGGGGAGCACCGAGCAACTACCTCATCATCATTCTCGACTCCTCGACCTCAACTGATGACGGCTCGACCTAGTCTTGAATAGCAAGTTGAGATGAGCCTGAGAATAGTTGTAGATCATAATTCAATCGAATTGATTGATTCAATCAAAAGTAATGATCTGAATGTTTGATTCAAACTTGAGGGCTTGCATATCGTCCCAGGACCGAAATTCCTAGAGACATGTCTGGTGGTTATCGTTGATATTGTAAATGATAACCCCTCCCCCTCCTCCCCTACTCCTTGAGGTTATTTTCTCCCCCAGTTACATCCGTTGTATATCTAGCACACACTTTTATCAATTATAATACTATATCTAGTTTCTAATATATAACACCGTTTACTTTTGAACATAGATTTAATCTCTTAATCATTGGTCTTATTATTTTGCAAACATAAGTAATATAAGTCATGCTTAAAATCTTTAATGATAAATTAAGTAACAAACAAATAAATGTTAATTGCTTTTTTTAATAAAATGAATAATCAAAAGTAAAAAAATCAACAATATCATGTATTAAAAATTGACAAGAGTATGTCGCAATTATGCAGCCTTTGACCACTCTCTCCAGATGTCTAGTCCCTGCTTGTTGTGCCCCCTACTTCCTTCTGACTTCGAGTCACTAATATGTGGACTCACTTAGTAGAGGGTTCATATATCAGTGGCCCATGTCAGAGGGAACTAAATAAACTACCATGGCCTCAACTTTTTTAAAAAATTTCATTAAACTTGGTCTTTCATACCCCATATAGGATGATTTTGATCTTCTCCCCTCCTAAACTTTTGTAATTGTTTTCTCAAGAGTATGTATTTCAAACAGGGGTTTAAGTGGAAACGGAACAAATACATCGCAAGGAGTTCAGTCGCAGACGGATGCAACCGCTTTATACGTCCCCGTACAAATACAGTGTACCCTCTCCAGTACGTCCGACCGTAGCTGTCTAAGTCTAAGCTTGACCGGCAGTTACTCCAGCTAGCTGAAGCTTGCCCAATGGTTACTCCCTACTTCTCTCAGTGTCCGGTGTGAGCATAAATCGAATAATGGGCAAAGATGAACGAATAGAGCACAATATGACGTCGATTGTTAAGTGTTAGAAAAAAAATCCCACAACCCATCGCCAGCGGGATCCTCCTCCAGGTCTGGCAAGCTGTAGAGGAGTACATCAGAGCTGCAACAGTAGCCTCGCCCCCACCATCTACACCATCATGTTGCATCGCGCCGCAGCTAGTCGATCGCACCTCCTCCGAAGGTTGTTGGGCTCCGCCCTACCTCCTTCCTTCCCTCTCTATCCAACAGAGATAAGGCGCAACGGCGAAACAGGTGGCGGGCGGCGGAAGCAGGCGAACACCTCGCCTCTGCTGGTGTCGTCGCCTGCTGAGGTCAAGAACAAGGAAGAAAGGAAGAAGGGGCGGCGATAGCAATTGAGGCCTGCCTCGCCATTGTCAATGCTGCTGATGGTCGGTAAGAGGGGAAAGAGAGAGGTGAGAGTGTCTAGCAGGCTAGGCCCACCATTTTAAAAAAGAAAAATGATGACTGGATTGTCACATGTATGCCATGTAGGACAGATAGTTCCGGATTGAGTCGAGGGGATTATTCGTCTAGCATAGATAGTTCAGGGTGTAAAATGTTCTGTTTGTGGTCTGGGAGAGTAATTTGTACTGTCGTGATAGTTCATATGGTTCCTTAAAAAAATAGTAGTTGCAGCGGAGAGACAAACGGACGCAACTACGCAAGTGATTGGAGAAAGATTTATTTATGTAGGTCCCACAATTTGGCATTAACGCTGCTTCTACCGAATCAAAGATTTGTTCGTCTTTCGTGACATGTATGAGTCGAACGAGGACTGAGGATGTCCTCGTGTGGTATGAAATTTTCTCTATCCAAAACTCTATGGAGTAGAGAATATAACTAGGGTAATACCGTACGTGTTGACCCATGCCCTTACGCAATTAATTCAAGGATAAAAATGCTACACCCTCCATCCCACAATATAAGGGATTTTAAGTTTTTGATTGCAACGTTTGACCACTCGTCTTATTTAATTTTTTTTGCAAATATAAAAAACGAAAAGTTGTGCTTAAAGTACTATAGATAATAAAGTAAGTCACAAATAAAATAAATAATAATGTCAAAAAAATGTGAATAAGACGAGTGGTCAAACGTTGCAAACAAAAACTCAAAATCCCTTATATTATGGGACGGAGGGAGTAATAATTTTGTAACACTAGTTTTATTTGTGGCTGAAACCCTGAGGCAAAGAGAATTAGATTCCTTCAGTTCGTGGATAAAAGGCTAATCGTATTAAAGAAAAGAGGAATGCCATTTTTTTTTTGAAAAAAAAGCAGAAATGGTTGGCAAGGTCAAAGTCAAAGTCAACACAAAGCTACTAGGTCAAAGTAGTGTTTATTTGTCTCGATCACTGGATGATGACTCGAGCCATGGCCCAATTGATGGGGCCCATGCGTATGCGATGGGTCATACTTTTCTCTCCTGATCCCAGACTCTAATTGGGCTCTAATTAATGCCTGGTTTATTAGCCTTTCCAAATCGAAAGGAGCAGCACGTGTTTAAATACTAGGAGTTTTTTTTTTTTTTGCGGGGAATACTAGGAGTATATATATTGAGAGCATCACCAACAGATCTATTAAATAGATCCCAGTTATAAAATTATGATATTTTATCAGAAAATTATGCTCCAGCAATCCCCCTAATAAATTTCCAAAAATGTAGAAGTCTTTAGAATCTTAATTATATAATTAATCTAAGCTGAAATTTGCACAAATTATTGGTTAACACAGCAGGGCGAGATAATCGCTTGCTAGGGAGATATTTTTGTACTAGAAGCTAGCACGATTAATTGCACGTGGTCTAGTAACAATTGTCAAAGGCATCACCAAACAAGATGGAACGTTTTTAGCTGCTCTGTAAACAAAAATAAACAAACAAACGAACCAAACAAAAAGTTCCCAACATGTAACAGTGAGATGAACGAAAAAAAAATACGTAGTATATTATGTTTTATCCATGTTTAAAATGCTGAACTTTTTCTGATTCTTTCTTCTGTAGCTTTTGCGGCCTAAAAGCTAGTACTAGTACTATAATAATGAGTTAATGACAGCTGTGAGGATAGGTTTAGCGATTATTATAGTCTAGAGAGCTCCTAGTTTCCTATCAACAAAATTAAAAATTTCAAAAAAATCGTTTTTATATGTACGTCTTCTCTCAGATTGGCATTTTTGCACGTGTTGGATGGAAGTTCTCACTGTACTGAAAAATGAAGACGAAATGCTATCTCAATCCCTCTCGCTCTCCGTTTGGTGAAATCCACGCAAATGAGTGCAAATTAAGGTGCTATTCACTTTGATACTTAAACTAACTTACCAAAATTTAGTAGTGTTAAATTTTGGCATCACCAATATTGATAAGGTTGAGATGTGTAAATTACGATTTTGCTAAACATCTCCGCGTGATTTTTTTTTGGCATTTGACCTTTTTTTACCACATGATCTTTGCACCAAGATTTGTGTGGCAATTGCTGTGGATGAGGTCGACAGGGAGTCAAGGTGTGTTAATCTTGCCGTGTGAATAAAATATGTGAAGTATGTAATTTTCGTATGTTAAGTTAAGAAATATCTCTATGTTAATTTACATGTCAAATTAAGTACTAATCGATACAACAAATTTAACATATCTTAAACATCTAAATAAAAATTGATTTCTTTAACCATTGAAAAATTAAGACATTTGAAACTAAAATAAAAAATAAAAATAAAAATAAAAATAAAATAAAATTACAGTCCTATATAACTAAAATTATATTTGTAAATTTAGTTGATTTGACATGTAAGTGCACTGTAATTTTGATAAAAATAATATGTAAGTAAATATGTACTTATTATTTTCTTTAAAATATAAAATTACAGTCCTATATAACTAAAATTACATTTGTAAATTTAGTTGATTTGACATGTAAGTGCACTGTAATTTTGATAAAAATAATATGTAAGTAAATATGTATTTGTTATTTTTCTTTTTTAGTCCGTTGGATGTAAATACAAGGGTAAAAAAAATTTGGGTGATTTTTTATTAGAAATCACCCGGCAAATAGATAGATGCTCCCGTAAATTATGTTTAGTTTGTTACTTTTGCCAAGATCGAATTACCAAACTTTAGTAGTGGAGATAATTTTCGGCCCAATACCAGTCCTTAAACCCAAATGCTGGCAGCTTGGTCGCTTGGAGCCTGGTTAACAGTTGTATGGTCTCTAGCCCAATACCAGTATTTTTCAGCCCATATATATCTGCTGGATCAACATACGGTCCAACTCATTTGATAGCCAACAGCTTATAAGGCCTACTTCCAGAGTTCCACTTGGGACGATTTGTGAACTGTGTGATTTTTTTCCTCTTTTTTTCAAGATCAAGATTGAACATATTATTTTCTGATTTAGATTTTCATAACCCCCCCCCACCCCCAAAAGGTGGTCCTGCTGAGAGCAAGGCTAGTAATACAGCCGACATGTTGGCTATAAGATTCTGTGTAGTCTTCTCTTAGCTTACTCATATAATAGTTAGCTCTTTACAATTAATATAGGGCCCACTTATCTCTCTCATAGAGTTTCTTGGTTCTTGTGTCTAAGTCGGCTGTAAGTTTACAGCCCGCTTCTCCTCTCTTCTCTCCTCCACCTCAGCATTTAGCCAACTTGTAACCTACTATTATACTTGCTCTGATAGGGATCCAGCTAATTAAGTCTCTCCTACATTTGTGTCGATGCAGATTGACTGCCGTGCATTTGCCAGCTTTGTACATGTTACAGTTGTGTGCTACTCTATCTCATAACATAAGATGCGTACATATTTTAAAATTTAACTTTTATAAAAATTGATCAACAGTTAGTATTATATGAACTGAATTTTATTTGCTGAAAATTATCGTTGGATTAATATTTGAATGTACTTCTATATGGTTATAATTTGGTTATTACAAATCTTATAACATATGAAAAATTATAAGCTAAGAATAATTTTGTAAACCATGCCAAGTTTGATCGTGTCTTATATTATGGGATAGTGAGAGTACAACCCACCACATATAAAATTCCCATCGACTCGTATTCCTAATTAAGATCATGATCCTTGAGTTATTTTTTAATGGAAATATAACTTCTGGCCTCTAGCCTCTGCATCAATACTATCACCGTCCTAAAACAGGGGCGGAGCTAGAGCGAAACAGAGGGTGGTGCCACTTGCTTAATTTACTCTACTTTAGATCGAGTTTAAGCTGATACGGGTGCCTAACTTTATATTGAGGGGGGTGCATACATGGTGAAAATAGACGAGGTATAGCTAAATTTTTTTTGACCGGGTTCCTGGGCACCCCCCTAATATATACAAGCTCTCTGCCCCTGCAACCTAATATTGGATAAGACACGTTGTAGTACTATCTATATATGAAGCATATCTAGATTCGTAGTAGTACTAGTAGGTTGTTATGTTTAATTTGGAATGGAGGTGGTATTAAGGATGCACACAGTCATATTTATAAACACTGAGGTTTGAACCCGAGCAAACCCATCACTCCACCACCACCACACCAATGATGTTTTCCAATGTTATTGACTTTTAAATTCCCAAATATTTGATAATGTCAATGCGTATACTTGGTTTGGGAAGATTAGTTTTGTAGTTACTAGTGTTATCTTCAAAACGAAACTATTCTCTTTGTCCCCTCTCCGTAAAAAAAAAAAGAACCGACTTCTAAGTAATATAATCACTGATCACAAGGACATGTACTAGAAGACTATGACAAGAAATTGATAGCATTTGATAAGTTTCCTTAACCGACGATTTTTCTATGTAAGGATGAGGGGATGAAAAACAGTGGCCGAAATTCCTAACTGAATTTTGATGCTAATTTGTTTTCGTAATAGAAAATGCCATCACATTAACTTAATTTGTCTGTATGGCTGACTGAAAATTGTTGAAATTAACTGCAGTGCTTTATATATCCTTTACTTACAATATTTTCCACGTCTAATTAAGTTCTTTTGTCGTTCACAGGCATGTCTTCATCCAGTGGCGAAGCCACAGCAGTGCCATGAAACCAGAACAACTAATAGTTTTATTCGGTGATCGATAAGTTTTCTGAATGTTGATGTCTATCAGTAATGGATACAACAACGATGGAGTTTGAGTGGCTGCCCGACCTATCTGGAAGCTCGCTCAGCGCTGAAGAAGACCATTGTCTTCATCAGAATAGAAGACCATGGAAACTGTAGCACACATTGAAATTTGAAAATCCTAGCCATTAATTTGTGTTCCAAAAAAGCTTGCTGATCCGCCGTTTTCTATTACAATTATAGTATACATGCAGGAGAAAATATATAGATGCACTTAACAATTAATTAATTAGTAAACCCACACTGAAAATTGGAAGCTGCCCGACCTATCTGCCCGACCTAGCCATTGTCTTCATCAGAATAGAAGACCGTGGAAAATGTAACACACATTGAAATTTGAAAATCCTAGTACAAAATTTGTGTTCCAAAAAAGCTTGCTGGTCCGCCGTTTTCTATTACAATTATAGTATACATGCAGGAGAAAATATATAGATGCACCTAATAATTAATTAGTAAACCCACACAATAAGGAGATGGTGGTGTACGTGGTGGTGGCCTGCTAGTACGTGCATGGTGACGAAAGCCGATCGACCTCTAGAAACGCAATAATTCGACGATGGACCGCGCATGAATTATTAGCCCAAGTCCATGATTGGTGCCATTTCTAGTCGAGATACATTGACCTAGCTAGCCAGCTAGTTATCGATGAGATGCATTGATGATCTTGTAGCAAAAAGGAAAGCAGGGAGTATCTCGAAATTAAAACGTATGACGAACCTCACACACATAAAGTTGGCGTTGACCTCCAAAACATGTTCAGAACAAATTAATCTACGAATCACAAGCTGAATAAATCTTTGTTAAGCCATTCCCAACCCAAGACACTAGACATAGTTTCCATATACTCCACATCATCAAGAAACTAGTACTAGACACTACTCTCCCAATGCAAAAACTATTATCCCATACTTAAATTTAATGCTAGTTATCTCACATATTGTCTTGGATGTTGTGTATAAACCATGTCTCATGTAAGATATGGTTTCCTTCTCTTTCCTCATTTATTCACTTATTTAATGCTATGGACATCATCCTCAACCCAGAAACCATCTACTAGTTTCCATACTTGCCATGTCATATAGACACTATGCATAGAAACTATCTATCTAATGGATGGTGTCTACAAATTAAATTATCATCCAGTCATTTATATTCTCTCTCCTTTTATCCACCTATTATCTTGTTTTCATTCTTAGTTCTTGTGTAGAGATGGTTTCTTACATGAGAAATGGTTTCTTTATCTTTTTACCTTTCTCCTCATTAACTCTCTTGTCACATCACATTTTTTTTGCTTATGTGGCAATGTATTAAATGCTATGGATACTAGATAACATAGAGGGTTGAGGATAGCCTAACAAAGATTTATTTGTCGGCAATTAAGGAGATTCTTGCAGGACAGGAGGAGGAAGAAGAATTATATATTTGTGTGATTTGTTGGGTTGTGTCGCTTGGCCGTAGCACTATTGATGGCTGAGGACCTGGCCTGGTCAATTGGTTGCCTACGATTTAGTATAAACCATAACTATTATTAGTAATTGAAAAATATTTTATGGATAAAACTGTTATATATGTATTCTTAGCGATTTAAAAATAAATGCTGAAAAAATATATAAAAAGCATCAAAATTAATTTTAAAATTGAAAATTTAATTTTTAGTAGTGGTTTATAACCCATAAAGTAAACGATGAGACCCTAAGACAACCACTTATGGAAAGAAAACAACCAATATCTAACTATCTATTTATCTCTTTTTTTAACGACTCATACCGTATAGTATGAAGTTTATATTTATAGAACAGAAAAAATTTACAAGATTATAACCATCGGAGGTCATAACAAGGAAAAATAAGAAAAAATTAACATCCACCCATGCTCTGACAACACCAGCTAATACACAGACCCGGGAGAATGCTAGCTCCGAACCAACAGCCACTAAACGTGACTGGCCGCCGCTAGACCAGCGGAGGAGTCAGTTGAGCTGCAAACTAATTAAGCTAGTACCGATCGATCTATCAGTGAAATGCTTGCAAAGCTCGACCCCAGTAATGCAATTAATTAAGCCCTCCAATCAACGAAACGTGGATCTCGCGCGCACTCGCATTATACTTGCCTCCAATCGATCGATATGATATGATATGATCGTCAGTCGATCACTGCAGTGGCGCGGCCGGCCGGGATAAGATCACAAGAAAACTACTTCCATTAGCCTCTGTTCCATCCATTGTTGCATCGCACGCGTACATGGACCATCCATCCATCGTCGTCGCCACTGCCTAACTACCTCCATGTATGCATACGCCATGACGTCGGCGATCTCGATCCCTCGCCGGAGCGGCGGGAAACACAGCGACGTCAACGGCAGCTAGCTAGCTAGCTAGCCCAGCTCCAGTTGTGTGACGTCAGCTAGCTAGCTGCCACTGAGCCAGCCGACCATTAATTAATTGCTAACCTCACCTTAGCTCCAGCTCTGCTAGCATGCACTAGTACTACTGAGCATGCAGTGACACGGACGTTACGTGGCACAGTACAGTACAGTTCTTTGTTTGACGAGATGATGACCCAGTTGCATGCCATGTGCTGAGGAACAATCTACTCTACCTGCCGTCGTCGAATTCCGATGGCGCCCAGCATATACACATCAGCCACCAGATTTCTTCCATCTCTCTTCCTCGCTAAATTAAAAAAAAACAGACGAAAACTGTGGATCCCAATAATAAAAACGATAAAATTTCTGTCACTAACGAAACGAACAGGACAAAGATAAGAAAAAATTAATCAGGCCGGGTCAGGTCAATCTCTAAATCAAATTTAATTTACTTTAATTTCTCCCTCCACGATTAGCTCCATGCGTCGTCGTCGTCACCTCGACAAGTATTAATGGCCGCTTCCATAGTCCGGCCACGTGACGCCACCCAGGGCCCCACCTCCTCCTCCTCCCATGACGTCACCCTCCCCATGTGCTCTCGTCGTCTCCCCCCTCTCCGGCTTATATATACCCCCTTCTCCGGAGCGACGGCGAGGTGAGAGAGCGCGCGCCACCGCCGCCGCTATTTTCGTGTTTTTTATTTCACGGTGCGCGCGGTGGCCGGCCGGAGATGCAGGCGGTGGCGGCGGCGGCGGGGATGATGCGGCGGGGGAGCCTGACGATAGACCCGGCGGGGGAGGAGGAGGCGCCGGCAGAGAAGGTGGGGCGGCTGGTGCGGGAGAGCCCCGTGGTGGTGTTCGCGCGGCGGGGCTGCTACATGGCGCACGTCATGAGGCGCCTCCTCGCCGCCGTCGGCGCGCACGCCACCGTCATCGAGCTGGAGGGCGCGGCGGAGGAGGAGGAGGCCGAGGCGGCGCTGGGCGGCGGCGCCGCGCTCCCCGCGCTCTTCGTCGGCGGCGACCCCGTCGGCGGCCTCGAGGGCCTCATGGGCCTCCACCTCAGCGGCCGCCTCGTCCCGCGCCTCAGAGAGGTCGGCGCCCTCTGCGCCTGAGCCCGCCACGTGTCCCATCGTCGTCTTCCTCCGATCCTCTCTACCATGGCTTAGCTCCATGCCTTCCATGTACATAAGCTGGGTTAGCTCCGCCATTTCAGAAATCCAGAGGGGGTGGGGTGAAAAATTCCACGCCAAAATAATACTAATTTTGTTTGGACTCATGTGTTCTTCTGGAAATCAAAGGGGGTTTGTGAGAAAATTCCTGGATCTAAATGTGATTATTAAACAGTACTACTACTCAAATGTTTATCTTTTTACTGTTTTTATTATTTCAACCTTTTTTTTAACAGCAGCTTCTGGCTGGTAGTGTTACACCCATGCATGCATTGCATTTGCATGCATCTCTCTCGGTTAAATTAAGTATTCTCCTCTTCTGTTTTGTCCTGATGTGATGTGTTTTTGGTTTGGTGTAAATTAAATTACTACACATGATTGGCGTATAATCCCTACTTTGGAAGCCGATTATTTTATGGCAGGAAGATAACATATTTAAAGTGCTTGTGGTGGGGGTGGGTAATTAATGGAATTAGTATACGTCACCCCCCAAACTTAGAACCCTAATTAATGGCCGCTTGCTTTCCCTGCCAATGAATTTTCTCATGATCAAAACAACCTTCAATACAAACCAATTTGGCAAAAGTAATGAAGCGATGATCTTGTTAATTTGCTGTGATTAGTTGTCAGTAAGCTGCTTTTCCGCTCCTCTTGTGGTTAATTGTAATTGATTAATTAATTAAGATATATGTATTCACGTTGCTTTTGGGAGAAGAAATGGAAGAAGAAACGTAGAGTAAAGATCAGTTTAGGGTTGCTAACACTGCAAGGCAGTGCATTGCAAGGTCGAGTGAGATCGAGTTGATGCATATATTAATTTTTGTTTAATTTGCTCGATGCATGCATGCATCATGGTGTGGCGTGGCACGTGCCCTGCTGCTTAATTCCCGGCGAGGAAAAAAAAAGGAAAAAAATAAAAGTATAATAATGGGCACGAAATTTCATGTGCCGATCGATGCGTGCATGCATCCATCGGGACATGCAGCTGCAGCACACGATCCCACACTGTTCACCCGTGTACGCTATTAAGCTTCGAATCAATCAATATTCAATAATCAGTCAGGTAAAGCTGATTATTATTCGTTCATTACATATATACCTATAAAATTTGAAGTTTTCATGCGACGTGGCTGAATTGAGGAATTAATTTTTTGAAGCTACCATACCTAGCTAACCAAAAAAATGATTCAGCTTGACAAGAATTTCAAACGTGGTATGTACCAGTAAGGATTGTATGTAGTTCGACATCTGTAATAGATGTCACTGATACGTGGGTTTACTTGTTAGCCGCTTACGTGGGTTTACTTGTTAGCCGCTGCTACTTTAGGTATAGTATCATAGAGGATCCGTGTCAATGTATATGCAAGAGATGCTTTAGCCTCGATACTTGGGCAGTTAATCTAGATTTGGTTATTTTTTGAAGTTGATATCAGACTGAAGTAATCATCGTCACACTTTAGACAAAATTAATATTATTACTAGTACCGTTTACCCTATAAGATTAATGGATACTTATGCAATACTTTAGGAATTATGTTCCTATGGTTACAACATGTCTAATTTTCTTCGAGTATTCTTGCATACTTTTTTTTTAAAAAAGAAACGTCTATAAACATATACAATTACAATATACGTACACTCGCTCATATGAATACAAAATATGCACACCTTATATAAGCACCTCCAAAATATTGGACTGTCATATCTTGAGATTAATAAAGATACCACGAAACCCTTAACATCTACCGAAAAAGAATAATTAGCAAAACACGAGCACCCTTGTCAAGTCAAATATTTGAACCCGGGTTGATTAACCTAATCATTTGAGCTACACTCACTTCGTTGTATTCTTTATCTTTGTAATTTGGACAAGATGAAAATGATCGAAAATGATATTATTTTTAAGGAATCTTGGGAATTTTCTATATTTATGAATATAATTATTTATAGTGACGATAAGAAATTTGAACTAAATTTTATGTATTATTAGAGAAAAGAAGGATATATTTTTTTAAGGAAAAAGTATGAATTACCCTCATGAACTATTGTGGTCGATCGAATTACCCACATGAACCGAAAACCAGACATTACTCACCCCGAACTTTTAATATTGGACGAATTACCCCCCCTCCCTCAACATTATTTTAAACGGTTTTGACTTAGTTTGCACACGTGGCGCCTACGTGGCAATCCAGTCAGCAAATAAAAATAAGAATGCCTCCCTTGGGCCCACCTGTCATACCCTCTCTCTCTCCCCGGTCGCACTCTCTCTCTCTCCCGTGTGCACGCGCAGGCAGGCGGCTCTGCAGGCAAAGGCAGACCAGTCAGTCGATGGCGGAGGCAGAGCTTGCTCTGGCGGCGGGCGGCCGACGACGGAGGCAGAGGCCGACTAGGCGCCGGCACGGTCCTGTTCGCGCGACTGCCTCCTCACGGACCACTCACGCATCGGCTTGCCGCCGCGGCTCCCAACGGTGGGGAGGTGGTTGCGGGAGTCGTAGAAGGGGCCGCGCCGGCTCCGTGGCGCGCGTGGAGAGGAGAGAGCAGAGAGCAAAGGAGAGGAGAGAGAGGAGAGCAGAGGAGAGGAGAGCACCGGCATGCCTCCGTCTCCATGGAGCTCATCATGGGCTCGAGGCCGCCCCGGCGACTGCATCTTCTCCGACCACGGCAAAGAGAGGATCTACTTCAACCAAGACGGACGAGGTCCGCCACCCGCTGCCCGGACGAGGTCCGCCTCCGCTACCCAACGACCGGGCGAGGCCCGCCTCCGCCGCCGGCCACCTGGACGAAGTCCGCCACCGTCGCCCGCCGCCCGGATGAGGTCCGCCTCCACCGTCTGCTGCCGACCGGACGAAGTCCGCCTCCGCCGCCTGCTGCCGACCGGGCGAGGTCCGCCTCCGCCGCCTGCCGCTGGCTGCTAGTCCAAGATCATGCGCAAGAGAGAGCAGGGGGGATTGAGGGATAAATCTGACAAGTGGGACCAGGAAGTTATTTTATTTTCTTTTGCTGACTGGATTGCCACGTTGGCACCATGTGTGTGATTTCTAGTCAAAACTGCTCAAAACAGTGTTTAGGAAGGTTATTTGTCTGGTTTCAATAATTGAGGGTGTAAAATATCCATTTTTGAGTTTAGGGGTGTAATCTGGTCGACCGCAATAGTTCAGAAGGGAGGGTAATTCGTATTTTTTTTCTATTACTTTTATGGAAACAATATCAATACGGACAATAATTTTCTTACCCTTTTCACACCTTCAGATCAAATTCAGAGCGCTCGGCCCCGGTGCTGAGGTTCTGTCGATTGAAAATGCAACGGTTGTTTACTTTTGCATCGGTCTAATTTCTTTTCAATTAAATTAATTGGTCATGTGTCATCCTTGTCAGCTTATATATGCAAACTTGTTTGTCGGCTAGCTTAATTAACTTGAATACATTATATTGTTTGCGTGCAAAGTCAATTTTATACGATTGTACTATATGCATGGACATATATATGTATACTACGTGACCGGTGAGATTCTCTCTGACTGTCATTAACTAATACTACGTACGCATACATGTATATATAAAATTCATTTTTGATATATGCATAGATAAATTCATAGTGGTGGCATCATCAATGCAATCTGCGAGTGATTATTTTAACAGTTGAGTTCTTGCGCGTGACGAGAGATCTGATTTCTGACATCGTTTCGTGCGTGCAGAGATCGGCCAATACTGCGTGCTAGCTTCAATAACCCTGGGGCGGTCTGGAATGCACATTACCTTAATTAATTTTTTTATGTACGGCGCTTTGACAACTATATTAATTTATTAAATTATTTAGTTAAGTAAAGTGAAAAGAGCATCATAGGATCTGTCATCAATATTTCATTAGTATATATTTGTCTATCTGTACAAGCATATCTAGAAAAGACAAAAAATCGATTAAAAAAATTAAAAAGTTAACTGAGTCATATATTAAATGGAGTTACTAATTACCAAAGCCTGACAGTTAAGTGCTTAACCACGATGATTGTGTGCTCGGCCTTTGAGCAATTTTTGTCGTGAGTGAAGTCATTGATTGGCCCAGAAAAAATAGGCCCATGTTTAGATGGAGCCCAACAGTAGTTAATGTAGGCCTTGTGGGATGGTCCAGTACTTCAGCTGGTTTGGGCCTGTGTTTGTCTAGACTTAATTGGGCCTCTTTTCTTTTCCATACTTTATCAATTGGGCCTCTTGACTAGCTTCTCTCAAAACATCGTAGATTTGATTTTTGAGCAAGTTCATTGCAGAAATCATCGCTCCACCAAAGCTGTAGTTAATTAGCCTGCAAATGTTGTTTGACCGCGTATCAGATTATCTCAGAATCAAGCAGAGAAGGATACTCGAGCACATGAACATACTTATTGAAAACCCACAAAGTAGTCATTCCTCTTGATTGAATTGCAGAGGCTTAGGGGTATGTCGTTTCTTTTGGTTAATACTATATGTTTTTATTAATGGGAATTGTTCACATCTTCGGCCTCCGTCAAAAGTCACACAACCATTAAGTTCTATTCTTTTTTTTTGAAAAAAAAGAATCATTAAGGTTATGGGACAAATCCACTTCTCCTGCAATGATAATCCGCTGAAATATCGGATAGAGATTCTATAATGAAATTTTTGTAAGAATTATTTCATCCAAAACGAAATAAAAGATCTTTGGCTACCGATTCTAAGAGTGCAACACCATTGTAAATAGTATCTTACTCATACTGTGAAAGCATAAAAAAACCAAGAGTGACGCAAGCTAAAAGACATGAAGATAACATACATTCTATTAGATAATTCTGTGTAATTGAAAACTATATGGCTATGTGATTTTTTTTTAGTAAAGGTATGCACTTTATTTTAGTTCTATATATCTGACTTAGCCTTAGCCTTAGACTTTGAGGCTTGAGCATATTTATTTTTAGAGCAATTCTACAGTCCTTGAGGAGGTACCAAAAATTTAGGGTAAAATTTGGTACCTCATAGTATCTCATAGTACTTAGGTACCAAGAGGTACCAAATTTACAATAGAAAAAATGGTATCTCCTCAAGAACCGTAAAATTGCTCTTATTTTTATTTCGGACTTTTCATGGCACTGAATAACATTAGATATGTAATTTATCACACATTTTTATCTGGTTTAAAATTTGAACTGAAGGGAGTATAGCCGTCAAAGTTATATGATGACCAAGGCTGATGAGCAACAATTAACTGATTAAATTGTGTCTCGTGCCGACGATGTCCTCCTTTTGTCGTGGAGCATATGCAAACATGCATGTACCACTACACCATCATCCGACATTCTTTCGGTTTCAATTAACAATTCGATTGTTTAAGTTGTTTGGTGTCTTTCGCTTGCTTGCTTCTGCCGATGGAGCTAGCTAGCTGCCATTCCGATCACCAATCCTGCATGATAAACAATTAATTAATTCCTTAACCTTTTTCATCTGTGTGCCGACGATGGCCTGCTGGCCTAAGCTTAAATTACCAAGCCAACTACTGATACCAACAAATGATAAAATTAACCATATATCCGATTAATCCTAATATGGAGTTAATTAATTAGTTGTTGTTCTTAATTAGAGAAGTTGATTGATCAATGTAAGTCGTAGTGAAATGCATAGTTCTACAGTAAACAAAGGCAGATCACGATCGAGCGGCAAGCTGATAATAATGGCACGAATGATCTTTAGAAGAAAAAGAAGGGATAATAATGTCATGAACTATTGGACAAGGATACCGCAACATACGAGAAATGATAACGACATGGGTTTATGTACAGCTTGCCAATGCAACAACGACCAACGCATCGTGACATATATATATGACATGGTCCATTATATCGTCGATCTGCTACAGGACAGCAAAATGAATCATGTCTTTACAAATATGGAAATATTCCTACATTAGATAATTAGTAGGGACAGACAAATTAATGTTCAATAAGCACATTTCAACGAACCAACCTGAAATGTAATAAATACTTCAACATATATGCTAATTATATTATTGGACCCTTCATGAACCATATGGTGGCTGATGGCTCAACATTTCAAAGATAAAAATATCGTTGGTCTTCTAATATACACTACATTAATGTAGTAGTATATATCTTTTGGTGAGCGAAATAGGAGAATTTTTTTTAGAATAATTATCAGGCCTTGGGTTAATTGATCAGGCAATAATCCCGCCTTCCCCTTAAAAAACAAAATTTTGAACATTAAGGTTGCCACAGTCCTAGTTAACCATTATGCACCATCTCACCAGACCATATGAACAATGCAATGGTGTCGAAGGTATTGGTGGTGTAAGTTGGAAATGGGGAACAATCATCGGACCTAATAGAAAGCCAAAAAAATAGAATGCCCTTAACTTTGTTTTAACTTTAATGTATTTGTCCGTTATCTTTTCAAACTCTAATATGCATTTGTCCCCCATTTTCTCAAATTCCAATGCATTGATTATCTAAAAAACAAATTCTGTGGACAAATGAAAAAAAATGTATAAATAGCGCGCCATGCCATCCACCCATTGGATCTTTTTGAAAAAAAAGGGAGAAATTTATTTTTATCATCATAATACACAAAAAACCAACATTGGATTCCAGACAATGGGCCATGATCACTGTACCATAAGTCGATATCAATTGTTACATCCACTGTACCTGGCTACACCGAAGGAACATATTGGAAAAAGTAGCCCACGAGACCAACCTCTCAAGAAGGCTCCATCAACAACTTGCCAAAAATTTACAAAACTCAATTCAATTTCACGGATCAATCATATTATATTCATGGACTATAAGAATATGTATCGGCCGTACAATGTTTTGGCGCAGTAGCTGTTTTGCTTTTTGGATCACCAGTACAAATCAAGAGCAGTTTATCAAATTAAGCAAAGTGAAGCTGACGTGGAACAATATTTGACCCATCTATCTATCTATCAAATCCCTTGCTTGTCTCCAAAGGAAACTAATTAGCAAAGATGAAAGAATAACCAAGCTATGTGTAGTTTAAAAGTTCACTTTTTTTGAGTGAAGGACATGCTAACCCACGGGTCTATAAACTGTTCATTTGCTGACATCTTCTTTTGTTTCTTTCTACATGTCCTGTATCCATCTATGCCTGCAGGGACCAACTTGCAGCTGCAGGTAGCTGGTTCAAATCCTCAGGTGATTTTGTTAGCTCATATTTTGGTAAATAATTCCATATGTACACACCTGCTCCACCATTTGAGTCTTGGAGTGGAGTGTCATATATAGGTGAAGTACTTGAATTACTCACTCCGTCCCAAAATAAGTGCAGCCGTGTAGTTCACCCTCCATCTCAAAATAAGTGAACTATACGGCTACATTTATTTTAGAACAGAATGAGTATATATTAAGCCTTATTGGGAAGATGAATTCCTCCTAATCCACAAGTTTTTTTTTCACAAGTTTATATGTTATACCAGAGGATTTAGGCCTCTCTTGCAACATACGGATTTTGCAGGATTTTCACGGGCATTGAGCTGATAGGTGTGAAAATACTGTAAATTTACCATGCTTGAAAATGCGCCTCGGTGAATTTAGCACTGTCCTATTGTTGTTGACTTATCATCACACTAGAACAAATGTACTGGTTAGTGGGCTCAGTGGGTCATAGTTAGTTCAAACCCTCGTGTGGTTTTCTTTAGCCTGGAGTGGTAAAAATTTCCATAAAAGTCGGCACCAGCTCCACCATTTGAATCTTATAGTCTAGGGAAAGACTTGGGGCCTTTTTATTTAGGCTTAAATTTATTGGTTTAGACTTTTAAGTTATATTTTAACTTATATGATTTATAAGCTAATGGATTTAAAGTCCTAAATTTAATAATAGAGTCATATATCTATTTCACATAAGCCAAAATAGTTTTTTTAAGAGTAAATTTCACAAAACTACATGTATTTTGACCAAATTATCACAAAACTACAGATTTGAAGAGTTGTATCACAAAACTACATATTTAGCACCAAATTTATCACAAAACTACATATTTTAGATTAAGTATCATAAAATGCATATTTAATATTAAACTTATAACAAAACTACAACTTTTGGAGTTTAAATCCCTAGCACCATTGTTATGGTGGAGCTATAAACATCATTACTTTGTGATTAAATTGATTATAAACCTGTAGTTTTGTGATAATTTAGTTACTAAATATATAGTTTTGTGATACTTCATCTTAAATGTGTAGTTTTGTGATAAATTTGGTGTTAAATGTGTAGTTTTATGATACACCGAGTTAAATCTGTAGTTTTGTGATAATTTGGTCATAGTATATGTAGTTTTGTGAAATTTACTCTTTTTTTAATCTAGTTTTTAACTTAATAGTGTAAAAGTAGCTTATGGTTTTAAAAAAAAAGCCAAACGAAAAAACTACTTATTTGTTTAGCCTTAGACTTTTTAGCTCATAAGCTAGCTTACAAGTGTAAACATAGAAGGCCTTAGAGTTTTACCGTCTAGCACAAGTTGGTGGGCTAGCTGGCTCGGCTTCAAGCCTCATCACTTCTTAATAAACATTGATAGTTACTCCTCTCATATATAGGTTCGAAGTACTTGCATAACAAGTCTTGCGAACACCATTTTTTTTTTGAACGCCTTGAATAACAAATCTTACTGAAGCCCTATTTTAAAACATGAGTTTCCCCCAATCCCTATATCAATGAACTGATTCATGTGATTTTTCATGGATTCAGGATTCATGCTCTTTTGGAACATAGGAATTTTGGAGGTTAAATTTTCATGGACATTGGACTGGTGTGTAAAAATGCTGTAAAATTTCTGTGTGCTTCAGAACAGAAAGAGCTGGGTAACTTACCAATGTCCTGTCATTGTTGACTAGCATGAGACACTAGGACATACGTACTGGCTGGCTGGAGGGCCCAATATTGGTGCCTGAAATGAACAATGAGATGCCAATATGGAATTTCAATTTGTAGCTAGGAGTAGCACAAACTAGGGATGTGTGAAGTGAATCTGAAAAACCATAGTAGGAGAGAGAGATGGTTTTTTTGGGCCAGGGTGAAGCCGGACGATGGATGGATGTGCATGGGCATATGGTGGTGTGGCCCTGCAGAGATGAAAGGAAAGCATTGGGGTGCATGCAGAAGGCCAGGCCAGAGATGAGATTTTTGCTTTGGTAGGGGTCCCAAGATCAGGCTTTAAATTTGGGGCTTTTGCAACAAAGTGTGGTTGTGCTCTTGTCGTTGGATGACCTAATCTGAGTAGCAGTACAAAGCCCCTGCCACACATGACACACACCAGGACAACCATAACTGCATCTGCATTGACATTGGCTTTAATTTTTCAGCTTGTTTTTACTTTTTCAGTTTGGCCGGTCTTCATCGAGCACAATTTACTCAGGAAAAAAGATGTGTATTCCAGCAAACATAATACTTTCTAGGAAAATGATATACATATGTCCTTGTTGTCCAGCTACCGTTAACGACCACGGCCACAATAGAAGGCTCAGGGGGTGTTCCAAACACCCCCTTAAGTCACTCGGACGATAAATGTCTCACTTTGTTAATAGAATCTGACATGTGCTGCTGACATCGTAACAAAGTCGGACATCAATCGGACACCGGGATCGTACGTATAGCAGTGTTCTACTTTCTAACATAGAGTTACAAGCCAGTAAATAAAAATTACTATAGAATTTCATCCACGCTGAGCCACATCATCAATATATTTTTATTATTTATGAATCAATTGGTCCCTCAAACATCCACGGTTAGATTAATTTTACGTCTATACAAACGGCTAATAAGGTCCAAACTAGAGGTTAGGTTCAGACGGAACTCCACCTCATTTTCTCCTTGTCTCACCTCGCAAATCTTAATTCCTCTAATGTTTTTAGCGCAACTAATTTGTTATATGTTTATCAACCATCTTTAATTAACTAGATATTTGGTCGTAATGCGCAGGGTTGCATCTAGCTAAGCATTATGTTACCATCATTCTTATTTAAGAAAAAAAATCATGTTTGAGCTCTAAAGGAGTATATATTAAATAACTTGTGAAGCCCCCAATCAACTTGAGGGAAGATTGAATGGTTGGAAGCTACTTGGGCACAACCTTTTAAAAATTTTCATGGAAGGAGAACAGATAGTATAAAATTTTGCATCAGGGTTCAGGCATGCATGCATGTCAATCTACTACTACTAACTTCTGTACTACTCCTACTTAGCTGTGAAATTCAATCAATGGGCCAATGATGTGTGTGTAAATGCAAAAAGCTGACCCTTTTGCTTAGCCTGCTTCACCCACTAACTCAGCACACTTTTCTCCCTTCCTTAACAGCATAAATGAATGAAGAAGCCCATCATTCTTCAGGAAATCATACCAACCTTTCATCAGGCCATACTAGCTAGCTGCTAGCTTTCCTTCCCCACTTTTAAGATCGCCAAAGCTGATTGTTTGTGTGTGCCCTAATTTTGTTGCCCTACCTGAAGCAAACAAACATTCATGGACTGCTCACTTATCTCCACTAATTTAACAGTTGTAATTAAGATACCTAACCCAAAGCTGGAGGAGAGATGTGCCTATGCTGAAAGATACACATGCATGCACAGTGACCGATCAGAATTCAGAACAATGTGGAAAAAAGAAAAGTGGATGATCTCAGATCGACCTTTATGTCTCATGTCTTGATGTTATCACGCCCTGTTCCAACATTTCGAAGTTAGTTAACACTCACTACCTATATGCTTTGTTTCAGATGTAGAAAAAAGATTCAATTATTCAGTATGAATCCCTGCACAGGAACACCATTAGCTTTAATTAATCAGGGCCCTACACAATTAATCAGGGCAATGGTGATCATAAGCAAAATTCAGACTTGTCAATTGTGACCCATGTCCCACCTGGCCACTACTTGTCTTTGCACTTTAGCTCATGTATATCTGGGCACTATTCGGAAGAAGAATTTTTACTATCCTTAAAGAAAGTATTCACAGGTAAAAATTTTAGTAACTTGAGATATCTAATACCTAGAGATATTAAGTTTTATCAGGTGCTGCTTCAGGAGCTCTCCAAAGAGGACCCTAAAATCTAATCTACCAGCTAGCTTTGGAGGCAGTAATTAACATCCATTTGGAAGAGCATAGAATGGGATTAGAGCACAGTAACAGCAGGTAAGCAGGCAGGCAGGCATGTACAGGGGATTTCTTGAGTCCAGTGCATCACAGTCTGAAGAGAGAGAGAGAGAGGGGCAAAGGAAAAGACAGAATGCCCAGCGATCCTTGTGGGGTGTTGCTGACACGGAGCTAGCTAGCTAGCTAGCTAGAGAGAGAAAGCTACTACTACCCTAGTAAGAGAAAGAAAGAAATACATAGTGATAGAGATAGAGAGAGAAAGCTATAGTTCAGTGTGAATTGTGGGTGTCATCCAATGGGTGGAGGGGTTGCACTTGCACACACACTTGCTCCTCATTCCTCTCTCCTATCTCTCATCAACCCTAGCTTGATAGTTGATTCAACCAGCAAATATATTCGATCTCCCCTTCTCTTCTTCTCTCGATCGATCGGTTGATGAGAAGCCAATTGAGAATTTGAGATCGTTTGATCATCAACTCGGTTCTTGCTGAGATTATAGCCAAGCTCCATGATTCCGTCTATGCCGGTAGTGACACTGCAGGAAGGTGCACACAAGTAGATAGCTAGTGCCAATAGCAGCAGCATAAGAAGAGCTAGTCATCGTCCCGCCGGCCTCGCCGTTAGACATCGATCGGTGTAAGGTACCGGGGTGCAAGTGCTATCGATCGCCGCCGGCGCAGCGAGATCTGATTGATATCCATCGCCGATCGATTGATCATACGTGCAGATATCATCATCAGCAGCAGCGAATTCATCAAGAGGAGTTCTTCGAGATGATGCTCAAGGATCTGGCCGAAATTCAGCAGCAGCAGCTGCTCGCCGCGGCCGCCGAGGAGAACATGTCGAACCTGACGTCGGCCTCCGGCGACCAGGCCAGCGTCTCGTCCCACCCCGCTCCTCCTCCCGCCAAGAAGAAGCGCAGCCTCCCCGGCAACCCAGGTCAGCACCGAATTCTTCGATCGCGATCGAATTAATCGAATTTAGGATGAACTAACTAAACTAATTATGGGTAGATCCTGAGGCGGAGGTGATCGCGCTGTCGCCGAGGACGCTGATGGCGACGAACAGGTACGTGTGCGAGATCTGCGGGAAAGGGTTCCAGCGAGACCAGAACCTGCAGCTGCACCGGCGAGGGCACAACCTGCCATGGAAGCTGAAGCAGCGGAACCCCAAGGAGGTGGTGAGGAAGAAGGTGTACGTGTGCCCGGAGGCCGGGTGCGTCCACCACGACCCGGCGCGCGCCCTCGGCGACCTCACCGGCATCAAGAAGCACTTCAGCCGCAAGCATGGCGAGAAGAAGTGGAAGTGCGACAAGTGCTCCAAGCGCTACGCCGTCCACTCCGACTGGAAGGCCCACTCCAAGGTCTGCGGCACCCGCGAGTACCGCTGCGATTGCGGCACCCTCTTCTCCCGGTCAGTCGTCTCTCGCCGCCGCCGCCGCCGCCATGGCCGTCGTCGGAGGTGCTGACTTGGTGTGGTGGTTGCACTGGTGCAGGCGGGACAGCTTCATCACGCACAGGGCGTTCTGCGACGCGCTGGCGGAGGAGAGCGCGAGGGCGGTCACGGCGGCGGCGGCGGTGGCGGGCGGGGGACAGCAGCAGCATCATGGCGGCGGGATGCTCTTCTCGCAGGTGGCGGATGTGCTTGATCACCAGGCGGCGATGGCGATGGGGGGGCATGGGCTGATGCAAGAGCTGTGCCTCAAGAGGGAGCAGCAGCAGTTCGCGCCGTCGTGGCTCACGGCGCAGCAGCAGCAGCATCACCAGCAGCTGGAGGCGATGGCCGGCGCGGGGAATCCGGCGGCGATGTACGGGTCGGCGAGGCTGGACCAGGAGTTCATCGGGAGCTCCACGCCGGAGAGCGGCGGCGCGCAGGCCGGCCTCAGCTTCGGGTTCTCGTCGACGTCATCCGCGCAGCCGCACGCCGCCTCCTCGGCGCACATGTCCGCCACCGCGCTGCTGCAGAAGGCGGCGCAGATGGGCGCGACGCTGAGCCGCCCGTCGAGCCACGCCCACATGGCGCCGGCGGCGGCGGCGAGCACGCACAACAGCAGCAGCAGCGCCGCCACCACCAATGCTCCCCCTCCTCCTCCTCCTCCTACCAGCAACGTGTCGAGCACTTGCGTCGGCGCCGGCGGCTACGGGCTTGCCTTCGAAGCGTCCCACTTCACCGGAGCAGACGAGAGCAGCAGGGCCAGGTCCGATCGTGACACCGGCAATGGCGTCGCCGGAGCCGGCAACGACGGCCTCACCAGGGACTTCTTGGGTCTCCGAGCCTTCTCCCACGGCGACATAATGAGCATGGCCGGCTTCGATCCCTGCATGTCGACGACGTCGGCGTCGTCGGCGGCGCCGTACGACCACCACCACCACAGCAACAAGCCATGGCATATCTAGTAACCACCTCGGCCGCCATGGATGAATAGCGAAAGAATCATGCAAGCAAATCCAAACAAATTTTGTTCGTGGGCTACTCATCGAATCGTTCGACAAGAACTTCCTGATGATGATGATCATGTCAAGATTATTTCATAGCTGGGTGAGTCGAATTTACCCAGCTCTCTCTCTTTTGATGTTCCAATTGAGGTTTAATAATTCGATGTTCTTTTGGGAGGGTATGGGCTGTTCAATTCATATATATGGAACTTTTCAAATTATATACTGTTGTTTATGCTAGCTATATATCATAGTTAATTCATCTTCCTACTGTAATAATAAAATTTTTAGCCATTCAGCTCATAAAGCTGTGTAGTGCTACTGCTATTAGAGCTCCATTTGTAATCAGTTGTTACCATTAATCATTCCCTTAAATTTCTAGTTCCTGAATAATGGATTTGCATGCATTTTGATCGAGCTGGGGGTGCACTTAATTAATAACTTATCTGGGAAAATAAATGTGGTGTGATGAAGTAAAATTTTCAAAATCTGTGTTTAATTATGGGCTAATGGTTTTCATATGTTATGCACATGTTGTTGCCCGTATATACTTAGTTGTAACTGCACAGGTTTCCTTCATTTCTGATAAACTGAATTGGAGTACATGTAAATGCTTTCTCTGCTAAAATGAATGAAATTGGAAATGAAATGTTATGAAACATTTTTCAGAAGAAAACATGGTACTGCTTCAGAAAGCCGTAGCATTAATTCGAGAACTTTAATCAATGCAGCAGTGTAAGGGCAGTCCCAACCCTCCACCTAGGATGGTGTTCTATGGCATTAACTATATTGCCATGTGAGACTTTTAGCTTATGTGGCACTATATTAATTAAGAGAGAGAATGAAGAGAGGAAGAAACTGGGTCTCATGCAAGATACAACTTCAACACGAGAACCTATGTACTAGACACTATCAAGTTTTGCATTGGAAGAGAATAGTGTCTTCATAATAGATGAAGAATAAATATGATTGGTAGAGAAGAGAGATGATGTATTTATTAATGGCCCACTTTAAGAAACCATGGGTTGTAGAGTGTAGTTTCTATTGTGATGTCTTATTGACATGGCGCTATAGACACTGCTTATGAACACTATGGGTTAGGACTGTCCTAAGGCTGTAGACTGAGAACTACTATGTCATTATAGTTACTGAAACCGCCTTTAAAATAAAGCGTTGACAAGGAAATAAACACTACCCAGTGTAATCTCACTCTCTCAACAGTAACAGTATTGTGACATTATCAGTAAAGTTCATGCCTTGTTTTTTTTTAATATTGGAGTACTCTTTTTATTCATTTCACATTTTGGTTATACAAATAAAATAGTTTCCAGTGCCTATTTCAAATGTAAGTACATCAATCAATAGACATACCTTAGGGCTTAGGCGTGTAACTTTTGACAAGAATAAACCGTATTATTATCCCTGCCTGGACCATTGCATATTCTTCTTCACACCAGTACTTAATTGTGTGTACTCTGCAGTTATTAGATTAGGCATTTAACAACATGTATAGGCAGAATGTCAGATAAAGTTGCCAATTCCCTCCAGAGTCATGCATGGGCTAGCTCATGGTGTGTGCTGTAGCTTCATGCATGGTAGAGAAAAACTGTTCTTCCATTTGAATATAAATGTTTTTTTTCTAGCTAGGTGCAAGGAATGGGCATTAATTGCAACTATTATGTAGAGTTAGCTACTTTAATTTCCCTCAAGACAGAACAGTCAAGATATTCCGTAGAATGTCCTACTGGCTAGTACATCTTTTCTGGAAAGTGAATAGTAGAATGTACTGTATTACGCTGCATCTTACACAATTTTAGGCTTTTGAATGCTAAGATCTTTTGTTGCAAGAAAGCAGTCGTTTTAAACTTCATGCAAATCAGTGAAACTTGCACGACGAGTATATGTAACATGTATTTGTGAAAAAAACAATCAAGTTTTATTTGGTTGTCATTAATTTATCTCTTTTTTGCTGAGCGATCATCATTATATATATATATATATATATATATATATATATATATATCATCATCATCATCATCTAACATATCATAATTCATACTATCAAACATGATGAAATATACTACATATAGATATAGGAGCTGCTGCTGCTGTAGTTAAAATAGCCTGTTTTTTTTTTTTATGCCGCTTGGCCTTTTGCATGCTTTGGTAGTTTCTACGGAATCATGATTGATCACAGACGACACAGACGAGAGCTCCAGCAAGCCAGGCATGCCATCCATTTCTTTCCTTTTGGCCATGCCTTGGTGATCTCAAATGCTTGTATTTCCCCCTTGTCTTGTTCCAGGGAATCCTCATGATTTCATGGCAGCAGAAACAGGAAACAATCCCTGAATATATTAAAAAAAAAACACCATAGACCAAGCTTGAAATACTCCGTCTTTTGAAAATATAAAATTTTTTAGGTTATTTAGCAAAAACTAAGGTAGAGGGAAAATTAATAATTCTCTTCTAGTCACTTCAGTTGTCAAATTTTGAAATTTGAATTGCTTATAGTATTCCTTTCCCAAGCATCTCATTGGTTAAAAATGTACATGGTTTGTGCATTAGAATCAGTGGCCTAGAAATGTTTTCATATTTTGGATATGGAAAGAGTATAATTATATTAATTATTAGCAGTAGCCCCCATTTATGTGTCATACTTAAATTTATCCCTCAAACATAGCTTATGTAGTATATCTACTCCATTGAAGAGGAAATGATGCCAATGTGCATTTTCAGAAACTAAAGAAGAAGAGAGAGATATTGGAGCAGTTTGTGTTTGGCTTGCATGCATGTCATTGGCATTGCTAGGTAGTATATGTGTAGTCGTAGCAAGTTAGCCAAGAAATGGTTTTGGGCAGTGGGTGGCCCTGCAGAGTCCGGCAAGATCGGCACTACTGCTCACATGTGAGTGACCATCCATCTCTCACCATGGATGCATGATGATGGGGTACTACTGCTGCTGCTTCTCAAGAGAGAGAGAGAGAGAGAGAGAGGAGAGAGAATTAAGCAAGGAGCAGCTGGAAAAATATATATGCAATGCAAGCTGTGTGTGCATAGTGAGCTTGGTAGAGAGGGGTTGCAAGTTTGGAATTGAGCATGGACATTTGGTAGACAAGTGCAGCCTACTTTGCCACCAAATATTCCCACGCATCAAAGTCAGGGCTCGCCGCCAAGCGCTACCGGACAATCCCCCCCTCGTCACGTGTCCCTTTCTCAGTAGGAGTGAGTACTCCTCTCTCCTCTTCTTGTGTGTGCGCATGCATCCATCCATCACAGATGAGAGAGAAACACCATACAATAGTCTACTCTCCTGGAGTAGAGCAAGTTTAATAGTATAGCCCACTACTGGCTTTAATTCATCTATAACCAATCTAATAGCTGCTTACTATACTATTAATATATGTTCTAATATGTCATATACACATTGTGCCTTAGAGTTCGTGCTGCAGCTGGCTATAGATCTGTAGCCCGCTATTCTTCTCTCTCATCATTTATCTCATTAAAATATGTTTATAGCTGGATAATACAGTACTCCTATTGTACCTGCTCGTAGCAGCAGTAGTAGTAATTGATGATCGATGATGCACTGTGGAGAATTGCAACTCTCACAGCAGCAGGTGTACATTGCTTTGCTTGATCATGGTCATGGCGTAGGAGTATATCGATTGGCTCATGCATGCAGAATTGCAGATGGAGACGACGAGGTAGAGAGAGAGATGAATGAGATGAGATGACGGAGTACGAGTAGTAACTTTCTCCCGGGGGTCACGTCGATTGGTCCTGTGTGAAGGAGAGAGAAGGGAAAGTTGCGGTAAATGTTGGCGGCCATCGCGATCGAGGTTGCAGTACTACTCCCTCTCCCTTTTAAACGTTTGACCGTTCGTCTTATTTAAAAAAGATTATAATTAGTATTTTTATTGTTATTAGATGATAAAACATAAATAGTATTTTATGTGTGATTAATTTTTTAAATATTTTTTATAATTTTTTCAAATAAAACAGATGATCGCTAAACATGGATATCTATGACTGTATTTATTTTGGGACGGAGCTAGTAGTAGCTTTGTGTAGTCCACCACAACTACACCCAGCTCGTTCCTCCTAGCCTAGATGGCCGTGCATGCCTCTACATCTGCATGTCTAGAGAGAGAGAGAGAGAATTGTGGATGGATGGATGCATGGTGATGATGGGGGAGACAAGTGAAGGAGGGAGAAAGCCGAAACTTTTGCTGCCCGTTGACATGGAATGGCACCCCGAGCCCGAGGGCCTTAGCTCAACGTACGTACTAGCTCGCTTTTTCTCTGCTAATGAAAAGATGTGCATGCGTTTACTATCTCTAATTAAACCCCTCCCATGATGCTTTGGTTCCTACAGGATCTGTGTTTTAACACTGCACTGGAGTAGAATAGGATGGAGTACTATGGTTGATCATCTTGTCGCTTCCCTCCGCACCAACGGCGGACGAAGGAAAAATGGGAATGTACTTAAGGTCTGGTTTAGTTTCTAATTTTTTCTTCAAATTTTCAACATCATCACATCAAAACTTTTCTACACATAAACTTTCAACTTTTCTATCACATTATTTCAATTTCAATTAAACTTCCAATTTTGGAGTGAACTAAACACACCCTAAGTAACTTAATACTCCATCCGTCCCAAAAATAAGCGCTGCCATGATTTTCTGTATCCAACTTTGATTGTTCGTTTTATTTGATTTTTTTTTATAATTATTATATTATTTTTATTGTTATTAGATTATAAAACGTGAACAATACTTTATGCGTGACTTATGTCTTTTAGTTTTTTCAAAAAAAAAAATAAGACGAACGATTAAAGTTCGACACGGAAACTCATGGCTTCGCTTATTTTGGGACGGAGGGAGTATATAACAAAATGTTATTTTAATGATATGAGTTTTGGAGCACTGACCCAGCAAGTCAACATCTAATATGACAATATGGAAAATAAAGTAAGGAAGGATATAGCAAAATACCTCAACAAAATAAAGTTTCGACAAAACATAGCTAACTTGTAGACAATAGATATATAGATAATTTGCCAAAAAAAATAGACACACCCATAAAAGATAAATTACATATAGGTACTTTAGGAGATCTAGGCAATGCATTTTCCTTTCTTTGTTTGTTTTTTTAGGAGAGAATCTACTCAGTATCACGCTGAGTTCGTCACAGTTCAACAATATGCCACTTACTTTGTCGACATCTATAATATGTCATCGCTTTTTTCTTAACCTCTATGATTTACCATCGCCGTCCACAGTCTGTCAGCTACACGCCGTTTGTACTGTTATTTTTTTGTAATGACCGAAATACTCTTTCAGTCATCTAACCCTAGCACGAAGTTCCAAGCGCGAGCCAATTTCTCCTCTTTGAGCACCACCTTCCCAGCGCCGCCACCTGTAGACTTTAGCCAGTCTAAACGCAAGTCTACATGGTCTAGACAATATATCGTACAATATACTATCGACATATTATTTCTGCACACAAATGAATACACTAAACACACTTACACATGTCCCAAGATGTAGCCCCTCTCGTAGAGTCCTGGGTCAGAGGGAGGTGGGAGTAAGGTCCACGGTAGCAACTAGCAAAGGAGAAGCATCGCGATTTCGTGGCAGCGAGTGGCTTAGAGCAGAGAAGAAGAGTATGGAATAGGATGAAAACCCTAAAACATATTGGTTTTGGGTAGGGCACGAAGTTTCATGTCCTGCCACACAAAAAAATGCATTGGTCCATTGCCTAGGCTATAGTCTAAACGACTTTACGGTCTACACTCGTCTCGAAGTTGTCTAATTGTGTGGTCCAGATAGTCTAGAACTAGAACCGTCTTTGACTAACTAGATGGTCAAACGGTCTAATTCTCGGTTTAGGCTCTAAACTCGATGATAACCGGTCGTCTAGCGTCTAGACTATGGTCTAGGCGAACACTGACGGTAGGATTGAAAAACAGACGTTTAACAATGAGAAAATCCCTTGTATACTCCTGAAATTTTAGCTAATCCCTTTTATACCCCTGAATTTTGCTTACTTCCTTGTATACCCCCAAAATTTGATTTTGATCCCTTCCTTGCCGATCCCGTCAGTTGACCGTCTAATTTCTATAAAAATATCCATTTTACCCTTTGGATGAACTAAAAAAAATTATGAATTACATTTTTGAAAATGTAAAAGTTTGTCGCATGAAACTATTATAGTTATGAGTTTGCTGTGCGATACATTATTGATGATAAAATTTATTTTTAGATAATGAAATAAAAATATGTATTTATTTTATTTTAAAAAAATCATAAAACAATGAGGAGCATTCATACAAAGATATGACTACCCATGCTCACGATATTGTTTTTATGAATGCTCCCGATAAAAAAAAAAGCCATTATCCGATTAAAATTTCAAATAAAATTTTTAGTTTATTACTTTTTTATTTTCAAAATTTATGTCAAAATTTTCTGATATAATTATTTAGTCTCATTAGTTTCATAAAATGCACACACTGTGCACTCAAACAAAAATTTTAATCTTTTTCAAGCTTATATTCAAACCTAAATTAATCATCAAGGGCATAACAGACATTTACAACCAAACGTAACAGTGAAAAGAAGGAAAATGTAATGGCAGGGCATGGAAGGGATCAAAATTTCAAGGGTATAGAACAGATCGAGTAAATTTCAATGGTATGAAAGGGATTGCGTGAGTTTTCATAGGTACACAGGGAATTTACTCAAAATTTATCCATGTAACCATGAGTAAAAATTTTACTTCTAATATTTTTTTAATCATAAGTAAAAGTTTTACTCATCGTGACATGGATAAATCCTATTTCTTGATTTTACGGTAGTTTACATGTTTGTACTACTACATATAAAGGTTTGTACTACATATTTTTCCTATCTAGTCTCACTTTTCATGAGGCACATCTCTGATTTCTTTCTTCCTCTGCCAATGCTTATGTTCTTGCAGCGACAGCCGATAGGTGGCCGGAAACAAAGAGAGAGAGATGAAACTTCCGGTGCATGTAGAGGACAAAATGTAAAATTCCTAGTGGTAAAGATCGAAATCAGCGAGCAAAATGCAAAAATTACCTGATCATCAGTTCATCACCATCACCTAAGTAATCCAGAAATACGGCTCAATCATCCACTACTTGATTGGGCCGAATCCCTCTCAAAAATCGATGGGCCTGAGTTAGACTCCTGTGACGAGGTACCGAGGAGCTCGGTCCGGCCAGCGACCTCCGGCCGTTTCGCGTTCCCGGCGATCCCCGTCTCTTCCCCTTCTCTACCACCTAGCTTGATGCATGATGAACAAAAGCGAAATGCAGCAGTTGATCAAGTAAAATTTACCTGGATTGAGACCGAGAAATCCAGAAACGGGCGGAAGAATTCAGGGAGGGGAGAACGCAGCGCCAATCGTCGAACCTCCCGCTCCGCTCGCCGCCGGCGCTCGGCGGCGTCACATCGATCTGGCATGCCCCAGGTGATCTCCCATCTCTGATCTCTCCCGATTCCCAATTCCCAATCCCCAAACAACGTAATGTGGCTAGGGCTAACGGGCCAGAGGAAAACCCATGGATTACTACGGCGAGATGGCAATGGAGATGTTGCCGTCGCCGTCGCCGTCGCCGTCGCCGGCGGCGGCCGAGCGGTGGCCGGTGGGAGGACAGGAAACCTAGAGCAAACGACGGGCCAAAAAAAAAACAGGGTGCTTAACGCAAAATCTCAGTCGCTACCAAACTAGGAGACACCGTGATTTGGCCGGCCCAAAACACCTTTCACTAGACCGGGCTGAATTATCTTAACAGCCCAATAGGCCAATTTAGGCCCAATATAACAGCCTAGTTGGAAGGCCGAAGCCGCCTTTGCCTGCTCATCCACGTAGGGGAGCGGATCAACCCGGTGGCGCCGCCGACCTCCGGCGAGCCGCCGGCGATGGCACCGCCGACAACCGCGCCACCCTGGTGACCTTCCCGCCGCCGGATTTAGTGGCTACCCCGGTAGCACCTAAACGAAGGTTACTTTTTTCTCTGAACTGTATTTTTCATTGAGCCCTTGTGTTTGTTTGATCTTAAGGGAATTTTCAGGTTTTGATCCTCAAAAAAGCTTAAGATTTTCCCGTTCTTCCAGTCCGTGCGAGGACTATGGATACATGATTTAGCTTTCTTAATTACTAGCCACTTAGTCGTGCGTTGCACGACTTTGAATTCCCGTATGAAAGCCATGAATATATGCATCATAATTATGTCAAAATCACTTAGCCGTTCTCAGACTAACGAGTAGGCATGAAATTACCGATAAGTCATCTTTTCAATGATGAGCGAATTAAACTTATTAAGATGAGACTGAATAGATTTACCTTCTGGTATGCGAATTGTGTACCGGCATTCTTTAAGGCATACTTTGTTGGCAAGACTTTTCTTCATGTATATGAAAGCCATGTATATAATCATGAAATTTCAGTTGATTAAGTCATCTAGACTTGGACCAAGAAGATCAATGACCATGATATTATTGTACTCCCCCTCCAGTCCTCCACCCCAAACTTCAGATGAGGACTTCCAGCTGAAATTTGTAACCAAAACTCAAAATTAAAATGAGTGAACAAATATATTTGAATGAATAAAAAATTTCTGGTAGAGAGGATATCAGTCTCTTCGTTCACCTTTTGAAAATCACATGCAGGAATTGATCATATATAAGGGAATTCTTAAGCCATCAGCTAAATTCTAACCTGCTACGGACTAAGATTTATTTATTTGTTGATTGACTGGTAAAGAGTAAATCAAATTCTGCACGGTATATGATGGCTGCTAAATAGTAAATCAAATTCTGCACGGTATATGTGCCTTGCAGTATATTAATAATGTGCTTTTTTCCTATTATATATCCATACCAATTGAAAAGCATTTGGGTAGTAACTTTCTATTCCCTCCGTTTTACAATGTAAGTCATTCTAGCATTTCCCACATTTATATTGATGTTAATGAATCTAGACATATATATCTATCTAGATTCATTAACATTAATATGAATATAGGAAATGCTAGAATGACTTTCATTGTAAAATAGAGGAAGTATTATCTAAGTGATGACTGAAGGGTTATTTATTAGATTTCTTTGTTAAACTATATCCAAATCTGACCAGAACATTATCTTTATCCTGAAAGAATACATACAGTCATCACAAACAAATCAGGTACTGTCTGCTTTTCTAACTCGTACAGTATGCAAGAATACTGCGGAAATGCTTGTTGAGTTCCTAGTATGTTTTTATGAGCTGGCGGTAGAAGAATTGGCAAGCACAGCATCTAGCCCCTCGTTGGCTTCTTCCCGATATATCCAGAATATTGACCGTTTGCTCTTTTTCTACTGATCAGGCCCCGTTTAGTTCCCCAAATTTTTTTCCCAAAAACATCACATCGAATCTTTGAACATATGTATGAAGCATTAAATATAGATAAATAAAAAAACTAATTGCACAGTTAGGGAGGAAATCGCGAGACGAATCTTTTGAGCTTAATTAGTCCATGATTAGCTATAAGTGCTACAGTAACTCACATGTGCTAATGACGGATTAATTAGGCTCAAAGGATTCGTCTCGCGGTTTCCAGGCGAGTTATGAAATTATTTTTTTCATTCGTGTCCGAAAAGCCCTTCCAACATGCGGTCAAACATCTGATGTGACAAAAAAAAAAATTTCGCGAAGCCCTAAGTTTCTTTCACTAGAACCTACGGCAGGGACTGAATTTCTGTTGCATCCAACGGCTCACATTAAGCAGATGACATGGCTTATAGTTTTTGAGAAAGCGTGTTGCTTTCACATATGTAGATTACTACTCCCTCCATCCCAAAATGTTTGACGCTGTTGACTTTTTTAAAAATGTTTAACCGTTCGTCTTATTCAAAAAATTTAAGTAATTATTAATTCTTTTCCTATCATTTGATTTATTGTTAAATATATTTTTATGTATACATGTAGTTTTACATATTTCACAAAAGTTTTTGAATAAGACGAACTGCCAAATATGTTTAAAAAAGTCAACAGCGTCAAACGTTTAGGAAAGGAGGGAGTACATGATAGCAATTTGACACCTTTCAATGGAAGATGTGTAACTGGTAAAGGAGAACAAAAGGGTAGGAAGATTGCACCATCATGCCGAAACTTTTCATCCCCAAACTGAAGGAAAAAGGGCATGATAAACTAAAGCGCCTTTTTCTCTGAAAAAAAAAATTACTTTGTAGTAAACACAGCACTTATGCCATATTCTCAAGAAAGCATATCAACTCTCGCAAGTAGCTGATGCAACAGCATCATCCACTGGGTTAGAGGTATGGAAGAACAGAAGCAACTCTGTCAGATTTACATGGCAGTTTCTTCTGAAACAAGTGGAATCAGCCAGAAGCTGCAACTAGCCAGAACCAAGAAGCTATCATCTTCATTGCAACAAATGCATTTCTAAATGTAGTCTGAATCTATACATCAACAGTTCCTACCAAACAACTAATCATAACTCAAACCAAAAAGAAAACAAAGAAAAAAACAAATGAACTCAAACTGACAAGCTGGAAAAGAGACAACATCACAAATCCAAATGCAGACAAACCTATTATATCGATCCAGATGTGGAACCAAATCTGAGCTCATCTCATTAAATCCTTGAATACTCCACAGCTCAAGCTCTGCCCTGCTACTATCCTGATTTCTGAACTATACAGCCTTTTATCTCCACATGAGTAATGTACAGAAACTAGGCCTGAAAACTCTCTATTTCCATTCAACTGAATATTTATCTTCGCAAGATTGAAAAGGGAACATAAAAAAACCTCACCTATTACTACACTGTGAGCGCGTCTCAAAATCTGGTGAGGCACCATGCTCACTCATACTCCCTCTTGATAGGCTTCGCAATCTCTGCCAGAACTTTCTGTTCTTGCCTGTCATCAGTGGACCTGAGCTGGACTGCTTTCGGAAAGAACCTGAATCCGCAGCTGGAGTAAAGACAGGGGTTGAGCCAAACATCTCAGATAACAGCACCCTCTCAGCTTCCATGCCAGTTACATCATAGATTGCTGCAGCTTGTGCCGCCAATTCCTGGCTGAAACTTCCTGATCCGAGGCCCTCATCACCGTCACTGCAAACAAGTTTTAAGGCCTGCACTACTTCACCCATGCTCGGGCGATGCGCAACCTCAGGTTGTACACACATTGATGCGATGGCAGCTGCTTTTGCGACATTGTCCAGGGGTACGTTAGGGCCAAGAAGTGGATCAACAGCTTGACGTAGGCTTACCACATTGGTCAGAAGCGGGCGAGCCCATGAAACTAGATTTTCTTGCCCTGCAGGCCTAGACATGTCCACTGGCTTTCTACCGGTGAGGAGCTCAAGCAACACTACTCCATAGCTGTACACATCGCTCTTGACAAGGAGATGTCCTGTCATGGCATACTCTGGTGCAACATATCTGAGAAGAAAGACATAGTCATATTATGCATTAGAAATTGTGATTCCATCAGAACACAGAGGGATGAGGGATATGATTCATACCCAAATGTTCCCATGACACGAGTGGAGATGTGCTGGTTCCCCTCCCCCCTTGCAGTCCTGGCCAGTCCGAAATCAGACACTTTCGGTGTGAAATCATGCTCCAATAGGATGTTGCTTGACTTAAAATCACGATGAATCACACAAGGGCTTGAATCTTCGTGTAAATATGCAAGAGCTCGTGCGGCCCCCAAGGCTATCTTCATGCGGGCATTCCAATCGAGTGGTGCTGTCTCAAGATCCACTCCTACAAAAGTCAAAGGCAGATCTTTCAGTCAATTGCTTAAACTTTACAGGCTGGTGGCCTTAATTCTTCAAGTACTTACCATGCAAATGGGATTCTACACTGCCATTCGGAATAAGTTCATAAACCAGACATCTTGCGTTCTCCTCTACACATATGCCTAACAACTTGACCAAATTTCGGTGATGCAAGCGTCCCAGCATCTCAACCTCAGCCAAGAACTCTCTCTCGCCTTGGCCATCATACCTCTTCAGAACCTTTACTGCAACCCTGGTTCCATCTTCAAGCGTGCCCTGGTAGACACATCCGAAGCCACCCTCTCCAAGTACTGTTGAATCATCAAAGCTGTTTGTGGCCTTCTCAATCTCAGCAAATTTGAATGTCTTTGCCTGTCCTGCATATGTTGCGATACTTGAGCCCAATGAACCTGATGGTGAACTATAGCGACCAGCTAACAGTGTTTGACCTGTACCTGCAAATAATTCAACATGTTTCAGGAGGGAAACCAGTACTTTCATGACAGGGTAACGTTGCAATAAGTGGAAATTATAGAAAAGGCATTATCTGAAAAGTAATTGCAACTTGCAAATACTGTTCATCACCATTTCAAATAAGCATTTTTTTTGTCTCAGGCATATGCTTGAACTTTTTAAAAACTAGTAAGCCCGTAAACCCTATAAAGTGATTCACACTCTCGACGAGGACGGATGGCTAACAGCAAAACTGGCGAAACTAGCTATTGCTAGATGGGAGCATCTGATTCCAGTGGCATTGGCTAAATCTAGATCAGTTAAAGATGAAACCAGGACTTTGATAGCTCATTTAAAGGCACTACCTATACAAAAGATAGGAAAAAAAAAACAGAGATTATGAGGTCCCAATGATGACTGAAAAAGCAAACTAATGTTATTCTGCTGTATGAGGAAATATGCTGGATGAGTACACATACCAGATGATCTGGAAAATTTTGGAAGTGCGCTATGTGGAAATCTTTGAGCCAAGCCATCTGAACCCCTGAATCTGATTATCAGCAACCATGCAGCTAGAGTGCAAATAATCAATGCTATAACAGTAGACAAGACGGCAATAGCAACTAGGCTGCCATTGACTCTTTTCTTGGGCCTGCCTACATCAACCCCGAGAGGCTTCATTGCCCTTGCATTTCTGTTTTTTCCGAATGCCCCGTCACCAACACTTTCCGGTGCTGAAGGTGGAGAAGGAGGAAGCCCTGCACAAAATCCATATCTTTGGTGAAAACTTGTGGTGCAGAAATTCAGCATGTTCAACAATGAGAAAGTGCAAGATGGGATAAGTTTATGTCTGACATTGCTGTTGTTTATGAGATCAACCAGATGACTATATTAAACTGACAGCAGTTGGTGGCATTGACCAGTGACAAAATAACCAAATAGAGAAGGCAAATCAAAAGCACAAGCAAGAATACACACCTGGATATACAACATACAGAATCTCGTAGTCCCCAAAAACTGATGGTTTTAGGGAAATTTTTTTGCTCCATAAGTTTTCAAACGTTGAAAAAGCAGTAGCATTGTCAAACTTCACTTGCATTGGTACTAGGTCAACAAGAACTACTGTCTTCTCAGGCTGATCACCAGCTACATTTGCACCCATAACACGTACCTGCCTCTGTGCCATATTTACCCCAGATGACACTTCTTCCGCAAAATCAGAGACCAATGGAAAGAATGAATACAGATCAACACTTAAGCGGACTCCAACTTTGATTGGTAGAACACAAACACATGGGGCTCCCGCAGGTGGATCTGTTAGAGGCTCTGGGCATGCTAATGAATTGCAATCTGCATTTATAAGGCTCATTAGATAATGAAACAAGAACAGCACATATATTATATCCATCTGTAAATCTTGAAAGGACATAGGTATGTGAACATGTAAATAAAGCATGTACCTAGATTAGGCGGTGGTGGAGGTAATGCCCAAATAGGATGGGCTGATGGTGCTTTCGTCCCTGGTTGGGGAGGGATTGGTGGCATAGTTGGAGAAATATGAGGCCCTAAAAAAGGCAGCATTTTTTCAAAATTCATCAGACAAGAGAAACATGAATATTAAACAGGGAGATAAATTAAGGCTTTTGAGAGTACTTTTGTTTGAATGAGTGGGAGTCCTTGATGACACTGGTGCAGAAGATGGAGAATATGAAGGCAAGTTCATATGGCCTGGGCAGGAGAATAATTAAGTTGTTAGTGCTATGAAATAAAATCAGGACCCATTTGGAATGGAATATTTTCCTTTTCCCCATGGGTACTCATAGGATAAGAACTAATTCTTGTGAAATCCATACAAACAGGGCATTAGATATGTTTACACAGAAACAGCCTATCAAATATGTTTAGACAGCAATGGCCTACATTACCTCGAAACATAGGTGGAGGTGCATGGTGCTTTTGCCTTTTAGCCCCAGACTGCCTTGGAGCCCGTGAGTCCTCAGGACCTATAATGCAAAACTTTTGAGAATCTAAATGACTCAATATAGACAATAACTAGGTTGTTGGTAGAAGAATTTTGTCACACCTTGAGCATGAGATGGTGGATAAGATGGGGCAAATGGAAGGTGTTCTCCTTTCTTTGGTGCCCCACCCCGACCATGGTATCTGCTAGAAGTTGCTGGTTTAGGAGCAGCTACTGTTGAAGGGGGTCGGACATGAGAAACTGATGATCCATTCTTTGGGACTGCTGGCATATTTGTGTTCTGGGGCAAAGGAGTTTCTGCGGGTGCTGATCCTGAGATGACAAATTTTCGTAATCAAGCTACTTTGTCATATCCAAGCTACCACGGCCCGACAACCCAATGAAATTTTCTTAGATTACCTCTAATGGGCGGTTTGTGAGCTGTGCCAGTTTGACTACTGGATTCCTTTGGCGGCAGTGCACGTGGAATATGACTGTTCTTATGGGGAGGTGATGTATTTGCTGGGGGCACTGAGTTTCCTAAATATTTAAAAACAAAAACCTCCAAAAATTTAGAACAAAAGGACTTATGAAGCATCATCAGATCAATAGGATTGGATATGTTTATGACTTCATTCTCACCATTGCTACTTGGCGCCAGTGCTTGCTGATGTGGTGCTTGTGCAATAATAGGTGGTGCAACTGGAGGTTTTGCACTTTCTCGCGGAACTCCTATTGAAGAAATGGAAAAACATAAGCACACACAACATGATTATTTTGATCGACTTCGAAGCAAATAGTTTAGTAGTTTACCTGGAGTGGAAGGAGGAATGGCGGGTAAACTTCTTTGAGGTGGTGGATACAGAGGGACACCATTCCCTAGAGGAATAAATGTATCAGGTGAATATTTGCATAATTGTAAGGAACCTTTTTGGACATGAACATGAAGAAGTCCAGGAACTTAAGGTTTTGAGTTGCCACTATCAGAATATATACCTATACGCTCTCTCTCAAAAAAAAAAAACAGAGAGAGAATATATACCTGATCCAATTGGTCTGCTCGGTGGATTGTTCACAGAAGGAGGTTGCACTATCGGTAGATTAGGATTCCTGGCCACAGATGGAGCAGGAGCCTGAACAGAAGGCAACAAAGCAGGTGTCCCAGGAAGCACTGGTGCAGGATTTTCAACTGCAGCTTGCGGGGGAGCTACTGGCGCCACATGAGTGGGAGCAGGAGGTGTAAGCTCAATTGGAGGAGGCGAATTATATTCTACATAAGATATAGTTAGTGATACACTCATTAGAATTGATGCGACATCATGATCTAACCGCGGGACGAACTACCTTTAGGGGGTGTTACTGGACTAGGCGCATTTTGTGGTTGAGTGGGAACAGCTGGGCTGACAGCGCCCTTCGCCACAGGAGGGCTTGCTGATGGAGCAGAGGGTGCTGAGACAAAGCAATTGTAAGGGCAATTGTCAATGCTGGTTATGATCTTGAGAGCCATAATGCCACACCACATTAGAAATTCAGAGCAACCTGTTGGAAGAGTTACTGGACCGAGGGCGATTGTAGGTTCAGGAGGACTAGAAGCTTGATCTTGAGCAGCTGGCGAGTTAGCAACCGCAGGAGAAGGACCCAGATCAGTACCTGCAGTGGAGTAAAGAACACAACAGGGTCATGGAATGTGCCACAGGTACGTACACTGATATCCAACTGCTAAGCTCAGAATTGCACAAACAAGTAGGTAACCACCCTGTGAGTGTGGATTAGTACTAGAGGCAATTTGTCCATGTTGTTTTGCCGTATGAAATTAGCAACTAGGAAAACAAGAACAATGGTAACGCAATGCAAGTGCACAGCACCAAAAATTATCAGGAAAAAAAAAAGGTGTAGAATGCAACAAGTAGGGAAGAGAAACATTCAGCGAAGTTAAGCATTTCCCAGTAGACAAGCAAATGGGTTGAAAATAAAGCACATGTGATGGAATTAAAAGTGGCTAGTAATTAGCACGAGATGCCTAGCACACAGCCAACCAGATATGCCAAGCCACCGACATTGCACCACCCCTCTTAATGAGAAGAAGCCCATTCAATCCTAACAAAATTCACAACATCCTCTCCCAAATTTGCTCAAATTTTGAAGTAGGAACAGACAACTGCATTTTTTTTCCCAATTCACAGATCAATCAGGCAACATTTGCATCACAGAATCCATCCATGAGCTCTCCTAACAAATCACACAGCATTCTCCTAAAAATTCTCCCAACAATTCACACAGCATTCTGAATTAACCCAGAAAAAACCATGGAGAAACAACCAAATCTCCAGATTACTGGACCAGCATCCACAACCCCATCATATGATCCCAACCTGAAGAAGAAGAATAAGAAGGGGAAAAAAAACAGGAGGCGCAAAAACAACCTGAAAACCATGGCGAATGCCCGGAGCTCGTCTCACCTGTAGATCCAAGAACCGAAGCGAGAAGAAGCACCGCGCAACAAGCGAGCGACCGCATCTCGCCCTTCCTCCCCATTGCGCCTCACACCAAGAACAGCAAAAACCTCAAGAACAGCCGCGCCAAAATGCGAGAGAATCACAGATCACAACCATCTCGGGTGGCGCGCGGCGCCGCTCCTCCTCCCGCAGGAATCCCCTAAACCGCAGGAAAGCGACGGGGCCTGACCGCCATTTTGGGACCACGCCATGAGCAGCCACACTCCCATGTGGGGAGGGAGAAGAAGAGGGTAATGAGGAGGCGGCAGAAGAGGGGTTAGCCAAGCAAATCTTGTACTAGTACCACTAGTGGTTACTGGTTAGTACAGTACAGTACACCACAAGGCAGTGGACTAGTGGTAGCTAAGGAATAAATTAGTGAGAAATTAGCAACAGAAGAAGAGGAGATTAAGAAGGAGGAGATAGCTTTGGGGTCAAGATGCAAGAACCAGCACAGTAAACATTCCTTGCTTCCTGCCCCTGCACTTCTCCCTCCACCACTACCCAGATCATCATAAGCTGATGAAAGATGAAGGATTAACCAACTAATCAGGAAGAAAGAACAAAGCAGGAATCTTTGCTTGGGGTTAAGTAAACTATTCACCCCCAAGAAACACCCTCAGAGATGCAAGCTCGTCCTCTCTCTCATGCATCAGAGTGTCTGTCTGTCTGTCCCTCTCGCTGTAGATTCTTGGTCTGTGTTGTGGGGGTGTCTCTCTCCTCTACTGCATCGACAGCCTGGTCCCCTTTCTCACTGATTACTTTATTTACTGTTGCGAAATCGGTGGGTTGGATGGGATCGGAGTATGCACAGCAGCAGCAAGAACCCTAGAAATCCCTCTCTCTCTCTCTCCTCGTGCCACGGCTTTGTCGGTTGATCACGAGGGCGCGTCGACCATCACCGATCACCACGCACGCACGGCTGCTCCCTCCCAGCGTAGTAAGTAAATGAGCAGACATCGGATTCTGGCGTTTTGATCTGCATTTGCAATTCGAATTTGATTGCAGGATGTGATGGTGGGGGGTTTATCTGAATCTGAAACCCATCCTGACAGGCGATCTGCGTCAGTTTGCGTTTGGTTTCGGGACTCGAGGTTGTGGCGTCGCCATCACCTGCGAGACCCATATATCAGCTCATCTGCTGCTGTAGCTGAGCTCTGCTCATGCACGTACCAAAAGAAAATGGGATTAATCTTGGCAAAAAATCACAAACAACTGGCTAATTAGTAGCTAATCACGGGCTGTGTCATGGTGCTCTTGTGGTAATCATTGGTTAGAGGCAAAAACAAGAAAAAGAACAGCATTAACAGCGATAGTCGATTAGTTTACTCGGATAAATTGGGAGCTTTTGTCATCATACTTGAGCTGCTCGTGATCACGGTAACAGACAAGCAAGCCAAGGCCCTTCCAAGAGCCCAGATTACGAAAATCGATAGTCCAAAATAGGTTTGCGCCCGTGGGAGACTGTCAGATCCTCTAGTTAATTAATCAAAGACAAGAAAAAAATTATACAACTTGGAATACAATACTAGTAGTAAATTACTCTTGGAGCTTAATTGTCTTTCACTTCATGCTCGACCAGTTCTTGAAGCAAGCAACCATGCAACATTTGCAACCACAATAAACACCCGATCATCTCATCTTATCTCTTCTCTTATCCATATGCAACTCGATCAATTCAGCATCAAGCAACAGCAACATTAGAATGATGCCATGTCATATTTCAACCGGTAAAAACTAAAAAGATGATAAAGCTTCTAGAGCAGAAGCTTATATATACGCAACAACCGAAAATGAGTAAGGGAGTTTGGAGGTATGTGTCAACCCTGAAAACTGAAGTAAACTTTTTTTTTCCTTTCTTTCTTTGCACTGCATGAACTGAAGACACCAAGGTTACATCAACCCATATATATGTACATAACAAATTAAATCGATCCAGAAAAAGGAAGTATGTGTAGTGTATATGCTTGTCTCCATATGTCGTGGTCGCTTGACCTACTCTCTCATGCTTTTCGCTTTTGGCATCGATCGAGATGGCATTTGTTCCTGAGATTGCGTGACATGCAAAGCTGAAAGTTACCTGTGTGCTCGCTCTCGATCGCCACCTTTGCTTGCCAACTTGCCATTCATCCACGTGACCACGTGGTGATCCTACGTGGACACATATGTAGACCATCCCCATTAAAGTTTTCAAATTTCTTTTTGTGTGAAACGATGGTATTTTGTTTTTTTCCCCCGAAGAAAACATGCAAAAATTATACTACTACATTATTGCGCCTAGTCCGAGAATATAAGCATTTATATGTTGTCCTAAGTCAAGCTCTTTTAAGATTGATCAAGTTTAACTTATGACGAAACTAAAAATATTTATGTCTTGGAACTGGGGGAGTACATGTCAATAAGAAATGAGAATACATCTGACCTTGTATTTCCCTCAACAGAACCTGCAAGTTATAAAGGCTTGTTCAGACTGCATGGAACTTCTATGATTAGAGTAGACATCTTTAAATAAACCTGCCACTAGATCTTTTAAATGAGTATGGTCCAATTACTAAGGTAATGCTTAGT
This sequence comes from Oryza meridionalis, assembly GCA_000338895.3. NCBI lineage: Eukaryota > Viridiplantae > Streptophyta > Magnoliopsida > Poales > Poaceae > Oryza > Oryza meridionalis. The sequence continues at coordinate 4,772,483 of CM002524.2, forward strand.
AGATTGGAAAACCAATACCCAACCCAACTACTGCTCTTGTATTATGTTCTTCAGCAGGAGTCAGAATAGGGCGGTCCAGGTGTATCAGTGCAGTAAAGTATCAGCAACCAACCTATTCTTTACCCAGGTCTATCTGTTGATTCGTCCCGGCCATCAAAATCACCATACCATGCATGCCGAATGAAGTGGTAGGCTAGCTTAATTTGCACTGCGATACAAAAAGACGACGTTGTACCAGCTCAATATACTTTTCCAGATCAATCCAAGTATCATCTAACTGTAGTCGGCAAGAAAATTAACCAAAGTGTCTGCAGGGCCGTCCTGGTTGGTAGTGGCAGAGCCAATAAATTTGAAGAGCCTGGGTAAATCTAACTAGGTTAAATATTTGCTAATAAAAAATATTTTTTTTCAATCCCTGTGATAACATCAAAATTCTATCGTGTATATGTCAACAAACATAGACGCTAGGGATGAAAACGGTGGCGGAGATTCCTGACCGACTCAGTATCTTTTTCATTCTAACCGTGTATGAAAAAAAATTCTAATTTTTGCGAGCATTGTATTGAATTCGTCATTAGATAGTTGAAGTGCTAGGTACAGAAAATTCTGACCAACCGAGAATCATTCCCATGGAAATGATATCGTTTCTAACCATTTTCATATTCCCTTAGGATTGCTTTGCTGTGGCTATACCGCTGCAGGTGGTGAGATGTGGGTGGAGCCATGGTACAGATCTTGAAATGCAATTTCTAATCATTTTGAAATTTCCATTATTGAATTTCTTAGTTTATCGGTCCCCTCTGACAGCGCAATTTTTTTTTTTTTGAAATTTCTCAAACCATGTGTCCGTACACAGTTCAGACAACAACAGCAAATAAAGTTCCATGCTGCTTGAACCTAAAATTCCCCCAAATTTGTTTCCTTGATCTAAAATCTGTCTGAACTTCTTTCTTCAAAATTTAAAAGTCATGTAGTTAGGAGCCAAGAAATTAATGGAAGTGTGCTGCCTCCAGTTAGTTGGTCCATCTCCTGTACTTGGTACTCTCCTCATCCTCACGCGCGTATAAATTACTCATACACAGCTACACTAGTTGAGCCGTTGTTTGTTGCTGTTCGTACGTGGACCTGACAAAATTAACAAGCCATCAAGACAGTTGGGCTCACATGCTCTTGTCTCTTCACAAACCTTAATGCAAAGATCTATCTATACCCAATGTCTGAATATCTATCTGAATATCTGATGGAAACAAATGCCCATGAACACACACATATATATTCAGGGACAAGACAGCATAATTCATTGCCGCTTAATTAGTACGTGGGGCACGGATGCAACTAGGAGAGTATTAATTAGTTTTGGTTCGTGAGATGGATCATCTTGGGGAGAAGAGAAATGGATAATGCCATTTAATTTGTGTATATTTTAAGCCAATCACAGTTGATCTGCATGCGCATAGTTGAGAAACAGCGTAGTAATGATTTGAGTTCGTGCGTGGCATTAATTGGTTAGGATTTTGGGTGATGGATTCGATCCATACCTGATGACGTGATCGATTGGTTAGGAGTACTGAACAAGATGGATAGGATAAGGTAGTACTCTGGTACAGTGATGATCTAATTTCATCATTAATTAATTTAATGTTTATATATCATGGATTAATCATCTGTGCGGCACTAACCATGTTTTAGCTGTACTATTCTCATTTTTTCTGATCAAAATCTTTGCTATCTTCAGCAAGAACAACATCATACTAAAATCTTCATGACAAATTAATATATGTTATTGAATTTTGATCAAAGATCCAAAACTTATATGAACATGTAAACTGATTTAGCAGCAAGTGATCCATAGTCTTTACCAGTACTGAATTTTTGATCCGAACAGTTGCATATGGTGCTGTAAAGGGGAAAAGTGCAGGCATTCTGCTGAGCTGCATGTGGCAACCGATCGAGGCTCCACCAACCTTACCCTAGCAAGAACACAGGACAGGCCAATGATGCTTTTCCTCTCCTCTTTCCTGTACTAACAACCACGAGCAGATTGATTAGGTTATTGCAAAATTACCAGCACATGATCAGGCAATGGTGGGATTAATGATTAATTACAGCAGAAATCACCATCACTCGCTGTGATGATACACACCATCAGAGAAAGAAAGGATGGCTCTTTTATGTTAGATATCCGCATGATGTCTGAATTCTGGATGCAATGCAACTAACTGAACGTAGTACGTTTATCTTCAGAACAATCATTCAGAAAGCAAAAGCCACACACATCTCCTCGTCGTTGTTGACGCCCACACTAGCAGAGAGACACCGAGAGATATCTGAATTCTGAATTCTGAAATGGGAGTGACCACTGACCACCACCACCAGCAGCAGCAAAAGTGACTGAATCCAACGAAGTTGCAGTGCAGTGCAGCGCAGGCGACGCAAACGCTGGCACGAGCAGGCAGGCAGGCAGGCATGTACACGCGACGTCGCTTTGCATGAATCAATCAGCGCCCAAAGCAGCAGCAGCTGCAACTTTTCCTTTTTGCACTCGCAAAGAAAGAACACAAGCAGGCAGCCCATGGCGATCATTGCAAACCGCTTTGCCGTTGCCTCTCTAGCTACTGCCTAGGTTACAGTTTTCAGGCTGCCTTGCGTTGCAATTCTGTTCCTCATCGCAAAATATCTCATGCAGCAAGCAGCTCTCTCTACTCTCTAGAAGTATGAAATCATGAACGGGATGGTCAATGATGCATCGGTTGAAAAAACAGGCTGATCCTGAATCCATGGAGCTTGACCAGCAAGTCTCTGTTAGTACTCCTTTTTGCAGGCCCCCCCAAAATAAGAACTGAAGAACAGTGATGATTTTTTTTCAGCAAAAAAAAAAGTTTTCAGTGATCCTTTATCTTTGCTCTTTTTTTTGCTGCACTGCTCATAAGCGCTCAAGAACCGAGTTGCCTGAACTAGACTGAACTCTGAAGCCCTGAATGGATGAGAAATGGAGTTGCACTTGCACAGGCACATACTTCGATAAGGCTTCCATTTTTCTGGCACGACCACCACTGTATTTCTTTTTCCTTTTCTTTTCTCTCTCTTTTGAAGCACATGACCGTGATAATTGCACAGGGCCGTGATAATCGTGGTAGTAGTATATGTGAATCGCTAGTGTTTTCATCAGCTTAAGATTTTGAGTTGAACTAACTAGTTTTATCCGTGTATGTAATTTAATATGGTATCAGAGTAATGTCCATCTTTCAATGAACAGCCGGCCAGCCAGTTTGTTCTGACTTCTGAATTCTGATGCAGATCGGGTTCAGCTTTCAGTCTCCGTGGTGAGGCGTCGAAACGGAGAGAAATCTCTATACTTTGCTCGGCAAATGAACAGTGGGCCGGCATTCTCGTTCTCGTGGTCCAAAGTAGGCTGCCAGATTAAAAGCCCATTCAGGCTCGGCCCAATAAAGCTGCAGACAGACAAATCAGGGCTTTGCCTGTGCAGCTGTGGTTGCGTTCAATCTGTGCCAGATTTTGCATTCATTCAGTTCATCTGAGTTGATCAGCCTACACCATCCGCCCCAAAATAAATTTATTTGTGGGTTTTTAAGTCCAATGTTTGGCCGTCCGCCTTATTTAAATTTTCTATGAAAAAGTAACAAAATGCGCGTAAAGTACTATTCATGTTTTATCATCTAATAACAACAAAAATACTAATAATAAAAATATTTAAATAAAACGGATGATTAAATGTTAAATAAAAAAAATTATAAATGAACTTATTTTGGGACGGAGGGTATACCATTATTGAATTTGGAAAAAAACAGTGCCGTAGCAGATGTTAGCAGAGGAGTCGAATGCATGTGTTTGCTTGGCCATCCTTTGCCTGCGAGCAGACTAGCATCGTGTATTGTGTAACCTGTCAACGTTTGCATTACGATTATAAAAAGGGCAGGGATCTGTTACTATCGCTATGCAGATGCAGCCATACTGATACTGCTGCCTCTGCTCTACCGATCGGCCATCAATGGATCGATCGATCACCATCAGGGTTTACTATTCCGACAGCCTCTTCCGTTTTGGGCACTGGCTAAATTCGGAATTTCGCGAAATCCGATAGAAAACCGGTAAATTTCGAACAAATTTCATAAGCCAAAATTTAAATACAAATTCCCTGAGTTTGCCGCAAGTTCTCGAAATCCGGTCGGTTTGGCGAAATTTCAATCGAAATCATCGAAATTTCGATCAGTAATTTGTTTTTCTTTTTTTAAATTATTTATTCCTTTCTTTCCTGATGTAACTTTCAGTAAATACACACAATACATAATTTTTTTCGAAAATTTATATCCCAATAGACTCTATGAATATCATAGTATTTATAAGATTTTATTTGTTTTTTCTTTTTTTATCAATTTAAATTTGAATTTGGATGAAACTTCTTGAAATCTCAGACGGTTTCTACTTTCGAGCCTCATCGAAACGTCGAAATTTCGTGAAATCCGGTCGGATTTCGTTGGAATCGTAAACCCTGATCACCATCGATGCCTGCCTGCTGCAAGTCTGGATGGACGACCTTTTTCTCTGAATTGAAGATAAGGTTGTGTTTAGATTCAAAGTTTGGATCCAAACTTCAGTCCTTTTCCATCATATCAACCTGTCATACACACACAACTTTTCAGTCATATCATCTTCAATTTCAACCAAAATCTAAACTTTGCGCTACCGAGTACTGTAGTGGGACTGTGTAGTAGTAAAAGTTATGGTGCTCGCAGAGCTGCAGATCCGGGAAAGTACAGTTCTTGTTCATACATTACTGTAGTACTCGTAGGTTAACCTTTCAAAAATAAATTATTATGATGTATGCAGCCAATAGGAGAGCACAAGCAATATATGCTTATATAGTATTAAATTTCTGATAGTTTCCCAAATTTTTTTTCCAAAAACATCACATCAAATCTTTGGATACATACATGGAGCATTAAATATAGATTTTAAAAACTACTAATTGCACAGTTAGAAGGGAAATTGCGAGACGAATCTTTTGAGCCTAATTAGTATATGATTAGCCATAAGTGCTACAGTAACCCATATGTGCTAATGACGGATTAATTAGACTCAAAAGATTCGTCTAGCGGTTTCCAGGCGAATTATGAAATTAGTTTTTTTATTCGTGTCCGAAAACCCTTTTCGACATTCGATTAAACATCCAATGTGTCACCCAAAAATTTTCTTTTCGCGAACTAAATAGGCCCTTAGATATGTAGGGCCACTTTGAATTGCATGATTAGAAAAACGGATAAATAGAAAAAAAAAGTCAAGATTCTGACAAGAATTCAAGTGTAAAACAGATTATTACAAAACACAGAAATGATCGTATTATTGAACTACGGGAAAACCGTAGGAATCGAATAAGAGAGATAGCCTAAAAGCAAATTTTTCAAAAGGTTTAAGCTCTTACTAAGTTCCTCTGGAATCTATATGCAATGAGTCATTTCATAGATTTTGAAAAGCATAAATCTGTTTAAAATAGCTGCATACAAAAGTTTCTATAGGATTTAAATCCTATGAAATTTCTGCATAAATCCTTTGATTCAAAGGGGCCTTAAGAGGAGAGACCGAGATAGAGTAGCTAAGACCAGTGTTACACACTACACATCTTTTCCCAGCTGATTCTAGTATAGTACCATGTACTACCTTCATCCCAAAATGTTATTATCTAGTACTGTGAATTTAGACAAGGGTATCGTGGACATGCCCCATATAACACTATGTAGCATCATTTTGGGATGAAGTATAAGGCAAATGACATGTCTTTACATGAGAGAGGATATACGATGGCCTAACATCATGAGATATTCTGGTAGAGAGAAGAGTTGTGGTTATTTTACTAAGAAGGGCCTCATCATAGCCAGTTTAAACATTTGTGAGCAGTTTTCAACCGAGTGAATTCTCACATGAACCCGCCTGTTAGGCCTTTCACAGTGCTCCACCTGGACCGGTGCTATGGGGTGCCACGTAGGATTTTGTCCGACGTGTCGTGTAGAACCGGGACCAAACTTGGTCGCTCGTCCCCAAGCAGAGCAACGCGCAACCTTGCTCGGTCGAATCCACGCGCCGCCAAAAAAACGCGAGCGCGAGCGCGGTGGGCGTCGGTGCTTGGCCGCCCGTGACCTCACGCACGCAGCACTCGGAGAAATTCCAGATTAGCCCACGAAAAAATCCCTTCCCGCGCCTGCGATTCATCCTCCCGCCACCGAGTCCTTTCTCCCGCGCCGGCATCGGCCTCCCCAAGCAAAAATCCAAGCAAAATCCTCAAAATCAGCAAGCAAACATGTGGCAGAGGATCTTGGGGATTGGAAGAACTCAAGAAGATGGATTCAAGAAACACAAGATGAAAAAGAAAAAAAAAAGGAAAAACAACAGATCGCGGCGGCGACCACCACCACCACACTCCGTCTCCTCGTCGCTGGCAGAGAGAGGAGGCGGCTGCGTCGTCGGGGCTCCAGATCCGCGCTGCCACTTCTTCGGGAAGGTGGAGATGAGCGCCATCACCGCGGAGCTCCTGGTCCTCGACGACGCGGCGGCCGGGGCGGGCGAAGCTCGGGCCGCTCCAGATCCGTGCCGCCGTCGCCGTCCTCCTCGCTCCGCCTCCTCGTCGCCGCCAAGAGAGGAGGGGCCCGGCGCCGGTGGTGGTGGCCTCGCCGCCGCGGCAAGAACCGGGGCGACACCTCCCGCCGCCAAGAACCGGCCGCCGCCGCCGCCGCCGCCGCCAAGAACAGGCTGCCGCCTGCCGCCCGCCGGAAAGAACCGGCCACTGCCCGCCACCAAGAACCGGCCGCTCGCCGCCGGGTGTTAGCCTGAAGATAATCTTGTGCATTTGCAATAATTTGTTTGCTTTCAGTTAGTAAGTTTGAATTCTTTTCCCCTTTTTCTGTTAGTAGCGATGGAATTGGATCTGGAGCGTGGGATGGCGCGTTCAGTCGTTTGGATCCGGTGAAGTCGGTGTTTGTTATGCATGTAACAACCTCACAAGATGAGGGAATAAAATTGAAGAGAAATCAGAAAAGCTGAAGGTGGTTACGCAGCAAAAAAAAAAAAAACTCTGTTCTTCGTTTCAGTTCTTTAGTTACTGTTCACGTCTGAAAAATATTCAGAGATTGTAGGTTAGCCACTGATCGAGAGCTAAGCGAGGGGTTTTTGCTGACAATTGGTATCAGAGCGAGGTTCTGGTTCCGTTTTTGATGTCGTCGGATGGGCGCTACACTCCGCCACCGAGGCGTGGGGGAAGTGGCGGAAGCGGCGGCGAGCAGAGGAGCGGCAGCGCAAACGGCGCGACGATGCCGCTGGTGCCGCTGTCCAGAGATGGCGGCGCGGCTGCGAGGCTGCCGATGCTGACGAGGACGAACTACCCCGACTGGGCACTGCTGATGCGAGTGAGTCTTCAGGCACAAGGGCTGTGGACGGCCATTGACCCCGGCTCCGCGGAGTACCGCGAGGATCGCGCGGCTCTCTCTGCCATACTCCAGGCCGTTCCACGCGAGATGTTGCGCGGGCTGGCGAAGCACGACACGGCGAAGGCGGCGTGGGATACCATCAAGACCATGCGGGTCGGTGTCGACCGCGTGCGTGAGGCCAAGGAGCAAGGGTTTCGCCGACAATTTGAATCGATGCGGTTTAAGGAGGGAGAGACGCCGGAGGAGTTTGCGATGCGGCTCACTGCCGTCGTCGCGGACATCCGCGACATGGGCGGAGTCATAGAGGACGAACATGTTAACAAGAAGTTGCTGCGTGTTGTCCCTAAGAAGTACAAGCTGGTGGCAATCTCACTCGAGCAACTCCTCGATATCAAGACCATGGCCTTGGAGGAGCTCGTCGGGCGGTTGTCCACGATCGATTCGTACAGCGACGACGAGGAGGTGAGCGGCGGCGGCAAGCTGTACCTCACCGAAGAGCAGTGGGAGGCACGCGTGAAGCAGCGGGAGCAGGAGGGCTCTGGCAGTGGTGGCAAGGGCCGCGGCGGGACTGGTGGGCAAAACCGAAAGACGAAAGCTGCCGGACCGTCCAAGGGCAAGGAGGCGGCCACTGGCGGAAGCGGCAGCCGGGATATTTCAAAGGTGAAATGTTTCAATTGTGATGAATTTGGTCACTATTCATGGCAATGTCGCAAGCCACGACGCCAACGTCGTGCAGAGGCAAACTTGGTGCAGGGAGAAGAAGAGTCAACTCTGCTCATGGCGCATGTCATGGGGGTGTCGCTCGCCGGGGAAGCGACACTAGACCGAACACCTAGCGTGCAAGAGGTACACCTCACTGAGAAGAAGGTCAATCTTGACCATGATGATGCCGGTGAGGAAGACAAGGCCGGTGACTGGTTCCTGGACACGGGAGCCACAAACCACATGACCGGGGCGCGCACGGCGTTCGCCGAACTCGACACCGGCGTCGTCGGCACGGTGAGGTTTGGAGATGGCTCAGTAATTGAAATCCGGGGACGCGGGACAGTGGTGTTCAGGTGTAAGAATGGAGATCATCGTTCGCTAGAGGGGGTGTACTACATCCCTAAACTGCGCAAGAACATTGTGAGTGTCAGCCGGCTCGACGAGCACGGCTACGACTCACACATCAGGCACGACGTCTTCACGCTGCGCGACCCGGATGGTTTGCTCCTGGCCAAGGTAAATCGGGATTCCAGCTATCTATACGTACTTAAGCTGAACATGGCTAGTCCGATTTGTATGGCAACAAGCGGTGGCGAGGCGGCGTGGCGCTGGCACGCACGTCTCGGACACCTGAACTTCCAGGCACTTAGGAGGATGGTGCACGGTGACATGGTTCGTGGGCTCCCACGGATTGATCATTCGGACGAGCTATGCGACGGGTGCCTTGCAGGCAAGCAGCGTCGCGCGCCATTCCCGGCGGAGTCGAAGTTCAGAGCGCAGACGGCGCTCGAACGAGTGCATGGCGACCTCTGTGGTCCGATCTCGCCGGCGACGCCAGGCGGTCGGAAATATTTTCTCCTGCTGGTTGATGACATGAGTCGTCACATGTGGATTCGGCTCCTCACTTCCAAGCACGAGGCGGCGACAGCGATCAAACAGTTTCAGGCCGGTGTGGAGACGGAGACCGGTCGTAAGCTGATGGCGCTGCGTACTGATCGCGGGGGTGAATTTCACCTTCGTGGAAAAATCAGAACACAGTGGACATAGTGCTCGTCGAGATTTATCCGTAGGATTGGATTTTTTTTTTATAAAAAGAGTATGTGACATCACCGCCGTATGAATGTGCAGGCCCCGGAAGCTTGAATGTCCACGTTGGGAAAAAAACCCCACTCACGTACAATTTTAATTTGCTACCGTTTCTATTCTCTTCGTCCCACAAAATGTGGCATATCCCTATTTAGATTTGTTTTATTATGATATATTATATTTAGTTCTAGAATTTTTTTAGGGGGGATTATACCATTTGACAATGCACACGGCGAATGTACCGTGTACGTGTTGATGGCCGGTGCTGTATTAGCTCTTGCTTGCGTGCTTTGCTCCCTTGCTAATACAAGGGAAATACTAACACTGATCAAGTGTGGCAGCAACCAACAAGTGAATCTGGAAGCTCTGCTACGTACATACAGGTATACAGCTAGTAGCATTTCTACTTGCCTCTTGTTTAGATACAAACTTTTTCTTCAAACTTTTAACTTTTTCATCACATCAAAATTTCTACACACATAAATTTTTAACTTTTCTATCACATCGTTTCAATTTTAATCAAACTTTTAATTTTAACGTGGACTGAACACACCCTTTCTTTCTATTCACAGTCCCTTCCTCTAAACCAAAGCCAACCAAGGGAACCTGACACCGGCACGAGCAAGCCCCCATTTATCATCCAAGAATAAAACAAACAAAATTACAAAAGAAAAAGAAGAGGAAGAATTAATATCACATCCCCATTTTCCATTCTTGACGATTACCATTTCTCTGACACCTGACACTGTACAACCCCAAAACGGCAAAAGGAAAAACACGCGTACTACGTACGTCACGACTCCCTAGGCCACCGCGGGCCCACTTGTCAGTAGCTCGACCAGCCACTCCTCCCCCACGCCGTCGACGACCTCGGCCGGTACCACGTCCGCCGGAGGGAGGGGCCAGGGGACGGGCGGTGCGGGCGGCGCGCCGGCGCGGGTGTCGACGGAGGCCATGACCGTGGACGCCGCGGCGGAGAAGGACGGCCCGCAGCTCTCCTCGTTGCCGTTGATGGTGACGAACCCCGGAGCGGCGCCGGCAGGGTCGTCGCCGGACTCCGTCTTCGTCGTCGTCTCCGTCTCCGGCGCCGCATCCGAGATCTCCATCTCCAGCCACCGCATCAGCTCCGCCACCGACTCCTCCGCAATGCCCTCATACGCCCCCTCCTCCTCCTCCCCATCCTCATCCTCCTCGTCATCCCGCACCGCCTCTCCGGCGCCGACGCCGCCGCCGCCGTCCCTCTTCCGCTTCCGCTCGCCGCCGCCGCCGCCCTCCTCCGCCTCCATCGATCGAGCCGCCGCCAAGTGGAGAAGAGAGTGGAGTAGTGGGCTGGTGGTTGGTTTGAGCCGGACACGTAGGCGAGGGGAGGGCACGTATATGTAACCACCCACCACCGTCGGATGCGGAGCGGATGGCGACGGCGCGTCGTGGCGAGCATCCGTCCGTGCCGAGGCGTCAGGCGTGACGCCACGTGGCGCCGCGTGGGACCGGGGGACCCCCCCTCGCCGCGTAGTGGTGGTAGCGCGCTTCGGGAAGGCGCGGGTTTTTTGGCCGCTAGGAGGAGATGAGAAGGGAAAGGGGAAAGAGAAAAGGCGGTTGACTCGTTGACTGACCAGGTCTCAGGCTCGGGCTCGGGTCGGGGTCGCGGTCCGGTTCGGTAGACTCGTGTCAGTGTGTGTGGCTTGGGCGCTTGCCGCTTGGGTGGGTGGGGGTGTGGTTTGCTTGTGGCGGAAGCGAGGCGCGTCGTGTAGCACAAGGCGCGCGCCGCTGTTGCGAGAGCCGACAGGAGAAGAGTAGAGAGGTGGTACGTGACGTTGGGTGCAGTAAAGAAGCAGAGGGTTTCGGCGTTGTTTGTTTCTGCCGATATTGGAGTAGACAGTATAGATCGTACGTCGTTCCTGTCACGAGGTACACCGTGACCGGAGCTGTAGGGCTTATTCTTATTGTTGTCTAATTTTATAGGTCTGGTTTATTTTCTAACTTTTTCTTCAAACTTTTAATTTTTTCATCGCATCAAAACTTTTCTACACACACAAACTTATAACTTTTTCGTCACATCGTTCCAATTTCAATCAAACTTTTAATTTTGGCGTGAACTAAACACATCCATAGTGTCACATTTTGATAAGGGGTGTGTTTAGTTCACATTAAAATTAAAAGCTTGATTGAAATTGAAAAGATGTGACGGAAAAGTTAGAAGTTTGTGTGTGTAGAAAAATTCTAATGTGATGGAAAAGTTGGAAGTTTGAAGAATTATTATGTAACTAAACACGGCCAAGGTTGGAAGCATTTGGTTTGATGCCTTGCTAAGTTTCGATAGTTTTTTTTTAATAGTACAAGTTTCTGAAATTACTAAGGCCCTGTTTAGTTCTAAATTTTTTTTTCCAAACTTCCAACCTTCCATCACATCAAACTTTTCATACACACACAACTTTTCTATCGCATTGTACCAATTTCAACCAAACTTCTAAACTTCAGTGTGAACTAAACACAGCCTAAATGTTTGTAAGATAAATACTGGCTCAAGTATGTTTAGGCCCTGTTTAGATTCCAACTTTTTTCTTCAAACTTTCAACTTTTCCGTCATAACGAATTCTACTACACACATAAATTTCCAACTTTTCCGTTATATCGTTCCAATTTCTTCAAACTTCCAATTTTGACGTGGAACTAAACACACCTATCAAATTATAGTTTGATATTGTTAAAAAGTGGCAACAATATGAACAACACCAATATATGCGCATCACGTCCCGTATACGGCATACCAAAAACCAAAAAAACAGGTTGTTTCCTTCTTTCATTCCTTGTTTCTACAGTACTAAGAGAGTTACTGGGCCGCTGGCCTGAACAAGCTTCAAATTGGACGGAACCCAACCCCAACACCAACCTTCTCCTACACAAGGCCGCTTACCCAATACCATTTGGGCCTGTCTATAAAACCAGAATAAGCCCATATGGTCAGGACGAAACACGCAATTACTATTTTCTTCATTTCATGATTTTTTGTTTTTAGATAATGAGTTTCTTCATTGCATGACAAGGTAGTTACTACAACTTTTAGAATAAAAACTTTGATAAGATCGGAAATGGCTTGCACCGATACAGCAGACAAGTACAGGTGTCTCACGTTTACAACCATAATTACTACAGTATCTCTGAGAGGTGAATTGCTTATTACTCGACTAGTATGCATGATCAGTATTAGCAAAGACAGGTGGAGTGTCTGCTGTCAAATTACAAGTAGGCTGTCAAGAAGCTAGCATTTCGTCCTTGAGAGAATCAGACACACGGCCGAGGATCCCTCGTTGCGGTTGGTCTACGGTTTGGCATCTCATCTACTTCAATTCTCATCTCACAGGACTGACAATTAATTAGTGGCTTCTTGTCGATTGTGTTAGGCCATTTCCAACCCAAAACACTAGACATGGTTTCCATAAACTCTACATCATCAAGAGACTAGTACTAGACACCACTCTTCCAATGCAAACACTACTATTCCATACTTAAATTTGATGCTCCTTATCTCACATGATGTCTTGGATGTTAGTAGAAACCATGTCTTATGCAAGACATGGTTTCCTTCTCTTTTCTCATTTATTCACTTGCCACATTATTTTTCATCCTAGTTGTCACCTTATTTAATGCTATGGACACCATCCTAGTCATTAGGTTAGAAATGGCCTTAGAGTAAACAACAAAAGTACTCCTTCCGCCTCATTTTAAACGTAACCATCCGTTTTATCTATATTTTTGAAAAAAAATAACATAAGTCAGACATAAAATATTATTTATATCTTATTATTTAATGATAACATAAATACTATTTATAAAAAAAAAGTAAATAAGATGAATGATTAAAGTTGTACATAAAAATTTATGATTGCGTTTAAAATAAGACAGATGAAGTACTTCGGTACTGTGCTTGCTACAACATGGCTTCTTTTGTCACTTTGACGTGTTGGGAAAAGATGCAACCCGCTTTAATGATTGTGTTGACCTTTATGTTAAGGCCTCACCAATCCCGGTAAACAATCGTCTCCTCACTCATTACCACAAACCCTTCTCCCCTTTTAACTATACTCCCGATTCATTTTCATATATTAAAACTACATATGAGCAATTCTATGTTTTGATCATTGTTTCTCTACCACTTATATATGAGTAGTACCAAGAAAATGTTAAACATGAAAGCAATTTTCATGATAAAGCTAGTGAAATATTTGTCATATATTAAAGCTTATTTAATGTTGTTGCATACTCTTTTTTTTTAGAACTGTTGCATACTCATATATCTGACTGTATGCTTGCTCGACACCACCTACTCTATTTAAGTACTAGCACTGATTAGTTTACATCAAACTCTTAATTTTCTAGTACTACACAATTAAGCCTAACGGTTGCTACTACACTACTGCTACTGTTATGACTAGTGACCCACTAATTCTTCACAAGTCACGTAACGCCCGGAATTAAAAATGTCACGCAATGCATTGCACAGCGGCAGCCGGCACCTCCTCACTTCGTTCTACATTTGTGCTTGCTTCACATGAAAAGGCTACACATGAATTTAATATCTCACATATTTCCCTTGCGTACAAAATTTAGTCAAACTCAGCTACTAGCATGTAGCCTCACCGACACCCCTCTCTCTCATCTCATTTACACATTTTTTTAAATAAAAAAGTAATTCAAATTAAGAGTATCTGGGAATATTATGTTACCCGTGCGATGCCACATTCAGATAAATTTGGAGTACAAATTTACTAAAAACAACAAATCCCCAAATTGTACTTGCACTAACACCAAGATATTACAAAAAGAAAAAAAAAACTTCAAGCCTCACACTCCAAAGAAGACTCCTCCCTCGCATCACTTGTCGGCGTGGTCGCTTCTTCCCTCTCCCCCGCCAAATTTCGTCAAATTCAAACAGAAACCATTTTTTTACAGCATCCGACGGTTGATTTTGGTCTGAATTTCTACTACACTCCAACGTGAAGAAGAAGAAAAAAAAGAAGAAAGTAAAGCAACTTTTCTTTTTGCCCCCCGAAAATTTTGCAATGCGGCCCCTAGGATTTGGACGACGTCACTAGAAGGTCCACTTCCAGATCTTGACTCGGATCCTGACCTGGCACACGCGCGCGACGGTGGTCGCCGGCGGCGGCGAGGGGGTGGTGGTGGCGGCGGCCGTGTCGTCGACGGACGACGCGGGAGACGGCGCGTCGGCGACGGAGAGCTTGACGCCGCCCTTCTTCTTCTTCGCCGGCGGCGGCGGCGGCGCCGGGGCGGCCACCTTGATGCCCTCGCAGTGGACGAGCACGCCGATTTTCTTGGTCTTGAGGCCGCCGACCTTGACGCCGGCCTTGGTCTCGAGGTCGAGGGTGATGGTGAACTCGCCGGACTTCTTGATGTCGGTGGCGGCGGTGGTGGGGTCGACGCTGAGGGCGGAGGCGGAGACGGTGGCCTTGATGACGGTGATGTTGCCGGCGTCGTGGACGAACCCCGGGACGGATCCCTCCCCGAGCGGGACGGCGTTGGCGGCGGTGGCGGCGGTGACGGCGAAGTCGTCGTAGAGGTAGACGAGCTTCTTGTTGGGGTTCCTGGCGGTGAGCGTGACGTCGATGGAGTCGGTGAGCGCGGGCGCGGTGGCGGAGGAGGAGAGGCTGAGCTTGTCGACGCGGGCGACGGAGAGGGTGAACGCCGGGCGGTGCGGCCGGTAGAGGAGGTAGAACGCGCCGCCGGCGACGGCGGCGACGAAGGCGAGGAGGAGCACGACGAGTATCGCGTAGAAGAAGCAGCAGCAGCAGCTGAAGCGGCAGGACGACCTCCCGCCGCGGCGGCGCTTGGCGGCGGGCGCCTGGGGGCGGTAGATGGGTCGCTGGTACATCTTGGGCGGGCCACCGGCGCCGTTGCCAGCAGCCGCCGCCGCAGCAGCAGCAGGGGGAGGATTGGGCTTTCCGTTGGAAGACATTGTCGCCGGAGAGAGAGGAGGATGGTGCGGCGGCGCGGCGGTGGTGGAGAGGAGGAGGAAGAGGAGATCTATAGGAGGCGAGAGGTGGAAGAAGGTGAGGGGGAAAAGAGACGGGTGACCTTACGGATGGTTCGAGCTCACCAAATCATTTGTTGCTGCTGCTGCCTTCTCTCACTCACTCTCTCTCTCACTGTTCTTTTTTTTTCTTTTTTTTCGAAAAAAAAATCGAGGGAATTAACCTTTCGTTGATCATCATAGGTGAGGTGAGGTGACAGTGTGTTTCCCGGGAAATTCTACCTTGGCTGGCGCCACTCCATGCCACGAGATTTGAGCAGTTCCCAACTTTTTCTTTAAACTTCTAACTTTTTCGTCACATCAAAATTTTCCTACACATAAATTTCTAACTTTTTTATCACATCGTTCCAATTTCAATCAAACTTTCAATTTTAACGTGAATTAAACACACCTTTGGCGGGTGCAGTGGTATTTCGCCTTCTTTAAAAAAATATTATTTTGACTTCTTTTCTAATTAAATATTTTTATGTCTGATCAAGTTTATAAAAAAATTAGTAACATCTGGAACACTTTCATTCAAACTAACATTTCATATATTTATTTTGGGTCAAAAATATTATAATTTTTTCCATAAATTTGATTAAACTTAGAGAAGTTTGATTAGATAAAGGTATAATATGAAAACGAAGGGAGTACTTTTTAGTACAAATCTAGGTGCAACCTCCATACAACGCTAAATTAAGTATGTTTAGACAGTTTTTGGTTGTGATACTAATGCCTTTAATCGTTTTAGTTTATTTTCATCAGATTGCTGAAATGAATTTCTTTCCTCCATACTTCAAAAAAAAAAAAAAACTTCGACCGCGCTACATAGACCGTAGACCGCCTATTTTAAGCAATTTGATAAGATTATTTTCATAATATTTAATTTATTACTATAATCTAAACCAAACTACGTCTTTTCATTTCCTATTTTTTAAGTTGTTGCAGAGAATAGAAATATATAACTATTATACTTTATTTTTATTAATTGAATTATAGGTATGTCACATGCTTTCTTTTATAAAGGATAACCCAGTTATATACAATATGATATACAACTCTCATATCTTCTCTAATTGTTTCATATTTTCTAAACATAATACTCCCCTGCTCCAAAATACTTCCTCATATTAGTAACAAATATTATTCATATTTAAACTTTAACTTCTTGTGTTTTCTATAAAGAATTTTAAAATATTTAAAAGGATACCATATTATCATACTATTCAAAAGGGTGTTGAGCCTTAAATATAATTATTAAGCTCTCGTTCATCGAAGTTTAATCATTCAAATTAAAATTATTACTAGCAGTCAAAGTGAAAACAATGCTAGTTAATATTTAGGAATGAATGTAGTAATATTATCGAATACAAAGATTTACACAGAAAAAATTACCAAACAACAAAAATATATAAAAAGATACTACTTCACCAAATGAGATTATCATATCCACGGATGCTTATTTAATTTATTTAGTAATGCTTTGAGCATAATCTTACCATTAATGCTATTATTCTACGAATTAAACATATTTAACTAGTTGCAATTAGTAATGCACTGACTCCTGATCAGCATAACCTTACCACTCGTAGTAAACAATAGATTAGCCACTTTTAGTATAGGAGTATAGGACGGCAAGTTCCCTGTTCTGCTGTTCCTATTGACTTGCGGAGTCCAGAGATCAGTAGATCACTAACTAATGCAAAAAAAACTAATGGCAGTAGCATTCGTGGACGTTTTGATCAAGGGAATCGTACAGAGCCTTAATGACATGTGATTTTCGTTAATAATTGCAGAAAAATGGGATCATGTGATCGATGGTTGTTTAATTATTCACTGTGCCGCATGTCTCATATATACAGGTTTTTTCAGTTTTAGGAGCTGATGATCCATCAGAAAGGCTGTTAGCTGTAGGTACTAATACTCCTATTCAAGTTCATGATTTGTCCATGTACTGTTCACTGTATAATTAATGGTGTAACTGAAGTACGTGAAGCTTTTGTCATTATTCAGCAGATTTATTAGGAGCTGTATGACAAGATTTTGTCGTCAGGTACATATATACTTTACTCGGTTTAATCTTCTCCCTTAATTTCTGAAACAGTAGTAGTTCGCCATGTACTAGCTAGTAGTATTATTCAGATCACGGTGGTTGGGGCTGAATCACTTGAATGCAGAGACGGTGACGACAGAAGTCTCGTGTGCATCTCCCCCACGGATTTTAGTGGATGCACAAGCTGTACAAAAGCTAAGGACAAAATCAATTCATCATGTGAGCAAGTACTCTCTTAGAAAAGGGCATATAGTATAGTGGTTGCAGTGACCTGAGTAGCGCTTTAATATTCTGAGTTTCTATTATTAAATAAATTTGACCGGCGAGAGTTATTAGTCATCAAAAATCTAGCTTGGAGAGAGGGCGAGAGAAGGTTGCCAAAACCGAAGGCGAGAGAGCTAGGCTAACTTTTTCTTTTTCTTTTTCGATAATAGAATTGAATCCAACCTCTATATCAAAACGTGTATAATAAGGCCAGGTTGAGCTAGGCTAGCAAACACCTTAGGGTTTGCTTCAAGATTGAGTATGTTTAGTAAAAAAAAACCCGTTAGCATATGATTAATTAAGTTTTACTTATCTTAAATTTGAAAAGTGAATTTATCTGATATTTTAAAGTAACTTTTATATAAAAAGTTTTCATACGAAATACACTGTTCAACAGTTTGAAAAACATGCCAATGAAAACCAAGATAAGGCCCCCTTCGATTCAAAGAAAAGTTGTAGGAATTTGGGAGGAATTCATTTCTATAGAACTTTTTTTTTCATAGAAAGCTCTTTGAATCAAAGGAATGGGACAAATGAATTCATCGAAATTCCTATTGAATGCCTCTTCCCATATAAGTTTTAGAAGAAATTTAACATTAGGTAAAACCTTATGGAAACTTTATTTTGAGTCTTTTATCTTTGTTCTAATTCCTATGTTTTGTAATTTTCTGTTTTATACTTTTATCCTGTCAAAATTCTACCTTTTTTCAATCACGTGTTTCAAAGGGACCTAAAAATCTGTATGTTAGCCAGAAAAGAATGGAGCCTAAATGTAATATTATGCTGGCCACATGAATTATCATAGTCTTGTGGGGTCTTAATTATTGGATTAATAAACGAGGGGGCTAGCTTAGGCTGTGTTCGTTAGGAGTAGTTCTCAACTCCTCTTTTTTCCGCACGTACGCTTTTCAAACTACTAAACAATGCGTTTTTTTAAAAAAGTTTATATATAAAAGTTGCTTTAAAAAATCATATTGATCTATTTCTAAAAAAAATTAGCTAAAACTTAATTAATCTCATGCCAAACGCTACTTCGTTTTGCGTGCCGGAGAGTTAGGTTATGTGAGTGTGCGTACTTGTGGCTGTTGCTCCAGCTGTGGCCGCTGCAAAATCCCATCTCTCGAATTTCCTGCGCCTGAAAACCACAACGCATTCCCCTGTAGCTGGCTGAGCTGGCTTGGCTGCTGATGACGCTGACGTCGTACGTATTACAGCAAGCCAAAGCATAGTAGTTCATCCATCCGTTTCTTCGTTTGTTCCCGTGGGGGCCGTCTGCTTTCTGAATTCTTCTACTTGCCGCTGATTCGTCGACCGCGAGATGTAGGGATGTTTCATAATGATGGTGCATAAATGTGGTATGATTAATATAGGTCGTTTATGTTTTTTTTGATCTAATGAATTATATCTGTTTGTACTGTCAATTTGATGAATGCGTTATACTGGTAGAACGGTTACTTTTATTGGTAGTACAGAACTTATAAATTAGCAGTTAAAATCGTCTCTACGTGATATTGCTGACAATTGAATTAGTAAAGACCATCGTAAAAGTTACTAAAAAAAATGTAATATTCATCAACTGATCGATCGTGAAATTGAAAGATTAATTAAATTAAGCTGTGTGGACAGATCTTGTGCATGTTTTTTCTGCTTATTTTACGCTACTCAACCATGTAGTCAATAATTAACGTGCTGCTTACAAACAGGTGCTCAGATTCTCGGCTGAAATTAAATTACACGTCACATTGCCACTCATATTCTACCAGTTTTGATTATGCAACGATTTTTATTTTTTATTTGTTAGAGTGCGTGAGTGTAGCTGGCTATCTGCTATTTACCTGAGACCAACCAAACACGGCCCCAACCATTTATATTCCCTCCTTTTCTCCATAAACAAGAAATCGCTGTGAAAACGATGGACTACTCGAACTGCACCAAACACGGCCTTGTCGATTCCTACACTTCACTTGTAAACCAAAACTTTGTGTTCCAGCAATGGATATTAGTGACTAACAAGCCTCTTAATTTGCCTAGTCATATCATAAAACATATTGATCCCATGACGTGACCATTAAATACTGACCAAGCAAAATGGAAGCTTGATTGGGTACTTGCAACGGCTTACAGCTAGGCAGCCAACAGCAGCAGTGGTTGGGATATATAGGAGATGGCAGAGATAAAATCTTGATCTCACTTATGTTTTGAAGTCTCAATTGGTCGTGTGCATGCTGAAATATAATTTGCACACGGTTTTACTCTACAACGTACACGAAAAGGAGCATTTGATTTTTCTTTTTTTAAACAACTCTCTCTCTCTCTCATCTTTTCCCTCTCCAATCCAACTACGTGGATGGAGGTTGAGTGTGCCAGACCAACTATGTCATGCTCCTACTTGTTGGCCAACCGCCGACAAGGCACCGGCGCAGTGGCTACGTGTTGAAGGTGTTTGGTTGGCAGTAGCTACTGAGGCTAGGAGGTGCATTTCGGCATGGGAGGGTACAAAGATTACGGGCGAAATTCTAGCCTGTTTGGGCCGATAACGGCGACGCTTGCGGGCGCTGCATGGGGGCGTTCTTGAGGAATATCCCCTCTCCCAAATAGATTTATTCAGGTGAAAACCACGTTCTTTCTTAGTACGGGCGGCGGTGGCGCTCTCGACGTTGTATTCTCCCTGGAGACGTCATTTGAAGTTGCCATTCCTCTAGGGGTGTTTGTGCTCCTGCTTTGCTTCTCAATAGTGGGTCTCGTTGTAGATGTGAGGTGTCGCTATTTTTTTATTTTCCTGGTTATAGCCTTCCAGGGCTAGACTTATTTTTTTTACTGCTAAATCAATACGGAACTTTGCACTATCTTGTGTGGTTTTTTTTTAAAAAAATACTTATAATGGTGAAGATAATTTTTTTTAAAAAAATCACATTTTATTTATCTTCACCATTTTTGACTTATTTTATTTCTTTATGACTCTGAGGTAGATCACAATTGCGAAGCTCCTCTAGGAATGCACTTTGAAATAAAAATCGCTGTTAAAATTGCCTGCGGAATTTCTGTTCTAAATAGACGTAATTTAGGCTTGGTTAGCTGGTAAAGTAAAATAGAAGCCGACCCAATACAGCCTAATAGAAGCCCAGCAGACTCGTCTCTGCCTATTCTACAGCCCGTATGATATGTAGTTCTTGCAAACAAAAACACCCTATTAGGATCATCCTGAATTCTGCAATTACAACCCCAATTACAAACCATAACTTGCAGTTAGAAGCCCTGATGAACGAGAACTCAACGAAAGATCAAATTCAAATCCAAACTTGCAGTGTGAAACAACCTTTCTCTATGAAAGCAGAAAGGGCAGAGACACTACTAATTTGCACTCTTCTTTGCATGTCGTTAAATAAGTCTGATGCTCGCACAAAACATTTGCCACTTCAAATGGCTAAGCAATACCAAACTAACTTGCAGGATAAAGTTGATACACATGGGACCAGTTGTCGATAAAACACCAGTTGTGATGAACTTAAGACCAGAAATGAAAAGAAACAGTTTTTTGTCTTTGAAGGAGTAGTAGCATTGATGAGCTCATGCAAGGCCCATGCCTTAGCTGCAGGCATACTCTTGTCTTATATTTCTACTATATTTGTAACTCCATTGGTATTCTGCTTTGTGGCCATAAAACATCAAGCAGCAGGAACCTTCCTTCCATCTTCAATGAAAAAAATGGCTGACTCAGGTACCTGAAAGGTAGGAATGAATGATAATAATTCAATAAATAGCATAAATACATCTTTGATGAAGATACTACGATTTTAACAGCTGAGGCATTCAAATGGTGGTGATAACAACACTCCCAGGTCACAATTTTCCAAATTTGTGTTATAGAGAGGTATATCAGGGTCTGTTGGTCCATAGGACTTCCTCCTTGCCCTTGGGACTTGGGACTCAACTTTAGACCTTCCCAGTTAGTTAATGAATGGGAGTTAGGAACTCCATGTACAAACCAAAACCTCCACAGGATATAACTTTTCACTGAATATCTAGTCACCAAATGTTACCATGGTTCTCTACTCCTATACATTCAAGGAACATCACATACAGACGGACTAGAGAAGTATATTATTACTCAATTTTGTTTATTTTTAAATGTGAAACTAAATGTTATAATCCAATTGAATAGGTTTCTATCTATTGTTATGAAACTAAATGAATTCGCACCTGGACAGAATATCACAAATGATACCAAACATGCGAGTAAATAAAAAGAGAGAAAACTGTAAAACCACCATAAATTGAAGAGAAGATGGATGAATTACATCAGGCCAAGTATCTGTAATGAACTCCACGATATCATATGATATATCCCCTTGCACATCAATCTGCTCCTTCTCAGTGGGGCCCTAAGAAAGGCAATAAAGAACAGGTGTTAAAAAAAAATGCTTACATTGATATCAAAGGCCATTGTACTATATGAGCCCTGATTACTGGTATACCTTAACAACAGATGCTCCTGTAGCAAACTTCTTCCCCAGCTTCTTTGAAGCATCACTCAGCTTGACACCTAATTGTCCAGGAAACAAAGTATAATCCATAAAAATATACCATAGCTTCAGTATAAACGGGGATTCAATATTGAAAATACATCTTCTTCTATAGTGTTAACAATACAGTCATGTTCATTTTGGTCACCTAACCGGTTTTAGCTTTCAGTTTGTAAACAGTCATTTAATTGTTTATGAAAACAACACTTACCGAATAATTCCAGACCCTTCACCACAGTAACACATTTGCGCTTGTTGCGGACAATCTTCTCAATCACAACCTCTTGTTTATCCTGTAAGACAAAAGGGTAACTCATCATAAACGATGTTATTATCAACCAAAATTTCATACACGTGGACTTTGACTCGCTTGGACTCAAACCAGAAGGCACCAATACAATAGCTCATGTGTATTAAAATGGCCGTACCACCCACTAAACTTCCAGCAAAAAATATATTTCTTCCAGCACACTGAGCTAACCATTACTGTAGTAGCACATTTAACATTTTGAGTATCTCAGTACGCGAATAATCACCATACCACACACTAAACTAACTATTACGGCTTAGACATCATATGCAAACGACAGTAATAACTGAGTTGTAGGATAACCAAAGTGAGCGAGCTGCGGGAACCAACCTTCTTCTTGACCTTACCACCAGGCAAGCGCTTCACCTCTTCCTGCTTCGACGCAGAAGCATTCCCTGCACAGTTGTAGCGCAAAGATTAGATGCAATTATTTCTCTCTCTCGTGCACCATCCCATCCCAGATCGGAGTCTGACATCCTACTGATACAACAGAGAGAATCATCACGAAAGAAGTAGCGGGGGGAAGAAGAAAAAAAAACCTGCACTGGTGGAGCCATCGGCGGCGGAGATCCCGACGCCCTGAAGCCGCTCCCCGACCTTGTCGACGTCGGCGGCGGCGGAGGAGGAGGAGGCGAGGAGCTCGTCGGGGTAGACGCCCGGGGCGTTGGCGCGGAGCCACGGCTTGCAGCGCTCGAAGTCCGGGCCGAACTCGCAGTACTCCGCGGGGAGGCCGCAGACGCCGCAGTACAGCACCATCACCGGAGCCGGCTTCTCCGCCGCCATCGCAGGCACACCGCTTCTGCTCGCCGCGGAGGAACGAATGCACGGGCTCGCCTGGGGTAATCGACGACGGCGAGGGGTCTCGTCTCCGGCGAATTTGCTCCTCCGCTCCGCTGGTGCTCGAGGGGAGGATTTGATTCGGCTCGCCGGATTCGGATCGGATGCGATTTTTTTCCCCTTTTTCTGAAGTGGAACTGGAAAGGGAAAAAAAAAGGAAAAGAAGATTGGCGAAGAACTGCATTGGACTGGGCCTTCGTGGGTTGATGGGCCAGGCCTCTATTTGGGCCTTTTGGGAGGTTGATTGCTTTTGTTCTTTTTTCACGTTCTTGTATTGCAAATGTGCTTATATAGTTGGGGCCACCTACGCGTCCGATTTTTTATTATTCTTTTTTGCAAAAATCCGTTGTTCCACCAAATAGATCGGAATTGTTTCACTAGGTAGATAAAAAATGTTTCAATCATTTAAAAGGCTGAAATACAACCAAATCACCTCATGAAACATTGTGCTACAATGTATAGACCAATGGTTTTTGAAGCTGCTTCACCATATATAAAAATAATGTTTCAGCAAAATAGCGAAATAATATTTCAATTCACTGCAACATTTGATCTATACATAGTGAAACAACACGAGTATACTTGCTGAAACATTATTGGTAGAAAAAAAAATGAAAGGGATTCCCTTAATAGAGCATTTTTGTATTATGTGGGTGATTTATTATAACGGCGTGGGTGGTGGGGCATGTGGTGGGGACGGCACGGAGGCGTGGGAGGCACGGTGCCTGTCGGGCGCCCGATGCAGGGCATTTCCGTCTACAGTTATATATAATTGGGGATGAGTTATGACTGTAAATGTATTAGGAGTATAAATCGAGCCTATATACACGATATATTTTATAGAGCAGAGATATGAAAGACGAACATATACACGTCGACCTATGACGTGCTTGGTTTTTTTCTTCGGTACATAAAAAAATAATATTCCTGTTGTTGCTATTGGTAAAGAGTATTTGTTCATTGTTTCAACCGAAGATAGAAGAAAAAAATCATATTTTTCATAACACAATTGCGTTAAGCAAGGCAGTGAACTATATATGAATATATTATTCATCCATATAAAGTCAATAATCTCATGCTGCTACTAACTGTACAAATACAGATCTCAGATTGGCAGGAGAGATCGATTTTCCAACTTGCGTTTGATACAGACAAAATATTTTACAACATGCTCATATGAGTACAAGTTTTTTTTCCTTTTGCAAGCTTTATTAATATCACACAATAATTACATCATCCCATAGATTATACCCAGAAAGAAAAAAAGAAAGGATAGGAGGTTCATCAAACCAAATACAAGACAATGATGATTCATAGAGTTTGCTTGGTCAGCCGGGCGATACGTAGGGATGCAAGTGGGGCGGGCAAGCGGGTTTTTTTTCGTCCGCTTATCTCACTTATAGTTTATTTTTTCTTTGAAATTTTGTACTACCATATAGAAAATAAACTAGCAAGTGGGTTTTTATGCGGGTAGTGAGCCTACCCACTTACATCCCTAGCGATACGACGGTTGTGAGTGTGTTGACAACACCCTCCGGGCATGTTCTTCTTGAAGGAATGGAAAAATAGTTCGATGCGGCACGCTGCTAGGGGTACTAAACAGGACATTTTTTTTTTGAAAAAAAATGGAAATGTATGCAAAACTTTTAAACGCCTTGAAACGCTGTAAAAGATTTAAATGGATATATTAGACTTGAGGAAAATTAATATGATGCATCATTGTACATTAGACGAAATATAATAGTTTTGAACTTTGATTTTTTTAAGAATAGTTGTATGTAGATTTTTTTTCCACTTTTCTTAATAAGCATGAAAGGAGATTGGAAAAATTAAAATTTGCAAACAAAACCCTTACATTATTCTAAAATTAAATCATACAGTTCAAAATGGATGCAGGCACCCACTTCTCTGTCTAGTTGAAAAATAATTGCTCCTGCAACTATCTTCATGTACTTTAAGAAGTACCCCCTCCATCCCAAAATATTTGACGCCGTTGACTTTTTAAAAAATGTTTAACCGTTCATCTTATTCAAAAAATTTAAGTAATTATTAATTCTTTTCCTATCATTTGATTTATTGTTAAATATAATTTTATGTATACATATAGTTTTTCACATTTCATAAAAGTTTTTAAATAAGACGAATGGTCAAACATGCTTAAAAAAATCAACGGCTTTAAACATTTAGGGAAGAAGGGAGTACCAGATAAGTACCCACATGCCATTGATATGGAAGGTGGTAGGAGATTCACTGTCTCACTTTGTTTTTTTTTTTCTTCAGTAGTATAGATATATATACGTCAGTACATCAATTATTAATCAACATGGATAGCAGGCTGCACATATATATTGAACCATACCTTTTTTTTCAGGGGAAATGGCAGGAGCTCTGCACCCTATCCTATTACGAAGTTTTACACTCTTTCTTGCCATACATATACTCCACAAATGCGTCAAACCAAACCAATGGATCGGAATTACTCCGAATTTAAAATGCTTTGCCTCGATTTGCGAAACGTGCGATTATGATTAGCTATTGAAATGGTAGTATTGACCACCGAGGTAGTTAGGGTAGGTACTGTTGCTATCGATCTGTGCTGCGCATGCAGTGCAGGCATGTCGGCGACGGCTACCGGCGGCGCATTCACGTACGCGAGCGGAGTGTTAATTTTGACGGGGACTTTTCTCCCTTCGGCGGCGGTGTCGAAGGCACGTCGACACCCCCGCCTTCCTGGCAGCCACGGCCTAGCCAGTTTCCGTAACCACCGCCCATATTATTTAAAAAAATTATAAAAAAATTAGAAAGATAAGTTACGCATAAAGTATTAATCATATTTTATCATCTAACAATAATAAAAATACTAATTATAAAAAAATTTCATATAAGATGGACAGTCAAACGTTGACACGGGAACTCACGGTTTGCCTTTTTTTTAACGGAGGGAGTACTTAAGAAAACAGTTTTCACTTATGCTATGTTTTTTTGATATCGTCAATATTTATTATTGTAAAACTAGGTAATAAGATGGATCTGTGTCAGATGATAATAAATAGGTTGAAGATGTATTATAATATATATGTGTAGAGTGGGTAGTAAGATATGACCTATCTAAATTTTTTTCAAACATATGTAATGCCACAATTTAAAAAAAAGGACGGGATCCATATGAAGTGCTAATACCTAGTAGTAAACTTATACAATGGTAGTAGTTATTACCAACTCCACAATGTATGTTACCTAGTAATAGAGATGCATTCAATGCTTATTTCTCACTATTTCACCAGCCACATTATGGATGCCCTAAACAACTATCTTTTTTTTTTAAAGCCGTTTACTCCCTATGTTCCCAGAATAAAGCAATCTAGATCGGGCTTATTCAGATTCATTGTACCAGGTTTTGTCTTTGTTTATTTTTGAACGGAGGGAGTACGAGATAATTGAGATTGTCGCTGGGTTATAGAACACCCGTGAAAACACATATTTTTACGGTCGGTTCATTAAGGAAACTGTATGTAGAAATTAGTCTATTTCCGCAAGTGGTTTTCCTAAAAAAAACGCCTGTAAATACCATTTTTATAGCCAATTTCTTAGGAAAATATTTTTACACAATTTTTAGGCGAGATTTAAGTATAAATCAATTTTTTAAGGGTGGTTCTCATAAGAAACTGTCGTTAACAAATTGTAACCAAGTCCAATGTAGATAAATTTTAGGGAATTTTGTAAAAAGCCACCCCATAAATCACATGAAGTTCAGCATTTCACCCACAAGTTATTTTATTACAAATGCGCCCCTACCTACTTAGTTTTCCTGAAAAACCACTCAAGTTCGCACGTGCTTAACCGAATCGACATGTTTTCATAAATTGTGAGATGTCAGTGTGGTCTTTACCAAAATTAAATATTTTTAGGAGTATAGTCTTGACACTTTTATGGAGATTTCACAAATAGAATTGCTGATGAGAGGTTAAACGTTGTCGCACTGAATTTTGCTATATGAAAAAAAAGTTTATTGAAGCACTAAGAAAATAAGTCCATACTTTGAAAAGTTATTTTAAGTCTAACTAAGGTGAACCAAAGTTCTCCGAGATTCTTTCAGTATTTTCTTTACTATTGTTTGGGCAATATTTTTTTAAAATATTTACTATAACTAGAAAAAATGCCCGTGCGTTGCAACGTTGCAAGGGGTGAGGGTTATTTTAATCTTATTATTGTTATACGATTTAATTAAGGTGAAATTTACCGTGTGAATTTGCTTGAATATATATATTTGTTAGAAATCATAAGCTGCAATTAGAAGTCCGATTATCTCAAGTTAGCATGCGAGTTTTTTAAAGACATTTTTTATATGACTCCTTTTGTATTTCCAAAAGCGAACGAAGTTAAAAACCGACTCATACACGGATGACGTAATAAGCTACCGGCAAAAACAACTCATATACGATTTTTATAATAGTAGAGATATAGTCATTTACTAATGTCGAAATAAAATAGATAACATGCCAACTCATATTGGAGGAAACATGACGTAAGTGATCAATCCTTTTCCAAATAATCTATAGAAATATGGACCTGGCCATAACAAAGAAAACATTGTAATGATCATAGAGATCGATTCATCTCAATTGAACTTAAAATATTTTTATTAACTTTAGTTATTTCAAAGTAATGAAAAAAAATGTTTTTCATAGGTGGTTCTTAAAGAACAGACTCTAAAAATTGAAACAAACAACATATTTTAAGAAAAAAGTTTCAAACTTCGTATATGAAGTCAGATGAAGACATATTTATATGAAAGTATAGCTCTTGACGAGATCTCCAGCTTTGTAGTTATTTTTTCTTATTTGAGATCGTTTAGGGTTCTGTATATTCGTTACAAGGTCCTATGTCTATTTTGAAATACAAATATTTGAGAGACCTTAGATTAATACAAGTTCTATATAAAAATTTTAGAGTTCGACAAGACCTATAGCTTTGTAGTCGATAAACTTTGTACATATCTCGTATGGAAAATCATGTAACTTATGAAAATATTTTTGCACCCACTAAAATGTGAAATGTTCTATTCACATGCACATAGCGTATATAGAGCCTCTAGTAAAATACAAAATATTTTATCAGGCTTTTGCAAATTAACAATTATTTTTTTGAAAAGATAAAATTTATTTTTAGAGGTGGCCCGTAAAAATGGATTTTCATACACCGATGTACAATCCGCTCATACAAACCGCCTATTTCTACC
Source organism: Oryza meridionalis (assembly GCA_000338895.3). Classification (NCBI taxonomy): domain Eukaryota; kingdom Viridiplantae; phylum Streptophyta; class Magnoliopsida; order Poales; family Poaceae; genus Oryza; species Oryza meridionalis. The sequence continues at coordinate 4,800,964 of CM002524.2, forward strand.
AAGGTTGTCAGGATCGGGATCCTAGACAGTATCGTTTTGCTCAAAGTAATATTATATCGTAGGATCGTATCGTAGTACCAGGATACTATGAAATTTTCTTTTTTAAAGTTTAATTAATATTTATATTATTTACATATGGCCATTCTATATAAAAAATATAGTAATAATATATGTCATGCAAATAGAGACATTTATCAACAGAAACCACGTTGGTTTTGATATATTTAACTGATTTTTATATAAACTTGAGCATATTTATTTACAATATTTTGAAACCAGCTTATTTTAAATAATATTTTGTAGTATTGTAGGGATCGTAGAATCGGCATACCACCTAAGATTTCGTAGGATCGTGTAGTAATAAATAGTAAGATTAAGATACTATGAAAATTAGAATACTAGATGGGATCGGTATCGTTTCAGCTTGGTAGGATCATAGTATCATAAGATACTAGAATACGAAGCGGGATACTGACAATTTTCTACTGGCCTAAACATAAGCAGTTCACTAAACACCTATTAGAAATCGATTACCAACTTCCGTAAAAATATAATGGTTTTTTCCTAGTGATGCTATAAATGGGGGCAAATATCGAAAGTTGGAACACACCGTGCAACATATATGCATACTCGTACTTGTACTACAATTCAATGTTGTTACTGGCGACTACTCCTGTTTCATATCATAAGACGTTTCGACTTTCGTCAAAATCAAACTACTGTAGATTTGACTAGCTCTATAGAATATAGAAAAAAGTAGTAATATATACAACACCAACATAGTTTTATTAAATCTATAATTGAATAAATTTTCATAATATATTAGTCTTGGGTTAAAGTTATTACTATTTTTTCCCATAAAATCAGTCAAACTTAAAGTATTTGACTTTTATTAAAATTAAAACGTCTTATAACCTGAAACGGATGGAGTAGCTAGCTAGCAGATATAGTTTCGCTACCTTTGTCGGATTTGCGAGACCAATACAGGCATACAGGCAGTTAAATTTGAGACTTTGATTTGGGCCTGTAGTGGGTGAATGAAGTTACATACGCATCCACGACTTTACTGTCACAACAACGGGCTAATCATCATCATCATTTTCTAAAAGTCATCAGAAACTCAACCGGAACTGGGATTATTAATTCCTGCAATCTTTCGCTAGCTAGGTACCACACAGATCCAAAAGTTCTGTCAAATATCTAGCTACACAGTGTTGACGAAGATGATCTCTTGTCGATCGATCTCTGAATATCTAATCCAAAAATTAAAGCTTCACGGCTCCGGCCGCTAGCAGCTGCTTCTTTTTCCCACATTCTCTCATGGATATCGATCCAGCTAGCTAGCCAACCAAATTGACCGTGGACTGATCTATCATCTATCCATCCTCCATTGATATATCTTAGTTAGATTCCGTCATTGACCGTGGAGTATGATACTCCAGACTCAGGCAATTAGTTTGCCACTAATTAATCTACTAATGGCTTATGATAGTCATCAGGAGCCTTTAGTTCTTCTCTTTTTCCACATGAATCTCTTAATCAATCACTGATTCCAGATACTAAATGTACGTTACATATATACTATATATGTGGTAGTAATATATATTTGCTACTACAAGACAATGTGTTTATATATCTCCCACGTGGATTAATTGCTACTGGTTCAGTTGATCAGTTGCTCCATGCTGCGGCTGCCTTCAATGGCTATATTTTTGTATTCGGACACAAATTCGGAGCTGTGCTCTTCGTAGCTTCCTCATCTTATACTTTATTAATTAGATACTGCTAGTATATAACTATATATGTCTGCATGTTCAGCATCAACTGTATCATATCGATCTGTGCCGATCAAACACATAGCTAGATCGATCGAGCTGTAGCAAAGCAACGGAAGTGGTGGTTATCTGATCATATCATGGATAGCGGCGGCTGGATCGTCCATGGCTACACCAATGGCGCCACCGCCACCGGCGCCGGCAACCACGGCTTCACCTGTGGCTATGCTGCCAGCAGGTAGCTACTCCATCTCTCGGATCAGGAATTCGATCGATTGATCGCGACGATAATATCGTCTCTGTAATTTGTAAATTCCACTGTTCTTGCGTTGTTTGGCTGGTGATCAGTTACGTATATGGTTATAGCTGCGGTTCTTGGGAGTTCGAGCAAAGGGAGCAGCAGTTCATCAGCTCGCAGATTCAGCACCGTCTCAATGAGGCAAGCTTAATTGCTGCAGTTTAATTGTACATTGATTCACTAGCTAGCTCGAGGCCTCGAGCGTCCGATCGATCAAGAACAATGCGTATAAAATCAAAGAAATTGTAGGATTAATTTGGTAGGCGTTGGATTAATTAATTATGATGTGCAGATCAGCATGCACCTGAGCATGGATGATGACGATGATCAGTCCGCGGTGTACGGCGCCGCCATGGTGGACGACCTCCTGACGCCTTCGCCGTCGACGCACCACGCCGTCGCCGCCGCCGCCGGCAGCTTCCCCTCCTCGTCATCCTCCTCGGCCTCCTTCCGCTCCGCCTCCGTGTCGTACAGCCCGGACACCTCGTCGTCGGCGGCAGCGGCGGCGGCGACGGGATTCTACCCGGAGTTGTCCTCGCAGGTGGCGCCATTATTACCACCACCACCCTTGGTGCGCAACGAGCCCCAGCCCGGCCGTTACACCGCCGGCCTGCCGCCGCCACCGCCGCCGCCGGTGACCGGTGGCGCGTTCAGGCGGTACGCGCGGCACCTCGGCCCGAGGAGGGCGTCCAAGCCGGGGGCGTGCGGGCAGAGGATGTTCAAGACGGCCATGTCGGTGCTCGCCAACATGCACGTGGCGGCGACGTACCGCCGCCAGTACTACTACCAGCAAGCGGCGGCGGCGGCGGCGGCCGAGGCGGCGCCGGCGCTGCCGTCCGACAACCAGCTGCAGCACACGATGTCGGAGCGGAAGCGGCGGGAGAAGCTCAACGGCAGCTTCGTCGCCCTCAAGGCCGTCCTCCCTCCCGGCTCCAAGGTACAATTATTAATACGTACATTTGTACGTATTACGAACGTGCATATTCATGAACATTTTCTTCTATTGATTAGTATTGATCTTGACTAATATTTGCTTAAATTATTTCTCGATCGTTTTTAATGGCAGAAAGACAAGACGTCGATACTGATCAGAGCAAGGGAGTACGTGAAGTCTCTCGAGTCAAAGCTGTCGGAGCTGGAGGAGAAGAACCGGGAGCTCGAGGCGCGGCTGTCCACCCGCCCCGCCGCCAAGAACGACAAAGGCGAGACGGCGGCGCCACCGGAGGCCGGCGGCGAGGTGAAGAGAGAGGATCCGGTAGAGATCGAGGCTTTAGATAATTTTTTTATAAGATGATACGTAAGCCACAAGGAGACATTTTCATCTCTCAAAAAGGATATCCTCAAGTTTTATCTATGTCACCTAAATAGTCATTTTTTTTTAAAAAAGGAATGATGAAATAGATTAATATGAAATGTATCACTCAAACATGCAAGTTATCAACTTCTACAGGTTCTAACAAAAATAACAAATATAACTACGAGCGTACGATAACTATTTTCAGTTTAATTTGTTTCTTTTGTTGTAACTTGTAGAAGTCTAATTTGAGCTTGTATGTTTGTGGAGTAATATATTTCATATTAATTTATATTGTCAACTTTTTTTAAAATTTTTTTATAGTAGATGACTTATAAGTAACGAGGGGATTTCTCTCGATGGATGAAAATCCATATCCTTCTAGAATGGATAGGACCTCTGTCCAGATTTGTAATACACAGATAAATTTCTAGGTTGTAATGTTTTGGAATAGAAAAAGTACTTAGCGAATCGCAAAAATGTGCTAACTTGCATTGGTGTAAACATCGGCTAGAGGAAATCTCGATGTCCTGAAGCCACTATCTAAGACCTTTCACAGTGCTCCTAGGTGGCATCCAGCCCCAACCTGCCACCGAGGAGATTCCCTTCCATGTATGCATATGTCGAGTCCCTCGCAACCAAATGGAGAGAGAGAGAGAGAGGAGATCGCGTCCCGCCATGGACCGGAGGAGCTGACCGGATCTACGCCGCGGAGCTCCATCTCCGGCCTTGTCGCCTCGCACCAGGCTAGATCCGGTGGTCAAGGCATGTGTCAGTGGCTTTGCACTGATGGTGGCACTGAGCTCGTCGCCGTGGGAGACGCAAATCTAATAAATTCTAGATTTATTAGATTTGGGCGGACTAGAATAAAAACAGAATAAAAATATAAGGGTTGAAATAGAAAATTTCGTGTTAGTACTGTTAGGATACATGCATTGTAGAATGAGTTTCTTTAAGCAGTTCCATGCAACGTGGAAGCCCCCTTTTCACATGGCCATTCAATTTGCGTAGCTTGTCCTGCTAATGGCCTAACCATGTCGATGTCGCTGCTGTGGGGCGAGGACGTGAAGATCTTGTTGGGGTAGATGCCTGACGCATCAGTGGAGCCATGTGTATTACTCTCTCCGTCTCACAATATAAGGGATTTTGAGATTTTGCTTATAATATTTAACCACTCGTCTTATTCAATCTTTTTTGCAAATATAGAAAAATAAAAAGTTGTGATTAAAGTACTATAGATAATAAGTAAGTCACAAATAAAATAAATAATAATTTTAAAAAAAATTTAAATAAGACGAGTGGTCAAACGTTACAAGAAAAACTCTTATATCATGGGGAGAGAGAGAGAGAGTATCTCCTAGCGCTTGAATTCAATGCCGTACTCTGCGAGGACATCGCGGTACAATACCGTCAGTAGAGCCCGGCTCCTTATCCATATATAATTAGTTGTGAGAGTTGATGAATTAGTTGTGAGAGTTGATGAATTTAATTATATATATAATTGCAAAAATGTTATTTTTTTAAAAAAAATCACGCATGTACGGAGCAGATATGTATAACTAAAATTGTTTCCACTCGTTGCGATGCATCGAATTTTCTAGTCCAGTAATAAATACTCCATTTATTAACCTACTAATTAAAGCAGTCCTTATTTAATTATGTGTTCCCACTTCCTAATGATCCAGTTGCATGCTGTGGGAAGAATATGCTGTCAATATTTGCGATTTCTAATTATAAATTAAAAACATATATAGTGAAATACTTTTAGTATATTGGGGCAGCATCCAGAGTATACAACTGCGGCAGCAGTGACACTGCCACATGCAGCCGTGCCTCCCACTCTCCCTGCAGGCTCCCTCGCTCCCTGCATTTTGCAAGCAACGAGTGTTGTCCTTTACTTCTAGATGCAAAACCAAAAAAAAAAAAGAAAAGAAAAACAAAAGGACAACTTTCCAAAATACACACATATAGATAATTTAAAAGATCAAAAAAATATCTTTAAAAGATCAACCATATACACATATACATAGATAATTTAGGCATACTTTGGGCCTGTTCAGATTGTAGCCAAAATAAACCTTACCAAATTTTGGCATTGCCAAAATTGGCAATGGTAATATGCCAAAATTTTAACAGGATTTTTTATGTATTTACCAAATTTGGCAACAAACTAAACGTAACTAAAATTTTAGCAACTTTACCTTAAAAAAAATGTTATGGTTAAAATTGGCATCAAAATGAGCAGAGCCTTTCCCATCACATTGGCATAAAGTCTGATCAGATTTGATCTGAAACAGGGACCTAATTAAGTGAGCAGGTCGGTGAGCAGCTAGCCGGTCAGTGGTGGAGACAGCGACATAATCGATCGAGCTCATTGACGTCGACTCGTCTTAAAGGAGGCCAGGATATATATCGATCGTCCGGCACGGCCACATTTAACCCCTGGAAAGCCGACCTGTACATGCCCCGCGCGGGCCACCGATCGAGGCCGTACGCCGTGGTGGTGGTCGTCGCGTCACCGTCGGCGTACGTCCGTCCGGCGCGGCATCGCCGTGGGGTAGGGGCGGCGTCACCGTCTTGACTTGTTCCCGCGTGCTGAGCGAAGCGGTTAGCGTGGCCTTCGTGTGGTGTGCCGGTAGACGATAGATGGTGGCCCGTGGGCGGCATTGGTAAGGATATACTCCCTCCGTCTTTACATCCGTCTTTACATGTCTGACGCCGTTGACTTTTTTTAAATATATTTAATCATTCGTCTTATTTAAAAACTTTTATAAAATATGTAAAACTATATGTATGCATAAAAATATATTTAACAATGAATCAGATGGTAGGAAAAGAATTGATAATTATTTTTATTTTTTTAATAAGACGAATGGTCAAACTTTTAAAAAGTTAATGGTGTCAAATATTTAGTGGAGTATGTAGGTGGGACGCGTTGCGGTTGCCCGCAGCATCCGCGAGGTGTATTGTGGCAACCGCCAACCCACGTCCTGCTGGCCCACTGGGCTATTTGCGGCCAGGCCACTAACACGCAAACAAACCGTAAACAAAATTTGTTACTAAGCAGCACACATAAGATTATTGAAGCTAAAAATCAACAAAATAGATATGCTGATGTGTGGGAAAAAATAGTACTATCAACGTTTATATAACCACTACTGACAAAGGGGGCACTGATAATCTGATAGTGATGATATAATGGAAGAATAATATAAATATATGCTGAAGGTTTCAACAGAACTTGATCAGTGATCACACATCAAGACAGTCAAACATATACCACTGTAACTCAATAATAATAGTGACCACAAAGTATGTTTGTGATATTAAATTAGATTTAATATAACTAATTAATTTGACAAAATTTTCTTGCTCAACACAACTTGATCGAGTTTCTGATACTGGTTACGCAGCAGGCCAAGAATATTGCAGAGGAAATCATCAACTTGATCTTCATATATACTTCTCGTAGAGGACGGGCAGTGTGTGAGCACTAACAAATCCTGTTCCAGTTAATCAAATATGAAATATCAGTGACATTTGTCGCTAATACAGTGGACTGCGTACATTCAGAAAATAGTGACAGACATGAAATTTCTGACGTTCAGAGGTTGAATGAGAGGGATTTTGGGAAGAAGTTTTGAAGTAGCAGCCTCTTACCAATGTAAATGACAGCTAGGAAATTGCACCAACCCCCAATAACAGCTGCAACCCTGCACGCAGTCCAACGATTGCCTGAAAGGAAGCATAGTTTGACACAGGCATAAAGTCAGTGATAAACAGTTATGATATTTCCAGGGTTTGATTCTTTACCAATTTAATATATTCATGATATGTTTATGCCGCATTGGTGTGTTCGTTATGGGTTCTCCCTCGCCGGCCGCCGGGACGGAGGAGATCGAGAGACTTGAAGGTGTGCAGGACCTTCTGCCGCCACCGCCGGAGCATGCACTCGGCGGCCATGCATGCGCTGCCGCACCGTCGGCGAAGGCCATGCGTTGGCGAGCGAAGTGGCCGAGAGCGAGGCTGTTGGCAGCGGCGGATTTAGAAAATTGATTTGTTGGTGTCATAATGTGTCTATCGGTGTCATAGCATGCTAATTACACTTAGACTATAGTGTTAATAGTGTTAATAGTCTATCGTCCGACACCGATACTTACACTGTAAATCCTCCCTTGTTTGATGGGCTGATATTGCTAGCGTGGGCGGAGAGAAAGGTGCCTGTTGGTGTGCCGTGCTTGCTTGCGTCCGTCCGATGCCGAACGAGCGGCCTAGCAACATCGAACGTTCCTCTGACGTAGATTGATCCATTTTCATGGGGAAGGGATTCGGGGGAAAGGAAGTCCAATGAAAACACATTCATGTGCGACACGGCGTTTTCTCTCAAACGGACACGGAGACGGCCTCATAGAAGGTTTTTCTATTCTAAGGGTCATGGCACCCTTTATTTGTTTTTTATATGTAGTTTGAGTTTGGATTTACATGTTTGTATAGTGTCTTAGATTATTGTAATCTATTTTATTAAATTTTATGAAATTCTTATATAACTCAGGTGTCATAGCATTAAGGTGTAGAAAATACTGTCCCATCATCCTATGCATAATCTTGAGAGAAATTTCCAACAAATTCAATAAGAGGTATTTAACATGTTCCTACACCAGGTATAGAAAATACTTTTCCAATTGAGGTATCATCCTATATATTTTGAGAAGAATTTCCAATGAGTTTAAAATTGTAGGGAAGTACAAGTGCGTGTTCATGAGTTCATCAGTTCATGGCGGAGGCTGGCCCTCCGGCGCTCGGCCGGAGTTGCTGGGTCAGCCGAGACAGGACGGTGCCTTAATTCCTCCGTACCAATTCAAGTATTAGATCTTGGCGCGTAATTAATCAAAAGCATGGGGTTTATATTGCAAAAGACGGCTGAGGTGGCACGCTAATCTTCTGCCATTCCCACGGCGTTTAAGTAAACTAATATTTCCAACGAGTTCAATATTGTAGGAAAGTACAAGTGCGTGTTCATGAGTTCATCAGTTCATGGCGGAGGCTGGCCCTCCGGCGCTCGGCCGGAGTTGCTGGGTCAGCCGAGACAGGACGGTGCCTTTCAAGTATTAGATCCGTATTATGAGAAGACTTTTCACAAACCCATTGTTACGGAAAAAAAGCGCTAAGTGTTGTGCCCGTACGTACACGTCCTCCATCCGTTACAATTTAAGCGTAACTATAAGTTTTCATGTCTAATTTTGATAGTTTATAGTTTTTTATGATTAATATTTTTGTTGTTATTAGATGATAAAACATGAATAATAATTTATACGTGACTTATGAATTTTTAATTTTTTCAAAACTTTTTTAAATAAAATGGACAATTAAAGTTAGGCACGAAGACTCATCGCAACACTTAAAATAGGATGGAATAGTAGGAAGGCTCTCTTTCTTGAAAGGACGTAACGTACAACACTGATCACATTGCTACGTATCCTTCCGTTCCAAAATAAACTAAATTAAAATAAGACTTTCGCGGTTAGGGTTTTGTGAGTTGTCTTGTATCTAAAAAAAATAACACGTTAACACGTTAAACATATACTGTTAAATTTATTTTATTAAAAATTGATTTGGGTTCGATCGATCGATCCTGCGTGCGCGAGTAAAGGGACGGCGCCGTGACCATCACCGAATGATGTTTTGGGTACCTAGCTCAGTCCTCAGGTGGGGTGCTCTAGATACGTTGAGATGAAAATAAAGTCTAGGATACGTAGAACGAGAAATCATTCAGTGCTTAATTACTTAAGTTTTAATTATTATAAATTTTAAAATAAATATATTTGATATTTAAAATAAATTTTATATAGAAAATTTTTGTACCAGATGTACCTTTAGTACTTAAAAAAACGTGCAAAAAAATGTTCAGGTAAAATCTATATATCTTCAATCAGAAAAGCCATGAATGTGCATGCGTGGCAGCGGGACAAGCATTGGCGTAAATATTATTACAAGAGACTTTTCTTCTTTCAACTTAAACGGCGGTCTTTTTGTGGCAGCTGCTATACCTGACGTACGTGGCCGGTCACGTACGGCTTGGAATTTTGGATAAATTAGACTACCGCAGGATTGGAGGACGGTGCCATGCATCACCGTGTGTGTACACAGTAGTACACACAATGCAGGAGATGGCCGGGTAAAATAGCTACTGTGTGCTAGTACATATATACCACAGTATTCCTCATCGTACTGCACCGATCGAGCTAAGGCGGTGTTTAGTTCCATTCGAACTTTCAAAAATTCCGTTACATCAAATGTTTGAACATATATATAAAATTATTAATTATGGACGAGAAAAAAAAACCAATTACACAGTTTACATGTAAATTGCGAGACGAATCTTTTGAGCCTAATTACGCCATGATTTGACAATGTAATACTACAATAAATATTTACTAATAACGAACTAATTAGGCTTAATAAATTCATCTCGCAGTTTATATGTGGAATCTGTAATTGTTTTGTTATTAGTCTATATTTAATACTTTAAATGTTTGTCCATACATTAAAAAAATTTTAGCACGGCCTAAATTTTTATTTTTAAGTCCAACTAGGAAGTTTCTTTTAAGTCCAAATAGGAAGTTACCTAGCGCATATGCGCGGTCACCTTGTTTTAGTGATGAAATCTATTTCGTGCGGACATTCGATGTTGGACTTATCGAGCGATACATGTGCAGATAGTCCGATCAGACGTACCAAGAATCTCTTGTATGAAAAAGAACGCTATTCACGTGGCTGGGGTCAATACCAACCAATTCACTAGCCTTTCCTTAATACCAACCAATTCACTAGCCTTTCCTTTGCACTATAGCTCCTTTTTTTTTAAAGTACAGAACATTTGATGATTTATATTTTTTAAATCCATTTGAACCATCGTACTCCACTCAAAATATGTGACAAAACGAGTCCAATACTAAATATATTTAAACAGTCAAAAGTAATTTACTTAAACCCTATAAGTAACTAAGTTTACAATAGAAGTAACTTTCTGTATCATCGAAAGTAAACGTAGTAGAAGATGTTGAATTAAGAAATTATGCGAAGTAAAATATGGAGAAGATTGATGGGTAAATACATTTATTTTATATATTTTTGAAGTAATCACTATGTTTTTCTTTAAAAAAAGTAATTTTCATCATTGGAAGTTATTCTAAAAGAATAGAAGCTAGTGACCCTTCACGTTATTAAAATAATTACACTAGGGAAAATAGGTCTATTTTTCTCTTCACAATATTAGAAGCAAGTACATTATTAGAGGGACTAGAAAAAATATGTGTTGCAAAATGTCCGTGCATTACAATGGGTGAAGACTATTTTAGTCTTATTATTGTTATATGGTTTAGTAAAGGTGAAATTCACTGTGTTAAATTCGTTTGGATATATATTTTGTTAGAAAATCATGAGTTGCAATTAGGAGTCTGATCGTCTCAAGTTAGCATGTGAGTTTTTTAAACAACTATGTCTTATATGATTCCTTCTATATTTCCAAAAGCGAACGAACTTAGGCCCTGTTTAGTTCACGAAAAGAAATTTTTTGGTTGTCACATAGGATGTTTGACCGGATATCGGAAGGGCTTTTCGAACATGAATAAAAAATTAATTTTATAACTCGCCTGGAAACCGTGAGACGAATCTTTTTAGCCTAATTAATCCGTCATTAGCATATATGGGTTACCGTAGCACTTATGGCTAATCATAGACTAGCTAGACTGAAGAGATTCGTCTCGCGATTTCTCCCCTAACTGTGCAATTAGGATTTTTATCTATATTTAATGCTTCATGCATGTGTCCAAAGATTCGATGTGATGTTTTTGGGAAAATTTTTTGGGGAACTAAACGGGGCCTTAAAAGCCGACTCAAAATCAGATTTGTATTTCCAAAAACGAACAAACTTAAAAACCAACTCATATGCGGATGACGTACCAAAGTATCAGAAAAAATATTTTTAATTTTTATAATAGTAGAGAAGTGACTAGAAAAATAAAAATAACTATTCACGGTATTATAACTGACTTTTTTACATCTGTAGAAGTAACATTTCATGATATTGTCAAAAAAATAGGACTAACCGTACCATTCTAGAGATACCTTCGCTACAAGATGATTTAATAATAAGAATAAAATTTGGAAGTAAATTTGATTTATGTAGTTTAATTTTAGGCTTTATTCAATTTACTTTCATAAATACCTAAGAATTAATTTAATAAAATCTAAAAGTAACTTACACATATGATAAAAGTAATTTTCTTATATAAAAAGATAATACACAATATGTTAATAGTGGGCTCCACACACTATTCCTCCTCCCAACATGGCACCGACTCCTCTCCGGTGCCATTGAGCTCGTCCTCTACCGATTGTTGCCCCTTCCCTGGCGCCGCCTAGTTTGTTCACCTTGTCAATTACCGCCCCTTCTCCATTGAACTCGTCCTCTGCCCCCCTCAAGCCAAAATCTGTTGACTACTGCCCCTTCTTTGTTGCTGTCAAGCTCTTCCACACTGTCCTACCGAGCTCCATGTCCCCTGATATGCGTGAGGTAGGAAGGGACGGCGAGGTCGACACCTGATCTGGCAAAGAGGGGACATACACTAGCGTTGGGAGAGCTCTTCACCCCCTTGGGCTCTCGCATGGATCTGGCTCACTTGGCGGAGACGGTACTGTCCTCCCTTCCCTTTCCCTATCCTCCTATGCCGCCTCCCGTGCACGCCTCGTCAGCCACTTGTGCTTGCCTTGTCCGCCATCGTCGCTTCGTCGCTGTCGCCTCCTACCATCCTATGCTTGTCTCGTCCACAGCCTGCTACTGAGCAGTGTGGAGAGAGAAGATGGTGGGGAGGGGGTGAATCTAGAGGGAAAGATTGGGTAGTGTAATAGAGAGAAAAAGAAGTAAGACTAACATGTGGGATCTATTATCAGATTGGAGAGTGTAATAGATAGACTATTGGAGGGAAAGATAAATTTAGTTCTCTAATATTTTGGCAAGATGGCCAATAAATTTAGAGAGCTAGATTTGGAGAGGCCGTTGGAGATGTTTTAAGGAGTTTATTATAAGTTAAATTAATTGCTTTTGAACCGCTTCGAGTTTAGCCGACTTTATAGAAAAACAAGTAACATTTTCAACATAGAAGAAATGTGGTGTATTTAATGAAAATGGTTTGCTGTTGTAGATTATCTTAACATAAAACAACATATGGGTACATGTACTCCTGGAATTATATTAAGGAAGAAGACGGAGCCAAGTAGAGAATATAGATATGTAGTATCTATAAGGGCAGTCCCAACCCATAGTATCAATAAGCAGTGTCTATGGTGCCATGTCAATAAGACATCACAATAGAAACTACACTCTACAACCCATGGTTTCTTAAAGTGGGCCATTAATAAAAACATCATCTCTCTTCTCTACCAATCATATTTATTCTTCATCTATTATGAAGACACTATTATCTCCTAATGCAAAACTTAATAGTGTCTAGTGCATAGGTTCTCGTGTTGAAGCTGTGTCTTGCATGAGACCCAGTTTCTTCCTCTCTTCACTTTCTCTCTTAATTAATATAGTGCCACATAAGCTAAAAGTACTACATGGTAATGTAGTTAATGCCATAAACACCATCCTAGGTGGAGGGTTGGGACTGCCCTAAAGCTACAACCCACTAAATCCTAAAACTCAACATGCAAAAGTGCAACATTATCATCCATTAGCAATTATTACATCTTAAACCTCATGTAAACATGCTATATCATCTATATTTTGTTATATTTAAAAGTTTTAAAATACAAACATGTTCAATCATCATCCCATATAATTTACATAATATTTCAACATATATCTCCCTATCATTTTCTACAATATTCTATATACATGTACCGTTCATCTCCACTAGTTAATGCCTTTTATCTTCTCTCATTAAACCGTATCACTTCAATTGTTCCTAACCTTTAGATTATTAATCTATAGTCCAAATTATTTCCCTCGTCTTTTTCTCTCATGGAGCCACATCACCTTACTTTTTTACTTTTGGATTATCAATCTATATACTATTTAAAATATCATAAACCACATCAACTTAATGGCCTTTTCTAATGATCTATCAAAAAATAAAAAAATTCTAAGCTTATGACATCTAGCTATGTTACATGTTATTTCTACTATTATTGTATAAGCTCCCGTGGCAATGCGTTTGGTTTCATCTAGTTTCTAAGGATTCTGTGACTGAAAATCCTAAGAAATATTATCTTTCCTGTAGACTCCAGTGACAGAAGAAAATCATCCACTCCAACCTCTTTATTTTATTTTATTTTTTATGGTTGATTTCATTTGTTTTTCAATTTTCTATTTATTATACATGTATTTCTATATTCTATTATTGTGATTTTCGCATTCCAGTATTTATATATGTTTTTACAATCTTGTGTTCTGAAAGAGTCTAAGCCTAGAGATAGGGGTGCCTATTGTGTAATATAAGTATTGCTCTATCTCTCTATTAATTTAGTTAAACTTAAATAAATTCAAATCATTAAAGATAATGTAAAACACCTTTTATATATGGAAAATAGGTAGGTATGTGGCCAATAAACTGATCTTGGCCGTTGGATGCGATCAAGAGATCTTATGACCCATGTCTCTCCAATAATAACGTTGCTAGCACAAATTCAGATCCTCTGTATTGAAGGTACTAATGCAAAGGATGAATAGTACAGCGGAATAGGAATACTGGAATACTGTAGACCGTCCGATCGAGAACGGAAGTTTCGGATATCGTACTACTTAACAGTGTGCTACAATATTTTCGATCATGTAACCGCAGTAAATCGGCACTGTTCATGGTGTTAATTCATTGTTCTCTCACATGAACAATACTCCTCTTCTGTAGATGATCCGGATCCTGCTTGCACTACTAGTCACGTGTTTCACATTCTTTTCTTTTGAAAGAAAACAGTAGTACGTATCTCATATGGGTTTTTTTGTTAGAAAATATTTCATATGATTGGTTAGTTGGTTCGCTAATTTTGTTTGCTAGTTATCATGTATTACAACTTGGCACAAACTCATTATTATCTGATTTGCTCTCTTTGTGTCGTCGCCCAAGCAAACAAATATATATGTAGTACTGTAGATTCTCTCCATGCATGCATCTTAACTTCTCCGAATGAATTCTAAATTAAATGAATGAATCATCAAGATGCGTGAATGCGCAGATTAAGCTATTCTAACTAGGTTTACGAATTAATCGGCTAATTAGCAACCAACTGGCTAATCATCAATTAATTCTTCTTCATCATCATCATGATCATCATATTTGTTTTCTAAAATTTGCGCCGGAAATTCAACCTAGACTGGAAATATTTCTCCAATCTTTCGTTAGCTAGCTACCACAATGATCCAAAAGTTTTGTCAAATATTTAGAACGGGGCCGGATAGCTAGCTAGGCAGTGTCGACGAAGATGATGTGAGATCTCTCTCATTGAATATCTGATCCGTCGTCTAATTCAAAAGCTTCCCGTCTCCGGACGCTAGCTGCTCAATTCTCTCCATTTTCGCATGCATCCAGCCAAACCAAATTGACCGTGGACTGATCATATTACATTACATCATCCTTCATTGATACTTCCTCTGTCCCATTTTAAATGTAATCGTAGATTTTTGTCCATCTTATTTAAAAAAAGACATACATAAAGCACTATTCATATTTTATCATCTAATGACAATAAAAATACTAATAATAAGAAAATTTTAAATAAGATAGACGGTCAAATATCAAATACAGAAACCCACAACAACAGTTAAAATATAATGGAGTGGGTACATAGGAGCACTTGAAAGATCCTATAATCGATTGATGTACATCCTACGGCGGTCAGGCCACTGGCTGGTCTCGAGATGTGCGTACTCGCTAGCAATTTGCCCATAAAATATTTTTTCCCTCGAGGATAGATGTTCCTTTTCTTTTATGTTACCTAAATATTTATGATTTTGTAAAGTATAAAGTGTAGCTCAACTAATTAGGTTCCTATTGATAAAACCTATATCCACTGGTAATGTTGGTGCTCGTATTTATGACTATTTATTCTTTAAGTGGTAGGCAATATACTCTTGACAATGAGTAACCCATGATGACTTGTCATTATCAAGATATACTTACCCAAGTTTTCTGGAGATTCTCATAAGGATTAGTTAGAAGTAATTTGTTTATTTTGTTACAACTTATAAAAGTTAATTTTTTTAAAAAAATAAATATGACTTAAATCTAGGTGACATGCAAGAAATAGGAGATATCCTCTCGCTTGGCAAAAATCCATCTCCCAATTTGTCACTAATTAATCTACTCTTACTCGTTAGAGTCATCAGCAAGCTAGCTTAGCTGCATGCTGATCGGGCCGGAATTTCGAACTTAATTAGCACGTGGATTAATTGGTTAGTACTTCCTCCGTTTCATATTATAAGACTTTTTAGCATTGTTTATATTCATATAGATATTAATAAATCTAAACACATATATATACACTTATAACGGAGGGAGTACAACTCATTGTGTTGGTCAATTGATCGATCGATCTGTTGCTCTCCTGCTGCTGCGGCTTCGTCGTTGGCTATATATATATACACTAGCTAAAGACCCGTGCGTTACAACGGATATTATAAGAGATAAAAACAAAAGTAAAAGCAATTACAAATTTACAGCATATATAGTTAGTTGATTAGATATATAATATCATATCTAAAGCAAAAGCATTCACATGTGGGTATTTATAGCCCCACATGTTAGCTTGTGGTATTAGAGTCATTTAAAATAGTTTAGATAGATCAGTTGCAGACTCACCCTACCTAGCTACCACTCGTGCATCTCTAACTTTTTTCAACTCTATACAACACATCGGTGTTGTACTAGCTTCCTTTAATTTCCTGATCGATCTTAACGTACTAGCTGTACTATATAAATACTACTAGTATGAATGTATAGTGATAAGCAGCGCATCAACTGTGCAACTCATAGCTAGCTGGAACTAATTTAACCAGATATAGTTTGATCAATCGAGCTAGCCAGAGCAACTGATCTGGTGATCATATATAGTCATGGATAGCAGCAGCTGGATCCATGGCTACACAAACGCCAACGCCACCGGCGCCAACAGCGGCTTCATGTGCGGCTACGCTGCCAGGTATATATGTGTTGAATTAAAACATCTTGATGAGATGATCACCGTGCATGACACGATCGATCAACGACAATATCATCTCTGTAAATCGTCTGTTCTTGAGTGGTTTTGGCTGATCAGTTAGTTACCTACTTAAGTTCGTGCTTGCGGCTGCAGCCCAGTAGAGTTTCCGCAGCAGCAACAGCTGGTCAGCTCGCCGATTCAGCAACACCTCAACCAGGCAAGCTTAATTTGCTCTGATCGATCAACAACAATGCATAAAATCAATCAAAATGATAGGATTAATCTAATTTGGTAGGTATATATGGTTTGCAGATCAGCATGCAGATGGGCATGGATGACGAGTCGGCGGTGTACGACGGCGCCTCCATGGTGGGCGACCTCCTCATGGCTTCCTCGTCGGCGCACCACGCCGGTGCCGGCAGCTTCCAGTACTCCTCGTCGACGACGTCCTCCTCCGCCTCCTTCCGCTCCGCCTCCGTCTCGTGCAGCCCGGAGAGCTCGGCGGCGGCGGCGCCAGAGTTGCCGGCGGCGACCGGCGGCGCGTTCAGTCGCTACGCGCGGCACCTCCGCCCGAGGAGGCCACCCAAGCCGGGAGCGTGCGGGCAGAGGATGTTCAAGACGGCCATGTCGGTGCTCGCCAACATGCACGTGGCGGCGACGTACCGCCGCCAGTACTACTACCAGCAAGCGGCGGCGGCGGCGGCGGCCGAGGCGGCGCCGGCGCTGCCGTCCGACAACCAGCTGCAGCACACGATGTCGGAGCGGAAGCGGCGGGAGAAGATCAACGGCAGCTTCGTCGCCCTCAAGGCCGTCCTCCCTCCCGGCTCCAAGGTACAATTATTAATACGTACATTTGTACGTATTACGAACGTATACACGTGCATATTCATGAACATTTTCTTCTATTGATTAGTATTGATCTTGACTAATATTTGCTTAAATTATTTCTCGATCGTTTTTAATGGCAGAAAGACAAGACGTCGATACTGATCAGAGCAAGGGAGTACGTGAAGTCTCTCGAGTCAAAGCTGTCGGAGCTGGAGGAGAAGAACCGGGAGCTCGAGGCGCGGCTGTCCACCCGCCCCGCCGCCAAGAACGACAAAGGCGAGACGGCGGCGGCGGAAGCCGGCGACGAAACGAAGCGAGAGGACCTAGTAGAGATCGAGGTGACGACGACGAGCGGCGGCAGCGGAGCGGCGGATACGGCGGCGACAGGAGGAGATCAAGAGACTTGTTGCACGCTCAACGTGGACTTGCGCGGCGGCGGCGGCGGAGGCATGAGCACGACGGACGTTGTGCTCCGGACGCTGCAGTGCCTGAGAGAGCAGATCGGCGACGGCGCCAGCCTCGTGGCGATGAGCACCAGCGCCGGCTCCGGCGGCCGCCCTCCTAGTGCAAACCTAACATTACAGCTCAAGGTATAACTAACTAACTAATTAAACATTTTCTTATTGAAGTCAAACGCCAAAGCTGTCTCACACCTCGTTGATCAGAAAAAAGAAAAAGAAAAGAAGAGAAGAAATTTCATGTACATTATTGACGGTATGATTGTACACATTTTTCTCTCTGAGATAATGGAAAACCTTATACACATACTCCTACTTTTTTAGATAATGGAATAAAACATTCCGGCCTTGGCTCATCAGAGCTACAGCCAATTATTACAAAGTATCACTCTAACGAAGAGTGTAGTTAAAAATAAAAATAAACACACCCAACAAAATAAAAGACCAAATCAAGATAAGGAGTACACATTTATTCAAATCTATTTATAAATCTCCATCCATATTTTACAGAAAGTTACATAACTGTCGTCTCAAGCCTAAGACATGCAACCTTCATAAGCTCTCCATCATCTTCACACTTTTGCAGCTGTGCCCAACATCGGAGCCAATATGTTGCTCTGAAAATTACCTGCAAATATGAGATAGATGGTGATTTGTCAAATACCATATCATTTTTACTCAACAACAGAGTCCAACATATGGCAGATGCTCCTACAAGTATGAGTATACTCTTTTTTTTGTCAACCCTCAAAAGCCAACCATTAAATATATTAGATATGGTTCTAAAAAGGTATAGTCAAATGAGAACTGAACTTGTCAACCCTCAAAAGCCAACCATCAAACATATTAGATATGGTTCTAAGAAGGTATAAATTAACCAAATAAGAACTGAACTGCTCTCCAAACAAATTGATTCGAATACGTGGGCATGCAATGTTCTTGACAGCTTGAATTAATTAGCCTTGACACCTCAATTAATTACTTCACTCTGCTGACGATCCTGCGAGCCCCAAAAGTCTGCATGATGGCCGATCGATAATGATGGAGGGCTTATTAACGTGGTACTTTAGTAACTTCAGGTCAACATTAAGAATCAAGCGTGAAAGTTGACTAATACTACTGTAACGTTCGTCGTCAGTCATAGCTAGCAGACACAAATATTATAACAAGATTCTCTGAAAAGTAAAGGACCATGATGTCAAACTGGTAAAGGAATTCTACACCACTGTACAAATCACGATTGATCGAGACGATAATGTATATATGGTCTGTGAATTCCTCTGTTCTGTCGTGCATATTATTATTGCAGCTGCAGCCCCCGGGAGTTTCAGCAAAGGGAGCAGCAGCAGGAGCGGCTGTTCATCAGCTCCTCGCAGATTCAGCGCCATTTCAACCAGGCAAGCTTATATCACAATTTTTTTTTCATTGATTAACTAGCTCGATCATGAACAATCAATGCATATAAGATCAAAGAAATATATTGTAGAATTAACTTTGTTGGGTTTTGGATTATGACATGCAGATCAGCATGCGCTTGAGCATGGATGATGTGACGATGATCAGTCCGCGGTGAGCCGGTGCCGCGGTGTACGGCGCCGCCATGGTGGACGACCTCCTGATGCATTCGTCGACGCACCATGCATGCTGTCGCCGCCGGTAGCTTCCCTAATGAGATTTGCTCCAGTCCAATAAAAAGTACCTCGAGGTACTGCTACCTCACAGTATCAAATCGTTTCAGATCGTTGGATCTAAGAATATCTATCTTGCCCAGCTTAGATCCAACGATCGGAAACGATTTGATACCGTGAGGTACTGGTACCTCGAGATACTTTTTATTGGACTGAAGCAAATCTCTTCCCTAATAGGTCATAAAGCCCAGAGACCTCATCGGTGGTGGTGGCGGTGACGGGATTCCAGTAGCTGGAGGTCTCCTCGCAGGTGCCGTTACCACCACCCTTGGTGTGCAACGAGCGAGCCCCAGCACAACCATTACACCGCTAGCCTGCCACCGCCACCGTCACCGGCGATGGAGTTGCCAGCGATCGGTGGCGCGCTCAGCCAGTACGCACTACTACAACACTTCTAATAATTATCGGTTTATAGGTGTTGGTTCATTTAAGAGAATTTTACGGTACAATATATATACTAGCAGTATATACTAACATTATAAATGAGGACACATTTGGAATTCCCTGCCAAATTTAAAGGGGTATTTAGTAATTCGTGATTCATCTTCATTCCAATTGTCAAATTGATCGTAGATGCCTAATCTATCCGGAGCAGAGAGACGACCCATGGCATTGACCGAACGACAAACATCGGCGGCGGTGTGTAGGCAACGATGGCACGGCGGGGAGGCCAAGTATAGCGGGAGGCGCAGCTGCGGTGGTGGGCGTGTTGGCAGCAAGCAGAGCGCATAATCATGAGGCTAAGAAGCTCGCAGTTGAAGCCATTGCAGCTACAATCTATGTCGTTCTACCATTTATACTGCTAGTATATACTTGTAGTATATTGCAACATAAAAGTTCTCTCATTTAAACCTCTAACCTTCACGGAATAAAAATATATAAAACTGATATATTTGATTAACTATAGGTGTCAGTTTTAAAGGGAAAACCGGTACTTATAATATTTTATCGGTTTTGCTATAAATCATTTGACAGAATTTTTTTCCACCGTATCATACGATTTTTTTTTTTACCATCAGATCCCATCTTGAGATATGTGATTCTTTGGCACGTTCTCTGTTGATTCGTTATCCGTGAGCACACTAATTACTCTTGTGTTTAGCTGCAACTTTCTCGGTTCCTCGGGCCAAGGACGCATTTGGCTTACTACACTATTTCAATGTGGTTGTGGAGACCAGGATTGTGTGAAGCAGGGAGAGATGCACATGTATAAACAATAAGTAGAAATTATACTATAGAATAATAATAAAAATTACAATCTAAATGCTACACTATGTAATTAACTAGAGTGTAATTCACACATAATTACACTATAACGAGATGCAGATGTAGACGGCCGGTGGTGACATAGCCAGCGGCGCGGGCTGACAAAGTTGGTGTGGGCCGCCACCTTCTTGGACCGGTTGATTCGAGCTCTCGCTTGGATGGCCACCGCGCCGGGGGCGGGAGGTGGTCGTACTCGTACATGGGGATGGGGAGAAGCCCGGAGAGGCACGCTAATTAATAAGACACTACCTATAAATTTTTTCTTAAAACTTTAATAGATATAACTATAGTATAATCGTAGTGTAATTACACTGTAACTTATATATAATTATACTGTAACTTGCATGTAACTACAGTGTAACTTATATATAAGTTTCACATAATTTTAAATCATTAGATCTATTACAAGATTTGTTTTGGTGAGAAAGAAAACAAATCATAGTACACACATACGTGAAAGAATTTGTTCCCACGACCTCCAATTTACCGAAATAACATGTTACGGAGAGATTTTTGAAAGTTATATACAAGTTACACTATAGTTATAGTGTAATTACATGTAAGTTACAGTGTAATTATATTACGATTATACTGTAATTACACCTGTTAAATTTTTAGGGGAAAATTTGTCAACAAATATATAGCAAAATCGGTTAATAATGAGTTGAACAGTGCAAGAAGCTAGGCTGGCGGCGCCTTCTCGGGCGTCACGGTCAGCGGCGTCATCTTCCTGTCGGAGCTCCACCAGACGGCGGCGACACATTTTTTTATTTTAAAGATTATAGCTAGGTGCCAGTTCTATAGATAGAGGGCCCGTTTACTTCGCCAAATGAAAATTTTGGGTGGTCACATCGGATGTTTAACCGGATGTCAAAAAAAAGTTTTTAAATATGAATGAAAAAACTAATTTCATAACTCGCCTGGAAACCGCGAGACGAATCTATTGAGCCTAATTAATCCGTCATTAGCACATGTGGATTACTGTAGCACTTATGGCTAATCATAGACTAATTATACTCAAAAGATTCGTCTCGCAATTTCCCCCTAACTGTACAATTGGTTTTTCTTTTAATCTATATTTAATGCTTCAAACATGTGTCTAAAGATTCGATGTGATGTTTTTTGCGAAAACTTTTGGGGAACTAAACAGGGCCAGAGCGTGTTTGGTTCTAAAGTTTTTTTTTTAAACTTCAACCTTTTCTATCACATCAAAACTTTTCTACACACCCAAAATTTTAACTTTTCCTCATATCGTTCCAATTTCAATTAAACTTTTAATTTTAGTGTGATCTAAACACAGCCATAGAATCGGTGCTGACCACGATGCACACGGCAACAATGTACAGGCGTACGCCAGTGCTAATACCAGCAGACAGCGGCCGCCGCCGTCCGGCAACAACCAGCTGCAGCACACGATGTCGGAGCGGAAGCGGCGGGAGAAGATCAACGGCAGCTTCGTCGCCCTCCAGTCCAGGCCGTACGTCCTCCCTCCCGGCTCCAAGCTAGGTACAATTATTAATTAGAGCAAGTTTAATACATTAGTATAGCCAACTAATATAATAGTTAATTATAAACATATACTATATAATTAATATCTGGTCTCACATGTCATATACACTTACACCTTAAAGTCCGTGCTGAAGTTAGCTACAAATATATAACTCGCTACCATTCTCTCTTCTCTTTTATCTCCTCAAAATATGTTTATGGCTGGCTTATACACGAACGTATACACGTGCATATGCATACATGCATATTCATGAACATTTTCTTCTACTCCGTATTAATTGATTAGTATTGATCTTCACTAATATTTGCTTAAATTATTTCTCGATCCTTTTTAATGGCAGAAAGACAAGACGTCGTCGATACTGATCAGAGCAAGGGAGTACGTGAAGTTTCTCGAGTCAAAGCTGTCGGAGCTGGACGAGAAGAACCGGGAGCTGGAGGCGCGGCTAGCTAGCAGCCCCGCCGTCGTCGCCAAGAACGACGAAGAGGAGGCGGCGGCGCCACCCGAGGCTGGCGGCGAGGTGAAGAGAGAGAGGCTTTTTACTACCGGTTTATAACCATATGTAGTCTTATTTTTTCAATCGGGCCTACGAATCCGGAACTAAAGATCGCTATCTTTAGTCCCGGTTCAAATAACCGGGATTAAAGATCGATTTTTAGTCCCGGTTGGTAACACCAACCGAGACTAAAAATACCACTTACATGACTAAAGATCGCTATCTTTAGTCCCGATTCAAATAACCGGGACTAAAGATCGATTTTTAGTCCCGGTTAGTAACACTAACCGAGACTAAAAATAACACTTACATCTGATAGCTTTCATAGGTCATAGACTGCCCTCACAGACCAACACATGTGTATTCTGCACACTTTGTCCTCACTCGTGTGCACCAGGGCTCGTGTGCACCAGGGAAGAATTCCCGGGTCGGTCACCCATCCCAAATTGCTCCAGGCCAAGCACGCTTAACCCTGGAGTTCTTTGAAGAAGAAGTTGGCATCTTTAGTCCCGGTTGGTAACACCAACCGAGACTAAAAATACCACTTACATCTGATAGCTTTCATAGGTCATAGACTGCCCTCACAGACCAACACATGTCTTTTCTGCACACTGAAGAAGAAAATACCACTTCCCGGTTGGTAACACCAACTGAGACTAAAAATACCACTTACATCTGATAGCTTTCATAGGTCATAGACTGCCCTCACAGACCAACACATGTCTTTTCTGCACACTTTGTCCTCGAGAAGAAGTTGGCATCTTTAGTCCCGGTTGGTAACACCAACCGAGACTAAAAATACCACTTACATCTGATAGCTTTCATAGGTCATAGACTGCCCTCACAGACCAACACATGTCTTTTCTGCACACTGAAGAACAACAACCGAGACTAAAAATACCACTTCCCGGTTGGTAACACCAACCGAGACTAAAAATACCACTTACATCTGATAGCTTTCATAGGTCATAGACTGCCCTCACAGTCCAACACATGTCTTTTCTGCACACTTTGTCCTCACTCGTGTGCACCAGGGAAGAATTCCCGGGTCGGTCACCCATCCCAAATTGCTCCAGGCCAAGCGCGCTTAACCCTGGAGTTCTTTGGAGAAGAAGTTGGCTTCCGGAAAAGAAGTTGCAACTTGTCCCTCACCCCCTTAAGATCCCTGGAGTTCTTTGGAGAAGAAGTTGGCTTCCGGAAAAGAAGTTGCAACTTGTCCCTCACCCCCTTAAGAGAGATCGACGCCCCCGTCGATCAACCCTAGGCCAGGAACGTCCTCTCTTGGTCACGTCCATGTGTCCAGTGCCACATGTGCCATGCTGTGTAACCACTCCCGGTCTACACCAGCCATGCGCACCATGCCTGCGCAATTGCGACACACGCGCCCGTGAAACCGCGAGAGTCGGCTCTGATACCACATTTTGTAACGTCCCGCCTCCCCCAGGCCGGGCGGCTCTGATACCACATTTTGTAACATCCCGCCTCCCCCAGGCCGGGCCCACTTACATCTGATAGCTTTCATAGGTCATAAGACTGCCCTCACAGACCAACACATGTCTTTTCTGCACACTTTGTCCTCATGTGCACACGCTTTTTATTCCCGGGTCGGTCACCCATCCCAAATTGTTCCAGGCCAAGCACGCTTAACCCTGGAGTTCTTTGGAGATTGGCTTCCGGAAAATAAGTTGCAACTTGTTGATATGAGTATTCTATTAATCCTATTAAGCCCTAGGCCAGGATGTTACAAGATGAAGTCAGATCTGATTGGTAGTTTCTCTTTTCTTGTATTGTTTTCTACTTTGAATATTGATTTCACCACATCCCCCAGAATCACAGAACAAAACATCATCTCTAAATCTCAAATCGATCAATTACAAATCCACCATCTTCAAATACAAACATCACAAATACATCACATATTCACATCGCACACAGATCAAATACATCACAAATTCTCAAAAGCAAATTCATCACAAATCTGAAAAAAAAAACAAATCCTCCACTGCCGCCGTCGCCTGCCCGCCGCCCTCTGCCAGGCCGCCGCCTGGACGCCGCCGCGGCCTCTTCCGCTACCCGGCTGCTGTCCTCCGCCAGGCCGCATCCCAACCACCGCCCGGCCGCTGCCGCGGCCGCTTCTGCCGCACGCCACCGCCTGCGCCGCCGCGCCTGCGTCGGGGAGGGAGCCGCGCGCCGCGCCCGCAGGGGAGGGGGAGGAGAGGTGAAGGGGAGGAAGGGGGAAGAGAAGGAGGAGTTGAGAAGGGAGAAGGAGATTGGAGAAGATAAGAAGGGAGAGGAGGAGAGATGAGAGGATAAGGCTGTGCACGCGAGACGACGAGGAGGCGCGGCGCTTGCTCTGCGATTTTTTTTTCGTTTTCATTTTTTCTCCTGGTTGTTATAAGGAACCGGGATTAAAAATGGATCTTTAGTTCCGGTTAATAACACCAACCGGGACTAAAGATAATAGAGGGGTCTGACACAGCTTGTCTTCTTTTAAACCGGAACTAAAAATGATCTTTAGTCCCGGTTGATTTTACCAACCGGGACTAAAGAGTAAAAAGTGACGTCAGCTCTTTCAACCGGGACTAAAGATGATCTTTAGTCCCGGTTGAAATTCAAACCGGGATTATTGTGGATTTTAGGCAACCGACCAAAGATGGTTTCTCCAGTAGTGAGTAGAGATCGAGGCTTTAGATAATTAATGTGGAATCTTTCTCGTTGTTTGGATGTCACTTAAATAATTATGAAAAATAAATTAAGAAGATGTATTAGCATGTGATATATCAATCCATAATCATACAAGTTTAAATTTAACTTTTACATCTCGCAACTGAAAAAAAATAAATTTGACATATGAATATATGTTAACAAGCGTAGTTTAATTTGTTTTTCTCGTTGTGAGATGTAGAAGTTAAATATAATATAACATAACATATTAATATATTTTTTAAATTTTTTTCATAATTATTTGAGTGACGTACAAACAACGAGAAAACGTCCCCTCGGGATATCAAAATCCACTCCCTAGACAACGATGATAATGGAAGCATTATTTTCGACCTCTATATCAACAAACAATGCAAACAAGCATTATTTATAGAACCTTGTCGCTGCCGTTACTGGAGGAGGAGGATGCGAGGAGCTCCGGTGTAGAAGCCAGACGCGCCGGTGCGGAGCCATGGCTTGTAGCCGAGCTGGCTTCTCTTCCCATCAGGGAGAAATGCACCAGCTGGTCCGGGGAAACAACAACCAGAGATCTCCGGCGAATTCGTTCCTCTCCATTTCTACACGCAATGGATTTGATTCTTCTTATCGGATTCGAATTGGATGTAGTTTGCCCCTTTCTTAGGTGGATAAAAAACAAAAAGGAAAATAAATATTGGTGAAGAACTGTAATGGACTGGGCCTAGAGATGCCACATTATTTTTATGATGGAATAAGTCCATTTTGTCTCCCTCATCTCTTGCGCTTGATTGAATTGCCTCCCTCAACCACAAAACCGGGTATAATGAATCCCTCATCTTGAAAAACCGGTGCAATTTATCTCCTTTAGTGGTTTAGCAAGCAGTATTTGCTGACATGGATGCTAGACCGCGGTTGACTCGCTGAGTTGGCAATTGGGGCCCACATGTCAGCGACTTCCACCTCATATCATCTTTTTTTTTACCTCCCATCTCGTATCTTCATCCTCTCTAACACATTCTAGCAGCAACAGAGGCCGTGAGGGCTGCGGCTGCAGTGAGCCGGCTCAGCGGGTGGCGGTGGCGGCGAGGCGAGGGAGAAAGGGAGAGTAGGCAGCGGAGACGGCGGCGGCGGCATTGTGGAAGCAGCGACAGCAACAGGCGGCGACTGCGACTACGAGAGAGAGGAGGCAGGTGGCTGCTGCGATGGGATAGGAGGCGGCGGTGGGGGAGGAGCTCGCTAGGCGCTGGGAGGTCGCGGCCAGCCGTGCGCGGAGGAGGAGGTCACCGGGAGGCCGCGGCTGGCGAGGGGAGGAGGTTGTCGGGAGGCCACTATCGGTCGGGCGCAAGGGAGGAGCTCGCCGGGAGGCCATGGCTGGACGCGTGTGTTGGAGGAGCTCGCCGTGGAGAAGCTCGCCGGGATGAAGCCGGCCGAATCGGCCTCCGTGCGTGCGGCTGCAAGAAGAAGGTAGAAAGGAGGAAGAAGATAAGAAAAAAATGGGGCTGACAGGGGGCCCCGTTTTGTTTTAGCATTTGTCACTTACATGTGGGACCCACTTCTATCTTCAATCCCTTTAGTGACATGGCTGCCACATCAGCACATTCGGACCAAGTCAACCTGCCATATCAGCATAAACCGCTTTCAAAACCACCGGAGGAGTCGATTTGCACCGGTTTACGGAGATGGGGGAGGTATTATAGCCGGTTTTGTGGTTGAGGGACGTTATTCGGCGAAGTGAAAGAGATGAGTGAGGTAAGATGGACTTATTCCTTTTATGATTGATGGGTCGGGTTGGGCCTTCACGAAGTTTTTCACTATATGGAGACATGTCTGATCTGTTGGAGATCAGGAGGATATTTCGTAAGACCTCAATGCGAGAAGCGGGGGGCGACGGCGGCGGCGGCTTCGTGCCCGCGCGGGCGGCGACGGTGGCGACGCGCGCGCGAGGCGGGCGGCAACGGCGACTGTGGCTCCCCACGCGTGAGGCAGGCGACAGATCGCACGCGCACAAGGCGAGAGCTGACGGCGGCGAACGACGAGGAAGCCTACTGTAACGCCACCACTGCCATGGTCCTCTGTTATTTGGGAAGAGAGAGATGGTAGGAGTGGTGGAGCCCATGGATGGCCAGCCGAAATGACTCTCCAAGTTTGGCCAGTGAGTGCTGTGATTTGGCTAGCCAGACGGCTTAGCCAACCGAATAGAGAGGCTGTTGGAGGGCATTTTTCTTTATACTTGCCAAATTTTAGCTTCGAGAGCCATTTGGCCATTCTCTTTGAGATGCTCTTACACTTACCGAAGATGCACATATAGTGTTATTCCTGATGGGGAAAGTATATGGTGGAAATCACATCCTAGGTGGAAACTTGAATTTTTTTTTTATAAAAGTTCTTAAAAATTCTTTAAAAAATCACACATGTAGGTAATATGTAAATGAACGACCCTACAAAGTTGCATGAACAAAATCAACTTCATTAATGAGATATAAATTAACAAATAACAATATTCCTATTTTTGTCTTTTTCTACTATGTTTCTCAAATTTTATATCTCAAAAATAAAGTTAAGTTTATTCATGGAACTTTGCATGGTTGTCAAAGTACTATTACCTTAGCTATCTATGAGATTTTATTTTTTATTTTTTTAAAAAATATCATTGTTTCTTCTATGTTTCTCATTTTTACATTTCAAACAAAGATATAAAAGTTTTCAAAAGATTTGGAAAAAAAATCTCACAAATTGAACAACCATGTAAAGTTTTAAGGATAAACTGAACTTCATCTGTGAAAAATTGAGAAACATAGCAGAAAAAGAAAAAAATGAATAGTGTTATTTGTTAATTTTGTAACTCATTAGTGAAGTTAAATTTGTTCAAGCAACTTTGTAAGGTTGTTTATTTACGTATTACCAACATGTGTGATTTTTTTTAAAGACTTATTTAAAAACTTTTACATAAAAGGTTTTTAAGTTTTCATTTAAGATATAGTTATTAACATATACTTTCCCTTGGGAGGCCGGAATGTGGCATGCTTGATTTTGCTCTGAAATTTTTATATTTTGGTCCTTTTTGAAAACTTATTTTACAAATAGACCCCTGGGAAAACTTAAACCAGAAATGGTCCTTTCTGGGGCGCCAGAGTGGCTGGCGCCGTACCCCAACATGGCGGTGCCAGCCACACTGGCGCCGTGCCCGTGCCACCGTGGCACTAGGGCTGTCGTGGAGGTGCTGACTGGGCAGAATGGGGGCGCCAGCCACACTGGCGCCGCCCCTCATACCACGGCGCCAGCATGGCTGGCGCGCCCCTCCTCTGTGGGCCGACCACTTAAACCCCGTGGGCCCCACCACCTATCTCCTCCCCACTCCCATTTTCGCCCAAGCACCAGCCCGAGCTGAGCAGCAGCAACTCTCCCCCTCTCTCTCCCCCTCACCTCCCCACCTCAAATCCACTCCATTTGAACTCGTTTTTCGTCGGATTTTTTTGTGGAAATCGAAGAGAAAGGTAGACTCCTTCATTCACCCCTCTTTTTTTTCGTTTTTATTGGTTGAATTTGTAGATCGGTGGGTAACCCTAGAACCCCTTTTTTACCCGAATTTGTGATTTTTAGCATTTGTTCTTAGGATTGGCTTGTTGTAGTGCTACATGTTTGCAATGTACTCATTGGTGTCACGATTTTTTTAACCATATATGTGGTAATGTTGATTTTTGGATGGTTTGGTTGGATGGATGGATGAAAAATTATGGTTGATGCATGAAAGTAATTTTAATTTGATGGACTTGATGCTATAGTCTATAGGTTAAACTTTTAACCATTAATTATATGAAGGTGAGAAAATTTTGGTTGCATTATATAAATTGATTATAGTTAACTAGAACTAGGTTGGATTGTATGACGGAGTATTTGTAATATTTCGATGTGTAATGCACTAGTAAACTTGTTGATAGTTGTAGGTGGATTAAATATTTTTTTGGAGTAGTAGCTTTGGGACAATTTAAGTTATGCATTGGTTATAATATATCGGTTTGGACTACGTTTAGTAATGAAGATTTAATTTTTGTTGCAAAGTTACATTTGATTTTTTGGTGTAGATGGATAGACTTGTTCGTGTTTACTACGGTGGTAGAGTGGTGGAACCTTATGTTGGTGCACATGTTGAGTTTGAGGATATGTCATTGAAGACCATTTTGTTTCCCACCCACCCAACTCTAGATGAACTAAGGTCACGAGTGAAAGAAGTTCTTGGATGGACCGAGGATAATGTGGAGATTCGTTTTTATGGGAGATACGATGTTGGTCAAGGGCATAAGTATATATTAAATATGATAGGTCAGTTGGAATGGGAAGTTTACTTTGATTTGGTAAAAGAGTCTCAGTTTAGATCTCTAGAGGTGTTTGCATCAAAGTTAGTTCGTACCGTAGAAAATTTGGATCTAAACAAATCTCCTTCTTATCATTACGTTGAGAAGAATTTTGTGACATATTATTCTCGTCGTGGAGGGGGTGCAAGTAAGACTGAGTTGGTACGAGGAGACTTGGAGGGGGAAGGAGAGAAGAAGAGACCTTTGCTTGGAAATGATTTATGGGAGGCAGGACCATCAAAGAGACATTGCGGTACTGATGATGTGGATGCAGCGAGGGAGATGAAAAGGGAGTTAGTACAAGAGGGGCTTGATCTAAGTGAACATTTGTCGGCGAGTGTTCATTGGTCGTCGTACGGAGGCAACCCTGAATACCCGACAGAAGTAGTAGGCCAATATGTGAATCCAGATGATTACTTTGATGTCGAATTGAGTGGTGGTCACGATTCTGTCTCAGTAGAAGTCAATAGAGATGATGTTGACGAGGAGGCAAGTGTTGAGCAATATGATGTTGAATTTGCTGAAGACTCTGATGATGACCGTCCATTCCCTCCACTTACTAATAATGACAAGTTAGCATTAGAGGAATGTCGTGCGTTTGAGAAGGTGTTTGGGAGGAAGCCGGACATTCCTGAGTTTAGGGACCTAACACATGCCCATGGTGCACTACTAGATGGCGGCATCAACCTAGATCAGTTGCCAGAACCATTCCAGGTGGATGGTCTCAGAAAGGGTTTAGAGTTCCCATCCATGGTCGCATTGAAGCTATGGCTCCAGGAGTACGCCATCGTGCACCATCGTCCATACCGTGTTGTCAATTCTGCCGCAAATAGGAGGTACACTGTTAAATGTGAAAACCCACGGTGCAAATGAAGGTCCATGCAACTAAGAGGTCTAGTGGCACGTGGAGGATATCACGGGTAGGTAAGGAACATAGTTGTGCTACTGCCGAAGGTTCAGGGAGCCACCGGCAGCTGACATCAAAGTTCATAGCAAATAGGTTATGCAATGCCATAAAACTACAACCTACACTCTCTGCTTCTGCGTTAGCTTTGTATATATTTGAGGTTTTCCAGTATAGGGTGAAGTATGGCAAGGCTTGGAGGGCACGAGAGGAGGCTATGAAGCTCATTTACGGTGAATGGGGTGAAGCGTTCGTCCGTTTGCCCACTTTGCTGCAAGCCATTAAGCAGAGGAATCCCAGTATGGTCTACCACATCGATACTCATCCTGATAGGGTTGTCAACGTTGATGGAGTGACCAAGAAAATTTTTATGCGTGCATTCTGGTGCTTTGGTCCTTCCATTGAGGCTTTTAAGCATTGCAGGCCAGTACTAGCTATAGATGAAACCTTTCTAACTGGGAAATACGGTGGTGCCTTGATGACTGCATTATCAGCTGATGCGGAGGACCAACTTGTACCTTTAGCTTTTGCCTTGGTGGAGAAAGAGAATTCACGAGACTGGTGCTGGTTTATCGATCTTGTCCGACGGGTTATGGTTGGGCCACATAGGGAGGTTTGTATTATCTCAGATCGACATGCTGGTATAATGAATGCCATGAGGACTCCTGTTCCAGGATTGCCACCGGTTCACCACCGATGGTGCATGAGGCACTTCAGTGCTAATTTCCACAAGGCCGGTGCGGACAAGCATTAGACAAAAGAGCTCCTAAGGATATGTCAGATTGACGAGAAGTGGATATTTGAGAGGGATGCGTTGAGGCACTAAGGCAGCGTATTCCCGAAGGTCCTCGTAAATGGCTTGAAGATGAGTTGTTGGATAAAGATAATTGGTCCCGTGCATACGATAGAAATGGCCGCCGGTGGGGTTACATGACAACCAACATGGCCGAACAGTTCAATAGCGTGCTAGTTGGTGTTCGTAAGCTTCTAGTGACGGCCATAGTATCATTTACGTTCATGAAGTGCAATGACTACTTTGTGAACAGACATGATGAAGCTTTGAAGCGAGTCCAGGTAGGGCAGCGTTGGTCCACCAAGATTGATAGTAAGATGAAGGTGCAAAAAAGTAAGGCGAACAAACACACTGCAAGGTGTTTCGATAAGCAGAAAAAGACATACGAGGTCACAGAGAGGGGTGGTATAACGCGTGGTGGTGTTAGATTCGGCGCAAGAGCCTTCAAAGTTGAAGGTGAGGGGAACTCATGTTCTTGCCAAAGGCCATTGCTCTACCATATGCCTTGCTCACATCTTATCCACGTTTATCTGATTCATGCAATTGATGAGGAATCTCCCAACCGAATGCCGTATCAGTTCTCTTCAAGAGCCGTTGTGAACACATGGGCAAGTCGCTTTGAGCCATACCTCGACCCCACACAGTGGCTACCGTACGATGGTGAAGAATTTGTTGCTGACCCAAATTTGAAGATTAAAACAAGAGGGAAGAGGAGATCGAAACGATTCAAGAACGAAATGGACTCGGGTCTGGGTGGTTCTGGAAGGAAACCACCTTCATGCGTTCAACTTGATGCTGCGCCGGTGCAAAATAGATGCTCGTTGTGTCACCAGGAGGGTCACAAGAAAACTAAGTGTCCTAAGCGTCCAAAAAAGAAGAAGTCCAAAAAAATATAAATGTTAGGGAGGTAAATAACGGTGAATTTATTACTTTTTCATGTAGAATGGCCGAGGAGGGACAACCGCCGACTTACCCAGCCTTGGAGGCGTACTACGAGGCCCGTCATCGCGGGGCTGCGATCGAGGCGGGGAGGGTATGAATCGGCATTGATTCACTTGTACATAAGTATCGGTAGCGTGTATTTGACATTATATTAACTAATTGATTTACAATTGCTAATGCAGGTACTTCAACCGCTCCGAGTTAGAGCTCATGCCCCCCCAGTGTTCGATGATAGGTACATCCCGTACCTAAGGGAGGCCGGGTTGCTCGGGGTGGCCTTGGTCGTGAGCAGAGGAATGCCAGTGTTCAACGCTCCTGCGTTGACAGCACTTGTGGACAGATGGAGGCCTGAGACACACAGCTTCCACCTCCCCAGTGGTGAGATGACTATCACTCTACAGGATGTGGCTATGATCTTGGCCCTCCCATTACGGGGGCATGCCGTGACGGGCAGGACAGAGACTCCTGGATGGCGTGCACAAGTGGAGCAGCTATTTGGCATTCCACTGAACATTGAGCAGGGGCAAGGGGGGAAGAAGAAGCAGAATGGAATATCCCTGTCTTGGCTGAGTCAGAACTTCTCACATCTTGACGACGATGCTGAGCCATGGCGTGTTGAGTGTTATGCTCGTGCATACATCTTGCACTTGTTGGGAGGGGTTCTGTTTCCTGATGCTGGGGGTGACATTGCTTCGGCGATATGGATTCCTTTGGTCGCCAACCTTGGTGATCTGGGCCGTTTCAGTTGGGGCTCAGCAGTGTTGGCATGGACATATGGACAACTCTGTGAGGCCTGTTGTCGTCAGGCACCATCATCCAACATGAGTGGTTGTGTGCTATTGATTCAGCTGTGGATGTGGTTAAGACTACTGGTTGGAAGGCCTAAGTGGAGGCAAAGCTTCACTCCTTGGCTCTACAATGAGCCAGACATGGAGAAGATAGTGGCCTACCTTTTTGAGAGTACTGCCACTGCACATACTCACCGGGATGTGGCATACAAGCATTATGTCAATGAGATGGACTACTTACAGCCTCAACATGTAAGTACTTCCAATATCACTTCTAGTTAGACATTTACTTCTTTAATTGAGATACTAACCAACGACATCTCTTCAACTTTTGCAGATTGAGTGGTTACCATACCACACAAATGAGGCTTCAAGCCTGACCCTGAACTCGATGTGCAATCGAGACTCTGACTACTTCATGTACCAGTGCCCATTGATTTGTTTCTGGGCAGTTGAGTACCACCTTCCGCACCGTGTCATGCGACTGTTCGGGAAGAAACAAGACTGGCCGGTTGAGGACATCTCAACTGGAGTTGAACTACACAAGTAAATATTTCTTATCTTTGTTTGCTTTCATTGTCAATGTTCAATTTTGTACCATTTAACCATTGTCGATGCTCACTATTGTTTCATCACCTTCTACTTGTCTAGGTATGACAGGGTGAGAACAAAGAAGGTGAAAGACTAGGGGCTAGAGCATAACAGATACATTGATGAATGGAGGACAGCCGGAAGGAACGACAGGTACATCGAGACTATACACCAAAATCATCTTTTCTCAGAGTACCTTCATTGGCTGCATAGGACATATAGACTGTTCCTCCGCCCTACTTGGACAGAAGCCGACATAGAGGATGATCGCGACTCTGATGAGGGGAGGAATCCCTATGATGTCCGGACTAGAGTTGGATATCAAATGGAGCACGCCCCCACTTAGAGACAGAGTCGTAAGTTTTCTTGCATTTGTCAAAGTTATTTCCATTTGCACCCTAGACCCTAACATATATCTTCTCACGCTTTCAGTCGAGAGAGCTCCTCAGAAGTGTGAATGAAATGTGGCATGCTCTCCAAGCTCCGAGGTGTGGTGAGGACACGGAGAACACACTCCGCAATGTTTTAGAGGTAAAATTTATTTAGCACTTTGCATTACTTGAGTTATGCCTAACAAACTTGTTTTTTTTTAAATGCAGAAAGTTCGTCAAAGGTGCCGGAAACTTGCAGCAAGATTAGGTTGCAGGTCGGTTGGATTGGACGACGTGTACCAACCGCGGAGACTACCACCACCACTACCTCAATCCGTGTATCCAAGTACCGCTCGACACTCCATCAGGATAGAAGAGCGTGAAGGAGTTGGTGGCTCGTTGTCGTCACGCATTCCGCAAGGGAGGGGAAAGGGGAAGGCGCCGGCTCCACCTAGCGACGACGATGACGACGAGGACGAGGAGGATGAGGACTACGTCGCACCAGACGCCGAGGAGATAGACATGTCGCAGCTTCGCGACGCGCCTCAGGGGACGCAACCCACGCAATACAACTTGCGATCCACTCGGGCAGCGAAAAAGAGGTAAAATGAGCTTACCATTCTCAAATGTTATTTGATTTCCCTTATTTTGTTTTTAAAATGTTTTAAACATTGGATTTTCAAATGTAGGTACACTCCGGGCTCGCAAGCAATTCGGCGCCAACGGAAGAAGTGATTTGTATGAAGTTAATCTATTGGTTGGTAGTATGACATATGTGGTGCACTATGTGATATAAAATGTGATGGACTATGTGAGGACTATGTGATGGACTTTTGACATTGTTTCATGTGTGGAATATAGGATGGACTTTTGGCATTGTTTGATGTGTGGGATATGTGATGGACTTTTGGCATTGTTTGATGTGTGGGATATGTGATGGACTTTTGGCATTGTTTGATGTGTGGAATATGTGATGGACTATGTGAGGACTATGTGATGGACTTTTGGCATTGTGATTTATGCAATTGGAACTTGTTTTAGTCTGTACGAATCTGTGAATTGTGATTTGAATTGCGAACTGTGAATTGGTACATTTGTGCAATATGGATCTTCAATTTGCAGGGAGGCAGAGGGCGGCGCCAACCACCCTGGCGCCGCGGTTGGGGAGGGCGGCGCCAGCCAGTGCCGCGAGGCAGAAGGGTTTCGGGCTGGGGGGAGGGCGGCGCCAGCTACCCTGGCGCCGTGGTCCATGAGGGTGGCGCCAGCCGAGGCCCGGAGGCAGAAGGGCTTCGATGGGGGGAGGAGGGCGGCGCCAGCCACCCTGGCGCCGCGGTCTGGGGGGCGCCAGCCGTTGCCCGGAGGCAGAACAGACTTGGCGAAAATTTTTTTGGGGGGGGGGGAGAAAGTTGGTGGGGCCCGCAGAGGGGGGGCGCGCCAGCCATGCTGGCGCCGTGGTATGAGGGGCGGCGCCACTCTGGCTGGCGCCCCCTTCGGCCTAGTCAGCACCTCCACGACAGCCCTACTGCCACGGTGGCACGGGCACGGCGCCAGTGTGGCTGGCGCCGCCATGTTGGGGTACGGCACCAGCCACTCTGGCGTCCCAAAAAGGACCATTTCCGGTTTAAGTTTTTTCAGGGGTCTATTTGTAAAATAAGTTTTCAAAAAGGATAAAAATGTAAAAATTTCAGTGATTTTGCTCTGCTACACAAAAGATGCACACGTGGTTGACTGATGCTCATTAATCTGTTCATCTGCCAGAACATTAAAAGTTCGAAAGAATTAATAATCGCATAAATAAAGATTACGATATTAACCCACACAGTCGATCAGCAATCTCATGCTTGGACCAATCACATAGGCAATGATCGAGGATTTTTGAGCCTTCGAGGGAAGAGATTTTTCGTCGTGTTTGATAAGGATTTTACCAAATGTTCGTACTTGTAGCCCTGCAGGGAGTACAAGCTAATGAGCTATAGTAGCAAGTACAAGTGCGTGTTCGTCGTCGCGGATGCCCTCCGGCTTTGGACCGGAGTTTTGCTGGGTCGTCAGCCGACATGACGATGATAAGATCAAGTTTAATATGGAGCACTAAGCCTAGATCAATTATAAAGTTATTCGGAGAATAGAACTTGAAAAATTAAAATGATTAGCTTTCATATAAAAGCTAACTCTCTACGTATATATACTCATTTAAAAGTCTCTAGTGGTGACAGTGAATCTGGCACTCCACCACGGTTTATAGTTTTTACAAATTTACCAATGATATTTTCTAATATTATGAAACAATCTAAATATTTAGTTAAAACAAGTGAATACCATATATTCAAAAATGCAAACAGGTGATACTCCCTCTTTTCTATCGAATCGGTCATAACCACTGCCTACATTCCACAAAATAGTACACCACAAGTAAGCGCTAATGAATAGGCCTGTGATTCCGTAGAAAGACATCACGACTCCCTGTAGAAAAAAAAAAGAATTTGTTGAGATGAAAGTAACCAAGATAACTGGAAGCCTCAACCGCTAAGAATCCTAGTGAACCTAGAAAAAGAATACAGGCCCAGAAAAAATTACCTCTTACACAATAATTCTTTTGTCTATTACATATTATAATATATTTTATTTTATCCAAAGCAAAGGTTGAGTATTTTGCTACTATATTTCAAGATAAATGCATTAAATATGTATAGCTCATCTACTGTACATATTAACTCTAATGTGGATCTATATAATTAGCTCTACTATTACACTTGCTCTAATGCACTCCCCCCCCCACCGCCAATCGTATTAAACTGTTAACTACGACAGTTGACTATATTAAGAGAAGACTTTCCAACACTATTACAGAAGCTGTTGCGGTCTCTTTATAGGGAGAAAGAAGAGGAGAGACCTACGGATCGGACGTCCGATCAGGAGAAAAAAATCGGACACTCGTCCCAGCCATCGGATCGAGGGATTAAATCTCGACCATTGATAGCGCGTCGTCACTGTTCGATGCAAACTTCTCCCGGGCAGCTGCATGCATGCAACTTTTCCCGCGCACAGAATTGCATATGTGACAGGGATAGTTAATATTTTGTAAGCAAACTTTAAACTATTTTTTCTCTTAAATTATTAATCCAAATCATGATCCAATTGTACCATTAAATTCGTTGTAATTAAATCCTTAAAACAAGACTACACATGGATATATTCCAACGAAAAAAAATTTAGCTTATTATTGAATTATTTTTAAATGTTGCACGATGTTACACCAAGTATAACGGAATTGTTTCACTAAGTAGATCGAAAATGTTTCAGTCGTTTAAATCGGGCGTTGTTTCACCTTATATAAAAACAATGTTTCAGTAAATAGCGAAAGAATGTTTCAGTTCACCACAACATTAGATCTATACATAGTGAAATATTGTGAGTACACTAGGTGAAACATTTTATGTGAAACAACAAATAAAACGAATTCCCTTAAAAGAGTATTTCCAAAATATGTGGGTGATTTGTTGCAATGTTGTGCGTGGTGGGGACACGTGGCAGGAGCGACGCAGTGGTGGGGACACATGCATGGGCGCGGGCGCGGGCGGGAAGCGCGGCGCGTGGAGGGATCACCCGATTGTTTGGCGCACGGATCGGGCGCTCGGGTTCAAGCATTTTCGGATATTTTATCAAATATCGGACGCCCGCCCATCCTTGGTGTCTGGCACATCCGTCAGGATGCGCATCGTATGCGGTTTGCATGTTGGCTTGTGGCGCATGCATGGCGTATGTCACATGTATGTATTTTTCTACTTTCTCTCTCTTTTCCTTTTTCTAAAATATGTGTTCAATATATAATTCTATTACACCATTTTATTCGTCATAATTAGATCTTTATAACAAGATCTCACATGGATATATTTTGATAAAAATATTTATTAAAAAATCAAACTTATGTTGCACCATCTAAAAAAAGTTTCAGCACTTGTGCCGATGCGTCAACCCAGTTCATAAAATGTTCCAGAGATGCAACATATAAAAAGTATTGACTGCAACGGTAATTATCACTGCATGAAACATTATGTCCCAATTAGTGAAACATTGAAAAAAAATCGTATGATACAATACATTTGCAAATATTTGATTTTGTTAAAATATTTTTGTATTTAGCTTGCATCGAATTGTAATCGTTGAAACATAAATTTTTTTTTTGCTGAAACATATAAAAAATAATGTGCAACATTGCTAATGCATTAGTGAAACATTAATAAATACTTGTTGGAACATACATTAACATTAACAATGTGTGCAACATTTAAAAAGTAAAAAAAAGTCATCAGAATATAGTCATGTAAAATCTTGCTATAAAGATTTAACTATAACAAATCTAACGATATAATTAGTTTGAAATTCAGATAAATAGTTTGAGAGAAAAAAATCATTTTAAGTTTAAAATATGCTTGCATGCACGTTCAGACTTACCATGCATTTGGATTGAGGCGTCCGATTTTTTCTTCCGTGTCGGACGGCTGATGGTAAGCATTATCAGAAAGAAGAAGTACACGGTGTGCCCACATAGAATAGGATGGCTCATTATCTTGATGAAGCAACGCAAAAAGTATCGAACGACAGCCACAGAACTGATCACATTGCCAGGAAAAATGTAAGTATGTAAACAAGCATTAGAGCATGTTGAAAAACATTAAAAATATATTTTTAAACGATTTTAACATGAATATATAAGTTGGTAAGAATTGATAAAAATATATCATCACCGCTGAACGAAGATACGAACACGTGACGGCACGTGAGTTCGCTCCCTCCCCCACACACACAAAAAAAAATAACAAGTTCGCACTACGTGCATGGGAACTAAATGCATGTGTCCAAACGTAGAGGAGCAATAGCACAATACAGAGAGGAGGCAAACCCTAGATTATTTTTGCGTGTGTTGCATAGAGGTGTTGACTCGGTTCATATGGAGATATCAGGATGCGTGATCAGAAGACATGCACGATCTCCATAAGTCATAAATAAACCAGATAAGCCGTGCAGTACCAAGGGTCGACATCGACATGCAGCGCCCAAATGTAGAGGAGCGATAGCGTAATACAGAGGAGGAGGCAAACTTTAGATTGTTTTCGTGTGTGTTGCATATAGGTGTTGACTCGGTTCATATGGAGATATCAGAATGCGAGATTAGAATACATGCACGATCCCCAAAAGTCATAAAACCAAACTAGATAAGCCGTGCAGTATCAGGTGTCGACATCGGCATGCAGCGCCCAAATGTAGAGTAGCGATAGCGTAATACAGAGGAGGAGGCAAACTTTATCTTGTTTTGCGCATGTATTGCGTAGAGACGACAACTCAAATCATATGGAAATATCAAGATGTGTGATTAGAATGCCTGCACATGATCTCCATAAGTCGTAATGTAGGTGTAAGGCGAGTGAGCGCATACACACGTGTTCCTCTGATTCTCTCCATTATACATGGCTCAAGTCACTAGGAGAGCCCTTTCCATTTTAAAGAGATCTTTCCTAGAATGAGTAAGGTAAGGTAATACTAAAAGTTCACATGTCTCTCTTTCTGTGAGGCATT
Organism: Oryza meridionalis; assembly: GCA_000338895.3. NCBI lineage: Eukaryota > Viridiplantae > Streptophyta > Magnoliopsida > Poales > Poaceae > Oryza > Oryza meridionalis. The sequence continues at coordinate 4,840,771 of CM002524.2, forward strand.
CCTTTGTGATTTTCATATAAATTACACCTCATATGGGCTTTATTCCATACTATAATTCCAATATTTTTTTATATGAGCAAACTTACTTTGCTAAAAACTATAAGAGCTCACTATTAATTGTCAGTGTGCATGCCCTTATTTACAATCTTTCTTCCATGACAGAATTGATGTATCGGTGTAACTAGAGCTGCGATTTTATCGTGTTGGTTTTCCACTCAAAATCATTGCAAAAGAATCTCTAGTTCTACTGTTCTAGTTGATACGTTGTGAGAATGTCCCCCTAATAATCCACGAGACAATAACATGTAGACCATGGTAATTACATGGTGATATACTCACACTGCACCCCCAATAGACGTGGTAGGCTAACCCGTCCGTTGGAAGAGAAGACGAGTTTTCTACTGCTGCACATACACTAGTACACACACCCTATCCTATATATCATTGTCACAAATATGATCTCCTCTCCTCTCATCGGTCCAACCAAATGAAGTACCCAACTACCATGCAACACACAACTAGCTAGGAGCCTAATTAAATCACATGCATGGCTAAAAGCAAAAGTAGTAGCCCATGGGGTTTGTGTCATGTGCGGCCTAATTAACATCACACATGAGCCATAAGCATATCATCAGTCAAAGCTGAGATGGTAGGTGCTCAGATAGCTCAGCTGTCCGACGCATGGGAGGAATAGTACGTGGGTACGTTCGCGAGACAGCAAGAGTAGTAACTAAATACTAGAGTATTAGAAAAGAGGAATTTTACCATACTAGCTACAACAAGATGGGAGGTCCTAAATGAGTACGGGTGGATAGACAAAGCTCAAATCTTGCGGCTCGGATCGACTCGTAGCGAGCACGATTGGCTCAGATCGATTCGAACTTGTAGTCTTAATGAGTTAAATCAAATTAGGCTTTCAGCTTATGAGCTTAACAAGATAGCTCGCGAACTGTTCAATTAGCTCGTTAGTGCTTATATTAACTAATATTTAGTCATCTAATTACATTGTGAATTCTTTATTAGTTAGTGTGTGTTACTATATTTATATATGACAAAATGATAAATTTGAAATTATAAAGGAGGGATAAATATGTTCACAAGCCTAACTAGCCTAGCAGCCAGCTCGCAAGATGAATTGCGCTAGACTTTAGCTTGTTAAAGTTAACGAGTCAAGCAGAGCTGGCTCGTTAAGACAATGAGTTCAAAAGAGACGAGCCTGAGTTGTCTCGTTATACACCCTTATAAATAAGGATGGTTGATCCACTTAATTGGACGCTCCCCCGCTGCTCCCTCTCCCGTCACGCAAGAGCACAATGCCTCCCCCCCTTTCTCTCAACAGTGCCGTTGTCTCCGTGTTATCTTTCACGACTGGATGTCCTAGATAGCACTGCGCCAGCCGTCCACAACTTCAGGAAGTGCTCGGCCCACCACTCATTGCATTGTGGGAATCTCCAAGCTTTGTCATGGCCATCTCGGTTGCTAAGACAAAACCTTGTGCAAGGAATCAAATAAGAGAGAGACACCCAATAGTCATCAGATTCAAAATCGAGGCCAGGAGATGCTGGGTGGAGGTGGATGGGTTGGATTTCCTTAAGACAGTAGGGTCTGGATTTCCTAGAGAATGCTATTGGCTCTGGTGGTGGCAGCATGGACGTACGTCGGGTGATGGCGACGGTGGCAGGGCGACGGTAGGGCGATGGCGGTGCGCAATCTTGAACTCGGCGCGAAGGACAAGGTGTACAATGGGACGAGATTAAAGGTGCAATCAGACAGGCCCATGAACTCACTTATAATACAAATAAGCGGGTAAACCGGCTGGGTCCGCAGGTCTGCCCGCTTACACCCTTAGATACACTTGTCCTTACCCCCTACTAGATCTAGTTACCAACACAAATATCCGGTACTACCATCATACTCTTTTTAAATTAGTGGTGGGATATGTCACTGGTACCTCCTGTAGTCCTGTTACCTGGTAGTAATAGCAGTTGGTGGTCCTAAATAAAATCCCTGTTAGAAAATAGTATAAGATCCTCTAATATCCCTTTGTTTAGTCATACGTGGTTACATTTTATAGGATCTCGAAGTGATGAGTGTTGATGAAAAACACGAGGCCTGGGAGATCTGCTTAACTCCAGTGCATGTCCAAAGCTCGCCTTCGGGTATGCTAGCGTGCCAGTGGATTTGATCCTGCAATCAACAAGAAATAAAGGCAAAGAAGCCGCGGTTAAATCCATAAATGACAGCCGATTGGCTAGGTGCCGATGACATATCATTTATCTTTGAGCCGATGTCATATATGTATCGATCGGCAGCCATGAGTAAATAAGAAGGAACTAAATCTACTCGATCGGCCGTAGATATTAACAATATATACTCCTTATATCGATATAAACTTAAATCAAGTGATTGGGATAGATCGGTCACCATGCCGAGACAATATAAATCACTTAGATCGAAATATATATTAATAATGGGACTATATATGTTCATAGCATAGTTGATCAGATAGATCTAGCATGTATCGGCTAATACTCCGATACTACTCTATATTAAGATATTAAAGCAAGCAGAATATATCAAACAAAAGCTTAATACACTTAAATGCCACAAAATCTTAATATAAAGGGTAGATTTAACATGTCAGTAAAGCATATATAACAAGTATAGTTAAATCAGGTAAGATCGGCTGAAACCCCGATACTACCCTAATCGGCAACCAAGAAGCAAGCTAGAGGTTGAGATTCTAATCACGACTCATAAGATCAAACAACTGATGCAGCTATAAGTATGAAAAGAAGGACAATATCTAGACAATCAAGCCATTGGAAGTTTCATAGAGTGGTAGATATCATGTACAATCTAAACCAACATCGATATTTAACCTAATCGGCTGACCTCTACTAGTAGATGTTAGCTGATTGTAGGTTAGATGATGATATTGCTATAGATTATATAAGATATATGATAACTCGACGGATTAAATAAACAAGATTAGAGTATCATAGAGATGGAAGCACTAATCCCGAGAACGCAAGCCGCCATAACAAGTTTTACCTCTTGTTGAAGATCGAAACCGATGCAGCTCAACCCGAAAGTAAGAACTTGTCGAAATAAAACGAAAGCAAAAAGGGTGGCGATGCGCGGAAATTGTATTGAACGTGTGTGTTAATTGATTACATGGGGTTCGGGGTTTATTTATACCCGAGAATTACAAACTATGTCCATATCGGACATGACTCTTATCTCTAACAAACTCTAAGATACCATAAGTCTTTGCGGCAGACTTTTGCCCAAACATATCTCTAAGGAAATTACATAAAATATCCTAATTAATAGATACAATTGCCTTCTCAGGACTCTATCTACGCGTGGCAATCATCTTGAAGCATATCAACCCAACCCAATATCGTACACCAAGTCGTATTGTCGGAATAGGCTGCATCACCAAACCAAGTCTGACTCGAACTTAGCCGATCCAATCGTAGCTAATCCGGACTCCAGCCGATTCTTACTCTGTTTCCGCGATAATCCTTATCTCTGATTCCGTTTCGATCTAATCTTCCTTTCCGATGCCGATATTACCAAATTTGGTCGTTAACAATGAGATATATTAATAGTCTTCGTTTATTTGAACGTGTATTTAAAGAGACACATTCACAATTATGTGTATACCTCTTATTATCTCTGTAACTGAAAAAGAAAGACATTGTTTTGTACATTGGGTTTGAAGTTTGTATATTAAATTATACTAACGGATTAAAATTTTATATTTTATATTAAATTGCTTGATTATATTAATAATTACAATTCCATATCAATTATTACAATGCTTTAGATAGATATCACAAGTGACATGATTTACCAATTTTCTTCCATAAGTTTCTTTTCTCGAGTACATCTAAATTATTAATTCCCTGCAACACGCGGGTGTGTGTGTGTGTGTGTGTGTGTGTGTGTGTGTGTGTGTGTGTGTGTGTGTGTGTGTGTGTGTGTGTGTGTGTGTGTGTGTGTGTATATATATATATATGCATATATATATATATATATGCATATATATGCATATATATATATATGCATATATATATATGCATATATATATATGTATATATATATATATATTTATACGCATATATATATATATGCATATGTATATATATATATATATATATATATATATATATATATATATATATATATATATTTATACGTGTATATATATACATATATGTATACGTGTATATATATACATATATGTATATGTATATATATGTATATGTATATATATGTATACATGTATGTATATGTATATATATGTGTGTGTATATGTATATGTATGTATATATATATATATATATATGTATATATATGTATATATATGTGTGTGTGTGTATACATATATACACATATATATATACACACATATACATATACACACATATACATATACATATATATATATATACACATATACATATACATACATATATGCATATACATATACACATATACATATACATATATATATATATATATATATACATATACATACATACATACATACATACATACATACATACATACATACATATATATATATATATATATATATATATATATATATCATTTTCTTCAAGAGAAGACGTTGAAAATTTTTGGGAGAATATTCCAAAGTTCAATAATTACCAAAGAGCATCAAATATGGTAGATATTCTCTCATATAATCCAAACTAGCATGAATGCAGAAGACAACAAGTCACAATATGCTTAAGGTAAAAATCCAACTTCTCGGGAATAAACAGAGCGCCCATGATTAGAAGAAGACATATGACTCTCTGAAAAACCCGTGATGCTACAGTATGATAAAAAATATGAGTGAAGATTGAGCTCCCTCTTCGGCTTCTATAAAAGGGGAAGCTAGCGAAGCCAGAAGGATACCAAGAAGCAGCAACCCTCAGCCAGAGTCTCACGAGCCACTCTCTAAGCTTTAGTGGTAGAAATCTGTTAAGAGTTCGCATTGATAGTATATTGAAGCAAGGAGTGTAATATAAATTGTGTAAGGTAAGCAAACCTTGTGTGTATCATCCCTCGGGGTTCCCTAAAGGGAAAACCATATGTATTCTATTTTGTGGTAATGTAGTAGTTTTATTAAGCTTTCCTTGCTCGACCTTGTTATGTTTATGTGAGTTTAAATTCTACGCTAAGGACCCTATAGGAGAGACGCCCTTCAGTAAGTTCTCATAGTTCACCTTGCATGCAGCAGGTAAAGAGAACCTTTATCTGTTGAAGAAGTGTTCCCTTCGGGTGGAACTGCCTGGGGAGACGGTAGAATTTTTATCTCACATGAATAGTCCTTGAGACGGTAGAATTTTTATCTCACATGAATAGACCCAAGGACGGGATTAGGGTAAAAGCTTAAGCTACTCCTTCAGCAAAATAGTTAGACATATGGTGAGTACCGAGTAGGATTACACATCTATCGTTGCACGCTCGGCTGTCCCAGTGGTTTCGCCAACCCATTAAGATCTTGAAAATTTTAAAAATATATACATAAATATCCATGGAGAAATATACATTAAGGTAAATGCAGTCCACTCTATGGATTCTTCTGCCATCTTTACTTGCCAAAATCCTACTTTAAGTCAGATTTCGAGACATATCCCTTGGATATTCAACTGTAAGTACCGAGTGGACTGCGTAGATGCAGGATAATACTAGTATGATCATCCAAACTAGCATGAATGCAGAAGACAACAAGTCACAATATGCTGAAGGTAAAAATCCAACTTCTCGGGAATAAACAGAGCGCCCGTGATCAGAAGAAGACATTTAACTCTCTGAAGAACCCGTGATGCCACAATATGAATGTAATTATTTTCACTAAGCTATACCGAAGATCATAGTTGGCACTCTAATAATAGTCAATTAAATTTAATTGTTGATTTGATATATAACTTCTATATAAATTGGGGAAAAAGAAAAGACGATTTGGAGCAAAAGGTTGAAGAGTTATATAAAGAACGAAAACAAATAGTAGAGCAATATTCTGTTTTTAGTACTAAGCTAAATACTGCTTTAAAATTACTACAAGAATATAAGGCAAAGCAAAATAAAATTTCACAAAACAGTGATTACATCAAGGAATCAAACCATGGCTCTGATACCAGCTTATTTCTCCACGGATAATTTTGCTGCCATGTTCCAAAGAAAAATGCAAAATATATTTAATGGAACAAAATGGGTTAATGCATAACGTATAAAAAATTCAATTATATGTAAAATCAACATAATAAATCCTAACTACATAATTAAAACACGTCCAATAGAGGCGACCCCAAAGGATATAGAAGAATTATTAAAGCTAGGGGCAATAAGAGAAAGCAGGAGCCCTCATAGATCAGCTGCATTTATAGTAAGAAATCATGCCGAAGAAGTGAGAGGTAAATCCAGGATGGTCATCAATTACAAGAGGTTAAGCGATAATACAGTTGAAGATGCTTATAACATTCCTAATAAGCAAGAATGGATCAATAGAATAGTAGACATTTCTCGAAATTTGACTTAAAAGCATGATTTTGGCAAGTAAAGATGGCAGAAGAATCCATAGAGTGAACTGCATTTACCTGTCCTCAGGGACATTATGAATGGCTTGTGATGCCACTAGGCCTAAAAAATGACCTGCCATATTCCAAAGAAAAATGCAAAATATATTTAATGAAAACCAAGAATTTATATTAGTCTACATAGATGACTTATTAGTCTTTTCAAAAACTTACAAATAGCATATTGCTCATCTAGAAATATTTTTTAGAAAGGTGGAACAAAATGGGTTAATCTTATCCAAAAAGAAAATGGAAATATGCCAGGAGAAAATCAGTTTCCTTGGTCATGAAATAGGAGAAGGCAAAATACACCTACAAGAACATATTGCTAAGAAATTTTTACAATTTCCTGATGCTATGAATGATAAAAAGGAATTACAACAATTCTTAGGAATTGTAAATTATGCTAGAAACCACATTAAAAATTTAGCAAAGTTAGCAGGACCATTATATGCTATATTAAGAAAAAATGGTCAGAGATATTTTAATTCTAAAGACATTAAATTAGTAAGGTTAATAAAAGAAAAGGTGAAAGAACTAAAAAGAAAACTATTTTATTATTGAAACAGATGCATCGCAGCAGGGTTGGGTCCTGTATTAAAACAAAGACCTGCTAAATACTCATCTAAATCAGAGGAAAAGATATATAGGTATGCCTCTGGAAGACAATACAGATCGAGAAATCCTAGAAATAATCAACGCGATAAATGCTTTTAGGTTATATCTAGGGTTTAAAGAGTTTACGGTTAGAATGGACTGTGAGGTGATATGTAGATATTATAATCAGCTTAATAGCAAGAAGAATTCTACTAGGAGGTGGATCTTATTTGAACAAATCATTACTGGAAATGACTATAAAGTTGTATTTGAGCATATTAAGGGGAAAGATAACAATTTGCCTGATCTACTTTCTCGTTTACCTATTTTGCAGGTATGAAGAAATCTATGAATTATAATGGAGTTGAATTCTTCACTTTTGGGGAAGATAATAAACTCAGAATATTCCCACCAAACTCTTATAAATTTAAACCAAAGGACCATATAATTTCTTAAGAGGTAGAAATTTATTAAGAGTTCGCCTTACTAGTATATTGAAGCAAGGAGTGCAATATAAATTGTGTAAGGTAAGCAAACCTTGTTTGTATCATCATCCCTCGGGGTTCCCGAAAAGGAAAACCATATGTATTCTATTTTATGGTAATATAGTAGTTTTATTAAGCTTTCCTTGCTCGACCTGTTCTGTTTACGTGAGTTTAAATTCTACGCTAAGGACCCTATAGGAGAGATGCTCTTCAGTAAGTTCTCGTAGTCCACCTTGCATGCAGCAGGTAAAGAGACCCTTTATTCGTTGAAGAAGTGTTCCCTTCGGGTGAAACTGCCTTGGGAGACGGTAGAATTTTTATCTCATATGAATAGACCCAAGAACGGGATTAGGGTAAAAGCTTAAGCTACTCCTTCAACCAAATAGTTAAGACATATGGTGAGTACCGAGTAGGATTACACATCTATCATTGCACACTCGACTGTCCCGGTGGTTTCACCAACCCATTAAGATCCTGAAAATTTAAAAAATACTCCCTCCGTACTCATAAATGAAGTCGTTTTAGACAGCGACACGGTCTCCAAATCACAATTTTGACTTCTTTTTTCTATAAAAATATTTATTGAAAAGTGATATATGTATACTTTTATGAAAGTATTTTTCAAGACAAATCTATTCATATAATTTTTACATTTTCAAACTAAAAAACTTGAGAGTTATTCATGATTTATATTCTCAAGGTTTGACTTAAACATTGTCCTAAACGACTTTCTTTACGAGTACGGAGGGAGTATATACATAAATATCCATGGAGAAATAAGTTACTCGGTGCGAAATCAACAAGAGGCAGCAAAATAGCAAGGTGCCCGTGTATCTCTACTATTATAAAAATTGAAGATATTTTTGCCGGTACTTTTGGTACGTCATCCGTGTTTGAATCGGTTTTTAAGTTCAATCGCTTTTGGAAATACAGATCCATGTTTAAATCGGTTTTAATTTTGTTCGTTTTTAAAAATACAGAAGGAGTCGTATAAGAAATCTTTTTAAAAAACTTGCGTGCTAAATTGAGACGATTGGACCCTAATTGCGGCTCATGATTTTGTAAAAAGAATATCCAAGCGAATTCCCACGGTGAATTTTACCTTAGCTATACCGTACAACAATAATACGATTAAAATAGCATTCACCTGTTGCAACGCACGGGTATTTTTCTAGTATATATAAAAGATAATCCTGTAAGCTATATCCAAAGGGCCAAGGCGTAGCCGAGCACGTACGTTAGGTATAGCAGCTGCCACGAAGAGACCGCCGTTGAGTTGAACGAAGAAAAGTCCTAGTCGATTATATTTACGTCATCTCGTCCTGGTCAAACTCTCCCGCGACCGTATAGTATGCGCCGCTGTCCCCGTGTGCATGTGCTAGCTATCACGATATATAGTACTTACTCGCGCATGATCGACCCACAAAAATCGTTTAAAATTTGGAGCACAAACTAATTCTTCTTATCGTTGTCCAATTTTGATATAGTTTCGTAACCAAGATTTGTTAAAAGGGGATGTTTCTAGTTTCATAAATCCTTATATCGAAGCCGTGATTATATTTTTTTTATTTAAATCTACGGTTACTTCGATGTATATCATTTTGGATGAATCATTCTTTTATATGTTTTCCTTGATGTCATGATTCAATGTACATTCAGTTTTATATATAGCAATAATTGCACTTCATAGGTTATAAATGTATATGATGTACGGATGGTTAAAATTAAATTTAAGTATAAGAAAAATCTAAAAGTTACTAGTATTATCTAAACTAAACGATGTGACTTCATACGTATCAAACGTTTTATTATTTTTATTCTAACTATACATGATATATATACATACTACCTTCGTTCCAAAATACTTGTCATTTTTATTTTATTTTTTACGTTTGATCATTTGTCTTATTTAAAAAATTATGTAATTATTATTTATTTTGCTTGTGACTTGCTTTATTATCAAAAGTATTTTAAGTATGACTTATTATTTTTATATTTAGGCGGTGTTTAGATCCAAGGGTGTAAAGTTTTGGCGTGTCACATCGAATATACGGACACACATTTGAAGTATTAAATGTAGTCTAATAACAAAACAAATTACAGAATCCGCCTGTAAACTACAAGACGAATTTATTAAGCCTAATTAATCCATAATTAGCAAATGTTTACTGTAGCACCACATTGTCAAATCATGGAGCAATTAGACTTAAAAGATTCATCTCGCAAATTAGTCGTAATCTGTGCAATTAATTGTTTTTTAGCTTATATATAATACTTCATGCAGGTGTTAAACGTTCGATGTGACAGTGTGAAAAATTTTTAGGTGAGATTTAAGCAGGGCCTTACATAAATTTTTAAATAAGATAAACGGTCAAACGTTACAAGCAAAATTAAGGTCAAAACGATATCTATTTTGAGGCGGAAGGAGTAGATAGGAGCACACCATGCGTGTACGCACACTGTGTAGGAGATGAGTATCGTACCTTAGCTACTACGGAGTACTACTCAACATATCGTACGGCACCGGTAGGAAATTATGGCCGGCGCGGTGTCTGGCTGGCTATATAATTGACTATAGAATTGGCTATTTTTCTAAATTTATAGTATTAGAATATCTCGTTATATCCACCTAAATCTCTTATATTTTAGAACGTATGGGTATATACAGAACATTGGGAGTACTAGTAGCTAGGTAGGTCGGTAGGTGACTGATCTGATCCTGACCGTTGAATGTGATCAAGTGATCTGTTGAGCCCTCTCTCCAATGATCACATTGCTGCACTACTATTAGTCACGTGTTTCACATGCATTTCTTTGAAAGAAAACAGTGCCTCATGTTTTTTGTTAGAAAATCTTTCATACAGTTGATTAGTTAGTTCGCTAATTTGTTGGGATTAGTCATCGTCATGTAACGACTTGCACAACAAACTCATTTCTAATTTGCTCTCTCTTTGTTTTGCCGCCGCCCACGCAATATATATATCTACTGCAGATTCCTTCCATGCATGCATCTTAATTAACTTCTCCGAATTCATGGATTCCAAATGAATAATGAATAAGATGCTAAGCTAGGTTTACCAATTAATTGGCTAATTGGCAACCAAATGGCTAATCATCATCACCATCATGGCATCATCATCAAATTTTCTAAACGTTGCACCGGAAAATCAACCTAGACTGGAATTCCTTCCAATCCTTCGCTATAGCTAGCTAGCTACCACAACGATCCAAAAGTTTTGTCAAATATTTAGAACGGGGATAGCTAGGCAGTGTCGACGAAGATGTGATGTGATCTCTGAATATCTGAACCGTCGTCTGATCCACAAAAAGCTTCCCGGCTCCGGACGCTAGCTGCTCCATCCCATCAATTCTCTCCATGCATTCTCGCTTGCATCCAGCCAAACCAAATTGACCGTGGACTGATCACATTTATACTGCTACATCATCCGCCGTTAATATATATTTTGAGAGACCATATCATTGATAAATACATGCATCCTACTAATTCGCCCAGACCAACGGCCGGTCTCGAGACGTACTCGCCAGTAATTTGCCGGAAATTGTTATACTTTTTCCGAGGGAAGATGTCTTTTTTTAATGCCATCTAAATAGTTATGAAACATTTTGATTTTCTTTTCACAGGATGGATTAATATACGATATGTATCACTCTGTAAATATGCATGTTTAGAATTTCAACCTCTACATGTTATTGTAAAATAATAAATATAATTGTGAATATGTGTAGACTATTGGAGTTTAATTTTTTTCATTTTGTTACAACTTGGCATTCATGTTTGTAAAGTAATATATCTCATATTAATCTATTCTATAAAAAATTATATTTTTAAGTTATTTTGGTGGCTTACAAGAAACGATGGGATCGATATATTCCTTGAGGGAAAAAAACATCTCCCAATTTGCCATTAATCTACTGTCACTCATCACAGTCATCTTGCTAGCTAGCTCTGCACGCTGATCTGATTCGGCCGGAAATTTCGAACTTAATTAGCACGTGGATTAGTTGGTTAGCAAAAGTACAACTCATTGTGTGCATGGTCAATTGATCGATTGATCTGTTGCTCCCCGCTGCTGCGGCTTTCATTGGCTATAAATACGCAGATATGTGCTCACTGCCTAGCTACCACTCTTGCTTCTCTAACTATATATATACGTGTAGCATCCTGCTCCATATATCTTAATTAGCTACTACTAGTGATGAGCAGCATCAACCTCATGCAGTAATAGCTGTGCTGATCGAATTGATTTACACACATATAGATAGATAGATAGATCGTTCGACCAATCGAGCTAGCTTGAGCAAACTGATTGATCTGGTGAAGTGGTATAATTAACGGTAGCAGATCATGGAGGATTGCAGCAGCTGGATCCATGGCTACGCCAACGCTAACGCCACCGGCGGCAACAACGGCTTCATGTGCGGCTACGCTGCCAGGTTCGTGTTAAATTAAAAACATCTTGATGAGATGATCACCGTGACACGATCGATCGATTGATCGCGACGAAGATAACATCATCTGTAAATTAGTCGTCTCTGTTCTTGAGTGGTTTGGCTGATCAGTTTAGTTTATCTGCCTCGTGCTTGCAGCTGCAGCCCAGTAGAGTTTCAGCAGCAGCAACAGCTGGTCAGCTCGCAGATTGAGCACCACCTCAACCAGGCAAGCTTAATTTGCAATTTATTCGATCAAGGAACAATGCATAAAATCAAAGAAATTTTAGGATTAATTTGGTAGGTATATATGGTTTGCAGATCAGCATGCAGATGGGCATGGATGACGAGTCGGCGGTGTACGACGGCGCCTCCATGGTGGACGACCTCCTCATACCTTCCTCGTCGCCGCACCACGCCGGCGCCGGCAGCTTCCAGTACTCCTCGTCGACGACGTCCTCCTCCGCCTCCTTCCGCTCCGCCTCCGTCTCGTGCAGCCCTGAGAGCTCGGCCGCGGCGACGACGCACTTCCTCGGACCGCCGGCGTCGGCGGCGGCGTTCCATTACCCGGAGGTCTCCTCGCAGGCGCCGTTGCCACTACCCTTGCCGCCCTACGAGCCGCAGCACGGCCAATACACCGTCCTCTCGCCGCCGCCGCCAGAGTTGCCGGCGACCGTCGGCGCGTTCAGGCGGTACGCGCGGCACCTCCGCCCGAGGAGGCTGCCCAAGCCGGGAGCGTGCGGGCAGAGGATGTTCAAGACGGCCATGTCGGTGCTCACCAAGATGCACGTGGCGGCGACGTACAACCGCCAGTACTACTACCAGCAGGCGGTGGCCGCCGCGTCGGCGTCGGCGGCCGAGGCGGCGGCGGCGCCGCCGTCCGGCAACCAGCTGCAGCACATGATCTCGGAGCGCAAGAGACGGGAGAAGCTCAACGACAGCTTCCTCGCCCTCAAGGCCGTCCTCCCTCCCGGCTCTAAGGTATACATACATACACGTATCAATACGTACATTTGTACGTATACACATGCATGATCATTCATGAACATTTTGTTCTTTTGATTAGTGATCTTGATGACTAATATTTGCTTCAATTATTTCTTCCTTTTTGATGGCAGAAAGACAAGACATCGATACTGATCAGGGCAAGAGAATACGTAAAATCTCTCGAGTCAAAGCTGTCAGAGCTGGAGGAGAAGAACCGGGAGCTGGAGGCGCGGTTGGCCAGCCGCCCCGCCGCCGCCAAGAACGACAAAGGCGAGATGGCGGCGGCGCCAGCGCCGGAAGCCGGCAACGAGACGAAGCGAGAGGACCTAGTAGAGATCGAGGTGACGACGACGAGCGGCGGCGGCGCCACCGGAGCGGCCGATGCGGCGGCGGCGGGAGGAGATCAAGAGACTTCTTGCACGCTCAACGTAGACTTGCGCGGCGGCGGAGGCGGCGGCGGCGGCGGCATGAGCACGACGGACGTTGTGCTCCGGACGCTGCAGTGCCTGAGAGAGCAGATCGGCGACGGCGCCAGCCTCGTGGCGATGAGCACCAGCGCCGGCTCCGGCGGCCGCCCTCCTCGTGCAAACCTAACGTTACAGCTCAAGGTGTAATTAATTAATATAAAAAAGCATTTTACTAAAGAAGTCAAAGGACAAATCTGTCTCACATCTCAGTGATCAGAAAAAAAAGAAGAAGAAAAAGGGAGATGCCATCAGTGCAAAATAGCATGCATGCATGCAAGCGCATTGTTGACAGCATGATTGTGCATTTTTCTCTCTAAGATAATGGAAAACCTTACACCTATTTCCTACTAGTAGCAATTGATTCAGCTGGCATATGTGGACATGCAATGTTCTTGACAGCTTGATTAATTAGCCTTGACACTTCAGTTAATTAATTCACTCTGCTGACGATTCTGCGAGCCGCGGAAAAGTCTGCATGATGACCGATACTGATGGAGGGCTAATAAACGTCGCACTTCTGAAATTAGTGACTTCAGGTCAACATTAAGAATCAAGCGTGCAAGTTGACTATTATAATTAGTTGTCGTACGATAACGTGCGTCGTCAGCCATAACTAGCAGACACAAATATTATACTCTGAAAAGTAAAGGACCGTGATGTCAGACTGGTAAAGGAATTCTACACCACTGTAAAAATCCTCAACGACGTTCGTACGTGGAGTACTCATCCATGAATCTTCAGGAGTTGAAATTTGAGAAATACGTAACGGCGACAGTTCCTTTACTCCCTTGTTCTATATTACGAGTCCTTCGGACCTTTTTTCGTTATTCAAATTCGTTATTTTAGGTTATGTATTTAATTTTAAAACAGAGAAGACATATCATTATAGTTTGGGCCCATGTGACAGACATGTACTTACTAGATTATCTACTCCTACTTGCCTCCTTGTGCCCGCAACGCAAGCCCCCACACAAGAAAACCAGAAAAAGGAAATTCACAAAATGACCTCGTGCTTTGTTTTTAGAAAAGTCCTACTACCAACCCATTTCCAGAATCTTCATATGATCAAATCAACATGCAACGCACGGTTATGCTACAACAGGGAGTTAAAAATTGTAGTTTTTGTTAGTAAAAAATATATAGCTTTCTAATAAATTTGCTTGTTCTGGTTGCATCCTTTAAAATGTATAGCTAAAATTACAGCAAATGACGATTGTAACTTAAATAACCGCATACTTTTAAAATATACTCTTAATGGTCTATTCAACTTACAGATTATGGACTCTCACAGATACTGGTGAAAATGCTACAGAATATTCTGATCATGCCTGCTTTCTTTTCCCTTTTTCTGACCATTTTAGCATTATCTTGTTTTCATCCAGAATTTCGAAGAGGCAAGATGTGACTTTTGAAAAACAAATCACCTACATTTTCTTTAGAAATCTATTAAAATTAACTTTACAGCTTTCTAATATTAATTTTATTCATTTATGTCCTCAAATGTTTTTGTCATTAGGTCAGTTTTATCCCTATAAAGGAATTGGGCCCAAGTTATTTAAGTCATGACATTGTTCATGTTATGCTAGGTGATTCAGTGTTAGCGAGAGAAAATTGAGATTATGGCATTATCAAAGGTGGGTTTTGCCACAACGCCATTCGGCATATTGGTTTCGTTGAATTGCCACTCTCAAACCGTGTGCCATTGCTGGAATGCATTCTCTCATGAAAATACCCTTGGACTTCTTCCACAACTTGTTTCCTTACCATGTTAGTTTGCTCATCTACAGAATGGTATTTTAATGTAACCCACTTTTGACAATAGCGTAGTCTCAATTTGCCCGTAGTCCGTCTAGGCTCATGTGGATTATTCATTGAAAATCTATATAATTAAAAAAATATAAAAATATTATAAATATTGTTTATACGTCATGTTTGATACAACTCCATATCTTAAATTTGCGCTGGATTTATTGTTTGTATGTTAAAGTATAGCTGTTTAAAATTTTTATCTTATTTAAAATGGAAACAAACTGATTTATCTAAATGTTATCAACATAATAACGAATTTAGATATATGGATTTGTGGAGCTACGAATATGTTGATGAAAAACACGAGGCCTGGGAGATCTGCTTAACTCCAGTGCAGGTCCAAAACTCGCCTTCGGGTATGCAAGCGTGCCAGTTAATTTGATCCTGCAATCAACAAGAAACAAAGACAAAGAAACCGCGGTTAAACCTATAAACGATAGCCGATCAGCTAAGTGCCGATGACATATCATTTATCTTTGAGCCGATGTCATGTATGTATCGATCGGCAGTTATAAACAGGTAATAAAGAACTAAACCTACCCGATCGGCTATAGATATTAACAATATATAATCCTTATGTCAATATATACTTAAATCAAGTGATTGGAATAGATCGGTCGCCATGCCGAGACAGTATAAATCACTTAGATTGAAATATATACTAACAACAAGACTATATATGTTCATAGCATAGCCGATCAGATAGATTTAGCATGTATCGCCTAATACTCCGATACCACTCTATATTAAGATATTAAAGCAAGCAGAATATATCAACAAAAGCCTAATATACTTAACTGCAATAAGATCTTGACATAAAGGGCAGATTTAACATATCAATAAAGCATATAGGGTAAATATAGTTAAATCAGATAAGATCGGCTGAAACCCCGATACTACCCTAATCGGCAACCAAGAAGCAGGCTAGAGATTGAGATTCTAATCACGACTCATAAGATCAAACTTAACTGATGCAGCTATAAGTATGAAAAGAAGGACAATATCTAGACAATCAAGCCGTTGGAAGTTTCATAGAGTGGTGGATACCTTATATAATCTAAGTCGACAACGATATCTATCCTAATCGGCTGCCCTCTACCGATAGATGTTAGCCGATAGTAGATTAGATAGCGATATTGCCAGATATTATGTAAGATATATGATAACTCAACGAATTACATAAACAAGATCAGAGTATCATAAAGATGGAAGCACTAATCCCGAGAACGCAAGCCACCATAACAAGTTTTACCTCTTGTTGAATATCGAAACCAATGCAGCTCAACCCGCAAGCAAGAACTCGTCGAAACAAAACTAAAGCAAAAAGGGTGGCGATGCGCCGAGATTATATTGAACGTGTGTTAATTGATTACATGGGGTTCGGGGTCTATTTATAGCCGAAAATTACAAACTATGTCTATATTGGACACGACTCTTATCTCTAACAAACTCTAAGATACCATAAGTCTTTACGGTAGACTTTTGCCCAAACATATCTATAAGAAAATTATATAAAATATCCTAATTAATAGATACAATTGCATTCCCAGGACTCTATCCATGCGTGGCAATCACCTTGAAGCATATCAACTCAACCCGATGTCGTATAACAAGTCATATTGTCGGAATCGGCTGTATCACCTGATCCAGTCTAACTCGGACTTAGCCGATCCAATCGTAGCCGATCCGGACTCCAGCCGATTCTTACTCTGTTTCCGCGACAATCTTCATCTTTGATTCCGCTTCGATCTAATTTTTCTTTCCGATGCCGATATTACCAAATAACAGAATATACAGCTTAAAAAAAAACTTTGAATCTGAAGCCGTGTTAAAAAGGGCCATTTAGTTATGATTGTTTGGTCTCTCAATTTTTTTCTAGGTCCGCCATTAACGATGACGGGATCAAGGTAAGAGGCCGGGACAGCCAAGGACGGCACCGTGGCATGCAATGAAAGGTCGTCGCCGGCGACACTTTTGTCAGCGCCGCTGCGCAACCGCCGAGCGCTATATATAGCAAGCTAGCTAGCGAGCTAGCTCCGGCGACACCGAGCTAATTAATAACCGACACATACCACTGCTGCAAGTTTCGACGAGGCTTCATGCGTGTTGTCTCACTCACCGACGACCTACGTACATGCCGTTCGTGCAGTTGGCCGGGTGCGGTCAAAACGAAGTAGTAATTGGTAGTATGATAGCTGTGGTCGTAACATGGGAGCAGTATTTACTTGAATTATATGTACACTTATTGGGGTACGTTGAAATTTCAGCACGAATGGTACGTATAAATGATGATGATAGGGCGCGCTGACAAATGTTTTGAAAACCACCGTGGTATGTACGTTAGGCCTTGTTTAGTGCCAAAATTTTTTTCCCAAAAACATCACATCAAAAATACATTAAATTTTTGGATACATACATTGAGCATTAAATATAGATAAAATAAAAAACTAATTGCACAGTTAGGGAGGGAATCGTGAGACGAATCTTTTGAACCTAATTAGTCCATAATTAGCCATAAGTACTACAGTAACCCACATGTACTAATGACAGATTAATTAGGCTCAGAAGATTCGTCTCGCCGCCGTTTCTAGGCGAGTTATGAAATTAGTTTTTTCATTCGTGCCCGAAAACCTCTTCCTACATCCGGTCAAACGTCTGATGCGACACCAAAAAAATTTTATTTCGCGAACTAAACAAGGCCTTAGTCGTTAGGGCCTAGCTAAGTTCGTACACGACTACAATAGTATATTCTCCTATCCACAGCCACAATTATTTTTAAGAATCTTAGCAGAGATTAATGTGTTTTCATGAAATCTGAGATTACTTTGATGCATGTCTCTTAGAATTATTACGACAGACAATAGTACTCTATAAATATGTATATGGGATAAATTTTAGCTCATAACACGCCGATTAGCTCATGAAATGAACATATCCAAGCCATCATATCCTTAGAGTTTTTTTTTAGCGTCTATAGATCGGGTTCCATTGCTAACCTCCCAATCACCTAGGGCAAAGGCTAGCACGCATTACGTAATTAGTGCGCCACTGAATAACTACCATATAACTACGGTGTATTTATTCAGAATTATCGTCTCCATGCGCAGATTGAAAAATCAGCATGCCACCATTGGAGCGTGAATACCTTTTGTTCAATATTTTTTGTCCAATTTTTTAAACTCTCCATTTAGATAAAAGCCTATTATATTAAAATTCTCTACACACAAACTTTCTACAAAAGAAAAGTTTATATTCATAAACTTTCCATAGGGAAATAATTTTATTAGGAGACTTTCTGCGGTAACTAAAGAAGTGATGGGGTTTAAAAAATCAAAAATTGTAAGATATAAAACTCTCTACTCATAAACTTTCTACAAAATAAAAATTTATGCTCAAACTTTCTACATGAAAAAAAAATTGTACGAGGAAAGTTTCTACAATAATTAAAAATATTCTAGTGGAATTTTAAAAAAAATTGTAAGACTGTTAATATGATGAAACAACTCAGCAAATAGAAATTATATTATGATTTCATCTAATAAAGAATATTCTACTCCCTCCGTTTCACAATGTAAGTTATTCTAGCATTTCCCACATTCATATTGATGTTAATGAATTTATACATATATACCTATCTAGATTCATTAGTATCAATATGAATGTGGAAAATGCTAGAATAATTTACATGGTGAAACGGAGGAAGTATATGTGGAAACATGCGTGTACCATGGGCAAAACGATCTTGAAAAAATCCCACATGGCCCCACTCAAACAAACTAATTCATCCATCCCAGAATATAAGATTTTTGAAAGACAAACATATTTATTAAAAAAGGTAAAATTGAATGGAAGAATATTGTGATTGGATGAGAAGTGGAAGTAGCAGAAATTGAAAGGAAGAGAATGTTGATGGATAAGTGGTTATATTTTCGAACACCTGAAGTTTAAAAATTGTTATATTTTGGGATGAATGAAGTAGTTACTAAGATGGAGCTACACAGCATGTGCTAACCCTACCGCGTGACCCGCGCACATTCCCGATCTGTTTGCATGAATCGAATCACACAAACGTTCACACAATACGGTTTCTGCACTCGTTGGCCTCCTCCCCTCTTGTTTTGGTGCAATAAGTTAGCCTAGAGTACTACTCCTACAACTACAACAATAGCTTTACCAACACTGGATACTCCTACAACTACAACAATAGCTTTACCAACACTGGATTGGGATGTTCCTATCCAACAGCTAGAGCTCTACTCCCTCCGTCACAAAAAGAATCATCCTAGAAGTGGATGGAACACTACCTAATACAACAAATTTGTGGTAGTGTCCCATATATTTCTAAGTTGATTCTTTCTAGAACAGAGGAAGTTCTAAGTTAGATTTTTTCTGGAACGGAGGGGGGGTATTGCATAGATTCCACGATTAGATCCTTGTTATGAGTCAACATTGATGTGTGTATTGGTATGCTTGTCTTAATTAGAGATTTTACTGTTATTGAGACAATAATTGTAGGAACTAAAATTTTACATTAAAAGTTTTGGAACCTCGAATTACCTAGTACATGAAATACTAAATTTTATACTACTACTAGAAAACATGACACCTCGGTATCATATTAAGATGATAAAATCACCCTTGTCTTAATAAATTATAAATTTCATAGACCAATTTTGGATGAAAGCATGGAACTGTTGACCAGATCTATAATTTTATAATTTTGTAGTGGACAACTTTTTTAACTTAAAAAGTTTAGATGCTCAAGTAATCGTCAAGTCGTTTGACCTTCAGACAAGGTTAATAAGTAAAAAAATATTTAGATGGTGAAACGGAAATTATACTTTGCAAATTATCATTAAAATAAACTAAATATTCATAAAATTTCTAACAAAATAAAGTTTCAAAAGGAAAATACTCCGTAAAAAAAAATTTCTTTTTCTTAGGGTATATGTGAATGCTACTAACATTGATATATATAGGTGAAACAGTAGATAGTCTTCGCGTGAAAAGAGCTTATGGATTCAAATCCTAGAAACTACGCGCGCGTGCCTTTATTCTCATTTCATGCCAAAAGTCATATGACTTGCTGCATAAACGACACTAATCGGCTTCGCACCTGCAATAATTAGCTTTCCCGTAGCAGTGTGTACCCGATTTTATGTCGTGATTTCACATTTCCTCTTTAATTCAAATATAGTCACATCCAACTCGTCACTCAATGCATATGCCAACCACAAAGTTAGCGGACTAGGGGACCGGATAGGATTTTGTAAGTCTCGCAAGAATCATCACGGTGAAAGAGATTGCAATGAGAAAAAAGAACAGAGTGATTCCGATTGGGGAAATGAAATTCTAAAAAATAGCATATTATATGTATCGCGTCATATATCCGCTCGATCGCTCTCGCTAGCTCACGTCAGCCAAGCAGACAATTGAGCAAGAGACATTCTACAGAGAGCGAAGTTAG
The DNA here is from genome assembly GCA_000338895.3 of Oryza meridionalis. Lineage (NCBI taxonomy): Eukaryota > Viridiplantae > Streptophyta > Magnoliopsida > Poales > Poaceae > Oryza > Oryza meridionalis. The sequence goes on from CM002524.2 coordinate 4,861,631, forward strand.
TATGAGTATAACTTAAATCATCATCACCACCTGCCCTGATTCAGATGTGTTTGCGCACTAATCATGATTCCAAACAACTCTCACCGCCCAAAAAAAAATTAATCTGAAAGAGGATGTAACACGTACTCATACAGTAAATCTGAACATTGTTCGCTATTCATATATTAGGATGGGTCACTTCTCTATCTAGATTAAGTTTTTTTAATGGAGTACTCAGCAATGATAGCTGAGTCGTAGCTGAGTAGATGAATCAGCAATGATATGAAATAATTCATGTTAATACAAGGAATTATAGCCGTCATGCCCGTGAGCAATCAAGAAGGATTTGCTGCTCTAGCTAGTGGCCAGACTGCGTGTCGTGTTTGATTTACCTACAATACTCTTGTATACATGTATGATAGAATCTCTCTCCAACCATATCTTTTTAAAAGGACAGATGCGTTAGAAACTTGTATTCCACGATTTTTATCGTTAATTTTCAGCAGACGCCTTGCCTACCATGTTAATATTTTTAATGGTGCAGTAACAGACCCGTCTTCCAATTAATAATTTATCTTCTTTGCTATAGCAACGTAACGACCGTCAAATGCTCACTGCAGAGAGGGATGACCTCATCCTTCGTGCCGTCTGTATCAGGTGATCAATTTTATTAGGAAACCAGCTAAGCTGCCCCAAAAGTAAATAAGATTAGCTTGAGGTGATAAATTAGTACTATAGTAATCCCAAAGTGGCAAGTCAGCAAGTGGTTTTATTATGAGTAAAATCCATCGCCGGTCCCTAAACTTGTACCGCTGTGTCATCTCGGTCCCTAAACTCGCAAATCGACCATTCAGGTCCTTAAACTTGTTCGAATGTGTCATCCCGGTCCCTAAACTTGCAGATCACTCGTTTAGGTCCTCCAACTTGTTCAGCTGTGTCACCCCGGTCCCTAAACTTGGATTTGAATATTATCTGGGTCAAATAGGACGGTCTTAAGACTTTATATTTAAAAAAAATTCATAACTTTTTCATGTGAACTCTAATGAAGACAAACTTTATATCAAACTTGTAGCCCTCGACGCGATATACAACTTTGTAGTTGAATTTTTTTTATTTTAAGCAATTTTTTGTCCCAAAATGTAATTTTAAAATTAAAATTTCAAAATCTATAAACATACAACAATATTTTGGGACCCTAAACAGTTTTAATTCAAAAACTTTTCAACTATAAAGTTGTAGGTCGTGTCGAGGGCTACAATTTTGATATAAAGTTTGTCTTCATTAGAGTTCACATGAAAAAGTTATGAATTATTTTTTGATATAAAGTTTTTAGACCGTCCTGTTTAGGGACCGGGGTGACACAACTAAAGAAGTTGGAGGAACTAAACGAATGATCTACAAGTTTAGGGACCGAGATGACATAGTCGAACAAGTTTGAGGACCTAAACGGTCGATTTGCGAGTTTAGGGACCGGGATAACACAGCGGTACAAATTTAGGGACCGGTGATGGATTTTACTCAATCAAAGAAGGGCGGAATCTTTTCGCTTCCCTTACTAGATAAGATTTGCAACCAACCGGCAATGCGATGCGATTAGACCAGACCTCTATTTTAACGTTTCATACACATCACCCTACAAGATCCCGAGTCCGACCATAGTGTTTTGACGAGTTGACCTAGGTTTAGATTTGCAATATCTTAATCCCCTCGAACTCCCAACGGTGCAACATTAGAAAAAAGGTGCGCAGAAAGGAACTTACCAGGAACTGTCTCGATGCATGAATTTTGGCGGGGAAGCCGAAGCTGAACTGACGACTGTTCAAAGGTTCAAGGAAAATGAAGGCCTAATCCTGATCCATGTCCCCCCTGCACTGCGAGTGTCCTGCCACCATAAACCGGAGCCTGCAACAGCTGACCAGAAGGATTACTGGGTTAGCAAGGACAAGAATGCAGAGCAGAACGATCAAACTCTACATACCTGGGCGTTGGATTCTTAGCTCTCGAGCTATGTGAAATACCCTTCTCATCTGTGGAAAATACACAACTGAAGGGGTGGACACGATTGACCAGAGACTCTTCTTCATCATGCACTGCCGTCATATGCAATACAATGTTGATATCATCATATACGGCGTAAGACGAACATCTTCCATTGAAAGTTACAGCACATTAGTAGTCTCCTTTCAATCAGTAAACTGTTGTGAAAACTGGAATTTCACATAGACTAGTCGATAGTATTACATTGAATAGACCATGGGGAAAAACAATATTCCAACCAGATGGCAAAACTCTTGCCCTGCCTCCAATCCGTCTAAAAGGAAAGGAAGAAATGTGCGCACGTTTTGGAAGTAAGTTGCTAAAAAATAAGGAGTCTGCTACTCTATTCTGTACTGGTCAATTATGATGCCTGAGAGGAAATTCGTTAACCAATCAGGCAGCGCGGTAACAAAATCCCAAGGTCATCCTAATTCCTAAGGGAAGAACTGAAAATTCGTTAACCAATCAGCGAGTGAGGTAAGCCGGTAACAGATTTCAGGGCACGGTAGGTCCACGTCAACACTCTGTAATTCACTAATTTATGCCTCAATCTTCCATAGGTAAAAAGTGGTAGGCTAACCCCATAAGCCCCTCCAGGCCTCCACTACCAAAAAAAATAAACACACACACACACACACACTGACACACCAACCCCCGGGATAGAGAGAGATGGGTCGTTCTCAAAAGAACTCCAGACTTCATGAGCATTCTTACTATCGAAGCTTTGAAGATTAGGGAGTTTTGTCATTGATCGATCAACACCTCTTAGACATCGTCACTTTGCTTCATTTTCTACTCACAGATTATACATCATGGAAGGATCTCATTACACACAAAAAAAAGATACTTTCCCCTTGTCACTTGAATGGTAAACTATATGAAAATGACAGTCAGAGAGGAACAATTGGTCCATCTGTTACCAAGATAATCATATAGAAGGAAGAAAGTTGCTTGCTTAGAGTGGTGGTGACCTTGAGCAACTGCCACCTTTTGGTCAATAGGAGTGGCTCTAAATTAACAGAAATTTGCGTACAGTACTACAGTGGTATATTAAAAAAAGAACCCGCTTACATGCCTACTTAGCCAAGCCAGCTTCTAGAAGTTTATTGCTTTAACTACATATGCTTTGGTCCCAACAATAATATTACAGTGCACATTTATTATGAAAAGTTGCTCCTACAGCATCCAAATATATATCCTGAGTTTAGGTTTACATTTCAGGAGTTCAGGTTTGCATCCCTTGTCCATTCATTTGTGAGCATGTGATGCGGTAAGCATTTCATCTATATACATTAGCTTGGGAGGATCTCTGCACGATCCAGGCACATTGCCACCTTATCCAACTCCAACTAGGGAACACATTACTTTGGTTTGAACCGATGAACCCAATAAATCTCAGTTTTGGTTTTCTGTTTACTGCTCAAAGGCAAAGACCAAAATTAGTGTTGGCCATGAGAGCTATACGACTATCCATCGTAGCTCATTATAATGCAGATGGCAAATGTCATGTAACTGGTAGTAGTAGGACTACTAATTTGCCATATGTGGATGGCAAATCTGTACTGATTTTGCATGGTATAGAGCAAAATAACCTCCATAATGTATTGTTAGTGGGACAAAGTAAGCAGCAGCAGATGCTCTGCAGAACAAGAAGATGGGGGCTACTTTTGTTTCGAATGCTATGTGAACCAGTATAGGAAGCACATGGAGAAATTTTCATTGGCATAATGGCGTTTCTCAATGCAATGCAGTCTGTATCCCAAAAAAAGCCCATGGTGAGGAATTAATTCCGCAGTTCAGTATAGAGTAGCACATTTCCAAATGCAACGTGTGTGCCGGGTCAGAGCAGCACATTTCCTAAAGCATAAGCTTAAACGAGTGGATGCAAAATGTGTGTAGCACCAGAAGAACTCCTGCAACGTAGATTGTCCAGTCTCCACTCTGAACATCTCCAATCCAACACCCAAACACCCTAGGGAAATTCTCTAATTACTTTGGTCCGATAGCATCCCGTGAAGGCAGTGGCGGATTCAGAAAATCGATTTGTTAGTGTCATAATGTATCTATCGGTGTCATAGTATGCTAATTATGCTTAAATCATAGTGTTATAACATCTGGATAAACAGTTTTGCTATAGGTTTTGTCGAAAGTCGTCGGTGTCCCGGTACTGTAGATCCGCCCCTGCATGAAGGTTACAGAGTAACCTACTAATCAGGTCCCCAAATTTCAGAGAACCTACTAATCACATCCCCCAAGTTCCAGAGAAGTACACAAACGAATTAATGCACCAATCTACTACTATCTAGAACTCGAATCATGCGACAGGCATCACATCACATTGATCCGATCAACGATCGATCGGAACGCGAAGCGCGCGCGCGCGCGCTGACCCATCGGAATCTCCAAGCACCCAAACGCGCGGTAGATCCCGCAACCGAGCCACCAGAAAAAACCCTAGGGAGTTCGCGGCGGATTGTACCTTGAGCGGAGCCAGCCCGAGAGCCCGCCATCGCGGCGGCCTCGGGGAAGACGAAGCGCGGGTGGAGGAGGCCGTTCATCCATCGGCAGAATGCCACTCCCCTCGGGCCAGAACTCCGGCGTGCTCTGCTCGCCACCCCCAACCGCCGCGGCCGCCATCGCCGCCGGGACCGGGAGCGCGAGCGCCCGAGAAGAAGTGGGTTGGGCGCGGATTGCCGAGGCGGCGGCGTGGCGTGCATTGGGCCGAGATGTGCCCTCTTAGGCCCAGCATATGTATAAGCCTATGGGCCTTATTCTCGTGGCCCATCCAACGCAACCAATCCATTGCGCATTTAACAAGAAAAAAAAGGGAGCAAATTTCAGCTAACCTCACAGTGGCACGTAACCCTCAATTATTGTGATTCTAAAGTTTCACAAAACCCTACGACTATATATTTTGTAAATATTTACTTAAAATTTCAAAACATAGAATGCATATGAAACTTTGAGTGGTTGATTTCTTGATTAAAATTATAGATTTAACTCTTCACTACTTTGGAAAATATCGTTTTAGGTATGCTGAAATCAACTGAAACTTAAAAAAAGTAAGATTTTTATTAAACATTTAGACCATAAAACATGTTATGTACCCCAAGTCATAATACATGACTTCCACGTAGAAGTTTTATTTTCTTTTCCCTCAGAAAAACTGCGAGACAAGATCTTTGTCATTATGGAGCACAAAGAAATCACACACAGGTAACAGGGCATTGATTCTCAACTCACTGAATCAAGTCTAGTTTTTACTTTCTCTCTACCAATTTGGTACATGAAAACAAGGGGAAAAGGCTACATAACGTTGACAAAAGTTGGATAAACAAGAGGGATTCGCTGCAATTCACAGTCCTGGATCATCGCTGGATCGGATCCAAGACTTCCTGTGGAGCCAGCAGCGCGTGAAACACGCCCAGTCGCCATCTGAAATGAAAAAGCTCTTCCGGCCCCAGACCGAACTTAACAATGCTCACTTGACACGGCTCGAATAAACAACGCAGTGTGACAGCACAGTTCTGCGTGAATCACACACTCAGATCCTGCAAAAACGAATGGGAAGTATCTCAGTTTTCATACAAGAGCTACATAAAATAAAAACAGAAAAAAAATGGAAATAGCAGATAAAAGCAAAATTACAGGCCATGAGGTACTTCAGGATTCCTCATTATTTCTGTTTCAGTGACCTTTCAAGTTAAGTTAATAGGTGGATCGTGCGCAACTAAACAAGACATTGTTGCTGTCTTGCTGAGTATATCATCTGGTTCAGTGGTCAACTCAAATTCCCAATTTTCTACACATTTACGAATGGGTAATTTTCTACAAAGAACATTTGCAATTGTCAATGTAAAAATTTCAAGACTAAACATCATGAAGTTTCCGGTTTGCAATTGTCGATGTAAAAATTTCAAGACTTTTAAACATCATGAAGTTTCCGGGTAAAAGGTTGACCTAACACTCAAATACAAGGGAAACATACAAGAAATACATGCATACATAAAGCATCCTATGAAGAAACAACTGCCATTGGAAAGGGAAGCTGTAAATTGCCATTATGATACTGTACGAAATGAGATGGTAGTGGTTAGACAAACAACCAAATAGATGACAAAGTAAGGAGTACAAAATAATTTGCATTTGCAGTCAACAATTTTAGAAATAATTTAATTTATCTAGTTCACATTTGTCACACAAATTCAACGCCTCGATTGACTGCGTCAGCAAACTAATAAGCGAGTTCAATTAAATTGTTGGTTAGCAGGACCTAATTCCACGAGAAGTGGCGAATGGGTGGCCTCCCAAAACTTCCCAAACTACATATCTCATAAAAGCTATAAGGACCAGTTGATCCATAGATTTCCATCAAACATATCAGTATTTTGCTCCTTCATGATATCCATGTCTTTTAGTTGCCATTAATAATTTGGCCTCGATGACAACCAGACAAACATTAAAACAATCGACAACCAGCAGTGCAGTGTTATATCAGGCAGTAATGAGATGGCATGACTACTACGATTCTAAAAATCCCTCCGTTTAACCTGAGTGACTGACTATAATGAATGCTTCATATCACAACTCACTTGTACAGTTGTACTTGGATTACTATTTCACCCAAACCTTATTGAAAATTTCTGCATTCCTAAATTTTTTTCAGATGACAAATTCAGATGTTTCTTTCCTTTGTTGCTACAAGCCATTGATAAATCAGGTAATGTATGAAATTCCCAATATCCATGGAGTAAGCAAAGGTTAAACATGTACTAGCAATTATTATGATCAAATTGAGATCCAAAAACAGCACCTTAGCTGCTCTATCTACTACTACTACACAATTAAAGTCTTGCAAATTATTTTAGCAAAGAAGCGTAAAACTGATTGTGTCCACATTAACTGTAATGATCACAATACAAAAGAAGAGATTAACAAATTGTACACAATTCAGCGGTAAGAACAGAAATTCATACACAATACTGACATTTGTAGGAATGGACCAAGAATGAAGAATCGGAAGGCAACCTCGAACTAGTGAGACGGCTGCGGGGGCACCGGCGTGTACCAGCGGCCGACCTCATCATCGACGTTCTCCTCCGCCTTGTGCAGCGCGGCGTGCAGCACGACGAGCAGGACCCCGATGAGCAGCGAGAAGACGATGTTGGCGGTGGCGCCGGTGAGCAGGAGGAGGACGAGCGTGACGGCGGCGAGCGCGGCGAGCACGGCGCCGTCCCCGACGACGCGGCCGAAGAGCACGATCGGCTCGTCGCGGAGGAAGTAGAGGACGAGCCAGGCGACCATGCAGACGAGGAACACGATGAGGGAGGCCGGGTGCCACAGGAGGGAGAGGAAGACGACGGCGAGGACCACGATGGCGTAGTTCATGGCGTAGTGGGCGAGGTTGGCGCGCACCCGGAGGTAGGCGTCGGCGAGGCTGGGCGGGAGGCCCAGGGCGTGCGGGTCCGCGAGCTCCCGCCACGGCCGCCGCGTGGCCAGCGCCGTCGCGCCCCGGGCCTTGGCGCGGGAGAAGAAGTCGAGCGGGGAGGCCCCGCCGCCGCCGCCGCCGAGTGGGAGCGGCGGCGGCGAGGCCCCCGAGGAGGAGGAGGAGGTGGGGATTGTGCCGTACTTCGACATCGGAGATGGTCGGCGGCGGCGGCGGGGGGTCGGATCCGGGAGGGGAAGGGGAAGAGGGGGATCGGGAGGAAGAAGACGAATGGGGGAAGGAGGAGGGAGATCGTGGGGAGATGAGCCGTACTAACTGGAGGGCGTCCAGTGGCACGACAAGGGAACGTGACTCTCGAGGGGGTTCCGGATGGCAACCGTCACCCGTTCTTTTTTCAACTTTGTGTGCGCCAACAAAATAATTTGTAAACTTCAATTTACTCTCTCCGTTTCACAATATAAGACTTTCTAGCATTACTCACATACATATAGATATTAATAAATCTAAACACATACATATGTCTAGATTCATCAACATCTAAATAAATATGGGCAATGCTGGAAAGTCTTGCATTGTGAAACGGAGGAAGTATTATTTTTTTCACTATATGACCGACACATACGCATACTCATCACTACACACGCACACTCACAAATATGTCGTACAACCCATGCTCTAAGAAACGGATCTCTAATCTTACAACAGTACATACCTATTAAAAACTCACCTAATGTGCATAATATTCATGATACTAGAATTTGAATCTTGACGCGTTTCAGCAAAACATCTCCAATTATTTGAATATAATGTAGAAACTTATCATAATTTTGGCAAACATATTTTTGATATCATGCGAATATGTGATATTATACAGTTTGTTTATCAGGAGTGATCTATTGCATACTGACATTCACAATATTTCATCAAATCCTAGGAATCCAATACACAAAATGCTATATTGGTCTAGATTTTGTTTCCCCTTGGCTTTTAACTTTATCTGTCTTTGCACTCTATTTCTATTCCGTTCTTATAAAATCAATTACTATCTCATCTCACATATGCGGATAGTTCACTCCATTTGTCGTGACATTGTCCACATAACCACCATATTCACATTATGTCAAAAGTTATATGCGCATACATGTAGAGCTAGTAATTGGAATGTTAAGGAAGAATAAAGTGCAAAGAGAAAAAAGCTACAAGATACGACGGTGCCACCCTTGCCATTGCTAGGCACCGTAATGTTGCTACAACAAATGCCTTCACCTCCGTTGTGTCATTAGCTTGCACAACTAGCTCCAATATCTCGGTCTTCCTAGCCTCTCTCCTCATATTCTTTGTCAACTTACTCTTGTCTATGCCACCGCTAATCACTAGCTAGCTAGCAGCAAACAACTATAGTGTTAATTTTACGTTGTCTTATGTGTAATGCACTCAAAATGTTGCAAGATTCAGAAGTACTCATGGTGGGAGGGACGAGGGAAGCCACAACCATCGAGCTAAGAGAGGACTAGGGGAACGCCAATGCCAACATCGCTCGAGCTCATTATCATCATCTCCAGTGGGAGAACCGGCACATGTAACCATCTCCATCCCTTATTCACTCTTCTTTCAGTTTCGACCTGATACCCTATAGGTATCGGCTAATGTTTAGGTCTGGTCTTAGTGAGGTGTCAGATGATATTGATTATTTCATCCGTTTCACAATATAAGTCATTCTAGTATTCCACACATTCATATTGATCTTAATGAATCTAGATAGATATATATGTCTAGATTCATTAACATTAATATAAATGTGGGAAATACTATAGTGACTTATATTGTGAAAACGGAGGAAGTAGATATTAATTGATACTAGTGACGAGTATCTACGGCGTATCACCAAGTTCTGAACATGATCATGTAGCTATCAGCGTTATGGTAATTTCACGTGTTCTCCAATTTCCAACAAAAAAGAAGAAACCTTTATGTCGCTATCCCTATGGGCCTTGAGCCCACAAAGAAATAGATGCACCGATCTTGGGCCAATACCTGGCCCATACTCCAAGCCCACGCTACTGGTGGTAGGTACACGAGTAAAACGAGCGTGTTCTTGCCTGCGTATATACGGTGTACGTACACACGTCTAGTACACGATCACAGTCACACGCACAGATCCACACGATTCCAACTCCCAACTCCCAAGTCGAACCGACTCCAATGGCGGCGGCTGCTGCTCCGCCCTTCGCCGCCGGCGACTCGCCGTCCCCGACCGCCTTGCTCCTCCCCCGCACCACCACCACCACCGGCGCCGCCCCCGCGCCCGCGCCCCGGCGTTCCTCCGCCTCCTCCCGCCTCCACCTCCTCCTCACCGCCTTGCTCGCCGTCGCGACCTCCTACCTCCTCCTCATCCTCCCCCGCACGCCCCTCTCCGCCGCGCCGGCGCCCGCGGCCGCCGCGCGGGCGCAGGTGAAGCTCGAGAAGCCGGTGGTGATCCTCATCTCCTCCGACGGGTTCCGCTTCGGGTACCAGCACAAGGCCGCGACCCCGCACATCCACCGCCTCATCGGCAATGGCACCTCCGCCGCCACGGGCCTCATCCCCGTCTTCCCCACGCTCACGTTCCCCAACCACTACTCCATCGCCACCGGCCTCTACCCCTCCTCCCACGGCATCATCAACAACTACTTCCCCGACCCAATCTCCGGCGACTACTTCACCATGTCCTCGCATGAACCCAAGTGGTGGCTCGGGGAGCCCCTGTGGGTCACCGCCGCCGACCAGGGTATCCAGGCCGCCACCTACTTCTGGCCCGGCTCGGAGGTGAAGAAAGGCAGCTGGGATTGTCCCGACAAGTATTGCCGCCACTACAATGGCTCGGTGCCATTCGAGGAGAGGGTCGATGCGATCCTTGGTTACTTTGATCTCCCATCTGATGAAATGCCGCAGTTCCTGACGCTTTATTTTGAAGATCCAGATCACCAGGGGCATCAGGTGGGTCCTGATGACCCGGCCATCACGGAGGCGGTGGTGCGGATCGATGAGATGATTGGGAGGCTCATTGCTGGTCTGGAAGAAAGAGGAGTGTTTGATGATGTCAATGTTATATTGGTTGGTGACCATGGTATGGTTGGGACTTGTGACAAGAAGCTGGTGTTTCTCGACGAATTGGCTCCATGGATTAAGTTGGAGGAAGATTGGGTTTTATCAATGACCCCGTTGCTGGCCATCAGGCCGCCAGATGACATGTCGCTGCCAGATGTTGTGGCCAAGATGAATGAAGGGCTTGGGTCTGGGAAGGTGGAGAATGGTGAATATCTAAGAATGTACTTAAAGGAGGATTTGCCTTCTCGACTTCACTATGCAGATAGTTATAGAATCCCACCGATAATTGGGTTGCCAGAGGAAGGGTATAAAGTGGAGATGAAGCGATTGGACAAAAATGAATGTGGAGGAGCACATGGTTATGACAATGCCTTCTTCTCAATGAGAACCATATTTATCGCGCATGGTCCTCGTTTTGAAGGTGGTAGAGTCGTGCCATCCTTTGAGAATGTGGAGATATACAACGTTATTGCTTCCATTCTCAATTTGGAGCCAGCTCCAAATAATGGTTCATCTTCTTTTCCTGACACAATTCTTTTGCCGAGTGAATGATCACATATACATGTGACTGCTGTGGTTTTGGATGAGAAAGGTCTTGCTGTTGGTATCCTCCTTTAGTCATAATTGCACTTGTACACTTATCATAGTAGATTCGTGTCACTAGTGGCTATTCACTGCCTGAATGCAAATGCTGCTAGTAGAGAGTATCTTTGTCCTTATGGACAACATTTGCTGTTGTTATCATGTCTTATCCTTAGCGGTTTTCTTATGCTTAAATTTTCATTCAAGTTCAATTAAGCTCGCATTCTCTGCTTAAGATGATGTCCATCCTGTTGATAAGAGATTAACCAGTCCTAGTTCTATATTTAATTTCAGCCAACCTTTTACCCACTGATAATAATTTGATTTATGTATCTCCTGTTACCCTGAATTATTCATAGTCACTGTTAGTTTCTTCCGATCTTCTGGTGATCTAGGTGTACTCATTCCAACATATGGAACTGTTGGGAATCATAATAGACGAAGTGGTGTTTTTACTTTCCTGGAGGATCTTTTCATGGCTTTATCGATAAATTGTGTAGCAACGTAATAATATGCACATGAGCATTAACAGGCCTTTATTTCTCTGGTATTAGTATTACATCTGGTATCAGTTCTTTGTTGCTTTGTTCTTCCTTGTTATTCACTTCTGTCACCACTTTGCTCCTTGCCAGTAAATCAAAGCAGTTGCTATATTATGTTTGAGTATTTTGGAAAAGGCCAACAATTAAACATAGATTTCACTCTTCCTTTTTTTTGGTATGAGCAAATAGGATATCTGATTGGGAAGACTATTTCGTTGGCCCCTTTTTAACTCTTGAATCAGAAAAAAAAAATCAGGTCTATGAATATTCCGTTCCATTCCCAGAAGAAAAATATGATGATACCAACTTCTTAAAAGCATAGTTTAGAGTTTGGAGCCCTGCAAATTGCATAGTGTAAATATGTCGTGTCCATAAATAGTTTCCTTGAACACATCAATAACATCATTGTTACTTACTTTTGCATGCCTCTCTGTGTATGGTTAAAATAACCAACTAAACATAAAACATTGTTGGCCATTTTCTATCTGAAAAGAAGCATCATTTTGTTTGTTTGCCAACTTTTTTGTGCATTCGTACTTGTGTCTCTATAAGCTTCCTTTTCTTTTATCTCATACCTATTTCATTATATTATTGGTTCCATCTGTTGAATCCAGGCTGATATGTTCTACCTTATTTTCACCTGTTGGTGGTCTTAGGTTCTTTATTTTATTGATACAGAGGTTCAACCTCTTGAAAGGTGAAACTTGCAAACTGCTCCCATGCCGTTCTGAGAATGCTTGTTAGCTTTCATCGAATACTATTATGTCACATTCTAAAGCCTTTTTTTGGTTTAAATTGCAACCATGGTCCTTTGTTGAATTTCCATAGATTTGTAATGTTTTTTTCTCCTCTAAAAATATAGTTGATGCTTGGTACTATAACTTTGAATTGGTTGCTTTGCCGTCTGTTTGGGCACATGGTCTGCACAGTACTTTCTTCTACTTCATTTTATGGTTCTTGGGAAGTACCAAGAGATATTGGTACATCTGACTGTAATTTTTATGTGATATCACACAGCGCCTCCTAGTGTTGAGGTACCACAGATGAACTCTATGAGGTATGACAAGTTAGCTCCTATTGTTGTTGTATTGAGATGTACTACAAATTAACACTACAAGCTATAGTAGGTATCTTCTCAAGGACCACACAAAAAACTTCACTTCTTCAGTTCTTAAAATGTCATGGATGTGCTTAGGATTTCATTCTTTTTATTTAGATCAAAGATTGGCAACTCCTGGATTTTCTCCTGCCTGAACAATAATATGAAACTGCAAAGTCTGCTGGGCAATCTGTAATTTTTTTGCAATATGGGATCAGGCAATGCCCCGTCGTGTTATTTCCTTAGGGATGTTGAAAACTTAGTACATTTGAGCTACTAAAAGAGTTGCAAATTATAACTTGGTACATTTGAATTAACTCATCTTTTAGTGGGTGCAAGTGGGGTTTGTGGGTGTATCTACCTTGTCATTGCAAGAAATCGTCCAAGCATGTAGCACAGCAACCCTTTGAAACACTTCGACTTACCTATTATAATGGCAAGGATCTGCACATTTACTATTCATGAATAGAGTTTATTGTCTCTCCATATCTTATTGAGTTGGTTGTCTTATGTGCAATTTCTATATTAGCTGGGTTGTATATGCAATTTTGTCAAGAAAGATGATCTAAGCATTTGGTTGTATTTAGTGTACAGATAGTGCATATTGGAAAACACAACCAAACCTCAGTACCTCCATCATGAAAACTCTGACAACCTTGATAGTTTCTTTTAGCTATTAGTTCTGCTAGAGCTCATTTTTATGTGATTTTTGGAACTCAATACACAATATATTGTTGTTTGTTGATTTGAGTTTTTCAAAAGTTAATGGCCATGGTAGATTCTGCAGAGGTTGGTGCAATCATAAATCTTGTTCTGGCTCTTCTGATTATCCTGGGTTAGGTTCTGTATTCAAGAACACTGCCAGTTAGAGCTTAGAGGGCAAAATTACTTCATTGCAGGTAGGTAAATGCCTTCATATTCTGCACTGCACATGTTTGTTTGATACTGCAGACATTTCATGAATTAGTACTTCATAATTATTATCCAAAAATCTTTAAGTTTCAAGCAATAGAATGCCCTGAATGGTGAGGCTGTTTCTAATTCCTTTCATTATTGAAATTTTCTTGATGTACTACTGATAATTTCCATCCTTTTAGGTTTAAAGGAAAGTAGAAAAGACACAGAAAAATGCACCAGGCCTGACTGAATAGATTCCTGATTTCCTGTAAACTAAATCACATGGTTAGCTGAAGTGATCTTGATGAGGTAATCTGTATAGTATTTTCTTTAGTATTCAGTCAGCAAGATCAGTTTATGGGGATGGAACAGTAAGACTAGTTCTTGCCCCATTTGATATAAGGATTGTATTAGTTCATAACTTTGCATGTTAAATAGTTATTGTCTTTCTAAAAGCAGCATAACTTTGAGAAATCAGAAATGGTATAGATAAATAGCCTTGGAGATAACATGTTTATCTTGTTTTTTACTGTACCTCATTATTACTGTATGTAGTAGCTGCTGATAATCACCCAGCCTCACTGATAAATGCAACCCGACAGGAGCACAATGGTCATACAATCTAGTGGGCCTTTCAGCGTAGTTGGGTGATGTCCTGCAAGCAGGAGGGGCATAAGTTGGTCTCTGAAACTATGCCATGAACAGATGGAGATAAATGTGGCAATGAACACTAGCAAACGTGGCCTTATTCTAAGAATCGGCTTGCAGGGACCGGCAACACGGTAATAGTGCAACTGTAGGGGCTATAAAGAGTGAGGGTCCAGTTGCCACCCAATTTCTTAGTTTTAATAGGTTCTTTTATTGGTTCGGTGATGCAGGCAGTCGATATATTTGTTGTCCACTAACTTGCAAGCTTTAATTGCTTTGGTTCATATTAGTTGTTTGTTCATGATTATGGTGTGTGACCTTAAAGATGCTGCTGTATGAACTAGATTTGTCAAACAGAAGTGTAGGGACTTTCTATACTGTTGTCACAGCTCCGTTGTTTAGAAAAATCTATGTTGAGTAGTGCTCTTCCTGTTTTATCTTTTGCTATTCGATCATATGGCTCTATTCATGATTGACGTGCATGATTTGCCAGGATAAACAAGTGGTACACTGGTGCATGCATTGTATTTTCTTTTACGTATTTGTATTTTATGTTAATTGAGAATATCTAGCTAGTTCCTATGCTATGCACTTCTGCATATCACTTGGCTCATTGGCTGTGCAGAGCAATTGTTCATCTTTTGTCTTTTACCATTGCTCACTGTTGAAGTGTTCCCTCCATCATTTGCAGAGTTCTGTGATAATGTGGCGGTCTGCCAGGAGGAACAGGTGTACTGCAATCAGCTGCAGGAACTACCAGCCGATTATTCTGTAGGCAATAATTCCCAGAACTGAAGCCTGAGCATGCCGAACCTACTGTTTCTCTATAGATCCCTTGGTAAGTACTATTGTCTGTTGACTCACTCGAACAATAAATTTACCTCAGTCATCCCACACTTTTTCCCCACCATTTTTGTTCCGCATAGATTTCACATCCATTATTCAGAGTTGCACAAACCACTATCACATATCTTCACCTTTACCGTTCGGGAGCACTCCCATGGTAACAAGAGAATACTCAAGCTTGGCAGTGCACAATGGTGCAAGACTGCAGGATAATCTGTATACACTCATTCCAAGGACCAAAAGTGAGCCTGTACTTTTCTTCTGTTAACCCCATACAGGGATCCTTTGCTCCTGGCTTTGTTCAATCAACTTCCTAGCCCATTCTCCTCCTGTTCATGTGTCTTGCGCCCACACTCGTAAAGCCCTAAACTGCACTTCACCAGTGTCCTCGTCAGTCGTCAGCTGCATGCAATAGGAGCACGGACCCTGGGCAAGGTCACTATTGAGATCCCTTTTGGCTTGCTGATGGGTACTGCTACCAAGAAATATTGTTCTAACCTTTGTCCTTGTTGCACTCTCGCCTCATTGATTCCTTTTGTTCCTTCCTTTATGATCCCAATGTGATGCTTCTCTGCGCGTACGCTAGGGCCTGTTTTGTTTTTGCATGTGACTTTCCTGCTTTCTTCCAGTAACACTGCCAAGGATTGAGCACTCGGTCATCATCTAATCGGTATTTGAAGCTTCAAAGTGTTTTGATGCCTAGCTAGCTTCTTTTGTTTGTTAGGGTTAGGGTGAGAAGAATGTTCCAATGATTGTGGGGATATAATCAAGCTGACTTTTCCCGTCACCTTAATCATGCAATTCCTCAATTCCTGGTAAATCCTAATGATTGGTGTCCATCTATCCTTGAGTGGGCAGTCTGAGCCACATCCACCCTACCACCCCATATAAGTGCTAATATGTGCAGGAAACAAAATTTCCTGAATTATTTTCGTGAAATGGGTGATGCATATATTGAATTTAAATGCCTAAACTATAATCAATTGTGATATTTTTTTCTAAAGAGTTGTTCTTATGCAGAACTATGGCTCTTCATATCTGTACTCTCGCCTCAACAGCCTGCTTCATATTCAGGTCAGGAGTCTTTACTCTCTTTTTTCTCAGTTACAGGTCTTTGTAGTAAAGGTTGCATCTTGCTTTTTTCCGTAGATAATCAGCTAGAAAGAATATTGCTTTGAAGAGTTTTTTTTACCTTACCGACCGGTCTAATTATCACATTATATTAATACCCAAAGATGCAACCAACAACTCACGGCATTTCTTGCAAAGGGATTTTTATAAAACCATGGCAATTCCAGCTAATACACGAAATGCTTTCCCTTTTGCTGCCTTTGCTCTTTCACCGTTGTTGTTAAGTGTAAGGCTCCACCTATTAACCTAGATAAACAAACTTAGGAGTCCTAGTTTAAGCTAAGGGCTTTTGAAAAGGAAAGGGGGAGCTCTAGTATGCCACTAAGGCCATCCTTGCACTTGGCTCAAGGACTGACTAATAAGCTCATCACTTGCTCATCACTTGGTGCCTTACAACATAATCAAAAGCTCCGATCCTTGCGACCTCCTATTGGACCTAAAAGGCTAAAACCATGAATGTTCTGCCGTGTTTGTTAATCAAATCACTGGTCCAAAGCTAGAGTAGAAAATTCCCGCGCATAAGGGGCACATAAGCATAGGGGAAAAAGCACCCTTGATCATGACTAAACAAGTGATCAGAGTGTGATGCTAATCATTTTAGTACCGTGCGGTTTGGGTTCGGCCACATCATTGCCTTGTACCAGAGCCTGTTCAAGAACTGATGCAGAGCTGTCACTTGCATGAATAAATTATTCCCTAGCTGATCAATGGATTTGCTCTTCATATCTGTGGGCTGTGGAACTGTGGTTGATATCATAGGTGGCCCTCCAAAATTGCACTGCATTGGCACCAACTTGGCAGATAGTGTTTATAAAAGTTACTCCCTCTATCTTAAAATATAATTACTTCTAACATTTAAATTTTGTTTCAAAACATAGCTACTTCTGTCTACTCATTATATCAATCAATCATAATCATATCTTATTTAACATTTTTATATATTTCCTCATTGTAACCAACCATAATTTTGTCTCATTTAATTTCCGTTCTCTCCTTAATTCTCATAAAAAAAACTCTAGAAATTGCTTATATTTTAGGATAGAAAGAGTATTATATAAACGGTTAGTGTGTTCAACGTCAATCCTGTGATACAGTATCACTGAAAACTCTGTTGATGGATTAGATTGCACTCTTTACTGATGGCGAAGTGTTGCACGAGCCGAGTGACTGATATTTCCCTGTGGAGCCTTGTCGGAAGCGAGAGTACCAGTGCTATTAGTGAGTGATGTAACGCGGCATCTCGCATGGTCCGTAAGTTTGACGGGCAATCGACACGACGCGGCCAGGATTGCGTTTGCATGCACTTGCAGCCCTGGAGGAGGGAGTGGGTGTGCGCCGCGGATTGGGCCGGAGCCATTTCGTGGTTTTGTACCGGCGGCAAAGGAAAGGTACCTGACCTGCAGCGACGTACCACGTACCTATCGCTTGCCGTTGCTGCGTGTCGCTGCTGTTCTCTCTCTGATGATGATAATGTTTGTGTTGTTGCTTGGATTTTTAATTAATTACTTCTACCTGCGTTTATTCTTTTGGGGTTCGTTTCCGTTCGTGATTGATGTGATGTTTGTTTGTTCGTTTGTTTTTGGAGCAGGGTGTCGGGTGAGGAGCGATTTGTTTTTGATACTGACTTGCGCCAATCTATTTGGAAACAGTAGGTAAGTTACTGCATCTGCGTACTTTGATTTACTAGTTTGGAAAACACTGGAGTTGCAAGAAAATACTTCTACGTCTCCTGTGTCATCCTCTATTCTTTGTGAAATGGGTTGAGGTTAGCCATATGTCCAAAGATTACCAATTTACGATAAACAGGGAATGCATACTACTTAGTTACGATCGGATTTTTTATGAGACGGAGGGGTACATGATATGGTAACATTGATTTCGTAAGGTTTGTAAACGATTCAAATACTTAGAATTTTATTCCTATAATGCCCTTTAGATTTAAGTGCATTATAATGTCTTTTCGATTTTCATAAGAATGAGCTTTTAAAATTATATGGATATGGTTTCCTATAGCCCATTCTGAAGGAAAATAAGTATGAGTTCCTTGGCCCCATTTGATTTAAATTAATGAGCTAGCAGATTATGGATTTGATTATAGGGATAACTTACATATTTTAAGAAAGATTAAATTACATTCATGGTACATTAATTTGGCATGTGGGTGCAGTTTAGACATGAACGTGAGAAGTGAGTGTTGTAGTGTGGCAACTTGATAGGTGGGTGCGATTTAGTTGAAGAACTAACAAGTGAGTATATGGGTACAACAACTTACAAGATAGGTTCGATTATGGTACAATAACTTAAAAATGATATAAAAATTAATTATTTCGAGCATTTTGTCATACATATTCAGTTTTTAAGTACTAATTTTGTCAATGTAATCGTGAATATTTGCATACTTTAATTTGTTTATTCTAGTAATTAAAACTTTATTAAATTTTAATATATAAAAATTGTTTCGGTTGAGATTTCAAAAGGTGAAGGAAAAAACTTATGATGGTGGTGCAAATTGGAGGAGCAACATAATTCTTATAAATTAAATTTAAGATTTTAAGGTAATATCTGTAGGATTGCTATGTGATGGTATATTGGTATCATAAAAAAACTCACCTAGCACTCGGTAACCAAAATATTACATATTTAAACAAGTTGATCTACCAAAATAGTAAATTCCCAAGTTCTTGTAATAGTAACTCGAACATTCAATTCTTAAGTTGGATTACATCCACCTATTAATTGTTACATCGTGAGTGTAATTTACTCTTAAAATAAACTTAACAACTGTAGTAGATTTAGATAAGTGGTCTAGCAATGCACTAGAAGTTTTTTTTTAGAAAACGTACTTTCTGAAGCGTGAACATGACCTAGTTATTGTTTTATTTTCCCTTGAGAAGAGTTAGTGTTTCTCTCCAAACAAAATTCCTATCTATTTCTCTTGAACAATCCAAATGCATTAATACTACTAGTGCGTTCCAGAGGAGCTTTTACTCCTGCGTTCCAAACTCATGTGCTCGATGTTCGATTTCTATTTTTTTTTTCCTTTCCTATGTTATGAGAATTTTTCTTCCAAAAGAGCTTTTATTTTTGACCTACTATGAGGGTCATTGCTTGCTTCAATTAAATGACTATTTTCTCTGTTCCAAAATGAATAGATTTTTAGGGTTCAAAATTTTATCAGAAAATATGATTTATACTCTCTTGCCTACCATTACTCCACAAGTCGAGATGTTTTCCATTCAATACCCTTAGAACCAATCGTTTCTTAAGTAACTTGGGGTACTTTGGACTTTTTTTCTCACTATTAATTATTAATTTTTTTTAGAATAATAAAGAAATCTATTTATTTTGAGACACAAGGAGTTGTGTGGTGAACATGTTGAGTCTTTTATACCTTGGATAGTCTATAGTACTATAGAGGGAGGATAGTATGGCACTCTTTTCGTTGGGTCTTGACATAATGTCACTCTATGCATTGCAATGGATAAAATATCACTCACTATGTAGCCATATGGATAATTTGCCCCTTTGAGAGTTTTAGCCATTTTGACACAAATTAACCACGTGAAAAGATAGTAATGCCCTTGTCCTTCTACGCATCATATTAGATCCATCCATCCATCTCTTCGTTGGGTTCGTCGTTCTCTACTCTCTCTCTCTCTCTCCATCGCTTAGTAGCGAGACAAAGTGTGATGTCGGCCGCCGTCCGAGATCAAGAGTAGGAGGCTAGTCATCGCTAGGCTCAACCCTCCCCACCGCTTCCCCTTCCTTCTTCCCCTGCCTCTCTCTCCTTCGCATGGTCCCTCCTTGCCGCCGTCGGGGAGCCAGAGCAAGAGGCTGGGCGCCATGAAAGGACAGAAAGAGGGCTTGAGAGGAGGCTAGCGGCACTCAATCTCGTCAAAAGTGGGAAAAGAAGCCGAGGGCCCGATGGGAACCGTCTGGCTTCTGTCTAGCGGGTAGCCAGCGCTGGCAACGGTGTAGTTGCAAGCATGACATCCAAGGGAAAGAGGAGATGGACAAGATGATGTATGGATCGATCTAGCAAGGGGCATCATCGTATTTAGACGTGGGGTTCACAATTCCGACGAAAACCGGTCGAATTCTGCGAAATTTTGACGTTTCGACACGGCTCGGAATTAAGTTTCGATTGGAATTTCGAAGGTTAAACAGTAGATTTGGTCGAAATTCAATCAAAATTTATCGAAAACCAATTGAAATTTATCAAAAACCGTGATACCATGGGGCTCGAAATTTAGTGGCCAATCGGTAATATAAACCCTAGCTAATACTCCCTCCGTACCTAAATATTTAACGCCGTTGACCTTTTTTAAATATGTTTGATCATTCGTCTTATTCAAAAAAATTTTGTGAAATATGTAAAACTATATGTATACATAAAAGTATATTCAACAATAATCAAATGATAGGAAAAGAGCTAATAATTACTTAAATTTTTTAATAAGACAAACTGTCAAATATATTTTAAAAAATCAACAGCGTCAAATATTTAGGGACAGAGGGAGTATGTGTCAAAAAGACTAAAAAACCCTCGAGGGTGGCAAATCATCTGTGTAGTAATGAAGTGAGTAGCATTTTATCCATTCCAATGTATAAAATGACATTTTATCGAAACCCAACCTATCGAGTGGTATATCTTTTTTTTCTCATTATTGATAACGGATTTAGAAGTAATCTTAGGTATATTTGTGTCCCTGGTCGACAGCGATGTGACTGGCTTCATCTCCAAGCCCTTTCAAACCAGTCGTGTGCGCAAATTAAGATAGCGATCGCACTCAACCCCGTGCACAAATTTGTCGTTAGACGCCCTACCACTGCTACAACTACTACTCCCAGCCCCTACCTAGCACTAGGAATCTTTTGCTAGCCTAGCTTTGTGTAGTAGTGAATGCTCTCACTCTATTCTAGAAATTGGTCTCTACTACCGTCTCCCGGTGCCAAAGAAATCTTTTCTAAGGTTTGTTGGTGTGACCAATAAATCAATGTGCTGCTGCCCCCGGGTTGACCACGATGTAAAATCTTTTCGAGCGCACGTTTTCTAAATTGCTAAACGTTTATTTTCTATACAATTTTTCTATTGAAAAGTTAATTTAAAATATTATATTAATCCACTTTTTTTTTTAAAAAAATACTCTCTCCGTTTTAGGTTATAAGACGTCAAACTACTTAAAATTTAACTAAGTTTACACATAATATAGTAATATTTACCAAACTAGTTTCATTAAGGCAATAATTGAATATATTTCGGGGATTGTGTTTCTGAGCTGATTGCTCAAGATTGTAATGCTATCTTAAGTTAATTAATAGTCTTTTCCCCGAAAAAAAATAATTGAATATATTTTCATAATAAATTTGTGTTGAGTTAAAAATATTATTTTTTTTCTACAAACTTAACCAAACTTGAAGCCGTTTGACTTTAACCAAAATCAAGATGTCTTATAATCTGAAATAGAGGGAGTAGCTAATACTTAGTTAATCATGCTCTAAGAAGTCATTATGTTTGAGTTTCCAACTCAATATTGGAAATGAACCTTTTTTCAAAATAGCCAATTGGAGCACTCTCGGCAAAAGAGAACTATTGCCTCCTGTTCACCCACTAGGCAAAAGTCAAATTCGTCCTACTCACGCACTAAACTGTTGCCTACACCCGAATTACCCTTCTCAAACATAATAGAGCTCTAACTTCTAAACTTGAGTCTGTGGTATAGTTGTGGAACAGTATAAACCCAACTTCATATCTCTAGTATACTTTTTGAAAGTGTTTCACTCAATTCCGCCCCTATTTTAGGTGGAGCTGAATTTATTTGGCTAAGCTCCAGCTCCAGAAGAGGTGGAGCTGGAGTTGTGCTAAACAAGCCTAAATCAGACATAGTGCGGAGCTTAAACAGTAATATGTAAGGCCAATGTGAAAGTATGTGCTGAGGTATTACAGTATAAAACTCAGGAACTACAATGCAAATTTCGTAAAGCTGGCGGGGCGGTGACCAATGTTAGCCTCTACTCCATGAGGGCATGTTCAATGTGTGCCCTGGAGAGTATCCCTAGCGCACTCCATCGACGGCTGCTTGCTTTTTCGTCCGCGCTGTCCCCTCGCGATGGAACGTGTGCCTCTGTTGGGGGACGCGGTCCTCACTCGCTTTTGGCAGGGGCACGCAGCCGAGGAAGCGCGTTGGGCGCGAGCGTGGCTTGTGGACACCGTTCTCACCGAAAAATTCCCCTTCCATCCCTCGCCCCTCTCACTCATTGCCCTCACAGCCGCTGGCGACGGGAAAGAGAGAGGCCAGCGGCGACGGCAAGGGAGAGGGAGAGAGGTGAGAGTCAGCGGCGAGAGGGAGAGGGCGACGACCTAGAGACGATGCCGGCGACGATTTGCACGACCTCCTCCGTCGACGCCGCGGCCTCCTCCTCGATGCGGCGCGGCCGGCGCTGCTCCATCTTGATCTGGTCGCGAGAGGGCCAGATCCGCGCACAACGGCGCCGGATCTGCCGCCTCCGGCCACTGGCGGTGCCAGAACCGAGGCCGGCGACGGTGGCAGGGCGAGGCCGGCGCGAGGCGGGGAGCAAATATCTTCACTATATCGGGGTGAGGTTACAACGAACGACGGCTTACAGGAAAGTATATATAAAGGTGAAGCCCTCGCTCCGGCCCAAGCCACCGGCGATGGGCCTCCGCTTCGCTCCATCCGAAGTGGGCCTTTATATGAGTGTAAATAAATTTGGATCACAACTCAACAAACACAAACCACCTTGAAAAGTACCCAGCCCTGAGCTAAAAACAAATACTCCCTCCATCCCATAATATAAAGAATTTTGAGTTTTTGCTTATACTATTTAACCACTCGTCTTATTTAAAAAATTTGTGCAAATATAAAAAACAAAAAGTTGTGCTTAAAGTACTTTGGATAATAAAGCAAGTCACAAAAAAATAAATAATAATTTTAAAATTTTTTGAATAAGACGAGTGATGAAAGAGTATAAAAAAAACTCAAGATCCCTTATAGGACGGAGGGAGTATATTTAGAGAATATGTGTGGATAAAATTAAAAAAAATAAAACCTTAAGGACCAAATTAAGTTTTTTAGATTAGCTATTCACCCCTTCATTCTTCATTAGACTTTGATAATGTAAGAGCTATTGGTTATCAAATCAAATTGAAAATCATTGCGAAGTGAGGTTAGCTCAATTTGTTTGGTTTCTGCTGGTAAAATCAACCTATCCTGGTTTAAATCGTAGATTCGACATGAGTATTCGTATTTACGGCTAATTATTTTAATCGTAGATTTGACATGAGTATTTGTATTTACGGCTAATTATTTTTTCAGTGTTACCCGTTGATAACGAGACGAATACGATGTGCGTGCAGGGACGAGTATACGTGTGTTGGGCAAACTCTAGAAAAATTACATATTATATGCGTCTGTACTGTGTTTAGAAAAATTACATCATCGATCAATAGTGTTGGGCAAACTCTAGGCCAGCGGAATGGTGGTGGTGGTGACCGGTGCGCGGCAATGCATCCGTCTCTACTCCCCACTTGGCCCCTTTTATGGGCGTGGGCCCTACGCGTGTGCGCACGAGGAGGTGAGATGAGAGAGATAGAGGGGACTCCTCTGCTCTGCTCTCCTCTCCTATATCCCATCCATAATCCATTCCTCCCCGCCGTGGCCGTCACCGTCGCCCCTCGCCGGAGGACGACGACGAGACCAACACCAAGAGACTGTTCCACCATACACAATCATTACACAGATGTGGGCACTATACTATACTCCTATACTCCTATAATATGATCGTGTTTCTTTTAATTTTTTTATCACATCAAAACTTTTTTATACACATTTTAGTGTGAACTTACTCCTCGTCTCCTCGTGTGCTTTGCACTTGCCAATTCCATTCCATTATTATATAATCCCCTCCAACCCATGCCCCTCTCCTCTCGTAACCTCGCTGCTGCACTGCACTTGCGTAGGAGCCTAGCTTAGCTAGCTGCTGCAGGGGCTGTCGCTCCCGGGGTAAAAAGGATCGATGGTGTCGGCGGCCGCCGCCGGTTGTTGGGCGGCGCCGGCGCTTGCGGTCGCCGCCGTGGTGTGGGTGGTGCTGTGCCGTGAGCTCCTGCGGAGGAGGCGGCGTGGTGGCAGCGCCAAGGGGGACGCGGCGGCGGCGGCGGCGCGGCTCCCGCCGGGGAGCTTCGGGTGGCCGGTGGTGGGCGAGACGCTGGAGTTCGTGTCGTGCGCCTACTCGCCGCGGCCCGAGGCGTTCGTCGACAAGCGCCGCAAGCTGTAAGCTAGCCCCACCTCCGCCGCCGCCGCCTTCTCTCTCTGACGGGCATGAGTGTGCATGCATGGTGCAGGCACGGGAGCGCGGTGTTCAGGTCGCACCTGTTCGGGTCGGCGACGGTGGTGACGGCGGACGCGGAGGTGAGCCGGTTCGTGCTGCAGAGCGACGCGCGGGCGTTCGTGCCGTGGTACCCGCGGTCGCTGACGGAGCTGATGGGCAAGTCCTCCATCCTCCTCATCAACGGCGCGCTCCAGCGCCGCGTCCACGGCCTCGTCGGCGCCTTCTTCAAGTCCTCCCACCTCAAGTCCCAGCTCACCGCCGACATGCGCCGCCGCCTCTCCCCCGCCCTCTCCTCCTTCCCCGACTGCTCCCTCCTCCACGTCCAGCACCTCGCCAAGTCGGTACGTCCTCCTTCTTCTCCCTCTCCGGCGAGCTCCTCGACGAGATAGAGTGGGTGGATGAATTGGAGGAGGAGCAGAGTGGGTGGGCGTGGGCGAGCGCCGGCGTGCGTGCACACGTGCGCGGCCGTGTCACAACATGGAAGTAACTTACACAAGGCCGGGAAAGGGAAGGCCCAAAAGGAGTGGGCCCAAACACACACACACTCTCTCTCATCTCCCATATTCTGACTCTAGAGAGAGAGAGAGAGTGGCTCACCTCCATGTGGGCCCCCACTCCGTCGGAGTAGAGTAACCGGTAGCCGAAAATCCACGTTCCTGTGCACTCGCAAATGCTTATTTTTCTGTGCGTATTCCGCTGGAAGAGATGCAAATTAAATACAATGGTGAATATGGGCGTTGTTGCTCTCTTGACCATTTGCACTTTGTAATTGCAAGAAATGGTGATGAAATGCAAATGCAGGTGGTGTTCGAAATCCTGGTGAGGGGCCTGATCGGGCTGGAGGCAGGGGAGGAGATGCAGCAGCTGAAGCAGCAATTCCAGGAATTTATTGTCGGCCTCATGTCCCTCCCCATTAAGCTGCCTGGCACTAGGCTCTACAGATCACTCCAGGTACTCTCTCTCTCTCTCTCTCTCTCTCTCTCTCTCTCTCTCATCTTCTCTTTCTCTCTCTACCTGTAGTACTCCATGTAAACCTGCACTGCACCACACATTGATCTCTACTACTCTCTTACTGTCAGCCACTCTGTCTGTCTCTCTACCTTGCTCACCCCCCCTCCTTTATGTCTGATGTTGCTCAGCCCTACTCCATGCAGCATCAGCAGCAGCATGATCAGTGTCTCAGCTGCCATCACCATTAACCTCTCTTAATATGTTCTCTTTGTTTCACAATCTTGGATTAAATGTACAATTGCACTCGATCCATTGCACATTTTTGACACATTATTGTGTGTGTGGTCATCAGGCCAAGAAGAAGATGGCGAGGCTGATACAGAGGATCATCCGGGACAAGAGGGCAAGGAGGACCGCGGCCTCGCCGCCGCAGGACGCCATCGACGTGCTCATCGGAGACGGCAGCGATGAGCTCACCGATGAGCTCATCTCCGACAACATGATCGACCTCATGATCCCCGCCGAGGACTCCGTCCCGGTGCTCATCACGCTCGCCGTCAAGTTCCTCAGCGAGTGCCCTCTCGCCCTGCACCAACTGGAAGTAAGCCAATACCTGAAACCTCTCTTACATAAAAAATTTTCAGCTTGATGACAACACAGTAAGCTCTTAATTGGATCAATACCTGCATAATTAGATGCTAGAGATGAATCCTAAACAGAAAAGAAAAACCAAACCCTAGGAAGCAATTAAGGATCCTCTGTTGCTGGGCATTGGCAGTCAGCAAAAAGGGTCCAGAACTGAAAAGAGTTGGATTTTCTTTCTTTTTTGTTTGAAAGGAACATGATCAACTATTCATTTTGTCAGAGTCATGTGTTGTGCATGATAATACTACTACTACTACTGTATACTACACACAACGGCAGAGGATCTGTGTCCCCAAACAAAAACTAGATCATAAAAAGGCTACAAATAAGGGAGAGATACGTAGGTGGGCAGAAGGGATCAGCAGCACATAAAGGGTTGTGCCAACCTTGGTCCATCCCTTTCTTGTTGGCATCTTAGAGCTATCATTATTGTTTATTATAATGTGCTATCTGAAAAGAAATACTACTACTTGTGTTTGGACCAATCTTTGCAAGATGACGTGCGTTGCATCATTGTCAATGTCAGGTCGGGTACATACATATCATTAGAACAGAGTCGCCTTCTCACAAAAGAAAAGGCTTACTATCATGATGTATCATCTTATACTTAGTTTGTGCTATTATGCGTTTTTTTTTCTAACCGGCTATAAACGCATGTGCAAGGAATAGTTTTTTTGGTTGAAGTATAGAAGGTTTTTTATCAACCGGGGAAAAAAGAAGGTTACATAATTTGATTATTTATTCTATGGAGATTAGAAGGCAGCAGTAATATTTCCTAGCTAGCATGCCCTATTACACTAGTAGGTTTGTGTCATATGCTAGATTCCATTTACATCACTACAGTGCTAAGAAATTACTCGTGTGTCGACCGTGTTTCTGTTTTGATGCCATGTGAACAATAAACTCATTGAAACCTTTGCATGCCTGCCACTGTTAGAGAACATGCACATTGTGGCTGAAGATAAAATCCACCGTCAGTAATTACTTGTTGTAACAATGATGAATAATAACACCAATCACATTCTAATGCTACCAGGAGGAGAACATGCAGCTCAAGAGGCGAAAAACCGACATGGGTGAAACCTTGCAATGGGCAGACTACATGTCATTGTCATTCACACAACATGTAAGTATAGTTCATTAACACTGTAACATAAATTTCTATAGTTCAAAAATCTACTGGCCCCGTGTGGTTTTTTTTTTCATGACCCCATGCGATTTGGAAAATTGGAGTGTAGGTGATAACAGAGACGCTGCGGTTGGGCAACATCATCGGTGGGATCATGCGCAAGGCGGTGCGCGACGTCGAGGTGAAGGGGCACCTCATCCCCAAGGGGTGGTGCGTGTTTGTGTACTTCCGGTCGGTCCACCTCGATGATACGCTCTACGATGAGCCCTACAAGTTCAACCCATGGAGGTGGAAGGTAAGAAAGAGCCCCACATTTGGTAGGGATGTTCATCCAATTGCTACCCCTTTAGGCAACACCAGCATAATAAGGATTTGATGAGTGGGGTTTTGGTGGGACTCCTAACATGTGGGTTTACTTCTATATCAGTAATCTCATGATGGATTTGACATTGCCTTGTACTAACACTTAGTATTGCAGAAAATAACAGAGATTCCCTCAAAGTTGCATTAGTGATTGATATATACACCTAGGCAGGAGTCAATTGAATCTCCCAAAATAAATGGATTTGGTAGTTCTTTGAACTGGTAAATTCAGACAACATAAGCTTAAGCTATCGAGGAAAGGAATACACACCTTTTTTTCCTTTATTGTGTACTTTGTGTAAGCTCTGAAAATTATATGCAAATAATTAATCTAGGCAAATGATGGTGCTGTACTACTGTTGAGGCATCCTATCATTATGATTTGATTTGGGAAGTCTAATAATGTGCTAATTGGTCAAGAAATCAATCAATCTCAACAGGAGAAGGACATGAGCAGTGGCAGCTTCACTCCTTTTGGTGGTGGGCAGAGGCTGTGCCCAGGCCTGGATCTGGCCAGGCTGGAAGCTTCCATCTTCCTTCACCACTTGGTCACCAGCTTCAGGTATGGATCACCACATCTCAATCTTCGGCCATTCTTAGTGCAGCCATTGATTCCAACTCCTTAGCTTTGTTTCATGATCACTTGGCAACAATAGCTTTTTTTTCTTTCTAGATAATGGAATAAAAACTACAACTTTTGCATAATTTTCCATGATCGCTCGGCACCGATAGCATTTTTTTCTAGATAATAGAATAAAAATCACGACCTCTACATCATATAATGAATGGAATAAAAATCACGGCCTTTGCATCATATAATGCACGCAACCGGGCACCAATGGCATGCATCTCATGTAGTCATGTCCCTATCATTTGGCCATGCCCTCTTGGCATGCACATTCATGTTCCTAGTAATAACTAATCTCTGTAGAACAATAGAAGAGCGGAATAGTAGATGAATTATGCGTTGATAGACAGAATTAATTGTGGGGGTGTATATAGATCGGGTACGTACATGAGGATTTGAAGATCAAGCCTTTTCCAGAGATAAAAAAAGAAACAAATTATGTCAGATAATAACTGGTCCTAATACGTCACTAGGGATAGCATCACGAGGCTTTCTCCCATGCTTATACCTCCTCTGTTCTCATCTTCCTTGAGGGAGTGATCTTACTGTGCTTAAGGAGGTATCTAAAGCAGTGGTGAAGCCAGCGACATTGTTGAGCGCGGATAACTAATAGTGTTTTGTAGTGATCAATCCATTTTTACACGCGTCAATGGTGATTGGTAGTGGAGACGCCGATAGTGAAGCCTAGACGGTCGTTCGACCTGGAGCCATCTCCACCGCTGATCGAAAGATATAGTGGTATTTTCGCCTCTAACATTGGAACATACAACTTTCGCCCTATAAAATCAACTTCAGGTTTTAAATCTAGATATAGATTATTTCTAGATTCAAGCTTAGAAATTGTTTTTTTTAAGGGACGGAGAGAGTACCAAATTCTATTTCTATAATTTTCTTAAATACAGTAAATTATTTCTTCTCGCGAGGAGGATTACACTGCGTAGGAACACTGGGTCATTTTTCATGTGAAAGAAAAAAAAATGAAAGCTACGAGGAAGACAAATAATTTCAGCGGGGCAAGCAGAAAAAGAAGATCAAGGAAGATGCCTAAGGTACACGCACGTATAAATAGGTAGGGAGGTCGGTCCAGCCTCTATTGCGAATAGTGCGGGGTGTTCTTCCGCGCGTGGGGCCACACGTGCGCGCACATGCGGCGCATATCCATCCCTTCCCTTCCCTCCCCCCCCCCCCACATGTGTGGTGGGCACGCATGCGGACCAACGCCTACTACTCCTATGCCGCTGTACGCGTGCGTGGCTACGGCGCCCGCTGCTACAGCTACAGCGCCCGCACGTGTCAGCTACCACGCCTGACGCCACGCCCTGCCCACCGCCACTAGCTGCACCCCCCTTTGAAACGTGGTCGCTGGGCGGTGGGTCTCACATGTCAGCAATCGCGTCTTTCGTCTTAAAAAAAAAGCCAACTTTAAGTTTATTTTTAAGCAATGTTACGATAGGGTGTGCTTAGCTCAGGATAGTGCATATATATTGACACGAAAAATGTACTACTACATCCATATAAAAAATGAGCATTTCTGGCTATAAATTTATACATTTATTTATAGAAATGCTTATATTTTAGAACGGAGTGAGTATTATATTTGGTTACTAGTCGTCCATCAGCTATGGAGTCTGTATAGCCACGTTCGGAGGTGGAAAACGTGGTGATTTATTAATGTATGATTAATTAAGTATTAGCTAAAAATTTAAAAAATAGATCAGTATAATTTTTCAAACAACTTTTGTATAATATTATACGGTTCAGTACTCCCTCCATTTCTAAATATTTGACACCGTTGATTTTTTAGCATATGTTTGACCGTTCGTCTTACTAAAACTTTTTTTTGAAATATGTAAAATTATATGTATACGTATAAGTATATTTAACAATGAATCAAGATGAACGGTCACATATATTTAAAAAGTCAACGGCGTTAAATATTTAGAAACGGAGTGAGTAGTTTAGAAAATGTGCTCGAGCGGGATGAGTTGGAAAAGGAGGGGGAAGAAGCCTGGTGTAGTAATTGATGAAGGGGTAAGAAGGGGGGACACATGGGTGTGATGGTTAGGCAGCCGGAATGGGCTCTCTCTCGGCTCGAACAGTTGGATGAGATGAGATGAGATGGGTGACATGCGTGCGTGCGTGCATACTTTGTGCCTTGTCCGGTCCGTGACTGAACTGAATCCCAGGAACGCGAATATAATACTGTAGCACGCACGCACGCACGCACGCAGTTTCACCAGCTAATCTAGGCTGTGTTTAGATCCAAAGTTTAGATCCAAAGTTTAGATCCAAACTTTAGTCCTTTTCCATCACATCAACCTGTCATACACACATAACTTTTCAGCCACATCATCTCTAATTTTAACCAAAATTTAAACTTTGGGCTGAACTAAACACAGCCCTAGCCGGCCGGCGTGCCACTTTGACCGGTCGTCAGACACGCTGCATCAATGTAGGAGTACGTGCCAGGCCGGGTATGGCCGCTGCATGCCTGCCTGAAAACAATACTATACTCCTCCCATAAACAAATCAACTCCAACAAGAGAATCCGACTGCTAGAAAAACATCATGTCACTTTAAACAATGGAGATTGGAGAGTCCATCAGTCCAATGTGTTTTTCTGTCTTCTTTGACCATCTTCCAATTCCCCATTATGCTTGTGCTTACCTCTATTAATTAATCCTAAGAGAAGCGTTTCGCAACACCTTGTAAAAAAGAAAATCACATAATATTACTCGTGCTTTATGTAGCTAAGCTATATTGGCTCAAAATCCTCTACGGTCAAAGTCACGTGACTTTATCACTGACACGTGGGTCCAATAATTATTGGGTCCAGACAAAGACAATCCGGCTACATCATCATGCATGTCAGGTTTAGAGAAAAAAACCCATGCCAGTTTCCGTAGTAAATTGATCAGTAATTTAGTATGGGCTTTGGAACCTGGCACATGCATAGCGCAGATTCATGCATGCGTGCACTGCATCTGCACGCATTTGCATTGGTTGCACAAGCAGCTAGCTGGCCTACATATAACATATTACTGTGTTGTGCGAGCAACTGGCCACTGCCCACAGGAAGCCAGTAAATCAACTATCAACATTGATAGTAGTAAAGCTCTTGTTCAGAGTTGCAGGCATATAGGTGCTCCCTGCATGGTTTGCTCAAACTTAAGATAGATGATACTACATTCTAAAAATGCAAGTATTTCTGGTATGTATCTGGACAAGATGCTTAGGACTCTAGGTATAACCTAGAAAATGCTTATATTAGAATACACTTCATTCGTCTCAAAATATAAGGTATTTTGATCGGATGAGACAATATATATACGAATCTGAACAGCGATCCCATCCGGTTAAATACCTTATAGTAGTGAGTGGCAGTGGCATCACCATCGATCATGTGTTATTGATAAATGATTATGATTATGAGATCTCTTATCTGCAATCTCTCTTTCTGAATAATCGACCTGCTGATCCATCCATTGCATGCATGGTTGTTGCCTGACAAGGACATTGAAATGGACTGCTAATGGCTGCCATGGATGCAGGTGGGTGGCGGAGGAGGACCACATCGTCAACTTCCCCACCGTGCGGCTCAAGCGGGGCATGCCCATCAGGGTCACCGCCAAGGAGGACGACGACTAGCCAGTAGCCACCGCTACTACTATACCGATCACCATACTCAAACTAGTAGAGGAGATCCATCAGATGCATGCATGGATCGGTCGGTCGAGTACGAGTAGCCCACACGACAAATGCATGCAACAAGCCAAGTTGCACACACCAAGATGCACATATATATCATCTATATATCGATCTATACTGCTACCACTATGATATATATAAATACGTACTACTACTCTAGCAAGGGATATGATCAGGAGGGGCAAGCTCTGAGCAATGGTCCCTGCAAGATGGCCAGTTGCTCTAGCCATTGATAGAGGTGCTTACTATAGTATGGTGTAATTATACAGGAAGGGTAGGCAGGCATTAGCTAGGAGGCAGCTTTGTTAATTTAGCCAACATGTATTGATGTATAAGCTACTGATCGATTAATTAACAGTACTACTATTGTAGAACTACTGCTCACTGTCACTGGCCTTTGATTTGATGCTGGTGCTCATACTATATTAGTGGTGACCACTCATTCTATAGTAGGGTAGTATGTGTACATAGAGGCATTGGTCCACAAGGAGCAAGTGAAATGAATCAATGGGCACAGGAAAAGGGACCCTATGCAAGCAGCAAGCTGATAGGACTTTGACCACTGAGAAGCTGGGGGCCTGGGGCAGTGTGGTGCAGCTGCGGCTGCATGCATCTGCTTTGCTTTGGAGTGGGGGAAGGAAGAGAAGAAGAGATAAGCATATAGGGCCTAGAGAGAGAAATCCAGCATGGAACATACTGCACTGTAGTATACATACGAATACAGGACAGGAGAAAGAGAGAATGGACTGGTGAATTGAGTTTCCCTTGATGTAGCCCAGCTTTTTGTGTGATCTTTTCTGCAAGGTTCAGCTGCAGACTTGCAGGGGGGTAAAAGCCACTGGATCCTTTTGGGAGATATGCCTTCATCATAAGGCTGATGGTTAAGGCACCACACAACAAATGAAGAGCAACCTAGGGGAACCAAACTCAGGTTGCCAAACATAAAACGTCGTGGCTAATGATTCGTCTCAAGAGTCAAGATCAGATCAGCTGCCCTACTTGTTTGTTTCCCTTTATTGAGCTAGATTTTCCCGGCTTTGGAACATTTATACCACTGAACATGTATCACCGCCTTTGTCTTCCTCGTGTCAGATGCTATTGGAACCCTCCTCATCTTCTCTCACGAGGATGATGGTAAGCATGATAGCTCGATGTCCTACGGCACGAAAATATGGGTGACCCAAGATCAAATAGCAGCAGCACAACGATCTAACATAATATCTGGACTGGACCTCCCTTCTGCGGTTCCTTCCAAGGTATGCCCAGTAGAGAGGCTAATGAGCCCAGCTTTTGGGGAGCAAGGAAGGCAGGCACGCACACACGCTTGCCCTGCCCTGCCCTGCCTTTTCAATTAACTCTCATGTGGCCTAATGGTCCAATTACCATGGGCTCCTTACTTTCATTAACTCTCCTGTGGCATAATGGTCCAATTACCATGGACAAGCCTCCTTCGTTTATTTCTTTCTTCCCTCTGGCCCAGCCGCATGTGTGCATGTTTGCCACCGTGCTTTTCTAAACTAAAGTTGCATAGGATCTCCCTCTTTTTTGGAAACCACTACATTTCCAAAACCGCGGCCATACATCATCAACAGATGACCACAGAAAACATGCTAATATATGCAGCAACAAGCTCAACTACACAAGCTTTAAACACCCCTCTCTTATTAGAATTATTGAATTCTTGCCATATTGCCAAGCTGTACGGTTTGCAGCTACAGCTCTTGGACCACCAGAGAAGCCCTCCTAGCGAACCAAAAGCATCCCCAGATTTATTGTAGCTCTGCTTCAAGACGGTCCTGCAACAGAATAGTACAATCGCAACAAAAATAATAATAATAATACGGCTCAACGTGACCACCACAGAACCAAAAGAACATCGAAATATCAAGCTGCAAAATTTTAGCATGGTTGCTGGTTAATACACACAAATAATACATCAGGTCATGTGAACTAAGGCATGTACATGAACCAACAGATGGACTCAATAACATCAAAGCAGATAAGAAGATGCTTAAAGTCCAAAACAGTCCACTAGCTAGATATAAAAATTCAATGATTTGTTCATAGCCATGATTTTAAGCCCCAAAAAACAACCCACCAGAAAAGCCTGAATAGTAATGATGTCATGAAACATAGAATGAAAACTAGCAGATTTTGCAAAAAGTAGTTAAGGCGCAAACAGAATGCAAACTGTGGACCTACATTCAAAACAGATAGCCAATTGGCACTAAGAGTTACGGATTGATGTACCTATGGTGATAAGATTCATACAAATTGTGGATGTTAACAAAGTATTCATGGACCACACTGCAGCAAAAGGGTCTCTCTTCATAGAAACAAAATTCAGGTTTCTGGTTATCATCATATCATGCCAGATAACTCCAAATGACAGATGTATTAGATTTGCAACAGCAGCAAGGACCACAAATCCATTGTTCTGGCAGATCCTTGTTTACCATATTATCTTGGATTGGTACAGTAAAAAGCTGGTAAGAAGCTGAAGGCCGTACTAGCAAAGATGTGGATATATCAATAGCAGCCACTACAGAGGGAACCACACGCCCAACAGGGCCAGAAATTTCAGACTGCAATTTCACTCCAGGACATTGACTTATGATGCACAGCACAACTGACTATGGGACAAAGTTCCTAAACCCCCAGTCCCAGCGCACAGAGATGTTTCTCAAATACTGTAAATAACTGCAGGAATAGTATAGATACATATGAAGAGCATCCTATGTTGGGGAGAGAGCAAAAATTAAACTGTCTTCATACCAGCCGCACCGCATGGCCACACCAGACAGCCTACAGTTATTGTCACATGACGATCATGAGCTGTTGGTTTGGCTTTCAGAACTCAGAAGGCAAGAAAAATCCTACTGTCCAAGAAAGCCATTTCAGTTGATCACCACACAGCAGAGAACCAAAAGGAAGTGTAAATTGGGAAAAGGAGAAGATATGCAGAGTAGGCATATATTGTACAATGCTAAACAAAATAGTAGTGAAATTATGCCATCAGTGTTCAGGCAATCAAACCAAATTGCATGAAACCAAGGATTCATCAATGTATGGTCAAAATCGGTACCACAAATATGATTAAATGATGGTCTAATTGACTATCTTTCTAAATGGAAATCAAAAGGGCTTCATATTAACATTAATGGATCCAAAGTATGAGTCGGCACACTGTCCAAGAAAGCCATTTCAGTTGATCACCACACAGCAGAGAACCAAAAGGAAGTGTAAATTGGGAAAAGGAGAAGATATGCAGAGTAGGCATATATTGTACAATGCTAAACAAAATAGTAGTGAAATTATGCCATCAGTGTTCAGGCAATCAAACCAAATTGCATGAAACCAAGGATTCATCAATGTATGGTCAAAATCGGTACCACAAATATGATTAAATGATGGTCTAATTGACTATCTTTCTAAATGGGAATCAAAAGGGCTTCATATTAACATTAATGGATCCAAAGTATGAGTCGGCACACTGTCCAAGAAAGCCATTTCAGTTGATCACCACACAGCAGAGAACCAAAAGGAAGTGTAAATTGGGAAAAGGAGAAGATATGCAGAGTAGGCATATATTGTACAATGCTAAACAAAATAGTAGTGAAATTATGCCATCAGTGCAGGCAATCAAACCAAATTGCATGAAACCAAGGATTCATCAATGTCTGGTCAAAATCGGTACCACAAATATGATTAAATGATGGTCTAATTGACTATCTTTCTAAATGGGAATCAAAAGGGCTTCATATTAACATTAATGGATCCAAAGTATGAGTCGGCACACTGAAAAAAATATGATAGAGAAACCGTTCTAATAACTGTAAGCAAAATATTATATGCCAATGCCACAGTTTGAGCTATTGACACAGTGGATGAGAAGGACCCAGTCATATCTAATAAAAGGGGCACGGTGTTTAAGTTATATAAATCTATCTTTACCGATCATTAGTTAAAAGATTCAGTGAGCCAGAAATACACATAGCCATCCACAAAGAAAGGCCAAACATTGCTCTCTGCAATAACAACATATGAAAATCAGCTCCATGACCGGCCACCTCCATACCCTCTATATCTATCACGGTGACCTGCAAAGATGTGACAATAGTGAGTCACATTCAGAATTTTCAAATTCTTAGGCAGCGCTATAGGTGAAAAGAAAGTAGGCAGAAATCAGAATCTGTAAACTTGCTTCTACAATAATTTGAAAATAGTTAGATAAACAGAGAGCTTGCCTGAAGAAGGGGGTGGTGCACCACGACCCATATTAGCTAATTCAGGGCTGACCTTTTGTCCAGCTTCTTCTAGTATGTTGATCAGATCCTTGGCAAATCTGGCATTAGCAGCAGTGAAAAACGTGTAAGCTGTTCCTTTTGCTCCAGCTCTGCCAGTTCGACCAATGCGATGAACATAATCCTCCAATGATCCCGGAAAGTCATAGTTAATGACATATTTAACATCCTTAACATCTGTTTCCAGATATAAGTGGCATTAGTTTACAGAAATAAATATAATTCATCGATCTGGGAGGATTTTTGTATACCTAAGCCTCGAGCAGCCACATCAGTCGCTGTCATGATAGGGCTTTTCCCTGATTTAAATTCAGAAAGAACCCAATCCCTCTCAGCTTGGCTTTTGTCACCATGGATAGACAGAGCAGGCCAACCATCCATCCGAAGTTGTCTAGTGATTTGATCACATCCCTTCTTTGTGTCCATAAATATTAATATCCGGCTGCCATCCATTATATCCTCCAGTAGATTAACCAACCTTAACATCAAAGAATTTCATCATCAATGCATTCTGAATGAATCATTTCAGTGTGTAATGAAGAGAAAAGGTCACACGGATCCTACTTATTGTACTTCTGACTCTCGGATAATATCTCCACATGTTGAGAAATGGCATGATTAGCTTTCAACTCCTCAGAACCAATTATGACCTGCAGCACGAAAAAAGCAATTGAGTTCACATGAAGCAGATACCGTAGTCTGCCATAAATTCATCTGCAAAATGATGCATTGGCAAAAATAACCACCTTGTATGGGTCGAAAAGAAAGTTCCTTGCTAGCTGTTCAACTTCCTTTGGCCAAGTAGCACTCCAATATAATGTTTGGCGATCTGGACGAATCTGAAAAGGCAGATGGTAATCCCTTAACATTATGTAAAACAATGTTGGTATGTTGTAGGCACGGTTCATGGAGGAAAACTCTGCCTATGGCTGGGCAGTGTTGGCTGCTAGGGATGAGAGGACTAGGTTGATGCGACAAACTTGGGGAGAGATTATAGGTTGATCTTCATGTGCTTGATTACTAATGGATACATGCTACCCTTTCATTCTGTTGACAGTGTATAAGTAAAAGCATGTAACATGTAGCAAGCATAATTATTAGAAAATTGTTGAGAATGGAATAATAGATTCAGAAGAAGAGGTGTACCTGAGAAACAATTTTCTTAATCTGAGGTTCAAAGCCCATATCCAGCATCCGGTCTGCCTCATCTAAAACAAGGTAAGTGACCCTCCGCAAATTTGTATGATGTGATTCTATCATATCAATCAGTCTTCCTGGCGTGGCTATAACAATTTCAACGCCTGGATGCAAACAGTGACAAATTAAACTAAATATACTTGTATCTATACCCTAACACACACGATGAATGTATCATTTAAGCTATAGATCAATAGGATGTCCTTTTGAACAGTGTCATTTCATTATTGACCAACTGAATGTCCTTCAAACATTGTTCATGACTTCATGCGTGCAGTACAAAAGATTCCTTCTGGTTGTTGAACTTCCTAGCATAAGAAAGAAAGAGAACCTTTTTGAAGATCGCGAACTTGAGGACCTTTTGGAACACCACCATATATGCAAGTACTTTTTATTTTTGATGACGCACCAAACTTAGTTGCCTCTTGCTGTATCTGCACAGCAAGTTCACGTGTAGGGGCTAACACCAGAACAATTGGACCATCGCCAGGAGCTTTAATAACACACGGAAAAATGTTAGTAGATTACCACAAAAGAAGTCCAGAATGTATCCAGGAAAATCGGTTAAGAAACATAAGCAACATTTCGCACCTAGAATCGGCTGAGCATTAACATGAACAATGGCAGGTAAAAGGTAAGCAAGTGTTTTCCCTGATCCTGTTTCAGCAATGCCAATAAGATCCCGTCCCCTCAGTGCCATTGGCCAACCTTGAGACTGGATAGGAGTAGGTTCTACAAACCCAGCTTTTGTAATTTCTTGCAAAACATATTCTGCACAATGGAAGTTAAGTATCTTGGATCAGAAATATAGAATGTAAGATGTCCAAGATTAAAAAAGAGCAAAATAATAAAGAATGTAGTTCAGAAGGTAAAGGGGCTCATAAATTATCATTGGCTCAAGTCCAGGAATGCAAGCAGAATAATCTTTGAAGAGCACAACAGATCTTAAATGAATAACAAGTGACATATTCATATCCTTTCCTCCTGATGAATGAATTGGCTGATGAAGTGATGATAATGGGATTTAATGAGAGGACCAACAAATCCTAATCGGAGTTCAAAGAAAACCAAATGATACTTTCACCATTTAGTGTTCAGCACTTGAGCTGGTTGCACATGGTATCGCTGTTGGCTGTTTTTCTTTGGAAAAATCATTTTACAACTGTTAATCATGGCCTAACTCCAGTTTCCAACCCTCAACTTCGAACAGTTCACCTTTTGACCATTGATTATTAGAACCACCTACTGTTTAACCTTTGGCCTCATTCTAGAGTGGTTCTGCAGTTACGTGTCACTAATGTGACAATGTGGCTCAAGGTTGAAATAGTTTCGAGTATTTACAGCCAAAACAAATTCCGCCAAAGCAGAAATTGTGGTGTGAAATAACTGTTATGATACTTCAATTCTTTGATGATTCAATGTAATTTACAACACAACCAGCTAACGAAACAGATAGACCTATCCATTCCCCTCCTGAAGCACGTCCATCTAAATTCCAATTCCTCATGGAGCACGTTCATCTAAATTGCATACATGGTACTATAGTAAGTGCAGGACAAGGGTAGCAGTAGCACGCAGCAAACGAAACCTGGGAATCCGACATCGCGGAACTCGCGCACTGGCTTGGGCACGTCGCGGCCCTCCACGGTGATCTCCCGGCGGCGCCGGTAGGCCTCCACCTCCTCCTCCGTCATGCCGGCCACGGAGGGGGACTCCACGTAGAAGTTCTTCTCGAACCGCGGCAGCCCATCCAGGTCGGCGGCCGCGGCGGCGGAGTCCACCCTGCTCGTCGGGGCGAACGCCCTCGTCCCGCCCCCGAACGCCCCCTCGCTGCAACCAAACCCCAACCCAACCCAACGAGCAATCAGAACCCCCAGCACTTAGGGCTTAGGGTTTAGAAATCAAAACCACGGTGGTGGAGCGGTTACCTGCGGCGGTCGCGGTACGAGCCGGGGTCCGCGGCGCGGCCGTCGAAGCGGCTCATGGCGGCGGCGGCGGTCGGCGGCGACGAGAGGGAGGCGGGGGTTGCGGCTAGGGTTTAGGGCGGGGCGCACGTGGCCGAGAGTTTGGTGGGTTCTAGAAGAAGAAGCGAAGCAAACGGAGGAGGAGGCGAATCGAATTTGGAGGATTTGGATTTGGAGGGCATTTCAGTGGCGGCGAGTTCAAGCGGAGGGGGAAAAGTTGGGGAGAACTGATGGAGCCTATGACGTCGAAAACGTACTCTGAAAACGCACAAAACCCACCAGAAAAACGTAATATCCCTGTGTCTTGGTGTTTTTTTTTCAAAATATTGTTTTCTTCGCTTCTTAAAATCGCGGTCGATTTTAATTAATTTTAGACCTAGATAAATGGTTTATGGGTTTCTTCATATTCCTTCTTTAATTATTTTTCAGCCTTTTGACTTTGGACTGATAATAGTAGAATTTTACATTTTTGTTCTAGTTCGTTTTATCCAATCATGTGTTTTTAACTTACCAGACGTAACCATCGATGCCACCGACGTCGATGATATATATGGGCGCCAAATACATCATGCACCTTCTTACAGGAGATGATGTTGATGTTTCTTTCCTCACCTTGCTGCCTTGAGAGTCGAGACCACATAAACATTTTCTGCCTATGGTCGCTTGGTTTGTACCTATGTCTTGTGAATGACAGTCGAAACATAATATTTCATGCGTAAATATTATATTTTGCTTTTCCTTCTCTTCATCGTTGAAACATGCTAAGAGCGAACTACTGTTGTTATGGGTAGGGAGAAAAAACTTACATACCGTGGATTGTGCGAAGCTAGTGAATATAAATTAATTAATTAGTAAACAACCTTCTTTTCATCGCCGTCCATACGTTGCCTCCACTCCTCCGAATTGTGTCCAAGTTGAAATTTTCACATGCAAATACCTCAAGGGCGTTTCAGATATATTTCCTTGTGTTCTCTATCTTCAACAAACAAAATGAACATAACAGTAATAACGGTATCTAGTAGCAAATATTCAACTTTTAATAATATTTTTCATGATGTCCTATAACTAAAACCATAAAGTCAGAATATCGATAAGAAAAATCTTATTGAAAAAAAACACCACTTTGACAACAAACACACATAAAAACAACAAACTTTGACTGAGATCTTATAAGCATTTCTCATGATAACCGAAGGGTTCAAATATTTTCACCATCATACACTTCACCGGTTACTTTTAAGACTAATAAAACATCCACGTATAATAAACTTATCATGACAGTAAAATAGAGATTGGAGAGAATGTAGCTAATATATATGGCGGTGAACTCAGACGTGAGTAGGTATGAAGTGACCAAGAGTTTATGCTAGGCCTTGGGGCAGCCAAATACACACTGAAAGTAAATAAGATAACACGTGCTTTTACATCGAGGCCTCATATCCCTGGTCCACCCTTGAGACTGAGTCTGAGTCCACCCCCGATCGTGGGTATACGATGATCCCATATGTTAGGGGTTTAAACTTGGTGCCTATAAATACCATGTATAAATAGATATGCTTTAATAGGAGTTTAGTACGCTTAAAGATATGTACTACTGATGTTTTTAGATAATAGAAGCACTATTGAGCTCAGTTAATTAAAAAAAGATTTGTACCTCGAATACACTTAGTCTCTGCATAACTTGGATACATGTAACCAAGCATACACCCACATACCAAAGGAAGTATAGAAAAATACTAAGTACCATCAATACATATAATATATTGTCACCTAACGAAAGTGAACATATTTCGAAAGGTTAGATTTTTTTTTTGTGGAACATGTCCATGAGTCCATATGGGTTTAAGTTTTAGACTTAACACATGTACTCGCATTTACATCTAGTTATTCTTCAATAGTAGGCAACATATCCGTTGACAGTGAAATGTCTATATTGACCTTGTCAGTCTCAAGACATGCTTAGGATGTATCAAACGCTGAAATGAACCCAACCAAAGTGGATGAACGTTAACTAAACAAAACATATCACACCTCACATTCAATCAAACTTAACTGCATGCTGCAACCAACAAAACACAAGCAAAGCTAAAGCCTTTATCAGCTTCTTCATCCTCCACCTCATTAGCCACCGCGATCGATACTCTGGGTCTATTTGGAAAGTTAAAATTATGAGAAGTAGCTTATTGGTTGTCAACTTTTTAAGAATCTAGTTTTTAGCTTCTAATTTATTTTATAGTCTATACAGCTATAACTTTTATTAATAATCTGAATAAAAAGTTAGACTGTCTTGAGTAGATCGAAACGCCGCAACTTCCTTCCTTCCTTCCTCTCCTCGCACGCTTCCCACTTCGATTTCCCAACCGCACTCCAGCGAGAGAAAATAAAATTTTAAAAGGAAAAAGAAAAAAAAGATATATCAGCTCCCGCCTGGGGATGACGACGAGCTCTCGCCGGCGATGGACTCACCGCCGCACCAACTAGCACTCCTCGTCCTCCTCCTCGTAGCCCTCGCGGCGCTCTCCCGGGCCCTGCTGCGCGGTCGCTGCCGCTGTCGCGAGGGCGAGGCTCATCAGCTGCCCGAGCAGGCCGAGGCCGGCGCGGGGGTGGCGGAGGGGGAGGAGGGCGGGAGGGAGAGGAGGAGGCGGCGGAAGGCGAGGAGGCGGCAGCGGAAGGGCGCCGGGGACGACGACGCGGCGGGCGGCGAGGGAGAGCGGGAGGGGGACGGGGACGAGGCGCTGCAGCTGCTGCGGCGGCGGCCGCGGTTCCCGCTCGCGTCGGTGGCCGGCGCGCTGCAGCGGCGGATCACCGCGCGGTACGACGACCTCGCGCGGGCCAGCCAGGCCCACTCCCTCACCATCCACCAGGTCAGTGCTGCGCCGCGTCTCTGATTCCATATCACAAATGTCGCTTCAGATGCAAGGATTTCGTGCATTGCGATTACTCGAATTAGGGATGTAAAGATGTGACTCTAGTAGCATATGCTTGACTTATATATATACAACTGGGTGCCGTTCATTGTTTGTTTGTTTGTTTTGCTAATTGCTTTCATTTCAGACTTTCAAGATAGAATCAGACTTAGTTTTGATTATGGATTTAAATGATGTTGGTTGGTACATTTTCACTAGTGCGGCAAGCATTAAATCAATGGTTTTGCTGACTCTACATGCGGCAAGTTTGCTTAGGACAGAAATAAAAAAACTACACTAGTGTTATTTACACTGACAGCAATATATCTTCTGGGTTACAGTGTCACTGTTACCTGCTGAAAAAGAACCCAAACTAGAGCAGTGGTAGACTTCTATTTTGCTGTGTTGGTAAAAGTAGATAAATGCATATATGACTTTGGCACTATGCAGTACTCAGGCCACATGACAGTGGTTTGGCAAAACCTCATTTATTTCATAGTTTTTACGTAGGCAGAGGGCAATTTCCTGTGAAGTATAAATTGCACGGCGTGGTTTCATCTGGTAGGTTTGCGTCCTCTTTTGCTTTCTTGGGTGGTACATAAACTGGAATAGATTAGCACAAAGGCTGAGCAAATGTTTTGTTTGTTTTGCTCGTCAATTCTTGGTGCAACTTTCTAACTTTATTGGTGTCATTGGCTGTTAAAGTGTTCACTTGCCTTGAAAATTTTTAGAAAGGAAATAAATCTCAAAGTTGAAGATTGAACAACAAACTGTTCACCATATTCACCACACGCCCTTCTGTAATTCATACTGAATTCATTTACTACGTGTATGATTCATGAGATGTGTGACACACCACCTATGTATTTTAGTAGTAGAAGTGCTGTTCCATGCTCCACAACCCCGGGTCATTGACCCAATCGACACACATTCATGGTAACCGTGCACGGCATATCTAATCAGAACTGAAGCTTTTAATGAAGGAAAGCAAGCAAAAGCCATTTTCTTTTTTAGAAAACACCAAATCCTCTACCATTGACTCAAACAAGTGCCAAGCAAATGGAGTCATCTTAACCCCTCCCCCCACCGCCCACCGCCCACCGCCCACCCACCTCCGCACCCACGCGGCCACGCCCTCCTAGGAACAAATAAACAAAAACAAAATAATCGAAATAGATCTAGATATAGCTTGTGTGACCGGCTCCTACGGCCCTACCATTGAGGGTTCGCCTCCGATCTTCTGCCGGAACCCATAGCCATGAGGACTTCCCTTGTTCGTTTCTTCCTTACTATCCTCGCCAACACGTTTCTCCATTCCCCCTACCAGCACTCCTCACCTCCTGAATCATCCCAATGTTCGACGCCGCTTGGTAGCGAGAGTGGAGGAAAGAGGAGGCGGGGGAGGAGGGGGAAGCAGAAGGGCTTGGGTGAGGTGGTGTCTGTTCACGAGAAAAAGGAGGCAAAAACATCACCTTTCCCCCTCCTGCTGTTGTGCCGTGCAACGAGACGGCAGATCACAGAGGTGTATGACGAGATGTACCAAATCGCTCGTGCTAAAAGGAATGATACTGGCAAGGTTAGTAATATTTTCTTGTATTTGTGATACAGCTAGATCTGGTGGATTTATTTAACAGTCGGA
This sequence comes from Oryza meridionalis, assembly GCA_000338895.3. Classification (NCBI taxonomy): domain Eukaryota; kingdom Viridiplantae; phylum Streptophyta; class Magnoliopsida; order Poales; family Poaceae; genus Oryza; species Oryza meridionalis. Next base: position 4,905,708 of record CM002524.2, read on the forward strand.
TTTTAGTTTGAGTTGGGAGGTTGGTCTGTTTTGAGTATATGCAAGAACAAGAATAGGAAATTTTGGTGAATGTGTGAAGTGTTCACCACCAAATTATTCATCGCCTGTAGTTTTTGTGCAATTCAAGCAGGTGCTATCAGAATTTGCGTTTCTAACCAGTGATTCAGTGAAATTAAGGTGCCAGTGTTTCCAACTTTCTATTTTTCGCAGATGAACCTTGATTTTCTATTAAGGTGCCAATGATTTAAAGAATTCCATTTTTATGCATCTTATGGGGGAATTTTGCTACCTAGCTAGAGTTAACTACTCCTTACAGCCTCACTAACTTGGTATGGATCCAATGTATGATCCATGTCATAAAAAGATCACCCTTAGAAGTTAGACCCTTGTCTTTACCCAATTAAGTAGTATGGAGTTTCTATTGTGCTTCTTTCAGTAAAAAAAAAAAATGATTCGTAAAGAGGAATCAAAGTGTCAAGTGGAGCTCACTAATGAAAGGGAGACCTAACTGTAAGTTCACAAGTGTTTTTTCTTGCTTTTATGGACATAATCTTCTTTATTCATCACTTTGCTGGATAATGATATGTTGAGCACGTACTCCCTCCGGTTCCATAATTCTTGACGTTTTGGACGATGACACGGTCTCCAAAGTATATCTTTGACTTTGTTTTCCTATTATAATATATACAATAAATAAATGCATGTTTACTTTTCTTATATGCTTTGAAAGATAAATCTATATATGTTGTTCTAGTTCCTTTAAACTAAATATTTTTGAAGTAATTGATAATCAAAGTTACATAAGTTTGACCTCAACCTTGTCCAAAACTTCAAAAATTATGGAACCGGAGGGAGTAGTATCTTAGCTGCTTGCTCTGTTCCTGGGTTGATCACAATATTTTGGACCATATAATCTGATTAAATGGCCACTTCTTCAGTGTTTAGATCCCTTGGTCTGTGTGCTCTACATTTTAACCAACTATATACCAGAAATAGGAATCCTGTTTGTCAACCGCCTTTTTTGTAGTAGTGTTAAGACTCCAGAATTTTGTTTCGAGTTAAGAGTGAAGCCACTAACTCAAAGGACAACACACAATTCATATGTTCTGTTATGCTGCCTCAACCAGGTAATATGGGCTTGAGACAACGTTGAGCTGCTGAAAAGAAACCAAAGCTTCTTTTGTTCAGCGACTGTTTGTTTCTTTTGGCTTTTAGTTTTCTACATTCTGTAACAGCCCCTACGAATTAGATTCTACCCTGTAATGTTGAAGTGTATCATGATTTATATAGCTTTTAACTTTTTTTTTTCAGGTTCACGAGTTCATTAACTGTTTGGTAGATGCAAGAAATGAACTGCTGCACAAGTATGTTGCTATTTGCATGAAATTTAGCTTCAGACATCCATTACTCCAAATAATGTGTTATGCCTATTAGGTCGGAGACGGTTCAAAGAAGCTGCAGAATAAAGAAGGCCTTACTATCCAACCCTTGTAGTCGCAGGGCTAACAGTTATGACCGCCTCTGCGAACAGGTGATGCATTTGACAAAAACAAATTTCGTACCAACACGACTAAGTGATACATTTGCGACCAGAAGATCTATTCATGCAAATCTTTGCTAACAACATCTTTTGATGTCTCTTTTATATACTGACGTCTCGGGCATTGGCATAGGTGCATAAATTGGAAGCCGAGCACAAAAGGCTAAAGAAGGATGCGGATATCTACAACTATATTCAAGAGCAGCTTCAGATGTCACAGTCATACAAACTGGTAAACTTTTACTATGTTCTTATTAAAAGCAACTCTGCCCTGTTATATCGAAATATGAAGGTTGTGATAACAATGACATTTACCTTGGCAGTTGATTGAGCTTAGTGCGTTGGTGGAGAAGGCAGAACGTGAGGATGCCCTTGCCGCCGAGGCCGCAGAGATGACATTCGAGGAGCTGCTCGCTCAGGAGAAGAGCGACGCCGCCTTCTGGCAGCGTCACAGGAAGCTGATCTCAATCTCACCCAAGTAGAGTTTGATAACTGACCGCGCGCGATTTCACCATCGTCAATAGTAGCCCGAACCCGTAACCAGAATTTGTTCCTGGTGGAGCTTTTAATGTTGCTAGTTGCAACCATGGTGTAATGCGCTTGCCAAGCTCTTGGGCGCCTGAAAGTCCAGAGTCCTTGACCATAAAACCTGGGAGATTCAGGTGGTTGGCTGACGACCAGCAGATGCTCTCATATATCCTATCTGGTACTTCGGCCATGAAGATTTCTTGCCTTTGGATGCCCTGATCCTCTGTGGAATTGAGCTTTCTTCAATGCAGAAACAGCTGGGACCGAGCCATTTATGCCACAGCCTGCACTGATGGGTGAATTGGTGATGGCTTGCTGCTTGCTTCGGATTTCTTGTTTCTCTTATGAGGAATGGCTTGAGAAATTCAGAGGCAGTAGAAGGCTACTAGGCTAGCAGTATCATCCATGGTGCATTGTTGTTTATCTTTGTTCATCTTCCATCTCTGCATATAGATCATCGAGCACTCTGAAAACATCCTCAGCTCCGGTGAGATTCAGCGGCGCGCTCCCGGCGGCGAAGGCGACCACCTTGTTGTCCACTTCAATCCAGCTCTGCCCCGGATTCTTCCTCAATCCGGCCTCCTTCGTCATCACCCTCACCTTCTTGGACTCGTCCCACATGCCACACATGGCGTACAGGTTGGTGATCAGCATGTGGTTGCCGGTGCTCTGGGCCTCGGATTGCAGGACATTGGCAATGGTGGCCTCGGCCATGGCTGCATCACCATGAATCCTGCAGGAATTCAGCAATGCTCCCCACACGCACAGGTCAGGTCTCACCGGCATCGTCTCGATGAGCTCCGACGCGTCCCGGAGCAAGCCGGCGCGGCCGAGGAGGTCGACCATGCATGTGTAGTGCTCCATGGATGGGGAGATCTTGTGATCTCTCACCATGCGATCGAACAGGCAGCGGCCCTCCGTGACACGCCCCGCGTGGCCGCACGCCGACAGGACGGCGACGAAGGTGACGCCGTCGGGCTCAACCGTAGCTCCGGCCATGTCAGTGAACAGAGCGAGGGCTTCGTCGCACAGACCGTGCATCCCGTAGCCGGCCAGCATCGAGTTCCATGAGATCAGGTCCCTAGTCTTCATTCCGTCGAACACCTTCCGTGCGCCGGAGACCTTCCCGCACTTCGCGTACATGTTGATGAGCCCATTCTCGACCAGCGAGTGCCTGTCCAGCTCGGCTTTCATGGCGTGGCCATGGAGCTCTCGACCCAGCCGCAACGCCAGTAGGTCGGCGCAAGCGGAGAGGACGGTCGCCATGGTCACCGCGTTCGGCGAAAGCCATTGCTGCTGCATTCGCCGGAACAGCTCCAGTGCGCGGTCAGTGTCGCCGGACGACGCGAACCCGCCGATGACCGCGCTCCAGCTGACCACATTGGGCGCGACCGTGCCGCCGATCTGCTCCATCTGGGCGAGCACGTCCAACGCCTCGTCGCACAGCCCAGCCGCGGCGTAGCTGGTGATCAGGGTGTTCCATGTCACGGTGTTCTTCTCCGTTGCGTCCCTGAAAGCTCTCTTGGCGTCGCCCGTCTCCCCGAGCTTGCCGTACATGCAAATCAACGAGTTGGTGACGAACAGGTAGCCATGGATGACGCCCTTCACGACGCCGCAGCCGTGTATCGCCTTCCCTTTGGCCAATGCAAGGTCGCCGGCGTAAGGGCACGCCGAGAGCGCCACGGCCATGGACTCGGCGTTCCCCTCGCAGCCGCTCCTATGCATTTCACCGAACAGCTGAAGGACATCCGCGTGCTTCCCGCACCGCGCGTGCGCCGAGAGCAGCGCCGTCCACGTCACGGCGTCGGGACGCGCCCCTGCGGCGGCCATGCGCGCGAACGCGCCCCTCGCGGCGTCGGGGTCGCAGCCGCTGGAGTAGGCGGAGATGAGCGCGTTCCAGTGGAAGGTCGTCCTCCCCGGCGGCATTGCGTCGAACACGCGGCGTGCGTCGGCGGCGCGGCCGAGCCTGGAGTAGGCGGCGAGGATCTGGCCGGCGACGTCGTGCTGCGCGTGGAGGCCGAGGTGAAGGGCGTGGGCGTGGACGGCGGAGGCGATGCGCGGGGAGGCGGCGGCGGCGGCGCGGAGGGCGAGGGGGAGCGTGTAGGAGTTCGGCAGCGCCGGGGAGAGCGCGCGCATGCGGCGGTAGATCGCGAGAGCGAGGTCCCCGCGGGAACGGCCGAGGTGGGCGCGGAGGAGGCGATTCCATGGGATGGCGCTGGTGGTCGGAGGGTGGTGGTGGTGGATCGGTTGGTCGCCGGCGGCGGTGGAGAGATGGCGCGCGCGGCGAGGCCGATGGCTGGGACGAGTGGTAGAGCCGCGAGCGCGAAGGAGACAGCGCATCTGGGAGTGGGTCCCACTTGCCAGTAACGGCAAAAGTTATGAACTCCGGATTATATTATAAATCGATTGACTTTTTTATTTATCAAACTTTTTTTTAAGTTTAATCAAATTTGTAGAAAAATATATTAATATCTTCAATACAAATATACTATCAAAATATATTTAATATTAAATTTAATGAAACTAATTTAGTTTTATAAATGTTGCTAATTTTTTCTATTACATGAGAAACTTTAACAAAGGAAAAAAAATCAAACAACTTCTAATATAAAATAAAACGGAGGAATGGATGGCTGAATTGAATTCAGGGCAAAAATTAGCACTGCAATCTCGCCGTTAAGTACCTTTTTTTTAGGGTTACCCTCAAAAGTTAACAAAACACGTACAATTCTGGGTTGCTTCACAAATCACAACATGAACATACAAAGTCAGGGAGGGGCACATCAATCTGGAACACATCAGGGTGTAGGAGAGAATGGGACCCAAGGGAAAAAAACAAGGATAAGGTAGATGAGTTAGCTGTGAAGAAAGTTTTTGTCAGCTGCATCGGTGGTCATCTTCTGAACATTCAGAACTTTGAGATGATCCCTGACCAGCAGAGGATGTCATGAGTCTCTGCGGAGAAGATGTAGAACAGAACCAAGATTAGCATGAGGCATATAACTTGCATTTTGCACAAACGATTTCACAGGCATAGTGTACTAAAGAGATGCTTCAGGATATGCATACTATTTACTGGAAGTGTAGAGCGATCATGTCCTTGAATTGCTAGACCTATCATAATATGGCAAAAGGTTGAGCAGACTATTCTATGGAACAGCCGTTCAAAAAATGTACCTGACGATCTTAACATTTCTGAAGGACAGCATCACAGTAAGAATCAAGGTAACCATCGCGAAGCAAAGGTGCTCCAAGGAATGGCCGCTGATGAAGTACCGGTTCACACTGTATACCTTTCTGTCAGCAAGGCCTTCAAATCTTGCAAGAAGGTAAAAACCTGCACCAGGATGCCAATCAAACAACAGTTTTCGTTCAAGTTCTTTTTGTAGATAGAGTTTCTGCTACCATAACCTTACTATAAGATGTTAACAGTTACCTGTGGCAAGAAACCAAAATCTTGAGTGTGTATATTTTGGAGGAAACAAGAATAGCATTGCAGGAATTGCAATGCAAGGAGCGGAATTCAAAACTACCCATAACCGCATATCATCAAGAACCCTGAAATCATCGAGAACAGAGCAAGATGACTCATTTTATTATCTGATATACTGACATCAACAATGGAACACGCTATAGGTGCTGGGGCACTATTACCTTTCACATGCGCTGCTCACCAGTATGAGAGATAAGAGTGATAACAAACAAGATAACCCAGCCCTTTCATCAACTCTTTCAATTACCAATATAGACAACATTGAAGAAGCCGATATCATCATCTGCGTTCAATAGCATCCAGTGAACATTCATATCCAGGAAAAAGATAGCTACATATTCATTAATAGTATTGGTTATGCAGGATAACATGATTGTCAGATTGGCTGCCTAGCACAGTAGTATGGAAACTCAGACACATCCTTTTTTTTTTTTCATTTTGCCTATGGTTAATACTTGGATGATATTAAGGACATTCAAGTAGGTGAACTGCGTTTTTTGAACATGAACTACTTAATACAGTTTTTTCTCCCAGTGGACTCGAAGCATAAAATGACAACATATCAAAAAAATTCCAAGTCCAGAACAATGCAAAACACCACGAAATAAGTAAACAGTAGATAGGGAAATTACAGAAAGATGAGATATTTAGATACCGGCAACCTGTCCCAAATTAAGCGGTCATCATCTGGTTTGAGGTGATAGTAAGCCGAGCCAAATGCTGCTGCTACATTCCCAGCATAGAAGAGAAACCATCCCAAGGCCTCCCATCTCAAGCTGCACAATTCCACAGTAAAAAAATATATATTAAACACCAGATCTTACCTACTGATCTGTTTTTATGTTAAATAAGGATAGCAAAATAGGAATATCTCTTTAAGCATCATGCCTTCAATACCAGCCTAGTTGTACAATAAACAGTATTTCAAGAAACACGAAGATCACACACTTGTTAAATAAAATTTCAACATCAAATTTACAGATTTGAGTACGCGGTTTGGTGGAACACCCTAGCTCAAATTCCATTATATACCCATTCTATAATATATAGCAAGATTACAGATTATTAAAACAATTTGATGAATAAGCATGTAATAGCTACAGGCCCAGGCAAAGTTATTCTAGCATAGAAGCAAAAATATTATTTCACTGGTCACCAACATTACAGTTCATCTTTCTCTCAGACAGAAGCAGTTTATTAGAGCCAGGGGAGTTCATGACCACCCCCTTCACTTTGTTGGTAACTGTAAATAAGTTAATAACCAGGGGAATAGTAAAATGAGCAATTATGAAATAATTAGGCAAAAACTGGCCTCCTCTCTGTAGGTTTTCGAGCATAATCAGGGTAAATTGACCTCCTATATAATTTTGTTCAAGCTCGTGGTACTCCTCGAATACACTTCCCTCGCTGCAAATCACGAAACAATGTAACTTCGCGCACTTCTTTATAATCCTTTAGGCGAGACATTTCACCGAACAGCAGCCGAGCAAGGGCAGAGGGCGGAGCGCGCACCTGATGCCGAAGCACCCACTGCCACAGAGGCAGAGGACGAGCCCGGGCACGCCCGCCAGGAGGAGCGGGTAGGCGGTGAGCACGTTGAGCGTGTTGGGGACGCCGAGGAGGTTGCGCATGTCGGCGAAGAGGTGGAGCGCGGGGGAGTGGCGGAGCCGCGGCGTGGCCACCAGGAGCAGCGCCGAGGCGAGGACGGCCCCCCCGGCGAGCGCGCGGCGCCGGTGCTCCCGGCGGAGCGCGGCGGCCGCGAGGTGGCCGAGGCCGAGGGTGGCGCGGCCGCCGCCGCCGCCGCCGCGGTGGGGGTGGTCGGCGGCGGCGAGATGCATGTGGCCAGGGGGAGTGCTCAGTGGAGCAGAAGAATGCGGTGAATTTTTCTGGTGTTGGGCCGTCTTGCGGTTGTGGGCCTGCTTTTCTTGGGGATTCTTTTTTAGCCAGGTCCCTTCCATTCATCGGCCATGCAAATTAGTCCCTGGGATTCTTTTTAAGTTCGATTGAGTTTATAGAAAAATTTAGAAATATCTAAAGCATTAAATTAGTTTTATTAAATCTAGCATTTAATATATTTTTATAATATATTTGTTTTGGGTTAAAAATGCTAATATATATTTTTATAAAATTTGGTCAAACTTAAATAAGTGACTTATAATATGAAATGGAGGGAATTGTATTTTTTTAATCATCAACCAAATAATATTTTTTTAGAAATATTGAATTTCATGATCTCAGGATTATACAGATTTGGTGTCCATCTCGGATTGATATCTTCTTCTCCAACTTTGGTGAGCTCAACCAATTATTTTAAATATATATGGCACCATTGATTTTTCTCTAAATTTTGACCAATGATATTATTCAAATAAATAAATAAATTGAATAAAATTACTAATAGATCATCATAAGTAATTTAAACGTGACTTGTACCTCAAGTGTATTTGCACAACTAGTGATATGCCCGTACTAACGTTACGGTAATATTTCATAAGACAATGGTGATAAACAAAAAAAGGAAATTCCTGCTAAGAATGAAACAACTTTAGAGTGTAAATGAAAATGATGTTGACCAATTAATTATACTTGTTTCTCACAGCATACTGATTTACATGCAAAACTTGCTGACACATAAAAGTCATTGCGACCGTGTTTAGTTACAAAATTTTTCTTCCAACTTCCAACTTTTCCATCACATCAAAACTTTCCTACACACACAAACTTCCAACTTTTCCGTCATATCGTTCCAATTTCAACTAAACTTCCAATTTTGGTGTGAACTAAACACAGCCTACATGATCAGTTTTTCTTGAGCTATTAGAAGGGTTCTTTGAAAAATAAGAGTAGCACATACAACAGTGGTGGAGACCAAACATAATTTACAAGATCATTGACCTCTGGAAAATAAGAGTAGCACATGCAACACTGGTAGAGACCAATCATAATTTACAGGATCATTATGACATGTAATTACAAGGGCTATAGACATGATTTCTCCTTTTCTCGCCTCTAGAAATAGGAATATTGATTGATTCAAAAGAATGGTACGCTAATAGTTCACCAATCCTACTCTCCCAAGTTACTCCAGGATTGTTGACTTTAAAGATAGTCTCATTTCCAAACAACATTCTTTGAAGGTGTTGAAGAGGTTCTTGTAAAACTACAGACATTAAAAATTAATGATTCAGTACAAGACATTCAATCAAAGGCTAAAAAATTAAATGATGAACTATAAATCAGTGAAACCCAATTTACTAAGCTTGGAGGAGAATAGGCTGGGACCAAATCTTATCATATCAGTGACTCAAATGATCACCACGTAAAATATCTTTGGAACTCCAGGTTGCGCCCTCTCTTTGTTTTTGTTTGGTTGATAATAATGCATAATAATAGTTATATTAAAAAAGCTTTACACAAAGCAGATTGCAGTATAGCAATTTTTCATATTGCCTCAGTAGCAACATTGGGATTTCCTTTTCTCCCTGTTTTTACCTTTTCTAGCAACTACTCAATGAACTAAAGAGTTCAACGTGCAGGAAATATCTATTTTATTTTGAAGGCTAGAACCCAATTTTTAATCACTACAGAAATTTTAGATTGTCACCACTCTTATTTTGGCTTCACAAAAGATGTTTCAGATTATTACCTGTCCATAATTCAATGAGTCTATTTGAAACCAGCAGATGTTCACCTTATCTGCCAATTCCAACGACATGCTCCTAAGCAACATCAAAGTGACATATACACAAGGATTAAACTAATATATTGATTAGGAAAAGTCTAAAAGAGGTTAGGTTGGCTGCCAAGGTGCCAATGAAGTGCCGAAGCTGGTGAATGCACGATCTGGGTTAATGGCGGCGCTCACTCCCTTGCTGCTGCCACAGTCACCAACGCTGCCAGCCACTTGACACCACATCTGGGAAGTATTCTCACTATAATTCAAGATGATGGCTGGTAAAATTAGGGGATTTGGGGATCGAAATCTCACATGTCACCGAGGAAGAAGAGAAAGTTGTTGTCAGCGTGCTCGTCCCAGAACGACTCACGCTGCCCCCTGCCACGCATGACAACGTCCCCCGCCATCCCATGGAGGTCGACCTGATCACGGAGGCCGCGTGGCCGTGCACGTCAATGCAGTGTCATAGCTCAGGCTCATCGTGCGTGGCGCGGTGCCATGATCGGTACACCTTGTTGGGCCTCATCATTAGCAAATGTTTACTGTAGCATCACATTGTCAAATCATGGCGTAATTAGGCTCAAAAGATTCGTCTCGCAATTTACATGCAAACTGTGCAATTGGTTTTTTTCGTCCACATTTAATGTTCCATGCATGTGTTCAAATATTCGATGTAACGTTTTTGGCAAAAAATATTTGAATCTAAACATGGCCATAGTTTCAAGCAGCAACAGCAAATGCATTAGATGTAAGGTACGCTCAGCTCTTTAATAGCAAAATAAATTTCCATATTAATTCCAAGTGTGATTGAACCCAATTTCCTAAAAAGAACTGATGTGTAGCATAACAGTTCATAAGAGGTGTTTCATATGGCCTGACACAAAGATCAAATTAAAATACACTTAGAAAAAAGATCAGCACAAACACGAATAATGTGAGCAAGGTTGATATTTTCATTTTACCTCTCTCTTTGCATATAAGATCACAAAAGCTTCAACCATGCAGAAGTGGCTTTTTAAAATCACAACACAGGAGTTAATTGATATGACATCTACCATGTTAATTCACACACACCGCATACCTTGTTGAAACCCAAAGGGCTTAATTCACACACACCACGTACCTTGTTTCATCCCAAGGGGATATTCTCACCAGACGTGCATCTGCATCCTATACTATGTCCTTAAAAAGAAGCAAAACTAACAGAGGAAGCAAATACCTGAAATTTTATTGGTCTTGATGTAGAATCTGGAGCTGGCTTGGTGTACTTATCTGCCAGGAAGTCATCGTATCAATGATGATGGTGCAAAGAGATGTTGGAAATACGTTGGCGTCAACTCCCCAATGCGCCGGCGTGCAGCGGGGCGGCGGATGGGGAAGCGGCACAGTGAGGAGGGGATGGGGACGCCGGGAGTAGGAGCGCCGGCGGCGATGCAGGGCGCAGGGGTCTCGGCGGTGGAGGTGAAGCGCGGAGGCGGCGGCCGGGGCGATGGGGTGGAGGATCGTGCCACGATGACGGTTGGCGAATCGCAGATTTGTTCTCTGTTTTTCAGGCGGATTGGGATTGGGGAGCGGGGATTGAGGAGCGGACTGCGGGAGCGATTTGGGCGGAGAGGGAAGGTGCAGGGTAGGAAGAGGTGGGCGGTGAGGTGAATCTCGATCGTTCGATTTTACACGGAGGATCTGGGCCGTTGAGTGATGAATATAAGAGTGTAAGAGTGAAAGATGAGTAAAATGAGTTGGTGAATTATAGGGTAGAATAGATTATCTATACTAAGAAAACCAACGATGTCATATATGTATCTAAAATTGGAAATATTGCATTTCATATGTAGGACATTTGGAAGAGCGGTAGAGTTTGAGAAACAAGTGGCGAGGTGTGTGCAGTAAAAGTCTAACAATTTTGGTAGTTTGGAGAAAAGTGGGAGACTCTTGAAGCAGATGTAGCTACTTAAAAACTCTTCTTTGCATAACTTTTCCAACTTCACTATATTTTCTGCACGCACGTTTCACAAATAGTTAAACAGCGTGTTTTTCATAAATTGTTTCTCTAGAAAAGTTGTTTTAAAAATCATATTAATTTCCCTTTTCAAGTTTTTTAGCAAATATTTATTAATTAATAATGCGCTAATAAGAGATCTTGTTTTATTCTGTTTGGAGGAAATTAATTAGTTCCCAACACAAGAAATGAAACAGCCTATATGGTAATGGGCATGAGGCATAGGGCAAGAGGTGTGTTCATGGCATACCATAATATGTTTAGGGGGTGTTTAGATCACACCCCAAAATTTTATACCATATCACATCGAACGTTTGAACACCTGCATAAAGTATTAAATATAGGCTAAAAAAATAACTAATTACACAGATTACGACTAATTTGCGAGACGAATCTTTTAAGCCTAATTGCTCCATGATTTGACAATGTAGTGCTACAGTAAACAATTGCTAATAATGGATTAATTATGCTTAATAAATTCGTCTCGTGATTTACTAACGGATTCTGTAATTAGTCTTTTTATTAGTGCCCGAACACCACATGTGACACCGGCCCTATATAATATCCGATGTAACGCCAAAACTTTAAACACCCCCTTAGAGAAATCTAAGATTCTCAAAAAAACAACCAACTTACTAGTGAGAAATGGCCAAAATATTTCTCTAATATATATATTTCTCCAATTTAGATTCGCAATTGGCGAGTATCAACTGCCGAGAAACGGCCAAAATATTTCTCTAATAGCATTAATATTTCATATGCTATATTGTTTCAAAAAAATTATTTCATATGCGATATACTCCCTCCGTTTCAAAATGTTTTACACCGTTAACTTTTTAGTATGTGTTTGACCATTCGTCTTATTCAAAAAATTTAAGTAGTTATTTATTCTTTTCATATCATTTGATTCATTGTTAAATATACTTTCATATACACATATGGTTTCACATATTTCACAATTTTTTTTAATAAGACGAACGGTCAAACATGCGCTAAAAAGTCATTTTAAAATGGAGGGAGAACTTGGAGTCAGACCAAATTTTACTTTGGCGTACCACATTTGCTATATAAGTTGGGGTGATCATTTGGCGTTCAAATATGGGAAGCTGGGCGGCGTCGCGGCGGTGACCGAAAATGGAATGCTCATGCAACCGCACTGCCCGGCTGAAGATCTCCGGTTAGATACGCAGTACTAGTAATTGTCACGTTGCTATCCCAATCTTTCTTCTTAAAAATTCAGATCACCAGGTACTAGCTTACTACTCCAGTGATACTAACCACTACTACTCCAGGAGACTACAATAAGCATATATATTTTTTTTGTAGATTTATTATCTATCAATCGCCTTAATTTGAATCAATTATGTGCACATGTTGGACATATTCACGTACGCATCGACCGACGCCGGCCGTTAGTTTGTTTCAGTTAATTAAGGCTATCAGCTAAGTTATTATGTGAGTGCATATATATAGTGGTTTCTTGTCGCGCACAGACAGATCGAGTGTTCCTTGTGCAAACAAAAAGCTACTCGATCATATTTCGGTCCTCAAATTAATTATCAATTAATTAATTGATAATTAATCAAGTCGTTGTTGGAACTAAACACAGATTGGCTAGCTCAAAAGCAACCAACAATGTCGTTGTTATCCATGTGATCGATGATGATGTGAATCTCCGGTGTCGTTGGCCGTCGTCGTCAATTGTCTTTCTGATGATTGGCTTGGATCGACTGATCGAGCTCTGCAAGGTATCAGGAAAAGGCCAGAGTTTCTTTCCCCAGATTCGCCTGAAGATATCCTTTGCTTCGATCTCCCTCTTTCTCCATCGATCTTGACTCGTGATCACGTACGCCTTTCTGGGATCTCGTGTCTCTTGTTTCCATATGGATCGATCGATCGATCTTACATCAATTCTGGCTTCATACACAGTACGTGCTGGATGTGGAAGATCTGTAAGAAAAGCGGGTAGATAGGATAGCTAGGTATATACTGTATATATTCCCATAAAAAACAAATTTAGAATCGGATGTGACACATTCAGTACTATGAGTTTACACAAATATGTATATTTAGATTCACAGTGCTAGAAACATCATATCCGGTACTAGATCGGTTTTCTATGGGACGAAAGGAGTAAATATGTATACTAGATAGCTGCAGACGTCTAACCAAATGTGTACGTTTTTTCTTCGTGATTATCTTGCAAGATCTTCGTACCAGATCCTGATTTAATCGCATATATCTTATACGTTGACTAGAAAGTACTACAGCCTCGATCTTTTGGAGTAAACGATTGATACTGTATTTGTTTACATATGAGCAAATGATTCTGTTCTAACATAAAGCAAACAGCTAAAGCTAACAGATTTAGCAGAAACAGATCCCAAACAGTATATACCTATATAGGTCATGATGCTACATCAGCCAGGAAATGTCCTGAATTAGTTCTGATGCAGTTTAATACAAGGACTGAGCTACTAGGCGTATGTATGTGATTAATTTAAATGGATATGAATAAAATCATAAAATTTAATACGATAGAGTACGTTGATATATACAAGCTCATACATAAACACGTAAATCTAAATATATTTGACCAAAACTAATTACAAATGCTATTTGCACTGCAGATGTAGCGATGTACTACGGCTAGCTGATTTACCATTTTTTTTCTAGTTGTAAATTGAATTTAGCTTATGGACTTATTTTATCATCTTAATCGAAATTACTAATTATATATTTCTTAACATATTTAAGTCGCCTGTAAATATCTTAGGTATAAAATAAAGTAACTTTGTCCATATATATATACACAGTTATGCATGCAGTACTGTTCCTTTCAGCGGTAGTACCATCGGAGATCTGGCTCGGATCTAGCTTTTACACATAACATCGAGCACTAATAATTCAGGACAGTTGACAAGTCGTCACTCTCACAGTACAGATTGCCACTGCTGCTGCATGTCGCACAAAATCTCTCCACGTCTTCATGACGTGACAAGATTTTCAACGTTAGATTTTCCATCTGTACTACGTACAGCGCTGTACGTACGTACACGTAGACGTACGGGCCCCGTTGTCACGTACTCCGTAAAAAAAAATCAATCTAAGAGAAAAATGTAACCCCTACATCTTCTCCCGATACAAATTTAAACAGATGGTTGTCAAGATTCGTTATATTAGGAGGTGTTACATTTTGTTCTAGGTTGAATTTTTTTTGGACTGATCGAGTATGTGATAATTATTAGTGTAAGCTGACTTCCCTTTTCGTGAGAAATACTGTATGAGGATGGACTTTGGAGCATCTCGATCTCTCTCCCCAAAACAAAACTCACTTTTATATATATGAATGAATTTAGATATACAAGTATTCTAGAAGTAGATTTTTTTTCTTGGACGTAAGGAGGGATATCTTACTAGCATTCATATGCATGGAAAAATATTGCAAACTTATAATATATACTTCCTCCATTTCACGATATAATTTATTCTAGCATTTCTCACATTTATATTGATGTTAATGGATCTAGATAGATACACTCCCTCCGTTTCGAAATGTTTGACGCCGTTGACTTTTTTAAACATGTTTGTCCGTTCGTCTTATTCAAAAAATTTAAGTAATTATTAATTCTTTTCCTATCATTTGATTCATTGTTAAATATATTTTTATGTAGGCATATAATTTTACATATTTCACAAAAGTTTTTGAATAAGACGAACGATTAAACATGTGCTAAAAAGTCAACGGTATCAAACATTTCGAAACGGAGGGA
Organism: Oryza meridionalis; assembly: GCA_000338895.3. Taxonomy (NCBI): domain Eukaryota; kingdom Viridiplantae; phylum Streptophyta; class Magnoliopsida; order Poales; family Poaceae; genus Oryza; species Oryza meridionalis. The sequence goes on from CM002524.2 coordinate 4,920,717, forward strand.
GTATATGTCTAGATTCATTAAAATCACTGTGAATATGAAAAATGTTAAAATAACTTACCTTATAAAACAGAGGTATATAACTAAGATTAATTTAATTTACACCCACAAGACGACGATAGATATTCATCATGATTCATTCAAGCATGCCGTACGTTTGAGATCGACATGCATATGAATGCATCCATGCAAATTGGCTGGTAGTACACTAGTAGTACGTAGTACTGTACTATATATTTACATACATGACCTAATTAATTAATTAAAAACCAACTTCTTCTAATCATACATGCTGCCACACACACGTACTTATCACCTATTAGTTGGCATGCATGCATCACAGTACTACTTTGCCTCTCCTTTTAGTAGGCAAACACACTATTTAATTATCTCGCACTACGTACATACCGTACATACTACTACTCCATTATTTAATTTATATTAGCTTGATTAGAGCATTGTCCATTGATCGATCTCCCTGTCAAGCTTAGCTGCAGTGTACCATAACGTATGCACAGTACACCCATATGTGTATGCATACATACGTATATATACGTGTATATATACGCATGTAGATATGCATTTGCATGCGTCATTTCATGCGAGTGGTGACGTGAAAATCCTCTGGCCACGGGACAGGATGGCCTTGGGATCATACTTGCTCTTCCGCTGCACGAATCTTGGCCAGAGCTTGGCACCGAAGTGCCGCTTCTGCCACTCTGCCTGGCTGCCGTAGTAAGGCAGGTACTGCTTGTAGGCTATCCCGGCCACCTCGCAGAAACCCAAGATCTCGTCGTTCTGCTCCTCTAGCCTCCCCACGTCGCCGGCCGCCGCCGCCGACCGCAGGATCCCCACCGTGTAGAACACCTCGTCGTCGTCGTCGGTGATCACCGCCGACATGTTACTGTCCCACCTGAAACGTATCCACGTGTGCGCACGTTTAGTTACCACCGTATGTTAAAATTAGCTAGGCTAACGTCTATTCATATATCCCTTAAGGGGACGTTGTTTTTTTATGTCGTAAAAGAATAATGAAAAACTCTAGAAAATAATGAGATATATTAATATGTAATATATGTTCAAGTAACATAATAGCACAAGTAAATAAAAAACTTACTATAAATATATAGTACACACTATTTACAGTCAAATTTGTTTTTTTTACTACTTGTACAAGTTGAGGTTAAGATTATATGTTTATACAGTGATATATAATATATTTATATATCATATTAATTTATTATTTAAACATTTTAATAAGTTCTCAGACGACACACACAATATGAGGGATCGTCATTTTGAGCGAATAAATCTACCCCGTAAAAATTGTATACATGCGTATATGTAGTAAGTTTTTTATTATTATTATTACTTGTTGCGGTTCATGGGGTAGATGAGGACGGGGCCCATGGCGGGAGTGCGGCTGAGGATGCCGTGGAAGACGCCGTCGGCGAAGGCGAGGACACCGGAGCGGGGGAGGAAGAGGTTCAGCCATGGGTGCGGCACGTCCCAGAGCCCCGCGGCGCGGAGCTTGAGCTCGCCGTCGTGGACGCGGTCCAGGAACCCGGCGTACGCCACGTCCTGCGCGAACACGAACCCGCGCTCGTGCCGCAGCTCGCGACGCAGCACATCCATCCTCTGCAAATTAATAAATCAAACAAAGAAATCAAAGCAATATGTTGGTAAAATTCATCAAATTCTTTGCAGAGAGATCACCGAAATTTGATCGAGTTAATTTTGCCAGCACTAGCAGGGGGTGGATGGACAGGTGGCGACGTGACGTCATGCAAGGATAAAGTGAGGCAGTACTTTGTCCACATGTGTGTGTGACGTGTCACGTGTGTGCATGCAGGATCTTCTCGGATCACATAGCAAAAGCTATAGCTAGGAAATGCAAACTGTATATGCATGGAATAACTAGCTAGCTATCTATATATGGCCAACATAGCTGGTCGGTCGTGTGGCAAAAGATGGGGGCTCATGCATGCATGCATATGCATGTGTGTGCTAAAGCTGGCTAGCTAGGGTTATAATCATATAAGCTGATGCATGCACTGTATCTAGTGGCGCACAGATCTTTGGCTGGCCTGTCATCCATGAGAGATCCATCAATCCATCGGTTTCCAGCTTCTAGCCTAGCTAGATACATGTAACTATGAACAAAAGCTAGCTAGCACATACTATGTGATGTGTCAATGGCCACATGATGTATGCATGGATGGTAGGTCCAAGCTGGCCTGATGCTGATTTGTTTCTGGCAAAGCTCTAATTCCTCTGTCCCGCAATAAGTTTATATTTTGCTCATTCCATTTTTTCTAAAATAAGTTTATTTTTAAAATAATCATTGCATCGGAGTTTATAAAAATAAAGAATAACTGTAATTTTTAGTACTTTCTATTGGTATGTGTGAGATGGATGAAAAGTGAACTTATTTTGGGATGGAGGTAGTACTTGGTATTGCTAGTATATGTCCATGTCTAGATTGTATTAGGGTATGTCCCGTCCAATTTTAAATTCTTATATTTTAGAACGGATGGAGTAGGAGTTTTGTGCAGATCAACAGATATGTGCGTAGACATACACTAATCTAGTCTAGCTACTTGCTCAAAATTGATACTCCCTCACGTTTAAAAAATAAAGTATTTTTATATGCATTTGTCTAGATGCATATAATTAGAAATGCTTATATTTTAAAATTAAGGGAGTATATATATGAACCCTCTTTGGTCAAGATGAAAATCTGATGTTTAAGTCAACTTTTAGTAACTTTGAACATCAATATGTATATCTTCATAAACTTTTGATTGGTTATATGATTTTCCTTAAAAATATACTTTTACAATACCATAATTTTATTACCTTTTTTTTAAATATAATACAAAAATACCTGTTAAAGTTGTGTGTTCTGAAGACTGTAACAGTGTTTAAAAAGACAAGTTTTTCCTTGATGTGCTACAAATACTGTTAATGATATAATTCGTCCTGGTAGCTACTACCTACACTAGCATACATGCTTTTCACTGTTTTGGACGAAAAAGTTTTCACCATAAGTAGCTAAAAGAATATGTCACGATCAGACGATGCATATATTTTATACACCTGTTTAAGCTTAGTGAGAGCGACTAACCTAATACTCCATATACTAACTTACGAAGCTGCTACTATAGTATCTAATCTTTGTCTCTCCGAGAACTAAGGAAGATAAAAAAATTGACACAGAATCGAATAATTATTTAATTACTTCCAGTTAGGTGTGTGATAGCGAGAGGTGCATCGCGTGGCAGACAAAAGTGGTAGGCCAAGTACGACGATGTCGACGGTGCAAGAGACTTCAATTTCATGCACCGTTAATTGCATGCGTGCGTAAGCGTAAGCCCCAGGTGGCGCCAAAAGTTTTGCAGCTTAGTTGTTCCCGCCATCATCACGAGGTGGGACCCGCTCTGGTCGGCGCAGCGCAGAGCAAGCTAGTAGCTAGCTAGTATACCTTGTCAACGTCGGCGGCGGACGGCCCGGCGGCGCCGCCGTAGTAGATGGCGCCCTCGAGGAAATACAGCACGCCGCCGGCCTCCTTGGCGAGCGCGGCGACGCGGGCCTCGTCGGCGTCGGAGAAGAAGGATGAGGAGGAGGAGGATGACGGCGACGGCGACGGCGGCTGCGGCTGCGGCTGCGTGCGCCAGGTCTCGACCAGGCCCTGGTTCAGGTGGACCGAGCCCTCGACGTAGTCCATCAGCCCGCCCACCGCACCGGCGCCGGCGCGATCGACGGCGATGAGGCGCTCCTGGTCGGCCGTCATCGCCGCCGCGGTCGTGTACACGAAGCGCACCCACCGCGCCCTCGCCGGCGCCGGCGCGAGCGGGATACGCGCCCGCGTGATGACGCCGAACTGCCCCAGCCCGCCCAGCACCGCGTCGAACAGGTCCGGCGCCTTCTCCTTCGAGCACGTCACCATCTCCCCGACACCTGCAGATCGATACATGTACGTCAAAACACCTACCTTAATTACCTCGATCATGGCGGCGCGTGTCTTAGTAGATGTGATGGATCTACGTACCGGTGATGACGTCGAGCTCTAGCACGTTGGAAATCTGGGGGCCATGGCGGAAGGCCTGGCCGCTGATGCCGGCGTTGGACAGCGTGCCGCCGACGGTGAGGTGGAGGTAGTCCGTCCACGACACCGGCGTGAGTCCGTGCGCCATGGACGCGCGCAGCACGTCCACCCACAGCTGCTCGCCGCCGGCGTCGACGTACCGCCCCTCCACCGACACGGCGAGCCGCCGCGCGCCGCCGCCCTGCGGGCGGCCGAGCGACGCCATGTCGACGACGACGCCATCGGGCGCGGTGGCCTGGCCGCGCACCGAGTGGCCACACCCCCGCGCGGACACCGCGAACGGCGCCGGGCGCGCGCACGACGCGCGCAGCAGCGCGGCGATGTCGGCGGGGCGCGACGGGTAGAGCACGGCGGCGGCGAGCCGAGGCGCCCCGACGGCGACGGAGAGGTTGCCGAAGTCGGCGGAGGCGCGCGCGGTGGCCGCCTCGTCGGCGCGGATGAGCGGCGCGATGCCGAGGTCGCCGAGGTCGTCGAGGAAGGAGGCGGACGACGCCGACGGCGGCCATGGCGGCGGCGCCGTGGCCTTGACGAAGCAGTTGAGCATGAGGAGCACTGCCATCCTGACCTGCTCCTGCTTCATTATCAATTAATCGATCGATCGGGGTGTGTGTGTGTGTGTGTGTGTGTGTGTGTGTGTGTGTGTGTGTGTTAATTTGTGTGTTCTTGCACCATTGTAGAAGGGACAAGGTGGCCTATAAATAAGCAGATTCTTGTGTAGTTTGTGTGCTGACGATGGAAGGCAGCTGATAGATAGCTAGATAGATAGTAGAGCTGTGGTGACCGAGACTTGGGGCTCTCTGAGATCTGTGTGACAAGGACTGAAAGATTTGGTTTGGTTTGGTTTGTCGTTTTGGAGATTAGGGGAGAGTCTTTTTAAAGGCTAATTAAGGGTGATATATATCCTTCTAGAATCTAGATTACATGGTGTTGCATGCATACCATGGTTTGTGAGGTAATTAAAGTCGATATAATTAAACACGTAAAATAATTAATACAAGTGGGAATAGAATAGGTCACATATATACATACACTACCGGAATCCAGAATTCTGGGCGGCCATTTATTTTCTCAGTGGACGAATCTTAACCTGCTTTGTACTCCACAAGGGAGTTGTATGCAGGCAGTTCGGCCGGTAACACATTTGAACCCTCGAGGGATATCCTATTATATATTCGAAAACCATTCATGAAAAATTCTCAAAAGAATTTACCACTCAACAAAATTAAGTCAAAAAAAAAAAACTAACTTGGGCCTAATGGCTAGCAGCACGGTTAGTATAGCCACCCTAGGTTAATTTGATTCCTTCCTTCTCCATTTTTTTTTATATTCAGTCCAAACTAGACCACACATCCAAAAATAAATTAAAAAAGTTGACACAAATTCAGCACATAAACCCTATACTATTAACACATTGAGATGAAAGAGCATTAGACAAACAACCCGTTAATTTTACAAGGACAAATATATAAGTGAACCAGTACACTTAAAATGGAAAATAAAGAACACTACCAGAGAATGGTTTTTTGGTGACTGCCCCTCACCATCACCAAAAGCCCAAAGGCTGTCACAAAGAGGTTTGGTGACAGCATGCAGTCACGAAATTTCTATCACCTTTGATTGGTCACGAAATATAGTATTTCGTGAGGGCAAGCTGTCACCATGTGTTTAGTGACTGGTTAGCAGTCACAAAAAAGGCTATCCCACCAATTTATCAATTTTGGCTATTTTCCTGACGAAGAAGCATTAGCCGTTGGGAAATCCTTTTGTGAAGGTAGTAACTGTCACAAAACATCATTTCTCTGACTGAATTTAGCTGTCATGAAATACCTTTTGTGATTGGGTTGGCCGTCACAAAACAGGTATACACACAAGCCAAGAATTATTATGATAGTTAATTTAACATCTATATATCAAGAACCTAGAGATGATGCAATGTTCACAGGTTACAAAGAATCACACTGTCCACATGCAAATTTTTCACAAAAGCATAATATACCACTGAACATTTATGTCTTTACTTCACATAACACACAACAATACTAACTTATGCACTAAATAAAATTCTACATAAGCACTTAACGTCTAGTAGTCCAACAATTCTTTAAGTCACAAATCAAATATGGCCGTTACAAGGAAGCCGTTCTTCGATCCAATCATTAGAAGTATCACTTGAAAGAAAAAAAAAGGTCTTCTCTGCTTTTTCATCAAAAAGACCAATCAACAATAATCTGCAAATATATGATGCCATACAACAGGGAATCAGTATATTACATGATGAAGAAAAATTGTTTAGCATGAAAACAGGAGAAGGGTGAAACAAATCGAGTTGAACTACAGAAGATTAGTGAGAAAGACTAGTTTAGTAAGAGTTAATATATGTGGACATCACTTGAAGTTTATAGCAAACTAAAGTTGAGCTTTTGCCCAATATCAGAATTGAATAGCTCAAAATACAAAGAGACATGATTGCTTGGCAACTATGATTATTTCATGGTCACTATCAAAATCCTACATGTCAACTTTGGAGATATTACTGTGGTTTTTGCCTTAATGATTTCATGATGTGAAGCAAAACAACAATAAGCTATAAGCTGGAAGAAAAACCTGAATGCCTGTTGGTGGAACAAGAGGTCTGGTTTGGAATTAATCACCACAATCCATTATTGATTTTGTCTAGCATGCACGCAATCCCAGCAACTCCCCTGCACGTGCCATTTCTGAAACAAACTGCCCACCTGCTTAAGCAAGAAGCAAGTTACCTGCCATTTGAGTTTAAAGGGCAAAACAAATTTTACACAATCACATTTACTAATGTTCATGTGGTTGCCAGTTTGAACATCAATCCTGTTCAGCCATCTGAGAAAGAAGCACCTTCCACATGCCCCTATGTTCAAGAATATCAGGATGTTCAGACTTTCAGAGACCAAGATGTGACATAATGAAGGTATAAGGCAAGATGAACACAATAGAACTTTACCTCACATATAGACTTTCATAGGGAAAGCTAAATTATCCCTCCAGAATGATGATACAAAAAAATAATAGCAGATTATAAACACAACTCTGCATCTTCTCCTAACAAATCATACAATACACTGAAATGTTTAAGAAATATCTTCAATTCTTACCTAGATGGGTATCTGGTGGTCATTTTACATAATGCCGCTGGTCCTTCTCCAATAAACTTAAGTTTCATATTCCTAGATAATGCAAAATAGAAAGAATTCAAAAACCTGACAACATCTGTGCAGACTGACCATTTTATCTTAGAAAGGATTGACTTTAAGTAAAACAATATTCGTAGAACTTCAAAAAACTGCATGATGACAGTAATGACAAAAATGGCATACCTTATGCACTTGGCACTATTAAGATTATTTTTGACCATATCAGGTTGCTAGCTGCATAAAAAAAATTACTACAGTAAGATGAGCCAAGGTGAACATTATACAAGACCTTTTATCCTAAAACCAGTAATTGATTACCTCAATTAATATACCCATCTCAACATTGTCTTCACAAAAAAGCTTCTTGAATCTATAATATTCTGCAATTGTGGTACATATCAGTAGTGTGAGCATGTAATAAATAAAATTTGGGACTATAGATGTAAGGCTTGTAGTCATTTTCATCAAACTCCTAAGAAGCCAAACTTAGAATTCCAACAAAATATAGGCATTTTCATTCAAAAGTTAGATGATTTATCCAGTCTACGTCGATAGGAAAGAAGCAACTTGAATTATTATTGTATTAAACAATAAATGAAAAGTTAATTCATCTATATAAGCACTGCATTAACAAATTTCAGTAAAAAGGTACAAACACACGCATCATGCAATTTATAAAATGTCTCGCTGCCATAAGGAATCAGCAGGCTGGTCTACATAAATGGCAAGGTCAACAAACTATATAATCCATTATTATCTCACAAATTATCTTGATAGCTTCATTTGGTAACATTTCACTGAACTTTTGCCTCCATTTAATAAATACCAGAAAATTACCGGTCTGCAATTATCTGGAATCAATCTAATTAAAATTTATCTGCATTGGCAATTCATCGAACATATAGGTCATCTTGGATGTCTAGAAAAAAACAGAGAGGAAGCATTACTATAGGAAGATTGATGAGGGGATTGGAGAGCACCAGGAGAAGGGAGGTCACTGGAGGAGAGAGCGGCGTGGGGCAAGTGCAACTCACTTCGAGGAGAACAACGGCGGCACACCCCATCGTGACGAGAGCAGCGGTGGCACCCCTGGTACCGAGGAGTGCAGGGGCAGCGCGAGCAGGGTTGAGGAGCGCACGGGGGCTCAACTGGTGGCACGACAGGCGATATTGACGAGCGGCGGGGCTGCATGACTGGCGACGTCGACGAGCGGCGCCGCCGCCGAGATCGCCTTTTCTCTAGGGCAAGACTCAAGAGGGGAACGAGCAGAGCGGTTGGATTTGGTTCAGTCTTCAGACTTCACAGGGCCTCACGACCTCACGTTCACTTGGCCCAGTTAAAAAACAAATCCAGAGCATAGGGCATAGGTGACTGTTTGATTTTCCCCATCACCAAATAATTAATTTTGTAATTCAAAAAAAATAATTAATTTTGGTGACTGTCCAATATTTGCAATCACAAAACAATCAATTTCGTGACGGTGTGCCCTTCCCTGTCACGAAGTGACTTTTCTGTGATTAGATTTAGTAGACCATCATAAAACTTGTGGGGCAGTCACTAAAAAATGATTTTCTAGTAGTGGAAATTTCACATCCCCCGCATAGAACGCTAGGTATATATGTTCAGCCAATTAGTTCACCTAATTAGCATTCTCAAATTAATTAATTATTAGGTCCTAGATATAATATTTTTAGGATAAATTTTAAATAGTAGAAACACATCCTTTTTGAGACGGATGCAATAGTCGTCGTTAGCCCTTGCATCCCTACCATGCAATCGATCCGGCCATAGAGAATCCCATAAGAGGATGAGTGGTATAGAGAGATTGCACGTCTATGCTGCATAGTGTGCCATTAGCTATAGCTTCTCGTTCACCCTGAAGTGCAGTGCCTGCGATAACTAATCTTCACTATTATAAAAATTAAAAATATTTTTATCTAATATTTTGGTACCTTGCTCTGAGTCCATATTGATTTCGTTCATCCATCGGCCCCGGCCCGATTGTTTCTATGTTGTGTGTCTTTATTTCCACTCCTAATCAGTGTGCGTTGTGGGTTCAAGTGCACGCGTTGTGCGATTCAGTCACGACGTCCCCATATCTCCTGCTGTTTCCGGGACTCGACGTATGTCCACTTTGGCACATCTCCTAGATGGACCGAGGAAAAACAGAAAAGACCGATACGTAGAACCTTATTATACATACGAAACTGGTCGAATATTGGTCGAGACATGCTTATGTGATGCATTAACGACCAAATATTAATTCGTGGATATTTTTTTTAATATTTTTTCATGCCGACTTAAAAGCTCTTGCTTAAAAATAAGCTATGATAAAAGAAAAATCAAAATCAACTCCGAAAATTAAATTTGAAAATCAGCTATGTTTTTTTGTGGAAGGGGTTAGATCATGAAAATCAAACCGTGATCATCTAAATGCTAATGCAATATTAGTTTTCCCTTTGCAATGCACGATCTTTTTTCTAGTGCAAAGAAGAAAACAAATTGGTACGAGATGACATTTTGCCTTGCCTCCCATTGCATCGCGTCGCGTCGCATGCAAGAGCCGCCAAAACGAAACATTGTACGATGATATATACTCCATCCGTCGCTAAATATTTGACCATCTGTATTATCAAAAACTTTGGTGAAATATACAAAACTATATGTATATATATACATATAAAAGTATATTTAACAATAAATCAAATGATAGGAAAAGAATTAGTAATTACTTAAATTTTTTAAATAAGATGAACGGTCAAACATGTTTAAAAAAGTCACCGGTGTCAAATATTTAGGAACGTACTAGTATTATATTTGCGTGGCGATGGGAGCTATATCGGCCAAAACCTAGTACGTGCGTGCACGCAGCGAGGCGGATTCGTAGCGAAGCATATGCATGCAGCGCGCGCACCGACATGTAGATCTTTGATTCTTTGGTCGATCGTTTGTCGTCGTGCAGGGCAGGTGGCGCTGTCGTGGCCGTTGATCGATCGTGGTGACAGCCAAACGCACGTACGATCGATCCACGGATCCATGATTTTATTTGCAGCTGGCCTGCGCGCGGCTGCAGACGTACGGGCACCGGCCGGCCACCTGATCGCGCGCTCGCTATAGCTCGTACGCGACGCGCGCGGGTAATTAACCAGCCGCGTCGATCGTACGTTGCATCCAGCTGTCCGCGTGCATTGCAGCTAGCTAGGAGAGCCGGCCGAGGAGTGTCTCGGTCACCACATGCACGCTCGATCTCTTCCTCAAAAAGGCTCCTCTTCCAACTTTTGTTACAGTGCTGCGTGCTATTGTTACACGCCACCACATCTCTCGTCGTCTCTCCTTCATCAAGTTGTAATTTTGCCCCCCAACTAATTAATAAACCCTTCGATCTGAACTGGCTACGAGCAGATTGCATTATCATGACTAGCTTGTCTATACTGCTGTGTCCGTGAGTGACATCCTTAATAATGTTGCATCGAACCGAGCCAGATGGCATATACACCAGATGTGGCTCCGGATCAAGGAACCCTTCACCCGCAATCGTTATGTTTGCGAGATCTATCATATCCACGAGTTTCACTCAATGGTCGTCCAAAACGATCTCAACAAATCATGTACGAACTACTTTCACTCAATAGCCAAAGAGGCATGCATTTAGCTAATATCCCACTAAAAAATGAGTATGACTATAGCTCTGTTCGGCCAACGGAACATTTTATATACCAACATCAGCATGATATCCGAAGGTACTAGGTTTTAATACCATGATGATATCACCATAATATATATCTTAGGTACCAGACACGATACTAAGAGTTACCAGAAATAAACTATACATTTGTAATGGTATATTGTTTTCCAGTATTTTTAGCTAAAAATATGCTACCCCACGTATGATAAATTATACATGCCCGTCTTATAAAATGGTACATGAGGAAGAACCTTGTAAGACGAATCGTACGCTGTGCTTGAGGGGGAAGACGGTGACAAGAGATACGTGGTAGATTCGATCAGAGGTAGTACCTACCAGCTTGCTAGCTAGTGCGCTTACTGTGCACTGCACGATGGCGTCATGTACCTCTGATCGATATGATGAGGCGTGTATCACATGCATGCACCCGGTGACTGCTTAACCAACATTCTGTAGTAGTAGTAGTAGTAATTACATGTTGTTCTGTCATTTGGGCTATATATGCTTAACTAATGTTCTGTCATTTGGGCTACATACATCGCCCAAATTACATGTTGTTCTGCCAAATCATTTGATGTTTTAAATTGTTGGATCCAACCATAGAAATTAGCTAAAAGTTAACAACGAAATTTAAACAGATAGAGTCGTAGCCCCGAGATATACTAAATTTTACGCTAGAATATGCTAGCATCTTTTGGTATCTACTAAGGGCATAAACTCACTCTTTTGCATGCAATTGTTGATATGACACATTTTTTGACCGACTCTGGAATATATATAACTTTAAACTGATTAAATTAAACGGTTCAAAACTTTGTTGCTAAGTTGATTTTTTATAATTTTAATTTAAACTGATTAAATTAAGTGCATGGTTGAGAACTTTGTTTATAAGAATTTTATATGTAGCAGTGCTCATCCGAGAAATATAACCTATCATTATCTAATCAGTATTACAGATCTTAACCAAATACTTTTTCTTACAGCAGAAGAGATGCACGTAGATGAGTGAATCATATATATACAAGTCGCAATCAAAGTAATGGATCCAATCAAGGTGAAAAGACGAGGTGTGGCCGCCGTGGAAAATTCTGAATTAGGAGATATGTTGCTTAACGCAGTATTATATATAATTAGTTGAAGATCGTATCCTAATTAAGTCATGAATGAATGAATAAATCTCTATAGCTACGGTGGTCGACCGTCAATGGTCATTCCTCGACGTACTAATTAACAAATGAATATATTCGATTGTGTACGTGCTAGATCGATCGATGATACGCAATTATTTATGCTTCTTTGTCCAACATGACTCATTTCACATCCTGCCCGAATCTTGTCGCCTTGACAATTTTGGCACATGTACAGTGGCGTCTTGATCTTTATCTTACTGGCCTCTAGAGATAGAGATCGATCCAGCTGATAACTTGTCAGGTTTTATCGAGGACCAAGTTGCCTTGCGATGGGTATAGTGTTTGCGGATGGACAGCTTTTACGGTATGCAGTCCAAATATATCACATAAGTATACAAATTGTATACTCCCTCCGTTTTTTAATAGATGACGCCGTTGATTTTTTCTCACATGTTTGACCATTCATCTTATTCAAAAATTTTATGCAAATGTATAAGATATAAATCACACTTAAAGTACTATAAGTGATAAAACAACTCATAAAAAAATTATAATTACGTAAATTTTTTAAATAAGACGAATGGTCAAACATGCGAGAAAGAGTCAACAGCGTCATCTATTAAAAAACGAAGGTAGTATTTTTCTTATTACACGAAAGATGTGACCACATGGGACTACGTACATATGTCCCTGTCTCCCTGATAAACAGCAGCAAATACCTAACATCCAGTGGCGAATCCAGGATAAAAATTAAGGTGGGGCTTGTAGTAAATTACTATTAACCTCTATTGCTAATCAAACATTAAGATTTATACTTTTTTTAAAAAATAAGAGACAACATGTAGTGCAGTAAAAATATATACGCTACAATAGTTTGTTGGTTACTTTTTCCTTTACTTCTCCTAAGTAAAATATGTGCAGAGTTTTATTCTGCATATACTCCTACCAAAGCACTTAAAAATCCATACGTACTTCTAAACTAAATGTCTAGTTTAAGGAAAGAAAAAAAAAACACTATCGATCACCAATCTTGTGAAGCATAATTGTTTAGTGACAGCCCGAAATGACCCAGCATGGTGTTACGAACTTACGATTGTCTTCCTCCTCCAGCAGCAACCATGCATCCATGTATTCTCTCTCCTTTCTGCTCTTTGATGATTCTCCAAGCTAACTAACGCCACAGAGAAAGGGGTACATGGGAGTGTAGGGAATTGGAGGTGGGGCTTAAGCCCCAACGGTAGATTCGCCGCTGCTAACATCATTAATATTGAGTACCTAACATTACTAAGGTTGAGTTCGTTTCATTCCTTTTCTAACCAACCTCACTCGTTTTCATGCGTATGTTTTTTAAACTGCTAAACGGTGTGTTAAATTTTATTTATAAAAATTGCTTTAAAAATTATATTAATATATTTTTTTAAAAAAATATAATACTTAATTAATCATGTATTAACCATCACTTTCTTTTGCGTGCTGGGAGTGAAGGTTCCCAAGCCCCCGAACTTAGCCTAAAGTTGTATTAGAAGTGCACCCTCCTATGTGCATGTGTATGACTCTATACATGTTCCAGAAGTGTCTAAATTGTAGCTACCTGAAACTAAATTTTCTATCATTTTTTCCATGCATGATAATCCAATATGGTTCTCATATCACTCCCTATTATTTATTTATTTAAATAAAATCCCTTCTTAGTATACACAGGTTGAACAAAAAAAAATGCTAACATACAAAGATTTACAAAATTACATGAACCATTTTTAAACTTAGATAAAAATAAAGTAAAAACATATATAACAACAAAATTGCTGTTAAAACGGAGTAAAATTTCACATATATCCAAATATTTTAGGTGTCGAGCGAAATCAACCATACCATGTATGCGTCATCTAACTAACCCTACATTCATGCATGTGTTGAAATAATATGAAAGTTTTTTCTGTTTACGCGCACTATATCCGTGTGTTGTGACGGATAAGAATTTAAGATCACAAGTTGAAGAATGGAAAGCAATAAAAAAATACAAGAGTGGCGGAATTGGTGCAGAGCATACTGTCACCCTCCAATTCCAACTCCCCCTTTTGAAACATAATTTATATACTCCCTCCGTCCCATAATACATGTCGCTTTGACTTTTTTTCTTGTGACGTTTGACCATTCATTTTATTTAAAAAAATAGTGCAAATATAAAAAATAATAAGTTATATTTAAAGTGCTTTTGATAATAAAGCAAGTCACAAACAAAATAAATAATAATTCTAAATTTTTTTTGAATATGACGAATGGTCAAAAATTACAAAAAAGAAACACAAAGCGACAAGTAATATGGGACGGAGGTAGTAAGTACATATATATATTTCGCACACATCATCTCGATCAGATTTGCAGAAACATATGGTGCCCAGCATATCTAAAGCAAGAGATGCAGATGACGTCAAAAAACCGTTCAATTTGATAAGATTTGTTCGTATAAGATCTTCACGAGGATCCTGAATAATCCTGATGCATGCGTAGACTTAATTACATATAGCATACAGTGAGTTTACTCGCAAAAGGTGAAATCTGCGATCTCCAAAAGGAAACAATACTATCAAACCAGAATATAAATTAGGACAAGCAGTTCGGTTCGATCAGTTTGTCACTGTCACACACGCACTACATGCATTTTTGTATACGATTTCACGCAGGACACATTATACGATATGCATCAATCTTCAGGATGGAGATAGTACACATTTTACAGCTATATATTTCAGATCACAAGCTTTTACACGTGTCACATATACACAACATACTCCCTCGATCTATCCCAGGAAAAATAGAAAAAAAATAATCAATTTTTAGATTTGAATCTGGATATTGCCTACTCCAGGTCCTAAAATAAACCATTCTTATATGGGATGTTACCAGGGTTTCCCAAACCGCCGAGGCCAGAGTTATTGTGTCCCGGTGGTAAGCACGTTTACCGGCTTACCGCGTGGTAATTGTGGAAAACCGTATGAAACCATATAAAATTTATCAAAATTTCAAATTTCGAATTTAGGAGGCTACCATGGTTTTCCTTTTACCGTACCCCATGGTAAGCGCGGTTACCGGTGGTTTTGGGAACCTTGGATGTTACATATCCTAATACAATAAATGTGGATATATCCCGTTTGAGGTTGGTTTATTTTGGGACGAATAATGGAGTATGTCCAAATCCATAGTTAGAAGTAATTCTTTTTTTTTTAATGAATGAAGTATATAGGTCAGACAGAAGCCTGTTGCAGTCCCCATCAAGTACTGATCCTCACTGATCCATGCATGCCAACACATGATCTCAGAGGATCTTGAGAATGTAGATTGGGGTGTTGATATTATGTGATATATTTCACACACGATGCCAACGACAGTATAGCTGGCGAGTCATGTGGAAGTCGTCTCTGAACCTGATCCGAAACATGGTACAGATTCTGCTGTAGATGATCGAATCGGATGTCGGGGATCTTCAAAGGAAGGTGATCCGTATGTATCAGTCATCGTGACCCCATCGCATCTCGCCCAAGATACGATCGATTCGGAGCTTTGTAAGATGGAGAAGCCACCGTATACCTATCCATGTAACTAACGTGAGACTTCATTTTCGTAGACAAATTCATGCTACCTCCGTTATTTCATATATGATATCGTTGACTTTTTAACAACCGTTAGACCATTTGTTTTATTCAAAGTTTTTTACAAATATAAAAAATTTCAAGTTATGCTTAAAGAACATTTAACGATAAATCAAGTCGCAATAAAATTAATAATAATTACATAAAATTTTTAAATAAGATAAACGGTCAAATATATCTTAAAAAGTCAACGACGCTATATATTAAAAAACAAAGGGAGTATGCACTATCATGCCGATAGATATCTTTTATGGATGAGCTTTTATGTAGCAGGTTAAGGATCTAGGCTCACTTAGTCGAGGGATGCATAAATCTAGACCACCCAAGTTTAAAGTTATCATTAAGATAAACTAACTGGGAGGTCCGCGCAATTGCGCGGCTAGCACTTAACAAAATCATATAATTTTCAGTATGATTTTACTTAAAATTTATTAAATAGCTATCTTGTTGTCTTAAGACTTTGAAAGACCAAACCTTATCATCCCTGTATTTCGAATTAAATAGTTTTTAAAAGTCACACCAGTTACTACCCATTACTTCTATCAAATCCTTCTTTATTTGCTTGCTTGATCTACCGATCTTATAGTTTGTACAATTTATTGTCTCGTTGAGTTTCATTTTTATCTGCTATTATACTCCTCTACAGCCCGTCCACTGTCTTTTCTCTTTATTGTCATTGGGATTTTAAAAATCGAACATAATTATCGTTTGGGTTCATTTTTTACTTTCTAGAAGTCCCTCCAAATCGTCAACGGCTTTGCCATTATACTCCTTTATAGCTCGCCCGCTACCTCCCTTCTTTATTATCATTAAGATTTTTAAAATTGAACATGATTATCATTGGTTTTTTTTCACTTTTTAGAAGTTTCGAACCTTTAAAAATTGGACCTTGTAGTTTTTATAGTTTATTATCTTGTTGGGTTTCATTTTTTATAATTTTTAGAAGTCCCATCAAACGATGCCACTGTACTCCTCTACGGCTCATCTGCCGCCTACTCTTTATTGTCATTGGGATTATAAAAATCGAATATAACTATTGTTGGAATTCATTTTTTATTTTTTAGAAGTCCCGCCAACCATCGGTGGCTCTACAACTATACTCCTATACACCCCGCCCGCTGCTTTTCCTTTTCATTGAGATTTTAAAAATTGAATATGATTATCAATGATGTTTATTTTTTTACTTTCTAGAAGTCACGGCAGTTTGCCTCATGGCCTGCGTGTCGTCCCTCCTTTTAATCGTTATTAGGATTATATTTGGTGTTTTATTAACAATTTTTATATATTGTATCAACCGCCACCACTCTACTCCTTTACAGGCATATTACTTAATTTATCTCGTCATGTGTTTCAGATGGTATTTTCTTTCAATAGTTTTTTATCACCAATTTTAGTTATTTATAAATGGTATTCCTAACTGAAATCTTTTTTTTTTCATTTCTAATTTCAGATTTTTCCCCAAATTTTAATTAATACCGTATAATATTATTTAAATATTTTTATTTTGTAATTTTGAATTTCAGTTGTTTCAAAATTGTATTCCTACCTAACTCTCTTTTATTTTTTTTCTATTTTGGATATTATTTTATTTTTTATTCTGAATTTTAATTAATCTCATATTGGGTTTTTATATGGATTCTTCTTTCAATATTGTTTATTTTTAATTTCCAATTTTAGTTAATTTTAAATTGTATTACTACTTGAACTTTTCTTTTTCTTTTTGCTAATTTCGGACTTTATTTTTATTTTATTCCAAATATTAATTAATCTCGTATTGGGTTCTTATATGGACTTTTCTTTCAATATTCCTTATTTTTTATTCCGAATTTAAGTTATTTTTAAATTGTACTCCTACTTAGACTCTCCTTTTCTTTTGTAACTTTGGATTTTATTTTATTTTTATTCCGAATTTTGAATAATCTCGTATTGGATTCTTATATTGACTCTTCTTTTAATATTGCTTATTTTTAATTCCGAATTTTAGCTATTTTTGAATTGTATTTCTACTTGAACTCTTCTTTTCTTTTTCTCCGATTAATGTGAGAATTTCTAGCCCCCACAGCGAATGTGGTGCCTCCTTTCAAGGCTGTTTTAATAATATAATAGATTTGGGTGCATGCCCTTTAATTTTAGGGTAAGTCGAGGCATGTGATCGAAGCAACAAAAAATAATTTTAGTTTTTTTAGTCATGCCCAATACTCCCTCAATTCTAAAATAAATCAACTTTCTAACGAATTTAGAAATATGTTATATCCAAATTCATATATGAAAGTTAATTTATCATAGAACTGATGGAGTAACCTATAACCGTGATACGAGATCGATGCAATGGAAAATAGTTTTAGAAGTGAAAAATGACAAAGAAAACTTAAAATTTAGGCTTGAGGAAAATTTGGCTACCGCAGATAGATCATACGGCTGCACATGTCTTTCCCAGCTCTCCTTGGTTCGTTGTTGTCCAAACACTGTACCGGTCGCGGGCGTATCTCCATGTGAATCTCGCGAGGCAGATGCATGTCGAGCAGTCGAGGTAAAATAGCTAGCTAGGTGACGTCCCTGTCCATCAGGAGCACGTCACGGCTGTCGTTAGCTAAATCTAGCTGGATTGTATTGCTAGCTCACTCTTGTCACTCAGCTTGCCCGTCTTTGTCTAACCTGGCTAAGACCCTATTTAGATTCCAACTTTTTTTCTTTAAACTTCTAACATTTTCTTTACATCGTACCAATTTTTTTAAACTTTTAATTTTAGCGTGGAACTGAACACAACTTAAAATTGACTGGCTAGTACTTGTACCTTGTACCACATGTGTCCCGCGCGTGCAAACTCATCAGTGCAATTGCAATTGCAAATGGCACGTGATTTCGTCGTCGTCTCGCACCGGATTGGAGAGGGAAAGATCTTGCCAAGATCGCTGGGAGATCTGTAGGGCGTTCTCTCTCTCTGTGTGTCAGGGAGATCAGAGATCTTGTGACGGCTCAGGGTGTCGTTAATTATATGCTATAGGCCACGGCGACTTGACCGCGGCCAAGGCTGACTAATTAGCATGCTGTAAATCGTCTTGAAAACGAAAGGTAGTTAATTAGCACGTTAATTGTCTTGAGAAGGGAAGATCGAGTCGGGCCTGCGTGTGCTCGAGTGACTCTTTGACGGTGTTGGCTGGAAGAAATCGTCTTGACAACGAGGATTTTTTTTTACTTTGTAGTCCTTTTTTGAAAATTAATTTATAAATATACACTAAAAAAACTTAATCTAGAAATGAACATTTTTCATGACGCTAATAATATTGGTGCCGTGGTTCAACATGCATGGCGCCGTCCTTTGCCCCTTCTTAGAAACTGACACTGATACAAAGGGGTGGATCAGCACCAATGTCATTGATACCAAGAATTTATTTGTAATAAAAAATAATTTATTTGTAATAAAAATATTTATAAATAGGTGTTTGGTACAAGTGTCATTAGAACTTATTTGTAATTTTTTTTTTACAAATAGTTCCTTGTTGGCATGGCTTTTTTTTCACTGATATAAAAGGTGTAAAATAGTGACTTAGCTTCTATTGGGTGCGATGGGGATGGCACCATCATGTTGGAATACGGCGCCAATAACATTAGCACCATGATTAATGGTTCACATCTAGCCTAAGTTTTTCCAGGAAACTATTTGTAAAATAAGTTTTCAAAAAGATCAAAAGGTAAAAATCCAGTACAAGGCGACATCTGAGACTCAATCAACTCCTGATTCTGGATGGAATTGTTCCCATAAAAAAAAATCATGTCAGTCTAGATTGAGTTAGACTCGATTCATGCAAAAAAATTCCTGGCTTCAATCTACCTACTGATTCCTGAAAGAGAAAAAAACTCCTTTTAAATCCTATACGTTCCAGTCAGGATTTTAAACAACTCTAGTTCCCAACAGAGATAACCTCGTACCATACAGAATCCATGCTGTCCATTTTGCACACCAACAGTCATGCATACTTGTGCCCATTGTCACACTGGACACTGCGCTTACAGATAATCACTACAGCAGGTTCACTTGAAGCAGCCATGCCGGTATAAACATGGCCCATAATATTTTTTCTAGTAGTACTTTGTTCCCACATGTTCATCAGAAGTGCTAAATCACCAGCTTTAAAAGTCTGCTCCTAACATTACTGCTACAGTACACACATACTTGATACAATAGATAGTTAATTTGGTAGTAGTAGTCCATAAACACGACACTCTACCTGCGATGATCCTTCTTGATAATCTTGCGAAGAAGTGGAAGCGAGCAGAGCGCGGTGTCACCCTCGTTCTTGAGCGCGTAGAAATGGCACAGCGCACGGCCGGCGACCTTCCAGGCGAAGCCACACCTGCTGGCGTCGTTGCTCCACCGTGCTTTCTCATACACAATCTGGTAGATCACGCAGGCTTCCGAGAACACGTCATCGGGGTCCCTCTGTGTCTGCTCGAATTCAGATGCATCGTAGAGCATCTGCAGCAGATTCAATGGTTCGTTAAGGTTAAAAATCTGTAATTAATTCGACCATTTAAAACGCTGTTTACTCAAGAGGAAATTTGGATGGATACTCACATGCTTGTACTTCTCGTAGAGTTCTTGGAACTTCATGTTCCTTTCTTCTTTATCCACCATTGCGCGATAGAGCATTGTACTGTCAGTCAAGTACTCCTCGTAGCGGTGTTGCCAGAGGTGCCTGACTGCTGGAGGTGCTTCTCTTTCCATGAAACATGGGAGCAATGATACCCCCCTTATTGTTGTAAAAAGGAAAAGAGGGAAAAAAATAAGGCATACTGTTGAACATTCATATTATAGTACTATTCTCATCAAACATATGAAACCAATTTAATTGAAACCGTGTTCTATGCCAAAATCATGTCTAGTGCTTCTGCAGAATGGTAACTAACCTCTGCTTTTCTCATTGAACAATTTTGACATCTCTCCCTCCCATTCATTTTGTTTTGAAACTAGGTGGACCATATGAGTAAAAAATTAACGGTTGAGTGCATAAGTAGATAGTCTTCTCCATATTAAAAACAGCAGATGATTTTTTTTTGTAACTTTTTAATACAATTTTAGAAATAAATCTTTCTACAACTTATTTCTAGGTCTGAATAAGTGTAAACTATTATAATTTAAGATTATGCTTATGTGCGTAGGTAACTAATTAGAATAGATGTAATTGTTCATCATCACTTTTACATATAAATAAATTAATATATATGAACATGAAACTATAATCGTCTATTAATTACTATTTCCAATTAATTGACTGCCTTACAATTACAAACCGTTTTTTCTAAATGGCATAGACCCTTTCCATGATATCACATATGTATATACTGAGAACAACATCACATTTTCTCAATATGCTTGCCATTTGGCAATACCTTAACTACTGCAAGCTCAGCTCATAAGTTATAGCCCATGTGCTACAAGCAGAACAAATAATGTATGTCATCTCCCTACTGCAGATAAAACTATAAAAGAACTGAAAAAAGGAACCTAAATAAAACAGACAACATACCGATTGGTTGAACATTACAAGATCGCAGAGATTCTACATCTTCTGCTTTATCATAGATTTGTCCAAGTATGGATGATGAATGGTACGAAAAGCTGCGGCCCATGAAGTGGGGGTATTGTTTTACCATCAGATCACTTGGAATATTGACCTGTTGGGACAGCAGATAAACAGTTGAAGTGCAATATGCATTCCCATGTAATGAACTTTGGTCTTACAAAGCATCAAATATGAAATAATAAAGATACACCTGCACATTTCATCTATTATCTTTATCTTGTAGCCCTACTTGATCTCACTGCTTCATACGTCAAGCGTATTCCTGTCACCATGCAACTATTCAAACCACCATGGTGCCCTGGACACCGGGTAGCTGGTCCATTTCTAACTTATATTGAACTATGTTAATTACAACATTATCCAATAATCAGCTTATTACTATGTACTGGACACCTGCTGCAGCTATCCGTATAAAATATTGGCAGTTCATGAATCATTGTAATGAATCACGAGTTGTTCAGATAACTACACTTGGTTCATCCGTTCATGAATCATTGTAATAAGGATTCAGTACTGTGTAAAAGCATTTGAAACTGAAGAATGTGTAAGCCCAAGATTGGAACTAACCTTGTTCCCAGTCTTTGGAGCATCCAAAGCCAAATAATACAGGTCAACTAACTTGAGCATCTTTTCCTCTATTAGTTTCTTTTCAATTTCGTCAAGTGAATCTGTCAATAGTCGGTCCATATATGCTAACCAACTATCAGCTGCCGTACCAAGTGCAAAACTGAAAGGAGAAAAGAACTCCAAAATCATGTTAGATTGTATAAAACCAATAAGGGTTGCATATATTGAAATACTACAGGAGGTCACCAAAACTAGATTTTTAAAAATGTGCACTTCTAGAATATTGAATTCAATCAAGGGATTGTTATTGGCCCATGGGAGGGCATTCATTCAAGTGCTGAATTCCTCAACAAATTGCCTACTAAAAACTAAATGAGATTCATGCTGCTAAGTTTTCTTTATAGTGAAATGGTTCTAGTTACTATTCCAAAAAGGAAGGCTGGTGACAATTATTACTGTGCATCAGAAAAATCAAGCTTGGTATTAATACCTGGGAGTAAATCTTGTTTTCAAGAACTCATGAAATAGCAGCCTTTCAAGTTTGGATTCATTACAATCCTGAGGTTTCTTTTGCTTGGTCTTTTTTGGTTTAATAGCTTGTACCCACGGTTCAGAAGGTTTGAAGTGTTCTAATAACTGAAAAGAACATTTTCAGGATCAGTCAGCAATAATTCTTTCAAAAGTTAAAGACAGAATGTGCTGTTATTATATCAGTACCTTATTATGCAAGAATTATAATTTAAAGGTACAGTGAAACAATAATGCCAAATCTACTAATGAATCATGCATAGCAAATATGTAATCAGTCCAAGAACTAGCAAGCATAATTAAAACGGAAAGGTCAATATTCCAACACTTTTGGCCACTGAACTTGGGCTTCATTAGCGATTGGCCACCTGAAACCATTCTACATTCGGGCCAAGTTTAAAAGGTGAAAAGTGAATGGCTTCGATAGTCTAGATTTTGGAAAAGGGTCCACTTTTTAGGTCTGAAGATCAGGGTTGTAAAATGGACACTTTCCTCATTAAACATGAAGGCATGCAATATTATTTAGTTTGGTAACCAAATTAGCCCCTCATGTCTAACTGGCATCCCAACCAAGCCAACTTCCAGCTATCCACTTGGCGGTGTTTATCCTCTATGAAACCTTGCCCATAACACATGTTTGGCAAAAGGTCCAATTTTGCCCTTAAGGTTTAACAAGGGCCACTTTTCTTACAAAGAACAGAGTGTTTCCAAGAAGACCATAGTTAAAATAGCATCACGGCCATATGGATGGAACAACTACGCTATGGACGAGGGTGGAACCAAGCAAAACTTCACTACGGATTTTGCTGAGCATGAAAGATAATCAAGCACAAAGGCACAATCAGGCAAAATGTCAATTAGAAATTAACAAACCTTTGGGTTTTTCAAGACCCAATAAATGTCACCGTCAAAATCACTGTTGGCCATCTCATCAGCCAAAGACCGCGGCCCAGAAATAGGGAAGAGTATAGCATATTTAGCATATCCCACATACTCCTTTTCTAGATCCCTAATATATGTTGCTTTCAAGACATGTATATCACCAAAATGTAACCCAGGATGTTTATAAACAAGAACATCTCCAGAAAGCTGGCCATTTTCACTGTTGAACAGCAGATAAAGTTAATAAGTAAAGAACAAACCAGAATGCAATCAAACATAAGCGATACAGTACCAACCAATGGATGCAAGGAAGATATATGACAAAGAACAGAAGTTCATAACATTGAAAAATTCAAAACCTTTTAATAATCCATAATATCTTATATTTGAGATTTTTTTCTATTTATTAAAAACAGTCACACAAATTTCCTGATGTCTAAAAGATTACATGTTCAAGTTAGTCTAAATTTGGGAAAATGAACTTAAAAATGCAATTGTATTTAGTATCATAAGTTACTAGTCTAAACATTTTTTTAGCCGCTGTTTACCAACGAACTTCACAATTGCAATCAAAATCGTTGCCAGCAATATATAATTGTTTGAATACAAAATGCGTTCTCATTGCTAAAAGGAAATTGCAAAAACTCCATCTCACCTTGTTAAAGTGCAAAATTTATGGTGCTAATCAGCAAGAACTTGGAACTTGGAAGAAAGCATGGCAATTTTGGTGCATTTCTACTAAACAAAATTACAAGACATTTAAAGCAGTTCCAGTGGTGACTGACTGACTGGTGAATAGTAAACTAAGGATCACTGATACATATAAAAACCGCTGAAAGGACATGCAGATGCAAAAGGGGTAATTCTGTAACTAACAGTATCACGCAGACTTCATTAGGTCTGAGTGTTCCGGTAGGGTCTGTAGTACCCATTAGATAATAGCACTCATCAATTGGTATCTTTCCTTGCTTGATTCCTTTTCTTTCCTGCTGAGCCATGAAATCCAGCCTATGTTGCAAATATGACTCTTCTAGAGGAATTCCAGAAAGAATCATCCGTGCTGACATTGAATCTTCCATGTCAGCATAGCTGAATGCAACTGTAAGAACAACATGAGAATAATAGACCAGATCAAACATAAACAGGTGACTGAAAAACATAAATAAAATGGAAACCTTATGACAACATGTAAATTGCACTGAATGCAACAAACGTATTTTGAACTAACTTCTCAGTGCATCTTCATAATCGTAACATGCATTCTCAGCCCCTTCAATTGCACTTTGCAGAAGCTCCAAAAAGTACTCTTCTGGAACTCCTCCATAGCAAAGTAATGTTATCAAGAACCTTGATGTTAATGTCCTTCTGGGTCGATTGCTGAGCAAAAAAAAAAAAAAAATCATAGTACTGATTGTGAACAAAAATACAATTGATTAATTGCGGCCAATAAAAAGCTTAAACAGTGGAGGAAAAATGTAAAGTCCTCAACATGCTTTACCACCCTCCCCTCAAAAAACATGCTTTAACACCCCCTCATCAACCTAATCAGCCCGGCTTTACGCTCCCTCTGCCATCTACCTAACCAGCCCCAACCATGAAGAACGACATGTGACAGCACTTGGAACCCCTTAAGTACCACCAACCGATGAATGAAATGCACCGGACGTCTGGGCTTTCATACACAAACAAACTCATCCCCAAAAAACTTAAACTATTAAGCAAAGGAAAGTAATCCCATTTATAGTACAAAACACGTGTTTTTGTTCTGATTTCCATGCTATGCCACCTCATAGAATCAGTAGCAGTTAAATGGGAAAAATATATCAAGTGCTCCCTTCCTCGGGGGAACTGTGCAAATGATCGTGACAAATTCAGGAAAGAGAATGGCAACCTTGACACAAAAATCAATCTATCAGCCGCAAAGTTTCAAATAGTTCATTCTGCTGAAAGGGAATCTGAAAAGAGAGATAGAAAGCTAGAATTCACTGAATTTTTTACTTTTTGTTTAACCTAGCATACTATAGATTTTACATTGAATTATTTTTAGTTATCCATGAACCATGCAGCCATTTCCTTTTTTTTTACCTTTTGCACCTTTTCATGGCCATTAATATTGTGTCCAGGGTTCACCTCTCTGATATGGACCAATTCCAACCCCTGGCAGTACAACAGCTTTCACCAAATTTCGCTCGAATTTACTGTTTCAAATTTGAACTTCTCAAAAACCATTCAAAAGTTTGCTCAAAATCTACTTTCGTCCCATGCCAAAACCTCAATATTATGTGAGCCCTGGTTGGATCTCTAAGGCGATGCACAGGGGGACCAGAAGGGTGGGATGCACCGGAAAAATATCTAAACAAAATTAACTGTTACTTTTACTGCGCTGGTAGAAAGCCAGAGCACAAAAACCAGAGCTTAAGTACTAAAATGTGTTAGTAACCAAGGATGCTCTACATATAAAAATAAATGTACTCCCTCCGTCCCACAATATAAGGGATTTTGAGTTTTTGATTGCAACGTTTGACCACTCGTCTTATTCAAATTTTTTTTGCAAATATAAAAAATGAAAAGTTGTGCTTAAAGTACTGTAGATAACAAAGTAAGTCACAAATAAAATAAATAATAATTTCAAAAAATTTTGAATAAGACGAGTGGTCAAACGTTACAAGTAAAAACTCAAAATCCCTTATATTATGGGACGGAGGGAGTAACAACTAACAATGCAACTCAGATTTTTGGTACCTTGTAGAGACTATTTCAAAAGAATTCATGGACTGAACACCAGATAAACTTTTCTTGGCATTTCGTGCAGAGACTATTTCCGATGAGTTGACAGACCGGACACCAGATAATTCTGGATGAGTTTCTATTTTTACCATTGATGGTCGGATGAGTATAGTTGCAGGAGGAAGCTGCAACAGAGAGAGATCTATTCTTATTCTTACAAAATACACTTGAATGTTAGGGATAGTAGCTAAGATAAGATAGCAAAAGAAAATTATTGTACACAAAATTGTGTAAAAATTGAATAGATTGAAAAAGACAGTGCATGATGTACAACAAGAGGATATCTGAAAAAATGACAATACCAGCATTGAAATGAATTAATGATCAACAATTATTAGAAAACAGTGACCTTGTATGAGATAACATGTCTATCCTGAAAGTATATAAATATTGCTTGAATTTACATAATCATATAGTATTACTTAAATTGCCAGATGCGTAATAGAAGATCCGATTGTATTGCTATCAGGATGCAAGGAAGGCACGATTGCATAGATGCTTAAGAAACTATGAATCAAAATTGGGAACAAGAGGTGATAACACAAGAGCAAATAACACAAAACTACCAAATTTCAATGTATAAGTAATATCATGTCAAAAACTCAGTACATACCCGCCTGTCAACTAGGACTGTTCCCTTTACAGCAGATCCATTATAGAACAGACGGAACTGCATAAGAAGAGGCTAGGAAAATAGAATAGACAAGAACAGCAAACTCATTAGTTGAAAACACAGCAAAGTCAGAAAAGAGTAGATCGGAACAACAAGGCAATAGTTAATGCAGTACATGTTCAGCGGTGAGAGATCGATGCCTCTTCAAACTGTTAGGCCTCATCACTGTTTCACTTTCATCACAAGTTGCGATGCCCTGAACAAGGCATAATAACAAAAAAATGTATATCAGCTAGCTACAAGCATGGACCAAAACATCACCATTAAGTTTGAGAAGCATGATTGTCCAGAAAGGAAAACATAACTAAAATATAATGTAATAGGGTGGTGATGTCATGTATAACACACAGTAACGGAACTTAATGCTGGTTGATGTTGATTACTGGATTTTCGAATTCTGAGTCAGTAGCAACAACTTTTCAGTCCACCCTTACTTAATGCAGTGGGCAGTAGGAAAAATTCCTACCAGGCAATTGTTACAGCAGTGGACAGGCCATTGCAGTTACTTAGCACTTTAGCAGGTACCAAATTAGGAATAAGTCAAATAAAGTACTCCCTCCGTCCCAAAATATAACAACTTTTAGCCCTTAAGGTTTGCCCCAAAATATAACAACTTCACCAACATTCTCTTCTTAACCAATCACAACCCTCCACATTCAATTTTCTCACCTACCTCCACTTCTTAACCAATCACAACCTTCTCCTATTTAATTTTACCTACTTTCTTAATACCCATGTCCAACCCTAAAAATTGTAGAGAAAGTAGAATAGATGTCTCACCAATGTGGGGGAGGTGATCTCTCATATATATAGCTGAATTACAATGAATGCTAGTGCTGAGATACAATCAATACTAGTGAGTTACATAAGACCAAAGGTCTAGAAGAGTAACTATCTAGGAGAGTAAAGGTCTAGGAGATAAACAGCCTATAGATTAATAAATAATCCTAATAAAAATCCTTATATTCTAGGACGGGGGGAGTAGGAGATTATCTCCTAACAAGAGGAGGTTTTTTATATTAGAGATCGAGAGAGAGATCGAGATCGAGATCGAGAGAGGGAAAGAGAGGATTGGTTTAATATTTGATATTAGTTCCATGGAAATAAATCTCTATCTCTAAGCCAAAACAGGATTAGTAAATTCCTAGTGAGTGATGAAATGAATCAACACTAATACAAGGTAAATTAATATAAGAGGTATTTTGGTTAGGAACAGGAAAGAAAGTCACACAGCAGTAAACTGGTATTGCAATACAATGTGCCAACAATTAACTGTTCGCCCATGAAGGACGCCAAGTATCAATTTAATTAATAAGAAGGATAAGACTTAAATTCGAGCTTTAGAGGACCCAAACTTGGGTGGTGAGGGTGTACATCCACACCTCCTACCAACTAAGCTCGATTCCTGGTCTGCTTTTCTCTGCCCACATGTTTGAAACTTTATCTAAAAATTTGTAATTATGTTGCATAGTATCTTTATGCATAAGCAACTCCACAAATTCTGCTTTCTGCACATTCATGAGATGTGTTTGTCAAACTTTATTGTTGGTTTGCATCTGTTCACATTATAAACAATCAAGTAATCCGAATTTGCTTATTAGTATGTAATAATGCCTTCACAAAACCATAACCATCAGGGGAACACAAACATAGAATGTCTGAAAGGTTAATGTATATATTTTAGATAATGGACTTTTCATTAATCCGGCCTCTATATCCATCAAGGAAATACACAGCCACAACATACGCGAGTTCTTGGAGTCCAACCCACACGCAGAGGAAAACACATAAACACACAAAAAAAGAAGCTTGAAGACTTAGCTTAAGGGAACAGAAGTCTTAGATTATTCATTCAAGGTGTATGGAGTGAGGAGAAAGCGCACCTATGGTTTCAAAAATTTTCCCTTCAAGATACTCGTGGGGCAATTGAGAGCCAAATCCACAGATACAAGGCCAGTCCCATCAGTATGGATCAACGGCTCCTGATCTTTGTGAACAACATTGCCATGTCTGTCCTGAAATGTTACAATAAAGAAAAATGTGATTCCAGAAGCAAAAACAAGTATTGGAGAGGAGGAAATTACCATGCAAGGTTCATCTTTGATCCGTCTGACATAAACTGCTGATAGATCAGCATCCAATGTGATAGTTTTGGAGAGTATCAAAGCAAACCTTGTTACAACAGAAAACACAGGTTTCGTAAGTAAGAGAACAATCACATGCAAGCACGCTCAAGTTGAGTCCAATAATTGTGTTTTTCTATTTAGAAAGCCTAATAGTTCGATAGCAGCAATAATGAAATGTACATGGAAATTGAAAATGTAGGCAATGGACTTCTGGAAAAACAAGCTTATCTTCTGACTAAATAAATCCCAGCCCTTCTATGCATCTCCTTTTGTATCTAAAAACGATACGCTGCTATCATGGTAGCAAAACCAGAATTACCAGTAAGGCAGTAACTAAGCTTGACATCGACCAGTACATATGCCCACATTGCATCAATTTAATTAGTTGACACTAGTAAACAAAGTCATAAGGAAAAACCTGGCCATATATTTTGCCAAGGTGGGGGCAGAACTTATGTGCATGAAATAGTTCGCGGGCCTGACCAACTGTTCTCCCAGAGAGTATATAAGGTTCATCCATGTTCCACCCAGACTCAGTGCGAACAAAGTAGCACCTGACAGGTGAAGTGCATTTGTTTTTGTCTTCTATCTTCTCTTGTTTCAATTTCTCCTCTTTCCCTCCATCCTTGTAAACTGAAAGGTACATCGATCAATGTAAATCCAACAAAAAAGCAACCATGAAGCATGATGGGGGCACTTGGTAACTAGGATACAACTTGTAAAGTAGAATTGGTGTCTCTTAGTCAAATTGACACGTTCAGACTCTTAATGGATATTGCTTCCAATTTGTGTATAATTACAGTCAATCTATTTTTTCCAGACATCTTGCGGGGAAAACACATCTATGCCATCTCACGCAGCCACGCAGGAATGACTGGATGGACCTGTTCACACAACCAAATACACCCCAAGTGTGTCTTCGAAAATCCATGACCATTGTTTCTCTGAAGCCATTAGAGAACTTTGACCCTAGTGGTGTTACATCATAAATTGCAGTAATTATGTATTACATGCATTCTCCAGTCTACTACTCCCTCCGTCCGATAATATAAGGGATTTTGAGTTTTTGCTTACACTGTTTGACCACTCGTCTTATTCAAAAAATTTGTGCAAATATAAAAAACGAAAAGTTGTGCTTAAAGTACTTTGGATAATAAAGTAAGTCACAAAAAAAAATAATTCCAAAATTTTTTGAATAAGATGAGTGGTCAAACAGTGCAAGCAAAAACTCAAAATCCCTTATATTATGGGACGGAGGGAGTACTTGGTAATAAATTCAAATAGATTCAATGATGCAAGAAAAGGAAACTTACCGAAAAATCGATATCGACGCAAACCCAAAACAATACCATCTTCAGCAACCTTATGGTAATGTTCACAATACGTAGAGAAGTCAGTCTTGGTGTCTGACAGTTTCCCCATAAACTTTACTACAAGGACATTATCATCACCAACAACTTTCTGTAGTTGAGTCCTTGCATTCTCGATATATGGTCCCTACATTCAGTTAAATAAGGTTACAAATTTAGCACTGGCACCTGAAGTTCCTTAAAAAAAATATCATGAGTATGGCATTTGTTGATATGGGTGCCTTAATTTTTGTTGGCACTGGTCTTCATACTACTACTATTAAAATCTTAGGTGGCCTGCAAAGGATGCATATGGGTGATGTGCACCTTTATGTGCAAGCTAGATAGGCAAACAATCTGAACAGCAATGAACAAATTGAACATTATACAATCACAATTAGTAGATGGTAGAACATCAACTAGTAGGCCAACTAAAAATATCGTTATTAAACAACGAACATCAATAAACGCTATCAAAAGGCTCCACAAACCTTGAAAATTTTGACTACAGTATCCCCTCTTATCGCAACATTACAGTGATAAGACTTTTGTCATGCCTGGATCTGAATCAAGGTTCTGCAACAATTAAAATGGAGGAATGGAGAATGATTTCATCAGGCTCATGTTATAATATACTATCAGAGGAAAAGAAACAGATAGCGGAAATTAGAAAAATGAAATGTCAGTATAATATTCTCATGATGTTATTGATAGATCTTGATGCTCAAGAATGTTCCAAGTTCTAGGGAACTGATGAACTTACAGGAACTAGGTATCATTAGCAGACAGTGTTTCTAATAAGGAACTTTTGAACAAGAAAATATGCATAAGTGCATCCCTAGAAGATTGTAAAAGCATGATGCATTGCAGAAAACTTATTACAGGAAATGGTTTGTGATGTTCCAGCTTGCCGATGAACCGGCCACAGAAAACCACGGTCCAAAAGGTGGTTTTGCTGCATTTATCATGGATTGCCTTGCTAGATGATTGGTACCGTTTCTATTTGTTTTTATAGTTCTGAAGTAAATTAACTCAAAATGGAAATCAGGAACTACAAGTCAGTAATACCACCAGTATGGTTCTGCTTTCAACAGAAGCAGGCTTCATTTCAGCCTTTAGTCTTAAAAAAAAGTCAAAAGTGCATGTAACATACCTAGACGCTAACATCAAAATGAAGAAAACATGATACTTTTAAGATATTAGAAGCTCAGATCGGAATGTACAACAGAGTAAGCATGCATTATGTCCTCGATGCACAAGTAAATTCAAGGAGAATGAACATGCATAGGTGCAAATTATATATATTTACTTATGGCTCCGTTTAGAATGATCCAAGTTCTACTATGAAATGGGATCATCATCTTTGATCATTTTTAGAGATCGTAAATGAAATACAAGAAATAGAAGTACTGCCATTGCAATAACCTTTGCTCTATCCGAAGCTGCAATATACTTGTGGCCAAATGTTCTCCAGATTTGTGACTCAAATTGCGCCATGGACAGGAACTTCAAGGATCTAATATAGTCCACAGACAGAACATTCTCTATCTTTTCACTGAAACATAAAAGAGAAAGGTGTATTAGCAACAGCAAAACACAGACAAAAGTCATCTGACTTAGGAAATAATGAATGCTCAGGTACAAAAGCAGTTATTTTTTTGTTCTCCGTTCTATAGAAAAGCACAAAAATGAAGAGAAACTAACCAGGCAAGGTAAGCAAAAATCATAAATATTTTTCTGAACCCTAACTCTTCCTAGCATCTGAGGACTCGCTGCCTCCCTCAATGCATTGTCTGTTGTATGGCAAGTCGTTGTAGGGTTTTGCGGCATCGCCGTAATGGGGCTCGGCGGACTTACTGAGGGGCCAGCCATATTCTCAATGAGTCTTGAAATATCCTGAACAGAGCTCAGGGTGGAAACTCTTCTTGGAGTAGAAATCATCGGCTGGATGGGGCTGTCAATCTCTATATAGTTCTGCAGGCCAGATGGCATGCAATGGCATGGACTACCAACCTGCATCATAACATCATTAGGCACCGCAGGAGCCATTGCTCGGGCAGGACTGTCAATCTGCACAGCCATTTGGCTCAACCCAGGAGAAACCATTGCCTGGGTAGGAGTCACAACTTCAATGCAGCCTTGATTCTGCGACACAGAAGATATATGTCCACATGGACTCTCAACTGTCAACTTAGCAAGGTGTGGAACCAAACGAGCAATTTGTCTGACAGAACCACCATTGCCATGTAAATGGAACGGCATCTCTTGGTTGGGACTCCCAACCTCCACCATCCCATGGTTTGAGAGACTAGCAGCCATTTCATTGTTGGGGCTTTGATCGTACATCTGAACCTCGTTGTCGAACAGTTGCGTGTGTACTGATTCCTCTGTTTAACAGAAGCCTCGTTAGTCTAACAAGCATTACAGTTAAATCAGATGATTAAACAACTACTCCTCTGTTTCATATTATAAGTAGTTCCTCCCTCCGTTCTAGTATAATATAAGGGATTTTGACTTTTTAACCGCATTGTTTAACCATTCGTCTTATTCAAGAAATTTGAAATTATTATTTATTTTATTTGTGACTTTAAGCACAACTTTTCAATTTTTATATTTACACAAAATTTTTGAATAAGACGAGTGGTCAAAAAGTGTAAACATATATAAGTCAAAATCACTTATATTAGAGTACGATTTTTTTCAATCAAACTACTTTAAGTTTATAGATGGCAACATCTACAACATTAAATTAGTTTCATTTAATATATTTTAATAATACGTTTGTTTTATATTGAAAATATTACTTATTTTTTTAATAAATTTGGTCAGAAGTTTGAAAAAAAGTCAACTTATATTATATTATGTATCGGAGGGAGTACTACACTTCACAGTTTGGAAAAAAAAATGTAACAGCTACAGATCTACAACAATCTGAGCAAAGACATTAGAAAGAAACAACATCGAAGCCAAATGCATATGTAACTGCAAAACTAAAGGGGAAACACCATCATAATAACCTGAACCAACGAAGCTAAAACCAGCAAAATCCCAAAACCACGACCTCAACCTTAGGGATGGTAAATCAAGAATGTGACGGACTCATCGACAAGCATGAAAACCGGAAAACTTTGAAGGATTCTCCTCCAAAATGAGACCAGAAACTGAAAGCGCAAACAGAAAAATGGACTGAAAATACAAAAGCAAAAGAGAGATCCCCTTACATAGTGTATCACCTTGTGATTACGAGCAAGCACGTGACTAGTAGATGAAACATTCCCCCAAACATTGGGATAAGAAAAGAAAGAAAGAAAGGAAAAAAAAAACACACACACACACACACAACCAGAGGAAGCAGAACGCAGAGCTCTCCTTCCACTGCATCCAGTGCCACTAAACAGCCAAAAAAACCGTGTTTTCCCTCAAAAATTGGGGCAATGAACCCTAGTTAACGAGAATGGCATCGCAACCCAACTCCAAAAAAAAAAAAGAAAAAAAATGTCACGCGGCGAACTAAAAGCCCTGACCTTCCCGGGAAGGGCCGGAGATGAACGCGGGGGCGCTGAGTGCGGTGGGGACGCCCCGCGCCCCCCGCGCGTCGGCGTCGCGCCTCGTGATCGCGGCCTCCCGCTTCGCCAGGTACGTGATGAAGCCGGGGAGCGTCCGCACCCGCCGCGACTCCGCGACCGCCCGCAGCACCCGCGCGGCCCCGGCCTCGCCGAGCCCCGCGAGGTGGCGCCGCGCCTCCGCGCCGGCGAGCTGCAGCAGCCTCCCCTCCAGCCGCTCCAGCTCCGCGGCCACCGCCGCGGGGAGCTCGGCCGGCTCCCGCGCCACCTGCCGCGCCTCCGCGGCGCCGATGGGGGGGTTGTACATGACGAGGGTTTGGGGGCTTCGAGCCCGTCCCCCGCGCCTCTCGGCGGCGAGGAAAGCCGAGGAGGAGGCGATCACGTTCGCGTTCGAGTTCGGGCGCGCGATGGAGGGAGGAGGTTGGGAAATTTGGTAGGAGGAAGACACGCGGGGGTGGGGGAGAAATAAAGGAAAAAGTCCATTTGATTCTCTTAATTGTAGGCAAAATCTAATTCGTACCCCTCAACTAGAAAATCGGGTAGGACAACTCTCCCAACAAATATAACCGGTGTAATTTGACTCCCTCCACGGTTTCAGAGGACGGTTTTGCTGACGTAGCGCAGTTGACCCGGTTTTCATCCCACGTGGCACTTACATGGCATTCAAATTAAAAAATATATATATGAGACCCATCTGTCATTCAAAAAAAATATATTGTGGGACCCACTGACATGTGAGGCCTATATGTCATCATCTCTCTCTTTTTCTTCCCTTCATCAGTTTGCAGGGGCGGGAGCTGGACAAGCGGCGGTGGCAGGCAGGCGACACTAGGGCGACGGCGGCGGTCGAGGGAGTGGTCGGCGGCGGGGCCAGCTCTTCCTCCTCCCTCTTTCTCCCTCATCTCTTTATCCCCCGTTTGTCCTCACGGGAGTAGGGGCCAGATCGGCGTTGGTGGCGGCGACAAACGAGGGTCGGGTTGGCGGCAGCGACGGATGGGGGTCGGGTTGGCGGCGGCGGCGGCGGACCGGTCTCCATCGCGCTATCGCCGTCTCCTCGCCGGAATCGTGCTCCGCGACCGTTCCTCGTTGCCGATGTAATGGCTCGGCGGTGGCAAGAACCTCCAGGGTGGCGACGGCTTGATCCACCGATCTAACTGACATGCATGTGCTATGATGTTATTAGTGAGGTCCCTAGGGTGGTTCATGCGCAAGGAATCGACGCGAGACTCACCGGAGCGGCAGGAATCGAAGATTGATGCCGGCGACCGGAGTTGGAGAAGACGAAGTCGATCTCCCTCCTCGGTGCGCCATTCTCCGGGATTTTTGAGGGGAAACGGAGAGGAGGACGATGCGAAGTCAACGGCGCAGTGGCTTGGCTTGGTGTGGTCCAGATCGACGAGGATGTAACGAGGCACCGGGTGAACTCTAGCCGGGATGGGGTTGAAGGAGGCGCCGGCCACCGCCGCCGACGATTTGGCCCCTGCTCTGGTCCTCGACCGCCCGCCCTCCCGCCGCCACTGCCTCCCGCCCACCGCCGCCGCTGGCCCCCGTCCCACGCTCGTGAAGAGAAAGAGAGAGAAAGAGAGGGGGAGGATGAAGAAGGTAGAGAAGAGAGGATGACATGTGGGCCCCACATGTCAGTGGGTCCCACAGTATATTTTTTTTGGTGAATGACAGATGGAGCCCACAGATATTTTTTAATTCTAATACAACATAAGCGTCACGTGGGATGAAAATCGGGTCAACATCGCCACGTCAGTGCCACGTCAGCAAAACCGCCCTCCGAAACAGCCGAGGGAGTCAAATTACACCGGTTACAATAGTTGGGGGAGTCGTCCTACCCGGTTTTCTAATTTAGGGGTATGAATTAGATTTTGCCTATATTAAGGGAGTCAAAGTGGACTTTTTCCGAGAAATAAATGGCGGTGGAGGAGGGGAGGGCCCACATGGCAGTGGGAGGTGGATTGTCGATTGTGGGCCATGCAGGATGTGGGGCGGGGCCCAAGGAGGAGTTATTCGGGTAGCTTGCTCGGCACCCTACCCTTTCCTCTGTGCTTGTGTGTTGTGCTGCGGTAGAATCGGTACGGGGGGATTCGGATTCCATTTCCACTGTGTCATGCGTCGACTCATCGAAGGCCCGGTTTAGGCCGGCTTTGATTCAAACGAAATTTATAAAAATTTTAAAGGATTTTATTTCTATAGAAATTTTTTCTATATAGCCCTTTGAATCAAAGAAATGAATCATATGGAATTCTATAAAATTCCTATGGAATGCCTTTTCACATGCAAGTTTTGGAGGAAATTTAGCATGAGGTAGAACCTCATGTTAAGAATCCTTGGAGTCTTTATCTCTCCTCAAATTCATGTGTTTTTCCGACGGCTTAATCAAACGGTCATTCCTATGTTTTTCATGTGTTTTGTAATCCTCTATTTTACACTTGTATTCCTGTGAGAATCCTATGTTTTCCATGTTCCTCCGTTTTTTTATTCCTGTGATTCAAAGGGGGCCTTAGTTCCCAACTTTTTCTTCAAACTTTCAATTTTTTCATCACATTAAATTTTTTCTACACACACAAACTTTCAACTTTTCTATCATATCGTTCCAATTTTAATCAAACTTTTAATTTTGGCGTGAACTAAACACATCCGAAATTAAAGAAGGCATAGCATGACTGGCTACCTCCTTCCAAAAATAAAATATCTGTGTTCAACATTTAACCATCTGTTTTATTTAAAATTTATAATTTTTTTTAAAAAAATAGTCACGCATATAATAATATTCATGCAATATCATCTAATAACAATAAAAATACTAACCGTAAAAGAATTTTAAATAAGACGAACGATTATACATTGAATATAAACAATAAAAAACTGTATTTATTTTGGAACCGACTTAAGAATGGAGTACGCAAGGATTCTTTAAAAATAAAGCAGCACATCCCCCAGTATAGTTTTAAATATACTCCTACTACCCATCCTAAAATACTACAAGTATCTTTAGGATTCAAATTTTGTTTCAAAATATTATCACTTTGAAGTGCTAGATGCCCCATCATGCATTTTGTTTCAAACGTTTTCTCATTTTACGCTCAATAACCATTTAACTTCTCATCATGCATTATTCAATAAGAGATATTATAATATTTTTTATTAAAATCAAATCCTGATGTCTAAATTTATTCTTAGAATTTAAATTTTTAGGCCCCTTTGAATTGGAGGATAAATGGAACAAAAACAGAGAAATTGAAATCCTACATTATTCATGCCTTTGATTCGTAGGAATGAGAAAAGGAAAAACATAGGAAACTTTCCTATTCCTACGATTTTAGAGGGAAAACGTAGGAAATTTAACATCCACTCTAAAGCTGTGTTTAGTTCCTTCTAAAGTTAGAAGTTTGTGTTGAAATTAGTACGATGTGATTGAAAAGTTATGTGTGTATGACAGGTTGATGTGATGGAAAAAGTTGAAAGTTTGGATCTAAACACAGCCTAACTTCTTTGTAAACTTTCCTTGAGTCTATCTCCCTCATTTGATTCCTACGTTTTTCTTGCGGTCCAATCAAACAATCATTCATATGTTTTTTTCTGTGTTTTGCAATCTTCTGTTTTACACTTATATTTTTCTATTAGAATGCTGTAGTTCAATCCTACGATTCAAAAAGGGGCCATTATTGAACGGAGGAAATATATTCCTCTGAGATGGCGGATAGCAGCGGAAAAGGGTTAGGTGGTGTTTGTATTTAGTGACTTAGTCACACTAATTTAGGGTATTAAATATAGACTACTTACAAAACTAATTACATAAATGAAAACTAATTTGCGAGATAAATTTTTTAAACCTAATTAATCCATAATTAGAGAATGTTTACTGTAGCATCACAAAAGCTAATCATAGATTAATTAG
This sequence comes from Oryza meridionalis, assembly GCA_000338895.3. Classification (NCBI taxonomy): domain Eukaryota; kingdom Viridiplantae; phylum Streptophyta; class Magnoliopsida; order Poales; family Poaceae; genus Oryza; species Oryza meridionalis. The sequence goes on from CM002524.2 coordinate 4,958,421, forward strand.
GCTCAATAGATTCGTCTCACAAATTAGTCCAAAGATTATAGATGGGTTTTATTAATAGTCTACGTTTAATATTTATAATTACTGTCTAAACATTCGAAGTGATAGTCACTGTCCCATCTAGTGCCGAGCAGAGAGGAGGGCGGGGGCATGTCATGTCACGTCATGTCATCCTGCCGTGGCGTGGTGAAGTAGCCAGAAAGCAGAAAGACTCCACCAGTCTAGGAGTAGACTAGTAGTAGGCATGCTGCTGCCCTGCCATGGAACAGACATGAGGAGCGCCGCGCCACACCACCCCACACCCACTGATACCGAAAGAGATGGTGATCATCCAGTGCAGCTGGTTCAGCACCACATGATGAGAAAGCAAGGACTCAGATTGCTTATTTTGATCAATGCATATCACTGTAGCAAAAATATTATTTGTATATATCATATAACAACGAATGTGAATCGTTAGATCAAAATATGGGCGGCTCAGATTGCTTGCAGTTTGTATTGTGCAGTTATTCTCGGAGACGACTCCCAGTCGGGCGCCCGATCAGGGAGTAAAATCGGACGCTGACGTCAGCACGTGCAAAATTACTTTAAACTAATTTTTCTCTTAAATTACTTATCCAAATCATGATCCGATTGCACCATTAAATTCGTTGCAATTAAATCTTTAAAACAAGACCACACATGGATATATTCCGACAAAAAAAATTAGCTTATTATTGAATTATTTTTAAATGTTGCACGATGTTCTACCAGGTATATCGGAATTGTTTGACTAAGTAGATCGAAAATGTTTCACTCGTTTAAATCAGGTGTTGTTTCACCTTATATAAAAATAATGTTTCAGCAAATAGCGAAAGAATGTTTCAGTTCACTGCAACATTAGATCTATATATAGTGAAACATCGTGAGTACACTAGGTAAAGTATTTTTTGTAGAACAAAAAATAAACCAAATTCTCTTAATAGAGGGTTTCCAAAATATGTGGGTTTTTTGTTGCAAAAGAGTATTTTTAATTCACTGCAACATTAGATCTATAAATAGTGAAACATTATAAGTACATTAGGTGAAACATCTTTTTTGGAAAAAAAGAGGGAGAAGTGAGTGGGCCCAACAATACCCACGTGGAGGGGAGGGGCGCGCGGGGGGAGCGCCCGATCTGGCTCCCCCCGCGCCGGGCGACCGATAATTAGCATTCCCGATTATACTCAATCCATAAAAGTGTGATAGTAGGGCAGAATTAACAGTCATACGAAACCGTATACTATTTGGGTGCCGTAACTGTAATCAGCTCACATCTGCGTTCTTTGCTGGGAGTTCCCAACTCTCCACCCTCGTTTTCCCCACGCATGTTTTTTAAATTATTAAACGGTACTTTTTTTTTCAAAAAGTTTCTATGTGAAAGTTGCTTAAAAAAATCATATTGATCTATTTTTTTAAAAAATAGCTAATACTTAATTAATTACGCGTTAATGCGAACATCATTTTGCGTGCCGGGGAGGAGGGTTCCCAACCCCTCCTCCCGAACAAGCGACAAGCTTATACCCAATAAAGTCCATCTCTTCTTTTTCCAAAAAGGAAAAAAAGGAAATCAGTTAATCTAAACTCTCACGGTATACATGCATTTTTTTTTCTTTTATCTTCTACAAATTAAAAATCGTCTATACATGCGTTTGTTCTTTTATCTTTTACAAATTGAATAAGACTTGGCCAACGGGCAAAGTGTCCCAACTGGGACGAATTCATTCGGGAGAACGGCAGAAGAAGTGTGCAATCTGCTGAACAAGTGGATCGTGGACAACGGCACGGTAGAAGCCAAGCCGCTACAGTGAGCGAAATTGGAACATCCATTCCCTCCGCTGTAGCAAAGATTGAAGCTATAGCAAGAATCAGCATGCATCTACACACTGCGGTATCAGCTTTGATATGCTGCAGTTCATCAGATGATTCAGTGTTCAAACATGTGCCATCACATATAGTAAAACACAACCACAAATATTAAAGTCGTTTCCACTCTGAATATGCAAGCTCTTGATATTTCATTTAGACTTCATATGTTAGTCATGCAAGCTCTGAATGTGCATTTGTTCAGTGATACATGATGCATGCATGCATGCTGAAATGATTCCAGAGCTAACGTAGCAATCTTTAGCTTAACTGCTTGTGTTCACTTCAAGCAGCCATGTTAATAGGCCCATCAGCTTAGTTATAAAGTCTGTCCTGACATTTTCCTACTAAACCATCAGCTTAAGAAGTCCTTAGTCCGCTCCTGCTCCTATATTGCTCTTACAATACTACATACACCAAACTTCATACAAATTAACTACCCCTAAATGCGATGCTACTTCACTTGCGGTACTTCTTGGTAAATCTTAAGTTGCGGAGAAGTTGAAGCGAGCAAACCACAGCGTTACCCTCATTCTTGACCGTGTACAAATGGCACAATGCACGGCCGGCAACTTTCCAAGCGAAGCCACATCTGGCGACGTTGTTGGCAGACCGTGCTTTCTCATACGCGATCTGGTAGATTGCACAGGCCTCGGAGAACACGTCGTCGAGGTCCCTCGGTGTCTCTTCAAATTCAGATGCACCGTAGAGCAACTGAATGTTGGCAAGAGCGATTGGGTCAGAACTCAGAAGCTGTTTTCCAACCATTAGAAAAAAAAAGCTGTTATTCAAAAGAATACAGGACACTCACATGCTTGTACTTTTCATAGAGTTCCCGAAACTTTATCTTCTTTTCTTCTTCATCCGCCTCTTCGGCATAGAGAAGTGAACTATCAGCCAAGTACTCCTTGTAACGGTGTTGCCAGAGTTGCTTGATTGCTGGAGGCACGTCTCTCTCCGCGAAACATGGGAGCGATGATATACCTTATTATCAAAAACAAAAGAGAAAAGGAATGTCATGTTACAGAGAACATTCATAAAGTACTTGTCTCATCAAATATATGAAACCTGCTTGTGACACCATCACAATTCACATCAACCGTGTTCTGTGCCAAAATCATGAGTTGTTCTAAATGTTGCAAAGCACACCACATCGGATGGCATGGCCAAAATTTTTTGCAGCGTTTGTTTTTGAAAGTTAAATAGAAAAAAAAAAGTGATGACATACAGCATACCATGGGTTATACACAGACAACTTATTAGAATAGATGTAATTGTTCTCCATTAATTTTACATATAAATTAAACGAATATGATCCTATAGTCTCACAAAACTGACCTAGAGTCCTAGACTCTTTCCATGATAACACATATATATTTATTAATATCAACATCCTCATTGCCACCTTAACTACTGCAAGCTCAAGCTAAGTTGTAGCCTACTATGTGCTACAGGTAGAATAGAGAGAATGTATGGAGTATCCCTACTACAGATAAACAAATTGAAAAAAGAAGGGAGCTAAATAAAAAAGACAACTTACTGGTTGGTTGAACATTATCAGATCGCAGCGGTTTTGGATCACCTGCTTTATCATAGATTTTTCCAAGTATGGACGACGAATGGTACGAAGGACTGCGGTCCATGAAGTGGGGGTATTGTTTTACCATTAGATCACGTGGAATATTGACCTGTTGGGATTGGTGTGCAAAGCTTAAATTGTTAAAGCACAATATGCATTCAATACCCTCACATTACAAAGCTTCAAATAACTAAGATGCAATTGCACATTTCATTTTGTATCTTGTAATTTTACTTAATCTGACTGCTTCATATGTCAAATGCATTCATGTGGCCATGCATCTGTACATATAAAAAGTAATATATAAGAACCAAATATGAAATACCAACGAGTTATTCCCATAACTAAGCATGGTACATCCATTATTAAATCACGCTAATATACCGAGAGTTAACACATATGGTTAAAAGTTCACACAACCACAATCAAGACGCAACTAATGGAACAAAGAATCATCATGTTATGGTATATTAATTTAATAAAAGAGTGACTTCATAACTATGTACATCAAGACCAGTGTAGTGTATCCACAGCAGATAGCAACATTCAGGTGCATATGACTGATTTTGCTATAATTTTGTAGTACTTACTACCAGAATAGAATATAATAGCAACTAATAACCTTCACACGCACTACCCAATAGCATATATGGATTGAATTGGATAGGCTGACTTGTCAGCACATTCCTCAGTGTGATTTCATAAGTAGTTCAGTTCATATGTTGACATGTATATAAGAATAGCCCAATTGATTTCACTCCAAACTTAATCAAGGTGTTATTAACTAATTATTACTACAAGGTCTTGGTTCAATTTGTTTCCTTCTTTCCGGTGTTTATCCAAATACCAGATGAAAGCATAAGTTAATAAAGATTTCAGTTCCATGTAAAAGCATTTGCAACAAACATTGTGTAAGCCCAAGATTGAAGTTAACCTTGTTCCCCATCTTTGGAGCATCCAAAGCCAAATAATAAAGGTCAACTAACTTGAGCATCTTTTTCTCAATTAGTTTCTTTTCACTTTCGTCAAGTGAAACAGTTAATAGCCGATCCATATATACTAACCAGTTAGTAGCTGCCATAGCACGCGCATAACTGAAAGGAGAAAAAAGAAATCCAAACTCATGTTAGGTCGTACAAAACTTATAAGGTTGTATATATTAAAAAGCTACAGAAAATTGTCACCAACATTAGATATTTAAAAATGTACTAATCGGATTCATACAAAAAGATACCCAAGCACTTGTAGTTATAAAAATATTGAATTCGGTCAAGGGATCATCATTGGCGCATGGGAGGACATCCATTTAAGTATTGAACACCTCAATAAGTTGTATATACTAGAAGTTAAATGAGGTAAATTTCTTTACAGTAGAGAAATGTTTTCCTAATGAAAAATATACATTAGAAAAACTGAGCTTGGTATTAATACCTAGGTGCAAATCTTGTTTTCAAGAACTCATGAAATAGCACTCTTTCAAGCTCGGATTCATTAAAATCCTCGGGTCCCTTTTGCTTGGTCCCATTTGGTGTAATAGCTGGAACCCATGGTTTCGAAGGTTTAAAATGTTCTAACAGCTGAAAAGACCATTTTTATTATCAGAGCAGCAATAATCTTTGAAAAGCTCAAAAGAGAGAATGTGCGGTTATATATCAAAACCATATACATGCAAGAATAATAAGCAAACATATAGTGAAACAATGCAAAGACACAATGAAACAGCGATGCACAATTTTGTAACAAAAAGCAAACATGGCATAACTAAAAAAACAGCTACCCTAGGACCCTATCTACCTTAAGATGGCTATGGATCCACCCAAATGGGCGTTCAAAGCTATTATAAGAAAAGCAGAGGATTTCTTTGGAAAGGACAGGATAAAGCAACTGTCTTTTGTCTTGGGAACATGTTTGCCAGCCAATACAGTATTGTGGTCTTGACATACATAACCTAGAAAGGCTTCAAATAATTGATTCTTCTAGACCATGGGTCAGCTTGCCTATCCAAGTATCTCACAAGTCACAATGTTCATGCGCTCTTCTACGTAGCTGCGGAAACTATAATTGGTAATGGGGAGAACACCAAGTTCTGGACTGATATATGGCTGCGCAAAACATTGGGGCTGAATTGGACCCTAACCTTCTTGAGACAATTCCCCGAAGAGTAAGGAAGCAACGCACTGTGGCAAAGGAATTGGTTAATAGGATATGGGTGGCTGATATTAAAGAACTCACAATTCAGGTTATTTGTGAGTATCTACATATTTGGGACTTGGTGGATGGGATAATCTTGCAACAAGATGTTCTGGATGAGCATACATAGAAGCTTACAAGTTCTACACAAGTAAGTCGCATACAATGCTTACTTATCAATCAAGTTTGCAACTTGGGAGCGAATTTAGAGAAGTTGGGTTCCTCCACGACATAATTTTTCCTTGTGGTTGGCAGTCGACAATCGATGTTCGACATCAGACCGTCTAGCCAAGTGTGGCTTACCACACCTGGCCTATGTCATCAAGAGGATGAAACCATGAAGCATATTCTTGTCTCGTGTCTTTTCCAGGAAAAGTATGGACCTTGATCTTAAGTTGGGATTGGTGGATGCGGCCCCTCAGCCTTCAGTATCCCATTTTTCAAGATGGTGGTGGAAGGTTGTCAAGGAGATTCCTAAGGAGCAGCGTAAGGGGTTGAACTCGTTGATTATCGTAGTAGATTGGGAGATTTGGAAAGACCGGAATGATTACATGTTCAATGGATCAAGTCCTCTGTAGGTTGTGAGTCCACCACCACAACCGAGGCTAGTTTGTGGTGTCTAGCTGGAGAGCATGCGCTCCAAGAGTTCCTCTGTAGGTTGCTTGCCTCGGGCAGCTAGATTGTCCTTGAAGGTGTGGTTGCGTCACCTTTCGTGGTGTGTTTTCTGTGGGAGGGTTTTCGTAAGCCCTCGTTTGTAACTTGTAAGTGTGTTATACTTCTTCTTAATGAAATGGATTTTTTTTTCTCTCCTGCGTTTACGAGAAAATATTTTCCCAAGTGAACTTTACTGGTCTTAAACACCACCCTGAACTTCAAAACCAATCACCTTTCAAGTTCACCCCAAACGCAGACCTGTTTTGGCAACATGACGATGTCACCCAAGGCCGAACCAATTTTAAACTGACTTAGTAAACGATTTCAAAACATTCTGGAAACCTCTAACCAGTACAGTGGACCTAGATAAAGTATAACTGGCCCTTCAAAAATAATGTTAAAAAATAAATACCTACAAATTTATATAAATGTTCGACTAAATTTATCCAAGTTTTCAATACTCCCAACAACCAATCAAAAAGAAAATTTAAGTCATTTAGTTATCATAAAAAATTCAAAAACCATTTATACCTGATGTATATTTTTTTAACATTCAGAATCAGAAAACACCTGAATCAGTTCTGGAAAATTCTCAATAATATTATGGTGCATATATAGCCTAGAAAATTTAGTACGAGAAAAATAAAGTATAAGCATCTGGAAAAAGATGTGTTCAAAACTAAATAAGCCAATTTTTCACTTGAGACTAACTAGGTTATAAATACTCCAAGGTGCGACTAAAGAATTTGTCCATATTTTTTATGTCAACTCACTAATTCCAAAAATTCAAAAATAATTTCAACCTTGGCCCTTACTGCCACCTTAATGAATATCATGTAAAAACAATCCAATTCAGGCTAAGGTATAAAGTGAACGATTTTGATCGTCCAGATTTTGAATAGTGTCTACTTTTGAGGTTTGAGGTTAATGTTGTAAAACAAGCCTTTTCCTCATTAAAACCTAAGCATACTAATAACTGAATTCTTCTAAAAGCGAAGGAGCTATGACATTTAATATCATTTAGTTTGGGTGCAGTGACCAAATTAGCTCCTCAGGTTTGGCGAAAGAGCCATTTTTCCTGGAGTTATAACATCGGACACTTCTCTTATAAAGAACAGATCATTTCCAAGAGCATTACATGGATAAATACAATCGACATAGACCATGGGTAAAGTAGCATGACTGCTGTATGAATGGAACAACTACACTGTGGACTAGGGGCAACTGAGCAAAACTCTGTCAGGGATTTTGCTGACCATAAAAGATAATCAAGCACAAAAACAATATTAGGTGCATCTCCCAAGACGATGATTTCCAATAAACTTCACAGTAAAATGTCAATCAGGAATTAACATACCTTTGGGTTTAATGAGACCCAGTAGATGTCACCATCAAAATCACTATTGGCCATCTCATCAGCCAAAGACCGTTGTCCAGTAGTAGGGAAGAGTATCGCATGTTTAGAATTTCCCACAACCTTCTCTATGTCGCTACTATATGTTGCCTTCAAGACATGTATATCACCAGGATGTAAGCCAGGATATTTATACACAAGAACATCTCCAGAAACTTGGCCATAATCACTGTTTAACCACATATAAAGCAAATAAGTAAAGGAAGACCCAAAACATAAGAGGCACGCTACAAATTAATACTTGCATATTGATGCACATTTATGCAAGGAATATATATAGCAAAGAACAAAGTTATTATCTTTGGCAAATAAGTGTCATTTATTTTGTTGCAAGTTGTTTTATCATTAAAAAAACTTTAAGCATGAATTATATTTTTGTTATTTACACTAAATTTTTTAATAAGATGAATGGTCAAACGTTCTATCAATAATCAATGTCGTCATCTATTGAAAAACAGAGGTAGTATCTGTTGGTAGAATTTTTTTTTCCTAACTATTAAAAACAATTAAACAGATCAAATTACTGAGCTAAAAAAGGCCATATACAGATATACTCAAGAAATTCAAAATTAGGTTGAATGAACTAAAGAATGGCATTAAAGTCTCGAGGGTCCAAATACATGACATGTATTTATGATCTTATGTTGTCAGTTCAATACTTTCTTTTAGACTCCATTTACTGACAAAATTCGCAATTGCAACCAATATTGTTGCCACTATTTTCGGATAGTTTGAATAAAAAATACAGTCCGGTTGCGAAAAGAGAATACATGCCAGCCAATCTAACCTTTGAGTTGTGATTCAAAATTGAGGATTGTAAATAGCAAGAAAAATGGTAATGTTGGTGCGTTACAACTAAAGAAGACTGTAAGACATTAAAGTAGTTCCAGTGATGCCCATGGTGGATAATGATACTCCTATCTTATGTGGTAACAGAGGATCATTGAAGCATAACAAAAAAACACACACTCAAACACCAAGAAGAAGCAAAAGAGTATTTCCATTACTAACAGTATCACGCAGACTTCATTAGGTCCAAGTTTTCCTGTAGGGTCTGCAGTACCCATCAAATAATAGCAGTCATCAATTGGTATCTTTCCATTCTTGATTCCTTTTCTTTCCTGTAGAGACATGAAATCCAGCCTAGATTGCAAGTACGACTCTTCTAGTGGGATTCCAGAAAGAATCATCCGTGCTGGCATTGAATCTTCCATGTCAGCATAGTTGAATGCAACTGCAAGAACATGAGAATATTAGTCCGGATCAAACACGGACAGGTGACTGAAAAATATAAAGAAAATAGTAACTCTATTACAACTAGTAAGATGAGTACAGGTTCTACAGAATGAAGAAGCACATATATACAAATTGTACAGAACACAGTGCAATGCAATGAGGGTAGTTCGAACTAACCGTTCAGTGCGCCAGCATAATCAAAACGAGCATTGTCAGCCTCTTCAATCGCAGTTTGCAGAAGCTCCATAAAGAATTCTTCTGGAACTCCTCCATAGTGAAGTAATGCAATTAAATTATTTGATGTGAATGTCCTTCCTGATCGATTGCTGAGAAAAAGAAATGATATTACTTACTGTGAACAAAAAACAGAACTGAATGCCTGTTGCCAATCAAAAAGCTTTACTACCCCTTACACACCTACCTAATGAGCTCAGCTTTACTCTCCCTCCTGCCTCTACCAAACCGGCCCCAACCATGAGGATTAGACATGTGACAGCACTTAAACCACAGTAAGGAACCTCCAAGTCTGGCCACCAGCCCACCCAAAATCCCAAATACCACAATGATTTAAATGCAGAGTTCGTTCCTTTGGACATCTGAGTTTCATGTACCAACAACTCATCCAAAAACCTAAACTTAAATTACTAAGCAAAGGCAAGTAATCCTATTTATAGAAAAAAAAAAGTGAGTTTCACATCTAACACATCAAACGTATTTTGTTGTTCTGATTTCCAAGTTATGCCACCTCATAGCAACTGTAGTAGTAACTGGGAAAAATATATCCGGGTGGGTTGTGTGGATGGTCCTGAAAAATTCTGGAAAAAAATAATGGCAATGGCAACCTTAACAAAAAATCAATCTATCAGCATCAAATTTTCAAATCAAAATTCATTCTGCCATATAGGAAATCTGGATAGAGAGAGAGAGAGATACAATTCACCATTTTTTTAATTATTTTTCTTATATATTTTTTGTTTCTGTCTTAATGAAATGAAGCACAATTCTCCTGGGCTTTAGAGGAGAGAGAGAGAGAGAGATCTACAATTCACCAAAATTTGTCCTCTGTGTTTATCCTAGCACATCATGGATTTTAAGCTGAAATTTCGTACATGCCTGATTATATCATGAATTGCAAAGCCAGTGTTTTCCTTGTTTGCAGTTTTTCATGGCCATTTGCGTTGCCTAAAAGAGGATGCACTGGAAATACTCTAAAAAAAACTAACAGCGACCGTAGGCGAAACTAACATCTCAAAGTTTCTGGCTTCAACCACACTTACGAAAGATGACACGTGATGCGTGACGTATAACTAATAAAACGAAAGGGATGAAAGTAATGCTACTTGATAGCATAATTATACTCTGCAGAGGATCTAAAAAGATGTAGGCATGCAATACAAAGCATTAATATGTGTTAAGCCATTATTCCCCATACGTAACATAGCAATGCAACTCAGATATTTGGCATACCTTGTAGAGACTATTTCAAAAGAATTCACGGACTGAACCCCAGATAGACTTTTCTTGGCATTTCGTGCAGAGACTATGTCCAATGAGTTGACAGATTGGACACCAGATAATTCTGGATAAGTTTTTATTTTTAACATTGATGGTCGGATATGTATAGTCCTAGGAGGAAGCTGCAACAGGAGACTTTATTATTTCTTATAAAGTACACTCAAGACATAGGGTCAGTCAAGATAAGATAGAAAAAGGACATGATCCGTACACTTCAAAATTATGTAAACAATGCATATACTGGTAAAGACAGTGAAGGCCACTCGGCCAGTGCAACTATGACAATAAGAGGATATCAGCAAAGATTATGTCAACATGAACAAACAAAGAAATGATCAGGCGGTCTTAGGAAATGATGAGATGCAAGAAATAGCACACCTATCCTGAATGAAGCACGGATAAATACGGCTCTTCTTGTATACTACTTTTACATAATCATATATTATGAAATTCTCCTGCGTGTTCTAAAAAATAAATAAATAATTATGAAATTAAATTGCAAGACCCGTACTAGACAATCTCCGATTGTACGGCGCAAACATATGGAAGGCGCTAATATATAGATGTTCAAGTAACTATGAACCAAGATTGGAATAAAGAGGTAATCCTGAAGAAATTATTTTGATACCAAACCTGCTTACAAACTAATTGTCTTAGAAAACAGTGCATACCCGCTTGTCAACTAGGACTGTTCCCTTTACAGCAGATCCATTGTAGAACATGCGGAGTTGAATAAGAAGAGGCTAGAAAAATAAAATAGATAAGAACAACAAACATAGAAAAAACAGAAAAGGGGTAAATCAGAACATCTTATAGTTAATACAATACATATTCAGTGGTGTTGTTAGACCCCATCAATTTGCTTGCAGCACAATCCACAATGTCCTGAAATAATGGGAAAAATTCTCAGATAGCTTAAAGCATGGAACAAAACATTGCCATTAAGGTTGAATGAAGCACAGTAATAGAAGTTAATGGCAGCTGATATTTATATCTGGATTTTCGAATTATAAGTCAGTGGCAATAACATTTGAGCCCACCCTGAAACTGAATGCAAAAGCTGTGCAATAGATATGACAGCAGGAAAATTTTAGGATTGGCACATTCCTACCTAATAATGAAATGAATCAACACAAATAAAAGCTAACATAAGAGGTAGTTCGATTAGGAACTAGAAATAATGTCACAAAACAGTATATTGGTAATGCAAAAACAATGTACCAACAGTCATTTGCTTCCCATATGAGGGGCAACAAGAACGAAAATGGTATCAATTTAATTAAGCGGACAAGTTAGAGCCAAAGATGACCCGAACTAAGGTGGTGAGGATGTAGTGGTGTACATCCACACTTCCCACCAACTGAGCTAGGGTTCAGTTCCTTTTTTCTGTAACTTTATCACAAAGTCGTAATGATGTTTCATGGCATGTGTACATATGTATGAGCAACACCATGATTGTTCCTTTCTCTTACTAGTACGCTGCACTTTGATGAATTGTGTTTGTCAAACTTTTTCACTGGTGTGCCTGTGTTCACCTTATACCTTATAAACAATCAGATAATCCACAAATGCTTCTGATTTAGTAAATGCTTCACAAAACCATAACCCTCAGAGTAACCAAAAAATGTCTGACAGGTTAAAATATATATAGCAACAAAAGTCCCGAGCGACTCCCTCCATTTCATATTATAAGTCACTTTGACTTTTTTCTAGTCAAACTTTTTTAGGTTTGAGTCGTTTGACCAAGTTCATAGAAAAATTTAGCGACATCTATAACACCAAATTAGTTTCATTAAATGTAACAGAAAATATATTTTGATAACATGTTTGTTTTGGGTTAAAAATGTTGCTACGTTTTTCTATAAATTTGGTCAAACTTTAAACATTTTGACTAAAGAAAAAATCAAAGTGACTTATAATATGAAACGGAGGTAGAAATTCATTGAAGGTAATAAGAGTGACACAAGTTCACAAACATACCTGTGGCTCCAACAATTTTCCCTTTGAGTTACTATAAGTGCATTTCTGAGCCAAATCTTCAGATATAAGGCCTGTCCCGTCAGTATGTATCAACCGCTCCCCATCTCTAAAAACTTCTTTGCCATGTTCGTCCTGAGATATTACAATAAAAAGGTGTTACATTCCAGAAGCAAGACCAAATATTGGAGAGGATGGAGAATTACCAAGCAAGGCTCATCATCAATGAGTTTGACAAGAACTTCTGATAAATCAACATCCAATGTGATAGTTTTGGAGACTATCAAAGCAAACCTGCAATGTTACAACAGAAGACATGAGGTTTAATGTAACAGAACACTCACATGCAAGAGGTGAAATCAGAGTCCAACAGTTAGTTTTCTTCTATTAAGTGGGCCCAATAGTTCGATAGCAACAATAATGAAAATGAACAATAAGGTAGGCAATGGACTTGTGGAAATACAAGCTTATCTCCCAGTTTAAGAAATTTCAATCGTTCTAAAATGCACATCCTTCTATTTTAGAGAAAATTCCTTATATGCCACTGAATTTTCACTGTTTTCCTTAAATGCTATAAAAATGAGCTATTCCTTTCTATGCCATCGAAATAAATTTCAGTGTCATCTTCTGGCATCCACGTCACCATGGCACTATTAAGAAGAGAAATAATGCCAGTATTGTCAAAAGAATGACAAAATTTGCCCTTGGCTCCCTCGTCTCTATCCCCACTACTGTCTTCCCTAAATCCACAATATTTCCCATTAGTATTCTCCCTTTGCCCAAGCACCAGCGTCTTCCCAGCCCGTCATTGGCACGTTTCTCCACATGCTACCAGCATCATCCTCCCTGCACCAGCACCCCCTGCTCCAGTCAGCGGCAGAGCGGTGGGGTCCCATCATCCCAATGCTAGGCACTGTTGTCCTCTGCATGCCCATTGCCCCCACAGCCGCCTCCCAATGCCCATTGCACAGAGACAGCATTGTTGCCCCTCATGCACCGGCGTGATCGTCATCCTGCGCACATACAGGCCATGATAATTAATCATGGTATGCTGCTCCAAATCTGAAATATGGTATAGCCCTTCTGTCCTAAGATCCTTGTCTCACCGCCGCCACCGTGGATGAGGCCAACACCAAACAACACAAGGAACCTCTTGGCACAAGAAGCTCAGCTCCTCCATTTCCTAGGTCCAGCTGATGGAATTAATGCCATGGCTCAGCCAGAGGAGTGTATCTCTATATTGCTGGATGCTAGAAAGGAGGGAAATAAATCATGCCCATTAACCTTGGTTTATCGATGCTGCCTACACTATTCGCAGATACTTTTGTTGAGCGGAGCTAATGCAGTTATACAGAAGAGCGGACCTCCAAAATGATCTTTTTTTTTGACAGAGGAAAATGAATCCAGGAGAGAGAAGGGTACATAAAGTGAAGAAGAAAGGCAGATCTCCTGAAAAAAAAAAAGGAAAGGCGGAGAGAAGGGAGAAGGGTGATTTTGTACTTTTCCTTGGCAACTGAATATCATGGTGATGTACTGATGTGGATGGCATAAGAGAGCATGGAAATTCTATTCGATGGCCCACCATTAATACAATGGTTAAAAGGTAGAGCTTCTCTACCTTTCGCGTCAAAAAGAATAACTAATTTTCGATGGCATATAAAGAAACCGGTGAACTTCCCATGGCATATAAGGAGTATTTTATAAGAACACATGTTGCTATCATGGTAGCAAAACCATTTTCTGCAACTAAGCTCGACATCACCCAGTAATTGCACCCATGCTGCATAGATTAACTGATATTATTCAAAAGTCAAGGAAAAACCTGAGCATATATTTCGCCAAGGTGAGAACAGTACGGATGTGCATGAATAGGTCACGAGCCTGACCAATCGTTCTGCCAGATAGTATGTAAGGTTCATCCATGTTCCACCCAGACTCAGTGCGAACAAAGTAGCATCTGACAGATGAAGTACATTTCTTGTTTTCTTCTTCTCTATTCTCTTCTTTCATTTTATTCTCTTTCCCGCCGTCCTTGTAAACTAAAAAAGGCACATTAATCAATGCAGATCCAATCATGAAACAGTGACAAATTAGGAACCATGAAACATAATGGGGACACTTGGTAACAATACAAGAGTTTACAACTCAGAAAATGGCACTAGTTTCTCAGCAACAAATTGACCTGTTGGCAACCTCATACTGGTTACTGGATATTGCTTTCTAATTTGCATATAATTACAGTACTATTACTAGTAATCCATTTTTTTCCGATAATTCTAAAAAAAAGCATGTGTGTCATCCCCATGCCAGTTAACATGACCCAAATCACCCTAAGTTCATGTCTTCAAAAAATCTTACCATTGTTTGTATGAAGACATTAGAGAACTTTGACCCTAATGGCATATCATAAATTGCAGTAACCATGTCTACATTATGTGTATTCATCAGCCTACCACTCGTATTAAATCCAAATAGATCCAGCATTGCAACAAAAGGTAACTTACGGAAAAATCGATAGCGGCGCAAACCCAAAACAATACCCTCTTCAGCAACCTTATGGTAGTGTTCCAAATAGGTAGACAAATCAGTCTCAGTGTCTGAAGGTATCTCCATAAAGTTTACTACAAGGACGTTATCATCACCAAGAACTTTCTGAAGATGAGTCCTCCTATTCTCAATATATGGTCCCTGCGCCCAGCCAATGTTAAAAATATAACGATGGCACCTTAAGTTCCTTACAAAATAAATTATCACAGAGTGCAGCATTTGTTGATTTTGGCGCCTTGACCTTTATTGCAATTAGTCTTTATATTAGAACTTCCAGAAAAATCTTAGGCAGCTTAAGAAGGATGCATGGGTGATATACACCTTTATGTGAGGGGTAGATTCGCAAGCAGTCAACAGCAATGAACATGAACATTACACAATCATGACTGGTAGATAGGAGAACATCAAATAGTAGGCCATCTAAAAATATCATGGTTAAACAATGAGCACGTATAAAAGTATCAAAAGCACCACACACCTTGAAAATTTTGACAACTGTACCCCCTCTTATCTCGACATTACAACGGTAGACTTTTGACATACCTGGACCAGAATCAAGGTTCTGCAAGCATTACATGGAGAATAATTTCATCAGGCTCAAGTTATAACTTATAATAGAGGAAAAGGAACAAATAGTGGAAAACAGAAAAATAAAATGTTAGCATAGTATTCTCATAAGGAAATTGTGAATGAAAAACATGCACAATTGTATTGCTAGAAAGATGTAAAAGATATAATGGTTGTGGATAACATGTCAGCCGGCCCAGACTTATCGTAGGAAATGAATTGTGACATCCCAGCATTCTGAAGAACTGGCCACTCAAAACCTGGGTACAAAAGGTAGTTTTTGTTCCATCCATCATGGTATGCAGTATCATATGATTGTAATCAAGTAGCCATTTCAATTTTTTTTTTTGTAGTTATTAAGTAAATCAAGTCGACATTTAAGTTAGGAGCTACAAGTCAGAAGTACATCTAGCAAACCTGGACCCTAGAATCATAATGAAGAAAGCGTGATATCTGGAAGGCATCAGAAGCTGAGAGCCAATGTGCACTAGAGTAAGCATGCATTATGTTATCTATGCACATACAAAATTCAAGGACAATGACTTGCGTAGGTGCAGATTATATCTACTTATGGTTCCATTTACAATGATCATGATCCAATATGAAAAGGGATCATCATGTTTGATCATTTTTAGAGACCTTTAGTGAAAATTATTAAGAGTACTGGTGTTGCAATAACCTTTGCTCTATCTGAAGATGATATATTCTCGTGACCAAATGTGCTCCAGATTCGTGACTCAAATTGAACCATGGACATTGACTTCAAGGATCTGATACTGTTCACGGAGAGGACATCTTCTATCTTACTACTTTTTGGTGTAGATAATGGAGGCTTTACTCCTTTCTTATTCCTGCAACAAAAAGAGAAAATGGTGTATTAGCAACAGCATAACACAGATAAAAGCCATATTAGCCTTAGAAAATAGTCCATGTTCTGCTATAAAAACATCTTTGTTCTTTATTATGTAAAAAGCATAAACCGAAGAGAATCTAACCAGGAAAGATAAGCAAAAATCATAAATATCTTCCTGAACTCCAACTCTCCCAGCGCTAGCATCTGAGGGCTCACTACCTCCCTCAACACATTGGCCGTGTCAGGACAGATTGCTGGAGGAATTTGCGGCATCACCCAAATGGGACATGGAGGACTTCCTGAGGGGCCAGCCATATTCTCGACACGTCTTGATAGATCCCGCACAGGGCTCAGGGTGGAAACTCTTTCTGGAGTAGAAACGATCGGCTGGATGGGGCTGTCAATCTCCATATGTCTCTGCAGCCCAGATGGCATGCGGTGGCCAGGGCTACCAACCTGCATCATAACATCATTAGGCAAAGCATGAGCCATTGGTTGGGTAGGAAAGTTAATCTGCACAGCCACCTGGTTGGACGCAGGAGAAACCATTCCCCGGGAAGGCGTATAACCTTCAACGCAGTTCTGGTTCTGCGGCAACACAGAAGATATTCGACCATATGGGCTCCCAACTGCTGGGTTAGCAAGGTCCGGAACCACACAAGCAATATGTCTGACAGAACCGCCATTGTCATGCAAACGGAGCGGCATCTGTTGGTTGGGACTCCCAACCTCCACCATGTCGTTGGGTGTTTGAACATCCATTTGAACCTCATTGTAGTACAGTGGAGTGGATATAGATTCCTCTGTGTAACCACAAGACTTATTAGTAAGAAGTACTTCACAATTTAGGATATGTATAACAGCTACAAAGACCTTAGAAAGAAACAACATGCAAACCAAATCAACCATACCAAATGGGAGAAATGCAAAGGTAAAAAGAAAAAAAAAGTAGAAAAATGCCATCATACTAAGCTGAACCAACGAGGCTAAAATCAACCGGTTACCAAAACCACGACTTAAGGGTGGCAAAATTAAGGAGAAAAAAAATACGATCGACAAGCATTGAATTCGAAAACTGAGCGTCACCATTACAGAATGTTGCTCCCTATCACAACTTGGCAAGATTCTCCAAATCGAGAGCAGGAATCGATAGCCCAACTAAAAAAAACAGGAAGATACTCCCTTCCACCTACGAAAAGTGCATTAGCATTAAACAGGGGCGCAGGCACAACAAAAAAAAAGAGCTGAAAAAATCTCCCAAACAGTGCGGGTTTTGCAGCCAAAAAAACACGCTAAAACGCACTGCCATAGGAAGCACAAACGCAGCTAATCCTCCTCTGCGACCATCCATTAAGATTAAGGGTTGGTTTGGTTTGTGGCCTAAATAGACCTTACCAAATTTTGTCAATATCAAATTTTGGTAAGTTTTGGCATGACTAATTTTGGGAAGGCAAAGTTATGTTTGGATTGAAGCCAAAATAGCATAAGTTCACCATTGAAATGGCCTATTTTCTTAGGCATGTCAAATTTTGGCTTCAAACCAAATAGACACTAAACACTATTAAAATTGTCAAATATTGGTAAGCCTAATTTAAGCCTCAAACCAAACCAGCCCTAAAATTCAAAAAGGGTTTTCCTCACAAAAAAAAACGAAATGGGCGGTGAACAAAATATTGGCCTCGCATGAGAAAAAAAAAGAGTCGGTGAACAAAAAATGTCAAGCAGCAAACCCCCTCACCTTCGCGGCAGGGGCCGGAGATGCATGCGGCGCTGTGGGCGGTGGGGATGCCCCGCGCGTTGCGCTTCATCCTCTCCTGGTTCGCCATGTGCCTGATGAAGCCGGAGAGCGTACGGACCTGGCGCGCCTCCCCAATCGCCCGGAGCACCCGCGCCGCCGCGGACTCGCCGAGCTCCGCGAGCTGCCGCCGCGCCTCCGCGCAGGCGAGTTGGCCCAGCCTCGCCTCCAGCCGCTCCAGCTCCGCGCCGACGGCCTCCGGGAGCGCCGGCTCGCGCATTTGGTTCCCACCGCCGTGGGGATTCACGGTTGAGAGGGTTTAGGGTTTAAGGCGGCCACCCCACCCACCCACGCCGCGCCGCGCCTCTGCGGCGGCGGCGGCGGGGGCGAGCGGAGCGGAGGAGAGGATCACGGCGGTGGCGGTGGCGGAGAGAGATCGAACGAGGAATCGATCGGTTTTGAGGTTTGGAGCGAGGAAATTTGGAAAAGGAGGAGAAGGCGCGAGCGGGGTAAAAGTTGCACACCACGCGGGAGGCCAGGAGGAGGAGGAGGAGGTGGTGGTGGGGGCCCACATGGCAGTGGGTGTGGGAGGTGGATTGATTGTGGGGGGTGACTGGGCCGGCCCCGGCGAGGCGAGGTACTCAACTCAACTACTCTCCTGGCACGGCCGCGTGGCGCGCTTCGGAGGGCGGTGCCGAATGTGGGACCCAGGTGCCAGTGAGTGGAGGATTCATTCCTTTTGGTTGCTTGGACTGGAGTATGGAGTACACTTCCGGCTTCCCTGTGCTAGTGTGCTTCTGCGGCAGAATCGGCAGATGCAGTGATGCGTCAAAAGTTCCAAACTCTAGCATCCAAAGCCCTTTGCTTACTGTGTTTAGTTGCTGAAATTGGAAGAAAATTTGGGGATATTTGGTAGTTTGAAAAAAAAGTTAGAAATTTATAGCCATGTTTAGGCTGTGTTTAGTTGGATCCAAAGTTTGGATTTTGGTTGAAATTGGAGATGATGTGACTGAAAAGTTGTGTGTATGACAGGTTGATGTGATGGAAAAGGACTGAAGTTTGGATCCAAACTTTGGATCTAAACACAGCCTTGGTTCACACCAAACTTCCCCCAACTCCCAAACTTTCCATCACATCACATCACATCCAAAACTTTCCTACACAAATAAACTCTCAACTTTTTTTACAAACTACCAACTTTCCCTAAACTTCTCTCCATTTTCAGAAACTAAACACAACCTATGTGAGTAGGAAAGTTTTGGATGTGATGTGATGTGATGGAAAGTTGGAAGTTTAGGGGAAGTTTGGTGTGAACTAAACAGGGCCCTTGTTTAGTTCCAAACTTTTTCTTCAAACTTCCAACTTATACATCACATCAAAACTTTACTACACACAAATTTTCAACTTTTCCATCACATTGTTCCGATTTCAACTAAACTTTAAATTTTAGCTTGAACTAAACACACCCTCCAAACTCTGTAGTGGTAGTATAACACCCTAAAAATTCGACCGACAAAATCAAAACTCTAAAAATACGGATTTCCAAAAACTTTTAAATTAATTGCATCACGCCGATCTTATTCGCCTATTTTATTTGGATTTGATTTCGAAGTTCATTAATCGTGAGTAAAGAATAGTTAATTAGGAATAAACCTTAAAAACAAATTGGTAAAATAAATATAAATTAAAATAAAGATTAGGTGTGGATAGAAATAAATAAAATATTATCGCGACCATGTTTGGATCAATTAAATTTAAATGCGATGGAATAAGAATTAACCCAAATTAAAAATTCAAATAAATTATATAAATAAAATATGAGTAATATTAATCTAGGGTGAATTCATTAGTTGAGATAACACAAATATTGAGTAAAATGCATATATGCAAAAATTAGAAATTGTGGAACCGAATTTATATAAGAAATAGACTAAAATGAGAGAAATAGGAAAGAGACACTGTTCATTGCACTCTAGGTGCTCGACGTGGTCCCCTAGCCCAGCCTCTCCTCTGTCGCCGCGCCTGGCCGCCCCGGGCCCCGCGCCGCCCGCCGCGCCTGGCCGCGCCACGCCGTCCTATCGTCGCCGTCGCCGTCGCCCCATCGCCGTCGTCGCTCCGAGCCCGCGCCGCCACCGCCGCCTCGCCGCCTCATGCCCCGTGCGCCGCCGTCGCGTCGCCGCTCGCCCGCCGCTCACCCCGTGCGCCGCCGTCGTGTCGCCGCCCGTCGTATCGCCGCTCGCCCCGTCACCGTCACACCGCGCGCCGTCGGCCCGCGCCTCGAGCCCGTGCCGTTGTCGCCGTCGCCGTCCCATCGCCGCTGCCGCGCCGTGCGCCGTCCCGTCGCCTCGCACCGCGCGCCCGCCGCCTCGCGCCCCGCGCCGCTGCCACGCCGCGTCGTCGTCACGTCACCCGTCGCCCCGCGTCGCGTCCTGTGCCGCGCCGCCTTGCGTCCCGAGCCGCGCCACGCCGTCGCCATAGCCGCCCGCGCGCCGCGCGCCGTCACATCGCCGCCCGTCGCGTCGCCGCGCGTCACCAACGCCCCGCGCCCCGCGCGCCGCGCCGCCCCATCACCATTAGGGCCGGCCGCCCTCCCCCGCGCCTTATAAAACCCCCGCCCCCCTTCTTTCTCACCCCACACCAATCCTCCTCCATTCCCCTCCCTCTCCGCCGCGCCGCCGCAGCGAAGCCGCCGCGCCGTGCCGCGACTGCGCCGCCGTCGCCGTCGTCGCCGCCACCGCCGCCGCCGGTGAGCCGTCTTTTCCCCCCCTCCACCTCGCGCCCACCGCCGTCACCGCCCGAGGGAGCAAGAGCCGAGAGAGAGAGGTAGAAAGAAGCCGAGAGGGAGGAGAGAAAAAAGAAAAAGAAAAAGAAAAGAGAGAAGAGAGAAAAGAGAAAAAGAAAAGAAAAAGAAAGGAAGGAAAAAGAAAAAGGAAATAAATAGGAAATTAGGAGGAGATTTAGGATATTTAAAATATTAGGAATTAATTATAAGATTAACTAAAGTGTAGTATTTGCAAAATGATACTATAATCATAGATTATTATAGATTATTTTTGGGTAATCTCTATAAGTAATCGATTCATGGTAGAAATTCGGATTTAATCACTAGGAATTTTAGACGTATATTATATTTAATCGTTTAGTCATAGACTAAATTAAATCGTATAATGTTATAAGATAATTTTTGGATTTTGTCCGATATTTAGCCTGCAATGGAAATTTCTAACCTATTAAATGGATGTAATACTCGGGCTAATTAAATTAAAAACTTGTGCTAATAAAATATTTATACCCGCAAAATAGTTTAGGATATGTAAATTGAAATTGGGTTTGCCCTAGTTCGCAAATAGTAAAGTTAATTAAAAAAAATCGACTTTCGCATTCGACTTCCATTTGGATTTACTTGGATTTTTATTTGAATTCTAACCGAATTCAAATCAATTTTCGCACGTAACTATAGAGCCCGAGGGAGTTGCGGATCCAAACGAAGGTCAAGACCTGCAAGACTTTGAGCAAGGCAAGTCATACTATTCCTTGAACTTATTGATCCCAATTGTGAAATTGTTTTGTTTACAAATAAAATTGCATGCAATGATGAACATCCTACTTGCGATTATGCCATGCCTTGATTATTGTTTACCCCTTATTCTTTCGTAACCATGTTTACGTATGAGTCCCTAGTCAACTATGACAAATGCTTAGAAATGCTATTCTAGAATCATGCATACTCATATTTATCAAATGCTATATGCTTGGGCAATTACCTTTGGGAAGGTAATTGATATGCGGCATGTGGAGACATGAGCACCACATTGCCATGATGTTGATGACATGATTTGTGAAAGGAGAAATAAAACTAAACAACTATTTTCGACTGGGGCGGACGGAGGATTTGGGTGGTATCTGGAAAAGGCTAGTACCGTCCCCGGTCAATTAAGGACCGAGCCATGAAGTTAAGCATGAAACGACCCCCGTACAACCGCACTTCTCGTATGGGTATAGACCTAGCGGATTAGATAGCCGAGCGGAGGCAGTATCCTTGCATAGATGGTTCACCCCTGAGCGAGACAGGTGCGCTATGGTGGGACAGCCGTTGAGGTAGGGCCGAGAGGCGTACCCTACATCGGTGTCGCCATTGGTAGGACTGCCATAAGTGTGTGTGAGAGAGAACTTAACTTGAACCATAATTTAATATGTGTGTGAGACTTCTCTTTCCCGGGAGCGCCAGGACTCCTCTCACTGCTAGAAACATGGACGCCTAGAGTGCATGAGGATTTAAGTTCATGGAGCGGGTACTGCCAATGCGAGGTTATCGAAAAGCTTTGCCGTGACGCGTCTCATATGTTGGGACGAGGCTCATGTGTTGGGCAGTCGCGGAGTGCGGGTAAAGTGTACATCCACTGCAGTGTGAGTAAACCAAATCTATTCGAATAGACGTGCTCGCGGTTATTGAGCACCGGGACATGTATTACACTTGACTAGACTCTAAATTCTTAACTTGTATGGGATGGGATATTGCATAATGATTTCTATGCTGATGGAGCCACTTCCTAAGAGGCGGGAAGGTGGACGTCCTTAGAAAACCATGACGACTCAATGGCGGGAAGCCATCCTTGGGATCACAATGGATGGTGGACAGAACCGTCATTGTTTAATATGAACCCTGGTACTAAAATTGGTTCAGTCTGTGCTAGGTCTTAGGCTTGTGAAAAGAATTACAAAACTTGCTTTGCACAAAAGAACTATAGCCATCCTTTGAATACCCCTGTCATGTGCATTGTTGCTGTGGTGGCTTGCTGAGTACGGTTGGTACTCACCCTTGCAATATACAAACTTAACCAGAGGTCGGAGATGAAGCTTCGGAGGATCCCTACGCTTACTACCAGGAGGGTGATGAAGACAATGGCGCTCAATAGGTTTTAGTTACGGTCGTTGCCTGTGGCAATGGCGTGCCGCTGCCTTAACTCCGCTGCCTTATCTACCTCTATTTTTGGGATGTATTCCGGACCGCTTGGTCCGATGATTTAAAACTATGCCTGCGGGTTTATGATGTAATAATTCGTACTAGACACTCGTGTATGTGCACTTGGTATTTCAGCAATGAATTCGTGTGTACCAGACTACTTGATCCAGGGAAATGGTACTGTTTACACGATTGATTCCTGTTATAAAAACGGGGTTCCACAGGTAGTAGGAGGGGTAGTACTCCTAGGTCATATTTAGTTCACACCAAACTTCCCCCAAACTCCCAACTTTCCATCACATCACATCACATCCAAAATTTTTCTACTCACATAAACTCTCAACTTTTTTTCCAAACTACCAACTTTCCCCAAACTTCTCCCCAATTTCATGAACTAAACACAGCCCTAGTAGTAATGAAAAAAAAAGTAAATTTCAAAACTACAACCGTAACAAAACTACCAGTAACATTAGTAATATATATTTCAATTTATTGTAACGTTAATATATGGGAAATTATCACAAAATTATAATTTTACGTGGTATGCAGCAATAAAACATGTAGGTGACAACAGTAAGCTCGTGACATGTAAAAATTGTAATTTTGTGATAAATTTTCACGCTATTATTGTAACAAACCAATAATTTTCTCACTATAGTTGTCATTTTCTGAAAAATACTCTAATGAAAACAACCAAGGATACCCGTTTGACCGGGAGTTTTGTTTTGCAATTTAAATGGCATATAAAACAAGAAATGTTATATCGTATGATTAATAAAATATTGATTATTACAAATTAAAAATATGTATTTGAATTTTTAAAATCTATACAAATTTCTTTAAGAAAATGTACATTTTATCACTTTAAAAACCGCGCTCGTAGTAAAAAAGAAGTTGTAAAAGCTAACAAAACTACAGAACTAATAGTATAACAGTACTAGTTATTTATAACCAATCTAATAGCTCACCTATATATAATAGTTATTTTTTTCCAAAATACAGGATACAGAAAAAGCATAACAAAAAGAAAAGGATAGAATTACATGTGTAAAACAGTTGTTTCGAAAACATATGGAGGGAATAGCGACGGGATTCTTATCAAGGTTGACACCAATAATATTGACGCAGTGACCTTATACCTCAGCGTCAATCAGATTTGCTTTGAGCCCACGATCTATTTATGCAATTAGTTTTTAGTGATTTTCACCTGGAGCCACCTTGTATTACCAATGTTTTGCTTTAAACCATCCTTTAACCAATGTTTTACTTTAGATTGGATACAAATATTTGTGCCAATTTGGACCATCCTCAGCTCTTTTATCTATCTACACAATTATCATATGCCAAAAAATGGCTATTTTTTTCAATTTTTGGGTCTTTTTGAAAACTTATTTCATGAATAAACCCTTTTTTATGGCCAACATCATTAGCGATGTGATCCCATATGACCACCAATTACAATGGCATCATCCCACTAGCCTCTCCATAGAAACTAAGTTACTTATGCAAAGGGTGCAGCGTCAATATCATTGATGTCGAGGACGTATGTGAAATATTTTTTTTCAAAAAAGACTTATTTGTAATAAAAGAATATTTATAAATAGGTCATTGGCCAGTGTCATTGACACCGTGGGCTTATTTGTAATTTTTTATTGGAAACATGTCGTTTTCTTATTATTTTTTATTAGAAATATGCCATTTTCTTATATGGACAGAGAGTCTATCCAAAATACATTGTATTAGAAAATGTCTCATCCAATTCTAGATTCTTATATTTTGAGATGGAAGAAGTAATCCAGATATATTGTACTCCCTCCATCCCATAATATAAGGCATGGTCAAATTTGATACAATCTTTAAAAACTAATGTTTGACTTATAATTTCTTATATACTATAAGGTTTATTGTAACAAAATTATAACCATCTTAAAGTAAATTTAAATGTCAATACAATGATATTAATTTTAGCAAATAAAATTTAATTTTATATTATAATAATTGCTGGTCAAATGTTTTTAAAGTTGAATCTTGGAATGTGCGCACACATTATATTATGGGATAGAGGAAGTAATAGGAAATATCTCACTTGGTCCTAGATTCTTATATTTTGGGACAATTCTTATATTTTGTAACGGAGGGAGTAATCCAGATACATTAAGGCTGAGTTCTTTCCCCAAGTTCCCAACTCATCTCAATCGTTTTCCACGTGCACGTTTTTCAAACTACTAAACGATCCGTGTTTTACAAAAAGTCTCTATACGAAAGTTACTAAAAAAATCATATTAATATATTTTTTATTTTTTTATAACTAACACTTAATTAATCATGCTTTATTAGCGTGCGGATGGGAGGGGGTTCTCAACCCCTATAAAAGAACACAGCCTAAACGTTCCATCCGTGAGACGAAAGGAGTAGCATTTTAAGTAATTCTGTGTGGATAAGCGAGAAAAACTTGTAAACCGTAGGCTGTTCCTGATATTGGGGAGAAATTTGGGAAAAGTTGGTAGTTTGAAAAAAAAGTTAGGAGTTTATGTGAATAGAAAAATTTTAGATGTGATGTGATGTGATAGAAAGTTGAGAGTTTGGGAAAAGTTTAGCGTGACCTAAACAGGGCTGTAGGATCTTATAATAGACGTTCGATCCTCCGTAGTTGGGTTTTCAATACTCATGATGAGCGTCCGGTGGCCAAAACCCAAAAGTAGGCAGCACACGCATACCCTATTGCCCTGGACGGGAGTAGGCACGCATCCCCAGGATTCGTGACAGCTTCTGCTGTTGTGCGGAGCCCGAAAGCTGTAGTACTGCACATGTCACTCAATTATGGCCTTAGTTCCAAACTTTTTATTCAAACTTTTAACTTTTTCATCACATTATAACTTTTCTACACATTATAACTTTCCTACACACGTGAACTTTTAACATTTTCGTCACATCGTTCCAATTTCAACCAGTTTTAACATTTTCGTCACATCGTTCCAATTTCAACCAGTTCCAATTAAGTACTCCTACTCCACTCCTCTACTCTAGGGCAAAGAGAGCAGTGGCAACTCCCAAGTGATTGGCAAGTGCCAACATGGGTCGTCGATGTTTCGGTCCACCGACAGTCCGACATTACGCGCACCCGGGTCGTACCATATCTCACTAGACCAAATCGCTGCCAGTATTGCCAAAGGAGATAGTACTCCTAATGTTCAAGGAAAACCTGGATTCCTGGAGCATTTGCTACTGCGGCAATTAATAAACCATTGATCTGAATGTTACAAGCCATACAGCGGCACTGACAGAAATTTGTTAACCACGTTTAGATCAGATAAGTAAGGAAGTAGTAGTAGTACCAGTTACCACTAAGCAAGCTACAGCGATGAAGTGTCATAGCAGTCCACAAGAATAAATAGTCGGAAATCAGATTATCATTAGATAAGAGCAAAATCAACAGTCATGCCTACCGCGTATTTGGGTGCGGTAATCAACTCGCCTCCTCAAGCTTACTACTCCTACTCAATAAGGTCCATCTCTTTTTTTTTTTCCTCTCCAAAATTTAGCAAGTCTAAAACCTAATCTCACGGTACAGAATCACTAAGTTTGTCTATACATGTGAGCAATGCAGTTTTGTTTTTTCTTTTCTTTTACATATTGAATAATTTATGCACAATAAATCAGTAATGGAAATGGTTCTGCACTCATTATACAAAAACAAAATTAGTCTTTCATCATATTAACGTTAGCTTTGGTTAGTTAGGATAGTTAGTTTATATTTTTGAAGGCTACGAGTAAGTTAAAGTTTGCACTTCAAAATCCCCCCATTATCTTGTCACAAAACCGGTTGTTCATATTATTAGATCTTAATCTTACAAAGGACCAGCTCGGGAAAATGCACTTCACGACACTGATCTTCCATAGCAAATGGAGCCTAAATAAAGATTTTTTGCCCATTTTTCCTGCAAATAGATTTATCAGATTTATTTGTTATGTGGAGTTCAAACAAGGCACAAGAAGAAGGTATAGTCACCTTTACATGCTGGCCAGGAAAAGCAGATGTTCTCAGTGTCTCCTGTGTTTCATCGTTAGGCTTTCTTCTAGGTATGCTCAAGATCAAAGCCACCTGGTCACATGTGGCTGCTGTTGCAGTTATGCGATAACCACTATCCCAGCGTTGATGGATTCCTTCACTCGGATATAAGAAATCAAGTTCTACTACCTACAAAAGAGATATGCGAGATAATAAAATCTCAAGACTTTTGCATATTCAATTGATAGTCAGTGTAGCTTGCTGCTAAAATGAATTCAATTTTACAAGGCTCTTGGACACTCCAAACGTACCTGATGTGTGAAACCAGCGTTCCGGGACATGACCACAGCCCATCGGCTTCCTGCTGTGGCCAAGGCAGTGACATAGAACCCCTCCTTCCACTTTTTGTTTATCCATTTGAAGGGAAATGAATCACTTACTTTGTAGGATTGCTGTGCATATGGCGTTCCTGAGAAGCACTCAAGTCAGTTCTTGGCTTCTTGCTCATAATAAATACCAACAGTAAACATTACAAGATACCCAAGTGTTTGCGCTGTGAATGGCATCTCATTACACATATTAACGGTGGTACTTTCTGAATACTTTGATGCATCAACATTTAACAAATTTCACCTCATCCAGTATTATCTTGGTCAAGGTAACATTATTAAGTGGTATGTTTATCCAAATGTTTTCTAGCAGTTTATAGTGATTTCATCATAGCTAGGGGCAAAAGATTGACAGCCTCATCGGTTGCCCATATTTCCTAATAAGCCAAAATGATTTATTAGGAAATAAAAATTAATTTATAGGTAAAAAATTGTATATGTGTTCTTAGCAACTTAAAAGCCAATATAAAAAAAACTAAGTTCAAAATATCTTAAAATTAACTTCAAAATTAAGTTTGAAAATTCAAATTTTGGCTTTTGCTTTGGCTTATTAGGCCAACCAATGAAGCCTTGATTTTATATATTAAAACCATGTCATGTACTAATGTTATCAACTATATGCTGCTTAGCATAGTGTTGATTTACCCCAAAGAGAACATTTGTTTGCGAATTTGTCTTTATTAAAATCAAATATTTATCATGGTTTTGATTAATATCCAGTTCTTTTAGTATTCGATTGCGTGTTTCAGTACACATTTGATGAGTTTACTGTAGTTCTTCTATGAGATGAATCGTTGTGCTTGTTACATAATGATCCTGGCACCAAACATGCAAATTCAGGACTAAAGGCATCAAAATGAAACTGTATACCTGTTGACATGATCACCACCGAGCTTCCATTATTTGAACCAGCCAAAGAAGTAATATAGTAATTTCTCTCCCACTGCTCCATTATCCATTCCTATCAAAGCACACAGTTAAAGCTGTAATTATACATTTATCTCAGTGTTCTAAAAGTCAGCTCTAGGCGCCGGTTAGCCGCCGCGATTAGGCATTAGATGGTGCATTAAGCGGCTGAACTAACTAGGGTGGTGTTTCCTTGCTATTTTAGTGTTATATAGTCTTGTTTTTATGCAATATGCTTGCTAATTTCTTGGATTTGACTAGTTAGCCTAACCTAGGCGCCCCCCAGCCGCCGGACTAGTGCCTGGCACCTTGTTGTCCCAAAATATAGGCAATTCTAGAGTTCTTCAGGGGGTTAAGGAGAGGTGAAATTAAAACAGGGATGGTTGTGATTGGTTGAGATGAGGAAGTAGATGGAGAAATTAAATAAGAGATGGCGGTGATTGGTTGAGATGATGGAATGGGTGAAGTAGCAACATTTTGAGACAAATTTTGAATGCAAGAAGTTACTATATTTTGGGACGGAGGGAGTAGAAAACAATACCATGAGATGACAATTAGGATAGAGCTGAGTATGCTCGATTAGTAACCAACCACAGATAGGAAAAAAAATACATACTCAATAGTAGGATGACACGCAATTATTTACCTTGTGAAGAAAGTAATGGGAGAGTTCATGTACTTGGGCGGTAAAACCAGTGCCAGCATCCATAATTAAAGCCCACAGATTTGAACAGGATGAAACTGAACTTATAAACAAACCATCTTCATTTCCTTTTTGAATATGTGGTGCTAATCTATCATCTGATACATTGTAGTGGTATCTGAAAAATAAATGTGGTCAGACAATAGAGTATTATTTTACTGCTACCAAGCAGATTACTGTGCCATACCTCTGTTTCATTGGCCGACGGGCATTGTACACACTAATCCACTGGGTCGCTGGCATTCCCATTCTAATCTTTTTCTTAGGTTGCTCCTCATCTTCAGCTGCTGTGAGGCGGCCTCTCTTCTGACCAACCTGATATACAAGCTGGCAGCAATCCAACGAAGCATTATGCAGGTAGCCCGCTATTACATAAAGAAATAAGGAATTATTTAATATGTCACTAGATTTTGCCAGTTAACTATTTTACCACCAAAATACATTTGATATTGAATATGTCACTGTCTCTAAAGACCAGTCTGATCATGTGGTCTTAATGGCAGGACATTGACTATGTTTTAGTCTATGCAGGTCATACTCATTATTTGGTGTTTCATATAACAGAAAGCCAGGACAGGAAGTTCAAAGGCAGGTTCACAATTGAGGTGTTTCATAGTGGGACATAGATTTCCTTCACTAAAACCTAAAAGCACAAGGTTGGCATTGAACTAATTGGAATTCTTGGGAAATAATATTAGTTATAACACTAGTGATGACTCTCAAGCCCAAGGATAGAATCAGGTAACTTTAATTATTTACTAGTGCTTTGAATTTTGATCCGAGAATTAGGGAATTGGAACTGAGATTCCTACACGATCAATTTTTCTGACAGATGATACAGACGCAGAGGGCCCCTTTGAATCAAAGGAATTATGAAGGAATTTCATAGGATTGAAATCCTACAGGAAATTTTCCCATGTAGCCCTTTGATTCAAAGGATTGAAGTTTTCCAAATCCTACAAAATTCCTATGGAATGGCTTGTTGCATATAGGTTTTGGAGGAAACTTAGCAAGAGGTTCAACCTCTTGGTAAAAATCCTTTTGAGTCTATCTCTCTCATCCGATTCCTGTGTTTTTCCTATGGTCCAATCAAACGATCATTCCTGTGTTTTTCCTGTGTTTTGCAATCCTCTGTTTTACACTTACATTCCTGTCAGAATCCTATGTTTTTCCTATTCCTCCGTTTTTTTCATTCCTACGATTCAAAAGGGCCCTAAAATGGTTGAAGGAATAATGTACCTTCTGGGCACCATCGGTGTTTAATGGTCTTCCATCTGGATTTGGACCAACAATGCCATCAAAAAGAGCAATGCACTTTGCATAGTTTGGCTCTTCGTCGAACTTCAAGTTCACAACATACTCAACAAATTGACGAAATGGTGGTGGACCAATGCCACATAAAGATTCTGGAGAGGTTGCCATCTTTTTCTTGCAAACAAGAAAACCTTTATTCTCTCCCTAAGTTCATTCATGAATTACAAAACGAAATTAGTGCATGTAGCAACAAAAAAGTCATAAAATCAATCAAAATTAACCTGGAATCCTTGCCAAGGCAGGCGGCCACGGAGAAGGAAAATAAGTGTGTATGCAAGGGATTCAAGGTCATCTCTCCTGCATCCAGTTCTTCCCAAGTGGGCATGCACACTAGCATAACGAACAGTACCCCTGTTTACAGTAGCAGACAAACAGGAAGAGCGCATCAATAAAGTAATGTGCAAAATGATAGGCATCGTAATAAACTTTCTATTCGAACCTAAAGATATCAGGTCTCTGGTCATATTCAACATGCTTTCCTGTACCAGCATCTTTCCATTTAGTAGCTGCATTGGTACAAAACAAGTTCATAAGGAAGCAACATAAATAATTACATGACAACAAATTGACACAATATAAATATAAAAGTTGATTAAGAATTACCTAGTCCAAGATCAACAAGAAAAAGTTTCTTCCCTTCAGGGGTATCTGGAGGACCAAGCAAAAAGTTCTCAGGTTTCACATCACCATGGACGTACCTGTCATAAACAAAATTTATTAGCTAAAACTTCAGAGATGCCATGTGAAACACTCTTACGGAACATCTGAAGAGCAGGTCGAGTTACCCTTTAGCATGCATCTTCTCTAGTATGGAGATGGCCTCTATACCTATACAAGCAACCATCTCAACAGACATCCTGTAAAAGAAGGCCACAAATTAAAAAATTGAAAAGGCTGCATTGAACTGTCAAGATTAATTAGGAAGAGTGAAAAGATGCCCACGAGTGGGAATTGTTATTCCAAACATCCCACAGGCTCGGTCCCAACATATCCATAACCTGCATGAAAAATGTGTATGGTTAGAAAAAACGTAGTTGATAATTCTTAAGAGAAAAAGAAACCAATCAAACCATAAACTGGAAAGCAAAAAAAAAAAAAAATCTGATCCATGTCGTATCCATGTGTACAGAATTATTAAACATTTGGTGAAATTCCCCCTACTAATATGCTAAAATAGTCCATGCTCCATTACCATGATGTAAAACCCGCCCTGCTTTCCTTTGTAGTGTACCCGTGGGACACCATGATTTCCACTAAGAGTGCTGCAAGAGAAGGTTTATCATAAGTAATCAATGTAAATGTATCCAAATAATTTGATATTCACAAAGAAAAACTTACACAGTAGAGAGCCAGAAGAAGAAATACTCACTTGTAGACTTGCCATTCATAGGGAGCTCCGTAGCTGCAACCTTTGCTGGTTCGATGTTCGAATTTTAGCGCAACCTGACAGAAATGAACATGAGTACTGACGCAAGTACGAATAGTCTCAGTTCCAACTACTTCAATCATTCAAGGAGATACACTGACCTCTAATGCATTTGCACCAGAATTTCTGTTACCATGAGTAGGAGAGGAAATACGTCGGCCAACGTATACTTGTCCAAATCCTCCCTTTCCAAGCTTCCTCTCAAGCTTATACGTTGGTGAATTTCCGATTTGTACCTGGTCCAAGCACACAACCGCCCAAAATAAATATATGGTTATGATAACATGATGTAAAATCCTATAAACATGTGTAAAAGGAGACAGGTCAGCTATTCCATGCGTAATAAAATGATACAAAATTTCATCATCAGAACAGCCACTGCAACATTTCTGATCTTTTGTGAGCTAAACAGGTTTCAAGCAGTCAACTCTGAGTGCAGGTGACATGAGGCACCTTCATTCTTGCAACAAATCCTGTATAATGTCTAATCCTGCTTTGGTCTAATGGAAAGCTACCATTATCCTAAAGAATGCCTATACAGTAGCATCTACAATATGGCTCAACATAGTGCGCAATAAAATTAAGGCACTTTAGATTCTCCCGTTCCTAGGCAGATCTTTTATCTGCATGATGGTAGCTAATCCTAACAGACCGATGCTCAATCAAATCTCCGCTTGGAATTTAACACAAACACCCAGCATGTGAATTCAACAAATGTTAGGAATAAAACAGGAACAGAGAATACATGAAACAGTAACAACACTCAGCTAACCAATTGAATTTCGTATACATGGCAGAAATGAACATAATTAAGCAACCGACAAGATCTACGTTCAGTAAAAACATGCACCAAACACCAGAAATGGTATATTCATGGCACACTAATTATAAGTGCCATCAAATGCTAAGAATTAACTAGATGGAGTCTAGAACTCAAGATGTTAGCTATCTCATCAGTTTTCTGCTTGAAATGCACAATAAGCTTCTGGTCAACATCACCCGTACTGATGCTATCCTAGATTTACGCAATAAGCATTCTTCATTCACATTTAGTCAAAAGTTCTAATTTAGTTCCACACAATTCTCTACAAAATCAGTTCTGCGCAGCTGCTATTTGTAATCAATACATCTGCTATCCTCCCCTTCTCTTGTCACCAGTTGGATCAGAGTTAATTGAAAGTAAGCTAAGAATCCAGAACAACTAGTAGTTATTTTGCCACAAGCGTAAAACTCCACCATCCCATCCCGCGTGTACAGTTTGCATAGATCAATCAGTTCATCTACACCAGCGGCAGCGTCTATTCAATCAATAGAACCCTAAACCAAAAAACCAAAACGCCCCCTAAAAAAAATCGACAACCATATCTAGGTCACGCAGCGGGGGAGCCAAGGGGGGATAGATAATCCGCGATTACCGTCTCCGGGAGCGGCGCGGGGCTCCCGTCGTCGCCGGCGCCCCCCTTGTCGGACCCTTCCATCCCCTTCCGCTCCTCCTCGCGCTGCCTCCCCTCCGGCTGCCTCGCGTCCGCTGGGCCCGTCGGCGGCGGCTGCTGCTGCTTCCGCTTTCCACGGCCTCGGCGCGCTGGCATGCTTCAGCGGCGCACGCCCATCGGCTCGCCGGGGGAGCGAGGCGATCGGCCGCGCTGGGGCTAGGGCTTGGCCTCCGCGCCGGCGGCGACGGGTGGGTGGTGAGCCGGCGGCGACGACGACGAGACGGGAGGAGGGGGAGATTGCGAGGTAGGGCGCGTGGGGAAAAAAATCCTGGTACCACAGGTCCACAGCTGTGCTGTGTAGTAAGTGGGGATTACGCCGCCGACTCGAGCTTACGCACTCTGTAGAATACGCCTTCTCTCGAACACATGCGGATCATAGCACTGGCGTGTAGTTGTAGTATGATGTCTTCAGAAGTTCAGATTCGTCCTATCAAAAAAGGAAAAAAAAATAAAAAGAAGTTCAGGTTCGTTTCAAGAAAGATCATATACTACTCGTCATGTTTGGGTTAGCTTGTATCCATGTGGGGATTTTGTTTTTACATCTCTTGCCACTAAAGACTATACTCATATTCCTTCAAGAAAGATTATACTACTACTTGAGTTCTTTTTTCGAAGGTCCAAAAATCTTTTGTGACTCATCATTTTAATCTCTAGTATACTGCACCATTGGTTTCATATTATAACCCTTAGGCCCTGTTTCTTTCTCCAACAAAAGTCAGATAAAATTTTAAATACTTGTGACACGTTTTTCAAACCGCTAAATGGTACGTTTAGTGCGATAACTTTATATACGAAAGCTGTTTTAAAATATCATATTAATCTATTTTTCAAGTTTGTAATAATTAAAACTCAATTAACTATACGTTAATATCACCTTGTTTTACGTAAAGAAAAACTTAATCTTCATCTTCATGAGAAAATAACACCACCCTAGTACTTTGATTATTTTCCTATTGAAACCCTTTTATGTTCTAATAATTTTTTTAAAAACAATTTAACAACATCTACAATACCAAATTAATTTCATTATATGTAACATTAAATGTATTTTGATAGGATGTTTGTTTTGTATTGAAAATAGTTTAATCAAAGTTATAAAAGTTTAACTAAGAAGAAGTTAAAGCGATTTATAATATAAACGGAAGGAGTACGTACTACAGTAGCGAATTGGACCGACTTCAATAACCAAGGTATCATCTACATTTGGGAGAAAACAAAATTTAGTTTACTCGCATACTCAATTGTTGTGAAATATCCCGCAAAAGAAAAAATCTTTATGAACTAACGTTCAAAGTTATAAGACTGTCCGGGTAACCAACAAAAACAGTTGGGGAACCTGACTGCCCCTGCTCCTCCCCTTCGTCCAAATACCGGCTCACTCTTTGAAGGATCTTTGGGGTGTGTTTATATCTAAACTTTGGATTCAAAGTTTGCAAAATTTTATCACATCAATCTGTTATACACACACAACTTTTTAGTCACATCATCTCCAATTTCAACCAAAATCTAAACTTTGGATGGAACTAAACGCAGCCTTGGTTTTACAGTACAGTACAGTTTTACCATAAGTAATGCAAATGCTACTAAGATAGTTAGCTGTAGCTACCTGTGGAACTCCAAGGTAATTCAGGTGAGGGAAATATCAATTCAAAATCATCAAATAAGTGAGAACTCGTGAAAATCATATTTAAAAAGTTTTATAAATTTATGAAAAAAAATTAAAGATAAATATACCAAATCTTAAGTCCAACATCAACTTTATTTGAGAAAAAAAAAGACAATTTTCAGGTGAATAGTGTTCCATTACTATTCACTCAAAAGTTATTTTTCCCCTTTATAATAGAGTTGAGTCTAAACTTGAAATTTGGTGAGAATGTATTTCATACTTGCACCTATGTACAGTATTCTTCTCATGAATTTATACACTTTAGGTCTGGTTTTCGTGGGTTTTCACTTATCTAATAGTTTTCATTGGATATGTCGCCGTTCTGATTAGCTCACATCAACTTCTCCTTTCTGCAAAGCTAAAAAAAAAAGGCCTATCAAGTATTGATTATAACTTGGTACAGCAACCTGTGGCGGTGCGTACGATGATCACATCATCGCGATTCACTCATCTTTTTCCGTATGGCCATATTCCTTGGATGTTGTCACGATAGCACGAGTGACAAAACAAACTCGGCAAAAAAAAAAAAGGAAACAATTCCCGTTTTAGTTCACCATCGCTAGCTTTCGACCGTGGATTTTCTTCGTGGGTTGTGACACACATCATAAAAAAGGAAAAAAAAGAAAAAGAAGAGGTCGTATGCGTAATGCGTTCACTAATCACTCGTCGAAATCAATGGCTAGTGGTAACAGGCTAACAGATAGTGCCGGCCGCTATCTGAAACGATTATAGAAGAAAAGCTTAAGCTTAATGCTAAGCGTGTGACTGGCCGGACCGGAGGAATGACAAGTTTTTGGGCTGGCTGGGCTCAAAGCTTAGAAGAAAGGAATTAATTGTAAGCCGAATCTAATTCGTATCCCTCAACCGGAAAACTGCATAGAACGACTCACCAAACTATTAAAACCAGTATAATTTGACTCCCTCAGCGGTTTTGGAGAGCGGTTTTGCTGACGTGGTAGTGTTGACCCAGTCTTCGTCCCACGTGGCGCTTAGACCCATCTGTCATTCACACATAAAAATATATTATAGGACCCACTGACATATAGGGCCCACATGTCATCATTTCTTCTTCCCTTCTTCCCCCTCCCTCTCTCTCTCCCTTCTCCCTCTTTTCTCTCCCCCTTTTCTCTCCAGTGTCCCCTCCACCCCAAGGCCCAGCCCCGCCTCCTCCCTTCCTCTCTTCTTTCTTCGCTGACGACGCCATTCCCCACCGGCGGCGAGGGATTTCACCGGCCAACTAGCTCCATCCTCAATAAGATAAAATCGAGGGGTTGGTTGCTCCCGGTGGAAGAGCCCCGTGGCCTCCGCCGCCGCCCCACAGCCTCTGTCTTCTCCATCCGCCCCCAGCTGGCGCCGCGTCGAACCACCACAGGCGCAAGAAGCCGGCGGCAAGGGGGAAGAAGGGCAAGGGCCGCCTCGGCAAGAAGCCTAGGCGCTCCGATGACCCTGTCGACCGTCCTCGCCGCCGCAGCAAGCCCAGCGACAAGTTCCTTAAGCTGCTCCGCAAGTGCCACCCTACGCCACCCTCGAGCCCGACGTGTCGCGGCGAGGCCCACCACGCGTCGCACCCACGGCGTCTAGCGCCCCTGGGACGGCAGGCTCCAAGCGCGCCCGCCGGGTGCTTATGCGTCGGTTGCCGTACTCGATCATTCCTACGATGGCATCTCAGGGCGCTGTATTGCTCGCCGTGGTCGTGGCAGTGGCTGTCATATCCGCGTCGGTGGCGTCGGCGCTGGTGGACGGAGGCGTGCTGCCAGCGCCGGTGCCGGTCACAGGCGCGGCTGCAATGGGGCGCGGCGTCAGCGGCGCTGGCCGTGGCGTGCTCTGTCGTGCTGTCCATCCTCATCGCGGGTGGGACCATGCACTAGGCACGCGAGGTAGTAATGGATGGAATTGGTTCGTTGATGATCTCCGATTTGGATACTGCTCATTTTGGGTCGTTTCCGGCGATAGAGTAGTAGTACTAGTACTCTGTTCATTTACATTTCAGGCCCTGTTCATTTACTCCGACGACGAGAAGCACCTCTCGGAGGAGGACGAGGAGGAGGAGGAGGAGGGGGCCTCCAGCTCCGGTGACGACGAGGCCGCCGATGCCATCGTGCGTCCAAAGGGGAAGAGAAAAGGGGGAGAGAAAAGAGAGAGAAGGGAGAGAGAGGGAAGAGGAAGAAGGGAAGAAGAAATGATGACATGTGGGCCCACATGTTAGTGGGTCCTACAATATATATTTGTGTGTGAATGATAGATGGGTCCCATAGATATTTTTTTAATTCTAATGCCATGTAAGCGCCACGTGGGACGAAGACTGGGTCAACACTGCCACATCAGTGCCACGTCAGCAAAACCGCTGTCCAAAACCGCTGAGAGAGTCAAATTGCACTGGTTTCAATAGTTTGGGGAGTCGTCCTATCCAGTTTTCTAGTTGAGGGGTATGAATTAGATTCAGCGTACAATTAAGGGAGTTAGAGTGGACTTTTTCCTAGAAGAAAAGGGTCGCGTCATGGGCCAGGTCAGCAGCCCGGCCCACCTGCAGCCGAAGCAAAAGCAAAGCCAGCTGCCGAGCTGCGTCGTAAAGGTGAAAGCGAGGCACCAGCTAACCCCTCTCTGCCTTTTGGTTTTGTTTTTTTTTTTTCACCTTTTGCATGCGTTTTTGCCTGCCTTTTCCCCATGCTTTGGAGCTTGGAAGGCGCGCGCCTTAGCGCTAGTGGCAACGTAAAAACTATTGCGACGGAGAAGCTCCCACATTAGCCTCGTGCCAGGTTAGCCGGACGGTCGTAGAACCACCATATCCACACGCCTGTCAACGGATTTTTCCATTTCTTAAAAAAAAAACATAACAACGTATGCATACTCACCACTAAAAAATCACCAGATACATCACCTATCACTAAAAATTAATTAGCTATAATATTTCGTGTTTAAATCCAAATGGGTTGGTTTCACCATAAGAAACCTAGAATTAAGCTACGCTCACTTTGCATGTCAACGATTTTTCTAACTTGAAATAGAGGGAGAAAATCACCTGAAAAAAAAGGGTCGCCTGATTTGCCCGATTTCCTCGTGCTCTTGCCTCCTTCCTGCGCCCTTTCGCGTGTCGAAGCGGTCAGGACGATGGGCGCACGCGCACGGTGTGCCAACCGCCAAAGCAAAAGCAGCAGCGAAAGCATCATCAAAAAGCACACGAGCCCGCCCAAATAGGCGCCCTGCATGAGCAAACGTGCGTGGTTGATTTCTACATGAATGAGAGTGAAACTTAGAGGAGAACGTTTGATTTGATTAACAAGCGAGGATGGATTTTAATTGCGACGGTGTTATGATAAAATTGTAGGTGTATGACTCCATTCGGATCAAATATTGTTCTTTATAAATTTTGGCCGTATAGTACTCTGAGTGTATCCATAAATAATGAGAAGAATAACTCATATTCTTTTTTCTCCTTCAGCCCGTACGCAGGGTGCCAGGGCTATACATGGTCATTAACCACCTGATCAACCGCACAACTCCCCCCTCCTAAAGAAAAAAAGAAAATCGAGGGCCCCAACATTCTTATATTTCAATACAAGCCACTAATCATATAAAACCTTTAGTTTCTCTACCCACAGTAACACCTACCGCGAGAATGCAGCATTCCGCTACAGTGCAACAGTGCGCTCTCTAACGTCAGTCGTCCGATGCACCTGCATCGTGCGATCAGAGCCGTACAGATATGCTCGCGTCCTTCTCTTCGCCCTATCCTGTCCGCCGCCTGCACCACTTATTCTCCATCGTCCAATCCCCAATCCTCTCTCTCGCTCTCCATCTCCTCCCAAATCGACGACGCCGCCGCCGCCGCTGCCGCCATCTCTGCAATCAGCGAACCCTCCAGTGCGCCCAAATCGACATCGCCAAGACATCGCGTTGTGGCCACCGAGCCATGGTTGTCTCCGTCGCCTGGTCCCCGCCACCGTTGTCGTCATGGTTTGCCTTCCCTTTCCCCACCCACGCTCTTCGCACCTTCTCTCTGTCGACTCGACGGCGCTGATCAATTCGGGCCCCCTTCCTGCCAGCACCCTCCTTCCCCTGTCGCTAGCCCTTTCTTCTTCAGCATCGGTGTGCGTAGGGCTAACAGCGACCTCCCCTCTCATGGTTCACCGGCTCTCCTTCCTCTGCCTCTCATGGTAGCTGCATCTCTTATTCCTCACTCATCTTCTGTAGCCTTTGCATTTGGCTTTTGGTTCGATTCCCCTTCCTTGCGCTGCTCTAAGCCTCCAGGACTTGAAGATGCAGGCAACGTGTCTGTTAAATTAATTTATGCTTTTGTTATGTTTAGTGAAATGCTAGAAATGATCAGCCGTACAACATTTGTCAGTCCGCTGCCGCACTATGCTCCAGTCGGCCGCTCCGATTTCCAGCTGCACCGCAGGATGATATTAGCGCTTCATTAGATCTGTTGCCGGGGTTTAGTATCTTCAAGATCACAAGATGTAGGTAAACTTTATTAGTTCATGCATGATGGTGTTTGTTCGATTGCTCTACTGATCGCTCGCACATGAAGTGCAATCAAATAGGTGTATGTATCTAACAATATATTTGATCCACTTGAACATGTAGGTACAATGAATGCATAACTAATTCTATATGAAACAAATTGAGATTGTCATTCTATTCGAAAAGGACAGGAAGCCCTCGTTTCAATCTTTACTAAGGAATGCGTTTGCTATTTTCTATTGCTGCTCAACAAATGGCACAAAGTAGGCGCACTGTCATTTTGCTGCCCAACAAAAGGATATGATATTTCTTTTCATCATTCTACATCTATTTCGTGATCATATGGTTCATGTCCACTCACGGCAAATCGTATGGATGATTTGTGCAAGTTTTCATCCACATGTGTACTTTAAAACAAAAGATTGTGAAATTGATCAGTTGTTCTTCTATTTCTATCAGGTCATACATTGCTTATGTTTTGCTGCATATTTTCCCATTTATCTCAGAAGATAGAAGAATGCCTGCAGAAACATTAAGGTATACAACTTCAACTAAGTCTTGCTTTGTATACTCATTAGTCATTACAGTGTGCACTGATACTGCTGCAGTTCTGCTCATTCCTAGATGTGTTTATGTGAGATCTGTCACCCTATGTTCTTTTACTATACCATATGGTAGTTCTGCTCATTCCTAGATGTGTTTATGTGAGATCTGTCACCCTGTGTTCTTTTACTGTACCATATGGTACATTTCCTCAAGCTATAGTATTGTGTGTGCTTCTCTATTATGTAAATGAGGCTAAGCTAAAGTTGCCATTGTACTGATCACATCGATGTAAATGAGAAATAAGATCCAAAAAACTCCAACTGATATGGAGGAATATTCATCTATTTGGTACACTAGGAAGCTAATTACTTTTTGTTTCTCTTAATTTTCATCTTGCAATGCTGGCATCTACTAGGCTGTTCTCCTACCTGACCATCGCTATTAAATGATCATCAATCAATTAATGCATCGTTTCCAAACCAAGAGAATTCAAAAAGGAGTGTATATGGATGAGGCAGCAACCTAGGTTCAAGTGTTTAACCACGAGATCAATTGCAAGAGCTTCTTAGTATGGGTCAATATTCACGTACTAATGTACTACTTCCTCCGTTTCACAATGTAAGTCATTCTAGCATTTCCCATATTCATATTGATGTTTATGAATCTAGACATATATCTATCTAGATTCATTAACATTAATATGAATGTGGGAAATACTTATGTCTAGATTCATTAACATCAATATGAATGTGGGAAATACTAGAATGACTTACATTGTGAAATGGAGGGAGTACTATTATCTGTCCACATTTTACCATTTTTTTGGCACTTTCTCAATCTGCATATCAACTTGCGATGTTTTACAGTCTTAAGCCAACTAACTTTCAATTTGTACACTTCGATATGAAGTATGCTCTAAATAACCGCGTTGTATTTTTACTTTATTTTTACTATAAATAATGAATTGCTAATATTTATTTTTGCACTTGCATGGTTGATTCAAGCATTTCAATTTCACTAGCTAAAACATCTGGGCATCCGCGGCAACGCGCGGGGTGCTGGCTAGTTTCCAATATGTTTTTATCCTATTAATTTTATTTGTTCAAAAGTTCCCCTCGTCTTGATGTACTGATTTGGCTAGAACACATTTATATTTTTTTTGGTCCAATAGATGTTCAATAATAATCAT
Source organism: Oryza meridionalis (assembly GCA_000338895.3). NCBI lineage: Eukaryota > Viridiplantae > Streptophyta > Magnoliopsida > Poales > Poaceae > Oryza > Oryza meridionalis. Next base: position 4,999,637 of record CM002524.2, read on the forward strand.
AGCATCCAATTTATAGCAACTACATGAACGAGCGTTCTAGGTACTAAATATTCCATTTTTCGCTTGGTAAAGAAAATCAAATAACTACATTAAAAAGCACTTAATTTTCTTACTTAAGGAAGGCGTTGCCACCATTTCATGGACAATTTACTATCCCTTTTATTGATATTTTTAAACATAAAGTCTTATTTTATGTTTCATACTAGGGTCTGAAATTGCTAGGTACGGCCCTGCCCTTATTATCTTCTTGGGTGAATAGCTAATATGATCCTTGAAATTTCGCTTTGGGCTCATTTTAGTCCTTGAGGTTTCAAATCGTTCAAACAAGTCCTCTAAATTAATTATTTGGGTTAATATAGTCCTT